>OX038885.1:14620836-20035000 GCA_943789525.1 Agriphila geniculea
AGTTTTGACGGCTGCGGTTGGTCAAAACTAGTTTTGCCGTTAGTTGTTGGACAAAACTAGTTTTGCCAGTAGCTGTTGGACAAAACTAGTTTTGCCGGTAGCTGTAGGTCAGAACTAGGTTTGCCGGTAGCTGATGGACAAAACTAGTTTTGACGGCAGCGGTTGGATAAACTAGTTTTGACTGTAGCTATTGCACAAAACTAGTTTTGACGGCAGCGGTTGGACAAAACTAGTTTTGCCGGTAGCTTTAGGTTAAACTAAGTTTGCCGGAAGCTCATCAGCTTCCGGCAAACTTAAAACTTCCGGCAAAACTAGTTTTGTCCATCGACAAAACTAGTTTTGACGGCAGCGGTTGGACAAAACTAGTTTTGCCTGTAGCTGTAGGTCAGAACTAGGTTTGCCGGTAGCTGATGGACAAAACTAGTTTTGACGGCAGCGGTTGGACAAACCTAGTTTTGCCTGTAGCTATTGCACAAAACTAGTTTTGACGGCAGCGTTTGGAAAAAACTAGTTTTGCCTGTAGCTATTGCGCAAAACTAGTTTTGCCGGTAGCTGTTGGACAAAACTAGTTTTGCCAGTAGCTGTAGGTTAAACTAAGTTTGCCGGAAGCTCATCAGCTTCCGGCAAACTTAAAACTTCCGGCAAAACTAGTTTCGTCCATCGACAAAACTAGTTTTGACGGCATCGGTTGGACAAAACTACTTTTGCCTGTAGCTATTGCACAAAACTAGTTTTGCCGGTAGCTGTTAGACAAAACTAGTTTTGCCGGTAGCTGTAGGTCAGAACTAGGTTTGCCCGTAGCTGATGGACAAAACTAGTTTTGACGGCAGCGGTTGGACAAAACTAGTTTTGCCTGTAGCTATTGCACAAAACTAGTTTTGCCGGTAGCTGTTGGACAAAACTAGTTTAACCGGTAGCTGTTAGACAAAACTAGTTTTGCCGGTAGCTGTAGGTCAGAACTAGGTTTGCCCGTAGCTGATGGACAAAACTAGTTTTGACGGCAGCGGTTGGACAAAACTAGTTTTGCCTGTAGCTATTGCACAAAACTAGTTTTGCCGGTAGCTGTTGGACAAAACTAGTTTAAACCGGTAGCTGTAGGTCAGAACTAGGTTTGCCGGTAGCTGATGGGCAAAACTAGTTTTGCCGGTAGACGTGAGTCAAAACTAAGTTTGCCGATTTTGGCCAAAGCTAGGTTTGGCGGAATCTGCTAGTCAAAACAGGGTGCAATAGTGCACTTGGTCAAAAACAGTTTTGCCGGTAGCTGTTTGTCAAAACTAGGTTTGCCTGTAGCTGTTAGACAAAACTAGTTTAGCCGGTAGCTGTAGGTCAGAACTAGGTTTGCCGGTAGCTGATGGACAAAACTAGTTTTGACGGCAGCGGTTGGACATAACTAGTTTTGCCTGTAGCTATTGCAGAAAACTAGTTTTGCCGGTAGCTGTTGGACAAAACTAGTTTAACCGGTAGCTGTAGGTCAGAACTAGGTTTGCCGGTAGCTGACGGACAAAACTAGTTTTGACGGCATTGTAATATTGCATTTCCTTCCATTTCTGACCTGTGTTCAAAGTTTCAAGTCTCTAGCTCATCGGGAATTCAGTATAAAATCGTTTGCAAAATTTGTGCTCAAACTAACAAAAGAGCAAGCAACCTAATAAAAACGCGGTAAAAAGTGTTAGTTATAAATAAAGAACTACCTAGGTATTTAAGTTTATATTAAACAGTTTAAAGTATTATGTATGTCTCCGGCCAACCATACGGTTTGGTCACCCTAATGAAGAAAAGGACACATACATCTACTTGACCTCTCTGTCGGCTCGTTTTGGGGCGAAGCGCTCATTCCGGTTTATAGTACTATTTCCATGAATAAAGTAGAGCAAACACGGTAATTCCGTTTTCACGTTCAAAAGTTACAGCCTCACGTTCACTAAGCTGCATGTTTATTTAAATACACTTGATTCTCCCACGTGTAAACTTTATTGTTATTTCAATTTCCTCCATTCAAATGTAACAACAGATTTTGCGAATTAAGCAAGTTTTATGATGCAACAGCATAAAACAACAGATAAAACGCTGTTTATGGGCCCACTTGGGCGCGCGGCAGTTTAGTTTTCAGGCTGTTTGGGCTTGGCTCAGTTGCCTGCAACAATCAAATTACTTCCGACTATGCTCCTAATGAATACTCTACGTACATGAAATTAACATACATAATCAAAATAATTCGTATTTGCCATTAAAAGAGTATACGTTGTTTTAAATTCGTAAATGTAAAGGCATAGAAAACACCTACTTTTATAGACTTGAATCATTTATTTTATTCAGAAGCACTTAGTAAAACTTTAAGTATTAGAATCGTGAACTATTGCAGTATTAGAAAACATTAGTTCAGTTACAAATAAAATACTTCTACGAACAACAAAAAAAACATAATTTATAAACTCAACCGAGCGCGCGCGTGTGAGCAAAGGAGTTTCCTCTTGACCGGAACAATTGAATTAATTTCAGTTAGTGCAGCGAGAATACTATTTATGACGTCATTCATAGCTAAGTATTTCAAATGGCACATACTACAACAAATGATATAATAGTACATTATGAGACAAGTTAGCTAAGGTTGCTCATTGCACACAAGGCTGTGGGTTGCAGCCCGAGCCGCAGGCGAGGGCGTAACTCAGCCGAGTGTGCAATGAGCAAGAGCTCACGAGTTTCATACGACGTTTTTCAACACATTTGCGAGGAAAATACAAAGTAATTTACCACACAGCAACAAATACGACAAAAACAAAATATGTCAATTATTACGGGAAAAGGCGCGTAGGTTTTTTATTTGGTTTTTTTCACACGCCCAATGCAAGAATATTTTGCGAACAAAGGGGTGAGTGAGCATACAGCCAACTCATAAATTATAATTTTAAGTGATAAAATGCAAATATTTTAATACTTTATATCAAAATATTGTGAATTATGAATAATTTGATAATAATAAATAGTTGTTTGACTTAATTAAGGACTTACACATTTATTTAGTTCAAAAATAAATATGAATTTACAGCGGCATAAAACCTCTTTGTCTTGTACTATTACTTATTCTGTGTCTTTGTTGTTACTATAAAAAAATAACTGTATTACCCGGATAAATTGGGAATGCTCTCTTTACTCGCATTGAACTTGCAGTAAGGTACTAATTTAACTTTGTAGGGATAATTCTATAACAACCTAGTGTTTTATACATTATTGCACGCGTTTGTTATAGCTCGGTTTATGGCCCTAAAAGCGATGTAATAGGGCTCACTTTACGAGCAAGTGTGTTGAAAAGCAACAAATAAAACATCGCTTATAGATGCAGCCGAGCGCGCGCGTGCGAGCAAAGGAGCGTAGTTTCACAGGCTGCTTGCCCGGAACAATTAAATTAAGCTCAGCCTGAATAGGTACTATTTTTGACGTCATTAATAGCTAAGTATTTAAAAATGGCACCTACTACAACAAATGCTATAAAGCAACAAATAAAACATCGCTTATAGATGCAGCCCAGCGCGCGCGTGCGAGCAAAGGAGCGTAGTTTTATAGGCCGCTTGGCCGGAACAATTGAGTTAAGCTCAGTTAGTACAGCCGGGTACTGCCTGAATAGGTACTATTTATGACGTCATTGATAGTTAAGTATTTAAAAATGGCACCTACTACAACAAATGCTATAAAGCAACAAATAAAACATCGTTTATAGATGCAGCCGAGCGTGCGCGTGCGAGCAAAGGAGCGTAGTTTCACAGGCCGCTTGACCGGAACAATTGAATTAAGCTCAGTCAGTACAGCCTAGAACTGGCTTAAAATACTATTTTATGAGGACAGATAGCTAAGCATATAAAAAGTTTGTTTAATACCGGGTCAACTACATGTTTTCATTTACACAAAGCTTTGTGGAATATTTTTATTTGTTAGTTTTGTGGATTTTGCTGTCAACAATATTTTTGCTCTTCATATTTTCCGTGGATGAATGAATGAATGAATGAATGAATGAATGAATGAATGAAAATTTATTTGCAAAAGACATGGTTTTACATGTTGGTAAATTAAAGTTAAGTTGCTTAACATATCTTGCTTTTCAGCATGCAAAAAATCACATAAAGTATATAAAATCAAATTACAGTTAATTATTAAAATAAATGAGTGGAGGTTTATCTTTTTTCTTTGTCTTAACTGTAAATAATTCATAATTATAATCTTTATTTAAATTTTAAATGATATGATATTAATAATTATTGTATTCACATGCCAAGATGTAAATTGAAACATGCGCCTGCAATTGACAATATTTTACGCGCAGAAGAATTCCGTTGAAGTTTCTATGTTACCACTTGCCGCTTAATTCCGCGTTACAGTTCCCTTTGTGTTACCGATGAGCCGCAATCGAGCTTAACACCCTTTGTGCATTATGGGATGCACCCACCCTACGCCGCGAGCCCTGCGACCCTCTGGCTTTAAAAAGGCGATATCCGATTCAACACTTTGTTTCGTATTACCATTTACCAGATCTGCTGATAGGAAAATTTCTCATGTTTTTCTAGCGATTTTTAAAAACACAATTTTATACTTACCCGCTTTGTGATCCTTGAATGAGATGAATAAACTTCTGTAGCGATGCTGTTTATATATAACCTTCACTTCATATTATTTCTATAATATAAGTTAGTATTTGGGCTATCTAAATTTTAAAATTGTTGTTATTCAGTTTATGATCATTGTATTATATTGATCATTCATCTCTCTATTTTTCGTCGCATTTCTCGTATTCTCTCGTCTCTACTCATAAAAATCTCTCATCTCAATCTTTATTTCCTACGTATCTAATAGCACGTATAAATAAGATCATAAACAGATATTAAGATGAGTATCAGAAAATTTTCCCAATAGACTCGATTCCCCTTTATTGCCAAATTGATACATGCGTGATGTACCTACGACTGCTTGTTTACATATCTTTGTACTATCATTACAATATCTCTGATATGCTGATGCACCCGCCCGCACAAGTTAGATGGGAGCCATCACAATCAAGTGGTATGCAAATGTTTGTATTCTGTATTCTGAACACACTCATTGGGGTGTAATTGGTGACACCGAAACTATGCAAGGACTATCGGTATTCTGTTTATGCGTCTTCGGTATTCGTGTTTGATATTTTAGCGCTCACATAATAGCTAGAACTTAGAACAATTTGGTTTATTTCAGAGGTTTTTCAGAGGAAAACTAACCGAAACTTGACTAGTAACTTGAAATGTCATAAACTTATTTATTAACGGTCTGTTGGTTCAAATTCAATTCAAAAATTCAAAATTCAAAAATAATTTATTCAGTCTAGGCTGTTACAAGCACTTGTGGATGTCATAGAAGCTACGCCATCGGTTCGCAAACCCTATGCGGGAGACCTTGTAACGAGAAGAACCGGCAAGGAACTCGTCAAGGGCTGCTTTTTTCTCCCTGTATATTTCATACAGAGTCGTCAACATTGAAAAATGAGCTCCACATTTAATGTGAGGTCATTTTCCATCACAATAATTATTAAAAGGTTACACATAATGGGTAGGTAGGTTAAAATTAAATATCTAATATTAAATAATTTCTATACTGCCTAAATACTTTTGATCAGGATTTGACTTTATTCGACAAAAGTAAAGTTATACTTATTAAGTTATTTTTTTAACTATCAGGAAAGCCGTTATTCTATTTTGTGTATACTATATACAAGCAAAGCACCGTAATTCTGTGTCCGTTACTCACACGATACTTCTTCACACAGCGGGGAAAAAAATTATGAAATTACCTTTGGCTTTCAACCGGAAGTTGAAATACGTTACGTCATCGAGGGAATCACAGAACACGAAGAGATACATGTACATATTAGGTACCTTCTCTCTGAATATATTTTGGAAATATTTTGATTTTCTCGTTACCTACTATCAAATAACAAAAATACAAACAAAAATTACAAATAAAAAGACATACTTACCTACCTATCTAATTTTACCTCATATTGTGACTTTGATGTTTGGAAAAATATTTCCACATTATTAAACTATTGTATCTGATATGTCAGCATCTTCAATATTTTATTACTGTTGACATTAAAACAAAGAAACTACTATAATATAAATTCTATATAGACCGGGCCCCTACACTGAGCCGTAATAATAAGGAACTTTGTTGCCAAAACTTTATAGACACATGAATTATTTAACAATAAAATCGGATATGTGTCACATCGAGTTTGTAATAAAAGCACGGGGAGCAGAAAACTGAAACAAGCAGTGACTAGACATGAAAATTTTATTGTCTTCTTTACTACCACGTTGCTATTCTGTGCAAAGCACTCGATACGATATAAAAAAATATTCTTGGCAAAACTAAATAGCTGAAAAACTTGGCTAGGTTGCTTAAAGAGATTTAGTATTGAGATTGGTTTAGTTGGCGGATTTTCAAGTATTTGGCAAGGAGCTTTGTTTCCTTTTTCACAATTTTGTAACTCGGTGTCATGAACTCTTGAAAATTACAATAGGGTATTTTCAAAATTTTTGAAAACTGCTTATATTTAAAGATTGGGATGAACAATTCAACAGAAAAATAACAAAAATTAATTTATGACTTATTTTCTCCATTAAACCAATTAAAATCAAATTTATTTTAAATGGTTTTGAATTTACCGCCAAAACGCTCGGTTCGATGACGTCTACTGTGTGACGTCAACTTTGTGTAAATCATGGAGTAAATTGTAGCACAGACTACAAAGGTGTTAAAATTGTTTACACAAAGTTGACGTCACACAGTAGACATCAACGAACCAAGCGTTTTGGCGGTAAATTCAAAACCATTAAAAATGAGGTTGACTTTAATTGGTTTAATGGAGAAAAAAAACCGGCCAAGTGCGTGTCGGGCCACGCGCCATAGGGTTCCGTAGTTACCTTATACCATACCATATTAAATACCACCTATCATTTTTCGTTTGCAAAAATAACTTTGTTTTTCACAGTGTTGGTATGAATGACAAAGTTATATTTGCGGTTTTGGAAAATGTGCTATATCTCAAAAACTAATTACTATATCGCGTTCAAACCAATTTTGGTTGAAAGTGTTTATTAAGATCTACAGCATATATTTTTTTTAGATTTTTCACTCTCTTATTTCAAAAGTTAAAGGGGGGGGACACACATTTTACCACTTTGGCGGTGAATATCTTTCAAACGGTTGACTTTGAGAAAAAGTTGTCTTAGAAACCTCAATGTAATTTTTAAAGACCTATCTATAGACACCCAACACGTGTTGGTTTGAAGAAAACAATTTTTTTCAGATTCCGTTCCATGTATGGGGAGCCCCCCCTTAATCTTTTATTTTTCTTATTTTTGTATTAAATTCGTTAAGCGGTTAACAGAATACATCTACCTACCAAGTTTCAACTGTGTAGTCTTAATACTTTCGGAATAAAGTGGCTGTGACATACGGACAGACAGACAGACAGACAGACAGACAGACATGACGAATCTATAAGGGTTCCGTTTTTTGCCATTTAGGCTACGGAACCCTAAAAAGGACGTATTATTTAATTTATTTTTATTTTTCGTCTTAATCTTTAAATATAAGCAGTTTTTAAAAATGTGGAAAATACCTTATTCTTCTAAATGTAATCCATAAACGGTTTAAGAAAAATCTAATTAGTATAAAAAGCTAGGTAGCGAATCATCAATCAATTACTCTATAAGATCTCCTAAAATTCCTATCAAACTTTCTATAAAGCTCGTAACCATAGACTTATTATATTACTAGCTCGTAACATACAAGTCGTTTGGCTTTTAACAACTTTTTAATTGCTTGATCGTCAGCATTATATTGTCTATTTTGCATAAAATCTTATTCATAACTGCAAACTATATTTGACTGTGATTAATTACGTGGGCGCAATATTATTTAACATATTAATGGGGTGGTTAAATTGTAATCAAAATGATAATGTAAACTCTACGTGCAGTATAATTTAAAACCATCATGTCAGTTTAAATAACTTGCTTGCAAAGTCAAATTGAACTATTGGTTAAGCCTGGTAATTCATAGTCAAAACATATTTTTGATATCTTATTTCCGCGTATGTATAGTAATGTAGTATTATGAGATAATATTTTTATTAACAGCAGACCGCATCATCATGTAGCAGTAGTAATTCATTAAATGAATCTCTTTTCGCGAAATGGATAACATTAGGACCTATGAAATCGGCGTACTGTATGGAGAATTTAAAAGAAGTTGCATTTTCCATACTAATATTTCTTAATTTATTTAACGCTGATGTCCTAAAACTTTTATGCATTAATGTAAACACTGAGATAACGTATGAAAGTTTTGGCTAAGACTTAGCCAAGTTAAAACAAAGTGGTCATTTTAAAGGATGTCGTATTGTTGTTACTAACCCTAGTTCGGAAGAAAATTGTTACTAACACCATATGGACTTAGTATGAAATAAATTATTATTATTATTATTTCTGCTTACAAAAATAGGAGTAACTTTTAGGGACTTTTTTGTATACTTAAAAAACTTTAATAAGGTTTGAAATAAAACACTTTTTAACGGATACTAGCGCGGTTTTATTGAATGTACTTTGGTATTTAGTTGGTATTTGGTTTGAGTGTTTTATTTCATGTCTAGTGAGCGCGTAAGCTTGAGAAGTGAATTTAATAAGGTTTTTTTCCACTATTGATAGTTGTCTATGATGGTCATTAAGTATTCGATATAATATTTATATTTTATATATTATTATATATATTGTTTCTCCAACAATCTACAATTTGAACTTAAATTCTAATAGTTACAGTGCTATTGCTTGATATTATATTATTCGATATAATATCAAGCAATTAATGAATATTTTAAATCATAGAAGTGACGAGGTTCTCTATTTGTGTGAAAATAAAAACGCCAATTTCATACCTTCTTATTACTTGATTTGATGTCAGACTTCAAAAAACTATTACTTGATTGATCTCAAAATGGGTTCGCAGTTTGAATTGCGAACGTTGCAACCCTCCAACTCAGTATGCATGTCACAGTGACATCGAAGGCAAACTTGATGTGACTCCTCCTTGGAGCTGCAGCCAATTATCTGATAAGCCACTCCACCCTTCGAACGTGTGTCTATCAATAAATAAATAATTATTCGTCCACATACCTATCCAAAAAACCAAATAAAATAAAACAGCTGTTTAATTTTTTTGAGTCGGAGACGTATCCTAATACTGGGTGAAGATTATTAATTTGACATGTTATGTTTTACTTTACTAGGTACAATTTTGCTCCAATTTAGTTTTTCACTAACGTATAATTTACACAATGTTGAATCTGATAGTAATTATATTACTTTCCATGTTTCGGGTTCCGTACCAAAATGGTAAAAAAGGAACCCTTATGGTGTGACTCAGTCTGTCTGTCTGTCTGTCTGTCACAGCTGGATATCTCGAGAACTACTAATGGTATCAACTTGAAATTTAGAATAGTTTGAGATGACATTTGCCCAACTATTTTGCAAATAAAAAAAATAAAAAAAAAATCTTTTTTACAACAGGGACTGAAAAGGAGTCTTAAAAATGTGAAGTGGAGCTACTAGGGCATGTGGGGTATCATATGAAAGAGCGCCGTTTGCACGTTTTCAATCATTTTTTTTTTGTTTTAGGCCGCATAGTTTTCGATTTATAATGAAAAATATAAAAAAAAATACCGTTCCCCCCCCCCCCCCCTATCTCCAAAGTTTGCAAAGAAAAAAATCTGAAATAATTTTATTTCAGATTTTTCTCTTCAATTTATGTAAAACTGCTATCACATATAGATTACAGGAAAAATAAAACGATGTCTCAATATAGCACACTTTTTTAGAAATTATCAAATTCCAAAAAAAATTATCTGCACTATCGGTCAAGAGATGGCGCTGATCTGAAACTGCAATACTAATTTTATTATTCTACTCTGCAGTGTGGTTTAATGGTGCAATTATGATGGTACGGAACCCTCGATGCGTGAGTCCGACTCGCTCTTGACCGGTTTTATTGTCTTCATATGTGCAAACACAAACAAAATTTGACAAAAACGACAAATTAAATATTATTAAACAAACTTAATTTTTTCCGGTTTTTCTTTATGCAAAAAATAAAACTCTTTGTGACTTAAATAATACGTGTTATTAATGCCGCCGTCACGAAATTCCTATTCTTTTTATAATAGATTGTCTTACCCAATTTACGTCGTTCTATCTCCAGTAACGAAATTATCTCGACGTTTACTGGTTTCTGAGCGTTGTTCGGAGACGTCAGGGGTTGACCAAATAAGAAATTTCCGTTATTTTCTCATTTTGCTACCGGAATTTTTGAAATAAAAATAGAAAGTAATGGAGCACTAATGCGAAATTAATGATGTTTCAAACGATGCAGGTATGCTCTACTGCATTTACGATAGCGCTAGTTTCTTACTTAGTTTACCTTAATTTAGTTACATAGGTACTTATAAATTTTACATAAAAAATGCTTGTACTCATAAAACCATGTCCAAAATCTTTTAATTTAAATAAAAACGGCCAAGTACGAGTCGGACTCGCACACGAAGGGTTTCGTACCAAAAACGGTAAAAAAATTACATTTGTTGTTTGAGACCCGTTTTTACCCTTTGGGTACGGAGCCCTAAGAATGGAACAGATTTTCTATGAAATTATCTGTGTGTCAATACATACGATCAGTTCCTTTGTTCTTTTTTGAAACTTTTCGTATCGGAAGGAATATGAGCACAACTACTGTTATGAAAGTAGCTCACAACATTTTGGGCTTCATATTCAAAGGGAGATGTATTGCAAATGGAACGGTCATCTTTTTCTGAACTGCAGCGCCACGGTTCAGCCGTCGTTACCATTGACGCGTCATCAACGTTCAAATTGGCAGTTAGTTTACCGGTGGATGGAATTACTTAAAATGGAACAGACCAAGTAACACACATTGGCTGAATAATCACTGTAGAAATGCATTTCTGGAAACTTCAAGCTGATATGCTGACTGCTTACCTTCTGTATAACCGGGTTATACAGATGTCATCCAAGCAATTTGGGCACAAAATAAAATGCTATAATTTGTATAGTAGCAACATAATAGCAACATAGTAGCTGTATAAGGGTACAAGAAGCGTAATATCGTGAAGTGTATAAAAGCAGAGCTACCTTTTATACAGACACTAGCTTCCGCCAGCGACTTCGTCCGCGTGGATATTAGAGAAAATCCTTGGTTGAAGGTTCCCTAAGGATTTTCTCTAATATCCACGCGGACAAAGTCGCGGGCGGAAGCTATAGTTTATTACAATAATCAGAATTGGGTACAGAGATATTAGTAGGTATCTCGTTCCCGTTCGCGTTCCCGTTCCCGTCCCGTCTCTGTTTCCGTTCCCGTCTCCTGGGTTGAATCATGTCCACCGTGTTGGACTATAAATTAATGTCATTTTCGTAATCACCATCCCATAAAACCTCAAAAACAACATCTACATCGATTTTCATGTTAACTTACCCCATTTACCCCCTAAGGGGTTGATTTTCGAAATCACAAAATATATCTTTGTCTATTTATTTTTAGACGTTCTTCTACGAAGTTTAAAGTTGTAATATCTATTTTATATTCTTTTTCCATACGAAATAGGAACCCCATTTTCACCCCTTCAGGAATTAAATCATGTCCACCGTGTTGTACTTCAAAATAAATGAAATAAAACACTTTTTAACGGATACTAGCGCGGTTTTATTGAATGTACTTTGGTATTTAGTTGGTATTTGGTTTGATTTTTGGTTTTTCCCGACGTTTCGGCACCTTTGCAGCTGCCGTGGTCACGGGTGTCCCCCGTGACCACGGCAGCTGCAAAGGTGCCGAAACGTCGGGAAAAACCAAAAATCAAACCAAATACCAACTAAATACCAAAGTACATTCAATAAAACCGCGCTAGTATCCGTTAAAAAGTGTTTTATTTCATGTCTAGTGAGCGCGTAAGCTTGAGAATTCAAAATAAATGTCATTTTCGCAATCGTCATCCCAGAAAACCCCAATAACGACATCCATATATATTTTTAGGTTTATTTACCCCATTTCATTCCTTTAGGGGTTGAAATTCTACTAATAACAATATACCTACGTTGCGTTAGATTTCCATCCATAAGCCTCAATCACAAATTTAAGGCCCCCGGTAACGGTTATTTGCGATTGTCAATTTTTCCGCAAATGATGGTTTCAAATGATGAGCAATTGATGCTCCAATTGACGGCGTATCATTCGCCGTCAATCGCTCAGCGCTCAGTTCATTCATGATCTGTGTTGCGGAAAGACGTGTCGGTTATTAAAATGATTTCAAACGCAGACAAGGCATTTTTTGCAATAACTCTTGCTGTGGCTTTAAAAAAAACAGAAAAAAAAATCCAGAGATGGTCTAAAGAATGGTTTAAATAAGTTTGATGGTCTCTATCTACCATACCTAATTTATTTGGCATCAGGGTTTTTTGTAACACGTTATATAAAATGTCGGCTTTCTTCACTTCTGTACGCTAGCACAGAATAAATAATAGTAGGTACTGGCGTAACGCTAGTACCTACTATGATTTATTCTGTACCTATTTATATATATATTCTATGTTTTAATATAGGCTATCTGTGTGCCAAATTCCAATCAAATCCGTTCAGTAGTTTTTGCGTGATTGAGGAACAAACATCTAAACATCCAAACCCACAAACTTTCACATTTATAATATTAGTAGGATAGTAGGATTCCTATTATTTTAATAGGTACACACGACGGCACGTCAGACTATACATGTTGACCTTGAGACAGCCTTTATGCCCTACTTAATAAAAGCTGTTTTCGCAGTTTTACTGTATAATCTGACGCGCTGTCGTGTGTACAGTACAATGCAACGCAAATGTTCAAAAGTGTATGTATCTTTATTATACAGTAATTACTATATTATTATAATAAAGATATACCTACCTAGTGTAGGTACCTCCCTAGATGAAATAAACATTTTGGAAAATAAAGGACAAATTTTACTAACAATTCCCGACTCTTACCGCACTGTTTTCGGTGACATTAATTATGGACATTTGGTCCGATAAAAACAAAAGTTCATTATAATAAATAATAATAATACCAAAGCGTTGGCTTAGGTATATGTCAGTAGAGGCGCCAGACAGATCTACTTGCTCTTTCTATTTTATTTCGATCTTTGATGTGTTCTCAGAGTATTAATATATTTTTTAATTGCACTTTGTTATAGTTCGGCTTATAAATTCGTAGAGCTTTTGCAATATTTTGTAATGCCATGGAACGTTTATTTTTGTCCATGTAATCTTTATTTTTTATTTTCCACAATACTGGATTATGAATAGAATAGAAATAGTTTACTGCCTCAAAAACTACAAATTACTTACAAAATTAGTTTACAAATAACCACAGAGGCAAAAGGTAGTTAATATCGCTGTCATCGATATGTTTTCGATGATCGCTGTATAAGAATATTAATAGTAAGGATATTAAAGGGTAGTATTATCTCTGTATAAGGATATTAATAGTAAAACAAAATCCCGCTCTGTTACTAAACTACGTCGGCTGCGGCGCGGCGGGCGGCAGCATCGCGTTCGGGAACGTCCGACATACTCGGTGACACAGTCGTAACTAAAAACGATTCATTCTCATTCATTAGTGATGGGCCAACTTGAATTCCGACTCGGGTTGACTCGAGTTGCGGTTGTTTCGGGTCAACTCGAGTTAGACGGTTACGAACTCGAGTTGTGTACCTTCGCCGCCGCCGCCGCCGCCCCGTTACCAGGGTGACCAGATTAAAATTTGTCATTATGCTAGCAGCTCCGTCAAATTCTGCTAAACTTTTTTTTCAAATGCTAAAATTCTGCTAAAAACTAACTCACATTTTGTATGAAAGTACATAAGAAAATAGTTTTTTGTGTTTCGTTGAATTTACCATGATCTTTTAAAACAGAAAGACTTGATACTAACCCTCTAATTTCAAAATCTATCGCAATCGCTTTCATTAATTTGACAGATGGATGGTGACACATCACATTGCTACATTTATTTGGTAGGCTTTTAATTGTGCCAAAAAGAAGTGTCAATGTATCACATTCTGAAAGCAATTGCGATAGATTTTGAATTTAGACAATACATAGACAGAATTATCATTCTGAGTTGGAGAGGGATCAGGGGCCTTATTTTTGAATCGCTCTACTCGCGTCGAGCGCTCTTTTCTATTGATTTTCGGTCGACATATGACTCAAAACAATAAGATGTCGAACGAAAATCGGTAGAAAAGAGCGCTCAACGCCAGTCAAGCGATTCAAAAATAGGGCCCCCGATGTTTTCGTCCTGGCTATCGAGAGCCAAAAATTACTTTAATGCTGTTTTTTGTAAAGCATGTATTAAAAAATATTTTTATATTATATGTTACATACCTTATATAAAAAATAATAATTTTCTATTAAATGCATTACAAAAATCAGCATTGCAGTCATCTTTGGCTTTCGATAGCCAGGACGAAAACATTGGATCCTCTCCCCAATCAGAACAATCATTCTGGTTATATTTTCTTTTAATTTTTACTTCACTTGCACACACAACACAGCTGCAAAATGCACTTAACATACAATAAATTTGAGTGAAAATACACATGAGCCCAGCTCATGTGTATATTCACTCAGTTTCCCTAAAAAATTTAATAAGTACACACTAAGGGGTTGCCAGTATAACAAGAGTACTCAGACAAATGGAATTCTGCTAAATATTTGTTATGGTTTTATTATATTCTGCTAAAATAGTGATTCAGCTAGCGCCCTCTAGCTTGAAGCTAGAGGGCGCTAGCTGAATCACTATTGCCGATTATTGCCATACTATTGTGAACTAAAAACCTTGGTATATTTAAAAATGAGTGATTCACTAGACAACATAACACAAAGACGTCGCGTACAAAGATCACACTCAATAGACAGATCGAGATTCTATAACTCGGACCTAGAAATAAATAAAACTATGACTGACACCACAATTTTTGACCAAACTATGAGAAGCATAACGAATGACTCATCTTTGGACGAAAGTATTACGACTGAATTGAAGGCACAAATAGAAGACTTAAGAATAAAACTTTGCTCGGCAAATAAAGAAATTGAAAAACTAAAATTAGACAACGACAATCTAAAAATGGAACTACAAAAATACATAGAAGAAAAAGGAACGCACATTGACACAATTAATGTTTTGCAACAAAAAATCCTTGAAAAACACAACAACGGCAACAGCAGAAAATTTATCCCCCAATAATAACAAACATTTAGAGCCATCTATTGAAGAACGCAGCACTCAGAAGGATATTTCAATACAAAGCACCGACAAAACTATAAAGCACAAATTGCATCAGGACTGCACTAACGGAATCACCGCCTCACAGCTAGATGGCGCTTATCAAGAACAGACACAAAAAGACACTTTAATTAAAAATAGTTTTGACAATTCATTAGAAAAACAAATTAGATCAACTGATAAATGTGACTCTTATACTAACAATAAAACTGATAGGGTATTAATCTTAGGTGACCAACAAGCTCTTAATTTGTCAAAATTGTTGAATAAGAAATGTAAAAATAACAATCTCAACATTACCTCATTTATTAAGCCAAACGCAACTACTCATGACGTTTTAAATACTGAATAACATAAGAACCTAAAAAAAGACGACTTTTTGATCCTATTAATAGGTGCAAATGATACAGTACCAACTAAGATTTTTTGTGAATTATCTGTATTTTTGGCTCAATGCAAGAATACACAAATACTTCTAATTCAAACAATTGAAAACATAAATTTAAACACAACATTATTGAATAACCAACTTAAATTAATAAGCCATAATTATATAAACTGCAAATATATATCTCTGACGGAAAACGAACAAAAAATTACATTACAAGAAATTTGCCATAAAATTAAATTAGAATTAGATACCATTGACTACAACAAAAAATCATTACAAAAAATAAAACAAAATATTTCTAAAAATTATATACAAAACAATAAAATGGATTTATTAAGTAAGAAAAGAGGAACAATTCCCTATTATTTTAAAAAACAAGAAAAAAAATTATATTGTGAAACCTCAGCACAAGTTTCACAGACAAACCCAAACTTACAAAAACAAAAAAAGGGAACGATTCCATATTACTTTAAAAATAAACAAAATCCCGTAGAAATGAACAAAACCACTTTTTTTCGAGACAAACGGTAATCATAATCTTTTCTGCTATCATCAAAATATTTGTAGTATTCTAAAAAAAAAAGATGAACTAGAAATTGATCTTGCTAATTTAAAATCAAGTAAAAAAGCCATAGACATAATCTGCCTTTCAGAAACTTTTATTAAAAAAGGGCACGAACAAAACTTAAAATTAAATAATTATCAAATAGGTTCTATTTGGTCCCGTGAGCATGAAAAAAGGGGAGGCACTTGTATTTTGGTTGCAAACCACATTCACTGCACAAAGCTGCAACTAGCAGACTCACTGTCAGAAATGTACAATTTTGAGTGCTGTGGCATAATTATAAAAGATATAAATTTAATTGTTATTTGTATTTATAGAACCCCAACTTCAAATATAAATGTCTTTTTTGATAAATTGGAACAATTACTAAAAAAAATAAACAAAACTCAAAAAAAAAATATAATTTGTGGGGACTGGAACATTGATGTCCTAAAAAATAACAAAAATACCCAGACATTAAACAGTATCATGCAAAATCATAACCTGCATTTACATATAAAGACACCTACCAGGAAAAAGGCCTGCCTAGATCTGATAGCTAGCAATTTACAAGGTGCAGTAGGATATACAAACGAATCCTCATTGTCTGACCATACTACATGCCAAATTCTATCAAGCTACATAGAAAACTATAATAAAAAACTATACTGGTATGAGTTACAAAGAGATCTAAGCATGGAAAACAAAAAACAGTTCTTAGAACACATTAACTCTTTGACATTTAATAATGTAGTAGAGCATACAGATGCAAATGAAGCCTACAACGAATTTCATGATATTTTTTCTCTTCTCTATTATCTTTGCTTCCCTATTAAAAGAATTAAAAAAAAGCATAATTTTAAGAAACTAAAGTGGGTAACAAAAGGAACAAAAAAAAGCTGTGTAAAAAAACGAAAACTTTACTACAACTATATATATGGAGACAATAAGAATAGGGAAAACAATAAAATAAAATATCAAAACTACACAAAATTACTACACAAATGTATGAACGCTGCACAAAAGATTAATAATTCGAAATACATACTAAATGCAAAAAATAAATGTAAGGCATCCTGGAAAATAATAAATAATAATATAAATAAAAATCTTAATAAAAATGAAATAAAATGTATTAAACATAAAAATGACATAATTAATAATATAAATGACATTTCGGAATTATTTAATGATTATTTTATAGATATAGCTAAAAACACAGGTAATACGCTATCAAATACAAATAAAAATAAATTAAATAACAGTATATTTTTGTACCCTACATCTGAAACTGAGGTACAAAAAATCATTATGGGCTTGAAAAACACTAAATCAGTAGGTTATGACGAAATAAGCACTGATATTCTTAAAATGTGTGCGCCGAAAATATGCGTGCCTTTGGCACATATAATAAATCTTTCTATGGAGAGCGGCATTTTTCCAGATAAGCTTAAATTATCCGTAGTTAAGCCTTTATTTAAAAAGGGAGACGATAGTGATATGGGAAATTACAGGCCCATCACACTTATACCTGTAATATCAAAAATATTTGAAAAAGTGATGGCTATACGTCTCTACTCTTTTATCACCAAGCATAAAATTATTAACAAACAACAGTACGGTTTTCAGGAAGGAAAATCAACTGCACTAGCCTGCTTTTCTTTAATAAAAAAAATTATAGAAGGTATCAATGAAAAAGTACCAACCGTAGCAGTATTTCTTGACATGTCAAAAGCTTTTGACCACGTAAATCACGAAATACTGTTACTGAAGCTTCATGACTATGGTGTAAGGGGAATCGCCCACAAATGGTTCGCTAGTTACTTGGCAAATCGTCAACAATGTACCGAAACAACGCGAACGCTTCCGTCCGAGTCGCCAAGTTGTCAAATTCCAACAAAAGTAAATGTCAGATCAAAATATCGCCTAATAAGTAACGGCGTACCTCAAGGCAGTATCTTGGGACCTTTACTCTTTATAGTGTACATAAACGATCTTCCCGATATAACTACCAATAATTGTTTCTTATTTGCAGATGACTGTACACTTCTATTTCAAAATAAAAATATTGACGAACTTGAACATGACATTAATGATACTCTATTTGACATAATTAATTGGATGAATAAAAATGACCTTAAAATTAATATATCGAAAACGAAAGCAATTCAATTCCATACATATAAAGCGAAAAAACTTAACATTGACATACACTATAATAACAATAAAATTGACATCGTAGATAGCACAGTATTTTTAGGTATAAATCTAGATAAACATTGCAGTTGGAAAAAACATATAGACGGTCTCTGCACTAAACTAAATAAATTTGTATTTGCACTAAATAGAATCAAAAATATAACGTCTTTTCAAGTAGCCTTACAGGCGTACCACGGATACGTCTCTTCTCTACTGCGTTACGGCATAATAATATGGGGCAACAGTGTAGATGTAGACAGAGTTTTTAGAGCACAAAAGAAGTGCATTCGTGCCTTATGCGAGATAAAACAAAGAGAATCATGTAAGCCCCTATTTCAAAAACATAGAATATTACCTCTACCATGTATATATATATTAGAACTATGCTTGTTGGTTAAAAAGCACCCCGAATACTTTTTAAAATGTAGTGAAAAAAACGATAATTTACGAGCATCGAGAAAGAATAAACTAGCAATACCTAAATCCAATCTAGCTATATTTCGAAAGAATGTATATTGTATGGCTATCAAAATATTTAATAAGCTACCGCTGGACATTATTAATCAACCAATAGAGAAAAATATTTTCAAGAATAAATTATTTAATTGGCTCCTACAGCACAGTTTCTATTCGATCAAAGAATATTTGGAAAATAAATGACATCTCTACTCAATCTGACATAGTATTAAGGATAATTTTGCATAGCTGACATTTAATTTTGAATATGAGATTTCTATTGACAATTTTGTAATTATAATTGACATCAGTAATACTTAGTAGTAATAATATTCATTATAGATAGCTTACACACTTACACTTACTAACATTTGCATGCCTACAGATTTAAGGCAGAATATTGTTGAAATTTTATTAGGAACATTGTCATCGATCTCAATGTAATGTACACAATATTGTGCAAATAAATATTCTGATTTCTGATTTCTGATTTCTGATTAAAAAAATTGCTAACTTTTTCGATTCTGCGACATAATATGCTAAGCCCTAAATTGGGGGTCAAATTCTGCTAAAATTGCAGAATTCTGCTAAATCTGGTCACCCTGCCCTGCTCAGCCCGGCCCGTGCGTGCAAGCGGAGATGGCCGATCTAATCCGAGTTTACCTGTGGCCCTCGAAGTTATGTTTTTATACTAGGTACCGGGGAATTGTTATATTTTAAGGTTTACTTGTGTTGTTTCTTTTAATGTTTGATTGTACAAATATTAAAGTTCGGTTATAATAAGCACGTTTTACTTCGTGATTAGAATAATAACACCAGAGGTCACACTCACATTACATCGGAGAAACACAAAAAAGATTGTAGATTACATTTACATTTCACGTGTAAGTAATGGTTTGAACTTCCATTTTTACGTAAAACATTCATCAAAATTAACTATATCTCCCGCAATTACTTAGTTGTTCAATTAAAAGTTGAACACGTCTCAATGAGCGGTTTTCAAAAGGAAGTTTAAGAAAAAAATTAGTACATAAAAAAGAACTAGATGGCGTTGAAGTTGAACAACTAAGTAGGTAGATTTTTAAGAACAAGGCAAAGGATGAAACGTACCTAATTACTTTTTACCCGACTGCAAGAGGGTTATGTTTTTCGCGCGTATCTTGTCATATGTTGTTTGTATGTAATATTCTTTATTACCTCATATCTTTGAAACGGCTGAACGGATTTCCATGATTAACATATCGTTAGATTTGTCTTGCCAGCCCAAGTGTTCTTAAGAAAGTGGCGCTATAAAAAAAACCAACATGGCGGCTGCACGGTGCTATTATAGGCAGTGGAAAAATATTTTTTTTTTAGAATACTGCAATATGGGTGTCCAATTAAAGGGCTCATTATAAGGATTTTAAAAAGGTATATCACGATTGTAAAATAAATAATAACTAAAAATAAATAAATTAAAAAATAAATTAAAAAAAACCCGCCTGCATAAAAAGACAAGTCAACTGAAAAGATGATAATAAGATTAAATATAAAAGGCAACATTATAACATGCAGTCGGAGGCATATAATTCAAATCATTCATAATGTCACTTTTTTTATGCATGCCTCCGACTGCATGTTATAATGTTGCCTTTAATATTTAATCTTATTTCCATCTTTTCAGTTTACTTGTCTTTTTAGGGTTCCGTAGCCTAAATGGCAAAAAACGGAACCCTTATAGATTCGTCATGTCTGTCTGTCTGTCTGTCTGTTTTTATCATACGATTGTTGAGTATGGTAAAAGTTGTTGTTGAGTTGTTGGTTTGTTGCGTTGTGGGTGGTTGTCCTTTGGCCTGTTCCAAAGAACTTTTTTCTCACCCTTAGTAGGAATTATTTTAAAAAAATCTACCTCGTTGAAGTAGCGCCATCTATCGATATAAAATTTTACTAAAATTATCAGCTGTCAAAAAACCGCTCAATACCTAGATATGCGGCCAACTTTGTTGTTTATGGGCCGATTTCGATGAAACTCGGTTCGGGGTACTATTTTGACAAGAAAACAGCAACGCAATATTAAAAATATAAAAAAAATCCAAGATGACGACCAACTTTTTTGTTTGTGGGCCGATTTCGATGAAACTCAGTTCAGGGTACTATTTTGACTAGAAAACAGCAACGCAATATTAAAAATATAAAAAAATCTAAGATTGCGGCCAACTTTTTTGTTAATGGGCCGATTTCGATGAAACTTGGTTCAGGTACTATTTTCACAAAAAACAGCATCGCAATGTCAATGTTTCACCGTCATCTCAACCCTTTGTCATTTTTAACGTGGCATTCCTGTTTTTTGTCAACTTGGTTTGGGGCACTATCCCCAAACCAAGTTTCATCGAATTCGGCCCACAAACAGCAAAGTTTGCCACTGTCTTGGATTTTTTATATTTTTTACTTGCGCTACTGTTTTTTTGTCAGAATAGTACCCCGAATCGAGTTAAATCGAAATCGGCCCCTAAAAAAAAGTTGACCGTCATCTTGGTTTTTTTTTTATTTTTACACGACTGCCCAAAAAGAAGTGTATATGTGTTCAGAGTTCATGTATGTTTGTGGGTATGTGAGTTTCTTTATTCCATCATAACTTCTAAATGGCTCAATAGATTTGAATGTAAGGGGTATCGTTCGAATTTTTGCCTCATTCCGTGTGACATTGGCTATATTTTTTTTTGAAAAAAATACAATGGCGACTGTACCACGCCATTTTCAAATGTGAAAAAAAATTTTTTTTTTAATTATTACAATATGGGTATCAAATGAAAGGCCTTAATGAGCACATTTCAAAACTGTATAATTTGTCACTAAAATGTACGTAATAAAAATAAATAAATTAAAAAAATATTAAAAACACGACTGCCCCACCAAAAACGAACTAAAAAGTTAAATAACAAGTGTCTTTGCAGTTGGGAGACCTTTTCGATAAAAAATTGTTCCACAAAACGGTCCCACGACTGCAAAGACACTTGTTATTTAACTTTTTAGTTCGTTTTTGGTGGCGCAGCCGTGTTTTAATATGTTTTTAATTATTAATATTGTGTTGCTGTTTTCTTGTCAAAATAGTATCCCGAACCGAGTTTCATCGAAATCGGCTCATAAACCAAAAAGTTGGCCACCATGTTGGATTTTTTATATTTTGTTAACATTTCGTTGCTGTTTTCTTATTAAAATAGTACCCAGAACCGAGTTTCATCGAAATCGGCCCACAAACAAAAAAGTTGGCCGCTAATCTTGAATTTTTTGCACAGTGGACATCTTAGTTAAAATGTTAAATATACTATATAGATTTGAGTTTAAACCCTTGCCCATCCAGTAAGCCGATACGAGTTGGCTTGCGGGTCGTAGCGGGTTGACCCGCGAGCCAACTCGGGTCGGTCGGCTAACTCGAGTTGAATTGAAACCGAGTTATGCGAATTTCTGAGTGAGTTCGCGGGTCATAGCGAGTTGATACGCGAGCCAACTCGGGTCAGCTAACTTGAGTTGAAACTGTGTAAGGCCGGCCACACACAGACGTAATCACGTAACGGAATTCAGAACGTAATTTCGACAATATATGAAGATTCCGTACGGAAAAAACACGCTTGTGTGTAGCAGCCCATAGATTTTGTATGCAGCTGCTGCGTTCGGAATCACGTACGTACGGAATTCCGTAACGAGATTCCCTCTGTATGTGGCCGGCCTTACGCGAATTTTGAAACGGGTTGACTCGAGTTGTAAATAAACCGAGTTGGCCCATCACTAATTGTCATTTGCCGTCAATGTGCATCAATGCAAGGCGCGTCATTTGCCATCAATTAAAAGTTTCGATCATTTGCCGTCAATGGTGCGGAAAAATTGACAATCGCTTCATTTGCTCGCGTAAACGATCAATTTTTCCGTCAATTGCGGAAAAATTGACAATCGCAATTGATCGTTACCGGTGGGCTTTAGAGATTTTTTACTTCGAAAATGAAGGATTTTCTTCTAAATACAACTTCATCCCCCTTTTCTCCTTTTCGGTGGTAGAATTTTGAAAAACGCTGAGACACTTATTTATTTATTTTTAATTATCAGCCTCAACACAAAATTTGAAGATCCTAGCTTCAAAACTGAGGGACTTTCATTCAAACTTTCATCCCTTATTTCATCCCCTTAAGGATGGAATTTTCAAAAATCCTTCCTTAGTGGATGCCTACACTGCATATATAAGGTATCTGTGTGCAAAATTTCAAGTCTCTTGGTTCAGCGGTTTGGGCTGTGCGTTGATATCTCACTCAGTCAGTCAGTCAGGACTTTGAATTTTATATAAATCGATTAAAATTCTTTTAACCAGATGATAGTGTTCAGATTCAGTTATTCATATATTATTCAGCATTTAGATTATTCTCGTAGTTTTATGGAGATAATAAAATTCTAATTGTACATATTTAATTATATAATGGCTCTTGCACCACATACGTCATATTCAACATTTTGGTCTTCATATTCGAGAGATGTATTGCAAATGAAACGGTCATCCTTTTCTGAACTGCAGCGCCACGGTTCGTCGTTACCGAGCCTTTGACGCGTCATCGGCGTTCAAATTGGCAGTTAGTTTGCCGGTGGCTGCGGGCGAGACCCGGCTGGACCGGCACTGCAGTGCAATTCTCTAAGAGACGCTTCATGGCTGCGTTGATTACTGTGATCACAGCAGTCACAGCCGCAGCATCGTCCGCTGTGATCACGTCATGTTATCACGGAATTCACTAAGCTCAGTTAGCTCACTGACGATCTCTAGGCCGCGTGATCGCTATGCTGTTCTCTCGGCTGTGCTAGAGTGGTGACATAATTTTGTTTTTAGAATCGATCAATTCTCGACTAGTACATTTTGGCTATTTTCTTGCAATAAAAGTAATATTTACAAACATTAATGTATGATAAATGTAAGCAATGATTGAATTTACATTATTTAAGTAAAAATTCTATGAAAATTACAAAAATACAGTAAATATGAAAATAGTTTGCCGGCAAAATTTAAAAAAAATGTCACTTTAATTAATTATAGGTACTTAACAACAAATAAACGAACCACAGTACTTTATCACTTAAAATACCTTTAGCAGGTCAAATCAACACTCAAAATGTTTAGAATATGTATCACAAGCAAAACGGGCCAAAAAAAACTCCTATTCAAAGAATTTTCAAGTGCCATTGGACTGGGTTGAGCGACCCACGCCAACCACTTGAGTTTATTTACGAAATGTTAGACTTGCTGTAAATATTCTACTTCCACGTTCATTGTTCACATTCATATCGTAACAACCAAGAAGTGTGCAGTGATTTGATTATAGTGAAATCTACAAAAAGTAAGAAGTAAGTGTATTTTTAGGTTATAATAATATTAGGGCTTAAGTACCCTATCTCTTAAAAGTTGTGGGTTTACATTTGGTAACTATCTTGTAAATTTATTAAATAAAATAATTATTAAGGTTCCAATACATACATTTTAAGTGTACATTACAAGCATTTAGGTATATAAGTAAGACCATGATCAAAATCAATGTTCAAAATTTAGTTACTTATAAATAAAATTATTTGCTTTCAGTGGCCTCTCGTAATGCATCACTCTCTCCAGCCCAGCCAAACTGATTGGGCTTTTGGAAACAAAGTCATATTTGACACTGGACATGTGGAATTGTGGACATGCAACAATACAGTAGGTACAGTGCAGCCAATGCTAGAACCAGGATGTAAAATGGTTGGACAGAAGTCGCTAGGATTTTAAAAAGCGATGGCAACGGGTGTGTTCAATCAAGATTGGAATCAGTGGGCTAAGGTAAGGCAACTTGATGTAGTTGTTTGTGATTAGATGATTATATTTTTTGATGCCTACCCAATTAATTAGGTATACTTACTCATTAGATTTTACTTTACTTTTCGGGTTAAGTAGGTATTTAAAGGACAAAAAGCTACAATAAATTGAAAAGCCAATATGCGAAGGCATCTAGGCAGAGTACAGCTGGTAGGGTTGATGTAGATATGGTGGAGCTCACTGAACTTGAGCGTGGGATTCTCACCATTGCTGGTGGTCTAAACTTTGCTACTGGTAATATAGGCACCTCACCATAAATCTATTCCCAGTGCCTATATATGTATGTACTTACATAAACAATTTTGATAAACAACATAGTACCTCCTTAATAAGCTGTAATGAATTTCTGTATTTAATGTGGTTAAAAATATGTAATCTTTTATTAGTGCCACCAACATGTATTATTTTGTTTTTTTATGTTCTATAATAATGATAATAAATATACAATTAGTCGCTAGACTATGTAATTATGATTGGTGCTTTTCACGTTAAAGAGTGAAGAAAGAAATGCTTCAGCCTCTCTTAGTCATAAAACTAATTTCTTGATTTTTTTTATTAAAGCAATTATAATATATGCAAAATAATCATGTTGTAATTTTTAGGAACATAAGACAATACTATTCCGACATCGACAAGACAGTCTAAAAGTTTATAGCAGGCGAGAAATATTTTTTTACAAAAGTATGCCTAGGGTAGGTACGTTTGAATTAATGTTTCTTTTAATAAATATTGTTTTTCTTTTTCAGGGAAATCTTGGTTGGACCTTCCACATATTCCATGATGGTCACAGAAGATGAACCTTCGCATAGTAATTTTAATGTTTGATGCAATCTTACATATTTGTGAAAATCATTTTTTAAGTCATAAAGAAGGCTTTTACCCTGATGGGTTCAAACCTAAATTAATTATATACACTTTTTTATCTGAGCTATATACCTTCACACATCAATAACAGTTTACTTACGTTCACCGTGTTTTTCTCTACATGTTCATAGAAGACTAGGGCTCAAGTAAGTGTGATATTTATAAAAGATGACACCTACATTTCTAGGTGTCTTTATAGTTTATTTAAACTAAATATTTGAATCGTTAGATTTTATTTCTGGCTATAAATTTTCCAAAGAGAATAATTTCATGCATTGCTTTAAAATTAAACTCCACGAATTTTGACATGTGTGGAAAATTAGTTCTCTATTTTCAAAGATTGTATAAGTTTCCCTTCGCACTAAGTTATTTTAATCAAAAAATTTTACTCAAGAATCTAAGCTAATTCTAGGTGTCGTCATTTAAAAAAAATACTTGCACTTATTTGTAGCTTAGTCATCTATCAAATATACTGAGAAAAACACAGTGAACGCAAACTTTTATTTAATGAATGTAAGTAGTTTATTTTAATAAAATTGTAATAAAACAATAGGTTTAAAAATAAAGTATTTATTATTTATGATATGATTCAGGTACATACTTACCAGGGGGCTAATTGTCTAATTTTAAAAATCTATCGCAATCGCTTCCATTTGACAGATGTATGTGACACATTGCTGCATTTCTTTGGTAATTTTTCATTTGTGACAAAAAGAAGCTTCGATGTGTTACATCCTGAAAGCCATTGCGATAGATTTTTAAATTAGACAATAGAAAGGCAGAATCTAGAGTGAATGACACGTCATGTGTGTTGGGTTGGGTGTAACAATTTTTTATGCATATATATCTAGGTATTTCACAGATTGGGGTCTTACTAACTTATTCGTTTTCTTAGTTTGCAATCTGACATTTGCAAAACCTTTTCTTGATTGTACATTGTTGACCCAGTTATTTTATGTACACCTAGACATTATTATTTTATATTGGACCACTAAATTTAAGATTATAAGTATTAAAAATGAGTTTTTATTTTTAAAAATAAATGTCTTTTGCAAATTAAACTAGGTAGGTTCGGGTCTCCAGGCAGCTGACTGTCTATGCTGTGATTCGAAGGAATTTCCCTTACACCTAAGTTTTGATAACTCGCAGTCCCAATAGCCAAAAAGGATAAGTATCATTATGAATTACACAGAATCTGGAAAAAAGAAATAGAGTTTAATATTGGTAATCCAATAATGCAATAATATTTCTAAAACAGGTAACATTATTATTTATTTAGGTATCCTCAGGTATCCTATTGATATATAAAAACCAATGAAAACATAGTTGGACATTGACATTTAATTATTAATTTGATTATCAAACAAAGTCCTCTTACTATTTCTTGATTGACTTGCATCTTGCACATATCTAAAATCTTACAATCTTTTAACTTGCAAGTAATTATGAGTATCTTTTCATTTACCTTGGTAAGATGTCAAACTCCTCAATCTGTTAAGCTGCCTGCCTGTTGTTATGGGCTTATGAGACATAAGTAGATCGAATCAAAGGGTCGTGTAGGTATCCTACGACCCTGGCAGATGTCTTTTATATACAAATTGGCTTCTTCCATTATGACCAACGTACTAGAAAGTCCAGCAGGCCCTGTAAAGATGTCACATTACATTGTTTCTTACATAACCTCACAGAGGAAATAATCACTACGTTTTACATAACCTTTTTGGATGATGTATTTTTAAAATTCACATAAGTTTTTGGTCCATAACTTAAATAAAACAGTTTGAACTTACATATTTATAATTTAATTTGATAATTCACTTCTATTTTCACTAAAATCCTTGCAAACAGCCACCAAATACAAGCTTTTGTTTTGACATTAAAAAATCTAGGCGTTCGTCGAGGCTGCAGAGCGAAGTTAGCGCTGTTTTGCTTAGAGAATTCCGATTTTCATACTTGAACTGTCAAATCAAGTAATTCTGTATCACGCCGTCTACAGCCTTGTGGCGCTGGCATCGAACAGCGGAGAAAAACGAATTAGAGAATTCCAAGCTAGTGTTCACTGCTGTCACAGCCACTGCACTCAAGGCTTTTACAATATTTGAGCTTAGAGAATTGCATAGCTGCTCGTTAGACCCCCTGTACATGAAACGAGGGAATAATAAAAATTCCTTTGCCACACCTCTCGCTACAGTACCTACTTACCTACTGTTAGTTTTACTTGTAATAAAAACAGTAGAGTCGTGCCAGATGATTACTTTTTGCAAGATGTGGCAAGAAGGGTTTATTTTAATTATTTAAAAACACAGGGTGTCTTTTTATTCACTCTCCCTAAGGATGTGTGCAGTCCATGAAACTGAACAACTTTCTCTAAGAAACATAGGGTCAAATATGGTTTAAAAAATTGACTTTCCATACAAAGCAAAAATATCAGGTGATCAGCTTAGTAAGGGTTGACCAAATTTTGTGGCGTATTTCAACACATGTTTCATGGAGAAAATTGTTCAGTTTCTTGGACTGAGCACATCCTTAAAATTTGGAGAGTGAATGCAGCCTGTATTTCAAGTATTAAATGAAATCTGCTTAATCCAAACAAAGGCTCTGGTGATTGTTAGGGCCTAAAGCAATATTACCAATAAAGAATGGAGTTTCGTTAAGATCAGGTTAATTTAAAATTTGGTTGGCTAAGTTGGCTAAAACTATAACAACTTTACCATGCAAGGTTCCGCTCTTGCAACAATAATTCTAATATGCTCAGTACTTGCAACCATGTATTAAACAATGGCAGTCCATACAAGTAACTGTATGCATAATACTAATATATTTACCAACATACTACTAATATACATGTTGATACTATCGGTCGTTTATTCTGACACGTAATCCGTTTACGGGCGGTCAATTGAATTGTAGCACCGGGCTACATTCGAATCGAAGTGGCTAATCAAATACATGCGACTACTGTTTTAAAATGAACTTATCTCAGTTCAGTTGAAATAGAGAACATATGTGTTAGTTATTTGAACATGTTGTTACATAGACACAACGCTAATTATAATAAAACCAGTCAAGAGCGAGTCGGACTCGCGCACCGAGGGTTCCGTACAATCATAAATATATTTGGATATGTTACTTTAGTACAGTCATTAAAAAAGTAGGATAAACGGCAGCAGGTGGAAGGGCGAACAGGTGGACAGTTAATTTACAAATCTTAACCACAGCTGCTTATGGTGACTGAAAAACGTTTCATCCACTCCACATTGCAAACTGTTTATATTACTAAGTAAACTTATTCTTCGTTTATTCGTACGGCAAATAGTAGGTAATTATATTAGAACCAGCCACCAATTATTATTGTAGTATTAGGTTGCGCCATCTCTTGACCGATAGTGGAACTATATTTTTTTCTTAGGTCAGCGCCATCTGTTGACTGGTAGTGAAACTAAAGAATTTTTGTTAGTTTTTTGAATTTCTAAAAAAGTGTGTTATATTGAGACATCGTTTTATTTTCCCTGTAATTTTTACATAAACTACTATCACATAGAATTATTTCAAATTTTTCTCTTTGCAAACTTCGGAGATAAGGGGGGAACGGTATTTTTTTTACATTTTTCATCATAAGTCGAAAACTATGCGGCCTAAGAAAAAAAAATGTTTTAAAATGTGCAAACAGCGCTCTTTCATATGATACCCCACATGCCCTAGTCACCTCACTTCAAATTTTTAAGACCCCTTTTCAGTCCCTGTTGTAAAAAAAAATTTTTTTTTTATTTCTTTCTAATTTGCAAAATAGTTGGGTAAATGTCATCTTAAACTATTCCAAATTTCAAGTTGATACCATTAGTAGTTCTCCAGATATCCAGCTGTGACAGACAGACAGACAGACAGACTGCGTCACACCATAAGGGTTCCTTTTTTACCATTTTAGTACGGAACCCTAAAAATGCTGTGTTTACTGAAAAAGTGATAACAAAAAGATATGGCAAAAATTACTAGATTATTTCATCATAATAATTAAATATTCCATTCGCAACATAAACACTCTCTTTGCACGGAAATCCTTACTTAATATTATATATGCGAAAGTCCGTTTGTTTGTTTGTTACGCCTTCACGTCTTAACTACTAACCGATCATCATGAAATTTTGCATACACGTTGTCAGAGGTACAGAGAAGGACATAGGGTACTTTTCATCCCGAAAAAAAGTATTGTTCTCGAGGGATAGCAAAAACGTTTCCACGCAGACGAAGTCGCGGGCGGCCGCTAGTTCGAAATAAAGTAACTGTATTTGCTTTGCCTGTAAAAATAACACGCACTGTATTCTGTTTCACCGTTATTAGCTAATGAAAGGTAAACGTTCGTCAAAATGGTTCACAATGGGCTATAGAAAAGCTTAATATTTCGCTAAATCCGTTTAAAACAATTTAATCCCGCCGTTATCCTATAATGACCTATAACATACTACATTTTGCAGAATGAGCATTGCCTATTAATAATCCGAATTCTGGATATAATGCAGAAAAGATCAAAAACACACATTGTACCTATACTTATTCAGTTTCACCGTTAATAGCTAATGAACATATAAACGTTTGTCAAAATGGTTCAGATTGGGCTGAAGAATAGCTAAATCTCTTTAAAACAAATTTAATCCCGCCAGCCGTTTATAATTATTAACATTTTATAGAATGAGCATTACCTATTAATAGTCCGGATTCTGTATATAATGCAGTCAAGATCAATAATACACACTGTATGGATTCAGTTTTACCGTAAATATAGCTAATGAAATGTAAACGTTCGTCAAAATAGTTCACATTGGCTGTAGAAAAGCTAAATCCCTTTAAAACGATTTAAATCCCGCCATTTTGCAGAATGAGCACTACCTTACCTATTAATAGTCCGATCTTGGACGAAGTCCGGATTCTGGATATAATGCAGCCAAGACCTTGACTTAACCTTGTAGTCCAGTAAAATTGTCACCTGAAAGTACGAGGTACCTTGCGTCAAATCCGCTAGTTCTGATTTTTTGCAGACTTGTTTATGATGTTGGCCGAATGAATAGAATAATCCTAGTTTGTGACCTCGAGAGCCGAACGCAAAATTGATAAATTTTAAAAGGCTTCATCTCGGTAACTAACTACTGTAACAAAAGTCTACTTCAAAAACGTTCTGAGAAGGAACTATCAAAAACTAGTCCTTTATGGTTATAATCGCCAAAAAGATTTTTTTCAATTTTTGACTTAGTTGCGTTCGGCGCTCGAGGTCACAAACTTGGATTATTCATTGTGCAAAAAATCAGAACTACCGGATTTAACGCAAGGCCCGATGTTTAATTTTACTGTACTATTGACTAAGCATTTCAAAGATTATTTAGGACATCCATCCACTAGCTGATCTTTGCAAAAGTTGCTTTATCTTCTCAATCGCAGAATGCACTAACCAACTGAGTTTTCGAGGTTTTTCGTATTTAGTATTAATAATGTAATTTTGTAAAAACGGATCTTCGTACCATATTTCACTGTGACATATCAGCCGATCTCCGATCAGTCATACCCTGGTCAAGTTTACGACATAAATCAATTTTGTACAAGACGGGCCTGAACAAACGCGATCCTGGCAAACACTGGCATATAAAAATAATGATAATGTCCGAGCAAACTTCAGAAGATTAAAGTGGACCGACGCATCACCAACTCTACCCTTATTTACTGCCACCCGCCTGGTATTAAAAGCAAATCTTTTGGTGACCTTTTATCGCAGATAAACGCTTTATAAAGTTGAACGGAGTTTAAGAACGATGTATGTCTTTTTCATAATAATTAGTTTAAAGCTGCAAAAGGTGCCGAAACGTCGAGAAACGCAAAAATCTAACAATTTTTTTTTTGTTTCTTGCATTTTCCATGGACCTACCTATTACATAAAAATTTTCAATAAAATGGCCTTAATATCTATAAAAGTGATTTATTTCAATGTATAGTGAAAATCGTAAAATATCTTAAGTAAAATATATTAAAAAATATAATACCGGACAAGTGCAAGTCGGACTCGCCCACCGAGGGTTCCGTACAAATTTGTTGGTACTTAAATAAAGACTATATTTTTTATGATTTAACTAAATACAAATGTATATAGTTTTCAGATTTTTCCAGTACCTATAACACGATATTACTTGCCAATTTTCGTAGTTCTAGGTCAACCGGAAGTACCCTATGAATTTTGATTCCCTTGAGAGTATCAAAAAATGCGTTTTTAGCGGCATAAACAGCCGTACCTTTTTTTACGTAAACTTAGAAATTTGATTTTCTCAAATTTTTAAGAAACTTTAGATGTGAGTATATTGCTTTTAATTTCAACTCGATACCTCTACGCGTTCCTGAGATAGACTAGGGTCTTGATAGACAGACAGACGGACAACAAAGTAATCCCATAAGGATTCCGATTTTTCCTTTTGAGGTACGGAACCCTAAAAAAGAACGAGCTGACCCTTAGAAAGAGGGAATTGTTGTGTAAGAGATGTTATTTCATCCGAGGAGTCTGACTGAAGCACGTCGATACATTAAGTCCATTTGTGTCACCTATCCCATTTTATTTACTACCGCCCGAAGATCCTATAAATCGGAGTACCTATATGGTGGAACAAACGCTGAAACAAAAGAAGTCACGTACACCGGAAAACTATTTTGTACACAACATAAAAGCTTTTCTTTTTCAAAATGGTACAGCAGTCAGAGCTATGGGCTTTTTGTAACAAACTTTTCTAGTTACATACCTAGGTAATAGCCAAGTTTTTTATAATACAAATCTCCTACAAAAATAGTCACTTTCTAGACTCAACAAAGTGTTTCAGTAACGTGCTATCAAACAAACCAAATAATAAATAATCAAAGATGTTAAAATGTCAGGAATGGGGAATGTCCGAAAAAAATCAAATTAGCTGAATATTTTTCTATAGGTAGGAATAAGCTCCCTTAGTAATAGAAAAAGTTTCAGAATTTTCAGTTGCGTGAAAAATATAAAAAAATGAAAGTCTCTTCGACTCCGAAAATGTACGAAAGTAACAGCAGAATTGAAATTATACCTTTGCCACCACCTGTCACAACCACAGCATGGTATTAAAAAAAGTTTCAAACAAAATGTCAAAACTTTTTTTTTTATATTTATTGTGTTTGTGGCAGGTGGTGGCAAAGGTATAATTTCCATTCTGCTGTTACTTTCGTACCTTTGTGAAGTCGGAGACATTTTATTTTTTTTTATTTTTTCACGCAACCGAAAATTCTGAAACTTATTTCTATTACTAAGAGAGCTTATTTCTTCCTATAGAAAAATATTCAGTAAATTGTTTTTTTACAAATAATACAAATACAAATACTTTATTTGCTTTAAATAGGGTGATTACTTACAATTCAGATGTTTTAAATAAAAATGGTACCTTAACCTATTTAGCCATCTTATATAGCATGCAAATTTATAACATATAACATATTTTCGGACATTCCCCATTAAACGCGTGCAACTATGACAGGTATGTGTGAAAATACCTTCATATTTAGTTGCACGCGTTTAATTCCCGTCATTTAAACTAAGTACAATGCAACGCGGAAGTTTAAAAGTGTATATCATAGAGGTACTTACTGTTTTTATAGTGTCTGTATGTGCTTAAAACTAATAAGAAATAAAAAAAAATCACCCCCTTCCGTTGCTAACAGTGATTACTAGAATAGACACAGTCGTGTCAATTGAACAAGTCTTGAAATGAAGTGACACTGAACTGAATAACATTATTATTCTGAGGCCAAGTCCTCTTGAATGCAGATCATTTTTCGTTTGGCGGTACGATTTGGGCTGCAGATTACTGGCGCCCAGTCGATAGTCACGTCCCAGCCCTCGACGCCACTCGACTGTTCGCTCGTTGCCACTGCATTTAGTCGAGCATTTGCGACGAAATCAAACTGGAAGTGACTTAATTACGAAATCAAAGCTTCAATTTTGTCTTTATATAAGGTGGAACCAAATAACAATACTGAAACAGGTGATAGAACAACTTTCTCCTAAAATCTTTTTTTCGCCTTTCTATACTAAGTCGATCAGCTGACCGATAAATGTTGTATGGCAGGATGATACTTATATATTTTTTTCGTTTTTCGACGTATGTTCCTTGAAGGAACTTGGTATCACCTGTTTCAATATTGTTACATAATTTGGTTTCACCTTTAGACGCCGAGATTTTTTTATTGTCTATGGGAGTTGAAGATCTACCTGAAAAACCATAAATTAACTGATTAAATCCATAACATAGTTGTAGTAAATGAAAATACCAAATATTGAACGTACTTTTTGTATTTCTATTCTTGACAAAATTTTGCAAGATTTTCTATTCGTATTCGCATCTTAATCGACTAAACATTTACTTAATCATTATCTTTATTAAAGTCGTGTTATGGAAGGCAATGAATTAAATACATTAATATTTTAAAGTTAAACGCGTTGAGATAGTCCTCGTAAGCGCGAATTAGAATTTCTAAGACGTCGTCGGTCAGCATGCTTTTTTTTATTAGTAAGTGGGCAGGTATTTGGCTAATATTTCTTCATAAGCAGGATGTGGTCTAAGGTGTAGCATGCTTGCCCAGGAAATCCCTATTCACTCTTGCCTTGAACAGACCAAGGTTGGAACTATCGGGGAACATATATCGGGTCATTTTGAACTTACCATCCAAATTTTAAGGATGTGTCCAGTCCATGAAACTAAACTTAGAAACATGTGTCAAATTTCGCCAGAAAATTTGGTCATCCCATACTAAATTGATCACGTGATCTCTTTGATTTGTATGGAGAGAAGATTTTTATTTTACATATTTGACCATGTGTTCCTTTGAGAAAATTGTTCAGTTTCATGAACTGAACACATCCTCAAAATTTGGATGGTAAGTTCAAAATGACCCTGTATACAGGCAGCGCATTCCATTCTTTAGCAGTTCGCATAAGAAATGTATTGGCAAAGCGCTTGGTACGAAACCTTGGAGTATCTACAAGGTGTATGTGTGTATCTATCTATGTATCTACAAGTATCTAAAGGTGATGATATATGCAACCTCTAGTAGCCCGAAGGTGGAAAGGGGCTGGAGGAACAAGGTCGTGTAGTTCCCTGACACACTCCCCAAAGTGTATTCTGTCTTCTGTCTCTTCTTGGTAGAGCTATTTCTTCGATCTGTACAGCATCACCTCGCAGGCCGGAGAGCCGTAATTGGATTTAGTCTGGACTATGAATACGACGTGAGGATTATTGCTGTAAGGGATTTAACTAATTTCATCTTTACTGCGAAAAGCTGACGGCCAATGTTTGACTTTGTTTACCAAATTGATTACATCTTCGTTAAACTAGTGAAATTATTTTGTTTATTAAATAAAAGTCCCCAAGATGTTTATTATTTCCAATGATATCTAACCTTAAAAAAAATCTGTTGGCACTCCGGGAGTGCCGGCAGAAGTGAAAACTTAAATATTAACGTTGTGCATTTTTGATATTTTGAAATTAGCGGCAAAGGATTAAAATTATTTCTTTCCTATTACTATACAGTCACACAATTCAATCAGTTTGTAATTAGAGAAAAATTCTAAAGATTTCACGCCAGTGGCCTTTTTAATTTCTAAATGCACACATTCTACGATTTAAACTTATAGTCACAGAGTATAAGTCTATGATTTCACCAAAGAGATCGCTGCTATTAGTTCCATTTTCAAAATTAGCTCATGGCTGGTGACGCAAGTGTTTACGTCATAAAATGACGCGCCGCCATTTTCAACGCGCCCCGTAGAAAGAAAGGGGGATACTTCCGCCGAGAGCTGTCTTCTCTCCATCCGTCACATCCGTTTTACGCATTTTCGATCAGCCACGTGATTCCTGACGCGAGTTTAGCATTTTTTCCCCATACAAAAAGCGCACAACGCCGCTAAAGAAGTTTTCACTTCAAAAATACTTCATACAAAGAATGATAAAATGTCTTCAAACAAAGATTGAACAAAAGTATTTAACTCTCTTGGGAATTTTATCACTGGGAATGCTAAATCTTAAGTTTGATAAGACATTGTCATACTATTACTGTAACCCACTTACTAATAAAGATTGTATAGCTATAGCAGATGAATAGTCACATAGTGTTTTGTCTTAATGTCAAACTTAAATAGTTTGACAGAAAGTAATTTACCCGTGGACCCAGTGGGTAATGCCCATAGAAATAGAATGTCAAAGAACAACAATGTCAATAAACAGGTGATCCGAAAATAAATGCATACATTTTATATGAGATACGTAAAATATGACTTAGATACATAAAATATGACTATATATGGCAAAGGAATTTAATAAATTATGTTCCATACTGTTTTCTTCGTCGTTAAACGAATAAATGTAGCGAAATTTGGTTTTAGAGAAATGTGTGGTAATATCTTATTTACCTGTAAAAACTGTGATTACTTGGATTGTTTCTTTTTGGCACATCACAATTACTTAGAGCACAAGACACCATGGCTCCACGATACCTTTATTTTAAATTCTAATTAAGATTAACAAATATTTTAAACAAATTGTGATTGCTCATTTGTTAGGCGGGACGCTAGGGGCTCTTACTGTAAAAAATGTTGGCACATGTCACTTAATCCTTTGTCTCTTTTTTACATAGACCGTGTCCGTATGATTTTAACTTCTCTTTTCCACGCTTTGTTGGTCTTCTTGAGCGCAGCGAAAATTTTTCTATGTCTATGGTAATGCCAGTCTTCTATCTTCTACATCTGCTATACAATCTTCATTAGCAAGGGAGTAAGTATTTACTCTATAATACTTAAACATGGTAAACTGGTAACAATCAACGTGTGTAAAGTTTATTTCGAATAGCACTCTTGTGCCAACTATAACCGACGAACCAGTGAAGTGCAGTTTACGGAGTAATTAACAAAGCAGCGAGCGTGCTCACTGCGTAATTGGGTGGCACTCGTACGGATCGGTGTTCGCAAAAAAAGTGTTGATAGGCCGCACGCGCCGCATATTGATGGGCTAAAATAGATAGAGTTTTGTCTGGAGCGCGCTCGACCGTGATTTCACGTCTTTTCGCGACTCCATGGTTTAGCTCAGGAGATTATGGTATAACAATACCTTATTGGATATTTGAGCAAACTTTTATCAAGTCATATTCAGGTTTTGAGGCTATAGTCACATTTTTATTTTACATGTAATTTTAAATATCAGTATCGTGATAAATACATATCCATATTATCCACTTAGAACAATAACACCTAGAACGATAGTTCTCTACAAAGCGCACTGTCAAAAGTGAGGCAACTAAAACAGACAAAATGGCTCCGTTTTCAGATTGTTAATCTACATTATTCCCTGATCATACCGATTAAGTACAAAACAGTTTCAATTTTCCCACATTTATAAGACTAGTTATATTATTGGGTTTCAGTTAGGATTAGTTAACGCATGAAGGATATAAATTTGAAAACTAAGCCATTCTGGCTTGGTATTAGTTGCCTCACTTTGCATATGAGGACACGGCTTCTAGGTGTTATTATTCTAAAATTATCCATAAACTAAAAATATTAACAAGAGAATTTTGGAAGTCAGTTTTGTCTGTATTATCGTAATTTCACGGCAAATCTAAGGATTGATTGTAAAAATTTGATTAAGATATTTATTTTCGATGAACAATTTTTGTGACAGCTAGCTTGCACCGTTTAAAGTTTTTTTCGCGTTTTATACTCCAGCGTTTGAATATTGATGAACGGGTGTCCGCGGGCGGCACACACACTCAATCATTCAGCGTTTTTAATTTTGCATGAAGTCCACCTGTCCGACCATCATTGAAACTGTCAATGGAATTGAAAGCAGGAACAAATTGATTTTTCTACTTAAGGCTGTATATCGGCATTTCAAAGAAATTAACGTTTTTCCAATGAAGTTATCGAAAGAATGTAAGCATTACTATTGATGTAAACTTTAGTTTTAGGAAGCAAAATTCTTAAATTAGTGCCGTATAGAGAGAAAAACATAATAAATTATCAGGTTTTTTAAAACGAACACAAACTGTTCAAGTGGAATTTCAAATTTGCTTGCCAGAGGTATTTTTCATTAACGTTTCAGCTGTAACAAATAAGAATACGACTCATATTTATGTTTTTACTTATTGTTTGTATTGTCAAGGATTAATAGGAATTTTCAAAGTTCGCCCTCATTACGGCTCGCGCAGAGTTGTTTTGATCATTTGTATTGAAAATTTAAAAATGGTACGTGATGCGACTATACAGCCTTAAGTAGAGTCATCAACTAATATCAAGAAGCAGTCAAATATTTAAATCGGGGTTCTGCCGTTTGGCCAAATTATTTTTGGTCAAATTTCACTTCCAAAAAACATATCGTACTAGTTTCATTTCCCAAATGAATCTTTAGGAAATTTACATTTCGCATTTTATTCACTTGGTCAAACTATCATTTGGCATATTTTTACTTTGTCAAGTTTTATTAAGTCAAATGTTTATTAAGCAAACGTTTTATTTTGGCAAATTTTAAACACTTAACTTATTTATAGCGTAAGTTTGGCAAATGACAATTTATTTTTACCCATACATTAGTACAGATATTTTTTGATCACGTTATAAGTTTCTAACTTTATAGTCATAACATAGATAACTGTCTCCAAAAATTTGATCCTGATGAGCGAATAAGAATTAAGGAATAGGAATTGAGAAAAGTGGAACTTTCTTAGAGTTATTTTTAGACCATTATTCTTTTTAAACTTTTAGATTTTTTATGCATTCACAATGCTATTTTTATATAATAATCTTACCATTATTCTTGCTGAATGCAGCCTTCGTGGCACCATTTTTAGGGTACCGTACCTCAAAAGAAAAAAACGGAACCCTTATAGGATCACTTTGTTGTCCGTCTGTCTGACTGTCAAGACCCTTTATCTCAGGAATGCGTGGAGGTATCGAGATAAAGTTAAAACCATATACTCAAATTTACGGCCCCTTGAAGCTGTGAAAAAATCAAGTTTCTAAGATTACATAAAAAGATACGGCCGTTTATGCCGAAAAAAACGCATAATTCGACACTTTCAAGGGTATCAAAATTCATAAGGTACCTACTTCCCGTTGTACCCCAGTCATCTTAAACATTCTAGGTCGCAAAAAAATGCAAGGTTCTGCATTTTTGGAATGTTGTTAGGATAGATACCAGTAGTGTAAATCCAAATTTGCAACCCTGTAAGACCTGTGCTAACTTCGTAGTGCTCGGAAAACCTCGACTATTATCAGTTTTTGGCTTACAACTTCTAAAAAATGAATTCTACGGCAAAGTCGTCTATGACACTTTTAAAGAAAATAAAATTACCAACAATTTTAATCTAATATCAGCTCTGAGTGTCATATATATCGAGATATATATCATCATCACCACAACCTTGCAATTTTTTGCGACCTAACGCGATTTTTGTGTCTACGACGACTGGCCTATTGACCTAGAACTATGAAATTTGGCAAATAATACCGTGTTATACTAGAAATACAGAACTATACATTTGTAAATTTAAGTAACAACTTTGTACGGAACCCTTAAAATGGCAAAGTTCAAAATGTCAAAAATTTAAATTCAAATGGTTTAAAATGTCGAAAATCATTATATACAACTTCAAAATAGCAAAATTCAAAGTATCAAACGTATCAAATACTTGACGAGTTAAAATATTAATGGTCATTAAGTCTAAGTTCACAATGATTTATTTGAGTTGGGTTGGATCTTAAAACGAATCGCCTTCTTTAAGGGTTAATTGAGTCTGTGGAGGTGTCTTTGGGCTTCGCCTGAAATGCTTTATAGCAAATTTAGCTGCCGGAAATGAGTCTAAACTAGCCTACTGGGACTTAGAAACCGTAGACCGTAGATCACGAGACATGTGCGAGGAGCGTAGCGACGAGCATGTTAGGTTGACATGAACCCAGCGCGCGAGCCGCGGCAGCTGCCGGCGAAGCGCCAGAAAAAATCTATTTCAAACTCAATTGGTCGATTTTGTTCGCCGGCTACTGAATCAGTGACGGCATCGGCTACCGAGTCAGGGAGCGGCGCGGCTATGGTGATGTGCGGCGGAGGCACAGAGGTTAACACGCAATTATTTAACCTAATTAATTATGTACCTAAATGAAAGAAAGGCATATGTAAATTCTATACGTCATTATGTATATGTATTTGGAATATATTTTTTCGACATTTTAAACTTTCGACATTTTAATCGTAAGACATAAAATTTTTGACATTTTGAACTTTGCCCTACGTATGTACGTACCCTTTTTAACTAATGACAATAGAATTTCAAAATAGTTTTTAATTTTCAATATTAATCTCTACGTCTAGTTTAGATACCTACCATCTGCTCTGTAGTCCTTAGTGACAGAAAAAAGACAGAACTTTTGATTTCATTCACAATTTGTAAAATCACAACTACAGCGCAAAATATTAATGTTCAGTAGGCTAGGCACTGCGTAATTTGAGCATATCTGATGCTTAAATTACATAAAGGAAATTCAGCCAACCCCGCCCAACACTATATGTTGGGAGATTCCCAAGATTAGTGATTCTCATATATTTACGTGCCTCGGAAATAGTTACTTGACATTTAGACATCCGGTGAATGAGTTTCGCTTAAAACTTTAGACACGTGTGAGCTGTATTGTGGTGTTGAGTTGAACAACAATTCAAAATCAACAGATTGTTGTAATTGATAACATAACTGCTAACAAAAACATATTTGCAACAATTAAGCTAAATAGCTAAATATAGTTTTTTAGAAATTATTTAGATCATTAGAACATTACATCATAAATTCGATGTATTCCATGACAAAACTATCAAGTAACTTTTATATGAAAATAGCATTGTGAATGCTAAAATCTCTTCTTTTTTTCACTTTTCATACGAAAACAGAAAAATATTTTTTTCACGAACTTTATTAATCGTTAACTGTATTCGGCCACTTCAGTAAAATGTAGTACTTAACTTGTAGTATTTTAAACACAAATACTTAACTTAAAGAGAAAAAACATGTGCACAAATGTGTCCAAAAATATTGACTGTGTATTGTTTATTTAACAAGACACAAAATCAGGGTTTAGTTAAACTTTAATCCTACCAAAAACATTTTCATGTATAATGTTGCCAAGACTTCCATATGGCTCACACTGTAAAAAGTTATCATACCTAATGTAGAGCCAAACTTCTAACTCTACGTGTCCCAACTCTACAAGCCCTAAATTAAAAAACTCGGGTTACCTCTATCTGGCAGAATCTTGATGCTCCGAAATTTATTTGGCATAACACACTTAGCATAATTTTCTTTTACGAATATTTTTAAGGCTTAAAAATTGTTTAATATAATTATTGTTTGGTCGAATGTTTATATGTCCGAATTTACAATGGGATACTATTCAGATGGCAGAATTTCATTTAGCATAAATACCTTTGGCAAATTTTTTATACGCATAATTTCGTTTGGCAGAATGTTTATTTAGTCGTCAATTAGTTGGTATAATTTTCACATGGTATACTACGAATATGTCAGAATTTCATTTAGAATAATGTCATTAGGCATATTTTAATTTCAAAATCATTGTATATTAACTTTGAACTGAATTAAATATTTGTCTTAAAATGTCAAATTATGTTGTGTTTTTGTAAATATTGTGCTACAAAAGTCAACAACAGAAAGGAATCGCTGCAAAACCGATATGCATGCTGATTACTTGCATGCAAGCTTGCTAGCATGCGTGCATGCTTGAATGCTTATTTGCATGCATGCTGCTTTCATGCTGCTTGCATGATTGCCGGGGGGTGCGGGGGGCCTGAGGCCCCCCGCTATAAAGAAAAAAATGCACTAAGTACGTTAGGTTAGTGTTTTGACCACTCGCAGCTCACCCCGCAATGCTTGCATGCATGTTGCATGCTTGCTTGCATGCTTGGATGCTTGCTTGCATGCTGCTTGTTTGTTTGTATGCATGCTTACTTGCTAACATGCATGTTTGTTTGCTTGCATGTTAGGATTCATGTAGCATAAAACAAGCATGTAAAAAATACAAAATTATTTTAAATATGATTTTTTTATAAAATGTATGACAAAAGATGATCCTGACTATAAACCGTCTGCGATATGATAGTTTTGCCTTTTAATGACTATCGATTATAAAATGTATGCTAAAAGATGATTCTGACTATTAACTGTCTACAATATGATGGTTCTGTCTGTAAACTTTCTGCGATATGATAGTTCTACTATTTAATTATTGTATGCCAAAAGATTATTCTGGCTTACAAAATTATGCGTTTTAAGTGTATGATGAATAAGTGTATGCCAAAGATTTTCTGCGACATAAAGTTTATGCCATTCGCTGTTATGCATAATAAAATTATGACATAAAAAGTTCTGTCATAAAGGGTAGACTCCAAAAACTCTACACCTTAGTCAAGTGTGTGGCTTTGCCGTTTCGTTACTTGTCGAACTATTGTTTATCAGAAAGGTTTCCATGCAGCGAAACGGCCAAGCCACATATTTTGACTAAGGTGTAGAGTTTTTGAAGTTAGGGCTTGTAGAGTTAGGGCGCGCAGAGTTAGAAGCTTGGCTTTACATGACGTATGATAACTTTTTAACAGTGCGAGCCATATGGAAGTCTTGGCAACATTATACATGAAAATGTTTTTGGTGGGATTTCACTTCTTTTTGTGAGTAGCTATCATATAAGCAGGACGGTCAGAAATTGTTGTCTAAAATCATGTAAAATTCGATCAACAATAACCAGCGTACCTGTACTATTATTTATTTTATTCTGTGGTAGAACTAATTCATTAATGCTGTGATATTATTTTACTTTTTGGCGTAGAATGTGACTGTGCAGTGCACAGGGCAAAATAAATTCTACGTGAGGTTTGCGCCACGAAAGAAGTAGGTAGTTTTGAAATGAACACAATTTTTTTTTTTATTAATATTTTTTTCCGATGCTTTAACAGTGATTTACTAAGTCTTAGAAATAATTACTAAATATTTATAGATTTTTCAGATACATATTTCAAAATTTTTCAGACCTCTAGTATCAAAATTTGCGGAAGTTTCATAACTTCCATCACCTAGTTTAAGGGGTTGGGGGGTAAAAGTTCCAAGTTTTATAAATTGTTTGTAGTTTGTGTACTAATATTCTAGCTTACATATCAAATTTCAGTTTTTTAGGACTTCAGGAAGTACCCTAAGAATGTTGATGATTATCAGTAAGTTGTGACGAAATCGATAGATATCAATAAAATCCAAATTATATGTTTAATAAGTCTACTACAGATATCATATCCTGATAATTTTGTGCTTCTGGTATAATCCAAACCCTTGGGTTTGGATTATACCATGCGTGAGTGAGTGACGAAATCGGGGTTTTTTAGATATCAATAAAACTATAAGAGCAATTGAAACTTTATATGTTTAATAAGTTTACTACTGACATCATATCCCGAGAATTTTGTTAATCTGATATACTCCAAACCCAAGATACGAGAGTTCAAAAAAACGACGAAGCGCTTCGAGAAACAGTAGGTAGTGCCCTTGAGCTTCGCTTGGACGTCTTGGCGGGGGCACTGCTGTGCCCCCAGATAAGGTTTTGAAGTACCTACATTTATTATCCGCTTTAACAATAAATGGCTGTCTATTTAGTGGCTTCTACTACGAAGCTACGCGGAAGTTCCCGAGCATATACGGCATGCCATAAAGCGACGAGTATGTACACCGTACAACATAGTTATACCCCAAATTATCCGGTCAGAGCTTGCAGGACGGCGACTCGGTTCCTGAGGGAAAGACGTGACTCTAAATTTCTAGACATTTAACTATTGAGACTGGTGAACTAACTTTCGATACTACGTACCGTACTGAATACATTTAGCTAACTTATGAATGCGCCAGTGTGGCAGTTTAACGATGATTAGTTCGCTCGTTTGGTTTGGATTTAACTTTTATCTCTATGGAATACCTCTTTAATAATTATTATCAAAATTCTTAACAATGATACTCATATTTTTTAAGTTTGATGTAACAAACAATTAGCTTAACAATAATCTAAAATCGCTTTTGGAACTTAAACTCAGTAAATGACATGACATATTGAAAAATTAATTCGGAGCCGAAAGTTTGTTTTGCACTCGTTCATTTGCCATTCCGCACTTGAAATGGTACAATGAAACGCTTTTAAACCCATTAAACAGTAGTTACACTCGTCAAGGGGCGAGTTGGAGGGCGGCGCTACCACGGTAAAGAAATGTATCAGTATTCTAACTCGGCCTTGTCCGAGAGACACGCGGTACATCAACACGCGATAGGGCGGCGGCGGGCCTATCGCGTGTTTATGTACCGGGCGCGACTACAGTATTTTAATTTGACCTAAGTAGTTTCGTATCTTTCTAGTTTTGTGATTGTACGTAAAATTTTAGAATTCATATTATAGGGTCTACCTTCGCCGATAAATTAATTTCTAAGCAATAAAATACCTAGGTTAACAAAACGAATGGTGAAAACAAAAAACTTAAAAACAGCAAAAAACATACCTACCTAGAGAAATTAGTTTCTGGCCGTAGTTAGTAGGTAGGAAATACCTATATAATATAAAAAAATAAGTATATATTAATCTTATTTTTCGGACTGTCCAGGTATTTAAAAATGTTACGTCTGGATTAATTGGTTAATTAAAAGTAATATAAATAAAAGCAGCACAATCTGCACTTTGCCATAGTAAGTACTTCTATTTCAATCAATACTACTAAATCATTCGTTCGTCACTGCGGCGCATTCGCGACTGTTGTATACCGAGTGCAGACCGAACTCGAGGCGCATAGGTATGGCTCGCATTTCGACCGTTTGTACTTAGTTAGAATACTGAGACATTTCTTTACCGTGGCGCTACTGTCCCGGCGCCACGGAACTCGATCATTAGTCTGCTCATTCGATCCGAAAGCGAATCCATCCTCCAAGATTCCGCCTCTTTGAAACTGGCGCAATATTGTCGAAAGCAGGAAAACTCTTTACAAAAAAAATATTGCCCGAGTCGCAGTGAGCGAAATGAGAATGAAACGCCAGAAGCCAATCGAGCGAACGACTCTCCGCGGCAATATACTCCGGGTTTACGTTATCGATGACGTAGCTACTGAATACACTGAGGCAGTAAAGGCAAACGAACAAGTGCGCCCGTAGCGAGCTCACCGCCCGCGGACGTAAACTCCGGCCGAAACAACTTCGTTACAACTCCTCTGTTTTGTTTCTGGGCCGCAATATTAGTTTTAGTCAAAAAGCTATTTTTCAACCCGCCCGTCGAAAAGCTTGTAAAGTTTTCTAATTTAGTTAATTCGCAGCCAACGTTTCGTGAAGCTTCCGTTACGATTGGAGATGGCTCTTGAAATATTACTTCGTGAATTTCTCTACGATTGTTAAAATAATATTGATGTTACATCGAGCGGCTGGCTGACCCATTTGAGTGGGTCTTTCTCGACTGTTCTAATTGTATCCGTAGGGTTGTTTCTTTGTCTAAACTGTGAGGAACTGAGGAGTAATAAGGTTTGTATTGTTTGCAGGTACTCATGTTCCCGGAAGAGGGTTGGGCTCGCAGCGCTTCCTCGTCATACTGGACGCTGCAGCCGTGCTGGTGGCGACGGACGCGCTGCAAGGTCGTCGAGGTGGCAGGTACAAGAAGGTATGAGTGTGTCCTACATCTATCATTATCACAGAATATGTAGTTGAAGCGCTCATGGCAGAACTTGACACACTGATCGTACTCGATCACGTTTGTTAAGCAACGCTTGATCCGGCCAGGTGTCGGATGGGTGACCGTTAAGTGGCATTACAACTGAGTGCTTCCGTGCTTCGGAGGGCACGTTAAACCGTCGGTCCCGGCTGTTGTCATCTGATAACAGTCGTTAAGCTAAGTTAGAGGCTTTACAGGCGGCTTGATAAACTCTAACACCAGAGGTAGCCACTATTCCTCATTCGATAAGAAGAAGACAGCATAATATGTATCATCAGTGTTCTAGTTACACTAACATTTTTAACCTCAAAGTAACATTAAAAAGCAAAGCCATGACAAAATAAGCTCGGAACATTTTTTAATTAAAACAACAAAATTGCACCAGACTTAAAGCACGTCTGAAGGAAACAATTTATCATGTTTGTTGCACATTAACGTACTTTTCGCAATTAACCGGCTCGGCTCAGGTGAGTGCGCTAAACCTTGTTTGACAAACGGCAGGAAGAGGTTGGGGGCGCCACTATCGCGCCATCGCAGCGCCACCATGCGGCAGTGAAACGTTGAGAAGTGGCAGGAACGTGCCGTAAATAAATAGAGCGGACGGCGGGCTTAGCGCGGCCAAGCAGCCATTTGTTAAACTCCTGACTGGTACAAATTTTCATCCAATGGATTCGTGTTTATCATCATTTTATATCGAAAAAGAGGAGCTCGGTGGCGCAGTGGTTTATCGCCTGGCCCAGAGATTGCGGAGGTTAAGCAACTTTCGCAAGGGTCGGTCATGGGATGGGTGACCAAATATTTATTATCTCGAGCTCCTCCGTGCTTCGGAAGGCACGTTAAACCATTGGTCCCAGCTGCATTTGCAGTCGTTAACACCCACCAATCCGCATTGGACCCGCGTGGTGGGTTATGGCCCGTCCTCCTTATCCACCCATAAGGAAGGCCTGTGCCCCTGCAGTTGGGACATTAAAATGGCTGATGGACATATCGAAAGACATTAAGTGTATGTGCTGAGATTTGAAAATGCAATTGATGGTTTACATCAACTTTTTATTTGTTATGAATATGAAGTTTAAAACTGAATTTTTATAGCGAAGCTTTTTAGTAACACCTCCTCATTCTAGCCAGTCGAACAGTAAATTTTAAGAAACCAGTTATGAATAGTGCACTTACCTCTTCCCTTACTACTTCCCTTAATTTCGTAGCTCAAGGCGATTAAGATCCCGAGACTAAAAATGCTAAAAAGGTTCTCGGCCGCGGGCGAGCGGCTACGGGACGACACGGGGCTAAACGGGAATCGTTAGCGTTAACGGTTATTGCTGCCCGCCTCACTATTTTTCCCTAACGACTCTTATTTCATGATAACACTCCCCGACTAGATCTGCTCTCACTATTATCTCCGGCTTGTGCAAAGACCCTTGCTTTGTTTAAGTTTTACATGGCTATACCTATCCTCATCTCCAAAGCGGTGGCAACAAAAGCGTTTTAATTTGTCGAAAATTCGTGGAAGTGGGCGATAACGCTGAAGAAAGTAGTGCGAAAGTGCGCATAAAGGTTTTTAATTTGTTCGTGCGAAGTTCCCTGGGGATGTTCGGGGCTATAACAGGGCGGGCTGCCATTACATCGGCCGTTAGGGCCGCGATGTACGTGTTGGATCCGCGCCCTACTAACTGGGATACGTGCCGGGCATCCAGAATCGACGATCTGGGAGGATGCACTAACGTCACGTGAACCCGTAGACAGCTTTTTTGCTGACGGTTCGACAATCTAACTTGAACTCGAGTGGGAGATGACAGAGGAAATTAAGAAGGTATTACAATGTCAGTAACTTTGAGAAGCTTTGTCACATAATAATGTGAGCTTGATACTTTTTAAATAAGAAGCGATCTACTCGTACTACCTTGGTGCCTTTGTTATCAAAGGGACCTAAAAAACATCCCCTATTCCACCTATCCCACCTGGCCATCCCACCTGGGGAGGGAAAAGTGGTTTTTTTCTACTTTTCCCACCCAAATGGGATATGAGGAATATTTCAATCCCTCCGACTCGTTCTTGATGACCAACTGACTAGGTCAAACATAGTACTCTTTGGACCAGCCGATTTTGTGACTTTGTTGCAATCAACTCTGACAGAAATCGCAGTTACATTGCTGCATTAATAAGAACCAATGTAACAACTATCTTACCTAAAGCAGCAATGTAACTGCTGAGTTGTTTAATTAGCCCCCAGGTAGTAACTATCAAAGTCCTCGTCACCAAATATTATGTTGCTTGAAAATGTAACCTTACATTTCACCAGATGGTCGCTCTATATTTAGCAGCTTTTTCTTTAATGAGGGTGGGTGACTCGAATCAATGAACCTTAAGTTATAACAGCCTGAGCAATTGAAGATCTATTTTAGAAGATTTATATTAAGTAGAAACACTTTTGTGTAGTTTGGATCAATAAAATATGATTTCGAGGAATTTAGTTTTACGAAGTCCATTTTCCGTATTAAATCGTGTAATTTATTCATACTCACTATCTAGCTAGAGTAAAGCGCATTCGCTTAAATAGTGTCGCCCTTTTATCGCGCCGCCTTTGCACGTGCCGCTTCATGTCAAAGGATGCCGCCGCATAAACAAAGGATACCGCGTGCGGCGTACACCCGCAAGTCAATTAGGATTTTGACAGTTTACATCGAAGCACCGCCGTAGTGAAAGCTTGTGATTGTTGACTATGCTACGTATACTTATTGAAAATATTTTTTTATTCCTTGGAAGGACAGTTAAGTGCCTCAAGATGAAACTTTAAGTGATCCAACAAAAAAATACGGGTGTTTTGTAAAACATGTAATTAACTTATAATCAATGTCCATCGGCATTGCGTTGAAATCAGTATGTCTTCAAAAATAGTGGGGATAACAAGAACTAGCGTCAGAATAATATTAAAAATAGGCCCATTATCCCCAAAAAAACGTAAAAACAGAAGAATCCCACTATCGAAAACGGACGACTTTGAATGTGACGTAGTACGTCCGAACAGTTTACAGATTTTATGCTTCCGACACTAGACACGATTCTGGAAAATTTACTAGCTAATAATACGGACTTTCCGTATAAACGTACGACTCTGCGAAATGTCAATACATTTATAAAACTTGGATTTAAGTATAAAACACTTAATAAGCCAAAACGATTGCGTGAATCATCGATATTTTTTACGGTAACGTTATTTGTATAACGTTACCAAAAACTTACCGGTATATGTCTCTGAACACAAGTGCTTGCGTGTGTACCGACACTATCTAAACGAATGGACTTTAACAATATCAGAAAGTATTCTTAGTGTAAAACGAAATTACAACTCTTAGGTGAAGCTGGAATATATCAAAGCACCTGGAGCGTTGTTCCGCCCTCATTCTCGGGGCTAAATTACTGGTTAATGTCAAATATCTCTTGCTTCCTCTACCAAATTACTTGTGCTATTTGTTGTAGCACTTTATACTATTTAATTTAAATTAGGTAGTGTAGAGGAGGATTCCCCGAAATTATTTTTCCCTATTATTTTAAATTCCATTCGCTTTATTCCCCAAACTTTTTTTTTACCAATAGAACAATTTCTTAAAGCATTTTTCCACATTATCATGAATTTCTAACCGTTTTCGATACCATAAGGTATTTTCACCCATTGATAATTTTCCCCAATCTTATGAATGACTGCCAGAATGAATTCCAGACTGCCAGTCGCATTTTTTTCCAAGCTGGGTACTTATTACTAGCTTACTAGCTTTTGCCCGAGACTTCGTTCGCGTGCATGCGTGTTTAGGTTGAATATAGGATAGGACGGACACGATATTTTCTACCTATAAAATGTGTTTTCTGCTGTGACACATCAATTGACATTGTCATCTGAATCTATCGCAAACAAAGAGGTTTATTAATTTTCCAAATAATATTAATAATCAAAAGCAATACACATAGAAGTCTTTGATCAAAAGCGGTTGAATAAGTAGGCAGTTTATTCATACGGAACAGATATTTGTAGGTATACAGTTTGGAACAAATGCGACTGGCAGTCTGGCAATTCATAAGATTGGGGAAAATTATCAATAGGTGAAAATACCTTTTGGTATCGAAAACGGCTAGAAATTCATGATAATGTGGAATAATGCTTTAGGAAATTGTTCTATCGGTAAAAAAAAAGTTTGGGGAATAAAGCGAATGGAATTTAAAATAATAGGGAAAAATAATTTCGGGGAATCCTCCTCTACAGTCGCAGCCATTTCTAAAGAAGTACGTCGATTTCTGACCTGTTAAAACATTAATAAATTATCGTGTAGGTGTAGGGAATTAACATAGCTCATAAAATTGCGTTTTATTGTTATTTATAAATTGCTTACTAAAATAAAAATCGGCAATGCCGAAATAGAGAAACTTAACAATAAAAATTATCAATAATGACAATTAGAACATTATGGATTTTACCATTACATATTTTTCTGATTGCCAAATTAAAACTCAATAATACAATAGGGAATTACACCATTTTTTGAAAACTGTTTTAAATTAATCCTGAGGTCGAAATAAGCCAGCAGAATTTTTTAATTTAATTTTATAAAACCGTTAAATGCCCTAAAACACGTTTTTAATTTATGATTTTGAATTTTCGCGCGGAAACACTAGCCGCCATGCTGTTTAGGCTCGTGACGTCACTCCGTTAGTAAACAAACAATAGTGCGAAAGACCAAGTACAAAGTAACAAGAATTAATGAGTTATAAAATGTAAATCTTTGGTGTCTTGTGCCTGAATCCAATAATACAAGTGTAAAAACGCCACAAAATTGTGGATTCAAGTGCCAAGTGATAATAAAATGAGAAACACTAAACTGGCAAGAGAGATAATAGTACCTATCCAAAATCATTGTCCCCAAAAAATAGACTAGAATGTATTTCTGTGAAGACCACTTTGAGTTTGATGTAAGTACCTATGCGCTAGAAATGGTAAATAAAACTATGGAATAAACAAAATAAAACTTCATGTTAGTATTACAAAACGATCGTCATATTTTTTGACCCATGTATTTATAGGTTATGTTTTGCTATATTGTGATTTGAAAATTTCAAAAATAGGTACTTATTATATTCTATATTTTAGCTAAAAAAATGATGTGAAGAATTATACACAGTATAAGATAGTGGGTTCTGCTAAACTCAGATGAAACCAAACTGCGTACCATCCAGATTTGATTGCCAAGCTATAGGAAACACAAGTCCACAGAGTCCACTCCAAGTGAACATCCGCATGCCTTTATTGAAAGGCAAAGAATGTTTACAATACAATTAAGGAGAATGAAGAGACCATACAAAATGAAAATTATGGTAAATCAAAGTACCATCTTGTAATCAAGGTAATTTATTTTTAGTATTTTATGCAGTTGTAATAAATTATTAACATTATCACTAGGCTAGGACAGATATTATACTAATCATATTGTACTATTATTTCTAGATCTTTTGACACCTGAAATTAAGAAGTGTGATGATAGAGCGGTCCAAGTAGTACAAAGCTGAAGTGCGGCAGGCGGCAGACGAGATGAGAGAGTTTGCCATGTTTTAAAGATGCGTTCAGTGATCTGGTGACTTATTTTAAGTAGAAATTGTGTTTCTTTTTGTTGATATTTTTAAATGTGTGTGTGTGTGTGTGTACGCCTGCAAAGTTAGAAACTAGTGATACCTCTATTTGTAATTGACAAGATTCGTTTTTGTAACCTTGTTTCTATGCACAATAAAGCACTTACTCACCTGCCTCGCTCGGCCTAGACCAGCTGTCAACACACACATTATAGTCAAAATATCAAAACATTGATTTTATAAAATGTAGTTATTATTAACATAGCGGTCAAATAAATATATCAAATATTATGTACAGTTTTTTTTTATTTCCATTGCGCACTGTATAAAAGATGATGTTGGTGAACACATAGCCGAGTTGATTTAAAGAATGTAATAGATGTGTATTTATCTCATGTGCATGAGTGCAAAATATGTGAAAAAGTACCTACATAATATGCACTATCTATACTATACATAAGGTAGGGTACGGTAGGATACTCAGAAGCAAAACTCATTTCTTTGATCTGTGGTAAGATAGGAGTAGAGTAGGTAGGCTTAAATTATAAAAAAACAGTTATTCTTATAACATAAAAAGTGTATTTTCAGTAGTTTACAAACTTTAAAGTTGGAAAAATAGTCCTGTGTTTTTTTTTTCACTAGACGGACACTTAATTTCAAAAGTAGGGTTGTTATTAATTTGTAAATGTTAATGCCTCAGAAATAATATATAGACTGCATTTTTCTATCTTCATTCCATTTTCTTTTCCACTGTTTTCCTGACTTCCTCCAGTTTCTTACCTCTTCATATTGCTGAAGTTTCTGGAATTTTTGCACAAAAATCATAGCGACGCTCTGGTCCCATCTGGTACCATCCACTGTGTTGCACTGGCTCACTAGCATTTCGAGGCTGTGATTCTGCCATAATTTTAGTTAATGCCACAAACAAAAGCCACTTTTATTGTTGATCTCTAGTTTTAATTTCTAGGAATGATATGGTTTTTTGATTGAAAAGATGGGAGATCTTACTTATAAAACATCAGTCTTCATCATTATTTTAATTATTAGGTGATACAGCGCTAAAGTTGACTTTCTCCGTCCTCCCAGAACCTGATAACAAAAAAAATAGGTTATGTTAGATTGTTATAGATAACACAGGGTGCTTATTGTTAGACAAAACCTGATATATGCTAAGTACTTACATTGCTGTTTTAACATTTCTTGCAGAACAGAAATCGGGATTGGATTGGACGCAAAAAATTTCGCCACCATGAATGAATCTATTTATCCTTGGTAGATTTGTACTTTCTGCTTTAACAACACTGTATTTCATGATGCTATTTAATAAAATAAAGGATAATAGTCCACAGATGTAGTAATCACTTATAAGATTTCAAAATAAATCGATGAAAATCTAATTTGTTTATTAGCACAATCACCAAGAGAAGAGCTGTCATGTTTGTTTACTATCGGAGTGACGTCACATCGTAATCCAATATGGCGAAGGGCGTTTTTAACATTTGATGAATAGATTAAAAAAGACGATTTTTAAAATTGAATTATATAATTTATATTGCATTTTTATGAATAAATATCGACGTTTCTCGTTTACTATTTATGAAATCTATCTTAAATATGCATTTTTATACTTTATCTTACATGGTGTAAAATAGCCTATTTTTGGTGTTAAAAAGCATACATTACCACGTATACGTATACCACGTTACAATGTATCGCGTAGTACACGGTACAACAGACCGAGCCTGCGAGTGCATGCTAGCTGCGTGCGGCCGAGTTGAAAGGCAGCATTTATGTGCGTGCTCATGAGATACATTGAGTGATGACTTTTTGAAGACATTGTTTGTTGCAAAATACTTAAAGTTTTAATAAGGTTTCTTTGGACAAAAAATATAAAATAACGAATAAAATAATATTTCATAAAAAAAATTTTTACTTTGACCTTCAATAACTTCGTAGCTATTGGTTTCCCAGATACAGTCTGTAAGACAAAAATAATCCTGATGATGGGCGGAATGCTTGACTACAGCTTCGTAGAGGGTCTTGTTACATCCTTTATACAATATCAGTTTTCTAAGCGATATAATTATGAGGTTCTGTAAACATAAAAAACAATCGCGAGATGAAACGGGGTGTCCTCGTAATTTTGTTACATTAAATCAATACAAATTAAATTAGGTCTTACCTGAAATTAGGAAAGGGCATTTTCTTCACAGATCTTGAAATAAATAAATATTTACTTTTTCAGTGACGTAATTGGTTGTTTCAGGCACAGCACACAAGCTAGGATGGTGGTGAGCGGTGGGAACGCAGTTCATATCGTAGGCACCTTCAAACACCTAGGAGCGGACGCCGATTTTAAGGTAACATACATACATACACTCACGCCTGTTTCCCATGAGGGTAGGCAGGCAGAGACTATGGATCGCCACCTGCTACGATCCTTGCACACTTCTTTCGCTTCATTCACATCCATCAATCTTTTCATACATGCCCTGCGGTTTTTGTCATTGCGTACACTAGCCTTTTTTAAGGTAATACTTTGGTAAAATTATTTGATATTAATAGTAATAATAATAAATCATTTATTATATTAAATTTTTGCAACAAACCTAATGCGCCGGTTTCACAAGTTGGCCCCAACGTTGGCCAATATACGTTAGTACTATTATATATTCTGCGCCAATATGTCGTACATGTCGTATGCTTAATTAATTTCAAAAGTATTAAAAAAATTACAAAAAATACAAAAAAAAATATTTTTTAAAAAATTACAGGTTAGGGTGATTTACATTGGACTCCTCCCTTTAAGTTAAAATAACCTGTATTGAGAGAAGGCCGCTCCTCTGCCAGAATATCTACACCTGCGCAGTAAATGAATATGATCGGTACAAACAACATGCAAAAATTATTCTTAATACTATAATCTAGTATTATCAAAGATATAAATATATAGAAATAAATAAATAAAGATATAAAATAAATTAATATATACATAAAATAAATATAAATATACCTGTTATTGAACTAGGTCAATGTCAATTCTAATATAATTCTTTTCATTCCAAAATAACAAACAATACACTGGGTGTTGTTGAGGCCAACGCGTGAAAGGTTTGATAAGAAAAAATGTAAGTAGGGAAAACATAATTGGTTCCATAATTCTATAAGCCAAGTGAAGGAAAATGTTTCCTGTTTAAACCTACTAAGGGAAGATTATTGGCACTTAATTTATTTAAGCTACGAGAGCACTTTGAGCTTTTAACGAAATAGTTTTTGCTGAAAAATATAGCTAATTTACACGTGGTTAACACGAGTTAGCTTTTAACAAAAACTTTTTGTTTTACCTCGATTTCAGCGTAGTTTTTTTTCTCTTGCTATGTACAGAACGCCGATGCACAAAATAAACAGTCTGTGTATTCAATTGATACCTTATTTGAAAACACTTCACAAGTTCACACATATCTCTCTACATTAACTTTATGCTCTCCACACACTTATCGAGTTGAATTTCTATCAAACAAATGACGAATATTAATATTATGACATAGGTACCTACATACATTTTCGATGTAATCATTTACTTGTTGGCAAACATTGACACAAATAGCGGGTGTAGTGCGACCGCAGGCGTGCATTTTGTATGCGGTTTTCGTTTCGGTCGCATCTATTTGGTGGTGGTTTGAAATTAGGTCGTGTTTCGTTTATGAGCTTGTTTAATATTTCGATTAGTGAAGAGTTTGAAAGAAAAACAACGGATGTTTATTTTCCAAATTGATATTGTACGTAAATATAATTCATGCCTCATTACATTTTGCTTTTCAAATTTTCATCAACGTATACTAATCAGTGATTCAGCTCAATTCATACATTTTGTGCTTCATGGTAGGTGAACAAAAATGTTCTCCGCGGAGTCTGCTCTACATACCTATACCTCAGTGGTCCTACTAGGCTTGCATGACTCAAGTTATGTCTATTCCACAGTTATACTTGACAACGAACGTGACGCAGGCGGACTTCAACATGGGCTATACGATGACGGGCACGCTGGAGCGCGGCTGCCGGTCCACCAACACCTTCCAGATGACGCACTTCGCGGTGCTTCGCCGCTGCGACCACGACGCGCACCATCTTAAGATCTCTTAGATTAAAAACGCTAGAATGTTCGACTTTTAGCCACAACAAATTCTAGACTCTTTATTTGATTTTATCAAGTTGTCAAACAAAAATGTTTTTGTACCAACTATAACTTTGAGTGTTGTTTTGCTGCGCCCACGATGCACACCATCTCTTAGATTAGAAACGCTAGAATTCGCCAATTTCAGATGCATTTTTTGTAAAGCCAGCTTTTGTAAAGTCAATAGACCATTGACTTTACAAAACACGAAAAAGTGTATTACTGACTTATTTCTGATAAAAAAACCGTAGTATTTTTTTTAAGTTTGAAGAAGCAGCTATGTAAGCTGCTTCTTCTTGCCAAACAAGTATTTTGGAACCTAAGTAGGTATTATGTTTTGTTTTTTTGGCCAACGAAAACTTAACGGACTGACAGCTTCCGCTTGCAACTTCGTCCACGTGGATATTCGGAAAATCCATAGGGAACCCGTGACAGGGATAAAAAGAATCCTATGTTTTTTTGCTTCAAATGAAACGATGATCTCAAAATGCTAGTTTATAATTAAGGTTAGTATTAAGATTTTATTGCCAAGCGATATTGTGATCACAGATTTCATAGAGAAATTCTTGTCATTTTGTTTCTAGTCGTCTGCTTAGTACGTAAGTAGGTGTGTTTAACGATAAATGTAAATACTCATCAATGTACATCGATAGTTACTGTTTTAGGAGTAGAAACATTCATTTATTTTTTTAAGATAGTTTTTTAAAATAGGTAGTTCTTAGTACGTAAACTGTATTCTAGTCACCCAGTAATTTATTCCAACGTCTTAGATGTTCGGCAAGTATGCGTAAGTCAGGAGTCAAAAGTACCTGCCTCTACTAGTGTTTATAAATAAATCAATGTATTGCGGTGGTGTTATTGTAGTATATAACGGATTTTCCTGCTCATCGAAAATTTATAAATGAATTGACGTTCATTTTAAAATGGCTGTGAGCGAAAATATTTTGGTGGAGCTACTTCACGGTTGAGCGGATGAAATAATAATATATTGGTTCGTGGGCATATCGATCGCTCCTGGGCTTGCTGGCCTATATGCCACTCGACATTCTGTGTCCAGTGATGAAAATAAATTGAAAACCAACATCAATTTTAGTAGTTATTAAAGAAATCTAAGCTTCATATCTTTTTTCTGACTTCAGCATTTCATTCACGAATTATTACAACAAATTTTCTTTTAGAACCTGCGAAAGTGAAAACCTAGTTAAAATATTATCAACCTTTCTGTGAAAACTTAGGACAGATTACTTCAATACTTAGTCTTTAAAATATGCAATGTGACAGTGGCTCCCGTTTTGATAATTTTTCACTTTTATAATTTATTAAAGCTTGTCTGTACCTATATATCTGATAGCAGTAGCATTTTTATACTTCTTATACTATTTCTAGTAGAAACTTTTTCATAGCATCTCTTTATGGCAAGATCTATCTTTATGGGACCGAATATCACATTTGTCAAAAAAATCATCCTAGCCTGCTCAAATATGGAGTTATTTATATTTTGTTATAAATAAAATAAAATCATATTTTATCAATAACTCTACAGCTGTACTTATTATGATTGGCTTTAATAATCCTTCCAAGAATAGCTTAAAAGAAGTACATTACAGATTTTCGTTCTCAATTTCTGACACGCTGTGATTAACAAAAAATTGAAAGACTATATCAGTGTGGAAAGCAAATAATTACAGCTTACAGCGGTAATAGTCATAAATTTCATTTAATTACTTACATAGCACGAAAATTGAGACGGGTATACGCAATTTTCACTGGGCAGCCCAGTGGGCAGTTATTTTGAATTAGGTGAATGCCAAAAAATAAAATTTTTCGAAAATAATTTTGTGCTTCAGCAAAATATAACGGGTGTAACATGACACTCAACGTAGCCGAGATCTACTTTTTCTGCATATCATCAGGACCATTTCTGTTCAAAATTATTGCTGGGAAACTATTTTAATTTTTGGTGTTAAAAAAGCATTGCATACATTACCACGCAATGTAACGCATACTAAAGACCGCCGCGCCTGCGAGTGATTGCTTCACAGCTGCGTGCGGCTGAGTTGAAAGGCAACGTTTATGTGCGTGCTCATGAAATACATTGAGTGATGAGGTTTTGAAGCCATTGCTTGTTACGAAATACAAAAAAAAAAATATTTCTGTACACAAAAATTTGGAAATAACGAATATAATAAGATTTCATATTTCAAAAAATGGAAAAAAAAATCACTTTGACCTTCAATAACTAAAAGACAAAAATAATCCTGATGATGGGCGGAATGCGTGGACTTCGGCTTCGTTGAGTCTTGTTACACCCGTTACTTATTGATGTCCCTTATCGATAGACTTAATCGGGTACTAGTTACCTTAGAATTAATAATGTTCGAAATAAAGTAGGACGTAAACTAAGATTACGTAGGGTGAAAGAACTCAAACGTCCAGTATCGCACTCCCTCCAGTGTTTACACACGTTTTGTACAAAATTACATGTATTTTATTGTCTCATATTTGACTTAGTACTGTATTACAGTAGGGAAAACAATAACTTTTTATATAATAATTTTAACTGCTAAAGTCGAGTCCGTTTAAAATTCACACTAATCAATGAGGGCTTTTCAAAATGACAAAAAAACTGTAGGCTCGATAGATGGCGTTGATAAAAATGTATGTGTCAATGTATTTTTTTTTTACTAAACTTCCGAAGAGTGCTCATGTAGGCAGGCAGATATAACCCTAAAATGTTTCTCTTTGGGCAGATATCAGCCAGCGAGCGCTAACTAGCCTTTTTGGTACAGCCGTTTATTTTTAAAAGCCAATTTTGACACTTTTTTCCATCAACGCCATTTAGTGAGGCAAATAGTTCCTATTTTTATTTTTTAAATGCCACTTTGAAAAGCCCTCATTGCAGCATCAAGATTATGAATTTTGAAGAAAATATTTTGTAATAAAACACTGATGTGCTTATTTTATATTAGTACCTACTACTGAAGATCTTATTTATTAAGAATTTTGATAGTTCTAGATAATATAAGCTGGATGCAATACATTTAAATTGTCAATTGTTAAAAAATAGGTCTGGAAAAATAAGCTATATACAAGGTGTATTTGTAACCACTCTCCAAATTTTAAGGATGTGTTCAGTCCATGAAATTAAACAACTTTCTCCATGAAACATGTGTCGAAATACGCCAAAAAATTTTGGTCATCCCATACTAAACTGATCACGTAATCTCTTTGGCATGAAAGTATTTTTTTTTACATATTTGACCTTATGTTTCTTAGAGAAAGTTGTTCAGTTTCATTGACTGAACACATCCTTAAAATTTGGAGACTGGTTACAAATACACCTTGTATAGCTATACAAGGCGTTGAAAGGTTCAAATCTGTTGTCAAACACACTTCATGACATTATGAGTCACATTCGTTAAAGTAACTAAAGAATGAAATATACCAGTTCTTAGATTTGGGTACATTAATAATAATAATAATAATTTATTTAATTCTCAGATAATACATCCATTTTTGTTAGTAACAATTGACTGAATAGCAGCTTAATTTTTCCAGTCATATTTTTCCAATAAAAGCTTATTTCAATTTTGAAAACGTTTTGAATACAAACTAATTATTGTGGCTTCAAATAGATTTACGATTTAAAAGATTCTTAAGTTAGTCCATAAATCAAGTATTATTGTAATGCAAGTGCCAAAGACAATTAGGGAGCTTCTAAAGTAAGAATTAAGTTTAAGTGTAAATGTACATAGAATCGCTTCAAATGTGGATGTTGTCTTGCGTTTATCGGGATGACTCTAATAAATTGTATCATAACTTACATGTTTTATTATCTACAAATTCCTAGAAGTTAGCGTCCAAAAGGTTATACTAACCCCCCTTAAAAACAAAACTAAAATTTTGTTTATAAAGTTAATAATAAATTAGAACACAACAATATGAGTCCACCCAATAGGGTGGACTCATATTATTGTGTTCTAATTTATGACTTATAACTTATAATTTATAACTTATAACATGAGTAATAACTCATTTTATTTTACCGCTAAAGTGCGGAATCCGTTAATATGCGAATTAACTAGTTAATCTGCACATTAACAGATCGAATCAGTTAAAGTTCGAAAATTTTCTTAAATTAGCAGATTTCCGCACTTTCACAAATTAATCTGCACATTAACGGGTGCTACACTGTTAAAGTGAGTGAAATAGCCAAGGCTTCAGGAAATTTAAGTTAAAGACCTTTATTGAAAGTAAATTTTACAAAAAAATCGTTTCTGGCGCTCGCGCGTTTTTGGTCGCAATACTAACCTAATCTAATGAACTTTTAAGACTTGCGCCCCCCTTTCCCCTCGCTTTTGTGTCTGCCCTTTTATGTGATTTTACAGTTTTTCAATTAAACTGTTTTTGCACTTTAACTGATCCTTGGTCGTTAATCTGCAGATTAAAGTACGAAATGAAACAATATTTCGCACTTTAACTGATTCAACCAGTGAATCTGCAGATTAACTAGTTAATGTGCACTCTAACTAATATCCGCACTTTAAAGGTAACATATACATTTCTTACCAAAGAAAAAATATTATTTTATGTAAGATACTATTATCTAGAAAATTTGCAAATTATTCAACATTCAAAACAATTTTAAATTTTGGAGCAAAGGTTAGTGAATGCATCATCGGAGTCCGTAAGAGACATTCGAGCATCAATTATAATCGTTTAACGATAGATTATCCAATTAGTTCCAATTAATCAAAGGACAATACTGTATTTCACTGTATTTAAACATGGTTCCGCACAAAAGGGAACATGCATAAGTCACCGATTTTGATAAATTTGAGCTTGATCGCTGCGGACACGTATAAAAACATGATGGAACAGAAAAATAAAAAATAAAATGTATTACTTTAGTTTTATCACACAAGGGAAAATAACGATTTTTTTTTTTCGTTTTCGGATATAATGCACTTAACAGTCGTATAGAACATCAAATAAGAAATAATATTTTGTATGACACATATGTACTTAAAAGCAATATTTAGGGAGATATTTGAAAATTCTTGGCTAACTCCATACTAATGCACTGAAACGTGACATAAGTGACGTCACAAATGTTGACCTTTTTGTATAGAGCGTTTTCGGCGGGTGCTGCAGCGTGCTAACTTCAAGTAACTATATCACGAGAAAAAAACACAAGAGAAAAGTTTTAATATTACAGTTGATTTTCTCACGCATTATACTTTTGATTTTGATACAAAAAAAATTGATGCATGTTCCCTAATGCTAGCAAAAAACTATTACCCCCACAAAGAGTTACAGCTGGAGTAACGTATGAGACAAAAAAGCCCTTCTTCCCCACGACACTACCAGGGCGCACTACTGGTAGTGTCGTGGGTAATTTTTTTTTCCCTTCTACACTACCGGCCCAGTAGTGTCGTAGGTAAATGAAAAATTCCATACATATGCATTCCCCACGACACTACCTATTTTTTTTCGTGACAATATATGACTCTGTATTTCACCAAAGTACCAGGATTTCATAAATATGAGGTAGGTTAACTTCTGTATTTTTATAGCTTTTATTTTTTTTATTATTTTCGTAATACAATACGTGTTGAGTACCACCAAGTAAATCTCTATTTAGATCGGTTTATTTAACACAAATTCAACGTATTTACATACAACGTAATAAAGTTAACCTCCTCTAAATATATGCTGTCCTGGTACTTTGGTAATGTAATTTAAAGAAGAATTTTAGGTTTTAAATTATTTTAAGTTCAAGTTGGATTTGTGCTAAATAAACCGATCTAAATAGAGATAGTACATGTATTGTTGTCACGAAATTCCAGGATCTGCCATTTAACGAAAAAAGAAAAAAATTGGTAGTGTCGTAGGGAATGCATATGTATGGAAATTTTCATTTACCTACGACACTACTGGGCCGGTAGTGTAGAAGGGAAAAAAAATTACCCACGACACTACCAGTAGTGCGCCTTGGTAGTGTCGTGGGGAAGAAGGGCAAAAAAGAAATAAAAAACCATTTGGCTAACTCAGATTGTATTTTACCGTTTTTTTATACACAACGGGGTAGTGCTTGGCTTTTACCTCACCTGATGTTAAGTGATGATGAGGCCGAAGGTGGAAGCGCACTACTTCCGGAATCTTCATTACTGAGGAACTGGCTCTGACCTCTAACTGCCGGAACACAACAATTTTCAAATTGTTGTTATGGCGTCAGACTTAGGTAAGATGGTGGTAGCTTGCCAGGCGGACTTGAAATAAGCCCTACCACCAACCAATCCGAGTACAAATTGTACCCCTCCTGGGAATCGAACCCGGGACCCTTGTGTCTTACACGAGTGGGCGAACTACTAGACCACAGAGGCGGTAAATTCATTAAATCATCGTCCATTGCTCGTTGAAGCTGTTTGTTGTGTTTTTCAATCTTGAATTTGATATATTTAATGCTAGTGTTCAGCGCTAGTTATTAATTTGGTTTATTATAATAGGGGTTAAAGATGGGTTATAGTATGAAATTGCCGATTTTTTTCTCACACATATTACGTAGAGGCTCTCATATCTTATGATGTTAAAGATGTTTCGGATACTTGTTATTATTTCCAATTATGATCATAACGGCCCACTATCAGCAATAAAAATATTTCTATTTTTTATCCTGAACCTTAAAAAAAGTATCTTAAAAGTGACTCCTTTTTTCGTTAGCAGAAATGACCACTTAATTCGTTGTAACTTAGCCACGATACTTATTTTTTTCACTTAACACGTGTGGCATTAGTTAGCTGTGAGTAATTGAGTGTTACTCAGTTGCAGAAACGCTCATTAAATTTTTATAGCGACCTCAAATATTAATTACCGTAAAACGGGGCTACTTTGCACACGTTTTGGCAGTTTATTGGATGTAACTTTTTTTTAACAGCCAAGTTTTATGGTTTTTTGGCTCCAACCGAACAATGTAGCAATGTAGTATGTCCTTTAGCTATCAAACTCATACGAATATAAATCCCCACAGGCCCCTCACAATTTAATATATATATTTTTTTATGTGTCAAAATTACCCCGACGTAGGGTTTCTTTGACAAGGTATTAAAATGCAACTGAAGTCAAAGATTTGAAGAGTAAGGGTTACTTTAACATCCTCTTGATTAAAAAAATTTCAATATTTTATGCATTATACAGGAAAATTAATTTAAAACAACAAGTTTTCGAGATCAATCAGTCATTTTTATTATCAAATTACAAAATTATAGGGACTTAATCAGTCTTGTTATTAATTATCTTTGGAATCAGAATTAACATTAGAATTACAATAATCAACTTTAACAAAAACTTAACAAATTTGAACAACAATAAAAAGGCTAATAATATTTTTAGTATTATAACAATCAACTTTAACAAAAACTTATAGCCCGTAGAACATTTAAATCACTAAAAAGGTTACCGTTTGCCGTTGTGATATAGTTATTTATTACGAAATTATAGACACTTTAACCCAAGTTTTACAGATCGCAACCCGCCGTAACCTATATTTGTATATCTCCAAAATAGATATTTTTTTATTTTTCGAGGTTTACCAGAAAGTTTAGTTACCATATAAAACGGCCATTTCAAACTTTTAAAGTTTAACCCCTAATAATTATCAAATATACAATGCGGATTGGATCCGATTTTTTAAGAAATTATCAACTCTACAATAAAAGTATTGCTTTAAAAAAATTGTTTTTGTATCATTTTATATTTTTACTACCTAGTAAAATAAGGCTTCCTTGTCCTACAAACTGATTGTCAAGGAGAAAATTAAAAAAATATGGATCCCTAAAACTTGTTGTCTATTACTAATACGACCGGTTGACACAGTCTATAAATGGACGTCCTAGACTTGCAGGTTTCATTTCGTAACCTTCAACTCATATTACAGGCGAGTTTTACGCAATAATTAATACCGCGAAGCTAATATCGTATTACAATAATATACTTCAGTCTTTACTCGAACACTGTGCCAAATGGAGTTCGACAATAAAGTTGTAGTTATTACTGGTGCAAGTTCCGGTATTGGTGCTGCGTGTGCAGTCGCATTTGCCAAACAATCTTCTAAACTGTCTCTGGTTGGTAGAAACTGGGAAAACTTAACCAAAGTCGCCAATCAATGCCAGAAACTAAACGGATTCACACCGATAGTTGTAGTCGCCGATATAAGTGTTGAAGACGACGTAGAAAGAATTGTAGAAGAGACTGTAAATCATTTTGGGAAGATTGATGTTTTAGTCAACAATGCTGGCACTTGCTTGATGGCGAAGACCCAAAACGGAGTTGAAGCTTTCGATCGGGTAATGGCAACCAACGTACGAGGCACGTTCATGCTTACAGAAAAAACTATTTCATGTTTAATTGAATCAAGAGGAAATATTGTTAATATATCCAGCATTTTATCAACCAAGCCTCTGTCATCTATGACAGCATACTGTATGTCGAAAGCTGCAATCGACATGTTCACAAAATGCGCGGCTTTGGAATTGGGGCCGAAAGGTGTGAGAGTAAATTCCGTTAATCCGGGGGCTGTAAAAACGAACTTATTCGTGTCAGCTGGACTCAGTGAGGATGAGAATAATAAAATATTTGAATTTTATGAGAAGGTAGCGCCGTTGAGGAAAACTACTCAAGTTGGAGATGTAGCCGACATCGTAGTGTTCTTGGCCAGTGATAAAGCTAAATGTATTACAGGAAGCAATTATGTTGTTGACTGTGGAGCAATTATTGCTGAGGGACTTATTGATGAGTGGTGATTCGAAATAAAAGTGCTTTAAATTATTCTACATTTTTAATCACAAAAATATTTTTAAAGTTGTTTGGTTAGTTTAGTTCATTTTAAGTTTGATACAGTAATTATATAATAAGAATTTTCCTGTTGTTCCCTTGATCAATAGTATCCTTCTCCTTGACTGGCGTGTTTAATTATCTTCGTCCAACAACAAACAAACTCGTCCAATTGCCAATTACGCGCAGACATTATACTCATTGCGTAGATATCTTTGTTTGAAGAACCTAATTATGTTTGTGACAAGCGGCTGAACAAAGCAAACACGATATTAAAATATGTTACGCTTTCCATGGAGATGGAGCCGGCTTTGTAACAAATAACTTGGATAACGCAGTCTCAGCACCGCCTTGGGTCGTTAGATTCCAGTGCCCTACTGAAGATATCGTGCTGTGTAAATTTCTGTTCTTTCGTGGCCTTTATTGTGGTAATATATTCGGTTATCTGGGCTCCTAATCCTTCCCCAGGTGCGTCGCTAATTCCCTGTTATCTTGCGTTAATTTTCACGAGTAATCTTCTAAATTGATAGTCCTCATCTGAAGCACGCCAGATTAGATTATAAAAAAGGTTCGCCGCTTTTCTTTTTTAATAGCTCCATCATTGATTTTATAATGGCCGCTTTAGGCGGGCATGTTTCAATTTAATTGCTTAGCCTAAAACAATAACGATTCGGCGAAATTATTAATCATAGTTAAATAAAACAGTTGTTAAAAGCACGTTTAAAGTATTGTATCTTTACATTAGTGAAAGTTAAAAATATCCTACATAAAAAAAGCATTTTCAAAAAAATTTGTCATTTTAGGTAAGTGGTGAGTTTTAATTGGGTGAAATGGCACTTTTACGTCTTTTTAGATACCTACTCTATTTGTCGTATTTACCACATGTGAAACTCAAGCACCATTCCCAATGTCCCACTTAGTCTTGCTAAATGCGTCGTCTAGAGTTAGATCTGTAGTGCTATTAAGCTCGGAATTAATTCCCTGATTTCTAGCTAATCCGTGTATAAAGTAACGGCAGCGCCATTCTGAGGAGCGTTAGGTGTCGGGGCGTTATCCGCGATTAATATAATTCCGTAATTTATACGCCGAGGTATTTCGGGTGTACCATTGTTACGCGTCGCGGTGAAAGTAAAACAATTTAAAATTGATAACATAACTGAACAGGCTTAAAATGAATTTGAGAATACTAATTATTAGGTATTGTTATGTGTAAGGAATAGCTAAGCTAAGAGATATAAAAAAAAACTTGAAACGTTTTGTAAAAGTAAGCTGTAAAGACCAGGGGGGCTACTCAAATGGCCACTTTTCTATTCGTTCGTTAAATTAAAAATTAAAAATAAGCCATTAAAACCAAAATAACGTGTCGTAGGCTTGTCAATTCCATACAATACAACAATGTCTGTGATCTACATAAACTTGCGACGTGTGACTTGATCGTTTAATTGCTTATTTTTAAGCTTTAAGTTAGCGAACGAATAGAAAAGTGGCCATTTGAGTAGGGGGCAGATGCTATCATTAGATTGGTGCCATTCAGTGATGTCTAAGAATACTAACTAGGTGTTTTACTCCTGTCACTGTTTGTTGAGAGGTTTAAGGTAGGTCAACTAGCCAACCAGTTTTAAAACATCTCCACCATAAAGTCATTATTGAATTACATGATATACGGCCATTTATTTGTTACAAGTCGATGCAAATTACTATGGTTCTACGGTGTCTGTCTACGTATTTCGCTGCTCGTGACTGTACAAAAAAACTTTCTCTGTACGGAAATAAAGCCTACTTTGCTTTTGAATAATTAAAATGATAATATTTAATCACGTAAAGTTACGGTAAAAGTTAACTAAGCAACTCACACCTTTAATAAATGCAACCTTTAAGTAATAAAAATTGTAATTGTAAATTTATATTGCCTCCTTCCTTGCCACAGTGATCAATACTCGTACCTATGTGTTTAACTCGGTCTTTAACCACAACATTCATTAACACCACCCAGCTAAAATGTATTGTAATTATTTCTGCTTTAAAACACTCATTAACAACGCAAGGAGTTAAGTAGACGCCTAAGCCTACTGTACATTAGTGCTTTCAGCAATATTTTCCCATTTTTCAGAAAGCAGAATACATAAATATAGTTCAAGAAGAAATCATGAACAAAAAGGCTTTCTGCGTTAATACGTTTAAAAGGGTTCAACTAATCCCCCCTTTTAGGATACCGAATAAAATAATAACGTCTTTTTTACAATATAGGATAAGAACTGAATAGGTACCTATAAGAATATCGCAACATAACGATTATTAAGTATAAAAACTTGTCCTTGACTTGTCTTCTTTAAGTGCCTGCTACACGGTTGCCTACCACGTCCTAACCAAGGTGACCTTGGTTGGCAACCGACACAGGCTTCCATCTACACTATAAGGCTGTAAACCACCAAGGTCACCTTGGTTGGAACGTGGTTTGCAGCCGTGTAGCAGGCATTTTTGGCCAGCAGGGTGAGGGTTATTTCAAAGGTTCTGAATAAGCACCAATATACGGTGTCTTTGGTCTTAAACTAAGCGATAATTTAAAGGCGTGAAATACACCTCATTTTATTGACAAAAACACGCACATGTTGGGGTCTATCCCCAATCCTGTTGGAAATGCCGCCATTTTAAATTTGACTTTTTATTTTAGATGACCCTGCCGAAAAATATTAATTTCTCCGGATTTAGAAATCCTTCAGTTATAATAAAAATACTGTTCGAAAGTCAATAATACCATCTATCAACTCAAAAAAAAATTGTGTAAACTTTCAACTTAAAAACGTCATACAAAATTGCTGAAGTAATATTTTATACGAAATTAGTGTGCTTTTTAGGATTCCGTACCCAAGGGGTAAAAACGGGACCCTATTGCTAAGACTCCACTGTCCATCTGTCTGTCTGTCTGTCTGTCACCAAAAACAAACGTGATTTTTTTGCTGTTTTTTGCTCGATATTAATAACAACAACAGGTAGACAGTTGAAATTTTCACAGATGATGTATTTTTGTTGCCGCTATAATAACAAAAATTATAATAAAAATAATAATAATAATAATAAAAAAAATTATTGAAAGGGGGCTCCCATACAACAAACGTAATTTTTTGCCGTTTTTTGGTACGGAACCCTTCGTGCGCGAGTCCGACTCGCACTTCGCCGTTTTTTTTTAGTTTTTCTAACATATCTCAAAAACTAGGACATTAATGTCCATTTTTTTGCATTATTCAAATACCCAAGGATATTATCTACAAAATGATTTAAAATTTATTGCTCTATGTTGCATATTTCGAGAGCTATTGTTGTTTGAATATGATCCTTACACGCACTAAATGGTTATTGTCGAAAATGAAAAAAATCAAAACTTCAAAAAACTAGATTTTATCAATTAAAGAAATTTGTATTCAGGAAAAAATATTAACCTAATTTAAAATATATTCAAAATGGTTGTAATTAAGTCCAATTTCGAAAATAATCATTTGTAGGTCTACAAAACGACTTCAAAATTTATTGCTCTATGTTGCATATTTCGAGAGTTATTTCTTTTTTCTTTGTTCACAGGGATATTGTCTACAATATCCCTGTGAACAAAGAAAAAAAAATGGACATTTATATCCTAGTTTTAGAGAAATGTAATTAAAACTCGAAAAAGGCACACAAATTTCGTAAAAAATCTTATATCAGTATTTTTTTATGACGTATTTAAGTTGAAAGTTTACACATTTTTTTTAATTGATCGGTGGTATTATTAGCGTTTGAACAGTATTTTTGTAAGACTGTAAGACTTCTAAATTCAGAAAAATTAATATTTTTCGGCAGGGTCATCTAAAATAAAAAGTCAAATTTAAAATGGTGGCCATTCCAACAGGATTGGGGATAGACCCCAACATGTGGGTGTTTTTGCCGATAAAATTAGATGTATTTCACGCCTTTAAATTATCGCTAGTTCAAGACCAAAGGCACTGTATATACTAAGACGTAATTTCATACACCTACTTTATACGTACATGAGATAATGCTAACCTGAAACAGCTCTAGTGTCGTAATATTCCTTATTCTAGCAATGAAGTTCGGCGAACGTCAAAGGACGTTCCAAGTTTATTTGTCATGCGAGGATAATAAAAGAAACAGCCTCTCATGGACTTCTGGAATGCAGCAGAGTGGCCTCCTACTGGATGAGGTAATCGCCGACAGCCTTCAGAAATCACTTAAGGCGCTTTAGTGACCGAAAGTGGCGCCGCGGTGAATTTATTTAATATTGTAATTCTAAAACACAATTTTAATAAAACTTCTCGTGGAATTGTTAGGACCCATAGTGTAGTATTTTAAAACGGTATTATTACATTCCCTCGTAGTCACTGCTAGAAGTAGATAACAAAACTGCTAAAAGTGGCCGTTTTTGACACATTGTCATTTGCCATCTACTTCTACGAATGACTGCGAGGGAATGTAGTGATACCGTCTAAAAATACTAGACTATGGGTCCTTAAAATTCCACGAGAAGTTTTATTAAAATCCTTTTCTATTTACAACTTATTAAATAAAAAACCCCGAGGGCGCCACTTTCGGTCAGGGAATCGCCTTAAACAAAGCAAACAAATAAAAAACTAACTGCATTTTTAAATTATATTTTTTTTCGATTCAATGTTTTAAATAATTGGCATTTGCTTGTGAATGTCAATTCACCTCCTTATTTCGTAATGAGACACCCTCGCACTTATTGGATTCCCCTATTCTCCTAAGCGGATGTGTTGTAATTATTGCTACTTAACCACGATCATTACGAACGTGAGTTTATTTAATCCCCACGTAAGTAATTTCTTTTCTCCCGACGGTTGTTTCTTCATTATTACCACAGATATTATTGTTAGGCACTTCATTTCTTTTCGAGGGTATTTTATTTAGCACCAAAATATACAACATGTTACAAAAACCCCTTAAAGCCGAATATGGTAGATAAGGACCATCAAACAAATTTTAATATGGAATCAACTCTGAAATCGCGGAAAAAATCAACTGTTTCATACAAAAATCAATAACGAAAACATTAAAATGCATGAAAGAGCTGTTTTTTTTTCGAGCTTTGAGAGTTGGTCTGTTTCATGGATTTTACAGAACTTTACCAAATCACTTATTTCAAGACAGATTATGAAAAAACTAATATTTTCAAAGTCACGGTAATTGAAAATAGTTATAAAGGGTCACAGTAGGTAGTGCCTATAATACAGTAGTCTACTAAACCAAAATCTATGTAATATTTCTCGTTGCCTAGAAAGTAAGGCCTTACATCCCAAAACAATGTAATTTTGTAGTTAAGTAAGTACATCACATAAAAGCCTTACATTAAAGATTTGGTGGGTTGTGGTATCATCGTTTCTCCCTATATCATAAGATTTTAAAACTAAACCTGAAAGAGATAAAGAAAGGCTGTATAGATGCATTTCAAAGAAATTAGCGTTTTTCCAATGAAGTTATCTAAAGAATGAAAGTTTTTCTCTTGATGTAAACTTTAGTTTTAGGAAGCAAAATTCTTAAACTAGTGCCGTAAAGAGAGAAAAACAGGTATTTTAAAACGAAGACAATCTGTTCTAATGGAATTTCAAATTTGCTTGTCAGAGGTATTTTTCATTAACGTTAAGCTGTAACAAATGAGAATACAACTCATATTTATTTTTTCACTTATTGTTTGTATTGTCAAGGAGTGCCCTATCTCTATAGAAAAAATGTTTTTAATCACAGAGAAATAAAATATTATAAATGCTTAAATCGATACACTTTGACATGTTTTTTTTACTGGTATTTACAGATTCTAAAGTCATTTTTTATTTTTCTTTGGAATAATGAGGTATTTGTCTATTGTATTGCGATTTTTGTATATACTTATATCTTATTAATTAATAATTTAATAGGAATTTTCACAGTTCGCCCTCATTAACGGCTCGCGCAGAGTTGTTTTGGTCATTTGTTTTAAACATTTAAAAATGGAACGTGATGCGCGTATACAACCTCGTACATTAGAATCACAATACAATTAATTACATTGATTGAAACTAATTTCGTCACGCTCCTACTCCTAGTCAGGTCTAGATAATACCTAGTCTTTGTTTAACTGTACGGGTTGAATTAAGGTATAGCTCTTGAATGCAGTTTCACGTACTAAACTCGTATAGTATTTGGAAGTTCTTGTTTGTCGGTCCATTTGTGTTTATGACGTAATTAAACCACAGATACTCCGCTCTTGCATCGCTCGTTTTACATACTATTTACCAAAGTTTATTTTCGCCATACAATATTCGTTTACAAGCAATATCCTTTGTCTAAAGACTGAACTAATATGAATCACATCACATCTATATGAATATGAAATATTAATTCCATCTAATATGAAATCAAACTCGTTTACTCATCAATGTTTTTCAAAGTCTTCCAATTTTTCAGATAACTTGGTGACGAAAACTTAATTATTATAAGAAATAGCTTGGAACTTTACGTTTATATTGACGTAGATAATTCAAATAATGACCCATTTTCTATAAAACAGCGAGAGGAATGAAATTAGATTAAGAATGGAATTAGATTTTAATTATAAAAAATACTACTTTAGTTACTAGGTAGGTACAATTAATTATTTACAAAAATACAGGTTCTGGAATTAGTTCTTTCACGTTAAGGGGCGGTAATAGGAAAACATGGTTTGCGCGGGCCATATCTTTATATAGAAAACGTAAACTTGTAGCCACCAAAAAAATCATACGACAAGCTAAAGAGTTTACCTAGTTGCTACAAACATTAAATTGCGTTTAAACCTCACAGATAATTGTAAAAAAAAAATCAGAATATCATCAAAAGCGCTTGTCGCGATCCATATTTTTGGCGTAAATAATAGCGTAAACGTTTTGAATTCTACATCAAAATACATTTTAAGGTACTGTGCAGTTGCTCCAATAACTTTTTTTCAAGAAAGATAATTGTGCTAAAGATAATGATGAAAAAGCAACGAAAAACATCGAAAAAGTGCAGAAGTGAGGTTATTTTCCATATTCTTTACACGTAAAGAAAAAGACAGAGACAAATGATTTCGCGTAACGGAGCCTTAACGCAAAAAGTGACTCGTCAGCCTTTTGCGTTTTCTACTTTTCTCCTGAGTACAGTAGAATGTAGATCAATATTTATATCTGAAAATGCCTTTTACAAAAAAAAAATATTAATACTTACTAGTGGTATATTCTTACTTGATTACTCTGTATCATTCTTACCTGTATTTCATTTGATATCGGTGGTCGCGTGCATCCAATATATCGAACCTCTTAGACCCAAGAGAGCGAATAGTTAGTGGATCTTGATCATTTCTCATACATGGCATAACCACCCGGTAAAAACAATCTTTGTGACAAACACGTAAAGTACATTTTCCTGTGATACCTTCTCAGCATTTATTTTGATAGAAAAGGGCTGGGACAATCCAGAGGGCTATTTAAGAGCCGAAAGATCGCTTTATTTGTAATTTGTGACGCTCGCGGTTGGAATATTTATTTGTTTATAGAACCCTTCTACCTTCTTACATGGCCTGAAATATGATATTAAATGGTTCTACGCTTACCCTCTTAGCTGTGAAAAACAATAATTTCTAAATAATTTTTAGCTAACGTGTTTTTAATAATTCGTAACTTTTTTCTTTTCACCATCTAACACTACTTCTATCCTCTATGGAAGATTTCCATCCTCCATTTTTATTCATAAATTACATATTTAACGTTACAAGTAGTTAAAAAAACAAAATGTGAAAACCTTTTTCTTACAACTTCATTGCGGAACTACACCCGAAGGTTCCGTGTAACAAAAACACTTGACGCACACAACAAGCAAATTGGATACTTCGATAGTAACAGTTTGTTTCTCTTTCCCGATTCCAGACGTTCGCCGAGGGTTGTGCCTCGTAATAAAAAAGATCGTACGCAATCATATTTTATCGGAAAAGCCATTTTTCGCAGGCGGATCCTGAGCCTTTATGTGAAATGCCTCAATTTCCCTCCAGCTACATAAAATTGCTTGTTAACGGCAACACCACTATATCATAACACTTCAGGAATATAAATGTAACAAATGTATCAATCTGGTGATCTGATCTCACAAATCTGGGAACTACGAATTAAAAATGTTAAAGAGAATTATCGATTCACTTTTACGATCAGCTTTTGTTGAATTACATCTGGGGGGTTACTATCGAACGCGAATGAGGTTGATCGAAATGGTATCGAGTAAATGTCAAAACAGTACCATGGAAACGTCTATTACTAACCGACAAACCACTCTCTCCACCTGGTGGGGCGGACCATGGCAACTGTTTTCAATGGACTAAAATAACAGATTTTTGACGTTTATTCGATACCAATTCGATCTGAGTCTCGTTCGTGTTTCGAAAGTAACCCCCCTGATTGAGATAATTTTCAGTTTTCAAAATCATTTTAAGTAGGTACTATATATTTGGTTTTGTTTGCATAAATTGTTTGGCACAGCATATACCTAATGAATTCGTTTTGTATCATCTTGCTAAGAGATAAAAAGGGGGTAACTCCAATGTCATACAACTAACACAGTTGTTACATGACAGGCTAGTGATCGAGAGCGTCGTGAAGCCCGAGTTTATTAGACAATACATCGTACATCACATCCACAGACCAAACATACAAAACAAATGTTAGAAGGAATTGGCAACACGAATATTACTTAGATGTAAAATCATTTCCCAAATAAAAGCAATTAGTAAAATTGCAGTTTTTAATCTTGTTTTATTAAAGAAATACTTACGTTTCTAACAACATCTCATATAATATTTCCAGTGCTTTTTAAAAATACAACCTTTTTCCCGAGAGCGAAAGAAAGAAGTCGAAGTAATTAGGTATATTGAAATTCAAAAATCCTAATTTACAGCATGAAATATTGAATGTAATCAAATACACCTATTATAAATCATAGACATTTAATTTAACTACACCTGAGCAATAAATTACAATATAGAGTCCCCGTACTCGCGTACCCACGCGATATTATCTCAAGAGGATTTGTCTGCCGAAATGTATCATAATATCCATAATATCAGGGAACGTGACCTCAAGCCTCATACGAAATTACAGCAAGCAATAATTCAATCAAAAGCGGCTTAACCAGCTCTCGCCGTGTTTACTAAACAGAGCACCCTTATCACGTGCCGTAGACGCCCTTATCCTAACGATATATTAATCGTAATGATCTCCCACAAATCGAGAAATGAACTATTTACGCCGGAAACGCATGCACAAAATCGGTCGTTTTTTATTCAGTTGACCGGAATCAATTAAACGGATTGGTCGTGCAGTCATGAAAATTCTAATATGCTTTTACATTCTGAACTGTTGCTTGCAATTGGTAATGTGCAGAGACGAAGAGAAAATAATGAAGTGTAAGTGAGGGAACTAATGTTTTTAAACCGTGTTAACTTGAACTCTCTAGAGGTGATCCTATCTCTTGCGGGCTTAAGGTATAAGTTCCGTGGAAGAATTGCAAGTCTGGCTAACCCTCCCTTGGGAGCTATAATGGAGCTGTGGAAATGTCTAGAAAAGAACTGGGAAACTATATACTGTCCGCAACTAGATTTAGAACCCTTCGGTACTTAGTGTCCACTTACAATCGATACGATAGCCTCTGGGAAGCATTTATCGTCCTAATAAAATGGTACGATGTTGACCACCTTAGCAAAATAAGCGGAAACTGTATTCTCCATTTTGGTAGTATTTACCTATAGTTTATAAAATAACCACATACAGACACTGGAAACAAATTGCCATACGCTCCGGCCGGCCGGTGGATACTGCAACTACGCGTCATTGCTCTAACTAAATAATAAGGTACCTTTCATTCAGAAAAAAGTATGGTTCCCGAAGGATAGAAAAGAGCTATCCACGCAGACGAAGTGAGTGGTTGTCAATTAGGCTACCTTGTCTGCCTGACAGTAGATTTGCCATTTTTTATTTTTAGGCAGCGTGATCAGGAAGGATAAGAACAACACCTATTAAACGACACTTTCTTTTTCATGATTGCCCATACACGTAACACACTCTAAATATCTTTCCAGCTTGTTACTGGCCCAATGAGGTATTCGAGCCATGTTTCGGCGGATGCGCAGAGGTGTCCTGCGACAACCCGCGGAACCATTTAAGACCTTGCTACCCGTACTGCGAGGCGGGCTGCATCTGTGAGGAACCCTACGTGCGTGATGATAGGACACACCAGTGCGTCTTGCCGCAGGACTGTTCGCCGTTAGTATTGCTTTGTACATAGATGTTGTGTGATGCGATAGCATGCGCGACTACCAGTACCTACTGCAAAATCGAAATTCTTTTAAGTACATTGCAGGACTGATACAATAATATTGTCTATTTGACTGAGACTAACGGCACCGTAAACTGGTGTGATTAGCAATTTGCGTTGTGAACAACAACAGCGACATTTTCGATAGAAAAAATAACAAATATTCAAAATGAACTGCTTGGGTCTGTCCATAGAACATTTTTCTATCAATCTAATAAGGTCATTTTGATTTTATTTATTTTTTCTATCGTAAATGTCCCTGTTGTTATACACCACGCAAGTAGCTAATCACTACAGTTTACCAGTACCTACATATATTTCAGAATACTTCTTCTGCTCCTGAAAATTCACCAGAAACAAATTACACTTTCGTGGACCTAATTTCGTTAAATTACCAATGTTTCTTACCATCTGGAGCCTTAATACATTCTCAACTCTCGTTTCAGAACTCAAATGGGAATACCAGTACCTACAAAAAGGTCAGACCAACAAAAACCTTTACCAATCAAATATAGTTCCAGCCAGCCAAGCAGCTTTAGTAGATCACGAGGGCACGTCAAACGAGAGGACTCTCCAATGGAGTTTGTCGACAATGACCTCCCATCCAACCACGTGGATGACTTCAAGAGGCCCTCCGAAGTCTCCAGGATGGGAAACTACTTCAATATCGTCATCGCCCCACCACCCATTAAAGCATTGCAGCCGAGGAAACTACTGTCTAACGAATTAGGCCAAACTTATAGACCGGGTTCAAAAAGAATGTAATCATAAGCTAGTTTTAAGACAATTTCAGTTTATTTTGTACTCTGTAGTTAGGCGTAATAAAATAATTGTTCTGTAACACCTTTTTTAATTTATTTTAAGAGATTTACAAATTGGTAGAATTTTAATACTTATCCATTATGAATAAAAAAAATCACAGATACTATCGCCAAATTCAGATTCATATTCTGTTACCCCAAAGTTCATTAAATGTCTATAAAGCTTTTCATCAAATAGAACCTTTATTCTGCTCGATTATGAAGTAAACAGATTGTTTCATAAATTTACAGAAACAAACAGGAAACCAAAATAAGGAACTAATGTGACAAATATGGTTTGCGAACCGATGGTGTAGCTTCTTTGCTATTCACGCGTGCTTGCCAATTTAATAAGAAGAACTTATATTATTTATATTTGAGGCAGAACAGAGCATACTTATTAATGGTTATAAACTATTTAAAAAAAACGTAATGATATTTACATAAAACTAGACATCCTAAAAAGTCATAGAATAAATAAGTCACTCTTTACAGTAGGTACCTATACGTAGCATGTCTAATGCAAGAGGTCGTTTTCGTTTCAAAAAAATAAAGAAAGTGTAACTAAACATCCTCGAGTACCTATCGTCTTATCAAAAAACGTTCAGTCTTTTTAAAACAACGCTGTAGATTTACGACTACACAGCACTGATTGATACTAATCACAATGCAAAACGGAATAGTAAGTGCGGCCATTTTGAAAACAGAAAGGAAACAAAATGCGTAAATTGTTATTACTCGCTCTACTACTGTGTAAGTGTTTTGAGCATACTCAAATTTTAAAAGAGTATTGAATTAACATTCTAAGAGACGAATTGATATTACAGATAACATCGTTGCTCTGGCGATGAGATCGAACAATTACGATTATGATGATATGGACGGAAACAAAAGACATTCACTCATAGATGACAGAAGAAACTGGAGGAAAAAGGTTTTATTGAGCCCTGGTGAGATGGAACACAAAGAATATGATGCCAGGAAGAGGCATGACTATGAGGCTAACCGATTTTATGATGATCAGGAGGCAAAAGTGTTCGGTGGCATCGAAAGACATCGGGAGGCAGACGTTGCGAATTATAGAAAAAGATACGAGGACGTAGATAAATATGCGGCTATGAAGAGCGCCGAAATGGGATCACACAATTCATACCTGTAAAACTTATATACAAAAATATTTGTTGACTGTTAAATAATTGTTAGAACTGTTAAATTGTTAGGATATGTTTTCCAGCATAATGAAAGGAACTTTTATTTCAGTGACGAGAAAAAACCAGTTTCATTAAATTGTGATCGACCTCATGAAAGGTAAACAAACAAACAATACTCATAGAATTAAGTACGATACAATATTTACTTACTTATAAATACTCTCGGCACACTGTCATTTCCAACATGTTTCGTTGAGAAAGCTTATTTTTATTTATTCAAATATAGTATTTAGGTAGAGGAAACACATTTTTGCCTATTCTATCGTTTACCAAGTTACCGCAGTACAAAGAAAGAATTATGATTTTGTGACAATGTATGTTGCTGATTGTAGAATACTTCATTATTTCGTTTTATATGTCACAAAGCAGAACGAGCGTTGTCCGATTTATGATGTTACGATTTTAAAAGCACTTTCCCTAACCTTTCTCATACCAAGACTCTCTTTGATAAGTATTGTTTCCCGATAGCAGGATAATTTTGCTGATTCACAAATCATCCACCAGTCGGCGCACTACCACTAACTTGGCGCTAGTGTAAATGTAGACCTGTCATTTTCTTGTTTTCTATGTGTTTGCTATCAATTTTTGGTTGGACGCGATTTTTCGTAGATATTAATTTTTCTTTCAACAAATTTTGGTTTTCTTCAATCTTTAATTCGTTTACTGTCTGAATTCCATAATAATTATTATTTAGTATTATAATATTATAATTAGTATTAACCATTTTTAGATAACTAGCTTTACCCCCGAACTTCGTTAACGTGGACATTCGGAAAATCTCTAGAGGGAACCTTTGATCGGGATAAAAAGTATCCTCTGTTTTAAATTATCTGTGTGCCAACTCCCAATCCAAAGCCGTTCAGCCGTTTTTGTGTGAATGTGCGTATTTTTTAGATATAATTTGAAATGAATGGGAAAATCAGGGGGTAAATGCCCTTACAAAGGTCTCCAGCATCAGTAGTGCCACCAAGCGGGATACATTTTGTGACACCCCACCATTTCAGGTACGAGAACTGCTTCGCGGGTTGCGCGTCGGTGACGTGCGACAACCCGCGCGAGCGGTTGCGCCCCTGCTACCCATTCTGTGAGCCCGGATGCATCTGCATTGCGCCCTACGTGCGCGACGACCGTACACACAAATGTGTCATGCCAGACGAATGCTCAAAGTAGGATACTTTATATCACCTGTTTAAAGTTTCTTGTGCCCATGCTTCTTGTCAGCTTATGCCTGGTTTATACGAGGTCAGTAACATGGCAGTACATTAAACCCAGTTCATCGCTGACTTGCTACTGGGCTCGTGTAGACACTAGTTTCAACCCCAGTCCAGTGCTGACTTCTCGCTCGCAAGTCAGTCTAGTTGACTAGCCATCCGTTCTATTTTCGGGCCGACTTACTGCTGATCCTGTCTTCATGTACCCACTTACTGGGTCCGAAATCCTGAGTCACTGGGTCCAGTCACTGACCTAGGGTTGCCAGATGGTCGGGATTCACCTGGATTCTCCCGGAATTTCAAGTGATCTCTCGACTCCCGACAAATCTAAACATCTCCCAGAAAAAGTTCTCTAGAAAACAATTTTCGCCGATAAAACCACAGATTACAATATTAGTGAAACTGATGAAACTGATTTAAAATCGCGCTGCGCGGCCATTTTTCTGCAATAGATAGGCAAGATTACGAGATTAGTGGATGAAACTTACTATGAATGGCGCTGCGCGGCCGTTTTTTGTTAGTGAAAAGCAAGATTACAAGATTAGTGGATAAAACTCACAATGAATCGCGCTGCGCGGCCGTTTTTTATTAGTGAAAGGAAAGAGTACAAGACTAGTGGATGAAAGTAACTAAAAACTGCGCTGCACGATCGTTTTTTTTTACAATAGACAGGCAAAATAAGGGATGAAACTAACTAAAAATCACACTGCGCAGCCGTTTTCTAATTATATACAGGCATTTAAGTTACATTTTTTATTTTAAATATTTATTTCTCCCGACGACAACCGCAAAAACCCGACATTTTCAATTTTTCTCCGGATATTTTGGACTCCCGATCTGGCAACCCTACACTGACCCCGTATAAAGCAGCCCTTATAGACATACTGCCCCTATGCATACAATACAATGCAATCTAGATATTTTATTTATTCCATATTAATAAGCCATACTACATATTCAACAAAAAATTTTTATTCATTTCAGAGGCCTCAAAGGAATACCTGACCTTGGTGATGAAATTTAACCGCAACAAACATTGAAGTCGTTAGTAATAAGATCCTTACCTTAGTTGTTACTAAATAAAATTAAATAGAGTAAATAATAGCGTAGCATAGGTGTTATACTGTGTTTTATTTCTTACACCAACATTTCAATAAAACGTCTTTACAGTAATTTCGGACCAAGAACGAGACTTTTCCGACCGCTTGTTGGAGCATAAAGCCAACTTCTGGTAATGGCAAATTTATATTAACATGCAAGGACCGGAACCACTTACCGTTAAAGGGGTTTTTGATTGGGGATTTCATAGACTTGTTTTCAAAAACCCATATCAATACGGTAACCCTATCAATATACGGTAACCCTATCGAAAGGGTAACCCAAGTAAGCGCTTACCGAATACGAAAACCCTATGAAGGCTTTATGAAGGGGTTTTAAAGCGTGTTGAAGCAATTTATACCTAGTTCCACCTGCGCTGAAGGACCGGAACCGCTTACCGTTAAACGGGTTTTCATTGGGTATTTCATGAACCGCTACTAACCGTTAAAGGTATTTTTGATTGGGTATTTCATAGACTTATTTTCAAAAACCCTATCAATATGGTAAGCATGACGTCGACTAACCCTAACGAAAGGGAAATCCTATCATTTGATAAGCTTTTTAATAGGGTTTCCCTATCAATTGGGTTAACCAAAAAAAGGGATTTTCCGGTCCCTGGATGAGCATCGAGGCATTCGCCATTAAGTTGCTAATATATCACAGGTCCTAAGATTTACTTATTATGTACCTATTCTTCATCATCATGATCATAATGTCCTGACTGCTGTGCTGAGACGCCTTCCCTTTGTTATAAAGATAGGTAGATCATACACTAGTACCCCGCCGTACAACTATACCGGGTGTAACAAGGCCCTCAACGAAGCCGAGGTCAACGCCCTGCCCATCATCAGGACCATTTCTGTTCAAAATTATTGCTGGGAAACGATTTTAATTTTTGGTGTTAAAAAAGCATTGCATACATTACCTTACCACGCAATGTAACGCGTAGAACAGACCGCGCCAGCGAGTGTATGCTACACAGCTGCGTGCGGCTGAGTTGGAAGGCAGCGTTTATGTGCGTGCTCATGAGATACATTGAGTGATGACGTTTTGAAGCCATGGTTTGTTACGAAATACTAATCATTTTGATAATTAAGAGAAATATTTTAATAGAAAAAATATAGTCGATTTTTTCTAGTATTTTTTCTATTAAAATAATTATCTTAATAGAAAAATAGCATTGTGAATGCCTAAAATCTAAAAATTCAAAAACATTTTGGTAATGTTTCTTTGGACAAAAATGAGCAAATAACGAATAAAATAGGATTTCATAAAAAAAAATAAAAAAACCTTTGATTGACCTTCAATAACTTTTTTTTACACGACTGCCCAAAGCAAAAAGAGTGTATAATTATGTGTTCAGGGTCCATGTATGTATGTGGGTATGTGAGTTTCTTTATTCCACCATAACTTCTAAATGCCTGAACTGATTTGGATAAATGGGGTATCGTTAGAATCCTTACAGCATCTCGAGTGACACTGGCTATTTTTTTTTTTTAAACTAATATGGCGACTGTACGACGCCATTTTCAAATGTGTAAAAAAAATTTTCTTCTATTATTACAATATGGGCATTAAATGAAAGGCCTTGATGAGCACATTCTAAAACTATATAATATGTCACTAAAATGTGTGAAATAAAAATAAATAAATTTAAAAAATATTAAAAACACGACTGCTCTGCCAAAAACGAACTAAAAAGTTAAACAACAAGTGTCATTGCAGTCGGGGGACCTCTTTCATCAAAAATTGTTCCATAATAAGGTCCCCCGACTGCAATGACACTTGTTGTTTAACTTTTTAGTTGGTTTTTGGCAGGGCAGTCGTGTTTTTAATATTTTTTAAATTTATTTATTAGCTATTAGGTATAGACCTGGGAAACTAATAGCTACGAAGTTAGACTATTCTAACAGACAAAAATGATACTGATGATGGGCGGAATGCGTGGATTTCGGCTTCGTTGAAGATTTTGTTACACCCGTTATTTAATTTATTCATGCCACATAGATTTAACTACTTACTTAACCTTTACCGATATGAAAATATTACAAACTGATGGATTATATTAACAATAGTAGCAAAACGATATGAAGTTTTTATATTTGCAGTCTATCGATTTTGATTTTGACATTTAATCGGATCATGCTTTATCTGAGCAGTTCCAAAAGCCAAATCGGACAGCGCAACACAGTAGCGCTGGAGTTAGTGTCTGGAGATAGGGATGTATCCAGAAGGGGAGATAGTGATAGGAGATGGGATTTATATATTTGGCAGCGCCAATGGGTCTGGACACAGATTGACACAAGATTAGGCCTCCATTGACAATACTCACTGAAATCAAAATACCTACCATGGTACATACAACCTGCACCAGGTATAGCATTCCGAGACAGTAGAAGTTACGTGAGTCACACATTACAACGTCATCCCCGCTATCGGTTTTGAAAATTATGTTAATTCATCTCTAGCTTGAACTTTTTCGTTTGCTAAGAGAAACCAATGACAATGAAAATGCATTATATTTTTTTTTTAATGAGTGTAACAGAAAAAAAACCTTCATTCTTTGTTTGTTACTATAAAAAGTTGCGCAACTGGATAGTGACGCAAGCCTGTGTTTCTAACGGAATGCCAGACCTTGTTTTCTTGGATCTTGATACCTACAGTGTTCTTTCTGTGAGAAGATAACAAGGTTCATATGTATTGCACCATGAAAGCGGCTAATTGTGAAATCTCAACAATAAAATTTGATTTAATATTTCTGTTACCACAATGTACACACATCAACTTTGTCTAGGGATACAGGTGTTATTTTCATACAAACGAGGTAACTTTGAAGCCATGGTTTCCTGCCTGGGATGTACTGTGCTGTAATCTGATGACGACTATCCAGGGAGTGAACGTAGGAAATTCAGATTGCTATACACACCCAACTGATCTGACCAGCATTCTCAAAACGTAAAGGACATGCTTAAAAAAACCGCGAAAATAGCATGAAAATGTATGGAAATCCTCAAACTGAGAACTCAGACCCATTAATCTTTTAGAATACTAATCAGATTAGTTGGGTGTGTATTACGATCTGAATCTCCTCCATTCACTCCCTGAATGGCCATCATCAGATCACAGCACGGTACCTCCCTGGCAGAAAACCAAGGCTTCAAAGTTACCTCGTTTGTATGAAAATAACACCTGTATCCCTAGACAAAGTTGATGTGTATATTAATATTATGTGAGTTACAAGTCGTGATAAAGTTTGGCCACATGATGGAAACTGTTCTGTAGGCTGTTCTTGATTAATATTGAGTTGGGCCAAATTATCCATACAAACTAAAAAATATGAACGTCCGGTTTAGCTAATAGGTCAAGTGTGGTATCATTTTTGAATAAATTAAATGGCAAAATTAATTTCTGGTTTAAAAAACAGTTTCTGAAAAATTACACAATAACCAAAATTTACAAACTACATTTTTTATTTGTCTTGACATTTTTTTTAACTACCTGATAGAAGCGTTTTTCAGGTTACTTTGTTCTATAATTCTATAAATTTAACTAAAGGAGATGTCCCAGCGTTGCCCCAGTTTCATTTTATTTAATTACTTTCATAATTAAAAAATGCTAATTACATTTTATTTAGGTCAAGAATTGTTTTATATTTAGAAAAACAATTACAATAACATTAAGTTGTTTTCTGAAGTATTTTGTGAAAAAAATGTAAGTAAATAGTACTATCATGATAAAAAATTGTGATTTAAAAGCGTTTTAACTTAAAAATCCCACTTTTTAATGTAAAAAATAATTATTAATCTGATTCTAGAGTAAAATACCTACTCTGACATACTACTTTGATTAAGACGCGATAGACTTTAATTTTTTGAGAATGGTGAGGCAAATGACATAGGCGCGATGGGACTTGTCCTTTTTCACAATTTGAGCCTAACTCGAGTAGTCTAGGTCCATTGGTTGAGGAGACACAGCTATATGAAATTTGGTATACAGATAGTTTATAGCCTGGATTAAAATATAGGATCGGTACTTTTTATCCTGGTAAAAGGTTCTCTAGGGATTTTCCGAACATCCACGCGGGCGAAGTTGCGGGTAGAAACCTGTAAATATAATATACGAGTACCATAAGGTGATTAAAACTTACAGTATATCGAATTCCATTTTACTATATATAAAAAAATGATATGAAAAGAAGTGCTCAAAGACAAGTCGCATCCTATAATCCCTTACATCTGGAAAGCGCCGAGCATTCATAACGTGATAACGTAGTCAATAATTTCAATGCATCCATTGTGCAATTGTTTGACTAAACCAATAAATCAACGACTAAAACTATTGTTCACTCGATTTTGTTAGCGATTTGAACGAGAAACCAATTTTCAGCTCACAGTGACTTCACCCAGCTGCAATGGTAACGTGGCAATAGAAAAATCAAATGTTTATAACCTAACATGACGTTGATATTGTATTGTACCTATGTAATGGAAACCTAAACAGAAACAAAGCATTTCTAGGAAGTGTGATGGATTTTTTGCGTTTTATACGAATTGGATCCCGGAAATGTATGCGTGGAGTGTTATTCTATTTAGTCTGGTCCAGTATAGCTACGGATCAAGTGAAACTCACTTCGGTAAGTTGAATTGATGTACAAAAGCATTGATTTGAATAGTGACTGTAAGGTTAAATATTTGAATTTGTTATTGTTCAAAAGCAGGTAATAGTTAACTTGCGGACTTTACTGTCAAATTTAACTGTATAATTTTTATATATAATATTTCTATATATAAATATTCAATTTCGCTGTGTGTCAGTCAGAATCAGGTAAGAATAGAAAATCTTTACCTACGATATTACCGCTTTTGAATTCTGGTGGATGTGAGGATCAATATTTAAGTATTCAAATTTCTTTCCTAAACGCACACTGACTCAAAAGAAGCTGCTTGTGAGTGTATGGTGGAACTGTGCCGGGATTATTACTAACCAGCTTCATAAAACCAGGCTCAACAACTGCTGCAGAGGTGTGCTGTGAACAATTACAAATGATGATGGACAAGCTCGCTGTCAAACAAACAAGATTTGTCAATTGTTATTGTCCACTCCTTCTTCATTACAACGCTCGTCCACACACCGCACAACTCACGTCACGTCTCTTCGTCTTCTGCCATACTCACTAGACCTTGCTCCAACTGTTTTTATTTTCGGAATTTGAACAACTTTTTATCAGGGAAAAAAGTCTAATCCGCGTAGACGGTACATTATGAGACAAGTTAGCTTAGGTTGCTTATTGCACACGAGGCTGTGGGTTGCAGTTAGCTCAGCCAAGTGCGCAATAAGCAAGAGCTCAACGGACGCAACGGTGCGCAACGGACAACACCGTGCGTAAAAATATTATACACTAGTGCGTTATAGAATTATCCCTAAAACATTAAATTAGTTCCTTACTACTACAGCTGTTATATGCGAGTAAACAGAGCATTGCCAATATAACCGATTAACTCAGTTATTTTTTTAGTAACAACAACGAGGTTTTATGCCGCTGAAAATTAATATACATTTTCAACACACTTGCTCGTAAAGTGAGCCCTAATACATCGCTTTTAGGGCCATAAACCGAACTATAACAAACGCGTGCAATAATATATAAAACACTAGTTGGTTATAGAATTATCCCTACAAAGTTAAATTAGTACCTTACTGCAAGTTCTATGCGAGTAAATAGAGCATTTTCAATTTAACCGGGTAATACAGTTATTTTTTTTAGTAACAACAAAGAGGTTTTATGCCGCTGAAAATTCATTTGCATTTTTGGAATAAATAAATGTGTATGTCCTTAATTAAGTCAAACAAATATTTATTATTATCAAATTATTTCTTATTTACAATATTTTGTTAAAAAATATTAAAATATTAGCATTTTATCACCTAAATTTATAATTTTGAAGTTGGCTGTATGCTCACTAACCCCTTTGTTCGCAAAATATTCTTGCATTGGGCGTGTGAAAAAAACAAAAAAAAAACCTGCGCGCCTTTCTCATCATGATTATCATTTTGTTTTTGTCGTATTTGTTGCTGTGTGATAAATTACTTTGTTTTTTCCTCGCAAATGTGTTGAAAAACGTCGTATGAAACTCGTGAGCTCTTACTTATTGCACACTCGGCTGAGTTACGCCCTCGCCTGCGGCTCGGGCTGCAACCCACAGCCTTGTGTGCAATAAGTAACCTAAGCTAACTTGTATCATAATGTACTATTTTGGAACAAATGTGTATTATCATCAAATTATTCATAATATATAATGTTTTGTTATAAAATATTAAAATATTTGCATTTATCACTTAACTTTTAATTTTGAAATAAGCTGTATGAGCACTCACCCCTTTGTTTGCAAAATATTCTTGCATTGGGCGTGTGAAAAAAAACCTGCGCGCCTTTTCCCATAAATTTCATATTTTGTTTTTGTCGTATTTGTTGCTGTGTGGTAATCACGTCGTGTGAAACTCGTTAGCTGTTGCTTATTGCAATGAGCAACTTAAGCTAACTTGACTCATAATGTACTATAATCTTTTTTTAATAAAAAATATACACCTTTTCTTCTATAATAATTACACTTTAAAAAGAGACGAATTTATAAAATTTAGGTTACGTTTTCGACTTCACACGTGAATGCATTTAATAGCTAAGCATTGAGATATATGCAAGAATACCAGATGCATGTGTATTATATTACTACTTTCCGCAAAAAAAAAACAGATCTCGTGCTCTACACGACTTGAAAAAGCATTGAAAATGAATCTAAATTAATTATTTAAAAAAAATATCGCTCGAAAAATTTTTTTTTGCAAAACCAAAAATTTTTTTGTGGTCAAAACCAAATTCTCCCAAATATTCTTACAACATTTTAAAGCCCTTCAAATTCCGCGTCTTTTGAGCTCTCATAAGGCTCTCATACGTCCTCGTGGCCGCACGCGAGCCGCCCGCTGCATGATATCGCACCTCGTGCAGCGCAAAAATCGCGGCTAAGGGCACCTCTACAGCCTCAACCGTCACCAATATCGAAAAAAGTCCTTTTCAATACCGAGGACATGTAAAGAAGAAGAATACCGAGGTGCTTTTTCTTCATATTTTTGAAATTCGGACCCGTTCTCGAGATATTGGAAATTTTCTGTGAAAACACACGATTTTTCGGTTGAATAAAGTCGGTTTCTTTGGATTTCCAAAAAAGTTTTTGTCTTTTTCAAAATATTTTTTACATTTTCTTAAAGCCCTTTAAATTTTGCGTCTTTTGAGCCCTCGTACGTCCTCGTGGCCCTAAACCTCAGGGTATCGCACTTTCAGCGAAAATGGGGGCCTCCGGCCTACTGGAGCGATCGAAAAAACATTTTCAATGTTAAAATTCTCCGGTGGTACGAAGTTCCAATTTTCCATCTTTCTTTTCACTGCTAAAAACAATTTTTGTCCTCTCAGAACTCCATTGTTCCAAACCGGCCATATTTGACTGTGTCACCGCGTGGCTCATGGGGCGCTATAATTGGTCAAAGCAAAAGCACGCGGATTCATTTAAAATTTGAATAAATATCGCCTCTGTTCCACTGTCACCCTGCGTATCATTGTGTATGTCCCAATGTCCCTACCCAAAGTTTTTATGAAACCATCCATCAATATAAAAGGCAATATGTTAATTTCTATTGCGAATGAACTTTTTAACGTTCCTTAATATTTGTGTACATAACAACATTTAATAAAATCAGAAGCTTTTACAGAATGTGGTGCCCACGGGAGGTTTCAATATTGTATCGATAAAGAACCAGGTTGCGTGGTCGGGTGCCACTGTCACCCAGGATATTATTTTGATACTGACACAAAAGTATGTGAGCCCAAGTAAGTAACAAGAATAGTCTACTGATGGACAAAAACAGTCCCTCTACTGCTGATAGCACAAACAGATTTACTAACATCATATATTTTTCACCATTTCAGTTTTAAGTTAACTCAACTTAGACGACATTTTGATTTGGAACCGACACGTGTATCGTCGATGAATTACTATGACTCTTTTACAATTCCAACACTTACGACGACGTTAAATCCTGTTGATGAGAAAGTAGATGAAATTGCCAAAGACACAGATGACCTAGGAGACTGGCTTTACAACCAGTTCTTTAAAACCATTGAAAATCAAGTGATTAATAACACAGATACTGAAGTTAAACCTAATACGCGAAGAAGTGGCAGTAGTCTTCCAGTCAAGCCCAAACGGAGATCACGCAAGAAGAATAAAAAATCGAAAAAGAAAAAACTTAGCAAGAAAGGTCTCAGAAGCAAATTGCTCCGAATCACAGAAGATGACAGTCTATTCGATTCGAGTTCTAGTTCAAGTTCTGATGAAAGTGATTCTAGTTCGACTGAAAGTGACAGTGATTCATCTGATGATCATGATCACAGGAAAATAGTAATGATTAACAAAAAACCTCCGCCTCCTCTACCATCGTTCATTTTCTTACCGAATGCCGAAACGCCTTTCTATCCTCCTGTAGGCCTGCCCGCACCACCAATTGTACCTATGTACCCCATGGTACCAATTCCTCCAATGGGTATAATGTTTCCGGGTAAGTACTTATATAACAAATTCAATAGCAGAATAAGCTAACCAAATTGACTATTGTTCGTAGTGCAGCATACTTATATCAGCTCCTATTTATTTCAATTACAATACGATTTATTTCAATTAGGTGAATCAACAACTTCATCAAGTGAAACGTCAACGGGAAAACCATCAACGGAAAAAGCATCGACAGAATCACCATCAACATCACCAAGTGATAAAACAACTACAAATGGAGAGACTTCCACTACGACAAAACCAGAACCCGAAACTGTAGCTCCTGCGGGGCGTATCGGAGGTCGCTCAGGGAAATATGATGAGTTTTTGCAGAGTCCGCCGTGAGTGACATTTAATTAAATCAATATTTCTTAATGATTATGTTAGAAGCAATCAGTGGGTAGTACCCCAGTCAGACACCATATTTCTTTTTAACGTAACATTTTTATATTGTTTTTCAGAAATCAAAACATGGGACAACGCAATAAACTTGTAAGTAAAGCTTCTAATAAAATTTTAGTTAACTAAAAATAGATTCCAAGTCACTAGACGCAAATTTACATTATTCCAAATACAAGGTGCATTTGAAATCACTCTCCAAATTTTAAGAATGTGTTCAGTCCATGAAACTGAACAAGTTTCTCTAAGAAACATAGGGTCAAATATGTAAAAAAAAAATACTTTTCATACAAAACAAAGAGATCACGTGATCAGTTTAGTATGGGATAACCAAAATTTTTTGGCGTATTTCGACACATGTTTCATGGAGAAAGTTGTTCAGTTTCATGGACTGAACACATCCTTAAAATTTGGAGAGTGATTACAAATGCACCCTGTATAGTCCCTTCACACTTTATACTTCATTAGTAGATTGAAAAACATTTTGCTGATTTGTTACTTTTTACAGATACATAAAATGCGAGAAAAAATGAAAAGGAAGAACAAACGGCCACAAAACCTTCAAAATTTAATGGAGGATGTAGCAGATCCCGGACCACACCCGTTCATTCACATGCCTTTTGATAGATCTTCAGAATACCACCCACGAAGGACGGACGATGATCCTAAATTGGAAGATGTGGATTTCAAATATTTATCTCAACTAATCCACAAGATGGACCTTAACAAAACCGAGCCCAGTTCCCCTATGAATGGAATGCCCAATTTTAATAATATGTATGCTGCTCTTACACGAAAAAGTGGAATTCAACAGATGCCTCCGATTTATCCAAATATTTTGCCAAATAATCCAAATATATTGCCGATTAATGAAAACAGATTTTCACAATCAAACTTCCAACCCCCTCATAAACAAAGACCGGTATCCAAGGCTGACGACGTGAACGATGCATATTTCACTAACCTAGGAAAACAAATAGCTGCATTGATAAGGACACATGAACCAATTAGCAATCGAGAAATAGACATAGAGATACAGGGACAGAACTTGCCTAGTAATATGCAAACTGCGACTTTGTTAAGTGAAAACAGTTTTGCTCAGGGTCGATCATATTGGGAAAGGTTTGTTAGGTCTCCACTTAAATCATATCTTCCATATATAATGCAAAGTGGTGAAGATCTTATAAGTCTTGAAAATCTGGTTAGCGTAGCTACAGCTACCAAAAAACCGTTAAGCCTTCAGGAGTTGGAAAACATAATAAGCATAATGGATCAAACATATCAACACCATACCACCGCAAGAACTCCTGCCACAATTAATAAATTTAAATTTAATTTATTGCCACAAATAAATAGGAGAAAAAATCGCCCTGTTGCTACAACTACTGTAAGTAATATGTTGCACTTATTAAATCAAGAGAAAAGTACTGCAATTCCGGTGTACCATCACAATAACTTTGTAAGGCCTTCACAACTGATAGTACCAACTCAAACACAGAAACATGAACATTTAACAGAGAAATCTGACCATGTGAGAACTAATATAACCGGAACGCAGAGAAATCGGACCCGATCCCGTGGAGACATAAACAATATAAATACTTTAAAAAACTTATTAATCATGCAATCATCCAAAACACCTCTACATCAACAAGTGTCTAGAATCGTTCAAAGAAATGTGACTAATGCAAAGCCCCTAAACAGTAACCAATTCACAAAATACAACTCAAATCCATTACTAATGACCTACAAAAATGTGAACTATCTCAATAATAACCATAATCTCAACAAGTATCATGTACAACGTTCTTTTCTCCCATACCATTTGCCCATTTTTAAACCAACTGTTACCAGATCTTCTTATTTTCATCATGAATTACATCACTTTGATTTTTTTAATAAATAGTTATAAGTGTAATATTGTTTTATTGTCGAAAATAAACTCATTGTTTCGTAATATTTTAGTTTAACACCTACATTCCCAAAATGCATTTTGCATCCGTAATCCGTCGAACGTTTACGTTACACAGCCCGGCCGGTCTGAGAGCCGAGCGCAGCAGGGTGCTGTGTACGGAGATTATGAACTGCCAGTTGCTTGGCGTCGTTCCGACAACTCGCAACAATGTTGCATCCATTGATGTGCAAGCTTACAAAGTGAAGCTTGGAATTTGATTGTGCAAAGCAATGTAAGCATGATACTGCAATCGGCTCAAAGTTATGATGACCGGGAATAAATGGTAATCCCGCTGTATTCTTCACAGACAATTTAATTCCCATTTCATAACGTGGGAGTCGTCCCAAAATTGGAACGGCTGGATAAGGGGGGAGGCACGCTGCAGACTGCAGCGCGGGCCTGTTTGTGGACCATCACAGGGTGAAGTTGAGCGCGAGCGACGCTATCGAAGCTCCTCTACTCTGTACACTTCGAACAAAATTTCTATTATAACCTCAATCCGGTAGAGTGGTGTTACGGCCCCTCTGAGCTCAGCTAAAACGCTAATAGCTTCAACTTTACATTCTGAAAATGGTGAGTGCCTACTCAAGTGGCCATTCTATTGTAATTTCTACTTAAATTAACGCTAATAGAATAGAATGACAATGTATGGGATTAACAGGAGCTAAGCGTTAGCTTATGTCATTCCCATACATTGTTATTCTATTCTACTAGCGTTAATTTTAGTAGAATGGCCATTTGAGTAGGGGGAGTATCAAAATCGTAAATTAGGAATTCTCGCGTGTACCGAGCAGTAAGCTTAATATACTGCGGCAATAACTGTAATGGAAAGGTCGTTTTTTATATAAATCGTCAATGTATCATCAATTTCACCATGCATAATGTGATATTATTATTTCTATTAACGGAACGGATAGACACATTTTGTTTTTAACTTTTTATTATTTAAGTATATTAAGCTCCTAAACAAAACAAATTTTGGGTTGGTCTGCTGCTTCGTTTATAAAAGGTAATTAGTAGGTTACACATATTCATTGAAATAATTACGTTCAAAGTATTTTTATCTGTTACTATAACTAGGTACCTATAAAATTTTTCAATTCAGCAATTTTTCAATCCTGCAAATTTTCGCACATTTGTGTGTTCTGACTTTTATAAGATTATACATTTCGTCGAAACCAAACTCAATAATCCCCAGTTGTTTTGCGCGCGTCGATCACAAGAGACTTTCGACACATTTCTCAGTGATTTGATTTCGTCCACCGAGCGAAAGTTGCTTATTCCCTATTCTGGAGGTGAGCTGTCTCACAATAAAATGTATATCTACGTTATTTGATTCTTGCAACAGTGGACGAGTATGGCATTCGACACAGTTCTCTTTAGTTTTTTCGATACGATTTTATAAAATTGATCCCGAGTCCAGTGAGATTCAAAAATACATTAATAATCATTATACATTTGCATATATGCATATAACTCTCTATTACGACGTAAATGCATATTTTACCCTTTTTTTCCCCAATAGTAACTATTTAAGCTAGCATCTTTTTAAATCAATAGATTTACTGGAAACAATTACCCTTCCTAATTAAATATCAGAAAAGATTTGGGAAAAATTAGACGCTATTTTGCATAAAAACCCGTCTTGGAGACATGAGGAACAATAGTGCCTATATCAATGGCTCAGGTCGTACTCTACCTAAACAGGTATCTCCAGAAATGGTGCAAAATTTTAAAATTTGTTCAATAACGTCAGTTGATTAAGAGAGATGGTTTTTTCGAAGTATAGTGGTATAAATCGATACCTACTTGGTGACAAACGTCACTGCGCTCGAAAATTTAGGAAAAATTATATTGTCACAAAAACTATGCATAATTTCAAGAATATTTCAGTTTATTAGCAGTTTTTATTGCATATTTTGGCCTTTTTAGTCCATATTTGCATGTGTAATACTTATATATAATATATTCTCAACATATGTCTGATGTTATTGTGACAAACTTAAAAATAATACATCATTAGAAAAATTATAATTTTTGCAAGGACAAGTAAATAATAATGAGTCTAATAATCTTATTTGACACAGTTACAACTACTTGAAGGTTGTTAATTTGATATTAGTTAATAGTAAACTTCGATCATATAGTAAAGGATAATTTATTTGTAACATGTTTGTTTTGAGATACATTTTAAATAAGTAACTAGAAAAAAACAACTTGCTTTGCTTTTGGAACATTTTTGTAAATCAGTCTTTGCTATTTAAAACTTGGTTCCATAATAAACAGTTTCAATAAGTTCTTCCATAACCTAAAGACATAAATTCATTAAAACAGAAGCAAATCTACTGAATTATATAAACAAAGTAGCGTCGTGTAAAATAGGCGGCTCCATTTGCGGCCCAGTCCCGTCGAACCAATTTACATTGGAAGCATTCCCATTCAGTTTGATTCTCGTGACTGCGGTCTTGTCCTTCTATACACCAAAAGTTGGAAACACATAAAACAAAACTAGGTATTATATTTTTATAAAATATTTTTTTGTAATATTTGAAATAAGTATTGTATTTTGCGTGTAATATTAACATCTGAATTGTTATACTGTCTATTATTTTACCTTTCGTAAGGACTCACTAGTTATATCCTAATTAGTGTAATTATTGCAGTATCTAGAAAAGAATAAATGTTTGCTTCGCTATAGTCGGGTAAAAATATATCTATTAGTTTGTCGCCTTCCATTTTGTCTTGTCTATGAAAACTACAACTTCCACAAAAAACCGGCCAAGTGCATGTCGGGCCACGCGCAGTAGGGTTCCATAGTTTATTTTTATGTAAAAATCGTAAACAGTTTACAAAATACATCTACCTACCAAGTTTCAACTGTGTTATCCTATAGTTTCGGAATAAAGTGGCTGTGACATACGGTCGGACGGACGAACAGACAGACAGACATGACGAATCTATAAGGGTTCCGTCTTTTCCGGTTAGGCTACGGAACCCTAAAAATAGCGTTTATAGTATATTATTTTTATGCTTTATAATCCATGTCCATATTTTACCATATCCTTTTCAAGTCAACATAAGTCTCATCCATGTCACTCTATTTCTTTACTAGTTTAAAAGGTGGTGTTGGAAATTGTAAAAATACTTTGCCTCACGCTCGCACCAAAAATCAATTTTGCTGCGAGTTTTTACGCGCCAAAAACGCCCTTTTCGTGCTGGAGAGGTGAAAAAATATTTATTCTATCCATTAAATCCTTAAAGAAATAATTGCTGCCCCAAGTAGATTTGACAATTAATTGGATTTGTGTAGAAGGGTTAAGAGCGCGTTAGAATCGGCCGGGACGCGAACCCAAACCCTCTTGACCCGAACCACTACAAACAATCTTCCTAAAACATTACAGAGAGAAGAGCCATTACAATTTTATCGTTTACATTTCATTTGAGACCTACCCTACTTCCCTAATTATGAAAAAGGTTTGGAGTTTATTTTTATGATAAATCTTGAGAAGAATAAGAAGAAGAATAAGAATCATTTATTTGCTGAGAATGTAGGTACTTACATAATTGTTGTTAAGAATTAGAATTTTCGGTCCAGTACATTCTGCCAACATTTAGCATGCAAATATTATTTAAAGTTCAGTTAAATTAAATAGGTATACAATTACATACATTTCACAATAAAATAGTAGGTATTCAATCATTTAAAACAAATATTTATAAAATAAGAAATGTCAATTAGAAATAATAAGGAACAAATCATTTGATGTCAAAATTTATCAGTTAGAAAATCTGTAATAGAATAATAACATTTTTCTAATAATATAGATGTCAATTTCTTTTTAAATTTATATCTATTCAATTCCTTAATTTCGTCAGGTATTTTGTTATATATTGCCGGTCCCATTCCTATCACACTTTTCCTAAGCAATGCTGTATGAAAACTTCCCAAACTTAGCATGTTTCGGTACTGTGAACGCAATATAATTGACCTATTCCGTGTTTGGGAAACTTTTGTAAACAAGTGCTGATTAGATTTGACAAAAACAGCAATTTCCAAAATGTATAATGATGGCAATGTCAAGAGTCTTAAGGACTTAAACATAGGCACGCAACTGTCAGTCATTTTTAACCCTGTCATGGACCTAATGCAACGTTTCTGGGCTTTGAAAATCATTTCCCTGTCGCTGCAATTATCCCAGAAAATTAAGCCATACCTTAAAATTGAAGCAACGAGACCATGATATGCCATTATTGTTGTCTTAGAGTTAACTTTCTTTGATAAGTAATATAATATATAAGCGGCCTTACTTAGTTTCTTACATACTTCATCTGCATGCGATTTCCATGTAAGCTGACTATCAATTAATAGGCCCAAAAATCTCGTGGTGTTAACCTCTTCTAATGCATTACCTTGATAGTTAACATTAAAGTTTGATTGGCGTAGTCTTTGATAGAAATGCACTAGTTTTGTCTTTTGTAAATTTATAATTAAGTCATTATTGTTAAGCCAGTCAATTATGTCTTTCAAAACGTCATTAATATTATTTTCATATAGATTATGGTCAATACATTTTATTATAGCTGTACTGTCATCAGCAAATAAGATCATTTGTTGTCGGACGTTCCTTGGTAAATCATTAATGTAAATCAGAAACAACAACGGACCCAGCACACTGCCTTGTGGAACACCACATTGTACTTCCCTTGCAGATGACAAATATATTTCTTCTTTCTTTGTTTTTTTGTTTATTCTACTAATTTCTACAAATTGTTTACGACCAGTAAGATATGACTCTAATAGTTTAAGAATATTGCCACGTATGCCATAAGCGAAAAGTTTTTCTAATAATATTTTATGATTAACTCGATCAAAAGCTTTTGTCATATCAGTAAATATAGCACATACCGGTAATGTCTTATCCATATTTAATATTATAGCTTTAAGTAAGTCATAAATTGCCATGTTTATAGTCAATTTTTTTCTAAATCCCTTTTGTTCGTCACATAAGATGTCAAATTTAGTCAAGAAAGAATAAATTGCAATATTTATAATTTATCGAACAATTTAGAAAATACAGATGTCAATGCTATTGGTCTGAAGTTAGTCATATCTAGTTTATTTCCTTTCTTAAAAAGTGGTTTAACTATTAGCGGTTTTAAACCATCAGGAAAAATTCCTTCACTGATGCATAAGTTCTTGCACTTGTTAAGTAAGAATCATTTTGTAATAGTACATTATGATACAAGTGAGCTTAGGTTGCTTATTGCACACAAGGCTGTGGGTTGCAGCCCGAGCCGCAGGCGAGGGCGTAACTCAGCCGAGTGTGCAATAAGTAAGAGCTCACGAGTTTCATACGACGTTTTTCAACACATTTGCGAGGAAAAAACAAAGTAATTTACCACACAGCAACAAATACGACAAAAACAAAATAATAATCATGATTAGAAAAGGCGCGCAGGTTTTTTTTTGTTTTTTTCACACGCCCAATGCAAGAATATTTTGCGAACAAAGGGGTTAGTGAGCATACAGCCTACTTCAAAATTATAATTTTAAGCGGTAAAACGCAAATATTTTAATATTTTATTGCAAAATATTGTGAATTATTAATAATTTGATTATAATAAATATTTGTTTAACTTTATTAAGGACTTACATATTTATTCATTGCAAAAATGTATATGGATTTTCAGCGGCATAAAACCTCTTTGTTGTTACTAAAAAAAAAAACTGTATTACCCGGTTAAATTGGGAATGCTCTGTTTACTCGCATAGGACTTGCAGTAAGGTACTAATTTAACTTTGTAGGGATAATTCTATAACCAACTAGTGTTTTATATATTATTGCACGCGTTTGTTATAGCTCGGTGTATGGCCCTAAAAGCGATGTATTAGGGCTCACTTTACGAGCAAGTGTGTTGAAAAAATTATTAATCGTATAGTAATCTTATAAAGGGTTATTTGTAAAACCCCAACAACCTCGCAGGAGTGGATTACTAACATCATATTGATAACCAACAACATTTGTTATACGACTTTTCCGAAAACCGACAAAAAATTCGACTCTCCACACAAATGTCCCGAACCGCTGATCGAGTTTTGTATTAAAAGTCAATATTTTTAGGGTTCCGTACCAAAATGGTAAAAAAGGAACCCTTATGGTTTGACTCAGTCTGTCTGTTTGTCTGTCACAGCTGGATATCTTGAGAACTACTAATGGTATAAACTTGAAATTTAGAATGGTTTGAGATGACATTTGCCCAACTATTTTGCAAATAAGAAATAAATAAAAAAATAAATATCTTTTTTCAACAGGGACTGAAAAGGGGTCTTAAAAATTTGAAGCTGGGCTACTAGGGCATCATATGAAAGAGCGCCGTTTGCACGTTTTCAATCATTTTTTTTTTTGTTTTAGGCCACATATTTTTCGATTTATAATAAAAAATGTAAAAAAAATACCGTTCTCCCGCCCCCCTTATCTCCGAAGTTTGCAAAGAGAAAAATCTGAAATAATTCTATGTGATAGCAGTTTATATAAAGATTACAGGAAAAATAAAACAATGTCTCAATATAGCACACTTTTTTAGAAATTATCAAATTTCTAAAAAAGTTAACATCAGTGCCATTATCGGTCAAGAGATGGCGCTGACCTAAAACTGCAATACTAATTTTATTATTCTACTCTGCAGTGTGGTTTATTGGTGCAATTATGATGGTACGGAACCCTCGGTGCGCGAGTCCGACTCGCTCTTGACCGGTTTTATTTTGTCTGTTTTCGGGTCAAGTCTTAGAACAAATGTTGTTGTTTTTGATGATAGTAATCTACTACTGCGAGGTTGTTGGTGTTTTACAAATAAACCTGTATAATTATGAACTGCAGAAAGTAAATACCTAATGACTTTTTTTCGTGTATATTACAACACCACGCAAGTCGTTTTTTGGCGGTTTTCATATTTTGATTTTATTGGATAAAGCTTTTGAGCGCGCATCGATCTACCAGTGGCAATTTATACTTTTCCATCCTTAAGAACACGATATTTAAAAAAAATGTGACACCGCGTGGTTCGTCAACACTACGGCTATCCATACTGTTTTTGACTTCTTGTTGCTCCGCAAATAATAAACGATTATTAAGTAAAATTGAGTGAAAATATGTTATTATGATAAAAAAGGGGTAAGAATTTGATTTTAAACCTTACTTAGACAGCGTTTACTGTAATTAGTTTCCGTACTTGAGCGGGTGTTACAATGATAATTATTATCACAGTGATTAGTTTTTTGTCTCTCCTGAAAAGTTGACAAAATCGACTTACGCGGTGTTGTAATATAAACGACCATTTTCAAAATTTTTATTCTGCTTCATATCGCCGCAAATAAAATTGAAGAAGTTCAAGCCTTGAAAGAAATAGTAAGGCACAAAAATATCAGAGTTCCGAATGTTCCGATGTTCTGTAGTAGTTTCGTAGACGGCTGCCAGCAATCCATCTGCCAAAACAAAGAACATTGATGAATTCAATTTCCCAAAACGGACCGCAGCTACGCACAGACGTTACGTTTTTACATAAAACAAAAAGTGGTCGTCCTTTGTTGTTTCAATCAGGGCCTGCGATTTTGTACTCACTGATATTGAGTCGGCAAATAGCTCCTACATTTTTATCCGGGGCGGGCGCGGGCGGGCATCCAATTTTCATATTTCCCGCGTTGAGCTCGCTACGATATATAAATCGGTTTCTGATATTTTTATAGATCCCAATTGATTTACACCTGATGTGGGAAGTGGCGATGCAATCTCGCGAGTTAAATAATTGTTTAGTTTTAGTTTTGCTATTTGTTGAAATGAAATGTTGGAAAATCTTTAGTTCAAAAATATTTCCAGCTATACTTATTTACAAAAGAATATAAGTTTTTGCCGTCTCGTTCGTCAATAAAACGCTTTCAAAATAAAAATAAAATATATACCATATTCCAGGCACGAGTTCATTGGTTGTTCGAATCATTGGTTCAGAATAATTATGTTTTTTTTTATACACTGTAATTTTTAAGTATATCTAAAAATTTAATAGGGGATATCAGACCACGATTCTGAATATGAAAAAATCTTGATTTTTAGCAAACTTACAAAAATAGCAAGACGCGTGCGTAGATTCATTCTTTTAATTATTTACGTAGGTAAACAAGATAGTCTCTTTTAATTATGCGCGTGTAATTCTATGAATGAGCTCTAAATCCAGAAATCAGTAAAATTTTGGGACATGAACAAACCTCTATATCTCGACCAATTATTAAATTGAAATTTTAACTGTACATACTCGATTAGAATAGGGAAGAGATACACTCATTAATTTTTGGATATACTTCAAACATTTTAATATTTTTTATGCTAAGCACTTTGTGAAATAATATCTACGTCGGAGAAATAGAGCCAGATTTTTATGCACAATTTAATAGACGGTTTTTTAAATGTAACAATTGACTAAAAAACTTCTTGCTGACAAATGATTTTCTTCATTGTTCATAAAACATCAACATACGCAGCCATTCCCTAGAAGTTGTAGCAGTAAACTCACAAATGTTTCCTCTAGTCTCGTACTTTACCTGAGTACCTCTGTTTGGAGGTTGCTTACTACTGAGCCAAAGTGGGCCAATATGCCGATGAGAACCCCCTTGCTCAGCACTGCAGCCGTAGGGCTACCACGTCCAATAAAAACTAAGAGTATAATAATGTACTCTATGCCTACGAGTATACAGGGTGAATTTTTAATTAGTGCACGTGGTGTGGCTTAAATCGTCAAACTGAACAACTTTATAAATCGATAACGAAAGTATCAATTAATGTAAGGGACAAATCACGATTTTACAGGACAGCCAGGATTATGTATAAGGATTATGTATTATTTTAGAGGTTTCTTGCTTTTAAACTATTTTTATGATATAAAAATAAAACTACATAGGTACTACAAGAAAAATATTCAAGCTTAAAATGACATTAACAGCCATTTCCTCTTAATTAAATTATGATTATGCTTATATTTTAGCAGTTTACTGATGAAATTTACTCATGATTTAAAGAAGACAACAATCAACCAAACAAAACAAAATTCAAATATAAAACTAAAATCAAATAAAACAAAAAACATTGTCAAACTACTGTCTCATTACTTAGAAACTGTTCACTTACTTTAATTTACAAAAATATTGTAACTTTAAAGCGATATTATTATAACTTGACCTGGTTTATCAGTCTTTAATAATGGAATAATTATAAGTAGAATCAAACAAAATACTTAAAATAAAATTAACAGTCTTTCATTTCTTACTTTCTTTAATAATATTTTTAAACTAAATTATAGGTAATCTATAATCAAGGCCTATTTTCTAACTAAAATTTAATTCTTTGATAATTCTTTAGCGCTACAACTTTTTTTAGATTAATAATAATAATAATTCATTTATTCATAACCCAATATTGATGATGTTACAATATGCTTACATGGTAGGCTTAAATATAGTTTTGGGTTTATCTTTGAATCCAAGGAGATGAGTCCCTGACATCGAAACTAGTAAAAACTGTATTTCCAATGTCAGTGAATCCTCGACATTTTTGACTTAATTATATTTTTTGTATACATATTTATGTAAGTGGAACAACGGGATTATGAATGCAAATTTAAGCAAATTTAAACAATTTTTTAAAAGAGAAAAATATACATGGTCTTTTCCAGCATAGACGAAACCCGAAAACTGTTAGTTCAGAAACAGTAATAGAATCGATTGAAACATTATATAATATATCTCTCGATATTTGCCACAATTTGTGGCAGCCCTGTGCAGGTGTGTACGTAGCCACGATTGGGTGTGCGTTCCGTATTTCCCCGAGGCGTTTTTACGAGGCGGCCGGGCGCGCAATCTTCTATCGCATCATCGTCGACGCCGCCACGCCGCCCGCCGACTACGCCGCCCGCCGAATACGCCGCCCGCCGCCACGCCAACAAAACAGTAATGAACACACCCGCTCCTTTATTTAGCTAACTTTGGATTTCCCTTGGTACGATTAAGGAGGTCATTTCAGACTTTAAAGATAAATAGGACGGCATGATTTTATTTTGGATAAAAAAAAGATTTTTATTTCTGTATTTACACAATTCCGGCTGAGCGACAAATCGTATACAGCGCTAAATTGAACTACAAATTGAAAATTTGTTTTAAGTAAGTAAATACAGTAAAAAAATGTATCAATCTGCTTGGACGATTCAATAACTTTTCGAGATTTCTGTTTAGTCCTAAAAATGGTATATGTTTAGTGTATGCACTAATATTTCTAAACTGTATTTTAATAATTACGTAAGTAGGTATAACATTCATAAAAGTTAAAAAATATTTAAAAGGCAAGTATTAACAAAATGAGGTATATTAAGAGGAACGAACGTATTTTAAAAAAATACAAAAAACAGCGAAAGAGTATAGCAACCAAATAACATTTTGTCTGCAGCCCGAATCTCCAACCCTCAACAAATGAGTTGCCCGGGTCAAATCCACCGACAAATTAGGATTAGACGAGGGTACACCGTTTTTAGACAAAAACCTTCAATTGGAATTACCAATTGAAAACTCCATCTCCGCTCCACTGTACCAAACTTGAATTTGAAATTCAAATCATGAAGAGTACCTAAAATACTTTGATTTTAGATACCTAAAACAATAGTTAACGAACGAACAAGTATTCTTGACTAGTTTTCATGCTACGAAAGTCGTAGCATATAGGCTACTCATTCGTAGCAGTCCTTTAGGTTCCTCTAGTCTTGTACTCTAGTATAAACAACGTGTTACAAAATAAACCCTAATGCCGAACATAGTAAAGCCGAAGTAGATAGGGACCATCACACTGAACAACTTCTAATATGGGACCTACTCTGAAATCACGAAAAAAAAACAGCTGTTTCACACATTTCGATATATTCGTTATTATTTTTTGTTTGTAAAAGCTGTTTTTTTTTTCACGATTTCAGAGTTGGTCCCATAGTAAAATATATCTACCATATTCGGTATTATTGGTTATTTGTACATGGTTCTTAGTGAGATTAGTTCCTAAAAAAACTAATAGTGACCAGTGGCGAGGTGTGAAATTATGGTGAAGGTAAGCCGTACTACAAAAATGTCATGATCTGCATAATGGATTGGTGGGGTAGGATTTTTAAAAGGGTCTATACAAGCCGATAAGAATCGGCTTGTATAGACCCTTCGCCACTGATAGTGACTCTGTGAGCTGGAACCTAGCGTTTGTTTCATTTTTCCAAAGGCTTTTTTCGCGTTGCGCGCGCGTTACTGATCATCAAATCACTTTTTGTCACTTGCTAAAGTAGTGGAACAAGTACCTACGACGTCACAAAGGTGGCGCCCCTTGGTTTAGATTTTGCCAATTATCTCGGTAACATTTTATCTGATTTAAGCAAGCTAGGTGTGCAATGATATAAGGATAGTTGATATTTTTGTCTGTTTTCGGAACTGTTGCAGAATAAATGTTGTTGTTTATGATGTTAGTAATCCACTCCTGCAAGGTTGTTGGTGTTTTAATAATAACCCTGTACAGTACACAATACACATGACGTACTCGTGAATTCCCGCCGACGAGCGTGGCAGTATAATTTCCTACCGTCAATACGAGGATGAGGTGAAAATCGACGTCTCGATATGATGCACTGCAGCGGACATACCATTTATGGGTGTTTGCGACCGTGAAGTCTATCTGTGGGGCACATTTTATGTTTGTAATATTTTATTTGAATAAAAACATTATTTTATTTTACTTTACATTATTAGGGACAGTACATAGCTCACTTACAGACTAAAGAATAGGCCTTTTTTTAAATTGAAAATAAGTGACCATTTGTCCACAATCACACCTGATGTTAAGTGATGATGTGGACTGTGATGGAGCATGCTCACTTAGAAAAAGCCTATTCACTCTAGCCTTGAAAAGGCCCAACTTATAACTATTGGGAAACTCATCGGCAGGTAGCCTGTTCCACTCTTAGACTATATAATCTACATAACTAATACTATCTACAGAATAGAAAGTAGATACCTACAGAAATGAGTGGAAAAGAAGAACGCACTGCATCGACCAAAAACCCCGTCAAATACCAGCGTTCTTAATTTTGATGAGCCAAATAACGTATATTTGCAATTAAGTCCGTATAGCTTTTTAGTAGCTAATTTCATAATGGACTATTGCTAAACTAGATACCTCAATCAAAACAATTCATGGTAGGTTTAACGTAAATAAAACATTTTTACTATTCTTAACTATAAAACAAAAGCAAAAGAAAGTCGTAACTAGGCCGCACAATCTGGCAATCAAGTTATTTTTACGCGCCGATAACATTGGCCTCTCTAGAGAGAACCAATTGAGGCACTAGTCGGCACTACAGAGGCAACAAAACTAATATCTATAGCTATACTGTGCTACGCGTACACCAACAAGCTGAATAAGGATCCACTATATGCCACGAATTCTGACAATACAGTGTGTTTTTTTGAACAGTAATCAAATTTTGTGGTGTGGCTAAGATCATGAACTGAACAACTTTGTCTGTGGAACCAACTTAATCAGTACAAAAAAATAATCAGCTGTTCCATACATTTTGGTTGAGTAGATATTGATGTTTTCTAGAACAGCTGATCGATCGACCGGTCGATCGCGAGAGGTTTTAAGGTCGATAACCAAAGATAATAGATTTGACACTGCACCAAGAAGCTTATATCTCCAATGGAGATTGCACGGCCAGTGTCATAGTGAAGATTGAAAAAAGGTCCTTTAGTGACGTGACGGCTTATTGCTACCTCTTTCTTTAGTGTTACAATACGTTTTTATTTCTCACGAACGAACGAACGACGAACAACGAACACGTATTGTAACACTAAAGAAAGAGGTAGCAATAAGCCGTCACGTCACTTAAGGACCTTTTTTCAATCTTCACTATGACACTGGCCGTGCAATCTCCATTGGGGGTATAAGCACTGCACCCAATGTAGTTTTAACTATGCATTTTTTTTTTCTTAATAAATATTTGGTGGGTTAAACAAAATGTCGATCTCTATGTCATTAATTTTTGCTAGGTCGATCTCCTTAAGAAAAAGTATAGACAACCCTGACTTAGACCATCAAACTGAACAACTTTGTCTATGAGACCAACTTAATCAGATCAAAAAAATATTCAGCTCATAGACATAGAAAAATTTTCGCTGCGCTCAAGAAGACCAACAAAGCGTGGAAAAGAGAAGTTAACATCATACGGACACGGTCTATGTAAAAAAGAGACAAAGGATCAAGTGACATGTGCCAACATTTTTTACAGTAAGAGCCCCTAGCGTCCCACCTAGCAAATGAGCAATCACAGTTTGTTTAAAATATTTTTTAATCTTAATTAGAATTTAAAATAAAGGTATCGTGGAGCTATGGTGTCTTCTGCTTTAAGTAATTGTGATGCGACAAAAAGAAACAATCCAAGTAATCACACTTTTCAAAGGTAAAAAAGATATTGCCATACATTTCTCTAAAACCACATTTCGCTACATTTATTCATTTATCGACAAAGAAAACAGCATGGAACATAGTTTATTAACTTCCTTTGCCATAATATAGTCATATTTTATGAATTTAAGTCATATTTTACGTATCTCATATAAAATGTATTGATTCATTTTCGGATCACCTGTTTATTGACTTTGTTGTTCTTTGACATTCTATTTCTATGATTCAGCTGTTCCATAGAAAACGTCAATATCTACTCGACCAATGTATGGAACAGCTGATTATTTTTTGTTCTGATTAAGTTGGTCCCATAGACAAAGTTGTTCAGTTCATGATCTAAGCCACACCACAAAATTTGATTACTGTTCAAAAAACACAATGTATATCTGTAGATAATGCAGGAACATACCATTTACATTGCTCTGTTAACTTTTGATTTTTCCAAGAAAGTCTCCTCAATCACTATGATGAAAAAGGCCTTTTTAAAAAAGCAAAACCTCCTTCAAAAACCTTAAAAAAAACCCTAAAAAAGCAAGAAATAATGTTCAAATCGATCAATTAAAAAACGTCTAAAGTCATGTGAGGCTGGAACTAATTTTTTACTTGTTGTATCGTTTATATTCTAAAATCCCCACCCGACTTCGTTAGACGTTACTAGGGTTCCGTAGCCTAAATGGCAAAAAACGGAACCCTTATAGATTCGTCATGTCTGTCTGTCTGTCCGTATGTCACAGCCATTTTATTCCGAAGGTATTAAGAGTACACAGTTGAAACTTTGTAGGTAGGTGTATTCTGTTAACAGCTTAACGATTTTAACACAAAAATAAAAAAAAATAGAAGGTTAAGGGAGGCTCCCCATACATAGAACTGATACTGAAAAATTTTTTTTTCTTCGAATCAATACGTGCGGGGTGTCTATAGATAGGTCTTTAAAAATGTCATTGAGGTTTCAAAGACAATTTTTTCTCAAAGTCAACCGTTTGAAAGATATAAACCGCCAAAGTGGTAAAATGTGTGTCCCCCCCTTTAACTTTTGAAATAAGATAGTGAAAAATCTAAAAAAAATATATGCTGTAGACCTTAATAAACACTTTCAACCAAAATTAGTTTGAACAACATACATTTTGTAGTTTTTGAGATATAGTACATTTTCCAAAACCGCAAATATAACTTTGTCATTCATACCAAAACTGTGAAAAACAAAGTTATTGTTGCAGACGAAAAATGATAGTGGTATTGAATATGGTATGGAATAAGGTAACTATGGAACCCTACGGCGCGTGGCCCGTCACGCACTTGGCCGGTTTTTTAATTAATCGATTGGAACTTGTGGATTTTGTGTTATGAATGAATTAATTTAAATAAATAAATGAAAATCTAAGTACCTTTCATAAAAAATTATAAAACCGGTCAAGAGCGAGTCGGACTCGCGCACCGAGGGTTCCGTACAATCATAAATATATTTGGATATGTTACTTTAGTACAGTCTTTAAAAAAGTAGGATAAACGGCAGACAGGTGGAAGGGCGAACAGGCGGACAGTTAATTTACAAATCTTTACCACAGTTGCTTATGGTGACTGAAAAACGTTTCACATTGCAAACTGTTTATATTACTAAGTAGGAACTTATTCTTCGTTTATTCGTACGGCAAATAGTAGGTAATTATATTAGAACCAGCCACCAATTATTACTGTAGTATTAGGTTGCGCCATCTCTTGACCGATAGTAGAACTAATATTTTTTCGCAAGTCAGCATTCTTAGGTCACCGCCATCTGATGACTGGTAGTGAAACTAAAGAATTTTTGTTTGTTTTTTGAATTTCTAAAAAAGTGTGTTATATTGAGACATCGTTTTATTTTTCCTGTAATCTTTACGTAAACTACTATCACATACAATTATTTCAGATTTTTCTCTTTGCAAACTTCGGAGATAAGGGGGGGAACGGATTTTTTTTTCATTTTTCATCATAAGTCGAAAACTATGCAGCCTAAGAAAAAAAAATTTGGTACGGAACCCTAAAAACAAATAAGATGATTAGCAAATCTTATGCAGTTACAACATACAGGTCGTGGTAGTATTATTTTTTTATGAAATAATATAAAATTGTTTGTGTACAAAACTAATAAAATGCATACCCAACGAACCTACCAGCATTGTGCTCAGATATGTTACTCATATAGAATATGAGAGGGATTTGTTGATTTATTTGCTTTAAAGTTTTGAGCACTCGGATCCACCGCTCAGAGGGAAAACTTCGTAATATATGCTCGCAGATTTGCATGGTAACACTTTGGAAACTTATTTTAATAACTAATTATGAGATATGGGCTCCGCAAATTAACAAGACTTTTAGAACATTTTTTTAATAATAAAAACTTATCATACACACGTAATTAATTCTTAATGATACACTTTATTCCATCGGGTATACAAACTCAAACATTTTTTTGTTGAGAAATAGTGCCTCGGTTAAAATAAAACCCTAATTTCTTCAGTTATCATGTGCGGAACGGCAATCAACTAACATACATTCAGTGCTTAACCGTTACTTCAGTGTGAAAGTAATAAATAATTCAGAATATGACTACAACTATACATGGTCTATTCGAACAAATAGTTACAGAATTTATTAAAGTTGCATAACACACAAACGGAATGCCGAACAATCAAAAAAACCGGCCAAGTGCGTGTCGGACCACGCGCCGTAGGGTTCCGTAGTTACCTTATACCATACCATATTTAATACCACCTATCATTTTTCGTCTGCAAAAATAACTTTGTTTTTCACAGTGTTGGTATAAATGACAAAGTTATATTTGCGGTTTTGGAAAATGTGCTATATCTCAAAAACTAATCACTATATCTCGTTCAAACTAATTTTGGTTGAAAGTGTTTATTAAGATCTACTGCATATATTTTTTTTAGATTTTTCACTCTCTTATTTCAAAAGTTAAAGGGGGGGACACACATTTTACCACTTTGGCGGTGTATATCTTTCAAACGGTTGACTTTGAGAAAAAGTTGTCTTAAAAACCTCAATGTCATTTTTAAAGACCTATCTATAAACACCCAACACGTGTTGGTTTGAAGAAAAAAAATTTTTTCAGTTTCAGTTCCATGTATGGGGAGCCCTCCCTTAATCTTTTATTTTTCTTATTTTTATATCAAATTCGTTAAGCGGTTAACAAAATACATCTATCTACCAAGTTTCAACTGTGTAGTCTTAATACTTTCGGAATAAAGTGGCTGTGACATACGGACAGACAGACAGACAGACATGACGAATCTATAAGGGTTCCGTTTTTTGCCATTTAGGCTACGGAACCCTAAAAACAGGGAAGATCACTTCCTTAAATTAGCCACATAGAGTGGCAATCTGCTTACACCCTCAGAACTTCTCATTACCGATTTAATTATCAGGGACTTATCAGGGTCCATATTTACAATTCCCCAATGAAACTGGCCGAGTTTATTCCTTCTCGGGACCCGCAAGAGACCGCCCCGGAGTCGATTTGCCCAAACGAAAGTTGCCTCGAGAATACGAAGTGACAAGATAAAAGGTTGAATCGGAAAAACTGCTTATTTTATTGCCGTGCCGAGTTGTAAGGCGGGCGAGGACCCAGCCGCCCGCCCTCAATTAGACCGCCTATACCAGACACGATCTTACCCACATTTTGTTTCAAGGAAATATTTGAGTAAGTTTTACATTTGACTTTAGTTGTGTAGCTACCGGACAGGAATCGTTTATGTTTAAATTAATGTGTGTAATTAATTCAAGACTTCATCAATTATATCAAAGACACCTTGGATCTAAACTGTTAAGTATTGTTCAATGTTTAGATTTTAATCCTGAATTGAACTAGGTACTACAAACTATGAATTAAAAAAAAAAACATGAAAATCGGTGAGTTGGAATTACGAATTAAATTTTCCATTTTTTTTTTTAATTACGAGTGGAATTTTCCTTCTTTCACGGTTTGATGGTTACGATAAATTGATGCCTGAAAACTGAAAAGTCAAATAAAGTCAGTTATAGTATGATGGTGCAGATTTTATTAAGTTATCATTATCACTATAGTATTTGTTTCCCAAAAAAACTTTCGCTTTTTACAAGAATGAGCTCAATTCATAAACCGGAGAAAGGCCTTTTCTTACAACATGATTGATGATAGAACAGAAATATTCCACTTGGAAAGTCATTTACAAATGATTCCCGAGAATGAAACATAATTCTCCCTTTACATTTTTATTCGGTGGTACAAAGGGAAGTGCTTAGTCACAAGTTGCTTGCAGGAGATGCTCAGGAGCGCCTCAGTCATGATCAGATCCCAATTCGTATGTGTGGCGTCTCCCAGGCGACGCACTACTTGATATGATTAAAGAAATATGCTGACTCACGCTACCTTTTATGACATTTGTGAGAATTGTTTGGCTGAATAAGCAGCAATGGCTATATTTCGCAGGTTCTTAAATTTTATACGTTTATCCTAAAATTCTGATTAAAATCCTGTAATTTATTTGTCTAAACACTATTCTTATGTTTCTTAACAATAGGTACTTTCGGTATTATTTAAGTAGGAAGTGAATATTTCCTTGAGCTTGTGTTCTAAGTTTACAATACTACTTACACCTATCGTGCGACGCACAATATCACAAGTTAATAAGTCAACCGCAACACGTCTTCTCATACAACAAGATCTAAAGTTAGTAAACATGGAAGTGTCATGAAAAATAACTTTTAAAAAACCTCGATTTTTAAGATCTCAATTAACTGAACCAATAAGAATCCAAAGCGAATGACAAATAAGGCATGATTTAACTTGCCCCTATCATGGCATGCACCGCAAAATGATTATTGACCGAGCGAGCGCGAAGCGCGAGCACAACGTCTCCGTTTCAGCTTGGGCAAAAATGCTTCCGTATGACTGTCCGTCTGTTCTCCTCTACAGGTCGCATTTATCAACCGATTCTGTGAAATTTTGTGAGCAGGTTCGATAATTATATAGTTTTTTTGTCCCGCCAGATTTTTTAATTTTTGCGAAAACAAAATCACGCATTCAAAGGATGTTCAAAATTAGAAGCGTCCCATCTTGTTTTGATTAGATATAATAAAATACTACCTAACCTTCCAAACAGCACATAGTACTGCTTTTCAAAAGCAGTGTCAACCTCGTGACGACAACACACTTTGAGCAAGGTCCACAGTTCACTGAGCCATTAGTTATGATATAGCGATTCGTAGATACTTAGCTGTTAAAACTATGTAGGTATACCTATTGTGTTTTATAGTTGATTCATTTAATATCCAACCGATCAAACAAATATTTGAGCTGTTGAGAAGTAAAATAGTTGCTCAGTTTCCAGTTGATCGGTTCATCAACTGAATGAAAAAGGAATGGAAAAAGGGGTTTTGAGCATCAGCTTTAACACTATCAAGCCAGGTTAGGGTGTTAAAACGTAGGTCAAGATTTCCATAACCTGACTTTATTTCGTATCATCTGCTACCTGAACAGGTGCTTAAAAACATCGGAAAATGTGCACTTTTAAAAGAATGAAGTTTCTAGTTTTCTGTTAGTGGTCGCTTCCGCGGTGGTTTTACCACAAGGAGCTTAGGCCCGCCCCAACAAAGTTTGCAGCTAGCAATGTATGCAGCCAGCAGACGCCAGCCACACCGCACATAAATTACCGGCACAACCTGCTGCCATTCATGTATCACTTAATTAATTCTATTATCAAACAAACAGCATACCCGGTAACCGTAATTACACCGCTAATGCGTACACAATGATCACAAAACACGTTACTTATGTTTTAATTTTCTATTGTAACAATTAAAATGGGAATTGTAGTGGTTTCGAAATTGTATAATAAATTTTGTTTCAATAATGTTAATGTAGAACTAAGCAACACAGTTTTGTGACGAGTAGTCATATAAAAATTAGCTCATTTATGCTCTAATAATCAAATTATACGCTCAAATTGTATGTTCTTTAAAAGTTAATCTAATAGATGTCGCCACGAGGTTGACACTGCTTTTGAAAATGGGTGATTTTTTTCGCAAAATTTCGATTCAAATATAAGGTAACTGGTAAAAAAAATCTCAAAATTTCACTGTTAAGAAATGCGACCTGTAGAGGAGAACAGACTGCCGGACAGACATACGAAAGCATTTTTCCACAAGCTTAAACGGAGACGCTTCGCATTCGCTCGGTCGATTAAAACCCTATACTAGAAGGCATTTTACAAGAGTTTTTATGCAGCCGCGGCAGTTATTGCAGTCTGGTGCAGAGTTATTTCAAAGTTCAACCGCGCCGCTTAATGGCAACTACATTGTGGCTAGAAATTTGAATTTTTCAGCCGTTACCTGCGCCTATAAATCAAGTGCAAAGTCCGCCCTAAGCTCTCCGAGATCGCTACCTCTAACGTTTTAAAATGTAAATTACCACGTCTCCTCACAGGGCTTATAATTTGTTCGTATTATACTCGGTATAAATATTTTGCTCAGAGTTAATATCTTGTTGGCTTGCGTCCCTCTCCGGAGCTTCATACAATTTAACGTGACGTGAATTTGTGTAAGCACCTACTGTAAACACGACAGCTCTGTATTATTTATTGTTTGTCGCTAAACACTATAGAAAAATCGATAACGAATGATCATTTTGTAGTAAGGGAGTTTGGGTAATTTGTGAAGAATTTGGCTTGTTTTCTTGAAGCGGCTATTGAGATAATTTTTTAGTGTGAACTATTGTCGGTGAAATTAATAGTTTACATTAATTAAGTACATTTCTAATATTAAATTTAACTTGCCTTAGCCAAGAATTACTTACACATCTTCTGTCTATCAACATACGCACAATCATCGGTTTATTTACGTTTTTATGCGTGTAAAATTAAACAATGTAGGTTCTTATTATAAAATCACCGAATGTCTTTCCTTTCTGGGTACTGTATACCTTACAAACTGTTTCCCTGATGAAGATTAAACATTAATTCTTAGCAGTAATTTCTTTTCGTCAAAAATAAGATTAGCTACTTATTTTTCAACACACTTGCTCGTAAAGTGAGCCCTAATACATCGCATTTAGGGCCATAAACCGAGCTATAATAAACGCGTGCAATAATATATAAAACACTCTGTTGTTATAGAATTATCCCTACAAAGTTAAATTAGTACCTTATTGCAAGTTCTATGCAAGTAATCAGAGCATACCCATTTAATCGGGTATACAGAGACCCTCTTACTAATAAAGATTGTATAGCAGCTGTATAGTTACACAGTGTATTGTCACTTTCTTTTTAATGTCAAATTCAAATAGTTTGACAGAGAGTAACCATTGTGTAACTATACATCTGCTATTCAATCTTTATTAGTAAGGGGGTTATTTTTTTAGTAACAACAATGAGGTTTAATACCGTTGAAAATTCATATTCATTTTTGAAATAAATAATTGTGTAAGTACAATTAAGTCACACAAATATTTATTATTCTAAAATTATTCATAATTCACAATATGTTGTAATAAAATATTAAAATATTTGCATTTTATCACTTAAAATTACAACTTTGAAGTAGGCTGTATGCTCACTCACCCCTTTGTTCGTAAAATATTCTTGCATTGGGCGTGTGAAAAAAAACAAAGAAAAACCTACGCGCCTTTTCCCATAATTGTTATATTTTGTTTTTGTCGTATTTGTTGCTGTGTGGTAAATTACTTTGTATTTTCCTCGCAAATGTGTTGAAAAACGTCGGTCGTATGAAACTCGTGAGCTTTTGCTCATTGCACACTCGGCGGAGTTACGCCCTCGCCTACGGCTCGGGCTGCAACCCACAACCTCGTGTGCAAGAAGCAACTTAAGCTAACTTGTCTCACAATGTACTATTAAAAAATAATTCAATAAAAATCCACCAATATTTATAACAGCCCAATTAATAAGACTTAAATACAAAAACTATACTTATCAATTCTATAAAAAGGGGAAAAAATCCTATAAGTACATAGAATGTATTTTAAATTTAATTGCCTTTTTAATTATCTTTCGTAAACGTATACGTTTACGAAAGATAATTGATAGGTTATTAATATTTAGTATAGTATTATTATAATAATACTATACTAAATATTAATAACCTATAATAAACATAAATAATTAACCTATATTTTTAATGAAAAACAATGAAACCTAAAAATTTTCTACGTCCAACTCAAAGTTGCATTAAACCCGTGATTAAAATGCTATGATCACTTTTTGTATACTTTATTTTGTTTCATTTATTGTACTAACTAAATCCACCTCAATAAAATTTATGATCATTGAAAATGACCGTAATAGTAAAAAAAAACTAATGAAAAAATGTGGATTTTGGAAAAAATTATAGTAAATCATTATTTTATGTTGAAGATTACCTAAAAAATATTGCTGTTATTTCTTTACACAGTTCGTGAAACAACCTTCTTCTTCCTAGAGCATTAGTTTCCCATTTTAAATCTTTATGGATTTCGTTAAATATGTAAACACTTTACTTACTTACTGCTGTGGCTCAGGAACCCGAAGTGGATCTTGGCCTCCGACAATAGAGCACGCCATTCCTTCCTATTTAGTGCCAGCTCTGACCAATCTGTGGCTTCTAACTCGGCGAGATCTTTGGTGACCTGATCTGCCCAGCGATATCTGGGTCTACCTATCGGGCGGCGCCCCGTGGGGACTCCCATGTACGCTCTTTTCACCGCTCGATCCGTCCCCATTCGAATGACGTGCCCCAGCCAGCGTAGTCGCGCTGATTTTATTTCTCCCAATAAAAAAATATGTAAACACTTTACACGATAAAATCAGTAATAGCATTTTTGCTGTAAAATTGCATCATTTTCGGGTTGAGTGTAACTTTTTTTTGGTACCTTCCAGTAGGTACGCGATTTTGTTAGGTTCAATAGAATTATATTTAAAGGCTGTTTGCAAAAATTTGGCCAAAAAAGAAAAAAAAATTGGCCTGATATTGATTTTTTTCCAAAAATATAGGATTATTTCTGGGCTAACCTCTGTTTCAGGTCCAGCTGAAATCAGCGTCGTTAGCTGAGTTGGTTCCCCTTTTGGTTACAATTAGGTACATAATATCTACCTTAGAATATATTTATTTTATAAGTGAATGTTTTTGTAAACTATTTTGTATGTACACAAATAAAGTTTTCATTCATTGATTCATCCATGAAAGTTTAAAACTTGTTTATTTACGCATTGCTATGCGACTTTTTTCTGTTTTCTTACAAAACAGACCAGATAATTTTGTTATTTTGTAAGAAAACAGAAAAATGACATAAAGGTAGTATGTATTATCAAAATACTGTTTATTTTGTATTTATTTTGAATTTTGCAATCACAATGCAATTTATGAACAGTGATATCTCAGTGTTTTTACCGGTATCAAATAGTATTTTTTTTATGCTTGCAAGCACTAAGCAACGATGGTAAAGCATACGAAATAGCAAGTAAAATCTACATAGTGTTTGAAACAGGCGTTGGATGGCGCTGATTTTACGCAACGCATCGCAGCGTTTTCGTTGGTTGGAAAATTCTATCGAATTTAATACGATGGCGCCACTACTGTATATTTTTCAAAGCGCTATCGCACACGGGAAACTTTTGTCTCCGCAACTTTTTTGTCTCTCGCGTGATTTGTATGAAAAGTTGCAGACGACCGTGTCGCTTCGTGTGCGCGCTTCCATATAAACCCGTGGACTTGATGTGAGAGACAAAACAGTTGCTGGGAGACTAAGTTGCCCGTGTGCGATAGCGCAAAGTTTATTTATTAAGGTGCCTTCCCACGGTGCGTGCTACCACGCACCGCACCGAGCCGCACGAGGGCGAACACGGGCGCACCGTGGGAAACACTGGCACGGGCCGTGCGTCGTTCGGCCATGTTTGGCGCACGGCCCGCTGTACTGTTCCCACGGTGCGCCCGCGTCCGTGCAACGACGCACGAGTGATGATGGCACAGTACAAATAGTCGAAAAGCGAGCGTAAAAATTTACGTAGGTACTATTTATTTATTGATTGAAATACCTGTACTTACTATGGTAAAGTGCAGATAGTGCTGTTTTTATTATATTTATGTAGGTAACCAATTAATTCAGAGATAAAAAATCCGAAAGCTCCGAAATATAAGATTAAATATAAGTAAGTACTTTAAATACTGTTTAGTATATAGGTATTACCTACTAACTATGGCCAAAAGGATTTGTAACAAATTTTTTATACAGGCTGTTTGGTAATAGCTTTATAAAGCCGAATAATTATGGTAGGTAAGGACCATCAAACTGAATAAGTTTTACTATGGGACCAACTCTGAAATGGCGAAAAAAATCTGCTATTCTATACATTTTGATATTTTCGTTATTAATTTTTGTATAAAACAGCTGATTTTTTTCGCATTTCAGAGTTGGTCCCATAGTAAAAGTTGTTCAGTTTGATAGTCCCTATCTACCATTTTCGGCATTAGGGGTTATTTTGTAACACGTTGACGTTGACATAGGGTACCTAGACTACCTAGGACATAGATAACATAGGTATTTCTGAATTAGAGATTGGTGGTCGCTATGACTCTATTGGGAATATTGATCATGATATCGCATGGAAGTTAGAAAAGTTAGCTAGTTGGAGCCTTTTGTTGGCCTTTTTGGAAAATACCATCTAATAACTGACATATAAATAAGTTTTTTCAAATCAAAATGTAAAAGTTGTTCAGTTTGATGGTCCCTATCTACTATTACATACCATACATACCATAGAAAAGTACAACATCGACTCGACTATAATGTATGGAACAGCTTTTTCGCGATTTCGTGGTTGGCCCCATAGTAAAAGTTGTTCATTTACGTGGTCTGAAATCCCCATTTAATTTTTAGATATAGTTAAAAATTAACCGTGTATAAAACCAAAAAACTCTACAGATCAATAAAGACGAATAGCTGCTCGAAATTAGTAACAAATCCCACCGATATAGTATAATGGATATGTCGCCGTGTATCGCACAAAAATAGTGTCGGCCGGCTGATGGAGCCGAAGCAGGCTGACACACGTCGCGCGGCTGCACAAGGGTTGTCTACACAAAGACCAGACTTTACATAATTTTTTTATTTTTATTTTGTTTATTTGGAAACCCAACAGCTCATTTATACAAAACTTACACTTACACTTACTTCTAAGATCTTAAGCCAATTACAGGGTTTCACCACTAAGTTTCAAGAAAGCTAATTAACCTTATCATAAATTAATTAACTAATTAATTAATTACTTTGTATACGTATTGCTTTGTTTCTCTAGATTAACGCTATTTAAGATCATATAATATCAAGTAGGAAACAACAGAACCACTGATGTACAATCATATAAATATACATTAATAGGAAACAATAGGACAAAATACATGAATTACCTACAAAATAAAAATATATAATTATACATCAAATAACAGTTATAATACTTATTATTCACCCATACCTAGATATTCCCAATCCCATAACCGTTAAAATTAATGTAATATAATGTAATATTAATGTAATATTGATAATAAAAAAAGAGAGTAAAAGAATAATAATAATAAAAAAAAATGAATTTATTCATGAAGATGAGGAAAGGAGCTTATAACGACAGAATAAATGACAGAATGGAGAAGATTCATAGTGTCGAAAACACTTTATTTAACTTCATAATCTAAAATTAATACTTAGTAAGGTATCAAAAATCCCTGTCAGATCCTGAAACAGGTGATGGTGTTGCTAAAACTGAACAACATTCTCCAAGGACCATAGGTCGTCTTTTTTTCGCCTTTCCATACTAAATCGGTCAGCTGACCAATACATATTGTATGGGAGTATGAAAATTTCATACTCCCATACAAATATTATCATTTTGTAACTTTTTCATTTTTAGGATAATTTGATAATTCTTTTACAGTGGTGTGTATAATTTGGCCTTAATTTTAATAGCGAATAAAAAATATGTAGGAAACTTCTCCATTGTACATACTTAAACCTTTTTTCTATTTCTATTAAATCTTATTTCATTGCTTTTTAATATTGTTGTTGGATAAATTACAAAAAAAATGTTTAAATTAGACTTTATGCACCTATGTTAAAAATTTTGAAAATTTACGTTTTGCATGCGATCCTATTCTGCAGTTTGCTGGCTGTCGAAGTGTCTTCTGTTATATTAAGGGTCCATGCTATGATAGGAAAACATGGTTTGCGCGGGCCATATTTTTATATACAAAACCTAAAGTTGTATCCACAAAAAAACATACGACAACCTAAAGAGATTATCTAGTTCTAGTATCTAGTACAAGTATTAAATTGCGTATAAACCTTACAGATGATTGTAAAAAAATCAGAATATCATCAAAAGCGCCTGTTGCGGGTCATATTTTTGGCGTAAATAGAGGAAACGTGTTGAACATCACTTTAATGTAGGTACTTACTGTGCATTTGCTCTAATAACTTTTTTTAAAGAAAAATAATTGTGCTAAAGATGATGATGAAAAAACTTTATGCTCTAAGTGAAAAAACAACAAAAAACATAGAAAAAGTGCAGAAGTGAGTGAGGTTTTTTCCATACTCTATACACGTAAAGAAAAAGATAGAGACAAATGTTTTCGCACAAGCGAGCCTTAAATCCAAAGTGATTAATAACATGGAAAACATTACAAAGCTACGCTACAAAGCTACCTAAGAAAACTGCAAAAGATTACCAGTAATTCTACACAATATATACAGTGTCTTTGGTCTTGAACTAGCGATAATTTTAAGGCGTGGAATACACCTAATTTTATCCGGATTTAGAAGTCCCACAGTTATAACAAAAATACTGTTGAAAAGCTAATAATATTACCTATTAATTAAAAAAAAAATGTGTAAACTTTTAACTTAAATACGTCATAAAAAAATACTGCAGTAAAATTTTATACGAAATTTGTGTCCTTTTTTTGAGTTTTTATTACATTTCTCAAAAACTAGGACATTAATATCCATTTTTTTGCATTATTCAAATACACAGGGATATTATCTACAAAACTACTTCAGAATTTATTGCTCTATGTTGCATATTTTGAGAGTTATTTTTGTTTGAATTATGACCCTTACGTAACCAAAAAATTGTTATTTTAAGCATTTTGAACATATTTTAAATTAGGTTGATAATTTTATCTCCAACAGGAGTGGGGATAGACCCCAACATGTGGGTGTTTTTGTCGGTAAAATTAGGTGTTTTCCACGCCTTTAAATTATCGCTAGTTTAAGACCAAACGCACTGTAAATATAAGTTTGGTAACTATCCTTTAGGGGACCTATTTTTGAATCGCTCGACTACAATCGAGCGCTCGTTTCGACTGATTTTCGTTCGACATATGACTCAAAACAATGAGATGTCGAACGAAAATCAGTAGAAACGAGCGCGACTGGAGTCGAGCGATTCAAAAATAAGGTCCTAGATGTCGCGTGTATCATCCCTGGCTCTACCTATATTTGGCTCACTTCCTCCACGCGACACGATTCACCTGACAAATTTGTCTTAAAATAGTCACCGTTGTGTCAACAGCAAGTGCTTTCCCGTTACAGAAAAAATACGAATCCATTGTTATTTCAAAATTATTATGAGCAAGCAATTAAACTTTATACTTAGGTACTCTACAACTAAAACATCATACAAAATAACTAAGAACCTAAGCTTGTGTCTGACTTGATCTGACTCTACAATACTCTACATAGGTACTGGAGGCAGATAAATCTACTATGTACGTCAGATTATTGTAGTTAAAACTATAATAATTCTAGATTTAATTACCGTATAGGTAATTAATTCTAAACAAAGTCACTTCCCGCCCTCTGTCCCTCCCTATGTATGCTTTTTAAGATGTTTAAAACTACGATGATTCAAGAAGAAGGTGTGCCTACATACATGGTGTTATTCCACACTACAGTCTACACTACACCGAAGCGAAGCGAGGGCGTGTCGCTAGTAAACAATGGGTAGTATTTAATCGGGTAACAATAAATTCCTGACTATTTACTGAAATACAGATATTGAAAATGGGTGACTTTAAAATACAAATTGAGTAACTAGTTATTCAGAACGGGCGACCAAATTACTATTCGGGCGACAACCTTAGGTTAGGGTACACAAAACATTTAAAATTTGGCATATATTTTATTTATAAATAAAAAAAGGTGACTATTATCTTAATCGAGATGACAAAAAACAAACAAACAAAAAGGAACCTAATAAAAACGTGTTAAAATACCATGTTCGGTAGCTTTAATCAGTTATATAGTTACCTACTTGGTATAATAGTTGCCTACTCAGTATTTTAGTCACCCATTAACATTATTTGTCACCCACATGTAGTGACCCGTTTTAAGTATTTTTGTAATCCACTGTTTGTCGCCCGTTTGGTTATTTTGTCGCCCAAAAAATAAATGGCTGCCCGGTTTAGTATTTAAGCCCCATCTTACACGGCGCTACTGAAACCTGACAAAACCAGTTAGTAATTATAGTTACTAACTAGTTAGTGACAAAGGTTCGTACAGGCACAACCAAATTTAGTTGAAACCTTTGAAACCTAGACGAAACATGGTGCGTGTGTTGTTTCGGAATAATATTGAAATGGCTAGCGATTCGAGCGATGAGGAGTTATTACTTCTCTACTACATCAGAATGCATTCCACTTCATTCCTAGCTTTTTCGGTCACATTCCAAAGTGTAATTATACAAACACGTCGTCTTTAATTATACAAACAAGTATGCTTTTTCACTTCTTGGACGAATTGTACCTATATTTACTAATCGTCATTCATTTTCACAGAACCGCAGCAGAGTTTCTAGTTTTCATTAGTAATCAATCGCGCGCGACCAACATGACCAAAGAGAATGTAAAAAAAAACCGGCCAAGTGCGAGTCGGACTCGCGCACGAAGGGTTCCGTACCAAAAAACGGCAAAAAAATTACGTTGTTTTATGGGAGCCCCCCTTAAATATTAATTATATTCTGTTTTTAGTATTTGTTGTTAGGGCGGCAACAAAAATACATCATCTGTGAAAATTTCAACTGTCTACCTGTTGTCGTTATTAATATCGAGCAAAAAACGGCAAAAAAATCACGTTTGTTGTATGGGAGCCCCCCTTAAATATTAATTTTATTCTGTTTTTAGTATTTGTTGTTATAGCGGCAACAGAAATACATCATCTGTGAAAATTTCAACTTTCTAGCTATCATGGTTCATGAGATACAGCCTGGTGACAGACAGACAGACAGACGGACAGCGGAGTCTTAGTAATAGGGTCCCGCTTTTACCCTTTGGGTACGGAACCCTAAAAACTAGCGTTTTACAGGACGCCAGTGATTAGTTACTAACGCGTTACAAACCAGTTTGTGATTGGTAGCGTCGTGTACGAACCGCCATCGAAATACTAGCAGGGGCCGGAAAACCCCTTTATCTGATTAATCCTATTGTTAGGGAAACATCTTAAAAGGCTTCCCAAATGATATGGCTTCCCAAATGATAGGGTTTCCCCAATAGGGTTTTCGGATTCGGTAAGTGCTTACCCGAACTAACTGTATTAATATGGTTAGCCTTTCGTTGGCGTAAGTCTACGATATGCTTACCGAATGTGCGCTTTTATACTTCCTGACGGCCCGGCACGGCATGGCCCGGCACGGCACGGCTCGTTACGGCAGATGCTTTTATAATTGCTGCCGTGCCGTGCCGGGCCGGGCCGGGCCGTTGGATGTTCAACACAGAACACTCATAGCGAAGAAGTTACCATTTGTACATTGTACAGTAGTACTTACCTACTATTTACTTTAGAATAATATAAAAAATAAAAGTTAACCTTCTCTCTCTAGATATTTGTTAACTTTATAATTATTTCATAAAATAATAGTGTAACAGAAAGAAGGTATCATCTCGAAAGGGGTTTACTAATGTTTTCCCTGATTTCAAAAGCAATAATTTGCCATAATGGCATATGCCATAATTTCACTGAACATAATGTTTTATTTGCCATAACTAACATATGACATAAATTTATTTTCACTAATTTCATTGGTCATAAGCAATCAAATGACATATTATTCTTACTATATAATTTTATTTGCCATACTCTTCATTTAAAATAATGTTATTATCCATAACAATTATTTTCCATAAAACTTACTTATTACAATATTTGGCAAAACAAACATTGGTTTCTATTATTTCAGCAAAGAAATAATGAAAGAAGCCAGCATAATTCACATTAATTAAAGAATTAATAAGATTTTGACCAATCAAGATAATTTATTTATTATACTAATGTTAATATTTGATTTATAAAATTATAATTAGCTTTATGATTATACGATTCAGGTTTTTTTAATGATTAAGTTTTAAATATAATGAGTAAGCATGCAATTGCAATTGCATGTAGTGCCAGCAGACATTCAGCACGCAAGCAGGCATGCAACATGCAAGCAGGCACGCAGCATGCAAGCAGGCAAGCAGCAAGCAATCAGGCATGCAGCATACAACATGCACGCAAGCATTAGGGAGCTCCGCTGCGAGTGGTCAAAACACTAACCTAACCTAACCTACTGGTGCATTAAAAGTTTTTCTTTATAGCGGGGGGCCTGAGACCCCCCGACACCCCCGAGCAGGGGGGCCAGCCCCCCTGCACCCCCCGGCGAGCATTCTACATGCAAGTAGGCATGGAGCATACAAGCAGGCAAGCAGCATGCAAACAGGCATGCAGCATGCAAGCAGGCATGCAGCATGCGAGCAAGCATGTAGCATGCAAGCAGGCATGCAGCATGCAAGCAGGCATTCGGCATGCAACACGCATGCAAGCATTATGGAGCTCCGCTGCGAGTGATCAAAACACTAACCTAACCTATCCTACAAGAGGTGGTCGCATTAAAAGTTTTTATTTATAACCCCTAGGTACGTTTAGGTAAAGAGATACGTTATAAGTTATGTATATTATGTCAATTATTGATTATGGCAAATAATATTTATAGGAACTAATCATTATGACACTTGTTATTATGGCACCTAATTTTATGGCAAATGAAAGTTATGGCTAATGGATTGTTATGTCATACGTTGTTAGTATAAAAGACAATATTACATAATATGAATATTATGACCAAGGATCATTATGGCAAATGAAATTATTACAAATAATATTATGATAAACGAAAGAATACCCTCGAAAGGAGGTCAATGTACTCGTGAATCTGAACACCTTCCAAAAGCCTTCCAACAGAAAAAACATTTTAAATCGAAAATACAATTTTGGATTCTCCATAGAAAATTTGAATTTGCCGCCAACATTTTGTATCATTCAAAAAATTTTTTTTTCTGTTGGATGTTTCACGAGTACATTGACCTCCTTTCGGGTTGATACCCCCTTTCTGTTACACGTTGTATATTGTCAATTGGTAGTTTTTCTAGAGTAATGTGTGTTTATCTACTCTCATATCGTAAAATTTGAATTATGAATTTCAAAACGAATTTATATTGACATACTTTATACACGCAATACCGAAAAAAAAAAAAAGTTATTTTATAACATACCTTCGCTATACTAAGCAATGTTATAAAATAACTTTTTTCTCATTACGATACAGGGCAAATCCAAGAAGAAGGCAGTGCCGCGATATTAAAAAAAAACAATGAAATTCCCATATACCAAGAACCTTATATTCATATTCTAATATATAAGGTTCTTGCCATATACTTTCCATGATTAAATCGTACTCTATGGTGATCGATGACTTAGCGTAACGATTAGTCTACTGGAATGCACTTATTTCATATTTTTTTTTTTCTAATAGAATACGCGCCATTTTTAGATTTTAATTTTTACTTTTGCTTAAAATATCATAGTAGTGAGTGTAGTGAGTGAAAATTTGACTTCACCCGATATTTTAGATGCGGCGACGGAAAAAACCTCTTACTTAACCTTGGTAAGTATTGCCGACCTACCGAACTCTTTTTTATCATTGATATTTTATTTTGTAGGTTCAATCACAAAATTGTATGAGAGTAGATAAAGTAGTGTATGAAACTGAACATAACTAGGTATTAAAACACTCGTGTGATACTATTAAAAACCTCGCCTACGGCTCGGTTTTTAAACACACACTCATGTTTTAATACCCTTCATTATGCATCAGTTTCATAAACAACTATTATGTACGAATTGATTGTAAATTCTGTAATGATTATATTACAATGTAGGTAGGTAGTAGGGTGGTTGATTCGTCAAAGAGGTAGATACTTACTTAAATGATAAAAAAATCTTTTAAAAATCAAAATAATTACGTACGTACTTACCAAGATAGGTAGGTATCTACACAACACATTATTTAATTAACTAGGTAACTACCTACCAGTGGCGAAGGGTCCATACAAGCCGATTCCCATCGGCTTACCTTTTAGAAATCCAACCCCAGCGATCTTCTATGCAGATCATAACATTTTTGTAGACCGGCTTACCTTCGCCAGAATACCTACTTAAGTAATATCTAGGTAATTATTTGTTGAGATAGGTAACAATATTTAACTTTGGTAAGTCCCCTACTAACCGTGTTCCCACCGCTATACCTTTCCGATCAGGGGCCCTATTTTTGAATCGCTCGAATCCAGTCGAGCGCTCGTTTCTACTGATTTTCGTTCGACATATGACTCAAAACAATGAGATGTCGAACGAAAATCATTAAAAACGAGCGCTCGACTGGCTTCGAGTGATTCAAAAATAGGGCCCCAGTATCGAAATAACTGTTTGTCGGAATATTACCTATTTTTTTAATTTTGATGTTGTTTGTTTCCACAATCATACATAGGTACATAACATACTAACAACAACACATTAACCATATTACGCCAATATTCTGGTTGTGCCCTTTATACACGCTGTATAATCTTTGCTCTAGACTCACACTCACATATATGAATCCTTGTAGCTACGCACTATCGTAAAAGTTCGACGGCAGCGTAGGATAGGCCGGCACGGCCCGGCCCGGCACGGTTTGCCGGTGCCGTTGAGGAAATATAAAAGCGTCTCCATATAATTCCATACATTTCACTTCCCTGTTGTGCCGTTAGACGGCTGCCGGGCGGTACCGTGCCGGGCCGTTGGAAATTATAAAAGCGCACAATCGATAGGGTTTTTGAAAACAAGTCTATGAAATACCCAATCAAAAACCCCTTTAAGGGTAAGCGGTTTAGAAACTCATTCGTGATTAGAGTTAGAAACTAGTTTAGTTTGAGTAGCGCCATGTAAGAAGGGTCTAAGTATCCCATTAACAGTCGCCTTTAATTATTTCCAGTAACCCTATTTAATTCCCGTAATACTTCAGGCAAAGAAAGCTCAAAAAAAGGTATAGAGGGAAATGCTTGTAACAAAATTTTTGACTTCGTAACTTTGTTTGGACCTGCTAGGAGGTCAACATATCAAAAGTCCCCGCCCGTAGCCCCTATGCCGGGGGGAGGGGGGGTTTGAAGGTCCCATTTTTCGGTTTTTTACATATATCTCGGAAACTATGCGTTCTAGCGACATAAAACTTACTACAAGATAAAAGCTGATTAAATTTGCTACAAGTTTTATTATGTCAATTTATTCGATATCTTGTATAGTTTTCGAGATATCCGCTCCTGAATGTCTGTCAACATGTTTAAGGTGAAGCTTGAGGACAATCCGCCGTGCATAAACTATAATTCCGTTAACCGATCTGAAGCCGAATTTGACCTTTTAATACCATTTGACACAGGAAAAAATGCGCCATTCTATTGTCCTCAAGCTTTACCTTCAGCACGTTGACAGTCATTCAGGAGCGGATATCTCGAAAACTATAAAAGATATCGAAAAACCTGACTGAATAAAACTTGTAGCAAATTTATTCGGCTGTTATCTCATGTTGCTATAACGCATAATTTCCGAGATATATGTGAAAAACCGAAAAATGGGACCTTCAAATTGGAACGCTTTTTAGCTTGATTCGGAATCACAGCAAAATAATATTAATGCATTCCATCACTTTCTGATTCGTACACAAAAGCTTTCGTTAAAAAGAGACGATTATATTTTTTTATATTTCTGAAAGCCCCACCCGACTTCATTAGACGTGTTTTATTAATAATGTTCTGCGTAACTAATGATTTGAATATTATTTCTCGCTTTTTTAGAGATATTTAATTAAGCTGTTTTTGTTTCAGGTTTTTTGAAGGAGGTTTTTCTTTTTTGTTAAAAAAGTTTTTTATTTTCAACTTTTTAGTGGCAGGTATGTAATCATGTAAATATTTTTTAACTTTATAAAATATGTTCAATGGTTAAATGCCCACAACTCAAATTCCCAATTTACGCTGTTTGTTTTTGAGGAGTTCCATTGTGTCTTCGTAGTCCAAGTCTAGTCCAGAACCTTGCATTGCAGACCATGGTTTGGTTTGTTTTGGATTGTCAACCTACCAAAATCCAAATCACTTTACATATACTATTTGAATTTGAGGAGTTCCCTTGTGTATCTTCGAAATTCAAAGTCCAATACCGATAAAATCAAAATGTGACCTTTCAAACAAAAAAAGAATCATCTAAATCGGTACATAAAAAAATGATATGTTCGAAAATCCGTAAAAACACGTGTGATGGCAAGCTAAATAATTGACATTTTTCAGGATTATGAAAAAACTGCCAGCTAGATTTCTGTAATTTTTTTATGGGACCACACACGAACTATGTTCTTTAAGATAAAAAAAGAATTGTATAAATCGGTTAACAACTGACGAAGTTATGGTAAAACATACATTAAAAAAAAACCGATGACTTGAGAACCTCCTCCTTTGAAGTCGGTTAAAAAATGAGGATGCGTTCGTTCGTTTTACCGTTTATTATGGAATTTCGATAGAAAAGAGTGGGTCTGGTTAAAAAATTCGTTCCTTTACCATTTATTATGAAATTTCGGTAGAAAATGAGTGTTGATCGGCAGATGAAAATCGGTAGATCTACCGAAAAAAAATTGTGTTCCAATCATTTCCCTCTACACTATTTCGTTTACACTTTACTTACTGGGCTAAGAATAAAATACCTGAGTTGAATAAATAATCAACTTCAGCGTATCCAAAAATCTCCAAATCCGTTATGATTGAGTTACAGAAGTTAGGTTAACTATCTGTATGCCGTAGTGATTTAGTCGGATAGTAGGTACCTATTACATTCGAGAAAGCAAAACCATAGCGAGATACAGATACGCACAGGGCCATCTAGTTATACATAATACAATTAACCCAAGTTAATATTTATTACAAAGAATATGTACCTAATAGTACTCTATTACATTACTCTATTACAGTACTCCAGATAGAGACAGAAATGAGCATATTCGGTCGGGGTACTTTAAAAGTTACAAATATAGCTGAAAAACTCACTGAGACTCAGCGCGAAAAAGAGCATATGACAAGATACGTCATGGACATCGAAGAACCTAAAGCTTTGTCCGGACAGATCACCGTATCTTTACCATACATCGCTAGTTTTGTTGGGCGTGCGTTGATATTACTTCAACTAGCGATGTATGATAAAGATACGGTGATCTGATACGCCAAAATGGTCTGGACTAGTCTCATGGACAAAGCTTAAGCGAGGCCGAGGTAGACCGCCGACTAACTGGATGGGGACTATAAGAAACGACCTACAAAGCCAGGACTGCAACCGGAATGACACAGATGCGCCCAGAGCGGCGAAGAAAGTCTAGGAGGGCTGACACCAAAAGACATGGGAAATAACGGCATGGACAAAGAAGAAGTACTCTATTACATTAAATAATAAGGCGGCTCTCGGTGAAGTGACAGCTAAGGATTTGACTCCCCTCACCCTGCCACCCTCTACATTACTTCGCGAGTCATTTATTAGCGACATCTATTAAAAAATTTGAAAAACTAAGATGTAATTTATTACTGACATCTATTAAAATTTTTGAAAACCAATGTGTAACCTACACAATGCTTGGCCTAAATTCACGGACCATAGAAAGTTGGAGACACGGCAGCATGGCATTGTTAAAATATTAAATTTTAATTTTATGTAGGTAAATTGAAAAAAGTGTTTTATAAAAAAACAAGAAATCAGCAATGTTCAATCAATCAGCCGCAATTTATATTAAAATTAAATTATGTATGAAGTCAAGTTTGTTTCATGCTTTAGTTATTTTACTGTTTTTTTTTTTAATTGAGAACTTCTTTAGCGGTTGTACGCTTTTTGTAATGGGGAAAAAATGCTAAACTCACGTCAGGAAGAATCACGTGGCTGATACAAAATGCGTAAGACGGATGTGACGGATGGAGAGTGCGCTAATTTTGGAAATGGAACTAATAGCAGCGATCTCTTCGGTGAAATCATAGACTTATTTATACTCTGTGACTATAAGTTTAAATCGTAGAATGCGTGCATGTAGAAATTAAAAAGGCCACTAGCGCGAAATCTTTGGACATTTCTCTAATTACAAACTGATTGAATTGTGTGACTGTCTAGTAACAGGAAAGAAATAATTTTAATCCTTTGCCGCTAATTTCAAAATATCAAAAATGCACAACGTTAATATTCAAGTTTTCACTTCTGCCGGCACTCCCGGAGTGCCAACCGATTTTTTTTTACATTTTGCATAGTACTTATACTCGTAACTAGGTACGTCTTATGTCATGCTCACTTTAAACATTTCTGCGGTGGTGTCGTGTGAGGCGGGTCGTTACGTTCCCTCAAATATGGTTGAGCGAAACGATGGCTAGTTCATGCGTCATGCTCGTGAACGGGTGCTGCCAGTGGGAATGGGTCTGCTTCTGAGTACCTATCTTAACGCATACTGAATTGTAAGAATTGCGTTTCTTCTTTATTGTTTTTTATATCTTGTATCAAGTGTTTTTTGGTAAATATTGCCTACTTAAGAGTAGCAGACAAAGTGATTTCTCAACTAGTTGAAAGTTATTTACTCTCACAATTACCTATCCATTATGTAGTAGGTAATTAACTTCAACCTACCTATTGCGTGTAAACTTTTGTTAATTATTGTGTAAATGACCTCACTTTAAATGTGGAGGTCATTTTTCAATGTTGACGACTCTGTATGAAATATACAGGGAGAAAAAAGCAGTCCTTGACGAATTTCTTGCCGGTTTTTCTCGTTACAAGGTCTCCCGCTTAGGGTTTGCGAACCGATGGCGTAGCTTCTATGACATTCACAAGTGCTTGTAAATTTTTAAATTTTTTGAATTTATTTCAAAGGTTTTTTTATAGTTATCGCGTCGCGCGCAGACTAATTGTATTGGATCATTGAAATGATGATGTTAATTCCTTTTCCAAATAATTTTACAAGATCGTTTTTTTCGGAAAGGAAGTATCTTGATTATCTACTTACTACATTTTTAGTGTTTTTTCAATTCAATTCAAATGCATTTATTCAGACAACAGAGATTTTACTGAAACGATTTACAAATTTTGTTGACAACTACATTTTGTTTATTGTTGGTGTAATATATTGGTATTTATTGGTAAAATAGGTATACGCAATAATAAACATTATCACCAGAGGAAATTAATATTTCTGGTAAGTATAGGTACTTTATAATCTAACCACTACGAAAAAAATATCATAGAATCTAAAACCTATATCGATTGACGAAGTTTGAGGCCTGAAATTACGACCGTTTAAAAGATTTCAATAATATAATAGTAGATTATACACCAAGGGGATAAAGCACTGTTTAATGTCACGGGCGCTACATTGAGTCCTGAGTGCAGTGAGTGATTCAAGCGCCCAAGAAAAAAACAGTTTTATCCCGGTGGTGTATACTCTACTTTTCTCACTTTATGCGAGACAATAAAAAACCAGGCTTAGTAGATAGTGTTTATTACAGCATATTAAAAGTGCAAATTGATATAAGAGACATTAGTCCAATTATGGAAAGATAACGTTATATTTTCGTATCGTAAAAATATATTTGGTGGGTTCGATTCCTGGATAAGGCAAAGTATTGGGACAGCCTATAGATGGCGTGATGCGTTTTATCGACACTTGACTGTCGAAACCCTTGTCCTTAAAAGTAATAAATCGATATTATTATGGCGTTTCAGTGGTCACTGGTCATCCTAGGGGGGCAGGATGGTATAAATATTCTTACCTATACCCTACCTGCATGCATCCAAATCTGTTCAGTTCAGGCATTTAAAAAGTAATAGTGGAATAAATTAACTCACAGTCGTGTGATTTATTACCTACAAATGTTTGATTTGAAGACTCATAATAGTATTCAAAATTTATAGGTAGGTATTTTATACTAACCGTCCTCACGCGTAATTTTTATATCTATGGCAAAATAATGCATCAGAGGGCCTATTACAAAACAAAAAAGAAACCGATAGACGCAATTCGTCGTTCAATTTACTTGATATTTAACCTTATTAGTGAAGTAATAGTGCCACGGTGTTGGACGAATATCGTACGCTTATCGCGATGCTTTTTTGTAATAGTCCTTCAGTTCGAAATGAATTTTCAAAACATAATTGTAACATTCTGACAGTGCTAAAGCGAGGCTAAAACAAACGAGCGAGACATAGAGAACTGTGTAGCTGTCAGTGGGAGCATGAGCGATACGTGTTCCCCGTCCGAGCGCCGGTGGCGGTCTGCCGCCCGCCCCCCTCGAGGGCACCCTCTGTCTAAAATGTATCTAAATTTTTGAAAAATTGTCGTGAAAATCCCATAAATGGTCTTTTCGAAAATGTCTTTCGTGGAATTTGTAGCATTTTTTCTCCTCTATCGATTGGTGGTAACGAGATTTCCATAGGACTCGTAGTTACGGAGGAGATGCACAGAAACAAAAGTGTTAGTCGATTTTATTTATGATATTTTTGGCATTATGTAAAATATTTATAACAAATGTTAATCGTGGAATCGATAGGCAAAATGTTGAAGATTCTTATGGTATATTTACTTTGTTTTAATATTCATTAAATAAAGCGGAGATAGAGAATGAAAACCTACTAATAACCACGTTTTGCTAGTACAACCACCTGTAGAGTGGATAAATTGTATAATTTGAAAATGTCAGTTATAATGATGCGTAATGGCATTTAACATGTGGCGCATAGGCATAAACGAGACTTGTACAGCTATTTAAACCAATCAGCAAAGGAGAGCACCACTGATTCAATTTATAAGCTAACAACGATTGCTCACAATGAGACATATCCATATTAGTAGAGATTTGAGCTTTTGTTTCTATGTATGTGTTACCGTTAGAGTACGGAATCCGTTAATTTGCAGATTAACTGGTCAGATTTTTTCTTAAAGTAGACGATTTCCGCACTTTAACTAGTTAATCTGCAGATTAACGGATGTCGCTCCACTCGCTCAGCTCGCGCGTTTTTGATCACAATACTAACCTAACCTAATGACCTCTTTGAGACTTTTCCATGGCAGTGCGCAGAGGATTTAAAGCATGGGTGTAGATAAATATAATTATAGAACCTGCTCATAAAACTTCACAAGAATCGGTTGAGAAATGCGACCTGTTGAGGAGAACAGACGGACAATGGGACAGATATACAAATGCATTTTTGTCCAAGCTGAAACGGAGATGCTTCGCTCTAGCTGGGTCAATTAAATAATATTTCTAAAAGCAATACCAACAATTTTAACCCTTCAAGGTCCGGAAAATGATACATTGTTGTCCGACCGCATTCAGCCGCTCGGGCATTGATTAATATCCTTTAAATAAAAAAATATCTATATCGATCTATCCCCCATCAACACTTTAAATTGCTTCTGATTGAGTCATTCCTACAAACAAGATTCTCTAATACTAGTTTTAACTAAGGTTCTCTGTAAGAACTAGTTTTAACTGAAATTTAATATACGCTGTAGTAAATTCTAGTTTCAACTAGGTAAAACTAGTTCTTACAAAGGCACTTAGTTCAAACTAGTTTTAACTAGAGAAAACGCGTTTTTACTGTAACATATGCATTTAAATATTATACATTGTCATCATGATCTTTTTTCCATAGTATCATAATATCATAAAACATGCCGATAGCTAACATGCGAGCTCAATCCGCCCTAATCCAAGTATAATGGGACTAATGACTTTCCCGTAGCATATAGAAGCTCGTTCTTATCAATATTCTTGGCTACCAAACCGATACCAGGAACAGGGGCCGTACCGGCACAGAATAGATATAAGTACTACCGTCTAACTTACATGGCTATGGTAATCGCTTTCATTTGACAGATGGATGTGATAGATTGCTACTTTTCTATGGTAAGTTTTTATTTATGCCAAATGGAAGAAGCAATGTGTCACATCCATCTGTCAAATGAAAGCGAATACGATAGCCATGTAAGTTGGCCGGTACGGCCCCATGGGGCGTACCGCCCCGGCCAACGCTCCGAATCTCGGCAAGTCTGCCGGGCTTCAAATTAAAACAGATAAATCGAGCGCCAATCAGGCCAAAACGCAATCGGGCAATATGCAATTCCTTACTTCGATTTATCTGTTCTAAGTTCGACGTATCTGTTTTAAGTGGCAGACACTCCGAAGTTCGAAAATGGCCGCGTTAAGGCCCCAGCTGTTGCGAAAGTCGAAACGATCACTACGCAATCCAAATGAGAAGCTCAATTTTCATATTGTGCCATCTATTTCGTATCATATATAATCTTATCTACGCATAAATATAGGTCGGAGATAACACATGATTTATAACGACTTCATTCGACAAAGGGCTGATAACACAAGAGCTGTATTAGCCAGCTACACTACACGTGGCCAGCTATATGGGTATCTGGTTTATTTCTCCTAATAATATTATAGATACAGGTAATAATTAAGAGATAAAGTTAAAAGGGGAGAGGAAAGGTTAATTGTCAAAACATACTTGTACAGTAATGGGGTTGGCAACGCAAAGCTAATTGTAGATGTCGCTGCGTACGCTTGTTCCTAAGACAGTAGACGTTCAGAACAAAATGTATGGGAAAATAGGTATTTATTTTGTGGTATTTCTTTACCGAAAAAGACCCATTGACCCGAAATGGACATAAAAGACTATTCTACAATGCAAATGCCGGAATTGAAAGCCAAATTAAGACGTTTTTATTCTTTCAGAATTTATCAATTTTTTTCTATATCCACTATCCAGATTTTTCGGGAATTTGTAAGTGCCAACATTTTTAAAGCCTATTACACAGAACTTAATCATTTTAAAGCTTTAAAAACGATTTTTTTAAGTAAAAGTCCTTTGTTTTCATAGCTCTCGTGGAACAAGCGTACGCAGCGCCATTTTAACAGTTGCCTTCCCCATTGAATCCATTTAAAAGCATCTATACAGGGTTATTTGTAAAACACCAACAACCTCGCAGGAGTATATTACTAACATCATAAACAACAACGTTTGTTCTACGACTTTTCCGAAAAAAGACATAATAATTCGACTCTTCATACGAAATGTCCGAACAGCTGATCGAGTTTTGTATGAAAAGTCATTATTTTTCTGTGTGTTTTCGGAAAAGTCGTAGAACAATTATAATGTTGTTGTTTATGGTGTTAATAATCTACTCCTGCGAGGTTGTTGGTGTTTTACAAATAACCCTGTATAAGTAAACATAAAGTTAATATACTTAATTAATAATTAACTATATGTAACTAGCTAAGAAAAAACATTAGGATAAATAAAGTTGGCACTGCCAATAAGTATAAACCAAGAACCTTATATTCATATTCTCTATTGTAACCTCATATTGTGTTTTAATAATGACGATTTTGACATGTGTCAAAAACTGATGTACATAAAAAATAAATAGTTTTCCCAAGTTTTCCAGTCGTAGCAGCATCGAAGCAGTCAGTTTTTTATGATTTTCTTAAGAATTTTCTATTGAGTAATTACATGCAATTTTAAGAAGACCAATAAGACAACATAACACTAGACAAAGTCTTAATATTTGTTTGTTTTAAGTGTTGATACAGCTAACTCGAGTGAAGGTGACGTAATTCACTACACCTTAGTAGCTAAAGAGTAGCTACAACTTCCGTATAAAGTATAGTGTATTTGTATTAACTAAATAATAAAGTAGCATAAGCCGATGGGATAGTGGCAGTGGGTAAGCGTATATGCCCTGCGGATTTCGCATGGACCGGTGAGTGAGCAAAAATGTATTATCTCAAGCTTCATAAGGCACGTTGCCTGGCTTCATTTGCAATTATGGCATATCCTCCTTTATCCAGCCATAAAAAAGGCGCCCCAGTAGTGTGGGAAGGGACACGGACATTCAAATTCAAATTACGATTAATATCTACTTTTACCTACCTAGGTAAATAAAGACAACAATGTTTATAGGTGCATAGTTCTTTATATTATGTGTTCATCTAAATATTCTAAAGAGTAGAATTTCGCGATTTTCCTCACTATTAACACGTTTTTAACTAATTTAGGACAGTATCAAATCCAACATAGTTAGTGCAACCCAGACTTCGATAGGATAGATAATAGGGGTAAAGAATAAAATTGCCGATTTTTTCTCACACACAGAGGCTCTCATATCCTCTATGATGTTAAAATGCTTCGGTTACTTGTTATTATTTCCAATTATGATCATAATGACCCAGTATCAGCGATAAAAATATTTCTGTTTTATTAAGATAATTATTTTTATAAAAAAATACTAGAAAAAATCGTGTCACCCGTCTGAGCTGCTACAGTTGAGTCGTTTTTTTCTAGTATTTTTTCTATTAATATAATTATCTTAATATAAAAATTGCATTGTGAAATCTAAAAATTCAAAAAATATTTCTGTTTTATTTTCCTGAACGTTAAAAAAGTATCTTTTAAAAGTGACTCCTTTTTGCGTTAGCAGAAATGACCACTTAATTCGTTGTAACTTAACCGATACTATTTTTTTTTCACTTAATACAAGTAGCAGTACTTAGTTACCTGAGTGTTTAAACATTTGTGCATAAAAAATTAAAACATTTAAAGACAATGTTAGTATGGAAAATGCAAATTCTTTAAAATTCTCCATACAAAACGGCAATTTCATACTTAAACCCCCCTAATATTTGATTCAAAGTATAAACCTATATACCTACTTAGCTTCACTTCACCCGACTACATACTTTAGACAAAATTATTAGTAATAGTAACATGCTAGTTCGTCATTACATCCACAATAAAAAATTAAATAGGTACGATTTCAGTGGTTAATAATATTCTTATTTCCAATTTCGTTGTCGATCACGCACTTTCCGCACAAAATTATCATCACGTAAAAATACACACGATATATAGCGAATGGGTTACGTAAGTGCGCACGCAGAAGGGCGGCGCAGCGGCGGCGGGCGGCAGAAACCTCCCGCCGCCCGCCCTCGACGCTCGCGGCCGCCCAAACAAATACGTGCACGACTTTAGTACAACAAAACCAATAATTAGATAAAGCAACTACTGCCCTGCATTATATAGAATAAGAAGTTACAAGACACAATTCAGGTATTTACCTATTTATTTATTAATCATTTGACCATAGCTTTAGTAAGTCATTTAAAAATCTTCTATCAAATCTTTTAGTAATCCTCATGAAAATGGACCTAAATGCATTTGTATATTGTATTTATACGGAAAAATCTAATGTTTGATATATTTCTTATGTTGTTTATCGGTAAAAAAAAATAGGGAAATCGTTTCGAAGCATGTGAAACGAAATTAACATTGTTATTTCACATGTCCGCAAAAAAAATTTATTTCCTCAATTTTAATACTTTACATCGATACTTATTGATAAGCTGTGTTTTCTTTATAACTATAGGATTTTGAACCTAGTTTAAGTTGTGTATTGTTTAATACTCTACATCTCAATCACAAAACGATGAAATCATAAATGATTTCATTTTTGGTGTTACGTAAACGTAACACCAAAAATGAAAATACTTTGCCTAAATTTTTAATTATTATTAATTGGTGCCTTTGTGACCATTACTATTTTGATCTAACCAGAAATTTAAAAAATCGGCTAATTGCGATAATTTGTCTGCCAGACGAATATTGCGAACCAGACAACCTGCGAAAAACTCTGGCATCCCACTACAAAATCGATAAATCTAAAATTATCGATTTAACCCTATATTCTGTCAGTGTAGAGCCGAGATGAGTCCCAAAAAGAGGCTTAGAGGGCCCACGAGGCATTTGGGTCAATGCCCTCTCGTTTGGTCGATGCGGCACGCGCCATTTAACATTTGGCTGACGATAGAAGCCGACACTAACGATAGAACCATTCATAATTTGAAATAGGATCAATGAATTTTGCATTTTGATGGACAATCTTTTTGCATTTAAATATAGCTTTTTCCCCTTATCGATTGTGCATATTTATTGAGAGAGAATAAGAGATTACCTTAACAATATATTTATACAGAGCGATTTTTGAACAGTGCACAAATTTCGTGGTGTCGCTTAGACCGTCAAACTGAACAACTTTGTCTATGGGACCAACTTAATCAGAGCAAAAAAATAATCAGCTGTTCCATAGAAAACGTCAATATCTACTCGACCAATTTATGGAACAGCTGATTTTTTGCTCTAATTAAGCATCGAGATAATTAAGTTGATCACATAGACAAAGTTGTTCAGTTTGACTTATCTCGATGTTTTTGATGGTCTAAGCCACACCACAAAGTGCACTGTTCAAAAATTGCAATGTGTCAAAAACGGCCACTTTTAGCAGTTTTGCTATCTATTTCTAGCAGTGACTAAGAGGGAATGTAATGATATCTAAAGTTTAAAAATACTAGACTATGGTCCCTAAAAATTCCACTCCACGTAAAGAATTGTGTACTTATTAGAATAACAATATTAAATAAAATTAACAGTTAAAGTTTCCTCATTAACAGTATCAACAGTACATCAACCACGTAATCGAATCGTTACATAAATATTGAAAAATATGTCCTTTCTCGACATTGATCCCAACGGAAATTAAACCCTAATAAATATCAAAGCCGAACAACAACAACAACAGAGTCGTCAGCAAATCTAATGACTAGGACTTGATGGTCAACCTTGCATAAAAGTGTATGGCATCAGTAGAGTTTTAAAACCGTTGTTGTAAATAGTAACGGGGTGTTATACGCAGCCGAGCATATCTAGAGACCTCATGGCCGTTGCCACTCCTCGAGGAGTGTCACGTCATGAACATCAGCGTGACGAGCCACAATGTTAGCTTTCGTCATAAAATAATAATAGGACCATAGAAATAGAATGTCAAAGAACAACAATGTCAATAAACAGGTGATCCGAAAACGAATGCATACATTTTATGTGAGATACGTAAAATATGACTTAGATTCATAAAATATGACTATATACGGCAAAGAAAATTAATAAACTATGTTCCATACTGTTTTCTTCGTCGATAAATGAATAAATGTAGAGAAATTTGGTTTTAGAGAAATGTGTGGCAATATCTTATTTACCTGTGAAAAGTGTGATTACTTGGATTATTTCTTTTTGTCACATCACAATAACTTAGAGCACAAAACACCATGGCTCCACGATACCTTTATTTTAAATTATAATTAAGATTAACAAATATTTTAAACAAACTGTGATTGCTCATTTGCTAGGCGGGACGCTAGGGGCTCTTACTGTAAAAAATGTTGGCACATGTCACTTGATCCTTTGTCTCTTTTTTACATAGACCGTGTCCGTATGATGTTAACTTCTCTTTTCCACGCTTTGTTGGTCTTCTTGAGCGCAGTGAAAATTTTTCTATGTCTATGAATAGGACTTAGTACATACTCGTACAACATATAACCCGTGTCACGACTTTAGAAATGGCATCGTACAAAAATAATATTGGGTGGTAGGTAACTTATAAATATCTATTTACTAATTAAGCACAAGTATGAAATATTTTTTGTCTCAATCCACTGATTAATTTTTTCTATCATTGAGTCGATAAGTACCAACTCCGGGCCTAAAGTAGTAGGTATATTAATTTTTTTAATATACGAAAGCCGAAACATGAATTCACATATTTTCAGAATCAGTATTTCAGTATTAAAAAAAATATAATTATACCTTAGAAACTCACGAAGTTACAAGCTTTTTGTGTTGTCCCGTTAGTAGGGTGATTAGGGTGTGTGTTAATTCTGGTTTTGTAAATATTATTTAGTCAAACAAAATATAACATGATATAAAAATATTACAATCGATTCTATTACTGATTCTGAACAAACAGTTTTCAGGTTTCGTATATACTAAAAATAACGTTGTATACCTATAAAAAACACTTTTTAAAATTTTGGTGACGTTATCATTAGGTGTAGGTACTTGACGGTTCCCACGAAGTTCATCCATTCAGTCAATTGAAATTCCACCAGCGCTGGTCGAAACCACTCTGAATACGCACAGTCTATTTAAATTCACATTTTGTAACATAAGGTTTAAATAACAGTAAACAAACAGTAATTCCCATTGATTTTGAGGTCAAAACACATTTATATCAAGCTTTATAATGCCATGCCTTTTTTTTCGAAAAGATGTGGAATATCAGCATAAAGTACCTAACTAAATGTAATTACAGATTTTACCAAAAAAATGGATCAAAATTAATTTCAAATGAATATTATTGGCCCCACCTAATGATTTTCCATACAAGAGAGCTAAGTTCTGAAAAGTAATCTGATTTTATTTGAATTTGATATTTTTCGAAAGCTGTAATAGTCAACCTGCCAACTTTACTGTATAATTTCTCCTATTCGCCGTGTATCAGTTAAAATAACAAGAAATTGGAGTTTCATACAAAAATTACGCGAAATTAATCATTTTTCAATTGTAATTGACACACGGCGAATAGGAGAAAATTTACAGTAAGTAAATAAGTAAATTCGACAATAAAATCGGCAAGTTGAAGCTTTCGAACACTATCAAATTCAAAGCAGTATCAAGTAGATAGACAGACTTAAGCTGACATTTTACGACAAAATCATCATGACGATAAACCATATTGCCGAATGTTGCGTCAACTGTGTATGCTTTTCAGCCACCTGCCATGTGTCCAAACATATTCGTACTAAATGTGCTATATAAAATCTGATTGCACACACAGTCACATCACTACATAACGTCGTAAGCAAGCTCGTAAAAAACAATAACAAACGTTACATAAATCGTTGAACTAACGCGCAACCGGCGCAGGCGCAATACTGTCGCGTGCGCAGTACACTCCACACGTTTCTTTTCCGCGCGTTCCGTAGTATTCATACATCTTCGTTAAAACTTAACAAAACTTGGAATTATTAATTCCTTAAAAGAAATCCATAATTAACTGAACCAAAGAAGTGTCGAACTGTGCATCGCTCCGGGAATTGTTTTTAGTCTAAAATCAAGTAAGTCTAGTGTTAATGCTTTAAAGTTTCAGAGACAGCTTGAATAAACATCTGTTCGCTTTCAGCTGGAAGGTTTTGTTTGATGTAAATATGATAATAAACTTTAACTATTTTTATTACTTTAACATTTTACAAAGCTATGTTGTTTATGATAAAATTAATAAAAGCAATTCATAACAACTATAATTAAAATGTTTATACAAGTAATATTAATACTATTTTGATGTGAGAGATTGCAATTTTAAATCATTTACCTAGCAAAAAGCGCTACATTTAGGTACCTACAAAAACATAACTTGATATATGAAATAATCTTAATTTTTATTAGTTTTGTTTTTGGTAAATTTAAAGGCATGTTATGTATAGAAAATAGGTCAGTGAAGAGTTAGGTAGATACGCCCACCAAACTACCGGCGACCCACTTGCAAAATCTAGGTCTAGGTCTTGTATCTAGATCCAAAAATATAAATACTTGTCTCAAACATTTTTAGTAACCAGGTAAAGTAAATCTGATAAGATTCTTGCGTCCATTCTCGTCAATTAAAAAAGTTTTGAATCGGTGTTAGGAAAATATTGACGATTCAAAAGCGCTTAACTTTTAAGTGCAGTTAATAATAGATAGATGACTAAAAAGCTTTAGATTACCTAATGTATATTTTTTTGAAGTGAAAACTTCTTTAGCGACGTTGTACACTTTTTTTGTAATGGGGAAAAATGTTAAACTCGCGTCAGTCAGGGTCACGTGACCCTGATCGAAAATTCGTAAGACGGATGTAGCGTAGACAGCCGGCGGCGGAAGTCTCTCTTTCTACGGGGCGCGGCGAAAATGGCGGCGCGTCATTTTGGCGTTCGGCGGGTTGATTTTTCTGGGAGATAAACTTTTAACGTAATATAAATGGTCATGTTTGTGAACGATAGCGCAATAAATAAATATTGTACTCTACCTCATAAATGACAGTACTTTTATAATGATAATTAAAGCAATTCGTGCAAAGTTTTCACTTCTGCCGGCACTCCAGGAGTGCAACCTGAATTTTTTTAAATATTTGCAACTTCCCATAATCAAATCAAAACTTGTATTAAAAACTAAGAATATATTTCTGAACAAAGATTCTATAAGTATCCAAAAACTCTACGCAACCAACCCAACTATCCCAAAAACTTAAAATTCAATCAAAAAAACTCAAGAATGATACAAAGAGCAAACAGTTTTCTGCGTACTGCCCAAAAGCCTACTTTTAAAAAATCTCGACACGTACAAAAGCAAAGAATGATGTAACAATTTCACACCGTTAAGGTGGTCCTCCCACGATCTTATGGCCTACCTACACCCACGTCTTTCCACGAGAGCGGAGCTTTATCCAGATAGCGATCTAACCGTAATGCAAGTTTTTAAACTTGCCAACGTAACTTAAGTACCGTGTCGAGTTTGGCTGTGATTAAATTTAGAACTTACTAGCTTTCCGCCCCCAGCTTCACCCGCGTGGACTACAGGTTATATCGTGCGGACGGAGACCCATGCCCAGCAAGGGGTTAAAAATTAGCCTATGCCCTTTTCCAAGGTGCAATCTATATCCATACCAAATTCCGTCAAAATCGCTCCTGCGCAGCGGTCGTGAAGCCGTTAACAGAGTTACTTTCGCATTTTTATTATAATAAGTAAAAGTATTAATAATAAATAAGTATGGATTATTAGAATTACCTAAGTCCCTAAGATAGGGCTAGATTCGCTGAGCTGACGGCGAACCTCCAGTAGGCAGTAGGTAGTGTAGAACAACAACAAGAAGCCCAAAAAAATCTTTTTCATTTCTCATATTCGGAAAGTGATGTATATTTAAACTGAGCAGCGGGTCCAAAACTCTTCGTTCCACCCTAGGGAGTAAAAGAAATTTAAAAATAGAACTGAATTTGGTTACATAGTCAACCATAGAGTTACCTCATTGGTAATGGTTTAAAAAAATAGATAGGGCGCATTCACGAACAAAAATGAAACATGGTATAACCAGCCAGTGCAAAATTAAAAATATTGGGCGGAGCGGCCGGCGAACGCGGCGTGTTCCAAATTCAAAATAAGAAAAACTATAAAATATTGGCGGGATACCTTACTCTGTGACTCAGTGCTGCCAACTTAGCGCGTTTCGCGCCAGATCTAGCGCTTTTTTTGTCTCGAAGCGCGTTTTAGCGCCTAGCGCTAAATCTAGCGCTTTTTTAGATTTTAATAGATTAAGTATTTACCTGCTGGCCTGCTGCATTTATTTGGTTGAATGCTTGGTGAAGCTATTAAATTCTATACTTAATTAGTATTTTTATGGTACACCAAGCATTCTAATAGATAATTCACATTTTTCTCTTTCACCTACTTCAATTTTTTTTACCTCTAGGGGGGGGGGGGGCTTGGCGACGCTCTTGCAAAGACCAAATAAATAGTAAAACCATTCGTGGTTAGCGCGAAAGCTGGCGTTTTTTTTAAAAATGCCATTTTAGCGCAATCTAGCGCTTTTTAACAGCGTTGACAGCGCGTTTTCGCTCAGACTAGTTGGCAGCACGTGTGACTTTGAGCTGTGTGTGTTGAGTTGATTTTATATTTACTAAAAATTAGTTCATCAAGCGATTTTGAAATATTGACCCCGGATTCAGTAACAAACGAGGCAAACAAAATAATATAAAATCTTTTGCCAGAAGTTTCGAAGGAAAATACTTAAATGCGTACAATGATTTTATGAAGTGACGAGCAAACAACAAAATAAAATCATTTTCAGAAAAAGTATTTCTCACGTATTTCAGTGGATTATCAAAGAAAATACTGCCTTCCACTCTATGGAGCAAGTACTCTATGCTCAAGAGCACATTAAGTGCTAAACACAATGTAAACACTATATAATTATTCTAATTTTTCGATTAATTTTAAATAGGTATAATAAGTAAGATTATTCGTCCTCCGCCAGAGGGCGTCGATAGGTAAACATCGTCTCCGCAATAAAAGTTTGATAAAAATTAAATATTATAGTTTTTGCTTAAATATAATAGCACAAAATGCTGTAAATGTTTTGATTCGCGACTGTTAGTGTTATTGCATAATTATTTTATAAATTGTTTAGTGTATAAACTGAAATACGAAAAGGTACCTGTTCTATAATAAAACACTGCTAACATCGATCAATTCAGTGAAAAATACAAAACAAAGTGGATTTAAATGTAAATTGAGTGACTTAATGCAAGAAACATAAATACAAAACCAGTGTTTGTAAAAAGTTGAAGTGAAATAACCTAATTTTTAATATTACGACGACCGTCATGACTTAAAAAAAAAAAAATTGTGAACGATGATGAACATTTGTTTACTACAAGCTCATAGTGTAAATACTAACTGACTATTTCGGCAAAGTCGTTATTACAACTGAAAAGACGGATGGTGTAGTGCAGTGTTTTTCCCAACTAGTGGTTCGCGTACCCCCAGGGGTGCGCGAGGTTTCATCAAGGGTGTGTGAACTGCGGGAATCTCGGGAAATCTCGGGAATCTTGGATCAATCTTGAAGTACTTTGGAACTTTGTGAGGTTTTTTTATATTTTTATTTACTATGGCTACTACAGCAAAGAAAGACTGTCTTGTGTGTTTAAAACAAATAAAAACTAGGGAATTCCTTCTATGCAAAAACTGTAGCAAAAACTGTCATGTAACTTGTACGAAAACTGTTAGTGTGAAGTTTTTCCGCTTGATGACTTCAAAATCAAAAGAAAAATGGCTCTGTCATTTATGTGAGCGAACAATAGGTGAAGATGTAAATAAGTGCTCAAAACAAATGACTTCTACGCCGACACCGATTTCCACCTCTAACATTAATCCAACAAATACAACTAGCTTTGTGGTGGATGAGTTGGTAAACAGGGAATCACCTATTCATCGCACGCCAACGCCTGACAAAATAACGGTTCGAACAAAATACAGAATAAATGTTACTACTGAGAATTCGTTTCAGTCGTTATCAGATGAGGAAGATTCAGAATACACTAGACTAAATCGAAGCTGCCCAGAAAACAATAAAATTTCTAATGATGAAATTGACGAACTCAGAAAAGCAAATGCTATTTTACGGACTAAATTAGAATGTACAGAAAATGAATTAGAAAATTTAACATTAGAAAATTCTGCTCTTACGAGGAAACTGTCCGAGTATGAGTTAAAAATAAAACATTTAACAGGAATTTGTAAGTCTTCTCCGAAGTTGACAACAAATAAGAAAAAAAGTAGATGTCCAAATTCTACACCGACTAGACGTGAACGTGATCATTTTAATCCCTCCGCTACTATCCATCCCGTAACGTCACCGTCTCTGCCACCAGATGAAACTTTATTGCAATCATTGCATAATAAACATTTGAACAGTGACAAAAAAGAATACTTAGTTGACAAACAATCTGAATTGAAGATGCAACATAACAGTTCAGCACTAAAACACAATGTACTATTACTCGCTGATGAGAGAGGACGAAGTATACGTGATTTGATGGAAAAGCGTCTTAGTGAAAATTACAATGTTATATCTAGTCTGAAACCCTACGCAACGTTAGAAAGTATAGTTTCTGATAGTCTTAACCAATGTAAACACTTTGGTAAAATGGACTATGTAATTATATTAGCTGGATCACATGATAGGAATGTTATTAAATTTCAATCAACATTGTATTATTTTCTAAAAATGTTAACAAATACTAATGTTATTTTTGGTGAAATAGGCAAAAATCAACATTTAAATGTAGTCAGCATTAATAAAATGTTGCAGTCAATAAGTGAAAATATTGTCAATTTTCATTTTTCCAAATTATGGTATTTTGACAATAAGAAAATTGATAAATTAAACTCATGTAGAAATTTAACACTAGATATTATTTTGTTAGGTTACAAAAATAAACTGTTACTGTCAGATTGTAAAAAAAATATGAATGAAAAAACACAAACAGGACTAGAGTTTTTTCGAGACTGAGTATAATATTGAATGTTTATCGAAGAGTGATAGTGTACTGGTATTACCTATTGACAATGACAACCCTAAGACTAATTCTAATTTTTATATTTTTCATCAAAATGTATGTGGCATAAATACCAAGAGAAATGAATTTGATATGTATCTTAATTCACAAAAAAATATACCGTCCTATGTATGTCTGACGGAGCACTTTCTTAATGATCAAAATGTTTCCTTACTTGCTATAGGTAATTATAAATTAGCTTCTTTTAATTTGAGAACAAACATGAAAAGAGGAGGAAGTTTGATACTAAGTAATAATAATAATGTGTGTGACCCGTTACCTGTATGTAATGATTTGTATAAACGGGAATACTTCGAAGTTTGTGGTATAAAAGATACTAATACTAATCTCAATATTATATGTATTTATAGGAATGACAAGAAAAAACATTTTGACAACTTTATGACACAATTGGAAAAACTGTTAGTGCGTTTTTTTGACAAGAAGTGCATAATTTGTGGGGATTTTAATGTTGACCTTTCAAATGATAATAAACAAAAGTCGGAATTTTTGAATCTACTAAAATGCTATAATTTTAGACCTTTAATTAATTCTACTACATATATAAAAGGGGGGGCACATTCAAGTCTTGACAACTTTTTGACAAATTTGCCTGATGATGAGGTAAAATCAACTGAAATAGATCATAATGGCCTTTCAGATGGACATGCAGGAATATTTTGTGAATTGCAAGTTCCTGAAACAGTGAAGTGTCCACGAAATAAAAATTATATTGTAAGGGAAATCAGAGTTTTCAATGAGAAAAATAATAAGATTTTTAGAGACAATTTATTGAAATTTAATTGGACTTACGTTGGCATTAATGAGTTCTTAAAAAAAATTAAAGAAATATTTGAAAAAAGCTTTAAATTGGTTAAACGTAAACAAAAAATTAAACCTGATAAAATAAAATGGATAAGTAAAGGTATCAAGACGTCAAGCACAATGAAGCGTTTTTTATTATCAGCTCATAAATCCAGTCATGATCAGACAGTATTGCATTATAGAAATAGGTATATTGCTCTCTATAGGCGTGTAATAAGATGTGCACGTAAACTGGCTGTACAAAAAGAACTAAAGAAAGCAAATAATTGCCCAAAGGCGATTTGGAAAGTAGTGAATAGGCATAGGAATAAATCGAAATGTTATGGTCAGGAAAATCTGGTTCTTAAAATTAACAATAAGTTCGTGGATAAGCCGGAAGAGGTAGTAAATCTCTTGTCCGAAAGGTTTGATCAAGGTGGTTGTATAAATTCAATGGATGGGAGTGTGTCAGAATCCATATTAAAGAGTAACATTCCTTCCATTCAGAAAAGTTTAACTTGGGAGAAAATAACACCAACAGAAATTCGTAAAATTGTCAGTAAAATGGCAAACAAAAAATCATGTGGTTATGATGGTTTACCAATTACAGTAATCAAGAATAATATTGATATTTTGGCAGAACCGTTGTCTATATTCTTCAACTTGTGCTATGATTCAGGAGTGTTTCCAGATCAACTAAAAATTGCAAAAGTAATCCCAGTTTACAAAAAGGGTGCTAAAACTGATCCCCAAAATTATAGACCAATATCACTCTTGCCGATATTATCAAAAATTTTTGAAAAACTTATTAAAAATCGACTCACTCAACATCTTGTGAACAATAATGTTATAAATAGACGGCAGTTTGGTTACCAAACCAATAAAGGTACAGGAGATGCAATAGAAACGCTTTTAAATGATGTGGTAGTTAATCTTAACATTAAAAAGAAAGTAGCTGGAATATTCTTGGATCTTAGCTCAGCATTCGATTTGGTAAATCATGAAATGCTCTTGGTTAAACTTGAGCACTATGGCGTTAGAGGAAAAAGTTTACAGATTCTAAAGTCTTATTTGGAAAACAGGCTACAATTTGTGGAAATAGAAAATACTAAAGATGAAAAAGTCAAATACTGCAAGTCAAAATTAGTAAAGTTAAAGAAAGGCGTGCCGCAGGGATCCATATTGGGACCAATTTTATTTATTTTATTTGTAAACGACTTGGTAAAATATATTTATAATAACGTTAATGACATTAGGGTTACACTTTTTGCGGATGATACCAATGCAGTGCTTTCAGCTAACAATAGTGAAGAACTAAATTGTAAAATCAGGCAGGCTCTTACAGCTTTTTGTTTTTGGTTCAATAAGAACGACCTTGTCCTTAATTATGAAAAAACTAATATTATGTTGTTCCGAACCACGGCAAGAAATAAAGAAAAGCTAGATATAACTTTAAATGGCAAACGAATCACACTCGTTGAATCTGTTAAGTTTTTAGGAGTTTATATTGATTCATATCTCAACTGGAAATATGAATTGGGAAAAATTGAAAAAAAAATTAGTTCAGCGTGTTATTGTTTGAGAAGCTTACGTGATGACATTACAGTGGAACAACTGAAAACGGCATATTTTGCTCTAGTTGAATCTCATCTGCGGTATAGTATTAGGTTTTGGGGCAATTCTTACAAATATAATATAGATAGAGCTTTTGTGTTGCAAAAAAGAGCTATCAGAACTATAGTTCGGATTCCACAATGGCAATCATGTAGGGAATATTTCACAAAATTAAACATTTTAACCGTCCCCAGTCTTTATATTTTAGTGATTTTGACAAATCTGGTTAAAAACATAGAAAAGTTTGAAACACCTACGGAGCGAGACATCCGTCTGAAAACTCGCAGAAAGGATCTATCACAGTTGATTGTACCAAAGCTGAAAGTTGTAAAACACAGCGTTAGGTATCAAGCAGTCAAAATGTTTAACAGCCTTCCAACCACGCTAAAATCTATTGTTGACTATAAACTATTTCAAAGACAATTAAGGGACTTCTTGTTAAAAAAGTGTTATTACAGTTTAAATGAATTTGTTGGACATAAATATTAATAATTTCGGAACGTATATATTTTATTCTCATTAACTAATTATTTGACATTATGAAATATTTTTTGACATGCCTTTTTATGTTTGCCAATTGACTAATTTAATTTATTGATTATTATTGTATTTTTCCGACACAAATTATTTTGTTATGGAATAAATGAATTATGAATTATGAATTATAAGGTACCAGCTACATGTTATTATTAATAAACATTTTGGAAAAAAACTACGATTTTTTTACTTTCCTTATATTCGAAATGAAAAGTAGAGTGTTAAACACGGGTATAAGTCATCAAATCCATCCTCTTCTTAATGGATTTGAATGTATGGGGTATCGTTAGAATCCTTATATCATTTCGAGTATTTTAAATCAATGTAACGTCTGTTCGATGCCATTTTAAAATGTGTAAGAAATATTTTTTTCTTCAATTATTACAATATGGGCATCAAATGAAAGGCTTTAATGAGCACATTCGAAAATTACATAATTTGTCACTAAAACGTGTAAAATACATAATAATAAAAAATTATTATAAATATAAAAAAATATTAAAAACACTACTGCCAAAAACGAACTAAAATGTAAATAACAAGTGAAAAACAAGTGTCATTGCATTCGGGGACCTCTTTGATTAAAAATCGTTCCACAAAACAGTCTCCCGACTGCAATGACACTTGTTATTTACATTTTAGTTCGTTTTTGGCAGGGCAGTCGTGTTTTTAGTATTTTTTAAATTTATTTCTCCCTGTATATTTTATAAACCGTCAAAAAAAACTGAACCAATAACTTATGCCTACTGCGGCTACTGCAATGATGTCATTATTATTCAGTTAAATCGGTTGCTTTAGAAAACACACATTGTTTTGACTTATTGTTTGTAATGTGTTGGGTAGCGCGTACTATAATATAAAGGTAGACATCAGTAGACACTGAGTAAGGTGTTAACTGCTATGCTAAGCGTATTAATTAATTTATCGGACAAGTGGACTAAATAAACATTATCTACTTTTAGGACGACCGGCCGCCTCCTTATTGTCTAACTCAAAATCTATGTCGCAATCGCTTTCAATTTGGCACGAAAGCTACGTCGTCCATTGCTGTGGCATTACAGGGCACTGTGACAGACTGTCTTTGAAACTCAATGATGGATTACCTACACGATTGCCAAATTAAAAGCGATCGTGATAGATTTTGAGTTAAGCAATAAAGCCCCGGTCTAGCACATAGATATTAGGAATGTATTTTGAAGGTTCAAAAGCATGGAACCCGGAAAAAAGAAAACTAAAGAAAGAATCCGGATTTACTTCGGATGGTAAAAGCTAGTTCCTCGAATTTTATTGCGTCCTTAACAAATAAAACCGTTCAAGAGCGAGTCGGACTCGCGGATTTTTCATCATAAGTCGAAAACTATGCGGTCTAGAAAAAAATATATTTAAAACCTGCAAACTCTTTCATATGATATCCCACATGCCCTAGTAGCCCCACTTCAAATTTTTAAGACCCCTTTTCAGGTCCCGCTGTAAAAAAGAGATTTATTTTTTTACTAGCGGCCGCCCGCGGTTTCACCCGCGTGGTTCCCGTTCCCGTGAGAATATCGGGATAAAAAGTATTCTATGTTTTAATCTAGGCTATGTACTATCTGTGTGCCAAATTTCAACCAAATCCGTTCAGTAGTTTTTGCGTGATTGAGGAACAAACATCCAAACATCCAAACCCACAAACTTTCACATTTATAATATTAGTAGGATTTATTTCTTATTTGCAAAATAGTTGGGCAAATGTCATCTTAAACCATTCCAAATTTCAAGCTGATACCAGTTTCCTTTAGTAGTTCTCGAGATATCCAGCTGTGACAGACAGACAAACAGATAGACAGACTGAGTCACACCATAAAGGTTCCCTTTTTACCATTTTGGTACGGAACCCTAAAAAGGTCAGATATCTATCTACTACTTAACTACTTACACAGTAAGAAAGTCTGATTAATAGATGTTAATTTAATTTAGAATTTGTGATAGTTTCTAGCCCACATGAGCGAGCGTGGGTCAAATCAAACACTATCAAACAGTGTCATAAAAAACTGCCATCAAATGGCAGCGTTATCATTTGATTGCCGCATCGGTGTCACGGCCGCCCACTGTCGCTAAGGATCGCTCAATAGACGCCGATATTGGCAAGGTTCCAATACTAACAAACAAAATGCTACTAAGGCCAATACAAATACAGGCTCATTTTGAACGATCTTTGATGATTGGACGCTACTGTATCGAGGCAAACTTTGCCTATTTTCTGAGTGATCACGTAATCACCTACCCTACGCAAAACGCACGTAACAAAGCTTAGAAAAATCACTTTTTGTGGGAAAATATATCCCTATCATCTTGGCTGCAACTGTAGTAAAGGACATGTCCCATCGCGCCTATGTCGTTTGCCCCACCATTCTCAAAAAATGAAAGTCTATCGCGTCTTAATCAAAGTAGTATGTCAGAGTAGGTATTTTACTCTAGAATCATATTAATAATTATTTTCTGCATTAAAAAGTGGGATTTTTAAGTTAAAACGCTTTTAAATCACAATTTTTTATCATGATAGTACTATTTACTTACATTTTTTTCGCAAAATACTTCAGAAAGCAACTTCATGTTTTTGTAATTGTTTTTCTAAATATAAAACAATTCTTGACTGATACTATACCTAAATAAAATGTAATTAGCATTTTTTAACTATGAAAGTAATTAAATAAAATGAAACTGGGGCAACGCTGGGACATCTCCCTTAATTACTTAATCTATTTATCTAATTACCTACCTAAGATTGCCAAGATTTAGTGATATATATTGTGTTAATAAAATATTGATCGGGTCGGCAACCAATTAACTACGAAGATCCTCTAAGCTAAGTAACATCACAGCAAAATAAACGAGATACCTAAACGATAGCAAAATGTGAAAGTGTGCGAACTCGTGTCGCACAAGGCAGCGTATTAGGACCATCCTTGTCTCTTGCGAAGTTTTGTTCATGGACATTAACTTCGACACACCTTTTTTTACACATAAAGTAATAGGTAACAAGATGTTCTGTACCACTTTGCCAATACAATAGCGGTATTGCATGACCAACTTCTCCCAAAAACAAATTACGCAATTGAGACATAGAATTCAGCAATCTGAATAGTATAGAACTCGAAGCCATAAGTTTAAATTGACATGAATTTTACAAAATTTTATAGTTCCGTTGGCGCGTGTCGTATGCTGTTAGGTAATCTTTGTCCCAGTTTGGATATAGGTCACTACGCACGACGGAACCCAGTTCACATTACAGGATGTGCGCAATGTGCAATGTAACACATTGTCTGATTCTGCTATTTAATTTTCAGTGAACGTCATCGTCACAATAGATAAAAAACCTTAGTTTTCACTAGAAAAAATAATGTATTTAATCCTGTTTTCGTGGAAAAAGCAATTTAGACCTACCAGGCATAGAGGGTTGGCCAAATGCCCACTTTTGTTTATATGTTTGTTACCTTTTTGACGTAGGTACACCTACTATTAACTGTGATAGGTAGTAATAAATTGCCACTCACTTATCTCTTGTTTTCAAAATAATAACGGGTGGCGCAAAAGTAAAGACCCTATTTGGTTCAGCTATAACATTTTTTCTAAATTAGAAAACTAGATTTAGGTTTTTTTAAATGTATATTTGTGCCATTAAATTTCGTACCATTAGGATTTAAAGATGATGTCTTTTAAATGGTGACCTCCAGAGTTGATACACATTTGAGCCCTATTTATGACATTTTGCATAACTTGCCGTAACACTTCCTGCGATATGTTCGTTATTTCTTGACGAATGTTTTCTTTTAGAGCTGCGAGAGTCTCCCAGACTTAGGTCTATCCAATGTTGAGCCAGTTGCTTCAAGGCGTGTGGCAAAGCGTCGAATTGTGCGACCAATCGGTGCCGGACGGTGGGGAAATCGTCGACGAAATTCACGTTGTGTTCTTATCACTGATGAATTATTCCGTAAGAACATTGACACAATTATTCCACGTTCTTGGGGAGTAAAACGGTCCATGTTTATTTTCAGTGTATTTTATATTTGTTCACTACACAATTTTCAACAACAGAATGACAGAAAATGTCATATAAAAAAAATAAAAGTATTTTCTTTAGTGCCAGTACTTTTGCGCCACCCGTTACTATGTGGTGCTATGACTAATGATGAAGTAATAGAGGCAGGAGGAGGGCTGAAGCTAGAAACTCTTTACATATCAAAAATAAAATCTTGTTGTTTATTTTATCTGGGCCCAATACCCACTATATGACTATCTCTGGAATTCAACGTTAAATTATTTGCTATCAATCCGCCTTATGTCAAACAATCATCATCATCAGCCTATCATCGTCCACTGCTGAACATAGGCCTCTCCGAGTGCACGCCACTGAGCACGATCCGCGGCTATACTCATCCACTTTATGCCAGCCACCTTGCGAAGATCGTCGCTCCACCTTGTCTGAGGGCGTCCTACACTACGTCTGCCCATACGCGGTCTCCACTCAAGAACTCGTCTGCCCCAGCGGCCATCGGTTCTACGGCTAATATGGCTGGCCCACTGCCACTTCAGCTTGCTAATCCGGTGGGCTATGTCGATGACTTTAGTTCTCTGTCGGATCACTTCGTTCCGGACCCGATCTCTCATCAGAGAAACTCTTAGCATAGCCCTTTCCATGCTCGCTGCGCGACTTTAAATTTGTGAACCAGCCCTACAGTGAGTGTCCACGTTTCGGCTCCGTATGTCATGAAAGGCAGGACGCACTGGTTGAAGACTTTCGTCTTTAGACTCTGTGGAATAGGCGACTCAAAGACTCGACGAAGTTTCCCATATGCTGCCCAGCCCAGCTGTATCCTTCTGTTGGCCTCTCCCTCGGAGTTGTTTCTACCCAATTGCATTGTTTGCCCGAGGTAGACATATTTCGTAACAACTTCGAGAGGACTACCTCGTACTGCATGTCAAACAAAATATGTTTAAAATCTGAAACACCAAAATTAAATGTTTTCAAAATAAAATATCCATAAAGGTGTAAAAATATTTCCGGGTGTCGAGAAGTCAACGACTCTGCTTGACACCATTAGGTTGCGCGCACCCGCACCACCTAGCGCGTCAAGTAACAAGGCACAATGCGTCCACAGTAAACAGCCAGGAACTCGATTGTTCTGGTCACGCTCCCGTTGCCTCGGTTATGTTAACTTTTCTACGCAGCTTGCAAGCTGAACCACATAAATCTTGGTACTTAAACAATCATGCTATAAACTTAATACCTTTAAGCCTTTCATGACTTTAAAATAAGTTCTTGGAAGTTCTACAATGGGACTATGTTTTCCTTTGAAAATATTATAACGTTTTCCATAAAGTCAACTTTATTTATTTATTTACCGTGTTATTCAATGAAAATTCAAACGGTCATTTTAGGTTAAAAGTGTTTTGTTTTTTCTTTTGCATTAAAATTGAGTTTGAACGAAAAAGACAAAACACATTTTAACTAAAGCAGGTTTAAAACACTTTTTATGGATTGCAGCGCGTATATTGATTAATTCGGATGTTATTTGGAATTATTTAGTTTTGATTTGTTGGTTTTTTGGGTTTCTCGACGTTTCGACACCTTTCCAGGGGCCGTGGTCACGGGGGGAAGTCGGAAAACCTAAAATACCTATAAATCAAAACTAAATAATTCTAAAATAACATCTGAACTAACCAATATACGCGCTGGAATCCGTAAAAAGTGTTTTATATCTAATGAACTGTACGCGCGGAAGTCTGAAGTGTATAAAATAGGTTTATTAAGCGTTTTAAGTTTTTTGAAGTGAAAACTTCTTTAGCGGCGTTGTACCCTTTTTTGTATGGGGAAAAAATGTTGAACTCGCGTCAGTCAGTCAGGATCACGTGACCCTGATCGAAAATTAGTAAAATATGTAAACACTTGTGTCACCATACCAACGCGCTAATTTTTTAATTCAATGTCAAAACTAGATTTTCTGTCAAGCTATGGATAAGACTTTCGTACAATACTGTTCTGTATTCGTAAATTCAAATGCAGAGTAAATTAGTAAGACGGCAATTCGTGCAAAAAGTTTTCACTTCTGCCGGCACTCCCGGAGTGCAACCCGATTTTTTTTATGCTATAACACGGTATGTCTTTTTGCCCTCAGTATGACTTCGCCAGCCATCACCAAGTCGCCAGACAACCAGAAAGGCGAGAAGAAATCTCCAACACATTCGGCGGCGGCGGAGGAGCGCGCGCCCTCCCGCGCCGACTCTACCGCAGCCTCCACGTCGGCATCCGCCCAACAGCAGCCGGAAACATTCAGTTGGCTGCGGATCTTCAAACTTGCCGATCTCATGATGAAACAAGGTTGTTAAGCCTTAGAAGTCAATTCTGCCATATTAGCGAATAGTTAATTTAATTACAATGATTCAATTTTAGTAGATATCCCATCAAAATGAAATACTTAGCAATAAATGATAATAATGAAAATGTTTTAGGTATTTTTTAGATTAATGATTTTTAACAGTAGATGATAATTAATAATGTTGTGCAAAATGTTAATTCCATTTTCTAAAATATAATGAGTAACGAATAAAATATCACAAGCAATGAAATATTCCACAAAAGAATTGCGAAATGGATGAAGTGGATGGATACTTTTGAAGAACAAACAATCAAAGTATATAAAAGACAAATGTGTTCTTATTACGCATGCACATCTTTCACTGCGTATAATTATTAACTGTTCTAAAACTTAGCTGCATGCGATAGAATAGATGTTATAAGTAATAAAATATTTATATAAAATTTAATGCAGCTTAAACTTTTCTAAACTTTCTTATGAGTAGAGAAACACAAAAAAATTAGTAGAGTTCGCACACAGACCATACAATAATAGTTCGCATCAACATTTTTAGTAAAGTACGAGTTATTCCTAAATGACAAAGTACAATTTTATGGTAAAATTGACTTTGAACTAAATGTTATGTATGTACAGTCAGCGTCAAATTGATATGAGCGTCTAGAGTATTAGTCAAAATGATCTGAAAAACAAAAAATCTATTTGATCTACGCGGTTCATCATCATCAATCATCATATTGTTGTAAGTAAGTTGTTATATGAGCAGTCAGTGTTCAAAATTATCTTAGCAAACAAAGCAAAAAAAGCAAAGACACAATGTAATAATGCATTATGCACAGCACACAATGCAACTTTGACAGCTTTGTTTGCTACGATAATTTTGAACACTCTTGACTGCTCATATAAATATGAAACAATGAGTAGTAAGATATTTTGACCACCTTGTGTGCTTACAACAATATGGTGATTCTAACTGCGTAGATCAAATTTTAACACGTTTTTATTATTTTGTTTGACTCTCATGACGCTCAACCTACTTGATGACTTATGTGCTGTTGATGAAACATACACATTTTTAGATATCTACATAAACTTAGACTAAATTTATATTAGAATTGTTATAAAATCACATTGGTAGTCTTTTTTCTTCCTTTTATGGGCAAATCACTCGGATTCACGATAAGATACTGTGTCCAGTTGCACTATCACACTATGAGATATAATGTACGGTCAACGGCACGCTGGGCTTCCACGACAGCGTTATGATAATCAATTTCATACTTAAATGCAAAGCTTTTAAAGTTCAAAATAAATTGCAGATTTTTGACAGTTTTGTATAACCGCATGTGCTGCTGACTGTACTGATTCGGGTGGAGTAGGTAATAGATTTTTCACTCGACCGACGTTGAAATTAAAAAATGCGTTCTTACTAAACTTGATAATGTTGTTTACGGAATCATACTTAGCGTGAAAAAGCCTTTTCAGGTAAGATAAGACCTACCTCCAAAATTTCTTTATCGTCTATCTACCCCGCTTTTTAGGGTTCCGTAGCATAAGGCTACGGAACCCTAAAATAGCGGGGCAAAAAACGGAACCCTTATAGTTTCGGCATGTCTGTATGTCTGTCTGTCTGTCCGTATGTCACAGTAACTTTATTCCGAAACAATTAAGATTGAAACAGTTGAAACTTGGTAGGTAGATGTATTCTGTGAACCGCTGTAAGGTTTTTACATAAATATAAAAAAAAATAAAGATTAAGGGGGGGGGCTCCCCATACATGGAACTGAAACTGAAAAAAAAATTTTCATCAAACCTATACGTGCGGGGTGTTTATAGATAGGTCTTTAAAAATTACATTGAGGTTCCAAAGACTATTTTTTCTCAAAGTCAACCGTTTGAAAGATATACACTGCCAAAGTGGTAAAATGAGTGCCCCCCCCCCCCCCTTAAACTTTTAAAATAAGAGTGAAAAATCTAAAAAAAATATATGCTGTATATCCTAATAAATACTTTCAACGAAAATTGGTTTGAACAAGATAAAGTGATAATTTTTATCACATTTTCCAAAACCGCAAATATAACTTTGTCATTCATACAAACACTATGAAAAACAAAGTTATTTTAGCAGACGAAATTTCAATATGGTATGGTATAAGATAACTACGGAACCCTACTGCGCGTGGCTCGACACGCACTTGGCCGCTTTTTAAAAAGGAGCTATTTCTTAACGAAAATCATGTGACCTAATTTCTTTTCTTTTTTATACAAATCCCTTCTTAAAAATAATAAAACTGATATTGAGCTTATTTTTAATTAATTAATTATGTGTAGGTAGTGTGTGATGGATGCATTTGTGAATAGTACTGAAACAATAACTAATTACGTAGCATGTTATCTAAAGATGTTTAATAGTTTTAACATATTTGCATTCCTGTGAAATGTTTTAAACTTTATGTTGTTAAATAAAATTATATTATAGATGTATGGTGTTTATTTTTGTTCAGGTATACAGGCCGTTAATCCCCTTTATATAACCGAATATGGATACAACCCCTGAAAATTACCTTTAGTATGGTCAGATTTATTATAAACTCTGGAAACCAACACTTTTCGCCTCCGAACACTAGGTTCGCTCCTAAGAGATCCACAGATATTCTTTTCGGCTCTTGTCTCCCATGGGATTCTTAGATTTTTAAATTTTTGAGACACGGGTACATTTTTAGGGTTCCGTACCCAAAGGGTAAAAACGGGACCCTATTACTAAGACTCCGCTGTCCGTCTGTCTGTCTGTCACCAGGCTGTATCTCATGAACCGTGATAGCTAGAAAGTTGAAATTTTCACAGATGATGTATTTCTGTTGCCGCTATAACAACAAATACTGAAAACAGAATAAAGTTAATATTTAAGGGGGGCTCCCATACAACAAACTTAATTTTTTTTACCGTTTTTTGGTACGGAACCCTTCGTGCGCGAGTCCGACTCGCACTTGGCCGGTTTTTTTAATTATTATCTAGCGTACACAGAACAAAATTTACTCCTAGCGGAGCTAGCGTATCTAGCATACTATTTCTTCAGGATATGAATAGTAGTTTATATACCACAGACCATAGATAGTATTTAGGGCCAATGGGCCATTCGCGCTAGTAAATTAAAATTTTTAAGATGCAGTTGTTTGAAAACCGAAAGAAAATGTTTTTTTTTTAATATCACCTATCCATGAAAAAAAGTAAGTACGTGTTTATACAATCTTTTTTGAATTCATAATTATATGCGCTGAACCGTTATTCGAGACCTATAGAGTGAGACAGCATCACTTCCGCTTCGCTTGAACAGCCTCCTGGCATCCCCGCCACGTCACTTCCGGCGGCACAAGTGAGGTGGAGGGGGGCATTGCTTGTCACAGGCAGCCATGATTTGACTCGTCACATTGGCATCGACTTTCGTCGAGTGAACACCTCCAATTAAAACAACGTCGTTGTTCGATAAAATATTTATTTAAATAAAAATAAAAAAGTGTTATACAGTTTGATTATAACTCTGCGGAAGAGTTTGTGTTTTTTCACTATAAGAACTCTGCGGAAGAGTCATGGGTGAAAGTCCTGAACGGGATCCTAGGCCCCGGGAACGTACCCCAACGTCTGAGCAGGCTGCTAGGCCCGCCGAGCAACCACAGGTATCCGTCGGGCTTCTAGGCCCCGAGAACGGGAGGATAACCTATCTACGCGCAAGCGGGCTGCTAGGCCACGAAAGCGTCCACGTCCTGTGAGTTCGTCGTCGAGTTCGAGCGGGAGCTCTAGTCGGTCAACATCTTCGTCAACATCGAGTCGCAGTCGCAGTGGCAGTCGCAGCGCATCCCGGCGGCAACGGAAACGGCGAGTAAATAGTGATAATTTTGAATCATTGTCGAATAAAGTGAGTACCATCTTTAATTATTTAAAAGATCAGGATCGTTTAATTTCGAACAAGTTAGATACTGATTCAGATGTATTATCATTACACGCTACGCCGTAATTAACAAGTTCTTTACTTTCGAATGAGCCTCTTTTAAAGAAGCCTAGATTAGAGAAAAAGATCGATTGTAACATCAATACTAATTTAAAAGAGGCAGCAACCGATAATGCGTCAGAATCAAGATTGAGTATTTTGTCTATATTACATTACTTTGATTTGAACGAGTTCGTTATATTGAATGGTCTCACAAACCAAACCAGACACAATTTTGTCGTCAGATTCATTTGATAAGTCAAATAATGAATCTGACTTAGTGAACTTTTTCCCGAAAAATCTCAGTGTATTAAGGTGTCCGAAGACATCCTCCAGCTGGTCTGCGGAAGACGAGCTGACACTATACAAAGAAGGCGTGATAGTGTTTTGTCAAGTGTAAAAGACCGTTACATAAAAGTGGATTTGCGGAAAATCCCGCCTACCCGCACTACTTTTTTTAATCTTGAAATGATGAGCAGTTTTTTATCAAAAGCGGGGGGAACAAATAAGTTATTTAACAATAATAAGCGCTCAACAGATGAGCCCATTATGTCTTTTAAAACTAAGAATAACGTTTCCCGTGCTAAACGGCTGCGGAAGCCGGTAGCTCGCAATCGTGATCGTGACTTTGATGATAATGGCACTGGTCCAGGGCCGTCATCAAGCCGTAATCAAAATTATGCTTATAATAATAATAAAAATAAGAACGTTGCATTTAATAGTAACAAACCCAACTCTAGTATCGTGACCGTGATGTTAAGAATAATAATTCTCATAACAAAGGCAAATGATTTCAAACAAAACTCGTTTTACGGCGGCTGTTTAAGGTATTGCATAGAGGATTGTAAAGAATTTCAATTCTTTCCAATTTTCTTTTTCTTGTAATCTTGTAAAAGTAAAAAATCAAATATTTTTGTACCCGCACCGCCAACTCCGAGTTTTGTTTGTCCGATGTTTCTTGTGAAAAAAATCAGGCACCAACAACACACCGATATGCAATTTAAAAAATCTGAATCAATTTCTTGTTCAGTTCAAGTTCAGACTGATAAATGTCAATCCAGTGCCGGATTTTTTTGCAACAGGGAGATTGTGCAATCAAAATAGATTTTTCACAAGCATATTTTCACGTCACCATTGCTCGCTCTCATCTTCCGTTCCTGGGGGTTCTCTACAAATCAGAGAATGCAGCGGAACCAGAACTTTTGTAGATCACAAGCTTACCATTCGGTCTGTCGACTGCACCCGTGACCTTTGCGACAATCACGAATTTGATTGCACATATGACAGAGGTATGAGGGTAATCGTATACCTCGACGATTATCTGGTTGCCAATCAGAACCAAGCAACATTACAATGTCAGGCTGCGGAAGCCGTGCGAATTCTGAGTTCACTTGAATGGAGTGTGAATTACAAAAAGTCGGTACTGACTCCAACTCAAACCTTTGAATATCTGGGCGTCACCTGGCACACCAGACGAAATATCAAATGTAATCGTTTACCTCGACGATTATCTGGTTGTTAATCAGAACCAAGCAACATTACAATGTCAGGCTGCGGAAGCCGTGTGAATTCTGAGTGCACTTGAATGGAGTGTGAATTACAAAAAGTCGATACTGACTCCAACTCAGACCTTTGAATATCTGGGCGTCACCTGGGACACCAGAAGAAATATCAAATGTAATCGTATACCTCGACGATTATCTGGTTGTCAATCAGAACCAAGCAACATTACAATGTCAGGCTGCGGAAGCCGTGCGAATTCTGAGTTTACTTGAATGGAATGTGAATTACAAAAAGTCGGGACTGACTCCAACTCAGACCTTCGAATATCTGGGCGTCACCTGGGACACCAGACGAAATATCAAATACATTCATGTCGAAAAGAGAGTACGAATCGAGACAAGTCGGAAACATCTTCTAGATCTCGGTCTTTGGTGTCTCAAGGACACTCAAAGAATTTTGGGGATGCTGAATTTCGCGTTATTTGCCATTCCCAGAGGTCGGCTTCATTGCCGCCCCTTACAACACGCAAGTGGTGTCTTACCAAGGGATCAACCCCATTTAAAGTGCGTCTGTCTGTCTGTCACCAGGCTGTATCTCATGAACCGTGATAGCTAGAAAGTTGAAATTTTCACAGATGATGTATTTCTGTTGCCGCTATAACAACAAATACTGAAAACAGAATAAAGTTAATATTTAAGGGGGGCTCCCATACAACAAACTTAATTTTTTTTACCGTTTTTTGGTACGGAACCCTTCGTGCGCGAGTCCGACTCGCACTTGGCCGGTTTTTTTAATTATTATCTAGCGTACACAGAACAAAATTTACTCCTAGCGGAGCTAGCGTATCTAGCATACTATTTCTTCAGGATATGAATAGTAGTTTATATACCACAGACCATAGATAGTATTTAGGGCCAATGGGCCATTCGCGCTAGTAAATTAAAATTTTTAAGATGCAGTTGTTTGAAAACCGAAAGAAAATGTTTTTTTTTTAATATCACCTATCCATGAAAAAAAGTAAGTACGTGTTTATACAATCTTTTTTGAATTCATAATTATATGCGCTGAACCGTTATTCGAGACCTATAGAGTGAGACAGCATCACTTCCGCTTCGCTTGAACAGCCTCCTGGCATCCCCGCCACGTCACTTCCGGCGGCACAAGTGAGGTGAAGGGGGGCATTGCTTGTCACAGGCAGCCATGATTTGACTCGTCACATTGGCATCGACTTTCGTCGAGTGAACACCTCCAATTAAAACAACGTCGTTGTTCGATAAAATATTTATTTAAATAAAAATAAAAAAGTGTTATACAGTTTGATTATAACTCTGCGGAAGAGTTTGTGTTTTTTCACTATAAGAACTCTGCGGAAGAGTCATGGGTGAAAGTCCTGAACGGGATCCTAGGCCCCGGGAACGTACCCCAACGTCTGAGCAGGCTGCTAGGCCCGCCGAGCAACCACAGGTATCCGTCGGGCTTCTAGGCCCCGAGAACGGGAGGATAACCTATCTACGCGCAAGCGGGCTGCTAGGCCACGAAAGCGTCCACGTCCTGTGAGTTCGTCGTCGAGTTCGAGCGGGAGCTCTAGTCGGTCAACATCTTCGTCAACATCGAGTCGCAGTCGCAGTGGCAGTCGCAGCGCATCCCGGCGGCAACGGAAACGGCGAGTAAATAGTGATAATTTTGAATCATTGTCGAATAAAGTGAGTACCATCTTTAATTATTTAAAAGATCAGGATCGTTTAATTTCGAACAAGTTAGATACTGATTCAGATGTATTATCATTACACGCTACGCCGTAATTAACAAGTTCTTTACTTTCGAATGAGCCTCTTTTAAAGAAGCCTAGATTAGAGAAAAAGATCGATTGTAACATCAATACTAATTTAAAAGAGGCAGCAACCGATAATGCGTCAGAATCAAGATTGAGTATTTTGTCTACATTACATTACTTTGATTTGAACGAGTTCGTTATATTGAATGGTCTCACAAACCAAACCAGACACAATTTTGTCGTCAGATTCATTTGATAAGTCAAATAATGAATCTGACTTAGTGAACTTTTTCCCGAAAAATCTCAGTGTATTAAGGTGTCCGAAGACATCCTCCAGCTGGTCTGCGGAAGACGAGCTGACACTATACAAAGAAGGCGTGATAGTGTTTTGTCAAGTGTAAAAGACCGTTACATAAAAGTGGATTTGCGGAAAATCCCGCCTACCCGCACTACTTTTTTTAATCTTGAAATGATGAGCAGTTTTTTATCAAAAGCGGGGGGAACAAATAAGTTATTTAACAATAATAAGCGCTCAACAGATGAGCCCATTATGTCTTTTAAAACTAAGAATAACGTTTCCCGTGCTAAACGGCTGCGGAAGCCGGTAGCTCGCAATCGTGATCGTGACTTTGATGATAATGGCACTGGTCCAGGGCCGTCATCAAGCCGTAATCAAAATTATGCTTATAATAATAATAAAAATAAGAACGTTGCATTTAATAGTAACAAACCCAACTCTAGTATCGTGACCGTGATGTTAAGAATAATAATTCTCATAACAAAGGCAAATGATTTCAAACAAAACTCGTTTTACGGCGGCTGTTTAAGGTATTGCATAGAGGATTGTAAAGAATTTCAATTCTTTCCAATTTTCTTTTTCTTGTAATCTTGTAAAAGTAAAAAATCAAATATTTTTGTACCCGCACCGCCAACTCCGAGTTTTGTTTGTCCGATGTTTCTTGTGAAAAAAATCAGGCACCAACAACACACCGATATGCAATTTAAAAAATCTGAATCAATTTCTTGTTCAGTTCAAGTTCAGACTGATAAATGTCAATCCAGTGCCGGATTTTTTTGCAACAGGGAGATTGTGCAATCAAAATAGATTTTTCACAAGCATATTTTCACGTCACCATTGCTCGCTCTCATCTTCCGTTCCTGGGGGTTCTCTACAAATCAGAGAATGCAGCGGAACCAGAACTTTTGTAGATCACAAGCTTACCATTCGGTCTGTCGACTGCACCCGTGACCTTTGCGACAATCACGAATTTGATTGCACATATGACAGAGGTATGAGGGTAATCGTATACCTCGACGATTATCTGGTTGCCAATCAGAACCAAGCAACATTACAATGTCAGGCTGCGGAAGCCGTGCGAATTCTGAGTTCACTTGAATGGAGTGTGAATTACAAAAAGTCGGTACTGACTCCAACTCAAACCTTTGAATATCTGGGCGTCACCTGGCACACCAGACGAAATATCAAATGTAATCGTTTACCTCGACGATTATCTGGTTGTTAATCAGAACCAAGCAACATTACAATGTCAGGCTGCGGAAGCCGTGTGAATTCTGAGTGCACTTGAATGGAGTGTGAATTACAAAAAGTCGATACTGACTCCAACTCAGACCTTTGAATATCTGGGCGTCACCTGGGACACCAGAAGAAATATCAAATGTAATCGTATACCTCGACGATTATCTGGTTGTCAATCAGAACCAAGCAACATTACAATGTCAGGCTGCGGAAGCCGTGCGAATTCTGAGTTTACTTGAATGGAATGTGAATTACAAAAAGTCGGGACTGACTCCAACTCAGACCTTCGAATATCTGGGCGTCACCTGGGACACCAGACGAAATATCAAATACATTCATGTCGAAAAGAGAGTACGAATCGAGACAAGTCGGAAACATCTTCTAGATCTCGGTCTTTGGTGTCTCAAGGACACTCAAAGAATTTTGGGGATGCTGAATTTCGCGTTATTTGCCATTCCCAGAGGTCGGCTTCATTGCCGCCCCTTACAACACGCAAGTGGTGTCTTACCAAGGGATCAACCCCATTTAAAGTGCGCAATCGATCCTCAAGTTCTGACAGAATGCCGGTGGTGGTTGAAAGCGCTGAAGACTGCTACGTCCATTCATTATGCTCCCGCTGCTCATTTTTTGACAACGGACGCTTCCGGCAACGGCTGGGGTTCAGTAATAGACGGAATTCATTAGACTGGCGGTACTTGGCGCCCCGACCAAATATCATGGCACAGCAATATCAAGGAAATGTGGGCAATAGTACAAGCTATTCAACGGCATTTACATCGATTGCGAAATTCAACTGTGTTGGTGCAGTCTGACAACAAGAGTGTAGTAAGCTACATGGCTATAGGCAGGCGGACTTCATTCGAGGACCTTACTGAAGATGACTTGGTGTCTGTATCAGCTACTAGACCAGAACAACATTCATCTTGTTCCTCAATACATTCCCAGACTATACAGTGTGGAAGCCGACAGGCTTTCCCGACAGAAAGGTCCAGCAGAATGGACTCTCACGCAACGAGCCTATCTGAAGATAATCAACCGCTTTGGAACACCAGAGATCGATCTATTTGCGTCGCAAAGTGCTCACCTTCTCCCACGATACGTTTCGCGGCACTGCACAGATTCAAAAGCATAATACCACGATGCGTTCAGCAGACAATGGAATTATCACAAAGCATGGATATTTCCGCCATCAAATCTGGTACCACGAGTCCTGGCACACCTAAACAGAGTCGAGGGCATGTATCTTCTGGTCGTTCTTCGTTGGAAGAAGGTATTTTGGCGGCCGGACCTGAAACGCAGAGCTGTAGCGGCACCTTGGACAATAACAAACCAGAGGCACAATCTAATAGATACACGAACTCAGAGACCGCCAGCTCAAGCAGACCAGATGTGTCTCGAAGTTTGGTACATCAGGTGTAGGGCCGCCTACTGACCGGTTGGTCGTCAGAAGAAGTAGAGTTACTAGACTCTAGCTAGAGAAATTTTACTAAAAAAGTTTACTCTTCAGTTTGGAATAAATGGCAAAATTGGTGCCAAGGCCAACAAATCAATATTTATAGTCCGACAGGACCTCAGTTGGCTAAATATTTAGCAAACCTTCACTTAAAACATCTTTAAGTGAAGGAGACCATCGTCTCTCTTATAAGAATACTAGTCTACAAATCTGTCATAGCTACCTTGGCTATTCCTAATGCAGACTCTTTAAGCAACGATCCTATTGTCAAGAGAACCCTTAAAGCAATAGCCCTGGCTACTGCCGGAAAAGTAGTTAAAAATTCTTTTATATGGGACCCATCCAGTGTAGTGGCCTGGCTGTCAGCTAACGTTCCCGCTCACTTAACGCTTTATGAAGTGGCACGACGAACCGCTCTGATACTACTTCTTGCATCTAGCCGCAGGGTGCACGACCTCACTCTCCTGCATATCGACGGAGATAAATTCGAAGATCATTCGAATCATGTCATACAGCATCCACGGTTCGGCTCCAAGACCGATAATTATACGCATAGGCAATCGTCGTGGAAATTGATAAAAGCAGAGAACGACAGCATATGTCCAGTTTATTGGGTCAAGGAGCTGATAGAAGTTTCAGCCTGTCGTAGAGAGGAAAGGGATATATACAGGGTCACTGGAAATATGACGTATTCCTGCTAAGGGGTTATAGATGAGGTCAAAACAAATATTTTATGTTAGATAACTTTTTCTCAAAAAGTTAATAGTTTTTGACTTAATTGAAATTAAGTATTTTTTACCAAAAGTACGTTTTCAGACACAAAAATTTAAAATAAAAGATAACTACTCATTCGATTCCGGATTTTTTATTACTTTGGGATAGAAAATACTCTTAAGTGTTGATAATGAATAAAAAACATTACAAAATTACAGGTGTTTATAAAAACTTCAATCCTTAAATGCATTTTTTATTTTTATTTTTTCAAAGTTTTTAGAAACGGCAGCTAATATCTTCAAAAAATTCCTAGTAACTAAGCATGCATAATATTTTAAAAACATCACCATCTATTCAGCTTTCAGTTTAGGTATAAAACTTAATAATAACTTAAATAAAAAATGAGAAATTAAGACTTAAGTAAATGGCAGTCCCATTTCATGTAGTAAAAATTTCCTACTTCGAGCGCTTCGGAGGGGCTGTATTATCTTACTTATATAATAAATGTGAAAATTTGCTTGTTTGGATGATTGTTAATCAATCATGCAAAATGGTTGAACGGATTTGGATGAAATATGGCACACAGATAGTTTAAAATCCGGATTAAAGCATAGGAGGATACTATTATCTTGGTTAAAGGTTCCCTAGGAATTTTCTCGAATGTAAATGCGGATGAAGTCGCGGGTGGAAGCTAGTTTGGCATAAATGGTCGTGCTTACTAAAAATACTTTTGTCAGAATGAGTTGCACGACAGGATTTTTTTCCGCCGATGAGTCAAAATTTTATACAGACGGCATCAAAAATAACCATGCATATCAGCCATTTTTAATGCCTTTATGCCAGGCCTTCCTTTTGGCTTGTGGATGAATAAAGCGGACGGGCCACAACCCACCACGTGGGTCCAATGTGGATTGGTCGGTGTTAACTCAATGTACCTTACATTGAGCCGTTGGTCCTGGCTACATTTACAGTCGTTAACACTGACCAATCCACATTGGGCCCACGTGGTGAGTTATGGCCCGTCCGCTCTATACATCCACAAGCCAAAAGGAAGGCCTGTTCCCCAGCAGCTTGATATTAAAAATTGCTGATAATGCATGGTTATTTTTGATGCCGTCTGTAAAAATTTTGACTCATCGGCGGAAAATAATCCTGTCCCGAAACTCATTCGGACGAAAGTATTTTTAGTAAGCACGACCATTTATGGCAAACTAGCTTCCGCCCGCGACTTCATCCGCATTTACATTCGAGAAAATCCCTTCGGAACCTTTAACCAAGATAATAGTATCCTCCTATGTTTTAATCCGGCTTTTAAACTATCTGTGTGTCATATTTCATTCAAATCCGTTCAGCCGTTTTACGTGATTTATTAACAATCATCCAAACAAGCAAACATTCACATTTATGATATAAGTGGGATAATACGGCCACCACCGAAGCGCACGAAGTAGGAAATTTTTGCTACATGAAATGGGACTGCCATTTACTTAAGTCTTAATTTTTCATTTTTTATTAAAGTTATTATTAAGTTTTATACCTCAACTGAAAGCTGAATAGATGGTAATGTTTTTAAAATATTATGCACGCTTAGTTACTGGGAATTTTTTAAAGATATTTGCTGCCGTTTCTAAAAACTTTGAAAAAATAAAAATAAAAAATGCATTTAAAGATTGAAGTTTTTATAAACACCTGTACTTTATGTAATTTTTTTTATTCATTATCAACACTTAGAGTGTTTTCTATCCCAAAGTAATAAAAAATCCGGAATCGAATGAGTAGTTATCTTTTATTTTAAATTTTTGTGTCTGAAAACGTACTTTTGGTAAAAAAATACTTAATTTCAATTAAGTCAAAAACTATTAACTTTTTGAGAAAAAGTTATCTAACATAAAATATTTGTTTTGACCTCATCTATAACCCCTTAGCAGGAATACGTCATATTTCCAGTGACCCTGTATAACCGAACTATTCATCACAGCGCGTGGCTCACCACGACCAGCATCGCGCACTGTGCTCGGTTGCTGGGGCGGTCATTATTGCGCGCCGCGAGTGTAGAGGCTAGCGCTGACTCCACACGAAGCGCCGCCGCATCACGCAACTGGCTCAACAATCACCATATCGACGAGATTATGGCAAAGGGAAATCGGTGAAGTACTTCAAATACTTTTGTTCGATTTTACGCTTCTGAAATTCGTTACCCTCAGAATTCGGGAAAGCCATTTAAAATATTACTTAAATGATTTTGATTAATAACTGAAATTTATTTATTAGATTTTATTATATACCTGCGGAAGGAAAAGTAAAATAATACATATAAATACACTTGTTTCATTATTTTTATTTCTTTTCATCATTCACACATTGGCATAATCTTATTTTATAGCTTGCCACCAGGCGATAACAAACACATCTCACTCTATAGGTCTCGAATAACGGTTCAGCGCATATAATAAAATGTTTTACCTGAAATTAAAACAGTTATTATATGCAGAAACCTTATTCGAGACCTATATTTTAAATACTGCCTGATGGCTAATTCCACTGAACTCCAGTGAGATGCAATGTGACGAGTCAAATCATGGCTGCCTGTGACAAGCAATACCCCCCTCCACCTCACTTGTACCGCCGGAAGTGACGTGGCGGGGATGCTAGGAGGCTGTTCAAACGAAGCGGAAGTGATGCTGTCTCACTCTATAGGTCTCGAATAAGGTTTCTGCATATAATAACTGTTTTAATTTCAGGTAAAACATTTTATTATTTCGAACATTACGTCGAGTGTAGTGTAGATAATAGTACATTATGAGACAAGTTAGCTTAGGTTGCTCATTGCACACGAGGCTGTGAGTTGCAGCCCGAGCCCCAGGCGAGGGCGTAACTCAGCCGAGTGTTGAATAAGCAAGAGCTCACGAGTTTCATACGACGTTTTTCAACACATTTATTGCGAGGAAAAAACAAAGTAATTTACCACACAGCAACAAATACGACAAAAACAAAATGTGATAATTATGATGAGAAAAGGCGCGCAGGTTTTTTTTTGTTTTTTATTACAGGCACAATGCAAGAATATTTTGCGAACAAAGGAGTGAGTGAGTATACAGCCTCTCGCATAGAACTTGCAGTAAGTATTTACGAATTTAACTTTGTAGGGATAATTCTATAACCAACTAGTGGTTTATATATTATTGCACGCGTTTGTTATAGCTCGGTTTATGGCCCTAAAACTAAATACCCTTCTCTAGATTTATGTAAACCTGGTACCTACTTTTTTTAAATAATTGTTAATCAATCCTATAAATTAGGTTAGTGATTCTATTCATAAAAAAGTACCAGCAGCATCACATAAACCTAAGAATATTAATATAAAATTCTTGAAATAAGTTTTTTAAATTGTACCTGGGTCACATAAATCTGAGGATCCCATGGGAGTCAACAAGAGGCGAAACCGATATTTAGCAGTGGGAACACGAGAACTTGAAATCCTATATTGGGCCCACTCATATTTAGCAGTGGACACGAGGATTTCGAAATACATTTGGACCCACTGTGGAACCTACCTACCAGTACGAAGGGAAAAATGCTTTGTCGCTCGTGGTCCCGGCCCCTTTGTTCGCTTTAGGACCCGAACAACCCGTGCAGTTAAAGAATGGGATTAGAAATGGCGTCGTACATGTTCTCTTCTCGCTCGGATAATTTCATGGTTATTTTGTGAATATTGGAAGCTTTTCAGGAAGAGGAAAATGCTAAAGAATAAAAGACACTTTTATGTAATATTTTTTAATAGTATTGGTAGGTAGGAGGTACATAACACGCAGGAGTCTGGGTTGTTTGGATAAAGGGAAGTAAAGATACAATACTATTTTCAATATGTACAAAATATACAATTATCTCTATATCCTAGCTTTAAAATCTATAATTATGATCACAATATTTTTATATTCTTACACTCTGCTAGAATTGAAACCGACCTCGAGTGACGGCAGCGCACAGGTCGGGAGGCGGTCGTTGCGATATATTAACAACAGTCTAGCCCTCACTTTCACTTTTGCTGCACACTTGAGATCAAATGTTATTTTTACAATATTACTCTAACATCTTGCACACTGGGCAACAACCGCAGCCCGAGCATGGCTGGCGTGCAAATCAATCCTTCGTCCACCGCGCGTGGCGCTCGAGCGTAGCCCTCGGTCGCAACTACGAGAGGTAACATTTCAAATACGAGACGGCGCTGCTAACGAGTCGGTGACGGGTGCGGGCATGGTGATCGTAATATATTGCCTAGTGTCTAGTATGTGTGTCTGTCTAGTATGTGTGCCTAGTGTCTAGTGTCTGTATAGTGTGTCTAGACACACTCACACTATGCCGAAATTACGCGACCAAAGTTCGGCATGATTACGCCTGCAACGCTATTTGAATTACTGACATAATATAATAAAAGCGTTACCGCCGAATTTCGGTCGCGTAACTAGTCTGTCTAGACACTTACCGTGTTATTTATTACAAAAGATTTGATGCCGTCACTTTTTTGACAATATTGATTAAAAAAGACAGCATCACATTCAAACAGGTATTTAGTTAAACAGTGTTTAAAAATATTTTGTAATAACACGGTGTCTAGACTAACTAGTCTGTCGAGACACTTAGTGTCTAGACTATGCCGAAGTTACGCGACCGAAGTTCGGCGTTAACGCTTTTATTATGAAAAAAACTTGACGTAATTTCGGCATAATGTGTCGTCAGTAATTCAAATAGCATTGCAGGCGTAATCATGACGAACTTCGGTCGCGTAATTTCGGCATAGTGTGTCTAGACACTTATAGTAAACTTTCACCGCGCCCGCACTATTGGTGAAGCGCAGTCATCGCACCCGGTCGTGTTCGCAATAGAATATGCACCCGCGGCGTTCGTGCGCGCAGCGCGCGGACGCCAGAGCGCGTCGTGGCCACGCCGCGGCGATCAACCCCGAGGCGTCACCACCACACACTCATCAGTTTCAAACAAAACGTAAAACAAAACTATATTATACTTCTCACAATAGTTAAGCATAGATTAAACTATTAAGTCTGCGTTAACTTACGACTTAACCCCACTGAGGAAACTAACTATAAATATTTCAGTTTGAATAAAGAATTACGGAGCATGGAAAAATTTATGAAAATATGAAATATTTAGTAATTGACATTTCAATAGCATAAATACGAGGTGCAATTATTTTCAAAGCGTAGCTATGCTTCCGGTAGCTTACTCTGAGAACAATAGCACCTTATTTACAAATCAGAAAAATGAGTAAATACCAATTTACCACCATAAATACATATCTTTTATAATTAATTTGTTTTCTTATCCAATAAATGTTAATATCGAGACTAAATACTGTACTGCTATGTTCCATGAAGACGTATTTACATTGAACCTCCTTCATAAGGAATTCAACTTAGAATAAATATAGTGTACATTATCGGGCATCTGTTAGTTAATAAAATTATACTTTAAAATTAATGGACGAAGTGATGAGTTCGTTAGTGTTCCTCCTAGCTAAGTCGAGAACTGTTTGCGACGGAAACATTACAAACAATCATTATATTATTTTTACACTCTACAACTTGAATCCTTAAAAGAATATACATAATAATATTACCTGTGCTATTATTTTCTATATCGTAAATATAAAATTACAATACATAAAATATTTTGTACTTTGTTTTTACGTACGACAGCACAGTCGCACCATTTATCTAACTAGAGATGCCAGTTAATCGAAACATTAACGCACTACAGACGGCTCACTCGCACTAGTCAACGGATAACCTCATGCAGACGGCCGACACTTATGAGAAGTACAATATCGTTAGTTTCGGCTGTAATCCAGTTATTGCTATCGAAACAAGTTTCAAATAATCACTATAGAAGAGTTATTTGTTAAGGGACGACAGTATTTATGAAACTACGTTTCATTCTTGCGGTGATATCGACTTTGGGGCGGGTGCTAATGGGGAATGATAATGGCAAGTGCAAAAAATCAAGTGCAATTTGCAACTCAGCATGGAAAAATTACTCAGTGAGACCCAGCATAGAGAGCACTCTCGCAGCTCTGTGCTAACGGAACGAACCTTCACTGATATCAATACATAATACCTTTTTGATAATTTTCAAAAAAGTTTACCAAAACGTAAGAGTCAAGGACATTGAAAAACTTAATTTTTAAGTGGTGCACGAAAAAGTGAATACAAAATCGAAAAAGTTACATCTCAAGTATGAAAAATCCCGTTATTTGTATCCGATCCGCCGTACCTGAGCTGTAACTTTGTACCTTCTAACAGTAATTAACACAACAAAGACGTAAAGTTATATAAAGAGAGTGAATTTCTTTCTATATTACAATAAATTCCAATCAATACAATCAGGATAATAAACTTTATCAAATATTTTTACCGTTATAAGGTGCAAAGTAAATTAATAAAAGTACTGATTGCTGGGTTGATATTCAATACTAATCATGAAAAAAATTACTAAAAAGTTACGATTAAGGGTCCAGGGTATATGAAATGAGGGTCAATTATCATGAAAAGGCGTTGGGATTATTGCGAAGAAGAGTTGATAGAATGACCACAACGTCATAATCACTAGTGTCATCAAACGATCGCTCATACATTTTCAACGACAACTAGCTATCAAAACAATATTATTTTATTCGTCAAAGCGATACCGCACGTGCCATTACCGCCTGGCGACATTTGCTCGGGAATTCTCAGGTCGAGTGTAGAACCACTACTACGGCCTATTCATTTAGGAATTAGGAATAAGTAAAATTTACTCTTTACCAGCTATGTTAAAACGTAGTGCGTCTAAACTCGGCCTGCGAGTACATATTGCCCTTTATGCTCCATAAGACTACCTACAGTCTATATTAAAAGTCAGAATCACAGTTTATTTTCCATGTGTTTTCACTTACTGTAATACACCTTTCAACTATCGTATTATTACAAATAAACAGTATTTATTCGACCCAGTAATCATGAGTTTTTCCATTACCTACCGTAATGACTTAAGCGAATAAATCGAATTTTAGTATGAATAGATTCGGTATTTACAGAATTTAAATTACTTTAGACCTAATCGCTTAAAACAAAATAACAATTTACACTAACAATAAAAAATGCTCGATAGATTGCCACTCATCTAATCGGAACCCAAAATTAAAAATATTTTTTTATTAACTGACTTTGCCATTTACTTATCATATTTTTTATAAATTTAAACTCCGAATAACGTCGAACCCAGTCGACTATAACAAAAGGTATTTTACAAATAAGCTATAACTTACAGCTAATACTTAAATAAGTGACGGCTTACCTAGTCATGTGAGACTTTATACAGCGCGCGGCGCGGCTCCGTCGCAGTCGGCGGCACGCCGCGCGATAACAATAAATAATCTAACGTTACATCACTAAACGAGAGTCCAGTTTCACAGAGGTAATCCAACTCAATTCCTACGAACTGTCATAGTACTAGGATCGAATGTCACGCGTCGGTCACGTCGCGGCGATCTGTACCGGGGCGACGACGGCGCCCGGTAGCGCGTTTACAAAATAAAACGTTTAAAAAAGTTTCACAACCTGGCCGTATTTACAATGCGTTATTATAAATAAGAACGTCCGTATCGGCGAGTGTAGAGTAGCGTCCGGGTGGATAGAGGTAGAGTCCGGTATTAAGTGGGGCGTAATCGGGAGTAATAGTGGGTAGTCACCGGTTGATATGTAGAGGACGAGGCGTCGCAGCCGGCCTCACACGGTGGCGATCACGATCAGCAGGTGCGCGATGTCCGCCACGCGGTGCATCAGGTCGGGCGCGATGCGATTCAGGTTCTCGTTCGCGAAATCGCACGACGGGAATATGTGCACGGTGTAAAGAGCCTGTTGACAAAATGTTGTTGTTGTAGCTCAAATTGATTCTTTCACTCGCATTGGAGCAATACGAACGTGGTTAGTGTATAGGTGCATCGGCACCTACGGCACGAATCGTGAGCGGTGAGATAAATTGGAGGGGATTACTGCGCATGTTTGCAGTCGTCACGCACCACACTCCCCGCCAATGAGACCTGTCACCGCTCAAGATCCGTGCCAAGGCCTTTAAGTGGTAGTAGTAGCACAGAATATATAATACTACTACATACTAAAGTTTATCTGCGCTAGGACAATCAAATAATAAGCTACTCTTGCAAATTGCACAGCACTGCGTGCCTATTATTGTATGCTTCTTCGTTACCAGCAGCATACAATGTTCGTTACCTGGTGGTGTCCGGGCGGCGCGATGTTGACGATGCCGGCGGCCTGCTTGCGCTGCAGGTACGTGATGAACCCGTGCGTCAGGTTGGTGGACTGCTGCAGCACGTCCATGTGGTCGCGCCCGCACGGCAGCGCCAGCAGCATACAATGTTCGTTACCTGGTGGTGTCCGGGCGGCGCGATGTTGACGATGCCGGCGGCCTGCTTGCGCTGCAGGTACGTGATGAACCCGTGCGTCAGGTTGGTGGACTGCTGCAGCACGTCCATGTGGTCGCGCCCGCACGGCAGCGCCAGCAGCATACAATGTTCGTTACCTGGTGGTGTCCGGGCGGCGCGATGTTGACGATGCCGGCGGCCTGCTTGCGCTGCAGGTACGTGATGAACCCGTGCGTCAGGTTGGTGGACTGCTGCAGCACGTCCATGTGGTCGCGCCCGCACGGCAGCGCCAGCAGCATACAATGTTCGTTACCTGGTGGTGTCCGGGCGGCGCGATGTTGACGATGCCGGCGGCCTGCTTGCGCTGCAGGTACGTGATGAACCCGTGCGTCAGGTTGGTGGACTGCTGCAGCACGTCCATGTGGTCGCGCCCGCACGGCAGCGCCAGCAGCATACAATGTTCGTTACCTGGTGGTGTCCGGGCGGCGCGATGTTGACGATGCCGGCGGCCTGCTTGCGCTGCAGGTACGTGATGAACCCGTGCGTCAGGTTGGTGGACTGCTGCAGCACGTCCATGTGGTCGCGCCCGCACGGCAGCGCCAGCAGCATACAATGTTCGTTACCTGGTGGTGTCCGGGCGGCGCGATGTTGACGATGCCGGCGGCCTGCTTGCGCTGCAGGTACGTGATGAACCCGTGCGTCAGGTTGGTGGACTGCTGCAGCACGTCCATGTGGTCGCGCCCGCACGGCAGCGCCAGCAGCATACAATGTTCGTTACCTGGTGGTGTCCGGGCGGCGCGATGTTGACGATGCCGGCGGCCTGCTTGCGCTGCAGGTACGTGATGAACCCGTGCGTCAGGTTGGTGGACTGCTGCAGCACGTCCATGTGGTCGCGCCCGCACGGCAGCGCCAGCAGCATACAATGTTCGTTACCTGGTGGTGTCCGGGCGGCGCGATGTTGACGATGCCGGCGGCCTGCTTGCGCTGCAGGTACGTGATGAACCCGTGCGTCAGGTTGGTGGACTGCTGCAGCACGTCCATGTGGTCGCGCCCGCACGGCAGCGCCAGCAGCATACAATGTTCGTTACCTGGTGGTGTCCGGGCGGCGCGATGTTGACGATGCCGGCGGCCTGCTTGCGCTGCAGGTACGTGATGAACCCGTGCGTCAGGTTGGTGGACTGCTGCAGCACGTCCATGTGGTCGCGCCCGCACGGCAGCGCCAGCAGCATACAATGTTCGTTTTCCATCTAGAACAAAGTAACCACATTTATCAACATCTCTTTATCAGTTTGGCTGATTATCCTTTACATTTTGACATTTTCACGACTAAAAGTCGTCCAACCAATAATGCATAATATGTCTCGAACGAATACGGCCAACCGAATAAAGTGCCTGTTACACGGCAGCCAGTCACGTCCCATCTAAGGTGACTTTGGTTGGCAATTGATAGAATTGAAATTAGGGTTGTAAACCTTTATCTACGGCTGTAAACCATCAAGGTTACCTTGGCTGGGTCGTGGCAGCCGTGCAGCAGGCACCATAAGTGGCTGGCTGTAGACGAAATGTCCTCAAAGAACTTCACATACGTGATAGGTTATCGTCGACTGTGCAGTTACGAATACATACGTTCTTTGGGCATATTTCCAGAAATGAGGAATCGATGGAGAGGCTCGTAGAACAAGGAGGAAGACATCACGAGGCCGCTCTCCGGCTCGTCGGATCGAACTCATCAAGAAAACTGCGCCGTCGACCGCAGTACAATGTTTTCGCAACGGCGAAAATCAGCAAAAATGGAGAGACATCGCACGTCGTGCGGCCGCCCTGGGAGCGAGTGGCGACGGCGAGCCGCAACCATGTCCATCGACAGCCACGACCACTCTGTCAAGACTGCCCGACTAAGAAGAAGAGTACATCTAGACGAGTTGTATTTCTAGTACCTATATCCTTTTAACGTGATGTCTTAATTACTTGATTTACGTATGTGTACCGTACCTTCATCTTGCGGTGCACCTGATCGAGCTGCGCGGGCTCGAGGCGCATTAGGCGAGGCGCGGCAGCGTGTCACTCGCCACCGCGTGGTTGCCGCCCACGAAGTGCATCTGCACCGCGGCAGAGTCGTTCTTCAGAGCGAGAGTTGTTTTATGTATGTGTATGGTACCTTTACCTCAGTGTCTCAAGACGAAAGTCTATGACCAGTGTGTGTTGCCAGTGATGACTTACGGCTGTGAAACATGGTCGCTAACTTGGGTCTCATAAGGAGGCTCAAGGTCACCCAGCGTGCAATGGAGAGAGCCATGCTCGGCGTTTCCCTGCGTGATCGCATCAGAAATGAGGAGATCCGCAGGCGAACTAAAGTAACCGACATCGCTCGAAGGATTGCTCAGCTGAAGTGGCAGTAGGCTGGACACATAGGGAGAAGAACAGATAGCCGTTGGGGCGGAAAGTTTCTTGAATAGCGACCGGACGCACCGGACGACGCTCCGTGGGTAAGCCCCCGACAAGATGGACCGACGATCTGGTGAAGGTCGCGGGAAGCCACTGGATGCGGGCAGCGCAGGACCGATCGTCGTGGAGATCATTGGGGTGGCCTATACCCAGCAGTGGGTGTCGTGCGGCTGATATGATGATGATGATGGTACCTTCATCTTGCGGTGCACTTGGTCGAGCTGCGCGGGCTCGAGGCGCATGCGTTGCGCGATGCGCAGCAGCGGCGCGGAGCCGTCGGCCAGCCGCGGCAGCGTGTCGCCGGCCACCGCGTGGTTGCCGCCCACGAAGTGCATCTGCACCGCGGCAGAGTCGTTCTTTAGAGCGAGCAGCCCTTGCCACATCACTGGGTACCGCTATACAACATACACATATTGCAAAATAAGCACATTATACAATAATTCAACTAAATAAGTATTAAACATTTAACCGCTTTTGTGGTCTAGTGGTTCGCCCACGCGCGTAAGACGCAGGGGTCCCGGGTTCGATTCCCAGGAGGGTACTATTTGTACTCGGTTTGGTTGGTGGTAGGGCTTGTTTCAAGTCCGCCTGGCTAGCTACCACCATTTTACCTAAATCTGACACCATAACAGCAATTTGAAAATTGTTGTGTTCCGGCAGTTAAAGGTAAGATAGCCAGTTCCTCAGTGATGATGATTCCGGGAGTAGTGCGCTTCCACCTTCGGCCTTATCGTCACTTAGCATCAGGTGAGATGAAGGCAAGGCACTATTCCGTTGTAGATAAAAAAGAAACAATTAAAAATTAACGTCGCACTGATGGTTCATAGAATGAGACTTGATAAAATAAACAGGATGAAATCAAAACAGTCGACAAATTTTTTGGTGTGGCTTAGAACGTCAAACTGAACAACTTAGTCTATGGGACCAACTTAATAATAGCAAAAAAATTATCAACTGTTTCATACATTTTGGTTGAGTGACGTTTTATATGGAGTAGGTTGTCAGTAAGTTACCCTGAGCAGCATCTGTAGTGAGTCCGCCTCTCGCGGCACCTGCGAGGCGTGCGGCGGGCCGGGCGCAGCCAGCGGCGGCAGCGCGCCCGGCAGCCGTGACGTGCCGTGTGCCGGCGGCGGCGACCGTCCGCACCCCACAGCGTACACTACAACACACACAATATTACTCACACTCCTACCACAATATAGAGAGTACAGGGGGTCGTTCCGAACCTACGCTCCGAGTGCAACCGAACGCTCTAACGCCGTTCCCAACATTAGAGCGTGACGTTCGGTTGTAACAACTTTCCCGTTCCAAACGTCAGAGCGTTGCAACCAAACAACCATTAAAATTGATGGTTGTAAAACGCTCTGACGTTTGTCTATGAAAACATGTCAATATCATTTGACATTATTTTGTATTTTGATGTTTTTGTGTCTAATTTTCAAATAAATCATGGTAGCTTCGCAAAAATTAACTATTTTTATTTGATTTTGAATAAATTCAAAATCAAATAAAAATAGTTTAAATAGGTAGGAAAGTTTAAATTATTCCTATTTCAATTGGAAAATTAGGACTTTGTTTTGACATTGACATTTAAAGTTCTTGGTCGTTCCTAACCTTAGAGTGAGTTAAAAAACAACCATTTGGTTGTTTTTTAACTGCACTCTTAAGCCTCTGAACGCAACCCAGTGTTAAGCGGCGACCCCCCTAAGGCCGAACGACTCCGTGAGGCAGTGGACGTCATACTGCAGCTCGCGGCCAACGATATTTGTGCGGCCCGCCACAAATATATTTCGCCACTGCACAAGTAAAAACAATATTCATTCACTGAGGCCTTTCCTTTAGAATCGAATGAAAGGAAGAATAAAGTAGCTGCTTTGAAAACTGCAATTTGTCGTTAAGAAAACTTCATTTATTTATGACGACAGCAGTTGGGCAAATCGAGGCTGATACAAAAGCATCTTATCAAGTTGGTTACATGCTTGCAATAAAAGAGTGCGTTAACTGCTTTCTAGACTTTGTTTCAAATATTTTCAAATAATAAACAAATAATGGCGGAACTAAAAAAGCTTACGCTTGCCGAATCAACCTGTCGAAGCCGAGTTGAAGAATTGTCAAAAAATATGTATGAGGCAGTTATTGACAGGTTAAAAATCTGCAAATACTAGTTTTGCGTCTTATTGTCTCAGTGTCCACTTTTTGTGTGGTAGTCTGTAGTGTATTCTGTGGTAGTAGGTATATAGTATACTGACTGATGAGCCGGTCGGAGGGCGCGGGCGAGTGCGCGGGGCGCGGCACGCGCGCGGACGCGGGCCGCCGCAGCTCCAGCGGCGGCGCGGGCGCCTCGCACCCCTCCGCTTCTAAGCTTCTGCACCAACATTAACAACAATGTTATTGGAAATACGACATTACTTGAAATCGAAAATTCAGCATCGCTTTAAATACCGGGTGTAACAAGACAGTCAACGAAGGCGAGGTCTACGTATTCTGCCCATCATCAGGACCACTGGGAAACGATTTTAGTTTTTGGTGTTAAAAAAGCATTGCATACATTACCACGCAATGTAACGCGTACAACATACCGCGCCTGCGAGTGTATGCTACACAGCTGCGTGCGGCCGAGTTGACAGGCAGCGTTTATGTGCGTGCTTATGAAATACATTGAGTGATGACTTTTTGAAAACATTGTTACGAAATACTTAAAATTTTGATAATGTTACTTTGGAAAAAAATAGGAAATAACGAATAATATAAGATTTCATAAAAATTTTGAAAAAAATTTTTTGACTTTAACCTTTAATAACTTCGTAGCTATTGGTTTCCCAGATATAGTCTAAAGACAAAAATGATCCTGATGATGGGCGGAATGCTTGGTTTCGTTGAGGGTCTTGTTACACCCGTTATTACTAATTTTGAAAACACAATTATATGAAGCTTTCACTAAATAAATACGAAAATACACACACGTAGTTATATCATTTTATGTTAGATCCGATTACCTGGTATAAGGTGAAGGAGAAGCCCTGTTCTCGTGCTGAGTGGCACGGAAGTGTTGTTGATAAACCTGGTAGTGTTGATGTGAGAAGTGCGGATACATTCCATCGCCCTGTAGACATAAAACAACATTAGACATACTCGTTTGAACAGTCAAGAAATTCTAAGCTAGTCCACCGATACTACATTTAATCACACTATGATTAGAAATCAAATAATCGGATGCATATTACCAAAAGTCAATTGAAGGGTTAGGTGGACAAAGTGTTATCTATGTGTTACAACATTTGAACCTTTTGTTAGTTAACTAAGAACTTTGTCCACTCACCTCATCAATTGTTTGCTAGCATATTATGTAAGCCAGCCTATAATAGGCTTCTTAAAATATTTAAAATTCTTAAGCCGTGTTCCCATGTGGTTACAACATAATAAGATTGTGTTTGCTTCTTCAAAAAAGTAGGGAAAAGCACCCAATTACGTTGTTACAGGCTAACTGGAATTTGTGTCAAGTCAGATTTATTCATTACGTCTCACGGAGTATACACTAAAATTGGTAATTCTTGAATCCTTTTTCATAAGCTGAACATCTGAACTTTACGTAAATATGCATCCATTTATCAGATCTCTAATAAATTATGATATACCGAGGCTACTGGCGAGGTCTGTTGATGCGCCGGCGGCGGGCTTCTAACTAAATCCGTCGACTGTTTCCCGGGCAGCATGGACAAAATTAACAATGTTACAGTAAAGGCTACTTACTTACTAGTAATCTATACATAAAACTCTAAATTGATCGATTCATTCATTAATAGGCGTAGAGCCCTAACGGCTGAAGGTGATACCTTTCATGGTGAGCACGGCTTAGTAGCAAAAGGACCTATTCGCAAAATGCCCTGCAGTCGCAATTGCCTTATTCGCGATATGCCTCATTCTCAAAATGCCCTATTCGTGGAATGCCCTATTCTCCTTTGGACTCATTCGCAGAAAGACTTATTCTCAGAATGACCTATTCTCAAAATGCCTCATTTTTCTCTAAGTGTTTGTTAGTGAAACTATGCCTGTATACAATGTGTCCCTCGATAAAGTGCAATCCTGAAAGGGGGTTAAAGTAGATTGGACACACTGTATTATTTATAAAACCAGAAATTGAGTATTTCAGAAAGGTTAAAAATAATTCATATATGTATAAATATGAAAAAATACTAACTTATAAATCGTCATTTCTTATCATTTTATTAAAAATCAACAAGAGTATGCCATATTACTATACTTAAAGGAAAGCTATGAATTTTTCTTTTTATAATCATTATTATTTGTAATATCAATATTTATTATGTAAGAAGCAGATGTATTATAAAAAATTGTATTGCAATTTTACATTAGAAGTTGCAAATAAATAATTTGTTTGAAGAATTGTTCCACAGTAATTTCCTGTCTCTAATTTAGTCAATATTTTTTAATATTTCTTATCAGATATTATATCTATAGCGGAGCTGACGAATTAAAATGTAATAAAAATGTATTTTACTTATTAATACATGATAATTACCAATTATTTGCTGTTAACGTTAAAGCTGGCAGATATTTAAAAAAATGTGTCCTTTTGAGAATAGGTCATTACGCGAATAAGGCATTATGCGAATGTGTCTTTTTGAGAATGAGGTGAATAGGTCCTTTCGAGAACAAGTCATTCCGAGAAAGTGGCCTTTTTTTGGCCGTGTGGCATTTTGCGAATAGGTCCTTTTGCTACTAAGCCGTGAGCACTAAGAAAGGATTTTAAAAAATGGCTTAGTAGCAAAAGGACCTATTCGCAAAATGCCACACGGCCAAAAAAAGGCCACGTTCTCGGAATGACTTGTTCTCGAAAGGACCTATTCGCATAATACCTCATTCTCAAAAAGACACATTCGCATAATGCCTTATTCGCGTAATGACCTATTCTCAAAAGGACACATTTTTTTAAATACCTGCCAGCTTTAACGTTAACAGCAAATGATTGGTAATTATCATGTATTAATAATTAAATAGTTATTTGTTATACAAGAGAGCAAAGTCATTTTTTGCTGCGAGTGCTGACTTTTAAATCACGAACTAGCGAAGTAGTCTAGAATTGAATCACGAGCGTAGCGAGTGATTCTAATATAGACTACTGAGCACAGTGAGTGATTTAAAGGCACGAGACATCAAAAAATTTGCTCTCGTGTTAAACATACAACTTTTCACCTCTACCAGCGAGAAAAGGTGTTAGAAATTAAAAAAGCACTTTGCTTCACGCTCGCAGCAAAAGTCGATTTTGCTGCGAGTTTTTGGTAAAGAGTACTTTGCCTCACGCTCGCAGCAAAAGTCGATTTTGCTGCGAGTTTTTACGCGCCAAAAGCACCCTTTTCGTGCTGGAGAGGTGAAAATACATTTTTATTACATTTTAATCCGTCAGCTCCGCTATAGATATAATATTTGATAAGAAATATAAAAAAATATTGACTAAATTAGAGACACAGGAAATTACTGTGGAACAATTGTTCAAACAAATTATTTATTTGCAACTTTTATGTAAAATTGCAATACCATTTTTTATAATACATCTGCTTCTTACCTAATAATTATTTATATTAAAAATAATAATGATTATAAAAAGAAAATTTCATAGCTTTCCTTTAAGTATAGTAATCTGGCATACTCTTGTTGATTTTTAATAAAATGTTAAGAAATGACGATTTATAAGTTAGTATTTTATCATATTTATATGTATATGAATTATTTTACCTTTTTGAAATACTCAATTTCTGGTTTTATAAACAATACAGTGTGTCCAATCTACTTTAACCCCCTTTCAGGATTGCACTTTATCGACGGACACATTGTATATAGGCATAGTTTCACTAACAAACACTTAGAGAAAAATGAGGCATTTTGAGAATAGGTCATTGTGAGAATAAGTCTTTCTGCGAATGAGTCCAAAGGAGAATAGGGCATTCCACGAATAGGGCATTTTGAGAATAAGGCAATATGCGACTGCAGGGCATTTTGCGAATAGGTCCTTTTGCTACTAAGCCTAAAAAAATTCACCTCCTAAGGGGATGAACTAGGGGAAGAAATAGGAGAAGCAAGTTTGTATGGGAATTTGTATAGGAAAATTGAAATGTACGATTAGAGCCCTACCGGCTGAATAGAAGGTAAAAACACAATTTTTTGAGGGTAGATCTTTCATGGCGTAGATGAGCACTAAGAAAGGGTTTTGGAAAGGGCAAGGGGATGGGCAAGTAAAAGGGATAGGAATAGGCTATTTGACTAATTTTGGAAAACCATTTTAAATTATTCCTTATTACGTAATAAGCGCACCACATTGATATTTCAGGAAAAATCAATGTATTTCATTAAAAAAAACAGTGTTAAAGTTTACAATTTTAAAACCGCGCCAAAAACTCTATGGCGCTGGACACGTGACTTGTTGACGTCACAAGCCTGTAAACATTGTAATATCCTTAGCCATTTGACAGCAATCAATCGCGGATCCTAAGTCTATGGTCGTGTCAAACACCTGAAGCCATATTTATTTCGAGGCAAGTGACGTCATCAGTGATCTTGGAGAGTTTACGCCACAGAAAAAAAATCAACAATTATTGCATTTTTCTAGGTGAAATTAATCAATTAATAGACTAAGTCTATTTAATAGTTAAATATGTTTTATTACGCCAATATCTGTTAGGATGGCCACAATTTTGTTCAATGTTGTCAAATACCTTATTCTGAACGGGGACGGGGACGAGGACGGGAACGGGAACGGGAACGGGAACGCCTTCTACTAGCATTTTAAGGATAAGTAGGTACTAATGGTTTTCTAAAATGTTCACACCAACGAAGTCGCGGGCAAAAGCTAGTATTAAGATAAACGTGGACAATAATAAGCATTAAAAGCACTCACCAATCCAATTTGTCCTTGTGGGCTGACAGCTGGTACGCTCGTAAGAGTAACACGGGGAGCAGCTCCTATACAAAAAAATAGGTATTATAAATCAGATAATCGTAATAATCAATATAAAACTCGACCCACAATTTTAATATTTTTGGCTGGCAACAATTCAAACATTACCTTTAATAGCCTCTATTAATTAGTTGTCTCTAATGGCCAAATATTCAAACGCTTTTTTAGTAAAATCTATGACCTCTTAAAGGAAGTTGTCAGTTTCATTTTTCTAAAAAAATCAGAAAAAATATTTAAAAAAGTCCTTAATTTTAAGGCTCGTACCAAACTCAAACTCTAATCTCTGCTCGAGTACAGTAAGAAAAGGATGGTGCTAATCATCGCATATAGCGACATCCCTTTCTACTCGAGCAGAGATTTTAGTTTGAGCACATCCCGGACACTCCATACAACCGCGCCATTATAAACAGTTGACGTTTTTGTACACGCGCAACTGTGTGTAAGTCTAGGGCTACCGTGCAGTTTGTACTGTATGAGTGGCGGCGTTCAATTCATAATTCGAACTTTTTGGTAAATAAAGTTACGAGTTTACGACGCATTACTTTGAATATCAAAATAAGTTGACAAACACGACTAAAAAGGTACGACACACGCATTGCTTTGAATATCAAAATAAGTTGATGTTGACAAACATGACTAAATAACACACGATTCGGCGCTCGAAGACACGGGGTGGGGTGTGGTCAGCGAACTAAAATCTATGGAAGTGTAATTGCAAACAAATATTGCCTAAAAAATGGCACCACCGGCCCAAAAAAGTACAACCCGCTCAGCTTTAGTCGGGCCAGCCACGCACCCGGTGACTAACGTTAGTGTTCTTTTCAATAAATTACAGTTTGTATTGTAATGAAATTTATCGTAATTATATATTTCTTTATGTAACATATAATTTTACAAGGTAGGTACGTACATATTTAATTCATTTAAGTTCCTAAATTATCATCAAAATATTCCTTTATAGAATAGTAAGCCTTGTCAAGAAAAAGTTTTTTTAAATTATTATCAAATTTTGTTCCTTGGAGGGCTTTTAATGAGTTAGGCAAGTGGTTGTATAACTTGACTGCCATATAGAATGGCCCTTTTTTAAAAAGATCAAGGTGTGGGGTTAATTGACATAAATTATTTGCTCGGCGAGAAACGTAGCGTCTGGGAAGGTCGGTTATTCTATTGAAATAATGTGGACTGGTGCGAACTAATCTACAAAGCTCGTAGATGTATAAACAAGTAACTGTAAGGACTTTTAAACTGACAAACCATGGCCGGCATGATTCTTTGGGTGGCAGATTGACTATCACTCTGATGCAACGCTTTTGTAAAATGAATACTGACTGGACATCAGTTGAGTTCCCCCAAAAAATAATCCCAAACCTAATCCAGGCCGCAGCGTGCGCGTGGTATGCAGTCAACGCGCATTGTGAATTTGTACATTTTCGTAACTCATATAGGGCGTACGTAAAACTGCTAAGTTTTCTCACAACTGCACTAACGTGAGATTTCCAAGTCAAGGTGGAATCCATGGTGACGCCTAACAACGTGAATGAATCGACTACTTCTATTTTATTTTGTTCAAACGTTATATTGAGTGGAAGTGCTGATCTTTGGTGAGGTCTAAATTGGATTATTTTAGTTTTCTCCAGATTTAATACGAGGCCTATTTCACTTAAATGTTTCGCTATATTGTTTATGGACGATGTTATTTCATCTTTTAATTTATTCATGTCATTATAGTTACCAGATATGATGAGAGTAGCATCGTCAGCAAATTGTACGATTTTGTTTGGCGTAGCATGAGGCAGGTCATTAATATAAGCTAAAAACAGCAAACATCCTAGCACGCTACCTTGTGGTATTGATCCGGAGACTGTGTCGATTTCGGAATTAACATTTTCCACAACACCTTCACTCGAGTGTGCAATTTGTACGAGTTGCTTTCTGTCTTTCAAGTAAGATGTCAGCCACTTAATTGAATTTCCACGAATTCCTAGATGTTCTAATTTTTTTATAAGTATCTCATGCAGAACACGGTCATACGCCTTGGAGATATCCATAAATATCGCTACAGCACACTTGTTTTCATTAAGAATATTCAAAATTTCAAAGCTACAGTCGAGCACTGCTGTTGTCGTGGAGTGTTTCTCTCTAAAACCATGTTGGTTCGTATTAAGCACCTCATATTTTTCAAAAAATCTGTAAATTAGTTTGCATATTATTTTTTCAAAAATTTTTGATATTACTGATAGTATGGCTATCGGACGGAAATTCACTACATTGGACTTATCACCTTTTTTGAAAATAGGTTTGATTATAGCTTGTTTTAAGAGTTGTGGAAAAGTACCTTGTTCGTAAGATTGATTGAGTAAGAATGTTAAAGGGGATAGAAATTCATCTACGCAATGTGCCAGTAACGTGGCTGGAATCTCATCATAACCACATGTATTGTTTCTCTTTAGGTCCAAAATTACCTTCCTTACCTCTGGCTCAGTGACCGTACCTAGGTAAAATGAATTCACTATGGTATTTTTATTCTGTATTTTGGGGCTATGGATATCATCGTTTTTTCCAATACTAACGTAATAGTCATTAAATAGATTTGCTATGGTCTTTGGGCATGTGATTGTTTCATTTTTGTTGTTTAGAATTATGTTTCGTTGTCTATTATTGTTAGAGGGCTTTGTTTTCTCATTAATTATGGCCCACATCGTTTTGTATTTGTTTTTAGATGTGTTGAGTCTGTGTATGAATGATTTTCGTTTTTCACTTAATATAATTTTTTTTAATAATTTAATTTCAGTGTGTCCTAGGTATTTTGTGATGTTTGTTTCTGACCTGAGTAGTGGTGTGGTCCGACGACGGCGACTTGTTTGACGTGCGGGTGGTGGTGCGGGTGGTGCGCGCCGCGCGGCAGGCTGGCGGGCCCGGCGTACGCGCCGCGGAACCGCGAGCCGCCCGCGCCCGCGCCCGCCACCGCCACCGCCACCGCGCCCGCGCCCGCCGCGCCCATGCCCACGCCCACGCCCACGCCGCTCGCCACCAGTGCGCCTTCGCCATCCCCGCCTCTGTCGTATTAATATTATTAGATTAAAATCACTGGTGCTAAACGCGTTTAAACTAAAACAAGCCCCCTAGCCAAAGTAACATTTGCAAATCTTCGTTATCGCTTCGCTTTCGAAACATGTATGGGATTGACATAAGGTTTCGTTAACAATCGAATTTTAAAACGTAAAATCCATACATGTTTCGTAACAAAGCGATAGCGAACATTTGCAAATGTGACATTGGCTACAGGCTCAGGACTCTGTCACTCCGCGCGTGAGGATGAAGCGCTCGGCATTCTCTGGGAGGACAAATTTCATACGTCAGAAAAGATAAAACCTACGCGATAGAAAAAGAGGCAACTACTAAGTGAATGTTGTGGAGCGAAGAGAGCACTGTGCGAGCTGAATTGCACTTTGTTGTGACGGAGCAAGAGTCGCAATTTATTTCAACGGTTTTGCGGAGTGCAACTTCTGTACGCTAGTACTATCTATTCTGTGCTAAAACAGGAGGAGCTCAGTGGCGCAGTGGTATAGCGCCAGGCCTAGCGATTGTGGAAGTTAAGCAACTTTCGTAAGGGTCAGTCATGGGATGGGTGCCGAAAAAATTATTATCTCGAGCTCCTCCGTGCTTCGGAAGGCACGTTAAGCCGTTGGTCCCGGCTGCATTTGCAGGTGTTAACCCACCAATCCACATTGGGCCCACGCGGTGGGTTATGGCCTGTCCTCCTTATCCACTCATAAGGAAGGCCTGTGCCCCAACAGTGGGGACATCAAAAATGTCTGATGGTCTCTGGTCTTAAAATAGAACATACCTACCTACCATTTCCCGAACGTTTCGACCGAGTTGCATCGGTCGTGGTCACGGGTTAACTGGGGTGACCACGGCCGATGCAATTCGGTCAAAACGTAATCTAATAAAATGCAACTCGAAAGTTTAAAAGTATATCATTTTAAATGTAACTAACAAACTTCAATTTTTTTGTTAAAACAAAACTAATAAATAACTCGGACTACTAGATAGCTTAATTGATATCAGAAGTTTTTTTTTTTATTTCAAATAATAGTACGCGCTAATGTATAAGATAACGATGATCTCACCTTATAAGGATGGGAGTGGCACGGTCGGCAGGTCGATGTGTAGAAGGCGGTCGGTGCGGCAGGGCGGGCGACTGCACGCGCGCGTCCGTCGCCTCGGTGGCGCCCACGGGCATCATGCTGCCCGGCACGTTGTCCACCAGCCGCCGGGCCAGCGCCTCGCCGTGGGGCTCCGCAAGGAACTCTTCCAGCGACGGCTCCCGCACCGGCCCCTTCTCCAACACCGTCTCCGCCACTTGCGCCCGCTGCATAGGCTGTATAGGCGGCTGCTGTGCCACGCACGGAATCGGCATCCGCACCGACGAAACCACCGCCGCTTCGAAAGCCCCAGCTAGTTTAGCGCTTATTTCGGATATCATTTTCTTAGGTGGTTTCATGATCGGTGTCGGTAGGCTGATGACTGGCTGGACGACGGTCGGCTGTGGCGTAGATTGGACGACGGATGTGGGAGTAGCTAAGCTTTGTACGAGGACGGGTTGAATGACGGGCGGGGCGGGACGCACGACCGGGGCCGCAGTCACCGGTGGATCAGTGTCGAGCTTCACGTTGATAGTGGGTTCGGACAATCTGGGCGCTTTCGCATCCCTGGTGGTTTCGTCCCGACGGATAATCTTCTCGTCACCACTATCGATCGAGGCGTCTGATAAACTTGTATCTCGCCCACGTTTAACACCGCGAGCCGGCTTACGCGGCTCATTTCCTGCCGCTTGATTTGCCTTAGCTCCTGCTTGTCGTGTCGCTCTTCTCTTTCCAGATTTTGTAACAGGACCCTTTCCAAACTCGTCAACAGAATCGTCCGTGGTAGTCTTTTGAACATCCTTTTCCTGCAATCTCCGTGATTTACGAGTGTTTAGGGAAGGAGATATGAAATCCTCAGGCTTTTCTTCCTTTTCAGTTTTTTCGAGGATTTTACCGTGCTCTTTTTGTGTTATGCTGAGAGTTGACGTTGGACATGAGTTATTGTTCCCTAAAATCGGACTCTTTATTGTTAGTATTAATCTTGGACGAGCTTCAGCTTTATTTGGTGATGTCGTCTCGTCCCCTGAGTCTTCGTGAAAGTCGTAGACATCTCCGGGGATGTTATTGGTGTTACTATTTACGACACTTTTTACTTTTTTGTCAACTTTTCCTCTTCCCCGTCCACGTCTTGAGGAGGTTGCGCCTCTTGCGGGCTTAGAAATTTGACGAGTTTGAACTCTATCTGACTTTTCTGTTCTTTTGCCCCTCCCACTTCTTCCGCCTCTTTTACCAGTAGGCATCACCTTCAATGTACTAGAGTCATCTTCGGGACCACTTGTTTCCATAAAAATATCGTTACTGTTTTCTGCAGGCTTAACAGGTTCAGGCTTGATAGATTCGGGGTTAAAAGGGAGGTTATTAGTAGGAGAATTGTGTTCGATGGTTTGTTCCGACTTGAGGGCTTGATTTTCTATTTTATCTTCTTTTTTCTCAGTAGCTTCATTGCTGTCACTGCATAAAGAGTCTACTTTCTTAATAACAGAGTCTATGTTCACATCTTTCGCACTCCACGAATCATTTTCATCCAGATTTTTCAGAGGATTATCATTACTTTCAGACTCATTGACTTCTAACGCAAAAATATTTTCTTCATGAATTTTACTTGACTTTCCACATTCTTTTTCATCTTCATTACATATAATATTAGGAGAAGAATCTCTATGTACTATTTCTGATTTGGACAAATCTGAACCTAATTTAGGATCAGATACAATATCACTTATTTTCTCGCTTCCCATAAAGGTTTCTCTATTTTCTTTATTTATCTGACTATTTTTGCCTTTGTTTTGTTCTACGTTGGAATGAAGGAATGCCATGTCTATAACAGGCTGTTCAGATACTTTGTTATCTTTTTCAAAATCATCTTTCTTTGGTCCATCAGAATTTAACTTTTTATCTCCACTCGAAACACTCATCAATGTCACCTTTTTTCCCACATTAACTTCCAATTTCTTTTCTGGATCATTAGTAACTTTAATTTCATTAGTTGTATCCTTTAGTAATTCCTCAAAATCTGTTTCACATTTGGTTATTGTTTCCACATGTGAGTTAGACGGTTTATAACATTTATTTTTCTCTTTCGAATCATAGAGAAAACTGGGAGTTTTGTTGTCATGCTTTTCGCTCATTTTATTTTCAGTGTCACGAGATATATTATTAGGACCTGTATGATTTTCAGTTGAATCTTTATCGCTTTTACTGTTAAGTATAATAGTACCGGGGTTTGAACTTGTTTTTAACAAAACAGGAGTCATTACGACATTAGTAAGACAGTTGGTTGTTACAGCAATTGACTTCGAAGTATCTAGTTTAGTAAGAACAGTGGGTGGTCTGATTGTTGCCATAGATAACACCGACGGAGGGGCTTTGTTTGCATCTATTTGTATGACGTTTGTAATTGGCGCAGTAGTCAACAACCTTTGGGAGTTTAACGAATGTATCACATTAGACCCTTGGCTTCTTACAGCATTGGCTTCTTGAAGTATAACTGATTTATTTCCACTTTGAATAAGAGATGCCGAAGAATGATTTACTCCTGCTACATGTATTATAGGAGTGGTACCAAACGGAATATGACTTAATTGTTCAGATTTTTGCACTTGATTATCCCTTCTATCATTCAGTTGACTGAGATTATTTAACAAGACTTTATTTCCCAGATGTAGAGTTGAATTCACATTACCAACATGAACAGCATGCTGCATGGTTATCAGGCGGTTTTGAGCCATTACTGTTGGGTTTGTAGTCTGAGGTATGCTTGTGGGGGATAATATAATTTTTGAATTTTCATTAGTACCATCCATAACAGGTCTTTGCTCGCTTTTCCGCATTTCTCCAGTTACTGTTTTTTGCTGCATCGTTGGAGAAACATTTACAGCAATTGTTTTATTTTGATGGACCACATTATTTACAGCGATTTGTTTAGAAATAGGAGCCAGAACAGGTGTCACTGGTAAACGATTAAAATGTATTGGAGCACCTTGAGTTTGCACTAAGACAGAATTAGGTATATTAGGAGAAACCATCGTTCTTGCACCATGAGGAAGATGCATTGCTTGAATAGGACTTAATGGCGGTTGCTGCATCCTGACTACTGTGACTTGACCTGGAGATCTTTGTAATGCATTAGGGGATGGTAATCCAACAGAATTCAGGTTTTGTGGGGATGTGCTCAGTATAGTCATATTTGATAATCTGGGCGATGTCATCGATTCTCCTTGAGATATAGGTTTAGGGCTTTGCAATCTTGGATCAGTGGTCTGCAATCTTGGTGATATTACGATGCCAGAAGGCTTTTGATACAGGATATGTGGCTCGGGAATCTTTATTGTAGGGGGTTGCATAATTGGAGACTGGGGACGAATCATTTGATTTATCACTTGATATGGTGTGCCTACTCTGCTCGCGTTGATGATAGGTCTCAAAGCATTATTTCCTGTTACATTCTGATTTGGCGATCTGATTTGAACTATATTAGCTGTTATATGTGTATGCTTATTTTCATTCTTATCCCTGTGTAACATAGGATTTGTTTGAATATTTACCATATGCGGTTCAATCTTGTTATTTGTTAAAGTCCACGATGTAATGACAGGTGTTGCTGTAGAAGTAATAATTTGAACATTTTCTCGTTGAGTGTGTAGTATTTTTTGCTCTTGATCATTAACTTTTTTAATACTTTCATTGGCATCAGTAGTTATTACCTGTACAACAGTAGGTTTAGGTTTAGCAATCACTATATTTGATATATCAGTTGGTTTTGACTGTTCAGTACTGACAGTTATGGATTGATTAGTGGCTATTATACTGACAGGTAATCTCTCAATAGCATCTTGTGGTGTTTCGTCAGTTTCCTCTGTATCCGTGTCAATAAGTAAAAGATCATTATCAGAAACTGGTGTGTCTGGTTTTATTTCCAGTTCACTTGCATTCAAATTTTGCACGGCTCGTCTCATTTCTTCTGCGTCTTCTTCTGGGATATTTTCAGTTCCTGTAGAAGCACTTTCCATTTCGGTTTGGTGTGTGGAATCATTTTCAACTTGTTCATAATCGGTAAAGGCAACTTTTCCACCAAAACTTTCACCCAAAAGCGCTGCAACAGCATCTTCGGTTTCTTCTTGCGATATTATAGCTCGTGGTTTCTCTTCCAACTTTTTGTCCACTTTGCACGGCGGCGGCGGAGATTCTCCTTTATCATTTGGTTTTTCAGTTTCCATAGGTAAGTTCGATATACTACGAACAGCACTTTCACTGTTACCAATACCGTCATTGAATGTCGCTGCTAAACTTTCTCTATTTGGTGGTGCCTCAGTAGGGGGGTCTGCCGGTAGTGGGACCTCACTGATATCAATACTTTCAAAAGGTGGTGGCATTGGAATATTATCAACTTCTACCTGTTTAGTTTCAAGATAGTCAATTTCCATGCTTACATCCGAACCCAGACAAGGGCTTTTCTTTTCACACTTAACTTCAGCATTCTGTTGTGTCTCTGCTGGTGGACTATCTGTCAATCTTGGTAAGCTGGGTGATTCTGAGAGAGATTTACTGTCATCGGATTTATCTGTCACATTTATTGCCGGAGTGTCACTCGGTAATGGTATGTCTAACAACAACTCTTTTGTGGAAATTTCAACAACAGGTGGTTCTGGAGGTTCTATTTTATCGGATCTCTCATGATGGTAAAAATGATGATGGTCCTTACGGCTCTGTCGATCTTCTCTATTTTTCTTCTTTTTCTTCCTCTTTTCTCTGCAATCTTTCTTCACTCTATCACTGTGCTTATCACTTTTGTAAGTGTCTGTAAGGTAGGTATCATCAACGCGTTTTAAATCATTTTGCTCTATTTTCTTTACATGTTCAGGTAACACGTCTATACCAGCACGATTTTCGTCATCTGTAATAGACTCCGCAAATAGTCTTGCTTCAATGGCTTTGCTAACAGCGTCAACATCCAAACTATTCTCGTCGTCTTTACTGAGATATCGTCGTTCTTTTCGTCTTCTCTCTTTTCTACGCTTCAGCTCTTCTTTGTCTTTGAACTTACCATCATCACAAACGATTTGTTCATTTGTGCTCAGAGATGGTTCATAATCTTGAGTATGAAAATCATGTTTTTGAGGTACTCTAGTATCCCTATCCGACTCATCTGAAAGTGGTCCAAAAATGTCTTCCATTTTACCGTCCTTCTTGGAAATGCTGTCTGGTCCTCCTTCAAATGAACTTGTCATCAGTTTTTTATCCCTTTTACATTTATTTTTTTCGTCGCGGTTATCATCCGCGTCGATGCTATCACGGATTTTATCCTTTCGTTTCTCTTTCTTATTACTATGACGACGCACTTTTTCAGAAATTTTATGTTTTGTTTCTCCATCATGCCCTGCAGTATCAATCTCAGTTTTATTTTCCCCATCAGAGACGGAAGTTTTGTGCTTCTTTTGCTTTTTCTTGTGCTTTTTACGAATTTCGGTTATATTTCGATTACACATTGTGGATTCACTCTCTGATGAGAAATCATGTGGTATATTTTTACTAAATAATGGTTTATATTCATTGTCAGTTTCTAGACTTGATTTCAATTTGCTGTCATCACTATCACTTTTGCCAAACAAATTCAACAATGAATTCTTTTTAATTTTGTCCTCATAAGCTTCTTTAATAACAGACACACTTGTTTTATTTAATGACAACACAGATATTAACGCTAATTCTCTTTTATGTTCACTAACAAAATTAGGACTTTTGCTTATACTTCGTTTTGAAGCATCGTCATCTGATGTATCTGACATTATTCGCGATCTTGAATTCTTTCTAGATAATTTATTATGTAATTCTTCTTCATTGGGAACATTAAAATATTCATTTGTTTTATATTCAGGGCTCGAACCATGCTTTTCACGTTTCTTATTGTACATGGCAGCATCATCATCAGTAGAGCTGTCCATCGATCCTTTTTGAACTTTCTTCCTGTCATGTTCAGAATCACTATCTTCATCCCAACTTGATCTTTTCTTTTCCTCTCTTTTTGCTCTACTTTGTTTCAGTTGACTGAACTTTGCTTTAATTTTCTCTTGGCGTTTTTCTTCTTCTTGTTTCTGCATATTTTTACAAGATCGCGCTTTGACTTTATCATACATCGATATATAAGTAGGACCGTCATCGATGATATCAAATATAGAATGTTTTTTGGGTTCGTCTGAATCAGAAGTATCACCACTACTTTGAGCATTCTTCCGATTTTTACGTTTGCTGTTGTCAATTTTTTCGTCTCTACTTTTGCGGTCAATGGACAACCGCTTATCACGTGCGGCCTCCTTTTTCTTTTCATCAGTAGTTTTAATTTTTTTATCGTCTTTGTTCTTATTCAATAGTTCTGCTTGTTGCAAAGCATCTTGCTGCATCTGGAGTTCATGAATCTGCTGTAATTGTTGAATTCGTTTCTTTTCTTTCATTTCCTTTCTAAGTGCTTTTTGCTTTTCGTCTTCTTCGCTGGACCTGAGCTCTAAAGTAGCTAAAAAGTCGATGTCGTTGTGTAAACCATCATTCTGCGACTCCACATGTTGTGGAGATTTTTCATCATTTTCTGTTGAATTACTTTGCTTAGCTTTTAGCTTATCATACAATATTGCTGTTGAACATGGTTTTGGATCTTTAATCTCATTATCCTTCAATTCAAACGTATCATCAGGTGGCTTAACCTGATTTTTCCTGTCATCTTTTGTTTTGCTTTCAATGAGTTTGGCAAAATGACCCTTGTTGAATTTTGTAGTTTTATGTCTTTCATTACTTCTAGAATCTTTGGATTCTTTACGATCGGTACTTTTACCTTCATTCCTTAATTTCTTGATATCTTCATTTAGTGAATCAATGCTATCTTGTGAAGACATTCTTCTTTTGTGTCCGATGTTAGAAGGCAGGCTTGAACACGAATTAAGACGTTCTTTGCGTTTGGACTCGACGACGCTCGGAGAATCAAGTGAATAGTGTCTTTGTTTTTCAATATCTTTTATTTTAATTGAATGATCTAAACTATGTTCAATTTTAACTTGCGTATGTTGTTCAGCCAAGTCTTTTTCTTCTTTAATTTCTGTTTTAATTTTCGTAAGAGGTTCAAACTTTGTTGAGTCTAGGCACTTCGTTGAAAAATCTTTATCGATTTCTTGTTTGCAGTTTATTTCAAGGTAATGTTTCACTTTTGGTTTACTTTCCTCTTTTATATCATTAATGTCAATATCTTTAAGTTTTGTAGAATCATGAGAAACTCTGGACGTCGAAGAGTCTGTAGAGTCTTTACGACACATATCTCTTGATGATTCATCTCTGGAAGACTTTCTGGTTTTTGAAGATTCGCCATCCTTTTTACTGTCGCGTTTCGAATCACTAGAATCTTTCTTTCTATCGTGCTTTGATTTATCCTCTTTCTTTCCTTTTCCATCTCCATCAGTGGAATCTTTCCTTTTGTCTAATTTTTCTCTTCTGTGATGTTCGTGTCTGATAGATTTTTCTTCATGCTTAGACTTTTCAGTGTCGCGCTCACACCTTTCCTTATGAATTTTTTCACCGTCTTTATTATTCTTGTCAATTTTATCTGTATGTCCTTTATCAGTGGTATGGTCTTCTTTTACTTTTTTATCTTTCTCGGATATCTTGTCATGTTTACTACTTTTTGCCTTATCTCGTTCACTATCGTGTTTTTCTTTTTCATGGCGATCTTTTATATGGCGACTTTTATCACTTTTTATTCGTTCTTCAGCGGCTTTGTCATTTTCCAGTGTCTTCCTTTCCCCTAAAAAATGGGTATTACTACTTATTTCTTTTTCAAAGGTTTTTTCATGTTCTATGTTTTCTTTTTCCAATTTGGTATTATGCAAGGCATTTAGTATTGCATTCTGGTTAAATCGTTCCTTTCCATTCTTATCGTTGCTTTTAAAGTCTTGATTAATGTCTATAATTTCTTTGTTTGTTTTTACAAAAGTGTTTAAGTGATGATTCTGGGTATCCGTTTCAATAACTTCTTTCTTAATATGATTCGGTATAAATATTTCTTTAACAGTTTCATCATCTTTCTTTGATTGAGAGCCTAACTCTTCTAGTTTAATTTCAAGGTCCAAAGTAGACTTTATCTCTTCATCTATATGAGCAGGTAACTCGGATTTGATACGATATTCATCGACGGATTTAGTTCGCTTGTCCACGAAAGATTCGGACTTGATCATTTCATGCATGCTTCCAATTCGCTTTAAAAACGAATTTGCGAGGTCACGAGCATTATTGTCATCGTTGCGATTAGGAATTATTTCACTCGGTTTGTCTTCATTATTAGAAAAACCATCTTTTCGATCAGAAGACATCTGCACAGTCTTTTCGGCGATTAATTCTTGACTCCTACCAATGGACTGTCGTCTTTCGGAAGTTAGCGTTTTACTCTTATCTCTAGCCCGGTAATCGAATTCGACGTCGTCGAACCGGGGCGTGCCCGCTTCCGTCTCGACTACGGCGTCGGGACATATTTTGTTGGCGCTATAAAGAGAATCTCGCCTTCTTCTTTCGTTCGGGGTTCGAGGTTCAGTTTCAGGTACCGGTTCCATTTTGGGGGATCGTCTGTCGGTCGAATCGGGCTGCGATCGGTCCGTCGAGGGTGTCCTCGGGCGAACCCGCGATTCGAATCTAAAGTCGATCTCGTCGTACTTGCCACATCGATCAAGCGGGGCGAGCGGGGCAGGCCGGTCTGGCCTGTTGAGGCGCGGATCGGCGGGGCGCTCGGGCGCCTCCGCCTCGCCATCGAGCGGCGCCGGCGCGACCGCTGCCGCAGGTCCCAACGCCACGCCCGGCAACGGATGCGCCGGGAAAGGGTAGCGAAGCACGCGCGGCGTGAGCGGCGCCACGCGCGCGCGAGGGCTGCCCACCGGGCTCGGCGCGCGAACCGCACCCTCCAACCGCTCCGAATCTTCGTCGAACACGGATCGTTTCGCCAGCAAGGACCGCACGACTTCGGAGGGCTTCACCTCGTTGATGTCCACGTCGAGGAGGCGATGTTTGAGGCGAGGCGGGTCCGGGGGCGGCACGCGCGAGCCGCCGCTCCACCGCTCGTACTTCTCGTCGAGACTCCGGATGCGCTCCTCGAGGGAGGGCGAGTGCGGCGCGGAGCCGCCGCTCGAGGAGGAGACGGAGGGCGGGCGCGGCGGCGAGTCGGGCGCGAGCGCGGGCGCGGGCGCGGGCCGCGGCGGCTGCGGCGCCTGGCGGAGCAGCTGCACGGCGAACTTGGGCAGCGGCAGGCTCATGGGGAGGGGCGGGCGGTCGCGCGGCGGGCGGCGCGGCTCGGTGGGCGGCGCGTCGGGCTCGTCCCGCAGCGGCGTGCCGGCGCGCGACCCGCGCGACCCGGAGCCGTCGCGCCGCCGCCGGTGCCGCCGCCGCCCCGCGTGCCGCTCGCCGCATCGTGACCCCGATCGCGATCTGCGCGCGGCCGCCGCGCATCCCACCACCGAGGTTCCACCGACGCTTCTATGACGTTCCTGATGGGTGCGAAAAGAAGTGTCTCACGTTAACGCCGGACAGACAGAACATGTACACAAAAAAAAAAATTAAATTATTAAGATAAGAGTAACTACGACCTTTTAAAATCGAGAGGCACAGAAATCACGTAACCTTAACTTCGAATATAATATTTGCATCCTGGTGGAAATTCAGTAATACTGTTATAAATAGAATTTACCTTCGAATGTTTCCGATCTTCAGGACTGGAGTCTCGTCGATGACGTCTAGCACGGTGAGGAGAAACGACGACCGATTGTAGCCTATCCTCGAATGGGGTGTCTTCCGTCTGAGGACTTGAGCCCAACTCTTCGTATACCCTGTGAGCGGAAAATTCTACATTATACAATGTTACGCACACAGAGATTTAAAGCGCCGTATGAACGGCATACGTCATACCTGTACCTCCGTTCCGCATTGTAGTCGGCGCCGTCGTAAGGGTCTAGCGCGGGGTAGCGCGGCGTGCGCGACGACGCACGGCTGTAGCTCGACGCTCGGGACCGAGATCCGCACCCCTCGTATCTGGTGATAAACAACATTTCTATGTTCAACTAACTGGATATCATGTTCGCGATTTGCACATCGTTTTTAGTTATTTCCATATTAATGAAAGTTGCAATAAAATACAGTGTTAGTAACACCCTAGCATAAACTTTCAGGGCATAGTCGACTCATGATTCTCAGTTTATCTGAAGTGGAATTTGACTTCGCTAAATTCATGAAAAATTGATTTTTTTTTCAGACACAGACACAGTCTGTCTTAGTTTCTATGCAACTAAGACAGACTGTGTCTAAATAATAAAAGTGTCCTAATAATTAAAATATCAAAATTTTATAAACCCGCAATGTACAACAACAAGAATTTGCTATCGTTCGTTAGGGTCTCTGACACTGCTCGATCAGCCCGCCGCCGTGAATGCGCCTGCGCTCCCGCGATATTATAGAGTTGTTTCGCGTACATTGCTTCTCAACGAAAAATCAAAATCTCAACTATGCATTTGCGACAAGTGGTTCCAAAGGGAAAGTTGCTTAACTTTGAGGGTAGAATCATCCCTTAAAGTTTTCGCTACGGGGTGCTACTATTAGAAAATATTTAAGTATTCTAAAAATCGCATAAGTCATATAAATATCTTTTGGTAATTAGAAAACAAGTAATACAACTATGCATGCCAAAACTAAATTTTGCCTTCTAAAAATCATAAAATGTAAATTGAGAGCGTAATGTTACCAGCACACTGTACCTGAGTTGGTCGTGCCTGACGGCGGGCACGTAGCGCGCGGCGGCCACCTCGCCGGAGAGCCGGTCCACGCCGTTGAGCGACCCACCGCCGCCGTGCTTCTCTAGCTGCTCGTAGAACGCCTCCTGACAGACAAAACAATGTCGTCAGCAACCTTTCGACATACCTTGAGGTGCTCACACACCGGTCTTTCTTTACCAACAGTCGGAAACAGTTCCTTAAGGTGGATTACCGAGATAAGCTGCAGACTGCAGTTCCGCTACGCTCCAAATTGAACCGTAATGCTATGATTAAAAGCTCAATTTGAAGTGAGCGGAGAAGTGACGCGACCGCATATCGCGTCACTTCTCCGTAACATTATGGTTCAATTTGGAGAGTAGCGCAACGTGCGGTTGCAGTCTGCAGCCCGTTTTGGCAATCTACCTTTAAGGTGGAATTCCGAGTTGAGCTCCAAACCGCAAACTGCAGACTGCGTGTGTTATTTTGAAGCGAGGCTGCACGTGCCGTGGCCAAGCTTAATCGCTTCATAGAAAAAACTCGTGCTGTCTGCGGTTGCTCTCTGCAGCCTGGCTCGGAATTCCACCCTTATTCACAAACGTTTCATAAACTCGAAACGTGAAATACTTTCCATTACAAGATAAAACATATATGCATATATTTTTAAACGCCCTCTGAACTCAAGGTACTTTGGTAAAAATAATAACTGTTATGGAATATTTCTTTTTAATTTCACCTTAGAATTTTAATTGCTGAATAAAGAATTATGTTTATATAAAAAAACAGTAACGATCAATTGCGATTGTCAATTTTTACGTAATTAACGCAAATTGATGCGAAAATTGATAGTTTAAATGTACAACTGAAGCGGTTGTCAATTTCTTCAACCACTCTATCGCATTGACGTAAAAATTGACAAACGCAATTGATCGTCATCGGCGGCCTTAGAAACAGTATTGCAGTACCTCAAGACAAAAATGGGCAACTTCGTGTTTTTGCTTTTCTTAGAAATGACATCGACATTTATTTCATTGCAATAAAGTTGAATTTGTAAATTACTTTTAGGGTCAAACTAGTTTTTGTTAAAGGTCTTTGTTATGTTAGACCATGGTCTAACATACCCATGGGTCTACTACAAACTTTTTAGCATAAGGGCCAAATTAACTCTTCCACGAAGTCCCAAGGGCCAGGATCTAGCTAGCTCATCGTACCAACATACTGTAAATTACAGTATTGTTGGTACGATCCGGCCTGCTTTCACGGGCCGGATTGTTGGTGCTCGCGAGCCGGAGCTGGCCCGCGGGCCGTAGTTTGGAGACCCCTGTATAAGACATCGCTTCCGATGTTTCCCGTTGCCCATTATTTATCTTGAAGTACTGTACTAGAGAAGCGGGCTCACGTCAAATAAAACTAAAAGAAAGAAGAAAAGGTCAGCGAGAGCGGTCGGGCGCAGAGGAATGTATCGAGCGCGGGGCGTATCGTACCTGGCACTCGCGGGAGGCGTAGTCGACGCAGAGGCGCGGGTGGTCGGGCTCGGCGGCGGCGGCGGCGGCGGCGGCCACGCGGCGCAGCTCGCGCACGGCGGCGCCCGCGGCGGCGGCCTGCTCGAAGTGCACCAGCGCCGCGCCCGCCGCGCGGTCCACGCACACCGACGTCGCCGCGCCGCACCGCGATATGGCGCCCAGCACCTGCGACACCGTCACCCGTCACCCACGCTCTCGAAACGTTCCCTCCTCTCTGACCGAACCTTCCCTCCCCTCGCCGAGGTCACTCTGCCGATCTTTGGACACTATTCCCACTAGACCAGAGGTGCCCATACGGTCGATCGCAAAGTAATTTATTTATGGAGTGGTTACACCCAATGCAATTATACTAATGCATTTTTTTTTCTTGATAAATATTTGGTAGGTTAAACGGTCAAAATATCGATGTCTTAGTCATAATTTTTTGCTAGGTCGATCTCCTTAAGAAAAAATATGGACACCCCTGCACTAGACCGTTTCAAAGGCGTAGCCAGGATTGTATATGGGGACAGACAAAGAAAATCCCAAATTATATAGAGATTCACATCCCGTATTGTTGGATTTCACAAGCAAGCCTCCAAGCCTGTTAGTTCTTAGGCCCCATAAGAACATGCACACGGATTTCGCCGCGCCGCACCGCGATATGGCGCCCAGCACCTGCGACACCGTCACCCGACACCCACGCTCTCGAAATTTTCCGTCCTCTCTGACCGAACCTTCCGTCCCCTCGCCGAGGTCACTCTGCCGATCTTTGGACACTATTCCCACTAGACCAGAGGTGCCCATACGGTCGATCGCCAAGTTATTTATGAAGTTGTTGCACCCAATGCAGTTTTACTTATGCATTTTTTTTATCGGCTGTCTACCGTTGAGAAAATAGCGTATCGTGTCGTTAATAATAAAATTCACTGAGCCAGAGGTTTCGAGATCGAGTAATAAACCGAGGGTATGCATAGAATGTCGAAGAATCTTTAAAAGCCCATGATAAACCGATTACTGATGGTAAGAAATATACAGCAGAGGAAACACACAAATCTATGAATATGATTAACATGAGTTCACAATAATTTAAAGCCTTTATTATTTGACTCGATTTATTTTGTGTTTAAAGAACCACTCTTAGGCCGGGTTTCCACCTGCAAGATAACTTCTGCAAGAAGTGTCCCACGACCTGTCAGACAGTAGCTTACAAGTGTTAACTTATAGCAAATGCACTGGCGACAGTTCACAAGTTCACGCGTTCACAAGTTACAGTGTGACAAAGTTCTCGCATAAGTTCTTGCAGGTGTATTCGCGGCCTTAGAATAATTTAGCACAACTTTGATTGGACAGTCTGATTTTCATGAAAAATAACGCACCTGTTTTTCAGTATGTTCGGTGAGACCGTCTACCCAAACGCAAGTCGTGGCGACGGGCTTGCCGAACCCGAGCTTGACCCGCGACCCTCCAACGTACTCGCCGTCCATCGCACGTATCGCCTCTACCACGCTTGATATTGATGCGTACTGACAAAACGCGTAACCGGCGCCACCACCGCTACCTTTCTTGATGTCGATTTCTATTATTCGCCCAAAATGTTTGAATTTCTCTCTCAATTGCTGTTGAGTCACATCTTTCTCTAGATTACCGATAAATAATGTTCTTGTTGCCTGTAACAAATATTAACATTTTTAATTACACCATAGATATAATCATTGAGCGATGGTGATAGACAGTGAACTAAAATCTATGGAAGTGTAAGTGCAAACAAATATTGCTTAAAAAGTGGCACCACGGGGCCGAAAAAGTACAACCCGCTCAGCTTTAATCGTCGGGCCAGCCACGCACCCGGTGCCTGACGTTAACGTTCTTTACAATAATTGCAGTTTGTATTGTAGAGAAAAGAGAGAAAGAGAAAGTTTATTAGAAATAACGTTCTGTGTAGTCAAATGGTGTAAAAGACGCAAAGAAGGCAGTAAAAATATGCTGAAATAACGTATCATATTTTTCGATTAAGTATAGAAAATATCTATGAGTATACAAATTATGGTCGCTAATAAGCAACCAGTGCTCAGACGCTTTGTGCTGCATAATTAAATACCAGCATTTTTAGCTCCATCCACTTAGTTGAACTTTTCGTGAGGTGCCATTTTTTGAGCGCAATGCTTGTTCCATAGATTTTAGTTCTATGGTGATAGATATGGTTTATTAAAATAAACGTCAAAAATATAGCGTCCACTACTTACTTTCGGATGGTATTCGTCAATATCAGTCTCGTAGGGTTTGGCCGTATCGGCATCTTCATCGCAACTTTGGTGAGGTGCTACTGAGATCTTGCATCCAAAAAAAAGTTTATCTTGAGAGACCTCGAGCGCCTTTTCTACATCGGACGGCTTTTTGAAACGCACCACCGCGTACCTGTCGGCATTCTGACCGACCACCTTGACCCACACCACCTTCCCATGCTTCTTGTACTCGTGGTAAAGACCATCTTTAAGTGAACTATCAGTCGATCGCGTTGGCAAATTTCGCACGCAAATAGCCAGTGGTCTTCCGCTTGCTGTCGATGACCACTGTAAAACGAAAATGAAATTAAATAATGTTGTAACAAGATTAACAAACATAGCGAGATCGTTAAGGTCTCGCCAGATAGCCGGCGTGGTGTGACGGGACGGGATAGCGACGCGACGCAGAGCAGTTGTAATGTACTAGAATCTACACTCGCGAGCAAAAATATGGAATCACAGGCATATTTTCATACAAACGAGGTAACTTTGAAGCTTTGGTTCTCCGCTAGGGATTGACCTAGCTGTGATCTGATGATGGCCATCTAGGGAATGAATGGAGGAGATCCAGATTACTATACACACCCAACTGATCTGATCAGCATTCTAAGAGCTATTTGGGTATTTAAAAAAAACCATGAAAATTGCATTCAAATGTATGGAAATTCTGAAACTGAGAACTCTGATTCTTGCAACTCTTAGATTGCTGATCAGATCAGTTGGGTGTGTATAGTGATCTGGATCTCCTCCATTCACTCCCTGGATGGCCATCATCAGATCAGAGCTCTATAAATCCCTGACGGAGAACCAAGGCTTCAAAGTTACCTCGTTTGTATGAAAATAGGCCTGTGATTCCATATTTATTGCTCGCGAGTGTAGTAAGTACATTACAACTGCTCTGCGTCGCGTTTGGCTAGTAACTAGATATTACGGAAGACGTCACATAGAGCCGTCCCGCTAGAACGTGACGTGATGTGACGACTCAATGTCGCGTCGAAGTCCCGTTCCGCCACGCCGCCCCGGCTATGTTGCGTGACCCTTATTTGATAATACATACCTGGTGGTGATGGGAAGGAGTGGAGGGCGTTCGATGGTTGGTGTGGTGCGCGAGCGTCGGCGGCGGCGCCTGCGGGGTGGAAGCACGCGAGGTGTCGCTCGGCTCCGGCGAGGAGGACTCAGAGCGCGACGAGCCGGAGCCCGAGGGCCGCCGCCGCCGGCCGCCCTCCGTGCCGCCGCCCGGCGTGCTCGGCGTGCTCTCGCCGCCCGTCGCGCCCCCACCCCCGCCCCCTCCTCGGTCGCCGGTCGCGTACCACCGGTGGTGAGGAGTTGTTCTGAATCAGTCAAACACTAAAAATTATAAGCCGGTCATCTTCACAAGACTTTTACAGTCAGCGTCAAATTGATATGAGCGTCTAGAGTAGTCATAATGATCTGGGGCCATACCGACTAACTCTTCGAAATTCGGCAGGTCTGCCGAGTTTCAATTTCAAAGAGACAAATCGAAGGAAGGATTTTCGTATTGTACTATTTGCCGAAGTTATTTGGAAGATATCGATGTTCGTGTGACATCATAAATTGGAGTTCGCCAATTTGGCCCGATTTTGGCTCGATTTAAATCTGTTTTAATTTGAAGCCCGGCAGACTTAAGTTCGATGCGTTAGCCAGTAAGGCCCCTGAAAAACAAAAAAACATTATTCATAATGCATTATTAAATTGTGCACAGATAACTTTGACAGCTTTGTTTGCTAAGATAATTTTGAACACTCTCAACTGATCATATAAATATGAAACAATGAGTAGTAAGATATTTTGAACACCTTGTGTGCTTACAACTACATGATGATTTTAACTGCGTAGATCGAATTGATTTTTTGTTTTTCAGATCATTTTGACTACTCTAGAGACGCTTATATCAATTTGACGCTGACTGTACCTACTGTTATGTATTATTCTGTAACAAGGCGACGATCAATCCTCAGTTAAGCTATAGCCGGAGAGCTAGCTACAGAAAATCGACAGCAATTTCTAGAACACTCTTGTTGGTGTGCCTAAGTATCTTTATTAATTAATCCTGCCTGGCAGTTGTACGTGGGTGGCGCATTGGTTATCTGGCTAGTGTGTTCGTTTCTTATCAGAGTACATAGTTCGAATGAACTTGAACCGTGTAACTCGGAGGAGTACTCAGTTCAGTAAAGTAAAATACGAGTAATACTCGGTAGGTACTCAGTACTCGGCAAAATTAAGTAATTGATTATTAAGCTAGCGGCTGACGCCGTAACTAAAGTAGGCGTAAAAAAACTTTTTCATTTTAAAAATACATAAAGGTGCGAGTTGACAATGGCAACCGACCGCACGTGACATGAACACTACTGGTTTCATGATTTTCTATGACATATACCTTCTGTCTCAGACCAAAAAAAAAAGGAAGACGGAGTCTTCCGAACAACGCGGTGAAGCCGGTAAAACTACGCCTTGGCTGTGTACATATACAGTTCACGCACACGCATGTAACGAAACTACGCCTTGACTTTCCATATAAAACCCTGCCGCCCGGCCTCCGCTCGCCCTCTTGCACGCACACATGTACCGTCAAAAACCGGCTTCACTTCGTTGTTCTCAACGCTCCATCTTGCTTTTTTATTTGATCTGAGCCTTCTGTAGCCAGCCAGAGACACGAAGCGGCAACGTGTCGTCGCGATACATCAGTAGTGCCTACTTTGGAGCGACAACACGTTGAATTTGCTCGAAAAATGACCGTGTTCAAAATCATGACTGCAGCGACATGGCGCGGCGACGTGTCGCCGCGATATGAGGCGACGACACGTCGCCGCTTTATGTCGCGTGCGGACTGCGGTCGGCTGCAAACTCGCTAAACTATTTTGAAACCATTTTATAAAAGTCCTTGACAATTTGTCCACAATTTAAGGCTTCTCCAAACAGAAGATTTTTTTTTAGCGCGCGCCAGAGCGCTAACCTGTGTTGTAGGATGTGCATAGTTTCATGTTGACATGAAACTATGCACGTCCTACAACACAATTCGGCGCTATAACGCGACGTCAGGCTAGCGCTCTAGCGCGCGCTAAGTACGCGTTCTGTTTGACAAAGCCTTTAATTTTGTTATTTTAGCTTACCTTTCTACGTTGGAAGGTGGCGTGGAGTAGGGGGCGCTCGAGTTGTTGCGCTGGTAGCGGCTGTAAGCGGCGGGCGTGTTGCCGCGGCGGCAGTACTCGGAGGCGCTGTCGTTGGTGCCGCGCCAGTTGGCCGGCGCAGCAGCGGTGGCCGCTAGCGGACACGCGCTGCCCGTGCTTTCCTCGCCGCCACTGAAAATAAACAAACGACAAACTTTAAGGGATTTTCTTGCTATCTGTCCTTATTTTATGCAATACGAAATAGGTTTAAATTGCGACAAACGACAACGCGAGCAGCATGGATGTCGACCTTGGCCGGTGTAAGTTGGCAGCCGACCGCAAGCGACATGGCGACACTACTGGTTTCTATGTATTTCTATGAAATACCTTCCGTAGCCAGCGACATGCGAATGCGATGACTGCGGCGACACGATCCGAAATCCGATCCTAAAAAGGTTCAAGGGACCCGCTGGGTATCGGGCATCGGCCGACGGCACGAGACGGTGTGGTCGCGTTGGGGAAGAGTGGAAGCCTTTTCCAACTAATGGTAAGGGATTAATGGACATTAATGATCACTTTTTGTCCCTATCAAGTGTTTTTGTTAACAATATATTTATTAATAATTATAACTTGCGACATTTACAATAATATAACTGCAAATTCATATTGATAGTCCAGTCTGTAGGTGTGTTTGCTTTACAAAAGGTGGGGGCCTCTCCACCTTTTGTAAATCGCACACGGATCGTGCGTAAGTATCGTCAAGACGTAATCAATCAATCAATCGCACAGCAATCAATTTTCATGGTTCATGAAGAATCCAGCGGCAACAAAGTTTCCTACCATTTGAATGCTGATGTTTTTTATTTTTATTTTGATTCATACCAATCCCCAAGAATCTTCTAATCCTCCGTTTTCTTCCATTTATCATAAAATTTTCCACAGTGATCGCATTTGAATGCTTGCCTTCACGAATTTCATCATAGGAGAGACAGGAAAACGATTACATTCTGCATACCAATGCTTTATGATACACAAATAAAGTGCTTCCTTTTAGTATAATAAGGTGCTCTCCACTCGTTGGGTTATGAAAAAAAAACCATACAAAATAAATACTATTTCATGGCATCATCATAGCGTGTGCGCTGCGCGGGTGTAGTTTTTGTAATGCATTAGTTATTTTTGCAGCAATTTGTAAAATTCAAAGTTTGGGGGGGTACTCCGTACACTTCAAAAATGTAGTTAATATTTACTGCCTAAATGTTGATCTAATTTTAATACACTCGGCGTCAGTAAAATCGCACCTTTTAAAAAAAAAACTTCCAATTTATTTAATCCTATCTAAATTAATGGTAAAGGTTAACGCACATTTAGGCGGGTCGCAACGGGGCGGGCCGGGTCGCAGCGCATCGCAAAATGCTCCTATAGCACACTGTGACGGGCCGGGTCGCATCGCATCGACGGATTTTGAGTACAGTGGTGCCAGCTTAGGGTAATTTACCCTAGATTTAGGGTAAAAATTATCCGGCAGGGTAATTATTAGGGTATAGATTTTCCTAATGTATCTCTTAGGCTAAATCTTGTGTTAACTTTACTCTTACAAAAACAATGTTAGACAAAAGAGACCCGGCCTTTAATGCTAAAGTTGTATACCTTTTAAAATCTTTAATCTGTGATTCATAATCTGCTGTACTTTTTAGGGTTACGCAGCCCAATGGCAAAAAACGGAGCCCTTATAGAATCGTCATGTCTGTCTGTCTGTCCGTCCGTATGTCACAGCCACTTTATTCTAAAACTATTAGGATTACACAGTTGAAACTTGGTAGGTAGATGTATTCTGTGAACCGCTTTATGATTTTATGCAAAAATAAAAAAACCGGCCAAGTGCGAGTCGGACTCACGCACCAAGGGTTCCGTACCAAAAAACGGCTAAAAATCAAGTTTTTTGTATGGGAGTCCCCCTTAAATATTGATTTTATTCTGTTTTTACTATTTGTTGTTATAGCGGCAACAGAAATACATCATATGTGAAAATAACTGTCTAGCTATCACGGTTCATGAGATACAGCTGGTGACAGACAGACGGACAGCGGAGTCTTAGTAATAGGGTCCTGTTTTTACCCTTTGGGTACGGAACCCTAAAAAGATTAAGGGGAATCCCCATACATGGAACTGAAACTGAAAAAGATAATTCTTTTTCATCAAACCCATACGTGCGGGGTGTCTATAGATAGGTCTTTAAAATGACATTGAGGTTCCTTAAACCATTTTTTCTCAAAGTCAACCGTTTGAAAGATATACACTTCAAAAGTGGTCAAATATGTGTCACGGAATCCTACTGCGCGTGGCCCGACACGCACTTGGCCAGTTTTTTATTTCTGGCTCTGGTATCTGTCAACTAAATGACACATCAATCCCAAATCAGAAGTCAAATAAACACTGCATTTTTTTAATTTCAAAAAAGGAAAATAGTGGCTTTATTTTAAGACCAAATTTAATTTAATTTAATACAAGTTAAGTATTTTTTCTACGGCGAGTGCCACTTTTAATAAATGTATAACAAAAAATATAGTGATGCAGAGGATCACTGACGACGTCCATTATACAAGGACGTCAGTGCAGTGGATACTTTCACTGTTATGTGCCATAATAATATTGAATAATATTCATAAGTATTTTTTTATTTCTAAAGGAAAAAAACAAGTAAGGAATTTTAATTAAGGGTATTTTCACAAAATTATATAGGATATCTATATCTTTTTCCCAATCTTTTAATACGACAAAAAAGTTTTGGGGTATTTTCGGATGACTCCCGATCGATAAATCCGCTTGCTATAGCACACTGAGTCGGGGCGCAGCGGGGCGGGGCGGGCCGCAAGGCATCGCAACAAAATGCGCGACGGATTATGCGGCCCGCTCCGCCCCGGCATAGTGTGCGATAGTTCATATAAAATGTATGGGAGCGATTTGAGCGGATTTTTGCGATGCGGCCCGCCCCGCTGCGGCCCGCCTAAATGTGCGTTAACCTTAACTGTTGATAACAACAGTGGATAACTACAGAAGTGTATAAACACTTCTCCCCCTTCGGACATAGCCAACAGTCTCTAGAAATCGTTGGAATACTCGTCGAACGGAATCAATTACTGAGATTCAGTTTCCGAGCAACATTACATTGCCTAATTTTTTGCAATATTTGAGCAACTTCATGGGCAATAGTATCGATCTTGGATATTCTTTTTTTTAATTGAACTGTTGAAGTGTCTTTTCTGCATCATCTCGATAGCGAATTTACCCGCATTTCCTAAATTGACCCCTTTTATTTCCCTTTTAAGGTATGATTCCGATGTCGGCAGCAAGCAGCAGTGTTGCCGCAGCAGTGCTGCCGCAGCACTACGGGTCCCCATACATTCTCTATAGGTTTATATGAGATTACATTCCGAGCTCGGCGTCGGCGACAGTACCGCGCAGAGCAGTGTCGCCGAGCTCGGAATGTAATCTCATATAAACCTATAGAGAATGTATGGGGACCAGTAGTGCTGCGGCAGCACTGCTGCTGCAACACTGCTGCTTGCTGCCGACATCGCATATAAGGAGCAATTTCGAAGCACGCTGCCAACTGCAACTGCCGACAGCACGTGCACCGGCTGCATAAAGTCGGGCCGCAACTGCACTACTGGTTTGTATGTATTTATATGAAATGACTTTCGAGCGCCGCTGCAGCTGCCCATGCAGCCGACGGCGCCTGCTGCAGCGGCGCTCGAAAGCCATTTAATATAAATACTTACGAACCAGTAGTGCAGTTGTGGCAGTTGCAGTTGGAAGCGTGCTTCAAAATTGCACCTTTAAGGTATGATTCCGATGTCAGCAGCACTGCTGCGCGATTCTGCTGCGCGACACTGCTGCGCGACAGTGCTGCGCAGCACTGCTGCCGAGCTCGGAATGTAGTCTCATATAAACCTATAGAGAATGTATGGGGACCAGTGGTGTTGCGGCAGCAGTGCCGCGCAGCACTGCTGCGCAGCAGTGTCGCGCAGCAGTGTTGCGCAGCAGTGTCGCGTCGCTTCTCCGCTCACATCAAATTGAGCCTTTCAAACGTAACATTAGGGTTCAATTTGGAGTGCACTGCTGCGGCAACACTGCTGCTGCTGCCGAGATCGGAATCATACCTTTAGGCGACGCAAGTACTGATGGGGAAAATGCCGGGCATTTTTGGCAGATTGGGAATATTCCCAATAAACGCCCATAAATTCCCGCCCACTGGGCATTTATCTGGGCATTTATTTTTTGTTACAAAATTGATCTACAAAATTTATTTAAACATTAACATATAGTTAATTTTAATTAAATTAGTTAAGATTATCATTCATAAGTTTATATTTTCATGAATTTGGATATCCTAATCAAAATATTGTATGTGAATCGTAACCGTAAGTATATATTTGTCACAAAATTTTCGAAAGTGGTAAAAAATATTTTAAAGGAAAATAATCATTTGAAAATACAAGTAGAGAAGGACACTCCCGATTTAAACTCGCTTGGCTACCCCGCACTACTCTGTGAGGTTAATACTAATAGGTTGCCATTCATCGGTTTTGCCGAGAATCAAAACTTTTGTCAAACAACGGCATTGGCGAGAGCACACGAGAGCGGCTCCCTATATTCCCGGTGTTCGCCGATGGGCAAAACTTTTTTAAGAGTTTGTGCGAAATTACGGCATAAGCTTTGTTTATAAATCTGTATTATCTTATCATAAGTCTACCAGTAAACGAGTCGGTATAAATGGTTTATTAATCGAAGAAGTAAATTAATAATTTACTCTCATTGTGGGAACTATCCCCCAAATTGGAAATACGACGAACATTGTTACATTAATATCCACGTCAACGTCATCCGCTTAATTATTTAATTTTTTTTTTTTTAAATAAGATAGGGTCTAGGAAATAAAAAATCTAAGAAATACAATTATTTTTCGTTTTTGGATTTAAAAGATGTCCGCCAGGTTTTTATGTAATTTACGGGGATACTAGGTATACCTATAGAAGTATAGATAATTTATCTAACATTTTGCTGACATCCGTAATGCAAGATACCTACTTTACCACTATTCTTATTAGGTAGGTAGAAAAAAAGCTAGGGTATAATCGCAATAAAATTCTTTATACCGAGTAGGTACCTAACCTAGGCATAAAATGTTACATTGCATTAATTCTTTATAACGTTAATTGAACCCAAATATATAGATAAGCTAATGAATATAATAATGGTTCAAAATAATAATAATTTATAATAACATTATAATAATGGTTTGAAATAAAATAATAATTACAATAAATACAATAGGTAATAGTTCCGAGTGTCCAATTTACCGACATTTTTAAAAGCTTTTATTAGGTTCATTACGGTGAATGTCGGCCAACTGGCGCGAGGGATAGTGGGAATCTGGAGAGATAGTTCGCCTACTATACATAAAACTTGGCGAAACTACCCGAAAACCCTTTGATGTACCGACACGACACGGAATGGATGGATAGAAGGCGAATATAAGCGAGTTTTTAAAAATTTAGATTCTATTTACCTTTGTTTGCTTAGACTTATCAGTAAAATATATACCCAAAAGTCAAATTATAATAAATATTTGTTAAATAACTAATATTTCGTTTTATTTCCTTAAAACTTTTTCATTTATTCGTTGTTGAACAATTGTTTTTTTCTGCCCACAGATTGGGCATTTATTTGGGCATAAAAGATTTATGCCCAATGTGCCTGGGTTTTTTCCCAATTTTCCCGCCCGGGCAGAAACACTTTCCCATCTCTAGACGCAAGCAATCGGTCACATACATAGATAGTATAGGAGGTAAAGTAACATCCTACGGTACGATTTGTTTAAACCTAGAGAGCAAAACAAAACAATCATTTAATCATTTTCATGTTTTTTCCAACTTACCGTTACATGTAGATGGAATAAATTGGTCAAGACTTTTTAATTAAATATAAATGTGTTATAAATTTTGAAAAAACAGATAATTACTTAAAACCATAATGATTATTAATGACCAATTATTTAATATACATTTCAACTTATCATTGAAAAACAGAGGTATAAACTCAAATCAAATTAAAAATACCAGCGCGGTGTGAATCGATAATAAAATTATCTAATAATTACAAAGGTGATTGTGTTGTTTTGTCCAGCGAAATCGGAGAAGGAAGCTTTGTAGCAAATATCATAACGCGGTGTGTGAATGGAAATATTTCTATTAAAATACTAAACACTCGTGACCAAAGATCTGATTTTAAAGAGCTTCACTCCACAGATAAGACCATTGGATGACTATTTTTGTTATTCTTTTGAACAATAATGTAAAACTATGCAGATTAAATGAAACTATTATTTTCGCTTTTAAAGTTAAACAATTTAAATACAGAAGAAAAAATACTATCGTATGTGCGATACACAATATTATTATGTGCGAAATTTGCCAATATTTTTCATTTACCAGGAGACTCTATAAATACAACATACGAACACAATATAGGTTTACTGAAGAGTGGGAAGGCATGTGGACTTGACGATCTCACAGTCGAACAAATAAGGCATCTCGAACCTGTGACGCTGGATTGGATTCTGAGGCTTTTTAACAACTGCATAGAGACAAAAAACATTCCAAAAGTCTGGCGTAAGGCCCGTGTCATCGCGTTACTTAAACCTGGTAAATCTGCTGATGATCCGAAAAACCTTCGACCAATTTCCCTACTTTGCCACTTATACAAACTGTCTGAAAGGATCCTGCTGGGCCGACTGACTCCATACATAGATGAAAAACTCATCCCAGAACAATCGGGTTTTCGCCTGCACGTCGCAAATTCTCAACCTGACTCAGCATATAGAAGATGGCTTTGAGAAGGGGAAAATTACGGGTATCGCTTATGTAGATCTATCAGCAGCCTACGACACTGTAAACACCAGCGCGTTATTGAAAAAGTTATATGACATTACGGGTGACTATGCTTTCTGCCAAATTGTGAGGGAATTACTGAGCAACCGCCGCCGATTTCAGGTTGGCTTACTGAACCAAAAGAGTCGTTGGAGGAATCAGCGTAACGGATTGCCACAGGGTTAGTGTCTTGGCGCCAAGTCTGTTCAACATCTACACAAACGACCAGCCCAGGACACAGGATACTAGACATTTCATATACGCAGATGATCTGGCATTGGCGGCTCAATCGGATGCTTTTACAAGTGTAGAGGAAACGCTAACCGCTTCCCTGAACCAACTAGGCGACTATTACACTGCAAACGGTCTGAAACCAAACCCAAATAAAACAGAAGTTTGCGCATATCATCTCCGTAATAAAGACGCTAATAGGGAACTTAACATCATATGGCGAAATATAAAACTGTCCCATAACAGATTTCCTAAATATCTGGGCGTCACTCTTGACCGAAGCCTGACAATGAAGGAGCACTGCGCAAACACCCAGCACACGCAATAATCTGTTGAAAAAGCTGACCGCGACATGCATCCTGGGGAGCTAAACCGACCGTCCTGCGTACCACAGCCCTTGCGCTATGTTACTCTGCGGAAGAATACGCCTGCTCTGTATGGGAACGGTCAGAACACGCAAAGCTAGTCGACGTGGCTCTGAATCAGTCTTGTCGCTTAATCACAGGCTGTTTAAAACCAACACCGACCAATAAACTGTACCAGCTGGCAGGAATAGCACCTCCGGAGGTGCGAAGATCCATCTCTAGCTCGGTTGAGAGGACAAAGCAGTCACAGGACAGACGTCACCCACTTTTCAACCACAAACCGGCCCGGCCTAGGTTGCGCTCTAGGAAAAGTTTCCTAGCTTCTTCTGTGCAGCCTCTCAACCAACCCTCCGAAGCTGCGCGCCTCTCTATGTGGCGTTTGCGCCTAAACATCGCAAACCCGAAAAGAAAGAGAGACTGGCTGAAGGACACAATCTCAGCTGGCCCATCTGGAGGTCGCTGAACCGTCTCAGGGCTGGGGTGGGAAGGTCTAAAGCAAACCTTGCGAAGTGGGGATATATCTCCAAACACGATACGGAGTGCATCTGTGGTCATCCGAGACAGACCATTGCGCACATGACTGGGTGCCCTGCGTGCCCGACTACCTGCACGGACGAAGAGCAGCACAAGGCTTCCGAGCGAGCTGTCACGGTTGCGGCTTTTTGGGCTGCCCGTGTTTGAGGTCACCGTCGACTCGAAAAGAAGAAGAAATATAGGTTTAAAACCAAATAAATTTCCGGTAAACCATGCCGTTTACCGCAACCACAAAAGTCAGAAATAAATAAACATATAAAACAAATGTTAGAAAACGATATTATTGAAGAGTCACAGTCAGAATGGGCAAATCCATTATTACTTGTTCCTAAAAAGACAGATTCAAGTGGAGAAAAGAAATGGAGATTGGTAATAGACTATTATAGAAAAGTCAACGAGGTGATTGACGTGGTGATGACCCGTTACTAAATATGTATAACAGAAATATTAGATTTTTTAACAGATGCTATGTACGCTAGATTTAAATCAGAGTTATCCTACTAATATTATAAATGTGAAAGTTTGTTGGTTTGGATGTTTAGATGTTTGGATGTTTGGTCCTCAATCACGCAAAAACTGCTGAACGGATTTGCTTGAAATTTGGCACACAGATAGAAGATAGCCTAGATTAAAACAACGGATACTTTTTATCCCGATATTCCCACGGGAACGGGAATCACGCGGGTGAAACCGCGGGCGGCCGCTATTTATATAGCGGCCGCCCGCAAATAAAATAAGATCACGAAAGCAAAAAGTGTACTGCATTCATTGCGGATGAACATTATCAAATGAAACGACTGTCAATGGGTTTAAAGACAAGTCCGAATGCGTTAAGTAGAGCGCTGACAATCTGGTAGTGTATTTAGACGTCATTATTGTCATGGGCCGTAACGTAACCTTAGTCAGCATAGTAAAAATTTAATAGATGTTTTTACAAGATTAAAAAAAATAAACTTAAAGTTAAATCCCTTGAAGTGTATAGTGTTAGTATTTGGGACATGTGGTTACTCTATAGTTGTAAACGAGCGGCTCGTGATCGTGAGCCGGTAGTAACTGAAACGAGCGGCTAGAAACGAATAACGAGCCGCTTGATACCGGGGAGATACCCGATTTGAGCATCGAAAAAAAACCTTTATTACATTTTTTATCGTATTTTTATAATACAAGGGCCTTACCGGCTAACGCATCGAACTTCGATAAGTCTGCCCGGCTTCAAATTAAAACAGATAAATCGAGCCTCAATCAGGCCAAAATGGCGAACCCCAATTCATGATGTCACAAGAACATCGATACCTTCTAAATAACTTCGGCAAATACGACAAATGCGAAATTCCTTGTTTCGATTTATCTGTTTTAAGTTGAAGCTCGGCAGACTTATCGAAGTTCGATGCGTTAGCCGGTACGGCCCCAGTTGCACATTATTATGTTATGCTATTTTCGTTATTGGTGCATTAAAGAAATACAACTAAATGTTTACTATTATTATACATCGAAATGTATGTATAGAAGCGACAAATCTACGGTCAAAATTCTCGCAGCAATCGCAAAGATGGCGGCCAGTGCGAGCGTAAGTTGTCAAAGAAAAAGTAGCATGCACACAGATGCGACACATTCTTCATAATTATTATGATATACCTACTTAGTAATTATTGCATAAAATTATAGGAAAAACGCAATTTAAAAGCCCAACCCGACTTCATTAGAGGTGTTTTATTAAAATTGATATGCGTATCTCGTATCTAATGATTTAAATATTATTTCTTGCTTAATATTATTTTGAGGCGGTTTTTTATTTTGTTTTAAGGATTTTTGAAGTAGGTTTTTCTTTTTTTAAAGCAATATTTTTAATATAACAATATTTTTAACTGTTTTGTTGTTGTATGTCAGAAGATATTTTGAAAATTTAATAAATTAGTATACAAAAATCTTAAGAGGATTCTAGAAATAATTTGATTGAAGCAAAAATTAATAGAAAGCTAAAATATGTTTTGTATTCTAATTCAATTACTTATAGGATACGAGATTTAGTATTAGTAAAAAAGGAAAATAGAGATAAGATGGATCCAGTATACTCAGGATCAATTATACTGTTATTGAAGATCATGGTGTAAATGTCAAAATATTAGTTTCAGGTAAAGAAATGATAGTACATAAAAAAGAAGTTTTAAAACTAAAACCCGACTACGGAAAAATCGTGCTCTAAAAAGTAAGAAACAAGAAAATATTCGAGTCCAAAATTCAATAAAAAGGATAACCGTAGTCGCATGCCACCTCCAGCCTGTTGTTCGTGACGTGCGTGTCTAGAACAAAGTGGCATGCGACTACGGTTATCCTTTTTATTGAATTTTGGACTCGAATATTTTCTTGTTTCTTACTTTTTAGAGCACGATTTTTCCGTAGTCGGGTTTTAGTTTTAAAACTTCTTTTTTATTTTAAATATTTTGGAGTTGTCAAAAGGGTGAAAGCAAGCAAAGCCACGGGCAAAAGCTAACAATATATTATATTTGAAAAGTGCTCATTAAGCCCTTTCATTTGGTACCCAACACGGCATTATTAAAAAATAAATGTTTTTTAGTTCATGTCTTTAACTCCTCTAGAGGGCGCCACATTCAATTTAATGTGACGTCATATAGCCTATGTTCATTGGACGATAAGGACGCTTCTAACGATACCTCATTTGTCAAATTATAACAAGTAGTTTAGAAGTTATGACGGAACAGATGAATTTACAAACATACATACATACATACATACATACATACAGGTCAAAATCATATACCCTCCGTTTTGGCTTCGCCGTAGTCGGGTAAAAATAGGACAATTTTTTTTTATAAATAATAATATGAATTTGTATGTAACAGTATATTGTTAAAATGTAAACAATTGTTTGTTATTTTAAGTAAGAATGCTTTTGTAAAACGACGGTAGAGTGGGTGTACCAGTCCCAAACCATTTGACTTTGAAATGCTCTGAATTTGTATTATGTAGTTTTCACGTAAAAATGTTTATAAAAAGTTGTTTATTGTTTAATAACGATGCATATTCATATATTTTTTAAATCCAAATAATTAAAAATTTCATGGATAGTACCAAACACGGGAATGTGCCTAAGTTTGACCAGTACGTTCCAATAAAAGACAACTTTTGCACCAGTAGTTGACTACTGAAACAAATGGTAGCTAACTGTAAATAAAACACTATTTCTTTATTAAAATTGACTTTTATGTATTGGCTCTAAGTTTACCTTGACTCTACAATCAATTTTTAATGGCACAGTCGAATAAGGAGGTACCCAATACCCAAATAATCGGAATGAACTGTTTCCAGTAAACCTTCTTTGGTGATGGGGATTCCCTTTTTAGGTTTCCGTAACCTAATGGCAAAAAACGGAACCCTTATAAGATTCGTCTTGACTGTCTGTCTGTCTGTCCGGCCGTCCGTCCGTCCATACGTAAGTCACAGCCACTTTATTCCGAAAGTATTAGGATTACGCAGTAAAAACTTGGTAGGTAGATGTATTCTGCAAACTGCTTTACGATTTTTACACAAAAATAAAAAATAAAAGATTAAGACGGGCTCCCTATACATGGCACTGAAACAGTTTTTTTTTCATCAAACTTATGTGTGTGGGGGGTGTCTATAGATAGGTCCTCAAAAATGACATTGAGGTTCCTAAATCTATTTTTTCTCAAAGTCAACCGTTTGAAAGGTATACACTTCCAAACTGGTAAAATGTCTATCCCTCTAATTTTTTAATTAAGAGAGTAAAAAATCTTAAAAAAAAATACGGTAAGTAAATATTAATAAACACTTTCAACAAAAATTGTTTTAACGAGATATAGTTAAAAGTTTAGTTTTAAATATATAGCACATTTTCTACAGATACACTATATTTTAACCACAAATATAGCTTTGTAACTTATACAAAAACTATGCAAAACAAAGTTCATTTCGCAGACAAAAAATATAGTGGTATTAAATATGGTATAGTAACTACAGAACCCTACTGCTCGTGGCCCGACACGTGCTTAGCCGGTTTCTAGTAATAGCGTTAATCTACCTAGTCAATAGCAACGATTCTTGTGGGGTTAAGATAGACATTATTTTAGTTTGATCCCTTCACTAATTTCATCGATACACATCGGTAGTTCTTCCTCAGTATACTTAAAAAACATAGTTTTAGGCATCTTCAATCTATAAAACGAGAAACAAATATAAAACTCTAATCTGGTCATCTATAGGAACACTTTTTAGGGTTCCGTAGCCTAAATGGCAAAAAACGGAACCCTTATAGATTCGTCATGTCTGTCTGTCTGTCTGTCCGTCCGTATGTCACAGCCACTTTATTCCAAAAGTATTAAGACTACATAGTTGAAACTTGGTAAGTAGGTGTATTCTGTGAACCGCTTTACGATTTTTACACAAAAATAAATAAAATAAAAGATTAAGGGGGGGCTCCCCATACATGGAACTGAAACTGAAAATATTTTTTTTCATCAAACCAATACTTGTGGGGTGTCTATAGATAGGTCTTTAAAAATGACATTGAGGTTTTTAAGACTATTTTTTTTCAAAGTCAACCGTTTGAAAGATATCTGCCGCCAAAGTGGTAAAATGTGTGTCCCCCCCTCCTTTAACTTTTGAAATAAGAGAGTGAAAAATCTAAAAAAAATATATGCTATAGATCTTAATAAACACTTTCAACCAAAATTGGTTTGAACGAGATATAGTAATTAGTTTTTGAGATATAGCACATTTTCCAAAACCGCAAATATAACTTTGTCATTCATACAAACACTGTGAAAAACAAAGTTATTTTTTCAGACGAAAAATGATAGCGGTATTAAAATATGGTATGGTATATAATGTACCTACGGAACCCTACTGCGCGTGGCCCGACACGCACTTGGCCGGTTTTTTACTACTGTAATAGCAAACCGGTGGTCAATTACTGGGACACACTGCATAAAACGATTTTAATGGCAGGCTTAAAGCTCTAAATTGTTAAAAAAAAGCATAGCTATGAAAATATATATATTAACAACACCCTAGATCACCAGTAACAAACCAGTTGGTCAACAATAGGAACCCAGTACAAAGTGTTTTCCAGTAGTTAACCACTTTCAAAAATACTTGATAATATCATTATTTACAAAAAATTATAGCTCATGGCACTTAAATACACTACACTTAATTTTCAAAATAATACAACTTTATTACGGTAATTAAGAAATAATAGATAATTTTTAAAACATTTAACTTCCTATATCGACGTGCACTTCTAACTGTAATGGCGGCCAAATAACAAGTGAGTGAGACACACATTATTTCTCGTAAAAAATACCTTCGTTGAGTTGGTAAAAGTCTAGGCAATATAACAAAACAATTTAATTCTTTAAAAATACCCGGCATTTCTTAATTTATTCAATTGAACATGCGAGTGGTCAACCACTGGTACCTGGTTTGGGACTGGAACACCACCCTAGTTTAATATTAATAAGTACCTATGGAAACGCCAAAAATTACAGATTCTTAATTTTTGTCTCAATAAAAGGTAAACGTGTAGTGTGGTGCACGACGTCATCATCGATGACGTTTATAGATGATAATGATTTTAATATAATTGATGTGCCATTTCTTTTAAGTAAACAGAAAGTGTAATCAGGGCCCTATTTCACCAAGTCGACATTTGTCAGTGACATTATGTCGGTTAATTTTACAATTGTCATTACTTTAATTAGGGACAAGTATGTTGTGAAACAGCGATATTTTTAACAAGTCGACATATTTGTAGATTTGTCAGTAATTCTTGATATGAGATTGGAGCTGAGTCAAGTTTGCGTGACAATTGTGGACTTGTAAAAAATATCCCCTGTTTGACAACACAAATTGTCCCCTATTAAAATAAGGAAAGTACTGTAAAGGTATGATTCCGATGTCAGCAACACTGCTGCGCGACACTGCTGCGCGACAGTGCTGCGCAGCACTGCTGCCGAGCTCGGAATGTAGTCTCATATAAACCTATAGAGAATGATGGGGACCAGTGGTGTTGCGGCAGCAGTGCCGCGCAGCACTGCTGCGCAGCAGTGTCGCGTCGCTTCTCCGCTCACATCAAATTGAGCCTTTCAAACGTAACATTAGGGTTCAATTTGGAGTGCACTGCTGCGGCAACACTGCTGCTGCTGCCGAGATCGGAATCATACCTTAAAAATTGCCGACATATGCCACTGACAAATGTCAATTTGGTGAAATAGGGGCCTGATATTTTTCTAAACAAGCTAAATGTCATGTTAAAACATTTACGTATTGACCTATTTGAAAACACTATAAAAACCCTGATTTTCTCTCAATAACAGAACAGTTAAGAATTGACTTCGGTTATGTTATTTCATCTCCCGACGCCGCTCATCACACTCATAATACTTTCAATGAAACACTACAGCCAAGGAGGTCTGTGATCATCATCAATATTTAAAAATTAGAACTTTCTTTGCAAATGGGAAGTTCCGAATCACGGTAAGAGCGTCAAGGTATGATTCCAATCTCGGCAGCAAGCAGCAGTGCTGCCGCAGCACTACTGATCCTTATACATTCTCTATAGGTTTATATGAGACTAGCGGCCGCGAGCGGTTTCACCCGTGTGGTTCTCGTTCCCGTGGGAATATTGGGATAAAAAGTATTCTATGTTTTAATCTAGGCTATCTACTATCTGTGTGCCAAATTTCATCCAAATCCGTTCGGTAGTTATTGCGTGATTGAGGAACAAACATCCAAACTCACAAACTTTCACATTTATAATATTAGTAGGATTACATTCCGGGCTCGGCGGCAATACAGCGGCAGCAGTGCTCAGTGTCGCCCTGCCGCCGCGGCAGACCAGTAGTGAGATCTGTGGCCCTACCATGAGTTGATACAAACATTTCATGTTACCGTAAACTATCGTTTTGTCTCTTTTACTCGCATTGACTGTGAGCAGTATATCCGATAGTTTTGTGAGTAGATTGCGAATATATAACACACTATAACATTTTCACTACTTGGTCTAACAAATTATTAGCAAAGTCGACAAATTTCGCAATTCAGAGTCGCCATTGAACAGGTCTAGATTGAAAACGACTGAATTGATTTCTACAAAATATATAACAAATAACTCTGCACATACTCTTTTCGAATGACAGTAATTGAACAAAGATATTTAAAAATAAGAAAAGTACATCAGTTTTAATAACAGCATAATTTTCTGCTTTTTCTAAATTCTCGGATTCCTTTAATAATTAATAAAAACTAAATAAATAAACTTTCATATGTTTATCCTTACTTGTCCTATTTAGTAAACAGTATTTGACAGTTTCCATGCTTCTTTTAAATTTAAATCACTATTAAAAAATGTGTTAACAATTTCTTTGGTATTAAATGTGTGGAAAACCATTGTTGAATTTTATACATGATTATTTCAAAAAAGAATTGAGTAAAGTTTGTTTACCAAATAGGACAAGTAAGGATAACTAAAAGTAATGACAAATACACATGGAAAACACACACAGTTGCTCGGAGACCTGAATAACCTGACGAAACTCAATAGGCAAAAGTTATTTACAAAAAAACAAAACAATACACAAAAATCACAGTCTTACTAATGGGTGTAAAAAGGGCTTAACGGGTGTAAATAACACAAAATACAACAAATGTTTTACCACGCATAGAATATCAAAAATATTGTAAATTGTTAATAATATTTGATTTAATAAGACAACATATTTTAAAATAGTGATTAAGTTTAAAAGAAGTATCTAAAATGCCAAAATTTGGTTATTAAAACTTCGTCTGTTTATCCTAATTTGTCCTAGTAAGGATAAACATACGAAAGTTTTTTTTTTTTTTATTAAGTATTAAAGGAATCAGAGAATTTAGGAAAAGCAGAAAATTATGCTGTTATTAAATCTGATGTATTTTTTTTTATTATTAAATATCTTTGGTCAATTACCTTTAGACATTCGAAAAGAGTATGTGCAGAGTTATTTGTTATATATTTTGTGAAAATCAATTCAGTCCTTTTCAATCTAGACCTGGGGCCGTACCGGCTAACGAATCGATTATCGAAAAGTCTGTCGGGTTTCAAATTAAAACAGATAAATCGAGCCCCAATTGGGCCAAAATGGCGAACCCCAATTCATGATGTCACACGAACATCGATATCTTCCAAATTACGTCAACAGAAAGTACAAGACGAAATTCCTTACTTTGATTTTTCTGTTTTAAGTTGAAACTCGGCAGACTTTTCGATAATCGATTCGTTAGCCGGTACGGCCCCTGTTCAATGGCGACTCTGAATTGCGAAATTTTTCGACGTTTGCTAATAATTTGTTAGACCAAGTAGTGAAAATGTTAGTGTGATACGTTGGGTACCGACCAAATTTATTTTTGATAATGTATTATTTCAAGGTGATCTACTCTAAATATTCTATTTAGTACCTAGCAAAATTTTATTGTACTTGTCGACTGTTAGCCATACGGCAACCGTGAACTTGGTCGGTACGTAATGGACTCGTCTCGTACGCACCAACATTAAAAAAATATATTCGAGTAAAAGATGATACAGAATCATTTGTACTCGTCATATACTTTTTGATGTGTGCATCTGTTTTCAAAATACATGCTTAAATCTATAAGGAATCCCTATTTCAATTTGGTCGAAGCGTAACGAAATACTTTCCCCATCGACTTATAGAGTATAATATTCTTTTTAATTGTTGTTTCAGAATAAAATTATGAACTTACCGAAAATGTACCTAACTTTAAAATGCTACAAACAATGAATACTTATAAAAGGTCCCTATAGACTGTGATGTGATAGATACAATTTCAGAGAAGTCACTCTCAATATCTTTATAGCTTGTAGCATTTTCTATACCTACAATACAATGTGCCTTTTTATGAGAGTCAAAATGGCGGGTGTATCATGGCGAATTGAACTGTATCAAATACCAAAAAAAACCTAAAATGTACTATTTAATACCTTGAATAAAAAAAATTGTACCTAAATTAGTAACAAGTTATATCGAAATTAAAAGTACACCGTCATATTGACGTCAATATGGCGGATGTTCTTTAATAAATCAATGTTGAACCATTATACATAAAATATAAATACATCAAAAAAATTTACCTTAAAAGTACCTTAAGGCAAAAAAATCACATGCTCGATTACTTAAGTAGTTTCTGAGAAATCAAACAACAGTTTTTTATGAATGTAAAGATGGCGGGGTTTTGAAGTATATCACGACCAGATTTTACCATTCATTAGTGCCATTCATATTTTGGTAACTACTATTTTGTACTATTCGTTTGGAACTATTTGGTACCATTCATTAGGTACTATTTAGTACAAATAATTTAGTACCATTCATTTGTTACTATTTAGTACCCTTCATTAGTTACTATTTGGTACCATATAGTACCATTCGTTTGTAACTATATGAATGTGCTATTTGGTACAAACTATTTGGTATCATATAGTACCATTCATTTGTAACTATTAAGTACCATCCATTAGGTACTATTTACTACAATTTATTTGTTACCATATAGTATCCTTCTTTGTTACTATTTAGTACCATTCATTAGGTACTATTTAGTACAAATTATTTGGTGCCATATAGTATCATTAGTTTGTTACTATTTAGTACCATTCATTTGGTACTATTAAGTATAAATTATTTGGTACCATATTGTACCATTAGTTTATTATTATTTAGTACCATTCATTAGGTAGTATTTAATACTATATATGAGGGGTATAGAATCAAAGACAGCTAAATGCAATAAATAATGAAAACGAACTGAGTATCACGCCATCTAGGACATTTTCGGTTTTAACTATTTTCTTCTTTTATTTTAGAAACAAAAATAGCGAAAGCCCTTTAAATTAGGTTTAAACATTGAAATTGGGTTCAAAGGCAGCTTAAGCCCATACAAAATTAATCCACGTGATTATTGAGGTAAACTTCAAAGACGTTTTCTGACAATTTGACATTTATGCACTTAGCTGCCTTTGATTCTATTATGGTTCAACATTGATTTATTAAAGAACACCCGCCATATTGACGTCAATATGGCGCGTGTACCTTTAATTTCGATAGAATTTTTTACTAATTTAGGTACAATTTTTTTAATTCAAGGTATTAAATAGTATTTTTAAGGTATTTTTTTTTTTGTATTTGATACAGTTCAATTCGCCATGATACACCCGCCATTTTGACTCTCATAAAAAGGCACATTGTATTGTAGGTATAGAAAATGCTACTAGCTATAAAGATATTGAGAGTGACTTCTCTGAAATTGTATCTATCACATCACAGTCTATAGGGACCTTTTATAAGTATTCATTGTTTGTAGCATTTTAAAAGTAGGTACATTTTCGATAAGTTCATAATGCTGAAACAACAATTAAATAGTAGTTTATGAAACTGATGCATAATGAGGGGTATTAAAACATGAGTGTGTGTTTTTTTAATAGTATCACACGAGTGTTTTAATACCTAGTTATGTACAGTTTCATACACTACTTTATCTACTCTCATACAATTATTGTGATTGAACCTACAAAATAAAATATCAATGATAAAAAGAGTAGGTAGTTTCTCGACTTTGCTTTAGGTATGTAAGTTGTACCAAATACTTAAAAACTCTACGTAGGTTAGGTACTTACCTTGGTTAAGTATTACGTTTTTCCGTCGCCGCATCTTAAATATCTACTCACTCACTACTATCAGATATTTTTGAGCAATAGTAAAAATTAAAATCTAAAAAATGGCGCGTTTTCTATTAGAAAAAATAATAATGAGATGACTGCATTCCAGCAGAGTAATCGTTACGCTAAGTCATCGATCACCATAGAGTACATTTTAATCATGGAAAGTATGTGAGTATTTAATTGTTTTTTTTTTATATCGCGGCACTGCCATCTTTTTGGATTTGCCCTGTATCGTAATGAGAAAAAAAGTTATTTTATAGCATACTTTAGTTAACGAAGGTATGTTATAAAATAACTTTTTAATTTTTTTTCGGTATTGCGTGTATAAAGTATGTCAATATAAATTCGTTTTGAAATTCATAATTCGAATTTTACGATGTGAGAGTAGATAAAAGAATATACTCTATAAGTCGGTGCGGAAAGTATTTCGTTACGTTTCGACCAACTTGAAATAGGGATTCCTTATAGATATAAGCATGTGTTTTGAAAACAGATGCACACATCAAAAAGTATATGACGAGTACAAATGATTCTGTATCATCTTTTACTCGAATATATATTTTTTAATGTTGGTCCGTACGAGACGAGTCCATTACGTACCGACCAAGTTCACGGTTGCCGTATGGCTAACAGTCGACAAGTACAATAAAATTTTGCTAGGTACTAAATAGAACATTTAGAGTAGATCACCTTGAAATAATCCATTATCAAAAACAAAATTTGGTCGGTACCCAACGTATCACACAAAATGTTATAGTGTGTTATATATTCGCAATCTACTCACAAAGCCCTTTCATTTGGTGTGATACGTTGGGTACCGACCAAATTTTGTTTTAAATAATGGATTATTTCAAGATGATCTACTCTAAATGTTCTATTTAGTACCTAGCAAAATTTTATTGTACTTGTCGACTGTTAGCCATACGGCAACCGTGAACTTGGTCGGTACGTAACGGACTCGTCTCGTACGGACCAACATTAAAAAATTTATATTCGAGTAAAAGATGTTACAGAATCATTTGTACTCGTCATATACTTTTTGATGTGTGCATCTGTTTTCAAAACACATGCTTAAATCTATAAGGAATCCCTATTTCAAGTTGGTCGAAACGTAACAAAATACTTTCCGCACCGACTTATAGAGTATATTCTTTTTAATTGTTGTTTCAGCATAAAATTATAAACTTACCGAAAATGTACCTACTTTTAAAATACTTATAAAAGGTCCCTATAGACTGTGATGTGATAGATACAATTTCAGAGAAGGTCACTCTCAATATCTTTAAAGCTATATAGTAGCATTTTCTATACCTACAATACAATGTGCCTTTTTATGAGAGTCAAAATGGTGGGTGTATCATGGCGAATTGAACTGTATCAAATACCAAAAAAATTTACCTAAAATGTATTATTTAATACCTTGAATTAAAAAAATTGTACCTAAATTAGAAAAAAGTTATATCGAAATTAAAGGTACACGCGCCATATTGACGTCAATATGGCGGGTGTTCTTTAATAAATCAATGTTGAACCATAATAGAATCAAAGGCAGCTAAGTGCATAAATGTCAAATTGTCAGAAAACGTCTTTGAAGTTTACCTCAATAATCACGTGAATCACTTTTGTATGGGCTTTAGCTGCCTTTGGACCCAACTTCAATTTTTAAACCTAATTTAAAGGGCTTTAGCTATTTTTGTTTCTAAAATAAAAGAAGAAAATAATTAAAACCGAAAATGCCCTAGATGGCGTGATACTCAGTTCGTTTTCATAATTTATTGCATTTAGCTGTCTTTGACTCTATACTCCTCATGTATAGTACTAAATACTACCTAATTAATGGTACTAAATAATAATAAGCGAATGGTACAATATGGTACCAAATAATTTATACTTAATAGTACCTAATGAATGTTACTAAATAGTAAAAAAGAATGGTACTATATGGTAACAGATTAATTGTAGTAAATAGTACCTAATGGATGGTACTTAATAGTTACAAATGAATGGTACTATATGGTACCAAATAATTTGTACTAAATAGCACCATTCATATAGTTACGAACGAATGGTACTATATGGTACCAAATAAATTGTACTATATGGCACCAAATAATTTGTACTAAATAGTACCTAATAAATGGTACTAAATAGTACCTAATGAATGGTACCAAATAGTTCGAAACGAATAGTACAAAATAGTAGTTACCAAAATATGAATGGCACTAATGAATGGTAAAATCTAGTCGTGATATACTTCAAAACCATAAGGATCCCGCCATCTTTACGTTCATAAAAAAAACTGTTGTTTGATTTCTCAGAAACTACTTAAGTAATCGAGCATGTGATTTTTTTGCCTTGAGCTACTTTCAAGGTACATTTTTTTGATGTAGTTATATTTTATGTAAAATGGTTCAACATTGATTTATTAAAGAACATCCGCCATATTGACGTCAATATGACGGGTGTACTTTAAATTTTTATATAACTTTTTACTAATTTAAGTAATTTTTTTTTAATTCACGGTATTAAATAGTACATTTTAGGTATTTTTTTTTTGTATTTGATACAGTTCAATTCGCCATGATACACCTGCCATTTTGACTCTCATAAAAAGGCACATTGTATTGCAGGTATAGAAAATGCTACTAGCTATAAAGATATATTGAGAGTGACCTTCTCTGAAATTGTATCTATCACATCACAGTCTATAGGGACATTTTAGAAGTATTCATTGTTTGTAGCATTTTAAAAGTAGGTACATTTTCGGTAAGTTCATAATTTTATGCTGAAACAACAATTAAAAAGAATATACTCTGTAAGTCGGTGCGGAAAGTATTTCGTTACGTTTTGACCAACTTGAAATAGGGATTCCTTATAGATTTAAGCAGGTGTTTTGAAAACAGATGCACACATCAAAAAGTATATGATGAGTACAAATGATTCTGTAACATCTTTTACTCGAATATATATTTTTTAATGTTGGTCCGTACGAGACGAGTCCGTTACGTACCGACCAAGTTCACGGTTGCCGTATGGCTAACAGTCGAAAAGTACAATAAAATTTTGCTAGGTACTAAATAGAACATTTAGAGTAGATTACCTTGAAATAATCCATTATCAAAACAAAATTTGGTCGGTACCCAACGTATCACACTTTCATTTGATATACCACATGGTATGAAAAAAAATTCTTTATACTGAAAACTTTATGACGTCACAGTTTCTACCCCCACCGTTTTCGCGCTTGTCATCTTATATATTTGTGATCAAGGCATCGTACTGAATGCATCGATACCACATTTTCGTATTTCCGTGATGACTTGTGCGAAAACTAACCTCAAACCTTGTTTTACCGCCCTACTAATAGGTTTATATGGGATTACATTTCTGCTTCCCGGAAACATCGTTCGCTTTAAAGTGTAAATAGTTTTCAACGAGACGGCCTAAGTGACGTTAGTTCCTCCACTTTTTTGAAAAAACTTATATATAGATACTGTGTAAAAAGTCAGACGCATTCATCTAATATCAAGAAATTATACTTCAGATTCGTCCTCGATATTAGTATATTAACACATGTAGTACCGCTTGCATGTATCACCACTTAGCACGTTATTTTAAAGCAATAACTTAAAAAACCTAAAAAGAGAAGGTTTTTGACTTAACATTGACAGATATTTTGACATTTCCGGTCCACGTTCGCCCTGTCACTGCTACACGCCAACCACTTCATTCGCTTTTCGTGCTTCGCCACGGACGCACGTATACAGTCTCAAAGTGAGACTTCTTTAGAATTATATTTTTACAGTGAAAATTAAATTATAGTTAAGCATTTACTTCGTGAAGAAATAAAAAAGTTTTCAAGACGGAAGAGGACAAGAAGAAGAAGTCAAGACGGAGGAACACTTTTAAATGCCGTTTACTTGGTTAAACAGCATAATTGTCTGCTATTTATCTGATGCGAACTTACCATACTGGGTATTTTCTGTCAGTTTTTTATTTATCTGATGCGAACTTACCATACTGGGTACTTTCTGTCAGTTTATTTATTTGTCTGATGCGAATTTACCATACTGGGTACTTTCTGTCAAAGCATTGTGTTTAAGACACAATTAAATATCTATTGCACTCGAGATAGTCATACTGGACTATTTCACCGCATATATACGTCAAACAACGCTACTGCAGCAACTCAAAGTGCCGTTGACAACGCGACATTGTAAAAAAGCAGACTACCCTCAAAGGTTGCCACGTTGTTGGAACCGCTGCCGAGCACCAATCGGGTGACTCTGTCGTCCGCTGAATCGCCACCATCCACCTTCCAGGCAGGTGGCCGCTGTGCTGGAGCTGCAAGAGCAGCCCTGACAACAGCGTTGCTCATCAGGTATGAATTTTGACATCATGATATCCGTGGTGTTGAGTTAATCTCAACGGTATTATAGTGTACCATCGGTACTAAGATAAATTTATAGTTTACAAAACTGACAGAGTTAGCTATAAATGCTAAAACTTAATAACTTAATGGAACCAGATATTGAGTTATACAGCAAATAGCTCATACCTGATACTTCACACACCTATTATGTGAAATAGCTTAGCTGCTGAAATAGCTAGCTGCTGACATGCTGATAGAAATTTCAACTAAAAATGGAATAACAGAATCCTTACATTTTATTATCTATAAAAGAATCATAATTGCAATGCAATTATCCTACTAATATTATAAATGTGAAAGTTTGTGGGTTTGGATGTTTTTTCCTCAATCACGCCAAAACTACTGAACGGATTTGGTTGAAATTTGGCAAACATATGGTAAGTAGCCTAGATTAAAACATAGAATGCTTTTAATCCTGATATTCCCACGGGAACGGGAACCACACGGGTGAAAACCCAGGTGGCCGCTAGTAAATCATAAATGCAATTTATGTTTGTTGGAATACAGTAAAAAATTTAATCATTTGCCTTAACTAGGAAACCTTGTATTTCAGGCGGGTAGACCTAACATGTTGAACTTGTTCATTACTAATTATTTATTATGTTTCTTTCAAAGCTATGGCCTTGTACAAATTATCTCTATTTTCAAATTTAATTTGTGTGAGTGTGTACAAAATAATGTTTCTGATGTGGGAAAATTATTAGCTACAAGTGTCAGTGAAGTTTTAGGCAGCTTTCGAATACAAAACTATATACACCTTTTTGTGACAGTATTTCGAATTTTTTTTACATAATGTGGGGCATTACGACGTTCAATTATACCGTACATGATCAACTCTAGTGTAGCTGAGGCTGCTCACTTAAAAGGCCACCGACAGTTCAGTCGAATATGAATGATGCATTGGCCACAGGCCTGATGTGAACGATATCCATCAACAAAAAAACTGTAAGTAAATCGGGCACTTTACTCAATAAAACAATTTTAAAACTGATTTATATATTTATTTGCCTTAAAAACGACAACAAAAGACGTAGGCAGATATGTCACATGCTTCATCTCCGACGGCAAGCGAACAGCGAGACGCGGCGAGGAAGCCCCATCAGCTGTTTGTTTCGTCAGTCACAGCAGACTCGCAGACGGGCATTACGGCCCATCCAAATAGTTGCCGATGATGCATCATCAATTTTTGCCTTCAATCATCATACGTGAGGTAAGGACACCCGTTAAGATAATGTATTCGTGAGGGTGCGTGCTGGTGTAACATCTGTCTGTATTCCGCGAATACAGGCAGTGGTCACCGACTACAGGCGCAAAGGTCCACTTAATCGTTTGCGCCGGTAATCGTCTGTGTGAATATAAGTACCATTTAGCCGCGCTACACAGGTCAACCAGATTATTATTAAATTTTTCTATTATAATATATATATATATATATACTATAATAGAAAAAGTATAGTATATCATCTCCAGTCGAGCAGAATGCATAACAGTTATAATACATACAAATAATAGTTTTGTTACAATTTTGTTGAAGGTTCAACAGAAGGTGACATGAGTAAAAGAACTGTTTAAAATTTAATTTAGCTTTTATGAAAAATTACGTACTCTAAGTACTTAAAAATAGTTTTATCACGATCTAAAATGTAACTTATTGTTTTTAATAACACAGTCTTGACATCCCATCACCTTTAAGGTTTTAATATTGATAAGGAAAGTGATAGTAATATACGAATTTAAAATCATAAATTTTGGGCATTTTAGTGCCCATATTTTTATTACAAAACTACCGCCACCGGCTACAGAGTTTTTTAAATAGCATGATTTCCCTGTTATTGGACAATATTTACTATTAATAAGGGTCTCAGAACATTTTTTAAAGAAATGAAGTTCATCTTTTTATATACAATGTTTTTTTTTTTTATATACAGCTACCGTCGAAACTTTCCATTATATTACAGATGTATTAGCAATTATGATCTTTACAAGACAAACGTTCACAAAACTGCAGAAATTACTTAGTTGAATGTCATCGATACTAACATAGAATTCCGCGTAAGTCTAATTAGAGACGACATATTTTCTTTTGGGCCTTTCAACAATGGGGTGGACTAGGAGACACTAGTGGTCACATCAGGAATCACAAATTGCAAAATATTTGCATATCAATTATGTAGAACATGCAGTTCAATATGCTTTCATTGCAATTTTTCTAATTGTATTCAGTGCGGGGTGTTAAGTATTCTAGATATTATTATTCTGATGCTAAATAGAAATTATTCAATTCATAAATTCAAAAACTAATCACCAGTTTTGGTTTTTTTTTCCAGATTGAGATTGAGTAAATTCAAATGCAATGCAAGTCGAATTAAGCAGTGGAGATAAAATGCAGTAGATTTTCTTTTTCTCTATTTCTAGCATTTGATTTCAAAAATATTTATTTTCTTATTTGAGATTATAGCATTCACAATGCTATTTTGGTTTAGTATTGTACAAAGACTATTCTGACACTAAGATACCTATTATTTTAAATCTTTTCCACCAGTTTTTTAAACGAAGGTGTAACGATTGTGCCATCATAATCGTCACAATCTTGAGCCTCGGTTTGGCACCTCTTATTCACATGTAAGGTACTTCTTCGTATATCTTATTCTAATATAAAGTATTAACATTCTATAACTTTTAATTTCAGGGACGGAAATTAATCGCACAAATAAATTGGTTTTCATAACATTATCAAGGTGGTATTATTTTACAGGTATATTATTTATGTTATTATTGAAGCTGCTGTCTGTTAATACTATCAGGAAGTACAGAGTTTGGTAACAGAAACGGTTCGATTATTTAACAAATACTAATATAGACATAATAAACAATTTTTTTTTTTACAGATGTGTATAACACAATTATCAGTATTACATAATATTGCGTTCATTATTGAATGGACAAAATTGAGCTAATCTCAAGGTTTGGTAAAGAATTTAACTAAGTACGCCTTTGCGTAGACTTTATTGTACAAATACATTGGATATCTTAGATTACTTAAGACATTTTATTACATATTTTCCAATTTTATTCTTTTTTCATCATTTTTATCTTTAAAGTTTAACTTTGATTACCTTGCCTATTGCACAAATAATGCAAACAATACAAAAAAAAAAAACAAGAATGGATCATACATATTTATATTAAATAAACAGTTATAATCACTTCTTATTTAGCAAGAAATTAAATTCTATATGCAATGTAAGTAATAGATTGCTGAAATGAAACATTTAATAAAATGAAGTAGACTTGTGTTGTGTCCAACCAGTTTTAGTACTCGACGTATGCCGATACTTTTATAGCCCTAACAAAAAATATTACTATAGATGTTCTAGGTAACACGGCGAAATGGTCAATGACTCCGCTATATTTGCAAAATATTAAAACATATTATCACCGATAATCAAACTGAGTTTTCCAAACCAACCTTGTATATTTATATGTATATATGTGCGTGTATATATATATTGTACCAGCCATCTATAGGTACCGTTTTTAGTATATGTAATCATGTAAAACCTTCAGAATGATGATAAATGGTATTCTTTTCTTTTTTAAAAAGACTAATACGCAAGAAATGATATTTCCATTTTCTTATTATAATGCTTTTAACATCTACATGTGTTAATATACTAATATCGAGGACGAATCTGAAGTATAATTAATGATTAAACGAACTTACCTGTAAGTGAAGTTCTATCATAATTATACGAAGGATTCGTCCGAAGATATTAGTATAGAATCCCACCCTCCCTACTCATTATTGTAAATTACAATAACTGTTTACCCACTGAAGAAAATGAGGAAATATCATAGAATTTAGACTTTAAACTAAATGAAGTGGTTGGCGTGTAGCAGTGACAGGGCGAACGTGGACCGGAAATGTCAAAATATCTGTCAATGTTAAGTCAAAAACCTTCTCTTTTTAGGTTTTTTAAGTTATTGCTTTAAAATAACGTGCTAAGTGGTGATACATGCAAGCGGTACTACATGTGTTAATATACTAATATCTTCGGACGAATCCTTCGTATAATTATGATAGAACTTCACTTACAGGTAAGTTCGTTTAATCATTAAATAAATACGGAGTCCCTCAAGGGAGTATATTAGGACCAATTTTATTATCTATACAGTTGCTCGAAAATGTGAGCTTACGATGACAGTCCAGCGTGCGGTAAGTCGATTTTACCGCACGCCGTGCGTTTTTGTTTACGGAATTGTACAGCGTGCGGTAAGTTGATTTTTCCGCACGCCCGCGCCGTGCGATTTTGTTTACGTACGTTTTTAGGGTTCCGTACCCAAAGGGTAAAAACGGGACCCTATTACTAAGACTCCGCTGTCCGTCTGTCTGTCTGTCTGTCTGTCACCAGGCTGTATCTCATGAACCGTGATAGCTAGAAAGTTGAAATTTTCACAGAAGATGTATTTCTGTTGCCGCTATAACAACAAATACTAAAAGCAGCATAAAATTAATATTTAAGAGGGGAACCTTTCGTGCGCGAGTCCGACTCGCACTTGCAATTATAATTTCTACTAGCTTCCGCCCGCGACTTCATCCGCGTGGACAGTAGAAAAATACAGGGACCAGTTTGAAATGACCTCTTTAGTGTATGAATGCTAGTACTAGTAGTAACTCTCCGTGTTCAAGCTGTTTCCCTGGTTCCACTCACCTGAATTTGATGAAACATGGCTTAGATTTTAAGTTGGACCTCTATCTACTAAACTGTGAAAAGTCCATCAAAATTCTTTTAGCGGTTTTTGCGTTATTCGCGCACAAATATTTAGAATTTACAGTTTTATTATATGTTATAGATTACAATTTCAGTAGTACCTATAATGTTTTCTCGCAAATGTATTGAAAAACGTAGTATGGCACACGGTTGTTGAGGTTTTTTAAAACTCTTGACGATTATAAACCCTCGCCTGCGGCTCGGGCTTATAAAACGTCAACTCGTTTTAAAAACCTCCTTACCAACCTTGTATCATAAACTACTATTTCAACACACTTGCTCGAAAAGTGAGCCCTACCTAATACATCGCTTTTTTTAGCCATAAACCGAGCTATAACAAACGCGTGCAATAATACAGTGTCCCTGGATAAAGTGCAAACCCGAAAGGGGGCGAAACTAGACTATAAATGAGTAATAAAAAATACAAAAAAAATATTCTATCTAATTTCATTTTTTTCTGAATTAAGATTTGTAATTTTTACAATAGACTCTATGTACAAAAAATATTATTTGTTCAAAAGTAGTGAATGGATTTTGTTCAAATAAAAAATAACGTAATGCCAGATACTTGTTAGTTCAAATAGATTGCAAATAACTCACAAAAAAGTGATAATCATGACTTAAATTCAGCTTTTTGTAAAAAAAATGCATTTCTCTTAACTCCTTTTTTCATTAATCTCTAAATTTTTCAAAACAAACCCAAAATCGAAACACATTGTTTTTCCTAAAAATCCAAAGCCGTAAGACACTGTGTCTCAGTTTTGGGTTTAAGAATCAAGAACTGTGTCAAAAAGCATTACCATTCAAACACCATTGAAACACGATTATATGATGTTAACAATAGCAGACTTGACCCCCAGTATGACCACCATTCCAAAACAGTATCGTCCATCCGGAGAGGAGCCAACCGAAAATAATCATTAAGTAAATATTTAGTGTCGCGCCGCCGCTGGCCAAAGGGGGGGTTTGAATGAATATATAGAAAGGTTATAATATGGTTGGTCAAGAGTAGTAATAATCCTATAAATGCAGTAATATTCTAAATGCGAAAGTTTGTACGTTTAGAGATACCCAAACATACAAACTTTGGCATAAACAAACATCTAAACTATTCTAAACATTCAAATGTTTAGAATCTAAACACTTTTGAATGTTTGGATTGGTTGTCTAAAAAACTTAAGCCGTAGGCATAAGTTGATAGTCTGTAGTAAGTACCTATTTGTAGTGACTGTCCTACGAATGGACAACATTGTTGTCACCCTAATGAAAGAAAAGGAAAACTAAAATCATTCGTTCTTCAAGCCCCAAAAGGTGATGCAATGTCCAGAGTCATATATAAGGTTCTTGACTGCGATCCATTATTTTAGCACTTCGCACCCAGCGAATAGTGTAGTGATATGGAGCAATAGTAATAGGGGGAAAATAGGAAGGATATTTGTTGCACAGAAAAAGTGTATTAGGGCAATAATGTGGTATTGCTCCTGAAGTCCTGACGTATCATGGACGTTCGGGAATGGGCGTTCAGGTAAGTGGACGTTCAGGGAAATTGGACGTTCAGTGAAATAAACTTAATGACCCGACTGGACATTCCGGTAATAGGACCACGTGCCTAAAGGAACCATATTTTAAAAGTCTTAGTTTGCTGCCGTTACCATCACTTTATATATTAGAAATTTCTAATTTTCTGAGAAAACAGTAATAATTTTAAAAGAGCATTTGACGTAAATACTAGACTTAAAAGAGACCCCAACAGACTTGTATATACCGATATTCTCAGATCGACTAAATATAGAAATAGCTGTTTGGCAATGTGTGTTAAAAATAATAATAAATTACCTGTCAATATTAAAGAGATAAGTTTCAGTACTGTCTTTAAAAACAAGTTGTTTAAATGGTTAAATGAAAATAACTTTTATGATGTGCGCGAATTGTTTGACCTAAAGACGTGATCAACATAAAATAAGTTTCGTTCCAATAGTATGTGTTTAGTATGTATGATTTGATGACATTGTACGCCTTTGATAGGTTAATTGTATGAGACTCAATTAAATTGTTTAATAAGACCTTTATGTAACCATAATTAGGACAATAAAAGTTATTATCATCTTCTTGCATCAAATTAAAATTATCAAATCAATAACAAGTTACTTTACTTTACTTTTATTGAGATTTACCTTTTTAAAAATCATGATTTTTTTAAGATTTAAGAAAAAAGTGTACTCATTATTTATATCTAGGTCTAGCATAAAAAAAAATACAGTTCAGTCTTTACTTCAAATCTTTATTTACTACAATCAAAACACAGTACACAGACTTTTTGACATGCACTTTTGGCCCAAAATAATTTAATAATAAGTTGGTGTACGAATTTAGTATATTTCAGAAATTTATTTAATAAAAACAACATTTTATTTATTGTTCTAAGAAATTATTTTGTTCGGCTTATAGATTTTTTGTTTTGAACAGAGAAATACTGATTTCAAAACAACGTAATATTTTTTTATTTTATTTTATTTTTTTATTTATTACAACAAACAGCGGTACAAATGGTTACAATAATGATAACAATTATCATTTAAATTAACTAGTATCACTCATTGCACCACCACCACAATTGGGATGTTGACAACTTTTTTATTTTGTATTACATAAATTACCTCTCAAAAAAGAATCATTGGTAAAATCATTATTTCGCTAGCTTGAAAACTGCCCGAGATATCACAGTGTGAAATGCACACAAATGGACTTGCCCAAAAACGCTCCATACTAACAGCTACTGAGTTAATGACGTCACGCCTCAGTAGTTTGTATGCAACGCGTAGGAAATTTGTTCGGCAGCTATATTAAATATTGTGTTTATCAAAATGGTTTCTTAGACAAATTTGCTATACATTTTACGAACTAATTAAAGGTATCATTTATTTTAATAAATTTTATACTTTTCAAATGGACTTGTCCACCCAACTTTGAAGGGTCATAAAACAAATAATATGCAATATATAAAACCAAGAGGTATTACATCTCTTTACATATAATACAATACAAGCTACTCTAAAAGTTTAATATGTTTACGATTTTTATTAGTATTTCGTTATTTTATTCATTAGTCAACATCCCAATTATCCCCATCTTATCTATATGTAACATAGCCTGTAATTTTCGCAAGGTTGATATCATAAATGGCATGGAATAATACAATCAATTGGTGATGACAATACTAATGACACCATATTACTTAAACAATTTTTCACTATGTTGTAAAGTTTAATATGTTTACGATTTTTATTAGTATTTCGTTATTTTATTCATTAGTCAACATCCCAATTGATATCATAAATGGCATGGAATAATACAAACAATAGGTGATGACAATACTATGACACCCAAAGACTTCTATGTGTATACTACACTAGACATGCTGGTCAAAATACAAATTGTCTCACAGTCACAACGCGGAATTGCGCGTGCTGAGGTATTGGGAGGCGGGAGAGGGGAAATGTGCAAAGAATAGTTCAGTGTTGACGCAGATGCGACACTACCGTATTCTTTGCCTTTTACTTGTTGGACTCTGAGAGTACTTAGGTATAAAACTTTTAATAATAAAATTTAATAATTATGTATGTAGGTACTTTTTATGCTAGTAAATAAAAAAAATGTAAACAACTTGTCATATCCGTTGCCCTGTGTGTACTCCTCCTATAGTGTCATAATAATCTTAAATATTAAATAGGATAAGCCATTTTCTTTTGTACTTAACAGAAATAAACAGTTTTAAATTTAAAATTTAAATTTACTTATTTATTGTATTGTAATAATATTGTGTCTACCTAAATTCTCAAGATACAAAAAATTAAATGAATAACAGATTATCTTCTACTGTTATTTATTTATTTAGAGTATGAGAAAATACTAATAGTAATTATTATTGAATTTTTAGATTTTAGGCATTCACAATGTTATTTTTATATTAGCAGAGCGGTAATATAGGGTTTGAGGTTAGTTTTCGCCCAAGTCATCACGAAAATACGAAAATGTGGTATCGATGCATTCAAATGGTAGGGGTAGAAACTGTGACGTCATAAAGTTTTCAGTACAACGAAAACTTTTTTTACATACTTGTTGACGACAGCCGACACCCGGCGCCGAAATGGAAAGAATTCAACGAATTTGTATCCCAATTAATTTAGACCAATCAGAGGGGCTACTTTAATTAATTTAGACCAATCAGAGGGGCTACTTTAACGCACATGGCGTGACATCACGATTTAGGCCACGTCTCTGGTACTTTTCCATGCGGAAAAGTTTGTAAAATAATTTTATTATTTGTAGTGCTTAACTCTCTTTTTACATGTATATGTTACGGCTAATACCCGAAGTGCGGCTAAACCTAGTTTTAGCCGGCTAAAACTAGGTGTAGCCAATAGCTGTTGGCTAAAACTAGGTGTAGCCAATTTGCTCGCGGCTAATACTAGGTGTAGCCGGCTAAAACTAGGTGTAGCATGGGATATTAAGAAAGTTATTTCTGTTGTCTGTTAAAAAAAAATAACCTCGACCTATATTCTAACCTATATTCGGGACCTACAGGGGTGAAGCAGATCGGTTCACCTAGTTTTAGCCAACAGCTATCGGCTACACCTAGTTTTAGCCGGCTAAAACTAGGTTTAGCCGCACTTCGGGTATTAGCCGTAACATATACATCCCCCTCTGATTTTCCTGAACGTCCTGCGAAGTAGGCTAGTTGCCACGGAGCAAAAATGCATATTAATAGCGAATTGTTTTGGTAAAATTGTAGTCGCAGCAAGTTGTCGTAGTAGTCGCATATTGTAGTCGTAGTAGTCGCATATTGTAGTCGCAATTCGAAGCCGCAGGTAGCAGTCATCGTTAAAAGTAATAGCAAGAATTCAGCGAGTGAGCAAAGAGAAATAGATTTGAAAGTTTAAATTCCGTGTTTTTAACTTGTAAACGAGAAATTCGTAGTGAAAGTCGTAAAAGTGTTGCATATTAGAGTTGTAATATAAAGTCAAGTGTTTCGAGATTGTTAGTTAAATTCACGCGTAGTTTTCATTGTTCAATCGCATAGAGTGTTTTTCTAGTAGTATTTTCCTTGTTAGTTAACTTAAATGGTATTCTTCGAAGTTGTTAGTTAGATTCAGTGTGCGAAAACAACCATCCCTATCAGGGAATAAACTGAAGTTATTCCAGAACCAGCCGGCGTTTTATTTATACAGTCCACACCAGCTCGGCGTACATCTCAGAGAGTTTCACAGTAACTCATGGTTTCACAATCCTAGTTTCACGAGTCTGATTGATGTACGTTCGGAAGCAGTCTTAGTTAGAGTCATCGATAGAGTCCTGTACAGGGTGAACCGAAGTAGCCGGGTTACCATACAGGGCATCACCAACAATACTGTTGCAGCCTAAAATCAATACCTCATCCTTTTGTCCTCCCACTACCAATTTCCGAATGTACCTCTGACGTCGGCTGTCACGTCACGTCATCACGTGGCTATCATGTGAAGTTTTGTGAGTCGCTAGCAAAAACCGGCAGGCTGATTATCTAATTCGATACCACCTAGCGACCGGTTTCAATTCACCGATGAATATGATACATTGCTACTTTTCTTTGGTATGTTTTTTTATACCCCAAAAAAGTAGCAATGTATCACATTCATCTGTCAAACGAGACCGGTCGCTAGGCGGTTTCTAGTTAGATAATCAGCCTGCCGAGCTGTAACGTGCGCGCACGCCGCTGTGTGTGTTTATCAAAAAAATCTAAATTAAGTTAAAATCAACAGGCAGCTTTGCCAGTGAGTACCTATCCATTGGTTTTCAAAGTTGTGTCATCGACCTGAAAAAGCGACGTAAGGTAGGCGATACTTGATAAATCTAAACATCCCCTCATACCATCGTGGTTTAGCGTTCAAAGTAATTGCAACCTCTAATGTTGCAAATAGATGTTTAGTGTCTTGTTATCCTGCATAATACCTTTTGAAAATAATTTAAAAATTAGGTGAAATTTTCTGAATTTTCATTTTATGACAGAATGAAACAAAATACAAACACAAAACACGTAGAAATTACTCATTCGTTACTAACATCAAGGTGAATTTGCTTTTCTGAGAAACATGGTATAACATTAAACAGTAGAAACCTCTTTCCACATTTTAAGTGCACATCTGTTTGAATAATTTTCTTAATCTTTGACAGCGATTCGGTAGTACTGCTTGCAATATAATGTTTCTATTTAAGAGTAAAAGAAACGTCAATATTAAGATGGCAGTTGTCAGTTACGTCATAATGTGTCATTTATAAATATTGTTTTGTCGGAAATCAAGAAATAATAGAGTTAATTACCTAAAATAACATGAAAAGAGGTAGAAAAAAAAAATCGCAGGTAAATAATATCAATGTTTTATTGTTCAGACTAATCGATTTAAGTGTTAGTTTGCCGACTACAACCTTCGGGGCCATCAACTGTTCTTCACTGTGGCTCGCAATAGACTAAATGAGTTGTTGATCATGCACCATAACTCTACGAGCAATTTTTCGGTGCTGACCAGCATATCTAGTGTAGTATACACATAGAAATCTTTGATGACACCATATTACTTAAACAATTTTACACTATGTTGTATATTAACCATTCAGGTACTAGTATGAAATTTAAAGTTTTGACAAACAGGTATCTGTTTTAATTTCAATCTCATCTAATTTAAATTTTAACTTCTTTTTTTAAATATCTTTGGTGAAAGTCTAAACAGATCGACAACTAACAATTAATATTGATTGTCTGCCGGCCTTAGGCCAGGCCCTATTCTACATGATTTGGGCGCTACAAGCAGGAGGCACGACTTTCCGATATACGTCGAGATCGCCCAGAGAGACGATAATACATTTGGTTTAAGAGATCATTGCAATCAAACTTACTCTTACAAATATTATACAGTACTCCTTGATCAAGAAAAAGCCTCCTGGGGCCGTATTATGACCTTATTTCCTGGCAGTTTTCTGACTGGTCATCAATCTATCTCTTTTATTTGCTATACAGCGAGAAAGAGATGTAACTATAGCAATTCATAAACCTGGCAAGTTTTAAGAGGTTGTAATACCCCTCCTGGCCTCGAGGCCACTGATGTCGCTCGAGCAACATGAGTGAAACTTTTTCAATAAGGCAGAATAAGAGGACCTAGAGTGAAAGCATTTATAATTGTCAGTTTAGCGATATTTACGCTACACACACTCCAGCTGGTGACTATACTTGTCATAGCGGAACATTTAGAATGCTTTAACTCGTAATGTGAGCAATATAAGCATCAAAATGTAGTGAGTCTATAAGCAGGCCGAGATTTTTAATTAAGGAAACCTCTTCTAAAGTCGCATTACTAATTTACCAGTAAAAATATAAACTAAGAAACGTCACTGTCAAATTGACAAACTGACCCTGATAGTGACATTTTCAGATATTGAAAACCTTTGGTGACTTTTATAACGTTTTAATTTGTTTATTATTATTTTGAATCATAATAAATATGTCGTCTACGGTAATTTTAAAGTAGGATGGTAATTAGAAATTGTATCTTTTTAACCTATCATAATTTTTGATGTTAAAAGTTCTTGAAACTAACTGGTACGAAAACTTTACTTAGATATTGACTGTATTTAAACTATCAAAAATACGTAGCATCTTCGCCTGTTCCGCCCCAATACCAAAAGACAAAATGTTACTACTACAGCTACTACTCGTAAAAGGTAATATTTTTTATGAAATTTTATAAAATGAACCAATGGTTGATGTGTACGGTTTGCAGTTGATGTGTGCACACTGCATCATAAAAATGTTTTCTACTATAAAACTGTTATTATGAAATATCAAATTATATTACTGTTTTTGCCGCAAAACTCATGATTCAGAAATATTTATCTAATCTATTTTTATTAGGTTTGTGATGAAAAAACATGTTAGTGTGTTTATTTCTTGACTTATCAATATACTATTTCCTTTTGTATTGCTTTGTTCTGGCAACACCTTTGTTTACATTTTTGCTGGGAAATTAGTAATGCGACTTTAGGGTGGTGTGACACAATTGGTAGTTATAATTGACAAACGTCTACTTTGTAAAGGTTAAGGTATAATTCCGATGTCAGCAGCACTGCTGCGCGACACTGCTGCGAGACAGTGCTGCGCAGCACTGTTGCCGAGCTCGGAATGTAGTCTCATATAAACCTATAGAGAATGTATGGGGACCAGTGGTGTTGCGGCAGCAGTGCCGCGCAGCACTGCTGCGCAGCAGTGTCGCGCAGCAGTGTTGCGCAGCAGTGTCGCGTCGCTTCTCCGCTCACATCAAATTGAGCCTTTCAATCGTAACATTAGGGTTCAATTTGGAGTGCACTGCTGCGGCAACCCTGCTGCTGCTGCCGAGATCGGAATCATACCTTTATGGTTTTACATTTAGTTTAACTCAAGTGTAGATTATTATTAGCACAATCAACTGACAGTCGGTCTAAATCTTCTTGAAGTCTTTCACAATCATTTACATCTACAATTCCACGTTAAAAGTACAGTCAAGATGAAAAGGGGGTCGTGCTTGCAAAAGGTCCGGTCGGGCTGATTTTTTTATATGTTGTTAGGACCTAAACCACAGTTTATGGAGTTAAACTGTGCCTAAACCAATATTAAAAAACCGGCCAAGTGCGTGTCGGGCCACGCGCCATAGGGTTCCGTAGTTACCTTATACCATACCATATTTAATACCACCTATAATTTTTCGTCTGTAAAAATAACTTTGTTTTTCACAGTGTTGGTATGAATGACAAAGTTATATTTGCGGTTTTGGAAAATGTGCTATATCTCGAAAACTAATTACTATATCTCGTTCAAACCAATTTTGGTTGAAAGTGTTTATTAAGATCTACAGTATATATTTTTTTTAGATTTTTCACTCTCTTATTTCAAAAGTTAAAGGGGGGGGACACACATTTTACCACTTAGGCGGTGAATATCTTTCAAACGGTTGACTTTGAGAAAAAGTTCTCTTAGGAACCTTAATGTCATTTTTAAAGACCTATCTATAGACACCCAACACGTGTTGGTTAGAAGAAAAAAAAAATTTTCAGTTTCAGTTCCATGTATGGGGAGCCCCCCTTAATCTTTTATTTTTCTTATTTTTGTATTAAATTCGTTAAGCGGTTAACAGAATACATCTACCTACCAAGTTTCAACTATGCAGTCTTAATACTTTCGGAATAAAGTGGCTGTGACATACGGACAGACAGACAGACAGACAGACAGACATGACGAATCTATAAGGGTTCCGTTTTTTGCCATTTAGGCTACGGAACCCTAAAAACCAGATTCGCAGTATCCAAAGTGCTGTGCGAGTGGCGGTGTACCCAAAAACCATGGAATTTTCGGGCTTTTTCAGCTTTTGCTCAATATCTCAGAGATGGAAAGTGTCTAACCGGTATAAACATTACTATACTTTTAAGTAAACTAAATTTGCTACAATTTGAAACCAGGTTGAGCTCTATACATCGATTGGTTTCCAAGATGTGGTTTTTTAATGGTCACTTATTTTGTTACCTATATCTTCTAAAACACATCACACCTCAAATATTATATTATGAAATAATAGTCCGTAACCCTGCGACAATATTGCCTACGTCATATGATATCACGATGAAATGCATGGCACACGGTCTGAAAAGTTGTGCTGAGCGAGGATCAGAAGATTATCGCAAATAAAATTGGCCGGAGCTTGAGAAAATCTTCCACTTCCGGTTAAAATTTTAAGATTATATTTAAGTCATGTGACATCAGTACGAGACCCGTGTCATCATTTAGTTTTCAATCGTAGAGAGAGAAAACATAAGTCTGTCAGTTCTGAAATGGCCGGAATACCTTAAACTTAAAGTTTTAGTTTTTTAGTCATTTCAGAACTGACAGACTTATTGCCGAATACTAAAACGCTACTTAACTTTAAGCGGCTCTCAAACAGCATGCTGTCTTTGTCATATCTTTGACATTTAATGCGACAGGACGACGTTTGAGAGCCCCTCAAAGTTAATTAGCGTTTGAGTATTCGGCCATTATGTTTGTTTACTCTCTCTACGATTGAAAACTAAATAATGCCACAGGTCATGACGGGTCACGTACTGATGTCACATGACGAAAATATAACCTTAAAATTATGACCGGAAGTGGAGGATTTTCTTAAACATCCGGCCAATTTTATTTGCGATAATCTTCTGATCCTCGCTCAGCACAACTTTTCCGACTGTGACCATGCATTTCATCGTGATGTCATATGACGTAGGCAATATTGTCGCGGGCTTACGGACTACAAAGTTGTAATAAAGGACATGTCTCATCGCGCCTATGTCATTTGTCTCACCATTCTCAAAAAATTAAAGTCTATCAAAGTAGTATGTCAGAGTAGGTATTTTACTCTAATAATTATTTTCTGCATTAAAAAGTGGTATTTTTAAGTTAAAACGCTTTTAAATCACAATTTACTTACTTTTTTTTTCACAAAATACTTCAGAAAACAACTTAATGTTTTGTAATTGTTTTTCTATACAGGGTGGATTTTTAAAACGGTACATTAAGGGCAGGTACCTTAACCGTTACAGTTACAGGAAAACGTTCCTAGGAGACCATCCATAACTTTTTAAGATATTCTGAACTGCATTCACAGATTTTGGAAAAAAAATACCGTTAGCAAAAAAATGCTAAAATACCAAAAAATATATATTTATACCAATCGATCCTATTTCGTGTGGGGATCAAAAGACTCTATGGGATCATTTAAGGTATGAGTACTAAAAACGACAGAAATCGCCAAAATCTTTTCTCATACATTTTGTACTGAAAAACGGTAAACCAACTCGAAATATTTTTTATTGCCAAATGATCCTATTTCGTACTGTGATCAAAATGCTCTTTAAGGCCAACTGAAATTTGAGTACAGAAACTACAATAAGTGACAACACCGGCTTCACACGCAAGCACAATCTTCTACAACATAAGATCTAAAAAAATCAGGTTCTGTACTCAAAATTCAGTTATCTTCAAAGAGTATTTTGATCACAGTAAGAAATAGGATCGTTTGGCAATAAAAAATATTTCGAGTTGATTTATCGTTTTTCAGTACAAAATGTATGGGAAAAGTTTTTGGCGATTTCTGTCGTTTCTAGTACTCATACCTTAAATGATCCCATAGAGTCTTTTGATCCCCACACGAAATAGGATCGATTGGCATAAAAAAATTTTTTTGGTATTTTAGCATTTTTTTTTGCTAACGGTAATTTTTTCCAAAATCTGTTAATTCAGTTCAGAATATCTTAAAAAGTTATGGATGGTCTCCTAGGAACGTTTTCCTGTAACTATAACGGTTAAGGTACCTGCCTTAATGTACTGTTTTAAAAATCCACCCTGTATATAAAACAATTCTTGACTGATACTATACCTAAATGAAATGTAATTAGCATTTTTTAATTATGAAAGTAATTAAATATAATGAAACTGGGGCAACTCTGGGACATCTCCTTTAATGAACTTTCATTTAAAACCAGATTGGTATCTGTAGACCCAGCATTTCTCTCAAAAACGGCAGATAACCATAAACAGTCATAAGTGGGTTTAAGACCGGTACCGCTAGGCTTTTAGGTTTCAAACATATTGAAGTCTTATTTTAAATCGTTTCTGCACTATTTACTTAGCCTAAAGGTATGATTCCGATGTCAGCAGCACTGCTGCGCGACACTGCTGCGCGACAGTGCTCCGCAGCACTGCTGCCGAGCTCGGAATGTAGTCTCATATAAACCTATAGAGAATGTATGGGGACCAGTGGTGTTGCGGCAGCAGTGCCGCGCAGCACTGCTGCGCAGCAGTGTTGCGCAGCAGTGTCGCGTCGCTTCTCCGCTCACATCAAATTGAGCCTTTCAAACGTAACATTAGGGTTCAATTTGGAGTGCACTGCTGCGGCAACACTGCTGCTGCTGCCGAGATCGGAATCATACCTTAATACATGATTTTGTGTCATATCAAGTGAATGCATAAGTAACAATTTAGGTTTTTGTCTTTTTTAACAATATAGGACGAAAAGAAAATTAAAGATGAAAATTTTACTTTCATGATGATTACGAAGTTGTAACGGATGAGCATTTTGTGACATCTCTGCCCACGCGAATACCGTTATTTGACTATTACCTAAAACGTTGCCTAATTGCATACGCGTACTTAGCTCGCGCTAGAGCGCTAACCTGACGTCGCGCTATAGCGCCGAATCGTGTTGTAGGACGTGCAATTATTATTTGAAATTATTTATTTTTGTTGTTGTCAAAAAACACATTTGAGATCTGATGGGTAGACTATACAAATCATCATTTAATTTTTATACTCACTGAAACAATTGGGAACAGTTTAAAGGCTTCGCCGAACAGAACGCGTACTTAGCTCGCGCTAGAGCGCTAACCTAACGTCGCGCTATAGCGCCGAATTGTGTTGTAGGACGTGCAATTATTATTTGAAATTATTTATTTTTGTTGTTGTCAAAAAACACATTTGAGATCTGATGGGTAGACTATACAACTCATCATTTAATTTTTATACTCACTGAAACAATTGGGAACAGTTTAAAGGCTTCGCCAAACAGAACGCGTACTTAGCTCGCGCTAGAGCGCTAACCTAACGTCGCGCTATAGCGCCGAATTGTGTTTTAGGACGTGCAATTATTATTTGAAATTATTTATTTTTGTTGTTGTCAAAAAACACATTTGAGATCTGATGGGTAGACTATACAACTCATCATTTAATTTTTATACTCACTGAAACAATTGGGAACAGTTTAAAGGCTTCGCCGAACAGAACGCGTACTTAGCTCGCGCTAGAGCGCTAACCTAACGTCGCGCTATAGCGCCGAATTGTGTTGTAGGACGTGCAATTATTATTTGAAATTATTTATTTTTGTTGTTGTCAAAAAACACATTTGAGATCTGATGGGTAGACTATACAACTCATCATTTAATTTTTATACTCACTGAAACAATTGGGAACAGTTTAAAGGCTTCGCCAAACAGAACGCGTACTTAGCTCGCGCTAGAGCGCTAACCTAACGTCGCGCTATAGCGCCGAATTGTGTTGTAGGACGTGCAATTATTATTTGAAATTATTTATTTTTGTTGTTGTCAAAAAACACATTTGAGATCTGATGGGTAGACTATACAACTCATCATTTAATTTTTATACTCACTGAAACAATTGGGAACAGTTTAAAGGCTTCGCCGAACAGAACGCGTACTTAGCTCGCGCTAGAGCGCTAACCTAACGTCGCGCTATAGCGCCGAATTGTGTTGTAGGACGTGCAATTATTATTTGAAATTATTTATTTTTGTTGTTGTCAAAAAACACATTTGAGATCTGGGGCCGTACCGGCTAACAAATCGATAACTGAAAAGTCTGCCGAGTTTCAACTTAAAACAGAAAAATCAAAGTAAGGAATTTCGTCTTGTATTTTCTGTTGAGGTAATTTGGAAGATATCGATGTTCGTGTGACATCATGAATTGGGGTTTGCCATTTTGGCCTAATTGGGGATCGATTTATCTGTTTTAATTTGAAACCCGACAGACTTTTCGATAATCGATTCGTTAGCCGGTACGGCCCCAGATGGGTAGACTATAAGAATAAGAATAATGTTTATTGTTTTCTCCAACAATCTTAAGTGTTTCATTTTATATTTTACATTTATGATATTATAAAGTATAAAGATTGCGAGAGACTGGCACCCGAGCTAAGCCATAGGCCTGTGGTTCAGTGCACCAGTTCTCTCCCCTCTCGACGTAGCAATTATGCAGTAAACAAAGAAAAGTATATTATGAACATATACAATCGGAGAAGCATCTACATTAAAAACAGTAACAGTTAAAAGAAAAGTAATATTAATACTATAGGTAAAATTATGGATTATAGATTATAAAAAACTATTTAAATAAAACAAAGTATGTGAAAATAGTGAGTGTATAGTGTTGTGTGTGTGTGTGTGTGTGTGAGTGTGTGTGTGTGTGTGTGTGTGTATACAACTCATCATTTAATTTTTATACTCACTGAAACAATTGGGAACAGTTTAAAGGCTTCGCCAAACAGAACGCGTACTTAGCGCGCGCTAGAGTGCTAACCTGACGTCGTCGTCGCGCTATGGCGCCGAATTGTGTTGTTAGTCATAGACATTATGGTCATTTTTTGGCCTAAAGCTGCATTTTGTGATGGAAGCAAGCCGCTTTGCACAGTGATAGTGGGGGCCAAACTAAGCGATTTCATCCGAGGATAAACGAGATTCAACCCTTAGAAACAGAGATGGCGCCACTTGTTTAAAAAAATCTTTAAAAATTTCTAAAACCTAAACGAATGATTCGATTTTGATGATTAAGGTGTCTATTGACAGACAATCAGTTGTTTTACTATTTAAAAAATAATAAAGTAGCAGAAAATAATAATAAATACCAAAAAATCTTCATTATTGAAGAAAAAAAAATTTTTTTTTCAAAATTTATTTAATTTTATAAAAATAATGTATGAATATGATACTCTTTTATTTATTCGTATTATTACCCATTTAGTTGCACGTTTAATAAAAAATACCGCATATCAATATCTTGAATAGTTCCAAAGTTATTGAAGAAAACAATACATGGTGCCGGTAAATCCCTTAATTCGCTGAACAAAAAAATCCCAAAATTGATATTTTTTTCTTTACATATGCTTTATTTATAATCTCTATGTATATAGAAAAATAAAATAAAAAATCTATAATATACCAATTTCGAGAAATTGTATGTATAATTTGACGAGTGATCTTTATTCTTGAGTTTCGAAGGTGCTGGTTACCCTGAAAATAAAATAGCAATGAAAAATATCATAGTAATAAAATAATAATAAAAGACGCTAAATAACATTTGAACTAAATCTTTATTTTACTTACGTTTTATTTTCGCATTCGCCTTTGCAGGTTTTGCACTGTAAAGTGCAAGATAGGCCAACGCCTCGGCAGCCAAAACGCATTGTGTCACAGTCCAATTTACATCCACAATGGTCAAGGAGGTTTAATTCTGGCCAAATTGCAGTAACCTTCGACCATCGTGGAGTCCATCTATCTTTGACATCTTTCCATCCCCAAGAAGATGGACTTTGGATTGATTTATCCATAAGGCATTTCCCCATGCACGCAGATCATGTTGTTCAAGGGCAGCTGAAGTAGGCGTAAGACTTGTCACTAGCCTGCTTTTAGTCGAAAACAAATCTTTCCGAACCGCCATAACAGTAATGTTCTCTGTTTGTGCATCGTACAGCTGGCAAGTGCATCTGGAAGCAAGATTAGCTTTATTTGAGAACGAGTGAAATAATTATGTTAACTTACACTATATACAATAAAACAATGGGTACAAACCTTTCCAAATGAGCCAATATTTCTTCAGAGGAATTTCTATAGAATAGGACTCGACATACTTGCAAAAGCAGTAGTTACTTCAGGGTGTGAAACCCATGTGTTAAAACAAGTGTTTTACCTTTTTTATTCAAATAACACCCCGTGAAAGCATGAAAGCCTCGAAGCGCAGTTGACATTTCATGACCTAAAGTATAAAGCTATTTTTTGCACTACTGCTACGTAGTGCACGTACGTAGTACTGCAACGTAACGGCGTTTTTTAGCTGTCCCCGTCAACATCGACATTACCTGCAGACCTTCATCTTTTAAAATTTCGTACTTAGTACGAAATAAACAGAACCAACACATTTGTGTCCGAAGATCGCATTAACATATGGGTTGCTCCTTGCCTATGCCCAGCGATCTCTATCAATTATAATCATCGACTAAAAGCAGGCTGGTGACAAGTCTTCCGCCTACTTCAGCCGCCCTTGAACAACATGATCTGCGTGCAGCGTCTAAGAGGGCGACATATATTTTGGGGAAATGCCTTATGGATAAATCAATCCAAAGTCCATCTTCTTGGGGATGGAAAGATGTCAAAGATAGATGGACTCCACGATGGTCGAAGGTTACTGCAATTTGGCCAAAATTAAGCCTCCTTGACCATTGTGGATGTAAATTAAACTGTGACTCAATGCGTTGTGGCTGCCGAGGCGTTGGCCTATCTTGCACTTTACAGTGCAAAACCTGCAAAGGCGAATGCGAAAATAAAACGAAAGTAAAATAAAGATTTAGTTCAATTGTTATTTAACGTCTTTTATTATTATTTTATTATTATGATATTTTTCATTGCTATTTTATTTTCAGGGTAACCAGCACCTTCGAAACTCAAGAATAAAGATCACTCGCCGAATTATACATATAATTTCTCGAAATTGGTATATTATAGATTTTTTATTTTATTTTTCTGTATACATAGAGAAATTAATTAAAGCATATGTAAAGAAAAAAATATCACTTTTGAGATTTTTTTGTTCAGCGAATTAAGGGATATACCGGCACCATGTAGTGTTTTCTTCAATAACTTTAGAACTATACAAGATATTGATATGCGGTATTTTTTATTAAACGTGCAACTAAATAGGTAATAATACGAATAAATAAAAGAGTACCATATTCATACATTATTTTTAGAAAATTAAATAAATCCTGAAAAAAAAAATATTTTTTCTTCAATAATGAAGGTTTTTTGGTATTCATTATTATTTTCTGCTACCTTATTATTTTTTAAATAGTAAAACAACTGATTGTTTGTCGATAGACACCTTAATCATCAAAATCGGATCATTCGTTTAGGTTTTAGAAATTTTTAAAGATTTTTTTAAACAAGTGGCGCCATCTCTGTTCCTAAGGGGTGAATCTCGTTTATCCTCGGATGAAATCGCTTAGTTTGGCCCCCACTATCACTGTGCAAAGTGGCTTGCTTCCATCACAAAATGCAGTTTCCTTTTCATAATTACTATGACTATGTAGGACGTGCATAGTTTCATAGTTTGAATTCATCACCAAACATATAGAAAGTATTTTCTACGCTTGCTTTTTTACGCCAGTACGCTACGACTATCGTATTGATAATAAAATTTCATACCATACGCTTACGCGTATACGTATACGACGCCCTGTGCGGACTCGGAATGGGGTGAAAATCCAGTTTCATAGAGATAGACTTCGATAAAAACCTCTCATTTTTGTTGTAATCCGCTTCAAAACCCTCTATCCCATGCGGTTCTGGCACAGAAATAATTTATTTAAAAAAATTATGTATGGGAAAAACATTTTTTTTTTCTCAATTTTCCTCGCACGGGGCACGCGATGGATTTCTAGTGGATATTTTTTTTCAATCGAACTATTTTTTTTACCTACAGTGGGTGAGCCATATCTGGTCGCCGTTCTTTGGGCAGTTGCATGAACATTACTAGCGTGATCTAGCATACCTGGGCTTGGCAAGCAAGGTATGAAGGACTGCAACAACCAGCTGTGTTTTTAGATAGCGTTCTAATGACTCAACCACTGAATGCCAACACTTACTATGACAAAACAGTCAACAGCGATGACACGGAATTGCGAAAACACGCAATTGCACCAATGTAAAAATAAAGTTTCAGGAGTAAAATAAAGATTCATAAAATATGTAGATCAAAACATTGTATTTTTATTACAAACTAAATACGATTGTATACTAAGTTGTTTTTATTAAAGATTGTTAACTTATCATGCAATGATAATATTCATAATAATCACCGTTGAAATACGCAAATCATTCACGTAACGTCGTAACAAAACTACATGTTAAGGGCCCCTTATTCCAAATTGAGGATTCTAGATTGAGTAATTTTAATAGTAAACACCATTTAAAAATTCTGAAAAAAATATAAGGTATGGATACATCTTAGTTCTAGTGGATTTTTAAGTTAAAAATTCAATACTTCAATTTCGCTCGATAGAATATTTTTTTGAAGCAACATCGATTTTGAAAGCATTTTCGTTTTTATGAGACTTGGGAGAACGTAATTTTGCTGAGAATTAAACATTTAAATTTCTAATCTTATTTGCCAGTGATATTATTGGATAGATGTGTGAATATTTGAAATGTTTTTTTTTTAATAAAATAAATACGAATATTTTTACTCACGCGCGCGTTTCGCTTCGTTCGCGTTAGTGTCCCTTCGGACGTCATCGAGGTAGGACCTGTGCTACTTTTTGCGGACCCGCTTTGCCGCTACGTCGTCATTTATTATATTGTATTAAAAGAGTCTACCTTTTATGGCAGAACTTTTTATGTCATAATTTTATTATGCATAACAACTAATGGCATAAACTTCATGTCGCAGAAAATTGTTTGGCATACACTCATTTATCATACACTTAAAACGCATAATTTTGTAAGCCAGAATCATCTTTTGGCATACATTTCATATCCATAATAATTAAATAATAGAACCATCATATCGCAGAAAGTTCACAGTCAGAACCATCATATCGCAGACAGTTTATAGTCAGAATCATCTTTTGGCATACATTTCATAATCTATAGTTATTTAAAGGCAGAACTATCATATCGCAGACAGTTTATAGTCAGAATCATCCATTGGCATACATTTAATAGAAAATTCATATCTAGAATAATTTTGTATTACTTACACGCATGTTTCATGCTGCATGCATCCTTACATGCAGACAAATAAACATGCAGCAAGCAAGCATGCAGCATGCAAGCAAGCATGCAGCATGCAAGCAAGCATGCAGCATGCAAGCAAGCATGCAGCATGCAAGCAAGCATGCAGCACGCAAGCAAACATGCAGCATGCATGCAAGCATTGTGGAGCTGCGAGTGGTCAAAACACTAACCTAACCTAACCTACTGGTAGGTGCATTAAAAGTTTATCTTTATAGCGGGGGGCCTCAGGCCCCCCGACCCCCCCGAGCAGGGGGGCCAGCCCCCCTGCACCCCCCGGCAAGCATGCAAGCAGCATAAACAAGCATGCATGCATGCAAGCAAGCAGCATGCATATCGGTTTTGCAGCGATTCGTTCTGTTGTTGACTTTTGTAGCACAACATTTACAAAAATTCAACATATTGACTTTTTAAGACAAATTTTTAATTGAATTTGAAGTTAAAATGCATTTTTTTAGAGATAACAATATGCTGGATGACATTATTCTTAATGAAATTCTGCCATATTCGTAGTATACCATGTGAAAATTATACCAAATAATTGTCGACTAAATAAACGTTATGCCAAACGAAATTCTGCGAATAAAAATTTTGCCAAAGGTACTTATGCCTAATGAAATTCTGCCATCTGAATAGTATGCCATTGTAAATTCGGACATGTAAACATTCTGCCAAACAATAATTATATTAAACAATTTTTATGCCTTAAAAATATTCGTTTAAAGAAGATTCTGCCAAGTGTGTTCTGCCAAATAAATTTCGGAGCATCAAGTTTCTGCCAGATAGAGGTAACCCGTATTAAAATTATAATCACTAGTTGAAACTTAGTGTAATTCTGTTAAATAGTGTTCATAGGCTTTGGTATTTAAGTTTGTACATAATAGTAGTGTAAAATCTTAATTTAACAAAATAACAAAAGTACTTCGAGTGTCACAGACTAAGTCAGTCAGTATACTAAGTGTTACAAAATAACCCCTAATGCCGAATATGGTAGATAGGAACCATCAAACTGAACAACTTTTAGTATGAGATCAACTCTGAAATCGCAAAAAAACATCAGTTGTTTTATACATTTTTATATTTTCGTTATTAATATATGTATGATACAGCAGACTTGATTTCGCGATTTCAGAGTTGGTCTCATAGTACCTAAAAGTTGTTCAGTTTGATAGTCTCTATCATAGATTAAAGTTATATACTGGTCTCTATCTACCATATTCGGCAGGGGTTATTTTGGAACAGGTTGTATAGGGTTTGATTATCGATCATGATAAGTTTCAATAAAATAATTATAGTACGTCCTAATAAAATCAGTATAACCACAGTATAATATTTTTCTTATAGTACGCCAACGAAGACGTCTAGCTAGAGTCAGGGCAATCCGAGCACGTCTGAGTTAGAGGTTGTTAATATAGCTTCTAGCGCTATAATATAGCGCGCTATCTGTACATAGCGCGCTATGTAAGTAGACGCTATGGCGCTATGAATATCGCGCGTGGCAACAAGTAGCGTCGTTGGCCGGCCGCGGGCGTGGGCTTTCATCGCGTGCGCGCTGTTGCTACCGGATGCGTTACGCGCGTTTCTCACGCAGCACGCTAGGTATAATATCGCGCGCGACCTTATATTGTGTTAGTTCGATTAGGACTTTTATAAGTTATTAATTAAGTCAGTTATTTAGTATTAAGCTATTTAATTTAGCTAAGCAAAAATAGGTGGGAAAAAACTACCGAGTTTCATACGTCAATAAGGTAGAAAATTGCTTGCACCTGTTTTTTTAACTAGAAAACATTGTCTAGTGAAAACTAGTTAAAAAAATGAGTGCACGCGATTTTAAACTTTATTGACATTTAAATCACGGTTTTTAATGAAACATCAAAGTTAGTGAACGAGAATACGGCAAAAAACAACCGAATTGCAAACGTCAATAAGGTCGAAAATCGCTTGCACCTGTTTTTTTTTACTAGAAAACATTGTCTACTGAAAACTACGTAAAAGAATGAGTGCAAGCGATTTTCGACCTTATTGACATTTATCAAAATCACGGTTTTTAATGAAACATCGAAGTTAGTGAACGAAAATACGGCAAAAAACAACCGAATTTCCAAAGTCAATTAGGTCGAAAATCGCTTGCACCTGTTTTTCTTAACTACAGATCACTAGACAAAGTTTTCCTACCAAGAATTTTTTCCGACATATTTGTTTTTCCAAAATCGTATAATTGTATTATAGACAGCTCTAAGCCCGAAAAGTATGAAAGAAAGTTCATTAGTTTACATTACTGCTTTATTTTATTTAAGACTAAAATGCAACGTATTAATAAATAACATTTTTGTATAGCGCGCGATATGTCTAACGAACTACGTGTGAGTGTGACGTAACGTGTTACGATATCTAAGGCGTGAAATACACAGAAGAGATGCGGCGGAGATAAGGCGCAGATACGGCGGCGATGCAGGCGATACGTGGCCGATAATTGGCCGAAAGCATCCGAAAGTCTCACATCTGCACCGTATCGCCGCCGTATCCGCGCCGCGTCGCTTCTGTGTATTTCACGCCTAACGTGCTGTATCTAACGCGCTAGCCAGCCGCCCGCACGCTTCCTGATAAATAGCGCGCTATAACATAGCGTATTTAATAGCGCGCTAGAAATGAATAACATATAGTCTGTAGCATGCTATTGCTTTATAGGCGTTATCTGGCGTTATGAATAACTCTGGCCTGAGTGAGCTGCATACTTCGCTTCTAGAGCTATCGCGTCTTTAAAGTTTTGATTTCTTATTAAATAATTTAAAAAATCCAAGACGGCGGCCAACTTTTTGATTGTGGGCCGATTTCGATGAAACTCAGTTTCTGGTACTATTTCGACAAGAAAACAGTAATGGAAAATTAAAAAAATTTAAAAATCCAAGATGGTGGCCAACTTTTTTGTTTGTAAGCCGATTCCGATAAAACTCGCATTTTGGCACTATTTTGACTAGAAAACAACAAATAAAGAAGTTGGTCACATTTTAGATTTTCTAATATTTTTAACATTGCGTTGTTGTTTCTTAGTCAAAATAGTTCCATAAACCGAATTTAGTTACTTTCACTGCCTAAAACTTATCAAAATTAAATAAATAAAAAAATAAAGTAATAAAAATAATCCGACCGAAAATTGAACTAAGTACTGCTTTAATTATACTGTGGCACTTTTGTGTGCCCGCGCGCTGCCAGAGGTCACCGGAGTTCACCCATACGACAGCTCCCGCGCAAGTCACGGGCGAGCCGACTAGATGCAATAAATACCTAAAGTTCCCGAAAAAGGCGCCCTTAAACGCACTATCCTACTTCCTACTTATCTTACTAATATTATGTGAAAGTTTGTGGGTTTGGATGTTTGAATATTTGTTCCTCAATCACGCAAGAACTACTGAACGGATTTGGTTGAAATTTGGCACACAGAAAGTAGATAGCCTAGATTAAAACATAGGATTTTTATCCCGATATTCCCACGGGAACGGGAACCACGCGGGGTCGCGGGTGAAACCGCGGGCGGCCGCTAGTGTTGTAATAATAATAACACTCCTCCCCGCGTCCTTACAACTTTTTCTGGTTGTTGAGGATTGTTTAATTAAGCGATATTGTATTAATAATAATAATGCCCCTCTAGACCTAGAGGACCGGTGAAACAAGGTTTGAAGAGGTTAGTTTGTTAGTTTTCGCACAAGTCATCACGGAAATTAAGAAAATGTGCTATCGATGCATTCAATACACGATGTCCTAATCACAAATATATAAATAAGATGACAAGCGCCAAAATGGTGAGCGTAGAAACTGTGACGTCATACATTTCTCACTCAGTACCAACCTACAAAGTTTCTTTTTTTCATTTAAACTTACCATGTGGTATTATTATTATTTATTTAAAAGAAGTTCAACAGCAAAATTGACAGATTACTTAAAAATAATAGCGACAGGAAGCCAATTACAGAACTCCACAAATAGCAAACATAGTGGTTATGTTAAAGTTAGAGCGACAATTGCAATGCACTCAATTTTTATGTTATATAAATATGCTATATAATAACCCAACTTTTGTACTTAACATTACTTATAAAACAATTATATTACAAAAGTAGTAACTTTTGCACAGTTTGTTAAATGAGTGAGGGTATAATCAAATGAAAGGTCTTTGCGAGTAGATTGCGAACATATTAGCAAAGCGGTAATATGGTTGGAGGTTAGTTTTCGCACAAGTCGTCAGGGAAATACGAAAATGTGGTATCGATGCATTCAGTACGATGCCCTGATTACAAATATTTATGATGACAAGCGCGAAAACGGTGGGGGTAGAAACTGTGACGTCATAAAGTTTTCAGTGCAACGAAAAATTATTTTTTTCATTTAAACATACCATAGTATGGTCCCCCAATAGACATCAAGTTCATTTCCGTGGGACCCAGCTCCGTTATACCGACTACCGGTATGTACTTGTTTGGTATATTTTCCTTATACAAAAAGCCACGGGCAAAAGCTATACAAGGTAAAAATACCCCTAATCCCGAAAGGTGGTTGAAGTACATCATATAAAGAGTCCTCTGTAAAGTTCTTAAAATCCTAGTATTAAGTTTTAATTTCGTCTGAAATTGCAAATTTTAATCTTTAATAAAATATCGACAATGATTTTACCACATCACTATTTCAAGACTATAACCTCGTTCGAACTCTGACCGCGGACCAATCGGTCCGCGGTCAGGCGTCCGTCACTCGCTCAAGGCCACGCGTTATATACCTACCGGTCGGCGTATCGTCCACGATACAACTGGCAGAGGGCCACACGCCCGCCTGAGCACTCGCACCGCGCACGTTCCCCGCGCTTACTCGTCATTTTATCATAAATAATATAGTAAAGTGGTAAGAAGAACGCTTGTTTACTTTACTTTTAGGTAGATGGGTACCTAGTTTATATAAACTTTTAGTTCATTAGTTCATTTAGTTTTTTTTCCAAAATCTGTGAATGCAGTTCAGAATATCTTAAAAAGTTATGGATGGTCTCCTAGGAACGTTTTTCTGTAACTATAACGGTTAAGGTACCTGCCCTCAATGTACCGTTTTAAAAATCCACCCTGTATATATAGTATCTGTAGTCTGTACTTTAGGATAGATACCTAACTACCTACCAAAAGTTGACTTTTGTTCTCTTTATGTCTCCCATATTTACGTACTAGGTACCTATTTAGATTATTAAATATCATTGTTGACGGCAGAACGATTGTAAAATATGTAAATATAGTTAAGATAGTTTAAATTTTGATATTTTGTAGAATTACTTTGTTTTATCACATTATTTTCTCTTATTTGAACACTAAATTATGTTTATCTAGTATATTTTACATGTAGAAATTAAGATAGGAATTAAGACCTTTGATTTGTTATTTATCTTTCTTGTATAGATACTATTAGCGATTTTGTTTGCACCGTTAGAAAGAGATAGCACTATAATGTTGGAAAGAGACAGGAAAGATTGGTGCCGTGTGCAAAAATTAGTGCCGTGTGCAAACTGTATGCGTTGTAATTGGCTAATAGCTATATTGTAGAAAACTAACTAGCCACTAAGTGCGAGTAAACGTTTTGTACTTAAATAAGGCTGTTTTGTATGAAAATTGTTCAGTTCAGTTCAGTTCAATATATACCTACTATGGTTTGAAAATACAAATAGTAAAAAAAAGCTGGAGTTTAATTCTTCTACCCGACGTCGCTGAACCCCTGCACCTGCTAAGTTTACAATCATAGTAATGTTCGAATATTATTGTAAGATTTTCTTTACCCATACGTAAAATCGCTTTCCTTTTATGATATAATGCTACGCAGTCCATTTAAATGAAGACAACCCTAACCGCGTCAGAAGAGATGAGAGCTACGCGATAGAAAGAGAGAAAACTTCTAGGTGAATATAACTGTAGGCGCTGTAGCGGTGTGCGATCTGAATTGCGCCTTATTGAGTCGTGGCAAGAGTCGCTATTTAATTGAATGATGTTGCGGAATGCGGCTTCTGTACTTGTACTATTATCTATTCTGTGCCGCGGTCAGAGTTCTCGGCGGCTCTAGAACCGATCACCGAAAGCCACTTCGTCGAAAGCCATTTCTCGCCGCCATATTATCGAAGATTCACTTCATCGATGGGCCTTTCGGCATTCCACCGACGGGCCACCCCACCGTAAAACCACCCGACGGAAAACCTAAATCACCGACAGCCGACAGCACACTTCCTCGAACGCCACTCCATCGAAAGAGAAATAAAATCTAAAAAATCAATGTTGACTACTAAATACATTTTTTTAAATGATGCGAGTAGTGGTATATTTTTATAAAAAGTAATTAAGGCGAGGTGGTAGTGAAAGTGGCGCCGCCACTACATTTATTTTTATTACTCGTAAACCAAGTCAATATTTTAAAAAAGCACAAGTAATAATCTCTTACTTTGTCTCTAAAGGCTGGTTTACATTATCTTAGTCTTTAGTAGAGTACTTTAGTGGAAACATGTAAACGGTCGTCTTATGACTAAAGAGAGTAACGTTCTAGTATCCTTTCTACTCGCTTTACAGTAGCACCCCCTGCGCGCCCGCTCACCCCCCGCGCGATATTTTACTCGCCCTTGCACTGGAAGCATGTAAATCGACATTTTAGTAGCGTCTTTACGGCCCGGTCACAGCTCGCCACGGCAGGCGGCGCGGCAAGCGAATTCGTTAATCACTGCGCGGTCGTGACGATGAGCTGAGAGACCGCCATCGAGATAGCGCGCAGTGATTATTGAATTCGCTTGCCGCGCCGCCCGCCGCGGCTAGCTGTGGCCGGGCCGTTAGTAGAGTGCATTTGCCGGTGAACGCGTGACATGTAATTGAATTAAATAATAGGTATTAGGTATGGCGAAAATGACACTACTGGAAGCGTGTAAACGGTCACTGGAAAGACACCAAAACTACTAAAGCACTCGCATTCGAATCTACTCGCACGCTACTAAGCACTCTACTAAATACTAAGATAATGTAAACCAGCCTAATATTTTTTGAATAACTCTTCAACAGCTATCATTCATTCTGTAAGTTTTAAAATCCATAATTGCCTAAAGTGGCCACTTTGAGCTAAAATGGATTTTAAAACTTTCAGAAAGAATGAAAACTGTTGAAGAGTTATTCAAAAAATATTATTATTACTTGTGCTTTTTTTAAATATTGACTTGGTTTAAGAGTAATAAAAATAAATGTAGTTGCGGCCCCACTTTCACTACCACCTCGCCTTAAGCGTCACTCGAGACTATTTTATTTGCTCTTCGACAACACGGCGCTCGAAGAAAGACACTAGTTATCAGTGATCTAGTTATCAGTCCATCGCCAAACGGCCAAACGGCCACCGGCAAAATAGCCCATCGATATCGACGAACCAACTTTCAACGATCAGTCCCAGACCCCCGACGACACGCGACAGACGAACCGACCCGCATCATAGTAAAAGTATAAAAGTACGCGCGCTTCGTTCATTTAGTAGGTAGGAAACAATTTGATTAAAGTTGTTGTAAATCTATTTACCTATACTTACATGTTTTTAAAATATTCCAAAAAGTCATTTTTCATTACCTTTTTTGAAAATCATATTTTTTTCCAACACTGTTCAGCTAGTCTTTGCGTTAATAACAACAGTGGAGATTTCATACATTTCTTTTCACAACGTCCGATTATATCTTTTTATCCTATCATTACATCTTATTAAAATAAAAAATTGAATCGATCAATACTAAACATACAATGCGATTAAATGGACAATAGACAGTGATCCGCGGCAACTTCACTCGAGAATGTATGGTGCGGTGCGCACTGATTTCAACAAATTAAAATACATCCTTATGTACCGCAAGCGCTCTGAAGGTGTTCACTTCTGTTGTACAAAGCTAAATTAATCGCATTGCACCTACAGATATTTTAATACCATAAAAACTATTAACGAATTTTACACTAAACGGAACAACTAAGACTACTGACATTTTTTAACTATGCCATAGCGCGCGTCGTGGCGGCTTCGTTTGATGCTTTGTGTGATGCCGATATTTATTATTTATTTTATTTATTTACCGCGGTCAAACACGATTTCAAAGATTAAACAACAGCAGATAGGACTTCTGGAACCCGCTTGAAATTATCTATCAAAGTAAGAACTCTCTAGGTAAAATTAATAATTTACTTAACTTATCCATGGTATATGATGACGCTTACGTGTCTTTTCGAAATGGTGTGCAGAGATTAATTTTACATTTTTGAAAAAAAAATTAATTCAGTAACTATGTAATTTAGAAATTACGTCACTATTTTGTATCAGGTATTTATTTTATTTTAAATACGCTTATGTCATAACTAGCTTACTTAGGTCACTGTAATGTAAACGTAGGTAAAAATACCTACAGATGTGACCAGTCTGAAAAACGAATAGTCTTTGATTTAGAAGCCAATGACCGGAACTGATCGGAACAGCTGATGGGAATCTTTAAAAATCTTGTCGATATTTTTGCAAAACTTCGACATCGTTTTTCTCCGTAAATATTATAGATAAAAAATAAAGAACAGCGCCCATCATTTTTATTTCATTAATACTCATTGGCATTTCCGTGATTAGGGGTACTTTTGTAACAGGTTGTATATGTATTTGAAAAGCGGTCATTAAGCCCTTTCATTTGGTACCGAACACGGCATCAATAGAATATTTTTTTTTTATGTTCATGACTAAGTCCTCTCTAGTCTAGAGGGCGCCCTATTCGACTTAATGTAACGTCACATAGCCTATGTTCATTGTACAATTAAGGTTATCGCACATTTAGGCGGGTCGCAACGGGGCGGGCCGGGCCGCATATAAGCAAAATCTAACTCTCGAGTTTTGATAGTGATCTCTGATTGGTCAAGAAACTCAGTAGTTAGGTTTTGCGCGCAAACTAACTCCCCAGTTTTGCGCTAGTTCGATAGTGATCTCTGATTGGTCAAAAAACTCAGTAGTTAGGTTTTGCCTGCAAACTCTAACTACTGAGTGCGCATCCCCACCAATGAGCGAGCTTCAAAATTTAGTTGTCAATTGTCTTTGAACACAACTGTGGTAAAATCTTAATATATAAAATCGTAAACTGAATGACTGAATGACTGACTGACTGACTGACTGATCTATCAACGCACAGCCTAAACCGCTGACCTAGAGACTTGAAATTTTGCACACAGATACCTCATATAGTGTAGGCATCCACTAAGGAAGGATTTTTGAAAATTCCATCCCTAAGGGGGTGAAAAAAGGGATGAAAGTTTGTATGAAAGTCCCTCAGTTTTGAAGCTAGGATTTATAAATTTTGTGTTTAGGCTGAAGATTAAAAATTAATAAATACGGGTCTCAGCGTTTTTTTAAAATTCTGCCCCCGAAGGGGTGAAAAGGGGTATGAAGTTGTGTATAGAAAAAAATTCCTTCATTTTCGAAGTAAAAATCACTTAATTTATAGTAAAGGCTTATGGAAGAAAATCTAATGCAACGTATATTGATATTGTTAGTACTTCAACCCCTATGGCGATGAAATAGGGGTGAAATGTGTAAATAAACCTAAAAATAGAGATGGATGTCGTTATTGGGGTTTTTTGGTATGACTATTGCGAAAATGACATTTATTTTGAAGTCCAACACGGTGGACATGATTTAACCCCCTAAAGGGGTGAAAATGGGTTTCAAATTTTGTATGGAAAAAGAATATAAAAAAGACATTACAACTTTAAACTTCGTAGGAGCACGTCTAAAAATAAATTGGCAAACATATATTTAGTAATTTTGAAAATCAACCCCTGAGGGGGTAAATGGGGTATGTAAACATAAAAATCGATATGGATATCGTTCTTGAGGTTTTTTGGGATGGTGATTGCGAAAATGACATTTATTTTAAAGTCCAACACGATGTACATGATTTAACCCCTAAAAGGGTGAAAATGGGGTTCAAATTTTGTATGAAAAAAGAATATAAAATAGACATTACAACTTTAAACTTTCTAGGAGTACGTCTAAAAATAAATAGTCAAACATATATTTTGTGGTTTTGAAAATCAACCCTTAGGGGGTAAATGGGGTAAGTAAACATAAAAATCGATATGGATGTCGTTCTTGAGGTTTTATGGGATGGTGATTGCGAAAATGACATTCATTTTGAAGTCCAACACGATGTACATGATTTAACCCTAAAAGGGTGAAACGCGGTGGGCATGCATGATTCAGCCCCAGGGGACGGGGAGAAAGGGAACGGGAACTGGACGGAGTGGAAGAGAACGGGAACGGGAATGGGACGGCGCGGGAACGGGAACGGGAACCGGACGGGACGGGGATGGGAACGGGAACGGGAACGGAGGCGAGAACGAGAGCGGGAACGGGAACGGAACGGGATGGGATGGGACGGGAACGGAATGAGAGCGGGGACAAGAACGAAACGGAATGGGACGGGATGGGAACGGAACGGGACGGGACGGGGATGGGAACGGGAGCGGGACGAAACGGGAACGGAAATGACCAGTTGTTTTTACGCGATTAGGATTTAGGATTAGGATACAAGAATGCTGAATAAAATTGACCAAATGGATTGTCCAGAAAACCAAACCTGCGTCGCAACGAATCATAATTACAAGTTAGTATCTACTTAAAATGCATTTATTCTTACTTGTCCTATTTGGTTGCGCTATGCCGTTGTGAATTTTGCCTGACATCACGCTTTGGTGGACGCCAGAATCATCGGCACGATGAAGAAAAAGACTTCTCCTGTGTTTGGGTTAAAACTTTTGAGAATAAAACAATAGGTACTTAATAAACAACAAAATAAATATTTACTGCACAGAAACATTCTTAATTAATTTTTCTTCAATTCAACATTCTTATTCTTAATCTCAATACAGTACCTAGGATAAGGCTAAATGGTTTGAAGGTATTCGCCTTTCTTTACACATTAATGTATTTTTCTTGGTTTATCGTTTATCTGTAAACATCTTTTTATTTCAGTAGGTACAGCCAGCAACGGAAATTATTGAACAAAGTTTGATTAATTTTTTCCTAATCATTATTAAGTGCCATAAATAACTGATGAAAATATATTGCAAAACTTCTTGTTATAACTAAACTATCAAAGTCCCTGAAATCAGTTATACAATTACGCGCTTTACAATGCTACTGACAAAAAATAAAGATGCGAACTCAGTAGTAAGAGTTTGCGGGCAAACCCTAACTACTGAGTTTTTTGACCAATCAGAGATCACTATCGAACTAGCGCGAAACTGGGGAGTTAAGGTATAATTTCGATGTCAGCAGCACTGCTGCGCGACAGTGCTGCGCAGCACTGCTGCCGAGCTCGGAATGTAGTCTCATATAAACCTATAGAGAATGTATGGGGACCAGTGGTGTTGCGGCAGCAGTGCCGCGCAGCAGTGTTGCGCAGCAGTCGCGTCGCTTCTCCGCTCACATCAAATTGAGCCTTTCAATCGTAACATTAGGGTTCAATTTGGAGTGCACTGCTGCGGCAACACTGCTGCTGTTGCCGAGATCGGAATCATACCTTTAGAGTTTGCGCGCAAAACCTAACCACTGAGCAGTACCGGCGTTAGGGGGGGCGAGCACGGGCGACCGCCCGGGGCGCTGGATATAAGGGGGCGCCGCAGGCGCCCCTTCATACACACTCGCTCATGACGCTCATGGAGCGAGTCCTACTTACTATCGTAAATTCCCTTTCAGCGACAAAATCGTTATGGTGGCAAGGCAACACATAATCACAACAATTTGGCAATATCTCGCCGAAATTTCATCGCTCGCTTACATGAGCCGTTTAAGATTTGGCTTTGGCTTTTACTGACTTCTGTTGATATTTTGATATGAAGGCGTCAAAGCAGACAAATGAAATTTACAGGGCCGTTAGCTTATCAAACAAGGAAGTTTTTAAGATGCTCACCAAAAAAATTTTAGGGAACTTTATTCTTACTGGAGGACTTTAAAGTAACAGATTATTTTCAAAAGTATTAAGATGACTTAACGCATTCGTTTATTTTCAAACTGGTTAACGTGAGGTCTTAAATTGTATTTTAATTTAAGAGACCTATTAATGCACTACGTTTTAGTAAAAAACATTGGGAGTCTGGTACTAATATTTTAGAAGATAGAGATGTTTTTCTGAGTAAAGTCGCTAAATAGAGCAAAACACGCTCGAACAAAAATCAGGGAGGAGGGAGGCAAAATTCGGCTTGGCAACATTCAGAACCGAATTCAGCAGGTTTTTTTACATCGGAAAAGTCATGTTGCCAAAATGGCTCACAAAATGCCGTTGAAACGGTAAAGGAAGCCGATTTTTTGAATTTTCTCCTTATCTATAACTAAAAATCGCGCTGCGCGGCCGTTTTTGTTACTATAAACAGGAAAAATTACAAGGTTAGTGGATAACACTGACTAAAAATCGCGCTGCGCGGCCTTTTTTTTTACTGTAAATAGAAAAGATTACAAGATTAGTGGATGCAACTGACTAAAAATCGAACAAACGTTGTTGTTTGTTTATAATGTAAGTAATCGACTCCTGCGAGGTATTGTTGGTGTTTTACAAATAAACCTGTATAGGTATTAGGGGCAAGAAAGGGGGGCGCCATAATTGAATCTCGCACCATCATAAAACTTGCCTCGGGCCGCCCCTGGCTCAAGTGCACTGCGCTCTAACCGTTCCGTGGCTCGGTGAAATATTACTCTGAATTTGTCATTTGTTTGTTTGATTTTGTCATTTGATATAATTTGTATTTTGATGTTTTTGTGATCTGTTATCTAACTTTCAAAAAGTTTACAGGCCCACCAGGGCTGGATTTAAGGGTCGGCAACTATGGTAACTGCCCGGGGCCTTCACAAGAGAAGGGCCTCCACATATGTATGTTAAAATAATTTCATTTTATAAAAAAACCTTACACAACGAAAGAGTACCTAATATAACGATTTGAGCTGGATTTCAATGAAATCATCAATGATTTAGAATAATGAAGAATTTTTCAAAAACTGCGCGGGAAAGAAGTTAATTGCCACACACACGTCTCGGAGCGCGCTGCGCACGCCGCAACTTGACTTCAACACAAGAAGTGGGTACAAAGATAAAGGTATCTTTCAAGAAACCACCCAATTATGTAGAATTTTACAAAAAACTAAACTCGCGGGAAGGAGTTCAATCACCGCACTGCCCGGAGCCACAGTAAGATACCATTAGCGTGCCGAAGCGCGCGGCGCGCACTAGTCTTGTACATGAGAAGTGAGTACAAAGATAAGATAAAAAACCACCCACTTTTGTAAAATTTTCCAAAAACTAAGCGCAGGGAAGAGTTAAAATTAAGTTTAGCCCTCAAAAGAAGAAAAGGCGTTTAGACCTACGGCGGACCTGCTTGCAAGAAAAATCTTATGTAACCTATTTGAAAATAATTAGGGGCCTCCACTCCCTTGTTGCCCCAGGGCCTCCACACTCTAAATCCGGTTATGGTAAGCACGTTTAGCATTTGTTGTTTTATTTTGGGGGTGCTAAATAGAAAACCGCCCCGGGTGTCAACCCATGCTACGCCGCCTCTGATCACGCATTATGTCCTGTTTTGAAATGTCCTTAGTCAAAATGTTTTTTCTCATATGTCTTTTTAACGAGTTAGCCAACGGAAATAATTTTTTTTTTGAAGATTTAACTCCTCTCACGTGGGCGCCCGTAGGGGCGTGCGACAGCCAACGACTATAAATTTACGCGGCAGGGCTGTATTATCATTATAATAGAGATTTACCGTAGGTACTTAGTTGTCACAAGATAATGGATTTTGACAGCTACGTGTCGATATAACGCTATATATCGTGATTAGGTGGTCATATGCTAGGGTGCCAGATCGGTAAAAAAATCTATCCTGTAATGTCTATTGTATTATCTATTATATTTTCTTGCTAAAAGAACAGCCTTAATAAATGAACTCTTTGTGAAGAACAAGAATGAACTTTTATCCACATGCACCTGTCATTGTTTCCAACTGGCATTTATTTTAAAAGGGCAAGAAATAAAATATCATTTGATGCAACAAAATGTCAGGGCGAGCCGTTAAATAAGGGATGCCCCCATTTATATTATAAAAGGAGTGGCCCAAGGCCCAGTGTATTTATTAAATTAGTCGAAAAATCGCCAAAATCACCTCACGTAATTTACATTATATTAAAACAACAATCTCGAAATATGCAACTTAGAGCAATGATTTTGATGTCGTTTTGTAGATAATATTCCTGTGTATTACAAAAATGCAAATTTTTTTTTGAGAACTGTGGGGAAAACTAAAAAAAGCACAATAATTTCGGATTTAATATATTAGTAACTAGCTTCCGCCCGCGACTTCGTCCGCGTGGATATTAGGGAAAATCCTTAGGGAACCTTCAACCAGGATCCGTCCAGCCGTTTTTACGCGATTAGGCGGGTCCCCACCAAGTGCGCTGCCTTGCAAAGGCAAGACGTTTGCCGCGTAAGGTGAGCCTCGCGCGAGGCTGCTCGCTTGGTGGGGGACCCGCCTAATCGCATTAAAAACGGCTGGTCGCTGATCCTGGTTGAAAAGGATTTTCTGTGGAAGGTTCCCTAAGTCACGGGCGGAAGCTAGTTTATTACTATAATCAGAATTGGGTCTACAGATATTAGTATCCCGTTCCCGTTCCCGTCTCCGTTCCCGTCTCCGTCCCCTGGGGCTGTATCATGTCCACCGCGTTGGACTTGAAAATAAATGACATTTTCGCAATCACCACCCCATAAAACCTCAAGAACGATATCCACATCGATTTTCATGTTTACTTACCCCATTTACCCCCTAAGGCATGATTTTCAAAATCAAAAAATATTTTATGTTTGCTTATTTATTTTTAGACGTCGACGACGATTTTTAGACGACTCCTAAGAAGTTTAAAGTTGTATGTTATTACAAAAGATTTTTAAACACTGTTTAACTAAACACCTGTTTAAATGCTGTCTTTGTCAAACAATATTGTCAAAAAGTGACAGCATCACATTTAAACAGGTGTTTGGTTAAATAGTGTTTAAAATTTTTTTGTAATTACACGGGTCTATTTTATATTATTTACCACACAAAATTTGAACCCCATTTTCACCCCTTTAGGGGTTAAATCGTGTCCGACGTGTTGGTAGTCCATCAGCCATTTCTGATGTCCCCACTGCTGGGGCACAGGTCTTCCTGTGCCCCAGCAGTGGCACAGGTCTTCCTGTGCCCCAGCAGTGGGCGGCAGTCACGCGGACCCAATGCGGATTGGTGGGTATTAACGACTGCAAATGCAGCCGGGAGCAACGGCTTAACGTGCCTTCCGAAGCACGGAGGAGTTCACGATAGTAAATTTTTGGTCACCCATCCCATGACCGACCCTTGCGAACGTTGCTTAACTTACGCAATCGCTGGGCCAGGCGCTTAACCACTGCGCCACCGAGCTCCTCTTCAAAATAAATGTCATTTTCGCAATCTTCATCCCAGAAAACCCCATTAACGACATCCATATCTATTTTTAGGTTTATATACCTCATTTCAGCCCTATTTCATCCCCATAGGGATTGAAATAATAACAATAAACGTTGCGTAAAGGTATGATTCCGATGTCAGCAGCACTGCTGCGCGACAGTGCTGCGCAGCACTGCTGCCGAGCTCGGAATGTAGTCTCATATAAACCTATAGAGAATGTATGGGGACCAGTGGTGTTGCGGCAGCAGTGCCGCGCAGCACTGCTGCGCAGCAGTGTCGCGCAGCAGTGTTGCGCAGCAGTGTCGCGTCGCTTCTCCGCTCACATCAAATTGAGCCTTTCAAACGTAACATTAGGGTTCAATTTGGAGTACACTGCTGCGGCAACACTGCTGCTGCTGCCGAGATCGGAATCATACCTTAAGATTTCCATCCATAAGCCTGAATTATAAATTTAGCGATTTTTACTTCGAAATTGAAGGATTTATTCTATACACAACTTTATCCCCCTTTTCACCCTTTCGGGGGTAGAATTTTTAAAAACGATCAAACCCGTATTTATTTATTTTCAATTGTCAGCCTAAACACAAAATTCGAAGATCCTAGTTTCAAAACTGAATGACTTTCATACAAACTTTCATCCCTTATTTGATCCCCTTAGGGATGGAGTTTTCAAAAATCCTTCCTTAGTGGATGCCTACACTGTATGAGGTATCTGTGTGCAAAATTTCAAGTCACAGCATCAATGCACAGCCCAAATCGCTGCACCTATAGGTCCAGCGGTTTGGGCTGTGCGTTGATAGATCAGTCAGTCAGTCATTCAGTTTACGATTTTATATTAAGATTTGATATGACGTGCCTATTAAATTTATTAACATAGTTAATTTCTTTACTTGATAGATGATATCATTAGCTTTCGAAAAGTATTTTTATTTATAACTGTAGGACTTTTAAATCCGGAGAAATTAATATTTTTCGGCGGCAGGGCCATCTTAATATATAAAATCGTAAACTGAATGACTGACTGATCTATCAACGCACAGCCCAAACCGCTGGACCTAGAGACTTTAAATTTTGCACACAGATACCTTATACAGTGTAGGCATCCACTAAGGAAGGATTTTTGAAAATTCTATCCCTAAGGGGATGAAATAAGGGATGAAAGTTTGTATGAAAGTCCCTCAGTTTTGAAGCTAGGATCGTTAAATTTTGTGTTTAGGCTGACGATTGAAAATTAATAAATACGGGTCTCAGCGTTTTTCAAAATTCTACCCCCGAAGGGGTCAAAAGGGGGATGAAGTTGTGTAATGAAGAAAATCCTTTATTTTCGAAGTCAAAATTGCTAAATATATATTTTATGCTTATGGATGGAAATCTAACGCAACGTATATTGTTATTGTTAGTATTTCAATCCCTACGGGGATGAAATAGGGGTGAAAAGGGGTAAATAAACCTAAAAATAGATATGGATGTCGTTATTGGGGTTTTCTGGGATGACGATTGCAAAAATGACATTTATTTTGAACTCCAAAACGGTGGACATGATTTGACCCCTCAAGGGGTGAAAATGGGGTTCAAATTTTGTATGGAAAAATAATATTAAATGGACATTACAACTTTAAACTTCGTAGGAGCACGTCTAAAAATAAATAAGCAAACATATTTTTTGTGATTTTGAAAGTAAACCCCTAAGGGGGTAAATGGGGTGAGTAAACCTAAAAATAGATACGGATGTCGTTATTGGGGTTTTCTGGGATGACGATTGCAGAAATGACATTTATTTTGAAGTCCAACACGGTGGACATGATTTAACCCTCAAGGGGTGAAAATGGGGTTCAAATTTTGTATGGAAAAAAATATTAAATGGCCATTACAACTTTAAACTTCGTATGAGCACGTCTAAAAATAAATAAGCTAACATATATTTTGTGATTTTGAAAATCAACCCCTTAGAGGGTAAATGGAGTGAGTAAACATAAAAATCGATGTGGAGGTCGTTCTTGAGGTTTTATGGGATGGTGATTACGAAAATGAGATTTATTTTGAAGTCCAACACGGTGGACATGATTTAACCCCTAAAGGGGTGAAAATGAGGTTCAAATGTATGGAAAAAGAATATAAAATAGAAATTGCAACTTTAAAATTCGTAGGAGCATGTCTAAAAATAAATAGGCAATCACATATTTTGTTATTTTGAAAATCGTCCCTTAGGGTGTAAATGGGGTAAGTAAACATGAAAATCGATGTGGATGTCGTTCTTGAGGTTTCATGGGATGGTGATTGCGAAAATGACATTTATTTTGAAGTCCAACACGGTGGACATGACACATCATGGACCTGTACCTGGATATGCACATCCAGGTAACGGGAACGAGAACAGGCACGGGCACAGGAACAGGAACGGGAACGGAAACAGGACGAGAACGGAACGGGAACGGAACGGGCCGGTACGGAAACGGAACGGGAAGGGAACGGGAATTAAACGGGAACGGAATAGGAACGGGAACAAAACGGAAAAGGAACGGGAATGGAACGGGAAAGAGAAAGGGACAGGAACGGGTAGGGGAAAGGTACCGGGGAAAGGGACGGAACGGAATGGAAGTGGAACGGGAACGATACAGGAACGGAACGGGAACGAAAACGGGACGGGAACGGTAAAGGAATGGCACGGGAACGGAGGGGAAAGGATCGGGAACGGAATGGGAACGGAATGGGACGAGAATGGGACGGGAACGGGAACGGGAACGGGAACGGGAACGGGAACGGGACGAGACGGGGACGGGAACGGAACGGAACGGGACGGGGATGGGAACGGGAATGGGAATGGGAACCGGAAGGGGTACGGGACGGGTACGGAACGGGAACAAGAACGGACGGGAACAGAACGGGAACCGGAACCGGAAACGTAAAAATGACAGGTCAGATCCTGGTTGAAGGTTCTCTAAGGATTTTCTCTAACATCCACGCGGACGAAGTCGCGGGCAGAAGCTAGTCTAAAATAAAAAGTCAAATTTAAAATGGCGGTCATTCCAACAGGAGAGGGGATAGGCCGTGGGGAGTTTTGTCGATAAAGCCCGGTTTACAGATCCATAAGTAAGTAAGTAGAAACCGCGTGTGGACACCGTCCGGCAAGTAAGTAGCAACTTGGCCACAGGATAGGATCTGCGGGCTGATTATCTAATTAGAAATCACTTAGCGACCGGTCTCATTTGACAGATGAATGTGATACATAGCTACTTCTTTTTGGGGTGAAAAAAACATACCAAAGAAAAGTAGAAATGTCTATCAAATGAAACCAGTCGCTAAATAGTTTCTATTTAGATAATCAGGGTGCGGGTTCTATTTTTTGGACAGGCAAGTAGCGCGCACCCCCCTCCCGCTTCGTCTCCCGCTCCCCGCCAACTTACTTGCCGCCGTGTAAACGGCACTGTCCGCAGGCAAGTAAGTTCATAAGTTGACATCTGTCGCAGCGGAATGATCTAATCCGTTCTAAATTAGAACGGAGAGAACTTCTAATACCAAAAATTAATGCCAATGGTATTTGTTTATTATCGTAATTAATCTTCTATTCCAATCGAATACCATTCATAAACAAATCCTAAAACAATTTGAATGAATAGATTTTAAACTTCATTTAAATTTATATTTTTTGAGTGATTGTCTCAGTTTCTGTTGGCTACCATGAGCGGTTTTTATATTTTTATGCTTTTAAGCTTGCTTAGACTATAATTGTAGCTTCTAACTCTTTACAAAGCGCAAGTCCGGTCGTGCATGGAATATTGCTGCCACCTGTGGGATGGGTCCGCCAAGTACCAGCTAGCCGCACTCGACTCGGTTGAACGCAGAGCCAGAAAACTCATAGGGGATAGTGCGCTATTAAAAACCAAGCTTCACAGTCTTTCCCACCGCCGTGAAGTAGCTTGTCTGGCGGTGTTCTACAGACTATATTTCGGAGAGTGTGCTCTTGAGCTGCATGAGCTCATTCCGCCATCCCCGTTCTACCATCGGACATCCAGACGCACGGCGGGGTTTCACCCCTATTTGGTTGACATTCCATGCATGCGCACGAAGCGTTTTTCATCTTCCTTCTTAATGCGCACAGCCAAGGAGTGGAATTCCCTGCCTGCGTCTGTATTCCCGAAAGAATATAACCCAGCGATATTTAAGGCACGAGTGAATAGGCTTCTTCTGGGCAAGCTCGCTTCATCTTCGGCCTCTTCTTAGCCTTATGGTTCTCGAATGTGGCCAAGAGAAAGCCCATTTAATGTAAAAAAAAAGCCTGTTATATACAGGGTCATTTTGAACTTACCATCCAAATTTTGAGGATGTGTTCAGTCCATGAAACTGAACAACTTTCTCTAAGGAACACATGGTCAAATATGTAAAATAAAAATCGACTTTCCATACAAATCAGTGAGATCACGTGATCAATTTAGTATGGGATGACCAAATTTTTTTGGCGAAATTTGACACATGTTTCTTAGAGAAAGTTGTTTAGCTTCATGGACTGGACACATCTTTAAAATTTGGATGGTAAGTTCAAAATGACCCGATATATGCGAGGACCTGTAAATGACTTCATACTGTTATTACGAGTGCTATTTGTTTGTTACTAGTTGTTGGTCTTCCTTAAGATTAATAAATAATAAATACATAATAATTAAAATTGGTATTAGTTAGTAACAGAATATTTATTACGACAATAAACAAAGTTACTACCATTGGTATAAGTTTTTGTTTTGGTATAAAGGAATAGATCTTGCAACAATGTCCGTCATCTGTTAACAATTCGTGAATTAACCTCTTATAACGTAATTATAGCTCACCTAAAAAAACATTGAGTACCTACTTAAAAATATGTAAAAAGACCATAATATTATGAGTGACATACCTTGAAATCATCTTTAAATAACCTAAAAATTAATCCATCCAATCTATGGTTGGCCGCAATGTAAATAAAATTATTTATAAAGAGGGTAGCAATGTCGTCGTCATCCGACGCGCGTGGTCGACTTATGAACTTACTTACTTGCTGAAGTCAATTCACCGTTTGGACGCAACTGTCCATTTTCCGATTAAGTAGTTAAGTAGAAGGACAGTTGAACTTACTTACTTACTTATGGATGTGTAAATCGGGCTTAAAATTGATCATATTATCTGCCTTTAAAAGCTCCGACATCGCTAACCAAACATATTGTATTTTAAGTCATAAACATAATGCTTTAAAGTACGATTGCAGAAATAGTTTCTTTATATATCAAAACCATATCTTATGATACTTATCAAAACCATTTTTGATATTGAAAGTTGACTCAATAACATAAAACTCATAACAATTATTAACAAAATCATAAACTTAGCATCTTCGTAAACTATTACAGTAAACTAGTAATTCAAATTAAAGTTTTCAAGTTCAACGGCATTTTGTGAGCCATTTTGGCAACATGACTTTTCCGAAGTAAAAAATCCTGCTGAATTCGGTTCCGAATGTTGCCAGGCCCAATTTTGGCTCCTTTGCCCAAAATTCAGGATGGCGGCCAAAATGGACCCTTTTCTTATTAGAACTCGATTCTGGTCGTGTGAGGTATTCTGGCATAGGTTTTGGGGGTCGCTGAACTCGATTTTGGTAACCGGAAGTCCGTCCGGGTACCGGCAGTATGAGATGTGGCTCGAGGAGAGAAAATTCCGCCACGCGACATTAATTATTTTTTTATTTTTTTAACACAGTTACTAGACAAAAATGTTTAATTAGTTTATTATTCTATATAGTGATATAACTGGGCTATTTGCCAGTATTTTTTTTCTCGGGCAAATCCTCATAGTTCTAAATCTGTAGAGGATTTTCGAAAAAATCAATTTGAGAAAATTCCGCCGTGTGACACAAAATATTTTTTTTAACACAGTTACTAGACAAAAATGTTTAACAAGATTATTACTTTATATAGTAGAATAACTGGACTATTTACCAGTATTTTTTTTCTTGGGCAAATCCTCATAGTTTTAATTCTGTAGAGGATTTTCGAAAATAAATTTTATAGAAAATTCCGCCGTGCGAATCAAAATATTTTTTTAACAGTTACTATACAAAAATGTTTAACAAGTTTATTATATAATATATTAAAATAACTAGGCTATTAACCAGTATTTTTTTTCTGGGGTAAATTTTAGTAGTTTTAATTCTGTAGAGGATTTTCGAAAAAAAACTTGGCTGAGAAAATTCCGCCGCATGATGTAAATTAGTTTTTTAACACAGTTACTAGACAAAAATGTTCAATATGTTTATTACTCTATATAGTAAAATAACTGGGCTATTTACCAGTGTTTTTTTTCTGAGGCAAATCTTCATAGTTTTAATTCTATAGAGGATTTTCTGTAGAGAAATTAGAGATATTTTCTTGAATCAAGTCATTATAAGAGCAAAACACGCTTGAAAACATGTGTGCACAGCATTGTAAAAATATTTTCTACTAAAACTGTTATCATGAAATGTATAAGTATATTACTGTTTTTGCCGCAAAACTCATGATTCAGAATATTTATCTAATATATTTTTATTAGGTTTGTGGTGAAAAAACACTTAAGAGTGTTTATTTCTTGACTTAGCTTAGCAATATACTATTTCCTATTGTGTTGTTTTATTCTGGCAACAACACCTTTGTTTACATTTTTGGCTTTTGCTGCGAGATTAATAATCGGACTTTATATTCCACTTCCGACCTAATAGTCGTTCGTATCGTGCGTCACTAATGCCCGGTTCCTATATCTGAGAAACGATCCGTTTTAGTTACGAACAGTAGTTTTATATACGAGGCGTAAGCTAAAACCGTTCCTATAAAAAACGTCTCGTCAACGTCATGCAACTTACTGACGGCTTGCTACTAACGGATGGAAGGGTACCCGTCAATTTCGGTCGGTTAGAGTGTGGTTAAAGTAGAGTTTCTCAAGTATTTTACTGTTTTCCCTTTTTTATTTTGAAATGTCGAGTTCAGATAGTGATAGAGAAGTGTTTGATATTATATCAAACTCCAGTGAGACTGATTCAGAAGAAGATAATAGGCGCGTTAGAATATATAAAGAAAGAGTGGATTATTTAGCGACGCTCGATTCTTACGAATTTCAAGTAAGATTTTGACTCGATAAGAAATCTACTGAACTTCTTGAAAACGTACAACTATCTAGAAATAGAACAAAATTCAAATAGATGTTATGTATAGGTACTCACCGGAGTTATATCCATTTCAAACAATGACTTCTACTTTGTTGATCCTTAAAGAACACTACTGGAACTGTATGTACTGTATATGTTGTACTACACTACACTTTAAAAATACAATACCTACCTACTACATAATATAACTAAAATTTTTGGCCACAACACATCTAACAAAACAACCGTATTATCAGCGAGCGAACGAATAACTGTAAAGATGGAGAACCGAAGAAACATTTGGTTGCCTGATGCCAAATATCAGTGCCCATAAAAAAGGGCGCGCGCTGAACTTATAACGTTCCGTTCTTGTTGTACGAGTACGCTGCATTCTATTGTATTTGGTAGGAAAATAAAAATTAAACGCAGATGCCTACGATCGTATAGTAATTTACACATCTTACAAAACTTATAGAACTATTCGTATGTAACTTTAACTTATTTTGTCTTGAATTTTGTGTTAAATTTCAATTACAATTTTGCTTCAACATATTAACCTGAAAAACGCTTCTTTAAGGTAGTTTTTTTTAATACTGAAACAAGTGCCAAGACCTAAAATAAAAAAAAATAACTTTGAAGAGTTTTGTTATTGTGTAATTTTTCAGAAACTGTTTAATAAACTGCATTTTTTATACCAGAAATTAATTCTACATGATTGATTTATCCGAAAATGACACCACATTTGACTTATTAGCTAAACCCGAGTTATAATTTTTAGAATGAAGTCGGGAAAAGAGCACTATTTAACCCACCGACCGCCGGCGCCGCGTATGGAATGGTTAGTAAGGGCAGATAATAAACAAAAGTCTGAATTTTTTTAATCTACTAAAATCCTATAATTTTAGATCTTTAATTAATTCTACTACGTATGTATTTTGTATATAAAAGAGGGGGTTTATTCAAGTCTGGACAACTTTTTGACAAATTTGCCTGATGATGAGGTAAAATCAACTGAAATGGATCATAATGGCCTTTCAGATGGACATGCAGGAATATTTTGTGAATTGCAAGTTCCTGAAACAGTGAAATGTCCACGAAACAAAAATTATATTGTAAGGGAAATCAGTTTAAGTGAAACAATTTATTGAAATTTAATTGGACCAACGTTGGCATTTATGAGTTCTTAAAAAATTTAAAGAAGTATTTCAAAAAAAGCTTTAAACTGGTTAAACGTAAATACAAAATTAAACCTGATAAAATAAAATGGATAAGTAAAGGTATCAAGACGTATTGCTCTCTATAGGCGTGTAATAAGATGTGCACGTAAACTCGCTGTACAAACAGAACTAAAGAAAGCAAATAATTGCCCAAAGGCGATTTGGAAAGTAGTGAATAGACATAGGAATAAACCGAAATGTTATGGTCAGGAAAATTTGGTTCTTAAAACTAACAATAAGTTCGTGGATAAGCCAGAAGAGGTAGTAAATCTCTTGTCCGAAGGTTTGATCTTAGGCCAGTCGTCGTAGACACAAAAATCGCGTTACGTCGCAAAAAATTGCAAGGTTGTGAGGTTTTGGGATGTTATTAGAATAGATACCAATAGTGTAAATCCAAATTTGCAACCCTGAAAGACCTGCGCTAACTTCGTAGAGCTCGAGAAACCTTGACGTTTTTCAGTTTTTGGCTTACAACTTCTAAAAAATGCATAGAAGTTGAAAGCCAAAAACTGAAAAAAGTCGAGGTTTTTCAAGCACTACGAAGTAAGCACAGGTCTTTCAGGGTTGCAAATTTGGATTTACACTACTGGTATCTATCCTAACAACATCCCAAAAATGCAGAACCTTTCAATTTTTTGCGACCTAGAATGTTTAAGATGACTGGGATATCTGGGCGGTTAGCGGTTGTATAAATTCAATGGATGGGTGTCAGAATCCATATTAAAGAGTAACATTCCTTCCATTCAAAAAAGTATAACTTGGGAGAAAATAACGCCAACAGAAATTCGTAAAATTGTTAGTAAAATGGCAAATAAAAAATCATGTGGTTATGATGATGGTATACTAATTACAGTGATCAATAATAATATTGATATTTTGGCAGAACCGTTTTGTCTATATTCTTCAACTCGTGCTATGATTCAGGAGTGTTTCCAGATCAACTAAAAATTGCAAAAATAATCCCAATTTACAAAAAGGGTGCTAAAACTGATCCCCAAAATTATAGACCAATATCACTCTTGCCGATATTATCCAAAATTTTTGAAAAACTTATTAAAAATCGACTCACTCAACATCTTGTGAACAATCTTTACTAATATTATAAATGCGAAAGTCCGTTTGTTTGTTTGTTTGTTTGTTACGCCTTCACGTCTTAACTACTGAACCGATCATCATGAAATTTTGCATATACGTTCTCAGGGGTACAGAGAAGGACATAGGGTACTTTTCATCCCGAAAAAAGGTATTGTTCCCGAGGGATAGCAAAATTCTTTCCGCGCAGACGAAGTCGCGGGCGGCCGCTAGTAATGTTATAAATAGAATAGACATAGACGGCAGTTTGGTGACCAAACCAATAAAGGTACAGGAGATGCAATAGAAACGCTTTTTAATGATGTAGTTGTTAATCTTAACATTAAAAAGAAAGTAGCTGGAATATTCTTGGATCTTAGCTCAGCATTCGATTTAGTAAATCATGAAATGCTCTTGGTTAAACTTGAGCACTATGGCGTTAGAGGAAAAAAGTTTACAGATTCTAGTCTTATTTGGAAAACAGGCTACAATTTGTCGAAATAGAAAATACTAAAGATGAAAAAGTCAAATACTGCAAGTCAAAATTAGTAAGGTTAAAGAAAGGCGTGCCGCAGGGATCCATATTGGGACCAACTTTATTCATTTTATTTGTTAACGACTTGGTAAAATACATTTATAATAACGTTAATGACATTAGGGGTACCAATGCAGTACTTTCGGCTAACAATAGTGAAAAATTCAATTGTAAAATCAGGCACGCTCTTTCAGCTTTTTGTTTTTGGTTCAATGGTTCGACCTTGTCCTTAATTATGAAAAAACGAATATTATGTCGTTCCGAACCACGGCAAGAAATAAAGAAAAGCTAGATATAATTTCAAATGGCAAAAAAATGACACTCGTTGAATCTGTTATGTTTTTAGGAGTTTTTATTGATTCATATCTTAACTGGAAATATGAATTGGGAAAAATTAAAAAAAAAATAGCTCAGCGTGTTATTGTTTAAGAAGTTGACGTGATGACATTACAGTGGAACAACTGAAAACGGTATATTTTGCGCTAGTTGAATCTCATCTGCGTGCGGTATAGTATTAGGTTTTGGGGGGATTCTTACAAATATAATATAGAGAGAGATTTTGTGTTACAAAAAAGAGCTATCAGAACTATAGTTCGGATTCCACAATGGCAATCATGCAAAGAATATTTCACAAAATTAAACATTTTAACCGTCCCTAGTCTTTATATTTTAGTGATTTTGACAAATCTAGTTAAAAACATAGAAAAGTTTGAAACACCTACGGAGCGAGATATCCGTCTGAAAACTCGCAGAAAGGATCTATCACAGTTGGTTGTACCAAAGCTAAAAGTTGTAAAACACAGCGTTAGATCAGGCAGTTTCGGCAGGGTCATCTAAAATAAAAAGTAAAATTAAAATGGCGGCCATTCCAACAGGAGAGGGGATAGACATGTGGGTATTTTTGTCGATAAAATTAGGCGTATTTCGCGAGACCATTCATAATGTAAGTAATAGTGATCAAATAATCCTAGTTAAAATTAAGGCAAGACAGTGATTTACAGAAACACACAGTGTTAATAACAAGGTGCACAAAAACAATTGGGGAGCCGCCGCCAGCCAAATTATCCTAATCATAGTACGCGAAGATTCACTTCACACTTCTTCATATTGCACTGTTAATTTGGCACTGTATCACTGCACTAGTGTCACTTTCGCGAGCGTTCCGCACTGCAATCCAAGGAAAATCACTGCAATCCATGAGGCTATCCATCTCAGCCATTTTAGGGCGGGCGGGGCGGCGGCACCGAAAGTGCGGGACTAAGTTTTAAAAACATGCTCTCTTCTCACACGAGTTAGATTAGAATGGCACAACAATGCAATAGATCAATTATACGGTCCCGTCGGTGAGTTTGGAGACGCTGACCGTTTCTTCCCACACTGTATTATTTACCAGTCTATAGGTAAACTGACAGTGAAGGATACCTCTTATAAAGCATTAATCTGTATGTATCATATTATAAACTCTTATAATAATACAAAATTATTACAATTTTACAACCAGTAGTGTTTTGATAACGGCACTTGTTGCTAGAGTTGAGTTTTCTATGAATTGACCTAGATGTTCTATGAAGTATTTCCGAATTTTTATGGCTTTCAATATTTCTTAGGTACTATCACGGAATAAGAACCATAATTGGATACTGGCTATCTTCAAATATTTGACGAAGCTCACAAAAACGCGCTAATTTGGCGTCGTCATAATCGATATGCAGTCCCGGTAAACACTTAACTAAGCGCTATCGCACACAGGCAACTTAGTCTCCCAGCAACTGTTTTGTCTCTCACATCAAGTCCACGGGTTTATATGGAAGCGCGCACACGAAGCGACACGGTCGTCTGCAACTTTTCATACAAATCACGTGAGAGACAAAAAAGTTGCGGAGACAAAAGTTGCCCGTGTGCGATAGCGCTAAATCCCGGTAAAGACTTAATTAGAGGTGGATAAAAAACCTTTTTTTTATATTGCGTGCGACGAGTGTTTAAAAAGAATATTTTAATAAACAGCGCCCCGTTAATTCAGCGGCTTAAATGACATACCTACCTATGTCATTCATAAACTAGGGTACCTAGTACCTACTGTCAGGAAAATTCTTAGCTTTACCTATCTATATTTTAAACGTATGACAATGTTTAAACAAATAGTAGTATATCAAAATGTAGCTAGGTCTAGAGAGTGTAACAGAAGTTCGAACTAAGATAGTGCGATGAAGGTTTGTACGAATGATCGCTTGTGCGAAAGAATGTTTGCGCTGAACGCAAGCATATTCTAGACGGATGTAATCACGTATCCCATCAGAGGTGGTCACCTTGAATCTTGATTGGGGCGCGATTTCCATCCGTGAATTGTTTTGCGGCTACACGAGTTTCCATCCAAGCGCCAACACAGTCGCCCTTCATTGTGAATCGCGCTCGCGTAGCAAAATCACGGTAAAAATGGCTCCTAATTTGTCGAAATTTCAAAAGGTGAGCGGTTTTTTAGCGCTTTTGTCTCTAGTTGACGACAGAAAACAAAAAAAGAAAAAAATGGATCACTCCATCTTCGGATGAAACTCGCGCCCATCCTTCAAGGACGTTGAAGGTAATTTGGATTCGATGGGGAAATTTGGATTACATCTACCATCTAGATGGACGGCATCAAGCAAAGTCACCTCTAATGTGAGGCGTGATTACATCCGTCTGGAACATGCTTTAAACAACATTCTTTCGCACAAACGTGCATCGCACAATCGATCTTTTGGACAAAATTGTTCGTTGCACTAGCGTCGTTCAACCTTCCGTTAAACGTTCAGGGGGCTAATTGTCTAATTTAAAAATCTATCGCAATCGCTTTCGTTTGACAGATAGATGTGACACATTGCTGCATTTCTTTGGTAAGTTTTTATTTGTGCCAAAAAGAAACTTCAATGTGTTACATCCTGAAAGCGATTGCGATAGATTTTGAAATTAGACAATAGAAAGGCAGTATAAACTCTCAAGTAAATGTTTTTATGAGAAGCACCAGCTATAACCACCATACAATATTTGTTTATGACAAAGATCGTTATTTATCCTTTTTACAAAATGTGACTTTGGTGAATGCGGTGCTAGTGGTGACAGACAATAGAACTCAATTCAAAATTCAGGGCTAGGCAAACGTTATTGTAGCAAATCGTTTGCCTAGCTGTTTGATTGAATGGCTGAATATCATTTAGGCCGCTGGTTGACCGGGCGCCCACTGTTTAGTAAAAAAAGGCTGATAAAACTAGTCGGCTGCGTGCAACAGGCAATTATATTTTTAACGCAAGCTAAGTAGGCGATAATTTCGAGATAACGTTGTTAAACGGAATAAGACGAACAGAGTACTTTTGAAGTTTGTGAACCTCAAAAATTAGGTGGTCCGGAGTCCTGCATTACCATAATTCTATTTATTTCTTAAAATGGGTAGTGTTTTTTGTTACATAATATGATACATATAGATTTCTAAGATATACTAATATGAAAGAATAGTCAAGAAAAGTTAGACTCACGAAAGATGGTAACGCGAGACGGATGAAGGCGCCGGTGTTGAGTTCACGGAGGACGAAGAACCAGAGTAGCCGGAACCAGCGGGCGACGAACCCGCCGAAGGCGCGCCCGCTGCCGATGGTATCGCGGTCGGCTCGTAGTACTCGGTGGTGAGTGTGCGTTCATCCAGCACGTGCTCCGCATTATGTGCCTTTGACGCTGACTTGATGTCCATGAAGGCAACAGTTGCGCACACCCCACTGTTGGTACCACCGCTTGCATTAGCAACCGTGCTTCCACTCTCCGTTCTACCCAACAGCTTGACATTCTGGACTCGGCCATACCTGTAAAATCAAACACAATGTAAACATTCCGCTTCTAGGGAAACTTTTATAAGTCACATTCATCATGGTGATTCATAAAGGAAGACACAAACATCGCTATCGTGACAAAGTACCTACAGCAAAACATTTAAAGTAATCATTTCATATCAAAGTATTAAAAATCCAAGTCTCGTTTAGTACAGTCAACAGCACCATCCAAAACGATGAAATTTCTCCGATCGATTTTGCAAACGTTTACTTATTATATTTTACGTCCAACGTGGATTGCGGGGACATATTGTGGTATCCCGGCGTGTTGACGTATGTACGTAATAATTATCAATTCTGTAAATTACGTTATTACGTACGTTATTTTTAAATGTAACGCTATTTCTTACCTTTTTTACCGTTAATTTTAACATTAACGTTATGTTAATAAATAACGTTAATTTTTACGTTATTTTAGTAAATAACGTTAATTTTAACGTTATTTCTTACTATTTGCTACCGTTTCTTTAAAATTAACGTTATTCCAATTAATAACGTTAATGTTTTACCGATAATTTTACCGGTACTAAAGTTTAACGCTATATTTAACGGTAATTTTACCGCTACAATATTTTTAACGTTATTTTTACCGGTAAATTTACCGATAAAATGTTTTAACGGTATTTTTAACATGAAATAAAACACTTTTTAACGGATACTAGCGCGGTTTTATTGAATGTACTTTGGTATTTAGTTGGTATTTGGTTTGATTTTCGGTCAATAAAACCGCGCTAGTATCCGTTAAAAAGTGTTTTATTTCATGTCTAGTGAGCGCGTAAGCTTGAGAAGGTATTTTTAACGTTATTTTTTTATATCGTTATTTTTTTAACGGTAAGTATTTCAATCCTTGCTGTAAATATCCTTCATAAATAATTTTCTTCAAAGGCAAAGAAAATTAGTTTCGAAGCGTTGCGTGCAACCAAATCGACTTATGTGCTATTATTATAAAAAGGACCTAGTTTATTATTATTGTTAGGCATTGAAATATTTTTCAAATACGATAGATAAAACATAGTTTTAACTCCATATCACATTGTATCACAGAAGATTTTTCTTTATCCTGTGTGTTTACTAAGATTCGGATACAATGTGGATGTGGATGAATTTGCGACGCATCTCTTTCATACATTTTGACCGAACAACATATTTTGAAGCGACAACGAATCCGATCCGCATCGTATCCGAATCTCGTCTCTTCCGTGTATTTTGCGCTTTTTTCTTATCGTATGAGGATAAGTGGGCGCTTATCAAGCCGCCTGTAAGGCCTCTGACTTAGCAACGACTGATATCAGGGGGGTAATTATGTAACTTTGTTGCAATCAACTCTGACAGAAATCGCAGTTACCTTGCTGCTTTAGTTAAGAACCAATGTGACAACTATCTTACTTAAAGCAGCAATGTAACTGCGCTTTCAAACGATTTCAATCGAGAATTGTTAGCAACAGACTTACGTAATCAACCAACAGATGACACCAGACGAGACCGACGACGGCGACGTTTTAACGTGCCCTCCGAAGCACGGAAGCGCTCAGCTAGTAATGCCACTTAACGGTCACCCATCCGACACATTTTCTTTTGGCCGGAACGAGCGTTGCTTAACAAACGTGATCCAGTACGATCAGTCTCCCAAGCTCCACCATGAGCGCTTCTTTTCGCTTCTTCTTTTTATTTTGCGCTAAGGCGACGAGTAGGGTATTCGCACTGAGGCATACGTTCGTCATGCGACGCTGCCGCTCTGTGGACACAGTTGCATTTATTTTTACGCAAGATACAAGCAATCTACAAATGACGAAAGCGTGCGTATAACGTGCAGCTTACGTAGACAGTCAAGGCTTAGGCGATTCTCACACTGCCTCCGCGCCCCATAGCGGGGCGCAGAGCGGCGGAACAGAGCGGCAGAACAGAGCCGGTGTGTTACGTATTTCCATACAACTATCGCCGCGATAACATCGCCGTATGTAGACAGACACGCAGAGAGCGTACCTATAGAAATACGTGGCACAACGATAACATCGTCGGTAATTCCATCGCTCGTGGAGACAGCCCCTTAGGTTCAGCTCGTAGCTCAAGCGACTTTAGCATGAACGTGAAACATTTTTATTTCTGAGACCTCGAAGTGTCCGCGTTTGTATGAAAATAACCTGCCAAGTCGATTTGGTTAAGCGCAAGTGTAGTTACTAACGTAAAAGCAAATACAGATATGCAACAGCCGCATGCAAACCACGGCCACGTCATGGAAATGGTTAAAAAACTTAATTTATATATAATTAACGTTTAAATAACAGTGTTATATAAAAAAATTAAGACTATATCATCCGAATATTCACTACAAACAACTTTACACCAATATCACTATGAATGTATTCCTCATTATAAATTAATAATAAGAAAATATATTGAAAAGATCTGCGCGGTAACTAATGGCCGATTATACCAACGTTCCCTACACTACACCGTTACCTAACTATGAGCCCCTTTAAATAAAAGAGCCCACAAACGAACCCCTTGTTTATAATACGTTTCACCAACTAAACAGCCCTCTAACTATGTGACCATAATAACAAAATGGTGACAGTTTTTTTTCATCATTTTGACCTATATTACGTTAATTACCGATATCCAGGCGTCCCCGTTCTCTGCTAAAAGGAGTAACGACCTCAGAGACGAGTCAGTTCGACCTGACTCCTACTTTCCGAGGTGTACCCGTGCCGATTACTGAACAAATAGAGTTTCTCGGCATATCATTGACTCCCAACACTCAATTTTGGGTCTTTCATTGAGAGTAAAGCACAATTGGCATCCCTAAAGCTTAGCGTTCTGCCAAATATGAGAAAGTACTTCACGCCGGAACAGCTGCTCAATCTATAGTATACCAAGCACAAATTCGATCGTGTATGGAGTACTGTTCTCATCTCTGGGAAGGCTCCGCCAAATACCAGCTCCAGACGCTTGAATCCATTGAACGGAGGGCCAGGAAGCTCATCATCAGCAACGATAATATTTTTTGTAGTAAGCTCAAAAGCTTCGAACATAGACTCAAGGTTGCAAGCTTATCAGTTTTTTATTGGATTATGCAAATAAAAATACTATTTCGTTATTCTTTATCGAAAATCAAGCAAAAAATACACAAATGTAATTATTTTTTTATTTTGTCTGGGTCGAGGGGGACGCGGTTATTTTTTTGTAGAAAGAGGGCGAGTTCCGAAGTTAGAGAACCCCTGCTATGTAGTCTATTTAAATAGTAAACAAGGGTCATTTTTAAGGAGGACCCTGATTGATTCCTGAGACAAAATGTCTAAAGTAATCCACAAAACTTTAGAAAAATTGCGTCAAACTTAAAATACCATTTTTATGTCATGTCCTGTCATAAAAATACAAATCCTCTTCAATCTTCTGTAATGTAAATACATTTTTGATAACCAAGTTATATCTTCTGAAAAGTCCACGTTATCGTATTAATTGGTCGTGACAAATAAAACATAGAATTAAATAATGAAAGAGCGAATGATTTATGATTAGATAATAAAATAAAGGATAAAACGTCAACATTTAGAAATTTGCAATGCAGGCTTTTCATGATAATTTAAAAACATCTTTTTCGCCTGCATTCCAATAAAAAAACGGAACATTGAATCGAAAATAAAATTAGTTTAGCTGAATTTGTGATTATTACATGCAATGGAGAAACAATGTCATTTTGTTTGTCATTATCGTTGTTACTCCAGGACAACAGTAAATATTACGAACTTATGGATATTTACCTTATAGTTGTTAAAGCTCCAAGTTGTCCACATTCACGATTAGGTGCTCTGTCTGATGTTATGCCATGATACGTCAAATAATAAAAAAATCGTTCATCTTCACGATAGTGTCAATACGTAAACTTACTTGTCTTTATTTAGTAACAGACTTCAAGACTTGACATACGTCGACTTCAAAACTTGCATCGTTATTTAAAAATATTTTGTTTTATTTAATGAAATTGAAATTAAGAATTTATTTCTTTATCTATGTGTTTTATTCATAAATAGGTATCTATAGAGAAAATATTAGACATAGACCCAATAAAATAAAGAGTTGGGTGAAGATGGTTCACCAAATAATGAAATAAGACAAAAATAATGCCTGTCTACTGTCCATGTAAGCCTCACGTTATACGCACGCTTCCGTCATTTTGTCGAACTGTGTCCACGGAGCGGAATGCGTTCGTCATGAAACGCTGCCGTTCCATGGACACAGTTTCGTTTGTTTTTATGCTAGATACAAGCAATCGACAAATGACATGGGTGCGTGCGTATGACGTGCGGCTTACGTGACAGTAGGGTAGGCCTAATAACTCGGCGTCATAAACATAGCGCATCTCAAGCACATCTTCAAAATCCCACACCTTTTAATCCTATCTTATCATGGTAAAGGTCTCGCCACACAGCCGGCGTGGCGTGACCGGACGGGACGCGGTGACGCGATGCTGAGCAGTTGTACTCATGTATAGTGCGAGACACGAAAGATGACCACAAATGGCGCCCATCTTCGCATCATAAGTCATGAAGAAAAGACTTAAGACAAAATAATATTTAATTTAAATATATAAAATATATATTTCTATACTATACTTATATGAAATATTATTTTGTCTTAACTTAAGTCTTTTCTTCGTGAGTTATGATGCGAAGATGGACCCCATTTGTGGTCATCTTTCGTGTCTCGCACTATACTAAATACATACACACATCAACTGTCTAGGGATACAGAAGTTATTTTCATACAAACGAGGTAACTTTGAAGCCTTGGTTTCCTGCCAGGGATGTACTGTGCTGTGATCTGATGACAGCTATCTAGGGAGTGAATGGAGGAGATTCAGATCGCTTTACACATCCAACAGATCAGACCAGCATTCTTAAAACGTAAAGGACATGTTTAAAAAAACCGCGAAAATAGCATGAAAATGTATGGAAATCCTCAAACTGAGAACTCTGACCCATTAATCTTTTACAATGCGGATCAGATAGATCAGTTGGGTGTGTATAGCGATCTGAATCTCTTCCATTCACTCCCTGGATGGCCATCATCAGATCACAGCACGGTACATCCCTGGCAGAAAACCAAGGCTTCAAAGTTACCTCGTTTGTATGAAAATAAACCTCGTTTGTATGAAAATAACACCTGTACCCCTAGACAAAATTGATGTGTATATTACGGACGACGCCACACAGACTGTCACGTCGAGCGGGACGGCTCTGTGTAGCGTCGTCCGTAATATCTAGTATATACTGCCCGGCACGTAAGTTGGCAAGATAAAAACGAGACAAAAGATGCGCAGTAGGTAGCCACAAACTTAAGTGTTTGTGGCTACTGCGCATCTTTTGTCTCATCTTTCTCTTGCCAATTTAAAATTTATATGCCGGTATCTGTAAAATGCGCAGCGTCGCGTCGCCGTCCCGTCCCGTCACGCCGCCACGCCCGGGCTGTGTGGCGAGACCTTTAAATGTTTTGTCTTAAGCGCCGTTAGGCCGGGTCTCCTGCGGCTAATTTTCAACAAAACATGTTGAAAAAACATTATTTTCAAAACATGTTTAGCATAACCGCACATCCGCTGCGCCTAGGTTTTGTTTTGAAAACATGTTTTGTTAGAAAATTTGCGACCAATCACGGCTCAGTTTCGAAAATAAGTTCCGACGAAGAAGACGTCGTCAGTCACAGCCCGTGACTGTGGTTAAACTGACAGCAAAATCTACCGTGTAATGGCTACCTTATACTTTGCCACCCAAAGTAGCGGTCTTTCTCTGAGTAACTCAATTAAAAATAAAGTACTCTCCTTATTCCACTCCATCACTACAATTACACGAATCACACAATGGCACACGAACGCAGGCGAGACGTCTGCATCTAGTGAGCGCTAACACAAAATGAGTTACTTCCCCTCCCCGCAGGCGAGAGCGGGGGATGTTTTCCGTTCGTTCGTCGCGGCAAACATGTTTTGTGTTTTTGCAAAACAAAACTCATAGGCCACGCCCCAAACATGTTGAGAAAACATTGTTTTGATGTTTGAAAACACAAAAACACGGCGCAGGAGACCCGGCCTTACACTTCTACGCCTTCGTCCTTCAAATATTATAGCAGTCTCTTGAATTGAAACCGTTGGAACACTCGTCGAGATGAATAATTATTGAGATTCAGTTCTGTTGCCGAGCAAACTGCCGCATTTCTGATTGGAATTGTAGGTACAACTTGTACAACCATAGCGAATAATGATAATTTTCCTGGTTTTATTGGCCTATTTTTAAAGCCTAACCTAACTAAAGTCATATGGTGGCGTAAACGTTTGATTGTTGTGACTTATGTTATGTTTATTAAATTAAACAATTATTTATGAAGTTCAATAACTGCACTTTCAATAGATATCAATATAAAAATTAATAATACGAGTGCTAGGTCTAGAATAAAGGTTTTATACAAGTAAGGAAGGACACAATTCATATCAATTCTTCCGCCCCAAAAAAGAAAGTTTCAATCCAATAATATTAGGTAGGTATGTGTTTCTCTTTCTTATAATGATGTAAAACACATATACGTGTATGTATAAAAGTATATTAGTATAAAAGTCAATTTTATAAGAGGTGTGAAAATAAGTGGACATAAATTCAAATCAAGCATTTCAAATCATAATTTTCATCGAGCTTGATGGAACAAAAATATTTGAACACGTCTGACCGGACGAGGTGTGCACCTCGCCATGACTCGTAGAACGAGTCGGGTTATAAAAATGCGCAGTTGCCGCGTTGGTCGCGCGCGGTATCGGGCATGCGCTGTTGCCGCTCCGTCAGACTTGTTTTATCTACCTACAAATATGTATGACGACAGAGTACTTTATATTGTTGCAGCGCCCCGCTAGCCGTTTAGAAAATTTCGTCAAGCAAGAAGAACCACGATATTTTGTTTGTACTGTTTTCACCGATACTTCGAATTAGCCATTTTAAGATTAAAACTAGACGGTAGTAGTAGATGGTAATTGACTAACAATAAAATTAATAGTACTTTACGCAAAGAATCTTTGACTTTACAATTTTAATTCACTAGTTTGCTATAGGTTTATCAAAAATACTAATAAATTGATGCCGTTTCAGTTAATTTAAGATACATTTAACAGAGAATTACTTATTGAGAATGAGAACAGCTTTGATCATAATAACTAGGTAGGTAGTAATAACTGTAGTAGTAGGTATGTACTCTCTAAAAGATCTATCTTGTTCTAAAATAAGAAAAGAATAAACTTATTATTTTTCTCTTCTCTTGCAATACTCACACAACAGTCAGTTTCACGCAGATGTGTTATTATTGCGTTATGATTATCAGTAGGTACCTACTAAGTTTATAGGTATTAATTTATTTTATAACTTGTGTGTTTTCTACTATAAAAATATAGGTCTAACAAAGTACATAATAAATAACATTCAGTTATTTATGTTGTTTTGTGCGAGGGTTTCATGAGATATTTTAACTAAATGGTATTTAATCAACGGTACCAAAGACAGATTAAATCGGTCGATGTCTGCTGCGGCGTTGCCGTATTTACTTTTACAACATGGCCGCGCGCTCGTTGTACCCGTTTCCGTGTGAAACTCGACTCAACAACTGCGTCTGTGTGTTCGAGGTGGCAGGCAGTGGCAGTCAACGGCGAGCTTCGAGACGAAGCGGGTGGCAGGAGTGAGGGGGGAAGAGATACCGGCTCGGTGACGTCAGTCTACTTTCAGAATATACATTATTATTTTCTATAAAAGCATGTAAAATATATAAATAACTTTAGAATTCATAATATTATACAGCGAAGAGAATGGTAAATTGACAACGTGGAACTGTGGATTCAAACTGTCTCATTTCAGCATAATTAAATACATATGTATTTAATTATCATTCAAGGTTCCCGTACTTATTGAATAACATTATTACGCAATTGTCTTATTTAAATTGAACATTTCCAAATAATTCAGGTTTCGATGTCTACAATGAATGCAATCCGACAAATACTGAATACCGCACGATTTTTTCGGGACTAATTAAACCTTGCGGCATATGCGGTGTCTTGCGGGAATGAAAATGTTTCACAGTTGTGTAAAAACGCGCGTAATATCGTCCCAGCTCAGATCTCTCCAGTCGATCTGATACTTAAACGTCAGATGACCCTTATCGAAAGCGGTGGCAATAATGGAAAATTTTTAGAATATGCATTTATTATGCTTACTGCAATCGATTCGATCCACAAGCATCGAGGTCGAGACGTCAGAGCGTGCTTTTCAGCAGCTGGGTATTTATGCAACAAGGTGCATTCAAATTCAAAGGACGAAAATATTAATAGGTACTTTGTACTTCCATCGAAAATACTATCAAGAGTGATTTATTTTCTTAAATTAAAAATAACTTTATAATATTTAATTTGATATGTATTTCCTTAGTTAATAATGATATGGTTCCCCACTGAACTACTTCATAAAGATAAAAGGTAACTGTGAGTTTGTTTACGATTAGAAATCACTCGTATTTCTATGTAGAAAATAACAAAAATATATGATCTGGGCCCTATACAGGGTAGATTTTTAAAACGGTACATTAAGGGCAGGTACCTTAACCGTTATAGTTACAGGAAAACGTAAAATAGGCTAACTGAAATTTGAGTACAGAAACTACAATAAGTGACAACACCGGCTTCACACGCAAGCACAATCTTCTACAACATTAAAAAAAATCAGTTTCTGTACTCAAAATTCAGTTATCCTCAAAGAGTATTTTGATCACAGTAAGAAATAGGATCGTTTGGCAATAAAAAATATTTCGAGTTGATTTAATTAAGGTATGATTCCGATGTCAGCAGCACTGCTGCGCGACACTGCTGCGCGACAGTGCTGCGCAGCACTACTGCCGAGCTCGGAATGTAGTCTCATATAAACCTATAGAGAATGTATGGGGACCAATGGTGTTGCGGCAGCAGTGTCGCGCAGCAGTGTTGCGCAGCAGTGTCGCGTCGCTTCTCCGCTCACATCAAATTGAGCCTTTCAAACGTAACATTAGGGTTCAATTTGGAGTGCACTGCTGCGGCAACACTGCTGCTGCTGCCGAGATCGGAATCATACCTTTATCGTTTTTCAGTACAAAATGTATGGGAAAAGTTTTTGGCGATTTCTGTCGTTTGTAGTACTCATACCTTAAATAATCCCATAGTCTTTTGATCCCCACGCGAAATAGGATCGATTGGCACAAAACATTTTTTTTGCTAACGGTAATTTTTTTCCAAAATCTGTGAATGCAGTTCAGAATATCTTAAAAAGTTATGGATGGTCTCCTAGGAACGTTTTCCTGTAACTATAACGGTTAAGGTACTTGCCCTTAATGTACCGTTTTAAAAATCCACCCTGTATAATAAACGTGACAATTTGTCACCTGTCATGACATTTTTATATCCATTGCGTCAAACGGTTTGAAAATAGAATAAACTACTCATAGCTACACCGCAATGTAAACCAAATTGTCGCGACAATTTACAAAATGTCACGTTATTAAATAGGGCCCTGATCTTCATACTGCGGATTGCGGGATTAAGATTTTTATGCGGGATTGCATTCTCTAGCTACATGAATAGTAAAAGGAATATGTATAACCCTTTTTAGTCGATGGGTGATACCTAAAGGTCTCGCCACACAGCCGGCGTGGCGTGACGGGACGGGACGGCGACGCGACGCTGAGCAGTGGTAATGTACTAGATATTACGGACGACGCCACACAGATCGTCATTTCACGTCATATCGAACGGGACGGCTCTGTTGCGTCGTCGTCCGTAATATCTAGTACATTACAACTGCTCAGCCTCGCGTCGCGTCGCCGGCCGTCCCGTCCCGTCACGCCACGCCGCCCGGCGGTTGTGTGGCGAGACCTTAAGCTTCTATACAGGGAGTTAAAAGTTCTATATTTGGTTGGAATTTACGCAGCTTGGAACCCGGCAGCTGGTCGTCTCCGTCCGCACGATATTTTTTGTATAGACATAGACACGGTACATATTCTGTACCGAGCCCATACAAAAAAATATCGAAAGGAAAACGTACCGATCCGGTGAGGAAGGTGCCTTACAGTAATTTTCTAAAGAAACACGGTTTAATATTATACCTTATGAAGGGGAATTCATTCTCAATAAACACGCCTTTAAGCTCAGAAAAATCTAATTTCTGTATTTGTGAGAGATATTATACATATTATTGGGAATTTGGGATGGGATGAGTTTAATCATTATTATCATGATTATTTATAAAGTTTGATCCCAATGTCAAATTGGACTAAAAATCTTACTAACAGCAACGCAACGTGTCGATTACTGTGTAGTCTTTGAAAGTTCACTGATCTCAGTAATCATCAACCTGACACAGTACCGTTATCTATTACAAAAATGCATCCAGTATTTCAACTTTCACAAAATAGTTGCTTTGCTATTACTAATTTACCATACATTGTTTCGTAAATTTAGCAATACGCAGGCAGTGACCGTTCCAGTTCTATTCGCATCAACAAACATTCATGTCAACTTCGAAGGAATATTTTTATTATCATGAATACAATCCGTAAATAAACTTCTAATAGTATTTCTTTATTTATAAGTAGAAGAGAAAGATGTCTGTGTCTGAGAGCTGTACAGACAAACCGAATGCAGTTTGTCCGCAGGTATGTATGTATGCTGTATGTATGTACGTGTACAGTACAAGTCGTCTACCATGTGAAAATAGAGAACTTATTACAATGGTCGTAAACTCGGGCTATAGCTATTATAGATAGACTTTTCGTTCGCACGCAGCTTTTCTGCGCAAATGAACAAACGAACAAAATATAGAAAGAGTTATTTTCAGACTTTCAGTAGACCAAAAACAATATGAACCTATACATTGCGTAGTTTAATAATCTCCGATTCTTTTTAGTAGTATACTGATATTACTGATACGTAAGCACAGGTTTTTTAGCTAGGCAGGAAAATGCGGCGCCAAAGAGTCGAATTGGATGATACGGACTAGTGTGCGGTAAGGGTGGGTGGCTAGGGGGTTCAATTTGGTCGGGTCGGTCGCAAAGCCCGTACCCGCGACGGCCTGGTTGCCCGCGCAGGTCGATAGAGCGAGGGACGTAGGTTGGGCTGAGTAATACTGCACGGGGTGGTGCCCTCGCTCTCACCCCGTGGACAATCGCCACAAGGCAGCAACTTTCGCGTTGCATAATAATGTTACAACACCTAACGTCCGTGCCACACCGCCCAACCCCACAATCATGACCGACCACCCGCTAGCTAGTTCGCTTTTATTATTTAAAATAACAATAATATGTAGTACAGCTATCCATACAGGTAGTAGCATCATTTTTACCGTTAGTTTCTTATATTATTACCAAATTGTTAATATTGTGGGACTTCAGACAGAAGTACCACTGTAGCAAAAAATATCAATTGGTATTCCGGCATGCTACTAGAGCTAGTTCTAGGTTAAGTTAGGTGTTAGGTGTAGTTTTAGAGCTTTGCAAAAACACAAGTCAAAATTGTATTCTAGCGCAACGTTACGGCTTTGTAACTATGAAACTAAACCGTAATCACCATAATATCTACAGTGGTGGACGGAAAACTTAGAAACACCAGTCGATTTTCATACAATCGCTAGTTGAGATCAATTCATACAACCGAGTTGTGAAGAGATCCAGAGCTATAAGTACACAATTAACAGTAAGGATCAGGGGTGCGATTGCGTACGGTAATCGTATTCAGTTGACAGTTCATATCGTATTCCATCGGCTGCAATTTGTATGGGATGATATTTATTATGATACAATATGAACTGCCAAATGAATACGATTGACTTTACGCAATCACCTAGCTGAGTTCCAAGTTTCAGGATTTCCATTCATTTTAGGTAATGCTATTTTCGCGGCTTTTTTAAATATGTATATCCAAACAGCTCTTAGCTTGCTGATCAGATCAACTGTGTGTGTAATAGCGATCTGGATCTTCTCCATTCCTCCCTGGATAACCTCGATCAATCCCTGGATAACATCGATCAATCCCTGGCGGAGAACCAAGGCTTCAAAGTTAACTCGCTTGTATGAAAGAAAATCGACTGGTGTTTTTAATTATCCGTCCCCCACTGTTAATATGGGGCATGCATGCATGACTGACTGACATTCAAAGACAGGATGTTGAGTCAATTAAAAATATAACGTTGACGTTTTAGATGAAAGAAATATAAAGAATATAGGTAATACTTGTATTATTGATCTCGAAAACTTAAATAATTGAAAACTTTTAGTTTTTCTTATTTTATAAGAATTTTCTTATTTAATAAGAGTTTTATTCTTATTTTATAAGAATAAAAAAACTAAACAGATATTGGACAAGGGAGGGAGCCGGAGACTAATAAAAGGTTTCTACGTCCTAGTATCAGCGTATAATAATAATAATTGCATAGACTTAATTCGTGACGTTATTCTAAACGCTCCATCACGAATTAAGGCAAGGCCTACTGTCCTCGTAAGCTGCACGTCATACGCACGCTTTCGTTATTTGTCGCTTCCTGGCATCTTACTTAGAAACAAACGAAACTGTGTCCACGTAGAATGTCGAACGCATGCCGCATCGCTGACATGCCGCTCCGCGGACACAGTTTCGTTTGTTTCCAAGCAAAGAATCGGTGTAAAACGAAAGCTTGCATATAACGTGCAGTCTACATGGACAGTAGGGATAACTGTCCACGTAAGCTGCACGTCATACGCACGCTTTCGTCATTTGTCGCTTCCTTGCATGTTGCGTAGAAACCACTGACATGAAAAAAAAAAATTTTATTTAACTGGTCTGGCTGTCTGTATGATTTGACAGCTAAGTTTTTGTGCCTATTTGAAACGCCACTAGCGTGCGTCTAAAGAACTAATTTTGACGTACAATATGAAAATTATTGCCGTGATGGTCTCTCCAGACTTCAAACTTTAGTACCATGTACGCACGCTATGCTCACGCTACGTCCTACAGCGCCAAAATGGCGGAAATCAAATAGGCACAAAAACAGTTTGACATAAGCCTGTCCAGTGTAAATATATGCAGGTCAGTGGTAGAAACAAAAGAATGTGTCCACGGAGTGGCAGCGTCGTATGACGAATGCAAGACGAACGCATGCCGCATCGCTGCCGCCTCCGTGGACACAGTTTCGTTTGTTACCTACTACGCAACTGCAAGATGTTAATTGGTTTATTTTATTTTTATTGAATAAATATTATTATTATTATAGAAATCGGTAAATGACAAAAGTGTGCGTATGACGTATGGTCTCCCTGCGTGAACAGTAGGGCTACGTCTTTCTTTCCATCTATCTATTAGTAAACACACAATTCTAGTCAACTTCTAGTTAACAATAATAAACACGGATTTGAATAGTTTCGGAACCCAAATACTTATCCAAATGAAAAATTGTTGTACAATGGACGACTAAAAAAACATTACTTCGTTTTGTAGGCTATAATAAAATTATACCTACAAAACGAACAGTTTAGTCTACCTACAGTTACACGTTACACCTACTCTATTAGAAGGGCAAACTCTTAGGAGTTCAAGTCGTGCATGAACTCTTCTGAAATAATCTCGTGCTCTTTGCAAGACCTCGATATTCTAAAAGTTCAACAAAATTAAATGGCAAACTTGTTCTTCGTGTCAAAATGCCTGCACTGGATTTGTTATTTATGTTAGGTCTAGTCTATAACGTGAATGTGGAATACTTTTGTAATAATGAAAATTTTTAAACTAATAAATATTAATAACAAACCGGCCAAGTGCGAGTCGGACTCGCGCACAAAGGGTTCCGTACCAAAAACGGCAAAAAAATCACGTTTGTTGTATGGGAGCCTCCTTTAATTTTTTTTCTGTTTTTAGTATTTGTTGTTATAGCGGCAACAGAAATACATCATCTATGAAAATTTCAACTGTCTATGTACCTGTTGTCGTTATTAATATAAAGCAAAAAATCCGGAAAAAAATATGTTTGTTGTATGGGAGCCCCAAAGTAAGAAATAACGTTAATTTTAACGAAATTAACGTTATTTCTTACTTTTTGTTACCGTTACTTTGAAATTAACGTTACTCCAATTAATAACGTTAATTTTTTACCGATAATTTTACCGGTAGTAAAGTTTAACGCTATATTTAACGGTAATTTTACCGCTACAATATTTTTAACGTTATTTTTACCGGTAAATTTACCGATAAAATGTTTTAACGGTATTTTTAACGTTATTTTTTTGAATCGTTATTTTTTAACGGTTTTTCAATCCCTGGATAGGTACAATCAATTAAAAAACGTCTATTGAAGTCAGGTGAAGTGAGGGAGGATGTTCTCATTCTTGTTGTTGCATTTTTGTTGTTACCTACTCGATATCTTTTCAAATCGTTTGAACCGATTTTGATTGTTTTTCCATTCGAAAGGGGTATACGCTCGAGATGGTTTTTTTCTAATAGGTTCAGTAATTTTCAGGTAATCTTGAAAATACTATGATTTTGTATGAACTACCTTGACGAATTTATTTTTATTCTAAAAGCCTCTCCCGACTTTATTAATTTATTACAGCTGTTTTATAATTTTGAAGGCATTTTTCGTTTTATTTTCAGGTTTTTGAAGGAAGTTTTCCTTTTTAACTAATTAGTAGTAATTTAACCAACTATTTAATAACAAGGTATCTTGATTTGTAGTGGTTTATTTATTTATTTAGTAACGCAACACGAAATCGTTTTGCAGCGTCTTTGAGTCGGTTACATAGGAACAGAGGCAAAGAGGACAGAAACTCGTCATACGATTTGAATACCCAGGAGCTACTCAAAGCCTGACAGAAACCATGAAACAACATTTTGAATTCCCTAGTACACTAGTGGTTACAATGCAAATATGCTCGAATGAGTGCACGGCATTTTGGGATATGTCTCGAGTCGGCGGGCGCCGGCCGCGCAACAGCACTGTGCGCATTTCCCCTTACCCCTCGATTTGCCAGGGCCCATGGGGTGACGTCGGGCGGCTGGCATCGATCGCACATCGCAGTACCTACTGCGTCCTACAACCAAGCGGGGCCGCTGTTGGTGATCGCGACATCGCCATCGCAGCGAAAACTTGTTTCAATTCGTATAAATTTAGTTTTACTTATACCTACTTACTACAGGGTCATTTTGTATTCACCATCTTAATTTTGAGGATGTGTTCAGTCCATGAAACTGAACAACTTTTTCTAAGGAACACAGGGCCAAATAAGTAAAAAAATCGACTACTCATACAAATCAAAGAGATTACGTGATCAATTTAGTAAGGGATGACCAAAATTTTGTGGCGAAATTCGACACGTTTCTTGGAGAAAGTTGTTTAGTTTCATGGACTGGACACAGCATCCTTGAAATTTGGATGGTAAGTTTAGAATGACTTTTATGACATTGCTGTGCTCAGCAGAATACCAGTGCAACAGGCCTAGCTTGCTGCTTCGTGGGTCGCGCGACTCGATCGTGGTCGCAGGTCGCGGTCGCTAAGAACCGAATTGTACCTTTAACTGTCCTTTTGATTTGTTTTTTTCTTTCTTTCTTTTCAATAAAAATTTAGAAAACAAACTGGGGCTCTATTTTTGAATCGCTTGTATGACATTGTATTCTTATGCGACTTATGTCACACTCTTCCAAGTAGCATGACACCGATTTTCCGTATTTATGAATCGTTCGTTTCCGGTGCTGCTAAAATAATACGAAATGTTGGATTTTATCCGTTCCACGCAGAATTTAGAGAAACCGGTAACTTCCACACCGAAACGGAATTTAATATCCATGTTTCTATTGGCTATTAAATAAAAATCTTTGCTTTTTAATATAAAAGAATATCGCTCGCCGTACCGTATCGCTCGACTGCAAACGAGTAGGTGAGGGCACTCGTTGCGGTCCAGCGATTCAAAAATGTGGAAAGTCAAATGTCGAACGAAAATCAGTAAAAACCTTGAAGTAAGACGCGCTTCTGTCCCAGAAAGCCGCGATGCTCTAAGGTAGAAACCAAGCGGTCGACGCCAGTCGAAGGATTCAGAAATAGGGCCCCTGATTAGGTTACGTACTACAGCTATCGAATAGAATAAAATGGCAGTCGGTGACAAAATGATCAGGTTTCATTTCTTTTAGTGCAGTAGGTAGTAACGAAGTATCGCGCTAATTTGGTTTTGTGCTCATAACATTAAATAAACTCATTATAATAATTATGTTGGGTCAATGAGAACATACATCGGTGCAAACCTAGTTAGTTACATACCTACAATCTGTGAAGTATGTTGATATTACACATTTTTTTGCAAAATCTTAATAGACAAATTCCTATCCCATTCCTATTTCTGACTTCTGTTTTGTATAATATAGGTACTTAGGTAAGTATTTTATAATGTTTACCTATTGCTCTACGCTTCTTATTTAAATGTATAAAATCTATATTATGGAGTGAAACTTTACGAGATTGTATGAAACGTTAACGCGCGGCTCCTCTTCATATCTAACTGGAAAATACAAAACTGGCAAAACGAATGGGTAGATTTGGATTTCGTTCGTCGCATTTCATAATTACAATACATTATCATAACTAGAATAACCTGAGCAAAGCTTTAATATACTTTTAATAACATTTCGGTATATTAGCTTGTTATTACAAATCAAAATGAAGAAATTATTTGTGTAATCACACCGATACAACATCCTGAACAACAAGGAATCTACTTATTATTCCTATGCCAAAATTACAAATATCTGCTTGATATCAGTCAACAGTAGCCGCTTACAATAACGAAATAAATATAAAGGTATAAATTAGCTGTATAACGAAACGACACTACAACATAAACAACCTACGTAGGTATCTGCAGTTGAATCACTTCGACACGTACAAAACACAAATGCGACGTTGCCAGCTCTCTCGTCGGCCGCTACTTGCCTGCCTACGTTATCCAAGGCGAACGGACTTGTGTGCGTGGATCATGGGTCGGTTGGTTGAGTTGAAATGAGTGGTTAGCGAGCGAACCAATTCTACTTGTACCTGCGAAGTAACTTCAAAACTCGCGATGGATGGCACAAATTAGAGAATTCCATCACAAATCTCCATGTTCTGTTATAATAATTTTAACAAAATATTGTTATTCGTATTGCAATTTAAATACAACACGAATTCTGTAAGTACCTACTAATATTATAAATGTGAAAGTAGCTGTTTATTACCTTTTCACTCCTGAGCCACTGAATCATAGGGTGTGAAATAATAGGGGATAAAAGTTCGTATGGGATGGCAACACATCACATTGTCAGCTGGTACCTATTACGATAAAATTACGTGATCCTGATGATCGATCGATATTGATTTCCGAAGTGATCTGACTTCCCGATGGTGGTTACTTATTATCCGACGATTCTGATCCGCGCAGCCGATGCCGATAACACTTGCATGAGAGTGAACTTAGCAGATCAATAGGTAATATAAATATAAATGTGAGTTCTTCTTGCATGCGGCTGAGTTCTATAGTTTCTGATCTCATGTCCAGCCACATCCTCGAGACCAGCAAATCATGTCAGGTCACCATCAGAACGTTTAACAAGTCGAAAATAAGCATTTTCATCTAGATGAAAAGAAACTGTGTTTCATCTAGATGAAAACGAAAGAGTTCTAGAACTCTTTCGTTTTTCACAGTTTCGTATCAGGACTATAATATAGAACTGAATTCGAGTCCACAACACACATTCTGTTCAAATAGTATAAAAATACTATTTGGACAGTTTCAAACGAGTTCTCGCTTTTTACAGAACTCTTTCGTTTTTTACAGATCCGTACCGGATCGAAACTGCATTCTAGAGCTTTCGAGTACCAGCAGATCATGTCAGAACTCAGAACATTTAAAAAGTGGAAAAATACAATTTTCATCATTGCAAAAAATTCTTGAAAGCTAGATAGAACTCTTTCGTTTTTCAGATTCGTATCAGAACTACAATCTAAAATTCGATTCGAGTACAGAACTCATGTTCTAGTGCCAGCAGAATATCATGTCAGAACATCCAAAATGTATGAAAACATTATTTTAACCTTTAAAATGATTGTGAAAGGCTAGAACTCTTTTGTTTTTCATAGATACGTAGCTATTACTACAATCTACTAGAACTTTATTCGAACGTTTGATTTGAGTTCTAGACTTGAATCGAGTTCTAGCTTGCATTTCCGATACGGATCTGTGAAAAACGAAAGAGTTCTAGCTTTCAAGAAATGTTTGAAACGATTAACATGGTATATTTCTACTTTTGAAACGTTCTGTCTGACATGATCAGCTGGCACTCCAACGTGAGTTCTGGACTCGAATCGAGTTCTAGATTGCAGTTCTGATACGAATCTATAGAAAACTAAAGAGGTTCTGATACGAATCTATAGAAAACTAAAGAGTTCTAGCTTTCAAGAAATATGAAAACTATGAAAATGGTATATTCCGACTTTTTAAATGTTCTGACATGATCTGCTGGCACTTGAACGTGAGTTCTGGACTCGAATTGCGTTCTAGATAGTAGTTTTGATACGAATCTCTGAAAAACGAAAGAGTTCTAGCTATTAAGCAGTGCTTGAAAACAGTGTTTGCTAACAATTTTCGATTAAAATCGATTGAAACCGCAGTTACATTGCTGCTTTATGTAAGATAGTTGTCACATTGGTTCTCTCTCACTAAAACAGCAATGTAACTGCGATTGCTGTGAGAGTTGATTGCAAGAAAGTTACAAAATCAGCTCCCGGCTCACCTCCTAGATGAGAGGACTTTTAGTATGTTTGCACCCTAAGCACCCTAAACAATTTACTGAAGAAATCGCGTATGTATTCGCTCACGCACTTTACACCAGCTTTTCAGCCATTTTCGTTAAGTTAACGAACTTAAAAGAAAGAAATGAATGCGCAGGAATCGTAAAACGCTGTGAAAACGCGCTACAGTTATTCCGAGAGCGAACGGATAGCCCGGCCGAAATTGTCCTCGCTGAAGACGCCCGCCGAGCGCTAGGTCACGCACGGCGCACGGTAATGGTATCTATACAGTATTCCAACTCGGCCCTGTCCTTGAAATAATTACCTACAGCCGCGCGGTACGACTACATGCGGAGGGCTACCTACTGTAGCGTGCTGCCTGCCGCTCCTGTACTCTTAGTTTTAAGCTAGTTTTAATTAGTTTAACTTTCTTAGGGAATTAGTATTTTTGGCCATAACATACCAAATTCTTTGAAAATAAGCATTTGCTTGGCATTGGCAGCAATGTATTCGTCTCTTTACGGCGATTCTTATTAAGGTTGTAGTTTCATCCTTTCTCATACAATTTTGTTGAATTTCATACATAAATTTCATACTTAGTAGAAAAGTGAGGTTATAATTTAGTATTTATTTTGACAGCTGCTTGTTTACCTACCTGCCTAAAGTATTTTAATTTCATCTAAATACTTACGTAACTTTCTAGTTTTGTAATAGGCATGTTGAATATTTTTTTATTTTATGTTACATAAATTACCCCTAAAAAAATAAACATTTGTATAAGAATTATTACGCTAGCATGAAAACTAGCCGAGATATCACAGTTTGAAATGCACAAAATTGGACTCCTCCGAAAACGCTCCATACTAACGGCTACCAAGTTATGACGTCACGCCTTCCTACGTTGTATGCAACGCGTAGGAAATTTGTACGGCAGCTATATATTAAATATTGTGTTTATCAAAATGGTTTCTTTGCCAAATTTGCTATAAATTTTACGGACTAATTAAATGTATTATTTATTTTAACAAATATTATACTTTTTAAATGGACTTGTCCACCCAACTTTGAAGGGTCATAAAACAAATAATACGCAATATATAAAACCAAGAGGTATACAAGCTACTCCAAAAGTTTGATATGTTTACGATTTTTATTAGTATTTCGTTATTTTATTCATTAGTCAACATACATCCCTATTGTACGTTATATTTCAAATTCCATATTATATAGGGTTTACCTTCACCAAGTACTTAATCTATTTCTCAAATAAGCAATATAATAGGTTAACAAAACTAATAGTGAAAACAAAAAACTAAAAAAGCGAAATACCTACATATTATAGGAAGAAACAAATTCGTTCAAATTACGTAGTTTTAGTAAGTACCTACCTCAACTTATAATAAAAAATATTATAACCCTACTTTTCCGACTTTCCAAGTAATTTGTAAAATGTTATCTCTGGATTAGGTGGTTAATATTAATATATAAAATCATAAACTGAATGACTGACTGACTGTTCTATCAACGCACAGCCCAAAACCGCTGGACCTAGAGATTTGAAATTTTGCACACAGATACTTTAATTTTAGTGTAGGCATCCACTAAAAAAGGATTTTTGAAAATTTTATCCCGGATGAAATAAGGGATGAAAGTTTGTATGACAGTCTCTCAGTTTTTAAGCTAGGTAGCTCTTCAAATTTTGTGTTTAGGCTTACGATTGAAAATTAAAAAATACGCGTCTCAGCGTTTTTGAAAATTCTACCCCCAATGAGGTGAAAAGGGGGAAGAAGTTGTGTATAGAAGAAAATCCTTCATTGTCGAAGTAAATCGCTAAATTTATAATTATGGGCACATTAATTATATTAGGCTTATGGATGGAAATCTAATAAAGAAATATACGAAATATGGTCATTGTTAGTATTTCAATCCCTATGGGGATGAAATGGGGTAAATAAACCAAAAAATCGATATGGATGTCGTTATTGGGGTTTTCTGGGATGACGATGGCGGAAATATCATTTATTTTGAAGTCCAACACGGTAGACATGATTCAACCCCTATAGGGGTGAATTTGAAGTTCAAATTTTGTATGGAAAAATAATTAAAAGGAAAACATTTCACCTTCCAACTTCGTAGCAGTACTTCTAAAAACAAATAAACTCATTTTCTGATTTCGATTTTTTGGGCTGTTTACATCCTAAGGGGGTTGCCTTAGGCCCTAAGACAATCTAGGTGTAAATAACCTAAAAAATCGATATGGATGTCATTATTGAGGTTTTATGGGATGTTGAATTGTTGATTGCGATAATAATTATTTATTTTGGTGGTTAACACGGTGAGAATGATTCAATCCCTAGATGGGGGAAGGGAAAAGGAATGGTAAAGGGAACGTGAACGGAACGGGAGACGGCAACAGGAACGGGATACTAATATTTCTGAACCCATTTTTTTATATTATAAACTATCTTCTGCCCACGGCTTCGTCCGCGTGGATATTCGAAAAAATCCTTAAGGTATGATTCCGATGTCTGCAGCACTGCTGCGTGACACTGCTGCGCAGCAGTGCTGCCGAGCTTGGAATGTAGTCTCATATAAATCTATAGAGAATGTATGGGGACCACTGGTGCTGCAGCAGCAGTGCCGCGCAGTAGTTTCGCGCAGCAGTGTCGCGACGCTTCTCCGCTCACTTCAAATTGAGCCTTTCAAACGTAACATTACGGTTCAATTTGGAGCACACAGCGCACTGCTGCGCAGCAGTGCTGTCGATCATACCTTTCGATCGGAATCATACCTTTATGCTTCAGATACACCAAACCTGTCATCAGCCGAAGTATGTAGGCCGAGCCCAGCCGATCAAAACAAACGAATGTGCGCATAGGCGTAGTCGGACGATGTCGGTTGGCGCCCCCTTTATTTTACATACGTTTGATTCGATCGGCCGAGCTCGACCGATGACGCCCGAGCATAGTTTGGCCGATAACGGGTTTAGTGTACGCGAAGCGTTAAGGAACCATTAACCACGATTAATCGTATTCTATGTTTTAATTTCATCAATATTCGATCAGCCGTTTTTACGTGATTAGGCGGGTCCCCACTAAGCGAGCAGCCTAGTGCGAAGCCCGCCACACGCGGCAAACCTCCTGTCTCGCGAGGCAGCGCGCTCAGTGGGGACCCGCCTAATCACGTAAAAACTGCTGATCGGATTTTGATGAAATTAAAACAAAAAATACTATTAAACGTGGTTTACTTGTTCCCTAAGGATTTTCTAGAATCTAGAATATCCACGCGGACGAAGTCGCGGGCAGAAGCTAGTCTCTTATATTAAAATGAAAGTGTGACGACTGACAGACTAACGCCCAGCCCAAACCACTAGACCTAGACTTGAAATTTTGTACATAGTTACTTTATACAGTGTCAGCATCCACTAAGAAAGGATTTTTGAAAATTGCACCTCTAAATGGGTAACATGAGGTTTTAAAGTTTGTATGGAAAAAATATTTAAATAGTCGTTTCGAATTGAAACTTCGTAGGACTACTTCTATAAATAAATAAGTGAACACGTATTTCCTGGTTTTCCGAAACTCAACTCCTTAGGGGGTAAATGGGGAAAATAGCCTAAAATCGATATGGATGTCGTTATTGAGGTTTTATGGAATGGTGATTGCAAAAATGGCATTTATTTTGTGGTCAAACACTGTAGACATAGCTCAACCCCTAAAGGTGTGAAATAGGAATTTAAATTTTGTATGGAAAAAGTATAAAATAGACATTTCAACTTGAAACTTCGTAGGACTGCTTCTAAAAACAAATAAGCAATCACGTTTCGTGGTTTTCTGGAACTCAACCCCTTAGGGAGTAAATGGGGTAAAAAGCCTAAAATCAAAGTGGATGTCATTATTGATGTTTTATGGGATGTTGATTGCGAAAATGGCATTTATTTTGAAGTCCAACACGGCAGAAATGATTTAACCCATAAAGGGGTGAAATAAAGTTCATATTTTGTGTGGAAAAAGAATATTTTATAGATATTTTAACTTGAAACTTCGTAGTAGTAATTTTAAAAGCAAATCTGTTTTTTTGATTTTCCGAAAATCAATCCCTTAAAGGGTAAATAAACCTTAAAATCAATATGGATGTAGTAATTGAAGTTTTATGTGATGTTGATTGCGAAAATGGCATTTATTTTGACGGCGACATGATTCAACCCCTAAAGGGGTAAAATGAGGATTCAAATTTTGTATGGAGAAAAATATTCAATAAACATACCTATTGACTTGAAACTTCGTAGGAGTAAAGTCCATTCGTTTAGATAGTGTCGGTACACCCGCAAGCACTTGTATTCAGAGACAGGAATACCGGTAAGTTTTTAGTAACGTTATACAAATAACGTTACTGATAACGGTAAAAAATATCGATGATTCGAGCAATAGTTTTAGCTTATAAAGTGTTTTATACTTAAATCCAAGTTTTAGAAATGTATTGACATTTCGCGGAGTCGTACGTTTATACGGAAAGTCCATATTATTAGCTTGTAAATGTTCCAGAATCGTGTCTAGTGTCGGAAGTTTTTTATTAGCATAAAATCTGTATGCTGTTCGGACGTACTACATCACATTCAAAGTCGTCCGTTTTCGATAGTGGGATTCTTCCGTTTTTACGTTTTTTGATGTTAATGGGCCTATTTTTAATATTATTCCGACGCTAGTTCTTGGTATCCCCACTATTTTTGAAGTATCTCTGATAGGTGCAGACAAACTGATTTCAACGCAATGCCGATGGACATTGATCATAAGTTGTTTACATATTTTACAAAACACCCGTATTTTTTTGTTGGTTCACTTAAAGTTTCATCTTGAGGCACTTAACTGTCCTTCCAAGGATGAAAAAATATTTTCAGTATATGTAGCAGAGTCAACAAACACAAGCTTTCACTACGGCGGCGCTTCGATGCAAACTGCCAAAATACAAATTGACTTGCGGGTGTACGCCGCAAGCGGTATCCTTTGTTTATGCGGCGGCATCCTTTGACAATAAGCGGCACGTGCAAAGGCGGCGCGATAAAAGGGCGACACTATCTAAGTGAATGCGCTTTACTTACAAAAACAAATAAGCAATCACATGTTTCGTGGTTTTCCGAAACTCAACTCCTTAGAGCAGCGATTCTTAACCTCGGGTCGCGACCCAAATTCGGGTCGCGAGAGGTATTGGGTTGGGTCGCGGGCCCCCAAATAACTTTAAAAAGTAATAAAATTTTGTTTGCCTGCTGACGAGCGACGACGCGACGAATAAAACTGACTGAAAATCGCACAGCGCGGCCATTTTTTTTAGTATAAACAGGCAAGAATAATGGATGAAACTAACTAGGAATCGCGCTGCGCGGCCATTTTTTTCTTTAAACAAGCGAGATTACAAGATTAGTAGATGAAATTGACTAAAAATCGCGCTGCGCGGCCTTTTTTTCTATAAACAAGCAAGATGACAAGATTAGTAGATGAAACTGACTAAAAATCGCGCTGCGAGGCCGTTTTTTTACTATAAACAAGCAAGGTTACAAGATTAGTAGATGAAACGACTAAAAATAGCGCTTAGCGGCCATTTTTTTTTCTTTAAACAAGCGAGATTACTAGATCAGTAGATGAAACTGGACTAAAAATCGCGCTGCACAACCGTTTAGTTTACTATAATCAAGCAAGATTACAAGATTAGTAGATGAAACTGACTAAAAATAGCGCAGCGCGGCCGTTTTTTAACCAACAGGCAAAATTGAAAATCTTGGAATCGCAGAATGGGGGCACCCGTAGAAATGTCGCCCAGGGCGCTGGTAGTGCTAAAACCGGCACTGCCTTCACGTTTTCACAACTGAACCGATCATTAATTTTGCATACATCAGGGGTACAGAAAAGGGACATTCAGTTCCCCGAGGATAGCAAAAAACTGTCCACGCAGACAAGTCGCGGGTGGCCACTAGTGAAAAATAAATAACTTGTCATTTTAGTACCTGTCACGGCAAAATAAAAAATATATTAGGATTAGGGTCTCGGACTTCAAATATATTTCTACTTTGGGTCGCCAGCCAAAAAGGTTAAGAACCACTGCCTTAGAGGGTAAATGGGTAAAAAAAATACTAAAATCGATATGAATCTTTATTGAGGTTTCATGGGATGTTGATTGCGAAAATGGCATTTATTTTAGAGTCCAACACGTTAGAAATCCTAAAACAGTGAAATAGGGTTTATGGAATTCATAGAAAGTTATTTGAATGAAAAATAATATTTAATAGACATTTCAATTTGAAACTTTGTAGTATTGGCTAAACTGTACATTAAGGACCGCTTGTCTGGAGATTCATAATTTTATGTCAGAGAAAGCACACAATGCAAGAAGCCTTTCAGTGCAGTCCTTTTTCGAAGCAACCTGTTTTCGAGAAATAAATTATTAGATCGCCAAATTACTTGGTTGCTCACGATTTTTCCCAAAATTTTTGTGACAGAACAAAATTAGTGACAGAACCGGAAGCAGGGGGACGGGGGAGCGCAGCCCCCTAAAAAGTCTCGGAGATCATAAGGTTAGGTTAGTATGGTGACCAAAAACGCGCGAGCCGAGCGAGCGGAGCCAGCGTGCCGCGGCAGTGGGCGCTTCGCCGGCCAAAAATTACTTTTTTGGTTTCGCAGTTATGTTTACAAAAAAATATAGGTACTTTTTGAGAACTACGCATCTCCGTCAGATGGGGGTTGGAGGAGGAGGTTATACTCCTCCCCCCCTCCTATTAAGGCTGGTTTACATTATCTTAGTCTTTAGTAGAGTGCTTTAGTAGAGTGCTTTAGGAGAGTGCTTTAGTGGAAACATGTAAACGGTCGTCTTATGACTAAAGAGAGTAACGTTCTAGTAGCCTTTCTACTCGCTTTCCAGTAGCACCCCTGCGCGCCCGCTCACCCCCCGCGCGATATTTTACTCGCACTCGCACTGGAAGGATGTAAATCGACATTTTAGTAGCGTCTTTAGTAGAGTGCATTTGCCGGTGAACGCGTGACGTGTAATTGAATTAAATAATAGGTATTAGGGCTTGCTTCAAGGATGAAGGGTACCGGGGTGACCCCCTTCATCCGTATTTTGTGACTTCACACGTATTTTGTGACTTTCCGAAAATAAACCCCTTAAAGGGTAAATGGGGTAAATAAACCTAAAAACCTATGTATATATCGTTACTGAGGTTTTATTGGATGTTGATTGCGAAAATAAAGTCCAACACGGTGGATATGACTTAAACTCTAAAATCCTAATATTATAAGGGTGAAAGTTTGAATGTTTGTACTCAATAGCAAAAACGACGAATTTGAAACTGCGGTACGCGGCGTCGGTGTCATCCGACATCAAAGGCGTTTAACAACTGTATGGATTGTAAAACTGTGATATTGAATTCGCTTGCCGCGTCGCCCACCGCGGTGGGCTATAGCCGGCCTGTAAAAGCAGCAATGTAATGTAACTGCGATTTCTGTCAGTTTCAGCAGAAGTTGACTGCAACGGAGTTACAAAATCAGGGGGCTAATAATGCATCAGTAAAAACTGTTCATTGCTATCGTACTGTACGGCTCGTATACCGTAGTAGGTGTATTTACCTACCAAAAGATTTATAACTTTAACGTAGGCGTCGTCGTTCTAATAAACCGTGTTTGTGCTTACGCCCCGGTCCGATGCACATAAAATTTTATTCAAACCCGTTCACTGGAAAGTACCTTGCCAGTTGCGTTCGACTTGGCTCTTGCAACATGCTGTATGGCCGCCACTGTATGCCGGTTCGGCTACCTCATTAGTATCTATAGGTATGTAGGTACGTACATAAATACCTGCAGACTACTATGTGACAAAGTATTGTCAATAATAAAATTGTAGAAATTGGCATTAGTCGACTAAACGAAGTAAACATCTATGTATAAATAGCGCTTTGTGGACCATCCGCATATTTACGAGACGAGAACATCTAATTAAAGGTTTTTTACCGCTAACAAGTCAATGTTTTTTACGCATTACTGGTATATTTAGGTAGGTACAAATAGCAGGAACATAAGTATAAATTAAACCTGAAAGTATAAGTACAATGAGTACCCTAATATCTGTTTCCAGTGGTACAAAGGATAGTAATTAAAGGTATTGTTAAATAAATAATTTCCTTCCTTTCATCGAATCAGATGTAGGAGAACCTTCTTAACAAACAGATGCCTAGAATATTAGTACCTAGAGTTATTCAAGCATAGCATTTCCAAATCCCAGTTAAAAGTTAATGTAAGCATACAATAACAATAGATAAAAGTAATATTACCGTTTGAAGTGCTCTCTTATGCGTTCTTCACGAATGTTATCGGGTAAATTGCCAACCCACAGGTGCCGAGTCTCTCTAACCATCTTGCTTCGAGCTCCACATTAGGATTCATTACCCGTTCGCGTCACTACGTGGCAAAAATCAATTTTGCACGCAACGGTGCTTCACACATTTTGATTTAATCACATTAATAAACCATAAACATTGTTTGAAACACATCAGTAACACATTTGAAAAAAAAAACACGAAACATTCACCTCCACGGCATTCGATAATCACACCACAAATTCAACTTCACTAAAAACACACCACGATAGACGCGAGCGTACTCTTCGCAGCTCTCGAATTGACAGTGAATTCAGCTTCGACGCGAGTTTGCCGATAAGCTCCGCCTTCTGACCGCTGCCGCGCAAAGTGGAGTAGGGTGCCTAGTCAAAGCAGCGTCATTACCCCTTCTAAAAACTATTTTCTACTACTACCAGACCGAGTTTATAATACTCAAAAATACTTTGAAACTTTTGAATTTAAAATATAGTAAAAAAATAAAATTATTTTTTCATAAGATAGGTATTGAAGAATATCAAAGTAATTTACTTATGAAAATCACATCATACTCAATACAAATATCCACACCCTTTTCAATCCAAAGGTACTTAATGGAAAATAAATGTAAATAAAAATAAATCATGTTCAAATTAATGATAAATTTACTAAAAAAAATAACGGTAGCCCGTAGCCGATTCAACGAAATAGCGGTCCGCTGGCTAGCTTACCCCATAGTTTTCTATCTCTTTCATTTTACGATTGTTGCGTCTCGCTTTCGCACGAGATTTACACGCTTGGTGTTGCAATGTTATGAAAACTCCCCATAGCGAGGGTTTTAGGATACATATTATGACTTATGGTATATTTAGGAGAAAAAAAGAAATTATAGAATTCCCATAGACTTATTATATTACTAGCGTAAGGACACGGTCAACGTCGCTATGAAATGACGCCAGTTGTTTGGCCCTAAAATTATAGTTTTAGGGCCAACGCGATTCAGTCATCCGCGGGAGACTATGGTAGACAGACGGTGATTGACGTGACAAAAAAAAATCCGAATTGTGCATTTGTAGTTTGCAAAAATTATGCTGCAAAAGCTAAAAAGTTACATGGAATATAGAATCATCGGTAAGTAGCTTTACATTATTTTTTATGCATGTCTAACAATTTTGATTAAGTTCAAAATATTACCTACTAATACTAGTTATTGTTCGAGGCACTAGAGATGGGATGGCATGATTCAAATGTACTAGTTCACCTGAGACTTGTACTACTATGTATTCTGTGACCAAGTCCATATTAAATCTTTAGTTCATTTAGTTCCATAGCTAGTAACGAAAGTAAAGGGAAAGGATAGATTACGAACACTGCGTACAGAAATTTCTCCTATACATTATGCTATTATTAACATCTCCTATGAAACATATTCGCTGCAAAAATAATTATGTACATTACATTTCAATTAACTACAGATTTCTTAATGATCCAGTGCGTTATGAAATATGTAGTCGCATAATTCCAAAACAACGAAAAGAGCCCTATTTCAAGCCTCCTAAAAACGCAAGAATATGCTCTGCTCAATAACACAGATGATCATATTTCAAGAGCTGGATTACGAAGGCTGAAAGCAATGGCAATACCGCGAATTGAGATTGAAGTATTTACCGCATCTACGCATAACAAACTATTGATTTTGTACATAAAAATTAATTGATAAAAACCTTTAAATGACCTTAGGTAAATTAATACTCATATTTTAGGGGTGATTTGCATGTAAATAAACATCCTTGACAATGTATATTTAGTTGGACTAGGATTAATATCATGATACGAAATATCTTACGATCAATAACCACTTTTATAGAAAATAATATGATACTGTGGGTTTCATTATTCCAATTATAATAGGTAGCTCTATTTTTTTTAAATAAAATACATCTAATGCTTAAATTATCTAAGAGCTAATGTTAGCTGCTGGTAAAGGTAAAAGAATTTGAAAATCGGATCAGTTAATTTTAGAGTTTATTCATTACAAACAATCAAACCAACAAACAGATCATTCTTCTTCATATTTAATAATATACTAGTTAATAGATTAAAATATTAGTACAGCTATAGATATACCTACTTGGAAATACACAAAAACTTCTAATTTGAAATAAACCTGATTAAGTTTTTATTATGATTGACGTTTTATTTATGACCATCAAAAAACTGTTATAACTATAATAAAATTTAAATAAATGTACTACCGACCCAATTGAACTAGTTTTTAACTACAATTGAACTAAATCGTACACTTCAGTAATCTTTTTTGCCCACCTCTAACACCGTAGTAGTTCGAGTGGGTTCTAACAGATGTCGCTGATTTTGATGGTATGAAGGAATTGTAAGGCAAAATACTCAGACGGGCGCATCCTTCCTTTTGAAATCATTGAGAATTCCATATACCAGCCATCATACGGAAAGAATATTTGTTAACAAGGCTTTCCAGATTAATAATAATAAAGACTTTATTGCACATGAAAAAAACAATACTGAGAGCAGCAAAAGACAAAAATAAAACATACAATACGGCGGCCTTATTGCTATGTAGCAATATCTACCAGGCAACCTTGGGTGAAAGAGAATAAATAAATAGGAGAAAGGGGAATGGAATGGCCCATTCCGATTGGGTGCATAGTAGAGGATAAATTGAATATATGCTAGAGGATAATGATGGATGATATACATAATTATTATATTGTGACCAGAGGAAACGAAATAAGTTCTGACTTGATCGCTACGCTAGCGGATTTTTACACGACTGTGCATTTTTACACGACTGCACAAAAAATCAGAGAGTGTAATGTGTTTAGGGTTACCAACTTACCAATTACCAATTACCATTTAAAAATTTGGAAATGCCTAACTAAAATAAATTGAAAAAAAATTAAAAACACGACTGCCCTGCTAAAAACAAACTAAAAAGGTAAATAACTAGTGTCATTGCAGTCGGGGGGACCGTTTTTTGGAACAATTTTTTATCGAAGAGGTCCCCCGACTGCAATGACACTTGTTATTTAACTTTTTAGTTTGTTTTTAGCAGGGCAGTCGTGTTTTTATTATTTTTTTAAATTTATTTATTTTATTTCACACATTTTAGTGACAAATTATATATTTTTAAAATGTGTTCAGTAAGGCCTTTCATTTGATGCCCATATTGTAATAACTGAAGAAAAAATTTTGTTTTTCACATTTGTAAATGGCGTCATTCAGTCGCCATATTAACTTTAAAAAAAATATATAGCCAGTGTCACTCGGAATGATGTAAAGATTCTAACAATACCCCATACATCTAAATCCGTTGAGCCATTTGGAAGTTATGATGGAATAAAGAAACTTACATACCCACAAACATACATGAACCCTGAACACATATACATTCTTTTTGCTTTGGGCAGTCGTGTAAAAAAAAGCCGGACATTTCAATAAAAGTCCGGACATTTTTTTTAATGTGGGCTTTTCAAAATGACATTAAAACAATAAAAATAGTAAGTAGGTACTTAAAGGAAAAAGTTTCATTGCACTTATCAACACTAGACTCCAGAAGCTTCGAGCAACAAAGGCTTCGTTTCGTCACGAAGGGAGAAGCCTTAGCGATTATTACTCTATTCAAATTATTCTGGCATTTTTTGCGGGGGGAGGGAAATGCACACAAGTGCAGTTCCGCATACCCACATACAAAAACAACACTGTAATGACGACACTCACACATAAAAAATAAAACAAAACAGCAAAAATTTGTGTACGGATGAGTCACACATCAAAATATGACACGTTTTTGACATAAAGGGCTGGGCTCAACTGTCGATGCAGCAATATCGATACGGAAAAAGGAATAAAGGTTACAAACTCAATCATTTCACAATGGGGTGAATAATAACAAAACGCATAATATTATTTAGTCATAACAGCTTGTGTATAATTTTTTTAAGCATAACTACTTTAAGCATAATCATGTTTAAGCATAATATTCTTGAGCATAAATTTAAACACGTATAATGTTATTATCGCATATTTTTATAAACAAAAAAATCAGGACGTTTAAAATCACGAAAGTACATTTTACCTAAAATACAAAATCCCGAAGCTTAAAAAAACGAAGGTTAACTGAGGGTTACATGCCAGCAGATCGGTTCTGGCACTTCGCCGGCCGCTCCCGCGGCACGCTCGCTTCGCTCGCTCGGCTCGTGCGTTGTAGCTAATAGACCTTAAAAAACTTTCAGGATTTTTAACTGTCGGCATTTTAACTTTCAGGGTTTCGAACTATCATCAGTCATTTAATAATCGATATTTTAAGTTTCGGTCTATTGGATATCGACATTGGATAAGGAAGGCCTGTGCCCCAGTAGTGGGGACATTAAAAATGGCTGATGGTCAACTATAAATACTAAGTATAAAGTACTGCTAGGTACCTATTTGTTTTCTCGCAGTCAATGGTAAAAAGTAGAGTACACAACTCGTGAAAAAAAATTTCATCTCGTTGCTTTGTATCCCTCGAACTAAATTCCCTTTTTATTCACTTGTTGTACTACTCTGTGTAAAAAATATCAGGAATATGTCAATTAAAAGACCCGCGTAAAAGAGGTCGTTCTAATTTTTTTACTGCATGTTGGTAGCACTGTACTGATTAAGCGCGCAAAATTTGAGCGGGATCTGTCATTTAATTTGTTTTAAACTACACTTTTTGTTGGTGATAGTTTTGAGTCCTCGGCGATTTTTACAATGGAAAATGATAATGCACCATAACACACAGCCATTATAGTGAAAGAGTTTTTAGTGAAAAATTCAATTGTTTGGTCAAAACAAAAGTTCTCGACCAAGCACCGTATTCACCTGATATGGCTCCGTCTGACTTTTTTTTATTTCCCAAGTTAAAATTACCACTTCGAGGAAAACGTTTTGAGTCGATAGAAGCCATAAAAGAAAATTCCCTGAATGAGCTAAAGGCCATACCGCAAATAGCCTATGAAAAATGTATGGAAGACTGGGTGAAGCGGTGGAGATGTTGTATTGCAAGCGATGGGGCCTACTTTGAAGGCGATAAAATAAATTTAGATGAATAATTTGTATTTTTTGTTTTATTGACAAATTCCCGATACTTAGTACACAGAATGTATAATGTACTATTTCGACATTTATTTCGCGATATCTGTCGCGTCGCGCTCACATCAGTGCAGAGCAAATCATGCAAAAAATCTCGCAAATGAATTTGACGCATAATCAGGGCCAGATTGACCAACACTTTATCGACAAACATTATTTAACGGTAACATCACTAAGTTGCCCATCGGCGAGAACTCGGATTTATCTAGCGACAGATCTGAAATTTGTACGGACGAGCCATGGACTAGCAGACCCGATGTCACTGAACAAATTTGACAACTAATCAAGAATAAAATATACGAATTTAATGTTTAAATGTAAACAAATTGCAATAATACTATAAAAATTTACTTTTATGTGAAATGTAACACCGTCTTTTTGTATACTTGATGTTCAAGACCTCTTTTAACAGCAAAAAACTCATTAATTCGACATTTTAAACACAGCAGCGTTCACATGCGCGACTGGACTCGGTCTAGAAAGAAATCCGGGCGCAACTGGTTTTACTAATGCGTATGCCCATTTGGGCTTGTACTTCGGCAGAGGGGAACGCTTCGTATGGCTTCTCTTTCTGTAGAAGAAGCCCGTCTTAGAAGCCCGTCTTACTCTAAGTCCAGAAGGGAGACAGTTTTGTTGGGACAAGCACTAAGAGTACTGGTAGTTTTTACAGGTATTTTAGCAAAGAAATCTTCGAAAACTTTAGCGACCTCATTGTCAGATTTAAAAGTTTTATCACCAGATTTTAAACAGAATGAAGTTAGGCTGACTATTTAAAAAAATAAGTTTTAAAACTAAAACCCGACTACGGAAAAATCGTGCTCTAAAAAGTAAGAAACAAGAAAATATTCGAGTCCAAAATTCAATAAAAAGGATAACCGTAGTCGCATGCCACCTCCAGCCTGTTGTTCGTATCGTGCGTGTCTAGGACAATGTGGCATGCGACTACGGTTATCCTTTTTATTGAATTTTGGACTCGAATATTTTCTTGTTTCTTACTTTTTAGAGCACGATTTTTCCGTAGTCGGGTTTTAGTTTTAAAACTTATTTTTTATTTTAAATATTTTGGAGTTATTAATAGGGTGAAAGCAAGCAAAGCCACGGGCAAAAGCTAACAATATATACATATTTGAAAAGTGCTCATTAAGACCTTTCATTTGGTACCCAACACGGTATTATTAAAAAAAAATTTTTTTTTAGTTCATGTCTTTAATTCCTCTAGAGGGCGCAACATTCAATTTAATGTGACGTCATATAGCCTATGTTCATTGGACAATTAAGACGCTTCTAGCGATACCTCATTTGTCAAATTATAACAAGTAGTTTAGAAGCTATGAGGGAACAGATGAATTTACAAACATACATACATACATACATACATACATACAGGTCAAAATCATATACCCTCCGTTTTGGCTTCGCCGTAGTCGGGTAAAAATTAATATAAATGTGTCTCAGCATTTTTGATAATTCCACACCCCAGGGGTGAAAAGGGGATGAAGTTGTGTGTAGAAAATCCTTAATTTTCGAAGTAAAAATCTCTAAATTTATTATTTAAGCTTATGGTTAGAAACTAACGCAACGTTATATTGGAATTTTTGGAATTTACGGGGTGTCGCGGAATAAAGCTTGCACTGAACTTTCAAAGATATTTTTTTTCCCAAAGTAAAAGTAAAAGCACACAATGTCGGTAACTAAGCAACCGCTAACCATCGGCCGAAAAGTCATGACATGGGGTGCTAAAGGGGGAAGGGAAGGGGAACGGGAACGGGAGAGGGAGAGGAAGGGGGAGAAGGAGAGGGAGGGGCAGGAGAGGAGAGGGGGAGAGGAAGAGGAAAAGGGGGGCAGTGCGCTTGGGGGGGGTGACCCGCCTAATCACGTAAAAACGGCTGATCTGATAGAATACTATTTATCCTCGGTATGTATAGGTTCCCTAAGGATTTTCTCGAATATCCACGCGGACGAAGTCGCGGATAGAAGCTAGTATAATTTATATTTTAATGGAATGTCGGTACTTCCTCACATTGATGAAAATATAACGCTGGTTTGCAGCGAATAAAGTAAAATGTACTAAAACATTTGAAATTAGCCTTCAAAACGATAGCAACTCGGTAGCTTAATTGGACTGGTAAATCGATTTTTTCTAGTACGATCAACAGCACAACAAGCTATACAAAACTGTCAAAAATCTCCAATGAAATTGTAACCTTAAATCACTTACAAATACAAATACAAATACCTACAAATCATTTATTTGTAAACATAGGTTAAATGTTATACAGCTGGTATGGAAAATTATAATGTATCACTATGTTCGGCCAACAATGGGCGTACAAATCTTAGTTTTAGAAATTAATTACGATTAAAGAATAGGTATGTCAATAAAATATTTAAAAAAAAAACATGTTTAAAAATTATACAATAAAAAAACTAAATCAATAAAATGTCAACAATATTAAAATAATAAAAAAGAAAACAATTAGAAGTCAGTAATGATAATCAATCAATCATAATCAATAAAAATCTATGTAGTTATGAACATAAATAGGCACTATATCTTATCATTCAAAAATTCTGTCAGGGTATAATAAGCTTTTCTAATTAATAATGATAACAATTCCCTGCGAAAAGTAGTTAAGTTAGCCTCTTTCAGTTTTTTTGGTATTTTATTATAAATTTTAGGTGCCATACAGAAAAAGCTATTCCTCTTCAACGCAGTATTTCTATCCGGTGCTCGTAATGTATTTCCATGACGTTTGCTTACTTTCAATTGGCCAGTGGATATTGTGGGAAATAGATGCGGACTTCCCCTGACAAACATAGCAGTTTCATATATGTAGAGGGATGGTACTGTAAGTATCTTCAAATCTATAAAATGTGGTTTGCAACTATCCCTTCGTTTTAAGGATTTGATAGCCCTGATACATTTTTTTTGGCTTTTAAATATCACTTCCTTGTTTGTGCAGTTGCCCCAAAATATAATTCCGTAACGCAAGATAGAAGCGACATATCCATTATAAGCAGTTAAAACTGTCTCTATATTAGCTACTCTAGATAGAGTTCTTAGTGCATAAACAAATTTATTAATGCGTGTACACAAATCATTGGTATGACTGAGCCAATTGGTTTGATAGTCTATGTTTACACCTAAGAATTTTGTTTCGGTGACAGGTTCTATTGTAGTACCATTGTGACGTACTGTCACTTTCGGTGCCTGAGTGTACTGTCGAAAATGCATAATTTTTGTTTTGTCAATATTTAAATTCAGATTGTTCATGTCAAGCCATTTAATTATATTTGCTAATGTCATTGTAATTTCATTTTCATACGTCAAGTTATTTTTACATTTTATCAATATTGTACTATCATCGGCAAATAATGTCATAGGATATTCAATGGATATTGGCATGTCATTAATATATATTAAAAATAATAGAGGTCCTAATATTGTCCCTTGAGGAACGCCATACTCTACATCTCTACATTTTGAAATATGTTCCTTTTCTATTAAAGTATGTTTGCAAATAGTTTTGATAGCAGTTTGTTGCTTTCTGTTGCTAAGGTAAGATTCAAACAACTTTAACGCAATGCCTCGTATTCCATAGTGGTAGAGCTTTTGCAAGAGAATGCCATGGTCAACGTAGTCAAAAGCTTTTGACATGTCCATGAATATTGCGCAAATGTTTTCCCTTTTGTCGATAGAGTCAGTCACTAATTTCAGTAAGCTAAAAATAGCTAAGTTTGTGGATTTACCTCGACGAAAGCCAAACTGTTGGGAAGAAAAAATATTAAATTTTTCAAGAAAAGAGTAGACTATGTTATATATTATTTTTTCAAAAATTTTTGATAGGATTACTATGAGAGCGATAGGTCTATAATTTTTTATATCTTTAGTATCACCCTTTTTATGTAAAGTCTGTTCATCCTTACTTGTCTTATTTAGTAAACAGTTTTTGACAGTTGTCATACGTCTTTTAAACTTAAATCGTTATTTAAAAATATGTTAGTAAGTTTATGAAATTATTGTTAATTTATTAACAATTTATTTAGTAATCTATGTGTGGAAAACCATTTATTTTATTTTATAAATGATTATTTCAATAAAGAGTTGGGTGAAGATTGTTTACCATATAAGACAAGTAAGGATGGACAGACTTTATAGGTTTAATTATAGACAGTTTAAAGGCCTCAGGAAACGTTCCTTGGCTAAGAGACAAGTTTATTATATGGGCTAGCGGAGAAGCCAGATGTCCGGCACAACATTTAATTGCGGCGGTAGATATATCATCGTAGCCCACACTATTTGTGTTTTTTAGGGATAGTATAATCTTATGTACTTCGGGTGGACTAGTTGGTGTCAAAAAAATAGAGCTAGGATTGGATTGCATTTTAATGTCAACTTTATTGTTTTTCAATGTCACTTTTGATGTAGAATTAATTTGCTCTACAAAATAATTGTTTATCGCATTTGCTATGTCATAGGGATTGGTAATAGTTTGGCCATTGGAGGAAATCTCTTTAATTGTCTCAGGTGGAAAATTGTTTTTATTTTGATTGATAACAGATCAAGTAGCTTTGGATTTATTACTAGCTGTTTTAATGGTGAAGTTATTTTGACTTTTTTGTGTCAAGTTAATTATTTTTTTAAGACGTCTAGAGTAATCCCCAATTAGTACTTTGTTTGCCAGGGTAGGTGATTTTCTATAGTTCCAAAGTAGCCTTCTTTTATTTTTACTGCATAGCTTTATTCCTCGAGAAATCCACTTCGGTCTTTTTCTAGCCTTTATGTTAACAAATATATAAGGAAAGCAAAGGTCGTAGAACATGCGTATCGTCTCATATAGTGAGTTGTAGGCTTTGTTAACATCAGTTAGTTTATATACATCGGAAAAGCTCAAACTTCCTATGGCATCATAAAACTTTTTTAAATTCTCACTACTCATGTCTCTTTTTCTTATGCGCCAAGAATTCAATGTACATTTTTTATTAACAGGAAATGTAAGTAATTGTGCAGTATGATCTGATAGGTTGAGATCCAGCACCTCAGATTTACAACGCCAGATGTTTGTAGCGAAATTATCTAGACATGTTTTGCTGATAGGTCTTGTAGGTTTATTAATTTGTAGCTTAAGATTATAATTAAGAAGTAGGTTTTCAAAATCCATAGACATTCGAGATTTTTTTAGTCTATCAACATTAAAACACTTGTTTTTAAGTTTAAAATTGATTGAGTAAAGACACTTTGTGGAAGCCCAGCGTGCCGTTCAATGTACCTATATTAGTTTTTGCGAATGACCCTATCAGTCGTTGTAAATCTCCCTAATAAATTGCCTATTACCACAGAATAACTAATAGTACAAGTCTATTAGTAAACAGTTATTTGTAGATAACGTTTCCTTTTTTGCTGATTTATTCAGAAAAAGAAACAAATTAAGGTATGATTCCGATCTCGGCAGCAGCAGCAGTGTTGCCGCAGCAGTACACTCCAAATTGAACCCTAATGTTACGTTTGAAAGGCTCAATTTGATGTGAGCGGAGAAGCGACGCGACACTGCTGCGCGACACTGCTGCGCAGCAGTGCTGCGCGGCACTGCTGCCGCAACACCACTGGTCCCCATACATTCTCTATAGGTTTATATGAGACTACATTCCGAGCTCGGCAGCAGTGCTGCGCAGCACTGTCGCGCAGCACTGTCGCGCAGCAGTGCTGCTGACATCGGAAACATACCTTTACGCAAAAACTTGGCAAAAACATAAAGGTATGATTCCGATGTCAGCAGCACTGCTGCGCGACACTGCTGCGCGACACTGCTGCGCGACAGTGCTGCGCAGCACTGCTGCCGAGCTCGGAATGTAGTCTCATATAAACCTATAGAGAATGTATGGGGACCAGTGGTGTTGCGCAGCAGTGTTGCGCAGCAGTGTCGCGTCGCTTCTCCGTTCACATCAAATTGAGCCTTTCTAACGTAACATTAGGGTTCAATTTGGAGTGCACTGCTGCGGCAACACTGCTGCTGCTGCCGAGATCGGAATCATACCTTAAAGGAGCTGGTGTTGTCATAGTTTCTGTTGTTGATTATTGCAAAGTTTTTCGTTGACAAACTGTAAAAAACGAAATTGCAGCAAAATAGGCAAAACTATCAAAATAAAGTGTTCCCTACTTCAAAAAATTAAGTTACCTTTATAACTTCTAAAAATATTTTATCAAAAAACACGATAAAAAAGGACATTTTTAATGTTTGTTTCTTCGAAACTGATAAATCACCACACAGTTGCTAATCACCCCGGTTCACCGAATACTTTCCTAGGTAACATGTGCACTAGGCGATCGGTGACTTAGCGGTTAGTCTGCTGGAATGCTCTCACTGACAGACATCCAGTGTTGCCAACTTCACAGATTTCCCGTCAGATTTAACGGATTAGGGTCAGGAACTAACGGGTGAAAATATATTTGCAAGGCAAATAAAAATGGCAAGGCATGCTACACGTACTAGACCGATGAAGTAATCAGGGGCCCTATTTTTGAATCGCTCGACTAGCATCGAGCGCTCTTTTCTACTGATTTTCGTTCGACATCTCATTGTTTTGAGTCATATTATGTCGAACAAAAATCAGTCGAAAGGAGCGCTCGACTGGATGCAAGCGATTCAAAAATAGGGCCCCAGTATTTTATTTATGACGGAGAAATACAGTCTGTATATAAAGTCATGACATTAAAAAGTAGCAACAATGTAGTCTCGTCCCTTTCAAATCAACATAATGGTTGAAACGAGACCTACTTTTAATGTCATGACTTTGTAGATAGGCAGGCTGTACCTGTAAACTTGGGTGATTCGAAACAAATATTAAAAACTGGCCAAGTGCGTGTCGGGCCACGCGCCATAGGGTTCCGTAGTTACCTTATACTATACCATATTTAATACCACCTATAATTTTTCGTCTGTAAAAATAACTTTGTTTTTCACAGTGTTGGTATGAATGACAAAGTTATATTTGCGGTTTTGGAAAATGTGCTATATCTCAAAAACTAATTACTATATCTCGTTCAAACTAATTTTGGTTGAAAGTGTTTATTAAAATCTACAGCATATTTTTTTTTTTGATTTTTCACTCTCTTATTTCAAAAGTTAATGGGGGGGGGACACACATTTTACCACTTTGGCGGTGAATATCTTTCAAACGGTTGACTTTGAGAAAAAGTTGTCTTACAAACCTTAATGTCATTTTTAAGGACCTATCTATAAACACCCAACACGTGTTGGTTTGAAGAAAAAAAATTTTTTCAGTTTCAGTTCCATGTATGGGGAATTGGGGAGCCCTCCCTTAATCTTTTATTTTTCTTATTTTTGTATTAAATTCGTTAAGCGGTTAACAGAATACATCTACCTACCAAGTTTCAACTGTGTAGTCTTAATACTTTCGGAATAAAGTGGCTGTGACATACGAACAGACAGACAGACAGACAGACATGACGAATCTATAAGGGTTCCGTTTTTTGCCATTTAGGCTACGGAACCCTAAAAATGACCTTTTTTATCGTGTTTATAGATAAAATGTTGTTATTATTATACTCTTTATTGCACTTATAAAAACAGTTACACATAAATAAATTGAGATATGTACACAAAGGAGGACTTATCTCTAGAAGAGATCTCTTCCAGCCAACCTGAGACGTGTTTGTGATTTTAATATTAAGCGGGTGACATAAAGTGCGAAAATTAAATAAGAAAAACTGATATTGTTGTTATAACTTATTAAGGGCCCCTTACTCCAAGTTAAGGATTCTAGATGGAGTAATTTTAATAGTAAACACCATTTAAAAATTCTGAAATAAATATGTGGTAAAGATACATCTTAGTTCTAGTGGATTTTTAAGTTAAAAATGCAATACTTCAATTTCGCTCGATAGAATATTTTTTTGAAGTAACATCGATTTTGAAAGCATTTTAATTTTTATGAGACTTGGGAGAATGTAATTTGGCTGAGAATTAAAAATTTAAATTTCTAATCTTATTTGTCAGTGATATAATTGGATATATGTGTGAATATTTGAAATGTTTTTTTTAATAAAATAAATACGAATATTTTTACTCACGCGCACGTTTCGCTTCGCGTTAGCGTTAGCGTTAGTTATTGTCCAGTCGGACGTCATCGAGGTAGGACCTGTGCTACTTTTTGCAGACCCGCTTTGCCGCTGCGTCGTCATTTATTATATTGTGTTAAAATCATAATCACTAGTTGAAAATTAGTGTAATTCTGTTAAATAGTGGTCATAGTCTTTGGTATTTAAGTTTGTACATAATAGTAGTGTAAAATATTAATTTAACAAAAAAACAAAAGTACTTTGAGTGTCACAGACTAAGTCAGCCATTAAACTAAGTGTTACAAAATAACCCCTAATGCCGAATATGGTAGATCGGAACCATCAAACTGAACAACTTTTAGTATGAAATCAACTCTGAAATCGCAAAAAAACATCAGCTGTTTTGTACATTTTTATATATTCGTTATTAATTCATGTATGATACAGCAGATTTATTTTCGCGATTTCAGAGTTGGTCCCATAGTAAAAGTTGTTCAGTTTGATAGTCTCTATCTACCATATTCGGCAGGGGTTATTTTGAAACAGGGTTTGATTATCAATCATGATAAGTTTCAATAAAATAATTATAGTACATCCTAATAAAATCAGTATAACCACAGTATAATTTTTCTTATAGTACGCCAACGAAGACGTCTAAAGTCAGGACAATCCAAGCACGCCTGAGTTAGAGGTGGTTAATATAGAGTCTAGCGCCATATTATAGCGCACTATCTGCACATAGCGTGCTATGTAAGGAGACACTATGACGCTATGTATATCGCGCGTGGCAACAAGTAGCGTTGTTGGCTGGCCGCGGGCGCGGGAGTTCATCGCATGCGCGCTGTTACGCGCGTTTCTCTCACATCACGCTAGGTATAATATCGCGCGTGACCTTATATTGTGTTAGTTCGGTTAGGACTTTTATGACACAACTATGTCAATTAGTTAGTATTATGTAAAAGCTATTTAGCTAAGCAAAGTTAGTGAACGAGAGATATGGGAAAAATTTGATTGAATCAGGCGTCACATGGCGTAAGTCCCAAACCATTTTGAAAAAAGAAATATATGTAGCTTACTTCCGCAAACAATATATGCAAGATGCACCGCCCGCCCGCCCGCAAAAATATGCACATGCACACACAAAATATCAGTGCAAAAACCTGCATTTAGCAAGACAGCAACACACTTTGCACCTTCACCAATTAGGCTACTCTTGACTTTGTTGTTTGTAGGCCGATTCCGATAAAACCGAGTTTCATCGAAATCGGCCCACAAACAATAAAGGACATCAGGCAGAGTCCCATAGAAAAAACCAAAGAATGCATAACGTTTCTGTTTTTTTTTCAAATGTAGGCATGTAATTAGTAAGTTATAGAAAATATTTAGATTTTTACGAAGATTTATGTTTTAAGAGTTATTTACGTTTGAAAGTTTTTTTTTTGGTAACCCCGACACTAAATAGCAACACCAGTTTCACGACAACACGTTTCGTGAGCTGCATTAGTGATTACAGATTGGCACCACAATGTACGAGTTGGAACCAGCAGGTCTATCGTCTAAAACCATTGAAGTTCATGTTAACTGTAATTTGACAGATGGATATGACACATTGCTATTTCATTTTGGCACAAATAAAAATTTACCAAAGAAAAGTAGCAATGTATCACATCCATCTGTCAAATTACAGTTAACATGAACTTCAATGGTTTTAGCCGATAGACCCGCAGATCAAACGGAAAATCTGTGCATATGTCGCACGTAACAAAACGCTTTTGACAGTTGAGTTGACTGACATCCGGCAGACTTTTTTTTAATGCGCAATCACTTGTGCCACTTAACAAATATACTCAGGGGAGACTTGTGAAATCGCTAACAAAGATGTCCGTTTCATTGATATGCTTTTGTTTTTTTCCAATAATTAATTAAAGCTAAATGAAGGAGTTAAAAAATAATGTTGCTACTGTTTTATGATTCTAGTAACATAAAGTGTTTATAGATAACAGAATTATGTTTATACACTTTTGGGTCTCATGTGCCTGGCCTGATGTCCTTTGGCTGTTTCTTGGATTTTGTTATATTTTCAACATTACGTCGTTGTTTTCTAGTCAAAATAGTACCAAAAACCAAGTTTCATCGAAATCGGCCCACAAACAAAAAAGTTGACCGCCATCTTGGATTTTGTAATATTTTTAACATTGCGTTGTTTAGTTACTTTTACTGCCTAAAACTAACGTATCAAAAAGAAAATTAAAAAAAAAATCTAATCCAACCGAAAATTGAATTAAGTAGGTACTGCTTTAAATTATACAGTGGCACTTTTGTGCGCCCGCGCGCTGCCAGAGGTCACCGAAGTTCACCCATATGACAGCTCTCGCGTAAGTGGCGGGCGAGCCGACTAGATCCAATAAATACCTAAAGTTCCAGAAGAAGGCGCCCTTAAGTTGGCTTCATTTTTTCAAGTAGGCAACACTTTCTTTTGACAGTGTTGCTTATTTTCGCTGCAGTTTCGTTTTCAAAGTTTTCAATGGTGAAAAACTTTGCAATTTTCAACCACAAAAACTATGATAACCAGCTCCTTTATATTAAATTTGCGTAGTTTGTTTCTTTTTCTGAATAAATAAGCAAAAAAGGAAACGTTATCTCTAGTGTTTTTTTAGTAATAGGGAATTTAAAATTTTAGGTAGGCTTTCAACAACTTATGGTGGGGGTCATTCATAAGAACCATTATACTGGAAAAAATCGACTCACCCGTAGCTTTTCAAACGGGACTTGAACCCGCACTCTTAGGAATACAGCCCAATTAAGCTATCAAGTTGCTATCGCTTGAAGGTTAATTTAATTTTATTAGTACAATTTACTTCATTTGCTGCAAACCAGCGTTATTTCATCAAAGTACCTTCGACATTCCACTAAAACATAATTTATATTTAACAACCTGTCTTACAGAGTAGCAGTAGCTAAATACAGTCCGTTTTAGACATGCCACTCCAATCAATATGAAAAACAATCATGTTCTGACATTTCTTGGGCCAGATATAAAAGATATCCCTACTAAAATCACTACATAGTATAAAACAAAGTCACTTTCTCCGTCCCTATATCCCTTTGTATGCTTAAAATTAAAACTTAAATCTTTAAAACTACGCAACGAATTTTGATGCGGTTTTTTTTTTATAGATAGAGAGATTCAAGAGGAAGGTTTATATGTATAATACATGGTGTCAAATTCCACACTACACCAAAGCGAAGCGAAGGCGGGTCGCTAGTTATAAAATAAATGTGAAAGTTTGGATGAACTAGGCAAAAACGACTGAACGGATTTGAATGAAATTTTACACACAGATGGCTTATAGACCAATGATATTAAAAGTAAAGATGAGTTATACGCCAACATAATTGCTATTTAAAACAGCGCAACGGTACTATAGATACACACATTGACCGCTGCATGCGCATTGGCCGTGAATTGAAAGCGCGTCAGCTGTCTCCTTCACTCACACACGCAAAGCAGACAGCGCGCTCTTTGTACAATATGGCCGGATAAAGTAATAGAAAATACATATTTTTATTAAATACATTACTTACGCGAGAAATTAAGCATTTTTCCGATCTCTGACTGTTACTGTATAATTTGTACATCGTCTAAAGACGCAAGGAGACATTTTTTTAATGGAATTTCTCAATTTTATCGCGTCTGACTGATGAGAGCCGCGTGTGTTTCCGTGTCGCGAGCCTGTGCCTGACTAATTGAAAGTCGGGCAATTACCTGACTTTCGTCTTGCCATTTTGGAGTGCGCGTAACGTATCTATATTTTTAATATCATTGTTATAGACTGGATTAAAATATATGACTCTTTTTATCACGGTCAAAGGGCATATTTTAGCGAATATCTTGCTTTTAGGATGAACAACAACAATAAAGGCACTCGCAACTCATCAGTTCATAAGTTATTTTTGACATGCGATAAAAATTGACAAATTGCATTGAATCCAAAAAACTGTTGTTATTCACCCCATTTTACAATATATTATTTTGACGGGTTTTTGACGGAAAATACTAACTTGCTTACGGAATTCAAAATATCTTTTTGGCAACACTGCAGACAGCTGTCACTGTCAAGAGTGTCAAGTGTCAGGTCAGTCAGTGTCAGTGCCCAGCAGTGGTTTGGTTTTTCGCTTCTCAAAGTTCTCAATCTAATTTATTTTTCTTTCGAGTCGAAAGTCGAAATCGAAGGTTTTGAAGTGAATTTGCATTAATAATATTACTGCAATAGATAAAAATAAAGATTTGATATTTATCCGAATATGTTTTTAAAAAGTAGGCACTTAGTGAAGCTCTGTTCAAGATCACATAAAAATAGTGTGCTGTATACTACACAAAATGCAAAAATAGTAACTGCTTCCGATGGGATCGCTATAAGCGAAAGCTGCGCAGCAAAACTAAAGCAATTGTGTAAAGGAAACAATACATTTTTGAGACTGTGCGTGGAAAGCGGAGGCTGCTCAGGATTTCAGTACAAATTTGATTTGGATAATAAAGTCGCAGATGATGACAGGTTTGATGTCGCTTTTTTTTACTTTACTGAGAATAATTAACCTTCCAGAAGCAACCAAATTGAGACATACAAGAAAGTCATTCAATATCATTGCTCTAACTAAGAATTAACATACCAGATACCTACAACCCGGTCAAGTTACCTCTGCAATTTGCTCAAATGTATTTTTTCTACACAAGACGACTTTATAATCTGATACTATAATAATGGCTGTATAATTAATAGTTTAGATTAAATAGGCAAAATTATAGTGGAATGATAGGTAACATCACTTGCAGCAAAATATGCGAACGATTATAACGTCTAATTTCAAAATATTGCAATCACTTTCAGGATGTGATACAATGATGCTTCTTTTTGGCACAAATAAAAACTTACTAAAGATATGCAGCAATCTGTTACATCCATCTGTCAAATGAAAGCGATTGCCAAGAAGCTTATACCCCCAATGGAGATTGCACGGCCAGTGTCGTAGTGAAGATTGAAAAAAGGTCCTTAAGTGACGTGACGGCTTATTGCTACCTCTTTCTGTAGTGTTACAATACGTGTTCGTTGTTCTTTCGTTCGTGAGAAACGAAAATGTATTGTAACACTAAAGAAAGAGGTAGCAATAAGCCGTCACGTCACTTAAGGACCTTTTTTCAATCTTCACTATGGCACTGGCCGTGCAATCTCCATTGGAGGTATCTTCTTCTTGTCAGTGCAGGCGGTTTCCGCAACTCGACGTCTATTGCGCTTATTTTGCGTCGGAGGATGTATGGCCGGATCATTCCAGCCAGCCCAGCTCAGCCAGGAACGCTCCAAGGGCTTTCACGTTCGTGATCGCTTCCTGGACGCTGCCCAGCGAGCCGAGGTACCTCGCCCGGTAAGGGGCCACCCCTCTGCATTCCAGGAGAACGTGGGCGGCTGTTTCTTCTTCCTCCATGCATCCTCTGCATAGGGGACTGTCCGTGACACCTAAGTTAAAAAGTCCATGTCCATGTCTGTTAAATTGTCCATGACCAGTAATAGCACCTGTTACCAGGCGAAGTTGCGGTCTGCACAGTTGTATCAGGGACCTGGATAGACGAGCGTCCACGTGCGGTAGTGCGAGTTTCGCCTGTCTACACGAGTCCAGCGAGCTCCAGTTCTGTTGGTGTAGTTCTATGGTGCGTTCACGGATATTACTTGCAAACCAGCTGGTCGGGATAGGCACGATCGGCTCTGGGCCACCAGGCGTCGAACCAGATGCGCGTCTGGCCAGTTCGTCGGCTGCATCGTTACCCCGTGATCCACAGTGACCTTTGATCCATTGGATAGTAATAGTATTAAGTGCACCTACTGTATTTAGGGCGTGGTGACACTCAAGTAAAAGGCTCGATGTGATGCGACTGCCCTGGAGAGCCTGTGGAACGGATTTGCTGTCAGAGAGAATTAAGATGTCACGGTCTTTTACCTCCCTTGTTTCGATTGCCCGAGCCGCCATTATTATGCCCATGCACTTGGCCTGAAAGACCGTGTTGTATGAGCTTAAGGGGGATGCAATTTGTATGTTGAGGTCCTCTGAGAAAACACCCGACCCTGTGCTCGATGAGGTCTTGGAGCCGTCAGTGTAAATCAGGAGAGCCTTGTGTCTTTTCTTGGAGCCATTGGAGGTATAAGCTTCTTGGCGATTGCAATAGTCAATAGAATATGAATATAAGGTTCTTGGCGATAGTATTTGAAAATTTGACAATAAGTAGGCAGGTTGTACAATTCTGCGCCTTTCAATGCAAGTAAATCAATTTAGTTGAGACTTGTATTTTCAACATTAGCTTCTCTAAAGTCTATTTATTTAAGAGTCTTATTTGTTAAATAAATGAATTATGGCATCATGAGAATTATGGACATTAATATTATTGTGTACATTAAAAGCCAAAATGATCGGAGCATTCAAATCTACCAAAATGTAAGATAAACCTGCAATGTAATAATATTGCTTAAAGGAATCGGCTCAAGAACCTTTTTGTTTAATACCCACAAGTGGGTTTTAGAAGAAAAAATCCATACAAAAAATGATTGTGTTATAACTCCTCCCATACAAAAATCCAAGATGGCTCCCCTACTTAAAATGATGTATGTAAGGGTTCAGAAGGTTCACCTTGCCAAAGAATATCCCTCGATAACCAAACACGTTATATTGCCCTTTTATGTTGTGTTTGAGCAAATGCTACTAAGGGTAAATTCCTGTCCTGATGCATATGACGACCAGACGACCTGAGTGGTGCAGTGGTCAACATGCCGCCTACCACTCAAGAGGTTCCCTGCCTGCCTGGCATGACCGATTTATATCGCGTGATATAGCATTTTATCGACACTCAACGCTATATCACGCGATATAAATCGGTCATGCTTGGCAGGCAGGTTTGATTCCCGGCCAGGCAGAAATTGTGAATTTTAATTTCTGTGACGGGTCTGGGTGTTACTATGTATAATAAATATATGTATATTTAAAAAAAACAGTTTAAAAGTAGTATGTCAGTTGTCTAGCACCCATATTACAAGCTTTGCTTAGTTTGGGACTAGATGGCGCTGTGTGAAATTGTCCAAGCATTTATTATTATTATTTATTATATATAAATTAATTAGTCCATGCTTAACTTCATAATATTACATTATTGAGAATTTTTTTAACAAAACAAGGCTTTTAAATAAATTGACTACTTATTATGTACTTTTATTTACGTCATTAACTTAAATTAATAAAAAAATACAATATATCATCATAAACCATTTATAAACAAACATGATGATGAAATAATTGTTTTTTCCTTTTTCAGAATTTTTGAACGAGACGGTGCCAAAGTGGTGATAGATGAAACTTCTTTAGAATATATCAAAGGTTCAACAATTGATTATCACACGGAGTTAATAAGATCGGCTTTTAGAGTAGTGCAAAACCCAAATGCTGACTTAGGTTGTTCATGTGGTGCAAGTTTTTCCATAAAAATTGATTAGGCGATGTCTGTTTTATTTATAGAATTCTATTTTGATATTTTTCAAAGTTGTGTGTGTAGACTGTGTAGCTAAAAATGATTTTTTTTAGATATCATTAATGTACGATCGGCAACTCACGTGCTTTACCACTTTGCGGAAAAAAATGTGTGCGCTTATCAACCTTGCACAACCTAAATTACTAATTATACTAATTAATGTTAGTCACAACGCGTCGTGCAAGCGATTTTAACATTAGGAGTGGTAAAGCGAATGTGTTGTCGATAGTACATATTAAGGTGCTCCCTCACCGGGAGCATTCACGTGTAATGTGACGTTACAGATTTGAGCATTGCATCAGTGAAGGAGGAGAACCGAGCATGACAATGTGCACCTTGTAATGATACAAAACGGGCATACATCAGTGAAGGTCGCGAATGCTCGTCAGTCAGGGATAGTGCAGTATTTAGTGGCATCAACCTTGCAAATCGTCAACAAAGAAAGCCGCTTGGCACAGGCGTACTTTGTGGTCATTTGAGCTGAATTAGCCCTGTACCCACGTGGTACCACCCTGCTGGTAGCCAGGGGTGGGGGGGAGAGGTGCCTTCTACCACGCTGCACTTTTACATCCATACCTCCATAGTTTTAGCAAATAGGTCGTGTTTGGTATCATTTTCATATAATTCAAGGACGAGAAATTCATTTCTGGAACAATTTTTACACTCGTTCATATAAAAAATAACAGTTCTGCGCAAAAACAGAAAAGTAAAAAAACAAAAATCTTTCAAAATCTATGCCTACAAATAAACCACGAGATTGTGCTTTATAAAAAAATATGATTAAACAGCCCTGTTTATATAAAATATATAAACATCAACTTTCTCATACAAATTATATTTATAAATGTGTCAAAAAAAACATTTCCGCCGCGCGGCGGTATTTTGGTGCAGTATATATTTGGATAGGATTTATCACTTATTGTTTAATAATGACACAAATAGGTTGTGTTCGGTATCGTTTTCATGTAATTCAAGGAGCCCCCTCCTCTCATTCATCATTTCTGCAACAACATTTTCTCGTTCATAGAAAAAAAAAATAAGTTCAGTGCAAAAAAAAATAAAAAAAAACTTACATCATGCCGAAACTCTATGCCTACAATTAAACCACGAGATTATGCTTTATAAAATAATATGTTTAAACAGCCTTATTTATCTTAAATATATGAACATAAACTTTTCTAAAGAAATTTATAAATATGTAAAAAAAATCAGTTGCGACGCGAGGCGGTATTTTGGTGCAGTATTTTTTGATTTGGATTTATCACTTATTGTTTAATAATGACACGGATAAGGATTGGTAGTCCCATAATTTTACTTCAAAAGAGAGTTAAAGTTATAATTATTTTATTTACCTCGTTATAACAAATTTTATTGGCAGTTTCCGTTGCATCCACTTTATTTATCTTTTTAAACAATTGCACCTTCCTGCGCATTTTTGCTTACACTTACACCTTATTTACTCCATGCAATCTGTGGTTGCTAGCAGAAGGGCGGTCCACATAGGCTCCCATAAGCCATTATTTTTAGCGCGACCCTAATCTGCAGGCCATGGCAGGTTTTGGATTGGTTTTAAAAGTTGATCCCATACATTCCTCCCTGATAAATCACTCGCAAAATTTGGTTGCACAGGGCGTCTCTGGTTGGTGGAGATTCTTCAGCTGCTTGTCCTTTTTCGTGAATAGCTTTTATCTGCATTGATTAATATCAAGGAGATTCGTTCCAACATTTCCAGCAATAACTTAAATCACAAAAGCCGTAGGCTCACGGGTAGCTTCAGTCCCCCGTGACCACGGCAGCTGCAAAGGTGCCGAAACGTCGGGAAAAACCAAAAATCAAACCAAATACCAACTAAATACCAAAGTACATTCAATAAAACCGCGCTAGTATCCGTTAAAAAGTGTTTTATTTCATGTCTAGTGAGCGCGTAAGCTTGAGAAGTGAAAAAGCCTTATTGCCAAGCCAACTTATTGGCAAAGCCTGCTCCACATTTCCTTTTTTAGCGCATTAAATCCTTCCGTTGCAATTGGATAAGCACCCCAAGCTTTAAAAGCGCTTTTTTTCCTTTACCAGCAAAAGTCGATACGATATTCATCCACACCCGGAAAAGGAGTTGAACAGTGGCCGTGGCAATACTTCTGCTTTTTCCGGTCCTAAAAGAAGATAAACTGTATTAATTGCTTGAGGAATTGTGGGTTCTCATATTGGCACGGGTAAAAATCGTCAGTTCCTGCCTTGCCATGCAATTGCAGCTTCATTAGTAACCCAAATAAGTATATTATTTTCACACTTTAAAATCTAAAAAGAATTCAGCTTTAATTATCTTTTAGGACCGGAAAAAACAGAAGTATTGCCACTCTGTTCCACGCCTTTTCCGGGTGTGATACCGTATCGTCTTTTGCTGGTAAAGGGAAAAAGCGCTTTCGAAGCTTGGGGCGCTTGAAGGATTTAAATACCCTAAGGAAGGAAATGTGGAGCAGGCTTTGCCAATAAGTATTAGAAACAATTGTCATTGCTTTGTATGACAAGTAAGTTACTGATGATTGACTTTTGTGATTTAAGTTATTGTTGGACATGTCGGAATGCATCTCCTTGATATTAAGCCCGCCGGTAACGATCAATTGCGATTGTCAATTTTTCTGTCAATTCCATTGTTGGAGCAATTGACAATCGCTTCAATTGCACGCGTAAACGATAATTTTTTCCGTCAATGGGCGTCAATTGCGGAAAAATTGACAATTGATCGTTACCGGTGGGCATTGATCAATGCAGAAAAGTGCTATTCACGAAAAAGGACAAGCAGCTGGAGAATCTCCACCAACCAGAGACGCCCTGTGCAACCAAATATTGCGAGCGATTTATCAGGAAGGAATGTATGGGGTCAACATTTAAAACCAATCCAAAACCTGCCATGTTCTACAGACTGGGGTTGGGCTAAAAGTAATGGCTTGTGGGAGCCTATGTGGACCGCTTTATCGCCAGCAGCCACAGCTTGCATGGAGTAAATACAGTGTAAGTGTAAGCAAAAATTCTCAGGAAGGTGCAATTGTTTAAAAAGATAAATAAAGTGCACCGAACTATGTGGATGCAGCGGAAACTGCCAATAAAATTCGTTATAACTAGGTAAAGAAAAAGGTTTTCTTAAATATTACTACAACTCTCTTTTAAAGTATAACTATGGGACTACCAATACTAATCCGTGTTATTTTTAAACAATAAGTGATAAGTCCAAATCAAAAAATACTGCACCAAAATACCGCAGCGCGACGCAACTGATTTTTTGAGACATTTGTAAATATAATTTCTATAGAATAGTTTATGTGTATATATTTGAGATAAATAAGGCTGCTTAAACATATTTTTTTATAAAACATAATCTCGTGGTTTAATTGTGGGCATAGATTTTGTAAGTTTTTTTTCTTATTTTTCTTGTTTTGCACTGAACTTATTTTTTTTTCTATGAAGGAGTAAAAATGTTGTTGCAGAAATGAATTTCCCGTCCTTGAATTACATAAAAACGATACCAAACACAACCTATTTGTGTCATTATTAAACAATAAGTGATAAATCCTATCCAAATATACTGCACCAAAATACCGCCGCGCGGCGGAAATGTTTTTTTTGACACATTTATAAATATAATTTGTATGAGAAAGTTGATGTTTATATATTTTATATAAACAGGGCTGTTTAATCATATTTTTTTTATAAAGCACAATCTCGTGGTTTATTTGTAGGCATAGATTTTGTAAGATTTTTGTTTTTTTACTTTTCTGTTTTTGCGCAGAACTGTTATTTTTTATATGAACGAGTGTAAAAATTGTTCCAGAAATGAATTCCTCGTCCTTGAATTATATGAAAATGATACCAAACACGACCTATTTGCTAAAACTATGGAGGTATGGATGTAAAAGTGCAGCGTGGTAGAAGGCACCTCTCCCCCCCACCCCTGGCTACTACCAGCGTGGTACCACGTGGGTACAGGGCTAAATCAGCTCAAATGACCACAAAGTACGCCTGTGCCAAGCGGCTTCCTTTGTTGACGATTTGCAAGGTCCCCATACAAATGATGCCACTAAATACTGCACTAGGAGGTATTATTGTAATGTAATGCTCGAAAACGAATCTATAATGTTACAGTACACGTAAAGATCAAAGATTTTTATATAATATCAAATACTTCCATGTATCAAACACTGGACTCGAAACTATAGGCCAAATAGATGGCGCTGATTTAAAGGCGTGGTTTCCCAGGATTTTAGCTATTACTCAATATATTTTAGGGTGTCCGACAACGGCAATACTATTTTATCAAAGCAAAATTATTAAATGCAACATGTTTGTAGAGCGCCATCTATGCTGTCAGCTTTATAATGCTGCCAGCATAGATGGCGCTATAGACAGTGTCATGGCTACAAGCCATTGACCTGCATAAAAATTTTTCATGTCAGTGCTACAAGCCCAAACTAAAACGTAGTGATTATTTCCTCTATGGCCCAAACTTCACTTATGTATTAATTTAATGCTTTATTAAAATTTTATTTTTTTAATAGTTAATGGGTTTGCTCTTGACCCCAGTCTTGCCCAAAAGCAAAGATAGGGTCTATGATGGAACGAGCTTGCCCAGAAGATATGAATGCTGTTCATAATGTGCCTGTTTTGAATATTAGGTTTATATAATATGTTTTGTTATCTTATTGTACTTTTATTTATTTTGTTCGATAGTGTCAGTGGCATAGCTACTTGCCCACAAAAAAAAATGTCATGGTATGGTGTGTAACTAAGCAGTAGCATGCGCACCATACTATGATAATTTTTTATCAACATTTTTCTCGTGGTGCACTCTGCACTGATGAAACTGTAAAGAGTGAAGGAAAAGGAAAAATCCATTCCAGCCAAATGGCTTGTCGGTGAAATGACCCATCGGTAAAATAGCCTATCGATGTAGTAGTGGATCTTCGATGATATGGCGGTCGAGAAAATGATTTTCGGTGATCAGTCCTAATCCCAGATTAGAGCTTATTTATGCACTGCAAGCATCTGTCCGTCTGAACCAGCAATCTATATTCTCGCGCCATGTAACCGCGGCAGCTTAACGCAGCGGACCGATGCTCTGAGTGAAGGGAAATCTCTTATCTTCCTTTAAGTTAAATTAAATTAATCTCTTGTTGACTCGGAAGTTTTTAATAATTAAAAGCTTCGCGACAGCGCGATAATGTGGCCTCGGCGCCTCGCCCTCAGCACACAGACCATACAACAAGTACTTTGGTTAAGGTCTGTGCCTCAGCATAAAGCTGGGTATCCACCAAAGAAAGTTGCCAACTTTTATGTTGTCAACACGTGTTGGCGACAAAAGTTTCTGTAATTACCTTGTATGCACAAGATATCCAAGAAGAATTTTACAGAAACTTTTGTCACCTACACGTGTTGACAACACAAAAGCAACTTTTTTTGGTGGATAGGCACTTAAGAGCTTGCATATCCAATATACGGCACGTACACAATAAAACAGTACTATGTCACGTCACTAACACCCTTTAGCAATTTAGTTAATAGCTGAGCTGTTGCTTCTGTGATAATTATTGTTTAGGTAGAGAATGAAAGCAATATACGAGTTGTTGATTACTAATAAATCGTTTTTTTACTTGTCTTGTTGACGTGATGAACTAGGTATCTATTTATCTTTCGTGACGATGATTTTAAAATAGCCCACCCGTAGGGTAATTGACAACATTTCATTTTGAGAAAGTACTAAAATTAGAAAACCATTTCGAGATTTTAATGTTCTAAGCTCATATATTTTTTTTCAGAATTTTTAGATCAGTATTTTTTCCGCTATTTAAAAAATCTAAAATCTAGTCCATATAGGAAGTTTGAGTTGAGTCTCTTTGCCTTCTATTTAAAAAAAAACAGTGGTGCCAGCTTAGGGTAATTTACCCTAGATTTAGGGTAAAAAATATCCGGCACTAAGAGACGACACATTGCCCGTTCGAGTAATTTTAAATCCCGAAATTGAAATTACAGCATATCCATTACCCGATTAGTATAATTAAATACAAGAAAAATATTTCTTTCCACTACCTATTTCTTTATTTATAAATCAACATACAATTCTTCCATGTACATGTAAGGTGGGGCGGAGAGTGTCCTTTCTGTACGGTAGTACTTATTAATTATTATTTATTTATATTATATATTATATCTATTTTGTGATCTAGGGTAAATTGAGACCCAGCCTAGGGTAGTATGAAAATCTGATCTGGCAACACTGAAAAAATCAATTGTTTTAAATGTCATAATAATGACTGAATGTCTTTAGTGTATTTCTATGTTTAGTAAAATTTATTTTTAAAGTATTCTTGTAAGAAAATCAAAAGAAAGTCGTAGCATCGTTTGTGATACTTAAGCGTTACCTGTGACATTATGTTTTGTGTGATTGAGGGCTGGAAATCACACACAGGAACATAAGAATATAATCAATAGATATTATCATTTAATCGGTGAGTTCATATTGTTTTCATTTTTTATGTTATATAAATAGCCTGAAACTATTATAATATACTAATAATTTGTGCAAATAGTCGTTTGTGTCCAGTTCTTTGTAGATTTTTGCAAATATCAGATCTGTTTATTACAGATCTTTGAAGTGTGTTTTTTCGCATAGTGATGGGCATTTCTATATCGATATACGAGTATGTTTTATTGTACTTTCTTAGGTACTTTATATTTGATGGGAAAAAAGTAGAAAACCATCACATGGCTTGGCTAGCCTGGCACATCTTTCTTTCAAATAAATGATATATTCAAGTTAATTAATTCAATTTAACTCAAATCAGTTTCAACTTAATGTTCTGTATGTAGATACTTACTACTACAAGCTCAATTTCTTTGTTTTAGGAGCTGTTATCCAACATGCCACAAAAATGTAATGAGCCTGCGTGATGTCGACATGAAGCAATGATTACTAGTTTGCAGCGACAACTAAAAAGAGTTAAAAAAGCCTTCAAATAATAAACACTGCCATTTTTTTACCTGTTCTTTTATTTCCTTGTCTTTGTCTGCATGGACATTCGAGAAAGTTCTTAGGGATACCAGCCCCCCTACTCAAATGGCCAACTTTTTATTCGTTTTAACGCTACGCTTATTTTTAAAGCTTAAATATGAGCAATTGATGATTAAATCACATGTCGCAAACTTATGTAAATCACAAACTTCGATGTATTGTATGGAATTGTCAAGCTTACGGCACGTAATTTTTAGTTTACTGCTTATTTTAAAGTTTTAATAGTAAGCGTAGCGTTCAAACGAATAGAATGTTGGCCATTTGAGTAGAGGGGCAGTTACCAGAGGTCGTACCTGAGCTCTTATAGCAACCTCAAAGTGATGTTGTTTTGTTATAGAGACAGAGCTATACATCGCGTATAGCGCACTTCTTAATCACAACATCGCTTCGATATTACTTTTGACAGTCTTTGTACGAGGGGCTTTTAGTTGAAACTGTTTTTAGAAAGCGACATTGAAAGAAAAATGACCCACCTCTTCTTAGAAAATTACTCATACCCCTTACTTCAATAATTTACTATAATTGTTATTGGGGTTACTATAGTTATTATGTTTCTTATTTATTATGAAACATGAAACAAAAATACCATTATTATCGATATCAAATACTAGCGTGCCTACATCTCTATGGACATCACAATTCGCATGAAAGACAGTTTTTTTTTAATTGACGTTTTAAGAGGCAAGGCAAAGGCATCGCTTATATTTTACCTATATCTTGGACTTACGTCCTTTTAGAATAAACCGTTTTTTATTAATTAATATCTCAGTAATGTATGAAAATAAATGGAAAAGAAAAAATACGTGTTGCCTAAAAAACTATAAATTTTCATTATATCCATAAAAACATGTACCTAAAAATTTTGAAATGTTGTCAATTATCTAACTTTGTTGCAATCAACTCTGACAGAAATCGCAATGACATTGCTGCTTTAGTAAGAACCAATGTGACAACTATCTTACTTAAAGCAGCAATGTAACTGCGCTTTCAATCGATTTCATTCAAGAATTGTTAGCAACAGACTTACGTAATTCTGGGTCTGTTTTACGTCGAATCAGAATCACAGATAATATAATACTATAGACTGATAAATTGATAATATAATACTAAACTAAACTACAAATTTTGTGTAACTAAATCACAAGCTTAATCACAAGGTTTATTGCTTATTTTTAAACAGCCTTAGCAATTGAATAGAAAATTGGCTATTTGAATAGACGGGCAGACTAGAATAGATGTTGAATTTTAGACTATTTCCTACGTAATAAAAGCTGTTTTCGCAGTTCAATTGTTAATCTTTGTGTTCATCAAGGATTTCAATTATGTAAGTTTTATTAGCAAAATGATTGAAGAAATGAAACATTGATTAGGCTAGTAATATTATACCATTTATTTAGCAACTTTTAGTGCTTTTTTAATGAGACTGAGATACATTCATTGCAGCCCACACATTGTCCAGGCTGGCGGGGGTTATATTCATAACGGGCTCGGCCTTGTTTATGGAATTGACAGCAGATCTGAAAACAAATAACACTTGTGAATCATTTAAATTTGCGACTGCGCACCGGACGACGCTCCGTGGGTAGGCCCTCGACAAGGTGGACCGACGATCTGGTGAAGGTCGGACTGGATGCGGGCAGCACAGGACCGATCGTCGTGGAGATCTTTAGGGGAGGCATATACCCAGCAATGGGTGTCGTGCGGCTGATATGATGATGATAATGAGTGACCCAGGTATAATAAATTTTAAAAGCATTAAAATCAAAACAGTAACTAAAAACCCTGCCGATAATTTTGTGTACGTCAGGTCAGATATGGTAGGGTAACGATATGGTTTAAATAAAAAAAAAAATATCACATAATTACATTTCGCCACTTGTTTTAAATTAAATCAAAAATCAATTTCCAAAAATCCCATACAAACGTAAGTTTGGGAAAAAATTAGAAAAAAATGTAAATATTTTCAAAATTGCTTTCTTGTGATTTGATATGAGTATAATACAGGGTCATTTTGAACTTACCATTCTAAGGATGTGTCCAGTCCATGAAACTAAACAACTTTCTCTAAGAAACATGTGTCAAATTTCGCCAAATAATTTTGGTCATCCCATATTAAATTGATCACGTGATCTCTTTGATTTGTATGGAAAGTCGATTTTTATTTTACATATTTGACCATGTGTTCCTTAGAGAAAGTTGTTCAGTTTCATGGACTGAACACATTCTCAAAATTTGGATGGTGAATACAAAATGACCTTGAACTCTTAAAGTGTATTTTACAAAAATTAATTTAACCACATCGGATCTGAAGGAGCCCAAACATGGTATGTTTTTAAAATGCTTTTTGGTTTAATTTAAAACAAGTGGCTGAAATATAATAATGTGATATATTTTTAGAACCGGCTCAGCAAGCCCTTTCATTCGATACCATACACGATAGGTTTTAGAAAAAAAAATATTCCTTATACAAAAAAAAGATGACACCATAACTCCTCTCCTAATAGAAGATTTTTTAGGAACTGCGGGTCCAAAATTTTGTGTTGATCTCAAGTATAAGTATACCAAACGGCTTTGCTGTACTTACATCGATTTGCGGTTTTTTAATCGTACGAGTAGGATTAAAATTAAAACAAACAGTTTCACAGGGTGTTTGTAGTATAGTCAGCAACAAATTAGAGCTTACTCATGCACTATGCAAGCATCTGTCCGTCAGGAAACCAGCAATCTAAATTCCCGCGCCGTGTATCCGCGGCGGGATCCCGCTTAATGCAGCGGACGCCCTCACGCCCTCACAGTTTGAAATTAAAAAGTTGTTGTGTGACTTTCATTGTTGACTGTACCACAAATTAAATAATAGTACAGACGACGGCACATCAGACTATACATGTTGACCTTTATGCCCTTAGGGCTAAAACATATTATACATGATACGACATCGCATCGTTCCACGTCGCGGCGCGTCGTGAAACGTTGCGACCTCGCAACGTTGTAACGTTGATACGTCGCAAAGTGCCACGATGTACAGATTGACGTCGTCGTGTAGTAGAAACTTACGATGCACTTTTGCCTGCGTTGGGTGGCTTCGGTGCCGTATTTGTTATTCATTTTCGAGGTTAACTATCGCATGCTTTGAAGCATGCTTCAAAGCATGCGATATTGTTTAAATAATTGACGACGTCTCATCATGCCGCGCATCGTGGCATGTTGCGATTGCGACGTTTTGCAGCATGGTGCATCATGTTTGTGTTTTAGCCCTAAGAGGGAGATTACATGATCAGTCTAGCATCAGTCCATTCCATCAGTCTGTACTAGAGTTGCGGCCCGGCCCCGGCAAAGGTTCGGTACCCGGCAGGTTCGGCACTTTTTACGAGGTTCGGCCGGGTACCGAACCTTGACCCGCGGTTCGGCCGAACCTCCGAACCTTTCTAAAATGATGATTTGTTCGTTAAATTAAGCCCAAAATTTCGAAATAATATGATTTTTTTATTTATTATTGAACATTTTATTAAGACGATTTTATTACATTGCTTTCTTGTTTGTTTGTGTGTCTGCAAAATTTGCAAACAATTTTATTTAGCTTTCCGATGTGCTAGAGATTTGAAACTTTGAACATAGGTCAGAACTGAAAGGCAATGCAATAGTATGGTGTCATTGAGCTGATCTGATGATGGAGCCGGAAGAAGACCACAGGAACTCTGTGATAAAACCATACAAACCCATTGAGATAGGGCTCGTTAGAATCGTCTTGACAAGTACTTTAACGGAAGATGAGGTCCAGGGTCCAGGGTCTGACGATGAAACCGGAAGAATGCTACAGGATCCATGCAACCCCATCGAGTTTGGGCTCGTTTGAATCGCTTGACGAGTACTCTGTTGGGAAATAGTATCCAGGGTCTGATGATGGCGCCGGAAGAGGGCCACAGCCACAGGAACTCTGTAATAAAACCATGCAATCCCATCGAGTTTGGGATCGTCTGATTCGTCTTGACGAGTACTCCGATAGGAGATGATGTAAGTTTTAGCTTGTTGACTAAAAAGCAGAAATTAATAATTAAATGAAAAAAACACGTTTTTAAAACCGTCTAAAAAGTATAAAAATCAGACTAAAAACATTCTGCGCGATTGGGATCAAGCTGACGAGCCAGCCAGACGAAAACATACGTTCCGAATATACGGACTAGCGCGTCAAACGGCCTAAATGAATACCGAGTCGGTTCGGCCGGGTCGCATATAAGCAAAATCTAACTCTCGAGTTTTGATGGTGATCTCTGATTGGTCAAGAAACTCAGTAGTTAGGTTTTGCGCGCAAACTCTAACTCCCCAGTTTCGCGCTAGTTCGATAGTGATCTCTGATTGGTCAAAAAACTCAGTAGTTAGGTTTTGCCCGCAAACTCTACCTACTGAGTTCCCATCCACCAATGAGCGGGCTTCAAAATTCAGTTGTCAACTGTCTGAACACGACTGTGGTAGCGTATTTTTTCTTCTACTCTTCCAAGTGTTTACGAATATAATCCAGTAAACCCAGATCTGTACGCAAAAGTTCATTTTTCTGCTAAACTAAATAGTTCGGAGGACTGTGGTGTGTAGATACAAACTTATAGATATTCATCTCTAATTGGACAGACAAAAAAATTGTTTTATACAAAACTTGATCAGGTGCTTGCAGTGTTCGCACATTTGTATAACAAAACTTTTTTTTCTGTTTTCGGAAAAGTTGTAAAACAAAATGTTGTTATTTATGATGTTAGTTATCTAATCTTTCGAGGTTGTCGCCAACAATTTTTTACTTAACAGGTCGGCGAACAATAAACTTCCTTTACAAACATAATACCAAAATTATTTGCAATTTTAACATAATTAACTCTTGTGATGTTATTCGAATTATGACAGTAGGTCTTTGTAGAGGGTTCTATTTAATAAAAAATCCAATACCTTTACAAACCAAATAAAAATTAACGCGATTTACAGTTTTGTCTGAAGAAAATGTAGTTGGCATTTATTTTGAATTGAGTAGGTAAGTATTTTGGATTTAAAGTTCATAAATTACGGAGTTCTACGGTAACAGATATAATAAAAATACGTTTTTACCTACCCACAAGCCACAATTAAGAATCGTTATTTGATATTACTCCACTTTTATGGCTTTCTGCTTTCCAACGGACAAATATTCTTAACCGTTTTCAAAAAGGGAGAGGTTTTCATTTTGGTTGTATGTTTGTTACCGGAAGTAGAACTGGGTCATTTTTATGAACCGATTTGGAAAACTTTTTTGCATTGGATTCGGAATAGTTGTCGTGTCGTGTGGTCCTATAGATATTAATTTCATATTTTTTGACGTTTATTTGTAATAATAAAATAAATAAATAAATATAAAACTGGATTATATTCGCAAAATCTTGTAAGATTAGAAGTCATTTAAAAAAATAAAACATTCTACAATAAAACACCACAGCCGTGTTCAAAGACGATTGACAACTGAATTTTGAAGCGCGCTCATTGGTAGATGCGCACTCAGTAGTTAGAGTTTGCGGGCAAAACGTAACTACTGAGTTTTTTTAACAATCAGAGATCACTATCGAACTAGCGCGAAACTGGGGAGTTAGAGTTTGCGCGCAAAACCTAACTACTGAGTTTCTTGACCAATCAGAGATCACCATCAAAACTTGAGAGTTAGATTTTGCTTATATGCGGCCGGAACGAGACGAGGCCGACACGGGGCCGGGACGGGGACGAGACGAGGCCGACACGGGGCCGTGACGGGGACGAGACGATGCCGACACGGGGCCGGGACGGGGACGAGACAAGGCCGACACGGGGCCAGGACGAGGACGAGACAAGGCCGACACGGGGCCGTGACGGGGCCGGGACGGGGAGACACGGGGCCGGGACGGGGACGAGACGAGGCCGACACGGGGCCGGCCCCGTGAAATCCCCCCCTCTCGTCGCGCCCCGACACGGGGCCGGGACGGGGAGACACGGGGCCGGGACGGGGACGAGACGAGGCCGGGACGAGGACGGGGCCGCGACGGGGACGACACGGGGCCGGGACGAGGACGAGGCCGACACGGGGCCGGGACGAGGACGAGACGAGGCCGACACGGGGCCGGGACGAGGACGAGACGAGGCCGACACGGGGCCGGGACGGGGACGAGACGATGCCGACACGGGGACGAGACGATGCCGACACGGGGTCGGGACGGGGACGAGACGAGGCCGACACGGGGCTGGGACGGGGACGAGACGAGGCCGACACGGTGCCGTGACGGGGACGAGACGAGGCCGACACGGGGCTGTGACGGGGACGAGACGATGCCGACACGGGGCCGGGACGGGGACGAGACGATGCCGACACGGGGCCGGGACGGGGACGAGACGATGCCGACACGGGGCCGGGACGGGGACGAGACGATGCCGACACGGGGCCGGGACGGGGACGAGACGATGCCGACCCGGGGCCGGGACGGGGACGAGACGATGCCGACACGGGGACGAGACGATGCCGACACGGGGCCGGGACGGGGACGAGACGAGGCCGACACGGGGCTGGGACGGGGACGAGACGAGGCCGACACGGTGCCGTGACGGGGACGAGACGAGGCCGACACGGGGCTGTGACGAGGACGAGACGATGCCGACACGGGGCCGGGACGGGGACGAGACGAGGCCGACACGGGGCCGGGACGAGGCCGACACGGGGCCGTGACGGGGACGAGACGATGCCGACACGGGGCCGGGACGGGGACGAGACGATGCCGACACGGGGCCGGGACGGGGACGAGACGATGCCGACACGGGGCCGGGACGGGGACGAGACGATGCCGACACGGGGCCGGGACGGGGATGAGACGAGGCCGACACGGGGCCGGGACGGGGACGAGACGATGCCGACACGGGGACGAGACGATGCCGACACGGGGCCGGGACGGGGACGAGACGAAACCGACACGGGGCCGGGACGGGGACGAGACGATGCCGACACGGGGCCGGGACGGGGACGAGACCACAGAATACATAATAGTACAAGTACAGAAGATCCACTCCGCAAAGTAATTTAAATAAATAGCGACTCTATCCCATACACAATAAAGTGCAATTCAGGTCGCACACCGCTCCCACCCTACAGCTATATTCACCTAGAAGTTGCCTCTCTTTCTATCGCGTAGCTCTTATCTCTTCTAACGACTTTAGGGTTTGTTCTTTTAAATAATAATTAAATAATAGATACTTAATGTACTTAAATACATTTCAAAAAAACCTAGGCTAGGTACAGTCGACGCCACATCAGACTATACATGCTGACTTTGAAGCAATTTGCTTTCTTACAAAATAAGATTGTCATTAATAATTAACTTTATTTCGAAAGTAGGTAAGTAGTATGTACCTAAGTACCTCATCTATAAATTATTATTTCAATAAATACCTAGTTGGGTGAAGATTGTTTAGCAAATAAGACAAGTAAGTACCTAAGAATAAACGGATACTAAGTAATATCTAGCTAGTTGACAAGCACTTCTTACGTTTCGATGTCGTTTGGAACTTTTGGAAGTGTGAAAAACGTGAGGTTCGGATACTTTATATTAGTATTAGGATGAACGCGGCTTTCGAAATCGAACTGCTAACAGCCAGCCAACGTCGGCAGCCCTCTGAAATTAGTCCGTCCGGACGGACCCGCTGGCTACTTGTAGCTTCGTACCTAAAGCTCGGAGTGCGCCTAGCCTGACGAGACGATGCCGACACGGGGCCGGGACGGGGACGAGACGATGCCGACACGGGGACGAGACGATGCCGACACGGGGCCGGGACGGGGACGAGACGAGGCCGACACGGGGCCGGGACGGGGACGAGACGAGGCCGACACGGGGACGAGACGAGGCCGACACGGGGCTGGGACGGGGACGAGACGAGGCCGACACGGTGCCGTGACGGGGACGAGACGAGGCCGACACGGGGCCGGGACGAGGCCGACACGGGGCCGTGACGGGGACGATGCCGACACGGGGCCGGGACGGGGACGAGACGATGCCGACACGGGGCCGGGACGGGGACGAGACGATGCCGGGACGGGGACGAGACGGGGCCGGGACGGGGACGAGACGGGGCCGGGACGGGGACGAGACGATGCCGACACGGGACCGACACGGGGACGAGACGATGCCGACACGGGGCCGGGACGGGGACGAGACGAGGCCGACACGGGGCTGGGACGGGGACGAGACGAGGCCGACACGGTGCCGGGACGGGGACGAGACGATGCCGACACGGGGCCGGGACGGGGACGAGACGAGGCCGACACGGGGCTGGGACGGGGACGAGACGAGGCCGACACGGTGCCGTGACGGGGACGAGACGAGGCCGACACGGGGCTGTGACGGGGACGATGCCGACACGGGGCCGGGACGGGGACGAGACGATGCCGACACGGGGCCGGGACGGGGACGAGACGATGCCGGGACGGGGACGAGACGATGCCGGGACGGGGACGAGACGAGGCCGACACGGGGCCGGGACGGGGACGAGACGATGCCGATACGGGGCCGGGACGGGGACGAGACGATGCCGGGACGGGGACGAGACGGGGCCGGGACGATGCCGACACGGGGACGAGACGATGCCGACACGGGGCCGGGACGGGGACGAGACGAGGCCGACACGGGGCCGGGACGGGGACGAGACGATGCCGACACGGGGCCGGGACGGGGACGAGACGATGCCGGGACGGGGACGAGACGGGGCCGGGACGATGCCGACACGGGGACGAGACGATGCCGACACGGGGCCGGGACGGGGACGAGACGGGGCCGGGACGGGGACGAGACGAGGCCGACACGGGGCCGGGACGAGGCCGACACGGGGCTGTGACGGGGACGAGACGATGCCGACACGGGGCCGGGACGGGGACGAGACGATGCCGACACGGGGCCGAGACGGGGACGAGACGAGGCCGACACGGGGCCGGGACGAGGCCGACACGGGGCTGTGACGGGGACGAGACGATGCCGACACGGGGCCGGGACGGGGACGAGACGATGCCGACACGGGGCCGAGACGGGGACGAGACGCGGCCGGGACGGGGACGAGACGAGGCCGACACGCGGCCGGGACGGGGACGAGACGAGGCCGACACGGGGCCGGGACGGGGACGAGACGAGGCCGACACGGGGCCGGGACGGGGGACGAGACGAGGCCGAGAAGAGGCCGACACGGGGTCGGCCCCGTGAAATCCCCCCCCCTCTCGTCCCCTGACGAGACGGGGCCGGGTCGGGGACGAGACGATGCCGACACGGGGCAAAGTCATCTAAAAATAGTGAAAGTGACTTCTTTTTTTTGGCAAAAATAACCACTTAATCTGTTGTAATTGTAACTTAGCCTAAACTTATTTTTTTCGAGTAAGTTATGTTGTAGGCAACATAACTAAATTATCTTAATGTTCAAACATTTGTACTCACAGAAAAGTTTTGTTGCAATAGCGTTCACAGATGTTAAATAAATTGTGAAAAATGTTAAAATAGAAAATGCAACTTGTTAAAAATTCTCCATACAAAACGTAAATTTCTTGCCTATGCAAGGAATATTTAGTTTAGCAGAAAAAAAAGCTTTTGCGTTCAGATCTGGGTATACTGGATTATATTCGCAAAAACTTGGAAGATTAGAAATCATTTTTAAAAAATAAAATATTTTACCACAGTTGTGTTCAAAGACAATTGACAACTGAATTTTGAAGCTCGCTCATTGGTGGATGCGCACTCAGTAGTTAGAGTTTGCGGGCAAAACCTAACTACTGAGTTTGTTGACCAATCAGAGACCACTATTGAACTAGCGCGAAACTGGGGAGTTAGAGTTTGCGCGCAAAACCTAACTACTGAGTTTCTTGACCAATCAGAGATCACCATCAAAACTCGAGAGTTAGATTTTGCTTATATGCGGCCGGGTCGCGAACGGTTCGGTATTTTAGAACCGAACGGTTCGCGACCCGGCGGTTCGGTATAAGTAAGGTTCGCTGCATCACTAGTCTGTACCTATAATTTTGTTCCAGACGGATAATCCAAAATTTGTACCAGACTATGGACCAATATTTCGTCCATGACCAGGGGCCGTACCGGCTAACGAATCGAGCTTCGGAAAATTTGCCGAGTTTCAAATTAAAAAAGATAAATTGAAGTAAGGAATTTTGTATTGTACTATTTGTTGAAGTTATTCGGAAGATATGGATGTTACTCTGACTTCATGAATTAGGGTTCGCCATTTTGACCCAATTGGGGCTCGATTTATCTGTTTTAATTTGAAACTCGGCAAATTTTCCGAAGCTCGATTCGTTAGCCGGTACGGCCCCAGACTGAATGACTGATGCCGACCAAACTGAACATGTATCTCCCTATAAGTAATTAAAAGCTTTTTGCGCATCTTACTGCTGTAATTCCCCATTGAAAACAAGGGAGGCTTCGTTGATCTTCTTCACGTTATGTGGCGAGTACCGGTTGTACAACCCCCAGATACTGTTCATCAGCTTGCTATTGTACTTCAGCGGTGTTAGCTCAGCAACTGAAATGTTTGAATGAGGATCAGTAACGATTTTTGTTTAGTGGCTTATCAGAAAGCTTATGCCACATGATTAACTGTGAAGAAATTTTTACGATATCCTTTAAACGTGAGAGCTATAAGAGCTAAAACACTGGTTTTTTTGGGGGCCTTATGACGTCAGCGCGACGTTGAGCGTGCAGTCTGCACACTAGCGCCGCCATTGGAAATAAAATCATAGTGCTTAAGTAAGAAATAAATTATTTATCTCTCTGGAGTGCACTCTGAACAAGCTTTGCGGTACTTTTTATCACTTAAGCAATATTTTCTAGCCTGTTGTTTAGTTATATTGACTTTTATTGCGAAAAGTGGCCACTTTTAACAATAAAAGTCCATTAAACTAAACGACAGGCTAGAAAATACCACAAAGCTTGTTCGGAGTGCACTCCAGAGAGATAATTTACAAATTTGTCTTTATTTAAGCACTATGTTTTTTTCTAATGGCGGCGCTAGTGTGCAGACTGCGCAGCCTTATATCGTACGTGATAAATAAAGCATATATCGCATTGAGCTTGGAATTTCCTTCAAACTCTTATGACTCAACCATTTCTAAACGGATTTCAAAAAATCTTTCACTAGGTTTCATAACTATCAATATGTGTTTATATTATTTCAATAAAACTATAGGATTCAAACCTGTTACTGATCCTCATTATCGGCCTTTATGCCGGCCGGTACTACATATTGGCCCATGCCATGATGGATACAATTAATCGTACTTTGCCGGTTTTGAAACAAATGCTTCAAAGAGGTTCTTTCAGAAGCATCAATGTACGATAAATTGTGCCAATCATGGGCGAATATGCATTTTGTGTGTTTCGAAATTGAATACATACACAATGGAGAAAAACATTTACCGTATTATGTATATCAATTGAAAAATGTTTATTTAAACTAGGTACCAAAATTAGTGAAAGTTCATTAGTCATGTCGTGGTGTGCAGCGCATATCGGGCAGACTGAGAATTATAATGATAGAGACAAAACAATCCAGTTTCATTATTGCAACTGGGTCAATACGATCATTACCTACGAGTAGTAATGTAATGAGTCAGTCGTCTATAAAATAGCTTATTTTTATTTTATTATATTAAAAAACAAACATAAATTATTTTAGAAAAATTTAAGACTTAAAAATATAAAACCCGAGAATACAAGCCAAACGGCTTAGCAAAAAATATAGTAGGTAGGTAAGCAGGATAAATGTAATAATAGCTAATGGTAAGTACAGATGCCGGCATATATATTGGCAAGAGAAAGAAAGGGACAAAAGATGCGCAGTAACCATAAACACTAAGTTTATGACTACTGCGCATCCTTTGTCTCTTTCATTCTCTTGCCAATATATATGCCGGGCAGTATAACAGTAGATAATACAAACTCACACTTAGTTTCGAAGAATTTGCTGTATCCGCTGTGTTTAGGAATAACAGACACTTTCTTGTCGCTGGTGCGCAGTTTCTCGCGGACGCTTCCCGCGGTGAAAGTGCAGGGGGGGATGGCTGCCATCGTCTTCGTTTGGCAGGCTGTTGGAGGATTATAAGAACTCTTGAGTCAAAACGAAAAACCATTGTTGCGAGGATTATTTTAGGAACGGTAGATGCTGATATTACTGATGCTGTCATTCTTAATGTAGTTGTAAATATTAGAAGACCTAGATATGCCGAGTTCGAACTCGCTTAGTTACAATTTCGAAACTCTTTCGTTATATTTTCCATGTCCTTTTGTTGCTTTTATAGATTAAAGTGGATATAAAAAGACGCTATAGGTACTATTATTTATACTGTTTTAAAGGTAGAAAAACATCCAGCAATGGATTTTTTTTTATTTTTTTTTATTAATTCTGTACACACATACAAGTTTAAACATAAAAGAAATGGACAGAAGAATTGTACAAGGGCACAGCTTATTTCATTTTGAAATTTCTTCCAGCTGGCCCGTGATAGGAAAGACATTGAGAGGGGCAGTCAGTGTGTAAAGAATAGTAAGAATATACATACACATAATATAGATATGTAATTATATAATAAATACAAAACATATAAATACATGAATACCTACGATAATTTTATATTGAGGACAGAAGTGAATAGATATAAATAAGACAGTGTTACGGAATAGTAGCTAAATAGTGCTCCTTCACTCGTTTTTAAAAAAGTGATAGTGTTTCACAGTCACGTATTTCAGCAGGCAGCGAGTTCCAGAGACGGACAGAGGACAGAGCTGGACAGAGAGAGAAAAACGCCCACTAGTGGGCGTTTTTTCTTTCTTAAGTACTAAGATTTAAGCTTCGTACAGACTGAGGCGAGCGAATCGCGCGCGTCGCTCATTTTGACAGATTTTGATCGCGTAACTCAAAGCAATGGCCATAGCCATAGCCATTGCCATAGCAATTTCTTTGACAATGGCTATGGCTATGGCTATCGCTTTGAGTTACGTGGTCGCACTCGCGAATTTCGCGCGGAATTCGCCTCAGTCTGTACGAAGCTTTAAATTGCCGATAAGTTTAAAAACACTACGGATACGAGTGAGTAATTACAACAGTTAATTTAACTTAATAATATAGGCATGCATCGAATTAATTAGTTTTATGTTCCTTTGGCGTATTCATAGGCGGTTGTTTATTTAAGGTCCTGTAAACATGACTATAGCGTGGAAAAAGAAAAAAGGTCACGATTTCATTGGATAACGTAATAAAGCATAAAAATGGAACATAAACATCAGTTTTGGTACATTTCCGATAAAAACGATAAAGAATGACAAACAATACACGATATCTTTTTTATACAGCGTGTTAGGTAAGCCGAATATGGTAAATAAAGTACCATGATTACAACCCCGGAAAAATTATAGCTAAGAATTTTTTTTTCTTATTCTAGGGTTGCCACTATGCAGATTATCATAGAAGTAGTGGTTTTCGGTGTTTATAATAAGTTTCGGGGTTGTATTCATGGTATCTTATCTACCATATTCGGCTTTATTACCAAACACCCTGTATATGTTGTAATGAGGATCAGTAACAGGTTTAAATCCTATCGTTTTATTGGTATAATATAAAAACATATTCATAGCTATGAAACTTAGTGAAAGATTTTTTGAAATCCGTATAGAAATGGTTGAGTTATGAGAGTTTTGAAGGAAATGCCAAGCTCAATGCAATATGTCCTTTATCACGTAAGACATAAGGTTCGCGTACGTCACGATGACGTCATAAGAACACCCCAAAATAACAGTGTTTTAGCACGTTTTAGCTCGTATATCTTCTCAGGTTTAAGAGATATCGTAAAAATTTCTTCACAGTTAATCATGTGGTGGCATAAGCTTTCTGATAAGCCACTAAACAAAAATCGTTATCTACTGATCCTCATTGTAAATGATATTATTAAAATGTCATTATCAACTTCTTTCGTTGTAAGAAAACCATTTGTTGAATTTTAAAAATGATTTTTTCAATAATATAAATATTTGGGTGAAGATTGTATAGGACAAGTCAGGATAAACAGTCTTATAAGTAGGAGGTTTTCCTGGATAAAGTGTGATTTTCTTTTATGGACTAAGTGCTAGCCCCGGAAATAGGTGGACAATTTACAGAGCGACGAAATCCCTCTTGTTAGTGTGACATACTATCATTATTAACAAATCAGGGCGCCTGGCAGATTTTCAGTGGTGGGGGTGGGAGTGGTTGAGCAACAAAGGGCTGAAAAAGCGATTGAAGGTATACAATTTACAGCTCTGGGTTTGGTGTGGTATAATAGCAAGCCAATCATGTATCTAAATCGAATATAACATTGCCAGGCATTTTGACTGGTGGAAAAGTAGTGCCAGGCGACATCAAAAGTGCGCGAAAAAGTGGTAAAGTTTGATGCCGCCTGGCACTACTAAGGAGAGGAGGTAAGGAGAGCGTCTGGAACTGCGGAATTGAAGTAATTTATGGTACATAGCATTTTACGCCTTATGTCCATTATGTAAAGTGCAAGGCGCATGGCTTAAAGATGATGATCTCTAGAAACTTTTACTACCAAATGGACTCCATTGAAAATAAGCTCTTTCTCATGCCGCTGCATCAACGTGGCATGCATGGCGCCGCAGTATGTATGTGTGTATGGTGGGTGGAATACTATTATGTATTCTGTGACGATATTACGGAGTATCAAATCGACATAAGCGACTGGCTTGGTTGGTGGTGGTACGTTGGCATGGCAGAAAAAGAACGGTTTATTTAATTGTGTGTAATGCAGAGTTCTTTACGACTTGTTCTGGGGTCTTAATGGAAAATGTTTTTTTCTGAACAGTAGTTTACATTTTCCAGTGTTCAGTGGTCACTATACTTAGGGACCATTTCAAAATTTGGAAAGCCCTGACAAAAAACCGTACATTTCAATAAAAGTCCGGATATTTTCACAGAGAGATCCAGACTCCATACGTTTTGGGACTTCTTTTTCGACCACTACTGGCTATTGTATGTTTTTTAACTATAGATAGTATAACACCGCCCAATTTAAAAAAAGCCGGACGAATTACAAAACCGGACAAAGTCCGGACAAGTCTAAAAGTCCGGACTAATCCGGACGGATGGTAACCCTAACTATACTAGTCTTACCACGCCATTCACGGATGATTCTACATAGATGCATGACAAAAGATAATTAGGTAAGTCAGGAGACTAAACTGTACAAAACAATACTCAAACCAGCCTTGCCTATGGGAACGCACTGTGTTGAAATAGAAATAGAGCTCTGTGATTGGTTCATTTATGTTTACGTATTACGTGTGATTGGTTTGTGGGATGCTGTGCGTCCGGGGGCACTGTGAGACCTCATAGTAATGTTTGTAAGATAAACGTACCTTTACACAGATTGAACAGAATATTTCTAAATATGTTATAATTGAGTTTTTCAATGTTTTTCGCCCCGGTGATGGGACCCCTGCAGCCTGAAGCGCGAACCAACTTGGTAGTTCCAAAAAGCACCATGAAACCACAGAATCAAAGAAACAGAGAGATACAACAGCCGCCTGTTCACTGAATGACACGAGCGTAGCAAGTGACGCCAGAAAAGAGACTATTCAAAATGGCTGCGGCGGCTGAACCGAGTACCTAACCCCTGAGGTTATCATATCAGTGGTCAGAAACGTAATTTCTTAATATACGACCACTCGCTGTGAGATAACGCTCTTATTGAACACCCCAAACAATTATCAATTATGTTTAATTATAAGGAATAAGCAATTTTTGTTAACAAAAAACAAGAACCCAAAAACCAAAATTTTCCATTATTACATTATAAGTAGTAGATATCATTTTTTACCTCTGGAAACAAGAAGAATGATTAACGATGTCTGTTACCTCATGAATGTCGCTAATGGGAAGGTAGATTGTCCTGAATTGTTGTCCCAAATCCACCTAAGAACTAACACACTCCGACTACGACAAAGATCACTTTTAAGTATCCCTCCAGCAAATACCAAGTATAGATCAAATACATTTGTGATACGGGCTTGTAAATCATTTAATCACCTCCCTTATGACATAGACTTGTTTTGCTCCAGCACTTCGTCAGTTAAAAATCTTGTATGCACTGATTTTTTTAAGGATCTTAATTAATTAATAAGTAAAAATAAATAAGTTATAGTTTAAAATTAAGTTTCACATGCATGCTTCTTATCTACTTTTCATCTTTACTGTTCAAAACTTCAACATAATAGATAAATATAATAAGCTTAGCAACTCTCTGTTTTAAATATTTTTTCTAAAATCTAAATACCACTACGCCCTTATGGTAAAAAACACTATTGTACACTCAATTGTGAAGATTTGTTAATAGCATAGTATTTACTTATAAGTTCTATTAAAAGATGTTATTTGTCTGTAAATCTTCCATGAAAATAAAATAAAAAAAAATAAAAAAAAATTGGAATAGCAACTTGAATTTAATCAGTGAATAATTTTAACTTAGTTAAATGCAAACGTGACTATTTTCATTTCATTTTATTTAAGTTGGCGAGTTGGCGTTTATTGAAAATATACTTTGCCAATGCGCACCCATACCAGACTGCATTAGCGCAGTATACTTTCAAGAGCGAAAACAAAATATATGTGTTGAAACTATACTCGATTTATGCGCGATAGTCAAGTATACTTTACACCTCATCGGATAATAAAGAAGTTCAGAAACTATACTAGGTCAATGAATTAGATCCGAAAGTGACACTCATCTTTTATTAAAAAAAAAAACTAATTCTCAAATAATTATTATGAACTCAACGCCCGATCGTTCGCACAACAATGGAAAATCTATTATGTCTCATTTTCCGGGGCCTGAAGGATTAATATTATTAAATATGTAACAAAAACCCTGTCAGATACTGAAACAGTTGATAGTGTTGCTAAAACTGAAAAACATTCTCCAAGGAACATCGTCGAAGAACATTTTTTTTACCTGTTTCAGTATCTGATAGGGTTTTTGTTACATACTGTATGTTCATAATAATTATTTGATATTATGAACTTATGAAATAATTATGAATTATTATTTTAACAGTGTTTTAATTAAATTATTTTGCGTTATTTTGATTAATAGATTTTTTATGCTAAATAATGTTTCCTTTTGACGACTTTTTCAGATTTACTTGGTGCTGCTTACACCATAAGTTCCTGCTTCGAGTTTGAGAGAGATGGTTTCCGATTGCGCGGGCAAAACGCCCGCATGTAAAGCATATTCGACTATTGCGTAGTGGTATTTACAGAGTATATTTTCCAGTGGTTATTATTTTATGAAGTGCTTGAAAATACTTATACTTGACTTTTGCGTACTAGCAAGGTATACTTTCCGTATCTGATACCTGCAATAAGTATCGGAAAATATACTCGAATACTGCGCAGTTCTGCGCGCTAGCAGAGTATACTTTCAATAACGCAGCGAGTTGAGTAACTTCCTAATAAATCGATTAGTTCTGTGTGCAGTAAAATAACATTTGTATCTTTTCTAAAATTAGGTAGGTACCAATATATACTGTTTAATATATTACATCGAAACACTATACGAATATAAGGTTTGATATTACATTACATATAGGTAAATATAATATAAACATCCGTCACACATCACATCACACAAACGTTTACCCCTACAGGGACCTTTGGCGCAGTACACGCATCTACTAATATGCGATCGTCAATGTTGTGAAAAAAGAAATATTTTAGCTTACTTCCGCAAAAAATATAATGCTAGATGCACCGCCCGCCCGCTCGCAAATAAATGCATGCACACCACAAAATATCAGTGCACAATACCTGCATATAGCAAGACACCTTGCAGTATCGAAAATAGAGCAATTAATTTTTCTCCCTGTTGTTGCTTTGTAGTTATATCGTTAGGCAATGTATTTTATTTACTTATCAGAGAACTATTTATCATCAACATGTAAACAACAGAAATGGAATGCAATGGCCGGGTACTTAGTGTAAATAAACGGTATAAGACGTCACGATTATAACCGACCAACAAATTAAAATGTAGGTTAAACGTAATTCAGAACAAAAATAAATATTATAATTCACAATTCATAAATCCTAGGGATACAGTTATTTAAAACTGATAAAATCCAATCAATTTTAAACCTTATAAAAGTGAACGTAAAGCTTAAAAACTGGTTGAGGAATTTTTTTATATGAAGTGTGGCATAGTCTTAGTCCGCCATTTTTTTTTAAACCGCGTCGCACTAGAATTTATTTTTCTTATTTTATTTATTGAACATTGTTACCACAGCATTTACAGAGCATTTACGCAGGTATAATTTATACAGTAGGTACATAAGCCAATTACGGAAACAACACTTTGTTTAAAACTTGTTTATTTCGATTGCGGACGTATAGACGAGCAAAAATATTATATTATCATCACACACGGGTCTAAAACGTCATGTTTTACAGATAATTGGACAAAAAGTTGCAATATTTACAATTTTTTTAATCTTAAAGGTTCAAAACACCTCAGAATCCATTCAATTGGCTAATTAATGACCATGTTATTATTATTTAATATGTTTAAGCGCATCGTGAGTGCATAAGAGCGAAAGTGTTAAGTTTATTGTACTATCAATGCGCTCAACGTTGAAATCCCTAATAGTTAAGGTTGCACACTACAGTACGAGGCATATAACTTGAAATCGGGTGGGGATTGCGCGAAACGCGTATTTTGGGTATGTGTAGCGGAGAGGGGCGCGGGCGGCGGGAGAGGGGCGCGCGCTATTGCTCGCTCACAAGAGCACATGCGCGAACTTATCCCCACTCCGTCGAAAAAATTTCAAGATAAAGCCTAGTACTGTACACTATAGTATTATGTAATCTGTGGTTGCACTTTTTTTCGTAATATCTCTAAAAAGTTTACGTTTTGTTCGTCTATATCTCCGCTATCGAAATATAAGAGTTTCAAAGGTGTAGTATTTAATCGGGTAACAATAAACTCCCATTTTGGGTACAAAAAATACTGAATATAGCGTACTGAAATACTAATTGGGCGACAGACTGAGGGCGACTACAAATGTTGAAAACTGGTGACTTTAAAATACAAATTGAGTACCTTTCAGAACGGGCGACCAAATTACTATTTGGGCGACAACCTTAAGGCACACAAAACATTTAAAATTTGGCATAAGTATATTTTATTTAAAAAAGGTGACTATTAATTATCCTAATTGAGATGACAAAAATACCACGTTGTGCAGCTTAAATCAGTTATATAGTCACCACTTGGTATAATAGTTGCCCACTCAGTATTTTTGTCACTCATTTAGAATTTTGACTGCTAACTTAAACTGTACCTTTTTTAATAGAGAAAATGCTCGTTATTACCTTCCGACACTCCTCATCGATATAATACCCGGTCTAGCGAGAGAGGGCCGACCGACGAGTCCTAAGCTCGCTATAGCGCGCCAATTCTGATGAGCATGATCTCAGGAAAAAAGTAGGAATGCTGTTGACTGTAAAAAAAATAAAAGATTAAGTGCGCTAACACACTGGGACGCCATGGCGACGTCACCGGCTACGTAGCCATGGCTATCTTTGGTCACAGAATAGATATAAGTACTACCGTACAGAAAGGAATCTCTCCGCCCCGCCCCACAATCAATTACCTCACCCCACCGGCGCCCACCGCGCGAGTTCCGTGTGCTCATTTTAGTCATGTGTGTCAACGCTCCGTCCGTCCAGTCCATGCGGGCGCGCGGCGATCTATTGTTCAGCCATCGGTAGTCTAGCCCTAGCTTCACGCACTCAGTTACGCGTGTACAAAAACGTCATCGTCGTCTTGTATGGTGTGTCCGGGGTGTGCTTTGGCTACCTGCCGTAGCCAATGAGGTTGCCAAATAAGTAACCAGTGGCTACTGACTCTAGCGCGGGCTCTCGGACGGCATCAGGATAGGTGACCATTACTTATTTTATTATCAACTAAGATGTGTGGTGTGGACAAGAGGAATCGCTAGCGAATGCCTAGCAATAACACCTGTTTCACGAATATTCTATTTGAAATTAACACTGATTTTAACTAACGATGTAGCTTCCTATTGGCAATAGTTACCATATCAGGAACGGATAACGAATTTCATCTGTATCGAAACTCAATTCTTTTCGCACAAAACACGAATATAGCCAGAGTCGTCACTTTAGAGTATCCAGTCTCCACGTATAGGGGCGGTCGGTCGGTCGTGGCTACACTTCCAAATTGGAGAAGTCGCCAGACCGTAGACAAGACAAGTGTCTTAACTGTTATACATTTCAATACAAATTATCTGGATACGTATGTCGTATACGTAACCGGTGACGCGATGTCGCCAAGGCACCCCAGTGTGTTAGCGCTCTAAATAAATAAGTCACAGATATTTGTCGATTGTTACGCGAAGAACTCTACCTTTTACGATATTGATTTGGGTCTCAAGTAACAATAATCATTAATAATAATACTTTACTTATCTAATTAGTGTAGTTAGATTGATTGTAACTACTTGACCTCAAGCGTCTTTGATCTAATTTGTAGACTAGGTAAGACGCGTGATAACGGCATATTTTCGGCTGTAGCACGATATGTGGAGGCCAAAGAGCTAGTTCAACGAACAGCAAAGCAAGTCTGTCTTATTTGATACAACGGTACTCTGAACAACGATAGTTAGTTAATTGTTGGCAAGCATGATAAGCATTTTTATTTAAGATTTAATAACTTCTACTGACAGAGTAATTAATCCCGCTATATTAAAAAACATATATATAAAAATATATATAAAAATAACTGTCAACAACAAATTGGCATACATATCCTTACACAATGGTTACAAAAGATTATGTAGCGTCAACAAATTATTTAAAAACTTATGTTTTTACAATAAAAATAAAAGTAACAAATTAGAACGTATTCGTAAGTATAAAGAAGCTCTCGTACATATTCTTTATGAAAATGCACATAATATTAAATGACATCATCCATTTTGGTCCAAATGCGAAAGTGCCGGCCAAAAAGCAAATGTGCTTTATTCTGATAGATTTTGTCTATCTAAGCATTTCCTATTATGGCACCGAAACTGTACCACCTCTAGACTTGATTTTAAATAAGCTCAAAAAGCCTGTCTTTTCATATATTTTGGCACAAATGTAAAAAACCGGCCAAGTGCGTGTCGGGCCACGCGCAGTAGGGTTCCGTAGGTACATTATACCATACCATATTTTAATACCGCTATCATTTTTCGTCTGAAAAAATAACTTTGTTTTTCACAGTGTTTGTATGAATGACAAAGTTATATTTGCGGTTTTGGAAAATGTACTATATCTCGAAAACTAATTACTGTATCTCGTTCAAAACAATTTTCGTTGAAAGTGTTTATTAAGATCTATAGTTTATATTTTTTTTAGATTTTTCACCCTCTTACTTTAAAAGTTAAAGGGGGGGGGGGGACACACATTTTACCACTTTGGCGGCATATATTTTTCAAACGGTTGACTTTAAAAAAAAAATAGTCTTAGAAACCTCAATGTCATTTTTAAAGACCTATCTATAGACACCCCACAAGTATTGGTTTGATGAAAAAAAATATTTTCAGTTTCAGTTCCATGTATGGGGAGCCCCCCCTTAATCTTTTATTTTTTTTATTTTTGTATAAAAATCGTAAAGCGGTTCACAGAATACACCTGCCTACTAAGTTTCAACTATGTAGTCCTAATACTTTTGGAATAAAGTAGCTGTGACATACGGACGGACAGACAGACAGACAGACAGACAGACATGACGAATCTATAAGGGTTCCGTTTTTTGCCATTTTGGCTACGGAACCCTAAAAAGCCGGCCAAAAAGCTAATTCTGATAGATTTTGTCCGCCTAAGCATTTCTAATGATGGCACCGAAGCGATAGCACCGTTGTACTTGATTTCAAAAAGTGTACTTTCATACATTTTGACACAAATGTGAAGCGGTGCTACAGCTTCGGTGCCATAATAAAAAATGCTTAGATGGATAAAATCTATCAGAATAAAGCACTTTTGTCTTTTGGTCGGCAATGTCATATTTGAACCAAAAATGTATGAAACATGGATGATGTCCTTTATTACCGTCGAGTTGCAACGAATGGCAGGATATTTAATGAAATACAGATGCTTATCAGTTCAATATATTCAAATCTTTATTCTTAAAATCTAAAAAATGTTGATTTTACTAATTTCATCAGGGCACATTTGATATTTAAAAGATGGGTAAAATAATACCTTAATAAAAATATCACGTTCTCGGGCCGAAAAATATTTAAAATAATCCGATTTCAACTTAGTATAATAAATAAGTTCGACAGTGCTTTGTTTACAAATATTATCTATAGGATTTTGATTTAACAAATGATTTTTCCAGTGATTACGTATGTTACACTTACACGTACCCGTATTTTACGTTAAAATAAATTAAATCGGCGGTGGATTGGGTCTACTAAAGGCAGTTCATAAACATTACCAAACTAAATAAACAGTTTTAGAAACATCAAAGTAAGGAACATTCATAATTTACATTGTAGCTTTACAATAATTTTACATATAAATTTTATTAAGTACTATGATGCTGCTGAGGTCACGATCGACACACTAAAACATAATAAATGCTCCAGTCTAAAACAAATGTACATACATTAATTTTATTTTTACATTATAATGTGCATACAACCTATAAAAACGGTAACAATATATTGTCTGGCACTACTTCATTTTGTACATAACATAGCTTTAGATTCGCGTCAATTAACATTGAAAAGTTTGAGTTTTTTACTTGTGTGTTACGCTTAAAAGATGCTAAAATAAATAGATGTAACGATGTGAAGAATGAACACGATTCGCCTGAGCCGGGCCTTTTGCAGGATAATACTGGTCGGCTCAGTCAGCACCCATCAACAGTCGACATTATTACCTGCAAACAACATTATGTCAATGTAATACAGTCCAAAGATTTAAATTGTTAGATACGCCCTTACCATAGTATGAGCTCACCGAAATGTGTCAACATTCAAATGAGTGAGCCTTACTTCTTTGCTATTAGATAGCTATTAGTGATCACCCAGTGGCAGTTATTGCGTCAAACCACAAGAACACTGTTTCAAAAAGCCGTTGCCTTTCATCTGTGCACCAATAATTCAAGAAATACAAATAAAGCAAAAATGGTGTAATATTTCATATGAAAGTATTTAGATTTCATTAATTATCGAAATTTATTTTGCTTCCGTTGTCAAAAATATTGAAATCTATCTGACAGCACATGACAAAGAAAGTACAAGCAATTACTGTAAGTTAAAAAGAGAAAACACTATTCCAATTTATTTAAACCCGATGGCACCCCGCTGGTGTACAGAGGACTCGGTTTATATTGGGATCATCTTCCGATGGACGTAAGCAAAAAAGCGCATGCGTGCGCCATTTTGTCAATTTGAAAAAAATGCTAGTTTTTCAGTACGAATGCATATCTAACGATTTTAATCTTTGACACAGCCCCTGTTATTTATACATAAAACTAGTGGCTCAGTGAGCTGTAAACCTCGCGTTTGTGCGTTTAAAAGAAGCTCAAATTGTATGTTGCTTAAAAATTAATCTAACAGATGTCGCCCCAAGGTTTTCAAAAGCAGTAGGTACTCAGCGCTGTTTGGGAGACATTCTTTTATTATATCTAGAGGCTAGATATTCGAGCTATTCGAGGCTAGATGGCGGTTCTAATTTTGAAATTATTTCGAAATTAGTGTATTATTATTTCGAAAAAAATCGATAAAATCTGGCTAGGCAAAAACAATATATATAATTATCGAACTTGCTCACAAAATTTCACGAGAATCGGTCGAGAAATGCGTCATATAGAGGAGAACAAACGGACATATGAAAGAAAAAGCACAGACGCCGCTCGCGCGCGCGGATGTATGTGTGTGTGTGGTAGCGTGTGCGTGTGTGTGATAGTGAGTAGTGACGTACCTATACGCGTGTCAGTCAGTTCTCTCCTCAGTAGGTCCAGAAGACGGGCGGCACCGTCTTACACTCGCCCGCGTCCAGCGTGCCATCTATGACGGGCCGGTACGACAGCTTGTGTGTGTGTGTGTGTGCGTGAGTATGATAGTGTGTAGTGACGTACCTATACGCGCGTCAGTTCTCTCCTCAGTAGGTCCTGATGACGGGCGGCACCGTCTTGCACTCGCCCGCGTCCAGCGTGCCGTCTATGACGGGCCGGTACGACAGCTTGTGTGTGTGAGCGTGTGTATGATAGTGTGTAGTGACGTACCTATACGCGCGTCAGTTCTCTCCTCAGTAGGTCCTGATGACGGGCGGCACCGTCTTGCACTCGCCCGCGTCCAGCGTGCCGTCTATGACGGGCCGGTACGACAGCTTGTGTGTGTGAGCGTGTGTATGATAGTGTGTAGTGACGTACCTATACGCGCGTCAGTTCTCTCCTCAGTAGGTCCTGATGACGGGCGGCACCGTCTTGCACTCGCCCGCGTCCAGCGTGCCGTCTATGACGGGCCGGTACGACAGCTTGTGTGTGTGAGCGTGTGTATGATAGTGTGTAGTGACGTACCTATACGCGCGTCAGTTCTCTCCTCAGTAGGTCCTGATGACGGGCGGCACCGTCTTGCACTCGCCCGCGTCCAGCGTGCCGTCTATGACGGGCCGGTACGACAGCTTGTGTGTGTGAGCGTGTGTATGATAGTGTGTAGTGACGTACCTATACGCGCGTCAGTTCTCTCCTCAGTAGGTCCTGATGACGGGCGGCACCGTCTTGCACTCGCCCGCGTCCAGCGTGCCGTCTATGACGGGCCGGTACGACAGCTTGTGTGTGTGAGCGTGTGTATGATAGTGTGTAGTGACGTACCTATACGCGCGTCAGTTCTCTCCTCAGTAGGTCCTGATGACGGGCGGCACCGTCTTGCACTCGCCCGCGTCCAGCGTGCCGTCTATGACGGGCCGGTACGACAGCTTGTGTGTGTGAGCGTGTGTATGATAGTGTGTAGTGACGTACCTATACGCGCGTCAGTTCTCTCCTCAGTAGGTCCTGATAACGGGCGGCACCGTCTTGCACTCGCCCGCGTCCAGCGTGCCGTCTATGACGGGCCGGTACGACAGCTTGGTTGCGCCCGTTTCGCAGTTTGTTTCCGCCATCGTGTGCTTTCTCCAGTGTTTTTCAAACGGAAGTTTGGTCTGGTGACAAACACATATTTCAATCGTAAATAATATTAACACAATGCCTTTTGTTTACTTAATAATTTACTAATTACAGCAAAAACCATTCTCTAGAGTCCAACCAAAATCTCAATCTATGTTCTTCTTCTTCTTATTTTTGTTTTGGCAATCTACTTTCCTCTTGGAAGTAATTTTTGCCAGTGTCAAGTGTTGAATAGTCCAGTGGTAGATTGTTTCAGTTTACATTAAAATGCGGGTGCATCGCATTCTAATGCTGCTTGGAGCATTTGGCACCAAGTATAATCAAGGCAGTTTACTCGGTAAGGTCAGCCGAGGTAGCCACCACTACAATAAAAGTCTCAGCTTCACACAACCAAGATCGCGCCTATTTCAATAATCCCACATATTGTTCAGTTGCGTAGACACTTGTACCACAAAACTGCACCAATTTTAAGACACAATATCCACTACGAATCAATTTGCGAATAATTAAAATAGTCACCAAACCAACCCCGACAAAATGGCGCCAAAAACTCCAATCTATGTTCAGTTTCATAAGTAAAAAAACCGGCCAAGTGCGTGTCGGGCCACGCGCCGTAGGGTTCCGTAGTTACCTTATACCATACCATATTTAATATCACCTATCATTTTTCGTCTGCATAAATAACTTTGTTTTTCACAGTGTTGGTATGAATGACAAAGTTATATTTGTGGTTTTGGAAAATGTCTCGAAAACTAATTACTATATCTCGTTCAAACTAATTTTCGTTGAAAGTGTTTATTAGGATCTACAGCATATATTTTTTTTAGATTTTTCACTCTCTTATTTCAAAAGTTAAAGGGGGGGGGGGACCCGGGGGACACACATTTCACCACTTTCGCGGGGTATATCTTTCAAACGGTTGACTTTGAGAAAAAGTTGTTTTAGAAACCTCAATGTCATTTTTAAAGACCTATCTATAGACACCCAACACGTGTTGGGTTGAAGAAAAATTTTTTTTCAGTTTCAGTTCCATGTAGGGAGCCCCCCTTAATCTTTTATTTTTCTTATTTTTGTATTAAATTCGTTAAGCGGTTAACAGAATACATCTACCTACCTACCAAGTTTCAACTGTGTAGTCTGAATACTTTCGGAATAAAGTGGCTGTGACATACGGACGGACGGACAGACAGACAGACAGACAGACATGACGAATCTATAAGGGTTCCGTTTTTTGCCATTTAGGCTACGGAACCCTAAAAATGGCCCCCGCAAACCATGTTTTACTATTATGGACCCTAAGAGATAAAAACTCATAAATACCGGGTGTAACAAGACCCTCAACGAAGCCGAGGTCTACGTATTCTGCCCATCATCAGGACCATTTCTTTTCAAAATTATTGCTGGGAAACGATTTTAATTTTTGGTGTTAAAAAAGAAATGCATACATTATCACGCAGTGTAACGCGTACAACAGACCGCGCCTGCGAGTGTATGCTACACAGCTGCGTGCGGCCGAGTTGAAAGGCAGCGTTTATGTGCGTACTCATGAGATACATTAAGTGATGACATTTTGAAGCCATTGTTTGTTACGAAAATATTGACAATGTTTCATTGGACAAAAATTTGGAAATAACGAATAAAATAAGATTCCATAAATTTTTTTTTTTTTACTTTGACCTTCAATAACTTCGTAGCTATTGGTTTCCCAGGTATATACACGATTAATTTTTAAGTATATCTAAAAATGAAAAGGGGACCACGTAAATAAACAACTTTTACTATGGGGCCAACCACGAAATCACGAAAAAAAAATCTGCTGTTCTATAGAAAAGTACAACATCGACTCGACTATAACCCTTATGGTGTGACTCAGTCTGTCTGTCTGTCTGTCACAGCTGGATATCTCGAGAACTACTAATGGTATCAACTTGAAATTTGGAATAGTTTAAGATGACATTTGCCCAACTATTTTGCAAATAAGAAAGTAATAAAAAAAAAAAAATTTTTACAACAGTGACTGAAAAGGGGTCTTAAAAAGGGGTGACTAGGGCATGTGGGGTATAATATAAAAGAGCGCTGTTTGCACATTTTAAAACATTTTTTCCTTTTTTCTTAGGCCGCATAGTTTTCGACTTATGATGAAAAATGTAAAAAAAATACCGTCCCCCCCCTTATCTCCGAAGTTTGTTGTGTAAAGATTACAGGAAAAATAAAACGATGTCTCAATATAACACACTTTTTTAGAAATTCAAAAAAACAAACAAAAATTCTTTAGTTTCACTACCAGTCAACAGATGGCGCTTTCCTAAGAATGCGAAAAAAAAATAGTTCTACTATCGTTCAAGAGATGGCGCAACCTAATACTACAATAATAAATTGGTGGCTGGTTCTAATAAATATAATTACCTACTATTTGCCGTACGAATAAACGAAGAATAAGTTCCTACTTAGTAATGTAAACAGTTTGCAATGTGGAGTGGCTGAAACGTTTTTCAGTCACCATAAGCAGCTGTGGTTAAGATTTGTAAATTAACTGTCCGCCTGTTCGCCCTTCCACCTGTCTGCCGTTTATCCTACTTGTTTAAGGACTGTACTAAAGTAACATATCCAAATATATTTATGATTGTATGGAACCCTCGGTGCGTGAGTCCGACTCGCTCTTGACCGGTTTTTTTTTTCGCGATTTCGTGGTTGGCCCCATAGTAAAAGTTGTTCGTTAACGTGGTCTGAAATACTCTTTCCATTTTTAGATATACTTAAAAATTGACGGTGTAGGTCTTGTCACACCCGTTAGGGAACGTACCCATACTACGTGACCCGTTAAGGGGGGGGAGGGGGGTCTTTAAAATACCACGCTTGGTCACAGGGGGGGGGGGAGGGGGGCCTATGTTTTGTCACGTAGTCAATATTGTCAATGGAAATCTGGTTCTTTTTTTTCAAGTTGTATTCAAATATGGCACGCAGCGAAATTTTTTTTCTTCTTGAAAAAATGTTTTTCACTTGTAATTGTATGTAAAATTATAATACACACTCTTGGCATTACATGGCAAGCGCCTTACTAATGAAAAGACAAAAATGAGCAAATTTTTTTTTAGATTTCTGTTGAAAATGATGTAAAACCATTATCTATGAAATACTACGTGAAAACTAGGGGGGAGGGGGGGGGGTCTTGGCATATACTACAAAAATCAATCAAAAATGGTAAAATATGGGTCACGTAGTATGGGTACGTTCCCTTAGTAGTAAGTATCAATCCAAACCTGTCCATCGAGTGGCTTCGAGTAATCCAACTCGTCGCGCCTGGTCTTGAAGTCCTCCCGCGCGTGCGCGCCGCGCGACTCCTCCCGCGCCAGAGCGCCTTCTACGATCTGCACCGAGTTGATGAGCAAATTCTGCAGCTCGAGCGTCTCTACTAGATCGCTGTTCCAGATCAGCGAACGGTCCGACAGGCGGATGTCCGCGAACTGACCGTAAATGTCGTGAATCTGCCTTTGACCTGGTGGGGGTAAAAACGAAATCATAAAAAAATCTTAACTCTTAGGATTGTTTCCAATCGAGATCACGGGTGCCTAACTACACCTAAAGGCAAATATCGTCACACCCCGGGCACTCTATACAAACGCCGCGTTACAACTACCTATTACACAGACGCTACACAGTGACGTTTTTGCACACGCGCAACTGTGTGCGTGAAGTCTAGGGCTATTGAATGAGCATACGAACTGGCCTACGACCTCGCGGGGCGCGGTGAGGTAATTGATTGTGGGGCGGGGAGGAGAGTTTCCTTTCTGTACGGTAGTACTTATATCTATTCTGTGATATCGTTTGAATGCCGCGTGATTTTACATGGGTTTAGTTCACATTGATAAGCAAGTTCTGCAGTTCGAGCGTCTCTACTAGACCGCTGTTCCAGATCAGCGAGCGGTCCGACAGGCGGATGTCCGCGAACTGCCCGTAAATGTCGTGAATCTGCCATTGGTAAGAAGGGGTAAGAACGAAATCATAAAAAAATTTCAACTCTTAATTTTTAGGGTTCCGTACTCAAAAGGTAAAAACGGGATCCTATTACTAAGACTGCACTGTTCTCTGTCTGTCTGTCTGTCACCAGGCTTGTATCTCATACACCGTGATAACTAGACAGTTGAAATTTCGCAGATTATTTATTTATGTTGCCACTTTAACAACTAAACAAAACTAAAAACAGAATAAAATAAATATTTAACAGCGGCTCCCATACAACCAATTTTTTTTGACGTTTTTTGCTCGATATTGATAACGACGCTTAACGACGAAAATAAGTAAATTCTGCAAATCGAGCGACTGCACTAGATCGCTGTTCCAGATCAGCAAGCCGACGTCTGCAAACTTACCGTAGATACTTCGATCAAGAATATACTAGATGTTCGGTCAGTCTCAAAGACGGCACCTCGAAATAACGCCCCCCATCAAAGGGACAGCTTATTTTGTACAAATTGTTTTCTTCTTTGTTTCTTACTACTTAAAGTAGAATTTGGAAAGAATTGTCATTTGTACCCAGATATAAATATTCATGTGGGGATTCGGATTGCGAAATTCGAAAGCGATTCGAAATTTCGCAATTCTAAGCCCACATGAATATTTATATCTGGGTACAAGTGGCTGACATTTTTGCGTGCTCTTTTAGTTCGTGAAGTGTCTAGGAAGGTTATTTCCAAAGGTCCACAGCTCCATTGTTTTCAAAAAATGTAACTTCATACTTTGGTTCCCAACGGGTCCACGACTATTCTTGATCGAAGCATAGATATTATCATGAATCTGCATCATTTAAAACTTCTAAAAACACTTCCTTTTTAGGATTACATTACTATCGAGGATACGCACGCTTTACCACCCCTAAAGTAAAAGTAGTTGCTCTCACATAAGTAAGCCAAAGAGTCGAGAAATGTAAAACATAGCTTTTACTTTAAAAATACTATTTTTTTGTAGAATTTCGCAGCTGTTTCGATACATGCCTTCTTCCAGTGTGTTCTTTTGCCTGAAGACAGCGGCATTCTTCTGCATACACTTCTGCATGCGCAGGCGCAGGTCGGCGGTGGGCAGCGAGCCGTTGGCGTACCTGATGTGGTCCAGGTTGGCAATGCTCTGTTCTCCAGACGTCTGAAGACCAAAAAAATCTACATATTTTCTGATACTTAATAAATATTTAAGTATTAAAGACTCCTACCTAAATGTCTATGTTGATATCCACAACAAAACGCAAATGTAATTCTAATGTGACTGCAATAAAAATATTATCATTACAACTATGGGGAATGTCAGAAAATAAACCAAATTACCTGAATATTTTTTTATAGGTAGGAATAAGGTTCCTTAGTAAAATAAAAAAGTTTCAGAATTTTCGGTTGCGTGAAAAAAATTAAAGTCTCTTCGACTTCACAAATGTACGAAAGTAACAGCAGAATGGAGATTATACCTTTGCCGCTAACTGCCACAACCACAACAGGTATTAAAAAAAAGTTTTTCACTTCTCATGCTCATAAAGTTCGTCTTTATGTTGGGTATAGGCTGCATAAAATCGCTTTTTATGCTCTAGTGCATAAAGTAAAATCTTCGTCTAAGTCTCAGACTTTAAGACAAAGGTCGTCAGGTAAACAGCCACACTTCGTTAAATTAACTTGTTATTTCATTGTTTCTTCATTTTTTGTTGTGTTATACTTAATACTTTTTTATTTTTGAAAATGGGTAAGATTCAATTTTATTTAAAGACCTTAATAAAAAAATTTTTTTTTTCAATTTTCGGATATGGGTATCAAATGAAAGACCTTGATGAGCACATTCCAAAATTATATTTTTTTAATAAAAAAAATGAGGTTTTTTTTTCAATTTTTGAAAATGGGTATCAAATGAAAAGCCTTGTTGAGCACATTCCAAAATTATATTTTTTTAAATAAAAAAAATAGTTTTTTATTTATTTTTGAATATGGGTATCAAATGAAAGGCCTTGATGAGCACATTCCATAATTATATTTTTTTTAATAAAAAAATGAGTTTTTTTTTCAATTTTTGAATATGGGTATCAAATGAAAGGCCTTGATGAGCACATTCCAAAATTATATTTTTTTTTATAAAAAAATATTATTTTTTTCAATTTTTGAATATGGGTATCAAATGAAAGGCCTTGATGAGCACATTCCAAAATTATATTTTTTTTAATAAAAAAATGAGTTTTTTTTTTCAATTTTTGAATATGGGTATCAAATGAAAGGCCTTGATGAGCACATTCCAAAATTATATTTTTTTTTATAAAAAAAAAATTATTTTTTTCAATTTTTGAATATGGGTATCAAATGAAAGGCCTTGATGAGCACATTCCAAAAATAGATATCTTTTCACAAAAAATTAAGAAAAAACTATATATTTTTTTTTCAATTTTTGAATATGGGTATCAAATGAAAGGCCTTGATGAGGACATTCCAAAAAGATATATTTTGTCACAAAAAGTTACGAAAAAAATTTTTTTTTTTCAATTTTTGGATATGGGTATCAAATGAAAGGTCTTGCTGAGCACATTCCAAAAATATAGAATTTGTCACTAAAATTTAAGATTTTTTTTTTAGATTTTTACATTATTGTTGTTTGATTTCCTCACAATCGAAGTGAAAAGCAGAGTGTATAACTCGTACATAAAACCCATTTTACCCTCGACTTGACTATCCACCCTCGCCTGCGGCTCGGGTGGATATATACGTCTCGGGTAAAAAGGTGCGTTTTATGCACTTGTTGTACAATCTACTATTAACATTTTGTATCGCAACTTTTTTTAATACCATGTTGTGGTTGTGTCAGAAGGTGGCAAAGGTATAATCTCCATTCTGCGTTACATTTGTACATTTGTGAAGTCGAAGAGACTTTAATTATTTTTAAAGTTTTCACGCAACCTTGATTTTTTCGGACATTCCCCATTAGATTTTTTCGGACATTCCCCAATATGTTACTGAAATTAATAAGCTGCAGCGTAATTTTTTAAGACTTGTAGCGACTCGTACCATATTTTATAGGTTGTCAATCTTTCGTAATCTATGTGTGGAAAACCATTTGTTGTATGTTATAATTGATTTTTTCAATAAAGAAGTGGGTGAAGATTGTTGACCAAATAAGACAAATAAGGATAAACAAACTATACCTATACTACTTTTAATATAAATTAATAATTAACACGATAATTATGTAATGATCGAAAGTCTGACGTCTTTCTATTCTTTATCTCTCGTGATGTTTAATAACATTAAACATGGGATGGATTAGAGGTCCGGTGTAGTACCGGTAATTACGTAATGTAGGTATTTGATCAATTATGACGATTTAGTTTGTTTTGTCTATCTACTACGCGAGCGACCTAAGTTATCAGGCTATCGTTAAAACAAATGTGTGTAATACATGTTTTTGTGTATTGTATATACGTACATGTACAGTGTACACAACCTAAAAAACGTGCATCGAGCTGCAATCTATTTTTAAGGTGGTTATACAATGGAAAGTGGCACCCTCCGAGGTTTTTATTTAATAAGTTGTTAATAGAAAAGGATTTTAATTAAACTTTACTTGGAATTTTTAGGGCCCATGGTCTAGTATTTTTAAAAGATATCACTATATTCCCTCGTAGTAATTCGTAGAAGTTGGTAGCAAATGAGTCAAAACCGGCCACTTTTAGCAGTTTTGCTATTTACTTCTAGCAGTGACTACCAGGGAATGTAATGATACCATTCAAAAACACTAGACTTTAAGTATGGGCCCTTTTTTTGTACCAGAGGAACCCGTATTTTGTGATACGAGTATGAGCCCTAAAAATTCCATGTAAAGTTTTATTAAAATTGTGTATTAAAATTAAATAAAATTCACAGCGGCGGGCGTCACTTTCGGTCATATAACCGCCTTTATCAATTTAAAGAAAAGTGAGGTTTATTTCAATTACTGAAAGTACTGTGTAGACCTAAAAACACAAATTATGGTCGATGTGTATCTATTTCACTTTCTAACATTTTTTATTTATTTATAAGGTACACCAACAGCATAATATACAAACATTTTAGTTCAAAGAAACAAAGGTAATTGTTCTAGTATATAAGCCAATTATAAGTATACACTACATTGGCCGAAATTATATAGAAGTAAATTTTTTAAAAGATAATTAAAACATTGTTATTGTTTGAGACACCTTTAGTTTGTAATTAGAAAGAATTGATATGATTTGATAATTGATTTATTACTGATAGATTGCTAAACTAACTGATAAATGATATGAAAACAATTGCTAGTGAGGACGCGTCCGCCGTACTGTAGGTGAAACGTGTAATGTCGTAGAAATAATAAAAATGACGTAAATTGCATCGACCTAAATAAATTGCCGATTTTCAAAAATGAATGATTGCACCATACAGTTATAAAAGTGTCACTCACGTCTTTAAGCGGCGCCTGCGTGTCTCCGGGTTTGGCGATCTCTTTAATGGTGAGCGCACACGCGCGGCCGAACACGACGATGTCGAGCAGAGAGTTCGCGCCGAGCCTGTTCGCGCCGTGCACGGACGCGCACGACGCCTCGCCCGCCGCGAACAACCCGGGGACTACTTTGTCTTTACCGTTGTAGTGGGTGATCACCTGGAAATGATGAGCGATTAATAAACTTGATCATACTTAAAAGCTGTGACCCTAGTAGGTCATAGAAGGACCGCACAGAAAGGATATAGCAATTTCGTTAGGGAAATTCAATGCTACACAATGTGTTAAAAAATAACCCCTAATACCGAATATGGTAGATAGGGACCATCAAATTGAATAACTTTTACTATTAGTACAGTAGCCCGTAGAACATTTAAATTACGAAAAAGGTTACCGTTTGCCGTTGTGATATAGTTATTTATTACGAAATTATAGATACTTTAATCCAAGTTTTACAGATCGCAGCCCGCCGTAACCTATATTTGTATATCTCCGAAAATGATATTTTTTTAATTTTTTGAGGTTCACCACATGGTTTAGCTATTGTCGTGTTCTACAGCTTTGTTTGATTGCCACTGATAATAGTAAGACTATGGAAAGTCACTATACACAGATTTAAGACCAGATAAAGTCCAACCATTTTCATCTGGTCTTAAATCTGTGTATGACTACTTTTCACAGTCTTACTTTTATCTGTGGCAATCAAACAAAGCTCTAGAACACGACAATAGTTAAATCATGTGGTAAACCTCGAAAAATAAAAAAATATAATTTTTGGAGATATACAAATATAGGTTACGGCGGGTTGCGATCTGTAAAACTTGGGTTAAAGTATCTATAATTTCGTAATAAATAACTATATCACAACGGCAAACGGTAACCTTTTTGGTAATTTAAATGTACTACGGGCTACTGTACTATATGGGACCAACTCGGAAATAACGAAAAAAATCAGCTGTTTCATATAAAAATTAATAACGAAAATATCGAAATGTATGAAACAGTCAGCTGTTTCATACATTTTGATATTTTCGTTATTAATTTTTATATGAAACAGCTGCATGCATTCAAATAAGATAGGATAGGTATGTATACAACGTGTTACAAAAACCCTAATGCCGAATATGGTATATACGGTCCATCAAACAGGGGCCGTACCGGCTAACGAATCGAGCTTCGGAAAATTTGCCGAGTTTCAAATCAAAACAGATAAATCGAAGTAAGGAATTACTTATTGTACTTTTTGTTGAAGTTATTTGGAACATATTGATGTTTGTGTGACCTCATGAATTAGGGTTCGCCATTTTTGCCCAATTGGGGCTCGATTTATCTGTTTTAATTTGAAACCCGGCAGACTTTTCGAAGCTCGATTCGTTAGCCGGTACGGCCCCTGAACAACTTTTACCATGGGACTAACACTGAAATCGCGAAAAAAAAATCAGTTTTTTTTTCTTTTCGCGATTTCAGAACATATAAAATAAACTTATAAAATATCATGGAACATACAAAGTAGCCTATCAAAAATACCTATAAAATTAAAGCCAATAAAATTCCGTTTGCTGCACACTCCTGGGGCTCTTTGAATCACTCGACTGGCGTCGAGCGCTCGTTTTTACTGATTTTCGTTCGACATCTCATACATTTGAGTCATATGTCGAACGAAAATCAGTAAAAAGAGCGCTCGATGCCAGTCGAGCGATTCAAAAATAGGGCCCCAGTTTGTATGCTCATTCAACAGCACTTCACGCACACAGTTGCGAACGTCACTGTAGCGTCAGCCGAGCGATTCAAAAATAGGTCCCCTGACATTTGACTTTTGCAAGTTTAAATAAAATTATCTTAATGCAGTGTTTATTTAGGTTGTGTACGTATGGGTGGAGTAAAAAGAGCTATTTTTGATCTTTTTACGATGTTTATTAATGTTACGCATAAAGAGTTGAGAAGGCGCTGACTTAAAATATTAAAACTATGGTATTTTTAATGATTTAATTACAAATGTATAGTTTTCAGATTTTTCCCTGTACTTGTATAAAGGTGCGAGTTGTCAGCCGACCGCACGCGACATGAAGCCGCGACGTGTCGCTGCGTCATGTCGCTGCGGTCATGATTTCGAGCACGGTAATTTGCGGTCATGATTTCGAGTGCGGTCGGGCGACTCGTCGCGGTTTCGTGTCGCTGGATACCGAAGGTTTTTCATAGAAATACAGAGAAACCGCGACACGTCGCGGCTTCATGTCGCGTGCGGTCGGCTGAAGACGATCCATGCGTTACCGAGATAAAGGGTCTTAACAGACAGACGGTCAGTCAGACAACAAAGTGATCCTATAAGGCAGGGGTGCCCATACTTTTTCTTTAGGTGACTGACCTAGTCATCCTTGGCGATCGACCTTAAAATCCCTTGCGATCGACCGTATGGGCACAGAATAACTAATAGTACAAGTACAGAAGCAGCACTCGGCAAAGTCATTTAAATAAATAGCGACTTTATCTCCGACACAATAAAGTGCAATTCAGGTCGCGCAGTTCACCTAGTAGTTGACATTCTTTCTATTGCGTGCTCTTACCTTTTCTGACGACGCAACGTTATGGTTGTTTTCTATTAAATGAACTGCGTAGCATATATCATAATGTGATAAACGACAACTGTTTATTGGTTTTTTGATTTTGACATCCATACACGGCACAGTAATGTTGATTCGACATTGTTACTATTATAAAGAGGCAATATCTACGCAGGGAATAAGATGCCGCGCGACTACACAGGCGGGCGTGTGGCGGCCCTCTGCTCACTTGTTCGTTCGAACGAACGGCTAGCGGTAGGTGCTTATCGCGCGACCTTGAGCGAGTGAAGGAGGCCTGGTATGGGCACCTCTGCTATAAGGGTTCCGTTTTTTCATTTTGAGGTACGGAACCCTAAAAAGTAATAAGTGCGCGTACCTCTCCGCGGTAGTTGGTAGGCGTGCCGCCCATGTTGTAGTGCACGGTGGGCAGCACGGGGATGGGCTCCTTGGTGACGTCCACGCCGGCGAAGATCATGGCGGTCTCCGAGATGCCGGGCAGGCGCTGCTTGAGCTGCTCCGGCGGCAGGTGGTGCAGCTGCAGGTACACGTGGTCCTTGTCCGGCCCGCAACCGCGACCTATACGGTTTAGTCACAGAATTAGGAGCGATTAACACATAGTGTTGTAAAAAAACTGTTTTTTTTTCTAACGTGAAAAAAAAACAAGAAAAAAGACGTGTTTTTTTTCTAAAGCATGATTTTAGGGTTCCATACCAAAATGGTAAAAAAGGAACCCTTATGGTGTGACTCAGTCTGTCTGTTTGTCTGTCACAACTGGATATCTCGAGAACTACTAATGGTATCAACTTGAAATTTGGAATAGTTTAAGATGACATTTGCCCAACTATTTTGCAAATAAGAAATAAATATTAAAATTGATATCTTTTTTACAACAGGGACTGAAAAGGGGTCTTAAAAATTTGAAGTGGGGCTACTAGGACATGTGGGGTATCATATGAAAGAGCGCCGTTTGCACGTTTTCAATCATTTTTTCTTTTTGTTTCAGGCCGCATACTTTTCGACTTATGATGAAAAATGTAAAAAAAATACCGTTACCCCCCTTATTTCCGAAGTTTGCAAAAAAAAAATCTGAAATAATTCTATGTGATAGCAGTTTATATGAAGATTATAGGAAAAATAAAACGATGTCTCAATATAGCACACTTTTTTTAGAAATTATCAAATTTCTAAAAAAAGTTCATTTGATTAAATAAAACATTTATTTTCCAAAGATTGTGTTCTTGAAAAAACAGAATTTAAAAAAAAACAACAGTGCTGTGTTTATTTTCATGTTTTTTTCAACATTGTGGAAAAAAAAACAAAGTTGTTTTTTTTCATGTTGCATCACTATTAACACATATCAGCGAAGTAACGAAGCAGGGAGAACATGCACAGGTAGGGCTACAGCTCAGAGACCGCATGTCTGTGTGGTTCCCCCCAGACAATGGCACATCTTTTGTCATGCCCTGCGTCCCAACACCTGCACGCGTGAGGATCTTTATAAGGTCACTGATAATTAATGATTAAACGAACTTACATGTAAGTGAAGTTCTATCATAATTATACGAAGGATTCGTCCGAAGATATTAGTATATTAACACATGTAGTACCGCTTGCATGTATCACCACTTAGCACGTTATTTTAAAGCAATAACCTAAAAAACCTAAAAAGAGAAGGTTTTTAACTTAAAATTGACAGATATTTTGACATTTCCGGTCCAAGTTCGCCCTGTCACTGTTACACGCCAACCACTTCATTTAGTTTAAAGTCCAAATCCTATGATATTTCCTCATTTTCTTCAGTGGGTAAACAGTTATTGTAATTTACAATAATGAGTAGGGAGGGTGGGATTCTATACTAATATCTTCGGACGAATCCTTCGTATAATTATGATAGAACTTCACTTACAGGTAAGTTCGTTTAATCATTAATTATACTTCAGATTCGTCCTCGATATTAGTATATTAACACGTAGATGTTAAAAGCATTGTAATAAGAAAATGGAAATATCATTTCTTGCGTATTAGTCTTTTTAAAACAGAAAAGAATACCATTTAACATCATTCTGAACGTTTTACATGATTACATATACTAAAAACGGTACCTATAGATGGCTGGTACAATATATATATATATATATACGCACATATATACATATAGATATACAAGGTTGGTATTGATTATCGGTGATAATATGTTTTATTATTTTGCAAATATAGCGGAGTCATTGACCATTTCGCCGTGTTACCTGGAACATCTATAGTAACATTTTTTGTTAGGGCTATAAAGGTATCGGCATACGTCGAGAACTAAAACTGGTTGGACACAACACAAGTCTACTTCATTTCATCAAATGTTTCATTTCAGCAATCTATTACTTACATTACATATAGAATTTAATTTCTTTCTAAATAAGAAGTGATTATGAACTGTTTATTTAATAGAGATGCGCCGAATGTGGGTTTAACCGAATACGAATGTTCGGCCGAATATTCGGTCCAAAATGTACCGAACCGAATATTCGGCCGAATCATTCGGTTTAATTCTGCGCAGTAAACAGGTTTTACACGTATCGGGCGGGCGTTTGCCACAGCACAACCCCTTCTCTAGCACGGCTCGCTCAGTCAATGTGCCGCTCTTTTGGTTACAAATAATTGCAGTTCGAAACTGCATACTTTGAAATTTATTATTACGGTGATGAAAGTCTTTGAAAATAAGGCATACATTGACATTTATTAAAAAAAACATTTGATTATACATTTTAATACCTACTAATGTTGGTTCTTAAAGATAGCAGTTTTTCTATAGTAAAAATATTTAGGTATGTTTTTGAAATGCCTAAAAACTAGGGCTGTACGTTTTGATTTTTTGAATATCTATCAAAGATTTTGAAATATTTGCATTTTAGTGATTTCATACAAAACAAGAAAGTGCCAACATTTTCAAATCTACAATATTAAAAAAAATTAAAACATACAGCACTAGTTTTTAGGCATTTCAAAAATATACTGAAAATTCATTGCTGTAGGATTATATAATCTATAATCGGTCTGTAATCGGTTAAGGTTTAGAGAGGGTGGGAAACGTTATCGCCGTTTGTATGGAGACCGCTTGCTTGACAATCCTCTTAACCTTTAAAATTTTGTCAATAAATAATTGGTAGTATTGGTGCAATTTAAATATTCGGTAAAAATTCGGCAAATCAACCGAATATTCGGCCGAATACGAACATTAAAAAATATGCCGAATTTGCCGAATACGAATATTCGGCCGAACATTCGGCGCATCTCTATTATTTAATATAAATATGTATGATCCATTCTTGTTTTTTTTTGTATTTGTATTGTTTGCATTATTTGTGCAATAGGCAAGGTAATCAAAGTTAAACTTTTAAGATAAAAATGATGAAAAAAGAATAAAATTGGAAAATATGTAATAAAATGTCTTAAGTTATCTAAGATATCCATTGTATTTGTACAATGAAGTCTACCCAAAGGCGTACTTAGTTAAATTCTTTACCAAACCTTGAGATTAGCTCAATTTTGTCCATTCAATAATGAACGCAGTATTATGTAATACGGATAATTGTGTTATACACATCTGTAAAAAAAAATTGTTTATTATGTCTGTATTAGTATTTGTTAAATAATCGAACCGTTTCTGTTACCAAACTCTGTACTTCCTGATAGTATTAACAGACAGCAGCTTCAATAATAACATAAATAATATACCTGTAAAATAATACCACCTTGATAATTTTATGAAAACCAATTTATTTGTGCGATTAATTTCCTTCCCTGAAATTAAAAGTTATAGAATGTTAATACTTTATATTAGAATAAGATATACGAAGAAGTACCTTACATGTGAATAAGAGGTGCCAAACCGAGGCTCAAGATTGTGACGATTATGATGGCACAATCGTTACACCTTCGTTTAAAAAACTGGTGGAAAAGAATTAAAATAATAGGTATCTTAGTGTCAGAATAGTCTTTGTACAATACTAAACCAAAATAGCATTGTGAATGCTATAATCTCAAATTAGAAAATAAATATTTTTGAAATCAAATGCTAGAAATAGATAAAAAGAAAATCTACTGCATTTTATCTCCACTGCTTAATTCGACTTGCATTGCATTTGAATTTACTCAATCTCAATCTGGAAAATAAAAACCAAAACTGGTGATTAGTTTTTGAATTTATGAATTGAATAATTTCTATTTAGTATCAGAATAATAATATCTAGAATATTTGACACCCCGCACTGCATAAAATAAGAAAAATTGCAATGAAAGCATATTGAACTGCATGTTCTAGATAATTGATATGCAAATATTTTGCAATTTGTGATTCCTGATGTGACCACTAGTGTCTCCTAGTCCACCCCGTTGTTGAAAGGCCCAAAAGAAAATATGTCGTCTCTAATTAGACTTACGCGGAATTCTGTGTAAGTATCGATGACATTCAACTAAGTGATTTCTGCAGTTTTGTGAACGTTTGTCTTGTAAAGATCATAATTGCTAATAGATCTGTAATATAATGGAAAGTTGCAACGGTAGCTGTATATAAAAAAAAAACATTGTATATAAAAAGATGAACTTCATTTCTTTAAAAAATGTTCTGAGACCCTTATAAATTAATAGTAAAAATTGTCCAATAACAGGGAAATCATGCTATTTAAAAAACTTTATAGCCGGCGGCGGCAGTTTTGTAATAAAAATATGGGCACTAAAATGCCCAAAATTTATGATTTTAAGTTCGTATATTACTATCACTTTCCTTATCAATATTAAAACCTTAAAGGTGATGGGATGTCTAGACTGTGTTTTTAAAAACAATAAGTTACATTTTTAATTGTGATAAAAATTTTTTCAGTACTTAGAGTACGGCATTTTTTTTTAAATTTAATTAAATTTTAAACAGTTCTTAACTAAATCTGATATGACTACCAGTTTTTTTTTTTTTTTTAATTATTTTTATATATATATATATATTTTTTTTTTACTCATGTCACCTTCCGTTGAACCTTCAACAAATTGTAACAAAACTATTATTTGTATGTTTTATAACTGTTATGAATTCTGCTCGACTGGAGATGATATACTATAGTATATATATATATAAAATAGAAAAATATAATAATAATCTGGATGACCTGTGTAGCGCGTCTAAATGGTATATTCACACAGACGATTACCGGCGCAAACGACTAAGTGGACCTTTGCGCCTGTAGTCGGTGACCACTGCCTGTATTCGCTGTATACAGACAGATGTCACACTAGCACGCACCCTCACGAATACATTATCTTAACGGGTGTCCTTACCTCACGTATGATGATTGAAGGCAAAAATTGATGATACATCATCGGCAACTATTTGGATGGGCCGTAATGCCCGTCTGCGAGTCTGCTGTGACTGACGAAACAAACAGCTGATGGGGCTCCCTCGCCGCGTCTCTCTGTTCGCTTGCCGTCGGAGATGAAGCATGTGACATACCTGCCTACGTCTTTTGTTGTCGTTTTTAAGGCAAATAAATATATAACTCAGTTTTAAAATTGTTTTATTGAGTACTGCGCCTGATTTACTTACAGTTTTTTTTTTTTTTTTATTGATATCGTTCACATCAGGCCTGTGGCCAATGCATCATTCATATTCGACTGAACTGTCGGTGGCCTTTTAAGTGAGCAGCCTCAGCTACACTAGAGTTGATCGTGTACGGTATAATTGAACGTCGTAATGCCCCACATTATGTAAAAAATTCGAAATACTGTCACAAAAAGGTGTATATAGTTTTGCATTGGAAAGCTGCCTAAAACTTCACTGACACTTGTAGCTAATAATTTTCCCACATCAGAAACATTATTTTGTACACACTCACACAAATTGAATTTGAAAAGTAATAGAGATAATTTGTACAAGGTCATAGCTTAGAAAGAAACATACTAAATAGTTAGTAATGAACAAGTTCAACATGTTAGGTCTACCCGCCTGTAATACAAGGTTTCCTAGTTAAGGCAAATGATTAAATTTTTACTATATTCCAACAAACATAAATTGCATTTATGATTTACTAGCGGCCACCCTGGTTTTCACCCGTGTGGTTCCCGTTCCCGTGGGAATATCAGAATTAAAAGCATTCTATGTTTTAATCTAGGCTACTTACCATATGTGTGCCAAATTTCTACCAAATCCGTTTAGTAGTTTTTGGCTTGATTGCGGAAAAAACATTCAAACCCACAAACTCTCACATTTATAATATTAGTAGGATTATTGCATTGCAATTATGATTCATTTATAGATAATAAAATGTAAGGATTCTGTTATTCCATTTTTAGTTGAAATTTCAGCATGCCAGCAGCTAGCTATTTCAGCAGCTAAGCTATTTCACATAATAGGTGTGTGAAGTATCAGGTTTGAGCTATTTGCTGTATAACTCAATATCTGGTTCCATTAAGTTATTAAGTTTTAGCATTTATAGCTAACTCTGTCAGTTTTGTAAACTATAAATTTATCTTAGTACCGATGGTTAGATATGAGCGCCGATGGGTAAAAGGCCGGCGGCGGCGCGCCGACTTTTTTGGGTCGGCGGCGGCGGCGCCGTCGGCGGCGTGACCTCTAAATGCCTTTTTTATTTATTGATAGGAACTAATAAAAAGAAATAGTTTATCAATCAGAAATACTTGTTTTTATTAGAATTTAAAAAACGTACATCATATCATCATCATCATCGTCGTCTACTTGGGGCAACTGGTAACGCTTGGGAATAACGGGCAGACTAAAGAAGTACAACGCCGTATCGGACTCAGTTGGGGCGCATTTGGTAAGCTGCCTGAAATGTTCAAGTGCAAGGAAGTCTCCCTTTCTCTGAAACGGAGGGCGTACGAGCAATGCGTTCAGCCGGTCATGGTCTACGGGGCAGAAACTTGGACCCTTACACAATAAAATATCCACAAGCTGGAGGAAGTCCAAAGGAAGATGGAGCGCGCCATGTTGGGTATCACTCTACGCGACAAAGTTAGAAACACGGTAATCCGGAGTCGCACTAAACTAACTGACGTGGGGCGCATCATTGCACAAAGGAAGTGGCGATGGACTGGTCACATATGTCGCAGAATCGATGACCAGTGGAGCAGAAAGGTGCTGGAGTGGAGACCAAGGACCGGTGCCAGAAGCGTTGGCCGCCAAAAATTCAGATGGTCAGACGACATCACCAAGGTAGCGGAGAAAAACTGGATGAGAAAAGGACAAGACCGAACGGGATGGCGTGCATTCGAGGAGGCCTACACTCAGCAGTGGGTGATTTAAGGCTGAAGAAGAAGAAGACATCATATCAGCCGCATGACACCCACTGCTGAGTATAAGCCTCCCCCAAGAATCTCCACGACGATCGGTTCTGCTTGGTCCACATCCAGCGGGTTCCCGCGACCTTCACCAGATCATCGGTCCACCTTGTCGGGGGCCTACCCACGGAGCCGAGTCCGGTGCGCGGTCGCCATTCCAGAACCGCCCAACCCCAACGTCCATCGATTTTTCTCACTGTGTCCCGCCCAACTGCCACTTCAGCCAAGCAGTCCTTCGAGCGATATCGGTTACTTTTGTTCTCCTACGGATCTCCTCATTTCTAATTCGATCACGTAGGGAAATGCCTAGTATGGCTCTCTCCAATGCACGATGGGTTACCTTGAGCCTTTTATGAGACCCATTGTTAGCGACTACTTTTCACTGCCTTAAGGCATCACTGGCAACACACACTGGACATAGACTTTTGTCTTTAGGCATGTTGGTTAGGTAAGTTGGACGCGAAGATTTTTTAAAGCTTTCCGAATGCTGCCTATCCCAGTTGGATTTGACGATAGATCTCTTTCTCGAAGTTGGACTAACCTAACTGGACTGTCTGTCCTAGGTATACGTAATGGTCGACAACTTCGAGTATAGTTGGTAAACAACTTTGGGATGGCTTCGCCAAATACCGGCTCCAGACGCTTGAATCCATTAAGCGGAGGATGGAGGAGGAGGAGCGGCCAGGAAGGTCATCAGCAACGATATTTTTTTTTTAGTAAGCTAAAAAGCCTCGAGCATAGACGCGGTTGAAGGTTATTGGTCAAGTCGCGAGGTATCTTCTAGGCAAGCGCGTTTAATAGCGAATCGCATCATCGCTTACCATCGAGCGTAATAGAAGGCAAGCGCTTGCCTATCTATCTTAAAAAAAGTGTTCCCAACATGAACTACATGGGCATTCAACATGATTTTCGTCTTATCCATGTCCATTCTAAGATTCACTCTTTGGGAGGCACTACGGAGATCTTCGAGCATTGTGTTCAGGTCTTTCATGGTCTCAGGTCTCAGCACTCTCAGCCATAAGAACTATATCATCGGCAAAACGACGGTGTGTTAGGTACTGGCCATTAATATTGATACGGAGTCCTTTCCAGTCCAAAAACTTAAGATGACCTCCAATGCAGCTGTGAACAGTTTCGGAGAAATAACGTCTCCCTGTCTCACACCTTGCTGCAGTTGGATGGAGTTTATGCTCTGGTTCTGTACTCGGACCGACATGGTGGCATTATCGTATAAGTACCACAACACCTCGATATACCTGTAGTCCACTTTGCACCTCTGGGTAGTCTGCTGCACCACCCAGGTCTCTATCGAATCAAAGGCTTTCTCATAGTTCATGAACCCCAAGTAATAGTTCCAACAGTAACTGTGTTTATTAGACTTTAATTATGAAAGCGAAGAAACGGCAATTTTATTTAGTTTTGTTGTAAAAACGTTCAGAATTTGTTCTTCTAATAACGACGACAACGAAGACGTGGCCATTTTGATGCAAACAAAATACAAATACAAATAACACAAAATACAAAATATTTATTCAGTAACTATATACATGATTATCTTAGCTAGTGCTCAGGATCTCCTTTTAAGTATTAGCAATACTTGTGCCAGGGGACCCCGCTCTTCCTTAATTAATATTAATGTGTACAGCTACTAGAATAACCAACAAGGTACTAACAATGACAAAGTAACAAAATTTTATAAATCAAAGTTTGAAAACAAAACATTATCACTAAAGAAATTGAAAAACAAAATTATATTAAAAAATAAGCAAACGTGTAACGCATCCTATCCTACCATGAAAACGCGCTCATTCACACTGATTCATTAAATCTTTTCTCTCGCTCGGCGCGCCGTTGCCTTTTCGCGGCGGCGGCGGCGCGGTAGAATTGGCGGCGGCGGCGGCGCGCCGGCGCGGCGCTCATATCTACCGATGGTACACTATAATGCAGTGCAGTGCGGTGCGCGCTCGGAAACGGACGCGCTCAATTGCATTAGTGCGAATTATTTATTCACGCTTCGCGCGGCATTAGCCGCTGCGCGTTTTGTCACTATGAGCTCCCAGCAACTCATAGTGAATGAAGTCTTGGCTTTCATCCAGAACGCCATCGACACCATGGATGAGGTCAGCATCGTCCAGATCTGCAAGTCGAACTTCAAAGAAGATGAGATTTGCAGTGGAAAGGCGCTGCTGTTCCGAAGCATCGGTAAAGCCGATGAGATGCCATCTCGACGAAGGGATGGAGGTGCGAAGAGTCTCCAGGACATCATCACCTGTTTAAAGGGGACCGACCCAGACGACGTGCCGTCATTCGTGGCTAAGGAGCTGCACAAGCTGCCCCCCGTCACATTCGACCACGTCGACGTCACCAGGCTGTTGAAGGACATCACCTCCCTGAAAACAAGCTTGGCCGAAGTTATGTGTAAATTAGAGGCATCAGATAACACCATAAGTGAGTTGCGAGCCCAAGTCGTGTTGTTAAGCAACACCGCTGCGGCAAGTAGGTCACCCGATGCCTCCAACAACGTGAACACTCGTCGCGGGGCGCAAAATGCATCCATCGGCAGTTTCGAGTCGGCGCATACGGATGCGTCACCGATCGCTGCCGCCACAGTGCGCGATGCACCGCGCCCCGCCGCCCGCTCCTCCGCCCCGGCGGATACGTCACGCTTATGTACGTCAACCCCTCAACGTGCATATTCTGCGGTCACCGCTACGAATCGACCCGCTACATCACAACTCAAGCGGCCTACAAAGGAGGGAGAAAATATTCTCGGCCCTGTCACTAAGGATTCAGAACCACGGAGACAGGATGATGGGTGTGACGAGGACGGTTTTAAAAAGGTGGAGAAGAAGAAGAAACCCGCCCGCCGTAACCTATGTGGCACCGCCCCGACTGGACACAATCACCTGCTGCGCCCGGCTATTCCGACGACGCTGGTGTACGTGTCCCGCCTGCATTACTCCACTAAACCAGAAGATCTCGTGGAGTACATCCGTATCAAGTCCAAATATACTCTGAGGGTCCAACGGTTGGAAGCTCGCCACAATGTGAACTTCAACTCATTTGTGGTGAGGGCACCAACCGAACATCTGAAGACCTTCATGAATGAAGATTTTTGGCCGAAGGGTGTCCTGTTCCGACGATTCCGCGGCCGGTTACCGGACACTACGTTGCGCAACACGTCGCCGCCAATACGTGATAAAGTGTAATTTATAAGATTGTTTTTATTATGTATGTATGTTAGTCTATAAGGTATTTATTGTATGGGCCATTGATGCCTGAAATAAATGGTTAAATAAATAAATATAATACCGTTGAGATTAACTCAACACCAAGGATATCATGATGTCAAAATTCATACCTGATGAGCAACGCTGTTGTCAGGGCTGCTCTTGCAGCTCCAGCACAGCGGCCGCCTGCCTGGAAGGTGGATGGTGGCGATTCAGCGGACGACGGAGTCACCCGATTGGTGCTCGGCAGCGGTTCCAACAACGTGGCAACCTTTGAGGGTAGTCTGCTTTTTTACAATGTCGCGTCGTCAACGGCACTTTGAGTTGCTGCAGTAGCGTTGTTTGACGTATCTATGCGCTGAAATAGTCCAGTATGACTATCTCGAGTGCAATAGATATTTAATTGTGTCTTAAACTGCTTAAAATGCTTTGACAGAAAGTACCCAGTATGGTAAGTTCGCATCAGATAAATAAAAAACTGACAGAAAGTACCCAGTATGGTAAGTTCGCATCAGATAAATAGCAGACAATTATGCTGTTTAACCAAGTAAACGGCATTTAAAAGTGTTCCTCCGTCTTGACTTCTTCTTCTTGTCCTCTTCCGTCTTGAAAACTTTTTTCTTTCTTCACGAAGTAAATGCTTAACTATAATTTAATTTTCACTGTAAAAATATAATTCTAAAGAAGTCTCACTTTGAGACTGTAAACGTGCGTCCGTGGCGAAGCACGAAAAGCGAATGAAGTGGTTGGCGTGTAGCAGTGACAGGGCGAACTTGGACCGGAAATGTCAAAATATCTGTCAATTTTAAGTCAAAAACCTTCTCTTTTTAGGTTTTTTAGGTTATTGCTTTAAAATAACGTGCTAAGTGGTGATACATGCAAGCGGTACTACATGTGTTAATATACTAATATCGAGGACGAATCTGAAGTATAATGCTGTATCGGTGGCTGGGTTCTGGTCCTCACAAATATGATACCGGAGTCGACACGCAAAGAAAAAGAAGAAGTGAAGTAACAGCTCTGGTACAGTACCGCCACACCGTGATAATTAGAGCTCTTATACACGGGCATCACATTTTTGTTTTTTTTTTAAAATCATTTATTATGTAATTTTCTTATTATCTAGTACATATTTTTCCCCGCAAAACCATTTCCATGGTTTGTCTGCGAGTGAAGAGCTCACTAACATATTGAAAAGTAAAAAACATAATATTTTTATAACCTAACATTACATCATTTAAGTACATGCAACGGACTAATTGACTTTAATGTGATAAGTATTTTATAATTGAAGTTACTATTAATTATTATATTGAGGACTAAACAATGTTATCGAGGTAATATTGTTTTAACTTATTTTTAAAGTGGTTTTTATTTTCTAAACAAGTAATTTCTTGTGGAAGTGCATTTAACAAATAAGGCAGCCGTTTATTTAGTGTTCGGTCTCCATAGTAATTATCAACTCTTGGCACAACATACCTTCCCTTAGCCACGGATCTAGTGTGATGGCCGTGTTTGAACGAAACCAGACGCTCCCGACAGCCACGGTTATTAGTTAAAAATAGTAATTTATGTTTTAGGCTTGCTGGCAGGATGTTACAGATTGCAAATAATTGGTAATAGTTGCCATTACATTTAGCTTTTGTTTTATTGTCAACAAGAAGTTTTAAAAATCTGATCTGATTGTCAACGACAGTGCTAATTGCAGCCGTCGGCATTCGTCGGCGGCAGGTGTCAACGCGCCGACGGCAGGGCAGCCGCACATATTCTTTTATACATTCTCTATGAACGCGTCCACACCCGTCAGTGTCAGTGACGAGACAGTGTTCTCAGTGTCAGTGAATTCGTATTCATAGAGAAAGTATAAAATAATAATTATCACGGTGGGGATACTGTGCCGGAACTGATTTCAATGATATGTGTGATAATCGGGCTTTAAGAGCGTTGACGAAATACGGCATGTCATACAAACTTTCAAGTTCTTATTTTTCGAAATGAATGAACTATGTATGCGCGCGTACCGCTCCATGAACCGCTCGCCCTTCGCGTTCACCAGGAGCCCGCCCAATGTTACAGTAACATTAACAAATGATTGAATGGTTACCCTCCATAATCTCGACAGTCATGGCCCTCGAGACGACGTCGCGGCTGGCCAGGTCCTTAGCGACGGGCGCGTACCGCTCCATGAACCGCTCGCCTTTCGCGTTCACTAGGAACCCGCCCTCGCCGCGGCACCCCTCGGTTATCAGGCACCCGGCGCCGTAGATACCTGACATATAAACGCATCTTTATGACGTAAACGTCTTAATAAGAGAACAATTTTTTATATATTTTTTTTTGTGCAAGCGGCAAACCTGCAATTGACAATTGCACGGAAGAAGAATGCATTATCACTATGAAAAACATTATAAAAATGGGGAATATTAAGAGCAATAGCGCACTTGCGGCCAGGTCGCAGCGGCCAGCGAGATTGGTACATTAGTATAAAATCGCCGTAGAGCACGCGCACCTGGCCGCTGGCCGGCCTGCGGCCAGCGGCCACAACGGGCCGTAGCGGCCAACGAGATCGAAGCTACGGTTTTGGTCACGTGTTTCGTCGCGCACCTTGCGGCCAGGTCGCACGACCTGGGGGCTAATTGTTTAATTTTAAAAATCTATCGCAATCGCTTTCGTTTGACAGATGGATGACACATTGCTTTTCATTTGAGACAAAAAGAAGCTTCAATGTGTTACATGCTGAAAGCAATTGCGATAGATTTTTAAATTAGACAATAGAAAGGCTGGCCGCGCGGCCAGGCCGCAAGTGCGCTATTGCTCTACGCTCTCGCACTCGGAAATTTCGCGGAACATGATCTTGTGGCCTAAACTAACAGCATGAATCTGGACGATTGTGGTTTCAGCATTTATTTTTAAATGAAAAAGTGCGCTCTAATTGTGTATCGTACACACCTTATAGTATAGAAGGTTTCTTCATTAGAAAAGCACGTAATCATTGCAAAGTTAGATTGGAGATTAATACATAATTTCTATTAATAGAGGCATATACAGTGTGTCCCTGGATAAAGTGCAATTCTGAAAAGCGGCGAAACTGGACTATAAATGAGTAATAAAAAAATACAAAGAAATATTCAATCTAATTTAATTTTTTTTTGGAGAATTAAGATTTGTAATTTTTACAATGGACTCCATGTACAAAAATAATATTCCTTCAAAAGTAGTGAATGGATTTTGTTCAAATAAAAAATAACGTGATGCCAGATACTTATTAATTCAGATAGACCGCAAATAAATCACAAAAAAGAGATAATCATGTCTTAAATTCAGCTTTTTGTAAAAAAAATGCATTTTTTATTACTGATTTATAGTCTAGCTTCACCCCCTTTCGGGACTGCACTTTATCCAGGGACACACTGTATAATATGTGGTATAATGTTACCGGTGGGGTGGAACTGCACAAACTCCATGTCCTCGTTCTGCAGGCCGGCGCGCGCCGCCATGGCGGTGCCGTCGCCCGTGCACGTGTGCGCCGACGTGCAGCTGAAGTACGACCGGCCCGTGCCGCCCGTCGCCAGGATCGTGTTCTTGGCTTGGAACCTGACCGATACAGAGATATTTTTACTCACCACCCAAACTTTAAGGTCAAACATCAGCACTGGACTCGAAACTTTAGCTGATTTTATCATAGCGTGCTTTCCCACGATTTTAGTTTTGACACAATATATTTTAGCGTGTTTAACAACACCAATTCTTCACTATGAACTATTTTATCAAAACAAAATTATTTCATTAAATGCAACACGTTTGTAGTATGTGCCAAGTACAACTGATTATCGGATGGAACGCCATCTATATTATCAAGCTGAGCCTTAGTGAAGAATTGGTGTTAGTTGTCGGACACGCTAAAATACAAGAGTGGTTTAATAAGTCCATGACTTTATAAAGAAGAAACATATTTTTCGGCATATTTTGTTTTATTTCTCTACATACTCTTTTTGTAGCTCTGTGTATTCAGTCCAATGAAGTTCCTACCTCTTTAACCCATTATTTTTTCTTTCATCGCCCGAAAACTGTGGTAACTCAAACGAGGGCCTATTTCAGTCACCATCTTTTGGCTTGATAAAAATCTTTGCCTGCCAAGACATTATTCATGTTTGGTAGGAGGAAAAATCTTAGTGGACTAAATCTAGAGAATAGGAAGGATTCGCATCTTCATTCGATGAGTTTTGATGTCATGAGTGCTGCCGAGAGGGTCGACAGGGTCATTAAGATAAGTTAAAAGTTGTTTGAGCTTTTCGTTTCAAAAAGTAATAATCTTTTGCCGAATTTGAAAAAAAATAGTGTTAAGATTCCTAAGGAGTTTCTTTTTAAGATACAAAAAATATATGAAAAAGATGTATTTCTTCTTTTCAGAGTCATGGACTTATCAAACCGTCCTCATACATATACTGTGTCAAAGCTAAAATCCTGGGAAAGCACGCTATGATAAAATCAGCGCCATCTATTTGTTGTATAGTTTCAAGAGGACCGATATAAAAAGTGTCATGTTTTAATACAGGCTATAAACTATCTTTGTGCCAAATTTAATCAACATCAATTCAGCCGTTTTAGTGTGATTGAGTAACAAACATCCAAACTTTCACATTTATTAAATGAGTAGTACCACAGATAATATATTATAATACTATAGTACAAAAAAAGGCATACCTGTGTATTGTTAATTATGAGAATCCGATCTTTTGCGAGATAATTGGATCATACCTGTGTAATGTTCCATCTTCGAGATTGAGTGCAATGCATCCTTTGCAGACACCATCCTCCATCAACAGATCTAGCGCGAAGTATTCAATGAAGTATTCACAGTTGTATCTCAATGATTGTCCATACAAAGTGTGCAGGAGTGAGTGGCCGGTTCTGTAAAAAACCAGAAGTTTTTAAATTGGTTGATAACAATATTAAATATAGTCACATTTTCTTCCGCTTTGTAAAATCATGATCATTAGCTATGTCAAATCATGATTAGAATCAAATCAAACGAGGTGATCCGACAGAGAATTAAGGTGATCGACATAGCCCACCGGATTAGCAAACTGAAGTGGCAGTGGGCCGGCCATATTAGCCGTAGAACCGATGGCCGCTGGGGCAGACGAGTTCTTGAGTGGAGACCGCGTATGGGCAAACGTAGTGTGCCTTGCGAAGATCAAGGCTAGCAAAAGCTGGATGAGAGTAGCCGCGGATCGTGCTCGGTGGCGGGCACTTGGAGAGGCCTATGTCCAGTAGGGGACGTTGATAGGCTGATGATGATGATGTATAATCTTAATCATTACCTGTCAGCCACAGCGCAGCATCTATGCGCCTGACCACCCTTTCCGAATTTGAGGGACTGTCCACCAAAAGCTCTCTGGTATATTTTGCCTTCTGGTGTGCGTGAGAATGGCACTCCATAGTTGTCGAGTTCTATCACAGCGTGTGGCGCTTCTCTAGTCATGTAGTGAATGGCATCCTAATGTTAAACAAAATTAAGTAATATTTTAAACGAAATATGCAATTAAATTAAATACCTACTTTAACTAAACTTATATTGTGTAAACATTTTTTTTTGCTTTACTAAACAAGTTAGTGATTAATTAATTTTGTGAATTTTTAAGCTCAAATCGCCTGAAACACAGGATTTCCTAGTTCAGGCACACATTCTATACCAGGGATGGCGAACCATTCGACATAATATTTTGGGCACGTCATCGATCACAAAATAGGCTATTTGACTAATTTTGGAAAACCATTTAAAATTATTCCTTATTACGTAATAAGCGCACTACATTGATATTTCAGGAAAGGTATTTCATAAAAAAAAACAATGTTATAGTTTAAAATTTTAAAACCGCGCCAAAAAAGCTATGGCGCTGGACACATGACTTGTTGACGTCACTAGCCTGTAAACATTGTAATATCCTTAACCATTTGACAGCCATCAATCGCGGATCCTTAGTCTATGGTCGTGTCAAACGCCTGAACGCCATATTTATTTACAGGCAAGTGACGTCATCAGTAATCTTAGAGCGTTTTCGGCACAGAAAAAATATCAAAAATTATTGCATTTTTCTAGGTGAAATTAATCAATTAATAGACTTAATTTAGTCTATATAATAGTTGAATATGTTTTTTTACGCCATTATCTGTTAGGATGACCACGATTTGTACTATATTTTCAATGTTGTCAAATACCCTATTCATTACGCGACAATTTGATGGCACGTCTATGACTTTATTAAACATTAACATTTAGAAAAATGACACATTGATACATAAAGGTTCGCCATCCCTGTTCTATACTATTCCTATCATATGTTAACCTTGTAGAAAAACATTGTGCTTGTATCTGCACTGGAAAATAAATATTTATTCTAAGTGTATTTAAAAGAAATATCAGAAAACTTTAGGTATTTGTTGGAATAATTTACATAATTTACTTTAAGAACAAGCTACAATATAAATCATTATAATTCATTAATTCTGGAATGTTGTTAATTTCACCCATTGCTAATGTTAATTTTGCCCATTGACTTAATACTGTAAGCCATCACAAATGAATAATTTCTTTAATTTTTAAATTTGAGATTTTTGCATTTACAATGCTATTTTTAAACAATACTAAATAATATACTAGAAAAAATACGACTCGCACCAGATCAATACTCAGACGGGAATCGAACCCGCGACCTTTGGATATCCGATCCAATGCTCTGACCGCTGAGCTACCGAGTCACTTCGTTTCGTTTTCGTTTCGTCAGACGGGTTCGATTCCCGTCTGAGTATTGATCTGGTGCGAGTCGTATTTTTTCTAGTATATTATTTAGTATTGAATAATTTCTTACAACCTGACTACAGAAAGACAAAAGTAACATATTGAATTTGTTCATGCACTTGTTAATCACTGCATCATAGAAATCAAATTAGTGTCAAAACAAATATAATATAATATAATAATTTATTTTCCAAAAGCCTTAAAACTAATTACATGAAGTTAAACAAACTGCAGCTATATATGGCTGAAATAAGTGTCCCATTAATTGGTTATTCCCCTGACTTTCATGCTAGGATAAACCTGTATTACAAAAGTCAGTGGTTCGGCTCTTTACATAAAATATTAATGCATAATTTAAGTTATACGGTACATATACATAGCAGCTTTACATGTTAAAGTTGAGGATTCTGGACCAGAAACAAATAAAACTATAAAATAAATAGGCAAGAAGTGTGTGTGTGTGTGTGTGTGTGTGTGTGTGAGTGTGTGTGTGTGTGTGTGTGAGTGTGTGTGTGTGTGTGTGTATATGTGTGTGTAATTATTGTATGAACTTTTAAAATATTTTCATTATTTGTGCCTCTTAATCTCGACGGTATATGTTACTAATAATATGATATGATATGATAATATGATATATAAATATCTGTACAGTACTAATTAACAGTAGATAATTAAAATTTATAGTTTCAACTTTATTGCAATGAAATAAATGTCAACATCATTTCTAAGAAACGCAAAAACATGAAGTTACCCGGTGCCCATTCTTTCTAGTGCTAACACATAACTTAACAGTACTTCAAGAGTACTGTAAAGTTATGAGTTAGCAGTGTTAGCACAGAATAGATTGGTGTTAGTTGAAATGTGATTTTCTAAGTTATTTATTACTAATGAATTTAACACTTCGAGGTCACTATGTGTATAGACTTGATGTTAAATATGATCTCATTTACCGATCACATCTTACATGACACATGATTCGACTTCCATAATGTTTATTAATTTACATTATTTATTCAATTAAATAAAAAAAATACTTCATTATTTAATAAATAAATAAAATACTTCATTATTTAATAAATAAATAAAATAAATAAAGAATAAAAAATAATATTTTTAGCTATATCTTGTAGTTATGAGCCCCCCAAAAGTGTGAAAAACGCCAGCGAACCAGTTCATACCGCATTATAGTGGCCCAGACCTCAAAGTGTAAAATTTTAATATAATTTTGTTTCTTCATACCTGATCTCCAAGCCAGTCAGACCCTTTAACAGTATCATACATGTGCCACAACCAGTTGTCTTCCTCCATGTTACCTAAAAGATTTCATATGTCCTTAGTAATATTATAAATGCGAAAGTCCGTTTGTTTGTTTGTTACGCTTTCACATCTAACTACTCAACCGATCATGATGAAATTTTGCATACACGTTGTTAGAGGTACAGAGAATGACATAGGGTACCTTTCATCCCGGAAAAAAAATACTGTTCCCGAGGGATAGAGAAATAACTGACCACACAGACAAAGTCATAGTCGTTACGTAAGTATTTAGAATTTGTAGGTGTTTTACATTACAGTACAGATATGATATAAATTACTTACTGATATACTTATTCTATTTTTATAATTTCAATAAATATATTATTATTATTATTTTTAACAGGCTAGCAGTTGTTTCAACTGATAACGCCTGTATCCTGCTATCTATGTGTTTTGTTCACTGTTTATTGTTAAGATATCTGTTCAGTCAATTTTTGAACTGATCTACATTTGAAGCAAATACAACATCATCCAGAAGCTTATTCCACTCTTTGACGACTCTGTTGCTAATTCATTACGTTTATACAAGTTATCAAAATCGTGGAGGTCATAATGTCCATTAAGTATTTTATAATATAGCACACACCATTGCTCCCATATTCTAACGAACATTAAATGAGAATTGAGTTCTGAATCTCATAATCTGTCTCTTCCTACTTTATTTACAAATACTTTGTCTGTATAATAAGCAATCCAGGAGCAATGGAGCTCAAATTCATCAAAATAACAAACCTAAAGCAGCATTGATGCCTCCCTGAGCAGCGACCGTGTGTGATCTAGTGGGGAACAGCTTTGTTACAACAGCAGTTTTGAATCCTTCTTGCACGAGACCGAATGCAGAACGAAGGCCCGCTCCACCGGCACCAATAACCAATGCATCATGTTTGTGATCAATGACAGTGTACGCGTTGGTTGTTGTAGTGTTCGATGAGGCATTGCGCTGCGAAGTCCCAACTGGTAACAGTCGCAGATTTCTGTAGACGTGGGTTGCCTGGAAGAAAATTAAAAATACTTGTTTAATTATTTGTATACTGGTTATTTTAAACCCAGATTCAGTACCTATTTTCATTTGCTTGTGTTATTGAAAATTTATACCTAACAACAATGACCATAATATGAACATAAATTCAAATTATTTTAAAAAATATTGTGCAATGTGGAGGAAAGTAATTATGCCCCAGAAAAACTATGTCTGCATTATTCAGAAAAACTTCCCTTTATTTTAAAAATTTTTTTCAGGATTTTTTAAATGCTCTAACTATAAACCCTTATGCATTACAATTTCAGGCAAGCGCAATTCGATTGAGAATAGAGGCCGTTAAAAACATATTACATAACTTAATTTTAGTAAAGGTTATTTATTAAATATAGCTCACCAATGTTGCAGGGCTACGGGACATTGCAGCCTTCATTATTGCACTCATGATGGAACTCTCTATCCGCACCCAGAGTACAATATTAAAATAAAATTTCGGTAAAATTCACATCCAAGAAAGAACAATTTTTCATTCGTTCGTCTGACAGTAAATGTCAATGTCAAGCAAAGCAGAAGCAAGTCTTTCATGTCGGGCTGCGTTCCGTCGTTTGGAAAGTTTAAAAAGTTTGAGTTGCAACTAGGGCTGCCACCTTTCGACAAGAGCAGACCCGGAGATTTTCGAAAAATCGTTATTTTTTATTAAATAAATCATACTTTAGGTAGGTAATTAATAATACCTGTGTATAGAAAAAATGACCGCGCAGCGCGATTTTTAGTCAGTTTCATGCATTAATCTAGAAATCTTGTCTGTCTTCACCAAAAAACGGCCGCGCAGCGCGATTTATGGTCAGTTCCATCGACTAAACTTGTAATCTTGCCTGTTAATAGCAAAAAACGGCCGCGCAGCGCGATTTTTGGTCAGTTCAAACCACTAACCTTGTAATCTTGCCTGTTAACAGTAAAAAACGGCCGCGCAGTGCTATTTTTAGTCAATTTCATGCACTAATCTAGTAATCTTGCCTGTCTACACCAAAAAACGGCCGAGCAGCGCGTTTTTTGGTCAGTTCCATCTACTAAACATTTGATCTTGCTTGTTAATAGGAAAAACGGCCGCGCAGCGCGATTTTTGGTCAGTTCCAACCACTAACTAACCTTGTAATCTTACCTGTAAACAGTAATAAACGGCCGCGCAGCGCAATTTTTGGGCAGTTTTTTTTCACTAATCTAGTAATATTGCTTGTCATAGTAAAAAAGAAACGGGTGCGCAGCGCGATTTTTGTCTTGTCAGATGGTAACACTAGGTACGGTTGACTTTCGCTCGCGCCACCCGGAGACTTCGATGTTAAACCCGTAGCCAGGAGATCCACTACTCAAACCCGTAGACTCCGGGTCAAACCTGTAGAGGTGGCAGTGAGGTGGCACGGTGGCAGCTCTAGTTGCAACCAAACCACGGAACGATCAAATTGTTTTTATAACGTCTTTAGGTACAAAGTTTACGTTTTCCATTTAGAATAGGATAATTTAAACTTTTCTTTATACTAAAATAAAAAAAAAAATCTGTTTTGTGAGGAGAAATCATGAACTTTTTATTTAGACACAAAAACATCAAAATACAAAATAATTTCAAAATGACCATTGTCATTATTTTGTAAAGATGAACGTCAGAGCGTTTTTCAACCATCTATTTTGATGGTCGTTTAGTTGCTGCGCTCTGAGCCACGGAACGGATGAAACTACGCTCACAGTTGTTCAGAGTCACCGAGCCACGGTGTAACGGATAAGAGCGCGCACCGCCCCCGGACCGCCTAACTCTATCGCTTTGACTCTGTAGTCTAAGCGGTCATGGGATTTTTGGTAACGATCACGGAAAAGGTTAGATTCATTTTCATGGGTTGTAGAGTGGTCCCCTAATGTGAATGATGTCGGTCTGCCTGCTCTCAGTGGTTGCAACTTCGAGTTATAGCGCTTACAAGAGGCATCATTGTTACGAAAAAAAAACGATCAGAGAAATGGTCAGTTTTAGTACCTGTTCAAAGAATATCGTCTCTGCAGATGAAACAAGTTGGTCTGCCGGCTCATAGTGGTTGCGTTTCTGAGCTATGACGTGCGCAAGTCACGTCATTGTTACGAAAAAAAACGATAAGGGAAATGGTCAGTTTTAGTACCTATTCAAAGTATAGTATCTCCACGGGTGAAACAAGTTGGTCTGCCGGCTCTCAGTGGTTGTATTTCAGAACTATCATTGTGTACGCAAGACGCTTATTTGTAGAGAAAGCCTAAAAAAACTTTAAAAAACGGGACAATAGGCAAATTTTTAAGTGCACGCCGGCCGTTTGCGTATCTGTGACTATATGAGTCCCCTCCCCACCTTAAGGCATCTCTACACTCGCGCGCGAAAAGCCCCAAACCTCCCGCAAAGCAGCGTGCGTAGTGTGGAACCGATTTGAATCGAATCTACACACCCGCGCGTGAGTATGGAGAGGTCTTTATGCCTGTGCCACCGCGCACCCCCCCATCCCCCCCCCACTTCCGGCTTTAGCGTCTATAGAGATGTTCGATCCGGGTGCCTTGTATCGATATTCCGGATCGCCATGGATCGTAACTCACTGTATCGATCCAGATTATAGAATCTGGATTGATAGGCATCGGCTACACGCTCGGTAAATACTGTGGCCCAGCGCCATAGAGTAAATTTTAACCATGGAAAGTAAAATATTGAATATTCCATACAAATTACTTTCCATGGTTAAAATTTACTCTACGGCGACGGATGGATCACAGTTAGTCTAAGCGGTCACGGGATTTTTGGTAACGATCAAGGAAAAGGTTAGATGCATTTTCATGGGTTATAGAGTGGTCCCCTAATGTGAATGATGTCGGTCTGCCTGCTTTCAGTAGTTGCAATTTCGAGTTACAGCGATTATAAGAGGCTTCATTGTTACGAAAAAAAAACGATCAGAGAAATGGTCAGTTTTAGTACCTACTCAAAGTATGGCGTCTCCGTAGCTGAAATGATGTGGTCTGCCAGCTCTCAGTGGTTGCATTTCAGAGCTATGACGCGCGCAAGTTACAACAATATTTTTTTGTCAAATTGTGTTTTTAAAAATACTAATCGATAGAACTCTTTATTATAATGAAAAAATGTCTTAAGCCATTTTTGTCTAAAATGAATAGATTGGTCGGAAAAAATACTTTATGTTTTTTTTGTATGGAGTGAGATATTCAATGTGCTCTTTTGGTCAATTCCTAATTGTTTTTGCCTCAAAACTACTTCTGCGTCAATATTTCAAACGTTTAAAATAATCATACACTATCAACGCTCGCCCAAAATTGTACATTCACACAGCTTGGATTTCTAAACAGTATAAAATCGTATTTTTTACTAAAATTTTTTTGCCATTCTTTATTATTTTCATCAATTTTAACACTAGAAAAGCCAACAAAACGTTCAGTTAAGGTCTATTATTAAATTGTTTTTACCATAATTACAACGCAACTAAAATATAAAGCTAAAACGTTCTCAAAAAAAACCATAAATATCTGAGTTGTAATTGTTTCATTCATAGTTTTGACCAGACCAAATTCCTAACGAACTCTTAAGAGGTATTGCGGAAGAGATGGGGCCAATTCTGGCTAAAGTTTTCAACGAAATAGTACGCACGGTTATTATACCTAGACAATGGGCAGAGTCACACATAATACTCTTACATAAGAAAGGATCAAGGAAGGAAATAGGAAACTACAAGCTCACTAATAGTAATAATAACTAAAATCCAAAATGACTGAAATGAAGAATGACTAAAATGTAAACTGATTAAAATAGAGAAACACTAAATAACTTCTTTTCAGAATTCCGTAAACAATAAGTTCAAATGGAAAGTAATAATTTGTTTTATTAAAAATTTATGAACGTATTTCACACAGATAAAAAAAATATACATACTAAGATAATTTGCGACAGGCGTTTTGCAATTTAGATCTTTTTAATCATTAGGCAAACTACTGTTTAGTCATTCTGCGTTTTAGACAATTTACTTAGTAGACATTTTCAAAATTCAATTCAATTCAAAATTCAAAATATTTTATTCAGTCTAGGCTGTTACAAGCACTTGTGAATGTCATAGAAGCTACGCCATCGGTTCGCAAACCCTAAGCGGGAGACCTTGTAACGAGAAGAACCGGCAAGAAACTCGTCAAGGGCTGCTTTTTTCTCCCTGTATATTTTATACAGAGTCGTCAACATTGAAAAATGAGCTCTACGTTTAAAGTGAGGTCATTTTCCATCACAATAATTAACAAAATTTTGCACACAATGGGTAGGTAGGTTAAAATTAAATATATCTACTACATTCAGATAGGTAAATATGACAGTAAATAACTTTCAACTAGTTGAGAAATCACACTGTCTGCTACTCGAACCAAAAAACACTTGATGCAAGACATAAAAAGTAAAAACGCAATTCTTACAATTCAATATGCGTTAAGATAGGTACTCAGAAGCAGACCCATTCCCACTGGCAGCACCCGTTCACGAGCATGACGCATGGACCAGCCATCGCTTCGCTCAACCATATTTGAGGGAACGTAACGACCCGCCCCACACGACACCACCGCAGAAATGATTAAAGAGAGCATGACATACTTAGGCTATTTTTGCTTTTGCTCTTTAGACATGAATTTAAGGCATTTTGTTTCATAGACATTTTTTGATTTTTAGGCAGCGTGATCAGGAAGGGCAATAGTGCATTCCAGAGACTTTAAAACCCCAATACATATGGCAAGGTGACCGGAGAGGCCAAGAGGGATGGAGCCACCTCTCCGTGTATTGTAATACTATTACTAGAAATAATATTTATTTATTTTAATTTATTTATGGTATCTGGTAATCTTGATGAAAATCAACCAATCAACAGGCAGGGCTCAGGAAAAACTACAATACAATATATTGTATTGTATGTAAGGACATCAGATAATGGTATTGAAATTAGCTTTGTAAATTTGCTTATTATATTCGTTGTGTTTTTGGATGAGTTGTCTGATGGTGTTTGATGATGTGATATATCACATCACCATCAAACAACTCATCCAAAAACACAACGAATATAATAAGCCAATTTACAAAGCTAATTTCAATACCATTATCTGATGTCCTTACATTTATTTTAATGAAACAAAGAAGACCTAAAATTTTAAGTGATTTACTTAATAAAATAACTGTATCACCTTATTAAAAAAATAAAACAATTAAATAAAATAAAACTTTTTATTACCACACGTAACATGACTTAACTAATATTAAAGAATAGACTACCTAATACAATTAAAATTAAATAAAGATTACCAAAATTTACAGGGCTTTGTACATATAGCTTCTTAACTAGAGACATACAATAAGAGCCAATGTATAATGTTAAATATGTATATGGATAATTAGAAAAACAATTTAATTTTCATACAAACAAAGTAACTTTGATACGTTAAACGATTCGCTCGCTAGCAGCGACCGGAAAACCTCTTCTTTGGTTAACCCAATTGATAGGAAAACCCTAATAAAAAACTTGCCAAATGATAGGGTTTCCCTTTCGATAGGGTTAGTCGACGTTATGCTTACCGTATTGATAGAGTTTTTGGAAACAAGTCTATGAAATACCCAATCAAAAACCCTTTTAACGGTAAGTTGTGTACTTCGGAGAATGTGCGAGGGAACTGCACAACCTTGTTCCTCCAGCCCCTTTCCACCATCGGGATACCAGACGCAGATAAGCATATCACCCTTATATAGTAGATACTCCAAGGGTCTGTCCGTACCAAGCGCTTTGCCAATACATTTCTTATGCGAGCTGCTAAAGAATGGAATGCGCTACCTGCTCATGTGTTCCCCGATAATTACAACCTTGGTCTTTTCAAGACAAGAGTGAAAAGGTATTTCCTGGGCATGTATGCTACACCTTAGACCACATCCTGTTTACCAAGCAAGATGGTGGTCAAATGCCTGCCCAGTCTATATTAAAAAAGAAGTGGTTCATGAAATACCCAATCAAAACCCCTTTAACGTTAAGCGGTTCTTGGGCCCTATTTTTGAATCGCTCGGCTGGCGTCGAGCGTTCGTTTCTACTGATTTTTGTTCAACATTTATCTCAACCTCCATACATTTGAGTCAAATGTTGAACGAAAATCAGTAGAAAAGAGCGCTCGACGCCAGCCGAGCGATTCAAAAATAGGCCCCCTGGTCCTTCGGTCCAGTTGGAACTAGATATAAATTGCTTGAATTCGTTTTAAAACCCCTTCATAAAGCCTTCATAGGGTTTCCCCGATAGGGTTTTCGTATTCGGTAAGTGCTTACTTGGGTTACCCTATCGATAGGGTTACCGTATTGATAGGGTTTTTGAAAACAAGTCTATGAAATACCCAATCAAAAACCCCTTTAACGGAAAGCGGTTCCGGTCCTTGCTTGCAAGGACGACGTCCAACCTCCCGAACAAGCCGGGTTCCGAAAAGGCTTTAGTACCATAGACCACATCCATTAAATCTGCTATTATGCTTGGCGTTCGTGGACTATGAGAAAGCCTTTGATTTGATTGAAACCTGGGCGGTGCTGCAGTCTCTCCAAAATTGCCAAGTGGACTACAGGTATATCGAGGTGATGTGGTACTTATACGAAAATGCCACCATGTTGATCCGAGTACAGAACCAGAGCACAAAGCGAGATATGGGACAGAGAGATGCTATTTCCCCGAAACTATTCACAGCTGCGTTGGATGATATCTTTAAACTCTTAGACTGGAAAGGACTCAGAATCAAGATGAATGGCCAGTACCTTCCTAACACACCTTCGTTTTGCCGATGATATAGTTCTTATGGCTAAAACCTTGGAAGACCTGAACACAATGCTCGAAGATCTCCGTTAGTGCTTCCCAAAGAGTGGGTCTCAAGATGAACATTTATAAGACGAAAATCGTATCGAATGCCCATGTTGTGCCCACTCCAGTTCATGTTGGGAACACTAGGAGTTGTTGTCCATTACGTAGAAGTACCTAGGACAGGCAGTCCAGTTAGGTAAGTCCAACTGCGGAAATGAGATCTCTCGTCGAATCAAACTCAGATTGGTAGCATTCGGGCAGCTTCGAAAACATCTTTCCGTCCGATTTACCTCAGTGTCCAAGACGAAAGTCTATGACCAGTGTGTGTTGTCAGTGATGACTTCGGCAGTGAAACGTGGCCGTAAACTATGGGTCTTATAAGGAGGCTCAAGGTCACCCAGCGTGCAAAGGAGAGAGTATTCGGCGTTTTTCTGCGTGATACAATCAGAAATGCGGAGATCCGCAGGAAAACTAAAGTAATCAACATCGCTCGAAGGATTGCTCAGTTGAAGTGGCTGTAGGCTGGACACATAGCGAGAAGAACCGATGGCCGTTGGGGGGGAAAGGTTCTGGAATGGCGACCGCGGACCGGACGACGCTCCGTGGGTAGGCCCCCAAAAAGGTGGACCGACGATCTGGTGAAGGTCGCGGGAAACCGCTGGATGCGAGCAGTGCAGGACCGTTCGTCGTGGAGATCCTTGGAGGTGGCCTATGCCCAGCAGTGGGTGTCGTGCGGCTGATATGATGATACATCCAAGTGATCTGAACGGCATTTTAAGAGCTGTATGTACCAAAGTTCTCAGTTTCAGGATTTCCATACCTTTTAATGGTATTTACGTGATTTTTTAAACTTATCGAAACAGATCTTACAATCCTGATAGATCAGTTGTGTGTATATTGCGATCTGGATCTTCTTCCTTTACTTTCTTGATAGCCGTCTTCAAATCACAGCTTGATCAATCCCTGGCGGAGGATGTATGAAAATGAATTAACTGGTGCTTCTTATTATCTGTCGCATAATAACATATTGATGTTTTTAGTTTCTGCTTGTTTCTATCAATGTTCATAAATACAATTTTGATCTTAGATCTTAAGATATATATCTTCAAAATCTTTACTTTTGTTATAAATAACTTATAAACGAGCCTATTTTTTTAGTAAAGCCCATATAAAGGTTTCTAAAAATCATAATAAAATTTAGTTTCTATCGTTAATATTTTAAAAACTTCATTTATTTGAATATTATATTAATCATTGATCTGAATTAACCTTTTCTCTTTTTTTCTTTTTCCTTGTAAAATAATAATACTATTTTAGTTTGTAATAAATAACCCACCTGGGCCTTACTTAACATCCCGCTGCATTATGTTATTTTGGTTTTATTTGATTTAGTATGGTAAAAAAGTCATCCATAGTAATAATAGTGACCGAAAGTTTTGTTGCCTTTTATTGTGTTTTAATTGATGAGAAAGTAATAAATAACGACAAAACAATCAGTTTTTACTTAAAAATTACTTTTAAGTAAAAACTGAAAAAAATAATAAAAAAAGTAAAAAGAAGTAAAAATTAATTTTAATTAGGATTATTTAAATGTTTAAAATAACAATAAAATATTGACGCAAAAGTAGTTTTGAGGCAGAAACAATTAGGAATTGGCCAAAAGAGCACATTGAATATCTCACTCCATACAAAAAAAAAAACCATAAAGTATTTTTTTCCGACCAATCTATTCATTTTAGACAAAAATGGCTTAAGACATTTTTTCATTATAATAAAGAGTTCTATCGATTAGTATTTTAAAAAACACAATTTCACAAAAAAATTTATTGTAACTTGCGCGCGTCATAGCATAGCTCTGAAATGCAACCACTGAGAGCCGGCAGACCACATTATTTCAGCTACGGAGACGCCATACTTTGAGTAGGTACTAAAACTGACCATTTTTCTGATTGTTTTTTTTCGTAACAATGAAGCCTCTTATAATCGCTGTAACTCGAAATTGCAACTACTGAGAGCAGACAGACCGACATCATTCACATTAGGGGACCACTCTATAACCCATGAAAATGCATCTAACCTTTTCCTTGATCATTACCAAAAATCCCGTTACCACTTAGACTAACTGTCCATCGCCGTAGAGTAAATTTTAACCATGGAAAGTAATTTGTATGGAATATTCAATATTTTACTTTCCATGGTTAAAATTTACTCTATGGCGCTGGGCCACAGTATTTACCGAGCGTGTAGCCGATGCCTATCAATCCAGATTCTATAATCTGGATCGATACAGTGAGTTACGATCCATGGCGATCCGGAATATCGATACAAGGCACCCGGATCGAACATCTCTATAGACGCTAAAGCCGGAAGTGGGGGGGGGGGGATGGGGGGTGCGCGGTGGCACAGGCATAAAGACCTCTCCATACTCACGTGCGGGTGTGTAGATTCGATTCAAATCGGTTCCACACTACGCACACTGCTTTGCGGGAGGTTTGGGGCTTTTCGCGCGCGAGTGTAGAGATGCCTTAAGGTGGGGAGGGGACTCATATAGTCACAGATAGGCAAGCCGCCGGCGTGCACTTAAAAATTTGCCTATTGTCCCGTTTTTTAAAGTTTTTTTAGGCTTTCTCTACAAATAAGCGTCTTGCGTACACAATGATAGTTCTGAAATACAACCACTGAGAGCCGGCAGACCAACTTGTTTCACCCGTGGAGATACTATACTTTGAATAGGTACTAAAACTGACCATTTCCCTTATCGTTTTTTTTTCGTAACAATGACGTGACTTGCGCACGTCATAGCTCAGAAACGCAACCACTATGAGCCGGCAGACCAACTTGTTTCATCTGTAGAGACGACATTCTTTGAACAGGTACTAAAACTGACCATTTCTCTGATCGTTTTTTTTTCGTAACAATGATGCCTCTTGTAAGCGCTATAACTCGAAGTTGCAACCACTGAGAGCAGGCAGACCGACATCATTCACATTAGGGGACCACTCTACAACCCATGAAAATGAATCTAACCTTTTCCGTGATCGTTACCAAAAATCCCACGACCGCTCAGTCTACTGGCTTCTGTTTATGACGTCAGTGCACTGTCCGTCCTTGTCATCAAAGCTTTGAGTTAGGCGGTAGGGCCCCTGGAGTGCGCTCGAGTGCGAATTGCGTTCCGTACCTACGCTCCGAGTGCAACCAAACACTCTAACGCCGTCCCAAACATTAGAGCGTGACGTTCGGTTGCAACAACTTTCCCGTTCCAAACCTCAGAGCGTTGCAACCTTTTAACCATCAAAAAAGGTGGTTGTAAAACGCTTTGACGTTTGTCAATAGAAAAAATGTCAATGTCATTTGACATTATTTTGTATTTTGATGTTTTTGTATCTAATTTTCAAATAAATCATGGTAACTTCGCAAAAAAACAGTTTTTATTTGATTTTGAATAAGGGAATGTTTAAATTATTCGTATTACAAATGAAAAATGAAGACTTTGTATTGATATTGACATTTTAAGTTCTTGGTCGTTCCTAACCTTGGAGTGAGTTTAAAAACAACTAAACAACCGCACTCTAAGCCACTGAACGCAACCCTGCTGAGTAACCACGGAAGCGGAACGCACCCATGTCAAACATTTTTGTTTATGGTTTTAAAGGTCAGCAGGCTGATTATCTAATTTAAAACCACCTAGCGACCGGTGATAATTACGAAATAGTCGCTGTCAAACTCGATTTCATACCACCGATCGAGTTTCTACGAGTGCTGCCTCCAACGGACAACTAAAGAACTAAAATATACGAGCACTTGCAAGGAAATGCTCCGAAATTCGTATTATCTAACTCAGAAACCGCGACGCGACCGCGACGATTTCGCGATTTCTTCTGTCAAACAGAAACCAGACAAAACGTAATTTCTGATTAGTTTTCGTTAAATTCTTAGCCTTACCTTTGACCAAAATTAAATAAAATTGCTATAATGTAAAACAAAAGGCCTGTCCTTCAATGCCTACACGGAATTTGCCATTTTGAAGACGAAAAAATGTAAACGAAATTCGAAGCGAAAACAAAAAGGTTATGTTCACAGAGCGAGCACATATAGTCAGACACATACACAGATACAGACTACTTTCGGTAAAAGGACTTTTCAGTCGCTGCCACCGGTTGCTAGTGGCGCTAGTTTCTATGGAGATCTTAACGAGCATAAACTGGAGCATAAACTAATCAGCGATCGCATACATAATACCAAATCAGTGACTCGGTCGCGCGACGATTTCGAAATAATTCAGGAATCGATTTCGGTCGCTCATTTTAGATAATCAGCCTGCCGACCGAGCACGGTCTCGGCCATTCTCGGCCAAAAATAATGTCTCGGCTTAGAGCATGCTCTAACACCCATTTGCACTAAACTTAAGAATCGCCTGTCTTTTCCTAACTAACTTAAGACATTCTTAGCAAAAAATTGGTTTGCACTAACCTTAGGACGTTCCTAAATGCACTTTAGGCTATTCTTAACTTACGGGCCCAATATCGAGCGCACAAGGCTTAAGAAATTCCTATGTTATGAATTGTAAATCTGTGGTGACAAAAACAGAAATATTTGCTGAAAAATGGAAGATTCATGGAACATTCATTGAAATAATTGAATTACTAAACGATTCGGTGGAAAATCGCAAAAATTGCCGTATTTCAATACAATTACTGCATTTATAAAAGAATAAGAACGTATGAAATAATCGTACTTGTATGTAAACTTCTGCAATAGGCTGCCGTGTCTAAGTTAATTTTTGACCCCAACTACCGTATAATACGGCAATTACCGTACCATTGGCAACACTGCCGCGATTTGATTTCCATTTTCTAAATTGACAGTTGATGACATAACTTTTCGATCACCCTACCAAATAAAATAAACCAACGCCTTATCTTTCGTCTCCTTTTAACTCACGAATGAATCAATGTGATGTTATAACCAAAAAAGTACTCTATGATCTATATTACTTCGCCGGCTTAAAAATCCATAAACAATTAATATTTACATTCGTTCATTCTTTCTCTTAGCAAGGCGATGCCCAAGTTACGACGTAGTCTGTTAGTGCAGACAAAAATTACAGCTCGGCATTTTTAGGCTGTTTCTAAGCTAAGAAATATCTTAACTAGGACACGCCTAACTTGAGTTTAGTGCAAACGGCTGTAAGTGTCTCGGTCTCGGCCAAAATGGCCGATAATCTCGGCCTATCCTACTTAGTTCACGTAGGCCTGACATTACACTCACTGTGCGCTTTTGTCTTGTGCTTTTCTCTTCGCTGAGGAATGCGTCATTGGCAAAATTTCACGATAAAAAATATATAAATACTACACTATCATTGATTGTAACGATTTTGACCAAATCATCATCACCGTACAACCCGGAGCGTTATGAAATGGTTGATTGTGATGATTTTAACGTGATTTTAACCAAATCATCATCACACTATGGCCGGGAGCGCGCGCCGCACTTCGCATGCCGCGACTAGCCTACACTATCGTTGATTGTAATAATTTTGACCAAACTATCATCACCGTATGGCCTGGAGCAAGCGGCGCGCTACGCACGCCACGACTAGGCTACACTATCGTTGATAGTAATGATTTTGCCCAAACTATCATCACCGTATGGCCCGGAGCGCGCGGCTACATAAAAGATTATGCACCGAAAAAAACCCGAAGAGTTAATTTTTAGTAAATACATAAGGGGCCGTATTACGACTTCTTATTTCCTGGCAGTCTTCTGACTGGTTATCAATCTATCTCTTTTATTTGCTATACAGCGAGAAAGAGATGTAACTATAGCAATTCATAAACCTAGCAAGTTTTAAGAGGTTGTAATACCCCCCACGGTAGGGCAGGTAATGATTATTTTTTTAAAGTAATTACTGATTTTCTTGACTTATAACGAAAGTAGGGGGACGGCAAAATTCGGGTCCGCCCCGGGCGGCACAAACACACGCTACGCCACTGCACAGGCATAAGCTGACGCATTCCTCACTGTAATTATTTATCTATATACAGTGTGTCCCTGGATAAAGTGCAATCCTGAAAGGGGGCGAAACTAGACTATAAATGAGTAATAAAAAAATGCAAATAAAAATATTCAATCTAAATTCATTTTTTTTTTCAGAATTAAGATTTGTAATTTTTACAATGGACTCTATGTACAAAAAATCAATATTCAAATAAAAAATAAAGTAATTCCAGATACTTGTTAGTTCGAATAGATTGCAAATAACTTACAAAAAAGTGATAATCATGACTTAAATTCAGCTTTTTGTAAAAAAATGTATTTCTCTTAACTCTTTTTTTCATTAATCTCTAGTTTTTTCAAAATTTCGCCCCCAATACCACAAAGTTTTATTATTTATTTACAATTTTTATCATTTTATTTTAGCTTCCAAACAACAACAAAAATATGCCATTACTAAAATAACACGCTGGCTATGGGCTTTAAAAGTTAACCACTGATTCAAAATTTCAAAGTAAACCAACGTCTAGTTTCGCCCCCTTTCGGGATTGCACTTTATCCAGGGACACACCACTGTATATAGTATCTTAAGCCTTTAAACGAGCAATGCTTGTTAGGGTTCTGTACCAAAATGGTAAAAAAGAAACCCTTATGGTGTGACTCAGTCTGTCTGTCTGTCTGTCACAGCTGGATATCTCGAGAACTACTAACGGTATCAACTTGAAATTTGGAACAGTTTAAGATGGCATTTGCCCAACTATTTTGCAAATAAGAGAGAAATAAAAATATTAATATTTTTTTTACAACAGGGATTGAAAAGGGGTCTTAAAAATTTGAAGTGAGGTGACTAGGGCATGTGGGGTATCATATGAAAGAGCGCTGTTTACACATCTTAAAACATTTTTTTCTTTTTTCTTAGGCGCATAGTTTTTGACTTATGATGAAAAATGAAAAAAAAAATACCGTTCCCCCCCCTTATCTACGGTTCTAACGATTTCACTGAAATTTGGTATATGGGGGTTTCCGGGAGTAAACAATCGATCTAGATTAGTCTTATATTTGTCTTAAAACGCGTGTTTTCGAGTTTTCATGCGTTTTCTTTCGACGCAGAATATGGTCGCTAATTTCTTCCTGATGGCCAATGTCCGTCTGGTCCAGCGGGTTAAGACGCGGACGGCAGATTTATTTAATTTTTATTGTTTTTAGACAAGTTTAAAAAATGAAGTTAACGTTTTAAATAACAATGTAGATTATCACCTAAACACCACCATATTACAATAAATAGTAATAACTGAGCAAAGCTTGGTCTCCCAGATATTATAAATATGAAAAACAGTAACTCAATGGTACGATAATTTTGCTGATTCACTAATCATCCACCAGTCAGCGCACTACCACAAGGCTTAGATTATTTATATGTCAAGATAGACAGTCGAAGCTACGACAGCGTCGAAAAAAATATCACCCAACAGTTGGGTGACCAAAACACGCACACATTGTCAGTAGTGTGAGCCGGCCATAGTTTTTATTACAATACTCTTTGGACGCGATGATGCTAAAAATGCACACCACCTTAAAAAAGTGGGCCTGTTTTGTTTAATACGTCAAAAGCCTAAGACTCTATCTAGACATATAAATAATCTAAGCCACAAGGTTGGCACTAGTGTAGATGTAGACCTGTCATTTCGTTGTTTTCTATGTGTTTGCTATCAATTTTTGGATGTTGGAAACGATTTTACGTAAATATAAATTTTTCTTCCAACACATTTTGGTTTTCTTTAATCTTTAATTCGTTTACTGTCTAACTTCCATAATAATTATTTATTAGTATCAATCACTTTTAGATATAATTTAAAATAAATGCGAAAATTGGCAGCAGTAGTGCCACCACGCGGAATAATTTTTTTGACATCCCGCCATTATCAAATCACTTTTTTCTTTTCACAAGATGTTTTACTAATCATAATTTTCTTTTCTAGAAATCATTAAAGATCGAATTAAATTTTGATAGATTTTTCTTTTCATAGATGTTTTACTTGGTAACCTATCATTCTTTTGAAACTTTTCTGTTCGAATTTAAATTTTTCGAAGTATGTCGAAGTTTTAAATATCAGCTTAGTTGTTTAGAACATAAACGGTTTGTTTTACGTGTTTCATTTTCCAGAAAAACAGTGAGTAACTCAAAATATCAAATCACTTTTTTCTCTTTTGGCAGATTTTTTTATAACCATAATTTTCTTTACTAGAAATTATTAAAGATCAAAGTAAATTTTGATAGAATTTCGTGTTTCATATCATAATATTTAATTTCTAATTTAGAAAATTTGGGTGTATTTTTTATTCTAATATTTTTTTGCATACTAGTCATTAACAGAAACGGTTCGCCGAAAAACCGACTCCACGTAGTCTTGAAGGTTAGGTTAGGTTAGTGTTCTGATCACTCGCTCTATAATGCTTGCATGCATGTTGCATGCTTCAAGCTGCATGCGATGCATGCTTGTTTGCTTGCATGATTGCTTGGTTGCTTGCATACTTGCTTGCATGTTGGGGGCTTGCTTGCAGAATGCTTGCCGAGGGTGTCGGGGGATCTGAGATCCGATATACAGAAAACCTCTTAATGCACCAGGTAGGTTAGATTAGTTTTTTGACCACTTGCAGCGAAGCGAGTGAAGCGCGTGGATCTCTATAATGCTTGCATGCATGTTGCATTTTGCAAGGTGCATGTTGCAAGCTTGCTTGCATGCTACATGCTTGCTTGCATGTTGCAGGTTTCCTTGCATGTTGCATGCTTGCTTGCATGCTGCATGCTTCCTTGCATGCCATGCTACATTCTTTCTTGCATGCATGCATTTTTATTAAAATAACGTAACCATGTGAGATTGCAATAATAATTTCGTAGACGCTTAGTTATACCACAGTTTAACTCCATACAGTTGAGAAACAAATGTACTTGCGCAGAGCAACGGAGGGGGTCTCGAGGGGGGTCGGGCGGTGCGGTTCGGAGTTTCCAAACTCGCCGAGTTTGGGTACTCGAACGCGGAAGACCGACGCGAGTGACGCGATCGAATAAATCACGCATTGCGAGCGACCATTTTAAAAATCTTTTATGTCGCTATCGTTTATTAGGTATAATTTTATTATCGTACATAATTATAATGGTTCACACCACACTTGTTCCGTATACGGATGTGCCTCGACGGCGACATACAACAAGGACTTAAAATTTCATAGATTTCCCCGTGATGCGAGGTAAGTTTATATATTCCTATAAGTAATTTCGTATTACTTACCTACTTAACCAATCATCATTTCGTGCTGTTAGGTACTTTTTTGTATAATGCAATAGTACCTGTCGTGTGCAGTTTTATAGTAAAATTTAATTGTAGCTAAAGAATAACTTCAAGTAAATTTGTGAAATAAATAATGATTATATATTTGGTAGGTATGTAGGAACTAGGTACATAAGTATATCGTGCGTGTTGCTATGATCACAAAATAGCTAGGTACCTACGACCTTGTGTGAACCAGAGTTTTACGTATTACACTGGTGGTACCTACCTACATAGGTACCTAGTAATTTATTGTCTGTGCTACTAGGTACTCGAACACTATTAATTAGTTAATGACGCCGCGGCCGTTGTCTGTTAAAGTAAGTACTTAAAAGCAAGCTGTAGGTACCACTTTTTAAGTTTATTTAATATAGGTACCGCTTTGCGCACGGGCTATAGGCACTTGAACACTGATCGCGTAATGTTAGATTATTTATATCCTTGTTCTACTAATCACTAATTCTACTTTCTACTAATACCTACCTATTATTATAAATGCGAAAGTTTGTGTGTATGTGTGTTGTAAATAAATAATTACATATTAATCACATTTATTTTTTATTTTGACAACCCTTGCACATCTGCAGCTGATTGCGTAAGTATCTACACGGGCGGCGGCACGCGGCGGCGTTGTCCAACATCAAAGGCGTTTAACAACTGTATGGAGTTAAACTGTGGTAATACTTTGAAGACGTTTTTCTTGTTTCTAATTTCGAATTTTTTCATCAATCTTCGCCACTTTATAGTAACATTTAATTTTTTCAAAAATTTCGGTTTCATCGGGCTGATTATCTAATTAGAAACCACCTAGCGACCGGTTGCAGTTCATAGATGATAGTGATCCATTGCTACTTCTTTTTGGATTAAAAAAAAACATACCAAAGAAAAGTAGCAATGTATGTGGAATGAAACCGGTCGCTAAATAGTTTCTTTTTAGATAATCAGGGTGCCGTTTTGGGCGAGTTGCTTTTTATTCCCGGCTCGGTTCTCGGCGGAAAAGTGGGCTCGGTCGGTCCTTACTCCCTACAGTGAGTGAGTGAAGTCTAGGCTGCGGTCCCCATAGCGATAATATCGATATTATTGCGATAACAGCCGGTCCGCATGCACGTTAGCGCGTTTACAATATCTAGCGTGACGTCACTCATGACGTCATTACCAGCACCATCTTGGGCTTACAGCGACCACGCCTCGGAGCGTAATCACTGTGAACGTCCTGTCAAAAGTTATAAGTGACTGTCAAACGAAACAGGTGTCAGAATGTTATTTCGTCGAAAAATGATCAAAAAATCAAAAAATGAGAGAGTTCGTTATAGAAGGATCTTTTCCTCACTTCACAACAAAAGGATAGAGCATTATATTGGTTAATATTTTGTTAATATTAATTTTGGATAAGCTCCAAATTAATATTAACAAAATATTAACCAATATAATGCTCTATCCTTTTGTTGTGAAGTGAGGAAAAGATCCTTCTATAACGAACTCTCTCATTTTTTGACGAAATAACATTCTGACACCTGTTTCGTTTGACAGTCACTTATAACTTTTGACAGGACGTTCACAGTGATTACGCTCCGAGGCATGGTCGCTGTAAGCCCAAGATGGCGCTGGTAATGACGTCATGAGTGACGTCACTCTAGATATTGTAAACGCGCTAACGTGCATGCGGACCGGCTGTTATCGCGATAATATCGATATTATCGTTATGGGGACCGCAGCCCTAGGCTGCGGTCCCCATGGCGATTACATCGATCACGGCGTTTACAACGCTCACACGAGGTCCGCATTCGATATCGCGCTCAAATCGATAAAATCGACAAATGACAGTTGGCGAATGCGAACCGCTCGTAAGCGCGCTAACGTTTTATTCTAACCTCAAATACAAGATGGAATAATTGCTAGATACTATTTTTGGTCTCTAAAGCGATGATAATGATGAAGAACGTTTGATTATTGAGTCGTGTGCACCCAACATCTTTTTTTTTTCAACTTTTTACATCAACCACCTTTTTGGATAAGCTCCAAATTAGTATTAACACAATATTAACCAATATAATGCTCTATCCTTTTGTTGTGAAGTGAGGAAAAGATCCTTCTATAACGAACTCTCTCATTTTTTGATATTTTGACGAAATAAAATTGTGACACCTGTTTCGTTTGACAGTCACTTATAACTTTTGACAGAACGTTCACAGTGATTACGCTCCGAGGCATGGTCGCTGTAAGCCAAAGATGGCGCTGGTAATGACGTCATGAGTGACGTCACGCTAGATATTGTAAACGCGCTAACGTGCATGCGGACCGGCTGTTATCGCGATAATATCGATATTATCGCTATGGGGACCGCAGCCCTAGGCTGCGGTCTCCATGGCGAATACGTCGATTACGGCGTTTACAACGCTCACACGAGGTCCGCATTCGATATCGCGCTCAAATCGATAAAATCGACAAATGACAGTTGGCGAATGCGAACCGCTCGTAAGCGCGCTAACGTTTTATTCTAACCTCAAATACAAGATGGAATAATTGCTAGATACTATTTTTGCTCTCTAAAGCGATGATAATGATGAAGAACGTTTGATTATTGAGTCGTGTGCACCCAACATCTTTTTTTTTTTCAACTTTTTACATCAACCACCTTTTTGGATAAGCTCCAAATTAGTATTAACAAAATATTAACCAATATAATGCTCTATCCTTTTGTTGTGAAGTGAGGAAAAGATCCTTCTATAACGAACTCTCTCATTTTTTGATTTTTTGACGAAATAAAATTGTGACACCTGTTTCGTTTGACAGTCACTTATAACTTTTGACAGAACGTTCACAGTGATTACGCTCCGAGGCATGGTCGCTGTAAGCCAAAGATGGCGCTGGTAATGACGTCATGAGTGACGTCACGCTAGATATTGTAAACGCGCTAACGTGCATGCGGACCGGCTGTTATCGCGATAATATCGATATTATCGCTATGGGGACCGCAGCCCTAGGCTGCGGTCTCCATGGCGAATACGTCGATTACGGCGTTTACAACGCTCACACGAGGTCCGCATTCGATATCGCGCTCAAATCGATAAAATCGACAAATGACAGTTGGCGAATGCGAACCGCTCGTAAGCGCGCTAACGTTTTATTCTAACCTCAAATACAAGATGGAATAATTGCTAGATACTATTTTTGCTCTCTAAAGCGATGATAATGATGAAGAACGTTTGATTATTGAGTCGTGTGCACCCAACATCTTTTTTTTTTTCAACTTTTTACATCAACCACCTTTTTGGATAAGCTCCAAATTAGTATTAACAAAATATTAACCAATATAATGCTCTATCCTTTTGTTGTGAAGTGAGGAAAAGATCCTTCTATAACGAACTCTCTCATTTTTTGATATTTTGACGAAATAAAATTGTGACACCTGTTTCGTTTGACAGTCACTTATAACTTTTGACAGAACGTTCACAGTGATTACGCTCCGAGGCATGGTCGCTGTAAGCCCAAGATGGCGCTGGTAATGACGTCATGAGTGACGTCACGCTAGATATTGTAAACGCGCTAACGTGCATGCGGACCGGCTGTTATCGCGATAATATCGATATTGTCGCCATGGGGACCGCAGCCCTAGTAATCTGTGGTGATGACAGCGGAAGTCAAAGTCAAAGTCAAAATCTGTCAAATGAAAAATAAAATAATCGATTGCTTTGATAGGTAGCTTGCTAATATTTATTTATTTAAATTTTCTTTTTTTCTGTGAGAGAGGAGAGAAGTTTGACCATTTCCTTCCTTTCTCTATTTTGATATATAAAAATGGCAGATAATCCTAGCAGTAGTGATGGTCAATCAGAAATTGATAGACTCCGAGGTAAGTTAATATACAGGTTATTTTTACGATAGTTTATTTATACATTTGAACGATATTCATACACAAGTAGCGCTATACATTGTGTCTGAAATAATTGGATTTTGATTTTGAATATGTAGGTGCTTAAAAAAACACATATATGATTTAAAATACATTTTATTCTAGAGGATGAACTTGCGCGGGAATTAGAGCACAGTGACTCCAATGAAGATGATTCTCAAGAAATATCTCTAGAGATAGAAGAAAAATTGTTGAAAGACGAACCAGAATGTAAGTTTTAAATATTTATACATTTAAATTAAAGAGTTACTGAACTAAGTAGGTACCTATGTATTGGACCATAAAGTGAGACCCCATTAAGTACTGTTGTATGTTCTATGCCCCATTTACATTATTGTAATAGAAACACATTGCCTGGCATGTTCGCTGATTTTAAAAGAACGTCAAACACACCACACCACATTATGTATTTCTAGCTACTGGAATAATGGGAACGGGGCTAAGGTTAGACTTGGTTTAAAACGGATGTTGTATCTGTATTCCTTTTAGCAAGTAAAATGACACCAGTTTTAAATCTTTTCCATATCTTTGTTGATCAGGGTACTTATTGTCTAATTTCAAAATCTATCAGAATCACTTTCAGGATGTGATACATTGATTCTTTTTGGCACAACTTCGTTTTCTTCTTCTTGGCACAAAAAAAAACTTACTAAAGAAATGCAGCAATGTGCCACATCCATCTGTCAAATGTAAGCGATTGTGAAAGATTTTGAAATTAGACAATAACTACACAGATAGTTGGCTCGGGTGTGTACTCTGTATAGCGATCTATCTTCGGTAGGGTAGAGAACCAAGGCTTTAAAGTTACTTTGTTTTTATTAAAATCAACTGGTGTCCTTAATTAAATTTTAAATTGTTGTTATGGCATTAGACTTAAGTAAGATGGTGGTAGCTAGCCAGGCAGACTTGAAATAAGCCCTACTACCAACCAAACTGAGTATAAATTGTACCCCTCTGGGAATCGAACCCGGGACCTCTGCATCTTACACAGGTGGGTGAATCACAATAGACCACAGAGACGGTTATATTTAAAAATAATCAAATAAATTCCTTGTGTAGCAGTAACATATTAATACATACATAATGATATTATTGTAGATACAACATTGATGAATTATGGTGAGAGTGTCCAGCCAAGCAACGTAGAAAGTGAAATTGTGGAGACATACTCCGATAGCTCACAAAATGTAGAGACCATCCACCGAGCCGACGAACTGGGGAATGTCTACACAGACAACTCTGATACATTCATTGGTTCACAAACTGACCCAATCACGGACCAGTACGAATCATATATTAACGACTATTCTTTTGATAACACCAGTATAATAGACAATCAGCCACAAACAGAACAGTTTCTTGATAGAACAGACACTAATGATGAGACAAAGGACAACATGGTTATGTCAGATATGAATGATTATCAGCAAAGTGATTCTTTACATAATTATGAGTCCCAAACTACTGAAGATATGCTAATGAGCGAAAGAGAGAGGGAGAAGAAGAGTAAAAAGGAGTTAGAAGAAGAAGAGCGGGAAAAAATGCAGTATGTATTTAAATGTTAAACGTACAAGTTTTGATGAAGGCAATTAAAATCGACTGTATTACATCAGTTTATCAGACAATAAAGCACTGAAATTAGTACAACTTGCACAGATAAAGAATGGGATCAGAAATGGCGTTGTTCATATTCATTTCTCGCTCGCGAACTAAATGACACACTTATCACTTTCTCAGTCACACTTGTAGTAAGTGCGGTGTGCCGCCATTTTCAATCCTATTTCTTTATCTGTGCGGGTTGTAATCAAGGACCAGAACCGCTTACCCTTAAAGGGGTTTTTGATTGGGTATTTCATAGACTTGTTTTCAAAAACCCTATCGATTCGGTAAGCATATCGTCGACTTACGCCAACGAAAGGCTAACCATATTAATACAGTTAGTTCGGGTAAGCACTTACCGAATCCGAAAACCCTATCGGGGAAACCCCATTATTTGTGAAGCCCTATCATATGGAAAGCCTTTTAAACTGCTTTCCTTAACAATTAGGCTTAATAAAAAAACACTATCGTAGGGACACCCTATCATTTGGGAAGCCTTTTAATACGCTTTCCTTAACAATTGGTTTAATTAAATAAACACTATCGATAGGGGAACCCTATTGATACGGAAACCCTATCGATACGGAAACCCTATTGATAGGGAAACCCTTTCGATACGGAAACCCTATCCGCTAAAAACGCTTTCCGTAACAATTGGCAATGAAATAAACACTATCGATAGGGAAACCCTATCGATACGGAAACCCTATTGATTGAGAAACCCTATTATTTGGGAAGCCTTTTAATACGCTTTCCCCAACAATTGGCTTAATGAAATAAACACTATCAATAGAGAAACCATATTGATACGGAAACCCTATCATTTGGGAAGCCTTTTAATACGGTTTCCCTAACAAAAGGCTAAATCAAATAAACACTTTCGTTAAGGAAACCCTATCATTTGGGAAGCCCCATCATTTGCGAAGCCTTCTCATACCGTTTCCTTAACAATAGGCTTAATTAAATAAATACTATTGATAGGGAATCCCTATCATTTGGGAAGCCTTTTAATATGGTTTCCTTAACAATAGGATTAATTAAATAAAGGGGTTTTCCGGTCCCTGGTTGTAATGACTGTAACTCAAATGCTGATACAATACAATACAATTCATTTATTCCATACAATATACATTGTGTTGAATATTATTAACATTTAGAATTTACACATTACAATTAGGTCCATTAATGAATAATTATATAATAAATTGCAAAATTCCAATAGAAATAAATGTCAAACTACAAAAAAATTTATAGACTAGTACAATGTCAATTCCGATTAAAAATAAATGTCAAACTAAGAGAAAATTATAGACTAGTACAATGTCAATTCCGATTAATAATAAATGTCAAACGATAGAAACCTGCCCCCCCTACTCTCGACGGGAATTAACGAGATCGATTGAGTTCACATCAGCAGGATCGAATAAACGTCAAAAATCTGTTATTTTAGTACATTGAAGATGGTTGCCATGGTTTCCATTGTACTGTTTTGAAGTACTCGACACCAATTCGATCTCAGATTCTTGTTTGTGTTTCGGGAGTAACCTCCCTGTTGACTCTTTTCAAATAGGTGTAGGTGTTATTTTGTGTTTTACAGAGTTCTAGTCTCCAATTTCACAGAAGAACAGCTGGATAGATACGAGATGTACCGACGCGCCGCATTCCCGAAGGCGGCCGTAAAGCGTTTGATGCAGACAATCACTGGAGGCTCTGTCGGGCAGAACGTCGTGATTGCCATGTCTGGAATAGCAAAAGTATTTGTAGGAGAAGTTGTTGAAGAAGGTGAGTTATTTTTTGTTGTTGCATAGAAAAAATTGTTTATAACTGATACTAGTTTTTATATTTTTTAGAATTTTATTAAGAATTTCGTTGTAATGATTTTTTATTGCGTGGCGGCGCTAGTGGAGGCTCAGTAGGCCCTTTAAGAAGCATGTTGAAAAAGTACTTTTTACCACATAAGTAATATACAGGGTAGTTTTGCGACCCCTTTACAAAATCAAACATAAGTTCAAGGAAGTAAAAAATTATATAGGTGAGATAATTATGAATTACTTCTTTTCAAATTCACTGTTTTAAGACACTTTTTATATCCTACAATACAACTCTAGGCGCGCACGCTCACCCTCGCGCACGGGACGTGAGCGGGGGAAGGTGGGTGGCGGGAGGGGGGCTCGAGCGGTTCGACGTGCGTTGCGCAAACAGTGACAAAAATTTCAATTTGTGTAGGGAAAAATATGGGGCAAAAATGTAAAAAAAAAAATTTAACTTCATAAATTGATTATACTGCTATTATAGAATGACCTGAAAATTTTGAAAATGGGTCCAAAAATTACCCTGTATAATAGTACTAAACGTACAGAAACAGAAGTCAATCTGCACGAAGACAATCAAATAATAAGCTACTCTCGCTGCACGTCAATAAAGTAAAATTACAAATTGCACAGCGCTGCGTCACAGAATAGCTAATACCTAGTACAAGTACAGAAGCAGCATTCCGCAAAGTCATTTAAATAAATAGCGACTTTTGCTCCATTACAATAAAGTAAGATCCTTATTGTACCACATGAAATGCAATAAACAAATTCTATTCTATTCTATTCATATTCTATTCAGGTCGCGCAGCGCTAATAGTAGTTGCCTCTCTTTCTATCGCGTGCTCTTACCTTTTCTGACGACGCAACGTTAGGGTCGTCTTCCTTTAAATAAACTGTGTAGCATTTATTGGTTTTTTGATTTTGTCATCCGTACACGGCATAGTAATAGCGATTAGACATTGTGACTATTAAAAAGAGACAATACCTACGCAGGCATTAAGGCGCTAAGAAGGGTCAAATCCCAATATTCAATTCAAATTATTGAAAGATTACGCGCGTAAAGCTATCATGGAAAAAATATATAATGTACTTGGAATAATACACAATAGATTTAATTGAAAGCATTTGTAAAAATGTTACCACTTTTGATGTAAAAAAATATACCGTGGACGGACCCTGTTTCTGGTCCTATTTGCAAAATTTCTCGGAAACAGAACATTCGTTTATGTTAAAACCAACACATAAAAATTGGCGATGTTAATACCTTCAATCTTAATTGAACAGATTTTTTTAACTAACTTGAAAGCTAAGAAATTTAATAAAAACATGTAAAAATTGAGAATTCGGTGCTAGTTCTCAACGCAACCGCCGCGTTGGAACGCGCACTGATTTGAACCCAAAGTGAGTAGAGTTACGTTCGATTTCACACCATCACGGATCGACCCGCTCGGATTGAGGCATGTTAAAGCCTTAAGATGCCGCGCGACTACACAGGCGGGCGTGTGGCGGCCCGCTGCTTACTTGTGCCGCCGGCGGCACGGCTAGCGGTAGGTGCTTATCGCGCGACCTTGAGCGAGTGAAGGAGGCCTGGCTGCGTGCCTATTATTGTATGCACCTTCCCTTTCTGTCGCGTTAGTCGCTTAGCTGTCTTAACCGACACATGACATTCCTCGTGCGCTGGCTCTACTGATAGTACAGTCGCCCGTAGAACATTTAAATCACCAAAAAGGTTGCCGTTGTGATATAGTTATTTATTACGAAATTATAGATACTTTAACCCAAGTTTTACAGATCGCAACCCGCCGTAACCTATATTTGTATATCTCCTAAAATGATATTTTTTTATTTTTCAAGGTTTACCACATGATTTAGCTATTGTCGTATTCTACAGCTTTGTTTGATTGCCACTGATAATAGTAAGACTATGGAAAGTCATCATACACAGATTTAAGACCAGATAAAGCCCAACCATTTTCATCAGGTCTTAAATCTGTCTATTTTTATAGTCTTACTTTTATCTGTGGCAATCAAACCAAGCTGCAGAACACGAAAATAGCTAAACTATGTGGTAAACCTCGAAAAATAAAAAAATATCATTTTTGAAGATACACAAATATAGGTTACGGCGGGTTGCGATCTGTAAAACTTGGGTTAAAGTATCTATAATTTCGTAATAAATAACTATATCACAACGGCAAACGGTAACCTTTTTGGTGATTTAAATGTTCTACGGGCTACTGTACTATGAGTGAGCCGCGAACACTAAAAGTTTAAGGACGGAGTGACCCTTGTTCTAACTTTGCCGTGCTCTGTTTATATGTAAATTTTATTACACTGTCCTATTTGTTTCATAGCTCTGGAAGTCCTAGAAAAGTCTGGAGAAGCTGGACCTCTGCAGCCTAAACATTTAAGAGAAGCATTAAGAAGACTACGAGTGAGAGGAGGTTTACCAACAAGGAAAGGTTACAAGAGTTCCTTTAGGATATAGCACCTAGAACTGTGTCGATGCGGCAAGTATGAACCATACTTAAAAACTGTAAATATTTAAATTAATTGTTGACGTTTTTAGAATTAGGTATTATTCATATTTCTAATAATTCTCATGTTTGTATTTAAAAATAAAATAAAGTACAATTAGAATTATATAATTATATTGCAATTTTATTGCATGAAATCTATTTGCATATTATTGCTTTGCTATATAGATAGAAAATTTCTGTCTGCATTTCAAATTTTCTATCTGCCTCAAATCGCAATATAAACTCGTGAATTTAGCTAGAATAAAATTTTATTTATAAAATTTATATGTCAGTCCAAATAATAGTGGCACTAGTGCTCTATGTAATATGCAACATTTATTCTAAATACTATTTCCTATGAGCTATTATTACGCCGCTTACGTACTTGTGACCACCATGAGTTGATGCAAACTACACTCGACTTCAAATCGCACCATTTCAAAAAATTCTTCAATGTACTTTTAATCATAAACCTTCTAATTGTTTAATGGCAAGTGTTGTAATACTTCTATACCCCTTCGGACATAGCCAACAGTATCTCGAAACCGATGGAATACTTGTTAAACGGATTTAATTACTGAGATTTCCGAGCAACATTCATTATTACACTGCCGCATATTTTGTGAACGTCAGAATGGCCGGTCAACCGTCGTATTTAACTATGAAATTGTGTCTAAATTGCTTATATTTGCTTATCATAATGAGAGAATTGCTTATTGCATAATTTAAAATAAATAAATAATTTATTAATAAATGCAGTAAAATAAAACGTTTAAGGTAAGCCTTAAATGTTTTATTTCTTTTAAATTATGCAATAAGCAATTCTCTCATTATGATAAGCAAATATAAGCAATTTTTAGACACAATTTCAAAGTTAAATAAGACGATTGACTTTTGTAATATAAACGCAATTAGCAAGATACGTCACTTTGCTCTCAAACATTAAACAGGCGTTGGGAACTTTTAAACTCGTACCTAGTTTATGGAAAGAATAACAGACTCTAGGCTTACAAATTGTGGAATATAGATGTGAAGCTGGTTACTAACATTTCTAGCCTAGCGGCTAGAAACGGCTCATATGGCTCGTTATCATTTCTAGCAATAACTAGCGGCTCGAAACGGCTAACATTTAATTGATATATTCACATGATGTAGTTGGTTGTTTTTGTTGTTTCTCTTCTGATTTATTTACTATAGGATACATTTAACACAAACAGACATAGACCATGACATTTTCATCTGTATTAAGTGTTAAAAACTCAAAATTATTATACAAAATGTGACACAGTAGTGGAAGGACTATTTTAATAATTTATTTGTGAGTGAGTGTGTGAGTTATTGTGAGTGAGAGATGTTTTGAAACGAGGTATTTATCCTTTAAATAAGTATGGGCAGATACCTAGTATAATAGTAAACATTTAGTTGTATTTCTTTGATGCACCAAAAACTAAAATCGCTTAACATAATATGAGCTACTGTATTATAAAAATAAGAGTTTAACAATAAAAAATGTAATAAAGGTTTTTTTTCGATGCTCAGATCGGGTATCTCCCCGGTATCAAGCGGCTCGTTATTCGTTTCTAGCCGCTCGTTTCAGTTACTAACGGCTCACGAGCCGCTCGTTTACAACTATATTGTGGAATAAGCAATTCATAAGCAATTTTTGGCCCATGAAAATTTCAGTAATTCTACATAGTTATTACTCTACAGAGGTTGACCGGCCATTCTGATGTCAGGATGGATGGTCAACCTTAAATGTTTCATTTCTTTTAAATTATGCAATGAGCAATTCTCTCATTATGATAAGCAATTCATAGGCAATTTTTAGGCACAATTTCATAGTTAAATACGACGATTGACCGGCCATTCTGACGTTCACCATTTTTTGCAATATATAATAGGCGATTTGACTAATTTTGGAAAACCATTTTAAATTATTCCTGTTTTATGATGGCAATAACGCGTTAAGCGTTTAATTATGGTAACTGTTGTTTTATTAAATCTATTTTATTAATTGAGAGCTCATTAAATCCACCTACTTTTAATAGATATCAACACTAAATAAAACCGCGAGCTAGCACTACCTTGAAGATGGCCAAGTCTAATCTTGTTTTCGAAGAGGTGCGATATTTCTGACTTCGAGTGTATTTTCGCTATCGAAAACTATCGTTTTCTTTCATCGCATTAACTATGAGCAGTATATCCGATAGTTTTCGATAGAGAAAACAGTTTGCATCAACTCATGATAGAGCTCCTGAAAGTTAATTTTAGTCCAAACCAAATGCGCTTCAACGAAGTTCTATTTAAATCAATTCAAATAAAATCTTTTTATTTGCGATTTTGCTGACTTCGGTCATCATCGAAGATTGCAGGATATAAATCAAAGCAATAAGATAAAAATAAAACAACGCTTTAAAAAATTGTTAATTTATTACATGATAAAATGTTATTTTATTAAAAACAATATACAACAGTAACTAAGGTTTTATTCGTATTTCGAAAACTTGAAAATAAATCAGTCTTGTTAAAATGGCCAACTACGGTGTAGATGCGAGACTAATGGAAAAATGGAGAAGGCAATATTTCTATAAAATAAGTCGTAGTTTGCTACCATTCCAAAACATAAAAAATACATAATTCATAAAACTCACATAGAAACGTACAAGTGTGAATTGGCACTCAATCAGAAACATCCAATCGATTAATCATTATTCGCTACTTGTTCTGTTTGATATTTCGCAAATATCACAGACAGGCGATTTCAAATGTGACTTAGTATTGGCCTCAATCAACATCAACAAAACTAAAAATAAACTAATGACGATCAACTGATTTCATTTAACTATCTACTTCATAGGAAGGCACAAAAAGCTTGTTTTAAGATTTGGTAACATTATAAAATAATGGTCGCATATATTACTATATTATTCTATAAATAGCGATTAATTACATGATATTAAGTAATCCAAGGTATGTGCTAATAAGTGCATCGTGAGATTACTTCATTTGATCGAAAAATATTATTTGGACCTCATTTTATTTCATTTTGTGTAGATAATATTTGTCATTTGTGGATACTCGTTTAAATAGTAGTGTAGTACACTCGCGAGCAAAAGTATGGAATCACAGGCCTATTTTCATACAAACGAGGTAACTTTGAAGGCTTGGTTCTCCGCTAAGGATTGACCTAGCTGTGATCTGATGATGGCTATCTAGGGAGTGAATAGAGGAGATTCAGATCGCTATACACACCCAACTGATGTGATCAGCGTGCTGTGAGATATTAGGATATGTTTAAAAAAACCGCGAAATTAGCATAAAAATGTATGAAATTCCTGAAACTGAGAACTCTGATCCTTATATCTCTTAGAATGCTGATCAGATCAGTTGGGTGTGTATTGTGATCTGAATCTCCTCCATTCAATCCCTAGATAGCCATCATCAGATCACAGCTAGGTCAATCCCTGGCGTAGAACCAAGGCTTCAAAGTTACCTTGTTTGTATGAAAATAGGCCTGTGATTCCATACTTTTGCTCGCGAGTGTATTTAGTCTCGCCAATAGTCAAAATTTAAATCAATACGTTATACGTTCATCATAATCTATCGAATTTAGATAAATGCAAAAGAGTGTTACAAACTGGATCATTTAACGGTTATTTATTAGTAGTGTGACTAATGTTTGCTAACTTATTACCCCGTAACACGTAAATAACTAAAAGTGCATTTTCATTTCGAATAGAGGAAGAAGACAGTAAAAAAAAAACAGGACAGTAAGTTACTAAATAAGTTTACAATGCAGCATAAGTTACTAATGATAAAATTAAACAGATAAATTCAACATGCTTAAATTTTATACAGTCATAATTACCGTATGGCAAATTAAATAAAGGAAATTTACACTTCACAGCATTGAACGTAACGTAAGCTGCATAAATGGGGCTTTTAATTATGCCCTTATTATTTTATCAGAAACCTTTTTCTTCAATCATTAAATGCTTTGAAACGTAAACATTTGATACCGTTGAGAAAAAGGTATCTCGTCCATACCTTAAAAGTTTTTAACAACACGTAAAAGCAAGAAAAAGGTCGAAATCAATTACCATCATTCGGCAAACTTCATTGTCGGCCGCATCAGATCTGGGTGCACTTAAAAAGTTAAAGATCTGGGTATAAAAGCGGCTTCACAATTCCTGAGACAAGATTCACACTCGATTGCACTAAACTTAAGGATCGCTTAAGTCTTTTCCTAACTACAACACGACCAAATTAAAACTGTGTTATAAAACTTAGCCGTCATGTAGCTGTCAGTCATCTAGTTATCTTGGTCGAGTTGTAGATAAGAAAAGTCTTAGGCGATCTTAAGTTTAGTGCTTTCACACATCAGTGTTTCGTATTACGTCTAAACGTAGACGAAAAGAAATAATTTAACAACACTAGCAGACTAGATTCGGGTCCCGTTACTAAACTAGAAGCCGTTTGACGCCGCACTCGATGCAGAACTTTGCGGTGTCGACGGGGAACTTGCTGCCGCACTCGTGGCAGAAGCGCGACAGGCGCGGGGCGGAGTCGCGTCGCGCGCGGTTCAGCGACGCCTCCGACCCGCTGGAGCTCATGCCCCCGCCCCCGCCTCCGCCCCGCCACTGCGGGCTCCGCCGGGAGGAGGCACGAGAGCTCACGCGTTTCTCTATCCAGATCATAAAGTATCACGTTATAGGATTATGAATTAATTCCTTAACGCCCTTTTCTCATTTGTGGGCGCAGCAGCAGTGGTGTGACATCGCCTCGCCTTAAATATATTGATTGATTGATCGCTTTAGTAACGCTTGAAATAATAGGTCTTTACCTATGAAATTGCCGATTTGTATGGAGATTTTTCAAGAAGTTGCATTTTTCATAATAGCATTTTCTTTGTTCATTTAACAACCATGAACACTCATGTAACAAAACTTTTATGTACTAATGTTTGAACACTATGTTAACTTATTTCCATTTAAGATAAGCGAAAAAATTAGTTTTAGTTAAGTTACAACCCCTTCGGTCACCCTTTTTTTTGCTCACAAAAAAAGAGTCACTTTCAAGATCTTTTTTTAATGTCACGAAAGCTAAAATATGGACTTTATTTTTACTGATAGTTAACTATCATGATCATAATTCGATGTAATATTCACGATTTTGTTAAAATTTTAAATTATAGAAGTTATTATTTTCTCTGTATGTGACAAAATATCGGCAATTTCATAGGTAAAGACCTAATATACTATTGTGTTGTGTTGTGTCGTGTCGCGACACGGTACGTATCGGTTTCATACATTTACTATGGTTAGGAATACATTATTGTGTTGTGTTGTGTCGACACGACACACTGTAATAATGTGTTTCTAACCATACTAAATGTATGAAACCGATACGTACCGTGTCGCAACACAACACAATAGTATATTTCTAGCTTAACTGACCTCGGTAACCATGGCAACCACGTACCGCTGCTGCACCGACAAATAAGAAAAGGGCCTAATAGTTAAAATAATATAGAAGACTAGTGACCGCCCGCGATGTCGTCTGCGTGGACAGTTAACTATCTCACGAAAACAGTACTTTTATCTGGTTGAAACGTTCCGTCCCTTTTTGAGCCCTTCACAACGTGTATGCAAAACATGAGCGAGACGTGAAAGCATAATAAACAAACTCAATTTCGCATATTTTTTTAATATAAGACTAAAGAATAGTTAGGATATTGAGAAGTATAGTGCGAATCACGAAAAATGACCACAAATGGCGCTCATCTTCGCATCATACATAACTCATGAAGAAAACACTTAAGACAAAATAATATTTCTTAAACCTAAAGATATATTTATTATATAAAGATAAAGAAACATTTATTGGCCTAAAAAAATTAAATAGAAGAAGAAAGACAAACAGAAATAACAGACAGAGATTACTAAAAATAAATGCTACGGGTGTGGCCAAAGGGTAGCTGGCTCAGTTATGCTTTTGCGGCATTGCGCAGAATGCCGCAAGAGCGCTGGTTTTCAGACAGCTCCCAGGACGAAATGGTGCGGTAACACAGTAAAAGAAGGAAGAAGCGGATTAAAATAAACATAAATAAACTTTAGAGAAGGAGCACGATATAAAATTACATGAACTAACTAGATAAAAGATGAGATTCCGGTCGACCTATAGACATAAAAGTATCCTTTGACATGTTGTGTGTTTGGTGGGATAAAAGAAAAAAAAGAAAAAAAAGTACTACCTAAATTATCTCTGGTTTTTTATCTGTATATAATATTATATGAAATAATATTTTGTCTCTTAAGACAAAATATAGTAAAGACTTATCTTTTCTTCATGAGTTATGATGCGAAGATGGGCGCCATTTGTGGTCATCTTTCGTGATTCGAACTCTACATACGTAAAATTATGCATCTATCAATCTAATTGTTGCACCATTCGACTTAGTATCGTGTCTAATAATGGTCTGGAATTAGTGAATTAATACGCAACTGCTCGTGATCGTACGCACTAGCGGTTGAGTAACCGCCACAAAATTTCATATTAAAATGGAACCGCGTGGTTGGTGCCCCCGCGGTTGACCGCTAGTGCGTAAGAGGGCTAAACATGATGGAGGTTGGGCACCTCCATGATAGAAAGGCTTAAAACACCCCATGGCGCGCGCAGGTTGCAATTTCCTGTATTAAAGTTGTTAAGCCTACTAATTTAAAGCACGATAATGTCTTACCGGTTACTAGATGGGTTTCCAATTCCTTGAAAGTAATGTCTGGTTGTGGCAGTGGTTCGTCTAGCTCGGCTGAGCGCTCCATCGCTAAGAACTCATCACTGGAAACTGATCTCAGTTCCTCCTTCCCACTAGAGTCTGAACCCGCCGGGATTTGCTCCAAGGAAGCTAGACCGTTGGGCTCTTTTGAATTGCAAATAGACAGTTTCGAAGGAGAGATTCTGTTTAGGCTAAAACATAAAAATAGATATCATAGTGACAAAATCTCACTAAACGATGATAATAAAAACTTAAGGATTTTACTTTTGTTTGAATTAAGAGAGTTACAATACCTGACTAACCTGCTATAAGCTGAATCGTTGCTTATTTTCCCAGGTGTGTAGTTACCATTAGTAGCTATCTCATTCTTCTTGTTTTTCCGCTCAGTTTTTATATGGGCGTCTCTCTTTGTCATGCCATTTTTTACGTGCATGTTATAACTAGCTATCTCTTTCGACTGATTATTCTCAATCCTGTCAGAGTCGTACAATTTGTTCAAGTCCTTAAGGGACTGCATTAGATCATGTTCTAATTGGTCCGTTTTATGGCGACTCTTCATACTATCAGTTTTTTGCACATGCTTCTTTTGAATGGAATCCAGGAGGGAAGTGGAACGTTTCACAGAGGATGGGAAAATATTCTCGTTGACGTTGTTATTGATAGTGCTAAAATTAAGAGACATCGACTTATTAACCGGTATAAGACCATTACTGTTCACTATCTTTGGAGTTGAGCAAATACTATTCATACCAGAGGACCTATTGCTATCTGCGAGATCTGACTTCACTACTCTAGTTGTCGAACTACAAGATCTTTTGTTTTCCATTTTTTGTTTGTTAATTTCTTCATCAAATGAGGTTATAAATTCCTCCAGATCAAATTCCTCACACAACGATTGATCGTGCGAGGCTTTCGATACTATACTATGCTCAAAAGAAGACATAATTCTATCATATTGTGCGCTTAAGTCATCTATGGTTGGGGCAGTGTTTTTATTTATAATATTCTTATTATTAATATTATTGTTACTTTCTACTTTTGTAACGTTATCTTTAGTTTCATCTATATTATTATTACATTTGTCATTATTATTATTTTGGTTAGTGCTGAAAGATTCGAATTTTGATGGTAAGTTTTCAGTTGTAAGTAGAGACTCCATACTACTTATGATGTCAGGGTTATTCAAAATGGTATTAACGTTTATGGGTAAGTTATCGTTTTCATTGATTAGCCTAGGGTCTATATAATTACTGTCGGTCATTGAAGAGTTATCGTCAGTAAGAATTAAATCTAAGTTGACAAACTCTTTCTTATTATCTTCTTTTTTTATTTTATCGAGTTTTAACGGTTGTTTTATGGTGGTTCTTTGGAAACTGTGATACATGGAAGTAGTTATTTTTGGAATTTTTTCTTTTGGTTTTGGGGTGCTATAGCTAGATGCTGTGTAACTGGAGAACGATCTATTTAAATTACTGTTACGACTGAAATATGATTTTTCTTGTGTACTTATATTTTCTTTGCTGGATTTTGTAAATGTTGAGTTGAGTTTTTGCTGACTAGATTTTTTGTCGTTTCGATTTATTCTAAATGAGCTACACCTACTGCCGAAAGAATTATTGTTATCGTTATTAGTGCTGCCGAAAGACTTCATTCTTTGCAGTGTAGGTGTTTTCTGGTATGATTTATTAAGTGTGTCTTTCATCATTTTAGTGTTATCGGTTCGAAGGTAAGACGAAGGTGTCTTTTCTTTACCGGGACGTAGTATGGGAAGAGTTCTATTGGGATCTTTGGAAGAGTTTTGGATTTTAATAGGAATGTTTGTGTCTGAAGACATTAGTTCTTTCATCTGTCTAGCGGCTGATACAAATGGATCGTAGTTGTCGTCTAACCTGAAATAGTAATGTTTGTACAAAATAAATAAAAATAATAGTTCAATAATTTAGCATAAATATACACTTTCATCCTCCTTGTCCACCCATAAAGAAGGCCTGTGCCCCAGCAGTGGGGACATTAAAAATGGCTGATGTCAGGTCATGGTCATACACTTTCACAATGGGCAAGTTCAACTTTTTACCATGGTTATATTAATAGTGAGAATGTGAAATCTTTAGATACCTATAAGAGAACCTAACCCAACATTAAAAACTTTTATAAATAGGTACAACATATAATATCCTGCTAATATTATAAACGTGGGAGTTTGCGAGTTTAGCTGTTTGTTACTCAATCATGCAAAAACGGCTGAAACGGATTTGGATGAAAGGCATACAGATAGTTTAATGCCGAAATTAAAACACAGGATACTTTGTATCCTGGTCAAAGGATCCCTAGCTAGGTATTTTACGAATGACAACGCGCATGAAGTCGTGGAAGGAAACTTGTCATAAACTATAGAGCAAAGGAAAAGGAACAGAGCGGCATACCCTAACCTTTTGTTTTCTATGCGCGGTAGCTTGAGCGGCGGAGCTTCAGACGTTATCGATTGTCCATCACTGTTATCTTCAATGTTCTCTTTTACTATGAACGTCTTGTACTCTGTATTCGTTCGGTTTTGTTCACCTAACATATTATATCTTCTATGAGGTTTGTAAATTCTTTGCATTCTGGTTTTGCTACAAGCCATTTTGCGGTTAGGTCTATTTGATTCAGATATAGATGGCAGTTTGAACTCAGAAGACACACTTTTAAGATGAACATCTTCAACTTGCTTTTCTTCATTTAATTTTAATTCGTAAACAGTGATATGTTCCATGTCACAAACTTTTTTATTAATATCAGGGGTTTCTTCTTTGACTGTTTCTTGTGAATTTTGGATGACATCTCCACCTGCACCTTCTAGCAGTTCTTTTAAATCCATTTTCAAACATTCGAGAGTATCAGAAAAATTTGGTTTATTTGTCGTTATAGTATTAGAACTAATATTTTCAGTAGAATTATCTTTTAACGCTTCAATTGAATTTGTTTTTGGAGTATGTAGAATTTCAACATCCTTGTCCAAGCTTAATTTTTCTTCGGCATAATGACTACTCATCATTTTATCAGTCATATTAATAAACTCTTCAAAATCAGCAGAATTTTCGGAAAATTTGGTATAGGTATCCCCACTTCCATGTCGACACATAATGTTTTGTACCTCATTATCATTGTCTGATTTATTTTCTTCATCGTTGCAAGAATCGTGACTGATATCGCATTCATAATTTTCTTCAAAATGTTCAGCTGACAAATCATGTGCATCATCATTTAATTTATTTGCATCATCATTTAAATCAAAGTCGCTTCTCATTTTTATTGTTATACTACCTTGTTTGCTATGTTGTGTGGTATTTTCAGATTTACTCTCACATAAATCAGCGCTCGGCTCCATATAATTAGAAACATTCTCAGATATGCTGGGAGCAACATCATAAAGATTGTTATTGGAAGTACTTTCCTCGTTCAAATGTTTTGCACCTATATCACAGGAACTTACCATTGTAAGATTCTGGTACAGTAGTTGAACATTGGGTTCGTCAAATTTTTTTGAACTATTTTTTGATACGTTGGTTTTGGTTTTTTTTATTTTCGTATCTACATTATCGTAAATCACACATGGCTTACATGGACACATAAAATCTGTATTTATTCCAATAGATTGACAGTTGTTTTTATTGACACCATGTGCAGATTCGGCATCTTCGAGGCTATCTAAACTCATACTAGTTTCTTTGACCAATTTTGTTTTTTTAATATCTCTTTTATTTTGAGGTTTTTTGGGTTCATCTTTCTCTATAACTTTCTTTTCTTTTAAGATTTTTATAGGTTTTGTTTCATTCTTTCTTTTTATGTCCGATTTAGCTTCAACGTCTTCGGCTGCTACGTGTTCTGTGTCTTGTTCTAATTCTTTCTGTTGTGTAATTTCTTTAAGATTGGTCTTCTTAGGTATAGGTATTTGACTTTTATCACCAACCTTTTTTGTGTTACTTTTAAGCTCGTTTCTATATTTTTGATTCCGTTCATTGTATTTATTAGCAAGCTCTTCGAGTTTTTTTAACTGCTGTTGTTTCTTGGCATTTAATTTACTTTTTACTTTATTTTCGGATAAACTGGTCTTGATATTAGGATTAGTATGACTGGATTGAACCGGAGGAGTAGGATTGGATTCTTGCTTATTTCTACAGGAGGGGAAAGGAAGGAACATTATAATTTGATGTGAAATTTTAAGACAAATAAGGAGACAGGAACGTCAACAATCTTCAAATCCACAAAAAAATAGCAAAAAATAGGTTACCTTCCTTTCCCCTTATTCGCTAATAAAAATATAGACAAAAGGGCAGTTACCTGGTGCTACTCAGATCTCTAGCGAGCCTCGCTTGTCTCGCTTTGACATTGGCATCACCGGAAACATTATGTGAATTCCTAGTGTTTCTGATCACTGGCACATGTGGCGAAGAATCTTCGTGGTCGTTACTCGAGACAGATTCTGGAAAAAAGACAAAATCGATTCAGTTTTTGCAAGAACTTCTTTCATTTTTAACATATTTTTATTAGGTTGCTTTCTCGTTTTATTTGTTTCTTTGTTTGTCCGAAAATTATCCTTATTCAAAACATTATTCACTGTTGTTCATTATTTTTTTGGAGGTTTTCATCTTTCGTATGGTTTCTATATTTATTGTGTAAAATACGAAATATGACTATTTAGCAGTAACATGTTAATTGACTATAGTCTGTTTATCTTTACTTATCCTATTGGATGAAGCGCTCATGAATGGAGCTTGACAGACACTGATCGTACTCGGATCACGTTTGCTAAGCAACGCTCAGTCCGGTCAAGTGTCGGATGGGTGACCGTCGAGTGGCATTACAACTGAGCGCTTCTGTGCTTCGGGGGCACGTTAAACCGTCGGTTCCGCCTGTTGTCATCTAATAACAGTCGTTAAGTCAGTCAGTCAAGAGGTGGCCACCACAGACATATATCGAGATAGACCATAAGAGCGCTTCAAACTGTATGAGAACCTAGCGTATCGAATTTTTTGTACCTACGATGACGTCACAAGCGAGATTTAGTGATGTGAAATCAAAACCGCGCAGAACCGATTCAAAGGCGCAAAACCGACCTTGACAACTGAATCGATATAACTATCGATTATCGATATAAGGAATAACTTCCTTTGTCAAACTCGATGGAGCAATGATAATCGATTTTAAATATTTAGAATAGGTAGGTACTTATGTGGGACAATACTAACACGCGGCTATCCGATCCCGAACTACAACATCGCTTCCAAGGCAATCATATAAGTCAAAAAACATAAAGATCAATATTCATAGTTGCATCGGGGGGCGCGGCACTGCCCCCCGATGCAGATGCCCCCGCCAAAGTCGAGCGCGAAGTTTTATTCAGTCAAGTTTTTCGATATCTTGTATAGTTTTCGAGATATCCGCTCCTAAAATTTAATACCACTATAATTTTTGGTTTCCAACTATAACTTTGTTTTTCACACTGTTGGTATTAATAACAAAGTTATATAAATGTGCTTATAATCTTAAAAACTACAAAATATATGTCGTTCAAACCACATTTTACCACTTTGGCGGTGTATATCTTTCAAACTATAGACTTTGAGAAAAAATTGTCTTAGGGGTCCCACAGACCTACCGGTTTCTTTTCTTTGCTTTGCTGTTCGGCAATGGACCGCCGGCCAAGAGACTCATTTCAATCTATCACATATTTTTTTCACATATGTTATGTATGTTCTTGTGAGCTTTGTTCCTTAAACGATCGTTATGAAAACACAAAAAAATAGTTCAGGTAGGTAATGATGCCACCCACGACCGTGTTCACAATTTATATAAATATGCGATCGATTTATTTTTAGCAATCAGAGACCATGTTCAGGGTGGCATATCTCCCAGAAGCTTCCTACTTCGCAACCCAGACGATGATATTTGATAACACCAAGCTAATGGCTATCTTGCCAATTTGATCTGGTCCCAATATGCGATAGATTGAAAATGACCCTGGTTGGCCGGCGGTCTAAACAGCAAGTAGAACAGCATAGCAAAGAAAAGAAACCGGTAGGTCTGGGGGGACCCTTAGGAACTTCAATATCATTTTTAAATACCCTATAGACACCCCGCACGTATTGGTTAGAAGAAAAAAATTTTTTTCAGTATCACTTCCATGTATGGGGATAAAAGATGAAGGGGGGGCCCCCTTAATCTTTTATTTTTGTGTTAAAATCGCTAAGCGGTTAACAGAATACATCTACCTACCAAGTTTCAACTGTGTAGTCTTAATACTTTCGGAATAAAGTGGCTGTGATATACGGACGGACAGAGATACAGACAGACAGATAGACATGACAAATCTATAAGGGTTCCGTTTTTTGCTATTTAGGCTACGGAGCCCTAAAAATGCGCCATTCCATTGTTTCTAAGCTTCACCTTAAGCATATTGATAGACATTCAGGAGCGGATATCTCAAAAACTATGAAAGATATCGAAGAACTTGACTGAATAAAACTTGTAGCAAATTTAATAAGCTGTTATTTGTAAAATGTTCTATGTCGCTAGAAGGCAAAGTTCCGAGATATATGTGAAAAACCGAAAAATTGAACCTTCAAACTCCCCCGTCGCCCCGGCGGGCGTCGGGGCTACGGACGGGGACTTTTGATATGTTCACCTCCTAACTAGTCCAAAGAAAGTTACGAAGTCAAAAATTGTCTTCCAATCATTTCCCTCTACACCTTTTCGTTTACTGGGGTATGATAACAAAAATAATATTTTTTAAGGATAATACAAACTTTTACCTATTAAACTTTGGATGCAAGGAATAACATTGTTTATTGATCACATAAAACAACCTCGGTCCACTGTTTCGAAAATCGATTCTTATTTGTTGAATCGGGTAAAAAATCGAAACATACACAACACTATTCTCTCAATCGGACGGAGGAATGAGAAAATGCTCCTACCATGACATTCAGTGGACGCAATAGTATCGACAGCTGCGATTTTCATTGCGTGTTTACAAGGCACACAGTAAACATCGCGTCATTTATAACCCGCAATGAAAGTTTACGCGTAGCTATACGTTCACTATGTAATTATCATGGTACAAGTGATACTAATCTAAATTAATTCGTTTAAATATTAAATCAGGGGTTATTTGTGTTTAAAAATATTTACCCGTGAAAGGAAATATCACCATTTTCTCGGCCAACAGTTTTTGATGAGCTCTCGCATGAAATCACTGCACAATTTACCATTTTCGCTTTTGAGTGACACGTGTTTTCACGGCAATGGTCTCAAGCGGACTAACTTAGGTCGGACAAAAGTTTGACCGTGGATCAAACTTTTTACACGCGAAGTACGTACACTTTTATCATCTATCTCGATATATATCTGTGGTGGCCACTAATTCTCATACGATAAGACTTGTCTAACCTAAACAGCTTTTGACATACATCTTTTAAGTTTCAATCGTTATTTAAAAATATGTTGTCATAAATCAAATTGTTATTAAGAGGCATATTACGTTTCGACTGTGATTTTTGCGTAAAATGGCCAATTTTGGGGTTCTCGATCTCAGAAACAACGATACATTAACAGTTTTGACTTATTGAATAGTGTAGAATAGCTATTGGAATAGATCATAGCGGCCTCGCTTATTTGAAAATTTGCTTAACATTATAATTAAACCCGAAATTGCAGAGAAAGATTTTCATAAAATGCGCGAAGGTACTTTTTTGGGGTCATGGATTGAACTACTGTGCTTAACAAATAAAATAAAAAAAATTTGAATATTATCTCTTATATAGTCGAATAGTTCATAGCGGCCTCAGAATTTTGAAATTATGTATGGAATATGTGAAAAAAAAATCCCAATCAAAAACCATAAAACTACTAAAAACGCACAGAATTAACTGTGAATTTCTCCTAGATACATAATTATTATTACGTAAAATTTATATTAGAATTATCTTTACTTCATAAGAAAATCAAATTTCATACTTTTATTTGTTGTTTGTACTTGTTTTTCTTTCTGTGTATGTTCAAAGTTGACTCTAAGAAATCGTTCACCAACTTTAATTTTCCTTTCTAACCCTTTAACTTTCCAGTGTATCATCATATTACTTTTTGTCGCGAACACATATAAATGTATTTAGTAGACCCAAAGGTTTCTCTAAGTTGTAGCTCTAAAATCCGTCAAAATCAAAATTTCGACGAAAAAATGTGATAGGGCCCTTAATAATTAGTATTTAGTTTGTACTTATTGTAATCTATGTGTGGAAAACCATTTGTTGTATTTAAAGGCTGGATTTAGTGCATGACCGACGACGGTGAGCGCTGAGCGCCGGTCAAAATTTGTATTTAGTGTTACGCTGACAAGAAGACCGATGGAACACATTTTTTCCCTTGCGAAGAATTTGTAGCAAAAAATTCACGTGGCAATACCACAGAATAACTAATAGTATAAGTACAGAAGCAGTACTCCGCAAAGTCATTTAGATAAATAGAGACTTTAGCTCCGACACAATAAAGTGCAATTCAGGTCGCGCAGCGCTAATGACCTACAGTTATATTCACCTAGTAGTTGCCTCTCTTTCTATCGCGTGCTCTTACCTTTTCTGACGACGCAACGTTAGGGTTGTCTTCTTTTAAATGAACTACGTAGCATATATCATAATGTAAAAACGACAATTGTTTATTGGTTTTTTGATATAGACATCCGTACACGGCACAGTAATGTCGATTCGACATTGTTGCTATAGACAATACCTACGCAGACATTGTGATGCCGCGCGACTACACAGGCGGGCGTGTGGCGGCCCTCTGCTCACTTGTTCGTTAGAACGAACGGCTAGCGGTAGGTGCTTATCGCGCGACCTTGAGCGAGTGAAGGAGGCCTGGCAATACTACGCACGCGCGTGCGCTCGTCGTTCCGTCGGCGTGGCACTGAACGCACGTATGCGGGATATGTCCCGCCATAGCGCGTCAGCCGACCGACATACGCTGGGCGGACGAGCACGACCGATGGTCCCCATCAGCGCGACGTAGCTGTACGCGCGTAAGTAATAATCAGCGTTGCATTGCAGCTGTTCATTGATTTTAATGAATATAGCTACGTTCGACTGACGTCAGCGCTCACCGTCGGTCGTGCACTAAATCCAGCCTAAGACAAGTTAGGATAAACATACTATACCTGAAGCTCTCGAACGCGAGTTCTTGTAGTCGCCGTATTCCCTTGGCGGCGGCGGCGACACGCAGCGAGACGACTCCACGGACGCCGAACGGCTGTTTGACGACTTGTCCCGGGTTTGAGACGACCTGGCGGATACAACGACGATGACGAACGGAACAAAAACATACGGGCTATACCATATATCCCAACTGGCTATCTCAATCAGTTGGTATACATGGATTTTTTTTCCTTTCTTTCCAATTTTTTCCACTGACAAGTTAGGAAGACTGGAAAAAAAAATCAGGTTGCACTCCGGGAGTGCCGGTAGAAGTGAAAACTTGAATATAAACGTGCATTTTTGATATTTTGGAATGGTTAGGGAATAATTTTGCACGATTTGCCGTCTTGCGAATTTACTCTGCATTTGAATTTACGAATACAGAACAGTATTGTACGAAAGTCTTATCCATAGCTTGACAGAAAATCTAGAGTTTTGACATTGAATTAAAAAATTAGCGCGTTGCTATGGTGACACAAGTGTTTACGTCTTGAAATGACGCGCTGCCATTTTCACCAGCCCCGTAGAAAGAGAGGAGGATACTTCCGCCGCCGGCTGTCTACTCTCCATCCGTCACATCCGTCTTACGAATTTTCGATCAGGGTCACGTGATTCTTACTGACGCGAGTTTAGCATTTTTCCCCCATTACAAAAAAGCGTACAACGCCGCTAAAGAAGTTTTCACTTCAAAAATCCATGTATTGGGAAAGCCAGTTGGGATAGATGGAATAGCCGGAACATACGAGAAGTTATTTCTTTTTCATACAACCACTGATCGTGATGGTGTGTCCCCACTTAGGTTCGCGAACCTCCGCGCTCCGCGAACCTGCAACAGTGCGCCCTAGCAAACATTTTATTTTCACTTTGGTTATAGTGTGTACGTGTGTGAACCAGGTTCACATACATGTTCGCACACGTACACACTATGGCGCACTGTTGCAGCACAGCATAAACAATTTTTTTGGTGCAGGTTCGCGGAGCGCGGAGGTTCGCGAACCTAAGTGGGTACCCACCCTGAGGTATCGGCTCTTTCACACGATAGTCGATAATAAATAAGTACGATAATGCAGCGGGCTTATTCGCCTATTTTTAGTAACCTCGTCGTCTTGATCACTGAGAAAGACAGTAAATTACCAGCGAACGCGATTGTTAGAAAGGAATACGGTGTGGTGTGAATACTCTCTCTGTGATCTTGATAGCTATATATATAAGCTAGATGTCCACACCAGCGACGTCATCAGTGATTGTACAATGCGATTAATTTTACAATAGACAGCGATAGGCTGCAACTTAACTCGAGAATGTATGGCAAAGAGAGAGAGAGAGCAAAAGTCGTTTTAATACCATTCAATTTTATTCTGTGAAGTTAGCCAATTTGCGCGTAGCCGTGCCACACGTCTCTCTCACACACTTAAAGCGCCCGCACATTGAACCACTAGTCGCAGCCACTAAACGCGACCACAAGCTGCGGACGAGTTTTTTCATACATTTTGTATAATATAGGCGCAAACCGAGCGTTCGAGTGGCCGCGTTCGAGCTAAAAGCTGCTGGAGTCACCCGCGCTCGCTACTTGTGGCCACGATTGTCGCTCGCATCGCGCGCACACTCGGCCAAGGTATCCGGCCTCTTCCCGGCGGCCACAGCCACTAGCGGCTGCGATCAGTGGACAGTGGCTGCGTGTAGTGGCACTGGCTTAACTGAGCCACTAGTGGTCGCGCTCAGTAACCGCGACTAGTGGCCCAATGTGCGGCGGCTGTTACATAACGGGTGTAACAAGACCCTCAACGAAAATTTCCTAATTTTTGTCCAAAGAAACATTATCAAAATTTTATGTATTTCGTAACAAACAATGGCTTCAAAACGTCATCACTCAATGTATCTCATGAGCACGCACATAAACACTGCCTTTCAACTCGGCCGCACGCAGTAGAATACACTCGCAGGCGCGGTCTGTGGTACGTGTTACATTGGGTGGCAAATGTGGCAATATGTATGCAATGCTTTTTTAACACGATAAATTAAAACCGTTTCCCAAGAATAATTTTGAACAGAAATGGTCTTGATCATGGGCCGAATACGTAGATCTCGACTTCGTTAAGGGTTTTGTTAGACCCGGTACAATTTGTGTTATGCGCATCGCGGTGTTCCCAGAAGTAGTAAAGTTTGAACCGGGCTATACCTCCTGCCGCGCACTGGCGGCGCCTTGTAGTGCGTGCGCGCGTTGAGGCGCTGCTTGGCGTCGGCGATGTGCGGCGGCGGCTGCGCGGGCGCGGCGGGCAGGATGCGCGCCTTGTCCGCGCACCACTCCACGTGCCGCTCGAACGCGCGCGGGCCGAACGCGCGGCTGCAGTGCGGACACCGCTGCAGGTCTGCCATTGGCTGCGAACACATTACTTATTTAAAATTCATTTTTTTTGTAAAATGTCACCCCATTACCCCACCCACCCCATCGTCGAAAATACAGTAAAAGAAATTAAATTATTTGCGAGAGGCAAGCATCTTGATACTTTTTCGACGGAGTGGGGATCTGGGGCCGTACCGGCTAACGAATCGAGCTTCGGAAAATTTGCCGAGTTTCAAATTAAAACAAATAAATCAAAGTAAGGAATTACTTAATGTACTATTTGTTGAAGTTATTTGGAACATATTGATGTTGGTGTGACCTCATGAATTAGGGTTCGCCATTTTGGCCCAATTGGGGCTCGATTTATCTGTTTTAATTTGAAACCCGGCAGACTTTTCGAAGCTCGATTCGTTAGCCGGTACGGCCCCAGTTCGCGCATGTGGACTTGCGAGCGACCAATAGCGTACCCACTCCCGCCGCCCGCGCACCTCACCGCTACGCATACCCAAAATACGCGTTTTCAAGATCTTTGCTTCGTACTATAACATTAGCATTGCAGGTGTTATCTAACAGATAATACAACAGCCCCCCTAGCATGACCAGCATAACCCGATTCATATCGCGTGATATAGCGTTTTATCACGTTTAACTGTCAAAAGGACAAAGGAGTTTGACATTTGTGTCGATAAAATGCTATATCACGCGATATAAATCGGTCATGCTAGGCAGGCTGAAGTAGCTTAAGATTGTGAAATATAAATTATTTGTAATTTACAAATCAAAGAGTTAACATTTTCTAAAGTTTTTAACTCTGTGTTAATTTGTTCCTAAAAAGCCTTGAAAACAATTTCATACACCACCATACAAAATGGTTCGTCGTGTGCTAAAACATGTGTTCGTACAACTAATGCTAAACGTCAGTTATTATCATCACAATGTGACCTCAGGACTATTATAATGCTCAAGATGATTTGCATAAAAATAACATGCCGGGTACTTTGCAATTACTGTAGTGTAGTATAGGACAAACCAGTCATTTGCTGCTTATGTCTAAATATAGATATTGTCGCGAGCATAAAAAAGTATTGAAAAATAACAGTCTTTGACCAAAGAGTTTAGCAATGTTGTTCTTACGATTTGCCCTAGGGCCTGGTATTCCTTACTTGATATCGACAAGTGATCAGGGTCTATAAGTGTATCATGAAGGAACTCATGAAAATTTACCTTTGTAATAGCATTCTTAATTGATTGTGGTTTCGGTTTCGGCGTTGCTTTGGCAGTATTTGGCGGACTCTTTTCAAGAAACGGACTGTTCTCTGGCAGACCAAAGTTCTTTGGCAAATATTGTTCCATGTCTGTTCCTGAAAATGAAAATAAAATTAAAATAAATGAATTTGTTAGAAAATAAAGTTTAATCAGTTAAAAGTTGCTTGTTAAAATAATTATCCATCATTTACATGAAAAATTTTATGAAGCTCAATAATTATAACGAGCTTTCAATGAGGAAACAATAGAATGAAATAGGACACACTCCAATCCATGATAGACGACATCTCACATTTGGTCACAATGTCACAAACACATTTCAAACGTCACCAAGTGAAAAGACGAGACTGACACACAACCCATGCATTGCGCTTAGATTATTTATATGTCTAGATAGAGTCTTACGCTTTTGACGTATTAAACAAAACAGGCCAACTTTTTTAAGGTGGTGTGCATTTTTAGCATCATCGCGTCCAAAGAGTATTGTAATAAAAACTATGGTCGGCTCACACTACTGACAATGTGTGCGTGTTTTGGTCACCCAACTGTTGGGTGATATTTTTTTCGACGCTGTCGTAGCTTCGACTGTCTATCTTGACATATAAATAATCTAAGGCATTGCGTTACAAACGTTTTAATTAGAAATACGAAACATGCGATTGTTTAGTAAGTTTTAATGAGGTTCCTGTAGGTGGTTTTGTACTAAAAAATGCTGGCTAAATATTCAATGTAAATATGAGTTGGGACACTTTGCTATGGCAAGTTGTTAGTCACACACATCACAATACAATATTTACATATAGTTTAAATAATAGTAAGTATGTGAGATAGTTGTTGCAAGATTCCGTAATGTTTAAGTGCCAGGAAGCAAAGACTATTCTAGGTTTTAGTTTATAAAAAAAATAACGAACTATATTTTTTATCAAATAGACGCAATAGAATAACTCAAATTACAGGTAAGATATTTACGGGATCATGAAACCAAATCTAAGAGAATAATGATACTGATAAATAAAAAAAGTTGTTGAACATTAATGTAAAATACTGCTTTGACATATTGACAGGTCGGTGTCGGTTACATTTGCAAAATTAGATACCTATGCGCATCAGATATCATTAGTATTAGGATGGTAGTTTTAAAAGATCCAATATTATTTTCCTCGTTCTTATGCGTCTTAGAAGATAAAAGGCTGGTAGGCGTTCAAGTTTAAGTACTAAGAATGCAGATGTGTTAGTAAACATTCACACACGCATATTGCCAGTTGGCCGACGAGGGACGCATGGGCAAAGGATGCTAATTGGTACGCAAACAGTCTACTCACTCACCAGAATTAACACCATTCTCCGACGACAGCCCTTTTTACCCACAAAAATAAAATATTCATCAATATGTATAACAAAAATATCATGCTAGATAAAAAGCAACATAATAAATGGGTGATAGATACAGCCTGCCTAGCATGACCGATTTATATCGCGTGATATAGCGTTTTATCACGTTTAACTGTCAAAAAGACAAAGGAATTTGACAGTTGAGTGTCCATAAAATGCTATATATAACGTGATATAAATCGGTCATGCTAGGCAGGCAGGTGATGGTATAATCACTGATATTGTATACTGGGAGGGTAGCTACATAAAATGGCAAATAAATTAGTAAACCCAATCACCAGTCATCACCTCCGATAGATAAATACTTAGGAATATTACCTTCTCGTCTCTGCCTGGAAGAGTCGAAAGTTTTTCGCTTCTTGACCGTCATCTTTTCGCATATTTTGACATGTTTGGCGAGGGGCTGTGGGGCGAAGGTGCGGCCGCAAACGGGGCATGGTAGGAGCGAAAGGGGGCCTGGGGGTTCAGGAGGCACTGGGACGATGGGGTTGGTGGGCACGGGAGGGGAGGGCGGCGGGCCCACGCGGGTCGGCGGTGGAGTCCTGATCAGCGGCCGGAACGACTCGTTGGGACCATCCCCCGCCTGCTGAGGGGATGGTGATCGCGAACTTTTCGTTTGTTGCTGCTGGAGTTGTCGTTTTTCTGAAACAATATGAAAATCCTATTACAATAAAATATTCATTTTCAAAACTAGAAAGTTAACCATCTCGTCAAAAATAGGAAGCGCACTTCACCCGTTATCCTCAATCAAATTTCAAAATATGTAGACGGTTCACATTGTTCATACATTGCGTGGCAGATATCTCTATATTCTAGTTGTTGGTTGTAGTACTTGTAGTACGTTTAGTACCTACTAAGTATTATTAATGAGATTATAATATTGTGGTTGTTGTGGCTTAAAACAAGCCTGCCGCTGACCAGCCAAACTGAGAAGAAATTACATTTCTCCTGGAATACTGAATAACATCGGTTCTCTAACTATTCAGCTTGCCAAAGGAAGACAAAGAATCACGGTAAATGGAGAATTTCTTTTGGTGGCATAATTAAGCACCCATTCTTTTGGTATACCCATTACCCATATTACCCATCCAAAGAGCGCATATAACCTAAAATTATCCCGGGGTTTTCCATATCTCTACGATGAATGTATGTTTGCATTGAGATAGCAATGCGTCAATTGAATAGCCGGCGTTATCAAATTGCCTTTATTGCATTTGTTATTGATTCGCCTTTGTTTTGTATTGAAGATTGATAAAATAAGGAGAAAAATAAATTCTATTTCAACTGTATTTAAATAATACATTTTAGCGTGACTAAATTAAGATCAAGGTCTAAAAAAGGTTCAAACCTAGCTTTTATCAAGAAAATATTAACAGCGCGTTTTAAGTGTCAACGTATTCAAGGGCAGTCAGTAAGTTAAACATGAATGACGCAACCAGCGACCACAACCTCCATATTGATTAGGTAAATTACTACCGTGGTCACGCCATTCTCACGTATATTTCTTTTAAGTGATCGTTAGAATTTTGGAAACACTAACTACGAACGATACGATCAATATACGCATGTGGTAAGCCTTTTTTTATTGGCACGATCTATTTATTGAATTCTTAACCCAGATATTTTCCTAAAGCATTAATCGTTAGCCTCTGAAATTGTATAAAGTACCTACTTACAAACAATTCAGAAGTGAAAATAAGTACACTTATTCGAACATTAACGCAAGCATAGAGCGAACGGTTCATCCGTAAAGTCTTTTCCCCCAATTTTCCTGGTTAGACAACCACTGTTAATTTGTTACCGTGATCTAAATAACACACTTATTATTTGCTTTGACTAGATACAGTCAGCAGCACATCTTGGTATGCAAAACTGTATAATTAAGCGATTCCTTAACCTGTAGGACGTTAAGTTCAGAATAGATTGTGGAAATTATAATTTGTGGTAACCCAAGGTGTTGCTGACTGTACAAAAGATCTAGTAGGCGTCAAATGAATGAAACTAACGTGGCGTGGGCGTACATAGCGTAAAGTAAGGGCATACCTGACCTTAAAAAAAAAGTAAACATTGCAGTGGAATTAACCCTGTTTCTGTGGCCTGTTTACCATGCTTTGATAAATGTTATATTATTTTTTAGTTAGATAGATAAGTTCAGAATATACATATCTGATAATAAATAAAATTTATTCACTTCAATTAAGTACCAAAATTATGAAACAAAAAATATTTCTCCAAATGTACCCAAACCTAAAAACAAGGACCCCTCAGCTCACTAGGATGAAAAATCTTTACTGAAAAACAAATAAACTTGTTGCTAACTTGATACACTTCTTCAACTAGATGGGCAGCATTTATTGATTCGTCTTACTTACGTTTACCAATTGAGGCCTAGCCTCTTCATTGAGGTCTTATAATTTCTAATTTGACGGCGAGTGACGGTTTCCTTTTCGCAGTAACATTCTTAAATATTCCGGTTTCGATGATATGGCGTCTAATAATATTAAGTATTACATTAATATGCATATTTACATAATATTTTTGTGCCAAAACAAGAAATGCGACCTTGAATGTTGTCGTTCGAGTTTAAATCGATATAATGTTTATCTTATAGCTACCTATCTGATTATAACTTCGAGCTAATTTCACATGTTTTTTTTTACATATTACTCTTATACAAAAAAAACATAAGATAGAGAAATCGTTCGGAGGAAAAAATAACTTGAAATATGCGATCCCATAAAAGAACAGAGATATAAAAAAAAATCGCCCAATTAAGTGTACCTATGCACAAAAAAGAGAAATTCCACCAAGTAACCAAGTGGCAGGTAGGCCAGAAAGAACTGTGTGCAGGCGCATCTCAATCGAGGACGTTCGAGTGGAGCACGAGCCGACTACTAATTCATTTTAACCGGATCGCATAAATCGTGCTGTTGCTTAAAATAGGTGTACATCTCGATACATAATTGAGCAAGACAGATACTCCAGCAAGATACGAGTATAGACATAAACAAAGCTAAGTACAATAGAACATAATAATGTATTCTGTGAATTTCTATGCTATAATAAGTCACCGGGTTAGGGTTACCAGATGACAGGAATTTTCCTGACATGTCATGAATTTTAGGCATCCCTCAGGAAAACAGGGAAAAACTGTGATTGTCAGGGATTTTTAAAATCTCAAAAAGTGTAAGTAGGTACTTAATAAAAACACATAATTTGTTAATATCATTTTAGTAAGAAAAAAAATACCAAACGTCAACTAAATGAAGAATGTAGATGTAGGTGTACAAAATGTCAGGAAATTTACTGAAAAGTTTTATTTAAAAAAAGCCAGGAAATCTCATTATTAGATCTGGTAACCCTACACCGGGTGGACTAAGAAAGGTTGTTCTCTATTTTAAATCCACTACGGTTACGGTAATTTCACAATCTGAAAAAGAAAACACCTAGTTAGCTAGTGTATAACAACATATTTTCTGTCTGCGGAACTATAAAAGTTACGACTCAAGGTTTATGACCTCATATAGGCGACAGATTGGCAAGCTAGTAGCTATATATTGGTGTCCAAAGGTGTGGCTTTTGTATCGGGTTTTAATTCAATATTGAGGAGGGAATTTAATACAGGACACCCAACAACATTTCTTTGTTAAAACGTCGAGTCGTTCTTGAATTTTAGGAAGGTAGAAAAGCTCATGCGGTTGTTTGATTTGATATTGATTGTTGTAATGATAAAAACTAGGTTGTATAGCAAGAATAAAATGAAAATCATACAATAACAATACTCCTAAGCTCCTATGATGATAAAAACCTAGTCACAAACGAGAAACTATCATTAATTTGCCAATTTTTTTACCGATATCTACGACCGTTAACTAGAATTGCAGACGGCAACAGAGCTAATAAATTAATCAACTCAATGTTCTACTAGACTAGAGCCACTAACTAGCAGCTAAATTGATCATATCGAGCGGGAGTGTGTGTGACCCACAAGACCAACGAATGCTGTCTTTTGATATTCCGATGTTATCAGACGATTTCGCCAATTTAACCTTTCCAAGAAAGATTCACTGTGGCCAATACAAAGCGTGTAAATTGAACATGCGGTACCTTGCGCGGGCGCTTGTCGTGAATGCCAATTAAGGCGGATTTAAAGTCAAGCTGGGTAATAAGCGCACCGCTGTCTGGCAGAAAAACCGACAGAATGTATGAGATGGCGTCAAGCCTTGATGTCTGTAACTGCTTGACGTTGCAATGTTTTTTAGTTCTGCATTGATTTTTATAGTTATTCAATGTAGCCTTCAAGTTTTGATTTCTTTTATTTCAGTAATATATCTCTATTCTATATGCAATAAACCGATTGTCATGGTCCGCAAATCCGCAATAGGTGCCTATTTGTCAGATTTTGTTTATGATAGAGGCCGAGGAGCTTTTGAAATCTAAACAAATGAGGTAATTTATATCAATAATAACGATATTACGCGGGTACGTCTTTAATTGTATTATTATGCCATCATCTTCTCTGCCTACCACGATGCTATCAGAAGATCAGTCTGACCGGCTTGGGATATTGAGCCGGTTTTTTTATTGCATATTAAACGTTATCAAATGCTACATCGAAGTAAACCAATTACTATACTTATGATCTAAGAAACAATTTCACTAAAGTGATTTCGGTGTGCCAAAACGTTTATACCGTGGCACTGAAAGTAAGTTAGCAGCTTGGTGCATTAGTATAAACATCAATTAGGAAAGTCAATAAAGAAACGACAAGCACATTGACGATGCAAGGGACGGACAGTTTGTTTGGAGGGGTAAGACTGTGCTTGGTGCAGCCCGGTACGACTTCATGACAAAAACAGGAAGGTGTTTCCATGGGGCGATATAAATTGACATACATCTAGTAACAAGGTTGATATACGCAAAGGAAAAAACTGAATTTCAATAAACACTACTGAAAGAAATTATAAAAATACATCTTTTGTTCCGCTTTGAGATCATTTGCGGACTAAGTTTATTCTTAGTATTGACTGCTGTTGCGCAGGAAAATTTGCAGCTAAGCTAATGAAAGATAAATGAGGCACTCATGGTTTACAACGCCTTATAAGAAGGTAAGACTAGTATCGTAAATGGCAAAACTATGTCAAGAATGCTAATACTACCTATGTCCATTAGATAAAAGAGCACTGTGGAAATACAGTTGTATGGAAGTTTCTGTAAGTCAGATTCGTGGAATAATAGTGAAGATTGATTCTATCTATGGCTTGTCTGTTGGAGGTATCTGTATCTATTAATATTCTGTTGGGACTTCAAACCGGATAACCCATCGGAAAAAGGGCAGCAACAAAGCTAATGGTACGGACTTATTTCTGTCAACACCTTTCAGTTTTAAATAGCGTAGTTAAAATAAGCAATCACTTTAGATTAGATAGAGTTCTTGAGTGGACGTTATTTGGAAGAATATTACAGAAATCATTTAATAATATAATGACTTTGATGGAAGAAAGCGTGTCCACGTTATGAACTTTAATTATAAGCCTCAATTTGCGTGAAGAGCTCAATAAACCACAAAATTACTTCCTATTCCGGACATTGAAGATGGAGATTATACGGATATGGATTTTCGTAAAAAAAAACGTTTTTATTAAAAAGTAGTAAGTTTTAATAGTAAACATAATTACGACCCGAAATACCTGCCTAATAATTCTGGCCTGGCAAAGTTGCCTAATTATCTTTTAAATATTGGTCTACCTATTAAAAATCATCATCAGATAGCCGTAGATACGAGTGAGTATGCTGTCATTGTCAAGCTAATAATGTCCGTATATATACGTAATCGGATAGAATAATAATCGTGATTACAGCATAATGTATGTATCTAGCTAGCTGTACATAAACGAGACAAGTCAGAAAGGTGTTTGACAGCTTCCCATCAGCTCGCATTGTCGATCAATCTCTTGTCGCATACACAGTCACGAGTCTTGTTACGTGAAAATACTTCCCAAGAAAGTTTTCGGAAGAGGGTCCACTATCTCAAGGATCTGAACTTTGCTCGTCTTTCGTTTCCATGGAAAAGGTTGTTAAAGCGAGCTCGTGAGAACCGGCACATGTAAACAACTTGTGGCACAGTGATAAATTCAGTTTAAACATTCGTTAGTCTCTTACGTAAACAAAGGTCAAGTGAATTTTAACTCATTTGTTTTTTTGTAATGCATACGTTTTGTTACAGGGGTAATTTATTTAGGCAACACCAAATTTTAAATTTGAATGATTTTTACCGACTTCAAAAGGAGGGAGGTACTCAATTCGAACCGTTTTTTTTTGTATGTACACCGATTACTCGAAGACGGCTGAACCGATTGTAATGATTCAAACGTTATTACATTAGGTAAAAATTCAAGTTGGTCCCATTTTTTAAAATTTTGAAATCGGTTCAGTACTTTTCAAGTGATCTTGAAAAAAGCACGAAAATAGTATGATTTTGTGTGAACTACCTCGATGATCAGTCGTATAACTTCTTTGTTTATGAACTGAATAAGATAATTATTTTTTTGTTGGAAAAGGGATATCTTATGTGTAGTTCTTTAACCGACTTAAAAAAAAGGAAGTTCTCAGTTTGACCCGCATGTATGTATGTTTCTCCGCGATTAACTCACGTTTGGCTGACCCGAGTTTTCTACCTAAATAATATGCCTACACTGCCTAATACAAAAGGTACCTACACTAAAAATTAAAAAATAAAAAATTGTTTAAAAAACAAAAAACCGACTTCAAAAAACCTACCTCTAAAAAGCAAGAAATAATATTCGTAATAATAAAAACACGTCTATTGAAGTCGGGTGTGGCTTTTAGAATAAAAAAAAAAAGGAATTGGTACTCCAGACCCACCCGACTTCAATAGACATGTTTTTATTATTACGAATATTATTTCTTGCTTTTTAGAGGTAGGTTTTTTGAAGTCGGTTTTTTGTTTTTTTAAACAATTCTTTAAACAAAAGGTTTAGTCAAATTTTCTTAGCTTAATTTGGGATTTGAGAAACGTGTAGCGTCAAGATAAGCTTTGTAACAAAATCTACCCTGTGAAAGTTAACAGAGTCATATTTCCAAAGGCCTTGCACCAATGAACAAATAGAAATCTATTCTATCTTCACGCTCACCGCCACCGAACAGTCGATTTCGCCTATGAAAACCAATATTGTGGTCTCAAATATCGTCTGGGTCGTGTGTATGTTCATTATCGTTAAATTCATATGGTGTGCACGAACTTACTTATAATAATATGCTGTTTTTACTGAGCGCACTCCGTATTGATATTGTGAAGTCATAATTTTCACCTCAACAATTCAGCATCATTAATTTCAATTCCATTCTTTACGCAAGTGTTCTGCGTGTGGTCTGAGTTACTGGCGGCGTAGCCGTCAATATTGGTATTGTTTAATGAAATGAATTTTAAATATTACTTAGATTATATAATAATTATACATAAACCTTTATTTGAAACTTAATCTTAAAGAGAAATATAATAAAAGAAACGATGACACTAACAAGACTTAACCTTTTTAACCCAAAGCTGGTTGAACCGATAAAAACAATTATCATGTATAAAATAATAAGTATAATAAATAACTTATAACATTGCCAGTGGCGGTACCTCCATAGAAGCCCAAAAGCCCGGCTTGCCCTAACAAAATCTTATTTACACTACTAATGAAACTCAATTAATGACAACAGCAAAATATTATTCACGAACGTAAATTTTCAATCAAAATCAACCAAAGATTCAATTTTTCAAACAACTGATCGATAGTCAAGTCGTTAAACTGCATAATATAGCGTATTAATCGAACAATACACTGCATCTCTCTCGCACTCGTTGGCTTGCAACCGGGCTTCGCAAATCCATACATACGCACTCTTCTAACGTTAGCGAAACTGGTACCCCACTACATACATACTACTGTAGGTATGTATAGATTCTATGAAAAATGCCCAATCCGAGCCAAAGCATGCTTGCTATTGAAGTTAGCCACAAATGGCCACAATACGAGGCCGCCGGCCGCGTAGAATGCGGTTATTTTACTCATGGCGTTATGTTGGTACCCCGGAAATTTATTCAATTTTGAACCTTATTCCATCGCAATAAAAATAAATTTACGGGGTACCAACATAACGCCAACGCCAATAATCTGTGACGACCTGACGACAGCTGTTTTGAAACAACAAGTGTTTTGCCTTTATTAGTGTTTTTGTGTTAAAAATATGTCTAAATTTCAGTCTAATGATTGATAATGCTTTTTCGTGATGGATTAAAATGTTTATTCACTGTGTGATCTGTGAAAGTGTCCACGAGTTGAGTTGAATCGATCCAAGAGAAATACAAAAAATGACCCTTGCCTTGCACTTGCAGTCCGGTAATAATACCTCTTCATTTAAGTATTTTCAAAGAAATACAATTCTTCAATGTATCGTACGTACCTAATTTCGTCGTGGACTCGTTTACATTGTTGGTTCTTCTTATAAAAATAAATAAGCAAGGTTAGTTTTGCGTCTTTCATTTGAATGACAAGGGGATAGGATTGGAATTGTCTAGTAAAATCTCAGGAACGCTATTATTTTGTGAAATGATTTAAATATTTATTATGAGTTACACATTTTAAACGAGAAATTTAGTTTTGATTGCACAATAATTAAATTCGATAAAGTCACGCCATCTAACATTTTGTGTCGAACTAATTTATGAATAATTATGTATGCTTAAGGGTTGTGCTTTTGACGCTTTTTTGCGACTTATCTATTAATTAGTCTAGATGGCGCTGGGCGGTATCACATCGATATTTTGGTATGAAAAAAATCTTAAATTAGTAAAGAGAAACTGTGAGATGCATTGTTTCTCTTGCTTATATTGAGCTGGTAAAACAATTTGCTTGATTTTAGGGTTCGGGCTTGCTATACTCTGTAGGCCTAGGCACGCCACTGAACATTGCTTCATAAAGTCACCGCAATGTCGTGGTTAAGATACTAGTGATTTATGACGTGGACAGTTTTCTCTCAAATCTGAAAGTAATAGGAATATTGTAATAGATTGACATCAAAAACGAATTGAAAGTACTGACATAAATAGACAAACTGGAAAAAAAACTGAGATCCTACTATCAAAAAGGGATTCTGATGTTAATCTTACAATATCTATCGTAACGATAAGTCATTCCTAATTTATTGAAGTGACTTACAAATCTTACAATGAGCGCCTCGAAGACTTCTGTCTATCACCTCTAATCGCAATCTTATGACAATACCATTTACATAATCCTGAAACCCACACGAGCGATGTAAATTGCACATCGTATCGTAACATGAAAGTTTACGTATTGGAAGACAAATTAAAATAGATAACATAATTACTAGTTTACGTTGCTGTTATTCACGAGCTTACATTTCCCACGACGATTCTTAAATGCCAAGTCGATATAATGATTTCGATGAAATTGCACAAAATAAGATATCTGATGAGCTGACAAGTGAACAAGATGATTGATGATGGGGGTATTATGACGACAACACGCAGAAAAAGGTATGGCACGAGAAAATTAAGATACTTTGCACGCGAGGAACTAATGCAAAATTACATGTTATGTTACGACAAGAAGACAAAAACAAAGCATGTGTAACTTAATAGCACACTCACAGTACGACTCGTTGTTTAATTATTATTATGACAGTCTGAGTTAGATATAGTAATTGAATATACATGTAAGAATTCCCACAATATGTTACGAAAGTGAATTTGATTCAATTAAGATGGACTTGATATTTTTTTGGCTTTGCTTGCCTTGCTATGTGCGTATATGTAGGTACTCGTAGTAGCTTAGAATCTTCGGGAAAGTTGGGGTTTGTTTTTGTCTATTGTATTGACTCCCTGAATGCCAAGAGATCTACCTAATGGATACTATTGAATTCATCACAATTTTAACGATCAACTTGATAATATTAGAAAGAAAATAAAAATATTCGTACCACCTATCAGGATATATAACTTAATTATGTTTTATAATTTACCAACATAATGGGCAAAAAACTGGTATTTCCAGATGATTTACCAATATTGATGATTGCGTCAAAAGTCAAAGTAATTATTGGCCGGCGACTTCAAGTTTAATTAAGACTATAGAAAAAATACGAGGAAGAAGAAGAAATATCTAGCTGATTAGTTTGTTTACATAGCTAGACACACAATTTACCACTGTTATATCAACTCAAATAAGTAATTTAAAACTTAAATCACCTTTCTTTTTTCGACGAAAACTAAAACCGCAAAGCATTGTAACAAAACCGACACAAATTCACTGAAACATGTAACACTTCGGGCACTATGTACAATACTGAACACGAAACAATAAGCGTAAGTAGGTTTGCTATGTTCATACTGGAGTTACACAGGCTTATCGGTGTTTCACTCACAATCACAATGCGCATACGCAGAAACTGCAAACAGGCCCTTAGTACAAAAGAGAACCTACCTACTTAAATACTTATTAATATCTTGTTCCCTATAAAGTCTCAAGGATAAGATGGTTGACTAATAATAAGAACGAGATGAATAAAGTTACTTTTCTATCACACCACACACGATGCGATCTGAGATTAAACGTAATAAATAGAGGTTTTCCTCTTAAACTGAACTTATCAGTGCCCTCTACTATGCTTAAACTCGTCTTCAAGGTCTCACATTTCGCTTGACAACTATTCTTGCCTACCGTCGGTTATATCGTGTGACGTAAATTTAACTATGTATGAGATATTTCATTTTATGCTAATGAGATACAAAAATTAAATACTTTCAATTACAGACATAGAAACAGGTCTCTGCGATTTCTCCGTATCTTGGTTTGCTGACATTTCTCACCCTTAAGATTTTAAATAAATCCGGGATGGGTGCTATTAAAATGTTGAGAGCAGCTGTAGATAGATCACACGAAGGGCCGCATTGTAAACGGTAAAAAAATCAAATCCAGACAGTTGCCCAGCCAGCTGCTACTTGCATGACGGAATGCGTCGCTACACTACTCGCATTCTTCGAGTAACTACACAAAAACTGATACAAATTGCGAACACATCAAGTTTCACCTATTTAGATGAACAAGAAACCAGTTATCGAGATTTAAGACCAATTTAGTTCAGCATACATTAATGAGCACCAGAGTCTTTGCGCAACATAAGAAAAAAATGATTGCGGTAATTATGTTAATAGAGAATTTACTCAATCATCAGGTAATTAATTATCATCCCGAAAAGCTCACTAAAACAACAATCTACCTAGAACATAAAAGTAATTGTAATAAAGAACGTATTATGTAAGTAAACTGTTACCTACATAGATTGGCGCACGGTTTAACTTTTAAAATAAAAAATAACCTGATTATTGATGAAGATATTACATATCTTACTACATTACCTAGTGTTTAAAAAACTAAAACACCAGTCGATTAATGAGATAAATGGCCACAAGGGGCTTTATACAGCTGAGTTTATGTATAACCAAACCAAACCTACCTTTTTTGGATCCAAAAATGGATTTTAGTTTGGATAAAGTTCTCTTCTTCATTTTCTCAATATTGACACGATATCACACTATATCCACGGGCAACACTTGTAGGCATCGGTCCACAACAGACAGAAATACACCCAGCACTGCGTCCTTAGGTAAGTTTTCAGGCGCCCGTAGCTTTTTGCTCCTTTTGCCGCTCTTATTTCCGTGATACGAAAATAGGCCCAACGAAACACTTGCACCGGCGCAGACGCATCAGTCATACGAACGTCATGCTTTATTATCACTCACGGTAAATTGAAACTATCAAAATTATAAAAAACACCTTACAAACAAAAACAAATGCATGACACACTTTACACTCCTTTTACGCGACGTATTACTTATTTTCAGTTATCTCCTTCCCTTATCAAGTATAATCATATTATTATCATATTATTATCATGAGTAAGCAAATGCTATGTGACAGATAAAAACATCGCCGTATAAAACAAATCTTAAAAATTATCGTTAAATTACACGCACGAGTTTATAGTTAGCGCACGAACAGAATACTGGCCCTCAAATAAAATTTATATTATAACTCCATTTGTGAACAAGATAAGTGTAAGCCGCGACAATCCGTCCGTTGTATCGAAAAGCTAACACAACTTGTTGACCGTTTACGACCAAATGAGAAGTTTACGAAGCGATCCTTATGGTTTAGGCGGGAACCATCTCACTAACGGCTATTCTTGGGCGTGTTGCGGACACAACTAAACAGGCGGCGCACGCGCAACATGCGAGAATAATGGGGAGTTGACCGCACTAACTAAAAACTACACTAAAATTGACACAAAACTGTGATCCCTCTTCCGCTAGACGAATCCCGTTTCCGTTCCAACCCAATCAAGCGGCGAAATGAAATACAATCGACTCAGAAAGGAGTCGTTTGTAAATTCTCAATGCGGAGAGTGCTGAGAGAAACGGAGACAACGTATCCGCTGGCTCTTTTAAAAATGGAATTTAACGAATGTCACTTAAGGGAAGTAGATCGGGACTTCGGGACACGGGAGTCAGGAGAAAAGGGTCGCCCCTCGCATAAATCACGAAAGGTGCGAAAAGAAAAAAAAATTGCACTGCCCTTAGTGAGAAAGGGACTGATGATATAGTAATTCAAAGAATTCAGCGATGGATTTTAAGTGGTCGTAAAATTTAACGATATATGATATATGGTCTGATATTCTTTTTATTTTTTAATAATAATATTATTTAAAACGATATTAATGCTGGGGAAATAGTAATGAAGATGATCGATTGATGGTGGATAATTTTATTAGGTATGTTACCTTGAATGATGAATAGCATGTTGATCTGATATCAAGAGGACAGGAGGACACTCTATTGAGCATACCAAAATTTCAAGTCATTTAAAGACTCCTTGTTACATCCTTTTTAAACTCAACTACGAAATTTATATCATCAGAAAATTACATCCTTTTCCCAGTTAGATGACGACTTACAGCGTAACAACGTAAGTTTACACAACCGCTTTTACCGTTATGTCCTTGTTAAAATGCCCGTAGGATAACTGTATCGCTTGCTAATTTGATGTTGTATGTAAGTCAGCATTTTAATAAGTTTGCAACAAATTAACTTTAACTGCTCATTACATTATCATTCAAATAAAAGCGACTCCCTAACCTTTTCTTCATATTTGATTTTACTTATCATTATCATCCATATGCGTGCAGATTTCTTATGCAAAGTTTACATTTCGACAATTTATATGCAGTGCGCTAAAACTGCTAACAAGCGATTCAAATTGTGACACATTGGTTTTGACCAAACATTGTTTGGGTTTACTTCACCCGACCGCCTGGGGAGTGGCACTTTCGACATCTGTGTAGACAGGGCCAATGCTTTACGGCTGATGTGTGAAAGATGGATCATTGAAGACAAAACAATGAATACATTAAAAACGAACAAATCTCAACATGAGAAAACTGCAAAATTATTTTACAATGGCAGAATAAGTGTGGGTCACCGGCCACTGCACTGATTAACAAATACTTTGCAATAAATTTAGATAAATAAAGGGATAAATGTTATACTAATGTTGGTTGTTCAAAAATAAGTAAGTACTACAAGAACAAGATCAAGTTGTTTGGCTCCAGTCTTAAGCTTTTCATATAGCACCGAGTGTTTGCTGAGATGTGTTATTAACCTGTGCAATTTCTGAGCATAATGCGGTGCAGCATCAACCATCAAGTGCAATGGAGCGCATCGGACCGCTCGCTTGCACTCGGGTGAACGAACATCCTGCCCGGAGTGGCCACATCTTGCTTGTTTACACATTATAATTTTTTGCCCTTTCTACACTACACGCGATTTTTTGCCGCTCGTGAGGGCATTGAAAATTGAAGTACTTGGTTTTTTTTAATCTTTGAGCATTCGCATAATCGCATTAAGTAGGTATCCAGTGTTGATAGTGAACCATGCCAAGCTTCATTCTAGCCAAGAATAAAATCTTATCTACTATTCCTACTTATGTATGACAAGACCATGTAAGTGTAGTGAGCGTACTAATATGTACTTACAAGTCCAAAATTGACATTGAATAAAAAAAATATGATTTGATTGTATTATTTTAGGGTGTGAGATAAATAACCTGTTTTGAATATTTTAGATATCAAACAAATACCAAAATAACATGTTTTCTTATAAGAATATAACCATAAAAAGAAAATTAATAATTTACTTAGTTCAATTTAATCAAAATCTTCAAATTCTTAACTGCGTTATTTCTTTCAAATGTTATCTGACGAAATGATTTTCTTGGAGATGTCAAAGATGCAAATGCAACACCCACACGTTGCTAACATTGCACAATGGATGTCAACGATCTCGTCGTGAGGACATACACATACACACTAGAACAGAACAACTATACAGTGGTCAGTAGAGCTTGTAATGTATGAATTGCTAGCATTATCATAAAATGAAAGCATTCAGGAGCTTGCCCTAGAAGTGGAACCAGTTTATTCGTCCATTATTGTCACTCAGCACCAGAGGGACTGTCGTAACACCTGTCATTGCCATGTCACCGAAGAAGCTTCAATCCTGACGAATAAGACAATAGTCTAATTTCACAACGACGGCGATGCCATAATCAAGATCGAGTATTATGCAACCAATATAATATAATGAGAGTCGGTCTTATTGTATGGCTACTTTCGTTAAATTATTGTTTATTTCGTGGAAAAGCTTATTTTAAGTCCGAAGTCAGTGGCCAAAACTAAAACTTATGGAAAATGTGTGTCAACTAGTACGTAACGTAGGTACTTACCTACTTCATACCTATGAACAGGTCACAGTTAATAGTGATTGAATCTTATTAACCATCTTGTTTCTTTAGGTAGGTTTGTGTTCAAAATAGACAAAATTCGATCAAGTTTCAAATCATTTGCAGCATCATCATCACGCATGATTTAAAATTATTTTGCGTTGTGTCTTATTTTATGGTAAAACATATTAACCTGAATTTTGATCAATAGTAAAGTAATTCGTTGATTCTTAAACCTGTTGACCCTTGCCGAAATCAAGCGGAATGTGAGTAGGCGACGACCGATCGTGGGCCCTTTAATTAACAAAGAAAACGCATTGATGTAGGTTATACAACATTGAGTGACACGACACGACCTAACCAGCAGACACGAGACATCTTTGTTAGTAATTCAATAGGGTTAGGTTAGGAGTAAGACTAGTTTGTGTTGTGTGAAGAGTAATAAATGGAGACGTGACTTCGATTAAATGTTACCACATCCTAAAGCTGCATTGCGAAATGTATTACGAATGCCAAAAGCATTTATAACTATTTAAAGGAAAAGAGACAACTTAAAAGTTGTTCTGACTAAAGGTAGATCTATAAAAACCTTTCACTTTGGGAATGGCTGACCAAACGTAATACGTCCTATCCGTAGATGTCATTAATATTAGGAACTTACACGATTACAAACAACCTTTAAAAATATTGTATGCAGGCTGCGCACTCCACAAATACTCATAAGTTAACTGATTGCTATGCACAAAATTAGGAAGCAAGGAAGCCAAAAATATATTGAAAGCATGTCTTGAAGGGCTACAAAGAAAGGGAGTGATTGATGATACTAATTTCCTTCTGATCTACTTAATGCTTTAATGCGTTTATTTTGTGCTAGCTCTTCGGCCTACATTTGTTTTAAATAGCTTCGACAGACACGTACATAATGTAGGTTCTAAGCAAGAAAAGGGTTTATAGCACCTACTATCAATTATCTTTACATTATGAAACAAAGGATGCTACTTTAGCTTTAAAAGGAGTGAATGCCCTGATTATGTCTGGCTAATTGAAGACAAGTATGGTTGAGTGTATCAAAGATGAGCGAATCTTTCAATTGAAATGGTTAATAGGCAATAAAAGGAAGCCTGGTCAGCAAATGTGTTGTTCAGATGCAAATAAACGCAGATGCAAATAGTTACGCATAAGAATAGTTTTTTCATAAGAAAAGTACTCTGAAGTTAGAGTAAAAGTTTATGTAGCTCAATGGATTTTTGTAGAAAGCTGTGAAATTCATATTAAGCTTGCATTTCTCGATATGTGCATGACTGACGATTCCATTCATGCTAAAGACGCGTTCCGTTCAATGGCCTTCAAAGTTGAACAGGTAATAATATGAGTGTTTACGATGACCAATGTCATTCGGTTTCGCAGCGAGTGGGCGTTCAAGCCTACACACAAATATTTGATGGTCTTCTAAACATATTTGAAGCTAATAATTTCTACATGATGATCTAACGGATTTAAAGATAGGAATGAAAGGATACAGCTTTCACGTGATTTATGAATAGTACACGAGAAATTAGATTATCATCTAGCTGTTGTATAGTCCAAGCAGATTGTGAAGTGCAACGGACTTTTGATGATGTCGATAGATTACTTATTGTATGACGATTAGTTCAGCTAAACAAAAAGGTAAAGTGAGACATTATGGAGCATAATCTGGAATCGGAAAGCAAATTGAAAGTTGCTATCGGCGTAACAATGACAAGCAAAATTCACATTGCTTAGTTGCATTATATTTAAACGCGTCAAAATAAGATTGTCCGATAAAATGCGTAAAATATTGACAGCGAGATAGTTTGTTAGACAATCAAAAGCAATTACCCAGTTAATTGAACCGAAAATATTGAAATACAGATTTTCGCTAAGATTATGAATTGGTTATTTGCATGCAGTGTTAGTTTTGATCAGTATTAAAATCTTGTTTTTTTATCTGGTAATAACAAACAACTTGAAAGTCATGGTGTTTGTTTAAATTAACTTCAGCGTGTGAATTTTTCAAGCGATAAATAAGTGCTGCTTCGCTTCTATTAAATTATCTAAAGTGGGACAAATAGCACCTCAACTAACTAAATGCTGATAAGCACAAAAACAAACATATATTACCTAGCTTACCTATTAATAAGAGCGATGGATTATCAACAAACAAACAGCAACGCGGATAGGGTTACCATTACCATCTATGTAAAGAGAGGATGCCTGTTTAGGATGCATAAAATGCCTGATTTTTCAGAAAAATGCCTTTAGTAAGAAAAGCGCGCGATTTTTATTCAGTTTCATCCACTAATCTTGTATGCTGTGGTTTCATCCTTCAGGGCTTGCACGATTGGAGCAAATATTCGACCTTACAAAAAAAAATTCAAAAATGCCTGTCTCAGCTTAGCGCGCCGGTCGCACTCCCGTCTAAACCGTAAAATGCCTGTGTTTTTTTTAATACGCAGCGGGATACTGCTTGGCCTTCACTTCACCTGATGTTAAGTGACGATATGGCCCGGAGGAACTGGCTGTCTTGCCACTAACTGCCGGAACACAACAACTTTTAAATGTTGTTATGGCGTCAGACTTAGGTAAGATGGTGGTAGCTAGCCAGACGGACTTGAAATACCACCAACCAAATCCGGCAAATGAATGTCAGATGGTCACCCTAAACCACCGTGCCGTGCCTAAACGCAGAAGAAAAGTACCTACAAGCTTCTCAATCCGTAAAATCCGTTATGAATAGACTTATATGAATACATACATACATACATGAACACATACATGAATACATCATTAGTACCTATAACCGTGAGCTTGTCATTCATTCTCAACCAGGTTAAAGAAGAAATGATTGTAACAATCAAAGTGTTCAGTTCATTATTTATATTGAAATAAAAAATATTATTTTACTTAGGTAATTGGCTTCTTCGTTGCATGAAAAGGATTGTAAAATTTGAAAGTTACCGAAGAAAGTTGCTGCCACGTTAACTGCTAAAATTGGGGGAGCCCTTGATACAATAACCGCATTTATTTTAATTTCAATCGGTTTTTCGCTATAAATGATTGTTTCGACACATGACCCCATCCCTAAGCTACAAATAAAATAGTTAGTGCTTGAAAACCAATTTTTGGCCAAGGCTACCTTCTTAAAAGGAGACCAGATTGCATCTTCTGTTCCTGCGTCAAGTTCTTTTGCGTCTTACTAGAGATATTGTATTATAATACTTTGCGGTATAAAAACTCGTAAAACTATCGCTCCACTGGTTATTGGTTACTAATCGATTATATACGAAGTCAATTACTTTGGAATATAATTTTTCAAATCAACTCTATCGTATAACTATATAGGTAATCTTGACAAAACCTGCTGAAGAAAAACGTAAACAATTTGATTTTCATGAAAATGTTTAAGTAATGTAAATGTAATAATGTAGATTGTAGGTTCTCATTATATTATGATTACCTAACTGTTTAACTTTTATCCTCGCTCATTTTAACTTTGGCCTTTTCTTTTCGCGACGTGTTTATAATTCCTCGGTCAATACATTTTACGGCCTAATTCGATCTGAGGGACTATTTTTGAAAGGTGTCGAGTGCTCTTTAATCTACATATTTTCATTCGACAGTATGGCTGTCCAATGAAAATGAGTAGGAGCGCTCGAGCGACGCCTTTCAGGTTGTCGAATTAAAATGAGGAAGAGCGATCGTGAAAATTAGTAAAGCCGGCATCGGCATGCCGGCAGTTCACGAAATCTACTCTTTCACTATCTCTTTAGAATATGGTTGATAATTACATAGGTAGCTTTAATTGTCGCTTCGCCAGTTTGACGAAATTTAATACATTTTTATTGATATCTGGAATACTGGATCATTTATTAAAAATCGTTGTCTTTGTTTTGCCGATGATATAGTTCTTATGGCTGAGACCTTGGAAGGCCTGAACACAATGCTCGAAGATCTCCGTAGTTTTCCCAAAGAGTGGGTCTTAGGATGAACATGGATAAGACGAAAATCATGTCGAATGCCCATGTTGTGCCCGCTCCAGTTCATGATGGGAACACTACACTTGAAGTTGTTGACCATTATGTATACCTAGGACAGGCAGTCCAATTAGGTAAGTCCAACTTCGAGAAAGAGATCTCTCGTCGAATCCAACTCGGATGGGCAGCATTCGTGAAGCTTCGAAAAATCTTCGAGTCCGATTTACCTCAGTGTCTCAAGACGAAAGTCTATGGCCAGTGTGTGTTGCCAGTGATGACTTACGGCAGTGAAACGTGGTCGCTAACTATGGGTCTCATAAGGAGGCTCAAGGTCACCCAGCGTGCAATGGAGAGCTATGCTCGGCGTTACCCTGCGTGATCTAAACTAAAGTAACCGATATCGCTCGAAGGATTGCTCAGCTGAAGTGGCAGTGTGGGCTGGACACAGCGAGAAGAACCGATGGCCGTTGGGGTGGAAAGGGTCTTGAATTGCGACCGCGAACCGGACGACGCTCCGTGGGTAGGCCCCCGACAAGGTGGCCCGACGATCTGGTGAAGGTCGCGGGAAACCACTGGATTCGGACAGCGCAGGACCGATCGTCGTGGAGATCCTTGGAGGAGGCCTATACCCAGCAGTGGGTGTCGTGCGGCTGATATGATGATGATGATTATTATTGAAAATCTACCTAGGTACTCGGTTATTATTGTATTAGATCAATAAAAACAGCTATCTTTTTTGCATATAAAAAACATATGACTGTCGTTGAAAATTACAAAATCTGCCGATTGGAAGTCAAAGTCAAAATTCAAATAAACTTAATAAGTAATTAAGCACTTTTGAATCGTCTATATTTTCCTCCTACCACCCGTTCCAGACGTTTCTACAAGTTTTTAAGTTTATTTTTATAAGTTTTTAAAGTGTTATTCAGGATTTTTTTAACAGATTTATCAAGCCATTTTTTTATATTCTGTTCGGTTATTGTGTTTCTTTGCTTCGTTTTCAGTATACAGTAATTTTTGTGAAGTAGAATTCTGCATCAGCTCTTCACATTGGACGCTCAAAAATCTATCTTTTCTGATGATCGTGAACTGGCCTCGCCTAAGAGCGCTCGGCGCCTTTCAAAATAGGGTCTCTGTCTCTGTGCTCTGTCGCAAATACGACTATGAAATAATAGCTTTATGAGAAACAATAAAGAATAGGTAATAACTTTATGAATTTCTTACTTGTATTTATCGCGAACAGAACCACGAGAACGCTACTTTGGATTCCACAAATAGGTACCTACCTAACTGTAACGTGATTATTCTACAACTCGCTAAAACGACCTCTCAGCTCAAGCAACAATTTGCCGAGACGCCATGACGTAATTCTAGCCTATTGCGCGCCATTGCATATTTACAACCCATAGAAATAAGCGCGATAAAACATTGACTAGCAACCACCATATTTGTTTTGCTGGCCTTATATTGGAATTGTAATTGAACAATGACTAGCACTATCAGACAAACCTACTACACGAAACTATAATTGAAACCTAAGTGCCCTTAAATGTACAGGGTGACACTTATTTTTTTACAATTTGCTGTGATTGTGTCGATTTTTGCTAGGTCATGCACGATTCTAAAAGTTCTAATGCCGTTAGGTAGCTCTATTCATAAATAATTGTATTGACTATCAGCCATTTTAATGTCCCCACTTAGGCTTGCCAACCGTCCCAGATTTTCCGGGACGTCCCGCTTCTGAGTCAGTTATGGGCCGTCCCGCCGTGACCCCTTCCGGGACGCCTTTTGTCCCGGAAATCAGTATTAATAGAAAAAAACAAAAATCAGCCCCTAAAAAGTATTGGGTGCTTATGAATTGTTGCTGTTGCTGTTTTTTTCTTACTTTAGTCATATCAGCCAAATAACAAGATTACTGGATGGAACCGACAAAAAATCGCGCTGCGCGGCCGATTCTTTCACTAAAAATTATAAGATTATTGGAAGAAACTGTCTAAAAATCACGCTGCGCGGCCTTTTTTTACTTTGTACACAAGCATTTTTCTAAAAAACCAGGCCTTTATTGCATCCTAGACAGGCATCCTCCCTTACGTAGACGGCAACCCTAGGGGCGGCATACCTTGTTGGCCTAGGGCGCCGAATCTTAAAACACGTCCCTGAGCTGGACTACAAATCAAAATAAATTTTGACCAAAAATGCAGCGAATTTTATAACTACGTAAGTATATTGCAAAACAAAAACTTGTTAAAATGCGCAAAAATCTCAAAATAAGTAAAGTTTTAAATTTATAAAATAAATAATTAATGATTTGACATATTGTATTCTTTTATTTACTAAGTAATTAGGTACTATAGTTTCTTTCTAACCATTTTGTATGTGGTGTGTTGTGTCCCGCGTAATATACCCAAGTCCCGGATGTCGAGCTAGGTAGTCCCGGAAATGCCTTTTTTAGAGTTGGCAAGCCTATCCCCACTGCTGGGGCACAGGCCTTCCTTAATGGGTGGATAAGGAGGATGGGCCATAACCCATTACCAATGCGGATTGGTGGGTTTTAACGACTGCAAATGCACCTGTGATCAACAGCTTAACGTGCCTTCCGAAGCACGAAGGAGCTCGAGATAATAAATTTTTGGTCACCCATCCCATGACCGACCCATGCGAAAGTTGCTTAACCTCCGCAATCGCTGGGCCAGGCGCTAAACCACTGCGCCATCTAGCTCCTCATATTATATATCAAATAATTGTATCATTGGTTAATATTTGATAGTTGGTCATTTTGTACCAGTCTTCAGAAGTCCTTGAATGGGATTTTGGTTAGTGGGTATGTCTGGAGTATTAAAATATTAGTTTAGGTACATAGTGTTATTAAAATCACTAAATCAAAAATAAAGTTCCTTCCCTAAATGCCTTGTTCTGCCTACACACCCATCTATCTAACTGGCACAAGTTTACCTAAATGTACATACCTAACTTTAATAAAACAAATACTGAATAAGTACCTATAAATAGTATAATTATTATTATGGACATGGAATACCTAGTTACTTACACCTCCACTAGGGACCTGCCCTCGCTTCACTTCGGTATAGTGTAAAATTTGACACCATGTATTATACATATAAACCTTCCTCTTGAATCACTCTATCTCTATTAAAAAACTGCATCAAAATAATAGATCTTTAAAAAGATCTTTCCATAGTTTTAAAGATTAAAGCATACATAGGGAAGGGACAGACCACAGGAAAGACTTTGTTTTATACTATGTAGTGATTTATTATAATAATAGGAAATATGTACTCTTAGGGAGATGGGTCATTTAAACAGGGCTACGCTACAGCCACTGAACCCATAAGATCAATACTAAATAAAATACTAGAAACAATTCCACTCGTCACAAGGATTTGTCTCAAGTGGGAATCAAACCCACAACCTTTCGAACACCGGTCCAATGCCAACCAACTGAACTCCCGAGTTACTTGACTCGGTAAGAAAATAGCATTGTGAATGTTATAATCTTAAATTTAAACAGTAAGATTAAATTGTACTTTTAGTTATTTCTATAGGTCATATAGGTACGTTGAAATGTATTAAGTTTGTAGCTCAAAAACAAATTTTATATTAAGTTTAAATAGGTAAGTTAGCAAAGTTTTAGAAAAATGGGTAAAATACAGATTCAAAAACCAAGTAAATAAGTAAGCAAACTTAATTTAGTTTTAAAACAATGGGTAAAATACAGCTTATTCGAAATTAATATAATATACAAGTACCTAGGTACATTATATACAAAATCCAGGATTATATTACCAATTATTTAAAACGAATGACATTTCACACAGGATCCAAAAGGACCTTCACTTTGCGAAGTGCGAACCTGTTATTATTTTTATTTATAACTTTAAAGCGGTGGAATTATGAATGTCGTAGCCTTGTCAGGAATTACTTGAACAATCAAATAATAAGACACCAAACTTACCTTCATAAATCTCCATGTCGAATCCGGCCAAAAAATGAAAAGTTTTTCTAAAATAAAACGTTTCTATGACGACGCATGACAGCAAACTCTTTACAAAGACTAAAGTAATATTATGAGAACAGAAAAGAGCGCCTACTCGTGGCAATTTTTTGAAACATCGAATTGAAGGGTTAAATCAACTTTGACAGAAATCGCAGTGACATTGCTGCTTTAGTAAGAACCAATGTGACAACTATCTTACTTAAAGCAGCAATGCAACTGCGATTTCAATCGAGAATTGTTAGCAACAGAGATACGTAATCGGTGGACGCAATACAATGCAATCTGAATCTGACGCACACGCAACACGCGTGTTTTAGGTCGCGTCAGCGATGTGGTATACTTTAAGATGAGTGTGATCCTAGTGCATACATTTACTATGAAAACCGATGTCATCTGACGGCGTTTTAACACGTATTAACACGTGGCGGGGGGATGCAGTAAGCCTTCTCGAATGAGTATCCGTGTAGAGCCAAATTAATGCTCGGGCCCCCTCCGTGAGTAGCGGCATCCAGACAACATAGGCCGTGAAACTAATTACTGCACTAGAAGGCGATCAAAAAAGCCATGCCACAATCCGAAACAACGAGAGAAAAGTGAAACAAGCTAATCGAAGGCGTAGATATGACGCATAACAGCAAGAAGGCATGGTGTTTTATAAGAAAACTAAATAATGACCCTAAAATCGCTGATCGTCATTCCAATGTGACCGCAAACCAGATCGCTCACCACTTACTCCAAAATGGAAAAGCTACCACGAAAAGTCGCCCGAAGAAGTTCACACGAGACCCTGGTAAAGAGGTTAACCACTTGGACGAGGCTTTTACAGAAACAGAGCTCAAGTTAGCCCTTGATAACCCCAAAGAAGGTAAAGCCGCTGGCCTTGACAACATCAGGGTCGAGCAGCTGAAACGGTTTTTGGACTGATAGCGAGGACGTGGCTACTGGATCTGTATAACTCCTGTATCAGCACAACTAAAATACTTGCTCTGTATATCAGCGGCAGAGTACGCGTGCCCCGTGTGCTGTGCCTCGGCCCACACGCTCGAAGTAGATGTGGCGGTGAACGAGACCTGTCGCCTCATTACTGGCTGCCTCAAACCGACTCCTGTCGCCTACCTATACCAGCTGGCTGGCATCGCCCCCCGGCCGTGCGACCTGAGGTGACTACGGCGATGGAAAAGCGGAAACAGGAGGACGACCCCCGACATACAATGCACATGCACGAGGCAGTCGTGAGCCGCCTGAAGTCCCGGAGAAGCTTCTGTAGAACCACCGCCTTGGAGAATGGCGCAACAACCAATGAATGCGCATACGAAAGTGGAAGGAGCAACTCGCTGAGGACGACACCGTGGTGGAGCCCGCCGAAAAACTGCCCGCTGGGTCGGGGCTGAACTGGAAATCCCTGTATCGGCTGCGATGTGGCGTGGGTCGTTCTAGGGAGAACATGCAGAAATGGGGCATCCTGCCGGAGGACGCTAGCGTCGCCTGCTTATGCGGGCAACCACATACCATGCAACACCTGAGGCAGTGCCCACGTTGCCCCACCACCTGCACTCTCGATGACTTGCGGAGGGCTACTCCCCGAGAGGTGGCTGTGTCGGAGTACTGGCAATATAAAATTTGATGCCTTCAAACGAAGAAGAACACGTGGCGTCAGATAAATGTGCACGCACCTTAAATGTCATGCATGCCTTATGTTATGAGAATGTACGTAGAATACATTGCTATCGTAATCGCTCTGATTTGACAGATGGATGTGGTGATACATTGCTACTTTTCTTTGGTGAGTTTTTATTTGTGCCAAAACGACGGAGCAATGTATCACAATACCGTCAACTCCCCTAACTTCGGCTTATCCGTTTATCCACCCGAAACAGCCACCCTAAAGGCGTCCGCTGCGTTACACGCCTGCGCGGCTCGACATAGATTGGAGTTTATGTACTCATGCACTGCAAGCATCTGTTCATCAAAAAACCAGCAATCAGCAATCTATATTGACCCGCGCGCGTGTTTCGCGACGGCCTAAGGTGGATACTCGGAAAACGCGTAGCTGATCTACCCACCCTATCATACTATTGGTTTGGCACATTTGTCTGACGCCACGTGTTAACACGCCGTCAGATGACATCGGTTTTCATAGTAAATGTATGCACTAGGATTACACTGATCTTATAACATGTATGGCCGTATACAGAGAGAACGCTGGTTGCCGACCGGCGCTTAGCGGCGCTGGTCCGCGCAGGTAACCAGCGAAGGCATTTGTATGAACAAGCGCTTACACGCGCCGGTTAGCGCTGACTACGTTTAGTACGAAAGCCTGCTTCAATCTGCTTGCTTTATGTTAACGGTTATCGGCGCAGACCAGCGCCGATAAGCGCCGGTCGGCAATCAGCGTTCTCTCTGTATACGGCCTATATAAATACGGCGTGTTAACATGTGACATCAGACAAATGTGCCCGCACCTTAAAGGTATGATTCCGATGTCAGCAGCACTGCTGCGCGACACTGCTGCGCGACAGTGCTGCGCAGCACTGCTGCCGAGCTCGGAATGTAGTCTCATATAAACCTATAGAGAATGTATGGGGACCAGTGGTGTTGCGGCAGCAGTGTCGCGCAGCAGTGTTGCGCAGCAGTGTCGCGTCCCTTCTCCGCTCACATCAAATTGAGCCTTTCAAACGTAACATTAGGGTTCAATTTGGAGTGCACTGCTGCGGCAACACTGCTGCTGCTGCCGAGATCGGAATCATACCTTAAGTCTGCAGTGAAAATTTTTCTGTCCAAGCTCCAAGCAAGGAGGTTAACCAAGGAGTGAGCGCTATACAAAAATTCTCACTATAAGTTTAAAAGAAATTCAACTTAATTGTCTTCGTCCTAGAGTTGAAATTCTATCGACGACATTGACTGAGGGTAATACTGTGTGGTGTGAATGAAACAACACCACGTCACACCATGTAGACCTCCCAAGGAAATTATAAGTACTTCGTACAACAGGCAGGAAGTCAAGTATCTAGGAGTGATACTAGACAACAAACTCCTCTGGAATAGACATCTCGAAGGAAAGCTAAACAAAGCCACCATCATCTTTTGCCAATGTAAAAGACTACTCGGCAACAGCTGGGGGCTATCACCGAAAATAACTATGTGGCTGTATAAAACTGTTATACGTCCCATAATTACATACGGAGCCGTTGCCTGGTGGTCCAAAACAGAGCAAAGCACCGTCATCAACAAGCTGCAGAAATTCCAAAGATTGGCATGTTCTGCGATAACCGGTTGCATGCGAACTACCCCCACAGCCGCCCTAGAAGTAGCTCTGGATCTGGCACCCCTGGACCTGTTTATACAACAGGAAGCCTCCATGGCTGCTATAAGGCTTAAACACCTGGGTCTGTGGAACAACCAAGAGGGTCCTCACTCCACATTGTGGAATAATCTAGTGAAACATGAGCCACTAATCGCTGCCCCATGCGACAGGATCCCTAAACAATACATTTTCGAAAAGAAATACCAGATACAGTTAGTAGAAAGTGACCGAGATTACTCCGGCATACATGAAGGCCGAATTTATACGGACGGCTCCAAGATGGGGACTAGTACTGGAGCTGGAGTATTCTCACAAGACCTAAATATCAAACTATCACAAGCATTAGGCCAACACAGTTCGATATTTCAATGCGAATGTGTTGCAATCATAAATGCCGCTACCACGGCCCTGTCTAGAGGTATGAAGGAACTAAACATCCGCATACTGACCGACAGTATGGCCGTCCTAACAGCACTGGAGGCCAACACGATCAACTCCAGTATCGTCTACGAATGCCACCAAGTTTTGGATCGTCTAGCTTCCAACAACAAAGTAGTCCTACAATGGATTCAAGGGCATAGTGGATCACACGGGAACGACGCCGCCGATGAGCTGGCTAGAAGGGGATCTTCCACAATAGTGGCAGGACTCATACCCATCCTGCCACTCCCGTTCAGCCAACTGCGCTCATGGGTAAGACAACGTACTCGTGCTGCACATAATACTCGTTGGGTAGATCTAACAAGCTGTAGACAGTCCAAGTTGGTGATGACCGCAGTCTCGCCGCGGTTGACCTGTAGACTGCTCAGCCTTAACCGTCCAGACCTCCGAATAGTTGTAAGTACACTTACAGGTCACCTAGCTTTAAACCATAGTAGAATCAAATAAGTAAGTCATCTTACTAATTATAGCACCGAGCGCGGTTTGTTTGTGAGCGCGCCCGTACGTATGCGTCGTCGCACGCACACACTGACAAAATTTAAAGGTGATAAAGGTGCGCCAGTTGTGGCTGCCGCCCGCCGCGCTCACACGCACGTTCTGCGCCGCTGCGGTGCCGCTCGTAATCATTTGTACTTTGTTTGTGTAACTTCAGTATACCATAAGTCAATATTCAATTTCCGAATTAAAGATTATAATTTAAATATTAATAGTGTAAAAAATAAAATTCCATAATCATTTTATTTGAATGAATAAGTAGGTAGGTACCTACATGATTTAGTAAAGCAACATTTTAATTATTCTTATTTCGACCGTAAGTTTTCAAATCACTTATAAGTAGGTAATGAAAACATTGTAATTAGTTCCTGCAGGACTATTGGCTAAAAACAATGAAGTAAATGTAAACTGTAATTTGACAGATGGATGTGATACATTGCTACTTTTCTTTAGCAAGTTTTTATTGGTGTCATAACGAAAATGGCAATGTATCATATCACATCGCATACATCTGTCAAATTACAGTTAATATTACCTTCATTCTTTTAGCCGACAGACCCGCAGGTCTATGTACTTATATATATTTTTTATTTAAACTTTGTATTATAGATCGCTGATGCTTACCCTACAAGGAAAATATTTTTTTCGTATAGAGATTGACTATGCATTTTTGATGATTGAATAAACTTGTGACAGCCCTACGTGTTTAGGCTATTATCGCTCGCTCGAGGCTCGAGTTGGCCTACTTATTTGGTTCTACTATTGTAAGCTTAGCAGGTGCAGGGGTTCAGCGACGTCGGGTAGAAGAATTAAAACTCCAGCTTTTTTTTACTATTTGTATTTTCAAACCATAGTAGGTATATATTGAACTGAACAATTTTCATACAAAACAGCCTTATTTAAGTACAAAATGTTTACTCGCACTTAGTGGCTAGTTAGTTTTCTACAATATAGCTATTAGCCAATTACAACGCATACAGTTTGCACACGGCACTAATTTTTGCACACGGCACCAATCTTTCCTGTCTCTTTCCAACATTATAGTGCTATCTCTTTCTAACGGTGCAAACAAAATCGCTAATAGTATCTATACAAGAAAGATAAATAACAAATCAAAGGTCTTAATTCCTATCTTAATTTCTACATGCAAAATATACTAGAAAAACATAATTAAGTGTTCAAATAAGAAAATAATGTGATAAAACAAAGTAATTCTTCAAAATATCAAAATTTAAACTATCTTAACTATATTTACATATTTACAATCGTTCTGCCGTCAACATTCCACCCCCTGGTTGCGGATTTACTTCCAACCATTATGCCTCTGTAGGCAGAACTACCACTTTAACTGCAGGGCGGCGTAATGTCCCACGGCAAGTCCTTATGTCTACTATCCTAACTTGGCCATCCGCTCCAGGGTAAACCTTTACTATCACACTCGGGGCCAGACGTTTCTGGGCAGAATGGGGTCGACGATTAACACTAAGTCCCCAACTTTCAACGGTGCCACATCCTTCGTCCACTTCGATCGCTTTTGAAGTGTCGGCAGATACTCTGACACCCAGCGGCGCCAAAATATGTCGGCCAATGCTTGTGCAGCTTTCCATTGTTTCTTCGTTGTCAGGTCTTCTTCCGAAAAATGTCCAAGTCTGGTGGTCGTTGACGCGGTACCCAAGAGTAGATGGTTCGGAGTTAACGTTACTGGGTCGTTCGGATCCACAGAGACGTGGGTCAGTGGTCTGCTATTGATCGTAGCTTCCACCTCAGCCAGCAGCGTTAGTAACACTTCTTCTTTCGGCGCTCTCGCATTCAGGGTTACTTTCAATGCGGTTTTCGTGGAGCGTACTAACCGCTCCCAACATCCTCCCATGTGTGGCGAGGCGGGCGAGATGAATTTCCATTTGATTCCAAGTGTGGTGGCTGCATCTTCCAGCTGATGGATTTCCAGGTTCTTCCACGCGTTCCTTAGTTCTTTATCAGCTCCTATGAAATTCGTGCCCTGGTCGCTGTAAAGTGTTTCAGGCTGACCGCGGCGCGCAATGAAACGTCGGAGGGCCATGATGGCCGAATCAGCGCTAAGAGAGGAAGCGACTTCCAGGTGGATTGCTCTTGACGTCAAACAGGTCAAGACGATTCCCCAGCGTTTCTCATGACGACGTCCAATGGTCACTTCCATGGGTCCAAAATAATCAATTCCACAGTGAGTGAATGCACGACGATGATGGGCTAATCTGGCGGAGGGCAAGTCCCCCATCTTCGGTGGTTTCGGAAGTGTTTTTCTTATCACACACATGGGACAGCTTCTCGCGACTTTCTTGACAGCTGGTCTTATCTTCAGTATCCAGTACTTTTCGCGGAGCGTGTTCACAACTGCTTCATTATTAGCGTGATGAGCTAATCGGTGGTAGTGCAGAATTATCAACTCAGTCAGTCGTTCCTTTGCATCCAGGATAATAGGATGTCGTTCCTCAAAAGGTACATCAGCTGTCTGGATCCTTCCTCTCACTCTCAAAAGTCCATCCTCCATTATCATTGGATCGAGAGCTTTCAGACGACTTTGTTTCGGTAAATCCTTGCCTGCTTTCATATTTTCTATGTCTATTTCGAACGCAGTTTTCTGAGACTGAAGGATCAATATCTTCTCAGCTTCTCGGATCAAGTCTCCAGTGACCTCGGGCCGTTCTTTCAGCCTTAGGCGCTTGATGAAGGCCAGCACACGAGCCATTGTTCTCACCGCCCGAATCCAGGATGAAAAACGCTGGACTTCCAGTATAGTGGGCGGGGCTTCCGTGATGGTATGAACTCGATTTGGGCGTAGTTCACTGGTCTCTTCATCGGTGGCATTCGTTTGGTCTTCTTTCGGCCACTCATCTTCATTTTTCATAAGGAAGTCTGGACCAGAGAACCATATCGACTTTTCTCGGGTCCATCCCTTTCTGGTCGCTTCGTCAGCTGGGTTTTGTACTGTCGGAACCCATCTCCATTCATCGCTTCTGGATCTCTCATCTATTTCAGCTAAGCGATGTGCCACGAACGGCTTGAAATCCCTCGGGTCCGATCTAATCCAGTGCAAAACTGTTTTGGAGTCTGTCCAAAATACTCTTCTTTTTATCTTGAAGCTATGTTCTTTCTCCACCATGTTTGCCAGGCAGCAGGCTAGCACGGCTGCTTGCAGTTCAAGCCGTGGCATCGAGACCATCTTCATGGGTGTCACTTTGGCTTTTCCTGAGACGAGCGCCACTTCCCTTTTCTGGTCAACGAAGTACGCGACGGTGGTATAAGCTTGCTCGCTCGCATCGCCGAAGATATGAAGTTCAACTTCTTCTTCCTCGATCCCATAATGTCTCGGTATTTTCAGTTCTCTAAGCACATGAAGACTTCTTATCCATTATTTCCATTCTTCATGACATTCTTCGTTTATTTTCTCGTCCCATTTGACGCCGGTCTTCCATATCCGTTGCATTAAGATCCTTGAGCTGATTGTCACTGGGCATATCAAGCCTAGTGGATCAAACAGACTCATTATGAGTTTGAGGAACTCTCTCTTTGTGGGCACTTCCTCGCCACTCGCAACTTCTTTCTTGATTTTCTTGAATGACACGTCGAAACTCAGGGTGTCATCACTCGTTTGCCATACCAGACCCAACGTTCGTTCTGTTTCTCCACCAAGCTTTGACAAATTCACGCTTTGCGGTGCCACGTACGGGAGCTTTTCACGCAACTCAGGATGGTTGGTCGTCCACCCCCTGATGTTGAAGTTCCCTTGAGCGTGAATGTCACTTATTTCTTTAATCATCTTGATGGCATCTTCCACATTTTCTACACTATCTATGTAATCGTCCATATAGTGTCGTTTCTTAATAGCCTCGACCGCTTCTGGGAACTCTTCTTTAAACCTCTCAGCGTTTCTGTTTAGCACGAAGATTGCCGATGTTGGAGAAGATGTTGCTCCAAATATCATCGATTCCATTACATATATCTCAGGGTCTTCATGTTTGTTCGCACCTCTCCACAGAAACAGCTGTGCTCCTTGGTCTTCTTTCCTTATCTTTACTCTAAGGAACATATCCTCGATGTCCGCGGTGATTGCGATCGGCTTCTGGCGAAACTTAAATAGTATTCCTAAAAGGGAGTTCAGTAAATCTGGGCCGCTCAATAGCTGGTCATTCAATGACGTCCCTTTATATGTCGCAGCTGCATCGAACACCAAGCGCAACTTTCCTGGTTTATTGACGTTTGTCACGCCAAAATGCGGGAGAAACCAAGTGTGTTCGGAAGGTATCGGTTCTTCCACACGTTTCGCGTATCCTTTTTCAATTAATCTGCTTATCTGGGCGCAGTAGGCAATCGCGAAGTCCGGGTTTCTGTCCATTTTGCGCTCGATTCCTCTTAGGCGTTTCTCAGCGTCGTTAAAATTATCTGGCAGCTGGACGTTATCTTTTCTCCAGAGTAGTCCCACCTCCCAACCTTCATTGGTAAGGCGCACAGTCTCATTGAGTATGGTCTCAGCTCTCTGTTCTTCGAAGTTCACTCTCTTTTTAGCGACGATCCCCATATTTTCAATGTCAAACTGCTGTTTGACGAGATCGTTCAGCTCCGCCATGCAGTTTACGGTGTCGGGCTCGTCGCTCTTTGTACTTACCGGGCCATGAATTACCCAACCTAGCTTGGTCAGGGAGGCCACCGGTCTTCCCGATTTCCCTCGCCTTATGTCGCCGCCCACTATTGTTTCCCAATTGTCTTGTCCTATGAGGACTAGTGGGACAGCGTCTCTCATTTCTTCAATTCCCAATCCTTTCAAATGATCACTATTTTCGATCACACTCTTTGGCACAGTCTGCGGCGGCAGGTTCATCTCCCTGATGGTCCTCATCTTCAGAATGCGGGGTTCTTCATTTGGTCCCCATAAAGTCACACTTACTAACCTTGATGAGTCATCTTCAATCGAGTGTCCGCCGGCACTGAGGATCTGGATCGGTGATCTCGGACCTCGCAATTCCGTGGCAAGAGTCTCGTCTATCAACGAAATAGTGGCACCGTCGTCAAGCAGAGCGTAAGTGTCAATCAGACGACCCCCGTTTTTCACTTGTACAGGCACTACCTTCAGGAGTGACTTCACACAACGTCTGTCCCCGAGGTTAGTGACACGCTCAGTCTGAGTAGAAATATCAAAAGGTTGGTTACCTGGTTTATCCACGTGCAGGAGCGTGTGATGGCCATAATTACACTTAGCACATTTCCTATATTTACACCTTAATCGACTATGATTGCCACTTAGACACTTAAAACATAACTTATTGTCTTTAACAAAGTCCCAACGTTCATTTACACTTTTGTCACGAAAACTGTCACACGAAGCTAACCGATGATCACTTTCACATAGCACGCACTTTATTTCACTGTTGTTATGCACGTTTACTTTATGCACATTTTTGACACTGGCACGGTTACTCACAGTTTGATTCCGTGGTGTCACCTGCCTTTGCGCAGCCGCAGGTCTGCTCCCGATGATGTCGGCAGGAAGCACGAAAGCTGCGGTGTCGGCGAGCTCCTCCAAGCAGTCCACGAATATGATGAGGGTTGGCGACACACGCAGATCGACTCCACCGGCGATGGCTTGACTCCGTGCAAACTTGGAGTACTCGTGGCGCTGGGTCGGTGTTAGTTTCTCCAGTAGCTCACTCACAAGTTGTGGGTTGTTGATGAAGCCGTCCGCCTTGATGTTTCTGAGTGTGGAGATGCAGGAGCGGACGGTGGCACTGAAGACACGAAGGCCATCGCTGTCATTGTCGGCGGTCTTGGGTAGTGCTCGAATCTTCCCGATAGCGCTCTTCAATAGGAGGGTTGGATCCCCGTAGGTGCGCTCTAAGCATCTCAGGATCTCGCCAGGATCGGAGCTGGTGCGGAGAAGGTCTTCAACCAGTTGCTTCGCCTTGCCATGTATTGCTGATTGTAGTCTCGCAAGGTTTTCTGATGGCCGGAACTCGTACTGGGCAGTGGAATCTTCATATTTCTTCTTAAAGGCAAGCCAGTCAGCTGGATCCCCACTGAAGTTAGGCAACTCGTAGAAAGCTCGTGGCATAGGGCGTGGTTTGGCCATGTCTCGTAGGGTTTCGGCCAACTCTTCAATCGCCTTCCCGGGTTGTCGACGTCCCCTTGATGAATCACGTCCATCTCGGCCAGAATGCGGGGTCTTCTCACGAGCGGGCTCAAAAGGTGACTTCTGGATCCACTCCTGGATGCGATCTTCTTTAGGTGGTTCTATTCTCGCTAAGGCCTCTTCCTCTTCTTCCTCCTCTGCGTCTAGTTCCGCCAGTTGCATTGCCTTCTTTTTCTCGGCGAGACGCTGTTGTGCTGCGCACATTTCAAGTTCTGCTTCGTATTCGATTCTCTTTCGTGTCGCTTCTCTATGTGCGCGACTGGAACGGGACGACGTGACAGTTGGAGCTTTTCGGGGCGCTCGTACGGTGCTCACGGTCGGCGTTGCTTCATGATCTGGATCTCTGGTCGTGAAATCCACCACTCTTCCACCAATGCCGGAAGACGGAATCTCTGGGATATATATTTCACCAGGTATCCCTTGATTAACCGTCGACGGCGATCGGAGTGGGCGGACGAACGTAGCTACCCCGGAGTCTGCGGGTTCCGTATGTGCAGGATCGCTCTGGGCCGTTGACGTTCCGCCTCTCTCCTTTGCCTTGCTCCTCATCGGGTACGACATGGTCGCTTCTTCAAGTATCCCAGGAATTCTTCAAGTCCCAGACTGAATGATCCAAAAATATTCTAAGTCTTGGGAATTTTTCTTCAAATTTTCTAAGTCCTGGGTGCTGGCAGCGAAATCTTCTAAATCCCCGGCGTATCCGGCTCGAAGGACCACTTGTAAGCTTAGCAGGTGCAGGGGTTCAGCGACGTCGGGTAGAAGAATTAAAACTCCAGCTTTTTTTTACTATTTGTATTTTCAAACCATAGTAGGTATATATTGAACTGAACAATTTTCATACAAAACAGCCTTATTTAAGTACAAAATGTTTACTCGCACTTAGTGGCTAGTTAGTTTTCTACAATATAGCTATTAGCCAATTACAACGCATACAGTTTGCACACGGCACTAATTTTTGCACACGGCACCAATCTTTCCTGTCTCTTTCCAACATTATAGTGCTATCTCTTTCTAACGGTGCAAACAAAATCGCTAATAGTATCTATATAAGAAAGATAAATAACAAATCAAAGGTCTTAATTCCTATCTTAATTTCTACATGCAAAATATACTAGAAAAACATAATTAAGTGTTCAAATAAGAAAATAATGTGATAAAACAAAGTAATTCTTCAAAATATCAAAATTTAAACTATCTTAACTATATTTACATATTTACAATCGTTCTGCCGTCAACAACTATGCTTTAAACCGACAACTATTCATCATGAATGCGACAGACAGTCCCCTATGTAGAGGATGCCTGGACGCAGAGGAAACAGCTGCCCACGTGATCCTGGAGTGCGTGGGTTTGGCCACACACCGGGCAGAAATCCTCAAAGACGTGAGGTCGCTCCTAGAAGCCTGTGAACGCCCCAGGAGGCTTCTGCGCTTCTGGAATGAGCTGGGATGGCTTGACTAGCCACACCATGCTGTGTTCACGCATAACGGACCAAATGGGAGTCTAAATGCGGAGAAAAGAGCCCAAAAAAAAAAAAACAGGCAGGTGCTCTGCGGCTAAAAAACGGTCCACTTGAGATAGCAAGTACTAGGTCAATTTTACCCCTGAAATTTATTCAATTTCGAACCATTATTCCATCGTAATAAATTATTACGATGGAATAATGGTTCGAAATTGAATAAATTTCAATAATAATACATTTCAGGGGTAACAACATAACGCCATAGGTAATAACCGATGAAACGGACTCTATTTAGTACCTTTACAAAACTAGTGTGACCATAACGCTGCTTTCATACTATAGGGGCACAATTTGAAAAACATGATTGTTGGGAAATCGCGTTTAAAGATCCGAAACCGAGACGCTTCACTCGGAAATGTGAAAGAGACACAAATAGTTTTCGCGGCTCCACAGTATAATTTGACTCTTCTGTCAAGAGCATTCTGTAGAGTGGTACATTTTGTGCCCATATATTATAAAAACTCGAAATCACAAAATTTTGAGATGTGCCCCTATTGATGGAAAGCTGCGATAAATACTGCAACATTTCAGATTTCCAAAAAACGAAATTGTCCTATTGAAATGGCTGGAGGTCGCAGGCGAGATGAAGTCCCTTCCACCACATAAGTAAAAAAACCACCAGAGTACAAGCTATACTTAGCAAAACTTATACCCATTCTTCAAGGGTTGACACCTGTTGCAGTTTGAAAAGTAGGGAAAATAAAATAAGGCAAGTGAATACTAAAATGTGTATTTGAAATTATCTTACTGCACATGATTTCTTAGGTAGGTAGGTACGAAAATAGTACATTATGAGACAAGTTAGTTTAGGTTGGTCATTGCACACAAGGCTGTGGGTTGCAGCCCGAGCCGCAGGCGAGGGCGTAACTCAGCCGAGTGTGCAATGAGTAAAAGCTCACGAGTTTCATACGACGTTTTTCAATACATTTGCGAGGAAAATACAAAGTAATTTACCACACACCAACAAATACGAGAAAAACAAAATATGTCAATTATGGGAAAAGGCGCGAAGTTTTTTTTTTTTGTTTTTTTCACACGCCCAATGCAAGAATATTTTGCGAACAAAGGGGTGAGTGAGCATACAGCCTACTTCAAAACTATAATTTTAAGTGATAAAATGCAAATATTTTAATATTTTATAACAAAATATTATGAATTATGAATAATTTTATAACAATAAATATTTGTTTGACTTAATTAAAGACTTACACATTTATTTATTTCAAAATGAATATGAACTTTCAGCGGCATAAAACCCCTTTGTTGTTACTAAAAAAAATAACTGTATAACCCAGTTAAATTGGGAATGCTCTGTTTACTCGCATAGAAATTGCAGTAAGGTACTAATTTAACTTTGTAGGGATAATTCTATAACAACCTAGTGTTTTATATATTACTAGCTTCCGCCCGCGACTTCGTCTGCGTGGGAAGGTTTTTTGCTCTCCCTCGGGAAAAATACTTTTTTTCGGGATGAAAGGTACCCTATGTCCTTCTCTGTACCCCTGACAACGTGTATGCAAAATTTCATGATGATTGGTTCAGTAGTTAAGACGTGAAGGCGTAACAAACAAACAAACAAACAAACAAACAAACGGACTTTCGAATTTATAATATTAGTAAGGATTTGCACGCGTTTGTTATAGCTCGGTTTATGGCCCTAAAAGCGATGTATTAGGGCTCACTTTACGAGCAAGTGTGTTGAAAAAGACCTTATTTAATACATTTCAGTGGTAAGCACCTACTTGCTTACTTGCGAGGGTTCTTTGTTTCACATAATCTGTCGATCATATTATTTCGAACTAGTAGGTACAATACAAACTGATAGAAACTGTAGAAATATTGTTGATTTATGTTGAACTAGCGGCCGCCCGCGACTTCGTCTGCGTGGAAAGGTTTTTTGCTATCCCTCGGGAACTATACTTATTTTCGGGATGAAAAGTACCCTATGTCCTTCTCTGTACTCCTAACAACGTGTCTACAAAATTTCATGATGATAGGTTCAGTAGTTAAGACGTGAAGGCGTAACAAACAAACAAACAAACGGACTTTCGCATTTATAATATTATAGTAAGGATTATATAGTGTACTAGCGGCAGCCCGCGACTTCGTCTGCGTGGAAAGTTTTTTTGTTTCCCTCGGGAACAATACTTTCTTTCGGGATGTAAGGTGGCAACGTGTATATAAAATTTGATGATGATCGGTTCAGTAGTTAAGACGTGAAGAAGTAACAAACAAACAAACAAATAAACAAACAAACGGACTTTCGCATTTATAATATTATAAGTAAGGATTATCTATGGATTTATGTAATTTTTACTAATCACATATCGACGACTCTTTTTTCTGGACTGAAAGAGTAAAAAACGTCTAAAGACGTATAAAATAGAAAAAAACCAAAGAATGTATAACGTTTCTGTTTTTTTTCAAAATGTAGGCATGTAATTAGTAAGTCATAGAAAATATTCAGATTTTTACGAAGATTTATGTTTTAAGAGTTATTTACGTTTGAAAGTTTTTTTTTTGGTAACCCCGACACTAAATAGCAACACTAGTTTCACGACTATACGTTTCGTTAGCTGCGTTAGTGATACAGATTAGCACCACAATGTACGAGTAGGAACCTTAAGGTGGTACGTCACGCTCAGTAGCGCCACCAATGGAAATAAATCATTTACGTTTTATCAAGGGCTTAGATTAAAAGTTTTAGTTATTTTGCGCAAATAGAAGAATAAAGTGCAATATTTAAATATTTTTTCACGGCCTCAGTTATAAGCAATAAGTTATGAATGTGGATATTGCTAAATGTGGCCACTTTTGGCAATATCCACATTCATAACTTATTGCTTATATCTGAGTCTGTGAAAAAATATTTAAATATTGCACTTTACTCTTCTATTTGCGCAAAATAACTAAAACTTTTAATCTAAGCCCTTGATAAAACGTAAATGATTTATTTCCATTGGTGGCGCTACTGAGGGTGACGTACCACCTTAAGGTAGAAACGATCAAACGGAAAATCTGTGCATATGTCGCACGTAACAAAACGCTTTTGACAGTTGAGTTAACTGACATCCGGCAGCCTTTTTTTTAATGCGCAATTACTTGTGCCACAGAACAAATATACTCAGGGGAGACTTGAGAAATCGCTAACAAAGATGTCCGCGGGCTGATTATCTAATTAGAAACCACCTAGCGACCGGTTGCAGTTCATAGATGATAGTGATCCATTGCTACTTCTTTTTGGATTAAAAAAAAACATACCAAAGAAAAGTAGCAATGTATGTGGAATTAAACGGGTAGCTATATAGTTTCTTTTTAGATAATCAAGGTGCCGTTTCATTGATATGCTTTTGTTTTTTTCAATAATTAATTAAAGCTAAATGAAGGAGTTAAAAAATAATGTTGCTACTGTTTTATGATTCTAGTAACATAAAGTGTTTATAGATAACAGAATTATGTTTATACACTTTTGGGTCTCATGTGCCTGATGTCCTTTGACATACTTAGATTCGAATTTGAAATTGAGAAATAAGTTTTTACTCTGGGGAAAGAGATCGCTCGCACGTTACAAACCTAGTACTTACTTAACTACTTACCTATATAAACTATATATTTCTAGAAGGTGTATTAAATTACGCCACTCGACTGCTAGCCGGCCCTCTAACCACTCCCACTCTGCGCCTACACTAAGAGCTTGTCCAGAAAGAGCGAATGAGGACTTTTCCAAAGGACTAAAAACTATAGGATCGATAGATGGCGTTGATAAATTAAGCACTGTCAACTGAGGCGCATTCAGAACCTACGCTTCGAGTGCAACCACCGCTCTAACGGCGTATCAAACATTAGCGAGTGACGTTCAGTTGACACAAGTTTGGTTGCACTCGGAGCGTAGGTTCTAAACGCGCCTCAGTTGACAGTGCTTAATTTATCAACGCCATCTATCGATCCTACAGTTTTTAGTCCTTTGGAAAAGCCCTCATTCGCCGCGATTCTCTCGCGCGTATAACGCGCGACCGTCATCGCGTCCAGAAGAAGCGAATCAACATCAACGTGCGAACGTTTTAGTCAGTAGTCTCAAAATACGAGGGATATATTTAGTTGATTATTTAATGAAAGAAAGGCCGACTGCCATGTCAGGACAAAATGATCTAATTTTTTTCCATGCTCTGCATTTTAAAATTCTGTTGGCATAATCAGGTGATTCCAAAACCCATAAGGCCGGTCTTTTTTCTACTTCGTTTTATAATCAATTCTGTATAAAAATGTTGGCGATCCATCCCTTGATACGCCCACTCGCTCTGATATTCGCGCGTAAACTGGACGCTACAAGGCGTCTCTAGTATCTCGACTCGCGGGCAATACGCGCGTCTCTCTCGCGCGAGTCGAGAGGCCGGCGTAGTAGTGCACGCGATTTACGCGCGTGTTTTCAATTCGCGCGTGGTTCGCGCGACTCTTGTGGACGCAATTGGCGCCTAGTACCTCGCCAACGCGCGTATGAATTCACGCGAAACGATTCGCGGCGAATTCGCCCCTTCTGGACAAGGTCTAAGGGCCTCGACAAAAATGGTCTTATTTCTTTCATTTACAATTTTTATAATTTTCTTTCCATATTCTAGGTATTAATGTGTCTCTTTCTTTACTGTCTCTCATTATGTCCTTTAGGATATTTTACATTGCTAAGTGGTGTGGTGTGTCTAGTGTCTGTGTTAATGTCTAGTAATATACACACATCAACTTTGTCTAGGGATACAGGTGCTATTTTCATACAAACTAGGTAACTTTGAAGCCTTGGTTTCCTGTCAGGGATATACTATGCTGTGATCTGATGACGGCTATCCAGGGAGCGAATGGAGGAGATTCAGATCGCTATACACACCCAACTGATTTGACCAGCATTCTAAAAACGTAATGGACATGTTTAAAAAACCGCGATTATAGGATGAAAATGTATGGAAATCCTGAGTGACTGAGACTGAGTACTCTGACCCATTAATCTTTTAGAATGCTGATCAGATCAGTTGGGTGTGTATAGCGATCTGAATCTACTCCATTCACTCCCTGGATGGCCATCATCAGATTACAGCACTGTACATCCCTGGCAGGAAACCAAGGCTTCAAAGTTACCTCGTTTGTATGAAAATAGCACCTGTATCCCTAGACAAAGTTGATGTGTATAATATGTCTATGGTTAATGTGTACTATGCAGTGAATTGCAGTGCAGAGGGCAGTCCAGCATAATGTGGACGATATCCTTGCTCGCTGTCGGGTCACAAACGCATGAGGGGTTGTCCTAGCATTTGAACCTGTGCAAGTACGCTGCGAACCCACATGTCCCGTCAGCATCTGCGAGGTCGGCCGGTGCACCATCGTCTTCCGCACGATGCTGTACGTCTCCACCCCATTCGGTAGGAAGAATAGGGAACATGCATAAGTCACCGATTTTGATAAATTTGAGCTTGATCGCTGCGGACACGTATAAAAACATGATGGAACAGAAAAATAAAAAATAAAATGTATTACTTTAGTTTTATCACACAAGGGAAAATGACGAATTTTTTTTTCGTTTTCGGATATAATGCACTTAACAGTTGGATATAACATCAAATAAGAAATAATATTTTGTATGACACATATGTACTTAAACGCAATATTTAGGGAGATATTTGAAACTTCTTGGCTAACTCCATACTAAATCACTGAAACGTGACATGAGTGACGTCACAAATGTTGACCTTTTTGATAGAGCGTTTTCGGCGGGTGCTGCTGCGTGCTAACTTCAAGTAACTATATCACGAGAAAAAAACACAAGAGAAAAGTTTTAATATTACAGTTGATTTTCTCACGCATTATACTTTTGATACAAAAAAACCCGGCCAAGTGCGTGTCGGGCCACGCGCAGTAGGGTTCCGTAGGTACATTATACCATACCATATTTTAATACCGCTATCATTTTTCGTCTGAAAAAATAACTTTGTTTTTCACAGTGTTTGTATGAATGACAAAGTTATATTTGCGGTTTTGGAAAATGTACTATATCTCGAAAACTAATTACTGTATCTCGTTCAAAACAATTTTCGTTGAAAGTGTTTATTAAGATCTATAGTTTATATTTTTTTTAGATTTTTCACCCTCTTACTTTAAAAGTTAAAGGGGGGGGGGGACACACATTTTACCACTTTGGCGGCATATATTTTTCAAACGGTTGACTTTAAAAAAAATAGTCTTAGAAACCTCAACGTCATTTTTAAAGACCTATCTATAGACACCCCACAAGTATTGGTTTGATGAAAAAAAATATTTTCAGTTTCAGTTCCATGTATGGAGCCCCCCCTTAATCTTTTATTTTTTTATTTTTGTATAAAAATCGTAAAGCGGTTCACAGAATACACCTGCCTACTAAGTTTCAACTATGTAGTCCTAATACTTTTGGAATAAAGTGGCTGTGACATATGGACGGACAGACAGACAGACAGACAGACATGACGAATCTATAAGGGTTCCGTTTTTTGCCATTTTGGCTACGGAACCCTAAAAATTGATGCATGTTCCCTATTATGTATAGCTCGCCGTGCTTTCTGAAGTGTACCTACGGTCCCACTCTACCATTGCAGCTACGCGCACAAAAACATAAACTTCAAAAAGGAGATGGGACAACAGTTTAGTAATACGACCTCAGCTTTAGCTTGAGAGCCGCCTCCTTGGCTAATTGGTCCGCTCTTTCGTTCTCGTTCACACCGAGCGACCGACGTGGTTGTCTCTTAAGTGTCTGGTGGTGGCCCTAAATAGCCCTAGTTATCGTGTGCGATGAGTTTGTATCCTGGAGCGTTTGTAGAGCGGATCTCAAGTCGCTAAACACAGCGAATTTTTTGCCAATGAGAATTTCAGTCGCTTGGAGAATGGCATACAACTCAGCCTGGAAGACTGTTCAGTATGGTTCCAGCTTAAACTTCCGGGTAATCGTCTCAATTGGCCCTTTCCAACAGGTCAGGGCGGCTCCAACTTTCCCCTCCAGTTTGCTACCATCTGCAGTGGCGTACCTATAGGGTGGCAGAGCGGGCAAAATGCCACGGGCCCCTGGCCCGAAAGGGCCCCCCGGCAGGCTAGGCGCACTCCGCGCTTTAGGTACGAAGCTACAAGTAGCCGGCGGGTCCGTCCGGACGGACTAATTTCAGAGGGCCGCCGCGTGCCGACTGGGACGCACGTTAGCAATTCGATTTCGATACTCACTCACGCACCGCATTTGCGTATTGTCGCGTCGTTCGTTCGTACATTTATGATATTTAACCCAAATGAAGGCATATTGCATCGCACTTTCGAAATAAACTTAATTATTAATGACAAATTGATTTCGTAAGAAAGCAAATTGCCTCAAATCAGTATGTATAGTGTGATGTGGCGTTGACTGTATTTAAGTACACATTTTATTTCACAAACACATAACTTGTAATAAAGTATTGTAAGCTATTATTTCATTATTATTTAAAAGAAGAAACCCTAATGTCGTTAGAAGAGATAAGAGCTACGCGATAGAAAGAGAGGTAACTTGTAGGTGAATATAACTGTAGCGAAGGGAGCGGTGTGCGACCTGAATTGCACTTTATTGTGTCTAGAATAGAGTCACTATTTATTTAAATGACTTTGAGGAGTGGATCTTCTGTACTTGTACTATTATGTATTCTGTGCCCCCGGCTCGAGAGGCCGTGACCACAAGAGGAACCCTACCATTTTTTTACAAACTTTAGAAAAAAAAACTGCCAATAGGGTTCACTATCCTAGCCAAACTGATACAAACGTAAAGCGGAAATAAGAATGCACTGGATGGGAAACAAAAGCTCTCTAATAATTACGTCTGAACAAAAAAGGACTAGGTTAGGTGCGGGACGTAAAAAGTTGAAACATGTATGAAAGTGCACAGATGGTCGGTCAGTGGTCAAATTCCTTTGTTAACATAATGTGCGCTTTTATAATTCTCGACGGCCCGGCACGGCACGGCCCGGCACGGCACGGCTCGGCACGGTAGCGGCGACGCCGAAAGACGCTTTTATAATTTCTGCCGTTGCCGGCCGTTGGATGTTCAACACAGAACACTCACAGCGAAGAAGTTACTATTTGTACATTGTACAGTAGTGTCGTGCGGTACCTACTTTTTACTTTAGAATAATATAAAGAATAAAAGTTGACCTTCTCTCTCTAGATATTTGTTATCTTTATAATTATTTCATAAAATAATAGTTTACCAATTATACAACGTGTAACAGAAAGGAGGTATCAACTCGAAAGGAAGTCAATGTACTCGTAAATCTGAACACTTCCAACAGAAAAAGATTTCAAATCGAAAATACAATTTTGGACTCTCCATAGAAAATTTGAATTTGCCGCTAACATTTTATATAGGGAGGGACATTCAAAAAAATTTTTTTTTCTGTTGGATGTTTCACGAGTACATTGACCTCCTCTCGGGTTGATACCCCCTTTTTGTTACACGTTGTTTAATGATTATATTACAATGTAGGTAGGTAGTAGGTACTTACTTAAATGATAAATAAATCTTTTAAAAATCAAAGAATATGTTATATGTAGCTGGTTTTCATTACGTACCTACTTACCAAGATAGGTAGGCATCTACACAACACATTATTTAATTAAGTAGGTAACTACCTACTTAAGTAATATCTAGGTAATTATTTGTTGAGATAGGTAACAATATTTAACTTTGGTAAGTTCCCTATTAACGGTGTTTCCACCGCTGTAAGTACCTAGATATCTTTCCGATCAGTATCGAAATAACTGTTTGTCGGAATATTACCTATTTGTTTACAACAACACATTAACGATATTACGCTAATATACTGGTTGTGCCCTTTATACACGCTGTATATTCTTTGCTCTGGACTCACACTCACACATATGAATCCTTGTAGCTACGCACTACATCGTAAAAGTTCGACGGCAGCGTAGGATTTGGCCGGCACGGCACGGTTTGCCGGTGCCGTTGAGGAAATATAAAAGCGTCTCCATAAGATTCCATACATTTCACTTCCCTGTTGTGCCGTTGGACGGCTGCCGGGCGGTGCCGTGCCGGGCCGTTGAGAATTATAAAAGCGCACAATGGATAGCCAAAATATTTTTTCCAAATCTCTGTATCCAAAAAGGGTCCATTCATACAATTGGTTGTTTGTGACATTGTTTTTTGGTCGTCGTAGTTTTCGTTTTATATCGTTTATTTTAGTAGTTGAAAAAAGATATCAGTATGTTCTAGAAAGTATTTAAGTGGGAGCGAAAAACGAAAGAGGAGGGAAAAAAATAGTTGCCTAAAATCAGTCGGTACTTGAATGAGGAATTTATTGACGATAAATTGAGTGAACAGTGCTCAGGAAATGAATAAAGGGGCGCTGAAAGTGCTAAAATAGCAGAGCCCGACCCTAGTGAATATCCAGATCCTGAAAAGTAACTATTTTTAAATTTATTACAAAAAACTTCAAAACTCTGAAAATAACAGCTTCACAATTGACAAAAACAGCCCCAAAATTGAATACCTGTAAAAAGCAAGAAATAATATTCAATCGCATATCAATTTAAATAAAACACCGCTATTGGAGTCGGATAGGGCTAGAGCTGGAGGACAACTATTTTTTTAAATATTTCTACAAGCCACACCCAAATTCATTAGACGTGTTTTATTAAAATTTCATATGCGTTTTATGAAATTTTGAAGCTGTTTTGTTTTTATTTTCAGGTTTTTGAATGAGGTTTTTCTTTTTTATAGCTTTTCTACTTTTAACTTTTTCGTGGTAGGTATGTAAGAGTGTACCTGCTTAAATATTTTTTTAACTTTTAGTACTTATATTATATGTTCATTGGTACAATACAATAACTCAATTTCCAAATTCAGGCTGTTTGTTTTTAAGGAATTCCGTTGTGCCTGCGTAGTCCAAGTCTAGTCCAGACCGTATATAAATAGAATCATCTGTAAATCGTTCATAAACAAAGAAGTTATGCCTGAAAATCCGTAAAAAAAAAACTCGTGCAATGGTAAGCTCATGGGCGTACCAAGGGGGAGGGAGGGGCAGCTGCCCCCCATGGATTTTGTTTACCTCCAACAACTATTATGCTACGATAACTTTTAAAAATCGTGCACCTGTTCTCAACTGATAGAAAAATCCCACAGCGCGGCCTATTTTTATTATCCATGGGCACGAGTACAAGATTAGTGGAAAAATTTACAAAAAAATCGCGGCCTTTTTCTTGCAATAAGCAGGCAGGATTACAAGGTTAGTGGATAAAACGGACTAACTATAAATCACGCTGCGCGGCCGTTTTCTTTTTCTATAGACAGCCCAGACGAGATTAATGGATGAAACTAAAAAAATCTCCCTTCCAACAACAGCCTCGAAATCCCGACAATTTCAAATTTTCTCCAGATATTTTGAACTTCTGATCTGGCAACCCTACTCGAGAATGTATAAGAAAAAAAAGCTCATTTAGAAATTACCTATTTTAATTTATGTTTATTTATTTGACTAGGTGCAAATGAAAAATCTGAATCTATGTTCTTTCAGATAAAAAAGAATTATTAAAATCGGTTAACAACTGGCGAACTTATCGTAAAACATACATAAAAAACCATTGATTTCCTCCTTCTTTCTTTAAAATCGGTTAAAAATGATACTAAAACGTCAAAAATGTTTACATGGGAGGGCCTACAGACCACTTAAGAGAGGGCCCCGGTCGATGAGTTTGCCACGGGCCTCAGATAGTATAGTTACGCCACTGACCATCTGTATAGATTCTTACCAGATATTCTGCCATCATGCCACCCTCGTCCGCGTTTTCCAATAATTAGAATTTTGCATCTACCGTTTTCCTATGGTGATCTGCCATCAGGAAGGATTCGCGCTCCTCCTCTTTTCTGCCGGATAGTATTTCCTGGGATTTCCCTCGCCTCGCCCCATAAAGCTGGGACACTTCTTGGACCCGAAGGTCCAGCGGAAGCAGCCCCGACAGTAACTAAGGCGGCATTGAGTGATACCGTTCTGTTGCACTCGATTATCTTCTGCGCGAATCCACTCTGCACTACATCAAACGCCTTCCTGAAGACTGATTTCGTAGCTCCTCCAGCGCAAACACTTGCCGCATATAATCACAGGCTCTATTACCTTACCGCCTTGTTCTTTTTAGTACTTCCGGTTGCAGTCCTCAGGGCCCTATCTAATAATGCAACAATTTGTCAATTATCATGATAATTTGGTTTGAACACCAAACTATCCTGCCGATGTGGTCTCATCCCATTCTGCGTTTATTTGAGGTCTCAAGCAGTACCGCTTTTGTCTGGACGACATTCGTCATTGCTGCAGGGTTATCAGTTATCACATCTTTAACACGTTTTTTTATTATGATGCTTTCTTGTTTGATTATTTTTATGTCCACAAATTTTGCAAACGATTTTATACTAGCTTCCCGATGAGCTACTTAAAACTTTGAACAAAGATCAGAACTGTTGAACAATGCAATATTATGGCGTCATTGAGCTAATCCGATGATGGGGCCGTGAGATGGACACAGAACCTCTGTAATAAAACCATGCAACCTCATCGAGTTTGTCTGATGATGGAACACACCTGGCCCTATAATAGCCATGTGCTTTCTACAATTCGAATAGAAAAGATAATTGTATGTAACTGACGTAAGATGTCGCTCGCTCACCATAGACAATGATGACGTTTTGAAATAAATAGAGATCCATGAAAATGCACTGCATTTCACAAAAAAGAACCACTTCAAAAAGAATCAGAACCCTTAATTATGAAAGACTTTCGTTATAATAACAAAATGATGAAATTTGATCACTGAATGAAAGTTATTAAAGAAGTAAAGAAACTTTAATATTAGGTACCTAAGGAGCTTTTTAGACTTTTGGATTCAATAAAATTTATTGTTGTCAATTGGCAATTGTATTGGAATTCATTCGTCAATGTGGGAATGTACATTTTTGTTCCCAGCAACTGTTTGTTATGTTATCTTTTGTCTCATTTTTTCGCCAATTCATTTGAGAGCCAGTCTAGTCCCTCGTAGAGCCCCTGGCCTTTTGTGGCGCATGTAGGCTGGATATAGCACTGGGAACATATAACAATGAACATATTTAGTTGACTGCATTGTGTTCAGTACCTAAGTATCGAGTTTTTATAAATTAGGTACTAAGAAATACAAACCTAAACAAGGAATGTATGTTTTCCCAATAATACTGTATCTATGCATAATTTAAATCAATAATTAAAAATAATCTGTTAACAAACGCAATTACAATGATTAGGTAGGTAAGTACTTAAATTAAAATTCCATCATGAATCATCATGTGTATCATGATGATTCATGGTGCAATTTATGAAATGAAAATTTGAATAATGAAATAGAATAAAAAGAACCAGCTAACACTATGACTACACTAGGCAAATATGAAATTTTTACCCTTATGTCTTCAACCAACTCTTTTATTACCTATACTTTTTACAATACTACTTACACAACGATTTCTGTTGTTCAAGTCAAGTACATTTGTGATCTCATCTACACTCATGGCATTTGGCATGTCTTGTTTATTTGCAAATATTAAAATTGCAACATCCCGCAATATTTCATTTCCCATCTGGAAATAACAAAACATCAAATTAACTAGGTAGGTAGGTAGGTTACTTAAATTTTTAAAAGTTTACCAAAATGTTAAAATCACTATTTTATTTCTTAATTCTGTACACACACTATCTTGAGATTGGTCAGAAATCTATAAAAACAAGGCAAAATAATGGTATCGCCATAGACATAGAAAAATTTTCGCTGCGCTCAATTTCTGTGGGTATCGCTTATCGCTTACCATGATTGCAAGTTCATACAGGGTCTATTATCTTTGTTCAAGAGATTGCGCTCTTGCACACAGGTATACATTCGTATGTGTGTGTTGCGCATGAATACCAGTGAAAAAAATTATTTTTAATTTACCTTTGCACAACTGGTTACACTGCTTTTCCTGTCATGTCAATGTCAACTCTATTGCAAATTTTCTGTTATCTTTGAATTGCTGAGATAACAATTTAATTCGATAAAATATGTTTTAGGGTTTTAATTCAATATTTTTATTACTGTGTTATATGCCGCTTTTCTATAATGTCTAGTTATTACTATCAAAAATGTGCCAAATGCGGTAAAACGGGTGCAGAAGATAAACTGGTAACTTATCATCGGTTTCCATATCCAGGAATAAATAATATTACGAAGTTAGTTTACTGCATTCTATTCGCCATAAATAACTGAGTTATATATCTCTAGTTAAACCATATAATTTATAGTTTGATCGTGCGATGGTGTACCTAACATATTATTACTAGCGACCCGCCCTCGCTTCGCTTTGGTTCCTTTCTTTTTTTGCCAAATGCAACCTTCCAACAACCGATTCGAATTTTCCCGCTCTCATTGTTTCTGCAGCGAGGCCGCAACAGCGCTAGTGTATCCATGAATAAAGCTGTGTTTGCTTTTTTTTATTAGGGAGTTACTATTCTTCTCTGTTAAGAGTAATTTTTTTCTATGAGTTCATACTTGACATCTGTCTGTATTCTTTCTCTGTCACTTGAGTCAATGACGAAGATAACTCCCTGCGTATTCTGGTAGTAGTGATGCCAGAACCCACTGGCCTGGCCGGCGACATCCCATATCGTAAAACTTATATTTTTGTACTCCACTGTTTCCACATTAAAACCGATAGTCGGTATTGTAGTGACGATCTTGTCCAACTTTAACGAATATAGTATAGTTGTTTTACCCACGCCATCAAGACCAACTGCAAAAACAAGTAGGTACCTAGTTGAGATCAAGAAAAACTAATGAAGTAAGTATACATTCTTGTACTCCAACTCCAATGCAGCAAAAATTGTTTAAAAAAACAAAAAACCGACTTCAAAAAACCTACCTCTAAAAAGCAAGAAATTATATTCGTAATAATAAAAACACGTCTATTGAAGTCGGGTGGGGCTGGAGTACAAATTCTTTTTTTTTTTATTCTAAAAGTCACGTTTGAATCATTTCAATCGGTTCAGCCGTCTTCGAGTAATCGGTGTACCTACATACAAAAAAAAACGGGTCGAATTGAGTACCTCCCTCCTTTTGAAGTCGGTAAAAAAGGAGAAATTCTGCATTGAACTTCTTATATGCAACAGCGTCGCGTCGCTTATGAGCCGTTTACACGAGTCAAGCTATTAAGTAATTTAGTTAAAATTAAGTTGTCGACCAACTAAATTTTCGCGTGTAAACAGCCAATTAAGTAGTAAGTAGTAAGTTGGCCATTAAGTGGGCAAGTTATTAAGTAAATAAATTCTAGTCTATTTTTTGGACAAGTAAATGCGCCGCCCGCACCGCATGCCCCCCTTATGGGCGTGGCCACGCGCTGTACTTGCCACTTGCTGACGATTTTCGGCATTTCTCCCGATTTGGGGAAATATGGACCGTAGTCGGGATTAAATCGGGAATCGACTTAATTCGAGACTTTTCGCTGTTTTGTAAGTTTGACAGCTGTCACCTGTCAAATATAAAATAGCAATATCTCAAAAAGTCTAGGAAGACTGATGGTGTCTCTGAAGAAATGAAAGGTCTTGGTTAGATCTTCATTTTAGATGGTTGCTGCCAAATTTAAGTTCGTCATCTAAAATGAAGCTCTAATTACGACCTTTCATTTCTTTAAAGACACCATGAATTTAGGATGAGTACTTTTCGAGACATTGCTGTTGTAAGTTTGACAGCTGTCATTTGTCAAACTTAAAACAGCAATATCTCGAAAAGTCCTCATTCTAGATTGATGGTGTTGTTTGAAGAAATGAAAGGTCTTGGTGATATCTTTATTTTAGATGTCAAACTTTTTGACAGCTGTTTCCTAAAATGAAGATCTTGCTACGACCTTTGATTTCTTCAAAGACACCATCAATCTAGGATTAGCGTATAGTTGGCAGCCTCACCATGGAATTAGAAGGTTTTGACTAGGTCAAAAAATTGTTAGTAAATAGTGAAAAATAGTGAACTATAGCATATAAATAGTGATACTATGGTTCAAAAGATATTTGAGTATCTTGGTGAGGCTGCTATCTTGACGTCAAGCTGGCAGACACCTTAAGAAATACAGTTCGTATCAATGTGATTTATATGCCAAAAAATTGTTAGGAAATAGTGAATCGTATACGCAAAATTTCAATAATATTGCTTCAGTACAAGCCGAGATATTACGATCTCAAAGTGGGCTGCTAACTTGACGTTTCTGGCAATGGCGATTCCAGAGAAACGGGTACAAGTTATAAACAAATAAATATATCAAAAAATTGTTAGTGAAATTGTGATTCTTACGATATAAATAAAAAAAGAATTCTTCATTGCTATTTTCTAAAAATCGAATGTTAACTTCTACATAGTACTCTGAATATAGGCTGTCGATCAATATTGAACATTGCCCCACAGTAATAAGGTTTAAACTTGATTGCAATCATGAGGTAAGTACTATCAAGCAAAGACACCTTAAGAAATACAGTTCGTATCAATGTGATTTATATGCCAAAAAATTGTTAGGAAATAGTGAATCGTATACGCAAAATTTCAATAATATTGCTTCAGTACAAGCCGAGATATTACGATCTCAAAGTGGGCTGCTAACTTGACGTTTCTGGCAATGGCGATTCCAGAGAAACGGGTACAAGTTATAAACAAATAAATATATCAAAAAATTGTTAGTGAAATTGTGATTCTTACGATATAAATAAAAAAAGAATTCTTCATTGCTATTTTCTAAAAATCGAATGTTAACTTCTACATAGTACTCTGAATATAGGCTGTCGATCAATATTGAACATTGCTCCACAGTAATAAGGTTTAAACTTGATTGCAATCATGAGGTGAGTACTATCAAGCAAAAAAGTGAAATTTATATCTTTTGACTGTGTCAATAGTCATATCCTCGGTGCAAGGCTATTGATTTGGTATATGTAAACAAATATTTTTCTACTTACTTTTTTAATTTATTTTTTATTAATTCTCATCAAAAAAAATTTGATTGTGTAATACTACTCTAATAATAATTAATACTACTACTCTAATCATCGGTAATACCACAGCCTAGAGAGTATTCTTCTTACAGTCGGACATCGCCCTTTGTGTTGGCGCAAAAGCCGCTGTTCATCTAGAGTCTAGACAGTTGACGCAACGACTAAAAGTGTAAGGGTTGGCACGATGTAATTTGCCTTTTCGAATTTTAAAAATATACAGGAAAAATAAGATAGACACTTCAAAATTCTTGTTTTATTCTTTGAATTATTAATTGTCATTTTTTCTAGAAGGTAAGAATATTTTTTTCAAATTTGTCTCTTTTCCTTCTTTTAATGCTCTTAAAATAAGGAAAAGAAAAAGTTTTTCTTAGTGTTTTCTCTTTTTTTTCTTCTTCTTCTTGCATCATAAGTGCGAGGAATTATAGGAATTATGAAGAGGATATGGAAAGGATGTATGATAATCATAATTTTAATTGTAAATCATTACTAATTTAGGGCTAAATAAGTATAAAATAAATCTTAAATTAGTACTCAATTAGGAAATAATAATGAAAAAATAAGTTCCAAGATGGCGGCTGACAACTTTTTTGTTTATGGGCCGATTTCGATGAAACTCGGTTTTTGGTACCATTTTGACGCAAAAATAACAACGCAATGTTGAAAATATTAAAAAATTCAAGATGGCGGCCAACTTTTTTGTTTACGGACCGATTTCGATGAAACTCGGTTTTTGGTAGTATTTTGGCAAGAAAACAGCAACGCAATGTTAAAAATGAAAAAAATTCAAGGTGGCGGCCAACTTTTTTGTTTGCGGGCCGATTTCGATGAAATTCGGTTTTTCGTAGTATTTTGGCAAGAAAACAGCAACGCAATGTTAAAAATAAAAAAATACAAGATGGCGGCCAACTTTTTTGTTTGCGGACCGATTTCGATGAAACTCGGTATTTGGTAGTATTTTGACATGAAAACAGCAACGCAATGATAAAAAAAATAAAAATTAAGATGGCGGCCAACTTTTTTGTTTGCGGACCGATTTCGATGAAACTCGGTTTTTGGTAGTATTTTGATAAGGAAACAGCAACGCAATGTTAAAATGTAAAAAAATTCAAGATGGCGGCCAACTTTTTTGTTTGGGGGCCGATTTCGATGAAACTCGGTTTTTGGTAGTATTTTGGCAAGAAAACAGCAACGCAATGTTAAAAATGAAAAAAATTCAAGGTGGCGGCCAACTTTTTTGTTTGCGGGCCGATTTCGATGAAACTCAGTTTTTGGTAGTATTTTGACAAGAAAAAAGCAACACATTGTTAAAATGTAAAAAAAATTCAAGATGGCGGCCAACTTTTTTGTTTGCGGGCTGATTTCGATGAAACTCGGTTTTTGGTAGTATTTTGGCAAGAAAACAGCAACGCAATGTTAAAAATGAAAAAAATTCAAGATGGCGGCCAACTTTTTTGTTTGCGGGCCGATTTCGATGAAACTCGGTTTTTGGTAGTATTTTGGCAAGAAAACAGCAACGCAATGTTAAAAATGTAAAAAATTCAAGATGGCGGCCAACTTTTTTGTTTGCGGACCGATTTCGATGAAACTCGGTTTTTGGTAGTATTTTGGCAAGAAAACAGCAACGCAATGTTAAAAAAAAGTAAAAATTCAAAATGGCGGCCAATTTTTTTGTTTGCGTGCCGAATTCGATAAAACTCAGTTTTTGTTAGTATTTTGGCAAGAAAACAGCAACGCAATGTTAAAAATGTAAAAAAAGCAAGATTACATTTTTAACATTGAGTTGCTGTTTTTTTGTCAAAATACTACCAAAAACCGAGTTTCATCGAAATCGGCCCCCAAACAAAAAAGTTGGCCACCATCTTGAATTTTTTTCATTTTTAACATTGCGTTGCTGTTTTTTTGCCAAAATACTACGAAAAACCGAGTTTCATCGAAATCGGCCCGCAAACAAAAAAGTTGGCCGCCATCTTGAATTTTTTACATTTTTAACATTGAGTTGCTGTTTTCTTGTCAAAATACTACCAAAAACCGAGTTTTATCAAAATCGGCCCGCAAACAAAAAAGTTGGCCGCCATCTTGAATTTATATTTTTTTTAACATTGCGTTGCTGTTTTCTTGCCAAAATACTACGAAAAACCGAGTTTCATCGAAATCAGCCCGAAAACAAAAAAGTTGGCCGCCATCTTGAATTTTTTTCATTTTTAACATTGCGTTGCTGTTTTCTTGCCAAAATACTACCAAAAACCGAGTTTCATCGAAATCGGCCCGCAAACAAAAAATTTGGCCACCATCTTGTTTTTTTACATTTTTATCATTGCGTTGCTGTTTTCTTGCCAAAATATTACCAAAAACCGAGTTTCATCGAAATCGGCCCGCAAACAAAAAAGTTGACCACCATCTTGAATTTTTATTTTTTTAAGATTGCGTTGCTGTTTTCTTGCCAAAATACTACCAAAAACCGAGTTTCATCGAAATCGGTCCAGCAAACAAAAAAGTTGGCCGCCATCTTGAAATTTTTTACATTTTTAACATTGAGTTGCTGTTTTCTTGTCGAAATACTACCGAAACCGAGTTTCATCGAAATCGGCCCAATAATCAAACAAAAATACACAAATATCAACAAATACATCAATGTGCGGTCGCCATTTTGAATTCCAAATCTAATGTCAAAATCGTGCCAAAAACACTTTTTCATGACACCAACATCAAAAAATTGCAAACACTACTTTCAATATAGTATAACCCAATCAGAAGCGTAAGCCCTGACGGGATAGGGCCCGAGATGCATACATTGCCAAAGTATGAGCTCTCGGGCCCTCCCACCCCCCTTCTATACCGCACCACCCCGCACGATTGCTCTGTCTAGACCAAGGGTGGCCAACCTTTTCGACACTTGGGCCAAAATTCGTAAGTAGAATTTTACCCCGGGCCGCACTACCAAATTTTATGTATAGTGCGCGCCAGATAAGTCCGACATTAATAAAATGTGCTCGGCTCCGCGGGCCACAAGGTAACAGACGGCGGGCCGCATGTGGCCCGCGGGCCGCGGGTTGGCCACCCTTGGTCTAGACGCCTCCGATGGCCGACTGTATGAAGACTATCTCTCGGCTGTGGTAATACTACTCTCAGTTTATTTATTCGGTAAAAACTAGAAATATATTCTACTTATATCATCTACTTCCTACCTACTTACCTACCTACTGATTACTAATTTCATTATAAATCTCACCAAATAGGTACCTAACGTTAAAGTTTCAGTTTCTAAAAAAAATACAAAATATTCATTTTCAAAAAATTACAGGTTAGGGTATTTTCATTAGACTCCTCCCTTTAAGTTATAGTTTTAACGTTAGGTACCTAATTGGTAGTAAAATATTAGTAGTTTTTCCTAAACTAAATAAATGATCTGAGAGTAGAGTATTAAACGACCAAATTTTTTTTGATGAGATTTAATCAACATTTTTTGATTGTGTCAATACTCTAAAAAATAAAAAAGTGGGTAGAAAAATATTTGTTTACTTATACCAAATCAATAGCCTTGAACCGAGGATATGACTATTGACACAGTCAAAAAATATAAATTTCACTTTTTTGCTTGATAGTACTCACCTCATGATTGCAATCAAGTTTAAACCTTATTACTGTGGAGCAATGTTCAATATTGATCGACAGCCTATATTCAGAGTACTATGTAGAAGTTAACATTCGATTTTTAGAAAATAGCAATGAAGAATTCTTTTTTTATTTATATCGTAAGAATCACAATTTCACTAACAATTTTTTGATATATTTATTTGTTTATAACTTGTACCCGTTTCTCTGGAATCGCCATTGCCAGAAACGTCAAGTTAGCAGCCCACTTTGAGATCGTAATATCTCGGCTTGTACTGAAGCAATATTATTGAAATTTTGCGTATACGATTCACTATTTCCTAACAATTTTTTGGCATATAAATCACATTGATACGAACTGTATTTCTTAAAGTGTCTGCTAGCTTGACGTCAAGATAGCAGCCTCACCAAGATACTCAAATATCTTTTGAACCATAGTATCACTATTTATATGCTATAGTTCACTATTTATCACTATTTACTAACAATTTTTTGACCTAGTCAAAACCTTCTAATTCCATGGTGAGGCTGCCAACTATACGCTAATAATCTAGGATGAGTACTTTTTGAGATTATTGCTGTTTTAAGTTTGACAGATGACAGCTGTCAATCTCCATCGTTTTTTTAACTAATGAAGTTAAAAAAACAGATGCAAGTGATTTTCGACCTTATTTCTAGCTCAGCATTCGGATATTATGGCCTTTTGTAATCGCCAAAAATGGGCACACTGGCTACTTACTACTTACTATTTAAATCGTGTGAACGACTTTTTATTAAATTTTAACTTAAAATTAAGTTGCCCATTTAGTTACTACTTAACAGCTTGACTCGTGTAAACGGCTCTTTAACGAGTTAGCAACAAAATTCGTGTTATTGGTGCGTGTGCACCATCGCCCCTGCACGAACTACGTAATATTACAGAATATATAAGGTCCTTCTTAAATAGTACACAAAATTTTAAGGGGTCGATGTATTCATGCATACAAACAACTTTTACTATGGGACCAACATTAAAATCGAGAAAAAAAATCAGCTGTTCCATAGAAAATTTAAAATCGAATAGATCAATATGTACGGAACAGCTGATTTTTTTTCTCGATTTCAATGTTGGTCCCATAGTAAAAGTTGTTTATATGCATGAGTACATAGACCCCTTAAAAGGACCTTATACAAAGACTACGGGAAATACAAGGAATGTCAATCAAAGGCACATTTGCGTAAATCAACATTGAAATTTTAAAAGTCTGAAATGAAAACACACGTTCACTGAGGAAAACAAATAAAATAAATGAAGATAAATGAAGAAGAATGAAGAAAATGGCAGGAAAAAACAAAGAAAATTATAAAAAAAAAACACCAAAAACGACTTTGTCAGCCAAAAACGTTTTTGGCTGACATCGGCTGACCCTCATGATTTTTGCATACCACAAACATAAACTTTATATTCATAAATAACTTTATGCCCACAAAAACCTGTGGTCTTCTTATTAGTTCTTATTGTAATATGTTGTGACGGGGCGCGGCGTGCAAGCCGTTGCCCATTGTACGTTACGGCGGATCTACACATTCGCCAACGATCACCACAAATCGGCGTACATTGCAGGATTTGCAGGTTTTGTAACAAATGTGTCAAAGAGGTTTTGTTACAGAACCGGCAATGTACGCCGCTTTGTGGCGATCATTGGCGAATGTGTAGATCCGCCGTTACATATAATACAAACAAACGATGAGCTATCATGTTTCATGTCACTTACCCATAGCGATACGCATCTGTTTTTTGCCGAATAGTTTTGTAAAGACGCTTATCATTAAACCCATGATTTGTTTTGGTCTTCTTTATTTGTAGCGGTAAATTCATTGACCTGCATATAAAAAAAAAATCAGTTCAATGGGTAAATTACCAAATATGTCACCTTAACCTTACGTCTCTTACGTAGTTATTGCTTTCTCTGTGTTACGTCGACGTAGAGTCTGTGCGGAAAGAGAACCGTTGTGGGTTTTGTGCCGGATCACAGAAATACAATGGTTTCGCGCTTGATTACCGTTTTTGACATGTTAACGGCACTATCGTTTTAGTGAGACTGTATTATCTTGATATCTATCAAGTCAAGATAGTCGTTCCATAATTATCTACGTAGCGATGATCGATTGATTTATCGCAAATAAGTCTGCACATCAAGTTGTAAAAAGGCCAAAAAAAACTAAGTTGAACAAAATTGAATTAAAAATTGACGGGTTATAAAAGGCCAATAAAATTGTGACGCTATTTGAAGAATGAAAAGAAGGCGCTTTTAGATACAACTAATGAATGTATTTATGAAAATTTTTATTAGATGTGTCTGTAGCATGATGAGTGTTCCTTTTCTAGGAATTGATTTGAATTTCATACGAAGAATTTAAGAAATAATTGTGCAAACCAAACATCATGGTTAAAATCGAAAAATTTGTGAAACCTATGTAGACTATATCGTTATGGTCGATTATATGTATAAAACACTTATACCGCCCGCCTCGTGAAAACGCCATACTTTAATGTTAAAAAAATAAATATGGAAAATTAGTGCTGAATTTGTGTCAACTATTCACAAACTTTTCAATTCATTATCATGGTTTATTTGTATTTTATTAGGGTTTATTAGGAACACACGTGGCACACTAAGTGTTCCTAAAATATTTTTTCTGTATACAAAGCAAAATTCTGTATTCGAGCAAATTGTGATACATAAATCTCGCCACAAAACGTGCTAGATCAAAAGCAATTTAACATATTGTTTCTTTTTCAATGATCGTATGAGTGTTCCATATTTTGGAATTTATTTAGTTAACCAGACCTCGTACACTTACAAGTGGAGGCTGCATCCAAAATTGTGAAAAGTTTGTTCCAAAAATTTAATAGGTACATCGTCTATTTCCGTAAGTGTTATATGTAATTTATATATTAAAAATAATATTTTTTTACATTTTCAAGTCTTATGTAGGGTGACCATGTACATGAACAAAAAGCGGGAAAAATGTTTGTTTTAAGCATTTTATTACAAAAAAGAGAAAAACATGAATAGTAAAAAATAAAAAAATACATATATGGTTGATAACATGCAATTAAGGGTTGCGTTTATTGTCTTAAGTCGGGTCTCCTGCGCCTAATTTTCAACAAAACATGTTGAAAAAACATTATTTTCAAAACATGTTTAGCATAACCGCACGTCCGCTGCGCCTAGGTTTTGTTTTGAAAACATGTTTTGTTAGAAAATTTGCGTCCAATCACGGCTCATCCCAATCACCGTAACATCCCAAAGTAGCGGTCTTTCTCTGAGTAACTCATTTAAAAATAAAGTATTCTCCTTATTCCACTCCATTACTAAGACAATTACACAAATCACACAATGGCACACGAACGCAGGCGAGGCGTCTGCATCTAGTGAGCGCTAACACAAAATGAGTTACTTCCCCTTCCCGCAGGCGAGAGCGGGGGATGTTTTCCGTTCGTCTCGGCAAACATGTTTAGTGTTTTTGCAAAACAAAACTCATAAGCCACGCCCCAAACATGTTAACAAAACATTGTTTTGATGTTTGAAAACACAAAAACACGGCGCAGGAGACCCAGCCTTAGAGCATCGCGGCATCCGTCCGGAAGGAAGCAGCCTTAGCGATTATTACTCTATTCAATTAATTCTGGCTTTTTTGCGGCGGGGGGCATAACCCACCACGTGGGCCCAATGCGGGTTGGTCGGTGTTAACGACTAAATGCAGCAACTACTACTAACAAGGGAACTCCTTAAAAACAAACCACGTGGAAATTGAGTTATGGGCATTGTCTCATTGAAAATATTATATAAAGTTAAAAAATGTTTCCATATTTACACACCCCGGGCACTCCATACAAACGTCACGTTTCAACTACCTATTACACAGACACTACACAGTGACGTTTTGTACACGCGCAACTGTGTGCGTGACGTCTAGGGCTATTGAATGAGCGAGGAGCGCGACATCCTCTCGCTCGGATATTGTAATGTTGGCAGTAAGCTAACCATTTCAGAACCCTATATAGAGGATTCAAAGCATTGGGGGTAGATAAAATAAGTAAAGAAACTTTAATATTACCTAAGGAGTTTTTTGGATTCAATAAAAATTATTGACAAATTCACAATGGGGAATGTCCGAAAACAATCAATTTGGCTGAATATTTTTTTATAGGTAGGAATAAGCTCCCTTAGTAATATAAAAAAGTTGCAGAATTTTCGGTTACGTATTAATAAAAATAAAAAATAAAGTCACTTTGACTTCACAAATATACGAAAGTAACAGCAGAATGGAGATTATACCTTTGCCACCACCTGTCATAACCACAACATGCTATTAAAAAAAAAGTTTCAACACAAAATGACAAAACTTTTTTTTTAATACTTGCTGTGGCTGTGGCAGGTGGTGGCAAAGGTATAATCGCCATTCTGCTGTTACTTTCGTACATTTGTGACGTCAAAGTGACTTTATTTTTATTAATACGTAACCGAAAATTCTGCAACTTTTTTATATTACTAAGGGAGCTTATTCCTACCTATAAAAAAATATTCAGCCATTTTTATTTTTTTCGGACATTCCCCATTGTGTTGGAATTAGTCTATGTGGGACTGGGAATGTACATTTTTATTCCCAGCAACTGTTTGTTGTGTTTTGTTGTGTCTCATTTCTTCGCCAATTCATTTGAGAGCCAGTCTAGTCCCTCGTAGAGTCCCTGGCCTTTTGTGGCGCATGTAGGCTGGATATAACACTGGGAACATAAAACAATGAACATTAGTTGACTTTGCATTGTGTCACAGAATAAATAATAGTACTGGCGTATTGTGTGTGTTCCAATTTAGTATCTTGACATTTTGTAAATAACTAAGAAATACAACCCCAAACCAAAATACAAAGTATGTATGTTTGCCCATGGACCGTCAGCCAAGAGCAGGGTTGCCACCCGTCCCGATTTTGCCGGGACAGTCCCGATTTCGATGAAATTGTCCCGCGTTCCGACGATCCATCAGTTTTGTCCCGATTTTTTATGAGAACATGCTAAATGCCTTATTTTGCTTTGTAGAGCGGCGGTAATCTTAAAAAAGACGCTTAGAAAACACTTTTCGTACAAGTCATCTCGGAAATATGAAAATTTGGTATCGATGCATTCAGCACGATGCCCTGATCACAAATATATAAGATGACAAGTGCGAAAGTGGTGGGGGTAGACACTGTGACGTCATAAAGTTTTCAGTACAAAGAAATTTTTTTTTCATACCATGTGGTATATCAAATAAAAGGGCTTTGTGAGTAGATTGCAAATATATATCACACTATAACATTTTCACTACTTGGTCTAACAAATTATTAGCAAGCGTCGAAAAATATCGCAATTCAGAGTCGCCATTGAACAGGTCTAGATTGAAAACGACTGAATTGATTTCTACAAAATACATAACAAATAACTCTGCACATACTCTTTTCGAATGTCTAAAGGTAATTGACCAAAGATATTTAAAAATAAGAAAAGTACATCAGTTTTAATAACAGCATAATCTTCTGCTTTTTCTAAATTCTCAGATTCCTTTAATAATTAATAAAAAAATAAATAAATAAACTTTCGTATGTTTATCCTCACTTGTCCTGTTTAGTAAACAGTATTTGACAGTTTCCATGCTTATTTTAAATTTAAATCACTATTAAAAATTGTGTTAACAATTTCTTTTGTATTAAATGCGTGGAAAACCATTTGTTGGATTTTATACATGATTATTTCAAAAAATAATTGAGTAAAGTTTGTTTACCAAATAGGACAAGTAAGGATAACTAAAAGTAATGACAAATACACATGGAAAACACACATAGTTGCTCGGAGACCTAAATAACCTGACGAAACTCAATTAGCAAAAGTTATTTACAAAAAATCAAAACAATACACAAAAATCACATTCTTTCTAATGGGTGTAAAAGGAGCTTAACGGGTGTAAATAATCATTCATAAAATACAACAAATGTTTTACCACGCATAGAATACCAAAAATATTGTAAATTGATAATAATATTTGATTTAATAAGACAACATATTTTAAAATAGTGATTAAGGTTGAAAGAAGTATCTAAAGTGTCAAAATTTGCTTATTTAAACCTTTGTCTGTTTATTTTAATTTGTTCTAGTAACGATAAACATACGAAAGTTTATTTATTTATTTTTTCATTAATTATTAAAGGAATCTGAGAATTTAGAAAAAGCAGAAAATTATGCTGTTATTAAAACTGATGTACTTTTCTTATTTTTAAATATCTTTGGTCAATTACCTTTAGACATTCGAAAAGAGTATGTGCAGAGTTATTTGTTATGTATTTTGTAAAAATCAATTCAGTCGTTTTCAATCTAGACCTGTTCAATGGCGCCTCTGAATTGCGAAATTTTTTTACATTTGCTAATAATTTGTCTGACCAAGTAGTGAGAATGTTATAGTGTGTTATATATTCGCAATCTACTCACAAAGCCCTTTCATTTGATATACCACATGGTATGAAAAAAAAATTTCTTTGTACTGAAAACTTTATGACGTCACAGTTTCTACCCCCACCATTTTCGCGCTTGTCATCTTATATATTTGTGGTCAGGGCATCGTACTAAAGGCATCGATACCACATTTTCGTATTTCCGTGATGACTTGTGCGAAAACTAACCTCAAACCGTGTTTTACCGCCCTACTATTGTATCTCTTTAAGTATACCTACCACCTTCGATGTTGAGCGAGTATGACGCTTAAATGATCTAATGTCAAAAATCGTTGTTCTGTAGATTTAATGAAAGCTGAATTGCAAGATCCACCCCCCCCCCCCCCCCCACCGCTCTCTTGTCCCAACTTTTATGTTCCTAAAGGTGGCAACCCTGGCTAAGAGGCTCATTTTCAATCTATCGCATATTAATTACATTTAGAGGCTGAGGCAGGTCCCAGGCGAATATAAAAACATAGTCTTGCGTCGCTTTCAGAAAGCATCTAGGAGGTCAGGGCAGGTAAGTATAAATACATTTCAAATATACAGGGTGGATTTTTGAGACGGTACATTAAGGGCAGGTACCTTAACCGTTTTAGTTACAGGAAAAAATGCTCTTTAAGGCCAACTGAAATTTGAGTACAGAAAGTACAGTAAGTGACAACACCGGCTTCACACGCATGCACAATCTTCTACAACATTAGATCTACAAAAAAAACAGTTTCTGTACTCAAAATTCAGTTATCCTTTAAGAGTATTTTGATCACAGTAAGAAATAGGATCGTTTGGCAATAAAAAATATTTCGAGTTGATTTATCGTTTTTCAGTACAAAATGTATGCGAAAAGTTTTTGGCGATTTCTGTCGTTTCTAGTACTCATACCTTAAAATGCCTTAAATGATCCCATAGAGTCTCACACAAAATAGGATCGATTGGCATAAAAAAATTTTTTTTGGTATTTTAGAATTTTTTTTTGCTAACGGTAATTTTTTTCCAAAATCTGTGATTTTTTTCCAAAATGCTGGTCTCCTAGGAACGTTTTCCTGTAACTATAACGGTTAAGGTACCTGCCCTTAATGTACCGTCTCAAAAACCACCCTGTATATTATTTGATCGATATGAAAACAGAAAAAATAGTTACTATGATGATGATGCTACCCATGACCCTGTTCACCATTTATATAAATATGCGATCAATATTTTTTTAGCAATGGGTGACCATCTTCAGGGTGGCATATCTCCCAGAAGCTTCCCACTTCGCAACCCAGACGATGATATTTGATAACACCAAGCTAATGGCTATCTTGCCAATTTAGTCTGGTCCCAATATGCGATAGATTGAAAATGACCCTGGTTGGCCAGCGGTCCACCAGTATTATGTGGACCTATGCTGTAGTACCTATGCTGTTTAAAAACACTAAAATAATCTGTTACCAAAATGCAATTTCAATGATAAGTAAATTAAAATTGCATCATGAATTATCATGTGTACCAAGATGATTCATGAATGATGATGCAATTTATGAAATTAATGTTAACTTGAATGATGAAATAAAATAAGAACCAGCTGACATTCTATGACTATACTCAGCAAATATGCAATTTTTAGCCTTGTCTTTTACCAACTCTTTACCTTTCACAATACTTATACTTACACGACTACGATGTTTTAAGTCCAAGTTAAGTGCTTTTGTGAGTTCATCTACAGTCATGGCATTTGGCATGTCTTGTTTATTTGCAAATACTAAAATCACAGCATCTTGCAATTCATTTTCCGTTAACTGGAAATAACCAAGCATCAAATTAACTACTTTACTAAAACTTTTAAAAGTTTGCCATAATGTTAAAATCGAGCTTGAGATTGCAGAGAAATCTATAAAAACAAGGCAAGATAATGTAAAGCTTACTATGAATCTGAGTTCCATCTCGGCTTCCGTTATTCTAGCTCTATCACTTGAGTCCACTACGAAGATAACTCCCTGCGTATTCTGGTAGTAGTGATGCCACAGCCCTCTGAACTTATCCTGGGCGCAGATGTCCCATATCGTAAAAGTTATGTTTTTGTGCTCCACTGTTTCCACATTGTGACCGATAGTCGGTATTGTAGTGACAATCTCATCCAACTTTAACTTATATAGTATAGTTGTTTTACCAACACCATCAAGACCAACTGCAAAAACAAGTAATTTAGACCAAGAAAAAGTAATAAAGTATACACTCTTGTACTCCAATAGAACAGAAAAGAAGAAATTCTCCATTGAACGAATTATGGACAACAGGGTCGCATAACCAGTTAGCAACAAAAAACGTATTGTGACGGGGCGCGGCGTGCAAGCGATTTTAACCTTAGCCACTCTGTTGCCCATGGTACGTTACATACAATACAAACGATGAGCTATCATGTCACTTACGCATGAGGATACGCATCTGTTTTTTGCCGAATAGTTTTGTAAAGACACTTGATATCACTGAACCCATGATTGGTTTTGGTCTTCTATACTTGTAGCGATAATTGAAATTATTTGAATTTCAATACTAGTTTAAAATGCGATGAAATTACGCAAAAAAAAAAAAACGATTTTTTTGAGTCACCTTTATCTTACGTCGACGTATCTTAGCATAAATTTTAAAAGCGTAGTAATTGTTGCTTTTTTAGTGTTCAATAGCTTGCGTGCGTTGATCGAGGACAAAGAGGATTTTTAACAGGTCGGTCGAGGAGATAGGTAATCAAAGAAGATAATATCACTATAGATAAAAGATAGTAAAAATGTAAACAAACAGCTATAATTTTTTTAAATAAACGAAATGATACCATGTACAAAGTACAAACACTAAATATCCCCAAAACCTTTATTAAGATTTGCTTTAAAAGTTTTTAAAGTTTCTTCTGATCGTTTAAAAAAGTTTATTTACAAAAATTTATTTACTTGTGTCGTGTTTAGAGATGTGTCGTTTTTTTCGAAACCGGTTTCAGCAACAGGTTGCGTTGAAATAAAAAATGTAACCTGTTACGAAAAATCGTGCAATAGGTTGTTTCAGTAACGACACGCAACAAAGTAGCGCGTAAGAATGAATGCTAATGAAATTACTAACAGTAACGAGTCGAAAGCTGTTGTGCCCGCTGTTTGTTTTGTAGTATTTGGCGTCGCATTTTTAATTTTTATTTCATTTTCACTATCTAAAAATACCTATAACATGTTTTATTTCAATTAAATATGTGAATTTATATCTATAATTCTTAATAATAACAATGGGGAATGTCCGAAAAAATCAAATAAGCTTAATACCTATTTTTTTATAGGTAGGAATAAGCTCCCTTAGTAATAGACAAAAGTTTCAGAATTTTCGGTTGCGTAAAAAATCTTTAAAAAATGAAAGTCTCTTCGACTTCACAAATGTACAAAAGTAACAGCAGAATGGAGATTATACCTTTGCTACCACCTGCCACAACAACAACAAGTATTAAGAAAAAAAGTTTTGACATTTCTTTTTTTTTAATACCGTTTTGTGGTTGTGGCAGGTGGTGGCAAAGGTATAAATTCCATTCTGCTGTTACTTTCGTACATTTGTGAAGTCGAAGAGACTTTCATTTTTTTTATGGAACGGAAAATTCTGAAACTTTTTTCTATTACTAAGGGAGCTTATTCCTACTTATAAAAAAATATTCAACCAATTTGATTTTTATTGGACATTCCCCATTAATGACACAAAATCATCAGCAATTCATAGTTGCTAATACGTTTCTCAAATAACAGAGCTGAGCAGTTCCAAATATGTATAACATTATGTATCTATTAGAAACCTGTTGCAAAAGCAACCTATTGTCGCAACAGGTTTCATTAAAAAAATGTAACAGGTTGCAACATTGCGACAAAACAACGATAACGCCCATCTCTAGTCGTGTTGTGACCTTGTGACTTGTGACATTGACAGTTCTTTTCTTTGGTTGAGAATGTTGAGATTAATCGCTGAGTCATTTGATCGCCATAGACTATGGCGTATTCCAGCAGGCTAATCGTTGAGTCATCAATCACCCACCCCAGTATACACTACTAGGCATGTATCTTGTTTTGACGAAGTGGGGATGAGTTCGCACATGTGCTCTTGTGAGCGACCAATAGCGCGCGCCCATCTCCCACTGCCGCCCGCACCCCTCACCGCTACGCATGCCCAAAATACGCGTTCCGCGCAATCCCCACCCAATTTCAAGATATATGCCTCGAACTGTACAATTTTATTATATAGTCTATGATTATAACCATCGACAATTTGTTTTTTTTTTTACTTTCCGTGGTTAAAATGTACTCTATGGCGATCGATGACTCAGAGATTAACCTGTTGGAATGCAGCCAAAGAGAATCACTACTAACTAAAGACCGAGACCGACCGAACCCACTTTTCCGCCGAGACCGAGAATAAAAAACAGCTCGGCTGAGACCGAGACCGAGTTTTTGAAATTATAAGACGATTGCGATCACACGAGTGAATTTTCAATGCGCGATATTTTTACCACCGACGACGTTTCACGTGAAAAAGTTCCATACGACTAAGCCATAAAGTAACTTTTCCCGTGGAACGTCGTCATCGTCCGTGCGAACCAAGGAGGTTTATAATAGGGAGTGAGTACTCTACAAAAATTTTCACTTATCGTTTAAAAAAATTCAACTTTATTGCATTTGTGATAGAGTTGAAATTCTATCGACGAAATTGACTGAAGGCACTACTGTGTGAATGAGACAACACCAGGTGGAGGTCGGTGTCTCGTTCGCTCAATTGCCATTACTAAACAATACTACCACGATAGTAGGACTAAAAATATGTACGTTACCAATCAAGTAGTGTATCAAAATTAAGGATTCGGAATGGGAAGTCGAATATATACTATTTAAATATTAATTTAGAATGACACATAATAATTGTAATATAAAACAGAACTTACTCTTTTGATTTAATTAGATATCTAAAATAATGCTAATCAGCTATCATCGGTGAGGTGGTAATAAATAGAAGTGTCAATTTTGGCAACTCCGATTTTGACCTTGGCGCCGAATTTCAATTTAAGAATTTCAATCTATAGGAAATGTTACTTTACAAAACTAGTGTGACCATAAATACAGCACCATTTCAGATTTCTAAAAAAACGAAATTGTTCTATTGAAATGGCTAGAGGTCGCAGGCGAAACGGTAAAATTAATAATAATAATCAAATTCATGTTTGTGCGCCTATTTCGATGAAACTCGGTTTTTGATACTATTTCAACATGAAAATAACAACGCAATGTTAAAAATTTAAAAAATCCAAGATGGCGGCCAACTTTTTTGTTTTTGGGCCGATTTCGATGAAACTGGGTTTTCGGAACTATTTTGACAAGAAAATAACAATGCAATTTTTAAAAAACTAAAAATCCAAGATGGCGGCAAACTTTTTTGTTTTTGGACCGATTTCGATGAAACTTGGTTTTTGGAACTATTTTGACAAGAAAATAACAACGCAATGTTGAAAATTTAAAAATTCCAAGATGGCGGTCAACTTTTTTGTTTTTGGGCCGATTTCGATGAAACTTGGTTTTTGGTACAATTTTGACAAGAAACTAACAACGCAATGTTGAAAATTTAAAAAATCCAAGATGGCGGCCAACTTTTTTGTTTTTGGGCCGATTTCGATGAAATTTGGTTTTTGGTACGATTTTGACAAGAAAATAACAACGCAATTGTTAACAAACTAAAAATCCAAGATGGCGGCCAACTTTTTTGTTTTTGGGCCGATTTTGATGAAACTCGTACCAAAAACCAAGTTTCATCGAAATCGGCCCAAAAAACAAAAAAGTTGGCTGCCATCTTAGATTTTTAGTATTTTAAAAATTGCGTTGTTATTTTCTTGTCAAAATATTACCAAAAACAGAGTTTCTTCGAAATGGGCCCAAAAACAAACAAGTTGGCTGCCATCTTGGATTTTTTAATTTTTTCAATACATATTGTGTCATTATTTTCTTGTCAAATTAGTACTAAAAACCGAGTTTCATTCAAATTAGCCCACAAATAAAAGAGTTGGCTGCCATATTTTTTTATATTTTTAACATTTCTTTGTTATATTTTTATCAAAATAGTAACAAAATCGAGTTTCATAAAATCGGCCCACGAACAATATAGTTGGCCGCCATTTTGTTTTTTTTAATATTTTAAACATTGTGTCGTCGTAAATCTCTTGCACCCATTTTATTAACTTCACAAATAAAGAAATTGGTGCAAGTATTTTAGACCTTATTGACATCTTTACCAAAATAACAGTTTTTAATGAAACAGCAAAGTAAATGTACAATTATGGGAAAAAGCAATCGAATTTCAAACGTCAATAAAGTCGAAAATCGTTTGCATCTTTTTTTAACTACAGATCACTAGACAATGTTTTCCTACTTTTACTTGTTTTTCCAACACTTATTTGTTTTTCCGAAGTTCACGCACATTGCATTTTAATAACAATTGGGATAAACTTTAAAGTTGCGTAATTATTTACACTTGAAATTAAATTGAATTGAAAAAACTAGATTTTAATTGGTTGAATTACCATATTTAAAAAATAAAAACAAAAAAGCAACTTAATAAAAACGTGATAAATAATTTGTTCTTAAAAAATATATTTTTTAAATAAATATTAATTTTCTTTTTTTAGTTAACGAGCTAAACTAAAAATATACCACCGCCTATCAGAGTACTCGTCAAGACCATTCAAACGAGTCCAAACTCGATGGGGTTGAAAGGTTTTATTGCAGAGTTCCTGTGGCCTTCTTCCGGCTCCATCATCAGACTCTTGGATACTATTACCCAACAGAGCACTCGTCAAGACGATTCAAACGAGCCCAAACTCGATGGGGTTGCATGATTTCAATATTGAGTTCCTATGGCATGGAATCCAGACTTCATTATCCGACCCTGAACTGAACCTTGTCTCCCGTCAGAGTACTTGTCAAGACAATTCTAATAAGCCCAAACACGATGGGGTTGTATAGTTTAATTCATCATAGAGTTCCTGTGGCGTTCTTCCGGCTCCATTATCAGATCACCTCAATGACACTGTAATATTGCATTTCCTTCCATTTCTGACCTGTGTTCAAAGTTTCAAGTCTCTAGGTCATCGGGAATTTAGTATAAAATCGTTTGCAAAATTTGTGCTCAAACAAACCAAAGAGCAAGCAACCTAATAAAAACGCGGTAATAAGTGTTAATTATAAATAAAGAACTACCTAGGTATATTTAAGTTTAAATTAAACAGTTTAAAGTATTATGTATGTCTCCGGCCAACCATACGGTTTGGTCACCCTAATGAAGAAAAGGACACATACATCTACTTGACCTCTCTGTCGGCTCGTTTTGAGGCGAAGCGCTCAATCCGGTTTATAGTACTATTTCCATGGTGCGAACACACATCCGAGAAGTCATGTGACGTTTCACGGGAAAAACTACGTTATGGCCTGGCTTTTCCCGTGGGATTTCATCAGCAGTAAAAGTATAGCGCGTTAAAAAAAAATCGCTCGTGCGAACGATCCATTTAATTTAATCAATTTTTTTTATCATAAATAAAATGAATGACAAATAAAATAACATTCACATTTATTTTTGAAACTAAGTTAGGTACAGACAACAACAAATTACCAAATGACTGAAATCAACAATTTTAATTTGATTTGGTTAACAAATAACACACAACAACATAACTACAGCTTATAAATGTGTGGTTAAATTTCAAAAGCCGTTAGGTAAGTCCACTCTACGGTGAAAAGTGGCAAATGAAGGAAATGTGTTTTACTCAGTACATTTATAGATTTTGATGTTTTTTTAATATCCGGCTACTCGTCTAGAGGTTTCTTTATATTAGAACAGAAATAAAAACACCAAAAATGGCGGATTAAGCTGGAAAATCGGTTTAAAGTTTGGACATACCGGTATCTGATTTATATTAGCGAAACGTACCGGAGTTTGAAAAAAAATACTGTGGACGTGCCTGATTTTGAAAAATGGCCATTGGATTTACCGGATTTTGGCAAATATCACTGTAATAGGAGTCTAGGGAATGCAAACCGGTTTCACCGAAACCGAAAAAACCGGTTTTTCGGTCGATTTCACAGGCAAAATAAAAACCGGTTTTTTAAACGAAAAACCGGTTTTGTTCCGGTTTTTTCTGATTAAAGTTACATGCTTTGCAATACATACAAAACGAAAATGCACCGCCTAATTTTGATTGACTGCTTCAAGTAGTTCAGTTCAGTGACCTACTTGTGCGGCTGAACGGGTTAAAGGTGTTTATAGCGAGTAAGTGAATAAAATATGGAAATTAATTATTCATCATCATCATCTTGCTGGGCCTTTTTCCATTTACTTGGGGTCGGCCTTCCCTGTCCTTCTCTTCCACTGTGCACGGTTGAGTGTCAGGTTGGGGTCGATGTCAGCTTCTTTTAAGTCGCGCTGAACCGTCATCAGCCAAGTGGCAGGGGGTCTATCGCTCCTACGCGTCGTCGTTGGGATGCTTAGGGCTATTTTCACCATGTAATCGTCGGGTGCCTTCGGTACATGCCCGACATGCCCGTACCACCGTAGACGTCTCTTTCAGCTTTTTTGTTATGGGTGCTACCTCCCGTATGTATGTATTTCTGATTTCGTCCAGCATAGTGACGCCCGCTAACCAGCTTCTCTCTGACGTATGGATTTTGTTTAAGTGTTGTTTATTTGTGGCCCAACATTCGGATCCAAACAGCATGGCAGTTCTAATGGCTATTTTGTAAACTTGTCCCTTCTCAAAGATCTCTATGAGATGGCTATGCCTGTAAAGAGAGGCATTTGACTATCGCACATGACGCCTGTGAGCTGTCGCCATTTCATCCAGCCCGTTTGAGCTATATGGAGGACGTCGCTGTCAATCTTTCCGTCATAGCTTAGCACGTTATAATGGGTGGTAGGGTAAAAGATTAGACCATTTAAAAATGCTTATTATGTGAGCTCACATTTTAAATAAATATATTTTCATTTCATTTCACGGAGCCAATGTATTTGAACTGGTTGACTGTTGGTAGGTGGTCAATTCCCACGTAGAAGCTAAAGTCATCGGGGTGTGATGTGCTATCGAAAATACATGACATGTGCTCCGTTTTCTTTCGGCTGATTTTGGGGTCATTTTCTTCCAGCGACTCCACCCAGCCGTAGCCGTTTAAATCACGCTGGAGATCTGTCGCATTGTTAGATAATATGAGGGCCACGTCGGTCGTCGGCATAGAAAAGATTCCAAGGCACCTCCTGTTGACACTTTTTAGTTAGATAATCCATTGTGACGTTAAATACAAGTGGACTCAGAGAAGACACTTGATTTACCCGTACCATCAAGTCAAAGCTTTCACTCGTGCCTGCAGAGCAGACCACTTGTGTTGAGATTGAGACATTTGTGACATGTCAATGATAAGTGCGATGGGACCGAATGCGCGTGGAGGGCTTTCCAGATCAGATCACGAGGCACGTGATCAAACGCCTTTTCCAGTTCTATAAACACCATAAGGTAGGTTCATGCTATTAGCTTTTGCCTTTTCGATGAGGATTCTTATGGCTTGAATTGTGTCTGATGTGCATTTGTCAGCCACAACTCCTATTCAAACAACAATAACTCTCGAAAGATGCATTTCAGAGGAATAATTTTGATGTCGCTTTTTAGATAATATTTCTATGTATTGTAAAAATGCAAAAAAATTGCACATTAATGTCCTAGTTTTTGAGATATGCGAGAAAAATGAAAAGAAAACCACACTAATTTCGAATTAAAATTTATTTTAGTAATTTTTTATGACATACCTATTCAAGTTAAAAGTTTATATAATTTATTTTTTTACTTGATAGATGATATTGTTAGCTTTCGAAAAGTATTTTTTTATAACTGTAGGACTTTTAAATCCGGAGAAATTAATAAATTTTCGGCAAGTCCGTCTAAAATTAAAAGTCAAATTTAAAATGCCGGTCATTCCCACAGGAGAGGGGATAGACCCCAACATGTGTGGGGGGGGGGGGGTGGGGGGGGGTTATGTAAAATATAAAATTTATAAAACGTTATATAAACGTTATATGCAATTGATCAATTTATATGCCTTTCAAAGCTCCGACATACTGATGGGGAAAATGCCGGGCATTTTGAGCAGATTGGGAATATTCCCAATAAACGCCCATAAATTCCCGCCCACTGGGCATTTATCTGGGCATTTATTTTTTGTTACAAAATTGATCTACAAAATTTATTTAAACGTTAAAATATAGTTAATTTTAATTAAATTAGTTAATATTCTTGTTCATAAGCTTATATAAATATATTCATGAATTTGGATGTCCTAATTAAAATATTGTCTGTGAATCGTAGACGTAAGTATATATTTGTCACAAAATCTTCGAAAGTAGTAAATATTTTACTAAAGGAAAATAATTATATGAAAATACAAGTAGAAAAGGACACTCCCGATTTAAACTCTCTTGGCCACCCTGCACCACTCGGTGAGGTTAATACTAGTAGGTTGCCAATCATCGTTTTTGCTGAGAGGCAAAACTTTTGTCAAACAACGGCATTGGCGAGAGCGGCTCCCTGCAGGTGTTCGCCGTTAGGCAAAACTTTTGGCGAATAGCGAGAGCGACGAGTTTATGCGAAAAGACGGCATAAGCTTTGTCTATAAATCTGTATAATCTTATCATAAGTCGTCCAATAAACGAGTTGGTACAAATGGTTTATTAATCGAAGAAGTAAATTAATCATTTACTTTCATTATGGGAACTATACCCGAAATTGAAAATACGAAAACATTGTTACATTAACATCCACGTTAACGTCATCCGCTTAATTATTTATTTATTATTTTCAATAAGATAGGGTCTAGGAAATAAAAAATATAAGCAATACAATTGTTTTTAGTTTTTTAATTTAAAAAATGGTCGCCAGGTTTTTTTGCAATTTACGGAGATACTTAGTACACCTATAGAAGTATAGATTATTTATCTGACATTTTGCCGACATCCGTAATGCAAGATACTACTATTCTACTACCTTACTACTATTCTTATTAGGTAGGTAGAAAAAAAGGTAGGGTATAGTATAATCGCAATAAAATTCTTAATGCTGAGTAGGTACTAGGCATAAAATTTTACATTGCATATAGGTAATATTATTATAAATTATTATTATGCTATTATTATTATTTTGATACTAATGAATATAATAATGGTTCAAAATAATAATAATAATAGCATAATAATAATTTGTAATAATATTATAACAATGGTTCGAAATAAAATAATAATAGTTCCTAATAAATACAATAATAGTTCAAGTGTCCAATTTACCGACATTTTTAAAAGCTTTTATTAGGCTCACTACGGTAAATGTCGGCCAACTGGCGCGAAGGACAGCGGGAATCTGGAGAGATAGTTTCGCCTACTATACATAAAACTTGGCGAAACTACCCGAGACGAGAACCCTTTGATGTACCGACACATAAATAAATGAAAAATAAAAATAGTTTATTTCCCAAATACAAAAACAAGTGTGTGTGTGTGTGTGTGTATTATCTAAGAATTATTTGATTATTTATATGCATAATCAAAACGGTATTATATGATTTAAATTTAATTAAAAATGATATTTTTTAACTTATCCTTTCCAAAATTATTTCAGTTTCTGCATAATGCAATGGTCTTTAGCCACTCCGTCAGAAGTTTTTTGCATTTGTATGTCAACATTGGGTAAATATTGTTTTCCATTCTACGATACACATAGGGCTGCCATCTTTAAAACCTGCCGCTCAGGACCGGATGCGAAAAAACCCCGGACTTTGGAGTCTAGACCCCTTAATTTTTTAAATTCACTTTTAGCTTGGTCAAGTTTAAAAGTTTAGGTAACTTTTACAATTTTAAGCCTTTTTTCCCAAACAAACAAAACCTTAAAAAAAACCTTAAAAAATAGCTTCTAAAAATTTTTTTTTCAAAAGCTAAATAAAAAAATCTGCGTAATTACTAATTCATTGCAATGGAGAGAGCCATGCTCGGGGTTTCCCTGCGTGATCGAATCAGAAATAAGGAGATCCGCATAGGGATGCAACATCGTTCATAAAAAACATCGATATTAAAACATCGATGTTTTTGAAAGTGTAACATCGATGTTGAAAACATCGGTGTTTATGAACGATATATCGATGTTTTTTAGGCTACCGGGCACTGCTTTGAAACACGGAAAAAATGGGTTTTCTCAATGTATCAATATTTAACACCAATGTAATATGGATATTGAATTTAAGTTAGGAATCAGGAGTAAAACACATTAAATTCTGATACAATTAACACTTATTTATTCACAAAATCAGATACAGAAATTAACGTATTTCCTTAAATCTTTGAAAACGCATTTTTTACTAACCGACGAACTGCGCTATGCAAATACACCGCACACGTACACTGCATACACACCAGACAGGCTACATTTCTTTGGAAAGTTTTTATTTGTGACAAAAAGGAGTTTCAATGTATCACATCCATCCGTCAAATGAAAGCGATTGCGATTGATTTTGAAATTAGACAATAATTATCCAGATTGGAACCATAGAATAACGTAATTTATTTAAACCTTCGTATATCCGTTACGAGTTTTAGTTAGTTTATGAACCAATACATAGATGGCGCTGAAAAAACATCGTTCTTCAAGAACGATGTTTCATCGATGTTAACAGTTTCAACATCGATGATAAAACATCGATGTTTATGAACGATACATCGATGTTTTTAAATATCGATGTATCGTTTGCATCCCTAGATCCGCAGGCGACATAAATTAACCGACATCGCTCGAAGGATTGCTCAGCTAAAGTGGCAGTGGGCTGGACACATAGCGAGAAGAACCGATGACCGTTGGGGCGGAAAGGTTCTTGAATGGCGACCGCGCACCGGACGACGCTCCGTGGGTAGGCCCCGCCCCCGACCGACGATCTGGTGAAGATTGCTGGAAGCCACTGGATGTGGGAAGCGCAGGACCGATCGTCGTGGAAATCCTTGGGGGAGGCCTATACCCAGCAGTGGGTGTCATGCGGCTGATATGATGAATTACTAATTCGGAAGTTTGTACGCATATCTAATATTAAACAACACCTTTTGAAGTCGGGTGGGGGGAGGAAAGATTTTATTTATCTAAACATCATCAATCATAGGTTTTAAACCAAACCCGACTTCATAAGACGTTATTTAATATTAGATATTATGCGTACAAACTTTCGGATTAGTAATTATGCATATTTGAATATTTTATTTCTAGCTTTTTAGAGCCATTTATTTTTAAAACTATTTTTATTAAGTTATTTTTTTAAAGAGGTTTTGTTTTTTAAAAAAACTTTTATTTTAAACTTTTTTTATGGTAGGTATATTTTGTGACGATTTATATAAGTTACAACAGCCTCATGTCAACGTCTCATCACCTTTTACAACATACTGCTTTTCCCGACGCAGGGGCGTTAATTGTTGAGGAGTACTTTTGGTACTTCACTATCAGCTTCAATTCACCATGTGCATTATGATGAGCATAAATAGCCTAGCAATCATGTAAAAGTAACCATATCGCACCAGTGAAATAGTATTGAATTATTTTGATGGTCATCTATGGTCTTCATCATCAGTTCCACTTCACCAAAATGATACTTTCTAAAAGCAAATGCATAAATTACTTAAGAAAATACCAAAATCGCTATAGGTGTGCCTATAATATTTGAAGAGTTCCCTTGATTTCTCCAGGATCCCATTATCAGATCCTGACCTCATGACACTGGAACCAACTTGGAAGTATATACTTTTAAACAAAAAAAGAATTTTTCAAATCGGTCCAGCCGTCTTCGAGTAATCGAGTAACATACATAAAAAACGAACATTCCGACGAACTGAGAACCTCCTCCTCCGCTCCCCGGACGCACTCCATACTAGGAGAAATCCGAGGAAACCCGGACGGATGGCAGCCCTACCGACACGGAAAAGATAGAAGGCGAATATAAGCGAGTTTTTAAAAATGTTGATTCTATTTACCTTTGTTTGCTTAGACTAATCAGTAAAATATATACCCAAAAGACAAAATATAATAAATATTTGTTAAATAACTAATATTTCGTTTTGTTTCTTTAAAACATTTTCATTTATTCGTCGTTGAACAAAAGTTTTTTTTCTGCCCACAGATTGGGCATTTATTTGGGCATAAAAAATTTATGCCCAATGTGCCTGGGTTTTTTCCCAATTTTCCCGCCCGGGCAGAAACACTTTCCCATCTCTACTCCGACATCGTAACCAAACATAATGTATGTATATTTTGTTTTATTTATATGAAAACAATGAGCTCTTTAGTACGTTAAGACTTGCTAGCTAGAAGCTTATTACGTCTACGCTACGTGATTATTTGCCCTTTGTTATATTTTTTGTATTTTAGTCACACAAATTATTTCCTAGGACCTGCAATGATTTCCTACGAAATATATGAGAAAAAGTTTATTGAGATGTCTAACTTTTTAGTCTCAAACCTGGGTTGGTCCCATATGATTTGCGTCACAAAAAATTGTGTAAAATGGTAATGTTCTTGACAACTGTGCATTTTTTGATAAACTATGAATAGGGATACTCTTAAAATTTTAAACATGTTAACTAAATCAATAAAAATGTAGTATTGCACATTTTTCAATATTTTCTTGAAAACCGGTTAAAAACCGGTTTTAACCGGTTTTGGATTCAAAACCGGAAAAAAAAACCGGTTTTCATTTCACTTCGGTTTTGCATTCCCTAAATAGGACGTATGCTCAGGGTTGCTACTTAATATTTTTTCTGAAACCAGAAAATTAAAGAAATACCAAAAATGAACATTCATTGTGATTTATTAAAAAAATTAGACAAAACCTAAAAGTTCTTCCATGGCATAAGCTTTCGAGTTATTGATGGCGTCCTCTTCTGTCTCTTTGTTGTTTTGTTTGTTTGTTCCATCGTTATTCTGTAAAATACTATTATAATATTGCAGTTGAGGAATGTGATGCCACTTTTGATAAGGGATCCAAACATTACCCTGTATAAATAGCAGACCACACACTCAAAAGCCCACCACAATACCATTAGTTTAATATTTATGTTAATAACTCCATTCCATAACCCGATAAAATAAAAATATAGGAAAGCTTTATGGGATAATGTGAACAGGGAAACGAAAAGGACCACTGCCATACTAGGCACTTAAGAAATTTCAAACAAAAAAGGATTCAGAAAGCAAGTGCATAATAATTTAGCAATATTACATACATTTTAAAATAATATTTTTTACCGCTGAACTCGATGATAGAATTCTGGTTACACACTATTGCAGTACGCTAAAATATAAATCGTCACTAGTGTAAAATTAAATGGTTTACTAAAATCTAAGTAAGCACAACTCCTCCTTATCCACCCATAAGGAAGGCCTGTGCCCCAGCAGTGGGGACATTAAAATAGCTGATGGGCAAGTAAGCACAACCCTGTAGGTACTTTATGGTCAACGTTATAATACAACTACTGTGCTGGTGTTTCACTTACCTTTTAGCTTTCTCCAATGCTAGTTTCTTCTTAGATTTTGATGCAGCTTTTTCCGTGTCTTCGTGTTTCCTTGTCTGCATCCACTACACATAAATTAAAATTATTTTCGTCCATTTTTAACAAAATATTCAATAAAAACTTCGACGGCAATGTGCTTCACTCCCGATAAATCACGGAAATGGCATCCATCTTGGGCGTCATACTCTACCCTGATTGGTCGTTGCGGATATACTTGAGTTTAAAAAGACCAGTCAATAGACATACCGGAATTAAAAAAAATCTTTAACTTTGACGGTTATTTTAGTAGTGTTTTTTGAATGATTTATCTTGATTTGAAGAAAAGGAACTTATAGATATTAAAATTTTGAATTTGGCGGCATTCACAGTTTGATTTCGAGTAGGGGTGTGACTTGCCGGGTTGTAATATTTATCAACACAAATATAGGTGCGCCGACATATATCTTGGCAAGACAAATATGAAACAAAACATGCGCCAAGTTTAGTGTTTGTAGCTACTGCGCATCTTTTGTCTTGTTTTTATCTTGCCAAGTTACGTGCCGGGCGGTATACCTACTAATAGAAAAAAAAGTCTTTTTTTTTTCATTTATTTGAGTAAACAAACAGTGACAAATTAAAAGGTAATTTAAAGTAGATTGAACTATGAAATAAATAAATTTGACACCAACACCGTTTACCACAAGTGTATACATACATATACGCATTGAAAATGACATACATTATCCTTAAAGTAAGTAATTCAAATAAGTAGGTATGTTAAATCTACTACACAAGTTATGGAGCAAATTACATCGAGAAGTTTTTTTTTTGTTTTTTTTTTTTGTTTTTTTTTGTTACTTATAGACAGGGGTAACAAAGGTACCTATATAAAAACAATACGAATTCTTATCTTTACGTTGTAGCAGAAAGTCTATCTAAAACCATCTTTTTAAAAGTAAAGGGACCAGTGGCATTTATGTCAATTGAATTAAATCTCTTATTAAAACTTTGTGTAAGTCGGAAAATTGGGGAACGTTTACCAGCATTAGTTCTGCGTTGGGGGGTTGCAAACAGTTGACACAAAAATCTACTGTGAGTTCTAGTGGGGATTCTATACTGTAATTTGTCTATCAAAGGAATGCAATCGTATCTGCCGTGGCACAGGTCATACAACAGCATCATTTCTAATTGTATACGCCGTTGTTCAAGACTTAGTAGTTCGTATTTATTAAGAAGCTGCTCGTAAGAAAGACGACCACGAAAACATCTGAAATGCAAAGCCTTCAGATTTTTTTTTTAACCCGTTCAACTGATATTATATACTTGGCGTAAAACGGATTCCAAATGGGCACAACATATTCAAGTTGAGAACGGATCAATGCTTTGTAAAGATAGATAAAAGTTGAAGGTTTTGTAAATTTTTTACCAGCACGCATAATAAACCCATACATTTTAAAAGCTTTGTTTATTATAATATCTATATGCACATTGAGATGTAACTTTGTATCTAGAGTAACTCCCAGATCCCTTATGGATTTAACTCTCTCAAGTCTTGTCCCATGTATTTTATAATCACATTCAACTGTATTACGTTTTTTGTGAATGTTATTGTCTTACATTAATTTATACTAAGGTCCAGTTTATTATTGGTACAGTAAATAGAAAGTCGATCAAGATCAGATTGGAATTTAATGCAGTCACTAGTATTTTCTTCGCTTAATATTTATCAACACAAATATAGGTGCGCCGACATATATCTTGGCAAGACAAATATGAGACAAAACATGCGCCAAGTTTAGTGTTTGTAGCTACTGCGCATCTTTTGTCTTGTTTTTATCTTGCCAAGTTACGTGCCGGGCGGTATACCTACTAATAGAAAAAAAAGTTTTATAAAACATGCCCTGTGGCATGACTGCATGAGTAATGCGTTAGTTCCAATGACTCAGCGAAGAGAAAAGTTCAAAACAAAAGTGCGTGCACGAGTGTAATCTCAAGCTGCGGACAAACCAACGCGTTCAGCCTGCGTTCGCTGTGACGTGCTTGGTGGCGATTTTCTCGCGTGCAAAGCCCGTTCACACCAAACACGCGATCTACGCGTTCAGTAGTCCAGTCTGCGTCCATCTTCGGAACCTACTAATCCTTTTAAATTTTGTGATATTTATAATGGAAGACAGTGAAAATGACATCGAAGAGGATTTTTTTATTAGCAGCGCTTCTTGAAGACGAAGAATAGCAAAAGGAGTATAAGTACCAGTTCATTTGAAATAAATAAATTTAAAAGCAATCCGGTAATCAATATTGACGTAAGTAGGCACCAATCAATGACCAAGGAATAAGACGGACCTGCCATACCTACGAAAAAAGCCTGCATACCTAACTACTTCATTGTTCTCCATTCAAACGTGGCGGCTTAGTTTAGTGTACTATGGGCAACAGCATCGCTTAACCAGTTTGCAACAAGATTCGTATCGCCCCTGTACGAACTAAACGTATGTGACAGTGGGCGCGGCGTGCAAGCGATTATATTTAACCTTAGCAGTGGTTAAGCGACGCTGTTGCCCATGGTACATACACCTTATGTAAACAGCATAGAGTCGAAATTGTAACATGTAAACGCAACACAATATGGTGGACACGCCACGCGCCTGACGTCACGTCACGAATGCTTTGTTATTGGTTTATACCACTTCCATAGGTTTCCTTTTTCAGAGGTAATAGACCGAGGTTCTTTTTGACAGAGACTGATCGGATTCGGTCGGACCTTACTTAGTGAACATGACGTGTGAAGTGACACATCATTAAAGACTGACGTTTATAAAAAAACTCTATATTGACTGTGGTTGATTGAGATATGTCGACGTAAGGTGGTGGGTGACCCATAAAACGTGAAGTTTTTCGTATTTTTATCGCATTTTTAACTAGAATTGAATTTCAATAACCGCTACAAGTATAGAAGATAAAAATAAATCATGGGTTTAACGATATCAAGCGTCTTTACAAGACTATTTGGCAAAAAACAGATGCGTATCCTTATGGGTAAGTGACATGACAGCTCATCGTTTGTATGTACGCAGAACGCAGAATTTATTCTTTTGTGTTGCGTTGGAGTACAAGAATGTATACTTCCTTGGTTTTCCTTGATCTCAACTACTTGTTTTTGCAGTTGGTCTTGATGCCGCTGGTAAAACAACAATACTATACAAGTTAAAATTGGGAGAGATCGTCACTACAATACCGACTATCGGTTTCAATGTGGAAACAGTGGAGTACAAAAACATAAGTTTTACGGTATGGGATGTCGGCGGCCAAGATAAGATCAGACCGTTGTGGCGTCACTATTACCAAAATACGCAGGGACTTATCTTCGTCGTGGACTCAAGTGACACAAAAAGAATAGCAGAAGCCGAGAATGAACTTGCTAACATGGTAAGCGATACCGATAATGGATTTCTGGCCAATGTAGGTAGTGATTTCAACATTTTGGCAGGCCAGGGGCACTCTGCACTTTAGGTATGAAGCGTCCGATTACTAATTTCCCAACAAAAATGTTAACAAAGGTGTTGCCAGAGCAAAACAACACAAAAGGAAATAGTATATTGCTAACTCAAGAAATAAACACATTACGTGTATTTTCACCACAAACCTAATAAAAATATATTAAATAAATATTCTGAATCATTAGTTTTACGGCAAAAACAGATATTTAAATATTTCATGATAACAGTTTTATACTAAAAAAATTTTATGATGCTGTGCACCCAAACATCAACCTTTGGTTAATTTTATAAAATTCCATTTATAATTCATACGAGTAGTAGAGTAGCTGTAGTAGTAACATTTTTTTTTTTTTTTTTTTTTTAATCATTTATTATTTAAGGAGGGTTTTTTCCTCATGGAAATGCCACCCTCATAGTTCTAACAGAAACAAATAAAAGACTACAAATAAGTTAGGCTAACATCTGCGGTTGAGAGCTACCCTCACCAACCTATACAGTCTGGCAGCACTTTCAGAGCACGGCTCCGCTAGAATACTATTACAGTATCCAACTTCACCATTAAATTGGTTGATCATGAAAAACTGTGATCTTTCAGCTTCATTACGGACACACTCCATCACAATGTGGTACACATCTTCTACAACATCACATTCGGTGCAATTAGGGGACGTGCTTATTCTCATGAGATGTGCAAACTTATTCAGTGGCATGTGTCCGGAACGAAGTCTGAGAGCTGTGACAATATCGCTCCTACTCATATTGGCATCCTCGAACCATGGCAATTTGCTCATTCCCGGTTGTATGGTATTATACCATATTCCTCTTGTACGAGACCTTTCATCAAAATATTCTTTCCATTGCCTAGTACAATGTTCTCTGACAATTTGCAATAAATCCGAAGCTAGTGGTAGCCAGTCTACCGGAATCCCTTCAGCTGCAGCTTCTCTTGCATACATATCTGCTTGCTCGTTACCGAGGATGCCAACATGAGCTGGAATCCACTGTAGCACAATGTTTGTACCTTTTTGTGATAAGTCCAAAATCAATTTTAAAATAGAATAAGCTATCGGTGTACCTCGACAATTCGAGGCACATCGAGCTATGTGTTGCAGCGCCGTTTTAGAGTCAGACAGTATAACGACCTGTAATTGGTCCATAGATTTGACATACGACAGAGCCTCTAAAATACTAATCAATTCGGCATACATTATGGAAACTTTTGAATTGATTTTGAACTTACAATTTACAGCCAACTGAGGGTCATAGAAAGCCGCCCCAACGTCAACACTATCCTTAGAGCCATCAGTGTAGATTTTGTAGTATGAGGAATACTTTTCAATAATGTCTTGGTTACACATTTCCCTAATTATGTTTTTACTATAATTACTTTTACATTTTTTAATAGTATCTATTTGAGGTTCAATTTTATCGAGAACATCCACACTGCTAACCCATGTGTCAAACTCAAACATCTCCAACTGTTTACTTTGATGTATTGTATTGTCACTAAGAAGTCGGTGCACTACGATAAGTAAAGGCAGTTTCTTATTGCTCCAGTAACGCCCCTGACATAGTTCTGAAAGGCGATCTAATATACCGATTAGTTCGTTGTCATGGAATGATTTACATTTTAACCAGTATTTGGCTGCCAAGTAGTATCGTCTCACAGCTAGTGGCGGAATACATAGTTCTCTTTCCATGACGTGGATAGGGGTAGATCTTATATAGCCTCCGATTACTCTCAGGCATTGATTTTGTAGCACATCTATTTTATTAAGTGACGTTACGCAACTACTCTCATACAAAAAGCAGCCATAATCCAATCTACTGCGAATCAAAGAAATGTACAAACGTCTTAAATGAGTTGGATGGAGACCCCATCCTGGACCTTTTAATATTTTAAAAACATTTATAATTTTCATTACCTTTTCTTTAAGTTCATTCAGATGTTTTGACCATTTCAATCGACTATCCAACCATAAACCTAAGTATTTAACACAATCAACAACTTCGAGTACAGTGCCTTTGCATGTTATTTGTATTGGTTCCATTATTTTCCGAAATCCTCTTTGAAACAAGCATATTTTTGTTTTTGTGGGAGAAATATCGAGCCCTATTTTTTCTAATAAAACACATATTATGTCTATAGCTGATTGAAGAGATTGCACGCCTTCGGTTAAGTTATTACATGACTTATAAATCACAAAATCGTCAGCATATTGCGAGACGTTTATATCTATTAGAGCTTTGCATATGTGTCTAGCAGTGGCGAGGGGTCGAAATATGGCGAAGGTAATCCGGACCAAAAAACACCACCGCGTGATGCAAGCTTCAAGCGTTTCTTCAGAAGTTAGGGCCTCAATTTCACCATGCAAAAAAGCACTGATAAAATAGTGACAGTCTAGCCCGCGCTACTCTATACTGAGTTGGAATCAGAAATAATAATCATGGAAAACAAAACATTTTATTGAGTTTGTAACTGCTTGTCATCCTTATCGTAGAAAGATATATTATATTGAAAATGTTTAAAAAAAACCCATCATGCTAACGTAACCATAACTTCGTAACTAAGTTTGGAAAACAATGTTTCGCCGCGCTAGTCAGTTAAACGACAATCCATATTAATTAAAGCCATTATGGCATATAAAACTTACCGCAATAAACAAATACATGAGATAAACACATTAAAATAAACAAAAACCGGGAAAAAGTATCGATTCTCACTCACTAATTCACTATTTTGATAAAAACTAATCACGTTCCAAACACTCACATAATGATAATGGCAGAAACGTACTATTATACTTCTAAATAAAAATATCTAAGTTGCGATGTATTTTCTTCTATCGTTCTTATTTTGTTTATCTTGCATTTTAAAACTTATTCGTCTCTTTATAACAGAAAGAGAAAAGAAACGTTAACATCGCTTCAAATAGAAAGAGAGAGAAAACTTAAGCCACAGCCGGCCGGCTTGCCTTTCACCATTTTCAACCGAAAGGCACGCGACTGTGGTGCGTTGGTGAGAAAGAGACAGAGTAATAACAATCAACCGTTGCCCGTGGCAACCGCGCCAAGACACAGTGCAAAAAGGAAGCCAAAGGACGTCGGCTTGCCTCAAGGAGATTTTGTACGAAAATTGATTTGATATTCCTTGCACGCGGGGCGCGGCGCGCGCGCGAGCGTTTTTAGAGTAGACAATTTACTTAGAAATTCATAAAAAATAATTGTAGCCATTATTAATTAATCTTGCCGAAATGGCGAAAAAAATTAAGTAATGACATGTTATAATGGATCGATGGGGATGGGATTTTAAAAGGTAAGCCGATGGGAATCGGCTTGTATGGACCCTTCGCCACTGGTGTCTAGTGATAATTAAAAAGCAAGGGTGAGATCGGGTCGCCTTGCGCCAAGCCCCTATTGGTGTTTCGGACCAAATCCTGGTTGTCACATTTGATTTTAAGAATTCTGTAGTATAGAAAATTCCATAAATATAAACTTAACTTAGGGCTAACTTCTAGTTCATCTAAAGCTGTTATTAGCGATTTGATGTCGACATTATTATATGCGTTTTGGATGTCCAAAAAACATGCTACAGTTAATTTATTCTCGGAAAATCCAGTAAGAATATGATTGCCCAAAATGCTTAAATTGTCGTAACATGATTTGCCTTTCCTAAAGCCCGTCGTACTGTCCGAGAAAGCTTTATTTTTCTCACAATACCACTCAAGTCTTTTATTCAGTATGATATGGAAAATTTTACACAAACAAGACATCAAAGCAATCGGCCTTAAGTTTGAAACGTTAATCTGATTTGATCCAACTTTAGGGATGGGAAGAATAGTAATATTTCTCCATTGCATGGGGACAAAACTATGTTCATAAAATTTATTGTAGATTTGGGTGAGTATTAATTTAGCGTTCTTAGGTAAGTGCTTAATCATTGCATAGGTGATATCGTCTGATCCTGGGGCAGTGTTCTTTTTGGGGATACAGCATTCGAACTCTGAAATGGATATAGGTTGATCAAGTTTGGTATTGGACGATGATAAGACAGGACAAATTTGCTCGTCATAATCTGAGGACAAGGTATTTAGCATTGAACGCGCTGTTTCTTGGTCAATGTGTTGATTGTTACACGAGTTTCGGCCTTTTAACCATCTCATTTTTCGCCATAACTCATTAGCGTTAGTAGTTTGATCGACAGAAGTACAGAATTTTTGAAAACTATTATTTTTGGCATCCTGAATAGATTTTCTGGCACTTAGTATTTTGTCGTTTAAGCGGTCTAAATTATTAGGAGAAGGATTTTTCCGAAAGCTAGCAAGTGCTATTCGTCGTTTTGCAACTGAATGTGATAATTTTGGATTCCAATAAGGTTTTCTTTTGAACTTACTATCAGGGTAATTGTTTATGATTGAGTAAGGAATATAAAGTTCGGCTGAAACATTAATCAGTTCCACGAATGCGTCATAACATTTCTGGAGGTCATCCGTAAATTGGAAGCTTTCAAAAAGTTGCTGGAGCAATTCTTTATATGATTGGAAATCAGCCTTTTTAAAGTTTCGTTTTTTGATTGCAGGAAAAGACGGTGATACCGTTATTGAACTTATAATAATTCTGTGGTCACTGCCTAACATTTCTTGAGTCGCTTTATAATTAAAATTAGTTGCAATATCCGAGGAAGCTAGAGTAATATCTGGGGAAGTTTCTTGCAATACACCATTCACCAGCTTAACCCTAGTTGGAGTGCCATCATTCAATGTGATATAATTAGATTCTACTAACGCATCGTATATCTGTCTACCCCTTTGATCATTCTTGTAGGACCAGGTCGTATGGTGACCATTAAAGTCGCCTAAAATTACTGTTTTTTCCCGAGCAAGTGAGAAAATATCAGCCCAATCCTGGACAGCAGTGCGGGCTTTAGGACAATAAACTGCTATAATATTCAAAACATCCGAACAATTAAAGATTTTAATATGTATTAATTGTATGGCCGAATTATTATGATGGCAGTCAACTATTTGCGATTTAACTGATTTATGTACACATACCGCCAATCCACCATAAGAATCGTCTCGGTCGCGTCTGAAGATGTTGTAATCTTGAATCTTTAGACTTGAACCCGGCTCCAACCAAGTTTCACACACGGCGGCAATGTGGATTTTCTCTTGAACCAAAAGATTTTCAAAACAAGTTTTTTTTGGTCGTAAACTTTGGGCATTCCAGAGCAATATGTTGAAATTAATGTCTCTATTATTAACCTTATCCATTAATGTATTCTAATAAATATTTTAAAAATGGCCAGTCCGATATATTTTCCACTGTAATTAAAATTAACCATTCCACACAGCACTTAATTAAACTTTTAATTTTTTGTTGTAACGTATCACTTTTCAAAAATATAATTTCTTTAATGCGTGACAATAATTCTCCAAAAGTAATGTCTTTTTTACTGCCTGAACTTGGATTATCTCTGCTGTTGAAGTTGTTCTGCGTCTCTTGAGGAATTAGAAAGCTGTTTTCAGTGTTTTTTTGTGACTGCAAGGATGGAGATGCGTCAGTATTGTATATGTAATGTTGTTTTTTATTAGGTGTAGAGGTAGCATTAGGTTTGTTCCATCCTTTCTCCGGGTGAACTTCTGCTTGAAATTTTACAGTATTAGCGTAGGTTTTTTGACTGTTATTTGGGTTTATTTTTTTGAAGCTTAATAAAGGTGAGAATCTGTTTATCTCATCTGTCGCACGGTCCAAAATCGATGATTCCCCAAAGTTGAATTGTTGTTTCCGTTCCGTTTCGTTTCCTTTTTCACTGGGAGACTTTGGTACCAGCATTGTGCGAGCTTTTCGGTATGTGCAGTTGAACTCAGACATTATCTCCCTCAGTCTCTTTTCTTTTTGGTACTCCGGGCAAGCGGACTTGTTTAGTGCCATATGGTCACCCTGACAATTTACGCAGATGTATATTTTTGTATCACAATTCTCGTGATGACCAGTACATTTCGGGCATACTGTTTTATCTGACGGGCACCTATTTCGAGTATGACCTAGCCGCCAACATTTGGAGCACTGGGATACGGGAAACACGTAGGGATCCACTTTAATACGTAGCTCGTCTACCAATATATAAGATGGGAGAAACGAACCTTTAAAGCCTAGTCTCACTGTCTCGCTAGGAACCCATTCCCCTTTGTCGTTCCGTTTACTCAGTCGAAATACAGTGGCAAGAACTGCGCGGCTATCACATTTAATATTTTTCTTGATATCTTCCTCAGACATATCTAAATCCACGTTTCTAATGGTGCCGTATGTATACATAACTTGCAAAGATTTTTGGAAGTTCCATCCATTATCTATTAATTTTTGACATGACACCATCTTGTCCAGACACACCTCATTTTCAAATTCTACTCTAATTTTATAAGAATTTAAATACTTTACTCTAATTATGTCTGTTATACCTAGTTCCTTTAGAAGTTTTGCAAAAGCAAATTGTTTTGGTAATTTTTCTTTGCATGATATATATAATTCAATTTTTTCTAAATTTTTTATCTTTTTCTCTTTTTTAACCTCTATCCAATCTCCATCTTCCTCTTCTCTCGTTCTTTTAACTGGTCTATAAGATGATTCCATCTCTTCTGCTACTGTTTTTGTGTATTCTGGCATTTTTTCGTGACTTTCGGAGCTGTTAATTAAGTGTGCGTTTAGATATACGCTTGGGCTTGGCGTCCTCATTCCCTCTTCTATTGTCTCGGTGACTATAGTAGGCGTCGCGCTTCTATCGCTCATGATTTAAGTAGTAAAAACTGCGATGCATTTAGACGGCTGTCTACGTGAGCGTCCGTGTGCCGCCCGATAACAAACCGGTTTCGCGGCGGTCGCGCGGAGCAGATGTTTGTCGCTCGATGCAGGTACTATCCCAGTTGTTTACGCACACACTTAAATTCGCCACACGACCGCACCGCTCGGGTGCTGCCGCATCACTCTCGTAGTAACATTTGTCTTTTGGTATTGGGGGGACAGGCGAAGATGCTAAGTTTGTGATTTTGTTAATATTGTTGTTATGAGTTTTAAGTTATTGAGTCAACTTTTAATATCAAAAATGGTTATGATAAGTATCAATAAAGAGAAAACATCTAATTATTATCCTACTTTTAAATTACTTATTATGACTCAAGAATGTATGAAATAAATTAAAAAGGTATAAAAGTGACCAAAGGTTTATATCTGAAAATGTAACTATCAAAGTTAGTTAGACAGTGACAGTTCTTTGTTTACATTTTCCGGGAGATTAGTAATCAGACTTTACAGGTAGCCAGCAGGTCTATTTTATATTTAATCAAAATGAAGGCATTTGCATCGCAATGGGCTACTTTAAATAGTAATTAAAAAGATCCCAACCTCACTTTTTTCACACTTCCAAATGACATCAAAGTTAAGAAGAATGCTTGTCTTCTTATAGGTAGGTACAGCAGCAATGAAAGTCGCTTAATACTTTAGTACTTTATTATACCATTTTTTTTATTAATGTATCAAACTGTGAGTTATTCTGTCAAAAAAGTTGCTATGACAAAGTGATAAAGTGTTAAGCAACTCTGACTGTACCTAGTTAGTACTTAAGTAGGTACCAGTGGCGAGGGGTGAAATTATGGCAAAGGTAAGCCACTCTACAAAAATGATGAAAAATGTTGTGATCTGCATAGTGCACCCCGCTGGGGTGGGATTTCCAAAAGGTAAGCCGATGGGAATCGGCTTGTATGGACCCTTCGCCACTGGTAGGTACTTGTCTTATTTGCTAGGTAAACAATCTTCACCAAACTATTTATTGAAATATTAATTTATAGAGAGCCTATCTACCTAAGGTACTTACTCACCTACTTATGAAATAAAGTTAATTATTAACTACAATTTGATTTTGTAAGGAAGCATAATTTTTAATAGGTGTTGTATGACACAAACAAAAACTGTTTACTAAAAAATAATCTAACAAAAAACAGTTTCAAAAATAAATTAATGGCTCTAAAAAGCAAGAAATAAAATATTGAAATCTGTATAATAACTAACTCGAAAGTTTGTATGCATATCTTATATTAAACAACGCCTTTTGAAGTCGGGTGGGGGGGGGACGAACGATATTTTTTATCTAAACTTTAATCATGGGTTTAAACCCCACCCGACTTCATAAGACGTTGTTTAATATAAGATATGCATACAAACTTTCGAGTTAGTTATTATACAGATTTCAATATTTTATTTCTTGCTTTTTAGAGCCATTAATTTATTTTTGAAACTGTTTTTTGTTAGATTATTTTCAAGGTTTTTGAAGGAGGTTTTGTTTTTATTAAAAACTTTTTTATTTTAAACTTTTTTGTGGTAAGTATATTTGGTGATGATATTATCTAAGTTACAATAGCCTTATGTCAACGGCTCATCACCTTTTACATAGTACTGCTTTTCCCGACGCAGGGGCGTTTGTTGTTGAGGAGTAATCCTGGTACTTCACTATCAGCTCTTCTTCACCATATGAATTATGATGAGCATAAATAGCCTAGCAACCATATTAAAGTAATCGTATCGTACCAGTGAACTACTTAGTATTGAATAGTTCCGATGATCATCTATGCTGGTCTTCATCATCAGTTCTACTTCACCGAAATAGTACTTTTCGAAAGCAAATGCACAAGTTACTTAAGAAAATACTAAAATCGCTATAGATGTGCCTATAATATTTGAAGAGTTCCCTCGATTTCTTCAGGATTCCATCATCAGATCCTGATTTCATGACAATGGGACCAACTTGGAAGTATATACTTTCAAACAAAAAAAGAATTTTTCAAATCGGTCCAGCCGTCTTCGAGTAATCGAGTAACATACATTAAAAAAAAAAAAAAAAAAAAAAAAGATTCCGACGAATTGAGAACCTCCTCCTTTTTTGAAGTCGGTTAATAACTAAATAGGACATGGATAAACAACTAACACCCATTTGCACTAAACTTAAGAATCGCCTAAGTCTTTTCCTAACTAGCTTAAGACATTTTTAGCAAAAAATTGGTTTGCACTAACCTTAGGACGTTCCTAAATGCACTTTAGGCTATTCTTAACTTACGGGCTCGATATCGAGCGCCCAAGGCTTAAGAAATTCCTATGTTATGAATTGTAAAACTGTGGTTATAGTCTGTGGCCGTCAATTGTGACAAAAAACTGAAATTTTTGCTGAAAAATGGAAGACAGATGAGAATTCATTGAAATAATAAAATTACTAAACGACTCGGTGGAAAATCGCAAAAATTGCCGTATTTCAATACAACCACTGCATTTATAAAAGAATAATAACGTATGAAATAACCGTACTTGTATGTAAACTTCTGGAAAAGGCTGCCGTGCTAAGGTTAATTTTTGACCCCAATTACCGTATAATTTGGCAATTACCATAGCATTGGCAACACTGCCGCGATTTCATTTCTATTTTCTAAGCTGACAGTTGATGAGTTTGATGAATTAACTTTTTCGATCACCCTACCAAATAAAATAAACCAACGCCTTATCTTTTGTCTCCTTTTAACTCACGAATGAATCGATAAGAAGTTTCAACTAAAATAATATCCCTATGACCTACTTTACTTCGCCAGTTTAAAAATCCATAAACAATTAATATTTACATAAAATAATTTTATTGAAATAATAACATAACAAGAATCATTAACTATTACAATCAATTAAGCACATTAATTCTAATTATTAATACCTACAATTCACATTATTCCTTAACCTATTCGAAGATGCCACCCCGGGTCATACCAGGCGCAAAGGTCCCCATAACACTGATGGCATTGCCGCGCTGAATGGCGATTGACAACCTTTGCGCCAAGTAGGATCCAGAGCGGGCGTCGCATCGCCTCTCACGTAGGCGGCGACCCAACTCTTTGAGTAATGTAAATATTTACATTCATTCATTCATTCTTTTAGCAAGGCGATGCCCAAGTTACGACGTAGTCTGTTAGTGCAAACAAAAATTTCAGCTCGGCTGTTCTAGGCTGTTCCTAAGCTAAGATAATTCTTAACTAGGACACGCCTAACTTGAGTTTAGTGCAAACGGCTGTAAGTATCTAGTGTCTGTACTTTAGGATAGGTACTTCCTACCTAACTACCAAAAGTTAAAATTGTTAACTTTATGTCTTCCGTATTTACGTACCTAGGTAGGTATCTAGTTACTTTTCAAAGTTTTAGTAAAGTAGTTACTTTGATACTTTGTTATTTCCAGTTAAAAGAAGATGAATTGCGGGATGCTGTAATTTTAGTATTTGCTAATAAACAAGACATGCCAAATGCCATGACTGCAGCTGAGCTCACAAATGCACTTAACTTGAATAACTTAAGAAATCGTCGTGTAAGTATATTAAGTATTATGAAAGGTATAATAAAAGAGTTGGTTGAAGACATGAGGGTAAATATTTCATAGTCTGTCTAAAAAGTCAGTTTACATGAGAAATTATTAAATTATTTATAAAAACTTTGTAAATATAGCTTTATTCAATTTTATTTAGATGGGTATTGGTGGGGTAATTGGAGATTTAGGTCGGTATTAAAATTATTTTTGAAATTACCCATGTAAACTAACTTTTTAGACAGACTTTATTTGCCTAGTACAGTCATAGAGTCAGATGGTTCTTATTTTATATCATCATTCAAGTTTACATTTTCATAAATTGCATCATGAATTATCATTCATGATACACAATATTATTATGATGATTCATGATGCAATTTTAATTTACCTTATCATTGAAATTGCGATTGTTAACAAATTATTTTTAAATAATGCTCTATATTGTGCTTTAAACAGACATAATATTGGACAAAATATAATTTGTATTTTGCTTTGGGGTTGTATTTCTTACTAATATACAATAAATCAAGATACTAATTTAGAATACAAGCAAAGTCAACTAATGTTCATTGTTTTATGTTCTCAGTGGTATATCCAGGCTACATGTGCCACACAAGGCCAGGGACTCTATGAGGGATTAGACTGGCTCTCAAATGAATTGGCGAAGAAGTGAGACATAACACAACTTAACAAGCAGTTGCTGGGAACAAAAATGTACATTCCCGCATTGACTGATGAATTCCAACACAATTGCGAATTATCAACAATCTTTATTGAATCCAAAAGACTAAAAAACTCCTTAAGTAATATTAAAGTTTCTTTTCATTCAAAGATATTGTTTAGAAGTCATCAGATTTTATTATTATAACGAGTCTTTCATAGTTTAGGGTTCTGATTTTTTTGAAGTGGTCCTTTTTCTGTGAAATGCAGTGCATTTACATGGACTCTATTTCCTATTGTCAGTGTATTTATTAAATGTTTGCAATGTAACTGTATTATCATGGTTGTTAGGCTACTTTTTCTTTTATGTATTATGAGTGCATTTTTCAAATTTCTCAGCACAACAGGTAATCACCACACTAACACACTTGTATCAAAGGATGTTTGTGTAAATGACAATAAACGATTTGGTCAATACACTCTGCTTATTTTTAAATTATTACATTTAGCTATTATGTATCTTTAAAATTATTTAGTGTATAAGTTTTATAATACCCATTTGAGCTTTTGTTAAAGTGAGATATATATACTTTGTCGATGTATTTGATAGTTTCTAAATAAAGCTGGAAATGTATTGTGGTATTGCATCTTTAAAAAATGTTCAAATATTCACTTCGTATCATAAAAACATGGTGTATATATTAATGTAAATCCTGTCGGCCAAATAATATTTTAATATCATAATGTGACTTGCATGTCTCATGCTTTTAGTTCATGCTTGTGAGATGCGATAAGGTTATGATAAATAAAAGATAGGTGTAATTAAGAAAACTTTTTATTTACCCTTTTATTTATCACATACATATACAAGGTGTTTTTTTAACCACTCTCCAAGTTTTAAGGATGTGTTTTAGTCCATGAAACTTTAAGAAACATGGGGCCAAATATGTAAAAAAAGGACTTTTCATACAAATCAAAGAGATTACGTGATTAGTAAGGGATGACCAAAATTTTTTGACGTATTTCGACACGTTTCATGGAGAAAGTTGTTCAGTTTCATGGACTGAACACATCCTTAAAAATTGGAGAGTGGTTAAAAATACACCTTGTATAACATATTTCTTAGACTTTATACACTTTATTAGTTTATAGAGTCATGACTCCAGTTCGCTTTTCTTTTTTCTACAAAGCTTCTTATTCCTTCTTGGCCATCATTGCTATTTATATTTTGAACCATAATATCTTCTCCTAATTTATATGCTTCAAATAGGTCCAATTCTATTTGTTTGTAAAAGAATTGTTTTCCTAATGTTATTACACTACGACTCTTGTATTTGATCTTTTCAACAATCTTTTCTACTTCTTGGTCCAGTTCATTAGCTTTTACTACCTTAGTTACTAATCCACTGTCGTAGGCTTCTTGAGCGCTGATAGGTTCACCTTTAACAAATATTATTCAAGCAAAATAAAAAATGGTGTAGATTAAAGTCTTTACGACAGGCGGTAGATGGTGTTACACTGCCCGGCATATATATTGGCAAGAGAATGAAAGAGACAAAAGATGCGCAGTAGCCATAAACTTAGTGTTTATGGCTACTGCGCATCTTTTGTCTCTTTCTTTCTCTTGCCAATATATATATATGCCGGCATCTGTACTGCGTGCGCTTTTCGTTAACGTGTTGTATAATTAGAAACTTTGAGTCAAGGAATTAGTTTCATTTCATTAATAGGAAATATAAAAGTGATATAATGATAATAAACTTTAATTCCTTGACTCAAAGTTTCTAATGGTACAAACACGAAAACGAAAAGCTTCGTGACAGCGCGATAATGTGGCCCAGCATTAGGATTGATTATTAGTAAAATAGGAGCTCGATGGCGCAGTGGTGCTTTAGCGCCTGGCCCAGCGATTGCGGAGGCTAAGCAACTTTCGTAAGAGTCGGTCATGAGATGGGTGACCAAACATTTATTATGTCGAGTTCCTCCCGCGCTTCGGAAGGTACGTTAAGCCTTCAGGTTCAAAATGTACACCGGTCTCAAAAGGTACATTTCCCAAAATGTCCACTTCCCTAAAAGTACATTTTCCAAAATGTACACTTCCTGTAATGTACATTTTCCAAAATGTACACTTCCTGTAATGTACATTTCACAAAATGTATCTTTCCCAAAATTTACACTATTAGAACAGATAAGAATAACTGGTTGGATAAATTTTTATCCAACGCAACGCATTACGCAACTGTGTGCATGAAGTCTAGGGCTTTGGCTATTGAATGAGCACACGATTCGGCACAAGAACTCGCGCGGTGGGGTGAGGTAATTGATTGTGGGGCGGGGCGGAGAGTTTCCTTTCTGTACGGTAGTACTTATATCTATTCTGTGCCATTGGTCCCAGCTGCATTTGCAGTCGTTAAAACCCACCAATCAGCATGGAGCCTACGTAGTTATGGCCCATCCTTCTTGTCCACCCATAAGGCAGGACTGTGCCACAGCAGCGGGGACATTAAAAATGGTTGACGTCGAAAGTATATACCTGTGAATAGCATGTACGTAGCTCTCGACTTTGGCACTGATCGTGCAACGGCTATCCCAGGTGTCGAGCAAAAGATTCCAAAATTAACTCTGTAATAAAAAACTGGTTTAAATATACGGCGGATTGGAATAGAAAACTGGGGGTCAATTTCTGTTAATGTTAACGTCGAAATCATGGTTCAATGGTGTTTGAATGGTAATGCTTTTTGACACAGTTTTTGTTTCTTAAACCCAAAATCGAGACACAATGTGTTTCTTAAAGAAACACACAGTGTTTCGGTTTTGGGTTTAAGAAACAAGAACTGTGTCAAAAAACATTACCTTTCAAACACCATTGAACCAAGATTTCGACGTTAACATTAGCAGAATTAACTCCCTGGTAACTTAACAAATTTTTATTTTAAGTTGTTTTAATTTGGTCCTTCAAGCCGTAAAATGTTCTTTAAAGTAGCACAAAACTTAACTAAGTATAATCATGTATGATATTTAAGGTTTCTACAAGTATAATTGAATACACAGCATAGTCATTAAAATTCAATATAATAAAGAAGTGAACTATGTTATTTACCCAGGTGTGGAGAATTTACTGGTGTCGGAACAAACGATTATATCGCATGTTGCAACTAGCTGGCAGCCCGCGGCTGTGGCGAAACCATTTACCTGTGAAGTAATTTTATTTTGAGATCAACATCTTCACTGCCGTATTATTCCCTAAGTATATATTTTTCGTAGCTTCTCAATGCAACGGTATTGTTTTTGTCTACATCAGTGTTTTTCACCCTGTGGGTCGCGACCCCCAAGGAGGTTTATCCTGTTCGGTACAGTATAAAAAAATTCTACTAATATTATAAATGTGTAAGGTTTGGATGTTTGTTCCTCAATCACTCAAAAACGGCAGAACATATTTGAATGAAATTTGACACTCAGATAGTTTATAGCCTGGATTAAACATAGGGATAGTTTTTATCCGGCACCCTGATTATCTAAAAAGAAACTATTTAGCGACCGGTTTCATTCCACATACATTGCTATTTTTCTTTGGTATGTTTTTTTTAAATCTAAAAAGAAGTAGCAATGGATCACTATCATCTGTGAACTGCAACCGGTCGCTAGGTGGTTTCTAATTAGATAATCAGACCGCCGGTCAAAGGTTCCCTAGGGATCCCGAAGTCGCGGGCGGTATTTTACTAATATTATAAATGTAAAAGTTTGTGGCTTTGGATGTTTGTTCCTCAATCCCGCAAAAACGGCTGAACAGATTTGTATGAGACACATATAGTTTATAGCTTGGATTAAAACAGGATTATTTTTATCCCGGTCAAAGGTTCCCTAGGGATTTTCCGAACGTCCACGCGGACGAAGTCGCGGGCGGAGCTAGTTGACAAATAAAAACACGAGTGCCCTGCCAAAAACGAACTAAAAAGTTAAATAACAAGTGCCATTGCAGTCAGAGGATCTTGATAAAAATGGATAGAGTACCTTGGCAATGACAGGCACTGGACTCTGTATTATAGATTTCATTAGCTCAGTACATTTAAGAAATATTAACTTGTGCTGTTCCATATTGCTGCTTGATTGCTAAAAATGGAAATTCATTTTAAATTAATTAGTACAAAATAAATAAACAACATGAAATTCAAGGGCATCATCATAACTCATACATAACATACCTAACCTTCAGGTTTGAAATGGACACTTCTCATAATGTACTATGGGCAACAGCGTCGCTTTACCTTTTTTAGTTAGCAACAAAATTCGTGTGCGCGCGTATCGCCCCTGCACGAACTAAACATATGTAGTGACGGCGCGGCGTGCAAGCCATTTTAACCTTAGGAGTGGTTAAGCGACGCTGTTGCCCATGGTACACTTAAGAAATATATACTTCCCAAAAGGTACATTGCCCGAAATGTCCACTTCCCCAAAAATAGACTTCCCAAAATGTCCCTCTCCTAATGTACATTTCCCAAAATGTACACTCTTAGAACAGATAGGAATAACTGATTGGATATATTTTTAAGTAGCAGGCTATCATAAATATGAAAGGTTAACTTAAAAAAAAAACTTTTTTGTCCAATCATTTATTCCTATCTATTCTAAGAGTATATATTTTGGGGAAATGGTACATTACGGGAAGTGGACATTTCTGGAAATGTACCTTTTGGGAAATTGACATTTCGGAAAATGTACCTTTTGAGACCGGTGTAAATCATGGGAAGTGTATATTTTGAACCTGAAGATACCTAATTGACTGTTTGTTATTTATATTATTAAAGTTCATACACTTAATGATCCAAAACTTACAAACTCTTTTAAATTGTGACCTGCCGAGAATACATTACCCTTGGCAGATAAGATTATTGCTCTCAAAGAGATGTCATCTTTATTTTTATTTATGGCTTCAGTGAGATAATTTAACATGTCCAAAGACAGGGAGTTTCTAAAACCATTAAACAGATAGTTATTTTAATCATTTTGACACACACTGATGCTAATAAATTATGTGACTCATAGTCAGAAAAAAAATTAGATAGCAATTTAGTTTTTTTTTACTTTTTAGAAAAATCCTTACCTTGTTTTTTCATGGCACAATACAATTTCTCTAGTGCCATTTGCTTCAGTTGTTGTAATATAATCAGTATGCGCGTAACGACACAGAGAAATAATAGGGCTTATACATCTTTTCTGTAAATAAGTCAAAAAATACATGTTGATATGTAGTCATTATAAAGTGAAAAAAAAAATTAAGGTTATGTTTCTTGCAACCAGATAATAACTCTTCTTATTATTAGGTATTTGATAAGATTATTATTTAAAAATAAACAGTAGGTATTGTAATTATCAGCTTAAAAATATAAATATAATTCTTATCAGCGGTAACTTAATCTGTCAAAGTAATTAACACTGTAACTTACCTCTAACAGTGAAAGCATTTTGTAAACTTGTGAAGTAAGTACACTAACCGATATAGAAAAATAAATATTATTAAGTATAATATAATATACTAATTTATTGTTCAAAAGTAATATTGAAATCAAAACAACTTCTACCCAAAGAGTAAAATCTTCTGCCACTTCCACAAAGAGTACCTAACTAAAATAATTGCACTTCCACTTGTCTTGTCTGACGTCTGACGCAGTCAGTTGTCATTTTAGGGTTGCCATATGGAAACTAATATTTTATTACTAAAGAAAGTTTAAACTTCTACTAAAATATATAAATACATACTAATATAATAATGGTAACTGCCGTGCAAATTCTACATCTTAATGATCAGAAAATTCAGAAAATAAATATAATATTGCTTTTCAATTCTTTTATTTGTATCTCGATTCACATTCAGAGTTATCAGACTCGGTGTCGTCGCCTAAATACTCAGTGCGCTCGTCCTCTGCCGTTATCACTGCTATCACAGCACTACAACAAAGAAAGACAGTAGTTAATCGTATATTCATTTTAATATAATCTGTGTAATAACTTAAAAAAATAGTAAAAAAAAGATTCATATATTTTACAGTAAATGCTCTTTTGTAGGTGAATCTCCAGGCATTTTGAACGCCGCGCCGTCATTCTCCTCAGCATATACTTATTTTCATAATTTTAGGTTAAAAAGTTCTGTCCTCGTGTCCAGTAAGGTTCAAGAAGATTACGTACCTACCTAGTGTTTAGCAGCAAAAGTTTTATTATTTTCGCAACCTATCATGACAAACTTTATGTTGAGGAGAATGACGGCGTTCAAAACGCCTGGAGATTCACCAAGTACTCAAAATAATGCTGTTGAGTACTAGATTCACCTAGTACTCAAAATAATAGTCGCAATATCTCGCAATAAAAAAAAGAACGAATGAACAAAACATGTTTTATGACCCCGCGTGCAGCGAAATACTGCAACTACCTACCTACTATAGACTGGACGACATAGCTAGAATAGTTTATATCGAAATCACAATGCACTTGTGTTATTATTAGAATCAATATAAAAGCACAGACACACGGCTATCCGTGTGTCCGTGAGTAGTTGTAATGCTATCATTACAACTACTCACAACCAAACATAGTCGAGACAATTTAAATTCGTTTTAAATCTCAGAACACGTTATTGGGGTAAAGAAAGGGTATTGTGGTAAGATTACCTGGTGGCAAGGGTATCGCCAATTCGCCAGCCCATGACCCAGGGGGGGGGGGGCAAGTTAATATTAAAGAGGATTATTCAAGTTTTGAGATGGGGCGGGATTTGTCGGAAAAGCAAGTCAATTGCACGGCCTTAGGCCTTTAATTATTTTGCAGTTGGCTACAATTTTTAACCTCTAGGTGAGGGGGGGGCAGCTGCCCCCCCTGTCCACCCTTGGCGACGTCCTTGCCTGGTGGTAAGACTACTAGGAACAGGGAGGTACCTACATCTAATCCGTGGTACCATTAATGGTACCGGCAAAAAATAATTGCCATGGTACCATTAATGTTACTGTCTAATGGTACCACTTCAAAGGAATGGCTCTATTAACTCAACCAAGGTTCGTTAAATAATTATCAATATAAAATATTACTCTAAACTCACTTTAAAACTTGCTCCTCGAATTGCGAGTGCTGGACACAATGGTTGCTGGACACCATGATCTTTGACGCCAACACCTGGTCCAATAAATTACGCAACTCCAATAAAAGTTCTGCTGTCTCTTTTAACATTTGCACTTTATACGTCGCTATTGACACATAGCACATCGACGGTTCTCCTTCGGCTGTAGGAACAATAATGGTTTATGTTGAGCATTAATGACTGAGATATACTTAGGGCAAGAAGTTTAATTCGTCACACAGATAGACTCAATAGGTATGTAAAGACGGAGTCCAATAAATATTTCATTCATTTGATTTTAATATGCAAATTTTACTGTGGCAACACCTTGCTTGCCATCCTGGCAACATAATAGATGGCTATAGGTATAAACAAGAAGCTTATACCCCTAATGGAGGTTGCACGGCTAGTGTCATAGTGAAGATAGAAAAAATGTCCTCGAGTGACGTTACGGCTTATTGCTATCTCTTTTTTTAGTGTTACAATACGTTTTTGTTTCTCACGAACGAACGAAAGACGAACATCGAACACGTATTGTCACACTAAAGAAAGAGATAGCAATAAGCCATAACGTCATTCAAGGACATTTTTTCTATCTTCACTATGACACTAGCCGTGCAACCTCCATTGGGGGTATAAGCTTCTTGGGTATTAATAAGTATTTTCTATAATTTTTAAGTGGTGTGTGGTAACAGTCTAACAGAATAGTATTTAAGTGGAGGAAGAATAAGTTTGGTTTTTAATCTATTATACAATAAAACGTTGCGCTTTAGGACATTTTTGTTCGTTTATGGAACCTCTTATCGAAATACACAGGTTTCATCGTGCACCGTTTTTTTCCGAAATCCCCGTCAAAAAACTAAAAATATATGGTTACCACTATTCCCAAATGTTCAAACCCCCTTTACATGGCATGGCAACGGCAACACCTTTTTTTCACAAATTCTACCATTATCTTGTTCTTCTCGTTATCTTAATTGAAGAGCTCGCAGGTTCATGAATTATCTGTTTGGAAGAAGTTTAATCAGATCTTAACTTACCATCAGAAACCTTCAGTTCACCGAAGAAGAGTAACGGCAGCGAATACACTAAAGTCACATCAATGATAAAGAGGTCCGAAGACTTCTGCTTCAGCCAGTAGACCAGCCAGTTGGCGCCGGCGTTTGAGCACAGTCTCACTGGACCCCCCTTTTTGGGGGGACACATGATGCTGCTGGGGTGGATTTGAACGGGACCTTCTGGTGTATGGGTTTTAACCCTCTGTTGCTTCCTTGGGTTGCGAGAATTTGTCCATCTACAAAAATAATTAAAACGATGGTGATACGTAGAAGTCGGTTACGACGATAGAGGGAGTAATTTTAGAAATCTCGTAACCCCATCTCATGAAATTACCAGTATGTTGAAGATTACCAACTACCAAGAGTCTGTCTTCTCTCAATCGACCTAATGGTTGATTTTTTTAAGGTGGGGGCTATACCACAGAAAGCGGCGCTCTCAGATTTAATAAGTTGTTAATAAAAAAAGATTTTAATGATACTTTACGTGGAGCTTTTAGGGCCCATGGTCTAGTATTTTTAAAGGTGTCCCTACATTGCCTCGTAGTAATTCGTAGAAGTAGCTATCTACTTCTACGAATTACTACGATATAATTAACTGTGTCAAAAACGATTAAATGTGTCAAAAACGGCCACTTTTAGCAGTTTTGCTATCTACTTCTAGCAGTGACTACGAGGAAATGTAATGATACCGTCTAAAAATATGGGCTCTAAAAATTCCACGTAATGTTTTATTAAAATTTTATGAATTACAATATTAAATAAAATTTACAGCGACGCCACTTTCGGTTAGGGTGCCACATTAAACATCCATCGGATTTTAAAAATACTTAAAACTGTAGTGTACCTTGCAGTGGCGATGTTTGGGTACAACGAAGCTGCAACGATGGCTTTAAACAAACTGATATTCTCGGAATTCCGATTCTCCCAAGCAGACTTGACATTTCCCGAGCTCAAGAACCCCATCTGCTTCAGGTTATCTCCGATCTGGTTCTTCATATCGGAGAGTAGTTCTATGGTGTTATTCGATAGGAAGTGGTCGTAGGCATAGCTACGTCTGTTATAATGAGAGCATCGCTCCCACTGGATTACTGCTTCTGATATGGCGACGTGGTCACTTGGTTCGCCGAGGGCTAAATCTCGTTTTACAGCTTTCACTAGATCCTCTTTCTCTGAGAATAAATATTTTATTTAGAACTCATGATAATTGATTGCCAAACTTCAAAGAAAATTAAGTACTAAAATTAAATTTGTATTTAATTAGTTACCATGAACATGCATCTGATATTCAGCCCTGTTACTCAACTGGCCAATTTTCTATTCATACGCTAACTTAAAGCTTAATTAAAAATAAGCAACAGATCAAGTCACATGTCGCAAATGTAAATCACAGATATTGTTCTATTGTATGGAATTGACAAGCCTACGACCCCGTAATTTTAGAGTTTATGACTTATTTTTAATTTCTAAGTTAGCAAACGAATAGAAATGTGGCCATTTGAGTAGGGGTGCTGATTTTACTAATGCAATCTTTTAATAGTGCGATTACACTAGGTGATTCCGAATTCGGAAGCATCGATGGGGTGTCGACCCTTCGCCACTGGAACCTACCTCTATTACGCGTTCTTCTTACCTATGATCAGAAGGAAAGGATCCTTAAAACTCCAAGCAGCGGCAACGCTCGCAGCGCGGTCGAGACATCCGAATAGGGCTCCGAACAGCACCAATTTTCCCGCCGCTGGGTGAACTGGCAGCCTCGCCAAGTGCCAACCCAGGGGCGTCAGGGTTTCATTGTCATCTAGCGCTCCACATCTAAACAGTAACAATCAAATGGTTTTTTTATATGTACAACGGGATAGTGTTTGGCTTTCATTTCACCTGATGTTAAGTAACCATAAGGCCGAAGGTGGAAGCGCACTACACTCGGAATCCTCATCACTGAGGAACTGGCTATCTTACCTCTAACTGCCGTAACACAACAATTTTTAAATTATTGTTAGGCGTCGGACTTGGTAAGACGGCGGTAGCTAGCCAGGCGGACTTGAAATAAGCCCTACCACCAACCAAACCAAGTACAAATGTAACCCCCTTCTGGGAATCGAACCCGAGACCGGTAAAAGAGGCGGTTAAAGGCGGTTTTGTAATACTGTATCCCCGCCGCCCCGGGTGGACTGGCAACCTCGCCAAGTGCCAACCTAAGGGCGCCACAGTTTCATTGCAATATAGCGCTAGACGGTAGACAGACAATGGTATTGTAATGTGTGTGTTTGGATTGTGTGCGTGTCACACACAGAACACACTGCAGCTCATTAAGTTTTCTAAAACTGTCGTTTCTCAAATAGATTTTTACCCCTAAGGTGTCAGACATTAAGTTTCTGACCGATCGCTAATATTATTGCAGGTTGGTTATCTAAGGAGGATATTCATATAACTATTAGATTAATAGTCGGCGGTGTGATGATAATAACTATAAAGACACCGTTGTAAATGCGCAATGGCTCGCTCAATAGTAGTGTCTGCGGGGGAGTCCGGTACGTTCTTTATTCAACGCTTCCGCCGCTTTGCCGAGCCTCAGCCGCTTGATGGTGAGCACGGGCTCCAGCAGGTTGCTTCACTGCAGTTCGGGATAGGTGAGTGGTTACAGCGTAAAGACAGCCCTATAAAACACACTTACCGTTGTAAATGCGTAATGGCTCGCTCAATAGAAGTGTCTGCGGGGGAGTCCGGTACGTTCTTCAACGCTTCCGCCGCTTTGCCGAGCCTCAGCCGCTTGATGGTGAGCACGGGCTTCAGTAGGTTACTTCTCCGCTGTTCGGGATAGGTGGGTGATAACAGCGTAAAGACAGCCCTATAAAACACACTTACCGTTGTAAATGTGCAAAGGCTCGCTCAATAGTGGTGTCTGCGGGGGAGTCCGGTACGTTCTTCAACGCTTCGGCCGCTGTGCCGAGCCTCAGTCGCTTGATGGTGAGCACGGGCTCCAGCAGGTTGCTTCTCTGCAGTTAGGGATAGTTGGGTGATAACAGCGTAAAGACGGCCCTATAAAACACGCTTACCGTTGTAAATGCGTAATGGCTCGCTCAATAGTAGTGTCTGCGGGGGAGTCCGGTACGTTCTTCAAAGCTTCCGCCGCTTTGCCGAGCCTCAGCCGCTTGATGGTGAGCACGGGCTCCAGCAGGTTACTTCTCTGTAGTTCGGGAAGCAGCCGCTCGTCGAGTTTCTCTGCTCGGTATGTTGTTATCAAGTGATAGCATACTCCGGGTTGGCATCGACCGGCGCGGCCACGTCTTACGAATACAGACAAATGGATGATCAGTATAATTAAAAAGATAAACAATTGGATGATGTACTAACGCAAAAATTTCCGCTCTGCCATTTTGAAAACATATTAGGCCCGCCATAAATCGCAAACTAACGACTAGTTCTGGTTTTTTAATAAGTTGTTAGGACCACTAGCAGCACAGCAGAACAGCACAACTTACAGAAAAATTATAAGAATATTGTCTTGTAGAAAATGTAATTAGCATTAATTTAAGCAAAAGACGACGTCTGTAGGCCATATAGTTTACGCACAAATCTTAAAAATCCAAAAATGGGTAACTTCATTTTTCGCAAATTTGTTCTGTTTAGTTCTTACAATGGTTTGAAAGTAGTTTGAAAGGGGAATTAATTAATTGGGTGACTGGAAATAATTAAAGGTGACTGTAAATAGGATACTTAAATACCTACTTAACCGGGCAACGGTTTATTTTTTGGGCGACAAAATAACTTAACGGGCGTCAAACTGTGGATTACAAAAATACGTAAGACGGGCGACTATATGTGGAAGACAAATAATTTAATAAGCAGTTTTCACTGCTAACTTAAATTATTTGGGCAACTATTATATCAAGTAGGTAACAATATAAGTGATTTAAGCTGCCAAACATGGTATTTTTGTCATCTCGATTAGGATAATAGTCACCTTTTTTAAATAAAATAACTAGTTACCTACTCAATTTGTATTTTAAAGTCACCCATTTTCAACATTTGTAGTCGCCTCAGTCGGTCGCCCACTTAGTATTTCAGTACACCAGAGCAAAATTTACAGAGTGCCGAGTTTTGAGGCCTGCTTTTACGCAGGTACAGCCGCCTTCTCTACAGCCTTTCTTGCACCTGAAAAAAAATATCAAAAGAGAGGGGGTGCCACTTCTCTCGTCATCGCAGGTAGTTGGAATGAGCCCCTGTTCGGTCTTTTGATCCCAAACTATTGAGAAGGACAAGGAGGTCAATAATCCTGTGTCCAATGATCGCCGTCAGCATCTTCGACTACCTGCTTTATCTCAATTTCCTGGTTTTGAAAGGCGGAGCATAGCAGAGCAATCAGTCGTCTTTTGTTGCTGTCATTGGCCAATAACTTCTCCTGGGCTATTTTTATAATGGTTGACTCTTCAAAGATGACTACCTTACAGTGCAGAGAACCATAACGCATTACGCGTTCAGCAGTTTTTGTGTTCTTCTCTGCCCCATCTTCAGGATACCCGTCAAAGACTACGCGGGGGGGGGGGGGGGGTTACTAATAATATTACAATTGCTTTTTTGTAATTTTAGAAGCTTCATGTCCCCTGTGACTGGCTGTTTAGCCATTTAACTACACATGTCAGCTAACGTGCAAAACAAACGATTTGCAAACGCAAATCAAAAAAGTGCAAAAGTTTGACGAAATATGAAGTTACCCATTATTGGATTTTTAAGATCTGTGAGTAAACTATATGACCTACAGACGTCGTTCTTTGCTTAAATTAAAGCTAATTACATTTTCTACAACATTATGTTCAAGTAATTTTGCACGAAAATGAATATTTTCCCCGATATCAGGGTCGAAAGTTGTCCAAACCTTAAAATTTAACTTTTTTAAAAACTTGTAAATCTTTGGAGATCTGTATCTCGGTAAATATTTAACCTACCAATACAAGTCTGATCACAAATTGTAGCGATTTTTATCGTCTTTAAGAACGTGTATATTTCTTTTTTCAACGCATAGTTTAGAGCTTACAATATTGAATATACCAAAAAAGTGCGAAAATTTCGCGGTTTTTCGAGTGCTAAAAAATTAGCACAGGTTTTTCGAAGCTGCAAACTTGGATTTACGCTGCTGGGGCCGTACCGGCTAACGAATCGATTATCGAAAAGTCTGCCGGGTTTCAAATTAAAACAGATAAGTCGAGCCCCAATTGGGCCAAAATGGCGAACCCAATTCATGATGTCACACGAACATCGATACCTTCCAAATTACGTCAACAGAAAGTGTGTCCATCAGCCATTTTAATGTCCCCACTGCTGGGGCACAGGCCTTCCTTATGGGTGGATAAGGAGGACGGGCCATAACCCACCACGCGGGCCCAATGCGGATTGGTGGGTGTTAACGACTGCAAATATGCAGCCGGGACCAACGGCTTAACGTGCCTTCCGAAGCACGGAGGAGCTCGAGATAATAAATTTTTGGTCACCCATCCCATGACCGACCCTTGCGAAGGTTGCTTAACCTCCGCAATCGCTGGGCCAGGCGCTAAACCACTGCGCCACCGAGCTCCTTTTGCGCCACCGAGCTCCTTTCAACAAGACAAGACGAAATTCCTTACTTTGATTTTTCTGTTTTAAGTTGAAACTCGGTAGACTTTTCGATAATCGATGCGTTAGCCGGTACGGCCCCTGGTAGTGGTCCTAACAACATATTAAAAAACCAGAGCTAGCCGTTAGTTTTCGATTTTAGCGATTTCTAGTGTGATATATGACCGGCCTATATGCTTTGTTTTCTTTTGCAATTTCTACTACGACCCGCTCAAAAGAGCGCTATGCCAATCAAGGGCCCTACTGGCTAACTTTTTGAACGTCGGCGGGTCTGTCGGGCTTCAACTAAAAATTGATAAATCAAAGTAAGGAATTTCGTATTGTAGGTACTATTTGACGAAGTTATTTGGAAGACATCGATGTTCTTGTGACACCATGAATTGGAGTTCGCCGTTTGGCCAGGGGCCGTACCGGCTAACGAAACGAACTTCAGAAAATTTGCCGAGTTTCAAATTAAAAAAGATAAATTGAAGTAAGGAATTTCGTATTGTACTATTTCTTGAAGTTATTTGGATGTTTGTGTGACCTCATGAATTAGGGTTCGCCATTTTGGCCCAATTGGGGCTCGATTTATCTGTTTTAATTTGAAACCCGGCAGACTTTTCGAAGTTCGATTCGTTAGCCGGTACGGCCCCTGATTGAGGCTTGATTTGTCTGTTTCAATTTGGAGCCCGTCAGACTTGCTGAAGTTCGGAGCGTTAGCCGGTACGGCTCCAGGAGATACTGCCAGTAGTCGAGTTATAGCAATGAGCTTCTCTGGTACCGTCGAGGCTAACTAGTAATTACTTGGTAGAGTAACTACACTTCTATCTCATATCGCTTGATAGTTCTCAGCCCATGTGGGCGGGGCCACTCATTGTCGCCAATAAGAGCAATAATTAAGGTAAGTTGTTTGTTGCTATAAGTTGCATGAATAAACTAGTTGCAATGATATCTCGATTTTTAAATGTTTTTCCCTTAATCGACAATCTTTTGGAACCTGTCGCGATCAAATATAAGCGACTACCGGTCTACGGCCGATCAATCAATTTATTAAATACTCGAGTACTTGGCTGTATTGAGTTTTTTATGTTGTACCATGGGCAACAGTTAGCTACAAAATTCGTATGCGCGCGTATGCTCCTGTAGAAAATAAACGTACGTTGTGACGGCGCGGCGTGCGAGCAATTTTAACCTTAGGAGTGGTTAGGCGACGCTGTTGCCCATGGTACCTTTAATACTAAAAATTTATAGGGAAAACTTCCATAATTTGTCAAAAACTAGAGAATTTAAAATATTTATTTTCTTTATAAATGTTAAGCCTAAAATTAAACTTAAAAAAACATACCTTTGCCTCAAGTTAGCTTGCGATATCCATTCCGTCTTCAAAGTAGAAAAATAGTGTTCAACATTTAAACCACTATATTTTATCTTTCCACAGTCAACAACATACACTATATCATCTATAGTTATCGAAGTTTCCGCTATATTAGTCGCTACTATGATTTTTCGAATATTGTCAGGAGGGGTTTCGAATATTTTATGTTGTTCTAAAGAAGATAGTTTCGAATGAAGTGGATATACTTCGCATTTCGATCCAAGATATGATACATTGTCTTGTATTAATCGTAATAGTTTTGTGATTTCACCAATCCCAGGAAGAAATACAAGAATCGCGCCTGGAGGCCCGCGACAAATATGTTTTACAAGTTCAAAGACCAAATTTATATTTAAATCTTCTATTCTGTGATCTTGTAGCGTGCGGTGTACAGAAGGGTCGAGATTCCTCTTTACAGATTCTAACCATGGACCTAGAAAAAAAAACAATTATCATTATCCAAAGTGGCCACTTTTTGTTCTTTTGCCTACTATAACTACAACTAACTATATTTTACAGAGGTTATTGTTTGTAAACAAACTATAGTACTGTTGGAAGCTGGCTGGCTGGTCGGCACAGAGCGTACCTTTTTATTGCTATTGTGAAATGTAGTGTCACGTCATGACTAATGTTCCTTCTTGATTAAAGCCAATATGTCAGAAAAATATATATCTGTAACCGATGATAGCAAAGAATTACATTGCATTAGTTTAAAACGCTGCTTTTTCATTTAGTCCACGCTCACGTAATTATCATTTGGTCCTTCGCTAGTCAAAATTGTATATCCAGCATTATTCAGGTTTCATTTCATTGTATTTTTCGTATTTTTCACTACGGCATAGTTCGTCATCCATTGTCATTTAGTTGGTCATTTCATCTCACAATCATGCAGACACGTAGTAAAAGTAAGTCGGTTGCAGATATTTCAGCACTCGGGGTCGATCGTATGCAGCGTAATACACGCTCCGCGCATACACGACACGGTGTCGGTCCACAGGCGACTCCAAGCGCTGACAGTACCAACGTTTTGGCACAACCATCGAGCGCGAGCCCACAAACAGGTCTCACACAGCGCCCCGAACCCGTCGACGGCGTCGCAAACTTGAAAGATTTTTCTGTTTGCAGTAGTTCTAAGGGAGAACATTCAGTCTTCCCACTCATCAGCCACTGTACGCGCCAAAAAGCTTGCCGCGGAGGCGGAGCATCTTCGACGCTGCGTACAGCTGGCACAGGAGCAGGCGGAGCGCGAGCGCGACCGCGAACGTAAGCAGGCGGAGCGCGAGCGCGAGCGCGAACGTGAGCTCGCACGCCTCCAACTTGAAGCTGAGCAGACGAAGCTACAGGCCCAGCTCGCCGCCCTGGACGCTACAGATAAGTCAGCCTGTTCTAAAGGTTCATCTCGAACCACCCGTAGATCAGAGAATCGTACAGAGTCGTGGGTTAGGAACCATGGCACATTCATAGCAGAAGTAAATGAACCGACCTACCCGGCACATTCAGCACCGGATCGGCAACCGGAAGCTAACATTCGTCACACTTTTCAACAGTCGATGCCTCCGACGATTTTGATGTCAGAACCACCACTGGAAGCAGTGGCCCAAGTGTCGCTACCGACCGTTACCCAGCACAAGACGCTGGACGCCCTACAACGGCCGGCCATCTCCGCGACGCACACTCCGACAGCGAACGTAACTTCATCTATGCCATTCAAACCCACAACAGGTGCTGCACTTCCACCGAACAACAATAGCACCGACTGTATGTCACAACTCACAAAAGCTATTGTTGCTGCTTCCGAACGGCCCAAACGGCCGGAGCTAGGTGTTTTCTCAGGTGACATCAGTCAATGGATGTCGTTTAAGTCTAGCTACGATAAAACAAAATGCCTTTTTTCTCCAGCGGAGAATTTGGTACGACTAAGCAACGCTGTTCGCGGCCCAGCGTATCAAGCCGTGGCGTCGCACTTGTGGGACTCAAGCGACCCAGACGACGTCATCCGCACGCTGGAGCAGAGCTTCGCAAGGCCAGAAATTCTTGTGGCACGGGAGATCTCTGCACTGCGGAATATTAAGATAAGTAACACAGAACATTTAAATATCTTGGCTAATAAACTGCGCAATTGTGTGTCAACCATCAAATATCTGCGCCAGTACGAGTACTTGTATTCGCCGGAACTCTTCCGTAGCGTTCTGTCAAAACTGAGCGAGCACACGCGAAGTCGTTTTACCGACTACGCGTCCACACGTGTCGTGTCTCGAGAAAATGACACAACACCTCGACTGCAACTACTATCGGACTTTTTGTTAGAGGAGGCGGACCGTCAACTTAAATTCAACTTTATTTCCGACTCAATGACCGCTTGCTCTTCGAATAGATTCATTGTCCCTAAGCCAGTCGTAAAGGAGATCGTACATGCCACAGTCACAAAGAGTAACGACGTACAGTGTACTTATTGTAAGCAAGGCTCACATTCTATCGTCAAGTGTAAGGCATTTCAGCTTCTCAACGTTGATAGTCGTTGGCAATGGATACGTCAATTCAAAATTTGCTACAGGTGCCTTAAGTCTAATCCACACAGGTGGAATTTTTGTCGAGCAAAGCCTTGTGGTAACAATGGGTGCACACGGCGTCATCACTCTTTGCTCCATGGCGCACTAGAATCTTCTTCACAGCCCGTCAGTAGCGGTTCGGTAGATAAAGGTACAGTCGCAATGACAAATGTTGATACACATATTATACACATTCCCACTGACCAGTCTAATATTCAGGTAACAAATGTATCCGAAACTCTCGTTAACGCAACAGGGCTGCCACAACCAAAGGCACTTCCGCGAGGTCTCTTGAAGGTGGTCCCGGTCGTGTTAGAAGGTCCAAAGGGACAATTTGCAACAACAGCACTTCTTGACGAGGGCAGCACTGCCACACTAATTGACGGTGACGTAGCCGCGCGTATTGGAGCTAGTACTACAACACGCCAAAGCCGCCTTCGCATAGAGGGTGTCGGCGGTATGTCTAAAGACGTCGACATAAGTTACGTAAATTTTTACATAAGAGGACGTAATCAGACAAAACGCTATTTAATTGAAAATGCCCGCGCTATTACTCCACTAGGCTTGCGTCCGCAGAATATAGGCGAAATAAATTACCGCGACTTCGAGCACTTGGCCAACATATCCGAGGAGCTGTCACATGACAACACGAGTCCGACTGTACTCATCGGAGCTTCAAATTGGGATTTGTCGCTAAGCCGAGATGTAAGAGTAGGCAAAAAGAACGAGCCCGTTGCCTCACGGACCTTATTAGGGTGGGTGTTACACGGCGCTATTTCAACTTCTTCGAAACCTATCGACTTCGTGAACGTTACTTACGATGACACTAGTGACACCGAAACACAAGCGTTTATGCAAAGGCAATATGATGAGTTAGAGAATCTTATTAAACATCAATATGAGATTGATTCTTTAGGCATTAGCAAAAAGCTACCGAAACAAAACGTCGAAGATCAACGTGCACTCGATATCATTACGAAGTCAGCGCGAAGACTCGATACTGGTCGGTTCGAAGTGAGGCTACCGTGGCGCGAGAATATACCGAAACCACTGCCCGATTCATACACATTAGCACTATCGCGTTTTTTGTCGCTTGAGAGACAGCTGTCTAAAGACCCCGTGCTTAAGGCCGGCTATGAAGCCTTCATTTCTGGAATCATAGAGAAAGGTTACGCCGAAGAATGTGAGATAGCGACTTACCACGGTTCTTATTCCAGTAATAATGACTCCATACGGTGGTACTTACCAACATTTGGCGTGATGCACCCACAGAAGCGGAAACTGAGAGTGGTGCACGACGCAGCGGCAAAGACTAAAGGCATATGTCTCAACAGTTTATTGCTAAAGGGCCCAGACTTGCTTCAACCCTTGCTCGATATTCTTTTCCGTTTCCGAGAAGGCGCTATCGCTCTGAATGCAGATATAAGGGAAATGTTCCCCCAAATAAAGATTGCAGCAGAAGATAGAGACGCTCAACGTTTTCTAGGGCGGAGCAAGGAAGGAAATCTAAAAGAATATCGCATGTCATCGATGATGTTCGGTGCCGTCTCTAGTCCCTTCATTGCTCTGGCACTTAAAAACAAAAATGCTGAAGAGTTTCAAGCCCAGTTTCCAGACGCTTGTCTCGCAATCATAAACGATCACTATATGGACGATTATTTGGGAAGCCATTTTGACATTTTGCAAGCTTCAAAAATCGCCTCTGACATCGTTAAAGTCCATAGCGCGTGTTGCTTTGAAATGCGCTCTTGGGTTTCAAATTGTCCAGAAGCGCTGTCTCAAATTCCAGTTGAACTGCGAAGCGAGAGCGGCTCTGAAGTCAATCTTCCACCAAATGCTAATGTAGGTGTTTTAGGGGTTAGATGGAACCCACGAACAGATCAATTAAGCTTTCGCGTAGTCCAACACGACTCTACTGCCTCCTTGACAAAACGATATATTTTATCAAAAGTCATGAAAATTTATGACCCTCTCGGCCTGTTAATGCCTATCATTATTGAAGGTCGGATAATTCTTCAAAAGCTGTGGAGAGAGCGATTGAACTGGGACACGCCAATACCCGAAAAGTTTATACCAGAGTGTAACAATTGGTTTAAACTGCTGGAATCCACGTCGAACGTGAGCATCCCACGGCATTACATGAACCAATCGACATTTTCAGACGTTCAGTTGCATGTATTCGCTGACGGTGGTGAACAGGCATATGCCTGTGTTGCCTACTGGCGCTTCACTTACGGTGATAATGAAGTGTCCTTGTCACTTATCGGTAGCAAAGCCAGAGTTGCTCCATTGAAACCCATTTCGATTCCGCGATTGGAGCTACAAGCGGCGCTAATCGCATCTAGATTTGCTCAAGCTATTTTAAAAGCCCACCGCCTAAAACCTTCCGCAGTTTTTTATTGGACTGATTCGACCACGGTCCTCAAGTGGTTGAGAGGTGATGCTAGAGCGTTTAAGCCGTTTGTAGCCCACCGTTTAGGGGAAATATTGGAAACCACAAACCCTTCCAATTGGCGATGGGTTCCAAGTGCACTCAATAACGCTGACGATGCTACAAAGCCCAAGGCATTGAATCTAGATTTGTCGCATCGTTGGTGTTCCGGTCCATCTTTTGTTTTATGCCCTGATTCTAACTGGCCCGTCGAATCTAGTTGTGATGAGGAAGTCACACCAGCGTCCGACGACAAATCGGAACTAGTGAGATTTCTTATCGATATTCCTCTGCCGGACTTACCGGTTCCCGAATTTACGCGTTTTAGTAAATGGTTGCGCCTACTAAGAGCGACCGCTCGTTTTATACAAGCCGCGCGCATTTTTAGATCCTTCTTGTCTCGAACAATTGATCAACGCTCTTATTTGTACGCAGATGGCACCACCTCCCCCTCTGGATTGACGGCTCTGGATATCTCCCACGCCGAGAACCTTCTTCTTCATCGTGCGCAAGTTGACAGCTTTCCTGAAGAATACAAGTCCTTGCAGTCATCGCAGCCAGTGGCCAAGAATAGCAGAATAGCCGCACTTTCCCCAGTGTTAGGCCCCGATGGCTTCATTAGACTCGATTCACGTATAACAGCCGCGCCTAGGGTAAGTGAGAGTGTCAAATGTCCGATGGTCTTGGATGGCCGCCATCACATAGTCCGCCTTATGATACTGCACTACCATCGCCAGACAGCCCATTCATTCAACGAACTTGTTTTGAACGAATTAAGACAGCGGTATTGGATACTCAAAGCGAGGAGTACTATACGGAGCGTCGCCAACACCTGCAACGAATGCAAGCGGCATAAGATTCAGCCTGTTATCCCGCAAACTGGCAACCTACCATCAGTACGGCTTGAACACCACAGAAGACCTTTTACCAACGTCGGCCTCGATTATTTCGGCCCCATAGACGTCACGGTCAATCGTCGCTACGAGAAGCGCTATGTAGCCCTATACACCTGTCTCGTAACCAGAGCGCTGCACCTCGAAGTGGTCGGGTCACTATCATCAGATTCCGCACTGTTGAGCCTGAGGCGGTTCATAGCCCGAAGAGGATCCCCATCAGTCATCATGTCCGACAATGGCACAAATTTTGTCGGCGCCAATAGGATCCTAAGAGCTTTGCATGGAGATGATTTACGGGAGTATGCTACAAACCACAAGATCGAGTGGCGTTTTATTCCCCCTGCATCACCATTCATGGGAGGGGCCTGGGAGCGTCTGGTTCGGACTGTGAAGACTGCCCTAAGGTACACCCTAAAGACCAAATCTCCCAAGGAAGAAATATTGACAACCCTACTAGCGGAAGTAGAGGGAATTGTTAACTCAAGACCGCTCACGTATATATCACCCTCGCCGCAAGCTCCGGAAGCCATAACACCATTCCATTTCATTCTCGGAACATCATCCATCAGTCCGTGGACGTCGTCTCTCACAGACTCAGATTTAGTAAGGCGATGTGATTGGCGGCAGACACTCCGTTTGGCTGATCACTTTTGGACGCGGTGGCTGCAAGAGTACCTGCCTACACTGCGACCTAGAGGACCACGCGGCGGCGGCTTTCCAGCTATATCCGAGGGGGACGTTGTGCTTATCGCGGACTCTTCCTTGCCGCGGGGCCTGTGGCCATTAGGAAGAGTTGTTAAAATATTTAAGGGGGCTGACGGAACTGTGCGCGTTGCGGATGTCTTAACTAAAGGGGGAACCTTGCGCCGCCCAGTCCGAAAGCTTTTACTTATAACTTCTGACAACCAGCCACCTTCCAACGATTGTTAGTGTTCCACTGGGGGCGGGGATGTTGGAAGCTGGCTGGCTGGTCGGCACAGAGCGTACCTTTTTATTGCTATTGTGAAATGTAGTGTCACGTCATGACTAATGTTCCTTCTTGATTGAAGCCAATATGTCAGAAAAATATATATCTGTAACCGATGATAGCAAAGAATTACATTGCATTAGTTTAAAACGCTGCTTTTTCATTTAGTCCACGCTCACGTAATTATCAAGTACCTTAGCTTCAATATATTATTATATGTGTGAATTTTCGATACATTATGTACGCACGACAGCACGGTAGGTTAAACAGTCATCACGTACGGCATAAAGACGGTCTCAAGGTCGAAATGAAATGAAATAAATATTTATTACACAGAAAATTCATTTTACAAACGTGTACAGAGGCCCCCAAACTAGGCAGAGTCTGTATCTTGGGAAACCAATTTATTTTTACTTGGTGAAGCGACCCGAGTTGCTACCGTGAAACCTACCTATTAATAAAAACAATTTATTTATAAAAATAGGAATAACAAATAGTTCTAATATATTTGTTATACATGTATAGTCTGACGTGCTGCTGACTGTACTTAGCGAGCAATAAATATAATTAAAATGAAGGCGCATGTGTAAGGGCACTAATGGCCTTAAAAAAATTAACTAGGTATAATGCGTTTTAAACTTATTGGTGACTCGGAACATCGCGCGAATCATTGCGCAGAACATAATTTCGATGTCAGTCAGAGAGGCGAGTGGTGGGGCACGGCTACGTGCATAGTTGCTATCTTCACAGCCACCAATAAGATTGAAACGTATTGTATATCTAAATTCATATTGTGTGATAAAGCTGTGTTGACATGATCAAAGTACACTTGGACCAAGTAATTGGATGACTTTGGATCATGTAAATGAGCAATCAAAGCGCACTTGGATCAAAATTTTCTAAACTTGGATCATGCTCTACTTTCATCCAAGCCAGCTTGGACCAAGTGGTTTTGATGTCTACTTGGACGCTACTTAGATCATGTAAACGAGCAATTCAAGTGCACTTTGACGTCGCCGTATCGAAAAAGCTATTCTATCCAAGTTACTTAGTCCAAGGACACTTTGATCATGTCAACAGGTATCCAAGTATACTTTGACCAAAGCTACTTTATCCAATTTACTTCGTCCAAGTACACTTTGATCATGTCAACGCGGCTTGAATCATAAAGTTATTAACATTACCTATTTCTGCTCTGTATTGAATTGCTTTTTCCATGACTGCACCTGCACCTCTATTCTTAAGGTATTTAAGGTGTGGTTTCTCTTTACCATGACCGGGTCTTTGCTGTGGCATTTCATCCAGTTGGAATTTTGTCAAGTGGAGGATCTCCTCAAGATATATATCTTTTACTGGGTATGCTAATCCCTCAATATGCATCAGTGGGCAGTTACCGAAATATCCGGATAGCTTATCTGCATCTAGTGTGGCACTCATCAGTATTAGTTTTAAATCCTTACGTTTTTGTAGTACCTTGAAATAAGAAACGGCTATTAATATCAAAATCTCATGAAATTGCAAGACATGTTTTTACAGGAATCTAAAGGCTCGAAGTCCTAAAGCTATAGGTATATAATAATGCTGAAATTAGCACCATGTTTTTGGCTTCATCACCTACTAGAAGCTAGTATGGAAATATTTAGCCCTTAAGCAGACATTGAATTGATCTATTGCTTGAGCTTATATTGGTTGAACTATTTTGTTTGTGTCTTTAAGTGCTTAAAGATGCACTTGAATAATACAGATTTAAGGTGACCAAAACCAAGGTGTCACTATGCACTTAAACTTTTATACTACTGCTCGCGGCCCACTCAGTCAGGCCAGCGCACGAGAGATGTCATGTGTCGGTTGAGACAGAGCTACGCAACAGAAGAGCTACGCAACACTTCAGAGACGCTTATAATAATAGGCATAAGGCGCTGTGCAAACTAAAATTGTACTTTATTGCCGTGCAGCGAGAGTAGCGATTATTTGACTGTCCTCGCGCTGATGGGATTCTGACGTTTAGTACTTATATTCTGTGCTTAAATCTATAATTAATAAAATGTAACCATAAAGATCCCACCTGCTTTAGCATGCACATAGCAAAGTCAATGTGACAATCCCGTTCATGCACTTCGTCCAATATCACATGGCTGTAGTCAGTCAACCCCTGGTTGAGTTCTAAGTCAACCAACAATACACCGGTGGTGCAAAACATCATGCTGCCGCGAGCTCTAGCGTCTACTCTGAAATATTTTAAACATTAAGTACGTCATGATAAAGAATAGGCATCCAGTTTTTTCTTAGAAATGACATTGACATTTATTTCATTGCAATAAAGTTAAAATTGTAAATGACTTTTATGTACACCCATGCTTTAAATCCTCTGTAAGGGGTTCTGAAACAGTTAGCTTACTGCCATCATTACAATATCCCGAGCGAGAGCTGGTGGTGCTGCGCCGCGCGCCCACGCGCGAGCAACGCATTATGAAATTCAGTACAACATTATAACACTCTTGCGGAAGACATAATGACGAGGAGGGAGAGGAAAGTCAAAGTAAAAACCTTTATCTACTCTCATATCGTAAAATTCGAGTTATGAATTTCAAAACGAATTTATATTGGCATACTTTATACACGCAATACCTTCGCTATACTAAAGTATGCTAAAAAATAACTTTTTTTCTCATTACGATACAGGGCAAATCCAAAAAGAAGGCAGTGCCGCGATATTAAAAAAAAACAATGATATTCCCATATACTTTCCATGATAAAAATGTACTCTATGGTGATCGATGGCTTAGCGTAACGATTAGTCTGCTGGAATTCACTCAATTCATTATTTTTTTCTAATAGAATACGCGCCATTTTTTAATTTTAATTTTTACTTTTGCTTAAAAATTTCTGATAGTAGTGAGAAACGTAGTGATTATTTCCTCTGTGGTAGTGAGTGTGAAGAAAGACTCCCCGATATTTTAGATGCTGCGACGGAAAAACGTCTTACTTTACATAGGTAAGAAACCTACCTAAACCATAGTCGAGAAACTACTTACTCTTTTAATTATTGATATTTTATTTTGTAGGTTCAATCACAAATTATATGAGAGTAGATAAAGTTGTGTATGAAACTGTACTATGGGCAACAGCGTCGCTTAACCAGTTTTCAACAAAATTCGCGTGCGCGCGTATCGCCCCTGCACGAACTAAACGTATGTGACAGCGGGCGCGGCGTGCAAGCGATTTTAACCTTAGCAGTGGTTAAGCGACGCTGTTGCCCATGGTACATAACTAGGTATTAAAACACTCGTGTGATACTATTAAAAACCTCGCCTACGGCTCGGTTTTTAAACACACACTCATGTTTTAATACCCCTCATTATGCATCAGTTTCATAAACTACTATTATAAAGGATACATATCATGGGTTTAGATAAATATCATGGGTGTTTTTAATCCATATGTATTAAAATATTGTTTGTTTCCCTAATAAAAATAAGAAAAAAAATGGGTGTAGATAAAGTCTTGTATGCAACTGTACATAATTAGGTATTAAAACACTCATATGATACATAAACCCACATTCGTGTTTTAATACCCCTCGTTATAGTACAGTTGCATAAATAACTATTAAGGCTCTCTCTCGCTGCCCCCGCGCCTATTTTACGGACTCGTGTAAACAGTCGCCGCCAGTCGCTAGCATGCCTCCGTGCCGTAAAATAAAATAGGGTGTACTTCTTCTTGTAAAATGGCGCTAAAACTTAGCGAAAACGAGATTTTAAAGCTTGTTTAATTATAGGTAGGTATATAGGGAACAAGAATGCCTTTGGGACAACAGATGCGAAAACTATCGAAACAAGGAAAAGTGCCTAGCAGCGCTGCAAACAATCAGGTTAGGAATGTCTATAGAAGAATTCGACATCAATGACAGTCGAAAATTCAAACTACCACAAGTGCGCACTATTTAGAATTAAACAAAATTGAGAAATCTACAAGATCGGGTGCTGGAGGGTAAAATGGTTTGAAGCCAATTGTCCTGAATTTATTTTAAATGATGGAGATTTAGCGAGACAGACTGGCGCAAAAACTAGCACCAACGGCTGCGGCGGCGTGCTTATGTCTGGTACTAGAAAAAGCACTGTGTAAACGACTAACTAGTGTCATGGCGTGCTAGTCACTGGCGGCGAGATTTTGGCAGCTGAAAATAGTCATCGTCTAAGCGGTCTGAAGGTATGCTGTACGGTAGTCACTAGCGCTGTAATTTAGGCGCCTCAAAATAGTCTCCGTGTAAATCTACCTGGTTCGAAGCAACTAAGTTAGACTTATCTAATTTAATATTAACTATGTTAATGGCTATTTATGATGAAAATAAATAATTATGAAAAGGCAGCTTTTAGATTTTGGTTAAATTAAATTTACTAACTTTTCTAATCTGACAGCATATCCAACAGAAGTGCCCATTGATTCTGCCCTTTCGCTGGCTACTCTAGCAGCTAGAGACGATGCTGCGATTCGTCTTGGTTGTGTGATCAACAGTTTTATATTGGCTCCCTTGTTGTTCATTATAGCATCATCAAGAATTATTTGTGGCACCTGTAAAATTGTGTATTTTATAAACATACTCCTACATACCAGAAGCTATGAAATTATGTACGCACATCAACTTTGTCTAGGGATACAGGTGTATTTTTCATACAAACGAGGTAACTTTGAAGCCTTGGTTTTCTGCAAGGGATGTACCGTGCTGTGATCTATTGGTGGGGTGCCCTTCGCATCGCATAATTTCGATTGTCCTAAAGTCACTTGGCATAACTCGATTGGCATAATAATCACAAAGCATACTATTTATTTAGCATAAATTTCGGTACGCATAACCATCGAATTGCATAACTTTTAAAAAGCATAATATGTCAAAGCATAATAGTTACAATTCCTAATTTCAATTGGCATATTGTCAGTAAGCATATTTTGAAAGGCATAATTTTGTTATGTCTAATATACCTACATAACTACTAATGTTTTATAGCATTAGTAGTTATGTATAAAATATATATGTCGGCGCCGGCCTGGCGCCTGTAATAAAATAATTATTTTAACACTTTTGTTATTAAATAACATCGAGAAAGGCGAAATAGGACTCTTGTGTTTGAAAGTCAAACTAATTAAGTCAAGATTTATGGTATGGGAACGAGGTGATTTTGTACACTTCACTAAACGTAGTCGTGGGCCCGCTCTTGAGACCAAATTATTTATGTGACATTTACAAAAAAAAAACCAAGGATTCGAACATGCGACATCATCAACCCTGGATCAGGGCATTCTTTGCTGAGACGTTGATCAGATCGAGTGTGGCCCACGAATTCGTATCCGTTCCTAATAACTGTTTCCTATAGGAAGCTACTTACATCGTTAGTTAAAGTCAGTGTTAATTTCAAATAGAACAATCGTCACTAATTAAAGGTGTTATTGTTAAGCATTCGCAAGCGTTTCCTAATTGCCCACAAATCTAAGTTTATTATAAATAATGGCCACCCATCCTGGTGCCGTCCGAGAGCTCGGCGCTCCGACATATATATAGAAAAGGAAACATAACTAATTTGAATACTAATTTATAAAAAAAAAACTTTAATTGTGACCACCATTGGTGGGTTAGGTTAGGTCAGTGTTTAGAGTTTAGACCACTCTAAGCTAAGCAGGTGGAGCTTAATAATGCTTGTATGCATGTTGCACGCTGCATGCTTGTTTGAATGCTGTGCTTCCTTGCATGCATGCATGCTTGCTTGCATTGTGGATGCTTGCTTGCAAAATGCTTGCCGGGGGGTGCAGGGGGCCCCCCTGTTCGGGGGGGTCGGGGGGCCTGAGGCCCCCCGCTATAAAGAAAAACTTTTTGTGTACTAGGTAGGTTAGGTTAGTGTTTTGACCACTTGCACACACATAGTGCTTGCATGCACGCTGCATTTTGCATGCTTGCCTGCATGCTGCATGCTTGCCTGCATGCTGCATGCTTGCCTGCATGCTTGCTTGCATATTGCCTGCTTGTCTGCATGCTTGCTTGCGTGTTGGGTGCTTGCTCGCACGGATGCTGCAGGCTGGGTTTTTGCTTGCAGAGTGCTAGCCGGGAGGTGCAGGGAGCAGAAGTGCTCATATTTTTAATGATTACTTATTCATAAAATAATTATGAGTTTTAAAAAATATGCCTAAAGAAATTAGGTCTCTTATTACAATGCGTAATAAGATTATGTCTTTTGATGATTATGCTTTTTAGACAATATGCCAATTAAAAAATATGCATTTTGACATTTATGCTTTTTGAAAATATGCCATTGAATATTTATGCTTAACAAAATTAAGCCTTATGATATTATGCGTTTTGAAATTGTGCTATAAAATATTATGCTAAATGATGATTATGCCATTTAACAGTATGCGTTTCATGTTTAGGACAAATAAAGTTATGCGTTCCATTAGGTAATCCTATTGGTGGCTATCCAGGGAGTGAATGGAGGTGATTCAGATCGTTATACACACCCAACTGATCTGATCAACATTCTAAAAGATTAAAGGACATGTTTAAAGAAAACCACGAAAATAGCATTAAAATGTAGGGAAACTCTGAAACTGAGAACTCTTTTAGAATGCCGATCAGATCAGTTGGGTGTGTATAATGATCTGAATCTCCTCCATGCACTCCCTGGATAGCCATCATCAGATCACAGCACGGTACATCCCTGGCAGGAAACCAAGGCTTTAAAGTTACCTTGTTTCTATGAAAAAAAAATAGACCTGTAGACAAAGATGATGAGTATAATTAAATTCTACCTGAGTAGATTTTCCACAGCCTGTTTCACCACTTATTACTACTACTTGGTTATTGTTAATAACATTAAGTAGATCTTCAGACTTTTTATATGCTGGCAACATCTCTCGAAATTTCTTCATTTTAATGTACTGAGATTTTCTCAACCTGTTTTGATGTTCTTCATAATAAGCCAGGTTCAAACTTTCTACATCATCATTTGATTTAGTTATGTTTACACCTTTTGATAAACATTCTTCTAATTTTTCATTAAAAGTTCCAGTGATGATGTCATTGTAACCATATTTGAAGTCACCTGCACCCCTGAGGGACAAAATTCGATTTCCTGTCCCATATTCTTGGTCTGGTTCTGATTTTGTTAGAATGAAATCGGGTGTCTGTGATGACCCTGGTTCAGAGCAATCTGAAGATGTGCTTTTAAAAATCTTTAATGATGGTTCTTTTATCTCAATGTCATCGTGGCTTTCTGTTTTAGTATGAACTGTTTCTGCACCTCTGAGGGACAAAATTCGATTTCCTGTCCCGTATTCTTGGTCTGGTTCAGATTTTAGTGGAATGAAATCAGGTGTCTGCGATGACCAATCTGAAGATGTGCTTTTAAAAATCTTTAATGATGGTTCTTTTATTTCAATGTCATCGTGGAATTCTGTTTTAGTTTGCACTGTTTCACTGTTATCAGGAAATAAAACTGAAAACTTTTTTGGCAATATTTTAATGTTCTCTTTTTCAGCAATTTTAGCTATAGAATCAAGATTGCTTATTAATTTTGTTATTACTGGTTTGGGTATCCTAAGTGTTATCTGGAAAGGAATATTAGTTAGAAAAAGGTTAGAAACATATAATACTTTTTTTAATGCACAACAGCATAGTGATTGGCTTTCATCTCACCTGATGTTAAGTGACGATGAGGCCGAAGGTGGAAGCACACTACACCTGGGATCCTCATCACTGAGGAACTGACTATCTTACCTCTAACTGCTGGAACACAACAATTTTTTATATTGTTGTTATGGTGTCAGACTAAGCTAAGATGGTGGTAGCTAACCAGACGGACTTGAAATAAGCCCTACCACCAACCAAACCAAGTACAAGTGAATAAACACCTTCTGGGCAAGCTCGCTCCATCGTAGGCCCTGTCTTTGCTTTAGGGCTAGACTGGGGTCAAGAGCAAACCCATTTATGATAAAAAAAAGAAAAAAAAAACAAATTGTAGCCCTCCGGGAATCAGACCCAGGACCCCTGCCTCTTACAAGGGTAGGCGAACCACTAGACCACAGAGGCAGTTTGAAACCGGCGGTTAACCTATAAGTTAGAACAAGGCCGGCCAAACCCAGGCCCGCCAAGGCATTTGAATTTGCCCGCCAGATATCGGCCGGCTGGCCGGCGCAGGTAGCACTGCGCGCCGGCCAGCCCCGCTTAAAAGTTGTGGCCCGGCGCCATCATTGTCTAAAAAATTTTGCCCACCTGACAAATTTATTGGCCACCCTTGAGTTAGAAGAACTATCTTTAAAATAAAACAAAAGGAAGATTTAAGAACCAAATCAGTACATACATTTGGATGTTTAGGTTTTCCGTCTTTCCCGTTCTTCTTGTGTAAATCACGATAGAACAGCCCGATTTGGCGTCCTCGCAGCCCTGGTGGTGCCCTTGGTTTAGCCCAGTTCGATGAGGAACCACCATCACTTCTATTTCTATTCATCCTCCAAGAAAGTCCTCTTCGAGACATGATGGTATTCTGGATAAACTGATAGTTTTAAACGTTTGACTTCAATGTTTCTCTTTGCATAGCACTGGCTCAATAAAGTAAATAAACCTGCCGGCTACTGACCAATATTTTTTTGTTTTTCAAATAATTTCATACAGTTTTTTATTATGATTTACACTTACTTGCTCTGATTGTTGGAATTTATTTAGAGAATTTAAATTAAAAATCCACACACAGCAAGCAACTTCACTTCCCTTTAGTAAGATTTATTTAACTTCTGTCTGGTCTGGTTCTCTGTTTGACTTTGACAATTTGTTTGACACTTAGGTAGAACCTTAGGTTGCCATTCATCGTTTTTGCCGAGAAAGAAAACTTTTGTCAATCAACGGCATTGGCGAGAGCACACGAGAGCGGCTCCCTACATTTCCGGCAGTGTTGTTTGTTCCTGGTAAATTTAGGATTGCCGTATTCACACTCAAAAATTGCCGTAAAACGACAAAAATTCTAAATAATTGCCGTATTTTCGAAAAATACACCAATTTTGGCAATGAAAATTGCCGTATTTGTATGGACAGCGTTACAAAATGATGCCGTATCTCGAGTCAAATTCGATCGGGATTACCGTAGAATACGGCAATTGCCGTATCAAGAACAACACTGATTTCCGGTGTTCGCCAATGGGCAAAACTTTTGGCGAATAGCGAGAGAGAGCGACGAGTTTGTGCGAAATGACGGCATAAGCTTTGTTTATAAATCTGTATTATCTTATCATAAGTCTACCAGTAAACGAGTCGGTATAAATGGTTTATTGATCGAAGAAGTAAATTAATCATTTGCTCTCATTGTGGGAACTATCCCCTAATTGGAAATACGAAGAACATTGTTACATTAACATCCACGTTAACGTCATCCGTTTAATTATTTAATTATTATTTTCAATAAGTATAGGGTCTACGAAATAAAAAATATAAGAAATACAATTGTTTTTCGTTTTTGGAATTAAAAAATGGCCGCCGGGATTTTAAGTGATTTACGGGGATACTGTACTGGGTATACCCAAGAACCTTATATTCATGTGTCATAGAATATGAATATAAGGTTCTTGGGTATACCTATAGAAGTATAGATTATTTATCTGACGTTTTGCTGACATCCGTAATGCAGATATACCCGTAATATAATAAGTCTATGTACCTACCCTACCTTACTACTATTCTTATTAGGTAGGTAGAAAAAAAGGTAGGGTGTAATCGCAATAAACTTCTTTATGCCGAGTAAGTTTATTCATAGGCATAAATTTTACATTGCAATAATATATAGAGGGGATGCCACATTTACGAAAGTCGTCTATTTACGATTCCCGTTGGACAAGAGAGTGCTCCACCGACAACCGGTATCATTGTCTTCAGCATGATCTCCTGAACAAGAATACAGCGGTTGTCGCATTATAAAGTGGTGGAGAGGGGAGGGGTGGAGGGAAGAGATGCGGCAGTCGAGTATCGGAAATTGGTTGATTTTCTCAACAACCACTTGACCGATTTAAACAAATAAGGTGTTTTAGGGTAGGTAATATCCTTAACAACATATTTTATTTAGCAATGGTTTTTTAAATACTATAGTTTATTAAATAATTAGAAAAAAGTCGAATTTCAAACAAAATCATTTTTAGTTTTGTAGATTTGAAGCAGTAAATTAAAATAAAGTACAGAAGTACATATAGTATAAAGCACTAAGTAAAATTGCCACAATCATTGGCTTGCTGTCTGTTTTTTAGTTTTGAAATTTGGCTGGAAGACAACAAAATTATCATAGATATAGTGCGAGAGGTCACTGTCCGAATAATATGGAAACCTATTTAACGAAAGTCGTCTAATGACGATTCCCGTCGGACCAAAGAGTTCTCTACTGAAAACCGGTATCATTGTCTTCAGCATGATCTCTTGAACAAGAATATAGCGGTTGTTGCATCATAAAGTGGTTGAGGGGGGAGGGAGGGGAGGGAAAAGATGCGGAAATCGGGTATTAGGGTTTGGATAATTTCTCAGTAACCGCTTGTCCGATTAAAACAAATAACGTTTCATATGGTAGATAATACCTGTAACAACATATTTTATCTAACAATGTTTTTTGTAAATACATACTAAAGTTTATTACAAAAATAGAAAAAAGATGAATTTCAAACAAAGGCTTTTTTAGTTTTGTAGAATTGAAGCAGTAAATTAAAAGAAAGTACTATGAAATTAAAACTATGAAGATTTGCCCCAGAAAAAAAAATTTTATACATAGCACAATTGTTCCACTATATGAAGTGATAAACTTGTTAAACATTTTTATCTAGTAACTATGCTAAAAAAATTTTTTGGGTCGCGTGGCGAAATGTTTTCTACCATTTTTTTCGAAAATCCTCCACAGAATTAAAACTATAAAGATTATCCTCGGAAAAAAATATTGGTGAATAGCCCAGTTATTCCAATATATATAAAATAATAAACATGTTAAACATTTTTGTCTAGTAACTATGTTAAAAAAATGATTATTTTTTCACGAGGTGAAATTTTTTCTACCATTTGTTCGAAAATCCTCTACAGAATTAAAACTATGAGGATATGCCCCAGAAAAAAAATAATAGTGAATAGCCCAGGTATTTCATTATATAGAATAATAAATTTGTCAAATATTTTTGTCTAGTAACTGTGTTAAAAAATATTTTGTGCCATGCAAACTCGTTTAAACGTAACTTTGCAGGTCCACCGTGTTATGTGACACAAAATTTTTTTTAACAGAGTTACTAGACCAAAATGTTTGATAAGTTTATTAATCTATATAATAGAATAACTAGTCTATTTACTGTAATTTTTTTTCTGGAGAAAATCCTCATAGTTTTAATTCTGTAGAAGATTTATGGAAAAATGATTTGTTAGAGAAATTTTCACTGCGCGATAGAAATCATTTTTTTAACATAATTTCTAGACAAAAATGTTTAACAAGTTATTTTTTATATATACTGCAATAACTAAGCTATTCACCAGGATTTTTTTCTAGGGCAAATCATCATAGTTTAAATTCTGTAGAGAATTTTCGAAAAAAAAGTTGTAAAGAAAATTTCGCCACGCAACACAAAACATTTTGTAACACAGTTACTAGACAAAAATATTTAACAAAATTATTCTATATAGGAAAATAACTGGACTATTCAATATTATTTTTTTATGGGGCAAATTTTGATAGTCTTAATTCTGTAAAGGATTTTCGAAAAAAAAAGATAAAGAAAATTCGCCACGCAATAAAAAAATTTTATTTAACATAATTACTGGACAAAGATGTTTGATAAGTTTATTATTCTATATAATAGGATAACTGAGCAATTTACCTTTATTTTTTTCTGAGGCAAATCTTCATACTTTTAATTCTGTAGAGGATTTAAGAAAAAAAAATGGAAGAGAAAATTTCACCACGCGACACAAAAAAATTTTTTTTAACTAGTTACTAGACAAAAATGTTTATCAAGTTTATTATTCTATAGAGAGGAGTGACTGGGCTATTCACCGATATTTTTTTTCTGGAGCAAATCTTCATAGATTTAATTACAAAGTAGTTTATTTCAATTTACTGCTTCAATTCTACAAAACAAAAAAATATTTATTTGAAATTCGTATTTTATCTAATTATTTCATAAACTATAGTATCTACAAAAACTATTGCTTGATAAAATCTGTTGTTAAGGATATTACCTATCCTTATCATATGACAGTTTATTTGTTTAAATCGAACAAGTGGTTATTGAGAAATTAGCGAAACTCTGATAACTGAGTTTTGCCTTCCCCCCCCCCCCCTCCCCCCCACCACTTTATAATGCGACAACCGCTATATTATTGTTCAGGAGATCATGCTGAAGTCAATGATACCAGTTATCGGTAGACACAGAGTACTCGGTAGAGCACTCGCTTGTCCGACGGGATTTCAATTTTGAAGGCCTGGCCTCTCCTCTAATATAGATAAGCTAATGAATATAATAATGGTTCAAAATAATAATAATTTATTATAATAATATAATAATGGTTCGAAATAAAATAATAGTTCCTAATAAATACAATAATAGTTCGTGTGTGCAATTTACCGACATTTTTAAAAGCTTTTATTAGGCTCATTACGGTTAATGTCGGCCAACTGGCGCGAGGGACAGCGGGAATCTGGAGAGATAGTTCGCCTACTATACATAAAACTTGGCGAAACTACCCGAGAACCCTTTGATGTACCGACACGCGACACGGAATGGATAGAAGGCGAATATAAGCGAGTTTTTAAAGAAGTTGATTCTAGTTTGTTTGTTTGTTTGCTTAGACTTATCAGTAAAATATATACCCAAAAGTCAAATTATAATAAATATTTATTAAATAACTGATATTTCGTTTTATTTCCTTAAAACTTTTTCATTTATTCGTTGTTGAACAACCGTTTTTTTCGCCTGCTTCTTGATGGGTCGTACCCTTACAGCCGTTTGCACTAAACTCAAGTTAGGCGTGTCCTAGTTAAGATATTTCTTAGCTTAGGAACAGCCTAAAAATGCCGAGCTGAAATTTTTGTTTGCACTAACAGAGTACGTCGTAACTTGGGCATCGCCTTGCTAAGAGAAAGAATGAACGAATGTAAATATTAATTGTTTATGGATTTTTAAGCCGGCGAAGTAATATACGTAGATAATACTAAATAATATACTAGAAAAAATACGACTCGCACCAGATCAATACTCAGACGGGAATCGAACCCGCGACCTTTGGATATCCGGTCCAATGCTCTGACCGCTGAGCTACCGAGTCACTAGTGACATCGTCGAATTTTTCCTAGTATATCCTAAACTCTTACGCTGTAAGCCAGCGTTATTTCACCAATGTGAGGAATTACCTCGACATTCAATTGAAATATCTTTCCAGATATTTTAACAATTGATTAAGATGAAATAGCTATATAATTTTTAAATTTGAGATTTTTGCATTTACAATGCTATTTTTAAACAATACTAAATAATATACTAGAAAAAATACGACTCGCACCAGATCAATACTCAGACGGGAATCGAACCCGCGACCTTTGGATATCCGGTCCAATGCTCTGACCGCTGAGCTACCGAGTCACTAGTGACATCGTCGAATTTTTCCTAGTATATCCTAGACTCTTACGCTGTAAGCCAGCGTTATTTCACCAATGTGAGGAATTACCTCGACATTCAATTGAAATATCTTTCCAGATATTTTAACAATTGATTAAGATGAAATAGCTATATAATTTTTAAATTTGAGATTTTTGCATTTACAATGCTATTTTTAAACAATACTAAATAATATACTAGAAAAAATACGACTCGCACCAGATCAATACTCAGACGGGAATCGAACCCGCGACCTTTGGATATCCGGTCCAATGCTCTGACCGCTGAGCTACCGAGTCACTAGTGACATCGTCGAATTTTTCCTAGTATATCCTAAACTCTTACGCTGTAAGCCAGCGTTATTTCACCAATGTGAGGAATTACCTCGACATTCAATTGAAATATCTTTCCAGATATTTTAACAATTGATTAAGATGAAATAGCTATATAATTTTTAAATTTGAGATTTTTGCATTTACAATGCTATTTTTAAACAATACTAAATAATATACTAGAAAAAATACGACTCGCACCAGATCAATACTTTTTTTCTAGTATATTATTTAGTATTGTTTAAAAATAGCATTGTAAATGCAAAAATCTCAAATTTAAAAATTATATAGCTATTTCATCTTAATCAATTGTTAAAATATCTGGAAAGATATTTCAATTGAATGTCGAGGTAATTCCTCACATTGGTGAAATAACGCTGGCTTACAGCGTAAGAGTTTAGGATATACTAGGAAAAATTCGACGATGTCACTAGTGACTCGGTAGCTCAGCGGTCAGAGCATTGGACCGGATATCCAAAGGTCGCGGGTTCGATTCCCGTCTGAGTATTGATCTGGTGCGAGTCGTATTTTTTCTAGTATATTATTTAGTATTGTTTAAAAATAGCATTGTAAATGCAAAAATCTCAAATTTAAAAATTATATAGCTATTTCATCTTAATCAATTGTTAAAATATCTGGAAAGATATTTCAATTGAATGTCGAGGTAATTCCTCACATTGGTGAAATAACGCTGGCTTACAGCGTAAGAGTTTAGGATATACTAGGAAAAATTCGACGATGTCACTAGTGACTCGGTAGCTCAGCGGTCAGAGCATTGGACCGGATATCCAAAGGTCGCGGGTTCGATTCCCGTCTGAGTATTGATCTGGTGCGAGTCGTATTTTTTCTAGTATATTATTTAGTATTGTTTAAAAATAGCATTGTAAATGCAAAAATCTCAAATTTAAAAATTATATAGCTATTTCATCTTAATCAATTGTTAAAATATCTGGAAAGATATTTCAATTGAATGTCGAGGTAATTCCTCACATTGGTGAAATAACGCTGGCTTACAGCGTAAGAGTTTAGGATATACTAGGAAAAATTCGACGATGTCACTAGTGACTCGGTAGCTCAGCGGTCAGAGCATTGGACCGGATATCCAAAGGTCGCGGGTTCGATTCCCGTCTGAGTATTGATCTGGTGCGAGTCGTATTTTTTCTAGTATATTATTTAGTATTGTTTAAAAATAGCATTGTAAATGCAAAAATCTCAAATTTAAAAATTATATAGCTATTTCATCTTAATCAATTGTTAAAATATCTGGAAAGATATTTCAATTGAATGTCGAGGTAATTCCTCACATTGGTGAAATAACGCTGGCTTACAGCGTAAGAGTTTAGGATATACTAGGAAAAATTCGACGATGTCACTAGTGACTCGGTAGCTCAGCGGTCAGAGCATTGGACCGGATATCCAAAGGTCGCGGGTTCGATTCCCGTCTGAGTATTGATCTGGTGCGAGTCGTATTTTTTCTAGTATATTATTTAGTATTGTTTAAAAATAGCATTGTAAATGCAAAAATCTCAAATTTAAAAAATAATATACGTAGAGTATAGATAAGGTCATAGAGTACTTTTTTGGTTAAAACATCACATTGATTCATTCGTGAGTTAAAAGGAGACGAAAGATAAGGCGTTGGTTTATTTTATTTGGTAGGGTGATCGAAAAAGTTATGTCATCAACTGTCAATTTAGAAAATGGAAATCAAATCGCGGCAGTGTTGCCAATGGTACGGTAATTGCCGTATTATACGGTAATTGGGGTCAAAAATTAACCTTGACACGGCGGCAGCCTATTGCAGAAGTTTACATACAAGTACAGTTATTTCATACGTTCTTATTCTTTTATAAGTGCAGTAATTGTATTGAAATACGGCAATTTTAGCGATTTTCCACCGAGTCGTTTAGTAATTCAATTATTTCAATTAATGTTCCATGAATCTTCCATTTTTCAGCAAATATTTCTGTTTTTGTCACAATTGACGGCCACAGGCTATAACCACAGATTTACAATTCATAACATAGGAATTTCTTAAGCCTTGGGCGCTCGATATTGGGTCCGTAAGTTAAGAATAGCCTAAAGTGCATTTAAGAACGTCCTAAGGTTAGTGCAAACCAATTTTTTTCTAAGAATGTCTTAAGTTAGTTAGGAAAAGACTTAGGCGATTTTTAAGTTTAGTGCAAATGGGTGTAACAGCCGTTTGCACTAAACTCAAGTTAGGCGTGTCCTAGTTAAGTTATTTCTTAGCTTAGGAACAGCCTAAAAATGCCGAGCTGAAATTTTTGTTTGCACTAACAGACTACGTCGTAACTTGGGCATCGCCTTGCTAAGAGAAAGAATGAACGAATGTAAATATTAATTGTTTATGGATTTTTAAGCCGGCGAAGTAATATAGGTCATAGAGTACTTTTTTGGTTATAACATCACAATGATTCATTCGTGAGTTAAAAGGAGACGAAAGATAAGGCGTTGGTTTATTTTATTTGGTAGGGTGATCGAAAAAATTATGTCATCAACTGTCAATTTAGAAAATGGAAATCAAATCGCGGTAGTGTTGCCAACGGTACGGTAATTGCCGTATTATACGGTAATTGGGGTCAAAAATTAACCTTGACACGGCAGCTTAATGCAGAAGTTTACATACAAGTACAGTTATTTTATACGTTCTTATTATTTTATAAGTGCAGTAATTGTATTGGAATACTGCAATTTTTGCGATTTTCCACCGAGTCGTTTAGTAATTCAATTATTTAAATGAATGTTCCATGAATCTTCCATTTTTCAGCAAATATTTCTGTTTTTGTCACAATTGACGGCCACAGGCTATAACCACAGATTTACAATTCATAACATAGGAATTTCTTAAGCCTTGGGCGCTCGATATTGGGCGCGTAAGTTAAGAATAGCCTAAAGTGCATTTAGGAACGTCCTAAGGTTAGTGCAAACCAATTTTTTGCTAAAAATGTCTTAAGTTAGTTAGGAAAAGACTTAGGCGATTCTTAAGTTTAGTGCAAATGGGTGTTAGAGTATAGTGTAAGTACCATACTTGTTGTATGGTCTGTGCATGCATGCATGACTGACAGTGACAGTGACATTTTCTTCCTGTCTGTCTGTTTTGTCACGGTCTTTGTCGATGTGAGAGTTGTTGTGTTGTAATTTAATACAATTTTTAAATAATTTATTTAATTGAATATGAAAAGTGTTCAAAAAGAAAATAATTGTGTTGTTGACATTATTATATTGGAACATTCTCTTTGTATTTAAATTAACAATAACCTATCTGATATTGTTTAAAGAAATGGCATTTCAAAGTGTAAGTTTACAAAAAGGTCTCGAAAAATTTAATCTGGGAGTATTTGAATTAATATATTGAAAAAACCTGACTCTCCGACCGAATATTTGTTAAAATACTTAAATCCTTGTTGGTCATAGTTTTGTAGCTCAGGTGGTACTTTGAAAAACAAAAATATGTGTTCTCATTCCCACTTATTTTTACAGGGCTATTGGTCGTTATTATGTAGAGGACGAAAGAAAAAGATTGCCACTTTGATTATAATGCTAATTTTCTTAATTAACGCAATGTTTTATGTCAGCTTTGAGCTCTACAGTACTGTGAAAAGAAGGGAAAAACAACCTTGGTTTAACAGGTATGTTTCGTCAAAAATATGACATAAGATTTGAGTAATGCTTACAAACTGTGTAATAAGTGTTTTGTAATTTATTTCAAGCGTTTCATTGTTCTTATATTAAAATCCAAGGATGAACACAAATGTATTTTCAATCAGCGAACTAAAACTATGGAAGTGTAATTGCAAACAAATATTGCTTAAAAAATAGCACCACGGGGTCTAAAAAGTGCAACGGCTTTAGTCGGGCCAGCCACGGACCCAGTGACTGACATTAACGTTCTCTACAATAATTGCTGTTTGTATTGTAGAGAAAAGAGAGAAAGAGAAAGTTTATTACAAATGACGTCCTGTGTAGTCAAATGGTGTAAAAGACGCAAAGAAGGCAGTAAAAATATGCAAGTATAGAAAATATCTATGAGTATACAAATTATGGTCGCTTATAAGCAACCTGTGCTCAGACGCTTTTGTTGCATAATCAAATGCCAGCATTTCTATCTTCATCCACTTAGTTGTACTTTTCGTGTGGTGCTATTTTTTAAGCGCAATGCTTGTTCCATAGATTTATTTCGCTGCTTTCAATAATGAATCTTCAGTCATGTGTGACTCTTGTTGTATTGTCAAAAAATCAGACATCATAGTGATTTTACTGTTGTGTAAATAACAGTAACCTTTTATAAAAATTATTCTTGTACTTATTTATATTAATATTTTTTTCCAGTTTGCATTTTGATGAAAATTCTTATATTGATAAGACTGGAATGAGGGTGGTTGTAGGACACTATGTAGGAGGTAATAGTGGACGCAATTTGTCCGACGGTATGTACGTAAATTATTAAATTAATTAGTTATAAGCTTAGAGTCCATTGGTTGGTATAGTTCTTGTTTTTCATGAAGTTCGTTTGGCTATGAATGTTGTTAGGTGTGCACATGCACATTATTTTAATGTGTGTAATAAAAGAGCGTGCAGACGATTATTCAATAACGTAATATGACATGAGTTCTGTATACACTTTAGAACTTATGTCATATTACGTTATTGAATAACCTATGACATTTTCTCACACAAGCAATAAGATGTACACACTTTAGAACTATGTCTCATTCAACTCTCAGTGTGAAAATGTCATAGGTTATTCAATAACGTAATATGACATAAGTTCTAAAGTGTGTACATCTTATTGCTCGTGACTGTACACGCTTAACAACATTCATAGCCGAACAGACTTTGTGTGATAGATTAATTTTATCATATGCAAAAAACATAAATTCAAACATGTACACTGATTTTGAATTCCGTACTATGTAGTTTAATGGAAACACTTGTATGACTTGACATTCCTTGTAAAGAATGTTTGATGTTAATTTGTGTTGCTGATGCCTATTAGTGATTGCTTGGCTTTAATTTACTTTAGTAAATATATGTAAGTATTATGTTGAATAATCAGTTCAAAAAATAAAATGATAAAATCTTTTGTTGACATTGTGTAAAGAACAATAGACTGTTAACATTGTTGTAAGATCAGTAGGCAGGTCAATGGTATTGTCATGGTAAAATCAGTTCATCTCTTATTGTATAAGGTCACCAAACTTTATTGTAAATACTACAGCACAAGGTTTATACCATGGTTTTTTTGTAAAGGCATTAAAAAAACAGCAATCATTTATCCGTAGTAGTTCTAATTGAATTGATTGATTTTTAACTCATACATTGTTTTCTATTCTATGTATTAAATGTATGTATTAAATAATACTTAAATATTTTTTCAAAAATCTCAATTTTTAAGCATATTGACTTTGTGATATTTATAGAGGAAAATTACATGATCAGTAATCAGTCTTGCGCCAGTCCATTCCATCAGTCTGGTACAGATATAGGATCTGGAGTCTATGCCAGGGATGCCCATACCCATATTTTTCCTTAAGGAGATTGACATAGCAACAATTTATGACCAAGAGATCAAAATTTTTACCGTTATTGAAAAAATATTCCATAAGTAAATCTACATTGGGTGCAAAATGTCAAATCCTTGGCGATCGGCCTTAAAACCTCTCACGATCGAATGGGCACCTCTGTTCTATACAAACTTGTGTATATAACCGCCTCTGTGGTCTAGTGGTTCGCCCACCCGTGTAAGACGCAGAGGTCCCGGGTTCGATTCCCAGGGGGGTACAATTTGTACTCGGTTTTGTTGGTTGTAGGGCTTATTTCAAGTCCGCCTGGCTAGCTACCACCATCTTACCTAAGTCTGACGCCATAACAACAATTTAAAAATTGTTGTGTTCCGGCAGTTAGAGGTAAGATAGCCAGTATTCCGGGTGTAGTGCGCTTCCACCTTCGGCCTTATCGTCATTTAACATTAGGTGAGATGAAGGCCAAGTACTATCCCATTGTGTATTAAAAAAAAAAAAAAAAAAACTGATGGAATGGACTGGCTCCAGACTGATCATATAATCTCCCTCATAGATAATGTTCATCTTTTACAGAAGTAATTCACAAAAATAATTATTCGCCTGTCGCGGGAGCGGGGGAAGGCGGCCGCCCAGTTATGCTCTCCCAAAAAGAGCTAATCATAGCAAGAGATCTATATGCTTTGCACTCATACAATATACTAGTTAGTGACAAAATATCTATCAACCGAAGTCTTCCAGATGTCAGAAGTGATAGGTATGTAACTTCAGGTGGTAAACCACTGTAACAATTGCACAGAACCACAGCTGTACTTCTACCATGAGTTAATGCAAACTGTTTCCGCTACCGTAAACTATCAGATACACTGCTCACAGTCAATGCAAGTGAAAATGAGAAAACAATAGTTTACAGTAGCGAAAACAGTTTGCATCAACTCATGGTAGGGCCACTGGTCTAGCATGCGCAAAATATTCTTGGCACTTTTCTCACGTTACCGCAATGTTTATGAGGGAGATTATATATGTTCAGTCTAGCATCAGTCTATTCCATCAGTCTGGTTAGACTTTGAATTTTGCCAGAATGTTGATCTAAAATTTGTACCAAACCACTGAAAAGATATAAGCACTACCGTGCAGAAAGAAAACTCTCCGCCCCGCCCCGCAATCAATTACCTCACTGCGTAGCGTCTGTGTAATAGGTAGTTGAAACTCGGCGTTTGTATGGAGTGCCCGGGGTGTGACCAAACTGAATGGACGGAACGGAAACGGAATGGACTGATGCCAAACTGAACATGTAATCTATCTATGTATTTCTAATTCATTAATTATCTTAAAGTAATATCCCTCTATCCTGTTACCACCGCACTGATGTGGGCGGAATCTGTTCCATCTGCATAGGTATTTGAGTATATCTTAGACAAAGATTTTTGATTATTATTAGAGGGATGAGTGAAGTAAAACATACCTAAATCAGATTGCCATAACTGACTTCTAACTTGGTGGTGACTATGTTTGTTTCTTCAATACTTTTTCTAATATTCTGTAATATTATTAATTTCAGTTGTAAAAGTATTGAATATGATATAAGTAATCTACCGACTGCTAGTGTGATCATCGTGTTCCACAATGAGGCGTGGTCTACCTTGATGCGTACTGTGATGTCTGTACTCATAAGATCTCCAGATATGCTGTTGCAGCAGGTAATTAAAGATTAAATAATATTCTAGAAAAACGGGAATTTGTGGAGACTGCCATTTGGTCCTTCACCTGCCACGCTGCAAATTCTCCTTGGTTTTGCAAGTTTAGCATACTTACAACCTTTTGAAACTGACAATTTATGTTTATTGATATGCTTATTGATAATATAAAACAATTTGACAATATTTTGAAGATTAAGGTCATTTACTCATCTGTCGGCGCAGCATCGGTACGACATTAGTATGCTCGGTATAGGTACGCGTTACCGAAAGCATACCGAAAGCTTTCTGGACGCCTATATTTCAATAGAGAGTTACTCATTTGTCGGTGTGGTACGCCGTGCAGAGTGGCGCCGCTCGCTACCACGGTAAATCGCTACTGCGCCGACAAATGAGTAACTCTCTATTGAAATATAGGCGTCCACAAAGCTTCCGGTATGCTTTCGGTACCGTGTATACCGAGCATGCTGATGTCGTACCGATGCTGCGCCGACAAATGAGTAAAGGCTCTAATAGTATACAATACACTATTAGAGCCTTTACTCGTTTTTAATGTGTTCTCCTTTATAAAATAAGTATACACTCATTTTAAAGGAGAACACATTAAAAACGTTAACACTATTAATTTTTTAGAGATAAAACACTTTATGGATTACAGCGCGTATATTGGTTAAAAACCAACAAATCGAAAATAACATCTGAATTAACCAATGATTTCTGTAATCCGTAAAAAGTGTTTTATTTTTAATGAACTGTACGTGCGGGCCTTAGAACTATCAATTTTATTATCTGAAAATTATTTATTACAGATAATTTTAGTTGACGATGCTAGTGACAGGAAGTATTTGGGGAAAGAATTAGAGGACGCCACTGAGAAACTGGATAAGGTCAAATTGCTCAGGAGTCTAGAAAGGAAAGGCCTGGTGGGAGCCCGGCTTATGGGAGCTAAAATTGCCACAGGAGATGTATTGGTCTTCCTGGATGCTCATTGTGAGGTTAGTCTACTAGCATTTTATTAAGGGTATACCAAACTAATAGAGTAATATTTATTTATGTATATCATTTACCCACCAATTGGGCCCGTGTTGCGGGTTATGGTTCATCTTTCTTATTCACCCATAAGGAAGGCCTGTGACCCAGCAGTGGGGTCATTAAAAATGTCTATTGATGAGGTATTACACTGACATTTCAACAGTCTGATAGAAACATAGAGTCTGACATTTTCTCCATTCAGATTTATTAATTTACAGGTTACTAAAGGATGGTTGGAACCACTACTAGAACGAGCTGGAAATGACGATGTCTTCATTTGCCCTCACATAGATTTACTATCTGAGGATACTTTAGCTTATACCAAGAGTATAGATGCGCATTGGGGCGCTTTCAGTTGGCGTCTTCATTTCCGATGGCTTATGCCCAGCAGTGAGGTCATGAAGAAGAAGTCAGAAAACCCCTCTAAACCTTACCCCACTCCTGCAATGGCTGGGGGTTTATTTGCGGTAAGAAAGAGTTTATTTTGGAGATTAGGGGGTTACGATGAAGGGATGGTGATATGGGGTGCGGAGAACTTAGAACTTTCTTGGAGGGCGTGGCAATGCGGCGCAAGAGTGGAAATCACGTCTTGCTCAAGAGTAGGCCATATTTTTAGGAGACACAGCCCTTATAAGTATCCCGGTGGTGTGGCCAAAGTGTTGAATGGCAATTTAGCTAGAGCGGCAACTGTATGGATGGATGAATGGGCTGATTTCTTTTTTAAATTCAACCCATCAGTGGCCGCGATACGGGATCAGCAGCAGTTAGCTGATCGTGTGGAGTTGCGAAAAAACTTGAACTGTAAAAGTTTTAAGTGGTATTTGGAGAATGTTTGGCCGCAACACTTCTTCCCTACTGATGATAGGTGGTTTGGGAGGATTCGGAACGATAGGGATGGTTGTTTGGGGGTCGTGTCTAGTACGCCGGGCTTAGGGGGTCCTGCCGCAGGCATCGATTGCGGGTCTGATATGGATATTGATAGATTGTTAGTGTACACCCCTGAAGGCAAATTGATGGCCGACGAAGGATTGTGCTTGGAACAAGGCAACGGCCGCGCAGTTTGGAAAACCTGTAGCGATAAGCCTAAACAAATTTGGGAACAGAAAGGTCCGAGATTAAAAACGACCGGTGGTTTGTGTTTGACTATGGTGAAAAATGATGGTAAGGACAGTGTTGGCAATATTTTGACGGCGAAAAGATGCACTAACGATGTCGGACAGATATGGCATTTTGAACGTGTGCCTTGGCGTTAAACTCATGTGATATTTAGTGATATATTCAATATACAAAAAGGTCTGTACTGAGATCTTATTTAGTTATAGGGATGTAGTACAATTTACTGCCGAGCTCTACACCAGTTACTTAATTTAATCGATAGTCTGACTATTGAAATGACGAATGAGAATGAATGAATTGAAAAATCTGTGCTATGTACAAATTTTTATAGCAGTACATTGTAATCTTCTAGATTCTGACTCTGTTAATGATAAAAGCTATTTATCATTAAGTTCACGGTATCAGATCGGTTCATTCACAAATAGAATTAAATCTTGTACAGTATGAGGCAATCATCTTGGGGGTTGCGCAGAACGCGTATTTTGGGTATGCGGAGCGGGGAGGTACGGGGGCGGCGGGAGAGGGGCGCGCGCTATTAGTCGCTCACAAGGGCACATGTGCGAACTTATCCCCACTCCGTCGAAAAAGTGTCAAGATGTTTGCCTCGTACTGTACCTATGTACCCTGCCAATAACGAAAAAGTTTGCAAAATCGAATGCTAAGGGTCGGGTGATTTTTGACAGCTACTGATATTTTTAGTGACATTTTGCATTTTTTTATTTTTTTTACAAATATAATTAAAAAATGCATCTCATATATGTTTCTAGTCTTAAATTAGTTAAATATTATTAACAAACAATGAATATACATTCCATAGATGAGTAAGCTAAGTAAGTTTTACAAGGTTGCTAAAACTGTTCATGATTATCCTTACTTGTTAGGACCTATACGCTTTTAAACTTTCGCGTTGCATTTTATTACATTAGTAAACACAGGTTTTAAACGCGTTTAACTAACCTTTTCCCGACGTTTCAACCGAGTTGCATCGGCCGTGGTCACGGGCTGACTGGACTTGTTAGGACCTATTTAATAAGCAGCTATTGACGTTTGTCATACGTTTTTTAAAATATCGTTATTTAAAAATAAATAGGGTGTCTTATTAAATCAAATTGTCACTAATGATTCGTATTTTCTTTCGTAATCTATGTGTGGAAAACCATTTGTTGTATTTTATAATTGATTTTTTTAATAAAGAGTTCAGTGTTCAGTGTAGATTGTTTACCAAATAAGACAAGTAAGGATAAACATAGACTATTTTATTTGTACACATATTGTCAATTTCTGACACAATGTTTAGGTATAAGTATGTAAGTATGTGTTATATATATGTTACGGCTAATACCCGAAGTGCGGCTAAAACTAGGTTTAGCCGATAGCTGATGGCTAAAACTAGGTGTAGCCGATTTGCTCGCGGCTAATACTAAGTGTAGCCGGCTAAAACTAGGTGTAGCATGGGGTATTAAGAAAATTATTTCTGTTGTCTGTTAAAAAAAAAACGTCGACCTATATAACTTATATAACCTATATTCGGGACCTACAGATCGGTTCACCTAGTTTTAGTCAACAGCTATCGGCTACACCTAGTTTTAGCCGGCTAAAACTAGGTTTAGCCGCACTTCGGGTATTAGCCGTAACATATATATATACCTACAACATTATTTTTTGTATATGTCACCGGCAATGTATGAAATGCAGGCATTGTATAATTATGGTTTTGTAAATATTATTTAGTCAAAATATAACATGATATAAAAAATATTGCAATCGATTCTATTACCTACTGATTCTGAACAAACAGTTTTCAGGTTTCATACATACTAAAAATAACCTTTTATAACTATGATCAATATTTTAAACATACTGGACAGTAATTGATTTTGTGCGCCTACGCAGAAATGTGGATATGCAAAAAAAATTTTGGATTGAATTGTAAATAACTGTTGCAAACTTAATAACATTGCATTGCAAATGCAAAGAAACTGATTTCTATCAGGTAATTGATTAGTTATTTAATTGTTGTGTAAAATAAAATCCATTTGTTTAGTTGTTTAAGTTTGTATTTTTTCTACTTTTATAAAAAAAATAACTTTAGTATGTAGGTAAGTAATTATCCTAACGCAGAATATATACACATCAACTTTGTCTAGGGATACAGGTGTTATTTTCATACAAACGAGGTAACTTTGAAGCCTTGGTTTCCTGCCAGGGGCCCTATTTTTGAATCACTCGTCTCCAATCGAGCGCTCTTTTCTACTGATTTTCGTTCGACATCTCATTGTTTTGAGTCATATGTCGAACGAAAATCAGTCGAAAAGAGCGCTCGACGCCTGCCGAGCGATTCAAAAATAGGGGCCCAGGGATGTACCGTGCTGTAATCTGATGATGGCCATCCAGGGAGTGAATGGAGTAGATTCAGATCGCCATACACACCCAACTGATCTGATCAGCATTCTTAAAGTTCTCAGTTTGAGGATTTCTATACATTTTCATGCTATTTTCGCGGTTTTTGTAAACATGTCCATTACGTTTTTAGAATGCTGGACAGATCAGTTGGGTGTGTATAGCGATCTGAATCTCCTCCATTCACTCCCTGGATAGCCGTCATCAGATCACAGCACAGTACATCCCTGGCAGGAAACCAAGGCTTCAAAGTTACCTCGTTTGTATGAAAATAGCACCTGTATCCCTAGACAAAGTTGATGTGTGTATTACTGATTTTAATCAAAATTGTATTACGTTGTGTTGGTATTAATCAATAATGTTAAAATCACATAAAGGCTTTAATTCAAACCAGTATGATTATAGAATAGGTATCCATTAAATGCACTGTAAAATGACAACGTAATCGCAACACATACTCCTATAGTGTAAAAAAGGAAGGCAGTGGACCCTCGTAGTAAATCCTCAGTAGACGAAACTTAACAGTATGATAAAGTATCATAAATAAAACCTATTTTTTAAATTATCCAAACGTATTTTTTTTGTTTTTGGATATTTGTACATAGGTTTTGGTTCATACTATATTACATCCCTGCAAAGTTTCATCGACTGAGGATTTAATGTCGGGGTCTCCATACAAAATATCGCTTCACTTCCTACACTAATTGGTGTTTAAGGTTTATTAATCTGTGACATATATTATTACAAAATATACATTTACTTACTCGTATTAATATTAAACATTTTGTAACGTGTAAACAAAAAGTTCTCACGAAAAAAGTACAATAACGAATTTACACACTCAAATAAAAAAATCTCCTTTATAAATCAGCGGGTGTATTATTTTTAATTGCCCCTATTGATTCCCTTTATATCGTCGATGGGCGTGCAAGACCGCGTTAGTGCAGTTTGCAATACCGTGTATTTATGATAGTCCTAAAAGGGCTTAGAGGGGATATTACATGAAAATCTAATGCAATTGGCTTTGATAACTTTTTGAACATGACTGGAAATCTCAAAACCATTTCGAGGAATAAGCTTTCGGTACAGTGTCTACTAATTAAATTTAAAAATAAGTCTATATTTTTAAAGATATTTATAATATTCAATAAAAAGCTATAACCTTCAAATGACCTTCTTATGACGTCATCACATACAGATCTCCCAGCCATAATAAAAAAAAGAAAAAAGTGCAAAGACAATTTTGACAATGAACTTGGCATTAGGGATGGTGGAAGGTGGAAGTGAAAAAATATCGATATAGGTAATATTTCTCAGAAAAAAATGGGATGAAATGGGACGATGACTAAGTAATGGATTCTAATTTTAAGGTATTGTAAAACATAAAAAATAGCAAAATAAACCCCTACGCGAAATTTTGGCTCGATTTGACGAATTTTACGATGATTTTTAAGACTCAAAGTTGGAAAAAATCAAAATGCTCCAGTGACAAAATAGTGTCGACTATTAGAATCCATACGTAATTACCAAAAAAATGTTTTGGAAAAATTATTGTAAAAACATCTATCGATATATCAGAGTATTTAATATCGCCCGAAAAATATCGATGAACTTATCTCGTAATTTTTTCCACATCCCTACTATTAAATGTTTGTAAATAGAAATAAAGTATGCACATATTTTCACAATGTTTATTATGTTATCCTGCAAATTTATCAGTCCACAAGCAATCGTTACAATTTCATCCATGTAGCCTACATCCAAAATAGACACAATACATACAATACATTTCGCAATTTGGGTAGATTGGGCGTGTCAGTTTTTACAAAGTTTTTCAGCAGAGTTTCCACTGGTAAGCATTTTTATTATAATTTTACCACCTCAAAAATTATTGCGGCAAATTAAGAAGGTAGGCTAGAACCGTCACAACTGGATTAAATGAATAAAATAGAAGAAATATTAACTATAACTTATTTGTTTACAAACAACCATAAAGTCATTATGACAGTTAATGACACTTGGCCTTTCTTTTTCTATAAGTAGATGGCAAAGGTTTTCTTCTTAAACTTTCATGCCACTAATGACGTCATTCCGGTTGACCATATCCGCTCGACAAATATATTTATAAAAAAATAAAAACGGGACCAAATGTTAAAATATTCAAATTAGTTTCTTAAATTGGCCTAATCTGTAGTAAAAAAATATAAAAAAATACCTTTTATTTTTTAACCAAAGCCAATTATCGGTAAAATTCGTAAAATTACGTCACGTTCCTATAAAACAATACCTACTCCAAAGATTTAAATCGAAAGATGAGCCCTGTGCGTCTGAAAAGTGTCCACATAAATTGTCTGTGTGCGTAACGTCTCACACGCACGACACATGGGCACGCGCCGCCGCTTCATTTTGGGAGGTACCGTCAGCATTCTAGATTTGTTAAGTTAGCAATAAATAACTTTAATAATTATTAGGTACATACTAAGGTATAGTTGCGAACAACGCTAGTTAGCTCGAGCTATGTTCTTACAGTACTTCAAGATTAATAATGGGCATCGGAAAACGTTGGAAGCATACAAACTTCACAAAAACAAATTAACAAAAAGTAGTTTGGCCTTAAAAATCATTTACAATTCTTTATTTCACTGTAACAAATGTCAACGTCATTTCTAAGAAAAGCAAAAATACTAGGTACTTTAGCCGATGCCAATTCTTTATCTTGACGTAGTACTGTACTCATACACAATAAGGCCTGGGTGTCTTTACGAAATAAATAAGTAATTAATATAATAGTGGTGCGTTTGTATTGCAATGGTTGCGTTCTATCAGGACGAGCATTTTAAAATTAAAAATAAAAAAACAATTTCACAAACGATTCTTTATTAACAAAAAGGAGGTTATACAATTTGACACGTATGTACTTAATTGGGACTGCACTAAATACACATTGATAATAAGGCTTCCAAACAAAAATTTAAATATATACTTAGTACATACATTAATTTTAGTCGGGGGGGTATTTTCGTAAAAAATATTTAACCTTTTTTCAATTAAAAATACCTATTTTTTACTCTTATTCACGTAAGAATAACTATTTTAAGTGTGGGTTTAAATATGTAATTTTGCTTTTTATTTAAAACTTTTCAAAGAATTCATACGTTATCTACTCTAAAAACCGCATCTAAATTGGTCAAATGGTTTTGGACATAAAATTAGAACATGATAACTGCAGCACCCCCTAGCGGTTTAACGCCATAACATCCATCTTAAAACTGATGCCGATTAACTAGAAACCCATTACAGAAAACCGCATCTAAATCGGTCAAACTATTTTGGAGCGCTCCCTAGCGGCTAAGCATCGTAACACCTATCTAAGAACCATCTATAATCCATTACAGAAAACCGAAATCGGTTTAGTAATTTTTGAGAACACTTCAAGTGCCAACTTATCTAGTGGCTGCAGCGCTGCCTGGTGGTCTACCATCATGAAACATGTCTACGAACCTGCTCTAAAATGAAACCTTTTGAATGCAAAAACCGCATTGAAATCGGCCCAGTAATTTCAGAGGAAAATGTTAACAGACATACATACATACAAACAAACAAACAACCTCTAACCCCAAACGCAATTACCGCCTCCGTTTCGTTCGGTAAAAAAACAAAGATTTATCTTTGGACAAAAATAAATTTTAATGTACACAAAAATAATGATTTCTATTGCTGACGGTACCGATAGTTTCGCTCGGCTCGGCCTCACTCGTAGGTCTCGGCGTGGCTCCGCTACGCTCGCCGCTCGGTTTGTTTACGTCTACATAAACTTGACCCCTAGTACGGACAACGATCAGTTATTCAAGAGCTCAATCTTATCTGGCAGATTACCAATGCTATAATGACGAAAAAAGAGACACAGCGTCATCTCGCTCACTCATACTGCAAATTGCAACCATTCGCTCTCTGTCATACAAACACGTGACGGGCACCATTTTAATTTGTTTATTTAATTAGAAACAGTGAAAATAATTAATAATTCTGTACTTACGCATGAAATGTAATTCCCTTGGATTTGTTTGTGTTTCTTGAGTTATTAGAACACTTTCTGAAAGCACATGAAGGCATTTTTGTAGCTTATCGAACCTAATTAGCTAAATCAAAGATGTTTACGTAACGTGCACCGCTCACTGCTTTCTACAAGCGACTGACAGAGAAGAGTGAGCTCACTCTTCCCAACGATGCCACATTTTTGGCCGCTATACTGCCCTCATAAGCCAAAAAGCGTTAACTCAACAAAAGTGACTTCCGAGAAAATCACTGTTTTGTCTTTTTCATTTTCGCATCAACTTAGGAAAGTCTTTTATGGATTATTATAATTTGTTTATAAATATTTGAAGCCATATTTAGTATTGATACAATAAAATATTGGAAAACTATATATTTTTGCTTTTTATTTGAGATACCGTCATTTTTCTTCAAATTACTTTGCTTTCGAAAATCAGTTACTGCTGTTGGCTTTTAATCAATAATTTTGTTATATTTAGGACAAATCAAGCACAAAATTGTAAATGTTTGGTCTACGCAACTATATTTCATATCACTCAGAAAACACCTCCCTCAAAAAGAAAAATCGGTTTCTTGGCATTATATTTTGAAGGGATTTCAAAATATTACTCTTCTTGGCCTGTGAAATACCATTGGAAATGATTTTCTTCTGAGGGGTAGAAGTACTTTTTTTGTTTGCAACAATGTTGGTGATTAGAGACTTACTAGCTTCCGCTCGTGACTTTGTCCGCGTGGACATTCGAAATGTCCTTAAGCTTTGACGGAGATAAAAAATATCCTATGTTATTATAACCCAGGCTATAAACTACCTGTGTACCAAATTTCATTCAAATCCGTTTAGCTGTTTTTGCGTCATTGAGTAACAAACATCCAAACATCGTAACTTTCCCATTTATAAATTTAGTAGGATCGTAGGTAGATCCTTAGCAGTAGGAATAAATTATCAAACACTGCGCTAAAAAAAACTACCCGTGTACGCAAATGCCGCCAAATGCCTTAGAAATATTTTTTTACGGCCATTCGCCTTTAAAATTATGGTATACCCCTAAGTCTCTTAGTAATTTCATGTAGAATTGAGATATGCAATATTTTCTAAATGGATTTTCTATATTTTTTAGAAGAGATAACGCTATTTGGCTTAGTCCATCAGATTGATAATTGATTAAGCTATCCGATACAACAAAAATCAGAAAATAGGATTTTTTTGAGATACCGCTTTTTGGCTTATGAGGGCAGTATAGTATGGCAAGGGCTCATCTTTCGATTTAAATCTTTGACCTACTCAAAGAAACTACAAACAAGTTCAGTCAAAAAATGTATTAAAATGGCCATTTCTTCGCCCTGTAAAATTAAAAAAAATGATACGCGGTATTGCAAACTGCTCTTGCGCAGTTTTGCACGCCCATCGACGATATCTTTGTACATTATACATTTAACTACATTATGTAATTGAACATGGGTGAAGTTTACGTTAGGCTAGAATGCTAGATTGTCGTGTCGTATTTATAAATATTATACCAATACAAAATCAGTCATTATTCACCGAAAAACAAAATGTAGTATCAATAAAGCTACAGGCAAGTACATCATAAGTTGCATTTGCGCAGCCGAGTTGCAGTCGTCGCCACGACACACGTAGCAACGTGCGTCACTGTGTCCTCTCGCTCTCTCCACTGCTACTAACCCTAGGCAGACTGAGTCGACTTGAAGTTTGGGGATACAACCTTTGATTACATCCACTGTGTTTCCAACTGGAAAGAAAAAGATTTTTTTTATGCACAACGGGATGCTTAACTTTTACCTCACCTGATGTTAAGTGACGATAAGACCGAAGGTGGAAGCGCACTACGACCGGAATCCTCATCACTGAGGGACTGGCTATCTTACCTCTAACTGTCGGAACAATTTTTTTTTCTAAATTGTTGTTATGGCGTCAGACTTAGGTAAGATAGTGGTACCTAGCCAGACGGACTTGAAATAAGCCTTACAACCAACCGAAACTGATAAAGGTGATATTTAATTTTTAAGAGTGCACCCACAGCGGATGAGCAGTAACTGTTGACTGACCTACAGATTAAATATTAGTGCTGTAACTAAAAGTTACGTATTATATCTAAGTAAAGATTTTCTCCAAAACAGTTGAACTTGAAGGTCATAAATTCTACTTGTCTTATCAGTCCCCCTAGCATGACCACCGAAACGCGAAAAGATATAGCGATTTATCACATTCAACTGTCAAAAGACAATGGATTTTGACAGTTGAGTGTCGATAAAACGTATCACGCAATATGTATCATGTTTCGGTGGTCATGCTACTGGCTGTGGTGTAGGTAAGTAACGACCTTCAAGCTGCCGGTAACATCAGGTAAGGTGAAGGCCAAGCATACTATCCCGTTGTGCATAAAAATCATTGATAACGGAAATGCACCCCTGTCGGTGGACTCATAGATAATACACTTATATAATTCAAAGGTGGACTGAAGTGGATGTCGGATCCTATGGACCGGTTAGGCCGTCAGCTAGTTAAACAAGTAAGTAGCACCCACCTAACCTACTTACATGTTTTGTCATCAGGAGTAGCTACCATCTTAATGCATCGGTACTCGAAGTGCACCCAGCTGTCGGTGGACGGCGGTGGGTGGCCGATGTGGTGGATCCATTGGGCTGTCACCCAGTTCGACGGATGACACTCCACCCTGGAGCCAGGGCTATAGGCCCTGTCTCGCGGGCAGCCCAAACATTGCTGCCGGAAACAGCTTTCTGGTGACACTAAAAAAATCAGATTAAAAAGTGATACCTATAATTACTGAACAACTTTGTATCCATCAATCATCACTGTGACATTGTAAATGGTCCCAAAAGACTCCATACAACTTGAACGACAAAAGATCTACCCGGTCAAGTTAACTCGGCACCTGAAGCGCGATAGACCTCCTTCGTTTTTGCCTTTCCTCACGCCACCGTCGTCAAATTTTTGAAGGTTTTTGATAGATTATTATCGATAAATATCCGCTAACAAATGTACTAACACTACTGGCATGACGACAGGCAAGGAGAAAACGAAGGGGGTCCATCGCGCTTCAGGTGCCGAGTTAACGCGACCGGGGGCCCTACCGCCTAACTCAAAGCTTTAGCCAGAGCGATAGCTAGACTATATCCATCCTTGTCATATCATAACACGATGACAAGGACGGACAGTGCACTGACGTCATAAACCAAAGCCAGAGTCAAAGCGAGAGAGTTAGGCGATCCGGGGGCGGGTTATAAATAAAGTCATTTCAAAACAACGGTGCGAAATGCCTCGACGCTGCTGTATGAATTACAGTAAACCAGGAACTTAGTTAATAGGATATTATGGCCTTTTGATTGGCAGCATAAATGTATTCAAATTGTTCGAGAAAGTCGTAAATAATACCGATTATTGGAAGGACGAGAGTAGGCGGGGAAAGTCGATTGTAGTCGCAGTTGTACAGCTCATCATAGCCTACCTATGGGTATCGCATTAAGTAGGTACCTAACATAAATAGGTAGGCAGGTAGATTTCATTAGTGGGTATGATAGATCGATCTATGATAGAAAACTGTCATAACTTTCTTGTTTTACAAGTATGGACTTTTACTTTATTGTATTCTGTGCTGAGGGCTTATTGAAACCTTGCAATGTAATAATTTAAGTTTCCGGGGATATGTGCAATTCGTAGTCCTATTATTAAAAAAGTGTAACGTAATTTCTATGAAATTATTTGTCAAGTTAAGTTGTAACTTAATCAGAACACGTAAAATTGGCCCTTTAAGGCTGAGTTGCACCATCTTACTTTAACAATAACAAGCTTGTTATAGTACCGGTTAAGCATAAGTTAGCCAAAAAAAGAGGTTGCCAGCCAGCATGATGTTCTTTGACAAGTTTTACGTGACAATAGGTATAGCATTATCATTTGACAATAACTTAGCGTTTTGGTGCAACTCACACTAAGTATCTTATTTTCTTAATCGTCGGCACAGTATTTTGCGTCGTTGGAAGTTTTTGCTCTTAATATTTTAAAGGAATTTTAACTGAACTCGGGTTTCGTAGCGACTTCAAACTATCTATAGTCCAGCAGTTATTTTTGAAGTGAAAACTTCTTTAGCGGCGTTGTACGCTTTTTTGTAATGGGAAAAAAATGCTAAACTCGTCAGTAAGAATCACGTGACCCTGATCGAAAATTAGTAAGACGGATGTGACGGATGAAGAGTAGACAGCCGGCGGCGGAAGTATATCCCTCTCTTTCTACGGGCGCGGTGAAAATGGCGGCGCGTCGTTTCAAGACGTAAACACTTGTGTTACCATAGCAACGCGCTAATTTTTTAATTCAATGTCAAAACTAGATTTTCTGTCAAGCTATGGATAAGACTTTCGTACAATACTGTTCTGTATTCGTAAATTCAAATGCAGAGTAAATTCGTAAGACGGCAATTCGTGCAAAATTATTCCCTAACTATTCCAAAATATCAAAAATGCACAACGTTAATATTCAAGTTTTCACTTCTGCCGGCACTTCCGGATTGCAACCCGATTTTTTTTTGGTAGCTGTGTAGTGTCGTGTCTGTAGGTATACTCCTTGAACTGGGGATTATGGGCATGGGTAAGTGATTTCTAAAAACTAAAAATCATTTTCGAGCCTCCACTTACTCCACTAGCGCTGCCAATCAAGAAAAAATCATTACAACGAGATAGTTATTTAACATAGTTATTTTTGTATGCGTTTTTTTGTGTAGTTACCTACACAAAAAAAACGCATACAAAAATAACTAATAATTTTGTCTTGATTGGCGGCGCTAGTGGACGCATGATGCACCCTTAAGCCATGAGACGGCATGACAAGACAAGATTAAAAGATGACCCCTTAAAGCAGGGGTCTCCAAACTACGGCCCGCGGGCCAGCTCCGGCCCGGCAGCACCAACAATCCGGCCCGCGGCCGGATCCTACCAACAACACTGTATGTTAGTACGATGAGCTAGCTAGATCCTGGCCCTTGGGGCTTCGTGGAGGAGTTACTCAGGCCCTTGGGGCTTCGTGGAGGAGTTAGTCAGGCCCTTGGGGCTTCGTGGAGGAGTTAGCCCTAATGCTAAAAAGTTGGAGACCAATGCCTTAAAGTCCTTTAGAGGAGCTGGGGATGTGAAACTTTGAGCCAACTTTTTAAACTGCGTGTTTTTTTAGTCAATTTTTGGTTGGCAGATACGTGTGCTCGCGTGGCCCTCCATCACAGTACAAAAAAAAAGTATTGTTTAAAATTATGGTCCTTCGAGACATCGTGTGAGGCAGCCTGGCGCAACTCTCTCAGTAAAAAACCGGCCAAGTGCGTGTCGGGCCACGCGCCATAGGGTTCCGTATACCATACCATATTTAATACCACCTATCATTTTTCGTTTGCAAAAATAACTTTGTTTTTTCACAGTGTTGGTATGAATGACAAAGTTATATTTGCGGTTTTGGAAAATGTGCTATATCTCAAAAACTAATTACTATATCTTGTTCAAACCAATTTTGGTTGAAAGTGTTTATTAAGATCTATAGCTTATATTTTTTTTAGATTTTTCACCCTCTTACTTTAAAAGTTAAAGGGGGGGGGACACACATTTTACCACTTTGGCGGCATATATCTTTCAAACGGTTGACTTTGAAAAAAATTGGTCTTAGAAACCTCAATGTTATTTTTAAAGACCTATCTATAGACACCCCACAAGTATTGGTTTGATGAAAAAAAATATTTTCAGTTTCAGTTCCATGTATGGGGAGCCCCCCCTTAATCTTTCATTTTTTATATTTTTATGTTTAAATCGTAAAGCGGTTCACAGAATACACCTACCTACTAAGTTTCAACTATGTAGTCCTAATACTTTTGGAATAAAGTGGCTGTGACATACGGACGGACAGACAGACAGACAGACAGACAGACAGACAGACAGACAGACAGACAGACAGACGGACAGACAGACAGACAGACAGACAGACAGACATGACGAATCTATAAGGGTTCCGTTTTTTGCCATTTTGGCTACGGAACCCTAAAAAATAACTAATAATTTTGTCTTGATTGGCGGCGCTAGTGGACGCATGATGCACCCTTAAGCCATGAGACGGCATGACAAGACAAGATTAAAAGATGACCCCTTAAAGCAGGGGTCTCCAAACTACGGCCCGCGGGCCAGCTCCGGCCCGGCAGCACCAACAATCCGGCCCGCGGCCGGATCCTACCAACAACACTGTATGTTAGTACGATGAGCTAGCTAGATCCTGGCCCTTGGGGCTTCGTGGAGGAGTTACTCAGGCCCTTGGGGCTTCGTGGAGGAGTTAGTCAGGCCCTTGGGGCTTCGTGGAGGAGTTAGCCCTAATGCTAAAAAGTTGGAGACCAATGCCTTAAAGTCCTTTAGAGGAGCTGGGGATGTGAAACTTTGAGCCAACTTTTTAAACTGCGTGTTTTTTTAGTCAATTTTTGGTTGGCAGATACGTGTGCTCGCGTGGCCCTCCATCACAGTACAAAAAAAAAGTATTGTTTAAAATTATGGTCCTTCGAGACATCGTGTGAGGCAGCCTGGCGCAACTCTCTCAGTAAAAAACCGGCCAAGTGCGTGTCGGGCCACGCGCCATAGGGTTCCGTATACCATACCATATTTAATACCACCTATCATTTTTCGTTTGCAAAAATAACTTTGTTTTTTCACAGTGTTGGTATGAATGACAAAGTTATATTTGCGGTTTTGGAAAATGTGCTATATCTCAAAAACTAATTACTATATCTTGTTCAAACCAATTTTGGTTGAAAGTGTTTATTAAGATCTACAGCATTTATTTTTTTTAGATTTTTCACTCTCTTATTTCAAAAGTTAAAGGGGGGGGGACACACATTTTACCACTTTGGCGGTGAATATCTTTCAAACGGTTGACTTTGAGAAAAAGTTGTCTTAAAAACCTTAATGTCATTTTTAAAGACCTATCTATAGACACCCAACACGTGTTGGTTTGAGGAAAAAATTTTTTTTCGGTTTCAGTTCCATGTATGGGGAGCCCCCCCTTAATCTTTTATTTTTCTTATTTTTGTATTAAATTCGTTAAGCGGTTAACAGAATACATCTACCTACCAAGTTTCAACTGTGTAGTCTTAATACTTTCGGAATAAAGTGGCTGTGACATACGGACAGACAGACAGACAGACAGACAGACAGACAGACATGACGAATCTATAAGGGTTCCGTTTTTTGCCATTTAGGCTACGGAACCCTAAAAACGATCTATGAAACGGAAGCGAATTTTTAACCCGTCTAAGTTTGAAAGAACGTTGACAATCCATAAAGCAGTAGATAATTGACAATTCGAATTTAGGCGTATTATACTTCGCTCCATCAAAGAGTATTCTATCATCTTTGACCGTTTTACCGCCAATGCCGTTTAACGTTTCTCTTTTGTTTGTTTTCGTTGAATTCGCTTCCGTTTCATACTCACGCTTTTTGTATGACACTCCCGTCACTTATAAAGCTAGTTATTATTACATTCTCTTTGGTGTGAGGTGTGTTTCACCTTATGTTAATTTGATACAAAAAGGGTTCCTCATAATTTTCTATTAATATTAGGTATTATAGTTTTTTAAATTCTGTCCGAGCCAGCCCTACCTCGAGCGGAGAGTTCTTCGTGTAATGAGCACGTCAGAGAGCAGTTTACGTTTGTTTTAACCGCCGCAATCATATGTTATTTTCTCGCGTTTGACGCCATTTTCTCGATCATCAAGCCTCTCCGCTCCTATCCACGGTACATGACTATCGTCGTTTTCATTTTGACAGAGAGATGTGATACATTGCTACTTCAATTTGGCATTAATAAAAACTTACCAAAGAAAAGTAGCAATGGATCACATCCCAGTATTTTGATTTTTTTCGAAATGGCGGAGATCAAGCGGAGATATGTAAAAAAAATACATATTTCAACAGTTTCGAAAAATGATCAAAAATGTAACAAAACCTTTTTTGTTAGCGGTGCAAAGTAAATTTATTTTTTTATTTTTAGAAGATTCAAAAGTCCATCAATTTTGTGGCCAATATTCCAAATTTTGAAATAAAAAACCGGCCAAGTGCGTGTCGGGCCACGCGCCATAGGGTTCCGTAGTTACCTTATACCATACCATATTAAATACCACCTATCATTTTTCGTTTGCAAAAATAACTTTGTTTTTCACAGTGTTGGTATGAATGACAAAGTTATATTTGCGGTTTTGGAAAATGTGCTATATCTCAAAAACTAATTACTATATCGCGTTCAAACCAATTTTGGTTGAAAGTGTTTATTAAGATCTACAGCATATATTTTTTTTAGATTTTTCACTCTCTTATTTCAAAAGTTAAAGGGCCCCCCCTTTTACCACTTTGGCGGTGAATATCTTTCAAACGGTTGACTTTGAGAAAAAGTTGTCTTAGAAACCTCAATGTCATTTTTAAAGACCTATCTATAGACACAACACGTGTTGGTATGAAGAAAAAAAAATTTTTCAGTTTCAGTTCCATGTATGGGGAGCCCCCCCTTAATCTTTTATTTTTCTTATTTTTGTATTAAATTCGTTAAGCGGTTAACAGAATACATCTACCTACCAAGTTTCAACTGTGTAGTCTTAACACTTTCGGAATAAAGTGGCTGTGACATACGGACAGACAGACAGACAGACAGACAGACAGACATGACGAAACTATAAGGGTTCCGTTTTTTGCCATTTAGGCTACGGAACCCTAAAAAGGTTATGACTTTGGGCATATGAGTAAATAAACGTTTTTTTACTCATGTGCTTTGGGACAGAACGGACAGAACTTAGAACTGCGTATATTATTTGCACAGTATAGATCATAGACATAGACTAAGAAAATTTTTCGCTGCGATACTTATTATTTGGAAAGACTGTAAGGCTGTCGAATAACGCCTACTTAAGATTGAAGTCAAATTTTTGCAATGTTATTAACGAGGAACTATAAAAAAGGGTTTGTTTCAAAGAATTGTTTAATTTTTAATCATATAAAACAATAATCATAATGGTGTTATTTAAGAATAAGTTTCAGTTGAGAAAATTCGAACACAGTGGATTGCGTTAAATTTCGCCTACAATAGTTTTCTATAAATAATTGTCTTCCTAAACGTTATTATAGTTTGTTTTTTTTAGAAACATTATCAATCTGAGCAGTTCAATCGCAATCATCAATTCTTTTGAATACTACATCATTTTTCACAATATTACGACCAAGTAATAAAAATCTTAAATTATTAAGAAATAACATGAACTATACTATTAGGAAAATTTTAATGGCACATAGTTAACATTCACATTCATCATCCTAAGACACAAATAAAAATTAAAAAAAACATATTTTACTACAATTAACACTAGGCGGTATCACACCGAGGTAAAGGTAATGACGCCTTTATATAGTCTTAAGTACTAATTCTTAGTCATCATAATACAAACACCAAATACAAGTAAATAGTTTAAAGGACTAAGTAGAGCGAGCAGAGTTAGTTATAAATCGAGAAAATACATCGTGGTTAATACCGCCTAGAGCAGTATTTGAGGTGGGTAATATAGCCTAGGCGTAATTATACGCAAAGAGCAATTCTAGTAAACTTACAAAATATTGAAAATCGGTATCAAGGTAAGTACCTAAAGAAACACTATGAGAAGAATGACTAATATATATGTGAGTGAACGGATAGATCACAGATTCTCCCACAAACCCAATAAAATATGCAATAACTTACCACGATCTTCTTGTTTTTGATAATAACAAACGGCATAGCGCGCGCTCCTGACGAGTGGCAGGCGACTGCTAACTCGCGGGATGAGAGAGCCTGCGTGCGACGGTTGGGTTTGCCGCAGGGATTGTCAACCGTAATACTAAGGCATTTAGATTTTTTTTATCGATACCGTAACAAGGAAATTTATAGGGTAGGCGTAATTTGCCACGACAGACCTACCTTATCTACTCTATTCTGTGTTATTTGTTTTTAAAAACATACAATTTAAGCTACTTTTTAACGCGTGATCTACAAGTTCACGGAGCCACTATTGGAATTTAAGTCAGCTGTCTGAAATTTATGTAAGAATGAGATGTTTTTTTGTAATTTAGACGGAACAATCATGCCAACCACCTGTAGTGCACTATCGTGCATTTAATTAAATACATAAATGATAATATAAATAAGAAAATCAATTTCTTGTCTACACCAGCGTAATACGGTGGGTGCAATTTATGAACTAAATTAATAATTTTACTTATAACGCCATAAACAGTACGTTGTATACCAGGTTTGTTTTCGCTTCTGTGTCTAATAGCACATTCAGTATAATTTGTTAAGGAAACCTGCACTTAAAATAATAAGTTGGTGGTTAAAACTGCCAGCAACTGCAGAAAGTGTCATCTCATTTATCATGCAAATAAATAAGCAAGGAGAAAGAGGGTATAAAACAGACTGCTGTTATTAGGGAGCTGCTGGTGATATAACTTCTAACTAATCGCGGAACGCAGTGTGATACAGATAAGATTATTATAAGTATAACTACAATTTGTCATATATTTAAGGACGTAAATGACTAATCGAAAAATAAAACAGTAGGCTGAAGTGGTTCAGTCATATGATCAAAACAACACTGCTTCGATCATTTATACGGTGTCGTCATCGCAACAAAATTAACGCGATCGGCGTGCTGATTCTTTATAATTAGAAACCACCTAGCGACCGGTCTCTTTTGACAGATGAATGTGATACATCGCTACTTCTTTTTGGGATTAAAAAAAAACATACCAAAGAAAAGTAGCAATGTATGTGGAATGAAACCGGTCGCTAAATAGTTTCTTTTTAGATAATCAGGGTGCGGGCTCTATAAAATCATCCCACCATTTAATTTATGAAATCTACATCAGAGTAGGTACCTATTCATAAAAATCTATGGCATGGCGTTCTGTAGATTTACAGCAGTGGCGAAGTGGAGAAAACTAGGTAGGTCTACTTATAACTTCATTTGCTAAGAACAGCAAACCAGTTTAATACAAGAAATAAAGATAAACTTGCTGTTCCAAGATTTAGGCTTGCAAAAACTAGAGGTTCATTTATGGGGAAAGGCATAGCCTTTATTAATAAAGTTCCACAACAAGTAATTGATCTTCCTTTGCATGAATTTAAAAACCATGTTAAAAAAAACGCTCATGGGTAAAGGTTATTATCATAGAAATAGAATGTCAAAGAACAACAATGTCAATAAACAGGTGATCCGAAAACGAATGCATACATTTTATATGAGATACGTAAAATATGTCTTAGATTCATAAAATATGACAATATACGGTAAAGGAAATTAATAAACTATGTTTCATACTGTTTTCTTCGTCGATAAACGAATAAATGAAGAGAAATTTGGTTTTAGAGAAATGTATGGCAATATCTTATTTACCTGTGAAAAGTGTGATTACTTGGATTTTTTCTTTTTGTTACATCACAATTACTTAGAGCACAGACACCATGGCTCCACGATACCTTTATTTTAAATTATAATTAAGATTAACAAATATTTTAAACAAATTGTGATTGCTCATTTGCTAGGCGGGACGCTAGGGGCTCTTACTGTAAAAAATGTTGGCACATGTCACTTGATTCTTTGTCTCTTTTTTACATAGACCGTGTCCGTATGATGTTAACTTCTCTGTTCCACGCTTTGTTGGTCTTCTTGAGCGCAGCGAAAATTTTTCTATGTCTATGGTTATTATAAAGTAGACGATTATCTTAAAGATCAAAATGCGTGGAAATGATGTAACACATAACTACTATAAGTACTTTGTTGCCAATAATCCTGTCACCCTGTTGTAATTATCTGGTAACGATATATTTAAGTTTGTAAATATCGTTACTTATTGCTATTAAAACTGATAAGTTTCTTGCGCCCGTTCTTCTTGTCAGTTAAAAAAGTCTTGAACGGGTGGTAGGAAAATATAGACGATTCAAAAGTACTTAATAATTAAGTTTATAGACCGGGCGGCCACCGCACGGTTACCTACCCCATCGAGTTACTGAATATTACCACCTTCCACGAAAAGTAGACCTTAAATAGGTAAGAAAAATGTTGGTCTGCCGGGGCTCAACCTGGAGGAAGCTTGGTGGTGCAAAGCTGTGCTACCTACTTTTGACCATCATTTTACCTCATGTGGTTACTGAACAAAACCTTTTCGTTGCTTTTAGTCTCTATTAGTAGAGTTTAAATAATTATGTCTGCCGAGCGAATTCTTGGAGGGTTCCGCAGTCCAACCATTTTTAGGGGCCGCATGGGGGTGCTATTTTACCTCATCGAGTTACTGGATGAAACCAAGTTCTCCTAGTAGCTAAGATGATCCCCTTTAAATATTAATTGGTCTGCCAGTTCGCAACCTGGCAGTTTTTGCAGTCCAACCAAATAACTACATAGTATAAAACAAAATCGCTTCCCGCTGTCTGTCCCTATGTATGCTTAGATCTTTTAAACTACGCAACGGATTTTGATGCGGTTTTTTTTATAGATAGAATAATTCAAGAGGAAGGTTTATATGTATAATACTTGCACAATATAGTAGAGAAACACTGATAATTTTAAAGGTTTCTAATGTGTTCCGTAAATAAACGCATTTTTTTGCGCTTCCATTGCAAACTCTGGCTGAATCCTACGAGATAGATCAAACAAATGTACTACAGTATTGTCCACCTTAAAAAGATCCACAAAAACGTCTTCAATGCTATATGTCTACCCCTTAAGGATAACCCACAATGACCATTTTTATCCTTTCTTTTTATGAGAAATAATGGCTTATTTACGAAGCTATTTTAAGCAATACAACATTAATCCTTATCCAATGTACCTTAAATATATTGTGCACGCATGTGATATAGATTAATATAGCCTTAGTATCAGCACTGCACCCGTGCGAAGCCAGGGTGAGTCGCCAGTTTAATATAGTTTGATTTTAATTTTTCTGTCTATGGACGAAATTTTTGTTTTTTATTTATTTGGTTGATTTCTGTTTACCTTTTATTTTCAAACTGAAATATAAAATACAATTAGTTTATGATATGCAAAAAACTATTCATTTTGTACTTACCGTAAAATGGGGGTATTTGGACATTACGGGGTTGGTTACATTGATAACAACTATCAATTTAAAAATCTCTTATTTCTTGGTTTCTGAACATATCTGAACAGTTTTTTATGGCGTTGGCAGCACTATACTGCGAAAAGCAAATGGCGCCCATACCATTAAATGTCTGCAGGTGTTTTTGTTAAAACATTTTTTTAGCAGTGCACTGGTGACAAGCTATTTTCAAGCAAGAAAAACTCTTAGAACCTTAGAACAATCCCATTACAGTTTTTTTACCCCCAGCAGAAGTCGCATGTTGGCGGTACCCGTGTTATATCAAGAATGCGTAGCTCCGCATACTTTAATATTGCTCCTCCGTCGAGTGAGCAAACGTCATACAAAAATAGTATAAAAATGCCGAGTTGCATTATATAAAAGAACAAAAACTATATCCACAAATATTATTTAGCAAACGGGTGCAATATCAGAGGCAAGCATTATAAAATTTCTATTGATTTTAATAAAAAAATCAATAGATTTTCCTTTTAAATTTAAAACCCATAATAATAGAATGAAATCGAACGTTACTCTACTCACTTTGGGTTCAAATCAGTGCGCGATCCAACGCGGCGGTTGCGTTGAGATCTAGCACCGAATTCTCAATTTTTACATGTTTTTATTACTTTTCTTCGCTTTCAAGTTAGTTAAAAAAATCTGTTCACTTAAGATTGAAGGTATTAACATCGCCGATTTTTATGGTTGGTTTAAACATAAACGTATGTTCTGTTTCCGAGAAATTAAGCAAATAAGACCAGATATGGGGTCCACGGAATATTTTTTTACATCAAAGTTGGTAACATTTTTATAAATGCTTTCAATTAAATCTATTATGTATTATTTCAAGTACATTATATATTTTTTCCATGATAGCTTCACGCGCGTAATATTTCAATAATTTGAATTGAATATTGGGATCACAGAAGAAATAATGGGATTGACCCATCTTAAGGCCTTAAATATCCAACTTTATGCTTTTTTTTTTTTTTTTTTATTTAACCATTTATGCTCCAACATTATGATCCATATTCCAACGCACTATTTTGACATATTCTAGAAGTTTCTCACACATTCAAATAAAGAATAGCTGAAATGTTACTCAATAGGGGAGATCGAAAAAAGTTTAGACTGTGAAGAGTTGAAAGTAATATCACCACAGCAAAAATTTGATGAGTAAATAATAAACGTATAAATAACACCTGATTTAATACATTCATCACTGAAAACACGTAAAAACAGCGCGAAATTTTAGTAAACTTAATACATAGATAGTACGTTCCAGGTGAGTGCGGGTAGCTAGCATTTAAGTATCTTGTAATGGATTGTTTGAAGCCCGAGCCGCAGGTATGATCACCAATTTACCATGTAAATGTGGAACCACTTGCATTTTTTTTTAAAAACAATTAAATTATTTCAGAGTATAAGTGAGAAGAGATACGTTTCATTTCTCATACTTGGAAAGTGATGTTTATTCAAATCAAACAGAGCGTGTGGAAAACACGGCTTTTCACACTAAGGCTGAAAATAATTAAAATTGAGCTTGACGGCGGCTGGCCGCGGCGAGTTCTATATGAAAAATAAACCTCTAAATAATGTACTAGAAAAAAAATTACTCGTCACCAGGATTGTATTTGGCGCGGAACTCGCGACCAGTCCAATGACTTCGTCGTGGGTTCGATTTTTCTGATATATTTTTAGTATTGTACAAAAATAGCATTGTGATTGCTATAATCTCAATTAAGAAAAAACAAATAAAAAATTGTAAAAAATGAAAATTTTCATTTCCTTTAGGCGCAATTGGTTCAATTCGCGATTGGTCCAATGTTCAAAAAATTACCAATTCGCAGTTGGTCCAATTCGCAATTGGTACAATTCGCAGTTTCGGGTTAGGTTCGGAATAATCGTTCTTTATTACTTATCTATACTATAGGACACACAGACCATACAACAAATACTTAGTGATAGGACACTACGATATTCTAAAAGCCCTAGTCCAGTAGGACCACGAGTATGTATGTACATGATAGTAGTCAGCAACTTTTGGCTAGCACAAGTTTTAAATAAATCAGCAGTTGCTGACCAAATATTTTTTGCTGGCCAAATAATTATACTGTTGTCTTTTTTAACGAGTGATTCTAATATAGACTCTCCCTTCCTAATCCAATAAAATCGTTTGGGGGCTCGACGAAAAAATACTTATACATAAATTTACCAGTGGATCGAAGGGAAAAAAATATCCCTCGATCCACCAGTCGAAAAAACTGTTTTCCGATGTATATTTTCTGACAGGGGGGGGGGGGGGGGTGCAAGCGCACCCCTTGCACCCCCGTGAAATGATCCGGTGGACCACGGCTAAGAAGAGAGCGAAAGAGACAGAGCCGAGTTAAAAATGTGTGAGTAAAAAATGAGTTAGAAAATTGTAGAAAGAGCCGAGTTAAAAATAAGACGAGTTAGGAAAGTGTCAAGCATAAAAAAGAAACCAACTAAGAAAAAGCCGAGTTAAAAATGAGACGAGTTGGGAAAGTGACAAGTTTAAGAAAGAAACCAACTAAGAAAGAGCCGAGGTAAAAATTAGGCGAGATGGGAAAGTGTCAAGTTTAAGAAAATTACGAAGTCGTCCAGAGGGGAATTGATTATAACAAAAGACTGATTGAATTGTATGTTTCTAATCAAGATATTTTGATAATATTTTTTTTTAAAGACGTTGTTTTTTCATCTGTGTTATAAAACGTGTGAACACTGATTCTCATTAAGTTTTTTTTATTAATCTGATAATTTCTGTTGTGATTGGTCATTTCTGTGTTTACGATTTTGAGTTTTTGGCTTTTTTGAATTAATTGTTGATTTTTGAGCTGTGTTTCTATATTTTTGTATGAACCTTAAATGATGTTAAAATTAATACATTGGTATAAAATATCGAAAGTTTTTTTTTTGTTTTTTTTCATGCTAGAATAGAATGTCCCATTATAATATTTCCATAATTATTGTTTGTTATATCTAAAAGTATACACTCTAAGGAATGTGAAGCACAAGGGTTTTTGTTGATTTTGTACCTACTTTAAAGGTTTAAAAACAATCAGAGGTGTCATTGATCAGAGGACGGGTTTACTTTGATCAATAAATCAATGTGGGGTGACATTATTTTTAAGATGAAAATTAAAGACTAAAAATAGACTGCTTTGTCATAACTGATTAAGATTTAGTTCTACCAATACTCTATTCAATAAACAATTCGTATCATTGATCAAAATAACCCCAATATATATATATATATGAATAGCTTTAGCGCGAAATCCTGCGGGCCAGTTTTTATTTTTATTATATTTATATTAAAGGGTTAAACATAATAAAAAAAAACTTTCAAACCCCGTTATAAAATATACGATGATCCTTTGATCACCCTATATTCAGCCTCAAAATCAGTTTAAATTTGATAAGCTGAATTTTTATTTCTTTGAAATGGATGGTTAAAAAATATAGTTTTCATTTTATTCTAAAAATATGTAAAAAACGATACTATTCTTACTTAAACTCATTTTTTTTCGTTTTTGGCAAGTTTGTTTTTGAAAAAATATAGCTATTTGAATTTCAAAAGTGATCAAAGTATCCCCCATCTTGCAGTACTTTCCTATTTTAGATTAAGTTCATAAGCAATAACAATAATCGTTTCGTAAGAAATTAAAACATTGTGTTGTGTTGTGTGTGACTTATTTGTTTCTTTTTTGACCCTGTAACATAGTCCATAACATAAGTATGTATAATATACTTCAGCATGTAAATAAATACCATAAATCAATACAAAGAAACAAGCAAGCAAGTAAAATTTCGTCTGTAGACTGAACATTTAACATTTAAATAACAATAAATTTGGTTGGACTGCAAAAACTGCCAGGTTGCGAACTTTAAAGACATCATTTTAGATACGAGGAGAACTTACAAACTATATTAAACTGGCGACTCACCCTGGCTTCGCACAGGTGCAGTGCTGATACTAAGGCTATATTAATCTATATCACATGCATGCACAATGTATTTAAGGTACTTAATTAGATGAGGATTAATGTTGTATTGCTTAAAATAGCTTCGTAAATAAGCCATTATTTCTCATAAAAAGAAAGGATAAAAATGGTTATTGTGGGTTATCCCTAAGGGGTAGACATATAGCATTGAAGACGTTTTTGTGGACCTTTTTAAGGTGGACACTACTGTAGTACATTTGTTTGATCTATCTCGTAGGATTCAGCCAGAGTTTGCAATGGAAGCGCAAAAAAATGCGTTTATTTACGGAACACATTAGAAACCTTTAAAATTATCAGTGTTTCTCTACTATATTATGCAAGTATTATACATATAAACCTTCCTCTTGAATTATTCTATCTATTAAAAAAACCGCATCAAAATCCGTTGCGTAATTTAAAAGATCTAAGCATACATAGGGACAGGCAGCGGGAAGCAATTTTGTTTTATACTATGTAGTTATTTGGTTGGACTGCAAAAACTGCCAGGTTGCGAACTGGCAGACCAATTAATATTTAAAGGGGATCATCTTAGCTACTAGGAGAACTTGGTTTCATCCAGTAACTCGATGAGGTAAAATAGCACCCCCATGCGGCCCCTAAAAATGGTTGGACTGCGGAACCCTCCAAGAATTCGCTCGGCAGACATAATTATATAAACTCTACTAATAGAGACTAAAAGCAACGAAAAGGTTTTGTTCAGTAACCACATGAGGTAAAATGATGGTCAAAAGTAGGTAGCACAGCTTTGCACCACCAAGCTTCCTCCAGGTTGAGCCCCGGCAGACAAACATTTTTCTTACCTATTTAAGGTCTACTTTTCGTGGAAGGTGGTAATATTCAGTAACTCGATGGGGTAAGTAACCGTGCGGTGGCCGCCCGGTCTATTATTTGAATAAAGCTATTTTTGACTTTGACTTTGACTTTGACTATAACCTATACTACGTGTTACAAAAATATCCCTAATGCCGAATATGGTAGATAGGGACCATCAAACTGAACAACAGTCGGTCCCATAGTAAAAGTTGTTCAGTTTGATGGTCCCTATCTACCATATTCGGCATTAGGGGTATTCTTGTAACACGTTGTATATGGCCCCGTTTTCTGTGACCGCCCAAACTATATCAGTGTATGATCATTTTTAGGGTTCCGTACCAAAATGGTAAAAAAGGAACCCTTATGGTGTGACTCAGTCTGTCTGTCTGTCACAGCTGGATATCTCGAGAACTACTAATGGTATCAACTTGAAATTTGGAATAGTTTAAGATGACATTTGCCCAACTATTTTGCAAATAAGAATTAATTAAAAAATAAATATCTGACGGCGAAGGGGAGGAGCTGGGTGTCGTCAGGATAAGATTATTCCTCGCCGAGCATGAAATAATTGTCTCTTTACAATGGACAACCTCAATTCTTACAATCAACATCAAGTTAGCAGAAAATAAAGGATGATCGAACAGATTCACACGGATTCAAGTCGGTAAACGCGGCAAGTTCGACACAGTGAGGCGAATTCAAATCAACGACCGTTCACTACGGCTGCCGGTAACAGAATGTCCCACAGACCATCCAGAGATCGCGCTCTTCACATTTTCCCGCCTCCGGAAACGTCAAGACTGTCAACTGTCAAACTGACAAACATCAAATCTGTCAACTGTCACACGTCAAACTGTCAAACTGTGTCATTGACAAAGACATCGCTTGCTGCACAGATTACACACTCGCTGTATCGACCTTACCCAAGTGAGCCACTTGACGTTTCCGACTTGATAGTTACAACTACACTCAATAGATGGCGCTAGGGGATCCAATAATCTTGAGCAGTACGGTGCCCACGCTCCGACACGGCCATCTTGACATTTCACACGTCCTCGTGTGAGGTTGCTGGTGAAGATCCTGCAAAGAGAGATAATACCTGAACAGTAAAATGTTCAATCGCTCGGCCTTCCTGACCAAAAGGGTCAGGCCTTGTAATACCATAATTTGTGAACCACAACTTTATTCAAAATAACAACATTGCTTACTCAAAATCCATAGGTACTAATGAAATAACAGTGATGAAAGTAAACAAATCAAAATAACTATTCACTTAAAATTCAACAAAACTCATCAACCCAATCTTTCCAAATCAAACTAAATAGATTGTGTAATCAGTGTAGTATGCAATACTCTACAATTCAGATGCTCCCATCCAGCAATGACAACCTCTATCCGGTCATCACCCAATACAAGGGCTACCTCCATCCGGTACCCTTAACAACACAGCGCCTCTATCCGGCGACTCAACAGCGATCGCTTACATCTTTGAGCTAAACGCACGCCACTCACAAGCGTGGCCGCAATGCGACGGGAAATCAGGCCCGATTTACGCCTACGACTACGAATGCACGAAAGATGTAACCAATCTGAGCAACTTGCATACTATTGAATAAACAATCACAAAAAATGAGTATTGTGTGAACTAATTAAAACTAGTTGAAGGTCCAGCCTCTTCACTTACTATCATCACTATCATCATCATCACCACCACCATCACCATTATCATTATCATCATCATCATCACCATATTCCCCATCATCACCATAATAACTAATGATAACTTTTTACAGAATTTACAGCCAAATATGCTGGAGGGCCAAGTACCCAATTGTTTTTTTTCCTTTCTTTTTTTTTATTTTCAAACAACTGAATTATCAATTTACTGTGTACCACTTTAGTCCGGCTATCCCTGTAGCTCATAAATTAAGTCATCCCTGTGACTTCTCAGAACCATCCCTGTGGCTCTTACACATTTGATCATCCCTGTGATCTCACACATAAGATCATCCCTGTGATCTTACACAACAAAAATGACTTAAGAGGACACAATAAAATAATCAGTTAAGACTCAAAATTTTCAGAACAGTCCGAATCACTGATGTCATCAGGTACTTGTCCCTCAGGCATCTTTCTTAATCTATCATGTGCGTACTTGTAAGTACGCTTTGAGTTTAGGGCTTTTAAAACATAACGATCGTTATCAAGTATTTCTAGAATTTAAACGGCCCCCTGAACTTGGGTCTAACTTTGTTAAATCAGGAACTAATTAATTTCATGATTACGAACACTAGTGACTAAACTGAATTCATATTCCTACCTAGCAACAGCTGCTTACTCAAATTCACCACACTATGACTAAAAGTGTACTGACAGTGTACTAACGGTGTACTAACAGTGTACTATCAGTTTACTAATAGTGTACATGCAGTGTACTAACAATGTACTAACAATGTACTAACAGCGTACTATCAGTTTACCAAGTGTACTAGCAGTGTACTAACAATGTACTAACAATGTACTATCAATGTACTAACAGCGTACTATCAGTTTACCAAGTGTACTAGCAGTGTACTAACAATGTACTAACAATGTACTAACAATGTACTAACAATGTACTAACAGCGTACTATCAGTTTACCAAGTGTACTAGCAGTGTACTAACAATGTACAACAGTGTACTAACAGTGCATTAACAGTGTACTAACAGTGTACTAACAGTGTACCAACAGTGCACTTACAGTGTACTAACACTGTACTAACACTGTACTAACACTGTACTAACACTGTACTAACACTGTACTAACACTGTACTAACACTGTACTAACACTGTACTAACACTGTACTAACACTGTACTAACACTGTACTAACACTGTACTAACACTGTACTAACACTGTACTAACACTGTACTAACACTGTACTAACACTGTACTAACACTACACCAATAGTAAACATATTCAGAAACATTGATGCATCTACCAACTGTTAGCAGTGAATTCGAACAGAAAAGTGGTTACATTACAACAGAAAAGTACTAACATTACATTACCACAGAATATGACGTTACTACAGAAAGATTTTATTCTATTTCCTTATTTTTGCTCTAAATTCCAATATCAATTCTGGTGAATAATGTCACCAACAATAAATTACTTAGCTCTTTTAATTTTAGTTAAATTAACTCCCTTGAATACTTTTGAAACAGATTGAGACTCAATATGGACCGTTTTCTTGGTAATTTTTCTATTTCTACGCCAATCAATTCTTTTTTTGTCATAATCATAACCAACAGAATTACTTAGTGACTTTTCAGTTGTAAAACAAAATCCAAATAAAATTGTTACGACTGACCCTTATAAAGTGACCTTGTAGATTCGCCACGCTGGCTGCACCCACCAATGCGTCGCCATCGTACTGCCACCGTTGCCTCGCTGCCGCCATTCCATCACCTTGCCTGCGCTGATTTGCTTTGCTCAGCTCCACAACTGTTGCCACTGCAGTTGCATTGCACAACTGTTGTCTGGTGAAGCACCTGAAGCAGATAATCACAGGCGCATTTGGTTGTTGTTTGACATGAGAATAAGCACTAGAAAAAGTAGAACGATCACATGACCTGTTATCCTTGAAATCAGTCGATGCTGCGCTGTCCTGCTATGCGTCACCTTTGCATGAACAGCTCCTTGAAATCGCTCCATGTCGGGGTCAAAATCAGGAACGAACATCGGCACTCGAAGTAAACGCACGCATAGCTTGTTCCAAAGCCATAAAATTGCTATTTTACTGCTCCATAATAGACGCCATTTTTCGTCAATCACATTGATTTTCTGTTGCACGTGTCTCGTTATCACACCTCATATCATTTGATTCACTTTTTTCACCACGTGGGACGTTTGGATTGCATCCCAACTTCTGATGACGGCGAAGGGGAGGAGCTGGGTGTCGTCAGGATAAGATTATTCCTCGCCGAGCATGAAATAATTGTCTCTTTACAATGGACAACCTCAATTCTTACAATCAACATCAAGTTAGCAGAAAATAAAGGATGATCGAACAGATTCACACGGATTCAAGTCGGTAAACGCGGCAAGTTCGACACAGTGAGGCGAATTCAAATCAACGACCGTTCACTACGGCTGCCGGTAACAGAATGTCCCACAGACCATCCAGAGATCGCGCTCTTCACATTTTCCCGCCTCCGGAAACGTCAAGACTGTCAACTGTCAAACTGACAAACATCAAATCTGTCAACTGTCACACGTCAAACTGTCAAACTGTGTCATTGACAAAGACATCGCTTGCTGCACAGATTACACACTCGCTGTATCGACCTTACCCAAGTGAGCCACTTGACGTTTCCGACTTGATAGTTACAACTACACTCAATAGATGGCGCTAGGGGATCCAATAATCTTGAGCAGTACGGTGCCCACGCTCCGACATATCTTTTTTACAACAGGGACTGAAAAATCAGGGTCTTAAAAATTTGAAGTGAGGTGACTAGGGCATGTGGGGTATCATATAAAAGAGCGCTGTTTGCACATTTTAAAATATTTTTTCTTTTTTTCTTAGGTCACATAGTTTTCGACTTATGATGAAAAATGTAAAAAAAAATACCGTTCCCCCCCTCTTATCTCCGAAGTTTGCAAAGAGAAAAATCTGAAATAATTATATGTGATAGTTGTTTATGTAAAGATAACAGGAAAAATAAAACGATGTCTCAATATAACACACTTTTTTAGAAATTCAAAAAACAAACAAAAATTCTTTAATTTCACTACCAGTCAACAGATGGCGCTGTCCTAAGAGTGCTAACCCAAGAAAAATAATAGTTCCACTATCGGTCAAGAGATGGCGCAACCTAATACTACAATAATAAATTGGTGGCTGGTTCTAATATAATTACCTACTATTTGCCGTACGAATAAACGAAGAATAAGTTCCTACTTAGTAATATAAACAGTTTGCAATGTGGAGTGGCTGAAACATTTTTCAGTCACCATAAGCAGCTGTGGTTAAGATTTGTAAATTAACTGTCCGCCTGTTCTCCCTTCCACCTGTCTGCCGTTTATCCTACTTTTTTAAAGACTGTACGTAAGTAACATATCCAAATATATTTATGATTGTACGGAACCCTCGGTGCGCGAGTCCAACTCGCTCTTGACCGATTTTTTATGGGAGTTTAGATACACATTCACATGGCTTCTGTAAGCTCAAATTCAGAAAAAATATTCAGTCTAACTGTTAGAAGCACTTGTGAACCTCAAGAAGCTAGTCCATCAGTTCGATTTAGGTCCGATAAAAAACATTTTGTATTGAGGGGAACTTTGCAAGAGTTGTTTTTAACCCTTCTTTAAAGTCGTTAAATCGAAAAGAGACTTCATGTCAATTGTACGAGTATTAGAAAGGTACCTTCCTACTGATTTTTTTTATACTCTTGCGTTAATCTTCAAGAAACTACCGCTCTACGCAGTTTAATATTTTGCGTAACTCAAGATTGTGTTTCACGGCAACGGACCATGAAATTGTTGCATACGCTTTTATTATATTTCGTGGAATTATGGCCTAACTTGTCGATCGAAACTGGACCTTTAACAATCGTAAGTTTAGAAATAGATATTTTTACCCAACTATGGTGAATGGTTCTTCTTTTAGTTTAGAGCGTTCTTGCTTATTAACAGTTTCTCAATTTTTTTCTTGGAGCCTACCAAAATCTCATAGAGCGTGGCCGGTATGAATCGCCGCTATTACGCAGCATGGTATGGTATAAGTACCTCTTAAGTACCTACATGCATAAGTATTTTTATAGTATTTATGTTTTTTTTATCTTAGATAGCTTGACCCCTATCACGCCTGGTGGTAAAAGCAACGATGCGATGCGATCTACGGTGAAACGCGCTTGCCTAGAAGTAGGTAACATATATTCACTCGCGATTTGAAGGCCCCCAGATTTTACCTAACGGGAAATGGGAAACACAGACTCGGGCAAGAATTTCCACTCTCTAGCGGTACGGATGATAAAATTTGAAGTAAAATGCTTAGTGCAAGTCTTTGGAATAGCCACCAAAAAACGGTGGTGCAGATTCCTACGTCTGATTGTCCGATGGAAGAAGGGAAGTAGGTTTTTTTTTCAAGTTCCATCCATTCTTCAAAAGGAACCGTCAAAGGTACTACTAATGTCATCTATCCCAGAGCTTTCTTCACAGAAACGCACGACGGCAGAGTGTTGTAAAAATACTTAGGTAATAAGTAAGTATATACCTACATATTAGCTATTTTAAACAAACGCATTCAGAAATTTAAAAAATATTAAGTTTTCAACTTCTAGAAAAGACCAGGGATGTCACATGACGTGAAACACATAGTTAAATCGTAAATCTTATTCCATTACAACTTTTGTGGATAGCTGAAACGAAGCAGGAGAAGAACGATTGTAAGAGTACTGACAGGACACTGTCCACTAAATAGACACCTGTCAGTGATCAAACGGACAGAGGACCACATCTGTCCGCAATGTAAAGAAAATGAAGAAACAAGCTACCTACCACTTCATGGCAGAATGCCCGATATACGCATCACTGCGCTGGGAGCTCTTTGGAGCGGACAAGGATCTAAAGCAGTTAACGATAAGTCAACTCAGCAGGTACTGTAAGCGTACAGGTAGGTTCGAGGGTCAGACGCCGTAGGGGTAAATGATAACCCGCCTCTCCCTCCGGGGATTTGGGGAAATGGGTGAAATGGTTCCAATCAAGGTGACTGATCACCCGCCCGGCTTCGCTGGCGTCCCCCCTTCTAAATAATAATAATAATATTTTTTGTGAAGACCACTTAAAGCGCAATAAGCCGTTTTGCAACACTTATATCATGAGCCGTGCTTATCTGCCGACCTAAATTCGAAACGAATGATGATCAACAACGAAATCTTCGGCCCACGCGCATTTTGTCGTGACAATCCCTAACGCATTGACAATGTAAATACGATTGTCAACAGTAGAATAAATAAATATTTATACTGGACAGGGCTGTCACAACACAATTGGTTTGTAGACAAGAATAATTTTTAATCCTCTACGCTTTCTAAACTTATTACTGATTGAAGAATTTAAGGACTGATTTGAAGAATTAAAAAATGCTTCAGATTTGTGATCGCATACTAAAACAATTTTCAATATAAAATCAATAATGCAAAAGATATAAATTGAAAACGACATATTTTAGAATCGATCTATTCCTATCGAGTACCAAAAACTAATACCAAATGGTATTTGTTTATTGCCGTTATAAAATTCTATTCCCAACGAGTCCCAATTCTTGAATATTGAAAAGAAGCTCAAAATCTATTCCCAACGAATACCAAAACATAACATTTGGTACAGTCACCGAAACAATTTATTTTGCGTTTTAATAATTTAATATTATCGATACCGGAAATTTCAATTGTCGTAAAGGACTAAACACGAGTTTTTAGTAGAGCCAAAAAACAAAAACAACTTATGTTTTTGTCTAATAACTTTGTCAAACAAAGTGCTATATTTATGGTGTCAAAAGAGACTCCAACTATTTTTTCGTGTTCTATCCTTATCATATAACTAAATAAACCAAACTTAATTATTGACGAAAATGAGCGTCCTTTACAGCCCACAAAAATTTAAGGGAAGTAATTTACAGCCACGAAAAATTGCTTACGATAAAGTCAAATGTGTCGTAAAGGATTATTCTTGATCATCAAAGGGTAGTAGAAGTTAATTAAATAAGAGACCAAGGGGGTAAAAGGAACAAAAGAACTGTATACTGCTACTACTATTTGAGAAATAGGTAGTAAAACTAAATTAAATAAAAGATTATTTATTGGTTTTTATTTATTAATCAAAGTATTTAATAAAATAAAGTGACAAAATGTTATCCTAACAGGAACTAAATATTGAATCAAAGTGTGAAGCTATTTTTTTTATTTAAATCGCAAGTAATTGTTGCGATGCTGTAAAACAACAACATTTTTTAGAATTATGAACATTTAAACTAATCTAGTTTCATTTTTTATTAACTCGACCGATATGAAATAAAAATGTTTTACAAATCAAATATAATAATCAAAATAATAAGAAATTTTGCTCACCACAACTCAAAACCCAAACAATTGTCATTCTAAAGTATTAATTAAATGGCAAGTAACTTTAATTTTCAAACTCAATTAAAATAACCAAAATAATTACAAATTTTGCTCACCAGAACTCAAAACTCAAACAATTGACATTCTAATGTATTAATTAAATGGCAAGTAACTTCAGTCTTTTAAAATTACAATTCAGTTTTTTTAAATAATAATCAAACTTTATAAACACAACAAATTTTAATCAAGTATTTATTATTTTTTTATCAATTTTTTAAGACACTGTTTATCCCATATTTTATTGGGATATAGAATTCATATGCCATAACCTCGCTCGGAGCATTAAAGTGTGGTTATAGTAATTAAGTAGTAGTTAGTTAGTAGTTATTAAGTGGTTATAATAATTAAATTAAAATAAACATATTTTAATTTTATTTTTATAAAAGACCACTATATTCAATGCTCCAACGAGTTTATGGATTCTTATCCCACTGGAATATGGGATAAACATTTTTATAGTAAAATCTTAACTATCAATTGTGTCGATATCGTCTTCCTCGTCTGTTTCGGGAAGAATGTCTTTGACTGATCCTAAAGACGGTAGATCTAAATATTCTTTATGAAAACGCTTTGGAATAGTTCCGTTAGTACACAAACGTTTTAAATCGTTATATTTGGTGACTGATATAGGGTTAGGTTTGTCATAAAGTGTTGGTAAACAAATACTAGTAGTATCTTCTACTCTGTCGGCACTTGTTAGATCTTGGTTTTGTCTTTTTGTTTTTTTGCCTTTGCCTTTACCTTTTGACCCTCTTCCTTTATATTCATCATATAATGTTACTATATGAGCTTCTTCGTTTTCGCTCATTGAATATTTTACTTCCATACTTTTAGCATTTTTTTTCTTGAATGTGACAATGCGCATAGCTTTTAGTTGTATTTGCCTTTGAGAACTATTGGTAAATTTTTCAGAAACCATGGTGTCCCAGTTGATAAAATCGGAGTACTCCAAAACATTAATTTTGTATGGCTCGGGACATTTTCTTGCAGATTCTATGTACGTAGGCCATTGACTCGGACTCCAAACAATAATTTGCTTAACCTCGCGTTCAATCACTGCATGCATGGAATCCACAGGCATATAAGTATGCCCAGGTAATAAATAATTTATTTGTACGACCTCTATGTTTTTGGAATTCTGTAAAAAGTGGTGTAGGGCTGTGAGAACTATTTTGTTTTTGTTTTGCCCAGGGCAAGAGTCGCAATAAAGTAAAACATTTCTAATAGGACGCTCATCAATTTTTAGTAGGAATTTATAAATACAAGTAGCAATTTCGTTGCCACCCCTTTTCCCATCACATTCTCCCCATATATAACAATGTCCTATTTTGGTTTGGCTTTCATAGAATGTACAATTATAAACGGCGTATTTCCTAGAATAATATAACAACATACTCTCTCCGTGAGGAGTGTTAAGCACTTTTTGCAGGTCGAAGCTAACCGTGAGCGTATCGTTGGAAGTTAATTTCTGATGAATTTTAAATCTTTGATAGCAGGCCTTTTTTTCCTCGAGATGAACAGCCATGTCGTCGATTTCTTTTTCTGATAATAATTCTGTATTTTCAGCTTTCGTACAGATTACACATTTGTCTTTTTTGGGTGTATGGAATCGAATATTGTAATCATCATTAAATATTTTTATAAAAACTTTTTTACTTAGGTTTAATTTAGAATTATTTTGGCAGTGTTTGAGATAAATCCTAAATAAGTTTGTAGTATTTTTAAATTCTTGAGGTAAATATAGACATGAACTCTTTTGACGACAATAATGCGAAGGAACAGCTGGAAGGCTTTCGATAAAAGCTTTTGCGTATGCTTTATCGTCGTCACTATACTTATTTGCATGACATGTTCTCTTTTCTACGCTTGCCATATTTTCGTGTGCATTGTTTACTGTATATAAAATAAACTTTTGGGTGATGTCTAATGTGTTAATCAAAAACTTTTGACAAACTGGTCTAGATCCTTCACCTTCATTTATTACGTATTCAAATGATTGGCCTCTTCTGCTTTCTACACATTTGGTTTTTTTTCTTTTGATAGGAATCCTTTGTGCGCTTCTTACGATCCAGTCTTTTCGACGTTGAACATCTAGATTCCAGAAATATTTGAATAGGCCCATTCTTCTATCCTCTGATACTTCGTAACATTTTCTAGAACATACGCCAGGTAAACATGGGTTTATTTTCATTCTTTTCTCTTCTACTATGCTTCCTGATCTTGTTTCATAAGACTTACCAGCGTTTTTTTGTTGTTTCCTAAGCTTACTTTTGTTTTCCTTTTTGGTTTTGACTTTAATTAAGTTTTCTATGGTATTGGCTGTCTTTTCGTTCTTATCTATTATTTTTTGTTTCTTTTTAGTACACTTTTTCTTTTTATTCTCACTATTAATTGAACTCTCAGACTCATTTATACTCCAAAGATCAGAACTACCTGCTGAAAAATCTTCATTATCAGAAAGATAATCAACGTAGGATTTTAAAATCTTGTTACGAATTTTCGTACTCGGTTTTGAGTGTTTAGAATTTATATTGTGATCACTGGTGTCAGTTATTGAATCAAAAAAAGATGTATCAAAAGTAATGATTGAAGGAGAACCCTTATTCTCGTCTATATCTTTAGGTTCGTGATCAAAGACTACATCGGAAGGCACGTCCTGGACAACGTCAGCGGTAAGTAGCTCGTCAACATGAGTAGTGTGAGCGGTCTTCTTTATTACAGGTGCAGGTGCAAAGACAACATCCGAAAGCATGTCTTGGACAACGTCAGCGGTAAGTACCTCGTCGACAGGAGCAGTCTGAGCGGTCTTCTTTATTTCAGGTGCAGGTGCAAAGTCAACATCCGAAAGCATGTCTTGAACAAAGTCAGCGTTAAGTACCTCGTCAACATGAGTAGTCTGAGCGGTCTTCTTTATTTCAGGTGCAGGTGCAAAGTCAACATTCGAAGGCATGTCTTGGACAAAGTCAGCGTTAAGTACCTTGTCAACATGAGTAGTCTGAGCGGTCTTCTTTATTTCAGGTGCAGGTGCAAAGACAACATCCGAAGGCATGCCTTTGACAACGTCAGCGGTAAGTATCTCGTCAACATGAGTAGTCTGGGCGGTCTTCTTGATTCCAGGTGCAGGTGCAAAGACAACATCCGAAGGCATGTCTTGGACAACGTCAGCAGTAAGTACCTCGTCAACAGGAGCTGTCTGAGCGGTCTTCTTTATTTCAGGTGCAGGTGCAAAGACTACATCCGAAGGCATGTCTTGGACAACGTCAGCGGTAAGTACCTCGTCAATATGAGTAGTATGAGCGGTCTTATTTATTTCAGGTGTAGGTGCAAGGACAAAGTCTGAAGGTATGTCCTGGGTAACGTCAGCAGGAAACACCTCGTCAACAGGTGTAGCTTGAGTATCAAATTGTTGTGGTTTTCGGTTTTGACATATTGTAAGCGGTGATGATAACAATATTACACTGTTATTAGTAGAAACCACAGAATTTTTACCAAACTTAACAGATCGTAAATGTTTTTTCAGCTCTTTTTTGGAAACTTTTTCATTTCGTTTAATATTTACTTTGCTTTTTTGTCGAATAATATAAGAAAATGGGTTCGAATTTTCGCAATAATTTTCTTCATCTGTGTCATCTATTACTTCACTACTATTATCAGAATATTGAAGAGAGTTCCCACTAGGACGCTGCAAGTTTCTGAAAAAACATAAACATAATAAAGCTGCAGTAACATAAAGCATTTATGCAATCACTAGGGGCTGCCCGCAACTTCATCTGCTTGGAAAGTTTTTTTGCTATCCCCCGGGAAACATAGGTACTTTTTTTCTGAATAAAAGGTATGTCCTTCTTTGTATTTCTGACAACGTGTATCTAAAATTTCATCATGATCGGTTTAGTAGTTAAGACGTAAAGGCGTAACAAACAAACAAATAAACAAACAAACGGACTTTCGACTTTATAATTTTACTAGCGGCCGCCCGCGACTTCGTCTGCGTGGAAAGGTTTTTTTGCTATCCCTCGGGAACTATACTTTTTTTCGGGATGAAAGGCACCCTATGTCCTTCTCTGGACTCCTGACAACGTGTATGCAAAATTTCACGATGATCGGTTCAGTAGTTAGGACGTGAAGGCGTAACAAACAAACAAACAAACAAACGGACTTTCGCATTTATAATATTAGTAAGGATAAGGATAAGGATAGTAAGGATATTAGTAAAGATTTATCGTTTTCCAATTGTATTATCTAGATATGTAAAAATATTCAAAGCAAAAATAGTGTTAAACCAGGTGTCCAGTCAGATTTCTTCATACCAAGTTTCATACAACTAGTTGTGTGTAAATAACATTTACACATAATTATGTACAATTGTATACACGTTATCGCTTTTAAATTTGTGTGTTATAATTATAAATTACTAGCTGATGCTCGCGACTTCGTCTGCGTGGAAATTTTTATTATATCCTTCGGGAACAGTACCTTTTTTCGGGATGAAATGTACCCTATGTCCTTTTCTGTACCCTTGGCAACGTGTATGTAAAATTTCTTGAGGATCGGTTCAGTAGTTAAGACGTGAAGGCGTAACAAACAAACAAACGGACTTTCGCATTTATAATATTAGTAAGGATAGTTAATTTAACTTACGTGGTAATATTATTATCGGTTTCATAATATTTATCTTCAACCATTGTTTCTTCAAGAATTGGACGTTTATTTTTATTATTACTTGTACTGCTTTGGTCAGCATCATAATAATGCTCAGCGTCGACTCTAAAATAATATCAGATCAGTATCAGTATATCAGTAAAATGTATAATAGACAGAGCATAGCGAATGTCTATGAGTCTTTTAGGACAAAATAGACACTAGAAGTATGTTTATTAGTCCGACTATAACTCGCGAACCGTTTATCCAATTTGATTTTATTTTGTAGGTTTGTACCTAGTTTACTTCAGAAAAAATTGTAAGTTCGAAGATTGGCCAAATCGGTCAAAGGGTTCCGAAGATACAGGAATCGCAAGTTTCAAAGTATGCGATTCGCGCCGCTAACCAACAAGTAGGTATGTAGGTACATAGTTTTGTACCCGACTTACAGTGTAAAGGACATCATAGCAAACAAAATCTTGTTATGGTGTCCTTAACGACTATACGAGCAGTGGTTCCCTATGTATTTGCATAGTACGCAGTAGGTACCTTAACCCGCGTAGTTCTTGTTCCCGGGTGAAAATGGCTTGATACTAAAACAACTAGATGTACTTACCTATTTGTGAAAAAAATCAGTGATTAAGCCCATAATTCCAGATATTATTTTACTTCATAACCCACAGACATGACACAAACGATTAAAAATATGAATTTAACAAGATAATAAACGTACTTTTTAAGTGAATTTGATAGCAAAAGGTAATTGGTCGGCCCTATTCTAATTTTGAACGCATAGTATAGTAGGTATCAAAATTCAATACTCAAACATCCTAGGATTTATTTTCAACTAAATAAGAATAATTGATTACGGACGAATACATCTTAAATTGTCGTTATCTAATGTCGTATTATAACTATGTACTCACCAACATTATTTTTCATTGGTTCATTTTAGTTTAATTATATTACTGACATTAAATTATAATTAATTAAATCACTTACCGTAACATCTTGTTTTGGAACCGTGAGATTGAATCCAGTTTTCTTTTCCTTAATTCTAACGAATTCATATTCACAAAATAAACACGTCGTTTACCTCTAAGAATATCGCACAAAATGGCGTTACGAAGAGGATCGTATGAGTCGCAATCCCCGCACCCGTTACTTACACCCCCGTTGCCCTAGACAACGTGCCTCCGCGCCTCTTGTCGGCACAGGTCGTAACCCGTCGCACATACCTTTGCGCCATATCGGCATTATGAACGAGACAAAAAACTTTTTCCTTAAATTAGGGTCGTAAAGGACAATAAAAAGCAAACGACCTTTACGCCCTTATAACAAATTGTAAAACAAAGCACAGATTAGGGCGTAAAGGTATTTATTATCAAATAACATATTTACGACCATTTGATTTGTAATTAATTATATTGTTAATGATGGCGTATAAAAAGTTTAATGAAAAAATATGATTACGACCTCATAAATAATTAAAACATGACATTACGCTCTCTATTGAAAATTTGTTTTACGATACATCCCAAATAGTAAAAAAAAACGAGCTAGCTCTGTTGAAAATCCAGGTCGTAAGGGGCTTTTTTTTAAAGATAGGGTTATGTTAAGTATACCAATCGATAGAGGTCGCGACGCTGATTCCGAATATATATATAACTATTTTTCGGCAAAATGTCCTTTACGACAATTGAAATTTCCGGTATCGTTATGATCATCATAATACAATCCTAAATTCACTTCATTCCGGCATTTTTACTCACGACACGAGTAGCTTAAGTATATCACTTGCCAATTTTTTTTCTTGCGAAAAAAGGTGAGTTTGCTTTATAGTTTCAAAATCCAAGCGCCGTGTGCAATCGAATTTTTTTATTGATTGTTGGAATAAACGCTAAGACTAATGAAATAAGGACTGTTTTTTTAAATATTTTTGTTCTTGCATAAATTATTATTATTTCTATTAAACTGTTCAAAAACATAACACTAAACATAATTCTAAGGGATATTGTTATCTATTCCTTAGTACTTTTCTGTGTGTGGTGGCGTGCGCGCAATAACTTGAAACAAAATTGAAAGTGTTATTTATTTGTAAATAACTTTTTTTTGTAAATAAGTATATAATAGTCGATTGTTTGTGATATTCTTTAATTGTTACATTTTGATGAAAGTAAAAAATATATATATGTAGGTACTTATCTAATTAAGTATCTCTGTTATTATAATAAATAATAATAATTAATAATTTATTTATTTTTCCAGATAACACAGATTCAATTTTGTTAGTAGCGACTTAAAAAGATGTTAGTTTAATTAAATTTCGATGGAAAGTTGCAGATTATTACAAGTCAATAATGAACCAAACGTTTTCATACTACATTTTAATATGTTTGGAGAGACAGATTTTTATTAAATCAACACTACTCAAAATCACATTTAAAATCATTTTTATTACTGACTGTACCTCATAGCATTTAACTTGTTTTAGGATTCCTTTATGAGTGGTACTCGTTGGGAATAGAATTTTATAACGGCAATAAACAAATACCATTTGGTATTAGTTTTTGGTACTCGATAGGAATAGATCTTAGAAGCCACTGATGGTGACTGATATACAATTGACCTGAAAAATTTCATTCGCATTTTTTAAACACGTCTCATAATTTAAGAAATGAGCTAATCTTAGGGCTGTGTCAGCCCTAGCTAAACTAGCTTTGATCCGAGATGAGTCGATGCTATTGTAGCGCGTGCGCGGGCGCACCGGTCTCATTCATGGGACAATTGAATTAAACGCGCAGTGACGTAACATTTTGTTTGCATACATTGAAAGTAAGCGTACGAGCTACTAGTAGCTGAATAACCTGGTGGCTTCCTGTCGGTGTCCATTTATGTTGTTTTTTTTTTTTCATGATTATGTCAGTTGCTCACATGAGTGTGGAGAGCGATGATAGAAAAGTATATTCACCAAAATAAAAATTCTAACAAAAAACCTTTACAGTATACATCCTATGTGTCAGTATAGATTAAACTGTTCCTACTTATTGTATAGAGGTAATTTTATAGAGAGAGTAGAATAAGAAACAGAAAAAACCTGCCAAGTGCGCGTCGGACTCGCGCACAAAGGGTTCCGTTCCGTACCAAAAAACGGCAAAAAATCACATTTGTTGTATAGGAGCCCCACTTATATATTATTCTGTTTTAGTATTTGTTGTTATAGCGGCAACAAAAATACATCATCTGTGAAAATTTCAACTGTCTAGCTATCACGGTTCATGAGATACAGCCTGGTGACAGATAGACAGACAGACAGACGGACAGTGGAGTCTTAGTAATAGGGTCCCGTTTTTACCCTTTGGGTACGGAAACCTAAAAATAAATATCGTCTTATAACAGATGACAGATTGGCCTATTTATCGCTCTTTAATTTGTAATTAATTAGCAATAATACAATTATTTTAAATTTTTAATCATAGTCTAGTTAACTTTACCCCAGCTCTAGCTAGCAAGGGTAAAGTATTAAGTTAGTTTACTGATTTCCCCACTTATAAATTTACTATCACAATGTTACATTATACGTTTAAGCTTAATAATGTAGGTAGTAGACTAAGTAAATTGTTTTTCATTCCGTTTGTTGCAGTTTTTACCCGACTGTAAGGAAATGGTTATTGTACTTTTTAATTTCATATTCGGAATATTTTTAGTAACAAGTTCGAATAATATCTATTTAAAAGTATATTTTGAAACTCACCGTATGATAATAAAACGGCAAAACTTAAAATAAACAACATCTTGCATAAAATAAAGAACCACAACACACGTTACACACGTCTTTCTGACACCGGACTTATCTCAAACAAACCACACTGAATCACTGTTATCTTTTATCTTTCATGTTATCACTTGCCAGTGTTTTATTTTAACGTTTTAGTAACACAGTTTAGTAACATAGTTTTAGTTTTATGTTTGAACAAAAAGACGAATCATATAAAAAAAAAACGCTTAGTCAAAAACAGACGGGCACGGGCACCTGCATTCATGTCTGTACCATTTGGAAGATATTCTTGGCACGAATTTAACTTTCTGAAGTACTATCCACGATTGTACAGTCAAGGCTAAAATGAATAAGTTTGTTTTAGATTTGGCTTCTAATGTATTTTCACACATGTTATCTACACAGTATTTGAGTGGAATATTTAGGCTTTAATCTTATTAAAATGTTATTTGATTAAAACTGTAAGATTTCTATTTTTTTTATTTCTCAAAAAGGATTGTGATGCTATTAAAACAAGCAACTCTGATTGGTTAAGAATAAGAAAAACGAATTATTTATTGTTTTTATAATAATTTGATGTGATAAAGGAAACTTATCATATCAGTTTGACATAGGTATCATGTGTCCTACACTCGCGAATTTTAGTAAAGTACAAAGACATAGTTTTTAAATCTTTATACTTACGAGGATTGAATCCCCCATTTAGGTGTACTACCAGTGGCGAAGGGTTTCCATTCCCAATGACCTCCCACCCCACCGATCCACTAAGTGCAGCACATAACATTTTTGTAGAACGGCTTACCTTGGCCATAATTTTACCCCTCACCACTTTTTATTAAAGTTAATAAACTTTTTTATTATGTCTCAAGTGAGTCATTTCCTTATGGCACTTTATTTGACAATAGATATCGCGAATAGCCTCACGCATCAGCGGAGCAGATGTCATGTGTCTTAACTTCAACGACCTGCCTCCAAATACGGGCTCCAAACAGAATTTATCTCCAAACTGTCATTCAAAATTCAACCTAAAGTCGTTCAGATAAGTGTGCTCAAATATTTAGGTTTAGGACGTGTAAAATACTGGAGATTGCGATTGTTATAGCGGCTTCGTGTTGGCACGTCTGGCTAGATGCCGCTGGACGATATGAAAGATGACTTGGAGATGAAAGCTGACTTTGTTTCACACCTTATGTGTGCTCATATCAATCATTATATAGGTATCTTGAAATCGGTTCATATTAGGAGATAGTCGTTTCAGCAGTAAAGCAGCAGCTTTCTTAAAGCGTCTTCGATCATAAATCAATTGTCTACTTACATTAGGTACTTTATAATAAATCGGTTTCACTGTCAGAAGTAGAGATACTTAGCCATTGTTGATAGAAATGACATTTATTCGTAAAATGAATTTACTAAGGTAGTTTTGAAAAAAGAGAATAATTCTTGGAGAAATCTACAATATCATGGATAGATCACACCCTAAAGTTTGGATCCTAACATCAAAAAACTGTACTGTACCGCTTTTGTAACCTCCTCTTAGTAGAAGTTGATTTTTTTACTGGAATGTCTTAAACACGAGAAAATGAGAATAAAAGTATCAAATCAGTAGATATATCTATCAAAATAGGCAAAAATTCCCACAATCATGAAATTGACGTAAGATGGAAATAGATTTTTACTGTAAAAACCTTAGTCGCTTGTTAGCAACCTTAAATTATGATGATACAGTAGTACCTACAACGAGAAAATATAAAAAGAAATGTGTGGTTTATAACGAGATGAAGTGTATCGATACTATTGCTAACGAAGATGAATGCGATCAAGATTATCAGATATTAAGTTTCCCATTTCGCTACAAATTATTAAAGACAAGTCTTCAGTAAAAACTGGTCTCTATTGCTTGTGTTATTAAAACACAGAGTTGTCTCAAATATTACGTTGTTATTGCCACTGATCACTGCCATTATCAGATAGTCCGCGATCTGATAGCGAGGTTCCTTGTACCGATGCTTTATCGGTCCAAATCTTTGGCTTTTAAGTGTTTTGAGCGTTATAATTCAAGAGCGGCATAGCTTTCACTCAAGAGGTCCAATTAATTCTTGAACGATACATTAACCGTTCGATAAATTCGGAAAAAATGCCGCGTCGATAACGACGGGTCGCGTCTCGCATTAAAAGGTTTTATTTATCTTGGACAATTTGTTTATGCCACTATTTGTGTCTTCCGGTAGCCGTGTAATTGAATCTTCTGGTTTTTGTATATTTATTGCGTTCGGTCTCCGAAGCTACCGTCCGATTAGCGGGACACTCGTGGCAAACTTAATTTGTGTTCTTTGCCGCACCTTAATTGATATTAGATTTATTAATAACTAGTTTACCTACCAGATTCAGCCGTAACGACTGCCACCTGTTTGACGATCGTACTTTTTGAGATAAGTCAACGTTTTATCTTTTTGCTTTAGTCGGTACCAATTACATTGGTATTTTAACACCACTTAAATTTTGCAATCGTAATGATTATTATATCTGCCTAATAAATCTGAATAAATAAATGTTTTAATATATTTTATGAGTATTATTTTATGTAGGTACCTACCGGTAATGATACTAATGATATACCTACTCGTAACATTGTAGATCCACGTAATTTTGGTTAGTTTTCTTATAGCGGTATAATTTTATTATATACTAGTCAATAGGACACTTTAAAACTTCATTAGGTAAACTACCTAATTGTTGAGAATTTGACGATCTATTTGTAGGTAAAGGTAACAGTTTTTTGAAGTGAAAACTTCTTTAGCGGCGTTGTGCGCTTTTTGTATGGGGAAAAAATGCTAAACTCGCGTCAGGAATGACAGATGGAGAGAAGACAGCAGCTGGCAGCGGAAGTATCCCCCTCTTTTGCTACGGGCTTAGACTTTAGAGCATCGCGGCTTCCTCTGGGACAGAAGCGCGTCTTACTCTAAGGCACTGACCTGCATATATTTACATTGGACAGGCTTATGTCAAACTGTTTTTGTGCCTATTTGATATCCGCCATTTTGGCGCTGTAGGACGTAGCGTGAGCATAGCGTGCGTACGGTGCTCAGATCAAATAAAAAAGGAAGATGGAGCGTTGCGCAGTGGTTGCGAACAACTAAGTGAAGCCGGTTTTGATGGTACATGTGTGCGTACTAGAGGGCGGGCGGGGGCCGGGTGGCAGGGTTCGCCCAATGACGAACGAAAGCCAAGGCGTAGTTTCGTTACATATGTGTGCGTAAACTGTGTATGTACACAGCCAAGGCGTAGTTTTACTGGCTTCACCGCTTTGTCGGAAGACTCCGTCTTTACTTTTTTATTTGGTCTGAGCGTACGTGGTACTAAAGTTTGAAGTCTAGAGAGACCATCATGGCAACTATTTTCATATTGTATGTCAAAATTAGTTCTTTAGGCGCACGCTAGTGGCGTTTCAAATAGGCACAAAAACTTAGCTGGCAAATCATACAGACAGCCAGTCCAGTTAAATAAAAAAAATGTTTTCATGTCAGTGCTCTAAGGCTACGGGGCGCGTTGAAAATGGCGGCGCGTCATTTTAAGACGTCATGTAAACACTTGTGTCACCAGCAACGCGCTAATTTTGAAAATGGAACTAATAGCAGCGATCTCTTCGGTGAAATCATTAATATTCCACTGGAATAGAGGAACAGAGTTCGCTTGGCTGCGACACCAAAAGTGACATGAGCCAGTGTGTGAAAATTTGTAAACGTGTGCGTGAACTTTAGGGATGCCCTGAAGTCCATTTTAGATTGTCGATAACCATAATGTATTATTGCTCTAATAAATAAAACACAAACAAGATTTTGAACAATTTTATTTAAATAATTTCTTACAAGTCTCCATGAGGCTTCCAGCCTATTCTATTTATGACATTTATCCAGTAACTTAATCACTGGATTTACAGGAAACCTGGAAATATTGTTAAATTAGTACTTAAGTAGATATAATTTACCATTTGAAAACTGTCGGTTAAAAGCAGCTTTAGATAAAGCTATCAGTGTTCACAAAGACAAATAAGGTTATATTGGAAATCATCGACATGAGTATCGATAATATAATAATTTTTGATCAATCTCTGCGCCTTATTTTCTCAAGTTCACGGACATAATATCTTTTTATCTAACACATAATGTTTAGAAATCAGCCTTTATTTAGAAAATAGGCGGTTAATAGCATGATATTAGTGTATTACTTAGTATGTTTAGGAATATATTCAACTAAAATATGAAATATGAAAATGGTACTTGTACAATCTTATTTACCTGTGAAATGAGTGTTTATTTGGGTTGTTGTCGTAAGTAACATTACAATTCAGTACAGAACACGACACCATTATTGATTTATATAGCTTTATGAGCCAAACCGATCAGATCGCGGTCAAAATTACAAAATAATCGTGTGGACGCTTTTCACCAAGATGATAACAGACGATAAATGAAGTCAAACTAGGTTCTGCTGTCATTTTCTTTTAACTCTTTCTCGCACATCGAATAAGCCGTAAGAATCGGTTTCTCACTCGCACCATTGTCCGTCTACTTGAGCGTAGCGAAATTTTTCGAGTGAGTCCCAACCACCCCGGTGGCTCTGTCCCGGTGGCGGGACCGTTGGGAAAAAAAGTTCCAACCACCCCGGTGATTCGTGTCTTGCTGTTTAACGGGGTGGATGGCACTCGCGAAGTTCCAACCACCCCGGTATTTTATTTAACGGGACGGATGGCACAAATCTTGTATCATGCACCCCGGTATTGCGTTTAGGAGAATATAAAAAATATATTATTTATTCTACACCGTAAAATTAGACCCATTAAAAGAAACCAAGATAATTTTATGTAATAATCAGGTTTTATTATGACAAGAAATATAAAATGTTAATGTCCGTGGTTCTAAAAATCAGTCTTCATTATAAAATCAGAGTAATACATATATTATTCTACAAAGTGAATAATACTTAGACAAAAACATGTATATTGTATAAGTATCAGTTCTTATGTGTTAAAGATCACCTCCAACAAAATTTGTTATTTAAATGGGCTTTTAATATTAATACTTAAACTACTAAGAAAATATTATGACTTGTTAATATAGGTACAAAGATAAATATTAATAAAATATTAGAAAAAACAAACACGCCTACAATACAACACTGAGCTCGTTGTAAGGGTATTAATTTTTTCTAGTATTATATTTATCTTGGTATGTATACTAATAAAATAAGAAAATTAATAATTACATAAGACATACGAACATAAAATAGACTCATTAAAATTTAAAAAAATGTTTTGCAACTAGAGAAATATTATGCACGTCTGTAAAGAAGAAGCTCAATCAATCACCACGCTTTCATTTTGCACTAACTAGTTAGGTTTAGCTTCCCAGTTCCCACTGAACAAAACAGGGCCAATTTAATGCGTCAGAAAAGATAAGAGCTACGCGATAGTAAGAGAGGTGAATATAATTTATGGAAGGGAGCGTTGTGCGTTCTGAATTTAACTTTATTGTCTCGGTTCAAGAGTCGCTATTTATCTAAATGATTTAGTGGAGTGCAACTTCAGTACGCTATGTAGTTCAACCAATAGGAAGCTTGGTAGGGTACCTGCGATTGCACTTCATAAAAATGCATTGTTGTTGGTGCCGGTGACGTCAGTCGACCTTGAGTGATCAAAGTTATCAGTAGTGTCATTTATAAAGGGTGTTTAGTTTGTTGGTAAGTGAAGTGACTTTATAAGTTTTCAGTGTGAAATATTTTTCTTAGTGGATATGTGAGAGAGAGATGCTGTGCACATTATTGAGTTTGAAATTGTTGGATTCCAGAAATAATGGCAGATGAAGAAGCTCAAGGTTCTAAAGGTCTGACCCCTTTTAATCTTTATAAAAAGAAACGGTGGTACTGTTCTGTTACGTGCTGGGCACCAATATATATTAAAAGAAAATTATAAAAATGGAAAGGTGGCATGGGAATGTATTTATAGAAGAAAACTGAAATGTAGCGGCAAAATTATGTTGAAAGTAAGTACTTAAAACGTTTTTAAATACTTATAAGCATATACCATAAAGACAATGGAATAGCAGATACACTTATTACATGTAATATGAGTTCAACCATAGCCTTCTAGGTATATTGTTCAAACCATGAAGTGAGCAGAACGACAACATCGCATGTGGTCAAGCACATGATATATTAATGTTATAGTTATTTATTTATTTCTATACTTATTATTTATGTTTAAACTACTTAGTTGTAAATTGTAACGTAAGATTATTTCAATAAAGATTTTATATTTATTATTATTATTTATTTATGAAAACATAAGGTTCAAATTGCAGGTCAAATTGTTTGACTTTCTTGGGGGTTGTAAAGTCTTTAAGTTTAAAACACTTTATTGTATTACAGCAAACGTCAACTATGAGTACTTTGCGAGTTATAACGCTCTGAACTCAACTAAATTTAAGAACATTTATGACTTACAAAGAACAATAAAACTTCGAAAATACTAACATTTAATAAAAATATGTTTTCAGCAAATATTTTTCATTTGCAAATCTTTCTAATAATATATCATGCATTGCTAGAGTTGGGGTAGATCAACTTCTATAGACAATGACCTAGTTATATACTTTAATAACCTATAACTCCAAAAGTATTAAGAATTGATATAAAGTATTTTAACAGCAAATATTTATCTATAAAAGACCATTCTAATGATAACTATATCATTTATTGCTAAAGAGCGTGTTGATCAACTCCCTGTTGAAAAAAATCAACAAAAAAGATTATATCTTTGATAGTATTTTTTTCCTGGTTAACATTGATATTTTACTTATTGTTTATAAAAAAGCATTTCAATAAAAGAACTAAATTATTTTCACATTTTCAACCCCACACGATTACTACGAAAAAAATATAGACCTTTTAAAATATAAATATTTCCATATTTACATTTAGTATTTTATCAGTTGTTTAAGTATTACTTATTTGGTTAGTAAGTTTATGGTACTAAATACTTTGTGTGCTGATTTATAATATCAATAAAGACTGTTTATTACCAATCTGTGATTATTGAAGTCAAATTTATAATGATTGTTTGCAAATGAAAATATTTAGGACGTAATTTTTTGCTATAAGGTTTTATGTTACTAGTTGTTAATTACTTATCTTATGTCATAACTGCTTATTATAATTAAACATTTCTACGAATATGTATTATTTAACTTTGTATAATAATGTATCATTCTACTTTTAAAATGAAGACTGTTTTTTAAAACCGCGGATATTAACATTAATATTTCTTGTCATAATAAAACCTGATTATTACATACAAATATCTTGGTTTCTTTTAATGGGTCTAATGTTACGTTTTTTTGTGTAGAATAAATAATATATTTTTTATATTCTCCTAAACGCAATACCGGGGTGCATGATACAAGATTTGTGCCATCCGTCCCGTTAAATAAAATACCGGGGTGGTTGGAACTTCGCGAGTGCCATCCACCCCGTTAAAAAGCAAGACACGAATCACCGGGGTGGTTGGAACTTTTTTTCCCAACGGTCCCGCCACCGGGACAGAGTCACCGGGGTGGTTGGGACTCACTCAATTTTTCTAAGTCCATGGAAATCATAGACTTATTTATACTCTGTGACTATAAGTTTAAATCGTAGAATGCGTGCATGTCACTGACGTCCATTATACAATGGACGTCAGTGGTGCATGTAGAAATAAAAAACCTGCCAAGTGCGAGTCGGACTCGCGCACGAAGGGTTCCGTACCAAAAAATGGCAAAAAATTACGTTTTTTTGTTGTATGGGAGCCCCCCTTAAATATTAATTTTATTCTGTTTTTAGGGTTCCGTACCCAAAGGGTAAAAACGGGACCCTATTACTAAGACTCCGCTGTCCGTCTGTCTGTCTGTCTGTCTGTCACCAGGCTGTATCTCATGAACCGTGATAGCTAGAAAGTTGAAATTTTCACAGATGATGTATTTCTTTTGCCGCTATAACAACAAATACTAAAAACAGAATAAAATTAATATTTAAGGGGGCTCCCATACAACAAACGTGATTTTTTTTTTGCTGTTTTTTGCTCGATATTAATAACAACAACAGGTAGACAGTTGAAATTTTCACAGATGATGTATTTTTGTTTCCGCTCTAACAACAAATACTAAAAACAGAATAAAATCAATATTTAAGGGGGGCTCTCATACAACAAAGTATTTTTTTTGCCGTTTTTTGGTACGGAACCCTTCGTGCGAGAGTCCGACTCGCACTTGGCCGGTTTTTAGTATTTGTTGTTATAGCAACAACATAAATACATCATCTGCGACAATTTCAACTGTCTACTTGTTGTTGTTATTAATATCGAGCACAAAACAGCAAAAAAATCACGTTTGTTGTATGGGAGCCCCCCTTAAATAATAATTTTATTCTGTTTTTAGGGTTCCGTACCCAAAGGGTAAAAACGGGACCCTATTACTAAGACTCCGCTGTCCATCTGTCTGTCTGTCTGTCTGTCTGTCATCAGGCTGTATCTCTTGAACCGTGATAGCTAGAAAGTTGAAATTTTCACAGATGATGTATTTCTGTTGCCGCTATAACAACAAATACTAAAAACAGAATAAAATTAATATTTAAGGGGGGCTCCCATACAACAAACGTGTTTTTTTTGTCGTTTTTTGCTCGATATTAATAACGACAACAGGTAGACAGTTGAAATTTTCATAGATGATGTATTTTTATTGCCGCTATAACAACAAATACTAAAAACAGAATAAAATTAATATTTAAGGGGGGCTCCCATACAACAAACGTAATTTTTTTTGCCGTTTTTTGGTACGGAACCCTTCGTGCGCGAGTCCGACTCGCACTTGGCCGGTTTTTACCGACTTCAAAGGAGGGAGGTACTCAATTCGACCCGTTTTTTTTTGTATGTACACCGATTACTCGAAGACGGCTGAACCGATTGAAATGATTCAAACGTTATTACATTAGGTAAAGTTTCATGTTGGTCCCATTTTTTAAAATTTTGAAATCGGATCAGCACTTTTCAAGTAATCTTGAAAAAAGCACCAAAATAGTATGACTTTGTGTGAACTACCTCGATGATCAGTCGTATAACTTCTTTATTTATGAACTGAATAAGATAATTATTTCTTTGTTGGAAAAGGGATATCTTTAGTGTAGTTCTTTAACCGACTTAAAAAAGGAGGTTCTCAGTTTGACCCGCATGTATGTATGTTTCTACGCGATTAACTCACGTTTGGCTGACCCGAGTTTTCTACCTAAATAATATACCTACACTACCTAATACAAATGGTACCTACACTAAAAATTAAAAAAATAAAAAATTGTTTAAAAAAACAAAAAACCGACTTCAAAAAACCTACCTCTAAAAAGCAAGAAATTATATTCGTAATAATAAAAACACGTCTATTGAAGTCGGGTGTGGCTTTTAGAATACTAAAAAGGAATTTATACTCCAGCCCCACCCGACTTCAATAGACGTGTTTTTATTATTACGAATATAATTTCTTGCTTTTTAGAGGTAGGTTTTTTGAAGTCGGTTTTTTGTTTTTTTAAACAATTTTTTATTTTTTTTAGTATTTGTTGTTATAGCGGCAACAGAAATACATCATCTGTGAAAATTTCAACATTCTAGCTATCACGGTTCATGAGATACAGCCTGGTGACAGACAGACAGACAGACAGATAGATAGACAGACAGACAGCGGAGTCTTAGTAATAGGGTCCCGTTTTTACCCTTTGGGTACGGAACCCTAAAAAGACCACTGGCGCGAAATCTTTAAAATTTTTCTCTAATTACAAACTGAATGAATTGTGTGACTGTATAGTAATAGGAAAGAAATAATTTTAATCCTTTGCCGCTAATTTCAAAATATCAAAAATGCACAACGTTTTTACTTCTGCCGGTGCCAGTGCCAACCGATTTTTTTTATATAGTTTCCCCAAACAAAAATAATACAATTGAAAAAAATTATATAAAACACAATGAACAAAAAAGCGTTTTGGTAAAAAAGGCAACACTAGATAGAGATAGGTACTTAACTTATTTATCTGTCCTGACGTGTGGTTGTGCAAAAAACATTAAAATTCTTTTTAAGTATTCTTTTTCTTTTGAGGACTTGTAAGATGTATAGTTTATCTTCAAAAGACGATGTGATAATCATTTTCACATAGCGGCGCGTGCGGCCGCGATTCTCTAGTAGGCATCTCTACTACTAAGTAGGTAATCTAGTTTAAGGGAAATAAATTACTAAATACTGGCTATGTGAGCTGTAGTCCTCGCGTTTCTTTTCCATATTTCCATTTGTTAACACAGGGTTTTCATTTAAATAGCTCACTCTAGGTTATGTTGTTCCCGAGATTCCCTAGGGGTGCAAGTGCACCACCTGGCACCCCTCTGCCGGCGCCCATGCTTATGCTGCCAGCATCCGTCGGTCATCATCATCAGTCATTCCAGAACCTTTTTGGAGAACCCTCAATATATTGAAAGTTATGTAAAATTTTCAATAATTAAACCTTTTATTGCTAGAAAACTGAACATTTCTTGCACAACCACATCGAAACAGCAAAACGAATCCGAACGAAATTAAATTAGAGATCGAATCAGCACATACAAATTTATTTATAAAAATCGTTACCTCACAGTTACTATAACACGCACACAAACCGCATTCACAACCGTTTTGTTTGGTGCAATCACATTAGAATAGTTTTATATGAAAACTAGCTTCTGCCCGCGACTTCGTCCGCGTGGATGTTAGAGAAAATCCTTAGAGAACCTTCAACCAGGATTTGATCAGTCATTTTTACGTTTCCGATTCTGGTTCCCTTTCCCGTTCCCGTTCCCGTTCCCGTTCCCGTTCCCGTTCCCGTTCCCGTTCCCGTTCCCGTTCCCGTTCCGGTTCCGGTTCCCTTTCTCGTTCCCGTTCCCGTTCCCGTTCCGTCCCGTTCTCGTCCCGTTCCGTTCCCGTATCATTCCCGTTCTGTTCCGTTCCCGATCCTTTCCTTTCCGTTTCCGTGCCGTTCCTTTACCGTTCCCGTCCCGTTCTCGTTACCGTTCCGTTCCTGTATCGTTCCCGTTTCATTCCGATTTCGTTCACGTTTTGTTCCCTTTTCGTTCCTGTTTCGTTCCCGTTCCGTTCCCGTTCCTATCTGTCTCATTCCATTCCCGTTTCGTTCCCGTTCGCGTCCCGTTCCCGTCCCGTACTCCTTCCATTCCTTTTCCCGTTCCCGTTCCCGTTCCATTCTCGTCCCGTTCCGTTCCCGTATCATTCTCGTTCTGTTCCGTTCCCGATCCTTTCCCCTCCGTTCCCGTCCCGTTTCCGTGCCGTTCCTTTACCGTTCCCGTCCCGTTCACGTTACCGTTCCGTTCCTGTATCGTTCCCGTTTCATTCCGATTTCGTTCCCGTTTATTTCCTGTTTCGTTCCTGTTTCATTCCTGTTTCGTTCCCGTTCCGTTCCGTCCCATTCCATTCCCGTTTCGTTCCCGTTCGCGTCCCGTTCCCGTCCCGTACTCCTTCCGTTCCTTTTCCCGGTACCGTTCCTGTCCCGTTCCTGTCCCTTTCTCATTCCCGTTCCGTTCCCCCTTCTTTACCGTTCCGTTCCCGTTCCCATTCCATTCCCTTTCCGTTCCCGTTTCATTCCCGTTCCCTTCCCGTTCCGTTTCCGTTCCGTTCCCGTCCCGTTCTCGTCCTGTTCCCGATCCCGTTCCTGTTCCCGTGCCCGTGCCCGTGCCCGTGCCTGTTCCCGTTCCCGTTACCTGGATGTGCATGTCCAGGTCCAGGTCCATGATGTGTCATGTCCACCGTGTTGGACTTTAAAATAAATGTCATTTTTGCAATCTTCATCCCAGAAAACCCCAATAACGACATCCATATCGATTTTTTATGTTTACTCACCCCATTTACCCCCTAAGGGGTTGATTTTCAAAATCACAAAATGTATGTTTGCTTATTTATTTTTAGACGTGCTCCTACGAAGTTTAAAGTTGTACTATCCATTTAATATTATTTTTCAATACAAAATTTGAACCCCATTTTCACCCCTCGAGGGGTCTAATCATGTCCACCGTGTTGGACTTCAAAATAAATGTCATTTTTGCAATCGTCATCCCAGAAAACCTCAATAACGACATCCATATCTATTTTTAGGTTTTTTACCCCTTTTCACCCCCATTTCAGCCCCGTAGGGATTGAAATACTAACAATAACAACATACGTTGCGTTAGATTTCCATCCATAAGCCTAAATTATATATTTAGCAATTTCGACTTCGAAAATAAAGGATTTTCTTCATTACACAACTTCATCCCCCTTTTTGACCCCTTCGGGGGTAGAATTTTGAAAAACGCCGAGACCCGTATTCATTAATTTTCAAACGTCAGCCTAAACACAAAATTTGAAGATCCTAGCTTCAAAACTGAGGGACTTTCATACAAACTTTCATCCCTTATTTCATCCCCTTAGGGATAGAATTTTCAAAAATCCTTCCTTAGTGGATGCCTACACTGTATAAAGTATCTGTGTGCAAAATTTCAAGTCTCTAGGTCCAGCGGTTTGGGCTGTGCGTTGATAGATCAGTCAGTCAGTCAGTCAGTCAGTCAGTCAGTCAGTCAGTCAGTCAGTCAGTCAGTCAGTCAGTCATTCAGTTTACGATTTTATATATTAACGAGGCTCTTTTCAACTTTGAGGTATTCTCCATATGATTACCTACGAAAATAAATATTCTTACTAAGGATAGCTCCCAGTTCATTAACATTACAATTTGTAATTTACTAGGGTAAATAGCATTGCGGTGTCTGTGAGTAGTTAATTTTCTAGTTTCAAATTGGCGACGCAACACCAAACTCGTTTTAATTTACTAAGGTAAAATGTATATGAAAAATTGCTCTAACAATTTTGCCCTTTCACATGCTTTGCTCAGAGAAGTCCATCATGAAAGGGTTGGATGACTCCACTTCAGCCAAATAATATCTTTATGCAATAAACAGCAGATCCTTTAGTTAAACTTCGACAGTTTTGCAACAGGAAAAATATTCTTCTTCAGTAATTGAATATTACACAACAGAGCTTTGAAATAGGTTTTTTTAAACTTATTGCCTTGCCATCAATTGCAAGGTCACGATGGTCTTTTGTTAATGTATTTATCAGTAAACGCAATGGACTGCGTGACAATGTGACCGATCCAGCCAAATTGTTTTTGAAATAAGATCTTGCGTAAGTTAATATTGCTGCTATTAGTAGGTATGAACCTCTATACTAAAAAAAGTTGGGAGTTACAAGTCGTGATAAAGTTTGGCCACATGATAGAAACTGATCTGTAGGCAGTTTCTAACTAATATTGAGCTGGGCCAAGCTATCCTTACATACAGTTCCATACGGCGGCGGGTTGAATAGCGCACTTTTCCCGGCTTCATTCTAAAAACTATAACAATTCAGGTTTAGCTAATAGGTCAAATGTGGTATCATTTTCGGATACATCAATAACAAAGAACTTATTTCTGATATAAAAAAAATCAATTTATTAAGCAGTTTCTGAAAAATTACACAATAACCAACATTTTTAAACTAAATTTTTTTAAGTTTAGGTATTGGCACTCTTTTCAGTATTTTCAAAAAACTACTTTAAAGAAGCGTTTTTCAGGTTAACTTGTTATATGCTTTTGTTATGTTAACTATATTTTATACAATTTGCGCCTAACCCAAGTAGTTGAGGTTCATTGTTTGCGGAGACACAGCTAGTCAAAAATATGCATTTTTTCACGAAATAAAAGGGGTTTCCGTTTCGTTCGGAAGCATTTCTCAGTTTTTTTGTTTATATTTCTGTAAAGTTAACTAAATTTTCTACAATTTGAGCCTAACTTGAGTAGTCTAGGTTTACTAGTTGCAAAGACACAGCTAGTCAAAGATAAGATTTTTTCAATTAATTTCAATAAAAATCCCATTTTTAACCAGCTATGGCTCTGCAACCAATAAACCTAGACTACTCAAACTAAGCTCAAATTGTAAAAAATTTAATTAACTTTACAGAAATATAAACAAAAAATCTGAAAAATGTTTCTGAACGAAACGGCAATCTTTTTTATTTCGTGAAAAAATGCGTATTTTTGACTAGCTGTATGTCTGCAAACAATGGACTTAAACTACTTGGGTTAGGCTCAAATTGTATAAAATATAGTTAGCATAACAAAAGCATAAAACAAATTAACCTGAAAAACGCTTCTTTAAAGTAGTTTTTTTGAAAATACTGAAACAAGTGCCAATACCTAAACTAAAAAAATGAAGTTTAAAAATGTTGGTTATTGTGTAATTTTTCAGAAACTGCTTAATAAATTGATTTTTTTTATATCAGAAATAAATTCTACGTTATTGATTTATCCGAAAATGATACCACATTTGACCTATTAGCTAAACCTGAATTGTTATAGTTTTTAGAATGGAGCCGGGAAAAGTGCGCTATTCAACCCGCCGCCGTATGGAACTGTATGTAAGGATAGTTTGGCCCAGCTCAATATTAGTTAGAAACAGCCTACAGATCAGTTTCTATCATGTGGCCAAACTTTATCACGACTTGTAACTCCCAACTTTTTTTTGTATAGAGGTTCATACCTACTATATGGCCAGTGTAGCAACGCAGACAGGTACATAAGATTGTCACAAAATAGTCACTATGACCAGTGGCAAAGAAATATAGACAATTAAAAAGCGCTCAATTACAGTTTATTTGAATATATATATTTTGACTTTGATTTTGAAGTGTCGCAATGCAGACAGGTAGAAGATTGTCACAAAATAGTTACTTTTCTATGACCAGTGGCTACGAAAATACAGGTGGTAAGAAAATTTAGACAATTCAAAAGCAAATCATATTTGTTGCATACCGCAGACGTGAGCAGACGTATCGAAAATTTATTAAAATAATTAATTAATTACTGGCAAAATCGTGACCTCGTTTTTGATCGATCATCAGTAATCACAAACTGTGTCATTGTGTTAGGTATTATATACATTATAAATTATTTAGTGAATTAGTGAAAATGTTTACTGCATAGGAGATTAGATAAAAGATGGATAGTAGCCCATTTAAGAGCTTATTACACCTTCCTGAATAACGGATCCGGAATTCAGAGTCCGATTTAGGACGAGAAATTCAGTCGCCAATTAGACCATCCTGAATAACGTATCCGATATCACAGCTTTACAATCATACAGCCATACTCAAAGTGGATTGAGATTGTTTTGAGACATAAGTACATGAGTCGGGCGACTGTGTTACGATCATACAGTTATTAAACGTACTCAAAGTGGTTTGAGATTGTTTTGAGACATGAGTACATGAGTCAGAAGACTGTGTAGTATTAAAGACTGTGCTACCACAGCCTAAAGAGTATTTAGTTCATACAGTCAGTACAAGTAAAAGTACTCATCCTAGACTGATGGTGACCTTGAAGAAATGATAGGTCTTAGTGAGATCTTCATTAATTTAGATGACAAACAAATTTGATAGCTGTCATCTAAAATGAAGATCTCACTAAGACCTATCATTTCTTAGCTAGGATGAGTACTTTCCAAGATATTGCTATTTTAAATTTAATATGTTTACGATTTTTATTAGTATTTCGTTATTTTATTCATTAGTCATCATCGCAATTACTTATCTTTATTGTTTTTGCAATTCAAAAAAGCAAATCACATAGTGACAGCCCTTACAATTTTAGTCGTTGCGCCAACTGTCTAGGCGAATGGCGGCTTTGTTTTCGCCAACATAAAAGGCGTTGACTGACTGTAGTACGAACTAAATACTGTGGTACTACTGTGTCGGAGCCGAGCGTCCTGAATGCGATTAAACTGTCCTAATTGCTTCCGATTTAGCATCCGTTACGTCGGAGACCATTTCTATCCTAACTAGGATCCTAAATAGGACACTACCTTCCTTAATGCAATTACACTTCTCTGAATTTAGGACAGACTTCATATCGGATCCGATATTCAGGATGATCTAATAAGCTCTTTAACCGGGGTGGCAGGACCGATCGCACCCCGCCTCCAACACCCTCTCCCCGTGGCCTGGAACATCCGAGATCTCAAGACCAAGAAGAACAGCCCCTGGAACTTATACCAACTCCAGAAATCCAGAACTGGATGACGAATATAGAGCAGTGCCTTAATGAAGTTTGCCATATTGCTTCAGAGGGTAAATTAAACTCGGATCAAAAACTACGCATAAATTTTATCATCGTCATCCAGTTCTGGTTTTCTGGAGTTGGTATAAGTTCCAGGGGCTCTTCATAATCTATGTCGTAAAGTGAGCCACGAAAGTTCGCAGATGGCTGTGCAGTATCAGTCGCTGAAACTGAAAACCGTTCAAGCCCATACGAAGATTCAAACCCTTAACGCCCAACTTGATCTGTCACAGCAGTTACAGGACCTCAAATTAAGCCTTAAGAGCATTACTGCGCTACACTAGCGCCGCCAATGGAAAAAAAAACGTAGTGCTTAAATAAAGGCGAAATTGTGAATTGTGTTCTTCTAGTGTACTCCGAATAAGATTTGTGGTACTTTTTATCGCTTAAACTATATTTTCTAGTCTGTCGTTTAGTTTAATGGAGTTTTATTGCTAAAAGTGGCCACTTTTAGCAATAAATTAAACGACAACTAAACGACAGGTTATACAATATTGTTTAAATGATAAAAAGTACCACAAAGCTACTTCGGAGTACACTAGAAGAACACAATTCACAATTTCGTCTTTATTTAAGCACTACGATTTTTTTTCCATTGGCGGCGCTAGTGTAGCGCAGTAATCCTCTTAAGGAGACACCAAAAACTGATACAGGAGTGTCCTTCTCTGACATGGTCAAAAAGGGCTCTAATAATTTTATTAAGACCTCAAATGTAAGTGCTGTCGCTATTTACCCAAACGACAAAGGAAAATCAAGTGAGGAGACAAAGTCCCTTGTGCAAAAAAATATCTGCCCCGAAGAGATGAAGCTGCAAGTTAGAGGTTTGCGCAAAACCAAAAACGGGGGTGTTATAATAAGCACCGAGACCAAAGACGACATTGAAAAATTGAAAAAATCCTCTCAACTAGCAAACTCGGGCCTTTCAGTCGATGAACCCCATAAGCGAAAGCCCAGAATCGTAGTTATCGGGGTACCCGTGACCATGCAAGAAAAAGAGGTATTTACTTGTATATACCAACAAAATTTAGCTGACCAATTGGAAAACTCGAGCCTCGAATCGTTCCTGACTTCGATTAAACTTAGCCACAAGTCGGGCAAGAAGGAAGCCGAGACATGCAATTATGTCATAGAAGTGTCCGCCGAAATACGAAAAGCCCTTATATCGAAAGATAGGATTTTTGTTAATTGGTCATCTTGCCCTGTAAGAGACTTTACTTTAATAAGTGTCAGCAGTACGGACACGCAGCCAAATCTTGTCGGGAGCTGATCTACACCTGCGGTCATTGTGGTGAACAGGGACACTCAATACAGGAGTGCACAAAGAAAACTGAAGAACCAAAATGCGCTACATGTTCAAGGTTCAAAAAACCTAACGGTCATAACACAGGTAGCGCAGACTGCCCTGCAAAATGTTTAGCCGAAAAAAGGTACATTAATTCTATCGATTATGGAGGCGCCTAGGAGCGCCGCTTACAAGGGTATTATCAGCCCTTCTTAATTTAATTTAATTTTCATTTTCTTTAATCTATTTTTGTAATTTATTATCTTTTAATAATATATGATTAATAATTTAATTGATGAGTTAGACAATCTCTCTGTATCTGAGTCTAAGTTGTGTGAAGTAGAAAATTGCAAACAATATCTTTCCGTCTACAATAATTCACTTACCATATTAACACAAAACATTCGCAGTATAATTAAAAATTTTGATAGTTTTAGTATTTTTCAACAGAGATTAGACATTAATTCCGACGTCATCGCTTTAACCAAATGTTGGTTAGACAAACATTATAACCTTCCCTTATTACCAGGTTATAACATATATAAGACTAACAGAACTCATAATCAAAATGATGGCGTTGTAGTCTATGCAAAAAATCAATTAAATGTGTCTACTGAGGAACTCAACATTGATGAATGCAGCAATTTACTTATTAAAATGGGATCTGAATTTGCAATATTAGCTTTATATAGACCATCCGCTTTTAAAAATACAACTATGTTGATTCTCTAAACAATATACTGCGAACTTTATCCTCACTTAAAAATATAATTTTGATTGGAGACATTAACATTAATATAGATCCCGAAAAATTTACTTAGCTGCCCAAGATTACCTCAATGTATGCTCATTTCATGGCTTGCTTCCCGCGCATACATTTCCTACTCATCAAAGTGGTTCTTGCTTGGACCATATCATGCTTAAATCAAATTTTTCTTCACTTGCACTTGTTACTAACTCGACAATAACCAATCATAGAGCTGCCCTACTAACCTTAAATTGTAAACTACCTAGGTTAAACAATAGTCGCACAGTCACTAAATTAAATGTAAATAATCTTGAAGTTGACTTACGTAACATCGATTTTTCACCAGTATATATTTCCGCTGATCCGCATTTTTGCATGTTATATTTAGTACAAAATGTACAGCAAGCGATTCAGAGAAATACATCGAGTGTTAAATTAAATAACAGAAGTTTTAATATAAACCATGGATCACTCCGGGTCTCATTAGATGCATGAAACATAGAGATAAACTGCACACAAATGCAAAACGTAATCCTAATAACCCGATATTACAATTGTCATATAAAAGATACCGGAATTTTTGTAAATATATATTAAAAAAGGTTAAATCTGAGTACGAAAAATCAGTGCTAGAATCAGCGGGAAAAAATAATAAAAAGATATGGAAACACATCAAAAATATTACCTATACTTCAAAACAACATGACTCATCATTATGTTTACTTCAAGAGCACTCGTCGTCACATTTAATTTCCGCAAACAACGCCAATAATTATTTTGTCAATGTTGGTAAATGTCTCGCAGAAAAAATCCATAAAAATGTACAGTGTCCAGCACTTGCCTCTCCTGCCTGTAGCGCTTTCTTAAAATCCTTTGCATTGCTTGATACTGACGAATCTGAGGTTGAAAAAATTATCATGTGTTTGAAAGATGACTGTGCAGTTGGGTGGGACAATATATCTAATAAAATAATCAAGCAATTCAGGCATATTTTGGTGCCTCCTTTGACTTATATTTTTCAAAAAACTTTATCTACAGGTATTTTTCCCAAGTGTTTAAAAAAGCCATAGTTGTTCCTGTTTATAAATCTGGATCAAAAAGTCAAATTTCAAATTACAGACCCATATCATTATTACCATCTTTTTCTAAAATATTGGAAAAAAATATTAATAATAGGTTAGTTCAATTCTTAGAAAAAAAAGCGATTTTGTCTGAGTATCAATTTAGGTTTCGACCAAAAGTATCAACTGCTGATGCTGTACATCACTTAACAGATTATATTGTAAATAATTTGGACAAAGGTAACCACACAGTTGGTATTTTTCTGGATCTAGCGAAAGCTTTTGATACGGTGTCCATCCCTATCCTTTTGCGCAAGCTTGAGACTTTAGGCATAAGAGGTACACAGCTGAAACTTTTCGAAAGTTATCTGGAAGAACGTACCCAATGTGTGAGGATTGGAAGTGTCCTCAGTGATGAGCAGGATAATACATCCTTCAGAGTTCCCCAAGGAAGTATTTTAGAACCTACCCTGTTTCTGATTTACATCAACGATCTTTGTAATATGAAACTAGACCATGGGATGATAATATCTTACGCTGATGATACTGCACTCCTTTTCGCGGCCGACTCGGAAGAACAAGTTTACAAGCATGCGCAACGAGGATTCAGTGTTGAATTGGCTTAAAAATAACCTTTTAACACTAAATGCCGAAAAAACTAACTATATTAAGTTTTCTGTGCGTAAACAATGGTTTCCTAACACTAGGCCAGCACTTCACGCTTATTATTGTAGAGTCCATTCGACTAACCAATGCATGTGCCCCAAAATTAATCAAACAGATAAAACTAAATACCTGGGTATAATATTAGATGAAAATCTTTCATTTAAGCCACATATTGCGGCTTTAAATAGCAGATTACGTAAGTTAATATGTGTATTCAAAAAGTTACGACATATTGCTGAACCGACAATAATAAGGCAGGTGTACTTTGCGCTATGTGAATCAATATTAACTTACTGTATCACGACATGGGGAGGTGCATGTAAAACATTGTTATTAACCACAGAGAGAGCACAGAGAGCGATTCTCAAAGTGTCAACTTGCCGCCCTTTTTTATTTCCTACTAACCTTTTTTTTTATTTAACCATTTATTTCAGGCTACTAGGCCCACACAATATATGCCTTACAGACTTACATACATAATTAATAAAAATACATTTAATTAATCTAATTTGACACTTTGTGTGTCGAATCGGTGGCACAAGGCAGCGTCCCCCTGAAGCGCCTGTAAACCACGCCCTGCGGCCAGAAGTCCTCCTTCATGAAAAGGTCCAGCCTCGCTGTCGGGATGGACACCACAAACGCCTTAAAATTCGTATTGTGGCGCGACTCCAGTGGCTGAACTCTCAAACAAATTTTGTATAAGTCCTGTAATTTGTTAACAGTTCGACAATTATTTATAATGAACGTTGTATTAAAACAACACTCAGCACTTTCATTTAGCTCTGACATAATTAATAAAAGACGCAAAGATATAGTTTGCACTCAAAGAGTTTCTACTAATTACGCTTTTACAAGAAAATTCTATTTATTCCTGGGCCCGCTGCTGTACAAAAGATTAAATCGTACAACAAACATCTACCCACTTAATTATAGAAATTGTAAGATCAATTTAAAAAACGTCCTACAAAACATGTCCTATGAAGATACAGAGAGACTATTGGTTGTATTAAAATAGTATTGAAATTTTATTTAAGTTTTAATCTAAAAATAATTGGTAATGTATGTATACTTTAACCCTTTATTGTGTAAAAATATTTTTTCTTTTCTAAATAAGTTAGTGATTTACTAATTTTGTGAATATTATTTGCCTAAATCGCCTGAAACACAGGATTTCCTAGTTCAGGCACACGTTATATACTGTTCCTATGTAAACCTTGTACAAAAACATTGTATGTGCACTTATTGAAAATAAATAATTATTCTATTCTATTCTATTCTAATTAATTCAATTAATTTCAATTTCAATTTATTTGCATTTCAAAATGTTACAATTAAGTACTAAGTTTATTAGAATAAATATTTTTGACTTTGATTTTGAAAGCAACGCAGACATGTATGAAGATATTGTCCATGAAAAGTTCATCACAAATATACACCAACAAATATTTTGATTATTGCTTTCATTCATAGTTCGTAACGTGTTCCATAAGAAAGTTGTTTAGTTTTATAAAGTAAACCAGTTCCAATGATAGTAATTTGTAATAAAAATAAGACTTTTCCTAAAAGGTCGATTTATTAATCGTCCTAAGCCATCTTCGATCAAAGTAAGCCATAGTGAAACATTGCAATTCATTAAAAGTTAGAATGGTAAACTCCAAATCTAAATGCAAATAAGTTTTGTTGATTTTATCCTTGTCTACTATGTTTAAATTATTTCAGCCTATTTTTCACTTTAGTAACCTCAAAATGGAAGATTTCAATTTCATAAATCCTTGACACTAACTCACAACCATCACGTATAACTGCGATCGAATCTATTTTGGGCAGAATCACTATAGCTCTGTTAATATCACCTTACAATTGGCACGTACGATCTTTTGAAGTAAGCTATTCATTTTAAACCTTATTGTTTACAAAATAAAGTTCACAGAAGGTTATCTCGGACGTGACCAGCTACTGCCCTCATTTGTCCCAGTTACCGTGACCTTTGGTTTGTGTCCGATTTTTCTTATTATTTGTGCAAGGGCTTAATTGCACACAAACATGGCCAAAATACAGGTACTTTTGTAAACAACGGGTAATTAATATGCTGGGGTAGCCGGTATAAAGTTCATGGCTCTGACTTGAAATACAAATGACAACATATAATTTCATACTAAAATATATAATTTACACGACTTTTTACCACATTTTATTATTGCTGATCATAGCTAGCTGCTTTTAAAAAATACTTTGAAAATCAACAACGATGGGTTTAGTCGACAAATGCTAACTTCTACAAATGCCAACATAGTTTAAAACGCCAGATTCTACAAATGTCCAATTCTACAACTGCCAGCTTCTACAAATGCCAAATTCTACAAATGCCAATCTCTACAAATGCCAATCTCTACAAATGCCAACTTCTACAAATGCCAACATTTAGTTGTAATATTTTCAACCACTCTTTGTTATAAATTTTTGCGTTTATATGGTGTATTTTCAATCAATTTTATATACAGGGTCACTGGAAATATGACGTATTCCTGTTAAGGGGTTATAGATGAGGTCAAAACAAATATTTTTTGTCATATAACTTTTTCTCAAAAAATAAATAGTTTTCGAGTTAATTGAAATTAAGTATTTTTTTACCAAAAGTACGTTTTCAGACACAAAAATTTAAAATAAAAGATAACTACTCATTCCACTCCGAATTTTTTATTATTTTGGGATAGAAAAGAATCTGAATGTTGATAATGAATAAAAAAAATTTCATAAAATACAGGTGTTTATAAAAAATTCAATTCTTAAATGCATTTTTTATTTTTATTTTTTCAGATTTTTTAGAAATAGCTTCAAATATCTTTAAAAAAGTCCTAGTAACTAAGCGTGCATAATATTTTAAAAACATCACCATCTATTCAGCTTTCAGATGAGGTATAAAACTTAATAATAGCTTAAATAAAAAATGAGAAATTAAGACTTAACTAAATAGCAGTCCCATTTCATGTAGCAAAAATTTCCTGCTTCAAGCGCTTCGGAGGTGGCCGTATTATCCTACTTATTCCATAAATGTGAAAGTTTTCTTGTTTGGATGATTGTTAATCAATCACGCAAAACGGCTGAACGGATTTGGATGAAATTTGGCACACAGATAGTTTATAAGCCGGATTAAAGCATAGGAGGATACATTATCTTGGTTAAAAGTTCCCTAGGGATTTTCTCAAATGTAAATGCGAAGAAAGTCGCGGGCGGAAGCTAGTTTGCCATAAATGATCGTGCTTACTAAAAATACTTTCGTCCGAGTGAGTTTGAAACAGGATTATTTTCCGCCGATGAGTAAAAATTTATACAGACAGCATCAAAAATAACCATGCATATCAGCCATTTTTAATGACCCGCTGCTGGGGAACAGGCCTTCCTTTCCTTTTGGGATAAAGCGGACGGGCCATAACCCACCACGTGGGCCCAATGTGGATTGGTCGGTGTTAACTCAATGTACCTTACATTGAGCCTTGGTTCTGGCTGCATTTACAGTAGTTAACACTGACCAATCCACATTGGGCCCACGTGGTGGGTATGGCCCGTCCGCTTTATCCATCCACAAGTTAAAAGGAAGGCCAGTTCCCCAGCAGCGGGGCATTGAAAATGACTGATATGCATGGTTATTTTTGATGCTGTCTGTATAAAATTTTGACTCATCGGCGGAAAATAATCCCGTTTCAAACTTACTCGGACAAAAGTATTTTTAGTAAGCACGATCATTTATAGCAAACTAGCTTCCGCTCGCGACTTCATTCGCATTTACATTTGAGAAAATCCCTAGGGAACCTTTAACCAAGATAATAGTATCCTCCTTTGTTTTAATCCGGCTTATAAACTATCTATGTGCCAAATTTCATCCAAATCCGTTCAGCCGTTTTGCGTGATTGATTAACAATCATCCAAACAAGAAAACTTTCACATTTATGGAATAAGTAGGATAATACGGCCACCTCCAAAGCGCTTGAAGCAGGAAATTTTTGCTACATGAAATGGGACTGCTATTTAGTTAAGTCTTAATTTCTCATTTTTTATTTAAGCTATTATTAAGTTTTATACCTCATCTGAAAGCTGAATAGATGGTGATGTTTTTAAAATATTATGCACGCTTAGTTACTAGGATTTTTTTAAAGATATTTGAAGCTATTTTTATAAAATCTGTAAAAATAAAAATAAAAAATGCATTTAAGGATTGAATTTTTTATAAACACCTGTATTTTATGAAAATTTTTTTATTCATTATCAACACTCAGATTCCTTTCTATCCCAAAATAATAAAAAATCCGGAGTGGAATGAGTAGTTATCTTTTATTTTAAATTTTTGTGTCTGAAAACGTACTTTTGGTAAAAAAATACTTAATTTCAATTAACTCAAAAACTAGTTATTTTTTGAGAAAAAGTTATATGACAAAAAATATTTGTTTTGACCTCATCTATAACCCCTTAACAGGAATACGTCATATTTCCAGTGACCCTGTATATATATATATTTTTGTTTTTTCTTTCCTTCGTAATTAAAACATCTCCAAAGTACCAGGATCATTTAAATATGGAGAAGGTAAATAAATAAATATAAAAAATATGGAAACGTAAAATATATATCAAAAAGTGATTGAAAATATTACAACTAAATGTTGGCATTTGTAGAAGTTGGCATTTTTGTAGAATTTGGCATTTGTTGAAGTGGGCGTTTGTAGAAGTTGGCATTTGTAGAATTTGACATTTGTAGAATCTGGCATTTTAAACTACTTAAATTGGCATTTGTAGAAGTTGGCATTTGTCGACTAAACCAACAATGGTACTCACACACGATAGCACATTGTAACAGTTGTACTGCAAAAACATAAAAACAATCTCAAAGTCGACATGCTAGTGTCGTCGCCTGTACCAATGGAAAAGTATAAAAAAAGTTCGGTTAACTTCACTGATTTGTTTCAACAGAATTCAAATCCAGAACTTTACATAGTCACTTTATCGCAGAGGTTGTTCATACTGGTACAGACAGAACAATATCCAGGGGGTCAAATCTGCTAATGTTAACGTCAAACGTTTCAATGGTGTTTGAATGGTAATGCTTTTTGACACAGTTCTTGTTTCTAAAACCCAAAATCGAGACACAATGTGCGCCTGTTTTGGGTTTAAGAAACACAATGTGTTTCGGTTTTGGGCTTAAGAAACAAAAACTATGTCAAGAAGCATTACCATTCAAACACGATTTTCTCGACCCTCAGGTGTTGAGAGCCTAATGCAACTATTTAATCTTTTACAGGGTTTGAATAATACAGTTATGTAATATTCAATACCATGATAAAGAATTGCTGGAGGCTCACAACTACGTTTTATTGTATTGCAACGGGGACAGTTGACCATCTGGAAAATTTATACCTATGGTGGACAAATTAGTAGTAAATTACTCACCGTAAATATAATATTTTTTTTATCCTGTGGTTCAATTTTAGAGGATTGTAAAGAAATTTTTAACGAAGAGATATTAATATCTGCCTCTTCGATCAAGAATTTCCTAGATAATGCTTCACGAACTAAAACAGAACGCAAAAATGGCACCTTGAATTAGCGTCGCACTTACAAACTTGGTGTTTATTTTGTACATAATCACCTCTCATTTTGTACTAACTCACATTTTACATCATTTATTTTGTACAAAATAAGCTTATTTTGTACAAAATTTTATCTTTTAACACTTACTTTGTCCAAAATAAGCGCCTAGTTTGTAAGTGGGACGCTATTTTGAGGTGCCATTTGTGAGACTCTGACCGGACATCTAGGGTTCTCGATGGAAGACCTGCCTACGTAAGTATTTAAAAAAACTGCTGGATCTTCATCCCTCAATATTAATCAAATGTAACACACCAAAAAACATTCTTATCGTTTCTAGAAATAAATTTCTTTCCAATAACAATTTGATTGCGTTAAAAGGTAACTCGTTAAGGGAATGTTTCACCGAAGCCATTGTTAATTTTACTAAAGTTGATGTTTATGTGTGGTAGAACGCCTCTGATTGTGGCCAAAGTTGCCGCGGCGTGTATGGGCAGGCCTTTACGCTAACGTGTCGCCGTGTCAGAAGGGAGGACAGGATCATGTGATGTATGGTGGAATGAAGAGTTGTGCCACAGAGATGCGACTGTGCATTTTGAGTAAAGTTAAAATTTAAGCGCAACGCTGACCAGCACGCGTAGCATGAGCAAACGGGACTCTTGCCTACGAAGACTTGTCGTCTCGACTTTCTCGATTGCTGAGCACAGTTTGACAGACAGGTGGGACTCGTTCTCAGAATTTCGAAACCTTTTAATGTCTTTTAATAAAAAAAGTTAATTTTAAAGGTAATCTTTTTATTTCAACACCAATAAACGTCAAAATTATCTAAAATGATCCGAAATAATTTAGTTTAAACATGATTCTCATTTTTTTTATAAGTTCTAAGATAAAGAGGCACTCAAGAAAGCGTTCTCTTCCGTAGACAAGCTCTCTCGAGCTCGAGAAGAATAATATTGCCAATAGAAAATAATTAGTTTATTTCTCATAAAGCACCGTTCCTTTCTATAGATTTCACAACGCTAAACTCTTAAAACTAATTAAATATAGCTGTATGGATATAAATTCGTTTGCTTTTCTTTTATTGAGAGTATTTTGAAAAGATAACACAGACTACTAACGAAATTGTTAATTTAGTAATCTTTGTAAAATGACGAGAAAATTACGAAATATTGAAATCAACGTATGAAAATAATTTTAATTTTAAGTTTTTAAGGAATAAAATATAAGCACGGACAATTTAGATTTTTTTTTTTGCGAAATTTAGATTCATATAAAATAAAATACGTAGAAAACTATTTCGAATCTTCTTATTAGTCTGTGAACTCTCTCTCGACCTTCTCGACTACTCAAGGGTGGTAGACAAGTTTCTCTGATTCAACTGTCAAATTAATGTCAGTTGAAGAGAAAAGCTCGTGTTTGTCGACTTTTGACATTAGGCCACGACAAAGAACAATACGAGTCTACTAGTTGTAAAGGCGAGCATGAGTATCTCGATCTCAACCCGACAAAAGTGACATTTCGGTGTAGACAAGCCATTGTTCTGTGAGTCGAATCTTATCTCGATGTTGGTCATGCTACGCGTGCAGGAGCACTTGATTCTTTAACAATAAGGAAAATCACACTGTTACTAGTTTGTTGTAATTTCCAACAGCTACAAAAAGTTTTTAAGTTCTTGCATTCTTTACTTATCAAACAGTCATAAGGCTCGTGACGCGTATACCTTAAATTGACAACACTTTTCTTTCTTTGTATTTTGCTACTTTAAATCACAAAATCTGTCGCCGCATCTCTGTGGCAATCCACAAGCTGATTGTTTATAAAATAATAGAGGGACGTTTTCCTCAGCTCGTAAACAACCGATCGTCGTATCGTCGATTACAATATTTTCACCCGACAAACTTTAACGATACTTTAAACGGCTCACCGGCCAATTTTCGCACCTACATTTCTTATTTGCGTGGCTCCTCGAATTCAATTTAACACTCATCGATTTTTATGTTTTAAAAAATGAAAATTATGGTAATAGCTCCGCGCCATAGGAGGATGGGTGATAATTTCGAGACATTGTAGTAACGCAGCGAAATTATCGGTTTGTTACGATCGCATAATTGATGCTGTAAATTACTGATAAGGGAATCATAAATACTGTGGGTACGGATTATACCTGTTTTGCTGGCTTTTAAAGCGGTATTCGCAACAAGTGTATGTGTTACCGGCAATGTGTATAATCCGGCATTGTATACAATGCCTAGGCATTGTATACAATGCCTAAAACGATCAGGCAATGTATGAAATATAATTCATTTTATACTTTGCCTAGGCATTGTATACAATGCCTGCTGGTCCACCGGCAATGTGTAAAATAAGTATATTTCTGTTGTCTGTTATAAAAAAATAACCTCGAAATTTAAGGCTCACGCTCCGCTGCGCTTCGCGCTCGCCTTAAATTTCTAACCTATACGCGGGACCTACAGGAGTGAAGCAGGTTCGATTCCAAACTCAAATTTCTGTTGTCTGTTATAAAAAAATAACCTCGAAATTTAAGGCTCACGCTCCGCTGCGCTCCGCGCTCGCCTTAAATTTCTAACCTATACGCGGGACCTACAGGAGTAAAACAGGTTCGATTCCAAAGAGCCCCCCTCGAGCCCCCCTCGAGCCCCCTCGAGCCCCTCGAGCCCCCCTCGAGCCCCCCATCGAACCCTCCTCGAGCTTTCCCCAAGCCCCCCCTCGAGCTTTCCTCAAGCCCCCCCCCCCTCGAGCTTTCCCCAAGCCCCCCTCGATCCCCCTTCGAATCTATTCTCGAAAATCTTTTTATTATACACATTGCCGGTGGACCAGCAGGCATTCTATACAATGCCTAGTCATTGTATACACTGCCTAGGTAATGTGTGAAATAGATATCAATATTCATTATATTTCATACATTGCCTAAAAGGGCCAGGCATTGTATACAATGCCTAGGCATTGTATACAATGCCTGCATTTCATACATTGCCGGTAACATATGAACTGGTTACCCTTTTTTCGGGGCTGGTAAAAGGTAAATGGAATTCTTTTATCTGTCTAAGCATTCGGTTTTATTTTTATTTTATTTTATTTTATAGTATTACAGGAATATTTACGGTTTTGAAGGAATATTGATTTTAGTCAGATAATAATAGTTGTTAACAAGTGTATGTACTATCTACATACTATATTTATGTACTATACACTGTTAATTTTTAACTATATCTAAAAATGAAATGGGGTTTTCAGACGACATAAATGAATAACTTTTACTATGGGGCCAACCACGAAATCCCCATATAATAGCGATAAAAAAATCAGCTGTTCCATAGAAAAGTATACAACATTGACTCGACTATAATGTATGGAACAGCTGATATTTTTTTCGCGATTTCGAGGTTGGCCCCGTAGTAAAAGTTGTTCATTTACGTGGTCTGAAAACCCCATTTTATTTTTAGATATACTTAAAAATTAACCGTGTAACCATAGTAGATTATTCCAGAAATAGTAGGATTTCTACTATTATGTGATCCGATGCTTGAAATTGTAACCAACGGATATTACTCACAACTGACGTACGATTTAAGATTACTTTTCAGACATCCACAGTAAGTCCTTGTCGGTAAATGGAGCATTAGAGCTTTCATAGCTATGCCTCACTGGGAAGAAATCATGGCACAACTATAGTTGTAAAACAGCGGTTGTTATCGGATAGTTATCTAAAGCAGCCGATAATATCGTATAGACAGCGGCTGACAACCGGCTGCTTATCCGACTCAATACCAAAAGGTCTTACAACTTTTACAATTCCTGAGTCGAAATTGTTATAATATACGAGTCGTTAAATGCAAATAGGTATTTTTAGTAAATTAAATACCTACTCTGTCATGATGAATTCGTGGGCGATGAATTTGTAGAACATCAAACTGGAAATTCTGGTGTTCTCGTCAATTTTTCTGCACCACAAAACTGTTTACTGGTTACTGTAACGTTTATAGTAAGTAGGTAGTATGTAGATAGACAAAAATAATCACTTAGGACATAAAACGGCTTCAATAAAACATAGACATGTTTCAACTGTAGCCAGCCGCGGTTTATGGGTGATCACCGTAGTCAGCGAAAAAAGCGGCTGGTCAGCGGCTAACTGACTAAGATAACAACCGCCTTCACATCTATAGGCACAACTCATGGGCACGCTATCGGTCACGTCAAGAGGGCAAAGGAAAGGACCCGATTTTGGCCCGACCGCCCGCCCATAGACCATTTTGTTCAACTAAATAAAATCTTTAGAAAAAAGAGATGTTTCATCCTTTGAATAATTTTCTGTATTGATTTAACAAGAAATTGTTTTCATAGTAACGACACATTTGAGATAACACACAATGTGGGTTTTTATTTGGGTTTAAACCAGTGGTCGGGTTCAAACCCGCCTTTCTATTGTCTAATTTAAAGATCTATCGCAATCGCTTTCAGGATGTAACACATTGAAGCTTCTTTTTGGCACAAATAAAAACTTACCAAAGCAATGCAGCAATGTGACACATCCATCTGTCAAATGAAAACGATTGCGATAGATTTTTTGAATTAGACAATTAGCTCCCGGGTCGTTTGCCCATGGTAGCGGCCATTTGAAGCGGAAGTGTTTCCGTAAAATGTGGTCAGAGTCTCCAACATGTTCTTGGTAGTGTCACAAGGATCTATGCCACAAAGTACAATATTCTTATGCGATGTCCGTTCTTCATCAGACAGGCCATTATGCTTCATAGTAGTTACCTATCTTCATTGTATAAAAAATAACCGAACAACGCATCGGCTCGTTAAACAAGCAAGACCGAAAGTATCGATTGGTCATTCATCAATGTTTTCTGAATAGTTGATTGTGCTGAACAAACAATAGTTTGTTATGAAATGAAGCCATCTTCTTACATAACTTAAACAAGCCTACCTTGAAATTCCGAAATAGAGTGATCAAAATATTATTCAATCGTAAATACATCACGACTATCTCTTAAGAATTGAGTTCGTGTCTACTGACTGTCTTTGTTTTTAAAGTAATATCATAGAATAGATAATAGTACTAGGTTATAAAGAGAGGTATGAATTAACGCAAAATGAGTGAACCGTTTCTTCGGACCATCAAACTGAACAACTTTTGCTATGGGACCAACTCTGAAATCGCGAAAAAAATCAGCTGCTTCATACATTTTTAGGGTTTCGTACCCAAAGGGTAAAAACGGGACCCTATTACTAAGACTCCGCTGTCCGTCTGTCTGTCTGTCACCAGGCTGTATCTCATGAACCGTGATAGCTAGACATTTGAAATTTTCACAGATGATGTATTTATGTTGCCGATATAACAACAAATACTAAAAACAGAATAAAATTAATATTTAAGGGGAGCTCCCATACAACAAACGTGAATTTTTTGTGTTTTTTGCTTGATATTAATAACGACAACAGATAGATTTGTGAAATTTTCACAGTTGATGTATTTCTGTTGCCGCCATAACAACAAATACTAAACACATTATAAAGTAAATATTAAAGGAGGGCTCCCATACAACAAACGTGATTTTTTTGCCATTTTTTGGTACGGAACCCTATGTGCGCGAGTCCGACTCGCACTTGGCCGGTTTTTATATTTTCGTTATTAATTTTTGTATGAAACAGCTGATTTTTGTTTCGCGATTTCAGAGTTGGTCCCATAGTAAAAGTTGTTCAGTTTGATGGTCCGAGAATGGTTTTCTCATTTTGCGTTAATTCATTAACACGTTGTATATGATACATACTTTAACTAGTATAACATATTAATATATAATAAATTAAGGCGTTTGTGGTGCGCATCCCGACAACGAGGCTGGACCTTTTCATGAAGGAGGACTTCTGGCCGCAGGGCGTGGTTTACAGGCGCTTCAGGGGGACGCTGCCTTGTGCCACCGATTCGACACACAAAGTGTCAAATTAGATTAATTAAATGTATTTTTATTAATTATGTATGTTAGTCTGTAAGGTATATATTGTATGGGCCTAGTAGCCTGAAATAAATGGTTAAATAAATAAAAAAAAATACTATTAGGTAGGTATATATTTTGTGAAATTAAGGATAAACTGAGACGGACCGAATTCTTCTGTCAAAATCGATATGACTGAGTCAGCGTCGGAGCTAGGGTCGCCCCTGGCAAGATTTGAATTTTGCGCCCCAAAACCCAGGAAAGCCGACCCTGAGGGTTGCGCCCCTGTCAGCCTCCCCCAATGGTTAGGGTTACCAGATCTAATAATGAGATTTCCTGACTTTTTCCTTACTTTTCAGTAAATTTCTTGACATTCTGTACACCTACATCTACATTTAGCTGACGTTTGGTATTTTTTCTCACTAAAATGATTAACAAATTATGTGTTTTCATTAAGTACAAACAGCAACAGAGCTACACTTTTTGGGATTTAAAAAATCCCTGACAACTATAGTTTTTCCCTGTTTTCCTAACGAACGCCTAATATTCCTGACATGTCAGTAAAATTCCTGTCATCTGGTAATCCTATGCTTGTTAGCCCCTAGCTACGACGCTGGACTGAGTGGTTAAAGCACCGGTCATGCTTTGACCACTCACTTATATCGGTTTTTTCTTACCATGCTATCCAACTCTACGTTGTCTGAACCTACACCTTAACTGCCTAGCGAACTATGGCAGATGGTATTTTATCACAATTTACTTACAGATATTGAAAAAAAAAAAACTTTTAAGCTTTACTTTTTCTTCAATTACGTCTCACGACATGTAATTAATTAATTTAATTAGCACTATTTAAACATATAGGGTTGAAAGTTATTTTTATTTTGCTGCTATTACAATTTATCTTCATTTTATTACTGTTATGTAACGTGTACAAAATATATAACATATATTGTGCTTTTTATAGAGATAAAAAGCACAAAATATGTTATATATTTTGGACTTTATAGCAAGTATAAATTGAGATCAAGGACTGATGTCAAGTGAATTTTGTTTTATGGCACATTTTGCACGTTTCGTAATTAATTATTGAAACTTTCGTTTTGTTACGGTTAACAATCTTCATTTTATTGTTGATTACTTTGAATAAATAATTTAGTATTATTTTGTGTGCATGCTGTTAACTTATGTAACGTGTCTGCGATTGGGATCAGTAAATCAAAGACAGACATTTTAAATTGCAGACAGATGACCGTGCACTTTCGACAAACTTCCTTTGGATGGTTGGAAGTTGACCCATTTTGAAAGGTTAATTAAAAATTATTAATTTGATAGTTCTTTGGATTAAAATAATGAGTTGAGGGGACAAAGTTTCATTGGCCCATGGACGAACAAGACAAACGAAATAAAATATAAAGCGATTTATTTTAATTTATAAAAATATCTATGGATAAAGTTTTTGTAATGACACTTATTATAATGATAAATTCATGTCACCCAATCGTAATAACCGAAAAATTCAAATACACTACCCTCCTATCATGAATTTGTTCTACCCGTGAATGTTCCTTTCCAAAGATTTTTTTCTTTGTTCTGTGGCTCCAGTAGTAAAAAATAAAACACCCTATATAACATCGACATTCTATTGGTACACATAAAGAACGGATTAGATTTCATAAACTCTACATGAACTCTACATTCAAACATACAAAAAAGAAGACGAAATAATTGTCGTTGATGTCTTTTGCTTACAATAATAATATAGTCTACATATAAGTAAATGATAAGGTTGCCCCATTTTTAAGAAACAATAAAACAAATTAGTTTATTTGAGCTTCATAGCCACTTTCTGTGTCATAAAACGGCTTAAAATTTACAAAGTAAAAGGTATTTATCTCGCTCCAAATCTAAAGGTTTGCGCAATTTTATTAAAATTAAACTTAAACTCAGCCCAGAATCAGTGACAATGTTGCGCTATGGACTTAATAAAATAAAAGATAAACAATTAGTTGAGACGTATTGACCATCAGTCATTTTTAATGTCCCGACAGCTGTGGCACAGGCCTTCCTTATGGGTGGATAAGGAGGATGATGGGGACATAATCCACCACGCGGGCCCAATGCGGATTGGTGGGTGTTAACGACTGCAAATGCACCTGGGACCAACGGCTTAACGTGCCTTCCGAAGTACGAAGGAGATCGAGATGATAAATTTTTGGTCACCCATCCCATGACCGACCCTTGTGAAAGTTGCTTAACCTTCGCAATCGCAGGGCCAGGCGCTAAACCACTGCGCCACCGAGCTCCTCGTAGAGACGTATTACTGCTATCAAATATAAGCGTTTTTGATTTTAAAGTACCTTAAGCTGCTGTACAATTTGTGCATGTTAGTTGTAAAATGAAAAAAAATAATTTAAAAAAATTTAAAACCCGCCTGCATAAAAAGACAAGTCAACTGAAAAGATGGAAACAAGATTAAATATTAAAGGCAACATTATAACATGCAGTCGGAGGCATGCATAAAAAAGTGACATTATGAATGATTTGAGTTATATGCCTCCGACTGCATGTTACAATGTTGCCTTTAATATTTAATATTGTTTCCATTCCAGTTGACTTGTCTTTTTATGCAGGCGGGTTTTTTTTTAAATTTATTTTTTATTTATTTCTTTTTAGTTATTATTTATATGATATACCTTTTTAAAATCCTTATTATAAGCCCTTTAATTTGACACCCATATTGAAGTATTCTAAAAAAAAAATTTTTTTTCGCTACGTATAATAGCACCGTACAGCCGCCATGTTGGTTTTTTTATAACGCCACCTTCTTAAGAACACTTGGGCTGACGAGACAAATCTAACGATATGTTAATCATGGAAATCCGTTCAGCCGTTTAAAAGATATGAGGTAATAAAGAATATTACATACAAACAGACTTACATACATACAAGATACGCGCGAAAAACATAACCCTCTTGTAGTCGGGTAAAAAAAAAGATTCCTATATGTACATTACAAATTGCAGGATGGAAAATGTACTGCCTGTTGTATTTTACTATAATAATCACCAAAGCTTGCTTACTACATCAAGCTTCACTTTCTCGAATTCGAATTGAATTATATTACAATTATTCAAAGAAAAGGTAGCAATCTAATCAAGATGCATCGTAATATACGGAAATATAATTGGATTTTAATTGGGTGGCAGTATCACGAATATTATTATTAATTCTTTTGACATTCAAAGGTTCATATTAACCTTTTGCGGTGTGCTGTGCGATCAGTGATTATTTTACCGTAATAATTTTTCTACAAACGAGGATGCCCCCAGCCAACACGATTAAAATGTAAGCCGCGTAAACGAATTTTCCAATTAAAGGTTAGCTGTCTATCACACCGTGGTTCGACCAAAAAACCAACGAGTAGAAATATTGAAAAAAAATTATACATATAAAAAACACGACTACCCTGCCAAAAACGAACTAAAAAAGTAAATAACAATTGTCATTGCAGTCGGGGGATCGTTTAGTTTAGTGGAATAGTTTTTGATCAAAGAGGTCGCCCGACTGAAATTACGATTGTTTTTTAACTTTTTAGTTTGTCTGGCAATTTTATTTTATAAATAGTAGTAACATCACAGAATAACTAATAGTATAAGTACAGAAGCAGCACTCGGCAAAGTAATTTAAATAAATAGCGACTTTATCTCCGACACAATAAAGTGCAATTCAGGTCGCGCAGTTCACCTAGTAGTTGCCTCTCTTTCTATCGCGTGCTCTTACCTTTTCTGACGACGCAACGTTAGGGTTGTTTTCTTTTAAATGAACTGTGTAACATATTTATCATAATGTGATAAACGACAATTGTTTATTGGTTTTTTGATTTTGACATCCGTACACGGCACTGTAATGTTGATTCGACATTGTTACTATTATAAAGAGGCAATATCTACGCAGGGAATAAGGTGCCGCGCGACTACGCAGGCGGGCGTGTGGCGGCCCTCTGATCACTTGTTCGTTCGAACGAACGGCTAGCGGTAGGTGCTTATCGCGCGATCTTGAGCGAGTGAAGGAGGCCTGGTAACATGTTATATAAAATGATACATAAAATTGTTAATTTTAATTGTTAATTTTTTAAATAAAAAGTAACATGACTATGTTACTACTATTTATAAAAAAAAATTTTGTCTGTTAAAAACATTGTAGGTTAGTATCTATAAATACATTTTTGACTCGTGGTCCCAACTTATTACAGAAAGTGTTTGAATTATGGTTTAGCTTAGTGAGGATTTTAATACGCAATTAAAACTAAAATAAAAAAATGAAATCTTACCCGAAATTTCACTTTTAATTATTTAGAATTAATCTATTTTAAAACCAGTTTTTAAAGTAAAAGTGCATAATCCTATAATAACTATTTATCACGCGATCAATGATTTATATTTCCAGCTTTATACTTGATGGTGATCATTAGCGATTATAAATACCAGTGGCTAAACTCACTCAGTGCTCGCTACGGTGTAACAGCGGGAGGCACAAGCGAATGATTTAGGGTTGTCAAATTACCGTTGTCGAATTACCCACTTATCGGGTCAATCGTCCCGTGTTTTATCCGCTATTAATCATGATGAAGAGGTGCACAGACCGCTGGCGATCCGTCACGGCCAGTAAATAACTATAACTTACACTTGCTTCATACTTACATCCTTAGTATCGATAAAAATGAATTACTCACTCGATTGTTTGTCAATGCAAGCGTAGGGGTGTAATATGATATCTCAGTTTGAAGACAATTAATAGGATTATTGTTTTCACAATATATATTTGGTTGCAATAAATTTTGTTTTGATGTGTATGCAGAACAATAGAAGCGATGAAGTGATAAAAGGGGTCAATGGTATTCTTAAAATTAATAGATACTTAGTAAGTTAAGTTTTAGTTCTTTTTTGTTGCGAATACTAAACGTTTGTATGTACCTAACAGTGGCGAAGAGTCCATACAAGCCGATTACCTTTTAGAAATCCTACACCACCGATCCACTATGCAGATCACAACATTTATGTAGAACGGCTTACCTTTGCCATAATTTCACCCCTCGCCACTGGTACCTAACATAACTATTGTTTTTCACTTTGCTTTACATTTTATTTTACATATCTACTAGTATTCCAAAATCAATAAAGGTTTAAACATTTCCTTAGCAATGGTCGTCGGACGACGATACACAAGCAAGCTTGTGTCAGTGACATATTCAAATATCTACATTGATGTAGGTACTATACGTAGGCCACACTGAAAGTTTTGCACAACTCATAAATAAAACAATAACTTTTATATTTATTGCGTGTCGTCGTTGTTAGTATTGTCCATTACATTCTAAAACGTTTTTGATTCGTTGAAACAAGTATTTTTACATAAGCATTATTAGTCTGAGGGCATGTTTTTCATACGCTATCACGGCTTACTCTGGCCCCTTAAATGTGAAATTTCTCATCGTATCTTTAAATTCTAGGACAGCAAAGAAATTGCAAGATGTAAGGTCTAAAATTAATGCAGAATGGATCATGAACTCTGACTTTTCAGAGACGAATATGATTATTGGTATTAAAAACCCAGGTCTCAGGTTCAATTCCCAGCTGGGTTATTTCTACTACTGGGGTATAGTTTACAGTGTATGTCATGTCGTAAACATGATATCAAAATGCAATTTCTAGTACCTATTAGAAATTCGCTACGGTGGTGGTGTGGTTACCAAATAAAATTGTTGACGACTCCCCAATATTGTCGTCCAGTGGTGTCATTGACAATTCACGGGATCACATTCAATGTGATATTGTCCAGTATACTTTATTTTTTTAGGGTTCCGTAGCCTAATGGCAAAAAACGGAACCCTTATAGTTTCGTCATGTCTGTGTGTCTGTCACAGCCACTTTATTCCGAAACTATTAAGATTACACAGTTGAAACTTGGTAGGTAGAAGTATTCTGTGAACCGCTCTAAGGTTTTTACATAAACATAAAAAAAAATAAGAGATTAAGGGGAGGCGCCCCATACGTGGAACTGAAACAGAATTTTTTTTTTATCAAACCTATACGTGCGGGGTGTCTAAAGATAGGTCTTTAAAAATGACATTGAGGTTTTTAGGACAATTTTTTCTTAAAGTCAACCGTTTGAAAGATATACACTGCCAAAGTGGTAAAATGAGTGTCCCCCCCCCTTTAACTTTTAAAATAAGAGAGTGAAAAATCTAAAAAAAAATATGTGGTTTGAACGAGATATAGTGATAATTTTTAGAGATATTATCACATTTTCCAAAACCGCATATATAACTTTGTCATTCATACAAACACTATGAAAAACAAAGTTATTTTGCAGACAAAAAATTATAGTGGTATTCAATATGGTATGGTATAATATAACTACGGAACCCTACTGCGCGTGGCCCGACACGCACTTGGCCGGTTTTTATTATATTAGGGCTGCCGCCGTCCATCGGTTATCAGTAGACACGACGTTTCGGTCAGATCTGCCCTGTTTGAATAATTCAGTTGAAGTCGCCGTCGCAAACGAAAGGGCATTGTGAACATAGCAATATGGACGCAGTCAAAATAACACAGTAAATAATTCGTTTTATATTAAGATTTTATTTCTCTGCAAACAACGATAAATCACTACATAGTATAAAACAAAGTTCCTTCCCCTGTCTGTTCCTATGTACTCTTATTTTTAAAACTACGCAACGGATTTTAATGCGGTTTTTTCAATAGATAGACTGATTCAAGAGGAAGGTTTATATTATTATGTATAATACATGGTGTCAAATTCCTCACCATAGCGGAGCGAGGGCGGGTCCCTATCGCTAGATCTAGTTATAAAACAGCAATGAAACAACACTTGGGTGAAAAGATTGAAATATGAAATAGTACAAAAAGCATGAAAAATTACTTCATGCAATCGTTAGGTTTAATTTCGCTTTACTTTGATTTTCCGCAATTTCAAAAATATTTCAGTTAATTTATAACTGAAATTTGGATTGTCACGGTGTCTTCTCAGATGTTGCAAATTGAATAATAGTACAGTCAGACTATAAGTTTCAAAAATGCTGAAAGTTTTGAGGTTTAATTGTAGAAAACTAGAGTAGGTAGTTCTGAATTTAGGGTATAAAGTAGACACTGCAGTCTAAGTGTTGAATTAGGTTAGTTAACAATTATTGTTATAGTGAAATTACTAAAATCATCATAGTCCACAAAAATACGTTACCCTACCTCTATTCATCACTTAGGTACGTACTTGAACAACTTTTGTATTAAGGGTAAGTAATTACTGTTACTGAGTTACTTATTTCAAGGATTATTGGCTTCTGTTATGTGTTTTAAGTTTATAATTCTATTTTTTTATTCACAACGGTATAGTGCTTGTCCTTCATCTCACATTCTCACCTGATGTTAAGGCGCTAAGAAGGGTCAAATCCCAATATATTCAATTCAAATTATTGAAAGATTACGCGCGTAAAGCTATCATAGAAAAAAATATATATAATGTACTTGGAATAATGCACAATAGATTTAATTGAAAGCATTTGTAAAAATGTTACCACTTTTGATGTAAAAAAATATACCGTGGACCCTGTTTCTGGTCCTATTTGCAAAATTTCTCGGAAACAGAACATTCGTTTATGTTAAAACCAACACATAAAAATTGGCGATGTTAATACCTTCAATCTTAATTGAACAGATTTTTTTAACTAACTTGAAAGCGAAGAAATTTTATAAAAACATGTAAAAATTGAGAATTCGGTGCTAGTTCTCAACGCAACCGCCGCGTTGGAACGCGCACTGATTTGAACCCAAAGTGAATAGAGTTACGTTCGATTTCACACCATCACCGATCGACCCGCTCGGATTGAGGCATGTTAAAGCCTTAAGTGACGATAAGGCAGAAGATGGAAGCGCACTACTCCGGGAATCCCCATCACTGAGGAACTGGCTATCTTACCTCTACTGCCGGAACACAACAATTTTTAAATTGTTGTTAGGGCATCAGACTTAGGTAAGATGATGTTAGCTAACCAGGCGGACTTGAAACCAACCAAACCGAGTACAAATTTTACCCCCCTGAGAATCGAACCCAGGACCTCTGCATCTTACATGGGTAGGCGAACCACTAGACCACAGAGGCGGTTAATTTTGTGGCAGCTTTTAGGTTGAGCAACACTTACCTTGTGTATTTATTTTATAAGTTACCTATTTGATTGTTCAAATAAATAAATAAAATTAAAAATTAAGTAACTGCATGGACCTATTATGAGCCTGTGAAAGATTATTTAAATAAGTTCATGCATTTGTTAGACAGCCAACATGACACGAAAATAAAAAACCAGCCAAGTGCGAGTCGGACTCGCGCACGTAGGGTTCCGTACCAAAATTCGGAAAATATGTTTGTTGTATGGGAGCCCCCCTTAAATATTTATTTTATCCAGCTTTGTAACATTTTGGAATGCAAATAAATTGAAATTGAAATTGAAATTCTGTTTTTAGTATTTGTTGTTATAGCGGCAACAAAAATACATCATCTGTGAAAATTTCAACTGTCTGCCTGTTGTCGTTATTAATAACGAGCAAAAAACGGCAATAAAAATCACGTTTGTTGTATGGGAGCCCCCCTTAAATATTAATTTTATATTGTTTTTAGTATTTGTTGTTATAGCGGCAAAAGAAATACATCATCTATGAAAATTTCAACTTTCTAGCTATCACGGTTCATGAGATACAGCCTGGTGACAGACAGACAGACAGACAGACAGACGGACAGCGAAGTCTTAGTAATAGGGTCCCGTTTTTACCCTTTGGGTACGGAACCCTAAAAAACTAAGTAGGAACTTAATTAAAACGAAGTGCTAAATAAATTCAACAGACTGTTGCCACATTACAAAGGACATTTTTATTGAGTTTGTAGATAGAACATCAAAACTTTTTGCAAATAATTGCGATCCTAATATAGTATAAGATAGTTCACTACTATCTTTCGACTATAAGACAGCGTAGACGAGAGAGAATAAAGGAGTTGCCGGTTATCTATGGAATTCGACCGGCGGTGCGCAGGCGCAGTGAGTCACGCGGCCACACCTGACCGACCGCTGTCGAATGTCGGCCACATTTTGTTTGTACTTCAAAATCAGCTTAATTGGCCATCGTCGTAAATTATTGTGTGTGCAAGCCTTATGTTGTGATAAGGTTTTCACCCGTTATCGTGGCAACCCTAAAATAATTGATTCGCCATCAGCCATTTTTAATGTCCCCTCTGTTGGAGCATAGGCCTTCCTTGTGGATGGATAAGAAGGATGAGCCATAATCCACCACGCGGGCCCAATGCGGAGTGGTGGGTGTTAACGACTGCAAATGCAGCCAGGACCAATGGTTTAACGGAGGAGCTTAAGAGTATAAAATTTTGGTCACCCATCCCATGACTGACCTTTGCGAAAGTTCCTTAACCTCCGCATTCGCAGGGTCAAGCGCTAAAGCACTGCGCCACCGAGCTCCTCAAAAGAATTGATTCATCCTGTTTCATAACAAGAAAAATGTATGCGAAAATTAGATCAAAAGTGAAATGTGTAACGCCCGATTGCACTAAACTTAAGGTTCGCCTAAGTTTTTTCTTAACTACAACACGACCAAATTAAAACGGTGTCATAAACTTAGCCATCATGTAGCTGTCATTCGCCTAGTTATCTTGGTCGACTTATAGATAAGAAAAGACTTAGGCGATTCCTAAATTTAGTGCTTTTGCACTTTAGTGTATTTATGTGAAAATAGAAAAGGAACACATTAGGATAAACATTTTTGAAAATTCGCATCAAGAATTTTATGAAGATAGCTAGTCCTTTCTTAATTTCCTGAGTTTTCCAATGCTGACTGTACCCAGTAGCTTTGAACAACAAAGAACAGACATGGTTTAGTTTATTTCAATTGTTCGTATCTATTGTCGATTTCATAGCTGTGTGTTCGCCGCGAAATGAGTTTTGTGGTCAAACAATCGGCTCCGTCCGTGCCTGCGCTGTTTCTGTAAAAGTGTGGCAAACAGTCAGAATGATTTTCCCTGTAATATAAAATACAAATAAAGTTCAAAGTTCTTTGTGAGCTTTGAGTAGTAAACCTTCACCGGTGTTAATTTCACAGTGGATTTGTATGATACGATGGTTTCCATTTGAATGGAATCAATTGATGAAATGTTCGCACCTACTTGCCTGTGTGAGCGTGACCATGCACTTATTGCGTATTTCGGGATGTTGTTGTTTTGGTTTGTCGAATACTAATGTTTTCTTAATGAAATTGACTCGCTTTGTTTTTTTTTTGTCTCGGAAAAATAATAGTCGAAACTGCACGCAGAAGAGGAAAACACACTTTTCTTAATTCAAAATCGCGGAAAGAGATGAATGCATTTAAAAACAAGAAGCTGAGCTGAGGAGCTCCATGGCGCAGTGGTTTAGCGCCTGGCCCAGCGACTGCGGAGATTAAGCAACTTTCGCAAGGGTCGGTCATGGGATGGGTGACCAAAAATTTTGTTTCTTCAGCTCTTTCGTGCTTCGGAAGGCACGTTAAGCCGTTGGTCCCGGCTGCATTTGCAGTCGTTAACACCCACCAATCCGCATTTGGCCCGCGTGGTGTTGGGTTATGGCCCATCCTCCTTATCCACCCCATAAGCAAGGACTGTGCCCCAGCAGTAGGGACATTAAAACGGCTGATGGTCATGGTCAAAAGCAAGAAAAAGGAAGATTTAAAAAAATATACATATGTATGTCACCGTTTCCCCCATTATTTACAGCTCCTGTGCCTGGCAGCTTTTAATAACACAACACTGTGCTTGTAATGTAAGTTATTTCATTGTAATTGCTTGTTTGATGTATGTACTTACTTATTTAGATAAAAAATACAAATATTTTACATCAGTGACACCATCATTAAAGAGTTATTGATTCTACAAACATACTAAATATTGTATCTGTATTTTATCACCCAACTAGGCTTATTAGCGGGAATGAGAATCCAAATTGCGAGGGCAATTATTACATATAAGTTCTTTACAGTGAAATCAGTTTTGCATTTCCTCAAAATGCATCGTAATAACGAGTAAAGAATTATTGCATCTGGGTACACAGTTGGTCAATTATACCTTAATGCAGTTCGTCCTTTGTAATAATCTTAATGGAAATAATGACGTGACGCATCCTTCTCAGGAACCCCTGATTTGGCATGATAATGATAATTTGCCAAAAGAAGACGTTCCCAGAATTATGTTTTGAAAGATTTGTTTATTTGCATGAATATAAAGTGGGCATACGCAATTTTTATATATGCAACAGCTCACATATTTATGAGGATTTTTTTTCATCTTTCAACTCCAAAAGTTACTTCTTTAAATATAATATTCAATATTAGATGTTCATCATGTTCATTACTTTGGAGCATAATGAGTAGGTATTTTTTTAACTAAATTAAAAACTTTAAAGTTATTCAATGGTCAATGTTTTGTACTCATGTCAGTTAGCAATGCATATAAAAAATATTTAGATAAATTACAACCGATACCGTTGCATTGTCTAGATATTTTTTACAACAGTCGCGATTAACGGTTTGTAAAGTTCATATTATTTGGCCCGCAAGGAAATGTGATTGTAATTATTTACTATCGATTGTTGTCATCTATTCCCTTTGTCGTAATGGTGGTAAATAATAATAAGATAATGTCGGCTTTTAATTATATTTATACAATCAAGACCAGTTTAGGCACGATTTGAATTAAATTTAAGTTTAAATGTGATCTAAATACCTTTGACCTTTGTCAATTGCATGTCAATTACTTACACAAAACATGGTAGAGGTACATGTGTGGTGACGCATACAAGTGTTAATTAGCATTATAATGTATGCCGGATATGCGCCTACGCACTTTTAAATGAGATCTTGCTTAAGATCTTCTAATTTCTTTGCTTTGATTAAATTATTTTATTTAACCGTTATAGGGGCTCTGACTATTATTAATCATAATCCATAATGTATGTATAATTCTAAATTTGGTTTTTATACCTCAATATTCTTGATTATACGTTAAAGACGTAATCCCAAATGTGTCATAAATATTAGAAACACCTACGGTAGAAAATTAAATAAAGTGAATCGAAATACTAGAGTGTATAAGTACCTACAGGATATAGTAATAGTTCTGCGCTTAAAGATCATATCATGCGAGCGAACAAAACGGTATTGAATCTTATTTCAAATTCATAGCTACCGATAAGACAACGAGAAAGCGTAGCAATATCCGTAAAATTGAAATATCCGATATTATATGGAGTTAGAGTAACGAAACTTTATTAAGCTATATGTGAATGCATATATATAAAATTTTAAGTCATAATATACTTTGGCATAAGGTTTTTCGGAACATAATTTATTGCAATCAAAATAAATTCCAAGCAAAAATACTATATCATTATGATCAAAAAGCATAAAGTTTTATTGTATAGGTATATTTTTTTACCCATAACGATTACCAATCTTAACGTTTACTAGCATAATAACTTGTGGCATAATACATACACGCCAGTTTCTGGCACTTCGCTGGCCGCTTCTGCCGTGCCGAGGGCTCCACTGGACGCTCGGCTCGTTGTTGGTCGCAATGGAACCTAACCTTCCCCTCGCTCGCTACGCTCGCTCATCGTCACACCTAATCATGTGTTTACCAAAGGTCCTAACATAAGTAGTACATCAAATGTTTTTAAAGTGCCAATCAAATTATGACTAATTTGTATAAATTAATATTATACATGTTAAAGTTATGTGTTTACCTTTACCCTTTATGCCAAATGAAATTAGTACAAAAAAAAACACTTTGACTTTCAATCACTTCGTAACTATTGGTTGCCCAAGTATAACCTAACTCTAAAAGACAAAAAAACCGGCCAAGTGCGTGTCGGGCCATGCGCCATAGGGTTCCGTAGTTGCCTTATACCATACCATATTTAATACCACCTATAATTTTTTGTCTGTAAAAATAACTTTGTTTTTACAGTGTTGGTATGAATGACAAAGTTATATTTGTGGTTTTGGAAAATGTGCTATATCTCAAAAACTAATTACTATATCTCGTTCAAACCAATTTTGGTTGAAAGTGTTTATTAAGATCTATAGCATATTTTTTTATTTTATTTTTCACTCTCTTATTTCAAAAGTTAAAGGTGGGGGACACACATTTTACCACTTTGGCGGTGAATATCTTTCAAACGGTTGACTTTGAGAAAAAGTTGTCTTAAGAACCTTAATGTCATTTTTAAAGACCTATCTATAAACACCCAACACGTGTTGGTTCGAAGAAAAAATTTTTTTTCTGTTTCAGTTCCATGTATGGGGAGCCCCCCCTTAATCTTTTATTTTTCTTATTTTTGTATTAAATTCGTTAAGCGGTTAACAGAATACATCTACCTACCAAGTTTCAACTGTGTAGTCTTAATACTTTCGGAATAAAGTGGCTGTGACATACGGACAGACAGACAGACAGACAGACATGACGAATCTATAAGGGTTCCGTTTTTTGCCATTTAGGCTACGGAACCCTAAAAATGATACTGATGATGGGCGGAATGCGTGGACTTCGGCTTCGTTGAGGGTCTTGTCACCCGTTATACTTACCCTACCATAACATAGTAAAATCACTACTCTTTGATTGATCGTGCGGTTTTTATACAGTAAGGTTCTGAAAACATGTTACTACTTTGTCACACCACACAACCATCTTCAGTTATTCGGAGCTAAGTGAATTCAGTACGTACTCCGTTTAGCTTGCAGAGCAGTATTGCATAGCACTTCTACTAACATTTGTTTTCACCATTTGGCAGTAAAGATGGTGAAAACAACATGAGCTCCGCTCATGCATTTGTTTTTTTTTCTCTTTTGCAATTTTAGCTTAGTTTCCATCAAGCATACTACTGTATCCAGACGGAATTGGGTTTATCGTGTTGAGAAATACAATCCTTCAGTTTTTCAGCTACTTCTGAGGTTGACAGTACAGCCAACCTGGCTGTAGGCAACCGAACTATTACACACAAAATCTTAGCCGCAGTAATTCGACTAATCTCGTGGTGGACGTACTAAGCCGGACAAACCTGCCTAGATGACCTATGATATAGTTAACGCGACAGGGGCAGGGCGTGGCGCGACGCGTGCGCAACTAGGCTCGGACGCGCGGGGAGGGGGCACCGAAGGGACAGTACGCCTAGAACGAGGCTGCACTTCAAGTCATAAACTTATTTAATCTTTGGAAATAAAACACTTTTTACGGATTACAGCGCATGCTTAAATTGGTTAATTCACATGTTATTTTAGAATTATTTAGTTTTGATTTGTTGGTTGTTTGGGTTTCCCGATGTTTCGACACCTTTCCAGGGACCGTGGTTACTGGACGACTGAAGTAAAAAGCTGCTTATATTTTTATGAAATTACCCGCTCGGAACTTTATAAAAATGCATTCATGTTTATTAAATTATTTTATAGCTGATTTTAATAATAATAATTGAATTAGATTGATTAAAATTAATTAGAAAACACGATCTAGCTACTGAATCTACCACCAGTTCACAAATTGGGAGGCCACTCCGAGAAATTTTCTCCTTATTTAATCTTATCCTACTTAAGAAGTAGTTAATATTCGCGCAAAGTGAGATGGTCTGGATTTATAATAGCCAAGCTGATGTCGTTTTAATATCTATTCAGCCAGTTATAAATTATTTATTGACTGTATGTTTATATATCTTAGTTACCTTTGTTGTCTCCGAGAGTCTTTTCACCTATTATGGTAAAAATATAGAATCGACTAAGCAGTATGTATGTATAATAGGTATTTCATTCAACCACCTCTGTGGTCTAGTGATTCGCCCATCCGTGTGACGCAAGGGTCCCGGGTTCTATTCCCAGGGGGGTACAATTTGTACCTGGTTTGGTTGGTGGTAAGGCTTATCGAAAGCGTTGTGCGTCTCTGTTAAGCCGAGTGAGAAACAGCGACAATACCATCCTGAAGGCGTTGTTAGTCGAGCGCTGGGACTCTGCTTTCCTGAGACTGTGGACTGACCGCCACGCTAGTAGGTATAGCAAAATATAATGTGTGAAAATGTATAATTAATGTAATGTATTTCAATAATTCAATTCAAATCAAATCAAATTAATTCATTTTAATATTTATTACTGTAAATTACTAACATAGTTTAAAGGTAAATTTTTGTAACTAACACTATGGACATTGTTTCTGAAATAAATTATTATTATTATTATTTCAAGTCCGCCTGGCTAGCTACCTACCACTACCTTCTAAGTCTGACGCCATAACAACAATTTAAACATTGTTGTGTTCCAGCAGTTACGAGGTGATATAGCCAGTTCTTCAGTGATGAGGATTCTGGATGTACTGCGCTTCCACCAAGGCCAAGCACTATCCAATCCAGTTGTGTATAAAAAAACAATATTGTAATAACAATGACTTTATTACTGGTATTTCTAATACACCAAATCGCTACCGCTCATAGCTTGCAATCAGCGACAGGAAGATTGGCGCAGCGTCGTGCAGCCATCGCGCTATTGATAAATCATCGACAAGCCACGCGCGCCCCCGGCCAGCGCACCCCACTCAATACTACGTACAGAAGGTCGGCTTTTTAAAATGAGTGCTTTCAGCAATTTCAATCCAACGTATCTAATAATCATGGATAACTATTTGAAGATCATCGAAGTTATCGATGAATTTTATGAGCAAATTGAATAAAACCTGTATATCTTCATGGATTATGTCGTAAGTTTGGACGATCTGGTATCAAAGAGTTCAATTTTTTTTATTTAATCTCTCGTGGAATATTATACTGTCCGTACTGCAACCCTAGACCGAGATTATGTTTTTATTTGCCCATTAATGGAACTGATTATCGGATCCAATAGTTTATTTGCGTCTAGAGTTGTCATTTAGCACTTCTACATACCAATAAAAAACAAAGTGTGGCGGTTTTCAGGGTAATAATAATTTTCCGGGCTTGTATGCATGGGGTACCCCCTATCGACCATCAATTTGGCTTTATAATGCTATTACCAAACAGTCTGCTATTACCAAACAGATTTATTATGCTATTACCAAACAGTCTGTACTGTATAGGTAGGTAGCTTAGAGCATCGCGGCTTCGTCTCGAGCGCGTCTTACTCTAAGGTAGGTAGGTATATCGCGTGACATAGCGTTTTATCGACACTCAACCACAGAATACATAATAGTACAAGTACAGAAGATCCACTCCTCAAAGTCATTTAAATAAATAGCGACTCTATCCTAGACACAATAAAGTGCAATTCAGATCGCACACCGCTCCCTTCGCTACATTTATATTCACCTAGAAGTTACCTCTCTTTCTATCGCGTAGCTCTTATCTCTTCTAACGACTTCAGGGTTTCTTCTTTTAAATAATAATGAAATAATAGCTTACAATACTTCATTACAAGTTATGTGTATGTGAAATAAAATGTGTACTTAAATACGTTTCAAAAAACCCTAAGGTACATTATACTGATTTGAGGCAATTTGCTTTCTTACGAAATCAAATAGTCATTAATAATTAAGTTTATTTCAAAAGTAGATAAGTAAGTACCTACCTAAATAAGACGTAAGTAGGTAGATACCTAAGAATAAACGAATACTAAATACTAAATAAGTAGTAGATAAGCACGATGTCGTTTGGAACTTTTGGAAGTGTGAAAAACGTGAGGTTTGGATCCTTTTTATTACTATTAAGGCAGCCCATTGCGATGCAATATGCCTTCATTTTGGTTAAATATCATAAATGTACGAGCGAACGACGCGAAAATACGCGAATGCGGTGCGTGAGTGAGTATCGAAATCGTATTGGTAATATGCGTCCCAGCCGGCACGCGGCAGCCCTCTGAAATTAGTCCGTCCGGACGGACCCGCCGGCTACTTTGTAGCTTCGTACCTAAAGCGCGGAGTGCGCCTAGCCTGACTCAACTGTCAAAATCTTTCGACAGTTAAGTGATAAGTCTCTAATATCGTATTGCGTTTTGGTGGTCATGGGGGCTGACCTTCTGTACCCATGATATACGTTATGGCAGCGCTTGCGCAGCGCACCCGCACACAGCCCAGCTTGTTACACCTAATGTAAAGCAGTTTGTTACACTTACCTTATAAACTTATTTAGTGCCCAACCAACTTTAACTTAGCAGCTGATTTCGTAAGGTTTGCTGTTTGTAATCAGTGAGGGTTAAATAAGATTTGAGATAAAAGATCCTTGACACGAGTTACTTAAGCAAGCTTACTAAGGTAAAATTCATATTTAACGGTAACTTGAGGTCATCAAAGTTCTAAAAACATTTTATAAGGTGCGGCCAAAGGCTTGGGGTTCGATTGCGCTAATTTTTGACGATAAAACCAAAAACTGAAGCGTTTTATGACCTAAATTATTCATTCATCATGCATGATTTGTCTCAAAAGCTTAAAACTCACCTCAACATCGACTATTAAACTTTAGAAATGAATTGGTTAGTATTAAGTATTTTATAAGAGATTTTATATTTTATTTTTACCGTTGTAACATCATATTTACCTGTTCACCAGTGATTTGCTCGCCCTGAAGTTTTAATGTGCAGCAACAACCAAAAGTTCTATTTGAAATAGTAGTAATAAAGTTTTCGAGGTACTAAAGCTTTCTAACATCTATGGGGTGGATTAGTCCATACTTTATCTAAAGAATGGTCATAAAAACAGCATATCGACAACCGATACCATCGCTTAGTGAATTACCGAGGTGCCTCCATTATTTCTCGGAATCTGAACATAGCCGTACGTAGCTATCTAGAATAGTCATTGTTATATACAAGGTCATTTTGTATTCACCATCCAAATTTTGAGGATGTGTTCAGTCCATGAAACTGAACAACATTCTCTGAGGAACACATGGTCAAATATGTAAAATAAAAATCGACTTTCCATACAAATCAAAGAGATCACGTGTACAATAATTATTTGGCGAAATTTGGCGCATGTTTCTTAGAGAAAGTTGTTTAGTTTCATGGACTGGACACATCCTTAAAATTTGGATGGTAAGTTCAAAACGACCCTGTATATATTTTTTACAGTTTTTAAATTGAATATGAATTGGAGGAATTTAAAGTGAAATAGGTTTAATGAATGAAAACTTGCTCAAAATTATGAGGCAATTAATATACGATACTTACACGAAATATTTTGGTACGAGGAAGAAACTAGACATAGTGTCTCAGTGAAACTAATGATTTGTATGAAACCGATGTCAGTTCAGAGATAATATGTAAATGAATATTGAAAGCATTAATTGGTTCAACCGTGTTCATGTATGAAGAACGAAGAAGTATTAAAAAAAGTATTATTGTCGAGAGTTGTCGAGTAATGAAATTCTTTAATATAGATGATCATAATAAAAATATTCGAATACATTTTAATAGGAAATAACGAATTTGGGGAAAAAGCGGATAAGCAGATCCACACGAAGAAGATCGACATTAAAGGGTTCCAAAGGAGTTTGGATTTTCTCACAAAGAAATCGTTAACTTTAAGGATACAAATTAATTATGCTAATGAGTGCGTCCCATCCAGCTAATCAAGTATCACCAGCTATTATACTGTAGCTTCAGAGAGACTAATGGACTATCAGTGCAATAATTCAGTGTTCGCTCATTGTACGCGATTCGCACTCTCGCACTATCTATAATGCGGTGACAAATTTATTTATGCCAGCCTCCTTGGCCGAGAACATTAATCTTGGACTGGCAATTTGATGCAGTCTTTCAAAGTCCTCGTATAGTTTTCATATTCTCATAACTCGTGAAGTGCAGTTGAGGATGTTTGTAGTTTATGACCCGGGTCGATGGTATTAGATATGGGAATTGGATCGTTTATAGTTCACACATTGTTTACTAATACAGAGCATTGTATGTAATATCCCCTAGATATTAATTTAAACAATTCCGATAGAAGATAAAAAGAGGTTTGGTGAATATTTTTTTGGGTTTCTATGTACAGGGTTATTTATTAAACACCAATAACTTGCAGAAGTAGATTTACTAACGTCATAAATAACAACATTTTGTAATTAGAAAATAGTACCTACCATGATAATAAGGCATTATGGGCTATTTACATGAGTCGATTTTAGTCACCTGTGACGGTCGACTTTAGTCACCTAGCAAGTCGCTTCCAAAATTGAATCACAAGTGATGGCGTCGCTGTCCTCTATGTGGTTGATGGCATAACCTTAGGTAACAATATGTAATAACGTAGTTCCAGTTTTGGCCACCAAATCAGATAATTTTGTTCAGTCACCTGGGGCCTATGTTGAATTGCCTATTTACATTGTCGATTTTCGCCGTGCGGCGGAAGTTGTGCGGCTTTAGTCACCTATGTAAATACCCCATCCTTATCCTTACTTCCTTACTAATATTATAAATGCGAAAGTCCGTTTTTTTGTTTGTTTGTTTGTTACGCCTTAACGTCTTAACTACTGAACCGATCATCATGAAATTTTACACACACGTTGTCAGGGGTACAGAGAAGGACATAGGGTACCTTTCATCCCGAAAAAAAGAACTGTTCCTGAGGGATAGACAAAATACTATCCACGCAGACGAAGTCGCAGGCGGCAGCTAGTTACTGATAATCATGAAAATAGCGTTGTCATCACATAACTGAGAAAACTGTTCTGTAGCCTACGTAAAGGTTACTTTTGAGCTTACATTACATGGTATCATCGACGTGTCAATCAAGTTAATAAATATCTAATTGAAAAGAAATACTTAGTTATTCAGCAAAAGGAAAGAATGACAATCAGATCAATAAAGCCCCGACGCCAAACACAATTCATTTACAGTCACGTTTTTTTGGCGTACGAATTGATGCAAAGTTGCAAAGGCATATTACCCGTACATCCGCTGAAACCAATCGAACAACAATGTCATCAGACTTTCTACGACACGTCAGTTACGAAATCACAATGGAACCTCATTATATATTCTCCAATTTAATTCATGTAATGTTGATATTAGATAACTAGCAAGCAAGGCCGACGAAAGTTAATCAACAGTGGACCACCTCGTCAATATTTTTAAGGCTTCTTCTGTAATATGTTAATGCTGTGGTTTGCTAAAATATGCATCAAGTTACAGAAGACCTTAATGTCAAAAGCTTTTAAGTTTAACCAGAGTGAAATTTTTAATTAATTAATACGAAAGTTAAGTACCTAATTATATATATTACTTAAAATTTGTAGACGAGATAATAAAGATCTCGATATATTTGTATTTTACATACGGATACAACACGTAGTGATATTATTTATTCTAATGATTCTTGGAATATGAAGCGGAGACAGCTTGTTGCTATAAGTAATGTTGACAAATTATGCGTAAAAATACTTTCTGAAGATTAAGTTGATGTAAAAATTAACAAGTACATATTGGTCGATTTACAAAAAACACTTTTCGAAACCATTAACAGAATAAAAAACAATTTTTCCATTTCTCTAATGCAAGACTAAACAGAATAATCGCATCAAGAATCGCTCGAGTCAATCAAACAGTTAATCACAATAAAAACAAAATAGTATAATATTAATAAAATAAAAACTTATATAAATCATACAGTTCCATTCCAAGATAGGTTAAGTAATCGTAAGTAAGTGTAATGATACTCTTTAAGCGTTCAAATAAAAAATCTGTCGTCTATATACAGTTACCTGCTATTAGTTACATGATCGATTATAATTAGAGTGCGATATATCAGTGACATCTGTAGAATAGCTCGGACAGTTGGACCTCGATCACGTGTCAACCGCGCAACGCGAGCAAAATCGAAAGTGCAAGGTGACCGGGCCGCAGCCGATGTGCAAAACACAAAAAACGTATTGGGTAAGGCTGAGGCCGTAATACCGCGGAAGCCGTCAAGAGAGCGTTTCGTATTCACGATTTATTCGGTATAAGTTTGACAACAACAACGGTTTTTATCTCTCAAAATATGACAACAAAACAAAGCTTTGAGTATCGTTAGATGTTAACATCTAGAAACCTTAGAGCTCATCAAACTGAAAACTTAGAGTTTTCAGACGTTAATCACAGAGGGCTAGGCTTTTAGAATTAGGTAAAAAAATACAGAATACATCATCTTACATCCAGCATGCATAGCCGGACTCGAGAGAAGCTTTTTCTACCCCAAATGTCACTTTTGTCCGGTCGAGAGTGAGAAACTGACATCTCGACCTAGATAGACGGTGCAGTATATTATTGTACCATGGGTTTCTCAATCTACACCCGACTAGAGTCCCGTTGCTCATGCTACGCGTGCAGGTAGACAGGATCAAGAAAGAGTGTATTATTTTATTAACATTACATTATACATTGGTAAAAGTTAAACAAAAAACTGTAACGTAACAAACGATACTGCTACGAGGTTTTATTTATTCGCAGATTTCCATTTATCTATTCCAAAATAATTATAAAGCGTAAATATATTTTAAAAGCTTCATAAAAGTTATTACAAAATGTTATAACACTGTTAAATTCCATGCTAAAAATTTGTTTGTGTCTCGCTTGACTTTTCCGAATCACACTTAAAAACTGAAGGAAAATACGTCAATATTGGTAACCGCAGCCTTACCGCACTCCAATGGGCTGATACAATTAGATCAAACTAGGAAATGATTTGTCATCATAACAAGCAAAAACGAGCACGAAGTTTATGTTGCGTGAAATTGAAGTAGGCTTTTTTCCCGATACGAGTATATTGTTTGAGTATGGCGACTGGTACGAGTCGCGTTATTCACGGGGAATTGTAGATTCAAGAAATAAGAAAAAACTGTGATGACCAATTGACTGTGAAATGACGTCCACATCACCTCAAATAGCACCAATTTCTGAGTAGCAACTAAAAGCCAATTTCGATATACCTATTTGGGTTTTCGGAAAATATTTTTTTTGTCGGAACGGTATTGAGTATTATTTTTTGCTTTTAATACTATGTAAGTAGCTTTCGGCACTCTACTTACAGTTAGCAAAATGTGGTTGAATTGAACAGCTGTCCATATTGTCATCTCCTTTAAAGATTTTTTATTAAGTAAATAAATTATTAATGTTATGTATGGAACAGTAAATATTAGAAAATGTTACATGCATTGCTTTTTTCCCGAAATATGTAGCTAAAAACTTCTCTTAAAAATTGCGATAATCGTCATAATTGTAGCTATGAGTGACAAATATGTCAGAATCTTAAAAACTAAACAGTAGGAGTGTTTCTACGAAGTCGGTCTCTAATAATAAAATATAATTAAAAAGCAATAGGTAGTTTCAAACAGACGGTGAATAAGGCAATGATTTTCAGATAGTGTCAGCCATTGCTTCCATAAAAGTACTCTTCAGCGTTGGCTTCCGCGTGCCCAAGGTCAGTACTAGCCGAGGAATCTTATTAGACCAGTAAAAAATACGGGAAAAAATGTAGAGCGAACGAGCGAACTTAATCATTCTTAGGCATTTGAGGACTGTCGTGCAATTGGATCAAATGTTATTGGTTTTAGATGATAAATTGCCAGATTAGTAGTAAATGGAATTTTATACACTAAACATTTTTGAAAATAAATATCTGAGTGACCGAGCTTTGCTCGGTTCTTACTATTTATTGTAATATGGTGGTCAAAGCACCATCTGGTGGCCTAAATAAATTTATATAGGTACATATAAATAAATATACATACAAGAATTGCTCGTTTAAAGGTATACGATATGAACGTTGCGATTTTCTTCTCTTTTCTTATTTCTCGACACGTTGTCTGATAAAGATTTATTACTCATTCACTTAACAAAAATACATTTATGAAGAAAGATTTAACACAGATCTATTTAACAGAGTTTTTTTTTGATAGTCAGCAGCTATCACTGTCACACACATGACACAGCACAGATCAAAAACTACAGAAAACGCATTACTTTGTTTTTCTTTTATCCCACACAACAGGCAAAGGGATACTTTTATGTTTATTAAGTTGATTTGTTTAGTTTTATGTTGTGCTCCTTTTCTAAAGTATTTATGTTTATATAATCCGCTTCTTCCTTTTTCTACTATGTTACCGCACCACATCGTCCAGGGAGCTGTCTGAAAACCAGCACTTCTGCGGCATTCTGCGCAATGCCGCAAAAGCATAGCTGAGTCAGCTACCCTTTGGCCTCACCCGAAAACCTTAAGTACCATATAATTTTAGTAATCTCTTTTCTGTTATATCGTTTTTTCTTTTCTTTCATCTATATTATATACTTGATTGGAAAAAGAGTTTCCAGATATTTAATACCTTTTTATCTAAATAAATTGCCCTGTGAACTACAGATTATGCACAAAGAAAATATCAAAGAGATATTATTTACCTAACAAACAAAATATGTAAAATCAGCGATTCGCCGTCACCCAGATAAACCCTATGAGGTTTTCGTGGTGCGGCAATGTGTAAAAAAATATGTATCCAAAGATTATTGAATAAATGATTAATAATAATAATGTTCGTGTTTTTTTGAGGCCAATAAATGTTTCTTTGTCTTTATCTTTATCTAAAATGAAAAGTCAGCGTTTGATTTGTTTTACGATCAAGTAAATACGTAGTTTAGCTTTTTTTAAATTACAATTCTTTTTAGATTAATCTCTACAAAGTTTTTCGGTAAGGTTGTATTTATTTCCTGAATAGAATGAATTATGTTCTTTTATATAGTTATCTTGTATTTGTTACTTATTTTTTACAATATCATATTTCTTTACCAACTACTTTTCCGAAAGTATTTTTACTTTTCTGATCGCATGATTAGATTGAGGCAATCATCAAAGGACATTAAAAAAAAACTAACGTCTGTAAATCTTTTCATAGTAGATATTTTCTAAATACCTAACTTATGCTACTGAACGTGAGGCGGTGTCTGGTCTGAAAGCATAGGTATTTACAAGTGACTGGTGCTTAACCAAAGACAAACGCAAGGTCACCTTGGTGTCCGAAAATATTTAGTAATGACACTTTTTCAAATCAATTACTGGTAAGTACACAAATGTTTAGTGGTAAAAAATAGCTTGGCAAAATGGCAAAAAAGTTAAAAAGAGAATATTCTTCAATTACAATCAACGAGCTACTTAAAAATTAGTTCTTTTATGTTATTTTATTTTATTCCTTCTTTTAGCGTTTCATAATAATAATATGTACATACATAATAGCCATCAACATAATTTTGTTTCGCATTAGTACCTACGCATGCTGTTTTCACACAACATACCTATTCCGTTAGTATTTTCGTAAAATATACTAAAACTAATGTATGGACCCGAAGTGATAGTATGACTAGCTTTTTTGGTCGATATTTTTGATATTACTCATTGTGATTGACGATTTAGGAATACCGTAACGGCTTCTAGAAAATGTATGGTGTTGAGTTATGGGTTATGATGGCCCATTTTAGTAAACCACCAATAAAGAAAGTCTGTTCTCAGCAGATGAACATTAAAAATGGCCAATGATGAATTACAAAGAAGTTTTGTTTCTTACGTGTTAATGAATGTAGAACTCTTTATACATTTTTGGAATGTTGCTTTGTTGTATCTTGATACATTTAAGACATCAAAAAAAGTCGATGACAATCGCCGCACCCTGCCCTTGTCAAGGAAATATTTTAAATAAGAGTAATTTTGTTGAATCGAAATTAATGTGTTTTTAATAATTTTTGGCATGGAAAAAGTGGTTTAATATTAAGATAATTGATATAATCGAAAAAATAGACTCACCCGTATCAGCTCAGACGGGATATGAATCCGCACCCTTGGGATTCCGGCCCAATGCACTAACCAATAATGCTACCGAGTCGTTAGTGGGAGTGGCGAAATTTTCTAGAACTTTTTACGTTTTCGCTGTAAGCCAGTGTTATTTCATCAATATGAAGAATTACCTTCAATATTCGAATGCAACATCTTTACAGATGCCAGACAATCGATAAAGACGAAATAGCCATATAATTATTGAATTTTTAGATTTAAGATTTTATTAAATATAAAAACAGCATTGTGAATGCCTATTTCACAATGCTGTATATTATTTTTTTCGCCATATCTTTGGAGTGGGTACTAATGATACCTAAACTTATTTTTTTACAAACTATGTAAATTGTTTCAGCTTCATTATGTTAACAAAATAACGACTGACAATAGTAGGTACTACGATAACAGCTGTAAATAATAAAGCTTTATATAGGTACTTAAAGTTAGTGTTAAATACTAAGTTATATATTCTAATTCAATTCATGATTTATATGACAATTAACACGAGATTACTGACTAATGAGGAAATTATCAAGTTTTGTAAAATATCAAATTCGCAATTAGGTGTTAATAAATTAATGTGTTTGATCTTTATCGGGTGTTAAAACAACCTATATGTTCAGTTGTGATGTGATATATTGCACTTTAGTATGTTAATGTATGTAAATTGAAAATCGACATGTCTAGATCAGTTTAATTTGTGATAAAAAATAAATAAATATATGTTTTTTCAAGATCTTGTTTTTATTGCAAAATAATTAATAGAAATCTAGATGGAAATATTTTTGACAAAGATCTGCAGAATCTTTTCAAATTCATAAAAAATATCCTTTATTATCTTTTAGTACGATTCTATAATCATACTCCTGGTAAATACTGTGTCTTTACATTCTTAGATTTACATAGAATCCTTAACGATACGAGCTTTCTCTATTATAGAAGCTAAATCAAGCTCAAGTAGATACATAAGGCTGTGGCATACAGAATACACTCAACTTAATTCCCTTTCACCCAAAACGGTACGGAACACCAAAAAGATAAAAAAGAGTCTTCAAATTGAATCAAATAAACCACGGATCGGCGACAATGACTAGGTTCAATCTCAGTTTGCACGCTCCGTCAGGCACGAGTGGGCAGGCCTTGCCAGTCCTGCGCCGAGATGTGACTTGCACAAGTCCAGACCGCTATTTTTGATACCGGCTGCTGCTGCAGTTTTTGTCATTTTAAAGGTTCCGAGTTTCGAAGGAAAAAAGGATCACTTCGTTGTCTGTTCATCTGTCAGTCTGTGAAGTCAAGACACTTGTTATCTGCAATATTTTCTGGTTGAGTTTATGTTTTTAGGTTTTGGGCTGTTCGCTAGAATTACAGCTATAGTCGATATGATTTGGTATGTTTTCATTTATAGTTTATTTATGAATAATCTTCCAAGTACATTATGAGTCAGGCTCATACTTGGTGTTGATAAGGCACAAACATACAAGGAAGGTGTTAATATTGAATCATAACGACCTTAGTTTCTGTAGCGACTTCATGTCCGACTCCTGTGCCAATATGTGACATGTACAATCCAGCCCACCTATTCCCACGGCGTTTCCCAGTAATCTTACCAAATAGTCTTACCAGTTGTTCTCCTGGGAATCATCATTCTAATAAACTTACTATAAAAATAAATAGTTATGTATTCTGTTCTCTAGACCGGAATTTTTATTACCACTAGTTGTCTCATTATTTTTTTATATCAATAAGTAACAAGGACACGTATCACAAAGAACACCTAGGGAGGTGTTAATTGCAAATCATTGCGACCTTTTGACCGTTAGACGACTTAATGTCGTTACTATTACTAGTTAAGCTTATTTTAATTTAAGTTAATTATTTAGAAGTTCCGGATAGCACTATCTTCTACTTTAATTTAAAACTGATCAGAATTTCTTTGAAACTATCTGTCAAATACTTTAATTGTAATTTCATCGGTATAAATGTAAAACTGGCCCATAATTTCACATTCCAAAGGGCTATTTGAAAATCACCAACAGCCTCGCTGGAGTAGATTGATTACTATAACATCATAAACGACTATTCCGTTAAAAGACAAAAAAAGACTTTTCATTAAAATGTCAAAACAGCTGATCGAGTTTTGTGTAATAAGTAGATTTTTCTTGTCTTTTTCGGAAAGTCGTACAACAAACGTTGTTTATGATGTTAGTAATCTATTCCTGCGAGGTTGTAAGTAACACTTTTGATCCAAGCAAGTATAAAATCGCAAGCGAAAATAGTTAATATTTATACTTAATGAAAGCATTTTTTAAATATCCATTATTTATTACGGCACAAGATATATAAATTGTTTATCTTGTATGTGATATACCCATAAAACTTGAGGCATAGATAAATTGAATGATAACTAAGACAAGCAAATTCAAAAAGGCCATTAGACTTCTACGATTATCAGTGATACTGATAACTGTTGCTTGGTACATACCAAGGATCCAGAAACCGTTATTCATAAATCACTTAGCTTTATTACGACAGTAGCCACTAAAACCTATTTGTCCCCTATAGCCTATAATCGGCTGGCACTTGACAGATATGGATCCCTAAATCATCTAAGATTATTTCCTTTGTTATCAAAATTGAAGCGAATTTAGATCTTAATTTTATGCTACGAGAGTTTACGGTAGTAAACAGCTTCTCCTGTAGCAATGATGTGTGTTTGTCGATGGTTAATCGTGGAAACATGCTAGTAATTTTGCGAAAGGGTCGTCTGCGCCTTTGAACGATAGACAACAGATGAAAAGCAGATAAATAATGTTTAGGCAAAATAAAAGTTGCTATAACTTATGTCGTTGATGTTAAATCTGTATATAAATTAATTGATTGAGGTATTGATTTTATTTTATTTTATTTAATTTTATTTTATTAGGAACAACAAACATTTACGAAATGATGTTATACTTATACACTTACATAAAAACTTACTAATTTTGTAAACTACCACGTTATCCACAACATTACATTAAAAAATTGAATAGTTTCTATTGTTACATATATTTTAATTTAATTTCAGATCTTACATCTTAGTATCTAGATTTTGAAGATGCAGCAGGACTTCCGTCCTGAACTGCCCAGGACAAATCGATGTCAACAAAATGATCATTATAGTTTTGCATAACGTGACGCAGGGGCGCACGTTTACCAGCATTAGTTTTACACATTTTTAAAGCAAAGAGTTTATGTGCTCTGGAGTTGCGTATACGTTGAGATCTACTTGGTATGCTTAAGGAAACATTATTTATTAAATGAGCGCAATCAAACTGATTCTTTATGACTTTGTATAGAAATGTTTGACTTATAAGCATTCTACGCGATTTTAGAGAAAGCAGAGAAAATTTATTGAGAAGTTCAACGTATGACGATTTGGTATGAAAGCATTTAAAATTGACAGATCGTACAAACTTCTTTTGAACTCTTTCGAGTTGGTCACTATATTTTAGGTAAAATGGATCCCATACTATTGTTCCATATTCCAACTGTGATCTAACTAGCGATCTAAATAAGGCCATATAGGAAGAAGGACGCTTGAAATTTGCACAAGTACGCATAACAAAACCATACATTTGAAAAGCCTTGTTTACAACACTGTCCACATGTGCATCCAGATGCAATTTACTGTCTAGGAGAACACCCAGATCTCTTATTAAGGATACCTTTTGTAGTGGAATATTACCTATGGAGTATTGGAAATTCACACTATTGGTTTTTTTAGTGAATGTGATACTTTTGCATTTGGAAATGCTGAGCTGTAATTTGTTCTTGACACAGTAATCGGAGAGACGATCCAGATCTTCTTGTAACTTAACGCAGTCGTCAGTATCTGTGATGTTTCGAAAGATTTTAAGGTCGTCAGCATATAACAGGTAGTCAGTGTTCTTAAAACAAGTACCTACATCATTAAGAAACAGCACAAACAGCAACGGACCCAACATCGACCCTTGAGCTACGCCAGAGGTTACGAAATGCCATTATACGAAGAGAATCCATTAACGACTACCTTTTGCGTTCTATTTGTGATATACGAGGAAAACCAGCGCCATAAGTTACCATGTATCCCATTGAATGCGATTTTCTGCAAAAGAATGGCGTGATCCACTTTGTCGAACGCCTTACAGAAGTCAGTATAAACCGCGTCCGTCTGTCCCCGTTGGTCCATATTCTCGAATAAGAATGTCATGTATGTTACAAGGTTGCTAACAGTAGAGCGACTCTTCACAAATCAAGACAAGACTGGCATAAATAGCCGAGTGAATGAGTCGCTCTAATATCTTAGGCATTATTGATATCAGGGATATTGCCCTATAATTGATTACATCATTCTTAGAGCCGTTTTTAAAAACAGGTGTGACATTTGCCGTTTTCCAAATTTGCGGTAAGTGGCCTTCTTTTAAGCTACGATTAAACAAATGACTTAATGGTTCACTTATAGAGTTAGCAGTATGCTTGAGAAAAAGAGGGGGGATATTATCTGGCCCAGGACCTTTAGTTATATCCAAAGCTTTAAGGACAGTAACCACCATTTCGTTAGAGAACTCAAGGTCATGGATGACTGGGTAGTCATTAGGCTGTGACAGTGCTAGGTCGGGAAATTGTAACTTGTTAGGATCGCTTTTTTCATAAACGGAGCAAAAAAATTTAGAAAATAAATCACATATCTTTTGTGGGTCAGAGGCCTCCTCGCCATCATAAAACATCACTTCAGGGATACCACATTTCTTTTTATTTCTATTGACGTTTGACCAAAAAAGTTTAACATCCTTTTGTAGACCAATTTCAATAGATGTCATATACGAATTGAAACATTCTGGCGCTAGTTCTTGGAATCTTCTTCTATACAATGAAAACTGCTCATAATCTGATATGTTTTTATATTTTTTCCACTTTACCCACGCACACTGTTTATTTTTAAAGATGTGAATAAGAGGACGAGAAAACCAGACAGGAAAACTATTAGATTTATTAGGTCGAAGTGGGACATTTTGTTTAATAATTTTGTAAATTTCATTATAAAATACATTAACAGCTGACTCCAAGGAATGCCCTTCAAACAACTGCACCCAGTTCGTATTTTGAATAGCATTATTAATTTCTACATAATTACCCTCAAAAAAGCGGTACCTAGGTTCTCTAGATTGATGGGTTTTCAAAATGGTAAATAAAACTAAAACATATTTAACAATGAGTAAATAGTAAAAATTCGACTCGTCACCGGATCTTTTTCTCAGGCAGGTGATGATCTGGAGAGGAGTCAGATTTTTTTAGTACATTATTTAGTATTGTATAAAAATAGCATTGGAAATGCTAAAACCTCAAATTTAATAATGAGTATTTAAATCAGATACCTGTTTTTGCGATTCCTAAACCCTAAAACGTTTGCCATACAAAAGACATCAACGCGTGCTCACTAGAAACTGAGAAACGAAAATTCGTTTTAGCACAGTTTTATTAATGGATTTTAAAATGGTTGTAATGGATGTAAAGTGGTTTTAGTAGGAATCGGTCTGTCAGTTTTATTAAAGAATGTTTCCAAGGTAAGAAATGGCAAAGTTAAAACCCAAAGTAGTTATCTAATTGGATTTTTTGCAGAGTTACAGGACAGTAAGCTAGGCAAATTTAAGTAAAGGGAAGCCTCAGTTTTGTCTACAAATTTCAGTTTGTCTACATCCCTGCACTCAGGAGCAGTCACGACGGGGCGCGACCGCGTGACCGCCCGGCGGACAAATCGAGATGAATTGCTAGTATTCTTTCCATTAGACCGACATGTCGCTAATACGAAGTTGCCACAACTTCTTGCGACACCGAGTTAGGGGGTCACACTCAATCACTTAACCAATAACTCATAAGACCTAATTTTGTATCACGATAGAGGCTTTGTTGTGCCATTGTTTGATTCATTTGTTCTGTGAGTTGGATTGTAACAAGATTAAGTATCTGTTTGATTGGGTATTTGCTTGCTAATGAACGGAATCAGTTTATATAACGTGGACATCATATTTAAAGTAATACCTGTATGAAAGCTCCGGTAAATAAAGAAGTCAGTTTTCAGAAATGATGGTAATCTAATTTCTAGTATTTCTGAAAATCCTGGCACATAAATTAGTTTTTCAGACAATGACGTAAAACTAATATTAGAATACTAGAAGCTTAGATTTAGTTCTAGGTGTGCGATATAGTAATTGTTTTGGTGACACATAATAATTTCAATATTTTCTCTTGTTTCGAAGACAAAATACACGCTGTTGAGCCCGTAATTTACATATCGAAATATGTTGTTTGAAATTAAATGTTGTTTATTTAATACTTATTTATATATTCTCATTTTATAACCGTCACTTTTAATACCTCGGTGAAATGCTATGCACTGAATGCATTTAAGTTAATACCAAACATTTTCGTTTACAAGATAAGATTTAGGTCGTTAGGTGTGCAAAACTTAACATTTTTAAAATACCGTTTTTGAAATCGTTTAAAAAAGTCGACCTTTTACGTGCAATTATTAGCATCCCTAGTCTGCATTGGGACTGCGTGCTGCGATGTGGGCTATCCTTTTTATCCCTCCACAAGAAAGGTAAGTACTCCAGCAGAATTTTGTGGGGTTCTGTTTTAAAATTAGGCTGTCGGGCCTACTCATACTTTTGTTATGATTCACTGGAATGTGCTGTGTTTTAAGAACCACACAATAGAGAGCTCAAGCTCAGTACAAATAGTCACGCGGGACGTTGTGCTGATCTTTATTCATATCTTTCACTTCCAAATTTTTACACATTTGGAATTTAACGTTAAGCATTGTTATTTAAGCATTGCAAATGAAGTGCATTAGCAAAATATATCAATTAATAACAGTCAGAAAAAACAGGAATCGGATCGCATCGGATCGTATAAACAGAATGCAAACGAGAGAGTCATCGCAAGTGCACGTTTCGCCGGCGTATCAATCAACATCAAATCGGATCTTATAATCCGCTGACGGTCCGATTTCATTAAGGACGTCGCAGGACCCGTTCCGGGGGATTAACGGGCCGGGTAGACTTGTGACGAACTGGGTCAATGTGCAAGCATGTGATTTAGCTTGTTATTAAAAGTTACACTTTGATTCATACTTTTTAATGAGTGTTGAGATAACTCATCTTTGTTTGGATTCTCTGTGTTCTGAATATCTAATCTAATCAACTAAAATAAAATGTAGAGCGTAAGAACTGAAAAATGTTATCATAATTTATACATTTTTGTGTAGATAACCAATACTATAACGAAAAATGCATTTAATTTGAAATCCAAATGCAACTGACAAGCACAAAAAACACCCTCCAATATGAAAAGTCTCTAGTAATAGTTATCTATAACAGAGCACGAAAACAAGCCTACTTTCAACCCATAATTTTTACGATCGGTTTTAAGTACATCACCATAGCATTGCACCTGCAAACATCATCTCCTCCACCACATGACGGCAATTACTCTGCAGTTTTATATTCAACCGCATATGACAATGTCAGTATGCGCATATACGCAGAAATGTTGAATGTCTCTGACTTTCTAGAATTGTTTCTGTGGCCATGAAAGTTACGATGGTGTTATCTTAACATGCTCATCATTAATTATAATTACAAGCAGCTTTTTATGCAAAAAAAGACATTTATTTAGGTTGGTAAATATTATTTACAACATACAACCAAGTGAAATAAATATGTCTTTTCTCGCATAATGGTGTTTTTGAACTGTCAAAATAATTCAAAATTAAAATTTTCTCTAATTTTTTAAAGTACTTGTCTCAAAGTATCTGGTATTTTTATTATGTGAGAATTTATAAAATCGTGGGTATTTTATAAATTCTTATAATAACTCGTTTACTTTTTTGCATCATCACCCAAAACTCAGTGAGTCTTTTATAATATATTTGGTCTTGATGCGTGAGTGAACGAAAGTTCACACAAATAATCGAACAATATGAACCTGTCCAAAGTTAATACTTCGACGCGTCCAAAGTCGGAGACATAAAAGCTGCATTTCCGATCATTTATTTCTCTTCGACACCCGACTGAGTACTGACAGCAGTTGGGGCGAAAAACGTAATAAAACAAGTTAATTCCCTCGTTGCAATGAATAAATATGACAGGGCCCCATTAAACATTCGAGCGTCTTGATGGAAAGTTTTTGTTGGTAAAGACTGGCAACTCAATTCGAATCAACCTTGCGACACAAGAAAAATGCAAAAAAGAAAAAGTCAAGTTTAATTCGTCGACTGAGGGAAGTCTAACATATTTCTCAGCAACTTAATAGCATTTCGGACAACGGTGGGACAGCACGGATACCACCCAAACGTTGCATAGTTTCGCATTCTCTGAATCTTTCGAATCACGCCTGCGTGGGAAGTGCTGAGTTAAAAACGTTTATTTGCCCGAATTATTGCTTGGGAGGCCTCAATTAATTATCGTCCGCCGTCCACATTAAGTGCGAGCTTTTTTTTCTTAAATAAAATACCGAGGTAATTTGCATGCTCGGCTGATAAATTGAAGTAGGGCAATATTTTCGACAGGCCTTGGTATGTTTTCATCGGTCGAGAATTGGTTCATCTGTTACATAAGTAGCCCCACTTTAGTTCCGACCTGATCATTAGAGTTGGCACTTGTTTCTCGTTACGAGAACTGAATAATGGGCGGTCAATTTTCATAAACTTTGTCTTTTTTGCGTAATAGGTGCAATGCCGGTTAATAAATTGCCAGAATATGGTAAGTATGCAACGCAACTCTTAGCTAAACCTGTGAAATCGATTTATACGTGAGTGAGCAATTAATTCAATGGCGTTGTTATTTAGGTGATGGTGAACTCTGATAAGATGATGCTGGTGGGTGTGAGTACCGAATGAGGTGTCATTTTATTTACTTGATCTTTTTTCCAAGGGCGTTTTGTTGTCAAACTAGTTCGTGGAATGAGCATTAATTTTGGCACAAATGTAGGGTTTCAGTGCTATTAAAAACGACCTCTAGGTTATTTCCAAGAAAAGGTACTTAATGGTTTCACAAAGATTTTTTAGCTTATAATAGTAGTCATATAGTTAAGCTTAGCTCAAACTTTGTACTTAAGTAGAAAAAAAAAGTTTTTAGCAATTGTTAGTAAAACGGTGTATTGTCATTTCTTCCATTTCAAAATATAACATAAAGCATTCTGATATGATAACTAGAAAATTGAATTTAAAAACAAAAAAATTGCATTTATGATTTCCTTTTTCAAACTTTTCAACAACACATGACTGTGATTAATATCGAAACCTTCAAATTATCAAAAAAACTTTATGCCGAGTGTCTCTCGTCCAACAAAATTTTAATTGCGGCAATACATCATACGAAAATAGCAGCCCTTTTGTTTACAAGATCAATTATGTCAAGTTTATGTATGAGACACGATGATACTAAAGGTTTCACCCGTAACTGGCGGTAGGAGCTCATTTAACAGGTTTTGGCTACCTTCTTTAGGGTTCCGTCAACATTACAGGAAACAGGAAGCTCAATAAATGTTAGCATCTAAGAAAATTATGTTTCATAATAAAAGTACAACTACTTAATCAATTTGTAATAATAAAAAAGGTTAGTGAAAAGACCCAGAAAAACAACTTTCAATTTATTTGTTAAAAACATTTATAATTTAAGAAGTTACAGAGGTGACAAATATAAGAATTACGAGTAATATTGGAAAAAAATAAACAAATTAAAAAAAATTTAAAAATATGACTGCCCTGCCAAAAACGAACTAAAAAGTTAAACAACAAGTGTCATTGCAGTCCTTATTATGGAACAATTTTTGATCAAAGAGGTCCCCCGACTGCAATGACACTTGTTGTTTAAATTTTTAGTTCGTTTTTGGCAGGGCAGTCGTGTTTTTAACATTTTTTTAATTTGTTTATTTTTATTTCGCACATTTTAGTGACATATTATATAGTTTTGGAATGTGCTCATCAAGGCGTTTCATTTGATATCCATATTGTAATAATAGAAGAAAAAAAAATTTTTTTCACATTCGAAAATGGCGTCGTACAGTCGCCATATTGATTTTTTCTAAAAAAAATATAGCCAGTGTCACTTGGGATGCTGTAAGAATTCTAAATATATCCCATTTATCCAAATCAGTTCAGGCATTTAGAAGTTATGGTGGAATAAAGAAACTGAAATACCCACAAACATACATGAACTCTGAACACATATTGCTTTGGGCAGTCGTGTTAATGAACCAAAAATATAACAGTTATTTTTATATCCCTCGGGAACAGTAATTTTTTTCTAGATGAAAGGTATACCTTTTCTGTACTCCTGACAATGAGTATGCAAAATTTCATTATGATCGGTTGAGTATTTAAGACATAAAGTCGTAACAAACAAACTGAGTTTCACATTTATATTATTAGTAAGGATGATGTAGGGCACTTCACATTTTTTCAGCAGAATTATGAACTTATTTGGGTTATGATGTTATGAACATTATAAACTCTTAGCTTTTATAAATATATATTTGATATGGCGATTCTTTTCGGAGCATCCCTTTCCTGACAAAATTTAAATGTATCAATAAATATAACCATTCTTTTCAATCCGGACGCATTCATGAATTATGTAATTTAAGTCATTAAGGGGTTACGGCCATATCAAGCTTATCGCACTGTCTGAATGATTTATATCTCCATGCCATGTTTTGATAAATAAAAAAAAAAACAAAAGGCTGACAATTTATTTCCTCCTACCGGGCCCAATCGGGCTAATTTTTAACGATACAACCAAACTATTTCAGTTTCGTTACAGAAAAATACTCGCTTTACTTTGTTGTTAAAAGCTTTGCCTAAGGGAAGAGCTTAGGATCTTAATTTGAGGATCAGCAACGATTTTTGTTGAGGCGGTTGTATGACCGAAAGTGGTGCCCTCAGAGGTTTTTATTTAATAAGTTATTAATAGAAAAAGATTTTAATAATGTTTATTGTGGAGATTTTAGGGCCTATGGTTTAATATTTTTATTTTAGAAAGTATCACTATATGCCCTCGTAGTTATTCGTAGAAATAGATAGCAAATGTGTCAAAACGGCCACTTTTAGCAATTTTTCTATCTACTAGCAGTTGTTGACTACTAGAGAATGTAACGATACCGTTTAAAAATACTAGACCGTAGGCCCTAAAATCTCCACGATAAACATTATTAAAATGGTGTATTAGAATTATAATATTAAATAAAATTCACCGGGGCGCCACTTTCACTCAGGGTACCACCTTAAGTAGCTTATCAGAAAGCTTATGCCACCGCATGATTAACTGTGAAGAAATTTTCACGATATCTCTTAAACCTCAAAAGTTATACGAGCTAGAACGTTGTTATTTTGGGGGTCCTAATGACGTCATTCGCCACGTACGCAAACCTTAGATCGTACCTGTTAAAGCACATATTGCATTGAGCTTGGCATTTCCTTTAAACCCTTATAACTCAACCATTTCTACACGAATTTAAAAAAATCTTTCACTAGGGTTCATAGCTCTGAATATGCTTTTATATTATATCAATAAAACTTTAGGATTCAAACCTGTCGCTGATTCTCAAACCAAAGATTTTAGGCAAATATAAACTAAATGACAACGTAACGGTTTTAGTTATCGTTTAGAATTAGTGCAATTTTCAAGAGTTTTCATTGTCATTTTATTTTAGAACATTCGAATTATGAACACATTTTAATATTCAAAAAAGGAATGTGGTTTTAACTTTTTTTGCCAGCGGCGTTGTAATTTACTTAAACATGCATTCTTAATTTTGTCTCATTACAGGGCAGTGAGCGCAAGGCATTGTTTACCGATGTTCCGATCACCGATACGGGCTGGAAGTTGTACAATAAATTATTGAAACCGCAGTAGATTAAGTGATTATTAAGCACAAAAAGCGTGTAAAAATTACCACATGGATACACTAGAATTTCTTTTTCTTGTCATTATCATAAAGCACTAAATTTGTACAAAATACACATGAAAAATATAATAATATTGCTTTACTAAAACTAAAACACTTTTTAAAGTCAGATTGTTCAACATAAAATTTTTATGTTGTTACAAAAGCTGCGTAAAAACAATTTCATACCTATAAGATTTTTACGGAAACTTTATTTGCGGAGAAGATCGCGCGAGGTTACTTGAATGTAGTTATAAATTATAAGGCGCCCATATTTTGGGGAAAATGTTGGGACGACGTGTGAAGATCGCCGATAAAGTTTTATCAGATTAATAATGATTTTGCCTTTTAACTAAGTTTTTTTAAGTTCGAACTTTTTATTTCTTTTTCAATGACTGGTGGAATGAGTGAATTGGTGATATCTTGATATGATTTTTGTGTATACGTATAGAATTTTCATCACTAAATACAAACTTATTTGGACTTGGATTCAGTGATGAAAATTCTATACGTAACTATGTCAAGTCAACATATTGGTTTAAGTATTTAATAAAGGTGAAATTATTAGACATAAACTTAAAACAAACTTCATAATAATATTTTTGTAGTTGAAGCGATTTACAGTCAGGAAAAGAGCAATCAAAAATATTCGATCGGCTCAAAGCGTAAATAAATATTGATCATATCAGTCGGAATAAAGTTGTTTGCATTTTAGCCTAAGGGTTAAAATGTGGCAATAATTGATAAGCAGATGAATGCTATAATAAAGTCATTATAATGTGATTCTTACAAATAAATTTTGTTTGAACATCGATACGAAGAAATTGGAAAGAAGTATGTATTTATAAAGAGAGAATAATGATTGTGAATAATTTAATGCAACTAAGATGATATTGAATGTAACCCTACAATCACGATGAAACGGCTGAATGGATTTGGATGAAATTTAGCACACTGGCAAATTCTACTGATGATTATAACATATAAGTAGGATACTTTTTATCTCAGTCAAAGGTTCCCTAGGGATTTTCCGAATGTCGACGCGGACCAAGTCGCGGGTGGAAGTTAGTAATATAATAACGAAATACTTAATTGAATATCAGTATTTACTGCTCAAAACAAAATAGGGGACACTATAATACATTGTATAAACCATTATGGTTTTCCATACAAACGAGGTAATTTCGGTCTGAAAACCCTTAGCACGAACAACCTATCAAGAAAAAAAACGCGCGTAAAATTACTCGATAGAGAATGATCTATGGAAATTTTAATTTCGCTATTCGGCGGTAGATGGCGTTGTACAAATTTCCGATACAAATTTGCACTATCAAATGATTTTACGCGCGTTATTTTTCTCGATAGCTGTTCGTGCTAAGGGTACTGATTTTATTTAAATCTATATTGTTCGAAAGCTGTAGTAACCAACTTGCGGATTTTACTGTTGAATTTACTGAACAATTTCTCCTATTAGCTGTTTCAGTTAGAATTGAAAAATGTTTTTCGCGTACTTTTGTATGAAATACCGATTTCTTTCTGGAAGAGACTTAAGGATCGTAAGACAATGCAAGATTTTGAGTAAATTAAATCTTTTCCGTTCTCAAAAACTCCATGCGTATTATATTATACATATATTACGAGATCTCGTAGTTTCTCCGAAAACCGTATCGGGCATCAGTTTTATTGCCGGATGATTACACCGAAGATTGTAAGTGGAATAATTTAATGTAATTTTTTCGAAAATGTCGAATTTAAAGTGATCGAGATTAAAACATAATCAGGCTGTTATTACGTGAAGGCCTCGCATCGATGTCGTGCCGATATTCGCGAACAATTATGCCGTTACACCGATGTGTTATGAGGAGTTTAACGAGATAATTTCTATTCGCTGAGCAATAAAGTAAAGATATAAAGAGATATAATGCTTCATTTGTGTCGATGATAGCGTTAATATGATGCTTTCATTTATGGCCGCAGGTCAAAACAAATCTTAGTCAAATGGATGGGGAGTTTTATTGTAAACTAGCTGCCTCACTCCGGCTTTACACGGGTGGCTCCATCCATCCATATTAGTTATATTGAAAATTTCAAATGAGGGAAAAATATTTTTTTACGTCTTTTAGTACATTAATTCAATAACAAACACAACAAAAAAAAAATACCGATCAAGAGCGAGTCGGACTCGCGCACCGAGGGTTCCGTACCATCATAATTGCACCATCAAACCACATTGCAGAGCAGCAGTACTTACTTATATTATAAATACGAAAGTCCGTTTGTTTGTTTGTTACGCCTTCACATCCTAACTACTGAACCGATCATCATGAAATTTTGCATACACGTTGTCAGGGGTATAGAAAAGGACATAGGGTACCTTTCATCCCGAAAAAAGTATTGTTCCCGAGAGAGAGCAAAAAACCTTTCCACGCAGACGAAGTCGCGGGCGGCCGCTAGTACTTAATAAAATTAGTATTGCAGTTTTAGGCCAGCGCCATCTCTTGACTGATAGTGGAACTAATGTTAACTTTTTTAGAAATTATCAAATTTCTAAAAAAGTTTGCCATATTGAGACATCGTTTTATTTTTCCTGTAATCTTTATATAAACTGCTATCATAAAGAATTATTTCAGATTTTTCTCTTTGCAAACTTCGGAGATAAGGGGGGAAACGGGGGAAAGGGGAAACGGTATTTTTTTTACATTTTTCATCATAAGTCGAAAATAAATGTGAAACGTGCAAACGGCGCTCTTTCATATGATACCCCACATGCCCTAGTAAAGGGGTCTTAAATTTTTTTAAGTAGGGACTTAAAAAAATTTAAGACCCCTTTTCAGTCCCTGTTGTAAATAAGATATTAATTTTTTTTATTGATTTCTTATTTGCAAAATAGTTGAGCAAATGTCATCTTAAACTATTCCAAATTTCAAGTTGATACCATTAGTAGTTCTCGAGATATCCAGCTATGACAGACAGACAGACTGAGTCACACCATAAGGGTTCCTTTTTTACCATTTCGGTATTGAACCCTAAAAAGAATTATCTAATTTGATGCAGTAGTTTTGAAGTTATGCGCTTACATACATATTGGCGATTCATTTTTATTTATATATATACATTATTATCACATCTTATTTTATGGAAACACTAACGTATTATCATAATAAAACGTTTATAGTTTTTTGTTTAGAATGAACGACAAAGGTTCTCTCAATTAGGTATGTTCAAAAATTGTATGTTCTTTGCAAACTACCACTAAAACTTTAAGTAATATTTTCTTATTTAACTTCACAACATGTGTGTACATCTTCATTTAAATTAATCTGTTATTAATGTTATTATACTTGTATTCGTTTTATTTCGTTTACTTATGAAATTACGCAAAAGAGAGGAAGTTTGTTCACGACCATCTATGTGAAGGCTTAAGACTCAATCTAAGTTTCCTGTCATAATCGGTGATATATGAAAAGTTGATCCAACTACATAGAAATGCATTAAACTCAATATGTAAGATATAAAAAAGCAAAAGAAAAACGAAAGGAACCACCTATAGAAGAAACAGCCACTGCTTTTTAAATTAAATCTTTTTTTTGAACAATATCATTTATAAAATTAACTATCATAGACGTGATCTTTTCTTCAGTAGTTACGTTTTCAATTTCGATCAATACATTTCATCATTCAATTATCTTTTGAATGAATCATTGCTAAAAGTTTAATGAAAATAGCGAAAGTAGAAAAAACGCATCCTATTGTAAAGTAAAGATAAAATATCTGCGTTCATGACTGTTGCAGTTTTTGTGCATTTTGGAAACATTTTTATTATCGAGAAAGCTTCTTTGTAAGTGTATGTTTAGTTGATCTCTGATTCTGATCTGACAGATGGTTCTGATAAAGAACACAGCCAAAAGCCTCAAGGTAAATATAAAATTATTAGCCATACATAAGTATTATATGAACCATAAAATTATAACTCAGCTGTATCGGGACAAACACAGTGCAAGTTATAATAATGACTCGGTCCGAATACTTTGACCTCAGGCTGTTTGTCGTTACTATTTATCATTATGACTGCATTACACATGACCAACACAATAAATACTAATGCTCATAATCGTGGCAATTAAACTTTCATAATAGCAATTAATTGTGAATCAGATTAATTAGAAATTGCCGTTCGATCGCGATAGCGCAAATAGTTTATTGTCCGTAGGAGTATCGGTAGCTTGAACCGCCACACCCAGGTCATTACGAGGCACCTTCGGAGTTTTAAATGTGTTTTGTGTAACAATGGACCGGGTGTAATAGCCGAAGGGTATTCGAGAATAGGCTTCGGTCATTTTGCAATATTGAGTGGCGGTGGTAATTAGACCCGCGTCCGGACTATTACAGCATCCTGATTCTAACGCGTATTCTATCTTAAATTCCAAATGTAACAACAACTTTTTGTCACATTCTAATTTTCACTTTCTACCTATGCGGATTGAGTGCAAAACTGATCACATCGTATCACGCTTTTGCGATGGTAATTCTATTAGTATCTCAGTTTTCACGGCAGCAAAGAGATGTCTGAATGTAAACTGGAGTATACGGAACTTTAAGCTATGTAAATATTGTAATAAGGATTAATATTCTATGAAATTTAAGTGAAATATATGATTCTATGGTGCACAAGGGTTCGATATGGTCCCTAAGAAGCTAGACTAGTTTCGCAAGGGACGGCCACGCTATCGCATCGAATTGATATCGTCTAATTATAAGGTACGGCGCACGCGCTCCATATTCAATTGCTATGTTCATTCAGTCCACCTTTTTCAATATGGAAATAGAAATTATGGTAGCGGTATTTTATAATTATCCCCTATCGAGTTTCTTAATTAAGACTTCAGTATGGATTTCACTTTTTATAAGAGTATTTATTTTTCTTTCAATTATGGTTTCTAGAGATATCGTGTTTAGTAACAGCAACCACAACTTAATTTAGTAAACAATTCCTATTGTTAAGCAAATTATTAAAATTTCAACTATATATAGCTTTATCATTCATTTTATCAAATACTAATGTACCTATTACGATGCAGTTGATCGATAAGCCGAAAAACAGCATGGTAACAGAATTGACTGTTGAAATTATAGCTGTAATCAACTTTTAAATAAGTGTTAAAGCGACTAATGAGTACCTAATGATACAGGATGTTGAGCTAGATGAATGTAAAATGCGGAGACAGTTTAATATTTGACAGACATTTTCGAGTGCTGATAGTAATCTATCGAGGTCACTCGATCGTTAATCTGAGGATTGTGGCCTTAGGTTAACTTTAATTCCTGTTGTATCTATAATAGTCTCACCTCGGCCACCTCATTGGTTTAAAGATAATAATAAATTTTAGATAGTTCACTAAGATTATTAAGACCCAAGTAAACGTGCAATAGATAAAATTGTTTAAAAACAAAAAAAACCGACTTCAAAAAAACCTGCCTCTAAAAAGCAAGAAATAATATTCAAATCATTAGATACGCATTATAATGTCTATTGAAGTTGGGTGGTGTACGAACGTACGGGAAGTACAACTTCCTTTTTTTATTCTTAAATCCCCACCCGACTTCAATAGACGTTATAATGCGTATCTAATGATTTGAATATTATTTCTTGCTTTTTAGAGGCAGGTTTTTTTGAAGTCGGTTTTTTTGTTTTTAAACAATTTTTTATTTTTTTATTTTTAGTGTCAGTACCTTCTGTATTAGATAGTGTAGGTAAGTATATTATTTAGGTAGAAAAATCGGCTCAGCCAAACGTGAGCTAATCGCGGAGAAACATACTATATACAATACAGGTCAAACTGAAAACCTTATTTTTTTTGTAGTCGGTTAAAATGACTACACTAAAGGTATCCCCTTTCCAACACAAAAAACTTCATCTACTTCGGTTCATAAATAACAAAGTCGTCAAGGTAATTGATGCAAAATCATAGTATTTTCAGGATTACTTGAAAACTACTTGACCGATTTGAAAAAAAATTAAATGGGACCATCTCGCAAGCAAACTCAAGCGAACAAAAAAATAATCATCAAAATCGGTCCATAAATGTCGAAGATACGCGCGAACAACGATAAAAAAAAACATACAATCGAATTGAGAACCTCCTCCTTTTGTTGAAGTCGGTTAAAAATAGGAAAATAATAATTAGGTTTATGTTTCACTATCATCAGCACTTATAAGTCACCACTGTTGGAGTGAAGGACAGGCACAATACAAGAAAACAAATGACTAAACACAACAATTAAATATTTTTGAATCGGCGCGAGGCGCGAGGCCATCATATCACACAGACACAATTATCTTCTTTTCTTTTCAGCTAAAAAAAGTCTCGAACGACCGCAGGGTGGTAGGAAAATATAATCGTATCAATATTTTTCATGTTTATTTATATAAAGAATTTTTAATTAGACTCTATTACTATTTTGTGACTTTAGTTTCACATAATTCTTTTTAAAGTTATTTTTAAGCCTATGTTAAACAATAAACCTATTTTTTCTAGAACGAGTCTATTTAATCAGATGAAAATCTATGAAGAGACACAATTCGCTTCTTCTGTTTCCTAAAAGGTCTTTACCTTTTAGGAAACAGAAGTTTAAAAAATGTTTTGTTTTAGGAAACAAATGTTTTAGGAAACTATGATTTTTGATCGGATGTTTTAGAAACGGATATTTTGGGAAACGGATCTAACGTTCCGATAGGCTTTTATTCACATTATTCAGTGACCTAATTTTCGCTCATAAAATATCGCACAAAAGAGACCTATGCACGATAACGGAACACAGAATAAGGTTGTACGGCAACCTCATGTACTGGTGCATAATAATAATCTATCCGGTGCACAAAGGCGAGGCCACCACTCCCCTGCAATCGAGAGCAATAAAAAAAACCTCTTTTATTGCCGCGATTGTTGCGAGAGGACACTGTGAATTATGAACTTGGTCCTTTATTGAGGTTTTATTACGCGAAACTCAGGGTTATCAAATCGTAATTTAACACTAAAGACGAATAAATACATCTTTGATGATATCATTATGAATAAGTATCAGATTTCGGATAATTGGAAAATTGGATTGTGGTGTAGGAAATGAAGCGATCTTTTGTATGGAGACCCCAACATTAAATCCTCAGTCGATGAAACTTTGCAGGGATGTATGAACTAAAACCTATGTATAAATATCCAAAAAAAAAAAATAGATTTGGATAATTTGAAAAATATGTTTCATTTATGATACTTTATTATACTGTAAATTTTCGTCTACTGAGGATTTACTGTTGGGGGTCCACTATCTTCCTTTCCTAAATTATTGTGATTAAATGGGGAACCTTTAGGGTCCCCCTAGACCTACCGGTTTCGTTTCTTTGCTTTGCTGTTCTACTTGCTGTTTAGACCGCCGGCCAACCAGGGTCATTTTCAATCTATCGCATATTTGGACCAGACCAAATTGGCAAGATAGCCATTAGCTTGGTGTTATCAAATATCATCGTCTGGGTTGCGAAGTAGGAAGCTTCTGGGAGATATGCCACCCTGAACATGGTCTCCGATTGCTAAAAATAAATCGATCGCATATTTATATAAATTGTGAACAGGGTTGTGGGTGTCATCATTACCTATCTGAACTATTTTTTTGTGTTTTCATAACGATCTTTTAAGGAACAAAGCTCACAAGAACATTCTTATATGTGAAATGTACTTAGATTGAAAATATGCGATAGATTGAAAATGAGCCTCTTGGCCGGCGGTCCATTGCCGAACAGCAAAGCAAAGAACGGAAACTGGTAGGTCTGGGGGGACCCTTATGATGTAGTTATTTTGTGTTACTTTGTTGTTAGGTATTTTTGTTTCTTATTGGCTTGGAAACATAAACCAAAGTGTAGTGTAGGTAGTATAGATAGAAAACAGACAACAGATGTTTTTCAAATTAGTTTCTCAAAAGTGCGTGTATTAACGGGTGCTATAATTGTATTATATTCCTACAAAAAAAAAAACAGTTTTGTGAATTAAAACAATGTATTGGTCTGTTTACCGTAATATTCGAAAACTCATAACTGTTTCCATTTACGGGGAAATATCCATGTTGGCAACCTTGATGAAACGTCATCATTTTTATGATGCCAAAAGTACTTTGTGCGCTTCGAATGATGGCGGATAAAACTGGTTGCCCACATGCTAATAATGCAAATGTTTAAGAAGAAATATGTTGCTCGTAGTAATTACTTAATTTACTTACACTTTAAGGATGGATGTTTTTAAAGTTTATTTTAAAAGAAATACGCAAGACGATATATGGAACGTAATTTTTTTTTCACTGATTGATTATACAGAAGATACTCACGCAAAAATCTACAAATATCGAATCGAGTTAGAATCAGTGATATATGATAATATGATTATAGTTATGTATATGTCGCAGGCAAATTGTATGATTCCGCTTTTTACAAACGGCGTCGTCCGTTTACAAACGCTCGCCGTTTTGTAAAATGCCGAAGGCAAATTGACGACTCAATCAATTATTAAAATTTCAATTGATTGTTTTAGTAGGGTGAAAATCATAAAACAAAGCTTACACTCGCTCATTAAAATCTCGAGATATAATTGGTTTAGTTACAATGCCTTTCTTTGGTATGTTTGTCTTTGATTCGCAGATAGGATATAATGACACGAATGTCTATTGCTTTTTGTACACTAATAAATCGGTCTTTAAGTTTGTACTGAATTTTGTCTCGACCACCATGTCCACAGTTTAAATGAATATCTCTAACAACATATCATAATATTCTTCTAAAGATATTACACGGACTGCTGGACTCGTAGAATTTGCACTGCTTTCAAATATTTTCTGTGTTACAAAACCACTACTAGGCGCCATTTTTATTGTTCTGATTAACAGCGCCGCGCGTAGTAAGAAAAAGAACTAAATACTTCAATTTGCCGCGTCATTTTGTAAACGGTTGTTGAATTTTTTATCAAAGGTCATAGCATTTTATATAATGACAAGGCAATTTACAATTTGCCTTCGGCATTTTGCAAAACAGCAATCGTTTGTAAACGAACGACGCCGTTTGTAAAACGCGGAATCATACGATTTGCCTGCGACATATATATGATTATAGTTATTATAAGAATCGGTCGGACTCTCGGACGAAGGGTTCCGTACCAAAAAACGGCAAAAAATATGCATTTTTTGTATGGGAGCCTCCCTTAAAAATTAATTTTATTCTTTTTTTAGTATTTGTTGTTATAGCGGCAACAGAAATACATCATCCGTAAAAATTTCATCATTCATTAGCTATCACGGTTCATGAGATACAGCCTGGTGACAGACAGACACACAGACAGACAGAATTCACAGACAGATACGTCTATGTATTTCTATGCAGAAACGCACACTATAGCAACTGTACGACGCCTCTTTCAAATGTGAAAAAAAGTATTAAGCGATTTACATTCATTATTTTATCATAATACTTATAGTTTGACGATAGCAGATCAAAGACCCATATTCTAAGTTGGATTGTGCATCCAGTCCACGCAGCCGAGTGATGCGCCGAGCCAGTGAGATGTCACCGGGCGGACAGTAACGAACCAGTCCACCGCTTATGGCTGCGCTTTAGGTTGCCTTTTGACATCATTAGGCCAATACGTGCTCGTTATTTGATATTAGAACAATTATTTTACTTGTGGCTCCGTGAGCTGTACACCTCCTAGCTCAGAGTGAGCGAACGCAGGAGCGTTCACTCACTCTGTTTTTTAAAACAATCCATAATAGATATTCGTTTTTAGGGTTCCGTACCCAAAGGGTAAAAACGGGACCCTATTAATAAGACTCCGCTGTCCGTCTGTCTGTCTGTCTGTCACCAGGCTGTATCTCATGAACCGTGATAGCTAGAAAGTTGAAATTTTCACAGATGATGAATTTCTGTTGCCGCTATAACAACAAATACTAAAAACAGGATAAAATTAATATTTAAGGGGGGCTCCCATACAACAAACGTAATTTTTTTGCCGTTTTTTGGTACGGAACGCTTGGTGCGCGAGTCCGACTCGCACTTGGCCGGTTTTTTTCTACTAATAGTATCTATACTGTGCAAATACCCGACTTCAATAGACTTCAATAATCGATTTGAACATTATTACTAACTTTTTTAGAGTTGCTTTTTTAAGATTTCGAAGGAGGTTTTGTTTTTTTATTAGAAAAAGCTTTTTCCTTTTAAACTTTTTTCCTCAGGAACGGAGGTGATGTTGCGTTCTCAACTAGAATTAACCGAACAAGTGCGAGGCGGACTCGCCCACCTAGGCCAAGGGTTCCGTACAAATTTGTTGGTACTTAAATAAATACTATATTTTTTATGATTTAATTACAAATCTATAGTTTTCACATTAGAAGTTACATTTTCACAGATTCAAGGGACCGTAGATTTGAGTATAATGGTTTTAATATCTCCACGCGTTCCTGAGATAAAGGGTTTTGACAGACAGACAGACGGACAACAAAGTGATCCTATAAGGGTTCCATTTTTTCCTTTTAAGATACTGAACTCCAAAAATAATAATATTGATTTTAAGAATTCGGTAATATGCATATTGCTGCATTCTGTAACTTGTTCGGTAATCCTTCGGTCATGTTGCGGACAAAGATGAAATAAAAACCTGACTCTTAAATGTTGAGACATTTTAAAATGTGCAAGTGTTTGACAGATGGACAGGCCGACTTGATTGTATACATTTACATAAGTTTGAAGGTAAACCTGATTTATGTTTGGTTAAGTAATACTATACTTTGTAATCCGTAATCCGTCGTAGTCCTTACACCTATTAATCCTATTGACATATTTTTCTAAGATAACAGTTCACAATTATTTTTAGAGTTAATAATATTTAGCGTAACCGCTCACGGGCAACTTTTTGTAGCTGCGATAATCGCGGCGTTAATCGCGGCGATAATCGCCCGCGAAATGACACGACAAAAAAGCACCGCGATTAACGCCGCGTTTATCGTAGCTACAAAAAGTAGCTCGTGGGCATTTACGTATAGAACTCCGTATGTTCTATTCTCAGCGACAAAAAATCGCTCAGCGATTAATCGCCCGTCACCGGGGACGCTTAGTATTGATGTAAAAAAATAGTTGAAGATGGATAAACTACTCTCGTTTTTACTTACGTATGCATCCATTTGTAGTTCAATATAATAATAAATATATACTTACTTGCATCCATTCTTCACTTCGTAGACACTGTAAGTTAATTATCATAAGGCTTTTTCATCTCCGCCCTATAATACTTACGTTATTGCGTTTCTGCACTAAGAGGTAAGAACTAAATCCTAACCCCCTAATTAATAAACGAAGATTAAGTTTACACCTAGTTTAACCAAAAAGTTTGCTTAGGAACATGTATGCCGCTTTGAGACATCAAATGTAGGAGTAATATTGTTAAGCCAAATTTTTGGTTAAACCAGGGGTAAACTTACTCTGAGCACTCTCAGTCTGGAATAAATAAATCACTACCCTTATAGCTTATGAAAGAGTGACAAATTATTAAATGATTTTCAAAAAATCTTATTGGTTTCACTTTCAATAAAAGTAGATACAAGATGCCCAGTACCAGCTAGAAACGAGTCTACCCTTTATGGCAGAACTTTTTATGTCATAATTTTATTATGCATAACAACTAATAGCATAAACTTCATGTCGCAGAAAATCGTTTGGCATACACTCATTTATCATACACTTAAAACGCATAATTTTGTAAGCCAGAATCATCTTTTGGCATAAATTTCATATCCATAATAATTAAATAGTAGAACCATCATATCGCAGAAAGTTCACAGTCAGAACTATCATATCGCAGACAGTTTATAGTCAGAATCATCTTTTGGCATACTTTTCATAATCTATAGTAATTAAAAGGCAGAACTATAATATCGCAGACAGTTGATAGTCAGAATCATCTGTATTTTTACACGCATGATTCATGCTGCATGCATCTTTACATGCAGGCAAATAAACATGCATGCAAGGATGCAGCATGCAACCATGTAGCATACAAGTAAGCATGCAGAATGCAATCAAGCATGCAGCATGCAAGCAAGCATGCAGCATGCAAGCAAGCATGCATGCCAGCATGCAGCATGCAAGCAAGCATATGCGCATGCAGCATGCATGCAGGCATTGTGGAGCTCCGCTCGCTTCGCTCGCTCCGTTGCGAGTGGTCAAAACACTAACCTAACCTAACCTACTGGTAGGTGCATTAAAAGTTTTTCTTTATAGCGGGGGACTCAGGCCCCCCGACCCCCCTGGGCAGGGGCCCAACCCCCTGCACCCCCGGAAAGCATGTAAGCATCATGCATGCAAACAAGCATGCATGCATGCATGCAAGCAAGCAAGCATGCATGCAAGCAAGCAGCATGCATGTCGGTTTTGCAGCGATTCGTTCTGTTGTTGACTTTTGTAGCACAACATTTACAAAAATTCAACATATTGACTTTTAAAGACAAATATTTAATGCAATTTAATTTGCAATTTTTTAGAAATTACTATATGCCTAATGACATTATTCTTAATGAAATTCTGCCATATTTGTAGTATACCATGTGAAAATTATACCAAATAATTGTCGACTAAATAAACGTTATGCCAAACGAACATTTTGCCAAAGGTATTTATGCCTAATGAAATTCTGCCATCTGAATAGTATGCCACTGTAAATTCGGACATGTAAACATTCTGCCAAACAATAATTAAATTAAACTATTTTTATGCCTTAAAAATATTCGTTTAAAGAAGATTCTGCCAAGTGTGTTCTGCCAAATAAATTTCGGAACATCAAGTTTCTGCCAGATAGAGGTAACCCGCTAGAAACTTCTTAAGGCTGCGTTCAAAAGATAACGCACGACTCGCCCTCAACCCGAACTCAACTCAAACTCAACTCGAACTCAACTCAACCGGAGCCCACTCCTTGAAATACAGCGCTTACAATTTTGAGTTTTATAACACATTAATAAGCTCCGTTATATTTTGTCGATGCAACTGCACACTTTCGCATGGGATGGGTGACCAAAAATTTATTATCTCGAGCTCCTCCGTGCTTCGGAAGGCACGTTAAGCCGTTGGTCCCTGATGCATTTGCAGTCGTTAACACCCACCAATCTGCATTGGGCCCGCGTGGTGGGTTATAGCCCATCCCCCTTTTCCACCCATAAAGAAGGTCTTGGCCTCAGCAGTGGGGACATTAAAAATAGCTGATGGTTATTTAGTTTATTATAGTCTAGTGGAGCAAGTTGAAAGCGTTTACGTGTACCGTTTAACATGAAGATTGATGAGGCGGAATAGCCGCGCGACAGCAGTCAGCCGCGATGTCTGCACTGGTTGATAAACCATCAATTATTTATATTATACATTTACATATCAACCGACTATAAAAACTGTGAAGAATAAAATGGCAAGACACGTCTAAGTTGATTTTAAAATAGACACTCTTATATAATTTTGTTCTTATATTTGCGGTTATTAAGAAGAAAAAAATTGTTGAGATAAATATGTCCATAGTGACATCATTCTGAGTCTCTGTTTTCCAAATACTCCTGTAAAGGTTGAAACTCGGGACCTTCAAATGATCATGTACCTATTTATTTAGTTATTGTACAAACTGTCACTTAATATAAAAATATCTTGTTAAACATTAAATTTACATTCCCGTAGTTGAATATGTCAATACCGAATTTAATTAACCGACGAAAACGACGCACGCGTAACCACCGGGACCGACTGACAGATCACGGCGAACAGTGTTTGATACTACCCTCACCGAAATTATAAAAAATAAGTCCCTTTTTATGTATCGGACATTGAAGAATAATCTCTTATTCTAAAATAGGCCTAAACTAAGACATAATTTAAAACTGATGCTGTTAGCGTCCCCGCTGACGGGCGATTAATCGCTGGGCGATTTTTTGTCGCTGAGAATAGAACATACGGATTTCTATACGTAAACGCCCACGAGCTACTTTTAGTAGCTGCGATAAACGCGGCGTTAATAGCGGCGATAATCGCGGCGCTTTTTTGTCGCTGGCTAAGTAAAACCTTTGTCGTGTCATTTCGCGGCCGATTATCGCCGCGATTAACGCCGCGATTATCGCAGCTACAAAAAGTCGCCCATGAGCGGTTACGCTTACTTTTATTTTAAATTAAGTTTTATTGGTTTTCATTTCGATAATCTGTTAGTACCTATTCTATTCTGCATATAAAAGGGTAAATCAATTATTTATATCATCTTCAATAAAACGGATCCTTTAAATCCTGTGTGATGGATGCGAATTGCGACTGCATTCCTGATGCATCTTATATTATGCAAGGAATAATTGTTTAACAAAGCGGCCGAGGAAAGTACCAATGTGAAATTTTACAGGGCTGACATTATGAACGCTGATTACATACTAGTTATTTATGCAACTGTACTTGAAAACACCCATGATATTTATCTACACCCATGATATGTATCCTCTATAAAGGTTTTGACTTTGACTTTCCCCCCCTCCTCGTCCTTATATCTTCCGAAAGAGTGTTATAATGTTGTACTGAATTTCATAATGCAACGCTTCGCGCGTGGGCGCGCGGCGCAGCAGGACCAGCTCTCGCTCGGGATATTGTAATGTTGGCAGTAAACTAACTGTTTCAGAACTCTTTACAGAGGATTTAAAGCTTGGGTGTAGATAAATGCCCCCAGTTACTGCCAGCTAACGATTACCTTATGTCAATCCCTTACATTGTAATTTTATTCTAGTAGTGTTAATTTTAGTAAAATGGCTATTTGAGTAGGTCCTCTGGTCCTATAATAATATGGACTTACTAATGCGGAAAAATATTAAAGTGGTAATATTTAGGACCTGGTGGAGGCCGATAGATCTACGTGAGCTTGATTCTGGAGACTGGCATAAAATAACTAAACATTGTAGATGGCGAGCTCTTATATCGGAGGCCAAGCACACCGCTTAGCCGCCGGAGTAAGAAAATAATATTTAAGACGGATTAATATTCTAATCCTTAAGTCCAATAAATTAGACTTTTCTTATCGCAGCCTTCACCGAGTTTTATAGCGAAATCCTACAAGTGTTCTGTAAAATTAATCTTGTATAGTCGATCAATATCTGTTATTTATGATAAACAGCAAGTTTCTTCTTTCTATTCGAATGTAATATATTTGAATATCTCGATGGTGTTACGACTGTATAGAGTAGGCAGAATATCTTCATACTCAATGGTTCGTTGTTGGATATAAAGGCTCGTGTCACGTACAAAACAGATAATTTAACTCTCAAAAAGGAATAAGTGGGAGCCCTATACAGGCTATAGTCATATAACGGTAGGAAATGTGATAGTATCTTTGAGGAGGCCACGTGTCTCAACAATAGTGGGGGATGCTGTAAATCTGGTTCTAAACAAAGCTGATGGACTAATGAGAACCGCGGACGTTGATAGTTAAGAGATAATAACCTTTATAAAGCTTATTTACAGCTTATAGCTTATTATAAAGTGTGAGAGTAGGTAATAGAGGAAAGCAGGTTAGATGTTAAATCACTTGGGTTTTTAGGCCTTTATAAAACACAAATCAAGTTTGAAATTGCTCAAGCTGAAGAAATTGTAATGAGCGTGTTAGTTCCGAAATTAGTTTTTTTTATAAAAGTATTTTCTGATAGGAGATGATTGAGTCGCATCAATAGCAATGGTAAAAAAATGCAATATTCGTTTATTTATCTGAACTGAAAATAAAATAAAAAAACGTAATTTGCATTTTTTTTGATTTAGACATGTTGTAATTATTTGCAACTGATCTACTCAGCAAAAGTTAACACCAAATTTTTATAGGTTAACATTTCTAAGTTTTTTAAGACTATTTGTTTTGAAAATTAACAAATAAACATAAGGTAGGTACGAGTATTTATAGAATTAGACAGCTTACGTTATCCAGGGAACAGTCTTTATATAGAAAATAATGTGTACTGCTGTAAATAACTACTTATAGCTTTTATTTAAATGATTTCTAATTTCAGTTTAGCATAGCACACTAATTGTAATGTTGATTGTGGTAATCAAAGAGAAGGGGCCTATAATTGTGATAAACCATGAGCATTGCGTTTAATTATCATTCGTGTAACATTATGATTAAGGTAGTTTTAATTGAAATCGTCTTGCTAGGACAGATTGGTGTAATATAATATAACAATATAATGAGATATCATAAGATTTAGCTTAACAGTTATTATAAATGAATGGTATTTTAAGTTCTGTTGTAAAAACGTAATGGTATTTTAATTTGTGCTCTCGGTTAACGGGGGCCAATTAGTTAGTTTTTTAATTAATGGCGATTAAAACTTCTGATAATCCTCAGGCTAGTTGTTTATCCATCATTTCTTCTACAGTGTAATTCAACTTTCCTGTTGGCTGTTGGTATTAATTTTAACTATTGGTCATAGAAAAACTTCAAATGTAAAATTAATTTCAATTTCTCGTGTAATAAATAATCAATGAAAAGAGAACGTATCAAAATACTAAAAAGTCCTACTGAAAGCAAAATCAGAAAGAGAAACTCAAAACATATTACGAAATGTAACTGAAAATAAGGACAGAAAAGGAAATTACTTTTATAACAGCAAATATAATATTCGTGCCAAATCGTTTGAATGAAATGAACGTGACTGATTGTGCGGTATTTATTAATGGACAGTAGATTTGGTCGTGAAATCAATATTCATACAAATATTGTGAAATTACTAATCCAAACTAATAAACTCACAAATGATTCTTAGTCAAAACGAGAAAGTATATCGAATTCTTTAAATCAAATATCATGCACGTGTGATAATAAAACGAAACGTGAATTTATTAAGATCGCTAAAGAATTTACAACAAGATCAAAACAACAACTGAAAGAATTCCATCCTTTTGCTCCTACTAATGGTTACGTGGTATCATTGCACTGCGCCATTCAATCTTTCTACGACTTCCACACAAAGGTGTTTTAACTCACATTCTTTAAACATACAATAATAAGCCTTATTCCTTTCCCAATTTGGTTGGGTCTCACATGTCTATCGATTTGTGTTATAACTTTTTGAAATGGTAAGTCAGCGCGTGGCTAGCTCGTGCCAATTTGTGAATAGCGCCGGACGCTCCAGGCAGCTTTCTTTCCTCCATTGCTAAACTTGCTTGTTGAATATCACTGTTGTATTTTAGAAATGCCCATTTGCTAACACCGACATCGATAAAATTATTACCAGTGACAGTAACGTTATTGGCTGCTTAAAATATTCCCCGTAGTGAAAATATAGTTTCCGTTCGATTTTTTTTGTGGATAAAACTAAAAAAATATGGAGCTAAGGATTACCTCTTCAGGAATAGAGGTATCTTGTATGGAGGTATCTATACTCTTTCCAGATTTTAAACGTGTATAGATAGTTATCTTTACATTTATAAAATATGACTGACTTGCTGATTCATCATAGCACACCTCACATCAGCGGAAAAATCAAATCAAAGTTTGGTTAATAATTAAATAATTAAAAAAACTAAGATTGGAACGAGAAGCAAATTCCGCTTCTCCACGCGGATGTAGTCTCCTAATTTTTTGGTGTATAATATTATAATATTTCACACATAAAAAAAATTACACACATAGGTAACTGGATTACTAAACAGAAAACCTCATTAAATCCAGTTATGTGTGATCAAAACTGGATTTAATGACTAATGTTAATAACTTAAGAAAAATCAACACTGGATTAGTATGTACATCAGCCATTTTAATGTCCCCACTGCTGGGGCACAGGCCTTCCTTATAGGTGGATAAGGAGGACGGACCATAACCCACCACGCGGGCCCAATGCGGATTGGTGGGTGTTAACGACTGCAAATGCAGCCGGGACCAACGACTTAACGTGCCTTCCGAAGCACGGAGGAGCTCGAGATAATAAATTTTTGGTCACCCATCCCATGACCGACCCTTGCGAACGTTGCTTAACCTGCGCAATCGCTGGGCCAGGCGCTAGACCACTGCGCCACCGAGCTCTTATTATATATCACGTTTTATACAAGCACAACGTAAAAAGTTGTACACATGAAATGACTAAGGAGGCAATGTTGTCTTTTTAAATTATATATTTGGCTTGATTAGTAAAAAAATGTGAATTCTAAACATCGAGATTCTGTTTATAGTAGTGTATCACCTGTCAGAGCGTATCAGAAATGCCAATTTAAAATATAGAGCAACACGTAATTTCTCGTTATCAGTCGAGTTACAAGCGACGCCAACATAGCGACCACTCGCTTTCTATATTCGGAATATATCCGTCCGTTTTTTGTTGGGACGCGTGATTTAATTCATGCCGTTTTTACTTGTAGTGTGTAGCTGTCAATATAATGTACTATAAATGTGTTAATTTTTATGGTAAAACTAAATCAAGTGTCATTTAAATGGGCTCCACGCATTTTTTCCACTAAATATAAATAAAAAATGTTTTGCGCTGGAAAAATACCTTAGTTCTTATAAGTGAATGAATAATTTACTGCCTTATCTATTATGTCAGGTAAAATCGAATGCAGTAATGTTCAAAACTAGTTAAAATAGTAAATAACAGTGGCAAATTCATCATCATCGATAGATGAGAACACACTATCACTAGCCGCCGATGCCTCGACCGTACTACCAGCTACGCTCATTTGAATGATTGATGTTATGATTGAGTAGGTACATAACTATGTGCCGGCTGTTCTATGCTGCGACCACGAGCCACTGGCGTACAAGGTGCGCCTGAGTGTAACTGTATTAAGGGAGTATCAAGAAATGATGCAGGATTTTATTAGAAAAAAAGTGTTTTCTTTTATGGGAGAGTTTATTATAAAAATCGCATTACGTTAAAGCTTAAGCAAAAGTTTCGAAAACGAAGCTTTTTAACTTTAAGGGTAACAACTCATATCCATACCCAAATGTATATTTTGGTGACGCGGTCAGGATAATAAAAAAAAACCGGTCAAGAGCGAGTCGGACTCGCGCACCGAGGGTTCCGTACAATCATAAATATATTTGGAATGTTATTTTAGGACAGTCTTTAAAAAAGTAGGATAAACGGCAGACAGGTGGAAGGGCGAACAGGCGGACAGTTAATTTACAAATGCTGCTTATGGTGACTGAAAAACGTTTCAGCCACTCCACATTGCAAAATGTTTATATTACTAGTCCATCAGCCATTTTAATGTCCCCACTGCTGGGGCACAGGCCTTCCTTATGGGTGGATAAGGAGGACGGGCCATAACCCACCACGTGGGCCCAATGCGGATTGGTGGGTGTTAACGACTGCAAATGCAGCTGGGACCAACGGCTTGACGTGCCTTCCGAAGCACGGAGGAGCTCGAGATAATAAATTTTTGGTCACCCATCCCATGACCGAACCTTGCGAAAGTTGCTTAAAATCCGCAATCGCTGGTCCAGGCGCTAAACCACTGCGCCACCGAGCTCCTCGTTATTATTATATTACTATATAGTAATATATATAATTACTTAGTAAAGTATGAACTTATTCTTCGTTTATTCGTACGGCAAATAGTAGGTAATTATATTTGAACCAGCCACCAATTTATTATTGTAGTGTTAGGTTGCGCCATCTCTTGACCCATAGTGGAACTACTTTTTGCCCTTAGGTTAGCATGCTTAGGACAGCGCCATCTGTTGACTGGCAGTGAAACTAAAAAAAAATATGTTTGTTTTTTGAATTTCTAAAAAAGTGTGTGTTATATTGAGACATTGTTTTATTTTTCCTGTAATCTTTACATAAACTACTATCACATAGAATTATTTCAGATTTTTCTCTTTGCAAACTTCGGAGATAAGGGGGGGGGGAACGGTATTTTTTTTTACATTTTTCATCATAAGTCGAAAACTAAGCGGCCTAAGAAAAAAGAAAAAAATGTTTTTAAATGTGCAAACAGCGCTCTTTCATATGGTATCCCACATGCCCTAATCACCTCACTTAAAATTTTTAAGACGCCTTTTCAGTCCCTGTTGTAAAAAAAATATTAATTTTATTATTTCTTTCTTATTTGCAAAATAGTTGGGCAAATGTCATCTAAAACTATTCCAAATTTCAAGTTGATACCATTAGTAGTTCTCGAGATATCCAGCTGTGACAGACAGACAGACAGACAGACAGACAGACAGACTGAGTCACACCATAAGGGTTCCTTTTTTACCATTTTGGTACGGAACCCTAAAAAGAAGTCGGTGCGTGACTCAGACTCGAACTTGTCCAAGTATTTAAAAAAAAAAGAAATAGAATCATTAATTTAATTAGCACTTAATACCAAATAAACTTACAAATCTGGAAAAACTAGGTACTTATTTACAATCATTCGCTTGTTACGCTGGGTTTTCAATTTTCCATCCCATGCATATGTATTCATGTCAATCTAGCCAATTAATGTTTGTGAAACTGTTTATCAAGCCATGACAGATTGTTGGAGCGTATAAATTGTTATCATTAATTACATTTGGTTGTCGGTCTGTCGATAGCTCTCAAGGGTCGAACATTATTGATACGTGCTGGTTCTAAGACCTTAAATTGTTATTAGAATTTGCAATTCTACAAAAACTGCTGTACAACCTATAAATAATTGCAAATCAATTTTATTTAACGTTATCTTACGTAATTGTAGAGCAAATTGTAAATTATTACAAGTTTATTTAAATCTTCAAAGAAGTACGGCAAGTTTATAAATCACATTGAATTTTAATTCAATAACGTCTATCTATGGTAATTGAAAATTACGTGTATGAAATGCAAATTTGGTGGCACTTATTTTCCGTAACCTTGATTTATTATATAACCGATGTGAATTGATGGTTTGCAATGCAAACGAAAGTTTTTACCAATCAACTACCTATTCTATGATGACAGAAACAACTATAGTTCCAAAAGACTGAGATTTAAGGCCTGGGCACACCGGATGCGTAGACACGCGCGTGGTCACGCGTGCGTAGACACGCGCGTAGTGACGTGCGTAACCCCCTTACACACCGGGTTACGCATACGTCTACGCGGCATGCAACGCAACCTGTCCTTTGCGTACCCAGCCGCTGTGGCAGCCATGTTTGCGATTCTAGTGCGCGTCAGACGAAGATTGAGTAAATGGACTAATTTTTTCGCACTAATTTAATTAGATTTTCTTTAATATCGTTATTCATTACTTAAAAACAAAATAAAATACCACTTACTACCGGTAGTACCGGTACTATTTGTAAACAAATACAACTGAATGCGTAGTCACGCGCGTGGTTACGCGCGTAGTGACGCGCAGGAAAGATACGTGCGTGTTCGTATTTGTTCGGTGTGACGTCCAATAGGGAATGCCATTGAGAACAACGTCATCAATGCGTTCCGCTCTGCGTAAGTACGCAGCCTGGTTGTTTCATGAGAGCTGCAATGCGTAGGGTTACGCATCGGTCTACGTGCACGCGTACGTTACGCAAGCGGTGTGCCATGTTTCATAAAGTTTCAGACATTACAACGTCATGGTACGTCTACGTGCACGCTTACGCATCCGGTGTGCTGGAGCCTTTAATGTGATAAAACACCCGCCTACCCGTTTTGGCTTATTAACTGAATAGCACTGCATTTTTACGCAAAATAGTGTTTTGAAGTTACAATTTAATAGGTACTTATGTTATGTATGTTTTCATGGATTCAGTCTATCGAAGTAAAAAGTTTTTCAAGATGAAAATGATTCTATATATTTATAAATGTTTGATTTTGTAACTTCAGAATCATATCCCGCTTCACTTATAAATTCATTCAATAAACTATAACTCGAAGGTAGGGCGGAGGCAAAAACGGTTGACTGGTGTTTCTTGCGACATAAGAATCATATACCTAATGTCGTCATATGAATAAAACATTGATACGATGTATTATCACTTGATCGCTTGTAATGTTGTACTACAGGTATTCAGATGAGTATTGTTTGGCGACGCGTAAAACAAAGGATCTTTAAATACAAACAATGTTTGCATACGTTAGAATATTTTTGGCTTGGCGAAATACCTTGGATATTGTGATGTCGCGAGTGAAACGTGTCTCACGGTCATTAATGTTAGTTTTAGTATCTAGGCACTCCGGCTAGCGGCTGCGTAGACACGCGCGTAGTGACGCACAGCAAAGATACGTGCGTGTTCGGTGTGACGTCCAATAGGGAATGCCATTGAGTACAACGTCACGAGCTGCAATGCGTAGGGTTACGCATCAGTCTACGCGTTACGCAAGCGGTGTGCCATGTCTCATAATGTTTCAGACATTACAACGTCATGGTACGTCTACGTGTACGCTTATGCATACGCTTACGCATCCGGTGTGTTTCGCACATTATGGTCTTTCCCAGTCCCAAGGACACTATATTCAATACAGTTTACTACTTTTAATTATAAACAAGCTTTGATTAATAAAAACTGGCAAATAACAAAATGGCTAGGAGACTAATTGCTTAGTCACACAAAAAAAAAACTCATTAACTCCACGTATTCCCTTTTTCCTTACGAGGGCCTTTTAAATGAGGCTTTATCAGAGGTGGAGACAGTTAGTGTGACGTTACTATCAGACTAACTACTATCTGACGCAAAATAGTCGCAATAGACGTCGAGTTGCGGAAACCGCCTGCATTGATAAGAAGAAAACTATCAGACTAAGTAGGTACATGTGATTCACTGAGACTAAGTGATAATTATCATAAGATCTTTAGTCATGCTAAGTTTGGCCCAAGAATTATATAACTGATTTAGACGGTTCTCACACTGGCAACGCGCGCGGTCGCGGGGCTCCCGCGCGCGTGTTTTACTTTGTATACAAGTACATCAATTTGTATAGAAAACCGCTTGGTCCAACACACAGGAGCGGGGGTACAACACACTGAGCTCCATAGTATCGTGCCGGTTTTTGTACGTAAGCGCGGGGCCGCGTCTGACGCCGATCGGCGCGGAGGCGCGTCGAAAACCGCCCGAATTGGCGTCACGCTGCGCCGTCGCCGCGCGCGTGAAATGCCAAACCGCGCCCCGCGACAGTGTGAGAATCGCCTAAAATAGCTCAAAATGGCCATCTAATAGCTTTTATCTCTGTGTATACCTACGAACAGTGGTACAACTTTTGACAACACTTCCGTTAAGGCGATTCTCACACTGCCGGCACGCGCCGTCGCGGGGCGCGGTTTGGCGTTTCACGCGCGCGGCGACGGCTCAGCGCGCCGCCTATTCGGGCGGTTTTCGACGCGCCTCCGCGCCGATCGGCGTCAGACGACGGCCCCGCGCTTACGTACAAAAACCGGCACGATACTATGGAGCTCAGTGTGTTGTACCCCGCGATTTCCGCGCCTGCTGGCGCGCGACGCCGCGTGCCGCCGGCGGCACGCGGCGTCACGCGCTCCAGAGCCTCGGCGCGGCTTCGGTGTGTTGGACCAAGCGGTTTTCTATACAAATTGATGTACTTGTATACAAAGTAAAAGACGCGCGCGGGAGCCCCGCGACCGCGCGCGTCGCCAGTGTGAGAACCGTCTAACCGTTTCCGTATTCAATCTAAGCAAGGCAGTATCTAATTCGATCAGATGGAATCGGATTACTTTCACACATTGTTGTCGTAGAGTAATGAGCAATCGACGCGGTTCCGAGCCACTTCCTTCGCGACCACAAGTTCGGATTCCGATCGTGGTCAGCCTACCAATCGACACGACCAAATATTTCACTTTCAAATTCAAGTAATGCTAGGCAATTTTCAAGCATTTCATAATAAGCCACGATAATAAGGTGAGAATGAAATTGAACAAACAAAAAGAACAAAATAGTCAAATCTTAACTTTTTGTTGTTATTTTTTGCCTTTTTAATGCGGTAGTACAAATCAATGTTATGGTTTTAGTTTACAAGGATTGTAGCATCTTAACATCTTTATCTAATAATAAAACTTTAATAAAATAAACATGAGCACATATAAATTCGCAAACTAACATTTTACGTATACCTACTCGCCACCATTAGGTTCTGCACTCCTAGGTACCGCACGAGAAAAACCCCCCTTCTATCTGTGCCTAGACATCGTACGAACTATGGTAAGAATGCTGTCATGACTCGCCTATCCAAACTATACAATGATAAATTTCACGATGTCGATATATTCCATTTGTCCAAGCAAGGTTTCAAGCGTGCACTTATCTCAAAACTGTCTAAAGTGTAGCATACTTACTACATTGTAGCATACTTGCTACATTTTGGACAGTCACGTGAAGCATATATTTATTTATATTGTTGCATGATATTTGTTTCATAGTGTTTTATGTATTTTTTTTTTGTTTTTGTTTTGTTTTGTCTCTGTTTATGTTCATAATTATAACTTAAAAATTTAAAAGGAATGAATTCTGCCAACCATACTTCTTGCCTAATTCAGTTTGTATATTAGTCTCCTTTTTAGGGTTCCGTACCTCAAGAGGAAAAAACGGAACCCTTATAGGATCACTTTGTTGTCCGTCTGTCTGTCTGTCCGTCCGTCTGTCTGTCAAGACCCTTTATCTCGGAAACGCGTGGAGGTATCGAATTGAAATTTAAACCATACACTAAGGTCTACGGGCCCTTGAAGCTGTAAAAAAATCAAACTTCTAAGTTAACTTAAAAAAAAGATACTGCCGTTTAGGGCGCAAAAAACGCATTTTCGATACTCTCAAAGGAATCAAAATTCATAGGGTACTTCCCGTTGACCTAGAACTATGAAATTTGGCAGGTAATAGCGTCTTATACTACACTTACAGGAATAAATCTGAAAACTGTATATTTGTATTTAAATCATAATAAAATATGGTCATTAAAATACGTAATTATTAATCATCTTGGTGAAACAACGGTATGCGCGGTCATAGTTTAACTTCTAATTACTTTTGGATTAATCGCGCCACTAATTCTTTTTAAAATATCAATATTTATTATTATTAATTATTCAGATCCTTTCAAATATTGATATAGTTAATTACTTTTAAAAATAAAATTAATAAGTAATAAATTTGGCTCTAAATATTTTCGCAACATGGCGGTATGTCACGCTGTATGACGGGGGTCTTCTTCTTCTTATTTTTGTTTTGGCAATCTACTTTCTTCTTGGAAGTAATTTTTGCCAGTGTCAAGTGTTGAATAGTTCAGTGGTAGATTGATTCAGTTTACATTAAAATGCGGGTGCATCGCATTCCAATGTTGCTTGGAGCATTTGGCACCAAGTATAATCAAGACAGTTTACTCGGTAAGGTCAGCCGAGGTAGCCACCACTACAATAAAAGTCTCGGCTTCACACAACCAAAGGGTCCTGTCGGAATACACCCATTTTCTCTAATAACATTGCGATAGATAAAACCATTTCACAGAACATTATACAGTGTACTATTGATATACAGCGCCATCTGTTGACAATCAACAGTACTTGTATTGTACACACCATTATAAACAGGTGCGGTGGGTTTGTAATTATTTTATTTTTTCTCAAAAATGCTTGGAAATTCGAACATTATTTTTAATCTCTATCGAGTAATTTTACGCGCGTTTTTTTTCTCGATAGCTGTTCGTGCTAAGGGTATCACGTGAAAGGCCTTGATGAGCACATTCCAAAAAATTGAAAAAAAAAAATAAAAACGAAAACAAACTGTTTTGGTGCAATATGGGTATCAAATGAAAGGCCTTGATGAGCGCATTCCAAAAAGATAAAAAAAAAAATTAAAAACGAAAAAAATTTTTTTTACATTACCTATGGGTATCAAATGTAAGTTTTTTGAAAAGTTTTTTGGAATATGCTCATCAAGGAGCATATTCCAAAAAACTGAAAAAAAAAAAAAAACGAAAGGTAATTTTTTTTTGCAATATGGGTATCAAATGAAAGGCCTTGATGAGCACATTCCAAAAAACTGAAAAAAAAAAAAAAAAAAAAAAAAAAATTTTTTTTGCAATATTGGTATCAAATGAAAGGCCTTGATGAGCACTTTCCAAAAAACTGGAAAAAAAAAAGAAAAACTGGAAATAAAGGAAAAAAAACCGGTTTTTTTTTCAATATGTGTATCAAACGAAAGGCCTTTATGTGCACATTCCACTTTCCATTTTCTTTTATCAATTACTGAAAGTAAATTAAAATTAAAATAAAAAATACAGTTTGGTAGCTTGGAGTCCAACTTATAATCTAAGCAATTTTTCACATAATTTCTGTAGGTAGAACCTGGGATAAAGCTTGAACTCTCCGTAGTACAGTTTTCATATAAAAAACTAATAACTACCAACCACTTTTTTTTCAAAATATTTCCTTTGTACCGACACAACTTTTCTATAGCTTTATTTTATGTATAGATGTAAGGTCTGTACGGAACCCTCGGTGGGCGAGCCCGACTCGCACTTGTCCGGTTTTTTTTATTATATCCTACCTCATTTCTCTTTTAAACAGTTTGCCTGTGGAATTTATAACTGTAACATGCGGTGAAACTCTGTTATTGGCTAAGTGTAATTTTTAAGTTTATATTTTAAGCATGATTGTAGCAAAGAAGCTGTTGAGTTTCCTAATAAATAAATAAAAAAAAAAAAAAAAATAAATTATATTATCTGTGATTTTACCCATCATCAGTGGCATAGTTACAGCAATTACAAAAGTCAACATGTCAAAACTCTTTTCCCACAACACAGAATCTTGACAGGTGCATTTTTTGTATATTTATAAGTTCGAGATCGAGAATGTCTGGTCGAGTTATGTTACAGAAATCCAGATTACGACCCGCATAGTTTAAACGTGGTGCAGTTTTTTTAGCCAAACCCGTACTTTTATGATCCAGTCGGTATGTTCGATATGCGCGAAATCCTAATTGTGATGCTCATATCGATCGCACACGCATGTAAGTCACGTTAAAAAAACGATTTCTCCGTTCTATAAGTCCATACGGTCACAGAATCGGCGAGTGAACCATAAGCGTCAGTGGTCTTAAGTGTCAGAGATAAATAAGGAGCTAAAATATTGGTCTAATTTGGTGATATCTTTACTGAACTCTTTATTGATAAAGTTATAAGATTAAGCTAGCTGTTTAATGACACTAATTTTAAGTAGGCTTTTTTGTAATGGTAGTCAAATATGGTAACGTATTCAATATTCAGGATTGTGACGGCTATATTCCTAGAGAGAAACTTGCATTTAATGTAAAATTATGAATGATGAACGGTAGACTAGTTATTGTAGAGCTTATTAAAGCGTGTAGTCTTGTTATGAGTTGTATCGAATCGTTTAAAGAAAATTATATCGATGGGTTATTACCATAGAGTTTGATTTGCATCGTTCAATGTTTTTGTTCTCGCAAGCTGCCGGCGGCGGCGGCCAGCGGCCGTGGCGTTAACAAGTTTTTTGCTGCGTAGAAAAATGCACGCATCACAAGTTGACCGAGAAAGTAGCCTGATAAAGCGCGACTTGAATGCACAATCAGTTTTGTCAGTCATTTTCGACACTTTTTACAGAACGGAAAAAAGAATGCCATTTGTTGTGCTTCTACGCAATTCTGATTTTGTATAAACATCACCGGTGAGCGTCTTCAACGATCCGTTAGTTCTTGAAATTAAAACCTTTACTTTATTAGTGCTCTCTTAATAGTTACTTTATTAAAGTTGCTAAAAAATTACAATTACTATAATTTTGGAAAAAAGACCAAAAAATTTTTTACATATTGCGGAATTAACCTGCATATAAGGTGTTTTAATTTTATGTAACTAAGCATTAAAATTCTGAATGCACTTACTACAGCATTTCATTTTAATTTTTATTTGAACTAGCGGGCATTTGCAAATTCATCCGCGTTGGCTTTGCTTATAAAAAAATCCATACAAAATACTATCCAAATCGTAATTTCCGTGAATTGTTCAAAATTTTTTTTTCCACACCTTATCGTCAAATACTTACAGACATACAAACCCTGATCTCACAATTACGAAAGCGAAATTGGTCGAGCCGGTCTGAAGGGATGCCCTGCGATTGAATTTTATTTATACAGCTCGTATTCCTAAGTTTACTGCCATAAATTAGCTCTATACTTTTTATTATTCACCGTCCGCAAGAAGTGATTTCTCCGCATCCCATCATAATCACCGCTAGATTTTATTAGTCAATTTACTTGCAGCTAGTAACCGCTCGACAACAATCAGTGAAACCGGTCGCTAACCAAATGAAAAACTGTATCAGCGTAGAAAATCTTCTAGCGGGATGGCGTAGAGAGTGAAAACAGTCGCCTGAGGCTGCAGATCACCAATATTGATAGATCTCTTGTGTCTTGAAGAAATGTCCATGCATTGTATGTATCGTAGCAAAATGTTAATACCAGGGATACCACGAATACACGGTAGTTGTCGAATGTTCTTGTTTTTTGCGTCTTCTAACTAAAATGTTAAGTGATATGACATTGCTAAACAGAAAATTAGATGCGACTCGACGAGAGGAGGAGGTTAGGTTTCATTGTGACTAATAACGCACGAGCCGAGCTAGTGAAACGTGCTTGCCGCGGTAGCGCCCGGGGAAGTGCCAGAACCCAGAACTAATCTGGGTACGTATTGTCTAATTTCAAAATCTATCACAATAGCTTTCATATGACAGATGGATGTGACACATTGCTACATTTCTTTAGTAAGTTTTTATTGGTGCCAAATAGAAGTATCAATGTAACATCCTGAAAGCGTTTGCGATAGATTTTGAATTAGACTATAAGTACCCTAAGTGGCGTATATTCGACATCTGCCGTGATTTTGTGGTATCCTTAGGGATTACGCGGAATTCCTGGTGTCCTCCTATCCCCTGCAACATATATACACGAAATGAAGGACTCAGTTAGATCACCTAGTAACGTACTGAAAAGCAAAATACTAGATACGGACATTTCTATATGTAACAAAAAATACTTATAGTTTTTTTTTACTGTTTTTTTTTATTTTCATAAGATTACGCCATAGTTATACGGTTACTTTCATTTTGATGTCAGCTTTTGTATCCTACTAATATTATAAATGTGAAAGTTTGTGGGTTTGGATGTTTGTTCCTCAATCACGCAAAAACTGCTGAACGGATTTGGATGAAATTTGGCACACAGATAGCAGATAGCCTAGATTAAAACATAGGATACTTTTTATTCCGATATTCCTACGGGAACGAGAACCACGCGGGTGAAACCGCGGGCGGCCGCTAGTATTCAATATTTTTTTAGTTTGGTTTACTTATTAATCAAATGATAAGAAGTGTGGTAGGTCTTCATACTCTGGTTAAGTTTATCACAGGTTTGAGGCCTTTAATATGTCTATCATTGACGGATGTCGAAGTATGAGCCCGCGGCGAGCCAAGGTGCTGGTTTGGATCTGTTTATCTACATCGGAATGTTACGTGTTACGTGACTCGTCAATAGAGCCTTCACATATGCACATTTTGATTGAATAATATACCTACTTATGACAGGTGGTCTAGCGGTACTGCGAAATTGTTAGAGAGATGACTAAAAGCGTTTTCATTGATTGTTCACTAACATCACTAAAGGCCGGATTTGCGGTGGCAGGAATACAAACTTGCTAGTGATTACCAAATTATCGTAAATGTTTATATATATCGATGTTTTGAAAATATTTTTGAAGTGGAACTTCTTTGATCGCGTCTGTATTTATTTTTTGTATTTTACCAAGGAGGATTAGGAGGTATTTCTTAAAAAATTGACATTCTACTTCACTCACTTTGACTTTGCTATCTTTGCATCAAGAAAAACTGCAGTGAATTTTATTATTTATACATTTCACGATTTTCACTTTTCTTAATGTAGGTAGGTAATTTCTACTATTTCCGACAGTAAGTCTATATATCACGTTACATAATTATAATTTTTTTAAATAATAATAATTTATAAACTACTTAGGTATATACTACTATATAACAATACTACTAACTATGATTTTGTATTCCTACCTTTTTAGGAACTATAGATTTAATAAAAGTTCCATATCTACCAAATATGTCGACATTTGGATTTTTGGGTAGCTTATTATAACATGATTGCATGCGATTTAATGTTGAAAAATGTCCCAAATTACTATTGAAAGGCTTAGGTGTAAACAGTTTATATTTAGAAGGGCGTGGCAGTTTGTAAGGGGTATAGAATCTAATGTTCCGCTATAACAACAAATACTAAAAATAGAATAAAATTAATATTTAAAAGGGGGGCTCCCATACAACAAACGTGATTTTTTTGCCGTTTTTTGCTCGATATTAAGACAACAGGTAGACAGTCGGAATTTTCACAGATGATGTATTTTTGTTGCCGCTATAACAACAAATACTAAAAACAGAATAAAATTAATATTTAAGGGGGCTCCCATACAACAACGTATTTTTTTTTGCCGTTTTTTGGTACGGAACCCTTCGTGCGCGAGTTTGCTCCCACTTGGTCGTTTTTTTTTGCTATCAAATAACTATTAATCATAGTTAATATTTCAAACATTATTTGCACGCTGTTTGCATACGGCAACATGTAACGGCACATTTTATATTTAAGACCTTTGTTTAACCTCATGTTTGTAAATAGACGACTGATTTGATTTGATTTCATAAGACCGTATCGTGTTGATATTATTTTCTTGGCTGGGTTGGAGATCGCAGTCACGGTAATAATAACCGTGTCGCAGTGTTACACCGTTATCATCGAAAAACGATGCTGCCCATTTTCTGAAGGTGTTAGATGAACGTTCTTTATGTCATAGTAAACCAAATACGACACCCTTAAAGTGCAATAGGGTTGGACATTTTACTTATTAGGTATTTGATTTTTCTACAAATAATATCTGAAGTTTTTGCTTAATTTAGGACTGAAATATTTGTTTTGCCTTTTAGTGGTACGTCGTAAAATTTAGTCTGCCTTTTCTTCAACTATCCCATAAAAAAACCAGCAAGATTAATTTGATGAGAAAAAGTCCGGAAGTGCCGGCAGAAGTGAAAACTTGAATATTAACGTTGTGCATTTTTGATATTTTGAAATTAGCAGCAAAGGATTAAAATTATTTCTTTCCTATTACTATACAGTCACACAATTCAATCAGTTTGTAATTAGAGAAAAATTCTAAATTTTTCGCGCCAGTGGCCTTTTTAATTTCTATATGCACGCATTCTACGATTTAAACTTATAGTCACAGAGTATAAATAAGTCAATGATTTCACCGAAGAGATCGCTGCTATTAGTTCCATTTTCAAAATTAGCGCGTTGCTGGTGACACAAGTGTTTACGTCTTAAAATGACGCTCCGCCATTTTCAACGCGCCCCGTAGAAAGAGAGGGGGATACTTCCGCCGCCAACTCTACTACATCTCCTCGTCTACTCTCCATCCGTCACATCCGTCTTACACATTTTCGATCAGCCACGTGATTCTTACTGACGCGAGTTTAGCATTTTTTTCCCATACAAAAAAGCGTACAACGCCGCTAAAGAAGTTTTCACTTAAAAAATAATCTAAAAGAAGTCGCCACCCCTTTTTCCCCACACACTGCTCACGATGTTTTCAAAGCACATAGTAGGTACGTGCTGTTTGGTATATTACTTTTGAGAATCAATAACTAAATGTAAATAATATACATATATTTATTTCCATTTATTGATATAAATCACCAAAAAGACGTTATTTAAACATACAAATGAAAACAATCTTTCATTACTCGATATTGTGATTTTTATATAATGTTTTGGTATTGGATTAGGAATTTAATGATCCTTGAATATTATAATCCTGACATTGACACTAAAAATTATCTTTCCACTAATGAATCACTATGAAGACTAGAATGATAAGTTGTGTAGTAGCATTGGGAATATAACTTCGGGGCATAAACAGTTCCTTTGTTAAACATATAATTAATTAAGTACGTATTTGAAAGTACCGTTACGTCGCAGTCAGTTTAACATCTTTCTGGTATAGTAACTGCGAGCGACGTTGCGGTGCGATCGTAATTAGGGCCCAGCGTTCGCGCAGACAACATACGAAATATACGGGTTCTTACCGAATGTCAAAACATTTATTTAAAACGTTACTGAAAGATTCATCATATCAGCCGCACGACACCCACTGCTGGATAAAAAAGGGCGGAATATTGTTGCATAGCTTCTCGGATGTAATATAAGTTTATATCTTTACTAAAACTATTATAATTGCGAAAGTCCATTTGTTTGATTGTTTGTTACACCTTCACGTCTTAACTACTGAAACGATCATCATGAAATTTTAAATACACGTTGCCAGAGAAGGTCATAGAGAGGTACCCTAGGTCCGTACCCCAGGTACCCTAGGAAGGCAATTTCATTCCGAAAAAGACTTTTGCTCCTGAGGGATAGCAAAAAAACTTTCCATGCAGACGGAGTCGCGGGCGGCCGCTAGTGTTAATATATTTTGAAATAAACATTATGAATCTAGGCTTCTGTTAAGCATTTGTTGAAATCTAAATCTACAAGTGTATCTATGAGAGCTGAGACTCGGAGTAAAGCAGAAAATCTTTATTAGATCTTAGAGATAATGAAACCAGAGCGAGTTTCTTATGGCCGAATACTCAAAGGCTTCTTTGTTAAAATCTTAAGTTAAGGTCTCCTTAACTTTAAGGAAGCTGTCAGTTTCATAGAGTATCTGTCAAATCTGACAACTTTATTGAATTTAAGGTGGCCTTAACTTAACAGAGTGAAAAAAAATGCTTATTATTTTGGCAAGCGTTAGATGTCTTTAAACCGGTTCCCTATGTATGTATTTGCATAAAATTTTAAGGCATAATATGTCATAGCATAATATGATTTCGCCGAATGATGTTTACGCATAATATTATTTACTCATAACAGCTTATGCATAATTTTTTTAAGCATAACTACTTTAAGCATAATCATGTTGAAGCATAATATTCTTTAGCATAAATTTAAACACGCATAATGTTATTTACGCATATTTTTAAAAACAAAAAATCACGACGTTTAAAATCACGAAAGAACATTTTACCTAAAATACAAAATCCCGAAGCTTAAAAAACCGAAGGTTAATTGAGGTTACATGCCAGCAGGTCGGTTCTGGCAGTTCGCCGGCCGCTGCCGCGGCACGCTCGCTTCGCTCGCTCGGGTCGTGCGTTGTTGGTCGCAATGGAACCTTACCTCCTCCTCGCTCGCTACGCTCGCTCGTCGTCGCACCTAATAGACTTAAACAGATTTTCGGGATTTTTAACTATCGGCATTTTAACTTTCAGGGTTTTGAACTATCATCAGTCATTTAATAATAAATCTTTCAAGTTTCGGTCTATTGGATATCGACATTAAGGATTTTCGGTATTTTAAAAATAGGTGTTTTATGAGTCGATATTTAGGTCGTATGTGTTATGAGTTTTTGGCATTTTAATACAATACCTACCCCATTAGCATGAAAATAAATGAGTGCGTAAAAATATTAATTCTTATTGTGTTTTATTTTTATGTCTAAATAATATTAGGCGAATAGATAATATGCCTAATAACATTATGCGAAAACAAATTAGTCTAAATGATAATTATGCTAATATAAATAGTATGCCAAAAACAATTATGCGAAAGTATTATTATTACAAAAAAGATTATGCCAAATCCGTTATGCCAAATCAAATTAGGTATAAAACAATTATGCGAAAACAAGGGATCCCCTTTAAACCTTTTTAATGAGCGATTTTCTGTCAACTGAGAATTTTAGTCTAATTTTATGTCGATAGATGGCGCTATTCAAAGTATTTTAAAAAATTATTCATTCTAAGGGCAGAGAAATGTACTTCGGTACTTACCATTGGACAATCAACGCACAACGCAACAAACCACATACTCATTTAAAAAAAAATAATTACATTTCATCCTTTGCCTTTTTCTTAAAAACCTACCTACTTAGTTGTTCAACGACATATAATTCTTTTTTATGTACTAGGTACTTTGTTTTCTTAAACTGCCATTTGAAACCGTTAATTGAGTTTTTTTTAAACCAAAATGATGGCAAACAGTAGCACACCGTACATTTCAACTCCCGCAATCCCGCGCACCGCGCACCTCATTATTTCGGAATCTGCTCTTGTTTTGCAACTGGTTACTTTTTTGGATGTCTTTAAAAGGAACTCAAGTAAGTACCGGATTTATGTCCCATCTTGTACCTCACAGCGACAAGGGTACCACCAATTTAATGGTCCAAATCACGACCTTCACGCACACTACTTTTGGTGGTAAGGATTTAACTTTATATTTGAATTACATGAAAAAAAGGTTTATTTTATAATTAAGAAAAGCCGCGGAAGGACAGACAGACAGATGGACATGGCGAAACTATAAGAGTCCTTGTTTGAACTCTGAACCCTAAAAAGAAAAAATAATTGCCTGTTCACTTTATAACTTAATGTTTGTAGCTTTGTGAATCGTTTCAGTGACATAATAGTAGGTAGTTTATGAAAAGTATCACACGAGTGTTTTAATATCTAGTTATGTGCAGTTTCGTAGACTACTCAATCTACTCTCATATATTATTATAAAAATTATCAATGTTAAAAGCACAAAACAAAGCAAAAATTGTTTTTTGTTCTGTGGTTAAAAGAGTAAAAAATAGTTTCCCGACAGCTTTATTTTTACTTAGATTATGGAGTCATTTCCGTCGCCGAATCTAAAATATCGGGTGGAGTCAAATTTTCTCCACATTCACTGCTATCGGACATTTTTAAGCAAAAACAAAAATTTTCTCACAAATTTCAGTACTCAACAACAAGTAATTAAAATATATTAAAAACATGACTACCTAAAAAGTATGAAAAGTTAAAAAACAGGGGTCATTGCAGTCGGGAGACCATTTTGTGGAACAATTTTTTAATCTATAAGGTCCCTTGACTGCAGCGACACTTGTTTTTACCAACTTCAAAAGGAGGGAGGTACTCAATTTAACCCGTTTTTTTTTTGTTTTTTGTATGTACACCGATCACTCGAAGACGGCTGAACCGATTGAAATGATTCAAACGTTATTACATTAGGTAAACTCCCAAGTTGGTCCCATTTTTTAAAATTTTGAAATCGGTTTAGTACTTTTCAAGTAATCTTGAAAAAAGCACGAAAGTAGTATGATTTTGTGTGAACTACCTCGATGATCAGTCGTATAACTTCTTTGTTTATGAACTGATTAAGATAATTATTTTTTTGTTGGAAAAGGGATATCTTAAGTGTAGTTCTTTAACCGACTTAAAAAAAGGAGGTTCTCAGTTTGACCCGCATGTATGTATGTTTCTCCGCGATTAAATTAACTCACGTTTGGCTGACCCGATTTTTCTACCTAAATAATATACTTACACTACCTAATACAAAAGGTACCTACAATAAAAAATAAAAAAAATAAAAAATTGTTTAAAAAAACAAAAACCGACTTCAAAAAACCTACCTCTAAAAAGCAAGAAATAATATTCGTAATAATAAAAACACGTCTATTGAAGTCGGGTGGGGCTTTTAGAAAAAAAAGGAATTTGTACTCCAGCCCCACCCGACTTCAATAGACGTGTTTTTATTATTACGAATATTATTTCTTGCTTTTTAGAGGTAGGTTTTTTGAAGTCGGTTTTTTGTTTTTTTAGACAATTTTTTTCTCAACTTTTTTTTACTTTTTGGGTAAGGCAGTCGTTTTTAATATTTTTGTAAGTATTAAAAACGACTATAATAAGGTATGTTTATTTTATTTTCATACATACTAGTATAGTATTTTCATACGTTCAAAATATTTAGTTTTGGAATGTGCTCATCAAGGCCTTTCATTTGATGTCCATAATGTATTTTTTTCCAATATTACAAAATGGCATCATATAGCCGACATACAGGGTGTAAAAAGACCTTATCGAAGCCGAGGTCTACGTATTCTGGCCACCATCAGGAAATTTCTGTTTATTGCTGGGACACGATTTTCATTTATGGTGTTAAAAATCATTGCATACAGTATCACCAATGTAACACACGCAAAAGACCGCGCCTGCGAGTGCGTGCTACGCAGCCGCGTGCGGCTGAGTTAAAAGGCAGCGTTTATATGCGTGCGCATAAGATACATAGGTTGATGACGTTTTGAAGCCATTGATTATTCGTAAAAATCTTGAGAAATTTTCCCACACTTTTCCACAGTTTGCTACCGACTCCCACCGTTTTCCACACTTTCCCACCGTGTCCCATCGTCTCCCACCGTTCTCCACCGTTTCCCAGTATCCCAGTTGCTATCGCTGAGGTTCCGGGTCAAATCTCTGGTTGGGTCAATTTAAAAACAAACTTTTCAAAATTGTCACAGGCCTCAATTCGTTTTTTTTTTTCAAAATCGCATTAGTTACCTACCATTAGGACCAAAGGAGTTGAACTGCTAATCTAACTACCTACTACTTGTACTATTAAGTATTCTGTGCTACTTACTACTGGAACATTTATTAAGTTCTTATTAAGAGTATTCAGTCATATGTGAAAAGTGTTAAAGTGATGCCAATTAGTTATGATCAAGCGATGTATTCTAGTTTTGGTGGTGCAATCTATCATGATGCGAACAAGCCATATTAATTTGAAAAGGCAGTAATGGATGATTAAACGGACTGAGATCGGATCGCTATTGCGTGATTATGGAATACGATCTGACAGCGGTATTTTAGTATAAAGATTTTTTTATCGTGAATAGGTATATGAATACTATTTTCGTAAAGATTTTGGTTACTGACTATTTGGTTTCTGATTTGGCACGGGTTTTGCGAGTTTTCATTTGGTGAAATTCTTTTTTAGAGGTAGAAATTTAGAGACAGTTATATAATTTTTAAAGAGCATTGCCTAACTTTGGCGAACGTGAATGGAAATATCTTTTTAAAATAATTTAAGTAATTTTAGTTTTGATTCTTTTTATCTCTCAGAATTGTAAAACAACTATAAGTAAGTTTATATTTTTTAAAAATTTTAATATTTCAATAATTATATTCACATAAGAGTGAAAAATATTTCGATATTACAGAAAACGACGAAGATTAGCAGTTCAAAGTTTTAATGACTTGCATTTTTTATACTAAAATTTACGGAATTTGTGACGTCACAAGTCTCCTTTCGTATATAATTTTATATTTTATTGAGATATTGAAAGACTATTTTCATACATTCAAATCGATTTTATTTCTCAAGATATGACTTAAGGAAACTTCCTTATTGTTTGCCTGGCCCAAACAGGCAAAAAGTTAAGAGAAATAGCCAAAAATGTTACTGAAAAACAGTTGTTTACAAATCATATCTGGCTTATCCAACTCGTTCCATATTCGACAAAAAATATTTGTAATTTTAAGTGTTTTATTCACTTCTATAACGTAGTATAAAAATGAGTACAACTACCACGTCGTATTTATATTATTCGCTTCTATAGTTAACCACTGGTATATATAAAGTTGATTTCATAATTAAGTATCCTTCTCTGACCGGTCGGCTGCGAACGCGCAGAATAATTCAGCAATAAAGGAGAACATTATGCACAATAGTGTCGACGTTATCATCTCGCTACCGTGCAATTATTTCTCGTATGCACTTATTATAATCGATGCTGTACCTTATCGATCAGTTTCTCGATTTGTGTTAACGGGCTTAAAATTATGCTGAACCGCTGTTCTACATCACTAGTGCTGGGATGTACTTTTTTGGAGACTTAATGTACTACATAACTTTTGTAGTGGTTTTATATCCTCCATACTGCAACATAATTAATCACATTAATGATGCGACTTAAACTAAGTAATGTCATTGATATTATTTATTTTCAGGTCAAAACTGCCCAAAGTACTAAGTAATTTTGGTGAATACTAATATTCTGCTTATGTTAAAACTGAGTAGAGGCATATTTTTGTCTAAAGTCACTGCTTTTTAAGAAAATGTTATTCAAGTATTTCTAGAGCATAATAAGACTGTGTAAAGTAATTAAAAGAGTGAGCAAAGATAATTGCATAATTTCAATTTTTTTCAATCCGGTCCACTACCGAGTTCAAGTGGCAACCACTTGGGCCCATCGCGACAGAATGTGCCCGAGTTTGCCCGAGCATAATTATAAGTGCGTGCCGCGAGCAATGCCCAACTAATTTGTTCATTACGATTTATGTACGAGAAATAATTTAATAACCAGTACCGTAGGTGTTATCACACTCGTTTATAGTGAATGTAATTATCATTTAATTTTATAATATTGAGAAGCTAAAGTTTGTGGCAATAAATTTTGTTAAAACAATATTTATTTCTGGCGTGGAGTCGTTTAAGTATTTTTTCTTTATTAATGGTTAGAAATAAATTTGTGGAGCGCAATGAAATCGGAAATGTCATTAAGATGATCATTACGGTTGAATCTGGCCTGAGGCACAGTGAATAACAGACCAGTGGAAATATCTGATAGTAAATGTAGGGATCTGACCAGGAAAAAATAGAGTATTAGATTCGTCAATCTTACCTATTTGTTAAATCATAATTAGTTTAACAAGACAACTGAGATAAGAAAATTATGATTGGAAAGAAAACATAGAACATAAGATAATAAAAGTGAAAATTGTGGCTTTGTATCGTAAATTGTTATAAAGCAGTGCCTTTCTCATTGACATTTTCTATCAGAGAAACTTTCCAGTAACACTCAACCTGACAAACTTTAACGTCTACCAAGGTCTTCAACATTTCTCACTGTCCACGTTTTTATTCATCTCAATAAGCGACTAGTTCTTGCCCTATAATTAATTTATGTCGTCCTCATCAAAATATCTCCGGAGGCATGAGGGTCTGACCAAACATGGAGATTGCACTAGATTTTAATAAACAGTAGCAATGCTGATGTTGCGATGTTGCGTTGCGTTATGTTGACATCAAGATACAAGATAAACTTCTTGCAAGAAGAAAAAACAGGATGTAAATTTTACGGTTCCCACCCACGAACGATTAATCGCTGAGCGATTTTTTGTCGCCGCAAATAAAACATACAGAGTTTAATACGTAAACGCCTACAAACGGCTCTTTGTAGCCGCGATAATCGCGGCGTAAATCACAGCGATAATTTCGGCGTTTTTTTTGTCGCTGGCTAAGTAAAACTCCAAGTCCTTTCGCGGGCGATTATCGCAGCTACAAAAAGTCGCTTGTGAGCGGGAGCCCACAAGCGACTTTTTGTAGGCTTCCCAGCCTTAAGGTTTAAATGTTTATACAGGGTCTCAAAAAGTTGATATCGACATGGTGCAGGATAAAAAAACGTATATTCTCCCATGTAGGTTGTTCATTTCAGCTGAATCAATGTTTAAAAACAGATGTTTAACGTTTGTACTTAGATTTGGCAATAAGGCTTGGCAACTTATCTAAGTTGCCAAGCCTTATTGCCAAATCTAAGTAAATCGGGGAAACAAACTTTTATTTTTATTTCTACAGTTAGGTGCGATTTTAATTTTTTATGTAAAAACTAAGTTGTTAATTTTAATTTATTGTTTGTCTGCAGGTTTGTACAAAGTATCTGGTATTCTGAGTTTGTGTTTCCCGATAAGAACAATCTGGGGGCCTTCAAGTCGCGAGTTTATAGGTATCTTCTCGGCAAGCGCGGTCCATCGTAGATCGCATCATCGCTTACCATCAGGCGTGATAGTGGGCAAGCGCTTGCCTATCTAACATAAAAACAAACTTTGCGGAGAAACAAACGAACGAACAAACAAACAAACAAAAAAACGAGAAAGCACCCTAATAAAAACGTGTTAAAAAATCTAGCTAGCTGATGTAGCTTATTAAGCATTATCATCAGCAAATAAATGTAATCAGTCCAGGTATATTTGAATCGCGAAAATAGTAGTAATATACCAGTGCTAAAAATAGCTGACCGCGTTTGAATTATGTATACTTTTCGGTCAATAACATCAATTGTAATATTTGAATTTCAGCAGATTGAGTCAGTTGCATTGACAACTACTGAATATAATATTATAAATGAATTCGCATCAGAAGTTAATATGGCGTAAGCTAAAGTAGGTATGCTGTACTTATTATGATATCTAGATTTTATCGGTTTTATTCAATTTTGGCAGTAATGAAACTCTTTTATTTTTGGTTTGCACTGTAAACTGATTAATTAAGAGAATCCTGTAAGAATGTATTCTATGAAAGGTGGAATATACTTACTTCTAAGAAAATTTTAAAAATGTTGTGTTCCGGTAGTTGGAGGAAATATAGCCAGTTCCTCAGTGATGAGGATTCCGCCGGGTGTAGTGCGCTTCCACCTTCGGCCTTATCGTCACTTAACAGGTGAGGTGACGGCAAAGCACTATCTCGAATTTGTGTATTTCTGGAATTCCTTTCTGATGATATTTTCACATATTTTTTTACAGCTTAGTAATTCTTATTGTAATTTTTCTTTCAAATAGAATCGTATGTATAATTTCTGCAATATTGAAATATACACGTCTTTAACTTACCCTTTTAATATGAAAGTAAATATTTACTAGATCCGTAAACAGAGTTGTCTAGTTTTACGTCGAAAGAAATCAATGAAATAGTTTCAATGCAAATGGTTTATAGGGAGAAGACTTGAAACACGTTTCACACTAGTAAAGTCCTTGTAAGCTAGTTAAGAATGAGAGACATTCGGAATTTTAATGATTAATTTGCTTTCAATTGAAAGATACATATTAGCATATTAATGAGATAACACGTTTTTAAACGCAGTGATCCTGAAAATGTTTCAAATATTTCACACTTGATTTAAATATTTTCTTCTTAAAAATGTTAAGTTTTTTTTTGTTCCTATAATATTATTTAGCTTATATTGCTTATATTAGCAGAATTAATAAATGCTCACCAAATCTTCTTGGGCGGTTTAGGATTTGGTGAGCATTTACTAATTTTGGAGAACAATTTTTTTTCTTGGTATGCTAAAGTATTAAATCCCATATTATTTGATGCCGTGTGAATTAATATCCATCTTTAGTTTCAAACCAGCAACCTCCATGATCAGCGTTTCTCATATATGGAACATAAAAAGCCAAAAGAAATAATTGCATAAGATGAAAATTGTACCCATCTTAATATATGCGATCTCGTTTTCGACAACCCACATCGATTTCACCCTTTCTCTCGAACCGGCAGGTTGCCTTACTTCTGAAGCTAATTGCCCCAAACTTTCGTATCTTTGCCCTTATTATACAATACGTTACGATTGCATGCTATACTGTTGTTAAATGGCAGATGAGAGTTTCACACCGATAAGTTACTTTAAAGTGGAGCAGTAGTCAATAGTTTTTTTGGTGCAAAGATTTGATTCAAGGTTCGTGTTTTAAAAGCCACACGAATATTATACTACCAGAAGGCCTGCTCAAATGGCCATTCTATTTAAATTAAGGTTAGTAGAATAGAAAAACAATGTATGGGATTGATACGAGCTAAGCGTTAGCTTTATTGTCATTCTCGTACATTATAATTCTTTTCTACGAGCGCTATTTTTAGTAGAATGACCATTTGTGTACAGTTGCAGACTTTTGTTTGCACTGTGCTAAAAGTCTTTGATTAGGGAGGCCGTCGGTTTTCGTTCAGGTAGTTGTATGATAAAACATGTATAATTCAACTGCATGACTTTTTCTAAACAGTTTAACATAATTTTGTTCAAGAAATCAAGAGACTTTAAAGATTATGCGAAATACTAATAAATTGTAATTTAAAATTAACAAAATGAAGATGCCAAATTGTGTTGTGACCATTTTATTTTAGGTGATTTTTTTTATAAAACGATGTTTAAACAGCTTTATTAGTATATAACATATTTTTACTTAACATATTTTTAAAGTTTACCTCAGTTGATTATAGTAGCATCTGCTCACGACATAAAAGTGAAATATACGGTGTTTGGTGATCGAGGGATATCCTTTGGCAGGGTGAACCTTCTGACTGAACCTTTAGATTTTATTTATATAATTTTAAGAAGGGAAGCCATCTTCAACAATATTTTCAAAATTGCTTTCAGTACGTTACGTAAGAGTATATAACGAGTTATCTGGCGTATTTTTCAAAAGAATTCATTATGTCGTTTTCTTCACACAGCTCATGAAGCCCTTTCATTCGACATCCCACATGATGGGTTTTGGAAAAAAAACAAATGCCATACAAAAAATATTGTGTTATAACTCCCTCTCATATAGAAATCCAAGATGGCGCCCTTTCTTAAAATAATCTAAGGGTTCAAAAGATTCACCATACTAAAGTATATCCCTCGATCACCTAACGCCCTATTTTTGTCTGAGTACACGCCACTATTACCTAAGAGTGAGCTCAAAAGTATAAATTCTATTACGATAGTGTCTTATTATCATCAAATAAGTATGCTATAGAGGTGATGAAACTCTTTCGTTTGCGCAATACATCGTTTTTTGTGACAACCTAGAGTGGGTGCTAGGGTTTCGTCACCCGACCTTGCTTTCCGTTAATTAACCACCTCGCTGGGCACAAGTGATGGATCGGTCACCTGTTTTGTGTACAACTGCGTAAATGTTTCACTAGATGTGGCTTAACCTTTCATCAGACGTTGAGCAATTATTAAAAAATAGCTAGGCAAGTCTGCTTTGAAAAAAATCGTTCATTAAAGAGATTTTATTTTTCTTATTTAAAAAATATAAAAGTAGGAACAGTTATTAGATATGACTGAAATGGTAGTGAATGTATAGGTTAAATAAAATATTAAAAATCAATATTAAATAAAAGTTTATTTTTAAATTAAGAAGACTAATTATGACCATCAGCCATTTTTGATGTCCCCACTGCTGGGGCACAGGCCTTCCTTATGGGTGGATAAGGAGGATGGATCATAACCCACCACGCAGGCCCATTGCGGATTGGTATATTAACGACTGCAAATGCACCCGAGACCAACGGCTTAATATTGCCTTCTGAAGCACGGAGAAGCTCAAGATAATAAATTTTTGGTCCCATGATCGAACATTGCAAAAGTTGCCTAACCTCCGCAATCGCTGGGCCAGGCGCTAAACCCCTGCGCCATTGAGATCCTCCGAGCAAAAAGACTTATAAGTCTTCTTGCTCCATTTTTTAAAACATGTTTTGTAATCCTTGGTTCTCTATCGCTTCCATTCCCTCTACATCTTAGGTCACATGTCTCCTCAAAGTGCGCTCTCAAAAATCGTACAAGTGACCACAGACACGAGACAGGTTGATTCGGGCGGTTACATCTTGTCTGCCTTATTACGGCCAACTTTTCATATCGCATTGCTCACTCTAGCTCTTGCAAGCTATTTAATTTTCGATACCCTCGAAAACATTGTAACGTGCATTTATTGACTAGTGGCTCCGTGAGCTGTGGACCTTGCGTTAAAAAGTAGTTCAAACTATATGTTTTGACATTGAAAATGTCTATCAAATCCTTTTCGGCCCATACGCTATTTTCGCTATATTTCCGAGGATAATTGAGATTTCACCATAAAACAAGTGTCCACAGGATTAAAATTTAATTGTGGATCCGACAGTGAAGGAATTTTGAAAATAGGCTGGAAATTTTTTTGAGAAATTTTGAAAATTGTAAAAAAAATTGGGAAAATATTCTATCTTTTATTTTAAGTAAGTAATTAATAAAAAAAAAATACTTTTACATATATCGAAAAAACGAGGAGGAAAAAATCAATTGCATTTGATTTGATTTTGGTTTTCCGGAAATTTTTGTATTGATTTTCAATGCCTCCGAAGATTGCGGGAACTGCAGGGTCTGTGGATTTTTTTAAAAACAAATAGCACAGAATAGATATTAGTTTTTTCAACTAATAAGTATCTATACTGTGCAATAATAAACGCAGTCCTAGGTTCTGTCACAAAGTCAGAATCTTATTTATTTTCAAATTTTGAATATTGGCCAGAAATGTTTTGATCTTTTGAGTCTTTTAAAAATAAAAAAAACAAATTTGCTTTGCACCGCCAACAAAAAAGTTTTGTTACATTTTTGATAATTTTTTGAAACGGCTGAAATATATTTTTTTTATTACATATCTCCGACATATTGGAAAATTTCGAAAAACTGCCTGACTGAAAAATTCTATATAATTATTTAACCTACTCACAAAATTTCACGAGAATCGGTTGAGAAATGCGACTTGTAGTGAAGAACAAACAGATAGTCGGAATTCGGAAGAATTTTTGCCCAAGCTGAAGCAGAGACCGTAAGCTCGCGCTTCGTGCTCGTTCGGTCAGTAAAAAAGAAGAAAAGAAAATAGGTACTGTTTATATATCTAAATTAAAATCGAGACAAAAAAGGTTCATGTTTATATAATATTATTATTGTGTTATATGTAAAAGTACCTATGTACTTGTGTACAGTGGAGTGGTCAATATTTTTTAATAAATAAGAAAAAGGAAGGCTTGTTGGTATCGTCAAAACTTCTCCATGAATGATGACGTCAGTTTTTGAAAGATACCCACATGTATATTTTCCTATGACATCGTGTTAAGTTGCTTACTTACGTAGCTGCGCAGAGTAGACCATAATTCGTAGTGCCAACTTCTGGTGATGGATGTAAAGCAGTTCATTGGTTCAGTTCACTCTTTTGCTTCCACAGCAAGATGCATACCCACATAAAACTATATTATGTATGTACCAAGTACGTAACGTAACACTTTATCAACCCATGTCGGTTGCACCGCGTGTCGTAACACAATTTAATCAGCTTTAATTTCGGAAGCACATTTTGAACTTGGCTACTTACTTTCACAATTTATGAGACAGCTCCTATTTAAATATTTACCAGTTGCGTAAAACTCGAGACGGAAGGTTAATGAGTACAGAAATTATGGGTTGATGCTGTACAGTCATTATTTTTATCTAAAGCTTGTACTTACGTTTTTCGTCGATAGATAAAAGTCGGATTGTAGCTGTTAAAACTTAAAATATTTATAAAAAAAATAGATACCTATTTCGTAAATACTTTGGTAACAGTAAATATTTAACGATCAAAGGCGTTAAACTATTTATTTTGTGAAAGAAGTAGAACAAAGCGCATTTTTTTAATAGGTATTGATTAATGATAGTATAAAATAAATTTAAGTTTATCTTCATTAATACGACAATATTACACGTAGTTATTACTGAAGTTTAATAAGCTTCCGCGTTTTAAAGCAATCAGCTATGCGAATCTCATATGAAAATTAATGATCGACATAGTATACAAAATGTTTGCAAGAGTCACTATACAGCTGATCAGGAAATAATTATTCATACAAAAGCAACATTTGCATCACTGAAAAATATTCATTTCTAAACAAAACTGCGTCCACGATAATTGCGTTTTGCGTCACGAAGTTACAATCTAAAATACGCAAAAAGCGAGCAACGAAACCCGACCGCAAAAGTTCTAATTCCGCAAAAGCGATCGGTAGTTTTTCAATAAGCAATAAATAATGTAATGTAACGTAACGGAGGCGAGCACGCGCCCGTCGTTAACAAGGAGCTTGCGCCCGCGCCGAGCGCGCGCCGTGCCATCGTTGTGCAACTTGCCCCACCCTGTGCTGGCACTTGCGACGCGAGATGTAAGCGATAAGCGGAGGAATGTGCACCCACAGTGTTAAGGCATACACTTTTAGGGATCGGTAACGAGGAAAAAGTATTCCAATAAGCAAAATTTGTAAAAATGGAAACAATATTTTTAATATATTTTCGTGATATTTTAACTTTTTTTTTTAGATTTTTTGCATTCACAATGCTATTTTTATAGTGATATCGTGATATTTTTGAAACAAATCCATAGAAATTGACACTCTTTTTATGAAATTAGCAATTTCTTTTAAAACAGCATACATATGTCAAGTCAAACGCCATAAAAACTTTAGCAAAACATTTGATATTTTCTTTTGCTCGGCTTGTGATATTTTGACAGTCAAAATGTAGAGATGGATATTGCAGAAGAAATGGACTGAGTGTAATTAATTATAGTGAAGATGTAGATATATGTAGTGAACTTAGGTGTAGACAAAAATGTTGTATACTCTCGTATTTCTTATTCATAATACTTTCAATTAACTATCAACTTTTGAATTGGGCCAACACCTTATTGATTCCGTTCTTCACCAAGCAATGTTACCAATGATATATAAATACGTATGAACTTTCCTACTCCAAACTAGATCTTGACACGAGGCAACTACGTTTTAAGTAACTATTGTTCAAATATAAATAAACCTCTTACTGTTGTTATGAAATAAATATTACTTATTTAACAGCGCACAATGGCCTGTCCTTGAAATAAGTTTTACTTTCTAACGCGTAGCAGTTTCGATATCAAAATCACGATGTACTTAACTGATAATGGATCGTAATTATTAAAGTTAATAACTACTTCTGTTTAGTCAGACGTTATTAATTAGGAGTTTTTTTTTTGGTTTTTTGTAGAAACTTGATTGATCAATATGAATTTCGTTTTATATCCAGTGCGTTAAATAATATCTGCTCTAAATTTATATTGATGTCTTTTCATGTTTTTTCATGAAAGGACATTTTACCTAAAAGACTAAACCAAGAAGCTTAAAAAACCGAAGGTTAATTGAGGGTTACATGCCAGCAGGTCGGTTCTGGCACTTCGCAGGCCGCTGCCGCGGCACGCTCGCTTCGCCGCGGCAAGCCGAGCGAGCGGCTCGTGCGTTGTTGATCGCAATGGAGCCAAACCTCCTCCTCGCTCGCTACGCTCGCTCGTTGTCACACCTAATGAACCTAAACAGACTTTCAGGATTTCGAACTTCGAACTATCGGCATTTTAACTTTCGGGATTTCGAACTATCGGTCAGTTAATAATCGATCTTTCAAGTTTCGGTCTATCGGATATCGACATTTAGGATTTTCGGTTTTGAAAATATGTGTTTTATACGCCGATATTTCGGTCGTATGTGTTATGAATTTTTGGCATTCTTTAATACATACCTAAGAAAATATGTCCGTATGGATTGAGGAGCCACTTTTCGTATTTAATAAAATTAATATACTTATTTAGTAGTAAGTTAAAACATTTTGTAGGATCTATCCTTGATTTTGTAGTATAATACTTCAAAAATTATATGAACATAAAGGTGGCTCCTCAATCTAAATGTTTGGATTGAGGAGCCACCTCAGACCTAGTAACATCATGGATTAATATTTATCATAATTTGGTATGATTTTGTAGCATTTGAGATTAGTTTGTAGACAAAATTTAAGCTCGGTAATATTAAAATTAAAAAAGTTACCATACATTATATGTGGCTCCTCAGGCCATACATACACCTTGTAATTTTTCAAAGCACACGTATAATGTACGGTAACTTTTTTTAATTTTAATATTAACGAGCTTAGATTTTGTCCACAAACTACACTCAAATGGTACAAAATCATACCAAATTATAATAAATATTAATCCATGATGTTCCTAGGTCAAAAGTGGCTCCTCAATCCAAACATTTAGATTGAGGAGCCACCTTTATGTTCATATAATTTTTAAAGTATTATACTACAAAATCAAGGATAGATCCTACAAAATGTTTAAACATACTACTAAATAAGTTCATAATAATTTCATTAAAATACGAAAAGTGGATCCTCAATCCATACGGACATATGGAAATGACCTAGTCAAATCTGTACGTTGCGTAGTGAGGATTTTCGCGTATGAAAAGAAAATTGACTTATGCAAAACATGTAGTTTTTAATTATTCTGGATAGCAAGGCAAGGGAACGAGATATGTACAGCTGATTTATAATGTACGAAGATTTTTTCCGTGTCTAAAAAAGGTAAGTAAGGTGCCATATTTTGTGCTTTATTATCAAATAAACAAATGCCACCATGTCGGTCCGAGTACAGAACCAGAGAACAAATCCTATCCAACTGCAGCGAGGTGTGAGACAGGGAGATGTTATTTCTCCGAAACTGTTCACAGCTGCGTTGGAGGATATCTTTAAACTCTTAGACTGGAAAGGACTCGGCATCAACATTAATGGCCTATACCTAACACACCTTCGTTTTGCCGATGATATAGTTCTAATGGCTGAGACGTTGGAGGACCTGAACACAATGCTCGAAGATCTCCGTAGTGCTTCCCAAAGAGTGGGTCTTAAAATGAACATGGATAAGACGAAAATCATGTCGAATGCCCATGTTGTGCCCGCTCCAGTTCATGTTGGGAACACCACACTTGAAGCTGTTGACCATTATGTATACCTAGGACAGGCAGTCCAGTTAGGTAGGTCCAACTTTGAGAAGGAGATCTCTCGTCGAATCCAACTCGGATGGGCAGCATTCGGGAAGCTCCGAAAAATCTTCGTGTCCGATTTACCTCAGTGTCTCAAGACGAAAGTCTATGACCAGTGTGTGTTGCCAGTGATGACTTACGGCAGTGAAACGTGGTCGCTAACTATGGGTCTCATAAGGAGGCTCAAGGTCACCCAGCGTGCAATGGAGAGAGCCATGCTCGGCGTTTCCCTGCGTGATCGAATCAGAAATGAGGAGATCCGCAGGCGAACTAAAGTAACCGACATCGCTCGAAGGATTGCTCAGCTAAAGTGGCAGTGGGCTGGACACATAGCGAGAAGAACCGATGGCCGTTGGGGCGGAAAGGTTCTGGAATGGCGACCGCGCACCGGACGACGCTCCGTGGGTAGGCCCCCGACAAGGTGGACCGACGATCTGGTGAAGATTGCCGGAAGCCACTGGATGTGGGAAGCGCAGGACCGATCGTCGTGGAAATCCTTGGGGGAGGCCTTTACCCAGCAGTGGGTGTCGTGCGGCTGATATGATGATGATAATATCAAATAAACTTATCTATTCAAATAACAATACATAAGGTAGTTTAATATACGTCTATAGCTGAAGGGTCAGTAGTTGGCTCTATTAATGATTCCAATAAATTCACTGGCAAAGATGGCGGTCTCGATGTTTCTGGGCGGTTTCGTTTGTCGCAAATTAATGGCAATAAAGCATAATAATATCGTAAACGTTGCTCGTGAGGCTGTGCAAGCGACGTGCCCGCGGCGCCCTTCGATTCCAACATGGCGGCGCGGCGCCTCGATTTGAAGCGTATTAGACCTTTTTTATTGGGTATTGAAAAAAAAACATTCGACCTTTTTAGGGTTCCGTACCCAAAGGGTAAAAACGGAACCCTATTACTAAGCCTCCGCTGTCCGTCTGTCTGTCTCTCTGTCTGTCTGTCCGTCTGTCTGTCTGTCTGTCTGTCATCAGGCTGTATCTCATGAACCGTGATAGCTAGACAGCTGAAATTTTCAAAGATGATGTATTTCTGTTGCCGCTAAAAACAAAATAAAATAAGTATTTAAGGGGGGCTCCCATACAACAAACGTGTTTTTTTTGCCGTTTTTTGCTCGATATTAATAACAACAACAGGTAGACAGTTGAAATTTTCACAGATGATGTATTTCTGATGCCGCTATAATAATAAATACTAAAATTAGAATAAAATAAATATTTAAGGGGGGCTCCCATATAACAAACGTGATTTTTTTTGCCGTTTTTTGGTACGGAACCCTTCGTGCGTGAGTCCGACTCGCACTTGGCCGGTTTTTTTATTAAAACCTCCGCCAACGTCGAGGTTTTTTTTGTAACAGGTGTTGTGGCGCTTAGCCAGTTTTTGACACACAAGATTGACTGATTTAAGATTAATGATATGATTATACGCTGCTCGTAATACTATGCGGTATGAAGAACCACGTATCGTATTGTTTGTATTTCTGTGAGTTTTGTTTATAATTCGAGATTATTAATATTTATAGAACTCTGTAGTCTGTACTCATCTGTATACCGGTTTTTTCGGTAGCAGGTTTTGAACCTACCTTAAGCAGGTTTTGAACCTACAAAGTATAGCTTTAGTTAGACCAATATTATTATAAACTCATTGACCGAGCGAGCGCGAATCGCGAGCGAAGCGTCTATGCTTCAGGACAAAAGTGCTTTCGTATTAGTCTGTTCGTTTGTTGTCCTCCACAGGTCGCATTTCTCAACCAATTCTCGTGAAATTTTGTAAGCAGGTTTAATAATTATATAGATTTTTTTGTTAGATAAGTTTTTCGAAAAAAAAAAAAAAATTTCAGCCTACAGCTTACAGAGCCACTAGTATTAACCTCGTTAATTAAGTATGGTAAATGGAGGGGTAAAACAAAAAGTACCACATCAATTTAATGTTATTTATTTCATTTTGACAAGGTGATCGGTGACCTTTGAACGACTATAAGTATCAAAAGTACAAAACGATAAGGTAATAATCTCTATTTCCTAAAGAAACTACGTTAAGTAAAATAGCATCTCGTGTGCGATTTGGTACGAGTAGAGTGAAAACTATACATACAGGGTGTAAGGAGAACGATTCCGCATGGGTTGCACGCGGGTCAGTATAACCACCGCAGCCAGAGTCGCAGCCGATCATTAGATTTACTTTTGATATATCAGTATAGTTAGAAAAACGTTTATTTCTTTAAAATCGTTATAAAAAGTTTACTTCACACCATTGCAGTTAAAAAAGCAGTAAGTATATAAAATAATTCTATAAAAAATATTTTTAATGCTATCTTATTCAGAATCAAGAATCTCTAACACCTGCCTTTTTTTCGGAAACGTTCCCTTTACACCCTGTATAACTACTCTTTGTCGTCGTAATCTGAAAGAAATTCAATCTTTTTGTAGAACCAATCGTTGGAGCAAAGATTTGCTCTATACATTTGTAGGACCGACTTTTCATAAGATATTTGCGATGATATTTTGGAATATAAAATTATGTTGTACTTTACGATCCGATAATTGGTCAATCACAAAAAGTCGGTCGTGTGCGTGAACACTTGAAATGTTGAAGTTTATTTGGAGTTATGGTAGTACTTATATCTATATTCTATATTCTGTGGTGAAGCTTTAAGCTCTACAGTAAAATATTTAACTTTTCATAAAAAACGACAGGTACAACATTTTTGATTATTTATTTAAAATTATTTCGATAGCTTCTTCTGAAGAATTAATTACTGGAAAAATAAAAACATTTCGTTGATCTATTTTCCGAAATTTTATTCTTCATAGAAGTGATAAAAATACCTAAGTTATATGTACTACATACTGGTTTCTAAAATAATTTTGTTTCTGTAACAAATTTTTCATTGATAATAATGATATTTCATTGGAGTAGTTTTTCTTTTACAGATATGCTTTAAACAGTGATTAAAGAATATCAATCGTAGTTACAAACGACAAAAAGAGTAGCAAATGCACAGAAACTATTAAAGTTAAAAGGTAACATTGACTCTGTCACAATATTTAAGTTATTCATGAATAGTTGTAATAAATAACTTTAACATTTTTACCATACAGGGAATAGTTTAAAATTAATTTCAAAAATTTATTATTGCATATTACCAAGGTTAAAGTCGTTGGAAGCATAGTAAGTCTTAGAATAATTACACCTAGAAGCCGTGTCCTCGTATGCAAAGTGAGGCAACTTATACCAAGCCAGAATGGCTTAGTTTTCAAATTTATATCCTTCATACGTTAACTAATCGTAACTGAAACCCAATAATATAGTAACTAGTCTTATAAATGTGGGAAAATTGAAACTGTTTTGTACTTAATCGGTATGATTGGGTAATTCTGAAAACGGCGCCATTTTGGCTGTTTTAGTTGTCTCACTTTTGACAGTGCGCTTTGTAGAGAACTATCGTTCTAGGTATTATTATTCTAAGTAGTAGGTAAACATCTTTTTTTCTCGTAACAATAATAGAGATCTATCTATATTTAAAAGGAACGTTTAGATAATTATAGTTCTTCCATTAGAATTTGTCAGTATGTCCAATTTTAACATCAGTAATAAATTAATTAAATCACAGTTTTAAAATAATCTTAAATTTAGTAATTTGGAGTACATGATTATATCATTTTAAGATTGCATAATCTCTTACAACTGATTAAATTTCTAACTTTAAAATCTCAAAACATAATTGATATAATATTTCTAATTTGCGTAATATTCTGAAACTTAACAAAGGTATCGAACACAACGAAATATTAATTTCGACGGTTGATGCCAAAACGAAAAAGAAAATAAATTACGCAACATGAAGTAAAGGTATACATTATAAATTTCGAGGAGTCAGACAACTTCTCCAACAATTTATAAAAAAAATATTTATAATATCTTCAATAAGCAACAAGATATATTTTTATTGGTAACCGGCGTTTTCTTTCGGACTAATAATACTAATTACATTAAATCGAATAAAGCAGAATTTACAAAAGAAATAATACAAATTACCTACACTCAAATATTCTTAATTATCAAGTATATTTTAATTCTATTCGAACACTCTGGACTCTTATTTTTAAGCTACATTGACGTTATGAAATGGAATAATTCATAATGTTAATTGTATACTATCGGTAGTGAATTCGGTATTCTACACTCCTTCAATAATATTAATATATTTACAAGTTTAAGTACATACATGAGATGCATTATCACTTTATTTATACAATCGTTATACACTACAGCCAACCAATGGCCCAGAAATAATCCTCATACACTCGCATGAATATGTCATGAAAACCGCTCGGTAACTAGTTGGACCTATCTATTTGGATATGTTTTTGCGAGTATCGTTTCAAACATAATGATTATGACAACAATATTTTTATTTGATCTTAAATTAATCACAACAATCTGTTTAGCAGAACCAACATTGTATATTGGAATACCAAATCTTATTACATTAGATTCTGCATGTCGGAATGTAACACTCAGTTATTCTGTAGTAACACGGAGGCTTTACACCGATTTTTTTACGTCACGTAAATATAAACAAGAGTCATTTGGATATATCGACCAGATTATTGTAGAGGCGATTGTGGTGCGGGTCCACTATCAGGTGTGGTCTGCGGCTGTGGCGGCGGCGGTGGCCGCGCGGCGGGCCGCGGGCGCCACTCGCCCCATAAACGACCTGATCTCCTCGAAGTAAGTTTCGTCCGGCGACCGCCGACGGCTGTCATCCCCGTTCTCCGCCTCATGTTTCTTTAGATGCCTATCCAAATTCGTCTGCTGCCCAAAACAACGGTCGCAGTGACGACACCGAAACGGCCTTTCCTTATTATGAATGTTCCTCACGTGCCGTTGTAGATTCGATGATATTGAAAAGGACCTTTCGCAGTATTTACAGCGGTACGGTTGTTCACCGGTGTGTGTCCGTAAATGTCTCGTCAAGTTTGCACTGCGGGGAAACGCTTTTCCACAATACGAGCAGGTGTACCGGTCGCGAGCCCTCGGGGCGCCCGGGTTTGGGGGGAGAGGTGCCCTGGGAGTGCCTGGTGCTAGGAGCGTGGCGGCAGCGGCCGGGAGGAACGGGTACCGGCCGAACGAGGCCGGCAATGCCAGCGGTAACCGCCGGCAGAACTGTAGAAGCGCCGGGTGGGCCGGGTGAGCGGGATGCGTGGGGTGCGGTGGTGGCGAAGGCGTTATCAAGTTGCAGTTCTCATCTTCTAATCTAGGCGGGCGTTTGTGTGTGACTCGGAGGTCGAGGGGCTCGTCGGCGCGCGGGGAGCCGAGGGGGCTGTGGTTGTGGTGGTCGCGCGGCGAGGGCGGCGGGGAGGCGAGGCGGCGCGGCGCCGCGTGCTTTTCGCGCATGGCGGCCGCCGCGCACGCGCTCATCTGGCTCGTGCGCCACCGACCTGCAACAAACAAAACAACATTTTAATAATTGCATTAGGTATTTATCACAACAATGTGTTATATCTGTAGAGGGCAAATTAACTGTAGGAAAATATTTTATTTATTGTTCTTTTGAGGGATAAATCTGTAAGTAGGTATAACATTTCATGCCCAGAAACAAACTTACAGATTAACGAAGACCACCAAAGAATATTCTCAAAAGTAATTATGCAAGTGTTTTCCGCATGACTTTGCATAATTAAATGTACGAGCGGTGCATATCAACTGTCCGTTATACAACCAATCAGCTAGGCGTGTCCAGCGCTCGCTTCCTACAACCTTGACAACATCCTAAAAGCGGTATGCTGAAGCTTGCGAAATGACGCGCAGCGGGGGTGGCGCAGCTCCTACGCGACGCACGCCCACACAGTTGCGACATCAAAACTGGAGCGGCTACCGAAACCACGATGTTTCCAAGTTAATTATTAACACCGCTTTATTGGGCATTTCGTTACACTATAAATACTGCTTACGACAAATTACTAATATCCTAAACAGGTATGTCGAGGGGCTCAGGCCTACCTGTATAGGATGTATTTAAATCTCCTCTTTCGTAACTGTTTCGGGTCACGTAACCTCACGGAGATAAATCGGCGGATGTATACGTCTATGGACACAACAAGTACATTTTGAAAGTTTCCTTATTGATTTTTTGGCAATAATAATGTGACCAGTTTAATATGCCTTTATTCTATTCGGTGCGCACTCAGTTTACAATTATCTAAGTGGAAATGATAAAAATGTAGGTTATAAGAGTTTTTTTAATGATAAATAGGCAAGCGCTAGCCCGCTATCACGCCTGATGGTAAGCGATGATGCGATTTACGATGGAACGCGCTTATTTAGAAGATATCTATTCATTCGCGACTTGATTGTCCCCAGATTGTACTTACCGGGAAACACAGACTCAGGCAAGAAGTTCCACTCTCTAGCGGTACGGATGATAAAATTTGAAGTAAAACGCTAAGTGCGAGTCTTTGAAATATCCACCAACAATGGCGCTGATTCGTACGTCTGGTTGTGCGATGGAAGAAGAGTGATGGCGGAATTAGGTTTTGCGATTACACTGGACACTCGCCGAAATGTATCCGATAAAAAACCGATGAGCTTGCAACCTTGTATCGATAGAGCATAGACGCAAGGTTGCAAGTCTTGAGTAGAAAGGGCCTTCATAAAATTTTAACAGTGCCACATTGTGAATGTTATTTTATAATTAAGTGTTTATCACTGACATGTTACTGCATACCTAAGTATTAAGTAGGATTTCAATCATGCAGTAACTGAACTGGTTACCCTGATGAAGTATGAACGTGAAGAGGTGCTGTACTTGTGGAGTTTCCGCCGCTACCCACTTCCGTAACGTTATTACAAAAAAGCAATAATCGTGGCACGATAATTCGGACAACTTCATTGGTGGTGATTGATCGGCGCACGCGCATCACCCACGTAACGTCACGTACCAGCCGTATCGACGCGAACAATCGGGATCACCTTATATGCTATATTACAATTTAATACTACTTATTAGGGTGATCGATCGCGATTGTCACAGTTCCGAGTCACGTTTTTGTTGTGGGACAATGTAAGTCGGTAGGAATAGCTCTAGATGATACTTAAGATTGATGCGTTATGAGCTTTTATCTTTCGGGACGACACTTCATAGATCACGGTACGTTGATTGATTTAGCTACGTTTATCTTTGTAGATAAGGGAGAAATATGTAAAAGTTTTAGTGCAGAAACAAACAAGAAGCGAGATGGCTTATGAAAATGAATTTAAGAAGTCCTTTCAATCATTATTTTATCCTATTTGACATTCTGATATTATTGTTTTTCATTTTTATGTAAGAAAAAAGTTTGCAATCGTTCTCAACTCTTTTCCCACAAGTCTTTTTATGTGCACATAACAATGAGGAAATTTCTTCTTACTTTGGATAATATCTCTCATAACGCTCATGTCACCGACACTAACAGACGTGGTAAAAAGCATTCGAAAGTCTTCATCATGCCGCTGACAGTCCTTTTAGCTCGAGTCCGGGCTGTCACAGATTATCCGCGCCTACGCCGACGCGACGTGCTTCTAATTTGCACCAAAAGCAGCCGACATAAATCCAACGAGGCTTAGGTTGTAGTCAGCCTTATTTGGCGCGCTCGTGAGCCTAGGCGCATGCTTATGATTTGTTACTATGCCCGAATGGACATCAGTCTATTACCAATGGTAAAAAGGTATACGGATATTATAAGTGCTCTCAGATCATTGTAGATGAAGGTCATAAGGTTACATAGTAGTTTTTATTACTAAACTGGTGTCATAGCAGTTTTGTTTAAATACATATTCATTCAAAAAAGTAGCTTTAAAGATTGATAGGAAGACTTATCTTTATAAAAATAAAATAATATTATATACTTTTTGTGTGTTAGTATGAAAGTATTTCCTCGTAAACATAAAACTATGTGGGATTAAATTTGATGCTTAAAAATTGCAGTACGCGTCGCGTTAAGACGTTCCAGTGACTTAAAAGAGTATCTTCTGACAGTACGAGTTTTATGCGATTTGTCGAGGCACAAATGTTGCATCTGGAGGCAGTCACGATACGCTAATTGGTGTTAATTAACGAGCTTCCGACGGCGTGACGTGCGCGGGGGGCGGGGCCGGCGCCGGCGCACTATGTTAATGCAAACAGCGTGACCAATCAGAGGCATCACGGCACCGCCTTGCGTGATATATTACGATTTTGAAACGCTTATTCGTTCACGCCGATCCCCACAACGTAGATGCCCCGTTTCATACGTTTACGCAAACCAGTTTGTTATGTAAACATTAATAAATTGTTGTAATCCGATTTAGTATGTGGCTTCGCCTATCATCGCGCTAAACATAATGTCCCCGTTAAATTAAGCGTGCAACGATAAATTGACTAATTTATCAGCCAATAAGTGTTCGAGGTGTGAATAGGAATGAGTGTAATTTTACACGGAACGATTTCATGCTGAACTTAGTATATAATATAATATATTTTGAATGTTGATAAATCGATCTGAAGTTGAATATGACTTTTTAAATAGACATTTATTCAATTTTAATTGCGTTGTTACAATCTTTATAATGTGAAACGAATTGATTGCTACATGCAGTATCGTATCTTTTAATTGCAAACTCAAATCGATTTCAGCTCACACGATCAGTTCGATATTTCAACAGTCTTGAAAGTTAATGAATAGTACCACTTAGCACAACTATTAGGGCTTTTCTTCATTTTGAATTAACTATATAAGAAAAAAATAAGTAATAAAATAATGATAGCTATAATAAGCGCTACTCGATAAAATTATTCCGGATCATTACAAATCTACAGTGACTGACCGAAGCTGTGTGTAAATCGTGTGATATTATCGTCTTCATAAATCATAGCTGTAACTACTATGCTCTCACATAGCCGTAAAACGCTACACTCATGGCGATATACTTATGGGTAGACAGTCGACAACATAACTGCTTCATGCTTAGCCGCCTGTGACGTATGGGTGGCGCCATCGTCGCCTCACTGATGAGCGAACCGACACGCGCAATTTTTTCATGCATCGTGAACCTATCGCTTAGCTGGATATGGCACCGACCAATAGCGCTCGTTCCACTTCACGCGCTGGTGCATTTACAACTCCTACTACGGATTACCCTCACACAAAAGGTAGATTAAAAGTCTTTACATAAGAAAACTAAGCGTTCCTTTTCACAATTAAAGCGAGTTTCGAAATAAATAAAAGAACATCTCAAACGAACTTGCCGAAAAATCGTGAATCAACAACAATAGGTGCGGATCAGGAGATTGCACCACAACCGCTATTGCCACTGTGTATCTTAGCGTACAATAAAAAGTCATTTCTATAGGACGCAATTCTTCGTCACGAAGTCGGTCCTTCGCAATGCCGATGAAATAAGTAATAAATTAGTAGTGAACAATCGCGTGGAGAATAAAAACGGAAATAATGTAGACGTAGTCGTCTCTAAACTCGGAAATGCCGGCAAAAACCGCTGGCACCCATTGCGAAGCGAATGTAAATAATACCCGTAGATGCGAATAAGTACACTCGATTTCGATTCAATGTAGAAATGATGATTTTATTCATAAATCAGTTGCAGCAACACAATGTTTGCAGACATTGCGGGCATACTCGCTAAGTATTACTAAACTGAACGCGCTCAGTCCCATAAGTCAAATAGTCGATAACATTCCACCTTATATTCTCATACGATTGCGGTCGCAGCAGATTCACACGCCCGCCTGCTTTTTTAGAGCTCACTGTATCGACAAGCACGATCTTTGATTTATTTCACATCACTATTTTAGGAAACATGTCCTATGGCCGCCTTATGGCCTGATATGAAATTGCTGGACCGACACAATGTTTAGATTTTAAGGCTGATGTCTCGGTGGCTGCGTCATATATCTAGAAAATACTATCAGTAGCTGGACGGTTGTTAATTTTATTTATTGCTTCCACCGTAGCGACTCTAATACACCTGTTAATGGAGAACTAACCAATATTCGAGTACGCGCCGATTTAATTTACTGAGAGAAGTAATAAAGGTCTTATTAAGTAATTCATGGGTGCGCGACTTGAAATAAGGCGAGTTTTTATTGTAACTCTGGAAGTGGTCTGGAATATTAATACCTCAATAGCTCTTTGAAGTTAAATAAAATGTAATAGAGAGCTCTACTCTTTTTTATAAGCAAGCTAAATGGTCAATGTATATTTATAATGAAGAATGGCTGTAAAAAAACAAGTTGGCTGAAGAATATTTTTATAGGTAGGAATAAGCTCCCTTATTATGGGAAAAAGTTTCAGAATTTTCAGTTTGCGTCAAAAAAATTAAAACCATTTCGTCTTCACAAATAGGTATATACCTATTTGTGAAGACGAAATGGTTTTGTTATTTGTGAAGACGAAAACCATATGGAAGTAACAGCAGAATGGAGATTATACCTACCTTAGCCACACCTTTTTACGAAAACTGAAAATTCTGATTTTTTTTCTATTAATAAGGGAGCTTATTCCTACCTAAAAAAAATATTCAGCCAATTTGATTATTTTCAGATATTCCCTATTGGTGAGTGCTTTAATTTAATCTTTTTCACTTAAAATGATGATGAATATAACTAGACTTATTTCAGAAATTTAATGATTTCTTTGATGAATTTTCTCTATTGCTGATAGTAAACGCCTATTCAAACACATTCAAAGCTAAATAAATACAAAGACCAGTCACGGAAATTACTATTTTAAGCTGAAATTATTAAGAGGATAAAATTGGGGTTACGGCAAACATTAAGTATGTATACCCATCATTCTGTATTGGGCCCATATATACCAACATTTATAATTTTACCCATATTATAAGAAGAGCGAGTATAATATTTTTATATAACATACCACATAATGGTATGTTTTACTGATTAGTCGATTCACTGGATCATTTTGGTTAAAAGAAAAAAACTTTTGCAAATATTGGTATGAAAATTGATGATTCAGCCTTGTTAAATTTGAATACCATCTTCATAGCCAGTTGGTAAGTTTTACCTCCAATAGGAGGTATAAAGCTCCTTATTAGCATGAAAATTGATAATTCAGGCTTGCTGAATTGCAATACCATCTTCAGAGCCAGTAAATACGTTTCATTAATTTAAAAGCGTTATGTATGAGGCAGTTGAGCAGTATTTAATGAAAAAAATAAATCAAAAAGTTGTTATAATATTAAATGTACAACAGGGAATTTGCATAAGTCACCAGTTTTGTTCCATCATGTTTTTACGTGTCCGCAGCGGAGCTTGATCGCTGCGGACACGTAAAAACAAGATGGAACAGAAAAAAAAATACGTAATGTATTATTTTAGTTTTATCACACGATGTAATCAGGGGAAAATAACGTTTTTTTTTCATTTTCGGCTATAATGCACTTGACAGTCAGAAAGAATATCGAATAAGAAATAATATTTTGTATGACACATAATTATGTACTTAAACGCAAAATTTAGGGCAATAATTGAAAATTCTTGGCTAACTCCAAAATAAACGCGCCTAAAACACATCCGAAACACAAACGTCACATCTGACGTCACAAATCATAATCGTTTTGTATAGAACGTTTTCGGCGGGTGCTGCCGCGTGCTAACTTCAAGTAACATCACGAGAAAAAACGCAAGAGAAAAGTTTTCATATTAAGTATACAGATGATTTTCTCAGGCATTATACTTTCGATTTTGATACAAAAAAAATATTTAAATTCCCTATTAAAGTAGTTGAAGACTTAATTTCAGTGAGTTTGGTCTGATTATTTTGAATTCGAAATGACGACGGTTGATTGACGTGTAGGTACGAAGCACTTCGTATAAATAACTGTAGTCATACCACTGGTTCAATCGGAACGGAATGCCATGTACACAGTATAAATAAGCACCAGTATTCTATCATCTTACAAACATGCGAAAAATCTATTAAGGAATATCGGTACTTACATTCGATACATAACGCTACATACATACGCTGCGTACAGATAGTTGAGGACGGCACGAGTTGAGTGAGAAGACTCATTCTCAAAATCATTTTTAGCGGATTTCTATAATGTTATAATGATGCTAGATGTTAAAATGTTTGCCAAATTTATCACGATCCATCTACACTATGCGATGATGAATCAGTCAGTTGGGATCTAAGTTATCGACTATATTGTTCAGCGTACGGATATGTTAGGAGCGTCTTTATAACTTCGTATATTATTTCAAAAACACTGGACGAGATAAGATACTGGTTACTTATTTGTCTGTGCCATGTATTAAAGAGTAGACAAAACCAGACTTCGGCATGGATGTTGTCCAATAGACGCCGGTCGCATGCGCATGCGTGTGACAAGTTTCATGTGAGAATCAGGGCGCGCCGTGGGAACTTAGGATCGGTACACCAATTTTTTTGGTAGGTAGAGCCTTTTATGTTTGTATCACTGCATCAAATGGTTTGCAATAAGTTGCTTGATAAGGTAATGAGTGATAGTCGTTGTGTGTTCGTTATAATTTATTTTTATGTATTTTTTTACAATGTTTCCCTACTATTAGATTAAGGGTCCAATGTCTACCTGATGGTCACTGACGTTGAAACAATCTATGTATTTTTAAATTTGAGATTTTTGTATTCACTATGCTATTTTTGTAAATTACTAAATAATACACTAGAGAAAATACGACTTGCACCAGATTAATTCTCGGACGGGAATCGAAACCGCGACCTTTGCATGTCCGTCTACTGCTCTGACCGCTGAGCTACCAGGTGACAATCAAGTGACTCGGTATACAATCTTTGTATTTGTGAAAAAGTTACTGTATACTGATATTAACATATTTTAAAAATCTTCGAAATCATTCAAGAAAGATAAATTACATACTACAGAAATGGATCCCTTATTTCAGTTATTAGGTGTTTAGAACCAAAATGGTTACAGTAGGCTTAAAACAAACAAAAGGTTTTGCCAGTGTTTTTTTGTCTTGAATATAAAAATTAAATAAACTATCTATCGCCGCATGTTGAGAACTAATCTGCACAAGTCCACAGGTGACGTCCAAGTTATTTGCTTTGGTAAAGTTATGCGCGCCGCGTCCGTAATTACTATAATCTAGTATGACGATGTGACGCTATTTTAAGAGGATAAATGCTGAATTGCTTTACACGAATGGCAGGACAGGTCAATATAGCTGTGGGAGTTGTGTTCGAATGTTTTTGCTAAGGTACTATGTTGCGACATTAACAGATTTTTGGAATTGGAGGTGGATTACAAATGTTGAAATACGCTTCATTCTCAGAATATCCATCGGCCAGATCCACAATGGATCTAGTGAGTATTTTTTTCTAATCAGATTTATTTTTAGTAAAAATGGATCTATTGAGACCTTAAATCTCAGAGATCCTATCATCATAAGCTTACTAAAAAGTTGCCTAGATATTTCTGTTAAATGATGGGAAATAACATTAGATCTATTACTGAAGATAAATTATTGAAATCGGCCGTTAATTGCTTCTTAGTTGTATCTAAGAGCTATATGTAACACCTCTGCAAATAAATGTTTGAAACATTTAGTGGCGGGACTCACTCCAAAATACATTTCAAGTACACATACACGCAAAAAAATATTGCATGAAATGCACCACGGGGCTAAAAATGATAACCCGCACAGCATTTAGTCGGTTAGAAATGACATCATGTAGTCAAATGGTGTAAAAGACACAAATAAGGCAGTAAAAAGATGCAGAGATAAGTCTACGCAGTGCGTTCGCGTAGTCAAAGGTCGTTTGAATATTGTTTGAGAATACAGGTGTTAGAGCCAGTTCCAGATAACTGATAGATTCCTAGTAATTATTTCTATTATTTTTTAATCAAACTAGAAAATAGGCGCTATCTGTGATCTGTGAAACGGTTTTCGGGATACTGAACAGATTTAAGAAATAGCTATATGGTCTACGTCATCGTATTCCTAGACAACTAGGTACAAGTTTTTTTAACTTCAAATTTTTATTGCAATGATTTCTGTAGAAAGGTTCTAAAGAACTAAATTTAATTAACATTTGATTAGTTTGATTTTCTTACGAGCAATAATATGCTTCATTGAACCTCCACCTCGTAAAACACAGAGTCGGGTGTAATTGTAACATTATACTTCGCGCCTAAGGCTGTATTTCGCATCGTCATCTTGCAATAGTTGCAATGGTTTATCACTGTACGCGTCATTAATTATCTACTTTACACCATGGGTTTACTCGTCATAAACTTCCAACCGAGATTGTAAAACTAACTTTTAACTGCCCATAAATTTATGAGCAACTTTCAAATGAAGTCTTCTTTATGTTATGACTAGCTTCATCCGCGTGAACATTCCTAATATCCCTAGGGAGCCTTTGACTGGGATAAAAAGTATTCTATGTTTTAGGCTCTAAACTATCTGTGTGTCAAATTTTGCCCCAATCTGTTCAGCCGTTTTTGCGTGATAGACGAACAAATATCCAAATATCCAAACCCACAAACTTTTACATTTATAATATTAGTAGGATAGGATAATCTTCATTTTCATTTCTAATATTCGGAAAGTGATGATATTTAAAATGAGCAGCGGGAGCAAAACTCTGCGTTCCACCCATAAAGTTAATATATCAGGTTTATTAACTTTATGGTTCCACCCCAGGTAAGAAAATAGTTTTAAAAATCGAACTGAATTTTGTTATTTTGTTATTAGTGTAGTCAAATTAGCAAAAAGGTTGGAAGTAATTCGTATAGTTGTATTTTTTTATGGAATCATTAGAAGTAATGAATAAAAGTTTCCTCTGAGTTTGCACCATTCCTGCTATGTACGGAACATTGTTTAATGTTAGGTATTAAAATTAAAGTCCCAATATTTTTTTAAATATAATACCTACAATAACAGATTCTTTCCATGTTTTGTTACAATTTTAATTACCTATCATTGCATACCCAGCTTGCTTAAATCAGATAAAAAGTTACTGAAATAATTGACAAAATCTTAACCTAGGAGGCGCCACCTTTGTGACGTCGTAGGTACTTGTTTTACTACTTTCGCGTTGCGCATGCGTTACTGATCATCAAATCACTTTTTGTCACTCGCTAAAGTAGTGGAACGAGTACCTACGACGTCACAAAGGTGGCGCTCCTAGGTTTAGATTTTGTCAATTATCTCAGTAACTTTTTATCTGAATTAAGCAAGCTGGGTATGCAATGATAGGTAATTAAAAAAGTAACAAAACAAGGAAAGAAACGGTTATTGTAGGTATTATATTTTAAAAAATATTAGGGCTTTAGTTTTAATATCTAACATTAAACAACGTTCCGTACATAGCAGGAATGGTACAAACTCAGAGGAAACTTATATTCATGTCTTCTAATGATTCCATAAAAAATTACATCTACACGAATTACTTTCGATCTTTTTGCAAATTCGACCTAATTTGACTACACTATATTTCAAATGACAGGCTGTCAAACTTAAAACGGCACAATATCTCGGAAAGTACTCATCCTAGTTTTTTTATCTTATTCGGAAAAGTCGTACGTTTCCTAAAAAGACCAAAAATTCGACTTCCACTGCGCCACCGAGCTCCTAATTAAATAAAATATTTAAATGTGTTATATAAAAAAAAATACTGTGTTTACCAAAATCTACTGCCTACCAACAATATTAGCAGCGGATGAGAACACAACAGCTCGACAACATTATGTATTCAGAGTAAAATCTCTATGAAATTGTGAACAGAAACGCGTAGATAACAAAACTGGCTGTGTTCATAATTTATGGGTCGCTATTAAAGCTGGCTGGCTTTCATTTGCAATGGAGATTCGGATTTGCGGTGACATGTTCAGTATTAAAATGATGTATAGTGGTTTGATTGCGCCCTACGGATGTATAAAACGGGATTAATTTTGTTGAAGAAGTGTTTTAGTTTGTAAATGAGGCACTTGATAGTTGCTACTTATTTTTGGTCAGTGAACAAAAGAAAATCGGATAATAAGTAGCTATTTATTAATTTTTACACGACTTCCCAAAAATAAAACAGTGTTCAGGGTTCATAAATGTTTGTGGCTTTGTGAGTTTCTTTATTCCACCATAACTTCTAAATGCTTTAACGGATTTGGATGTATGAGGTAAAATCCTTACATCAGCCTGAGTGATACTAGTTTTTTTTAAATCAATATAGCGACTGTACGACACCTCTTTTTCTTCTATTTTTTTCTTCAGTTATTACAATATAGACATAAAATAAAATGCCTTGATGAGCAAAGCCAAAACTACATTATTTGTCACTAAAATATGTGAAATACAAAAAAAAAACAAGACTGCCCAGAATGAACTAAAAAGTTAAATAACAAGTGTCATTGCAGTCGGGGGACCATTTTGTGGAACAATTTTTAATCAAAGAGGCCCTCCGATTGCAAATCCACTTGTTATTTAACTTTTTAGCTCGTATTTGGCAGTCTTTTTTTTTCAGGGCAGTCGTTTTTTATTTATTTTTGTCTTCAATAAACTGATATTGATAAACTTACAAAAGAAAGTTCGTCATTTTCCACTTATCATAATGTAACGTTGAATCAGCCGTGAAAATGTCGACTTCAACTGCGCATACCGATGCCTTAATAATCCTGAATATTTCCAGCTTTACGTAGGTGGTGCGTCACGGACACAATACCGCTATCTGAACCGTTTCATAAACTTATTGATTATAAACCTTAAAGACCGTTGTGAAAAGTTCAAAATCGATTGAGAACATTCGACAATCTGTGCAAAACTTTTGTGTCTCTTGACTGTACAACCCCTTAAATAAATAAGCCAGACGTCGAATGCTATCGAGGTATTCGCTATAACTAAAATTTACATCGTGAACTTTGTTGTTAATGGGACCTATACAAGTTCCGAAGAAAAGGGAAATGGTTTTAGATGACGTCGTAATAAACCTAGATGGCGCTATTATGTGCATTACGTGGGTGGGGTACATGTCACGGTGATATTAGCTTTATTGGACAATTCCATGATAATATCTGATCTGCCGAACCCTAGAATTATACAAGGCTTTGTTTTGGAAAGAAAAGTAAAAGTGTTATTGGGTTTATGTTCCGAAAATTTTCTAATGCTGTCTTCTGCCATAGCTGTTTTTAGGGTTCGGTACCCAAAGGGTAAAAACCAGCTAAGTGCGAGTCGGACTCGCGCACGAAGGGTTCCGTATCAAAAAACGGCAAAAAATTACGTTTGTTGTATGGGAGCCCCCATTGAATATTAATTTTATTCTGTTTTTAGTATTTGTTGATATAGCAGCAACAGAAATACATCATCTGTGAAAATTTCTAGCTATCACGGTTCATGAGATATAGCCTGGTGACAGACAGACAGACAGACGGACAGCGGAGTCTTAGTAATAGGGTCCCGTTTTTACCCTTTGGGTAAAAACGGGGAAATGGGAACCCTAAAAATGGGACCATATTACTAAGACTCCACTGTCCGTTTGTCTGTCTGTCACCAGGCTGTATCTCATGAACGTTTCACATATATAGCTAGACAGTTGAAATTTTCAAAGATGATGTATTTCTGTTGCCGCTATAACAACAAATACGTAATAAAACAGAATAAAATAAATATTTGAGTGGGGCACCTATACAACAACCGTGATTTTATTGCCGTTTTTTGGTATGGAACCCTTCGTTTGCCAGTCCGATTCGCACTTAGCCGGTTTTATTCTTTATATGGATTTTGTTAGTTTGTTTATAAAATACACGTGCCATTGTAAAATTTATGTTAAAACAATAAATAACACACTAGGTGCAGTAGTTTAATAACCATGTAACGAGTATCGTTAAGAATATGGAAATTTATAAGCGTTATCATATCTGACCATGTCCTCAAATTTAACCTGAATATATCGATGTGATGCTGCAATCGGTCTGCACACCTCACTGCCCTAGGCTTAAACATCGTTATTCCATTTTCGACCATATTATCTAAGTGGGACAACTTTAAATTTGACACCACTCAATGTTATTAGGTAATAAATTAACGCCTACCGTAATTAAATGTTTGACGTTTGAAAGTTCACCTGTCAAACACTTCACCATTTTTGAACGGATTAATTTGAAGTTTGTCTAAGGAGTGTACTACATTTTTTAACAGTTAAGAACTAGATTTGTCAGCAATTCCTTTTTGGGAAACTAAAAAAGTGGTGACATAATTTGTCGATTAGTGCGTAATTGTTGATAATGCCAAAGTCGAGCAACTTTCGAATTGTCAGCTCAAAGATGGGCATCCGAATATGGAGATTTCGATCAAGTCTTACTTTTTGGTCGACCATCGTAATTATAGGAAGTTTCCTTCATGATTTAATGAATGAGTAAGGTTTAAATAATTAAACGCTTTATTCGTGCCTTTTTGTTTGTCGTAACAGCTATTTCTTTTTGTTGTGACGAAGAGACTACTAATAATTTCAGGACGAATGTCGTATAAAAATGGAATAAACCTCGTATTTATATTTTTCATAGTAATTCGAAAGCTATAGAGTCGCGCTGCGAATGGTAAACCAGATTTTTAAATGCGTCCTTTCTATCAATAGTATCTTTGGACTAAAAAAGAAACAAGTGACAATCAATATAAGGGCAATTACAATACCTAAATCAGCGAATATTAGTTTTATCAACAAGTTAAGGCCGTGTAGACGTTATCTACGAATAAAGGTAGATATTTTTATTTCAAATAAAAATATCTACCTTTATTTTTTCGCCACATACAGTGTTATGTCATGAGACTCATGAGTTAGTATGACACATTAATCTAGTTATGATCGAGTAGGCATACACTTCGAAGCACCTTTATAGATCTTGGCCTTCTAAATGTTCCACTTATAGCATCCATATTATGTTAATGGAGTGGTTAGCATTGTTATAGAAGATCCTGTGTAGCTTTGACCCCGTACCACGTACGTTACACATACACTTACCCTCGTATGTATAGACGAGTAAGTAATGACTTGAGTAAAACATTTAAATTTTCAAATGCTTCAAATATTATACTCACATCCAATTTATAGTATAAATTAATCTTTAATGCACAAAAACTGCACTAAAACTGCATTTAAGATTGATTATACTATAAACTGCATATGAATATAAGTCAGTAGAATTAAACCAAAAAAACACTTCAAATCGGATTTAATTCTAACAAAAGGTTTTATTGTTTTAATGGCATCTTAAATATGACTGTCCTATGTTTTCCCCCTCGGCGGAGTTGTGCTTAAGTAGTGGGGGGTGAAAATATGTACCCCAAAAGGGGTATTTTTGCGGTTTTTCGATAAAGGACTTCTCCTACGTTGTAGGGCATTTAATCCTGCATAGAAAAAGAGCAGATTCTCATTTTTTGGACTATCCGTTCTCATGTTACCCCCCAATAGCTTAAGCACAACTCCGCCGGGGGGGAAAAACTAGGACAGTCATATTGGGCAACAAAAGATGCAATTGAAACAATAAAATCTTTTGTAGGAATTAAATCCGATTTCAATTCTAACCCTACTGACCTAATAATATTAGCCGCATTTGAAAATTGCAAATTTAACTCAAGTCATACTTACTTGTCTATAGGTACGAGGATTAGCGTATGATATACGTATGGAATAGTATGTACGAGTATGATGAAGTATTAAACAATGATTTATTTTTTTATTCAAGAGCTGCCCCCCTACTCAAATGGTCACTTATCTATTCGTCTGAACGCTACGCTCAGTATTAAAACTTTAAAAAAAGCAGTAAACTATAAAATTACGTGCCGTAAGCTTGACAATTCCATACACATCGAAGTCTGTATGTATTTACATAAGTTTGCAAAATGTGATTTAATCATATATTGCTCATATTTAAGCTTTAAAAGTAAGCGTAGCGTTCAAACGAATAGAAAGTTGGCCATTTGGGTAGGGGGGCTGGTAACAACTGATGGCAGAAGTTATACTGTGATAGTCATTAAACGCTTGCAGATGATGTTCTTGGGATATCATTCACCGTTGCCAACCCTTGAATAATTTCGCACTTCTTAGTGCTCAGGACTTTTTGGTTGGTGACTTAGAGCTGGCCCTGGAAATAGGTGGACCATTTATTACCATACATGCTATCATTATTAACAGATCCGGGCACCTGGCAGATTTTCAGTGATGGGGGGGGGAGTGGTTGAGCAACAAAGGGGCTGGTTTCATTCCAGGGGCCCAATCGCACTAATTCTGAACGATAAAACCAAAACCGTTACGTTGTCATTGAGGTTATATTTACCTAAAAATCTTTGGTTTAGCTTAAGAATTTTCATTTAAATTGTCCGAGATTGTCATTCTAGGCTCCTTAGGCACAGCTTTGTACAATTTTAACATAATTAAAGCGAGTATTTTTCTGTAAACAAAACTCAAGCGGTAACGATTTGGTTTTGGTTTTATCGTTGTAAATTAGCGCGATTGGGCCCCAGGTCTAACTAAAGTATGCCAGATACTTTAGTTAGACCTGGAATGAAACCAGGCCTACAGAAATCAACATCAGAATCAACATGTAAGCTACTTGACTACCGACGTAGTTATCTTACTATAACATAATCGGAAAATTCTAAAATCAGCGACAAAGAGCCAAAGCATAGGTCTGTTTAATTTTGTTTTACACCTCTTAATATTTTATGTTCTGTAGAGAACGTTAGCGTTACATTTATGTATTTTTATTTTTTTATTTCTTCTTGCGCTGACGATGATCACTATCACATCGTCATAGCCGCGATGCGATTTTTATTAAATTTATAAAACAAAGGTTCCTAAGTGACCTTCCTTTATTCTCTAACTAAGATAAAGGCTTACTCTACCTACGATGATATCTCTACCTGTATCATATTCTTCAATATAACATAAAATGTCACAGGCGCGTGGCCACATACATACAAAACAAGGTAATGACAGCGGCTAGATCGCAAAGACTGCATACGACGATGATTACAGTAATTTGCCCCGTGGATCGATAGCTACGTACCTTGGTACTTACAAGGCGAACATGATGAAGAAATTAACAGTAGATTAATTATTTTCCTTATGTTATGTCAACATTTAATTTATTTAAAAAAGCTATGTGACGAAACGTAAAGTCATTCGGTGAATGTCGGCATGTGTTTATTTAATAATTGCTTATTTAATAATTGCTTATTTGCCTATGTATTCTCAATGTTTCGATACTAAGATTTATTATATAATGATCAGCAGTTTGTAAGTTGTTTCACATTTGATAATCAGCCTTTTGAATTGGGAAACTGATAAGTAATTTGCTTTTTACGATTGCTGATGGACAACGTCAAAATATTTTTTATACAGTCCAAAAATTAAGCAATTTAAATCGTTAATAGTTTCCTACCACCGTTCAAGAAATGTTTAGTTGACAAGAAGATTGGGTGCAAGAAACTATAACGGAATCTTAGTTCTGTTCCCATTAGTATGATAATATATGATCTTTTGTCGAGCAGAAAATAAAACAAATAATACTGTTTTCATGTGACTGAGTTTTTTTTTTTACTTAGATTCATTCTTAGAAATTTGTAATACTGTAAGATTCTTCACTGTGTCGGGAGGATGTAGGAAACATATAGGTACTTCGTTACGGAAAGGAAATAAATCATGTTGCAATCAAGTTTTATTACTTAAGTCTTTGCGTGCGAAATACTACATCTGATTATAAACCACTTAATTTATAACCTACCTAAGTATAAATATTTTGAGTTAAAGAAACAACAATAATGGTCATCCATCGTAAAACTGAAGGATTTTAGTCAAAATTGTCAACATTGTTAGGTAAAATTATTTATTTTTATTTTATATTTTATTAAAATTAATTGTATTAACTTAATAAATATTTTATTTTCATATATAGTACCTATGCGCGGAATTAAATGAATAAAAGAGCGAAGTAAGAAAATAAGATGTAGACACAATCTCAACTAAATGTGACATTACACTTGCTCATAAATACTAACGAGTACGTAACACGCTTGTGCATATGTAAATGTCTATATAACAGCTTATCAGACGTCGTTTGACCGCCACACTTGCATACATTAGTGCATCAGACTGCACCGAGGTCGCAATGTATTCCGAGAATTATTTATTAACACTCGTCATATTATGATTTAAGCACGATGGTGTCACGTGTACTACAAGGAATTAGCAATTACAGTTTCGTCACAAATCTGTGCCAAGTACTACGAACGACTATTTTTTACTCCTGTCAACTGTGTACAGGGTGTTATAAAACAACCCGTAATGCCGTATATGGTAGACAGGGACCATCAAACTGAACAACTTTTACTATAGAACCAACTCTGAAATCGCGAAAAAAAAATCTGCAGTTTCATACAAAAATTAATAACGAAAATATCAAAATGTATGAAACAGCTGTTTTTTTCGCGATTTATGAGTTGGTCACATTGTAAAAGTTGTTCAGTTTGATGGTCCATATCTACCATTAACCACATTTGGCATTGCAATGTATTTTGTAACATCCTGTAGGTATATCAGTAGCACACGAAAACAGTTAATTCACAATGTAGATATCATATAATTGCTTTTTACATAAAGATTAAATATAAAACGTATTTTTTTACTGGTAATTGGGCAGAAATTTTACCACCATCTTCACGGGCGTAGCCAGGGGGGGGGGTTTTGGGGGTTCAAACCCCCCCCGAAATATACAATAGGCATCATCTATTTATTGATCTATAACATTAAAATAAAGTTAGGCAACGCGAGGAGTAAAATTTTATTCATATTAACATGTTGAATTTGCCGCGCTGCCATCTGTCACCGATCATTTGAATTACACCCACCGCATCGCATTCGGATTTTCGTATGTTTTCGTGCACCGCTCGGCTGTCGCCAGTCAACAGTCAGCAGCAGCACCGATTACCGCGAAAATAATTTAGTGGGTAGGGCAAGGGTAGGTATAAATATTCTAGCGTGCGTGCCGGACTGCAGTGAACGAAGTATTTTGTCACTTACTTGTAAGTAAATGAAAATAACTAATAAAAAAATGGGCCAATTTAATAGATCACATTTGACATCTGTCAGTCCATAGTGTGATTTGGTAAGTAAATGGTAAAGCTTTCTTTCGTGATTGTTTATACAGTAAAACTTATTATTATTAAGTTTTGGCATCCCGAGGTAACCTCGGCGAGGTTAGCAGACAACCAGCCTACATGCCTTATGATAAAGGAGTAACAGATAAGATCGGCCACGTTTTACGTGAATACTCTGTACCAACAGTTTACACTCCAGGCATAAAGGTCAACAACATATTGGGTTCGCCGAAGGATGTCACACCATTACAAACACCAGGCGTGTACAAGATAGACTGCAGCTGTTATATTGGTCAGACGACACGAACTATCACTGAAAGAGTCCGTGAATACATCACAGCTGTAAAAAACCGCCAAACTAATAAATCAGCGATTGCAGAACATTTGCTGAAAAGCGGCACAAACCATTGGATCGAATATTATCGCACGCAGGTTCTTTCTACTGCAACTTGGTCGAAACGTCGGGAAAATAGGTAGGTGTGAAAATACCTATCGTAATTTGCATGCGTTTAATTCCTGTCATTTTACTTAAGTATATCCAAATATTTATACATTGCTACAAATTTTGGCGACCATACCCGTTTCCACTGCTACCTACGATTGCCAGATGGTCGGGATTTGCCTGGATTCTCCCGGAATTCCAAGTGGTCTCCCGACTCCCGCAAATCTAAAAATCTCCCGGAAAAACTGCTGTTCCGAAAGTTCTCTAGAAAACATTAATTTTCGCGTAAGAAACTACAGATCACAAGATTAGCGTATGAAACTAACTAAAAATCGCGGCCGTTTTATTCTACTATAGACAGGCAAGAGTACAAGATTAATGGATGAAACGGGAGAAACTAACTAAAAATCGCGCTGCATGGCCGTTTTTTTTTCAATAGACAGGCAAGATCACAACTTACAAGATTAGTGGATAAAACTGACTAAAAATCACGCTGCGCGGCCGTTTTTTTCTCAATAGTTAGACAAGATTACAACTTACAAGATTAGTGGATGAAACTAACTAAAAATCGCGCTGCGCAGCCGTTTTTTTTTTTGAGACAGGCAAGATCACAACTTACAAGATTAGTGGATGAAACTGAAAAAAATTGCGCTGCGCGGCCGTTTTTAGTTTTTCGATAGACAGGCAAGATCATAACTTTCAAGATTAGTGGATGAAACTGACTAAAAATCGCGCTGCGCGGCCGTTTTTTTTTCAATAGACATGCAAGATCATAACTTTCAAGATTAGTGGATGAAACTTACTAAAAATCGCGCTGCGCAGCCGTTTTTTTTTGAGACAGGCAAGATCACAACTTACAGGATTAGTGGATGAAACTGAAGAAAAATCGCGCTGCGCGGCCGTTTTTAGTTTTTCAATAGACAGGCAAGATCATAACTTTCAAGATTAGTGGATGAAACTGACTAAAAATCGCGCTGCGCGGCCGTTTTTTTTTCAATAGACATGCAAGATCATAACTTTCAAGATTAGTGGATGAAACTTACTAAAAATCGCGCTGCGCGGCCGTTTTTTTTATAGACAGGCAAGATCACAACTTACAATATTAGTGGATGAAACTGAAGAAAAATCGTGCTGCGTGGCCGTTTTTTTTTCAATAGACAGGCAAGATCATAACTTTCAAGATTAGTTGATGAAACTGACTAAAAATCGCGCTGTCCGGCCGTTTTTTTACTATATACAGGCATTTAAGTTACATTTTTAATTTTAAATATTTATTTCTCCGAGCGGTCCTCTAATGCCCATGGGTTCATTTAATAAAAATATAAATGTCATTTCATTAACATTGTTGTAGTTTTATTTTCTTAAAACCCCCCCCGATACAGAATTCTGGCTACGCCCGTGACCATCTTGCTTGGTAAACAGGATGTGGTCTAAGGTGTAGCACATTTTCCCAGGAAATGTCTATTCACTCCTATTAAATCTTTATATAAAAAGCTAAATATTACTTAGCTCCTGTGGTGATCTCTTTATTGGAACTAGGATATGCTTGGGGTGAGGTTATAATCGACTGAATGCCTGTTCTATCGCACTGATTGATCGATTGTATAGCTAAAGGCTTGAACCGTATCATTTTGATTTAATTAATTTTGTACTTATAGTATATCATGGGGTACGTATCAGAATGTCTTAAGTTAGAATGTCTAAACTTGAAATGACAAAGTTCAAAATGTCAAAAATTTTAATGTCTAACGATTAAAATGTAAAAAGTTCAAAATGTCAAAAACGAAAATGTCAAACGGTCAGATAATCCTAAATTAAAATGTCTAAGTTCAAATGATCAAAACTTAAAATGTCTAATAGTCCAAATACATATAATGACGTATAGAATTTACTTATTTTCTTTCATTTAGGTATCTTATTAATTAGGTTAAATAACTGCGTGTTAACCTCTGTTACTCCGCCGCACATCAACATAGCCACGCCACTCCCTGATTCGATAGCCGGTGCCAGTCACTGATTCAGTAGCCGGCGAACAAAACCCACCAATTGTCTTTGGAATAGATTTTTTTCTGGCGCCTCGCCGGCCGCTGCCGCGGCACGGTAGCTAAATTTGCTATAAAGCATTTTAGGCGAAGCCCAAAGACACCTTCACAGACTCAATTAACCTTAAAGAAGGCGATTCGTTTTAAGATCCAACCCAATTCAAATAAATCATTGTGAACTTAGACTTTTCAAGTATTTGATACGTTTGATACTTTGAATTTTGCTATTTTGAAGTTAGACATAATGATTTTCGACATTTTAAACCATTTGAATTTTAATTTTTGACATTTTGAACTTTGTCATTTTAACTTTAGACATTCTAACTTTAGACATTCTGATACGTACCCATATCATGGTGATGGCGACTTGCCTAGTATCATTAAGTATGTAAATTAATGAATACTAAGGATCATAAAATTATTAGACGTTAACTATTCTAGATAAATACATAAAACCAACTCAATCTTCTACGCCTTCGTTATTAATAATTTAATATTTTTAATAGAACAATTTATTGCAGTAACAAATAACAAGCCCAGATAATCGTTTTCAGTCAACTTTGCCTAACGTTACTTTGCAATGAGTAATATATGGCGCGATTATCTAGACTTGCGGTTTGAACGAAATCTAGGCTCTGTTTTATACGCAGGCCACGCGCCTGTATAGGCAAATACGGAAAGCACATTGTTCCAGCCACGACAGAAAACAACGATCAGCACTTTACCAAGTCACCATTATTGTGTATTGACTGATAAATAGAACAACAATTGACAGTCGCGAATGTACCAATTTGGGGCTTAAAAGTGCTATTATGCAAGCACCTGTTAATCAGACTTGTGAGTGACCTTCTTGCATGATAGCAGGAGAGAATATGCTGTTATTAGGGAGTTTATAGTCTGTAGAGGCGCGTTATAATGGCACCCATAGAGCATAATCGGCGGGACGTAATGCGGGTCAAGATTTCCATTGCATCTGGATGTGTGGCGGCTCAATCGGTGATTACAGCTCGGTTTGGAGATCGCATCGGAACAATCTGGTGTAATTTTCTCGGTTCTTATTGATTACGGAACTGTGAGCGTTAATTTTAGCGAAGATTTTCTTTAAGAGCCCAAACGCATTGGTTAAGCCGTAGTTTTGGTGATCTGATCTTTTTTTTAAAAAGAAAGAAACATCATATTTGATTCGATAAAAAGAGACTAACACTAAAAAGCATATGAAGTTTAATATCTGTAAGTTTCTTTATAATTAAAATATTTTTCTTGCGCCACCAAACTTGAGTCTTGTCACATAATAGGGATGTCGAAATTCACAAATTCGTAAAGCGACCTATAAGTTGTGTTGTGACACACCGGTTCTTCTTCACGGGACTTATTAATCATAATCACAATACAATGTAACCAATACTGCCGATACGAATTAACAATGACACCGGTTCACAATGCTCGTCCCACATGCTGCCTTGGCATTAACGTGAAATGTCTGGCAGATTCCAGAAGACGATATGGCCCAATTGTTAAGTGTCAATATTGGTGACGTCACTAGTGCGTTATGGCCAAAACGGTAGAGGGGTCTCGAACGAAACTTTAGTATCTTGTTTTTTTTATTAAATTGTATGTTCAGTGCCTGTGTCATTGGTTTTATTGCACAGAGTTTGTATGAAATTATTTGATAGGTGAGTTTATTATGATAGGTTAATATGCACCTTGTTTAAAGTTGATGACTATGATATTGATTAGAAGTGACAGTTAATTTTATGTACTTACTTATTACCTATACTTATTTTACCTAAACTACTTTTTACTAATTTTATAAACTCGTAGCTTCATTTATAAACATCTTTAAAAATTTGTATGCAAGATGTAGCGAAATGTGTACGATCTTTTAATATAACACCACATGTATTTATACCGCATTTCAAGCAAATTACATATCTTTATCTTTATCTTTAATGCAACATATTCAGAACCTGTGAAACCAAACTGGTTTTATTGCACAGAGTTTGTATGACATCATTTGATAGGTGAATTTAATGCAACATATTCAGAACCTATGAAACCAATTAATTGTAAAGGGAAGTGAAAAAACATAACAATTAAGTATAATAAAATAAACACAAAATGGTGCAAATTAAAACTGGAACAAATTACAATTAAACAGAAATCACAAAATGTTAGTTGTTAAAAAAGGTCATCTCATTCAGATAACAAATAAAACAGTATCAAATAAAAAATTAAGTAACGTAAGTAAATGACTTAAATCGAAATTTATTTCGCCAAACGAATTCGCTCAGTTCACTCATAACACCCAAATAAGCAAGTAGCTAACCAGTTAAGCAACTATGCGATCATCTAGATGATTTACCTTATGCAATATGCAGCCTAAAGTGGTGATTAATGGATGCACATGACGTAAAAAGTGTGCCAGGGTGTAAACGAAGCGAACATAGCCCGTAGGGTAATAAGTCTTTGTAGATGAAACAAATAGATATGATGTTACCAAATGTTAAACATAAGACATGGTCAAAGACTTAGGAAATCGTTTGGATCTTGCATATTATATTTGGTTCTGTTGGAAAGGCAATCAAAAATCAAGAATATCCTAGATAATGCTTCATGAACTAAATCTTCATGACCAAGAAAGTTAAATATTATCAATTTTCTCAAAACTATCCTCAAAGTGACATTGGTCTTTCTTTTCCTGCTGTACCTTTCGATCAAGAATACCGTAGATGTCCGGTCACTTTAAAAATGGCACCTCGAAATAGCGTCCCACTTACAAACTTGGCGTTTATTTTGTACATAATCACCTCTTATTTTGTACAAAATCACATCTTTTATCACTTTGTGCAAAATAAGCGCCCAGTTTGTGAGTGGGACGCTATTTGAGGTGCCATTTTTAAAGTGACCGGACATCTAAGGTATTCTTGATTGAAAGGTACAGCAGGAAAAGAAAGACCAATGTCACTTTGAGGATAGTTTTGAGAAAATTGATAATATACGTATTTAACTTTCTTGGTCAAATATATTTTTAAATACAGAGAGTGGGGACTATATCTTTTATGCATACACACAGAGTCGCATGCGTACAATGCTTCGTTTTCACTGTTTTTAGTTTCATAGCATTTAAGAATTTTGTACTAGATGACATTGTTAACTCAATAAAATAATCGGACAAAATGGATAATAATAATCTTTCTTTCCCTGTACTCTTCAAATATGTATCATTCTATTTGATATTGATTATGAATTGATTATTACTTTGTAGGAATCTTGCTTAAGAAGGCTTTTGCGACAATCCTAGGACAATTTCAATCATGAGAGTGTTAACAAGTTTACATTTTATTGAAATTTTCCGTGCTATTTCCAGGAATACTTTTTAACTACCCATAATAGCTATCAGTGGGGATATTTAAATGAAAACCGGCCAAGTGCGAATCGGACTCGTGCACAAAGGATTCCATTAAAATTTCGTTTGTATTGTATGGGATGGGAACCCCACTTAAATATTTTATTTTATTCTGTTTTTAGTATTTGTTGTTATAGCGGCAACAGAAATAGATCATCTGTGATAATCTAACTGTTTAGCTATCACGGTTTATGAGATTCAGCCCGGTGACAGACAGACGGATAGTGGAATCTTAGTAATAGGGTTCAGTTTTTACACTTTGGATACGGAACCCTATAAAGTCTGATTATTACTTCCTGATAATTATGATAGCCTGAAAATTATATGACAGATCTATGCTCCAGTATGCTCCAGCCAGAGGGGACATTTAGAAATGACTGATGACGATTTTCAGACAGAATTATTGCAATTATACAACTTTCTTTAGGACTATCGCGAATTTAACGGCGTTCGGGTGTGGCATTATTTACAACAAACATGAGTCGTAAATTGTACGTCAAAGTTGTATATTACATTAAACAGTTGGAGGTAAATAATTAGATCCGATTTTATTTGGTTGACATCCTGTTTGTTCGAAGATTGATCGAAGGTTGTACGAGATTATTATTTAACTAATGACTTGTTAAAATGCTTTGACAGTTCAAAGAATTAGTGACGTGGATGTAATTAAATGATCTCTTTACATCGTAGTATCTATAAAAAAGTTAACCAGCTTAATCTGCTATTTCTACACCTTGCCAATTTTCCTCAAATTTTAGTTCAAGTGTTATTATTAATTGTTTTAAAAAAGTTATATAATTACACTTAGAGCTAAATTCTTATGATGTTTCATGTTATCATATTAGTACCTATCTTTTACTAGAAAAAACACGACTCGCACCAGATCAATACTCAGACGGGAATCGAACCCGCGACCTTTGGATATCCGGTCCAATGCTCTGACCGCTGAGCTACCGAGTCACTAGTGACATCGTCGAATTTTTCCTAGTATATCCTAAACTCTTACGCTGTAAGCCAGCGTTATTTCACCAATGTGAGGAATTACCTCGACATTCAATTGAAATATCTTTCCAGATATTTTAACAATTGATTAAGATGAAATAGCTATATAATTTTTAAATTTGAGATTTTTGCATTTACAATGCTATTTTTAAACAATACTAAATAATATACTAGAAAAAATACGACTCGCACCAGATCAATACTCAGACGGGAATCGAACCCGCGACCTTTGGATATCCGGTCCAATGCTCTGACCGCTGAGCTACCGAGTCACTAGTGACATCGTCGAATTTTTCCTAGTATATCCTAAACTCTTACGCTGTAAGCCAGCGTTATTTCACCAATGTGAGGAATTACCTCGACATTCAATTGAAATATCTTTCCAGATATTTTAACAATTGATTAAGATGAAATAGCTATATAATTTTTAAATTTGAGATTTTTGCATTTACAATGCTATTTTTAAACAATACTAAATAATATACTAGAAAAAATACGACTCGCACCAGATCAATACTCAGACGGGAATCGAACCCGCGACCTTTGGATATGGACGATGTCACTAGTGACTCGGTAGCTCAGCGGTCAGAGCATTGGACCGGATATCCAAAGGTCGCGGGTTCGATTCCCGTCTGAGTATTGATCTGGTGCGAGTCGTATTTTTACCCGACTGCAAGAGGGTTATGTTTTTCGCGCGTATCTTGTAAGTATGTAAGTATGTTTGTATGTAATATTCTTTATTACCTCATATCTTTTAAACGGCTGAACGGATTTCCATGATTAACATATTGTTAGATTTGTCTTGCCAGCCCAAGTGTTCTTAAGAAAGTGACGTTATAAAAAAACCAACATGACGGCTGCAGGGTGCTATTATACGTAGTGAAAAAAAAAATTTTTTTTTAGAATACTGCAATATGGGTGTCAAATTAAAGGTCTCACTAAAAGGATTTCAAAAAGGTATATCATGATTGTAATAAATAATAACTAAAAAAGAAATAAATAAAAAAATAAATTAAAAAAAATTAAAAACCCTCCTGCATAAAAAGACAAGTCAACTGAAAAGATGGAAACAAGATTAAATATTAAAGGCAACATTATAACATGCAGTCGGAGGCATATAACTCAAATTATTCATAATGTCACTTTCTTATGCATGCCTCCGACTGCATGTTATAATGTTGCCTTTAATATTTAATCTTGTTTCCATCTTTTCAGTTGACTTGTCTTTTTATGCAGGAGGGTTTTTAATTTTTTTTAATTTTTTTTTTTTTTCTAGTATATTATTTAGTATTGTTTAAAAATAGCATTGTAAATGCAAAAATCTCAAATTTAAAAATAAAAAAAACCTATCTTTTATCTTTATTCTTTTAGCTCATCCTATAATTTTCTACGATGTTTACTATTGCTTATATAGTATACACATCAACTTTGTCTAGGGATACAGGTGTTATTTTCATACAAACGAGGTAACTTTGAAGCCTTGGTTTTCTGCCAGGGATGTACCGTGCTGTAATCTGATGATGGCCATCCAGGGAATGAATGGAGTAAATTCAGATCGCTATACACACCCAACTGATCTGATCAGCATTCTAAAAGATTAATGGGTCAGAGTTCTCAGTTTGAGGATTTACATACATTTTCATGCTATTTTCGCGGTTTTTGTAAACATGTCCATTACGTTTTTAGAATGCTGGTCAGATCAGTTGGGTGTGTATAGCGATCTGAATCTCCTCCATTCACTCCCTAGATAGCCGTCATCAGATCACAGCACAGTACATCCCTGGCAGGAAACCAAGGCTTCAAAGTTACCTCGTTTGTATGAAAATAGCACCTGTATCCCTAGACAAAGTTGATGTGTGTAATACTAGCGACCGCCCGCGACTGACTGCGTGGATAGTATTTTGTCTATCCCTCGGGAACAGTTCATTTTTTCGGGATGAAAGGTATACTATCGTCTGTGAACTGGCAATAGGTCCTATCAGAAAAAAAATCCTTTTTGTTTTTTTGTATCTAAGTGTCCTATCAGGTGACAGAAATATGTGAAGAACGACTTGAATATTGGCGCCAATAGTTGACTCTTTTATTTTTTTTATTAATTAAATAACTATAGGTACTACTACTTCAAAAATAATTAGTTTTTACACAGTCCTGTAAAGTTGCGTGATAAAAGATATAGGACCTTTTTGCAGTTAAAAGACGCTATGTCCTTTTCTGTACCCCTGACAACGTGTATGCAAAATTTCATGATGACCGGTTCAGAAGTTAAGACGTGAAGGCATAACAAACAAACAAACAAATTGACTTTCGCATTTATTATATTTGTAAGATGACGGCAGCGTCAACAATACACACAAATATACTTTGGTAATAACACAGAATAAATAATAAGGAAAAGTAACAATATTATTCATTCACAGAATCGATTTGTCCCCATCAGTCGCACCAGCAATTACTTTTATTAGATTATCCGCTAAATTGACCCAAGAATTCGTAATTTAACAATTTTCTTCGACCTGCGGTCGGTTCGAACTAGACTTATAAATGTTTAACGCTGATTTAAATTTCGTGTCTTCACAACGAGCATTGAATCGTAGCGAGCATTTCACCCAGGTGATCCATAACAAATTCCTAGCTATGAATAGACTATCAATTTCTCAATGTTGACAAGTGGCCAGGACGAACCTCAATTGGTATCAGTACTAAATAGGCAATTTCCTACAAGTGCAATTACTACGATCAATGCAAATTCAGGATCGAACGCTGACCATTTACGGGCCTCATTAACGGGAGAAAAAAGCAAATTAAGCCCATAGAGTGACAACCCTTATAAAAGTTTTTTTAAGGATGCCTCCAAGGAAGACGAGTTGTGTTTATTTGTTTTACAATATGTCTTGAAATGGTCATAGTTGTCTATGAATATTCATGGTGCTGCTATCACGTCTATTATGAACAACTTCATTCGGTACATGCTTAAGAGGTGGAAGAATTGTGTTTTTTTTTTGTGTTATCGACTAAAATTTCACGTGTTGTGGTGTTTTCTACATTCCAATGAAGAAGTATCCTTTTTTATGCTATTATTAAAATGAAGACCACATTATACACAACTGTGAAAGAATTATCAAATTATCTCTAAAAATAAAAAAGTTACAGGACGTGAAAGTTATAATTTCGCTCATCGGGAACCGGTGGCTTGATGTCATTTACGGAACATCTCCAGCGGCCGGCCGCGCCACCGCCATTCAAGCAACAGGTGGGATGACGTCACGCCCTTACAATCGCATCGCGCAAAAATTCGTCAACTTAAATTATTTATTACTCTGCCATTTACTGACGGATTTAAATTTTTTTCACTAGTATATTAATTATAGGCTATATTTTAATTTTATGAAGTTAATTAAAGCAGTTTTTACATCATGAAACTTCTCCATTCTAATGAAGTTAAGAAAGCCAAAAATTGTAATTGATTAAAAAATTGTATTGTTACTCCGTAGTGTATAACCTAATCTAGATGATTTCTTCCCAACAATTTCCTCTTAAAGTAACATTAAAAGCAATTATTAGTATCTATTACAGATCAGAGAAACCAAACGGCGCATTACTGTAAACAAGGTAGGCATCATAAATACTAACTTCGAGCGCTAGATGGCGGTAAAAGCGCACAATGGCGCGGGGGCGTCCGCGCCGCTTCCGAAGCACTATTGATTTGCTACTAACTGCGCAGGAACTCGAATAAATCCATGTTTCTGCGAGACAACATGAATTTTATCTAAGCTCGCCGTAGGTTGTAAGTTAGTTTGAGCTGCGTTTAGCGTTGGAGCTACTAAGATTCCTTGTTGGATGTTCAGTTTCACGATTGCCGCTGCCAGCCTTTAAATATTTATGAGATGTTAATCTGATAGCGCGTCTGAGTGCGGCTCAACTAGTTTATTGTCATCTTCATCATTTAAAGTTGTTCGTGTGAAAGGATGAACTAAAAAACTAGGCTGCACTTAGTAAAATGCCTTAAAAGTATTTTAATTAACATCAATGTTAAATGCGTTAATGACTTTATCTGTTTTCTATTTACGTGTACACATTTAAATAAATAGACCGTTTCTTAAGCTAATGAAAAAATATTTTACAAATTAGCATTTCCATCAATATGCACCAATGCATTGGTGCATATTGATGGAGAAGTATGATTTTGTGAGTAAGTAAAACTTAGACTTGACTGAAGAATAAAATAGCTGAAAGTTTATGTTCAAAAGTTATCAGTTTCGTAAAGCGCTGTTCATTTGTATCCCACCCCACGCAATGTGACAGACAACATACGCGGTGTATGGTATCTCAAGCTGTCTGCCATTCGTGGCCATATCTTGCAAACGATCTCTCAAAATAGCAAATTAAATAAATAAAAATATTATGTCCATGCATTGCTCTAACTTTATATATGTTTAAAGAATTTAGTCGCATATGACACCCCTAAGTGCCAAAAGTCGGTGCTATTCTATTCTACCGGATGGCACACGAATAGTAATGCAGATAATATAAGACGGTTTTAATATACAGCAATAAATAATTGACTCGAAAAAAAATGTCGCAGCGAAGACTAGAAGCAACAGTGTGACACTCTCCAAACCTCTTTTTCGTACGGAAGCCCAAAGAAAGACGCATGACAAATTATTTCATTAATTCAATTAAGGAATTCAATTAAGTTTATTAGTTTCTGTATAACTATAAGTACTTATAGAGAGATGTAAAGTGTGCCGCCGATGTACGATAATGTATTTAATTAATATTGAGAACCGGCCTCCTTCCTGTTTTGACAATAAAAAAAAACAAGAAGACGGCGATAGAAGATTTTACGAAATAATAGTAGTTTATGAAACTGATGCATAATGAGGGGTATTAAAACATGAGTGTCTGTTTTAATAGAATCACACGAGTGTATTAATACCTAGTTGTATGCAGTTTCATACACTAATTTATCTACACTCATACAATTGGGATTGAACCTACTAAATAAAAGATCATCATTAGAAAAGAGAGAGAGTTTTTGCTTGTATTAGGTGCCTCGCAGTATCTAAAATATCGGGCGGAGTCAAATTTTCTTCACATTCACTGCTATCAGACATTTAGGCATTCGGGCAAGAATAAAAAACCTATGAATTTCAGTGCAACAAAATCTAAAAATCGAAGTCAATACTTTTTTGTATTGCGTTAAAAATGGCGTGCCCGGGCACCACAGACCATAGATACTACAATGAGCCCAAACGCGCCAATAAATTAAAAAGTAAAAGTGTGCTAAAAAAATTAAAAAGTTATTTTATCTACTCTCGTATCGTAAAATTAGAATTATGAATTTCAAAGCGAATTTATATTGACATACTTTATACACGCAATACCGAAAAAAAATTAAAAAGTTATTTTATAACATACCTTCGCTAACTGAAGTATGCTATAAAATAACTTTTTTTCTCATTTTGATACAGGGCAAATCCAAGAAGAAGGCAGTGCCGCGATAATAAAAAAAACAATGATATTTCCATATACTTTCCTTAATTAAAATGTACTCTATGGTAATCGATGACTTAGCCAAACGATTAGTCTGCTGGAATGCACTACCTGATTATTATTTTTTCTAATAGAATACGCGCCATGTTTTGATTTTAATTTTTACTTTTGCTTAAAAATGTCTTATAATAGTGAGTGTGGACTCCACCCGATATTTTAGATGCGGCGACGGAAAAACGTCTTACTTAACCTAGGTAAGTACCTACTACCTACCTAGTTGTAGAAAGTCGATCGTCCAAGTTGTTAATTTATTTTGTAGGTGCAATCACAAATTGTATGAGTATGAGAGTAGATAAAGTAGTGTATGAAACTGTACATAACTAGGTATTAAATCACTCGTGTGATACTATTAAAAACCTCGCCTACGGATCGGTTTTTAAACACACACTCATGTTTTAATACCCCTCATTATGCATCAGTTTCATAAACTACTATTATGATGCAGATTGTTGAACTGTAATGGCCTTTTTTTTATTTTACCTATCCATCCATCCATTTATCCATCTTTTATGAATTTATATTTGGAACTTTACGTTGTGAGTGTAGAATAGATTAAAACTTATTACGCATTACCGGATGGGGTGAACATCAGAAAAAAGTAAATTAGTTCAAGGAAATTAACGAGTGAATTTCCAAACGAAGGTGTTTATAGATTGTGTAAAGGTGTCGAGAGTCTCTAGACACGGGAAATCAGCCTTCTCATTTGCATCAGCTAAGCTTTGCTAATACATTTTTTTATTTAATTCGACAAAAGTGTTTACGTACCATGTTTGGTCGAACATGGATTAACCTTTTCATAAGGTCAAATAGCTTTTGAATTTACCTCTTTGGTATTTTTTAATTTGTAAATAAGAAATAGTCAATACTAAATAAAATTTCGCAATTCATGAAGTCATATGCCTATAACTGATTGTTTTTAATTACTTAATTGTGTGAAGACGCAGCATTGACCTTTTTATATAGATGTAGAATCTATTTGGTATGAATATTAAACTGGGACTGAATGTCCTTAGTCACGAATTGCATAGAAAAAGCTTTCAAATACAGTTTTATATTTCATTAGAACTGCATTTTGTTTCTGTTTACACATCTATGAAATTAGCTTTAAAAATCGCATCGCTAATCTAACACCGAAGCCCTATACATAATACTCATCAACTTTGTCTAGGGATACAGGTGTTATTTTCATACAAACGAGGTAACTTTGAAGCCTTGGTTTTCCACCAGGGATGTACCGTGCTGTGATCTGACGATGGCCATCCAGGGAGTGAATGGAGGAGAGGAGATTCAGATCGGTGTACATATCAAACTGATCTGATCAGCATTCTAAAAGATAAATGGGTTTCAGGATTCTCTCAGGTTCTCAGTTTCAGGATTTCCATACATTTTCATGCCATTTTCGCGGTTTTTTTAAACATGTCCTTTAATCTTTTAGAATGCTGGTCAGATCAGTTGGGTGTGTAAAGCGATTTTAATCTCCTCCATTTACTCCCTGGATAGCCATCATCAGATCACAGTACAGTACATCCCTGGCAGGAAACCAAGGCTTCAAAGTTACCTCGTATGTATGAAAATAACAGCTGTATACCTAGACAAAGTTGATGTGTGTAATTTCATAATTACTATTATTAATTACTATTACTATTAATGATCATTCATTTGTTTAATTACTACTAATAAATATTCTGCGCCAGAAATATTTTATCTAAATTTCATCTGCTTATAAGCTTTTTTCGTAACTTCCATAAATCATCTCGTTTATCATATCTACCTCAGCTACCGCACTTGTGCTGTTATGTATTATGCTACGGTGCAACGAAACTATCAAGAGCTTATCTCCGCTTCATTACGCAGAGTTGAGAGCCCAAGTGAGTTGAGAAGAGCCTGGACTTTCTCTGTAAGGAAGCCTAAGTGACACCATTACGCCTTACACGGTCCACATCGCACTTGCTTTACATACTAAACTTGCCCATCCGGCGTGCACTAATTCCGAGGGATGGGACATTGCTCGATATATCGACTACTTTTCGCTTTCGCTGGGTATTCTTAAGTACTTTATGGATAGAAAAACTTTATCCGTTTAAGTCTATGTTGTATTTTAAATAGTAAAGAATGTATCTTCTCAAAATATATTTTTCCAACATATAACTTAAATAAAACTATTTTATGGATATTGTGGCATCATAATTCTATTCACACTTTCGGAATCTTTGCAACAAGTTGTAAGCTTTTTTATTTCAATGTAGTACGTATGGAATCTTAGAAGTGAATGTAATTAAAAGTAATTACTACTGTTTGTCTTATTAATATAAAATTAATATAATACCCATCTCAAGTTTTTAAGTATAAAAAATGTAAGTACTACGAAATTTTCTTCATTTTATTGTTTCCGGTCATAAACGTTATAAAAATATACGACATATATTTCTCGTGCATGATAAAATACGTATCAATTCCATGTTTACCGCTAGAACAATATTAATGTAATAATTGTTTCGTTTTATCGATACGGCAGCCTTTAACGGCATGGAATCCCTATTATAAAACTGCTGCTTATAGACGTCGCAGGCATCGAAGATGTCAGTGTCCATTAAAGGGGAAACCGCTCTTTATTTAGTCTCAATCGAGCACATTTATAGTCTTTACATTCAACCTAGAATATCGTGATGAAAGATAAACATAATTAAACATTCCTTTACGGTACTTGTTAAAATTGTTATTACTTCTTTTTTCAAATAAGTAGGTTTACGTCCTATCGATATCGACACTCAAATGATAATTACTGGTTTAGGGAACTATTCGGTAGCACATCACTATGGCGGCTTTTTTGATTCGTTGTATTCGATTACTGATTGAAAATTAGATCATTAGTATGTTAATATCACTGTTACTGACCTTACTTGAATAATTATTTGTAAAAATGTTTACGTTGTAGGTATGCGGTGAAGACTTTCGGACCACACGCAAGGAGATCATTATAACCGACCAGTATTATTTGAACTGTTGGTTTGGCACATCTTTATTTATTATGTAAAAGTATGGAAGGTCAGACTTGAGTGGTCATGCTCTTATTTCTGACGGGCACAATACTCCAATTTGTGCAAAAATTGTACTCTCAATAATAAGGGAACTTTCCCTTATTTTTATAATAAGCGAAGACCCACCACGTGTGTTACCGAACGCGTTTTTTACCTTCCTACCTTTATGATTGATGAAAAAATCGAGTAGCAATATTGGTGGCAACTTCGTACCTACTGCATCGACAGTTTAATTAACTAATAACGACTACGCATGTCTTTAGAACTTATTTTCGGATAGTCAATTACAATTTTCAATTTGTTTGACAGTGATGGAACTTGCGTTATGCAATCTGGCGCGTAATTAGTACATATTAAATGAGTTGGCATTTAAGCTACCGGCAGTCGGTACAATTTTTTAATCTTTTTTTATTAAGGCTGATTGATACGAGATAAGTATAAATTAATCTGGTTTTCAGTTGTGGTGCTTTTGTGTGCACGCACGTTTACGCATTATTAATAATGTTTTAACGCAAATAAAGAAAGTGAAACCCTTATACCAAGCTATCGTTAATATCAGATTCATCGAGATCCTTAAAGATATCCTTATAAGCTCATCAAAATGCCATATTTGGAAGTTCGATCAGTTAAAAACAAATCAGTATTAATTTATGAATACCATGTAAGATGGTGTTTACATTTACATAATATGACTTAGAGATCTATCTTTACTTTCTTCTGTCAACTGAGTGGAAGTGGTTCATAAATTTTAATATGCGAGTGAACACAAAATGAGCACGTGAGCGATGTTTGCTAAACTATTTGTCGACATAATTCGATTTCACGGGCTCATTGTTAATTGCGATTTGAGGATCGATGCATCGGACTGGTTTGCGGAGAAACCAGCCAGGGGTACGCGACTATTTAGAGTAATTTTTATTACACTTGATTCCAGCCTACGTTAATAAATCAGTTTAAGTGGTGCTTACGCTCTCTCTGTGTTTTCTAGATACAGTTGTTCTGACGAATACCGTTTTGCTATGAATGTTGTTAGGCGTGCACATACATATTGTTTTAGTGTGCGTCTTTACTATGTAGCGTAATACGATTACGCACACTAAAATAATGTGCATGTGCACGCCTGACACTGTTCATAGCAAAACGGACTTCGTGAGATTGAAGAACTATACCTACTATTAAATAGATCAATAGTAGAAATAAATACTGTTGATTACTTTTGATATTTTGATATGAATAACATAAAATAAGTAGGTATGAAAAACATCTTACAAAATCAAGTAGACCTGCAATGATAACCAGTTTATTATTACCTGAAACAATAAAAAAATAAATTAGGTAAATGTTTATAAAACAATAAATAAAAATAAATACGTAAGCTTCTTTATGGAAAATAACAACACACAACAAAATCAAAAGTAGGCTCAACTAAAAACCATAAACAAGCATCTTACAAATATGAAGTTTTAAAAAAATAATACGTTTATGATGAAAATGTTGTGCACATCTGATGATTTCTCTAACGGCAGCGTGTCGTTGGCGTCTCGTGCGGAATTTAGATACTGTCTCGGACACTCGCTTGTTAGAGGGCTGCGTTTTCACTCTATGCGCTTGCGTCGCCGAGTCGCGTGCCTGCCATATTTTATACGTGCCAGCTTTTGTCATTATGCATCGATTACTCGAGACTCGAGACTCTCTCGAGAGACATTCACCCTTCTTGATTGAAACGTTTATTTTTTTAAACTAGTGAAATTATTTGCTTTTTTGTTTCACATATGAATAGTCACCGCTGTATTTTGTTTTTATGAATTACAGATATTAGCAAAATGTTTCAACTATGTAGAGCTTGATTCTAAACTCTCGTATCTATAGACGAGTAAGTATAATGACTTGAGTAAAACTTGCAATTTTTAATTTCTCATGTAATTTATAGTATTAAGGCCTTAACATACATCAATCCGAGCGGGTCGATCTGTGATAGAGTGAAATCGAACGTAACTCTATACGCTTTGGGTTTAAATGAGTGTGCGTTCCAACGCGGTGGTAGAGGTCGAGCGCCGAATCCTCGATTTTTACATGTTTTTATTACTTTTCTTCGCTTTCAAATTAGTTAAAAAAAAGTATTCAATTAAAATTGAAGGAATTGACATCGCAGATTTTTATGTGTTGGTTTTAATATAAACGAATGTTCTGTTTCCGAGAAGTTTTGCAAATAAATCCAAAAACGAGGGCCACGGGATATTTTTTTACATCAAAGGTGGTAACATTTTTAAAATGTTTTAAATTAAATCTATTGTGTTTTATTTTAAGTGCATTATATATTTTTTTTATGATAGCTTTACGCGCGTATTCTTTCAATATTTTGAATTGAATATTGGGATTTGACGCATGTTAACGCTTTAATATTAAATGCACCTAAACTGCACTAAAACTGCATTTAAGATTAATTATAAGTACTATAAATTGCATGTTAATAAAATATTAGAAGCATTTGAAAAATTCTAAGTTTTACTCAAGGCATTACTTACTTGTCTATTGATACAAGGGTAAGTGCTATAGAATGAAAAAATATACTTTAGATTAGAGCCTAGTTCTGTACCAACAATATTAAACCAACTAAGTAGAGTCTTAGTAGAATATAATTTTTGTTTCCTTTTTAGATTTAATAGTGAATATTCAATTTAAAATTTAATTCTAACCAACATAGTTATTCATATCAATGATCAGTGGTCTTACGTATTGGCTCCTAATGCGTTTCAGATTATAGTGCTAAATGCATAATTTTATGGTGGTCGTTGAGCCATCAAAACATCGTTAGATATGGAATATTAATATTGATTTTATAGTGGACGTGCGGCGTCTTGAGGTTAACATCGTTTTATAATTAAGTAACTTATTAAGTAAATATTAAATTTATAACTTTGTGTACGTTTTGAAGTGGTCTTTTATTTATTTCAATTAAGTTTGTCAAGTAGGTATCCTTAGTAAAAAGCATACGACAAGTGGTTTCTCGTGTAGGCGAATGAACATTTCCAAATAGTTATTCTTGTTGCTCAGCTATTGAATTCTGGGTGATTAGAAAAATGATAAGAGCCGAAAAAAAATTAGAAAATTGCGAATACTAAATAATCAATAATATAATATAATATAATATAATATAATATAATATAATATAATATAATATAATATAATATAATATAATATAATATAATATAATATAATATAATATAATATAATATAATATAATATAATATAATAAAATATAATATTATACTATATAATTAAAACTAAATAATATACTAGAAAAAATATAACTCGTACCAGATCGGATGGGGTTCGATTCCCGTCCGAGAATTGATCTGGTGTGAGTCGTATTTTCTCTAGTATATTATTAAGTATTGTATAAAAATAGCATCGTGTACGCCAAAACTCAAATTTAAAAATTACGAATGTTGTTAAGATCATAAAAACATAGAAGCTAATAATGAAGAGCTTTTTATAACCATTTCTGGAAACAAGACAAAGTTGATTGCTCAACCATATACCCAGCGGTTGTCTTACCCAGACAAAAGGAAAATGTCTCTTATACGACCAATTAAACCTCTCATTACTTAAGATGCCTTCAGGAACAGTCTTAAATTATAGTAAACCATCAATAAGAGGCGCAAAACTGCACGGTATTTTAACGAAACTTTAATTTGAACTAAGTAAACAGTTTTGCTACCGAAAAGAAGCGATGAGGTTACGGTTCCAGATACCTTGTTGATCACATTAACTCATTAATGTTCTTTTACCTCTAATTTAATTGGATTGATAAAGTTTATTTATGGTATCTGTTCAGTGATATATTGAATGCTGCTATTAAATATGTCTATTATTCGTAATTACTGATATCTGTAGTTTATAATTATTGAAATTATTACTTTTAGGACCTGTTCTTTTTAGAAAATATTTGTTTTTTTTTAGTATAGCCTTAGCGGTTTGATAGTTAACTGTCACAAAGAACGATCAGGGATTTTCGGCACCTTGCCAAAAATGTGTACAAAGTTCTATCTATCTCTATACCCAAACCGCATCAAAGGACATGTCCCATCGCGCCTATGTCATTTGCCTCACCATTCTCAAAAAATGAAAGTCTATCGCGTCTTAATCAAAGTAGTATGTCAGAGTAGGTATTTTACTCTAGAATCAGATTAATAATTATTTTCTGCATTGAAAAGTGGGATTTCTAAGTGAAAACGCTTTTAAATCACAATTTTTTATCATGATAGTACTATTTACTTACATTTTTTTTTCACAAAATACTTCAGAAAACTACTTAATGTTTTTGTAATTGTTTTTCTAAATATAAAACATTTATTGACTGATACTATACCTAAATAAAATGTCATTAGCATTTTTTAATTATGAAAGTAATTAATTAAAATGAAACTGGGGCAACGCTGGGAATTCTCCTTTAGCGTTTTAGACGTGAAAATGTAACATACAGACAACGATTTGTACCATTATGATAGATTCATTAATTTTAATTAAATTTACGGTGGCTCTTATGTTGCGTAATTGAGTAAACTAGCGAATAAATTTAAGCGAGCCCATTTATTGCGTTCGGATTGTTAGTTTGCAAGCATAAGTGAAATTCATAGCACTCCAATACTGACTGGACTGGTCCCATCAATATCATTGGACATGTATCCGGTGACAACTGAGAACAAGCGACGATCGGAAACCGTTAATGAATGTGCGGCTTGGCGAAATATTGCTCATATTTTGTGCAAGAAATACACTTTGTCCAGGGGCACTATTTTTAATCATTCGTTTGTAATCGTTCGTGTGACTTAAGTCACATAGTCACATAAGACGTAATGTCACAATTGACAACACGCACTTGATTTACACAAACATATCCAAGGGTCTGACATGCTTTGATAGAGTGAGATCGTTATGTTGAGATTCCTATAGATGGAAATAGAGAAGAGTGCCATGTTTTTTCTCTATCACCGACCGGACTTTTTTTCATGGTCGGGTTTTAACATCTATGAGTCCAACTAGGCAAAACAAACAAATGGGGTTATATCAAGAGTGCCAAAGAAATTAAAGGTTTTGTGGATTACTACCTAATTAATACCGAAGATTTATTATGAATCAAATGTGTACTGTTTGTGTCTAGCGTACAAAATGGTGGGGTGTTCCATATTTGGCTGCAAAAGCTACAATCAAAGAAAAGAAGCGGGTGTTACATTTCACACGTAAGTACACTGTTTTCTATATTTTGATCACGTATTTCTTTCTCAAATCTCACAGGAACCAAGTTTCTGAGCTAAATCATTAGTTACATCATGAAAAACCTGATAAATAGGAAAAATCTAATAATTATTTCTAAAAATAACCTCGGAAACATTTGACATGCAAACCGGTAAAGTTGCGTATTAATCTACGTAATAGAAGCCAGCTTAGCATTGACGTCCACTAAAATCAGTAGGTTTATAATTCGATTTTCGGATGCCTACCGTATAGAAAATACCGTATAAAATATATTATTACGTCAAAATACCCATATTTTGACGTAATAATATATCTATCCCTTACACCCGGTCGCTCGGTCGCGCATCTACCACTTTTTTAATATATGTACTATATCTATGAACTTATCTAACCCGGAGACGGCGTCGCTGTCATCTGTGTATGTTGTCGACGGCGTAACTAAGTAACAATATGTAAATAACACAGATTTTACTGTGTTGAATGAAAATGAGTAGGAAAAACCGGCCAAGTGCGAGTCGGACTCGCACACGAAGGGTTCCGTACCAAAAAACGGCAAAAAAATACGTTTGTCGTATGGGAGCCCCCCTTAAATATTTTTTTTCTGTTTTTAGTATTTGTTGTTGTAGCGGCAACAGAAATACATAATCTGTGAAAATTTCAACTTTCTAGCTATCACGGTTCATGAGATACAGCCTGGTGACAGACAGACGGACAGCGGAGTCTTAGTAATAGGGTCCCGTTTTTACCCTTTGGGTACGGAACCTTAAAAAGCGCTTTACGCCAGCCGAAAGATTCAAAAATAGGGCCCAGAATAGTCTTCCTTTCTACGAATTTGAGAGTGCTTACCTACTGTTCAAAAATTATTCACTACGTCACATTATTGTTTATATTGCACTCTCCAAATTGTTGGTTTGTAATGTAGCTTTACTTTGTAATGTACAAGTTATTTAGTTTTACACAATTAAACAAGTTTTTGCGACTACACTGCTTTAAGACGAGTACTGGAGATGATAAATCCAATCGTGTCCTTATAAGGTAAATATTTTATGACAATAATCCTTAAAAGTAGCGTAATGGTTGCCTCTGCTATTTATCCTTACTAATGTTATAAATGCGAAAGTCCGTTTGTTCGTTTGTTACGCCTTCATGTCTTAACTACTGAACCGATCATCATGAAATTTTACACACACGTTGTCATGTGTACAGAGAAGGACATAGGGTACCTTTCGTCCCGAAAAAAGGAACTGTTCCCGAGGGATAGACAAAATAATATCCACGCAGACGAAGTCGCGGGCGGAAACTAGTCAGTAATATAAGTGGGAAATAAAAATAACCAGTAAATGCCGAGGAAAATTTTAAAATACTGTTAAAAAAAAGAAAGGGATAAAATACGATTTTAGGATTAGTTGGTGATCGTTTAAGACAAGGTATATTCGTCACAGTAACCTACACATAAATTAAAATTTCGATGTTATATGATAAGAAATATATTCTAGCATACAATATGTCCTTATTAACATAACAGGAGGCAATCTTCAAATAAGTTGTAGTAATCATGATTTAACGATTTCTATACTCATAGTTCTAACACCCTCGTATCTATTAGGGAAATGGGTGAAATGGTCCAACCAAGGTGACTGATCACCCGTCCGGCTTCGCTTGCGTCCCCCCTTCTAAATAATAATAATAATAGCCCACGTATCTATAGACGAGTAAGTAATGACTTGAGTAAAACTTGCAATTTTCAAATGCTTCTAATTATTTACATGCAATTTATAGTATAACTTAAAACTTAAATGCACCAAAACTGCACTAAAATTGCATGTATGATTTATTATACTATAAATTGCATGTGAATATAATATTAAAAGCGATTGAAAATTGCAAGTTTTACTCAAGTCATTACTTATACTCGACTATAGATACGAGGAAAGAATCTAAAGTTTTGCTACTCACATGTAATTCTTTCGATCAACGTCTCTGTCTTTTATATAGTAATAAAAAAGATATTCGAGAAAAGACAATAAATTTCGGAGCGTTTAATTCAATTTTTTCTTCTCGTTAATCGGGCGCCGGCATCGCAAAAGGTTCGCAATTAAAACATATTGTGAAATCCGACGCGGCGATATCTCACAGATCGAGTGATTATCGCCGCGATAGTTTTATAAATGAAATTCTTCAGTTTGTTTACTTTTTTTAATTGAACGATCTTTTGATAATGTCTCTTCATAATTATAAACGTTAAAATATTATTAATATTTTTGTTCTTTTAATTACCAAACAGGATTTAACAGTTACATTGTATTCGAATAAAAATTGTAGGAATTTTTCACCTTCTTTTCCTAAAATACCCGATAAAGCTCTGAACCTATCAAGCTTCCATCAAGTGCCTAAGTACCACGGATTTAATAAAACTTGAATACGGCGTTTATAATATTTACATCTGTTATACAACTGCTTGAGCGAGTATTTAATGTCAGCAATATTTTTTTTGTATCATGTGAAGTGAAAGCATTAGGCGTTATAAGGAATTTCAAATTAAAAAATATTAAGAAAAAAAATTGCATGTATTTGTTTCAAGCTCAAAGAAACATTTCAAATAGTGTCAATGACTTTTTGTATGAATTTAAACTAGCTTAAAATTTATTACATATTATTATATCCTATTTTGTGATGACATAAAACAATAAAAACTAGCTAGCTAGGTATATTGTTTCAAGTATAATGTTTATATTTTTTCCATGTCATTTTATGGTGCCTTTATTACAAATAACCTTTTGAACTAGCTGTTATAACGAGCACTACGTTTCATTTCATTTTAGGCGTAGTCTAGATATTATGTAGGAATAGTTCTATTCTTAGCAATATGTCTAAAAAAGAAATGTGTGTAATTATGTAAAGTAAGAGCGTTGGTTAACGTGACAAGTTATCAAATCCATTTTATACATGTTTCACATTATTGCTACTTTTAGTTTTATTTTCACTAAATAAGGATAAAATATTAAGGAGGTTGCAAAATCAATGTTTATGTTATTATGACAGAGGACAGAAGTTGTCATTGTGTTGATTATCCTAGAGGCGGTTTTTATTTTGTGTATTCAGCTAACAATTAATATTATTTATTCCTCAATGTTTACGCGTTTCTATTTCCACTGTAGCTACTAAATAAGGGAGCCCATAACCAGAACATAAAAAGCATTAAGATAAGATAATTTATACTAGAAAAAATTGACTCAACGTCAATAAAAATACCATTCCGGATGCCTAAAATAAATAAAAAATATGTATAAGTATATTTTATTTTGCTCAATGCTGTGATCGCTACATATATGCACACTATGTCATTTTATATAACAGACCTCAAAATTGTTAACAATGTTTTATTAAAAATGTATTAACTTACGCGTTTTGGTTATAACGCTATAATCTAGTTTGAATGTGGTCATTAATAATGAGCTGTAAATAAACCTGATTGACGCTATATAAGTGACACTCGCCGAATAGCTCATTAAGTTGAGAAGTACGAATATAGAAAAGCTCAATAATAAATCTCTAACTTTAATGTCATGCATGTTTTTGGTTTCTGGAGCTATTACAACCCAAAAAAGGCGAACCAATATGCTTACTTGAAATTCATAAAAAAAAAAATCTGAAAAGATAACTATGACCATCAAAATAATTTAATGACTGATCTAGACGGCTTTAATTATTATGAATTTCTTAACAACTCTGCGGTGAACCATCTTAATATCTCACATACGCAATCCGTACATATATTTAATCCATTATAGCCCCTTAATTGCATTTCACCCAAAAGTGACTAATGACTTACCACAACAATTGTAAATGACCTGTTCTCTTAATTCGCCGCAGATGGACGGACAGACAGTATTAAAAAGTACGAGTATCGTATGAAGATCTCAGCATTGACTGATGACAGTAATTAAGGCTGCGATGTGGGGCAAGGCGGCTACTCAGCTCTGCACTTTAGCCACTCGTAATTGTTAGAGCTTGATATGCTGAGTTGCAGGGATGCGTTACTGTAAGTGACCTTGGGATCAGTTACAATCTTTAGGTTTAATAAATACTTGCTGTAATAAAACCGCTTACAGCCAAATGACACCAACAATATAGTTTTAGTTGTGTGTTTGTTATTAGCAGGCGATGTTTTAAAATTATTTTGATAGTATATGGCATAACATAAAAGATAGCAACAGTTCTTATAATTATGATATTGATGCTGACGATATTGATATTTTGCGTGTAACAATATGGTTGAGCTGACTGGCAAATCAAAGATACTTATTGTTTATTTGATTGTAAAGATTATATCTGACATTTTCATAAGATTTAAGCTAAATCATTACATTTAAAGGTTGTTACGTTAATTTAAAAATCTTTGCTCTAAAATTATATTAGAGTTTAAAGACGCGTAACGACCCAAAGATTAATATGGACTTGGCAAGATTAAAACATCCGAAACACAATTAATTGCCATCATGCACGCGTTTATTCGAATCATAACTTATAATTATTTCATCAATATTTCGGTTGAACAGTAATTTATGCACTGCCAAAACGTTATATCGATATTTCAATCCGATTGATACGGATCAAGTGTTCCGATTCAAAGAATTTTTGTATCTGTATCAGGGAACACGGTCGAATTAAAAAGTCTTGCAAATAAACATAATAATGAAAGCAAAATGTTAATGCAGTTTTGGTGAAAAGGTCGCTGCGATAAGAGGCTAATGTAAGGTATGAGTATAATTAAAAATGGCGGAGTTTTTGAGATAATTATTTCGAGGTTTTATGTGAGGACGGTTAAAATTGTCAGTCATTCTGAGAAATTCCTGAAATTCGTAAATGTATAGGGATCTGAGTCTCTTTTTCTTTTTAATATCTTCACAAAGAAATTCAGAAAAAATAAAAAAAAACAGTGATTAACTTTATATTTGGTACTATCACTATGCGGGCTGTGCATAGTGATAGTACCAAATATTAAGTTATAATGATGCTAGATGATTAAAACACATTTGAGAAAGTATTGTTTTAAAAATTTTGCGGATTTAAACATGTTTTTGCACCATATTCTATAGACGCAGAAAATGAGTTTCATATACCTACCTATGCTAGAGTTAAGACTTTAACTTTTTTTTTTCAATTTTTTTACGGTATCTAAACGTGTAAATATTTTTAAGTTACGCGCGTACAACGAAAAAAATATACAATCAAACTGAGAACCTCTTCCCTTTTTTGAAGTCGGTTAAAAACACGCCGCAAATGACGTTGCTTTATCAAGTGAAGCCTCATGTTTGCCTCCGGTGCAGAAGCCAACTTTTTATTGGCTGTAAACTTTTGTCATATGAAGGAAAGTGAGTTTAAAAAATCGTCCGCACGTAAGTTTGGAGGTTTACTGTCGGCCAGCGGTATCATTTTAGGACTTTACTGTCTCATGTTGAAATTATTATTGTCAGTTCGTGAGCGAACTTGCGTAAGATGGCCACTGAATGATTGCGTGTCTTTATTGCTCCAAAATATTGCTCTAAAAATAACACTTTTTTATTCATTTACTGTTATAGGCCTTCAATTGTTTTTTACGATGCAAGATTTTACAATAGTTTTACCGTGATGTAACTCTGTACTGGGGGGCTACTCAAATGGCCACTTTTCTATTCGTTCGCTAACTTAAAAATTAAAAATAAGCCATAAACTCTAAAATTACGTGTCGTAAGGCTTGTCAATTCCATACAATACAACAATGTCTGTGATTTACATAAACTTGCGACGTGTGACTTGAACGTTTAACTGCTTATTTTTAAACTTTAAGTTAGCGAACGAATAGAAAAGTGGCTATTTGAGTAGGGGGGCTGCACAGAGGAAATAATCACTACCTGTGCTGTATTATTTTACAGCAGCTGTAACTGTCTTGTCATTATTCTTTGACTTAATTAAAAGTATCATTTATTTATGTTTATGGTAGGTAACAGGAAATTACTGTTTACAATAAAATTAAGAATATAATCCATTGCGTTATTCAATTGATTAACTTCTTACTTCCCGTTAAGATTTCGAAATCAGTAACAAAGAGGCAGGTGGATAGAGTATAGCCGTTAAATAAATAAGTGGACCTATAGGCATTTGTTAGCCGCTTCCTACGAGCGGACATCGGTGTCTAAATAATGTGTAACAAGTGCTCTGGAAGACGGAAAGCGATTGGTGCCACGTTTACACCTGTTACACCTTAGAGAGTTACGCTGAAAATGCGATGGAGAGAGTTTTAGTTGGTTCTGTGCTATATATTTATTTAATTAACGTTGTTGATTTTGTTAAACGTTGAGCTTATTTACACAAAGTGGGTTTCAGGCAACTTTTAAGAATCAACATTTCAAATACATGGCAATGGGTTTCAGAAACGTTTATTTTACTTAGTTTAAAAAGGTTAGCCTTTTCATAAGGTTTCAATGATATTTTGACGATATAACAGTTTCAAATTTTTAAGTAGCTGTATCCTTATCTAAGGGGTGAGTTACTTGCTCCACTTCTTGCGCGATTTGAACGAGCCTTATCGATGAATCGGGAAGCGGGTGGTGAAAGTATGTAAGCGGGCCACAAGGCACAACGGTGTATTCTATGACGACGCTGCCCTCGGTCCGGCCGATAGTCGATACGAATAGCACTTCCGTGTAGTCGGCCATTGTTGCGCGCCAAATGCGCGGCGACAGTGATTGGGTATCATATACGAAAGAAGGTTCCATTCCTTAATCACGTTTATTCATTATTTTTTGAATTAGGAATAGTTTGTATCACATTACAAAAACACATTTTATCATTTTCATCCAAAACTTTTTGGATAATAGACAAATGAAAATCTACAGACATCTGAATCTTGTCTGTTTCTTCATTTTATCATCATTATTGACCTAATTAAGATATTATATTAATGCAATAAATAAATATACAATCAATTGTAATTTTATTCAGCAGATTCAGCCTAATTAGTCACATATAAGGGAGGATTGAACTATAACTATAATCGTGATTTTATCTGTTACATATCATGCATTTTTTATTTATGACTGTGATATGATATAGTGTATGTTATCTGTGGTATAGTTAGAAGAATCTTGTCATTAATACCTAAGTTTGTATTAAGGCATATGTATTAGAGGAGCTCGGTGGCGCAGTGGTTTAGCGCCTGACCCAGCGATTGCGTAAGTTAAGCAACGTTCGCAAGGGTCGGTCATGGGATGGGTGACCAAAAATTTACTATCTCGAACTCCTCCGTTCTTCGGAAGGCACGTTAAGCCGTTGGTCCCGGCTGCATTTGCAGTCGTTAATACCCACCAATCCGCATTGGGCCCGCGTGGTGGGTTATGGCCCGTCCTCCTTATCCACTCATAAGGAAGGCCTGTGCCCCAGCAGTGGGGACATCAAAAATGGCTGATGGATATGTATTGAAAGAAATTTAATATTGTTTTTATATATATTTTTTAAAGTGAATAGGTAGTTTATTTCCTTTTTTATACAAATTGTTGTGTTGAGAAATATACACAGATTGTTTCATAATGACTTAAATATCTTGATATTAAGTCATTATGAAATGCCTTGGCATTAGACAACAACGATTTATGCATCGGGCCAATTTCCATGAATCCGTTTCTTGATTATCATTTAATTACTCTGCATTAACAACCGGTAATGTAATGCTTTAACTAAGGAGTTTGCGGTTAAGCTTAAAATTTAGCCCCCTAACTAATTAAATTTGTACAGTAGATGTATAGTTACAGTGTTTTGTCCCTCTCTTTTTAGTGTCAAACTTAAATAGTTCGACAGAGAGTAACCATTGTGTAACTATACATCTGCTGTACAATCTTTATTAGTAAGGTGGCTAAAGTACAAAGTAAAATATATCGTTTGCTACAATATTAAATAAACATTGTAAACCATTAACGTACATTTTATGAATGGCTATAACTCAGTTGAAATTCGATAGGCTCAGTTACTACAGGAGTAGCTTCGTATTTTTCTCAACCTATTTTGAACTTTAAGATGTGGTAATAAAGTTAGGAGGGTTGTCGGTAAGCTCGCGTGTTAATGAAGTCAAACTATAGTTAGTTTGAATAAAGTTAACATTAAAAGCGATTGAATAACGCAATAAAATCGCTAGGAATGCCCTGATAGGTGCGAGATGGCGAAGTTATTTAATGTAATATTGGTGTTCGGATCTTTAGTAAGCCAACCGTTTAAAGAGAAATACGCTATTTGTTTCTGCTAAATAAATTACTATGTTTACTAAGTACATAGTTGTAACAACATACTTCAAAGGGGTAACCCTCAGACATTTTCACAAATTGATGTTAGCATACTTTTCTTATAATAGAAATATTTTTTTTTTAACTGTACATAAACAAAATAAAAATTTTATATGGCTTTTTAAAATACAAATTATTATTTTACTTTATAAACTTGATGTATTTTTACTTTAGGGACATTAAAAAAAACTTGATGTATTTGTATTTCTTTAAACAACATGTTTAACAAAAAGTTGTTACCAAAGGCCTTGTATATTGTTTCCTTTGGACGAAATGTCAGATTAAGCATTTAAGTTGATTGACCGTCGACGCATCGAGGTTTTATAAGAAATGATTTAAGTATGGCTTCATTTCGATATTAATGTCGAAATCTGACCGGTTCGGCACATTATGATTATGACCTAAAAAGTTATGGTAAAAATGTTTTTTTTTTCAATTGTATACTATACAATCTCTTTAGATTATGACGACGATCAGAAACTGGATATGGATTTTTATCTATCTGTATTACAATTGCTATTTGCAATCTCATTCCTCAAGGATCATGTCCCGGAGGATCTCGAATGTGTATTGATTAAGTTCATGAAGTAAAAAACAATTCGAAATCCTCCGGGACATGATCCTTGAGGAATGAGATCCTCAGGGAATAACCCCTGAAAACATCAAAGGGTTTCTAATTACTTAGGGAAACAAAAGGGTAAATAAGTTATTTCCCTTTTGTGAAATAACTTTGTCATCTATTGTGGTTGTTAAATTTGAACCAATGTCCTCACAAAATCCGACCCATCAGTCAACTATGACGTAAATTTTATAAAATGCTACTCCACTGAATTGCTGCCTCTTTTTCCATCATTTCTTATAATACGCGGGTCATCAAAAAGCCTCCCACTCACGACCTGCCCGGAGCTTCAATGAAGACATCGTCTCGCTGAAATAAATCAACCTTTGAATATCCCATGCACTTGAATTATGACCCGCCAAAACAACGAACCCACGCTCCCTTCAAGTGCTTCAGTGCGATGCCGTTGCAGGGTTGATTTCGTATATTCCCACCTGAGCAAAGAGTTTTTATGATTTTTTAGTAAAGAGTTAAGTATATCGGGTTTACATACGTTACCGTGCGTTTCCACTAGTCAATTAACAATGCTTTAAACATTGTTTCGATACAGAGCGAGAAAACAACCTCTATCGAAATGGTGACAAGTTGGCTTAACAAGTCGGTCGGTTTCGTTAGTTTTTTGTTTTTCAGATGTTATGGTACGAGTAGTTAGAACGAGTAGTAGTTAACTATAGAATTAGTTATAACCATTTTTTTATCGATTAATGATAATAATTCAACTTATATTTTGATTTGTAGGATAGCGGTGAGTAAAAAATTATAATGTGATTAATAAGTAATGTAACCCGTCAATCTGAATGAAATTATTTATGGAAAAAACTGCACTTGAATATCGTGCACATAATTATACTCGTTATATTTATTTATGCTAAAAGTTTAATTTTAATCAAGTTTTTATTCAAATACCGATAATTTAAAAAAAAAGGGATTTTCAGTAGCAACCCTGGACAAAGAAATAAATTGAGTTGTTGCTCATCAAGCAAGTGCGGCGCCTACGCAAATCGTTGCGGAGTATCGCTACCAAAATTCACTTGCGCGCATTTGGACCGTACAATACTTTCCGAGAACGATTGTAGCCTTAAATGTCAAGGAGAATGAAGGAGAAAACTGCGATGAGTCAATTCTACATGTCGATGACTCCTTGGATATCCTTGTTCTCCTTGGAGTATTGGAATTTTGAATTAATGCGTAGGATTTAGTAATGGGGATTCCTGTCGGCTTTTGCCGTAAGATACGGAATTTAACTACATTGTAAGAAAATTGTTTCTTTGAATTATTGGCACTTCAAATTAGTAAAGTATTGTAATTTTATTTCGTATAAATTAGCAATTAATTGTTGAAGTGAAAAAATGAGTCCTTTTAAAATCCAAATGTAGGAAGTTGTACACTTGTATGGATTGTACAAACATTAAGGTGTATACTGATGAGAAGAATTGCGTAAATGCCATTTATGTCGACACAAAATGATTGCAAACCTGTTTCAGGCGTTTGCCGAAACGCCGCCGCCTACATTACGAGATTTATATTAAGTGAACAAGAACACGAAATGATTTTAGTCGATACCAATCTGTCTGGAGATCGAGTAATAAGTGTAAAGTTACCAAGCGCGGACACGGAGCGGTCGTGCCTGGAAAACTTTATGAAGCCCGGATGAGAAATTATTAGATTCCGTTCTAAGCATAAAATAATATTGCTCGGCTCAATGTTGAATTAAGCGGGCTATAGCTCGTGCTGATTCAAGGAATTGTGTTTCGGGATTGATCGTAATGTCTCGTGCATATAACGATCAATCCTTGTATTCCTTGTACACAATACCTTGTATCCAGTATTTAAGGTATAGTATTATTCAGTAATAATAAATAATAACAAAAATGGGAAAACGATTAATAAGTGCTGAGATCTCTAACTGTCCTGAAACAGAGGTGTAATATTAGGGCTTATTTTTTGTTTATTACAATGTTTGCTGGTAATATGTAGTTAGAAACCGGCTCCAAACGTGTCGCGCGAACAATATGTACGGCGAAAGAACTGCCAACTATCTCGTACCCCGACTAATAAATAATCTGCCGCATGAATTATCTGGTACCTTATCAAACACTAATATAAAGAACAAACTCGAGATCTATTTTTTAACATAAAAAATATTATGTAGTGACTGTCATTGTTACACTTACGAGTATTACCTACCCAATTCCTGTTTTTTTATTTTGTTTAGTTTTATTAGTGAACTAGCGGCCGCCCGCGACTTCGTCTGCGTGGAAAGTTTTTTGCTATCCCTCGGGAACAATACTTTTTTTCGGGATGAAAGGTACTCTATGTCCTTCTCTGTACCCCTGACAACGTATATGCAAAATTTCATGATGATCGGTTCAGTAGTTAAGACGTGAAGGCGTAACAAACAAACAAACGGACTTTCGCATTTATAATACTAGCGGCCGCCCGCGACTTCGTCTGCGTGAAAAGTTTATTTGCTTTCCCTCGGGAACAATTCATTTTTTCGGGATGAAAGGTACCCTATGTCCTTCTTTCTACCCATGAGAACGTGTATGCAAAATTTCATGATGATCGGTTCAGTAGTTAAGACGTGAAGGCGTAACAAACAAACAAACAAACAAACGGACTTTCGCATTTATAATATTAGTAAGGATTAGTAAGGATGAAACCACATCAAACAAACCTTAGTAGTTTAAAATTGTGATTATAAACATTGTTATTATCTTGTTTTTTAAAATGGTAAATAAAGGAAAAAAAACTAACAGCTAAACTAAAACATTCACATTGGGTAAATTTATTTAATATGGCCATTAGGTATGGATGTCGGCATCTTGGACATAACATAAAAAACGATTAAGTCTTAACGATTTAGTCTTTAGTAGCCTTTTATTACACCCCTTAATTCACGTCAAGGGTTGATGCTGTTCTTACTTCCTTTTTTCATTAGCTCTACCATAATTTATAGATCTAAAAGTTAATAAATAATAAACACTCCAAACGCAAGACAAATTTTGTAATCCTAGATACGAAAGTGAGTTTGTTTGTTACACTTTCACATCTGAAGTACTAAACCGATCATCATGAAATTTTGTATTCACGTTGTCAGCCTACGCAGATGAAATCACGGGCGGATTAAAATAAGCGCTTTGTGAATTTCAAAATGTATAATAACGTCGGCCTAATTTGTTTATCTGCTAAATCCATTCCTGTATAGTTCTGTTTCCCTTTTACCATAAGGCTGGTAATAATCTTAACTGATATGATATTCATTTCAGTCATAAAAGCATAATCAAGACGCGCAAGTATAGACGTGCGTGAATGTACAGATGGCCTATAGTCCATCTGTACGTTCACTCACTATTAATGATGAACTTTAATAAATACTAATTATTAAAGTTTATTGGACAATTACATAGGATGTAGGTGAATCCGTTGCTTCAAAAACCTGTACCAAGATGAGGAAGAAATAACAAGGAAGACAAATCCGAAACGTCTCAGATGGTTCTTTAAATAGAACCATTACTATAAACGGAACATTTGTATTAGGTAAGAGGCTTTCACAATGCTACTGCAAACTGGTTTCGATCCAAATCAAGAGCCTCATACTTTACAATCAGTTAAATTATCGTTTATTTAGTGCTTCGGTAGTATTAGTATTATATGTGACTTATATAGACTGTGAAAATATCATTGAAATCATGCATGGTGTAAGTTGAAAGCGCCTTACTTGGAAAATTTTCAGAACAGACAGCTTTTAGAGAGACTTTTAGAGAGCTTACTTAGTTCACTTATTTTTAACGGCAATATTAAAATAATACTTGGGGCTCATTATAAACAGACCACACTATTGAATAAAAATATTTGAGTACGAATGTACTTAAATATTTTTATTTATTTTGTGAATCATATTGTGACACGTCGTTAAGAGGCACTTAAAATATTTGTATTTACATTAACTTTCGAGAATAGGTACGCTTGTTTTTCCAAGACAATCGCTTGCTCAGAGCTTTCTAGTCGTCGCAAATTGCGCAGAATAACTAAGTGTTCCGTAAATCTGGATTGCGGCTTAAGCTGATACTGATGCGACACTAAATCAAAGCAGCAAACATCTTACTGTCCGAGTACACTCGCCTGGCTGTTCAATAGACTGAACCACAGTGGAGAAAAACAACAGTAGTTAAATTTTGGGTATAAGATCTTTATTGTTTATGGAATCCAATGTTAATGGAGTGATGCGAAGATTTCTTCAATAAAAGCTCAGTTGTTGCGTAATAAATTAATATAATGCGAAAGTTGCGAATTACAATATGAAATTTGTAAATAGCGAAAAATTTGTGTTTGACGAAAGAGAGAATTGTATGCGAATTCAAAATTGTACAGCGATGAAGAGGAAATATAAATGGGTCACATAAATAGATTATTTTAATGTCTAACATTAGATTCTCACTTTTACTTATACATATCTTAATAATATATAAAATCGTAAACTGAATGACTGAATGACTGACTGACTGACTGACTGACTGACTGATCTATCAACGCACAGCCCAAACCGCTGGACCTAGAGACTTGAAATTTTGCACACAGATACCTTATACAGTGTAGGCATCCACTAAGGAAGGATTTTTGAAAATTCTATCCCTAAGGGGATGAAATAAGGGATGAAAGTTTGTATGAAAGTCCCTCAGTTTTGAAGCTAGGATCGTCAAATTTTGTGTTTAGGCTGACGATTGAAAATTAATAAATACGGGTCTCAGTGTTTTTCAAAATTCTACCCCCGAAGGGGTCAAAAGGGGGCTGAAGTTGTGTAATGAAGAAAATCCTTTATTTTCGAAATCAAAATTGCTAAATATATGATTTAGGCTTATGGATGGAAATCTGACGCAACGTTTATTGTTATTGTTAGTATTTCAACCCCTACGGTGATGAAATGGGGGTGAAAAGGGGTAAATAAACATGAAAATTGATGTGGAGGTCGTCCTTGAGGTTTCATGGGATGGTGATTGCGAAAATGACATTTATTTTGAAGTCCAACACGGTGGACATGACACATCATGGACCTGTACCTGGACATGCACATCCAGGTAACGGGAACGAGAACAGGCACGGGCACGGGCACAGGAACAGGAACGGGAACGGGAACAGGACGAGAACGGGACGGGAACGGAACGGGCTGGAACGGAAACGGAACGGGAAGGGAACGGGAATGAAACGGGAACGGAAAGGGAACGGAATGGGAACGGGAACGGAACGGGAACGGAATGGGAACGGAACGGGAACGAAACGGGAATGGAACGGGAAGAGAAAGGGACAGGAACGGGACGGGAACGGTACCGGGAAAAGGAACGGAAGGAGTACGGGACGGAACGGGACGTGAACGGGAACGAATTGGGAATGGAAAGGGATGGAACGGAATGGGAATGGAACGGGAACGAAACGGGAAGAAAGCGGAAACGAAACGGGAACGATACAGGAACGGAACGGGACCGAAAACGGGACGGGAACTAAGGGGAAAGGATCGGGAATGGAACGGAACCGGACGGGAACGGGAATGGGACGGGGCGGGAACGGGAATAGAAACCGGAAAGGGACCGGGAACGGGGACGGGACGGGGACGGGGACGGAACGGGACGGGACGGGAACGGGAACGGGAACAAGAACGGAATGGGAACGGAACGGGAATGAAACGGGAACGTATCGGGAATGAATCGGGAACGGAACGGGACGAGAACGGTACGGGAACGGGAACGAGAACGGAAGGGGTACGAGAACGGGACAGGAAAGGGACGGGAACGGACGGGAACAGAACGGGAACGGGAACCGGAACCGGAAACGTAAAAATGACTGGTCAGATCCTGGTTGAAGGTTCTCTAAGGATTTTCTCTAACATCCACGCGGACGAAGTCGCGGGCAGAAGCTAGTATTCAATAAAATAATATAGCTTTGAGCTTTTGTGACGTAAGTAACGTTTTTTTTTTAAAGAAAAGAAAAAATATTGATCCTGAAAATATCTTTATGTTGATTAATTTGCTGGAATGCCCTTAAGTTTTGTATAAAAAACACATATCATTATAAACTTTTCAATGTAGAGACACAGATATACAAGTAATGTCGTTGTTTGCGATACAAAATCTAAAGCCCACCGGTAACGACCAATTGCGATTGTCAATTTTTCCGCAATTGACGCCCATTGACGGAAAAATTGATGGTTTACGCGTGCAATTGAAGCGATTGTCAATTGCTCCAACAATGGAATTGACGGAAAAATTGACAATCGCAATTGATCGTTACCGGCGGGCTTAACATACGACTAAAATCGAGTGTCCCGGTATCGAGTATTCTTGCCTGTTTGGTTTAATGGTATTCATTAATCCGATAGATTTGTTGGAGACTTCGATAAAATCGTGCATTATCGTTGCAGGGAAATCGATTATTATGAAATTATATTAAATATTTTTAGGTGCAAATGTATTGTGTAAAATCATTGGGTGCTTTTTGTTCACTTAAATTTAATTAAAGTATAAATAATAATCAGTTAAATGGCATGTTTTTCGAGATTGTCAAATATACTCAAACTTAGAGTTGCGACAGATTATAAGCGCCAGCGCACACGAGCAACTTTTGTCTCCGCAACTATTTTGTCTCTCACATCAAGTTTACGGGATTGTATGAAAGCGCGCACACTTAGCGATAGACGATAGTCGGCATCTTTTCATACAAACCATGTGAGAGACAAAATAGTTTCTTTTTAAAACAATAACCGAATCATGCGCAAGCTAATTGAAATTGAACTTTTTATGATACCAAAAAAGACTATTTGCGAAAAATTAAAGTTAACTGCAAGATATTCGTATCTTGATGTCTGCTTTTGTAACCCCGTCTTTGTGCCTTTATACTGTAAACTTATTTAAATCTCAAGTCTCGTAAGTAGATGGACAGCTTTCGTTCAATATTTATTTCCCTGAATCGATAGCGTAGCGTAATGAACGGAGATCGACGGTCGGGTCAACTTCCAATGAGCATTCTGTACGAAACTTGACTTCTGATTACGTTAGCTAACCTCCTATGTATTGCTGATGGGGTTACCTGATCGATGCTAAAATAGTCTCTCTTAATTTTATGCCTGTATTATCTATTTAGAATAAGAAGGATATTCAGTTAACGAAATGTGCAGTTAAGATAATGTTATATTAGGCTTTGTATGTAAAGTAACTTCTATGTATGTAGTGTGTATGAAATATTAAATTATTTTCAAAATATTTATGATGTTTGCATTCAAATATAATATGTTTTAATTCATTGAACATTAATACTTTATTTTATTTCCATCTTTTTTTGGATAAAATTGTAGGTATCGTTCCAAAATCGAGTGATCCAGTATTATTCCGTAATTAATAGGTTTACTAGACCAGCAGCGGAAACAGTTTAAGTGGGCTCATTAGCAACTAATACCTCTTTACTCTGTATTTCGATTAATGAGCGGACTACTACAAGTGATTTCAATTAGATAGTCTCTAAATGAAGCCCACACAGACCATTAAGGCGCGGCATACACGAGTAATGTCAGACATAAATATATTCCACTAATGTATACTGAAGAAGCCGTAAAGCCTTCTTCTGACTAATGAAATTACCACAGAATTTCGATCGGCGACAAATGCTGGCAATTAATAAGGTGTCGCATCGACTTTAGCAGACGAGACTGGTTTTTTTCTTATCTTTTTCGTTGACTGCTTCTGTTTATTCATTTATTCTATATTGAAAAACATTGACTGAAAACTTCAGGAAAATAAAAATGAAAGTTACGAGAAATTGTTATGGAACATTTCCTTAATTAAACTAAGATCAAAATAATTATAGAACACTTATTAAGGAAACAGTTTTTTGTAAAAATATATATCTAACTACAAATAATAGTTCTAGTTCTTTATACATCTCAATCTAAGTTAAATTTCTTCAATTTAACAGTGAGGAAGTAATAAAAATGGTTTTACCTGTTAAAACAAGTGTTTGTTTGCCGTCATCATAAATTTTACATAATTCATTAGTGACATTAAGTTTTATTTAAATAAGGCATTTTTATGACCTTGCATAATGTCGAGGCCCGTAACAGTTTTGCTACTTGTCATAATTATGCTTTATAATCACCTCGTTTGGCCCTTAATAAAAAGTTTTACGCCTTACTTTTCGCAGTAGGTGGTAAAATACGCAATTTGTCGTTTATATCCGTGATTTCTATTTGAAATTGCAAGTAATGATATAACTATACAAACCAACAGAAAACAAATTCCGATTCAGGTTATAAAAAAGGACGTACTGCGCTGACGTAATTTGCTTGATTCCGAATAATTTGGAATTACGATGATATAATTAGGTTTGTATGATGATGAATAGTGTTTCCAAAATCCGTAGTGCTTCCAAAAGAGTGGGTCTCAAGATGAACATGGATAAGACGAAAATTATGTCAAATTGCCATGTTGTACCCTCTCCAGTTCATGTTGGGAACACTACACTTGAAGTTGTTGACCACTACGTATACCTAGGACAGGCAGTCCAGTTAGGTAAGTCCAACTTTGAGAAAGAGATCTCTCGTCGAATCCAACTTGGGTGGGCAGCATTCGGGAAGCTTCGAAAAATCTTCGCGTCCGACTTACCTCAGTGTCTCAAGACGAAAGTCTATGAACAGTGTGTGTTGCCAGTGATGATTTATGGCAGTGAAACGTGGTCGCTAACTATGGGTCTCATAAGGAGGCTCAAGGTCAGCCAGCGTGCAATGGAGAGAGCCATGCTCGGCGTTTCCCTGCGTGATCGAATCAGAAACGAGGAGATCCGCAGGAGAACTAAAGTAACCGACATCGCTCGAAGGATTGCTCAGCTGAAGTGGCAATGGGCAGGACACATAGCGAGAAGAACTGATGGCCATTGGGGCGGAAAGGTTCTGGAATGGCGACCGCGCACCGGACGACGCTCCGTGGGTAGGCCCCCGACAAGGTGGACCGACGATCTGGTGAAGGTCGCGGGAAGCCACTGGATGCGGACAGCGCAGGACCGATCGTCGTGGAGATCCTTAGGGGAGGCCTATACCCAGCAGTGGGTATCGTGCGGCTGATATGATGATGATGATGATGATGATGATGAATATGAGCATTGTTGTATTTTTATTAAAAAAATAGCCTTTCTGCCATAACATAACACAGAAGGACCTCATTATGCAAGAGGAGAGAGCCTATTACAAAATAAAACCGGTTAAGAGCGAGTCAGACTCGCGCACCGAGGGTTCCATACCATCATATTTGCACCATTAAACCACACCGCGGAGTAGAATAATAAAATTAGTATTGTAGTTTTAGGTCAGCGCCGTATCTCGACCGATAGTGGAACTAATGTTAACTTTTTAGAAATTTTATGATTTCTAAAAAAAGTGTGCTATATTGAGACATCGTTTTATTTTTCCTGTAATATTTATACAGGGTCACTGGAAATATGACGTATTCCTGCTAAGAGAGTTGACTCATCGGCGGAAAATAATTCTGTTTCAAACTCACTCGGACGAAAGTATTTTTAGTAAACACGATCATTTATGGCAAACTAGCTTCCGCCCGCGACTTTGTCCGCAATTACATTCGAGAAAACCCCTAGGGAACCTTTAACCAAGATAATAGTATCCTCATATATTTAAATCCTGTTTATAAACTGTCTCTGTGCCAAATTTCATCCAAATCCGTTCAGTCGTTTTGCGTGATTGATTAACAATCATCCAAACAAGCAAACTTTCACATTTATGATATAAATAGGATAATACGGCCACCTTCGAAGCGCTTGAAGTAGGAAATTTTTGCTACATAAAATGGGACTGCTATTTAGTTAAGTCTTAATTTCTCATTTTTTATCTAAGTTATTATTAAGTTTTATACCTCAACTGAAAGGTGAATAGATGGTGATGTTTTTAAAATATTATGCACGCTTAGTTACTAGAATTTTTTTAAAGATATTTGATGCTATTTCCAAAAAATCTGAAAAAATAAAAAAATAAATGCATTTAAGGATTGATTCTTTTATAAAAACCTGTATTTTTTGTAATTTTTTTTTATTCATTATTAACACTTAGATTGTTTTCTATCCCAAAATAATGAAAAAACCGGAATCGAATGAGTAGTTATTTTTTATTTTAAATTTTTGTGTCTGAAAACGTACTTTTGGTAAAAAAATACTTAATTTCAATTAACTTAAAAACTATTAATTTTTTGAGAAAAACTTATATGACAAAAAATATTTGTTTTGACCTCACCTATAACCTCTTAGCAGGAATACGTCATATTTCCAGTGACCCTGTATAAACTGCTATCACAAAGAATTATTTCAGATTTTTCTCTTTGCAAACTTCGGAGATAAGGGGGGGGGGAACGGTATTTTTTTTTCAACATCTTTCATCATAAGTCGAATGTCTATTATGCGGCCTAAAGAAAAAAAAAAAGATTAAAAACGTGCAAACGGAGCTCTTTCATATGATACCCCACATGCACTAGTCACCTCACTTCAAATTTTTAAGACTCCTTTTCAGTCCCTGTTGTAAAAAAAAATATTTTTTTAATTTCTTTCTTATTTGCAAAATAGTTGGGCAAATGTCATCTTAAACTATTCTAAATTTCAAGTTGATACCATTAGTAGTTCTCGAGATATCCAGCTGTGACAGACAGACAGACTGAGTCACACCATAAGGGTTCCTTTTTTACCATTTTGGTACGGAACCCTAAAAAGTCATCTATTAGTCAATTTGAATCCAAATTAGAGGCTTTGCTTAGAAATACCCTAATTGTTGAGCGTTGTCTAAAAAAAATGACTTTTTGAGTTTTTGTATTGTTTTATGGAAATGTCTCAGCTTTTACAATACCTGTATATTATTATAAAGTTGTATAATCCAGTAAATTATCTCCATAACAAGTCGCAATGCTGAAGGCAGACGACCTGTGCCCCAAGCTAAGTATAAATAAGACAGTTGTGATTTATGGCTGCGAGAGTTCATTGTTTGTCGAATCATTTGTTTTCTATAATGAATTTAACTCCGTGAATTAGAGGATGTTTACAATAGGTTGAAGAAAAACTAATACTATTTATACAGCTTTTATATTTAAATCAGTATTGAAATGAATGCTACATAATATTAGACATGTAGAAAATAATCCTATTTGATAAACTAAATTAAAACAGTTTCAATCAAAATATTATATTTATCACGATTCTTCTTCACCGTGAATGAATTAGTGGATGAAATCCTCATTAACCGAGCAAGCGCGAAGCGTTTCCGTTTTAGCTTTTGCAAAAATGCTTTCAGATGTCTGTCCCTCTGTTTTCCTCTACAGGTCATATTTCAAACCGATTCTCCTGAAATTTTGTGAGCAAGTTTGAAAATTATATAGTTTTTTTGTCAATTAAGTGGTTTCGAAATTTAAAAAAACAAAACATTTCAAAAAATAATATCTTTAGATAATAACATCTTTATTTGACAACTCCAGAGACACACATAAAACAGTGTAAAAAACCAGTGAAACTTAAATGACTGATGATTTAGGAGATGATTTTAATATACTAATCCTTACTAATATTATAAATGCGAAAGTCCGTTTGTTTGTTTATTTGTTTGTTTGTTTGTTACGCCTTCACGTCTTAACTACTGAACCGATCATTATGAAATTTTGCATACACGTTGTCATGGGTACAGAAAAGGACATAGGGTACCTTTCATCCAGAAAAAACATACAGTTCCCGAGGGATAGCAAAAAAACTGTCCACGCAGACGAAGTCGCGGGCGGCCGCTAGTACTTAATATTAGTATGTTAAGTATGTGTACAGTAGTGCAAAAAAGACCACAGCTCAGCGTTGTACCTATTTACTTTTTTAGAGCAAATCACAGATTTTCAGCCGTCGAAAATTTCACAGAGCTCACAGAGCCACTAGTGAAATATTTAGTAAAAGAACAATCATTCATATCGTAATTTTCTTTTTGGACATCTATTGTATTTGTTGGCAGAATTTGTCATCGATCACATAAAAATCATGAAATCTTTCGTATTCTTACTGAAAAAGAAAAATAAACAAGTTGCTGTATAAATAATGTTTAAGACGATCGCCCTTGACCTAAATTAAAAATGTAACATGAATGAAGAAACTCTTCTGTTAAAAAAACAATGAGGATAATAAATAATGAAAATTCCACTATAACTGATTGAGCAAAGCAGTGAAGGCTAAATGCTTTTAAAACAAGGTGATAGAGCTGCGATCTCTGCATGCAAGATTATGAGATACATCTGAATAGAATGAATGGTTAATAAAAATCATTTGAAAGATGGATGGGTAACAACAGCGTGCAACGAAACGTCATTAAGATGAAATAGGTGGGTTGTTCTGCGACTACTTTTAATTTTATGAAATTCTACAAATAAATACATAAATACTGTTAGTTTCATTTTCAACAATTATTGGCGAAAAAGTTTTATTGATTATTCAAGATTTATTTGTATTTTAGTATTATATGATTTCTTATTAAATATGGATAGAAAAAACGTTTGTGGGTAAGTACATAAAAAAGTATTGAATAAAAAGTATTAAATGTGATCATAATAAATGAAAATCTAAGTAAAAATACTAAAAATTATAATTAAAATTAATAGTTATTTATTCAAAGCTTGATAGAAAAAAGTAAACATGTTGGAATTATTTATTACGGCAGCTGCTGCGACCATTTTCTAAACATACAATCGTCATATTATTAATGTTAAACATAATAATAATATAAATATAACAACTAAGCAATTGAGAATCACCCAATAGATCATTAGCGGCGCGTGCGCAGCGCGTGCTTCTATTCGCTATTAAATTTGAAACAGTATATATTACACACAAGTGGGCCTTCGGACAACGGATGGGCTCATGCTAATTATTGTATAACGAACCTTCGTTGTTTGATTTAGTAGTTCGCGGAACTTGGAGAACGATTGGATTGCATTACGAGACATATCGCAATAAGAATAATACTATTTTTGAACTAGGCCATGTGAAATAAGTACCTATGTAGCAAAATTACTTTTAAGCAGGGACCGGATTAATAGGGTTTTTAAGGGTAAAAACCCTATCGCGCCTTAGGGCTTTTAGTGTTTACAGAATGAAAAAAAGAAAAAAAAGATAAATAGATTCTTTGACAGGGAAACCCTATTCGATAGGTAAACAAACATAATAATTATAGCATCATGAGAATACGTGAAATCATAGATCAAAATCGATAGGGTTCCGGTCCTTGTACTTATACTTTGAATCAAACCTTACAAGAACTTTATTTGATTAATACAATTTTCATTGCGGGTTGCAACTAATATAAATAGGTAGTAAAGAAAATGATTTTGTTTGAGCAAATATATGAATAAAATAAAGCTATGAGCAAAATAAATAGCAAGCTAAAAACGCGTTGAAGTCTTTTACAAGGGAAAAGTGATAACACTTGTAATGCAAATTGTAGTATTTTCAAATTTTCAATGTTTTCTATAGGTACAATACTTTTGCAATTGTTCTAGTATGTAGTTTCATCATCATCATCATCAGCCATTTTAATGTCCCCACTGCTGGGGCACAGGCCTTCCTTATGGGTGGATAAAGAGGACGGGCCATTAACCCACCACGCGGGCCCAATACGGATTGGTGGGTGTTAACGACTGCAAATGCAGCCGGGACCAACGGCTTAACGTGCCTTCCGAAGCACGGAAGAGCTCGAGATAATACATTTTTTGGTCACCCATCCCATGCCCGACCCTTGCGAACGTTGCTTAACCTCCGCAATCGCTGGGCCAGGCGCTAAACCACTGCGCCACCAAGCTTCCCGAGTATGTAGTTTATTATGAGCCATTTGCTTATTTTTACATTTGCATTTCCAGAAAAGTCCCAATTAGCTTATTCAATTCAACAGATTGTCCATCAGCCATTTTTAATGTCCCCACTGCTGGGGCACAGGCCTTCCTTATACCTAGGTGGATAAGAAGAAGGGGCCATAACCCACCACCAGGGCCCAATGCGGATTGGTGGGTGTTAACGACTGCAAATGCATCCGGGACCTTAACTTAACGTGTCTTTCGAATCAAAGCTTACAAGAACTTAATTTGATTAATACAATTTTCATTGCAGGTTGCTACTAATATTAATAGGTAGCATAGAAAAAGATTTTCAGTTTGAGCAAATATGAATAAAATAAAGCTAGTTACGAACAAAAAATAGCAAGCTCAAAACGCGTTGAAGTCTTTTACAAGGGAAAAGTTATATTATAACTCTTGTAATGCAAATTGTGGTATTTTCAAATTTTCAATGTTTTCTATAGGTAAAATACTTTTGCAATTGTTCTAGTTTATTATGAGCCATTTGCTCATTTTCACATTTGCTATTTCACAGGTTCCATAAAAGGCCCAATTAGTTTATTCAACAGATAATTAAACTAAAAATTAAATATAGTACTTAAGTGTTAACAGCAACATGTAAAACAGGCGCTGTTAGTTTTTTGAAACTAAAAACACGTGCTTTTAGACCAAAAGGCTTTCAGCGCACGTGGCGGCGCGCGGCGCCTACGCAGCCCATCAATCACCGCGCATGACATTCTAATGCTGATGTTTTGCAACGCCAGATGCCTTTGTCTGAGGAGGTCACTCACAATTACCGGTACACTGTTTTTTTAATTGAATTTCGCGTTTATCTTGACAGTTGAGTAATTTCGTTATTGGATACTTAGCGAACGCTAACAATAGTTTGTTGATATTAACTATTATGAAAATATAAGTCGTAATTAATGTTCTTCATGTGATTGTGTATTCGTTTCCAAAGGTCATTTCATTTGTATTATATATTAGGTACCATTTATAAAAAAACTAGCGGCCGCCCGCGACTTCGTCTGCGTGGAAAGTTTTTTTGGTATCCCTCGGGAACAATCCTTTTTTTCGGGATGAAAGGTACCCTATGTCCTTCTCTGTACCCCTAGCAACGTGTATGTAAAATTTCATGATGATCGGTTCAGTAGTTAAGATGTGAAGGCGTAACAAACAAACAAATAAACAAACAAACGGACTTTCGCATTTATAATATTAGTAAGGATTGTTACAGTTGAAAAAAAATATATAATTGAATGTGTTACAGTTTTTTGAAAGAAAAGTGTAACGGAAAATATAGTATTATATTAAATTTTCATTCTATCTATTCGAAAAATGCTGATTGATTCACCTATAAGTGCGAGCAAAGTAAGTCTTTTCTCCAAGAGATTTTAACACGATAAAAAATTATAAACGAAAAATAAAATGATTGCGAAAAATGAGTTCTACAATCAGCGACAGTATCATTTTAACATCAGAAAGTATTAAAATAGATGCAAAAATGCTATAAGTACAAAATCTATTACCCACTAAATCCAGGGAAAAATATTTGAAAGCCAACAACAATTTCGTCATTTGGAAAACTGCAAAAGGGGCGAAATCTTTTTCGGAAATTGTATTTTTCGCCTATTTTCAAGAAATCCATTCATTAGTTGTAATTAGAAGTGCCTCCTATTTCTTTTTCTCATAGACGGGGATGAAAAGTAGAGTGTATGACTCGGCCGCAAAATTATTTTCACCTCGGGCGACGCATGTTGAATGAATCCCTCGCTGTGTTCAGGATTCTACTTTAGAATCCTTTACTGTGCTCTGGATTCAAAACAACGCCCTCGCTGTAAAAATATTATTTTGCTCCATTATCCCAATCTACTATTTCATACCACTGTCTTACTACGTAAATCAAATTTGTATATTCAGACAATGCCGTTATGTGTAAAGTAAGATTTCCAATAACACATTACAGTAAACAAAACACATTACCCATAGTAGCCAATAAATAACGTCAGCAGCAACAACAATATCGAACTACGGTTCTAAATATATGTAGCAGGCGCAGGATAATATCTGTATGCAAATTGGCGGGAATTTTCGTAAGAGACGGCGTCGGTTGGCGCGACCGATACATCATAGAAATGTGGACGGATCTGCCCACGCGCTGTATTTTGCTAGGTTATAACCCGATCACACTATACGGTTTTTGAAACGTTCTTTGTGAGCAGTTTTCAGTGGACATGAAATACGCCCAATAGGCGATTGGGCGTATTTCGCCATACCGTTATAACCGAATGCAAAAAAAAACTGTTTTCATTATTGGTCGTTAAAATCTGTGCAGTATTACGGTTGTTGCGTACGTGTTTGTGACTACTATGGGCAAATCAATGACAATATTTCTTGTACTAGCCATACTTTAGTTTTATAACCAAGTCTACTGTTAGTAAAAGTTTATAGTAGGTATATTAGAAAGATGTAACAAATCACAGGATTCTTGTACCCAATGCGTTTGAACAGTGTCAAAATATTGAACCAAGTAAAGCTTAATAGTGTGAACTAGGGCTTACTTTATTAGTTTAATATTTTTGCATTTGCATTAGGTTTTATGTCTTACGCGGAAAAGTTGCTGTGTATATGCCATAAAAGTTCTACCTCTGCCGTTTTATTGCGTTAGTGACGTTAGTTAACGTAAACATATTCATACCGATTTTTTTATGCACAACGGAATAGTGTTTGGCCTTCACCTCATCTGATGTTAAATGACGATAAGGCCAAAGGTGAAAGCGCACTACACCCGGAATCCTCATCACTGAGGAACTGGCTATCTTACCTCTAACCAACGAAATAAGAACTCTCTAACTGCCGAAACACAACAATTTTTAAATTGTTTACCGATGTTTAACCGATGTCTTATTTACACTTTTTTATCAATTCATTTAATTAATTGAATAGTTTCTATTTGTTTTACTTACATTACAATTTAATCATTTAATCTTAACGTTAAATTGTGATCAACAGCTCATATAAAAACACTCGTTAGAACACTTACAAAGTAGTCAAAGAGGGGCTAACCACTTTTTACCGAGCGTTGGGCATTTAGATTCCCTCATTCATATTAAAATAAGCCGTGAATGTATCAACACAGGTGCTTAACGCCTAACAAGTTGAATATGGTGTCCCACATGACATCAAAGATCTTTAATTCATGGATGCGTATCGATCTTTATCACTTAGGGGGCGTCCATTTACGTGATGTTTTTTTGGCCAATTTTTAACCCCCCCTGGTGATGCATGGTGAGGTTTTACGTTAACCCCCCTTCTAAATCAAGTGTATTTTTGGTACAAAATAATATCAACACTTTTCAGTACAAAATATGTCGTGGTGGGCGGGGAAATCGTCCTGGTAACAGTGAGTCAACAATCACACGCAAATTTTCGGTTAAAAATCACGCGTTCAACGAAAAAAATTAATACACGTGATATCTCACTACACCACCCCCCCGTCCCCATTGTGATACTTCGTGATTTTTTCAACTAGACCCCTTATGAGGAAACATCGCGGTTGAGAGAATTGAAAAAATCCTATATAAAGTTGAGAAAATCAACATTTCGTAGTCCCCTGTTTTCTCCTCCAAAACTAGAGCGATTTAATACTTTTTTCATTAATTAAGGATTTGGCTGTGTTCATGTTTTCCTTTTTTTTCATAAATTAATCACTAAAAGAGATATAGATCTTCATGAACCTAAAAATGCCTTTGTTTAGACATCCAGCAAAAACGAAATTACATAAAAAAAACAAAACAAAGAAACAAAGTTTTTTTTTATGCAAAAAGTATGTAAATCGGTATAGTTTTGGAGAAGGAAACGAGCCTACGAAACGTTGATTTTGTCACCCTTCTATAGGAATTTTTCAATTTTCTCCACCGTGGTGTTTTCTTTCTTAAGGTTTGATTGAGGATTGAAGAATTAAACTATAATACAACACGATAAGTGCAAAATATTATTTTATGTTCATATTTATGAACATAAGTAAAACAAATGACGTTCTTACTGTATTAACTTTAGATTTTCTTCATAGCATTAAGTATTATTATCTATCATCTATTTTATTGCTGTATCGGTTGCATATAATATTGAAAGTTACATGCAAGCCTTGTTTATTTCTAACTTGAATCGAATTAATCTTTGAATTTGCATATCGAACCTTGTTTGTTTCTCTTATTTCTTAAATTTTCAAGCTTTATAACGTAGCGACCCACTCTCGCATCACTTTTAAGAATTAATTTTAAAATGTTTTTTGTCCCAACCTTAAGCCGATACACCCAAATAAATAAAATCCCCCCCCCCCGTTTTCATCCCGCAAAACGTAGATACCTATCCAAAAAAACGGACGTGACATTATTTATGCTCAGTAGCTGTAATTCCATTTTCATATTTCCAACTTCAAAGAACAAAGATTTTCATACAAAGTTCCTTCTCCTATTTCCTTAGCAGATGATAACACTAAAACTTCTACTCTGAGTTGCAGCTTTTTAGACAATATCGTTTGAATGTGCGTTAACAGTCAGTCAGAACAAACAATTTCATATAAAGAATATGAAAGTTTAGTTTGTGAATATAGAAAATAGACTTTTCGCAATTCAGCAATTTGCTTCCGTCGTGATTTCGCAAAACATTTATTATTCAAATATTTGTAAATGGGTAAGTCATAAACATGACCAGATAAGTTGGAATACCGTAGATACTTGCTGTCATTCAATATTTCAAGCTTGATTGGCTCCACGACGGAAGGCTTAAATGAAGTTATAAGATATAAACATTCTATTAAAATGACTTAAACACTATGTTATGAAAGTCCTTTTAAACCGCTTTGTTTGGTTTACCATTTCATTCAAATTGTAATTAACAGACATTTAAGGTCCGAAAGTGTAAAGAGAATAGAAATGGAGGAAACTTCATTAACTTGCAAGGGGGCTTTTAAGTTTGATTGAATGAAGATCCAAAAACGAATTTGTTAAACTAATTTTAATATATCAATTCAATATCAAAAATATCATACTACTTTTGATTACTGGCTAAAGTAAATATTGTCACTGTCGCCAATGTTGAGATTATCGGAAGAGGCTTATATCCAATCAAGCAGTGTATGTCGTGGGGCTGACATGACGTTTGTTAACAATGGCTAAAATAGCTCCAATCTTTTAAAAGGCTATTTTTTGTAATCGTAAGCATCAAACATAATTATTATAATCATGAACATGATTTTTATGATCAACTAATATGATCAACTAATAACCAAATAATAATATGTTAAAGCCATGGCCCGCTTTACTTAAACTGATTGAAAGTTCAAAAGTCTTATAGAAAATTTGACCGAACCCAAACAAGGTACTGAAATGATGGCGGCTCGTGATGCGAAACTAATACAGTACTGCGAATGACACTGATAGCTGCGGGCGGCGGCGGGCTTTGTGCAAATACTTACTCTGCATCTGTGTCTGTGCCTATTGGCTAGTGTGAAAAGAACAGATGTAAGGGTTGGCACGGTCTACGCGTGGCCAACTACAAAAATTTTCATTCGTTCAGGTACTTTTCATTTTGTTAGATTATGTTCCTGTCAATCGTATATGTTACTTATAGTGTTGTTGCAGAAAAACTAGTTCTTATTATTATCCAAACCAGCAAAAATTAGGATTACACCGCTGATACCATTGATATTAAGTACTCAGTTGTTATACTTTATTAAAACAAACTAGAATTTGTCTATCATATTGAATAAAATTGTTAACGTGATTTTAAAGCTCTAACCATTTGTAGCTGTTCATTGCTTATCACTCTTGACCCTTATTTACTTAACTCTTTATGCACAAAATTACTGACAAACAAAATCTATCGGAATTTTTCGTTTTTTTAAAGAATCAAAACAGTTTTTGGTTTCGATACAAAAAGTCCCGTTTCTCTCACCCCTGCGTGTAACTTGCGCGTGCGCCGCAGGGTCGACCGTCACTTCTTTAGTCGAGCACCGCAGCTCGCCGGCGGCGGTCGTGCCCTCTGTAATGGGTTCAGGTTGCGCGGCCATGCGCAATAAACCCGATCGGAATAACCGATCTATACTATTGCAACCCTGTTCATTTTATGATCAGGATTAATATTGGTTCATTTTATGCAATTAATTATGTCCTAAAACAATTTCTCTTTATTATTTGCGCATTATCAAAAAGTGAATCTGATAAGGCGCACGATAATGTATATTACTCGTACATAATATTATTTCAACTTTAGGGTATAAAAGCTATTATGTTCATTTATGTAACTGCACTTTGTGAAAGCTTTTGCCAGAATAAAGCATAGCTTACGATATTGGATGGACACGCACGCAGGGACGACACTCAGCGGGGTATCATAGATTCGCATTATTATATATTCCGAATGAATCACTTTCTATTTCAATATTAATGTTTACCTATATAAAAAAGGAAAAGTATATTTTTTTGTTATTAGAAAAATTAGAATTATCATCTCAAAAATCATTTTCCTGTTACAGCTTTGTGAAGAAATGTATTAAATAAGGCTTTGTAGGCTTTCATTCACCAATCGAAATATAAAGTTGGTTTTGTAAAGTAATTGTTCCGCAAGGTCCAAATAAAAACCGTACAATGGGTGAAACACAGCGGGGTTTCTGAGTCGTTCGTCGCAGTGCGAAGATCACTATCGATTTTTAATTGATAACATTAGTCATGGACAGGTAGTATTCGTATTGTGTAATAATAATTACTTTTTTTATTGGGGCATTTAAGTCACGAAATTGTAACAATATTTCACGGCTGAATTACTTTCACTCCTAGTTCCTAGTTGACGGACGATCTTGTGCTTTGTGGATTTTCACTTATGTAGCACTTTCTTTTAGCAGTTTGGTCGAGTGACATGTAAATGTCACTATAGTTATGGTACTTAAATGTTGGCATGATAAATAGTCACGTTTTGTGAAAATTACTATTTTCCTTGTTTTAATGGTTATTTTGCAATTAATTTTTTAACTAGCGTGTAATTTTTTAATGGATCATCATTTAACTACTAAGCACATATTACAATGATGAATCTTGTTATATCTATATAAAATATGGTAATTCAAGTTAACTGGATGGTGTTAGAAGTAGTATGGTGACAATAATTCTGGCAATATAAAAATAGAATAGAAAACAATGAATCTTGAAAAACAGACACTAGTTTTATGTCGTAAGACGATTTTGAAATACTTTAAAAATAAAAAATGTAACTATAAAGATAAAATTCATAAGATATCAGTGGATTAACTTGCATTAAGAGCATCGAGAATGTTATTGTATGCCATGCTTACACACCTAATGAGCATTTGTAGGGTTTGCAGTTTGTGTTGTAATAATTATGATGAATATCCGTGATTCATCTGTTTTCCGTAATTGAAGTCAATTTTGGTAATTTAAAAGTATACAATATTGCGAGCAGAACAAACCTCAGGTGAACCTAGGTTCAAGTCCATCGGCGCGTAACACCCCAGTGAAAACTCACAAATAACCAACCATTAGGAGCCCGCAGCGGCGCGAGCGCAACCCGCAATTTCGAACTGATTTATATCATCTGGCCAACGAGAAAATGTGGGAAAATTTTCACTGTCCGGCTAGAACCCGTAATTTGATAAGGGGAATCATCTGGTACAGATGAAATCGACAGTTTCCGCTAAGCGATGTGACCGGTCCGCGAGAAAACTCGACCAGAGGAAAAGTAGTCAGCCCTCCCTCTGCTTTTATTAGCGGCTATTTGTAACATCGCGGCGATGACGGCGGGTATTTATAATTTGTTTGTAATTAGAAAAAGTGGATGTTAATTGCAATATGGGAGTTCTTATAAGGAAGTGCCTTTCGTTGTACTTTTGATTAAACGAAATTAAGTAGTGATATACTTAAGTATTAGGAGCGTGAAAGTGAATTGACTGAATATTCTTCAAGTTGGAAGTAAAGTCTTTCTCTTTTTTCTTTGATGAAGATGGTTAATGTAAATAATAATTCATTTGATTGTGATAAATGATATAAAAATTGGTACTTAGGTAAATATTTTGATATTATAATCGTGAACCTATTCTTTAGTAAATAGAATCCTAGGTACTTTTCTATGTTAACTTTCAGGAATACGGTAGGTGCTCATGTTAACTTTTTGAAAACTTTAAAAGTTTGCAAAAAATATTCAATCTTTGCTTCTTTTACCGGCAGCGAAATCGTGCTCTACATTAAATTAAAATAAAAGCATAAGTGTAATAATTTCAATAAACGTGTAGACAGGTGAACGTTTTCGATCGTGTTGGAAATCATTTTTACGGTACTGCATCGCATTAGTTCCACTTCTCTGGAATTCTGCCTGTCGGCAAATCTGCAGTGGTGGCAGCAAGTTATTATTTCATTTAAGATGCATTTCTCCACTGGAATTTATAATGCAATTTGTGGTGCTACTTGTTTGCTAAAGGTTTATTAAAATTAGAGCACGACTCGAATTTGAATTTCCATCCACTTGTATCAATGGTAAAGTCAAATTGCTTGGCAATAAGTAATGTTGTATTGAAGTGAAAACTTCTTTAGTGGCGTTGTACGCTTTTTGTAATGGGGAAAAAATGCTAAACTCGCGTCAGTAAGAATTACGTGGCTGATCGAAAATGCGTAAGACGGATGTGACGGATGGAGAGTAGACAGCTGGTGGCGGAAGTATCCCCCTCTCTTTCTACGGGCGCGTTGAAAATGTTGGCGCGTCATTTTAAGACGTAAACACTTGTGTCACCAGCAACGCGCTAATTTTGAAAATGGAACTAATAGCAGCGATCTCTTCGGTGAAATCAAAGACTTATTTATACTCTGTGACTATAAGTTTAAATCGTAGAATGCGTGCATGTAGAAATTAAAAAGACCACACTGGCGCGAATGACTGCATAGTAATAGGAAAGAAATAATTTTAACCCTTTGCCGCTAATTTAAAAATATCAAAAATGCACAACGTTAATATTTTCACTTCTGCCGACACTCCCGGAGTGTCAACCAATTTTTTTTTAAATTAATGATCTAACTTAAATATCTTCTTTTGTACACATATGCAAGAGAAGTATACCTATAAGGTGACATAATAATTGTATAGAATAAAAGTGCGGCTATTTATTTCTTAAATAATTTATTATTATAATTTCACTTCAGAAATTACATTTCATACTGTTCTTTCACATCGTAAAATTTGCCCTCGTTGAAATATATTTCAAAGTAAAATAAAAAGAAGAGTCACTTCGCTACAATATTAGTGTTCGTAACGCTATCAACGAGCTCACGGAATAAAATGTACAGTTTTTAATGGTGTGAACTCAACTCGTGCGCATAACTAGCTACTCCTTGATTGTCACTACGGGTTGAGAAGCCCATTCGAGTGTCAAAGGTGTTCCAAAGATATTCTTTCTTATGCCTTCCAAGAAATGTAGTAGCCATCATACGTACACGATTACGACGCTGACCGTTGCGGTGTTTTCACACGATTAAGAAGACTTTTTACGTGCTTTGGTTAAAATAAAGCCTGTAGTTAATTTCGGTGTCATATCTCGACTACCTATTCATGTGTCAACTGAATTTATCAATAGTTTTTTTTATCAATAGGTACCCTTTTTAACAATGGTATTGATTGAATATGCAATATGTTCGACATTTAAAAATAGTTTTTATGACATAACAACGCTATCAGTACTATGGTTTATTGATTAGGCGAAATAAAATTGGCGACAAAAAACCAGTAGCTCCGTTGGAATTTTATGCGAAATTCGATACGAGGCGGCAACGACCTCGGGCGCGGTACTCAGCGGCGTCTTTGAGCAAAACTTTAATTTCTTAATCCTAATTGAATTTGTTTGTAGCGTTCGCCGTACAACGATAACGCAACGGTCGCGGGCAGATTATTTGTTTCCAGAGGGCCTATTAAAAAAAAAAAAGAATCGCGATAGTCAGACGATGTTCGTCGTTCGAGTTACGATTCAGTTATTAAAAATTGCACGCAAACCTTCTTACTAAATCCTAGTTTGCAACAACTATTATATATGTGTATGTTTATGTGGTGTATTTATATTGTATATCTTTATATATGTAATTGATATATTGTTTTCTAAGTGTAAAATGTAATATTCTGTGTCTTGTTGGTATGTTGCTGGCACACTGCCTCTTTTAATAAATAACTTACCCTTTGTAACAAGGTTTGCCTGGAAGAGATCGTTTCCAGCGATAAGGCCGCCTTTGCCCACTATAGTTTTAATGTTATTGTTTGTAATTATTTCTGTAATGTGTGAGCAATAAAGAGTTTTATCTATCTATCTATCTATGCAAAAGTGACTTTGTTTGACAGTTTCATGTTTCATCGTGAAATTCTGCATAAACATAGTCGGAGGACATAAAATTACGTAGGGTACCAGTCAATCTAAAAAATTGCATAGTTCCCAAGGGATAGAAAAAATACTGCAGCCGCTAGCGAGATAATAATGTGTTAAAGCACGAGTTAAAGCAGGGGCTCGGTGGCGTAATGGTTTAGCGCCTGGCTCGGCAATTGCGGAGGTTAAGCAACTTTCGCAAGTATCGGTAATGGGATGGATGACCAAAAATTTATTATCTCGAGCTCCTCCGTGCTTCTGAAGGCACGTTAAGCCGTTGGTCTCGGCTGAATTTGCAGTCGTTAACACCCACCAACTGGTCCCGCGTGGGCTGATGGTCAAAGCACGAGTGGTACGAACATCGTTCGATTACCGCGATTGTTTCTTTTAATAAACCCACAGATATGAACAGTCGAAGGTTAGATGGATGGCTTTCATTACCGGAGCCGCTTTGTTCAAAGGTGAAGTTTAAGATACAAGTTTAATCTAGAAACAATCAATTGTATTCACAGTTACGAGGGAGGGAGCTTAACCATTTTGCTTACCACTTCAAATAATTTTACCACAATAGTGTTCAGGAATTTTATCTGTTCATGTAAGATTTTTGTAGGATCTATTCGCAGTTAAGGTACTTCCTTATAATAGAATAAGTGGTTTTTAATGCCAAATGTTTAATTCAAGATAAATTAATAATGTTTAATGACGCTTCTCACTATAAACAGAAAACCCTTTATTTAAGTTATATAGAAATTGGATTCACGACTAACGTTACTGTAGCCCAAACTCATAAAAGGAGCACATAGAAAATCTTTTAATGTTTTCTTCTTGATGGAAATGGTTCAATGAATGTTTTCTTCGTTTGATTCAATCAGGGAGTTATTGCGAGTGATGCATTATTGGGTGTTCGGAATGGCAATTTGTTCCAAAACAAAGCGTTTTCAGGCTGATTTCACAGCGTCTGGCCGCAACCGCAAGGGCCGCGTGTCGTCACCGGCTTGCCGCGAGGAAGCGAAAGCGAATCAATCGGCTTTTATCAATCCAGTGCGTGACCGAGGCCATTGTTAGGAAAGGGAAAATAGGACAGACGCGCCGTGAAAAAATAAAGAATACAACCGGCAGCGCGCTCCGATGGGCGTTTTTTTAAAGTCGCAATCTCTGAAGCGCATGATCGAGCGTCACCCGCAAATTCGAGTCACGAGTGTCACGACTCCTCTAACATCATCATTCGATGTGTACATTCGCCAATAAGTATCGAAATTTGGGAGGTAATTGAGGCACGCGCGCCGAAAGCTAAGATAAGCAGTTTGAACCGGTGGCCTTTCTGATCTAGCATTTTACGATTGCGCCACTGTGAAGCTGTGTCTGGTGGTAGCGGCGTGCGGCGGCCAGTTTTATTTATATTGGTTGTAGTGCGGGAGCGATCACGACCCGGTAATTGATGCTCTCTCCGCGCGTGCGCCGCGGCCGGCCCGTTATAAGCGCACGCGCTACCATTAGGTGCGCTGTGATACCTTCATATTCGACTCCCTAATTACTCTTTTGACGTATCAGTCGTTTGATCTGTATTCACAATTGTCTGATGTTTTTCTTAATTCGCTTCACGTGGTTCATTTGTTTTAAATACAGTTGTTTGTCTTTCAACAAAAGGTAAAAAAAAAAAATTTTTTCCGATTTGGATTTTCCGATATTCCTATCCGATTGTCCTTTTTTTCATAGATATTCGAGAAAATAACGATTTTTGTCGTGATAACGTCTTATAATTATAAATCGATGAACGCCGGCTGCATGCACGAAAAATTGTCACTCCGCAGCGTTTGGCTTGTGAAGCATTGTCAACACTGACATGAAAAATTATTTTTTTATTTAAATGGACTGGCTGTCTGTATGATTTGACAGCTAAGTTTTTGTGCCTATTTGAAACGCCACTAGCGTGCGTCTAAAGAACTAATTTTGACGTACAATATGAAAATTGTTGCCGTGATGGTCTTTCCAGACTTCAAACTTTAGTACCATGTCCCGCACGCTATGCTCACGCTACGTCCTACAGCGCCAAAATGGCGGAAATCAAATAGGCACAAAAACAGTTTGACATAAGCCTGTCCAGTGTAAATATATGCAGGTCAGTGATTGTCAACTATATTGTCAACTGTTTGTTTATAAAGTGAAGTGTATATTTGATGTGAATACCAAGGTTTTCTTATAACGTTATCATGTAAAATAATTATTGTTCGTAAACCGACTTTACGGATAACCAATTTTTGAAGCGAAAACTTCTTTAGCGGCGTTGTACACTTTTTTTGTAATGGGTAAAAAAGGTTAAACTGGCGTCAGTCAGGGTCACGTGACCCTGATCGAAAATTCGTAAGACGGATGTAGCGTAGAGAGCTGGCGGCGGAAGTATCCCCCTCTCTTTCTACGGGGCGCGGCGAAAATGGCGGCGCGTCATTTTGGCGTTCGGCGGGTTGATTTTTCTGAGAGATAAACTTTTTAATATATTATAAATTGTCATGTTTATTAAATATTGTATTCTACCTCATAAATGATAGTACTTTTACACTGATAATTAAAGCAATTCGTGCAAAATTGATCCCTAACCCTAACCATTCTAAAATATCAAAAATGCACAACGTTAATATTCAAGTTTTCACTTCTGCCGGCACTCCCGGAGTGCAACCCGATTTTTTTTAACTAAACTAAACACTGTACATCATCAATTAAAAATAATAAGAGAATAAGCTCGATAATATTATACTTCTTTAATCTGTATTCTGAATCGAAGGTACCTTTAAAACTTTATCAGTATAAAATCATTAGAAAACGGTCACTTTACCTTTCGCAAACTAAGTGAATCCAGTAAATCGCTTTATAATCCGATAAAAAGAAAGAAAATTGTATTTTTTTTCCAATCACTTTACGCGTGAGTGGTTCGTGATTTTTAACATCTTTGTCTTGTGGTTCTGTTCCTCGTGACAAGTTGGCTCTGTCACGTAACATTAATGGCTCAATTGTTTGTATAAAGTAACGAAAACGAAATTTTATCCTATTAATAAACGTTTCCATTAGAATGGAGTTTTGAGTCGTAAATGCGGCGTTTACGTCAAATACCATTTACTTTTCACTTATCGCCAAAATGTTAACCATTACCGATCACAATTTATGATTTTCTCCCAGAGAAGATTTTGATTTGAGAGTTTATCATGACATGATAGGTTATGACAATTTATGTAGGTAATAAAAAAAGGTAAAAGCTACGTATGCAAAAGACAGATCAAATAAATATTTATGTAGTTTTTTGTTTGACTAATCATTAGATATTCATATTGCTGCTGAGTTATCCAATACTTTTACATTGCACCCGCCTTTTCACATCAGTACCCTTAGCACGAACATGAACAAAAAAAAAAACGCACGTAAAAGTAAAGTACTCGATAGATAGAGTAATTATCTATGGAAAATTTAATTCTGCTTTTCGGCGGTAAATAGCGCTGTTCAAATTTCCCATAAAAATAACTATATCGAAGGTTTTATGCGCGTTATTTTTTCGATAGCTGTTTGTGCTAAAGGGTGCTAAGGGTACAGAATGCCTTTTAGGAGGTTCAAAGACTGGGTGTTAAGAACTTATCTGTTTAACAATCAAAATACGACTTTTTCCAAAGCTGTGCATTCCTGAACAATACAATAACTATGCAAAGTACCTATTATCAATGATTTTGACTAGGAACAGTAGAGGTGTATTAATAATCAAATAAAAATACCGTAAAATCTCATCATACGCAAAAACAGTACATAAACTAGTTTCAGTTTTCTCGGCATTTTCACTAGATTTCTTCGTCTATTTAGCATAATTGGAGCGGTGAGCTGATCGCTAAGTGTCTCTATCGCATGGCGCTACATATAATATAGAAACGACTCACTCTTTATTAAAAACATATAAATTCAACTTCTTGTTATGAAAACCTCTAAAAGTGAGAATGAAAAATTTGATAAAAACAACTTTTTGCAAGTTAAGTGAGAAAAATATGTTTTGAGAAATTAATATTTTTATATATCATTTGCGACCATAAACTTCATTTACAAAAAAAATACCTTAATTAAAAAAAAAACAACTGCCCTGCCAAAACAACGAACTAAAAAGAAAAAAAAACAAGAGTCGAGAGACCGTTCTGTGAAATAAATATTTATCTAATTACTTAATTTTTTACTTTTTAGTTTGTTTTTTGGGGCGGTCGTGGTTTTAACTATTTTTTAAATTATTAATTTTTTCATATTAAGATGAACTGTATATTTTTGGTAAATGCTTTTATGTATTTAATATGTTATTTGTTTTCATAACTTCCACTCAACTTACTAACTTTAAAATTATGAAAGCAGAAAATCTCCGAGACACTTCGATTTCACATTACGCATCGCACCACATAAAACGCATAATAAATGACTTGATTAGTCATATCTAGACTAAGCCAGCAGATCGGCCAATTATTATACTAGTGAACTGGACAAGAGTTGATACTTAATAGGCGAGTTTATGTGCGTGTTGCTACTTACTATCTTAAGGACTTTTTTATCTGCCATTTGCATAGTAAACGCACTTTACACTTGCATTGGGAATGACGCTTCCGATGACTATATTAGGAATTATTATATTGCCGAGAAAATAATATCATTTCTACTCTTTGTATATTTTGTAGGAAGATTACTTGTTTGCTTTAAATATAAGAAAATATGTACTATGAAGAAAATATGTAGGACACCACTGAGGTGTTGTTTAAAATATTTTTTGGTAACCACAACCAGCGTAGTGAAGTTCTAATACTGAGCTCACATTTATCAATATCAATCATTAATCATTCGTAAAATCACGACATCACATGTTACACATTACTAGTCGGCAGTGGTGTAGTTGGTAATAAAAAATAAACGACGCGCCAGTGGTGTCGTTGACAATACACGGAACTATCAAAAATATCCGTTTTTGTTACACGCACGGTTATACAAGTATTAGTACTGCTAATTCATCAAAATGTAAAAAAAGTGTCTTTTTATGGCGAAAATAACTCCTTCTGTCTCACTACAAAACCAAACGGACGAACTCGCGGGTAAAATCTAAAATATGAATAAATGATTCGTGAGGTCGTTTGATAGTTATAATATCAAACCCACTTAGTCACATACATAAGAATACTTTCGATTTCACATGAGGAAAATGCTGCTAAAAACATTGATGTACCTTCGTTTGTCCACGAAATTACTTACGGCAATTTTAACTTCGCCATTTGATGCTACTTATTATATCATGACATAACTACATACATCAATATTGTATTGGAAAAAAAATACTTAAACAGGATTATTCAAGTGACAATTACTTGAAATAATTAAAAAACTTAATGAAACATAAGAAGTTAAACTGATATAAAAATAGGTGTAGATTTAAGTGCCTCCATGCGTTGTTGTTCAAAGATTTTTAATTTTTAAAGGGTAACTAAGATTAGGTGTAAAAACGTCAGAAAATGCAAAATCAAACTTATAAAAAAATTACAAAAGCTTCGTGTGAATTGTCTACCCTCGAAGTGGATTGGATAAAAACAATGTAATCTGTATAGACTAAAGAAAAAATACATTTATACCTTTGAGGAGATATACACGCTGAAATTTTAATCATTTGGTTCCCACTGTAGGGTGGTTCTACTCATGATTATCAACTTTTACTATGGGGCCAACTCTGATAACGCGAAATAAAAATCAGCTGTTCCATACATTTAGGTTGAGTAGGTATTGCGCTTTTGTATGGAACAACAGATTTTTATTTCGCAATATCAGAGTTGGCCCCATTGTAAAAGTTCTTTGTAATCATTAGTGGGACCACCCGACTGCGGGAACCAAATGATAAAAATTTCACGCTGTAGATAAAATCATACATAAGAGATGATATGATGATGAGATGAGATGATATGGAGATACATAAGTACAACTTTACTGTAGTAGATGTTTTTTTTATTCCTAAGTAACGGAAGTAAACACTATATTTTAAAGCAACGATGTAGGCCTGCGGCGACTTTCAGCAACTGCCCAGCACTTCGGAATCAATAGTAAAATGTGATAAGTATACTTAACACCAGCCGCTGGCATAGTGGTTAGGGATGTTGACTGCTAAAGGTCATAGAGTTCAAATTCTCCGAGGCATTGGGAGAGAAGTGTGTTTGCAGGTAAGTGCTTTTATTTTCATTCTTTAACCAGGTTTTTATTTTTTACAAATATCAGCAATATAAAAAAAAATATTCGCAATTTCTATAAAAGTATATAGAATGCCCTAATTTTGTAGGATCGTGCTTCAGGTGGGAGTCCAATGGTTTTGGGGAATATCTATGAATTTAACTAAATAAAATTCGCGTCACAGCGGAAAAAGAATGCACGCACACGCGAGAAGATCAAATTCATTCATTTTCAAATAACTGTTGAACGTAAGTGCTGTACTTACGTAGAAAGGAAATCTCAAATATGCGTGCGCATGCGAGTAGCGTGTTCGAACATCAGTGTGTTCAATGTTAATGCGGGATCAGGGGTGAGCATCCAGCTGCCGCGCAAATAACTTCAAATAACTCCGCACCGAGTACCTAGTTCCATTTCATTTAAGTTCAGTACATTTATACCAGATGTTTTGCACGCCTGATTAGGTACTAGTAGATCGTTTTAAAACAATTTTCTTATACTCTCCTATGATTAGAAATAAAACACTTTTTACGGGTTACAGCCCGTATAGGTATTGATTAATTCAGATGTTATTTTAGAATTATTTAGTTTTGATTTGTTGGTTTTTTGGGTTTCCCAAAACTTTTCAACACCTTTCCAGGGGTCGTGGTTACGGGGCGACTAAAGCAAAAAACCTGCTCATATTTTTATGAAATTACCCGCTCGGAACTTTATAAAAATGCATTCAAGTTTATTAAATTATTTATAGCTGCGTTCTGATTTTAATAATTATTATTGAATTGATTAAAATTAATTAGAAAACACGGTCTAGCTACGGAATCTACCACCAGTTCACAAATTGGGAGGCCTCTCCGAGAAAGCTCTGGCGGAAGAAAACTCAGAGAGGTTGTGTCGACCTCCCTTTTGATCCCTATCTACAAATCTTCTCTATGATTTTTTGTCTAGATGATGTTAGCTGATTCACACTCTCACTTCGCTCTCTTATGATGCAAGTTTATATGTGTAGTGTAGTGTATATTTAGCATTTGGATGATGAAATTAGGGTAATAAGAAGTAAACATAGGGGGTTACTCCTTATTGTCACAATAGTATTCGTTCTTTTATTATTAAAAAAATAGCTTCCTTCTTACAAGAAAGCTATATAATATGAAAATCGCTTGTCGTTCGGGGGCAATACTGCGATGTTAACAATTTTACCATTACAGTAACTTGATCGAGAAAACTGTGCGTCGGCCGCGGCTTGGCGCGAAACCGCGCAATATTCAATCGTAGGAAACCGCAAATGCCATGGATCCGTTGCTTTCGATGTGTAGCTCGAAAGTGGGCTAGTGATTCACGGCGCTGTTTGATAACGTGCGCGTGCGCAGCACCTCTGTTGTGTTGCTATTACGCGACTGGATTATTTCGTAAAGCTAATAAAGAATGGGAGCTTATAAGCTCCCAGCTTTCGTACAGTTTAGCTCTAGAAATAAAATAACTTGTTTTTGGCATCACATATAGCTAACATCAAAATACCAGTCCGCAACATACTCAGTAAACAATATTCAGTTCATCAACCACCCAGAAAATAACGTAATTATGTCGATTGATCAATGTGAAAATCTGCCTTTGTCGTTCAGGCTAAGCCAATAATTTATATTAAGGACCAGTTTCGGTTAAGATTTTGGATATATATTCTAGTCACTGTATCTGACTGGTAATTTTTAACAATTACTGTTTTTATAAATTGACCAGACAAGAAGATAGACGTGCTTACCAAAACTTGTGAGATTGTGAAATAGGCCCCAAGTATATAATATTAAATAATAAGCCTAGGGTTTCTAGGCTCTAAGTTGCTGGTGGTCCAAAACAGAGCAAAGCACCATCATCAACAAGCTGCAGAAATTCCAAAGATTGGCATGTTCTGCGATAACCGGTTGCATGCGAACTACCCCCACAGCCGCCCTAGAAGTAGCTCTGGATCTGCCACCCCTGGACCTGTTTATACAACAAGAAGCCTCCATGGCTGCTATAAGGCTTAAACACCTGGGTCTGTGGAACAACCAAGAGGGTCCTCACTCCACATTGTGGAATAATCTAGTGAAACATGAGCCACTAATCGCTGCCCCATGCGACAGGATCCCTAAACAATACATTTTCGAAAAGAAATACCAGATACAGTTAGTAGAAAGTGACCGAGATTACTCCGGCATACATGAAGTCCAAATTTATACGGACGGCTCCAAGATGGGGACTGGTACTGGAGCTGGAGTATTCTCACAAGACCTAAATATCAAACTATCACAAGCATTAGGCCAACACAGTTCGATATTTCAATGCGAATGTGTTGCAATAATAAATGGCGCTACCACGGCCCTGTCTAGAGGTATGAATACTAAATATCCGCATACTGACCGACAGTATGGCCGTCCTAACAGCACTGGAGGCCAACACGATCAACTCCAGTATCGTCTACGAATGCCACCAAGTTTTGGATCGTCTAGCATCCAACAACAAAGTAACCCTACAATGGATTAAAGGGCATAGTGGATCACACGGGAATGACGCCGCCGATGAGCTGGCTAGAAGGGGATCTTCCACAATAGTGGCAAGACCCATACCCATCCTGCCACTCCCGTTCAGCCAACTGCGCTCATGGGTAAGACAACGTACTCGTGCTGCACATAATACTCGTTGGGTAGATCTAACAAGCTGTAGACAGTCCAAGTTGGCGATGACCGCAGTCTCGCCGTGGTTGACCTGTAGACTGCTCAGCCTTAACCGTCCAGACCTCCGAATAGTTGTAGGTACACTTACAGGTCACCTAGCTTTAAACCGACAACTATTCATCATGAATGCGACAGACAGTCCCCTATGTAGAGGATGCCTGGACGCAGAGGAAACAGCTGCCCACGTGATCCTGGAGTGCGTGGGTTTGGCCACACACCGGGCTGAAATCCTCAAAGACGTGAGGTCGCTCCTAGAAGCCTGTGAACGCCCCAGGAGGCTTCTGCGCTTCTGGAAGGAGCTGGGATGGCTTGACTAGCCACACCATGCTGTGTTCACGCATAACGGACCAAATGGGAGTCTAAATGCGGAGAAAAGAGCCCATCACCAATACCAATACCAATAGGCTCTAAGTATTTCGAAAGTAATAAAACCCCAGCAGTGATGTTGCGTTGCACCATCCAAATCTGATATCTAGCTAGGGTTTTAAATACTAATCCAATATACAGTGTCCTATTATAATCGTTATTTTATTACATTGTCAAAGTGCTGTACATATTTATAGTTTACATTCACAATCGGATAGTGAAATCTGTGGTAATTTCACTGCAACGCGCAGTCTAATAAATTCTTTATCGAAAGCTGACTATAATTTATATTCTATTAGCGCTTTAACTCCGGGCTTCTTTTGTTTCTATTTCCAGTCATCACTTGTACTGAAACTACAATTTAGTACCTAATAGCTACTTTCAACCATAGTTACTATTTCAATTTGGGTGGCTAGTTTCGTACTTAATTTCCACTTTACATAACGATTTTTGCAACTTAAATGTGAAAGGACATTGTCAAAAAATCATCGTTTCTATTGGAACTACAATTTAGTAAATAGTTACTTTGATCTACAGTGACTACTTCAATTTAGGTGGCTAGTTTCATAATATATTTCACTTTACATAACGATTTTTGTAACTTAAATGTGAAAGGACATTGTTAAAAAATCATCGTTTTACTGGGACTATCGTAGTGATTATCTCAATTCAGGTGGCTAGTTTTGGGCCTACTTAATATTCATTTTACATAACGATTTTTGTAACTTAATTATTTTTCATTTATTTTCTGATAACGAAATATGAAATAACTTTGTCAAAAAATACTTTTACATCTTTATAACTCACAATTAGCATATCCTTTTTATAAAATGTAAAGTATTACCTAATTCGTTTATTTGACAAGTCGTCTTAATGGAAGTAATAAAATATTTTAAAAACAGGCTTGTTAAAAAAACTTTATGTTTATGAAGTTGGAACATTTTCTCAAATTACAACCAACTATTGTTAATGGGTGTGGTAAACGAAAAAAAAATATCATGTAAATATTGTATTTATTTGTCTCTTAATAATAATAATTATGTAGTACAAAATATTAATATTCCAAAATAAATATTGAAAACAACTTTGTTGCTTAAGGAAATACGGTACTTAATTGAATTAAGTTTTCTATTGACAGTTTGCTGCTCGAATAACCTATAATAATAAACTATAAAATTTTCATAATTCATCTTGATAGCTGTACTAAAGAAAACATGCGACAAGGCTATCGAAAAATATACCTTTAGTAAGTGTTGGTAGAGAAGGTCTATTATTATTTTAAACGATAACCAATAAAATAAGGTTTATGAATTTGAACAAATATCAATCTTCATGATAATTTATGCATAGGTAGGTGAATATATTAAGTTTATTTACGCTTAAATAATTTCGCACGTAAATCGTTTTGTTCTACCATTTAGGTTTATGATTATGATCTGAAGCACTATAATTTGGGTACATTATTAGATTAGATCGTTTTTTTTTATTTCTTATCTAGATTAATTGTATAATTATTTTTTTAACTGTCAAGGTTAGTAAGTCTGTTGACCAAATTAGGGAGTTATTCCTATATTTTGTTGTTTAATGTCTACAAAGCTTTGTTTGGGGTAAATTATTTGGTCCTTTTATTTATTTTAATGTTATTTGGCTGTGTAGTTATTATTATTAATTAGGTTAAATTTGTCATTATTATGGACACATTAAAAATGTTAAGTTCTCACGGATGTGTAAAGTTATAACGTTTGTTATATATATTTTTTATTATATCAATTATAGTGACAATACTCCCCCACCTTACACAGTAGGAGGGCGCTGTTACATGCTCTTTCAATGAAAAATTGTTTTAGCTTGCTACTTTTTCGGGTTATGAGTAGGTACAGATAAATAAATAAATGCTTAGACAATTTCACACAGCGCCATCTAGCCCCAAACTAAGCAAAGTTTGTAATATGGGTGCTAGACGACTGATATACTACTTACATACTTTTTAAATATATAATTATAATACATAGTAACACACCCAGACCCGTCATAGAAATTAAAATTCATCATTTCAATTTCTGCCCGGCCGGGAATCGAACCCGGGACCTCTTGCGTGGTAGGCGGCATGCTGACCACTGTTCCACTCAAGTCGTCAAATTTGGTAGTAAATTAAAGCTGATTATTTAGGCCTTTCCTATTTGTTATTCTGTAAGCATACTTAATGATCTGAAATGTGCTATATTATTAGATCCGGCATAAAATTAGCATTTCAGATTATGTGGGCTTATGGCTATATGTCAATTAAACTTAACGTTTACTTCGTAAGTAAGCACGGGAAGTAGGTACGTTCAAATTAACTTGGCGATCAGAAGCAAAAGAAGGTTTATTTTCTGTTAAGAATTAAAAATATATAATACAAAATTTTCAAAAATAAGTTTACCAATCGTATTATTGAGTCTCTTTATAAATTAAAAATAACTGAACGTAGAATAGAGAACTTTACCACACTTTCAGGCTATTCTTCAAGATAATTTAAGTACTGTAAATAATTTGTGCATTCGTTTCTAATAAATAACAGCTGTTAAGTTAGAGGTCGGATATTAAAAATGTATTCTGTTCTAATAATATCTGTGCGTATATGTTAGGGTGGGTACCCACTTAGGTTCGCGAACCTCGCGCTCCGCGATCCTATGTTGCAGGTTCGCGGAGCGCAATGTGGACGCGCGAACTTCGTCTGCTCCGCGCTCCGTTCGGCGCTCCGGGTACGCGTGTTCGCATCGGATCGCAAATGCGGAGCGCGCTCCGAAGTTCGCGCACGTACACACCATGGCGCAGTGTTGCAGGTTCACGGAGCGCGGAGGTTCGCGAACCTAAGTGGGTACCCACCCATACAGTTTTATGATTACCAGTCATAAATAATGTTCTGAAATAACTGATATTATTTGCGCCCAAAACAGGTCTAATATTAGTTACAAATCTAGTCTAAGTTGCGTGTCTGCAGGTCATTAGACGAGCGTGTGTCAAAATAAGATGGCGACCTTAGGCACAAAGTCAAATTATGTACCAGTTTAAAACAAATATAATTTACGACACACCACTCATAATAAATCTTTCAAGTGAGTTTCAATTTTAGGAAATTAATTATTTATTACAATATGTAGATTAAAAATGTATTATTATTCATGACTTACATAAATAAATAGCTAGCTCATCAGCTATTTTTAATGTCCCCACTGCTGGGGCACAGGTCTTCCTGGATAAATAAGATGGGCAAATGGTAAACCCTTCTCGCGGGACAAATACCGATCGGTGGGTGTAAATGACTGCAAATGTAGCCGAAACAAACGGCTTAACGTTCTTCCAGAAGTACGCAAGATCTCGAGATACACTCATCAACTTTGTCTAGGGATCAAGGTGTTTTTTTCATACAAACGAGGTAATTTTGAATCCTTGGTTTCCTGCCAGGGATGTACCGTGTTGTGATCTGGTAATGGTTATCCAAGGAGTGAATGGAGGAAATTCAGATCGCTATACACACCCAACTGATCTGATCCGCATTCTAAAAGATAGAAGGGTCAGAGTTTTCAGTTTCAGGATTTCTATACATACATTTTAATGCTATTTTCGCGATTTGTCCTTCTATCTTTTAGAATGCTGATCAGATCAGTTGGGTGTGTGTATCAATCTGAATCTCCTACGTTCACTCCCTGGACATCCATTATCAGATCACAGCACGCTACATCCCTGGCAGGAAACCAAGGCTTCAAAATTAACTCGTTTGTATAAAAAAGAACCATGATCCGTAGGCAAAGTTGATGTGTGTATATTTTTAGTCACAATCCCATCTCCCACTGACCACTGCGAAAGTTACTTAACTGCCATAATCCCAGAGCGATGCGTTAATCCACTGTACCATCAAGCTTTTCTGACCAAATATTTTACTTTTAATAAATGTTGATTTACCGATGCAGCAATGTTAAACTTAGATTCAAATTAATATAGAGGTAAGTAGTGGATAATAATCAAACAATAGAAATCAAAAGTTTTTTCAGCTTTAATAATAATATTTCCTTCTCTTTTTACCTTACTCTACAAAGTTGCAAAGACATTGACTTTCTCCCAACAGCTTTAGGCATGTGTTTGTTAAAATAATAAGGTAGCGTCGAACATTATTCTAATTTGCATGATTTGTGTGGAAAATGTTACGGATTCCAGTGGAAGTTTCACCGCTCGGCCATTTGCTAGGTGATTATATCGGCCATGTAGTAATGCGTGTGCAACGCCATGTACAGTCACACAGGGTACACAAGAGCGGGCATATTGTGGCTGGAATAGTTTTGGATGTCTATATTTTACCGAAAACAAGCGGCAAGTTCTAGAAATTTTTTTTTCGAAAATAAACGGTAAGCTATGTCAAATGTTACAGATTCCAGTAGAAGTTTCACCGCTCAGCCATTTGCTTGGTGATTATATTGGCCGTGTAATAATGCGTGCGCAACGCCATGTACAGTCACACAAAGTACACAAGAGCAGGCATATTATGGCTGGAAAGGATCTAGAAATTTATATATTTACCAAAAAACCCTTGATCTGTACTGGAATGTTATGTTAAGTTCCATCGCTCGGCCATCTTCTGCTTGATTATATCGGCCGTGTAATGCGCGCGCGACGTGTCGTATATATCTCACGGCACCAGTGGGTGCCGTAGTATTATTATATATATATATATACAGGGTCACTGGAAATATGACGTATTCCTGCTAAGAGGTTATAGATGAGGTCAAAACAAATATTTTTTGTCATATAATTTTTTCTCAAAAAATTACTAGTTTTTGAGTTAATTGAAATTAAGTATTTTTTTACCAAAAGTACGTTTTCAGACACAAAAATTTAAAATAAAAAATAACTACTCATTCGATTCCGGATTTTTTATCATTTTGGGATAGAAAACAATCTGAGTGTTGATAATGAATAAAAATTTTTTCATAAAATACAGATATTTATAAAAAATTCAATCCTTGAAAGCATATTTTATTTTTATTTTTTCAGATTTTTTTGAAATAGCATCAAATATCTTTAAAAAAATCCTAGTAACTAAGCGTGCATAATATTTTAATAACATCACCATCTATTCAGCTTTCAGTTGAGGTATAAAACTTAATAATAACTTAAATAAAAAATGAGAAATTAAGACTTAACTAAATAGCAGTCCCATTTCATGTAGACAAATTTCCTACTTCAAGCGCTTAGGAGGTGGCCGTATTATCCTACTTATTACATAAATTTGAAAGTTTGCTTGTTTGGATGATTGTTAATCAATCACGCAAAATGGCTGAACGGATTTGGATGAAATTTGGCACACAGATAGTTTATAAGCCGGATTAAAACATAGGAGGATACTATTATGTTGGTTAAAGGTTCCCTAGGGATTTTCTCGAGTGTAAATGCGGATGAAGTCGCGGGCGGAAGCTAGTTTGCCATAAATGATCATGCTTACTAAAAATACTTTCGTCCGAGTGAGTTTGAAACAGGATTATTTTCCGCCGATGAGTCAAAATTTTATACAGACAGCATCAAAAATAACCATGCATATCAGCCATTTTTAATGACCCGCTGCTGGGGAACAAGCCTTCCTTTCCTTTTGGGATAAAGCGGATGGGCCATAACCACGTGGGCCCAATGTGGATTGGTCGGTGTTAACTCAATGTACCTTACATTGAGCCCTTGGTTCTGGCTGCATTTACAGTCGTTAACATTGACCAATCCACATTGGGCCCACGTGGTGGGAATGGCCCTTTATCCTTTTATCCATCCACAGGCCAAAAGGAAAGCCTGGCTGATATGAATGGTTATTTGTGGTATCACAAAAATTTATGCAAACTGTATAGTTTGTATAAAATTTTGACTCATCGGCGGAAAATAATCATGTCTCAAACTCACTTTGACGAAAATATTTTTAGTAAATACGACCATTTATGGCAAACTAGCTTCCGCCCGCGACTTTATCCGCATTTACATTCGAGAAAATTCCTAGGGAACCAACATAATAGTATCCTCCTATGTTTTAATCCGGCTTATAAACTGTCTGTGTGCCAAATTTCATCCAAATCGATTCAGCCGTTTAGCGTGATTGATTAACAATCATCCAAACAAGCAAACTTTCACATTTATGGAATAAGTAGGATAATACGGCCACCTCCGAAGCGCTTGAAGTAGGAAATTTGTCTACATGAAATGGGACTGCTATTTAGTTAAGTCTTAATTTCTCATTTTTTATTTAAGTTATTATTAAGTTTTATACCTCAACTGAAAGCTGAATAGATGGTGATGTTATTAAAATATTATGCACGCTTAGTTACAAGGATTTTTTTAAAGATATTTGATGCTATTTCAAAAAAATCTGAAAAAATAAAAATAAAATATGCTTTTAAGGATTAAATTTTTTATAAATATCTGTATTTTATGAAATATTTTTTATTCATTATCAACACTCAGATTGTTTTCTATCCCAAAATGATAAAAAATCCGGAATCAAATGAGTAGTTATTTTTTATTTTAATTTTTGTGTCTGAAAACGTACTTTTGGTAAAAAAATACTTAATTTCAATTAACTCAAAAACTAGTAATTTTTTGAGAAAAAATTATATGAAAAAAAATATTTGTTTTGACCTCATCTATAACCCCTTAGCAGGAATACGTCATATTTCCAGTGACCCTGTATATATTAGTAGTATATTAGTAGTGACTAGGCATAGGCCTCCCTCAAGGATCTCCATGACGACCGATCCTGCACTATCCACATCAAACGGCTTTCCGCAACCTTCACCAGATCGTCGATGGAAACCTTAGGAGCTCAGGGGGGCTACTCAAATGGCCACTTTTCTATTCGTACGCTAACTTAAAAATTAAAAATAAGTCTTAAATTCCAAAATTTTGTGTTGTAGGCTTGTCAATTCCATACAATACAACAATGTCTGTGATTTACATAAACTTGCGATATGTGACTTGATCGTTTAATTGCTTATTTTTAAGCTTTAAGTTAGCGAACGAATAGAAAAGTGGCAATTTGAGTAGGGGAGCAGAACCTTTTCGTTTTTGTACCTAAACGTAATACACCAGCAATGCCAGTTGTCAATAAATTAGGAAGACTTTACTACGAAACACAGTTTTATTTGAAAAATTTAGAATATAAAACAGCAATTCCATAACTTAATGTACTGGAAAATAAAAAAAATACATACATACATACAAACTTATAGACACCATCATCATGCTTTGTAGGTTGATATCTATGTAATACCATTATGCCATTAATATCGTATCTAGCGTCTCTATCATCCAGAGTATCATGTTCTAGGTATTACCAGTACGGCCTGGTAGCGGGCTAATCGCTGCCCGGGGTCAAACCGTGTAGCTCTCGGCCCACCACGCTTATTATAATAAGCCCTGGTAGCCATTATACATTTACCCATCGCCCTTTATACATCTACCTGGATTGTGTTACAGTAACGGAATTATTTTCGCATTAAATACATCGTCAAAGCTGATGTTTCACTCGGACAGAATGACTAGATTACTCTTAAGATAAATTACGGTTAGATGACCCGCTCATCATAACACAGCAAACATGATACGCATAATAAAAGAGACTAGGTTGTATTAAAGTCTGGCACTATGTATGTAAAGTTGTTTTTATGAATTTAATATTTAAAACCACAGAACAAAGAAAAGAAATCCCCCTTATTCTGTGTTTAAAACATTGAAACATAGTTTTAAGATGGTTGCTCTTGTCACAAATTATGGATTTGCAACAATATTGTTGTATGGTCAGTGCTTTGCAATAAACGTTTTGGTGTTTTTCTTTTGTTTTAAATCTATCTAGTAAAATTAGCATGTAACTAGATGTAAAAATATTAATAAAAGTATCATACTCATACTGAAATTAGAAAGCAAAGCATGTTCTTAATTCTTGCTTAGCCTACGATTTCTGATATCCTTTATTATTATCACATTATGCACGCTTTTCCACCGAATGTCAATGCATTGATGTGGTTCATTAATCATATTCATGACTTACCTATTAGCGCTCGGACGTGGTAGCTTGGGACGATCCCATTGGCGGTAGACAGCTTGGCGGCGGTTTGTATACTCTGAAACAGAGAAAACTATGAGTGACCCTGATAAACAGATGTTCTTAGGATCAGACCAACAAGCCACTTAATGACAGTGATCGACGAAACGAAGTAATGACGGTTGTTAATAAATAATAAGATGGAGTTGCAAGAAGCTAATTTCATCGCCATCAGATCGGGTTGCGCAACCTTTGTACGTCACCAAATATTCATTCGATTACCACAAAGTTGCTTGCGAGCAATTATTTCATGGCATTGTTGCGAGATCGCTTGTGGATTAGTCGCATCGTGAGGTTGTCCCTCAGATCCGATTCTTGAAATCGGCCATCGAGAATTAATTGCGTGATCTTTGAACTGTTGCCAAATGTTTGCAAGCCCTTTGTGTCTCGCTGCTCCAGAAGCAATAAATAGGTGATTCATCTGATTTCGTAATTTGTAACATCGAGCGCTTTTTATTTAGTATTAAAACAATAAAAACGTTCAAGCATACGATTACGCGATCGGTACTTTTTTAATGGCCTGTATATTCCCAGTTAACGACTGAGTTTATTAAACCATAAATTCAGGCGCGTTGCGAATTTGCGATTGCGTTATATCTTATTTAATCTTATTGTTTTACAAAATCCTTTAAATTAATAAAAAACCTATTTTATATAAATTAGGAATAAAACGTCATTATATTTTTTTCAAAATATAGCGTTAGGAATCATTATAACTTCACATGTATCTTGCTGTGTTTATTTGTTTGTTTTTTGGCATTTTCCCGGTTGTAAAAACTTGTCTTCGTAGATTTCTATACAGATTATTACTATTTCATTACAGATTATATTTATAACCAATAAAAATACTTGAATTTAAGGCTCTATACACGATTAAAACCGAAAAAAAGACTGAAATTGTTATGGGAATCTAACCCGTGACCTTTTGGGTACAATACAAAGTTAATTTCATTACCAATGGGTACTTAACACAATACAAGAATGTGTGAACAACATGATTGTGTTATTCAACTTCGAAATTATTGTTTTTGATGATCTCCCACCCATAATTATGACATGATACAATGCCAATTTCGTAAAATGATTATATATGTTGTGTAATATGATAAAAGAAAGAATTTACGAAATAAAGCCATTAAAATATGTGGTTAAATGTCAGGACTTGAGTAGATGAAAATATAAATTGCAATAAAACTCATTAGATTTTATTTGTAAACTATGTTATTTTCATTGGTTATTGGTATACAAAGGCATTTTTAAAATTTTGAATTAAGTAGAGCAAGACATGCTATGGGTAATATAACGACTCTCGATTGTACTAATTAGCAAATTTAATTTTTATATTTTGTTTTGTTTCATTTATTGAGTATAGATTATGAAGAAGATAGTTGCGAAAATTATGACATTTTATAAGTATTTGTTTGATTCCTCGGGGTAACTATGCCTACCTTTATTAATGATTAGTAGCAAATATTAGTAGTTTAAAACATCACTGATCTATTTTTATTTGAAAATGATATAACGTTGTAAGTGGGAAATTAGATACACGTAAAATAGAAAACATACAACAATTTTTTTTTAATGGATTTGTTCCTACCGTAGGAGAATAGTTGTATAATCAATTTATATGAATGGTTATAATAAATTTCACTCATGTCATATAATGATTGTGACGTGACCACATAAATGTAGGTTAAGGTAACCTTCAAAATAGTCCTGTTCAAAAAAGGTCAATAGATAACAAAATCCTTTCGACGTTTTAAGTTCTAAAGACCATAAAAACTAGTTTAAAATAGGCCTATTTAACCTTTATAGCTTATCAATAAGCATTAGTATTAAAACACAATAGAGCAAATGGCTACGTAACTTTATTGTCAACGGTTATAAAGTTGGTGAATTTATAGTTAATTTGAAGGAAATTTCCGTGTTTTCTGTAAGTGGTTGGCGTAAAAAATATGATACTAAAAAACTGCACCTGGAAGTCCGTTTTATTATATTATCCATAAGTAGTTGGCGAAAATAACTTTACTGAACCAATTTAGGTGAATTTTAGCAAAGAGATATATTAAACTCCGAAGAAAAACAGGCTACTATTCCGAAAATTATGGTGTGTCTTCCACATAAGTAAATAAATAATAGAAAAATGTATTACGATATCGATATAAAGTAGCGATTATTAAAAGTCCATTATTTATACGTATCATGTCATTAATCTTACGCAACTTTCCTTGATGAGAGCTGTTTAAAACATCAATGGTTAAGTAACCGAAGCAAGGCCGTAGAAAAAATCGAGTGGCCCGTTTAATACAAAATATTATGGTTCTACTAAGATTATAGATGATACCTCGGCAATTATTCGGCCGCGAATGGCGGTGCGGTCGAAATAACAATAATTAAGTCGTTGCAGTCCGGCTGGTCTCAAATAATAATTTGGCGTCGGTTTATTTGCTCGCAATGTACCGAATAAGCGAACTTGGTTCGATGTGATGTCATAGAGTAATCGAGAAAAGGATTACGATTTCTTTCATAATCATGTTTGTTTGAGTTGGATACTAAATATAGTATCATGAGTCAGTTTGTGTTTCAAACAGACACTAATTAATGAAATATATATGAGATGGGGTGATTTGTAGCTTGATAAGTGTTACTAACTCTATTAACTTAGGTAAAGAAATTTTTATCAAACTTGGAAGAATTTTCTAAAATCTGAAAAGTAATGCAGTAGTTCTCTAATTCCCGGTGATTAAATAGTTAACTAACTAGAGTGTAGTACACTCTAATTAGTTAAATAATAATATTATAGTATAGTATTATTAAAATAGTAACTTTATTATAAAGTAAAAGGCGACAATCACGTGATGTTTATATTTCTTGTTGTAAACCCGACATTTTAAAAATACGTGTCTACTATTGGGAATCTCTTAGCTGTATTTTTTTATTTTAATGACTATAATGAAGACGATCATAATGGCAAACGTAATAAAAAGGTGATGTTCACTTTTATCTGTAACGGGACATTCGTTATGTCCCATGCTAAATCAAACGCCAAATAAAAATATCAGTAAGCCAAAACTTTGTGGTTATTGCCAAATAACGTTTACGAGCGGGGTTTAAGTGAGGTCCTTATTTAAGTAACAGATTTTTATAACTTTAAGTTACGGATTTTTATAACTTTCGAAAGTGATTTCTGTAGGTTATGCAAATTGCTTTATGAGACGTGCGTCGGAGCAACATCATTATGTGTCCTAAAGTTGGGCGGTTTAGCAATCCATCCAGTGAGCCAAAGATATCATTTTTTTTTTATCAAAATTACTTTATCCTAATTGGCGGATTAAATATTGTGTTGAAAAAAATAAATTCAATCTTATTTATGCACAACGGTATAGTGCTTGCCTTCACCTCATCTGTGACGATAAGGCCGAAGACGTCCTTGCAAGGAGTCACGATCCTCAACCATGAGGGAACGACTGAGGAGGAGGAGGAAGGTCGAAGGTGGAAGCGCACTACACCCGAAGTCCTCGCCATTATTGAGGAACTGGCTATCTTACCTCTAACTGCCGGAATAATTTTTGTTGTTATGGCATCAGACTTAGGTAAGATGGTGGTAGCTAGCCAGGCGGACTTAAAATAAGCCCTACCATCAACCAAACCAAGTACAAACTGTATCCCCCTCCTGGGTGAACCACTAGACCACAGGGGCGGTTAATATCTTACATAATATATAATTAAAATAATCTATGCAATCTGATTTTGTATTTCTTTACTGTAAACCGTATTTTGACATATAAACACAAGTCAGTAAGTTAAAAAAATTATAATAATTGGTAACATATTTATGATAAAGTGTTCGTTTGAAATATTGCATACGTACGAAGCCAACTTGAATATGCCTCCCAGATCTTGAATCCCAGATATCAAATCTACATAGATAGAATTGAAGGAGTCCAAAAGAAGTTTATGAAATTCTTATGCTTTAAAATGATGATACCTTACAATTCAGCCGAATACTATAGTCTTTGCAAAAATCAACACATCCTACCTTTAGTAACGCGGGCCATCAAGGTCTATGAGGCAAAATAGTTTTATTCCTAGGTCTACCAAAAGCCTAAACGCGGTGTTGGGTGGGAGTGAGCTTGATTTCGACGTATTTAATTGCAGTTTAGATTATTTTAAGCGAAAACTTATTGAACATCTATTTACTGAATAAAAGCTCATGCTGGTATGGTAAGCATCACACACATAGCATTAAGTACTTTTAATTTGTTTAGGTAGCTACATAAAATTGTTTTGTAAAATACTATATTGTTATGAACTATAAGCGAAAACCTTTAATTAGCTTATTGTTTCCTACGTTTTTTCTACACCTATTTGTATAGCTGCTGGTTTTCCATGAAATAAATAAAATAAAAAATAAAATAAAAAAATAAAATATTGTAAGCCATCAAAAACTGCCACTATTCAGAAGAAAACAAAACATATTTTAAAAGCAACAACAGTTTGCTACTATTGAGCGTTTACTCAGAAATAAAAAAACACCTGCATCTAAATATACAAAGGTAGTGACTCACACAGTTCTTTTAATTTCTGTAAAAAAACTAAAAAATGGGAAGTATCACCAGATCTGCGACGATTACTCGGAAAACGAGTTAGTCATTGTAATTGGTTGGACATTTAATTTTTTTTCTCGCTTCATCTACCTCTATAAGGAAGTACTGCTAAGGTGTCAACAGGGCAGTACATTATCTCTTAAAAAGTTAACATATTCAGTTAAATCAGTTTCTCGTCAGTGATACAATGTTTTGCTATTATGTCTCTAAATAACTATCTAACGTCCCCTTGATAAAGAAATTAAACTAGCGCAAGTAAACACAGCGTTGGAGGAAGGTATCATTCTTAAATGTAGAACCTGAGGGATTGGTTCGGATGCAGTCATCATCATCATAATATCAGCCGCATGACACCCACTGCTGAGTATTTTATTCGTACGACTTGCATCCAAAGTGCGTAGCCTCTCCCAAGGATCTCCACAACGATTGGTCCTATTTGGGCAGCGGCCTCGTAAGTTAAGATAGCCATGATGGTAACGGACCTATTGGGATTAGGATAGGAGTGGACCAAGAAATAGAAAAAGATTTTAATCAATCTAAAGTTCTCTGAACCTAAAAAAAGTTACCTAAAAAGTGTTAAAACAAGGTACTTATCGGTTGTCCTAGGCATACATATTTGGCAAAGTGTGAGCCATCAACAATGAATATATTAAAGTGTGGATGTAATTATTATTGTTTCAATTCATAGTTCGCAGCTTACATATTTTTTATTATTATTTTAACACATCCCGCCTACTCAAGAATATTTAGTGCATTATGTCTAGTTAGCACGCTTGTAAGTACGATCGGCATTAAATGTACCTGAACACATTTAAAACCATATCACGCCAACTGTTACGTTTAAAGTATGGTGTTCACTTTCTGAAATAATTTTATGGTTGGTGTGACAAAGTACTTATGTCTTCAACTAATTTTGAGACACATTTAGCCAACTAGTTTTTTTGCGGTAGGTAACTTTATCGTCATTGTGTAACTCGGTAGTTTGTCAAGAACATAATAAATAATGAATAAATGTACGTACGCGAGCTGTTTTGTGTTTTTGTCATGTTTGAATTCTCCTTGAGTTGCTACTGTATTACTGGTGTGTATGTTTTATTTCTATTGTTTCCGCCTTCATTTTATTACTTTGCTAAACTTATTTTATCCTTCTGTTAAGAAATTAAAAGAATCTTATGTCTCATAAAGCGTTTTCCATATAAATTAAAAAAAACATCATATTGCATGTTTTACAAATAACTAATTACTAAGTTGCATTAGTATAAACACCAACCAAATCTATTACACTGATGGCAGTAACTACATTTATTATGTAAACAGCATATCAAATTTTTTACAACAAAGGCGACTTAATAATTTTCACTTTTTTTTAACGAGCCAATTTTTAGGGAAACGCTATTCTTAAAACAATCAAACAAATCAGATAACTTACAACAAGATATCGATCGGAAAAGCATCTCAAAACATTATTTGTCAAAGCTTTAATAAAATATTACATAATAAAAGAGTAAATCGCAACTTAATGAATTCTGTACTGACCAGTAAAACATTGTTAAGTCGTGGCACTACATCTAGAGTACTAAGCCAGTACACGGCAGGCGCATAGATCATCTATTAGATATGATATCGTGCATTCCATGGTTGCTTTATAATGCATAAATCACAAATGGAAACAAATTATTCATGCACATAATAAGGAGGCGAGAATCGTGAGTGCGGCGGCTGCTGCATTTCTTCAATATTCAATATTAGATATGCATTAAGCCGTTGCAATAACATAAGGTCGGTTAATCAACCTTTTTGGAACAAAAAAGTTAGGTCAATCGGCTTTTGTTTTTCTTTAGTTTTAAGATCGTATTCTTTTCAAACCTTATCAAATAAGTCTAGTATGCATACTACATACGTCTAATAATATAGGTAGTATAGGTTACCTAATCATTTTCATTCACTTTATTATTATGTTAGCTTTTTTCAGTAAACTATGATTAAATCAAGAATAACTAGCAATCATTGATTACATCCCAGTGATGCTAAAGAATGGAAGAATCATATTCTATTATCAATCTCACTTCTTAAAGCCTTTTTCTTTCAAATAAAAACTCGTTTTAACTTCCGTTGACAGCTCGAGTAATCCTATTTAGGCGTCAGAATAAAAATTACTGTTTAAGTGGCCATTACCTGACCTTCCTGCCTACACTAAATAAAGTGCGAGCGCATTTCTGTCGCCCTTGCACTTTGTGATAATTCGAGCGGGAAATCAAGTTTAAGGAAAATGCAACCGTAAATCAAAGCAAGAACGACGCCGTTCGTGATGCAATGTCGTTGGACAGGTAAGTGCGTCCGAGCAGATCGACTCATCTCCACATTAGTCAGAAACTGGTCCGACTTCCTACGTTCACAGGATGTTACTCCATATTCACCATTCATTAGCTTAATCGCTTTCGACTGATGATTTTTGTTTCGAAACATTGAGCGAAATTCGCAATACGTTGCTCCCAATGTTCATTATTGGTATGAAAAAGCTAATGAGCAGAAAAATGAATGGTTCTTTTTATTGATTTTGACTTGAGAGTATATCGATTTATTTTATCGAGCAACAATGACGCAATCGCTTGTTGGGCCTTTTTAACATTACGAGTTTACTGGTTCTTATCTACAGTTTAATAATGAAAAAACCTATTGTATATTGGTTAGCGAAATGTCAACTAATAGGATAGAAGGTAATGATCGATTGAGGAGTACACCTTGAAAAATTGACACTAAAACAGCATACGCCATATATCAAAACCGTTTGACATTTATTTAATTGTTTACTCTTGTAAAATGTCAGTGTTTTTCTCATTTGAAACAATAACGACATATAAGCCAAGTTTTTTCTTTATCGCTAATACATTTAAAAAGCTTTTAGCGTTTTGAAATGCCGCTAGTTACTGTTGGACATAGTTTTAATGTAGATTCTAATTTATAATCGTTAACACGAGATGATACAACTAATGGGTTTGTGAGGCACAATTTGCATTAAATTGAATCTTAAAGTGAACACGTTTAGATATGATTTGGCATAATAAATTTAAATTCGTGCTCTACAGTAGCCGAAATCAAGGGTCACGGAGATCAAGCATGATCGAGATAAAAGATATCAAAGATTTGAGAAGTGACGCATGCGAATAAGATGTTCCGAGCGATATATTGTGGCGCAAGTGCCAGTTGATGTGTCGAAACTGGTATAATTTTGCGATGTGATAATGGTCATAATTTTAGGTATTGTACTCACATCGTCTTGGCAAAATATTTTTAAAACTGTAGATTAACTTCACTAAATAATTTTAAAAGTTTAAAACATACAATAGTCTTGTGGTTCAAATGTAAAATATATATATATATATATATATATATATATATATATATATATTACATTTATTTATTGTTTATATTCCTGTAACATAGGACAAACCGGTTTTGGGCCCACCTGTTACAAGATTTTAACTTAGTTTAAAAAACAGCATATATTTTTTCTTGATTGTGTAAAAAAATAAAATTATGGTGAATTCTATGGGATATAAGCTATACACATTTATTGCGAACAGACAGACATACAGACAGACAGACGGGAGAGACTTTGTTTTATAATATGCACTGAAGTTGTTTTATTTTCTTAATCACCTTTTTTTTCAAATATTAATTGCACAGTCAATTCCTCTTAAAATTATTTCTTTAATTGTGTTGTTTTCGTTTCTGTAACGCTGGGCCCCACGATGTATGGAAACTTGGCGATGTCCTTTTGTTACAGCATTCAAAGTATACATTTTAATGTAACGTCACTTTGTTTCTCGTACTTGTCAATACCCTTGTTAATACACGTAAAACTATCTATTTATTTACACTCGAAGTAACGCCAAGCGGACCATTAAAGTAATCTGAGGCAACGTCAACTATAATCTGTATTAAAAGAGTCCCGTACAATAAATAAATGCTCTTTGATGTCGCCGCTCGCCCAATTTGAGGCAGCTCATTTGGTTGTCCAATTAAGCGCGAAAAGTATCGCGCTCACAAAAAAACGCAATTTATGGTGTACGGGGTTCATCAAAATTGTTCACTTTTCATTGTTAGCCTTTTTTCGACGACATGATATGGTTGTTAAGCTTGTGAGGTCATTTTGATCGTCCACATGTTGACAGAGGCTACGTAAATAATTGCTTCTTTGTGCACAAAAAGTTACCAGTGTGGTTCGCGTAAGTCTTTGAATTGTATTCATTTGACGTATGAAAAAAACCTGCGAGTTTATTTTTCTTATTAAAAAAGTTAACTATGATTACTCATGTGATAACCGTTTTAAAATTCAGCCTCTTCACTATTTAACAATAATTTAATGTAATTGTGAATCTTATTAAACTTTACAACACTGAATTATAATCAACTAGCTCCCGCCCGCGACTTCGTCTGCGTGAAAAGGTTTTCTTGCTATCCCTCGGGAACAATACTTTTTTCGGGATGAAAAGTACCCTATGTCCTTCTCTGTACCCCTGACAATGTGTATGCAAAATTTCATGATGATCGGTTCAGTAGTTAAGACGTGAAAGCGTAACAAACAAACAAATAAACGGACTTTCGCATTTATAATATTATTTATTATTATAAGTTTAAAGGCATATTTTGCAAAGTTTTAATTTCTGGGCCCATTTTTTCTCAGAACATTCTCAGTAATATTTAACAAACTCTGTGGGTGGTGTATTTGTGTTACTCTTTAAGAATGTGACGTGATGTGACGATGCGGAAGATTCTTTTTAAAGACAGAATGATTGTTACAGTTATTGGTGAAGCTTTTAGCTTCTTTATGAATCTGTCTGTGACATTTGTAAGTAGAATATTTAATCTTTAAGTTCAATAAATATAAGCTCTTGACTTTGTAGCTGGCACAATAGCAGAAATAAATTATTAAAGCGTTTCATAATTAATTAAGTTGATTCCTATGTAAAAGAAGAGCGAACAGCGATGAGATAAAAATGCAATCAATTTTTTTAAGGTAAAATTGGGCACCATTTTCACGGTAATGTTCGATTTCTGTTATCACCTTATTATGACATAATTTATGACATATATTGTACTAGAGTTAGTATTTGATATAAACTTCTAAGGCTTCCGCGCGTACAGTCGGTTCCGTGACCACGGCCCCTGGAAAGGTGTCGAAACGTCGAGAAATCCAAAAAACCAACAAATCAAAACTAAATAATTCTAAAATAACATCAGAATTAACCAATATACGCGCTGTAATCCGTAAAAAGTGTTTTATTTCTTAGTATTTGATTTTGGTTTTTGGGATAGTTTAGAAAACGTGCAACTGAACTGGGAGCCCATTTTTCAAATCACTGCGAAACATCTAAATATTTTTACAGTTCCACGCAAATAAACAACAAACTAACCACAAAAAAGTTGTTTCTTATATTTTTTTTTAGTTGTATTAACATCTCCATGTTACACTTTACATGCCACAGCGGCGACATTCGGCTGAAGCAAAGCTCCGTGTGAAGTGACAGCTGGTTTGAAGTTTGAGTTAAATATCATATTTATCATCTCCTCAAACAAACCTTCATCCAACAGGAATAAGAACCACAATAAGAGTTGCAAGATTTATGCTTGCTGGTCTCATCTTTGATGGATCAGAGCAAGATATGAATAAAAAAGCCTCTTTCTTATACAAGTAGACTTTATTTGCAAGTGTTTAAGGTTCTAAATTGTCTTAAACTTTTTGGTCTCATCTCCGATCGAAGCATCTTAATGCAGGCTCCGTGAGAATTAATTTCGTAGTGTAATGAAGTACGTCACAGTTAATCTGTGACAATGTTGTGGGATAGTTTGCTGGTCCAGTTTTGGGATTAATCCACTTGATTGATGTGGTGTACAAAAACTAATTGTTGCGTTCACACTTTTAATTAAATCTTGTGTTGTATCTATGTGAATTTTCTATGCAATGATTTCATCTCATTGCTGTATGGCATGATGGTAGGTATCTACATATTTAAATCTAATGGTTAATTGCTTTTCGAAAAAAGATGACAAGGTTAAGTTTCTTTCTGTGATAAAACTTTAAACAGTTGAGTTTTAAAATAAACTTTTAAGATTTTTTCTTACTTAAAAGTAGGACGAAAATCACTTTACGTTTTATGTCAATATTCTTCTTTGTACTAAAATATTTTTTTCATTTTCAATCGGTGCATCAAACTGGGAGATCTAAGTTGCAATATAGGGTATCATACACTTTGTGAAAGCTTCAACATTACTTTAAGCTATTCGTTCAATATCTCGTTACTGCTGTGTACCAGTTGCGAAGGGTCCATACAAGCCGATTCCCATCGGCTTACCTTTTGGAAATCCTACCCCACTGATCCACTATGCACATCACTACATTTTTCATCCTTTTTGTAGAGCGGCTTACCTTTGCCATAATTTCACCCCTCGCCACTGTGTGTACTGACCACAATGGCCTCGGTTATCCCTAACGATCCTAGAGAAATCATCTTTAACTATAGTAAAGACGAACTAAATCATAGCACTTGAGATGGTCTTAAGAAGAATTTATCATCGAATTTTAAAATCTCATGTCATTTGAATCAGTTAAACTTATTTTTTTTCTAGTGAGCACAAGTTTTATATCAATTGAGAATCATTAAATAATATTTTGGAAAATAAAGTATCTATGAATATTTCATTAGCCTACAAGGATTGTTTCGAATGTACTCCCGCTAAATATTGGTAAATCAAGACAGCATAAGCACTTAGTGTAAGAACTTTTATTATTAATATTTGTGTAGTGTTGTTGTTCTCATATACTTACATATTTTTATTTAATTGTATTAAACGATACAAACAGGATAGGAAACGATTAAACGCTCAAGCTACCACGATGATATATTTTATTGTGTTGGATCCTGGTACAAAATTTACATGTTCCACTTAGTATACTGACGGAATGAAACAAAAAGCTTTTTACTAGGAAGCCCGTTGTAACCCGATACAGTGGCGGCGCAAGAAACGGCCTACCCGGGTGGTCCTCTACGTTACTCGGTTGTCTTCCCGTAATTAAAGAGATCGCTTATGCATAAGTTTCATGTGGATAGACACGGCGCAAGAGAGGCTTCGCGGCGGAAATGTCATGTTTTGCTTGGAAAAAACATTTGTTCTAAGAGGATGCAACATTTTTATTATGCATTAAAATGTAGGTTTTTGTTCCGTATTAGCGTTGTACCTATGTAGGATTTACACGGGTCAATTTTCCAGGTGACTTAAGTTGACTAGCGCTTTTTATCGACATCGGCTGTAAATTTTAATCGCTAACCTAATTTCAATGAGGTGGAGATTTGATTTTACAAGCGATTGTCGATATAAAGAGCTGGTCGACTTAAATCGACTAGGAAATCTCCTGGGAAATCAACCCGTGTTTATTTACAACTATAATATTATATTATATATTACACACCTTATAGATATATCTATTTGTTTCTTTTCACATTTATTTTATAAGTAGACGCCTGGCGCCGAAAGGTTTTCTGATGATTATAGTAACAATCATTGACAAGCTTTTGAAAACTGGACACGATTGCTTCCTAGTTACAATACACTATTTTTATGAGTAATATTTAGAGGATGCAATGCTGGTTCTCAATTTCTTCATTAATTTATCAATATGTCTAACCAGCTTCACACAATTTAATGCAAATAAATTCTTGCAAATATTTTCTTTTAATGAAAATGACCAAGTGAGAACTAACCGACTTTTCCAGACTTAAAAAGGTAGATTCGTCTTTTTTTAGGTGTGTAAGTGTGGCAAACCCAGACCAGCGTTATGCCTTGGCTTACGCCACATGCTAACCATCGGCACCGTCAGAAAAAACTCAAAGTCGAGCTCTAGATACCGAGATAAGGATCCGGATGAATATTAATGCGTGTCTCCGCTGACGACGCGAGGGACGAGCGATTGGCCACCAGTGTAAACGTCTCGTTTACATGTTCGTGGCAAATAAAAACTGTGAGGGACTATTCAAATCGAAGAAACTAAATACATAGGGTGAAATCTAAGTCACTGGCAATCATAGAATCTAACAGCGATATCGACAGCTTTGGGACAAAATTTTCACCTTGAATTTTGATTTTGGAGATTTTTGTCATCAAGTTATCAATATCGCGATTAAATTCTTAGTTGTCTTCGATTTCACCCTGTATATAGACACTATTCATATTCATTGTTTCCATTATCTAGATAAAGATTATGGCAAACATCTTGACGCTCTTTCGACGGAGGGGGGATAAGTTCGCACATGTGCACTTGTGAGCGACCAATAGCACGCGCCTCTTTCCCGCTGCCCGCTTACCTCACCGCTACGCATACCCGAAATACACATTCTGCGCAATTCCCATGATTTCAAGATGTTTGCCGGCTACTGTATCTACCTAATTATGCTAAAAAAAATGAGAGCTACAAAATATAAAACCTTAGGAATAACCGGTGTAACCATCATTAACATGTTCATGCATGACTTATAAAAACTGTAAGGACAATTCAAATGGTATAACTAGAGGCCAAAAACTCGTTTTATCATTATTGTTATATAGAAAAACATTCAAAGGAATGCCAACTGAGTGTTATAATGGATTACGAAAAAATCTGATAAGACATACATTATTCATCATATAAATAAATTAGATCTCGCATTACTAAAAGCGTCTTTAAAAGTTTCTTATCAACAGAACAGTAACTTAATAACTTATACAACAAAAAGGGAATAAAAGTCATACGTTAAAGCAATGAAGAAACTCGTTCGATCGAGTTATGGCCCTCTATGATAACAGATATTAAGACAAAAACACTCGCAGGCGTAGGCTTTTCACTGCCACGCCTTTTGCAGTTATAAGACGCAATGCGGCTTTGACGGGAAATCAATCTTATTAAGGCCTCCAGTGTGTTATCACTAGAAATATGTGAAATCCTGGATTCAGAGATGTACGACAATTCCATACCATTTATGTTTGAGAGAAACTAATAAAAAGCTTCATACTTGTGTTCAAAGTTTACGTCCTAGTTTTTCATGATTATTTAATTCTTTTGTACGTAAAGGTCTCTTAATGTTTGTAGTTAAAATTTTCATTGTTAAGAGTCGAAACGTAAAATAATAACAGAGTGTTTTTTCTTGTCATTTTCCTGATACCAAACATATCCAATTTGTTGAAGCATTGCTCTTTCAATCACAATGTTCTTTAATACTTTTAATAAATTAAATATCACACATTGATTTGATGAGTATTGTTTGAATATATCAAAACAAATAAATTGAATTGAAATTCATGTTGATGCATTCTTTTTCCATTTACATTTAAGGTCACATCTGATGAGTGAGGTTTCTATTATCTTCAAATACATTCGTAACAATCGCTTAAGTCGATCGTTATTCTTCTCAAAGTAGATTACGTGTAATCAATTACTGACCCACTAAAGTCAGATAGTAGCAACGAAGCTCACCAAACAAATTGCGATTCAAAGATAACTAATAGTCCGTCTCGTTATCAGGTGTTTAAAGACGCACAAATCACAAACGCGAAGGCCGCACGCCGAAGAATTTTTGTTCATGCATGCCTTATGCCGTTACGAAAGATCAGATACGGTACATAGACAAGTATTAAAAAGTATATTTGCCGGTTAATGCAATAGTTCGGTAATGCTTTGTTGACATACAGAGAAAAAACTTACTTTTTTTAATTTAAATTTTTTGATTTTTACAATGCAATTTTTTCTCAGACTTACTCAATCAACAATTTACTTTTACTCAGACTTTTTTTCGGAAAATTAAAGTTCCTGTATGAGAAAGATAAATCATCAGATTTTGATTTGGAAAACACAAATCATTTAGCTAGTGTATTCTTTGAATTAAGTAAATTATATTGTGCACTTCTTTGCTAAAGAATTGTTAATTGTATGCACAATAGTAAAGATACTTTTGTCTTTGAATTTCAAATTAATAATGTCCATTGCTTTATCTTGATGATCAATGTGCATTAGATTTATAGGCCTTGAATTTTTGATTTCAGCTTAATACACAGCTGACTGAACAGACAGGCTGTAGCAGATCAGTCTAATAGCCTACTCGCCTTTATCTATATCAATAGCGAACTATGACACACGTCATAGTTAAGCAACAATATTATACGTAAGTTATAATTACTGCAGTGTTGAAACTTGATGTCGTTAGGATCCATATCAGCTGTGACTCATGAGGTGAAGGCTCTATCCCTTGACCGATCCCGAGACCTTGCTTTCTACGTATCACGGAGATAATCGACCGATGACATTGAGAATGATTGAAGTTCGACGGAATATTCGGCGACGATGAGTCATCAATTGAATTTGCTCTTTGTGCGAAATTGATTGAAGTAATATTTATTTTGTCCACTAGGGCGGCAAAATTTAAAGCCCAGTGGTTAAAGACTATTGACTGTAGCGACTTCCTAGGATATTTTACCAAGCGATGTCATAACTGACATGATTTTTCACACCCTAAATAAAGAAAAAACCGGCCAAGTGCGAGTCGGACTCGCGCACGAAGAGTTCCGTACCAAAAAACCCCCCTTAAATGTTAATTTTATTATATTTTAGTATTTGTTGTTATAGCGGCAACAAAAATACATCATCTGTGAAAATTTCAACTTTCTACCTATCACGGTTCATGAGATACAGCCTGGTGACAGACAGACAGACGGACAGCGGAGTCTTAGTAATAGGTTCCCATTTTTACCCTTTGGGTACGGAACCCTAAAAACTGATACAATTCAAACTTTGTCCACCTCTTACCTCTACATCTTAAAATATAAATAGAAGGCAATGACACCCTAGATATCCTCACTAATATTATAAATGCGAAAGTCCGTTTGTTTGTTACGCCTTAATTACTGAACCGATCATCATGAAATTTTGCATACACGTTGTCAGGGGTACAGAGAAGGACATAGGGTACATTTCATCCCGAAAAAAGTATTGTTCCCGAGGGATAGCAAAAAAACTTTTCCACGCAGACGAAGTCGCGGGCGGCTGCTAGTAAAAAATTAAATTCAAAATTCTACAGTTGAAGCTTTCAATAACAATTTTAATTAACCATAGTCTTCTTTACCTCCTCTCTTTATATCCACTCACATAAGAAATGACAGCAACATGTCAAAGTTCTCGATAAAGCTGAAGTCATATCGATACAATTGCGAAGTCCGATACATTGTATCGATCGAAAGTTACAATGATCATATCACATATTCAAGGTTGATCATGTCCTTTAGGGATTGGGGTTAATAGCACTCCTCGGATAAGAATACGATTGCAATCTATTGATTAAATCGATCCATTAGGCCGATTTGTCCACTTCGACTGAGTCGAACACCGAGAAAAAAAAACAATGGAAGATGTACAGAGATTCCTAGACCAGTTTTGAAACCAAAAGTGTGTAGAGGCTTAAATAAAACCTTGTGCACAATTGAGAAAATTGAAAAATGATACTAACTTTTTGTAAAATAATAATTGATATAAATTAGTTATTCGTAAAGATAACTTACTTTTTACCTTAAGCACAGAACAAATGAAGTTAAAACTGCACAATTATGGAAAAAAAATGTTTTCATGTCTTTAATTTCTAGATTTATTTTTTAAAAACAAAATGTGTCCGATACTATACTACCTTCCCCTACATATTTCATTATGGTAAGAAGGATTTATTTATGCAGGATTTAAATTCGCAACTAAAGATATTACTGTTAAAAGGCTTTCAAGATTTATGTTCCACTTTTTCTTTTGAGGCACATACGATAAGGAACGACTTTCGTAGATAGGATGGATTCTTTTAAGTGACGTGTCGGCATTCCGAGGATAGTCTGTGAAGACAGCCTAGCGCATAGTCAAACGCTCATCTTGCGCGTACGCAATTCGATACTATCTCGACCGCTCGGGGGCGTTTCGAAAACCACTTACCTATCAGTACCCTTAGCACGAACCGCTATCGAGAAAAAAAACGCGCGTAAAATTACTCGATAGAGAATTATCTATGGAAATTTTAATTTTGCTATTCGGCGGTAGATGGCGTTGTATAAATTTCCAATACGAAATTGCACTATCGAATAATTTTACGCGCGTTATTTTTTTCGATAGCTGTTCGTGCTAAGGGTACTGATGGCATCTCGTAGCGTTTATTATTTTGGCTACTCTGCATTCAAAATTAATTCCGACCTTCTTGTTCTTTTTGCACGGGAGATTAATTTTGAAAGTAAGTTCTGTATTGTCTACTTATTATTTAAGTAAAAATTAAAATTTCACATTTAAGCATTAAATATAATCTTTCAGCTATGATTATCTACTGCTGTTGGAGTAATGCGGTTCGTAAAAAGACTTGTAGTATCTACGAACTGAAGTTTGTATTAAGAATCAATGCAATCAATTTTAGAGTTATATGGATTTTTGCATTTTATTCTATTTCAAATAAGCATAATATTTTTATGTGAACTTTTTTTTAATAGTCAGCCAAATTCTCCATACTATATACAATCTTTTGTTTCCCTCTTGGTAGTAATATGCAATGTAGTATACATTTATTAGGTTATACATTACGAATAGAACAGAACCTGTCCTTTAAAAAGACAACAACTTGTGTTTACGATCATGTCGTTCACTGAAACAGGGACTTTCTATAGCCAACGTCAAAATGCTCTTGTAAGACCTTTGAAAGGCCACTTAACGTCGCCCATCTCTTTTAACTTAACGTCGAAACTAACAAAAGTCCATTGTAAATGAAATATGTGCAGGCGGCAATATAAATCAGTTGGAGAATGGAGATATTTAGTCTATTAACTTCTTAGTCAAGACGAACAGCGATTGATGTATAAATATACACTATTCTGTTGGCATAAATTCTATAAGTAAATAATTTGTATTTAAATAATGACTAAAAGAGTCATTGTTTGAATAGCGTTTGTTACCCTATGCGTCCTTGTAATATAGTAATAGTTTATTACTTGATACATGCACACAAAATTTTATATGAAATCAAAACGCACGCAGTAGTTCGAAATTCAACAAATACGGTTCCGAAGCGATGTTAGTTACATTTAACATTTATATGTGTCAGTAGTTTGACAGGCCAGACAGCACAAAACCACTAAATGGATGACCGCTACCATCGGTTACAGCTACACATTCTTGCTTGCGGTTTTTTCACGTTATGTAAGTCTCAATGTAGAATCACATTCTTGGTACAGCTGGCTCATCAATTTAATACGCGTATGACAAATCACAACTATCAGACGAAATGATGCCGGGATGAAACTGGGTGTGTTGCAAAATTTTGAGTTTTGCGAATGCCTTAGTCTTATTTTTTATAACGTCTTCATCAGATATAATGGTTCTTATTTAGAGAGCTCGGTGGTGCAGTACTTTAGCTCCTGGCCCTGTGATTGCGGAGGTTAAGCAACTTTCGCAAGGTTCGATTATGGGATGGGTCACCAAAAATGTATATTATCTTGAGTTCGTAAGGCACGTTAAACCGTCCTGGCTGCATTTGTAATTGTTAACACCTACTAAATGTTCAAAACGATCGACGACAGTAAACTTTTTCAGAATTTAGCGTTTTTTCAATGACGGAATCAAAAGAATGAAAGCATTATTATCGATGATGATAACCTTAGATTTAGGAAGTGAATAAATTGCACGTGAACATAATATTAGAAGCATTCGAAAATTGCAAGTTTTACTCAAGTCATTACTCATATATAGATACGAGAGTAAGACTTGAAACATGGCATGCATTTTATGTGTAACACTGCAACGAACTAACTCCTATCACCCAAGTAACTTTGACGTAATGATCAACCATTTACAATGGTGATTCTATTATCTTATTATCTCTATTATCTATATTATGTTATCGTTCACAGATTAAAGTCATAATAAAATGCCAAAAAGCTTAAAGAATGAGTAACATCATAACGCCAACATGATGAGGTCAAAGCAAAAAAATTGAGAAATGGTCAACCTCTAAGCATTGTGGGCTGGCATCTTCGTTGTGCAAGTATGTAATTAATACAAAGGCAATATTTTCGCATGGCACGATTATCTTGGCCACATCTGGCCGACAATGGGACCATTATAGCTTGAAGCACCTCCAATGTTTCCTTCGGGCTTTCAAGGTGATATTTTGACATTATAATTGGCTGAGTCCACAGTCGTTAATCTTCCAATGAATGCTTGTAATTAATTTCTTTTTTGATTTCATTCTTTTTAATTTGTGTATGCCTAATCGATGTTTAATGCTTACGAAAAGTTGTTATGTTTGCTTAATTGATTGTCAGCGCCGCAAATGGTGCTTTTGATTGGCTAATCGATCGAGTTTGTTTATGTTGAGCTGTCAAAACAATATTGTATAGTAAATAAGCGTATTCTAGATCCTAACACTAAAATGAATTTACAATTATAACTGTTTTTATAGCTTGAAGAAGGAAATGAATAAATACTATTGTTTATGTTTAAGCATTAATGATCCGTAATATTGTTCAATTATAGCAATAGCCAGAGATATAGCTGCACCATTATATTGCACCTAACTGCACCCACAATTATTGTTGGCCGCGTTATTTGGTGCAGAGGACACACCCAGACTCGTTAGCGACTAGCCTTGTGCTCCGTTTACATTCAACTCTACTCTCTTTTAGTTAGGTAACTAAGCATAATTTAAGCCAAATGTAACCCACTATCAAGATATGGAATGACTTTGAATCGTCATGTTGGAGATTATCTCTTTTTATCTGTTATTCGTATCATGTGTTTGTTTTGAAAATGCCAGTGGTGAAACGCACTACAAGTTATTTATTATTTCTTAATAAATATGAACTCTCAAGCCGTAATTAAATTAAATTTACATTACTATACAAAATAATGCTCCTGTCATAGTGAGAGCAGAACTTGGAAGCGGACTAGCAGGCCTAATACATAAAAAGATTTGCGATAATCGGACGCAATTCGTCGTTCAATTTACTTGATATCGAACCTTATTATTGAGTTAATAGTGTCACGGAATAGGATGAACATCGTCCGCTTATCGCGATTGTTTTTATAAAATAGGCCTGTAGATTTGAACTCTGTGTAACCCTTAAGAACACCTGTTATTAGTTGAGTAAAAATTTGACTTGATACCGATCTCTCAGTAAATTAAACTACCAAATAGAGATTTCAAAACTCAGCCGATTTAACAACAACCCGGTATCATATAAGTTAATAGACTAATTTAGTTCTCAGCTAGCCTACGAATGAATCGCTGAACATAATTAAAACAAGAAATGTAGCACGACTTATATAAACGTGGAGATGAGCTAGTATATGTCAAGAACTTGAGCTAGTAACTGTCGCCTTCCAAACGGGGTTGTCACCTAACACTGTCCTAAGACTCCTAAGCCAGCTCTTGCGACAGAGTGCAAACTCATTGTATGTTAAGCGAGCACTTCATCTTTCACGGCGGCCTGCGCGCGCGTCGATTTATTAGGCGACGTCCCGCCCTCGAGAATAGATACCAGCTATCTTGGGACTCTGATTGAATTAAAGCCCTCTTGGGCTTGTCAAGTGCAGATAACGGGATTAAAGGTAAGTTCTGACAGACATAGATTTTAGTTGACGATAAATTGTTTTAAGAAGATGCAAATGAGGTATGAAGGATTTTGTAAACATGGAAGTTGGCTGAAGTAAGCTTCATTTTATACGTTTGAAGTTGTTGGAAAAACTTATAGCCTACCTATTTAATGCGAATCATAACAATCAAAAACATAACTTTACAAGTATTGTATGAGTGTCTTTACTGTTTAATACGAGTCTGAAGTGGGTATAATGTTACACCATTTACATACAATTAGTATAATAAAGTTCATTTAACGTAGACAATAGCGATGGTTTTTATTTAGTCTTGTGGGAGTTTGTTTGTATTATATTATCTTATTAAACTTTTTTACTCATATTTTCAATTTCTAAAACTCCCAATTGGAAAGTAAAAATATTTGATTACAAAACATTTATTTATTACTATTTGTAAACAATATCTACAAACAGTATTATATTACGCAATTCCCAAGTGATTCACCATAAAGCCCTATTGTATATTAGGAGTGATACTAATCTCATTCTCAGCTACTCAAACATTTTTTTTATTATAAAACTTACATCACGTTTTCATCAAGTTGGTAACAATAGGCCAGCACGCGCACCATAGCCGTCGATCCCTAAGGCGATATAGTCCAAGAGATTGACATCATTGTAATTGCAACACTATCGAAAAGAAAACAAAGCTTTTAGTAACGCATTTCGTAAAACACAGTTCGAAAATTAGCGATAGTCTTTGATTGAAAAGTTATTGCTGGATTTTTTAAACTGAACGTGTGTAAGTAAATTATACAAACACAGTCGATAAAACATAGCATTCGTGATGTAGTTTTTGGAGTAGCAAGAATACTATTCTCATACAATATGGTCAATAGAACATAGAAGCGCAATTACAATTTTAGAAGCTAACATTTATTTTTGCATTATTACCTTTTAAATGCTAATGTTAATTAATAATGCATGCCTTCTGGTGTATGATTAGGTATGACACCATGTTAAGAGTGCATTAAAATAAACTCGCGGCTTAGTAATGTGACATAAGCTTATATTTGATTCCTTTGGAATTCAATAAACGTGTTAAAGCAATTTGATTATGATTAAAAAAACTGTTAACCTTTAGCATTCTAGAGAGTGTATAAGGAAGGATAAGTATTCAGTTATGACTCATTCATAACATTATCTTTGTTTTTATGGAGTCTAAAATAGGAAAATACGAGCTAAGTAGTGTGGTTATAAAGCGAAGACGTCTCTTTTTATGGCTAGACAATAATTCGTTACTATAATCATTATAAATTATCTCATTATATGCACATAACTCTTTAAAATATTTGTTACATTATTTAAAATGCATGCGTATATATTTTTATGTTTTTTTTTCATACGGACTGTCATACAAGCCGTGCGATGTATGTCTCTAGGAGTGCTCTGAAGCGCGGGCCTGACCTATGACCCGCGCGCTAACACGTGCTGCCTCTTTGATTGGCCGGCGAGGCGAACACTCATCGTTTTGTAACAGCCGTGAGCCTCGCTCTATTAAGGCTTGGCTACTAAGCGCAGCCGTTTTTGTTCTTTATGAAAAAAGAGGTTTGCGCTTCTTTAAGTAGACAGTCCTGGCGTACAAGTTCTTTTTTTAAATTGCAGCATTAGAGGCTGTATTTGAGTTGTTTTTTGCGTTTTGTAGATAATTTCTTCATTACAAGGAATTCATTGATTGTTTATTAAGTTTTTATCACTTGTGGTATCTACTAAAATAAAGGAACATAAATGAATTGTGATCACATTTCTAGCTTTAGGATAAAAAGTATTTCAAAATTATATTTCATTGATAATTGAACTAGGTGTTGCCTTGATCGATTTAAATGTAATCATTTTCTATAATCTATCTCAGTTAATCAAGATATTATTCATCGCCACAAAATTACTGAAGCCGCAAAAATAAATCTCAAACAAGTTCATAGCATTATTTGAATCGAATTCTTAAAATTAGGTCAGTAGTGATTGAATGTAGATTGTTCTGCGCATGCGCGTGGTATTGCCAAAACATTTTATATAGAGACAATTTATTGAGTGTATTATATTTGTTGTTGCGTGACCATTGTAAGGCTGGTCCCTCACTGTTTTGTAATGTCGATGAGATTCATAGACGAGGCTCCTGATTTGCCTATTAAAATGGCCAAAATTGATTGTTTAAACGCTACGCTTACTATTAAAACTTTAAATAAAATAAGCAGTTAACTTTAAAATTACGTGCCATACGCATGTCAGTTCCATACAATAAATCAAAGCCTGTGATTTAAATAAGTTTGCGACACGTGATTTAATCATCTATTGCTCGTATTTAAGCTTTAAAAGTAAGCGTAGTATTCAGACGTATAGAATGTTGACCACTTGAATAGAGGGGCTGATACTTCTACTTAATTTTAAATCCATATACAAAAAAAACATTTTTTTTACTAACGGAATAATAATAGTAGGCTTTCAGTATTTATAGCCCTTGTACTTAATTGTCTTACATTTTATTTAGATCAAATAACTTTGGTATCCGTGTACTTATGGGGAGTGTGTATTTAACTTGTAATCTTAAGGGTAGAACCCTTCAAATTTCAAGTTAAATTAACCAAACCCACTTTTAAAGTTAACAAACTTGATTTCAAACATAGAAAAGCACAGGTTGTAGCTTTGATACTCGTAAGGCTCGTTTTATCTGTTGATTGATCTTAAATTATTATTTAAAACTTAAAAGATCTTAAAGAATCAATAAAGCTCATTTATTGTTAGAGATCTAATTCAAGGTAGTGAAAAACAACCACATACCGGAATTTATTAAAGATTTTTAAACTTAAGTTGAAAATCAATACTATTTATGTAAATCTTCGTCTTTATCTTTTTGTCGAGAAAAATTAATAGTTCTCTTGGAAGTTCCTATAAGACACCAAAAGTTCTTAATTACTTTTTAGCCGCCTCTGTGGTCTAGTGGTTCGTCCACACGTGTAAGACGCAGGGGTCCTGGGTTCGATTCCTTTCATCATCATATCAGCCGCACGACACCCACTGCTGGGTATAGGCCTCCCCCAAGAATTTCCATGACGATCGGTCCTGCGCTTCCCACATCCAGTGGCTTCCGGCAATATTCACCAGATCGTCGGTCCACCTTGTCGGGGGCCTACCCACGGAGCGTCGTCCGGTGCGCGGTCGCCATTCCAGAACCTTTCCGCCCCAACGGCCATCGGTTCTTCTCGCTATGTGTCCAGCCCACTGCCACTTTAGCTGAGCAATCCTTCGAGCGATGTCGGTTACTTTAGTTCGCCTGCGGATCTCCTCATTTCTGATTCGATCACGCAGGGAAACGCCGAGCATGGCTCTCTCCATTGCACGCTGGGTGACCTTGAGTTACCATACCCATAGTTAGCGACCTCGTTTCACTGCCGTAAGTCATCACTGGCAACACACACTGGTCATAGACTTTCGTCTTGAGACACTGAGGTAAATAGGACACGAAGATTTTTCGGAGCTTCCCGAATGCTGCCCATCCGAGTTGGATTCGACGAGAGATCTCCTTCTCAAAGTTGGACCTACCTAACTGGACTGCCTGTCCTAGGTATATATAATGGTCAACAGCTTCAAGTGTAGTGTTCCCAACATGAACTGGAGCGGGCACAACATGGGCATTCGACATGATTTATGTTCGATTCCTAGGGGGGTACAATTTGTACTCGGTTTGGTTGGTGGTTTGGGCTTATTTCAAGTCCGCCTGGCTATCTATCTTACCTAAGTCTGACGCCATAACAACAATTTAAGAATTGTTGTGTTCCGGCAGTTAGAGGTAAGATAGCCAGTTCCTCCAGTGATGAGGATTCCGGGTGTAGTGCGCTTCCACCTTCGGCCTTATCCTCACTTATCATCAGGTGAGGTGAAGGCCAAGCAGTATCCCGTTGTAAAAAAGACTGTTTCTTTGTTTCAGTTGTCTTCTGTGTACACCAAGTCTTAGCCGTAAGGAAATACGGTCACGTACGGCCTTCGACCATGTAGCGACAACGGAGCGCTCTTGTATTGTTCGGTGACATTTTACCTCTGCTAATGACAAGCAATTTCAGTTTTGAAACGATCACATTAGATGAATTTAAGTCGCGTTTTAATTTGAACCAAATAACTCGTGTATTAGACTTAAATGTTAGCGCTATTAGGCTTTATTTTGATATTGCTACAATGCTGATGTTTATTACAATTACACAATTCTTGGTGTTTGTTAAAACTACAACATATTTTCTAACAAAACCTAGGCTTGATTGTTGTAAAATTTATTATCAAAACTTACTAATGAATATGGAATAGTCAGTGAGTTTTGATTTGAATCGGCAGGCGCGTACTTTACAAAGAATTGAATAATGACTGTTATAAATTTATTCATAATTAGATCAATATGAGAGATTAATGCTCAGAAAGATAAACTGCTGAGAAAGACGGATGTTCACCATTATAATATCAGGAATAAAGAAAAACTATGCACCTATGCTTAAAGTGAGGCTGCAAAAGTTTATAGTCTTGGTATGAACTTAAAAATTAAGTTATATGAAAAACCTGCTATTATAGTCGATTTTCCTTTTATGGAATTCAACCATAATGTTAAGCATTTCCTTGAAAGACACCCGTTTTATAGTATCTGGGAATTCATGGTGAGTTCGTTTTTGTGATATTTTATTACTAGAAAAGTGATAAAATATGAATTTATTATATTAAATTGAATAGGAATAGTAATTGGAACATGTTAATCATATAATTTTACGACGGACTGTTATTTAAATAGTTTTACCTACACTATATTTGAATTTTTTGGATAATGTAGTGATTTTAGACCATTAAGGGCTGATTTTTCAATGCCCAGATAAGCTTTATTCGTTTGATAACGTATTATGCCGATAAATTGAAAATGATTGTCTTATAACACGTCATTCAAAAAATTTTACTTTAACTGACTGATATCTGTTATCTGAGGATTGAAAAACTTTTTTAACAAAAAAGAAAAACCTCCTTCAAAAAACCTGAAACAAAAATATCTTCAAAATTAAATACCTCTAAAAAAGCTCTAAAAAAGCGAGAAATAATATTCAAATCATTAGTTACGCATAACATTTTTAATAAAACACGTCTATTGAAGTCGGGTGGGGCTGGAAGACAACTTATTTTTTTTATATTTCTAAAAGCCCCACCCGAATTCATTAGACGTGTTTTATTAAAAATGTTATGCGTAACTAATGATTTGAAGATATTTTTGTTTCAGGTTTTTTGAAGGAGGTTTTTCCTTTTTGTTAAAAAAGTTTTTTATTTACAACTTTTTAGTGGTAGGTATGTAAGCATGATATTTTCAATGGTAAAATGCCCACAACTCAATTTCCAAATTTACGGTGTTTGTTTTTGAGGAGTTCCGTTGTGTCTTTGTAGTCCAAGTCTAGTCCGTCGTCCGTAGCAACGTTGCATCGCAGACTATGATTTGGTTTGTTTTGGATTGTCATAAAATTACCAAAATCCAAATCACTTTACATGTACTATTTGAATATGAAGAGTTCCCTTGTGTATCTTCGAAGTTCAAGGTCCAATATCGATGAAATTAAAATTTGACCATTCTTAAAGTATACCCTTTCAAACAAAAAAAGAATCATTTAATCGCTTCATAAACAAAGATGTTATGTTCGAAAATCCGTGAAAACACGTATGATGGCAAGCTAAATAATTGTAATTTTTCAGGATTATGAAAAAACTACCTGCCAAATCTCTGTAATTTTTTTATGGGATCACACACAAACTATGTTCTTTGAGATAAAAAAAGAATTGTATAAATCGGATAACAACTGACGAAGTTATGGTAAAACATACATAAAAAAAAATACCGTCGACTTGAAAACCTCCTCCTTTTTTTGAAGTCGGTTAAAAATCAGCCCTAAGTGGTCTAAAATGTGATTATTTTATTAATTGTTTTTATATAATATTTAAGTATGTAAAATAATGTAATCTGAAATAAAAAAAACCGGCCAAGTGCGAGTCGGACTCGCGCACGAAGGGTTCCGTACCAAAAAACGGCAAAAAAATTACGTTTGTTGTATGGGAGCCCCCCTTAAATATTAATTTTATTCTGTTTTTAGTATTTGTTGTAATAGCGGCAACAAAAATATATCATCTGTAAAAATTTCAGCTATCTACCTGTTGTCGTTATTAATATCGAGCAAAAAACGGCAAATAAATCACGTTTGTTGTATGGGAGCCCCCCTTATATATTAATTTAATTCTGTTTTCAGTATTTGTTGTTATAGCGGCAACAGAAATACATCATCTGTGAAAATTTCAACTTTCTAGCTATCACGGTTCATGAGTTACAGCCTGGTGACAGACAGACAGACAGACAGACAGACAGACAGACAGACAAACAGACAGACAGACGGACAGACAGACAGACAGACAGACAGACGGACAGCAGAGTCTTAGTAATAGGGTCCCGTTTTTACCCTTTGGGTACGGAACCCTAAAAAGAAACATTAAAGTTGTAAAAAATAAAAGAACTGTCAACCTTTGTTATACGTCACAATTAAGTTACCCACTACACAATTTATCAATTAATCGTCACAAATTAGAAAACGTCAGAGAAGCGACATGTCCAGTTTAAGCTTTCGACTTATATCTCCTCATCTCGTGAGCTGTCAGCCAGCTGTCAAACTAGCTGTCACCCTGTACCGAAGTGACAATGACAGCGGGAGATGTCAACATCCGTCGATGAACATCTGTTTGTGTGATGGGTCAATAGTGGGTTGAAGTCATACTTGGTATGCGATGCCACTTTAGAAAAAATGTAGGCGATCATTTTTATTCTGCTATTGTTTTATAATTGAAGCTACGTTTTTTAAAATAACCTGTATTGGCCATATGTACATTGTTATTAGTCCGTTTACATTATGTTTACAAATTATTTTTATAAAAACCACAATTTACTATCACATGCAATAACAACATTGAATAATGTAAGAAATAAACTAAACATAAGTCCTTATTTAATTGTCTTGTACTGTATTTTATTAAGCATTAAATTAAGTAATTATATATTTCGTTTAACCTATGTACCTAGTCGTTTCTTTATTTTCTTCTTTTAGTTTCTTTTCTCATTACATTGAGGATTTTACTACGATTTGACGAATTTCTCAGAACATCTCAGAACTACACTGTACTGGTAATCGCTGGTGGCGTGACATTAGCAGCCAATTTGCAAATATACGTATTATAATTTCATTACAATGTCATCAAGAAAATTAGTGGGAGGCAAAAAGTAGATCAAGTACGAATTCGAGACAAGCGATGATGATATATAATGCGCAATTGTTTTTTTTTATATATAAAAACAATGCGGATTATTTAAATTGGAGAGCCCAATCTCAAGTACATTTCAACTTAAGGGCTACTTAAATGTTTTTAGTTCTATTATACCGAAATAATAAAAATAGGTCCCACGTTTTTATTTCAATTGACTAGTTTACTTGCGATGTATAGATGCGGTAGTCATTAAATACTTAAAACTAAGTAGCATTACTTGTCCCGTTAATTTTAACTGTTCTATTAACCCTTCATCGAATCAGGGCTGGCACCGAAACTTATATACTTACCAAAAAATTTATTATTGTACGAGGTAATCCTTAAATTTCCTTAACGCTGGCATAATATTTTTTTTATATGAATAAATAAACATTCATTTAGAGTATTAAAAATACAATTACTTAACTGTGTGTTCTAAAAACGTTAAAAAGATAATGATTTAATTATTTCAATAAGACTAACAATAAAAATATGTATAATACTTTTGTAAATTATAATTAGTGATATTTTTTATACGGGATAGTGCTTGGCCTTCATCTCACCTGATGAAGACCTGCAAAAAATAATAATTTAATTAAATACTTAACTATAATAATAATAAAAATAGCGGAAGCATTGATGAAAAAATCTTCTTCATTACTTACCTAACGATACCTTATTTACCAAAAGTCATCCTGCCTTTTAAATTGCTGTGCCCAATAGGGTCCAAAATTGTGTCTTAATATTTACCTACTAGCTTTGTAACATTTTGGAATGCAAATGTATTGAAATTGAAATTGATGTAAGGTGACGATAGGACTGAACGTGGAAGCACACTACACCCGAAATCCTCAGAACATTAGGATAACACTAAAAACACTTTGATTTATGTAATAAGTTTGAGTGCCAAATTTCAAAATAAATTAACAAATTGGCAACCCTGAAACATCTCAAACGAAACCATTACAAGAGAGGAAGTGGCTAATGGAGAGCATTCAGTAGCCAAAGCCACATCAGAAGATGGTGTTAAGAAATAATTACTGTTCGCCACGCCCACCCTGATTGGTTTTCGTAAGAGCATATAAATCTAATTCGATTCCTGTACTTGACTGTTGCTCGTTTTAAATAGGCGATAGGCGTTGTTACCACATTCCGATTTAACAATTCAAATCGATTAGGATACTTAACATGTTTATAAAATCAGAATGCCTTTACAGAGATTCGGTAATTAACACGTGTAATATTATATTAAATTTAAGTAATAATTCCAGATACTTATTTCAAACATTGAGCTTATCTAGTAAAATTATGAAGGGATGACAGCATTTTGTTTTCTTATTCAAACTCAAGTTTGCGTAAAAACTAAAATGCTACGGCTCCAACTGTTCTACTTATCATTAATTTATCTATAGGTATAATGCTTCTAAACTGTTTATAAAACGGAGCAAGTTCAAACGTAGGTAGTAATGAGAGCTTTTCAAAATGACATTTAAAAAATAAAATTGCCTCACTGGATGGCGTTGATGGAAAGAGAAGTGTCAAAATTGGCTTTAAAAATATAAGGCCTGTACCTAAGTAAGAGGCAAGCGCTCGCTGGCTGACATCTGCCCAAAGAGAAACATTTTAGGGCATAGACATAGAAAATTTTTCGCTACGCTCAAGTAGACGGACTATGGTGCGAGTGAGAAACCGATTCTTACGGCTTATGCGATGTGTGAGAAAGAGTTAAAAGAAAATGACAGCAGAACCTAGTTTGACTTCATTTATCATCTTTTATCATCTTGGGGAAAAGCGTCCGTTCGATTATTATGTGATTTTGATCGCGATCGGGTCGATTTGGCTCTTATAACTACATAAATCTATAATGGTGTCGTGTTCTGTGTTAAATTGTAATGTTATTTACAACAAAAACCCAAATAAACACTCATTTCACAGGTAAATAAGATTGTACAAGTACCATTTTCATATTTCATATTTTAGTTGAATATATTCCCAAACACACTAAGTAATACACTAATATCATGCTATTAACCGCCTATTTTCTAAATAAAGGCTGATTTGTAAACATTATGTGTTAGATAAAAAGATATTATGTCCGTGAACTTGACAAAATAAGGCGTAGAGATTGATCAAAAATTATTGATATCGATACTCATGTCGATGATTTCCAATATAACTTTGTTTGTCTTTGTGAACACTGATAGTTTTATCTAAAGCTGCTTTTAACCGACAGTTTTCAAATGGTAAATTATACCTACTTAAGTACTAATTTAACAATATTTCCAGGTTTCCTGTAAATCCAGTGATTAAGTTACTGGATAAATGTCATAAATAGAATAGACTGGGAGCCCTTAAAGAAGACTTTAAGATTTTTTTAAAATAAAATTGTTCAAAATTTTGTTTGTGTTTTATTTATTAGAGCAATAATACATTAAGGTTATCGACAACCTAAAATGGACTTCAAGGCATCTCTAAAATTCACGCACACGTTTACAATTTTCACACACTGGCTCATGTCACTTTTGGTGTTGCAGCCAAGCGAACTCTGTTCGTCTATTCCAGTGGAATATTATGTTTATGTTTTAGGGTTACATCTGCCTGCCTACCTGAGCATAGATAATATACGTACCTGAGTAGGTACTCTTCGAAGCTAAGTAAAAAAATACATTGACACATACATTTTTATCTACGCCGTCTATCATGCCTAAAGTATTTTGTCATGTTGAAAAGCCCTCATTACAAATCCTCTTTGGAGCAAGTTTTTAAATTTTCCAGAACGTTTTATACGACGAATTTAAATAAAGAAATAACTGTATGATTAGGTCTTTATTTCAATTAATTACGATTTTAATAGACAACTATCAAGTTATTAAAATAGGAAGCGGATGCAATGAAGATTCATAAGAAATGAATTATTGACGAGTAAAACCGATCGCATTCGAAGTTATTACCGGTTAATAAGATGATTCAAATTAATGATTTGGTAATTAGAGGTTTCGGTAAGTTTATTGGGTAATTGAGACGCTGCCGTGAGCAATAAAGATACGGTACTGACGTAGGTATAATACTAACAGCCAAATCCAACCTAAATAATTAGAACAAAAATTGCGACGCGTTACAAATGTTACAAACTCTTGAAAAAACGCCTCTTGTGTGACAAAATACTTAGGTTAGTATAGAGGCAGCTTATTGTTATTATAAGGCTAGTGGGTTGTTTTTTTTTCAGAGAACGTCACCTCTTATTTAGTGGTAGTGTGGTGGAAGACTTAGTTCATAAAAAAGCGGCTCTATTTTATGCCTTGGATGATGATAATCGTATTAGCTTTGCTTAGAAGTATCTTTAGAAGTGTAAAGTAGAAAGTATCTGTCCTTTACAGCTTACTAAACTTGCAAACTAAAGTAACCAGCGCCTTAGATTTAATATAGCGCTCAGCACAATCATTGCTCATTCATGGCTCTCATCATATGACTAAATGGAACCAGCCTATTCATTTTTTTATAATCTCTGTGATTTTTAATACGAGATTTACATTCTCACCTCGTACCTTGCTTCGCGCCTCGTTTCGCGACTCTTACGCGAGTGTAAATGCCGCTTTAGAGTGTTGATCCAAAAAGAAAGGATAGTGTATTATTTTTTTTTCTACTTCAGTGGCGCCCATTCAAACCAGCTTTTACCAGATTGAGTAACAGACCTCTTTGCATCTATTACCGGGTAGTGGAAGTGATGAACATCCTCTACTGCCGATTTCTCAATGAATTAAACCACCTTCTAGGACAGGCGATCTCGTTAAATCTCAATAAAGTGTAGGATCTAGTTGCGACGGAAACAGATTGAATTATTTTGCGCAGTAAATTAACACATCCGTGTGAAATAGTTCAGATGACATGATCAATTTAGCGTAGTTATTATAATCTGTTATGGAATGTGGATTTAAATTAAAACTTATGAGGTTTGCTTCCAATTTAATAATTGTTTTATTAAATTTTTTTAATTTGGTAAAAAAGTTTTGTCTCTTTTGATTCCACTAGTGTGTACCTACTTAATTTGTTAAAATTAGCCTATAACAGGAAACGCAATCATTAAGTTTTATTGGTCAACGAATATCTATTGGATAAAACTATTAGGAAGAACAGATACTTCACCGAGAAAACCCATCGGCCTAATCACGATCAGCTTAAAGGTCAGAATGTAAATCATATTTGATGCACAGATAGTTTTTTTTATCGTAAAACAGTATTTAGCTGGTTCAGTGATCACAAGCTATCGTGGGAGCCTTTCGCACGATACACTGATATCATTTGACGGACAAAGAAGGAATGTCAAGATGTACATTGTGTGAAGCTATTCTTCGGTTTGACATTCGACCATTTTGCACTGGACGTGTGTTCTTGATTCCACGTGTATTTTTCGTGTAGGTTCCCTCCATTGTTTCAGTTTAATGTCTATGTTGAGGTTTATGAAGCTGAATTTACGGCAGTAAGTTTTGTTTCATTCGTGTACGATTGTTACGCAAACTTTTTACGACATGTTTGTTTTTGTACAAAGGATATTATGTCGATTAGTGTTTAATCGGCTTCTTGAATTGATATCTTTTGAAAATGAGACAGATTTTATATTGTTGTCCGGATGCCGGCGTCCGGTGGGCATTGTTGAATTAAACAACATTGCTTCCCATGAAACTTCAAAGTAGTCATTAAAACAAGGAATATTTATAGATACCTGTAGTTGAAGTTATATCATCAGATCTCTTACCTGAAAACGACAAAACAATAATACGTTAACTACAAGATAAAATGAGTTTTTTGCAATGAGGTTTTTAAAAATAAATCACAAGCCTCACAGACTGAAGCACCGCAATCTGGTGAAGTAACTTGACAAATAGTGGTACTGCAGCATTTTTTCTCTCTCTTATTTTACAGTTATAAAGGACCTAACATGAAGCTTCTCCTAGTATCATAGTCAAGGTTGCCAACACGAGAGTGGTAAGTCTTATGTCGCAAGCGTCAAACTTAAGTGGGCGGTATGTTGTTTGCTAATAATTCAAAAAAATAAATTACCAACCAGGCGTCAACATCGCCATGGAAGTTGTTAAGTTCCAAACAAATTATAATAATTATTCGCAGCTCAACACGATGGATCGGTATAATTGCTTCAGTAGCGTAACTAAAACGCTCATTAGAAACATGTCTGTGCGCACATTTGTTATGTTTGCCCGTCCTAGGAGTTTGAACTGCAATTAATATGCAGAACGTGCTCAGAGATTGTTCATACGTGTTCATTTCAAAATTGATTGTATTTAGTAAATACAATTTATTTGTTTTGGATTGTTAATGATAAAAATCCTAAATGAATTGTCATAGGTTTATTAAACTTAAAAAAATAATCATTTTTCATATGAATATTTTAATATTACGTTTGTTCATGTCCGAGCGCGTTTATGTCTAATGAAGGCGAGTTAACGTCTGGTTCCAGAAGAGAGTTGTTTTTTTATTTTTTTTTATTTTTTATGCTTAACGTTATAGTGCTTGGTTTTCACCTCACCTGATGTTAAGTGACGATAAGGACGAAGGTGGAAGCGCTCTACACCCGGAATCCTCACCACTAAGGAACTGGCTATCTTACCTCTAACTGAACATAACAATTTTAAAATTGTTGTTATGGCGTCAGACTTAGGAAAGATGGTAGTAGCTAGCCAGGCAGACTTGAAATAAGCCCTACCACCAACCAAACCGAGTACAAATCGTACCCCCCCTGGGAGTCGAACCCGAGACACCTGCGTCTTACACGAGTCGGTGAACCACTAGACCACAGAGGTGGTTATAGTTAAAGCTTTTTGGAAGTAAATCAATGTAATATAGTTTAAACGAGTTCTCATACCTTTTCATTAGTCAGACCACAACTTTAGCTAATTCATCAGGTTGAAATCTGTGAAGTTGTTGACAAAAGTCATCGCAAGGTTTCACATAGAAAACTAAGCGTTGGTCACAAACGCAAGCGTGTAATTTGATGTACACACGCGAACGGCGCACGCGTCCTCCGTGCGACACAAAATCTCTTTTAGATTACACTAATTTGTCAATTCCACGACAACCGGTGGCCCATTCATGGCTCATACGTGTGGGAAACGTTATGAAATTGAAAATGATCATATTTCTTTTAAAAGACACTAGGCTATTGCACAAAGATTCACCTAGTTTTCGTCGTTAACTATTCATTATTGTGCCGTGGGATACTTTTTGTGGACGCCATTGTTGTGGCTCTGATTGGCGCATTCCACAGGACTTGGTCTCACTTGAGGGCGTAGGAATTTTGACGACAACGACGGACGCGACTTGTCATTATATGCTCGGTGAAAGAGACTACTGAATTTGACAAAGCATGTCATTTGTTTTCTTTAACAAAAAAGTTTAATTGATTCCAAGGAGTTTTTATCTCAAAACTGTTTTTTTTTTTAAGTGGCGCGTCCACTGCACCCGAATCTTAGCACACAGCGCGGTCGGGGCGTCGACATTTGTCACTTGTATGGATTTTTATGGCGCGAAAATGCCCATGCAGTGCAATCCGTTCGCTCCGTCGGCTCCAATTCCGATACAGTGGACGCGCAACTTTATTTCACTTTTATTTTAAAATTTCTTATTTCAAACAGAAACATTTATTCTGACAATCAGATTGTGTTACTGAGTGACAGTTGTAAGCGCAGATAAGATTTGGATCAAGTTTTAAAACAACAAACTGGTTCTGCTCTTCTTATGATTGTAAAAATGTACTAATGCCAAGGGCGAGATCACTTAAGACATTTTAAGCCACTATCAGGTTTTATGGTATAATCCTATCTTGTTCCGCGTGGGTTACAATGGTTTAATTCGGTCACTATCATTGGGTATTTATGATCGTTTGGTTATGGTTGTTGATTCTTACTTAGGTACTTACTTCTCTAGTACTAAAAAGTAGTAAGAACCAGTAGAAATGGTATTCTAATAACAGCTAATATTTATTGCGTTTCAACGGAATTTTGTTGGTGGAATGGTGGATTCTGCCAACTGCCAAAGTGATTATTAGAAAATCCGTGCTATTGCGCCGGGTTCGGATTCTGGTTGGTGCCTTTGTGATTAATTATGTTTTTGTGTTTAATTTAATAGTTTCCTATTCATCGATGTGTATTCTTTTTTATGTATTCTTCCCGTTGATTATTTTCCATAGTACGAGTCATGCTTAGTTTTAAACGTATTATCCTTAATTGATTATTATTATTTTTACCTATTCTCAAAATTTATATTCAAGACTACAAAATGCGAAGAGCGATAAGTAATGGATATAATCTTAAAACAAACCTAAAATATGTATCATGTCCTGCATCTTTAATTATAGTTTAGTAGCTATTTTTAAGTAATAACATTTAATCACATATTAACTACAAACTAGGAAGGAGGTATCGCGAACTTTTTTTGTTTAGACCAGAAATAGAGTATTATCGTTCTGATAATTTGAATGATGATAACATCATATAAAAGGCGTAACTATATCAAGCCTAATAAATACTGAACTATAAATCGAGTTCTGGTCGCGTCACTCACTCTAATAGGTTTTTTATGGTGAGATTACGACAATTTATTTATTACAAACACTCAATTGCTGTGTAGGTAGGTATTGTGCTCTAGTTTCATTGAAGGTTGAATGTAAATTTTGGACATCTGCGCAGTAATACATTGAGAATCGATACGCTAAGATTGATTCACAATATTTGCAAAGTTTGCAGAATAATGCTTTAGTAAGATTTTGGCGATGTGCCGATTACTGTTGATTTGCAGATTTTACTGAGAATTATTTATGGACAATGGGATAAAAAACTAAAATGCTATTTTTTTACATTGTCTTTGTACAAAACTACAGGTTTATATTTGTTTTTTTTTAAATTTCGTAACGATGCTCTCAACTTTTTTTTAATTCCAAAACCTAGATACCAAACTTATTGAAATATTTAAAAACGTGTCTCTCTATCTAGTAAGTAACAAAGAAAATAAAATAATGTTTACAAAGAATAATTAATATTTTATCATCAATATAAATCAAGCAATAAGTTTCTGTAACAAAAATAACGCGGTTCGAGTCGGGTAAGATTTTTGTGCTCTGTGAACATGGCCTTAGAATTAGTGTAATCAAGAACACTATGCATAAATGAATCTCAACATTCCATGAATTATCAAGTGGACAGTGCTCAAACTGGATCAATCTCGCTAAGTAATCGATATTGTGTGATGACGTCACCGTATTTCCTCCCACTTTCACTTTTATTAGTTTATTGAGATTTTATTATTTTGAAACGTTCGACTTAATAACTTCACTTAGCGTAAGATCAGTACAAGATAAAGTAAATTGGATTATATTGAAATTGGTTATTTTAGTGGAGTTGTTTGGTTAGTAGTTGTGAAATGTGCGACTGCGGGATATTAAATCACAACTTCTGTCGATAATCCTTACTAATATTATAAATGCGAAAGTGTGTTTATTAGTTACGTTTTCACTTCTTAAGTACTCAACCGATAATCATAAAATTTTGCATACATGTTGTCAGTATCGTATTTTTAAACCATAAAAGGTACTGTTCCTGATCAACAAAAAATAAATAACTCTCCATGCAGACGAAGTCACGGGTAGCCACTAGTATGCCATGAATCTATGATAAAAAAAATTGTACATTTATTTATATTAATTTTAATAATCATATGAAAATGATTGTTGTGTAGAGAAGGTACATCACTTTTAAAATGACTCTATTACCACAGAATAACTAATAGTCTATTACTAACTGAATAAATAAATACTACTCAAAAGAAAATAGGGGAAAAATTTCTTGAAAATGTATCATACTTTTTAAAATTTGAGTTGATGCGGCCAGAGAGCATTGCTCTGCGGCCGGACCACATTATTTGTTAAATATTTCCTTATCTGTTGAGGTACTATTAATTATGATATATTCCTGTGAAGGTAGACTTCAGGTAGCAACTATGTGGAACTAAACCATTTGAGTACTTAAATGTGGTCCGGCCACTGAGGATCACGCGCCACTATATGGTTTTCCATACAAACGACTTAATTTCTCAAAGGTTTTTTTAAATATAAATGCAATCTGATTTTATTTGAATTTGATATTGTTCGAATGCTGTAATTGTCAACTTGCGGACTTTCTGACAAACTGTTTCATTTCTTCTATTTGCCGGGTGTCAGTTAGAATACAAAGAAATTAGAGTTTCATACAAAAATAGGCGAAATTCTACATTTTTCTATTCTAACTGACACACGGCGAATAGTAGAAATTATAAAGTAAATTCAACACTGAAGTCAGCAAGTTCACTTTTACAGCTTTTGAAAATTATATCAGATACAAATAAAATCAGATTGAATTTATCATAAAAATATCTTTCAGAAGTTAGCTTTTTTTGTATGGAAAACTATATAGGTGGTATTTTCTTGTGAGTAGTATATAATTTATTTATTACTAGCGGCCGCCCGCGACTTCGTCTGCGTGGAAAGTTTTTTGCTATCCCTCGGGAAGAATACTTTTTTTCGGGATAAAAGGTACCATGTCTTTCTCTGTACCCCTGACAACGTGTATGAAAAATTTCATGATGATGGGTTCAGTAGTTAAGACGTGAAGGCGTGACAAACAAATGAACAAACAAACAAACGGACTTTCGCATTTATAATATTAGTAAGGATTTACCAAAAAAAAACTATAAACAATAACGACAAATGCAAAAGAAGAGTTTTAGCTTAAACTTCGAATAACGGTTCTCATAAAATAAACACAACTAAAAAATAGGCATTAAATAGTTAAGTGGGCATATCGATGATTTTTCACGTTGCGTTCTAAAATAAACCGTGAACTATTATACTTTATCACAAATCGACTTCAATTAACCGTTACGTGATTGCGCAATAGCAATTTTTTTGCAATTTCTTACGCCAGTGGGAATTAATATTGTTATGGATCACGATAGCACCCATTGAGTGATTTAGTTTGAGCAACGGAACTATGTAAAAAGAGCGCTTATCGACATTTGCACTCGATTTCATTTGGAAACTCGTTATAATTGAATAATTGTGTTTCAAGGTGTAAGTCCCAGGTGGTGTTTTGCGTATTTTAACATTGAAAATGTTTTTTCGATCGTTCCGGTAGGGCCCCATTTTCACTGAAAGTGTGTTTGCTCCGTGGTATATAGTGGTTTAGGGCCATGAAGACGTATGAAGGCTCAAAAGACGCAAAATTTGAATGGCTTTCAGATGGTGAAAATATTTTATTTTGAATAAGTCGATTTTTTTTTCGAAAATTGAAAAAAAAACAAAAAGAAACCTTGATTTTTTAACACCATCGGAATATCTTCGATATCTCGTGAACAAGGTCGAAGATCGAAAAACTGAGAAACACGCCTAGAGATATTAAGACGGGAAACATTTTATGTCTTATACTTTTTTGTGGGAGTGATAAGGTTGGCGGTATGCTCCCCCTTAGCGGCGCGTGGAGCGTCGCCGTGCGGTATTACTCGGGCATCATAGCCCTGTGGAACTTTGCAGCTTTGAGATACGAAGATCTATTAGGACTTAATAGACGCAGAAAATTAAGGGCTTTAAACAAATTTTGGAAAAGTCGATTATATCTTTTAAAAATGAAAAATTTTTCTACAAATCCGCAAAACACCACAAAATCTCGAGTTGGTATTTTGCGTATGGTAGGTTTCTTTTGTTTTCCAATAAAATTAATTTAGGCATAGAATATACAACGTGTTATAAAATAACCCCTATGCCGAATTCGATAGATAGGGACCATCAAACTGAACAACTTTTAACTATGGAACCAACTCTGAAATCACGAAAAAAAGTCAGCTGTTTCATACAATAATAATTATCGAAAACATCAAAATGTATGAAACAGCCGATTTTTTTCGCGATTTTAGAGTTGGTCCCATAGTAAAAGTTGCTCAGTTTGATGGTCCATACACAGAGTGGATTTTTAAAACGGTACATTAAGGGCAGGTACCTTAACCGTTATAGTTACAGGAAAACGTTCCTAGGAGACCATCCATAACTTTTTAAGATATTCTGAACTGCATTCACAGATTTTGGAAAAAAATTACCGTTAGCAAAAAAAAAATGCTAAAATACCAAAAAACAAATTTTTATGCCAATCGATCCTATTTCGTGTGGGGATCAAAAGACTCTTAGGGATCATTTAAGGTATGAGTACTAGAAACGACAAAAATCGCCAAAAACTTTTCCCATACATTTTGTACTGAAAAACGATAAATCAACTCGAAATATTTTTTATTGCCAAATGATCCTATTTCGTACTGTGATCAAAATGATCTTTAAGGTCAACTGAAATTTGAGTACAGAAACTACAATAAGTGACTACACCGGCTTCACACGCAAGCACAATCTTCTACAACATTAGATCTAAAAAAACAGTTTCTGTTCTCAAAATTCAGTTATCCTAAAAAAGTATTTTTATCACAGTAAGAAATAGGGTCGTTTGGCAATAAAAAATATTTCGAGTTGATTTATCGTTTTTCAGTACAAAATGTATGGGTATCCCATAAAGTTTTTTTGATCCCCACACAAAATAGGATCGATTGGCATAAAAAAAAAATGTTTTGGTATTTTAGCAGTTTTTTTGCTAACGGTAATTTTTTTCCAAAATCTGTGAATGCAGTTCAGAATATCATAAAAAGTTATGGATGGTCTCCTAGGAACGTTTTCCTGTAACTATAACGGTTAAGATACCTGCCCTTAATGTACCGTTTTAAAAATCCACCCTGTATACCATATTCGACATAAGGGGTTATTTTTTTGTGAGTGGTAGAGTGACAACAACAACGAATAAACTACTTCCTGTGTAATATACGACTACCTAAAAACTTTTAAATAATATTCAAGTATAAACTAAACATATTGTGCTACTAATTGCAAGTTTTATATTGGGCACATTGCTAACCGGAAAAAGTCATCAGCTGTCAAATTAAGTCAAAACGATGATTTTAATATGATTATGATTACCTTACGGGATTTTATGCGTATTGACGAAAAACGTGTTGAGTAAATGGTTATAAATTCTATCTGTCTGTATATCAGTAACATGCATAAAACAAAAAGATGAGAATAATCAGTTCGTTTAGTGGCGTTCACACAAACTTCATTAGCTCAAGGCGTGCCAAATTAGCTCGGATTCCGAACTAGTAGGGTTGTCAATAAATTGTGCTGTTTAGTTGTTTAATCGCAAAAGATATTTCCTTCTGAATAACAATTCTGACCCATGACCTAGTGCCTAAAAAAATGCGCTTAAATAAAATATTAACGTGAGAAGTTGATTTTTTTTTAAATTTTAAAATTTAAACTGTTTATTTATTTATTAATTTTTTACTATAGATACATTTGCAGGCAAATCTTAAAATTAAAGATTGTGAGGCCCTTGTTGCTCTTTTATTGGTTAGTTAGGTTGGAATTTGGATGTGGATCCGACCTTTTGTGTAGGAATTGATCATTTAAATAATATTTTTTCAATGTATTTTTGATTTGCATGGTATTTTTATCTTTGATTTTATCTACAAAAAATTTAGGTAGTTCATTTAATATTTTGGGAAGGTTACACAATGTTATTGAAAATATATTTTGCTACAAAGTCGTAGTTTGCTACGTGGTTAAAACTTATGTGTGCTTTTGGTACTATGGCTTTAAAATAAACATGAATAAGATTGATATTAAATTGTTGAAATATCCTAAATAAAATTCAATTAAACGATCAGTTAATTTTGAAAAATAAAAATAACATGGCACCGGCTTTATGCCCATAATGTGCATGAATGCATTATTATTTACATTATTTAAAACAGATTATTGATAGCCCTAACTCATAGGAGCCCCAACGTGGCATTCGTGTGTGAACCTGTTTTGTATGGGCACGAAACAATAAAGTTCCCATGCACCCGATTGCCATCTCAAGTAAACTTGTACGCTTTACGCAATCGCCGTGGAAGACGTGTGTATAACGAAAGTGATGTTTTTGCGCACGTGTGAGCGAACAATATGCGTATTATTGCGTATGCATTGCTTATTGAACGGTTATGAGGTTAGGTCACGCATTCTTTGATTACGCTTTTGACTTTGTAAAGCTCCGTTTGGGAAGCGTTTCTAACACGTATATGATTAACGTAATATTTTGATGGATTGATTAGTACAGTACAAAAGGTTCATTACAACGGAATATTATTTATATAATTGGTTTTGGAGGTGACAACCCTGTAACATTTCAATAAGAGAGAGAAAAAAAGTTGAGATTATAGATGCAGCGATTGCTTCAATAGCCTTCCTATTTTGAATCTAGTTTGCTAATTTGAAAAAAGTTCGTTATGAAAAATTTTAAAAACATTAAACGTATGACTAAAATATTTACGTGAGTCAATCATTGTTTTCAAATTACACGCTCTTTATTATTAATTTAAGCTTTCATTTTTTTATTCTCTTAAACTTCGCCAGTAGCCTGACATTTCCAACTTTGTTCTAAGTAACATTTTAGCTATTTGATATTACATTGTTAAGATCTTTGTACAGAACTTAGGTGCTCGTATTAGTCTAAGTTCTAATACGGATAATATAAGATACGGAACAAGAAATTTATACCTACCCTCATCTGTTATTTGATGATGACCAAGATGAAACTTACTAACAATTAATTTTCCGTCGTTGTTCACATGTTAGATATGTTCATTGATAAATTTCACATGGGTTGCCTAAAGAAGAATATATATACATCTATCCGCCATATAATAATGCAGTATACAAGGGTATAAAATGTATTTCTGCCTCTTCATTACACCTCATGAAAGCATCGATACAATCGCACAGGATGTAATGTCTGCCATTTTACAGAAACGGATACTTCCGCTAAACTTTTATGTGGACTGATGCTGTCGGGAATTGATCGACACTTGTTATCTCAGTCAGCCATTATGCTAATAAACAAAAAACAACACTTATGTTACTCGTATAACACCATAAATATATAAATACATTTGTAACAGTGCTGCTTAAAGGCCAATTCAAATCTGAGTGATATCCACTATCGGTGCCGGTAGCGATATCCCGATGGGTACGCAGTACGTATCGCGTACCCATTACTAGAGTTGGGCAAAGGTCCAGGATTAAACCCATTAAAAACCCACATAGTATGTTATAGGAACTTTTTACAGTTTTTTATTTCTATTGATATATTATGTCAAATGTGACATTGTTATGGAAACAATTTCTTGTTAAATCAATACAAAAGAATATTCAAAGGCCTAAACATCTCTTATCAGTAAAGATATTATTTAGTTAGATAGTCAGCGAAATGGTCTATGCCATAGACCATTTCGCTGAACTAAATAATATCTTATAGACTCTATGGGCGTTATCGGGTTTAAACCCAGCAGTCGGGTCAAAATCGGGTCTTTTGCCCATCTCTACCCACGACAGCTGCGAAAATGCCATGCCAAAAACCCGGCGGGATATCACTCGGATATAACCGCTACCCACGGCGGTAGGAGATACCGCTAAGATTTGAATAGGCCTTAACATAGTCAATAACATTGGATTATTTTTAGATGCACCGCACCTATATTAATAACTTTTTCGAAGAAATAAAATAAGTTATAAGACTAATTTAACACCATCCAATTACAATTTAAGTATCGTCCGAAATTAAAATATCAGAATTTAAGACTCAAGTCTGATTTTTTGCTGGTAACGTCCAATAACTTATAAACAATTGCCGTTTTTTGATTAATTTAATAACATTATATGATGCAGCTCTAGATTTTGAAAAAATGTGATTTAAAATCTAAACTGAACAGGTTTTTAAATTACCGGTACAATACCAAAAATGGACTTCAATGAACTAATTTTAATCCTGGTTATTACTTTTGTATATCTAATATTTATTTTTAAGGTACATATAATTCTAGACTTAAGTTGTATTTAAGAGGTAGCAAGCAAATGGATATAGGTTGGGTTAGATTGGTGACAAATGCCAACCTATTGTTTTTGAAACTTAGAAATAATTTTTAGTTATTCGGTTAAATACATGCCCTTTCAAAATAGTGACTACAACAATACAAGCAGGAACCTTTTGGTTTCACGCAAACAAAAGTTACACTTAAAAATGGTTGATGTATGTAAGTAACTGTATTTACAAGGTACCTATGCTAGAAGCCTTGTTCTTTCATTAGCACGTCCAGCGGTAATCTATAAGCTTCTCTAAGCCTCAGGCGATGACATCCTTAGTTTCAAAACGACTTGTATGTAAAACGGATGTCGACCAAGAGAAAGCAATCGTAATTGTTTTATTGAACAAATAGTAGCCTGCTTAATTGAACTAGTAAAACTTAGATGTTATTCAACTTCTGCTTCGATTGTAAAAGTTATAGCGTATTCTGAATTACGGCGGAAAATGAATTGTTAATATTTTCAACATTAAAAAATACTTTGCAAGTGACAACAAATAAATCGTATTTTTGTAGCAGTATACTTTTATTAATAAACAATTTTTAATTTAAAAATTAGTATAAAAATGATTTAACTACAACTTTTAATAAAATACATGTTTTGTACTTGGTAAAATTCAAGTTGTTTGCTTTTTAGATATTTTAATTGACAATTATTTATCTTGAGGGTAGCTACCCCGGAGACTGTAGGTTTGAAATGTCGTTATTGAACAATATGTGAGCAAGATATACAGACTTCTTGTTGCTTGAAGTCAAATTAAAAAATGTTTCTTACATGTACTAGTTACCTATTTTGACCTCAACGCTTCGACTGCAGCATTATGAAAATGAATCTAAAAATTATGCGACACGGTCTGTAAAGTCGTCTGTGCATTTTTTACAATATGAATTTCATTGAATGATGTACTTGAGTGCAGACTATTCGGATTTCCTTGAATTTTTATCAGTCTATGTCTGAAATGCTCTTTTGATGGAACCCGAATGGTAGAGCAAGCAATTTTCGACTGTCCTAGATAGAACAGTATGTTGAAATTCCCTGGAGTAAATTATGCTGTCAGGATTTCGCAAATTCACTTCTAGAACCGAATTTATTTGCCGTCTTGCACCGTGATTCATGTGTCTGCACCAGTAGACCAATAAAATATGTAGCGACAGATATTTTTTTAAATTCGTATGATCATTTTTTTCACCTCTGCTATTGTTAGACCATATTGAAGTAACCATTATTCCAGACAGTTTACATGCTGCAACATAATAAAATGCGCTTACAACGTAACGCCAATTGCATGTCTAAATTGTATCAAATTTCAAAGTAAGAGGTTTTTATTAGGGCGGCTGGCAAGACTGTCCCAAATATATTGACTTTACGGACAATATCATTTCAAAAAATATAAAAGACTAGCGACCGCCCGCGACTTCGTCAGCAGCATGGACAATTTTTTCTATCCCTCGGGAACAGTTATTTATTCGGGATGAAAGGTACCTTATGTTCTTTTCTTTACCTCTGACAAAGTGTATGCAAAATTTCATGATGATCGGTTGAGTAAATAAAACGTGAAGGCGTAACAAACAAATAAACAAATTGACTTTCGTATTTATATTCCATCTGTAAAAACATTTCTTGTTATTTAAATTTCGAACAAGTGAAACACGGCACGATCCATTGATATTTTTTTAACTCTGCCTTATTCTTCTATTGTTCGAATGTATTAATGCAAATTATAATGATTGGAAATGCAATTAATGAAGAAAACCAAATTCATAGCAATAAATCTTGACTTTATAGCCTTCATTTTGTCATCCGAAGATCTCCAGGAAGATTGGTAATGGAATGTCGAGCTCAAAGATAATTAGGACGGGACACAATTAAATGCTAATCTGAAACAAAGGGGCTGGCTCTGTAATCGGTTTGTAGACACACCTACCTAAGCGATAAATGGCGCAGGCGCAACGAACTGTTCCACTTAGGTGGTTGTTTAAAAAATATACTAACAACCGCCCTTGACTTCGTCTGTGTAGACAATTCTTTTTGCATCCCTCAGAAACAGTAGGTACTTTTTCTGGATGAAAGATTAGCCTATGTTTTTTTCTGTACAACTGACGACGTGTATGAATTTCATAATGATTGGTTGAGTAGTTAAGACGTAAAAACAAAACACAACAAGTCGTTTTACTAAACCACGTCGTTTTTATACAAAAAATTTTTTGATTAAATATTGTGTCTAAGTAATACAAAATAAAAGACGAGAAAACAATAACTTCTGAATACTAAATATAAATTAACGTATACAAATAAATATAAATGTGTTACACTACAATGTCACTTTTAATAATAATATGTTACTAGATATCACAAAAAGCTCTAAAGAAAACAATGCTATGATAGTTTAGGATATAGATTAGTTATGTTGAGCAAAAGGCAAATATAAAATTAACATGTTTTTCAAATAAGTCATAAAATGTAATGAAATACTAAAACAATAAACTTTGTGAAATAATTAACTACGAAGCTTTGTGTTATAATTGTTATTGAAGAATTACGATTTAGTTTACTTTAAGTAGCTTGTAGCCCGCGGTGTTGTCTGCGCCCAATATTTATGTGGTTATAAATAATTAAACATCCGGAGTACGGAAAGGAGAAACAAATTAAAGAAACTGAAGATTTGAGTTTTGAAATTATCTTTTTTTTATAAAACATCCTAGTTCCGAATTATACGGTTAGTAAAGAACTATAAGGAAATAAGTTTCCGCCACGCACCTGTTTTCAGTCATATTTCTAACTAACTTGCTTTCTGTATAAAAAAAATAAAATAACATTGTCAAGTGCTATAATTGGGAACCAAATACGCCAGTGAAAATAAAAAAAAACCTTTTTTTATTTCAATCAAGATGTCTTTTAGCTGACAAGAGGAATGCAATTTTGCTATCAAGCGTGTAGCGTAATGAATGATTTTTGAGTGGCAATAGAATTCAGATATTGGGTAGTAACGATTCATAAGTTCTTATTCACGTAAAATAAATGTAAGTTATACGTATGTAGGTGAATCGACCTAAAATATATAGCACATTCTTGCCAAGTGTGTAACACACTGCAGTCGTAACACTTCTTACACTGTACAACGCACTAACGTCATATTAAACTCCACTTAAAACAAAGAGTTCCATCACTATTACGGTTATTATACAAAATAATTGTCACTATCGGCGCTAGTTACCTAATTACGCACCTAGTAGTGAAAGTGATTGTTGTTTTTTTCAACGCTTTGGAGATGACACAGCGAACCGTTTTTTGTTTCGTATCGGACACAATCGGTTTCTGTAGTGTGAGCCGAAAAAGAATTTGATTGACTTTCGATCGCGAATAAACTTTGAAGCGGTTTAAATTGCGTGTTTGAATGTAATCGAATAGTGTTGGAGCAATAAAAGATTTGAATTTTGGGATATGATCAATAATAAAAAAAAAAAAATCCAAAAAGTTTCCGCATCGTGCTTTTAAGTTTTTTTAACTGCCTTTGAAAAGGATTTAAACTATCGTCAAACAGTAAAAAAAAAACACTAAACGGAAATAAGTAGATAATAGCGTGATTTCATTATGAAAAGTTTTTCACTTGCATTGCATGCAGAAAATATAGTGAAATCATGTGGTTGAAGAAGAAAATTTGCATAAAGCACAAACCTTGTCCGTTTAATATTTGCTCGTAAAAAACGGAATTTATAAAGTCTTGTCCGTTTGATGTAAGGGCAAGATAACTGCAATTTCGCCAGCCACTGCTGTACCTAATTATTTCGACTTCTCATTTTTTTTCGCCAATAATGTTTCAACGAGCTGCTACATTTTAAGAAGAGATACGTATTTAAAATCGTAACGAATTGATTTTAGCACGTTTTATAAAAATTGGGACGCACTTATTATTCGCTGATATGCTCGCGAGTTAAAATGCCGCATTATACAGTTACCCGATATTTGCCGCAGTTTTGATGTTAACTTTTAATTGAATATTTGGAACAATTACAGTTTAAGGATTTTTTAATTATAAAAGTAAATTCTATTGATTCGATTTAAAAAAAACAGGTATTTTTTATTTAATTTGTACCAACATAAAGTTGCCAAAAGTTGATAAATCTTTTAATCACATACGTTTACAATTCATTTTTAGTCAACAAATAAACAAAGCCATTAAAATAAAATTTAACTGCCATTTGACATCTCACGAGGCAACTTTTTAGTAAAACATTGTTTGTAGAATAAACAAATTGGTTGTTAATTGAAATTAAGTAAACAATTTAATGAATACTAATGTGATTTTTATTAGCGAGTTTTTGATGTTTTATTTGGACTTTTAATTAATTTTTCACTTATTTCTATTAACGTAAGAACATTTTTTGTAATTATGTGTTTTATTACAATGTAAAAGTAAGCACGTACTGTAGATATCAATAAATTGGGCGATAAGTTTAACCACTTAGCCAAATATTAATCTTCAAGCTAAATGAATATTTTATATTTTTTATTTCAATAAATTGAACACCTCAAAAAATTTACTTCATTTTACGCCTTTTAAAAGTGACAAAAGACACTTTAGCATAATACTAATCGATAACAACCAACAGTGTTGGTACTACGGGCACAACAATAGTTTGAGATCCCAACAAAAAATGACCGACGGCACCGCATTCTGGTTTAGTAGGTCGGATAATGTTATTTATTCCGTTTTTTATCGATAACGAGCGAAAACTAGTGAAATTGCCCTTCACTTTTATCTATTCAAAAGAAAGATTGAAAAAATTTTTGTGATAGGTCAGGAAAATTTACGCATGAGTTTTGTAATGTAATCTAATCCTTTATTTGTTCAACCGTAACCACAGGCGATGTAACCGCAAAAGAGAATATGGTGTTTTATTTAATTCATTTTAATTCCTTTTCTTGAGATTAAAATTTTAGATACGTATGTGTTTAATGGTTTTATAAGTATTATTTTTAAGTTTTATTATTTTGACATGTTGTTTTTTGTGTTTTTGTTACTATTTCTCTTTGATCAGGAAAGTGCATTGTTTTGTTTTAGTTAAGTTCAGGGCTTTCCGATTTTTCTTGTCAATAGGCTTAGTAAGAATTTTGTAAGGCCGGTTGTTCAATGAAAAGTCGCATGAAAACTTTATAAAGAAAGAAATTAAACGGTTAAAAAACTCTTTGACTGTTCCTTAGATGTTTAATTGACATTTTTTTTTAATGAGAATTCACTTTTCTATGGATTTTCAATGCGCGTGTCCAATTAAAGCTAATATTAAAAAAACACAGTAAATACACTTCACACAAACTTTTTTCACCACCTACCTGTAGCGATCGTCCGAAAAAAACAACAGCTTATTCCGCACGTGTGCGTTTCAGTGTCAGTCGCACTTGAAAAGTGTAAAAGTTTACAGAATTAAAATCCTCCTTTCTTTTAAAAAAATCACAAATTATAAGTTTCACTTTTTAGAAGCACTGTAATATTTGAAATTCGAACAGTTGTTTAAGAAAAAAACAAAACACATATGCAAAAAAGTCGTATCGTAAGTTGCTACACAGCACTAATAAAATATCCATTCCATAGTTCGTAGCGCGAGCTTTAAGCTGCGGTAAGACGCGCGCGCGCAGTTCGGCGTGGCATCGCGTTATCAGCCGCGCGCGGCGCGACAACAACAGAACTTGAGAGCCGATCTCAATAATAACAAGAAAAGAAAACGGTCCAGTTTCAGCGAGGCTTCCGGATGGCTCGGAGGGTGTCTCACTCGCTCGTAGCCTCTCGCTCTAACGGGACCGATGATCGTTGAACGATAGCGCGGGCGTCAGTGGCGCGCGCGACGCCGCCCTGCGCGCACGCGCTCAGTATCCCACTTAAAACATGTGTCACCTTCCGGGTTTAACATGCATGCTCACGATGTGTACCTATTTCATACTCTGGAATCTAGAAGACACAATTATAAAAGTTCAATAGGGAACAGGGAAAAATAAATTTTGAAGAACAAACTCAATTATGGTCTAATATAAAGATAAACCGATTTAACTACTTCATTTAATTGGAGTGGTAATAGATTTATGAAAATTGAAATGGACAATGTTGACAATAACAATGAAAGTGTTACTACTATATTAGAAGTAAATTAAAAGCTTAAAAATTAAGACTTATATCATATCATAGAAAGTAGGTACGATAAACTAAAATTTTGATATGAAAACTGCTTTCTTAATAATAAATACTTTATAAAACTTTTAAGCTAACCTAAATCAAGTTTGTGTTAACCGAAATACGATCACTCTTTATCTCAAACAAAAGACATCAACGCATTTGATGAATATGTATGTAACGTAAAGTTTAACGGTGGTTGCTTAGATTTTCGCGCTCGCTTACTAACGCATTTACGCGTTTAAATAGTGTATACTAGAATACAAATGCAATTTTCTCTGGCACCTTTTGAGCTTTTTGGTTATGGAAATGGCTAACCACGGCATCCCATGACCATGTCATAATATTTTTTACATGTTTCACTTGACTTCAACTTTTCAAATAGACGCATATAAAGTTAAAAAGTCTGTTTACTGTTTCAAAATTATATTCTTGTTGATCAAATATAAATTTTAAAACGTAAAATCAGCTGGAGGGCTATCGTGTCTCACCACCAGACGTCTTATTAAAATGCAATAAAAACACCATTTAATCGGTTTTCAGGAATCGGCTAAAATTCGTGAAGGTTATACACACGGTTGTCTTGGTTGGCGATCTTTATTAATTATACAGAATTATTTCTAAAACACCAACAACCACGCAGGAGTAGATTTCTAACATAATAAACAACAACATTTGTTTTACGACTTTTCCGAAAACATACAAAAAGAAATCAACTTTTCATACAAAACTCGATCTTGCTATTAGGACATTTGTATGGAAAGTCATTTTTTTTGTCTGTTTTCGGAGAAGTCGTAGAACAAATGTTGTTGTATATGATGTAAGTAATCTACTCCTGCGAGGTTGGCGTTTTAAAAATAACCCTTTATAAAGCAATTTAATATTTCAATTGTAAGCTAATTAATTGAAAATATTCCTTTTAGTTAAAACTTGTGCATGGATAAAACTATTGGGAAAAAATATATGTACTGCACTTGTTGTATTATTTACTTAACTATGTTGTTCCATAAATAAATAATAACCTATGATTGACATTTTAGTTGATAACCACATATGTATTATTGAACTATTTCAGTATTTTGCTATCGAATGGCGTTGCCACAAAACATTGAAATAAATTATTTAACAAGTGTTTAACTTAGACATTGTTTTAAAAGTGATGTTGTAAATTTTTTGACAATATTTTTTGCAAGATCCGGCATTAGATTTAAACAGTGTTTTAAAATCTTTTGTGGTAAGTCAAGGTATTAAAGTTTAAAACCTTTTAACTAGTTCGATCACATGACCCAGCATCAGCATAATTAGATTTTTGTTTCCTGCACACTGATTTATCTCGTGACTCACCCTTTTTTCTTACCTTTGTCGCTCGCTGTTTTTAAGATCCTTATGTCTCGGTTGAGTTAAGCCGCGGTTCAGAAATTACTCAGCTCATTATGTTAAAATCAACACCGCCATAACTCTTCATTACCGCTGCGCTCGTGAAAACTGCACAAAATACTCGAAGTCACAACACTCGTTTTATGCACCGCGCACCTTATTAAAATTCAAAATTTGTGCGAGAAAATAACTTGGTGCTTTTAGTATTTTTATGGAAACCGCAGTCGGAACTCATCAAACATTTTAATTAATTTTAACTTGAAATGGGAAAATATTTATAGTTTTAATCACGTTTTGATTCTCGTGTAATCATATCACAAGTAGATCAAAATTGAAACCGACTATGAAGAATAACATACTCATGCAAAAAAAAAAACAAATAGCAGTTGGATGTCACGATGTCAAAGCAGTTAATTATAAGAACAATTTTATTTATAATCAGTTGGTGATAAATAAAGTTGTAATTTGTAAAGATATGTGTAAAATACAAACTGCAAAGTCATACATTGTGATACAAACATTGATTGTATCGGTGTTTATAAAAATAACTATTAGTTAAACAAACTTTTTAAATCAACAAAAAGAAAACTATAAAGGTTTTACTCAAAACGGCTCACAAAAAGATATTTATCTTTACACTTTCAAGAGTGACAAATTATCACTTGTCCGTATCTTGGATCAATAGTGGAGGTTTAAATGACTTTCATTAAAAGTCGCGTGTGACAATAAAATTACGAAATGAACTCACAATACTATTTAAAAGCTGATTCAGAAACGTACTGAAAATACTTAATGACCTTATATTTTATGTCGTATATTGATAGCGCAAAACTGACTTCAGTAAAGTAACCTAACCTAACCTGACCTAACTAAGCAAAGTTGCCGAAACATTAACGTTGTATTCTGTATCATGTTGTTATATGAACTAAAAGTTAAATATTTTCATATTGATACAAAATATAGATCACGGTCTTTTGCAATAGAGCCATAGAACTAAAGAGTTCGGGGATTTAAAATTGCTTCCAATTCTACACAGACGCAAAAAATATGAAAATACAAGTTTTTGCTTTAAATACAAATCATTCATGACCTACTGGCGTTATCTTGTCAAAAACTACCCGATTAAACTGTTACAAGATTAATTGCTAGATTTTATAACATTGACAGCTCTGCTAGGGTACAGCAAACATGAGAGGAAAATATTGTCTTTTAAAAAAATTAAAACGAAAGAAATTTTCTTCATCATATTGCTACTTTGGTCGGTATTATAGCAACAAGACAGTCGTCTCGGGCGCGCCTTTTCTCTGAAAACTAAAATCGACCACATCCGCATACGCTACTGTCGAAGTAACCGCCCATTCAGAAAACGCACTCGCCCGAAAAAAGTGAAACTTATTTTGTTTCTAACATTCGTTCACGTTGCGCAAACAATTCGATCAGGGGCCTATAAAGGCAACACTATTAATGAAATATTTATAGAAGTGACGAAAACCTTTGAAAACCCTAAAATGGTGACGTTCGATTATTGCTTTATGTTATGTCTATACCGAGCAGTGGGAGTCGTGAAGCTGATATGATGATGTTTTATGTACAGTTTATGATTCATAAAACTATTCCTAGATTTCGGAAATGAACTATAATAATTATGAATGTTTGGAGAGAGCCATGCTCGGCGTTTCCCTACGTGATTGAATCAGAAATTAGGAGATCCGTAGGAGATTTTTAGTTCTCCGATGTCGGAAGGATTGCTCAGCTGAAGTGGCGGGACACATAGAGAGAAGAACCGATATGGCCATAGGGGCGGAAAGGTTCTTGAATGGCGACCGCGCACAGGACGACGCTCAATGGGTAGACCCCCGACAAGGTGGACCGACGATCTGGTGAAGGTCGCGGGAATTGCAGCGCAGGACTGATCGTTGAGGAGATCCTTGGGGGATACCCAGCAGTGGGTGTGGGTGTCGTGCGGCTGATATGATGATGATGATGAATTATGAATATTGAGCACAGTTTTGGCATCACGCGAATATCATCAATCTTGCGCAATGTACATACATTTATGTAATTTAGTTTTAATTCCTTTGTGTATGATTATTAATTATCTAAAGCAAACCCCTTGGGGTTGAAATCGCTTTCCCTGGAGTCGAATTAAACGAATAATTATTAAAATTGATAAATGATAAAATGATAAGATTTTTTTAGAAGTTTAATTTGGCAATTTGGCTATGGGGGTCTGTGGTATCAGTTCATTTTGGAGTCCCTTGCCCAAAATTATTTGGGAATCCCTGATCTTAACTAATGTTGTGCATATCAAAATATTTATGATTTTTTATTCTCTTCTGTATGTAACATACAATCATGTCTTTTTAGACCGCCAGTTGTTAGCACCGGAAGGAGACGACGGACGCGGTTTTATACCTTTTGTTGTGCGCTTAAATATTATAATTACGCATCGGAGTTTATTATAATGTGCCAATCATTGGTGTGATAATATCTGGAGTGACGTGAAGGTTAATATAGATGGCGGTAGGGGTGGATATTGAAGGTTGTTTAACAACTCAGTTTGTTATATAATTTTTATATTATATTATCAACTATTTGTTCATACTAAACAGCTGAACTTGTCTATCAAGATAACAGTGATGAATTTTCACAAACAGGCTTGGAAAATCAAACATTAATTTGACAAACTAACGGCCAAATATTCAAACGAATCTTAAAGTTAAGGCCTCCTTAAATTCAAAAAAGTTGTCAGATTTGACAGAAACTCTATAAAACTGACAGCTTCCTTAAAGTTAAGGAGACCTTAACTTAAGATTTTAACTAGCCTTTGAGTATTCGGCCATTATTGAGATAAATCGAGATTTTTTATTGCTGTACGGGTTAAATTTAAATACATATGTGAGCAGCAGCCGGCAAAGCTGGTATAAAAGTCCATAATTTCTGTCGTGTTCAGCGCCCGCAATGTTAGTTACTGTGAAAACTTATATCTTTCGTGTAATTTAAAAAACCAGCCAAGTGCGAGTCGCACCCGCGCGGCAACAGAAATACATCATCTGTGAAAATTTAAACTATCTATTGTCGTTATTAATATCGAGCAAAAAAACGGCAAAAATCACGTTTGTTGTATAGGCACCCCCCTTAAATATATTTTTTTTCTGTTTTTAGTATTTGTTGTTATAGCGGCAATAGAAAAACATCATCTGTGAAAATTTCAACTATCTAGCTATCACGGTTCATGAGATACTGCCTGGTGACAGACAGACAGACAGACGGACAGCGGAGTCTTAGTAATAGGGTCCCGTTCTTACCCTTTGGGTACGGAACACTAAAAATTGAATTATTTTTCAATTAAGCGCGGCAACCAAGGAGGTAACTCACATATAATAAAAGCTATTAAAAGTAAAAAAAAAAAACAAATTAATGAGGAAAGAAGACCATACATTAAGATAGAAAAACAACTCTGGCTGACGGCTGTGGCTCTATTTTTGGAAATTACTACTCATTTTCATTCGACAGCCATGGCTGTCAGCCAAATTATTAGGGAAAAGAATTTTGGTAAAAAAAACCTGTATGATAATCTCTATTTATTTCTTGGACTTATTTATACTAGTTTATTTATTAAAAACCACAAAAATTATTTCAAATAGGTAGTAAGGTTATTGCAACGAGCTACACCCTGACGAAGTCGCAGGCGGCCTATAAAATGTACAAAATCTGTAGCTATTTTTATTTTTATTGTAAGAATCATGAATGACCTTTCCAAGACTTACTGTTTTTTCTTGCAATATTAATTAAGTTATTCCATGACAATATGATTTATTGCAGAGAAATACCTAACGAAGTTTCACTCCCAATTTGGTTTGTGGTATTTTATTAACATATTGTTAACTCTTAGCTAAGACTTTTGCGGGAATAGTATTGTTTTTATTATAAATATTCTTAAGTGCTTACTTTATACCGAATGGCAGACTTAATACAGGCAGGCATTCTTTAGCAGTCAATCACAAATTATATACTTACGGAGTCATGTTATGGAGTAGAAATCAAATCACATTATAGATAATTACTTACTTATCGGTGTTATATCTAATATTATTTATTAGGAATTTTTCTTTTCCTAATTGTATTGGTAATTTAAAATAAGAATAAAAAAGAAGTTGTTAATATGTATATTTTGTAGATTTTATAAAAAAAATATAAAGTACGAGATTTTTGTAATTTAATAAAGCCTATGATATAAGAACATAGAAAAATATTATTATACAGCTTTTGATTTTGAAACTTAACATTAGTTAACTATTTTCTTACTTATTTAATCTTTTGCTTACAATTGTGACAAGCTTATAAAACTGTCAGTGTATTGTCACGCTTTGACAAGTCCAGTTTCTGCTACTGACACCAATTTGACGTAGCTGTCAGAAGATATTAGAACAATACATTATTTAACAGCGCCAGTGCCATTACATTTTTGTATTCTAATCTTACAATATTGATTGTATCTTTACGTGTAAGTTTAAACAGTTAAAATAAACTAATTAACAAATTTACATCTGTGACAAATTGGACCTTAGTCTAAAACCTTAGTTTTCCTGGAAAATGTCAGGATTTACCTAAGTTCGGGGTTTCACAGTAACATATATTTAATAAACATGCAAATTATTAAAAAATAAAAAAATATATTCCTAAAAATTATAAGCTAAATACAAGTAATAATTTATTTTTATTTTATTTTATTACTATTATATCCTAGTAGATTAAACGCATCGTAGGTATATACAGCAAAGCTTAAATAATTTGACCTATAATAATAGAATATAATAATTATAGTTCTTAGTGACAGTTACTATCGTTGTATTTAACACTAAAGCCAGCATATTAAAATGATTTAACCCTAAATATCAAAATATTGTTGAATGCGGTATGCATTCAACAATATCTTTTAGAGTTTGATAAAAGATAAATCTGTAATTATAGTGTTAATAGCCATTATAATTGTGACCTCACACGTCATGCTACTAATATCAAATATCTCCAAGAAATGTCTAATCGCTAATGTTAAAATTTCAACTCAGATTCAAAGTTTAAAACTTTTTTAAGTTAATAAAAATTTGTTGTTTTTCTACAGCTACAGAAAAAAGTATACTTGCTATATTTCTTTCGCTATGACAAAAGTAAAATTGATCTTAAATGTTAAAAACGATATCATATTTCATAACAGAGCGTTATGGACATTTTCTTTAAGTGCAGCAGTAACTTATATAAATGTATTTTTAAACCAGCCCAATTTTGGGTGATAAGTGAAATTACATAAATAATAAATGTTGAACCACATTTCAACTTCACGTCAATACGCTTCATGTCAAAAAGAAACATTAAACTGCCAGTAAATGATAGTAAATGAGGTGCACATTAAAATACAAGGGAAAATAAGAAAATAGTAGTTTATGAAACTGATGCATAATAAAGGGTATTAAAACATGAGTGTGTGTTTAAAAACCGAGCCGTAGGCGAGGTTTTTAATGAGTCTACCTTTTATGGCAGAACTTTTTATGTCATAATTTTATTATGCATAACAACTAATGGCATAAACTTCATGTCGCAGAAAATCGTTTGGCATACACTCATTTATCATACACTTAAAAAGCATAATTTTGTCAGCCAGAATCATCTTTTGGCATACATTTCATATCCGTAATAATTAAATAGTAAAACCATCATATCGCAGAAAGTTCACAGTCAGAACCATCATATCGCAGACAGTTTATAGTCAGAATCATGTTTTGGCATACATTTAACAGAAAATTCATATCTAGAATAATTTTGTATTTCTTACAAGCATGTTTCATGCTGCATGCATCCTTACATGCAGACAAATAAACATGCATGCAAGCAAGCATGCAACATGCAAGCAAGCATGCAGCATGCAAGCAAGCATGCAGCATGCATGCAAGCATTGTGGAGCTCCGCTCGCTTCGCTCGCTCCGCTGCGAGTGGTCAAAACACTAACCTAACCTAACCTACTGGTAGGTGCATTAAAAGTTTTTCTTTATAGCGGGAGGCCTCAGGCCCCCCGACCCCCCCGAGCAGGGGGGCCAGCCCCCCTGCACCCCCCGGCAAGCATGCAAGCAGCACGAACAAGCATCAAGCATGCATGCATGTAAGCAAGCAGCATGCATATCGGTTTTGCAGCGATTCGTTCTGTTGTTGACTTTTGTAGCACAACATTTACAAAAATTCAACATATTGACTTTTTAAGACAAATTTTTAATTCAATTTTTTAGAGATTACAATATGCCTGATGACATTATTCTTAATGAAATTCTGCCATATTCGTAGTATACCATGTGAAAATTATACCAAATAATTGTCGACTAAATAAACGTTATGCCAAACGAAATTCTGCGAATAAAAATTTTGCCAAAGGTATTTATGCCTAATGAAATTCTGCCATCTGAATAGTATGCCATTGTAAATTCGGACATGTAAACATTCTGCCAAACAATAATTATATCAAACAATTTTTGTGCCTTAAAAATATTCGTTTAAAGAAGATTCTGCCAAGTGTGTTCTGCCAAATAAATTTCGGAGCATCAAGTTTCTGCCAGATAGAGGTAACCCGTTTTTAATAGTATCACACGAGTGTTTTAATACCTAGTTATGTACAGTTTCATACACTACTTTATCTACTCTCATACAATTTTGTGATTGAACCGATTGAACCTACAAAATAAAATATCAATGATAAAAAAGAGTTCGGTAGGTCGGCAGTACTTACCTAGGTTAAGTAAGACGTTTTTTCCGTTGCTGCATCTAAAATATCGGGTGGAGTCAAATTTTCACTCACTACACTCACAACTATGATATTTTATGCAAAAGTAAAAATTAAAATCTAAAAATGGCGCGTATTCTATTAGAAAAAAAATAACGAAATAAGTGCATCCAGTAGACTAATCGTTACGCAAGTCATCGATCACCATAGAGTACGTTTTAATCATGGAAAGTATATGGGAATTTCATTGTTTTTTTTTTAATATCGCGGCACTGCATTCTTCTTGGATTTGCCCTGTATCGTAATGAGAAAAAAAGTTATTTTATAACATTGTTTAGTATAGCGAAGGTATGTTATAAAATAACTTTTTAATGTTTTTTCGGCATTGCGTGTATAAAGTATGTCAATATAAATTCGTTTTGAAATTCATAATTCGAATTTTACGATATGAGAGTAGATAAAAATATATAAAGTATTAAAAACAGTCTATTATAGTTCATTGCAGCGCAAAGGTCTTTCCCGTGGGATGAGTTTTTTTTTATACACAACGGGATAGTTCTTGGCCTTCACCTCAGTTGATGTTAGTGATAGTCCAATAAAACTAGCTTTATCTGGACATAATTAATAAACTCGTTGTTTTTATTAGTTTATCGGATATTGATATTAAGTGTCAAATATTAATTAGATATGTGATGTAAGAAATCCGGGGTGGTAACCGTTTCATATAAAAATCATGAGATTTCGTACATTACCTAGCTTTTTCCTAAAAGCAAAATAGTTAACCAAATACCTTGTTAGTATAATTTTGTGGTGCATTAAAATGCTATCACCTAATAGCAAAATTAAACTGAATCCAAATTCGCATGTTCGTTTTTTTCACAGTATTCATCTGATCTCAATATCTAGATAAGCCAAAATGGTAACTATGATGCTTGTATCTTATTAAGCTATGATGCGTCTTTTTAGACATTTTAGACAAAAATTAAACATTTATTTTTTACGTTTTAATAATAATATATTTCTCATTAGTAAATTTTTATTTTATTTTATGCGAAGTTTCTAAATGTTTAATTCCTTTTATTTTAACTACAACTAATACTAATCTATGACATATAAAAAGAAAATTTCAGTTATCTTATTATGTCCCGATAAAGCTAGTTTTATTGGACTATGAGGATAAGGCAGAAAGTGACAGCACACCCGGAATCCTCACCACTGAGGAACAGGCTACCTTACCTGTAACTGCTGTAACACATTTTTAGGGTTCCGTACCCAAAGGGTAAAAACGGGACCCTATTACTAAGATTCCGCTGTCCGTCTGTCTGTCTGTCACCAGGATGTATCTCATCGCAATGTTTTTTCATCAGAAAACGCTGCGCTATAGCCTATTTACTGGTCCACAAGGTTGTTAGATACAGATCTTTTAGTCATTAGTCACCTTTGAAGTGCTTAGTGTACTTAAAGGTTTGGTGTTATTCTACTCTTAGTACACATTTGAGTTTGGGGGATAATATGGGATGCTTTTGATAGCCCCCTAATTACGATTAGCAGCCTCATACTCTACTGAACGCCACACAGTTAACTTCAAAGTTACTAATCCTTAATAATGACCGTAAAACCTCTTTAATATTATCAGAGCATCTGCAAAACTTTACCTATATTATTATTTGATTGAACTTTACACTTACTCGTCAAAAAACCTTTAAGCATCGCTTGAGCGAAAAGGTTAGCCAACCGTCACTCACTGCGAAATTAAAGTCCAAAAAGAATTATTGCACGTTACACGCACAATACCCTCCAGTGTTGCCAGTATCCAGTATTTTGACAGCTTAAATGTCAATCCTGCCCACAATACGCTGTCTTTCTCGTAATCGATTATGTTTTTTTTTTTAGGTTTGAGGAGTTTCTTAAAGTCATATCTTATAGTTTTGCAAGTAAAGTTCTAATTAAAGAAAGAATTTCTGTAAATTAATCTTGTCAAAGCAAGTGTATTAGCTCAATTATTTTAACTGTCGAAGTTGTGAATTTCCGAGGATGATCTTTATTCTCTATTTTTAATGATTTTCACTGAACAGACAGCTTTATAAAGATTTAAGCGCCCTCATAAAATACCTATGATTCTAATTCTAATGTAACGTTCGTTAATTAGTATATTTAAAGATGATAGCAAGCAAATTAGAACAACTTAACCGTCAGATAAATTAATCGTAATTAAGAACCTAATAATACCATCAGTTTGCGTGATTTAAGTTTATATTTCTCAATTAAGGAGATTTACTTGACATCGACAAAGTTAGCATCATGTAATTGTGTTTGCAATACAAATAATTAATTAATTACTAGTAAATCCGTTTCGGTTTGTCGGTAACGAGCAGATCCGCATATTAAGGTGTTCTGATTTAATAATTAATGTATAAGTTACCGAGTAGTAATCGCGGATATTTGTCGTAGTTCGCTACGTGTCAGACCCCTGTCTATAGATCATTACTCATGCGATAAAACGGTCAGTTTATCGTTCGGATACAGAAATGGAATAACAATATAATGTTGGTGTGGAAAAACGGATGCGGATAGGTCGTAATCGATCAAACACTTGCCGCATTGTGATATGATTACAAATTGAATATGGGGATATCATTGTATGATACTAAACGTGATTTATTTAGTTATAATATTGTTTTAACTACTGAGCATTTCAAGGCTTAGTCTGAATAAGATACTTAAAAAAAGCTGCCGCTGTTCAATGTTCATTTGGTTTTTTGACACTTTTTTATTCGAAAATATTAGTTTTTAATTTTTAGGCTTCTGTACTTCAAAAGGAAAAAACGGAACAGGGAAAAATCTGAAAATTATATAAGTATCATCATCATCATCCACTCTGTGGGCGAGTCCGACTCGCACTTGTGTGGTTTTTGGGAATCAAATTATTGTATCGCGATTCAATAATGGCATTGTGTTTACCACTACCACTATTGGGTAGCCACTGGATGCGGGCAGCGCAGGACCGATCGTCGTGGAGATCCTTAGGGGAGGCCTATACCCAGCAGTGGGTGTCGTGCGGCTGATATGATGATTAGGTTTACCGACGGCGACAATATTAGTCTGAAACGATAGATAGATAGAATTAGATAAGTAGATTGAAAAATAAAATAACGGTTACTATTCTGAATAAAAATATCCATACAAGCAATTTAACCTAGTCACTAATTCGATCAAAGTGCTTAAAATCATAGTCGCAAAGACCGATAGGTCTAAACTTGGTGGTTTGCTTTAAAGGTTGCGCAAACTTACCAACTAACTTTATATACGGCTATCAAAACTAGAGACTTATATTTACATTCCTATTCTACTGGGATAATCAGAGCTAGCTAGGTACAGATAAAGTTATGTTACTGCTTCTAAATAAAATTGAATTTTGATAACATATTCAGATAAATAAATTCACTAAAAATTTTTTGTGATTAAAATGATGTCTGTAATCTATTTGTCTCTACCAAAACATGATCTTCTTTTGTGTAATGATGTGCTCAAGGAAATTATTATGACACGCAAAAAAAAACAATAAAATTAACTATTACAAGTTACATTTCCTCTAAGCACTATGTTCAACGTTTCTATGTTAATTTTACAAATATCTAAGTCGTATAAGCAGCCAAACTACTAACATAAACACATTAGGCAACCGATCCATCAATTTAATCAATATAGCAAGCAACTAATCGTCTCACCCCACGGAAGCGAGGTATTACAAATATTTGTTATATCATTTTATAACCCATAATAATATATTGCGAGCAGGATCCGTAATGGCCAACAATTGCATTTATCGATGTACCTGTAGTTTGCATGGGGTGCGGGGTGAGGGCGGCGGGGCACGGGCGTGGTCGGCGCCGGCCGCTCTCCTTGACTCCAGCGTCAAGCATCGCATGATCTCTGTTGGTAAAGAAGGATGGAGTCATTTTAATACTTGCTACATAAATTCTACGTAATCTTACTATAACAATAACGACCTAGAACAATAGTCCCGTACAAAGCGCACTGTTAGAAGTGAGGCAAATAAAATTGAGCCAAAATGGCTAATTTTTCAGATTTTTATCCTTCATACGTTAATACTAATCGCACCTATAGGAACGAAAAAATTTCAATTTAAATCAAATAAAATAGTAATGAATCCTCTAAAGGTTAACTTTAAGGGGATTAGAAAACTGAATCTGAAAACTGAGTCATTTTAGCTCAGTTTTTTGCCTCACTTTACATTATAAAGACTTGGCTTCTAGGTGTTATTATTTTAAGTTCGTAATTAAATTACGTAACGTCAAATGGGGAAAAAACCTAAGTGGTCAAATTAAACAATTTCATTTCAATTTCAAATAATACGACATATTATTATGTATATTGTGGTGAACTCATCAGTGGTGTAGCAAAAATAATTTTATATTATTTTGACGAGTGAATTAATTTTATTTCTGTTCATAAGTTTTCCTCATCATAATATCAGCTGTATCATCATAATACTGGGTATAGGCCATAAACCTCACAAACAAGTTTAGAGCAGTTCAATTTTCTCCTGTTTGACTGTATCTTCCTTCAATAAATTTGGGTAAATCTTGGGTAAATCGATAACACAGGAAATTGATTGAATGACACAGACATTATACAATTTTTGGCTATTGGATTACTAGAAAACGGTTATTATCATAACCGTTTTCGAGTAATCCAATAGCTAAAAATTGTATAATGTCTGTGTCAAAACCAAAACCACTTCCTCGTGAGAAAGTCAAGCACTAAGTAATCATCATCTTCCTGCCCTTATCCCAATTTATTTGATGTTGATGCAATATTTCTCTTCTTTTTTTTTACTCATCATCTCTCCTACTTTTTTCACATATACATTTTGCTTATAATCCGTATTTTTTACTTTGTTTCCTTCGAAGCACCCAAGTTGATTTCGTAAAAAGAATAAACATTTATTATTATTACTTTTTTATTTTATTTTATTTATTTGGAAATCCAACAGCTTTTTTGCTACAATTATGCTTAAAATATAAACTTATAAATTACATTTAGCCAATAAAAGAGTTACTACAAAGTACTTGAACTGCTTATTTTGGGATAAGAGCAATGCAATAATATTTATTATTATTCACCAAAGTATCAAGGTGTCTCAAACGGCGTAGTGTCGGAGTGAATGTGGCGACTGTACGGGTGGACGCAGGCAGGCGCAGCGCGGTGATAACACGCGGTGCGCGCGCGCCGTTATCACTCGCCCGCCGGCTAATGGAACTGGGCCTTTGTGCTAGCTCAATAGATATACAGTAACTGCGAAACTGTACCGATATATCTTAATGAAATATTTTTAAGGGGTTATTTACCGTTTTGTTATGTTAATCTAGTGTCGGTTTTCACATAGGAATTCTCGTGAAGTTTTATCTTTATAATAGAATTAAAAATTTTGAAATAGGGCGGCATATTTAGGGCAGTTTTTTTTAATGGTTAGATATTTCATAGCTAATATGCGTATTGACGGTAGGAACAGCTTATGTTTTCCATTGTTATTTTGTGTAAGCTAAAATTGATGTTTTTAAAATCAATTCGTGTCTTGATATTAGTAGGCGCTTTATTAGACCTTCTGATTATTTAAATTTTAGTATAAGACTATTGTTAATGTTGCCTCAAGTGACCAGTTGGGTAATAGGCCCTATTTTGTATGAAAATGTCAGGGAAATGAATCTATTTGGGTCACAGTGTATTTGGTCTAGCTTGTTGACTCAATTTTTATACACGTTGGATCTTTCATAGTATTTACTTCTTTTAAAGCCTCTAAAATGGAGCCTACGCAAGGAAATGATAAATTAAAAATACTTACAAATTTAAAAGCGCGGTTTATTCGTTAATAGTTATGCATGAATTAGCATATTTCTTAATCAGCCAAGAAAAGTATTGCTTAAATACTGGAGAAATTACAAATACATTTGAATAAGCTATGGTCGGTACAAAAGAATCCTAGTAGAGTCCGTAAGTTCATGGAAACACCTATGTTTATTATAAAATTTCATCATGTAAATGTAATTTATATTTTTGCAGCATATGCTGAAGTACTTTTGAAGTGATAAGATACACATAATAAGTAAGTTTTAATATTAAAACTTACTTATTATGTGTATCTTATCTACTTTTAATGGGTTAATCTAGGGTTAATAAAGTAAATAAACCTGGTATTTAATTACAAATTGCTAATTACTTACTCGTACTTAATAACACTGAAAAATGTTTACCGAGCTTACTTACTAAATATCATGGACAGCAATAATTAAATAATTAAAGAGTCGTTTTCTTGTAAATGCGGCAAAGTTTAAATGCAAAATAATTAGATAATTTGACTAGTTTGAACAATCACAGTTATGAGACAATCTCCCTTTTTGAGCTGTAACTATCATAAGAAAGCACTATTCCTTCGATTTTACTACAATTAAAAATAATGATCTTTTGAGTTATTTTAATTTTTTTTCGATGACTCATATAAGTTTCTTAATAAAAAATAATTATGAGTTCAAAAGTAAATGAAAACTTTATTGGTGTTTTGTTAACAAAAATAAATGCCATTTGAATTTAACTTACTTCATTGACATAAACCCTCACACTAGTCATAACCAAACCAAGTTATGAATTGATTGATGATATTCATTCACAAACTTATTTGAATATAACTTGGAAGTTGTAGTTATCAGCTAGTTCCAAAGTCGCATAATACATGCGAACGCAATGTAGGGCCCCATAAATTTTGTCTCTTGACAATATCCTGAATAATATTAAAATTTATTATATTTACTTTACATTTCACAAGCTGGAGTCTTCCATGCGTCTATTGGGCGTTTGCTAATTTTATTATCGCAATATTTGTCAGTTTAAGCCTTATTTAAGTGGCGATTAGGCGCTATTCGCGAAAATGATAGCAGGTTTATTCTTTGGATACTACTTTGTTGTAAATATTACAGTTTCCGATACGAAATGGTAAGTACATTGCTTTCTGGTTACTGGTAATGCTACAAAATAGTGTTGACGACATAAATTCAATTTCTCAGCCATTTAAAATCAACCATTAAGTAAAAAAACAAGGTTGTAAATCTTTTTAATATTGCTGTGGAATTGCTAGGTTTTCAGCTAGTTTTGGTAAATATTAGGTATTGTTGCTATGGTTTTTTGTAAGTAACTACCTAAATGAAAATGTGAATTTTTTATTCAAAATCAAAATTAATTTTAGTTTGGAGGTGCTCAAATAAAACAATAAACACATTTCCAATGGAAATAACCGTTAAATTCAATATAAATTACAAGCGTATTTGAAAGAGAAACCAAGTATTCGCATATTTGTTGGTACTTGGGCTTATCAATAAAATAGAATAACTTGCGCCCACGCCGACGCGACGCGGGCGCAGCGGCGGGCACAGCGTGTTGGAACATCCGCTAATATCTACGTAACTATACTATGCTGGCTTTGCAAGGGAGAAATGACAGTTTCCCGTTTAGATATTCAGTAATTTCAAAAGCAAATTTTTTTTTAGTTTTCATCATTATCTACACTCTCTAAAGAAAACGTAGAAAATCAAACATAATTTGACCTATAAACCTGCTGATAAACGAGCATGTTTACCTTTTTATTCCCATCTGCCCCCTTCAACCTTTGTCACCAGGGTGGTGTAATAGGTGGCGTGTACCCACCGGGGTGGTAAACGCCACCTATTAGTGTCACCCGACGGCAAGCTCGAAGGTGGCAGATGGGAATAAATAGATGCCATTGACCACCGGGGAGGTAAACGCCAACTATTAGTGCCAACCACCACCCCGGTGCCAAAGTTCGAAGAAGGCAGATGGAAATAAAGGGTTTTATTCTATATCAAAACAACATCCACCAAATGTTTGAAATCTGTCATTTAAAAATCTATTATAATGATATCAAATTAATCAAAGTCAATATCTTATTATTGTTATGAATATGCCTATGATAAAACATAAATTCACAAGGAAACATGAAGATATCTTTATACAACTTTGTAGCCGGTATGGCCGGTGTAATTATCCCATAAAGTGCAAGAAACACGCTGATGGCACAATTATAAGAATTCATATTCATTAAACCGACGTATCGGTTCATTACAAAGGAAGATACGGCCTTTAATGTGGTCATTGTATGTGGAGCAGTTGGCGAGTGGGCAAATGTGTAGGATGGCACTCGATTTAATCGATTCACTATCGTTATTGGAATATTTGTGTTGAAGGGACTTTGGTGACTCGTTGATGCTTCATCGTTCAATATAGACCGCTTTTAGATTTAATTGGGATTACTTGGGATATCGACAGCCAGACACACACACTTACCTACACACACATCTCAATGAAACAAGACGTAAAATATTGGAATAATGGTGTTTTTATTTTATTTTTTGGTAGTAAAGATTAAAAAATAAGATGTTTCGGGTGGATGGACGGAAGTTAATATTACAGAAGGCAATTTCGCATAGTAAAACTATCCCCTCTACGATATCCCATTGTAATGTTTCAATTACGTTAGTATTACCTGGAGGAAGTTCTTTATAATGGATGAAAAATCTATATATATATATATAAATATATAATTATATGTATATGTTACGGCTAGTACTCGAAATGCGGCTAAACCTATCGAAATCGGCTGCATCTAGTTTTAGCCGGCTAAAACTAGATGTAGCCGATAGCTGCTGGTTAAAACTAGGTGTAACCGATCTGCTTTACTCCTGTAGGTCCCGAATATACGTTAGAAATTTAAGGCGAGCGCGAAGCGCAGCGGCGAGTGAGAAGAAATTTCGAGGTTATGTTTTTTAACAGACAACAGAAATAACTTTTTTAGTACATCTAGTTTTAGCCGGCTACAGCTAGTAGCCGCGAGCAAATCAGCTACACCTAGGCTTAACTAACAGCTACTGACTACACCTAGATTTAGCCGGTTAAAATAGGTTTAGCCGCACTTCGGGTATTAGCCGTAACATATACAACGTGTATTTTGTAAATAACTCCTAATGCTGAATATGGTAGATAGATAGGGACCATCATGTTGAACAACTTTTATTATGGGACCAACTTCTGACATCGCGTAAAAAAATTCAGAGTTGGTCCCATATTAGAAGTTGTTCAGTTTGAATGTCCCTGTCTACCGTATTCGGCATGAGGGGTTATTTTGTAACACGTTATATATCTAGATAGGTATATATACTTAATATTAGGTAGAGCTTTTTCTTTTCTTTTCTTTTTCTGATAATTTATCTTTCTGTTTTCCAACGTTCCAATTAAGTTAATAATATGAGTAATTACTAAAGTAGTATCGCAATTTACCAAGTTAAAACAGCCTATGTCTCATTTGCATAATAATTTATTCAGACATAGGTGGATCACCTAGTCTCCTCCCATTACCTTATTTGTAATTACAAGTTATAAAGTACACTAGTTAATTCAGCTATAAAGTCGATAAATAATAATACTTCATTTCCTACATACTTCGTGATAACGTAACAATTATTGATGTAAAAACTTCCAGATGAATTATTGTATGGTGTAACTAGCTTCCGCCCGTGACTTCGTCCGCGTGGATATTAGAGAAAATCCTTAAGGAACCTTCAACTAGGATCCGACCAGCCATTTTTACGCGATTAGGCAGGTCCCCACCAAGCGTGTTACCTCGCGAGGCAAGACGTTTGCAGCATGTGGCGGGCCTTGCACGAGACTGCTCGCTTGGTGGGGACCCGCCTTATCGCATAAAAACGGCTGGTCGGATCCTGGTTGAAGATGTTGTAGAAATCCTTCTAACTACTTTTACAAATGAAGTATTTAGTCTACTCTTTAGTTTTATAAAAAAAAAATTGATCGCCCTTTACTTCTGGGGGGTTACTCCCGAAACACGAACGAGAAACTGAGATCGAATTGGTATCGAGTAAACATCAAAACATTATAATGGAAACAATGGCAGCCGTTTTTAATGTAAATGTAACTAAAATAACAGATTTTTGACGTTTATTTGATCCTGATGTGAACTCGATCTCGTTAATTCCCGTCGAGAGTAGGGGGGCTGACCTAAGTATGCTAGGCATAATAATATGTAGACCTCTTTTTGAGAACCTACACAATATTTTTTTTCATCAATAACTAATTATGCTTAAATTCTTGTCAATATTTTCTACAAAATTAATAATTTAATCCATAATATGATAAATCGTTTTAAACATCCGACAAATTATTTCAACTTAATTATTTCCCACATAAAAAATATTCTGACAATATTGTAACATGTTAATTAATTAAAATATAGTCACAAATTAATACACTAACGATCTAATAAGGTGTCAGCGGTGAATGAGAAGTGTTTTTATCACTGTTACTTATTTACATAAACAAGCCATTTGAATGAAAATGTGGTCATTATTGAATATAAAGAACATTTTAATTCAACAATCTTTCTAATATGCTATCAAAATGCCACTAATCAAATATTTGAAATTAACAATCCGACAATTTATTGTCATTCATCCAAATATACGATAAGTGGCTTTTTAAGTTTAAGTTAGACTAACAATAGCTGATTTCACTTATGATGAATATCTTCAATAATGACAGTAATGCATTTCATAGTCATAGCTTAAATATATCGCCTGTCAATAAATAATGTAAGCGACATCAAAAGTGCATCTACAAAAATTGGCGATCAATTTAAAAGCGCACTTTCGACATACACTTCTGGCCAAGCAAAACTATGCGCTCAGATTTCCAAAGAATGCCGTGTAAAACCCGATATGCATGAGACGCGTATTCCGTAAGTGCAATCCAAGGTTCCGTGCCGTATCGTCGCGGACAGGCGATCCGCGGTGTCGGGTTTATCGTGTGACGCGCCTGCGCGATCGACTTACCCATCGACCGATCACGAGCCTAGAATGTCAACGCACTTGTACACTAATTAGTTGCGTAGATTCGTTAGTGCTAATTGCGAAATAGAGATATTGAGTGCTTGTTATGAAGAGAAAACTAAGACGCTATGAATGAATCTTCCTTTGACATGCAATTTCATAAAATAATGTAAGATAAATTATTATAGTGGAGAAGCCTTTAATTAAGCCTTTTTAAAAATAATATACAAACGACGTTGTAACTTCATCATCTTGATACCCATTGCTGGGTATTATTAGGCCTCCACCACTAAGGACCTCCGAAACTACATCATAGTTTTATCTTCATTTATTTCATTTGAATGACTTTTATTCCATTTTATTTACCCTCAGCGAAGCTCTACAGATTAGCTTAGGGATTTACTCTATGATAAAACCATAATTATAAGTTATTCAAAGATATTATACATTTTGGTTTTAAGCTGGTAACGGAAACATTAACAAAAAACATAATTGGGTCATGCATGAGATACAGCGCAACAGATTTTAATTAGAGAAATAATCCAATTGTATCAGAACATTGATGCAATGGTCTTCGCATGTCACCAAGCATTTAGCAAAAACCTCGCATAAGTTTTTACGGCGCGTGGAGAAATCTGCATTGTGCTGCGTTACAAGGCTTAATGCAATGCCGATACGTCTAACGATTGCACAGTATTGCACCTCAGTGGGCGGCGACACGCAAGCCTCGTTTGGCGCGCCATGCAAATGTTTATACACAACTTTGGCCGATAGTGTATTTGGAATCCTGTTTGATTTGTGTGGGCATTGTTGGGCCTTTGCACCTCTCTAATGTCCTGTTCACATTTCAATGGAAGCGTTGGCTGAAAATAGACTTTGTAGCTTGAAATGAGATAGTGTAGAGTGTAAGTAAATGCAAGGTCTGGGATGTTGATAATAGTATTAACATAAAATTTGCAAGTATTGACTTTATATTCAGTTTTAGATTAATGGAAGCTTACAGTAAGTAAATTTAACTAAATATTTGATGACTGACTTCTGGGGTTGGTTATGCCCATGTTCAATATTGGTAATCTTAACATCTAAAGACATGAATTTCAAATTATACTAGTAATTTATTTTTTAGAATGCATTAAGTTTCTAGTCCCGGCTCTATGAATAGGCAATCATTAACATACACTTGTCCACGTTGTAGTGCTCTTGTTTCTTATGCTACAGTTTTAAACATAAATAGTGCCTGATATGTGTGAATTTTTATAAGATGCCAACAAAAAACATTTTTTACGACTGATGCAATTTATAGATAATAGAAAAATCAATAAACAAACCGTGTAATTAATAAAAAAGTTCAAACGTCTATTAAACATATTTTAGTAAAAAAACGTTTTGTCTTCTTCATGCAAATTCAATTCTTAATACGAAAGAAAAATACTAAACACTTTTTAACTGAAATAGGTTGAATTTTTAATGAATAAACACGGAAAGTTTTAGGAACCAGCTTTAGGTCTACACCAAAAATGAGTCATTAACCGACTGCACTCTACTAATTAATGTTTATACTGTTTATATTTTGAGACTGTATCCTATTAATACGAATTCTGTGATCACTCGCACCCTCGGGGTCCCATAACCCAATAAAATAAATAAATTTATGAAGTAGAGCGGTCTCACTCACACCACAAGCAAAAAACAAAAAGTCAGTTCTATCAGAAGTAGGCTGTATTAATTTTTTTGTTTCGCTGGGGAGCTGCTACGCCACTACAGTACTGATACTTCAGTTTGGTCCGAGTTTGCCCATACGTCGTAATGTCTAGTGTGCATACAACTTTTTTTACGAGCGACTTTTCTTTTTGTAGTTTCACCCGCGGGGTCTGATAATGAAGTTGAGCGCACTCGCGGCAGTTAGTCGCTGTATCTTCGCGCTCGAGGCATGATCCGGCTAAAGTCTGGAGCGAGCCACATCGCCTCGCCAACTTTATTAGCGCCTGCTACAATGTACGCAACTATTAAAAAAAAAACATATTAAAATCTCATCGTTGCTTTGAAGATAAAAATCGAATACTGACTCAGTACGAATGGTTTTATTGTCTTCTTCTTCTAGAAAGCTTCGAGATCATTTGTTTATAGTATTTTTATAAATGCGTTCCTCTCAACTTGTATCTCTTTCTGAATTCTCTCCAGATTTAAACTACCGAACGTTTAAAAAAAAAACTTTTACTTGCTAGTGGCTCTGTGGAGACGTAAACCTCATGTTTGTGAAATTTTAGAACTTTTTCGAAATGGCTGAAATTTGATTTTCCCCATATCTCCGTCATTAATAAAAAATTAAAAGATGGAATCGACAAAAAAATCTATACAATTATAGAATCTGACAAAATTTCACGAGAATCTGTTGAGAAATGCGACCTGTAGAGGAGAACAAAAGGACATCCGGGCAGCCGGACGGACATACGAAAGCATTTTTGTTTTGCCCAAGCTAAAACCAGAGACGCTTCGCTCGCGCTTCGCGCTCGCTCGATCAAAAAGCTATTTGTTAAAAAAACAGAAGATGCTGATGTCTTGTGGTGACGATGACATAAATTGACATAAATGTCTAGTAAAAATAAATGGATTATAAAAAAACATGTTTATGGTAAATACTGTAACCATTGTGGAGAGCCAAAGTCTGTTGACGCCCGCGGACAAGTTTGACATTAGCTTGAAATAAACATTGATGATTCGCCGTTAGTGTTTAGGTATGCTGCAAACGGCCGATCGAATTCCTAGAATTTATGCGACTAGCAAATCGAAGCATTATCGAATAAATGGAATTCTTTCAGGAAACACTGACTCCATAGTAAAGCCATCTCCGTTCTCAGATCAATCATATTTCTGATATTTGAGTTTTAAAAGCTCTTTGAAAGGAGTTTTTGAATTGAAAGTAGATATAGAAATAGAAATGTTTTTTTTTTAAATTTAAATACACTTATTTGAAAGTACTTTTAAATCGTCCAGTTTTTTCCCTACCACCCTTTCGGGACGTCTTTTTGCTGACAAGAAGAATCAAAAATCAAAAATATGTTTATTCCTTTAACTTAACAATTAAAACACAAAACAGTGATAGATTCCACCTTTTAGGTGCTTAGGCACCTGTTTTAGACAGAACCGCTCATCCTTAGCATAGAAAAACTTAACAATTACTTATAAGGTAAAGGTATAAAGATACAATACTAAAGTAACTTAATTTTAATTTTACAATTATATTATACTACTAACTTAAATCTCCGACTCTGCGTGTGTGTGGGGGAGTGTGTGTGTGTGTGTGTGTGTGTGTGTGTTTTTGTGTGTGTGTGTGTGTGTGTGTGTGTGTGTGTGTGTGTGTTTGTGTGTGTGTGTGTTTGTGTGTGCTACAAATATGTACGTTAAGCAAGATTTTTAAGGAGACTTTCAGTTGCGTCATAATCTAAAGTCTTAAGCCATGTAGTAAGAGACTTTTTACACTCGTTGTTAAGTAAAGGGTAAATTTTTTGACTTTTATTTATTTTATTGTACAGAACAGATGATAAATATTGATACTGACATTTTGCAAAACTAGTACGTGTTTGCTTAAACGCAAGAAACTTATCAGCCTCATCAAAAGTAAGGATATTTACAATTTATTATATCGTTACCTACCAAACACAATTAATATAAAAAAACAGATTTCAAAGGCCATATCTAAGTAAACATAATTACAAAAGCAATTTATTCCCATGCTTTTTTGTCATCTAAATAATCAACTATTTTGTAATAGCTTTAGTTCATAAGAATAGATTTAACAGAATCTTTAAATTTTTCTAATGGTAATTCTGTAATATTACATGGAATCTTATTATACATTGCTATGCATCTACCCAAAAAAAGCCTCATGTTTTTTGTAATCTGAAACTTGGAACAGCAAGTTTATTCTTGTTATATAAAGTTATGCACATTACAAGTTTTATTAAAAAAGTCTAAATTTTTTCTTGTAAACATTATATTTTCATAAATGTACTGAGATGCAATGGTTAGTATATTGAGTTGTATGGTTTCAGTTCTCGAAGTGAGTCTCTAGACCGTAGATTGTAAATGGCACGCACTGCTCTTTTTTGAAGAATAAAAATGTTATCAATACTAGCAGCTGAGCCCCACAACAACAAACCATAGGTCATAATCATAATACTATGAAAATAGCTAAAATAATCCAATCTTGCCGTTTCAACGTCAGTCAAAAGTCTTATTTTCTTTACAGCATTGGTGGCACAACTAAGTTTACTAGACAGGGCATCGATGTGATATTCGGAAGGCACGTTAAGCCGTTGGTCCCGGCTGCATTTGCAGTCGTTAACACCCATCAATCCGCGTTGGGCCCATGTAGTGGGTTATGGCCCATCCTCCTTATCCATCCACAAGGGACGCCTGTGCCCCAGCAGTGGGGACAATAAAAATGGCTAATGGTCATACAAATATTATTGTTATGTACCTAATATTTTTTTAACTGAGATCGCGGATGAAAATTAAAAAAACAAACTAATAAGTAAAAAATAAATTCTTCTGTAAATATTTATAACCCTATACCCTATACCTACAGAAATTTTAAACCTAAAAACGTGGGGCGCATGCTATAGAATATAGACTGACAATATAGATGATAAATTTTACAAAATGCGACCCACGTTTTGAGGTTTAAAATTTTTTGGGTTTAAAATTTCTGTAGATATAGGGTATAGGGTTATATTTACAGAAGAATTTATTTTTAACTTTTTAGTTTGTTTTTACTACTCCGTTTTAATGTTTTTAGTCCGATTTTTTTTGTAGGTAATAGTTTAGTCCGTTTTAAAAACGTGTTTTTAAAAAAGTTATTTTTTCAGTAAAAGTATTATTTTCTGTTTTTTAGTTAACGAGCTAAGACTAAAAATATACCATCTCCTACTCTCGCGTCGCCTCGTCAAGACGATTCAAATGAGTCCAAACTCGATGGGGTAACATGGTTTTATTAAAGAGTTCCTGTGTCCTTCTTCCGGCTCCATCATCAGATCCTGAAAACTATTCCCCAACAATGAACTCGTCAAGACGATTCATACGAGTCCAAACTCGATGGGGTTGCATGGTTTGAGTTCCTATGGCCTTCCTCCGGCTCCATTATCAGATCCTCTGACACTATTTCCCATTAAAGTACTCGTCAAGATAATTCAAACGTGCCCAAACTTGATGGGGTTGCATGGTTTTATTACCGAGTTCCAATGGCCTTCTTCGGGCTCCATCATCAGACCCTGGAGACTATTTCGCAACAAAGAACTCGTCAAGACGATTCAAACAAGCCCAAATTTGATGGGGTTGCACGGTTTCAATATTGAGTTCCTATGGCATGGTCTTTCAGCTTCATCATCAGACCCTGGATCTCGTCTCCCATTAGAGTACTCATCAAGACAACTGTAACGAGCCCAAACACGATGGAGTTTTATGGTTTCATCATAGAGATCCTATGGCCTTCTTCCGGATCCATCATCAGATGCTGATCTATCAATGACACCATAATATTGCATTGCCTTCCAATTCTGATCTATGTTCAAAGTTTCAAGTTTCTAGCTCATTGTGAAGCTAGTACAAAATCGTTCACAAACTTTGCGGAGAAACAAACGAACTAATAAACAAACGAGAAAGCAACCTTATAAAAACTTGTTAAAATACACAAGTCGATGTTGTTTTTGACAAAGTTAATAAACAAATTGTTCGCTAACTTTGCGGAGAAACAAACAAACAAACAAACGAGAAAGCAACCTAATAAAAACGTGTTAAAATATTAACCAACGTGGAACTTAATATCATAGGAAGAAACTAGGGATGCAACGATACTTCTATTACGATACCGATACGAATGACGAGTGCATCGTAATAGCGAATACGATAACGAATGCATAACGATTATTTTATTTATATTTAATAAAACAAGACAATTGAGTAAAATCAACATTTATTTAAATTTTAATGATAATTTACCACCTAAATGTCATAATTATAACAAATTCTTTTAAATTATTATTAAGAGAACATATTTTTTTTAAATATCTTGTTTCAGTCTGTTTCATAATTATATACGTATGGATTAAACCAGTTGTGGAGAACAATATTTCTGAATCTACAGTACCTAGCTAGTTTGATGGACAAATACTTATAGGCCAATTTCTTTAAGTTAGAGGTCAGAGTAAAGAGGTCAATTTTATGAATAAAATTAACTTTGGGAGATAAAATATAATAAATAAACATTTAATTATTTAATTAATTCTGACAATAAATTACAATTATTTATCCGTAACAAAAACACAAAAATATTAATTTACTTTATTAGTAATACCGGCTGTTTTTTATGCCTTTGCTTTAAAAAAAGCGCTGATGAGCGCGCGCATAGCTAATTTAAACAAGTAAAAATTATTCCACGCGCTTTTTTTGCTTTATTGTTTTTATTTGGAAATGTCGTCAAGTAGTGATGAATTTATTAATTCGACACCGCCAGAAGTCTCAGAGGCAGCGAAAAAGGCTACTCTAAGCCTCTTGCCCGAAAAATTTACCGATAGATACTTACAAGCGTATCAAAATTTCATCATTTAATATGGAAGACAAACAAAGGTGCAAAGTCCGAGTTTTATTTATTTCCTCGCAAATATGTTATAAAACGTCGTATGAGTATGTCATACGACGTTTTATAACATATTTGCGAGTCAAAGTGCGCTTTGATAATTACAGCACTTATATCATAATGTACTATTACGATACGGATAATTGTCAAAAATTACGATAACCGGCAGTTTACGATTACCGGCATCGGTATCGTTGCATCCCTAGAAGAAACAATATTTTTAATTTTTGTTTTAAATTCGTAATATTTTTACACAAATATTCTTATAATAAAGAATACATTAGCCTTAAAACCGAAACCTCCATGGGCTTGGAAGCACAAAATAGAGAGACTAACAGAAGTTTAGCTTAGTACTATGGGCGCTCGAGCATCGCACACACACAAAGACAGCTCTCGCCGCTGCGTCACGAACTCGAACTGTTTTGAGAGTGGTATGAGATTGCAGTTATACAGTGTCGGTGAGAGATGTCTATGTGTGCGTTGCTCGAGCGCGCAAGTGCTAAGCTCAACTACTGTACTCTCTCTTTAATGTGTTGGAAGGAAGTTACGCTGCTTCGGTTGTCACTGTTACACCCACGGAACAGCTAGTTTTTGTGGCCACAACCCTTTGTTTTAGATTAAATTTGTTATTGCATACTAATTCCTGATCTTTAACGTACTTTGTAAAAAAAAGATAAAGGTTTTTTAACAATAAAACACAGATAAAACAGACCTCTCAATATGAGACTTAGTATGTCTTTTATTTCAGTTAGAACACTTTTCTTCAATTCAAGACCACAACCTTTATTGACTGAAATGAAAAAAAAAATATCTTTAAAACTATAAGTCCATTAAATAGCTTCAAGCGCTCTTATCGGAGTCTCGGCAGCCTAATGGGAGGAAGTAGTGCTATTAAGCTGCCTCGGTTGTAGCGGACGTCATCGGTTCTTCATCTGTCGCCAGTGAAAGTGTTCTGCTGTCGCCAGGTACATGCTCTGTTTATAAATTATTACCCGGTAAATTGTATTTGACATAATGTAATATTTCATTTACCAACTATTAGAACCTTAAATAAAAGAAGAAGATTTATGAAATGTATTTTTTTATAATAAGTATCTATGAGTAACTTTGTGAATATTTTGAATTTAGGTCAATCAGTCTAATAATATATTATTAAATGATAATTTAAATAAGATAATATCATTACCATGACTTACGATTACTATAAACTTGCACCAAATATCCATAAAAGTAAAAGAAACATTCCAATTACAATATAAAGTATCAAATTCATATTGAAATTAAAATGATAACATGGTGTGGACTTGGTGTCGATGACCAACGCTCTGTTAGGGTGTAAAAAAACATTAGAAATGAGAAAGTAGGTAAAGAAAAAAGTTCACTTTTCCAAAGTATGAATTTTTTATTTATTTTTCGATGCGGCTTAAAGGGATGCGGTAGAAAATCTCATTCCAGCACGGTCCATAGATATTGTGACCGGGTAGTAGGTATGTATGTATCTCCAAAAATATTAACAAGAGTTATCACTAGAGACCGGATTATATGCAAATGCATATTGCATATGCATTTGCATATTTAACCCTTTTTCAGTGGTAGTTGCATATTTTGGCAAAAAAATTGGAAATCTGCATATTTACGCTCGATATCGTTTATCGTTCACATGTCTAACATTTCCAAACAATGGCACTCAAATATTAAACTCTGCCCAGTCACCTCAGTGCATGCCTCAGTAGTCGTAGAACGTTCCTTTCCGCTTACAAAAATATATAGACACAATTTGTCTTCAGAACATTTGGAACAGTACTTGGTCGGATACATTTATAAAGTTAAATTTCATTCAAGATAGTTAATATAAAAAAAAGTATAAATAAAATATCGACTCACCCATGAAAAAAATTGAATTGTTAATGCCTAAAATATAAAATTCAGTAAATTTCAATGTCAAATAAATTTTCTAAATGTTATTTTCGCAAATACGATTGTTCTCGTTGAGTAATATCACCTTTAGAGAATTAAAAAACCTTAAAAAAATGTCATTTTTATCATTTAATTTTGCATATTTTGACCCTTTTTATGGATTTTCATGCATATTTTAGCTATTTTTCTTGCATATTTGCATGCATATTTTGGGCTTTTTATATTGCATATAATCCGGTCTCTAAAGTAGGGCCAATTTAATAGATCACATGACATCTGTCAGTCCATAGTGTAATTTTTCAAAGTAAATCGTAAATTTGCTTTCTTTCGTGATTATTACAATAAATATTTATTATTAACTGAAAAAAGTTAAGTAATTGTGCCTTTGAACAAACCAATATCGTGTGCCTGCCGTTAGAAGGTTACGTTGTTGAGTTTTGATGAAGTGTCAAATGTGATCTATTAAAGTTGCCCTACTTAGTGATAACCTACGTTTTATACCTACTCAGTACAGTAATAGGTACTTGTATTTCTTGCATTCTTGCGTCAGAGTGCACCTGTTGCAGGTTGTACATTAATAACTTCACCGGTATCAGTACTGTTCTGTCGCGCGTCTGTCCGTCTGTCAGGCCCCTTGATTTAGATGTTCGCGCGTTTCCTGCGATAGGTCTAGCCGAATCAATATGTACCTACCTTGATGAGATGTATGTCTAACAGCCTTTTCTCATTTGTCGGTGCAGCATATCGGTACGACTTCAGCATGCTCGGTATACGCGGTACAGAAAGCATACCGAAGGTTTACTGGATGCCTATTATTATAATAGAGCTTTCCTGATAATAATATGTCGGCGCAACAACTACGCGACATCTTTACGGTGCGATATTTGGTACAGAATCTTTACCGCGCCGACAAATGAGAAAAGGGCCTAAACATAAACTTCTTGATATTGCGTTTATCATAGGCACGACGCAGAGCAGAATATTCTGGATAAACCTAAACAAATTAGTATTGTTCCTATGTGCTTGAGGTGTGTACTTTACATGCTCTCTTTGAACAAAAAATATCTGCTGTTTCATACATTTTGATAATATATTCGTTATTAATTTTTGTATGAATCAGCTGATTTATTTTTCGCGATTTCAGAGTTGGTACCATAGTAAAAATAGTAGAGTTTGATGGTCCCTATCCACCATATTCAGCTTTATAAGGCTAGTACCATACACTCTGTATAATACGGGTATTAGGGATGAGTCTTATAAGTGTGCAGAAAATGAATATCAGTGCTTCAACAGTAAGTTATTTTCTTATTGTTAATATCGAAACCAAATAAAACACAATCTTGCTTCTCGGTTGTCAAAGTAGCATTTTATATACATCTTGTCAGCATTTTCCGCTTGCATTCTCCCGTCGGAACTTGACCTAGAGATACACCCTTCGGTTCATTAGTTGAGTTGCCGACACCTTGTGCAAATGTAACGATGGGACTCCCTGATTGCGACGCTTCCTCGCTCACGCTCTGCATTTCTGTTTCTCGTGTCAAGCTGCTAAGAATTTTCAAAGCAAGTGTTTAGTATTTTTTATACCGTTTTTTCAATGTAAAGATTTCGATGTCATAGAATATGATCTATCTTTTAATAATTCTCAACTTTCTTTATTAAAAATCAAAACCCATCATTATTGTATTATGGTCTAACAGTGTTTTAGACACATCACGGATATTTGGCACAGGTTTATTAAAATTATTTGAAGTGATTAACTTCAAATTCATAGTGTAATTTAAGTGATGAATTATCGACTTTATGTTTATCGGCAATTTCAGAGTAAAATAAAGGAAATAGTCCAGTAACAGATGATAATATTTGGTGCCGATATTTTGACAAAAAATAAGATATTTCCTAAGGGTATTTCATTTTTTGAGCCGTTAGCGATTGTCTCGGCTGCGTTTGCAGCCGTTAACTAACACCCACCAATCAAGTGGGTTATGGCATCCACCCATAAGGAAGGATGGGCCCCAGCAGTGGAGACATTAAAAAGCAAGAAATTATATTCTATTGAAGTCGGGTGGGGCTGGAGTACAAATTCCTTTTTAGTATTCTAAAAGCCACACCCGACTTCAATAGACGTGTTTTTATTATTACGAATATAATTTCTTGCTTTTTAGAGGTAGGTTTTTTGAAGTCGGTTTTTTGTTTTTTTTAACAATTTTTATTTTTTTTAATTTTTAGTGTAGTACCATTTGTATTAGGTAGTGTAGGTATATTATTTAGGTAGAAAACTCGGGTCAGCCAAATGTGAGTTAATCGCGGAGAAACATACATACATGCGGGTCAAACTGAGAACCTCCTTTTTTAAGTCGGTTAAAGAACTACACTAAAGATATCCCTTTTCCAACAAAGAAATAATTATCTTATTCAGTTCATAAACAAAGAAGTTATACGACTGATCATCGAGGTAGTTCACACAAAATCATACTATTTTGGTGCTTTTTTCAAGATTACTTGAAAAGTACTGAACCAATTTCAAAATTTTAAAAAATGGGACCAACTTGAAATTTTACCTAATGTAATAACGTTTGAATCATTTCAATCGGTTCAGCCGTCTTCGAGTAATCGGTGTACATACAAAAAAAAAACGGGTCGAATTGAGTACCTCCCTCCTTTTGAAGTCGGTAAAAATGGCTGATGTCGATACATCAATAATAAATAACAATTCCTTCCAGCTTTAATGTGGAGTAGCATACAACAAAGTAGCTTTATGTGGACAACATCAGAGGATGTATAGGCTTGTCATTGAGTTTCGCTCCACATTTTGATCAGGAATTCTGAATGACCATAATACGTTTTATTAGATTTTTGATTGCGGATGCTAATATAGACAGACATCAAATTGAAATGCCTCCGATCGGACCGGCTGGAGGAAGCGGGCTTATTATTGAACTACTTTACTTAATAAGGCATCTTAATCATCAGGATGTATGTTTAATTTATCGATTGATATCGAAGTATTACAACCTTGTAATACTTCGATTTCGATCGATAAATTACCTAATGTGACTGACCTTCGGAATATTAGTAATTTTGATGGCAAAAATAATGCAACTACTGTTTTTATGTACACGTCGCCGCCGATACGTGTAAGTAAATAAATAGATCAATCAAATGTATTTTTAATGTATGTTAGTCTGTAAGGTAGGTACCTATACGACGTGTACTGTCACTTAAAAAAGTCTGGAACGGGTGGTATTTAAATATAGACAATTCAAAGTACTTAATAATTTAGTTTATTTGAATAAAGCTATTTTTGCCTTTGACTTTGACGAACAGAATTAATGGCTAAACCAGAATATGGTAGATAGGGACCATCAAACTGGACAACTTTAACTATGGAGCCAACTCTGATATCGCGAAAAAAAAATCAGCTGTTTCATACATTTTCATATTTTGGTTATAATTTTTTGTATGAAACAGCTGGTTTTTATTTTTCGATTTCAGAGTTGGTCCCATAGTAAAATTTGTTCAGTTTGAATGTCCCTATCTACCACATTCTGGTTTAGCAATTAATTCTATTATACGTTGTATATTGTATATGGGCCTAGTAGCCTGAAATCCTTACTAATATTATAAATGCGAAAGTCCGTTTGTTTGTTTGTTTGTTTGTTTGTTTGTTTGTTACGCCTTCACGTCCTTACTTCTGAACCGATCATTATGAAATTTTGCATACACGTTGTCAGGGGTACAGAGAAGGACATGGGGTACCTTTCATCCAGAAAAAAGTAATGTTCCCGAGGGATAGCAAAAAGACTTTCGACGCAGACGAAGTCGCGGGCGGAAGCTAGTATTAAATAAAATAAAAAAAATGAAGAAGATGAAAAAGAGTTATTAAATATCAGTTTCAAACTGTTACTGAAAATTATTAACATCATAAACGCAATAATTAAACCCTGTTTATAAAAAAAGTTGATAGTAAATTTAAGTTTTATACCTGTTTCCTGAGATGAACATTGTAATTTCAGTTTAACAACTTAATATCAGACGTTGGCGCATAATGTAAGTCGTAAGATTTTCACAAAACGTTTTTTTACCGAAATCTAGAATTTAAGATAAAACGCGTCTTTACTGAGCATTCAACTTTATACTTTTTTCTCTACATATTAAGGATGAATTTTGGACTTGGAAAACAAATGGCAAGACGTCAAGTCGAAGAGTGCTCTCATTTCAAGATTATTCCGAAAGATTGGTGCTGGCTCGCTTCATGCAAAATACTTCCCTTCAAGATATGAGGAACGTCGAAGCTCTTATAGAGGTATTATTTAGAGCAGAGCTTCTCAAAACATGGCTCCTGAAGCCCTGTTTACCAAAGGTGTTCACCAATTAAACTTTACGTCATAGCGGCACTGTAGATTGACAGACACTGTGTTCCGAAATGATGAATTCCAAATTGTTTTTTTATGTACCTACAATTTGTATATGAATGAGCATAGCAACGTACTTTCGCAAAAGTGGTTCGCAGTCGTCCGATAAATTAATAAATACCGGTCAAGAGCGAGCGGACTCGCGCACCGAGGGTTCCGTACCATCATAATTGCACCATCAAACCACACTGCAGAGTAGAATAATAAAATTAGTATTGCAGTTTTAGGTCAGCGCCATCTCTCGACCGATAGTGGAACTAATGTTAACTTTTTTAGAAATTTGATAATTTCTAAAGAAGTGTGCTATATTGAGACATCGTTTTATTTTTCCTGTAATCCTACTATTTCCTACTAATATTATAAATGTGAAAGGTTCTGGGTTTGGATGTTTGTTCCTCAATCACGCAAAACCTACTGAACGGATTTGGTTGAAATTTGGCACACAGATAACAGATAGCCTAGATTATAACATAAAATACTTTTTTATCCCGATATTCCTACGGGAACGGGAACTACGCGGGTGAAACTGCGGGCGGCCGCTAGTCTTTATATAAACTGCTATCACATAGAATTACTTCAGATTTTTCTCTTTGCAAACTTCGGAGATAAGTTTTTTTTACATTTTTCATCACAAGTCGAAAACTTTGCAGTCTAGAAAAAAAATAAAAATTGGTTAAAAATGTGCAAACGGCGTTCTTTCATATGATACCCCACATGTCCTAGTAGCCCCACTTCATATTTTGAAGCCCCCTTTTCAGGCCCTGTTGTAAAAAAGATATTTATTTTTTTATTAATTTTTTATTTGCAAAATAGTTGGGCAAAATTGTCATCTTAAACTATTCCAAATTCCAAGTTGATACCATTAGTAGTTCTCGAGATATTCAGCTGTGACAGACAGACAGACAGACTGAGTCACACCATAAGGGTTCCTTTTTTACCATTTTGGTACGGAACCCTAAAAGGGTTTCGTGAAGCTAAAATTTTGAGTATCCCTGATTTAAAGTATCAAGGATGCCACACACGACGCTACCGTGTGGGACCTCAAGCGATGGTCACTATTCTGTATTCTATGGGATATTTATGTAAAATACGAATAATAGAAGCAGCATTGGCGGTAGAGAGATACTATTCAGAGTTATATTTCAGCTATAATAATGCTTTCCGTCTATAAAAGTTAATAATATTCGTTTCAGAGCATGCATTTCAATATAAGTTCTGTCTTGTTCTTAAATAGTATCATTGATACATATTATTTACTGAACCATTAAAGATAGTAAGTTAATAAATGCTAGTAAAATTTAGTTTTCGAGATTCGAGTTGTAAATAAAATACTAAGCAAATCAAAGATTAAAATCTTTGAGACAAATGATATTCCACAGTTACGTCTCCTTGCACTCACAAAACAGCTTGCAAAAAGTTCTAGAAACTGTTTCTATATAAAAGAATAACCAAATAAGGCTACATTCTAGACACCTCACCCATCAAATCAAGCTCCCAAATCACCCAACTCGGAAGTACCACCCACGCCTCGTCACGCTCGTTTTATCATTGCCCGCATCTTAATTACGAGCGTGCCTATCATCATCTCAAATTTTCTACCTTATAGGGTTTAAAGTCCTAAAGTGTACGCAATTTATACAAGATTACGGAGGCTCGTTGGAGTTATGTCACGACTCGCGGACACTTCTGTACGCGTGCCGGCGCCGTGGCGTAATACCGAAGAATGGAAACTATTACTCGGTAATATTACCGTATGAACAATTTTTTAGGGTTCCGTACCCAAAGGGTAAAAACGGGACCCTATTACTAAGACTCCGCTGTCCATCTGTCTGTCTGTCACCAGGCTGTATCTCATGAACCGTAATAGCTAGAAAGTTAAAATTTTCACAGATGATGTATTTCTGTTGCCGCTATAACAACAAATACTGAAAACAGAATAAAATTAATATTTAAGGGGGTCTCCCATACAACAAACGTAATTTTTTGCCGTTTTTTGGTACGGAACCCTACGTGCGCGAGTCCGACTCGCACTTGGCCGGTTTTTTTTGTATGTTTTTACTGTTTGTTAATAGAAAACGCTTTTTGATATTCGAAAGGAGATTCAACATGGCTGTTACTTTTAAGAGGCCGTATATGTGTTGCCGCTGTCTCGCTCGCACATATAATGTTTTCTTAAGATTTCTTAAATCTGAGTGCGTAATTGAAAAATGTGTCTCGGCCACTTTCCGCAATATAAGATTACGGACATTTTAAAATATATTTCAGGTTTGTGTTGCTGAAGTATAAAAAGTAATCGTCTCTGTCAGTTCAAATAACTGTTGGAAAAGATAACTTTTTATACTTCAGCAACACAAACCTGAAATATATTTTAAAATGTCCGTAATCTTATATTGCGAAAAGTGGCCGAGACACATTTTTCAATTACGCACTCAGATTTAAGAAATCTAGAGAAAATATGAACTGTGCGAGCGAGAGAGCGACAATGTCGACAAAAAATGTGTACGGACTCTTAAGAGACTCCTAAACTGTTATTGTAAAACTTTTTTACTTAACTTTAGCAGAAACTAATATGTAGTGACAAAATTGGTTAGAAAACGTAGTTAAAAGTTTTTACTTTTTTATTTCAATTTTTAATTGTCACCTCTATAAGCAGGCTTTAATGCAAAGCCACAAATACTTAACAAACAATACCTTGTAAGTCAAAAGTCATTAGGCTAATTGCGAGCACGCAACGGCATCAGTATAGTTACCTCGATAGGTTCAATCGATACGAGCTATAACGAGTATGGAATAAGTCTGCAATGACAGCGGGCAGCGCGGGCGCACCGGCTCCCGCTATGGTCACATCACGCGCGGGCTATCACTGTTATAACGCAGTTACCCGCGGGTGCCCGCTCCTACCGGCACACCGCTGATACTGCTCTATACGACGCCCGGCGTAACTTCATACTTGCGTTACCAAATTTAATCTATAATAGAGCTACGAAGAGTATGGAATAAGTCTGCAATGACAGCGGGCAGCACGGGCGCATCGGCTCCCGCTATGGTCACATCGCACGCGGGCTATCACTGTTATAACACAGTTACCCGCGAGTGCCCGCTCCCATCGGCACACCGCTGATACTGTTATGCACGACGACCGGCGTTACTTCATACTTGCATTAACCGTTTTAATCGATAATAGAGCTACGAAGAATATCGAATAAGTCTGCAATAACATCGGGCAACGCGGGCGCACTGGTTTCTGCTATGGTCATTTCAGGCGCGGGCTATCACTGTTATAAGCAGTGATCGGAATAGGTGGAGCAAATTTTGTGGGATTTAGTGACGTTTTTTTAATATGGATATGCCTTTAAATCCCGCTTGGTAAGGATAATATATTCATATGTATGTGAAAAGGATTCGAATATTATTGACACCAAATATTACTTAAATTCAAATATATATAATTTTTTTCAAATATTTTATAATAATAATATAATATGCAAATCCCGAATCCCGCAAGTCTTATCAGTATTAGAGAACGTCACTAAATCCCGTAAAATTGACCTACCTATTCCAATCACTGGCTATAATGCAGTTACCCGCGAGTGACCGCTCCTGCCGGCACACAGTTGATACTGCTATATGTGTCACCTGGCATTTCTTCATACCTCCATAACCATAAACAGTTTTTAAAACGTATCATAGCTACATTGAGGATCGAATAAGTCTGCAGTGATAGTAGGCAGCGCGGGTGCACCGACTCCCGATGTAGTCACTTTACGAGCGGTTATCACTATCATAACCCACGTGTGCCCGCTTTTAACAACGGTGTAGCTTATCACCATTATATGATGGTGAGCTTATTAGAATACTATATTAAAAAGAATAGATTTCGGAATTACTAAATTGGCAAAACTGAACATAAAGGAAACCTGAGGAGAGAATGAAGGAGAGATGAGAGGAATGAAGGTTTTAAATTAAGTGTGCATTTAAATTTTCCACATCCATTTCCTCTTACTCTTTTACCTCGCAAGTAATAGCCAATCGGAATAAAATTCCACCTTATGATTATTCCAAGAATCACCATATGCACAATGAGCAATAAAGTATCAACTTTAACCAGTCGGCATCCAAATCGGGTGCGGGTGTGATTGCGGCCGGCACAGATAAGGTAAATAGCTCATACAATTGTCGGAATGGGAGGCTCCAAGGCTCCTTTGTTAAGGAAGTAGTGTCTAATGGGGTACCGTTGCCAACGGCTGTTCTAACACGGTGCGAATTGTACGCTGCGTTTGCGCCGAAACGGCGTGTTGATTGCCCACTCAGCGATGTCCAGTTGGATTCAGTAAAAGGCTAAGTTCCTGAGTTAGGGTTAAAAATTACATGCTTTTTCTTTGTTTGTCATTATTTTAAGCGGCTGTGTAACGATATGGTAGTGTGGCATTGACTTTCTACAACTTTATTGACCGATTTTAATGAACTATAAAAGTTGACGTCATAATTAAATTTGTCAATAAGTAGGTAAGGTAGTGCCATAAATTATTTATTTTGTTCATTTGGTATAATATAAGTCAATAAAAATTTATTGTGTATTTGGAAGTTTATTAGCAAAACAAATTCTGACCGTTTACCCAATCGAATTCAAATATTTCAGTTCTCTTGGTCATTGAATTTTATTTTTTTAATATTAAAAGTCAATATTTTATCAAAAAATATGATTTGTAATATCGCATATAATCGTTTAGTTCTATTTACTTGAATATCTACATACATGACATAGTATCAGATCATTTTAATGGTAGTCTTCGTTAGTGGTCCGCCTCAACTACTGTAATTGAATTTGCATAGTAATCCCCCTAAATTAGCCATGCCCTGGTGGGTTGGGAACTTAGAATGAGTTAAGCATATTATGGATGTGGTCTAGATAGTTACTTTTGGTCTTTATAACAATCGGTTAAATACGAGCAATAACACAAGTGATATTTCTCCCATTTCTACACACAAAGCCTACCTACCTTCGTTCTCAAATCCCCTTCCCATAATAATATTAGTTTTTTTTAGGGTTCCGTATCCAAATGATAAAACGTGAACCGGGATCACAGATCATGTATTTCTGTTGCCGCTATAAAAACAAATACTAAAAACAGCAACAAAAACTAAAAACAGCAACAAAAACTAAAATAAATATTTAAGTGGGGCTCCCATACAACAAACGTGTTTTTTTGACGTTTTTTGGTACGGAACCGGACCTCTTACGTATCTAAGGTATACGCCGGTATTCAATGCGGTGGTAACACAGACCATACAACAAGTACGGGTGGTAAGCAAACTTTTTGGTTTTAAACAACTGTGACTTTAACTTCATTTTAGACGAATCAACAAGCAATAAATATAAATACCTACCTATATGTATAAGGTAGAAATTTACAGAGCCATAATTCAAAACAAAAGGTCCCACCCAACCACAGCCCAAACGCAGCCTACTCGCTTAGAATTTGTCCTATGCTATGCTCCGATCGATAGCAGATATTTATGGGCGCATAACCGTCGCGTGCGCACGATGTGGTCCAACCACTGATTTGGATGTCCTGCATCGCCACTGCCACAGTTTGCGACGATTAAGTGCTAATTAAGTCTTGGTTCATATTCCGGACCAAATTTCCATTTAACTAAGTATAAATAATGACTATAAAAGACATTATAGTTTGAGACTGAACTTTTTTTAAATGTCTAAAGGCCAAGCCACACAGCGGGCGTGGCGTGACGGGACGGGACGGCGACGCGACGCTGAGAAGTTGTAATGTACTAGATACTATGGACGACGTCACACAGGCCGGCGTGGCGCGACGGGTCGCGTCCCGTCCCGCCCCGCCGCCGTCGCGCCGAGCGTGAATACAGATAGGAAGCGCGGCGGGGCGGAATGTAGGCGAGATCACGCCCGCAGTGTGAACTCCCGTCGCGCCCCGTCGCGCCGCGCCCCATCACGCCGCGCCCCGTCACGCCCGCTGTGTGGCTTGACCTTAATAGTTTAAGTGAAATCTTGTAACTTAACTCTACTTAAAATGAAAACAAAAACATTCAATAACTGTAAGAAAGTTTTTTGTGAAGATATGCCGTTCCATTGAAATAATTAATTACAAACATGCTTTCAAGAGAGGTAAATGGAAAATTATTATTTTTATTCAGGGGGTCTATTACGAAAAGATTAGTGCGATACACGCAGCTGCGTCCGTGCTTCGTTATGATTGTTTCCTATTACAAATCACTTTTGTATGCAAAATCACGAAGTGATTGCGTGAGTTTGACAGTTCCTCTCTAGCGTATTCGACAACGTTCGTTCAGTAGTCTATGGGCTACAATAGCCAAATTCAAAATGTTTGTTATAACTACAACCGACGAACTGAGGACGATTATCGTGGCCAAGTGACTGCGTTACGCAATTGCGTACGTTATTTTTGTAATAGGCCCCCTGAACTCACTTAAAAAAAAACCGATTTCATTTTCTGTAAGCAAAGCAAATCGCATCTACCATTTTTTTTTAATTTGGTTTGATTCGGAAAATATAGCCAATTATTTGTTTCAAGTATCTTTTTCCGTTTGCAAAATCTACGCTAAAACAAAGTATATTTCCCGTTTTTAACTTAGAAACAAGTAAATCTTATCAAGATACTTGTATTTGAAATAGATTAGCAGATACTTGATTTGAAATAAAACACTTTTTAACGGATACTAGCGCGGTTTTATTGAATGTACTTTGGTATTTAGTTGGTATTTGGTTTGATTTTTGGTTTTCCCGACGTTTCGGCACCTTTGCAGCTGCCGTGGTCACGGGGGACTATGTATACAGGGTGGAATTTTTTAATGCCACCTAGAGGGAAAGTACTCCAAACAATGGAGATAGCAAATTTCACTCAAAGGAAACATTCCTTTATTTTTGAAAAGAAACATAACTGCATTCAAAGATTTTTGAAATTAGCTTCCCACACCCAGGTATCGAACTGGCTAAAATTCGAAAAAACAACACTCTGTACTTTTATGATATCAATAGTTAGGGTCAAACATAAGGATCAAATCTCTTTTTCAAACATGGTAAATTAAATGAAAGGAAAACCATTAAATCTTAACTTATTTTAATTGAACGAGAAAAAAGATGTACTATCTGACTTATTTTATTAGTTGTTCGAAATGGGCCCTATGTTGCTGGTATTTCCCTGTTCCATTTCCAAATGTAAAATTCCATAATTTAGCCACACGCAGCTATGTCTCATCTAATAAAAAGTCTGCATTACGAACATCCTAAAGAAATATGTAGTTCTATGTCAAATAATTTATTGTGAACTACTAATGGATCATTCAGTAAAAGTGTTTTATTTTGTCTTTTATGGTTTTCCTTTCATTTAATTTACCATGTTTATTAGAGAGATTTGATCCTTATATTTGACCCCATCGATTTATATCATAAAAGTATAGGATGTTGTTTTTTCGAATTTTAGCCGGTTCGATTCCTGGGTATGGGAAGCGTATTTTTAAAAATCTTTGAATGCAGTTATGTTTCTTTTCAAAAATAAAGGAATGTTTTCTTTGAGTGAAATTTGCTATCTCCATTGTTTAGAGTACTTTCCCTCCAGGTGGCATTGAAAAATTCCACCCTGTATAGTCCCCCGTGACCACAAAGTACATTCAATAAAACCGCGCTAGTATCCGTTAAAAAGTGTTTTATTTCATGTCTAGTGAGCGCGTAAGCTTGAGAAGTGAAGATACTTGATTTCTATGTATTTATTATTTTTATAGTGGTAAGTAAAATATTCTATGGCTCTATGCAAAGCTGAAAACAAGTATCTACGGGGATACTATTAAAGTATATTAGATAATCTCAAGTTATTTACTTGTTTATAGCGTAGAATATTATTGACAAATCAATAAATAATTCTACGCCGAACACTATTTTCGTTCGTCAAAATGTAGGTAGGTATAAGAACAGATTTTTTTACAGACATGTGTTTTTACTTTGAAAACCAATGATATTTTAACAGTTTAGTTTTCAGAATTTCATATTTTTTCAATAAAACACTAAATAACGTTTTCAAGCTCTCCTGTAAAATTTGTCTGGAATGAGATACTTGAATTTGGTTTAGGGCAGCCGAATATTTCGGACTGAATATGTATACTTACTTTTTAGCACAAACTCCACGTTTGAGATTGCCTATAGAAAAAAAATTAAGACGCAATCTTCCATAGAGCACTAACCTACTGTGATGAGACTTGCAAATCAGATAGCCTTATAAACCTGGCATAAACATACCACAAACTAACAATTACAGCATATATACAGTATATTCATACAAATTACTCGTTATCGGTTCATACTCTCACGATTGTCGCCGACTCGTACCGATAAGAACGACATTAGGTACGTTCTAAAATAACTACCACAATCGAGATCCACGAAAACTATAATTTCTGTTCCGCAATAAAGTTTATCGATTCTCTTATTAAATTTAATATTTTCTTTGGGCACATACGATTGTTTGTGTATCGGAACGTTTCCGATCTAAACTACGGATTAAAATATATTTTGCTGCCAGCTGCACCTAAGTTGTTTCCTAACAAAATTTACTTTTTATTTGCTCACACATTTTGAGTACTTTTGAACAATATCAAACTTATAATGTAACGTGTGACAAGAATAAAGTACGTCACTGCGGACCCAATTAAAATTATAATATAATATAATTTAAAAATAATAAATAAGTGGAGAAATACAGTGAAGGAAATGGTTTTATAAACATGCAAAGTTAAAGTGTTGCAGTCACATAATGAATATAAATTATCTTCTAATTTTAGTGTGTGTACAATGTGTTACTGTGAACTCACGTAATTACATCATTTATGGTAAGATCTTCAGACACTAAGAACATGATACTAGTGGTTCTGTGAGATATAGTCATCGCGTTTGTGACATTTTGAATATTTTTCTAAATGGCTAAAATATGGTTTTTATTGATATTAACAGCCGGACATACGAAAGCATTTTTGCCCAAGCTAAACGGAGACGCTTCGCACTCGCTCGGTCAAATAATATAAAAACCTTTTACATTTCAGCCCCATCAGACGACAAGTTAGTAGAAAAGAAAATAAATGACTTAGGACTGAGGGTGGTCAAATCTGTGCGTCAATCTGATGGTAGGTACAGTAATGCTTTTGTAATTAACTTATTTCTAATAATTATTTATTCAGTATTATCAGTATTATCATATACCCGAGTAACATTTAAAACAATTTAAATGTTAATCGGGTAAATAAGGGTTAAAAAGTACGTCTCTGCCCACTTCCGAAAATGAAGTGCATAATAATAGAATAGAAATAGTTCATGCCACCTCTATCAAAATAAACTTTGGAATCCAATTAATCATGACATACCTACTTATATTGTACTTTATTATTATTCAAAATGCTACCACATCAAGTTGGCATAAAAGCATCTGCAGTAAATAAAACAAATCTACTACTAATCACAAAAATGTTGTTGGTTTAATAAGATTCAGTTACTAAACATGTCCGCACCATTTTCCCAGGTGCTTCACAGCATATACTGAATTTGCAACTAATTTTACCACGCGCCGCTCCTCAAGAAACTCATAATCGACTGCAAGCACACTCAATGGCTCGTAAGTAACTTTTTTACAACTTGATATCTTAATACCCCCCGTGGAGATAAGTTGGCAGGTATATTTGTTGGTAACCGTATTAGGCAACGTTTCCCAGTTAAGATTTGTGCCCGCAATTTCCACTTGAAAGATCGTCTTAGCGAGAACCGAGTTAAGTGTTTACCAATACATTAAGTTAATTGTCCACTTTGTAACATAAAAAGTAACGAATGTCCCGGATTACGGGTTGTGATAGTAAAAAACTTGTAGCAGCTATTTATGCCCACTTTGAGAAAATGGAAAAGAACATCGGAATATTTTTAAATTCTTTGCGAAGTCAATTACTTATTAACGATTGACTACTTTTAGACAGCTTGAGAAAAGTTTGTTATTTTTGGCAACTTAACAAGAGGTAGCGATATCTTATTATCAACAAAACACCTTTCGAGCTAGACAGAGGTAGACATATTTGTTACAAAATAAAGGTTAACAATAAATTAAAGATCGAAGTTAAAGGAATTATAGTATTTTTCCAATTATTTTGAGAAGCCCTATTTAAAATTGAGTGCAAATTCAAGGAATACATAAACTGGAGTTCATCGATCATTTATCAAATGCCAGAAACAACACAGATTGTTCTAATGATACATATATGATCCCTTTTTAACCGAGTTCAAAAAAGGAGGAGGTTCTCAATTCGTCGGAATGTTTTTTTTTCAGAGCAAAACAATAACAGCCCTGCAGTTTTGAGAAGAGGTAAATAATTATTACTAATTAGATCTCGGTAATACTACCTCTGTACTTTCAATGATTTATAAGGTAAAACAAATGTCTCCTATACAGGGTAATTTGTAAATCACAAACAAATTCGCATTACTAACATCATAAACAATATCGTTTGTTCTACTTTCGGAATAGGACCAAAATAAATATTGACTTTTCATACAAAACACAATCAGTTTTTCGGACATTTATATGGAGAGTCTTTTGTTCGTTGATTGTTTATCATGTTATGTTAGTAATCCACTCCTGCAAGGTTGTTGAGATTTTACAATAATCCTATATAATTATAATTTTATGTATAGTAGTTGGTTTGATAAAAATTTATTTTCTTTAGTTTTGATATTATTTTCAGTTAATCAATTAACCGGAAGAAGATTGGCTTATAAAGCAGATTTAATAGAAGCTTTTGACAAACTTCACAAACGGCAACAGGCAAAAAGTAAGATGTTTATGCATTTTTTATTTTCAATAAATATTAAGGAAAACTTAAATAATTCACTGAAAAAAGTCTTAAGGTTCCTGCAACTGGAGAAAATCGTAGTAACATTATTTGGTTTTTAATATTTCTGCATGAAAATCGTTTCAGAATAACTTTTACGCGAGTTTTCGGATCTCAATTTTTTTTTCTATTTCAGAGTGTTCAAAAGAAAATCCAAATAATTGTAGTCAACAAATTACATCAACTCAGGCGAATATTTTACCATTAGCACTTGTTTCAAACGAACCAAACACGACGACACCGTCTAAAAAGCCTAACGATTTGAAAGATCTTATAGAAATCATTAAAAGTGGTAAGTTAAACACAGGTGGTTCAATTATGTGAATTAAAATACAAAAACACAGACATTATCAAGAATTAATATGTAGAAAACAAAAGAAAGGGTTTATATACAGGGTCACTGGAAATATGACGTATTCCTGCTAAAAGGTTAAAGACGAGGTCAAAACAAATATTTTTTGTTTTATTACTTTTTCTCAAAAAGTTCATAGTTTTTGAGTAAATTAAAATTAAGTAATTTTTTACCAAAAGTACGTTTTCAAAAACAAAAATTTAAAATAAAAAAAAACTTCTCGTTCGATTCCGGTTTTTTTTATTATTTTGTGATAAAAAACAGTCTAAATGTTGATAATGTATAAAAAAAATACACAAAGTACAGGTGTTTATAAAAAAATCAATCATTAAAAGCATTCTTTATTTTAATTTTTTCAATTTTTTTATAAGAGGCAGCAAATGTCTTTAAAAAATTCCTAGTAACTAAGCATGCATAATATTTTAAAAACATCACCATCTATTCAGCTTTCAGTTGAGGTATAAAACTTAATAATATCTTAAATAAAAAATGAGAAATTAAGACTTAAGTAAATTGCAGTCCCATTTCATGTAGCAAAAATTTCGTACTTCGAGCGCTTCGGAGGTGGCCGTATTATCCTACTTATATTATAAATGTGAAAGTTTGCTTGTTTGGATGATTGTTAATCAATCACAGAAAACGGAAAAATCTGAAAAAATAAAAATAAAAAATGTTATAAAGATTGATTTTTTTATAAACACCTGTACTTTTTGTAACTTTTTTTATTCATTATCAACATTTAGACTATTTTCTATAGCAAAGTAATAAAAAAACCGGAATCGATCGAGTAGTTACCTTTTTATATAATTTTTTTGTATCTGAAAACGTACTTTTGGTAAAAAATTATTTAATTTCAATTTACTCAAAAACTATGAACTTTGAGAAAAAGTAATATAACAAAAAATATTTGTTTTGACTTCATCTATAACCATTTAGCAGGAATACGTCATATTTCCAGTGACCCTGTATAGATTGTTATTTATTCTGTGGCTAGTTTACGTCAATTAAGAGACTCTTTTTTTGATATAGAGATAAACAGTGATTTTCTATTCTGAGCTTATACCTGGGATGACCCACGCAACACCGTGCTGGGTCCAAGATGAATTTCAGTCTTAGCACGATCCCGTACATTTGTTATGTCCGAGCCTGTTGCCTGCCACTTAGTACCTATGGCGTGAGCGGGTTCATACGAAATTCAAGGGATATTAGTTGACCATTTGAGTCATCCCTTACGAGTAAAGTGTTAAATTTCAACAACCATTTATTTTATATTTTCAGGGCTTAAAGTCAATAATCAAGTGCCTCAAACAACGGAAAACCTGTCATGGATGAAGATAAAAGTCCCAAAGGAAACATTGAAAATTAATTAGATTATTTTATACAAATACCTATTATTGTTTGTTGTTATTTAATATTATAATTTGAGTGTTAGGTGCTCTGCAGTTCAGATAGAGCTGTAGTGACTGCGACCTAAAAGATCTATTGTGACTCGCTCCCTAATTATAGTAACGCTTTAATTCTGCAGCGTCCAGGACGTCAGGTATCTTCCTGGTTTTATGAGTTTTTATTTCCTCCGGGTCGATTACGTGTCGCCCCAGATGGATACTATGCTTGTGGATTAGGGATCCACAATCACATAAGAGGTGTTTGGGCGTTTCCTCCTCCTCATTGCAATATCTACAGACGTCAGTAACACTCAATTTCATATGAAATAGGTGTCTGTTTAGTATGCAGTGTTCAGTAAAGGCTCTAATAGCTGCGATGACGTTCGATCGACTGAGCTGTTTATGCTCATTCGTCCGTCTTTACGAGTAGCCTTCCATCAAGGATTTGGCGAGTCTCTCTGTTTTAGCCAGAATTTTCGCGACTCAATTGTTCGTTTCATCCTCCAAAGATCTTCATGTGTTTTTATAAAAAGTTTTTTATTGATTGGGCAAAGTAGCTCCTCAGAGATACTTTTCCCAACCTACTGAGCTAATTTTTGAAACAGAAATTCTGTAATTACAATACCTATATTACCTAAATATTTTTGTTAAACTTTGGTTGCGATCGGCATCCTATGCTATGCTCCTCTTTTAACGAAATGATTAAAGTTTAAGATCTTTCTATAAACATAATAGTATGAATGAAACTTTTGCGATTATGTTTAGGTTTCGGTCGGGCCTCAGTAACAAAGTGTTTTATTTCTAAACTCTTTTAAGCTTTTATTGAAAATTAGTGTTCATTCATAGGGAAATGAACATTATCAACGTGTTACTGTTTTTTGGTTGTTCTTTATTATATTCCTGAAACTTTTGTGATTATGTTTAGGTTTCGGTCGGGCCTCAGTAACAAAGTGTTTTATTTCAAAACTCTTTTAAGCTTTTATTGAAAATTAGTGAAATGAAAATTCATAGGGAAATGAACATTATCAACGTGTTACTGTTTTTTGGTTGTTCTTTATTATATTCCTATACTTAAAATATAAAAAAAACTCCTCAGATTATGATATTGCAAACGTGTAAATATAATTTCCTTATTTGTGAAAGTGTATGATGTTTGAAGTAGCTCGTATAGATAAAATCTTTTTATTTTATAAATATGGCGCCATAAAATTTACTGCTTTTATATTGAATTTGCTTTACTATATTGTTGCAATACTCCAATGTCAAATGTCGAAGGCGGTTTTTTATTAAAACAAATAAAATGGTTAATTGACACAATACCGTAGTAATGTTTTGTATTTATTGCTTATTGATATGTTTGGCTTTCAGTGATTTAATTGAAAGTGCACTAATTAGTGGTAATTGTAATTTGCTTAATAAAATGTTAAACTTTATTAATTAATATTGATTGATTCATATTGATTAATTTATATGTCGCGTATCGTTCGCAAAAAAATCTTGTTTTTGTGATATATTTGTTAATAATAATGGAAGGTGTAACATTTAAATGAGACAGATTCTTTAAAAAGAGAAAGGCGTGAGTAAGTTTAATTACTTTTAATGAGTCTCACTCACACTATGAAAAATTTCTTAGGCTTTGTAAGTGACATGACTTTCAGTGCAAAAAATTACATTAAAATTAAGCTTCTCAAATTAATTTTACAGCCAATAAAAAGAAATACTTTGCAAAAGCAGACAATTTGTTCAACGAATATTTAACTTCACTTTTGAAACTATCAGGTAAATATTTATTAAATGCATATTTTTTTAGTACCATTTATTGATAAAAATGTTAAAAAACAGCTGATAAGCTTCTTGCGCCCGTTCTTCTTGTCAGCTAAAAAAGTCTGGAACGGGTGGTAGGAAAATATAGACAATTCAAAAGAACTTAATAATTAAGTTTATTTGAATAAAGCTTATTTGACTTTGACTTTGAATTAAAAACCTTAAGTGTGTAGACAAAGCAATTGTATTGTGAAAATCTGAAACGACATGGATACGTCACCAGAAACGTCTAATACTTTCGTCGTAAACGACTAATGAACGAATTGGTTAAGTCGGAAAATAAACCCGGGACCTCAGAGATGGCCACACCATAAACCCGTTGTTTCACCACTCGACCACAGAGGTGGTATATGTGAGGACAATAATGATGTTATGGATTTATTATTGTTTTCAGATAAATTTCCCGATCGTGAAATAGAATTTCAACTCCAATTTGATGTTCCCGAACCAGTTCAGAATCCTTTCAAGCATCTCAACTTACGAGCGCTAAATGCTTCAAAGAAGAGTGAGTATATCACTTGCTACTAATGTTTTAATAGTTATTTATGCAACTGCACTATAACGAGGGGTATTAAAACACGAATGTGGGTTTATCACATGAGTTTTTTAATACCTAATTATGTACAGTTGCATAGAAGACTTTATCTACACCCATTTTTTTTATTTTTTCTCCTTTTTATTAGGTAAACTAACAATATTTTAATACATATTATATATATGTATTAAATAGACGACGACATAGACGACCTGCGTGGTGCAGTGGTCAACATGCCGCCTATCACGCAAGAGGTCCCGGGTTCGATTCCCGGCCGGGCAGAAATTGAAATGATGAATTTTAATTTCTGTGACGGGTCTGGGTGTAACTATGTATAATAAGTATATATTTAAAAAGTTTATAAGTAGTATATCAGTTGTCTAGCACCCATATTACAAGCTTTGCTTAGTTTGGGGCTAGATGGCGCTGTGTGAAATTGTCCAAGCATTTATTATTATTATTATATGGATTAAAAACACCCATGATATTTATCTAAACCCATGATATGTATCCTCTATAAAGATTTTGACTTTGACTTTGACTTTCCTCTCCCTCCTCGTCATTATGTCTTCCGCAAGAGTGTTTTAATGTTGTACTGAATTTCATAATGCAACGCTCGTGCGTGGGCGCGCGGCGCTGCAGGACCAGCTCTGGCTCGGGATATTGTAATGATGGCAGTTATTCTGTGATGGCAGTAAGCTAACTGTTTCAGAACCTCTTACAGAGGATTTAAAGCATGGGTGTAGATAAAATATAAAAGAGTATTTTTATTAATAATAGAGGCATGAAAGCAAAGTATATAGAGTATTTTCTTTCATTACTTAATTGTACACTGGCCATATCGGAACTACCAGTACCTACTATCTGACCAAGTCCAAACTAGTGGTAGCCTTGATCCTAGCAAGTGGTGAAGACACAGACAACAATACACCTTGCTCATATACTTTTATGTCAAAGAACAACAAAGTCAATAAACAGGTGATCCGAAAACGAATCAATACATTTTATATGAGATACGTAAAATATGACTTAGATTCATAAAATATGACTATATTATGGCAAAAGAAGTTAATAAACTATGTTCCATACTGTTTTATTTGTCGATAAACGAATAAATGTAGCGAAATTTGGTTTTAGAGACATGTGTGGCAATATCTTATTTACCTTTAAAAAGTGTGATTACTTGTATTGTTTCTTTTTGTCACATCACAATTACTTAGAGCAGAAGACACCATAGCTCCACGATACCTTTATTTGAAATTCTAATTAAGATAAAAAAATATTTTAAACAAACTGTGATTGCTCATTTGCTAGGCGGGACGTTAGGGGCTCTTACTGTAAAAAATGTTGGCACATTGTCACTTGATCATTTGTCTCTTTTTTACATAGACCGTGTCCGTATGATGTTAACTTCTCTTTTCCACGCTTTGTTGGTCTTCTTGAGCGCAGCGAAATTTTTTCTATGTCTATGCTTTTATCAGTGCATTTATTTTTAGGCGGGCGGGCGCTGCATTTTTCATGTTTTGCTATCTAATGTGGAAAAGTTATTGCTAAATATTGTTTTTGCACCAATTACAAAGTCCAATATTCTTTTTCAGAAAAAAATATTCGGTCTGAAGTAGAACAAAAGAGTAAGTGTAAATTTCAAGTTCATTGTTGTTGTTTACACAAAAAATTGTTCATAATATTTATCGTACATTACTAATTTTAGCAACAACAATAACAACATCGATTAGTCAATTAGAAACCCAAACAAGTCGTAAGTATAATAAAATTTACTAAGGTTATAAATGTATTTGCATTAATATCCATAAAGATTTTACATTCGAAATACAGCGAAGTCGCAATGAAAAGTAATTTTCCTCCGACATCAACAAAAAGTGATAAATTTCTTAATTTTTTTAAGCCACTACAACTGCATCAGCTTCAGCTCAGCTCAGCTCAGCTTTCACACAAGTCACACAGCAGGCAGACCCCAACAAAGTTCCTATTTACTTAGATGACTTGAAAAAAGCTATTGAAGAGTACGAGAAGAAGCTGGAGAATCAAACAGGTAAGTAATAGTTTTATTAAATAAGAGACAACTATTTTGTCTCTGATTCTGAAGATTTCTGAAGCCTTAGTATATTCCCGTAGTGTATGAGGTTTGGTAATATGCTAATAATATCACGGATACTATATAATATGTTAAAATATAGTAAACGGGCAAAATTTTCCAGAAACAAGAATACCGCTCGCCAACGACCGGCTCCGACGTCTAAAAGCGCGGACTATTTGTGCATTCCTCTACAATAATTCTCTATCAATTTCCAATGAGGACTTTTCAGAGTGACATTTAAAAATAAAAATAGTAACAATTTTTCTCACTAGATGGTGTTGATGGAAAGAGAGGTGTTAAAATGGGCTTTTAAAAATAAACGGCCAGCGGGGCTATCGGATAAAAACAATGAATAAACTGTAATTTGACAGAAAACTTACTAAAGAAAACTTAAAAGACTAAAAAGACTTTTCTTTAGTAAGTTTTTATTTGTGTCAAAAAGAAAGTGGAAATCTATTACATACATCTGTCAAATTACAGTTAACATTAACTTCATTCTTTTTAGCCGATAGACCCGCTGTACCAAAGAGGAAAGTAAGCGCTCGCTGGTTGTCACATGCCCAAAGATAAATTTACATTTGCCTGCCTACCTGAGTACTCTTTGAAGCTAATTAAAAATTATTACAAAAAAATCGGACTGAAAACATTAAAACGGAGTAGTAAAAACAAACTTAAAAGTAAAAAATAAATTCTTCTGTAAATATTTATAACCCTAATACCCTATTATACCAACAGAAATTTTAAACCTAAAAACGTGGGGCGCATGCTATAGGCAATATGGATGATAAATTTTACAAAACGCGCCCCACGTTTTTAGGTTAAAAATGTTTTAGGTTTAAAATTTATAGGTTTAAAATTTATAGGTTTAAAATTTCTATAGCTATAGGGTATTAGGGTTATAAATATTTACAAAAAAATTTATTTTTTACTTTTTAGTTTGTTTTACTACTCCGTTTTAATGTCTTTAGTCCGATTTTTTTTGTAATAATTTAGTCAGTTTTAAAAACGTGTTTTTAGAAAGTTTTTTTTCAGTAAATTATTATTTTCTGCTTTTTAGTTAACGAGGACTAAAAAAAATATACCATCTCCTACTCTCGCACTCGCACTCGTCAAGACGATTAAATCGAGCCCAAACTCGATAGGGTTGCATGGTTTTATTATGTAGTTCCTATGGCATGGTCTTTCAGTTTCATCATCAGACCCTGGATCTCATCTCTCATTAGAGTACTTGTCAAGATGATTGTAACAAGCCCAAACACAATGGGGTTGTATGGTTTCATCATATAGATCCGTGGCCTTTTTCAAGATCCATCATCAGATCAGCTCAGTGACACCATAATATTGCATTGCCTTCCAGTTCTGACCTATGTTCAAAGTTTCAAGTTTCTAGCTCAACGGGAAGCTAGTACAAAATCGTTCACAAACTTTGCGGAGAAACGAACACACAAACAAACGAGAAAGCAACCCAATAAAAACGTGTTAAAAAGTAAATTGACACATACATTTTTATCAACGCCATCTATCGAGCCTACAGTTTATAATCATTCTGAAAAGCCCTCATTCATCGTGTTTCTGACAGTTGTCATTTGACCTATTAAGTCACAAGACAGTTGAATTTTTGACTGCGTTAGCCATTTCAGGTTGCTAACTAACTATAGAGAATAGCATAGCATAGTGGTCTAGTAGTTTTTCCATTCTAGTCAAGGAATTTTTTGTCTGAAAGAAACATAGATCTTTTGAAAATGACATGTTTTTTTATTTAGTTTGCAACAAAAATGCGGGGAGCGATACAAATCTCCGGAATCAGAACTTAACGAATTGCAATATTCAAGATGTGTTAAAATTAATTGACAATGGTCAGTAGTAGGTTCTTTTACTTTTCCTTTCTAATTTAAGACGAGGGTATACTTACATTTCACCACTTTACCTTCATATCATATGAAAATAATTTTACTATACAATACAATACTAAATAATATACTAGATAAAATACTACTCGCACCACATCAATTCTCGGACAGGAATAGAACCCGCGACCTTTGGATGTCCGGTCCAATGCTCTGACCACTGAGCTATCGAGTTAGTGGTCAGAGCATTGGACCGGATATCCAAAGGTCGCGGGTTCGATTCCCGTCCGAGAATTGATCTGGTGCAAGTAGGGTTGCCAGGTCGTCTAACCTAATAGCCGGATAGACCAGCCAGTTTGGCCGGACATTTGGGTAAAAAAGCCGAACACCCTAAATTATTAAGGATTTTCTATCTTAGTAATAAATACGGCAAATTGTTTTTACGTAAACTAGGCTTTTTTGATCATTTACCATAAAAATTCTTAAATTCTAATGAAATAAAATAAAATTGAATAACGAATCAGTCTTTTACTACTAATCATTTATTAATATTATTATTTCTCAAGGGAAAAATCAAAATTAAAATTAAAAAAACGGTACTTTGAATTTAATCGATCAACTTTCTTCATAGTAGGTATAGTTGAAGTTGCGCTAGTTGAACAAAATAAAACTTCTACACCAATGAATTATTATTATTTTTAAAATCTTTTTAGTCTAGTCTAGTTTGTGCGTAAGTAAATGTAAAAAGCCTAACAACAGCCGGACAGGCCGGACACCGTTTAAGTTTAATTTTGATTGAGTCACCGGACACTCAATCAAAAAGCCTACCTTTGTCCGGCTAAAGCCAGACGCCTGGCAACCCTAGGTGCAAGTCGTATTTTTTCTAGTTTATTATTTAGTATTGTATAAAAATAGCGTTGTGAATGCAAAAATCTCAAATTTAAAAATAACTTTACTAACTTTACCATTCAAAGAAAATTATTAATTCACATATAAACTTATTGCATGTTTTTTTGCAATTTTTAGATAAACTTTGCCAAAACTATGAACATCAGCAACCAGCAAAGTTACCATCTGCACCGAGTAGCATTCAAGATGTTCTACGAATACTTGGAAAAGGTAACTAAAAAGTTGCATTTTTAGGGTTCCGTAGCCAAAATGGCAAAAAACGGAACCCTTATAGATTCGTCATGTCTGTCTGTCTGTCTGTCTGTCCGTCCGTATGTCACAGCCACTTTATTCCGAATGTATTAGGACTACATAGTTGAAACTTGGTAGGTAGATGTATTCTGTAAACCGCTTTACGATTTCTTCACAAAAATAAAAAAAATAAAAGAATAAGGGGGGGGCTCCCCATACATGAAACTGAAACAGAAAAGATTTTTTTTCATCAAACCAATACTTGCGGGGTGTGTATAGATAGGTCTTTAAAAATGACATTGAGGTTCCTAAGACAATTTTTTCACAAAGTCAACCGTTTGAAAGATATATACTGCCAAAGTGGTAAAATGTGTGTCCCCCCCCCCCCCTTTAACTTTTAAAGTAAGAGAGAGTGAAAAATCTAAAAAAAATATATGCTATAGATCTTAGTCAACACTTTCAACGAAAATTAGTTTGAACAAGATACAGTAAAAAGTTTTCGAAATATAGTACATTTTCTAAAACCGCAAATATAACTTTGTCGTTCATACAAACACTGTGAAAAACAAAGTTATTTTTTCAGGTGAAAAATGATAGCGGTATTAAAATAAGGTATGGTATAATGTAACTACGGAACCCTACTGCGCGTGGCCCGACACGCACTTGGCCGGTTTTTTATATCCACAGTTCGTCATCATCATGAGCAAGCATGATACCGATCATTATGAAATTCTTCATGTGTGATGTCAAGGTTACAGAAAAGGTCATAGGGTGCCTTTGATAAAAAAAAAGATACTGTTCCCGAGGTAAAGAAAACGTTTTTTTTTTTCTATCTTTCGGGAAGAGTATATTTTACGGCGCTAGTTTTTCCTAAAGCTCAGTTTATTAGACATAAGTTTTTAGTGCAGATTATAAATGTAGGCTGACCGATAGCAAAACGTGCTTTCCTTAGTACAGTTGACGTAAATATTTGTTTTTACTTTCTAGTCTCTGATAACGGGTTCATGAAAGTTGTAACTTACAACTTTTAAATAAACTGGCCTATAATTTAATATCAGGAAATATATGTAAACTATACTTTAAAAGTATATTTATAAGAGTTTCCTCTATTACAGGAGTCAGTGTACAATTCAACGTCCCGAAGCCTACAAATGGAAATTTGAAATGGTTACAAGTTAAAATACCCAACTTAGGATAAACTGAAATTGTTTTTTATTTATACAAGAAAATACTTTTATTAATTTGTCTAACTAGGAGAAGCTATTTTAAGCTTGAGCGTCAGATACGGATCCCATCCAGGGTAGCCTCCGAGGGAATAGTAGGGAGTTTAGTGCGTATGGCTTCAATCGGGGTAAGGCCCACATATCCTTGTTACTTGCCAGGCACGGGAATGCGTAAAACATTCTTCCTATTCAAACAAAAAGAGTACCTATTGTAACTTAAAGTGTGCGTCCACTGCATCGGAATCGGAGCGACCGGCGCGAACGGATTTTTTGTTTTGTATGGATCTCTATGGCACTGCGTGCACTGCATCGGCATTTCCGCGCAATAGAAATCCATACAAAGTGACAAATCCATCCGCTTCGGCCGTTCCGTCTGCTCCGATTCCTATGCAGTGGACGCGCAACCTTAGTCAGACCTCTTTCTTGTAATTTGTGATTGGTTGTAATGAAAAACCGCATCTTCTTTATAATACCGTACGTTTGGCAACATTTCAGAACGGCAGGACAGTTTTTTTTTTTTTGTGTTGTTCATAATTTAGTCCGAATCAATCCTCACATTGAGGAAAAACTTTCATTAATTGAAGCAAGCTAATCACACTTTATAGAAGACCGGAGACCTGTTGTACTTCTTACGATGATTCAGTGCTCTAACAGGATTGAAAATCAGGTCAGGGTTGCCATAGTATTACTAACTTTCCAGGCGTCGCCGGTTACAGTGATCTTTTAGCCTCAAGTTGGTCGTATGCTTGCTTACCACCACTGAAAATACAAACAAAAAGTTATATATTAAGAAATTAATAGTTATTCTTTCAAGCCCCGGAAAAGGAGACACAATAGATTTTCTATTGTTGTGCGGCCCGATCGGGCTGCTCGGGCGTTGACAAAATGCTCAATTTTTTTTTCTTTAGCAACATTAAAAAATTACGTTTCATAATCGCTGCAAAAAAAATATTTTTAAGCAAATATTACAACTTTTCGTTGTAACTTAGCTACTAATTTTGGTGAGCTTAATGTTAAAAAGTTTTCAGAAGTAAAATCACCGTTTGTGGTTTATGGAAATGTAAGTATGGAAAATGAAGATTTAATAGAAATTATCAAACGAAATATATATTATTACACGACTGCCCAAAGCAAAAAGAGTGTATATGTGTTCAGGGTTCATGTATGTTTGTGGGTATGTGAAAACTTTATTCCACCATAACTTCCAATTGGCTCCACGGATTTGGATGTATGGGGTATTGTTAGAATCCTTAGATCATTCCGAGTGACACTGGCTGTATTTTTATTGAAAAAAATTAATATGGCAACTGTATGACGCCATTTTCAAATGTGAAAAAAAAATGTTTTCTTCAATTATAACAATATGGGCATAAAATGAAAGGCCTTAATGAGCATATTCCAAAAATATATAATTTATCACTAAAACGTGTGAAATGAAAAAGAAAATAAAAAAAATAAAAACACGACTGCCCTGCTAAAAACTTCGATTAAAAATTGTTTCACAAAACGGTCCCCTGACTGCAATGACACTTGTTATTTAACTTTTTAGTTTGTATTAGCAGGGCAGTCGTGTTTTTTTTTAAATTTATTTATTTTTTTAAGACCCAATACTTTGTTAACAATGATATAATTATATCAGTCTCAAAGACAGCCATGACTCTACATGACATAACACTGTCGCTACACACGCAAAATAAAACAAAGAACAAATAAACCCAATCAATTATTAGCGCAACAGCAATTTTTTAAGCTACTTGACCTCAGAAGCGGAGGCAGCGAGCAAAAATGAACTAGAATGTAATTTATGGCTGCTGCTTTGAGATAATTCTATATAATATTATTAACTCATCGGCAACGGGCAACTATGGAATGCGGTATTCATAGTGTAGGTATAGAATTTATTGATTTAACAGTATCTCTATAATGTACCTATATTTCAATGAACAACTATACAATGCCACCCAAAAGCACCCAAATTGTTCAGAACATAATTTTTTGTAATATTGTTCCAGTTTATCAGATGCATCGGTTCGGGTTGTGCGGCGTTTCAGTAAATTATTTAATTTCAGTGTTTAATATCAAAGCATAGGTATTATTCAGTGTATAACAAGATATTTTATAGACTGTTTGAGTTTGCGGTGGTGAAGGGGCCACTGTAATCCTTGTTCACTGGACATCAAACTATTTGGATTGCAGTGATTCACGACACGAACCTGAGGTTCTTAATTTGGTAATTTTTCAATGGATTCATGTGTTATAACAATGGATGATTATTTAAAGAAAAACCATTATTCGGAACACATTAGGTGAGTGATTCTTTAGACGAGACGGTCTATAGCCAGATTTCCTGTTTAAATAGTCTCCTTATCTATCCATAAGTAAGGTCTGAGCCCCCACAGTTAGGACAAAATGGCTGATGTGATGATGAGGACTGTCTATTATAGCAAGGCCGGCCAATCCCAGGCCCGCGGGCCACTAAACGAAGTGGCCCGCCAAGGCATTTGAATTTGCCCGCCAGATATCGGCCAGCCCCGCTTAAAAGACGTGGCCCGGTGCCACCATAGTCTAAAAAATTTTGCCCACCTGGCAAATTTATTGGACACCCTTGTTGGTCTATAGCTAGCAAAATTTAAAACTCACTCATGGATCAGGCTTTTGAACAATCACCCAGGTTCATATCATTGCCTGGTAAATATCGTATAAGCCAGGTTTATTAGATCTATCAAACTATAACAAGAAGGCTCCCAAATGTTACTTTATGAAATGTTTGCCCCTTTCCTTCCGTAAGCTACCAATTAAAGTCTCATCAATTGTTGATTCTCCGGACAATTGCACTAAACGGAGATCAAACAGCCTTTTATGAAATAATGACTAAACCGCTGAGTATTCCAAAGCTAGATAGAACATCTGCACGCATACCGAAATCACCGATTACTCACTGTGCACAAAGGTACAAATTATAAGACCGACTATGGACTGGGCGCGATCTTATGCAATTCTGATGAATAGTTCGGTAACGCGGGCCAGCTGACCTCTCGAGTACAGATTCTTATCTAATCTGTGCCTCGGCCAAATAGCTTTGCAATTAAATTATTAGTTAAAGGACAGACGCGATGAATGCGTAGGCTCTTTGTTTCTAGAAGTACATGTTAAGTATTGTTTTGATTAAATCGATGAGGAAACGGTTGGCCAAATAATATCTTCGTACTGCGAAATTCTATGCGACGAAAGCTTGGAAGGTAATTTAACTGAAAGATTTTTTGGACCTGCCTGTCGATTCTGTAACAAACTCGCATCTCACTTCGAACCTCACTTCACTTAGTGGAAATTTTAAATCATAATTGAGATAATGATAGACTGTTTTTCTAATCACTAAAGATTTAAGATAGCTCCATAGCTATAGCATAGGTAGCTGCCTAAAATCTTTTGCAATCGGTAAAATAGCTTTCTATACAGCTAATTTTTAACAACAAATTCACGCGAAGTGAAGTGAGGTTCGAAGTGAGATGCGAGTTTGGTTACAGAATCGACAGGCTGATCGGAAAATGTTTATAGTATAGCTAAACTTAGAATTAGCTTCGAAAGAAACAAAATGAAAAGATCACGCTTACGTCCTTTAAACACAATTACTTTTTTTGTAGGGAGATCTAAATGGCCTTTTAAAAATGAAAAAATAAGTTTCTTGACTTTTAAAAAGACTAGATGCTTGCAAATATGTATTTACTTAAAAATACATATTTGTCTACAAAGTAAATAAACTCCCTAAATCAACAAAACTGTCAAAAATACATTTCATAAATTTAACTTTTTAGATTTTTTGCATTCACAATGCTATTTTTATATTAAGATGATTAATATAATGAAAATATTAGAAAAAATCGGCTCATCACCCGTAGCAACTCAGACGGGACTCGAACCCGCACCCTTAGGATTCCGGCCCAATGCACTACCAGTTATGCTACCGAGCCACTGGCATAACTGGTAGTGCATTGGGCCGGAATCCTAAGGGTGCGGGTTTGAGTCCCGTCTGAGTTGCTACGGGTGAGCCGATTTTTTCTAATATTTTCATTATATTAATCATCTTAACATTTCATAAAGTAAAACTACATGGATATTGCCTTTCTGGTATCAACAAATTGCATCTAGCATCTAAAAATAAATAAAAACCGGCCAAGTGCGAGTCGGACTCGCGCACGTAGGGTTCCGTACCAAAATCCGGAAAAAAATATGTTTGTTGTTTGGGAGCCCCTTTTAAATATTAATTTTATTCAGTTTTTAGTATTTGTTGTTAGCGGCAACAAAAATACATCATCTGTGAAAATTTCAACTGTCTGCCTGTTGTCGTTATTAATAACGAGCAAAAAATGGCAAAAAAAGTCACGTTTGTTGTATAAGAGCCCCCTAAAATATTAATTTTATTCTGTTTTTAGTATTTGTTGTTATATCGGCAACAGAAATACATCATCTGTGAAAATTTCAACTTTCTAGCTATCACGGTTCACGAGATACAGCCTGGTGACAGACAGACAGACAGACGGACAGCGGAGTCTTAGTAATATGGTCCCGTTTTTACCCTATGGGTACGGAACCCTTTTTTTTATTAGAGTGAGGTAAATACGCTTTTTACGTTTACATGCTTGCATGTATATGCATCTTCATCCAAGATATGCATGTATACTGGGCTCGGTCAGGCACAGGAAACCACTCCTGTACCCTAAAAAACCAGCCAAGTGCGAGTCGGACTCGCGCACGATGGGTTCTGTACCAAAAACGGCAAAAAAATTACGTTTGTTGTATGGGAGCCCACCTTAAATATTAATTTTATTCTGTTTTTAGTATTTGTTGGTATAGCGGCAACAAAAAACCATCATCTGTGAAGATTTCAACTGTCTACCTGTTGTCGTTATTAACATCAAGCATAAAACGGCAAAAAAAATCACGTTTGTTGAATGGGAGCCCCCCTTAAATATTAATTTTATTCTGTTTTCAGTATTTGTTGTTATAGCGACAACAGAAATACATCATCTGTGAAAATTTCAACTTTCTAGCTATCACGGTTCATGAGATACAGCCTGGTGACAGACAGACAGACAGACAGACAGACGGACAGCGGAGTCTTAGTAATAGGGTCCCGTTTTTACCCTTTGGGTACGGAACCCTAAAAACGATCATAATTACATCGGCTGCATTCAATTTATTCTAATCGGCGTTGTTATGCTAAACGGTGGTCAATTAATTACAAGCACATTACCACGGCAATTGATATTACTGGTTAGTAACACCTATTTAAGTGCAGACAATACTGAAAAAGCTAAGTGGGTGTTGAATTCTGAAGCTGGGTGTTAATAGGTAAATTCAATCAAGTGTAATTAGATGGCAATAGAATTTGGTAATAAACTTTAAATGCAACACTTTTACGGTTACATTAAATGTTAACTTACCTACCTTACAGTTTTAGCTTTTTGTGCAGTGACATTTTAATAGCTACGATTTTGTTTCTTAAGGTGGTACCCTGAGCGAAAGTGGCGCCGCGGTGAATTTTATTTAATATTACAATTCTAATACATAATTTTAATAATGTTTATCGTGGAGATTTTAGGGCCTACAGTCTTGTATTTTTAGATGGTATCGTTACATTCCCTAGTATTCACTGCTAGAAGTACATAGAAAAACTGCTAAATGTGGCCGTTTTTGACAAATTTGCTATCTACTTCTACGAATGACTACGAGGGATATAGTGATACCTTTTATAAATACTAGACTATGGGCCCTAAAATCTCCACGATAAACTATATTAAAATCTTTTTCTATTAATAACTTATTAAATAAAAACCTCTGAGGGCGCCACTTTCGGTCATACAACCGCCTTAAATAAATAAATAATGCTTGGACAATTTCACACAGCGCCATCTAGCCCCAAACTAAGTAAAGTTTGTAATATAGGTGCTAGACAACTGATATATGTACTACTTATATACTTTTTAAATATATACTTATTATACATAGTAACACCCAGACCCATCACAGAAATTAAAATTCATCATTTCAATTTCTGCCCGGCCGGAAACTGAACTCGGGACCTCTTGCATGGTAGACCGGCACGTTTACCACTTCACCACTCAGGCCGTCTTTGTTTGTCCATCAGCCATTTTTAATGTCCCCACTGCTGGGGACACAGGCCTTCCTTATGGGTGGTTAGGGAGGACGGGCCATAACTCACCATGCGGGCCTAATGTGGATTGGTGGGTGTTAACGACTACAAGTGCAGCCAGGACCAACGGCTTAACGTGCCTTCCGAAGCACGAAAGAGCTCGAGATAATACATTTTTGGTCACCCATCCCATGACCGACCCTTGCGAAAGTTGCTTAACCTCCTCAATCGCTGGGCCAGGCGCTAAACCACTGCGCCACCTTCGTCCGTCTTTATTAAAAGTATCTTAATTTTTTTCTAGAAGAAAATAGCAAACCAGCTCTTTTTAAGTTTTTTGCTAGAATACCGCTCACCGATGCCGAAGCACGCGCGCATTTGATTGAGTGGTTTTCTCGCTAGTAAGACATGTTCATCAAGCATGTTCACCGAGGCCCGCATTCAAGACTTTTATGCCATAACGCGCAACAGAATAGCTTCACTGATGCACAGAGTCCGCTGCAGCACCAACAGCCTACTGACTATGATTGCAGACCGCTGTGACGGTCCGATACTGAAACACTGGGTCACTGTACAAATGACCCGTGTATCAGCTTAATAAAATTCTTCTAGCCCTATTAATTTATTTATTTATTTATTGCATACATGTAACACTCTTACAAGGGAAGACTTATAATAGCTATACTATAACTTATAATATACATGCACCCGGCAAGGGTATGGCAATTTTAGTTACTTAATTTAATATAATTCAATATTTTTTCCTTATTTTATTTACAAACTATTGTTAATACTTAAGACTAATAGGAACTACAAATTTTAATATTGTTTTACCTAATGAATTTCTTAAAACTATTTTAACTTATCACTAAAAATTCTTCTATTGTATAATAACATTTTTGTATTAATAATGACTTTAATTTGTTAGTAAATATTTTTGAGTCTTTTGTTTCTGTTATAGATAGATTTGGATGGATTTATAATAAGGGCTGCTTTTGAATAATTCTAATTTTGGTTCTGGTAGTATGAGTTTGTTTTTCCTTCGTTCACTTTTAACTTTTTCATATAGGGTTTTGTTTTTATGGACATAAGTTGTTGTTTCTAAAATATATATTGATGTTAAATTAAGTATGTTGTGCTTAATAAAATACGGTCTACAGCTAACTCTTTGCAGAATGTTTACAATGATGCGGAGGCTTTTTTTTTTGTATTATAAATAGATCCTTAACATCGCTACTATGGCCCCATATTACGATTCCGCATTTGAGCCACGCGAATGCATACGCGTAGTATGCGAATAATGCACATTCTGTATTTGTATTTAGTTTAAAAATACTAAGACCGTAAACAAATTTAGAGAGTTTGCTTTTTATTTTAGCAACATGACTAACTTGTTCCTAACATAGTATGTAAATTTTATTTTACTAACAAATATGGACTCTGTCTGAATTAAATAAATATTATTATTATTATTATAAGTGTCAAAAATTCATACAGCTACGGAAAAAAATGGTTCCTGGGCGGGACTATGTTGCATAATCCTTATTAATTTGCTCTAGAATAAGAGTCTGAAAACTAAACAGAATGTAAATTGTAAGCTTAATGTTGTTTAGTGTTTTATTCTCGTAAATGACATTATTTCTAAAATGATAATAAGTGGTTTATTTGGAAAATATAAAAGTCTACATACGAAAAATTACCGTAATTATGATTAATGATCCATTTACATACCTACTTAACGTGATATTTGGATCAAATTCGTCATTTTTGTTTTAAAGAATTCAACCTTGGCATTCGTTTTGGCAAAGGTCGCTACAATTAGTGGTAAGCCAAAATGTAATTACATATGATGCAGCATTTATCACTCATAACTAAATGCATTGTTGTTTCCGCATATTGTAATATAATACAATGTTAAATCTTTAACTCGTTTACAGGTCCAATTTAAGTTCTTTCCTCCATTATTTAATAAGTTGGTTAAAAATATAATACTTTTTAATTAGTTTTCACCAATAAATTACTTTGAACAAAAACTTAAGGGTAACTTGAGGCGCGGGTTACTTGCGCGGGGGTACAATGCTATAGAGCTGGACCCGCTCACGTGTTTCCACAGAGCATATAACCTGGGGTCAAGTCTGCTGATGTTTCGTCAAAATCGTAGTTCAATGGTGTTCTAATGGTAATGCTTTTTGACACAGTTCTTGTTTTTTAAACCCAAAACTGAAACACCTTGTGTTTCTTAAACCCAAAACGGAAACATATTGTGTCTTGATTTTGGGTTTAAGAAACAAGGACTGTGGTAAAAAGCATTACCATTAGAACACCACTGAACTACGATTTTGACGAAAACATTAGCAGACTTGACCCCCTGTGCAAGTGCTCAAGTTACGCGGGCTACTCGCACCCTAAGAAACAACTCAAGTCAAATAAAAACTAACTATAAAATACCCTTCACAGAATTTGTACCAAATAACCCACATTTACTTTTACCAATAAGAACTATATTCGCAGTAAGTGGCTTACTAAAAGCGGAGCGGACACCACAAATGTTCCTAAATATCCCCTCTTTATCTCCTCGCCACTCCTAACACTATCACTCCTACAATGGATTTTCGACAGCTAATAAACAAATGCGCCGAGACAACAGCTAGGCTATGAATAATCTATGTCAGAATTAGCATACCTAAAAAGGCAACCGTATAGTTTATAACAGGCCAAGAAAACAGTATGGCGCGTAAATCAGATTGCATGGACACTGCACCATTTTGAACAATTCGCGGTATCAAGACACTTCCATTACGGTCAATGTATTATACACTGTTTTATTGCGAACACCTGTAATGATGATTCTGGTGTCGTTTATCGTATTGGTTCGTAAAAGGAAATGTTCAGAATAGGATACATTATGGCGCCTACGCCCGATTGTTGTCGGTGTTGTAAAATTGTCTATAGTTTTCATTGGTTGATATTATTGATAATAATATATTACCTACTACATTTTAATTTTATAAAGAGCACCTGCTAACATAAATAAACTGGATCTAGAACTGTTATAATAAAATTGTTGTAGCCATATTCACCTACTTCTGACAAAACAGTTTTTCTTTAGATAAAGCACTTAATTGTGTTTATATTTGGTGCGACAGTAGCTTTTATAATAGAGTTTATTCTTGTTTATGACAAGTATATCTACATAGGACTGGGTTACTATAGCTATACCTTAACATAATGTTTGCTTCACCGAGTGTACTTGGAAATTCTATTACTTAACTAAAATAACATAAATAACTTCACAGCGAATATAACTTCAACAGGAAACTTACTTACCCACTCTGTTACTTACCCATAAACCTAATATATTATTAAGACTTTTACATGAAAATCAGATTCTCAACAATTTACAATAGGTATGATGACAAGTCCATTTAATAGAAGTGCCATGACCCCCCGCTTTCCACCACCAACGCCTCCACCGGGATCTATACCATCAAGACCGCACAGTCAGGAAGATGAAGGGGGCCACTCTGACGTTATCTCTACCCCAGAGATCCAGACCTGGATGTCGTCGATCGAGCAGTGTTTGAATGAGATTTGCCACATAGCCTCGGAAGGAAAACTAAACTCGGAACAGAAAATGCGGATACATAACTTGTGCAGGAAAGTAAGCCATGGCTCAGCACAGATGGCTGTACAGTATCAGTCCCTCAAGCTGAAAACAGTCCAAGCCCACCGCTCTATAAAAAATCTTCAAGACCAACAAGATCTATCGCAACAACTCCGTGATCTTAAGGAAAGAATTAAAGAATCTGCTAAAACGGACACGCGAACGTCCTTCGCCGATATGGTTAGAAAAGGAAACAACTACATTAAGCCCGTAAATGTCAGCTCAGTAGCCATTTATCCCAACGACAAACAGAAGTCAAGCGAGGACACCAAATCTCTTGTTCAGAAGATTATCTGCCCTGAACAGATGAAACTTCACGTTAGAGGCCTACGTAAAACAAGAAACGGCGGTGTCATAATAAGCACAGACACCAAAGATGACATCTTAAAATTAAAAGAATCGGCAGTACTAACTAATTCTGGCCTCACCGTCGACGAGCCCTACAAGCGAAAACCTAGAGTAGTGGTGATTGGCGTGCCCACATCTATGCAGGAAAAAGAAGTTTTTACCTGTTTATATAATCAAAATCTGGCTGACAAACTTACTAATTCTGACCTCGAATCCTTTGTGAGCTCAATTAAATTAAGCCACAAGTCGGGAAAGAAAGATGCTGAGACCTGCAATTACATCATAGAAGTATCACCACTAATTCGTAAAGTCTTGATTTCCAGTGAAAGAGTTTTTGTAAACTGGTCATCTTGCCCAGTCCGAGACTTTACCTTAGTTACAAGATGCTATAAGTGCCAGCAATATGGTCATGCGGCTAAATCCTGTAGGGAATCAGATCACACCTGTGGCCATTGCGCTGACCAAGCATTCTATCCAAGACTGCTCTAAAAAATCAAATGAAGCTAAGTGCGCTACTTGCTTACGATTTAAAAAACCAAATAATCATGGCACAGGTTCTGCAGATTGCCCAGCGAAAATAATGGCAGAAAAAAGATACATTAACTCTATAGATTATGGTGGTGCCTAAGAACGCCAGTATTGTACCTACTTTGTTTTACTTTTCGTTATAAATGATTTCTATGTGCAGTAGATTTATAATGTACTCATTTTTACCTTTCACGAATGCATAATTGCATAATTTTTAATGATTTTTATTTTATTTTATCATATTAGTCTGTTTTAACTAGGTTAGGTAGACATTAAATATTTTCTTTCCCTCAACATAATCTAAACAATTACATTACCGGTCAAAGTGCAGTTCTACTAACCTAGCAATAGTAATTTACCTCAACTAACAGTTCTAACGCGCACGTAAAATAAAAGAAATAATATATTAATAATAAAATTGTAACTAAAGTTGACTTTGACCTAGTTTCGATTTTTGATGACGCTGACACTATGTTTGTCATCAAGTACGACTTACGCTTTTTCGCTACCTACATGTAATATTTTAATTTATAAGCCACTTTTCTGAATGTATTGTTATTATTTATTTCATTATTTATTTAATTGTATTTTATTGGTTAATAATTTTGTAAGAGTTATGTAAGTTCTAATTAGCCTGAAACACTGGTCAAACCTAGTTCAGGCACATTGTATTCCCTTGCCCTGTAAGTACTAATTTTTAGACTAGTTGTAAATTTATATGTACTAAGATTATATCAATAAAGATTTATTATTTATTTATATTTATTTATTTAAGTAAATTATAATTCCACTTTTATCATAGTTTTTTTTAATATGGTTAATCCGAAGTCTCTTTGCTGCGAATCAGCAGACCTTAACAGGAGCGTCCACAGACGCCTGCAGCGCCCTGCAGCGAAGCACACCATAACATGACGGTAATATCAGGAGCTGCGGCGAACTTTGACATTTCCACATAGGGCCCGATGGTCGACTTTCACCATAAACGGCCAATTTACGGATGTCTGCCGACCGGCCAGCGCCGACTAAACTGTCTCAATTAGTTCCTAGATAGATGACCCCATAATTTCGTCAGGTAACACAAAGATTGCCAGTGTTATTAGGTTAAGTGCAAGGCGTTCACATAAAACTGCTGTTATGGCTGCCTGGAAATTGTAACGTCCTTCGATGTCAAAGGTCCACGTGAGCTTTGATGGTTACAGAGAATAATGGGATGATTTACTCTTAGTAGTTTCTTACGGCTGCATCTAGATATTAAACGATCGGTGATGTGACTGATGTGAAAGATAATGTGTTTTTTAATGTTTACAAAGAGGGCAATATTTGCTGAAGTAAAGCTGCTGTCTTAAAACATTTTTTTTTTCAATTTACTCTATAAAGTGCATAAGAAAGTCATCAATCGAGTACCACATTTTTTGTAGACTTTTTTTAACAGTGGGAAATGTTTATAAATTGATGAATATAGTTTCGTTTATGTATTGATCGAAAAGGTATAATGAAATAATAATAAATTATATAAAAATTAATAAACGCACCTTTTCTAACAAAAAGGTAGGTTATCACATTATTCACGATATCAGTAAGTAATTCAATTCACAATGACTATAATTTGTTGTCAAGACCAATTCAACTATGCATTAAACACAAAAGCCCAAAAGGATTAGAATTAAGCACCAAGAGTGTTTAGTCACAGTATTTGAATTCAAGCGATCTGATTCATCACACGTGCACCTGGCAACCACTAGTAACAACATTTCAAGACAATAGAGTTTCAGTACCTACACAAGAACGGAAATATGTAGCTATATATTAAAATCCATCAGAAGAGCTCGATGGCGCAGTGGTTTTGCGCCTGGCCCTGCGATTGCGGAGTTTAAGCAACTTTCGCAAGGGTTGGTCATGGGATGGGTGACCAAAAATTTATTATCTCGAGCACCCCCATGCTTCGGAAGTCACGTTAAGCAGTTGGTCCCGACTGCATTTGCAGTCGTTAACACCCACCAATCCGCATTGGGCCCGCGTGGTGGGTTATGGCCCATTCTCCTTATCTACCCTTAAGAAAGTCCTGTGCCCCAGCAGTGGGAGATTAAAAATGGCCGATGGTCATGATCATATAAATCCACGCCATCTTCATAATCAAGGCAGGAATAACTATTATATTAGTTATACGTGGACTACATTAAATTGCAAAATTCTTATAAGGTATATGTCTAAATATTGTTCAATAAATTTTAAGCACGACAAGAGCATTAGTTTAATGAGAAGTTAAGTCACTAAAAGATTTCTGTGTTTAATTAATCGACCCCGTATAACTTTTCATGAAGCTTTAATAGTTACATAAAATAATCCCCTTTCTGTGTTTAATTAATCGACCCCGTAAAACTTTTCATGAAGCTTTAATAGTTACATAAAATAATCCCCTTTCTGTGTTTAATTAATCGACCCCGTATAACTTTTCATGAAGCTTTAATAGTTACATAAAATAATCCCCTTTCTGTGTTTAATTAATCGACCCCGTATAACTTTTCATGAAGCTTTAATAGTTACATAAAATAATCCTCGGATTTTTTACATAACTGACCTATGATAAAGCGCTGTCTTGTATGATTCCTTTTTAAAAGTTTAATGTCCTTTACGCATTTGTTGGCGCAATACAGATTCTGTACCAAATTTGTACCGCGCGCCGCACCGAGTTGGTGTTACGCCGACAAATAGGTAACGCTCTATTGAAATATAGGCGTCCAGTAAGTAAGCTTTCGGTACTGTTTACACTGAGCATGCTGATGTCGTACCGATGCTACGCCGAGAAATGAGTAAACCCCTCCGCACACGGCGTCTTCGTAATACGCGCGTCGTACGAGAGCTATACAAGCACGTACATGTTCAAAGAAGTCCGCACACGGCGTCGTAGCGTAAGCGTATCGTATGAGATTTTATTGTCAATACGATAGTCGTAGCGCACTGGCGTAAAAAAGCAAGCCTAGAAAATACTTTCTATTTGTTTGGTGATGTTTTTTTTTTATCCTTGTTCGCGCATATCTTCGTCATTTATGGATAGATTTTGATGTTTTTTTTTTGATTGAATTTTCTTGCGAAATGGTTCCATTAAATTTTTTTTTTTAGATCGGTTCAGTAGTTTTCTAGTAATCCTGAAAATACTCTCATTTTGCATTAAATATCTTGACGACTTTTTATTCATGAACCGAATTAGCTGATTTTTTTTTGTTGGTAAAGGGATACCTTAAGTGTAGTTCTTTTAATTTCATTGACATTGAACTTTGGACCTCTAAGATATCCAAGGAAACTCCTCAAACTCAAATAGGATATGTATTGTGATTGAAATATTGGTAGGCTTATGAAAATCCAAAACAAACCGAGCTATGGTCTGTTTGCTACGTTCTGGGCTAGACTTGGACTAAGAAGGCACAGCGGAACTCCTATGGAAATTCAGTTACGAGCATTTTGAAAACATATAAAGGAAAGAATATTACACTTACATATCACAAAAAAGTTGAAAAAAAAGCTTTTTAAAAAAAAGAAAAACCGACTTCAAAAACCTAAAAATTTTAAATAAAATTATATATTTATAGAGTTTTTCTTTTTTTAAAAAAAAAAGCTTTTTTTTAGAGAATAGAGATAACCTATCTGTTACTCTTCCCGCCTACCTATTTGTTTCACAAGTATCAATATCAACGTGTCGAACTAAACCCGCGCCTCAGAGCCGCGCCCAGGCAGCGCATTTAGAAAACGCTCTATTTTTTTCTTTCTTTTCGTTCGTGACAGGTGCCTTGGTGACCAGAAAGGTGAAGTTGGGAATCAGGTTCTTACTGATGTAGGTATTGCGAAAATTCAACGTGCGAAATTCTTCACGAGGTTGCACAACCGTTTATGACAGCACACTGACAACTTGTTCCTGTCCACATTTTGAAATGATTTTTAATGACATTGTGCTTTGAGGTTAAATCTTTTGCAAGATTGCTAAAGTGCACCTTATTTCGTTGATATTAAATACTATCAAAGTAAAGTTTTAATTACCGCGCAGCTAAATCATGTTATTCAGATGAGACAACTTTGTTGTGCAAACCTTAATAATATCAAATAATATCAAACCTTATTTATTAAAACTGACCTCTATTTTCTTATCAGACACCTTGAAACTACCGAAAGCCAAAACGTAATTTAGTTTTTAATCTTCTGAACTAGAATCAGATACAAAGTAGTATTAAAACATTTAAGTCCATTCTTTAGGTTAACCTTCAACTCCCGATGTTTAATTTCCTTAGTCAATATCATTGTTATCCTATTAAATATTTCAATAGCACAGCATAGATTAGATAATAGGGCAAAGGCGTGGCGTGCCTAAGTTGATGCGGACGATAGCACGACCTCCGCTCTCCAACCTCGCTCCCTACATGAATCCAGCACGTTCTTTCCGCATTTAATTATATTATTATAATGTTTATTCTATGTTCATTGTGTTCGATGTTCAAAAAAAATGTGAATAATTTCTTTATACTTAGAATTCAGAGACAAAGTTTGGAAACTAGAACACTCTGATTTTATTTTTCCGTAATAACAAAATAATCAAGGAGCTGAACAAAAGAAGATTTTCCCTATTTCGGAGTATGGAAGGACGAGTTCTTCAATTCGTACTGTAAAATACTATAATGAGGGCTTTTCAAAAATACAAAAAGCTGTAGACTCGATAGATGGCGTTGATAAAATGTATGTGTCAATGTGTTTTTTTTACTAAGCTTCGAAGAGTACTCAGGTAGGCAGGCAGATGTAACCCTAAAATGTTTCTCTTTGGGCAGATGTCAGCCAGCGAGCGCTTACTTTCCTCTTTGGTACAGGCCGTTTATTTTTAAAAGCCAATTTTGACACTTCTTTTTCCATCAACGCCATCTAGTGAGTTTAAATGTCACTTTGTAAAGCTCTCATTAAAATCTCGTAGTTTTCAGTTTCAGTACGTACATGAAAAAATATTTTTTAACATTGTCCTAAAATCTTAGAAAATCTACCAATTGATCTAATTAAGTGCATCGCTTTACTGAACTCGTATTCACTGCCCTAAATTGGTTCATAGCTAGTAGGCCAGTAGTAATAATTACAATCACTTATTTTTATCTTTGACAGTGCTAATAAAAAGAACAAGAACTGTGTAACAATGATTCGATATGTCCAAGCGATCAGGTAGTATTACACAATAAATAACATTGTAAAAAGATAGACAGTATCTCAGATTGCTTTTAGAATGCGTTAATAAAACTATTTTACAGCAAAATTTAATTTGGTCATAACATATTCACTTCTCAAGCTTACGCGCTCACTAGACATGAAATAAAACACTTTTTAGATGGGAGAAGAAATTAAAGAAGAAAAGAAATGAAGAACTTTGGTAATTAGTTGGTATTTGGTTTGATTTTTAGGGTTCCGTACCCAAAGGGTAAAAACGGGACCCTATTACTAAGACTCCGCTGTCCGTCTAGACAGACGGTCTGTCTGTCTGTCTGTCACCAGGCTGTATCTCATGAATCGTTATAGCTAGAAAGTTGAAATTTTCAGAGATAATGTATTTCTGTTGCCGCTATAACAACAAATACTAAAAACAGAATAAAATAATATTTAAGGGGGGCTCCCATACAACAAACTAGTTTTTTTTGCCGTTTTTTGCTCGATATTAATAACGACAAAGGGTAGACAGTTGAAATTTTTACAAATTATGTATTTTTGTTGCCGCTACAGCAACAAATACTAAAAACAGAATAAAATTTATATTTAAGGGGGGCTCCCATACAACAAACGTAATTTTTTTGCCATTTTTTGGTACGGAACCCTTCGTGCGCGAGTCCGACTCACACTTGGCCGGTTTTTTATTTTTCCGACGTTTCGACACCTTTGCAGCTGCCGTGGTCACGGGGGACTGGTATCGGGAAAATCAAAAATCAAACGAAACACCAAATAATTACCAAAGTTCTTTCAATAAAACCGCGCTACTATGCTTGTAACCGTTAAAAAGTGTTTTATTTTATGTTTGGTCGTAATACGTATTATATTTTGCAGATAATACTGTAGCCGAGCTCAAATTATTAACATACTTACTTAAAATTGTATATGTATTTTTTTTGTATTGCGTTTAAAAAGTCTGCTAAACAAATTGAGAGCCATTTGAGGGTGTTGCCTTCCGATCTGAAGTAGCTATTATTGTATTAATATGGATATGATCAGTACCATTTTGTTCCTTAGGTAACAAACAAGTTGGTAACATTTCTTAATTAATATATATTTAAAAATAAAATACAACAAAAAAAACAACTACGTACCTATTGTTTGTTACTTGAGTACCTAACAAAATTGTACTGGTCATATCCATATTAACACAATAATAGCTACTTCAGATCCGCTCTCTATTTATAAGTTAGCTCATAATCTTAACCAAAGCTTAATTCAGTACTGTAATACTGCCCAAACAATTTGCTATGGTTAAATCGCATAACAAGTACAAGAAACAAAGAGCCGGATTCGATCAGTTAAAGCGACATTTAACAATATGTTTGACCAGAGATCTGATGCAGTGCTAAATACAAGCTATTATACCATTGTAATTATAATGACCTTTTACAGTCGCCAAATGTACCGATAATAGAAATTAAACTCGACGTTTTGTAAAGCTAATAATTATGTTGGTACAAAAAGTTAGGGTTCTTTACGATAAAATGATTTAAATGAGAATAATATTTTACTAAAAAAAAGTAAATGGGCTGTATTTTTAGTGACGTAGCTGCTTTTTTACGAATAAACAAAATTAGAGTTGGTAATAATTTCTAATTTTACACTTGCATTAATCGAGAAAAACAAATGAATTTTTATTACAATCCAATTTCCTTCTCTTGTTATACCTTGTTCTCGATGTCACTTAGTTTGCAGCTGAAAACTCGCACATATTTTTTTTATTTTTCCAAAAGATAAAAATAAATTGAATTAAAGACCTTAGAGTTGTTGCAAAATAAAACAATTTTGAATTGCGTAACATTGAAAGATTCAAAAATTAATTGATATTTTGTTCTAAATGCAATTAATTTCAAACTAGCGGCCGCCCGCGACTGCTTGGAAAGATTTTTGCTATCCCTCGGGAACAGTTCCTTTTTTCGGGATGAAAGATACCCTATATCTTTTTCTGCACCCCTGACAACGTGTATGCAAAATTTCATGATGATCGGATCAGTATTATCAGTTAAGACGTGAAGGCGTAACAAACAAACAAACGGACTTTCGCATTCATAATATTAGTAAGGATAGAAACTGACATTTTTTTAGCAAAACATTGTAATTATTTGTAAAAAAATAAAGATATTTTTTGACAATAATAATTACATAGTAGTCTCTTAAATTCCATAGCCCCTTCTATACAAAACAGACAGACAGACGAGGACACTAGTTACCAACAATGATACTTACAGGCACTAATTTAATTGTCTGTTTAACTCTTTGTTTACTTAAAGTTTAAATTGAATTTAAATTATAGTCCTGGTGTAAAAATATCTTTAAAAAATTATAATTAGGAACAGTATTTTTGTTTTTTTATGTATGGAACGTCTTGTTTTAAATCGAAATCAGATAAAATAACTTCCGATGATTTGATTCCAATTATGTTGAAATAAAAGTCAAACAGTTGAATTTTCTTTCTACTGTGTTAATTTAACCATTATTATAACGTTACTTTTTACATTCATCATAAAATTATTTTTAAATAATAATTTATTGACATATCGAACTATATTTATTTCTAAATATTTATAAATTTACGAATACTGTTCTGAAAAAATAGCGGAACGTAAGGAAAAATTTAAAACACTTTATTTGCAAAAGTTTTTATTTCAATTCCTATCTATTTTTAATATTCAAAATAAAATAGGGGCGAATTTATGCTTTTCCATTCAAACGAACTAACTTAAGGGTAGGTATTTTTATGATAAAATCAATCCTCAAGAGAAAATAGGTGGACTTTATATTTTTCCATACAAACGAACTAACGGTGTTTTATTGACAAATTCAATGTGCAGGCCTATTACATAAAAATAATTATGATAATCGGACACAATTCAATCAATTTACTTGATATTGTACTTTTATTCGTGCGTTTGTTAGTGTCATGGAGTGTGATGAATATCATCCGCTTATCGCGATTGTTTTTATGTAGGTAATAAGCCGTTTTATTTGAATTTGATATTGTTCAAAAGCTGTAATAGTCAACTTGCGAACATTACTGTCGAATTAACTGTATTATTTCTCCTATTTACCGTGTGTCAGTTAGAATATTGGAGTTTCATACAAAAATACACAAAATTTAACATTTTTTAATTCTAACTGACACATGGCAAATAGGAAAAAATCATACAATAAATTCGACAATAAAGTCGGCAAATTGACTATTACAGCTTTCGAACAACATAAAATTCAAATAAAATCAGATGGAATTTAATATAAAATACCTTTTAGTACTTAGCTCTTTTGTATGGAAAATCATATAGTGACCCCTATTTTCTTTTGAGCAGTATACAATAATTATTGAAATTCTAGATTTTAGGCATTCACAATGTTATTTTAATATTAAGAGAATTAATTTAATAGAAAAAATACTAGAAAAAAACGACTCACCCGTAGCGTATCCTGTCTGTACTGCTACGGGTGAATCGTTTTTTTTTAGTATTTTTTCTATTAAATAATTCTCTTGGTATAAAATATTAAAAAAAAAATGTACACCAAGAGAATTAATTTAATAGAAAAAATACTAAAATAATATCGAAATACCGTATATCGTCAGTTGCCTGTCAAGTGGACGTTGAAAAAGGTACAAATTTGGGCGTAGCGGGCGCACGTGCCGTCGCGGTGCGGCAGCCTTCGCGCCGCGCCTGTCTACTCGCTCACTCATCTACAGTCGGACACACAAGTTACTATGCATCGCGAAATTTTAATCATTTAGTTCCCACAGTGGGGTAGTGGTGAAATGAAAATGAAAAATCCTCATGCTTATCATTGACTACGGCCGTTACAAAGCTTGGATTGCAAATTATGGATATTCTTATTATTTATTATTCTATTTTTACCGAATGAATAAATGCATAATAATTGTGAAAAAAGTTAATTTTGTAGCTTATTTCCGCAATCATCAATTACTATTATATATTCTGTGACAATATATGCAAGATGCACCGCCCGCCCGCCCTCAAAAAAAATGCACATTTACACTATAAAATATCAGTGCATATCTGCAATTAGCCAGACAGCAACACACCTAGCACCTTCACCAACTAAACCACTCCACACGTGTTTCGCCCCAACCCGGAGCATCCTCAGGAGTTAGACCGTGCGTAAACCAACACCGACATCTTACATATATTGTTTGCGAAATAAGCTAGTTATATTTCTTTTTTCCCAATGGTTTGGGACTTCCGTCAAGTGACGCCTGAATCAATCAAATGCATAATAATTAGTGATCTAAGTAAAGTAGTATTGAATTAACCAATTAGTTATTTTTCTCCCCCACAGTACCTAACTCTTCAATAGGTAGAGCACGATCGGTAGATTGTTTATCTGCCTCTCGTTTTCACTGTTCGTGAACGGCCCGAAGGTCACAGCAGAATAAAAAGTGCTCCAGTATCTGATTACGGAGTTATTACCGGCTGGTCGACCAACAATGAAGCTTCCTACGGCGCCGATGAAATAGCCGGCCAGATTGGGTTGCCATTTATCGAGAAGGACGAACCGAACGAACGGTTGCTTTTTGGTGTAACTGTTATAACCAAGAACCTTATAGAATATGAATATAAGGTTCTTGGTTATAACACGGTTTCACTTTTCATACTCTGTTTTGTAGAAATGAAGAAAAGAGTTTACATACAAGATCAACGAAGCTTCCTACGGCACGAGAGGGCGAGCCAGTTATAATAGGAAACCATTTTTGTCTTTAGGCCAGTTTGTTTTTTCTTTAGAATCAAAATTACGTTTCAATGGCACTGAACGACTTTCCTTATACTCTACTCTGAATCTTCAATACAATTTATGTGATAAAAACTGTGAGCAACATCCATTATATTTTACATAACATTGTTCAAATTTCAGCCAGTTATCTTATTTCCACGCAACACATTTTTTGCGTAAATATTCCCATTAAAGTGTCGACAAAGAACGCACAAGTCTGAAGGGGCTATTACGAAAATCAATCATGCGGTTCGTTGCGAAAAAAACTATTATTGTCCAGCCAACAATATTAGCCTCTCACTCTTATCGCCCCTGAATGGTACATCTCGATCGTATCTCACTTTTGTATGCGAGAATTCGATTCGAACCCGTCTGGCCCGACAGGTGTGAGATAAAAATGAAAGTATTTCACCAGTCTATCAATTGTTCTATAAATTGGTTATATTATAACAATTTGATATTGTAATGTAGACATTTCGATCATCTTCGCATGCTTGAATTACATTTCATGTTTGCTGTCTTTCAACTTGCAAGTCTTAATGAATTTGCGAATGTAGATAAATACGATTTCACTGGTAGACAATGTAACTTCAAAATAATATTTTAACTGAATTTGATTTGCATTGTCTTCTGTCTATTTCATTTCTGAGTAAAGCTGTGTGTGTACGGCCACTGTTCTGTAGTGTAATTAAGATAATATTTTAGAAAAAATACTAGAAAAAATCGACTCACCCGTAGCACCTCAGACGGCCTACAGAACGAATAAATAAATAAATAAAATATGCATCTTGGTGTTTGATTTTCCAAATAAAGACACTAATGTTCTACACAGAAATATAACAGCATAGAATTCTCTGTTGTTAATTTTAATGTTCTTTACCTATCTATTAAAATACAGGATGTCCCAAAACTTTGCTACATGAAGGGAAAGTACCTTAATTAATATTGAAGGTAGGAAATTTTACTGAAAGAAGACCTTCATTTTGTTTTTGAAAATAATTAAAACTATATTTAAAGAGTTTTGAAAAATCGTTTGCCCTAACTAGGAATCGAACCCACCAAATATGAAAAAAAACAATCTATTATTTTACTATACCAGTCGAAAAGATTACTCATTAGGATTATTTTTTGTTGAGTAACATAGCATCTTAAATAAAAGGAAGACAATGAAATTTAACATTTAAAGTTTAGTAATTACGTATTGTATCAATTTGTATCTAATCTTCTTAGCGTATGTGGATTTAAAAATATCTTTGAATGTAGTTCCAATTATTTTTAAAAACAAAATGAAGTCTTCTTTCACTAAAAATTCCTAATCTCAATATTTAAGGTACTTTCTGTGTGGCAAAGTTTTGGGACACCCTGTATACTTATAATTATAACTGTAATTTACACAGAAACTGATACTGCACAATATGTTGTCAAGCTCCAGTGATGACCTGTAACAAAATATAAAGAAGGTAAACAAGATTACGGTAGGTATCTTCACTCGGAAAAAAATTAAATCATTTTACATAAAACTTTTGGAGTACTGATTTGCGCTTGTAATTACAGATTGCGCAATAATTAAGTAAAATTATAATCAAAAAGGAAAATTTTCAGCTTTGTACACCTATTATATTTGTTACCTAAATTTTTAACTAACCTGAAAAAATAAAAGGTAAGTAGGTACCTAAATTAAATATGGCTTTCACAAGAGTTTTGTAAGCTACGAATAGTTAGCATAATGCGACACGTGCTACCTAGAAAAAACAGACTTCCAATACTCATTTTAACAAATACTAAGTAAAGTAGCGATAGAAGTTAGGATTCGATAGTTGTTACAATGTTAGTAAAACTTGCGACATTTCGATAGTAGGTATTATACTAATACGATAAATTATATGGAAATAATAGTATTTTATCAATTCACAGATTTATCGGTGTTTTCAATGTTACGACACTATCTACAAACTATCCAATTTTACACCATTTTTGTAAACTCTAATACAAATTGGCCTGGAAAGTAACTAAACACTTTATTCATCTAACGTGATTCAGGATACAATACAACTTATAATCAGAACACAAAACTGGATTTAGCTAGATCACAAGCCAAATCTTCGTGGCATTAGCATAGTCTTAAAGTATGAAGTACAGTAAGTAACAAATGTTATTTTTTAATCACGCCAATTATTGCGTTCTTAAAGTAGGATAGGATTGCAACATACTGATCGATCATTATTTGAGTGTGACCAAGTACGAAAATGTTCAATAGGCGTATCTTACTATGTAGTTATAGTTAAGAACTTAACAAGAGTATCAGTGGTAGGAAAATGATTAACTTGCAGTCGCATAGTGGTATGTCGACATAACATGAAAGTATAATTTGCATCTCCAGTCAACCATGACAGAGCACAATAAAATTAATCTCAGAATCTATTTACACAGTTCACTATTATGATGTGATCTCATATAATGATTGAATATAATATCATTCTAAGTGGCACACTTGGGAAAAGACCAACCGCTTTCTATTGCTTTTTGCGCTATAGAAATATTACAGTTTTTTTTATATTTTTTGTGACGTTAAATTTTATACCATATTTTTTATATATAGTTCATTGTCATAATCACTTCTTGCGAAAGTGATTATTTTGGGGACAAGCAACTTTAAGTCATAAACTACTAGAATAGGCATGATGGAAATTATATGTCATAAACAGAGACCGGACTTGCGGTGGCACGAATAAAATTACGTTTAATAGTGCGTGGACAACTTAATTATCTATTTGTGTAATGTATCAATAAAAAATATAATTACTTAAATAACGTGAAAAACGAGTAAAAATCAAAACTAGATTTTTTCTGCAAGGCATTACAAACTGAATAAGTAAAAATCGTGAATTGTAAAAAAATAATGCACTGCAGTTTTTCTTGATGCAAAGATAGCAAAGTCAGAGTGAAATACAATGTATTTTTTTTAAATACATCCTCCTTGTTAAAATACAAAAAAAATTACAGACGCGATCAAAGAAGTTCTACTTCAATTATATTTTCAAAACATCGATATGTAAACATTTACGATAATTAGATAATCACTAACAAGTTGGTATTCCTGCTACCGCAAATCCGGCCTTTGGTCATAAAACAAATAATACGCAATATATAAAACTAAGAGGTATACAAGCTACTCTAAAAGTTTAATATGTTTACGATTTTTATTAGTATTTGGTTATTTAATTCATTAGTCGACATCCCTATTATCTTTGATTTTTATAGTGGAAGTCACCGGAATCATACCTTTAGGCTTTTAATTTTACAAGAAATGAACTTTCTATACTTCTAAACGTAGTTTTCTAGTCTTAAGAACTTATTTTTAACCACAGATTCAAAGTCAAATCAAGTAAATATTAAAAAGAAAATGTAGGTATGAAACAAAAATGTCAATTAGTATTAGGGTCGCGACACACGAGTGGGTGCGCCGGCGCATCGTGACGGGTGCTTTTCTATCTGACCGATGTGTATCTATAAGTCTAGGGGACAGGCACCCAAAAGTATTTATTTGATGATAACAAAATACTAATTTGTACCAACTTTTTATGACGAATACGGACGAAGTACGCCTATTACCTACATTCGACTCGACTGTAGTAAACCATATTAAATCTTTATCACAGCAGGCTACATTTCTATTACAAATTACTGAAACAAATAGCTTGTAACTATTGGCAATACTTTTGGACGACGTAGGTAACCCATCTATAATAAATGAATCAATGTGCTACGGCAATATTATTACCACGACCATCCAAAACTAATTGTTCTAGCTAGAGAAGTGCATATTTTTTACAAGTATTGTTGCAACTCGAAATCGAACTCTTGATACCCATTCTCAGAGTTGGTGACGTCTAAAGCGGTGATCGAACCTCGAGGTGATGTTGTAGTAAGCGTACACTACAACACATTATACACTAAGTCTTAGAAAAATAACAGAATAACAGAAATAATCTACTGAAAAAAAATACTTAAGTAGATAAATAAGAAAGTATTCCACATTCGAACGGTAACTTGGATAGTAAGGTATAAAAACTATATTATGTATGTAGGTATCTTAGTTAGTACTTACAGGAACCTATTAATTATATAAATAATGTAAGAACCTGTTATTTCGTATTTTTTTGTCATTTAGTTTAATTTAGTCGAGAAGAGTTCATTTATCGATAAACCATAATAATAACCAAAAATTTACCCCAACCCTAAGAACGTTTGCTCCCAAAATGTACCTCCGATAACGGTGTCTCCGATAAAGCCACCGGTGAATCTCAATGTCATAGTAAGCGTCACATTAATTATACACGAAGTGTTAATAAAACAAAGCTTGGCCCCTAAACTATAGGCGCGGGCGCACAATTTGCGCGGCTCGTGCCCGCGCGCCGAGATAACACGCTTGAATAATACATTCGCTCTCGTTGCATTGTGCTCCACTTTATTGTCAGAACCCCTTTACAGGAATTCTGTGCAGTTTTGAAATAACATCGCACTATCAAAGTTGCCATTTCGTAATAGATCTTGTTAAACTGTAATCGATTCTATTCACAGATCGTTATCGTTGAATACAACTTTGTCGTTTGATAATGTTTTCTTTACAAATGCTTAATGATATTGAAACCTTAGTAAAAGTAACTAAAACTAGTATCGTTTCTGAATAAGACAAGGTATAGTTTCCCTTGAAGACCCTATTAAATTAATATTTTTACTTAGACAATTCTAACGCTTCCGCGCGTACAGTATTAGAAATAAAACATTTTTACGGATACGCGCTGTAATCCGTAAAAAGTGTTTTATTATTTTACTTAACGGGTTATTTTTGAATACGTTTATATTAAGAACACAACTGACACAACAAAGAATTTTCAAATTTAGATCAAACATGGCGAATCATACATAATTTTATCATATCAACGCTCGAGCGGCCCGATCGGACCGCACAACAATGTAAAATCAATTGTTTCTCATTTTCCGGGGTTTGAAGGATTGAAAAATATAGCTAATTAATATTGCATCGTAAACTAAAGATTTTAACAGTTATGTAACATTATAAATATGTCAATAAAATTGATCTATTTGAGGAGCCTTGACGATCTTTTTTAGTGTTCCGTATCCAAAAGGTAAAAACGGGACCCTATTACTAAGGCTCCGCTGTCCGTCCGTCTGTCTGTCTGTCTGTCCGTCTGTCTGTCTGTCACCAGGCTGTATCTCATGAACCGTGATAGCTATACAGTTGAAATTTTCACAGATAATGTATTTTTGTTACCGCTATAACAACAAATACTAAACACAGAATAAAATAAATATTTAAGGGGGCTCCCATACAACAAACGTGTTTTTTTGTCGTTTTTTGCTCGATATTAATAACGACAATAGGTAGACAGTTGAAATTTTCACAGATGATGTATTTCTGTTGCCGCTCTGTCAAAAAATACTAAAAATAGAATAAAATAAATATTTAAGGGGGCTCCCATACAACATACGTGATTTTTTTGTCGTTTTTTGGTACGGAACCCTTCGTGCGCGAGTCCGACTCGCACTTGGCCGGTTTTTTCGTCTATAATGGGACATTTACAGTTGTCGAATTTCCGAGCAACTTGCAGGGCGACTTTAGTCAAATAGGTTTTTTTATCGACAGTCGCTTGTAATTTTAATGAATTAGTGATTTCTCAAGCGATTGTCGATAAAAAGCCCTAGTCGACTAAAGTGACCAAGCAAGTCAACCAGAAAATCGACCCTTGTAAATACCCCATAATTTGACATAATGTCTGAGAATGGAGAGCAAAAAGTGCCTTTGTCAATATTAGGAAGTAATTAAGAGTCTTTGACAGTCCAATTAAATAGCTGATGGTCTTTGTGTGTTCCGATGCGTAGTAATAGTAAATAAATGCTGGTCACATAATTGTTGCAAGAAATTCGATTAAAATATTGGTGACGTTATAATAGAATCGATAAACCCGGATATTAGTTTTATGAACTTTTTAGATACAATAACTTTGCTATATTTATAGCAAAGCATGTGCTTACATTATTTGTATTTATTCTAATTATTTTCTATTTTTTAACCGACTTAAAAAAGTGGTTTAATATTTATACTCACATTTTTTTTTTATCAAATTCAAACAAGTAACCCCAAATTACAACAATATACGTAGCTAAAATCTTTTCTCCTTAGATAAGTATCGTAAAGTAAGCAAACGATAAAAAAAAGCACTCAAGAAGAGTAGGCCTAAATGAAACTTGTCTAAAAAAAGTTTTTACTAAAATTTTATTGCGCAATTATTACGTGAGGTACAGTAATTACAATCTCGTTCCGTACACGACGAACAATGAAATCGACATCAAAAACGATTCGATCACGGCCTGTCTTTTTATCGCTGACCACGCAATTCGATTGAGCCTACCGAATTCTCTATTACCACACGCATAAAATGCAATATCGTCGGCCACAGCTCTCCGTGCGTCCGATTTTAATTAATTTTTCGTAAGAGGAACTGTAACACTTTTGTTACGTAAATTATTTTTTTGCTACACTTGTGATATAAGGTGCATTGTGTGTTATTTAGTTGGAGCGACATTTTGTCTCAAATAAGGTTCCCTATGTATTTGCATAAAATTTTAAGGCATAATATGTCATAGCATAATATGATTTCGCCGAATGATGTTTACGCATAATATTAGTTAGTCATAACAGCTTATGCATAATTTTTTTAAGCATAACTACTTTAAGCATAATCATGTTTAAGCATAATATTCTTTGGCATAAATTTAAACACGCATAATGTTATTTACGCATATTTTTATAAACACAAAAATCACGACGTTTAAAATCACGAAAGAACATTTTAACTAAATACAAAATCCCGAAGCTCAAAAAACCGAAGGTTAATTGAGGGTTACATGCCAGCAGGTCGGTTCTGGCACTTCGCCGGCCGCTACCGCGGCACGCTCGCTTTGCTCGCTCGGCTCGTGCGTTGTTGGTCGCAATGGAATCTTACCTCCTCCTCGCTCGCTACGCTCGCTCGTCGTCGCACCTAATAGACCTAAACAGATTTTCGGGATTTTTAACTATCGGCATTTTAACTTTCAGGGTTTCGAACTATCATCTTTCATTTAATAATCGATCTTTCAAGTTTCGTTCTATTGGATATCAACATTAAGGATTTTCGGTATTTTAAAAATAGGTGTTTTATGGGTCGATGTTTAGGTCGTATGTGTTATGAGTTTTTGGCATTTTGATACAATACCTACCACTTTTGCATGAAAATAAATGAGTGCGTAAAAATATTTATTCTTATTGTTTTTGAGTTTTATGTCTAAATAATATTAGGCGAATAGACAATATGCTTAATAACATTATGCGAAAATAAATTAGTCTAAATGGTTATTATGCTAATATAAATAGTATGCCAAAAACAATTATGCGAAAGCATTATTATGACAAAAAAGATTATGCCAAATTCGTTATGCCAAATCAAATTAGGTATAAAACATTTATGCGAAAACAAGGGATCCCCTCAAATAATCATGTTATCAATAACAGTTTAGAGTACCGACAGTTAATATTTGATTGAGTTACTAAAAAGTTAGACCTGACGCACACTAGCAACATTTTTGTCTCCGCAACTAATTTGTTTCTCACATCAAGTCAACGGGTTTGTATGAAAGTGCCGACACGTAGCGACGCGACAGCAGGCGACTTTTCATACAGACCATGTGACAGTCAAATTAGTTGCGGAGACAGAAGTTGCTAGAGGGCGCTATGTCTTAAAACCATTTTTTACGAGAAACGTATACAAAACTGTAACGATTTAATTTTGGTTGTTATCTTCTGTCAGTATTGCAATACGAAAATGCAGAGCTTTATAACCCCCTTACTAATAAAGATTGAATAGCAGATGTGTAGTTACACAATGGTTACTCTCTGTCAAACTAATTGAATTTGACATTAAAAAGAAAGTGACAAAACACTGTGTAACTATGCAGCTGCTATACAATCTTTATTAGTAAGGGGGTAAGTGTATTATTAGGCAAAAGTTCTCATTATAAGTCAATTCAGTTTCTTACCGACTTCATTCAAAGGTTTTTAAGAGTTCCGGTACCACAAATAAATTAAGAATAATTTGGTGATAATTTTTATAACAATTCTCCGACCTCAAATGTTTTCATTATTTACGAGTATGCTTTTTAGCATAGGTGTGAATCAACAATTTATCAAAAACATAATCTTTTTAAGAATGCCCTTCTTACCTACTTAAGATTGCATCATCAAGCAATTTTGACGTTATGAGGACACAGCAAGGATCAGCTATCGGCATCGTTTGACATGACACGCTCTTATTTATTAAATTGATCTTTGGCCATGAGTACTACATTACTCTCGCTTATCATGCTCTTCAGTCAAAATCACTCGATAGTGCATAAACATACTTAAAGAACGCCAACACCAGTATAAGTTGACGTATCGCGCGTGTGTCTTACCTATTAGGACAATTAGGAAGCTTTGTAATGGAAGGGGGTCAAAGCTAATTGGATTGTGTTGAACTTACCACAGCACAAGTGCATATGTCACCATGTCACCATTTTCAGATTGTTATTTTATCCGATTAATAACGATAGAAGTAAGCAGTTTAATCTTACAGCACATAATAGATATAAGTTTACAGCTGGGATACTTCTGAGGTTGGCAAAATTTGTGAAACTGCCTTAAGTCTAGAGTGGGCGCGCTGTTTTTAGGGTTCCGTACCCAAAGGGTAAAAACGGGACCCTATTACTAAGACTCCGCTGTCCGTCTGTCTGTCTGTCTGTCACCAGGCTGTATCTCATGAACCATGATAGCTAGAAAGTTGAAATTTTCACAGATGATGTATTTCTGTTGCCTCTATAACAACAAATACTAAAAACAGAATAAAATTAATATTTTAAGGGGGGCTCCCATACCACAAACGTGATTTTGGTGCCGTTTTTTGCTCGATATTAATAACGAGAACAGGTAGACAGTTGAAATTTTCACAGATGATGTATTTTTGTTGCCGCTCTAACAACAAATACTAAAAACAAAATAAAATAAATATTTAAGGGGGCTCCCATACAACAAACGTAATTTTTTTGCCGTTTTTTGGTACGGAACCCTTCGTGCGCGAGTCCGACTCGCACTTGGCCGGTTTTTTTTAAACTTGGAGAGCGTTTTTCCGTTGCGGCAAAATTTATCTGTGGCGGCTAAATGCAAAATGCGGCAAAAAGGCAAAGTGCATTTTTGACAATCTTTTATGTTTCATTAATTATTATGAATTTGAAATATTGAACATCTTTATGATTCATTCTAGTTCAATTTTCAAAATTATTTGATAATTGAATTCTAAACTATTTATTCTTCCAAAAACAAATACATTTTTACTTTACATTAAATACAAAGATTTTTTACAGTTAAAAAACAAAATAACTCCAACTTCTAAACTAGGACGAATTCTGTATCTTAGGAGTTAGTGATTCCTCCTTATTGCATTAAGTATAAAAACTTTGTAAAGCGCAAGTAAAGCGTTTTTTTTAACAAAAAACGTAATTATTATATTAGGTTACAAGACTAAATGTGTGCGTGTGAGTGTGTTTTTGTGTGTGTGGGTGTGTGAGTGGTGTAATGAGTGTGTTATTTGTTTAAACTTTCAGTCGGATTAAATTTACTTTCATAATTTAGTTTTTCAGAATTCCATAAAAAATGCTGAAACAATACTTACACGGTTTCTACCCACGAACGACCAGAGCTTTGGGCGTAGCATGAATGATCGCGCGTGTCGTATCGTCGAGATCAGTCTTGCACAACTGTAAGTAATAGTAATTACAACAGATGGCTATTGTTAGGTGGCCGATCGGCCTCCGCGTCGCGCGGCCTTCGTCGCAGGCGCACGATTTTTGACCACAACTATATTTTTTGTTTGGAGTTGATAATACCACTACGCAGAAGTAGGTTTCTGTACTATCGAAGAGTTAATTGGCTGTAATTTGCATAAATTGAATGCTGGCTGAAAAAAGATCCTCGGAAAACTTTGTTAAAACAATTTAATTTAAGTGTACTTTAAGTAAAGATGGAATTGTCATAAAAAAACCAAAATAATGGCCTCACGTTAATGATTTTATTTTAATTAACGAAAAAATGCAATTCATTTGGTATTAACTTACCCTCATATTTGGGATAATTTAATAGGCTTAAAGAAATATGAAAATTAGCAATGATATTGAAATTAAAACTTAATAGAAATAAAAATAGAACATTAAGCTAAGTGGTTATAGCAACTCAATGCATGTTCTCAGACCGATTGGCGATTCGATATTGACGTTCATTAGGCTATTTATTACGACTGCTAGATTGGTTATCATAATAATATTGCCTTCTGTTAATGACATGATTGAGATACAACGATATGCCATCACTCGCGGAAGCTTAAACGCGAGAACTGTTTTGTTCTAAGACCGTGATACCAGTAGCTTTCAAAAAAGAGCTGTGTCATTTCCTTGATATATAAAATATTTTAAATGTTCAGTAATGTGGCATAAAGATTTGTCCGGGTTGGATAAACACCACAATGGCGGCTGTTTTTAGTGATTTTGGCGATTAGCAACCCATCCGAAGACCAGCCCTAGCGATGGTTGCATAGATCGCTCTAATTTCAGGCCGAACGCGCGACGGTTCCATCGAATTATAAAAAAATATTTATTAAAAAATTGGTATATTCACCCATCAATCCATATTGTGCCCGCGTGGTGCCCTTCTTCCTAGAGTCTGATGGGCGCCACCAGGATTTTTTCAGGAAGGTGCATCAGCGTCTATACATTATACTTACTATTAACATACTGAATAGAATGAGGATATTGAAATTCTTGACAAGGTGATGAACTTTGGATAGCAACCTAGAAGCCTTAAGTTTTGATTCAAACAGAAATTAATTAAAAAAAAGAATTTTTTACCTGCCAGGGGGGTGCAAATGCACCCCTTGCACCCTGCGGCCGGTGCCCATGTCTGCCGTGTCATCTCAAACCCGCGGCAAAATATTGAAACTTTATCCACTCAAAATACTGAAAAGATCAATTTTTATCAGAAGTACAAACACCTTGACAAAAGTACGAGCTAAAAAATATAATTAAAGTATAATAAAATTGATATTTCACAGTATTTTGAGTGTATAAAGTTTCTTTTTGCCGCAGGTTTGATAACACGTCTCGTTGGCCAGACTAATAGCGGAGTATTTACACGGAGCAACTTGGCAGGTGTCTTTGACCGAACGCATCTCTTGTAAAATCAAATCGCCACCTCCTTGAAATTAGGTTTGCGATTAATATTTTACAAGCTATTGTCGATAAAAAGTGCTAATTGACTAACGCCTGCCAAGTTGCTCCATGTAAATACCCCATAAGGAAAATTTGTCCAGTAGTGGAGACATTAGGTAAACTAATTTAGTATCTATATAACGATATCGATATATCGATATAACAAATACTATTATGTTAATTTAATGAAAACCTGTTAAACATTGTCCTAGAAGTAATGTAATATTAGTATAACGCTGTTGGTTTTCTTAGATAATAAAAAAAAAAATCGAAAGACCACTACACTATAGCATGTTGCGGTGGTCATGACTGTTATGGGGCGCTGAGCAAAAAATACTTCGTAGAAAGAGTTATTCTTGAGTATTTATACAGAATACTAGGCAAATGCCATATTAGTTTTTTCTATACCCAAAAAAAATAATTAGTCAACAGGAAAGGCCGGTCTAAATGGTTATACGTATCTGTGATATATTGAATAGACATTTCTTACAAGTTTGAAAATAAATAATTCCGATCTAATTCCAATAATGTTAAACGCTAAGATATTATGTGATTATATCACCTTAATATGTTCACTGGCGCCTTGCAGTTTCCGTTATGCCTTATCGAACTCCAAAAGGGCATAGATAAAATTATTGAGAGATCAGTATTTGATAATTTATGGGAAAAACGTGTATGGTTATTTCTTGTAGGTTTTAGGACCATACAAATCCAAAATGTTGTTAATATAGTAGGTACTGTACTACACGTGTTTACTGTGCTACTACAACTAGACTTCAAAATAACAAAAAAATAGATACCTACCTATTCTATTCTTTATTTGAACTTGCAATCGGAAAATAACAGAAGGGTCAGAAATGTCAAATAGAATTTGATTAGCTATTTCGTGTCACGTAGTAGTTTTATTGAATATACTTCGTTCGTAGAACGACTTTTGATCAATTGGTCAAGCTGCCAAGCAAGCCAATTTGCCAGGAGCTTCGATCCTCTTTCAGATCAAGGGTTTTCAAAGTGTTTTCAAAGTTTCTGCCCCCCCAAAGGAGGGGGGGCAGAGTCTCTTCAAGGGGGGGCACGGGCCACCTGTGTAGTTATGGGCCTTATATAAAGAGAGGGGCGCGGAATTTCTTTTTGGTAGAAATGGGGTGCATCCTAAATAAGTTAGGGAACCCCTAGTCTAGGTGATCTAGGGCCAGCAAGCACAGGTTCGTATCCTAACCGAAAAGTATTTTTTATTTCCTTCTAAAATAACTTAATAAATATAAAATGCAGAAAACAAAAAACCGGCCAAGTGCGTGTCGGGCCACGCGCAGTAGGGTTCCGTAGGTACATTATACCATACCATATTTTAATACCGCTATCGTTTTTCGTCTGAAAAAATAACTTTGTTTTTCACAGTGTTTGTATGAATGACAAAGTTATATTTGCGGTTTTGGAAAATGTACTATATCTCGAAAACTAATTACTGTATGTCGTTCAAAACAATTTTCGTTGAAAGTGTTTATTAAGATCTATAGTTTATATTTTTTTTTGATTTTTCACCCTCTTACTTTAAAAGTTAAAGGGGGGGGGACACACATTTTACCACTTTGGCGGCATATATTTTTCAAACGGTTGACTTTAAAAAAAAATAGTCTTAGGAACCTCAACGTCATTTTTAAAGACCTATCTATAGACACTCCACAAGTGTTGGTTTGATGAAAAAAAATATTTTCAGTTTCAGTTCCATGTATGGGGGGCCCCCCCTTAATCTTTTATTTTTTTTATTTTTGTATAAAAATCGTAAAGCGGTTCACAGAATACACCTGCCTACTAAGTTTCAACTATGTAGTCCTAATAGTTTTGGAATAAAGTGGCTGTGACATACGGACGGACAGACAGACAGACAGACAGACAGACAGACAGACAGACAGACAGACAGACAGACAGACAGACAGACAGACAGACAGACATGACGAATCTATAAGGGTTCCGTTTTTTGCCATTTTGGCTACGGAACCCTAAAAATATTGCAGTAGCAGAATAAAAGTGCTCTAAGTACATTTCATACTAACTCTGGGTTTCTCTTGATTTATTAACACGTAAATATCCATCACCTATCATGTTTATTATAGCCCATTAGAATCATAGCATCGTAATTGAAAGTATAATATGGCTATGATTTATGCATAATTGTGGTGGCCGTCAAACAAAAAAACATGGCACATCTTGAGCCCATTATCGGCAGAGAAATACGAATTATTCTGTCTGTAACGAAAAAATAATAACATATTCTCGATTCTTGCGCGCGCATTAACTTGGTTAAGGGGAAGTTGATTGTTACAAACTACATTGCATGTAGAATATATGTTACGCCTATATTTTGTAGGCGGTTCAATGGGTCATCGATGTTAACAACGCCGGTTTGTGAAAATAATATCGTTTACTTCCGAAAGATACACCATTTTGAAAGCAAATATGACAAATTTGAAAAGTCACGTGCTTTATATTATGGATCTCGGGGTAGTGCGGTGTCGCTTCCATGAGGGCTTGCGGCAGACTGACTGGGCGCTGGTTTTGCACCAGCTACATACGCGGAGACGACACCGTACTACCCTCTTTTAACAAAATGTAATAACTAAATAAAATTATAAAGAGCACGTCGCTTACACAATTAAAGTTTTTTATTTGAATCCCTATGTTTGGGTGGTTTTTGAATATACGTATACGAGTACCTATATAAAAATGTGCATTTCAGTAGGCGGAAACACCTGAGTTGACGATGTAGATAATTTAGAGAGTGAAGCTGAAGATGATGATGAAAAAAATTTTTTAAAAACAAAAAAACCGACTTCAAAAAAAACCTGCCTCTAAAAAGCAAGAAATAATATTTAAATCATTAGATACGCATTATAACGTCTATTGAAGTTGGGTGGGGTACGAACGTAACGTACGTACGTACGGGAAGTACAACTTCCTTTTTTTTCTATTCTAAAATCCCCACCCGACTTCAATAGACGTTATAATGCGTATCTAATGATTTGAATATTATTTCTTGCTTTTTAGAGGCAGGTTTTTTTTGAAGTCGGTTTTTTTGTTTTTAAACAATTTTTTATTTGTTTATTTTTTGTGTCAGTACCTTCTGTATTAGATAGTGTAGGTAAGTATATTATTTAGGTAGAAAAATCGGCTAAGCCAAACGTGAGTTAATCGCTGAGAAACATAAGAACCTTATTTTTTTTGTAGTCGGTTAAAATGACTACACTAAAGGTATCTCCTTTCCAACACAAAAAACTTCATCTATTCGGTTCATAAATAACAAAGTCGTCAAGGTAGTTGATGCAAAATCATAGTATTTTCAGGATTACTTGAAAACTACTCGACCGATTTGAAAAAAAATTAAATGGGACCATTTCGCAAGCAAACTCAATCGAACAAAAAAAGAATCATCAACATCGGTCCATAAATGTCAGAGATATGCGCGAACAACGATAAAAAAAAAACATACAATCGAATTGAGAACCTCCTCCTTTTGTTGAAGTCGGTTAAAAAGCTTCTTTAAAGTGCTACTTTAAAACATAATGTTAATGACATTTATTGGTTTATTTTTTTCTCTCGCGGGAATGCTGCAGTCTCACCTCTTTTAAATGGGCGGTTTTCCAAGATCAAAAAAAAATTCGTTCAATAAAAATTTATAGATGGCGTTTTGTGAAGCCAACGTAAAGTTGCAGCATTTGCGATCAAATTTGTTTCAAAAAATTGTTTGCGATAAATTGCTTAGTGTGAAGGGGGTTTAACTTTACGGCTCGACTTTCATAAACTGCCATCTCGAATTATTTGGAATATTTTTTTTTATTTGAGTTGTCAGAAGATCGCCCATTGGAAAGTTCTTTGAAATCTATTCGACAGTATCATAAGGCTTTGCCTTAAGAAAATTTCATACAGCCTCGCTCCCAATGGCATAAATAATTTAGTGACCTTGCCGGCAGTAAGTGTATCTTTTAATTATTATCATGAAGGATCGGTTGACATCGCGCGTCACTACAAGGTCAGATCGACTAGATATTGTTGGGTAACGTCGCTCAAAGTTGCATGTTAGTTTAGTTACGATTTCAAATAGCAAGTCAAACTGCAATTTCGTTGTATACAATTAAACATTTGAATTAGTGAACTTTCAATCACGCTAGTTGATTAAAACCAATGCAGATCGGCAGTGGTAGTCAATCTTTTGGATCCAAAACCAAACCGTATTATTCAAAACGACAAACAACATCTTTGTTGTTCTTTAAATGTTTTAACCTCTGAATTAATGAGATGTTAGAGTTGAACATTAAAATAATGAAAATACAACATTTTACTGATTGAACCGAAATAGGGATAATCGTTTCTTCGGACCATCAAACTGAACAACTTTACTATGTGACCAACTCTGAAATAGCGAAAAAATTCTGCTGTTTCATACAAAAAAATTAATAACGAAAATATCAAAATGTATGAAACAGCGGATTTTTTTCGTGATTTCGATGTTGGTCCCATAATAAAAGTTGTTCAGTTTAATGATCTGAAGAAACGGTTTTATTCATGTAGGGTTCATTCATTAACACGTTGTAAACTAGAAAATAAAATTCACGGGATACAAAAAAAACGGTTACTTTGAGGGAAACTTAACGGGAACTTAAAGAGTTCGACTTTTTTAGAGCATCTGATAAGCATTTTGTGTGTAAGTTGTTGAACATCACATTTATTGATTGAATTAACTGCACCACCGGTCAACTGCAAAGAAAAAGCTACGTGAAAGCGAAAGCTGTCGAAGTCCAAAGTCAAATAATAATAATTAAAGTAGACGTGTCTGGAGCAAGGCCCCTCTGACATTTCGGATTTTGCCAATTTTCACTTGTTCCAGTTTTGATACTGATTGCTACAACCAGATCTCGGAACTGAAGTATTCAGTCATTAAAGTGACGAAAGTTCAATCCTTTCTGATATTTTTTTTTTCATTATTACCTCCGACATCTGAATACAATGTCAACATTAACATATAACAAATTAATTAAAAGCGAGTTTTGAAAGTTTCCAAGCTAATTCGGTTGAGATTTTTTTTATGAGCAAATTCACGGTACTCATGCCACGGCTATTTTTAACTCGGTTACTGCCGCTTTAATTACTTTGTCAAAAATAGCTGTCATAAGTTGCTACTGGTAATAGAAAGACTAAATTGAATATTTAAATTGGACAGTGTATTATTTGTTCAGCAGAGGACATCAGAGAGGAAAATTTTTGAAAGATTTTTCCACTCGATACGTTGAATTGATTTTCTAATGAAATTAAGTAATATTGCTATTTTCATTGTGTTTATTTTATCACTATGTAATCAAATCATTGCCTAAGTCTAGTATTTTTAGACGGTATCATTAAATTCCCCCTAGTCACTGCTAGAAATAGATAGCAAAACTGGTAAAAGTTGCCGTTTTTGATAATTTGATCTACTTCTACGAATGACTACGAGGAAATGTAGTGATAACTTCTAAAAATACTACGCAAAGTTTTATTGAAATAATTTTCTATTAACACTAATTGAATAAAAAAACTTCGTAGGCGCCACTTATTCGGTGGTAAGTATAGCCACCTTAAGAAACGCTACGATCTAGCGATTTTGAAAGATTAAATTGACAGTAAATATTGCTTAAGTATTTTTATAGAATATTAATATTACTAATTAATACCGCACTTACTTATCAGCTACTAGAACTTCCAAACGCAACATTCACATAGTCCTATCTTCCTGGTTCGATAGTAACTTTGGGCATTTCTCGGAACCTTGTCCTCGGTTTAAGTTTATCTTTTTTTTCACTTATAATCTTTGTTGTAATTTTGACAGGAGGAATGCAGCGGTCGTGGCCGGTCGCGACATCGCGCGTGACTTCTAACGAGCTAGTCGACCAATCAGGTGAGACCTCTGCAAATTCAAACAATTCGAATAACGGTTCCACTTTTGATACTCGATAGAGGGTAGGCGAAGATCTTTTTATAGTGGTTATAACATAATCCGATCCGTTGTCATCTCAATGCCGTCTGAAACACGAACATCCGAATTTTTTCTTCGCCTCTATTAATGATTATTAATTGTGCGTTGTTAATATATGGCTTTGTCAATCGTAACATATTAAGAGGAGGCTCCCAGAATTTGGCAATATTTGAACTCAAATAGTGACGTCTGTACAATCTCAATGAATGTCAAATTCAGATATATGCTTTTATGGACCTTCATTTAGTGGATGACGGCAGGATTTCAGAAATTATTGAGTTTGGCTCGATAGTTTTTTATTCTGAAAACATGTCCTTTTTAGGGGAATTTTTGAAATATCTCTTTAATTATACATCGTTTCTGAGCAAAATTTTTGTAAATCATAAGCAAATTACGTGTTCCAGTGACTGACGGCACAAAAATCGTATATATTAATTATTACTATTGTTATTACCAAAAAAGAGATTAAATACCAGCGCGCTGCGGGCGCCGCCTTCGTTAGTACTGCGCAGTGCGCCGTCGAGGTAGGACGTGTGTCGCTCGCGCATCGAATTTTTTATCAGTACGAGCATTGCTTTGCAATCTATCTATACAGTTGTTTAACGTATGTACTTGCGCAGAGCAACGGAGGGGATTTCGCGGGGGCAAGGGCGGTTTCCCTCAAATTTCTATGATAAAGATTGTATAACTGTGGCATGGGTAACAAACAGCAAAGCGCGCATGTTCATCGTTCTGGCAGAGCCACGGTCTCCGATTTGCGTGAATTAAATACATCACGAATGTCAATTTTTGCCAGTCGGGAGCTCGGGAGAAAGTAGGTTTAATCGCCCCCCCACTGGAAGAGGTACATCCGAAGATGTACGTATATGTCCATTATTAGGTTTGAGGAGCCACGTCACACCATTATTTAGCAGCAAAGTAGATTATTTTGTAGCACAAATCCTGAAGTTAGCATCATAATATATCGCGAGAGGTATCAATGCAAAGGTGGCTCCTCAGTCTAAACATCAGGTTTGAGGAGCCATTCTGGAACTCGCTAAGTACCCGTTGAATACTTTAGAAAATTAATGCATCGTTTAGCAGCAAATGTGTTAAGTACTTGCTATTTTTTTTTATTTTTAGCTCAGTAGTGCTGGAGAACGCAATTTGTATGGCTCCTCAATGCTGACGTTTTGCATATAAACAACTTACTTACTGTACCTACCTCAGATAACAATGGAATCAAAACCAGATACGCTTACATTTAGCAAAAATTTCTGTTATATATGGCTTTTTTCGTTTCCACAACGCGATGTGGTCGTTTGGTATGTTGACCACGACGCGAATTTCGCTTTGTGGTATTTCCATGATTACCACAATGCATTCAAACAAATACACGCATACAAATAAATAAATAAATAATGCTTGGACAATTTTTCACACAGCGCCATCCAGCCCCAAACTAAGCAAAGCTTGTAATATGGGTGCTAGACAACTGATATTACTTATATACTTTTTAAATATATACTTATTATACATAGTAATACCCAGACCCGTCATAGAAATTGAAATTCATCATTTCAATTTCGGCCCGACCGGGAATTGAACCCGGAACCTCTGCGTGGTAGACCGGCATGTTGACCACTGCACCACTCAGGTCGTCTGATATGATGTCAAAGTAAATAAAAAAAACTACTTGTCCTGGTTTCATTCATATAATATGGTTACCTTTCACAGCGAATTCTTAAGGAATATCGAAAAGTATTGTATTTCAGTCACCGGAAGAGATACAGTGCTGAATTTTATAGATGTACTTAGCCGACATTTCTGCTAAATGTTAGTGTCTCTTGTTTTGTACAGCAAAATTCAGGGCACCTGTAACCAAACTGAGCATGCCAATATTTAGTTCTGCTACTTTCCGAGAAATAAGCCGTTGATTCAATATGCCATACAATTGGTACATCGAGTAGAAAAGTTTTAATTTAAAAATAACATCATTATCGTAAATTAATCTTCTTGAGACATTCTCTGAATGTTGCTCACCACAGCAATACACACACACAGTGTCCTTATTTGTGCCTTGTTTTACCAATTTTATAGTCATTAAGTAATTTTATTCTTAAATTTTATGTTTTTTACTTTTAACTTTGACGTATTTTATGTTACCGTAAATGTAGTGACGGGGATAGTAATATTTTGAGACTACTATTTAATTTCGTCGGTTTCGCGCTAAAATTCGATTTCATCGCCATGCGGACCGCAGCCCAAAACAAAGAGTATTTCTTTGTTTTTTGACACCGACAAAGAGTATATTTTTATTTTATTATTTTTTAACTAGATCAAACTGTCATAGGAGAGGCAAAGAGACCTAATTCCATGCAGCCAAATAGATATTATTTTTTTTACTTCCTCTTAATTTTTTTTTTATTTGTTTGTGCATGTAGAATCGATGCTTGTTGGTATTATCTTCTTCTTAACGTGTCGACTTGGTATATGTATAATTATATTTGTGAGGACCAGAACTCAGCCACTGATATCGCATTATCGCGTTGGTATTATTATTATGTAGGTATTATTTCGTTGAAATTGTCTTTTCTGTATTTTATAGGAAGTAGAATTGTTTTTTTTTTGGTTTGTCTGTCGGTTGTCGTCACCAATTAGGCTCCTCCAGAATACTAGCGTTGCAGTGGTATGCTCCGGTATGCCACTGTAGCATTGCTGAGGTTGGGGCCTTGTTGGCCGCACACAAATTAGTTCGTGTAGGTACATTGTTTTCTTTTTTTTGGTTTATAACTTTTATTTTTAATTACCTTACTGTCTATAATGTTTTACGGTCAATAAATAGTTTTTCTTTCTTTCTTTCTTCTTAGTACCTAACTAATAATATGTGTATATACTGAATGGGGAATAGTAAAAAGCATTTTCTTTCATTTTCTTTCTTTCTTATTAGTAAGCTTGCCATAAAAATATAAATACTTATCTATAGTTCTATTACTTACTTTTATACTTACCTTTATAATTCTAATGAGTGTTCTCAGAACAGATCAAGCCTTGTTTGCAGGCGAAAAGATACATAAAAATCATATAAAACATATATTTTAAATCAGTTGAAAATTTTGCACTTTAATAATCGGAAACCGGGGCGCTGCCAGAACGATGGACACAAAGCGCTCGGCCGCGCGATAAAGTGCGGGAACGAGACAGTTGCGAGTAAAATAAGTGGGTGGGGGGCAGCGAACGCACGTAAAAATTTTGCAAGCGGACTCTTAACGTCATATTGTCTCAATAAAATAATTGCGGGGTCCGTTTTGATACGTTATCTTATTGACCTTTATTCGCGTATTAGGCATACGTAGGTGTATAGTTATGTCAAAAAAATGCAAAATTATTTTGATAATATTATATTAAGTATATAACTACTGTAGTAAGACGAAGTTCGCAGAAAGAGGACAGATGCACATTGCACAGCATCACTGCTGGAGTGAAAAGACTTATGTTTATAAATAGGTTTGTTACATAAGTATAATGTCTGGAATTATATGTACCTAACCTACAGTGAATAGAATTTTACTACCATAAAATTCTATTCACTGTAGGTTAGGCTACTATGAAACATAATATGGACAAGATAATATAAAAATAGAATTGTAAATGCGAAATATCTAGATAACATAAAGGCACGAAAATAGTTAAAAGGTAATTAGGTTAATATTCTTCAGACACGCGTACAATGTCAGCCTCCCCCAAGGATCTCCACGACGATCGGTCCTGCGCTGCCCGCATCCAGTGGCTTCCCGCGACCTTCACCAGATCATCTGTCCACCTTGTCGGGGTCTACCCACGGAGCGACGTCCGGTGCGCGGTCGCCATTCAAGAACCTTTCCGCCCCAACAGCCATCGGTTCTTCTCGCTATGTGTCCAACCCACTGCCATTTCAGCTGAGCAATTCTTCGAGCGATGTCGGTTACTTTAGTTTGCTTGCGGATCTCCTCATTTTTGATTCGGCCACGCAGGGAAACGCCGAGCATGGCTCTCTCCATTGCACGCTGAGTTGAGCCTCCTTATGAGACCCATAGTTAGCGACCACGTTTCACTGCCGTGAGTCATCACTGGCAACACACACTGGACATATAGGTACAATGTCATACATGGTCATACCTCTCTCAAATAAAAATAATTAGCATAATGGTGGTAGTCATGTTAGCGAGTTCTATAGAAACACCTAATAATTAATAACGTTCTTGCATTGACTTTAAATCGTAATGTTTCTCGCACAACTGCATATAATGGACGATATTCGCTTTTAGTCATTCATTGTTCTACCTTTCTACGACCAATTTAGCATGAGCTATGAAGCTAATAGTTAAAGCCAATACTAGTATGTTTAATGAATACCTAATTAAATTGGTTTTTCGGTACGTCTAGAATCGTGACTAACAAAGTATATGTAAATAATTATGATTGATGAGGATCTTTCAACGAAATGCGGCACGTCCTTGCTAGAAACCACCTGTATGTATGGACATTGTAACTCGCTATGATCGATAGCACATGTTGTGGGCTTATTTATCAAAAATAACATGAAGGTCGCGTGCTTCGTTAATTTTGTTTCTACCTTTTTGGATATATATTATTTCAAAATAAAAAAAATACAAGAACAAGGAGTATTATTGGGGTAGTTTTATATTCGGTTAAATTAGTTAATTATATTTTTACAGAGGACATCGCTTGGTATTGCTTTTTTGGATTTTTGAGGTGATTTGTGAATGCACAATAATACGTCAATCAATTTATTAATGCCGGCTGTACACTCTCATCAGAGAGCTCTCACCCAGCCTTGTCCGAATGTCTCGCACGAGAGCCCCGAATGCGAAAGCAGCCTCGCACCGTCGTGCAGACGCAGTTGTGAACTCCGAGGAGATGGATGACAAAGTAGAGTTTTCTGCTGCCGTTGCCTTGTATGCAATCAGGTTATAGATTGACTCTATTTGATACTATTCTAATAAAATAAGTGACGTTTCCATGTTCCACATTTTTGAAGCACAAATTATTCGATTTTGTTAAAAACTGCCAAGACGATGCGTTCACAGCCGAGAGCACGCGAGACTGTGCAGGAGTCAGGAATGTTTTTGCTCGGCCTTGCGACAGATAATCTTTGACCCTTGGGGACCCTTTGACTCGTGCGCTAAAAACTGACACGGGGCAGAGAGCAAGCGAGTGACAACGAGACACCCCGAACAGCAGCGAGAGCTTTCCAGCAGCCCTACCATGAGTTGTTGCAAACTATTTACGTTACAGTAAACTATCGTTTTCTCTCTTTTACTCGTATTGACTGTGAGCAGTATATCCGACAGTTTACTGTAACGTAAACAGTTTGCATCAACTCATGGTAGGGCTACTGTTCACTCTCGCACTCGGCTGTCTCGTATGGTATCACGGTGAGAGTGTACAACCGGCATTACATATTTTTATGAACGATGTTTATGAAGCGGAAATTTAAAGGAATTCCAAATTACTAAGATAATAAGAATTATCAGGCCATGCGTTTTTAATTGGTCATGCGTCCTTCAAGAGAGTTGTGTTCAGGGAAATCCGCAACAAAATAATGTATAATGTATTACCGGACCTTTCTAGGAAATGGTGTATCTTTAGAAAGCTTGTTGACCTTTATAGCTTTTTTTGTATTTTTTCTTGCATTATTATATGGGCCTTGGGAAACTCAATGGTTTTTACGAACAACACATTAAAACAAAAACATTCGTCATTTCACTTTGCTTGAAAAACCCCGTACCTGGAAAAAAGGAAGTTATTGATAAAGTATTTAAAAAAATATTTCCATCGTGGAGCTTTGGGTATCGCAATAAGCACAGCTTGTATTACTCACAAATATATCTTAAGTAATATGTTTAATGCTATTAGTTATATACCCAAGTAAATTAACTTGTAATAGCATAAAAAGATCACTAAAGATTCATCAACATAATAATGTAATCTGTGCAATTATCCCTAATGAGCTCTTTACATGGGTCGATTTTAGTCACCTATGACGGTCGACTTTACGTCACCTCAGTGCTTGTTTGCCCAACAGACCAATTTAGGCGAAAATGACCTTTGAATGTAGTTTGCTTAAGAACCAAATTCTACACAGTCTAAATCAAGAATAACTCGCGTAACTAAAAAAACCAATATCCACTATTAGAACTTTACTCTTCGTGCTTGTATGGCTTACCACCAAAAATTAACCGACATCCAATATCAAAATTCTAAGCGCGTGCTTGTTCGCCGTAAATCCTCAAATAAACCAATCACAGACCTGCTCGCTCATGACGTCACACGTTGCTGTTCCGCCATCTTTTGGCTAGAGGGCAAACAAGCACACAATACAAAAATACTTTTGGTTCCTGTTTGGCTAACATTCCAATGAATGTAGTCTATATCCATTAACGTAATTGTAGTTTCGTTTTTTTGTCCAATATCCATTTTGAAACTGGTTTTTAACTTGTAAAATTCAAAGTTTTTTATTTTTTTATAGATTATTACAAGTCCAAATGTACCATATTTTTTAAACTATCGTAACATTACTGCTTTGTTTAGGATATAACATAGAAGAACAAAAAAACATTGCTCCTGTAAAATTACCCAAATGGTCTGTCGGCCAAACAAGCACTGAAGCGACGTTTAGTCACCTAGCAAGTCGCTTCGTGATCGAGAAAATCGTAGGTGATGGCGTCGCTGTCGTCTATGTAGTCAATGGCGTAACCTAGGTAACAATGTGTAATAACGTAGTTCTAGTTTAACAATTGTTAAAATATCTGGAAAGATATTTCAATTGAATGTCGAGGTAATTCCTCACATTGGTGAAATAACGCTGGCTTACAGCGTAAGAGTTTAGGATATACTAGGAAAAATTCGACGATGTCACTAGTGACTCGGTAGCTCAGCGGTCAGAGCATTGGACCGGATATCCAAAGGTCGCGGGTTCGATTCCCGTCTGAGTATTGATCTGGTGCGAGTCGTATTTTTTCTAGTATATTATTTAGTATTGTTTAAAAATAGCATTGTAAATGCAAAAATCTCAAATTTAAAAATTATATAGCTTTTTCATCTCAATCAATTGTTAAAATATCTGGAAAGATATTTCAATTGAATGTCGAGGTAATTCCTCACATTGGTGAAATAACGCTGGCTTACAGCGTAAGAGTTTAGGATATACTAGGAAAAATTCGACGATGTCACTAGTGACTCGGTAGCTCAGCGGTCAGAGCATTGGACCGGATATCCAAAGGTCGCGGGTTCGATTCCCGTCTGAGTATTGATCTGGTGCGAGTCGTATTTTTTCTAGTATATTATTTAGTAACGTAGTTCCAGTTTTGGCCACCGGATCTGATAAGTTTGTTCAGTCACCTACTACCTACTGGCCTAGGCCAAATTGCCATTAACACGGTTGATTTTCGCCGTGCGGCGAAAGTTGTGCGGCTTTATAGTCACCCATGTAAATACTCCATAAGTTTGACACTATATCTCCATGATTTAACTTGACATACAATTTCAATCATAGTTGCCATGCCATCTATACTCTGCTCATGAGCACAGAGGAAATAATCACTACGTTTTACTCATGAGTTTGATTTTAAAACTTTTAATCTCAAGACCATGATCCACGAGGTGTGATCTCAACTGTGAATCATTTAATTTAAAAACTTGCTACTGTGCCTTTTACCAACAACGTAAATTATGATAATTGCATCCCACACTCAGCTACACGGCAAATATCCCTTTCACTCACCGTCCGATCCTTTTTACCGACTTCAAAAGGAGGGAGGTACTCAATTCGACCCGTTTTTTTTTTATATTTGTTTTTTTTTTTTTTTTTTTTTTGTTTTTTGTATGTACACTGATTACTCGAAGACCGATTGAAATGATTCAAACGTTATTACATTAGGTAAACTCCCAAGTTGGTCCCATTGTTTAGAATTTTGAAATCGGTTCAGTACTTTTCAAGTAATGTTGAAAAAAGCACGAAAATAGTATGATTTTGTGTGAACTACCTCGATGATCAGTCGTATAACTCCTTTGTTTATGAACTGAATAAGATAATTATTTTTTTGTTGGAAAAGGGATATCTTAGTGTAGTTCTTTAACCGACTTAAAAAAAAGGTTCTCAGTTTGACCCACATGTATGTATGTTTCTCCGCGATTAACTCACGTTTGGCTGAGCCGATTTTAATTTCTTTCTAAATAATATACCTACACTACCTAATACAAAAGGTACCTACACTAAAAATAAAATAATAAAAAATTGTTTAAAAAAACAAAAAACCGACTTCAAAAAACCTACCTCTAAAAAGCAAGAAATAATATTCGTAATAATAAAACACGTCTATTGAAGTCGGGTGGGGCTTTTAGAATAAAAAAAAGGGATTTGTACTCCAGCCCCACCCGACTTCAATAGACGTGTTTTATTATTACGAATATTATTTCTTGCTTTTTAGAGGTAGGTTTTTTGAAGTCGGTTTTTTGTTTTTTTAAACAATTTTTTGTAACAGATGTACGGGTTTTTAATTAAGATGTGAATTTTGTTACTTGAATAAATGTATAAATTTTAGTACGTTTGTTTTTTTTAGAATGTCAATGTAACGCGTTGCGTACCTTTAATGATGTTGGCTTGTTTAGGTACAGTTAGATTCAAACTAACACGATTTGACAAAAAACCGGCCAAGTGCGAGTCGGACTCACGCACGAAGGGTTCCGTACCAAAAACGGCAAAAAAACACGTTAATACATCATCTGTGAAAATTTCAACTGTCTAGCTATAACGGTTCATGAGATACAGCCTGGTGACAGACAGACAGGCAGCGGAGTCTTAGTAATAGGGTCCCGTTTTTACGCTTTGGGTACGGAATCCTAAAAATGAAACATTTCCATAAAAATATTGACTTTAATGAATTTTGTCTTTTGGACTTTAACCAAATGTTATACATGTAGTTAAGCCTCATCACGTGTATTCGGCTTACATTGTTTCTTCTTTCATACAAACAAACAGATAATATCTCCACACGAACAAGTTACGAAACCATCTATCTACGTACGCCAGTGTCTTATCGATGAAGCGGTAGATGTGGTGCAAGAGTGATTTATTCAAAGGATAATGTCGGCGACATCCCCAGCCGTGGGCGGCACTCTGGGCTAATACCTGACAGGAGATATAGCGCGGTCTTAGGAAATATAAACTTAAAGCAGTATCACAACTACAATATAAACGTTCGAAACGGCCCGGGCGCACTAGGGCGCACTCACAGACGAGGACACGCGTTGCAATGCAGATGATGCAGATAGCACAATATAGAGAGAGTACAGTAGTTGAGCTTAGCACTTGCGCGCTCGAGCAACGCTCACATAGACATCTCTCACCGACACTGTATAACTGCAATCTCAAACCACTCTCAACTCAAAACAGTTCGAGTACGTGACGCAGCGGCGAGAGCTGTCTTTGTGTGTGTGCGATGGTCGAGCGCCCGTAGTACTAAGCTAAACTTTTGTTAGTCTCTCTATTTTGTGCAGATAGGTAGTTGCGTGTGCAACCACTGTGTAACGTCCGCCCGCCTCGTGATCCTTTTTAGGGTTCCGTAGTCAAGCCATAAGGAACCCTTATAGTTGCGCCATGTCCGTCTGTCCGTCCGCAGCTTAGCTCAGAGGCCCTTAGTACTAGAAAGCTGTAATTTGACATGAATAATGTATATTAATAACGTTGAAAAAGTGGTAGAATAAAATCTTGAAAAATATGTTAATATTAGGTTTAGGTATTAGGTTTTTTCTAATGACCCATCCACGACTTTATTGTGTTGATTATTCATGATATTGGAGTGCCAATGCCCTGCTATGTCGTAGCGTAGGTGTTAATCAAAAAAGGTATTTAAGATGCGATACTGTTTTAGCTACTTTACTGTAGCGTAGCGCAGCTCTGGCGGAGATTTGTATTTCAGGTGATTTAGAGTACTTACAAACGTCGTGTTTTGGTAAGTTTTGAAATATTAGTTACTATGCTATTCCGAAGAACAGCTATACTAAAACCAATATAAAATTTAGTTTCATATGACTCAAATAGGTACTTGGGAATATTTTGTATAGTGCCATCAGAAAAGAATATATTGAAAGGTACAGTCAATCTCAGCAGAACACTTAGGAGCTTTAAAGTTACTCGTGTTACAGAATATATATTTATATTTTGTTTGCGGCATTTGTATCCGAGTGTATTTTAAATGACTTTTTTGTAGAGAAATCCAAATTATTATTATATTACTTGATATTATTTTTAAAAAAATAATTAGAGATTATTTATAATCGCCTCTGTGGTCTAGTGGTTCGCCCACCCATGTAAGACGGGTATGTATTACAATGCCGAAGTTGAAAAGATCGAATTTTACAAGACCTATGAACGAAAGACCGAAAATTGAAAAGTCGAATGGTTGTTTGGCCGTACGTTTAAAATCCCGAAAGGACATTTTACCTAAAAGACGAAATCCCGAAGCTTGAAAAGCCGAAGGTTAATGGAGGGTACACGCCAGCAGGTCGGTTCTGGCACTTCGCCGGCCGCTGCCGCGGCACGCTCACTTCGCTCGCTCGGCTTGTGCGTTGTTGGTCGCAATGGAACCTGACCTCCTCCTCGCTCGCTACGCTCGCTCATCGTCGCACCTAATAGACCTAAACACACTTTCGAGATTTCGAACTATCGGTATTTTAACTTTCGGGATTTCGAACTATCGGTCATTTAGTAGAGTGAATCGATCTTTCATGTTTCGGTCTATCGGATATCGACATTTCGGTTCTTCGGTATTTTGAAAATAGGTGTTTTATACGTCGATATTTCGGTCGTATGTGTTATGAATTGTCGGCATTTTAATACATACCCTGTAAGACGCATGTGTCCCGGGTTTGATTCACAGAAGGGGTACAATTTTATACTCGGTTTGGTTGGTGGTAGGGCTTATTTCAAATCCGCCTGGCTAGGTACCACCATCTTACCTGAGTCTGACGCCATAACAACAATTTAAAAATTACTGTGTTCTGGCAGTTAGAGGTAAGATAGCCGGTTCCTCAGTGGATGAGAATTCAGGGTGTAGTGTGCTTCCACCTTCGGCCTTATCGTCACTTAACATCAAGTTAGATGAAGGCCAACCACTACCCTGTTATGCATAAAAAAATAAAATAAAAAATCAAGTGTACTATAAATATTACACGTAAACACTTCTAGGCTTCCGCGCGTACAGTTCATCACTACATAGTATAAAACAAAGTCGCTTTCTCTGTCCCTATATCCCTACGTATGCTTAAATCTTTAAAACTAAGCAACGGATTTTGATGCGGTTTTTTTAATAGATAGAGTGGTTCAAGAGGAAGGTTTATATGTATAATACATGGTGTTAAATTCCACACTACACCGAAGCGAAGCGAAGGCGGGTCGCTAGTTAGAAATAAAACACTTACAGCTTAAGATTACAGCGCGTATATTGGTTAATTCAGATGTAATTTTAGAATAATTGAGTTTTGATTTGTTGGTTTTTAGGGGTTTCCCGACGTTTCTACATCTTTCTAGGGGCCGTGGTCACGGCATGACTAAAGCAAAAAGCTGCTCATATTTTACTAATTAATTAACTAACCATACGTATTTTAATAATTTATACCCCTGTTATATTTCTAGTTACAGCACATTAATTATTTGCCTACGTACGCATGATTTTTCCTTACATAAAATTAACATAATATTTCATGTAAAGTCACCGCTTTTAACGTTTAATTAACGACACGTAACATGAAAGATTTCCTATAAAGATAAGAAGCTTTGCGTAAAACGATATAAATCAATTAAGTTATTTGTCAACATTTTTCTGCGTTGATGTATGCGCCTTCAACGAGTACATAAGTCAGTAGTTTTTCATTTTTGGCAACATAACTAATGTACATGATTTGCTTTAGATAAAATAATAATAATATTTATTGTGTACAAAGCTTACATTACAATTTGAATTACTCCTACCTCCTGAACTAGGAATTAAACTAGGAATGTTGAAAGTGCCTAATGAATAATAGTCATAGACATTATGGTCACTTTTTGGCCTAAAGCTGCATTTTGTGATGGAAGCAAGCCGCTTTGCACAGTGATAGTGGAGGCCAAACTAAGCGATTTCATCCGAGGATAAATGAGATTCACCCCTTAGGAACAGAGATGGCGCCACTTGTTTAAAAAAATCTTTAAAAATTTCTAAAACCTAAACGGATGATCCGATTATGATGATTTAGGTGTTTATCGACAGACAATCAGTTGTTTTACTATTAAAAAAATAATAAAGTAGCAAAAAATAATAATAAATACCAAAAAACCTTCATTATTAAAGAAAAAAAAAATTTTTTTTCAGTATTTATTTAATTTTATAAAAATAATGTATGAATATGGTCCTCTTTTATTTATTCGTATTATTACCCATTTAGTTGCACGTTTAATAAAAAATACTGCATATCAATATCTTGTATAGTTCCAAAGTTATTGAAGAAAACACTACATGGTGCCGGTATATCCCTTAATTCGCTGAACAAAAAAAATTTCAAAAGTGATATTTTTTTCTTTACATATGCTTTATTTATGATCTCTATGTATACAGAAAAATAAAATAAAAAATCTATAATATACCAATTTTGAGAAATTATATGTTTAATTCGGCGAGTGATCTTTATTCTTGAGTTTCGAAGGTGCTGGTTACCCTGAAAATAAAATAGCAATGATATCATAATAATAAAATAATAATAAAAGACGCTAAATAACATTTGAATTAAATCTTTATTTTACTTACGTTTTATTTTCGCATTCGCCTTTGCAGGTTTTGCACTGTAAAGTCCAAGGTAGGCCAACGCCTCGGCAGCCACAACGCATTGAGTCACAGTTCAATTTACATCCACAATGGTCAAGGAGGCTTAATTCTGGCCAAATTGCAGTAACCTTCGACCATCGTGGAGTCCATCTATCTTTGACATCTTTCCATCCCCAAGAAGATGGACTTTGGATTGATTTATCCATAAGGCATTTCCCCATGCACGCAGATCATGTTGTTCAAGGGCACCTGAAGTAGGCGTAAGACTTGTCACTAGCCTGCTTTTAGTCGAAAACAAATCTTTCCGAACCGCCATAACAGTAATGTTCTCTGTTTGTGCATCGTACAGCTGGCAAGTGCATCTGGAAGCAAGATTAGCTTTATTTGAGAACGAATGAAATAATTATGTTAACTTACACTATATACAATAAAACAATGGGTACAGACCTTTCCAAATGAGCCAATATTTGTTCAGAGGAATTTCTATAGGATAGGACTCGACATACTTGCAAAAGCAGTAGTTACTTCAGGGTGTGAAACCCATGTTTTAAAACAAGTGTTTTACCTTTTTTATTCAAATACAGATGCCGGCATATATATTGGCAAGAAAATGAAAGAGACAAAAGATGCGCAGTAGCCATAAACTTAGTGTTTATGGCTACTGCGCATCTTTTGTCCCTTTCTTTCTCTTGCCAATATATATGCCGGGCAGTATAACACCCTGTGAAAGCATGAAAGCCTCGAAGCGCAGTTGACATTTCATGACCTAAAGTATAAAGCAATTTTTTGCACTACTGCTACGTAACGGCATTTGTTAGCTGTCCCCGTCAACATCGATTTACCTGCAGACCTTCATCTTTTAAAATTTCGTACTTAGTACGCAATAAACAGAACCAACACATTTGTGTCCGAAGATCGCATTAACATAATATGGATTGCTCCTTGCCTATGCCCAGCGATCTCTATCAATTATAATCATCGACTAAAAGCAGGCTGGTGACAAGTCTTCCGCCTACTTCAGCCGCCCTTGAACAACATGATCTGCGTGCAGCGTCTAAGAGGGCGACATATATTATGGGGAAATGCCTTATGGATAAATCAATCCAAAGTCCATCTTCTTGGGGATGGAAAGATGTCAAAGATAGATGGACTCCACGATGGTCGAAGGTTACTGCAATTTGGCTAGAATTAAGCCTCCTTGACCATTGTGGATGTAAATTGAACTGTGACTCAATGCGTTGTGGCTGCCGAGGCGTTGGCCTACCTTGCACTTTACAGTGCAAAACCTGCAAAGGCGAATGCGAAAATAAAACGTAAGTAAAATGAAGATTTAGTTCAAATGTTATTTAGCGTCTTTTATTATTATTTTATTATTATGATATTTTTCATTGCTATTTTATTTTCAGGGTAACCAAGCACTTTCGAAACTCAAGAATAAAGATCACTCGCCAAATTATACATATAATTTCTCAAAATTGGTATATTATAGATTTTTTATTTTATTTTTCTGTATACATAGAGATCATAAATAAAGCATGTGTAAAGAAAAAAATATCACTTATGAGATTTTTTTGTTCAGCGAATCAAGGGATATACCGGCACCATGTAGTGTTTTCTTCAATAACTTTGGAACTATACAAGATATTGATATGCGGTATTTTTTATTAAACGTGCAACTAAATGAGTAATAATACGAATTAATAAAAGAGTACCATATTCATACATTATTTTTATAAAATTATATAAATACTGAAAAAAAAATTTTTTTTTCTTCAATAATGAAGGTTTTTTGGTATTTATTATTATTTTCTGCTACTGTATTATTTTTTTATTAGTAAAACAACTGATTGTCTGTCGATAGACACCTAAATCATCAAAATCGGATCATCCGTTTAGGTTTTAGAAATTTTTAAAGATTTTTTTAAACAAGTGGCGCCATCTCTGTTCCTAAGGGTGGAATCTCATTTATCCTCGGATGAAATCGCTTAGTTTGGCCCCCACTATCACTGTGCAAAGTGGCTTGCTTCCATCATAAAATGCAGTTTCCTTTTCATAATTACTATGACTATAAATAATATTGAAATATACACATCAACTTTGTCTAGGGATATAGGTGTTATTTTCATACAAACGAGGTAACTTTGAAGCCTTGGTTTTCTGCCAGGGATGTACCGTGCTGTAATCTGATGATTGCCATCCAGGGACTGAATGGAGTAGATTCAGATCGCTATACACACCCAACTGATCTGATCAGCATTCTAAAAGATTAATGGGTCAGAGTTCTCTGTTTGAGGATTTCCATACATTTTCATGCTATTTTCGCGGTTTTTTTAAACATGTCCATTACGTTTTTAGAATGCTGGTCAGATCAGTTGGGTGTGTATAGCGATCTGAATCTCCTCCATTCACTCCCTGGATAGCCGCTATCAGATCACAGCACAGTTCATCCCTTTTTTTTTTTTTTTTTTTGTATGCCGAAGAAAAACGCTTTTACGAGCTTCCCTTCCCGCAGGCGATCGGGAAGGGGGCATGTGGGACTCGCCAGGAGGGGACCGCAACATTCAACGTTGCGGCTCCCTCCACGACTGCCTCTCGTAATTCCACCAGGTCAAAGCCCGATGGAATCCCAGGAGGAGGGAATACCCACTAAAAAACTCCGGCACCTGCCCTGCGCCGCTACGCCGACAGCCAAGGGGCTGTATGTGGGGTGTGTAAAGTTACCTCGTTTGTATGAAAATAACACCTGGTATCCCTAGACAGAGTTGATGTGTGTACTTACTATCCAATAGGTACATAGATCAGGGGGTCAAGTCTACTAATGTTAACGTCAAAATCGTGTTTCAATGGTGTTTGAATGGATGTGCTTTTTGATACAGTTTTTGTTTCTGAAACTCAAAATCGAGACACAATCACAATGTGTTTCCGTTTTGGGTTTAAGAAACAAGAACTGTGTCAAAAAGCACGTCCATTCAAACACCATTGAAACACGATTTTGATGTTAACATTAGCAGACTTAATCCCCAAATCTTTTGTATAGGTACTTAACGAAAAAAATTATTAACGGCTGAATATTTTTTAATTTTCTATTGAAGCTTTAATTTTTCTTAGCTCCAATGGGTCGTAGACATATTTTAACATTAATTTCAAGTTGACATTTCCACGCGTACTTAGAGAAAAAAGGTATTGAAAAAACAAATAGAGTAACAAAGTTATCATACTTATTTTTCCCCTTTTCCTCTTCAGGTATCAGGCATACAATAAGTGTCTTCCAAAGTACTGCGACTTATTTCACAATATTAAAATAGATTTCTCTATTTTTTCACCCAAGTAGACGCCAAATGAAAACAAAACTTTTATGTTAATTAAAGACCTTCGTATGTTGATCTTATCTAGATAGATAGATGTATGACCAACGCTTGTAAAGCATTTTTAAGTAGGAACCGACTATTTCCGACACATTTTTTTTTCTTTGCATCATTTATCGACGTGTTATGTTTGACAGTCAGTAGGTAAATTAGGCAGGTTTCATGACTACCAATGACTTCCTTTTAATATCCTAACTAAAACATTTAAGAATAAATTATTGTAAGTATACTTTACAAAAGTATGTAAGTGTAAGTTTATTGCTGTCCCGCGCTGAAAGTGAAAACCTAGTAAACATTACTTTGTTTAGATTTGCAGAAATCTTGAAATATTATTTAAGAGAGATAAAGTTTAAGTCGGAAGTTTAAATTGTAATATTTCTTGCTTTTTAATAAATTTTTATCAAGTGTGACGCTTAGAATAATAACACCTAGAAGGCGAGTCCGCGTCCGTATGGTGAGGCAATTCAAACTAAGCCAGAATGGCTTGGTATGACTATTCGGCCCGTTAGTGCTCAAGTGATATTCGTGTCGAAAACAACTCCCGAAAATTTCATTAAAAATGAGGGTTTGCGCAATAAAGGGATGTCACAATCAGTTCACATTACATCGGAACAATACACGAAAGATTGTAGATTACATTTCACGTATTATTAATGCGTTTGAACTTAATTTTTTACGTAAAACATTCATCAAAATAAACCATAACTTGACACTTCACATTTTATGAAAATGTTGCCAGTACGGGGAAAAAAATCTCCCGCATTTACTTAGAAGTCCAAGACCATAGCGGTAGCGGATGGCGGCCAACTTTTTTGTTTGTGACCTGATTTCGATGAAACTCGGTTCGGGGTACTATTTTAACAAAAAAAACAGTAACGCAATGTTAAAAATGTAAAAAATCCAAGATGGCGGCCAAGTTTGTTGTTTGTGGGCCGGTTTCCATGAAACTCGGTTCGGGATACTATTTTAACAAGAAAACAGCGACGCAATGTTAAAAATATAAAAAATCCAAGATGGCGGCCAACTTTTTTGTTTGTGGGCCGATTTGGATGATACTCGGTTCGGGATATTATTTTAACAATAAAACAACAACGCAATGTTATTTTTTTTTAAATCCAAGATGGCGGCCAACTTTATTGTTTGTGGGCCGATTTCGATGAAACTCGGTTCGGGATACTATTTTAACAAGAAAACAGCGACGCAATGTTAAAAATATAAAAAATCCAAGATGGCGGCCAACTTTTTTGCTTGTGGGCCGATTTCGATGAAACTCGGTTCGGGATACTATTTTAACAAGAAAACAGCAACGCAATGTTAAAAATATAAAAAATCCAAGATGGCAGCCAACTTTTTTATTTGTGGGCCGATTTCGATGATACTCGGTTCGGGATATTATTTTAACAATAAAACAGCAACGCAATGTTGTTTTTTTTAAAATCCAAGATGGCGGCCAACTTTTTTGTTTGTGGGCCGATTTCGATGAAACTCGGTTCAGGGTTCGGGGTACTATTTTAACAAGAAAACAGCAACGCAATATTAAAAATATAAAAAATCCAAGACGGCGGCCAAGTTTTTTGTTTGTGGGCCGATTTTGATGAAACTCGGTTCGGGATACTATTATGACAAGAAAACAGCAACGCAATGTTAAAAATAAAATAAAAGCGAAGATGGCGGCCAACTTTTTTGTTTGTAGGCCGATTTCGATGAAATTCGGTTCGGGATACTATTTAAACAAGAAAACAGCAACGCAGAGTTAAAAATTAAAAAAATCCAAGATGGCGGGCAATTTTTTTTGTGGGCCGATTTCGATGAAACTCGGTTCGGGGTACTATTATAACAAGAAAACAGCAACGCAATGTTAAAAATATAACAAAATCAAAGATGGCAGCCAAATCTTTTGTTTGTGGCCTGATTTCAATGAAATCCGGTTTTAGGTACTATTTATTATAAGGTTTAAAAAAAAAAAACAGCAACGCAATGTTTCAAAACATAAAAAATCCAAGATGGCGTCCACACTTTTTCTTTGTGGGCTGATATCGATGATATCAACGCAAAGTAAAAACAAAATCCAAAATGGCATCCGATTTCTTTATTTGTTTTTTTTTCAAGCAAGTTACATCGAAATAAATCCAATAACAAATCAAATCAAATCAGTCGTTTATTTGCAAACATGTGGTTAACAAAGGTCTTAAACATAAAATGTGCCGTTACATGCTGCCGTATGCAAACGGCGTGCAAATATTTGAAATATTAACTATGATTAATAGCTATTTGATAGCAAATAAAAAAAGGAAATGGCAAGTATCATTCATTACAAATTTCAGCTACGTCATAATTGTAATTATATAATGGCAAAAAAAAAACATTTAGTTTTATAAAAAAAACCACTCTTACTACAAATATTGAATCAATTGAATACCGCAGAATATAATTATTAACTTAATTGTTTTGTCACTTAAAAAGTCAGAAACACAGTAATAATTTTTCGTCAATAATAATTGCCTTAATTTATCTTTAAATTTAAATAGCGTTAAACTTGTCAATTCAGATAGGAGTTTGTTGTACATATAAATGGCCATGCAATATGAATTTTTAGAATATAATTTCAGACTTTGGTATGGAATATGTAATTTATCACCATCATCTCGACCTTTTTTCATTTTTAACATAACATTGCTGTTTTCTTGTCAAAATAGTGCCCCAAACCGAGTTTCATCGAAATCGGCCCACAAACAAAAAAGTTGGCCGCCATCTTGGATTTTTTATTTTTAACATTGCGTTGCTGTTTTCTTGTTAAAATAGTATCCCGAACCGACTATAATCAAAATAGGACCACAAACAAAAAAGTTGGCCGCCATCTTTGATTTTGTTTTATTTTTAACATTGCGTTGCTGTTTTCTTGTTATAATAGTATCCCGAACCGAGTTTCATCGAAATTGGCCCACAAACAAAAAAGTTGGCCGCCATCTTTGATTTTTTTATATTTTTAACATTGCGTTGCTGTTTTCTTGTTAAAATAGTGCTCCGAACCGAGTTTCATCGAAATCGGCCCACAAACAAAAAAGTTGGCCGCCATCTTGGATTTTTTAAAAATTTTAACATTGCGTTGCTGTTTTATTGTTAAAATAATATCCCGAACCGAGTATCATCGAAATCGGCCCACAAACAAAAAAGTTGGCCGCCATCTTGGTTTTTTATATTTTTAACATTGTGTTGCGTTTTTCTTGTTAAAATGGTACCCTGAACCGAGTTTCATCGAAATCGGCCCACAAACAAAAAAGTTGGCCGCCATCTTGGATTTTTATATTTTTATCATTGCGTTGCTGTTTTTTTGTTAAGATAGTGCCCGAAATTGAGTTTCATCAAGATCCGCCCACAAACAAAAAAAGTTGGCCACCATCTTTAATTTTTGACATTTTTAACATTGTAACATTTAAAAAATATTTTATGGGTTTTATATACTTTGGTTGGACTTAAACCCTTGCCCATCTCTAGTTTTGACAAGCAAACTCTAGTTACAGTTAAATGGTGAAATTTACACAATCGCAGCTCTTAGTACGACGATGGTTTCAACTTTCCCATTCCCATGAAAATTTCATGTAATGGTAACATTATTTTTTTGCTGTGTGCGTTTCGTCGAGCGTAAACACAAGCACCTTACGCACACATAAATTTCATTTGTGCCTCACTTTTGACGGACCGCTTTCTGGGAAACTATCGTTCTAGAGGTGTGACGTTTTGTCGTTGGGTAGTAATAAATTCATTTTATTGTTATGATTGGATAATAGTAGTATCTTCGTTTATTAGCCTGGCAACACCGCCGCTTGGCTCCACCGTTTCCCGCCACATTTTCCCGCCATTTTGGCGGGAAAATGGCGGGAAAATGAAAACTGACTTTCATCGACCGTTCCGCCGATTGTTGCCACTTTAGGTAAAGTGGTGGGGACAATCGGCGGAACGGTCGACGAAAGTCAGTTGCAGCCGCAGTCACAGGTCACTGTCCAACCGTCAAGAAGAGAAGTAGTTAGGGAAAACTGTTAACGTATTGTTACTATAACCTAGTTAATAATAATCATGGTGTATTCCTGTGAAGAAAGTAAAAATGTTTCACTGTTATTACTTTAGTTTCATTACACAAGTTTTTAAAATGCAACGCACGCATAAGCATGCTCTCTAACATAAACTTAAGCTCATATCTGCCCTCCAAAAACTGTAGATTGTACATTTCTATTACAAAAAACCGACAATAACCATTAATAAACAATAAAACAGTGCTAAAAGTACCTGTCAAGAGATAACGAGTTTCTAAAATCTGCATAGATAAGCACGTCAATCATAGTTCTCAAGTCCGGTTCATTTTTCATATCCGCTGTTTAGCCGGTTACTCATAGTCATTTTACGACTAGTCAATAAATTCTGCATTCAATAAACTAGTGAACCTTAGTATTCAAGGGCGGCAATAAGTCAGATGGTATCCAACAATTGAAGATCGCACATAAAGGTAACATTGTTAGTACTAATTACGGCACCCGGTTTCGCCCGCCCACTTGCCGCGGGCACCACATTGTAACTCTATTTAAAGGATAGTATTGTTTGATGTGAATTACTCATTGATTGCATGTGTTTGAATAGAGGTAGTAGCAAACGTTTTCTCTAAAGACCATGTAATCCAATTAATAATCTTTGAAGCAAATAAGTGCCATTAAAATTTTCCTCCTATTGCTTGATAATTTACTCGTATTGCCGTTCCGGTCTCTAAAAAAGGTTCCTAGTTCGTTTTGCATCTACTTTTTATATGATATTTTGAAAAAAATATTATTTACTATTACTTAAATAAATGATTCCAACATTTTCAATCAAAAATGTATTCATTTATTTTTAATATTTCGTGAGCTCCATATTTTATTGTTACAATTCTGTAACAATCTTTCAATCATCAGTTTTGCGGGACACTTAATAGTAGATCGTACCATAAGGGAGCAAAATAATATTTTTACGGCGAGGGCGTTTTTTTAAATCCAGAGTGAAGTGAGGGATTCTAGAGTAGAATTCTTCAGTAGAATCCAGAACGTAGCGAGGTATTCAAAGTACGTCACCCGAGCCAAAAATATATTTGCGCCTGACTGATACACTCTACTTTTCATCACCCTCTATGAGAAAATAAAAGACGCCTCATATTATTATTTAATAAAACATAGAGTAACAACTAAATTGAAATTAAATAGTATCTAATAATAAAACTACTAAAAACTTATATAGGTATACATTTGAGACATTTTCGCAATTATGAAAGCATTGCATTTCTCCATTCAATAAAATTACCATAGGCTTTCATATTTCTCCCGCGATTTTGCAGGTGATAGATTTATTCATCACATTTCTTGCGTCTGTTAATCAGTTCAAATTCTAATAGGTACTTTCAGGTGTAAATTTTATACTTTCACTGTCACTTGAAGAACTCATTTTTCAAAATAAAACCATGAATTTCTAACAATCCATGAAAATTGACGAAAACGCGGGCCATAGTACGCGCGTTTTTAATTTGATTTCTTTTTTTATATTCAGCTCATGTCAGTGGCTCATATGACTCTATATCTCAATGACTCCATAGTCATTAAAAGTCAATAAAGATTGGCTAGTACGATGATTTTTTTGACGCTGTGCTAAGATATTCCAAATTCAAAAAGTGCGCGGCAACGATGCGGCGCACTTATAAAGAGGAATAAAAACTCATTACTGCCCGCTAAAAGTTTCTTATAGAAAACACCACCTTTGGGTGCACTTAAAGGCGAACCAAGTCGTTCTTTTCGAATAGATTGGATAAAAACATACTTTATTAAGTATATTACATTCTCAAAAACAGATGTCTAAATTTGGTATACTTACCATCTTAATTACTTGCAGAGACGTTTCAAAAATCAATTGATGTCACAAATTAAGATTAGTCAAAGAATCTTTAAACAAAAACCACAATTTTCCCGCGATTCAAGGTTAATAGACCCGTAGCAGAAGCGATTAAGTGTCATTTTCGCAATGATACCAGCGTGAAGTTTGTTTTCAGCATTTGTCACATCTTTTTACAAAACACTCGGGTACGATCCACCGGCACAGAATTTCGTAAGATCGATTGCTAAATTGAATTTTGTGGTTGATGCGAAACTGAGGAATTTCATTGTTTCTGTAATTGACATTAATGATTATTTTTGTTGAAGAGAGTTACTGATTGTGATACTACAACCTCCAATAGTACCTACAGGGTAATGTAAAGTTTTTATTTAAGAAGGTACCCAGACCGATTGTGGCACCGCCGTGTATTTTATTTAAAATTGTCATTTTAATGCATATTTGAATAAAATTTTACGTGGATTTTTAACACTCATAGTCTAACATTTTTGAAAATATCACAACATTTCCTCTCGTAATAAGTAGATAGCAAAATTGCTAAAGGTGGCCGTTTTTGACGCATTTTTACCGACTTCAAAAGGAGGGAGATACTCAATTCGACCCGTTTTTTTTTTTGTTTTTAACCGACTTCAAAAAAAAGGAGGAGGTTCTCAAGTCGACGGTATTTTTTTTTATGTATGTTTTACCATAACTTCGTCAGTTGTTATCCGATTTATACAATTCTTTTTTTATCTCAAAGAACATAGTTTGTGTGTGGTTCCATAAAAAAATTACAGAGATCTGGCTGGTAGTTTTTTCATAATCCTGAAAAATGACAATTATTTAGCTTGCCATCACACGTGTTTTCACGGATTTTCGAACATAACATCTTTGTTTATGTACCGATTTAAATGATTCTTTTTTGTTTGAAAGGGTATACTTCAAGAGTGGTCACATTTTAATTTCATCGATATTGGACCTTGAACTTCGAAGATACACAAGAGAACTCCTCATATTCAAATAGTACATGTAAAGTACAATCGGTTCAGCTGTCTTCGAGTAATCGGTGTACATACAAAAAACCTCCTTCAAAAAACCTGAAACAAAAATATCTTCAAAATTAAATACCTCTAAAAAAGCTCTAAAAAAGCGAGAAATAATATTCAAATCATTAGTTACGCATAAAATTTTTAATAAAACACGTCTAATGAAGTCGGGTGGGGCTTTTAGAAATATAAAAAAAATAAGTTGTCTTCCAGCCCCACCCGACTTCAATAGACGTGTTTTATTAAAAATGTTATGCGTAACTAATGATTTGAATATTATTTCTCGCTTTTTTAGAGCTTTTTTAGAGGTATTTAATTTTGAAGATATTTTTGTTTCAGGTTTTTTGAAGGAGGTTTTTTGTATGTACACCGATTACTCGAAGACGGCTGAACCGATTGAAATGATTCAAACGTTATTACATTAGGTAAACTCCCAAGTTGGTGGTAAATTTTGTAATCGGTTCAGTACTTTTCAAGTAATCTTGAAAAAAGTTCGAAAATAGTATGATTTTGTGTGAACTACCTCGATGATCAGTCGTATAACTTCTTTGTTTATGAACTGAATAAGATAATTATTTTTTTGTTGGAAAAGGGATATCTTAAGTGTAGTTCTTAAACCGACTTAAAAAAGGAGGTTCTCAGTTTGACCCGCATGTATGTATGTTTCTCCGCGATTAACTCACGTTCGACTGAGCCGATTTTTCTACCTTAATAATATACCTACATTACCTAATACAAAAGGTACCTAGTACCTAGGTACCTAGGTACCTTTTGGTATTTTATTATTTTTGTAATCACACACAATACACTAAAAATAAAAAAATAAATAAAAACCGACTTCAAAACCCTACCTCTAAAATGCAATAAATAATATTCGTAATAATAAAAACACGTCTATTGAAGTCGGGTGGGGCTTTTAGAATAAAAAAAGGAATTTGTACTCCAGCCCCACCCGACTTCAATAGACGTGTTTTTATTATTACGAATATTATTTATTGCTTTTTAGAGGTAGGTTTTTCTATCTACTTCTACCTTCTAAAAATACCCAGACTACGGGACGCTCAAAAATGCCACGTAAAGTTTTAAAATCCTTTTCTATTAACAACTCATTAAATAAAGACATCTAAGGGTGCCACTTTCAGTGGGGTATCCACTTTAATAGATATTATCAAAATAGAAAACATAAATTAACATAGAAATTAAAATTCTCAGTAAAGTTTTATACCTTTTCCACCTTGCTTCATTTATTTTTAATTTTGTAGATAACAGAGTTTCGTAGACGTGTTTTGTGCCTACCGAATAATTGACGAAGCCGAAACTGACCTCCAGACGTGATAAGCCGTTTTCGAAGACTAACGCCGTTTTTGTATATTTCTTAAGAGTTTGTAAATAAATAAATGTAGTGGAAGCAACACCAACCGTTTTTATTAAGATAAGAGTTTGGTTATTCTGTAGATTGTTAAATCGGAGAAACAGCGACGTTTCTGTGAAATTGGTACAAAATGCTTTAATTTGAAATCTTTTGTATTAATAAATTGTTATTTAACTAAACATTAAGTCTAGTCGTTTTCTTAGGAAATCTAATTAATAATTGGTGACAGAATAAAGACAGTAATTTTCAACACTTAGCTTAGGTCTACGACATTACAATTTTATAAACACAATAGTTATTAATCTTTCATATATACAGGGGTTTAGCAGCAATGCAAAATAACCAAAGGCACGATTGACAAACGATAAAGATTAGATTAAGAGTCAATGTTATACCGGTCTTAATGTAATATAGAGCACTTAAATAGTGTCATAATATTGCCAGCCTGCCGCCTACACTAGGATACTATAAAACTCAATTCCCACAATCGACTTTTATGACTTGCGCGGGATGTGTACTATATTTTCTTCCTACGTTTTTAAACCGTGTGGTGTCCAGCAAAGTAGAAAGGCATGTCTCAAGGCAAGAAGTGACTTAATGGTATTACCGAGGACCTGAAAATAACTAGTAGCATTTTCCAATGAAAGCAGATCAACACCTGCGATCTACAATCCACCTACCAAGCTTGAGAATTTTGGCAACATCCTATCACGCATCCTATCAGAGTCCAGAGGTCTGCTTCCTGCAGGGTACTTTAATTAATGAGCGGGGAAGTGCTTGGCCTTCAACTCACCTGATGTTAAGTGACGATTAGGCCGAAGGTGGAAACGCACTACACCCTGAATCCTCATCACTGAGGAACTAGCTATCTTACCTCTAACTGCCGGAACACAACAATTTTTAAATTGTCGTTATGGCGTCAGACTTAGGTAAGGTGATGGTAGCTAGCCAGGTGGACTTGAAATAAGCCCTACCACCAACGAAACCGAGTACAAATTGTACCCCCCATGGGAATCGAACCAGTGACCGCTGCGTCTTAAAAGGGTGGGCGAACCACTATACCACAGAAGATTGTAACGTTGTGTTCTGACAATCCACAAGTTTAAATCTTGGCGCGGAAGCGCAATGGTAGTTTTCAGTATTTTGCAGGAATTGGCACCTCCCCTTTAACGTCATTGGTTGTTTTTTGTAGCAGTCGCAACTTTAATAAATGTCTTTTCAAATTTTTTATTATTTGCATAAGGCTTTGAAAATAATAAACATTGAGAATCAGAGCAAAGTCTCTCAAATTTCGCTTCAGTTTAGCAAGGAATTAGACGATAGAAGATGGCGCGTGCCGCGCGTGATGATTCTGACCAATAGCAACAACGCCCAATAGGAAGGCAGATTTCGGAGCTACGGTGTTGCCATCTCGTGTCACGCTCTTCCATCTGACACTTTTGTTGAAGTTATGCGCGAACACCTTTTTGCTAGCTGAAGCGTCGATTGACAGTTCTTTGCGTTTTGTCCAAAAGTTTTATAGTCAGGAGACGCACAGATATTCATTTCTGTAGGTTAAATTTTGTTTGCAAAATATTTGGTAATTTTATTTAATTTCCAAGTGTGTTCGAATTTCGGAAAACGGAACGTTTTGGAAGGAGTATCGAAGCGGGTTAGGGCAACACCAAGCAAGCCTTCAGTTTTCAGGAAAAAAGATGACATGTGTGTTGAGAAAGAATTTTGATTATTTTATTTAACGCGGCCGAAGTCGGTCGAATAATTTAGAGAGAGAAAAACGCTACTGAGGTAAGTGGAGTGATATCTGTTTCAAGGCAGACTTCGTAAGACGCCATGAACATTTTCTGAGGTGGTGTTTATTACAGGTAAAACCTCAAGTTGCAGACCATCATTGGTTTCTGGTCGCTGGCCTGAAGGTTTGCCAGGATCTTCGAGGTTACTTGCCGTGGCTTGAGGAGTCAGCCAGGCAAAAATTTCAAACGGGTGGAGGGAGCAGGCGGTTTGAAATCCTGCTAATCAGGATTGCTGCTTTAGCAAGACCTGGTAAGAAGTTGAAAACATTTTTTCCCACGCCACGCCGCCATGTTGCATAGCCACAACGTGTTCAAAGTCTATTTTTCAGTTTGGTTAATCCTACACGTTTGTTTCAGCTATGGGAAATTAATTTCATTGATAGTCTTTGGGTCTACCACGTGCCACGTCATGTGCTGATGAGTTGCTGTCCACAACTACATGATAATCCTCCAGGGAGTTCAGAGGTCTAAATAATCCCTCATTAGTAAATACAGGACACACGAGGTCGGTGCTTTTTTACCCTTTAAATATTGTGAACCGTGGTATTTTCCAATTAGGGATGATAATTTAATATAAACTGTAACTTTTACTCTTTTTGCGACCCGACACACACCAACCAATAGAATCCATGTAGCGACCCCTGTCGCTGAGCTAGATTTGTGAATTTTTTCTCATGTAAGGTGTAAACCAATTTTTTAGTAATATAGACTGTTTCAACCCATACCATTTTTTATTTTTTTAACCTTAAATTTATTCTTTTTGTCTCGTGGGTCCCAGCGGGCAATATTCAAAGGGAACCACGTGGCAAATGGCGCCCACATTTATTTAAAGTTATTGTTTGGTGTGTTTTGGTCAGCAACATCCCCAACTTTCTCATATCTGGGCCCGGACCGCAGGGTATATTGAGTGTGTAACAACTGTCCTGGCCCACCCCTTTGGCTTACTTATGGAATGATTTTAGTACTGATTGAGAGAGGGTAGGAGAGAGTAGGGGAGTGTTTTTGTGTTTTGGTAAAAGTTTACAGTCGAGTCATTATATATTTTTGCTTAACTTAGAATCATATTTTGAAAGTATTTACTAGAGTCATATATGTATTTTGTGTAACTTAGAGTCATATATTTTTCAAATAAGAATATTTAGCTTCATTTTTATTGTGTGAACAACATTTAAAAGTCATTTTTTGTGCTTGAACAACATAACCACAGTAAAGATTTTTTTCAATTTAATACTTTTCGTTGGAACATTTTGCTTAGAATTTGTCTTTTTGGTAAGCAACAGTAGCGGCATAGATGGAAATTGTTTTTAGGTTGGAATACCACAGGTTCTAGTTTGTAATTTTATGTTGTGGTGTGCTGCTATTGTGAATGTTATAAAGTGAAAAAAAAACACAAGTGTGGTTGTTTTATTTCCTTTAAATTTTTAAGTGTTAAGCTTTGTTCCATGTTTTATGTTATGTGTTATATGTTTTTATAAAACTAGGGTTATCATAAGATTTATATGTTCAGGTACCTACATGTTTCATGTTTTAAAGTTAACTTCAAGTTATATTGTTTTCATGATAAACTGTAACTAAACAGACATAAATATCAGATTTTACATTTGGTAACAATCTAGTGTTGTGTACACATTCATACTTTCAAAGAAAGATTTCAGTTTTCAACTAAAAAATTTATTTTGTTTTTACAAAGAATACATTTTGTTAAATTTAAAGTCCATACAGTGATTTATAAATTTGATACATTTTGTTAAAATTACATTTTATACAATTGGGTGAATATTACAATATTGTTACAAGCGGTGTGTCGTTGTGGTCAATACAATTACAAATAATTTTCTTGAATACTGTGTTTTCTCTGATTTAGTGTTGGATAATTTAACATTACCCTTTATTTAAATTGATTGTGAAGGAAATACCACCAGTTCTTAACGATGGATTTAGAAATTTTAGTACATTCGCTTTTAAAAGATGAACTTACTTATGAAGTGACAATTAGGTCTGAAACACCGACATCTACAGTGCCTTTGTTGAGAAAGCAACTAAAACAACTTCTTATTGAGTGTCCCTCTGAGGTAATCATGGAAACAGAATTTGAAAGTAGTTCAGAACTTAAAATTATTTCAGATAAAATTAAAGAATTAAAAGCAAAACTTAGTGAAAAATCTGTTACAGCACATTGTTTGAGCAGATGCCGTGGTTTGGTACGACACTTACATCATAGGCTATTGCGAGTTGTGTCGGATGACCCTGCTGTTTTGTCACAAAAGGCAGAGTTGTCTAGCGCAATCGAGTTTTTATTGTCAGTTTCTGAAAAGTTTTTCTTGTCAACAAGAGCACAGCATCCTGAACAGTGCGACACACAGGTGGAACCGGTGCCAGTAGTAGCAGTTGCGGAATGTTCTGGTGATAGGAATGTGGCAAAGTGGAACTTGAGATTCAACGGGACCACAGACCCTCGTTCATTTTTGGAACGTGTCGACGAGCTCCAAGTTTCATATGGTGTTTCTGACGGCAAGTTGTTCAACTCAGCTGCTCAATTATTTTCAGAACAGGGTTTGCTGTGGTATCGTGGCATTAAAGGTCAGGTTGACAGTTGGGCAGAATTAAAATCTTTGTTGCTCGAAGAATTCGACCCGGTTGATTATGATTACAGGTTACTGGGTGAGATCCGTTCACGAACACAAGGAATGGAGGAGCCAACACACATTTATTTTTCAGTAATGGCATGCCTATTCAACAGACTGAAATCACCACTGCCGGAGGAGAAGCAGCTTGAAATCCTTTTGCACAACATCAGACCGTATTTTTCCCAACAGTTAGCTTTGTTAGATATTACTACAATTTCTGATTTGAAGACAAAATGTCGTAAGCTTGAATCTGCTCGCCAACGTTCAGATTTTTTTGTGGAACCGACCAAGTCGAATTTTCTGAGTCAGGAGTTTTGCTACAAGGGTAAAGCAAAACAAGTTAATTATGTAGCAACACACAACACTAGTAGACCGCCAACAACATCACAACAGTTTAATTCTAATTCCATGCCTTCTGCAAACCAACGAGTGTGTTATAAATGTGGCAAGGGTAACCACAATTTTAGGTTATGTAAAGTGACACCCCAAAATATAAAATGTTTCAAATGTGGCAAAGTAGGTTTTACTGTCACTTCGTGTCCGAATTGCAGTAAGGGCACAAGTTTTAAAGGTTTACCACAGACAAAAAACTAGTTGGTGAGAACCAAGGTACAAATTTATTGGATAGTGAGGGTAAATTTAAATCTTTTCGTAGCATCGCTTCGGTTCTCTTCGCACCTAGTGAAAATGATGTTAGGCCTTACTTAAAATTTAAAGTAAATGATTTTGAAATTATTGGTTTATTAGATTCAGGTGCTTGTATCTCAATTTTAGGGAACAATGCACACAAACAATTTATAAAGTTTGGGTTTGAACTACAGGAGCGTGTAGACAGGTCGTGTAGTGTTGCAAATGGGGTTCAACTAGAATCTTTAGGGTTTATTTTTGTACCGGTTACTTTTGGTAAAATTAGCCGGGTAGTGAAATTTTTTGTGATTCCTAGTATAGTCACGGAGGTGATACTAGGTTGTGATTTTTGGAGATGTTTCGATTTAGGGAAGAACATTTTTGATCAGATAGATTATAGGAACGCTCCTAAATCATTTTTTAATAATTGTAGTTCAATTCACTCAGAACAAATAAATAGTATTCAGTCGTATAATAGTTTGTCTTTTAGTCAAAGAGAATTGGCTGATTCAATGGTGAAAGACTTTGAATCAATTTCTTCAGAAAGGATTGGGTAAGGAAGAACCTCTTTAACTGAGCATGTAATTGATACGGGAGAGGCCACACCTATTAGGATAGGACAGTATCCGTTGTCTCCGGAAAAGAAGAAAGCCTTAAACGACGAATTGGATAGAATGCTGGAATTAGACGTTGTAACACCTAGTGAAAGTCCGTGGAATAATCCCGTTCTATTAGTCAAGAAAGCGAATGGCGATTGGAGATTCTGTCTTGATTGTAGGAAGCTTAACGCCGTTACCAAGGGCGATGCATATGCTATTCCGTACATGCCTCAGATACTTGACAGCCTTAAGGAGGCTAGGTACTTATCCTCGATAGATTTAAGCTCCAGTTTCTGGCAAATTCCACTCCAAGCTGAGTCGCAGGATAAGACTAGTTTTACCGTTCCCGGAAGAGGTATCTTTAAATTTAAGGTGATGCCGTTTGGACTCTGCGGAGCTCCGGCTAGACAGCAACGTTTGATGGATAGGTTGTTGGGTCACGGGTTCTGCAGTGATATTGACAACGGAACAGTTTACTGTTACGTTGATGACATTATTATCTGTAGTTCTGATTTCCAAACGCATTTACTACTTTTAAGGCTGGCCACACACAGACGTAATCACGTAACGGAATTCCGAACGTAATTTCGACAATGTATGAAGATTCCGTACGGAAAAAACACGCTTGTGTGTGGCAGCCCATAGATTTTGTATGCAGCTGCTGCGTTCGGAATCACGTACGTACGGAATTCCGTTGCGTGATTCCGTCTGTGTGTGGCCGGCCTTAAACGGGTGTTTGACAAGCTTAAAGAAGCCAATTTATCTATTAATTTTACAAAATCTAAATTTTTCCGAAGTTCTATTAAATATTTAGGTTACGTTGTAGACGAATTCGGTCTGAGAACTGATCCGGAGAAGGTTTCCGCACTTTTGAACTTTCCTACTCCAACTTCAAGTCGTGAGGTCAAAATGTTCCTTGGAACATGTTCCTGGTATAGACGGTTTATCCGTAACTTTTCGACTATTGCCGCACCACTAAATAAGTTGACGTGTAGTGGGAAGAATGCGCCACCTTTTTCTTGGTCGGAGGAAGCCGAAGAGTCCTTTAATACTTTAAAAAATGCCCTGGTTACAGCACCAGTTTTAGCTGTACCAGATTTTGAGAAACCTTTTACTGTGCATTGTGATGCATCTTCATATGGGTTAGGAGGAATGTTATCTCAGGAAATTGACGGACATGATCACCCTATTGCATTTGTAAGTCGTTCTTTAAATAAAGCAGAGAGAAATTACAGTGCTACAGAAAGGGAAGCCTTAGCTGTTTTGTTTTCGGTCGAGAAATTTGAACCTTATTTGGGATCTCGCCCTTTTAAAGTTGTCACGGATCATTCATCTCTAAAATGGTTTACTAAGCTGGAGAACCCTTCAGGTAGACTGGCACGTTGGTTTTGTCGACTGTCTCAATTCAATTTTCAGGTTGAGCACAGAAAAGGCACGGACAATGTGGTTCCAGACGCGTTATCCAGACTTATGGACGCTAACACCTTAAACGTGATCAACTCTGTGGAGGACGAGTGGTTTGATAAAATTTTCAATGGTTGTAAGTCGCATCCACTTAATTTTCCTAATTTTTGTGTAAAGGATGGTAATTTGTATCGTTTTTCAAAGTGTAAATTTAATTTATTGAGTGAATTTGATTGGAAGCTGGTAGTACGAAGGGACCAGAGAGTGGCCATTATTAAGGAGAACCACTGTGAACCAACAGCGGCTCATTTGGGGGTTTTCAAAACCCATAGACGCCTTTGTCTACGGTATTATTGGCCAGGAATGTACAAAGACATTGTTGATTTCATTAAACACTGTGACACTTGCGCCGCATACAAACCATCACAAAAGGCAACTCCAGGCTTAATGGGTAAACCGAAAGTCTGCCATAGACCATTCCAGGTTTTATCCGTAGACATCGTTGGGCCAATGCCAAGGTCTCGTTCTGGGTTTGTTTATCTTTTGGTAGTTACCTGTTGCTTTCCTAAATATTGTTTAATTTTTCCTATGAGACGTGCTACTTGTGCGGAAGTGGTGAAAAACTTGGAACAACGCGTAATATTAGTACACGGCGTCCCAGAAACTGTAATTGCTGATAACGGAGTGCAATTCACAGGATCTGAGTTCCGCCAAATGCTCGAACGTTATAAAGTTCCGAAACTCCATTTTACCCCGCGTTACACACCTCAAGTAAATTTGGTTGAAAGATACAACAAAACCATAATGACAGCTGTTTCTTCTTATGTTAAAGATAATCATCGTACATGGGATGAACAATTGCCGAAAATTCAGTTAGCAATAAATAGTGCCGTGAACGAGTCCACTGGATTTTCACCGTTTTTTCTCGTACATGCTAGGGAACCCGTCATCAGTGGTACCTTTTATAAAGACACAGATAAGGAATACGAACCTGGGGTACCTAGGGACGAATACGCCGGTGAATTTCACGTCTTAAAGACGATTTTCGAAAAGGTACGCGAGCACTTATTAAAAGCCCATGCTGAGAACACCACTCACTATAACTTAAGAAGAAGAGCGGAAACATTTTCTGTAGGTGATGTTGTGTGGAAGAGAACATTTACTCAGAGTGATGCGCAGAAATTTAAAATGGCCAAATTGGCACCTAAATTTGAGAAATGTAGGGTAAAGAAAGTTTTATCGCCTTTGGTGTATGATTTGGAAAGAGTTTCTGATGGTCAATCTATAGGTTCTTGGCATATTAAGGATTTAAAAGCTTAGGGCACTTATTACATCTTCTCTAGTAGTGTGTCAAATACACAAAATTTGGCACACGAAGCGTGTGTCTCTGTGTGGTGTTTACAGTTATTTTCAGTGTGACACTATTAGTTTGCACGGTGAGGTATGAATGGACAAATGGTGATGAATGAATGTATGACGATTGCATGCGGAGGAATTTGGGTGTGAAAGAGCAGGGAATTGCCGGTAGCCAAGCTATAGGTAGATGGAGGCCTGGTTTAGTTTTTTGTGTGGTTCGAATCTCTAATGAGTTAGAATTCACCTTTTGTTACAAGTGTCGAATCTATTTTTTTTACCATGGTGTAGATTCGGGTAAATCTTGATATTTTTTTTGTTTGCTCTTGTCAGGGAGGTAGTGAAACTTATTTTCTTTTCAATTCATATTCCAATGTTGCGATGAGTTGTTACTAAAAGATAATGGATTTTTTTTTCTATTTGGGTGACTGAAATTTATGTCACGAACTTGTTTTTTTTATTTTGAATATTTAGTTGTTGTACAGTCACAACAACTGTTGTTGCATTCGCATATTTTAGTGAATGTTAAATTTTTTTGGAGCGTAGTTTTCGACTCCTTTTGCGGTTTACAACCGGTTTTGCGTTGTAAATGTTTTGTTTGTGCGGTGTTGTTTTGTTTCGTTTTGTCTCGTTAGGTGGATGTCCTGTGTCGTCAAATGTGATGTCACGGTGATGGGTTGTACGTCCAGGGTATTTCATGTTTTTTGGGTTGACGGTCGACATGGTTTGTTGCATCGTTGCGTTCAATAGAGTTTTTAGTGTTGATAGTAGGTTTTGTAGTTTGAGGACGCTGAGGGCAGCGCCTTTTTTTCAGGAGAGGGGGTATTGTAACGTTGTGTTCTGACAATCCACAAGTTTAAATCTTGGCGCGGAAGCACAATGGTAGTTTTCAGTATTTTGCAGGAATTGGCACCTCCCCTTTAACGTCATTGGTTGTTTTTTGTAGCAGTCGCAACTTTAATAAATGTCTTTTCAAATTTTTTATTATTTGCATAAGGCTTTGAAAATAATAAACATTGAGAATCAGAGCAAAGTCTCTCAAATTTCGCTTCAGTTTAGCAAGGAATTAGACGATAGAAGATGGCGCGTGCCGCGCGTGATGATTCTGACCAATAGCAACAACGCCCAATAGGAAGGCAGATTTCGGAGCTACGGTGTTGCCATCTCGTGTCACGCTCTTCCATCTGACACTTTTGTTAAAGTTATGCGCGAACACCTTTTTGCTAGCTGAAGCGTCGATTGACAGTTCTTTGCGTTTTGTCCAAAAGTTTTATAGTCAGGAGACGCACAGATATTCATTTCTGTAGGTTAAATTTTGTTTGCAAAATATTTGGTAATTTTATTTAATTTCCAAGTGTGTTCGAATTTCGGAAAACGGAACGTTTTGGAAGGAGTATCGAAGCGGGTTAGGGCAACACCAAGCAAGCCTTCAGTTTTCAGGAAAAAAGATGACATGTGTGTTGAGAAAGAATTTTGATTATTTTATTTAACGCGGCCGAAGTCGGTCGAATAATTTAGAGAGAGAAAAACGCTACTGAGGTAAGTGGAGTGATATCTGTTTCAAGGCAGACTTCGTAAGACGCCATGAACATTTTCTGAGGTGGTGTTTATTACAGGTAAAACCTCAAGTTGCAGACCATCATTGGTTTCTGGTCGCTGGCCTGAAGGTTTGCCAGGATCTTCGAGGTTACTTGCCGTGGCTTGAGGAGTCAGCCAGGCAAAAATTTCAAACGGGTGGAGGGAGCAGGCGGTTTGAAATCCTGCTAATCAGGATTGCTGCTTTAGCAAGACCTGGTAAGAAGTTGAAAACATTTTTTCCCACGCCACGCCGCCATGTTGCATAGCCACAACGTGTTCAAAGTCTATTTTTCAGTTTGGTTAATCCTACACGTTTGTTTCAGCTATGGGAAATTAATTTCATTGATAGTCTTTGGGTCTACCACGTGCCACGTCATGTGCTGATGAGTTGCTGTCCACAACTACATGATAATCCTCCAGGGAGTTCAGAGGTCTAAATAATCCCTCATTAGTAAATACAGGACACACGAGGTCGGTGCTTTTTTACCCTTTAAATATTGTGAACCGTGGTATTTTCCAATTAGGGATGATAATTTAATATAAACTGTAACTTTTACTCTTTTTGCGACCCGACACACACCAACCAATAGAATCCATGTAGCGACCCCTGTCGCTGAGCTAGATTTGTGAATTTTTTCTTATGTAAGGTGTAAACCAATTTTTTAGTAATATAGACTGTTTCAACCCATACCATTTTTTATTTTTTTAACCTTAAATTTATTCTTTTTGTCTCGTGGGTCCCAGCGGGCAATATTCAAAGGGAACCACGTGGCAAGATGTTGTTGATGACACATTTCTTCATATTATAGTGTTGTGTTTTTATCACCTTCCATGTTTCACTACGCACATTGTAAATTGTAATCGAAACGATATCAAATACATCACGGTATTATCTACATTACCGGAAGTTGACACGAAAATTGAGACGATTATAGTCGATCCTTCAACTGAAACGGTTATTATTTACAGAACGGTTAGTAGTTGACTAGATAGGATCGCAATCTTATCCCGTTTATTAATAATAGCCTAATAAATTTAATGCATCGGTGCAAATAATGTCTGCACGACAACCATAATTCAAGAATCTTTATAGTAGGTAGCGAAAATTTTAAGTCGAACTAAACGCCTCTCTTATCTATAGGTAGTGGTAAGTGGTCTTTTTCTGCAATTTTTTTTGTCATTTTAAATGTTCTATTCTTCCATTTATTATTTTCTTTCTATTCTTTCTATTTATATATGTTACGGCTAATACCCGAAGTGTGGCCAAACCTACTTTTGAGCCGGCTAAAACTAGGTGTAGCCGATTTGCTCGCGGCTGATACTAGGTGTAGCATTATACATATATATATATATATATATTTGTTTTGTACCCAAAAGGTACGGAACCCTAACAACTAATGACTCCACTGTCCGTCTGTCTGTCTGTCTGTCTGTCACCAGGCTGTGAAATACATTGTGATATACACTGTGAGATTCATGAGAATGAACCGTGACAGCTAGACATTAAAATTTTCACAGATGATGTATTTCTGTTTCCGCTATAATAGCAAATACTAAAACCGGCCAAATGCGAGTCGGACTCGCGCACGAAGGGTTCCGTACCAAAAAACGGCAAAAAAATCACGTTTCTTGTATGGGAGCCCCCCTATGTATTTTATTATGTTTTTAGTATTTGTTGTTAAATATATATTTATATACACGTTATATAAATATAAGCTAAGCTAAGGGGTTATAGATGAGGTCAAAACAAATATTTTTTGTCTTATAACTTTTTCTCAAAAAATTAATAGTTTTTGAGTTAATTGAAATTAAGTATTTTTTTTACCAAAAGTACGTTTTCAGACACAAAAAGGAGGTCGCTAATTGCTCATACATTTCAGCCCATTTTATGTACCTAAGGTACATGTATACCAAAATGTAGGGAAAAATACGAGGATTCCGAAAATAATGTTATTTTTCTTCAATATTTACTCAAAACTTAGAAATATATCATTAAAAGTGTGAACCACCTACTTGTAACACAATTAAATTATATGGCAATACTGGATACCCACTCACTTTTAGTTTAATACTTTGAGTAGGGAAGAAACGTCAAAAGAACTGTCAAACAAAACGTCATGAGAGAAATGTCATTCCGAGTTCTGAGTTTAATAAAATCAACTTCAACTGAATGACAACTGTCAACTTGACAGTTGATTCAAGTATGAGCTGAATATGATATAATCTGTGTAATAGGTTCTTTATCGAGTGCATTTTTAATTTTTTTTCTCTTGTTTCCAAATAACCAGAAAAAAAAATATTACTGGTATATTACTCAGGATATTATAGGGTATTTTTTTCCGAAGAGTGTACCTCGGTACATCATTTGGGCCATTTTTGGTGACATCCTTTAAAATAAAAGATAACAACTCATTCGATTCCGAATTTTTTATCATTTTGAGTTAGAAAACAATCTGAGTGTTGATAATAAATTAAAAAAAAATCATAAAATACAGGTGTTTATAAAAAAAATCAATCCTTAAATGCATTTACTTTTTTATTTTTACAGATTTTTTAGAAATAGCAATAAGTATCTTAAAAAAAGTCCTAGTAACTAAGCGTGCGTAATATTTTAAAAACATCACCATCTATTCAGCTCTCAGATGAGGTATAAAAATTAATAATAACTTAAATAAAAAATGAGAAATGAAGACATAACTAAATAGCAGTCCCATTTCATGTAGCAAAAATTTCCTACTTCAAGCGCTTCGGAGGTGGCCGTATTATCCTACTTATTCCATAAATGTGAAAGTTTGCTTGTTTGGATGATTGTTAATCAATCACGCAAAACGGCTGAACGGATTTGGATGAAATTTGGTACACAGATAGTTTATAAGCCGGATTAAAACATAAGAGGATACTATTATCTTGGTTAAAGGTTTCCTAGGGATTTTCTTGGATGTAAATGCGGATTAAGTCGCGGGCGGAAGCTAGTTAGCCATAAATGGTCGTACTTACTAAAAATACTTTCATCCGAGTGAGTTTGAAACAGGATTATTTTCCGCCGATGAGTCAATATTTTATACAGACAGCATCACAAATAACCATGCATATCAGCCATTTTTAATGACCCGCTGCTGGGGAACAGGCCTTCCTTTCCTTTTTGGATAAAGCGGACGGGCCATAACCCACCACGTGGGCCCAATGTTGATTGGTCGGTGTCAACTCAATGTACCTTACATTGAGCCCTTTGTTCTGGCTGCATTTACAGTCGTTAACACTGACCAATCCACATTGGGCCCACGTGGTGGGTATGGCCCGTCCGTTTTATCCATCCACAAGCCAAAAGGAAGGCCAGTTCCCCAGCAGCGAGGCATTAAAAATGGCTGATATGCATGGTTATTTGTGATACAGTTTGTATAAAATTTTGACTCATCGGCTGAAAATAATCCTGTCTCAAACTCACTCGGACGAAAGTATTTTTAGTAAGTACGACCATTTATGGCAAACTAGCTTCCGCCCGCGACTTAATCCGCATTTACATCCGAGAAAATCCCTAGGGAACCTTTTCCGGACCCGATCTCTCAGAGAAACTCCAAGCATAGCCCTTTCCATAGCTCGCTGCGCGACTTTAAATTTGTCGACCAGCCCTACAGTGAGTGTCCACGTTTCGGCTCCGTATGTCATGACAGAAGAAAATCCCTAGGGAACCTTTAACCAAGATAATAGTATCCTCCTATGTTTTAATCCGGCTTATAAACTATCTGTGTACCAAATTTTATCCAAATCCATTCAGCCGTTTTGCGTGATTGATTAACAATCATCTAAACAAGCAAAATTTCACATTTATGGAATAAGTAGGATAATACGACCACCTCCGAAGCGCTTGAAGTAGGAAATTTTTGCTACATGAAATGGGACTGCTATTTAGTTAAGTCTTAATTTATCATTTTTTATTTAAGTTATTATTAATTTTTATACCTCATCTGAAAGCTGAATAGATGGTGATGTTTTTAAAATATTACGCACGCTTAGTTACTAGGATTTTTTTTAAGATATTTGATGCTATTTCTAAAAAATCTGTAAAACCAAAAAAAGTAAATGCATTTAAGGATTGATTTTTTTTATAAACACCTGTATTTTATGATTTTTTTTTAATTCATTATCAACACTCAGATTGTTTCTATTCCAAAATGATAAAAAATTCGGAATCGAATGAGTTGTTATCTTTTATTTTAAATTTTTGTGTCTGAAAACGTACTTTTGGTAAAAAAATACTTAATTTCAATTAACTCAAAAACTATTAATTTTTTGAGAAAAAGTTATAAGACAAAAAATATTTATTTTGACCTCATCTATAACCCCTTAGCAGGAATACGTCATATTTCCAGTGACCCTGTATAACAGAAATACATCATCTGTGAAAATTTCAACTGTCTAGCTATCACGGTTCATGAAATACAGCCTGGTGACAGACAGACAGCCAGCGGAGTCTTAGTAATAGGTTCTCGTTTTTACTGTTTGGGTACGGAACCCTAAAAATAGAATAAAATAGATATTTAAGCGGGACTCCCATACAACAAACGTATTTTTTTTTACTGTTTTATGGTGCGGAACCCTTCGTGCGCAAGTCCGACTCGCACTTGGCCGGTTTTTTCGTTACATTTGCATACTATAATTTGTGAAACTTTTCTAGTTTCATGTGGTAACTGTTACAAATTGCTTAGGCATGGCTATTAATATTCAAGGAACGGCCCAGAGTCCAGCACACTTCTCCACAGAAGGCTTAATAAAGTACCGAGCAGATGTAAATGGAACAACTGCCCGAGGCAAGGGCGGGGTCCGTACAACACTTTCATATTATTACGGCCGCATAGCACGCACACACGAACACCCGCTCGCACACAACTAAAGCACGATTAGATCGAAGTACGCGCACGCGATCCGACCACTTTCAATGATTCGTTAGCGAAATCATTAGGAGATGTAATGTCGGCGCATTGTAATACGTGTTTATGGTTATTTAAATGATTTATTTTTATTGATTGTTTTTGCCTTGTTGCGAGACAGAAAATAATGATGGCCGTAAGAATAAGGCTACTATTACGGGCTGTTATTGCGAAGGTGATTCCTGCTACTATGTTATTTGAGTTTGGTAATGGAATCTGTAACGAGAAAATGAGTTGTCAAGGGAGTTAAGTCGGTGCATTCATCACTCGGGCCGGAGCGGTGTGTGGACAGCCACCGACAGTGCCTTGACTGATGTTACGCATCGACACATCGGACACGTTATCCCTTTCTAACTTTATATTAAAAGAGATAAGGATCAAATTGCAGTGACGTATGGCATTGATCAGTATTTTTTACTATTAATTACATGTGCTTGCAAAATCAAGAATTTATATTATAATTTCTTTATCGCTTTTTGATGTGAGGTTATGCTCTCCAGTTTCATGGAAGACCGATTCCCTTATTAAAGGGAATTAAGTCGCTTATTACTGGCAATGAAAGGAAGATAATATAATCGAATTCGAAAGGTTTTTAAGAACCTTGTAACAAATCACGTTCCAGCAGATAACATTTTCTGTTACAATTGTCGCAAATTCTGGGTAATAAAATTTTAGTGTCAAAAATTGCCATTTGGTGCCCGCAATCGGAATCGAATGAGTCTTGATTGCTTTATCGAGAGTCTCAGTATGATTGAAAAGTCCGTCTGTCGGCTCCAGCATTTTTTTTTGCAACAAATTATATTTTTGGGAGTGTTGTACATTAATTAGTATTTTTGTGTTCTACATGTTCTAAGTTAATAATTTAAGGCAAGATTTTGAAAAACATAGGGTATCAGTAATTTTGTCTATTTTAAATAAGTGTTAAACTTTTAGTTAAATTAGTAACTTTTGTCATACTACCTAGTTGCAAAGTATCATGCCGCATTCTGGGCCATGATGCGCATTAACCATATGTGACAGACTCATGTCATGTCAAAAAGGGGTAGATAACAAAATGTCAAGGAAAATGTAACCCCAAACGGCTCCTTGAGATTGAGATTTCTTTTTTTTTCCCGCATTATATTTTAATGATATTCTTCCCACGCAATCACTATAAAATTACTATAGTATTTTGGTAATTTCATCAAAGCGCATCATGGCCTAGCTTATATAGTAAAATCGGCATAATCCTTTACTATCATTTTGAAACGATAAAAGATTTAATCTTTCAAAAAGTACAATACACACCGGAATTATCTTAACTGTTTAATGCAACCCGATTTAAATTCACATTGAATTACATTTATTAAGGTTGTTCTTCACTTTTGAGTGATCTCCTTAATTTATTTCGGCCGCTCACAATCATCCCATGGGCTGCAGTCTTCTTTACTGACGTCCACCCATTAATTACGATCGCATGTTGGATGATTATTGCAATTATTTAAATTCACACCTTTGAAATGCGAAAAAGGCTCTTTTTACATTAAACGTTTCGTAACAGAGAAGAAATGTTCATTCGAAAGGTGTAATTAGGAACAGCCTTGGACAGAGCTCCGTTTACGCACTTTGACGGTATGACGGAGGTTCGATAATTGGGATGTTTTGACACGAAATCCCTTTTTGAGTATCAATTTTTAATGATTTAATTTACTTATGTGCTAGAATTTACACAATATAGGCTTTAGTCAAGGCAATTTTTACTCTTTGTGTAAAAAAAACTTTAATAAATAGTATAAGGATAAAAAAGTCAACACACAAACGTTTGCCTGCAGCTAGATTGAAACTCACGGGAGTGGGGTCTTGCAGACAGATTCGTTTAATTTCTAACACCGTCAAATAAAATAATTCGTTATTATTTGATTTATTTTATATTATGTTGTGTCGTATGTAATTATTTTTCACCAATCATCCTCCTTTGGGAAGGTCAATACGCAAAACAGTGTACGTCTAGGTGTCGAAGTTATGTGGGATATGCCTATTATATTAACCTAACGGGTGTAAAAAGAGTTCAACGAAGCCGAAGTCCACGCATTCCACCCATCATCAGGTTCATTTTTGTCTGTTAGACTATACTTGGAAAACCAATAGCTACGAAGTTATTGAAGGTCAAAGTAAAAAATATTTTTTTTTATGAAATCTTATTTTATTCGTTATTTTCTCATTTTTGTCGAAAGAAACATCATCAAAATTTTAAGAATTTCGTAACAAACAACGGCTTCAAAACGTCATCATTCAATGTATCTCATGAGCACGCACATAAACGCAGGCTGCTTTTCAACTCGGCCGCACGCAGCTGTGTAGCATACACTCGCAGGCGCGGTCTGTTGTACGCGTTACATTGCGTGGTAATGTATGCAATGCTTTTTAACACCAAAAATTAAAATCGTTACCCAGCAATAATTTTGAACAGAAATGGCCTTGATGATGGGCAGAATATGTAGACCTCGGCTTCGTTGAGGGTCTTGTTACACCCGGTATATTGTTGCGAAACGTAAAGTAAATAGAAGACTAAGTTCAAAAACTGTTTGGAGTCCCTTTATTTATTAAATTTAAGCATTAATAATTATAGTATGCAAAGTGGATCTATTAATTTGAAGCGCCAACGCGCCGCTCCACATGGGAGCTTCACTAATAAATTATAGAGGGCGCTGCTTCCGCATGTCATGTCGGCTGGACCTACAGCCTCAGAGGCGTAAATGATAAAGAATGTGCTACACAGTAGTTATCATATTTTTGTTTTACACACATCAACTTTGTCTAGGGATACAGGTGCTATTTTCATACAAACGAGGTAACTTTGAAGCCTTGGTTTCCTGCCAGGGATGTACTGTGCTGTGATCTGATGACGGCTATCTAGGGAGTGAATGGAGGAGATTCAGATCGCTATACACACCCAACTGATCTGACCAGCATTCTAAAAACGTAATGGACATGTTTAAAAAAACCGCGAAAATAGCATGAAAATGTATGGAAATCCTCAAACTGAGAATTCTGACCCATTAATCTTTTAGAATGCTGATCAGATCAGTTGGGTGTGTATGGCAATCTGAATGTACTCCATTCACTCCCTGGATAGCCATCATCAGACTACAGCACGGTACATCCCTGGCAGAAAACCAAGGCTTCAAAGTTACTTCGTTTGTATGAAAATAAGACCTGTATCCCTAGACAAAGTTGATGTGTATATCTTTATAAAGGGTTACTTTTTAATCATCATCCAAACGTTAAGATACAGTTCCAACTCCAAAAATACTAACAATTGATATAAAGTATATTTGCAGCAAATACTTGTTTAAAAAGGCATTTCTAATGATATTGTGTGTAGTGGACCAACTCCTTGGATATTGCCCGTCATCCAAATTTTTACATTTCCGGAATGTATAGCTCGGAAAATATGGGGAAATTGAATAAATTTATAGAGTAAAACTACTAGAGAATTTTATAAGCTTTTATTTGTAAAACATTTTAGTCTACTTCACCATTTTGGAGATATCGGCAAATCCGAAAATCAGACTTTAATACCCCTCCCCCCACTATGGCTCACCTCTTAGATGAGAGGACTTTTATGTTCACACCCTAAGCACCCTAAACAAGTTTCTGAAAAAATCGCGTATGTATCCGCTTACGAGCTCTACACCCCATTTTGAGCCATTGGATTCGTTGAGGTTTTTTTTTATACACAACGGGATAGTGCTTTGTCTTCATCTCACCTGATGTTAAATGACGATAAGGCCGAAGGTGGAAGCGCACTACACCCGGAATACTGGCTATCTTACCTCTAACTGCCGGAACACAACAATTTTTAAATTGTTGTTATGGCGTCAGACTTAGGTAAGATGGTGGTAGCTAGCCAGGCGGACTTGAAATAAGCCCTACCACCAACCAAACCGAGTACAAATTGTACCCCCCCTGGGAATCGAACCCGGGACCTCTGCGTCTTACACGGGTGGGCGAACCACTAGACCACAGAGTGGACTTTGCGTTGAGTTTACATACACTAGCTCATGGTCATGGAATGACCAAATCAAAAAATATGCACACATCAACTTTGTCTGGGGATACATGTGTTATTTTCATACAAACGAGGTAACTTTGAAGCCTTGGTATCCTGCCAGAGATGTACTGTGCTGTGATCTGATGACGGCTATCCAGGAAGTGAATGGAGGAGATTCAGATCGCTATACACACCCAACTGATCTGACCAGCATTCTTAAAACGTAAAGGACATGTTTAAAAAAACCGCGAAAATAGCATGAAAATGTATGGAAATCCTCAAACTGAGAACTCTGACCCATAATCTTGTAGAATGCTGATCAAATCAATTGGGTGTGTATAGCTATCCGAATCTTCTTCATTCACTCCCTGGATGGCCATCATCAGATCACAGCACAGTACATCCCTGGCAGGAAACCAAGGATTCAAAGTTACCTCGTTTGTATGAAAATAACACCTGTATCCCTAGACAAAGTTGATGTGTATATTATAAAAGTAACATTAGATAAGAACACAAAAGTGGAGCCTTGAAGTACAGATGTTGTGCAGTTGGTTGTGCGCTATCAGGTACCGGCCACACCCAGGCCTACAGCTAACCCCGCAATACGGCCACAGACGATGGAATATTTAGTAATAGACATGATTTATAACTTTTTGATTTAAAAGCAATGGGGATGGCAACGCAAAGCTAATTCTAGATGGCACTGCGTACGTTTGTTCTTAAGACAGACGTTTCGCTTGTAAACTATAGGAAAATAGGTAGGTATCTATTTATTTTGTGGTAATTTTTTACCGAAAAGGACCCAATGACTCAAAATAGATATAAAAGACTATTCTACAATGCAACTGCCAAATTAAAACTTTTTTATTCTCAAAGCATATTATTTTTTCTTAATAGCCAGATTTTTTCAAAGAGTAAGTGCCAACATTTTTACAGCCATTTTTACATTACACAGAATTTTGTCATTTGTACGCTGTAAATCGATTTTTAAAGTAAAAGTTCTTTGTTTTGACAGTTCTCGTGGAACAAGCGTACGTAGCGCCATTTTGACAGTTGCCTTCCCCGAGACAAATAATTCAACGAAACCATAAAAATATGCTAAAGTTAAAACTCGAGTTTTTAAGTGTTAAAATTTCAACAGAATATTATTATAAACGATTATTAGCCTACATACTGTATGTTAAGTTAAATACTTTGTAATATAAATGTTTTAAGTTACAATTACTATAATATTAGATTATTTTCATAGGCTTATCGCCGAAAACGATCCCTTCCGGACAACCTTGGAGACATAGAAAAGATGGTGAATGATTGTCAAGGTTAACGAAAAAGAGAAATTAAAATTATATCATCCCTTTCTATATCTTTTAAGTCTTCTCTAACTAGAGTACGCACACTGATACCTTTAAACAAATCGTCCAGTAAAATACATAGATATAAACGGATGGTCACCCTCCCTTTCACTATTTTGTAATAGTGCCACTCTTATGGGTAGATATTTTAAATTAACTAGACTAAAATATACTGTGAACTAATTTATTTAAATATCGTTCATAGTTGTAGGACACTCCATGAGAAAAGTACTTATCGATATTTTTTTCGACTTGTGAATTCCTGCACATTTAAAGACATATATGGATTGACGTAGTTTGCTAAAAGTAAACAAACTGTTCTAGCAACAATACCGTTTTAATACGTCACTTTTTAGGGTTCCGTACCAAAATGGTAAAAAAGGAACCCTTATGGTGTGACTCAGTCTGTCTGTCTGTCACAGCTGGATATCTCGAGAACTACTAATGGTATCAACTTGAAATTTGGAATAGTTTAAGATATTTGCCCAACTATTTTGCAAATAAGAGATAAATAAAAAAAATTAATAACTTTTTTACAACAGGGACTGAAAAGAGGTCTTAAAAATTTGAAGTGGGGCTACTAGAACATGTGGGGTATCATATGAAAGAGCGCCGTTTGCACGTTTTTAATCATTTTTTTTTCTTAGGCCGCATAGTTTTCGACTTATGATGAAAAATGTAAAAAAAAAAATACCGTTCCCACCCCCCCCCCTTCCCCTTATCTCCGAAGTTTGCAAAGAGAAAAATCTGAAATAATTCCATGTGATAGCAGTTTATATAAAGATTACAGGATAAATAAAACGATGTCTCAATATAGCACACTATTTTAGAAATTATCAAATTTCTAAAAAGTTAACATTAGTTCCACTAGCGGTCAAGAGATGGCGCTGATCTAAAACTGCAATAAAAAATTTATTATTCTACTCTGCAGTGTGGTTTGATGGTGAAATTATGATGGTACGGAACCCTCGGTGCGCGAGTCCGACTCGCTCTAGACCGGTTTTTTTTTCATATTTACATAAAAGTGTACCTACTATGATTGTACTGATACATTCGCCCAAGCAAATTCCATTAAGCTGTCAATTTATTATTGTCTTAAAATAAATCTGTTGTTTGAAGAAAATATTTTTGCTACTTCGTAATTGTAGCAAAATTAGCCACTCATTATTCAGAGTCAGAGAAATCTGTGGGCAGCATTCAGGCACATTTGTTTGCCGTAGGCCTTCATTACATTACGCCTAAATAAATATAATAATAAACAGTTGAATGTTGCTGGCAGCTTCGCTATCTTTTTTGGAGTAGTTATATTTTAATTTCTTAATTTAGCGTCACCGCTCACGGGCGACTTTTTGTAGCTGCGATAGTCGCCCGCGAAATAACACGACAAGGGTTTTACTTAGCAGCGACAAAAAAGCGCCGATATTATCACCGCGATTAACGCCGCGTTTATCGCAGCTACAAAAAACCGGCCAAGTGCGTGTCGGGCCACGCGCCATAGGGTTCCGTAGTTACCTTATACCATACCATATTTAATATCACCTATCATTTTTCATCTGCAAAAATAACTTTGTTTTTCAGTGTTGGTATGAATGACAAAGTTATATTTGCGGTTTTGGAAAATGTGCTATATCTCAAAAACTAATTACTATATCTCGTTCAAACCAATTTTGATTGAAAGTGTTTATTAAGATCTACAGCATATATTTTTTTAAGATTTTTTACTCTCTTGTTTCAAAAGTTAAAGGGGGGGGGACACACATTTTACCACTTTGGCGGTGAATATCTTTCAAACGGTTGACTTTGAGAAAAAGTTGTCTTAGAAACCTTAATGTCATTTTTAAAGACCTATCTATAGACACCCAACACGTGTTGGTTTGAAGAAAAAAATTTTTTTCAGTTTCAGTTCCATGTATGGGGAGCCCCCCCTTAATCTTTTATTTTTCTTATTTTTGTATTAAATTCAGTAAGCGGTTAACAGAATACATCTACCTACCAAGTTTCAATTGTGTAGTCTTAATACTTTCGGAATAAAGTGGCTGTGACATACGGACAGACAGACAGACAGACAGACATGACGAATCTATAAGGGTTCCGTTTTTTGCCATTTAGGCAACGGAACCCTAAAAAGTAGCTCGTGGACGTTAACATATAGAACTCCGGATGATTTGGTGATTAGCTACTGTGGGATGAATTAAAAATGACCTTTTTATTTTTATAGAAAAATGATAGCTATGAACAGGCCCAAGCGGGTCATTATGAATTTCTGATATTTTTTCGAAAATGTCGCTGTTATTATTCACCCCGCCGGTACTTCTTTTGTTTTATAAGCTATGTGTTTGGTCATTGACGTAGGAAGGGGAAGACCCCCCCTAACTTTTCCCCAGAACGGAGGGCCGGGCCCCCCTGGAAAAAAATCTCTAGATACGCCCATGTGTTTATGTGTCTGGTAAAAGATGAGAAATAGATTAATACTCACAAAGAATAAAATATAAAAATGTGACGGCATTCGAAATCCATCAAGATTAACGTTCATAGACAAGAAACCTCACTATTATTTGACCAAGGCCGTTGGTCTAACTATGGATTGGAGCGGCGATCCAATAAGGTCTATCCATATACTGATAACTGATAAGGCTGTCACTGGCTGGGCGGCGGCACTAAATATATCCGGCGTGATATACTGAGCGACGGCAGCGACGCTGCGGCGGCTTGCGAAATCAGAGCGGTGCAGCGGCGCGTGCGCTGTTTTGCTCCAAGGAGTTCTATTTTTGAATCACACGAATGATTATGGCAGTAGTTACTTTTGACAATCACCTCCCACGGAAAAGAACCTCGTACCTATGCGATGATTGGTGATTCCAAACTGAGCCAGTACCATGTTTATTTCTCTAATGGTAATGTCTTGATGTATTTTTTTCAATGGTATTGATTAAATTGACCGTGTATATGGCAATTCGGCCTAGGACGCAGGTAACTGAACAAAATTATCTGAATTGTGGCCAAAATTGGAACATCGCTATTACATTATTGTTACATAGGTTACGCCGTCAAGTACATAGACGATAGCGACGCCATCACCTGCGATTCAATTTTGGAAGCGACTTGCTAGGTGACTAAAGTCGACCGTCACGTGACTAAAATCGACCATGTAAATAGCCCATAAGTATTCTAGCTACCAGTCTCGAGGGGTGAAATTATTGCGAAAGAATAGAAAAACAATTCGAATAACCTAAATTTGATAACTATTTAATTTAGGCTTTAAATGGCGTGAAATGTATGGGGCATTTACACGGCTTGATTTTCCGAGCGACATGCTAGACGACTTTAGTCGACTAGGGCTTTTCATCGACAATCGCTTGTAAAATTGAATCGCCACCTCATTGAATTTAGGATTGCGATTCGATTTTACAAGCGATTGTCGATAAACAGCCCTATTCGACTCAATTCGCCTAGCAAGCCACCCAGAAAATCGACTAGTGTAAATATCCCATTATCTAATCATAGATAACGGGGCATTTACACGTACATTAGAGGTATAAGTCCAGTTTTCGAGCACTCGACTTAAGGCGAGCGATTCAAAGATTGAGTGCCAGATAAATAATAGTGACCCTTAGTAGCCGTGCCTATTTTATGTAACGTTTATGCTATTAAAGGAATTAAATTTTGTTGCTGCTGTACTTAGATCGTGATATCTTATCGTAGCGTCATTTTGTATCAATAATAATAATTTGAATGATTTTACTATAAGATTTTTCTATAGAATTCTAAAAGATTCAATCGGAGCGTCATTAAAGTTATACTATGATTTTCAGTCCATTAAAATTAAGCTTTAATTAAAAAACTGAATAAAAGTACTTATTTTACACTAGACTGAATATATCAGTTTGAAATAAAGAGCTTCTTCTGACAGTAACAATTTAATTATTTCTACTTTTTAAAATTTCTTACAAAAATTGTATGAAATTTTCACCAAATTGTGTACTTTCTAAGCTTTCAAAGTGCACACTAGCGACACAGCGGTGGATTGCGTAACTAGAGCAGCGCGTGCGCCGATCGCGCCTACTGAGCCTTTACGTTTGATAAGTGCTTAGCTCTCGATCAATAAATAGCTTTAATATGCTGCCATTTTAATAATGGTTACTAAATTTGTTGTGTTAGAGAAATAAAACGGAAGTTTATTTTAAGAAGCTGCTGAAATATTATGTAGAGTAGGTATCATTTAAAATTCGGTTGCGTATTACAAAATTGTTTATTGAAAAGCAGTGTACAAATTGATCTGATGCTATTTGTATTATTGTTTAATTTATTGCACCGCTTACCTTCTATGAAATTAAGACTTCGTACATAAAAACTCCAGCTTTAATAATTCTTTAAGTGAGAAATAAATTAAGAGGCGGCACCTTTGTCTTAAACTAATTTAACGGGACTTGCCAACCACAAGAGAAACTCGAAATCCATAAAGCACACAATACGAAGCACTCTTTTAATCATTAATCAGATCTTTTTAAACGGCTAACAATACGCATAAAGTGAACCAATTTGAATGCATTCCGTTAATTAAGAACTCCCTATTAACTGATGGTTAATTAGCTCCTTAAGTAAGGTTCCTCGAGTTATTGATTTAATGTCCATCATTACTCAGAGACATAGTGATCGTATGAAAGTAGGCAATTTTTACTGATTAGTTTTTAGAGAGAAAAGTTTTTTTGCGTTGGTAGCTTTATTTTAGTATTTCTTGTGATTATGTTTAGTGCATAAATAGTCATCTTAATATACGCTATATATGTGGGTAGGAAAAATGGAAAAGGAATCCAACGCTATGGTAAAACTAGCGACCCCGCGACTTCGTCTGCGTGGAAAGTTATTTCTCTATCCCTTGGGAAAAGTGTTTTTTGGGATGAAAAGTACCTTATGTCCTTCTCTGTACCCCTGAAAACGTGTATGCAAAATTTCATGATAATCGTGAAGGCGTAACAAACAAACAATTCAACGGACTTTTGTATTTATAATATAACTAGCGGCTGCCCGCGACTTCGTCTGCGTGAAAAGTTTTTGCTGTCCCTCGTGAACAATACTTTTTTTCGGGATGAAAGATACCCTATGTCTTTTTCCGTACTCCTGACAACGTGTATGTAAAATTTCATGGTGATCGGTTCAGTAGTTAAGACATGAGGGCGTAACAAACAAACGGACTTTCGCATTTATAATATTAGTAAGGATTACCTAGTATAGTGGAAGTAAGGATAAGGATGGTTTGGTGTTGTTGGTTTCTAGTATTTTGGTTTGTGGTCTTAGCTTAAAATAAAGAAATGTAACAGACGGTGGTGATCAAGATATTAAAAGTTCATAAATAACAAAAAACTAGATTCCCGGAAACCCAACAAGCCTACCGCCCACCACTTTATTGTAACAGTGCAGTTTTGCAATAATGCAATTAAAGACACTTGATTTTTCGGCAATTAACGGTAAACGCAGAGTGAACAAAGATCGAGGTCGGTTTACCTTTCACCTCATATTTCGCGAACAAGTGACCGAGCGTCACTGTCCACGCAGATTGTCCGACGTAATATATCTGTCGCAGTTACAATAAAAAAAACTTAACTTTCAACTAAATTGTTTCGGTGCTCGTAAAGTCGGGCGGTTTATCGTTTGTATTTTGGTTTTTCAAGGAGTATCACTTTCAAGAAGGCAAGTATTCCTTTGAACGAAGATTCCGCAGATTTGGGAAGAAAAGAAGGGCATGTCAAAAATGAAGTGACAAAAATGTAGAGACAGCTGTTCGATTTCAAAAAGTTCAGGCATTGGTGTCACTCTCATATTTTTCACTATCTTAACTTTATTTTGGTAGGTTTAGTAGGCTTATTTCAAGTCCGCCTGGCTAGCTACTACCATCTTAACTAAGTCTGACGCCATAACTACAATTAAAAAATGTTTCTCCGGTAGCTAGAGGTAAGATAGCCAGTTACTAAGTGATCATATTTCCGGCTGTAGTGCGCTTCCACCATCGGCCTTATCGTCACGAAGGCCAAGCACCATACTATGCCGTAGTGCATAGAAATAAAGAATAAATCATTTTATAACGTAAAAGAGATATTTAGGTTTGGTGACGTAATGTTATTTGAACTAATACCCGATCAACTTCATGAGATAATTGGCTCAATCAGAATCATTGTTTTTGAAGATTTATCCAACTACAAAAGTGAACAATGAAAAACCCAATGAGGTAGAAATTCGTTAAAGGATACATCACGATTAAAGATACGAACAAATTTACAATTTTTACAATATTGGCGAGAATACCCCGAACGTCACCAAAAGCATCTTTAAAAACAAGACGTCATTATCTTGGGGATTTACAGTAAAATAAAAGAAAAACTTCTGACTTATCTTACGTCGCCGCCGCCGCGCCGCCGTAGCGTATTTCTAAGAAGACATGACTCGCACTACTTTGTAACATTATAATAAGGATTAAATACGATGTAAATTTTAAATTGGATAGTTAAGACTAAGAAGTAGTACCTATTTATACTAAAAATCTACTTAGGTTGGTCACGTCCCAAATTCACGTAAATAATAATTACTTAACTTACAACTTTTCAAAATTACTTTTCAAAGTTACAATACAACAACAATAAACGACTTGGAAAAAACTTATGCGAGTAGTTAAACTAATAAAATAAAAAACGTGGGTAACGTGACTAACGTGGCAGATACTTTATTCACGATTACTGTTTTATTATATGTAAGGACTAGCTTTTGCCCGCAACTTCGTTCGCGTGATTAAGGTAGAAGTACATTTATTTTGAAAGTCACTGATTACCAATATACCTAGGTATTTATCAGTAGACCTAATTTCACACATTTAAAATTTCCCATAAAAAATATGCACAAACTGGAACACTCTGTAGCACCCTGTATATAGGGATTTTCCAAAACCCTTTCTTAGTGCTCACCTACACCATGAAAGGTATCTATCTACTCTCCGAAAATGGTGTCTCTATCTCCAGCCCTATACAAATCCCAATACAAACTGGAACATCCTGTAGCACCCTGTATAACGGGAATTTTCCAAAATGCTTTCTTAGTGCTCACCTACACCATGAAAGGTATCAACACCCTGTAGCACCCTGTTTAACGGGAATTTTCCATAACCCTTTCTTAGTGCTCACCTTCACCATGAAAGGTATCTATCTACTCTCCGAAAATGGTGTCTCTACCATCAGCCCTATCCAAATCTCCATACAAACTGGAACACGCTGTAGCATCCTGTATAACGGGAATTTTCCAAAACTCTTTCTTAGTGCTCACCTACACCATGAAAGGTATCTACCCTCCAAAAATAGTGTCTCTACCTTCAGCCCTATACAAATCTCCATAAAAACTGGAACACGCTGTAGCACCCTGTATAACGGGAATTTTCCAAAACCCTTTCTTAGTGCTCACCTACACCATGAAATGTATCTACCCTCCAAAAATGGTGTCTCTACCTTAAAGCCTATATTACAAATTCTCATACAAACTTGAACAACCTGTAGCACCCTGTATGACAGGAATTTTCTAAAATCCTTTCTTAGTGCTCATCTACATCATGAAAGGAATCTACCCTCCAAAAATGGTGTCACTACCTTCAGCCGTTAGGGCGCTACACCTATCCCAACAATCAGTCAATCAATCAATTTTCAGTGTTTCTTAAACGATAAGTTAATTATTGAGGCACAATGTCTTCGATACATTAAAAGTCATGAAGATTTTCAAGCCTGAAACATTTTAAATTTGATTATGTGAATCTAATCAGCAGATAGATACAAATCTATTAGGGGTTTAAGTATGAAATTGCCGTTTTGTATATTTCTTGAAAATTACTTAACCGATTGAAATAAAAATTAAATGGGACCATCTCACAAGAAAACTCAATCGAACAAAAAAAGAATCATCAAAATCGGTCCATAAATGTCGAAGATACGCGCGAACAACGATAAAAAAAAGTATACAATCGAATTGAGAACCTCCTCCTTTTTGTGAAGTCGGTTAAAAAAAAGGAGTCACTTTCAAGAACTTTCTTTAACGTTCATGAAAGAAAATCAGAAATATTTTTATTGCTGATAGTGGGCCGTCGTGATCATAATTTGAAATAATAACAAGTAACAGAAGCATCTTTATCATCATAGACGATATGAGAGTCTCTGTGTGAAAAAAAATCGGCAGTTTCATACTTTAAACCCCTATTATAAATATTTACGACTGAAATAATAAGTTTCAACAAAAACTAATCGGTTTTGCATATCTTACACAACAGTAATTCACATTGTAAACACTATTACCCAGCCCGTTAAACATCATTACCGTCCCGCACATTACCATTACCATACCACCATATCATTACCGTACCATAGATATTACCGTAACATAAGGTTCCACTAAACGATAGAGATGAATGATCGTGTGTACAAATTAAACACCCACGTTGATCGATCGGTTCTCTTCATTTTTGTATTGGCCGAGTTTATTAATCATTGGGCCGGTAATCTTGTGAAATTTATTACCTCTAAGCGAATCTGCCTGGAGATTTATCAACGAAATGTGTGGGCTAGAGAATATCGTGGAGCCTCTAGATACGACACTCGATTGTTAATTGAAGAGATGTAATGTAATACATGTTAATTTACTAACAATAATTTAACAATGGATAGTGTTTGTTGAGATTATAAATAAGACTAGATAATTGTAAATGGTAATGATTATAACTATGCCAAAAGATCTTGCAGTTATTTTTAATGATTTCATATCTTACAATAATGTCAACAATACTAGTACAGCCATTATCATTTTACCAATAAGTCACACAGTGCATGAGTGCAAAACAGTGCATCCCGCTTATAATACATAATTTAAAAGAATTCATACAGTTTTATAGTAAACATTAACATATTTATGATGATCAAAATTATCAATGAGTCATTTGAACTTAATGGTACTGAAGAGATCAGCTTATAAAACAATATCTCATCCAGCCAACTGCTAAAGCCATTATAAAGATGGCCGGTCACCGACAATTAGCCTACGCGAATTAATTACGCCGAATAAGCACAAATTCGATATATCCGCCTTTCTAATTTAATCCGGAGCAGCGGCGGAAGACGTATAGCTTGCTCACAGATATGCATCTCAGGAGATTTACGGAGACATGCGAGTGCGTGTGTCGTCATCGGTACTGGTTTCTAAGGAAATTGTATAAAAAAATGATTTTAGCGATAGGCCAAAAATGGTCCACTGGTTGTCTTTTTTTATAAATTTATTTTATTTTTATTTATTTTTCATGATTGTGCAGTTATCAATATGAATCAGTGCTTCAAAAGGTAACATAAGCTATTGATTCTTAAGAAAAAGATAATAGTCGAAATTTTGTACACTACTCGAAAGTTGTAATAACAGCTAAGTAAATCTGTATTTTAAAAAGTAATGTATTATTATTATTATTACGTATGGTAAATAATCTTAATCTTTTCTTTTTCAAATTACCCGTAAAAAACATATTTTTCTCTCATTCATTCCCGTAAATAGTCCAAGATATCCCGAGATCTCAATCCCGTATAACGGTAACCCGCTACCTTATTGGCCGACCCCACGCCGTGTTTGATAAACAATGCGCGCCCAAGATATCGCTGCCAAATGAACACAGACTAAAATGCAATAGACCTGCAATTCCATATAGTATATTATCTAGTAAATAGAGAAGCTTTAAAAAAATACTATTAACAAGTGCCAAAAGCTAATAATAAAATATAGTAATATAGTACCTACTCTGACGGAACGATAATAATTACATTACCAACATTTCAGTCTGTCCACAAATCATCACTATTGCGTTTTAAATCCGTAGATGTCTTTTCATTAGGATTCGATTAAATTGCATTTAGAAACAAGACTAGAATGAAAAATTTAAATACTATTTAAGCCTTTACATAACTTTAGAGTGTTCCTCAAGAATCTATATTGAGACCCTTACAATTCAAATCATATGGTTACTCAATGATTTATTATTTTTTAGAAACAAAGTTACTGTACACTAATCTATTATAGTCAGGTGGGGTAAGTGAAACACCGGGGCAAGTGAAACACCCAACCATATCTAAGAAACTATAGTAGTTTATTCTCATAGCGATGTGTCGATAAAGCAGGAATGACGAATTACTTCCCTTAATACAACACAGATATCGCGGCGATCATTAAACTAGCTAGTAAACCAAAAAGAAATTTATTAAATGTCGGATCCCCCGGATTATGTTTTTTTGATAAATCTTTAAAACTGGACCTTATTTTATGAGAATTTGATACATTTTGGATATTAACAGTTTAACATGATCCTTTTGTCCTGTTTTTAATTAAATGGTCACAATATTTAAAGCTATTTTGGCCACTGTTTCACTTCCCCCTTATCAGGGGTAAGTGAAACACTTCTTAGCCTTAATATTCTTTTCGTGATTTTGTTACTTAATGCAAGTCTTTAGATATTTATATTCATACCGTTAAAGGCTGATTTAATTAGGAGTACATTGCCTACACAGTTACTTTAATTGCAAGTTTTATAGCTTTACTAAACCTTGTTAAATAAAAATAAAGTATGTTTCACTTACCCCACCTGACTATAAATGATATTATGATTTATGATAACCTAAGTATTTAATATAATGTAAGCTCTAAACGTTGTATGCCACGTACCTCAATTGCTTTACCTCGATCCTCCAGGCATAAGATATCATTTGAGCTTATTATTGCCACTGGGTTCATATCGAGTTTAACATCTTTGGCGTAGGGGCACTATTTGTGGAGCATCTAATTTACTATCTCTTAAAGTCTTTGACATTGAAGAAATTATTACATTTGCACAATATGCGTAAATTATGTGAAAATCAAGTTACGAGACATTTACGTCTATATTGAACGTGACCAACAATTCAATCATTAATGATAGGCTCATTATTACGTTTTGCACTAATTTTGCGTTAAATTGTTTCTATACATACTTCCATTATTTCGGCTTCTATGTAGCGGTGGTAGTGACAGAAATGTGTATTTTTAATTGGATTGGTAATAAATACAAACCTTATAATAAAAAAAACACCTTGTCAAATCGTAGTGGTATGGAGTTAGTTGGGCATGGTAAAATTTTCACAATACGCCTTGAAGTAGCAATGTCTGTATGGAAAAACCTACTAAGTGTGTAAGTAACTACAGGTAAAATATTTTACTCAACTCCGGCGAAATCCACTTAGGGAAATGCCAAAGTGAAAAACGCAAAAATGAAGATGAAGATAGAAAAATCCCTGACATAAATAATTTGCTCTTCTAATTGGATGTACCTAAATGTTTGGAGTAAAAACAAAAGAGATTGTACGGATGTGGTACATGTATACGTAAAACTTTGTAGATCATTGAAGTAAAGTTGAACCCCAGTGATAGTATTAGTTAGCCCAAGGAAATAAATATAGCAATATTATGAAATATAACTACTTACCTCTCTTCTATCATCTTAACCTGAAAGATCTGTACGGTAACAATATAATGGCGACATTTTCTAGAAATAAATACTTACAAAACATCCGTTTAGTTCCAACTAGGACATTCAAAGGAAGGAACAGATCACTGCATTATCTAAGGCACCAACAATCAACATCTAATCTTGCCATTATATAGCGAATCGGCGAAACAAGTATCAAGCACACTCGATCTTGTTGCGGTAGTGAAATTTAATAATATTATTGCAGATCATCTGGGGTAAGCGGTAGCATCGTAAGGTTCCATCTGATAGCCCAAGCTACAGACGAAAGCAACCTTATCGCAATCTGACTCCTCTATAGCAGCAAATTATCATAGGGACAAGTTGAGCGTCTTTCCATTGTTGTTACGAGAGATTGCAGGATAAATGCTTTTGAAACTGCTGGTACATTAGAAAATACAGGCTTGAACTTGCATCGCAAGCTTTAATTGTAGCTTTATTATGTATATGACAGAGTATCTATTTTCTATTAATGAGACTTCGACCATCTGCAAACGTTAGCCTACTAAAGAAAACAAGTAAACGGTCTAAGTCAGCCAGTGGCATTGATATGAGGTTTTTACAGTTGACTGTATTATAATACGTTATTATCTAATTATTTAGACTATCACATAACAATTTGTTGAAATCAACTATTTATAAACATTCTGGAGCATTACCTAATCAATTTCAAAAACTTTGGAAACTGTAACTTTAACAACATTAAGATTATCCAAAACGTAACGGCTAGTATTAAACTCGCTTTTACTTTATTCAATGAATTCACTACTGCTATTCTAATGCCTTCTAAAGAGCGTCACGTCGCTTTCTAGAGCAGCTTGCTCGTTAGTTTCCAGCAAAAGCTGGATTTTAAACCACCAAGTATGGCCACGGCGGCTTCGTCAAGCACAATACATTTGCGTCAACACCGACAGCGGACGATGCTGAGGGATTTATCAAAGCCAGAAGCCGTGAGCAGGCTAAGCGCTTTAAGCGCTTTTGTGGAAATGTGGTTTGAGGTAAGAGTGCTATTACCGAAACGATCGAGTTATCATGTTTACTTTAATGGATTATGATAAAGTATTATTTTATTAGCCTTATTCAAATCTTTTTCTTTTTGTTTATTTTATAATTGACTAACAGCCGCCCACGACTTCGTCTGCGTGGAAAACTTTTTTGCTATCCCTCGGGAACAATAATTTTTCCTGCTATGTCCTTCTCTATACCCCCACAGAATACCTAATAGTTGGTACCCCTGACAACGTGTATGTAAAATTTCATGATGATCGGTTCAGTAGTTCAGACGTGAAGACGTAACAAAAAACATAACAAACAAACGGACTTTCGCATTTATAATATTAGTAAGGAAGTAAAGATGGCGAGTTCATGAAAACCGGTGAACAAACCACTCAACCATGGAGGTCATTCTTGTAAGTATACCAGGAGTTGTATTTGGTGTATTAGGTACAATGTTAACGCGAGTACTAAGTTTATGACCTGCATGGTTGTGTGGTTTGTTCACTGGTTTTCATGGACTTGCCATCTCTGAGGTCCTGAGTTCGATCCCAAATTTAGGAAACTAACTTTTCTGTATTTCATTAGGTTTAAGTATTTGTGAAAGTGGAAATGATTTTCCTTGGAACTTACTCTGGAATCAAAGAAATAAACTAAGAGAACCTTTTTAACTTAACCTATCACAAACAACTATAGTTTTAAATTAATTAACTACAAATATATTTCGATTGACTCCCGCGTAGGTCCCTGAGCACCGCGGGACACCGTTTGAATGCCCACGCGCCGCCGGCTGCGCGGTTTTGATTTAATAACAACTCTGGCGCATCCGTTTACGTCCAACCTATAAAATTATCACGTTGTTACATTATGGATAGATTATTTTATTTTTATGGACAAATAGATTGTTTTTGTTAATATTAGGTCTTTACCTATGAAATTGCCGATATTTTGTCACATACAGAGAAAATAATAACTTCTATAATTTAAAATTTTAACAAAATCGTGAATATTACATCGAATTATGATCATGATAGTTAACTATCAGTAAAAATAAAGTCCATATTTTAGCTTTCGTGACATTAAAAAAAAGATCTTGAAAGTGACTCTTTTTTTGTGAGCAAAAAAAGGGTGACCGAAGGGGTTGTAACTTAACCAAAACTTATTTTTTTGCTTATCTTAAATGGAAATAAGTTAGCATAGTGTTCGAACATTAGTACATAAAAGTTTTGTTACATGAGTGTTTATGGTTGTTAAATGAACAAAGAAAATGCTATTATGAAAAATGCAACTTCTTACAAATCGGCAATTTCATAGGTAAAGACCTATTATATGGCGGCTATAACCAATAAAAAGAACGAATGATCTGTTTTTAATGTTACTACAGTAGGTATGTTAACATTTTCCATAATTTACAGTAATACTAGGTGAATGAATTGATCTGTTTTTGAACCATATTTGAATAGTTCTTCCATTAGGTTACTAAATTAATAATAGATGTATAGGTATTGATATCACTGCTTTTTATTTATGGGGAACGGAAGTTAAATTATAGGTCTTATATAGCATTTTTTAAGTAGATGAATGTATATTTTTTTACAATGTAATCTTTACATAGTATAACAAAACTCCACTTTCTGTTACTCGACACAAATAAATACTTCCAACAAGATACGTTTATTGAACGAGAAACATAAATAATTATTTGCACTCCAAATCTGACAATCCCGCACCAACTAACGGCGTACAAACCAAGGCAGATGGTTTTCCTCTCCGTATACGAACAACATCTTACCTTATACCACCTAAATAAATTCCTCTCGTTACTGGCATTGGACCCAAGGGTCCAATTATTGGCACATACCATTGTGCGGGAACATCTGTCGCATACCAACACCAAACTGAGAGCTCCTTACTGACTATAACCACAGAATAAATAATAGTACCTACTAGCGTACTTAATTGCACGAATAGATACCTTTTGTATTATTGAAGAACACTTTTTGTTCTAAGCTTTTGTCAACTTAGTCAAATTGAGTTCTTATAATAGGTAGGTACCTACACGCAAAAAAATTGATCATTTGGTTTCCGCAGTGGGTGGTTCCACTCATGATTACAAGCAACTTTTATTATGGGGCCTACTCTGATATCGCAGAAAAAAACAGCTGTTCCATACAAAAGCGCAATACCTACTCAACCATAATGTATGGATCAGCTGATTTTTTTTCGCGTTATCAGCGTTAGCCCCATAAATAGTAAAAGTGGCTTGCAATCATGAGTGGAACCACCCCACTGCGGGAACCAAATGCTTATAATTTCTTATTTTTTTATTTTTATTTTATTTATTAAGGTTAACAACAGCTCGTGAATTTATAATAAGTATAACGGTTACATTTTACATTTAAGTGAAGCCAATATATGCGTACAATACGTTTAAATAGATCAGTTTTACGATACTAACGCGATGTTATTGAAGGTCGCCGCTGCTGAAAAGATGTCGTAAGCTCAGTCAAAAGAAAATAAAACCGAATCAAAAAGACAAATAAAATAGCGTTAATATCCGTAGAAGTGTTTTAATTGAAAATCACTTAGAACTAACTCAACTGTGTCCGTCTCAAGTAACTGAAGTGACTTACACACTTCTTTTTGACGAAAACCTAGCCAACGAAAGAAAAATAGTTTGCAACCAAGATCTAATATTGTAGGATAGGCTTCTAGTCATACTTGCTTAAGCTAGTACAATAGAATTGCACAAATTCTACTGTGGTGGATCTAGAGTTCTAGAGCATATAACGCAGGAAGGTAACAGGAAGTTTGTTTCTTTCAAGTTTTTAAGTAATTCATTATCGTCATAATTTTGTGTATTCACAACTATTTGACATTCACATTCAATTGTTTTATTCATCTTAAAGTTAAATAATGAATTATACTGCGTACACGCAACAGATAAGGCCATTTCTTGTACGCGAATAAGGCCGTCCACGCTGCGTATTGAGATGTTACGTTCGCTGCGCTCGCGTCTCGCTATTTCAATAGAATGTTACTGATGTTCACAATGAATGCGACTCGCATCCAGTATTTAAATTAAAAGCCACATTTTAAACGTGTTCCGGAGATAGTGTACAATTTATTATGGGGAAATACAAAGCTTTACAGTAGCGTAAATAGTGTTATCAAGGAGATAGAAACTAAGCTCTTAGGTGGGTATACTACATCATCAATAATTTCGGAAGCTTTTAGTACGAGAATTTAAAAAATATATATATTTGGCAGTTATTAAATTCATTCACTTCTAATAGCATAGTAGGCTCTAGCTAGATCTACCGAAGAGAAAAAGCCTTTTATTTTAATACTTATTTATTAATTTAGTAAATACATAATATTTTTTGATAAAAGTAACCGAAATTACATAATTTTAGGAAAACAGTAACAATGATGATGTTTTTTTTTACTTTAACTTCCCGAAAAATCGAAAAAAGGCAAATTGATTTTTCTCCAAAATATGTACTTCAACTTGAGAAATCAACAATTTTCTCACGCACAATGCAAATGCAAGTCCATAAATGACAGTTACATAGTAATATATTCCAAACGCAACTGTCATAGTATGTCAGTTATTTCTCACAATTTATAAATTAGAATTAGGTACATGTCAATTCATCAAGTGAATAACTATATTAAACTTCGACATAAAAACTATAATTGCGGTTACAAAGGTGAAAACCCATGTTTGTCCCATTCAATTCCTATTACAAATATGATTTATTGAACGTGACTTCTCAATAATCGTTCACGACAAATCTAATTTGTTAGACATGAACTCGACAACGGAATGAAACGAACAAAGCGATCACCGATCATTTGACATGTGAAATCGCGACCTTGACATAACCGACACAATCAAAGACCCGTGCCAAATCGACGCGTGATCTAATCTCCATACAGTCACCTTTCACACTACACACAAACATCTTTGCGTTACATAAGTATAACATCATCAATCAAATCTACAAGAGGTGTATTTAAATCCGGGGATTAGGACTCACCCACGTAAATAGAACCATTCGAAATTCGTCCTTCGTTGAACAAACGATACAACAAAACAATATCAACACCTTCTGACTGTAAGGTTGACAATAGTTTCTTGCTCTGTGACAACTAAAGCAAGCATCTTATGCACAGAAACGCATTTAGCTTATTTTGCATACAAAGCATTATAAATATTTCTTATGGCTCGACGTTTTGAAATCTAAGCGGATGACACGCGTTGATACATCCGAATATATTTTATGTGTCGAAGGAGATGTAAATATATGTAAAATAGAGTCATCTTGTTATGAAATACGTTTGTCAAGGAGAAAAAGACAATGAATGAGTATTGACTTGTTCAATTGTCCATGTTACAGTAGCTTGTTTTGTATGAAGTCATTGAGCTGAGGTCAATGAAGAACTGTGAAAGTTGCACATCAAAATATAAATAAAAATAGGTATTTATTACACAACAGTTTTAATAGTAGATAAATATTTGTAATGGATTAGTATTTTCAAAGCAATTGCATCCCAGTCCACATTCTGCACAAATCTTTCGAACTTTGAGACAGCTTCGGCAATTTATACATTTATATTAGGTTACTGTTCTTGTAATCTCCAACCCTACCAAACGTGGATATTATGGCAACACCTTCCCACGGGCGAGGCCTACGTCATACAGTACATACTCTATACGAGGAAGGGATATCTTTTTCCTGTGCCTTCGTACTCAAGTACTGGCAGTCTATAGACGCTCGGCAGCTAACATCCGCCCCGCACAATCGCAACCAGGTGCGCGGCGCGAGGTGATAACTCACGGCAGCACTATCACCTGCCACATCGACTAGTGCCGGACTTTGCCCTATTTGAATATCTACTATTATAAACTAAACACTATTATTTGCCTTAACGCTGGCACCTACAGCAAAATAAAACCGGTCAAGAGCGAGTCGGACTCGCGCACCGAGGGTTCTGTACCATCATAATTGCACCATTAAACCACACTGCAGAGAAGAATAATAAAATTAGTATTGCAGTTTTATGTCAGCGCCATCTCTTGACCAATAGTGAAAATAATGTTAACTATTTTAGAAATTTGATAATTTCTAAAAAAGTGTGATATATATTGAGACATCGTTTTATTTTTTCTGTAATCTTTATATAAACTGCTATCACATAGAATTATGTTAGATTCGGTATTTTTTTACGATTTTCATCATAAGTCGAAAACTATGCAGTATAGAAAAAAAAGAAAAAAATATTGAAAACGTGCAAACGGCGTTCTTTCATATGATACCCCACATGCCCTAGTAGACCCACTTCAAATTTTTTATACCCCTTTTCAAGCCCTGTTGTAAAAAATATATTAATTTTTTATTTATTTCGTATTTGCAAAATAGTTGGGCAAATGTCATCTTAAACTATTCCAAATTTCAAGTTGATACCATTAGTAGTTCTCGAGATATGCAGCTGTGACAGACAGAGAGACAGACAGACAAACAGACAGACAGACAGACAGACAGACAGACGGACAGACAGACAGACAGACGGACAGACAGACAGACAGACTGAGTCACACCATAAGGGTTCCTTTTTTACCATTTTGGTACGGAACCCTAAAAAGGAAACAGTATTTGAAAATTCTATGGAATCTTCTTGTTCTAACTTTGTTACTCAGGGGAAAAGCATTCGCTGGAATGGCGTAAAATTTTGGGTTAATTTATATAAAAAAAATATTCTACTTTTCTACACACAAATGACTTTACTGGCTTTACAAACTTTGGCTTTAGCTCTTAGAAAATAAGTAAATAATAGACTCAAGAAAATTTACCATGCCCTAGCAGATAATATATTTTTCAATTAAGTTGCTTGAAAATGTGTGCATTCGACATTGCAGGACAGCGTGCGGAAAGTTAATTTTACTGCACCCCTTTCATTTTTGTTTACAATTTTTTTTCTATTACAATATTTACTTACATATTATTATTGTCTAATAAGATTCCTATTAAAGAGTTTCTGTACTGCCCCTCTACCCAAATGGCCAACTTTCTATTCGTTAGAACGCTACGCTTACTTTTAAAGCATAAATATGAGCAATAGATGATTAAATCACATATCGCAAACTTATGTAAATCATAGACTTCGTTGTATTGTTAGGAATTGTCAAGCTTACGGCACGTAATTTTATAGTTTACTGCTTATTTTTAAGTTTTAACAGTGACCGTAGCGTTCGAACTAATAGAAAAGTGGCCGCTTGAGTAGGGGGGCAGAGAATTAAAAGATGTCGCGTTTATACGTACAAAATTATAGGATAATTTATTAATGAAATGAAGCAATGAATTGATTTAATAGCCAATAAATGTTAGTATCTGTAATAAATTACAAAAGATTTGAAGTATTTTGTACCAGTTTTTTTTTTTAATCTAAGTAGTATAAAGGTTGACGGTTTGAAATTCTTCGCGTTTCTTTACACTGAAAACAAACTTTTTCATGCATACAAACATAACGTTTTCTCGCAAATTTATTGAAAATGTCTTAGAGCATCGCGGCTTAGAAGCGCGTCTTACTCTAAGGAAAATGTCGTATGGTACACGGTTATTAAAGTTTTAAAAACCTCCTTACTAACCTTGTATCATAAACAACTATTTTCCACTGGTACAGCTTATACGTAGCCACCGTGGCAGTATAGAGGTATTTCACCACACTTCCTTGATAGATTAACCACCTGAATGCATCCTTAAATCAATCAACTGTAATTTACAAAGATCTCGGATCCTCTCATCAAATAAAGTCTATTCTTCTCAAGATTGACTTTAACTATTCCTATTTTATGAACTTCCAATTTCGCAAGACAGGGTTACAGTGAAAGCGCGTCCTACACGGCCGCTAATCGGTCGCGCGACCGTAGAACCTTTCGGCCGTCACACAAAGTGGCGAACAGCGAGGCGATGAGCGTATTACTAATACGGTTCCTAATGCGAAACGTGAATGAATTCTCGCTGCTGCTAGCCCCTTCGCCTGGCCCGATGGCTAAGGCCGCAACGCAAGCTACAGCTTCAGCGAAAGCAATAAGCTCCAAGGAATCTTAGAGTCCCCGCATACAGACCACTAACTATAACTACAAAACGCCGCCACTGACTTTTTTCTTGTAGTTTTCATGCATTTTACGCCGGTAGCTGCCACACACCACACGGTCATTGTGGCTATGGTTAGTGGCCTGTGTGCGAAGACAGTTAATCTCCAAGGACCTCTCCAGGAATAATAATAATAATAATAATAAATGCTTGGACAATTTCACACAGCGCCATCTAGCCCCAAACTAAGCAAAACTTGTAATATGGGTGTTAGACTAACTGATATACTACTTATCATACATATTATATATATATATACTGAAATTAAAATTCATGGTTTCAATTTCTGCCGGCCGGGAATCGAACCCGGGACCTCTTGCGTAGTAGACGGCATGATGACCACTGCACCACTCAGGTCGTCAATCTGTCAATGAGGATCAAAATGATAAATATCGTTCTCGATCGACATCGATTTATTTTTATTAGTTGGTTGTTTGAAAACAATATTTTCAGCCCCCGTAGCCAAAGTTACATTATTTGACAAAGCGAAAATGAACTTCTCTAAATGAAATGGGATTGAAATAAGTTTGGCACCGTTTTTACACGACTGCCCAAAAAGGAGTGTATTGTGTTCAGGGTTCATGTATGTGAGTTTTTACTAATGCGACTTTGGCTGTATCGATCGTAGTCGCTTTATCTATGGCAGTAGCGTTACTTCAGATTTGAATATTCCTCGCTAGATTTGAATTTAAAATCGCGGTGATTCATGCTGTGAGGACATCTCTACATATGTTGGCACTTCGCCCTGCTTTGAAAGCGTAGGCAAGGTACTAATTGGCGAAGGTACTTAGGATTACTGTTACTCTTACAAATGTTAACATTTTTTTATACAGACAGATTTTCTTTTTCACAGTAGCCACAAGCAATTAAAATGAAGACACCACATTAAAGTCATATTCAGGATAAATTTCATCTACGCAAATACAATGAGGGCTTTTCAAAATGACAAAAAACTGTAGGCTCGATAGATGGCGTTGATAAAATGAATGTGTCAATCTCAAAACAAAGGTGATCTGTGGTGTCAATGTATTTTTAGGGTTCCGTAGCAAAATGGTAAAAAAGGAACCCTTATGGTGTGACTCAGTCTGTCTGTCTGTCTGTCACAGCTGGATATCTCGAGAACTACTAATGGTATCAACTTGAAATTTAGAATAGTTTGAGATGACATTTGCCCAACTATTAAAGCTGGTTTACATTATCTTAGTCTTTAGTAGAGTGCTTTAGGAGAGTAGAAGTTCATTACGTGGTGTGTTTGACGTTCTTTTAAAATCAACGAACATGCCAAGCAATGTATTTCTACTCGCTACTCGACTCGGTCGTCTACTTGACTAATGTAAACCAGGCCTTATGCAAATAAGAAATAAATAAAAAAAAAATATATTTCTTACAACAGGGACTGAAATGGGGTCTTAAAAATTTGAAGTGGAGCTACTTGGGCATGTGAGGTATCATATAAAAGAACGCCGTTTGCACGTTTTCAATAAAAAATTTTGTTTTAGGCCGCATAGTTTTCGATTTATAATGAAAAATGGAAAAAAAATACTTTTCCCCCCTAATCTCCGAAGTTTGTAAAGAGAAAAATCTGAATTAATTCTATGTATTAGCAGTTTGTATAGAGATTACAGGAAAAATAAAACAATGTCTCATATAGCACACTTTTTTAGAAATTATCAAATTTCAAAAAAGTTAACATTCCAAGTTCCACTATCGGTCAAGAGATGGCGCTGACCTAAAACTGCAATACTAATTTTATTCTTCTACTCTGCAGTGTGGTTTAATGGTGCAATTATGATGGTACGGAACCCTCGGTGCGCGAGTTCGACTCGCTCTTGACCGGTTTTATTTTACTAAGCTTCGAAGAGTACTCAAGTAGGCAGGCAGATCTTTGGTACAGGCCGTTAATTTTTAAAAGCCAATTTTGATACTTCTCTTTCTATAAACGTCATCCAGTGAGGCAAATATTTACTATATATTTTTTAATGTCACTTTTAAAAGCCCTCACTGAAATATCCTTTTTCTGATATTATTGTAATTCTAATACTTACACGGATTTAAGACCTATTAACCTTTAGATTAATATGAATAATCTACTAACAAACGTAGTCCTTAGGAAAGGGTTTCCTGACTCGAATAAGGCATGGCTCTAATTGGATGCGCTTTTGTTGGATCCGACGCAGGAGTCTTGCGACACCCGATACGATCCGACAATGTATTCGTACAAATACGGAGTACAAACCCCTTCATTTTAGCTACATACCATTCTGCACCAGCCTTTTTAGAGTCAGCTTGTAACTGAACTAGTACAACTAGTCTAAATTAGAAGTGCAGTGAATTTCCCCCTTTCTTAAGTACTATGACAACGACTTTTTAATCAAAAGTAAGCTTTATGATAAACGCAATAAAAGCGTTTCAGTGTACATATAAATGTTGTGGATTACACCTATCTTTTACCAATACAATTTGTATTGCAACCACTGCGGATTTTCGCAATGTTTCAATTGAATAGACCACTTAGCGAGATAAAGTCGAATTTATTATTTTGTTAGAGTTGTCTTTTGACGTCTGCTCTCTTGTTAGGCCTTGTACTGACGAATGAGGACAGGATGCAGTTATCTATGACATACCTGACAGTAGTAGTACAGTGTATTGTGTATTTCCTTAAGAAGCCTATCGAAAGAGAGATAGGTAGGTACTTCGGAATTCTCAACTTTGCGTCTCGGTAGTGTACGTATATTATGCGTCTCGGTAGAGTCACCTATGTTTTTGGCCATTGATTTACTTATCAGTACTTATTTAAGTACAATATTTGTATTTTTATATAAATCTTATAATTAGAAACATGGGTATTGATTACTTTTTAGGGTTCCATAGCCTAATGGCAAAAAACGGAACCCTTATAGTTTCGTCATGTCTGTCTGTCTGTCCGTATGTCACAGCCACTTTATTCCGAAACTTAGGATTACACCGTTGAAACTTGGTAAGGTATTCTGTGAACCGCTCTAAGGTTTTTCCATAAAAATAAAAAAATAAAAGATGAAGGGGGGGCTCCCCATACATATAACTAAAACTGAAAAATAAAATTTGGTTTGATGAAACCTATACGTGTGGGTGTCTATAGATAGATCTTTAAAAATGATATTGAGGTTCTTAAGACAATTTTTTCTTAAAATCAATCGTTTGAAAGATATACACTGCCAAAGTGGTAAAATGACTGTCCGGGAACACTCATTTACCCACTTAGGCAGTGTAAAATAAGAGAGTAAAAAATCTGAAAATATATATATGCTGTAGATCCTAATAAATTCTTTCAACGAAAATTGGTTTGAACGATATAGAGTGATAATTTTTAGAGATATATTACATTTTCCAAAACCGCAAATATAACTTTGTCATTCATACAAACACTATGAAAAACAAAATTATTTTTGCAGACGAAAAATTATAGTGGTATTCAATATGGTATGGTATAAGATAACTACGGAACCCTACTGCGCGTGGCCCAACACGCACTTGGCCGGTTTTTATTTGGACTTAATATCTCTCATACTGCCTCCTGACGAGTCTTGGATGTATTTTGGTTATTTATTTTTTACATAAATTAGTAGTTCAGTATATTTCTCTATGTTATTTTGTCGAGAAAGCATGAGTATCAAAAAGGGGCTCTTTAAAATGATTTGTTTTTGGAATAATTGCGTAATCTTTTATATTATTATCGTGGATTTTAAGCCACCTTAAACCATAATCTTGCTTATATTCTAAACTAGAGACGAATATATAATGATTCTAATGATAAGACAATATAGAGTGCTCAGTAATAATGTATCTACCGTTTTTCAAATACTATAAACTCTTAGCAATTATAATCAAAGCTTAGAACTCATCCTCGTAAAACGTAACTAAAAAAAAAATTCAGCCAAAATGAGACCCTCCTCCTTTTTTTGAAGTCGGTTAATGAATCACAATGACGGAAAACGATGGAAATATGAAACAACATAATTTATTGCAAAATTAATAAAATAGAATTGACTCACAAAGACTCAATAACTACTCAACAATAAGACATATTTTCAATCTGGAAAATAGCTGGTGAACTAAAAACACATTGAATATCCGGTTTGAGTCATGTCTTATACTGAACTTTGCTTTAAAAAAACATAAAGAATAAAAGACATTTTCATTTTCTTTTTCAAATTTTTGGTAAGCAGAAATTAATGATAATCCCATATAATATTTATCCTTTTTGCAACTGTGAATTTTACTTATGGACAATTTTTCGTCACAACTGTACCTCGTCCGGTGGTAAAGTTTGGTGATCAGATAGTACGGAGGGGATTTGACCGAACGAGTAAAGAAGACTTCACACAGAGCTGTACAACTATTTTCTGCATAGGTTATTTTGGATTATAATATATCACATTAAAGTATTAGTATATACAAAATTTCTTTATGCCCGATCTAGAATCACACTTGGTTGATTCTCTCTTTTTTTTCCCAGTCTGGCTTCTTCCGTTTTCCACAGAAATTCCCATTATCGACTAACAGACGTCATCGTTAACGTTTAATGTCAACGCTAGACAGTACAACATTGTCACCACGCTGTCACATGACTGATCTTATTAGAATGCTGATTCACTTGTCTCTTGATAATAAATAAATATGACGGAATTAAATACAATGCCAACTTAATTAGATTTATTACTTCAATACAATGATCTTTGTCGAAAAAATATTTTATTAACTTTATACTAGAGTTGTCAGTACAAAAGAATAGATGTCACTAGTTGGTTCGCATCGTATATTTCAATTTGACACATCAAGCTATCATGTTGCTCGGTAGCATTAACGCGTGTTTTAATGAAATATTAATGCGTGCCTGCCCTTATAAAGGTAAGCATTCACTGTGTGACTAGACTTTGCCATATGGGTATAACGACATGATGCGACATTTTTTCTTTATGCGAATAGTTGCTGGTTTATTTCTTGTTTAAGGTGTTTGACTCTTGCAAAAATATCATTAACATTTGGGCTAATCATAGCTATTAATATATCTTGAAATACTTTTACTGGTAGTCGTGTGGCGTCCGGCGGAATAAAATAGTTTCAAACATTCACATATTATGGACTCGTACAATTTTACACCTTCAGTGACCAGAATGCAGCAACATTTTCTGATGAAAACGATCCAAAGTTGCGATATCCAACATATATAGTATTCTCCCACGGGAGAGACATGCGTCCTGTAGTAGACTGCAATGGAATGTCATATATAATAACAATAATAAAAAAACCTTAATTGGCCAAAACAATTTTTGCTTTGGCCAATTTAGTTTTTTATTGGATTTGGACCAATTTAGATTTGGATTCCTTGTCGTGGGAGCTAGTCTCTTTCCTACAGATTAAGTTTACTTGGATTATTAATTTATGAAGTATGAATTTAGTCTTATTTATTACTTATTATTATTATGAAAACAAAAAACAAAATAATCATGATAAGAATGTCTTGACCAACATGACTAAATCTGTAAATGTTGCACTTGCAAAATCAATCCGGTAGCCTGAAACCACTGGGATTGTTTTAATATTACTTACATATATTATTATTCGTTAAAAAGATTTACCTTCATCTCATTTTAAGAATATTGGGGGTTTCTTCGGTGATATTTTTATTAGTTTTATTTTAGGTTTGGAATTTACAACTTGTCAAACAAAATCTACGACAAACAATGCGTATACATTTTAAATGTATACTAGAAAACATTGTATTTCTTCATAAAGTACCTACATAGGTTTAAAGTACAGATCACTAGAAGTCCAGCTTCAATTGCTCCAATAGGCATTTGTATCAAAGTCGATGAACTAAATAGAAGTTTATCGTTTCCGCTAAGCTTTCACAGATGGAATCGATGTGTTGCTTCTTCAGTAAACAAAACCGTAGAAAAAATCCATCGTAATTTGCTTACATCGTAAGTGCATCAATCTGCATCCACCTAACGAGTTCCGGAGTGACGCATTCCGAAAATCGATTTCCCTAATAAGAATCGATTACGCAGATCCATGCCGATAATTGCCGATAAGTTGCATTGCAACTCCTTGTTGGTACTGGCCGCATAGTTGGAGCACGCATGTTGTGACATCTTCCACATAGCGAAATTCACTCGTCCATCTTGCTAGTGACTTGAAATATGTACCATCTGAGTTAGCTCGCAGATGAATTATTCGATGCATGTCAATACGTATGATAAAATGTTAGGAAAACGATGTAACTGGTTGTTGTTAATAGCGCGGGAGTAGGAGACGCAAAGGAAGCACTTAGGATGCCATCTAGGACTTTTAGTGTTATTTTTTTTGTGGGATAGCAATGATCAAACGAACGATTAATGATTGCAGAAACCAATTTAAATTCTATTACATTTATTAATTTTTGGCTTGCTGGTGTTTTATTGGTGATGAAAAAACTTCTAAAGAACGTGACAAACAAGTAAAAAGCTGTTTCTACTTTTAGTGCACCAATTTATAAAAATGTACAGCAATCATGTGAATTCTCGAAAGCGTTGTTTCAGCAGTTTATCAGACTATGAGTTGAGATGGTAAGTATGACAGAATGAAAATCTCCCGACAGAGATGACTTACAAGAATATTAATAATGAATAAGTATCTATTTGGTAATTGTTTAGCAATTTAGATCCGCTAGAGTATAGACTCATAAAACACACGTTTGCTCACTCGCAAATTAATATGCTCACTTTAAGTTACGTTTAATAGTACATTATGAGACAAGTTAGCTTAGGTTGCTCATTGCACACAAGGCTGTAGGTTGCAGCCCGAGCCGCAGGCGAGGGCGTAACTCAGCCGAGTGTGCAATGAACAAAAGCTCACGAGTTTCATACGATGTTTTTCAACACATTTGCGAGGAAAATATAAAGTAATTTACCACACAGCAACAAATACGACAAAATCAAAATATTACAATTATGGGAAAAGGCACGTAGGGTTCTTTTTTGTTTTTTTCACACGCCCAATGCAAGAATATTTTGCGATCAAAGGGGTGAGTGAGCATACAGCCAACTCCAAAATTATAATTTTAAGTGATAAAATGCAAATATTTTAATATTTTATCACATAATATTGTGAATAATGAATAATTTGATAATAATAAATATTTGACATTTATTTATTAAAAAAATGAATATGAATTTTCAGCGGCATAAAACCTCTTTGTTGTTACTAAAAAAATAACTGTATTACCCGGTTAAATTGGGAATGCTCTGTTTACTCGCATAGAACTGGCAGTAAGGTACTAATTTAACTTTGTAGGGATAATTCTATAACCAACTAGTGTTTTATATATTATTGCACGCGTTTGTTATAGCTAGGTTTATGGCCCTAAAAGCGATGTATTAGGGCTCACTTTACGAGCAAGTGTGTTGAAAATAAACTAATAATGTAAGTATTGAACAAGTATTGATCGAGCTCTCGAGCTAACATATCTCATGGTAATTAAAAATCGATAAATGAAAAGGAAAATTATATTGCCTGTAATTTTCCTCATTATACCATATTAGTTCTTATTTACATTATCTTGAATCACATTCCGTCTTGATACCTTAGTTAGATAATGTTGTTTTCTTTATTTAAAAAAAACAATAACTTTTTATTTATATTGTTTAATCTGATAATATAGATGATTTAAATTTAATTCTGATTACAAATCACTTTTTTCAATCCATTGATAAACTTAATAAGTAAAACACTGATAATCTTTTGCAATCCTTGAGTAGGTACATGATTTCTACTGTGTTATTATAATACTACAGTTATGAAAGAAAGTACTTCAAAATAATAGTCTTCCAATAGAAAATTTTAGGAAAGAAAAAACTGGGGGTCTATTACGAAAAGTTTAATGCGATACACGCAGCTGCGTCCGTGCTTCGTTTTGATTGTTTCCTATTACAAATCACTTTCGTATGCGATATTGCGAAGTAATCGCGTGAGTTTGACAGTTTTTCTCTAGTGTATCCAACATTTTTCGTTTAGTAATCTATGAACTACGGTAGCCAAATTCAAAATGTTTGTTATAACTACAACCAGTGAACTGCGGACGATTATCGTGGCCAAGTGACTGCGTTACGCAATTGCGTACGTTATTTTCGTAATAGGCCCCCAATACTATCTAAGAACTGTGTAAAAATGTAGACCACAAAGTTTTCCTATACAAACTGTCCAAGTGCTGCAATCCTCGAACCACCTGTCAAATTTGGAGATTTTTACGCACAACAGTATAGTGCTTAGCCTTCACCTCACCTGATGTTGAGTGACGATAAGGTCGAAGGTGGTAGCGCGCTACACCCGGAATCCTCATCACTGAGGATCACGGAGGAGGTTAGAAGTTGGCAATATTCTCGCATAGGAATAGCATACGTCTTGCAGAGAACTTCTACTTTCAGCAATGATTTGTGATTAACAAAATTCAGTCAGTCCGTTAAAACTAAAAAATATATCGATGACAAACACGCACCGTCCGGCCTGTCGAAATCGGTTTCGCAGAACGCTTCTCGCACAGAATCTGACGGCAAAAAGAGCACCAAACAGTTTATAGGTTCAGTTTTTTTTAAATAATTTCAACGAGCCTAAGCCATATAGAGATGATACTGATTAAGCTGCGAATATAGGTTTTAATTCCACAGTAATTAAAATCTTAATGAACTAATTGATGCTTTGAGTCACGAGCTAACGCTTGATCTGATTTTTTTTACGTATGGCTTAAAAAAATGTCGCAAGTTTAAGTTGGTTAACAACGAGTGTTCCGTTCAATTTTTACTAGTAGGTAACTTACAAACTTTATATTAACCAAAAGAAAAGTCTTCTAATGTTAAAAGTCAGCTATAATCATTCGCTTTTCGATATTCATATGACACTTTAATAAATACAAGTTAACAAGTATTATCTTTTATTAAAAGAAAATAATTTACTAAGTTTCATTTTTAGTTTGTTTGAAGATTCCACTCACACTATTATGGCGAATAGAATTACTGAAAAGAAAAAAAAGTGCACAAATTTTTATCGATTCGTGAACATTTATCATTTGTCAACAGCTGAGGAACTCTAAAATTGTAAAAAGTAAAGTGTGGTAAGTTTCTTGTTTTGTAAAATACCCAACAAATGTAAGCAGGCGTGTCCGGTACAGATAACTGAATTAATTAAGAATTTAATCTAATTAAGTATCATTTTCTTGCACACATTATTTCAGCTATATATATATGACTAGCGGCCGCCCGCGGTTTCACCCGCGTGGTTTCCGTTCCCGTGGGAATATCGGCATAAAAAGTATTTTATGTTTTAATCTAGGCTATCTACTATCTGTGTGCCAAATTTCAACCAAATCCGTTCAGTAGTTTTTGCGTGATTGAGGAACAAACATCCAAACATCCAAACCCACAAACTTTCACATTTATAATATTAAATAGGATAAGACACTCCATTTGTAGAAAAACCATGTAGGTGTTGCTGTTTCTGATTATAAGCATATTATTTAGTTTTATGCGACATTATGGGCAGGCTGACTTAGGCAGCTACGTGTGCCGCCAATACATTTAATTATTCTGATTACCACAACAAAGTTCTTTTAATACATCTAATATGTCTGTAATATTTATTGAATAACATTAAAATACTTTTAATTTTTTCGTGTTTCAAACGTGGCCAAAAATCATAATAAATCAAAACTGTGAATAGAAAAACTTTTAATAAAAACTGGCTCTTATATTGGACTAGTTAATAACTAACCTAATAATATAAAATACGTATAATACCCGTCAATTGGTAATGCGCTGGAACCTTGTCACATTAACATTCACGTTGACGTGATCCGCAACTAAAAGTCTCATGAAACAAGTTAACTCTAATACTTAAGTATTAGAGTTTACTTGTTTATTAGATTACTCTAATATATTAGATTAATCTAATAAATCTAATATATTAGATAAATCTAATATATTAATTATTGAATTATTATTTTTAATAAGATAGGGTCTAGGTATATAAAAAAATTACAATTGTTTTTCGTTTTTGAGGTTAAAATCATGGCCGCCAGGCGCATTACCAATTGACGGGGATAGTAATCCCTAACTTAAATTGAACTCACGTGTTCAATTCCATCTTCTAAATTACATACCCCATTCCACGTGTGATTGAATGGTGAAACGAAAGAATGTCAAAACAATTAACACTTACTGCGTGACTTTGTAAAATTTTATGATCCAGTTTCTGCCAACCTGAAATTGATCGTTCGTCACCTTCAAAAACGATTGCAAGGTGAATAGTAAATCTTTTACTGTTACTATGCTGAAGATACCAAGTGAACTTGACTTGTCAATGTTTCAAAGAAATGTTAGACAAAAAAAAAATAACTAAAAGTTGACGCAATTACATACCCTTTTTGTGATGAAAGACGGTTCTTTTGTATTAGTAAGACTAGGTTATTCATAATTTTGCTCCTGATAACTATAAAACAAGTTGAAGTATTGGATTTTTTATAAATTATGCTCCGAATTCATCAAATCTTAACATAAAATTAGCATTATTATTTTTAAATTTTGGGCATCCACAATGCTATTTTTATATTAAGATAATTAATATATTAGAAAAATACTAGAAAAATCGACTCACCCGTAGCAATCCCGTCTGAGGTGCTACGGGTGAGTCGATTTTTCCTAGTAATTTTTCATAATCATAATCATAATCATAAATATTTATTTGCTTCAAACACGGTATGAAGGTGGTACAAAGTTATAAGGTGCACATGTTTCGCCATCAATATAAATAGCATGCAAATCTAGAATGAATAAATTAATGGATAAAAAATGTCAACTATAAGAAAATTATGTCAAAAAAAATATCAATATCGAATTATTAAATTAATTAAAAAACATTAGAAATATAGTCAGAAATAAGATTTTCATAAATACATTGCATATAATTATTGTCAAATTTTGCGTAAAAAAGAGTTAATGTCATAGAAATTATTTTCCGTCAGCCATTTGTACAATTTATGTTTAAACATGTTCATATTTAGCATTTTTATATCTTTAGGAATCTTGTTATAGATTGTTACACACATACATAAACAACTTTTTAGATATTTAGCCGACTTTGGTTGATCAAAAAAAACCATTTTATGCGGGTTTCTTAGTCTCAAGTTGTTAGTTTTTTTAAACAATCCTAAATTTTTATGGACAAAAACAGCAACTTCATAAACGTAAAGTGAAGGTAGTGGTAACAATCCAAGACTTTGAAATAACGGTTTACAGGATTGGTCAGGTAACAATCCACATATAGCCCTGATGCACTTCTTTTGAGCAACAAAAACTCTATTTCTATCCGTACTGGGGGCCTAGACAAGTGGCAAAACGACACGCGACGTAGCGAACGCTCATTTTATTCTCTTGTGTTGAGAATCTAACAGACTAATCGCTGAGTCATCGATCGCCATTTAGTACATTTTAACAATGGAAAGTAATAAAATTGATCATTAACATTGAAGTTTATTATAAAAAGTTGGAAAGGAGGTTTCTAAAACGAGTTGACGTTTTATAAGCCCGAGCCGCAGACAAGGGTTTTTATAATCGTCACGAGTTTTAAAAACCTTAACAACAGACTGTGTGCCATACATCATTTTTCAATACATTAGCGAGAAAACATTATTGGTACCTATTAAAATTGTAATAGAAATTAAAAAAAAACCGTAAACAAAAACGCATGGGCGGCGTGACGTGCGGTAAAATAAACTCTTTTTACGAAGTTTTTTATTTCTTTTTTGTCAACAAGGAACTATACTTTTTTTTTGTTTTCCCACTTTATCTTGTTTTTTTTAAATATGGGTAACGTATGTTACCACGGCTAATACCCGAAGTGCGGCGAAACCTGATACTAGCCCACTAAAACTAGGTGTAGACTCCTATAAGTCCCAATTATAAGTTAGAAAGTACGTAATTTAATACTTCGAGGTATTTTTTTAACAGAAAACAGAAATAATAATTCTTAATACCCCATGCTAGACCTATTTCTAGCCGGCTACACCTAGTATTAGCCGCGAGCAAATCGGCTACACTTAGGTTTAGTCATCAGCTGCCGGCTACACCTTTTTTTTGTTGTGTCAAGAGGAGAATGCGTTTACGCATACCAATCGGCATGTTGGACTCGGTCATACTATGAGGAGTATGTCCCTCGCTGCACCCGACCCTCCCACCAAGCCTTCGTGTCAAGGCCGGGCGGTTCTCACCTCTGCCCCGCTGCCAGCTTCATCTAGTTTTAGTCGGCTAGAACTAGATTTAGCCGCACTTCGGGTACAGTACGAGGCATATATCTTGTAATCGGGTGTGGATTGCGCGGAAAGCGTATTTCAGGCATAGCGGTGAGGGGCGGCGGGAGAGCGGCGCGCGCTATTGGTCGCTTACAAGAGCACATGCACGAACTAGTTATGAGCATATGCCTCGTTATGTATTAGCTGCAACAGGTATAAATTAAAAGGCCTTGATGAGCATATTCCAAAATTATATAATTTGTCACAAAAAAAATACTGAAACAATATTTTTTTCAATCTTTACATACACACATGTGCATACACATACTTTACTTCACATACTTTATTAGTACACACATAAGTGCATATTTTTATCACAAAATATTATAAAAATCTTTGTTTTATTATCGAATTTCCTCGCATTTCTTGAGAAAAGCACTACCTACAGAAGCATTGTGCGGGGAGCAATTTACATTGCTAAATTCCCTTTTTTGGCTGTAATGTACTATATACTATTCCATGGTTAAAATGTTAGGGTGGGTACCCACTTAGGTTCGCGAACCTCCGCGCTCCGCGAACCAGCACCGAAAATATCGTTTATCCTCTGCTGAAACAGGGCGCCGAGGTGTGTACGTGAGGGAACTCGTATGCGAAGCTGGTTCGCACAAGCACACACTGTAGCCAAAGTAAAAATATTTGTTTTTGCTATGGATCACTGTTCCAGGTTCGCGGAGCGCGGAGGTTCGCGAACCTAAGTGGGGACACACCATTAAGCCCGCCGGTAACGATCAATTGCGATTGTCAATTTTTCCGTCAATGCTTTGTTGCATTGCATTGTTGGAGCAATTGACAATCGCTTCAATTGCACGCGTAAACGATCAATTTTTCCGTCAATGGGCGTCAATTGCGGAAAAATTGACAATCGCAATTGATCGTTACCGGTGGGCTTAACAGTGGTGGGTGATCGATGACTTAGCGATCGGTCTGCTGGAATGCATACACCCTACTATGTCATATGAATTTGACATTTACGTAAAATAATATTTAGTTTGTAAATTCATAAAAAACATGAAAATTTCCAGCGGTACATAGGTATAATTACCTACCTACTATTTTATTAAATGTTTTCAATATTTGGCTGATTGCATACAAAGTTTACATAATATGCAAGTAAGTACTTAATTTAATATTTACATTAAACTTGACGTAGAAAAGTTTTTTTTTTAACTTTTTTCTAATCGGTTTCAGATACTATCAACTTAAAAGAAAGTGGCTTTAATATGTGAACAACCCCAGTTAACTGAGAGATGATGATCGGCTGTGTCAAGAGTTTGAATTCTATTGGCGACAAAGACACTATATATGTACTTACCTAATTATAAGGACAATGCCTATCAAGAAGAAACAGAAAAAGCTTCGTAAGAACGGTCGATAGTGTCAACTTTGTAAATAAAAACAACAATTTAACAATGAATTTTATTATGAAAAAATTGTAAGTACTCAATAAAAACAATCATCAATAAAAATTATGTTACTTACTATGTTTACAGTTTTGTAATGTTTTATTGGTTTCATTCACCCATTAGTGTAACTACCTAACTAAATAAAAATTAATAGGCATAGGTACACAGTAGGCAAGTAATTATAAAATCTGGATATCACACACTGCTCATTGTTTGTTATTAAGTTTTTGAAAAAAAAATATAAATGCAATTCTTACAATTCAATGTGCATTAAGATGATAGGTACATAGTCAGAAGCAGATCCATCCCTACTGGCAGCACCCGTTCACGAGTATAACAAACCAGCCATCACTTTGCTCAACCACATTGAGGAATGAGAAATCGTAACGGCCCGCCTCATACGACACCAACACCACATAAATGATTAAAAAGAGCATGACGCACTTAAGCTACCCATATTAAGGCTTATATCTCTTATTCCAAGTCAGATGTACCAAAATAGCGATGAAGTGTCCTCCTATGGACAATAAAAAAGTATTATTTAGTATTGTATAAAAAAATATGTTTTAGAGGAAACACAAGGATGATAGTGTAGTGAGTGACCTATGCTTTAGTAAGCACCTCCAATGAGCCCTCAGCAAGCCAAAACATTGTTCGATGCAATTCCTGGCTTGGACATGACGTGTGGTGTGCACTTCTTTTCGAGAGCCAGGTGCATATAGGAGTCATAAGCCAGGCTCTCTGAGGGTATCCAGAATCACCTAAAACAACAGGGTACTATTGAAAGAAAAACTAAGTTAAAATCTATTTTTAGCTAAAATACTAAATATTACTACTTAAATTCAATTAAAAAAATACAAATGGAAAATAATTCATTACATTTTAACTTGGTCGGAAGTTGTGAAATAGGCCCTAAATAATAATATTAATGTAAAAACAAGATACATTATTACTTGAAATAATATACTGATTAGTTAAATACAATGCATGACGTGGCAGCTTGTAAAAAAGACAACACTTGAAATGTAAGTTCTTGAAATATATTCTTGCCTTGTCTTTGGTGTATGTTCTTGTTAGCTGTCCTCAAATAAATAAATAAAATACTTAAATTAAGTACAGTCAGCGGTATATCAAGCTATACAAAACAGTCAAAGACCTAAAATTAATTTTTAACCTTAAATTGCTTGACTCAAATCAAGAAAAGCTAACGTGTAGGTAGGTATACTTATGTCTTACCTAATAACCAAGTTAGTTCATCATTTTGGTGAAGTGTATGCATATACGGTTCCACTTGGTTTGAAGACCAAAGAAAAGACATGCGTAGCTCCTTCGTATCTGACTTTAATATTAGTTATCTTCAAGTCAGGATCACAAATCTGAAAATATACCTGTTATTACAATACAAACATAAAAGTCTTTGGTTATTACCTACTTATTGTAATAAGTCATCATGATCTTCATGGTTTAAGTAAGTAAATTTTAAATAGAGAAATGAATAAGACAGATGAAATATACTTTTATTAATATCTAAGGCACTTACCTACCTACCTACTTATATTTTTAAGAATGAAAAGGTCTGTTTTGTTTATTATTCATTTTCCTTAAATTGTTAGATTTCACTCTAGCTACAGAATTTATACTGCACATATAGGTAGGTGTAGGTACCTAGGTAATATAAATTATTAAAATATTGATGTCATACCTAAACAATAAACACATTAATAGATTCGGTGTAGTTAGGTGTATATAAATTAATTATTATCAAAGATTCGTTTGCTTATTATGACAAACTTTGATTTTTTATTTACCTAGGCATTATTTTGAATCTTAAATAAATAGGTAGGTTTCTAATAATAGGGCTTAAATGAGTAGGTACTTACCATTTTATCGATTGAAATCCTTTTCTATTAAAAATAGATGTTCCTCGTCATTTTTGCTGCACAATCGGCGACGTTTTCTAGCAACCTACGTCGCTGGTTTTTGATTTATGCATTTTGATTTAATTTAATTAGAACGAACTTGCTATTTCACACGACCGTTTCGTTAACGTCAAGGTTTTGATGTTCGCTTAAAACGATTCGCTACCGAGCGTTATTGTTTGTCCAAAAGTGCCACTTGGCTAGGTTTAGCGAACGACTCTTCGCCACAGAATACAGTGTACCAAGGCTGTTTTGGCAATGGCGAAAATCGGAACTAATTTTGGCAGCTAAATAATAAGGGTCAGTTTCCAATAAGAATATTACTTTAACAGAGAAAGTGGCGCCACCATTTATTGTCATCCGAGTGCCAAAACCGCCTTGTGGTACTGTACAAGCGTATCGCAGCGAACGAATTTGAACGAAATGACACTTGGCTACCAAATGCACAATTTGTTACGACTAGATCACGTGATAACTGTCAATCCCATACATTTATTCTGAGCGTATACGCTTAACGCTTGCTTTGTTGCCACTTGTCTAAGCCCCCTGTTGCCCCATAATAAAATACCGTAACGTAGGATTGATTCTATGTACGCACGATAGGACAAAATAGCAGTTCTTTTGTTGGTTACGTCCTTTATTCGTTTAAGGGCATAAACGAATCTATTTATTCTATTGCATAAGTTGTCTATGTGCAGTTTCCAATTTAATATATTATTATCTTAATATAAAAAATAGCATTGTAAATCAAGCATCTTATCTTAATAAAATCAGCATCTCTAAATAAGTATCACAATGATTAAGCACTGTCCAACTTTTAATATCTTTCAGGTATCATATTGTCCCTTTATTTATTTTATTATTATCATATTATCCCTTTGTTACTTCAGAGCCTAATTTTTCTTTTCAACTACACACCGAACTGCGTATCAACACAGACGACAATCCAGTTATACACACAGGTTTCGCTACAGCTCTAGTATATTCATGTTATTCCAGGAAGGTCCCGAGCAACAATACTGACCCGCGGCTACAAATAAGATCGCGGCTGCAACATGTCATGCGGACTCGAGAGATTAGGCTGGACAATCGCGTTGAGGCAAACACGTTCGATACAACTAAAAATCTCTGGCTACTAAATGAATGTGCTAATCTTCGGTTGCACTCACTGAGCCGATAGGTTCAGAGAATACACGTGCAAAACGCGGTAGATTTTTTTTATTTTTGAGATTTAGACACGATCTGAAAACAGTAGTAAACAACAAAGTGTTTGATAAGAATATGTATCTAAAATATTGTTTGAAATGGGAATGTTGAAGCAAATATACTCATCATATTTGTCTAGGGATACAGGTTTTTTTTTTTCATACAAACGAGGTAACTTTGAATCCTTTGTTTTCTGCAAGGGATGTACCGTTCTGTGATCTGATGATGGTTATCCAGGGAGTGAATGGAGGAGATTCAGATCGCTATACAACCTAACTGATCTGAGCCTGTAGCCAATGTCACATCACAAATTTTCGCTATCGCTTCGCTCCAAAAAATTTATGGATTTGACGTTTTAAAATTCGATAGTTAACGAAACCTTATGTCAATCCCATACATGTTTCGAAAGCAAAGCGATAACGAAATTTTGCAAATGTTTCTTTGGCTAGGGGGTCTCATCAGCATTCTAATAGAAGGATCATAGTTCTCAGTTTCAAGATTTCCATACATTTTAATGCTATTTTTGCGGTTTTTTTAAACATGTACTTTAATCTTTTAGAATGCTGATCAGATCAGTTGGGTGTGTATAGCGATTTGAATCTCCTCTATTCACTCCCTGGATAGCCATCATCAGGTCACAGCATCAGTACATCCCTTGCAGAAAATCAAGGCTTCAGAGTTACCTCGTTTGTATGAAAAAAACACCCGTATCCCTAGACAAAGTTGATGTGTGTATTTGTATACTTTTAATTTATTCATTATGTAGTTAGTTGATGACGATTTGATGATGCTTATGACTATTTCAGAGCAAACGATATTAACATCGCTTAAATCAAGCTACATATATCCAACTTCTTGTCTTCTTTTTTCGATGTAATACTAATAGAATCGAATGCAAACACCTTAACAGAACATACTGGGCAGAACACACGAGCTCGCGTGCCAGGGTTGCGACACCGCCGCGCCCAGCCAGTGACGTGCGCGCTCTATCGATGTCGATAAACCACGCTATCGACGCAATATCAATCGACACGACACACTTCCGCATCACTCGCTCGCTATTCTGAATTCGCGACGGTACACTTTCCTGTAATAAACATTGATTGAAGAGCAATAATGCGTCGCTCATTACTCTAACGAGAATGAGGATCGTACTAAAGTTACGAGAAGGCTTATTTACAATTTCCTTTCAAAATGTTCTTTATGTTTAACTTTAATTATACTAGAAAATTTAATCGTCTGTATCTATGTTATCTTCTTTTTTTCCGTTTAATTCGACTTCATTCATACAATTTTAATACTGCTTAAGAAATTGATTGCAATGCGCATCACCAATAAACAGCTTCTCAAAATAACCCAACCCCTGAAATTTTTCCTCCTGGTGACCACTGAAAATCAACGTCATGGTGCTCCTTTAGCCCCTCCGCACAAGGCATCGTAGCGTAAGCGTATCGTAATACGCGCGTCGTACGAGAGCAATACGAGCCCATACTATCGGCAACTGCGTCGCTTAACCAGTTTGCAACAAAATTCGTGTGCGCGCGTATCGCCCCTGCACGAACTAAACGTATGTGACAGCGGGCGCGGCGTGCAAGCGATTTTAACCTTAGCAGTGGTTAAGCGACGCTGTTGCCCATGGTACATGTTCGAAGAAGTCCGCATTCGGCGTCGCGACGCCGACGATACGCTTACGCTACGACGCGTCGTAGTGTAAGCGTATCGTATGAGATTTTATTGTCAATACGATAGTCGTAGCGTACTGGCGTAAAAAAGTAAGCGTAGAAAATACTTTCTATATGTTTGGTGATGAATTTCCGTCAACACGTGAAGCTCTAGTTTATATTCTGGAACAATATCTACGCCTACGCTACGATTCGTGTGTAGAACTCTGCTCGTATCGTACTCGTCGCGTCTTGGCGATACGCTTACGAGACGACTACGCTTACGAGCCATGTACGGAGGGCCTTAGGTTGCTGTGGCATAATGCTGAATGGGAGCCATTTTAACACACATATATTAGGGGGGATTAAAGTATGAAATGGCCATTTTGTATGGAGAATTATAAAGGATACGCATTTTTCATACTAACATTTTCTTAATTTATTTAACAACTATGAACGATAGTATTTTAAACCTTTTATGCACAAATGTTTAAACACTCAGATAACATGCCACAAATAAGTATCGGCTAAGTTACAAGGGTTGTCATTTCTGCTAACGAAAAACGGAGTTACTTTTAATATATTTTTTAACGTTCAGGAAAAAAAAGGGAAATATTTTTATGGCTAATAGTGGGCCATTATGATAGTAATTCGTAATAATAACAAGTAATTAAAAGATATGAGAGCCTCAGTGTGTGAGAAAAAATTAATTATTAAATAAACGGCATTTACAATTTACTAGCGACTCGCCCTCGCTTCGCTTCGGTGTAGTGTGGAATTTGACACCATGTACTATACATATAAACCTTCCTCTTGAACCACTCTATCTATTAAAAAAACTGCATCAAAATCCGTTGCGTAGTTTCAAAGATTTAAGCATACATAGGGATATAGGGACAGAGAAAGCGACTTTGTTTTATACTATGTAGTGAGGTAAGTTTTAAAGTTGTTACCATTTGTGTGTGCTGAATAAAATTATTTTCTTTCTTTCTCTTCTTTCCTAAACCAATAAATAGACCGTATCGAGTAACAACACTATAGAGCCAGAGAGCACAATTAGATGTTTGTATTCCGCAGTCTGTGGCACACGCCGCCGCCGCTACGTAAGCTCCTTTATTTCGCGGAACAAAGGGAGTGTTGCCAGCTTTTATTTACATGTACACTTTGCTGGCAACTGTGGTCTCTTCTAAGTATATATGTTACGGCTAATACCCGAAGTGCGGCTAAGCCTAGTTTTAGCCGGCTAAAACTAGGTGTAGCCGATAGCTGTTGGCTAAAACTAGGTGAACCGATCTGCTTTATCCCTGTAGGTCCCGAATATACGTTAGAAATTTAAGGCGAGCGTGAAGCGCAGCGAAGCTAGCCTTAAATTTCGAGGTTATTTTTTTTTAACAGACAACAGAAATAACTTTTTTAATACCTCATGCTACACCTAGTTTTAGCCGGCTACACCTAGTATTAGCCGCGAGTAAATCAGCTACACCTAGTTTTAGCCAACAGCTATCGGTTACACCTAGTTTTAGCCGGCTAAAATAAGGTTCAGCCACACTTCGGAGTAACATATATAAACTCTAATCAGCCAAGAAATAATATTATACTTATGGTAATAAAAATTTTACAGATTTGAGCTCATTATAATGAATAGATTTAATGCTTTATTTGTTTTTTTAGTTTGATTTTTTATTTGCCGATGGTTCAGTGGCCGTGATTACAGGATTATTCAAAAACGCGGATATGTACCAAATCAATCATGGACCTCATAAGTATGCGGAAATCTGAACATCATACAAAGTAGCATTACATTTTTGTATTTGAATTTCATATTTCTTTTTTCAACTTAGTGAAATATTTCGTCGTTTTTACTAGGCCAATCGTTAATTGTCTATTATTCATTATTAATATGACTTTATAGGTTTTCCTTGCTTTTTTCGAAAATTTTACCCTTGTAAATAAAAATACCTTATGTTTATTTCAAAGTTTTTAATTCTGTTATTGGTTAGTAGTATTAGTTACTACATAAAATAAAATACATTCCTTTTTTGGACAGTTATGTAAAAAGCAAATTTATTCAATGACATGAGAAATACAAATTATTTACGTCATCGAGTAGGCTTCTGGAATTCAGGATCTCCGCATTAAGTAGCATACATAACTTACAGTTACATTTTCACACTCAATTTTAGCTCTTATCTTGATATCAAAAAGATCTATTACAAATTACAGCATCCACATGTTGTAATGCGTCACGAATTTCATCTCATTGTTTTTATTAATTGTTTTAAAGGAACTACTATTGTTACTCGTAGATTTGACGCGTCGATACAGTTCAGAAATGACGATATAATCTACCGAGCACGATACATCATTCTTCTGTCAAAAGTATTTAATCAAACGTGACCTGTACGTTTAAGCTTTTTTGGGTACCGTGGAAAAATAACAAGAAGACTTAGATATGATTAAGTTAAGTCCTGAATGACGTGAATTCATATTAAATAAGATGAATTCACTTTAAGTACGGAGCATACTAATGTTAATGACGATAACGGCATTTAAGATGATATGTCACCATGGCTTTAGTAGGACGAGCATATACTAGAAAATATATTATATGCTCGTCCTACTACTTAAGGTACATTTCATCGTCATCATCATCATATCAGCCGCACGACACCCACTACTGGGTATAGGCCTCCCCCTAAGGATCTCCACGACGATCGGTCCTGCGCTGCCCGCATCCAGTGGCTTCCCGCGACCTTCACCAGATCGTCGGTCCACCTTGTCGGGGGCCTACCCACGGAGCGTCGTCCGGTGCGCGGTCGCCATTCCAGAACTTTTCCGCCCCAACGGCCATCAGTTCTTCTCGCTATGTGTCCTGCCCATTACCACTTAAGCTGAGCAATCCTTCGAGCGATGTCTGTTACTTTAGGTCTCCTGCGGATCTCCTCGTTTCTGATTCGATCACGCAGGGAAACGCCGAGCATGCCTTTTTTTTTTCATAGTACACATCGAGTTATATCCTATTATTTTTTTCCTACTATTTCTCGATGACATCTTCGTAACCCCAGTTATGTCCTATTATTTTTCGCACTACTTATCGATAACTTCCTCATATTTCCAGTTATGTACAACTATAGCAGCCCAGAATTCATCACTGTAGCAACAGCATTAGAATTTTTGATATTTTTGCCCAGTCTCTCAATAATTGATGTAATATACATATATACATGAATCGAAAATTTCCAGTTCAAACTTCAAACTTTTATTGCTTTTGGGGAAATTTTGGTTTGGATACTCGTTGTGTGGTTGGTAAAAGGGAATCTTAAACTGATTTAAGTATCTATTTAGTGTGGCAAGAATTCGTAAATTTTACATGCTAAAAAACCTAGTATTGTTATATCATAGTAGCACTTATTTAATTTAATGCATTTAAAACAGTGATAAAAATACTTAAAACGTTTTAAGTATACTTAAATTCTCATCTGCAAAACACGTTTTTGTACATACGGAACAGTAAAAATAATAATTCGTAAACTACCGGGCTTATTGAAATCATTGTGCTTATTATACAATGACTTATTGGCACACATCTCATTCCAATAAAACTCATTCATGTATGAACATTGTAATTACTGGAATTACACAGTACTTCAGATTTTTAGTATGTACCTATAATGATTTCAATACATTTGGGTTTTGAAACCAATAAACAAATTATTGATTTTTTAAGCATTCACAATGGTATTTTTATATTAATAGGAAATAAGGACATACTTAACAATAAAATGATTTTTGGTTGGCCGTCATCCGAATACACAGGCTAGATTTTAAGGATGTGTTAACAACTTTCTCTATGAAAGATATGCCGAAATACAGATCTCTTTGATTTATATGAAAAGTCATTTCTTTAAATTTTATCCTATGTTTCTTAGGGTGCTTCTACACGGTGCATGTAGCTTACGCATGTTGAGGCGCGGGTTACTTGCGCGGGGGTACAATGATATGGAGCTGGACCCGCTTACGTGTTTCCACGGAGCATGTAATCTGCGTAAGTGCTCAACTTGCGCGGGATACTTGCTCCGTGTAGAAGCACCCTTATAAAAGTCCATGGAACTCATGGACTGAACCCATTCTTGAAATTTGGAGACTGAATAAAAAGACACCCTGTAAAAAGGTAATGTTAAAAAAGCATTTTTAAACTACATCTATCTAATTTAAATTATATTAATTTGTGTCATGTAATTAATCCAAAAACAACTTTAAAATAACTTGTTTTGACACAACATCTATCAAGTTATAAGTATCTACTATAACCAGACCATGTTATTCTTGTGGCGACCAAATTATTTGAAGAACACTTTTTTGTGCTCATACATGAATTCATTAATTTTATAATTACGGTATATTCCGGATTCACATCCGTAATGTCATTCATAAGCGTCATACTTTAGTGATCATTTCATTTCGATTTATAGATCAGATAAGGACTTGACAAACTAATTGTAAATAGAATCCTTTGTAAAATATTTTAATAATATCCCTTTGATTTAATTAAGTGTGTCGTCATTTGGGTGAAGTTGTCGTTTTTATACCGGGTCATTTTTTATGCACCATCCAAATTTTGAGGATGTGTACAGTCCATGAAACTGAAAAACTTTCTCTAAGGAATACATGGCGAAATATGTAAACAGAAAATCGACCATCCATACGAATCAAAGAGATCACGTCATCAATTTAGTATGGGATGACCAAAATTTTGTGGCGAAATTCGACACATGTTTCTTAGGGAAAGTTGTTTAGTTTCATAGACTTTACACATCCTTGAAATTTGGATGGTAAGTTCAAAATGACCCGATATTTAATTCCTGGAAACATCTGGTTCTAAATCTTTACCTTCTGGCAAGGCTGGCGACAATGTTATTTATATTTACAAAAATTAAAACTGCTATGTCCGTAAGTCTGTCATAATCTTACACCTTTTTTATGCGCTATGGGAAAGTGCTTAGCCTTCCTCGCCTGATGATAAGGCTGAAAGTGTAAGCGCACTACACCCAGAATCCTCACAACTGAGGATCTGACTATCTTACCTATAACTGCCGGAACACAACAATTTTTAAATTGTTGTTATGGTTTCAGGCTTAGGTAAGATGGTAGTAGCGGTAGGTAGCTAGACGGACTTGGAATAAGCTCTACCACCAACCAAAAGTTGATTTTTTCATCATTGTTTTCTTATCGAATTAAAGACAAAGCTGCAGGTTAAGCTTTAGTTAGAGCAATAAAATACCTGCATTCAGCTTAAATTTTGCAGAAAGAACATAAAATGACTCTGATAAACAGTCTCATTTTCCTATTTCTATAAGTAGGATACATGTACTTTTCTTTTCTGTTGTCGAGAGTAAATATTTAAATCAATTATTTGATTAGTAACTCAATCTGAGATTGATTAATTAGATTAAACTTGTTGTTTATACTCTTAAGGCGGTTGTATGACCGAAAGTGGCGCCCTCAGAGGTTTTTATTTAATAAGTTATTAATAGAAATAGATTTTAATAATGTTCATCGTGGAGATTTTAGGGCCCATGGTCTAGTATTTTTAGAAGGTATCATGACATGCCCTCGTAGTCATTCGTAGAAGTAGATAGCAAATGTGTCAAAAACGGCCACTTTTAGCAGTTTTTCTATCTACTTCTAGCAGCGACTACTAAGGAATGTAACGATACCGTCTAAAAATACTAGACTGTAGGCCCTAAAATCTCCACGATAAACATTATTAAAATTGTGTATTAGAATTATAATATTAAATAAAATTCACCGCGGCGCCACTTTCGCTCAGGGTACCACCTTAACTAAAAATGTAATGAGGGCTTTTTAAAGTGACATTAAAAAAATAAAAATAGTAACTATTCGCCTCACTAGATGGTGTTGGTTGATACTCTTAGAGGACTAAAAATAGTAACTATTTGATTCACTAAATGGTGTTGATACTTTTCGAAGCTTAGTAAAACATGTTGAAACTTACAGTGTGTAAACAGCCTAAACGATTACAGCGTTCGGTTAGTAATCGAAACGGATGTGGCTCGTAAAATTATCATTTCTGATTTATAACTAGTGGGTGGAGTATTTGCCGATAGTTATGAATTACTGGGTGATTAAAGCGCATTTTTTAACATCATTGCGCATGCGCGGTATGCAACAAAGAAGGTTACCATGTGGTCATGTGTGTGTGCTAATTTGGCACACCTAATGTTTAAACAATGTAACCATCATTTTTAAAATAGATATCATTTAAAAAAAAAACCGGTCAAGAGCGAGTCGGACTCGCGCACCGAGGGTTCCGTACCATCATAATTGCACCATTAAACCACACTGCAGAGTAGAATAATAAAATTAGTACTGAAGTTTTAGGTCAGCGCCATCTCTTGACCGATAGTGGAACTAATATTAACTTTTTTAGAAATTTCATCAGCATCAGTGTGCTATATTGAGACATCGTTTTATTTTTCCTGTAATCCTTACTAATATTATAAATGCGAAAGTCCGTTTGTTTATTTGTTTGTTAGGCCTTCACGTCTTAACTACTGAACCGATCATCATGAAATTTTGCATACACGTTGTCAGGGATACAGAGAAGGACATAGGGTACCTTTTATTTCGAAAATAAGTATTGTTCCCGAGGGATAGCAAAGAACCTTTCCACGCAGACGAAGTCGCGGGCGGCCGCTAGTCTTTGTATAAACTGCTATCACATAGAATTATTTCAGATTTTTCTCTTTGCAAACTTTGGAGATAAGGGGGGGGGACGGTTTTTTTTATATTTTTCATCATAAGTCGAAAACTATGCGGTCTAGAAAAAAAATGGTTAAAAATGTGCAAACGGTGTTCTTTCAAATGATACCCCACATGGCCTAGTAGCCCCACTTCAAATTTTTAAGACCCCTTTTCAGGCCCTGCTGTAAAAAATATATTTATTTTATTATTTATTTCTTATTTGCAAAATAGTTGGGCAAATGTCATCTCTAGGGCATGGAACCGATTTTAACCGATTCCAAAATAACCGGGAAAAACCGATTCTTTTTTGTCCAGTGAGAATCGATTCTTAAATTAGTAAGAATCGATTCTCGATTCTTTTCGATTCTCGTTAAAAAAATACCAAATTCCCAATCTTACTGCTTAGACGCTTAAGTTGTGATGATGAACAAAAATGGTTAACTACTCAAGAGGCAGAAAATGATGTGACACATGTTATAAGGCCTTATTTTATATAATAAATATAATAATAATAATAATAATAAATATAAATTCTTCCTGATGCTGATATTATGTCGAAATAAAATTAGTTTTTTTTCGATACAAAAATCACTTCAATACAGACTGATGGAACAAAAATGGTTAAAAACGATTTTTTTCTTAAGTATTTTAACAAAACTAGTTAATTTCTATACAAAGTACGCATCTTGATATTAGCACTACCTACGTACCTACTACCGTACGTACCTATTAAACAAACACCGTGTTTGTTCGTAACAAAATTAGTTAATTACTTTGATATCAAAATTGGTAAACTGCATTAGAGTTGGGTCAAAATTAGTTAACTGCATTAAAAAAAACCTAAAATCTCCTGATTTAAAAAGCTATTTTTTTGGGAGAGTATCTCATACAATGATTTTTTTCAACTATTTTTCCTATCAAAAAAGAAAATACATTATTATTGTGGTAGGTAGGTAATACTTTTTTGCTTTTTTTCCTTGATTCCTTCCTTTTATGTTTGACTGTTATTGTTTCTATCGTTAATTCCTGTGCAATTTATTGTTACTTTATTTATTGTAAGAGAAGACTAGAAGAAATGAAACAGTACTAGTAACAAACGGTAGGAGTCCTACTCCTACCTATTTTACTATAGACCCTATAAGAATTAAGTAGCTGTTTCTTTTGTTTTCGTGTTTTATTTTAAGTAAATAATTTGATTTTAATAAGGAAATATTGAAATAAAGCTTTTTTTCTTTACTTAACATGAAACAATATTGTAAACAAAAAACCCAAAAAAGAATCGAAAAGAATCGAAAAAACCGGGTACCCGATTCCGACCAAGGAATCGGAATCGAAATTCTCGATTCTTCAAAGAGGTCCGATTCTGCATGCCCTAGTCATCTCAAACTATTCCAAATTTCAAGTTGATACCATTAGTAGTTCTCGAGATATCCAGCTGTGACAGACAGACAGACAGACTGAGTCACACCATAAGGGTTCCTTTTTTACCATTTTGGTACGGAACCCTAAAAACTAACTTCTTAAAGCAATTACTTAGCCCTAAACTGTGCCTAAACACTGCAAATCTTGTACATGTTCGGGGTTGGCAACGCAAAGCTAATCGCAGATGGCGCCAGCGGTGATCTAACCGCTATCAATACTTTGATTGGTTAAAATATGCCACAAATGACATTTGATATTTGAAACAACCAATCAAATGTATTGGTACAACCGCTTGTGGCGCCATTAGTTCCTCAGTTTCCATCCCCAAAATAATAGGTCTTTACCTATGAAATTGCCGATTTGTATGGAGATTTTTCAAGAAGTTGCATTTTTCATAATAGCATTTTCTTTGTTCATTTAACAACCATGAACACTCATGTAACAAAACTTTTATGTACTATAATGTTTAACTAACTTATTTCCATTTAAGATAAGCGAAAAAATAAGTTTTGGTTAAGTTACAACCCCTTCGGTCACCCTTTTTTTTGCTCACAAAAAAAGAGTCACTTTCAAGATCTTTTTTTTAATGTCACGAAAGCTAAAATATGAACTTTATTTTTACTGATAGTTAACTATCATGATCATAATTCGATGTAATATTCACGATTTTGTTAAAATTTTAAATTATAGAAGTTATTATTTTCTCTGTATGTGACAAAATATCGGCAATTTCATAGGTAAAGACCTAATATAAACGTCCTTAGGTAATTCAGGAACAAAATTAAATGCTTATGTCACAAATACTTAACCCTACTAATATTTAAAACTGAAATCTTTACTTTATTGCAATTATAAAAATAGACTGCGAAAAGATATAAACTTCACAACGGTATAGACCGGGCGGCCACCGCATGGTTACCTACCCCATCGAGTTACTGAAAATTACCACCTTCCACGAAAAGTAGACCTTAAATAGGTAAGAAAAATGATGGTCTGCCGGGGCTCAACCTGGAGGAACCTTGGCGGTGCAAAGCTGTGCTACCTACTTTTGACCATCATTTTACCTCATGTGGTTACAGAACAAAACCTTTTCGTTGCTTTTAGTCTCTATTAGTAGAGTCAAAATAATTATGTCTGCCGAGCGAATTCTTGGAGGGTTCCGCAGTCCAACCATTTTTAGGGGCCGCATGGGGGTGCTATTTTACCTCATCGAGTTACTGGATGAAACCAAGTTCTCCTGGTAGCTAAAATGGTCCCCTTTAAATATTAATTGGTCTGCCAGTTCGCAACCTGGCAGTTTTTGCAGTCCAACCAAATAACTACATAGCATAAAACAAAATAGCTTCCCGCTGTTTGTCCCTATGTATGCTTAGATCTTTAAAACTACGCAACGGATTTTAATGCGGTTTTTTTTAATAGATAGAGTGATTCAAGAGAAAGATTTATATGTATAATACTTGCATAATATAGCAGAGAAACACTGATAATTTTAAAGGTTTCGAATGTGTGTCGTAAATAAACACTTTTTTTCGCTTACATTGCAAACGCTGGCTGAATCCTACGAGATAGATCAAAAAATGTACTACAGTATTATTTACCTTAAAAAAGTCCACATAAAACTTCTTGGTGGTATATGTCTATCTCTTAGGGATAACCCACAATATCCAGTTTTATCCTTTCTTTTTATGAGAAACTAGCTGACTCGACAGACGTTGTCCTGTCTTAGTTATGAATATTGAATTCGAGTTGGTATAATTAATGAAAAGTTGGGTTCAGAGATATTATAGGTCCCGTTTCCGTTACCGTTCCCCTTTCCCTTTCCCGTCCCGTTCCCGTTTACTTTATAACCCAACAGCTTTATAACCAAGTATATATCACTTGTTATGTTAGTAACGTGTATGTTAGTCTATCCAAACTTACCAATTTAATATTAGGTGTGGTGGCTCTGAACTAACCGTGATGAGCACTAAGAAATTCAGTTTTCTTAGATCTGGGGTGAAGCAATCGAAAATCATGGCGAAGCACTTGCAGTGTCGCTTGATATTTCGAAAGCCTTTGACCGGGTCTGGCACGCTAGTTTGCTGAGCAAGCTTCCAGCGTATGGTTTACCTGCTGACTTTTGCAGTTGGATTTCGGATTTCTTGAGCGAACGGTCGATAAGAGTGGCTATTGACGGCTGCTCCTCTGACCTCATGGCTATAGAAGCTGGAGTTCCTCAAGGATCCGTTCTTTCCGCAACGCTTTTTTTGCTGCACATCAACGATCTGCTCATGCCCGGAATTGTTGGGTATGCAGACGACAGCACGGTTGCGGAGAGGTATTTGTCCAATGCAAAGGCCAGCAAGGAAGAAATTGGTTCCTTGAGAGAGGCCATGGTGGAGCGGACGAATACGACTTTGAGTATTGTCTCCCAATGGGGCGACAACAATTTAGTCACTTTTAACGCCACCAAAACGCAGGCATGTCTATTCACTGCAAAGAAGAGTCCTCAGAACTTGACTCCTACTTTCCGAAGTGTAACTATACCTGTCACCGATAATCTCGATCTCCTTGGCATAAAGATGACTTCCGATCTCAACTTTGGTGACACAATCGAGTCGAAGGCTCAAACTGCGGCCAAAAAACTAGGCATCTTGAACAAGGTTAAGCGATATTTCACGCCGGGACAGCTTCTAACTCTTTACAAAGCGCAAGTCCGGTCGTGCATGGAATATTGCTGCCACCTGTGGGATGGGTCCGCAAAGTACCAGCTAGCCGCACTCGACTCGGTTGAACGCAGAGCCAGAAAACTCATAGGGGATAGTGCGCTATTAAAAACCAAGCTTCACAGTCTTTCCCACCGCCGTGAAGTGGCTTGTCTGGCGGTGTTCTACAGACTATGTTTCGGAGAGTGTGCTCTTGAGCTGCATGAGCTCATTCCGCCATCCCCGTTCTACCATCGGACATCCAGACGCATGGCGGGGTTTCACCCCTATTTGGTTGACATTCCATGCATGCGCACGAAGCGTTTTTCATCTTCCTTCTTAATGCGCACAGCCAAGGAGTAGAATTCCCTGCCTGCGTCTGTATTCCCGAAAGAATATAACCCAGCGATATTTAAGGCACGAGTGAATAGGCTTCTTCTGGGCAAGCTCGCTTCATCTTCGGCCTCTTCTTAGCCTTATGGTTCTCGAATGTGGCCAAGAGTAAGCCCATTTAATGTAAAAAAAAAAAAAAACCTTTTTGTAAGAAATAATAAATTAATTTTTCAACACACTTGCTCGTAAAGTGAGCCCTAATACATCGCTTTTAGGGCCATAAACCGAACTATAACAAACGCGTGCAATAATATATAAAACACTAGTTGGTTATAGAATTAGCCCTACAAAGTTAAATAGGTACCTTACTGCAAGTTCTATGCGAGTAAACAGAGCATTTTCAATTCAACCGGGTAATACAGTTATTTTTTTAGTAACAACAAAGAGGTTTTATGCCGCTGAAAATTCATTTGCATTTTTGGAATAAATAAATGTGTAGGTCCTTAATTAAGTCAAACAAATATTTATTATTATCAAATTATTCCTAATTTACAATATTTTGTTAAAAAATATTAAAATATTACCATTTTACCACTTAAATTTATATTTTTGTAGTAGGCTGTATGCTCACTAACCCCTTTGTTCGCAAAATATTCTTGCATTGAGCGTGTGAAAAAAACAAAAAAAAAACCTGCTCGCCTTTTCTCATCATGATTATCATTTTGTTTTTGTCGTATTTGTTGCTGTGTGGTAAATTACTTTGTTTTTTCCTCGCAAATGTGTTGAAAAACGTCGTATGAAACTCGTGAGCTCTTACTTATTGCACACTCGGCTGAGTTACGCCCTCGCCTGCGGCTCGGGCTGCAACTGACAGCCTTGTGTGCAATAAGCAACCAAAGCTAACTTGTATCATAATGTACTAATATTACATTTATTTCCTCAATAAAATAACTCCGACCGAAGCATCTGTTTGTTTTATTACACCCTCTTTGACGATATTTGCAGCACGCATTCCTTTAATTCTATGTCAAACGTCATATTTAAAAAGTTTATTTTGTCCAAAATAATTATTCTTATTCTTAAAATTTTTAAAGTTTTTATGTCCAAAATGATTTTATATGGTGGTTAAGTATTTTCTAATTTTCCGTGCAATTTTCTTAATTTTATTCATTTTATGACAATGATTAACAAAAAAAATAATTAGTGAAATCGGTCCAGCCAGGCGAAACAGGATTTATATATAAATATATATATATATATATATATATATATATATATATATAGTATATAATGGCTTATTTACGAAGCGATTTTAAGCAATACAGCATTAATCCTTACCTTATCCAATTAAGTACCTTAAATATATTTTGCATGCATGTGATGTAGATTATTATGGCCTTAGTATCAGCACTGCACCCATGCGAAGCCGGAGCGAGTCGCTAGTTTAATATAGTTTGTAAGTTCTCCTAGTAGCTAAAATTATGCCCTTTAAATATTAATTGATTTTCCAGTTCGCAACCTGGCAGTTTTTGCAGTCCAACTAATTTTATTATAATTTTAATGTTACATTTTCAGTCTACAGACGATATTTTACTTGCTTGCTTGTTTCTTTGTATTGATTCATGAAGTATATTTATTTTCTCAAACATGCTTGGAAATTCGAACATTATTTTGACAACTTTCTTGGTGCTAAATCGGACTGGACAGACCTAAACCGCTCCGGCAATTTTTGTATGAGAATCCATTACTAACGTATAATAATGGTTTTTCATAAAAATATTACAAGCCAGCCTTTCTGTTGTCTAACTTCAAAATCTATCGCAATCGCTTTCAGGATGTAATCCATTGAAGTTTCTTTTTGATACAAAAAAAAAACTTAGCAAAGAAATGCAGCAATGTGTCACATGCATCTGTCAAACGAAAGCGATTGCGATAGATTTTTTAAATTAGACAATTAAATTAGCCCCCGAGTTCCGAACAAGCCGGGTTCCGAAAAGGCTTGAGCACCATAGACCACATCCATACGCTGCGGCACGTTATACAGAAGACCGAGGAGTATAATCTGCCACTTTGCTTGGCGTTCGTGGATTATGATTTGATTCGATTGAAACCTAGGCGGTGCTACAGTCTCTCAAAGGTGCCAAGTGGACTACAGATATATTGAGGTGTTGAGGTATTTATACAAAAATGCCACCATGTCGGTCCGAGTACAGAACCAGAGCACAAATCCAATCCAACTGCAGCGTGGTGTGAGACAGGGAGATGTTATTTCTCCGAAACTGTTTACAGCCGCGTTGGAGGACATCTTTAAACTCTTAGACTGGAAAGGACTCGGCATCAACATTAATGGCCAGTACCTAACACACCTTCGTTTTGCCGATGATATAAGTCTTATGGCTGAGACCTTGGAAGACCTGAACACAATGCTCGAAGATCTCCGAAGTGCTTCCCAAAGAGTGGGTCTTAGGATGAACATGGATAAGACGAAAATCATGTCTAATGCCCATGTCGTGCCCGCTCCAGTTCATGTTGGGAACACTACACTTGAAGTTGTTGACCATTATGTATACCTAGGACAGGCAGTCTAGTTGGGTAAGTCCAACTTCAAGAAAGAGATCTCTCGTCGAATCCAACTCGGATGGGCAGCATTCGGGAAGCTCCGAAAAATCTTCGTGTCCGATTTACCTCAGTGTCTCAAGACAAAAGTCTATGAACAGTGCGTGTTGCTAGTGATGACTTACAGCAGCGAAACGTGGTCGCTAACTATTGGTCCCATAAGGAGGCTCAAGGTCACCCAGCGTGCAATGGAAAGAGCCATGCTCGGCGTTTCCCTGCGTGATTGAATCAGAAATAAGGAGATCCGCAGGCAAACTAAAGTAACCGACATCGCTCGGAGGATTGCTCAGTTAAAGTGGCAGTGGGCTGGACACATAGCGAGAAGAACCGATGGTCGTCGGGGCGGAAAGGTTCTTGAATGGCGACCGCGCACCGGACGACGCTCCGTGGGTAGGCCCCCATTAAGGTGGACGGACGATCTGGTAAAGGTCGCGGGAAGCCACTGGATGTGGGCAGCGCAGGACCGATCGTCGTGGAGATCGTTGGGGGAGGCCTATACCCAGCAGTGGGTGTCATGCGGCTGATATGATGATGATGATATAAATATTGCCGGCGTTTGACCGTAAATGTTTTTATTTAAACTCATTACACACGTGTAATTCAAAATTGGAGCAAACTTTTCAATGAAACACAAATATGGGTGTCCAATAAAAAGCCTTGATGAGCGAGCACATTACAAAAAAACTTAAAATAATATAGATATTATAAAATATTAGATATTATAGGTACTAGCTATCACGGTTCATGAGATACAGCCTGGTGACAGACAGACAGACAGACAGCGGAGTCTTAGTAATAGGGTCCCGTTTTTACCCTTTGGGCACGGAACACTAAAAACTAAAAATAATAATAATATGGGTATCAAATGAAAGGCCTTGATGAGCACATTCCAAAAAATTTAACGAAAAATTAATTTGCCAACTAAACCACAGCTTTCCACAGCAGTAGCGTTATATCGGAGTAGGGTGCGCCACAGTGGATATCAGTCGCTATGAGAATATGCGCAGAAGTCTTCTATCGCAATCACGTTAGCGGCAGTAATAAACTGTCGCGATCGTGTTATGCGCAGTTTTGTCTGTCGCAGTCATGTCGCAGTCATGAAATACACTCCTGACGGAGCAATATTCAAAGTATGCGGAGCTACGCATACTTGATATCACATGGGTACCGCCAACATGCAACTTCTACTGGGGGTAAAAAAACTGTACTGGGCGTTGCTCAATAAGAGTTTTTCTTGCCTTGAAAATAGCTTTTCACCTGTGCACTGCTAAAAAAATGTTTTAACAAAAACACATTTAATGGTATGGGCGCCATTTGCTTTTCGCAGTATCAGTGCTGCAAATGCCATAACAAACTGTTCGGATATGTTCAGAAACCAAGAAATAAGAGTTTTTTTTAATTCATAGTTATGAATGTAACCACGTAATGTCAAAGTACCCCCATTTTACGGTAGTAAGTACATAATGAATAGTTTTTCGCATATAATAAACTAATTGTATTTAATATTTCAGTTTGAAAATAATAGGTAAACAGAAAGCAACCAAATAAATCAAAAATAAAATTTCGTCTATAGACAGAACATTTAATTTTCAAACTATATTAAACTAGCGACTCGCCCCGGCTTTGCAGGGGTACAATGCTGATACTAAGGCCATATTAATCTATATCACATTCATGCACAATGTATTTAAGGTACTTAATTGGATAAGGATTAATGCTGTATTGCTTAAAATCGCTTCGTAAATAAGCCATTATTTCTCATAAAAAGAAAGGATAAAACTGGTTATTGTGGGTTATCCCTGAGAGATAGACATATACCACCAAGAAGTTTTATGTGGACCTTTTTAAGGTAAATAATACTGTAGTACATTTTTTGATCTATCTTGTAGGATTCAGCCAGCGTTTGCAATGTAAGCGAAAAAAAAGTGTTTATTTATGACACACATTAGAAACCTTTAAAATTATCAGTGTTTCTCTGCTATATTATGCAAGTATTATACATATAAATCTTTCTCTTGAATCACTCTATCTATTAAAAAAACCGCATTAAAATCCGTTGCGTAGTTTTAAAGATCTAAGCATACATAGGGACAAACAGCGGCAAGCTATTTTGTTTTATGCTATGTAGTTATTTGGTTGGACTGCAAAAACTGCCAGGTTGCGAACTGGCAGACCAATTAATATTTAAAGGGGACCATTTTAGCTACCAGGAGAACTTGGTTTCATCCAGTAACTCGATGAGGTAAAATAGCACCCCCATGCGGCCCCTAAAAATGGTTGGACTGCGGAACCCTCCAAGAATTCGCTCGGCAGACATAATTATTTTGACTCTACTAATAGAGACTAAAAGCAACGAAAAGGTTTTGTTCTGTAACCACATGAGGTAAAATGATGGTCAAAAGTAGGTAGCACAGCTTTGCACCGCCAAGGTTCCTCCAGGTTGAGCCCCGGCAGACCAACATTTTTCCTACCTATTTAAGGTCAACTTTTCGTGGAAGGTGGTAATATTCAGTAACTCGATGGGGTAGGTAACCATGCGGTGGCCGCCCGGTCTAGTAATATAAAAAAATATCGATGACATTTAGAACGATTAAATAATGTCCTCCATTTTGAAGTCAGCTGAAAACAACTATGCTTATAATTATTTTCAGTATTGTTAATAAAATAGGAATATTATTTATCAATATGAAATAAATGGTATATTTTTCTCTACTTAAAACAAAACAATATGCAATCACATCATAATTTCACATTTATAATAATTAGACAAAATCTCACACCTACTAAATTGTTTTTCATCGGAGAAAGTTATAGTGAGCTACTTGCTTATCTATGTATATGTTACCGGCAATGTATGAAATGCAGGCATTGTATACAATGCCTAGGCATTGTATACAATGCCTGGCCCTTTTAGGCAATGTATGAAATATAATGAATATTGATATCTATTTCACACATTACCTAGGCAGTGTATACAATGACTAGGCATTGTATAGAATCCCTGCTGGTCCACCGGCAATGTGTATAATAAAAAGATTTTCGAGAATAGATTCGAGGGGGGATCGAGGGGGGCTTGGGGAAAGCTCGAGGTGGGGCTTGAGGAAAGCTCGAGGGGGGGAGGCTCGGGGAAAGCTCGAGGAGGGTTCGATGGGGGGCTCGAGGGGGGCTCGAGGGGGGCTCGAGGGGGCTCGAGGGGGCTCGAGGGGGCTCGAGGGGGGCTCGAGGTGGCTCGAGGGGGGCTCGAGGGGGCCCGAGGGGGGCTCGAGGGGGGCTCGAGGGGGCTCGAGGGGGGCTCGAGGGGGGCTCGAGGGGGGCTCTTTGGAATCGAACCTGTTTTACTCCTGTAGGTCCCGCGTATAGGTTAGAAATTTAAGGCGAGCGCGGAGCGCAGCGGAGCGTGAGCCTTAAATTTCGAGGTTATTTTTTTATAACAGACAACAGAAATTTGAGTTTGTAATCGAACCTGCTTCACTCCTGTAGGTCCCGCATATAGGTTAGAAATTTAAGGGGAGCGCGGAGCGCAGCGGAGCGTGAGCCTTAAATTTCGAGGTTATTTTTTTATAACAGACAACAGAAATTTGAGTTTGTAATCGAACCTGCTTCACTCCTGTAGGTCCCGCGTATAGGTTAGAAATTTAAGGCGAGCGCGAAGCGCAGTGGAGCGAGATCCTTAAATTTCGAGGTTTTTTTTTATAACAGACATACGAAATATACTTATTTTACACATTGCCGGTGGACCAGCAGGCATTGTATACAATGCCTAGGCAAAGTATAAAATGAATTATATTTCATACATTGCCTGATCGTTTCAGGCATTGTATACAATGCCTAGGCATTGTATACAATGCCGGATTATACACATTGCCGGTAACATATATAAAAGAGTAAATCGCTCACTGACTCATCACGAAATCTCAGAAACTACAAGTGCTAGGAGTCTCAAATTTTGCATGGGGGTTCCTTTTAGGGTAAGTAAGTGCTCACTAAGACGGGATTTTGCTAAATTCAACCCCTAAGGGGGTAAAACAGGGTGGCAAAGTTTGTATTGGAGAAAGCGATTCCTTGGCCCGATCGACTTGAAATTTGGCATAGACATTCTTTCATAATATTAATTGAATACGTGTTTCGTATTTTCTTGAAATGTATCCCCTAACAGGGTTAAGCTATTTTTAGGGTGGTTGACTTCGATATCGGAATCAAAACTTCTTAGTGCATTTGTACGATTAAGAAAAATAAATGTCAGTTGTCAGGTTGTCACCTCCTCTGAGAGTATAATTATTGTGTTCGTTGGTTCACCACGGAGAAGTTGTCATCGCACGAACTGACGTTTTATGTTGTATAAGATTTTATCCCTATTTTCACTACTTTACGAAATATTAGTCAAATAAAACGTGGCAAAATCTGGCAAATATCTGACAAGGAATGTGGTATATAGAGAAGTGTTTCGATGGAGAGCCTGATAATAATGCACAACATTAGTTGCACCGAGTTGCACCCGGCATAAATCTTTGCCCGGCATGCGTGGCAATGTCACGTTTTTTTAGCCAGGAATCTTTTTAGTAGTAAGCAGATATCATAATCAGATGTGGATGAATGGTTTAGGAGTGCAAAGGAAACAAATAAACATACATCCATTTTTATTTATAAAGAAGATAACTATAAGCGAAGATATTAGAATTTTTAACTATAAGGTATTAAATGTAACAATATTATTATACTTATTTTGTTAAATTACTTACCGCTAAGAAATTTTATTAAGTACCTACCTACCTAATACAGAATCGTTAACAGGGCGTCGATTCTGTAACCAAACTCGAACCCCACTTCGAATCTCACTGCACGGGAATTTCAAATCATAATTCAGATAATGATATTTTTTTTTTCTATCACAAAAGATTTTAGATAGCTACGCAGGCTACCAATTTTTTTTGCAATCAGTCAAATAGCTCATTTAGAAAACAAATGTCTAATAACAAATTCACGCGAAGTAAAGTGAGATGCGAGTTTGGTTACAGAATCGACAGACTGCGCGGGTAAAACCGTGGGGTGCAGCTATTACCAATATAATCACAAAATTGTATAAATGTGAAAGTTTTGATGTTTGGATGTTGTTCATGATTTGTTACCTACTCAATCATATCATACTCAATCACGTCTGAACGGATTTAGGAGAAATTTGGCACAGATTTAGATTAAAGTCTGGAATACTTAACACAGGCTTCTTTTCATCCCGATCATTGGTTTCCAAGGGAAGACTTACAACGATTACCGACTCCCACGCGGGCGGAGCCACAGGCAAAAGCTATACCTACATAGTATAAAACAAAGTCGCTTCCCGCCGTCTATACGCTTCTCTTAAACTATGCATAAAAACCGCATTAAAATCGATCCATAAGTTTGGGAGCTAGGTTGCCTCAGATAGACAGACACACACACGTCAATTATATTATAACACCCCTTGCGTATGTACGTGGTATAGGTATATGTCGTCCTCCTAGGTATATTATGTATCCTGTAGTATAATAATCTAATAACTTTACACTGACACCACATTAGCACAGTTTTACATTTAGTACCTAACTACATTGCACCCGTGCGAAGCCGGGGCGGGCCGCTAGTATGAAATAAAACATATTTTAACGGATACTAGCGCGGTTTTATTGAAAGCACTTTGGTAATTAGTTGGTATTTAGTTTGATTTGATTTGATCAAACCAAATACCAACTAATTACCAAAGTGCTTTCAATAAAACCGCGCTAGTATCCGTTAAAAATTGTTTTATTTCATGTCTAGTGAGCGCGTAAGCTTGAGAAGTGAATACTTGCTTATAATTAGCAATATTTACAAAGAAAATAATTGGGTGACCACACTCGACCAAAAGAAAACGCTCCCAGTCTCGATTACAGAACACACACAAATTTTACTTGGAAAAATAGCTTTCAATCAAACTCGACTTTAAATAATTGTCCGGTCAAACCATTGTATGCTACCGTTCATTACACACGGAACCACTTTTATATGAAACAATTTTGAACTTTATTCCATACAAATAAATATCAAAATGAAGAAAAATGTTTGCTTGTTACAATGATATTGAATGCGAATCAATTTCTTGACATTATGTCACATAGCAGCCGCGATATTAAAATGTTTCTGATTCTCATGAGGCCATTGAAAAAACCTACGTCAGTGAAGTTAATGAAGTTCTTTACGACGATGGACAGACGGACGAAAGATTTATTACCCTGCTAATGACCGGCGAATAAAGAAATTGCATGTTGTATCGAATTTGCGAAGAAAGACATTTTGCAAAATAAACGTCACGATATTGACATCTTTTATTTTAGTTCGCAAAAAACTGATCCATATAAACAAATAAACAATACAAAGAAACAAACAAATAAATTATAAAGCGACCTAATAAAAACGTGTTAAAATAGGTGCGATACAGTTTTAAGAAGTCCTGTTTTTTTATTACAATTTACCTTTTTGTTTTGGTTCAATTTATTGGATTTATTCAAACTTAATTTTCTATGGGATAAGTCAATAGTTTACATTTAATTACACCTAAGTAATAAGGCAATGTGTAATACGGTGAATAAAATTGTTCACTACAATAACTACTAACTCTTTTGATTTTTTTTTATTTTAGGCATTCACAATGGTATTTTTATATTAAGCTATTATATTTATATAATTTACTAGAAAAAATACTTGAAAAAATCGACTCACCCGTAGCAGTTCAGACGGGATCCGGAGACGGGACTGGTGAGCCGATTTTTTCCAACTTTTTTCTTAATATTTATCTTATAAAAGAATCAGACTACAAATGATTGTTATACCTACTACTAAGCTTTTATGACTTTACATTTATTTTTTATATGTATAATTAAAATGCTGTTTATCAAATAGACCAATTTCACTGCAATGTCTGCAGCATCTTGCAGTCGATCTATAATTGCAGCGGTCGAGTTGCGTACGCGCCGATGCGCACGACGGACAATGAAACCGAACCCCAAAAAAACAATTATAACGACGGCATATTTGTGGTACCACCCGGTATAGTATCTGTACCAACATTATTAATTGCTAAAGCTCATTTTAATATTTTATATTTAATTACCTACAACTTTAAGTAATTTTACATCAATACAATGTAATTTGCATGATCTAATACTTAAGAAATCGATGAAATTGCTGTTTTTTTAACCTCTGTATCTCATTAAAAAGTAAATGAAAATTATATTAAAGATATTTAATAGAATTTTCGTATATAGACGTAAATCATTATACTTGCTCGTTTTCATTGCTTACTAAAAGTACAAAAAATCCTTCTTCAGTCCCCCTTGCATGACCACCGAAACATGATATGATATAGCGATTTACCACGTTTAACTGTCAAAAGACAATGGATTTTGAAAGTAGGGTGTCGGTCAATAAAACGCTATATCACGCGATATATATCATGTTTCCTCGGTCATGCTAGGGGGGCAGAGTCGATGATTTTAGACAAATTAATTTTATCGACGAGAATACGAGTAAAATAACTGTACCATCTAAAAAAAAAATTTTTTTATGTCTTGGTAACTGTACCACGGCACGGGTTAAATAAAATAATAGATCTCTTCTTTACCTATGAAATTATCGATTTGTACGGAGTTTTTTTTTTTCAAGTTCCATTTTTAATACTAGCATTTTCTTTGTTCATTTAACAACCGTGAACTCTCATGAAACAATACTTTTGTGTACTAATGTTTGAACACTATGCTAACTTATTGCATTTACGATAAGCGAAAATAAATTTTGGCTAAGTTACAACCCCCACGGTCACCCTTTTTTTGTTTACAAAAAAGAGTCACTTTCAAGATCTTTTTTTTTTAGGGTTCTGTAGCCTAAATGGCAAAAAACGGAACCCTTATAGATTCGTCATGTCTGTCTGTCTGTCTGTCGGTCTGTCTGTCTGTCTGTCTGTCTGTCTGTCTGTCTGTCTGTCTGTCTGTCCGTATGTCACAGCCACTTTATTCCGAAAGTATTAAGACTACACAATTGAAACTTGGTAGGTAGATGTATTCTGTTAACCGCTTAACGAATTTAATACAAAAATAAGAAAAATCAAAGATTAAGGGGGGGCTCCCGATACATGGAACTGAAACTGAAAAAAATTTTTTTCTTCAAACCAACACGTGTTGGGTGTCTATAGATAGGTCTTAAAAAATTACATTGAGGTTCCTAAGTTTTTCTCAAAGTCAACCGTTTGAAAGATATTCACCGCCAAAGTGGTAAAATGTGTCCCCCCCCCCCTTTAACTTTTGAAATAAGAGAGTGAAAAATCTAAAAAAAATATATGCTGTAGATCTTAGTAAACACTTTCAACCAAAATTGGTTTGAACGAGATATAGTAATTAGTTTTTGAGATATAGCACATTTTCCAAAACCGCAAATATAACTTTGTCATTCATACCAACACTGTGAAAAACAAAGTTATTTTTACAGACGAAAAATTATAGGTGGTATTAAATATGGTATGGTATAAGGTAACTACGGAACCCTATGGCGCGTGGCCGGACACGCACTTGGCCGGTTTTTTAATACTATGTTAAGTACTATATTTTTACTGATAGTTGACTATCATGGTCATAATTCGAAATAATATCAAAAAATTGTTAAATATTTTTAATCATAGAAGTTATTATTTTCTCTGTACGTGATAAAATATCGTCAATAGGGTATTTGACAACATTGAAAATATACTACAAATTGTGGTCATCCTAACAGGTATTGGCGTAAAAAAAACATATTTAACTATTTTAAAGACTAAATTAAGTCTATTTATTGATTAATTTCACCTAGAAAAAATTAATAATTTTTGATTTTTTTTCTGTGGCGAAAACGCTCTAAGATTACTGATGACGTCACTTGCCTGTAAATAAATATGGTTTCAGGCGTTTGACACGACCATAGACTAAGGATCCGCGATTGTTGGCTGTCAAATGGCTAAGGAAATTACAATATTTACAGGCTAGTGACATCAACAAGTCACGTGTCCAGCGCCGTAGCGTTTTTGGTGCGGTTTTAAAATTTTAAACTCTAACACTGATTTTTTAATTAAATACATTGATTTTTCCTGAAATATCAATGTGGTGCGCTTATTACGTAATAAGGAATAAAATGGTTTTCCAAAATTAGTCAAATAGCCTATTTCATAGGTAAAGACCTAATATAAAATCTTCAGTGCTGCTTCTCCACGAGATCTACTAATGGTGTATTGCGTGTCAACTTTTATGTGTCCGTTCTTCTTGTTAGCTAAGTCTGGAACAGGTGGTAGGAATATACAACGTGTTTTTAGGGTTCCGTACTTCAAAAGGAAAAAAACGTGTCTAGCGGTCTCTACGGCGGCGTCTGTGCGAATGCATAATGGGTGCACTGTCAACTGTCAACCATTGCTGCACTCCACGTGCAATTTTCATGTGCTTTTTCCAGAATCGCAATTTATAAAGAAATTTTATTTACAAAAGGAAATAGAATAGAAGTAGCTTTTTATATTTTCAAGTACCTATTTGCTTTCGTTGAAGAGTGTGATTATGTATGCAGCATTCAAATGCTGAATAACTATGGTGTTAGTATATTCTAGTCGTAATTAGGTATTTATTAGCATTCTGACTATACAGACCTATTAATTAAGATTGGACGAATTTATACATGATGATGATTGATGGATGACTGCAGAGGCGGATTCCCCGAAATTATTATTTTAATTTCCATTCACTTTATTCTCCCAATGTTTTTTTAAACAATTAAACAATTTTTTTAAAGATTTTTCCACATAATCATGAATTTCTAGTCGTTTTCGATACCAAGAGGAATTTTCACCCATCGAAAATTTTCCCCAATCTTATAAATTGCCAGACGCATTTTTTTCAAGATGGGTACTTACTAGGTCAATATATGCGATACATTGCGAACTTCGTCGTAGAGTTAGGGATATTAGATTATAATTACTTAAATATAGCGGCTGCCCACGGTTTTACCCGCGTAGTTCCCGTTCCCGTTGGAATATCGGGATAAAAGTATTCTATGTTTTAATCTAGGCTATCTACTATCTGTATGCCAAACTTCAACCAAATCCGTTCAGTAGTTTTTGCGTGATTGAGGAACAAACATCCAAACCCACAAACTTTTACATTTATAATATTAGTAGGATATGATTGTTGTAAAATATGTGTATCTAATACTTAAACAATATTTTTTTACAACTTACAAATTTTACATAAAATAACATTTCAAAAAATTTGTTTCATTACATAATATCGAATCAATTCAATAATTTTTGGGTATTTTTAATGAATACGTTGTAGTAACCTGTAATCTGTATCATATCGTCCACAAAGAAAAAAGTCGTTAAGGATTTTCTGTATCATATTGTGCACGAGAAAAAAAAGTCTTCTTAAGAAATCTGTACAGTATAGGAAAAAAAGCCTCCTTAAAAAATATGTATCGTAGCGTCCACGAGGAAATTTCAGGTGTTACTACATCGTATTCATCCAAAATCCGATTTCGGCAAAATTACTCAACACTAAAATCTTCTCTGCTGCATCTCCACAGAATGACTTTTGAGATATACTAATGTGTATTGCGTATCGAGCGGTCTCTACGGAGCCTGCGTGAATGCACCATTGCTTCAATTCACATACAATTTTCATATGCCTTTTCCAGAAGCGCAATGTGTACAATGTGTAAAGAAATCTTATTTACATAAGGAAATAAAAGTAGCTTTTTATATTTTCGAGTACCGTCAATGGGGGATACTTGAGACTACAGTATTACTTAGGACACGAAAAATATTAACGTTTTACGTACCCTGTTAAAATTGTATTTCTTCTGTGATGTTGACAACACCTTCTCTTCTCCAGCACTATGTAAATGTTGCCATAATAATTAGTCAAAAATTATCATTCGAAATGTCCTAAGTAACACTGTAGTCTCAAGTATCAACCATTGACTGTACCTATTTGTTGAAGTACCTTTCGTTGAAGAGCGTGATGAGCGTGAGCGTGAAACGCGATATAATATAGCAATTTATCAAGTTTAACTGTCAAAAGACAATGGATTTTGACAGTTGAATATCGATAAAACTCTATATCACGCGATATTATCGTGATTCGTTGATCATGCTTACTGGGCTGAAATCTGTATTGTATCGTCCTCGAGGAAAAAAGCCTCCTTAAGAAATCTGTATCGAATCATCCACGATGAAAAAAAATCCTTAATTTTTTTAGGGTTATAGATGTCAGGTGTTGCTACAACGTATTCATCTAAAATACTCAAAAATATATTATTATTATAAAGATTTTGATAAATTAAGCAACACCGCACATAAATATTTGCAAGCTGAATAATAATTCATTAAATAGTCATGCTTTAGATTGCTTTTCAAGATTAACTATGAACTCCTTGGTGTAAATGTAAGTCAATTCACTTCTTTATTCTAAACAATGAGGCGTGTCGTATCGTACCCGATTCATTCGCCCACTATTATAGGATACTGTGCACAGTATAAAAGATGACCAGTAACTTGTTATTGCGAATTATTTTTTCGATTGTAAACGGAAAATGTAACAGGCATGCAATGTGAATGAGTTAAATAAAAATATCACACTTGTTAACAGTGTTTTCTGCGAGTAGACATATGTAGTTTATTTTCAATTGTAATTTTTGGAAACTTTTTCGGTGTTATTACAAAAGATTTTTAAATTCCTGTTTAACTTAGACACTGTTTAAATGTGATGCTGTCTCTTTCAAACAATATTGTCAAAAAGTGAGAGCATCACATTTTAACAGAGTGCAAGTTAAACAGGTGTTAAAAATTATTTTGTAATAACACCCACCACCTATGTTTTGTCCTGATTCAACAGGTTACTTCTAAAATCTTATGTAACCGTAATAAAAGTATTCTTTTAAAATATACTCCCAACGTAATGGATGCCTATTAGGATTGAAAAATCCTTTGCTTATTCTGACAACATGGGATAGGTAACACCAAGTATGTAAGAATGTAACCAAAGCCCAGTTTCTTTGATACCACTGTACTATGACACCGTGTCGGCACAGGCGAGCGGTCTGTAATAAGCTATAATTACGTTATCTGCTGTCCTTGCTGCGTCCTTGCTTTCACTGATAACGGGGCCCAAGCGATCTCTTATATAATACCGACCTACCCGATTAAATCTCAAAAGGTCAGCCATTTTGACCCCCGCTCCACTGATCCAATTGTGACAGTTCTTTGTACCTGAAGATCGATCACAGACCCTGAGTTTTTATAACTTGTTTTTTTATGATTTCTTTGGTGATTCGAAATTCGAATCTTATCAAGATAAAAGTGATGATCATCGATTTCGAAACGATTTACTTACTAATGGTAGTTAAAATTAAATGTCACGTGTGCAATTAAGTTTGAACCAGATGAGGTGAAAGCTTTTTTCACCTTTAAGACTTTGAACCTTGCTTTGAGGTCGAAGGAACGCTAATTAGTCTTTAGTTGTGTCAACATGATGAGTGCAAATGAATGCGGAAATATAGCAACAGCTTTTAACTAAAAAAACTTTTCACGTAGTAGTAAATTTTCAATGATTTATATTCTGAATTTTAATTTCCAAAGCATGATAATCCGCTAAAGACTATGTATGCGTTGTGTTTCTCGCAATCATTTTTACAGACTTGAATATTCCAAAATTTGTTACCATTAAAGTTGGCCTTATCTCTAATACAAAACTAAGTAATACTCTAATACTAAACTGCTTACAAGTAATTTTTCTGATAATTCAGTTTAGTAATTAAACATACTTTTTATCATATGCTCACCTAACTTTATTTGATTTCGTAACATGGACAGGAACTGGTTTGCAATCCTCACTTGATCGTTCATGTAAGTGACAGAAGCTGGGGTAATCTATTTTATCTTGGTTGTTAGTCATCAGTCCTCTTTTATTACCTACCTAGCAGTGACGAGGGGTGAAATTATGTCAATGGTAAGCCGTTCTACAAAAAAATGTTATGATCTGTTGCATGGTGGATCGGTGGAAAGGGATTTCTAAAAGGTAAGGTAAGCCGATGGAAATCGGCTAGTATGGACCCTTCGCCACTGTTACCTAAACTACCTAGTACCCCTAAATAGTATTTGTTGTATTAGATTAAAATGTGAACTAAGGATTTGTATGAACATTTTGATGTAAAATTGTCTTTAATTCGAATATTGTGTAATAGGAAAGCAATAAAATAAAATTATCAGATTGTACTGTTTTTATTTTTAATGCATTACAATATTCATTATTTTGTAATTGAATTATCACGAATACTGAAGTGTAGATCGTTCATTGTATTAATCTGAGTGACGCTAAAACCCTTAAAATAGAACTAACTTTTTAAAAGTGATATGATAATAAGAATATCTAAAAGTTGAATATTGCATCGCTTTTTTACAACAGTGGCAGGGTAGTAGTTACAATATACAATAAGCATAAAAAAATCTATTTTACAATGTTGCTAAATAATTATTCATAAAAGTTTCAATGATAAAATTCTTTTTTTTTTTCTAACAAACGAATGTGCAATTGAGACGAAGTGGGTAATTTCATGACGCGATTTTCCAGAGGCTTTAGTGTAACTTTTGAAACGTTTTGAAACGTCAATATCTATTAAAATTTATATGTTTGCTTGTTAAACTTGATCTACACGGTCACTAACCATGTAGACAGTGGTTTGAAATCAAATTTTCTCTAAATCTCGCTTTATTTCACACGTTTCAAAACCTACACTACTACCATAAATCTAGATACGCATGTGCCCTTTATAGATTTAAGTTTTACAACTATTAAAAATATGTATTTCATTCCTTTATAAGAAAAAGCAAGAAGTCGAACTTTCGGAATTGACCTTATGCTATACAATTTTATCATGTACTGTGCTTATCTTAAGAACAATTTTTAATACAATATCTAAACATTTTGAGCTTTCTCAATAAATTGATTGATATGCTTATTTTTTCTGAAAAATGTAAAGAAGTTTTTGAATTACAAACATGAGGATGCAAAGTTGAAACGACTATCATTTTTTTTGTGTTGTCAACTGTACATTTATGAAAATTTATTCACTATAAAAATGTCTAACTAGTAATCAATCGACAATATTTTAACGTGATAATTTTTAGTTTCATAACAACTTGTTTCAACTCATAAATCATACAATCTAGGTACAAATAGGAAATTTCATTATCTTTTCTATAATTTTCTTTAAAATCTTTCATAAAGAAACTTTGGTAAGTTTTTGACTAAACGAGATTTAAACAAAACTCGACACCCCGTTGTAATAAATAAAATAAAAAATTTAGCTTTCCAATGAATTCAGCATTCTATTTGAACAGCGAACGAGCGTACAATTATTTTATACTTTAACAAACTTACAATAATATTTATTTTCATAATATTTACATTTTTCGAAACACGTACGTTTAACTTAACTTTAAGCTAGGAACTAATTAATTCAATAATATGTACTTCATATTCAACAACAAATTCTTAACTACTAGGCTTTGTTATTGAGTGTTGTCATGTGTAATTTAAGAAATATGCACAATCGCTAGCAATGCTTTTGTGACGTAACAAGAACAAAAAAACTATCTAAATCCTGTGCTTTGCAAGTAGTAAATTGCTGTAGGCAATTTTTCCATCTCTAAGAAATAAAATATTATGAGAGAGAGATGAGAAACATAGACAGCTTTATTTACCTCGATTTACACGATATTGCTTCTTCAAGAGATTTGCGCAAATACACTAGGTTTTTTCAAATACAAAACTGATCTCTTTTAACTTTTAAGTCCACGGTGTTGATTACCAAAATACCGCCAACGACTACAACCCAAGTCTATCTGAACAAAGACTTAATGTGTCGTAATCGTTTGTCAAAATTACAAAAGGACGTCCAAGTCAGCACCATTTCGACGCTACTCGTAAGGTTGTGGCCACAACGGTGGCGGAGGCGGCAGCGAGTAAAACGGCGGCTATGTGGAAATTGCCAATGGAGGCCGGTGAGGCGCGTGGGGTGAAGTCGCTGGCGGAGTTCCTCGGGGAGAACACGTCACCTTTCCCATAAACGACCTTATATCATCGAAATAGGCATCTTCTCTTTCCGTATCAGCAGAGCTAGGAGAATCCCCGCCTTCAGCTTCATGCTTCTTCAGATGACGGTCCAAGTTCGTCTGCTGACCGAAACATCTGTCACATAACGGACACCTAAACGGTCTTTCTTTGTTATGTATATTGCGAACATGCCGCTGTAAGTTCGAAGAAATCGAAAACGAACGCTCACAGTACTTACATTTGTAAGGCTGTTCTCCTGTGTGAGTACGTAGATGGCGGGTTAGATTTGCACTCCTCGGGAAGACCTTTCCACAGAACTTGCAAGCGTAACGGTCCCGTAGTTTCGATCCGGAATTTAACTCCCGAAACTTCGCATACGCATTAGGTTGTCTGTCGGGCCCGTCAGTGCCTAGAAGTGGCGATAAAAAATTGAACGGGCTCGGCGCATAAGGTGAATGAGACGAGTTCAGTAGTGTGTCTGACGATACAAAGGGCGGAAATCTTGGGCGGTACATCGCGTCGATGAGATTTTGTTGCGGGTGGACGGGCATCGGAAAAGCCAGTGTTGGGGAAACCAGTGGAGAATCTTCTCGTTTTGATTCAACTGCTTCTACATCTACGTCTGTTGTATCATTTTCTGGTGTTTTGCTTCTTGCTGCTGGACTCTCTGGAGGTGAGTATGACCTCACTGAATGATCCGGTTCAGACTCCTTATCGCTCTTACGAGACACAGATAAATCTAAAGGTTGGTCTCCTTCATACTTCTTTGATTCTTCTTCTACGTCTGAATATTCAGAAATTTTGTCGTCGCTCATATTTGTATTAGATAAATCTTTAGGAAGAGATGGGGAGGCAGACTTCCTTTGAATATCATTGTTGTTTATATTCAATGAGAAGTTATAAGGTGATTGTCGTTTCATTTCATCATTACTGATGTTGAATGGGACTATTGGCGTCGGAACTGACATCACTGGAGACGGCCGACGCTGAGAAGTTTCTTCAAGAGAAGGAGATTGTTTTTCATACAGGCTTTGTGGTTTGGGTGTGACTCTTTCTGAATTTTCTATTATCCTATGATTGTTTTCAAAGTCCACGTCCGTATCTTTTTTCTTTCCATCTTCTATTGACGTTGAACTGTCAACACTCTTGACTGACATGCGACCTTCTGGTGGTTTAAACATCATATTTGCATTCGATAGAGCTATATCATGTTCCATTGCTAATCGAGCACCTTGCACGTTGAATAGCAATGGATTGAACAATTCCGGTTGGCAAGCAGCTGCCGCTGCCGAAAACAGTGCTGGATAGTGGGCAAACGTGTTGTAAGGAAGAGGCAAAGCTGGCCCCCTGTACAGAGGGAAGGGGTTCGTGTTGTTGGAAGTATTCATCCCGACGTTTGGCATAGGCGGTATCTGAGGAATCTCTCCCATTCGTCGACGCCGGTTAACAGACACGACTGTGGCGGTCTCACAGAATCTCTTATGTTTTATAAGAGAAGCGTATGATGTGAATGACTGGCCGCATTTTCCGCAGTCGACGAGAGCTCTGCACGTGGCGTGCATTCGTCTGTGGCGACACAGGTTCGAAAACTGTGTGTAGGACTGTAAGGAAGAAAAAATGTATGTGAGCAAAGGCTAAAGCTTATCAGCATTTTTATACCATAACAATTTTTTAACCATATCCACTTACGACTAATCGTAAAACATGAATTGCTTACGAAAAACGACTTTACAGTCCAGTGATTTAACAATATTTTAATTCATGGGTCTCCAAACTTTTTAGCATAAGGGCCGGAATAACTCCTCCACGAAGTCCCAAGGGCCATGATCTAGCTAGCTCATCAACCTAGGTACTGTAAATTACAGTATTGTTGGTACGATCCGGCCTGCTTTCGCGGGCCGGATTGTTGGTGCTCGCGGGTTTGAGCCGTAGTTTGGAGACCCCTGATTGAATTGATAATTCCATCAAGCAGCATAATGTAAATTTGAAGCGCATAAAGAATAATGAAATAGGTCTTAGAACTAACCTTGAAGCAGACTTTGCACTGAAACGGCTTGACGCTGGAGTGGATGTGGGTGTGCTGCTTGAGGCCGGAGGAGGTGGCGAAGGTCTTCCCGCACTCGGGGCAGGCGTGGCTGCGCGCGCCCGCGTGCTGCGCCCGGATGTGGCGCTGCAGGTTGGAAGGATCGGTAAATACCTGAAATAACATCAGGTTTCGGACAACGTGAAACTTTGTGTTTACTTAACCTCTTTTAGGATTTTTGAACTATGACAAAGAATAACGTAGAACGAAAATATGTGTACAATAAGTCTCTGGGATTTCATTTGATTCTGTTTCTCATTTCCAGAGCACAAGTTGGTACTTTACATTTGTACATATTTAATACTGGAGGGATCGCCAAGTTTGTATCAGATTAGAACCCAATGGAGTTTGTATGAATCTCCAGTAAAATGTTCTTTAATTAAACTGAGACAGACTTATTAAAATATTACCTTAGGGCAGTTCTCGCAAGGATATTTCCTGATGTCTGTGTGAGCGAGAGCACGGTGGCGCAGTAGAAGCACACGGGAGCTGTACGCGCGGTTGCAGAGTTCGCAACGGAAGGCCGATGCGGGCTGCGCGTGGGTGTGTATCAAATGACGGTCAAGACTGAAAACAAATAAAAACCTATTCACCGATCGCCAAAATATTTTAGTTCAAAGAGAACGTATATCATACAACATACAAAAATATTGTAGGTGTCTCGTGTTTTTTAACACCTCTTAGGTGTTCATTTTCAGCTTTAATTATTTTTATTCGTTAAAACATTGTAATTACTTTTGCGTGACGAAATTAAATTAAGTAAAGTGTTGTTAACAGTTGATTGTCGTCAGTCAAAAGCATTAATATTTATCGATTTAAAGAAAAAAGGCAGTAACGAGATATGTACCAAATTACCGGAGGCACTTTCAGTTGCATGACACCTGTCGAAAAGTAAGTGCCCTTTAAATTCTGCCAAAACTTCGTTTACGCAATATCAAGTTTTTGGCACAAAACCAATTAATCAATCTGCCTCCAATCTCCCAGAAATATATCAACTTTTATTTATTCATTCGAACGAGAGAAATTTTATCTCTGCACTTATTTGGGTAATCTATAAAATGACTTTAATATATCCCTGTCTCATAATCAAAGACAATTTTCCAATACGCGTAATAGATATCACTTAAACAATTCTTGGTCAGATCTTTAAATGACTGTAATTAACTATGCTTGGTCTAAAATTGTGGGCATCAAGTTGTCACTGCTATCAACCTCTTCATTAGAAAGTGAGAACTAGTAACCAGCCGTTACAAGTACAACTACTCATGTCAGACTAGTTGCAGCAAAGACAAAGTAATAACATCTACTAGCATCCAGACCGCCTACGCAGGTATAACTTACAACTCGACCCATACATAATTCAACCATGTTTTGGTTGCGCGGCAAATGTATGAATACATTTTTGCTATAAATTCACCATGTACACGTTTTATGAGCAAAATTTGCAATGTAGAAAACATATTTTATAAATCAAATTCATCTCTATACACGAAACTATACCATCATTTTAGAGCGTGCTTTAAATCGGAGGTCAAGAAAATCCTGTTAACTCTGTCATAATAACTAACTCGAACATTTTGATGGAAAACGTATATCATTTGCGAAAATGGTCTTAGTGACTCTCCTTGGCATAACTGGTCTACCGCACGCAACCCTTGCAGCCGCAGGCGATTTTCTAATGTTGCACCTGTTCTATGCTCTATAGCGTATTCTGCGATTAATTTAGATTCCATCGCTGTCTTTGATAGAGGCGGGTAGAATGATACAGGTAATAAACGGAATTGGCTATCGGTCGTTACGTGATTGCCGCTAATGTCAAGAAGATGAGATGACGCGTTTTCACTCTTGCGGACGGCTAACCCGTTGCTGTATCTTTTAATTAATCTGAGGAATAAAATCTAGCGTCAGTAATGGTTCCGTCGCTCTAGTACGTTGCGCAGTACCGAACAGAAAGGAGAGATTTGGTACATATCGTTAAGTCTAATGGGTCGTATTACCTATGCTTGTTAGTTGCAAGCCGTTCATTTTCCAGTATGTATATTTCAAGAAGCTAGTTAAAAGCCAAATCGGTATGTAAATTTTATATTCAAATTATAAATATTAGCTGGGCAAGCCATTCGACTCGATTATCAGAATGCATCATTGACATGTGTGTCTCAATGGAATTAACTACAAAGACGGTTGATTAAAATTCTAATAAAAAAACAAGGTGCTACTAATAGTACATCTGGAACAAATTAAGTGTATTAAAATTGAATCGGCGGCGTTTAGGCGTGCCGCGACCGCAGCGCCGCCCGCGGCTACTTTGCAACAGTCTAGTATCTGCGCGAGCGATCTTCGGCCGCTTTGAGGCTTTTGGTTCCGCACCCAGGAAATGTTATGAAGAAATCCATTTGTATTTTGTGAACTAAAACTGAAACGATTTTTATCATGGTCTATTCCTAAAATTTTATTTTAGGTAGGATTTAATGAAACTCATACACGCAGAGTTAGATTTACGTTAGCACACACACTTGTTTAGTCTTCTAATTAAATAAACTAAAACAATTGACAAAATTGTTTATTTATCGAATGTATGACAAAATCTTTCGACATCCAACAAATGAATATAGGTTTAAGCGCGAACACACGGATGCGTAAGCGTATGCGTAGCCCGTAGACGTATGATGACGTTGTAATGTCTGAAACTTTATGAGACATGGCACACCGCTTGCGTAACGTAGACTGATGTGTAACCCTACGCATTGCAGCTCGTGACGTTGAACTCAACGGCATTTCCTATTGGACGTCACACTGAACACGCACGTATCTTTGCTGCGCATCACTACGCGCGTGTCTACGCAGCCGGTGTGTGCCCAGGCCTTAAGGCCAAAAATAAAATGGCTAGACAATTAATCTTGTTCAAGATCATAAAAGAATACGGAACCTTAATTTTTGCAGTGGTATAATCTTGTATTTCATTACCATCTGTACAACATCTAAGTAAACGTTAACGTAGATCGATCCTGTAGCTCTTAATAGCTTGTTGCGTAAGGTCCAGAACAATTGAAAGCATTCGCCTGACGTCGAAGGAATGTTGCGTTTTGAGTTGCCTTGTCCATTTATCAAAGATCTCTTCATTCTTTTTGCATTGTTGTTTTAGATGTTTTGGTTTTGGCAGCTGCAATATTGCAAATGTTAAATTCTGTGGTGTATAATGACGAGCGTTCACTTTTAAAGATTACACATAAAAAAACAATTGATGAAAGCCTTGCTAGTAACACTTATTATATTTCTTTGTCATAGAGCTGCTGATTTCAGCAGTTTTTCCTATCGATAGGTAATAATTATTAACATTTTAATTTGTATTGATGATACAATAATTGATTTAGTTTTTTATTAACGCTAAAATGTTAATAATGAGAAATATTTTTAGATAAAGGTACAGTAAACACACACCCAGCAGACCAGCGACACATGACAAGAAATTAGAATCAAGGATAAAAATAAACAAAAACTGCATGAAAGAATAAAGTAGTCAGCCGCATTTCAAAATAGCAGATTTCCTCATTTGCAAACAGAGCAACCTGTTGTTTCAAAACGGCAAGCAATAAATAACCGAACGTAGTCCACTGCGTGTCAGCGTTTCGATCTACATGTTCACGAATTGATAACATCCAATGAACAACTTTCGTGGAGCCGATCCATTAGGCTCCACCCACACGAGCCACCGACACTGAATAGGGCCTTAAAATGCTGCTGTAGTTTTCTGAAGATCTAACTCCCCAAGGGATATTAAAATTTAGCTACTTAGCCAAGCCGCTGTTCTATGGTCCTGCATGATCTACGACATTCTAAACAATCATAATGTAGTCACTACATAATATGTGTATGACACTACATTGTAGTGTATATGTTACCGTTAAAGTGCGTAAACCAGTTAGAGTGCAGATTAACTAGTTAGCCAGAAGCAGCAGATTACCTTTTTTTTATGCCGTAGAAAACCGCCTTTATGCGCTTCCTTTCCCGCAGGTGATCGGAAAGGGGGCATGTGGGACTCGCCAGGAGGGGACCGCAACATTCAGCGTTGCGGCTCCTTCCACGACTGCCTCCCGTGATCACACCCAACCAAGTGGTTCGATGGGATCTCGGGAGGAGGGAATACCCACTAAAAAACTACGGCACCTGCCCACTCGCCGCTAGTGCCGACAGCCAAGAGGCTGTGTGGGGGACCGTGATTGCACTCACCCCAACAAGCAGCAGATTACCTGATCGAGACCGTTAAAGTGCAAAAAAGTGTTTAATTTCTTTCACTAACTGTTAGGTAATCTGGAGATTTCCTAGTTATTTACGCAGATTAACGACCGGATCAGTTAAAATTCTTATTTTTGGTTCAGGTTCTTTAATTTAAAAAAACAGTTTAATCACACAAAAAGGGGGTAGATACAAAAGCGGGGGGACGTGGGGGGTGCATATACTTAATATTGTCAAGGTAGGTACTATAGTTAGCTTGTTACAAGTATTCAACTTTTGCTGTTTTTTGAAATCGGTTTTGAATGCTAGAATTTCAGTTCGGAATAAAATTTTAAGTATAAACTACTGTTTCTGAAATTTTTAATTACACAAAACAGTTTGAAACACTACATTATATTTATGTGTAGACGTACCTATCTATAAGTATTTTCCTTTTCTGTGTCTTACTATATGTAGTAAAGAAATAATAGACACAAGCACGCAAAAAAAGAAACAAATCTCTTTTTTTTTCAAAGCAACATTTTAAGGTTCTGACTGCTAATGATGTACAGAGGATCGTGGTTACATTTTAATAAAATCGATTGTCGATCGTAGTAGTAACAATCGGATGAGAAATTCCGTAGCTAAATCGATAGCTGTCGAGATAACATGGCGAAGCTGCCAGTCGGTCGGCTTGTAGCCAATTATTAAACAAGAACATTTCTATAACTTCCGCAATGATATATTCGAATTTGAATTAATAACTTTTGGTATGCATGCAAGAAACATGACTTGATCGAAATTTTAATTATTGGATGTTACAGTTGTTTCTCTTATACTTGCATTAACATTTTCATATGCATTATTGTTATTCAACATGGCGTTGAAGTTTTATTCAATTTTCAGTGGTTGTCATCTCAAATTTTCCGATACCCGAAACTCCGAATTCTGATTTACTGTCTTCCTACTATGTCTATTTTCGAAACGCATTATGTATCAATGGTCATTTTCCGTATCGCAAAGATCTACAAGTGCCTACAACGTTGATTGAGTCGATTTAAGGTGCGACTGCCAGATCCCGACCTGTCGTTACGAAAGTAAGAGTGGAGGGCGATCCGATAAGAGATACGAGCACAATGGCTGTCGCAATATTAGATGGGTATTAGTTTGAGATATATTACGAATGTTCGTGACAATAGATCTTGAAGCTCTTCAACTTCGACTTATTGGCTTTCTACCTCTACTATCTAGATTGATTTATGATTAAAAACATAAAAAAGAATCTAGTATATAATTTATCTTAAAAAAGGAAAATTCAAGAATGTTTATAATATCTATCTATGACTTCTTAATATCTTTGGTACATAAACTCAACTACAATCAGAATCGGAATATGCAAAAAAAATATTGAGACTTTTGTAAAGTTTTGAGATAAGATTTCTCACCGTTTTCATTGACCGCCTTGCCTTTAGTCGACACTTTGCTGAGACTAAAGTTTAGTCTCAGCAAAGTGCCTTATTACCACTTTTACAAAAAATATTGTTAAAAACCCACTTTTCCCAAAGAACTATTGCCACATATTTCAATACTAAAACCAAATAGGTAATTACTGATCGATCTCGAAACGTTTAAAACAATAGTGATGGCGATGGGCCGATAAGCGAGGATACGTTGGAACGGTGCATGTCGATAATCTCGGCTTGCATTATTGATGAGTTCGACGCCGCTCCAATAGAATATGATGACACACGCCATTACAGCCTTCCACCGCTTGTCACATTGATAATAAATTCACGATAAAACCGTTCGTGATGAGACTCTCAGTTTAATGTTGTACTGATTTTATCACACGAACTTTTACTCGACACGTGGAATTTTTATTCTTTGTCGGTTTATCATTTATTCATTTTTAAAGTCCACAAGCATTTCTTTTAACTACTACGTTTTTATTACCATCAATAAACACACTTGGACAACTAATAGTTATTATAAAACATCTTTCTTACAAGATTAATTCATTAAAAAACCAGTATACCAATAACCCCTGCAGCATTTGCGTAAAAGTACACGTTTCTTGACACAACAGCTATACACTTGAGATGGATGTTTGGACATGCACCGCCCCATCACAAATCATCGAGTCGATATCGAATGGGCACATCTCTACGCTAAATAAATCGTTACGCCAGGTGACCAAATAATATTAATGGTTAGAGGCTAATGGTTTCAGTACTGCTGCATCTCATGAATGGATCGAAGATAGAACTGGAGGCTGATACGGTCTAAATTGGGTTCAAAGTGTTAAGTATGAAACCGATTTACTATTATGTGACATGTCTACGCTAATCGCATCTACTTAGGGTTTTGTTTAAAATGCTCGTCAGTATCGACTTACTCACTACTTGTAATTTTTGCGTTATGTTGTTATAGCAATAACACTAGACACTGCAAAGAGCTTATTCAATTCAAGGCGGTTTTGTTAGAAGAAAAATACTTCCCACGGGATGTAACTTTGGGCCTAATCTACTTATAAAGATAGGTTTTAGAATAAATTTTTACCTTGACTACAAAACCTAATTTTTGTAGTTTTTAAACTTGATATTGCTTCGGATGGCATAGTTTTGGTAAAGTTAGCAAAACACTCAATGTTGAGTACTTACACGTCGATGTTAGGGAATGGTGCTTCACAGAAGGAGCACCTTGGGTCGGAGTCTTCTCGGTCTTCTTCTTCAGGTACGGAGTACTGCTTGGAAGCTGGTTTCAGCTCTGTAAGAACAATAATCATGCATACAGTTACCTTTGTCTGATAACATCATCACATATTTTTTTATTAAGGCGGTTGTATGACCGAAATTTGCACCACGGTGAATTCTATTTAATATTGTAATTCTAATACACAATTTTAATCAAACTTTACATGTAATTTTTGAGGCAAATAGTCTAGTATTTTTAAACGGTAATCATTACATTCCCTCATAATCACTGCTAGAAGTAGATAGCAAAACTGTTAAAAGTGGCCGTTTTTGACACATTTGCTAGGTATCTACTATTACAAATGACTACAAGGGAATATAGTGATACCCTCAAATAATAATAGACCATGGGCCCTAAAAATTCCACGAAAATTTTTATTAAAATCATTTTCTAATAACAACTTGTTAAATAAAAGCCTCTGAGACGGATTATGTATTTGTCAGGTTTGACCGACAGATCGCACGTTTTTTTTCCTATTTAAAGATTCATAATTTTAATTTTGAAAAAACGTATGATTTTCCAAGAATAATACTGTTATAATTAATGCAACAAGTTTAACGGTAAAATCCAACTAAATGTATACACCCCATTTTAATCCTATAAATTATGTAACTGCTATAACAAACAAGAAATAAATCAACAGAAAGGCTGCAATTAAGTCTAGATCGGTCGGCAGGACGCATAACTCTTCAGTGATGCTGCATATCGCCTATTTATGCCACAACCTGGAAAGTGCACTTTCGCATTTGTTATGTACAGATGTACGGTAAACTATTACCAGTTTCTGATGTTTATACAAAAAAGTAAAACTTCAGAATGAATGTTTTTTTTTCTAATGTTATACGGTAAGACATCATAATCAATTCAATAGTATAGAGGGGAAATTCTTTAATATACCTTTGTAATAATTCTTTGCGTAGGTAGTTTATTTGATTCACATTTGAATAGATTGCAAGAGCAAAGATTCTTTGATTTTTTCATGAAATAAAATCAAGTTTTACTGTACAACATGTCAATAATTATGTTATTATTTAGTTTCAAGGTTGCCTGGAAGAGATTGCTGTTTAGCAATACGCCTGTTGTGTACTTTCTTCATTGTTCTGTTTCTTTGATTGTAATGTGTTTTTGTGAGCAATAAAGATTATTATTATTAAATGATAGAGGCTTTTGTTTCAGCAAACAAAACGTATATCCAACGTTTATCATTTAATATCGAGTACTATTTTCATATTATAATAATTTTCAATGTATTTCCTTTTGTATTTATAATGAAAAAAATAAGGTGGAATAGAAAACTACACGGATTTATTTAGAAATAAATTCGTAAAGTAATTCATTCATAAAATTCAAATTCATGCATACTGTAAAACTTTAAGAGTTGACCTCGATTGGGTTGGATTTTCAATACAATTTTCTAACTATTATATAGTCCGTGAGCCCGCGACAGTATTGCCTACGTCATATGACATCACGATGAAATGCATGGCACACGGTCGGAAAAGTTGTGCTGAGCGAGGATCAGAAGATTATCGCAAATGAAATTGGCCGGAAGCTTGAGAAAATCTTCCACTTCCGGTCAAAATTTTAAGATTATATTTACGTCATGTGACATCAGTAATAGACACGCATCATTTAGTTTTCAATCGTAGAGAGAGTAAACATATGTCTGTCAGTTCTATATACAGGGTGGAATTTTTTAATGCCACCTGGAGGGAAAGTACTCTAAATAATAGAGATAGCAAATTTCTTTCAAAGGAAACATTTCTTTATTTTTGAAAACAAAACAAACTGCATTCAAAGATTTTTAAACATATGCTTCCCGCACCCAGGAATCGAACCAGCTAAAATTCGAAAAAACAACATCCTGTGCTTTTATGTTATCAATCGTTAGGGTCAAACATAAGGTTCAAATCTCTCTAACAAACATGGTAAATTAAATGAAAGGAAAATCATTAAATCTAAACTTATTTTAATTGAACGAGAAAAAAGCTTAACTAATTAGTTGTTCGAAATTGGCCCCATGTTGCTGGATACATAAATTTATTATTTTAAGGAACTCATTTGCATGCAATGGATGCGTAATAGTCTGCATTATGAACATCTTATCGAAATAGTTCTACACAGATAATTTATTGTGAACTAACTAACATAATGGAGCCTTAAGTAAAAGTGCTTTATCTTGTCTTTCATGGTTTTCCTTTCATTTAATATACCATGTTTGTTAGAGAGATTTGATCCTTATGTTTGACCCTAACGATTGATATCATAAAAGTACAGGGTATTGTTTTTTTTTAATTTTAGCCGGTTCGAATCCTGGGTGTGGGAAGCGTACTTTTAAAAAACTTTGAATGCAGTTTTGTTTCTTTTTAAAAATAAAGGAATGTTTCCTTTGAGTGAAATTAGCTATCTCCATTTAGTACTTTCCCTCCAGGTGGCATTAAGAAATTCCACCCTGTATATTTCTAACTGGTCATTTAATTCATTATTATTAGTTTGGAATTAATAAATTTACTCGCTGTCCGAAATATAACGCCTGAAGATTTTAATTTTTTAGAATAAAGAAACCATAATATTTTCTTGTTTTGTGGCTTCTGGTACATCCTTGCTTCTTTACTATTATTATATATGCGAAAGTCCGTTTGTTTATTTGTTTGTTACGCACTCACGTCTGACCTACTGAACCGAAGTCATGAAATTTTACATACACGTTGTCAGGGGTACTGAGAAGGACATAGGCTACCTCTCAACCCAAAAAAGTATTATTCCCGAGGGATAGCAAAAAAACTTTCCACGCAGACAAAGTCGCGAGGGCGGCCGCTAGTGACAAATAATTTGGAAAAAATATGATAGTTTAATTAACCCTATTATCATACGAGTATTATGAATACTTACTGAAAATTGAGTAGCAGTTAATTTCATTATTGCAGTGAATGTAATCGTCATCGCAACTCCATTGAAATCAACGGTTAATTATCATAACACATATTAGTGGAATAGAGTCCCAGGTATTTGAAGCAATTTTTTTTTTAAACAGTTGAGTTTTTCACGGTCTCAGAAAGAAACTCGTTTAAAAATTAAGCACTGAATACACGCCAATTTCAAACCCCTCCTTGCTCACAAATCATGATATTTCCTGAATACTCTCCAAGAAATTTATGATCATTGCAGGGCATCGGAAGTAAGGCGTACAGCATTGACACTTATGCATTAATCCAGTCACGATGGCCACGCCTGGGGCATTGTATAACGAGCGTGATAACCTGAGATAGGTTAACACGAATGTTGATATCATCGCGCAAATATGGGTGTTTGAAAATGGTAATACGCGTGCCGAGAACACGTTGTAGACAAAACGCGTGAGCCACAAAGAAAAAGGTGACTTGATTTTGTTTTAAAAAAATAATAAAAATATTGTTGAAGCAGGTTGCAGTACTATATTGAAAGGACATGTCCCATCGCGCCTATGTCATTTGCCTTACCATTCTCAAAAAATGAAAGTCTATCGCGTCTTAATGAAAGTAGTATGTCAGAGTAGATATTTTACTCTAGAATCAGATTAATAATTATTTTCTACATTAAAAAGTGGGATTTTTAAGTCAAAACGCTTTTAAATCACAATTTTTTATCATGATAGTACTATTTACTTACCTTTTTTTTGACAAAATACTTCAGAAAACACCTTAATATTTTTGTAATTGTTTTTCTAAATATAAAACAATTCTTGACTGATACTATACCTAAATAAAATGTAATTAGCATTTTTTAATTATGAAAGTAATTGAATAAAATGAAAATGGGGCAACGCTGGGACATCTCCTTTCTATGTTTATGTCTAGGATGCAAAAAATGAATCAGAAATTTAAAAATATTAAATTTACTTGTTTTGCGAAACTTTTGTACTATAAAATTGATGAAAATAAAAAATGTTAAATATTAAAATGAAATTGAGTTTAAAATGGTTTAAAATCTAGTCTTGTAAAAATGAAAAGTCCGCCAAAAGAATAAGTACCTACTAGTTATAACTAACTACATGATAACACTAACCTAGTTAGTAAAAACTAAAAGACAAACTAAAAAAAATAAGTACGCACCTTTAAATCACCGAAACAAAAAATCTGTTTTTAAAAGAAGCACTTTTTCACCAGGATGCTCAAGAGGAGCAACCCACAGGTCAACCGGACAGAATATGATGGTGTCAGTATTGTACCGAACAAATTATCAGGGCAGTTCGCCCCCACCCCACCTGTGAGGGTTAATATGTTCACTTGACTCGCCACTCGTGTTGGGGAAAATTCGAAATCATCTGTGCGTGTCGTATCGACCGTTCGCGTTAAAAAGTGTTAAAATTGAATAATTAGTGCTGTTGACTTTTAAATCAGAGTGATACCTGCTTTTATGTAGAGCTATTGACAAATACTTAAATTTTTATTTTTTATTTTTAGTTCAAGTTACTTGAACTGTTGTTACTAAATGAGAATAGCATCGCAAGATTTATACAGTCAGATGTTTGTTGTTAAGATGACATCATGTATAATCACAGAATAGATATGGTATAAATGAATAAATATAATTATCGAAAAATACAAACCATAGTTTAAGATTTACAAATTTTTCAAGATTATTATTATGATTATTATGATGAGATGAGATTATTATGATTAATTAAAGAATTAAAATTTATAAGATAAATGCTTACTACACAAATTTTATTTACAAAAAAACAAAGTAACTCATCCCTAACTTAGTTCCACCATGCGAGGACGAATAATTTTTGAAATGAAAACTTCTTTAGCGGCGTTGTACGCTTTTTTGTAATGGGGAAAAAATGCTAAACTCGCGTCAGTAAGAATCACGTGGCTGATCGAAAATGCGTAAGACGGATGTGACGGATGGAGAGTAGACAGCTGGCGGCGGAAGTATCCCCCTCTCTTTCTACGGGGTGCGTTGAAAATGGCGGCGCGTCATTTAAGGACGTAAACACTTGTGTTACCAGCAACGCGTTAATTTTGAAAATGGAACTAATAGCAGCGATCTCTTCGGTGAAATCATAGACTTATTTATACTCTGTGACTATAAGTTTAAATCGTAGAATGCGTGCATGTAGAAATTAAAAAGGCCACTGGCCCGAAATCTTTAGTATTGTTTTTTCTCTAATTACAAACTGATTGAATTGTGTGACTGTATAGTAGGTAATAGGAAAGAAATAATTTTAATCCTTTGCCGCTAATTTTAAAATATCAAAAATGCACAACATTAATATTCAAGTTTTCACTTCTGCCGGCACTCCCGGAGTGCAAGCCGATTTTTTTTAAGTTTCTTAGGGTTATTTTACTTATGCAAAAACTTTTTACTTTTTACTTATGTCTTTATTATCTTTGTCATGGTAAACGATTTCCTATTATCTACACCAAAACAGGCTATAACTGAAAGCAATCACGCCAACCCATCCGAAATTATTTTATCGAATGCAGCAAACACGCACGTCGACAATTAAATGCTGATTGTTCGTCGGTTCAGGGAATAGTTTTATCAATCTGCACTCGATATTGTTTTTAAAAGCTTTTTTATAAATAAATTACTTTGTGGATAGAACACAAGTATGATAGGTATGCCGCTAATCGCATACTTTTCTTGTAATTAGTCAGCCATCTGCAAACACTATACCTTTCGTCTGTAAACAATAGAATGATAATGTTCACCAATAAGACGCATCCTCACCTCATTTTTAGGGTTCTGTACCTCAAAATGAAAAAAACGGAGCCCTTATAAGATCACTTTGTTGTCGGTCTATCAGTCAAGATCCTTAACTCGGGAACGCGTGGAGATATCAAATTGAAATTAGTATAAAAAAGTGATAAAAATATTACTTTTTCTGAGGCATCTCATAATATTGAATACAACAGTAATAAATGTTCGAAATTATGCATTTATCTACGAATAATCTACAAAAATTGTTTCTTTTCCTATGGGCGCATGGTGCGGACGTTAAGTTTTCCCACGACGCCACCAGATGGCGCCGCGGCGCGCGCGCACCGTGACGGTGGCGGTGACTTACCGATCTTGTAATGAATTTAACGATCACACAATTTGCTGCTACACCTGTTGTTTCGGAAGTTATGGGTCGGTGGTTTAGCTTTATACACTAAAGAACTGTCTACTAAAGTAAATATGACAGACTTTTTTTATTGCCATTCTTAAATTTTCTAAAGAGATGATTACATATTGCTAAAAGTTGCATAATCTATATGTCAAACCTTAAATAAAAAATATTGAAATCAACATATTTATATAAATTCAATATTTTTTACAAATAACAAAAGCACTTGTCTAGTTAATGCTCCTTCAAAACCTTCTGGCAAGGGAGGTAATGAGCATAGAGCCAAACCATGCCAAACTCTACCTTCAGAAGGCTAAAAAGACGTGTTTCTCAAGACGTGATTGCATGATCCTCATGCAATTACGTCTCACTTTTAGACGCATTATACCACATAAGCAAAAAACCAACTCGAGATTTTGTGGTGTTTTGCGAATTTGTAAAAAAAATACTTTAAATACCAACTACATATAATTCCATACACGCAAAACACCATCTGGGACTTAGAATTATTTAGAGCTAGCGCCAATTTTGGACATATCATTGGATAGTGTGCAATATACGTCTGTTATTCAATTCCTTAAAATCCAGCTCGATGTCGAAGAGACAAATCGCAGGATAAAAGACAACTATAAAAAAATACCAATACATAAATAGAGGAAATTAATAATTAAGAATAATTACAAACTAGTACATATTTATTGCACAATTACATATTATTCTGATTGCCAAATTAAAATTCGGTTAATACTAGTGTTTTACGTCTTCGGTCATAGCAACTATTCAAATATTATTTAACTATTAAACATCAGTTTTTATTAAAAAAGCTATTGGCAGGTCAAACGTCTTTAATGGAAGACATAGCATTTGCTTGGTATATTATTGTTGTTGTTTACACATTTCTGACACAGATTCTTAGCACAACTACCTAACGCTTTACAAGTTAAGTAAATTGTCATAAGAGAAATTTAAAAATAATTGCGCAAAAGTAGGTTAAAACTTTCTAGGAGATTAAGCTCCTCTATCTTGTTGATCAACACTAACAGATAAGAAAAGTTAATTTTCCAGAATGAATTGAATAAACTTAATCCAATACTTATTTTGGGGGACAAAGCAGATGCATTGTGGTAGAAAAATTATTCAATTTTGCGTAATATCTAGATACGAGCGATCTGCGAACAAAAAAGCGAGACAAAGCAAACTTAACCCTTCACTGGGGGCGGCGATATCAAATTGAAATATTTCTATTTTATTGTCCGTAATATTTATTTGATTGTTAAATAAATAGGCTATGTGGGACGCCAGCGATTGTGCTCGGTTTAATGGGGGTCGCGCCTTTGTCGACGGTTAATTTTTTGATTAATCATTCTACTTTAGTGGGGAATCGTCGCAATTCTGTGACATTTCAATTTTCGCATCCGTTTTTGTTTGTACAATTGCATCGGTTATGCAGTGTAGATTGCTTCTGTGAATCATCATTAGCAAAAATGCAATATCATGATTGTTTGTTACGTAATATAATATTTCGATAGCTACGAAATTAAAGCAAAATGAAATTTATATTATTACTACTAAATAATAATATTAAAAAATGCGATCCGTCACCAGATCGTTTTCTCGAGCGGAAATCGAACCCGCAACCATTGGAAGTCCGGTCCAATGTTTTTCCAACTGATTCGGTAACTTAATTGGAAGTGTAGAAAATGATCTGGTGACGTGTTGATTTTTTTCTAGTATATTAGAATTGTGAATGCTAAAGCCTCAAATATTCAAAAAAACTTATTTTTGCTGTAACAAATTTTTATCATTACAGTTCATTATAAAAACAAATATTACTTCAAAATAAAACTGTAGTATTATGTAGGTGCCCCAAAACATAAAAAAATTATAGTGTCTCTATCCAAATTCAAAATTTAATCGTACTTTGATAACAACACGACGCATAAAGCGCGTGCGCCCGCGCCGGACAAAGCAACGTCATCAATTTTAATCTCCGCGACAATTGCGCGATGACAAATGTCAACGCGACACTCATTCATTACGCAGTGCACGCGTACCAAAATGGTGCTGCTAATAAAGGGTTAGCTTATTATTGTTAGCTGCAGACAGATTATATTTTTGTAGGTATTATTTTAATACGCGCATGCGTATGATGAGCTTTAAAAGCTTAGTAGTGGAGATATGACATGAATGATCCATGCAATCAACATTCAGCATTTTATAAATTCGACTTTGAATAAATTATTAAAATATTTGACTAAACTTCTTCCGTCTCTACATAAATGAGTTGCAAAAAGAAGTATGTACTAAGTAATTGGCCTAACCAGCAATATCTAGCATATATATTTAGTACGAGTATGGACTAGTTCACGTAGAGCACAATATGATTGATGTGGTTTTCTATTTATATGTTAAACTCAATAGACAAAATCATATTATATTAATTCTACTTAAACAAATTAACCTTCACGAATTCAGCTTCTAGTTACTTACACTTTGACCATCAAATATTATTTATATTGAATATGCATCATTTATACACAATCGAGTGAGATCTGAAAGCGCAATTAAATATCAAAAGCGAGGGACGTTGCGACAATCAATCAAAGCGCATTGCCTTCATATGTGTCTCCGGATTAATCCTTTCGCAAAAAAGTTCTTATCGTAAATTATTCAATGGAGCGATATGTCCAAAATCCCATCGATCACTCTTACGCAAGTTCATGACAAATGTATTTGTGAAGAGTGGCTGCAAATCGATTCTAATTACGAATATTAAGAGTCATTGTGTAAGAATCAATGTGTCAGGCAGCTGTTTGGACTATGTGGGTGTCTGGAATTTTGTGGTAAATGCAAGTATGACGGAAATAACCAATGATTCGTTTTGAGAAAAGCGCTATTAATTTAGAAAAAACTGTAATAAACGTTGTTATGAAGAGAACTCCCGTCATTAATCAGCTGAACATTACCTTATTTAAGTAAATCAATTCGATGAAGTGGGTGTACTAATGAAATATCAAAATTGAAAGATTTCTACCGCAGCTGTATAACTTCTTTACAATAACGCATTTCCTTTTATCAAGACAGTTCCATTGAAGCAGTGTGTAATAACATTGGACAACACGATAATTAAGAACAATCCGAAATGCATACATCATCGAAGTAAACTGATTCGATAAAATAGACGTACCTACGCAATATCAATATCAAAAAATTTAAACCGCTGCTATATACTTAACAATAACGCTTTTCCATTCATTAAGACGGTTCCATTGAAGCAGTATGTAATAACATTAGACAACACGGTAATTAAGAACAATTCGAAGTGCATAAATCTACGAAGTTAACTAATTCAGTAAAGTGGATGTAAGTACTAATGAAATACCAAAATTAAAAGATTTCTACCGCTGCTGTATACTTAACAATAACGCTTTTCCTTTTATCGAGACGGTTCCATTGAAGCAGTGTGTAATAACATTAGACAACACGGTAATTAAGAACAATTCGAAACGCATAAATCATCGACAGCGCCCGCCGGCTGCGTCGCCGACACACCGGAAGGTGCCACAGGAAGCGCTGAAATCACCGCCCTCTAAAGCTACTGGAAATGCATGAATGTTTACTATTCTATATGAATCTAGCGACCCGTCCTTGCTTCGATTCGGTGTAGTGTGGAATTTGACACCATGTAATATACATATAAACCTTACTCTTGAATCAGTCTATCTATTAAAAAAACCGCATCAAAATCCGTTGCGTAGTTTTAAAGATCTAAGCATACGTAGAGACAGACAGCGGGAAGCGACTTTGTTTTATACTATGTAGTGATGACTGTTCGATACTAATAGTATACTTCTATTCAACTGTCGATGATAGGCAGAAGGGTAAACGACTAGAAGACGAATTATATTGGTTAAACTAATCATAAATCAAATTGCCTTCCAAACCACTTATGCTCCCTTTGAGCTAGATCAAAAGCCATGCATGGCTAAACTGAAACGATGATACTGTAAATGCTACTTAGTTGGCAGATTTTTCTAGACTAACATTATACCTACTCAAAATTAAATAACTTGCAAAAATGAATACAAAATTCTCAGTCTAGTAAACGAAATAAAGCTTTTATACATTAAGGCAAACTTTTGTAAAAACCAAAATCGTTACATATTTAAAAACCTAATGTGACAAACTTCACTTCCAGTAAACGTTACTCCACCTATCAACCCTTGTGATAACACAAGCATATGCGTGATTTTTCACATCGGGCACAAGCGGCGCGTACGTTGCGATTTATCTAAATTAAGCATCGCATGCGCGTGCCGCCCGCGCCACGCTACCGTTGCCCATGTACAGCGTGTGACGTTACAGGGTTAAATGAGGCATTTTAATGAGAACCTATCGACGCAATAAAAAAGATTAACTGGAAATATATGAAGCCCGAATTAAAACAAAATTATTATCAAATTACATTATACGGTGCCAGTGCTTTCTTTGTTACATTTAGGTCATAAATACCTACTTATTAGAAAACTTAATGTTTTGAAAGTCTGTGGTTTTTTAACAATAAACAAAAATTTACTTTCATACAGATGCTATCCTTTTTCCCCACTGCTCAACCAAACTGAGGAGTTGAGAATTTGGGCATAATCCCCTTTCCCTACTGCTCAACTTAACAAAAAAAGGAATATTTTATGGTGATAGAATTTTTTGTTGGTCGTATTAAAAAATCTGAGCTCCCTGTAAATAAAATACGTAACACCTAAAGTCCACGGGTCACATGACAGGCGAAGGGCCAGAGAGGGCAGGGCAGGTGACTCCAATTAACTCGGCCGGGACAACCCGAGCGTGAACTGCGCGTGACCGTGATTCAACCGATGTCGAACGCATGCAGATTGTTTCAGAATGTTTACGGTTAACGGCGTTTTGATGTAATTAAGGGTTTAAGACTGAAAAATAATGAATCGGATTGTGGTGAGTATTGATGTATTGAATAATGGCTTAACGAGAATACTCCAACGGTTTCAGACCGATTTTTTGTTTGTTGATAATGATAAAAACGTTATGTCTTAATAAAACTATACAACGTGTTACAAAATAGCCCCTAATGCCTAATATGATAGATAAAAACCATAAACTGAACAACTTTTACTATGGGACCAACTCTGAAATCGTGAAAAAAAAATCAGCTGTTTCATACATTTTGATATTTTCGTTATTCATTTTTGTATCTACCATTTTCGGCATTAGGGGTTATTTTGTTACACGTTGTATAAAAGTATTTTTATGGAAATTAGTGTTCACACTTATAAATAAATAAAATATTCGAAGCTTACCTGTAGTTTGAGGTAATACATCTAGCAGAGGTAGAGGAGTTCTTGGTCCTAGAAGTAGCTCTTGGCCGGAGTGAATGTCTCGTATAGCCTTGTACCAAACCTGGAAACGGTGACGGTAAAATGTTAGTCTTTTTTTTAATTTGCTAAAGGAAACTGGATTTTGTCCGAAGATTCGGATCCGAATCCGAAGATTAGACTAACCAAATTATAGAAGTTATAGATTTCTTCAACGCTAAAAAAACTAACCTACGAGCGCGGTTTGATAAGCCCATGACTTTGGAAAGAAGAAATACTTTTTTGGGCATATTTTGTTTTTTATTTCTCTACATAATCTTTATGTAGCTCTGTGTACTCAGACCAACGAAGTTCCCACCTCTGCAACCCATTTTTTTTCTTTCATCGCCTGAAAAACGTGGTAAATGATTCGTTTTAGGCACCACTTTTTGGCTTGATGAAAATCTTAGCCCGCCATGACTTTTATTCATGATTGGTAGGTATAAGAAAAAATCTCAGCGGGCTAAATCTAAAGAATAGAAAGGGTAAAGCAATAATTCGTATCGTACTTCGTTTTGATGACGGGAGGGTCGACAGTGTCATTAAGAAAAGTTAGAAGTAGCTTGAGCTTTTTGTTACCAAAAGTAATAATCTTTTGCCTAATTTAAAAAAAAAATAGCGCAAAGCTTCGTCAGCAGTTTCTAACGAAACAAAAGAAAATTATGAAAAAAGATAATGTTTTTTAACTTATTCATAGACTTATCAAACAGCCCAAATCGTACAAATTCAATTACAGTAATAATCTTTTGCCTAATTTAAAAAAAAAAAAATAGCGCAAAGCTTCGTCAGCAGTTTCTAACGAAACAAAAGAAAATTATGAAAAAAGATAATGTTTTTTAACTTATTCATAGACTTAACAAACAGCCCAAATCGTACAAATTCAATTACTGAATTTCAAGTGCTGCAAAAATTGTTAGTTCGCCCCTTTATGTAGTCAAATTTAATTGCAAAAGAGATGTTTCAGGAAAAAAACTAAGCTCTTTTATCAATCAAAACATCATAAATATACGTTCATGACTTATTTTCCTTGTTATTTTATTTTTAATCTAAGTACAAATCAAAGCTGTCAAAGACTAGAAAACCATTATCAAATAGATCAAGGCAGTTATTTTCTCATATTGCTAAATTCCCGGAGACAACTACACATTTCAAGCTCAGTTAGGGTTCAGAGTGAATCTAATCACCGCATCTGTTCACTCCCCTCGTGACCGGAAGTGAGACACAGTTGTTCAACCAAGCTCCGATTTTCTGCCACCGGAAGTGCCAACGTTCCACATTCAAATTTTATTGGGGTACACCATACGCGTAATGAGGGTTGTGACAAAGAATTGAACGTTAAATGTGCTTTTTGATGTGACTTAAATATGCAATTACAGATTTTAACCTAATTGGGTTACGAATACCTATGGGAAAATGTACTGACCGAAATCTCATTTTATTTTATCAGGGGCTTTTCAATTTGGTAGGAATAGAAAAAGAAACTGTAACCCTTATCACGAATATCTGTCAAGAAAAAAAATGCGCGTAAAAGTACTAGATAATCTACCGCCGAAAAGAGAAATGTTTTCCATAGATAATTACTCTATAAATTAATTTTTAAGCGCTTTTTTTTACTCGATAGATTTTCATGCTAAACTGTAACATCCCAATATAGAAAAAAACATTAAAGCTTAACCTAAAGTTACTAAAATTCTAAATGAGGTGTCTTCCTCACAATCTTTCATGACATTTCAATTTCTTTGACATTTTAAAGCACTAGTATCCTTGTATGACATTTGACATTTTTATGATTATTTAATGTATCGTCCCAAATATTTCAGACAAATTAGCTATATTTGTACCTCAGTAGGGCAGCATGTTTTTTGTTCTTCAGTGCAGTATGTTTTGTGTTTCTTGTTCTTTCTGATTTAGGTTTTTGGCAATTATGTATTTTAAATATGCATCGCATGATAAAAATTTGCACACCCGCAAGGGTAGGATATGGCGTACTTTGTTAATTTTAAGTCATCTGTATTGTTTATACCCATGTTCAAGCAAATAAATTATATTGATTGATTGATTGATTGATTGAATCTGGAGAACGATACTAACTATTGGTTAATCGCTCTACGCGACCGAAGTCACGGGCAAAAGCTAGTCATATACAATTTGGAATGTGTTTGCTACAGTATTCATAGAAATTGCAAATTAACGACTTGTTTTCAAATAATACAATTACCTATTCAAAAGACTCAAATCAAGTAATAAATAAATTAAGATGCTTAATAATCTTTTAACTTCTTGTTTTCTATAATAGCATGTATAAAATTGCCGTTTTGTAAGGAGAATTTTAAAGAATTTGTATTTTTCATACTAACATTGTCGTTATTTATTAAACAATCATGAACGCTAATGTTTTAAAACTTTTATGCACAAATGTTTAAGCACTCGGCTAACTAATGCAACTTTGTGTTAAGTGAAAAAAAGTATCGACTAAGTTACAACGAATTAAGTGGTCATTTCTGCTAACGAAAAAAGGAGTCACTTTTAAGCTAGTTTTTTTAACGTTCGGGAAATATTCTGAAATATTTATATTGCTGATAGTGGGCCGTTATGATCATAATCCGAAATAATAACAAGTAACCGAAGCTTGTACTATTAGTTATTCTGTGACCGAAGGATCTTAATCATCATAGAAGATATGAGAGTCTCTGTGTGTGAGATAAAATCGGCAATTTCATACTTAATAAAGAAAGAAAGAGTTCAAAAATTCTAATATCATTGGAAAGCGTAGTTAAATTTGTTTTTTCGATAAGTACTTCTATTGTTTTGATTCACTATTTTCTTCTTTTGCTTCAGATAGGAAGTGTTGAGAATGTGTCATAATTGCATAATAAGGGTGCTTCTAATACACAGTGCAAGTAGCTCGCGCACCGTGTAGAAGCACCCTAACTTTACGTGATATATGAACATGGAAGATCTTACTTGGCCGGACTGCAATAAATGCTGGACGTTGACATCATGAGAGTAGCTGGTGGACCGGACCAACTTCATCCAGTTGGCCTTCTCGGCGGTCCCGTCCAGCCAGCCTACGATGCCATTCTTGCCTAATACCTGAAACAGAAATCTGTGAATACAATCAAATCAAGAATACTAACAATTTGGGTCTTTCGTCGATTCATACCAGAGCTGGTTCATCCCACGGTATGAATCGCACAAGTACTCATTAAATTCGCTGTTTCATACCATGATATAAAAATAAAATCATTATTACCAAAAAAATCAAAGTAAATGCTGGCAAAATTAAATTAAAAAGGTTGCTTGGTATGAAACACTGAATTCATGAAGCGTCCTTGTGCGATTCATACCGTGGGATGAAACACTCATGGTAATCGACGAAAGACCCAACAATTTTGCTGCTGTTATCTCTTAGTAGTTTAGTACCCAAAAAATAGTTTTTTTATACAAATCTTAATCCATGCTAGATAAGTATTAGAGCCAATTGGTTGCCTGTTGCTTAGAATAATAACACCTAGAACGATAGTTCTCTACAAAGCGCACTGTCAAAAGTGAGGCAAATAAAACAGCCAAAATGGCTCCGTTTTCAGATTGTTATTCTACATTATTCCCTAATCATACCGATTAAGTACAAAACAGTTTCAATTTTCCCACATTTATAAGACTAGTTACTATATTATTGGGTTTCAGTTACGATTAGTTAATGCATGAAGGATATAAATTTGAAAACTAAGCCATTCTGGCTTGGTATTAGTTGCCTCACTTTGCATACGCGGACACGGCTTCTAGGTGTTATTATTCTAAGGTCTGTTGCTAACAATCTCGATTTAAATCGATTGAAAGCGCAGTGCTGCTTTAAGTAAGATAGTTGCCACATTTGTTCATAACTAAAGCAGCAAAGTAACTGCGATTTCTGTCAGAGTTGATTACTACAAAGTTATATAATTACTCCCCTTGTCTCTATAATGAAGTACCTAACTACTTCTAATTTTGTGTCCCTATAGTTTTAATTATTCATTAATCGTCATTTATTTAATGTTTTTCAATATAACATGAAAGAGCCATCTAGCCTCCCAAGCTGGAACTTGTTTCATTATACCGCAAGCAAATTAATACCAAAGCACGGCGCATGCGAGACCCTATTAATTTTATTTGTTGTTGATATTAACATAATGATATTAATCAATGAATTATATAGCATTCATATATATTACTACAGATTTGATAACCTTTCTATCTGCGCTATGTGTGATTATGTAGTTAAGTAGGTACTATAAAAAGATTAATAGTATAGACTTGTTATTAATTCAGTATTCGAATAATATTTTGACTGGAATAATATTTTATAAAATTAATTAACGTTAAACGAATGAAAATTATAAATCCGATAACCACAGAAGCGAATTAACGAGCGCCACCTAGTAGCAGCTGTCGACAACGGACATTACAGCAGATATCGCGGCCGCACGATAGATGGCATTATTAGTCGCTGTCGAGATGCACCAGCTTGTCGCTCTCGCATGCTCTCGCCCATTTATCATTTTGACCCTCTGATGATTTAATTTTCATTGTAAACTCTGAAATTATTAATAGCCCTTTATCAGAGGGTCGATTGAACAGTTTTTGTATTAGTTTTACGACGTGGTTCGTGTATGGTAAGCAAAATAATCATACATTTTATTTTACTTACATAGTTATACTTAAGTAGATAAGAAATTGAATTTTATCTGTGATGCAGGTATGGTATGTGTAATTCGTTTCACTTTACATAACCCATAATTTTTAATATTTAGATAGATTGATAGACATCCATTGCCGTGAAATGTGAAAACTATAAAAGCTTAATTTAGGTTTTAAGCACTAATTTTAACAAATCATGGTAGGTAATTAAGGTTTATGTACCAGTTACACAAACTGTTTAGTTTTCCACTAATTATCAAGTGAAAGGACAATGCCCAAGTAAATAAATACTACATATATAATTACTGATTAGTTAGAGCTTAGAGAAGCGGGACACGCACACGGGGCGACATATTGATTACCTGCTTACCTACTGCTTACTTACCTGCTTACCTACTTATGCACTGCAAGCATTTGTCCGTCAGAAAACCATCAATCTATACCGTTAATTTTTAAGTATATCTAAATATAAAATGGGGATATCGGACCACGTTTTTTAATATGAACTTGCAGTTAAACGTTAAAAACGTTGTCTGAAAAACAAAGTTTGAACAACATGGTATTAAAAAAAGTAAAAATGTCAAAACGTTTTTTAATGTTGTGGTTGTGGCCGGTGGTGGCTAAGGTAAAAATAATCGCCATTCTGCTGTTCTGTACATTTGTAAAGAAAGACGAAGTGACTTCAATTTTTAACCGACTTAAAAAAGGAGGAGGTTATCAAGTCGACTGTATGTTTTTTTTATCAATTTTTTTATAATAATTTAATAATAATTTATTTATTTACTCGAGAAACAGAGTCTCATTATGGTTAGTAACAATGTGATTTAAAGCTAGGTTAGTACAAATTTATTAAATTCAATTCATTAAATTAATTAATTATTATTATTATTATATATATATTTTTTATGTATGCTTTTTCAACGTAACCGAAAATTCTGCAACTTTTCCTATGACTAAGAGAGCTTTTTTTCAACCTTTTAAAAAATATTCAGCCAATTTGTTTTTTTTAGATTAGCAAGTGGAAGGAATACCCAAGAAAATAGAAACTAAGGCCTTTCCAGCTAACTACTAAATTCAATAATTCACTAGGGCACAAAAATATTTACAGTGCTATTTTCTGTCTTTAGAAAATGGGCAATGTCTTTTCTCCAAAATGATTGGATCGTAAAATTATCTATAACTACCATTATTCAAATAAAGAGTCCCTAATACCTTTAATTTGGTAACAGACATGCTCGTGGCGTGCAGTGCAGGCGTTCGATTGAGTCATAACACCAATAAATGGCTCTTCATAAAGAAGTGTGCCTTCCTGATAGGGGGTACCGTGTTTGTTTCCACGCCAAATTAGGGTTCTTCAAGTTGATCTATTGCTTTGGTAAACAGCAGTCTGCTGTGGGAGTGTCTTATCGATTCGTTGTTGATATGTTATTTAAAAGTGTCTGTTGTGTTTGAGAACTGTTGGGTTCTGAAGTGTAGAGGATCGATAAACGACTTTAAATTGATAAATTAGATTTTTTTATTGCTTTTTTTATATAATAAGGTTTAAAAGAAGGAGGTGGAATCTAAAGACGAAAACAGTCACTACAGAAAGCTTTATTATTACATCAAAATTAAACAAATGACCTTATATTCGTAAGCGTACCTATACGCCACTACGCCGTAGTAGCGTAAAGCACCTTTTAAGTAGACAATTAAATTGATTTGAATAAAACTTAAGACAGTTCAGTGCCAAAATGTAAACTTCCCAATATGTACAATGCCTATGCATAGATTTAAAAAGTTATACTTAGAGAAAATTGTCAAAGAAAAGTTTTATCTTATTTGTCTTTCTGTACGGAAAACTGAAAAAATCAATAAATAATTAATATAAGTAAAAACTTTTTTTAAATACTAACCTAATTGTTTAACTAATGTTAATAACAAAGGAATTATTGGTTCATCAATTGCTTTCTTTTCTCATCATTTATTTGCAACTCGATTTGCATGAAATGCGCTATGGTGTAAGTAAACACTCTTTCTAAGTAAACAAAACTACCTACTTATAGCTGATAACAATGTATCAAGTAGTCAAGAAAAGACGGTGCTTAATCGGCGTAAAATTAAAACACGATCCCCACTTTATCATCTTCGAAGAATTACGCGGGAAAAAATAAAAAACATCTGTTGCCCAATAAAATTGAAATAACAAGCAAGGTATTAATCAAATCTAATGTAAAGTGTACCCTCTTGATCTTCGCGAGTAGAAGACTATAAAAACAATCAGAAGTATATCCTTCTCTTTTTCGCTAGTGGTTGGTGAAAGAGAGGGTGGATAATGGTTGGTAAGTGTGTACGGAACATTGCGCGTCAACAGCAAGCCTTCCGCAGCATTTATCACGATATTAAAACCGACTCGGGTATGAGTAAAAAAGATAATTATCTTAGAGGCAACCCTCGTCTTGAGTTAGGGTTGGCACCTCTTGTTGTACGTATCAAATAGTCAATTAAATGTAAATAAGAAATTATGATTTATTTAATATGCATCACAGTAGAAGATAAATTAAGTAGTTACTTATTCAATAATAAAATAAAATGGGAAAGCAGATAGGTAACTGAAAAGTTTCCCCGATATCTTATTATTATTACACACGTACCGAATAAGTGATAAAATAAATATTTTATCTATTTTTTAATGTTTGGGATTCTTACTTTTACTTCTGCTTTGATATTAAATAAATAATATGATCTGATTTTCACACTTAAATTTAAAAATTCCGAGCACAACTTACATGTAAAAATTACATCTAATTTTACAAAAGTAACAAATTACACTCGCATGCAAAAATATGGAATCACAGGCCTATTTTCATACAAACAAGGTAACTTTGAAGCCTTAGTTCTCCGTCAGGGATTGACCTAGCTGTGATCTGATGATGACCATCCAGGAAATAAATGGAGGAGATCCAGATTACTATACACACCCAACTGATCTGATCAACATTCTAAGAGCTGTTGGGGTATTTAAAAAAACACCTTGAAAATTGCATTAAAATGTATGGAAATCCTGAAACTGAGAACTCTGATCCTTGCAACTCTTAGAATGCTGATCATATCAGTTGGGTGTGTATAGTGATCTGGATCTCCTCCATTCACGCCCTGGATAGCCATCATCAGATCAAAGCTCGATCATTCCCTGGCGGAGAACCAAGGCTTCAAAGTTACCTCGTTTGTATGAAAATAGGCCTGTGATTCCATATTTTTGCTCGCGAGTGTATATAAGGTCCTTCTTAAATAGTGCACAAAATTTTAGGAATCAATGTACTCATGCACACAAACAACTTTTACGATGGTACCAATAGCGAAAAAATAACAGCTGTTCCATAGAAAATTTAAAATCGAATGGATCAAAATGTATGGAACAGCTGTTTTTTTTGCGATTTCAACGTTGGTACCATAGTAAAAGTTGTTTGTATACATGAGTTCATTGACCCCTTAAATTTTTGTGCACTATTTAAGAAGGACCTTATATAGTTGTTACCTTCAGGCTTGAAATTATCATATTCAAAAACAGCAGCAGCAGCAGCAGGCAGCTAACAAAATGTTGATAGGAAAAGTTTTGTCGGTTGTGCAATAGAGGCAACCCTACACTAAGGGCGATGAGTAGGCGAGTGCCGGCGGCACATGTTCGCCATCAGTCATCGATGAACGCCGGTCAAGGATGCGAATTGTGGACACTTGTTACAATCCGGGGTGGCAACCCTACCGTGAAATATGTTCAGGCGCACACGGCGCACGGCGACGATTTTATTTGGGTTAGGTCTGACTGAACTATGTTACAACTATGGATCAGGTGAAAAAAAATCATTTTTCACCAAAATTAAAGTCTTTTTTTCAGATCAAACCTGTTATAGAACCCGCTAAGCTCGATGGCGAAGTGGTTTAGTTCCTGGCCCAGTGATTGCGGAAGTTAAGCAACTTTCGCAAGGGTTGGTCATGGGATTGGTGACCAAAAATGTGTTATCACGAGCTCCTCCGTGCTTCGCAAGGTTCGTTACGCCTTGGTCCCGGCTGCATTTGCGGTCGTTAACACTCACCAATCCGCATTGGGCCTGCGTGAATATGGTCCATCCTTCATATCCACCCATAAGGAAGGCTTGTGCCCCAGCAGCGGGAACAATAAAAATGGCTGATAGTCTAACCCGTGAAAGTTTGGTAAAAATCGTGTGATACAATAATAATGAATAGTTGGGGCTGATTCTTCAATCCTCGCATAACAGATATCAGTCATTTTAATTATTACCCGTATAAAATAAAAGTAATTTAAAAAATACAAACAATCATTTATGACAAACATTTTAAACTTAGCAGTATAAAACGTTATCAAACGAATAAAGCTTTTTATTTGAAATGTGGCAAACTTTTCTTCGTCTTACTACAATCAATGCTAATAGGATTCCTAGCAGTTTCCAATGATCAAAATAACAACACCTAATTAAATTCGATTAACTCAAAAGTAACTTTAACAAATAACATTTCTTACAAAATGTAAAAGTTACACATCTCTACGACAATGTCAAAAGATTCTTTAAATAAAGCTAGCTTAACAGTTTTTGAAACCATGCAATCTGAGTTGTCTCAGACCCTAACCCAACCCCACGAATAAACACAAAATACCTATACATTTAAAGAGTTCAAAAGTACCTACTGGTGAAAATTCACCACGCCATCTTTAAAAGTGCACAATGGCGCGAAAATCTCACGCAGCCAAAGCGAGCGTTTAATATAAAAACGAGTCAGCAATTTAAACGAGAGCGGGCAGATCTAACGTTCGCCAGCACACTGCGGATCGCAATTTCCCGGAATACTAGGGAAAGCTACAAATGTTCGCGACTCGTTCACATCAGAAAATTACATTTCATATATTTTAGGGATGGGTGTGATATCGATAAGATTTTGAGCAGCGAACTAAAATCTATGGAAGTGTAGTTGCAAAGAAATATTGCTTAAAAATGGCACCACGGTGCCGAAAAGTAAGTACAACCCGCTCATCTTTAGTCGGGCCAGCCACGAACCCGGTGACTGACGTAAGCGTTCTTTACAAAAAATGCAGTTTGTATTGTAGAGAAAAGAGAGAAAGAGAAAGTTTATTAGAAATGATGTGTATGATGTGTAGTCAAATGGTGGAAAATAAGAGATAACGTATCATATAAATATATATGAGTATACAAATTATGGTCGCTAATAAGCAACCAGTGCTCAAAGGCTTTGTGTTGCATAATTAAATGCCAGCATTTTTAGCTTCATCCGCTTAGTTGTACTTTTCGTGTGGTCCCATTTTTTGAGCGCAATGCTTGTTCCATAGATTTATTTGGGTGATTTTGAGTCTGAAATCGAATTAAAGGCGAGACATCGAATATAAAGTTTTGTAACTGAAATTCAGTTTTTGATTGTACTGTTTCGTGTTTTACAAGTCATAATAACTCCATATAAGATGTTTTTCCGTTTTGTGCATAAAAAGCTGCCTAGAACTGTTAAGTTTATTCAAAAGAGAATTGTTCGTCTACATTTTTATTTTAGTATTAATAATATCCAAAATCTTATATTTGCAATTATTTCACACGAAACTTGAACAATACTTTAAATACTTACAAAACGTAATATGATAAACGACGCTTAGCTAATGCTTATTGAAATTTTGTAAACGCACACCGCACCACACGCTCAGCTTTCTGAAATGTGCTTTGCTTGTGCAGATTGAGCCATCCCTCTTTCCCAAAAGCTTTTTTTATGCACAACCGTGCTTGGCCTTCACCTCACATGATGTTAAGTGACGTTAAGGCCGAAGGTGGAAGAACACTACACCCGGAATCCTTATCACCGAAGAACTGGCTATCTTATCTCTAACTGCCGGAACACAACAACTTTTAAATTGTTGTTATAGCGTCAGACTTAGGTAAGATGGTGGTAGCTAGCCAGGCGGACTTGAAATAAGCCCTACCACCAACCAAACCGAGTACAAATTGTATCCCCCCTGACAATCGAATCCGGAACCCCTGCGTCTTACACGGGTGGGCGAACCACTAGACCACAGAGGCGGTTAGTTTGTATTGTAATCTTAAGGCGCGAATACACAGAAGCGACGCGGCTCGGATACGGCGGCGATACGGTGCAGATGTGAGACGGTCGGCAAATGAAATACACGTATCGCCCATCGAAATGTATGGTATCGTCGCTGTATTGTATGTGCGCCTTATCTCCGCCGCATCTGTTCTGTGTATTTCACTTCACGCCTTACACATTCCATCGACACAATTTTCCCATCCCTCCAGTTCTGAAGAGCTCGGCAGCGGTGAGCACGCGTCGGTGAGCAAATCACACGACTCGTTTCACAAGATAACAATTTGTGCGCGCGCTTATTTACCGCGCGCCTGTTCCAAATTGGACCCTCCGCGTATATAAGAGCCTTTAAAAAGGCTGATGTACAAATTACGGTATGCTACATTATAACAAAAGAGGTTCAAAAAATTATATACTGCCTTATTAATTTAAAATAACATAAGTAAGTGTATAGTAACTTGAGGTAATTAATTACTGTTTACTTTTATGTTTATACATACACGTAGAGTAAAGACCTCCCTATGCTGAGCTATAAAGGTATTTTTTTGTTAAAATTAAAAAAAAAGCTTGTAATATTGGAATTTCAAAAACAGATTGATGTACAAATAATTTTATAAGCAACATTATAAAAAAGTAAAAAAAAAATTGATGACCACATTTAAGAGATTACACGGTAAGGCATTTAGTGCATGTAGCCTCAGATCAAATAAAAAAGGAAGATGGAGCGATGCGCAGTGGTTGCGAACTACTAAGTGAGGCCGGTTTTTGATGGTACATGTGTGCGTACCAGGGGGCGGACGGGGGCCGGGCGGCAGGGTTCGATATGGAACGCCCAATGACGAACGAAAGCCAAGGCGTAGTTTCGTTACATATGTGTGCGTAAACTGTGTATGTACACAGCCAAGGCGTAGTTTTACTGGCCTCACCGCTTTGTCGGAAGACTCCGTCTTTACTTTTTTTATTTGGTCTGAGGCATGTAGCATTTAGTGTGAAATTGTACAACCTATAAGATATATCTATAATATTTTTAGTACTTCTATAAATTAAAGCCTACATAAGAATAAAATTCTCTCTACCCAACAAACCCACCCTAAATAAGTTCATTTTATTGAGGAAAAATGCAGAAAGTTATAATAAACTAAGACTTGCTCTTTTCTTTAAAATTTAAATGACTTGAATAATCTGTACAGAATACTGCAATTTAAATACAGCATTAATAATTATTATTATTCTATGGGAATTAATTAATTGGGTGACTGGAAATAATTAAAGGCGACTGTTAATGGGATACTTAAATACTAAACCGAGCAGCAGTTTATTTTTTGGGCGACAAAATAACTAAACGGGTGACAAACAGTGGATTACAAAAATACTTAAAACGGGCGACTACATGTGGGTGACAAATAATTTAAGTTGGCAGTGAAGAACCTAAATGGGTGACAAGAATACTGAGTGAATAACTGATTTAAGCTGCCCAACATGGTATTTTTAACAACTTTTTATTAGGTTGCTTTCTCGTTTGTTTATTTGTTTGTTTTTTGTCATCTCGATTAGGATAATAATCACCTTTTTTTAAATAAAATATATGCCAAATTTTAATGTTTTGTGTGCCCTAGTCGCCCAAATAGTAATTTGGTCACCCGTTCTGAATAACTAGTAACTCAATTTGTATTTTAAAGTCACCCATTTTCAATATCTGTAGTCGCCCTCGGTCGGTCGCCCACTTAGTATTTCAGTACGCTATATTCAGTATTTTTGAAACCCAAAATGGGAATTTATTGTTACCCTATTAAATACTACCCTTATTCTATTACGACCTGAGTGGTGCAGTGGTTAATATGCCGGTCTACCACGCAAGCGATCCCGGGTTCGATTCCCGGCCGGGCATTTCTAATATCTGTGACGGGTCTAGGTGTTACATATGTATAAGAAATATTTAAAAAGTACATAAGCAGTATATCAGCTGTTGTTTAGCATCATATTACAATCTTTGCTTAGTTTGGGGCTAGATGGCGCTATGTGAAATTGTCCAAGGATTTATTTATTTATTAATTTCAAACACTTATGTTTGCCTGCGAAATTAGATGAAAAAATTATCAGCTGCCAAAATCAACATGCGTAACCAGCGAACTAAAGCTATGGAATAAGCATTCCGCTCAAAAAATGGCACCACACGAAAAGTACAACTAAGTGGATAGAGCTTAGTTGTACTTGAGAGAAAAGAGAAATGCTGGCATTTAATTATGCAGCACAATGCGTCTCAACACTGGTTGCTTATTATCGACCATAATTTGTATACTTATAGATCTTTTCTGTACTTAACGAAAAATAATCCGTTATTTTTGCATCTTTTTACTGCCTTCTTTGCATATTTTACACCATTTGACTATAAAGGACGTCATTTCTAATAAACTTTCCCTTTATATCTTTTCTCTACAATATAAACTGCAATTTATTGTATAGAACACTAACGTCAGTTACCGGGTGCATGACTGGCCCGACTAAAGCTGAGCGGGTTGTACTTTTTCGGCCCCGTGGTGCCATTTTTTAAGCAATATTTGTTTGCAATTACACTTCCATAGATTATAGTTCGCTGTGCGTAATGCAGTTTATCGATTTTCCCTTATTAAATTTTGCGTAATTCACCAATGCAAGTATTACGTAAATTGTTTATTTGCACTTAGACTGAACTTTAATATCCGTTAGGAAATAAAAATATCAATCATATCGCAATAGAAATTGAAAAAGAGTTAGCTTCAAAAAGAATACACTACACACTCAGTAAAATCTTACATACAATATGCAAATCATACCCAAACGGTACAAGATTTTCTTCACAGATACAACATTTAAAAACCCCTATCTAATTACCCTAACAAATCACTTAACGAACCGCTTCCGTCGGACTACGTCGGAAAATTTCCGCCCGCCGGGAAAAAAGGCCGAAGAACGGAAAAAAAGCCAGAGAACGGAAAAATTTACCCTCTTTTTGGGCTTTTTCCATACATCTTCCTCACGTTTCGTCGACTTCCTTGTCTGTAGTTATCGGGGAAAGCATTGCTTCCGCCACTGTCTAAGCAGTCCTCACTTTTGTTTTATTCTTCCGGTGTTACCAGATTAGATAAACGGTGGATTTGGTACACAATTCGGGTGAGTATTTTTGGTGTTGTTTTTTCTGTTTGCCTTCTAGATTGATGTTATTGATTAGCTTCACAAACATATTTCTGAACGTTTATGAAAAGATTAATATAATATACAGGGTCATTCTAAACTTACCATCCAAATTTCAAAGATGTATTCAGTCTATGAAACTGAACAACTTTCTCTAAGGAACACAGGGCCAAATATGTAAAAAAATCGACTATCCATACAAATCAAAGTGACCACGTGATAAATTTAATATGGGATGACCGATATTGAAATTGACTGGACACATCTTTGAAATTTGGATGGTATACGTTTAAAATGACCTATGTAATATAGAAAAATAAAACAGCACACAATGTCATCAATAATAATCACTAGTCACTCTAATAACAACTTAACTAGTGTAAGCTTTTTTGATGCAATTTTCAATTCAAATAAGTAAAAAAAAAATTTTAAAGTCCATTGATATGTTAGCAAGTTTTGTATCTTGACTTGAACTCAATACTTTTTTCATCCAGTAGAAAAAAAACAGTCAAATCCTATTCTATGAAACCGATCTCCTATCGTCACGTCAGTCGTCACACACACGTCAAGCCACCATTAGTCATTATCGACGCGGCGAACTCCTTTGCGTTCAGTATCAATATCTTACACGTCCCCATAAATTACCTGCCCTCAATAGGACTACAGTTTGCATCCCGAACAAATTAATGGAAAATTAGAAGCCCCTTCTACGGTCACGTTTTGACCATTAAAATGAAGACAAACTCTAATTCCTGCCGCGACAAAATATCCACGAACGATATCATTGCGCAAAAAAATTAAAAAGCACAAATGCATTGGATTAGCAACCTTATTTGGAAGAAATAAGTGATGAAAGTTACGATAAAATTGTCGCTTCGGCCCACAATCAGTGGGTGTTGTGAATACGATGCCCATTGATTGTGTCAACGGCACCCCATTGATTGGAACAAAGAGAGGCTATCGTTTGTTCAGTGATCGGTGAACAATCATACTGCTCCCAATTGTGGACATTTTGTGATATTTAGCTGCAACAACACATGTAGCTAGTTTGTGCCGCCAATTAATTTCGTTGTTATGATTATCTTAATCTAAAAACTCTAATTTAGGGTGATTTGGCTATCATAATGGCATCCAGACTTTGTAGAAAGATAAAATTCTCTTTCATGATACCAAATCAGTTACCTATTTAATTTACTTACGTATAAAAATAATAAATTAGAACAACCCAAACAAAAGAGCATCGTACTTTAAAAAAAATAAAACACTGTTAAAAACAAAAGAAGATCGTTAAAAGCGAGAAAAGTTCGAATAGACATTCGAATCCTTTGCGAGGCGCAAATCTTTCGGAGAGATGCTCGCTCGCATCTGGTCGCATTAAAACGGATTAGCTTGAAGATTACACGCAAAAAACAGCTCCGACTGTGACAAAGCCGCCGTCACCATGACAATTGGTGGGACACGGAATTATTCCGTTTTTTTATCGCTTTTTTGTCGGTATCATTGCTGCTGTTCGGAAATAGAGCAGTGAGATTGGGATGGAATGATTGAAACGTCACCTATATATTTATTATACGTACTGATAACTGTTAATTATGATAATAAGCTTTTTAATACACATTAACGGGTGTGATAAGATAAACATTTCATAATATCAACTATGTCAGGTTTTGTATCTAATATTCTTTTATAGAGCGACTTTTCATCATGTAACATCGGAAGTTGTAAGTAATGTTTATGAATAGATTTGTTTTCTATTCCAAATGCACTATGTTACTGTTGTTTGAGCAAACATCAGTAGCTAGCTCCCATTCTTGAGTGGAAGCAGTATAGAGTACAGAGGCATTTTAAAATAGCATCGCTCCGTCAAAGTTGGCTACTTGGCATCGGACGCATCAACAATCGCCTCTGCCGAGCTTCAAAGTAAACAAGGCTTAACCTAACCCAATACCGGTGCTATATCACGTTGCTTTCGGGGTATTACGATATTTTGTCTACACGGATACTGGCGATGCGAGAACACCACCAGTAAAAGTTGAGCCGCGAACTTTTACCGTCCTCCTCAACTTTGGAAACTAAGAGGGGATCTTTGTAAAGTAGTGGTTGGTAACATTGTGGTGCGAACGTGCCGTGGCTTCAACTCCACGGGCTATTATTGTTCTGGCCAGCTCGGATGAAATATTGCCCCACTGTGCACGCCCGCGCTGTTTTGCGAACAAGAATTCGCGGCGAAAAATATATCGGTGTAAATAAGAAGCTGCAAGACGACTCGTGAGTAAACTTCGCAATGAGCTGTATAATATATAGAAACGTACACGAGATGGAACTTTTTTCTCTTTCGAAAGAAAAAGTTGTCACCCTTTACAAAGTATCATATAGCATAAAGGTAAAGCACAAAGTGCCTTAAAATATTAATTTATAAAATAATAGTTTTTGTGTGGGAAATTCCATCAAAGAAAAACTGTAACATAAAACTAATCAGATTTAAAATAAGAAAATAATTGATTGACTGTCTTATTTTGAACAGCTCGTTAATACAATACAACTTGCATACAAAAAATCTAGGAACATGCAAAAAGTAAGATTTTCCGCCAACTTGCATAGGTAATTAGTAATAGTACAGATCGGTTAATCTGTACTATTACTAATTCCTCCTTCAATTAATCCTTCAATCTGAAAATTTAAACATTAATAAGTAAATTAAAAAGTAATTTAAACATTAACCACCGGCAAACGTAACAGGATTCATTCAACCTAACACACGGACATATTGCGCGGAAACATCACAAGTTTGCGCGTGAAATGAAATAATTAAACTATTTCTATCTAAACTGCACCCTAAACATAGATGCATAATTTCACAAATTTGCCCATCCTTTTGAGTTACCATACGTTTGGAGATGATCGGACTTCTACCCCCTCAAATGGCCGAGATTCTATACAATTGAACGATACGCTTACTTTTAAAACTTTAATATTATCAATAGACGATTCAATCACATGTCGCAAACTTATATAAATTACAGATTTTTATGTATTGTATGGAATTGACAAGCTTAAAGCACGTAATTTTATACTGTTTACTGCTTATTTTAAAGCTTGTAAGCGTAGCGTAAGCGGAAGCTCGGTGGCGCAGTGGTTTAGCACCTGGCCCTGCGATTGCAGAGGCTAAGCAACTTTTGCAAGGGTCGGTCATGGGATGGGTGTCCTAAAATTTATTATCTCGAGCTCCTACGTGCTTCGGAAGGCACGTTAAGCCGTTGGTCCCGGCTGAATTTGCAGTCGTTAACACCCACCAATCCGCACTGGGCCCGCGTGGTGGGTTATGGCCCATCCTCCTTATCCACCCACAAGGAAGGCCTGTACCCCTGCAGTGGGGACATTAAAAATGGCTGATGGTAAAAAGCGTAGCGTTGGCCATTTGAGTAAGGGTATAGGGTAGATGCGGGGCTGGTCAGCCCGACCAGCCCCGCATCTACCCTATAATGGCTTCGTTTAATGTTTGCTTACTTTTTGCTTACGACAATTCTAATACAATACAACGTGTTACAAAAATACCCCTAATGCCGAATATGGTAAATAGGGACCATCAAACTGAACAACTTTTACTATAAGACCAACTCTGAAATCGCAAAAAAAAAATAGCTGTTTCATACAAAAATTAATTACGAAAATATCAGATTGAAACAACCTTGATCGAAGGAAACAGTAGTTTTTTTTACAATTTCAGAGTTGGTCCCAAAGTAAAAGTTGTTCAATTTGATGGTCCCTATCTACCATATTCGGCATTAGGGGTATTTTTGTAACACGTTGTAGAAATGACGTTTAACGTTTCAAAAGGCTCATAGTCTACAAAATCCCAAGTGCCTGATTATGAAAGTCATTTGGGTGGGAGGGCTAACTTTATTAAAAAAAATGCTCCGGATAATTGAGCATACACATATTTTTATAACGATTAATGGCTACTTTAATAAATATAATTTATGTTCTTTGCTACATCCAGATGTTTTTAAATTACTGAAATTTTCAAAATACCGACATGGTAACCCTAATTCTAGGGGTGACGCGACAATGACGATATCCGAAGATAAATTTCTATCACGCCTCGGATTAGCCCCTATTGTGCAGCGGTGTACGATTAACTGATAAGTGTCTCCTTGTTAATAATAAAAATGTTTGCTTCTTAGGGTGCGAGCCTTTGATGTCAATATTTATGACGAGTTTTTTGCCGAAGTGCTAATTTTGAAATCAATCGCGGTGATGTTATGAATATTTTTTGTTCGTTTTGTGAAACATTTGTGTTTGTAATTGTTGTAATTTTGATCAGGCTTATTTAATAACTTATGCCTAAATAAAAAATATTCGCTTGATAACATGTTCAATCCGCATTGGGCCCGCGTGGTGGGTTATGGCCCGTCCTCCTTATCCATCCATAAGGAACGCCTGTGCCCCAGCAGTGGGGCATTAAAATGGCTGATGGACAACATGTTAAACCGCACAAATTGAAAATGTTTGTCATGCGCTTGTCTGACAAATGCTTTAAATGAAATTTATTTAGATTAATTTAACTGACTGATATCTGTTATCTGAGGATTGAGTAATCTGCTCTTAATAAACCTTAGTTCTTATATAACGAATAATTTAGTAGAGATATGTAAGTATTAAGGAATTAATATATTACTAATTTAAAAAAAAAATATACGGAATTAGGTGTCTTTAATAGCTGGCAAGAAAAAGCTAAGTTTCGGCTGTTGTTAACTTATGTTGACAATTCAGAAAACTATTTATAAAAATGAAAAGTCTGATAACTTATTAATTTTATAAACTTATTTTATGCAATAAAAACATTAAAGTTTTTAATCTACATATATGATTTATTATCAAATGGTACAGAATAAATACAGCAATGCAATGATTACTTTTAATCTTTTTTTTAAATTTTGTTTATCAAAGAAACATACAGCTCTTATACTACAGGTAGGTATAATAACTATGACTAGCTCATTAGCCAAAACAGTTTCCAACGATGATAATAATTAATATATCTACTAAATATCTCTAATAAATATTAATAATCTAATCAATCTAATAAAGGCAACTCATTATTTTCCGATCAATTTATAGAGATCGATATGAATTTAAAGCTCGTAAAGGTAACCCATCTGCTCATTGTAAGACGAGATCATGGCGTATCGAATAAACAGTATCCACGGTGGCTGCAAACATAATAACAATTTTTTTTATTGTTATTGTTATAATACATGGGGAATGTCAGCCGCCTACCGTAATGAAGATGTAATGGGGCCGCGTGTATCTTTAATCCTTTGCCATAGGGCACTGTAGGGTGGACGCCCATGAAAAGATGTCATACGAATATGACAGATATTTTGACAGTAATGCAACGGATTCAACTCGGCATTGGCCGTTGAATGGACTTAAAATTAGCGCTTTTTAATTTTGGAATTCTTTTTGTTGGTGAGTGAAATAAAGCTTGGAATTTAATTGCTTATTGAAAATAAGGCGAGCTTTTAACTTTTTATATTTTTAGCTGCATGTTCAGTATGTACATATGTGTATGTCATATGTTCTGTATGTTCAGGATTGTTAAATTGTTTACGTAAATTTATAATTATTTTTAGAAATACTCATTTATTATTATGCCTGTATTATGAGTTTTCACAGTTAAGTTAGGTTTACTATACTCGATAGCGACTCTAGTAAGCAAATTTTATGGTTCCGTATCCAAAGGGTAAACGGGACCCTATTAGGTACTAAGACTCCGCTGTCTGTCTGTCTGTCGCTCTGTCACTAGGCTGTATCTCAGGAACCGTGATAGCTAGACAGTTTTCACAGAAGATGTATTTCTATTTCAGAAATATTATAGGGGGCTCCCGCATACAACAAATGTGATTATTTTGCCGTTTTTTTGCTCTAGATTAATAACGACTACAGTTAGGCGCTTGAAATATTCACGGAATATTTAGTTGTATATTTACTTTGAAATTAATATTTAAATTAAAATAAAATAAACAACAAACATAATTTTTTTCGGAACCTTCGTGCGCGAGTTCCACTCGCACTTGGCCGGTTTTTATATGCAATTTGGCATAGAGCGTCTAGCGGTAACTACACTAAACTAAAAATTATTATACAAATGAATGATAGCATAACCGTACCCTTCACGTAGTAGTTTGCAAAAATAAATTATCTGTTGTTTCTAATACTGCGCTAATAATGATCGACTATTGACAAGAACTGAAATTCGTATTCGAAATAAAACCAAAACTTATTAACATATTACACAAGCACGGACGCTTCCCAGCGAAAAATCAACATAAAACTCATCACAGATTCATAACCAATACGATACAATCGGTAACATTCTGAATTATTTAATCCGTAACAAAACATTTGCCCATCAAATTCTGCAATAATAATTAGCAGCCTGCCAATTGCACGTCAATTTGCATGAGATAAAATATGCATCAAAAATTACAGAATCATAATTTTGATTGACATTTGCTTAGAGGATAATTTTGATAAACCAGTTTGTCTCATAATGATATTCATTGCACAAATAAATGTATACCATTGTCTAAAATTCCAGTTTGAAGTGTACCATTAAAATTGTAAAATGCAACACCGTTCTAAGACTTGTGAGAAAATATTTTGCGAAAGTGGTAATCGAATTAAAGAAGTTTTATTAACAATCGCGGAATTGTAAAGGTAGAGATGCGTTTCAAGAGATTTCGTGACGTTTTTGTTTGTGTGTGTATAAAAAACTAGCCAATCAAGTTTTCATTTTAAAGTTTGAAAACTGCGACATCTCTCTTTGTACTTTTTTACCGTTACCGTCTTCGTTTTGATGAAAAAGTGTGAATTTTTAAATGTAAAAAATCTGTTGACGGGGGTCGCACCTAAACCGAAATTAGGGTTTATCCGAACGCAATCTTTTATTGCCCTCTGACACGAGATGTCGAATTCTTTGATTACCCGTATTTTTTGCATTGAAGATTTTTATTGAGATATCGAGATTTAGGAAACGGTGGTTAGATAATGTTACCATCACGGATTGCACAATGAACATAACCCCTTCGAGTTTACTTAGACATGTGAACTTTGTAATCCTTTCAATTCGAACCTGCGGGTGCTAAAGAACGTTTTACTTATCTGCGAAATAATCCATTGGTGTATTTGCTTGATTTATCTTGGAACGTTGTAACGAGGTTGTTAATGGCGAAAATAGCATCAAAGGTCCTTTACGGCCATTGGTTCGGAAGGAACGTGGTCAGCGCTCGGCGATCGTTTGTGGCCCGTAATGGCCACAATTGGCCCAATTTTGATACTGACACGACCGGAGAAAGATCAAGCAAGTAATATAACAAAGTAAGAATATCTTGAGTTATCTAACTATCTAGATACGATTTATATTGAACAGTTTGTACTCTTGTAGACTTTGTTTGGGTACATAAAGAAACGTTCTATTAAGAAAAACCTTTTTATTGATAATTGATGTCGGTTCTTTCAACCTTTTCTAATTTTGACAGACAATAGGCATGACGAATATTTTTTCTATTTTATGTTACATTAATTACCTCTCAAAAAAGAAACATTGGTAAAATAATTATATCGAGCATAAAAATTGTCCGAGATATCACAGTTTGAAATGCACACAAATTGGACCCACCCAAAAACGCCCCATATTAGTTATGACGTCACGCCTAGGTAGTTTGTACGCAACGCGTAGGAAATTTGCTCGGCAACTATATTAAATATTGTGTTTATCAAAATGGTTTCTTAGACTTTCCTATACACTTTACGGACTAATGAAGGTATTATTTATTTTAATAAATTTTATACTTTTAAATGGACTTATCCACCCAACTTTGAAGGGTCATAAAACAAATAATACGCAATATATAAAACCAAGAGGTATACAAGCTACTCTAAAAGTTTAATATGTTTACGATTTTTATTAGTATTTCGTTATTTAATTCATTAGTCGTCATCCCTATTAACATCAACTTAACATAAATAAAAATAGAGAACACGCAACTTCGCAAAAACAAAAGAAATCCCGTTAATGAAAGTATTGCACTAAATATCAATTTATTTCCGAGATATCCAACTCTCCGGAACTAAATGTCCGTCCTTAGATCACAATGCATTGGTATGACAGCACCCACAATAATGCAACTATCACGAGCGTCATTTGATATGCGTTTAGCGCATCTTTGTTCCGTATAGATAAACGTCCGGCTTTTATGAATGGGCCTGTTTGAATAAAAGACATACAGAGAGTAAATTGTTTGGAAGCTATATTTGTTTGGTTAGAAAATTTAAATAGAAGTTTCAATATTTACTTACTTGTATACAAACTCATAATTTTTTTTTCAGTACTTTTCTTAATTGAAAAACTAAGCTCATGGATATGAAAAAACCTGTTGTTTAAGTTACTTATAGCTGTTAGTTAATTAAAAATGTTTATTCTACCGCACAGTGGTAAAGAGAAAAATGAAATATTAATGCTTGTGCAAAACAAAGATCACTAATACAGCATAAAATATTGGTATCTGATCGAAGATAAAGTATGGTAGATAGAGACCATCAAACTGAATAACTTTTACTGAAATCGCGAAATGAAATCTGCTGTTTCATACAAAAATTAATAACGAAAATATACCGATAATATGAAACAGCTGATTTTTTTTCGCGATTTCAGAGTTGGTCGCTTGTAGGATTGACAGTTAGGTATAGGATAATTTACGCATTTTTTTCTACACTCAAATACAATTTTACAAAGATCCGCGCCCACTATCACCTTTCCATAGACAATCCAGACCCATCAGTGCAATCTTCTAAAATTTGCAAGAAATTCAATACTTTGCGATTCGCGTAACCCAACAATTGATTTCCGTTTCCTTTGCAGATAGTTCCCCACCCCTCTGCTTTAACATCGTTTATTTTTTTATACTGCAATGTATTCAGGGGACCTATTACAAAAATAACGTGCCCAATTGCGTAACGCAGTCACTTGGCCACAACACGATAGTCGTCCGCAGTTCGTCGGTTGTAGTTATAACAAACATTTTGAATTTGGCTATCGTAGCCCATAGACTACTGAACGAACGATGTCGGATACGCTAGAGAGAAACTGTCAAACTCACGCAATCACTTCGCGATATCGCATACGAAAGTGATTTGTAATAGGAAACAATCAAAACGAAGCACGGATGCAGCTTTTATTAAACTTTTCTTAATAGACCCCCAGTTTTATCTGGAATTCAATCGGATGATATTCATTCAATATAAAATAAAAAATATTTTTAAGATAATCCTACATTTAGTTTGTTACTTAAAGTCCCAAATAATTCTGAAAGATTTATATGTTGGGTGGGTGATTCATAAGAATAACACAAGTGTCTTTCACGCATTTCAAAACGACAAAAAATCTTTCACATATTAAATATTGTACTAACAACTTAACGAACCGTGTAACTCGTTACAAAACACTCACAAAAAAAGGATACCCGAAAAGAGCACGGCTACTTGAAGACATCAATAAACTAAGCAGTTTATTGCATCCGTTTGACGTTTCAGCGTAGCAGCCTAAATTAACGAGACGATTTACACTTGACGCCTCAAGTGTGAAAGGATGCCTTGTCATCACTAAATTAGAAACTTACCTCCCAAGCGAACTTCGCGTCCAAAGGTTGAGTATCCCACTTCCCAATGAAAGGCCCGTACTTCGTCCCAGCAGATATGGTCATTCGCGCGAATATGGCACCACCCTTCACCTCCAACTCCCTTGGTAGATTAAAATCTGATGAATCTATCGAATCTTCATTTGTTTCTTCCTCTTTTTGAGCCGTATTTGGATCTGTGTACCGGCTTTGGATATCCGCAGGTCTCGGCGGGTATCCAGGACCGTAATCGGGGTAATTAGGAGCAAATTCTTTCGTTTCCTCTTTTATAGAATTTGGTTTTTTATCTGGATCTAAGTATCTCTGATTTTGAAGATCTAAGGGCCTGGGTAGATAGCCAGGGCCGTATTCGTAGTTTGGAGGGATGAAGGTGTCTGGTAGACCGAAGTCGAGCGGGCCATAGTATTCTTTCACATCTGTTCCTGGTGGCATGGTTTCTTCTTTGATGTGGACTAAGGTGGGAGCTGATTCTGATGCTGCGGAGTCGGTGGGACTTGGGCTCGGGCTTCCAGATCCCTGACTGTCAGCTGCTGTGGACAAAGAAATGTTTTAATGACAGTTTGTTTGAACCATAAATATAAGTAAGATTAATCATTTGACCATCGTGGACCCTTTGCCACTTTAATTTAAACATCTTACAAAATTAAGTTTTGTTCAAAATTTTTAAGTACTATCAGATTTTTTTAACTTGCGAATATTGCATAGTGAATGTAATTAATTATTTAGTAATGTACTATCTGAAAAATTACTTTGGCATATCTAAGCTACTAATTTTTCGAAAAATAAATCTATTCTATAAATTAAACATCGTATAGTAATAAGACAGACTTAGCAACACATCTCGATGCTCACTTTTTCAAAAGCATAATAAAGTATAAAAAGAGGACATGCAAGATGTTCGCATTGTGTCGGTTTCCGCTCGCCACAAAGCATTTCCGCTTGTCTCTCGTCTCTTAGAGCATCTCGGAATGCAAATACGTCACTGTTTTATTTTACTGCTATGATGACGTATTCAGCACAGACATAATTATTAATCTGCTTGCACCATTATATTTTAAGACAAAAAAAACAGTTTGTATTATTTCATAGTTTAAATCTAAAACCACGAATCCATCACGTATCATAAATGACACTTAAGCGGTTTTCAAATGTTTGTAAATTAAAATTATAAAAAGAAGTAGTATGTATAGGTCATACAAAATGTGATTGTTCATTTGCTAGGAGGGACGCTAGGGGCTCTTACTGTGAAAAATGTTGGCACATGTCACTTGATCCTTTGTCTCTTTTTTACATAGACCGTGTCCGTATGATGTTAACTTCTCTTTTCCACGCTTTGTTGGTCTTCTTGAGCGCAGCGAAAATTTTTCTATGTCTATGGTATAGGTAATCTAATCCATGCGCTGCGAAGCGCTCATGGCGAAAATTTACAGACTGATCGTACTCGTTCACGTTTGTTAAGCAACGCTCGGTCCGGTCAGGGGTCGGATGGGTGACCGTTAAAGTGGCATTACAACTGAGCGCTTCCGTGCTTCGGAAGGTAGGTTAAACCGTCGGTCCCGGCTGTTGTCATCTGATAACAGTCGTTAAGCCAAGTTAGAGGCCTTACAGGCGGCTTGATAAACTCTAACACCAGAGGTGGCCACTAATCTTCATTTGATAATAAGATCTAATCTAATAGAAAATAAATTATTATTATTATTTCAGGTACATTTTTTAATCCAATCTTCGTATCTAAATTTCTGAGGCACATCATAGACTCACAAGAGTCTTAATCATAATTTGGCATTAACTTTACACCTTAGAATAACTTTACACTTTACTTAATATTTCTTCGAAATTCAATTTGGAATAAAAAAACGGGACACTTGCAAAAAAAACCCAAACGGAATCTTATCTGTGCTGTGTTAAGTACCTCATCCAGCTAGACATGTGGACGCCGACCAAAAAGTCTCGTTACGAGATGAACCTTGAACTTTTTGGACTATTGTTCATACTTGAGACAAAGTCAAGGCTACACGGCAGTCCTTGTTTTACGCAACACACAGTTTTATGATCTATTGCGTAATGTCTTTTGTTGCTATTTTAACGAACAACATGTTTTAATTTAGATAGGTTAATTTAAATATTTTGTTTTGACTGCTTTAGGCTCTGAGTGTTTACTTTTATTTGGGTACATGTAAAAAAAACATTTTTGTTTACGAATGCTTACGTATTCTTTTCGGATAATACATTTTTGTGGATTCGTTATACTTACCTGCCGTTTCATTAAATCCGTTCTGCCGTTTCAAAATGTAGAGTTACAAAAATATGGAACTATTAAGAAAAGAAAAAATGAAATACATTAAGGATATACATGCGCGCGGAAATCTAAGAACTGCATTTTGAAAACGTTAATTTGATACAATATTCTTGTAAGATAATTATTTAGTCGGTTTATAATTTCAAGATTGCTCGCATCAACTTTAGACTCCTAATCTAAAGTCTGGTTATGTTTTTTTCAGTCACTCTATTACTTAGTCATTTTTTTGTCACAAACATATACCTAATACAAACTTTACTTGCACAAACGATCAAACTTAACGTGTTCAATGAAGAAAACAAGCGCGTGTCATCAATAAAGTTACCCTTAGCAAATATGGCTGGAATAGACGCGCTATTAATCATAACCCACCCTATTACTGCTAATATACTTGTAAAACAACCCCTATCTCGCAACGCGTCTTCCTAGCCACGTGGCATAGAAAAAAAACCCATGAAATTAGACTTAATTCAAGGAATGATAACTGCTTTGCATTACAAAGGTGCAGTTTGAGCACAATACCCAGGATGCGTGAATGAGCTCTATTTATGTCTTTCAATGTTGGTTGAACTTGGTTGCTAGGCCGGTTCACCTGCCCAGTTATTCGGCACAAAAAAAGGTTTTAATTAAATCTGTATCAAATTTAATTCTACAGATTAAAAAATCCAATTATACGTGAAGAATTTCTTATTTAATTAAATTATACGCTTTTGTCTTATATCTATCCCATAAGTAGTTAGACACTTTGAGCAACGCGACTTCCGGTACGGAAAACCCGCGTTGCTCTAAGGTTAGTCAGAAGAACTGCACATAAACCAACAAATAGGTTGCTTTATTTTTAGCCCGTGGTCGTCAAATTTTTCATGTTGGCAATAATCATAAAATTAAAAAATCAACATTAGCTTTTTAATTTTCTGACGTTTCGAAGGATGCCAGTCCGCGGAGTTCGAATGGAACGCCGTAAAAACTGGCTGGTTCGAATTTCAAATTCAAATGAGCCGTCGCAAGGTCCATTTGTCGCGAAGCGTGCACGGACAATGCGGACGAGTCGTCGTTAAATCGCCGGTTTCCGCAGAAACGCGCCAGATTTATAATAAGAACACACTGTGGTTATTGGAGGTGTGGAGAGGTAACAATACTTTCTAATATGAGTAAGCCTAACTAAGAACAATTTTAAGTAATCTCACGTTACGTTAGTACCTACATTTTCCGCAGGCTAGTCCTAAAACCTTTTTGGGGTAAAAAATGACATCATCTGCTTTGAAATAATACTACAATCTTTCGGCCTCGTTAAACCAAAAAGTTTGCTTACAAATATAACGCCTTGAGACGTCAAACGTAAAGATTAGGTAATAAATATTGCTAAGCAACGTTTTTGGTTTAGCCAGGGTGAGTTCTTCGTTTAAGGCCACTAATCACAGAATAACTAATAGTACAAGTCCCTAATGTTAACATTAGAAAATTAAAATTTAGAGTCACTGAAAAAACTCCATTATGACAATAATAATTGTGAATATTAATATACTAGCTTCCACCGGCGACTTCGTCCGCGTGGACATTCGGAAAATCCCTAGGGAACCTTCGACTGGGATAAAAAGTATCCTATGTTTTAATCCAGGCTAAACTATCTGTGTGTCAAATTTCATCCAAATCTGTTCAGCCGTTTTTGCGCGATTGAGGAACAAACATCCAAACATCTAAATATCCAAACCCACAAACTTTCACATAATATTAGTAGGATTTGAAGCTACAAATTATATTGTGGTAGATTTTGATACCTTATTCAACAAAATATTATGCAACTCAAAAGCTGTCTTAATATTTTGCCGCGATCACATCTTGGTTTAGCGGACCCCACTGTAAGCCGATTTCACGAGTTAGCCACGGCACTGTCAATAACTGGCTTTACTGTCACCGAGTTCATGGTACGATGACGCATAAATACACCATAAATTACCGCCTTTATTACCAACTGTTAGGATTCAAAATGTGTCGAAATCCATTGATGTGATGTTAAGCAGGCGTGCAAACTGCAAAGAGCAACAGACATGCGGCCGCGGAATTCATTTGAGACATGACACAATGGTATGGAATTCGCGGAAACTCAGACTTTCTAGCATTAAATTTAGTTATAGCTAGAAAGCTTGGTGATCGTTGTACCTAACGGTGCTTCTATTTTATTAACGGCTTTTAGCAATCTTTGTAGCTCCGCATACATTTAACTTTGAAATCATCGGAATCACTTCATTGAGCTGATTGGCACTAAAATAGCAGAAAAACTAAGGTCGCCGAGAATCATTCATAAACTTATAATTGTAATACAGGGTCATTTTGTATTCACCATCCAATGTGTTCAGTCCATGAAACTGAAGAACTTTCTCTAAGGAACACATGGCCAAATATGTGAAAAAAATCGACTATCCATACAAATCAAAAAGATCACGTGATCAATTAAGTATGGAATAACCAAAATTTTGTGCCGAAATGCGACACATGTTTCTTAGAAAAAGTTGTTTAGTTTCATGGACTGGACACATCCTTGAAATTTGGATGGTAAGTTTAGAATGACCCGATATATTAGAGGAAGGCAACAAAGAACAAAGAAGGTAGAAAAAGAATAGTTGTTATATTGATAAGTAATAGTTTGTGTAACAAAACACAAATTGGTGCATGTTACTGATAAAAAATTAACGATTAGAAACCTCTTTTGACTTTTATAAACAATTTAAACAACGGCGGTAAATCCTTTTGCACAGAAAACCATAAATAAAAACAAACTGCAGGTGAAACCGCAGAACTTTATTGTTTATTCGACGTTTCTATCATATTTCTCACACCGTACCAAAGTAAACAACAATCTTAATAGTTCGAACGTTGTTTCAAAATTAAAATTGTAAACAATCTTTTGAAACGTAGCTGCCCGCCAAAAGATAGCGCCAATAAAAAAATAAAAAACATCTATCTCTGGTTTAAGGGCTTTTTCGCACGCTCTTGACAGAATCGTAGATAGCACTTGAGTCTCGAAAAAAGTGGCAAAGGTGCGGCGGTTGTGATGCCTTGTTTGCGTTCAACAAGCGAATGATGTTGTTATCTGATTTCATACTTAGAGATGTAAAAAATGGGCTCTTGTGAAACGAAGTAGATTGGGCGTTATGCTTTATTGGTAGGTAATTTGTTCGTATTTATTTTTTAATAGGTACACTTTTTTACTAGGTATTAGATCTGCTGATAGTCAAGTAAAGTTTGTAAAAATCATTATTACAGTGCGCATACTGCTGATGGCCTCTGGAAGGCATTTATTTGGGTTTTTTATTTTTTTTCAGCTGGAAGATAGACTTCAGCTGTGCGAATTTTTAAGTAATATTAAAAAAAATTTAGAAAATACTAAATGTTTTTCTAAAATACTTATATTATGACAAAAAAGTTGAATAAGTATAAACAATTTTTAATCCCGCACTTTTCTCAGAATAAAAAAATATAGAAATTAAGTTTTGTCAATTTCAGAAAAACTTACCAGATATCTTCATTTTAGGAGGTGCATCGAAACTAAGCATTCGGTGAAATTATATCATCAAGTCTCATTGTCCATTAATTAAACATACGTAAAGTCCTTATAATTCACTATTATATACTAAAACTAATTAAAAACCACTAAATACTACAAATAATTAACACTGGCAACATCCACCACACGTTCAAAATAGTTCCAAATTCAAATTTCCGAATAGTGATGGGACGATCGAGTACGCGGACCGAGCGTGATAGTGCGTCCGGTGATATGTGCATCGGCCGCAACGCACGGTGCGAGAGTAACGTAACGGGAGGAAGCGAGAACTCATCCCTAGATTCCCGAATCACATACCCTCGCCGAGATCGCCCGTCCCAACCCGCGCCCCGCCTGTGTCTCTGTACACCCCTCTCTCTCACACATTTCGGGGTCGCATAGAAGGTTGCCGCCTGAAAATACTTGCACATTTTATAGAATACATCTTTTTAACATCGGAAGAAAACCACCTTTTAATTAAAACGCGACTACTTTAATTATCATTTCCACGTAAGCATTATGGAAATTGATACCTAATCATTCTTTAGTGTACAATTTTTCACGGCGGTTAAATAAACAACGGTAGGCAGCTACTACTTAAACAAAAGTATTGTTTAACTAACCGTATTTGACTTAGTCATCGTTGGACCTCATATCCACGTGCCATTACCTAAACAAAGATTCATATATCACCGTTCCGATAAAAATGATTAGAATAAGAGTTCATTCATTTAACAGAGCTTGGGTTCTCAACTATGAAACTTTATAGCAATAACAATATTTTACTGCAGGATCGACCTACAAACAATAGCCCTTCAGTTATCGACAGTGCCTAGAACAAATGATTACTGTTCGACCAGAATGTCGAGAGCTCTGAATCCCACCTTGTGACCCCTGTTCCGTAAGTTTAAGGTACACAGCGCGGGGTAAGAGGGGTCAAACGTCGGTTGTTAATGATACGAGACAAGGTATCGATTAAGAAAACAAAGCTGATTGAATGAATGCTAGCAAGCGTCTTATCGTCGCGGATTCAATCGGACTGCCACTGGTCTAAAACATAACATCTGACTACACAAAGCTAAACAAATATTTCATTTTGTTTTTAAAACAGGTTGACTCTTTTTTTCTCTAAACATGATTCTAATATTTATCATGGTACGACCCTTTTTTCGAAGAAAAAAATAGAGCAGCGATGGTTTCGAAACAAAAAAGAATATAATTAGCCGCGATCCAAAAACAAAAAAGTATTTCATAACGCAAGAGGTTTTATTGACCTACGAAGTATTCAGCTGCATTTCAATGCTGGCTGAAAATAGCTCTCAGTGAAGTATGCCAAGTGAGACAGCAGATAACTAGATAACACTCAAGATCTGTGCAGGGGATTGGGATTGGCCGGCGACAGCGGTGGGCGTGGCCTCGTAGCGGATGCGCCAATGGGATGCTCCTTATTATCTGCGTCTTTGTCTGTCAGGATTCTGTAGTGATGTTGCAGGTGCTACGAGCCAAGTAGCCGCCATCGTTCACATACTATGCTATGTGCTGATATATAGTTATCGATTACTGCGAACATATCTGTAGTGAATATTGGTGTTTGACGCGCAACCTTCGTTGTACTACAAATGTGTAAATGCTTTGTTTCCAGAAACTAAAGGGGGTTATTAGTATACTCCTAACTTTAACCTTTTAATAAGGCCACCTCTCACGATGTTTTATAACATTCTCTACCACAATTGAATTGAACAACATTGTTCGTTCGTATACAATATTATAAAAAATCTTTTGAACGAGTACTACGAAAATGAAAAATTTATTACTTGCTTAAGGGTCGGTTACATCAAAAACGTGCTACGAGTTATCATAGAAAAAGTAGTTGCCACGAAAAAAAAAACATCTTGAGTACTTACCTACTAGATAAATAATTAGATTAGGCTCTACAAACATCGGATTGGGGATAAATCTTGTAGATAAATGTAAAAAAATGTAATATCACCTAAACTTGCAAAAAGTACCCGTTACCTTTTTCCATAAGTTTAAAATTTGAGTTTATTGAACATGAATTTCTTAATAAATTTTCTTTATAAAATAATTGACTGTATAGACAACAAAAAACATAGAACACACTGAATGTTTATGTTTTTCTTCTGTTTTGTATAAAAAAAACACAATTTCCCGCCCATAATCTTTTCACTTTTAAAAATTCAATATGACACAACAGAAGTAGGTATTGTTAAGAAAAACAGAAATTAACATTGGTCTTTGTAGGTCTATAAATAAGTAAATTCATTAGATGTTTGTTTTTATATACTCCTAAGTTATTTTGCACTTTTTTTCAACTCGATCGTATTAGCAATTGGCTTTGGTTAAAAAATAAAAGGTATTTTTTTTATATTTTTTTACTACAGATTAGGCCAATTTAAGAAACTAATTTGAATATTTTAACATTTGGTCCCGTATTTATTTTTTTATAAGTATATTTGTCGAGCGGATATGGTCAACCGGAATGACGTCATTAGTGGCATGAAAGTTTAAGAAGAAAGCCTTTGCCATCTACTTATAGAAAAAGAAAGGCCAAGTGTCATTAACTGTCATAATGACTTTATGGTTGTTTGTAAACAAATAAGTTATAGTTAATATTTCTTCTATTTTATTCATTTAATCCAGTTGTGACGGTTCTAGCCTACCTTCTTAATTTGCCGCAATAATTTTTGAGGTGGTAAAATTATAATAAAAATGCTTACCAGTGGAAACTCTGCTGAAAAACTTTGTAAAAACTGACACGCCCAATCTACCCAAATTGCCAAATGTATTGTATGTATTGTGTCTATTTTGGATGTAGGCTACATGGATGAAATTGTAACGATTGCTTGTGGACTGATAAATTTGCAGGATAACATAATAAACATTGTGAAAATATGTGCATACTTTATTTCTATTTACAAACATTTAATAGTAGGGATGTGGAAAAAATTACGAGATAAGTTCATCGATATTTTTCGGGCGATATTAAATACTCTGATATATCGATAGATGTTTTTACAATAATTTTTCCAAAACATTTTTTTGGTAATTACGTATGGATTCTAATAGTCGACACTATTTTGTCACTGGAGCATTTTGATTTTTTCCAACTTTGAGTCTTAAAAATCATCGTAAAATTCGTCAAATCGAGCCAAAATTTCGCGTAGGGGTTTATTTTGCTATTTTTTATGTTTTACAATACCTTAAAATTAGAATCCATTACTTAGTCATCGTCCCATTTCATCCCATTTTTTTCTTAGAAATATTACCTATATCGATATTTTTTCACTTCCACCTTCCACCATCCCTAATGCCAAGTTCATTGTCAAAATTGTCTTTGCACTTTTTTCTTTTTTTTATTATGGCTGGGAGATCTGTATGTGATGACGCCATATGAAGGTCATTTGAAGGTTAAAGCTTTTTATTGAATATTATAAATATCTTTAAAAATATATAATTATTTTTAAATTTAATTAGTAGACACTGTACCGAAAGCTTATTCCTCGAAATGGTTTTAAGATTTCCAGTCATGTTCAAAAAGTTATCAAAGCCAATTAGTCAAACTCTTGATGTTTTTTTCTTTACATTAATGTTACGTTTTCTATACCTAGGTAGATATAAAGTTATATAAACACGTTTGCCTACTACCGACCCTTAAGCAGCAAAATACTAGGTACAATTTCATGTATGTATCTTTTTTAGATGCGTCTTCTTTACTTTTTCGTAGTTATGACTGAATAAATTGATTCAAAAAATGTAATTCCCACTATTCTTTCCTGTTTTCAAATCTAAAGAAACAAAGTTTTACATTATCGTAACCAAAGAAATCATTATACGGTATTTTATTTACACGTAGAAATTACTCGGCGCCTTCAAGTGAAAACTTAGTTTTCGATTTAATCAAACGCCGAACTGTAATCACACAGATTCCATCACACTGCATGTTGTGAATGTGACAACTAGAATCGATTTGCGACAGACACGATACCTGATAATCGATTTAACGTTTACAGATGCCGTAATCGATTTCACACATTTTCGTATTTAATCGAGATGTGTCGAGCTTATGTGAATATTGAAAACGGGACATGAAATGTAATGGGAATTAGAATTCGTTACTGAAGTTGAAATGATTCCACATAATATTTAAGTCAACAGCTAACGTATTCAACTTTTTACAAAAGCTTAAGTCACATAATGAAACTTAACTTCATATTTTTTTTATAAAAAATAACGGTACCTAGCAGCTGATGAATTCTACCGTTTTGAATTTGGAATAGGTACTTCTTTCCGCACTTGTGCAAGAAGGGGTACTGAAATTCATTTCCACACTGAATTTTAAATCAAGAACGTGATGAACCAGACCATCATCTACATGCGGAATCCCCGAATTTTTTTTTCAAATGTGGTGATAAAATTTCAGAGCATAAGTGAGAAAATTCGATTTAAAAACCTGGTGAGGTAAGTAAATTTCGAAAATTGAACCAGGCTCTTATACGGCATGGCAGGCAACGCAACCGAGAACTCCCTTTATTCCACCTAACAAGGTGCCTAACTTAACTAGGTATCTCTTTGTACAATGTAACTACATATAATAATACCATAAAAATTCAAAGAGTTTGCATGACAAAATTTGAAAATTTAATGATGTTTACCCAACATGGTTCGATTTTCTTGTTGAAAACGTTGTGCAAATTGCAAATATTTTTCTTCGCATTTGTGATGAAAAGTAGTGTTCGAATGTAAGTCATCTTATTGATACACCCGAAATATTTAGGCGCACGAGCAAGCGAAACTCTTGTATTACGATCTAATATTTAATTCCATGTATTTAATATTTACGTAAAACATTATAAAAAGTACAGAACAAAAATGTCAACTGCAATACTTTCGTTACGGTAGATCCTTGGAAGAAGCCGCAAGAAACTCGACAACAACCGCTGTTTTTATCACATAATTCCGAAACGATTTGCTAATTGGTGAAAAAACTTTTAAAATACTGATGATTAAAATTAAATCTTATACACAAGTTACACAACGTGCTATAAAAAATCCTTTTGTGTAACAGTTGTACATATTTTTTGTAGCGTAAATTTGATATCTTTATCCAAATACCAAAGGTAAATAAATAATTGAAAAAAACAGACGCAATACGTGAAATCACGTGGTTTTGCAATTTCATTTTACTTATTACATATTATATTAAAAAAAATTAAATGGCACCAGCGTCAAAAAACATTTTCAGATTGAGTTTTATAAGATGTCCTACCAACCAAGACCTAGGTAGGTTAAAATTTTCATCATATTGTGAACTGATATTTCAACATTACTGCTGGTGAAATCCAAAAGAAAATTAGAATTTATTCTTTCAATATGGCGTGCTTAGCATAAATTTATTAGCGGTGTGGTGACACGAGTCGCAATATAAGGAGATATTTTACACTCTGCTTGCCAGTATATCATTGTTTTAGCTTTCATACAAGACTGGAAGAAAAATTAATAATTATTTGCGAGATTGGTTTTTTGTTTTCGTCAAATATTTATGAAATTGATTAGGTGGATGAATCAACTTTTTAATGTAAAGAAAGAATCGACGCATTTGTAAATTTTTATACATTAAAACAAAACTAGATAAGTCTTTTGTAAAAAAATCTCTATTTTACGATATTTAGGTTCATAGCCAATAAAACATACTTATTTTTGTACATAAATAACCAATAGTTTAAAGAAAAACATGGGTGACCCAGGGGACAATTTTGTCCCCAGCTTTTAATGAAAAATAGGAGTTGTCTTCTGGGTCACCTATGCTTTTCTTTAAAACCACGTAAAAAATTTCATGTTTTCTTATAAGATAATTCACTGAGAGTATTTGCAACTACAGATTAACTTCACATAAAAATAGTTCACGTAGATATTTTAAGAAATGCCATAAAACTACAAAAAGTTGATTCACCCAGGTATAACTTTTATCATATAGCTGTATAAGCCATAGACATTTTATTGCGACTATTTTGGTCAGATATTTATTATTTTACATTTTAGATTTACAATGTGGGTGATACAGAATATTTTAAATAAGTAGATTTATCTTTTCTTCGTGAATAAGTTTCACCACAGAATACATGATAGTACAAATGTGTCACTTAATTCGTTAATGAAAAATCAAGTTACAATTTTTATTTTCCGCTTAACTCAGTTTATCTTTCACAACGTAATGTTTCAAATATGAATTCAAAAAATATTGTATAAACATGTACTTTATTTTCTAAATTAAAAAAACTCATTACAGTGCAGTCAACTGCATCATAAAATAACTTTTTTTATTTTACAGCACACTTTTACTTTTTAAATATTTTATTGGCGCGTATGGGCTTATTGTAATATCTATGGCACAGAATAAATAATAGTACAAGTTCTATGGTCAGTGGTGCAGGGCGCGTCATTTTGAAACGCAAAACAAAAAAGTTATGGTTTCAATTTTCACTTTTTGTTGTAGGTTCTCATTTTCGTAGGATTTTTTTATTCTTGCTTTAACATATCTGATAGCAGTGAATGTGTCAAAAAATTACTCCGCCCAACATTTTAGATGCAGCATGGAAATTACTCTTATATAAAGGTAGTACGGTAATAACAGAAAAGTCTATCTCTCTTTTTTAACTTTGATCTTTTATTTAAGTAGTAGGTTCAATCCCAAATTGTATGAGTGTAGATAAAGTAGTGTATGAAACTGCACATAACTAGGTATTAAAACACTTGTGTGATACTATTAAAAATCGAGCCGTGTTTTAATACCCCTCTTTATGTATCAGTTTCATAACCTATTCTTATTAAACTGACAGAAGAGTGTACAAGAAGCTGTGTACAACTTATTTTATTTTGAAATTTCTTTCAGTAGGCCCGTGATAAGAACATTGAGAAGGGCAGTCTGTGTGTAAATAATTTATAAAAATATACATACACATATAAGTTAAATATTTTACGAAATATTGGACTTAATCGCTATAGCTACATAACTGTGGCTGAAATTTAAGGTCTATCAGTTATCTTGAATAATCTACCAAACAATACTCTATTGTAATATATTATTATACTTTATACTAGCAAAAAGATCGTTTAAGCAATTACTCTCACGACTATGGATCGTAAAACACTCGTATGAAAGATCCTGTCATTTCAAAAAGCAGTATAAAAGCAGCTTTCTAGATCTTTCAGCATTCAATGCTTTTTGGCTCTATAAATATGTCTAGTAAACGTGGACTCGACGAATTCATATCGCATTTACTCAACAATTGTATAAAGATGACAGTATAAAGATGACAGGTCTTTAAAAGCAACCAAATTGCTAATTTGTCGTAAAACTAGCTTTTATAGCACCGTCTTTCGTCACCTAATTTTTACAGCAATATTGTGGAGTAAAAGCTGTTCATTCAACAAAATAGCTTCTCAGTTACTATTACAGCATCTAATGTCATACCACAGCTTTATGCGAGGCTTTAATTCGACTTTACTATTAAAGTTGAGAAAACGCTATCAAATGATCTACTACAGGTCCAAAGGTGCACAAAGATAATTTTGGAAGCCATCATGCAGCATAATAGTGGTATGAAAGTTAAATAAAATCTTTTACAGCAGTGTGGAAAATGGACAATAATCGGTGGAAAAAAACTTAAAAGAAGTGAGGGTTCCGACGGAAAGTTAATAAGATGTTGAAACAATTGAAACAATCAACATCAACCAACGGATGAAGAACAAATACTTAATATTAGTGTGGATTCAGTAGGAAATATTACGCTACTACAGATTGTTTGTAAACCGTATGATAGATTGACGATTTAACATTGCGCTAAGGAACCCTAAACTAACTGCAATGGCGCTCTTAGAAGTCGTAAAATGGAAACCTCATGGCTATTTTTCGGCTAAGAGCTGAGTGAATGCTTTGTGATGATAATTGAAATGCTATTAGTGGCGAATTTATTTTATCTATTATATTAATATTATTTGCGATCCATTATTTACTAGAAATCTTGTGGCCCATGAAAATATTAAATACAAATGTAAGGATTATAGACGAAAAAATTAATTCCGCATATGAAAGTAAGACTTATGAGCTAACTTTAATAGCTTACCTTTATTGTCATTATGGCTGTAAAATCGTAAAGGTATACTTAGCATGGCCATAATATTGCAACATACATTTATTTTTATTTCCTTCGTTTACGCGAACACAACAGTGACAACACGCACTGTCTATGAGTGCTGCTTGGTTGCACACGATCAAAGTGTCGAGTGATTGTAACCGCATTCCTAATACCATTAATGAGTCGAATGAAAGAGGTTCTACTGACTATTACAGCACCAGTAGCACTTGAGTTGCAATTACTCTACATTATTTCAATTAAAACGCAATTCAGACGATAATCTTACGATATTTATAGCATTTAAAGCAGAGAGAAGTGCGCCCAAATCGCGTTGAGAGAACGTTCACAGATCGTTTACTCAACATTTTGTAAATCCATCTCGCTACTAATAGCTGAAACAGAAACGTGCTGCTGATTTTTTTACGACATATTTTGCTAGTTGGGATTATTTATTTTACATAATAAAACGGGCTTATATCCAGAGATAAAAGTTATTTCGCATTGTCTATAAGTCATCAAAATCTATGTATCTATGAAGGCCAAACTTAATCCATAATAACCTATCCGAAGTATTTAAATACCTATGCATTAAAGATTATCGCACACTGTCACCACCTAGCAACCTAAATCAAATACCGAAACTACGCTTAGTCCTCGCAAATTTTAGTAGCGATTGAGTTTCGAAACAACTCCCACCTCCCTTCAGAGGAATCCCGTACTGAATACGAAACAACCGAGTGCCTTCAAAGATCTGACGAGGGAATTTCGACTTTATGTCAAAGGAATTAGGCGAAGCAAAGTTTGGAGTGTACGTGATGTTGGTCGGGCAGAGTTTGCGGCGACAGTTTTATTTGCGAAATGCCCCTTACAAACTCCTTTGTGTGCGTCGGGAGTAGGGTTGTCAAAATTAATCTACTATATCTCTATGACGTAACTGAGGATACAAACACTTTGATAGTAAATTACCCGTCTCACTGTCTCACTTTACAGCCTTAAATAAAATAGTAAGATATCAGCCACGTCCATCTAATATACATCGTCATTTTCTAGTCGTTTTAATCCTCCTACCAATGGAACGAGACATTTTTGTCTAAGAAACATGGGTCGAAAATCTCCCATACTAACTAGACAGCTTCTTCTTCTTCTTATCGAATGAGGATTAGTGGCCACCTCTGGTGTTAGAGTTCATCAAGCCGCCTGTAAGGCCTCTAACTGGCTTGACGACTGATATCAGATGACAACAGCCGGGACCGGTTTAACGTGCCCTCCGAAGCACGGAAGCGCTCAGCTGTAATGCCACTTTAACCGTCACCCATCCGACACCTGACCGGACAGAGCGTTGCTTAACAAACGTGATCGAGTACGATCAGTCTGTCAAGTTCCGCCATGAGCGCTTCTACTACTAGACAGCTTAAGCTTTAGCTTTAATATGTCATGCTCACTTTAAACATTTCTGCGGTGGTGTCGTGTGAGGCGGGTCGTTACGTTCCCTATATGGTTGAGCGAAACGATGGCTGGCTTGCTGGTGAACGGGTGCTGCCAGTAGGAATGGGTCTGCTTCTGAGTACCTATCTTAACGCATATTGAATTGTAAAAATTGCGTTTTTATTTTATGTCTTGTATCAAGTGTTTTTTGGTTCGAGTAGCAGACAGAGTGATTTCTCAACTAGTTGAATGTTATTTACTCTCACAATTACCTATCTGAATGTAGTAGATATTTAGTTTTAACCTACCTACCCAGTGTGTGTAAACTTTTGATATTATATTGTGATGGAAAATGACCTCACTTTAAATGTGGAGCTCATTTTTCAATGTTGACGACTCTGTATGAAATATACAGAGAGAAAAAAGCAGCCCTTGACGAGTTTCTTGCCGGTTCTTCTCGTTACAAGGTCTCCCGCTTAGGGTTTGCGAACCGATGGCGTAGCTTCTATGACATTCACAAGTGCTTGTAACAGCCTAAATAGACTGAATAAATTATTTTTGAATTTTGAATTTTAAGCAGTGTTAGTATGGAAAAGTATTTTTTTTTAGTTTTTTTTTCGATGCATGTTTCTTTGGCAAAAATGTTTAGTTTCGTTGGTTACACCATAAGTTAATTAAAATGAGTACAAAATGACGGTGTAAATATTTCTGGTTGAACTTTTTTCTTTTTGTTCTTTAACAGACAAATACGCTCCAACACTCATTTACTATCGACAGAAACCCTTAGTTACAAAGCTGAAACATATTTTCCCCGAGCCAACGTAACATAACGTAACGCAACGTAAGTCTCTACTGCAACTTAACAACGAAGTCGTATAGCAAAACCGATCTTCAGAGTCCCTTAATGGTTTGATGGTTGGGAGCCCTATTCATGTCAGGAGCTCCCTTTATGAAGGCTGAATGCCTAAGTTGGCGTAGTTTAGCATGTTAGCAGAGGGCCAGTGCACTGCGGGGAAATTTAGTAAACACGCATTACCACGAAGAAGAGCTGTGTTTGAGAGAACTGAGGGACTACTTTTGACGTCCGAAAGTCGAAGTAAGTTCATATTATGGATGTCAGAATCAATATTTCTAACATTTTCTTTTCAAAGAAACCAGTTAAATGGGATTGGTAAGAGTAAATGAGTAAGATGCTACTTAACTCAACAGTGAAGCCACTGCGTGGATACAGGAGGCTAATTATCTAATTTCAAAATCTATCGCAATCATTTTCGTTTGACAGTTGGATGTGACACATTGCTACGTTTCTTTTATTTGTGCCAAAAATTGCGATAGATTTTGAGGTGGGCTGGTTCGAATGTTTTTTCTATTTTCGCAATGAGGGCTTTTCAAAATGACATTTAAAAAATAAAAATAGTAACTATTTGCTTCACTAGATGGCGTTGATGGAAAGATAAGTGTAAAAATTGGCTTTTAAAAATAAACGGCATGTACCAGAGAAGCAAGTAAGCGATCGCTGGCTGACATCTGCCAAAGAGAAACAATTTAGGGTTACATCTGCCTGCTTACCTGAGTACTCTTCGAAGCTCAGTAAAATTATTATTGACACATACATTTTTGTCAACGCCATCTATCAAGCCTACAGTTTTTTGTCATTTTGAAAAGCTCTCATTGAAAGATGCTTTCAAGATAGATAGTCCTACACATACATGAAGGTAAAGAGTGCCCATACTAAAAAGTTTAATCAACAATCGGCTCCGAAACAAAATTGGATTTGATTGAACGCATTAAATTAAAAAAGTAAAGTGGAATGTATTCTCCTACATTCCAGTTCGGAGTTTCCACCGGTCGGGGCACTGTGCGAGGCCCGTTATCGGGGTGATAAAGTGCCTCCTCCACTGTCCATTGCATTTGAAAGGATAAACGATAGTTTAAAATGTCTCTCCGTGGACCGTAATCGATGGCTCAATGTGATTCAATCGGAAACCGTTATCGATTCCGCTCGGAATTTAAATTTGAGAATTGAAATTGGACTAGTACTTTTTTGCTGCATTATGACTGAGTAGAGATTAAATAAAAATAATAAGTTTAAGTAAACAAAAAAACGTATTTAAACCAGATGAGAGTGAATAAATAATCGTTTTACTTAACCTACTTAAAAGCAAAGACAGTGGATAATATTAAATAGTTATGTCTTTAGTTAACTTAAAAGTCCTGTTAACAATGTACCTAGTTTTGTCTCTTTTTTATCTATTAGATAAATCAGAATTTACTGTCACATATTCACTACTTGACTTGACAGACTATTCAGTCTGTGATTCCGCGATCAAATCGGCAACGCATTGCTTTCAAATCGTTCAATTTAAATGGCGATACAAAAGGGCAGCCATTCCAATTTTGAATGAGAAGAGTTCTAAATCCGAAAGTGCGATAGCCGTCGTTAAGTTGCCGTCACGATTTATAGCCGGCAATAAAATCGCATTGGCTCGTAATGTACTTACTTAGTGCTAGCTTGGACAACACATATTTGTGGGCTGCCGAGCTTTATGGTATTTTGTTAATATACAGGGTTATTTGTAAAACACCAACAACCTCGCAGGAGTAGATTAGTAACATCATATACAACAACATTTGTTGTACGACTTTTCCAAAAACAGACAAAAAGATCGACTTTTCATACAAAACTCGATCATCTGTTGGATATTTGTATGGAGAGTCAAATTTTTGAAGTGAAAACTTCTTTAGCGGCGTTTTACGCTTTTTTGTAATGGGGAAAAAATGATAAACTCGCGTCAGTAAGAACCACGTGGCTGATCGAAAATGCGTAAGACAGATGTGATGGATGGAGAGTAGACAGGTAGCGGCGGAAGTATCCCCCTCTCTTTCTACGGGGCGCGTAGAAAATGGCGGCGCGTCATTTTAAGACATAAACACTTGTGTCACCAGCAACCGCTAATTTTGAAAATGGAACTAATAGCAGCGATCTCTTCGGTGAAATCATAGACTTATTTATACTCTGTGACTATAAGTTTAAATCATTGAATGTGTGCATGTAGAAATTAAAAAGGCCACTGGCGCATCTTTAGAATTTTTCTCTAATTACAAACTGATTGAATTGTGTGACTGTACCTATATAGTAATAGGAAAGAAATAATTGTAATCCTTTGCCGCTAATTTCAAAATATCAAAAATGCACACCTTTAATATTCAAGTTTTCACTTCTGCCAGTCTTTCAGTGCAACCCGATTGCGAGGTTGTTGGCGTTTTACAAATATAAGTCACAGAATATATTTTGTATGTTCGTGGTTTATGTATTAAACGGGGCAAATAGCATGCGTATTGCGCTATTGATAATGTAAAAAATCAATGAGTTATAAAAGATCAGGTAATCAAGTAAAGAGTGTGATTTTCAAGTAACGTTTCGATCCCTAAGTTAATGAAACGAGAGAAAAAGACGCTCTCTATATCGGGTCATTTTGAACTTACCATCCAAATTTTGAGAATGTGTTCAGTCCATGAAACTGATCAACTAAGGAACACGTCATGGTCAAATATGTAAAATAAAAATCGACTTTCCATACAAATCAAAGAGATCACGTGATCAATTTAGTATGGGATGACCAAAATTTTCTGGCGAAATTTGACACATGTTTCTTAGAGAAAGTTGTTTAGTTTCATGGACTGGACACATCCTTAAAATTTGGATGGTAAGTTCAAAATGACCCTGTATTTTCAACGTACTTACGAAATGCTTACTACTTTCATAGTTTCAATAAGAATGAGAGTTTTTCATTCATAACAATTAGAAAATTGCATGGAAATGGTTAAATTTATTACAAAACAAGTTCACTAGTTAGCTGCGTGATATAAAGGGTGTCCCAAAACTTTGCCACAAGAAGGTACATTAAATATTGAAGATTTGAAATTTTACTGAAAGAAGACTTAATTTTATTTTTGAAAATAACTGGAACTGCATTTTTTTTAAATCAATTATGATAAGATACAATATGTAATAATTTAAAGGTTATATTTCATGGTTTTCCTTTTGTTTAAGATGCTGTGTTAATAAAAAAACTTAATGAGTAACCCTTTCGATCGTAATCGCATTTTTTTTATTTTTGTTGGGTTCGATTCCTGGTTAAGTCAAGAGATTTATCAAAAGTCTTTAAATGCATTCACAATTAATGTTCTCATCGCAACATCATTAAGCTGAGGCAGGGTCCTGGTTGGCTCGTCACATACCCTATTCTAATGTAACCTAATTTTACTGTTTAAGGTGGTTCAATGAGCTCAATAACGCCACCAATGGAAATAAATCATTTACGTTTTATCAAGGGCTTAGAATAAAAGTTTTAGTTATTTTGCGCAAATAGAAGAGTAAAGTGCAATATTGAAATATTTTTTTCATGGCCTCAAATATAAGCAATAAGTTATGAATGTGGATATTGCCAAAAGTGGCCACATTTAAAACTTTTATTCTAAGCCCTTGATAAAACGTAAATGATTTATTTCCATTGGTCGCGTTATTGAGCTCATTGAACCACCTTAAACAGTAAAATTCAGTTCATTCAATTCTAAGCTCAGCTAACACCTTAAATTAATTTACTTAGTTTATATTTTTCTTGTTTGTGATGTTTTTTTTGTGTGTGTGATGGTGGCCAATAAAAACCATTTATTCATTCAATTATTTTTAAAATCAAAATAAAGCCTTATTTCAGTAAAATTTCCTATCTTGAATAATTAAGGTACATACTTTCCCATCGTTTGGCAAAGTTGACAACAAATGAAGTTATGCCTATTTATCTATCATCATCATCAATAACAAACTTGTGATTTTTTTGTAATGGTAAATAAACAATGATTTCATGTCCCTTTTTCCCATCGCGCCTATGTTTACCATCAGTATCGTAATTGAAAGCAATTTAAAACCCTACGTTATGAACAAACGGAAGCATGTCGGCAAACTAATTGGTGTTCGGAACATGATCGAAATGTTTCTCGCATGTCGCGCAACTCGGGTAACTTGGGCAACAATTCCGGCTTTGTAATCCGCGGAAAAAAAATCGGGAAGATAACAAATGCTTGAACTGAAATTTTCAGTAACAATGTAACGAAAACATCATTTCAAATTAACCTAAATTTCTTTTGGTATGAAGAGGTAAGTTTAATTGTATTCAGTAAGTAATTAGAAATGCTGCATTGTTCCCAAAAAATCTTTAACTTACAAACTAACTACATCATTCTAATAAAAATTATAACCTTTTAATTAATTTTTATACCTATCTACAATGAAAACCGTTTCAGAACCCTTGACAGAGGATTTAAAGCATGGGTGTAGATAAAATACCTTAAAGTTTTTACTATTCCTACCGTATGTTCAACTCGTAAGACATCTAATTTACTAATGGAAATTTTCTACCATCAAATGTCTTTCTTAACTCAAATTAGTTCCCAACACGGAAACTGCGTTGACTTTAAACGGGGAGCGTCAGAAACGGTATCATGTCAAATTAAGTAATCGTGTTGTAATCAGGCCGCGATCTGAACAAGGGCGCTCATCAATCACCCCGCCCGCCCCAACACGAGGACTCAAGTTATAAGCGACAGCGTGAGATAATTTTTTAAATTTTTGGTTATATTAAAATTAATTATCGATAATTAGAAATTTATAACATAGATTATTTTAATGGTTTTTTTTTTTAAATGGACGTATTTATTGTTGAAAGCATTATCTATTCAGTTTACGATACAATGTTTTTTTCTTTATAGTATTTTTGTATCCGGTTGCTGTTGTTTACAGACCTTTTTATTTATGCACTACAGAATAGTGCTTGGCCTTCACCTCACCTGATGTTAAGTGACAATAAGGCCGAAGGTGGAAGCGCACTACACCCGCAATACCCATCAACGATCGACGCCATAACAAAAAATTTTAAATTGTTGTTATGGCGTCGGTGATATAGTGGTAGCTAGCCAGTCGGACTTGAAATAAACTATACCACCAACCAAACCGAGTACAAACTCTACTCCCCTCCTGGGGATGTAACCCGGGACTTCTGCATCTTACACGGGTGGGCGAACCACTAAAACACAAAGGCGGTTAAACTATTTTTAACTATTTATCTCTTTTTCTTTTTTAATTTTCATGAAAATATCTCCTTTAATACCTCATATTAATCAAGCTCTTCAGAAAGTTAAATAGGTACAACTACAAAACAAAATACGTGAAAAAAGCCAATAACTCATGACTTAACTCGAGTAGCGGTTTAGTGCCGCAACGCTGTTATCCTCACTTCAGTTTTAGTAGTCATTAGAGGAAATCTCGTTAATGCCCGCGGCCACCGCTGCGTACGAAATACTTCCTACACTTAAGAAATTCACACCAGGCAGGGCGAAAATGGAAAGGGCGGGAAGTTTCGTATTCTGTCTCTGTAGTCTAGTGGCTCGATAAGTGTAAGACGCGGGGTTACGTTTTCGATTTCCAGGGGTTGTACAATTTGTACTCGGTTTGGTTGGTGGTAGGGCTTGTTTCAAGTTTGCCTGGCTAGCTATAACCATCTTACCTAAATCTGACGCCGCAAATTTGTGTTCCAGAGTTAGAGGTAAAATAGCCAGTTCCTCAGTGATGAGGATTCTGGGTGTAGTGCGCTTCCACCTTCGGCCTTATCGTCACTTAACATCAGGTGAGGTAGAGGCCAAGCCATTCCGTTACGCATAAAAAAATCGATGGTATAAGACTTTTATAAAACTTGGTGCTAAACACCAATATTATAGGGTACCAATATTTTAAGGTACAAAGTTAATCAAATTTGGTCTATCATTTGATATAATCAGCAACAACGTCCATCCATATAACATAATGAAAAAAAAATAATGTGATCAATAAAATATCAAAATATCCAAAGTTGATGAATTAAGACATCGTTAAAAATATGAAAATTTTGATTGAAATTTGTTTTTACATAGATATAGGTACTGGAAGTCAAATTTTGAGAACGAGACATATGCGCCGGATGTGCGAACGTGACGTTTTGAGCCGGGAGGATTTTGACTACTCTATCTACTTCTTGTGACAATTTGCGAATGTGATATTATGCGCCGAGAGTGCAAACGTAATTCAAGCGTCGGCAGGATTTTGACTACTTCTAAAATAAAAATAAAATAGAGAACTCTATTTTTTAATTTTCTATTTATTATTTCACATGTGACATCCATGATGAATACCTACCTATATAAATAATATATTTGATGGTACCTTCTTCGATTGCTAGAGTAAACAATAATGAGCCGGGATACCAATTAAAACGTAATATTATCATGAGGCCGCAGAAACTAATTGGATGGATCCAACAAACATTAATTAATAATTTCTGATAATGGGCTATAGCCATTAACTCCTAATTAGTATACTAAAATTAAACAGTTTTCATACTTCCGTACAAATTATTAGTTCAAATATAACTATTGTTTTATCATTTAACTATTTTATTTGAATACGCTGTTATGCGTAGTCATAGAGATACAATCAGATACATAATGTAAGCTTTACGAGTAAATGAGTTTTTGCCCAAATCAATCTCAGAGGAAACTTTGCATTTACTTCCTGTATGTACAGGAAGTAAATGCAAAATTTCAACCTTAAAGCTACTGAAAACTATACTGTTTTTCTCAAAGTATGTACGTACTTTGAGAATAACAGTATTTTTCAGTAGAAAGATAACTAATACCTACTATACAACTTCATTGCCCACCCAACTACATCAACAATACAATTTCATTCAGGTTACTTTTGTAATGTTTTCACTTTCATTTCCCTCTATTTTCTATATATTTTGTCAAATTTGTATTCTTTAGATAGTTACAAAAACTTTTTAACGGATCAATAAAGACTAACATCTATAGATTCCTTTTGTTTCCTTAAATACAGTAGGCAAAGTCGATATTTCTCACAAACTTCCAACATTGCGACCCTTCATTTATCCTTGTGATAAAGTCCTGCATTGACTCCCATACAATGGGTATTCGCAAATTACACACCGCCACGGCAATTACCGCTGGCAACAACAGATATTTGTATGACAATCGGGTTTTTGAACGAAATATGATACTATAGTAGGGTACCTACTCATGTTTTAAATGTTCGCCAATTTTGTGCTTGGAGTACTAACTACGTTTGCGATTTCAAATTGAAGGTTATAATATTTGATATTTGCACATGATTCTTAAAATAAATTTTCCTTTTTAAGATTGTTCTTTTTAAAAATCTCGGTTGTTTTTTTTTAGAATGGAATGAAACGCTTTTTCTTTAAAGTATGTTATATAAAAACTTATAATTCCTTAACTTTAAGTCACCTATGAGAAGCATCATGTTTGATAACATTTCTTTCGACCGCTGCAATCATAAATTGCCAACAAATCATTGACCGAGCAAGCGCGAACCCCGAGCGAAGCGCCTCCTGGGGCAAAAATGCTTTCGTATGTTTGCCGGCTACATTACATTTCTCAACTCTCTCAACTCTCGTGAAACGTTGTAAGCAGGTTTGATAATTACTTACAGGGTGGAAAAAAAGACAGTATTTGATAGTACAGTAGCCCGTAGAACATTTAAATCACCAAAAAGGTTACCGTTTGCCGTTGTGATATAGTTAATTATTACGAAATTATAGATACTTTAACCCAAGTTTTACAGATCGCAACCCGCCGTAACCTATATTTGTATATCTCCAAAATTGTTTATTTTTTATTTTTCGAGGTTTACCACATAGTTTAGCTATTGTCGTGTTCTACAGCTTGGTTTGATTGCCACAGATAAAAGTAAGACTATAAAAAGTAGCCATACACAGATTTAAGACCTGATGAAAATGGTTGGACTTTATCTGGTCTTAAATCTGTGTATGATCACTTTCCAAAGTCTTACTATTATTAGTGGCAATCAAACAACTCTGTAGAACACGACAATAGCTAAACCATGTAGTAAATCTTGAAAAATAAAAAAATATAATTTTTGGAGATATACAAAATAGGTTACAGCGGGTTGCGATCTGTGAAACATGGGTTATAGTATCTATAATTTCGTAATAAATAACTATATCACAACGGCAAACGGTAACCTTATTGGTGATTTAAATGTTCTACGCGGGCTACTACTGTATGACGGGAAAGTACCCTAAGTACCTATCGATGATAGTAAATTTTACTGGGAGAAAACAATCCTTGATTTTTAAAAATAAGTAAAACTGCTTTCTTATTTTTTTATTCAAAAATTAAGAAGATTATGTAGGTAAGTACATTCTTTTAACTACAATTTTTAATCTTTCGTGGGTCTTCCTTTAATTTAAGATACCATGTTATTTAGAAGAAATTGACCCATATCATTGACCCTATCGATAGGTATCATAAAAGTATATAATGTTATTTTTATCGAATTTTAGCTCGCTCGATTCTCGGCTGAGTTACGCGATTTATCAAAAATCTTTGAATACAGTTTTACTTATTTTTTAAAATAAAGGATTTTTTTCTTAATATAGTAAAATTTACCATCATTAATATTTAGAGTACTTTCCCTCCAACTACTGTCTTTTTTTCCACCCTGTAGAATGTATTTGTCGATTCAGTTTTTTGAAGTTTTTTTTTTTAAATGATGGAGATATATGCGCGCGAGATATAACGCGAGGTCTATAGTTCACAGAGTTATTTTTATCGAAATTTAAATTAGTTTTTCCACAAAAAATCTTAATGATTTTATATTAATATGCACAGCACAGTAGCTACATTATACAACATGTTAATGAATTGACGCAAAATAAGAAAACCTTTCTTCGGACCATCAAACTGAACAACTTTTACTTTAAAAAATCAGCTGTTTCATACAAAAATTAATAACGAAAATATAAAAATGTATGAAGCAGCTGATATTTTTTTTGGCGATTTCAGTGTTGATACCATAGTAAAAGTTGTTTAGTTTGATGGTCCGAAGAAATGGTTTTGTCATTTTGCGTTAATTCATTAACACGTTGTATAGAAGCAACTTCAAAGCAGTTTATTAGGTGATATTTTAAAAGAAGTAATCTCCTTTATCACAATGTTTCTCAGTAATTAATCAGTCCTTTAACGATTACCAAGAACAGCTTACGACCTCATAAAAATCATCAGAAGCTGGAGTCAAGACCTTGTCCATCCGTCCAGCGGTCTGTTTGAACGCAGATAAGAAGTGCCATAGATTATAACTCTTGACCTAATGTGATATGGAGTATTTGGGAACATAACATAACATTAATGGGAATCGTATCACTTGATCCTATTCTCATAGAGATAAAACAAAACGGGGGACAAATTGCATATTTTGTAATAAAAAAAAACAAGTTGCTCTCCGTAAGTGCCGGCAGAAGTGAAAACTTGAATATTAACGTTGTGCATTTTTGATATTTTGGAATGGTTAGGGAATAATTTTGCACGAATAACCGTCTTACGAATTTACTCTGCATTTGAATTTACGAATACAGAACAGTATTGTACGAAAGTCTTATCCATAGCTTGACAGAAAATCTAGAGTTTTGACATTGAATTAAAAAATTTGCGCGTTGCTATGGTGACACAAGTGTTTAAGTATTGAAATGACGCGCCGCAATTTTCACCGCACACCGTAGAAAGAGAGAGGGATACTTCCGACACCGGCTGTCTACTCTCCATCCGTCACATCCGTCTTACGAATTTTCGATCAGGGTCAGGTGATTCTTACTGACGCGAGTTTAGCAATTTTTTCCCCATTACAAAAAAGCGTACAACGCCGCTAAAGAAGTTTTCACTTCAAAAAAGGAGATTTTAAACGTAATAAGCATTTAAATCATTTGTTGAACTTCACCTATGCCAAGGCACCAAACGTTGTGCGGAAACTACAAGATGTGTATAACAGCTAATAATCGAATTATACTTAGATAAAAATAAAGATAAAGAAATATATATTAGCCTAAAGATATAAAACATCACAAGAAACAGAAATTAGATTACTAAATTATAATAAGGTATTTAAATAATAAGGGTGAGACCAAAAGGGTAGCTATCTCAGCTGTGCTTTTGCGGCATTGCGGAGAATGCCGCAGAAGCGCTGGTTTTCAGCCAGCTCCCTAGACGCTGTGGTGCGGTGACACAGTAAAAGAAGGAAGAAGCGGATTAAATAAACATAAATACTTTAGAAAAAGAAGCACAACATAAAATTAAATAAATCATCTAAATAAACATAAAAAGTATCCCTTTTCACTTTTGCCTCAAGTCCTTACTTAGCACCCTCTAAGTAAGAACTTGAGTCAACTAAAGTGAAAAAATAAGTGCTAGTGTTCAACGACTGTAGAAACGCATCGTGTCCCATCAGCCAACAGTGTCTCGCGAATGCGGAGAACGGAGAGCGACAATGGCTAATGCGAATTACCAAAATAAATGACCTAATTAGAATACAATTTAACTTGAATTTTACACACTCTTAATGAAAAACCTTGAGAATTAATAAAGAGTTTGAAAGTTTAACAAAGTGTTTTCGCACACACTACATGGAAAACCTTATAGTCATAGTAATTATGAAAAGGAAACTGCATTTTGTGATGGAAGCAAGCCACTTTGCACAGTGATAGTGGGGGCCAAACTAAGCGATTTCATCCGAGGATAAACGAGATTCACCCCTTAGGAACAGAGATGGCGCCACTTGTTTAAAAAAATCTTTAAAAATTTCTAAAACCTAAACGGATGATCCGATTTTGATGATTAAGGTGTTTATCGACAGACAATCAGTTGTTTTACTATTAAAAAATAATAAAGTAGCAAAAAATAATAATAAATACCAAAAAACCTTGATTATTGAAGAAGAAAAAATATTTTTTTCAGTATTTATTTAATTTTATAAAAATAATGTATGAATATGGTCCTCTTTTATTTATTCGTATTATTACCCATTTAGTTGCACGTTTAATAAAAAATACCGCATATCAATATCTTGTATAGTTCCAAAGTTATTGAAGAAAACACTACATGGTGCCGGTATATCCCTTGATTCGCTGAACAAAAAAATCTCATAAGTGATATTTTTTTCTTTACATATGCTTTATTTATGATCTCTATGTATACAGAAAAATAAAATAAAAAATCTATAATATACCAATTTTGAGAAATTATATGTATTATTTGGCGAGTGATTTTTTTCTTTAGTTTCGAAGGTGCTGGTTACCCTGAAAATAAAATAGCAATGAAAAATATCATAATAATAAAATAATAATAAAAGACGCTAAATAACATTTGAACTAAATCTTTATTTTATTTACGTTTTATTTTCGCATTCGCCTTTGCAGGTTTTGCACCGTAAAGTGCAAGGTAGGCCAACGCCTCGGCAGCCACAACGCATTGAGTCACAGTTCAATTTACATCCACAATGGTCAAGGAGGCTTAATTCTGGCCAAATTGCAGTAACCTTCGACCATCGTGGAGTTCATCTATCTTTGACATCTTTCCATCCCCAAGAAGATGGACTTTGGATTGATTTTGGATTGAACTTTGGAACTATACAAGATATTGATATGCGGTATTTTTTATTAAACGTGCAACTAAATGGGTAATAATACGAATAAATAAAAGAGGACCATATTCATACATTATTTTTATAAAATTAAATAAATACTGAAAAAAATATTTTTTCTTCTTCAATAATGAAGGTTTTTTGGTATTTATTATTATTTTTTGCTACTTCATTATTTTTTTAATAGTAAAACAACTGATTGTCTGTCGATAGACACCTTAATCATCAAAATCGGATCATCCGTTTAGGTTTTAGAAATTTTTAAAGATTTTTTTAAACAAGTGGCGCCATCTCTGTTCCTAAGGGGTGAATCTCGTTTATCCTCGGATGAAATCGCTTAGTTTGGCCCTTACTATCACTGTGCAAAGCGGCCTGCTTCCATCACAAAATGCAGCTTTAGGCCAAAAAGTGACCATAATGTCTATGACTATTAAGAATTAATTAAGAGTTTGAAAATGGAACAAAGTCGGTTCGCTTACACTACATGAAAAACCTTAAGAAACAATAAAGAGTTTGAAAGTGGAACAAAGTGTGGTCGCACATACTCTACATGAAAAACTTTAAGAATTAATCAAGAGTTTGAAAATGGAACAAAGTCTGTTTTGCAGACACTCTACATGAAAAACATGAAGAATCAATAGAGTTTGAAAGTGGAACAAAGTGTGTTCTCACATACTACATGAAAATCCTTAAGAATCAATAAAGAGTTTGAAAATGGAACAAAGCGTGGTCGCACATACTATACATGAAAAACCTTAAGAATTAATCAAGAGTTTGAAAATGGAACAAAGTCTGTTTCGCAGACACTCTACATGAAAAACACGAAGAATCAATAAAGTTCTAAAGTGGAACAAAGTGTGTTCTCACATACTACATGAAAATCCTTAAGAATCAATAAAGAGTTTGAAAATGGAACAAAGTGTGTGCAACGGTTGTCAGAAACTCATCGTGCATATACAGTCAGCGTTTAGAAGCGAGGCGCCCGACTGCGATCTGTCACGTTGAGCGACAACGTCGAAAGGGTGACTGCTAGGTGCGAATTAAGTAAACCAGCGGGAGAGCTCTGAGCAGATTCATAGCTAACGTTCCATTTTGAAAGAGTTGGTAACGTCTTGTGAGGATATTGTTATTACTTTGTATTACAGAAATCACATGCTTGGAAATCATATGATCAATACTAATATTGCAAGAAGTAAAACTTACAATTTTATAAATATATTAATTATTATAACGATCATGGAAGAGAAGACTCAACACCTGATCAAACGAACTGGTTGTGAATTTTATAAATAGTGAGTTGTACTAGCTAATTAATAAAACGTTGAACCTCAAAATAAACACTCCACGATGAAGACAAATTAATTATCGAAATCACCTTATTATGATAGGTAACGTGCGGAAATTTTCCTCGCAACCTGACAAAGTATCCGTAAATAGACCAAAACATATAACATATTCCTTTGCGACCTTCCTACTCACAGTTCAAATTAGTTCATCAGACCAATCAGGGTCATTCCGAAACGTGATTCAAACTTTCGTTATTACGTAATAGAAATTTCCTAAATAATAGCCATTACGTGATGTTTTAGGTTAAGTTGGCTAATTGTCATTAATCATAAACTTCCGAGTGTGAAGAATAAGAAAGACATTAGCGGAGGCGACCGTCTGCCACCCCTATTTTCGATCAAATAATTACCTTTCCGATAAAATATTGGCAGGGCTGTCGCGTCCTCCCCGCGCCACAACTGTCGATGTCACCTTAATTTACGAGCTTCAATTATAAATTTTACATCTTCACACAGTTGCCAAATAGATTTCAACCTTAAAGCTACTAAAAATAAAGTTGATAACGCAATGTTGTAAAAGAAACCAAAGATGATTGAAATTACATGCCACGCCGAGGGAATAAAGTTCTTTTAAAAAATATTACATGAGCCAAGATTATCCCCGAGAAACTTTAAGAAAGAGACTCTTGGTTATTTCTTAGAAGAAAACATAGATACTTATTCTAAAAAGGCCATTCAAACCACCTTCTAGGAGTTCGTGTTTAGGTACTCCAAGTATTTTTCTAACAAATAAAGTGAAGTTATTTCACTAGATTTGCCAATACATTTAATCAAGATTTGCTGCAAACAAACCACGTCTTCCTAGCAGGGATTGAAATACCGTTAAAAAAAATAACAATATAAAAAAATAACGTTAAAAATACCGTTAAAACATTTTATCGGTAAATTTACCGGTAAAAATAACGTTAAAAATATTTTACCGGTAAAATTAAGGTTAAATATAATGTTAAATTTAGTACCGGTTATTTATTGACATAACGTTAATGTTAAAATTAACCGTAAAAAAGTAAGGAATAACGTTATATTCAAAAATAACGTTAACATCCCTGCTTGTGTCTCGGTAAAAAAATACAAAGTACTATTTTTAACCAAATTACGTATAAATTTACTCAAAAAAAGCATGCTCACACATCTTTATCCTCAAATTTAATTGCGACTTTATCAACTAGTCATTATTTTACCATAGTAAAGATAAATTATTAGTTAACGCATATGATAAGTTCCAATTTAATATGGGACACTAATATCGTTTCCCGTAATTAAAACTGTTTGTTGCGACAAAATGATAAAAAGAGATGATTAGAATTTACAATATTAACGATGGTGTTAATACAGCTTCATTCCTGTAACAAAGCCATGGTTTCCTCTTTGTTTGACCTCTAACACTAGATAGGCTTGCTTGCTAATTAGTGTTGTTTTTGACAAGTCTAAATAATACTTGTATGACAAAATTATTAAAATTTCATCGAAATGCGCAGTACTATAATTCACTAGATATAACCGAATTTATCCCGATTGAGTAGCTACAATTTTTGGTACCCCAGGTAGCACAAACGCTGTGTATGATTTGTAATCACCTTCAAAGATATCATATTCGCCAATAAAGTTGACTATTAAGTAGTTAGTTGACAGTATGATTTGATCCATTTTGTTTTGGCATTAATTAAATTACTTCTGGCTGCTAAAACTACATCTATATCATTTTGAGTTATATAAAAGTTGCCTATCAAGCAATTATTTGACAATTGAAAAGCCTATTAAATAGCTACTATACAGCTTGTTATGCATCAGAGAAATGCTATATAAAGTGTGCCCAAACCGGCTTTATAGAAGCTGTATAGAAGCTTACATATACCATTATATGATAACCACGATAACATGATAACCACATATATGGTAGCCAAAAGCTGTAATAAAAACGTTCTCATGGCTTTTATATCGACTAGTTGTGCTACCCGGGTAGTTACTACCATAAACTAACTTGTGGTACGGTTATTATTTGAGTACAGTGTACAGTGTGTAATTATAAAATTTTAACTGAATTGAACTTATCTTAGGTGTAATGGAAAGAGAATAATTACCTTGCTGTCACAAAGTCAAGTACTTACTAGCACAGGAGGCAAGGGATATTTTATTTTGTACCCTCAACTTAAAAAATGTAAGTAACTTTAAATTGTGTTTTTAGTTTACTAACTGTTTAATATATACTATGCACAATAATTTTTTTTTATATAATTTATCAAACGTTAACAAAAGTTTACGATACACTTAAGAGCCCGTAGCGATTTTGCCGCTGACTGCCGCTCTCTCGCTTGCACATTTCATGTTTTCTCAAGATTTCTTAAATCTGAGTACGTCATTGAAAAATGTGTCTCGGCCACTTTTCGCATTATAAGATTACGGACATTTCAACTTATATTTCAGTTTCGAGTTGCTGAAGTACAAAAAGTTATCTTTTTTGTCAATTCAAATAACTGTTAGAAACGACAACTTTTTGTACTTAAGCAACAAAAAACTGAAATATATTTTAAAATATCTGTAATCTTATATTACGAAAAGTGGCCGAGACAAATTTTTCAAATACGCATTCAGATTTAAGAAATCTTGAGAAAACATGAAATGTGCGAGCGAGAGAGCTGCAGTCAGCGGCAAAATCGTTACGGGCTCTTAAAAGTCTGCTTGACAAATCATTTGAAACGCTTCATAAGTTCATACAAAATAGATAGTCATATTAATAATTATTATGGTAAGTAAGTTGTTGTGAAAGTTTTGTTTTTCACGATAATTATCTGTCGGTAAAGATAGGCTTTATTACCTACAGTCTAGCCCTATCTAAACTGTGGCAGATTTTTTACCAATCCTAATGATTTTCACAGTTACACTAAGGCCCGAATTCATCGCTCTCGTGTTGAGAGCTATATTGAGATCATACCTGAGATGCTGTTCCTATAAGAAGAGCATCTCAATGATGATCTTAAGATAGCACTCAACGTTGAGAGCGGTTTATAAATACGGGCCTAAGAAACAAGGAAAAGGTTGCTTTTATTCTTAGTTAATTGTTTAATTAACATGTCAATAAAGAAGCCTTAACATCCAGTGTCTGCCAGAACACAAGGATTATGATTAAACTGCCAGCCGCAACTTTTAAAATGTTTTGACGAGGGTTGCCATTAATTTTGGCGACAATGTGATAAATAATGAGGAGGTGTAATGGGGGTGTTATCCCTAGCAGAGGGTTTGAGACACTGTTTATACTTAGGGGAAAAGTTGATTTTAAAATTGAGCTTTTGAATGATTTATTCAATTTCCTCCGTTTGAGTACCTATTGGCTTTTGATCCAGAAACAAAATTGGGAATCATTTTTTTTTTTGTTTTGTGTTCTGGATTTTAAATGATTGTTTACAGAGAACCTTGGACGAATAAATTTGTCCAAGCAGAGAACTGAACTAGAAAATCAGAAAGTAGTTTAAAAGCTCAGAGTAGTGCGCAAAAATATGAAATAAATGCAAAGAATAATAGGTAACGAGGTAGAAAAAGAGGTTTCTGTACCTCTGAGAACGTGTATGCAAAATTTCGTGATGATCGGTTCAGTAGTTAAGACTATAAGATTATAGTACAGTAGCCCGTAGAACATTTAAATCACCAAAAAGGTTACCGTTTGCCGTTGTGATATAGTTATTTATTACGAAATTATAGATACTTGTACTCAAGTTTTACAGATCTTAACCCGCCGTAACCTATATTTATATATGTCCAAAAATTATATTTTTTTATTATTAAGGTTTACCACATGATTTAGCTATTGTCGTGTTCTACAGCTTTGTTTGATTGCCACTGATAATAGTAAGACTATGGAAAGTGATCATACACAGATTTAAGACCAGATAAAGTCCAACCATTTTCATCAGGTCTTAAATCTGTGTATGGCTAGTTTTTATAGTCTTACTTTTATCTGTGGCAATCAAACCAAGCTGTAGAACACGACAATAGCTAAACTACGTGGTAAACCTTAAAAAATAAAAAAAATATCATTTTTGGAGATATACAGATATAGGTTACGTCGGGTTGCGATCTGTAAAACTTAGGTTAAAATATCTATAATTTCGTAATAAATAACTATATCACAACGGCAAACGGTAACCTTTTTGGTGATTTAAATGTTCTACGGGCTACTGTACTATTAGTAAGTAGGTTTTATTGTATCATCATTTAGGAATGTTGTTGATTTGTTGCCAAATTGAAATTAGGTAAGATTTATATATTCATGTTGTTTGCCTATAAATTGTTTTTTCACTATTCTTTTAATTTTAAGTATTTTTTATTTAATGTGTAAGTTGTGGTCTAAAAATATTGGCAGACCTAATAAATAAAATAAAATAAGAAGTTAGTTAAAAAAATAATGAAAATTTGGATTTCAAAATAGTTATCGTCATACATAGGGACGCTCAGTCGTTGCGTCGCTGCTCCCTATCCAAAGAGTAGCTGGTTTTGAAACGTTGACGTCACACATCCTAATTTTCTTTCTGTCAGTGAGGTTTCATTGACACTCGCCGCGATCGCCGCTTTCCAATAAGTCTCTCTCTGTGACAATATTTTCAATTTAACGTTATAAACTTTTTGACTCATTTCGTAACCACCAGGGTTGTCACGTTGACAGTCAAACATTTTTAGAGTTTTATTCACTGACATGAATTTTTTTTTTATTTAACTGGACTGGCTGTCTGTATGATTTGACAGCAAAGTTTTTGTGCCTATTTGAAACGCCACTAGCGTGCGTCTAAAGAACTAATTTTGACGTACAATATGAAAATGGTTGCCGTGATGGTCTCTCCAGACTTCAAACTTTAGTACCATGTCCCGCACGCTATGCTCACGCTACGTCCTACAGCGCCAAAATGGCGGAAATCAAATAGGCACAAAAACAGTTTGACATAAGCCTGTCCAGTGTAAATATATGCAGGTCAGTGGTTTTATTTCACTGAGATATTTTTTACGTATTTCTTTTTTTGTTTTATCAAGGGGTTTTATTTATCTTTTTGGAGACACCAAACCCATCCTACCCACCCAATACAAAAGCCAACATTACAAAATAATATATTGTAGCTAGCTAATAACCACGACAGTTATAAAGGTACGGAAATGCCGGAAAATTCATTTATCTCATAAAAAGCCAAAAGAAAACAACACACAAAAAAATAAACTTACGTTATTTATTGCTAACTGTAAAACTGTACCTAAAATTAAAATCATTTCAGCTAAATATTAGTCAAACATTAATCTGATATGGAGTATCAATATTCTTTGGGATTACAACTAGAGATGAGCAATGATTGCTGTATTTTATTGGTCAATCAAAGTTAAATAATTAAAGCAAGGTGGCATAATTACTAATACCTCGGTAATGCACAACGTCCAATCACGAAGCTAACACTCTATAAATCTCACTCAATATCGAAACGCAACATCAAACGTACCCGACGATCGGCGACATCAAAGGATCTCGCGAATGTCACAGGCAGTGACGTCACAGACGCGGTAATTACAGCTGTTAATGTCGTGGTAGGATGTCAACACCGACCAGATTTAATATGCACTATATTAGTTGAAATCCCACGCAGTCACACCTGTGTGTGATACTGTTTAGTAATCATTAAAGTAAACTATCTCCATATTTATGTGATCCTGGTACTTTGAAGGCGTTTCTAATGAGAGGGCTCCACACTCGCGCCGCGAAAGCCCGCGAAGGCCTCGAACCGCGAGTGTGGAGGGTTTCGCGGCTTCGCGTATGGGCTTCGCGGCTTCACGTTCGCGCTTCGCGGCGTTCCCCGTCCGGTGGCGGTTTTTTGGTCCGCGTCAAAGAACTTGTGTGCCGAACTAATGTTGCCGTGATTCGCGGCCGCGGTTCACGCGCGAGTCTGGAGGGCTATATTTTTCGCACCGTTTTCATGCGCAAACCGCGCCCGTGATTCGCGGCCGCGGTTCGCGGCGCGAATCACAAACAACAAAAAAAAACTTTATTCGAATAAGCTCACATAATAAGCATTTTTAAATCGTCAATTCTTTTATGAAATGTTACATACAGATTCAACACATGCATAATGAAACAATAAGTCAAACAGATATGGCGCTCGCCGTAAATCAAGCCCGACTTGAATTCGCGCATGATCATTGAAAAATTGCACGAATTTTAAAACGATATTTTTCCGACGTCTCTCTGCGAGGCATCCGGCCGTCGCAGATACTACGGGATGCGAAATTTAAGGATTTTCGTTGTTCCTGGCTGTATTTAACATTGAATTTAAATATTCTAATAGAAGTCTGAGCAATGCTACTGTACTAATATTTCGTTTAAATTCGTATCACTCATATATTAACAGGAAACTAAGAAATCACGATTATTTTTTACGGTTTAGCTTACTAAAGCAGTCCCTAGACTGCTGGCATTCTTGTATACTTACTTTATTGGTATATTTTATTGGTTTTAAAATTAAAAACATGCTCAACAAATAATGTGATCAATAAAATCTACTGAAATAGATATATTTATAGCAGATCAATATGAAAAAATATCAATGACCTTTGTGTTATAATAACACGAGTAAGATAAAACTTTATCAATATTACTGATAATATCCGTAACATCACATTATCTAAGCGCGAATAATGGATTATAAGTTATAAGATATATAAAAATCTATGAATAAAAAATAATGTAGCTAGTTGAATGTTCATTATCAATTCGTTTATTTATAGAACGTCTGGTTACTGAGAAATTAAGATTACTTAGCAAATCAATCAGATATTGGTCTAAATTAAAAAGAGCTGACAAAAACCTTCAGGTGCAAAATAGGAAGTATTAGCTGACTTGTTATCACGAGATACGCAGTATCAAGAAAATTTTAATAGTACCATTGAAGATTCCAAAATCGTAATTACTGTTAGATACATTTTAAAACGAGTATAGGGTATTCTTTGAATAATTGCCCTATGTTGCTACCACTAACAAATTGTCAGATGACAGTCTACACACACACCCAAAGTAAATATACTGAATAACTTATATAACAAATGACAGTCTATAACGTAACAACACTACAGAAGATTTTTTAAACAGAATAAAATGCAAGACAAAAAGGTATATTTGCATTTGTCAACGCTGGGTTCTATTCGTGAATCGCGTTCACAAAACGAATGAGCTCATATATCACGGGTTAATCATCACGTTTTTAATAAAAATGTGCAGACGGTCGCCCGAGTGTGCCTCTGATTGCAAAATGAATATCCAACATGCACATACCAATACGTGACAAAAAACTTTTATACTTAAACTCTTTTGCGTTCTGGTTTTATTTACAACTTTTAAGTAAGAAGTAATCACTTCCATGCAATTTTTGAACAAAAAATTACAGGTAAGTACAAAAAAACGTATACGGGTCAATTTTGATTGGCTTAATTTTCGTGTTTTTTTTTTAATTTATGGTTTTTTGAGAGTAATAGCAAAGGGAAATTAATTTCATGCTAAAATATCCTATTGGTTGGGGTGAATAGTGAAAAGTTTGCGAAAATAGACTATACCATTCAATACCTTCACACGCTAAAAGTATTTTATACTTTATCGTCAATTTAGATTTCATCATCTGCCAGCAAATTATCGTAATTATAAACCACGGGACCACTTCAGAAATCTCAGGTTGCTGTCCAAATATACGTTGGGGTCCGTTACGAGTTTCACAATCAAAAGAATCTTAGTCCGACCCCATATCTATTCTTCTATACCCCTGCCCAATGGAATGTATTGACTAGCAAATATGAGCTTTATTAAAAAAACCTTATGGTACATTACAGGTTTGTTTTTATGAACAGCATGAAAGTCGAGTATCTAGCAAAGAAATCGTCAATAAACAAAAGTTTGAGTTAAATTAATGCTCTACTTCTTGGTTGTAATGTAATGTAATGTACAGTGTGTTTTTAATTCTGTAAAAAAACTTTATTTTATTTTATTTTATTAGGAACAACAAACATTTACAAAATGATGTTATACTTATACACTTACATAAAAACTTTACTAATTTTGTAAACAACCACGTTATCCACAACATTACATTAAAAGAAATTGAATAGTTTCTATTGTTACATATATTTTAATTTAATTTCAGATCTTACATCTTAGTATCTAGATTTTGAAGATGCAGCAGGACTTCCGTCCTGGCCCCCTACTCAAATGGCCAATTATCTATTCGTTCGCTAACTTAAAAAATAAAAATAAGCCATAAACCTCTAAAATTACGTTTCGTAGGCTTGTCAATTCTATACAATACATCAATGTTTGTGATTTACATAAACTTGCAAAGTGTGACTTGATCGTCTAATTGCTTATTTTTAAACTTTAAGTTAGCGAACGAATAGAAAATTGGCCATTTGAGTAGGCCATCTGAACTGCCCAGGAGAAAGCTTAAACAAATCGATGTCAACAAAATGATCATTATAATTTTGCATAACGTGACGCAAGGGCGCACGTTTACCAGCATTAGTTTTACACATTTTTAAAGCAAAGAGTTTATGTGCTCTGGAGTTGCGTATACGTTGAGATCTACTTGGTATGCTTAAGGAAACATTATTTATTAAATGAGCGCAATCAAACTGATTCTTTATGACTTTGTATAGAAATGTTTGACTTATAAGCATTCTACGCGATTTTAGAGAAAGCAGAGAAAATTTATTGAGAAGTTCAACGTATGACGATTTGGTATGAAAGCATTTATAATTGACAGATCGTACAAACTTCTTTTGAACTCTTTCGAGTTGGTCACTATATTTTAGGTAAAATGGATCCCATACTATTGTTCCATATTCCAACTGTGATCTAACTAGCGATCTATATAAGGCCATATAGGAAGAAGGACGCTTGAAATTTGCACAAGTACGCATGACAAAACCATACATTTGAAAAGCCTTGTTTACAACACTGTCCACATGTGCATCCAGATGCAATTTACTGTCTAGAAGAACACCCAGATCTCTTATTAAGGATACCTTTTGTAGTGGAATATTACCTATGGAGTATTGAAAATTCACACTATTGGTTTTCTTAGTGAATGTGATACTTTTGCATTTGGAAATGCTGAGCTGTAATTTGTTCTTGACACTTTACAAATAATGTACTTTTAATAAAGATAGGTTATTTATATACAACAGAGATAACAAATTCAAACTACAAGTAGGTTTTTTTAAGTTTATTGCCGTTATTAAATCTGTACGATAGTATGTCAGCAATGAAAGTCACTTTATGACTTTGTCATAGCAACTTTTTTGACAGATATCTCACTTTTTTAAAGATTAATCGAAAGTCATAAGTTGCTACGATTAAGTCCTAAAAAGTAAACGACTTACGTTGCTAACTGTACTATTTTGATACTGATAAATACTGTCCCAGCACCATTGCTGGGACAGTATTTATCAGATCAAAATGCATCCATATGCACAGTGTATATCAATCTGTAAGCAATTGTGATTGATGCTGGAGTTACACAATTAGGAAGCACGTAATACAAGTCTTGCGCGAATTCAAGTGGAAGATTATAAGATGGAAGCTTATATGGACGCCATAACCGACATTGAATCACTGGGCCATCAAAATAAGTTAATTATTATAAATTAGCAAAACATCATACCGTATTATACGTTAGGCGCGGAAAACAAAACGCTACTCCCTTGATACGACCCTTGAGGTTATAAAAGCATCCGGATATTTCGAAGTCACGATTATGTACCTCAATTGTTTTCTACCCCAGAGCCCAGAAGGACAAAAGATGGCCTGATAAAATCGTACACGAGTAACAAAACCTTTTCAAACGGATTATTTTCGCAGACCACTTAAGCTATTACCGTGAAATAATTATGATGATTGGGAATTATAGAAATGCTTTAATTTTCTTTCACTTAGTTCGTGTGAAACTCGTTTTTATAATTTTGTAGGCATGAAAATATTTTGAAGTGATACCTTCCTAAGCGGCGTTGTACGCTTTTTTGTAATAGGGAAAAATGCTAAACTCGCGTCAGTAAGAATCACGTGACCCTGATCGAAAATTCGTAAGACGGATTTGACGTATGGAGAGTAGACAGCCGGCGACGGAAGTATCCCCCTCTCTTTCTACGGGGCGCGGTGAAAATAGCGGGGCGTCATTTCAAGACGTAAACACTTGTGTCACCATAGCAACGCGCTAATTTTTTTATTCAATGTCAAAACTCTAGATTTTTTTGTCAAGCTATGGATAAGACTTTCGTACAATACTGTTCTGTATTCGTAAATTCAAATGCAGAGTAAATTCGTAAGACGGCAGTTCGTGCAAAATGATTCCCTAACCATTCCAAAATATCAAAAATGCACAACGTTAATATTCAAGTTTTCACTTCTGCCGGCACTCCCGGAGTGCAACCCTATTTTTTTCCTAATGTTGTTTTAGACAAGTTTAAAATAACAGTAGGAAAATACATTTATTTTAACGTTAACTGGGCCAAAAACCATCCATATTTTTTTTATATTTTTAACCCTAACGTTTCTATAAAAACGTGACGAACTGTATCATAAAGACACATAGAGGGTCACGCCACGCCACCGTTACCCTTTCGCTCTGCATTTTTTTTATTTTTTCGTTAAAAATACCTTTTTTTGCTCGAACCATTGTTAAGGATTTCGCACGGTTCGTTATGATAACCGTAGTGTCACACCGATTTGAATGAAACTCTAATTTTGGAACCCTTTCTCTGTCAATGGCATTGGAACGTACGACATCTTGTCTTTCGACAATTCCTACCTGTCTTTATGAAGATGTCAAGGGTTGAATCTTTCCCTTGACCTTTGACACTATAGGGTTAATTTTTTTCAGATTCGCGGAAACATAAATGGTGTTAATCAACGCCAATTGTTGTATATTGTAATCTCATTAAAAATAATTTATAACAATTAAATATCTTATCTATAATTAATTCACATAGGGGATAAAATATAGCTAAATAACAATAACAATAATCTATAATAAATTATATCTAACACGCTGTACCAAATGTAACGGTTCTTGAAGTATAGGTATGGTGTGACTCAGTCTGTCTGTCTGTCACAGCTGGATATCTCGAGAACTACTAATGGTATCAACTTGAAATTTGGAAAAGTTTAAGATGACATTTGCCCAACTATTTTGCAAATAAGAAATAAATAAAAAAATAAATGTCTTTTTTACAACAGGGCCTGAAAAGGGGTCTTAGGGTCTTAGGGGTATCAGGGTATCATATGAAAGAGCGCCGTTTGCACATTCTTAATCATATTTTTATTTTTTTTCTAGACCCCATAGTTTTCGACTTATGATGAAAAATGTAAAAAAAAATACCGTTCCCCCCCCCCCCCCCCCCCTTATCTCCGAAGTTTGCAAAGTGAAAAATCTGAAATAATTCTATGTGATAGCAGTTTATATAAAGATTACAGGAAAAATAAAACGATGTCTCAATATAGCACACTTTTTTAGAAATGATCAAATTTCTAAAAAAGTTAACATTAGTTCCACTATCGGTCATGAGATGGCGCTGACCTAAAACTGCAATACTAATTTTATTATTCTACTCTGCAGTGTGGTTTGATGGTGCAATTATGATGGTACGGAACCCTCGGTGCGCGAGTCCGACTCGCTCTTGACCGGTTTTATTTATTTCTAATAGTAAAACACTCGTACAATAAACATATAGTACATTACTGACGCGGTCAATAATGACTGCATTGCTGGCAGCGCGATGATGATGGCCGATAGCGTAGCTTAACGCAGGTCCAGGCCGTCACAGCGAATTTTGACATTATTGACATTTTTTACATTTTTGAGCAAAGCACTATACAAGACTTGGTCCAAAATTACAAAAATGTTAAAAATGATTAAAATGACAAAAAAAGGTAAAAAGTCAAAAAAGTAAAAAAAGTCAAAAAGTAAAAAATATCAAAAAGGAAAAATAGCAAAAAAGTTAAAAAAAAGTACAAAAACATCATTTTCAACAATATAACACCCGCGCAAATAAGGAATGGGATTGAAAATGGCGGCTCACGGCGCTTACCACAACGAGTGTGACTGAGAGAGCGATAGCGAGAAGTGAATATGATGAACGCGCCTCTTTTAATCCCATTCTTTATCTGCGCGGGTTGTCCAATGTACTTTTTTCACCTAACTATGTTTGAAACAAAACTCGACAATAATGGATTCTCAAAGGAAATTGCTGGTGGCTAAAACTCGACAATAATGAAATCCCATACAACTTTGTTGCGTCACCATCGGAGAAGCGCGGCAACCTTGACTTTGTTCAAAGAAGGTTGTCGAAATAATGATGATATTACAAGCATTTTTGAGTAAAAGGGATTTACTCAAATTTCAAACTTTTGAGAATTTTGAAGTGCATAATTTAGGATTTTTTGATATGATTAAGGCAATCTACGTCGGGGAACAAACACTATAGACTAGGTGTATGCAAAAAAACAAATCGATATACAGGATAGCCGTTTGGCACTCGTATAAGTACTTGAGGTCAAAACAATATTTTTCACCCGCAGGTTAAAAAAAACTCCCTTAGGAGAAAAGTTGTTACGACGTAACCTATTTTTATATTTGGAAAAAATATTTTGTTCTAAAACCTATATCGTGTGAGGGTTTTTGAGACGATCCTAAAAATAAAATATATCACAAAATTTTATTTCAGCCACTTGTTTTATATTTTCAAAATTGCTTTCTTGGGGTCAGATATCAGTCTAAGGAAGTTCTTTTCTAAAACTGCGACTGAAAAATATCGTTTTGACCTCAAGTATACGTATGCCAAACGGCTATCCTGTACATCGATTTGCGGTTTTCCTTTGGTATTGGGCTCATACGCCACTATTAGGCACTAACTAGAATCCAACCCATTTAAAGGAGGTATGCCTGGTGCAAATAAATAAGGTTTTGATTTAACTGATTTTCAGAAGCATTATCATAATGTTTGAACTTTTTTAAACCATAAAAATGTTTTATTTATCATACTAAAATTATGATTGACAGGCTCTTCACTAGATCAAAACTCAAACACGCCGTATAAGCTCACATAAAGTCATAACATGTTTTAAAAACGCATTCACATAAATACTTATTGATTGTTAACAAAACTACTTAGCTCAGTTGAGTCAGATAGAGTTTCGCACATAGAACATTTATGATTCAATCAGTAGAATAGCTCAGACATTACATGGTACGATTTGTATGGACACCTGCAGAGACCCATAGGTGTTCTTACCTTTTATTTCATCCTTAAAAAAGCAACCGAACCAACAAAACTCAACCTTATTGCAAAGACTTAATGTCGGTAAAAACACAAAGAGTAGCCACAGGGCGTATCTTTATTGTCAAGCCAGTGACGTGAATAATAATTCCTCCCAAATCCTTTTTAGTGATTATCATTTAAATGACAATAAAAGTCATGTTATGAGGGGACGTGACAATGGCTCAAAGTAATAATCGTTTTCAGTTCAACAAGCAAACTTAAGTAACATCTTAAGTATGGTAATGTTTCGTAAGTTTCATAATAGATTTATCGTAATTGCTCAACATTAATGCAAACGGATTATTTTTTCTAAAACATTATTGATAAATTTAATTTATTAATTTTATTAAAATTAGTTTTATTACACATTACTGCGATTATATATTAATTAATATAATATAATTTGTGATCATACATCTTCGAATGAGTACGTCATAAAAATAAATATTAAGGTTACAAATATTAAAGTCATAGTACTTATCAGTAACATATTACAATCACATATCTGCGTAAAAATATTCTTCATTAAATTGTAGAAGAAACCCATAAACTAGTCAAACTTCTATTTTCATATGAAAACGTTGACCAGTCCGATTTGTTCCCTCATAACATGTAGCTAGCTAGTAGAGCCGCGATTGCGTAGTAAATTTTAAAATAAATTGGTATAAAATCAGCTTTTAAAAGAGGTGTGGTAACCGTACCCTCTTTGAGACGTCTTTCAAAACCGAAGTTAGGGGCAAACCTGGCACCTATATACCTACGATATCGCACATCACAAAGCTCAAAGAGAAATTGCCATTCACAGACATAAAACGCAGACACGTGTATTCTGAACGCATTCCCCTCGCACGCTCCTCAGAGAGGTTAGGAGGAGGCTTTTAAGAGGCCGAGTGGAGACCGCTGTACCGATCGGCTCCACTGCTCACCCCGGCGACAGTAAAAAATATGAGCATCCCCCCCACAGGGGGGCGGCGCCATCTTGAAAAACTTTGTCACTTGTAGCCGCAAATCGATTTGTGTCTACGAGCTACGATGTAGCGCGTAGGCGGAGCGGAGGTGACTATCAGACCATCGGTAACATTTAGTTCTATTGTTGCTACGAAATTTCGAAGGTTGTATTTTTCAAGGAGTTTTTCCACTTTATTATTTTAAAAATAGAATCAATGCATTATTAACAACTTTCATGGCCCTTTTTAGACTTGCTAGCATTAGATAATTTTACATTTCCCACAATATCTGATTATGTTTTCAATATAAACATGGTTTTCTCGTAGTCACCCTTCTCAAGCTAATGAAAAATGTATTGGGATAACATTTGAGTTGCAAACTGTAGATAAAGGTATCTGTGGACAATACGCCAGCCGAGGCAGGCGAGCAAACATCCTCCAGCAGTTTACACTCCTAATTAATAACTACGTAACTGGTATATATTGAACACAGTTAAATTGTATTTTGTATCTATTTTATACTTACAGTGTTTTTAATACTGTATAATTACATATTTATTTCGTCTTCTTCTTGATATACTGCACAAAATATTGATAAACAAGATTGGATTTACGTAGAAAATTTTATTTAATGTATTAGCTTGATATGGCGTTCTCTGTACCACAGCAGACGGTATCGTGTGCTCCATCGATAACAGTTACGTATAAATATCAATGAAGAACGGTTTTTATCATTTGATAACGTCAATTTATCACTTAATGACAGCTTCAATTTACTGCCTGATAATTTATTGTTTATTGAAAAAGATTATTTGTTATTTTTTTGCATAATCTGTAATTAAAAGGAATTGGCCGCGAATTTCTAAGCAACGTCACTAAAGGAAAGAAATTATTTAAGCGTTTACGCCTTTTGCAATTGCCTTAATATTTTTTATAATAATGGGAATTACTACTTTAGCATACCAAAAAAAACATATTGTTCTCCAAAATTAGTAAATGCTCACCAAATCCTAAACCGCCCAAGAAGATTTGGTGAGCAATAATTAATTCTGGATTTGGTTAGGTTACTATGGTGATCATTTCAACATAGGTCATAAATAATTACACTATGCTATATATCATACTAATAATGACACAATCTTTAAGTAAATAATAAAAAATACAAAATTGTGGCGCCAAACTTTCCTAATCAATCTTCCACAAGATTATTAACTACCTATCATATAAATACTCTTTTTCAAAAGTCAGTTACTTCGTTCTGCATGTAATATCGGATACAAGCAAAGTATACAAATCCGGCAGTGGCTTGAAATTAATTTCACATAGCCCGCGGCGGAGGGCGCGGGCGGGCGGCTCTCGGACCGCTAGTGGTTTAGTGATGATTTGATTCCGTATCGCTTATTGTAACGTTAGCATTTTATTAATGTATTTGCCCTTGACGTAAACAGAGTTTAGACACAAGCGTGCACTATGCTATGCTGTGCAACATCGTTACTGGTTAATAAAAAGTCTGCAACGGGTGGTAGGAAAATATAGATGATTCAAAAGCGCTTAATTACTAAGTTTATTTGTATAAAGATAGTTTGACTTTGACTTTACACTGGTTCTAAATCTATTAAAGTGTTAACTTTTCTAAAGTGCGTGTAATTAACTAATGATCTCGCAATCCCAAGCCCCTCAAAGTTTAGTTTTAGGTTCTTACAGTAGTAAGTTTTCTTAATTAAATAATATCAATGAGAAAGTTTTACGAAATCTAATTTAAACCTATGACTTGGTTTCTCAGAAAGGGCAAATTCATAGTATCCTACCCACTTATTTTGAATGTTATTTTTTTGTTTCAACAGTTTATCACGATTACTTCAATTGCATAGCATTTTTCTGAGGAAACTTTGTAAAAATGAAATGGGGATTTCAGAACACGTGAATGAACAACTTTGGATGGAATGAATGGAACCAACCACAGAATCTGGAAAAAAATCAGCTGTTCCATAGAAAAGTACAACATCGACTCGACTATAATGTATGGAAACAGATTATTTTTTTCGCGATTTCGTGATTGGCCCCGTAGTAAAAGTTGTTCATTCACGTGATCTAAAATCCCCTTTTCATTTTTAGATTACTTAAAAATTAACTGTGTATAAATAATAAGTTAAATTATAAAATAGGAAAATCAACTCGTCACCATTTTAGTTACTATTGAATTGTTACTCGTAATTAAAAACGGACAAGCAAGATTATTTTTCCAATAGCTCAATACCGAACGTAAATAAAAAAAAATCTACAATTTTTAACCTTGCATCCCATCCCATCACTACCTCTCGGAGACACGTGCGTTGCGGTCCGGATAATCATGTTGTGCGCAAACAACTACGGGCAAATGTGCTCTCCGACTGAATGGCTTAATTATCACAGCACGATGCGTTTGATTTGGTGTTGCGGCGGTATTTCATACATTATTATTTAAGGATAAAACGTGGGCGGTCGCCAACCAATCCTACAACTACAGTGACCTTGGTATATAGTCGGCATGTCGTGGATAAACATCGTAAACAGGCTGTCTACATGTTTTGAGATTTGTTGGTAACTGTTTAACTCTTGATTAGGATGGGTTGTACCATCTTGACTTAACCTTAACTTTAACAGATACAAACTTATTTAACTCAGTGACAGCGTCGCTGTCGTCTATGGCGTAATCTAGGTAACAATATGTAATAACACCTTAGTTCCGCTTTTGACCACTGGCTCAGATAAGCTTGTCGCATGTACCGTTAAAGTTAAATCAAGATGGTGCAAGAGTGATACCTACCTGTCATGGTAACCATGGTAATTTTGCCAGCTACATCACTAGAAAAGTCATAACGTATAAGAAAACATCACTAACGGCCAATTTCAATAACCTATCTTAAGAAAGAGATAGACTTACTAAAGATTTGTTGCTTAGATATTTCTATTAAATGACATGAAATTACAACAGTTAACACATTGATAGTAGGCCTATTTCTTACTAAAGATAGATTATTGAAATCGTCCCTAAGTTAGTTATTTTCCATACTTATCAATATGGCTACGTAGCTAACGAAATAGCGATTATCAAAAAAAATTCTAAATGCTTACATTTTATAAAAATTTCAAATATAAAAATCATTATCAATCTAATAAAACCATGTGAACACTTTTAAGCTGTTATTCTACAATAATTGAATCATACATCATACAAAACGTTCCGTTTATAGAACGGGAATCTCCCTACTGGATTCCGCACTCCGCCGAACAAAAGGGTTCAAACAAAAAGAACAAAGAATAAAACAATGGACACAGTTAATGTGAGAGTTTACGGCATTATGTTTGAACATGGGAAGCGATCCACTCGATCATTTATAATGGTTTTTGAATATTCTTTATTTACGAGCTATTTTGATTGCTTAGAAAGGAGAATTGCTCTACCTTTATATATGTATACATTTATTGTATTAGGTAGGTATCATTCAAGTAGAACTTATAGCTATTGTAGAGTCTTAACAAGCTCTCTCAGTGATATAATGTTTGAATCTTTACAAAACAGACGAATGCTCCCAGGTCAGGGTATCTTTATAAATACAAGGTGCTTTTACTTTATTTTTTTAGTCTCAACTTTCATGTTCAAAATATGGCTGAAAGTGAGTAGCAAAAATAGTAGCAACAATCCTTCAAATTTTTTGCCGGCCCTTTGTCCACCGCCACTGTCCCGTCATCGTTACGAGATTATTTTATAATGAGTTCAAGATGACATGACGTGTGTTCAGTGGACAGACGGTAAAGTAAATGTATGTACCGCTACCACACCGCTACTTTGGGGCCGTCATCTCATTCTCGTAACGACCAAAAAAATCTACAGATCTCACACTACGCGCAACTATCAAGGGCGTTGAAAATGTAATTTAGAAATAAAGCACACGATAAAATTTGACAAGTTAATAGGAATTCCTTCTTTATTGTACTGACGATAAAGTGATCGGAGCGCAGACTAACCTCGCGCGTAAGGGACTCGCTACAGCCTAGACTAGATAAGGTCCGCCCGCCTCCTAAGATGGCTCAAACTGTAGCTTAATTCAAATCCGAGATCCATTTTTTCCGTTTCTTGAATAGCGAGCTCAAAAAAGGTAGCATACTTTTTGCTACTCTGTTTCAGCCATATTTTGATCATGCAATTGAAGACCCTTCGTTCTCTACAGTCATTCAAAATAGTTATCCAATCAAGGCGGCCACACTTGGTCGGTTTTACGCAGTCATTAAGTATTGTGGTATGTTCGTTGGGCTCAAAGACCACATTTACGCTTATATTTAACTTTAAGTGTTTGATACGTGGTCGGAATGACTGTGTAATTGGCTATTGTTCTACGTTTTGTTGTTACCTACTGGAATAAACATATACATATATCTTTATCTTATTCTGTTCATTACGGGTACTAAACTATTGCGAATCAAGCGAGAAAATACTGAGAGTACACCAAAGATACGTTTGATGCTGTGAATGTGTGTCTGAGAATACAGAGTTATTTTAAGTGCCACGATAATGAGTGGGCTTAACTTCGTTTACTTTAGCTTACTCTGTGGTTTGTGCATAAATAAAAAAGATAAAGTCTACATCTTTATACATACTAAATAATTTCAAATTTACATAACAACAATTTTCCGTCTCGTTTTGCCTAGGGTTGTCAAAACGACACTCCCCTTCGGATTGATAAAATAGCTCACACACAAATATCCCAAACGATAGACCCCACAAGAGGCTAAAGGCACTCCAGGGCTCTCAACCTAAACGCTTTAACTATGTCCCAACCCCATAGACCCTCCAAGACTGCTCACTCCACTTATCTCCAAAAACCGTTGACGCAGCTAAAGAAATATAGACCTTATAACAAAGTTATAATAGGGATATTTGATTGAGATTCCCTTGATAATGATGGCACTCAAACCAATGGGTTTGCTATTGCTCCTAATTGGTGGTGGCACTTGTAAAAAACTGTTGCACGCGCCTCCCTTATGTACTTAGTACTTATGTACATTATCATATTAATTTATAACAACATTCTATTCCGCGATAAGGTCTACTATTAATATACCTACTGTTGATACAGGTCAATGCTATAAAGCTACGTATTCAATCTCTTCCGCGGTTACGTCCATCAATGTATATGTGCAATAATTGCCCCGGGTCAGTGCGACCGGAATGCGGCGAGCGGCACGCCTGCGCCGATAATAAGCGCCTCCTCGGTTGCTTTATGTCGTCGCCATTCGACACACTGCCTAATTAAAATCATAATAACACAGCCCTGCGCTAAGATTTATTGAACTGACAAACTGTAAAACACTTCGGTTTTACTGTCTGAAATGAAACATGAGGAAATTGGCACTAACAACAATTTCGACTGGAATTTGATTTTAACACGGATGGCACTTTTCGTACTTGGTGTGTTTTACGTAACCTTGGGTAAAGATCTTTAAAGGTAATTCTGAGTTTTGGCGCCATGTTATCCTTGTTACTTAAGTATACATTACAGAGTTTGGTTCGTCTGTAATCATTTATATAATTGTTCGCAAAATCGGTGTAGTTCTGTATCTTAATATTTGTCTCAAAGTCCAAGAAGTTGAAATGAATTACATCTGCCTTCTAATGAGAATCAAAATAAGTCGTAGTAAAAAAAATCCGGCCAAGTGCGTGTCGGGCCACGCGCCATAGGGTTCCGTAGTTACCTTATACCATACCATATTTAATACCACCTATAATTTTTCGTCTGCAAAAATAACTTTGTTTTTCACAGTGTTGGTATGAATGACAAAGTTATATTTGCGGTTTTGGAAAATGTGCTATATTTCAAAAACTAATTACTATATCTCGTTCAAACTAATTTTGGTTGAAAGTGTTTATTAAGATCTACAGCATATATTTTTTTTAGATTTTTCACTCTCTTATTTCAAAAGTTAAAGGGGGGGGACACACATTTTACCACTTTGGCGGTGAATATCTTTCAAACGGTCGACTTTGAGAAAAAGTTGTCTTACAAACCTCAATGTCATTTATAAAGACCTATCTATAGACAACCAACACGTGTTGGTTTGAAGAAAAAAAATTTTTTCAGTTTCAGTTCCATGTATGGGAAGCCCCCCCTTAATCTTTTATTTTTCTTATTTTTGTATTAAATTCGTTAAGCGGTTAACAGAATACATCTACCTACCAAGTTTCAACTGTGTAGTCATAATACTTTCGGAATAAAGTGGCTGTGACATACGGACAGACAGACAGACAGACAGACATGACGAATCTATAAGGGTTCCGTTTTTTGCCATTTTGGCTACGGAACCCTAATTATCGCAGTAAACTTGAAACAAGCAACCAACGTCCAAATTATCTGCATAACATGAAATGTAATAATATGCCTTTAATAAACGTAACAAATGAATACTGTTTCTAAAGCAATTAAGATGAAAGACAAAACCGATTTTAACGAGAAACCGAGTCAAATCATGGTCATGATATAAATCAAGATATTGCATAAATCGATTTCCATAAATATGACACACTATAGAAGTATAGAGCGATACGGCTTAAAAAATACAGCCATTTGAAAGATAAGTAAATTAGATGTATATACTTTCTTCTTCCTTCTTTAAAGAAAGAAAATAAAAACGCTTGGAACCATCTCATATTACTAGCTATTTAATAGTTTACTAGTACTATATGGTTTTTAGTTCAAACATAAGTTATTAAAAACGGTTTTAGTCTCACCTTTCTACTTCTATTTGAATCAATGTCATTTCATACCTCATACCATACATAAGTGAAAGAGTTTTTGCGAGTATCAGTTCCTTCGATAAAATTAATATAATAATGTAAAGAATTCTTTATATTTTTCTTATTTGGGTCGTCGCAGTACGATTTCTCGTATAAATATGAAAAAACATACTTTATGTTACTATTTTTGTGTCATAATATAAATCTTTGATTTAGAATCTTAATCGTTTTTAGGGTTCCGTACCAAAATGGTAAAAAAGGAACTCTTATGGTGTGACTCAGTATGTCTGTCTGTCTGTCTGTATGTATGTCTGTCTGTCACAGCTGGATATCTCGATAACTACTAATGGTAACAACTTGAAATTTGGAATAGTTTAAGATAACATTTGCCCAACTATTTTGCAAATAAGAGATAAATAAAAAAATAAATATCTTTTTTACAACAAGGCCTGAAAAGGGTTCTTAAAAATTTGAAGTGGGGCTACTAGGGCATGTGGGGTATCATATAAAAGAGCGCTGTTTGCACGTTTCAATCATTTTTTCTTTTTTTTCTAGACTGCATAGTTTTCGATTTATGATGAAAAATGTAAAAAATACCGTTCCCCCCCCCCCCTTATCTCCGAAGTTTGCAAAGAGAAAAATCTGAAATAATTCTGAAAAATTATGTGATAGCAGTTTATTTATTAAAGATTACGGGAAAAATAAAACGATGTCTCAATATAGCACACTTCTTTAGAAATTATCAAATTTCTAAAAAAGTTAACATTAAGTCCACTATCGGTCAAGAGATGGCGCTGACCTAATACTAATTTTATTATTCTACTCTGCAGTATGGTTTAATGGTGCAATTATGATGGTACGGAGCCCTCGGTGCGCGAGTCCGACTCGCTCTTGACCGGTTTTATTTAGTTAACAAAATGTCGCTAAGCATTTTATAGCAACATCTTTGCCATATTGACATTATTATATCAATATTAATAAATTAATAAGAATAATAATTATGAAACGTTCCGTCGCGTCGTTTGCGTCAGTGAAATGGATAGATAATCGAATTATATTGCACCTATCAGTTCTATTTGTTTCTTATATCTTTATCATATCCTGTATTTTTCGGTTTTAGTTTATAATACTGTACCTATTGTTAGACAAATAGCGAAGGCGATAAAACGATTACGTTACGATTAGAAAAGTTATACATTTCGCATAGTGTTATTAATACTCTTAATGGGTAATAATTAAAAGTATTGATTGTAAAAGATATATTTTTGGGTACTTCAAAAAGAGGATTATTTTTTAAAATCACTTCGTATTCCGTCTGTCTGATGTCTGTAGTTAGGTATGTAGTAGAGTTGTATACTTACAATGATAAAGATTTATCATTAGTATTTTTTGGCATTTCATTTAAAAAGTAAATAGTTGTAAATCAATTTTACCATTAAAACCTTAAGAAAAAAGGTACACTGGTTTTATAGAAAAATACAAAGTTTTATTTTGTATGTTTCAAAGGCACAATAAACAGCATTACTTATTTGTATCCAATCTCACTGACACTTATAGAAACGAAAACAATTCTAAATTTCCCATAGATTTTATGCACAACCTTATACAGCAATAAAATCTACCATACCTATGCCTACTGGTGTTAATTGTTAAGTGGGTAATCTATTGAAATTTCAACTAGATAACTTAAGTATAAACTTCAGTAGTTATAAGTTAAACCATGTTTAAGGTCATTACCCTACTAATATTATAAATGTGAAAGTTTGTGGGTTTGGATGTTTGGATGTTTGTTCCTCAATCACCCAAAAACGACTGAACGGATTTGGTTGAAATTTGGCACACAGATAGTAGATAGCCTGGATTAAAATATAGAATACTTTTTATCCCGATATTCCCATGGGAACGGAAACCACGCGGGTGAAATCGCGGGCAGCCGCTAGTAATAAATAAATTAAAAAAAACATACCATAAAACTGGTTCAATCAGAAATATTATGCCGGATCTCAGCATTTATCCCAATCTGAAGGCAACGCGTAAAAGGTCACTAGGAATTTTATATAGTCCCAAAACAAACGTCTATTAACCATTGAACACTTTCTCATCACTAACAATAAATTGTCTATTATCATATACCAAAGATATGTGAGATAAGACAAAAAGGTATTCGATAAACGTAATCGTCTTTTGCTCAAAATTCTAATCGAGTACACTCAGTGAAAACATGATAGTGAATGTTAAATTAATATTGATTAATGCCGTAACCTTGGATTTCATAAATTATGATTATTGTATGTAACTGAATAATTCATTTAAAACTCAATCAATTAATCAATCAAAAGAACAACATTTTTTTAATTACACTAATTGAAAGTCAAAGCAATCAGAAATGCTCTATACTTTTTACCGACTTCAAAAGGAGGGAGGTACTCAATTCGACCCGTTTTTTTTTTTTTTTTTTTTTTTTTTGTTTTTTGTATGTACACCGATTACTCGAAGACGGCTGAACCGATTGAAATGATTCAAACGTTATTACATTAGGTAAACTTCCAAGTTGGTCCCATTTTTTAAAATTTTGAAATCGGTTCAGTACTTTTCAAGTAATCTTGAAAAAAAGCACGAAAATAGTATGATTTTTGTGTGAACTACCTCGATGATCAGTCGTATAACTTCTTTGTTTATGAACTGAATAAGATAATTATTTTTTTTGTTTGAAAAGGGATATCTTAAGTGTAGTTCTTTAACCGACTTAAAAAAGGAGGTTCGTAGTTTAACCCGCATGTATGTATGTTTCTCCGCGATTAACTCACGTTTGGCTGAGCCGATTTTTCTACCTAAATTATATACCTACACTACCTAATACAAAAGGTACCTACACTAAAAATTAAAAAATAAAAAATTGTTTAAAAAAACAAAAAACCGACTTCAAAAAACCTACCTCTCAAAAGCATGAAATAATATTCGTAATAATAAAAACACGTCTATTGAAGTCGGGTGGGGCTTTAAGAATAAAAAGAAGTCGGTAAAAAAGGAATTTGTACTCCAGCCCCACCCGACTTCAATAGACGTGTTTTTATTATTACGAATATTATTTCATGCTTTTGAGAGGTAGGTTTTTTGAAGTCGGTTTTTTGTTTTTTTAAACAATTTTTCAATATAATTTTCAATCTGATAGATACATCAAAACATATCATTTTTTTACGACATGATAGAACACTGATATAAGTCCGGTTATAACCAGAATGATAATTATTTTCAAAGTAATGACGATTTACTAACATTTTTATATCTACTTTACTGTCAAGACATTAAAAAAATCAAATTGATCCTAGAAGAAGTAATTGCTACAGAATAATTGTATGCAACTCGGTTTAAATATAGGTAAATCAGCGATTAAACTCGGAGGAGCTCGGTGGCGCAGTGGTTTAGCTCCTGGCCCAGCGATTGCGGAGGTTAAGCAACGTTCGCAAGGGTCGGTCATGGGATGGGTGATCAAAACTTTATTATCTCGAGCTCCTCCGTACTTCGGAAGGCAAGTTAAGTCGTTGGTCCCGGCTGCATTTGCAGTTGTTAACACCCACCAATCCGCATTGGGCCCGCGTGGTGGGTTATGGCCCGTTCTTCTTATCCACCCATAAGGAAGGCCTGTGCCCCAGCAGTGGGGACATTAAAAAAATGGCTAATGGAATGATTGATGGGAAAAAAATAGCTCACCTGTATTGTCATCATTATTTGCTGAAGGATCGCCATCTTCCTCTTTTCCTGTAACAAATAAGTATACAAATTATATCAGTATTGGCTACATTTAACTGAGAAACAGTTTCACAGATTCCGGTTAAGACATGCGGAAACTTGTTTCTGTCTTTTTCTTTGCGTGTAAAGCCCGCCGGTAACGATCAATTGCGATTGTCAATTTTTCCGTCAATTCCACTGTTGCAGCAATTGACAATTGCTTCAATTGCACGCGTAAACGATCAATTTTTCCGTCAATGGGCGTCAATTGCGGAAAAATTGACAATCGCAATTGATCGTTACCGGTGGGCTTAAAGAGAGTATGGAAAATAACCTCACTTCTGCACTTTTTCGATATTTTTCGTTGTTTTTTCATCCGTTAGCAAAATAAATCTTTCTTGAATAAAAGTTATTGGAGATACTTTACAGTACGTTAAAGTGTATTTTGATGTTGAATTCAATAGGTTTCCGCTATTATTTACGCCTAATTTTTTTACAATCATCTGTGAGGTTTAAACGTAATTGAATACTTATTGTAGCTACATACTAGAGAATCTCTTTAGCTTGCCGTATGTTTGTTTTGTGGCTCCAACTTTACATTTTTAGGGTTCCGTACCCAAAGGGTAAAAACGGGACCCTATTACTAAGACTCCGCTGTCTGTCTGTCTGTATGTCACCAGGCTGTATCTCATGAACCGTGATAGCTAGAAAGTTGAAATTTTCACAGATGATGTATTTCTATTGCCGCTATAAGAACAAATACTAAAAACAGAATAAAATTAATATTTAAGGGGGGCTCCCATACAACAAACGTGATTTTTTTGCCGTTTTTTGCTCGAAATTAATAACGACTACAGGTAGACAGTCGAAATTTTTACAGATGATGTATTTTTGTTGCCGCTCTAAGAACAAATACTAAAAACAGAATAAAATTATTATTTATGGCGGGCTCCCATACAACAAACGTAATTTTTTTGCCGTTTTTTGGTACGGAACCCTTCGTGCGCGAGTCCGACTCGCACTTGGCGGGTTTTTTATATAAAAATATGACCCCCGCAAACCATGGTTTCCTATCATGGACCCTTAAGTAGCTTTTATTTTACCTGATAGATGACTTTATATCTTTACTAGCGGCCGCCTCTCTTAAACTCTCAGAAATACAACTGTGAAAATCTCATCTAATTTCGTGCAGTAGTTTTTGCATGATGCGAGTACAAACATTCAGACAAAAAAAAATATTTGTATTTTTTTATTACTCTTATATAGACCCTTATTTTAATTTTTCTTAAATATCTTCACTGTACAGATATCAGGCAGTTACAATTTTATTATAATGTGTAAAGATACTCTAAGCTAAGTGAATAAAATTCAATGAAATTGATTACTTAATGTCTGACTGGCACCACCAAGTACTGGAGGGCTGTACAGTAAATTGCGAAGAAAATTTCATTTATTTACAACCTAAAGACACCTCGAGTGAGCAATTACCGTAAACATTGTCTATCACGAAAATAAAGCTAAAATTTTCAATACCAGACCATTAATTAATTTGAGGTTCGAGTTTTATAATTTACGTTCTTCTCAATTAACTACTACATTCAAGTGTTTAAATGTTAGTAGATCAACTATTAAGTTTTGATAGCGCCCAATTACCAGACTTGCAATATTGCAAGTACACATGACAGCACGTCAAGTTACACTGTAGTTAAACTGCGAAAACAACTTTTATTACGTAGGGCATAAAGGCGGTCTCAAGGTGAACATGTATAGTCTGAGGTGCCGTCGTGTGTACCTACTACATTAAACTTTGTTAATAAAAAAGTATAAATAAAATAATTAATATCGAACAAAACAAGGATACTGGTTACTGAAAATACTCACACTCACAAATCAGCCATAAAACTTGTGAAAGAGAATGGAGTAAGAGTCTCAAAAACTTTGTATTTTTTTAGTGAATGCTTTTCCACGTAAACTTTATTAATTAGCATACATAATCAAAATAAAACATTAATCAAGATCACACCATGTGCTGTCATATGTAGATGTAACGATATGACATGGATATCAAGTGGCTGATTGATACTCTACGAAATCAGTCTTGTGACATAATATGACGTCACAACATAGCATCGTTTGTTTCATAAAAATATACCCCCTTACTAATAAAGATTGAATAGCAGATGTATAGTTATACAATGGTTACTCTCTGTCAAACTATTTGAATTTGACATTAAAAAGAAAGTGACAAAACACTGTGTAACTATGCAGCTACTATACAATCTTTATAAGTAAGGGGGTTAGACTATAAGGTTTATGAACTCCTATGGGATGGGCTTCATAAGACTCAGACCAGATTGGTATTTTCCTTTCGTGATCAAAATCAGAAATGAAGAGATCCGCAGGAGAACACCGACAACGCACGAAAAATTTCTCAGCTGAAGGCACACTGGGCGAAACGTGTGTTCCGTTCCATTGGTTCTTTGTTCATTTTCCTCAATTCGTTCTAGACTATGTAATGTGACGAACCAATGGCCTTTGAGACAGACAGGTTAGAATAGCAACCGCGCACGGGACGCTCCGTGGGTAGCTCCCGAGAACAGGTCGCGAAAAGCTGCTGGATGCGGGCAGCGCAGGACTGATCATGGTGACGACGATGGACTTCGTCTTGCGGCAGACAATTATGGTGATGATGATGATGGAATAAAAATAAATTAGTTTAGTTATATGAAAATTATAGATGTATTCTGATTCATCACATTTTCATCAAGAATATTTTTTCAAATCAATCGTACATAAAATACAAGAAACTATAGCTGAGATCAAAGAAAATGTTTAAATACAATGAAGAATTTCCTATATCTATGCCGATGCCAAACCGATTCTAGCGACTTTAAGCTTGTAAAAATAGTTTTAACTTTAAGATAATACCGGTTCTATTAAGCAACAAGAACTGATAAGACAGTGGTGACCTTATCACCAACCTTGATCGGCAGCCATACACTGTGACTGACGTATCCAGTATGGTGATGGTTCTGATAAATATTGAAGCTGAAGAATCACAATAATTTTATCAAAGTAGGATTATATTTATTTATGATGTATTTTTTGCTTTTTGTTATTTCTAGCGGTTTCTAAGCTTTACAGCTTTATCTAGTTAGAGTTGGGACAGAATTCCATCTATAATCACGTAGCTGAAAATGTAAACTCTACCAAAACCCAACCCAAGCTAAAAATAACAAGAAATGCTTCATGACTCTAAACTCACCGATCTAATTACCCTTATATAATTGTCACGATAAAATCAATAACATTTTTGCAGTTGACTCATAAGAAAGTGTGCAGTACTCAAATTTACCGTTAAACAAGCACCTATAATAATCTTTGAAAAAATCTAAACACATCTTTCGTTCGTAGATCATAATTAAATTCGTCATACTACACTCCATATGCAACCCTCGCGCGTCTTAAGGCAAACGGTACAGAACACCTTTTCCACCCACTTACGGTGAATAATACCCGAGGCACGCGACAGGACATACGCACAAAAGCAATGCACTCCAGACCATCATTACAAGAAAACAAGTCAGACCAGCTGCCTTCCTACTTCCTCTCCATACAAAAGTGTAATACAAGATGTGTGTATTGTATGGATTATTTTAGACTCATTCATTACGACGCAATTTGGCGCGTGTTCTTATCTGTGTGTGTCAGCGCGTGCCGAGGGTTAAAACTGGTTCTATTTCTAAGTTTTATTAAAATCTAGGTGGTTATATTCCCAATAAGCGTTGTCAGCTTATCGATTTTATTTAATTCGATTCCATTTATCTTTATTAACTAGTGGCCGCCCACAACTTCGTCTGCGTGGACAGTGACTCGAAAACCGTTAGGCTGCGTTCAAACGATAACACACGACCCGACCTCAACCCGAACTCAACTCAAACTCACCTCAACCGCAGCCCACCTTGAAATACATCGCTTTCAATTTTGAGTCTTATGACACATTAATAAGCTCTTGTGTAATGTTCAGGTGAGTTTGAGGTGAGTTCGGGTTGAGTTTGAGTTGAGTTCGGGTTGAGTTTGAGTTGAGTTCGGGTTGAGGGCGAGGCGTATGCAGTTGCATCGACAAAATATAATAACGGAGCTTGATTTGATTTAATTTTATTTTATTTCACATTGTAAATTCTACTGATTTGAATTAATTGATATAATTTACTAACACTAGTCTTAAGATATTGTTACTAACATTTTTATGGGCCTTGCCTGAAATAAATTATTTGAATTGAATTGAATTAATGTGTTATAACACTCAAAATTGTAAACGCTGTATTTCAAGGAGTGGGCTCCGGTTGAGTTGAGTTCGAGTTGAGTTTGAGTTGAGTATGGGTTAAGGGCGAGTCGTGTTTTATCGTTTGAACGCAGCCTACTTTTTTCTGGATGAAATAGTAGGTACCTTTCATATTATGTTCTTTTATGTAACCCTGACAACGTGTATGCAAAATTTCATGATGATCGGATCATTTATCTATAGCTACTAACAACAAAAAAATCATGGTTTTTATCCTCGAAATTATTGTAAAACGGTGATAAATAAAAAACTCTGACGGTGACATAATAACAATACATAAGCACCTGTGGGTCTACCGCGCAAGTGTCGTCGGCATTGCTATTGTCTTCATTTGACGCTTGATGTGACACATTGCTACTTTTCTTTGGTAAGTCTTTATTTGTGCCATAAAGAAGTAGCAATGTGTCGCATCCATCTGTTAGGTGTAGAAGATGGCGACAACACTTGCGTGGTAGGGCCCTAGATGTGGATTATTTGCAGATATTAACAAACAGAGATTAAAATCATGATCAATAATTATTTCTCAATCTTTATGTAAATCAACCAATCCGATTGATTGCAAGCTACGAACAATTGCAAGTCATAATGTGGTCGCTTCGTACAGACTTCATAACTAGAATCGTCGATCGCTTTGTCATCCATCATCATCATTTTCATACGTGTCGCATTTTCCGTCCATACGTTATAAGCTCAAAATGATAATTCGATGCAAATAACTTCAATGATAACTAGTGTCTTTGGTACTTCATGCACTCAGTTTGGGCCATTTAGACGCTAGACGTTACTAAAATATTAAAGAACTTAAAAAAGTTATAGTTGTCATTGCTGTACAGAAACCATTTAGCAAATACTAGTGGTGCTGTATCATCAAATCATCATTTATCATTTTAGAGACGTCACCCATCGCTGACGTCAATAAAATGTGTTCGAATTTCAAGACTAGTCTTTATAAATTGACAAAAATCAAAATCAAAGGTGTCAGTTCCGTACAATTAAAATGGAACCTATTCAGTAGAAGAGTTCGATCTTTAAGATAGTGGGCTAAATGAAAGCTACTCAATTCCGATATCCGAGAACTTTAAAAAAAATCAAAGTCAAAGGTGTCAGTGCTGTATGATGGGTGAGGTCAATAAAATGGTGTTCGATAAAAGTTCAAGATGGCGGGCAACGCCATCTGGCGGGGCGGCGAGGCGTCTTCCGCTGCATTGTGCGCGCGCACCGGGCCTGCGCACGCGCTGGGTCATCCGCCTCCTTCGAGGTCGTAGAACTGATCAAATGGCTTGGATTTTGCATTGTGTTTCAGAGGTTTTTGTGTTAACATTTTTCGTACTAATTTTGAAAAGTAACATCAACTGAATTCATTTTGTGTTGGTTTGTTTGATAAAAGGGAGCCTATAAGTGCTATAAGTGTTGATATAAAATTTCAGTCATTGGACGCAACAAATTCTTATTGAAATATACAATCTCTCTTTTGTACTAAACCATTTTAAAATGTAAGAATATGATAGGTACTTCACAAGAAAGTATCAAAAGTAAGGCTATAGAAGGAAGAGTAATAAATAAGTATAGTAAAACTATGCAGGAATTTTACATGTAAGTTACGTAAGTTATTTTATAACTTACGTCTCTTATTACACCAATTTCAATATCGTATTGTATCTCATTACGAACTTGTGCGGTAATGTAAAGTAAAACGCACGGTTTCCTTGATAAACCGTGCGTTTTACTTTACATTACCGCACGGTTTATCAAGATGCTTCGTCTAAAACGAACGGTACTTTTTTAAATCTTAGCAAAGAGTTTTTATGTCAGAAAAGAGGTCAACATTTTATGAATAAAATTAACTTTGGGAAATAAAATAAATAATAAATAAACATTTAATTATTTTATTTAATTAATGTTGACAATAAATTACAACCATTTATCTGTAACAAAAACACACAAATATTAATTTACTTTATTAGTAATACTGGCTGTTTTTTATGCCTTTGCCTTAAAAAAAGTGCTGATGCGCGCGCATTGCAATTTTTTTTCTGTATTGTTTTTATTTGAAAATTTCGTCAAGTAGTGATGAATTTATTAATTCAACACCACCAGGAGTCTCAGAGGCAGCGAAAAAGGCTACTCTAAGCCTCTTGCTCGAAAAATTTACCGATAAGATACTTACAAGCGTATCAAAATTTAATCATATGGAAAACAAGCAAAGGTGCAAAGTCCGAGTTTTATTTATTTCCTCGCAAATATGTTATAAAACGTCGTATGACATACGTACTTACCGCACTTATATCATAATGTACTATTACAAGTAGAATAACTTTATAATCTACGCTCAGATTAGATCAAAAAATATCCTTAGAGTTCAAATCAAATACAAATCAATATTTTATAAATAATCGTAGTTCCCTTTACAGAGGTGGTGCTGTTAAAATGTCCGACACAATAGATTTTCTATTGTTGTTCGGCCGCATGCGACCGCGCGGACATTGAAGAATTAAAAGTTATTCAATGCTTATTGTATTTTTAGATTTTAGGCATTCACAATACTATTTTTATATTAAGATAATTAGCATATTAGAAAGTATCGACTCACCCGTAACACCTAAGGTCCCGTTCCGTCTGAGGTGCTACGAGTGAGTCGATTTTTTCTAGTATTTTTCTAATAGATTCATTATACTAGGCACTAGTTTCCTTTTGAAAGTGGACTTCATTTAAGTTTGGTGTATATGGAAACAATTTTAATTTTATGGCAAATGTCATACATAATATTCTATCTAAATGAAACTATAACCCCTCACCGCTTGGTGTCATTCAGCCCGCCCCTGTTTGCCAGGAAGCTAAGCCGATGTAACGGTGTTTGCTCACAAATTTATGTCACTATAGTAGCCGTGCTGTCACAAATCTACTTATCTACCAGCACCACGCCTTGATAATGCGAGCTTTAGTTTCGGACATCTGTGAGGTGCTTTACGTTGATACCAAATGGTCGGTAAAACAATTTTATTGCTGATATTTCTGCGCCAAAATCAAAATTGTTTTGGGAAGTTAATAAAATAATAAAGTTTAATATTATTAACCTATGTTAAAATTGTCACATCAAAAGTTGCCATGAAAAATATGAAAATGCTCATGTATTGTTTCCAGCAGTAACTTTTCCACTATCACCCAATTTATGGGAACTCGTTTCTTATCCATTATTGCTATTAACTGTAAAATTGCTTAATGAATATTATTTAAAAAAATAAGATTTTTTTAAGCCAATGCTCCAAACATCATGAAAGATCTTACCCCTGGTTCGGAAGGCTGTTTTTATCGCTATGACTTAATTGATTCATGAGTTCAAAAGCTCCTTTATTTATGTAAAAGCCACATTTACCTGAGGAAAGCTATAATACTGGTGTTGCGTTACACAACTGTCGCAAATCGACACACACAGTGGTTAGATGAGTGTATTATCGGACATAAGCATTGTCCATTGTGCGACCAGCTTACCTATTGTTCTACCTATGTACGAACTTGCTTACATACACTGTTATGACTTCCAATACAAGCAAACCCTAAGGCTTAATCGTTTTCAATCTTAAATCGTAGCTTATAGAGACTACATTGCTTAATCTAGCAATCTGAGACTAGCACTAATACAATTTCTGCTTAAGGAAATAGTGGTTATATAAACAGACCTCTGCTCCATCCGAAGGCATCAATGTAAAAACATTACATAACTTGTTAGTCTTCTTAGCCGTTTGTTAGGTTTCAATCCTCTCCACAACACCAGCTTCGTAATTAATTTTCATCTGATATGCGAGTCTGATTATATAACTAATCGACTAATCTCACCTTAAAAATACCACTGCACTCTACTGGCTTCTTTTCATATTCGTTTTCTGTCCATGCTGTTCGTCTATGGAACTCACTACCAGAGGAAATCAGAAAATCTCAGACTCTCAAGTCCTTTAAAGATAGAGTTAGAAGTCATTTCTTTTCCTCTTCTTCTGATTGACTATTTATTTATTTTTTCCTTTTTCTTATTTGTATTTATCTTAAGATGTTATTCATATACTCACTTATTCTTCCTTTTTTAAAAATTGCACCCACTCCCCTATTTTTCCTTTTTCTATTTATTTTACACCCAAAGGTTGTCTGGAAGAGATTGCTGCTAAGCAATAAGGCCGCCTCTTGTATACTTTCTTCTTTGTATTTTTGTCCTCTTTTCTGTAAATTTTTTGTCTTGCGTGCAATAAAGCGTAATTTATTATTATTATTATTTATAATAATAAGATAGATGTAAAAAAAGTTGCTTGAATACTTAATTCATAACCTCCTTGAAATTTAACATGCAAACTTTTTTATCAAAGTATATCTACTTCGTTTCATGCAAGTTCATAGGTACTCGCAGATGGTGCTGAAATTGATCTTCTTCTTATCGAATGAGGAGCAGTGGCCACCTATGGTGTTAGAGGTTATCAAGCCACCTGGAAGGCCTCTAACTTGGCTAAACGACTGTTATCAGATGACAACAGCCGGGACCGACGGTTTAACGTGCCCTCCGAAGCACGGAAGCGCTCAGTTGTAATGCCACTTAACGGTCACCCATCGGACACCTGGCCGAACTGAGCGTTGCTTAACAAACATAATCGAGTAAGATCAGTCTGTCGAGTTCCGCCATGAGTGCTAAAATCGATAAAATATAACTTTAAATTGACAACAAAATAGAAAAGATAAACTCCAACTTAGGACGAATTTATCATTTCGCGATATTCATAACAGGTAACGAAAGATTTAACCCTACAAAATCCACTACCCCTTTTGAACTTCTCTTTACTGTATCACGCGAATCCCTCAAATTGAAATATTCGCGCACAGTGCTATATTCTTATACCGCTTGTAATAACAGTGTGGTTCTGTCAGTCTGACTGTAAATCCACATTATCCACATGTGTATACGAACTGTGGACGCGGAAAACGCGGTATATCGCCAAATTACATGATTTATTGTCATCTCGGATCAAGCGACAATTTCACAGTTGCGAGAGTTACACACGGGGTGAAGTTGTACGGAATAAATTATTACTATTTAATTTAATAGCACTTTGTTCAAAAACCTTATTGTTTGGTTAAGGCTCGACTACGCTAGAACATTTGTCTCTGTCTTTTTCTTTACATGTAAAGAGTAAGGAAAATAACCTCACTTCTGCACATTTTCAATGTTTTTCGTTTTTTTTCATTCATCATTATCATAATCATAATTTATTTCTTGAATGAAAGTAATTGAAGCTACTTCCCAGTACGTTAAAGTTTATTCACTTCTCAAGTTTACGCGCTCACTAGACATGAAATAAAACACTTTTTAACGGATACTAGCGCGGTTTTTTTGAATGTACTTTGGTATTTAGTTGGTATTTGGTTTGATTTTTGGTTTTCCCGACGTTTCGGCACCTTTGCAGCTGCCGTGGTCACGGGGGACTGAAGCTACCCGTGAGCCTACCCTCAAGCGATGATTTTTTTTAGACGTTCAGAAATTAAAATTTAACAAAATTTTTAATTATTTTATGTTGATGTATAATTTAATTTTATGAATTATTTAATGCTAAAAAGAGAGAGAGAATCTACTGAAACTACCACCATTTCATAAAATTGGGAGGCCCCTCCAAGAAAGAAATGGCGAAAGAAAACTTGGAGAGGAAGCCGACCTCCGTCTTTTGTATTAATTTATTTATTTGCAAAAGGAACTAACCGTATCATTAGATCTTACAGTGTGTGTGAGGGGCTTTAGCTTGTGAATGATGGAGTCCCAAGCTGGTGGAATTTTCCAACCATCATCTCTATTGAAATTAGGATATTTATTTATTTCGATAGCCTCGCGGAGCATTCTAGGGATAAATCTACGTTCCCTAGCAAGGATTTGGGGTTTGTTGGGGGTTGGGTGAGAGGTAACACATCAGCCTTTGTAAAGGATTCCTACCAGTTTGTCAGTGAGATACAACATCTACATCTCGCTGATGATGAAACTATGGTTAGTTTTGATGTTCAGTCCTTATTCACATGCTTACCAGTACAGGACTGCATTGATATCATCAGGAAAAAGCTAGTTGACAACAACAAGCCAATTGAATATGCAGAACTACTAGAATTATGCCTAACATCTGGCTATCTGTTATGGAACGTGGAGTTCTACATGCAAGTGCATCCACTTGCATGTAGAACTCCTCGTTCGAGGATTTTGAAGAGAAAGCACTAGCCACAGCACCAGTGACTCCCCGGTTCTACAAACGGTACGTAGATGACACTTTCACAATACTACCTAGAGACAGTGTCCCTGCATTTCTTAACCATCTTAACTCCATAAACCCCAACATACAATTTACTATGGAGTTAGAGGCAGACAATAAACTAGCTTTCCTAGACATTCTCATTATCAGGAATCCGAACCAAACCTTGAGCCACACAGTGTATCGTAAAGCAACCCATACAGACAGATACCTTAATGGTGACTCTCACCATCATCCTATACAGTTAGCTACCGTAGGGAAATCTTTGTTTCAGAGAGCCCGCGGAATCTGTGACAAACAACACCTGACTGCTGAGTTTCAGCACGTCCAACAAGTACTGCGTAACAACAAGTTGCAAGTACCACACCTCAATCACAGAAAACGCGCCAAACCAGCCACAGTAGAGCGTCAACCTACCATCCTACCATACTTGAAAGGTGTCACTGACAAGATTGGAAATATTCTAAAGCGAGCGTCAATCAAAACTTACTTCAAGCCGCCGAAGAAGATCAACCAATTCTTACGACCTGTCAAGTGTAATATCCCCCTTCAAGCTGCAGGCGTCTACAAACTAGATTGTGACTGTGGGCTCTCCTACATCGGGCAAACAAAGAGAAGCATAGGGACCCGCGTCAAAGAGCATAGCTGACATGAAACATAGGCGCGATAACAAGTCTGCAGTGAGTGAACACGCCTTTGAGGGGCCCAACCATTATATTAGATTTGACAAACCCCAAATCCTTGCTAGGGAACGTAGATTTATCCCTAGAATGCTCCGCGAGGCTATCGAAATAAATAAATATCCTAATTTCAATAGAGATGATGGTTGGAAAATTCCACCAGCTTGGGACCCCATCATTCACAAGCTAAAGCCCCTCACACACACTGTAAGATCTAATGATACGGTTAGTTCCTTTTGCAAATAAATAAATTAATACAAAAGACGGAGGTCGGCTTCCTCTCCAAGTTTTCTTTCGCCATTTCTTTCTTGGAGGGGCCTCCTAATTTTATGAAATGGTGGTAGTTTCAATAGATTCTCTCTCTCTTTTTAGCATTAAATAATTCATAAAATAAAATTATAAATCAACATAAAATAATTAAAAATTTTGATAAATTTTAATTTCTGAACGTCTAAAAAAAATTCATCGCTTGAGGGTAGGCTCACGGGTAGCTTCAGTCCCCCGTGACCACGGCAGCTGCAAAGGTGCCGAAACGTCAGGAAAACCAAAAATCAAAGCAAATACCAACTAAATACCAAAGTACATTCAATAAAACCGCGCTAGTATCCGTTAAAAAGTGTTTTATTTCACGTTTAAGTTTATTTTGATGTGGAATTCAATACCTTTCCGCTATTATTTAAGTACCTACGCTAAAAATATGAACTTACGCAATCGCTTTTGATGATATTCTGATCTTTTTACAATCATCTGTGAGGTTTATACGCAATTTAATACTTGTAGCTACCAGAGAATCTCTTAAGCCTGTCGTATGTTTTTTTTTGTGACTACAACTTTAGCTTCTCTAATAAAAAATGACCCCCGCAAACCATGTTTTCCTATCATGGACCTTTAAGGTACTTCAGTTACAACATGACAACTAAAAATTTAACCAGTTTTTACAGGCCGTACTGCTATAAAATTTTCAAGAAATCAGTTTATCTTCCATTTAACCTTATGTAATGTTTAATAAATGTGTCAAAAAGTGTTACACAATATTCAATAAGAAAGATTTACGCCAAAATACAACGGTTTTTTATTTTATGTTTGATAAGTTTATATTTTCAAAACATTTTAAAACCGCCAGTGTGAATATACGTAATTGTTAAAGCGGGGTAATATCGAACGGAAATATTATAATAAACTGCGAAGCTATATTGTGAATGTGACAGTCCGCGTGCCGACCGACGCCGACGGAGGGTCGTCTTTATAAACTGAAAGGATTACTTAAACAATAACTTGGAACGTTTGCGCCCTTGTTCGCTCCCTGTCCCTATAAACGATAATTGAGTTTTGACAAAGTTTTCATATTCCGACTTAATTATCTCATTTTGTAAGCAAGTAAATTAAATTGAGAGAAAATTAGAGCTTATATCTCGTTATAGACTTTTGAACAGGGTTCTCTTCTGAGAACACTCTTACTGTATAGGTATAGTGAAGTGCCCCTGCGGCAGCTGCAAAGGTTTAAAAACGTAGGAAAATACAAAAATCTAATGGAAAACCAAACTAACCATCAAAATCATCTATATATAAATAAAAATGAATCGCCGAAATGTATGTAAGCGCATAACTTTAGAACGATTGCACCAAATATTGTTTTTGTTGTGATATTTATTATAAGGATAAGATTTCTATAAAAAAAAAATTATCAAATAATTGTACGGTAAGACGTAAATAATCTCTTTTTTTCTTTTCCGTCATTTTAAATCGCAATGTTGAATATATCCTACTCTAATAGATGGCTGTGCGAAGCCGGGGTAGAGTAGCTAGTTTGATATAAATAAAATAAATAAAACCGGTCAAGAGCGAGTCGGACTCGCGCACCGAGGGTTCCGTATCATCACAATTGCACCATCAAACCACACTACAGAGTAGAATAATAAAATTAGTATTGCAGTTTTAGATCAGCGCCATCTCTTGACCGATAGTGGAAATAATGTTAACTTTTTTAGAAATTTCATAATTTCTAAAAAAGTATGCTATATTGAGACATCGTTTTATTTTTCCTGCAATCTTTATATAAACTGCTATCACATAGAATAATTTTTTTCTTTGCAAACTTCGGAGATATATAAGGGGGGGAAACGGTATTTTTTTTACATTTTTCATCATAAGTCGAAAACTATGCTAACAACTATATCGTTTGCACATTTTCAATATGATATTGAAAATTTGCAAACGGCGCTCTTTCATATGATACCCCACATGCCCATATAGTCCTACTTAAAATTTTTCAGACCCCTTTTCAGTCCCTGTTGTAAAAAAATATATTTATTTTTATATTTATTTCTTATTTGCAAAATAGTTGGGCAAATATCACCTTAAACTATTCCAAATTTCAAGTTGATACCATTAGTAGTTCTCGAGATATCCAGCTGTGACAGACAGACAGACAGACTGAGTCACACCATAAGGGTTTCTTTTTTACCATTTTGATACTGAACCCTAAAAACAGCGCTAGTATTCCGTCAAAAGTGTATAATTTCAATTTAACAGAGTTGAATTTTAAACAATTTATGGTCGACATCACATATCATTTTCCTATTATATAGTTACTAACATTAAGTTAATTGAAAATAACAACTCAAGGAAAAAAACTGAGACAAGAAAAAAGGTCGAGGACAATTTGTTGTTTTTATCGGATTATACAAGTTATTAAATAGGTGTGAATGATTTCGCCATGCATATAGTGATAAATTGACAGCTTTATGATTCACTATCTATCTTATCCGGGTATATAGGTACCAAACAAGACAACTTTAGTCAATCTACGTGTTCCAAGTTACCTCATAATTTAAATTAATATGGGTGTAGCTACTTCACATCCAACAAGTATTTTACTAACTGTTAAACATGCAATTTTTAAGGCACACACGGAAATAGTAATTAAGATTGCTGAAAGTTTTTTTAAAATACAATCACGAACTAAGCTACCGTCAGCTTAATTATTAGAATAGGTAAATAATGGAAACAGAAAAAATATTTTGCGTTTCATCATCTATCTATAGTTTATTTCGTTTGTAACCACTTATTCTGAAATAGCTTAAGAGGCAAGTCTTAACATATATAGTCAGTGTCGAAGCGTTACACTTACAAAGGAAACTAAAACCATTTTCCTTATCTTCCCTCTTATTCTATAACGTCAGGAGAAAACTACATTTCCTTTAACAAGTAATAAAGTGAATGCAGTGACAACAAACACGAATTAACTTTCAGCGAGCCCCACACTATCAATCGTAAGACACGGCTCGATCCACTTAAGGGATCGTTCGACCCTGTGGCGATTTAATTCACTTCTCACGCGACGGGCGGAGGGTTAAGGGATTTACAGGCACGCGACGGTACAGATATTGTCGATTTGGGGAGATGAGATATGGAGTAATGATGCTAACATAATTGCTGAGAGGATTTAAGCTTATAAATCCATTTGGCTTAATGAAGTTCATCATATTTTGTACTTTGTTTTATTATCGGCTTAACTACTTTTCTGTCACACCGAATAACAAATAATAATCTCAAAATAAAATTATTTTAAATAGTGCCAATTTCACTGAATATATCTATATTATGGCAACGAAAGAAAAAAACTGTAATAATGAGGATATGCAATAGCATGTCCTCATTATTATAGTTTTTTTTCTTTACAACAGACAATAGTCTATTACTTATATGAGCACCAAAATTTCAAACTTTTAATACAGAATATAGGGGGTTTAAATGATTCAACGAATAATTCATTTTATAAAAATGATAGTTGTAAGATAGGTGCATATCTTTACAATTACTATTAAATTTTTAAACTGGGGCTCGCAGATGAAACCACATTAATAACTTTAGTAATTCCCTAACATTAGCGGTCATTATGTTTCATTGATGTATGAACACTGCTCGCCATTATAGAGATGTCATATTTTTTGTTTGAATCGTCGCAGGCGCTCTCCCCCCGTAGTGCATTAAATTGGCAGAACATTAACTATTTCAAAGTTGTAACGCTATAAAAATGATTCAAATGATATCATTTACTGTTGGGGCTACTATCTTTTTATTATTATCAATACTTATGTACTATTTTTTTTTCTAGAATACTACTGTGCCAATACAAATTAAATAAAACACTTTTTGGTTTGTTTTTAAAAAGTTTTTTGATTTTTCGCTTTTCTTATTGTAGTTTATAGTATTATTATTATTTATTGTTTTATATCAAATTGTTTTGAAAACTATTTCAAAAACGTTTTCTGTTTTTTATCTACTATAACTTTGCACGTCGTCGTAGCAGTTTATTTACAAAATCTTATTGTTAAACAAAGATTTTATGAAATTAGTTTTTCTTTACACCGCAACATATGTCCCATCCGGATATAACATCATACGCCTTAATCCAAATCCGAAACACATTGATTTATTGAGTTACACATGTCCTCTCATAATATGGGGTCAAAACGACCCGGAGGCAACCCTAATGACGCTATGACAATATTACGCAAGGGGGTGTTAACTGTCATTTTCGGGAATAATTTGTCTTTTTAATCTCTAGAAATAAAATACGATTATATTCAAAGATATTAGAGTTTATCATTGATATGCGACGATGTCACACGAAATAATTGTAAATGCAAAACTTATGAATAAGATCTCTTAATAAAAAATTAAGAGATATTATTAGTACTGGTGTGGTGGTGGCTGGAGTGGAAGGCAGGTGCAGGACAGCTTTTCATAAAATATAAAAAGACTTCTTTTCAGGACGAGCGTGTATTTCAGTAGGTAGGTACAGCCAGAGACAATCATAGACGATACATACATTTTTAAAACCTAGACTCATACGTTCCGATACCACGTCACAACTGGAATATGTACCTACTAAATCATTCAGTTGAGCAGATCATTAAAACTAAATGGAATATTTGAATTACAAATGTAATGGTGATCATTACAATCTTCAATTTTGGTAGGACTTTATTTTTTGAATGAATAGAGCTAACACATACGCAGTTCTAATCCATAACATAACCAACCCTACTGAGCATATGTGGTGAATCAATGGACAGCTAATAATATTAATATTTGTTTTATTACACCTTCAATAATTTATCAAACATCGACGGCCTTGATTGATAAATTGCATTTTCCTTTTTCCGTACCCACATACTAAGAGATAACAATTTGACGGATTTATTCATAGTGTTAACTGATGATAATTTTAAATTAATTATATCGTACCTACCTACTTATTTACAGTTTTCATGGTAGTAGATAAAATACTGAAGTGTGAAGATAATCCTTAATAGATAGTACTTGCACATATCGATCAATTATGGCTAACCTTGGTTGGCATACATTTAACATGCATTTATGATCTGATGGATAATACTCGTATTTTGATGCATTTGTAAAACTGAATGGTTTTTGATAGATTAGTAGTTAGCCCTAAAAGTAGTTGAACAATTCCTAATAAAACAAAATAGAAAAAACCGGCCAAGTGTGAGTCGGACTCGCGCACGAAGGGTTCCGTACCAAAAAACGGCAAAACAGTTACGTTTGTTGTATGGGAGCCCCCCTTAAATATTAATTTTATTCTATTTTTTTAGTATTTGTTGTTATAGCGGCAACAAAATACATCATCTGTGAAAATTTCAACTGTCTACCTGTTGTTTTTATTAATATCGAGCAAAAAACAGCAAACAAAAATCACGTTTGTTGTATGGGAGCCCCCCTTAAATATTAATTTTATTCTGTTTTTAGTATTTGTTGTTATAGCGGCAACAAAAATACATCATCTGTGAAAATTTCAACTTTCTAGCTATCACGGTTCACGACATACAACCTGGTAACAAACAGACAGACAGATAGACAGACGGACAGCGGAGTCTTAGTAATAGGGTCCCGTTTTTACCCTTTGGGTACGGAACCCTAAAAAAAGATCGCATTGAATCCTCCAACTTTAAAGAATTTGAACCTTTGCCATATGCCTTTGCTACATTAAATCTATGCAAATAACATGTCCTGACTCCTGACTCTTAAGTGACTGACTGGCTAATTTATCATACATCTCTAGCCACTGGACGAATCGAACTGAAATATGGCATACAGATAGTTATTATGACGTAGACATCCGCTATTCCCATAGAAAAAGCTATTCCACGCGGATGAAGTCGCGGGTGGAGGCTTGATGTTTAATTGGCACTTCATGTGGACAGGGGTGTGACCCCCCTTCGGACCGCGCCTCCTGGTCCATGGTATCCCAAGTTTTAATAGATATGCATCAGTGAAGGCGTATTATAGCTAAAACTATTAAAGAGATTTCTTGTGGAAAAAAAGGTATCTGAAAAGAAATGGGCACGACCCACTATGGTCCAAAAGCCCGATGTAGCTGGACAAAAAGAGTAACTTCAAATCCATAAATTAATGTACTATCAAAAGCGATAATAGACACTACCGAAGTCCCTATTCATTCCAAAATTTTAAATAACTCAGACCGCTTTTTTATTTCAAATATCGTAATAACTAGAAAGAAAAACGCACAATGACGTTTCAAAGATACTAAACTTTTTCAGAAAAATACGCCATGAAGATAGGTAGTTTGTGGAATATCAGTTTGCCAAGTTTTGTTGACTCCGATAATGAAAATGAGTAAATATACGTTGTTTATTTAATTTACGTCCATAATTTCTTGATACTAACATTTTGTAATTTTATTATTCATTTATTTTATGGAATATTGCTTTGTTTTTGATGTCAGAAACATGGGAATGAGGTAGTTTTAAAACTAATGAGTGATTTAAACTGTCCTCTTTTCACATAGTAAATCTTTTTAAATAAGGGTCAACTTATGCTGGATGCTGTATTTTAGCGTTAAAAATAGCAAAAATAAATTCTATTATAATTATTTTTGCTATATTTTGTAGATGCAAGTCTTGGAGCTACTTAATAGTTCCAAATAATATTGTCCAGCTAGATCGGGCTTTTGGACTATAGTGCGACCCAGACAAAATTTACATATATTTTTGTTACATTAATAATAACAAAAAATCTGGAGTAGGTATAGCTTTCCTGTCCAGCTTGGGTCACAAATGACCCTTCTCCTTTGTTATTTCGCGTAAACTAATGACGAGATCTATTTATAAAAGTAGCGGAACGTTTCGTTACGCTGTCTTACGTCACGGAGCTCGTAAAATCTATACATAACGACATTGGCACGACCAAGTTTAGCACTGGTTCAAATAAATGGTGCGATGACATTCATACGTCACTGCTTCTTGGAAAGATGAAATTATTAGAGCTTTCTCATAAGCTAATTATTCACTTCCAAGGCTTCCGCGCCTACAGTTAGTTACAGTTCATTCCAATATACGCGCTGTAATTCGTAAAAAGGATTTTATTTCTAAGCTAATTATTTAAAAGATAATATTTGAGAGGTGAAGAATGTTTAAGAGCAAATAACTTACTGTAACGAGTTGTCTTAGTTGCCTATCTGGTGGTGGCCCAGAAGTCAAAGGTTCGATTCATGCCCCCTAGACATTTAATAAAACAATAACGAACTCCACTTTCGGAAGATGTATGCATGTATATTAAGTATTATACCATGGATATATGTACGGATTTGACGTTTTAAATATCGATGGTTATAGCGAAATCGAATGTCAATACCATACATCCTTCGATGGTGACTTGGTGAGGTTCACTGTAATTCTTGCAAATGTGACATTGGTTGGCTACATAGCCTGATTATAGATAAGGCTTGTTTTAAGTCCCACTGAGTAACCAACGTATTTATAAACCACTTCCAACGTTAAGAGCTTTCTTGGTATCATACTTGAGATGCTGTACTTGTAGGAACAACATCTCAGGTATGATCTCAAGATAGCTCGCAACGTTGAGAGCGGTTTATAAATACGGGCCTATCTTAACTAAGTCTGTCACCATAACAACAACAATAGGAATGATGACTAGTGAATAAAATAACGAAATACTAATAAAAGTCGTAACACATTAAACTTTTAGAGTAGCTTGTATACCTCTTGGTTTTGTATATTGCGTATTATTTGTTTTATGACCCTTCAAAGTTGGGTGGACAAGTCCATTTAAAAAGTATAAAATTTATTAAAAATAAATGATACCTTTAATTAGTCCATAAAATTTATAGCAAATTTGTCTTAGACACCATTTTAATAAACACAATATTCAATATAGCCGCCGAACAAATTTCCTACGCGTTGCATACAAACTACTTAAGCGTGACGTCATTAACTAAGTAGCCGTTAGTAAGGAGCGTTTTTGGATGAGTACAATTTTGTGCATTTCAAACTGTGATATCTCGGGCAGTTTTCATGCTAGCGAAATAATTATTTTACCAATGTTTCTTCTTTTGAGAGGTAATTTTTGTAACATAAAATAAAAAAAATAGTATAATCGTGCCTATTGTTTCGGTAACCAGCAGAGATTATGAGTAGCTCAACTTCTGATTTCTGCTCCTGTTTCTCTGTAGTTACTTATTCTGGGAGAAGTTTTGTCTTTGGTTTAATCACTTCCAAACACACAGGCAATACAAATACCAAGCCCGCCACCAGTAGTCTGATAAAGAAAAAATACATTGTTCAAAAAGTTTTTTCGGGACAACATAAATTCTTATTTATAAAAACGTTTCTTTAATGTTTATAATACATTGTTATCATAACAGCTAGCTACAGCACGAGGTGAGAGAATACACGTGTAAAACGGAATACGCAACAAAGTTATGTCACAACCACCTCGCTACGGAACAAAAGAAAGTGAGGAAACCCGCGCGGTGTCTAGGGTACAGTAACCATGAATTATAGGAGAATGGGATATACACTTTTCCGTAAAATTTAATGTTAAATTCGATATTTTACAGAGAAATATAACTATGTCAGGCAAACCACATCCTTACTAATATTATAAACTAGCGGCCGCCCGCGACTTCGTCTGCGCGGAAAGGTATTTTGCTCTCCCTCGGGAACAAAACTTTTTTTCGGAATGAAAGGTACCCTATGTCCTTTTCTGTACCCCTGACAACGTGTATGCAAAATTTCATGATGATCGGTTTAGTAGTTGAGACGTGAAGGCGTAACAAACAAACAAACAAACGGACTTTCGCATTTATTATACTTCATGATTCTTCCTCAATATTAGTACTATTAACACATGTAGTATCGCTTGCATGTATCACCACTTAGCACGTTATTTTAGAGTAATAACCTAAAAAACCTAAAAAAAGAAGGTATTTGATTTAGAATTGACAGATATTTTGACATTTCCGGCTCGAACTCTCCCCGCCGCTATTACGCGCCAACCCTTCATTCGCTTTTCGTGCTTCGCCACGGACGCACTCATACAATCTCAAAGTGAGAATTCTTCAGAATTATATTTTATACAGTGAAAATTTAATTATACTTAGTTAAAATGCTTCGTGCAGAAAGGAAAAAAGTTTTCAAGACGGAAGAGGACAAGAAGAAGAATACAAGATGGAGAAACACTATAAAATGCGTAACTGCCATTTTGGGCATTTACCGTTTACTTGACTTGAACGCGTAACTGCCAGACTGGGCTTTTACCGTTTACTTAGCTTAACTGCATAATTGTTTGCTTACCTTTATGAATGCGTAACTGCCATACTGGGCTTTTACCATATATATTTATTTTACTTTAATGTACATGAGTACAAAAAGAGCGGACTTAATGCTAATAGCATTCCCTCCCAGACAACATTGTTTGCTGAGATTTAAAAATGCGTAACTGCTACACTGGGCTTTTACCATTTAATTATTTAATTTTGTCTGACACGAACTTACCATACTGGGTACTTTCTGTCATAAGGCATGTGTCTAATAAGGCATGAACCAAATATCTATTGCACTCGAAATATTCACACTGGACTATTTCACCGCATAGATAGGTCAGACAACGCAACTGCAACAAGTGCAGCAACTCAAAGTGCCCCTGATGACGCGACAGTGTAAAAAGCAAGCTGCCCTCAAAAGTAACCATGTTGGAACCGTTGCCGAGCACCAATCGGGTGACTCCGCCGTCCGCCGAATTCGCCGCCATCCGCCTTCCAGCCAGGCGGCTGCTCTGCTGGAGCTGCAACAGCAGCCCTGACAACAGCTTAGTTCATCAGGTATGAATTTTGATATCATAGATATCCTTGGTGTTGCGTTGATCCCAACGGAATAATAGAGTACCATCGGTACTGAGATAAATTTCTGGCTTGAAAAATTTATATAATATAATTATGTATGATTTTATTATACACATTGTTACAACTGTAACACAAAACTGCCAGTATAACGTTCATAAGCAGAGCTATAAATAAATGCTAAAATTTATCAATTTCATGGAACCAGATAATAAGTTATACAGCAACTAGCTGATACCTGATATTTCACAATTTTTATGTGAAATAGCTTCTATTAATATGGGTACGCCTAACATGGGCCTGCTGATAGAAATTTCAATAAGAAATTGAATAATAGAATCCATACATTTTGTTATCCATAAATGCAGTAAGTGTTTATTACTGTGTACCACAGTTTTAATAAGTAAAAACTTTAAACATTTGCCTTAACTAGGAGATCCTATGTTTCAGGCTTATTATTTATGTTTAATCACTAACTAATTAGTATGTTTATTTCTAAGCTATGCCCTTGTAAAATGTAAAAATTACCTGTCTATTAATTACCAAATTGAATTTGTGTGTGTAAAACATAAATTGATCGATCTTAATGATAATGTGCAGAAATTATTAGCCAAGTAGATTTATTATAGTAATAATGAAGCTTAAGGAGCAGCTTTCCAATATAGAACACCTTTTTTATGACAGTAATTTAAGACAGTGTTTTGCACTTTATACATTATACAATGGGGCATTGCAACATTCATTTGTTGTGCACAACATACATTTTATTATAAACAGAAGGTATAGGGTCAACTCAAGTGTAATTGATGCTGTCCACTTAAAAGGCCAACAACAGTTGAGTCGAATATGAATGATGCATTGACCACAGGCCTGAGGTTAACGATTTTGATCAACGAAAAAACTGTAAGTAAACCAGGCGCAGTACTTAAATAAAACATAAATTTTAAAACTGATTTATATATTTATTTGCTGGTACATTTTGTTTTAAAACAATTTAAACTTGAAAACAACAAACGAAACATGCAGCCAGGTATACCATATGCTTAATTCCGACGGCAAACGAATATCGAGACGCGGCGACGAAGCCCCATCAACGATTTCTTTCGTCGATAGCAGCAGACCTGCAGGCGGCCGTTACGGTCCATCGAAACAGTTGCCGAGGATACATTCGTCAACATTCACATTCGATCATCGTACGCGGGGTAAGGATACTCGTAAGGATCTGGTGCAGCATTTATCTGTATTCAGCGAATACAGGCAGTGGTCGCCAACTATAGGCACATAGGCGTCTACATAGTTGTTTGGTCTAAATTCGACATGTGTGAAAATACTATTTTCACTGCGCTAGGAGGGCACCAAGATTATTATTATTTTCTTTTATACTCACTCGTACTCACTTGTGCCATCTCCAGAGATATATATTAAATTCTAACATTAATTTGACTAAAATTCGGGCGAAATATATAACAGCCACATCATACGTATGTATTTTAGTCACAGACAATAATTTGTCAACTACACATTAAGTTGAAGGTTCAACATCTCTGTTCGAGAAAAAATGTTTTATCAGGTTGTCATATCAGGTTTAGTAAAAATCTAACAGAAGTCATATTATTATAAACTGTAAAAATGTTATCCTATAATAACAACAAAAAATGCTTATTATTTATAACAAAACACATTCTAGAAATCCCAGAAGTCGCGTTATTATAAACAGTATAAAAGTTAACCTATATTAAAAATAAAAAATGGTTATTGTTTGTAAGAAAACAAGAATACAACATTGAAGTCTTTGCATTTTAGAAATCCCATCAACTTTATGGTTTTAATATTGGAAAATTAATAGAAATATACGAATTTAAATTCTTAACTTTTGGGTATTGTAGTGCCCATATTTTTACAAAATTACTGCCGCCGGCTACGACATCTTAAACAGCATTATCTCCCTGTTATATTGGACATAATATTTACTCTAACAATGTGTCTCAGAACATTTTTTAAAGAATTGAGATATAAACACAATTTTTTTATACAGCTACCTTCACAACTTTACATTACGGTCTTTTACAAGAAAAACATTCACAAAACTGCAAAATAAATTATGTCTATTTTATGAATGGATTAAACCTGTAGATACCGGTATAATATTATATTTTACTTTACATAGTTGAATGTCATCGATACTTACACCGAATTAGAGAAGAAATAGTTGTGGAATATTTTTCTATGGTACCTCTCAACAACGGGGTAGACTGGGAGACACTTGTGGCCAGGAATCAAAACATTGTAAAATAATTGCTTATAAATTATCTAGCTAGAACATGTAACATATTATATTTTCATTGCCTTTTCTATTATTGTATTCGGTGTAAAGTATTCTAGTCGTTATTATTTGATTCACTTATTCAAAAAATTATTACCACCAGTTTTAGTATTTTCGGATTGAAAATGAGTAAATTCGAATGCAAGTCGAATTAGGTAGTAGAAATAAAATATAGTAGAAATATTTTTCTTGATTCCTAGCATTTGGATCCCAAAGACGATTATTTTTTAATTTTAGATTTTAGCATTCACAACGCTATTTTTGTTTAGTGCCTATTTTATTTACAAAGACAATTCTGTCACAATCAACCGGACAAGCCACTATTTTTATTCTTTTGTACCAGTTTCTTAGTGTTACAATTCTGCCATCATGATCGTCACAATTTTAAGCCTTGATACCCATTGTTTACATGTAATATAGTGTCTATTAAAGTACTAACATCCTATAACTTCCAATTCCAGGGACGGAAATTCATCGCACAAATAGACTGGTTTGTACAACATTATCAAGGTGATATTATTTTACAGGTATATTACTATGTTATTTAAGCTTGTATGTCTGCTGATACTATCAGAAAGTACAGAGCTTGGTTATAAAAATGGTTCGATTATTCACCAAATAACAATTCATAATAAACACAGAAGTGTGTAACACAATTATTAGTATTATTTAATATTGGATTCATTATTGATTGCACAATATGAGCTAATCTCAAGGTTTGGTATCGAATTTAAGTTTATTCTATTCTATTCTTCTATTCTAAATACAATGGATATCTTAGATTTCTTATTACTATTTATTAAATGGTTTCCAATTAGTTTTTTTTTTTCCAACTTTTCTAACTCATTGAGGTACCTTGCCTATTGCACATAGAATGAAAACAATATAATCAATTAATTATTTGTTTAGTTCAAGTATGCAACATGAATTCTTCTTACTTTGACACAAACCATTCTATAATTACCTTCTTTTTCGAGAATGCTACATATTATTATTATAATAAACATTTCATAATCACTTCTTTTTATTTATAAATATAAAAGAAAAATAGTAATACATATTAAAAAAAAAAAGAAATAAAATTCTTATATGTAGAATAGATAATGGATTACTGAAATGTAAAATTCAATGATAGTGGAGTAGACTCAAGTCCCTGGTAAACAGTTTTAGCACTTAACGTACGCCGATACCTATATAGGTATGTTATGGCTATATAGCCATAACATTTATTTTTTATTATAGAAATTCCACGTAACATGGCGGAATGGTAGATGATTTCAATATCTTTGCAAGATATCATCGATTAATGATAATTAAACTGAACAAGATTCGTTTTCCTAACGAATCTTGCTTATTTATTTTTTGGTACCAACCATCTGTAGGTACCATCTTTGCTTCCAAAACTTTAAGAATTATGTTAAATGTGACTGATTTTCTCTTTTAAATTTAAAAGACTAATTACACATGATATTTCCATTTTCTTTTATAATGCTTTAAACATCTACATGTGTTAATAGTACTAATATTGAGGAAGAATCATGAAGTATAATTAATGATTAAACGAACTTACCTGTAAGTGAAGTTCTATCATAATTATACGAAGGATTCTTCCGAAGATATTAGTATAGAGTCCCACCCTCCCTACTGCTTATTGTTAATTACAATAAGTGTTCACCCACTGAAGAAAATGAGGAAATATCATACGATTTGGACTTTAAACTAAATGAAGGGTTGGCGCGTAATAGCGGCGGGGAGAGTTCGAGCCGGAAATGTCAAAATATCTGTCAATTCTAAATCAAATACCTTCTCTTTTTAGGTTTTTTAGGTTATTACTCTAAAATAACGTGCTAAGTGGTGATACATGCAAGCGATACTACATGTGTTAATAGTACTAATATCTTCGGAAGAATCCTTCGTATAATTATGATAGAACTTCACTTACAGGTAAGTTCGTTTAATCATTAATAATATTAGTAAGGATGCGAAAGTCTGTTTGGTTGTTTGTTACGCCTTCACGTCTTAACTACTGAACTGATCATCATGAAATTTTGCATACACGTTGTCAGGGGTACAGAAAAGGACATAAGGTACATTTCATACAGAAAAAACGTATAGTTCCCGAGGGATAGCAAAAAAACTGTCCACGCGGATGAAGTCGCGGGCGGCCACTGGTTATCCCATAAAGTACTCTTCTGTCACAAATGTTGTTATAGAGTATTATAGCTAAGAACTACCATTATTTGTTAACGCTGTATTTTTTTTATGCACAACGGGATAGTGCTTGGCCTTCACCTCACCTGATGTTAAGTGACGATAAGGCCGTAGGTGGAAGCGCACTACACTGGAATCCTCGTCACTGAAGAAGGGGCTATCTTACCTCTAACTGCCGGAACACAACAATTTTTAATTTGTTGTAGTGATGCAATAAAGTTCTTAACATTAAAAATGCAGTCACAACACCGTCATATATTTATCAAAAGCCTTTAAAAAAACCCTAGCTTCCGCCCGCGACTTCATCCGCGTGGACATTCAGAAAATCCCTACGAAACCTTTGACCGGGATTAAAAGTATTCTATGTTTTAATCCAGGCTATAAACTATCTGTGTGTCAAATTTCATCTAAATCTATTCAGCCATTTTTGCGTGGTTGAGGAACAAACATCCGAACGTCCAAACCCACAAACTTTCACATTATAAATAATATTAGTAGGATTTATAAACCGACATTTGTCCCAAAATTTCCATCATCGCAGTTCCCCTACGAGTGCTGCAAAGATAAAACAAAGGCGTTTGATCTGTCGCCCCCGGCACTTGTACGGGCCCCGGCCTGTCTCAGCCGGGGCCCTAATTATGGGGCCCATCGCCGGCTTCCGTCTGACCCGCCTTGGTTACGAATTACTTGTTTTGATTACTACTGTTGTAGGTAATTGTAAACACTAGTACCGTTTTAAGATATAGGTACCCGGATTATGTATGTGGATATTTCCTGCAAACATAGTGTCGAATTCTTTCTTCCGTCTGACCCGCCTTGGTTACGAAATACTTGTTTTGTTTACCACTGTGGTAATTACTTACTTACTTATCGAATGAGGAATAGTGGCCACCTCTGGTGTTAGAGTTTATCAAGCCACCTGTAAGGCCTCTAACTTGGCTTAACGACTGTTATCAGATGACAACAGCCGGGACCGACAGTTTTACGTGCCCTCCGAAGCACGGAAGCGCTCAGTTGTAATGCCACTTAACGGTCACCCATCCGACACCTGACCGGACTGAGCGTTGCTTAACAAACGTGATCGAGTACGATCAGTCTGTCAAGTTCCGCCATGAGCGCTTAGGTTAGGTTAGGCTTAGGACTGTGGTAATTGAAAATACTACTATCGTTTCATGATGAAATCCTAAAACGAGTAAGATGGTACCCGGATTATGTATGTGGATGTTTCCAACAAAAATAGTGTCGAATTCTTTCTTCCGTCTGCCGCCTTGGTTACGAAATACTTGTTTTTTTACCACTGTGGTAATTGAAAATACTAGTACCGTTTCATGACGATAAAACTTAAAAGGAGTAAGATATAAGTACCTGGATTATATAAGTAGATGATTCCTGCAAAAATTGTGTTAAATTCTTCAAACCATTTCGTGCAATAAACAAAACTTGGTTCTATGGCTGCTATCTGATATCTTTGAATGAAATCACAAAATTTTGCACTATCGCTATCAAACAAAAAATTATAAATTTTAACATGTAACTTTTGTCCGCTTAGTTACAGTATCTGTATGAAACATGTTTTTCCCCGTTTCCGTCTCATTAGCATTGTTTTTTGCGTAAATCAAGGAATTTAGTGCTTATAAATTCTTTGGCGTAAATTAAGATACGATCTTTGAAGCTTAGCTTAGCTTAAACATAAGAAAACAGTATTCTGTCACATAATTTAGAAACAAAAGACGTTATTTCCCAGATTCTAAAGCAGTCTCTAATATCAATCCGCTTCGGATACGGCGACAATTAAAATTTATATCCTTGAATAGAAGAGCGTGGTGTGACGTCATCTGGCAGATCCCGTTGGAATTATTGTTATTAATCAGAGAGGGCCCTTGGATTAATTAAGTTGGGCGCCAATCACGTCGTCATTCGACTCGCGCCGTCTTACGGAACGTCTTTGTTAACATCGCTGCCATAGAACGAATGATGTATAGACGAGATATGGTTATTAAAATAACAGTCATCCTTTTAAGTAGATCTTTGTATAGTTTACTACGGCGAAATACTAAATTTATAGCATACAAACTTCATACAAACAATATAAGTCAAAACAGTTTTTTGTGGTTTGTTAAAATGTTATAATCATCTGGGAGGCACGGCAGTGCCCCTGTAAAGTCGTCCAAGCGAAGCTCAAGGCACTACCTACCTTTTCTCGAAGCGCTTCGTCGTTTTTTTGAAACCTCATATCTTGGGTTTGGAGTGTACCAGATAAACAACATTCTCGGGATACATGGAAACCTTTCTGATAAACAATAGTTATTGTAGTAACGAAACGACCAAGCCACATATTTTGACTAAGGTGTAGAGTTTTTAAAGTTAGGGCTTGTAGAGTTAGGGGGCGTAGAGTTAGAAGCTTAGCTCTACATGAGGTCTGATAACTTTTTGACAGTGCGAGCCATATAGAAGTATTTGGCAACACATTATACATGAAAATGTTTTTGGTGGGATTATTTTAATAAAACTGCATTGATAAATTTAACGATTTTTACGATTTCCATGCCCAAACATTTCTGGGACACCACATTTTTTTATTCTATAAGTGATTTTCAAATTTAATAATCTTTTATATGAAAACAATGACACAGTGTTGAAAAAGTTTATTGATAACAAATATAATTTTATTTTAACTTAACCGTATGCGAATCCGAGGTTATGCTGGAAACAGGGCGGTGTCGATTTCGACTTCTCTATCCAGAATTCAAATGAATGCTTTTTTATTTCTTCTTGAAGTATTAACCTCCGCCACTTCTAACCGTGCTTAGCTCTACAATGTCAGTACAGTAACGGCGCTGGATAATTTTAATCGTACGCGAATTGGCGGGATTATTTCCCGACCACGTGGCGCGCACACTCGAACGTCTTCCAGCCCATCAGTTTGTTATTGTTTATGGCTTTCCGCCCATAAATATACAAACTTTAGTTTACGACTTTATGTAGCAGCGACTTGTCCGCAATTCTTGAAACTGGTACTGTTTCTTTATACAGGGTTATTTGTAAAACACCAACAAACTCGCTAGAGTAAATTACTAATTATCATAAAAAACAACATTTGTTCTACGACTTTTCCGAAAATTGACAAAAAAAATCGACTCTCCCAACATATACAAATGTTCCGAACAGCTGATCGAAATTTGTATGAAAATTCGATTTTTTTTTCTGTTCTCAGAAAAGTTGTTGAACAAATGTTGTTGTTTATGATGTTAGTAATTTACTCCTGCGAGGTTGTTGGTGTTTTAAAAATAAACCTGTATAATTGAATGTTTACTTTAATTTCAACGTATTATGAAAAAATCTTCTCATGATCAACATTAAAATGATCTACAAACTAGCAGCCGCTTGCGATTTCGTCTGCGTGAACAGTTATTTCTCTATCCCTCGGTAACAGTACCTTATTTTGGAATGAAAGGTATTCTTTGTCTTTCTCTGTACCCCTAACAACATGTATGCAAATTTTCATGATGGTCAGTTCAGTAGTTAAGAGGTGAAGGCGTTATAAACAAACAAACTGACTTTCACAGAAATATTAGAAAGGATTATAACGAAAACCTGAATCAAGATAATGCATTTGTTAATTTATTTTATGCAATAAATCAAGTGTCTAACTATGATTACAAAGCTTAACAACTTGTCAGTAATTAGATAAGCAAACATTTTAAATAAGCGAACATTTAATCAATGATTTCCTATATAACTTTCTCATTAATTAGAAAATTCCCGTTGTTCATATTTATTTGTCTACTAAATGACCTAGCAAATCTCAGCAATTCTAATGAATTCCAGTTATTACTAGTGGCTCTATGAGCTGTAGATCTCGCGTTTGTGACATTTTTGTCATTTTTTTGAAATGGCTGACATATGGTTTGTTTTCGAAAAACTGAATCGACGAAAACATCTATATAAGTGTCGAACCTGCTCACATTTCAATACTCACTAAACTCAAAGTTAAATTGTGAGATTAGCGGGCTGTAGAGATTACATATAAAGTTCCTATAGTATAGACTGTGGCTCTACCATGAGTTAATGCAAACTGTTTTGTCAAAACGCCATCGAAAACAATCGAATATACTGCGACGAGTGAAAGAGAGAAAACTATAGTTTTCGATACCTAGCGAAAATAGTTCGCATTAATTCATGGTAGAGCTACCTGTAGGAAGGCTATAAACCTCTCAATTTAGTTTTAAGGCTTCTAATACCGGCATAAGGTATTGTTGTCATAGCACAACCCCCACCCCAAGCTGTCCCATTAATTCGGTAAAAGAACGAAAATTCCTTAATTCGTTGTGCAATTAACAGCGGAGGCTGGCAAGTATCATCATAAGTTTCAGTGCGCGTTAAGAGCATCTGCAGCGCGGTAAATAACGAAAAAAACGCGAAGGGGCCACGATGAGAGATTTTATTTAACAAAGTCTATATTAACCCGATGCAATTAGAGAGAGTTAACGAGCGGCTCGTAATGACTGCGGGGTTATTCTGGTGCTGAGCGAAATATGACACGAAGTTATTGGGATTCCTATTTATTTTTTAATTTTTATATTTTTGCGGTGTGGGTACTCAAGTAGAACTTTAGTAGTATTAAACTTTTATCGTTTATATTTTTACCGTCATAAACTAATTAATGTTCCTCCTGGCAAGTTCTCTATCTCATTTTAACAGTTGTAACGTTTACTTCAGTAATTCTGCTTTTCCTTTATATTATGAAACTAAAAACAATATGTTGACCAAGATAGGAAATTTTACTGAAAGGAGATTTCATTTTATTTTTGAAAATAATTTTAACTGCATTCATAAACATTTGAAAAAATCTTAATATGTAATAAGTGTAATAACTAAAATTTAAATGTGAAATTTCAAGGTCGTTTTTTTTAAGATGCTGTGTTATTCAAGAAAAATAATTCTAATGAGTAACCCTTTCAATCGGTATCGTATTTCTGATATTTATATAAGATTTTTTTTCATATAGATGGTGGTTCGAATCCTGGTCAATTTTATAATCAAAATGCAGTCTTTTTCAGTAAAATTTCCTTTAATATTTAAGGTACTTTCCCTTCGTGTTGCAAAGTTTTGAGACATCCTGTATATTATTATTAAGGTTAAGATACGAAAGCTATTGAATCATATGCAGAGTTAAGTATACAAAATAATAAAAAATAGATCTATAATCAATTTTTTATCGATGATACATTAAAGGGATGCTACATTCCATTTTGAAAGTGAAGAACTTAAATCATAAATTCATTTGCATAAAGACTAGAGTTTGGTCAACGAAAGATGAGACTCGGTTGGAAATGGAACTAATTTTGCGCCTTATTATAAGGTTTAGTTTCCAATAACTTAACCTCTAAACGTTAATTTAACAGGGAAAGTGGCGCCGTCATTTCAATCTCATCTTTCGTTGACCAGACTGTATGTTAGACGTGCGAAAGCTCACTCCCAAATTTTCAGAATAGCCCCCTCCCCGCTGACACATTACTCGAGAGTGATGCGAATTCAAAACTGCTTTTGAATATAATAATCGTAACGTCGGGCAGCTATTTATTGTTTAATTAACCCGTAGCTTGGTCCGGCTTTTATGCCACCATTAGCCATCTTAAGCACCCCTGCATTGTTTATGTAATACCGACTCCGCTAAATTGGAGAAGTTGAAAAAAATCAACGTCTTCGTTTGGTTTTAAAAACGTTTTGTTTTTTTTTTCGATTGTTCTTTGTAGTAATACTTGCACAATCAGATTAGATCACAGCTAAGAAGGATGATCTTTTGATTTAATTCTAGTCTTATTAGAATTAGTAGCCGATGAATGAATCAGTAATCTAGATCAGGGCGTAAATATTAGTACTATCTAATCTAGTATTTGAATGCAATGGGGAATGTCTGAAAAACATCAAATTGGCTGAATATTTTTTTATAGGTCGGAATAAACTCTTTTAGTAATAGAATAAAGTTTAAGAATTTTCGGTTGCGTGAAAAAAAGTAAAAAAATTAAAGTCACTTCGACTTCACAAATGTACGAAAGTAACAGCAGAATGGAGATAATACCATAGCTACCACCAGCACTAACCACAACATGGTATTAAAAAAATGACATTTATATCGAAAAGGTATAATCTCCATTCTGCTGTTACTTTTGTACATTTGTGAAGTCGAAGTGACTTTAATTTTTTTACTTTTTTTCACGCAACCGAAAATTCTTAAACTTTATTCTATTACTAAAAGAGTTTATTCCGACCTATAAAAAAATATTCAGCCAATTTGATGTTTTTCAGATATTCCCCATTGTAATTACATTAAGTATTATTGGTCAAACAAAATGAAACACTGATATTGTTTTATAGCATATATATTTCCTTAATAAGATGAATAAAATTGTAAATAATCAAAGGACATTGGGCATTTTGTTCAGACATTTGACCTACGGCGTTCACAAACGAAATAAGGCTCGCTGTGTAGAGAAATGCATGTGCTACGCAGTGATATGGGTCGCATTCTTGCAGGACATGTTTCATTTTTTATCATTATATCATAGCATTTCAATAATAAATAAAATAATTAATTAAAAAAGTTTATTATGCTTGAACCACTCATTTTCACAATGCTGAAAGTAAAAACTTCTGTTTTATTAACAAAAGTTTAAAACATTAAACATATACTCACACACATAATGTGAAATAACTTTTTTCTGTCGGTCGGTACATAAAAAAATAATACATATTTTGAAAAGTGGGATTGAAATCTTTGATTTAAAACTGGTTTGGTTTCTGTACGCGAACTTTCATCAAGCAGGTCAAATATGCTCAATGACCTTTATTTTTAAAACGCTGTTTAAGAAATTAGGTCAAGCAGTAGACAGTGGTAAAATCCCAAATTCCATTGTGTGATCCAAATCAATGGGAAATGTAACTAATTAAAATTCAGAATATATGGGAATTTACAAGCAGATGTGTAGGTCATATTATTATGATAATAAAAGTGGTAACTTCTTTTTCCTTGTAAACTAAAAGTAATAAGTAGTATTATTTGGTACAGTCAAAAGCAAAAGTAGGTTGATAAAGTTTCGTATTAACAATACATATTTTGAATTAAAACCTCGGAACTTGCGAGTACGAGATGATCATCTCTGAATTCAGTAACTAAATTAGTAAAAACGAACCTATTTTTTGAAATCTGAAAATCATTAACTGTTTTTTCTGAATAATGTGCCAAAACTCCACCCTCAAAAAACGAAATACTTCCCAAATCTTATTAGGAACTATAATTTGTTGATCAATTAGTAATTCTGTTCGTAAGGCTAGTTTTGTGTGATGTACATTTAATTAAATACAGCCCCTAACGATATCTTATTGTATGTTCGTTAATGGTAAGGTAACAAGCAAACCAGGAATTTCCAAAGAGGAAGCCATAGTTATGGCAAACGATGGTAGGTGTCATTAGGCCAAATTGGCGGCGGATAGCGTGAATGCAACGAACGAGTCCAAATGTTTATTGCACACCAAATTTGTGAAACGGAACGTACTCTATTAAAGCAGTTCTGCTAACGACTGCCTGAAATGAAGTCTTCCGTAGAAAAAAAGAAATAACTTTTCGTTTTACGTAACTTTGTTGCAAGTATCGTAAGCCCTTATGATACTTGCAGCGAAGTCACGTAATATAATACAATCGTGTTTTTTGCAGCTCTCATGAATGTAGAATGTCTGAAAATTTTTCAAATTCGCTGATATTTTTTTATAGGTAGGAATAAGCTCTCTTATTAGTCTCTTTTGACATTCTGTGTCGAAACTTTTCTTTTGAAGGTGTGGTTTCACGCAACCGAAAATACTGAACTTTTTCTAAAGGGAGCTTTTTCCTACCTATCTTCTGGTTTAAGACAGAATTTCTATGTAGTTAAGTATCTGTGAAGATATTTTTTTTATAAATGACTCCGATACTAATATGGTTACAGTAACGTCTATAAAACCATAGTGAGTCATACGAGAAAAATATAAAATATGATATTGTTATGCCTCACAATCAATTACATCGGAAATATTGACATTACAGCGGATCGGATCCGTTTGACTCCTAACCTTGCTTCGATGTCACCAGCATATCTAGACCCACCCTGATTTCTTTCCCTTCACCTATTTCTTAAGATATTTCTACTGCGGAATGATGTAAGGGGTCAAGTGATAGTGGTTAAGCCTCGGGTGCACTAAATGACAGACGCCATCTGGTGTGTGTTATAAAACTACCCTCGATTCTGCCAATATTCGTGTTAGTTCTGATAGTTTCTTGTAAGGGTCCGGCTTGTCCCAGCCAGCTCTTATAAGCACCTTGTAGATAACAACTTCCAATAAGTAGTTATTGTGACTGATATATTTTAACTTTTACACAACCTTCAGTTAGTTATGGGGTATTTGCACGGGTCAATTTTCCAGGCGACTTTTGTCGACTAGGGCTTTTTATCGACAACCGCGTGTAAACTCAAATCGCCACCTCAAAATTGGGTTTGCGATTCAATTTTAAAAGCTATTGTCGAATAACGACTAAAGTCACCTAGCAAATCGACTGGAAAATGGATCCGTGTAAATTTCTCATGACGTTTTCTACGAAATCTAAGATTGTAGATCTAATCTCACTACAGTCATTATTTTTTTTGTGTTGTTTGACTAATTTTCAAAGTAATTTTGTGCGTACTCTAAAAGAGTTAAAAAAAATGAATGAAAATCTTGTATGATAGGTACTTAAAACTTATTAACTCATCACATTCACCCATTGGTGTCAATTCGATTAACTAACGACTTAACTAAATTGACAAGACTTAACTAAAATTATTTTTTCATCCTTTTCTTTCTGTATCGAAAAGACAAGAACAGAATGCTAAAATTAAATTTAGTCCTGTCAATTTAGTTAAGTCGTGCCAACCAAATCAACACCAATTATAAAGTCAACGTTAAAATAACAAACTAACATCGTCAAATCAAAGTGAAAATTATTCGCGCAATAAAGTCACAATAAGCCACCCTCCGAAACGATTAAAAGTCAATACTTAACATCCATCGCGTGATCCCTATCTTTAAGTCAATTAAGTCCAGAATTCCACATAAAATTGCTGTCTTGTTTTCCGCCTAAGGAGTTATCACCGTATTCAATCTGACTGCGCGGTCAGAAATTACCCCCCACCTCCCCATTTATGGATATTTCACCCCCCGGGGACACTTGACCCTCCTATCTGGAAACATCATCTACCCCTGATATGAGCTAATGGGCAAAACAAGCACGTAGTAGGTTATGGAAGTGACACTTTTCGTTCTGTTTATGGTCTTTAAGGTTTGAGTGAAAACCTTAATTATGAATACATACATCTAATTACAAGTATAAAATAAATACTTTATTAAATATAAAGTAATTTAAAAAAAAATAAGTTGCTGAAACTTGTAGATGCATGCATGATATAAATAAATATATTTGATCACATTAATTAAAGTATTAATTATTATAGTATTGATGGCGCTCAATAATCTACTCGAAATAGTCTATTGATAAGTAAGAGTCTATCGATATCGATAATGCAAAATAAATCCTATTGTTTATTACTCCTTAAAATAGTCATATAATTTTCCAGCATATCAAATATGCACACCAAATATAAGATGTAACCAAATGATGTGATGATACTGAAACAGGTGATAGCATTGCTAAAACTGAGCAACATTCTCCAAGGCATTTTTGTCACCTTTCCATGGTAAGTCGGTCAGCTGACCAATACATTTTGTATGGTAGTATGTTTTTTTTTCGTTTTTCGACCTATGTTCCATGGAGAAAGTTGTTTAGTTTAAGCAACACTATCAGCTGTTTCAGTATCATCAGATCAATTTGTTCCACCTTATATATTCTATTCAAACGATATTCCAAAAATATTACTAGACATAAATAAAAGAAAAAAATCGGTTCAATAAAAAGACGCATTTGTCGTGTCACTTCCAGCAGCCCTTTAACCATGACGAGCATAAGTGAAACAAAGTTTATGTCCTCTCTATAATGCATCGGTAATGAAGTGCGTTAAGTGCCATATTCTGACGATCACGACACATCACTGCAAACATGTTTGTAATAAAGTGCTGATCATTATCACTCGGGAAAATCACAAAATAATATAATACACTCGCGAGCAAAAGTATGGAATCATAGGCCTATTTTCATACAAACGAGGTAACTTTGAAGCCTTGGTTCTCCGCTAAGGATTGACTTAGCTGTGATTTGATGATGGCCATCTAGGGAGTGAATGGAGGAGATTCAGATCGCTATACACACCCAACTGATCTGATCAGCATTCAGAGAGATATAATGATCAGAGTTCTCAGTTTCAGCATTTTCATACATTTTTTGCTAATTTCGCGGTTTTTTTAAACGGGATCCCTTGTTTTTGCATAATTGTTTTAGACCTAATTTGATTTGGCATAACGAATTTGGCATAATCTTTTTTGTCATAATAATACTTTCGCATAATTGTTTTTTGGCATACTATTTATATTAGCATAATGATCATTTAGACTAATTTGTTTTCGCATAATGTTATTAGGCATATTGTCTATTCGCCTAATATTATTTAGACATAAAAATCAAAAACAATAAGAATAAACATTTTTACGCACTCATTTATTTTCATGCAAAAGGGGTAGGTATTGTAATAAAATGCCAAAAACTCATAACACATACAACCTAAATATCGACTCATAAAACACCTATTTTTAAAATACCGAAAATCCTTAATGTCGATATCCAATAGAACGAAACTTGAAAGATCGATTATTAAATGACTGATGATAGTTCGAAACCCTGAAAGTTAAAATGCCGATAGTTAAAAATCCCGAAAATCTGGTTAGGTCTATTAGGTGCGACGACGAGCGAGCGTAGCGAGCGAGGAGGAGGTAAGGTTCCATTGCGATCAACAACGCACGAGCCGAGCGAGCGAAGCGAGCGTGCCGCGGCAGCGGCCGGCGAAGTGCCAGAACCGACCTGCTGGCATGTAACCCACAATTAACCTTCGGTTTTTTAAGCTTCGGGATTTTGTATTTTAGGTAAAATGTTCTTTCGTGATTTTAAACGAGGTGATTTTTTTGTTTATAAAAATATGCGTAAATAACATTATGCGTGTTTAAATTTATGCTAAAGAATATTATGCTTAAACATGATTATGCTTAAAGTAGTTATGCTTAAAAAAATTATGCATAAGCTGTTATGACTAAATAATATTATGCGTAAACATCATTCGGCGAAATCATATTATGCTATGACATATTATGCCTTAAAATTTTATGCAAATACATAGGGAACCTTTTTAAACATATCCTAATATCTCACAGAATGCTGATCACATCAGTTGGGTTTGTATTGTAATTTGAATCTCCTTCATTCAGTCCCTGTATGGCCATCATCAGATCACAGCTATGTCAATCCTTAGCGGAGAACCAAGGCTTCAAAGTTACCTCGTTTGTATGCAAATAGGCCTATGATTCCATATTTTTGCTTGCGAGTGTAGTGAGATAATCCTTACTAATATTATAAATGCGAAAGTCCGTTTGTTTGTTTGTTTGTTTATTTGTTACACCTTCACGTCTTAACTACTGAACTGATCATCATGAAATTTTACATACAAGTTGTCAGGGGCACAGAAAAGGACATAGGGTACCTTTCGTCCCGAAAAAAGGAATTGTTCCCGAGGGATAAACAAAATACTTTCCACGCAGACGAAGTCGCGGGCGGCCGCTGATACAATAATATAGTCACAAAATAATAGATTGATTTAGTGATTCTCCCGGTGATAATGATCCCTGTCATGTTGGGATTAACTTGAACTTCACGGAATCTTGCATATAGCTCGTAGATTTAGTAAGTTTCTTAAAAATATTCGTAACACCGTTTTGACTAAGTACTAATGTAACTTGTACTCGTACACTAAAACGTAGCTCACTTACCCAAGTTTATTACAAATTTATGAACTGTAACAAATCAATAATAATGCTGTTTTGGGTTGAAAGACATTAACGTCGATTAAATAATTAATAAAAAAATAGTAAACTTAACAACTTTCCTCCTGAACTACTGCAGTCTTTTGTTCACACCAGTTTATATTTTTCGCAATATCATTCTAATTTTTCAATTTTTATTACCTTGTTACAGGCCGAACTAAAGAGGGCTCCACACTCGCGCCGCGAAAGCCCGCGAAAGCCCGCGAAGGCCACGAACCGCGAGTGTGGAGGGTTTCGCGGCTTCGCGTATGGGCTTCGCGTTCGCGCTTCGCGGCGTTCCCCGTCCGGTGGCGGTTTTTTGGTCCGCGTCAAAGAATTTGTGTGCCGAACTAATGTTGCCGTGATTCGCGGCCGCGGTTAACGCGCGAGTCTGGAGGGCTATATTTTTCGCACCGTTTTCATGCGCAAACCGCGCCCGTGATTCGCGGCCGCGGTTCGCGGCGCGAGTGTAGAGCCCTCTTAACATGAAGACAATTAAATAAAAAACTTAAAGTTTATTATAAGTAATCAGGTATATTTGGTAAGCAAAGTTGTTCTTTTTAAAAGACTGATTGAATGACTACTTTAAGTCCCTTCGGACTACTTTATAGCCAGATTTCGTAGCTGGCTTCAATACGGGAAAAAAATCTCATTTTGAAGTTGGCTTCTTACTGGGAGTAAAATTATCCCACTTCGAAGCCGTCTACGAAATGGGACTACTTTTACTCCCAGTAAGAAGCCGGCTTCGAAATGGTACTATTTTAATCTTTAATCCCATTTCGAAGCTGGCTTCTTATTTGGAGTAAAAGTAGTCCCAATTCGTAGCCGGTTCGAAATGGGATTTTTTACTCCCGTATTAAAGCCGGCTACGAAATCTAGCTACGAAGTGGTCCGAAGGGCTTTAAGTCAGACATAGTAGCCACGCGTGTATTCATAAAAAAATAAGTATTCCACGTCAGTTGTCTCTATTGTTATGGAAAATATGAAAATGAGTTTGATTACTGCCTGAGTCATGGCCCCTAATTATATCAGCACGAACGCCGACTGTCCACCGCGTCATAAACACCCCACCACGAATATTTACATATTTTGATGGAAATAATTTACATTACACAAAGAGACACTTTTATCTTTTACTGAAAAAATTGGGGTTTGTTTATATAGAGCTGTCGTAGCAAACGTGACGTTTGTAACAAAGTAGTCATGAAAGACAGGAAATTTACTACACAATTAATAGCATTTAGATGGATTTTTTTCAGTAAAGACTTCTTAATCAATTACGCATTGTTTTCATTTTGGATACCTGGTTCATATGCTTTCCCTGCTTGCTTTGCTTTTAGATTAAGTTTTATTTTTATTATTATTATTTCTAAATTTGTATCGAATTGAGGTTTTGGATGTTAAAATAATGAATCTCTTCATTTAGGTCCACTAATACTTTTAGTATCACTGTTATTTAGATTTATTCATTAGATTTATACGATACTGCATACGATAAGCCGCTAGACCATTTATGGTCTACTTACTTTTCAATGATTTTGTTGTCTGTTTTATTAGTATCATTTTATTCACTACGCATTTAACGCTAAGCTGTGAGAACGGAAATTCCTAAGTTTGATGATAGCATAAATATGGGAGCTTCAACTTTAGCTGTAGAGTCTAGTCTCTATTATAGGCTGCCTGTCCATTGAGGCGGAGTGAAGCGGAGGAGCGGAGAAACAAGCAAATATTAAACAATAGGATTGCATAAAATCTCTGAACCGCAATCTTATTGGTTAATATTTCCTCCACCGCCTTGCTCCGCGTCAATGGACAGGCAGCCTTAAGCATTTCAGCTATTGTTTTTTTAGTTGTCAACGCAACAACTACCTTATTTAATATTAAGTCATGTTTTTACCTCAATACTGGTGCAAACATAACTTCAGTATTATGAATCCCAGTGTGAACCATTTGAAGTGGTAAATATTCAATTAAAATTTCGCCTCACAGACAGGCGTGGTGCACGCGAGGATGTCCGCCTCAGTATTCATGGCGGAACTTGGCGAATAATTCCACGCGCCTGACCGCTATCACTGCTATTTGTCTAGGCAAGTTATGACTGCTTGTGAGGGGAAATTATAAGCTGTATAGTAGGCGTCGCGTAAAAAGACCGCTGACATTCACTCGTTGATCAGAAGTTTTTTACGTAATGCGACCTATATTGACTAGAGTTATACTTCAGATTCGTCCTCGATATTAGTATATTAACACATGTAGTACCGCTTGCATGTATCACCACTTAGCACGTTATTTTAAAGCAATAACCTAAAAAACCTAAAAAGAGAAGGTTTTTGACTTAAAATTGACAGATATTTTGACATTTCCGGTCCAAGTTTGCCCTGTCACTGCTACACGCCAACCACTCCATTCGCTTTTCGTGCTTCGCCACGGACGCACGTATACAGTCTCAAAGTGAGACTTCTTTAGAATTATATTTTTACAGTGAAAATTAAATTATAGTTAAGCATTTACTTCGAGAAGAAAGAAAAAAGTTTTCAAGACGGAAGAGGACAAGAAGAAGTCAAGACGGAGGAACACTTTTAAATGCCGTTTACTTGGTTAAACAGCATAATTGTCTGCTATTTATCTGATGCGAACTTACCATACTGGGTATTTTCTGTCAGTTTTTTATTTATCTGATGCGAACTTACCATACTGGGTACTTTCTGTCAGTTTATTTATTTGTCTGATGCGAATTTACCATACTGGGTACTTTCTGTCAAAGCATTGTGTTTAAGACACAATTAAATATCTATTGCACTCGAGATAGTCATGCTGGACTATTTCACCGCATAGATACGTCAAACAACGCTACTGCAGCAACTCAAAGTGCCGTTGACGACGCGACATTGTAAAAAAGCAGACTACCCTCAAAGGTTGCCACGTTGTTGGAACCGCTGCCGAGCACCAATCGGGTGACTCCGTCGTCCGCTGAATCGCCACCATCCACCTTCCAGGCAGGCGGCCGCTGTGCTGGAGCTGCAAGAGCAGCCCTGACAACAGCGTTGCTCATCAGATATGAATTTTGACATCATGATATCCTTGGTGTTGAGTTAATCTCAACGGTATTATAGTGTACCATCGGTACTAAGATAAATTTATAGTTTACAAAACTGACAGAGTTAGCTATAAATGCTAAAATTTAATAACATAATGGAACCAGATATTGAGTTATATAGCAAATAGCTCATACCTGATACTTCACACACCTATTATGTGAAATAGCTTAGTTGCTGAAATAGCTAGCTGCTGGCATGCTGATAGAAATTTCAACTAAAAATGGAATAACAGAATCCTTACATTTTATTATCTATTAATGAATCATAATTGCAACGCAATTATCCTACCAATATTATAAATGTGAAAGTTTGTGGGTTTGAATGTTTTTTCCTCAATCACGCCAAAACTACTGAACGGATTTGGTTGAAATTTGGCACACATATGGTAAGTAGCCTAGATTAAAACATAAAATGCTTTTAATCCTGATATTCCCACGGGAACAGGAACCACACGGGTGAAAACCCGGGTGGCCGCTAGTAAATCATAAATGCAATTTATGTTTGTTGGAATACAGTAAAAAATGTAATCATTTGCCTTAACTAGGAAACCTTGTATTTCAGGCGGGTAGACCTAACATGTTGAACTTGTTCATTACTAACTATTTAGTATGTTTCTTTCTAAGCTATGGCCTTGTACAAATTATCTCTATTACTTTTCAAATTTAATTTGTGTGAGTGTGTACAAAATAATGTTTCTGATGTGGGAAAATTATTAGCTACAAGTGTCAGTGAAGTTTTAGGCAGCTTTCCAATACAAAACTATATACACCTTTTTGTGACAGTATTTCGAATTTTTTACATAATGTGGGGCATTACGACGTTCAATTATACCGTACATGATCAACTCTAGTGTAGCTGAGGCTGCTCACTTTTAAGGCCTTAACCACCGACAGTTCAGTCGAATATGAATGATGCATTGGCCACAGGCCTGATGTGAACGATATCCATCAACAAAAAAAAAAAAAAAAAAAACTGTAAGTAAATCGGGCGCAGTACTCAATAAAACAATTTTAAAACTGATTTATATATTTATTTGCCTTAAAAACGACAACAAAAGACATAGGCAGGTATGTCACATGCTTCATCTCCGACGGCAAGCGAACAGCGAGACGCGGCGAGGAAGCCCCATCAGCTGTTTGTTTCGTCAGTCACAGCAGACTCGCAGACGGGCATCACGGCCCATCCAAATAGTTGCCGATGATGCATCATCAATTTTTGCCTTCAATCATCATACGTGAGGTAAGTGTCCTTACCCGTCCGTTAAGATAATGTATTCGTGAGGGTGCGTGCTGGTGTGACATCTGTCTGTATTCAGCGAATACAGGCAGTGGTCACCGACTACAGGCGCAAAGGTCCACTTAATCGTTTGCGCCGGTAATCGTCTGTGTGAATATACCATTTAGCCGCGCTACACAGGTCACCCAGATTATTATTATATTTTTCTATTATATATATACATATACTATAGTATATCATCTCCAGTCGAGCAGAATGCATAACAGTTATAACACATGCAAATAATAGTTTTGTTACAATTTGTTGAAGGTTCAACAGAAGGCGACATGAGTAAAAAAAAAAAAAAACAGGTTGTCATATCAGATTTAGTTAAGAACTGTTTAAAATTTAATTTAGCTTTTATAAAAAATTACGTACTCAAAGTACTTAAAAATAATTTTATCACGATTAAAAATGTAACCTATTGTTTTTAAAACACATCCTTCCATCACCTTTAAGGTTTTAATATTGATAAGGAAAGTGATAGTAATATACAAATTTAAAATCAGAAATTTTGGGCATTTTAGTGCCCATATTTTTATTACAAAACTACCGCCGCCAGCTATAAAGTTTTTTAAATAGCATGATTTCCCTGTTATTGGACAATATTTACTTTTTATAAGGGTCTCAGAACATTTTTTAAGGTAATGAAGTTCATCTTTTTATATACAATGTTTTTTTTATATATACAGCTACCGTCGCAACTTTCCATTATATTACAGATGTATTAGCAATTATGATCTTTACAAGACAAACGTTCACAAAACTGCAGAAATCACTTAGTTGAATGTCATCGATACTTACACAGAATTCCGCGTAAGTCTAATTAGAGACGACATATTTTCTTTTGGGCCTTTTAACAACGGGGTGGACTAGGAGACACTAGTGGTCACATCAGGAATCACAAATTGCAAAATATTTGCATATCAATTATCTAGAACATGCAGTTCAAATTGCTTTCATTGCAATTTTTCTTATTGTATTCAGTGCGGGGTGTTAAGCATTCTAGATATTATTATTCTGATGCTAAATAGAAATTATTCAATTCATAAATTCAAAAACTAATCACCAGTTTTGGTTTTTATTTTCCAGATTGAGATTGAGTAAATTCAAATGCAATGCACGTCGAATTAAGCAGTGGAGATAAAATGCAGTAGATTTTCTTTTTCTCTATTTCTAGCATTTGATTTCAAAAATATTTGTTTTCTAATTTGAGATTATAGCATTCACAATGCTATTTTGGTTTAGTATTGTACAAAGACTATTCCGACACTAAGATACCTATTATTTTAATTCTTTTCCACCAGTTTTTTAAACGAAGGTGTAACGATTGTGCCATCATAATCATCACAATCTTGAGCCTCGGTTTGGCACCTCTTATTCACATGTAAGGTACTTCTTCGTATATCTTATTCTAATATAAAGTATTAACATTCTATAACTTTTAATTTCAGGGACGGAAATTAATCGCACAAATAAATTGGTTTTCATAACATTATCAAGGTGGTATTATTTTACAGGTAAATTATTTATGTTATTATTGAAGCTGCTGTCTGTTAATACTATCAGGAAGTACAGAGTTTGGTAACAGAAACGGTTCGATTATTTAACAAATACTAATATAGACATAATAAACAATTTTTTTTTTACAGATGTGTATAACACAATTATCAGTATTACATAATATTGCGTTCATTATTAAATGGACAAAATTGAGCTAATCTCAAGGTTTGGTAAAGAACTTAACTAAGTACGCCTTTGCGTAGACTTCATTGTAGAAATACAATGGATATCTTAGATTACTTAATACATTTTTGTAAACTTAGCAGGTGCAGGGGTTCAGCGACGTCGGGCAGAAGAATTAAAACTCCAGCTTTTTTTTACTATTTGTATTTTCAAACCATAGTAGGTATATATTGAACTGAACTGAACTGAACTGAACAATTTTCATACAAAACAGCCTTATTTAAGTACAAAATGTTTACTCGCACTTAGTGGCTAGTTAGTTTTCTACAATATAGCTATTAGCCAATTACAACGCATACAGTTTGCACACGGCACTAATTTTTGCACACGGCACCAATCTTTCCTGTCTCTTTCCAACATTATAGTGCTATCTCTTTCTAACGGTGCAAACAAAATCGCTAATAGTATCTATACAAGAAAGATAAATAACAAATCAAAGGTCTTAATTCCTATCTTAATTTCTACATGTAAAATATACTAGATAAACATAATTTAGTGTTCAAATAAGAGAAAATAATGTAATAAAACAAAGTAATTCTACAAAATATCAAAATTTAAACTATCTTAACTATATTTACATATTTTACAATCGTTCTGCCGTCAACATTCCACCCCCTGGTTGCGGATTTACTCCCAACCATCATGCCTCTGTAGGCAGAACTACCACTTTAACTGCAGGGCGGCGTAATGTCCCACGGCAAGTCCTTATGTCTACTATCCTAACTTGGCCATCCGCTCCAGGGTAAACCTTTACTATCACACCTCGGGGCCAGACGTTTCTGGGCAGAGTGGGGTCGACGATTAACACTAAGTCCCCAACTTTCAACGGTGCCACATCCTTCGTCCACTTCGATCGCTTTTGAAGTGTCGGCAGATACTCTGACACCCAGCGGCGCCAAAATATGTCGGCCAATGCTTGCGCAGCTTTCCATTGTTTCTTCGTTGTCAGGTCTTCTTCCGAAAAATGTCCAAGTCTGGTGGTCGTTGACGCGGTACCCAAGAGTAGATGGTTCGGAGTTAACGTCACTGGGTCGTTCGGATCCACAGAGACGTGGGTCAGTGGTCTGCTATTGATCGTAGCTTCCACTTCAGCTAGCAGTGTATTTTCAATGTCCATCTCGAACGCAGTTTTCTGAGACTGCAGGATCAATATCTTTTCAGCTTCTCGGATCAAGTCTCCAGTGACCTCGGGCCGATCTTTCAGCCTTAGGCGCTTGATGTAGGCCAGCACACGAGCCATTGTTCTCACCGCCCGAATCCAGGACGAAAAACGCTGGACTTCCAATATAGTGGGCGGGGCTTCCGTGATGGTGTGAACTCGATTCGGGCGTAGTTCACTGGTCTCTTCATCGGTGGCATTCGATAAGCCTTCTTTCGGCCACTCATCCTCATTTTCCTTAAGAAAGTCTGGGCCTGAGAACCATATCGACTTTTCTGGCGTCCAACCCTTTCTTGTTGCTTCGTCAGCTGGGTTTTGTGCTGTCGGAACCCATCTCCATTCATCGCTTCTGGATCTCTCATCTATTTCAGCTAAGCGATGTGCCACGAACGGCTTGAAATCCCTCGGGTCCGATCTAATCCAGTGCAAAACTGTTTTGGAGTCTGTCCAAAATACTCTTCTTTTTATCTTGAAGCTATGTTCTTTCTCCACCATGTTTGCCAGGCGGCAGGCTAGCACGGCTGCTTGCAGTTCAAGCCGTGGCATCGAGACCATCTTCATGGGTGTCACTTTGGCTTTTCCTGAGACGAGCGCCACTTCCCTTTTCTGGTCAACGAAGTACGCGACGGTGGCATAAGCTTGCTCGCTCGCGTCGCCGAAGATATGAAGTTCAACTTCTTCTTCCTCGATCTCATAATGTCTCGGTATTTTCAGTTCTCTAAGCACATGAAGACTTCTTATCCATTCTTTCCATTCTTCATGACATTCTTCGTTTATTTTCTCGTCCCATTTGACGCCGGTCTTCCATATCCGTTGCATTAAGATCCTTGAGCTGATTGTCACTGGGCATATCAAGCCTAGTGGATCAAACAGACTCATTATGAGTTTGAGGAACTCTCTCTTTGTGGGCACTACCTCGCCACTCGCAACTTCTTTCTTGATTTTCTTGAATGACACGTCGAAACTCAGGGTGTCATCTTTCGTTTGCCATACCAGACCCAACGTTCGTTCTGTTTCTCCACCAAGCTTTGACAAATTCACGCTTTGCGGCGTCACGTACGGAAGCTTTTCACGGAGCTCAGGATGGTTGGTCGTCCACCCCCTGATGTTGAAGTTCCCTTGAGCGTGAATGTCACTTATTTCTTTAATCATCTTGATGGCGTCTTCCACATTTTCTACACTATCTATGTAATCGTCCATATAGTGTCGTTTCTTAATAGCCTCGACCGCTTCTGGGAACTCTTCTTTAAACCTCTCAGCGTTTCTGTTTAACACGAAGATTGTCGATGTTGGAGAAGATGTTGCTCCAAATATCATCGATTCCATTACATATATCTCAGGGTCTTCATGTTTGTTCGCACCTCTCCACAGAAACAGCTGTGCTCCTTGGTCTTCTTTCCTTATCTTTACTCTAAGGAACATATCCTCGATGTCCGCGGTGATTGCGATCGGCTTTTGGCGGAACTTAAAAAGTACTCCTAAAAGGGAGTTCAGTAAATCTGGGCTGCTCAATAGCTGGTCATTCAATGACGTCCCTTTATATGTCGCAGCTGCATCGAACACCAAGCGCAACTTTCCTGGTTTATTGACGTTTGTCACGCCAAAATGCGGGAGAAACCAAGTGTGTTCGGAAGGTATCGGTTCTTCCACACGTTTCGCGTATCCTTTTTCAATTAATCTGCTTATCTGGGCGCAGTAGGCAATCGCGAAGTCCGGGTTTCTGTCCATTTTGCGCTCGATTCCTCTTAGGCGTTTCTCAGCGTCGTTAAAATTATCTGGCAGCTGGACGTTATCTTTTCTCCAGAGTAGTCCCACCTCCCAACCTTCATTGGTAAGGCGCACAGTCTCATTGAGTATGGTCTCAGCTCTCTGTTCTTCGAAGTTCACTCTCTTTTTAGCGACGATCCCCATATTTTCAATGTCAAACTGCTGTTTGACGAGATCGTTCAGCTCCGCCATGCAGTTTACGGTGTCGGGCTCGTCGCTCTTTGTACTTACCGGGCCATGAATTACCCAACCTAGCTTGGTCAGGGAGGCCACCGGTCTTCCCGATTTCCCTCGCCTTATGTCGCCGCCCACTATTGTTTCCCAATTGTCTTGTCCTATGAGGACTAGTGGGACAGCGTCTCTCATTTCTTCAATTCCCAATCCTTTCAAATGATCACTATTTTCGATCACACTCTTTGGCACAGTCTGCGGCGGCAGGCTCATCTCCCTGATGGTCCTCATCTTCAGAATGCGGGGTTCTTCATTTGGTCCCCATAAAGTCACACTTACTAACCTTGATGAGTCATCTTCAATCGAGTGTCCGCCGGCACTGAGGATCTGGATCGGTGATCTCGGACCTCGCAATTCCGTGGCAAGAGTCTCGTCTATCAACGAAATAGTGGCACCGTCGTCAAGCAGAGCGTAAGTGTCAATCAGACGACCCCCGTTTTTCACTTGTACAGGCACTACCTTCAGGAGTGACTTCACACAACGTCTGTCCCCGAGGTTAGTGACACGCTCAGTCTGAGTAGAAATATCAAAAGGTTGGTTACCTGGTTTATCCACGTGCAGGAGCGTGTGATGGCCATAATTACACTTAGCACATTTCCTATATTTACACCTTAATCGACTATGATTGCCACTTAGACACTTAAAACATAACTTATTGTCTTTAACAAAGTCCCAACGTTCATTTACACTTTTGTCACGAAAACTGTCACACGAAGCTAACCGATGATCACTTTCACATAGCACGCACTTTATTTCACTGTTGTTATGCACGTTTACTTTATGCACATTTTTCACACTGGCACGGTTACTCACAGTTTGATTCCGTGGTGTCACCTGCCTTTGCGCAGCCGCAGGTCTGCTCCCGATGATGTCGGCAGGAAGCACGAAAGCTGCGGTGTCGGCGAGCTCCTCCAAGAAGTCCACGAATATGATGAGGGTTGGTGACACACGCAGATCGACTCCACCGGCGATGGCTTGACTCCGTGCAAACTTGGAGTACTCGTGGCGCTGGGTCGGTGTTAGTTTCTCCAGCAGCTCACTCACAAGTTGTGGGTTGTTGATGAAGCCGTCCGCCTTGATGTTTCTGAGTGTGGAGATGCAGGAGCGGACGGTAGCACTGAAGACACGAAGGCCATCGCTGTCATTGTCGGCGGTCTTGGGTAGTGCTCGAATCTTCCCGATAGCGCTCTTCAATAGGAGGTTTGGATCCCCGTAGGTGCGCTCTAAGCATCTCAGGATCTCGCCAGGATCGGAGCTGGTGCGGAGAAGGTCTTCAACCAGTTGCTTCGCCTTGCCATGTATTGCTGATTGTAGTCTCGCAAGGTTTTCTGATGGCCGGAACTCGTACTGGGCAGTGGAATCTTCATATTTCTTCTTAAAGGCAAGCCAGTCAGCTGGATCCCCACTGAAGTTAGGCAACTCGTAGAAAGCTCGTGGCATAGGGCGTGGTTTGGCCATGTCTCGTAGGGTTTCGGCCAACTCTTCAATCGCCTTCCCGGGTTGTCGACGTCCCCTTGATGAATCACGTCCATCTCGGCCAGAATGCGGGGTCTTCTCACGAGCGGGCTCAAAAGGTGACTTCTGGATCCACTCCTGGATGCGATCTTCTTTAGGTGGTTCTATTCTCGCTAAGGCCTCTTCCTCTTCTTCCTCCTCTGCGTCTAGTTCCGCCAGTTGCATTGCCTTCTTTTTCTCGGCGAGACGCTGTTGTGCTGCGCACATTTCAAGTTCTGCTTCGTATTCGATTCTCTTTCGTGTCGCTTCTCTGTGTGCGCGACTGGAACGGGACGACGTGACACTTGGAGCTTTTCGGGGCGCTCGTACGGTGCTCACGGTCGGCGTTGCTTCATGATCTGGATCTCTGGTCGTGAAATCCACCACTCTTCCACCAATGCCAGAAGACGGAATCTCTGGGATGTATATTTCACCAGGTATCCCTTGGTTAACCGTCGACGGCGATCGGAGTGGGCGGACGAACGTAGCTACCCCGGAGTCTGCGGGTTCCGTATGTGCAGGATCGCTCTGGGCCGTTGACGTTCCGCCTCTCTCCTTTGCCTTGCTCCTCGTCGGGTACGACATGGTTGCTTCTTCAAGTATCCCAGGAATTCTTCAAGTCCCAGACTGAATGATCCAAAAATATTCTAAGTCTTGGGAATTTTTCTTCAAATTTTCTAAGTCCTGGGTGCTGGCAGCGAAATCTTCTAAGTCCCCGGCGTATCCGGCTCGAAGGACCACTTGTAAACTTAGCAGGTGCAGGGGTTCAGCGACGTCGGGCAGAAGAATTAAAACTCCAGCTTTTTTTTACTATTTGTATTTTCAAACCATAGTAGGTATATATTGAACTGAACTGAACTGAACTGAACAATTTTCATACAAAACAGCCTTATTTAAGTACAAAATGTTTACTCGCACTTAGTGGCTAGTTAGTTTTCTACAATATAGCTATTAGCCAATTACAACGCATACAGTTTGCACACGGCACTAATTTTTGCACACGGCACCAATCTTTCCTGTCTCTTTCCAACATTATAGTGCTATCTCTTTCTAACGGTGCAAACAAAATCGCTAATAGTATCTATACAAGAAAGATAAATAACAAATCAAAGGTCTTAATTCCTATCTTAATTTCTACATGTAAAATATACTAGATAAACATAATTTAGTGTTCAAATAAGAGAAAATAATGTAATAAAACAAAGTAATTCTACAAAATATCAAAATTTAAACTATCTTAACTATATTTACATATTTTACAATCGTTCTGCCGTCAACAATTTTATTACATATTTTCCAATTTTATTCTTTTTTCATCATTTTTATCTTAAAAGTTTAACTTTGATTACATTGCCTATTGCACAAATAATGCAAACAATACAAAAAAAAAAAACAAGAATGGATCATACATATTTATATTAAATAAGCAGTTCATAATCACTTCTTATTTAGAAAGAAATTAAATTCTATATGTAATGTAAGTAATAGATTGCTGAAATGAAACTTTAAATGAAATGAAGTAGACTTGTGTTGTGTCCAACCAGTTTTAGTACTCGACGTATGCCGATACCTTTATAGCCCTAACAAAAAATGTTACTATAGATGTTCCAGGTAACACGGCGAAATGGTCAATGACTCCGCTATATTTGCAAAATATTAAAACATATTATCACCGATAATCAAACTGAGTTTTCCAAACCAACCTTGTATATTTATATGTATATATGTGCGTGTGTATATATATATATATTGTACCAGCCATCTATAGGTACCGTTTTTAGTATATGTAATTATGTAAAACGTTCAGAATGATGTTAAATGGTATTCTTTTCTTTTTTAAAAAGACTAATACGCAAGAAATGATATTTCCATTTTCTTATTATAATGCTTTTAACATCTACATGTGTTAATATACTAATATCGAGGACGAATCTGAAGTATAATTAATGACTAAACGAACTTACCTGTAAGTGAAGTTCTATCATAATTATACGAAGGATTCGTCCGAAGATATTAGTATAGAATCCCACCCTCCCTACTCATTATTGTAAATTACAATAACTGTTTACCCACTGAAGAAAATGAGGAAATATCATAGGATTTGGACTTTAAACTAAATGAAGTGGTTGGCGTGTAGCAGTGACAGGGCAAACTTGGACCGGAAATGTCAAAATATCTGTCAATTTTAAGACAAAAACCTTCTCTTTTTAGGTTTTTTAGGTTATTGCTTTAAAATAACGTGCTAAGTGGTGATACATGCAAGCGGTACTACATGTGTTAATATACTAATGTCTTCGGACGAATCCTTCGTATAATTATGATAGAACTTCACTTACAGGTAAGTTCGTTTAATCATTAATAATAAGGAGTACTTTGTTGCAAACTTATGAGGCATTTAGACGGGTCAAACGCCACCTCATTGAAATTAGGTTTGCGATTCAATTTTACAAGCGATTGTCGATAAAAAGCCCTATTCGACTAAAGTCACCTAGCAAGTCACCTAGAAAATCGACCAGTGTAAATACCCCATTAGGCATATGATCAGTGACATAGTCCAGAAGAATAAAGATACAGATGGTAAGATACAATGATTAAATCCCGAAATACCCTAGCCTTGCTTCTTACAGCTACTGTAATTGCTTTAGATTAGATAAATAACTAATATTCTGTCGCTTAATTAAGCTTTAATGACTCATGCAAGCAATATTGTCTTGTTAATCTATAACCATGCCAATCTCCAACTGGACACAGCATCGAAAGACGAGTCTCACTGGTAAAAGTGATCGAACCGCCCACTGCACTGGGCGTGGCTTGACCGCGACCACTCCACCGTGTAATCTGGCCCTATAAAGCCGTGATAACTCGTCCGATAGTGAAGCAATTTCTGTGCGACGTCGTAATGACACCTATTAGGCTCGCCGCACGCCGCGAACGTCCTGTCGCATAATAGCTCCGCATCGATTGGCTACAACACAACCTACTTTCAACACACTCCATTCTAAGAATTTTTATAAGCTGCGGTTTGTCACTTTTTAGGGTTCCGTAGCGTAAAGGCAAAAAACGGAACTACATTCGTCATATCTGTCCGTCCACCCGTATGTCACAGCCACTTTATTCCGACACTATTAGGATTACACAGTTGAAACTTATACATAACCTTTTCTTTGTAAACCTAGATAGTAATAATCTGATCCTGCAGACAAACTGTCCAGAACAGTTTTGTGGGATACTGTTGTAAACCTGTTTTTATTGTGTTTAATAAAATAAATAAAATAAAAAAAAAACTTGGTAAGTAGATGTGTTATGTGTACCGCTTTACGATACACAATAATAATAAAAACTATTAAGGGGGCTCCCCATACATGAAACTGAAACTGAAAATTTTTTTTTTCATCAAACTAATATGTGCGGGATGTCTATAGATAGGTCTTTAAAAATGAGATTGATGTTTTTAAGACAGTTTTTTCTCAAAGTCAACCGTTTGAAAGATAAACACTGCCAAAGTGGTAAAATAGGAGAGTGAAAAATCTAAAAAAAATATGCCTTAGATCCTAATAAACACTTTCAACGATAATTGGTTTGATCGAGATATATGTAACAGTTTTAGAGATATAGCATATTTTCCAAACCGCAAATATAAATTTGTCATTTATACAAACTCTATGAAAAACAAAGTGATTTTTGCAGATGAAAAATGATAGTGGTATTAATAAGGCATGGTATATATAGTAACTACGGAACCCTACTGCGCGTGGCCCGACACGCACTTGGCCGGTTTTTTAGTTTGTCATGTCGATAAGGACAGCCACGCTCGGAGGTTACCTACTTCTAGAAATCTATGAGTCATGTTACTAGTTTTCTTTTATTGATTCGTCGCGTTGTTAAATGCGTAGTAGGTTTGCATTTTTAAGACACATTTTATCAAATTGAATCATCCGGTACCAGAAAGAAACCTCGATCTGACAGAATGTTACAGAGTATTTCCGATGAAAGAATTGCTTGCAAGAATAGTTTTTTTCATTTGAGATTTTATTATTAATTTTATAATACCTACTTATAACGATAGCACTGTCTTTTATCCCACTCATTATATAATTAATCCTTTCAAAAATCTTAATTATAATATCGAAATCAATTACTACATTTTAAAAGCTGATTTACGTAAACAAAGGGCTTTGAGTGGATGCGGGCAGCGCTAGATCGTTGTGGAGAAGGCCTAAATTCAGCATTGGATTTAGGCAGCTTAGGGTCCATCCATAAATTACGTCACACGTTAAGGGGGAGGGAGGGGGTCGACGAAGAGTGACATTGTGTGACAAGGGGGTGGGAGGGATCCTAAATTTTGTGACGTCACATTCCAAAATCATTTAAATAATACAAATTTCTGAACTGTTTTTTAATTCAATAATTATTTCTAGATGTAAAATTGTAAAATATGTGACGTCACACTAGGGAGGAGGGGGTTTCACAAATGTGACTAGCTGTGACAAGGACGGGGGAGGGGGTACAAAAATCATGAAATTCGTGTGACGTGATTTATGGATGGCCCCTTATATGATGATGATAATGATAATATGCTATAAGAGTTAGTTTGGCTAGGAAAATGCTTTAAATTGTTGATTTTCTTTGAAAAATACAAAGATTAATATCTCGGCTCCGATGTCATTTAGCCATATGAGCTCCATTCGAAATAAATAACATCCAAGAGTGGCCGCAACATTTGAGAACTACGCCAACTTTACCCGAAGCCCTTACGTTGTTATGTTGATTAAGATACTATCATCAAAGGACGATCCTTTATATTATAAAGAAAGTACTAGGTACTTATGTGCTATAAATTATGGCAAATTAGTTATTATTTAGATATTATTAATTAGTTAGCAAATTAGTCTAAACAAAGTCGTTATTCGAAATCACCTACAACTGTATTTTTTTAAATAAGTTTCACACTTGATTGTGTTAATTTTGGTCACCCATCTTCCTTTTAACTACACATAAGGTAGCTGCACAATTTTTGTTGCGTCTAATTTATTCGGTGGTACAGTTATCAATACATAAGAAAATGTATTGGTTCAATGGTGCAGTTAACTGTACCAGGAAGATATTTAAATCCTGTTAACTGTATAACGGGCAAGAAAAGAAAAAATCCTTAATTGCAATTTAAATAAATTAAAAAACACAACACGAATATACACCTCCTCCAAAGAAAAATCAAAGAAAATAAAAAAAAACAATAGGTACATTATTTAATACCGCAATTGTATCACAAAACGTTTTTTGGTTACTTGCTTGGTGGTAGGGCTTACTTTAAGTCCGCCTTGATAGCTACCACCATCTTACCTAAGTCTGACGCCTTAACAACAATTTAAAAATTGTTGTGTTCCGGCAGTTTCAGGTAGGATAGCCAGTTCCTCAGTGATGAGGGTTCCGGGTGTAGGGCGCTTACACTTTTGACCTTATCGTCACTTAATATCAAGTGAGGCACTATCCCGTAGTTAATAAGAAAATTCCATAAAAAAAAAAATAAAGATAGAAAATATCTTGCAACTAAAAAGCTTTGCGGCCATGTCGTGTTTACAGCGATTAAGTAGGTACACTTTACTGTAGGGCTAGTCTTGTATAATTTAGTAAATTTTCAATTTACATACTTAAATCTAAATCACTAAATTGGTTGTTTCTAAAAAGGTTAACGATGTTTCCGAAATCATTTGTTCAGAAGGCGTCTTATAATCAGATACTCGTATTAATTCTTATTTTATAACTATAAAATAGCTAGGTATCAAATGATCACAATTTCGTTTGATCATAACAAATTCAATCTTCAAGATTCTTAAAACTTTTAATCTCATTTAGTCCATCTTTTTTTGATTATTTCTGAAAGCTTGAAAAGTTTTAATAAAATTATTAAGCTATCTAAACGCGGATCATGTTTTCTGAACAAGAAACTTACTTACTACCAAGTTTCAGAAAAGAAAGAATTCAGCATTATTAAAACAAAAATCTAAACGTTTCTTATCTCAGTATATAGGCTTATTAATACTTAGTAGTTAAGCAGCTAAGCTAGACAAGTACACGCTAAGCTAAGCCATCATAAATGTATAATCATCCACTTTATATTACCACCCAATTACTATTAATCTCTCACGAAAGAGCACGCCCAGACGGAGGCGCTATCGCTCGATCTAATCCATACTAATATTAGGTGAAAGTTACTCTGTCCGTCTGTCTGTTGCCTTTTAACGTCTGAAACATAGGACCAATTTCGATGAATTTTGATAAAAACATATATTGAACTATAAGAAAGGACAAAGGCTTACTTTTGTAACAAAAATGAATATCTAAGGGAGTGAAATAGATGAGGAATAGAGAATAATGGTAATGTAACAATCGTGACTCATTGGTATTTCAGTGGTATTGATTTTTGACAAAGTTCTTGTTTCTGAAACACAAAAAGCAACACAACTGAAATTCTATTGAGACATGGTTGTTACATAAACATTAACGGCCTTATTACTAAAAGAAAATTATTTAAGGTACACCTTCTTAAAATCAAAAAGTGTCTTTCTTATGTCTAAAGAATATGACGCCATGAGACGTCAAACTTCAAAAGTAAAAAAGCAATATTTTTGGTTTAGCCAGGGTGTAAACTTATTCTTTGTTTATTAATAAGGCCGCAGCAGAATCGAGGCCCTGAAACGAAGTCCACACGGACGAAGTTGCGGGCGGCCGCTAGTATGAAATAACTCCATAATTAGAGCGGGACAATAAAAACAGGATCCTTGTGTTGGCCGAGGCGTTCCACGACGCGCGACACGTCGCGTGACCCCAGTGTCGTGTCGACGTCGTCCGACAATAAAATTATAAGTCGACCGCAGTGACAATCCAGTGATTTACGTCGACCCACACGCGAATATTCTTATATGAAAGACATAAGCTTTTTACTGCGCCGGCCGTTAAAACGGGCAGACAGCTAATGAACAAAGCCATTCGCTACGGTTGCATAGGTGGTGCGACGGTGATTTTCGTCGATATGTCAACGTACTTTTTTTGGAAAGCTTCTTGTTTCATATAGTTATGTGTTTCTTATGATTTAAGTATTACTTTTTTTTGATCGAGTGAACAATTTAACATTAACTCCATTAACCTTGTTGAGGTCGGGGAGAGCATAATGTTTTTGGTTTTTTATGGTCAATGACTTATGTCAAGATTGTCATATATTTTATAACGGTTATGGAGTGAAATACAATTTTACGTTACATTTTTTAGGTATTTCATTTTAACGATTAAAATGTCGGAGACCGAGAAGGGTCTCCAACAAGTGGCGACCAATGCAGTAATTGAATCTGTCAAAAAACAGCGGTCAGCCCGGCGGCGCACATTAACGATTGTAGTGAACAAAGTGCAAACATTTTTGGAGAATGTGGACGCCGCCGAGGAATCAAAGGTAAAGAGTTTGCTTACCGGCCTCACAACGGCAGGACTGGCATTACAACGGTGTGACGAGTTACTGGAGGAAGTTTTGTCCAAAGCCGATAATATTTCGGAACAGCAAATGTTCGATATCTTAGACTTAGAAAATTGCCTAGAACGGCAACTAGAATGCCAGCAGTTGGTAGGCAAGTTAGAAAAACTATTGCAAGTGCCAGGCAAAAGCTCTAACTCAGTGGCAGAACAGGCAAAACGAAAGTTTAGTTTGCCGTCCATTGAATTACGTCAGTTTGATGGTCGTGTCGAGAATTGGCTAGGTTTCTGGGGCCAATTCCGTAAAATACATGATGACAGAAGTATCGACGACGACGATAAATTCCAATATCTCATAAGATCCACGGAACCAGGGACACCAGCACGGGATCTAGTCGAGAGTTTCCCACCAAGCGGATCAAATTATCTCAACGCCATTGAACAATTAAAAGCGCGATTTGCAAAAGATGAGCTTATTATACAAACATATGTAAGAAGATTACTTGACTTAGTTTTTCAGCAAAGGCACAATAACATGGAAGGCTCAGATTTGTGTGCACTGTATGATAAATTGAATACACAGTTAAGAGCACTCGAGTCGATGGGAGTTACAACAGAGAGTAACGTTGCAATTTTGTACCCATTAGTCGAATCGGCGTTACCCGAAAGCTTATTACGTATATGGGAACGTTCTACCAAAATACCAAATAAGGATAATTTGAGTCAATTGATGGAATTTTTAAAACTTGAAGTAGATTGTGAAGAGAAGGTACAACTCGCTAAAAACAGTTTTAATGGTACTTTGAAACCACGCGAGCCTACAGCAGCATGCACCGCAGCAACTCAAGAGCGAAGACAGTCGATGAAGCGTGTCACCAATGAGCAAAAACAAAATGACAGGCAATGCATATGGTGTGATAAGAGTACACATAATAGTTCAGAATGCATACGAACGAAAAGTATGAGTTTAGAAGAGAAAAAAGAAATTCTGAAACAAAAGAAAGCGTGCCTCATTTGCCTGAAAATAGGTCATTTTGCTAACAAATGTCGATTTTATCCAAAATGCTTAAATTGCACAAAAAGACATACTTATGTCATGTGTCCAGAGATAGATCAAGTAAGTAAGCAGCTATCAATGCCGTCAACGTCAAAAGTTATGTCCAACCTTTCAAAAGGTGATGATGACGGAGTGAGCGGACAAGAGGAAAAAGGTGAAAACAAGTTTGATATGCAACCTCATGTTTTGTTATCACATAAAAATAATAATGTTACTTTATTACAGACAATAATGGTAAATTTAGTTCATAACGACACAATTGTTAAGGTACGAGCATTATTTGACAGCGGGGCACAACGGTCTTACATAACCAAAGATGTTGCAAAAAGGCTGAAATTGAAACCATCAAACAGTGAGTCCTTAACACATTGTTTATTTGGCGGAGTCGAATGTAATTTAACAAAGCACAATGTTTATAAAATTTGTGTCCAAGATTTAAGCGGCAAATTTGAATGTATAGTTTCTGCTTTAGATAAAGATAAACTTTGTGGTTATTTGCCAAGATTAAATGATCCTGCAATATTTGAAAAGCTCACTAAGCTTAAAGTCATGTTAAGCGATACCAGGAATGATTGCTCTGAAATAGGATTGTTAATAGGGGCTGATCACTCCGGGTTTTTGTTTACGGGTGAGGTAGTTCAAATAGATTTTAATTTAGTAGCGATGCGAACAAAATTAGGTTGGGTCTTACAAGGGGTTACTACTAGTGCTTGCGCCTCCACCATCACCCAAACCATAAGTAATTTACACATCGCGGAACTATGGGACTTAGAAACAATAGGCATAAAAGATCCCACACAAGTTAAGAACAGCGAGGTAGTCGAAAAAGAAATTATGAAGTATTTTGTAGATACTGTTACAGTAAATACTACCGGGCGTTATGAGGTAAACTTGCCGTGGAAAGGAGACAAAAAATTATTGAGTAATAAGGAAGTAGCTGTGAAGCGCCTTCATTCCACAACAAAGAGGCTTTTATCTACTCTTCTTTTAAAGAGTGGTTACAGTGCGGTATTATAGAAGAGGTAGACGATGATGACAGTGGACACTATTTACCTCATCATGCCGTGATCAAGGAGTCTAGTGCCACAACACGTGTTAGGCCAGTATTTGACGCATCAGCGAGAGATTCAAATGGCAATTCAATTAACACTTCGTTAGAAAAAGGTATCAATTTATTATCATTAATACCTAAGTTACTAACTGGTTTTCGAATGCGTGAGGTAGGTGTTTCCGCCGATATAAAAAAGGCTTTTTTACAGATCAGCTTAGTTGAAGCAGATCGGAAATATTTACAGTTTCTATGGTGGGCTGATAAAGACAGACAATCTCTGATTACATACAGACATTGTCGTGTAGTTTTCGGCGTTACTTGTAGTCCATTTTTATTGAATGCCACTATCATGTTTCATCTTGAAAGTGACACAATTCCAAAACACTTAAAAGCGACCGCAAATACGTTGAAAGAGTCGTTTTATGTTGACAATTGTTTAACGAGTACGTCCGTAGCTGATGCAGAATGTTTTATAGAGCAAGCAAAAGAGCTTATGTGGATGGCTCAGATGGATCTACGCGGTTGGGTTACCGGTCCATCGAAAGAGGAAACAGTTGTGTCAGTGTTGGGCTTAATGTGGAACACCAAATGTGACACTTTATCTGTGAACACTAGTTCTTTAAGATGCAACGGACAAACTGTTACCAAACGGGGAATACTTTCTTTAGCTCATAGAGTTTTCGACCCCGTTGGATTTACTAGTCCTGTTTCTATTGTACCTAAAGTTATGTTAAAAGCAGTTCATCAGCTAAAACTAAATTGGGATGAACAGGTACCGGAAACTATTGGAAAATCATTTTTAAAATGGGCAGCTAAACTAGGAGCCTTACAACAGGTTAGCATTCCTCGACGTATCACTTGCGACAAGATTGAGGATTGTGGTCTGACAATCCATGCCTTTTGTGATGCAAGCAAAGAAGCTTACGCTGCAACATTGTTTTTGCGTAGTGAAGTTGATGGCAAAGTGTGCGTTCGTCTTCTATCAGCCAAATCGAGAGTTTCACCCAATAAAGAGACGTCAGATATATCTGTTCCACGGCTCGAGTTATTGGCTGCTATTCTAGCTGTTCGTTTATATGTACAATGCAAAAATGATATTGCATTGGAGCATAGTTGTTACTTTTGGTCCGATTCTAATGTTGTTTTATCGTGGATTCGAAATAATAGCAACTGTGACGTTTTTGTTAAAAATAGAACTAAAGAGATACTGGAAGTGACAAAGGTGCAGGATTGGCATCACATTCCTGGCACTTTTAACCCAGCAGATCTGCCATCACGTGGCTGCGATGCTGAGGTCTTGCTAAATTCACGGTGGTGGGAAGGCCCTAGTTGGCTTAAGTTAGATATGAAAAACTGGCCATTTATAGTAGAAAGTCCTACTTTTACGGATAACTCTTGTGAGAAAGTAATGTTACTCGAAACTACTTCTGAATGTTTTACAGATAGTTTAGTATATTTCTCTAAGTACACTCAAATAATTAGAATGGTAGCTTGGATGTTAAGATTTTGTTTGAATTGCCGTTCGAAAGACGGCCAGCGTTTTAAAGGTAAATTGTCTGTAGAGGAATTAGATAGAGCAGAGAAAATTGTGTTCTTGTGTATACAAAAGGAACAGTTTTCGGATAGGGAGACTGTCCTTAAATTAGCTATATTCCAGGATACAGATGGTGTAATTAGGATTAAGACTAAATTATTTTCAGAGGAGATTCCATCATGTTATAAATATCCAATATTGTTACCATCCAAGCATAAAATAGTAGAGAGGTTGGTTATAGAGAAACATAATAAGCTTTACCATGCCGGAACTCAAACGTTGTTGGCTAATTTGAGGGAGAGTTTGTGGATAATTGGTGTCAGGTTGCTAGTAAAAAAGGTATCTAAGCAATGTGTTGTATGTCAAAAGCAAAGATCAAGCTGTTATAAAACACCACCGGCACCTCTTCCAGTTACTCGCACTAACGTGGGTAGTAAGCCATTCGAGACTACCGGCATCGATTTAGGAGGACCTTTTATATTAAGATGTGGGGAAAAGGTTTGGTTAGTTTTGTTTACATGTGGTGTTTATAGAGCAATCCACCTAGAAGTGGTTGAAAGGCTGTCCACGAATGATTTCTTATTAGCTCTTAGGCGTTTTATAGCGCGAAGAGGAAGGGTTCGCGACATTTATTCAGATAATGGCACTAACTTTATTGGTGCAAGAAATTTATTAAAAAATGTGGATTGGAATCAGATAGAGGAACATGCCAATTTACGAAAAATTAACTGGCATTTGATAGCACCTGCTAGTCCGTGGTGGGGAGGATGGTGGGAGCGCATGATTCGCATGGTTAAGGAACTACTCCGCCGCGTACTTGGTCAGGCTTCAGTTTCACTCTTAGAATTTCAAACGTTGTTATACGAGTGTGAGTCTATAATTAATTCACGTCCTTTAACGTACATCAGTGATGACGTTGATATTTTGCTACAACCTTTAACACCGGCTATGTTTTTGCAACCTATTCCGTGTTCAGATGTTCCTGATTTAGACCAATTAGACAATAAGGCAATAAACGTAAGAGTTCGTTATCTGCAAAATCTTAGGGAAGACCTGAGGTCACGTTTTGCTAAGGAATATCTAAGTTTATTGGTTCAGCAGGGTAAGGACCACTGTTCTAGGTTTGCCAAAATAGGTGACGTAGTACTGATAGAAACGCCTCAGAAGCGCGTTATGTGGCCACTTGGCCTGATAATTGAGGTTTTTAAGGGAATCGATGGTATTATTCGTACTGCTAGGATAAAAACAGCCAAAGGTGTTTATACCCGCTCTCTTAAATGCTTGTATCCTTTAGAATTAGATATAATTAAGTGATAAATGTATCTGTTTCCGTAAATGTGTAGTGTTAATTGTATTAACTGTGCATTTTTTGTGGTTCGGAGGGTGTTGAGGTCGGGGAGAGCATAATGTTTTTGGTTTTTTATGGTCAATGACTTATGTCAAGATTGTCATATATTTTATAACGGTTATGGAGTGAAATACAATTTTACGTTACATTTTTTAGGTATTTCATTTTAACGATTAAAATGTCGGAGACCGAGAAGGGTCTCCAACAACCTTGTTCTGAAGTCCACTGCGATTACCAGAAAAACATTTTGTAGGCTGTAGCTGAGGCTGTAGAGTACATTGTCTAAAAATCAGCAGAGACATAAAAAAACAAGTACTGTGACAAGGACGTGGGGACGTCTAGTAAAACACCACAAAATCCACAATCGTTGTATAATTCAATAATTAAATAAGAGTAAAATAAAAACCTAAAACGAAAAGAAACAATACATGGTTAAAAAACAGTCCGTAGGGACTAAAATGCTTAGTCTTACAATGTTTAGCTTACCTGTAGATGAATACTGGTTTTTCTTATTTATTTATTAGAAATACTATTCACATTTGATTTGTTTCATGTTACTACTTATCCAAATATTTACGATGGGCTAACTTTTCAGAGCAAATAAAATATCTTATGACAACAAACGTAGCATTCAAATTATTGCTTTTCAGAACAAACCATAAAGTTAATATACCTAATAGTTATAAAGTTAATACACCTAATAGGTATATTAACTTTTGGAACAAACATAGAAATTTGACAGATAGTTTCGATACTTAGACGACGACTAGAGACGACAACGTTACAATACCTATTAATTTTAAGACAAAAAGGGTCTAATTATGCCGTAAGTAAACTATGCTAATTATATGTTAAAATGTCCTTTAATAAAACACAACATGAAATTGTTTGTTAATGCACTGCGCTTACTACGAACGTGCTACGAATATGCTACGAATACTACTATTTCTACAAAGAACATGTTATTATTAGAATTTAAAATGAGTTATCTCTGTAGGTACATTTCCGCATGAACATGCGGAACAGAGAAATCTGAACAGAGTTATTTTCAGTACTTATATGAAAGAATTTATTACCATACATTTTAAACTTTTATAAAAATCATAATTGATGTCTACTTAGAGCAACGGCGGACGGAAGCCGCGTTGCTCTAAGGATTTCTATCATCAGAAACATTACTCATTTTCATTAAATAAAAAAAAAACTTTTCTATTCCACGAACGGTTTGCTTCAGCTTTATCTTGACTTCAATACCTACTAGATGTACAATTGTACAAGTCAGTTACTTAACTAGCAATCTATTATAGTTATCCAGCAATCTATCACAAGGATCTTTCACGATTTCACATAGAGTTAGCGTTGTTTTCCAAACAACTCATTGAATAAATGATTTATAAGCTGATTACGGTTGTAAACTTGGTGTAGAATCGTATGGGGTCTACAAAACTATGCTACGAAAAAATACAAGAACATTGACTAAAGAGTTAATCACATAATTTTTCGCTCATATACCCGCCTAAATCGGAAAACTATCCCCATCTTACGAATGGACAGATAAACAATAACACCACTTTTTGATGATGTTGTTTCTTACTTAGTATTTATGTCATGCTCTCTTTAATCATTTCTGCGGTGGTGTCGTGTGAGGCGGGTCGTTACGTTCCGTCAAATATGGTTGAGCGAAGCGATGGCTGGTTCATGCGTCATGCTCGTGAACGGGTGCTGCCAGTGGGAATCGGTCTGCTTCTGATTACTTATCTTAACGCATACTGAATTGTATGTTGATTGTTGTTGAATAAAATGTTTGTTTTTCTTTGTAACAGCCTAGACTGAATAATAACTTAAAATTTGAATTTAGCTTGAACCCTGTAAATTTAATAAGTAATTTGAAATTCATTAAGAAATGAGCTAATTAAATAATATTATTTATTTGTTAAATATAAGTCTGGAACTGATATACATATTTGTAAATATCGTTCCATCCAAGAATCTTTATATTCACTTTGGTTCCATCTGAAAAAGCTGACAAGTTTTGCGCCCATTTTTCTTGTCAGTTAAAAGACGTCATAATGGGTGGTAGGGTAATAGATTTGACGATTTAAAAATTGCTTATTATGTGAGCTTATTTGAATAAAGATATTTTCATTTCATTTCTGTTGATTTATCGAGTAGAGGAGCTCTAAAGATGGAAATTGCCAGCCTACCCTGAAAAGAAATCGAAATAATCAGATGGTATTCGATATCAAAGAGCTCGGTAGTGCAGTAGTTTAGCACCTGGCCCTGCAATTGCGAAGGTTAAGCAACTTTTGCAAGGGTCGGTCATGGGACGGGTGACCAAAAATTTATTATCTCGAGTTCCTCTGTGCTTCGGAAGGCACGTTAAGGCGTTGGACCTACGTGTGTTTGCAATTGTTATCACTAACCAATCCGCATTGGGCCTGCGTGGCGACTTATGGCTAACGTGAACATACGTCCCGTTTTGAACGGGACCGTCCCTTTTTGCGGTTCTTCGTCCCGGTGTCCCCGAAAAAAGCTTCAGGACGCAAAATTGACCCGTTTTCAAAAGCCGCGCGAAAATTGATGGATCTAATAAAACACAGTTACAGGTAATTCCGGTCCTTAAGACAATGTTGATAATTAAGGTAAACATAAAAAATGCGAAATTTTTTATTCTTACTTAAAATCATCACCAGCTGCATTAAAACATTTTTTTTCATCTGAGCATTTGTGTAATCACTTTTTTATTTTGTAATACATACTATTTAGCTCCGTGAGCTGTAGATCTCTTGTTAAAAAGTAGCTCAAATTGTACCTATGTTGTTTAAAAAATAATCTAAAAGATGTCGCCACCCCTTTTTCCCAAATTGCTCAGGTGTCCAAAAGGAGGTTTTCAAAACACAATCTGTTCTGTATATTATTCGGTAGGTTTATTCGCATCAAGATGGCGCTTCTAATTTTAAGCATTTTTCGAAATGCGTGATTTTTTGATAAATTTCGAAAAACTGGCTCTACTAGAATTTTATACCTAATTAATTTCACAGGAATCACAAAATATTACGAGAGCTTCGCTCGCATTTTGTGTTGGCTCGGTCAATAAAACTTAATAAGAAAGTTTTTTTACTATTATACCTAACCTTAACCTATGTCCCGTTTTGAGTAAAAAAATAAATGGTCACGTTACTTATGGCCCATCCTCCTTATCCACCCACAAGGATGGCCTGCGCCCCAGTAGGGGGACATTAAAAATGGCTGATGTAGATTCGTCTTTCGATTCACTTATTTTTTACCTTATTTCTTTATAACGTAGTTCGGTTTTCATTGTAAGCCTTTAAACAGTTTTACTTATTAACCATGGTTTATGATACCTTTTACCCTGGTTAATGTTACCACTCACCTTTAAGCAAGTAGACGATTGATTGCTACCCAAGTTATATAAAAAAACTAATACTTACAGATAGAAAAAACAGAATTATCCAGTGTTCAGATACGACACGACAGAGCTCGGCCACGTGACGTGACCGATTCGTGCGTCCACATTATTTACAGCCATAAGCACTCCGATATGGCTTAGATCTATGATAAATACGCAGCCCTTTATACCGCTAATGCTTGTCGTGCCTTTATCATTACTTTTATCAGACCCGAATTTGATAGGCTCCATAAATTAGGTTAAAAAGTTCTTGCCCTTTCAGGTACTAGTGCTTTTGTTTAATTGGTTGTATGAACAGCGGGTATCCGCTGCCCTGAGACCTTTTCGGCTAATTAGTACTTATACAAATTTAATAACCTTTTCATAAAAATACTAAACAAATCCTTTTTTGCTAGCACGTCTAAGTTTGACAACTTCACATCATACTCGAAAAACAAACTGAAATCTGATGATGTAGGTTTTTCAGTTTGTTTCCACCTACATTGTAAGGTACTAGAAAACAAACAAAGCTACTTCATAAACGGCCAAATCAGCATATAAGTTTTTTATATCTAAATAACATTTAACGTAATTTAATGAACATAAGTTTAGTCACTCATACTTATCGACGTACCGAAGTAAATCAAGCAGATTCCATAAAAACCTCTTCCGCAGTCGATGCGACATCGAGGCCCGACAAATACCATCACGAACACTCGAATACTGGCTGAAAGATAAGCCGCCACTTAATAGCCCCTTATGCAGCTCAATCCATTTAGAAAAACACTAACTAGGTACGTGTAGTCTGAGGAAATCGTAGGGAAATATCTAGTTTGCATTCTTCTGAAAAATGTTTCTGAAAAGTTTTTACATACGTAAAATTGAACACGTCGCAAAAAAGATTTGGGTGAGAAAATTTATAGATGCGAATTAAAGCTAACTTACAATTTATAGATGCACCTAATTGAACCATAGATAATGCAATCCTAGCACTTTTCTGAATAATTAAAAGCAGCTTAATATTAATGTAAACATATAGATAATGCAATCCTAGCACTTTTCTGAATAATTAAAAGCAGCTTAATATTAATGTAAACATTTCAATAGACATTAACTAAAGAAGAAATGAAACTAAAAGAACTATTTACTTGATTCCATAGGATCATTTACTTATATTGCTACAAATTACAACATAATTACTCAAAGTAAAACACAATCATCTAATAGATTTAACAAGACAAAGACTTCACGAAAACGGCTCAATTGATAACGTACCGTCACTTACGTTTTACGTTACGTTACGTTTGTATCTGGCATCTAAATTGAGGTTAATTGTCCGGGGGGCGAGTCTATGTAAATAAGTCTTATCTGATAGTTGGTTTCTTTGTTTGCACCGCTGATGTGTGCAAATTGAAACTTAATTGCCGCCTTACGAGATACATATACTAGATTTGTAAGTAAGTTAATGGAGTAGTCGTTTTTTATGTTACTAAATTGAAAGAATAAGGCTAGATTTAATCACCGAAAGGAATTATTTTCTCCGTAAATGAAGACTAGTGCTCAGCTCAGCAATCTGTAAAGGAATAAATAGAAAAGGTATACACAATTGACGGAAAATTTACTAAGAACTAAAACTTAAAAATACATTACAAAAATAAGCCAAAGAATAACATTAAATATGAAAATAAATAAAAGTCTTAAAATGATACAGATTCATATATTCAGTCAATACACAAAGAAAAAGAGTAAACAATACAGCAACATATTTTTTTGCATTTTTTCCATCAGCCAAAACTCGCGTCTTTGAATAAAATAGGTATCATTTTGTATGTCTTCACAAATCACAAAAGAGAGAGCTCTTTAAAAATCAGTAAAGGTTACTAAAAACATGAAAATTCATTGTGATTTAAACTCTAAAAATAAAATACGAAAATACCTAGAAAGTTCCTACAGAAATTGAAATTGAAAAGTTAAACTTGAGAAGACGCAAAAGGGCGAATGGAAACCTTTATTCAGATCGTTATTAAATGAATTTCGGGGTCAACGCAGAAATAATTTCCCTCGTAACTATGAGAAACATCCAGGCAATTAAGGTAAATGAGCATACGCCACGTATTCATATTTATTGCTTGAGCTTACACAAAGTATTCTTATTTATTTCAAACGTACACCAAAGTATTCATATTTATGACTGGTCGAACGATATGTGACTGTTTAGGCTGAATCCACAATGGTATAGCGGTCACACAATTATAAATCTTGGATTTGTTTATATTTTTAAAAAGTCTGTATCAAAATCTGTACCTAAATAAAATAACTTTTTTAATTTTGATGACTGATGACTGTCAAAGTCTTCGATCAGGAACACCCTAGATCAGCGGTTCCCGAATTCTTTTGGCTTCGGAACCCTTTTTGGTTAACCAATTTTCGGCGGAACCCCAGCTCTAGTAAGAAGTAAACTAACTAGGGTTGGCACTTTTAGGAACAGAAAATAGGATAAATACAAGGGTGTAAAAAATTTTTGGGTCTATTTTCTAAATGTACGTTGAAATCATTAAAACTACTGTAGAGTCTGGTAACTGGTAAATCCTTCATTTACTAGTTTACTAGTTTTTTAAGATACAAAAATATTAATTTAGTTAGAACAAAAAGATAAGTAGGATCTTGAATTTATAAACTCTTGAATTTTCGCGGAACCCCTGAGAGCCTCTCACGGAACCCCAGGGTTCCGCGGAACCCTATTCGGGAACCGCTGCCCTAGATGTCCAGTCAGTCTCAAAAATGGGACCTCAAAATATAGCGTCCGACTTACAAACTGGGCGCTTATTTTGCACAAATTAAGTGATAAAATATGTGATAAGAGGTGATTATTTACAAAATAAGCGCCAAGTTTGTAAGTAGAACGCTATTTCGAGGTGCCATTTTTGCGCACTGTTTTAGTTCGTGAAGCGTTATATTTAGGATATTCTTGATCGAAGGTCAAAGTGCTGTATTTAAACTTTTGGTTTTGACAATATTGTGATAGACTTGCATATAAAGTATCAGGAAACTTCTAATTACTTTCATTTCTTGTTAATCTTAAAAATATATAAGTTTTCCAAATACGTCTGAAAAATAGTATAAAATAGATAAATTAATGAACGCGCACCGTTAAACTAAAACGGCAATCAAAAGTTAAACAAAACTATATGTAAGTATTCAAATTACTTAACCATATTTATGAAATCCAATTACCCAACAAGACACAACGCGTGCGTTATTTAAAATGTGAATGTAGCCTTACCGATACCGATCGTCCAAATTGTATGGGCCGCCACGCATTGAAGATCGGCCACTCATAAGTCACAAGTCACGAATCCAGATTACGACTAATTGACGTGAGTACGCCCAACGGTCCCTTAATAAGCATTTATAACGGTATAACTGCTATTATCAAAAATACTTAACCTATTTATAATGCTGGGTTGATATTACTGTAACTGCCGAAAGTAAAACATCGCTGGATCGCGTTTGGGCGCGTAGTCTTTTGTTTTGTGAAATCTATTGGTGAGCTTTTGGGTTTTGTTAAATTCATAAAACTGTGCTTACATAAAATTGTTTAAATTTTTAATGACGTAGTCTTTTATCATTAGATTAATGGCAAGATTTTTATTTTCGTTAATCCCTTTAACTTATTTTGATGGTTTAGCCAGCGTTTGTTGCATTTAAACTAAACTTATCTAGATGGCAATTTTGCATGCATTAATGATTAAATAATTGCCTGAACAAATAATCGCTGTAAAATAAAATAAACTTTCTATCAAATTTATAAAATGTAATAGGTCATTGCTCTTTCACTTTTAATAACACTTTAAATTTTTAATTAATTTTACCTTTTGCAAAAATACACCGATTTTAAGCACAAGCAGTTTTCTAGAGCTACATTTATGAAAAATGGAAAAAAGATCATATATGTATGTAGGTATAGTATTTCGTGACATCTTGATTTTAATTAAGCGCAGAGTTTCAAGCCTTCTGAAGGTCAAATTTACAACTACCTTATGATCGACAAGCACGAACGGGCTATCTATGACTGAAGTTATAATTATTTTCACATTAGAGTTATACAAGGTTAAATAAATAGCTTGCTATCAATGCGATACTTTTGATGCTCGATCTGCCTTACTTAATAAATGATGAATAAGTTTATACCTAGTTTAACCAAAAATATTGCTTAGCAAGCATAATATTTCAAAATACCGCTTTGGTTATTCCAGGTATAAACTTTATTCTTCAAAGCAGTTAGAAGTTTAACTTTAATGATAAATTTAATCGAATTATTTTACCAAGCTTGGGTGGCAAGTTGATGATAAAAATAAGGGGCTTATAGCCCTTTGTTGCCACTCATAACTAAAACTATAGGTACCTAAACAAATTCTTTTCAGCAAACGTAATGGAAACGTTTAGTTTTATCACCTAATTGGTGATGAAACAAAACGTGACTAATTAACACAGATTATCTAGGTATTTACTATGAGAATAATATATGAAGGCGATCTTATGTTGGTATATTAAGTAGAATCAATTAAGTTTACAGAAAAACTTAGAGTAAGACGGGCTTCTGTACCAGACGAAGCCGTCGCTGCTCGAAGCAGAAAAATAAACGACACGGAAACTTTTTTCTGTTGCTTGAAAACAAATGTCAGTCAATGTTGCAGATCATTTTGTAAACTACGATATGATGCAAAAAGTCTGTCATTTTAGATACGCCGAGTATCTAGTATTGGCTGAAAATAATAATTAAATCCATGTACAACAACGAAACAAACAACTCAAGGTACAAAAGAAACATTGTAGATAACGCCCATAGATCGTTAGGCGCAGAGTAATTCTGTTTCATTAGGGGCCGATAGCCACAACCAATTACCTGCTTTTATCACCAATTAAATCTTTACGATGCACCGCTCGACACTGTATGCGGTTCCTGGTTACGCAATGCAGAATAAATCGACGACACGCTAATAAAAAAAATATTCTGAACCGTTTAAATTATTGAAGACTGTTGAAGAAATCGTAGAAGCGTTGGTTATTCATAGGTATCAAAATAACAGGGGCCCTATTTTTGAGTCGTTCGGCAGGCGTCGAGCGCTCTTTTTGACTGATTTTCGTTCGACATATGACTCAAAACAATGAGATGTCGAACGAAAATCAGTAGAAACGAGCGCTCGACGCCAGCCGAACGATTCAAAAATAGGGCCCCAGGTTCGGTTTCTATGAAAAAAAGTAATTAAACGTTTTACTCGTTTTAAAAACGTATTTTTTTCAGTTAATAATTATTTTCTGCTTTTTAGTCTTATCTGTATTAATTTTTCCCTGTGTTTTTTTTTCCGCCTTCATTATCAGACCCTGGACACCATCTCCCGTCAAGGTGAAGGCTAAGCACTATCCCGTTGTGCAATAAAAAAAATAACTTGTCAAGACGAATCAAACGAGCCCAAACTCGATAGGGTTGTATGGTTTTATTACAGAGTTCCTGTGGCCTTCTTCCGGCTCGATCATCAGATCCTGGACACTATTTCCTAACAGAGTACTCGGCAAAACGAATCAAACGAGCCCAAATTCGTTGTGGTTGCATGGTTTTATTACAGAGTTCCTATAACCTTCTTCCAGCTCTATCATCGGTCCCTGCATACTATTTTCCAACAAAGTACTCGTCTAGACGAATCAAAAAGAGCATTTTAATTTACTTATTTTGTAATCTAAGCTTGCTAGAGTGGTGGTTACAAATTGTCAATCGGTTTTATCGTTAAAACATAATAGTACATTATGATATAAGTGCGGTACGTTGAAAATTACAGCCGAGGCGATATTGCTGGCCCGAGCCGTAGGCGAGGGCTACAAGAAAGCAGAGGCTGTAATTATCAAAGCGCACGTATGTCATACGACGTTTTATAACATATTTGCGAGGAAATAAATAAAACTCGGACTTTGCACCTTTGTTTGTTTTCCATATGATTAAATTTTGATACGCTTGTAAGTATCTTATCGGTCAATTTTTCGGGCAAGAGGCTTAGAGTAGCCTTTTTCGCTGCCTCTGAGACTTCTGGCGGTGTTGAATTAATAAATTCATCAGTACCAGTCTGTCGCAACTTTCATACAAAAAATAATTCTATGAAACAGACACGAATTTTGATGGCGACTATATTTGTCTCACTCTTCCTCATTCTTTCTCGTTCTTTGATGATACGTCATTCATTTGTCAGTCAGAGCAACTATCGGCGGTACATTTAAAGATCTTTGGGAAGTTCTTAGTATTAATAAAATTATAACATATAAAATTATCAATTTGTGTTAATAGTACGCTAGTAATATAATAAGTCAGTGGTTAATGGTCAAGTTGTTGCGAATTTTAAGTGCGTTCCTAATCAAATCATAATGAAGCATATGTGAAATTTGTGGTTTGAAATCGGCGCGAAAGGACGACACAAAATGGTTTTTTATGGCCAAATTTCCTTTTGATGAGCTTCGGTGAGGACGGTGAGTAATACATTAATCAACTTAACATTCGTTTAAACTTTTTGGTAGGTATTTGAATGTAAATAATAATTTTAGTCAGAAAATAATCTGATGGGAAATAGAGTACCTACATCTATAAATATCGATATCGATGTTTTTAATTTTAGTTGTAATGTAAGAAATGTACCTTATACACTTTATAACTTTCCCGTTGCATTGTACAGTCAGCAGGCACATGAGGTTATATAAAACTGTCAAAATTCATTCTGAACCTCAATATCTTTGCATTTAAGTGTAAAAATGTTTTCATATAATTTTTATTTCAGGTCATTACCATCAGCCGTGGAAATAATTGAAGAAGTGCAATGAAGATTTTTTTTAGAAATAAATACTTTTAATTTTTAATTGCTTTATTTCAAATATTAAACTGAACACATGCTCTGTTTTTTAAAGTACTGCCCAACGGTTAAATGCTTCATAATTAATTCTAACATACTTATGTGACTCAGTACTAGTTAAAAAACGGAGCATTTGTGCCATGTTAGTGGAAATTTTAAAATTATTCCTTAAGTAAGCGCAGTTCAGTGCATACATCGATATCAATAAAAAAATTTGTACTAGGTCGCCCATCTCTATTTTTTTCCTGTAGGTTGGCAAAATATTGTTTTACAGTCGTTAGGTTGGCAACGATGAGGTATGTTTGATTTGACATTTCATAGATTTTTTTTCCTCTATGAAGTCCCGTCTCTTCTTACGTAGTTATTGCTTTCTCTGTGATCAGTACTTGACGACATTTTCAAATAAAAACAATACAGCAAAAAAAAATTAAATTAGCAATGCGCGCGCATCAGCGTTTTTTTTAAGGCAAAGGCATAAAAACAGCCAGTATTACTAATAAAGTAAATTAATATTTTTGTGTTTTTGTTACAGATAAATGGTTGTAATTTATTGTCAACATTAATTAAATTGAATAATTAAATGTTTATTTATTACATTTTATCTCCCAAAGTCAATTTTATCCATAAAATGTTGACCTCTTTTCTGACATAAAAACTCTTTGCTAAGAATTAAAAAAGTACCGTTCGTTTTAGACGAAGTATCTTGATAAACCGTGCGGTAATGTAAAGTAAAACGCACGGCTTATCAAGGAAACCGTGCGTTTTACTTTACATTACCGCACAAGTTCGTAATGAGATACAATACGATATTGAAATTGGTGTAATAAGAGACCCTTTACGAGCAAATATGTTATAAATTATGTTACAGATAGAATACACATAATTAAGTACATTTTCAAATATCCTTTTAATAGGTAATTCAAAAGTTACTTTAAAGTTGAAAAGGGCATAAATTAGTAAGTAATCAACTTGATCAAGCCCTTAGCTCCTATAGGTTGTGGTGTGCTGATTTTTCATTTTAGTCCACCTTTCCAATAATGTCATAGGTCAATGAAGTTATAAAGAGGTAATGTCACACCGCACTATATTTTAAACTATCTGGAATAAGCGTGCGGCTTTTATTCGTAAGTTCGCACATTTACATTCCATGCGTATGTTGCCACAAATAATCTGAAAAACACTGCGTGAAGAAATACAAAGAAAAGGATTTAATTGTATTAATGATGGGAAATTAACATTTAAAATAAAATCATAAAATATTAGCAGGCTTCATGTATTTCATTAAATGTAAATTGGCGTTGTTTTTTAATCCAAACTACCTAATAAACTTTTTTGTTATTTTATTTCTTGACGTATCTGTATCTGCTGTTTTTTATTCTTCTTCTTTACGTGTCGACTTGGTATTATAATTATATTTGTGAGGACCAGAACTCAGCCACTGATATAGCATTATCAGTGGCCTTGTAAAGATGTTACGTGTGCAGGTGTTGGGACACGCAGGGCATGACAGAAGATGTGCCATTGTCTGGGGGGAAATACCACACGCTGTAGCCCCACCTGAGCATGTTCTCCCTGCTTCGGCCTACTTGAGTCCTTAGTCTATTTAAGGACTTCCAAGTTGCCCAAAGTAGATCATGGCCAGGGGGGAGTTGTTCCGTCAGCTCAGTATTTGGGTCTGTGAGGTATTTCTCCTGCCAGAGCTTTAAACGTGTGTCTTTAGCTTCCCCGTCCAGAGGAGGAACTTCTTTGAGGAAGTTATGGCGACTCTAATGGTAAAAACTCTGCTGTTTTTTATGATCACATTCATAGAAGTTTTGGCAACAAGCTAAATAAAACTACATTTTGGTAAAATTAGTTTTTTATGGACAAAACTCATAGTTTTGTCTTTTATACCTTTACACTTGTAGTTTTTTATGGCCCATCCTCCTTATAAGGAAGGCCTGTGCTGTGCCCCAGCAGTGGGGACATTTAAATAGCTGGCGTCAACTCGTAGTTTTTCAGCACAAAACTTTAAATTGCAAAGATTATGAATTTAAGTTATGTAAAGTTATTTTCTTTTGATTTCAACGACCACTAATAGGGAACATGCATCAATTTTTTTGTATCAAAATCAAAAGTATAATACGTGAGAAAATCAACTGTAATATTAAAACTTTTCTCATGCGTTTTTTTATCGTGATATAGTCACTTGAAGTTAGCACGCATCAGCTCCCGCCGAAAACGCTCTATACAAAAAGGTTAACATTTGTGACGTCACTCATGTCACGTTCCAGGCGCATTATATGGAGTTAGCCAAGAATTTTCAAATATTTCCCTAAATATTGCGTTTAAGTACATATGTGTCATTCAAAATATTGTTTCTTATTCGATATTCTATCCGACTGTTAAGTGCATCATATCCGAAAATGAAAAAAAATATCGTTATTTTCCCCTGTGTGATAAAACTAAAATAATTATTTTTTTTTATTTTTTTTTCTGTTCCATCATGTTTTTATACGTGTCCGCAGCGACTAAGCTCAAATTTATCAAAATCGGTGACATAAGCATGTTCCCTATTATATTTTTTAGTATAAACTAATTCAACTTCAGTATTATCGCCACCTACTCTTTTGTTATACTACCTGTCACTGTGATAGGAGGTTGTAATTGTATCCCTCGTAATAAATTAACGAAAACAATACACAATGCCCCCAGAGGTGCGTGCCAAACATACAAACAGACCGGTGTTGTGTCTCCATACTTTATACTGGCTCGATATTTTGACTGCTGATCTCAAAGTTACTTGCGGAAGCTTAAATGGAGAGTGCACGCGTATTTTATTTATGTTTTAACCTAATGTTATGATTTTGAAGTCCTGTTACAAAAACCGGTCAAGTAACTCAAAAAGTCAATATAACCATTAGGCTATAAACTTATATTTACCCCAGTTTTGTATAATACCAAACTATTCAATGAAATTTGTTGTACGAAAAACTTTTTCAATATAAATAAATATAAGTTGATCGGCTATTACTCACGTTAACTAGTAAAGCCTACCTAACAGTGATAGTTTTCCTTTTAACTATGTACTATATGAACTATGTATTTTAAGTATGTACCCTACTGTCCTGATTTTTTTCACGTTTCCAAAAGCAACCGTTTACCTGGTAGAGGGGGAGACACTTAACTCTAACATCGTAAAGTGGCCTTGACAAACCTACAATATTTTTAACGCACACTAAGAGATTGACGAGGTAAATTTTCATGTCCAATTTACATGTAGGAGAGGAACTTACACTAAAATATAATAATTTTTTTCTTGTTTTCATTCTACCACTTTTTTGGCGCATGCTCGCCGATCAAATTGCTTTCTTGTACTAAGTAAGGGCTTCTGACAAACAGACAGACAGACGGATAATTAATATATTAAAAAAAATCAACTCTCCCGTAACACCTCAGACGGGACGGGACCCGTAGCACCTCAGTCAGATGCTTGCTACGGGTGAGTCGATTTTTCTAGTATTTTTTCTAATATACAATTATCTTAATATAAAAATAGCATTGTGAATGCCTAAAATCTAAAATTCAACAATTATTTATAAGGTTTCCTAACCTTGTAAACTTGACTACGGAACCTTAAAAAAATCGTATAGTCGGACTACTCGTCGATCGAATTATTTAATTTTGACGAACATCATTCAATTATCACGATTCTGTGGCTCTCAGATTTCCAGCTTATTAACGAAACGTCGATGGATAGATTAAATTAAGTTTGTTTTATTATTATCTGTCTCAGAATTCAGTTTTCTGTCTTTTTAGCAGTTTCAGACTTTTCTGAGAATTCCCAAATCCAATTTATTTGCGACATCTCATTCGCGGGGTTTTCCAATATCAATCAAATCAATCAATTCAGCATCAATTTTCCAATAGCATTTTCATTGCATCTTAAATTCTACTCATTCGAGGATCATCATTGATGGATTCCGGTAATAATAATGCATCCAAAACCAAAACCCCTAATATTCTTATGGTAATGATTTTACTCTTACCCCCTTACTAATAAAGATTGTATAGCAGCTGCATAGTTACACAGTGTTTTGTCACTTTCTTTTTAATGTCAAATTCAAATAGTTTGACAGAGAGTAACCATTGTGTAACTATACATCTGCTATTCAATCTTTATTAGTAAGAGGGTTAGGCACCACTGGGGCAATCAGTAAAAAAAATGGGGTTGCACTCCAAGAGTGCCGGCAGAAGTGAAAATTTGAATATTAACGTTGTGCATTTTTGATATTTTGGAATGGTTAGGGAATAATTTTACACGAATTACCGTCTTACGAATTTACTCTGCATTTGAACTTACGAATACAGAACAGTATTGTACGAAAGTTATCCCATAGCTTGAAGGAAAATCTAGAGTTTTGACATTGAATTAAAAAATTAGCGCGTTGCTATGGTGACACAAGTGTTTACGTCTTGAAATGACGCGCCGCCATTTTCACCGCACCCCGTAGAAAGAGATGGGGTTACTTCCACCGCCACCTGTCTACTCTCCATCCGTCACATCCGTCTTACGAATTTTCGATCAGGGTCACGTGATTCTTACTGACGCGAGTTTAGCATTTTTTCCCCATTACAAAAAAGCGTACAACGCCGCTAAAGAAATTTTCACTTCAAAAAAATCCGTTTTGCCACCAGGAAAGCGATCGAGATGGTGGCATCTAGGAATAGAGGCTATCTTTCTCTACATTTGAACATTTCATAGAATCTCTTAGATAGAAAACTAAAAAAGAAAATAAGTACCTTACTAGTTTTCCCTAGAATTCCCAAATCCAATTTATTTGCGACATCTCTTTGGTTGAGTATCCATCAATATTCCGGTATCTGCGATCGCAGGCCAACTACGATCGCTCACGCGGACAATAGAGAGACGAGACGTGACAAGATGCGAATGGAAAAAGGAGATCTGATATCCGAATCTATTTTTATTATAAATAAATTTTTCGTAACCTTTTTTCGTCACTATGTTTATTAGCTGTAGATAAATGGGTTATCGAATATGGGGTCATTTCATGGAATAAATTAGTAAGAAGTAAATCTACGAACAATAACGTCTGTGTTCCTTAGACATAATGGTAATCAAACCATTTCATTGATATATATGTTACGGCTAAAGGTCGGTGTGAACGTAAACTTAAGATTAGCCGGCTAAACTTAGGTTAGGTTAGGTTAGGTTATGTTATTTCGTCGAAGATAAACCTAGGTTTAGCCGGCTAATCTTAAGTTTAGGTTCACACCTACCTTTAGCCGTAACATATACACATCAACTTTGTCTATATAGGGATACAGGTGTTATTTTCATACAAACGAGGTAACTTTGAAGCCTTGGTTTTCTGCCAGGGATGTACCGTGCTGTAATCTGATGATGGCCATCCAGGGAGTGAATGTAGGAGATTCAGATTGCTATACACACCCAACTGATCTGATCAACATTCTAAAAGAGTAACGGGTCAGAGTTCTCAGTTTGTTCTCTCCTCCATTCACTCCCTGGATAGCCATCATCAGATCACAGCACAGTACATCCCTGGCAGGAAACCAAGGCTTCAAAGTTACCTCGTTTGTATGAAAATAGCACCTGTATCCCTATACAAAGTTGATGTGTGTAGTTAGTGTTATTTTTTACTTTTAATTTAATGTCAAGTTTAAACAGAAATAGGAGTCTTTTAAATTATTTAGTTTTTGAAACATTATAGCTGATTAATGATTTGCGATTAAATTAAAGATATCTACATGACTTTACAAAACGAGTGGATAGATCGGTCCCACAATAAAGTTCGTGTCTACTGGCTATTATCATAATAACTGCGCGACGGTCGGAAGCTAGATAGCATCAGATCGCGCGCACTGGACAATAACCCTTACCGGCATTCGCTTCTAATAATTAGCATAAAACACCACAATATGATATGGATTATGATATTTTAGAGATCCTCAAGTCAGATGGCTTGTTGTATCAATATAACTAAGTTTAAGTAAAAACCTTAACAACAGGAATTAAATCCATAATATGAGATTTCAAAACCAACGTTTTTGTTGGTAGTAATCTATATTTTTCAACCTAACATCATTTTGTTTTACACGCAAGTAAACATCTTTATAAATTCCATGTCAGTCTATGAGTAAAACATTCGTGCGTATGAAATTGGACGTTTTTAGGGTTCCGTAGCCTAAATGGCAAAAAACGGAACCCTTATAGATTCGTCATGTCTGTCTGTCTGTCTGTCTGTCCGTATGTCACAGCCACTTTATTCCGAAAGTATTAAGACTACACAGTTGAAACTTGGTAGGTAGATGTATTCTGTTAACCGCTTAATGAATTTAATACAAAAATAAGAAAAATAAAAGATTAAGGGGGGGCTCCCCATACATGGAACTGAAACTGAAAAATTTTTTTTTCTTCAAACCAACACGTGTTGGGTGTCTATAGATAGCTCTTTAAAAATGATATTGAGGTTTTTAAGACAACTTTTTCTCAAAGTCAACTGTTTGAAAGATATTCACCGCCAAAGTGGTAAAATGTGTGTCCCCCCCCCCTTTAACTTTTGAAATAAGAGAGTGAAAAATCTAAAAAAAATATATGCTGTAGATCTTAATAAACACTTTCAACCAAAATTAGTTTGAACGAGATATAGTAATTAGTTTTTGAGATATAGCACATTTTCCAAAACCGCAAATATAACTTTGTCATTCATACCAACACTGTGAAAAACAAAGTTATTTCTGCAAACGAAAAATGATAGGTGGTATTAAATATGGTATGGTATAAGGTAACTACGGAACCCTTTGGCGCGTGGCCCGACACGCACTTGGCCGGTTTTTTAGGGTTCCGTAGCCTAAATGGCAAAAAACGGAACCCTTATAGATTCGTCATGTCTGTCTGTCTGTCTGTCCGTATGTCACAGCCACTTTATTCCGAAAGTATTAAAACTACACAGTTGAAACTTGGTAGGTAGATGTATTCTGTTAACCGCTTAACGAATTTAATACAAAAATAAAAAAAATAAAAGATTAAGGGGGGGCTCCCCATACATGGAACTGAAACTGAAAAAATTTTTTTTCTTCAAACCAACACGTGTTGGGTGTTTATAGATAGGTCTTTAAAAATAACATTGAGGTTCCTAAGACAACTTTTACTCAAAATCAACCGTTTGAAAGATATTCACCGCCAAAGTGGTAAAATGTGTGTCCCCCCCCCCCTTTAACTTTTGAAATAAGAGAGTGAAAAATCTAAAAAAAATATATGCTATCTATCTGCTATATCTTAATAAACACTTTAAACCAAAATTAGTTTGAACGAGGTATAGTAATTAGTTTTTGAGATATAGCACATTTTCCAAAACCGCAAATATAACTTTGTCATTCATACTAACACTGTGAAAAACAAAGTTATTTTTGCGAACGAAAAATGATAGGTGGTATTAAATATGGTATGGTATAAGGTAACTACGGAACCCTATGGCGCGTGGCCCGACACGCACTTGGCCGGTTTTTTTATTTGAGTGCAACCTGAGTTTAAAATCGTGGAAAAGTTTAACCCATAACTCTAGAATGAAATAGAAAAACTATTAGATTTTTACAAAAGCAAATACATAATTTCTCTTTCTCGCTTTTTAACTTTTTCTCTCGGACTCCCTTATTTATCTATAGCAGAGGGTCTATTACGAAAAGTTTAATGCGATACACGCAGCTGCGTTCGTGCGGCTTCGTTTTGATTGTTTCCTATTAAAAATCACTTTCGTATGCGATATTGCGAAGTCATTGCGTGAGTTTGTCAGTTTCTTTCTTGCGTATCCGACATCGTTCGTTTAGCAGTCTATGGATTACGATAGAAAAAATCAAAATGTTTGATAAAACTACAACCAACGAACTGCGGACGACTATCGTGGCAAAGTGACTGCGTTACGCAATGGGGTTGGCAACGCAAACCTAATTGTAGATGTCGCTGCGTACGCTTGTTCCTAAGACAGTAGACATTCAGAACAAAATGTATGGGAAAATAGGTATTTATTTTGTGGTATTTTTTTACCGAAACAGACCCATTGACCCAAAATGGATATAAAAGACTATTCTACAATGCAAATGCTGGAATTGAAAGCCAAATTAAGACGTTTTTATTCTTACAGAATTTATAATTTTTTTCTATATCCAGATTTTTTGGAAATTTGTAAGTGCCAACTTTTTTAAAGCCTATTACACAGAATTTAATCATTTTAAAGCACAAAAAACCATTTTTTAATGTAAAAGTCCTTTGTTTTCATAGTTCTCGTGGAACAAGCGAACGCAGCGCCATTTTGACAGTTGCCTTCCCCATTGCGTACGTTATTTTCGTAATAGGCCCCCTGAGCTGCCGATGGTCGATCGCGAGAGGTTTTAAGATAGATCGCCAAGGATAGCTAAAATTATTAAATAAAATTTGGTGGGTTAAACGGTTAAAATGTTGATCTATTAATTATAATTTGCTAGGTCGATCTCCTTAAGAAAAAGTGTGGGCACCCCTGATCTACGGACTCACTAGAATAATTAGCCAGCAAAAATTTTCAAGATTATTATTTCTAATCTCAACATATAAATTTCTCCGTAAATGTGACACATTGAAGGCCAAACAGTTGATTAAATTCAATGCGGTGTCAAGTACCTTTAGCCTAAATAAAATTTAGGTAATAGCTTCGTAAAAATGTGGAATTCTCAGCTTATCTCGGCATTCGATGCTTAATTAATCGAATAATTAATCGAATGAACTTTGTTCGTAGCCTACCGCTGGGTCTTAATGGATACATTTCCTTATGTAAATAGTTAGGCTCTCGAAAACTTTTGTACACGACAGAGCCACGAACGAATTCACGTATAGTTGAAAATATTTTCTTTAGACATGCATATTTTACAATATAAATATGCAGAGTTAAATGGTTAAACTCAAAACCTTTTTACAAGTGAACATCTGAGGATACAATATTAAATCAAAATCATTTATTCGGTCTCGGCTGTTACAAGCATTTGTGAATTTCAAAGAAGCTACGCCATAGGTTCGCAAGCCCTAAGTGGAAATGGGAGACATTGTAACGAGAAGAAGCTAGTTTTGCTTTTCTCCCTTTTATTCATATGCTTTTGCTCATAAAATCAATTAATTAGTTAGTTTTTATTTGGATGAATGAATATTATTTTATTAATTTTCGTGTTTGTAAAGTTGGAATTCGCAATTTAATTAAGTTCCCTGCCAATATATTGATAGCCCTTGGGCTATTGCTAAAAAATTTTGTTGAAGACTCAAGTCAGATTAACTTGTTCAACCTGCGTTAATCCTTACTATCCTTACTAATATTATAAATGCGAAAGTCCGTTTGTTTGTTTGTTTGTTACGCCTTCACGTGTTAACTACGGAACCGATCATCATGAAATTTTGCATACACGTTGTCAGGGGTACAGAGATGGACATAGGGTACTTTCTATCCCGAAAAAAATTTAGTTCCCGAGGGATAGCAATAAAACTATCCACGCAGACGAAGTCGCGGGCGGCCGCTTGTCCTTACTAATATTATAAATGCGAAAGTCCGTTTGTTTGTTTGTTTGTTTGTTTGTTACGCCTTCACGTCTTAACTACTGAACCAATCATCATGAAATTTTACGTACACGTTGTCAGGGGTATAGAGAACGACATAGGGTACCTTTTATCCAGAAAAAAAGTATTGTTCCCGAGGGATAGAAAAAAAACTCTCCACGCAGACGAAGTCGCGGGCGGCAGCTAGTAAGATATAAAGTCCAAATACAAACTGTAATGTAACGAATTCTTGCTTTTGCATTAAAATACCAGCATTTATAAAGACGTAGAATGTTCTTTGTCTTGATAAATATTTACGTATCAGAACCGTAAACGTATGAAACTTGTGTGAGTCACAGATAAGACTACTCAGTTCCCATTGGCAATACTTCCATAATATCTGCGATATAACAGCACTATAAAGATTCGTAAGTAGAAAACAGTGATTAGTAATATAATGTTATTTAAGACTTGTTACTAAGATTAAGAGAAAACAATCATATTTGCTTTGCTCTTTAAGAATTAGGCCAACCTACATATTTCATTAGATTAAAAAAAATTGACTGTTTCCTTTAAGATTTTTACGAGACAAAAATTGCATTAGAATAACTAAACATTAATTGAATGATCTTCATAATTAAAACTTTTACAAGACAAGTCAATTTATAATGAATACCCAATTTAAGTAAGAACTTTCAATATAAGATCGCTGAAAAGTAAACAGCTTGGAGTTCAACAAACCGACTTAACTTTTCTCCGTTATCGTAAAAGCACACAAAAAAAAATCAAAATAATATAAAACTAAAACCAACACCAATGGAACGGCAACATTCCAGCATTACACAACCAGCAATACTTGTAACCTCCGCAGTATCAATGTTATCAAACAAATGATTATGCGCAACACAATGAGGGCATGTTTACAAAATCCGATCGGAATCGAACCTGTTATTGTTTCCATACGCCTGTCAAAAGCCTAACTTCCCTAACCACAAACTTTATCAAGCACACCACCATACCAACCTTTAACGATACGCTTTTAAAGGTTATTGGCTATTGAAACTCAATCCTAGTTTTACAGGAAAATTATTTTCCGGTAAAACAAGCGAACGAAGTTTAGTTCATCATGGCATTTACAACGACTTTATATAAACATCTAGACTTGAAAATTTATTGAGAAATCAAACGCAAAGTCATAAAAGGGTCAAGTAATTTGTAGTTGTAAAAATTAGATGGTAGATTTTATTGTTTAATGGTCTTAGGAAACCCAAGCATAGTCTACCTACACAGTCAAATAAGTCTTAATTAGGGTTCCGTACCAAAATGGTAAAAAAGGAACCCTTATGGTGTGACTCAGTCTGTCTGTCTGTCACAGCTGGATATCTCGAGAACTACTAATGGTGTCAACTTGAAATTTGAAATAATTTAAGATGAAATTTGTTTTGCAAATAAGAAATAAATAAAAAAATAAATATCTTTTTACAACAGGGACTGAAAAGGGGTCTTAAAAATTTGAAGTGGGGCTACTAGAGCATGTGATTGTGGGGTATCATATGAAAGAACGCCGTTTGCACGTTTTCAATCATTTTTTTGTTTTAAGCCGCATAGTTTTCGACTTATGATGAAAAATGTAAAAAATAATACCGTCCCCCCCCCCCCTATCTCCCCGAAGTTTGCAAAGAGAAAAATCTGATATAATTCTATGTGATACCAGTTTATATAAATATTACAGGAAAAATAAAACGGTGTCTCAATATAGCACACTTTTTTATAAATTATCAAATTTCTAAAAAAGTAAATTTTAGTTCCACTATCGGTCAAGAGATGGCGCTGAACTAAAACTGCAATACTAATTTTATTATTCTACTCTGCAGTGTGGTTTGATGGTGCAATTATGATGGTACGGAACCCTCGGTGCGCGAGTCCGACTCACTCTTGACCGGTTTTTTTTTGTACTGTTTAACCTTTTAGTGCTGCACTTAGGGTACCGAAACGAACATAATATGTAGTAAAAAAAAATATTTTCCTTGCTAATCCAGACTGCTCCAACTTTATCCAGGAAACGTGGCATATCCCATTGTTTTTAACTTATATTTAGAATATCTTTACAATGAGCCCTTCTGAGATAATGTAGGTAGGTATATCAAAGATGCAATAATTTTGATGTCCTGCGCGGCGGTGCAGGAAGATTAAAATGATAATTAGGGGGCTAATTGTCTAATTTCAAAATATATCGCAATCGCTTTCAGGATGTGATACATTGATGCTTCATTTTGGCACAAATGAAAACTTACCAAAGAAATACAGCAACGTGTCGCATCCATCTGTCAAATGAAAGCGATTGCGATAGATTTTGAAATTATACAAAGAGACTTGGCCCCTTGGTTTTCTATTTCAATTTTTTTTTCGATTTGGTATTATTAATCGCATCGCTTACAAAAGCTCGAAAATGACGATGAGCTGAAATGAGCGATAGTTTTTAAATCCGAATAGAGATTGATATTTTAAGATCTCATTTTTTAAGAAAAGTTCCAATATCTCCGAAACAATGATTGTGTCTATAAACTAGGAGTGAAACGCAAATATAAGAATTTTTGATATGGTGATGAGCTTGAACTATCCGCCTGAAAAAAATATTTGTAAGACTTTTCTATAGAGTTATTGCGCAAGACTATCGTATGTTCTTACTACGAAAACTTATTAATACTTCTAATTATTTCCGAGCGCAATAAACAGCATGTAAGGGATTTCATTTGCACAGCTGCGATCGACGTCTCGTGAGTGCCTACAAGATTAAATTTTCTCTGTGAAGGCAAACGCGTCATAATTTCTCTTTGGTGCATAAAACTGAAAAGAACACGGGTCGAGGCGTCGTTTCTTAATTTACGAGGGCGTTGTGTGGCCAACGCCATCTGCAGGTAAATTACTGGGTGCGCTCAGGCACGCACCGTCCACACATGCGCGCGCGCACGCACACGACGCCTCGCCGACTGTCCACCGTCCAAACAATCGATCGTAAATCAGCTTCGATAAAATTATAGGAGGGAACACAATGGATCTCGCCATGAGCCATCTGCGCCCGATAACGTGCCCTCGGCGCATCGCACAGAGTCCGCTTTCACGCGCCGCCGCCCGCCTCCTGCCACGTAACTCTCCGACTCCGAGATAAAGTCGACATTCGCACGTGTACAGACAAGAAGTGTTTATTTTGAGAAACTTCCTCCAACTTAAACTCGACTCTCGTCTCTTCGCTTTGAGATGACAGTCGCATGGCTTCGGTATTGCTCACGTAATTGCGAAATTCACGCTTCGCGGTGCGGTACAAAAATAAGATTATGGATTCTGGTGAGCTCCAGCGTTATTGTGATTCGAGGATCCGTCCGTAGGTATGTCTGAGAAGTTTACGACTACTATTCCCGGAGGAATAAACTGGCGTTATTGAATATTACGGTTATTTGTGGAGGACAGCGGCATTGTCCACAACCGGCGACAACTCCTAGCCCTTGATGTTCGTTTGCCGATTCAAACGCTCCACGCTTTCCGATTATTTCCATTAATAGATTATTGGGTAGGTATCTAGAGTTTCCTGTAAAATTAAATTAAATTAACCCTGATACTCGTACAATAGATAAATGCATAATACTAGATTCAGAGCAATCCAAATGCCTAACTTGAATATTAATAGAAATCAAGATATCGATGAAAGCTTAGTATATCCTCAACAGAAATAACTTCCTCAACAGAAATAACTTTATCCATAAAAACTACGACGACGTCACATGAGCTTCCTAAATATTTAGCAATTCCATTTGATACAACTGCCTTACCTGTCCTTGCTGAACTTGCGACCTTATTGCGTACAGTCAAAGTATAAGGAAATAGCGTAAAAAATGTAGAGAGCCTCACAAAAGAGATCGAATTTCCCGACACTGGCCGAGGCTACCTTTACGAGAGTCATAAAGACTCGAGATTGAAGGGGCTTGCTTGGACACATATTCTTTTATTGCACCCTACCTTACATGGAAGGTAGATATTGTAAGAACAGAGACGGCTTGTATGGGGCCCAGGTTGAGACTCTTTTATTGATAAGTACTCTTCCATAAACAACTTCACATTTCATCAACAATCTCTAATTTAGAGAAACCTCAGACTAATAGGAATGTATTTGTACCCATAAAAGCTGAGGTTCTGAAGACCAATTTTTTTCATACTTGTTTTAAGCTCTACTTATTGGCAGAGCTCTTGTGACTTCTACATAAACATAAGAATGAAAATAAGCAAAGACCGAAAAAGCGCCTCTTGAGAGCTGGAAGAAATTTTCATCGTAAAAATTATCTAAATTATTGTCAATTTTATCGGTTTTAATTAATAACTTTACTAGTAAACTCTTTCTTACTTTGGAAAACTGTCAATCACAAAACTAGAGGGATTTTTATTATAGCTTCGAGTTTATTATTGGTTGGCACATCAGTGAAAAAGTACAAAATTGGAGATCATTTTACGATTCTTTTTTTATCGAGAAAAGTTTTAGCTACCTATCATGTTTCTGTCAATCACAAAACTGAGTCTACTTTCTACATTATTGTTTTAGGTATATGAATGAACCTATATAGCTATATGAATGAACTACTAAATTAGAAAAGTTGTGATATCAAAACCACTATTCACCCATGAGCCACTAGCTGTAACTAGCCATAGCCGCGCTTAAAACTTGCTATATGTGATAACTAATATTTTAAAGACAACAGATCTGTGTACCTGCTTAGATAGAACAAGACCTTAATCCGTCTCTGAGCTTTTAGTGGTCAGATCACCGTACCAAACCCAGGGGTCCATGTCTCAGTTAGACGCTTTGGTCGGCTGTGTGTAGACACCACATTTGTTGTGGTTTTTCATTCTTTATCCACATAGATTCTTCCAACATTATTTTACCTAAATCTTGTAACAAACTATAGTATAGCGAATGTATCTGATTGAGTTTACGAAATTAGGTACATAGTTTAATGTCTCTTCTATACGTTGACAGAGGCATTGGCAGATTGCGTCTGCGGATACCATCTGCCGGTGTGTGTACGGGAGATCCACAGATGCAATTGCAAATACCTCCCTGCGGACGCATCCACAGATGCATCCTGGTGCATCTATAGAGAATAGGCTTAATATTCACTTACACCTTATTACAGATACCGGCTCGTAACTTTGCAAGACAAAAATGAGACAAAAGATGCGCAGGAGCTACAAACACTAAACTAGGCGCATCTTTTGTCTCATCTTTGTCTTGCCAAGTTATATGCCGGTATTTGTACCTAATGGTTGTCAAAAACCTGCTAAGTGCGAATCGGACTCGCGCACGAAGGCTTCCGTACCAAAAAAGGGCCAAAAAAATCGCGTGTTGTATGGGAGCCCCACTTAGGTAAATACTTATTTATTTTATTCTGTTTTTATTGGTATTTGTTGTTATAGCGGCAACAGAAATACATCATCTGTGAAAATTTCAACAGTCTATAGCTATTATAGTTCATGAGATTAGCATGGTCATAGACAGATGGACAGTGGAGTCTTAGTATAGGGTCACGTTTTTACCCTTTGGGTACGGAACCCTAAAAAGCTAATCCTCACTGCCATACTTAGGGGCCATCCATAAATTACGTCACATGTCAAGGGGGAGGGAGGGGGTCGACAAAGTGTGACATTGTGTGACAAGGGGGTGGGAGGGGTCCAAAATTTTGTGACGTCACATTTCAAAATCATTTAAACTGAAATAAATCAATTTTTTGAACTGTTGTTTTAGTTAAATCATTATTTCTAGATGTAAACTTGTAAAATATGTGACGTCACACTAGGGAGGGGGGTCCACACAAATGTGACCCGCTGTGACAAGGACGGGATAGGGGTTCAAATATCATGAAATTCGTGTGACGTAATTTATGGATGGCCCCTTAGACATCAAAAAGCAAAAGAGATTCGTATATACTAAGTAGTACATTCGCTACTTTGCCCAAATTTTTTTGTGCACGAAGCAAAAACTATTTGGCATAATTTCTGTGGCCCATCCCATTGTGTTGCCTATATTCAGCTAGCTCAATATTTATCGCAGTCGCTTTCAGTTTGACATACACTGATGCACGACACGCACATCCATTGCTGCGGCAATACAAATAAGGTACTTCCACGATGATCATTATGTCAGTGATGCATGTAGGTATACAGATTGTTGTGACAGAATGCGATCGTGAAATATCTTGACAATCAGGCCTAAATGAAGCGCTCATGGCGGAGCTTGACAGACTGATCGTACTCGATCAAGTTTGTTAAGCAATGCTCAGTCCGGCCAGGTGTCGGATGGGTGACCGTTAAGTGGTATTACAACTGAGTGCTTCCGTGCTTCAGAGGGCACGTTAAATCGTCGGTGCGGCTGTTCTCATCTGGTAACAGTCGTTAAGCCAAGTTAGAGGCCTTACAGGCGGCTTGAAAAACTCTAACACCAGAGGTGGCCACTATTCCTCATACGATAAGAAGATTAGGCCCAAATATAGTTGAGTCTCATATAGTTATGTTAATCGATATATTATCTAGATTTATTTTTTATAACTCGCACGCTTGTAAAGTGCTTTTCATACGTCCAGTAATAAAAGGTGAATAGAATTGCGATAGGCAGAGCAACGCCGTTTCGTAACGCAACGCTGTTCCAGTTTAATGACACGATAAAGCCAGATATGGTATCAATATAATATTTTATGATCGACCGTTACATTACTTGAGTAGACATTACACGTGCACAACTATATAAAAAATATTGACGCTTCATCTTCGATCCAAAGATTCAAATTACTTCTACGCTTCAACCTCTTTGATTTTTGAAGTGAAAACTTCTTTAGCGGCGTTGTACGCTTTTTTGTAATGGGGAAAAAATGCTAAACTCGCGTCAGTAAGAATCACGTGACCCTGATCGAAAATTCGTAAGACGGATGTGACGGATGGAGAGTAGACAACCGGCGGCGGAAGTATGCCCCTTTCTTGAAAATGGCGGCGCGTCATTTCAAGACGTAAACACTTGTGTCACCATAGCAACGCGCTAATTTTTTAATTCAATGTCATATCTCTAGATTTTCTGTCTAGCTATGGATTAGACTTTCGTACAATACTGTTCTGTATTCGTAAATTCAAATTACAAAATTATTCCCTAACCATTCCAAAATATCAAAAATGCACCAACGTTAATATTCAAGTTTTCACTTCTGCCGGCACTCCCTGAGTGCAACCCGATTTATTTTAATAGAGATTTTTTTTGTTCGCTGTTTATTGAACCTCCTTGGATTTCAAATTCATAAAATTTTGAGATTAGATCTGGCAAATGTCTACTTATAAGTATAAAAAAAGTGCTACTTATGCCTAGACGTTTATTTACTTACCTATGTGCTTATAGATTTTGAAATTCGGAAGCTCGAGGTATCGGGTATCCATACGTGTAAAGTAGATAAAAAAATCGGGTTGCACTCCGGGAGTGCCGGCAGAAGTGAAAACTTGAATATTAACGTTGTGCATTTTTGATATTTTGAAATTAGCGGCAAAGGATTTTTTCTTTCCTTTAACTATACAGTCACACAATTCAATCATTTTGTAATTAGAGGAAAATTCTAAAGATTTCACGCCAGTGGCCTTATTAATTTCTACATGCACGCATTCTACGATTTAAACTTATAGTTACAGAGTATAAATAAGTCTATGATTTTACCGAAGAGATCGCTGCTATTAGTTCCATTTTCAAAATTAGTGCGTTGCTGGTGACACAAGTGTTTACGTCTTAAAATGACGCGCCGCCATTTTCAACGCACCCCGTAGAAAGAGAGGGGGATATTTCCGCCACCAGCTGTCTACTCTCCATCCGTCACATCCGTCTTACGCATTTTCGATCAGCCACGTGATTCTTACTGACGGGAGTTTAGCTTTTTTTTCCCATTACAAAAAAGCGTACAACGCCGCTAAAGAAGTTTTCACTTCAAAAAAGTATTAATTATTGGTAATTTTCAGACAAATTCTTGTTAGGAACTGATTTTACTTAGGTATTTTGTTAGGATTATGGACGTCATTGGAAAGAAATCTGCTTGTTGTGCCATGATAAAAAGCATCAATTTATGGATTATTTCAGACAGATTCGTATTTTTTCAGAATATTATGTTTAATTTTTTCAGTGATTTTAAATACTTAAGCAATTGATATTTTTGTTTTAGTTTCTCCTCTGCTTGTGACCTTTTACTCCTCTTTCGGAAAATCTTTTGTTCACAAAAGTCAGTGAGTATCACGTGACATTGCCGGTTTTTGTTCAGAAAAAGTAAATCAAGTGCACTTAGCGATAATTTGATTAACGTGATAATATTTTTAACAAAATTATACTGTGCCGAATTCCTAAGAAAACCTTTTGTAGGTAAGTAGGTATATGATACCTAAAGAAATTGATTTAAGTGATATCTCTTTTGAAACATCTTGAAAGAAAAGATGTCTGAATACTAACTATAGTGAATACTATAGTGAAGTAATCACTGCATTAATTTCTAGTAACTTTGTCAATTTCGGTCGATAGTTAATATATGTTAATATTTTATTTCGTTAATTTCGATTTCTTAAGGTTAAGTATAAATCAAATAATCCTTACTAATATTATAAATGCGAAAGTCCGTTTGTTTGTTTATTTGTTTGTTTGTTACGCCTTTACGTCTTAACTACTGAATCAATCATCATGAAATTTTACATCCACGTTGCCAGAGGTACAGGATGAAATGGACATAGGGTACAAAAAAAAGGAACTGAGGGATAGACAAAATACTATCCACGCAGACGAAGTCGCGGGCGGTCACTAGTATAATAATAAACATTTAAAATCTCCAGAATCTACCACCAATAGGCCATGGGACCCCATCAACCAATTATTTTATTGCACTGTATTTGTCTCACTTTATCTACCGTGGTCTATTTTCAGACAACATTATTAATTTCAACTGTGATAGAATAAAAAAATGCTTACATAATTATAATAGGTAAGTAATAGGTTCAATAGTAGGTAACTTATTGTCTCCAGAATCAAAGGACAATACAAAACATTTACGTCACGTAAACAAAAGCTCGAGTCACGTCCGATCGTACATACAGGAAGTAAATAATGAAAACCGTGTCTGCGCATCCAATGACAAATGACAACGGAGGGACCATCCCTCCGGCCGAGACAACGTTACAAAACCAACTCTAATGCGCACGACACAGAAACCTTTTTGGCATAAACACACTCAGAGGATGGCCCCACTATCTTGTCAAGCGGGGGAGGCGCCGACCAATAGCAGAGCGCGCTTAGCTCATCACACTGTCCTCGCCTTTTACCTACCGAGTATCAATATAAACAATGAAAAGCTGGAAAAACAACATTCGAAATCCAAATACAGAACGCGCGCTACGTTTGCAATTCATAAAAACAGGTGCATCGTAGTTTTGAAATCCGAATGTGTTACGTTTGTTTTGCGACCGCCTTTTGTTCTTCAAGAAGTTTTGTTATTTCAGGTGTGAAGCGCGCGAAAGAACTTTACTCAAACAGCCAGAGAAAGAGGTTTGAATAGATAACTCACCCTGCGCCTGGAGTCTCCTCGCGACCGCCTTCGACCGCATCGCCTCCACGTCGCAGGTAAACAAGACAGTCTCAATAATTCACGGCGATCGATGATACGATATCAAAAAGTTGTGAGAGAATTTTCGAATTTGTTTGCGCGCGGGAGGGTCGGAGGGCGCGCGTGGGGTGGGTGGGTAGTCCTGCGGGATAGGTGTGTGCGAGGAGCGCGGCGTGTCAGCCGACGGTCGACGGGACACTGCTCACTGCTCGGGGAAAGCGATTTTCACGCGGGAAACGCGATAGTGTCTCGAGCCGCGACCGCCGGTCAACTGTCGCCGGTGACAGCCCGCCGCTGCCGTGTACGCTAACGAGTTCTGGCCACTTGGAAAAGCATGAGTCGCGTTCGATTTTTCTTACCGTGCGAGTAAGACAAGGCTGTATGCCCTTGTCATCTTTGCTTGCCACTTTGCTAGTTAAAAAAGATTCCTGCGCAGAGGTTTTTAGATCTTTTTTACCTGCCTGCTGTTATCAATAAAATTAACATCTGAAACTCGACCCCGGGTACCTCTCCATTCGTAGAATCAAAATTAACTGACGATCCTTTGATATTAATAACCATAAAAGTTACTTAATAAAATCTTGTCTCTCTAAAAACATTAATAAATAATATAAACCAGCGGTTCCCGAATAGAGTTCTGCGGAACCCTGGAGTTCCGTGAGAGGCTCTCAGGGGTTCCGCAAAAATTCAAGAGTTTATAAAGTCAAGATCCTACTTATCTTTTTAATCTAACTAAATTAATATTTTATATCTTAAAAGTCCTTCTTTTAAAGTCAAACTATATCATATATGAGAAAATTAAAATGACGCTTAAATGTTCTAATATCAGAAACCGTTGCTCTGTAGATTTAATGAAAGCAGAATTGCAAAAGACATGTCTTGTTCGGAATTCATTAATATAAAAATGACGCAGTTTTAACGAGATAGGCCCGTAAGCAATACACAATATGCATGGAATGGAAACAGTAAAAAAAATACCTAAAACATTAAATCAAAAGTCTCTTTTTTCCCTTTACCTAGGATAAAAAAAGAATAACTAGGTACTAGTACCTAGTTATCCTTTTTTTTATTACACTCTTACTTTGCTGACCCGCCCGTTTGTTTTCATAGATTTTGAGTATTTTAATTACAAACATTCACATACATTCAACATGTCTGGGTAAATCGTAAATGAAGGATTTACCAGTTACCAGACTCTACAGTCGTTTTACTGCAAGTTTTAATTATTTCAACGTACATTTAGAAAATAGGCCCAAAAATTTATTGCGGCTCGAGCTTCGCGCTCGCGCACCCTTGTATTTGCCCTATTTTCTGTTCCTAAAAGTACCAACTCTAGTTAGTTTACTTCTTACTAGAGCTGGGGTTCCGCCGCGAAAATCGGTTAACCAAAAAGGGTTCCGAAGCCAAAAGAATTCGGGAACCGCTGATATAAACAATATGACCTACTGATGATGATCATGTGCTTATATTATTACTACTACAAACAATAACCTTCTAATTCTCTAATTTTAAAATCTATCGCAATCGCTTTCATTTGACAGATGGATATGACACATTGCTTCATTTCTTTGATAAGTTTTTATTTGTGCCAAAAAGAAGAATCAATGTGTCACATCCTGAAAGTGATTGCGATAGATAGATTGCGAGAAATAAGACAATAAGTAGGTCACTAGATCGCTCACAATCCTGACTAAAGATAAGCCGTTGCCGGGAATATTGCCTTAGGGTCGGGAATATTCCCAATATTGCTGTGAATATTCTCAATATTGCCGGAAATATTCCCACCCTAAGGAAATATTCCCAGCAACGGCACATCTTTAATCCTAACCCTAAATTTGACTGCAACGTCAGTAAAAGTACTTAGGTACTTGAAGCATAAAGAAAAAACTATGGTCAAGTTAAATTACCTTAAAGTAGTTAAGTACGGTACGGTATGGTCCTAGGTTCGGTTGCTGAAAAATCTATGTTTTAATCGAATTCAACGATATTTTTCTTATTAATATTTAAAAGTATTAAAATAAGATCAAGGGTAAAAATTGCTATGTCAAACAACCACGTTGGAGGCAACCCTGACATTTAAGATTAATGGGTCAGAGCTCTCAGTTTGAGGATTTCCATACATTTTCATGCTATTTTCGCGGTTTTTTTAAACATGTCCATTACGTTTTTAGAATGCTGGTCAGCCCCCCTACTCAAATGGCCACTTTTCTATTCGTTCGCTAACTTAAATCTTAAAAATAAGCAATTAAACGATCAAGTCACACGTCGCAAGTTTATGTAAATCACAGACATTAATGTATTGAACAGAATTGTTAAGCCTACGACTCGTAACTTTGGAGTTATTGGCTTAATTTTAATTTTTAAGTTAGCGAACGAATAGAAAAGTGGCCATTTGAGTAGCCCCCCATATCAGTTGGGTGTAAATAGCGATCTAAATCTCCTCCATTAACTCCCTGGATAGCCGTCATCAGATCACAGCACAGTACATCCCTGGCAGAAAACCAAGGCTTCAAAGTTACCTCGTTTGTATGAAAATAACACCTGGTATCCCTAGACAAAGTTGATGTGTGTAATATAATGTATCAGGTGTATTTTATAGGGTTAATTAAAATTAGTATTTACAAACTCGCAGGAGTAGATTACTAACATCATAAACAACAATATTTGTTCTACGACTTTTCCGAAAACAGACAAAAAAAACAATTTACCATAAAAATGTCTGATCAGCTGATCGAGTTTTGTATATGAAAAGTCGGAATTTTGCTCCTACGAGGTTGTTGGTGTTTTACAAATAACCCTGTGTACCTAATATGTAAATGCAATAGGTATGTTAGTATTAAACAAGAGTTGATAATAAAATTATTGCAATAAAAGAACTAAAACTAACATAAAACTAAACGAAAATCTAAATAGAAATCATAAATTCTTTATTTTCCTATCGAATTTAAAATTTGCTATAGAGTGTAGGAAAGGAAGGTGTGAACCCTCACAGCAAATCCTCAGTGGACGAAACTTTACAGTATGATAAAGTAGCATAAATAAAATGTATTTTGCTAATTATCCAAAAAAAACTTATATCGTTGATATCTTTTTTAGGAAAAAAAATGTGCTTATAATTTTTTACCAAAAGTACTTAAGGTATGAAAATAAATGTGAAATATCCAAAAAATTATCTTAGCAGAAGCCACCTAATTTTGATACTTGACATATAAATATGCGGTATCAATACCTAACTTTGTTTTTTCTTTCTTTTGGATATTTTGTATACAGGGTGTCCCAAAACTTTGGCACACGGAGGGAAAGTACCGTAAATATTGCAGATGGAAAATTTTACTGAAAGAAGACTTCATTTTGTTTTTAAAAACAATTGGAACTGCATTTAAAGATTTTTGAAAAATCGCCTGTCTTAGCCAGGAAATCGAACCCACCAAAAACGAAAAAATATATTTTTTCAACACACTTGCTCGTAAAGTGAGCCCTGATACATCGCTTTTAGGCCCATAAACCGAGCTATAACAAACGCGTGCAATAATATATAAAACACTAGGTTGTTATAAAATTATCCCTAATTAGTACCTTACTGCAAGTTCTATGCGAGTAAACAGAGCATTCCCAATTTAACCGGGTAATACAGTTATTTTTTTAGTAACACAAAGAGGTTTTATGACCCTGCAAATTCATATTCATTTTTGAAATAAGTAAATGTGTAAGTCCTTAATTAAATCAAACAAATATTTATTATTATTAAATTATTCATTATTCACAATATTTTGTTATAAAATATTTAAATATTTGCATTTTATCACTTAAAATTATAATTTTGAAGTAGGCTGTATGCTCACTCACCCCTTTGTTCGCAAAATATTCTTGCTTTAGGCGTGTGAAAAAAACAAAAAAAACCTACGCGCGTTTTCCCATAATTGTCATATTTTGTTTTTGTCGCATTTGTTGTTGTGTGGTAAATTAGTTTGTATTTTACTCGCAAATGTTTTGAAAAACGTCGTATGAAACTCGTGAGCTCTTGCTCATTGCACACTCGGCTGAGTTACGCCCTCGCCTGCGGCTCGGGCTGCAACCCACAGCTTTGTGTGCAATGAGTAACCTAAGCTAACTTCTCTCATAATGTACTATTACGAAAGCAATCGAAAGGCTTACTCATAAGGATTATTTTTTCTTGTGACACAGCATTTTAAACAAAAGGAAGACTATGAAATTTAACATTTAAATTCTAATTATTACGGATTGTATCAATTTGTATCGAAACTTATCCAATTAAAAAAAAACTTTTAAAAGCAAAATGAAATCTTCTTTCAGTAAAATTTCCGATCTTCAATATTTAAGGTACTTTCTCTCCATGTGGTAAAGTTTTGGGACATCCTGTATAGGTTTTGGTTTATACTATATTACAGCAAAGTTTCATCGACTGAGGATTTAATGTTTGGATCTTCATTTTTTTTTTTATTTTTTTACTTTATTAAGAAAACCAACAGCGTATTAACAAAATTACTTAACATTAGGTACATGTTAGTTAGTATAGCCAATAATAGGTTTCCCTCAAATTAACAGTAATACTTTATGTCGTTGTTAAGTAAAAGTAATATAACAGTTTTGTTACCAGAAAATTAAAACACTTAAACAAAATTTAAATCAATCAGTTAAACAACATATTGTATTTGCCCTTTGCCTATTTGTCAGACATTATTATATGAAAAAAAAGAAAAACTAAATTATAATTCTTGTAGTGCCTTTACAACATCTTTTTTAAATGTGCGTTTAGTTTTTGAAAAAAGGTCGATGCTACGAAAATGTGCGTTATACGTACGGATAAGTCGTAAGATAACTGAATTTCGAAAATAGTTAGTGTGGCATTGTGGGACCTGTAAAAGGGGTGTATTGCGCGTACGACGTCTAGGAGTACGAAATAATATTTTAGATACAAGAAGCGGACAGTCAACCCTACTGTTTATAATATCGTGAAGCAGACCCATATCCAATACTGTACGCCTCTGCTCCAAAGATAGGAGACCGTGCTTCTTGCAACTATCATGATAATTATCAATTGCTTTGCGACAGCGAAAGTTAAGGTGCTTAACAAAAACTTTTTGAATTCGCTCCAAACGGCTAATGTATGTTGCGTATTGGGGAGACCATATGGGGCTACAGTACTCTAGTATACTTCTTACATAAGCAAAATAAACGATCTTAATTACTGATACATTAGTGAATGGCTTACACACTCGAAGAACAAAACCCAAATTCCTATATGCTTTATTAATTGTATTTTCAACGTGATCCGAAAGTAACATTTTTTGGTCGAAATACACACCTAAGTCCCTCAAACTTTGTTTCCTGTGTACTCGGTCTCCGTTGAAATGATAATCATGAAGAATAGGCTTTGAACTCCGCGTGAAAGTAATGCATTCGCATTTACTTGCGTTAACCGTTATATTATTTTTATTATAATATTCAAATAGGTTGTCTAAATCTCCTTGTAAGCGCAAACAGTCCTGAACAGAGCTTATTTTACAAAAAATCTTTTTATCATCCGCATACATGATATATTGAGAATGCTTAAGAGATGAGCCTATATCAAACAGGTAGGCATTATAAAAGAGTGGACCCAAATGGGACCCCTGCGGAACCCCTGAAGGTATATTAATGTAGTCCGATCGATAACCACCCATGACTACCGCCTGAGAACGATTAGTGAGGTATGATTCAATCCATCGGAGTAAATCCCCATGGATACCAAGCACTTGTAACTTGTTTAGCAGGATCACGTGATCCACACGATCAAAGGCTTTCTCAAAATCGGTGTAGATCACGTCAACCTGCCCCCCCCTTTCCATATTTTCCAAAATAAAACTCGAGAAGCATGCCAAATTGGTAGTGGTGGAACGGCCTTTTAGAAAACCGTGTTGTTGTTCGGGAATGGAATTCGATAGAGTAGAATATATTTCATCGTATACGATCTTTTCTAGTAATTTTGCAGCAGTACTAAGAATAGAGATACCTCTGTAGTTTCTAACATCTGTTCGCGACCCTTTCTTATGCACAGGCACAATGTGAGCTGATTTCCATTTGTGTGGGAAGATACCCTCGCGCAAGGAGCGATTAAACACTATAGTTAAAGGAAGGGCCAATGACATAGCGCATTTAGACCAAAATATAGCTGGTAACCCGTCACTGCCAGCGCCTTTATTTATATCCAGTGATTTTAACATTTTCTCTACAATTAATACAGACGTCATAAATCGCTTAATTTACTACACTAGTTGCTTCTCTCCCAAAAGCAGTCAATTTTCTTACTCGAACTGCAGTAACAAATAAAATATTGATAAATTATGAAAAAACAGATATCCCTGCGTGATTAAATGCGTGACGGTGCAATCTGGAGTCAGGGGGTTAGTGACTCGGACGAAATGCAGCAGACTCGGGGTCGACGACCGCGGAGGCGCGAATCAAATGGCCGACCATAACAAAGCCGTGTGTGACCACAAATGGTCATACAGAACATGTTTGTTTAAGCTTTATAACTTTGGCATACATTAAAATAATCATCTTGGAACAGTTGGAAATATTTATATAAGGTAACTTATGTGGCATCTCGCACGATTAAAACTCACCCGTTCATTCATATCTTTAGTCACAGCCGCTGAACCTAAAGTAAGTACCTACACTATACTTACCTTACTAGGCCTATAGGCCGAGTTTCATTTGGGCCAGTTGCCACTTACCTAAGCCGCCCTACGGAGGCTGTGTTGCGCCAAGTTACCTAAATAATTGGCGAATCAGGAATTGGCGAAAAGGGAAGTTGGTGAATGTGGAAACAAATAATAATAAGTTAACTTAATTAAACTAGGACTAACAATGTTAACATAAATAAGTATCTACTAGGTTACTGGATAGTAGTACACATAATTCACCAGTTAACTCAAGTCTATTATTCCAAAAAGCTACTGTCCAAAATCATAAAAACTTAAATCCGAAGAAGTCACTTGGAGTCGATAATATGTCAACTAGATGTTAATTTATTTATTAATCTAAACATCTAATAGCATTGTTATAAACCTTCGTGGTTTTCCAATGTTATTAATAAGTAAAAAATTGTAACTTCCTATGTTATTAATAAATAACATAGGAAACTTCCTAATGTTCTCAAATTTCAGTTAGACTTAAAGAGCATTTTGATCACAGTAAGAAATAGGATCATTTGGCAATAAAAAATATTTTGATTTGATTTATCGTTTTTCAGAATAAATTGATTGGGACAACATTTTGGCGATTTCTGTCGTTTCTAGTGCTAATACCTTAAATGGTCTTATAGTCTCTTGATCCCCACACGAAATAGGATCGATAAGCATAAAAATTTTTTTTTGGTATTTTAGCATTTTTTTTGCTAACGGTATTTTTTTTCCAAAATCTGCGAATGCAGTTCGGAATGTCTTGAAAAGTTATGGATGGTCTCCTAAGAACGTTTATCTGTAACTATAACGGTTAAGGTGCTGCCCTTAATGTACCGTCTCAAAAATTCACCCTGTATGTTTTGTTTCTTTCTCTCTACCAGCATGTGTGTGTGTGTGTGTGTGTGTGTGTGTGTGTGTGTGTGTGTGAGTGTGTGAGTGTGTGTGAGTGAGTGAGCGTGTGTGTGTGTGTGTGTGTGTGTGTGTGTGTGTGTGCGCGTGCGTGTGTGTGTGTGTGTGTGTGAGTGAGAGTGAGTGAGTGAGTGTGTGTGTGTGTGTGTGAGTGTGAGTTTGTGAGTGTGTGTTTGTGTGTGTGTTTGCGTGTGTGTGCGCGTGTGTCTTGTGTGTGAGTGTGTGTGTGTGTGTGTGAGAGAGAGAGAGTACACGTAATACCTATATAATATTAATTTAAATATGAACTTATTAATACACTTAAGTTAGAAAATTTATTTTATTTAGCTAGCCTTTATTCATTTACTGACCTCTAGCAGTTTTTCGGTTTCATCAAACAGGGAACAAAATGTACTCACCTATAATTATTATCAGCTTCTTAGATTATCTGATAAACTAAGTATAATGCTAAGAAAATAGAACACAAAAAGAACTTATGGTTAAGGGATTAATCCCTTAGACAAGTTTAACAACATTCTTTGACGAATTAAAAAGCTGACAAAGTCGGTACACACTGTTTGATAAGGTCGCGTCTACTCTATCTATGGTAGATATTTAATATGCAATACTTAGTGCATGCATGATTTATTAACAAATAACGTTTCACTGAAATTCCACCTCATAAGTACCTATAGAATATTTATTGTTTATAAACAATAAATATTCTAAAAATATGAATAGGTATTGCATATTGTTGTTTGGCACTGTTCACAAAACTAGAGCTAGTATTATTTTCAGATACTTACCTACTTGTTCAAATAAATTATCTTTTTCCATTTTTAGTTTTTTTTCGAGTAAGTATCAGTTTTACGCCATTTCCAAAGTTGTGGCAAAGTTATAAAATTAGCCAAAAATTTAAGAAATACTTGAACAAACTCAAATACTTACTTACTTGAATTGTGGACTGTAAATCTATTGGTCACTGGCCCAAATCCGGCTCGAAGGACCAGCACTTACAACTTAAAAGCAACCATATTTCTTTAGGCCTTAGGCACATACGCACCGACTGGTAGCTTGCTTAGCGCCTAGCGCCTAGATCAGTGGTTCCTAACCTTTTCAATATTGTTACCCATATCACCTAGTAGGGAAGCAGACTTTATCCCCAGCTTGGGCTTGGGGGGTGGGGGAGGGGGGGTGGGTGGTGTTGACGCCGTATCACATTCACAGTGCATAGCAAATAGTATCACCATCTCTATTCTATTCATTCTTACTGGTACCACCTCTGTTACCGCCATAGAGAATAGCTGTTTTACCCCTGCGGGGGTAATTACCCCCAGTTTAGGAACCAATGGCCTAAATTGTCACCTAACCTGTAGCGACTAGCGACGGCGCCAAGGCGCATTCGCAACCAGCTAGTCGCCTAGCTGGTTGCGAATATTCGTGAAAATTCTCTTTTACTTCGGTACACGCTAGGTGGCTATTTAGGCGCTAGGCGCTAAGCAAGCCACCTGTCGATGCATACAAGGCCTTAGGAAAAAACGAACTAAACTTGGTCGAAACAACACGATTCATAAAGTTTTTATAAAACATCACAAATGTAAACAAAATACTTACCACAGCTTGCAACGAAAAGAACATATTACTTAAATAGAAATGACCACACAAACAATACTCCTACATTCTAAGAACACGATTTTGATAAATATCTAATAAAATAAATATCTCTAACCCAAACTTGAACAAATTAATCCAAATTTGATGAAACGATTAGTAACTAGGGCTGCCACCTCTCCGGTTTGACCCGGAGTCTACGGGTTTGAGTAGTGGATGTCCAGGCTACGGGTTTAACATGGAAGTCTCCGGGTGGCGCGAGCGAAAGCCAACCGTACCTAGTGTTACCATTTGACAGGGATTTGCCGCATTTGACAGACATTACAGGCGTGCTGCCGGCTGTAATTTGAGACAAGCATTTTTAATTTCGCGGGTTCGCTGTTTGAAAGCTTTCATACAGTCATACTTCAATCACGCAAACCTGCAGCGAGATACTCCACTATCCGTCCGCCCGGAAGAAACTACAGATTATAAAGTTAGTGGATGGAACTTACAAAAAATCGCGCTGCGCGGCCATTTTTTACTGTAGTGCGGCAAGTTTACTAGATTAGTGCATGAAACTTACTAAAAATCGCGCTGCGCGGCTGTTTTATTTCACTATAGGCAGGCAACATTACTAGTTTAGTGGATGGAATTGACCAAAAATCGCTGCGCGGTCGTTTTTCACTATTAACAGGCCAGATTACAAGGTTTGTGGATGGAACTGACCAAGAGACGCTCTGCGCGGCCATTCTTTTTCTTTATTTAACTCTCTAAAATCTCCGGGTTTGAAAGGCGGCAGCCCTATTAGTAACCCATGCTTCTCTACTGCACAATTGCACACCTATAATTCGATATTCGACTTTCTAAATATTTTCAATTAATAAAAAATTACTATACTTATACCTAAGTGTACCTAATATCCTGCCATGGCTCATAACATGATCATGACACCACTCACGCACCCCACATTGGTAACCCCCAAAAACAGATTTGATCTAGTAAAGATCGCTCTAAGCGATTACAGCACCATTTTACTAAAAGGCCTAGAATTCCTAATACATAATTTCAAATTCTTAAAGATATTTCAAAGAATTTTCAAATCGCAACGCATGAAAGAAAGTCCAATCACTTCAGGGCTTGTAAGTAATAATTAAAAAAACCGACTTCAAAAGAAACCTGCCTCTAAAAAGCAAGAAATAATATTCAAATCATTAGATACGCATTATAACGTCTATTGAAGTCGGGTGGGGTACGAACGTACCGTACGTACGTACGGGAAGTACAACTTCCTTTTTAGGGTTCCGTACCAAAATGGTAAGTAAGTACGTAAGTAATGGTTGAAGTGGAGCTACTAGGGCATGTGGGATATCATATGAAAGAGCGCCGTTTGCACGTTTTCAATCATTTTTTATTTTTTTTCTAGACCGCATAGTTTTCGACTTATGATCAAAAATGTAAAAAAAAATACCGTTCCCCCCCCTTATCTCCGAAGTTTGCAAAGAGAAAAATCTGAAATAATTCTATGTGATAGCAATTTATATAAAGATTACAGGAAAAATAAAACGATGTCTCAATATAGCACACCTTTTTAGAAATTATCAAATTTCTAAAAATGTTAACATTAGTTCAACTATCGGTCAAGAGATGGCGCTGACCTAAAACTGCAATACTAATTTTATTATTTTACTCTGCAGTGTGGTTTAATGGTGCAATTATGATGGTACGGAACCCTCGGTGCGCGAGTCCGACTCGCTCTTGACCGGTTTTTTTTTTATTCTAATAATCCCCACCCGACTTCAATAGACGTTATAATGCGTATCTAATGATTTGAATATTATTTCTTGCTTTTTAGAGGCAGGTTTTTTTGAAGTCGGTTTTTTTGTTTTTAAACAATTTTTTATTTGTTTATTTTTAGTGTCAGTACCTTCTGTATTAGGTAGTGTAGGTAAGTATATTATTTAGGTAGAAAAATCGGCTCAGCCAAACGTGAGATAATCGCGGAGAAACATACTATATACAGGTCAAACTGAGAACCTTATTTTTTTTGTAGTCGGTATCAAAAAACTTCATCTAATTCGGTTCATAAATAACAATGTCGTCAAGGTAATTGATGCAAAATCATAGTATTTTCAGGATTACTTGAAAACTACTTGACCGATTTGAAAAAAATTAAATGGGACCATCTCGCAAGCAAACTCAATCGAACAAAAAAAGAATCATCAAAATCAGTCCATAAATGTCGAAGATACGCGCGAACAACGATAAAAAAAAACATACAATCGAATTGAGAACCTCCTCCTTTTGTTGAAGTCGGTTAAAAAGACTTAGTAAATACAGATAATCGGTCAGATACTTGTATATTCCTTTAGCTTGCTATTGGTAATGATGTTTTAGTTTAGAGACACTCCTGAAAGAGGCACAAAAATAAACTTTGTGCGGAAATTATTTTTTGAAGTGAAAACTTCTTTAGCGGCGTTGTACACTTTTTTGTATGGGGAAAAAATGCTAAACTCGCGTCAGTAAGAATCACGTGGCTGATCGAAAATGCGTAAGACGGATGTGACGGATGGAGAGTAGACAGCTGGCGGCGGAAGTATCCCCCTCTCTTTCTACGGGGCACGTTGAAAATGGCGGCGCGTCATTTTAAGATGTAAACACTTGTGTTACCAGCAACGCGCTAATTTTGAAAATGGAACTAATAGCAGCGATCTCTTCGGTGAAATCATAACTTATTTATACTCTGTGACAATAAGTTTAAATCGTAGAATGCGTGTATGTAGAAATTAAAAAGGCCACTGGCGCGAAATCTTTAGAATTTTTCTCTAATTACAAACTGATTGAATTGTGTGACTGTATAGTAATAGGAAAGAAATAATTTTAATCCTTTGCCGCTAATTTCAAAATATCAAAAATGCACAACGTTAATATTCAAGTTTTCACTTCTGCCGGTACTCCCGGAGTGCAACCCGATTTTTTTTTAACCTCAAACGAAAAACAAATTGTAATTTTTTTATATACCCAGACCCTATCTTATTGAAAATAATAATTCAAAAATTAATATATTAAATTATCTATTAGAATTTTATTGTGACATGTCATTTTTGGTAGGGGATGACGTCAACGTGGATGTTAATCTGACAAGGTTCCATCGTATTACCAATTTACGGGGATTACGGGAAACTACCCCTTTTTTACACTGGCTGGACAATATCCAAACATACCTATGATCCAATTAAATTATCCGCGATTAAATCCGCTGCTACTTCTTCACTCGAGAATGTATGGCAAAGAGAAAATTCTACAGATTAAGGCTGTAGACTCGCATCACATTCCATTTTTAAATTTTCAATACAAATGATCAAAACAACTCCGCGCGAGCCGTAGTGAGGGCGAACTTTGAAAATTCCTATTAAATTATTAAATACATATAAGTATATTCAAAACACGCAATACATTAGACAAATACCTCATTATTCCTAAGAAAAATTAAAAATTACTTTAGATTCTGTAAATATCAGTAAAAAAACATGTCAAAATGTACCAATTAGAGCATTTTTTAATATTTGATTCTCTGTGATTAAAAGCATTTTTTTTAATTTTCTCTCCATAGGGAACACCTTGACAATACAAACAATAAGTGAAAAAAATAAATATGAGTCGTATTCTTCTTTGTCACAGCTGAAACGTTTTTGAAAAATACCTCTGACAAGCAAATTTGAAATTCCACTTGAACAGATTGTCTTCGTTTTAAAATACCTTACAATTTATTATGTTTTTCTCTCTATACTGCCGTATAAATAATTTAAGAATTTTGCTTCCTAAAACTTAAGTTTACGTCAATAATAATGCTTTCATCCTTTAGATAACTTCATTGGAAAAACACTAATTTCGTTGAAATGCAAGTATACAGCCTTAAGTAAAATACATCGTTTTGTACCACAAGAGCTCTGTAGTTGGTTACTTCTGTTGTACTCTTGTATTGTAGAAACTGTAATGTAGGTACAGGTAAGTAAACCATCCAACCTGAAAAGAAAAGCTCATTCGTTTTAACTAATCAGAGGTAAATTAAAAGTAAAACTGAACAAAACCTTCTTAATTTTCCCAGTCTTATTTGTGGAGACAGCATATCGACCGAGGGGGGGTGGCCTTAAATATGATTATCAGTGGGGGAGGCGACCCGACTAATCATATTCTCAGCAATTTACATAAATATTAGCGTGTTCCGTGACACACGCCGGTCATTACGAGCCTCCGCGCCGTAATGAACGAACGATGCTAGATACCGCACTCACTTTGTCTTTTTTGTGACTGATTAAGGCCGCCATTTTGCATTCCAAATTTGAACTTTGTTTCCTCTCTGCGTTGTTTGTTTTTATTAAGAAGGAGTTAATATACAAATTAATGATCAAACACTTTGAATCATTGCATTTTTTCTGCGCGCATTCTTATTGTCAGCTAAACTTATTCAACTCATTCTGAAGGTAGAATCATCAAAACTAGTAAGTAGTAGAAAACTGTAGTCCAGTCCATTTGAATAATGAGTATTTCATTAAGTACCTACTTATTAATTGAAAAAAAGATACGTCATTTTGCAAGAATAGTATTTTTTGCTACGAATATGCTACGATTTATTTATATTTTGCTACGACTCGACTCTACATAACTATAGCCAAGCTTGTTTATGTTAACTTCGAGACCTTGATATTTTTTTTATGCACAACGGGATAGTGCTTGGCCTTCACCTCACCTGATGTTAAGTGACGATAAGGCCGAAGGTGGAAGCGCACTACACCCGGAATCCTCATCGCTGAGGTACTGGCTATCTTACCTCTAACTGCCGGAACACAACCATTTTTAAATTGTCGTTATGGCGTCAGACTCAGGTAAGATGGTGGTAGCTAGCCAGGTGGACTTGAAATAAGCCCTACCACCAACCAAACCGAGTACAAATTGTAACCCCCTCCTGGGAATCGAACCCGGGACCCCTGCGTCTTACACGGGTGGGCGAACCACAAGACCAAAGAGGTATTTTAAATTTGCTTTAATAAAACCCAATTACATTAATAATTTTATCAACATCAGCCAAGCTCCACTGCTTAAATAGGCACAACCCTGCCTTGTGGATGGAAAAGGAGGGTGGACGATAACCCATCACCATACAGGCCCAAAGCCGATTGGTGGATGTCAACGACTATAAATGCAGTCGGGCCCAAAAGCTTAACTTAAAACCTAACTCGATATAGTAAATTTAGGTCACCCATCCTATTACCAACCCCCGCAAAAGTCACTTAACTGCCGCAATTGCAGGGTGCACCACTGTGCCATCAGCTCCTTTCACTTGTCCGTATTAAAAAAAAAACACCAAAAAATACACAGTTAGTTTCGATATCTTAGCGAGGCCCGAGGGTCTTTCGTCGATTCATACCATGAGTGTTTCATCCCACGGTATAAATCGCACAAGGATGCTTTTTGAATTCGCTGTTTCATACCAAGCAACCTTTTTAATGTAATTTTGCCGACATTTAATTTGAATTGTTTTGGTTATATTGATTTTAATTTCATACCATGATATGAAACAGCGAATTTAAAAAGCGTCCTTGTACCATTTATACCGTGGGATGAACCAGGCCTGCCTGCCTAACATGACCGATTTATATCGCGTGATATAGCATTTTATCGACACTCAACTGTCAGATTCCTTTGTATTTTTGACAGTTAAGGTGATAAAACGCGATATCAGGCGATATAAATCGGTCATGCTAGGCAGGCTGGTATGAATCGATGAAAGACCCCTTAGCGATAAAATTGTTATTAAATCAAAACATATCAACAACATAATCAGCATTTAATATCATTTTCACAATGTAAACAACTGTAAGCAATCTTAAACACAATGTAATCCCAAACTCTCCAATGGCAAATTATTAATTACAACACCTCCGGAATGACTTAACCCTTCCATAAATTACTGGCAGATGCTAGCGAACAAACCCCAAGTACCGTGTACTACCAATATCCTGCGACCGCAGACAGTAAATATAATCTGGAAAACGATTTTCACCAATTTCACCCCAAAAGTGAGTATATAAGATCCAATTTCCAATGAGATATAGTATTTTTGTCTTTATCGCATCGGGAAACTGTTTCTTCCTTATACTCGTATTATAACGTTCGAAGATCGTCTTCTAAATTCAAAACGTGTTCTTATTTCAAGCACCACAAACGAAAACCTTCTTAAAATCTAATTAACGTAAAGTCGAAATTCAAATGTCCTACAAGTCCGTTTAAGGCTTTGTAGAGATAAGGATAATGTGATATGATATCAAGGCGAGACAGAAAGGGACAGTAGAGGAGCGCAGGCTCCTCGGCAGACGTCGCGGTTGCCATGGCAACGCATCGATTCGCCGCCCCCCTCCCCCTACCACTGGCTGTATCCAGGTCATCCGAGGCAGCATCTGAAAACCAATGCTGGATTTAATTAGGTTACACAGGTAGATTATCATTAACATAATTTTGAGATAATCAGTACTACAAAGGAATAAGAAACTAATTTGATTAAAAAGCACCGCTTTCAAAAACCTTAAAAAACAGCGCTAAAGAATCAAGAAATAATGTTCAAATCAATTAATTAAAAAAACTTCTATTGAAATCCAGTGGGGCCGCAGGTATTTTTATACTTTTATAATGAGGGCTTTTAGCTAAGTGACATTTAAAAAATAAAAAGAGTATCTATTTGCTTCACTAGATGGCGTTGATGGAAAGAGAAAGCGTCAAAATTGGCTTTTAAAAAAATAAACCGCATGTACCAAAGAGGCCAGTAGCGCTCGCTGGCTGACGTCTGCCCAAAGAAAAACATTTTAGGGTTACATCTGCCTGCCTACCTGAGTACTCTTCGAAGCTTAGTTAAAAATTCACATTGACACATACATTTTTATCAACGCCATCTATCAAGCCTACAGTTTTTTGTCATTTTGAAAAGCCCTCATTAGGTATGTCGGTTTTCCAATAAGTATTGTTATTAAATTTTTTAGAATTAAAAAAGGCATATAGCCCCACCCGACTTCATTAGATTTTTATTTATTGCTTGCTTTTTTAGAGCTAGTTATTTTAAGCTTTATGAAAGAGGTTTTGCTTTTTTTCAAAGCTTTTTATTTTCAACTTTTTTGTGGGAGGAAAGCAATGATATTATAAATAAATAAATAATAATATTTTACACTTTTCAATGGTATAATACACTAGTAACTCAATTTCCACATTTCGCGCTGTTTGTTGGTAAGGAATCCTGTTGGACATTCGCAGTTCAAGTTTAGTCCAGAATAGGTATATTAGGTATGTCCTTGGCCATAGGTACCGAACTTATTTTGATTGCCATAAACCTACCAATATTTCAATCACTACACAGTTCTTATTTGATTTTGAGGAGCTCCCTTGTGCATGTATCTTCAAAGTCCAAGGTCCAATGCCAATTAAATTAATTCATCAAATATGGTATCATCCTTAGTATGTATGTAACACATAGCTTGCTATTAATAGTACTTTGTTGAAGTAATATAATAAGTCTATGTTGTTGCCAATAATCCTGTCACCTTGTTGTAATTATCTGGTAACGATATATTAAAGTTTGTAAATATCGTTACTTATGGCTGTTACAGCTGATTAGTTTCTTGCGCCCGTTCTTCTTGTCAGCTAAAAAAGTCGGGAACGGGTGGAAGATAGGAAAATATAGACGATTCAAAAGTACTTAATAATTAAATTTATTTGAATAAAGCTTATTTGACTTTGACTTTGTATCTTCTTTCAAGCAAAAAAATAATCACTTAGATAGGTTCAACAAAAAAATATGGAAATTTGTCTAAATTAATATAAAATGGTAACGCAAAAGACAGTATTTTCAGGATTTCCTGAAAAGTACTGAACCGATTCCAAACTTAATTTCAAAAATAATCTCTCATATCTTCTATGATATTAAAGATGCTTTTGTTAGTTTCGATTATATATTATTTCTTTATATTTATTTATATTATATTATATATTTATTTATATTATATTATTTATTTATATTATTTTTTATATATTATATATTAGTTATTATTTCGAAATTTGATCATAACGGCCCACTATCAGCAATAAAAATATTTCTGATTTTTTTTTCCTGAACGTTAAAAAAGTATCAAAAGTGACTCCTTTTTTCGTTCGCAGAAATTAACACTTAATTCGTTGTAACTAGCCAATACTATTTTTAGGGTTCCGTAGCCAAAATGGCAAAAAACGGAACCCTTATAGATTTGTCATGTCTGTCTGTCTGTCTGTCTGTCTGTCTGTCTGTCTGTCTGTCTGTCTGTCTGTCCGTCCGTATGTCACAGCCACTTTATTCCGAAAGTATTAGGACTACATAGTTGAAACTTGGTAGGTAGATGTATTCTGTAAACCGCTTTATGATTTCCACACAAAAATAAAAAAAATAAAAGATTAAGGGGGGGCTCCCCATACATGGAACTGAAACTGAAAAAATTTTTTCAGTTTCAGTGACATTGAGGTTCCTAAGACAATTTTTTCACTAAGTCAACCGTTTGAACATATGTACTGTCAAAGTGGTAAAATGTGTGTGTCCCCCCCCCCCCCCCCCTTTAACTTTTAAAGTAAGGGAGTGAAAAATTTAAAAAAAATATATGCTATAGATCTTAGTAAACACTTTCAACGAAAATTGGTTTGAACGAGATACAGTAAAAAGTTTTCTAAAACCGCAAATATAACTTTGTCGTTCATACTAACACTGTGAAAAACAAAGTTATTTTTTCAGGTGAAAAATGATAGCGGTATTAAAATATGGTATGGTATAATGTAACTACGGAACCCTACTGCGCGTGGCCCGACACGCACTTGGCCGGTTTTTTTACTTAATACATGTGGCATTAGTTTTTTGTGCATACAAGTTTAAAACATTTAGCGTTCATGGTTGTTAAATAAGTTAAGACAATTTTTGTATGGAAAATGCAAATTCTTTGAAATTCGCTATTAAAAACGGCAATTCCATACTTAAATCCCTAATTATGATAATGAGCTGTTATGATAACTGGTAGGTAGGTCAATATTTTGATGAATAGGTATTGGATAGTTATAATATTTAAAATGGGTAGGTATACCTAATCATTTGTGTAATACAAATTTTCTTAAAGTTTTGCTTTCAAGAGCGAGTCAAATCAACAAAGTTACAAGATTTCGAAACATGAAAACTGAAGCCTTAAAACACTGAAAGTTTCTACTGATAACTTCATACAAATTCAATCAAGAGGCCAGTCGTCTATAAATGAAATAATAGTACATTATAAGACAAGTTAGCTTATGTTGGTCATTGCACACAAGGAGTGTGCAATGAGTAAAAGCTCACGAGTTTCATACGACGTTTTTCAACACATTTGCGAGGAAAATACAAAGTAATTCACCACACAGCAACAAATACGACAAAAACAAAATATAACAATTATGGGAAAAGGCGCGTAGGTTTTTTTTTGTTTTTTTCACACGCCCAATGCAAGAATATTTTGCAAACAAAGGGGTGAGGGAGCATACAGCCTACTTCAAAATTATAATTTTAATTGATAAAATGCAAATATTTTTGCATTTTATAGCAAAATATTGTGAATTAGGAATAATTTGATAATAATAAATATTCGTTTAACTTAATTAAGGACTTACACATTTATTTATTTCAAAAATAGTTTTTCAACACACTTGCTCGTAAAGTGAGCCCTAATACATCGCTTTTTGGGCCATAAACCGAGCTATAACAAACGCGTGCAATAATATATAAAACACTAGGTTGTTATAGAATTATCCCTACAAAGTTAAATTAGTACCTTACTGCAAGTTCTATGCGAGTAAACAGAGCATTCCGAATTTAACTGGGTAATGCAGTTATTTTTTTAATAACAACAAAGAGGTTTTATACCGCTGAAAATTAATATTCATTTATTTCACAGATCTGATACATCCATGCAATTCTTTTAGCAAAATAAAATATACATTTAAACATGCTACGCCGTAGCATACTCGTAGCATAGATCTTTCGATTGCAGTTTATTTTTTATTTTTTTGCGATGTTGTATTGTATGGGTATTGTAAAACTACAAATTACAATATAATTTTATTGATTATTGATTACAAATAATGAAAATACAATTTGTAGGTATACCATAAGCAAACGTATCGACATTTCAAATAATGTGGAACAGGGGGTAATTTGACAATTTATTACAGTAAAGAATTTGTTATCGGTCGCTGCTGCAATTGTTACTACACCAACTATAGCAAAACTATTAAATAAATAACAGTATAATAATATAACAGGTAGAAAATTTTTACAGCAATTAAATGCTAACTTGGTAGTAACTATTTGGAAAACCTTGAATTGTTCGGACTTTTTCCAGGTTTGACTTCATGCTTCTGAAAAATGTAGATCTTACGAAATCAGCTATTCATCTATCTTCACTTTTAAATAAAGTAAACAAAATAGGTACTTAAAATCCAGTAATCTCAAGAATTTGGAAATTATTGTTTAATCTGAGAATCGGCTGAAATAAAGAAAAAAAATCAAGATTCGTTCTGTAGGCTGATATACTCAACCTTCGAGGAAAATAATTGGGAAACAGAGAACAATTCTCTGAAACTGGACTAACTAAATTTTTCACTTCTTTTTCATATTACATACCTTAATGAATACAAATATTTAAGGCTCGCTTATGCGAAAACATTTGTCTCTGCCTTTTTCTTTACGTGTAAAGAGTATAGAAAATAACCTCACTTCTGCACTTTTTAGATGTTTTTCGTTGTTTCTTCATCATTATCATTAGCACAATAGGGCTGAGTGGACAAAGGAGTCAACTAACAAAAAGTTCAAAATTAGTTATGAGTGTACAAAAATTACGTTAAAACCTGAATATTTTTGTCAGTTAACACCTTTGATAGGGTCTGTATTTTTGACACGAATCAAAATTTGCGTGTTTAGAGCTTATCAGACGATTTATCATCTCTTAAACCCTATCTTCATGCAAAAAAGTAGATTTTTTCAGTTTTGTCAGATAGCGCCTTGTCCACTCACCTCTTCAATTATCTTTCTTGAAAAAAAGTTATTGGAGCAATTGAACAGTACATAAAAGTGTATTTGATACGTTTCCGCTATTATTTACGCCAAAAATATGACCCGCGACATGCGTTTTTGATGATATTCTGCTTTTTTCCAATCATCTGTGAGGTTTATATGCAATTTAATACTTGTAGCTACTAGATAATCTCTTTAGCTTGTCGTATGTTTTTTATGGCTACTTTACGTTTTCTATATAAAAAATAAAGCCCGCGCAAACCATGTTTTCCTATCGTGGACCCTTAAGTGAGGCTACAATCAAGAAAATCCACCGAAACACTTTTCAAAGTTTAACGAGCCATCAGCTAACAATTTATCACCAAATTGCCCTTTCTTAGGTAGGTACCTGCTCCTTTGATGTCGACCCAATTTTATCTCAAAGACACGTCAGGTCGTGACAAAGGTAGAATGGCGGTAATAGGCCCTCTTGGAGTCACCCGACCTTCCCGGCCCTTTGACACGAGATGTAGGCAATTTAAAAAGGTAAGTATGCCGCATAAGGCCTAATTGATTGGCCTTACGTTTTGAGAACACAATGGTGAGTCTACGTTTTATGGCAATGCTGTAGAGCATATCCCTTAGAGACATAAAGCTAAAGAAAATAGGAGGAAGTTGCTCGTCATCATAATATTCGTTCGTCTCTGTTACATAAATTATAATAGTTCGTTTTCGAAGTTCGAAGAAGGATCGAACCCGGAACTTCCGAGGTGGCAAGGCAACCCAAAGAAACGGGTGTTCGGTCAACATTTTTGCTACAAAATCAAAGTTTCTTTACTTTCAGGATTGAGTAGATGTTTTCGCTGGAGGATACACTCTAAATGAGAGAAGCATGCAACACATCTGCTAAAAGTGAATGCACTGACTGCAGATGCAACGGAAAAGAAAAAAAAACTTTCAGGATTTCACATTTTTTAGATTTAAATGGCAACAAAACTATTCATAAAGCCTGTTTGTTCTGTGGTTCCCTTCGCTCATCCTGTGGCCCTACCATGAGTTGTTGTAAACTGTTTACGTTACAGTAAACTATCGTTTTCTCTCTTTCACTCGTATTGACTGTGAGCAGTATATCCGACAGTTTACTGTAACGTAAACAGTTTGCATCAACTCATGGTAGGGCCACTGTTCCGAGATGTCACCGACGAGACATTTTTAACGTCTGTTCCGGTGGTAAACTAATTAGGCGTGAAATGAAGTCGGCGGGGAAGACTCACTCGCAGTAACTTGTTAGTGATGCTCGTAAAACAAAAACCTATTGGAAATATTAATGATATTTAGGGAACTAAGGGTTGCATCACATTGAACTGGCATCAGCACACAAGGCAGGGCTTCCTGACTGAAAAGCAATATTGCTTTGATGAAATAATTGATGCCGGAATCGTGATTTTTCAGCGAGACTCGCATTTTTCAAAACAAAATACCTCCGAACAATAGGTAGACTTTGCTCCCATGGGATCCACAAATATTTTACCATTGAAAATGGTTATAAAAATCAGATGCAAATCGTCTGAGACGTATTTTTGGCCATATCTCCGAGGATTTTGGGAGGATCGAGATGGGAATTGTACCAAAAGTTGAGAAATTTATCGAGACACGTGTGAACATTTGAATTTTTTTAATCTTTTTTGGAATTTCGCATAATTCGGGTTTTGGGGGGGTGTTTGTTTACTAAATTGTTAATACTTCGAAAATAAAAGCAAATTAAGAAAAAATTAAAAAGAGGGTCCTAGGGTTGTTTAGCTATAAAATAGCGAATTAATAATTATTGTGACCTGTAGGTGGTCCCTTTAAATTTGGAATTGTAAAAAAACGGGTGTTTCCGTACATAAAAAAGTTATGTAGCTTCTTTGATTATTGACCGATCGTCATGGTAATAGTGTTAAAAGATGCAGAAACAGACAAGAAGTGCATTCGTTGGAATTTTGAAAATCGGTTAATAATATTTCGGTGGTGTAGAGGCAGTCAGCGGGCGCTTTTGTGACACAAGGCGAAGCCGAGTGTCACAATCGTAAAAATAAATAAATTTAAAAAATATTAAAAACACGACTGCCCTGCCAAAAACGAACTAAAAAGTTAAATAACAAGACTAAAGCAGCCATTACATGGTCATGCAAGCGTCAGTCAAATTCCATCAGTTATGAAACTCATAAATTACGTTTGACTGATTGACTGATGGAAAGAACAAATCACATCATGCAACCATCTGTCACTACATTACACGGTAGGTTAATCGTCAGTCACAGCCCGTGACTGTGGTTAAACTGACAGCAAAACCTACCGTGTAATGGGTGCCTAAGTGTCATTGCAGTCGGGGGACGGTTTTATGGAACAATTACAATCAAAGAGGTCCCCCGACTGCAATGACACTTAGACTTGTTATTTAACTTTTTAGTTCGTTTTTGGCAGGGCAGTCGTGTTTTTAATATTTTTTAAATTTATTTAATTTTTTTACGCCTCTTGACTCCGATTGGATCCTCAGATTTTTTGTGACCCGCGTGTGGGAAAAATGTACCAATTTTTTTTTTATTATTATCTAGCACTATACTTTACTTCAGGATATTTTAGTAGTTTATGAAAGCGCACCACAGACCATAGATACATGAGCCCATACCATAAGAATACCTAAATAAAACCTTATGCCCATACCCCACTGACATGAAAAAAAAATCAGGTCAATGCCATACCCGCTACTAAATTAAAAAGTAAAAGTGTGCTACCTATTAAAAAAAAGTTAGTATGCATCTGTTTGAAAACCGAAGGAAAATGTTGCACTGTAATGGGTTTTTTGAAGTGAAAACTTCTTTAGGGCGTTGTACACTTTTTTTGTAATGGGGAAAAAATGTTAAACTCGCGTCAGTCAGGGTCACGTGACCCTGATCGAAAATTCGTAAAACGGATGTAGGCGATGTAGCGTAGACATAGACAGCCGACGACGGAAGTATCCCCCTCTCTTTCTACGGGGCGCGGCGAAAATGGCGGCGCGTCATTTTGGCGTTCGGCGGGTTGATTTTTCTGATAGATAAACTTTTTAATCTAATATAAATTGTCATGTTTGTGTACCATAGCACAATTAATAAATATCGTATTCTACCTCATAAATGATAGTACTTTAATACTGATAATTAAAGCAATTCGTGCAAAATTATTCCCTAACAATTCCAAAATATTAAAAATGCACAACGTTAATATTCAAGTTTTCACTTCTGCCGGCACTCCCGGAGTGCAAACCGATTTTTTTTATTTTACCTATCCACTAAAAAAAAGTAGGTAGGTGTTTATACAATATTTTTTGCATTTATATTTGGAACATTACCCTTCTCTAGATTTATGTAATCCTGGTACTTTTCAATCCCATTTATTACTTTTTATTATTATTTTACCATTTTATATCGATCGATCGTCGTGGAGATCCTAGCAGTGGGTGTCGTGCGGCTGATATGATGATGATGATGAATTCTAATCATAAAATTCATAAAAAAGTACCAGGATTACATAAACCCAAGTACTTATATGAATATAAAATTCTTGCATAAACCTAGAGAAAGGTAACTATTTTTTTAGGGTCACATGGTAATTTCAAAAATAATTTTAAAACCCACCTAAATCGCCAACCACCCCACCAATACCCATCTAAATAAAATTGAGTAAAGCTATGTTTACAATTAGAATTTTGACAGCACCAACAGGTTTACCAGTATAAGTTTTTATAAATAATTTAATAATTTCTCATGTAAACTGACTTTTTAGACAGACTCGATCAAAAAGCATCTTTTTTTAATTAATGATACTAGTGTCATAATATAATTTTATTTCCATATTGAGATTATCATTTGTAAAGCTAAAATAGCGCCATCTATCTATTATTATATCATTTATCAAAACTAAATGTTTGATAATTTAGTTCCTGTGCTGCGACTTCAGTGTGCTTCAGTCGACCAGAAGTTTACAATGACATTGAACTAGATGGCGCTGTAAATTATCATACTGTTTTATCTACTAGTGATGGCCTTATACGGCTCTTGTTCAATCGAACATAATTATTGATTCCTAGATTAAGAAAGGAGTTTATATTTTAATATAGTTTTTTTTTCTCCTAGCCTAAATATGTGACATGCTTATTATATAAGTTATTGAACATAATTATGATATAATATATATTGAAAGATATTGTTATTATATATATTATGTACCCATGTATTGCAAGTAAGGTGGAACTTGAAATATTTTCCATGCTTAAAAATGTAACCATGCGGCTTTGCGCGGCATTCGCTTTTCGCGACACGTGTTCAAATCTTTGCACGTGGCACTACGTGGCAGATAATTTGTCTTCTTATTTTTTGTGTTTGTTGCTGGTATTTTAATAAATTTTAGTCTTGTCAAAGTTGGTTGTCAACTCGTTTCCAAATAGTGGGTTGTATGTAGCTTTTGTAGGTAGTGGTTTGTTCCTGTCACAATCAGTCAAGCGCTCAGACTAGAAACGAACCACAGACAATCAAACTAAGATGCATTCACTTGTATTACTTCAAACGTCACTGACCCATAATGACCCTGACAGAATAACAGCGCCTCTGTGTTCATTCTGCCCAGCTGAGACTGACACAGAGGCACAAAGCTGAGGCAGGGTTTTTATTGGCCGCTCATTTTTTATATGTACAGTGCTTCTATTTTATTTTTTATCTTTTTCCTTGTTAATTATTTTTTAAGTGTTCCTGTATCCTGTAATTTATCCAATTCTTTTGCCGTTGTTTTTTTTCTTTTTTCTTATTGTTTTCTGTAAATGTGTGTGTCAATAAATTCTATTCTATTCTATTCTATATTGAGAACTACTAACTAATAGGCGAATTAAATAAGAATAATAAATATTTATTTAGAATGTGCACAATGTGTACCTAACGTTATCACATACTGTATCCAACCTTCATGTTTACACACACATCTAAATATATGTACAAAACGTGTTACGTGTTACAAAATAACCCCTAATGCCGAATATGGTGGATAGGAAGGGATCAACAAACTTCTCTTCCTATGAGGCCAACTCTGATTTAGCGAAAAAAAATCAGCTGCTTCATAACTACGTTTTGATATTTTCGTTATTAATTTTTGTATGAAAAGGCAGATTTTTTCATGATTTCAGAGTTGGTCCAATAGTAAAAGTTGAACAGTTTGATTATCCCTATCTACCATATTTGGCTTTAGGGGTTATTTTGTAACACGATGTATATAAAAGAGAAAATCAATGACTCACTCACTCAATCAGTCATCACGAAATTTTAGAAACTACAAGTGCTAGGAGTCTTAAGGGTTCCTTTTAAAGCGTAGGTGCTTATTAAGTAATACGGGATTTTGCGAAATTAAACCCCTAGCTAAGGGGGTGTCACGACACCCTGTTTGCATGGGAGAAATGCAAAGTTTGTATAGGAGAACGCGATTCCTTGGCCTGATTGACTTGAAATTATGCACAGACATTTTATCACAAAATAATTAAAATCGAATACGTGTTTCGTTTTTTTTTAATTTATCCCCTATCAGGGTTAAAAAGGGGCAGAAAGCAGTAGCTTACGATGTTTAAGTCATCCACCCTAAAAGTATTTGGGGTGGATGACTTCGGAATTTAAATTACTTAGTACATTTATTTGATTAAATAAAAATAAAGAAATATAGACAACATCACAAACATTGCTTTGATTTCAAACTAACTAAAGCACAGCCCCCTGATTTTGTAACTAATTTGTTGTAATCAACTCTAACAGAAATCGCAGTTACATTGCTGCAATAGTAGGAACCAATGTGAAATAAAACACTTTTTTACGGATACCATAAGAATAAATAAAACGGACTAGAACGGACTCTTCTTTGTCCGAGTCCCAAATGCCGCCATTTATATAACTACTTCCCCCTTCACGTCGCTACGCCCCGCTGTCGTCCAGGCGTGTTGCCAGGGTTTTTTACCGACTTCAAAAGGAGGGAGGTACTCAATTCGACCCGTTTTTTTTTTGTTTTTTGTATGTACACCGATTACTCGAAGACGGCTGAACCGATTGAAATGATTCAAAAGTTATTACATTAGGTAAACTCCCAAGTTGGTCCCATTTTTTAAAATTTTGTAATCGGTTCAGTACTTTTCAAGTAATCTTGAAAAAAGTACGAAAATAGTATGATTTTGTGTGAACTACCTTGATGATCAGTCGCATAACTTCTTTGTTTATGAACTGAATAAGATAAGTATTTTTTTGTTGGAAAAGGGATATATTAAGTGTAGTTCTTTAACCGACTTAAAAAAAGGAGGTTATCAGTTTGACCCGCATGTATGTATGTTTCTCCGCGATTAACTCACGTTTGGCTGAGCCGATTTTTCTACCTAAATTATATACCTACACTACCTAATACAAAAGGTACCTACACTAAAAATAAAAAAATAAAAAATTGTTTAAAAAAACAAAAACCGACTTCAAAAAACCTACCTCTAAAAAGCAAGAAATAATATTCATAATAATAAAAACACGTCTATTGAAGTCGGGTGGGGCTTTTAGAAGAAAAAAAGGAATTTGTACTCCAGCCCCACCCGACTTCAATAGACGTGTTTTTATTATTACGAATATTATTTCTTGCTTTTTAGTGGTAGGGTTTTTGAAGTCGGTTTTTGTTTTTTTAAACAATTTTTTACTGTTAAATATTGCTTACGTTTAAAGATAACATCGCTAAATTATGAGTTTCTCTTTAGTTTGGAATCATTATTTTATTTTAGTTAGTAGATACAAAAATAAAACATTTATTTTTTCTGGGTAAATACTTACCCAGAAAAAATGAATTTACTTTATTTATACAAACTCCTGAGTTTGTATAAATAAGGTAAATAATCATTTAGTATGGAAGTTAAATTAAACTTTGAACAAAAATATACTTCTAAAACATTTTTAGGTTTTAATCCTCTTACTCTTTCGTTATGTTTCATCACGTAACGAAATCACAGAATATATACGAAATAGATCTTTGATGTCTCAAAAACCCAACTATGTACGTACAGCCGTAACAGCCCGACTGAGTTTCCCGTTTAACATAGGCTAATTTCGTGACTTTGGGCCCGTTCGGAGCGGGAGTGTCAGTTCTAGTCAGTTTTATTTATTCTTATGCGGATACTAGCGCGGTTTGAATGAAAATCCTCACTAATATTATAAATGCGAAAGTCCGTTTGTTTGTTTATTTGTTTGTTATGCCTTCACGTCTTAACTACTGAACCGATCATCATGAAATTTTGCATACACGTTGTCAGGGGTACAGAAAAGGACACAGGGTACCTTTCATCCCGAAAAAAAGTATTGTTCCTGAGGGATAGCAAAAAAACTATCCACGCAGACGAAGTCGCGGGCGGCCGCTAGTATTTTAATATTTATATTTATAGGTATTTAGTTGGTATTTGGTTTGATTTTTTATTTTCAGCGCGTTTCGGCACCCTTGTAGCTGCCGTGGTTGTCGTGGTGACCACGGCAGCTGCAAAAGTGCCGAAACATCGGGAAAATAAAAAATCAAACTAAATACCAAAGTACTTTCAATAAAACCGCACTAGTATCCGTTAAAAAGTGTGTTATTTCGTGTCTAATGAGCACGTAAGCTTGAGAAGTGAATATGACGAACCAATGTGACAAATATCTTATTAAAAGCAGCAATGTAACTGCGGTTTCAATCGATTTCAATTGAGAATTGTTAGCAACAAAGTTACGTAATCGGGGGGCTGTTATGGATATACAATTTCCTGAGACAATATAGGAAAGTTCGTTTTCTAAATTGACCCAACTGGGGATTGAACCCGGAACATCAGAGATGGTGACGACACCTTGAAAATAATGTTGAAACCACTCGACTACAAAGGTCGTCAAATCGGTCGACTTATCGTGAAGCGTTTAGCAGTTTATTTAACGCTGAGCACATCACTATTATTGACGAAAAATAATAATATGACTGCTTTACTGACAGAACGCCATATAGCGCATGCGCGTCGCGCTGCGCATTTTGTTCCTGTTCCTTTTTCTTTTTCTATTGGTTTGTTTTGTGATTTGTGTCATGCCCTGAACCTCAGCTTGTAAAAATCCGCTTATCTCATGTATAATTAATTGCAGTAATAATATAATTAAATGGTAGACATAGTAATTATACTATTTATAGTATTGTGATGATAAGTGCTGTGAGTAACTGTAATCAGCGCTGGGAAATTAAGGCGGCACCGTGGAGTCACGAAAACGAAGGTAATATTTCAATTATTTTGCTTAGGAAGTCTTCTAAAACAGAAACAGTGCAAAGCTTTAGCAATGCGCCTCTCAGACAGTTACAAATTGGCGTTGGCGACATTTTAGTACCAACCAAGGGTCGTAAAAAATATGGCATTTTAGTGTGGTGTGGTAACGCCGCTCGAATGGGTCGATAATAATAATAATCCTCCGGTCTATATCAGAGCGTCCACATTAGCATGACTACTGGTCGGTTTGGTTTCTAAGAATATCTAAAGAGTAAACAAAAGGCCCCCGCCATTACTAATTTATAAACATTACCACAAACTGGAGCTCGGCTCAGCTCGGAGTCGCTGCATATACGGGGAGACATTGATAAACATATTTTTGGTAGGCTGGTGGTACAGTACAATAGGTATAATAAAAGTATACAATACAATTCCCAGATTTGACAGAGTAAAGATTAATCCTAAATCCACATTGCTTGCACGCTGGTCAACATTATTTGCAGTTTATTTCTAATCTGACTCGCAGAATAAATATTAGTTCTGAATTCCAGAACTATTAATAAGTTAAGAATCTGAAGAGTTATTTATAAGTATGTGGTTGCTAGGTAAATAACTGTATAGCGAGTTCTTCAACTTTGTGTGAAGATTATCTTGTTTACTTTACATATTACTTTTTTTTTATACCTAGTGCAGTGCGCACTAGGTATAAACCAGTAGTAACAGTAGGAAATGGATGTGAATTCCAAACTTTGCACACCTAGGATTTGATACCATTATTTGTAAAGACTGGACCAGACATGAAGCAAGATATTAAAAAAAATCTTAACATTTGATCACTATATTAGAAAACATCCACTCACCCGTAGCAGCTCAGACGAGATTCTAACCCACACCCTTGGGAATCCGGCCCAATGCACTAACCAATTATGCTACCGAGTCACTAGTATTTTATTATAAAAATAGCACTGAATTATTAAAAAAATATAAAAATAAATTTTTTATCAGTAAAAAAACTAAGGCAGAGAAAAAAATTATTTTATAAAATATAGGTACTACCTACTCTCTTACAGCTCACTCTCTTCCTCTGTGTTATGTATGGTGATGGAATTTGCAAATATAAAAACCTACAAACTCATAATTACTATTACTACAGAGACATGCCTTTAGATCAATGTATTCCATAATCTGCCCACTAGCTTATAAAGATAATATTAATTCAATTTTCTATGTACCCAAATACTAAAACAATGTGGAATGTTTGAAAAAATCAAATCAGCTGAATATTTTTTTATAGGTAGGAATAAGGTCTCTTAGTAAAACAAAAAAAAAATTTTTGGTTCTGTGATAAATTAAAAAAAAATTAAAGTCCCTTTGACTTCACAAATTAATGTACGAAAGTAATAGCAGAATGATTATACCTACCTTTGCCGCTAACTGCCACAACAACAACACGTATTGAAAAAAAAGTTTTGACATTGTGTATTGATTTTTTTTAATACCATGTGGTTGTGGCAGGTGGTGGCAAAGGTATGATCTCCTTACTGCTGTTACTTTCGTATATTTGTGAAGTCGAAGAGACATACATTTTTTCACCCAATTTAAAATTCTGAAACTTTTTTCTATTTCTAAGAGGCCTTATTCCTGCCTATAAATAAATATTCAGCCGATTTGATTTTTTTCAGACATTCTGTTTCCAACCTACAAAACTATTCAGAAATATAATAATTTGTTGTATGTATCGAAGTTAGAAAACGGATTAGATTTTGTGTAGAAAGCGGAATTAAATATTCATGGGTAGAATATCGAATACATCATATATCTTAATGTTTTGTAAGGTTTAAATATATTTGTGTTATCTTCTGTGCTTTGTCGCAGAAAATACAGGAAATACTTATTTTGTAATTCTGTTGCAATCAATTTCTGATTTTAACTGACAGAAATCACAGTTACTTGCTGCTTTAGTAAGAATCACTAAAGCAGCAATGTAACTTCTTACTTAAAGCAGCAATGTAACTGGGATTTCTGTCAGTTTCAATCAGAAGTTAATTACAACAGAGTTACAAAATCAGCGGGCTGTTCTGAAGGAAATAATAGATTAAGTTTCAATGCACAGTAGGTAGGTCTACCTTACCTATGACAAGAAATTCCATGGAATTTCCCATTTGAAAACTTCGTTATTTACACGACTGCCCAAAAAGGAGTATATGTGTCCAGGGTTCATGTATGTTTGTGGGTATGTAAGTTTCTTTATTCCACCATAACTTCTAAATGGCTCAACGGACTTGGATGTATAGGGTATCGTTAGAATCCTTAGTTCCTTACATCATTCTGAGTGACATTGGCTATTTTTTTTTTGAAAAATGTTACTATGGGGATCGTACGACGCCATTTTCAAATGTGAAAAAAAAATTTTTTCTTAAATTATTACAATATGGGCATCAAATGGCCTTAATGAGCACATTTCAAAACTATGTAATTTGTCACTAAACAGTGTGAAATAGAAATAAATAAATTAAAAAAATATTAAAAGCACGACTGCCCTGCCAAAGACGAACTAAAAAGTTAAATAACAAGTGTCTTTGCAGTCGGGGGACCTCTTTGATTAAAAATTGATCCACAAAATGGTCCCCCGACTGGAAAGTCACTTGTTATTAAACTTTTTAGTTCGTTTTGGCAGGGCAGTCGTGTTTTTAATATTTTTTTAATTTTATTTCTATAATAATTTGTAGTAGGTATGGATAAGTTTGAACATAAAATGTAAATGTAGGTAGGTACAGTCGAGTTCAATAATATGTATGTATGTACACACCTTTGGACAATTTGATGAACTGTCTAAGATGTGTACAGTACATCTTATGCCTTTGTAATAAAAGTCAAAAACTGTCAAAAGTGCTAACGTACCTACCTATTTATGAATTCGGCTACACCTCCTTTTTTTAACACATTTTCTTTTATATAGAAATCACAACTTCAAGGGTACCTATTAACTTATTATAGATAGCGGCCGCCCGCGACTTCGTCTGCGTGGAGAGTTTTTTCGCTATCCCTCGGGAACTATATGTTTTTTCTGGATGAAAGGTACCCTATGTCCTTTTCTGTACCCCTGACAACGTGTATACAAAATTTCATGATGATCGGTTCAGTAGTTAGGACGTGAAGGCGTAACAAACAAACAAATAAACAAACAAACGGACTTTCGCTTTTATAATATTAGTAAGGATAGTAAGGATGTTCTCTAATCTCTAATAATTAATATAAAAATAATTGTTGTAATTTATTTATTATAAACTAGCTGCCGCCCGCGACTTCGTCTGCGTGGAAAGTTTTTTTGCTATCCCTCGGGAACAATACATTTTTTCGGGATAAATGGTACCCTATGTCCTTCTCTGTACCCCTAACAACGTGTGTGCAAAATTTCATGACGATCGGTTCAGTAGTTGAGACGTGAAGGCGTAACAAACAAACAAACAAACAAACGGACTTTCGCATTTATAATATTAGTAAGGATAATATGAGTATTTTTAATCACATGCAAATTGATTAGCTTTAATTAATGTTTTCATTGACATGTTGGTGCTTCAAACTCTGTATTGACATTGAACATACAATTTATGTTACATTATGTCAGCTACGAGTCGACATTCGAATAAAATCTAGCAGCCACAGACATTCATTACTTATGCATTTAATTAACAAAGTGTTGGACTTACATCATTAAAATAATATTTGAATCTTTAAAAATATGTTAGATCTCTAGCAGTTGTTGAATAGATTTGGGGTTGGTTCGGGCCTTGGTACACCTACACACCCCCACACTAATCAAAATAACCCTCATAAAAGAATTTCGGACTACAAACTCGGATTGTTTTTCGAGTTTACGGTAATATCAGTCTGGTCTATTGATAACTTTAATTTATTCATGTTTCATAAAATTTCATTCAGCTGTTTTCTACATGCCAGAGACTGAGCTCACAGACTGAGCAGAAACCTAGTATGTTTGTAAAATGATTTTCTGTTTTTTTAAACCAGTAGCTGTAAATGCTGTAATGTAATAATATTGTAAATATTTATAATCATCAATATTTTTTTTTTTGGTATGCTGAAGTATTTATTCCCTACAAAAATCCAAGAGCTCCCCTACCTAAAATGATTTGAGGGCTCAGAAGGTTCACCCACTAAGTAACTTAAGGCCTTAACATGCATCAATACGAGCGGGTCGATCTGTGATAGAGTGAAATCAAACTTAACTATATACTCTTTGGGTTCAAATCAGTGCGCGTTCCAACGCGGCGGTTGCGTAGAGGTCGAGTGCCAAATCCTCGATTTTTACATGTTTTTATTACTTTTCTTCGCTTTCAAATTAGTTAAAAAAAACTCTTCAATTATGATTGTAGGAATTAACATCGCAGATTTTTATGCGTTGGTTTTGACATAAACGAATGTTCTATTTCCGAGAAGTTTTGCAAATAAACCCAAAAACGAGGTCCACGGTATATTTTATACATCAAAGGTTGTAACATTTTCATAAATATTTTCAATTAAATCTATTGTGTATTATTTTAAGTGCATTATATATTTTTTCTATGATAGCTTCACGCGCGTAGTCTTTCAATATTTTGAATTGAATATTGGGATTTGACGCATGTTAACGCCTTAATTGCAATTTGTCAACAGGTTTATATAAATCTATGCTATGCTTTATGAAGTTAAACTGCATATTTTGTGGTTTTCAAATGCAATATGCTATGCTTACCACTCCTTAGTGTATACCTACTGTAAATGTATACAAATGCCACTCACACTCACAACAGTAAGCCACAATACAACACTTGTTGTCACGTCACGTCGTCAGTCAGACTTCACCATAATTCACTTTCTAATTTCTAATATACCTATGAAATAGTCAATGGCAGTAATCTTACTTGGTCCTCCTTTTAATTGAGCCCTTCTAGCCCTTTTACCACTGGGTTATTTTCACATGTATGAGCTATGGATGGGTGTTTCATTTGGTTTGTGTCAGGGTTGGCATGATTAGATTAGATCACTTTGATTTAAATCACGATTCAGATCACGATTCAAATCAAGCTATTTTTTGAATAAAAATCACTGATTAAATCGAAAGGATTTTTTTTTTCATATTTGTGTAAAAAAGTAAAACTCTTAATTTTAGATAAATGGATGGACACTTACAAATGTATGTTAAAATGAAAGTTATGTTAGATTTTTTTCCTAAAAATAATGCCAAATAATCCCGTCTTCATCATCTTCCACCTAGGGTTACCATCAGACGTCAGGATTTGTCCTGACATGTCAGGCTTTTTGGGTCCCTGCCAGGATTCCGGTCGGACTTAAAAATTTCAGGCTTTTATGAATTACTTGCGGCCGCCCGCGACTTCGTCTGCGTGGAAAGTTTTTTTGCTGTCCCTCGGGAACAATACATTTTTTCGGGATGAAAGGTAAACCTATGTCCTTTTCTGTACCCCTGGCAACGTGTATGTAAAATTTCATGATGATCGGTTCAGTAGTTAAGACGAGAAGGCGTAACAAACAAACGGACTTTCGTATTTATAATATTAGTATTATTATAGAAAACAAACCTTAGAAATTAGCTTTATTTATTTTCTTTTTTTGTACCTAACAATTAACTAGAACATTTTCAGTAAACAATAAACTAATTTTTTTCAATAAATAATCTTAAAATAATTAACATTTATAATATTATATAAATAATCAACTGAACAACTAAAGCTTAAAACGAAAACATTATTTTTGTCTGAGTACCTACTTGAGATATTAATTTTACACGTCATTATAACAAGAAAAAACAATAAATTATTTATTAAAAGAAAAATAAGTTGGTTTTTACGCATATCGTCATTTTCGCAAATGGTCATCCCGAAAAATTTAGTCACTTTCGCAGAATGTGATTTTGCATGTGTGCATTTTAGTAAATGGTTACTTTCGCAAAAGATCACTTTCGCAGAATGTCATTCACATTTTTTTTATTTTTTTCTCCTTTATATTCTTTGTACAGACGACAGCATATCAAGCTAAACACCGCGGCACCTTATTTAGTTATAATAGGTGTGATTTTGGCATAAAAATACAGTCTGATGTGCTGTCTACTGTACACACGACAGCACGTCAGGTTATACAGCTAAACTGCGAAAACAGCTATTATTACGTAGGGCATAAAGGCGGTCTCAAGGCCAACATGTATAGTCTGAGGTCATGAGGTGCCGTCGTGTGTACATTAAAGTAAAGGAAATTCGAACAACCAAATAAAAAATAAAAAACAAATATTTATCATCAATCAATCTTTATTACGGTATGTAGTGGCACTATTATGTTTAGGTACTACATTTTATTGCGAAAATATTTAGTAAATTAAATAAGAAATAACATAATATAGGAATATACTATAATAATATTTTTAGAATGTATTATTTATTTAAAAACTTGCAAAAAATTATATTTTTCGCATTAATTTGGTCAATGTCAATGATTGAAGTTTACCTTTAGATTCTTGTCAAAAAGTAAATCTTTCAGTTGAGTTCCTTGGAACGCCGTCTATCGCGTTATTCCTGAATATCATAGTTGCATAAATATAATTATTTTAATTAGCAAAATGTAAGAACTTTTTAGTAAAAATCAGGCTTGTCAGGATTTTTAGATCCTACCTATCTGGTAACCCTACTTCCACCAGACATTTTAAACTATTTTATTGATCTTTACTTGTGTTTTTCCGAATTAAAGTGTCAAATAAATAAAACAAAAGCGCCTTGTGGTTTTACGCACTATTTTAGCTGGATCATTTCTTCTTGTTTTATACAGCATTAAACCGATAAACATACTCCATGGAATGGAACTGACGCATGGATCTGAAGAATGACTCGCAAACTACAATTAAATAAACCAAACGATTTTCCGTCCTTGCTGATTTCATTTAAGTACAGAAGTAGCCACACTAAATGGAATCAATGCTGATCTGGATGGACGTGATGTATCGTCACTATGATAATGTAATATTGAATGTGTCACGTTTAAAGCAATGATTACGATCAATATCAAATGATGCTATGAAAAGTTTTACTAAGATATTCTACTGACATATTAAATATAAAAATATAAAATTAAATAAAGAAATCAAAGACAAACCATGTTAAACTGTTCGATCTACATATTTATAAAAAACAACAGCGCAATAAAATTATTTTGATTTTATTTTAAGTCTTAAGTGCCACCTCAGAGACATTCAAATCAGTAACATCACATTTCATTCTCAGATTTTTTCTTCAACTATTCAATAAAAGCTTTCAGAAAATTTTTAGCAAATTAATAATTTTGCCAGAATCATATTTCTAACTAACTTGACCTAGGAAAAAAATGGAATACTAGTACAATTTCTATGCAAACATAGTGGTACTTAAGTTATATTAAAATATATTCCACCTACGTTCAAGAACGACAATTTCCTTCATTGCGCGTACCGCGTACGTGCCCATAGAGATGTTTCCTGGATTCTTCATAGCGCTTACTGCGAAATCTGCGAACTCATCATTAAAGAATTAATCTTCATGCTGTGCCATCAGTTTATTGTATTTGTCACATGATATCCTTTTACAATAATAACTTTATTTAACTAAAACCATACCTTGGAAAGTCATCTCTCGGAAAAAACATTTTTTGATAACGTGTCTCTGTATTGTATTGTAATATTTTTTGTCGAAATATCTGAATCTTATTTATGATAGAAATTATTGCCAAAATCTATCTGATACATTTTTTGATGAATAAAAATATCTAAATAAGTTGGTGCATCTTTCTTGAGGGTCTGTTTCTGCATGATTTATCCATCATCTCACTGTTTTCTCCGTTTGTAAATAAAAAAAAGTATTACACAAGAAGGTAGGTATATAATACCTTTGGAAAACATTAAGCAAATCTTACCACACGTAGGTATGCTATGCATGCGTATGAAGGTTATTATATTCAAGTCTACCTGAAAGCGGTCGCTCCGGGAGCGACGCGACGACTCAGCAAAAGTAAAAAGATAATTTTTCGTGGAGTCGGGCGCGACGCGAGCCTCGACCAAGAAAGAACAAAGGTTTTACGCTCTTACCTAGTTATAGCTAGTTATTTCGGCTCCCTGCAGGTGTAACTTGTTATCTATTCTCAGGAAATTCTTTATTTTATTTTTGTGAAGAGCTAGAGTAATTTTCGACGAACGTACCTACCTTAAAAATCGGCGTTATTATCGTTTGTGAAGGGGTTTACGACTACGTATTTCGTTTATCAGATGCATTTGTTGAATTTACCGATTGTCATTTTGTTGTCGTTGTGCACGCAAAGAAGTTATTCTAATTCGGCCTACACTCGATTTGGAATTATTATTATAGTATATTGCGACGTTCAGTTCATCCGGCTTCGGCCTCACCGAATCACGTTAGCGAATGGTATTGGAAAAAACTTGCTTGGTGGCATTCACCCGATGCCCTTGAACTGTCCGCTAGTTCACTACTGGAAGGACCAGCTGTTCTAGGCCTTGAGTCTAGGCCGTTCAACCGACTCGCTGACCATCTTTCACCTGGGACAGATATTTGGACCACGTTGGCGACGCACATCTACACTGCCCTCACATCACAGTGCATATAAATTTACGGCCATTAATCTTTATTATTCTCCTCTCTAGGTGGCGCTCGTTAGGAGGTTTACGCTGGAGGTGTTTACTGCTCATAAATTATACTTCATCTGGAAAAATTTAAGTATGCTGTTTATACATTATTATTGCTAAATTCATTCCGTTGAATCAGGTCCTTTTTCAGTGCTTCGACTAAATTTGAAAACTCAAATAGAGTCTTGAACTTTTTGAACATCTCAAAATAGTCATCCCAAAGAATTCAGATGAGTGTCTCTGGATTGCATCATAAAATCGGCGGTCTTTGTCTTCAGCATAAAAGCTCGTCGTCTCAAGATCTCTATCTGTTCAATCACAAAAGAGTTACTTGTGTAAAAAGAAGACATTTGAATCGTTTGAAGCCTGTATAATTCTACATAAGAAAAGACTGTTTACAATTGTCTGGAAATGTGAGCTTTATGATTTCCCCTTTTGCCATTATAATAAAATAACAGTGCAGGTTTATTTATGATACTTACTTTGTAGCATTCTTGCGCGCTGAGAAAAAGCCAATTGAAAATACTCGATTTGCCACTGTAAAAATATTTCCGATAGCGAGCTCTCGCGCTGTAAAGCTGACAGAAAAAGTTCCTTTGTTCGAGAGTCGAGTGGCTCGCGAAATAACATGTTGTTATCGAGAATGGCAATTTGCTTTTTACCAAGTTGCTTGTGTCCACATCAATCGGTTAATTGAAATAGAATGGAAAGGAATTAAGTAAATGATGGAAAAATAGCAGATAGCATCCAATTAAAAGATATTAAAACCGGTTAAGGTTATAATTTTAATATGTTGGTAGCTCTAGTAATTTTATGAGTTCGTTAGCAAATAAAACTTAATCAAATATGGGTGCTGTTTACTACGTCTATTAATATGAGATGTATAGTGAGTTGAACTGAAACCTATTATTGCATGAGGTTTATCTTGATAATTCTAACTAAGTACGTGCATAAAAAAATATAGATAGTTCCAAAATAACTGCTTAAGTACAAACGTTCAGTTTGTAGAATCTCTACAGAATTTCCCAAAGTCTACATAATTTATGTCAGACGTTCGAGAATGAAAATTGCAAAAATGTGATCTGAAATGAATATGAACTCTGCAAATTTATAACACCAAGAGATTTATGAAGAAAATATATGGGACATAACCGTTTTCATTAAGTAACTCGGTTGCCATCCTGAATGTAGTACCCAATAATACAAAAAACATCTAGATAAAAAGCAGTTTGACTTGTAAGTAGGCGTTATAACTACCAAACTTTTTTCTATAGTCGATAGAAAAATACCAGCGGCCGAAACGCAATATCTGGACTTATTAATCACTCTCAGGACAGATTATTAATGAGTAATTACAAGGACTGGTAAACAATAACGCCTCGGTATAGATATTTAATATGATTCCGCAACACGATTCCTGCGGGCATTGGGCCTATCAAGCTGGTTTGACGAAGATTAATCGACCCTCTAAATGAATGGCACGACCTGCAAGCTTCCTGCAAGATACTGATACTTCATAAAGCACCGCTGAAATGAAATACACTCGACGTCAGAAAAATCGCACCTCTTCGAAAATAAGTTTATACTTGGCCATCTGCTTTTGCTAGCTAACGTTTAATTGTGTAAATGTTGATATCTATTGAAACTACATTAATAAATGAGGATTACCTAATGGAACGCATAACTTTATTTGTCCTGAACATGAAACGCATACTGTTAAATGGCATAATCATCATTTAGCATAATATTTTATAGCACAATTTCAAAACGCATAATATCATAAGACTTAATTTTGTTAAGCATAAATATTCAATGGCATATTTTCAAAAAGCATAGATGTCAAAACGCATATTTTTTAATTGGCATATTGTCTAAAAAGCATAATCATCAAAAGACATAATCTTATTACGCATTGTAATAAGATACCTAATTTCTTTAGGCATATTTTTTAAAACTCATAATTATTTTATGAATAAGTAATCATTAAAAATATGAGCACTTCTGCTCCCTGCACCTCCCGGCTAGCACTCTGCAAGCAAAAACCCAGCCTGCAGCATCCGTGCGAGCAAGCACCCAACACGCAAGCAAGCATGCAGACAAGCATGCAGGCAAGCATGCAGCATGCAGGTAAGCATGCAGCATGCAGGCAAGCATGCAGCATACAGGTAAGCATGCAGCATGCAGGCAAGCATGCAGCATGCAGGCAAGCATACAGCATGCAGGAAAGCATGCAAGCACTATAGAGCTCCGCTCGCTTCGCTCGCTCCGCTGCAAGTGGACAAAACAGTAACCTAACCTACCTAGTACACAAAAAGTTTTTCTTTATATTATTGCAAGCAAGCATGCAGCGTGCAACATGCATACAAGCATTATTAAGCTCCACCTGCTTAGCTTAGAGTGGTCTAAACTCTAAACACTGACCTAACCTAACCCACCACTGGTAGTCACAATTAATTTTTTTTTTATAAATTAGTATTCAAATAGTTATGTTTCCTTTTATTCAAAATTCAAAATTCAAAAATAATTTATTCAGTCTAGGCTGTTATATTATGCTATAAAACATTAGTAGTTATGTATATTAGACATAACAAAATTATGCCTTTCAAAATATGCTTACTGACAATATGCCAATTGAAATTAGGAATTGTAACTATTATGCTTTGAAATATTATGCTTTTTAAAAGTTATGCAATTTGATGGTTATGCGTATCGAAATTTATGCTAAATAAATAGTATGCTTTGTGATTATTATGCCAATCGAGTTATGCCAAGTGACTTTAGGACAATCGAAATTATGCGATGCGAAGGGCACCCTAAATGAGCTTTCAAACAATAATTGTTTGATTTAATTAACATAACAGTTACCATAATTAAACTCTTAAAGCATTATAGCTTGCGCCGCCATAAAAGGGAAATGAAAGGGGTCAATTCAGGAATGCGGGTAAATTCGCTATCGAGATGATGGAGAAAACACACTTCAACAGTTCAATTAAAAAAAGGAATACCCAAGATATTTCCCATGAAGTTGCTCAAATATTGCATAAAAAAAATGACGCAGGCAATGTAATGTTGTTCGGACGGAAACTGAATTCAGTTATTGATTCCATCGGACGAGTATTCCAACGGTTTCTAGAGACTGTAGACTATGTCTGAAGGGGAAGAAGTATACAATAACAATTGACAACACTTACCATTAAATTAGAAAGGATTAAATTAACTTTGAAGATTTTTTTGAATAGGTGCGATTTTTCTGAAGCCGAGTGTAGTACGCGGTAGCGTAGGTAGTGTATTATTATCATTGACGCGGTTGCGTTGCGGTGCAGTGCAGTTGCGGTACGACCGCTCGTTTTTTTTTCCGAAAAAGAAATCCAAAAATAGTCGTAGATTGATAAAGTTCAACTGACTACGGAATAGGTTTCACAGTTTTATCTACAACATAAATACTTGTAAAAACATTTTTAAACATTTAAATTCATGTTTTTTCCATTTGTCTTGAATTTGTCAATTTTCTAGTTCTAAACATCATAGTGTCCACACGAGTTCTATCCGTCTTAGCTCGTGTAATACTAGTATAATATCTGGGCTTTAAATTCTGCATACAAATAAACACATTTTGCATGTCAAAATAGCCATACTAATTTTATTAGAATAAACTATATCGGGAACATCGGGATTTACACCGATGTACGTGACTCCGATATTTCGGCGCAGTTAAGTGCCATGATCACGGAAAAGCTGATCAGTTTATGAACTGATGAAGATCAGTTTTTCCGTGATCATAGCGCAATGTAATTGCCCCGAAATATCGGACTCTCAAAAATAAAAAGGCAAAGGTAAGGGTAAAAGTAAATCCCGATATAGTTTATTCTAATAACGTTAATAACCATGGAAATTTACTAATTGTTGTCAAATTACGTTGTTATTCACTTATCGAATATGTGGCAATAAAATATTGCAAGTAGAAAACCATATTGCAATTGCAAATTGTATAGGCCTACCAGTTACGCCATACATCTGAAACATTGTTTAATTCGTTTATTTGCCCATGGACGTAATTTGCTATTTGTAGTACCTACCGGAGTGGGTCGTAATATCGCATTGTTAAACTCGTATCCATTAACAATAGTCAAGAATCAAAATCATGGTCTATAATTATCGATACACTATTGTTTCTTATGATGTCATCTGGTATAGAGACTTTATTATGTCTACTCAGCCCTTTTGGTACATTTTATGTCTTGAGATCCTATTCATTCTGGATACCTTAGATCCTACGTGTTCATTATTTGATATTTTTTAATACTTTAATTATTGATATTTCATAAATTTTTACGTACATACAATTGTTTGGTTTCATAATGTATGAAATCATGTATTATTCTGCAGGAAAATAAACTATGTATACATATGGTTTCCTTCCTGTAACGAATACTGTAACTGTTTCTCCAACAATAAATTGGAAACCTTTTTAACTCTAACGTAACAAAATATTACATGGGTCATTCCAAAGTGACGGGTGGGACATTCTAACTCCTTTTTGCTCAAACTCCAAGTAATATCTCTTTAACTATTGTTGCAATCTGTATTAAAATAATTGTAGTACAAAGCCAGATTGTAGTGTTAAAAGAAACCATTAAAATAAAATCTTAATTTACATAATTCACTCAGAAAATCGGCTTTTTCTAAGTGTGACGGGTGGGACACGCACGACACCCGCTTGTCTGAGTGGAAGGCTTTGCTTCCCAAATTAAGCCAAACCATCAATATTTTGCTAATCAGTTTTTTGATATGTTGCAACTAAAACATGAAGGTCTCATTTTGTATGTAAATTACATTGATTATGTTAACAATTATTCAAAATAATGCCTTGTTTAGAGTGTGACGGGTGGGACACCAATTTGTGACGGGTGGGAAAAGTAACTTTAGACCCCATAATAGTTCTTGAATAAAATGCATGTAACTGTTTGAACATGCAATTTATAACATTTTTATGAAAAAAGTATGAAATAAAGTAAATAAAATATACTAAAGTATATAAAATATATAAAAATATACGAAAATATTCAATCAAAATATTATAAAGATTAAATTTTACTTAAAATATTTAAAATAAAATAGATAATATACAAAAAATATATAAATATAAATAAATATAAACGTAACTGTTTAAACATGCAATTTATTAATTTTTTTAATGAAAAGGGTGTTAAAAAAAGTTAATTAAATATATTAAGGTTAATATTAAGTTAAATATACTAAAAATATATAATAAAATAGATAAATATATAAAGATATATATGAAAATATAAATTAAAAAATATTAAAATTGAAATTAAAATAAATTAATACGTAAACCAAAATAAATCCCATAAAAAATACTGGCAAACTACTTGGATAAACATTAAAGCTAAATAAAACATAATAAATACAAGACTTTGTTGAAAAATCCATTTACAAATGTAATAAATAAATAAATAAACAAAGTATAACGCTGTTAAAACAAGAATCCATAAAAACTTTGCTTGGTCCCACCCGTCACAGTGACGGGTGGGACATCCTTTCAAATCTCAATATTTCCATACACATTCACTTGTTCAATGTCCTTTCAAGCCAAAATCATTACCCGTGGCATAATTGTTACTTTTGCAAAGCCGAATAACAGTAAGTTATATATTTTTACGTAAGGATAAAAAAGAACATGTTTTGCAGTGACGGGTGGGACATGAGGTAAGCGTTTCGTCAAACTCTTACAACTTTTCCTGATAAATATTCTCAAGCAGTAACTTACCACCATTTTATACTCCTTGAATTGTATTTTCTTTCAAGATAATCGCTTTTTAAAATTACTTAATAAATAGTGGAGAAAAGCATTGGCAACTTTAAGAAAAAATGTGCTACCAAACATAACCACACTATGGCTGTGTTCACAAACAATAAAAATTACGAAAATCGTAAAAATATAAAAATAAATGGTTGATTCCTGTTGAATTAGTTCATTGGCTTTACTTTAGTCACAGATTCAAGCATAAAATATGTCATTTATTTTTTTGACCCGAGGTGTCATCTTCGCTGGAATGACCCACATTATATATTCAACCTAGAGACACCGTTACAGCTTCATAGTTTTACACAAGAATGGTAAGTTATGGAAGCGAATTCCAGCGACAAATGACTAGGATCTTCTACAATCTGCTCACGTACTTGCTGTCAACTTTCGCAATGCCACCTCGCGACACTCAAACAGTGAGCGGACTTGAAGGCTAAAATAACAGACGACGACGGTTCCCAATGCGTTCAACCATGAATTGCACACACTAAGAATACCTCTTAGATTTTCCTACGCTTCTACTGCAAACTCCATTTGTAGAATACAAACTAAATTTTCTATTAGATCAACGAGAAGGAGAGGAAACATTATCATTCGAGCCAATAATATCATTTATTACTGATGTTTTTTTAGGGTTATCATTATCAAATTATTGGCACCGTAAAAACATGCGATTCAATAATATTTAAAAATAGTACTTACCTACTAAAATCTACCGCTGCCTTCATTGATGATTGATAACCTACTTATGACTTTATTTATGCGTCTACATTTATGAGGTTAATTGCCAAAAGCCATGGCGTGTTTCTGCCTCTGGTCTTTCTTCAGTTCCAAAATGTCTATGCCTACATATCATTGTATAAACTTTCATTTCCAATTTAGAATCTTCAGATTTCATGAAACTCTTGATGTTCAAAACCTGAGGTTAAAAAACAAAATAATGTTTCAATTTTTATTAAAAACATTGTTACAGTACGTATTTGTTTGTTTAATCTGAGTTTTAAAAGTAACTACATAAATTCATTGTCTGTTGTATTCTGTCTTAAAGTACAAGTCACAAAAATTACGCAAGACGGTGGGGACATCACCAACCAAGGTTTAGCGGGTCATACGTCCTTATCATCCTTATTTTGGTTAAGCCATTCACTTGTGAATTTCACCTTGTGCGCACGTATTGTTGAAAATAGGCAAGTTGTTGCATCACGTTTACATAGAATTAGCTGTTCAAAACTCACGGCAAACATTATTTACGAATCCTTTGCGGTAAACTATGTATGTGATTCAAATATTTCATCCGTGTTTGAAAACTTTTTCAGTCACGAAGGGATTACTTGCTTCAAGCCGCAATGTGGAATATTTATTGTTTCTGATTACATTACAATACAATATCAGAAGTGCGTAAACAATGTTCAGTAACGCTATAAATCATGAGATCACTACAATTTATGTAAAGATGCGTCATATTTATTGAATACTAACGAACGCTTTTCGTCTTAGATAACATGTATCTTGTCGCCAAAATAATATGACTTACTATTACTACGATTGTTGCTGTTGTAATAATCAGATTACAAAACTATCCCACTTTTACATCGTACGTTGTTGTAGCTATCGTTTTCGTGCGACCGAGTTTTACAATGTTTTGATACATTGTTGGAGTGATAACGGTATTGATTTTAGTGTCACTAAATTTCCACAGTTGTAAAAATTTACAATGTGAAATGAAACCCACAGAAACTGATTTTTATTGCCTGTACTTTTTCAGAACATTTTAAATTACATTCCAATCAGTTCAGAATCAGACCTTCATCTTCAGTAGCGATAGCGACCATGAACTCGTGCTGAATGAATACAGGCTTATATGTCTTCTATCAGCCAACACAATGACTTCTTCACCTTTGCGGGATATTTCCAGTAGGGGCCTTATTACGAACTCTGAAGAAACTCTGTGTTCCCCAAGCTCTTGGTGTAAATTACGTGCAAAGAAATAAAATGTATCCAGTACAATGCTATCATTGTCATCCTTGACTTACTCTGGGCGGGTCCCGCGATTATAATTAATTTAATCGGATCACAGTAACGTTGGGCGTGACTAATTGGAAATCGCTTAAATTATTATCCCTATCAATACTTGAACACTTAAACGGTTAATTAGAGTTGTGATATTTCTCGGAATGGAAATGGAATCTTTAAAATGGAAATCGTTCTGTAATTATTCTTTGTACAACACTGAAAGAAATTACTTAAGAAATAATAATCCCACCAAAAACATTTTCAATCCAAACTTCTTCTCTACACGCCCTAACTCTACAAGCCCTAACTTCACAAACTCTACATCTTAATCAAAATATGTGGTTACGATGTTTTCTGTCCTTCAGAATTGCTTCTTCTTCTGTGTTTAGCTCTGTGTTAGTTTTATTGATTTCGATGGAGACGAGATTCTCACAAAAATGGTCGGAGGCGTCAGTAGTAATTTCCTCTGGCGCCCGAGAGCGATATTCGTCAGTTTTTTGCCGGATGCAGACAGAAATAGAGCAATTTGTCGGTCCTTCAGTTTCTAAAAGAAGGATATCTCGAATAACACTTCGAAATCGGAATCCTTAAATGAATTCGCCGTTGAAAGATTTTTTATACATAGTAAAGTAAAGTTAATTTGCCTTTTGTCTTATTTGTGCTGTAAACGTCTTCGTGTTGTTGGGTTGCACTTGTATACACCAGTTATATTTTTATAAGTATTCAAATTTTTTGTTCTATTAGTGTTGGCATTATTGTCTCTTTTTATATAGTTTTTTGATTTCACAAGTTAGCAATGTCTTGAGCTGACTAGATTATTTTACAAGCTCAATCGGTCGATAGTTTTCTCCTAGAATGTGTTAAACAGAATACTCTACATTAAAATCAAAACCAGTTACCAAGCTAAGTAATAGCTGTAAGTAATTATTATCTACTTTTTTATTTCATTGCTGACAGACATGAAAAAATAAATAAATCAAAAAAATATTAAAAACCCGACTGCCCTGCGAAAAACGAATTAAAAAGTTAAATAAGAAGTGTCACTGCAGTCGGGGGACCGTTTTGTGAAACAATTTTTAATCAAAGAGGTCCCCCGACTGAAATGACACTTGTTATTTAACCTTTTAGTTCGTTTTTCGCAGGGCAGTCGTGTTTTTAATATTTTTTAAATTTATTTATTTTTATTTTACACATTTTAGTGACGAATTATATAGTTTTGGAATGTGCTCATTAAGGCCTTTCATTTGATGCCCATATTGTAATAATTGAAGAAAAAAAAATGTTTTTACATATTTGAAAGTGGCGTCGTACAATCGCCATATTGACTTTTTTCGACTCGGAATAATGTAAGGATTCTAAAGATACCCCATACATCCAAATCTGTTAAGCTATTTAGAAGTTATACTGGAATAAAGAAACTCACATACCCACATACATACATGAACTCTGAACACATATACACTCCATTTTGGGCAGTCAACAAGGCAAGATTTTTTCAGTATTGTTCACCATAACCATGTAACCACTAGCCAAACATCGGCTACATCTATCCCCGTTTCTCTAGCGTGTAGTGAAACCTGTGAAACACATCTAGATAAATATATTATGGTCGTTGCACGCAGTATCAGTGGCCGGTCCTCCCGTTTTCTCATCTCGCGTCGACGTCCGATACTGAAATGGTTTATGGCCAATGTCGCAAGAACGTGCCATGCCAGCGTCAGAGAAATTGGAATCCTTTAACCACAGCCACGATATACCCACTGAGCCTTGTTGATTTCCTGTTACTGTCATTGTTAATTTATGTGTTAATCTAGAATATATGAGGTGTTGATATTTTTGGTTACAATTTGAGTCTTCCTGCATTGTATTCTTCCCTTAGCGAGAGACTAATCCTCGATCAAATGCTTTGCTGCTCCCTTGCACTTTCTACTTACAACGTAAATCCTGATAAACAAGTTTTTATTTGCATGTCCAATCTTTACTTTTTTAGTTCCTCCAAATAGGTATGTATTTTGTCATATAGCTAACGCTCAATGAAGCAATTCAAGCTTGACAGTTGACTGAATATCTGTCTACTTTTGGTTGAGCTCGTTTATTAGTATCCAGTTCAGAATTTCCCGAACTTAGTCCTGCTTGCAAATATTACTATTGTCCCATATTTCTCGGCTGTCGGAAGCCATTGAGTTGACTCGATAAAGTAATATTCGATCAACGTCGCTGAAACCTTTCATGTCATGATGAATTTTGTCAGATTAGACCGTCTCTGAGTACGATACGAGAGTCGGGAACTCGGGAATGATGCGACGCGGCGCGCCGAGGAGGGCCATTATCATAGGGTAGGTGGCGGGCACATGGCGCGCGGGGGCGGGCGCACGCGGCGCCGCTACGGCCAGACGTCAGTCCGACACCGAGCGACGCACGAGCCGAGCGCCAGCCTCGCGCTGCTCGCCACGCGCGATCCTAACCCATGTACGCCGATACGATAACTTAACCCCGTCACTCACGCACGCCTTTACAACCATCACAAAATCGACCTCCAGTTATATAGACCCTATAAAAAAAGTTTATCGACCCTAACTGCCATAACAACCCTTATTCACTTCACTCGCAGTCGCTCCCTCTAATTATTGACTTCCCCTAAACTTTGTTCAAAAATCCTGTCGCTCTCAAATAGCTTTCATTGCTTTTATATTTTATTACTCTCTTTTCTCTCTTTAGTTTCTGCAACAGACATTTCAGCACATTCTATCAAACTTCCTACTTTGTGTATTTCCTCAATAGTTTTAATTAACTAACAGAGGTGACAATTAGTTTTTTCTGCACTTCATTAGCCGGAAAGTTTCGTGGGGACTGTTGCGCGTAAGACTAAGTTGGCAAACTGTTTTGCGCCACACCGTTATCTGTAATCGGGTCAATTAGGCCGCGTTGAACCATGACTCTGCGTTGACACTGGTTGGCTGTCTCCGTGCAAGTTTTGGATGTGATAGTGGTGATAGTGAAGGGACTGCTGCGGAAGGTGCATGCTCTCGTGTGGGCGCCGCTGCAGCGGATGTGCACACCGCTGCCGCCCTGGTGGTTCGTGCTGGCTGTAATGCCATCTGCTCTTGACCTGACTAGGTACGTAATGAAGCAGAACTATTTAAGACATTCCCATACAACCAAACGCGCAACCAATCAGGATTAACTCGGATAAAACTAATACCAGATACAGCTGTTGTTGAAAAAACATGGCCAACATTGATAATGGATATTATATCTTACTGATATAAGCCATAAGAGTGTCTTCGTTTATTAATCTGTTTACGTTTTGTGTAAATTATTGAGGAAACTAATGCAGATTAAACGTTTATAAACTTCCTCAATAACAAATCTATTGATTTATCAAACACTATATTATAAGTAGCCACCTAATGTAAATTATTACGTTTATCTATAAGATGGAATATTCATGACAGTATTTCAAAATGATTTAAATGCAAGCTATTTTTTCTCTATAAAATACTCTTCAGCTTCATAAATATTATGAATATTCTATAGCATATAAGCCAGATAGCAAATATTTAACGATGACCGACAGTATTCACAGTTCCTGATAAGTTAATTAATGTTTGTTGGTAATAGTGTTTCGTAATGTTCTGTTTAAATTACAAATGTCAGATCGTCTCCAGCCTTTTGTTGATGATTCGATTGTTGTCATCAGCAAACATTTGTGTTGATTGAGTGATCGATGTGATAACAATAACAAATGCTTCTGATTTCATTTTGTTATGAAAGAAAATTATAATAAACTATGATATTAGTAAAACAATAATGTTGCATCCATTTACGTGTCTTGTGACATGAAAAATATTTTCTGTTCCACGTAGGTATTTCAGTGCGCGCAAGTTTGGCCATTAAACAATTAGTTTCGTTGCACATTTCCATTTGGAGTTATAAATGTGCACCGTCGGCAATGCCCTGATAGATTGAATCCATTCCATTGTAGCAATTTTTATTCATGCGTATTTCATTGCAATTTTTACCTTATATCAAAAAATTGTTACCTTTTCAAATTCTTTCTGTTTTTTTACCTTAAGCAACTTATAACATTCGAATGCAACCTGTTAGTCACCGTTCGGATAACCATGTAACATTTACAGAGAGTTTATATTCAGCATACCACCCGCGTAGCTCATGGCCTCTCGACGAAATCGGAGATGCCTTGTTGGTGGCAAAGCATTCATGAATTAACTACGATACAACGCACTCGGAAAACCATTTGATCATTCTACCGAAGGTGATTGTGATTGACAACAAATTGAGTTTCATATACTTTCCGGGAACGTGTCTCTTTTAAGTCTTCTGCGAGAACTATTTCACCTCCCAAAGGATTTGCCCAACTGTAGTCTTGTTTACACTCCTACGAAATTAACATCTTCTCGGAGCTTCACCTACTCTACTATACAGGGTGTTTCATAATGACCCGTAAAATTTTGTTTTATATTTGTATGGAAAATTGCAAAGTGACAACCTTAGACCCAAATAGACTATTGTTTTCGATAGTCAAACCCAGCAAAGCAAAACCCAATTTAGGTCTAGAGTTGCCACCATGCAGTTTATCACGAAAAGATTTTTTTTTTTTTTTTCAAAATGGTGGTGGTTTTAAGAGTTAATAATAATTTTCCTTTAAGGGTTTTTTGTAAAAAATATAATAAATAGCCGACCTATATAATAGCTGTTCTATATAATAAATAGCCAACTGAAAAATGTACTTCCGTAGTTAGTTTATTGGTGTACCTTTCACTGTCTAGATTATTGTTATTGCTTACCTTATCGGCGTACGCAGCCATAAAATCTGACATTTATGTTCTCCATAGAGAACTAACAATATTTTTCAATTCGTTATTCGAACCGCAGTATTGATGTTTCTTTCTTTTCTCTCCTTGTTCTTATTATCATCTACTTTGCTTTTGAAATTAAATGATCGCCTGATAGGTATATCAGCATCTCTCGCCTGTAATTTCAGCAGTGTTTAACAATCGTTTACCATTATAAACTCTACTGGTTTTTTAATGATGATGTGTCTTGCATCTGGTATTGATTGATGTTGCTTAATGACATTTACAATTTATGGATAATTAGCATGAAACAGGCGTTTTAGTGTATCAACTGGTTTCGGAAGAATGTTAATATGTGGTAGAACGTTTACATTAAGTGCTCGCTCAAAGGAGTGGCGTCCGTCGTTCTCGTCCCGTTTCCCCGAAGCAACATTTTATCTGAGTTCAGTGTACCGGTGGAAGAGCTTGTCCACATGTGTGGAGAAGTGCCGTACTTAGTACTCTCTTCGGCTTGTGTTTTTAATGGCGATATTGGACGTGTTTCTTCATAAAACGTTTCATACAATAATCATGCTTGAAGTTACAGTTTTATTAAATGTGTAAACCAACGACAACCGTTTGTATTCAAGTTTTGTATTATTTTTGTAGAGCAAGTTTAACGTTACCAGCTGTTATGATTCATTTATTTCAATAATAACATGTCACCTATTGCCTCTTTATTTATTAAGCAATTTTAAAACTTAATATGTTAACTGTGACTCTTTTGTATTGTAGAACTAGTCAAATTTCTCCGATGGTGTATCAAAATAGTTAAATGATCGTTGAAAAACAAAAAAGCGTTTTTTTTATATAGATTCAGTTATTGATTCAGATTATTGTATTTTGAATGTTTCTCGGTATGTGCGTGTAGCTGTAGTTATGCGTCACTTTCAATAAACATTTAACTGTTTCAAAAGTATTTCACTTGGTATTTCCCATCCCACAATCAAAATGAGAAATGTACATACACAACAGGGCCATAATGCTTGATGTCGTTTGTCACGCAGAACTAGGTCCTGGGCTATTATCTACGGATAACAATCCCCCTTGACGTGGGTCGGGAGTTCCTCCAAATCCAACTCGCTAAAATGTAATTCACATAGTTAGTGAATACCCCTGGTGTCGAGGCAATAAGGCTTTATGTCGAGAATGCGACTGGTCTAAAATGTAATCTCCTAAGCATAGACGTAAGCATTATGTATGAATAATAATTATAAAACGAGTAAACTTTTAAGAATATATGGTGATGACTTAATCATGATGCGTTTTATCTTAATAGCAAAACTTTGCAATTGAAACCAGTCATGTAAATAACTACCAGTTGATCTTTTTTTTAAAATATTGTTTCTGGTATTGGAATCTTCAACACCGCTAAAGATACCATCAAGGATGTTGGGGTCAGTAGTCGCCGGGCATACATCAGAGTGGTATCTAGTACGATCAACTTGGGCAGCATCGTGGAACTACTTAATTCGTAATGCTCGTAGGCGGCTGTTAGGCGTTTCCGCGTTCGTTCGTCAGCCTTCTGTCGGCACTCGGCACACGTCTACAAGGTCGTGCGAACTTCTTTGTCTCTATTTTGATGTGGGCAATCTAAAAAAACACTGCGGTTATTCACACACCTATTTGCAGGAAATCATAATAGTTTACCGCCAGAAGCTACGTCACGATTTGGCGAATTGTCTAATTGTGGAAAACCATGTCTGATTTGACGGGAACCCTTTTCCTTATTTAAATGAACTTTGTTTAATTTCAAATTATTATTATCTGTATAATAAACATTGTGAATTTTTATTAAATGGTGGATACTAGATTCAACCATATTAGTTAATTGCGATAAACGTAAATCTGTATTTTGGACATCTTCATAGTTTAGTGAATTCTCAAATTCCAATTATTTGTCGACTCGTGACTTTCTTTTTTCTCTCCCGTAAATACCTACTTTTTACAGGCTTTATTTCGTTAACAGCCGCGTTGCACGAAGGTTTTTTAATTAACGAAATTGGATTCTCGAAAACGTTACAGTAATTGAGACTGGAAACAAAACGATCGGAATATTATTTAAGTACTAAATGGAAAAGATAACAGTTTAAAGCTGTGTTTTCCAAAAAATATCAATTAGCGCAAACAAATAATTATTCTTCTGAAAATGAAAAGTTTGATTTTCGGCATAAGTAATTTTACTTTATTGGAAGCACAGGCTCCGTTATGCGAAATCATTTCTCTCTTTATTTTTCTTCACGTGTAAAGAGTATGGAAAATAACCTCACTTCTGCACTTTTTCGATGTTTTTCGTTGTTTTTTCATCATAACTTTTAGCACAATTATCTTTCTTGAAAAAAGTTATTGGAGCAACTGCACAGTACGTTAAAGTGTAATTTGATGTAGAATTCAATACGTTTCCGCTATTATTTATGCCAAAAATATGACCCGCGACAAGCGCTTTTGATGATATTCTGATTTTTTTACAATCATCTGTGAGGTTTATACGCAATTTAATACTTGTGGCTACTAGATAATCTCTTTAGTTTGTCGTATGTTTTTTTTTTTGTGGCTACAACTTGAGGTTTTCTATATAAAAATACCCCGCGCAAACCATGTTTTCCTATTATGGCCCCTTAAAGTAACCACAAATGGAAATCAAATTATGATGAATGCTAATATTGCTAATATCATTAGCAATATTGTATGTATGTATTGTATCTAATTTCTCTCACTTAATTCCCATTATTGGATGTATCACTAGAATAAGTACAAAAACAATTAGTAATAACTTGCGTTGAACAATATTATAATTTGTAAGTTAGTTTTATATTTCCTCCTCGTGGTACAAAAAGGTCGCTTCTCGTTTAGAGTCAACTATTTTTACATAATTGTAGAGAACTGTCCGGCTGTCAATACCTACAATGTAAAAAACCTATATTATGTTCCCTAATCCCCAATCATATTTCCCAATCATATTCCCTACTTCGTACTGTCTAGAGAATGCATTTTGTTCTCCACTTTGTCATTGTCAAGCGCATCGTAAAAGCATTTTCATCCTAAATTGTTTTAACTCGTTTTTTTGACATTAAATTAGTAGGTTTTTATTGCTACTCTCGGTCTACAGGTTAAAAATCGTGAGATGTAATGTGCTCTTATAAAATTTTTGTGAGTGATATCAGAATCGAGCCCAATATTAATCTATGTCGCTTATTAACTGAACGTGTTTGTCCGCTGATGACGCGTAGGTAAGAATTAATTACGCGTAGAACGCATTGCATCCAGCGACCACCAGTTATTTTGTTGTTGGTTGTTATTATACGTTTTGATGTGGCTCGCATTTGCTTAATGGAATCATCCCAATTAATATTCAACATTAAATCACACATTTTAATGCAGTTAATTTATTTATACAAAGTACAGTTGCTATTTAACATTGTATAGTAGGTTAGTTATAGGTTAGCCGGACGTGATGCGCCCCCCTCGTGCGTTGAACTGCCCCGGTTATATTTAACTGCTACAACACGTGTGCGCCAGCAACATAACACACCGAAACTCGAACGAGAACTGTTTTAACATCAAAATCTTGGAGTTGACAAAAATTACGCAATTAAAAGAATTCGAAACATTAATATGAATAGTGCCTCATTGAATGTTACAAATTATTATTGTTACTTTTATTTTTTTGTAACTTAGTGGATAGAAATCAAATTTTTAATTCTCACGATGGTAAACTGGATTTCTATTGACAGAGGAGTGCGTTAGTGCAGTAAATGTATCTAAGTGTGAAAATTTAGTACCTCGTACAGATTTATATCACCCTCACTTGTCGTTGAAATTATGTTCGAGACTACCACTCAGCGCGGCTCCATGCAACCCAGCAACATTGACAATAGTAAGGACTGGAACTTTAATAAGGTCGATCGAACTGCTCTGCGCTATCACATTAACGAATTAGACTGGACCTCTGTACTCCAATCACTAAAATTTACCCTCCGCTTTAGAATTGTTTTATGAGTCCCTTTATAACGTTTTCGACCAACATGTTCCAAAAAAACACAGATTTAAGTCTTCTACAGGACGTTATCCAGTCAGTTTGGTTTACTGTGGATATTATCAGGGATATTCGAATGAAAACTTCTCTTCATCGCACGTGGAAACAATCTAAGTGTCATGAGAGTTACGTTCGCTTTTCAAATCTTCAGGCCTCTTAAAATAAGAATCCCATTGGCATACAAATCCTACATCAGAAACTTGGAATGTAATCTGCACAGCAATCCTCGGGATTTTTGGCGTCACATGAACAGTTGAAGGTCCATAGGTGTGGCTTTGAGCCAAGTGTTATGTTCCAGAGTCTTCAGTGCTCTGGCGCTGGTGAGGCGAACGCTTTTACAAGTCATTTTTTGAGCATCTACACCAGGGATTCCCAAACTATATTGGGCAAGAGACCCCCTTTCCAAAATGAATTGATACCTCAGACCCCCATGGCCAAATTACTTTAAAAATCCTGTCAAATATCCATCAAAATAACATTTGCGATTCAAATATCAAGTGTAATTAATAATTATTAATAATAATATTCTTATTATTCTATTCTATTCCAGCCCTTGTAGAGTCCGTCTTCGGACATAGGCCTCCTCTCTGCCTCTCCACTCTCGACGGTCTGCTGCCACGCTCATCCAGTTGATGCCAGCCTGCTGCCGGATGTCATCCGTCCATCTCTTGGGCGGTCGTCCTCTACCGCGGGTGTCAGCGCGGGGTCGCCATTCGAGTAATCTTCTCGCCCACCGGCTGTGGTTCATTCTGGCAATATGTCCTGCCCACCTCCACTTTTTTCGTTCGATTTCTTCGACCACGTCAATAATTTTAGTCTTCTGCCGGATCCACTCATTCCGTTTACGGTCCATGAGGCTGATACCGAGCATACATCTCTCCATAGCCCTCTGAGCGACACGGAGTTTCTCGGCAGACCTTTCCGTCAGGGTGGTGGTCTCCATACCATAAGTGAAGACAGGCAAGACACACTGATTGAAGACTTTGGTTTTTAGATGTTGAGAGATCTTTTTTGACTTCATAATTTGGCTGTTAACTGCAAAGGCTGCCCAAGCCTGCGCTACTCTTCGATCGACTTCTGCTGTCTGATCTTCAAGCCCAAGAGTGATTTTATGGCCAAGATAGACATAGTGTTCAACTACTTCGACGGGAAATGTATGATTTTTCGCATCTGGGATGTTGGTCATTATCTTAGTCTTTGACCGATTCATTCGCAGTCCCACTTTAGCTGATTCATTTTGAAGTTCGTCTAGCATAACCACCATGTCATCGATGTCATCTGAGATTAGAGCAATGTCGTCCGCAAACCGCAAGTTATTAAGCCTCTCGCCGTCAATCAGAAGACCTTTTTCTCTCCACTCAAGTCTTTTAAAAACGCTTTCAAGGGCGGCGTTGAACAAATTGGGCGATATTGTGTCACCCTGTCGCACTCCACGTTGAAGGTGAAATGGTTCCGTTAGTTTGTGGAGATTGATAACAGATGTTCCGTTCAACTGAAGATGCTTTAAAAGTTGGATGTATCTTTCGTCCACTCTGCAGTCCACCAGTGCTTTCTCAACTGCCCACGCTTCTACGGAATCGAAAGATTTTTCATAGTCTACAAAGGTGATAATTATTGGCTTACGATATTCATGGCACTTTTCTATTGTGGTCTTCAGTGTCATCAGATGGTCGTTTGTACTGTAACCGGCCCGAAAGCCTGCCTGGTCTCTCGTTTGGTAGTCATCGAGTTTGTTTTTCAGTCTGTTTAGGATAACTCTGGAAAATAGTTTATATATGTGGGATAAAAGACTAATGGGGCGATAGTTATCCAATTTACGAATGTCTCCCTTTTTGTGGAGCAGGACAATCACTGCGTTATGCCAGTCCTCCGGTACTTTGCCTTCCAATATGCAACTGGAGAAAAGCATTGCGAGAGCTCGCCAAAGGGGCTCCGAGCCCAGCTTCAACATTTTGGGCATGATGTCATCCTGGCCCGAAGATCTTCTGTTTTTCACCTGACTTAGAGCAAATTTTATCTCCTCAAGTGTAACGTCAGGAATTTCCTCAGATCCAACATTAGCGACAGGAGGCCTAATAGGTGGAGTTGCTCTATGAGGAGGTGGTACTTTGCTCTTGTATAAGTCTTATTATTATTTATTTATTATTATAATTATTTGTTTTAGCCGACCCCCTGGAAAACCGATTTCGACCCCAAGGGGTCGATATCGACCACTTTGGGAATCCCAGATCTACACCCAGGACAATTAGACTCTGGAATCACCACCTATTTCTGTTCCGACGTATGCGCACATAGATGTCGGTGATTTCTCTGTTACAGACGTTGAGAATTCCATAGCTTAAAGTCTAGATGGTCCCCGGGTCCTGATGGTGTGCTAGCAGATCTCTTGAAGCTGTGCAAAAAAGCTATTGCCATTCCTCTCTGCCACTTGATGAACCTCATTCTTCGTCATGGTGTCTAGTCTACCCATCAACATGGAACGTGAAGTGACTCGTGTTACGCCTATCCCCAAAAGCAGTAACAAATCGCTTGTCGAAGAGCATCGGCCAATTGCCATTCTTTCAGCACCTGAAAAAATCTTTGAGATTCTCTTGTATAATGTTATTCTCAAACAAGTGCAACCATACATTTGTAATGAGTAACACGGATTTAGGCCAGGTAGATCGGTAAATACTAATTTGTTAACGTTGGTCGAATATATCTCAAGGGCGATGGATGAAGGCAAACAAGTAGATGTAGGTACTGGTACTTTGATTATCGCAAAGCCTTCGATAGGGTCAATTGTAGAATCCTTCTATCGAAGCTGGACGCTTTTTGTTTCTTTTCTAATATCGATTTGCTTTCTGATTACTTCAGGGATAGTGCAACAGTATGTACGCCATGGTTGCTATGTCTCGCAACTTTATTCAACACCCTCTGGCGTAAACCAGGGATCCATACTTGGGCCTCTGCTCTTTCTATTAATGATTAACGACGTGGTAGATGTTCTTAAATACACGAACTGTCTTCTCTATGTCGACGACCTGAAATTGTACGCGGTGGTCAATGACGAAGCGGATTGTGAACTCATTCAAAGGGATATCGATGTATTACTTAAATGGAGTGAGCAGAATGATTTGGAATTTAACATCAGCATGTGTTCTGCTATGACTTTCAGTCGCCGTCACAATCCTACCAAATATAGCTATATTCTAGGTAGTGATATTATCGATCGGAAAAGCACTATGAAAGACCTAGATGTAATCTTCGATTCCTCGCTGCCGTTTAACGAACACATTTCCGCTCTCTCTCGTAGTTCCTTCAGCCGTTTGGGGTTTGTCTTGCGCAACTTACGCGATTTCCATAATCCGCATGTCATCAAACTCTTATTTACGTGTCTTGTGAGAAGCTCTTTGGAGTCTAGCTCATGTATCTGGAATCCTCATGAGGCCAAGTACAGACTTATGTTGGAAAAGGTTCAAAAGGCTTTCCTACGCTACTACTATAAGCGGATATATGGTTATTATCCTTTTATGTACCCTACTAAGTTCTTGCTGGGAATGCTGGAGATGAACTCTTTGGAAGTGAGGCAAGCTCGATTGGAGATTTCAACCGCTACAGCAATTTTGCGTGGGGGTATGGACTCGCCTGAATGCGTGGAACAATTATTTCGGCTTTATGTGCCTGAAAATTATTTACGCATTCGCTCCAGTCGTAGGCATCGACTGTTTACGCGTCCACCATGTCGCACGGTGGCGCGTAGGCAGACGCCGCTGTGTCGCATGCTTAAGGCACTCAACGCGCTCCTGGTTACCTACCCTGACTTTGATGTATTTGTGGACAATTCGAAATCTCTTGTTAACCAACTTGAGTTATGTCTGTAGTACCTACCACATAATTATGTAATTGAGTCTATCCCGTATACTAATAATAGTCTAGCTAGTATGTTAGGGAAACATTATACGTGTGTAGCCGCCTTTGAAAAAGTTTTTTTTTTCAAGCGAAGTTTGAAATTCAAAAGCATTTTCTCCGTACTTTTAAAACTCCACTCAGCCGCCAAAAGTATATTGTCGCTCCCTGTATGAAAGTTCCTTTCTGTAGGGTAATGTACATTGCCGGGAACAAGGTGACATTCTGCTCGGTACCTGAAGATTGACAATGGCGTACAATGAACTGCGACGACGCCCACCCAGCCTGTCAGGGCGACGGACGTTCACATCGTGTGCTATTGTCACTCTTGAGTGCATTTGCGGTCTTGGTGACCACGCCGTAAGAATAAATTTTTCACAATCACAATGGAAGTGTATTAACTACCAACGCTCTATTTGAGCCAAAGGGCATTTGTGCGATTCTTAAACGATCTATTTTCCTTCCTCTAAAAAAGCGTACACCATCCATTTTCCTTCCTCTAAAAACGCGTACACCCCCAGTACCAGTAAACCGTTCAAGCTTTTTCGTAAATATCACTAGTCACGATAATAAGTATGTACGCAATAATGTTTACTCATTACTCATTTGAGGTACTCGTATACTACTATTTATGTAATGGATGGGTCGAATGAAACATCAATAACTGGACATATCTGTGTAACGATTGAAATATTACTGATGTCTTTATTAATTATCACACACTTAGCATTAAGAGTCCGCTTGCAAAATTTTTACGTGCGTTCGCTGCCCCCCACCCACTTATTTTACTCGCAACTGTCTCGCTCCCGCACTTTATCGCGCGGCCGAGCGCTTTGTGTCCATCGTTCTGGCAGCGCCCCGGTTTCCGATTTTTAAAGTGCAAAATTTTCAACTGATTTAAAAAATATATTTTATATGATTTTTATGTATCTTTTCGCCTGCAAACAAGGCTTGATCTGTTCTGAGAACACTCATTAGAATTATAAAGGTAAGTATAAAAGTAAGTAATATAACTATAGATAAGTATTTATATTTTTGTGGCAAGCTTACATAGCTTAATAAGAAAGAAAGAAAATTAAAGAGAATGCTTTTTACTATTCCCCATTCAGTATATACACATATTATTAGTTAGGTACTAAGAAGAAAGAAAGAAGAAAGAAAGAAAGAAAAACTATTTACTGACCGTAAAACATTATAAACAGTAAGGTAATTAAAAATAAAAGTTATAAAGCAAAAAAAAGAAAACAATGTACCTACACGAACTAATTTGTGTGCGGCCAACTAGGCCCCAACCTCAGCAATGCTACAGTGGCACACCGGAGCATACCACTGCATTGCTAGTATTCTGGAGGAGCCTACTTGGTGACGACAACCGACAGACAAACCAAAAAAAAAACAATTCTACTTCCTATAAAATACAGAAAAAACAATTTCAACGAAATAATACCTACATAATAATAATACCAACGCGATAATGCGATATCAGTGGCTGAGTTCTGGTCCTCACAAATATAATTATACATATACCAAGTCGACACGTTAAGAAGAAGATAATACCAACAAGCATCAATTCTACATGCACAAACAAATAAAAAAAAACCGGCCAAGTGCGAGTCGGACTCGCGCACGAAGGGTTCCGTACCAAAAAACGGCAAAAAAATGACGTTGGTTGTATGGGAGCCCCCCTTAAATATTAATTTTATTCTGTTTTTAGTATTTGTTGTTATAGCGGCAACAAAAATACATCATCTGTGAAAATTTCAACTCTCTAGCTATTACGGTTCATGAGATACAGCCTGGTGACAGACAGACAGACAGACAGACAGACAGACAGACAGACAGACAGACGGACAGCGAAGTCTTAGTAATAGGGTCCCGTTTTTACCCTTTGGGTAAGGAACCCTAAAAATATCAAGAGGAAGTAAAAAAAAATATCTATTTGGCGCATGGAATTAGGTCTCTTTGCCTCTCCTATGACAGTTTGATCTAGTTAAAAAATAATAAAATAAAAATATACTCTTTGTCGGTGTCAAAAAACAAAGAAATACTCTTTGTTTTGGGCTGCGGTCCGCATGGCGATGAAATCGAATTTTAGCGCGAATCCGACCAAATTAAATAGTAGTCTCAAAATATTACTATCCCCGTCACTACATTTACGGTAACATAAAAAACGTCAAAGTTAAAAGTAAAAAACATAAAATTTAAGAATAAAATTACTTAATGACTAAATTGATAAAACAAGGCAAAAATAAGGACACTGTGTGTGTGTATTGCTGTGGTGAGCAACATTTAGAGAATGTCTCAAGAAGATTAATTTACGATAATGATGTTATTTTTAAATTAAAACTTTTCTACTCGATGTACCAATGGGGAATGTCCGAAAAAAATAAAAATGGCTGAATATTTTTTTATAGGTAGGAATAAGCTCCCTTAGTTTTAGAAAAAAGTTTCAGAATTTTCGGTTGCGTCAAAATTTTTTAATAAATTAAAGTCTCTTCGACGTCACAAATGTACGAAAGTAACTTTATTTTTTTTTTATTTATACGCAACCGAAAATTCTGAAACTTTTTTTTATTACTAAGGGAGACTTATTCCTACCTATAAAAAAATTTTCAGCCAAATTGAATTTTTTCGGACATTCCCCATTGTATGGCATATTGAATCAACGGTTTATTTCTCGGAAAGTAGCTGTGTTATACTCGTTACAGATATTTTCCGAGTTTGCTAAGGTAGAACTAAATATTGGCATGCTCAGTTTGGTTACAGGTGCCCTGAATTTTGCTGTACAAAACAAGAGACACTAACATTTAGCAGAAATGTCGGCTAAGTACATCTATAAAATTCAGCACTGTATCTCTTCCGGTGACTGAAATACAATACTTTTCGATATTCCTTAAGAATTCGCTGTAAAAGGTAACCATATAATATGAATGAAACCAGGACAAGTAGTTTTTTTTATTTACTTTGACATCATATCAGACGACCTGAGTGGTGCAGTGGTCAACATGCCGGTCTACCACGCAGAGGTTCCGGGTTCGATTCCCGGTCGGGCCGAAATTGAAATGATGAATTTCAATTTCTATGACGGGTCTGGGTGTTACTATGTATAATAAGTATATATTTAAAAAGTATATAAGTAATATCAGTTGTCTAGCACCCATATTACAAGCTTTGCTTAGTTTGGGGCTGGATGGCGCTGTGTGAAAAATTGTCCAAGCATTATTTATTTATTTATTTGTATGCGTGTATTTGTTTGAATGCGTTGTGGTAATCATACAAATACCACAAAGTGAAATTCGCGTCGTGGTCAACATACCAAACGACCACATCGCGTTGTGGAAACGAAAAAAGCCATATATAACAGAAATTTTTGCTAAATGTAAGCGTATCTGGTTTTGATTCCATTGTTATCTGAGGTAGGTACAGTAAGTAAGTTGTTTATATGCAAAACGTCAGCATTGAGGAGCCATACAAATTGCGTTTTCCAGCACTACTGAGCTAAAAATTTTAGCAAGTACTTTACACATTTGCTGCTAAACGATACATTAATTTTCTAAAGTATTCAACTGGTACTTAGCGAGTTCCAGAATGGCTCCTCAAACCTGATGTTTAGACTGAGGAGCCACCTTTGCATTGATACCTCTCGCGATATATTATGATGCTAACTTCAGGATTTGTGGTACAAAATAATCTACTTTGCTGCTAAATAATGGTGTGACGTGGCTCCTCAAATCTAATAATGGACATATACGTACATCTTCGGATGTACCTCTTCCAGTGGGGGGGCGATCAAACCTACTTTCTCCCGAGGTCCCGACTGGCAAAAAATTTACATTCGTGATGTATTTAATTCACGCAAATCGGAGACCGTGGCGCTGCCAGAACGATGAACACGCGCGCTTTACTGTTTATTACCCATACCACAGTTATACAATCTTTATCATAGAAATTTGAGGGAAACCGCCCTAGCCCTCGCGAAATCCCCTCCGTTGCTCTGCGCAAGTACATACGTTAAACAACTGTATAGATAGATTGCAAAGCAATGCTCGTACTGATAAAAAATTCGATGCGCGAGCGACACACGTCCTACCTCGACGGCGCACTGCGCAGTACTAGCGAAGGCAGCGCCCGCAGCGCGCTGGTATTTAATCTCTTTTTTGGTAATAACAATAGTAATAATTAATATATACGATTTTTGTGCCGTCAGTCACTGGAACACGTAATTTGCTTATGATTTACATAAATTTTGCTCAGAAACGATGTATAATTAAAGAGATATTTTAAAAATTCCCCTAAAAAGGACATGTTTTCAGAATAAAAAACTATCGAGCCAAACTCAATAATTTCTGAAATCCTGCCGTCATCCACTAAATGAAGGTCCATAAAAGCATATATCTGAATTTGACATTCATTGAGATTGTACAGACGTCACTATTTGAGTTCAAATATTGCCAAATTCTGGGAGCCTCCTCTTAAGTTCGGCATGACAGTCGACCGCCGCTGTTACTTGATGTTTACTTTTAATATTGGTGGTAATGATATTAATTACTTTGCACTACCGCGACTAGAATAGTTGTCATTCGCAGTGCTTTGAATGGAATTATTTATTGCTGTGGTAATGGCTTACTGTTATTATGTAGTACTTACCTATGTATGATGGTATTGTGTCAACGTTTACGTATTTGAAACAATCTTATAAGATATTAACACAAGTAAAATAATTTAAATCAATTGTTGGTTGAACGTACGCAACTTCGCGTGATTGCTATTAAAACCAAAAACATGAAACCGTAATGCCCATATAAAAACGCTATATTTAATGACGAACTGAACCAAGTAGCGTCACAATAAATTCTTTATTAAACGTTATTATTTTATGTTGTCACGCAATAACCCTACGTTATGATAATACACTGATGGTTTGACACTCGTATTAATAAAGCAATATATTGATTAAGGTTTTCATAATTTACAATTGGCTATTAAATTTGAATTTCCGTGGCAGAATTGAAGCTTTGTCGAAAAACGGAATGTCACTCTGCGACAATGGACCGCAAAACGAACCCGATTGCCGACTACCTATTTGTATCATTTACATTAAATTATGCGTTAATGAATCTATATTTCCAGTTGCAACGTGATTTGGATAAAATTTTCACTAAGGCAGTCTATTTACTGACTTCTGTTTGGTCCGTATATGCACCTATTTTGTATTAGTAGTCAAATAAGTAATGGTAATATTATTGATGACATATTAAGAGAAAACTATCCTGATTCAGAAGTTAAGGTGTCCTAAAATGGTGCCATATGGGGCAGATTTCTAAAGGACTTGTAAACAGTGATAATTTGTCTCTCTAATAACTTTTTCTAGACCAGATATTCTATTAATTGATTTAAATCGGATACACAACCAAAGGTCTTAGTTTTATTTGAAGCTGCAATTATAGATAAAACTTAGCAAGAGGGAGTCATATTCATATTAAGCTTGTAGTAATCAAAACTACGTGGATAAGTGGAGCAAACGATTCCGTCCATGTTACCATTTAAGATTTAAATGATGTTTTAGCATGCTTGTCCGACTTTAAATCTCGCTTAAGGATGGCGACACACGAGGACGCTGCCAACTTTCTGTAGGAAATAACTTTGCCAGCTCTCGGTAACTTTTCGATGTTCGGTCAGCGGAAAATTGTTTTCGTCGCCTTGCAGAGATCTATGGTTACTTGAGTTTTCATTAAAATTATTCAGTTATTGCACCACAAAAAATAGGCACACGAATTTAGAGGCCCCGTGGTGCGAAGTCGGCGGGGATATTGATCCGTGTGCGCGCGCAGCGTCTGCCCAACTGTATACACAGTCGACTGCTGGAGCGTTCCGGCGGCGTGCCGCAACTGAAGTGAACACTTAGTCACATCAAAGCACCATTGACTGATGAGATTCAACGGTAATAACAATCCGCTTGTTGATAACACTTCGCGTTTTATCGTGGTCCCCCTCCAAATGAAGCTATCAACTCATTGGGTCCGATCTGGAAAGAAATTACCATTTTTATTTTCTCTGTAAAAAATTTCTTACATTCCTTAATATAGAATTTTATGTCGCTAATAAAAATCAAACAAGCCTTAATTTATATGGTTGCATAATATTAAAAAGTCCATCTTCTATTCTTGGTCTTTGAAAACATACGTATTCAAAGACCATTATGATATGAATATATGATATATGGTATGAATATATGAGGTGAATATATGGTATGAATATATGAATATATATATGGTATGAATGGTATGAATATATATGATATATATGATATATATACATATGATATGAATATAAAGGTTTTAAAATGGAATCTAAGCCAAATTTGGCTGCAGGACGGACGGACACAATCAGCTGAGATCGGCGGACCGATGGCGCTTATCCGACGCCCTCTCGTGTGATTAATCGCCCTTCCTTACATCGCCGAGAAGATTCCACCGACGAAACTAAGTAACTATACTCTGCTTTTGGCCAACAATGCCATTGTAATGTACAACACTGAGACGTTGTCGCACATCACATGCGGGATGATGGGACGTTTGCTAAGATCTCGAGTGATTAATCGTGTACCGTCGGAATTTTGCATGGAGCTTACCTCTCCCGTCCCATCTAATCTAGACTACTGCTGAATCTTACTTCTACCAACTACTACATCTGTGAAGGAGAATGAGATCAGTTTTAATGATTAGGACAGGTACAAAATAGAAAATAATAGCGACGATGCTCTGTAATTGCTCCTTACTTATTATAAGTATTTATTTCTTACAACGGGTGCTGCCAGTGGAAATGTGTCTGCTTCTGACTACCTATCTTAACGCATATGGAATTGTATGTTTTTTTTTTCTTGTAACAGCCTAGACTGAATTATAACTTCTAACTTTGAATTTAGCATGAACCCTGTAAATTGATTAAGAAATTTGAAATTCATTAAGTAATGATCTATTTAAATAATGTTCTTTATTTGTAAATCTTTGTTATTATAAAATCTGGAAACGATATACATATTTGTAAATATCGTTCCATTTGATAAAGCTGACAAGTTTTTTGCGCGCATTTTTCTTGTTAGCTAAACGACGTCATAATGGGTGGTAGGGTAAAAGAATTGACGATTTGACAATGCTTATTATGTGAGCTTATTTAAATAAAGAATATTTCACTTTCACTTATACTCGTAGGTCAATAAATGAAAATTCAATGAATGCAATGCTAAAACATAGAAACCTAATTACTTACGTAAATTAATTTTATACTTCAGAGTCACTGAGATCTAACAAGGCTAGCTTGATTAAAGTAATTCGTGTTTAATTAAACAATATTTAATATGAAACAGAGATCAAAACCCTTGCTTAGCCCTCTGGGGGAGGCGATATCAAATTGCTGAATATTTCTCAGTAGCCGCGGACCCTTCGAGGTCGTAGGAATCGGGATGAACTAGTAGTAAGGTTTTTGTGTAAACGAGATATAGACGCGATCTCTGGGTATATAATTATTTAGTATTCAACTAATATATTCTTGTTTTCATTTGTTAGGATAGGACAGCTACTAATTCTGAATTTAAAGGTGTTGGACGAATCTACAACTCGTTTTATAAGTAATCAGCGTTCATAAAAATCAACGCCCTTTGAAGTTACAGATGTTTGGTTAAGTCATAAGACAACTGCCTGAATTTATGCAGATGAATTTATATTGTTTCTTTGCCAATTGTGACGAGGGTAATATCATCGAAATCACATTAGATTGGGCAAGGTTTTATTTTTAAACGGAAAACATCTCATTGAAAGCTAACTGTCCAATTTATCGTCATAATTGACGTGACGACAATGACCGTGTTATTAGCCCATCAACTCCAATGAGGAGCGGACGTAGCTTGCATTATGCTGATGGAGGAACTCCGGTATCAGGCCGCATCAGCACTTCGTACTCTGGGTTTATCTTTCTCCATCCCATTCGCTTTTGCCATCATCATTTGCCATAAAAGAAAATGTCGACGAAATTAGAAATCAGATAATGCGGGGTCGCAGTCGTTCTGTTATTGGCCTTTTTGTAACAATTACATTATGAAAGACTAGAAATAAGTCAATAATTTGTTTAATTGAGTAACACCAATTATGGTACTCTTGCTTTCTCATCCTTTCATCGATATGTAGAAATTCATACAGAAAAAAATTTACATAACAATAATACGGAATCACAAAATATACTTACATGGAGAGTAAAAAAGATTTGCTGGTATAGGATAGGTACTTTGTAAAGATACTTTTTGTAATTTAAAAATAACAGCTGTAATTGAATAGACAAGGAAATACACACCTATCAGTCAAATCTCTACACAATTAACGATATCGTTGGCGTGTGTTACTACATAATCATAGGCGTCAATGACGTAGGATACGTGATATTTACTCAAATGGACAATGGCCCTCAGTCGTACACTTGACTGCTAACCTCGCTCCGTGGGCCAGCAGCGTTAACAAGTATTTACTGCCTCATCAACTCGTTAGACCTTCGCGGAGGTCACAGGTACTGGTTTGGCACCCAGTTGTTAACGTGATAGCGTCGATTAACGTGTTTCACAACCGCAACACGTGAATCCTCCGAAACTATGTAATAATGAATTGTCATGTTTGTTTTGCTTGACTTCGCTTCTGCCATCTTATTATCAAGCCATAATATTACACCTTCCTTTTTTACTGTATTGATACATTCCACCAATAAAACCATACAAAAAGTCTTTCCTACTCCTGTAACATCCGTCAAAACATGTCCTGAAAGTCATATCAAGCAGGGAACATGTTTGCCCCATAATGTGGCCATGAAATAATAACGCAAACAATAAACGCATAAAACAATAATATTTTTAAAGATATTTACCAACAACATTTTATCGGATTTTTGTCATTCTCATACTGAAGCAAGGTCGAAATTGTATTGGGTATTATAAATTTTAATATGAACATCAGCCAAGTAATAGTGTATTTTGGTGTGCTTACTCTTACTTACTACACGTTACTATTAGTATTCTATGGTGTGTATCAAATCAACTTTTCAACAATTCACTTTATTTCTTTTATCATATAGAAAGCAACTTGAAACTGCACATTCAAGAAACTTTACAATTTCTTCGGCACAAGACGTCATAATCCCCTATTCATTGCGGTGAAAGTCCTGTCTCGGCATCGATCCATCCCATATTCCCGACATAAAACGTGCTTGGATTAGGGTTGTCACTATTTTCTAGACTTATCTCGCTCCTAAAGTTGTTTAAAGAAGTAAAACTATGTTTAAAAGAGTTTGCACTAAAAACTGTCTGGCATCATAACGGCTAGTAAGACCAAGCAAACAACAAATCACCTATTATCGTAGTTTTAGATACAAACGTGAAGATTAAAAATAGGTATTGAAGCTGGAAAAACTTTTATGTCTCCCACATTACTATGTATCCAGAAACTTAAACACAATAGTGGTGTGATAACCCTTAAACGAGCTGCGGCCCACTGTCAAATAATATTCAGTTCTAGTCTGCTGGATAAGTCACGTAGAAGCGACACATGGAATAATATGCGATGATGAGAATATTCGTTGTCTCTATGAATGTTCATTCGATTTTCACATAAAAATATTTTTACATTCCATATTCATCCATTTTCGTTATGATAAGACGGAAGAAAAGTCCTAAAATTGTAATCTTGAGGAATGCTTTTTTAACTTATAAATTATTTTTTTCTTTCAGGTAATGACAGCTGGTTCAATGAGAAATGGAGAGTTTAAGCGTAAGTTTCTTTACGGAACAGTCGAACAGTGAAAGGTGGAAACGAAACGAAGGCGCTGGTCGTAGTTGCAGCTACTTATTCCCATTTTCGAATCCATTGCTAATAAATCTAAGTAATTACGACTGGCATTAAAAATGTGTGCGGGCGCTCTGACACTATCTAGGATCAGTCAGTAAGAAGTTTTATCAAATATTTATTAGAAGTTATTCTCTCACAAGTTCATATTAAAACCGGCCAAAAATACTGCACTCTGATTTTGACCTTTGCAGAGATGATTACATCACAGCTTTCCAAGATTAATACAGGTTCTGAGGTAGCCATACAAGGTCTTCTCGAATATTAATAACGGATAATAATATATCTATGACCTTTGTACATTTAGGTTCTTACAAAAATTCAATACTTACTCAAAAGTTCACACAGGTAAACATGTATACTATATAATGCATGATCCTAAGATTGAAGCGGAAATGTTGCAAGCCTAAGGGCATTGTTCGACGTGCTCTAACGAATAGGTTCCTACTTCGCTCTGCAGCTGAGCAGCACGTCGAAGCGTGATAAAACAGTAATGGGAAAGTAGCGTTCGAAAACTCTCAGATCAAAGCAATGTTGGCGAGAACGTGACGATAACAACGACACCTGTCTCAGCACCGGTGAATAACGGCCTTGCCATCACGAATGCATGAAAAAGTTGAACGCGTAGCGGTGCATCTTGCTGCAGATCTCGCTGCGCCATCATTTGACACACATTCGACCAAATTCTGTGATTTATGTGCACGCGTAAATATATCAGACACATCGAGAAATCCTACAGTATAGAGAACCCGGACGTACCTCGTAGCTCAGACCAAATAAAAAGGGAAGACGGAGACTTCCAAGCAAGGGACTGAAGCCAATTTTTTCATGCATTAGTGTGTGAGCCGGTGTTGCCATAGTAATTCATATTACCCCAATGTTATAAAAATAACGCGTTATGAAATAATAACGTTATTTATCACATATCAGAATCAAAACAAAAAACTGCCTGGATTCAAGAGATCATAATACGGTCCCAAGGGGGTATTACAAGCTCTTAAAACTTGTCAGTTTTCTGAATGGCTATCAAAGCGTCTCTTTTATTTATTACTGATGAAAGAGACGCAGACTATGATAGGCATTCAGCTATTCTGACTCGGGTGTGAGGCGACGGCTACACGCCTGGTACTGTGATCCATCAGTATTTAATCAGGGGCCTATTTCATAAAAGATTAGTGAATTTACTATAATAATTTTGGTAAATTATTATAATAATAACTGTGGTCAGTTATTATTGGGGTAGAATTATGTTTCTTATTAATTATAAAACATAATTCTATCCCAATAAACTATTACTATGGTAAATTACTGTACTTTTTTATTCTTTTATTAAATAGATCCCTGATAAATAATACTGATGGATCACAGTATTTACCACACGTGTAGCCGTCGCCTAATGATAGATAGAAAAAGTGAGCTTCGCAAAGCCCTGCATGAAGGGCTGTGAGTAGCTCGCTTTAAAAGTAGTGGCGGAAGTAGGAAGGAAATAGGAAAAATGTAAAAAATAAAACTAACGAATACTAAAGTTTCGTGTATTTAAGGCAAGATGTTTGTTCTGACATGTTAGGCATCCATTACACGGTAGGTTTTGCTGTCAGTTTAACCACAGTCACGGGCTGTGACTGATGATTAACCTACCGTGTAATGTAGTGACTGATGGTTGCATGATGTGATTTGTTCTTTCCATCAGTCAATCAGTCAAACTCATAACATCCTTCCTTCAATATGTATGTATAGTACCCTACCTAAATTAATTTAAATTGGGAGATATTTTCGTAAAACCACTTATTTTACCTTTGTTAGGAATACCTATTTTTTTCACTTAATCCTTTAAGCCCGGAAAATGAGACACAATATTCCATTTCCATCAGGGATTGCAGGATTAAAAATAACTATTTTAGGTGACGTAGGTTTTTTCAAAGTTTTAAATGTTGCTTTTCATTTTAATTTTTTTAAAGAATTCATACTTTATCTAGTTTTAAAAAACCCGCCTGCATAAAAAGACAAGTCTACTGAAAAGATGGAAACAAGATAAATATTAAAGGCAACATAATAACATGCTGTCAGAGGCATGCATAAAGAAAGTGACATTATGAATTATTTGAATTATATACCTCCGACTGCATGTTATTATGTTACCTTTAATATTTAGTCTTGTTTCCATCTTTTCAGTTGACTTGTCTTTTTATTGTCTTTTCTGCGGCAGGCAGGGGTTTTTTAATTATATTATTTATTTTTTTATTTATATCTTTTTAGTTATCATATATTACGGTCATGATATACCTTTTCGAAATCTTCATAATAAGCCCTTTAATTTGATACCCATATAGCAGTATTCTAAAAAAAATTATTTTTCCACTACGTATAATAGCACCGTATAGCCGCCATGTTGGTTTTTTAGAACGCCACCTTCTTAAGAAGTTTTTTAGAACGCCATCTTCTTAAGAACAATTGGGCTGACAAGACGAATCTAACGATATCTTAATCATAGAAATCCGTTCATTCGTTTAAAAGATATGAGGTAATAAAGAATATTACATACATACAAGATAGAAGATACGCGCGAAAAACATAACCCTCTTGCAGTCAGGTAAAAACAGCATCTAAATCGGTCAAACCGTTATGGAGATAAATGAAAACATGATGCTGCAGCACTCCCTAGCGGCTAAATACTATAACACTTATCTAAGAAGCACCGCCGAAAACCATTACAGAAAGCCGTAGCGAAATCGGTTTAGTAATTTTTGAAAAACGACAAAAACTGCATTGAAATCGGCCCAGATGGTAGTTTCCGAAGAAAATGGTAACAGACATAGACAAACAAACAAACAACCTCTGAGGCGACGGCTACACGCGTGGTAAATACTGAGATCATCAGTATTTAATCAGAGGTCTATTTCATAAAAGTATGAAAAAGTACAGTAATTTACCATTGTAGTAGTTTATTGGGGTAGAGATTATGTTTTATAATTATTAAGAAACAGTTCTACCCCAATAACAACAATGGTAAATTGTTATAGTAAAGTTATCAATATTTTATGAAATAGGCCCCTAATTAAATACTGATGGATCACAGTATTCTAACCCCAAACGCATATACCACCTCCATTCCGTTCCGTCCGTCGTGGGTAAAAACAGTCCAGAAACAGAAATAATTAACGCGTTATTTTTAACAAGAAACAAATAACGTTACGTTACTTTCCATGTTACCCAATAACAGGTTTAAAAAAGAACGTTTGGCATGGCAGCACTTGTGTTGACGTTTTGTGTTTCAAGTAATACCTTAATGTTTATTTTGAATTAGTGAAAATATTAGTTTCCAATTTTACTTTCGTGTGAAATGTGACTCCATCCTGCTTTTTATGTGTCGAATATTGGTTTTTACACCTTTTCACTACACAATTCGGCATTTTCTTTGGTGAAATTCATAATTTATTAGTACGTCCTGGTACGTCCGCTTCGCACGCTGGCTGTTAACAAAAGGCGTAGTTTCGTTACATGTGTGTGCGTGTAACTGTGTGTGTACACGCCAAGGCGTAGTTTTATTGGCTTCACTGCATTGTTCAGAGGACTACGTCTTCCCTTTTTTATTTGGTCTGAGCCTCGTAGACCAAAGAAGAACTAATCAAAATTCACATTCGCACGAAATTCGTGGAAGCATTAGCTTCCATTAGGAATGAAAAGAAACCCCGTGAATTATCATATTAAACGTCGTCATATTTGCTCGCTCCTAATAATTGATTATAAATTTTCCAGCGAATCCACTGGAAAGTTTATGCTACTGCGCTCTAACATTACAGAGATTTTATAAATTTGTTTTATTATCTCTTTTCTAGTAAAGAACATAGTCGAATTAACTAATAGGTAATATGTGAATGTGACTTAGTTGAAATCTATACAAAGGTATCTCTTCACCTAAAAATAATTTGCTCCTTGTTGGTTTAAACCACACGTGCGTTAGGTTAGGTGGCTTATTTCAGGCTTGGAGCCTTAGATCATTCAATCATTGCTCACGTTTCATGGTAGCAAGTTCAACATAATTCATGATATTTACGTGGATACGAGTTCCTATGCCACATATAACCAGTTTTCAAGGAAATAGTGAGAAACACACTTATTGACACGACAAAACATCTAACGGAGCGCGCTGCGTGGGGGAAATGGACCGAGAGCCTGCTCACGCGCAGCGCTATAATAGATCGTCAACGTCCCAGTTGGTTTCGGTGCGCTGCACCGAGCACGTGTATCCATGATTATTTGGTGTTTCAACACCTTCAATAACATTCAATTAACTCAATCAGTTTGTGTAGTGTCACAGTGAAACATTATAGTGATTATGACACAGTGTTTGACGCAGCAAATGCTTCTACTCCCGAGGTCTATTTCAGGTACTTTTAGTGTTATCAAGTTGTCTTGTTATGTTTTTATCGTTGTTGTTTTCCTTATCACTCACTATGCAACAAGCTCTTTGTAAATATAGCTCTTTCTATTAACCTTTGTTGTAAAAAAAAATGTTACAAGTTACTAACAACTGCCTTAGAGTTCGTCGGAAACGTTATACATAAATACCACGCGACTTATGTCAACAACTTTAATTGGTTCTTAAATTATTTTATTTTTAAGTAAATTTGAAGACAGGGTACCTACGTTTTTTTAATTTATCTTTCTGTTAACGGTCTTTTGAAAATATGTACGTCACCAAATCAGATTGTTTTGTTTTGATACCTTTAAGTAGATATAAAGTAAATAGAAGTACGTTTTACATGAAACAAGTTAATCGATTCTGCAGTGCAGTGATACATAGCGTGCACATGACTAGTTTTATTATGAGCGTGGCATCGATACGACCTTAGCTATGTGGGTTGACCGCAGTATTATGAAAACTACGTCGTTATTTAGATGGCCGGATATCAGGTTACCCGATGCACTAACCAGACCACTTCGAGCAGGTCTGTATGCTGGCACCGTTGCCTAGCTTAAGTGGCATTGGTCATGCAAGTATATTCCAAACGTGGACCCAGATTTAGGTCAGAGAGAACATGACAGAACCTATACTGGGAAAATGCTAATAATCGAGTTATGCGGTATGAGTATTAAATTGGGCAGCAAGATTTAGCCACATGTTTTGGCACGTGATCCTAGTTCCAAAACAAGTTATGAAATTCAAACACTTCTAAAAACTCTTGTTTTCCTCAAATTCAAAATGAGGCTTTGAGTCAATTGAAGATTATGGTCCGTTGTTCGGAAAAATAAAAATCGATGACGTGCTTTTAATACTTAGCATATATCCGAATGCATTAGCATTGGGTATTTGGATATACAAGGTCATTTTGTATTCACCATCCAAATTTTGAGGATATGTTCAGTCCATGAAACTGAACAACTTTCTCTAAGGAACACATGGTCAAATATGTAAAATAAAAATCGACTTTCCATACAAATCAAAGATATCGCGTGATCAATTTAGTATGGGATGACCAAAATTTTTTGGGGAAATTTGACACATATTTCTTAGAGAAAGTTGTTTAGATTCATGGACTGGACACGTCCTTAAAATTTGGATGGTAAGTTCAAAATGACCCGATATTATATCGTCTGGCACGCCAGAGCTGTTATCAATGACCCTTGACTGTAAATTCAACTAATAATAGCATAACGTTACACGCGATATGACCCTTTTAGAAATACGCACGCGGAGTCGTCGCCGTCAGCTTATCAGCACATCCGCGCACTGCGTCGCCGGTGACCCGTTGCGCTCGCATGACGTCTCTTGCGATTTCATGCGCGATATCTAAAACAAGACAATCCTCTTTGCATTATGTTTGTCCACTTACATTCCTCAATGTCAAACTTAAAAATTCCGACCTTTTTGCTCGACCTTCTCTTATAGTTGCGCTGTAAATGTATGCAGTAGGCCGCGCAATATTTACAAGCATGAATGAATCCAGATATTGTTGTCAATAAATGACATTTAGCATTATGTCAATAAAAAAATTAAAGGAATGAATTTCTTTAAACATTTGTTGTAATTGCTGTAACAAACAGGCTGGTTATCTTAATATTTACTAGTGGTACCTGTAGTACAGGTACCTGGAATTGTTATTGTTTTTAAAAGTACCTACAATCTGTCTTTGTCTCTATGTTGTGTTGTAATTGTAAATGCTTGTTTGATCAAATTACCCGATTTAATCTTTTGGACATATTTTTCTGACTGTCTAACAATAAATACATACATAGATAGTCGATATGATTAGTTTCAATCGACAATGAAAAGCTGGTAATAAAAAATAGTTGTACACATGTGCTTTATATTCATATCCAAGTCATCTCTGATTCTCGACCAAAAAGAATATATGATAGACCTTGACGTGCTCTCGGTTATTTTCACTACGAAACGAAGATCTTTTTTTCATTGTACAGTAGTGAGCAAAAACAAATCATAAGTTTGAGACTAGAAGCAAAGGTCTGGTTTTCAACCAGAACCACAATAAATCAGAAAATTGAAAATGCTATAATATGCTATAAATAAACCATTTGCGATACTAGAGCCCAACGCCCAAGACAGTAGCTTTATAGTTCTTTGCCCACTACCTAATGGTTTTTGTTCGGATACACCAGAGGTGCCCATACGGTGAATCGCCAAGGATAACTTAAATTATTAGTGATAAATATTGGGTGGGTTAAACGGAGACTTGATAAATTTTAGGTGGGTTAAACGGTCAAAATGACGATCTTTAGTCATATATTTTTCCTAGGTCGATCTCCTTAAGAAAAAGTATGGGCACATTGGGCACACTTTGGATACACCTACTTACGTTACGTTAACGTAGAATTGATAGTGTACTTTAAATCTTTCATCAATACGTGGCACTGGCTTGTTGCGATCAGCAGCGCCGTGAACATAGTTACTGAAAGTGGAAAGCCTTGGTATTATCGAGGGTGGCCGAGTGTATGCTTATTTAGCAGCATCGAGGGCCGTTCTACGTGATTGCGCAAATATTTAAACTTGTCGATTCGTTTCCATGTATGATTCGCATGGCGCATGTCGACTCCAATAACGGGATATCTGACCTAAAAAAGGTAATTTGTCTCCATTGAGGTGTCAGCTACTCGGGATGGCTGTCAGCGAGAATGTATGCCTGTAGGGCTGCTGACAGATGTTTGTACACTACATAAACATTATTTTTGTCACCGGTCTTTTAAATTGTGTTACCTATTTACTTGCTGAATATGTAACATCACTAACCAATACTTGCAAAAAGGAAAATTTGCAATTTTTTATTTATATTCTACGAGTATCTCCATCACCCATTATCCGCATTTTAGACAAATACGAAGGATTTCAATTTTGTTTCCCTTTTTAACCGACTTCAAAAATTTGAATACTAGGTTATCTATTCGTCGCGTATATTTTATGTATGTACCATGGGCAACAGCGTCGCTTAACCACTGCTAAGGTTATAATCGCTTGCACGCCGCGCCCGCTGTCACATACGTTTAGTTCGTGCAGGAGCGATACGCGCGCACACGAATTTTATTGCAAACTGGTTAAGCGACGCTGTTGCCCATAGTACACCGATTAATCGAAAACGGCTGAACCGATTGAAATGATTCAAACGTTAAAACATTAGGTTTTTCCCATGTTGGAATTGAAATTTTTAAATCGGTTTAGTGGTTTTCAAGTAATCTTGAAAATACTGTCGTTTTCGTTACCATTTTATACGAATTCAGACGGATGTTCAACCATTACTTTTTAGTTTATGAACCGATTTAGATGATTCTTTTTTTGTTTAAAAGAAGACACCTTACGGATGATACCATATTAATTTTATTGGTAGGTATTAGACTTTGGATTATGAAGATACACAAGGGAACTCCTCAAAATCAAATAGGAACTGTACAGTGATTGAAATATTGGTAGGTTTATGACAATCAAAAACAAGTTAAGTACCTATCTATTGTCAAGGACGTTCTGGACTAGAGTTGAACTGCGAAGGCCCAACGGAACTCCTGTGGAAATTGAGTTATTAGGGGAAATTATATACCATTGAAAAATGTGAAACATTAAAACCTTTTATTTTATAAAATCATCGTTTACATACCTACCACAAAAAAGTTTAAAATAAAAAAGCTTTTTTAAAAAAGCAAGAAATAATGTTCAAATCGATTAATTTCGATGATTAAAACACGTCTATTGAAGTCGGGTGGGGATTATAGAATATAAACAATACAATAAGTAAAAAATTTACTTCCAGCTCCACCCGACTTCAATAGACGTGTTCTAATTAATCGATTTGAACATTATTTCTTGCTTTTTATAGAGCTGTATTTTAAGGTTTTTGAAGGAGGTCTTGCTTTTTTTTTAAACTTTTTTTTCTATTATTTGTTTCAATGTTGTTTAGTTGAGATATCTAAGAGCTAAACCTTATCCCTAAGGCTGCGTTCAGACGATAACATACGACCCGACCTCAACCCGAACTCAACTCAATCGGAGCCCACTCCTTGAAATACAGAGCTTACAATTTTGAGTTTTATGACACATTAATAAGCTCCATTATATTTTGTCGATACAACTGCACACGCCCCGCGCTCAACCCGAACTCAACTCAAACTCAACCCGAACTCACCTCAAACTCACTTGAACATTACGCAGGAGCTTATTAATTAGATTAGACTCAATTTTCTCAAAATCATTAGACTCAAATTGTAAGGGATGTATTTCAAGGTGAGCCGCGGTTGAGGTGAGTTTGAGTTGAGTTCGGGTCGTGTGTTATAGTTTGTACGCAGCCTAATAGCTACCAATCGTCAACCCTGTACGACTCGTAATGAGAACACGTCGTCGTAGCCCTGACAAGGAACAAATACACCCACTGAGCTCGCGGCATCTGGAGATTTGCACCATCTTTGACGTTCCAAATGTTTCCCAGTATTTTCCGTTTGACAATGAGAAATGTCTGCGAATACACTTTTTTCGTGTTGCTTTGAACGCATACCCAATACAAGATTTATGTTCTTGCAATGTATGACAATTTGATTGTTACTTGTCAATTCTGCCGCGAAAGTACATAGGTAATATCAGTTGCCCATCATATCATAGGTGCCATTATTTAATGTATAAAACAAAGGTAGTACGTAACTATTAAGTATGTAAGTGTCAAACTCCTAATTTAATTCCCAGTCAGAAAGTTGAACTTCTCATAAATATTTATTATCTATCATAAAGTGATCCTAAATTGTCCTATCATGTCATTAACCAAAAAGCGATCGCAAACCCGATCGTTTGTTATCATGAAACCCTTTAATGTATTAAGACTTCATAATGTTGCAAGGTTTTTACATTTAATCAACACTTGACATGTTCCCAGGGAGAAATATGATCACAATTCTCATAATTGTTATTCATATGGTAGATATTAAGTTACGACGTGTGCTTAATTAAGTCTCATGCGAAATAGATTACAGACACGTTTAATAAGAAATAGACCACCGCGGTGCCGGTTTCCTTACTACGAGGTATTCAATTCTCCCAAAATTAATGAATAATAGAGTTAAATGTTATTTCTTGGCTATAATGAAAACTTCTTTAGCGGCGTTGTACGCTTTTTTGTAAGGGGAAAAAAATGCTAAACTCGCGTCAGTAAGAATCACGTGACCCTGATCGAAAATTCGTAAGACGGATGTGATGAATGGAGAGTAGACAGCCGGCGGCGGAAGTATCCCCCTCTATTTCTACGGGGCGCGGTGAAAATGGCGGCGCATCATTTCAAGACGTAAACACTTGTGTCACCATAGCAATGCGCTAATTTTTTAATTGAATGTCAAAACTCTAGATTTTCAAGCTATGGACAGGCTAGGCGCACTCCGCGCTTTAGGTACGAAGCTACAAGTAGCCGGCGGGTCCGTCCGGACGGACTAATTTTAGAGGGCTGCCGGCTGGGACGCACGTTAGCAATTCGATTTCGATACTCACTCACGCACCGCATTCGTGTATTGTTGCGTCGTTCGTTCGTACATTTATGATATTTAACCAAAATGAAGGCATATTGCATAGCAATGGGCTGCCTTAATAGTAATAAAAAGGATCCGAACCTCACGTTTTTCACACTTCCAAAAGTTCAAAACGATATCGTGCTTATCTACTACCTAGTTAGTATTTAGTATTCGTTTATTCGTAGGTACCTACTTACGTCTTAATTAGGTAGGTACTTACTTATCTACTTTCGAAATAAACTTAATTATTAATGACAATTTGATTTCGTAAGAAAGCAAATTGACTCAAATCAGTATGTATAGTCTGATGTGGCGTTGACTGTATTTAAGTACACATTTTATTTCACAAACACATAACTTGTAATAAAGTATTGAAAGCTATTATTTCATTATTATTTAAAAGAAGAAACCCTGAAGTCGTTAGAAGAGATTAGAGCTACGCGATAGAAAGAGAGGTAACTTCTAGATGAATATAACTGTAGCGAAGAGAGCGGTGTGCGACCTGAATTGCACTTTATTGTGTCTAGAATAGAGTCGCTATTTATTTAAATGACTTTGAGGAGTGGATCTTCTGTACTTGTACTATTATGTATTCTGTGCTATGGATAAGACTTTCGTACAATACTGTTCTGTATTCGTAAATTCAAATGCAGAGTAAATTCGTAAGACGGCAATTCATGCAAAATTATTCCCTACCCATTCCAAAATATCAAAAATGCACAACGTTAATATTCAAGTTTTCACTTCTGCCGGCACTCCCGGAGTGTAACCCGATTTTTTTTATTATTTGTTTTATGTATACTTAATCGGTATCTTGAGATTCTTGAGCCTAAAAACCATGGACTCATGTAATCGCAAATTATGCCGTAACAAACAATACTCCGAAACTACACGCTCTCAAGTCTTTCAACATAAATAATGGTATTTTTCCAGTGACAGGACATTCACGAGAGCTGTTTGCTGAAGCTCGTGACATAAATACGTTTAAAATATACGTAAGCATACAGAAGACCTTTTTTACAGTCATTCTCTCTGTCAATTCAATTTTATTTTAAACAGTTTGCCCGTTAAAACTGTGAATTGGGTTGACGCACGTCCACTCTTCAAATAAACATTGGCTCTCTAACGAAGCCGGCTTTACTCGAACCTTTATCCACGCCGCGCCGTTAAAATATGGGAAAAACCGATGAAATTCACTATACTCTTACAAAACCTGTTATTTATCAAACTTTGGAAGTTCACTTTATTTAGAGCGTCGAGTTGAAGCGATGAAGTTGAAACCTTATTTCATTAATTACTTATGAAAGCTCGGTCTTAAGTTTCTCTTAGTCGGACAGCTTCGATCAAATTATTAATAGTCAAAGGCGTTTATGAATTTTCAACACACTTGCTCGTAAAGTGAGCCCTAACACATCGCTTTTAGGGCCATAAACCGAACTATAACAAACGCGTGCAATAATATATAAAACACTAGTTGGTTATAGAATTATCCCTACAAAGTTAAATAGGTACCTTACTGCAAGTTCTATGCGAGTAAACAGAGCATTTTCAATTTAACCGGGTAATACAGTTATTTTTTTATTAACAACAAAGAGGTTTTATGCCGCTGAAAATTCATTTGCATTTTTGGAATAAATAAATGTGTAGGTCCTTAATTAAGTCAAACAAATATTTATTATTATCAAATTATTTCTTATTTACAATATTTTGTTAAAAAATATTAAAATATTAGCATTTTATCACCTAAATTTATAATTTTGAAGTAGGCTGTATGCTCACTAACCCCTTTGTTCGCAAAATATTCTTGCATTGGGCGTGTGAAAAAAACAAAAAAAAAACCTGCGCGCCTTTTCTCATCATGATTATCATTTTGTTTTTGTCGTATTTGTTGCTGTGTGGTAAATTACTTTGTTTTTTCCTCGCAAATGTGTTGAAAAACGTCGTATGAAACTCGTGAGCTCTTACTTATTGCACACTCGGCTGAGTTACGCCCTCGCCTGCGGCTCGGGCTGCAACCCACAGCCTTGTGTGCAATAAGTAACCTAAGCTAACTTGTATCATAATGTACTATTATTTATCGAATTAGCCCTTGAGTTATATACCTAGTATTTCTAAGGTATGTACTTGTGCTGTCATTAAAGCTTAATGGACCTGACACCGAAACCTCCGATTGAATAATTCCAGGACCAATTTTGGCAATGATCAAAGGAATTCATAGACTCCGTAGTAGTAGAGTGTCTTACACATTGCACACAATTTTTATAGTGTCCGCCACCTATAAAGTCCGATTGACACCCGGCCGAATCGATGTAGAAAACTAACTCTTCTATTTTTTTACTCTTTGCTCTTCTGTCTTGATCCGAGTATCTGATTCTGATCTGAATGTTAATAGTACGTCGTTTCCGATTTCCATAATTGTTCTATGGAAATAATAAAGTAACTACTTTAGCTACTACTACTTGGACCGGAACAACGTACCTAGGTTTATTTATGATGACTGGTTATCTAATATTTGAAATTATATTGTTTTAATTATAACTATTATTGTGTTGTCGACATTAGAATTAATCACCAATAATAATGTCACTGCTGTATGTTGGAAGTAAGGCAGAACGTATATTTGCCATATGATAAAATTTATACAAAACTAATTACATTTAAACAAAACTATTTACCTTTGATAATTCATGACAACAACTCGGAGAAAAAAATATTAGCCAAACAAACATCATAGTTTTTACAATTATCTGATTTACGTCTAATTTATATTATGAAACAAAGAAACTAAACTTTTTTTTTAGTCTACTGCGCTACTTTCTATTATGAAACAAAGAAACTAAAACTTTTCATTTTATTTTTAGAGTTAACTGCGCTACTTATAACAATATCTACAATACAGTTGTCTGGAACAACGGCGACAACTTAATTAAATTGTTACGAGTTGCTTTGCTAGATGCAAGATGTTTCAATGTTTTCACTTCCGCATAGCTTAGTTCAGTTTCCATCTGTTTGCTGGCTCTTCTTCTAATCCCAGATGGAGTTTCAACGATGGGACAAAACGGGAAGAACTTAAGATGGTTGACAATTAACATTAAAATAGTTTTACTTATCCTTAGTCGAGCCAATTCCTTGTCTTGTCTGGTGAAATTGGGTGAAGTTTTTAAACTGTCTTGTGTTTTATCGGGTTATTGCAATACCATTGTGGATTCCGATTTCCATAATGTTAGCTTAAGCTGCTTAGGTTGGGAACGTAGCAAGTAACAATATATGTGAAAATATTTCTGCTGACTTTTGATTGAATAATGTGAGTGTATTAACAATAAATATTATAGCAAATACAAGCTTTTTAAAATTTATTGTTTAACAAGTAGCTTTTATGAAAGTCAAACTGAGTAAAATTGCATATTTATGTAATACAATAATATTGTGCTGTGCCTATAGCGAACTGCGAAGCTGACATTGCTAAAGATAAATAGCGAAGGTCAAAATATACGCAAGGAGAGATATCTTAATAGTGTCCGTATTCGTTTTTATTTCGTCAACTTTGGCAATTTTTTGGCTAGGTCACCGCGACCTTAGTTGCGTAAGACGCATCGGTTCCTCTTCCTCATCGCCTGAGGATTACAATGACGGTGGACGGTTTCCGCCGATCAATTATTCTTTATATTCTAAGGAAAAGCGTTGTGAACAAACGTTGTTACAGAAAATCATAATATTATTGATTGATAATGATAACATTAACAGCATTCTAATTGTACATAAAAATACAAAATTATGGTTAAATTAACATATGGAAAGGATCATGGTGTCATAAATTTCAATGAAAGCCATAACATAAATAAATAACATAAACATAACATAAATACTACCCAAAGTAAATGTAGAAAAAGGTATTGTATAAACTGAGACGAATTCGATTATGATTGTATACTCTTTCTAATAAAATAAATAACAGATAATGTCCATAAATGACGGATAATATAGATCGACCAATACATAAAGGTAATACTAATATCAACAATAATATAATTTACAAGAAAATAAGCGGTTTACATAACATATTTTAGCTTATTAATAGAAAAGGCCGGATCACATTACTTGTAGGTTTTTCGTAAATTCACAAAAGTCGGTTTTACTGTAAACCACTTGCCTTTCTGCTCGATGCAAAAGTTGGTAATTCGAAAGCCATAATTTTTATTGAAAACAAAACAGTACATAGTTTATCTAGTAATTCCATAACAGCAGTGAGCTTTTATTTTTGCTGAAAAGCTCAATTTTCCAAATACAGCCTAGCGAAATCGCTATCATCTGATGGAGGTTCCTATTTCGTAATGGTAGTTTTGCGTGCACCTTGTATTTTATTACTTACTAAAGTACGAACAGAATATAGATATACTACATAATATATATGCAGAATGTATGAAACAGGTTATCTTTTAAGGGGCAAATTTGACAATGCTGGAAGCAATTTTCATAGTAAAAATTATCGAATTTATTGTCAATTTTATCGTTTTTAAGTAAGAGTAATAACTACTAAACTATTTATTTTGGAAAACTATCAATAACAAAACTAGAGTGCTAGTTGAGGTTTCTTTTTATTATAGTTTCAAGATTATAAATTTATTATTGGTTGGCACATCAGTGAAAAACTACAAAATTGGAGGTCACCTTTACAATTTTTTCTATCGAGAAAAGTTTTAGCTATCATGTTTCAGTCAATCGCAAAACTGAGCACTATAATGATTATAGTATAATCTACGTTCTACATAATTATTTGGGACCGATAAGACGAGTAATACTATGTGAAATCTTCGTTCAAAAATGTGTATTTGGCGTTGTACTTACGGCCCCTTGCAACTACGCGCTTGCTTGTTTAAATATGACTTTTTTTAAACCGCTGGTAAATTTAAATTTAGTATTTTATGTAGTACTAATTTGTAGATAATTTCACATAATTATTGCCTCATCACTCGATATTTACTAATAATAGCAATTGTTTAAACCACCTTCTAATTTAATTACAATGATGTTGCTTAGATGAATGCTTCCTCAAACGCAAGCAAGGCGTTGTTTTATTGCAGTGATGGATCTGATTGCAGAATTGCATCAAGTCACGTTTTGCTTCCTTATTGAATCAAACCAATTTACTTCCCCATCTATCACTGCGTGCTACTTCCAGTTTGAGCAATTTTTGTTCCCTAATACTGGCATGGCGATCTGTATTGATTATTCTTAGAGTGCCCTTTCAATTTCCAACTAAAAATTTTATTTAATGTATTGATTTTACCAGTTACATCATCTTGGTTTGACTCACGACGCTGGACTGGAGTACTCCTTTTCCCATTGCCTTCTTGCCTGACTTGTTAAATTACAACCGGTTTGAATCCTGCCTTTGTATTCACCATTGTCTCTTGATCGACTCTGCGGTTCGTTAGCTTATTATTAATTTAATGTTTCATCGAGTCTTTTGTTCTATGAATCTATGTAGTTGTAAATCGCTTTGACACAAAACAGGCGTTGTCAAAGCTACGTAAAAAACCTATAGAAGTTCTCTTTTTCAATACCCTAAATCCCTAATGGTATAAATAAAAGTCAGAGACAGTACCTAGCCTACGCTGTTTAAAATGCGAAATCTTTCTAGTGATACGCCCGGTCGCTCAGAATGTGACTTTAGGACAATAAACTAAATTACTCCGAGAACAACGAGGAGCGGCAACAATGATATTTCGGTAGCTGGGAAAAAAACAGGAGGGTCGTTTCGGGACCCGCCGGGAATTCTCCGGGCGCTTTGTGCGCTGCGAGGAAAAGAGGATAAGTAGACAGCGCAGGAAGCGCTCAGGATACTACTATTTCATGCTATTTACATCGCCACGCCATTGTGGATGTCCGCTTTTAGATACATTTTACTCGGTTTGGAATTGGAGTTTTAGAGCAATCTTTTACTGAAATACGTTTCACGCTCATTGTTACTCAAAAAATCAGGCCCTTTCACAGTGATCCCTATTATCGATCAAGATTAATAATATTATTTATACCGTCTTTATCGGGCTAGTCCCGAATATAGTAATTTTCTGTGTATAATTTTAAAACCACATCAAACAAAGAACTAGGTAAACTATTTACAGAATTTTATCGGAAACGTAAAGTGGCTGTCACTTGCCAAACTTGCGTGGATAAGACGAGCCGGTCACCAAACAGGTGAAGGAACTTTGTGACGTCACGAACGTTTGCAGGTGCTTAAAGGGCGGCCCTTTGAGTTCAACTTTCAACGACACGTCCGCAGGTAGTGTCCCTAAACCTTACAAAAAGCGAGGGTACATAACTTCATCCTACTATACATTATTTTGAAAACTTTTCGGTAAAAATTTGATCTGTTCCTTCGACTGGCATCGTGACGAACGGGACCTCATTTAGGTCCCTTTAATAAATGATCATTACTTAAATTTCCTTAAGGAAACTCCCTCTCAACATTTCTTAGTTTGTGAAGTTGGTACAAATGGCAGTTGCAAACTCTATTTTTGCTCTAAGTAAAGAAAAAGCCATTTGCATTTTCTCCACTGCTAAAACTTCCTTCTTAACGGTTACAGTTAGTTCTGTAATATCAGCAAGTCCTTTCTAAATATTATGGGAAAATATTGTAGTAATACCAGGCTTTACGCCTTTACATAGCAGTTTCTGGCAAACCAATTGTCTGAACACACAGAGGTGAAAGTTAGCTAGGCCTTCGGTTCGGAAATGAGTCATGTTTGTATTGTACAGGCAATAAGTACACAAATTATGTAAATTAGGACAATTGTGCTTAGTGTTGGTTTTGAAGTTTCTCCTTTATCACTGGCTGGGGCAATCTTTACTTTACCATAATTACGATAATTAATGATTGAAAGCTATTGCGTTAAAATTTGTTTCTTGAATTTGCAGTTCATTAGTTATTATTTGAGTAAGTATAAGTATATGTATACGCTTTTGATATCGGTGATCAGATTATTTTGGTGCTCGCTTCCATTTTGTTAATTTATTGAATATTATAAGTAATTCATCTGAATTCTTCAAAATCGAAAGTTCCTTGTGATTTCTCCTTTTTGCTCTTTCAAAGCAAGCTTAACAACTTTGTTGGTGTATCGAACAATGAAGCCTTTTGGTCGTTCAAAATAGTACGACACGACTCACGAAGGACCGGATCCCCGGTGTGGTGGGGTTGCATCGGGATTGTTTTGACTGGCATCGGGCCGGCAGCACAGCAGGGCTGGCGGCACGGCGCGGAGAGTGGCCGCCCCCCCGACGTGTACCTGCGCCTGCGCTGCGATGCGCACCTCCGCTTCGTCGCGCCGCGAAAACGGCAGGTACTTCGCGCTCCGGCCGACCATAGCTCAGTGCGCGTTCTCTCTCGCCGCCAGTGGTAGTGTATGTGGTGCGCGGACGCACGCGCGCGATCCGCAAGCATGGTGGTGGCTAGCTGGTGAAGTGATTATAAAAGTGCATCAGTTGACAGACGACATGTCCTGTGATAGGAGAACGAGAGCCGCGCGTTTCCTCGATCTGCGGTAAGATTCGAACGCGCACCATGCTTCCTGTCACGACCGAGCGATCCTTTGTTGAATCCTCGCATGGAGTGATATGTGTCCGTCTCTTTTTAACTCGTTATAGCTGCTGAAACACAAATAGTGATATGCTGTTAAGTTTTTTAATGCATTTATAGTGAGTGTTAAATAAGCAAGAATTCTAAGAATGCATTTATCTGCATGTTGAAAACACAAAATATTTTCATCGATTTTCGTGTTATCCAATTAAAATAAGTTTAAGTGATTTCTAGGTGAATCATTAGATTTCAAGTACAAAGTCGTTAAATGTCGACCTTGCTTGATGGACCAAGCAACGAATCCAGCGACCCTAGCACACGTAATCTTAACGAAATTGGCGGTCACGATTTTCTCTCCAAACCTTTTCGGATTTTTTATCAGATGCCATTAAGCCTATAATAAAGTTGGCTACAAAACCTTCAGATTATTTCACAAGCTGGGGTGACAACATTTAATTCGTCTCGTAACAATGGCTTCATTAATGACATGTCCTTATTCTGTGTTGCAACATCATCTCTATAAACGGTGGGCTCGGTAGCTACTTGTGCGGCGGCTATTGCATGAGCAACTTCTTTCTGGTGGAATGTCGACAAGAGCGGTCCGGCGGGGCCCAGTCGCAGAATCGCAGATGTGGGGCGCATGCACACTCCCCGCCTCGCCTCCCGGCCTTGAAAGGCTCTTGACCAGGCCAGTGCCGTCGATGTCGTATTTATTGCAATCTCCACGATCCGTACCGACGAGGTTATTGACGCCTCGCTTACTCCCCTCAGAAACTCTTTCATGAGAATACAAATAAAAACAAACGCGACTCAGCTAATGCTCGCCTTCTCCTTGAAGCAATTGTTCTCACGTCGATCTCGTTGTAATGAATAACTACAATACATATTACGTCATTGCTTAGCAAGTTTCCGCCTTCAAACTTTGGTAGTTAACGATGTGAGTCACGCAACTGACACGCTTCATAATAAATCTATAATTTGCCATACAACGCGTCTGAAGTGTAAACCTTGACGGTGCATTGTCCTGTCTTTCTTAGAGCCGAACTCGCAATGCAGAAATGGTACATAGTCAAGTACAGTCTATAAATACACTCGTCAGGCGGGGCACCTACACAGGATCGATGCCCAGCCGGTCCTAGGTGAAGGACGATTGTCCGGTGCTTCGCCCCTACTAGCAGACGCAACAACTCACGAGCTTACGACAAAGCACAATATTATAAATAACTTTAAATCTTGTAGTTTTACTTTTATTGCTAGTTGGTTTAAAATCGTGTCTGATGCATTTAACTTTTACGGGTATCCCTTATATTACGATACGTGTGATAATTAACATTTCCTTCCTAAGCGATCTACATAATTATCTGTTTTCATTACATTAACAACGTCGATTGTATTCTTGAAACGAATATAAAACATCTCTTGAACTGTACGAAATTTCTTCTTATATCTAAATTATATGGAATATAGGCCAAAACTATACCATTGCACAATACATCCTGTAGGTGCTATACATATTACGATTCACAAAATTGAATCAGCTGTCTGTAATACCATATGGCGTCGAGATCCACACTTCATAAAGCGAATGAGGCCGGCATATGTTGCCGCTTTCACTCCCTACATCACAGTCGCTGTTTCATACAATGTAAATACATGCAATATCCGTGAAGCGAGTTTCGGTTGATATGTTTATGAAGTATGCTATTCTAAAAGTTATATCGCGGTAAGGAAACTTAGTAGTTCTCAGCACAATAACATAATAACACATGGGATGGGAGGCATGCGTGCCACAGGGGCATAAATCCACTGGTTTGATAGCGACGCTATTACTGCACATGTAAAATCGTTTATTCATTATCTTCTAATGTTATGTAAAGAAAACTGATGTCGTTCAGTCGTGTCTCTCATTAAAATTAAATGTTATCTTCCCTCGGGCTTCTACCGAACTTTTGTTGTTTTGTCGATCTGCAAAATGTTTGGTTAATTAGAATGTAGAATAAAGAGCGACGCATGCAGCAACACGCGTGACTCTATCGACGGCAAGGGTAGTTTTTGCCATCGCCAGCTGGTAACCCCACGAGTGACTCACGTCCTGTGTCTGTGCCCTACTGCAGGGCGGGGTGCGTGTCATTGACCCCACTCTCAGCCCCATACCCAACACATACATAAGCCATACCATCCATTGCCTTTTGTGTTCTCTTTTATTTATAGCATTTTTGCTCATACAATACGTCCCTGCCCTGCGCTTTTTTCGTCTCCACGCTTCTGCATTATCCATTTGGCATGGACAAGTGATAGTCGGGCTTGCTAGTTAATAATATTTGCTATTGTTCTTGGACAGAAAATCAATAAGCAAAGAGAGGAGTATCTTATCTATCCAGCCTATTCACCGTTATTTCTTAATTTTTTGTTATACTGCTGAAGTATTCTCATCTGAGATATCCCAAAATTTTGAACAAAACATTATTCAAACGTTCTTTTTTAAGTTTTATTAAACCAGTTAATCTCTGAAACTTGCACTGGATAGCTTCCAGGAATAATAATGGAGTTACAATCGACAGGCGTAAGTCATTTGATCTAACCACACCACGTTTCATACCGGTTTCCACTAAGTCGAGACTCGCCGCATTGTTGATCCTTCCAAATAAAACACTGCCTTTTTTCCTTGTCCGTCAGGCGCTATCTTGGCCAACCATTCAGAAACGTTTTTAGAAACGAAATTCTTTGGTTGAAGCCGTTTCAAATTTTTGTTTATGACTTCGATATTATTGAACTTTATACACTTATATTCAAATTCTTAAAGACCGAGTTAATGATTTTTAAAAAGCCTAAGTATAAAATGAGTATAACATATATGTCATTGTTAATTACTTCAAGCTAGTTGGTTAGATTAGTGTTCGCTATCGTCTTCCTCGTTATCCTCTGCCCCTACTTTAACACGTACCTATTATGTTGAGATATTTTTTGTCGGTAGTATTGAACATATTTTGTATTGATCGTATTAGACCATTCTTTAAGAGCATTTCATATTAATATTTGGATTTTCTATTTAAGATTTGAACCATAATTGAAACAAGTTTTGCCCAATTATACTTCATCCATTCAAACAATAAGTGTGGAAGGAAACACTCATGATCATAATGTAAAAAAGAATATTTATATTCAAAGTAGGTACCTACCTACATACAAACTCGTTTTAGTTTGAAACGGAAATTATTTAATTCAGGACAATTTTCATCAAAACAGTTTTCATGCTCTCGAAAATTTCTCATCATGAGCGTAACAAGTCGTGTTAATTTTCTACATAATTTTGTAATTTGTATGCTAAGACACTAAAATTTTCGTTCCTTTATAATACTTATTAGTATTTCCGAAGTTGGGGCTACTTTCCCTGATGGAGGCACCGGTGTAGTCGCACATTACGACGAGCTGACGGCTGAGGTACGAGTACATGAATAATTCAGTTCGCCGGCACCCTTCGTTGGCTCTACCTCGCCAGACGCTAAGAGACAGGAATTCGAATGTCCTACATGGTTTTAACTTCTCTTTTCAATTTTGCAAATTACTATAATGATAGTCTCTAATCGAAACTTCAAAGGTTTAACCTCTATCTATCAAACGCCGAGCTGTTGTGAATGTACATGTTGGTATTCAAAATTAAGATGTCCTAAATGTTTACGCTGAAATTGAAACTGCAATAAAATTCCAAGTTTAAATTGCAAGAAAAAAATTGTGGCCAACAGTGTTTCGAACAGCTCAAAGGGCGCCGACTGTGTGCACACACCACTCAAGAAGCTTTCTGTGGGATTTTTATGTATGTAGTATACGTACGTGCCAAAAGCGCTTCTAAACTTTACTGGAAACTTAAGTAACACTTAGACTCTAGCCTTATGTGTGCACGCGTTGCTGGTGGAAATCTATCTCAAAAACTTGGGTTAAGTAAACATGCTGCATATATTTCTACATTTCAGCAAAGCTTTCAGATTAAATCCCTTCAAATAATGTCAGAGACGCTGAATGTAATTGTTTTCCTAATATCTTGAACTGATTTCGATTTGATCATTACATATACATTAGGGATTTACGTTGAAGAAGATATTGCTTAGTTATCCATTGAACCGTAGACGCTTGGCTCATTCAACGCAACTAAAGGCATTTAGAGGTGGCGGGCGTTCTTATCAGAGGGTGCGGCGGGGGTAGCTTTGTTCTCAGTTTCTCACGGTCGGCTCTTCAACCACTTAGAAGATTGCTCCGCTTTGTCTTGTCTACACTTCTTTGTAACACGACTCTTGTCTTCAATTTGGATTTACAGTTAGTACAGTTACGTTGATAAATAGTACGTATCCTATCCTATGTAAATTCAGTTTGTATCCAATAATAGTTGTTAATTCATGCGACACGTTCAAGATTTAATCAGCTCCTATAAGTACGAAGGTCATGTGTAAATCGTTATTGCCTTCGCCGTTATTCGTGTTAGCGTTATATAATTTTGCCTGTAAATACTGAAATTAATGACCTTGTTCCTCACTGTGTAAGGAGGTAATTTCCCATAGGTACTTGCTATGAATTGATTCAATTTTATTTTATAATCTCAGATGCTGAATGTTTTGCTGTTTGCAATGTCAACCTTTTGACTGGCTTTGGCGGATTTATCTAGGCTCGACACAGGCGTGGCGGCGAAAGCAGCGCTCCCTTGACACGCTACGCCGCGCGCGCATTGCAGTCAAGGTCCTCCGCTACCGGCGCATGCGACCCGCGCTATGCACCGCGCTAATGAACAAACAATATCGCCCTGCACATAAATACTTGACATTACTTCATGCGTCAACGCCTCTAATCGATACCACTATCTTCCCGCCTTCGATCGCTGCAAAATCAAGATCATGACTGAGCTGCCGTTACAAATGCTAACGGCGCATTTAACTTTACGTCAGCTGCGAACTTGTATTGCATACTTACAGCACTTTGGATTTCCCTGTGATTAATAAAACCGTAGTTTTCAAGCTAATCAAAGAATCAAGACTTCGGCGTAGAGGAATGCGGATATTGAAGCACCTTCATTTGAAAACAAATTTGTTATCTTTAAAGTCATATTTTATTTAAGTAAAAAACACGCAAAAATTAAATAAGTCTTATCAAAATAAATCGCAAATTTATACACGATGCAGGTGACCGTGGCACAATGGCTCCGTTTGCTGAAGTCAACACATCCTTGACATGACGGCTGCAGCAGGCTGCGCGCGCGTCGATTCACGCTCGTTATGTAATCATCGCCCACAGCCGGTAGCATCTCTTGTGTAATATTAATATAATATCGTCCCTGTGCAGTATAGTCTTATTAACTTTAAAAGTAATATGCACTCGCAAAGTTTTTGATTGACTTCGTTGAACGCACGACTTGCAATGTTGTATACATGTGCCACCTCTGTTACAATTTTCTCATTTGACATATTAGGTCAATCAACCATCTTCAAAAGTCCAAAATACTTATCATAACTTAACCATTACGTATGTCCGCAAACTCTTATTTTTTGGACTTCCTATGCTTATATCTGCCACCTCTGTTAAAATTTTCTCATTTGACGTGTACGTGTTAGGTCAATTAACTCTATCTTCAAAAGTCTTCAAAGTCCAAAATACTTATCATAACTTAACCATTACCTATGTCCGTAAACTCTTATTTTTATACTACCTATGCTTATGTGTTTTATAATTCATATCCACTTATCTCTGGCTAGTGAGTGACGTCAATTGAAGACCTCTGTTATATATTTTGTTTTTAAATGTTAGTTACAGATTATAAGTATTTAAGTCAATGTCAGTTGTGTTGTGTAGGTATATGTTTAACGTAATGAAAAAGATAATCCTGCTTTTCGTAATAAGACTTACTTGAATGAATACACTAGCGGTCACGTTGTTGCTTTTAGAACCAAAATAGGAAAAATCGTTCAGTTGTTACGCATGCGAACTTCAAGTTGCCGCCGTTGTTCGGGGCCAGGGAAACTGCTAAGTGGGTTTTTCCTTGACACGGAGTACTAAGTTGCAACACGCCAATACAAGGTTGTAGCGACACGCCCTGACGATTATTTAATTGTTATTTAAAATGAGAGACAGTGTCGAGGACTGACCGCAAGCCAAATGAGCCGACAAGGAATTCGAAATTTATCAATGAACGCTCCGAGTCGTCGTCAGGAAACTAGGTGAACTGATTTGTTATTTTATGCGAGAAAAAAAAATGAGTACCTACTGCACGTTTATGTTGACGATTTCCTCGTAAATTATAATATTCACTTTACATTTGATTCGCAGTATATTTCTATCTAACGAGGCATATCTGCTAATTACTGATGGATGTCGTTAAACGAATAACTTTTAAATGGTTTGTTTGCCATTAACTTTAGCCTCGTCCCTGTTTGCTTGCATTCAGGTTTTACTTCTAACCGTATGTTAGGTTTCGTGTATTTCTAAATGTTATAGCTTATCTATCTTGGATTACAAATCCCACAGAGCTATAAATATTAAATATTTGACATACGATAAGTAAACTGTACCCACGGGTCTTATCGGATTGCAAAGGATTACCAACTTTAACTATCAATTTTGCGAAACTTGTGGATGCGGGCTCTAGTAGGAAAGGTTTTTGGCGACAATCCTACATCAAAATGCAACGTTGCTGTTTTTACTAACATCTCTAACCTATAACCGCATTCAACCGTGAAATGTCTTAGCATCTGTAGAGAAGGGTTTAAAGAATGTTTCCTTATATGGTCAGGTCGAGACGTTTCACAAAATGACCCTCACCATTAATGCAGAACGTTTTCTCCATTTAAGTTGTTATTTAAACTGTGTGCCAGCGACAGTCGACCGACACTCATATTTTTTTATCCACTACGGCATAGTGCTTGGCCTTCTTAGCCTCACCTGATGTTAAGTGACGATAAGGCCGAAAGTGTAAGCGAACTACTCCCGTAATCCTCACCACTGAGGGACTTGCTATCTTAACTCTAACTGCCGGAACACAACAAAATACTTTAATAAGTCACATAATTTGCCAGTTTCCCTTCATTTCATCAATTAAACACAGTTTGACATTTCAGTGTTGTAAATAATAAGTGTACGTGCTGTGATCCAATTAACAATTAATCCGCCCTCCGCAGACTCGTTCAGTATTCAATTCAGTTTCAGGACAACGTTTCAATTTACCTCGCAGATTTCGTTTTTGTTTGTCTCCCAAATTAAACGTTGCCAATCAGCATTTTGTGTAATTGCTACCTTGACCTTTTCATTGTTTTTAACTAAATACGTAATTAAAATATACGACAGTATTTAGATGCCAATTCCTTTCCATACCCTTTCCCTTGCTTTAAGTGCACGTTCACTTTGCCTACTGGTTTTTGTCAAAATGGTTTCAAGAAATACAACTGTGGTTTGTAAAGGTTTACCACTGTTAATGCACCAAATCTACCTTTTCAAAAGTTACAATAACTTTGAACACTTCAGCTATTTCTAAGTTTCTAATTGAAGATATAATAATATTGGTCAAACCTAACATCACACAAAATATTACATAAACACAAAACATAAATAAACAAAGTCGAATAGGTAAACGTTTCTGAGAATGTAAATTGCATTGATTGGTTCTACTTTGAGCTAACCTCTATTATCAGCATGCAACATGCAAGACGTATGCTAAGCAGTGCAGTCGGGCCTATTCGCGGTAACTTACCTACTGTCCTGTCACGAATAATCGAGATCACGGCTATAGAACCTATACAAACTTCTTGAATACTGCATCACAATAAGATGATAGTGTTGAATCATCAAATCACATTCGAAACAACAACTCTTTAGAGAAGTCAATGACATGTTGGCATGGCATCAATGTAACTATGTTCGACATGTCGACGACTCTCATGACACAAAATTGTTCGGTTCACGTGAGGTTGCCAGATGTATCATCGCATATTAGTTAGTAGATGTCATCAAACTAAGAATACTGAGGGTAATAAATAACACTGCCTGAATGCTAAGAACGTTGGGATTGAGGTGAAATTAGTTTAAAGTGATAAGTGAGATTAAAACTTAGTCAGTGAACTTTTAATTGTATTTGAGTTAGCACACTAGTCGCATCACAAGGGACAGTGTACCTGTGTGACGTCCAGCCGGCGCGCGTCACTCGGTTGGTTCATTGTTCGGGCGCGTTGGCAGCGCTAATGTTGGCGGCCTAGCAACGTTCGTTCCATTCACCTCTCACCAACTTGAACGTTACCGCCGCGCCCGTGAGCTTTATACCTTTAAAAAGGACCACCGCTGTTTCTACGTTGGACTGGATTGACAAACCGCAACCACGACCAGTTTCCCACGCCGCCAATTCCTCGAGCGTTAGTGATATCACCCGTCACTTATTTCCCAACATCTGAGAACTGTTTCATTTTAACCTCGGAAATATACTCATTAGTCATATCAATTTGCTGATAGTGATTCATAGATCTGTGAAGAACTATCCGGACTATACTGGATAGCTATCCAGTATCCCAAAATATTTCTGCATAATCGTATATTACACGTGGAATAACTGGATTCTGTGATGACGTCATTTCGATGACAACACGTGTCCTATCTGTTTGTTTACTAACGACCACGCCACGTGAACCACCGATTAAACCAGCTATCGGTCGAATGTGCGACAACTTTTGATAAAATATCTGTAGCCATTATTCTACTTCCCATGGATATAAGTATGTCCTTAAAAGTATTCCAACGTTCGTTCGCACACCGTAAAGAAAGATCATTGAACTGTTGTTTGACAGAGCTATTTTAATTTCATTCATTTGTTTTCGCGACAAAAAAACAACACATTCATTAATAGAAAAGTACACATATTTGGTAATCATCCAAATGTTTCAAGTGTTGACTAGTTGTTTCACCAGGCTACATGATAATTATACCCAGGCAGCTCAAGTTCATATCAAAAGTGTCAAACGACCGCCATTCTAGGAACGTGGCTTTTAGACAATGATGTTGGTGTGCGCCGACGCGACACGGGAGGGGACGCATTCACTGCCTTTCACTTCCCGCTTTTGTAGTGGAGCCGCTCTAGGCAACGGAAAGGCAGACGGCCTTGTGGCTCGCATCGCATGCCTTCTAGGCATCTTCCCATCATGCACTCAGCTATACCGCTAAAACCACAAACCTTAAATGCATAGACAATAATCACTTGCAAAAATGGCTAGTAACCATATCCGTTCAAACACCCATTGCGATTGAGTAACGTCTACAATTTATTTGGAAGTTCTTATTCAAAACCAAATGGCCAAATATAAACAACTCCGTCCACATCCACAAAGATTTGCCTTGCAATTACATGACATCATGGTCAAGGATATAAATAAATATCAATTAAGGCATCGGTCATAGAACATTCGCATGTGTTTGAACAAGGCTCCAGGGCCGTGTTAACCTTGGCTTTTGAGCGGTGACTTTCACGGTTAGACGGGCGCTGGTTACATAAGATGCGCGCTGCTCCGCCGACGCCCGGGCCCGAGCATCTGCTATGACGACACGCGTGCCACTCACTAACATCCAAACCGGTTCCGTCGATTTCCACAATAGAATTAAATAATTATTACAAATTGAACACGTAATTGCTATCATGGATACATGACTCTTGATGACCTTTGATTACTAAGTATTATGTTTCCAATGTACGTCTTGATTAAATATATTGTTGAATTGTCGATGCTGTTGCGGAAGTAAAAAAATATCGTTACTAAAGAGGCTGCTAAAAGTTTGTTTTCAAGGCCAAGTGGTTACTGAACATGAGGTGCCTGACCTGGTTTGTGGCCTTCAAATGGATTCTTATTCTTCAAAATAATCTGTAATTGTATTTCGGTTTGGTTAAATTACGAACGTAAAGTTAAATTTACGAACTCGCATTACTTCTGCAAAGTCTATATTGCTTTCAGAAGTCTTCAAATAAACATTTTGATTCGATTTGTTATCTCAGTCCTGTCCGCTCCTGACGGAGTATTTTTAACGATTGGTTTATTTTTTGATTGATTTTAAGTGATGATGTTTACTGATTACAGGTACAAGAGCGGGGTGCGCTCAGTGAGGGGCGGGGGCGGCGGCGGCGCAGAGGAGGCGCGGCGCAGCGGCCTCAAGGCGCTGCCGAAGCGCGCCCGCACTCGCTGCAGGGGCATGAACATGGGGCAAAAGCTCTCCGGCGGTGTCAAGTCGGTGTCGCGCGACTGCACGGCGCCGTTCAAGGCGGTGGTGGCCCGCGAGCTGGCGCCCGAGCCGCCGCGTCCCGCGCGCCTCGACGCACTCTTGGACGCGCCTCCCGCGCATCCCGAGCAACAGCTCAAGCATGCGTGGAACCCAGACGACAGGTGAGGAGTACAAGCTTAATATAATGTTCACCAACCGCACGAAGGGGCTTCAAAACTTTCCTTATCATCTTGCGAAATCTTCATAACCTAAACAAGGGTGTTTGGGAAGACTCTTCTTCCTGTAGGCAATCCAATCCTTTAGTAGTCTGTCTCACTTGACTTCTCTTCGTGTACATGCAGTTGAATGAAAGAAGCAAACATGGCCATGCTCTTAAGTGCAGTATAGTTAAGTCTGATCAAGGGGATTGGCTAGAAACAATTGCAATTGGGTAGAAACAACTTCGAGGGAGAGGCCAGCAGAAGGATACAACTGAGCTGGGCAGCATATGGGAAACTTCGTCGAGTCTTTGAGTCGCCTATTCCATAGAGTCTAAAGACGAAAGTCTTCAACCATTGCGTCCTGCCTGTCATGACATACGGAGCCGAAACGTGGACACTCACTGTAGGGCTGGTTCACAAATTTAAAGTCGCGCAGCGAGCTATGGAAAGGGCTATGGTCGGAGTTTCTCTGAGAGATCGGCTCCAGAACTAAAGTCATCGACACAGCCCACCGGATTAGCAAGCTGAAGTGGCAGTGGGCCGGCCATATCAGCCGTAGAACCGATGGCCGCTGGGGCAGACGAGTTCTTGAGTGGAGACCGCGTATGGGCAAACGTAGTGTGGGACGCCCTCAGATAAGGTGGAGCGACGATCTTTGCAAGGTGGCTGGCATAAACTGGATGAGTATAGCCGCGGATCGTGCTCAGTGGCGTGCACTCGGAGAGGCCTATGTTCAGCAGTGGACGATGATAGGCTGATGATGATGATGAAGGGGATTGGCTACACCCACTAAACTCGTAAAACTGTATAATTACACCACATTATGTTCCCTGACCATCATCAGTTATCAAATAGATTATGGTTGTATTTTCTATTCGATTAATTTTACACTAGAGGAAGTGCCTAAACTCTAAACCTTCAGTAAAGCCTCAGCAATCAATCATTCATCACAATCGTTAGATTACTGTTGGATTACAAAGATGGCACTTAAACGGTTGTTTCACCAGCCTCTAATTGGCCCATCAGTTCACAATGACTACCGCGTTCGCAACTACCTCGGATGACTCAATCGGATTCCTTCACCGGAAAGATGTCGACAGCTGGCATTGTAGAATGTTGCTGACGTTGATCTTAGAGTTATTATGCTGAAAAATCAACTTACCTGCTCAAATTGTGTGAATGTTATTTTTCTAAAAACACTGAAACAATAAAATTGAATGAATAATCAGTCGCTCAGTTTTCAGATAGAACAAAGCCCTATTTTATGTTATACCATCATTTATGTAAATGTTTGACAAATTTTTACTTGCATGCAATAAAGTAGAACATTTCCCCGCATTCCAGATCACTAAACATATTTGTAAAAGAAGAAGACGCACTAACGTTTCACCGGCATCCTGTGGCACAAAGCACAGACTGCATCAGAGGGCGGGTGGGGTACTCCCGCGGACTTCACTGTTGGGAGGTGGTGTGGCCGGCGCGGCAGCGGGGCACGCACGCGGTCGTGGGCGTCGCGACGACACACGCGCCGCTGCACTCGGTCGGGTACCAGAGCCTAGTGGGCGCGACCGACCAGAGCTGGGGATGGGATTTGGGAAGAAATAAGGTTAGTAATAATCTACTGCTTTCTTTTTGTAAAAAAAAAACATCTTTACCTCACCGGCATCCTGTGGCACAAAGCACAGACTGCATCAGAGGGCGGGTGGGGTACTCCCGCGGACTTCACTGTTGGGAGGTTGTATGGCCAGCGGGGCACGCACGCGGTCGTGGGCGTCGCGACGACACACGCGCCGCTGCACTCGGTCGGGTACCAGAGCCTAGTGGGCGCGGCCGACCAGAGCTGGGGATGGGATTTGGGAAGAAATAAGGTTGGTATTTTTTTATGCACAACGGGAAAGTGCTTGACCTTCACCTCACCCGATGTTAAGTGACGATAAGGCCGAAGGTGGAACTGACTACCTTACCTCTATCTAACTGCCGGAACACAACAATTTTTTAAATTGTTGTTATGGCGTCAGACTTAAGTAAGATGGTGGTAGCTAGCCAGGCGGACTGGAAATAAGCCCTACCACCAACCAAATCGACCTGGAAATCGAACCCGGGACCCCTGCGACTTACACGGGTGAGCAAACCACTAAACCACGGGAAAACGGTAAATAGTCTACTGCCTTCTTTTTATAAAAAAAACATCTGTACTTCAGTCTTTGCAAAAGTATGGCTCAACGAGTAAACTTATACTAAATCGAGATACAGCGGCCGATGAGGGTGGCCACGCCAGCTGACAAATCGCAATAATATGCAAGATTCCTCGAAAACGGTACAATACAATATTGCTTATCAATGTGTGTGTATTTCTTCTTACTTTCCAACCGGGTTTTTCTGTCAGTTAGTGGGGTGCCAAAGCCATAAGAAGTGGAAGAGAAAGTTGGGACCACTTGGATGTTATTCCTTCCTTGTGGTTTAGTAAGCTACAATGATCGCTTGCAGATACCCGCCTTGTCGTGAAAACTTAGTCGCTAACATTATTTTCATTTATGAACAAAGGATAAAAAGTTAAGGGCAACTTAGTTGTTAGTTCACGTTAAGCCAATTGTGTGGAAGTATGGAAACCTTAGAAGGGCGTTAGTATGTTCTGTCATTAGTCTCATTGATCAGAGCTCGTTAACACACCATTAAACGAATAAATGGAATGAGATAATTCTACTCTAAGTTAAAGGCTTTCCAAAGTTTAACATGTCAAAGGTCTTGCTAATATAAAGTTTTATACAGTGACTAGTTAGGTGTATAATGCTTATTGACTGTTAAGTGATACACAATACAATGCGTTCTTTTCAAAGGTGTTTTGTTCCGTTTGTTGGAATTGTGATGTAGAAGTGAAGCCAACAAAACATTCGAAATAATGAGCTATTCTTGTCAATTCAATGGTAGAAATTGATATAATTTATTAGGTATTTGAATGTAATATACATTCGGTGGATGTATCCTATATAAACAAACGCCATTTTATAACATTATTGACTAATGAAACGCGTTACTTTGCGTCTTTACATTGTTTTTGAAAATATTTTTTTAGCTCTCTTGATACTAAGGGTCAGATCAGTCAGACAGAACATAAAAAGAAGAATCGAGCTTAACGAGAAACCACGCGAGCAAGTACGGAAATCCCTGTCAAAGACTCAAAACTAAGCATAAGCAGCAACACAAAGCGCGTGGGCACGTCAGACAGAACCTTCTCGCGCAAGGAAGCTCGGAAGGGCGCAACCCAGTCGCGAGACCACTGTGTCGATATTCATGCGGTCCTATTTTCATTGACGCCAGAAAATTGCTCCGGCATTTTTCCGTTATGTCTGAACTGACCCTAAGGCCGCCTACGCACTTACAGGCGCTTATGCCTAGATTAGTATCTAGCTAGAGCCTAGATATCAAGTAAAACGAACGTTCACTAATGTTCGCCAGCCGCACTGCGTGCTAGGTGCCTTGATACATCCAGGCGAGGCGATTACCTAGAATGTATCGTAGGTGCGAGGCTTACAACCAAAGACTATGAGATCAAGGCAAGGCGACTCATTTACTAGTGCGGTCACCAAGTAACATGGATATATCTAGGCACCTCTCGTTGCGTTCGCAGCCTAACGCGATTTTTTTAAGAGAAATCACTCAATCGCTCTATTTTCTTTATTTATGAAGATGATATGTCGCTCAAAATAGTTGCTGTACCCTTTCAAAGATACAATGTACCATTGATATAATACATCTTATTTCCTTGTTGTTATTTATTGCAATCTACAATATTTTGCTGTGCCATGATCCGTATTACATTACAACTGACCATAACCTAAAACTTCCAGGTGTACCACAACGCAAAAGGTACAGGCGGCAACGGCACGACGTACCCCTCGCTCCTGCGGCCAGACGAGCAGTTCCTAGTGCCGGACCGGTTGCTCGTAGTACTAGACATGGACGAGGGGACTCTGGCGTTCTGCGCCGACGGGCGTTACCTGGGCGTGGCGGCGCGAGGGCTGCGCGGGAAGACGTTATACCCCATAGTGTCCGCCGTGTGGGGACACGCGGAGATCACTATGAAGTACATCGGTGGCCTCGACCGTGAGTAGCCTTACTACTATTACCAGATCAGTTGCTCGTAGTACTAGGCGTGGACTGGGGAACTCTAGAGTTCTGCGCGCGCTACCGGGGCGTGGCGGCGCGAGGGCTGCGCGGGAAGACGTTATACCCCATAGTGTCCGCCGTGTGGGGACACGCGGAGATCACTATGAAGTACATCGGTGGCCTCGACCGTGAGTAGCCTTGGTTCTGTCACCGTCCAGGGGGTCAAGTCTGCTATTGTTAAAGTCAAAATTGTGTTTCAATGATGTTTGAATGGTAGTGCTTTTTGACATTCTTGTTTCTTAGCGCTATCGCACACGGGCAACTTAGTCGCCCAGCAACTGTTTTGTCTCTCACATGGTTTGTATGAAAAGTTGCCGACGACCGTGTCGCTTCGTGTGCGCGCTTCCATATAAGCCCGTGGACTTGATGTAAGAGACAAAACAGTTGCTGAGAGACTAAGCTGCCTGTGTGCGATAGCGCTAAAACTCAAAATCGAGACATAATGTGTTTCGGTTTTGTGTTTAAGAATCCGTACACATTTTTTGTCGTCATTGTCGCGTCGCTGTCTCGCTCGCACATTTCATGTTTTCTCAAGATTTCTTAAATCTGAGTACGTAATTGAAAACGCTGTCTCGGCCACTTCCCGCAATATAAGATTACGGACATTTTAAAATATATTTCAGGTTTGTGTTGTTGAAGTACAAAAAGTTCTCGTCTCTGACAGTTTAGATAACTGTTGAAAACGATAACTTTTTATACTTCAGCAACACAAACCTGAAATACATTTTAAAATGTCCGTAATCTTATATTGCGGGAAGTGTCTGAGAGCGGCAGAACGTGTACGGCCTCTTAAGAAACTGAAACACATTGTGTTTTTAAACCCCAAAACGGAAACATATTGTGTCTTGATTTTGAGTTTAAGGCCGGCCACACACAGACGTAATCACGTAACGGAATCTCGCAACGGAATCACGCAACGTGATTCCGTACGTACCACCACACACAGACGTTTTTTTTCCTTCGGAATCACGGCTCAGTCAGGCGCCAGACTTTGATGAGTAAACATTGAGCGAAGATGAATTATTTTGACTTTTAATGAATAATTGAATATGAATAATTATAGACTATTTATTATTTATATCACGCTTAGGTCAATTCAATTGTTTTCCGTTTTTTTTTTTGGTAAAATAGAACTTATAACTTAGCCGGGTCCATAGCTCGTGTTTTGCTCTATTTATTTATTTATTTATTAGGCACAGAAACAAAATACAATCAACTCTAATAAAGTTGATTACTACTAAATACTAAAATTCACTCTACACAAAACATTGTTTCGCGAAACATTTTCGTGTAGAGAAACAATGTTTCTGCTTTCCATGCCCGGTGGAAAACACGTACACAAAACATTTTGCGCGGGTCAAGGGGCAGGGTATTGTCATAGGCCAGCCGCACACACGCAATAATATTGGCAACAATAATATTGAACAATATGATTTAACACTGAGGCTAACCGCACACACGCAGTATTATTGGCAATAATTTGCATATTGACAATAATGTTGTGTGTTTGTGGGCGGTATTGATGATTATGTCAGAATTAAATCATATTGTTCAATATTATTATTGTCAATATTATTGCGTGTGTGCGGCTGGCCTGACATAATCCTCAATATCGCAAACACACAATATTATTGTCGATATGCAAATTATTGCCAATAATATTGCATGTGTGTGGCTGGCCTAAGGCCAGCCGCATACCCGCAATAATATTGGCAATAATAATATTGAACAATACGATTTAATACTGACATAATTGTCATACCGCCCGCAAACACACAATATTATTGTCAATATGCAAATTATTGCCAATAATATGGCGTGTGTACGGTTAGCCTCAGTCTGTGGTCATAATATGGGCGCATTCTGCCAGACAAGCCGCTAGGTCATCGATCCGACCTGACCGAATATTTTAATGAGTGGTTTTCTGACAGCAGAGAATTTTAGTATAATTTTATGTCGATAGATAGCGCTACTACAAGTAGGTAGATTTTTAAAATATAATTTCCCATTAATGGTCACATTGGTCATAGAAAAGTTCATCGTAACACGCCAACAGACAGCCAACGCACAACGCAATAAACCACATACTCAACAAACGTATAATAAAAAAGTAATTACATCTCATATTTTTCATAAAAGCTACCTACTTAGTTCAACGACATCTAGTTCTTTTTTAAGTACTACTTTTTTTAAACTGCCTTTTGAATACCGCTCATTGATGCATTATGTGGAATACGTTTTTTGGGGTGTTTTTTAAAGCCGGTGGCGTACATTGCCAGTTTTGTAACAAATATGTCAAAGAGGACCTTTCCAAAAACATCAACGAACTATAACGTTTGGAGGCGGTATTACAGTTCGATTATTAATCTCAATGGAAACAATAAAATGACACTCTCAAACTAACCTTGATAGTTACATTTTCAGATATACCTAAAACTTTGGTCACTTTTAAAATTTCATACATTTTCGAGTCATGATAAGTAATAGGCTAACATAAAATGCTAAATTGGCAACACTGAAGTTTTGTCTACTCAAGCCACGCAATCGCTGTGGACGGCGTGTGTAGAGAAACATGTTTCGCGAAACAATGTTTTGTGTAGATGTTTTTGTTGATTGTGTAGAGCAAAACATGCGCTATGGACCCGCTCTTAGCAAATTAATTAAAAAGTAGGCCAAAAGTCTGGTACCCAGAGCTGTAATAAAAAAGTTAGCATTCCGTACGTACGGAATAACGGTTGTGTGTGGCGACCAATACAAAATCTATGGGAGGCTTGCGTTCGGAATGACTTTTTTCCGTGCGTGATTCCGAATGCACGAGCTCTCATGTGGAATTTCGCACGGAAAAAAATAACGTACGGAACGTTGACGTCTGTGTGTGGCAGACATCGATTTTGTATGCAATTGCTGCGTTCGGAATTCCGAATCGGGATTCCGTTGCGAGATTCCGTTACGTGATTACGTCTGTGTGTGGCCGGCCTAAGAAACAAGAACTGTGTCAAAAAGCATTACCATTAGAACATCTTTGAACTACGATTTTGACGAAAACATTAGCAGACTTGACCCCCTGACCGGTTGCTCGTAATACTAGACGTGAACGGGGGAACTCTAACGTTCTGCGCGAACCTGACTGCTTTCTTTGTACTTTTTTTTTTTTTTTTTTAAATCTTCTACCTCTAACACAGGTTAGAGCCTGTTTTTACAATGGGATTTATCTACTCTTTCATACCAGTTCTCGCATACATACCTCTCGTACTTCCATTCCGCATACTACACATTCATACTTCATCTTTTACTTTCTTTGTAACTTGTACTTAACTTTTACTTGTACGTAACTTTGTACTTTTTCTTTGTACTTGCTTTCTTTGTACTGCAGCTTTCTACCAAACCTAATCATGAGGCATTTTTATGTACTACTGGGACACGCTTTTCGTACGGATGGCTAAGGGTAGGGAGTATCCGAAACTTATCATCCCCATTGCTGGGGCACAGGCCTTTCTAATTGGATAAAAAGTGGCCATAACCCAGATGGTCTCAATGCGGATTGGTGGGAGGACCAAAGTACCTTCCGAAGCTCGGCGGAGCTCGAGATAGTAAATCATCTAATGGCCGTCTCATGTATTTCTTAAGTAAGGCAATACAATATGTTCAGTTTATTTAAGATTTCAAATGAAGAATTTGCGATGTGTTATTTATATTATTAAATAAATAATTAAATAGACTGTGTACACTACTACTACTGTGTACTTTCCTTTCACGTTATCTAATTTGCATGCAGTTAGAACTCAGAAAACCTAACAAATAAAAAAAACGCTTGGTATTAACTATCGCCGTTGTTTACGTCATGATTAGGTCATTAACCTTGAATACCGACTTTTTAATTAGTAGTATCTGAGATGATGGTAGAGAGAGATTGTGATTTTATTTGGATATAATGAATATCTTGACTAGATGTTACCTTCAGGCCACCTATAGTTAGTTCCTCACCAAGACCGTTTTGCTTTAGATGTATTAGGCGTGCACACATGCACATTGTTTTACGAGCCGGCATTGGCAGCTGGCGCGTTAAAACTTTCAGCACGCTAGATTTTGTAACACGTTACGTCACACGTTGTTCGTTAGACAAATCGCGTCGCATGTATAGCATGCGACGCGATCGGTCATGTTAACAAGAGAATTATTTATTAATATGTAGCATTTTAGCGTAGGAATCACAATTACACAATTGTTTTTAAACAGTATTTATTTATTCTAATACTTACAAACACTAATACACACAGAATCACAATTACATCATAAAAATAATCAATTCAGTTTGATTTCAATCCGTTTGCTAACCTATACATTTACTAATTATAATAAATCATCTATCTATCTAATTATCACAGAACACACAGTCATGTGTTCCAAAAGTAATTAATGTAACAAAAACGTGTTAGATACACAAGTCCTAAACACAACACATTATAACATGTAAGGTCGCGCGCGTACCTAGCGTGCTGGAGAATAACGTACGTAACGCCTCCTAAAACAGTTACGCGATGACTGCCCGCCCGCGCGCGAACAGCGCGCGGCCTCGCCTGCCGCCGGCCAACGTGCTACGTGCTATATTCATAGCGCCATAGCATCTGCTTACATAACGCGCTATGCATAGATAGCGCGCTATAATATTGCGCTAGGTGCTATATTAACCACCTCTGTTCGCAATGATTCTAATGATGTATGAAAATGTGTGTAAATTATTTGTAATCTGTGTTGACTAAACCATTGTAGATGTTCAAACTCTAATAACATGACCATCCCGTCACCGGTTATGATATAAGAGATAACAATCCACGTGTGTTTACAGCGGAGCCGCTGCCGCTGATGGAGTTGTGCCGGCGCGTGATCCGGCAGCGCGTGGGGCGGCCGCGCCTGCGCCACGCCGCCGCGCGCCTGGCGCTGCCGCCGCCGCTCGCCGCCTACCTGCTCTACCGCGCGCCCTAGCCCCGCGCCACTCCGCCCGTTCAAACGAGCGAGCGCGCCGAACCCAGCGAGTCGAGTGCCACTTGCAACTCCGAGGACGAAACAGTGAACATCCTCGCCGCTTCCGCCCCCTAAGCCTCACCCCTGCCACGTATCTACGAATCGAGTGCTCGGTGCGACTCCGATTATTACGAGGACGAAAGTGTAAACATCATACTCGCCACTCCCACTACGGAATACGGCTCGCGTTTCCCATGCCCCGTGTCTAGTGTTACTCTTATTGCGAGCAGGATGAAACAGTGACCAGCATTCTCGCCGCCTACCTGCTCTACCGCGCACCCTAGCCCCGCGCACACCCGACCGCCCCTGCGAGCGACTCGAGTGCCACTTGCTACTCCGACACAGAAACAGTGAACGACATCCTCGCCGCTCCCACCCCCTAGGCGGCAAACGGCTCGCCTCACCCCTGCCCTGTATCTACAAATCTAGTGTTCAGTGTTACTCCTTATTGGGAGCAATACGAAACAGTGACCAGCATCCACGCCACTCACCGCCTACCTGCTCTACCGCGCACCCTAGCCCCGCCATCGCCCGTCCAAGCGAGCGAGTTGAGTGCCACTTGCAACTCCGAGGACGAAACAGTGAACATCCTCGCCGCTCTCGCCCCCTACACCACGTATCTACGAATCGAGTACTCGGTCCGACTCCGATTATTACGAGGACGAAAGTGTAAACATCATACTCGCCACTCCCACCTCTTAAGCCGCGAATACGGCTCGCGTTTCCCCTGCCCCGTATCTAGTTGTTACTCCTTGCGAGCAGGACGAAACAGTGACCGGCATCCTCGTCGCTTCCGCCCCTTAAATAGCGGATATAGCTCGCTTCACCCCGGCCTATCTAAAAATGAAGTGCTCGGTGCATCTCTAATAATTACAAGGACAAAACTGAACAGCATCCTCGCCACTCCTGCCCCATAAGAGCCCCGTAGTCTGTCTATCGAAAGCTGGCCAGTGGTTGAAACATAAACTAATTTTGCGCCTTATAAGAGTTAGTTTTCAATAACATATTAATTTAACAGGCACCATCATTTCGTGGACACGACTTGCTAACCCAACTGTATTACTCCTTATTGCGAGCAGGACGAAGAAATGAACAGCCTCCTCGCCACATTTACTTGAAGCCAGATACCAAATCTGTGTCTGCATATAATGCTTACTCGCAGCACAGTATCGACTCTCTCCTACTAGTTAGACTGTATCACCGACTAACGAGAATAAATTTTACTATCTCACCAGACTCCTGATATGTTCACGCGACGGGAGAGGAGGCCAGAAGGACAGAAATACAGGCGAACAATACATACAAAGATTGTTTCGACGATAGTGGCAAAATAGTTTTTTCATTCTCATCTTATATGCTCTATGAACACTCCACCAGCCTGTGGTTTTTATCACAGTTATTTAACACGAGTGACTTCCGTCCACCTCTACGACGTTGTAGCAAACTATACTTATGCACTATGTGAACTGAACACTTGTAGCAACACTTGAAAGGATCGTAAATAATAAAGTGGATATAAAACAGTCGACAAAAATGCAAACGCTTTCGCAAAAAGGTGCGCTAAATTCGTCGTATTGTAACTCATCATATTTCACGAGTGTCTAAAAAACGAAAGCGCTTACCAATTTTGTTATCCGTACTGCGTAATGAAGATTTTAAGGCGGGGCGAAAGGCGAACATATAACATGTAAATAAAACTGAGCAGCAGGTCGGTAAGCTCATTTTGTAAATTCCGAGTCCGAGCTGATTACCCATAAAATTCCAAATATTAACGACAGAGAAATTTCCATTAGTCGAGTGATGAATTAGCCTCGGGATTTTTTTTGTCTTTATTTTTCATTTGAGCCCGAGACTAAGTAAGCCAATTTTGTTATACAATACCTACGTAATAATATATTACAAAGTATCTACACCTCGAGATTGTATAAATTGAAACATTTTTTATGAAAAAAAAAAGCATTAGTTTACAAATTTGTCTCAGGCTCTAGTAAATAGAGTTTATCTTTTAAGATAAATGTTTAAAACGATAGAGGAGTTTCCGTGCGCGTCGGCCGCCGACCGTGACCTCGACTAACGCAGATTTCGTAACAAGCACCGAGAATACGATCGGTAGCCGTACTTTAGACGTAATTATTTTAACACGAACTGCAACGATTCCAACTCGAATACCTTTTATTTTTAATATTATCTGTGATAGTTATACTTTAATGACAAACTGATATCAGCGATACTGAATTCAATGCATCGTTTCATACCTCGCGGCGACGACCGACGCGACACTGCGGCGAACTGTGGCACTACACTGTTACCGATTAAATCAAATTATGGACGATTTATATACGATAAGTTAGTGTCGATCGATATTTTAAAATTTTGTGTTAACATTGTTCAACTCTTAATGCTAACCGCACGTGTTTAAAGCCATATTGATCTCTTAAAATGCGATCCCTGTCTTAACTAGTCTGTTATCACAGAGAAGCGTATTTTACTCGTTAAGAAGTAATGTAGAATGAACAAGAGCATGTATACATACTGACGAGGCTCGGCAGTACTATATCGTGAGCACGTGGTCGTTGCGACGACGGCGGACGCAGTCCGCGCTAGGCCAGTGTATCGTTGGCAATCTTACATACTATTTTATAGCTCATTAAGTGACTGGTTTTTTTTAGTTAGAATCTTAATTCCTATTGTAAAAACGTGTGAGTGTGTAATGTATATATCTACGACTATACGCATTGTATCCGCATGAAGTGAACGTGTCACCCCCGGGGATTATTTTAGCTGTACATTTCTGAACCCTAGTGTATTTAGATTGGTATATTGCGAATTAATCTCTTCTCGTTATGTCTTCTTTTGCGAATTTTAGACTAATAGGTATAATGCAATAAATTATGAAAATAGTATTTTCAAAGCACTGTACTAATCGAATCGTCAGCCATTTTTGACCCAAATTAGTTATATTGTAACCTTATAATGATGTGTAAGTACTTCCATTTTAATAAGATTTTTTCATATGTAGATTGTACGGCAAAGTAGGACATCCCATGTGGAGCTCACTTGTAATGTGTCGATACTCGCATTGTGTCTCGCCTTAATGTTTTATAGTCACACTGTAGTTTCGGTTATAACATTGCAGGAATCCACATTATTTTGTACTAATTGTAAAGAGAAATATAATTTGAGTATCGACATAGTGAAAATGACTATGATATACTGCCAAATGCGAGGTATGGAAGAGTGGTATGTTGTGGTGCGATAGGCGATGTATGCACGAGAGTTGTATGTTGATGTACGATAGAAGAATATTTTCATTGTGTAAGAGATATTATAATCATGATAATATAATAAAATACACCAAGCTCGATGTACTGTTGACATGTCTTCTACGCTAAACCCCTCCAAAAGGACCAACACTGTAATTTTATGAAACACCCAATATTTTCTGTTTTTTATTCGAAACTTTCTCCCGCACTTCTCTCTATAGCCAAACGCACAGGGGTTTAATGTAAAAGATTAAATAAATATTAGCAGAAGTAACCATTTGAATTTTATGAACCGTCAGATTTAGACCTGTATATATAAAATATTATCATTTTGCGGTGTTTAATGACTTTATTGTAAGTGAAAATGCATTTTAGTTTTATAAGTTGTAGGCAATATTTTTAAAAGGTCATTTCTAATGGATCACTGCGATCGACAGTCGAATCTCTTAGATACAATGATTAAAAAAAATAGGAAAAACGATTGGAATAAATATAACTGGTTAAGAAAATAATAAATAATATGAATAAAAACATGTATTTCATTATCTTTACAGGCTTATGGACGGAGTAATACTTAAATAATATTTCATCAGTCTAATCTCCGAGGATATCATGATTACCAAATGCTAAATATTTTTAAAAAAATATGATAACTTTTGGTAATAACTTATTTTTAACATTTTTGACTTCAGAATTTCTAACTACACCTATAATACCTAACTAATAAACGATATCACTTCAAACTACTTATCACTGATCGCAAAGTGTGTGGTGTTCAACCACAGTGTCATCAGTTATAATGATGGTGTTCTCATCGGAGAAGTCTTGTGGCAGTTCGATCTGCGCCGTGAGTTCATGCAACCCGCCAATAAGCTCGTTCAACGACGCCTAAAACAAATAATAAAAACTATTTTATAATTTCCAATACACAGTGATAAACTAATCCAACTCTAAAAATGCTTCTTACTGTAGCCTGTTGACTGTTTAATTGTTTATCCTTACTTGTCCTAGTAAACAGTTTTTGACAGTTGTTATACGTCTTAAGAATGTACGTACACACATCAACTTTGTCTAGGGATACCAGGTGTTATTTTCATACAAACGAGGTAACTTTGAAGTAACTTTGAGGTAACTTTTGAATTTAGGATTTAATATTAACTATGTACACAAAATAATACAACTATACTGCTTACGCATTTTGGATTCGGCTCTAAGACTATAATCATAAAAAAACAAACCCCTTATTTCTCTGGAAAGGGGTGTCGACCAAGTCTGTAACTTGAGGACAAAGTCGGGAAAACTACCGGCTACACATGCAAGTAATCAGATTTTCGCTACGACCTTTCGTTCTCGAGATCCAGATAGAAAGGTCTCCACAGCGTATCCTCACATATCCTAAACGCAAGATCGACAAACTCTGATTCTTGGTGACAAACTAACGGCTACACACTCGAGATATCAGATTTTCGCTACGACGTTCCTTTCTCAAGATCCAGGTAGAAAGGTCTCCACAGAGTATCCTCACATATCTCCTAAACGCAAGACCGACAAAATCTGCTTCTTGGTGACAAAATCCGACAAACTACCGGCTACACATACGAGTAATCAGATTTTCGCTTCGACCTTCCGTTTGCGAGATCTGTGTGGCGCAGCTGTAGAGACGTCTCTACAGCTGCGCCACACGTATCTCTTAGGGTGGGTACCCACTTAGGTTCGCGAACCTCCGCGCTCCGCGAACCTAGAACAGTGATCCATGGCAAAAACAAATATTTTTACTTTGGCTACAATGTGTGCCTGTGCGAACCAGCTTCGCACACGAGTTCCCTTACGTACACACCTCGGCGCACTGTTCCAGCAGAGGCTAAACGATATTTTCGGAGCAGGTTCGCGGAGCGCGGAGGTTCGCGAACCTAAGTGGGTACCCACCCTTAAACGCAAGACCGACAAATTCCGGTTTTTGGCGACAAATTCCGACAAACTATCGTCTTCATCATGGCATAGTCAAAAAGTCAGATTTCCAACTTATTTTTGTGGCGCAGATGTAGTCCGGCACGTGTTTAATTTATTATTTTATTTATTTAGTGGAGTTGGAACACTTTTTTATCTAAGTTATTATTTGACCTCAGATGAATTACGTTTTTTTTTAATTTTAATGTTATGATTAAACAGACAAAATGACTATGTAGGTATTTAGCTACATTTACGAATTATTATACAGTATGCGCAAATTTTGGGTGTACTGGAATGTAAGGAAATTCAAAATTATTCACTTATGCTGTTCAGGCTGTTACAAGCACTTGTGAATGTCAAAAGAAACTACAACACCGTCAACACCGTACTATATAATATTATATTATATTCTGTGCCATCACCTGTTTAAAAATGTTTAACTTGTACACGGGCTTCCGCGCGTACAGTTCATTAGAAAAACAATTTTTATCTGTAATCCAAAAAAGTGTTTTATTTCTATTGAAATGTTAACTTACATATTAAATCAAATTTTTTGTATTGGAAAACCATTTGTAGTATTTTATAATGATTATTTCAATAAAGGGTTGGGTGAAGATTGTTTACCAAATAGGACAAGTAAGGATAAACAGACTTTACAAATATAAATAGGATTGATAATTTAGTTGTAATAAAAAAACGTACTTTTGTTTCCTTGAAGTCATCTAAACGGCCGTCCAGGTTCCTATCTTCACCTTTCAATTCGTGTGTCAGAACTTTCATGTGGTCGGGCAGCAAGGAGGTGTCCAGTTCTCCATTTGACTCGTCTTTGATGATCCTGAGACAAATACGCAAATAAATAATTCATTACTATAATAGGGAATATGCATCTTTTTTTTTGTATCAAAATCGAAAGTATAATGCGTGAGAAAATCAACTGTAATATTAAAACTTTTGTTTTGCGTTTTTTTTTTCTCGTGATATAGTTACTTGAAGTTAGCACACAGCAGCACTCGCCGAAAACGCTCTATACAAAAACGGGTCGAATTGAGTACCTCCCTCCTTCTGAAGTCGGTAAAAACGGACATGATTTGTGACCCTTCCGGACGACTTCGTCATTTTTTTAAACTTGTCGCTTTCCTAACTTCTCATTTTTAACTCGACTTTTTCTTAGGTGGTCTGTTTCCCAGATGACTTCGTCATTTTCTTAAACTTGACACATTCCTAACTTGCCTCATTTTTAACCATAGAAATAGAATGTCAAAGAACAACAATGTCAATAAACAAGTGATCCGAAAAACGAATGCATACATTTTATATGAGATACGTAAAATATGACTTGGATATTGTGCAAAAACACATTCACAAACTCTGAATGTCGTGGTCCGCTCAGAAGTGGGATTTTTTACCGGCAATGTGTGTATAATCCGGTATTGTATACAATGTCCCGCCCACGCACATGTATTGTGCTGCGGACGAAAGCTCTTAAGCCCGCCGGTAACGATCAATTGCGATTGTCAATTTTTCCGTCAATGCCGTTGGAGCAATTGACAATCGCTTCAATTGCACGCGTAAACGACGACAATCGCAATTGATCGTTACCGGTGGGCTTTAGACTTCTTACCGTATAATCCTACGGCGCGTATATTCGCTGCCCGTGAGAAGCGTGAGCGTGGCGAGGTCGATAGAGGCGGGGTTGTCTCTGGCTCTCCTCTCCACCCGCGTCCAGTCGAGCGCGAGTGAGACCGCGTGCCGCGCGCGCCCGCCCACAACGTGCATCCCGCCCGACACCCGCGCGCTCCCGCTCACGCACATGTATTGTGCTGCGGACGAAAGCTCTTATTACTAATGCTGAAGCCACATTATCGCGTAGTCGCGATGCTTTTCGTTGTCGTGTTGTAAAATTAGAAACATTGCGTCAAGAAATTAGAATTTAATTTCACTTAAAGGAAATCAATTAAAGGGATTAAGGGGCCATAATAGGAAAACATGGTTTGCGCAGGCCATATTTTTATATTGAAAATGTAGTCACACAGTAAGTAGCCACAAAAAAACATACGACAAGCTAAAGAGATTATCTAGTAGCTACAAGTATTAAATTGCGTATAAACCTTACAGATGATTGTAAGAAAATCAGAATATCATCAAAAGCGCTTGTCGCGGGTCATATTTTTGGCGTAAATAATAGCGGAAACGTATTGAATTCTACATCAAAATACACTTTAACGTACTGTGCAGTTGCTCCAATAACTTTTTTCAAAAAAAGATAATTGTGCTAAAGAAAATGATGAAAAAACAACAAAAAACATCGAAAAAGTGCAGCAGTCAGGTTATTTTCCATACTCTTTACACGTAGAGAAAAACACAGAGATTTCGCATAACGGAGCCTTAATTGAAAACAAACTTTAATCCCTTGACGCTGTTTCTTATTGTACACAACACAACGAAAAGCTTCGCGACATCGCGATAAATGACCCCAGCATAACAACACTTAGTCACTGTATACTGTGACTTCACTTGGTATGGTTTGAAGCAAACTTGCGCGTAGCCGTGCCCTGTAGCTGCGCCTCTCTCACTCCCACCCGCTAACATCTAATAAATTGGGTTTTAATAATTGTCTCTCTTTCTCACTGTAAAGCATTTGCTTTTTTTAAACGAGAGAAACTCGTTTATTTAAACGAGAGGCATTGATAGCATTCAGAAAATAGGCAAGTTTTAAGAGCTTGAGTAATAGGGGGCCGAATCTTGCAATAGTAAGAGTGTATGGTTCCGTTACACGAAATATTTGTGTCAATGAATGAACCCAAAATGAGAAAACCGTTCCTTTGGACCATCAAACTGAATAACCGAAGAAACGGTTTTCCCATTTTGGATTTATTCATTAACACGTTGTACATAAGGAATGACTTACGGTCGAAATGCACCCTGGCACATACGAACACAGGAAGCGGCGACTTATTGTACAAGTTGAGCGTGATGGGCGCGCGCGCGACCGCCGTCACCAGCGCCATGCGCCCGTGCCGCGGGACGCCCGTCCAGCGGAGCGCCTCGCCCGATGCGCAGCCGTATAACTTCACCTGGACAATGAGATTGCTTATTAACATACCCCCTTACTAATAAAGACTGAATAGCAGATGTATAGTTACACAATGGTTACTCTCTGTCAAACTATTTGAATTTGACATTAAAAAGAAAGTGACAAAACACTGTGTAACTATGCAGCTGCTATACAATCTTTATTAGTAAGGGGGATAGAATAGAGCCAGTACACATTTGAAGCGCGCGTTTCAAAGTTTAAGGTCTCTACCATCTGCACCGTACCATAATGGTATGGTACGGTCATGGAACCGTGCCGTGCTAGGAACGTGTCAGGCAAAAAAATTGGCTGTCTGTAAAATCGATTTACGGATTTTACGTGATAACGTCATAAGAAAACATTGGTATTCATATTCACTGCACTTTATAAACAAACAGTTGACAATGTGTCACAAGAGGCACGATTGGCCTAAGCGTTTGGCTTGTGACTCACAAGCCAAACGCTAAGGCCAATCGTGCCTCTTTATCGCTTGTTCCGCGCTCTCGTTTGCACGCATGGATCAGGCGGTCAACGTGTCAATTTTTAGTGCAGCCGGCGTTCATCGATTTAAGACGTTATCACGTCAAAAATATTATTTGTATTGAAAACTACGACACTATTCTTACTAGACCGTTCCGTCACCGGCCATGCACGTAGCGTGCCATGCACAAAGCGACCACAATTGTCGGCGAGGATATTTTGCCGGTGCTGACACGCTCTGTGCATGACACGCGACGTTGCCGAGCCGGTGAGTACACGGGTTGTAACCGCGTATGATGACCGTTATAAAAGCAAAATGAAACGGATTCCTATCTGTTTTGGATGTTGTATACGGGCACCATACGGGTAACATAGGGGCATCATACGATACGAGATGTATAAGGACACGAACATCGAACCGTTTCAGTGGGCATAGTAGAGCGTATCGTGTTGCTTTTCGTGTCTGATACGTTCCTAGCACGGTTATGTATGACACGGTGTAGTGGGTAGAAACCTGAGTGTACTCGCCCGTCCAGCGGAGCGCCTCGCCCGATGCGCAGCCGTATAACTTGACCTGGTCAACGAGCATGCTTATAGAGTCTATATATATTGGGCGGTTTGCGTTGCGTTCAGCGCGCGTTAGTGGCGTACATACACCGCGCAATGACGCGCGCTTGACTGGAAGCGCGCGTTTGAGTATGTACGGAATAAAAGAACTAGTTTTACTAATAGTACAGTAGCCCGTAGAACATTTAAATCAATAAAAAGGTTACCATTTGCCGTTGTGATATGGTTATTTATTACGAAATTATAGATACTTTAACCCAAGTTTTACAAATCGCAACCCGCCGTAACCTATATTTGTATATCTCCAAAAATGATATTTTTTTTTATTTTTCAAGGTTTACCACATGGTTTAGCTATTGTCGTATTCTACAGCTTTGTTTGATTGCCACAGATAAAAGTAAGACTGTGAAAAGTAGCCATACACAGATTTAAGACCTGATGAAAATGGTTGGACTTTATCTGGTCTTAAATCTGTGTATAGTCACTTTCCATAGTCTTACTCCCCATTGAGGGCGCTACTGTGCGACATAAACATTAGGCTCCGTAAATTTTTATTGATAATAATTAATTACATTACTATTTCCATAAAAGTACAAAGTTTATTCGTAGTTTATGGTGTGAACTTCAGTTGTGACTGTTTTCAAAAGTGTTTACCATCTATTGTGCTATAAAATAAAATAAAACTGTTCAGTGCATTCAAGCTAAGACTCAAGCAACTTTGAAAATTACAGCATACGAAAGGAACAATAAAGTTACTATTAACAACAGTTCTATTTTACGGAAAACGTGGTGTTGTGTGAGATTATGCAGAAATAATAACAAAACAATCCGTAAATAGTGGCATTGTTAAGTATATTTCTGAAAAAAAAAACGAAAATAACAAGAAATCAAAAAATCTGTGGCAATCAAACAAAGCTGTAGAACACGACAATAGCTAAACCATGTGGTAAACCTTGAAAAATAAAAAAATAAAATGTTTGGAGATATACAAATATAGGTTACGGCGGGTTGCGATCTGTAAAACTTGGGTTAAAGTATCTATAATTTCGTTATAAATAACTATATCACAACGGCAAATGGTAACCTTTTTAGTGATTTAAATGTTCTACAGGCTACTGTACTATAAGGCACCACTTTGCAAATCGCAAAGATGCAATCGTCGTGCCACTTAATTCGCTAATGAGTGTGTCCACTCGGCTATAGTGTCGCGGTGTGATACGTAGTATTTGTTTGGTCTGAACGATGTGACTATGGCAAATCGCGTTGGCACGTTGCGTCTCATGCGTGTGATATGCTCGCATGCATCTTTTGCCTGGCACCTGGCACTTAAAGCTGGGTCCACACTTATTACATTTTGGTTTGTCAGATCACTGTGTATGATTAAAGAGACGATGTTATGATAAAGACACGGGATCTGACACGCCAAAATGTTAGTGTGAACCCAGCTTTAGGGACTCTTTTAAACAATACAACCGCAGTGACTCGCGAAGAGTTGTTGCGTTGCGAGCACATACCGATCCGTTGCGATTACGACTGGCGAATCGCCAGTGACGATGATACAATAGCGGAAAACCGCCTGCAAAGACTACCCGACGAATGAAGAGTGGACTCGTAGCGATTCTCTTACTAGTGTGGGTGGCCTCTAATGCAATTCATTCATCGATTGCCATGAATTCTCATTATGAGAGTTGTAAAAAGGAGGTACAATAAAACTTTGTTTAAAAACCAAAACAAAAAAGATTTATAGGAAATGTAAAACAGTGGCACTTTTTACATAACTAGGTTCTATAACGAAAGCAATTATTATGAGATAGTAAAAAAGTTCTTACCTTTCTAGACACATCGCTGGTTTTATCAAAAACCATGTGCAAAGTTGCCGAACATGGATTGAAAGTGGTCGGATTAAAAACAATAGGTAATAATCTACACTCCATCGGGCCAAATGGAAGCAAATATGTGCCTCTAGATTCTGCACCAGGAACATCTATGGAGAATCCGTCTCCAATGATTTGACACTTCACATGGACTTTGGTATTACTGCAGTTTTTCAGGCTGAGCTCTTTTCTCCCAGCTCGGACCCATGATAATGTGTTGTAGTTTGTTTTGATGGGAAAGATTTTTGGTTTCTCAGTACCAGCACTGACTTCTATTGTCGTTTTAAGACCTGTATTGATCTCTTCAAAGACTATAGGTCTGTAAAATAAATTATTCATATAAAAAATAAGGTAGTAATGTCTCAAACTTATTCAAACAAGTAAATAACAAATGTTAGATCCCACTACCAACAGACAGATCACCAAACCACACCAAACCCTCTTTTCTCTATTGATTTATTGACTTAACTAATTATGAGGGTAGTTTTGAGTGCCCATTATATGGTGCGATCGGTCGTTACGATCCATCGTGACCATCGATCGCATCAAAATACCGCTTTACATACATACGGCGTGTACGTTCGTTTTGATCTGCCTCGAGGGATCGTAATAACTGTTCGCACCTTGTATGGAATACGCTACTCTGTTTTCAAACTTTAATGTTTTTGATAGAATAGAACCAAAATCAGGTACTGAAAAGAATACATGCAGGTCATGCATGATATTTGTTAATAAGCTACTTTAATTAAACATACGTTTCGTAAAGACTGTCTTCAAATCCGGTGTATGTAAATGTCATAGATTTTTTGACTCCTGGACGAAGATCAATGTTTGATGGTGAAAAGGTTATAGGATAATTTTGGTTGGGATTCATAAACCTCACGGCCCAAACCCCTGGAATCGTTCCAGAGTTCTGAAGCGTAACTGTTTTTTGTTCTGAAAATTGAAGCAAATTAAGTCTATAACTTCTGCAACTTAAAATACACTCACAAGCGCAAAGACTACTTTAGAAATTTTCACAATCATTCAATGTATTTATTTTTTAGTAAGTAAGTACCATGGGCAACAGCGTCGCTTAAACAGTCAGCAACATGCCCATAGTATATTTTTCTTGTAATATACAGAATAAAGAATAGATTGAATGATTGTACCATGGGCAACAGCGTTGCTTAACCACTGCTAAGGTTAAAATCGCTTGCACGCCGCGCCCGCTGTCACATACGTTTAGTTCGTGCAGGGGCGATACGCGCGCACACGAATTTTGTTGCAAACTGGTTAAGCGACGCTGTTTGTTGCCCATAGTACATTAACAAATTATTTACCATTCTTTAGATGGAGTTTCCCGCCATGGATGTCCACAACTAAATTCAAAGTTCCCACAATTCCGATGAGATCGATTTTTCTCAATACTGTTTTCACGCCCATCAAGTTCACATTGAGGACTCCGCTAAAAGAAGCTATGTTATCCGCTAAAATGAAACAATACAATTAATCATTAAATACAAGTAGATAATGGAGGTTAGACAATTTTAATAAGGTTAAATTTTTTAAACAAAAGTATTTAAGTATGTTTAAACTTACTTATTTGTAGATCAGAAAATTTAGGAGCATTAAAGGTAACAGTGACTTTAATAGCATTTCCACTGGACAGTCTACAGAGCTGTTTATTCATCATTTTCTTCCCTCTCCCAGTATGTTCCTCTGAAGACCCTTGGCGATCCATCAATACCTTATTTATGTCTGACTTCTTTACTTCCTGAGCATGTTTGATGAAAAACAAACTTTCTCCTTCACTGATAGAGAGATCAAGTTGCAAATCTATAGGGCTGTCACTCATAAGTACGAACGATTGGGAGACACTCGATTTCTCGATGGTCGGTGCAAAAGTCACTTTGTTGACTCCATCGCAAGACATGGCTTGTATCTCAGGCATTTTAATATCGACTTCTATCACACCTTTTTGTTCAATATCGCCGTCTATCGAAGCGTCTTTGAGAAACAGAGTGAACGGTAAGCATGTGTTCATTTCGACTGTAGATGTTAGGTAAAGGGTGAGGTTTTCGGATTTCCCTGGAGATAGTAGCTTTGGGAAACGCGGCAGCTCTACGGAGATGTCCCGTCCATTATTCGGCAGATCGTCGAATTGAAACTTGGCCGTTAACCAACTATCTGTTAATGTGGTCACTGTGATTGTCACAGGACAACTTGCACCTGAAATATATAGGCATCAGCATCAACATCTCAATGTTACCTATTATATACAGTATGCAGTACATCAGGGGCTTTAATGCTTAACTCAAAATCTATCACGATCGTTTTTAATTTGGCAATCGTGTACATCCATCACTGGGTCTCAAAGACAGTCTGTCATTGTCATGACACAGCAATGGACGTAGCAAGCATTTGTGCCAAATTGAAAGCGATTGCGATAGATTTTGAGTTAGACAATTAGGTGGCCTGATACAAAACTGTCTTTCAATTGGATTTAAGACTTCAGGAGTTGGACGTTAGGTCCAAAATTTATTGAGAAAATTTTATGTTTTGGTAATACGATTTGAGTTACTTAACTTTATTGCGCGAGATAGCTGATGTCTCAAAACAATATGTATTATAATTAATTTCTATTACTTTTATTTCAATTATGTCAAACAAGTTTTGATTTAAAAAGAATTAATCACTATAAAAGCAATAAACTTACCCACATAACCATTTGCTGCTGTAGACACTATTTCGACCCATTGTTCTAAAATAAACACACTAGGTAATTTAAAACATAATATCATCAAATATATAAAAAACAGACAACAGCTGATAAACCTACTACCCCACGCCCCACACTGATAAAAGCATATCATATAAAATGGATTGGAATGGATAATGATTTTTAATTTAATCAAAAAACCTTGTCCTCCTATATTTCAAAACGTGGACTACAGCTATTTATGTGCGTGTGGTGTGAGTGTTCCTCTCTTAGAAATTGATTTAACCATACGAAGAATTTAAGAAATAATTGTGCAAACTTGATGGTAAAATCGAAAAATTTGTGAAACCTATGTAGACTAAGTTATGGTCGATTATATAGAACACTCATACCGCCCGCTTCGCGAAAACGCCGTACTTGATATCATACAATATACTAGACGTATGTTAAAAAAATATGTATGAAAAATTTGTGCCTAATTTGTGAAAACTATTCACAAAATAATTCATTATCATGGTTAATTTAGATTTTATAAGGGTTTTTTAGAAACACTCACACCACACACTGTGTGGTGTGAGTGTTCCTATAATCACTAACTTTAGCTGAATAATATTGAAATATTATTTCTGTATATTATAATTTAGATTCAGAGCAAATTTGTGACACATAAATCTTGACACAAAACGTGCAAGATCAAGAGCAATTAAACATTTTGTCTTTTTCAATGCTCGTGTGAGTGTTCCATATTTTGGCATTTATTTAACTAACCAGACCTCCTATACAAGTGGAGCCTGCATCCAAAATTGTGAAAACATTTTCAAAGGAATATCTTATGTAGGGTGACCATGCATATGAAAAAAGGGGGAAAAACATTTGTTTAAGCATTTTATTACAAAAAAAGAGATAAACACGAAAGTAAAAAAAATATATTTATGGTTGATGACATGCTATTAAGGGTTGGTTTTATTGTTACCAGCATCTTTATGTAACGGTAATTTTGTTACTTACGCTATAGCATTTAGGTATTACTTTTATTGGGCTCGACGACATCTTTTTTATTTAAGTTTAATAGTAGTTTATGACACTGACGCATAAAAGTGGTATTAAAACACGAATGTGTGTTTAAAAACTGAGCCGCAAGCGAGGTTTTTAATAGTATCACACGAGTGTTTTAATACCTAGTTATGTGCAGTTTCATACACTACTTTATCTACACTCACATAAAGGATTGAACCTACTAAATAAAAGATGAACGTTACAAAAGAGAGATAGAGACATTAGGTACCTTGATACGAGTCATTTCCTTCTCTGCATCAAAAATATCGGGCGGAGTAAAATTTTCTTTACATTCACTGCTATTAGACATTTTAAAGCAAGAATTAAAAAACCTACAAAATTCAGTGCAACAAAATTAAAAAAATAATATCATCACTTTTTTGTAATGCTCTAAAAATGGCGAGCATTCCATAAGTAAAATAATAATGAGATAAGTGCATTCCAGCAAACTGAAGGCGGAAATACTATATTATTGCTGTGTTGTGTCGCGACAGAAAGCGTGTCCGGAATTTAACTGGTAAGATTTTTTTCTACGTAGTTGCAAATGCAACGACTTACAATGCGATTAAGAATTTAAAAATAAAAATAAAAAAGTACGGGTTCATTCACACAATCAAATCACAATAGACTACTGAACTCCCTTCCATAATATTAGATAAATTAAATAAAAAGTACAGAAAATTTAATAACTTACATGATAACTTGATATTGATAAACAGAAACACTGGAGAATTTAACAACAGACTGCAATAAAAATAGAATTATTATAACGCACAACTACGAGTAAAGGTTAGCCAATACGAGGGTAGACGAAAATTGTGTCCGACAAAATAAAAAAGCATACCCACCCTACATAAGATATTCCTTTGAAAATTTAAGAAAAATGATAACTATTAAAGTATAACACTTACGAAAATAGACTATGTTTTAAATTTTAGGAACAAACTTTTCACAATTTTGGATGCAGGCTCCACTTGTATACAAGGTCTGGTTAGTTAAGTAAATGACAAAATATGGAACACTCACACGAGCATTGAAAAAGAAACAAAATGTTTAATTGCTCTTGATCTAGCACGTTTTGTGTCAATATTTATGTGTCACAAATTTGCTCTGAATCTAAATTATAATATAAAGAAATAATATTTCAATATTATTCAGCTAAAGTTAGTGATTTTAGGAGTGTTCCTAAAAAACCCTTACTAAATCCAAATTAACCATGATAATGAATTGATTATTTTGTGAATAGTTTTCACAAATTAGGCACAAATTTTTCATACATATTTTTTTAACATACGTCTAGTATATTGTCTGATATCAACTACGGCGTTTTCGCGAAGCGGGCGGTATGAGTGTTCTATATAATCGACCATAACTTAGTCTATATAGGTTTCACAAATTTTTCGATTTTACCATCAAGTTTGCACAATTATTTCTTAAATTCTTCGTATGTTTAAATCAATTTCTAAGAAAGGAACACTCACACCACACGCACATAGCTATTTTAGTCTCCTACTTTTTACCGCCAAATCGTCTACTTCTCTAACATCATTATTACAATATCATTGTCATGACAAGATCATCCGCGCTCTGTGGCTTGGATATTAGTTCTCTGTAACGAAAAAAAGTTGGCCCAGATTATAACCCAAGTTTAACTTTAGTCCACGTTTAAGGAATAAGAGGTTAGTTTGAATAGATTTATCTTCTGTTGACTGTACATGGTCAATGGTTGCATGGCGTAGCATTTTAGGCCTTGATTTTAAAGATTTGTGTAGTCAAGCACTGTAGCGAGTTATGAGATTTGTTAGTGTTGTTAGGAATATCATGAAATTTAAGGACGATGGGCAAAATAGTGAAGCGACATAAGAAAACTATAGTAGGTACTATGTATTGAGCTAAACATTTTGATTTTTTTAAATAAATATAGTTACAGTAGCCAGCAAACGTTGTAGTGTAGATATAAAGAGCATTTTTGTGCAAAAAAGGCAAGTTATTTTTACAGTCACATACTTATTTACTCATTGTCCTTAAAAGAGGCATATGCATGTTAATAGTTAGAACCCCCATGGTCAGAAAGAAGCGAGCCCCACAAACCTTTAGAAAGACCTTCATGTTTCAAACGCCTCTGGAGTAAAACCTCATGCCAATCTACAGACTTATCTAACTCTTTATACTTGATATTAGGTGAGGGTACATGGGACACGTTAGCTTCGCCTGAAATCAACTGCATATTTACTCGAAGTCTTTCATTCACAAATCTCAACTAGCCAATGTTTTTCTAATTTCATGTGAAATTCTCCTCCAGCACAAAATGCTAGTGCATTGACTAATATAATAAAGGTTGCATAGAGGTCGGTCGTAAAAGTATGCAATGCACTATGGGCAACAGCGTCGCTTAACCAGTTAGTAACAAAATTCGTGTGCGCGCGTATCGCCCCTATACGGACTAAACGTATGCTGTGACGGCGCGGCGTGCAACCGATTTTAACCTTAGGAGTGGTTAAGCGACTTTGTTGCCCACATGGTACATTTTATGAAAACATCTTGGAATAGTGAATATCGCTTCAATCTCAATCGATCTCAATCAGTACGGCGGCGGAAGTCGTTTATCGCTGCGCGCACTGAGTTTTACAGTACGAAGCACGAAGCTGTTGTCAAGAGTAGGGCGTCCGTTGTAAGGAATTAATTTGTAATGAGGTTAGAGAATCTACAGATTTTACATTTTTATCAACTTTCCGTGAGTAGCATAATAAAATCAACAATTGCTTACCTTTACTAGAATGCAATGGGCTATCCTGAGATTTAAAACTTGAATAGTTTTCTTGAACAGTACTGAGAGTCGATTGACTCTTACTCGAAGGTGATTTAGACCTTGTGGCACGACGATTAATATCGTTTATCTCTTGACGAGCAGACTGAGCCAGTTCATTGATAGCATAAGCTGCATGCTCAGTGACTATAACTTCTGGAATTTCATTGTGAACCTCTTTATTCGTTCCCATTTTGTTAACCGATATTACGGTATTAATGCTTCCAGCAGAACTCGCAGTAGCAGTATGTTTAGTATCCCTTAAATGTGACACTTGAATGTTTTGGCTTGTTAATCTATCTTGTGTGGCCATTTGCTGTTCGGAAAGCAGCTGTTTCTTAGTATTCTTTTTCATTTGGAGCATTTCCGTGACACTGACATCAGATTGCCTTCCTGAAATATTGCAGTGATTGATGGTTTAAAAAATATCCTACTTCCTATTAATAAATGTAAAAGTTAAGATGTTTGTTATTCAATCACCCAAAAACTGCTGTAACGATTTTGATAATAATAATAATAAAAGCCCTTTATTCAGACATTCACACATTAAATACATTTTTTTTAACAATCATTTTCATATTCATATTATTTAATTATATTTATAAAATCATTAGTTTATTATTATATTTTTTTTTATCTGTCTGTTTGCCTTTTGTAGGCAAAGGCCTCCCCCATCTCTTTCCACCTCTCCCTGTCCTTTGCTATTGTTGTCCATCCTCCACCCGCTGTAGTCCTTATTTCATCAGCCCATCTCCTTAATGGCCTGCCACGTTTCCTTTTTCTGTTTCCAGTAAACCAAGACATAATTGTTTTTGACCATTTTTCCTTTCCCCTAATTGTATGTCCCGCCCATTTCCATTTGACTTTTCTTATTGTTACTGTAATGTCTTTTGTTCTTGTGTGTTTCTTTATCGTTGTAATTCTAATTCTGTCTGATAGTTTCTTTCCCATCATGCTCCTTTCCATGGCGTTTTGGCAAGTTTCAAGCTTCTTAATGTGGGTTTTGTTGGTTGCCCAGGTTTGGCAGCCATATGTCAGTACTGGTAATATGCAGGTGTCAAACAATTTCCTTTTAATGGTCATACTTACATCTTTGTTTTTCATAATTTCTTTAAAACTCCAATATTGTTTCCATGCGTTTCCAATACGTCTATCTATTTCTTTTGAAGTGGGTTCAGTTGGAGAGATTAATTGTCCAAGATAAATATAATCATTGACATATTCGATGGTGTTGTTATTAACGAAAATTGGTTCTTGCTTTCCATTAGTCATGGCTTTAGTTTTTTGTATATTCATAGTCAATCCAACTTCACGGCTTACTCTATCCAGGTCGTTAAGCATTGTTTCTAGTTCTTCCTTACATGGTGCGATGATTATCAGGTCGTCTGCGAATCTCAGGTGCGATGGGTTCTCGCCATTTATCGTTAATCCACAATTCTCCCAGTCCAATTTACGAAATACATCTTCTAAAACCGCTGTGAAAAGTTTGGGTGAAACCAGGTCACCCTGGCGTACGCCTCTTCCTATTTTGATTTCTTTGCCTTCCTCTTCCAGTTTGATCTTAGCCTTGCTGTTTTCATAGACGTTTTTTAGGATTCTGATATATTTATTTTCTACACCTTGGTTTTTGAGCGCTTGCCATATCTTGTCGTGATCAAGTGAGTCGAAGGCTTTGCTGTAATCGACAAAACAGCAGTAAAATGTCATATTGAATTCTTCTCCTTTTTCGAAAAGTTGTTTCACAACCTGAATATGGTCCAGTGTCGAGTATCCAGTCCTAAAACCCGCTTGCTCTCTCGGTTGATTCTCATCTAACGTTTTGGTTATTCTGTTGAGAATAATCTTCGCGAAGATCTTGTAAATATTTGACATTAGACTGATAGGTCGGTAGTTGTTGATGTTATTTTTGTCTCCCTTCTTATGCAATAGTATTATGGTTGATGTTGTCCATTGATCAGGTATTATCTCGCTCTTCAGCACCTCGTTGAATAGATAGGTAAGAGTTGGTACCAGATGGTCTATGTTTGCGATGAGACATTCGTTAACTATTCAGTCGGAGCCTGGTGCCTTGTCTTTCTTTTGGGTTTTTATAGCCTTCTCCACTTCTGCTGGTAATATATCCGGTACGTCATCTCCTCCTGTCAGGTCGGTAGGTTGACTGCTATTTTGCTTTTGGTATAGCTCTCGGAAAAAATTAGTCGCTATCGAGATGATTGCTGGACGTCTGGTCTGCCGTTCGTTGCTTCTATCTATTAAATGGGGTATCCAATCTGTTTTTTCAGTCAGTTTCTTGGCAGCTTTTTTAGTACCTCCAGTCTTTTGATTGAATTGATTGAACGATTTTGATAAAAGGCACATAATTTATTAACCTGGATTAAAAACTGGAGTTCTTTTAATATGGTTAAAAGTAAAGGATTAATGTTTATCGGACGAAGTTGCTGGGTTATTAATAAATTGTAAGTGACTAGATAATTTTTAAACTTACTCAGATAATCAGCAATTTTTGAAATGCTGAACGAGTTCTCAGCTACAGAGCTTTCTGTATCTTCTGTTATCAACCGTAGTGAAGACTGTAAGTTTCTTAATGGTACATCAGCTGTTGGTTTTGCAGTAGAACTAATATAATGTCTTTGGCTTGTCATTACTGGGTTTGGCATGTTTGATGAGGAACTTTGCGAATACAGTGAAGTGCCTGGAAGTTTAGAAATGAGATTTTAGTTAAAGTACAGTAAATAAAATTAAAAATAGAATGTTTAGTTAAAAATAAGTACTTATAAAAAGTTTAAAAGCGTAAAAGTTTACCTAATAACAACTATGCTTTTGTTTTTCTTAAATAATACTTACATTATAACAATATTTCAAATAGCAAAGTACATAGGCATATGTCTATTGAATGTCTCTGTATATAAACACAACATTAAATTAACGTTACACCCCGGGCACTCCATACAAGCGCCGCGTTTCAACCAGGGACCGGAAAACCCCTTTATCTGATTAATCCTATTGTTAGGGAAACCGTATTAAAAGGCTTCCTAAATTATAGGGTTTCCCTATCGATAGGGTTTCCGTATCAATAGGGTTTCTCTATTCATAGTGTTTATTTCATTAAGCCAATTGTTAGGGAAAGCGATTTAAAAGGCTTCCCAAATGATAGGGTTTCCCTATCAATAGGGTTTCCGAGGAGCTCGATGGCGCAGTGGTTTAGCGCCTGGACCAGCGATTGCGAAGGTTAAGTAACTGTCGTAAGGGTCGGTCATGGGATGGGTGACCAAAAATTTATTATCTCGAGCTTCTCCGTGCTTCGGAAGGCACGTTAAGCCGTTGGTCCCGGCTGCATTTGCAGTCGTTAACACCCACCAATCCGCATTGGGCCCGCGTGGTGGGTTATGGCCCATCCTCCTTATCCACCCATAAGGAAGGCCTGTGCCCCAGCAGTGGGGACATCAAAAATGGCTGATGGTCACAGGGTTTCCGTATCGATAGGGTTTCCCTATCGATAGTGTTTATTTCAATGCCAATTGTTACGGAAAGCGTTTTTAGCGGATAAGGTTTCCGTATTGATAGGGTTTCCGTATCGAACGGGTTTCCCTATCGATAGGGTTTCCGTATCGATAGGGTTCCCGTATTGATAGGGTTCCGTATCGATAGGGTTTCTTTTCCCTATCGATAGTGTTTATTTTATTAAACCAATTGTTAGGGAAATCGTATTAAAAGGTTTCCCAAATGATAGGGTTTCCCTACGATAGTGTTTTTTATTAAGCCTAATTGTTAAGGAAAGCATTTTAAAAGGCTTTCCAAATGATAGGGCTTCCCAAATGATAGGGTTTCCCCGATAGGGTTTTCGGATTCGGTAAGTGCTTATCTGAACTAACTGTATTAATATGGTTAGCCTTTCGTTGGCGTAAGTCGACGATATGCTTACCGAATCGATAGGGTTTTTGAAAACAAGTCTATGATGAAATACCCAATCAAAAACCCGTTTAAGGGTAAGCGGTTCCAGTCCTTGGTTTCAACTACCTTACCTATTACACAGACGCTACACAGTGACGTTTTTGCACACGCGCAACTGTGTGCGTGAAGTCTAGGGCTATTGAATGAGCACACGATTCGGCCCACGAACTCGCGCGGTGGGGTGAGGTAATTGATTGTGGGGCGGGGCGGAGAGTTTTCTTTCTGTAGGGTAGTACTTATATCTATTCTGTGTTATTATAATATTTATGTAGAAATAGTAAACGGAAAACAGAAGTATACCAGTGCGTAGTTCTTGTTTCCCTCCCGCCAAAATGCAGTTATTAAGTTTTTCGCAGGTTGCATTCAAGTTATTAATAATACGATTGTCGGGCAATTTCTCCGCATTGCGTGGTTGTTTCACAGGTACACTATCCAGAGATTGATCCATTTTATAGAGGTTATTTTCTTTTGTAGCAAATTCCAAAGCAGCGTTTGTTGATACTACAAATTATAAAATATTTTAGATTTTTGGCATTTACAATGCTTCTATTATATTGTAATAAATAATATAAGTAGGCTTCTCAGACAGGACTCGAACCCACACCTGCTAATGACTGCGTAGCGTAACTTGGTTAGTGCATTGGCCCAGATTTCCATGGGTGCGGACACAAGTCCCATCTGAGAAGCAATTTTTTTCTAGTACCTATATCATTTATCAAACTACAAAAAAAGTAGAAAGAAAACTTATAAAGTCCGTTGAACTATGTATGTACCCACTTCTAAAATAGGTCATGTAAATAAAATGATACCTTCAGTGATGCTTTGCCTCACAGATCTATCAGGGCTGTCAGTTTTCGCAAGTATTTTCCCAAAGTCAGGACATCTATTCTTAAAATAAGCTCCCATAGACATGTTGCTAGAATTGTTCATTCTGAAATAAATATGTTATAGGTAATGTTAAGAGGGTTTACGCAGCACACTAGCGCCGCCAATGGAAAAAAATATAGTGCTTAAATAAAGATGAAATTGTGTTCTTATCCTCCGAAAAAGCTTTGTGGTACTTTTTATTACTTTTAAACAATATTTAATGTAATGGAGTTTTATTGTGAAAAGCGGTCACTTTTTTACACAATATTTTCTGGCCTGTCGTTTAGTTGAATTTTGTTATGAAAAGTGTCCATTTTTAGTGTGCTGTATAAACGCTTTTAACACTGAAATATAATATGTAGACAAGTGCCTGCTGAATTTTTCATACTTACGTCACATTTTCAGCAAAATTAGTTTCTGTTCCCACCGGTACTGGCATGGGTGCTTCTCTCTGAACCAAAGACGCCTCATCTGCAGTCAAATCTCTCTGAAATGTTTATAACAAAATAATGGTATACCAACTTATGTATAAGTATAATGTCACAGTCGAGACATTTGAAATACATACTTTAGAATGAAATGAATAATTTGTAGCAATAGAATGTCTCATTAAATCTTCAATTTCATTAGTCTGCTTGTCCATCTGGCTAGTGAGTGAGTCTAAAGCTAATGAATGGCGACCGTACTCTTCAAATGTACGGGAGGCTCCCTGCAACGATGTTCCGATCACCTCCTCCGTGCCAGTAGAGCGTCCTGTCATTTCTCCAGGATTGAAGGCCGTCTGAAAAGAGGTATCAAATATTAATCATTAGACATAGATAAGCATTTAAATATCATGTATAAAAATTGCAAATGATTTTGTACTTACAGATTTAGACATATTTCCATTGAGAGATTCTCCAAAACCTGTAGAATACAATGAAAACTTTGTTTATTAAGTTTTAATGAAAAGTTTTAGTAAGTAATAATTGTTTTAATTGTTTGGGTTTTGGGTTTAAGAAACAAGAACTGTGTCAAAAAGCATTACAATTAAAACAAAATTGAAACTTAATTACGACGTTAAAGCAGAAATTAGATGGTCCATTTTTTCATTGATTTCATTGATGAAGCATCGAAAATGAAGTATCTAATTAGGTATGAAGTTTCATCTTTCATCACTGATGTGTGACTTTTTGATGAAAGTCACTAGACGGCCATTCGCTTTCATCGGCATCGGCCTTTCATCAGTCATCAGCATCGGAAATGAACGATAAATGAAGGGTGTAAACAGAGCCATTCACTGCGGTGAACGGCATATCGTCAGTCATGTGTTTGTGTTTATTTTGATATGCCTTTATTTTTCGCTTTTAGACTTTTTTCAACCTGCATCATGCAAAATGCATACAAGCAGTGCATGCAAGAATTTTCTCTCTCTTTAATGAACTCTTAATTCTTTAATCACAATTACCACACACAACCTGTAGCCATGAAATTTCGTGAGAATGAAAAGTGCTCAGCTTACTTTACATTCATTTTACATTTAGTGTCTAAATACAAAAAGTCATTCACTGGTCACCATTTGTTGCCTTTCATAGAAAATTAATCATTTTTGATGAACCATCTAATTTCTGCTTTACAATAGCAGACTTTTGGGCCCCAAGAAACTAGCAAAAGCTAGATTGAAAGCTGTAAAACAGTCAATAATATAGTTGGTCAAATTACCTTCAACTCTGTCCAGATCCAAGATACCAGACGATGACTCATGGTTGTTGGTGTTAGAACTTGTTTTATTTAAGTTCTGTACTACGTTAAGCCTGTGTAACAATCAAATACTTAGTATAATAACACCTAGAACAATAATTTTCTACAAAGCGCGTTGTCAAAAGTGAGTCAACTAAAACTAAAAAGATTTTTATTGTCCTAATGTAAGTTATTACATACTATCCCCGTCAATTGGTAATGCGCCTGGCGGCCATGATTTTAACCTCAAAAACGAAAAACAATTGTAAATTTTTTATATACCTAGACCCTATCTTATTGAAAATAATAATTCAATAATTAATATATAAGATTACCCATTAGCATTTTCTTGTTTCATGACATTTTTAGTTGCGGATCACGTTAACGTGGAAGTTAATGTGACAAGGTTCCAGCGCATTACCAATTGACGGGGATAATAATCATAACTAACTAGCGGCCGCCCGCAGTTTCACCCGCGTGGTTCTCGTAGGAATATCGGGATAAAAAGTATCTTATGTTTTAATCTAGGCTATCTTCTATCTAATTTCAACCAAATTCGTTCAGTAGTTTTTGCGTGATTGAGGAACAAACATCCAAACCCACAAACTTTCACATTTATAATATTAGTAGGATAAGTACAAAACAGTTTCAATTTCCCTACATTTACGAGATTAGTTACTATATTACCGGATTTTAGTTACGATTAGGTAAAGTATGAAGGATATACATTTTGGCTCGGTATTAGTTGCCTGCTCACTCTACATACGAGGACACGGCTTCTAGGTGTTATTATTCTAAGATCAAATACAAGATACGAATAAGTAAGAAGTCGAAAGAGCTTAAAATGTGCAGTAATCAAGGTACAAGTTGCGACTGTAATATACTTACACCATAGTTACTTCGAATAAAATAGGTTCAATATAGGCTACATTGAACATGTATTTAGTAATTCAGTAAGAAGTGAACTTGTAGTACCTTTTCAAGTCTTCATCGCTTAGAAGCATCAGCTGTCGCAGTGGTGAATTAATAGATCTATCTTCAGCTAAGTGAATCAGTCGTCGAATCTTGTTAGGCGTTAAACGATTATCCATTTTCGTGAAATTATTTCATCTAAAAGCCAACAACTTTCTATTTTAATTGAAATTAATAAACAGCTGTGAGCGAGCTATCCGTTAAATTCGATTTTGAATTCGAAACATCGAAAGCTGAAGAAGGAAGGAAGAAAACAAAACAACGATATTTGATTTGACAGCTTAGTCAACTGTCAAGCATAGAGAGAGAGAAAGTCATACGAAAACGAGTAAGATAGACAGAGATAGAAAATAAAACTGACTAAAACAGTGACTGACATTTGCAGTTGTTGTGAAAGCAAAGAAACCTTTGTTTATACAGCCTTTCTGTAATCTAAATAAAAGCTTGTCTAAAAGTCATCAAAAATAAATTCCACATTATTTACTACCGTGTACTGGGGTGAATAACAAAAATATTTTGTCATTTTGTGTTGCAAAGTTTTCATAAGTTAACTCTCTGTATGCTCTAAGGTTAACTCTTAACCAGTATTCTTTAAATACTCTTATCAACTAATGCGTTACGAGCTGCCCCTTTAGCATGACTAGAATATGAATATAAGGTTCTTGAGCATGACCGACGAAACACGATATATATGTCGTAGGATAATCGTATAAACCGGATCTTTACAAAAATCCTAGGACGATTGTAAAGAACCGGATAATTGAAATCTGAGATGAATTTTCACAATCGTCCGAGTAATTCTTAGGATCTTTGTAAAAGTCCTAGTATGTTTAGGAAAATCGTGAACTTGAATGCTGATTGGATAATCTAAGAGACGGTTTATAACAACTTCAGTCTGATTGGTCAGAACATATTGCTGTTGGGTTTTGAGGTTATTTCGTAATTTTGCCGAATTTAATTCTTCAATTGAAGTTTTAAGAGCATTAAAGTCCATTTAGGTTTTGCACAACAATATTGACAAGTGCTATAGAACTTTCTTAGCTCTGTATAGAAATGATATTTTTAAGATATAACCTCTAAATTGTCTGCACTGATCGAGCCTGGCACTTGTATAACATCCAATTCACTCACTTCAATGTCTCTTGATTAATGTGAGCACTCAGATATTTTAAAATAAAAAATTTAAAATTCATACAAAACACTAGAGAAATATTTGACAATAATCACAACAATAACAAACAGCCAATCAGAGCATCCGTGAGTCAATAACGATGACGTCAGCCAATCAGCGCGCGCAAAAAGATGGTGATTCGCGATTTACCTAAGATACGCCGGATTTTTGTAAAAATCCTAAACATTACTCGGATGATTGCAAAAATCTGTCTTAGATTATAATCATCCGGTATTTTACAATCATACTAGGATTTTTGTAAAAATCCTGTTTGTACAATTATCCTACGACATACATCCACCTCATGTAAACAGCTTAGAGTCGAAATTGTAACATGTAAACGCAACACAATATGGCGGACACGGCACGCGCCTTACGTCAAAAATCCTTTGTTATTGCAGTTTGTGCCACTTCCAAAGGTTTCCTTTTTCTGAGGTATACCGCCCAAATGTCGTCTCAACTTCGCCGTCGGCTTCATTTGACAGATGGTTGTAATACATTGCTACTTTTCTTTGGTAAGTTTTTATTTGTACCAAAAAGAAGTAGCAATGTATTTAATCCAACTGTCAAATGAAGCCGAGTGCGAATTCGACGACACTTGGGCGGTAGAGCCCCAGGATTTTTAAAAGTTTGTTTCTTTTTTTCAAAAATGTATTCACCCGGGGCCCAACCACCTAACTCAAAGCTTTAGCCAGAGCGATAGCAATGTTCTGTCCGTCCTTGTCATATCATAATACGATGACAAGGACGGACAGTGCACTGACGTCATAAACCAAAGCCAGAGTCAAAGCGATAGAGTTAGGCGGTAGACCCGCCCGGTTTACCGGTGCCACAGAAGACAATAGATACCTACTTATATTTTTTAGGTATCAAGATTCAAGCAGTACCTTTCCCACTAAAGAGCTGTTGTTTTGTTTTGAAAATTAATAAAGGAAAAGAAACACAAAATTTGTAAATGATGATTTATTAATGAACATGCTGGTCTCACTTCAGGCAGTTTTTTTTACAGTGTTTACTGATCACATTTCATTATTTAGGTTTCTATTGATAGCTGGGGTAAAACAAATCAAATAATTCTTGTCTTCACATTAATTTTGAAGTTACAAATTGACAAAACTTAGATAGAATTAGGACCAGTTAAGGGTAAAGCATTTATTTCTTTGTTAAGCCTTATTTGCTCGTTGATGGCTCTCCAAGCATCATCTTTCTCCTTCTTAGTAATTGGTCTTTTCTTTTGTTTCGCTGCCACCATCTTTTTATAAATATCAATACACTCCATATCCACCTGATCCAATTGTTTTTTAAGATTCAGCCTTATCATTTCTTGTTTGCACAAACCGATCAGGTTCTTCAAATTGCGACAATTATCTTTCCGTACAGCGGTAAGTTCAGTTTGACATTTTTTAATTTCTGCTAATATCTCATCATCGGCAGGATTAGTCAGAGGGGGCAAATCTTCAGGATCCAATATACCTTGTTCCACTAATTCCTTTCGAAGGCATTTCTCTAATGTCAGCGAGTTTTTATAGCTATTCTTTGTGTTTGTTATTTGTTTTACTTTCACATCAGGTACTTCATAAGGCATAACATTTTCTTCCATCAATGCTGACACTAGCCTCTGTGTCAATGGTCCAGTGATCATATTTTCATTCGATTTTTCCAACTTCTTCCTAATACTGGAAGCTTCAGGTGACATTCCAGACTTATGTCGGTTCGGATTAGAAGCATTCTGATCTTCAGCCAAATGTTCATCAGCCCATACTTCTGAATAGTGTCGTCCAAGTGGTGGTATAAGCGGTAGTGTTGTATTACTGCTTTGGGCCAACAAAGATTCCAGAAATTTTATATCATCTAAGGTGATCGGAGCACAATATGGTTCAACAGAGTTCCAAAATTTATAAGGGATATTGTTCTTTGGCAGGGCGAATTGAGACATTTCTAATTTCACAGAATTATCAGAGTTCGGGTGATCATTTGAGTAACTGTGAGCAGCACCGGAAGCATTGGAGAAGTTTTTGAATTTAGGCACCTTCGGTTGATTGGATAATTTAGTGTAATCTTTGGTTTTCACTAATTTATCTTCCATAAATTTCCTTTTGACAGGGTACTGCAGCTGTTTACCTGCAGCTTTTCCCTTCTTTTCACGCTTCGACTCATTTGTGTCGATACTTTCAATCTCTGACTGAAAGTAGCGTATTCGGAGAGCAGTGTTGCAAAGCAGCGATTCTAGTTCCAGTTGCAAAGCATCCAGCTCGTCCATTCCTATCTGCTCATCGGCAGACCTCGCCGCTACGGCAGTAAATCGTGGGAGGTGCACAGCATTGTCTTGAATCTTGGTGTACGGTATGGGGCATACATCTGCTTTGGTTTTACCGACGGATACAGCCCCTGGTATTTTAGCAGGTTTGGTGTAGGGTGATATACCAGGGCTTGAAGGTTTTCCCGTATCGTGGCCTTTGGTAGCCAGTCTTCCTTTACTATTGTGGTGCATTCTCTTTCCCAGCATGTTAATTATATTAAATTTACCCGCGTAAACAACAATTGGGTACCTACCAATGACATGTCATAACGTCACTCCAATCCACTATATCCCGAATGCTAGTGATTTGAAACCAATATGATATAAAGTCCATAATATTTGTAACTTATTGAAATTACTATTCACTTGAAATAATCATTAGCTACGACAACACACAATCCAACACAACAAAAATTCCACGACGACTCATCAACAGCATCCATATTTGTCCAATCCAAAGACAAGACATTTTTTTTTACTCTTGTATGTCTGGCTGTGGCTGGTCATGCATGATTAAAGCCCTGTTTACATTTGCTACAAATTAGTAATCGGTGGTTTACATGGGTCAAGCGATTAAATAGCAAGCAACTAAATGGGCAACTTAATTTTAAGTTTAAAAAGTGAAAAGTCGTTCACACGTAGCAAGTGTGACCAGCCTTTCTATTGTCTAATTTTAAAATCTATCGCAATCGCTTACAGGATGTAATACATTGAAGCTTCTTTTTGGCACAAATAAAAACTTACCAAAGCAATGCAGCAATGTGATGTGAGTGATGTGACACATCCATCTGATAAAACGAAAGCGATTGCGATAGATTTTTTTGAATTAGACAATTAGCCCCCAGAGTTGCCAATTACGATTATTACGAAAGACCATAGTATCCGAATGCCAAGCTAGTAATAATGGCTTTTGACTTTGTAATCGGCAACACTGCCTTTAATGTCAAAATACGTCAAATCAATGTCAATTTGACATTAGTCAGTGAACCGAACACCGCCCGACTCGGTTTTCCTCTGTTTCGGTGCTTTCTTCATGTTATTTAACAAATTAGTGTGAAGTTCTTCAAAACAGAAAATATTTTGCTGAGAATTTAGCCTATATTTGCCACTGCCATGCCTATGACAATATGAAGCACTCTTTATTTTGATAGAATGCAACCTTCTACACAGCAAAATATTCAATGGCTACAGTTTTCATGATTTATTCTGTATCTTGTACTAATAATTTACTAAATTAGTCTTTGTACTAAGTCTCAACAATGAAACACTTGAAATGTTGCCTTTGTTGTGAAAGAACTTTTGAATCCAAACTAGCATATGCTGAACATTTGACTAGTGTATTAGCAAATTTGTCTTGTCCTGTATGCAATAACAAGTGGTCATCGTTAGCACATCTCATAGAACATCTGAATCTTGATGAATGCCAGCCTGATAATAGCTTAACTGATAGTTTACAAGAAATTACTAGCCCACAGATTGATAAGCCGTGTTCTTTACTCAAATCTTACGATGTTGATGATGGTAAGTAACTTATAAATTAGTAGTTGAAGTAATATAATCATATTAGTAAGTCCTGTATATAAATTATTGGTTTGTGGAAGCTCTGAGTAGGTACCTAATAAGAATAATCATTGAGGTTTAAAAACACTTGTATCTTTTGAGCATAGTTCTTACTGTTATATAATAAAAAAGAAATTGTTTAATCTTCAAGTTTCTGATGCAATCTTCAAGTTTCTAGTACAATCTTCAAGTTTCTTGGGCCCGTTCTTCTTGTCAGTTAAAAAAGACTGGAATGGGTGGTAGGAAAATATAGACGATTCAAAAGCACAAAGGCACTTAATTATCAAATGATAACTACGTGAGCGTGGACTAAATGAAAAAGCAACTTTTGAAGCTATTATAATATAATTCGCAATCTTTTCGGTCACAAATATTTTCACCTGACGTACACACAGTAATGACAACTTCAATGCATGAAACTCTATGCCACGACCAGCCAGCCAGTTTCCAACAGTTTATTTGAATAAAGAGATTTTGACTTTGACTTTCTTCCATAACTTACACTTGATGTCATGAAAAATATACTATGCGAGCCAAAAAATAATAGTACTGTCAAACGACAATCTTGATCTGTGTTCCTTTTCTTGCACATCCTACACTCTCAAGTGGAAGCGAAACCAGGCCTCCTTCACTCTCTCAAGGTCGCGCAATAGGCACCTACCGCTAGCCGTGCCGCCGGCGGCACAAGTGAGCAGCGGGCTGCCACATGCCCGCCTGTGTAGTCGCGCGGCATCTTAATGCCTGCATACGTATTGTCTCTTTATAATAGTGACAATGTCAAATCGCCATTACTATGCCGTGTACAGATGTCAAAATCAAAAAACCAATAAACAATTGTCGTTTTTCACATTATGATATATGCTACACAGTTTATTTAAAGGAAGACGACCCTAACGTTGCGTCGTCAGAAAAGGTAAGAGCACGCTATAGAAAGAGAGGCAACTACTATTAGCGCTGTGTGACCTGAATTGTACTTTATTGTGTTGGAGCAAAAGTTGCTATTTATTTAAATGACTGCAGAATGCTGCTCCTGTACTTGTACTATTAGTTATTCTGTGGCGAAATGCAAACAAATATGGTCGTTTTGACAGTACTATTCTTATTTGGCTCGCATAGCACTCATCAGTGTTAACCTTCTAAAAATATAATTTATACCCAAAAATGCAGAGATATAATTAAATGTTACAGTAAACACACATATGCATGCATTTCAAAGTTTGCCTGATAAATTTCAGAAAATGTAAATGATCAAGAACCTGACATACCAGAGAGTAAATACACGGTCACGACAGATGAATCGGGGAATACATTAGTTGGTGATGGCGAAGGCAATGTTTATATAGGGGTACTAGAGAAAGACAAGGCTAGTGTTCCCAGTCAGGGGTTGAAGCTGGTCAGTGGTAATGATGAAATGGAGCACTTTGTCATCATGTCGACCGGAGTCACCGATATGAATTTGGATAATGGAGTGGTTACTAAACAGAATAGTGATGGCACTATATCCTTACAAACAATTAGTGGTGAGTACAAATCTCGGCACGGATCTTGAACAGTGACAGTATGTGCATAAGTCAGTAATGATTGCTGCCTCATCTTTCAACAAAAAGAATGTAATTATCTATATAACATTAGATAATTCTGTTTACCTAGATTATAATATAAGTTTTACCTGTATTTACCTACATACTTATTTACTCCATAATTTCTAATTACCCATAAGTGAAAACATGTAAATGGCTTATAGTTACACACATCTGTAAGTTTTCCTAACAATATAAAACTAGTGGCACCGTGAGCTGTAGACCTCGCGATAAAATAAAATAAAATGTCGCCATGAAGTTTTCAAAACACACAGTAGGTACGTGAGTTTTCGCAGCATGATGGTGCTTCTAATTTTGATAATTTTTCAAAATGGGTCAATATTTTTTTTATAAATTTGGAAAAATTGGCTTGACTAAACTGTTATATATAATTATCGAACCTACTCACAAAATTTCACCAGAATCGGTTGAGAAATGCGACCTGTAAAGGAGATCAAACAGCCGGAAAGCTGGGCTGAAATATGTTTTTTTACATATCTCTGTCATTTTATTAAATTTAGAAAAATTGCCTCGACAAACAATTTCTATATATTTATCAAATCTGCTCACACAATTTCACCGGGATCGGTTGAGAAATGCGACCTGTACAGGAGAACAGACAGCGCCAGAAATCCGGACTGAAATACGATTTTTTTACATTATCTCCGCCATTAAAAAAAAAAATTAAAACTGACTTGACTTCATAAGAATCGGTTGAGAAATGCGACCTGTAGAAGAAAACAGACAGAACTGGAAAGCTGGACTGAAATATGTATTTTTAACATTTCTCCGTCATTTTAAAAAATTTCAAAAATCATTTTCATGTCATTTTAAAAAATTTCAAAAAACTGGCGTGACAAAAAATTCTATATTATTTTCGAACCTGCTCACAAAATTTCACGAGAATCGGTTGAGAAATGCGACCTGGGGCCGTACCGGCTAACGAATCGATTATCGAAAAGCCTGCTGGGTTTCAACTTAAAACAGAAAAGTCAAAGTAAGAAATTTCGTCTTGTACTTTCTGTTGACGTAATTTGGAAGATATCGATGTTCGTGTGACAATATGAATTGGGGTTCGCCATTTTCGCCCAATTGGGGCTCGATTTATCTGTTTTAATTTGAAACCCAGCAGACTTTTCGATAATCGATTCATTAGCCGGTACGGCCCCTGTAGGCTGGGACAGACAGCCGGACATACGAAAGAATTTTTGCCCAAGCTGAAGCAGAGACGCTTTGTGGGCGCTCAGTCAATAAAATATAACAATAAATAAAATAGCCTTTATTGCATTATTTTGATATGTAGTGGGTTTAAAAGAATGTACTTTAAAGGTACTTTAAATGTACTTTCATAATAAAATTTAGATACCATTTACTTGTGAAAATAATAAAAAATTTTGGAATGAGTTGAGAACGTAACTGAAAAAAATACTAAAAAGTCATAAGCTCCTCCTTTTTTTTTAATCACGTAATTGCACATCACAAATAAACAAACTGAGGGAAATTACTATAGTAATGGTGATTCTGTTTACTCTTTTAATATCTTAGGTCAGTGGTTCCTAACCTTTTTAATATTGTTATCCATATCACTTAGTAGGGAAGTAGACTTTACCCCCAGCATTTGTTGTCGCCGTATCACATTCACAACACAATATAGAGAGCAAATAGTGTTTTAAGTACCACCTCTGTTACCCCCATAGAATAGCTGTTTTACCCCTGCGGGGGGGTAAAACGCTATTCTTATTACCCCCAGATTAGGAACCAATGTTTTAGGTGAACTGTACACTTGATTTTTGGTATTGACAGTATACCTATAGTGCCTGCTACATGGCTGCCGACCATGTCCTAATCAAGGTGACTTTTGTGGTTTGCAATCATGTAGATGGAGGCTTATCTACCAAATTGTGTCTCAGTTGCCAGCCAAGGTCACCTTGGTTGGAACGTGGTTAGCAGCTGTGTAGCAGGCACTTTAAGAATAAGAGAGTGAAAATAAAAACTTTGGCTGTTGCTTAAAAAAATATGCACTGGTACAATTTTTATTTTCAGATGTTAAATCCGGAGCTGCAAATGAGACAGTAATAGCTCCATCGGAGAATGAGAGGGAAGATAATCAAGAGGAGCTTTACACCTGTAATACATGTGGGGTTTCTTTCTCCTCTGTACTTGAACATATACAAAACTACCACAACGATCAAGAAGTTGTTGTTGAGGTAACTTGTTAATGATTTTAGTAAAAAATGCGAGATTTTGTGCATTAGAATTTAGTATTGACCAGGATAAAAAGTATCCTATATTTTAATCCATGTTATAAATAAACTATCTGTGTGCCTCATCCAAATCTGATCGGATCACATTCATAATATTAGTAAGATCTGCCCCCTAATTTTGCAACTTTGTTGCAATCAAGTCTGACAGAAATTGCAGTTACATTGCTGCTTTAGCAAGAACCAATGTGACAACTATCTTACTTAAAGCAGCAATGTTACTGCGGTTTCAATCGTTTTCAATCGAGAATTGTTAGCAACAGAGTTACATAATCAAGGGGCTGGCTATTTTGCGTGCATAAGCGTGCACGTAGACGTACCATGACTTGTAATGTCTGAAACTTTATAAGACATGGCACACCGCTTGCGTAACGCGTAGACTGATGCGTAACACTACGCATTGCAGCTCGTGACGTTGTACTCAATGGCATTCCCTAGTGGACATCACACCGAACACGCACGTATCTTTGCTGCGCGTGTCTACGAAGCCAGTGTGCCCAGGCCTTTAATTAAAATACGAGAATGTATTGTATATGTATGTATAGACTAGATACCAAGTAAAGGTCCTTCGAGCCGGATCGCAAGAATTTTTATGCAAGTTCGGTGATATCTATAAATTGTTGTCTTATAAGACGAAAGAGATAAAAGTCATAATATTTTGTACCCTCAGGAACCGTTGGACGATGAAGAAATGGGTGTTAATTATGATACAATTGGAGCAAAAGGCTCTATTAAACAAGAAGCCCCGAAGCGTGTAATTACTGATAATGGTGACATTGTTGATGTTAAAGAACCTTTAAGTAAGTCAAGTGTACTGTATAGAGCGTCTCAAACTTAATGGCGGCTCAAAACATCGCATGAGACGATGTGCAGAACACAATTTCGATGAAAGTGGGTGGAAGAGAGAGGTAAATGTTCTCTTTCTATGTTGTTTTTAGGGTTCCGTACCAAAATGGTGAAAAAGGAACCCTTATGGTGTGACTCAGTCTGTCTGTCTGTCTGTCACAGCTGGATATCTCGAGAACTACTAATGGTATTAACTTGAAATTTAGAATAGTTTGAGATGACATTTTCCCAACTATTTTGCAAATAATAAATAATTAAAAAAATAAATATCTTTTTTACCACAGGGACTGAAAAGAGGTCTTGAAAATTTGAAGTGGAGCTACTAGGGCATGTGGGGTATCATATGAAAGAGCGCCGTTTGCACGTTTTCAATAATTTTTTCTTTTTGTTTTAGGCCGCATAGTTTTCGATTTATAATGAAAAACGTAAAAAATACCGTCCCCCCCCCTTATCTCCGAAGTTTTCAAAGAGAAAAATCTGAAATAATTCTATGTGATAGCAGTTTATAAAAAGATTACAGGAAAAATAAAACGATGTCTCAATATAGTACACCTTTTTAGAAATTATCAAATTTCTAAAAAGTAAACATTAGTTCCACTATCGGTCAAGAGATGGCGCTGACCTAAAACTGCAATAGTAATTTTATTATTCTACTCTGCAGTGTGGTTTCATGGTGCAATTATGATGGTACGGAACCCTCGGTGCGCGAGTCCGACTCGCTCTTGACCGGTTTTATTTTCTATAATGTTGTATTTACTTTATGGTATGCAATAAAATATTGAATTGAATTAAATGGTTTGCCACAGCTACGCGGATAGTGGCTAACTTCACTGACGCCATTAAGTTTGAAGCGCACTGTACCAATGTACAGTCAACGGCACGTCAGACTATACAATGTTGACCTTGAGACTGTCCTTATGTCGTACGTAATAAAAGCTGTTTTCGTAGTTTAACTTTATCGTACCGTGCTGTGTGTACTAGCCAAAGAACTGAAATTCTGTTAAGGCTAGCTAATTGATAACGATTACTCACTTTCCGCCGAGATCATTCGCTAGCTAGAGTGAGATATTTCGGCTGACAGATTCCGTGGCAGAGCTCTGAAGCTAAGCTACCGTTTTCTCGCCTTCGGTGATTTGTGATTGTTAATGGTGAAAAGAGATAAAGCTACGAAAAAATACGATACCGAGCAGGGGTCGTACCGGCTAATGCATCGAATTTTAGGTAAGTCTGCCCGGCTTCAAATCAAAACAGATAAATCGAGCCCCAATCAGGCCAAAATGGCGAACCCCAATTCATGATGTCACAAGAACATCGATGTCTTCCAAATAACTTCGGCAAATAGTACAATACGAAATTCCTTACTTAGATTTTGTCTGTTTTAAGTTGAAGCTCGGCAGACTCGCCGAAGTTCGAATAGTTAGCCGGTAGGGCCCCAGGGCAATGTAGGTTAACCCAAAGGCCGCCTAAGCACCGACAGGTGCCAAGATTAGCGCCGAGCTTAGATCCTAGATTGTGTATCCTAGCAAATAACCAGTACCCTTAGCACGAACAGCTATCGAAAGAAATAACGCGCGTTAAATCATTCGATAGTGCAATTTTGTATTGGAAATTTGTATAACACCATCTACCGCCGAATAGCGAAATTAAAATTTCCATGGATAATTCTCTATCGAGTAATTTTACGCGCGTTTTTTTATTCGATAGCTGTTCGTGCTAAGGGTAAAGGGTACAGATACCAGGTGTAACAAAAAAAGACCCTCAACGAAGCCGAGGCCACGTATTTTGCCCATCATCAGGACCATTTCTGTTCAAAACTATTGCTGGGAAACGATTTTAATTTTTGGTGTTAAAAAGAATTGCATACATTACCACGCAATGTAATGCGTACAACAGACCGCGCCTGCGAGTTTGAAAGGCAGCGTTTATGTGCGTGCCCATGAGATACATTGAGTGATGACGTTTTGAAGGCATTGTTTGTTACGAAATACTAAAAAAATTGATAATGTAATTTCACAAAAAAATTTTTTTTTTTACTTTAACCTTCAATAACTTGGTAGCTATTGGTTTCCCAGGTATAGTCTAAAAAAAACCGGCCAAGTGCGAGTCGGACGCGCGCACGAAGGGTTCCGTACCAAAAACGGCAAAAAATCACTTTTGTTGTATGGGATCTTAAATATTTATATTAAGTATTCTGTTTTTAGTTTTTGTTGTTATAGCGGCAACAGAAATACATCATCTGTGAAAATTTCAACTGTCTACCAGTTGTCGTTATTAATATCGAGCAAAAAACGGCAAAAAAAAAAATCACGTTTGTTGTATGGGAGCCCCCCTTAAATATTTATATGTTATATTTTTAGTATTTGTTGTTATAGCGGCAACAGAAATACATCAACTGTGAAAATTTCAACTGTCTAGCTATCACGGTTCATGAGATACAGCCTGGTGACAGACAGTCAGACAGACAGACGGACAGCGGAGTCTTAGTAATAGGGTCCCGTTTTTACCCTTTGGGTACGGAACCCTAAAAAATGATCCTGCCTGATGATGGGCGGAATGCGTGGACTTCGGCTTCGTTGAGGGTCTTGAAACACCCGTTATATCTAGGCGCTAGTCCAGGCACCTGTTGGTGCGTAGGCGGCCTAACCTGTCCGTGTTGGAGGCCCACCGCGCTTTTTGCTGCAGCAGCATTGAAAAATCTTTCATCATCATCATATCAGCCGCACGACACCCACTGCTGGGTATAGGCCTCCCCCAAGGATTTCCACGACGATCGGTCCTGCGCTTACCACATCCAGTGGCTTCCGGCAACCTTCACCAGATCGTCGGCCCACCTTGTCGGGGGCCTACCCACGGAGCGTCGTCCGGTGCGAGGTCGCCATTCAAGAACTTTCCGCCCCAACGGCCATCGGTTCTTCTCGCTATGTGTCCAGCCCACTGCCACTTTAGCTGAGCAATCCTTCGAGCGATGTCGGTTACTTTAGTTCGCCTGCGGATCTCCTCATTTCTGATTCGATCACGCAGGGAAACGCCGAGCATGGCTCTCTCCATTGCACGCTGGGTGACCTTGAGCCTCCTTATGAGACCCATAGTTAGCGAACACGTTTCACTGCCGTAAGTCATCACTGGCAACACACACTGGTCATAGACTTTCGTCTTGAGACACTGAGGTAAATCGGACACGAAGATTTTTCGGAGCTTCCCGAATGCTGCCCATCCGAGTTGGATTCGACGAGAGATCTCCTTCTCAAAGCTGGACCTACCTAACTGGACTGCCTGTCCTAGGTATACATAATGGTCAACAACTTCAAGTGTAGTGTTCCCAACATGAACTGGAGCGGGCACAACATGGGAATTCGACATGATTTTCGTCTTATCCATGTTCATTTTAAGACCCACTCTTTGGGTCTTTACCCAATTTATTGTGTCTTGTCTTTTGGAAAAATCTTTACCCAATTTTAATGGAGTATTATCTAACTTTCAGCTATGGAGATCAACCCTCTGCCAGTAAAGTGTGAATTGGTAGTGGTTGAAAAACCTAAAAGTCAACAGGGGAAACGCTACGTCCAGATTGATAAGTTTTGCGACAGTGTGGTGAAAAATATAAACCAACAGCGTAAGTATTTATTTTGTAATTTATTTGTTATATTACTTAGGTTCAAAGTTGCCAGACGTCCCGTATTTCGTATTTCACAATTTAAGTGCGTCTGCGGGTCGACATAGATTAAATTAGAGCTTACTCATGCACTGCAAGCATCTGTCCGTCAGAAAACCAGCAATCTACAGTGTGTTCAACAAGAACGTGACCCGGCCACCTCCGAGGTCCCGGGTTCCACACCCGGCTGGGTCAATTTAAGATAAACGAACTTTTTTATATTGGCTCAAATCTGGATGTTTGTAGTTCTACCGGTGTCTGTGATTTCCATAACATAAGTGTTTTAGCTACTTTGAAATCAGAGCAATGTTTGGTGATGTTGTCTAGTATTTATTTATTTATTAATTATTATTATTAAAAAGATGATCAGCGATTACTAATGAATACGCCATCCACTATCGACTATCAGCGGTATTTCATTTCAGTTCATTAATTCAGCCAAATTATTACTCATTTACAAAAAAACATATTTAAAATTATTATTTTATTACAAATTCATTAGAAATAAATTGGTTATTTCTGTCAGAACAACAGAAATCACCTGTTTCATAAACTTTTAAGATTACATTAAATAAATACAGTACAATTACTTACAGAAAATGGTGGGCCATATCATAAAGTTATAGTTAAAGAAATGGTTGTATCTGGAGAAAATGTTAAGACATACTTATGTGTGTCGTGCAATGTATACGTGAACAATTTGGACGACTTTAAGAATCAGCCGTGCAAAACTTGTAAGTGAAACTATATATTTTATCCTTACTTGTAAACAATCTTCATCCAACTCTTTATTAAAATAATCATTTATATTATGCAACAATTGGTTTTCCACACATATAATATGAAAGATATCATTAGTTATTAATGAAAATTTGATTTAATAAGTTAACAGATGTATAACAACTGTCAAAAACTGTTTACTAAATAGGACAAAGGATAAATAGACATCTAAAGTCATGAAGGTTTCGCACACCCATTACTATGAGGTCTCACAGTGCCCACAACTATCAATCACACGTAGTAATACGTAGGTAAAACAAATTTCAACGCAGTACGTACGCATCAAAAAATATAGACGATCCAAAAGCGCTTAATTACTAAAGTTTATTTGAATTAAATATATTTTGACTTTGACTCGTTTGTGTATTGTTCTTGAAAGGTTGCTTTCTCTGTAATCGCTTGGAATAAGTTACGGTTTTCCGTAAAAGTTTCATTAGGTACACAGGCATGGGCGTGCCGAGGGGGGGGGGGGGGGGGGGCAGCTGCCCCCTTGGATTTTGATTACCTCCAACTAACTATCAATTGTTATCAATAAAAGTTCTTATTTGCCATATAGTATATTTGATTTACAATAAATTTACCCCCCCCCCCCCCGGGGGCTATCCAATAGATTTGCCCCCCCCTGGCCTAGAACCTGGGTACGCCCATGTACACAGGTAATCTCAACCCAGATTGGTTCTTAGTTCTGTAGCAGTCCCCTAGCTAGCGCAACAAAACTAATGATGAAAGTATTTTCGATTCAGCAAGATCGGCGTTTCTGTTAGAATACAGACTATATTTTGTGCTTTTTAGTAGGTAACTAAATCTCTATACTTGTCGCATTTAGAGAGAAAGATTGGCACCTATTTAGAAGATGTCAATACTTATTGTTGAACTGTTTTGAAACAAGTATATTATTATTATTTTTTGTTATCATTTCAGTCAAATACCCTTGTCCGCACTGTGACGTCGCTTATGAGAATTCCAAATCTCTCTGTGCCCATATGAAAGTTCATAAAGTAAAATCGGGTGAGAATATTTACCTACAAAAAAAAAAATAAGTATTTAAGTACCTAAGTATTTGTGGTTGAATGAACTTATTTTTTTCTTTTTCATTAACAGTTAATGGCATACCGTTGGCAAGGGAAAACTTTGAATGTGAGATATGCAATACAATGTTTATATCAAACAAATCTTTGAAACTACACAAAAGGATGCATGATCCTATAAAGTAAGTTTGTTTTAAAACCTTATGTTTTTAAGAATAGAAGCTATTTTGCACTGTAGCTTGCTCTTGAAATATAAAGCTGTGATTAATGCTCAAATGTTTTTTTTAGCTTAACTTATTGGTTTTCTAGTTTTCAACATTGCAATTAAACACTTTTTTATGCAATAATTTTAACATAACATATTGTCCATAAGGTGTGTTTTCATACGATCGCTTTCCCGTTCTCTTTCACTTTTATCTGACGCATATCTCAAGGCATTCAATAGCGCACGCTGACCGTGCAATATTAAATAATACCTAACAATATTGACAAAATATCTTAAAAATATAAACTTAAAATGAGAAATATTATTAGAAAGATGTTCCAATTGTCATTGTTCAAATTAGTTAATAATAGTAACATATCTTTTTAAATTTGCTACTTCTTAGATAAAAGGATTATTTACATTAAAGACTCGTTATAACGAATACAGTACCTATTAAGTTATAAGGTCACATTGATATATCACTACTTAACAGGGCTCGTACGATAGAACCGCCTATAGAAACGGACGACGGCTCAGAGGGCAGCGCCGACCGGTACCGCTGTAACATCTGCGAGAAGTTGATCCCTCTCTACTACCGCACTATACACCAGAACTCGCACAAAACCGACGACCAGATGAACTGCGGCATTTGTAACAAGAAGTTCCAATCTAATGAGTATTTGGAGATGCATATGAGTGTGCACAATTTAGATAAGGTAAGTACGCAAATTTTTTTCACCAAAAAAATAACCATAATGATACAAAAACGAGATGATACGCCCGACGGATCGGTCAGAAATGTGAGCGCCCGCTTTAACCGAATAGACGCGGCCGATGATACGCCCGACTTACCTTCGGTCAGATATGTAAGCAGGCTTAACGTTACCCTAAGCTTGCCTACATATCTGACCGAAGATACGTCGGGCGTATCCGTGCTTTAGTGCTTCCGGTATGTTCGCGACGCCGCGAATCAACGATTTTTACGCAATAATGCGAACACGCTGTGCCTCAAAGCTTGCAAGACTGCGGGCCAGCTCGAACAGCATCCTGTCAACGATAGCTGCTAGGTGGGACAGCTTAATACTGCGCCGCTGCACTCAGTTGCATGCCCGATAAGCTACAATATAAGTACCTACCGTATTATGAGAAAAATGTTACTAACACTAGTTATAAGTCATCATTGTTACTAACAAATTATATGGACTATGTCTGAAATAAATTGATTATTATTATTATCGTTAACGTTACTTTAAGCCTGCTTATATATCTGACCGAAGATACGTCGGGCGTATCATTATCGTTAACGTTACCTTAAGCCTGCTTACATATCTGACCGAAGATACGTCGGGCGTATCATTATCGTTAACGTTACCTTAAGCCTGCTTACATATCTGACCGAAGATACGTCGGGCGTATCATTATCGTTAACGTTACCTTAAGCCTGCTTACATATCTGACCGAAGATACGTCGGGCGTATCATTATCGTTAACGTTACCTTAAGCCTGCTTACATATCTGACCGAAGATACGTCGGGCGTATCATTATCGTTAACGTTACCTTAAGCCTGCTTACATATCTGACCGAAGATACGTCGGGCGTATCATTTTCGTTAACGTTACCTTAAGCCTGTATATTATCGGTAACGTTACCTGCTTACATATCTGACCGAAGATGCATCGCTCATCATCGGTCAGATATACAAACCCAAAACCAAAACCCCTAATATTAGCTGCAAAATTGACTAAATTAATAGTCTATGGTGTGGGTAGGGAAATCATATTTTTTTCCGCAGTTAAATTTTCGCAAATTTGTCATCGCTATATCGCATGGATAAGCACACATAGTACTAGAGTCGCTAATCACCTAAATCAATATCAATACCTTCATTCATTCTTCGTTTTTCTTTCTGAGAAAAGCTGCCGTTATATCTAAGCTTAAGTAATAATGTAGATTTTCATAATAGATTTTGGTTGTAGGTGCCTTCAAATAAAAATGATAAAACTCTACCATATTGCTGCGTATACTGCGACCGACGGTTTGCAAGGCCACACGAGAAAGTTAAACACGAAAGAATACATACAGGTACAAATGTAGTATTTTAGTTTTTCAATTGCTCAGTTAAGCAACTTTCGTAAATGTCTGTTCTGGGATGGGTGACCAAAAATGTATTATCTCAAGTTCCACCGTATTTCGGAAGACACGTTAATCAGTTGGTCCCGGCTGTATTTGTAATCGTTAATACCCATTAAATTCTCATTGGGCCCGCGTCGTGGGTTGTCGATGGATGACGTAATTTTTATTCTACGATGTATTTTGACATTCTTTATATGCGTGGGTTGTATACATGTTTTGTTACTCGATTCAGGCGAGAAGCCGCACTCGTGCGAGATCTGCGGCAAGTCGTTCCGCGTGGCGTACTGCCTCACGCTGCACATGCGCACGCACACCGGCGCACGCCCCTACGCCTGCCCGCTCTGCGGCAAGCGGTCAGTATACCACACCCCGCACACTCCATTCCATACAACCGCGCTATTATAAACAGATCCCGTCAGATGACGTTTTTTACACGCGCAAGTGTGTGTAAGTCTAGGGCTACCGTGCAGTTTGTACTGTATGAGCGGCGTTCAATTCATAATTCGAACTTTTTGGTAAATAAAGTCACGACGTAATGCTTTGAATATCAAAATAAGTTGACATTAGACAAACACTAAAAAGTTACGACGCATTGCTTTAAATCTCTTATATAAAAGTGAAGAGGTGACTGACAGACTATTGCCCAGCCATTGAAATTTTGTGCATAGATACTTTATTCTGTGTAAACACCCACTAAGAAGGTATTTTTGGAAATTCTACCCCTAAAGGGTTGAAATGGGGATACAAAGTTTGTATGGAAATAAAAAAACAAACAAATCAACCCTTGAGGTGGTAAATGGGGCAAAAAAATCCCAAAATGACTGACAAATCAACGCACAGCCCAAACCACTGGATATACTTGAAATTTTGCTCTTAGATACTTTATACAGTGCAAACACCGACTAAGAAAGGATTTTTGGAAAGGGGTGAAATGGGGGTTCAAAGTTTGTATGGGGAAAAAATTTACTTTTCGACCTGAAACTTCGTAGGTTGTACTTTTTAAAACAAATAAGCAAACACGTATTTCGTGGTTTTCCGAAAACGACCCCTTAGGGGGTAAAGGGGGTTAAAAAAGCAAAAGTTGATATGGGTGTCGTTATTGAGATTTTATAAGATGTTGATTACGAAAATGGCATTTATTTTTAAGTCAAACATGGTAGGCATTATACAACCCCTAAAGGGGTAAAATGAAGTTCAAACTTTGTATGAGAAAAAATATGAAATAGACATCATGACTTGAAACGTCTTAGAAGTACTTCTATAAACAAATAAGAAAACATGTATTTCGTGAATTTCCGAAAATCAACCCCTTAGGAGTTGAAAGGGGAAAAAACCTAAAATCGATATGGATGTTGTTATTGAGGTTTTATGGGATGATGATTGCAAAATTGGCATGTATTTTGAAGTCCAACATAGTGGCCACGATTCAACCCCTAAGGGGGTTCATATTTTGTATGGAAAAATAATACGAAAGGACTGAAATGGGGGTTCAGATTATTAAAAATAATATATGAACTGGATCAGGAATGAGAACGAGAACGGGAAAGGGAACTACTAATCCTTACTAATATTATAAATGCGAAAGTCCGTTTGTTTATTTGTTTGTTTGTTACGCCTTCACGTCTCAACTACTGAACCGACCGTCATGAAATTTTGCATACACGTTGTCAGGGATACAGAGAAGGACATAGGGTACCATTATTCCCGAAAAAAAGTATTGATCCCGAGGGATAGCAAAAAAACTTTCCACGCAGACGAAGTCGCGGGCGGCAGCTAATATGTATTATAAATATGAAAGTTTAATGTTTGGATATTTGTTACTCAATCACGTAAAAACGGCTGAACAGATAGAATGGCACACAGATAGTTATAGCCGGGGTTAAAATAAATAAATAAAATCTTTACTCACATAATCTTACATCAAAATATAACAATTAAAGTCTAGAAATAGGTACAAAAATCTAAAATACAGAGTGCCAAAAGATAGGATACTTTTATCCCGGTCAAAGGTTCCTTAGGTATTTTCCGAATGTCCACGCGGATGAAGTCGCGGGCAATAGCTAGTATCAAATAAGTTGACATTTGACAAACACGACACGACTAAACGAGCATACGATTCGGCATACGTACTCGCGGGGTGGGGTGAGTTAATTGATACTAGGGCGGGGTGGGGAGTGTCCTTTCTGTACATAGTACTTATATCTATAATATGATATATATGACCATACACTACGTACGCGTATACATACACAAACACGCTTGTACGTACATACCCACATGAATGCGCACATGGCGCGGCTTGGCGTACATGACGGGAAAAGTATGGAACGAAAGGTAGGAAAATGCGCATGACAGGAAAATGTCTTACACATACATAAACACACGCAGACACACAATGTCACATAAAACACATTATATTGTCCTTCCTTATTCTATTACTTTAAAATGTCCGGCATAAAATAGTATTGTCCGTTATACTTAATTGCTAAATAAATAATATGAAAGATGTAAGGATCCGGTCGCAGCAAGCGAAATAAAATTATCTCTTGTCTATCCTTATGGGAGAATGGCGTTACTTAGTTATACAGTGGCGGTCACATAATTAAAGACACCAGTTAATTTTTATACAAACGAGGTAACTTTGAAGCCTTGGTTCTTCGCCAAGGATTGACCTAGCTGTGATCTGATAGGGAGTGAATGGAGGAGATTGAGATCGCTATACACACCCAACTGATCAGCATTCTAAGAGATATAAGGATCAGAGTTTTCAGTTTCAGGATTTCCATACATTTTTATGCTAATTTCACAGTTTTTTAAACATATCCTTATATCTCTTAAAATGATGATCAGATCAGTTGGGTGTGTATAGCGATCTGAATCTCCTCCATTCTTTCCCTAGATAGCCATCATCAGATCACAGCTCGGTCAATCCTTGGCGGGAGAACCAAGGCTTCAAAGTTACCTTGTTTGTATGAAAATTGACTTAATATACCATCTTTTTACTAAGCACACACTATTTTATGATCTGTTTGTCTTGTCGCTGCGCTGTAAACATCATTATCCGTTTATTTTGGACCCATAAAAGCTATTAGTCAATAGTATACAAGTGAAGCATTGCCTGAGACTAGTTTCTTCCGCTCTAAATACGGCTAAGCTTGTTAACGATAAACAGACTAACATAGCGTTTGTCACTGTCGTTAAATCGTTCCAATGTTTCCGCGTCTTTATATATGAAAACGTGATCTCATTGGCTAGGAACTTGCAATCGGTATGACTAGTTTTACGATATAGAATAAAGAGAGAATTTAGAAATAGAATAATAACAGTCAATTTTATCTTCTCTGTTAATTTGTCGACAATGAGGATAGTAACAGGTTTGAATCCTAAAGTTTTGTTGAAATAATATAAAAATACTTTAATAGCTATGAACCATAATGAAAGATTTTTTGAAATCCTTTTAGAAATAGTTGACGTATGTGTTTAAAAGAGCTAGAACGCTGCTATTTTGGGGTTTCTTGTGACGTCATCCGCGACGTACGCAAACTTTGTCGTACGTGCTAAATCATATATTGCATTGCGCTTGGCATTTCGTTAACTTCTCAGATTTAATAGATATCGTGAATATTTCTTCACAGTCAATCATGTGGTGGCCTAAGGTTTCTGATAATAATAAGCCACTAAACAAAAATCCTTACTGATCCTTATTTTTACAGACAGAAAATCTATTTATGGCTGAAAGTTTTAGGAACTTAAAAAGTCCCCATAAAGTAAGTTGCCAATCAATAACTGTGATGTTTACTTGATGTTTATAATAAGTCATAAAGTTTCTAGATCAGTCTTATCACTCAACGTTGAGTAAAGGGCCAAATTAAGGAACAGTTGCGCGGACACGCGAATTATTTAATGTTTGGCAATAAAGGTAACTTTGTTAATTTTTCTTCTAGGTTCAAAGCGCACAGCGTGTACAACCATCACCTGCTCACGCACTCCGACGTGCGCAAATACAAGTGTCCTTTTTGTCCGAAAGCTTTCAAGACGTCTGTACAGTTGGCTGGACATAAGAACTCTCATACTAAACCATTCTCTTGCACGCACTGTAACAGGTGAGATACTTATTTTTCTACTTTTATTTGCGCTATTTTAACGTCCCCACTGCTGGGTCTGCCACGAATTTTTAGGGCAATTCCCTGACCGAAAGTGGCGCCCTCGAAATTTTTTATTTAATAAGTTTGTTAATAAAAGGATTTAAATAAAAAACATCTTGAATTTTTTATGGCTCATAGTGCACTATTTTTGCAAGGTATAATTACATTTGCTCGCAGTCATAGAAGTAGATAGCAAATGTGTCAAAAACGGCCACTTTTAGTAGTTTTGCTATCTATTTCTAGCAGTGACTACGAGGGAATGTAATGATACCGTCTGAAAATACTAGACTATGGACCCTGAAAATTCCACGAGAAGTTTTATTAAAATTGTGTATTAGAATTACAATATTAAATAACATTCGCCACTTTTGGTCAGGAAAGCGCCTTAACTATAGATAGATTTATCTATGTTTCTTTATTACCAAAAACCATTTTCATTTATCACGCAAGGTCTGTGTTCTACATAAAAAAATAGCATTGGTGTGCAAATGAATTTGGAGTCTTTTTGGATTTTGTTAAAGATGTGCTTCTATCAGTACACATCCAATAAAATTTTAAATGCCCAAAAACAAAATTGTATGTGTCCTCTACACTACAACCACGTTTATTACAACAAAAGTGCCATGACTTTTGTTATACTCGTACCTTAAACAAAAATAAGAATATTTTCGAAATCTATTTCTTATTATTGCTAGGCCGTTCGCGTCCCTATACGCAGTGCGCGTGCACACAGAAACGCACGCGCGCCAGAACAACTTAAAGTTCGCGTGCTCCCTGTGCGGCGCGAGCTACGCGCGAGCATTCGCGCTCAAAGATCACGTGAAGCAAGTTCACCAGCAGGACGTGGATACGGCCACGTTGAACGCTGCCAGTGAAAAAGCACAGGTAAGGAATACTTTTGACATTCTACTTTCAATTAGGGTTTTTCAAAATGACAAAAAACTGTAGGCTCGATAGATGGCGTTGATAAATAGGCAAGTGTCAACTGTAGCAAACCAACGGGCGAGGCCCCATTAAAGTCGCATTACTCATTTCCCAGCAAAAATGTAAACAAAGGTGTTGCCAGAACAAAACAACACAAAAAGAAATAGTACATTGCTAAGTCAAGAAATAAACACACTTACATGTTTTTTCATTACAAACCTAATAAAAATAGATTAGATTAATATTCTGAATCATGACTTTTGCAGCAAAAACAGTAATATAATTTGATATTTCATAATAACACATTTATGGTAGAAAACATTTTTATGATGCTGTGCACACATCAACTGCAAACCGTACACATCAACCTTTGGTCACTTTATAAAATTTCATAAAAATTAGTTTTACGAGTAGTAGCTGTAGAAGTAACATTTTGTCTTTAGGTATTGGGGGGAACTGGCGAAGATGTTACGTATTTTTGATAGTTTACATACAGTCAATTTCTAAGTAAAGATTTCTTATCAGCTCGTTTTTAAGAACTTTTAATATAAAAAATTATGATAGGTTATGAAGAAAAAAAATAATTACCATCCTACTTTAAAATTACCCTTGATGACATTATATTTATTGTGACTCCATATAATAAACAAAATATAAAGTTACAAAAGTGACCAAAGGTTTTCAATATCTGAAAATCTCACTATCAGGGTCAGTTTGTCAATTTGACAGTGACGTTTCTTTGTTTACATTTTTGCTGGGAAATTAGTAATGCGACTTTAGTGCGTTGCGCTGCTTTGCGTCGCGTCGTCGCAACGGAACAACGCATTGTATGGCACACCTGCGTTGCGTTGACGCTGCGACAACGCAACGCAAGAGGGTACGCTCGTCTAGCTTCCTCTGTAGCAGTGGATCACTGGCCGTCCGTTGTCGCAGCTGAGCGGCGACGACGCAGCGCATCACCCTCCCTCCCGCTTCGTCTCTTGTCCGTCGATCCGTTGAAACGTCGCGCGCGACGACGCAACGGTCTAATGGGGCATGTCATAAAAATATATGGAAAACTACGCAGCGGCGACGCTGCGACGACGCAACGCAGCGCAACGCACTAATGGGGCCCCGCTCTAATGGGGCCTCGCTCGAACGCAAAGGAATGAAAATAACTTTTTTTAAGCACAGACCATCAGCCATTTTTATTGTCCCCACTGCTGGGGCACAGGCCTTCCTTTTGGGTGGATAAGGAGGATGGGCTATAACCCATGCGGATTGGTGGGTGTTAACCACTACAAATGCAGCCGAGACCAACAGCTTAACGTGCCTTTCGAAGCACGGAGGAGCTCGAGATAATACATTTTTGGTCATCCATCCCATGACCGACCCTTGCGAAAGTTGCTTAACCTCCGCAATCGCCGGGCCAGGCGCTAAACCACTGCGCCACCGAGCTCCTTTAAGCACAGGCCGTTTATTTTCAAAGCCAATTTTGACACTTGTTGTTCATCAACGCCATCTAGTGAGGCAAATAGTTACAATTTTTTTATTGGTCACTTCGAAAAGCTCTCATTACTTCGAGCTTTCTCTACGAGATTTTGACCTTTAACTATCGCATTTCGACATGACTTTTGACTTTCAACTTGACTTACCAGGGATGGCACTTCACATCGCTATTCGTATTCGCGTATTCGACTTATTCGCCCAAATACGACGCGAGTGATGCGAAGTGACTATTCGTCTATTATTCGCATATTATATTTTCATGAAAAAGACGAATACCCAAATACACCAACACCCGTATTGATGATGACGATGTGTGGACGCTGTCGGTAGTGTCGGTCTGTTCTTGTTTACTCAGATTTCAACACGAATATTAGAAAACAAAGCGTATAAAAACGTGAATACCGAATAGCGATGTTAAGTGCCAGCATTACATTCGAGACTTAACTTTTGACTTTTGAAACACCATCAGCAGAAAATTCGTGATTCAACTTCAGAGGCCTATTTCATAAACATTCCAGTTTTGTAATTTACTACGTTAATTCGCGTACGTTGCGGTGTCTGTGATGGTACCTAGTTAATTTTCTAGTTTCTAATTGGCGACGCAATGAACACCAAACGATCGTTGTAATTTACTACGCTAATGTTTATGAAATAGGGCCCAGGAATTAAATTTTCGACATCTTTTGCCATAATAAGCGCTATCGCACACGGGCAACTTAGTCTCCCAGCAACTGTTTTGTCTCCCACATCAAGTCCACGGGTTTATATGGAAGCGCGCACACGAAGCGACACGGTCGTCTGCAACTTTTCATACAAATCACGTGAGAGACAAAAAAGTTGCGGAGACAAAAGTTTCCCGTGTGCGATAGCGCTAGGAGCTTGGATGAATTAACCACGAGGAACTATATTTATTCTGTCATCTCAAATGTGACATAACCGTCAACACACGTTTGAAATTCCATTTGTGTGAAACAACAAGCGTGAATATTTTTACGTGTAAATAAACAAAATGGCCTATTGCATAAAATATTTATAATCTTACGTTTAATAAGTCTACAATTATTAATTAGTATTATTCTAACGTTTTTTAATAGAAGAATCAAACAAATATATAAGAATAATCATTATTTGTTATTCACACAGGCAGATTTGTTAAGCAAGCAGCAGGAGGAATGGGTGTCTACAGATAACGTAGAAAATGACGAAGAAATCATTACACCAGAAGTGAGTATAATAATTGATTATTATGTCTTTATATTCATTATTAAACCCGTTTTATTTAAAGAAGGACGCCCATTTTTGACCTGTCAAAATGATGATTTTTATCAATTATCGTGTATGGAGAAGTAATATAACTCATACAATTGCTTTCTCATTGTTACAAATAAATTGCTAACTAAAATAAAAATCGGCAATCTAGTAAATGGAGAAAATTAATACTTAAGATTGGCAATAAAATCGTCACTTAACATCAGGTGAGATGAAGGCCAAGCACTATTGTGAATAAAAAAAATAGTATAAACTATGTAGGTATAACGTATTGATTTTACCATTACATGTTTTTCTGATTAACTAATTAAAATTCAATAAATACTAGTGTTCTACGGTCATAGTAACTATTCAAATATAATTTTATTATCATTATACATCAATATACATATACGTATTATTATATCATATATATCAATATAAATCAAACCTTTTAAAAACTAATAGATTAGGAACACAGGCTTTACACGCGTTTTTAACTAAAAATAGGTGTCGAATACCGTACTTTTAAAAACTATTTGACAGGTCAACGCTTGTATGGGAAGTAGTCGTTGTTCTTTAAATCTACCAATATTTAGTATTAAAATCACTTAAAATCACTGTCAAAATATAACCATAGACAAACTTTAAAAGACAGTTTTTTCAAACTTGCCAAGGGTGTGCAGAAATTATAAACTGGATGTGATTGGTTATTACATGTCACGTAAATACTCGTACTTATGTCGTATATTATCCCCGTCAATTGTTAATGCGCTGGAACCTTGTCACATTAACATCCACGTCGACGTGATCCGCAACAAAATATGTCATGAAACAAGCAAATTCTAATAGGTAATCTAATATATTAATTATTGAATTATTATTTTCAATAAGATAGGGTCTAGGTATATAAAAATTGTACAATTGTTTTTCGTTTTTGAGGTTAAAATCATGGCCGCCAGGCGCATTACCAATTGACGGGGATAGTAAAAGCATTTAAATGAAATTCACATTTAATAAAATATAATAACTCATTTAAAAACATATTCGTTCTCTCTTTCAGATACATGAACTTGATATAACAACTGACACATTGTAAATAAAAAAACGTGTAAATATATAATTATGTGTGAATAGACGAAATCTGTATCTGAATTACTTATGTTATGACTGCGGGAATATTAAAAGGTCTAGCATTGTATTTGATATTTTTTTTATAATGTCCTAAATTCAAAACAAAAAGTAATAAGATGACAATAATTATAAAGATTGTTGTGCGAAATCTATATCTACTTGGTGTTTTAAATGACATGCTACATATTTTTAAATGATTTTGTTTTTTATCGATGTAATTGTTTGGTGTTCTTAAAAATCATGAATTAAATCTTTACAGTTGCAAAAGTAGCACTGACATGAAAAAAACATACTTAACTGGACTGGCTGTCTGTATGATTTGACAGCTAAGTTTTTGTGCCTATTTGAAACGCCACTAGCGTGCATCTAAAGAACTAATTTTGACGTACAATATGAAAATGGTTGCCGTGATGGTCTCTCCAGACTTCAAACTTTAGTACCATGTACGCACGCTATGCTCACGCTACGTCCTGTAGGACGTATTTCCGCCATTTTGGCGCTGTAGCGCCAAAATGGCGGAAATCAAATAGACACAAAAACAGTTTGACATAAGCCTGTCCAGTGTAAATATATGCAGGTCAGTGAAAAGTAGATATGATTGCAGAAATATTGGTTTACATAATTGTTACATAGACAAAATAATTTCAAGTTATGTATAACATGTTTGAATATTAGTTGTTTAGTGGGAAAGACTACGAAATGCTTTAAGGGCGCATCGTGAGTCCACTAGCGCCGCCAATCAAGAAAAATGCATTACAACTAAATAACTATGTTAAGTAAAATTCTAAAAAGTACCCACTTTAGGCGTTAATCCAGATTGTAACTCCACAGACACATTTAATCTAGTATTAATAAACGCATACAATGGGGAATGTCCGAAAAAAATCAAATTGGCTGAATATTTCTTTATAGATAGGAATAAGCTCCCTTAGTAATAGAAAAAAAATCAGAATTTTCGGTTGCGTGAAAAAATTAAAAAAAATTAAAGTCTCTTCGACTTCACAAATGTAGGAAAGTAACAGCAGAATGGAAATGATACCTATGCCAACATCTGCCACTATGACAACAAGAATAAAAAACAAAAAGTTTTGACATTTTGTGTTGAAATTTTTTTTAATACCATGTTGTGGTTGTGGCAGGTGATGGAAAAGGTATAATCTCCATTCTGCTGTTACTTTCCTATATTTGTGAAGACGAAGAGACTTTAATTTTTTAAATTTTTTTCACTCAACCGAAAATTCTGTTTTGTTTTCTACCTATAAAAAAATATTCAGCCAATTCGATTTTTTTCGGACATTCCCCATTAAAAATACTTTATACCATTAGGTATAGTTTTAAGGCTCCGTTATGCGAAATCATTTGTCTCTGTCTTTTTCTTTACGTGTAAAGAGTATGGAAAATAACCTCACTTCTGCACTTTTTCGATGTTTTTCGTTGTTTTTTTCATCGTTTCCTTTAGCACAATTATCTTTCTTGAAAAAAAGTTATTGGAGCAACGGCTCAGTACGTTAAAGTGTATTTTGATGTAGAATTCAATACGTTTCCGCTATTATTTACGCCAAAAATATGGCTCGCGACAAGCGCTTTTGATGATATTCAGATTTATTTTTACAATCATCTGTGAGGTTTATACGCAATTTAATACTTGTAGCTACTAGTTAATCTCTTTAGCTTGTCGTAAGTTTTTTTTCGTGGCTACAACTTTACGTTTTCTACTTATATAAAAATATGGTTTTCCTATTATGGCCCCTTAACTATTTATGTTTTCAAGATTTTTATTAAACATAGTTATTTCGTCGTAATGATTTTTTTCATTACCGATGCTAGTGGATTCGCGAATCTCACGATACACCTTTACGCGAGTTAGAAAAATGCAGATATAAAAGTCAAAAGCTTATAGCAGTTTCAAACAATTTTTAATTTATTATTTAATTTTTAAATAAATGTAGTAGGACTTAACAAAGTCCATCAGCGTAGGTCAAATATTGATTAAAGTTTTTATTTCTTCAATAATAATAATAATAATGACATAGTTTTTTTAAATTCATATTCTATTAAATCTGTAATATTTATATGAATTAATTAACTTTTTGTCAATCTATTCTATCAATCGCTAAACAACTTTATTTTGTTGTAAGTAAATGCTCAAATAGAAAACAGCTTTTATTATGACGACATTATGATGCAACACTAGCGCCGATCCCGCAAAAAATTACCGTGTAAATATGTACACAAAATATTAAAAATCCAAGCTGTTTGGTATACCCTTGCAAAATATAAATAGTTATTCATAAACACACAATAGGGAATATGCATAAGTCGACGATTTTGATTAATTTGAGCTTGATCGCTTCGAATACGTATGAAAACGCTAGCTTTTCCGCCCGCGACTTCGTCCGCGTGGATATTAGAGAAAATTTTTTGGGAACCTTTAACCAGCATTCGACCAGCCGTTTTTACGCAATTAGGCGGGTCCCACCAAGCGAGCAGCCTCGTGCGAAGCCCGCTACACGCGGCAAACGGCTTGCCTCGCGAGGCAGCGCGCTTGGTGGGGACCCGCCTAATCGCGTAAAAGCGGTTGGTCGAAGGTTCCTAAAGAATTTTCTCTAATATCCACGCGGACGAAGTCGCGGGCGGAAGCTAGTTTTTTACAATAATCAGAACTGGGTCCAGAGATATTCCCGTTCCCGTCCCCGTCCCCGTCCCCGTCCCCGTCCCCGTCCCCGTCCCCGTCCCCGTCCCCGTCCCCGTCCCCGTCCCCGTCCCCGTCCCCGTCCCCGTCCCCGCCCCCGTTCCCGTCCCCGTTCTCGTTCCTTGGGGTTGAATCTTGTCCACCGTGTTGGACTTCAAAATTTATCTTATGTTATTATGTTCGAAATACCAACAGCAGTTAAACAATTTTTTTAATCTACTTAGCTATTAACAGGTATTCGCATATGGAATATGGAAAAAATAAATGTCATCTTCGCAATCACCATCCCATAAAACCTCAAGAACGATATCCACATCGATTTTCATGTTGACTTACCCCATTTACCCCCTAAGGGATGATTTACAAAATAACAAAATATGTATTTGCCTATTTATTTCTAGACGTGCTCCTACGAATTTTAAAGTGGTTATGTCTATTTTATATTCTTTTTCCATACAAAATTTGAACCCCTTTTTACCCCTTTAGGGGTTAAATCATGTCCACCGTATTGAACTTTAAAATAATAGTAGTTTATGAAACTGATGCATAATGAGGGGTATTAAAACATGAGTGTGAGTTTAAAAACCGAGCCGTAGGCGAGGTTTTTAATAGTATCACACGAGTGTTTTAATACCCAGTTATGTACAGTTTCATACACTACTTTATCTACTCTCATACAATTTGTGATTGACCTACAAAATAATTTAACAATGATAAAAAGAGTAGGTAAGTAGTTTCTCGACTTTCTACGACTAGGTAGGTAAATACTTACTTACTTAGGTTAAGTAAGACGTTTTTCCGTCGCCGCATCTAAAATATCGGGTGGAGTCCACACTCACTACTATCAGACATTTTTAAGCAAAAGTAAAAATTAAAATCAAAACATGGCGCGTATTCTACTAAAAAAAATATTATTGAGTTAGTGCATTCCAGCAGACTAATCGTTACGCTAAGTCATCGATCACCATAGAGCACATTTTAATCATGGAAAGTATGTGGAAATAACATTGTTTTTTTTTTTAATATCGCGGCACTGCCTTCTTCTTGGATTTGCCCTGTATCGTAATGAGAAAAAAAGTTATTTTATAGCATACTTCAGTTAGCGAAGGTATGTTATAAAATAACTTTTTAATTTTTTTAACGGTATTGCGTGTATAAAGTATGTCAATATAAATTCGCTTTGAAATTCATAATTCGAATTTTACGATATGAGAGTAGATAAATGTCATTTTCGCAATCGTGATCTCAGGAAACCCCAATAACGACATTCATTGTGATTTTTATGTTTACTTACCCCATTAACCCCTGAGGGGTTGAGTTTCAAAATCACAAAATAAATGTTTGCCTATTTATTTTTAGACGTGCTCATACGAAGTTTAAAGTTGCAATGTCTATTTTATATTATTTTTCCATATCAAATTTGAACCCTATTTTTACACCTTTAGACGTTAAATCATGTCCACCGTGTCGGATTTCAAAATAAATGTCGTTTTTGCAATCGTCATCCCAGAAAACCCCAATAACGACATCCATATCTATTTTTAGATTTGTTTACCCCATTTCACCCCCATTTCATCCCCAAAGGGATTGAACTACTACCAATAACAATATACGTTGCGTTAGATTTCCACCCATAAGCCTAAATATGAAATTTAGCGATTTTTACTTCAAAAAAGAAGGATTTTCTATACACAACTTCATCCCCCATTTAATCCCTTCGGGGTAAAATTTTCAAAAACGCTGAAAAACTTATACATTAGTTTTTTAATCGTTAGCCTAAACACAAAATTTGAAGATCCTATCCTAGCTTCGAAACTGCGATACAAACTTTGGACCCCCGTTTATTTTTTTCAAGTACTATAACACGAGAAAAAACGCAAGAGAAAAGTTTTAATATTACAGTTGATTTTATCACGCATTATACTTTTGATTTCGATACAACAAAAAATTTATGCATATGCCCCCTATTGTGTATTTACACGATAAAATTATGTTTTTGCAGGAGTGGCGCTAGTGTTACATATAATGTCGCTTTAAATAGGCCAAATTTACTCAGACCTGCCAAATGAATGAATGAAATAGTTACTCGTTGTAATAATATTGTTGACAATAAATACATGGTGTTTTTTTTATGGTTTTGACTTTTGTATCAAGCCAAAAATCGGCGATAGTTTCATGAATAATATGAACTCATTTGTTTTTGTCCACAACTCTTTCAAATTTTTTATCTACTTGTAGATGAAAGCTTTTTTCGACGCCTTTAAAACATTTACCTCTTCTGTGAAAAAAAGTTTTTTGATAGTTTTCATGACAACGAAACCGAACTGTAGGTTCTTTTCAAATCTTTTAGGGGTTGTTATATCGGGTCATTCTAATCATACCATCCTAATTTCAAGGAGGTGTCCAGTCCATGAAACTAAGCAACTTTCTCATGTGTCGTATTTCGCCACAAAATTTTGGTCATCCCATACTAAATTGATCACGTGATCCCTTTGATATATGGATATTCGTTTTTTTTTTACATATTATTTGGCCCTGTGTTCTTCAGAGAAAGTTTTTCAGTTTCACGGACTGAACACATCCTCAAAATTTAGATAGTGAATACAAAATGACCCTGTATATTATAAAGAAGAAATATCCATTTCATTCATTGTTTAAAGTCAGGCGAAAAAATTCACAATCGGGAAGTCGAAACAAGCTGCATACCTAATTTTAGAATTGCAACGTGTCGTTTTAAATTAAGCGTGCTGCATAACTTAACAAGCGTGATGTAATTGAGGGGAGGGCTTTTTTATTTCCTTAACTGCGGATATTTAATTTTTTTCTTGAGGAAAAACATTTTTTTTTCAGAATATAAACTTTATTCTGTTTCGAATGCCGAAAGAAAGAAATGGTTGATTATACGTATTGCGTTAAAAAAGAATGTTAAGGTGGTTATACCACGGAAAGTGGCGCCTTCAGAGGTTTTTATTTTAATTTTTTTTATATAAAATGATTTTAATAAAACTTTTCGTGGAATTTTTGGGCACATAGTCTAGTATTTTTAGGTACCGATCACTATATTGCCTCGTAGTCTTTCATAGAAGTAGATAGCAAATGTGACAAAAACGGCCACTTTTAACAGTTTCGCTATCTACTTCTATGACTGGGAATGTAATGATACCTTTTAAAAATACTAGACTATGGGTCCTAAAAATTCCACGAAAAGTTTTATTAAAATTTTATTAATGAATTACAATATTAAATAAAATTCACCGCGGCGCTACTTTCGGTCATACAACCGCCTTAAAGAAAACAATTAAGATATTCAAAATAACGTTGTATTTTAATGGAATTGTAATTTTCTGGCAAAATTACATTTGATTTTTGGCACTTAGCTGTTTAATTTTTCCAATTATTTTGGAAATTGATTAAAAATAATATATGTAAGTAGTTAAATCTAGTTTCAATACATCAAATTTTTGTACTTACAAATTATTTTATAACATGTTAACTATCACATTTAAAAATAACACTATTGTCATATCACTGACTGTCTTTTAATTACAATAGGGAATATGCATAAGTCACCGATTTTGATAAATTTGAGCTTGATCGGTGCGGACACTTCTTAAAACATGATGGAACAGAAAAAATAAATTAGTTTTATCACACGATGAAATCAGGGGAAAATAACGTTTTTTTTCATTTTCGGATTGAATGCACTTAACAGTCAGATAGAATATCGAATAAGAAATAATATTTTGTATGACACATACATATGTAGGTACTTAAACGCAAAATTTAAGGAGATAATCAAAGATTCTTCGCTAACTCCATATTAAATGCACCTGAATGAAACACACCTGAAAAGTGACAAGTGACGTCACATATTTATATAGAGTGTTTTCAGCGAGAGCTGATGCGTGCTAACTTCAAGTAACTACGAGTATATCACGAGAAAAAAACGCAAGAGAAAAGTTTCAATATTACAGTTGATTTTCTCACGCATTTTACTTTTGATTATGATAAAAAAATGATGCATATTCCCTATTCACAACTCGCGTGGGGGCATAAACATTCACATACACGTGTTCGATGAAAATAGCGAAGGAATTTTTAACAAGTACACATCACGTTTGTCCATTGGTCCATTCACCCTCCATCCGCCAGACGGAGAAGGCGTAGCTGAGCTTGTCCTGCGCGAGGTAGCGGCCGTGGTCGGAGCCCGCGTCGCTGCCGCAGTCGCTGCCGGCCGCCGCCTCGCCGCTCGACAGCACCTGGTACAGGAACTCGATGTAGCGCGTCGCCAGCTGCAGCGTCTGTATCTTGGACAGCTTGTCGCTCGGCAGCGACGGGATGATCTGCCGCAGGCTCGCGAACGCCTCGTTCAGGCTCTGCGTGCGCTGCCGCTCGCGCACGTTCGCCATCACCCGCTGCACCTGCATATCCTCGAAATTCGCCGACTTCTTCTTCCTTTTTCTCGCTATTCTCTGTACTTCTGTTTCAGATCCCTTCTTTTTTGTTGACGATCGACAAACGGTTCCTAACTTTGGTCCTTCGTTATTCTCACATGGAAATTCGTCCGTCGAGTTGGAATCATCGTAGTATATATTTCTTGGATATTGTCTCTGGTACTGTTCGGCGTACGTCGGGTACTGTGACTGTGTGCCGTCGAAGGAAATGTTGGGAGACCACTGTTGATACGGAGGTCGCTCTGATCCACTGCTCAAATCCATAAGGTGTGCGGGCGAGGAGGTCACGTAAATCGCTTCAGGCTGTCCTTTTACTTCGATTGGAATGTATGGATAATAGTAGTCATTATTATCGGGATACTCTTCGACTTCGCGCTTGATAGAGACCGACAGATCACTTGTGTCATAGTTCATGTTGTGACGGTTTGCATTGCAGTGTTGCACTGCAGGCAGGAGCGAACGACACGACATGCGGCGGTGGGCGCGGGCGGACTGACTGAGGTCCTACGCGTCCCTTCATTGACGAGACGAGAACGAGAGACAAAAAATAAATCGCTCCGATGCGCCTGCGCCTCCCAGAGCGCCGCCTCCTGTGGTCGCTACGCTAGCCGCGTGCGATAGAAAGAGACGACAATAACGGCCATGTTGATCGTCTGTCCATCATCTTTCTTATCTTCAAACGTATTTACAAGGTAGAGTTCGGTCGCCATTACGGATTTAGAAAAAAAGCCGCAATTACATTAGCCAATCTGGGGCCGTACCGGCTAACGAATCGAACTTCGAAAAGTCTGCCGGGTTTCAAATTAAAACAGATAAATCGAGCCCCAATTGGGTCAAAAAGGCGAACCCTAATTCATGAGGTCACACAAACATCAACATCTTCCAAATAACTTTAACAAATAGTATAATACGAAATTCCTTTCTTCGATGCATCTGTTTTAATTTGAAACTCGGCAAAATTTCTGAAGTTCGTTTCGTTAGCCGGTACGGCCCCTGGAGTTGCCTCTCTTGAAATGGATATATTCTCTTAGTAGGTATTATATTTTTTATTTATTTAGTATTGTAAAACTTTACGTGAGTATATGCTTAGGTTTTCGTAAACTATGAACAAAATACCTAGACAAGTATTATGATAATTATGATGAGAATCGAAAATAAAAAATCATAAACTATGTTTAGGTACCTTTCATTAGTGTAAATTCACTGTTAATAAAATCGAACTCATTATACAATATTTTATTATCAAATATGGGTGGCAAACCTAAATTGGATTCCTAAATTGGAGACTTGATTGGCTAATGTAATCGGCACTTAACCTGTAACTGATTTTTATACGTTTATGTTGACTGTTTTATTCTAGTACTGTGTGCTACAATGCTTATTTCAATTGGAAGTTATGAAGGATGGTTATAATATTATTTCAGGTGTTCTATCAAGTTACCGACCGAACAAAGTTGGAACGGGTAATTCGTAAGTTCCATTTATGTTTTAAGACTCTACACAATCTTTTTTTTTTCTTTATTAAATATCACTCAGAAGTTTACTTTCATGTAGAGCCAATGTAAACTTGTCTGAACCTTTTTAATGTTATCTTATCTAAATTGTGAAACGATTTCAGTAGCTTTTTAAGTTCGTCGGCAACTTTCATGACAAGTGCTGCTATATTTTTTCATAGGTGTGTGAACGGAACTTGTCTCTTTTCTCATGAGGTTAGATTAGGCGCATCGAGCTTCTCTCATGATAAAAATCATTAAACGAAATAACTATGTTTAATAAAATACTGAAAATATATGACCTAGTGTTAAGAAGCATATTACGTTTCGACTGTGATTTTTGCGTAAAATGGCCAATTTTGGGGTTCTCGATCTCAGAAAAAAAATACATTAACTGTTTTGACTTATTGAATAGTGTAGAATAGCTATTGGAATAGTTCATAGCGGCCTCGCTTTTTTGAAAATTTGCTTAACTTTATAATTAAACCCGAAATTGCAGAGAAAGATTTTCATAAAATGCGCGTAGGCACTTTTTTGGGGTCATGGATTGAACTACTGTGCTAAACAAATGAAATAAAAAAAAATTGAATATTATCTTTTATATAGTCGAATAGTTCATAGCGGCCTCGAAATTTTGAAATTATGTATGGAATATGTGAAAAAAAATCCCAATCAAAAACCATAAAACTACTAAAAACGCTCAGAATTAACTGTGAATTTCTCCTAGATACATAATTATTATTACGTAAAATTTATATCAGAATAATCTTTACTTCATAAGAAAATCAAATTTCATACTTTTATTTGTTGTTATACTTGTTTTTCTTTCTGTGTATGTTCAAAGTTGACTCTAAAAAATCGTTCACCAACTTTAATTTTCCTTTCTAACCTATACTATACTTACTATACTATACTTTCCAGTATATCATCATATTACTTTTTGTCGCGAACACATATAAATGTATTTAGTAGACCCAAAGGTTTCTCTAGGTTGTAGCGCTAAAATCCGTCAAAAACGAAATTTCGACGAAAATATGTGATAGAGCCCTAAGTTATAAGTTGTAAGTTTGTGTAGTTGTAATCGAAAAACCCGCCTCAAATTGACACTTTTGTCAGTTTTCTTGATTATAATAACTTCACAAATACATTTAAACAAATAGGTACAAAAGTAGTTTATGACTAATAAGTCTCATATTTTTCAGAGTTTTACTAAATAATAGTTATTTCGTATTATTATATTATATTTTCGTATATTTCTTTTTCCTTGATTGGAGGCGCTCGTGATGTCCCCTTATGTTAAAAAAAATAAAGAACAGTCATCATTTAGCAGAATAATATAATAATAAAGCATTTATTTTCTCTTTCTACAATAATAAGTGGTAGTCCCCGAAATAGGTTCCAGAGGAACCTGAGCTACAGGCTTGATTGGTATATAATCAAAGGCTACAGGTTACTAGGCCCCCCACCCGCAGATAACCTTAGCTTTATGAGGCGACAGTATTTATTGTTAAAATGAGAAATAAACTTAAACAATTAATGTGTAGTTACAAAAGCAAGAAAAGTTAAAAATATCCGTTTCAATCGATTCTCACATACTACATTTACATTACATTCTCAGGAAATAGCAGATTTATTGCGATATTGCTATGCATGTCTAATATAATTTACTAATTATAAAGAAAGAACTCATACTTAGGTAAAGAAGCTGATTTTAGCTCTTGATTACGTTGATTTTGCTCTACAATCATTTTTGATTGGATAATTAAGGCCTGATTATCTATAAACAATTTTTTCTTATGTTGTTTTATATTTACTATGGCAGTCAAAAAGGCATTAAGAATAAGGTACTATTTTTTAAGTTTATACATTAATTAAGAGTAACACAAAATCAAACAACAAATGCTTGATAGGTATTTCTATTAATAGAGACGCAGAAATGACTGTTTGTTATTAATTTATTATTATTTAAGTAATATAGTATAAAAGTCAATAGTCTTCCTAAAATAAATAAATAAAATTATGTGGTCATGTCAGGGGTAAGAGAAATGAAGAGTAGGTAGATACTTAGGCATACTATTGTTGAAAAACTATGTACATAATGGATAACCATTACCATGGACGAAACTGGTCCATGCCATTACCTACCTACATGATTTTTCAACAATAGTAGGTTAGGTATAGGGTTACCATATCTCAGGATTTTTGGACTCTTCTCAGGATTGCGGCCGGATTTTAAAAATCTCAGGAAATCTCAGGATTTTCAATTAATTATAGTGCATTTTAAACAAAACACTTCGGTAGGTTCTCTACCTTCTTTAATAATTGGCCATTTTGAACTCTTGCAAGGCGAGGAGCGATACGTACACCCCCCCCCCCCCCCCCCCCCCGTACCTTAATCTTTCATGATCATCTTCTTTTGATTCTTTCATGTGGTAACCCTAGTTAGGTATACATTTTTTATAAAAAAAATGACAGTATTTTCAGGATTTCCTGAAAACTACTGAACCGATTTCAAAATTTCAAAAAAATGGGACCTATGTGGAAGTACTACCTAATTACATATATCCTTTGAAATAAAAAATGCTTCAAATCGGTCCACATAAACGACGGAGTAGGTACCACGTATATAGGTACTGAGGTAACAAACATAAAAAAACATATGCAACCGAATTGATAACCTCCTTCTTTTGTTATGAGTTCTGTTCGGTTAAAAATAAGCTTATGTACCTAATGTACATACTATAAGTGCGTACCTTTTATAAAAACTTGTAAACTGGCACTTATACTTAACCGTGTAGGTGTTATTGCGTACTTTACTTAATCTCCTTTAATGTGGGGTAAAGATAAACTTTCTCATCTCCTAGTGAGCCCAGATGTTCGAAGAACGAGATTACCGAGTCGAGTTTATTTTCTTTACAGTTTTACAGCTCTGTGGTTTATTTTTGAGCTTTTTGTGCTCGACATGACACCTGCTTTAGATAATAAATAAGTGAGAAAAAGCGGTGAAGTGATGTAGACATAGGCAGAGCTTTGAGCTACCGATGCAATTTTTTTATCGCTTGCAAACAGTGACAATCTCAGTATAATGTATTCTGTGGTAAGACAGAGTGACTAAAATCCTAGCTAGGTTAGCTAAAAATCGATGAAAGCTTTGTGTTTCAATGAGGGCAAATTTTAATACTTAATTATGAAAAAGCTTTAGAATAATAACACCTGCCCACTGATTTTGTAACTTTGTTGCAATCAACTCTGACAAAAATCGCAGTTACATTACTGCTTTAGTAAGAACCAATGTGAGAACTATCTTACTTAAAGCGGCAATGTAACTGTGCTTTCAATTGATTTCAATCGAGAATTGTTAGCAACAGACTTACGTAATCAATGTACTGGAACGATAGTTCATTGCAAACAAAGCGCATTGTCAAAGTGAGGTACCTAACTAAAGGTTAGCAAAAATGGCTCAGTTTTCAGATTTATTATGTGTGACCTAATCGTACCTATAAGAACGAAACAGTTTTAATCTTCATGCCTTTAGGGGATTAGAATTACTATTTTATTGAATTTTAGTTCTGATTTGGTAACGTAAGAAGGATATAAATCTGAAAAATTAAGCATTACATTGGCTCAGTTTTAGTTGCCTTCACTTTATATGTATACGAGGACTCGGCTTCTATGTGTTATTATTCTAAAGAAAAAGCTGCGTTTATATAAAATTGCGTTTCTATTGTAGCTCATGATTAAAAATATGTTTCGCAGAAAGGAGGAAGTTTGAGTCACCGAAGAAATCACAAAAAAAAACTGTGTAAAAGATAATGTATTTTTTTTTAAAGAACGGTATTTAAAATTCTCTGTAAGCGGACTCGTTTGACTTTGCCCAGTCGTTTCCGTAATGCCTGAACGACAAAAGAAAGCTAACTTGTCTATAAATACATTGAAATAACTTTGTAAGTTTCTCAGCAGTAAAGCAACTAAAGGTCAGCAATAAAACAAACAGAGTTCCCACGGGCGGGCACATCTGCGCGCCGTATGCCAAAATATCCGCTGCCCAGTTCTGGCCATTGTCTCTCCACAATGCAACGGAGATTAGGCTCTAAACGGCAATATTAGGATAAATAATACATTTGGAAATTCTCGACGCCATAAAACATCTGTGAGGCCTCCGCAGCTGTGCGCTGCTGAAGAAAATACGTCACACGTGTGCTGTATCCATAGTCGAGCTACCTGCTGAGCTCTGAACTGATAACGAACAGTATTGTCTATAAATGCAAGAATAATTTACACCGATTCTATTAATTATTGTTTTTTGAACACCTGCACTTTGAATAATAGGACTAACGAGCTCGTCGGGACTAGTTTAATCCTTTTGTATTTTTTCACAGAATTATTGTTGATTCAATGTAATCCGTTGGTAGATTAAGTAATGACTTTTCCATGTAATATACCTATTACTTATAACTTTAATTTGTGTTAATTTCATTGAAACTTCCTATCACTTATCGTTCATTTTTACTCTGGAAAATCAATCAGTAAGTTGTAATCCGTTCAATGATAACTTTTAATATGATTGAATCCGTTGGGAAAAGCATAGCTTTCAAATGTGTTTCATATTTTCGAGTTTTGAGTTTGATTCTATAGTTTTATAAGTATTACTCATAGTCAATTTTTGAATTCTCCAATTTTTACCCTACTTAAGTTTTGTTATGTAAGTACAGCACTTCAAGTTAAAGAATGGGCATCGGAAAACATCGGAGACTATCGTCTCTAACACAAAAATGATAAGTAATTAACAAAAAGTAGTTTGACCCTAAAAGTCATTTACAATTTCAACTTTATTACAATGAAATAAAAATGTCAACGTCATTTCTAAGAAAAGCAAAAACACGAAGAGACGATGCCCTTCTTTATCTTGAATTAGTATAGTAATTTTCTTTTTCACTAATACTTGTTTAATTATTGCAAGCTTTATGAATTTTATAGATGATTTGTAATGTGATGTGACATAGAAAAGTCAATTCCAATTCTGTTTTATCATGTTTATTGTCCTTACTATAGCTACCGCTAGCTTCACCTCCGCAGATGCAACGCATGTGTGGCGTTTTCTTCGCGGCGCGGCAGACTGATTCTCTGATGACGCCCTGTTTTGTATGGGCATAGTAGAAGAAATCTACTATATGATAGGTAGACTAGACCTACCTACTATTCAGAGAAAGGATAAGCTATGACAATGTTAAAAATGATGCTACAATACTTCCGCCTTCGACATGCTTCCTGAAAGTTTAGATTTTTGACATGAATTCCTTCTGATTACATAAAACCAATATGTGATTGACCTGAACAAAACGAGGCCTAGGTATTTATGTAAAGATGGATTGTGATAATTATTTGCGATATGAAGAACTACTTACGAGTTTTTTTTAGTAAAGACCGAAATATTTCACAGTTTGGCCACTGAAATGGTCGTCGCTCGTTAGTTATTAAATTTAATAACATTATTAAATTATGGAGCAATAACGTCTCGATTAAAGACTATATTTCAGTCTTATTTTATTGGGAACGATTGCGAAAATAAGCTTTTCGCTTTGATAGCTCGGCGGGCGATGATAACTTTAGTAGGTGCTTCCGTTCAGTCGCGGCGGGACTTGGGCGTTTAAATCTTTGCTTGGGCGTCTTTGAAACTTCAATCTCTAAATCTTTAATCGAACAAGTCTGAAAGTACTTATACATATTTGTGCTGTTTAGTTCATTCATTAAAATCCTAAAATACTAAATAAAAAATAAATTTAAAAAATATTAAAAACACGACTGCCCTGCCGAAAACGAAATAAGCGTCATTTCAGTCGGGACCTCTTTGATTTTAAATGGTTCCGAAAACGGTCCTCCGACTGCAATGACGCTTGTTATTTAATTTTTTAGTTCGTTTTCGGCAGGGCAGTCGTGTTTTTAATATTTTTTAAATGTATTTATTTTAATTTCACATATTTTAGTGACATATTCTACCTATAGTTATAGAATGTGCTCATCAAGGCCTCTCATTTGACGTTCATATTGTAAAATAATCTAAAGATTTTTTTTTCACATTTGAAAGGGTGTGTCCTTCGAGCAACAAAGGCTTTGTTTCGTCACAAAGGGAGAAGCCTTAGCGATTATTACTCTATACAAATTATTCTGGCATTTTTTGCGGGGGGAGGGAAATGCACACAAGTGCAGTTCCGCATACCCACATACAAAAACAACACTGTAATGACGACGCTCACACATAAAAAATAAAACAAAACAGCAAAAATTTGTGTACGGATGAGTCACACATCAAAATATGACACGTTATTGACATAAAGGGCTGGGCTCAACTGTCGATGCAGCAATATCGATACGGAAAAAGGAATAAAGGTTACAAACTGAATCATTTTACGATGGGGTGAATAACAACAAAGAGGTCATTTTTATACGCTCGAGCTTTATACAAAAATCTTGAGAGTGTAGGTGATTGGGTTGGGATTAATGTATACCCAGGGAAGTTGGGCTCAGGCTGCTGACACTGAACATCGCTCCATGACAGTACTGCTATCTGCACACCCAACAATTTGAATTTTGAAAGATACCGACCGACTGTTGAATAAAAAAATAGCAAACTGATTTTGATAATGTCGTCAATATAGTAAAATATATCATTATTTTTTTAAGAAACTGTACATTCAATGTCTCAAAAATGGCTTCATCATCCCTGATTTATCATAATATGATACCTCATTCGAGGTGGTAGGTATATTGAAGGAGATATGATTTTTTTCTGAAGTGCGGCGGCGCGAAACTTTGAATGCCACCCCTCCTTACCTACCAAGGGGGGGTACCTACCATCCATCTCTCTTAGCGTGGTTGTTTTATGTCATTGGAAAACTTCTAATTTCACGCATGGGTCGGTCATGGGATGGGTGACCAAAAATGTATTATCTCGAGCTCCTCCGTGCCCCGGAAGGCACGTTAAGCCGTTGGTCCCGGCTGCATTTGCAGTCGTTAACACCCATCAATCCGCATTGGGCCCGCGTGGTAGGTTATCGCCCATCTTCCCACCTATAAGGAAGGCCTGTGCCCCAGTAGTGGGGACATTAAAAATGGCTGATGGTCAACTATAAATACTAAGTATAAAGTACTGTTAGGTACCTATTTGCTTTCTCGCAGTCAATGGTAAAAAGTAGAGTACACAACACAACTCGTGAAAAAAAATTTCATCTCGGTTCTTTGTATACCTCGAACTAAATTCCCTTTTTATTCACTTGTTGTATAATCTACTATTTCGAAATTTATTTCGCGATATCTGTCGCGTCGCGCTCACATCAGTGCAAAGCAAATCATGCAAACATCTCGCAAATGTATTTGACGCATAATCAGGGCCAGATTGACCAACACTTTATCGACAAACATTATTTAACGGTAACATCACTAAGTTGCCCATCGGCGAGAACTCGGATTTATCTAGCGACAGATCTGAAATTTGTACGGACGAGCCATGGACTAGCAGACCCGATGTCACTGAACAAATTTGACAACTAATCAAGAATAAAATATACGAATTTAATGTTTAAATGTAAACAAATAGCAATAATACGATAAAAATTTACTTTAATGTGAAATGTAACACCGTCTTTTTGTATACTTGATGTTCAAGACCTCTTTTAACAGCAAAAAACTCATAAATTCGACATTTTAAACACAGCAGCGTTCACATGCGCGACTGGACTCGGTCTAGAAAGAAATCCGGGCGCAACTGGTTTTACTAATGCGTATGCCCATTTGGGCTTATACTTCGGCAGAGGGGAACGCTTCGTATGGCTTCTCTTTCTTTAGAAGCCCGTCTTACTCTAAGGGTGTGTCGTACAGACACCATATTGTTTTTTTTTCTATAAAAAAAAATAGCCAGTGTCACTCGGAATGATGTAAGGATTCTAACCAAGAACCTTATATTCATATATTCTAACGATAACCCATATAGCCCAGGACTTTTAGCAAAAAACCTAGGACTAATTCCGGCGGAAGGTTTTTTGTTTTTAAAGTGTTCCTTAGGTCCCCCTGAATATATCTGGAAAGTTCCCCGTGAATCCCATGTACGCTCCCCCCTCCCCCCCCCCTCAAACGTCTCCCTGATTTTAGTTTTTTCTATTTATCTCAGAAACGGCTGAAGATAGAAGAAAGTTGTCAACGTATGATATAATTGTTATAAAATATCCAACCCATCGACACTTCAATCATTTCGATGTGAGCTGTAGTCTCTGAAATATACCTACAGACATTTCACTAAAAATTTTTTTTTGCCCAGAAATCATTTTTTGTACTAGTTTTTAAGAAAAGTGAGTGGAGTTGTGGCAAAATTATGTAAGGTAATATGAATCTTGAAACATTGGTGAATAAAACAAGGTATAATACATTGTTATAGCAGCATCAGTTCTAGATTAACACCGAATGGTGTCAGCGCCACGATGTAATTTTTAGCCCAATACTTTTAGATAAAAATTTCGCGATACCATGGACGAAATATACCTAGGACTAATTCCGGTGGTAAGTTTTTGTCTTTTAAAGTGTTCCTTAGGTCCCTTTGAACATATCTGGAAAGTTCCCCGTGGATCCCATGTCCGCTCCCCCCTCCCCCTCAAACGTCTCCCTGATTTAAGTTTTTCCCATTTATCTCAGAAATGGCTGAAGATAGAAGAAAGCTATTGATGTATGATATAATTGCTATAAAATATCCGACTTGTCGGCACTTCAATTGTTTCGATGTGAGCTGTAGTCTCTGAAATATACCTAAAGACATTTCACCAAAAAAATTGTTTTACCCAAAAATCATTATTTGCACTAATTTTTAAGAAAAATTAGTAGAGTTGAGGCAAAATAATCTGAGTTCATATGAATTGTGATACATTGAGGAATAAAACGTAGTACAATACATTATCTTAGCAGCTTTGGTTCCCGATTTATAGCGAGTGGTGTCAAACGCCAAATAAATTTATTGTAGTATTAGCTTTAGTAATTTCTGAGTTAATTCGTTCAAACATACATACATTCAAATCTTTCATATGTACGACGCGGGTGAGTGAGGGAGCATGATTATTAATGATTAAACGAACTAACCTGTAAGTGAAGTTACACAAGGGATTCGTCCAAAGATATTAGTACTATTAATTACATGTAGTATCGCTTGATACCTACCGTTTGACCCATCATGAATTAAAATCGGAGCAACCATTTTGATGATGACGATAAAGTGGCGCCATATATAAAAGCATAAATCTTGAGTGTTCCAGTAGAATAATTTTCAATTTAATTTCGTTTAATAATATACTAACTAAATCCTAAAAGGCAACGTCATTTGCATAGTTCCTGCTGTCTTCATACTATAAAAAAAAGTAATGGAGGAGTAAAGAAACTCACATACCCACAACAAACATAATAGGTACCTACATGAATCCTGAACACATAACACTTTCTGTTTTTTGGGCAGTCGTGTAAAAAGCAAATTACTTATAAGTAGTTATTTTTACCGGCCTTTTTTATCGAAAAGGATATCTTTGGGAAGTAAAATAAGACATGATTGTACCTACCTTTTAATAATTATTAAAGGCTTAGATAATGTACATTTTTATTTAAATTTGCAATGCTATTTATCATGATTATACCCTTCATAATTTTACAGAGATCCTGACATTCAGAGAATCTTATGTATAGTGTTATGTTTATTTAAACGTTATACGTAAACCAAATGATTATTTTTGTAAGGTAACAAGTATTAGTGGTTTGTTCGTTTACGAGAGTATTGAATATTGATCGCAAACTTCTAGCTTATACCTATCTATGTTCGTATCTGGGTTGGTAAAAATAAATTCAATTAAATTTATTTATAGCGCTACGGTAACGCAGATAATGAACCTAATAATAACGTACTGTCGTACGTAGCATCATCATTATTCTCGTAACTCGTTCCCCCATTCTACATACAGGGTATTTTGTAGTAGCCTTGTAAAGCTGAATATGGTAGAGTACCTACCATGCATACAATCCCGGAAAATTATCATAAACCCTGAAAACCACCGCTTTTTTCTTTATTTTTTCTTTTTATGATAACTGCATAGTAACAACTTTTGACTTGTATCTATATTCATCTGTGGTAGCAACCCTAGACCGAATCTAATACAATCAAATAGGTACTGTCTATTTGCGTCTAGGGTTTTCATTTTACATTTTTCCATATAATACAAAGAAAAGTTCCATATACCTAGTACAAAGAAATATGTTTTATCATATATTTCTCAGTTATGTTACTAATGTTATGTGGCGGTTATCAGAGTTTATTATAATTTTCCGGAATAAAGTTGAAGATGGTGGATGCATGCCCTGCCCTATCATAAAACGGTGTGCCCACGGGTCGGTCGGGTGATAATCAACTTTATAAGGCTATTACCAAACAGTCTGTATTTCTTTTACATGAGCCCATTATTAATATCATATTTCCCATAATTATGTATAACATCATGTAGTTCGTTTTTGGGGGGCTTTTTCACATTTTCTTCTCCAACTAGGAATAGGCTAGATACTATAAACTATAATTTTTTCAGCCGTTCTGCTTCAAAACATTGAACTTAATTGATTAAAGATTTGCATAAAAAGAGATTTGAAAGTAAATTATGTACGGTCAGCAGCACATCATCAAGCTATACAAAACTAAAAAATCTCCAATTAATTTTGAACCTTAAACTACTTGTTTTAAGTTTAAAATTGATTGAGAAAATTTGACACTTTGTGGAAGCCCAGCGTGCCGTCTTACTCTCTCTCTCTCTCTTATCTACTGTACTTTCAAAGCTAATCTGTAAAAAGTTATGCAAATCTATAATCAATAAAGTAATGAAAGATCTAAACAAACTTATAGGCAAGCAACAACATTCTATCTGATCTTGCGACTAATCCAGAGATGATTTCAGTGCCGAAACTGGTTTCAATCAGCCAGCTATCAAGAACTTACATTAAACAGACACTGTTATTGAAAATGAGATAAATAAATTAAATATTTATAATATCGCCGCAAGGATCGGCCGCTCGGCGTGGGACCGGCCTCCGTAGTTTGATTGCGTCAAGGATATTTTTAGGAGCCGCTGCGCCTGCGCCGACGACGCCAGGACGACGCGGCACTACAAAAAACAGCCACCCTTGGCGCCGAATTTCATGTTTCATATTTTTATTAGCATTAACGCTTGAATGGGATGTGTTCTTTTTCAAGAAATGGCTTTTTAGTTTTTTTGGTTAGGTAAGTATACTTACCTAGTTTAAATTTTAACTAACCATTGTTAAAATTTGATGTGTGCCATTAATTGCGACATCAGCGAGTGTTAAAAAAAACTAAAAAGGCGAAAAAATTAAAGAGACGTTTATCGGATAATAAGAAGTAATAAATTGGTAAATTAATTATCCTTTTCAGTGTTCTGAACCATTCATCGAGTAGGTAACAGGATGCAGCATCATTGAAGCGATCGGTTACGGAGATCTATCTACCTACACATGCATGTAGTAAATACGAAAATGACGGACAAGATAAACAAGGACAATCAGTCTGGCCATTTACCCGTCTCTGTCTTACACGCGCGGTTAGCGCAGGAGGCGGCGCTCTGGGAGGCGCAAGCGCAGCGGAGCGGTTATTTTTTGTGTCTTGTCAATGAAGAAGGGACGGCAGGCAGGATCTCCCTCAGTCAGTCCGCCCGCGCCCACCGCCACACGCATGCCGTACGCCCGCGCGCCCCAGTTCCGCCCGTGCCCCCCGCGACAACATGAACTACGAACCCAATGACCATCTGCCCGTGTCCATCAAGCGTGAAGTTGACATCGACTATCATGATAACGACAACTACTATCCATACGCACCTGTGCAGGTGAATCGACATGCTGAACCGTCAAGCTTCGCACCTTCCTCGCCGACACATTTGATGGACCTGAGTAACGGCTCCGAGAGGCCTTCGCACCAACCGTGGCCTCCCAATATATCGATCGACGGTGATGATCGGGATTATCCGCAATCACAGTACCTTCCCTATGACCAGTATCAAAGGCAATACTCTAGAAATTTCTACTTTGATGACTCTAATTCTAAGGACGATATGCAAACCTACTACGAGGAGGACAATGATATGCCCAAATTGGGAACCGCGTATCGGTTGTCGACCGACGAGAACGTAGTCGAATCAGAAGATCAAAGAAGAGCGAGGAAACGCTCGAAATCGTCGAAGAAGAAGTCGGCAAGTTTCGAGGAGATGCAGGTGCAGCGGGTGATGGCAAACGTGCGCGAGCGGCAGCGCACGCAGAGCCTGAACGAGGCGTTCGCGAGCCTGCGGCAGATCATCCCGTCGCTGCCGAGCGACAAGCTGTCCAAGATACAGACGCTGCAGCTGGCGACGCGCTACATCGAGTTCCTGTACCAGGTGCTGTCGAGCGGCGAGGCGGCGGCCGGCAGCGACTGCGGCAGCGACGCGGGCTCCGACCACGGCCGCTACCTCGCGCAGGACAAGCTCAGCTACGCCTTCTCCGTCTGGCGGATGGAGGGCGACTGGACCAACGGACAATAACGTGATGTAGAATGCGTATACAAAACTTTCAATATTCCATTTACTTTAATAACATTAGCTTTAATTTAGAGTTAATTACAAAGTTGTTGTTGGAAATTGATAGAAAGTGCGTGATAGTTATGGGATATTCTTGTAGCTTAGAAAACTGTATACATTTCGATGATCTTATTACGCCCCAGGGGTCTACCTACGCTATGGCAAAATTTAATCTTTATGAAGATAAAGAATTATTTGATTGTGATAAAAGTTAAAGTACTAAATGTGGTCCAAGCAGTATCAAACAAAATGACAGAAAAGATTGAAGCTTAGAATTTATTTGTTTTTTATATTAATAAAAATTATAGTAGGTAGGTATCTAGAACGTGCACAATATTGTGTGCATAATAACTACACTGAAGTGCATCAAGTGCACAAATGAAAATTAGTGAAACTATGCTTGATTTTATCGACGGGAAAAATATTTTAGAAAATCTTTATTTTTTTATAATTTTATGATTTTTTTTAGTTCTTGTTTGCTACTGTGAACAAAACGTAACTTTTGAACTAAATGATCTACTACTCACTTACTATGAAACAAACTGAATCAATATTGATTGAAAATAATATGTCGTCTTAATTTTTATGATGAAAACCAACAATAAAATGCATTTTAATTAGAGATGGGACGGGTACCCGGTGTGGATCCGGTACCCGGTGGATCCGGCACTTTTTCAGGATCCGGCCGGGTACCGAGTAATGGCGCCGGATACCCGGCTCTGCCGGGTAATTAGGTCTAGGATAAATTTTAAAAAAGTTATTTCAAGAACGGATATTTATTTCAATTAAACATGAATCAGTAGAAGAATTAATATTTATAATTCAAAAGAGGTAAATTGTGGTGAAGAAATACAAGCTGTTCAGCACGATCTGGATTGTCTGTTGCGCTTTTTCTTATAGATATTACTAGTCCCTCCGAAAGACTACCTCCGAAAAGAGGCGTTCACTATATTATACGGAACTGGCGGGAGTGGTTAAATATTTAATCGCGACACTCTTTATAATAGGGTAGTGAAGTGACCCATATTATCGGCGCACCACTTATAGGGATTTATAGAGGAAGTGGAATGTACATCTTTTCATGCCGGGTAATTTTGCCGGGTACCCGGCTACCCGGCATAAGCTTGCGCCGGGTACTCGGTTGCCGGGTATCCGGCAAAAGTAAATCCGGTGCATCTCTAATTTTAATAAAAAAATAAGATATACACTTCTAAGGGTGGGTACTCACTTAGGTTCGCAAACCCCCGCGCTCCGCGAACCTGGTACAAAGCGAAATAGCAAACATTTTATTTTCACTTTGATTTGAGTGTAAACGCGTGCGAAACAGGTTCGGATACGTGTTCGCATACGTACACACTATGGCGCACTGTTGCAGTACAGGATAAACAGATTTTTTGGTGCAGGTTCGCGGAGCGCGGAGGTTCGCGAACCTAAGTGGGTACTCACCCTAAGGCTTCCGCGCGTACAGTTCATTAGAAATAAAACACTTTTTACGGATTACAGCGCGTATATTGGTTAATTCAGATTAGCCCAGGACTTTTAGCAAAAAATTCAAAGAAACCTAGGACTAATTCCGGCGGAAGGTTTTTTGTTTTTAAAGTGTTCCTTAGGTCCCCCTGAATATATCTGGAAAGTTCCCCGTGAATCCCATGTACGCTCCCCCCTCCCCCCCCCCTCAAACGTCTCCCTGATTTTAGTTTTTTCTATTTATCTCAGAAACGGTTGAAGATAGAAGAAAGTTGTCAATGTATGATATAATTGTTATAAAATATCCAACACATCGACACTTCAATCATTTCGATGTCAGCTGTAGTCTCTGAAATATACCTACAGACATTTCACCAAAAATTTTTTTTTGCCCAGAAATCATTCTTTGTACTAGTTTTTAAGAAAAGTGAGTGGAGTTGTGACGAAATTATGTAAGGTCATATGAATTTTGATACATTGAGAAATAAAACAAGGTATAATACATTGTTATAGCAGCATCTGTTCTCGATTCACACCAAATGGTGTCAACGCCACGATGTAATTTTTAGCCCAATACTTTTAGATAAAAATTTCGCGATACCTAGGACTAATTCCGGTGGTAAGTTTTTGTCTTTTAAAGTGTTCCTTAGGTCCCTTTGAACATATCTGGAAAGTTCCTCGTGGATCCCGTGTCCGCTCCCCCCTCCCCCTCAAACGTCTCCCTGATTTAAGTTTTTCCCATTTATCTCAGAAATGGTTAAAGATAGAAGAAAGCTATTGAATATGATATAATTGTTATAAAATATCCGACCCGTGGACTTTTAAATTGTTTCGATGTGAGCTATAGTCTCTGAAATATACCTATAGACATTTCACCAAAAAAAATGTTTTACACAAAAATCATTATTTGCACTAATTTTTAAGAAAAATTAGTAGAGTTGAGGCAAAATAATCTGAGTTCATATGAATTGTGTGAGTGGGGGAGCATGATCACTAATGATTAAACGAACTAACCTGTAAGTGAAATTACACGAAGGATTCGTCTAAAGATATTAGTACTATTAATTACATGTAGTATCGCTTGATACCTACCGTTTGTTGACCCATCATGTATTAAAATCGGAGCAACCATTTTGATGATGATGGATGATGACGATAAAGTGACGCCATATTTAAAAGCATAAATCTTGAGTGTTCCAGTAAAATCATTTTCAATTTAATTTCGTTTAATAATATAATTGCTATAACTTAATCGTAAAAGGCAACGTCATTTGCATAGTTCCTGCTGTCTTCATACTATAAAATTATACCGTGGTGTTTGACACTCGCTGTAAATCGAGAACCAATGCTGCTGAAACAATGTTTTTTACCTCGTTTTATTCCTCAATGTATCAAAATTCAAATAAACTCATATTACTTTGCCACAACTCCACTAATTTTTCTTAAAACTAGTACAAATGATGATTTTTGGGCAAAACAATTTTTTTGGTGAAATGTCTTTAGGTATATTTCAGAGACTACAGCTTACATCGAAACAATTGAAGTGTCGACAAGTCGGATATTTTATAGCAATTATATCATACTTCAATAGCTTTCTTCTATCTTCAGCCATTTCTGAGATAAATGGGAAAAACTGAAATCAGGGAGACGTTTAAGAGGGAGGGGGGAGCGGACATGGGATCCACGGGGAACTTTCCAGATATGTTTAAAGGGACCTAAGGAACACTTTAAAAGACAAAAACTTACCACCGGAATTAGTCCTAGGTATCGCGAAATTTTTATCTAAAAGTATTGGGCTAAAAATTACATCGTGGCGCTGACACCATTCGGTGTTAATCTAGAACTGATGCTGCTATAACAATGTATTATACCTTGTTTTATTCCTCAATGTTTCAAGATTCATATGACCTTACATAATATCGCCACAACTCCACTCACTTTTCTTAAAAACTAGTACAAGGAATGATTACTGGGCAAAAAAAAATTTTTGGTGAAATGTCTGTAGGTATATTTCAGAGACTACAGCTGACATCGAAATGATTGAAGTGTCGATGGGTTGGATATTTTATAACAATTATATCATACATTGACAACTTTCTTCTATCTTCAACCGTTTCTGAGATAAATGGAAAAAACTAAAATCAGGGAGACGTTTGAGGGGGGGGGAGGGGGGGAGCGTACATGGGATTCACGGGGAACTTTCCAGATATATTCAGGGGGACCTAAGGAACACTTTAAAAATAAAAAACCTTCCGCCGGAATTAGTCCTAGGTTTTTTGCTAAAAGTCCTGGGCTAGATGTTATTTTAGAATTATTTAGTTTTAATTTGTTGTTTTTTTGTTTTCCCGACGTTTCGACACCTTTCCAGGGGTCGTGTACGGTCGGGACGACAGTCGTCCCGTGACCACGACCCCTGGAAAATAAGATATTAATTAAATAGCTTTTTCAAAAAAAAAGAAAATTTCACAATGAAATAAGATTTTTAAAATATTTTTCTCGTCATTAAAATTAAGCATAGTTTCACCCATTTTCATTTGTGAACTTTATAAAGACTCATAAAACTATATCATATTATTATAGGTGTCTTGAATTTATGAATAGGGTAACCGGTAGGTACTAGAAAGTAAAACAGCCTTTTTTTTAAAGTTAAACACCAAATCTTTATACCTAGCTACATAAGGCTTTTCACATTATAAATGAGAATTGTTTTCTTATGTTAATTAGTACAACATTTATTATGAACTGGTTTAAGTAAATTTTATTGTTACAAACTTGAATTTCAAGTTTCATAATAAATCTTAAAAAATAATGCCTTTTTTATATACAAATTACGAGTAAGTATACATGCAAATATGCCTGAGTACCTTTTTAATAATATATTTTTAAGTTGTTAGTAAACTGATGTTCGGGATTAACACTTGCGCTTGCGCATGACTTGACTTCTTTTTCCGTAAATAAGTATTTAAAATGGGTTTTACCTAATTGAAAAAAAATGTGGTCATAAAACATTTTAAAAAATCTGAAAGAAAATCAGCTCTTTCAAAAAAATAAATAAATGAAACAGCAGATTTTTTTTCGAGATTTCAGAGTTGGTCCATAGTAAAAGTTGATCAGTTTGATGGTCCCTATCCTTACTAATATTATAAATGCGAAAGTCCGTTTGTTTGTTTATTTGTTTGTTACGCCTTCACGTCTTAACTACTGAACCGATCATAATGAAATTTTGCATACACGTTGTCAGGGGTACAGAGAAGGACATAGTACCGAAAAAACGTACTGTTCCCGAGGGATAGCAAAAATACTTTACACGCAGACGAAGTCGCGGGCGGCCGCTAGTCTACCATATATATAACGGCTTTAGGGTTTTTTTTGTAACACGTTGTATAGGTACAGGGTGTTTCATAATAACCCCTTTTTTATTTGTATGGAAAACTGCAAAGCAACAACCTTAGATGCAAATTGATTACTATTCGATAGAATGTAAAGTAAAAGGAAATATTTAGCCGCATGGTAGGTATTAAGAAAACTTTGCTGTTTCATGATTTAAGTATACTTTTATAAGGTATACTTTTTAGAAGTTCTAGGTAAAATTAAATTGCTAAATATATTTTAAATTTGACGACCTGAGTGGTGCAGTGGTCAACATGCCGCCTACCACGCTAGAGGTCCCAGGTTCGATTCCCGGCCGGGCAGAAATCGAAATGATGAATTTTAATTTCTGTGACGGGTCTGGGTGTTACTATGTATAAGTATATATTTAAAAAAGTATATAAGTAGTAAGTATATCAGTTGTTTAACACCCATATTACAAGCTTTGCTTAGTTTGGCGCTAGATGGCGCTGTGTGAAATTGTCCAAGTATTATATTATTATAATTAGCAGTGCTAATTAGCTCCTTTAGCCATGGAAAAAGTCACATTTGCAAATATTTGATATCCCTATCGCTTCGCTTTTAAAAGATGTGTGGGATTGTAACCAACGATTTTTAAAATGTCAAATCTATCTGCTTTTATCTTTCGGAAAGCAAAGCGATAGCGAAGATGTCCAAATGTATTTTGTCTAGCTAAGTTAATTCTTAGTGAATAATATGGTTTACTAATGTTTTCCCTAATTTCAAAAGCAATAATTTCATTTGTCATAATGGCATATGCCATAATTTCACTGAACATAATGTTTTATTTGCCATAACTAACATATGACATAAATTTATTTTCACTAATTTCATTGGTCATAAGCAATCAAATGACATATTATTTTTATTACATAATTTTATTTGCCATACTCTTCATTCAAAATAATGTTATTATCCATAACAATTATTTTCCATAAAACTTACTTATTACAATATTTGGCAAAACAAACATTGGTTTCTATTATTTCAGCAAAGAATAATGAAAGAAGCCAGCATAATTCATATTAATTAAAGAATTAATAAGATTTTAACCAATCAAGATAATTTATTTATTATACTACTGTTAATATTTGATTTATAAAATTATAATTAGCTTAATGATTATACGATTCAGGTTTTTTTAATGATTAAGTTTTAAATATAATGAGTAAGCATACAATTGCAATTGCATGTAGTGCCAGTAGGCATTCAGCACGCAAGCAGGCATGCAGCATGCAAGCAGGCATGCAGCATGCAAGCAGGCATGCAGCATGCAAGCAGGCAAGCAGCAAGCAATCAGGCATGCAGCATACAACATGCACGCAAGAATTAGGGAGCTCCGCTCGCTTCGCTCGCTCCGCTGCGAGTGGTCAAAACACTAACCTAACCTACTGGTAGGTGCATTAAAAGTTTTTGTTTATAGCGGGGGCCTCAGGCCCCCCGACCCCCCCGAGCAGGGGGGCCAGCCCCCCTGCACCCCCCGGCGAGCATTCTACATGCAAGCAGGCATGGAGCATACAAGCAGGCAAGCAGCATGCAAGCAGGCATGCAGCATGCGAGCAAGCATGTAGCATGCAAGCAGGCATGCAGCATGCAAGCAGGCATTCGGCATGCAACACGCATGCAAGCATTATTGAGCTCCACTGCGAGTGATCAAAACACTAACCTAACCTAACCTACAAGAGGTGGTCGCATTAAAAGTTTTTATTTATAACCCCTAGGTACGTTTAGGTAAAGAGATACGTTATAAGTTGTGTATATTATGTCAATTATTGATTATGTCAAATAATATTTATACGAACTAATCATTATGACACTTGTTATTATGGCACCTAATTTTATGGCAAATGAAAGTTATGGCTAATGGATTGTTATGTCATACGTTGTTAGTGTAAAAGACATTATTACATATGAATATTATGACCGAGGATCATTATGGCAAATGAAATTATTACAAATAATATTATGATAAACGAAAGAATACCGAATAATATGAATTACCATCTGCCGATACTCAATAATGAGCGTGGACAAAATTCGTATTTAGCTTTATGTCAGTTTTATTTGGTCGCCGGAGACAGGCTGTCATTTAGTAGCTGGTAATAATTCATCTCGCGATCGTAAATGTGGCTAAAGATAAACAACCCGTCACGTCAGAAACTATACAGAAATACCATCGTGCGTTTCAAAACATTGCCGCAGGAATAATGGTTACGGACAATCGTTAGAAAATTTTATTGCGCTTTGAATTTTTGGTGAGTAGAGTAACCTAGGCCTTTTAAAGTAGGTAGGTACCTATTTAATTATCAAATAACTGACGAAAAAATATGCGGTGATTTAAACAAAAACTCTATTGTGATCGTAGACCGAGAAACTGGGTTTATGGAATCAATCGCTTCTCTACAAAACGTTTGACGTTTAAAAATTCGAATTTTTAAACGTCAAAACTAATTTGACGTTTAAAAATTCGAATCAATTATATCAATCCCATCCCATACATGTTTCGAAAACGAAGCGATAACGAATATTTGCAAATGTTACAGTACGAGGCATATATCTTGAAATTTTTTCGACGGAGTGTGGATAAACTCGCGCATGTGCTCGCTAAATAGACCAATAGCACAGCATAAAGAATTTCTTACAGTAGGCCGACCAAAGACGTCTAGACAGGGCAATCGTGCGGGGCGTGAGGGGGGAGAGGTGAGTCGGACGAGCCCGAGCTGCATACTTCGCCGTTCTATGTAGCTCGGGTCGGGAGTTCGGGACACGTCTTCTAGGGCTATCGCGTCTTTACCGTTTTGATTTCCTATTAAATTAATAATTCGATTTCGATGAATCTCGGTTTTTTGTTCTATTTTGACAAGAAAACAGCAACGCAATGTTAAAAATATAAAAAATCCAAAATGGCGGGCGGCCAACTTTTTGGTTTGTGGGTCGATTTCGATGAAACTCGGTTTTTGCTACTATTTTGACAAAAAAACAGCAACGCAATGTTAAAAATGTAAAAAATCCAAGATGGCGGCCAACTTTTTTGTTTGTTGGCCGATTTCGATGAAACTCGGTTTTTGGTACTATTTTGACAAGAAAACAGCTACGCAATTTTAAAAATATAAAAAATCCAAGATGGTGGCCAACTTTTTTGTTTGTGGGCCGATTTTAATGAAACTCGGTTTTTAGTACTATTTAGACAAGAAAACAGCAACGCAATTGGCTTTGGTTAAAAAATAAAAGGTATTTTTTTATATTTTTTTACTACAGATTAGGCCAATTTAAGAAACTAATTTGAATATTTTAACATTTGGTCCCGTATTTATTTTTTTATAAATATATTTGTCGAGCGGATATGGTCAATCGGAATGACGTCATTAGTGGCATGAAAGTTTAAGAAGAAAACCTTTGCCATCTACTTATAGAAAAAGAAAGGCCAAGTGTCATTAACTGTCATAATGACTTTATGGTTGTTTGTAAACAAATAAGTTATAGTTAATATTTCTTCTATTTTATTCATTTAATCCAGTTGTGACGGTTCTAGCCTACCTTCTTAATTTGCCGCAATAATTTTTGAGGTGGTAAAATTATACTAAAAATGCTTACCAGTGGAAACTCTGCTGAAAAACTTTGTAAAAACTGACACGCCCAATCTACCCAAATTGCGAAATGTATTGTATGTATTGTGTCTATTTTGGATGTAGGCTACATGGATGAAATTGTAACGATTGCTTGTGGACTGATAAATTTGCAGGATAACATAATAAACATTGTGAAAATATGTGCATATTTTATTTCTATTTACAAACATTTAATAGTAGGGATGTGGAAAAAATTACGAGATAAGTTCATCGATATTTTTCGGGCGATATTAAATACTCTGATATATCGTTAGATGTTTTTACAATAATTTTTCCAAAACATTTTTTTTATAATTACGTATGGATTCTAATAGTCGACACTATTTTGTCACTGGAGCATTTTGATTTTTTCCAACTTTGAGTCTTAAAAATCATCGTAAAATTCGTCAAATCGAGCCAAAATTTCTCGTAGGGGTTTATTTTGCTATTTTTTATGTTTTACAATACCTTAAAATTAGAATCCATTACTTAGTCATCGTCCCATTTCATCCCATTTTTTTCTGAGAAATATTACCTATATCGATATTTTTTCACTTCCACCCTCCACCATCCCTAATGCCAAGTTCATTGTCAAAATTGTCTTTGCACTTTTTTCTTTTTTTTATTATGGCTGGGAGATCGGTATGTGATGACGTCATATGAAGGTCATTTGAAGGTTAAAGCTTTTTATTGAATATTATAAATATCTTTAAAAATATAGACTTATTTTTAAATTTAATTAGTAGACACTGTACCGAAAGCTTATTCCTCGAAATGGTTTTGAGATTTCCAGTCATGTTCAAAAAGTTATCAAAGCCAATTTTAAAAATATAAATAACCCAAGATGGTGGCCAACTTTTTTGTTTGTGGACCGATTTCGATGAAACTTGGTTTGGGGCACTATTTTGACAAGAAAACAGTTACAAACTAAAAAAAACGACAATAGTCAAGATCGCTGCCGACTTTGTTTTTAGGGTGATTTCGATGTAACCCAGTTGAAAAAAATTGGCCGCCATCTTAAATTTTTCATATTTTTAACAATGCGTTGGTGTTTTCTTGTCAAAATAGTACTAAAAACCAAGTTTTATCGAAATCGACCCACAAACAAAAAAGTTGGCCGCCATCTTGAATTTTATATATTTTTAAAATTGCGTTGCTTTATTCTTGTCAAAATAGTACAAAAAACAGAGTTTCATGGAAATCGGCACAAAAAAAAAATTGGCCGCCATCTTGGATTTTTTATAATATTAATCTGGTTTCCGAACCCTGCGTGCGACAGTGCCCATCAAGTAAGTTTCGTGAAACTACGAGCGAGTGCGGCAGCATTGGCAGGCTGCCACACTCACTCGTGGTATAAAGAAAACCGTTTGAAACCTTTATGTTATAAAACCTTTATTTAATAATATGTCACCCCTAATTCATTATTTTATATAATTTCGCAATGCTTTTATGTACCCGGGGGTCGTAAAAGAAATCCACCTTCCAAATTGTAAATTTGTGACAACCCTTCCGTATTTGCGTAAATACCCTACAGGCGGCGGTATCGCCCAACAATAAAGGCGTCCGGCCTACTGTAAGGAAAAAAATCTTTATGCTGTGCCAATAGCGCGCGTCCCTCTCTCGCCGCCCGCGCCCCTCACCGCAAGACCGCAACGCATGCCCAAAATACGGAATCCGCGCAATCCCCACCCGATTTCAAGATATATGCCTCGTTCTGTACCTACTTTGGCTGGAGGTCTGTAGATTTTAAACCATAGAAGCATCGAAATGTTATATTACTAGCATGCACAGGGGGCCTTACTATGAGCTCTTATAGCAGGACTTATATTGAACTGCCTTACTTTTTCATACTAAGTATGACTTCAAAGGTTAGTTCAAAAGCAGGCCTTAAGCAGTTCTGGTTAAGGCCTGCTTTTGAACTGAACGGCTCAAGGATGGTTTCTTATTTGCTGATGGTAAGCCCCCAGAAGTACCTATGGTTTTATTCACTAAAATCGACGTACCTACATTACATCCTCAATGGTTTTAATAATTTTAATACCTAGGTAAGTATAGGTACCCTACTGTGACTACTTAGACTTAAGTGCTTGTTGCAGAAAAGAAACTTGATCCACAAACAAAGCCGTTACTGTTTCTCTGTGCAGAGACGGCGTTCAGATTGGTTCAAAGTCTGAATGCTGAAAATATGAGTGTCCGGTACCTACGTGTCGTCAATTGAATACCTATGTTTTCTTCAGCGTACCAGTTGCGGAGGCCTCACAGATGTTTTATGGCGTCGAGAATTTCTAATTGCCGATGCCGTTGAGCCTAATCTCCGCTGCGTTGGAGAGACAATGGCCAGCTTTGGGCATCGGGTATTTTGGCATACGGCGCGCAGATGTGCCATCCCGTGGTGGGATAAGTCTGTTTATTTTATTGCTGACCTTTCGTTGCTCTACTCAATTCCAAACCGGTGTTGCTCTACTCAATTCCAACCAAACAGGTAGGTACCTAACTACTTGTCTACCCCACTACATCTGTTTTTACCCTAGATTTTCAGTCCGAAATCTTTCCGAAATAAGTGACTCAACAAGGAAGAAGGAGCAATAGAGTATCAAATCTCTTTTAATATTCAATCATTTGATGGAGGTCCCTCACGAAATAAGACGCTATTTCAGTTTTTTACGGCCATGTCCGGATTAACTATTCTTGCAGTTGTTATCAAAAATAAATCATTTGTTCTAAATAAGTTACCTACTCAGAAACCTCGGAAAGTATGAATGCCGAATATTCTGTGTACACAGAATAAATAATATAATAGGTAATGTGAGTAATTTATAAAATTACCTCGCATGACGATGTTCCTAGAAGAACATCGTCATGATGAAAATGGGCGGGTCTTAAGCTCAGGTAAACGTATTTACGGTCTGATTCGCGAATCTACATGGGGGAGGAGCTTGTCACGATACCATACTCCACAGAATAATACTCCAAACAACTGGATATTCGGCAGCTTGTAAGTTTCCTCCCATGTAAATTATTGATTCACAAAGGCAAAGTTATTAATTAAGGCGCCTTAGTACCTACCTACACTACCTACCTAACCTATTACTAGAGCGCCACCAATGCATTTATTTTTATTACTCGTAAACCAAGTCAATATTTAAAAAAAGCTAAGATTATAATATATGCCCTCTTAAATTGTCTCTAATATTTTTTGAATAACTGTCTTTCTGTAACTTATAAAATCCGTTCTAGCTTGGTTCTAGCCTAAAGTGGCCACTTTGAGCTAAAATGGATTTTAAAACTTACAGAAAGAATGAAAACTGTTGAAGAGTTATTCCTAAAATATTAGAGACAATATAAGACGGCATGGTCTTAGCTTTTTGACACGTTTTTTTTTAAATTGACTTGGTTTATTTACGAGAAAAAAAATGTATTGGCGGCGGCGCTAAGTAGTGGATACCTAGTAGGGCGCACTGGACTTGAAACTACGGGCCAAATAGATGGCGGTCATTTTATCATAGCGTGATTTTCTAGGGTTTTAGTTTTTACACTGTATATTTCAGCGTGACCGACGAGTAACGTCAATTCTTTATTATGAACGATTATAGCCAAAATTATCTCATTTCAATATCTATGTTTGTAGTATTTGGCAAATTCCAAAGAGAATGTAAAAAACTAGTTCAACTGATTTTCGGATGGAGCGCCATCTATGCTAAAATCCTGGCAAAGCTCAGCTTTACAATGCTGTCAACATAGATGGCGCTTCATCCGAAAATCAGCTGAATTTGCCAATTATACTACAAACGTATTGCTTAAAATGAGATAATTTTGCTTTGATAAAATAGCTCATAGTGAAGAATCGACGTTACTTGAAACTATTTGGCCTATAGTTTCGAGTCCAGTGCTGACGTTTAACCATAAGCTAAAGCGAGCGTAGTTGGCCAAAGAAAGAGGGTAGGACCAAGGCAAGGACACTACCTTGTAGTGCACCCCGCAACGCAACACAAAAGCGTCAAGATGTTTGCCGGCTACTGTACCTCACCGCTACGCATACCCAAAATACGCGTTCTGCGCAAACCCCACGAGATTTCAAGATGTTTGCCGTGCCGGCTACTGAAGCGGCGCTCCCCACTAGGGCTGCGCGGCTCCGTGAGGCAGCCGCGCCGTCAGCGTCGGTCGATAATTTTTTTTCTCATAAACCGAGTAAATTAAAAAAAAAGCTAAGATCATGCCCTCTAAAATTGTTTTTAATATTTCTTGAATAACTCTAGCCGCGCGGCTAAAACTCACGGAGACGCGCGGCCCTAGTGGAGACGCCGCCGCTTCAGTAGTCGGCAAACATCTTGAAATCGCGTGGGGATTGCGCAGAACGCGTATTTAGGGTATGCGTGCGTAGAGCGGTGAGGTCATAGAAATAGCTGCGAAAATTTTTCTAAGTCTGGGTGAGGTACGTAGCCGGCAAACATCTTGGCGTTTTTTCGACCAAGTGGGGATAAGTTCGCGCATGTGTACTTGCATGTTGCGTGCGAGCGACCGAATAGCGCGTGCCCCACTCCCGCCTACCGCCGCGTACTTCACCGCACACATTATGTGTAACACATACATTATTATACTTCCATGGATACATATCAAATTGACATCAGTGATCATATGCAACTGGCAACTTCTCAACTCGAAAATGTATCTCTATTTTGTGGCTGCATAATCCAATTCCTCTGCCTGTCCGAGAATTTATGAAGTACCAGGCTAGGCGCACTCCGCGCTTTAGGTACGAAGCTACAAGTAGCCGGCCAGTGTGACCATTTGTGGCAGATTTCTGCCATTTGGGCAGATTTAGGGCCTAAATTTTAGCTGTGGCAGAATAAGTTGACGATTCAAAAAAGTGGCAGAATTTGGCAGATTTCAAGGATTTTTTTTTATTTAAAATACACTTATATATATTAGTATTTTTCTATATTAAATACTTCGGTCCGGGAGTCGCATCGTTCTAATATCTGTCTTATCATATCACTAATTATTTAGTTTATATTTTATTATGCATTTATTTGGCAGGAAATTATTTACTGAGGTGTTAAAAAAAATAAAAAAATCAGAGAACAAAAATATTTGTTTTTATAGCTTTTTTACTTCTCAATGAAAATAAACTAGGAGCCCTCTAAACACGACATATATCGCGTGTTATAGCGTTTTATCGACACTCAACTGTCAAAATCCATTGTCATTTGATAGTTTAAAATGATAAACGCCCGTTCTTCTTGTCAGTTAAAAAAGTCTTGAACGGGTGGTAGGAAAATATAGACGATTCAAAAGTACTTAATAATTAAGTTTATTTGAATAAAGCTAATTTTGACTTGACTTGACTTGACTAAATCGCAATTATCATAACGTTTTTTGTATGAGGCACTTTTTTGGCAATTTCTGGACTCGGGTTTGGCAGATTTTGGCAGATTTTATGCCAGTGTCGGGCAGATTCGCCATTTTTGAGATGGTCACCCTGTAGCCGGCGCCGGCGGGTCCGTCCGGACGGACTAATTTCAGAGGGCCGCCGCGTGCCGGCTGGGACGCACGTTAGCAATTCGATTTCGATACTCACTCACGCACCGCATTCGCGTATTGTCGCGTCGTTCGTTCGTACATTTATGATATTTAACCCAAATGAAGGCATATTGCATCGCACTTTCGAAATAAACTTAATTATTAATGACAATTTGATTTCGTAAGAAAGCAAATTGCCTCAAATCAGTATGTATAGTGTGATGTGGCGTTGACTGTATTTAAGTACACATTTTATTTCACAAACACATAACTTGTAATAAAGTATTGTAAGCTATTATTTCATTATTATCTAAAAGAAGAAACCCTAATGTCGTTAGAAGAGATAAGAGCTACGCGATAGAAAGAGAGGTAACTTGTAGGTGAATATAACTGTAGCGAAGGGAGCGGTGTGCGACCTGAATTGCACTTTATTGTGTCTAGAATAGAGTCGCTATTTATTTAAATGACTTTGAGGAGTGGATCTTCTGTACTTGTACTATTATGTATTCTGTGGAAGTACTTTGACAAATAGATTTTGGCTGCGGTCCGCATAGCGATAAAATCGATATTATCGCGATAACAGCCGGTCCGCATGCACGTTAGCGTGTTTACAATATCTAGCGTGACGTCACTCATGACGTCATTACCAGCGCCATCTTGGGCTTACAGCGACCATGCCTTGGAGCGTAATCACTGTGAACGTCCTGTCAAAAGTTATAAGTGACTGTCAAACGAAACAGGTGTCTGAATTTTACTTCGTCAAATAATCAAAAAATGAGAGAGTTCGTTATAGAAGGATCTTTTCCTCACTTCACAACAAAAGGATATAGCATTATATTGGTTAATATTTTGTTAATATTAATTTGGAGCTTATCCTAAAAGGTGGTTGATGTAAAAAGTTGAAAAAAAAAGATGTTGGGTGCACATGACTCAATAATCAAACGTTCTTCATCATTATCATCGCTTTTATTCGCTTCGCAAAAATAGTATCTAGCAATCATTCCATCTTGTATTTGAGGTTAGAATAAAACGTTAGCGCGCTTAAGAGCGGTTCGCATTCGCCAACTGTCATTTGTCGATTTGAGCGCGTTAACGAATGCGGACCTCGTGTGAGCGTTGTAAACGCCGTAATCGATGTAATCGCCATGCGGACCGCAGCCTTAGACGTTGATTGAGTTTTTGGCGGGATTTTGTCGAGTTCAGAAGGCTGATTGTCTAACTTTGTTGCAATTTTCTTTGACGGAAATCGCAGTGACATTGCTGCTTTAGTAAGAACCAAGTGACAACTATCTTACTTAAAGCAGCAATGCAACTGCGATTTCAATCGAGAATTGTTAGCAACAAAGATACGTAATCGGCCCACAGTTCGGCGACTATTTTAATTATTCGCAAATTGATTCATAGTGGATATTGTGTCTTAAAATTGGTGCAGTTTTGTGGTACAAGTGTCTACGCAACTGAACAATAAGTGGGATAATCGAAATAGGCGCGATCTTGGTTGTGTGAAGCTGAGACTTTTATTGTAGTGGTCGCTACCTCGGCAAAACTTACCGAGTAAACTGTCTTGATATACTTGCTTGCTGCCAAATGCTCCAAGCAGCATTGGAATGTGATGCACCCGCATTTTAATGTAAACTGAAACAATCTACTAGAAAATCTAGAAATACTGAACTATTAAAAACATGACACTGGCAAAAATTACTTCCAAGAGGAAAGTAGATTGCCATAACAAAAATAAGAAGAAGAAGAAGGAGTTTTTTGGCGCCATTTGTCAAGTTCGGTTTGGTGTCTATTTTAATTATTTGCAAATTGATTCATAGTGGATATTGTGTCTTAAAATTGGTGCAGTTTTGTGGTACAAGTGTCTACGCAACTGAACAATATGTGGGATCATTGAAATAGGCGCGATCTTGGTTGTGTGAAGCCGAGACTTTTACTGTAGTTGTGGCTACCTCGGCAGAACTTTCCAAGTAAACTGTCTTGATATACTTGGTGCCAAATGCTCCAAGCAGCATTGGAATGCGATGCACCCGCATTTTAATGTAAACTGAAACAATCTAACACTGAAATATCCAACACTTGACACTGGCAAAAATTACTTCCAAGAGGAATGTAGATTGCCAAAACAAAAATAAGAAGAAGAAGAAGACGTTGATTGACGTGACGTTGATTTTGTAAATTAAAAAAAAATGTCTTTCCTTTTGTTTGCGTTGCGTGTGTCGTGCCGTGCGTGGTGTTGTTGAATGAATTTTTACCGCCTATCTAACAGACTATGATTAATTAATATTTATAAATTAAACACTTGTGTCCAAAATATGGATACAGGGGAGTCATTTCTGTCATGTGCTGTGACAATGGAGTGGATGACGGCTCAAGGATCGATAAGCCGCAAAGTAAATTACAAAACAGCTGCATTACGGCTAATTCGAAATGAGTTTCGTGAAATGTTTATGGAAATAACTAGTGGTAATCATGCTGCTATTAGATTAGCCTTAAAAGGCATTAATGTTTTTAAGAAATTCATGGCAGAAGGAAAAGCTAGTATAAAGTTTCAAGAGGCAGGATGCACCCTATTTATTTCTAATGCTCCTCCAACGAATCTAGTGTCTTTTCTAAGAACTATATTTATCAAAATGACTGGAGATAAAGAACAAGCGTCCGGTGGGTCCTCCAAGCAAACAATGAGAACAAAGTTACTAAGTGGCAAGGCTCAAGCTTTTGAAGAAATAAGTCCTGTTACAGTAGCCGATATACACAGTGCTAAGACTAAAATTCCCAAGTCGACATTGACAACTCCATCACCACCTTCAAAGAAGCGGAAAGCAGAAGATTCAGCTAGAGGTCCGGCACCAAAAAAATTGTACTCTCCATCACCATTAACGGCTACGAGTTCTTTGAATGCAGAACAACAAAGAATCCTAGAAGCATGTCTTGGTGGAAAGAATATATTTTTTACAGGTTCTGCAGGAACGGGCAAAAGCTTTTTATTAAAAAGAATTGTGGCGGCTCTGCCACCAGAAGTGACTGTTGCTACTGCTTCAACTGGAGTTGCCGCTTGTCATGTTGGTTAGTAAATAAAATACTTTTTATCTCAAATTTTGAATCTATGTTATTGTTTATTTTAACTTCACTTTTTTATAATTTTAGGTGGAACTACATTGCATGCTTTTGCAGGAATCGGAGATGGAAGTGGTTCCTTGCAGAATATGTGCGAGAGAGCAGTGAAATTGCCTATTGTGGCTCAAAAATGGAGGAAATGCAAACACCTCATAATTGACGAAATTTCAATGGTTGATGGATCCTTTTTTGAGGTATTTTAAAATTCTTATTTGATAATGCAAGACTAATACTTTTTGATAAGATCCCTAATATTATTTATTTTTCAGAAATTAGAGGCTGTGTCAAGATATGTAAGGAAGAATGATAAACCATTTGGTGGAATTCAGCTTATATTATGTGGAGATTTCTTGCAGTTGCCACCTGTTGTAGACAAAACCAAAAGTGAAAAGAGATTTTGTTTTCAGTCTCCTTGTTGGGACAAATGCATCGAGCTTTGTTTTGAATTGAAAGAAGTACACAGGCAAAAAGACCAGGAATTTATATCTATACTCAACAGTATCAGGATAGGACGAGTGACTAAAGAGATTAGTGATAGGCTGCTCGGTACAGCTAGACAAAAGATTGAGAGTGATGGCATTTTGGCCACTATATTATGCTCACATACTAATGACTCCAAGACAATCAATGATACAAAGCTCAAAGATTTAAATGGTGAAACTAAAATCTTTTCATCCCAAGATAGTGACAATGCCACCAAATTATTAGATATGCAAACAATTGCCCCATCAAAATTGGTTTTAAAAATTGGAGCTCAAGTTATGTTACTTAAAAATATCAATGTCAATGCAGGTCTTGTGAATGGTGCTAGAGGGGTAGTGATAAGATTTGAAGAGGGTTTCCCTGTGGTTAGATTCAAGAATAAAAAGGAATATACAGCTAGAACCGAGAGATGGTATGTGAAAAATTCCAATGGCACACTTCTGTGTCGCCGACAAGTTCCACTCAATTTGGCATGGGCTTTTTCCATTCATAAGTCACAAGGTTTAACTTTGGACTGTGTTGAAATGTCATTATCTAAAATATTTGAAGCTGGTCAAGCTTATGTAGCCTTAAGCAGGGCTCAGAGCTTGGATACATTAAGAGTGCTAGATTTTGATTCTCGCTACGTGTGGGCTGATTCGAGTGTACTGGAATTTTATCAGAAATTCCGACGTCGCTTACAGCAGATGGAGATAATTCCTCTTGGCAGACCATTGTCTGATAAAACTAATAAGAAGCATAAGTTAAGAGAACTACTGCAAAAGCAGTTAGGACGTAGATAGAACAAAATTGTAACCAATATTTTTATGAAGATAAGTATTTAAGATGATGTTAATAACTATTGGTAATTTTAATCTGTCCTATTTTAGACTGAGTTTTATATATTGATTCATAATCATAAGTCATAACTATTGTGATATTCAATATTATGAGAATAGATAAAAAAATTAAAATAAACAAAGTAGTTTTTTTATTAATTTGAAAATGTTCAGTACTATTTTTTTAAAAAACTTAAAAAGTAATGAAAATTTATGGTGGTATTGTTTATCTTGATTCCACAGCAGTCAGAATTTCAATTTGTTCCTCCAGAGTCGCATGCTTCTCTTGAAGGCTCTTTACAATATATTTCATTGACTCAAAATTCTGCTCCATTTCCCTTTTAGATGCTCTAGATGTGTCCATATTTTTCCGCAAAATATCCACAAGCTTCCTGTTCTGTGAAAGTTCCTCCATCAACCTTGTTATTAGATGGTCCTGCTTCTTAATCATGAGCCACAAGCGGGCCTCCATGGGAGCATCAGGTTTACACTTCAGGTCATCATTCACAAAATTATCCAAGTTGATTGGTTCTTGTAGTTTGTTGTAGCTGTGTTTTACGTCTACAATCATATCACCCTGAGACTGTTTTCTGAGCAGTTTTTCTACTTTCGTTATTGTATCACTCTGTAAGTAAAATTAGAAGTAAAATTAACACAAGATTGTGAAAGAAAGATTATGCTACTTTATGTCTAGAATTGACTGAAAATATAATGTTTTTTAAATCAACAAAAGGACTGACTATTATCTAATTCAGCGGTTCCCGAATTCTTTTGGCTACAGAACCCTTTTTTGTTCACCGTTTTTGAGCTGAACCCTAGCTCATTTGGCTACAGAACCCGTTTTTGTTCACCGTTTTTGAGCTGAACCCTAGCTCAAGTAAGAAGTAATAACTGTAAAATTGTTTTTTTTTACTTGAAATCACACCATACTGAGGCTTTTTGGCTTGGTGTTCACATCTTGTTAGTATAGTTTTGAGTTTAAAAGAAGCACCTTTTTGAGATAAAAATATTTAGAAAAAAAAGATATTTACTTAAATCTGGAATTTTCACAGATCTCCTGAGAGCCTCTTATGGAACCAGGGCTCCACAGAATACCATTCGGGAACCTCTGATCTAATTAAACGAATTATTATAACAGCAAGTGATAAGTATGTTCCATATATTCTTCAATTTACCAGATTTATTGTAGAGTAATTTTAAACATAATGTTCATGAACCAGTAGTGTCGAGATTACAACTTTACCTTGAGGACTGAAGAAACCGGAAATAGAGTGGGTACAGCATTTTCATTTAATTTTCTTTGCGAGTCAAAATACTTGCGTTCAAAGTGTTTGGAGCAAATCTTACTCTTGGACCAGTCTAGCATGTTGCACTTGTTTTTAAGCATAAATAACCATTTATTTCTCATTTCAGTGGAAGTTGGACATCTGCAACCAAACATTACCCTATTGCTTTATGAGATTGATACAATTTACTTTAATACCTAGTAAATCTGTCATGAGTTTACGTATGTAAATAATAAGAATAATACATAAAAAATAATACTTACGAGTGAAACGTAACGCCCGGTGTTTTGTTGTAAATTGACAACTTACAATTGCTAACTGCGCAGTGTACGTGGCTCATTTTCAATTTGTTTCTTAAACGGCAGCGAGTATAGTTAATTTCTAAGCTGGAAATAAAAATAGCAACGAATTCGTATGAAAATGTTAAATTAAATTAAATTTTACACACGCGTCTCTTGTTATTGCTTTCTTTGTGCACGCACGGCTACAAATTAAATTAGTAATCTGTGTGCACGCCATAGATTGCCAACTCCTGAAAATATTTTCCCCTAAGCACATGTCAAAAACCCCTAAAATCGCCAAAATTGATTGCCAACCCCCCAAAAAGAAACAATAATATGTATGGAGTTTTTGGCGCCATTTTGTCGGGTTCGGTTTGGTGACTATTATAATTATTCCCAAATTGATTCATAGTGTTTATTGTGTCTTAAAATTGGTGCAGTTTTGTGGTACAAGTGTCTATGCAACTGAACAATATGTGGGATAATTGAAATAGGCGCGATCTTGGTTGTGTGAAGCTGACACCCATTTGCACTAAACTTAAGAATCGCCTAAGTCTTTTCCTAACTAACTTAAGACATTTTTAACAAAAAATTGGTTTGCACTAACCTTAGGACGTTCCTAAATGCACTTTAGGCTATTCTTAACTTACGCGCCCAATATCGAGCGCCCAAGGCTTAAGAAATTCCTATGTTATGAATTGTAAATCTGTGGTTATAGCCTGTGGCCGTCAATTGTGACAAAAACAGAAATATTTGCTGAAAAATGGAAGATTCATGGAATATTAATTTAAATAATTGAATTACTAAACGACTCGGTGGAAAATCGCAAAAATTGCAGTATTTCAATACAATTACTGCACTTATAAAATAATAAGAACGTATAAAATAACTGTACTTGTATGTAAACTTCTGCATTAAGCTGCCGTGTCAAGGTTAATTTTGACCCCAATTACCGTATAATACGGCAATTACCGTACCATTGGCAACACTAACGCGATTTGATTTCCATTTTCTAAATTGACAGTTGATGACATAACTTTTTCGATCACCCTACCAAATAAAATAAACCAACGCCTTATCTTTCGTCTCCTTTTAACTCACGAATGAATCATTGTGATGTTATAACCTAAAAAGTACTCTATGACCTATATTACTTCGCCGGCTTAAAAATCCATAAACAATTAATATTTACATTCGTTCATTCTTTCTCTTAGCAAGGCGATGCCCAAGTTACGACGTAGTCTGTTAGTGTAAACAAAAATTTCAGCTCGGCATTTTTAGGCTGTTCCTAAGCTAAGAAATAACTTAACTAGGACACGCCTAACTTGAGTTTAGTGCAAACGGCTGTGAGACTTTTATTGTAGTGGTGGCTACCTCGGCTGACCTTACCGAGTAAACTGTCTTGATATACTTGGTGCCAAATGCTCCAAGCAGCATTGGAATGCGATGCACTCGCATTTTAATGTAAACTGAAACAATCTACCACTGAACTATTCAATACTTGACACTGGCAAAAATTACTCCCTAGATTGCCAAACTAAAATAAGAAGAAGAAGAATATGTTTAGACTTCCTCATAATACTCTTTAATTATAACTAGACATCGGAGTATCTTTGTTCGTAGGGATTATATGTGTTACCGGCAATGTGTATAATCCGGCATTGTATACAATGCCTAAAACGATCAGGCAATGTATGAAATATAATTCATTTTATACTTTGCCTAGGCATTGTATACAATGCCTGCTGGTCCACCGGCAATGTGTAAAATAAGTATATTTCTGTTGTCTGTTATAAAAAAATAACCTCGAAATTTAAGGCTCACGCTCCGCTGCGCTTCGCGCTCGCCTTAAATTTCTAACCTATACGCGGGACCTACAGGAGTGAAGCAGGTTCGATTCCAAACTCAAATTTCTGTTGTCTGTTATAAAAAAATAACCTCGAAATTTAAGGCTCACGCTCCGCTGCGCTCCGCGCTCGCCTTAAATTTCTAACCTATACGCGGGACCTACAGGAGTAAAACAGGTTCGATTCCAAAGAGCCCCCCTCGAGCACCCCTCGAGCCCCACTCGAGCCCCCCTCAAGCCCCTTTCGAGCCCCCCTTGAGCCCCCTCGAGCCCCTCTCGAGCCCCCCTCGAGCCCCCTCGAGCCCCCCTCGAGCTCCCCTCGAGCCCCCCTCGAGCCCCCTCGAGCCCCCCTCGAGCCCCCTCGAGCCCCCCATCGAACCCTCCTCGAGCTTTCCCCGAGCCCCCCCCCCCTCGAGCTTTCCTCAAGCCCCCCCCCTCGAGCTTTCCCCAAGCCCCCCTCGATCCCCCCTTGAATCTATTCTCGAAAATCTTTTTATTATACACATTGCCGGTGGACCAGCAGGCATTCTATACAATGCCTAGTCATTGTATACACTGCCTAGGTAATGTGTGAAATAGATATCAATATTCATTATATTTCATACATTGCCTAAAAGGGCCAGGCATTGTATACAATGCCTGCCTTCATACATTGCCGGTAACATATGCACTAACAAAGTGCCAAAATACTCATGCAAATATGCACTAAAAAAGGCCGAAATATGCACTAAAAACTTTTTAAATGCCCAAAATATGCACAATGCAAAATCCAAAATCATTATTTTTTATATAATTTTAATTAAAGAAATTACTAAAACAGCGAAATATTCTTGAAATCATGCATAGTTTTTGTGACAATAGAGGTACAATCAAGTATTTTTTCAAATTATCGAGTGCTGTAACGTTTGTCACCCAGTATCGATTTGTTCCTCGAAAACAAGCTCTACATAAATTGACGTATTTGGACATAATTTAAAATTTGGCGCCATTTTAGGATACTTGTCTGTCTATCTAGGCAGGGTACGACCTGTGCCGTTGATGTAGGCATTAATGTTCTTCCTGTCTTCAAGACTCGGATTTTACGCATAATGGCATTTAATTTAATTACAAATATTTTTATTTTAATTAGGAAGGGCGTTAGCGAGTTTGATCATTGTTTCCAGTATTACAATAGATTTAAATAGAGGCTAGCTTAAATAGGTCTCCACAGATTACTAATTAGGTCCCTATAAATACCCCCCGCTGGGTGCGATTCGGCTGTCATAAAAACAGTTAATCTAATTTCAATGTCACTAACGTTGACTTCATCTAATTTTTATTTGACCTAAAAATAAATGACATAATTTTTATTTAACCTATTATTCATTTGTCATCATTATTATTTGCCACATTTACATTTGCTCTAATGTTTATATCCCATAAGTATCATTTGATATATCGCTTTTTTATCTAACTTACATTTCATATACATATCATTTGATCTAATTTTACATGTTATAATCAACTTTTACTATAAAATAGAAATAACTAGCTTTTGTTATTATGATGCTTGCTTAGTTATCAAATCCACTAATGTTTAATGTACTTACATCTATTAGCATACATAAATTATAACATAACAATGACTAGACATGCAAGCAAGCATACAAGCATGCATGTAGCTTGCCAGTAGGTTAGGTTAAGTAAGTGTTTTGACCACTCGCAGCGGAGTTCCACAACGCTTGCATGCATGCTGCATGCTTGCTTGCATGCTTGCTTGCATGCTGCATGCTTGCTTGCTTGCCGAGGGGTGCAGGGGGCTGGCTCCCCTGCTCGGGGGGGTCGGGGGGCCAGAGGCCCCCCGCTATAAAGAAACATTTTTAATGGACTTACCAGTAGGTTAGGTTAGTGTTGTGACTATAGTTGTAAAACAGCGGTTGTTATCGGATAGTTATCTAAAGCAGCCGATAATATCGTATAGACAGCGGCTGACAACCGGCTGCTTATCCGACTCAATACCAAAACGTCTTACAACTTTTACAATTCCTGAGTCGAAATTGTTATAATATACGAGTCGTTAAATGCAAATAGGTATTTTTAGTAAATTAAATACCTACTCTGTTGTTACGTTCCAAGGGTGTTTAAATAAAACTAGGCCCTTGGTGTAAACAACAAATTTATTTGGGCGTGGTCCGAAGTGCCCGGTACACAAAAAAAAAAAAATACAGTTACGTTTTTTTATGCTTTCCCGGCCAGGGTTGGTACTCTCCTGAGAAGACTTCGCCGAAGAAGGTCCGGGCCCAGAGAAGATGGGATTCGTGTGGGGTGATGGTCACGCTGCGGTACTGGGGTCGACAGCGAAGTCCCAAAAACGTGGAAGTCGTCGCCCTTACTCCACACGATGGACCCTGTAATTAGGTCACATTAGGATCCAAACACCGTTGTCTCCTCTGATTGTGGCCATGGCAGGAAGTGGAGTAGAAAAGTACCCGGGCCGTATGAGTGATGTGTTTTAATTGCCACAATCAGATCGGAGTTACAATCGGAGTATCCTACGTATATTTCATTATTCTTTATCAAGAATAATGAAATTAAACTAATACACAGCTTAATGAGCTCAAACTACAATAAAACAATTAAAGTGCAAAAGCATTAAAACAAAGAAACAAAATTCAAAATGACGGTTACGTTAATTTTCAAAATTTAAATTTTCTACGTTGAAATCGGACGCTAATTGTAGAAATACTTGTTCAACACTTACCAATACGTGGGTTTGTGCACTGATTGTAATATTTAATCACTGTAGAACAGATAATTAACGTGCAAAATATGATAAGACTCTAAGCGATGTCCGCAATGTTGTTGGGGGGCAAAAGACGAACGTGGGTCTACCTCAAAGATCAAATTCGGAGTGACGAAGCGATCGCAACAGCCGGCCGCAGCCACCGCGGTGCGGGTCGAGGGGAGAGGAAACTCAACAAACGACTCGTTGACCTTGAAGGCGCGGACGCCGGGCGCAGCGCTTGCATCGATCGATGTCTAATGAATTTTGTGTTTATAAATAATAGGTATTCAAAACGTAGATTTTAACTTGTGTAAATAATGTAAATATGTATGTTAGTTAGAAATATTGAGTTTAATTTAATTTTAAGTAGTTTGTAATTATTCAAATAAGAAAAAAAAATGTAACAACGTTACAATACCCCCGCGCGCAGTGAAGGATTTTATTGGTTATAAAGAAATAAAATCCGTTTTGGAAAAGTAAATGTATTTGCTTAACCTTAACATAAATCATCTTTCATACTTCTATCATCATTCTTCTAACTATTAAAAACAAAGTAGGTACCATAATAAGGATAATACCGACTCCTACAAGCAATCCTGAAGACATCTAGTTTTATGAACTAGAAACTTGGCAAATACTTATATCCATAAAGTAAGTTAAGGGCGCGACACGAGATGAAAAGATTTTGTTGTACATAATAAAAACAAACTAAAAATATAAAGAGTAAAAAAAAAACTACTTATTGACACCAACCAACTTCAAGTCTTTAATGTGCCAGGTGCCTAGATTTTTTCCTGTCATATCCTGCAGTACATATACCAACGGTGACTTTTTAATTACTATTTTAGCTTTAATAAACTTCGGAGCCAATTTCTTTGAAAAGCAGTTATCTTTGTCGCTTAAAAAGTAAGCACGCTTCATGACTATGTCACCAACGTTGAACTCGGCAAATTTCCTTCTCAAATTATAACGAGATGTATTCTTCTCATGCGCTAGCCACAACCGTTTTTGCACTTCATCGAAAACACTAGATAGACGACCTAGGTTTTCGGCATAAGCATCACGAGGTAAGAATAATAAATCATTACCGAGGTCATTGTCAACGTAATGTGAGCCACAAATGACTAGCTCCCTACCAAAAACTAAAAATGAGGGTGTATACCCTGTAGCTTCGTTTACGGAGTTATTTATTGCGAATTGGACTTCGGGAATAAACAAGTCCCAAGACCTATGATCGTCGTCTACATACATAGATATACAAGTTATTATTGTTCTATTATATCTTTCCACTAAGTTAACTTGTGGGGTATACTTAGGGGTATAATGCACGTTAGGTATATTATATTTCTTAAAAAGACTATCCGTGAGCTTGCTTGTAAACTGGGTGCCGTTATCCATTAAAATGGTTTGCGGAACACCATGTACGAGAAACACAGATTCCTCAAGGATTTTCGTAATAACGTCTGAAGTTGCTTTTTTAATGGGAAAGATCAAGCAATATTTCGAAAAACAGCAGGTAACGACGAAAATATAGCTATTTCGAAGTTTTGTGGTGGGGAGAGGCCCCATTAAGTCCAATGAAATTGTTTGATAGGGACGTGAACATTTTTTTGGACGACCCATTTCTCCTAATAATTGATGATTTTGTGATTTATATGAAAGACATTTGTCACAAGAATCTATATATTTAACTACGTCATTATACATGCCAGGCCAATAATAACGCAAGGCAAGACGTTTGTATGTTTTGAATATGCCCAAATGAGCAGCGATAGGCTCAATATGGTTTTCTTTAATAATCTTCTCACGGAATTCAGAACAAACTACTTCTTTCCATGAGAATTCTGAAGTTAATTCATGTTTGTTTTTAGATAAACGGAATAATATATCATTTTTAATAATAAGATTTGGAAATTTTGCAGGGTCATTTAAACAACCGAAATATAAATTTTTGTACCAAGAGTCTTTAGAGTCTAAATAAGAGTTAGCAGTTGAGATGGCATTACATGGGATTCTGGAAAGGGCGTCAGGAATTACGTTGTCGGAACCTCGACGATGTTTGATGACAAAGTTAAATGACGACAAACGTACTCCCCAACGAGCTAACCGACCGGTCGGATTACTAAGAGAGAGAAACCATTTCAGCGCACTATGGTCAGTATAAACTGTGAATGGCTGACCGTTTTCAATATAACATCGCCAATATTCAAGCGCAGTTAGGACGGCTAAGGCTTCGCGTTCAGTAATGCCGTAGTTTTTCTCGGATGCAGTAAACGACTTACTCATGTACGCAATAGGATGTTCTTTACCATCGATAGTTTGGGTAAGCATAGCGCCAATACCGTAACTACTAGCGTCGGTGTGCACTTCGAATGGCTTACTATAATCTGGACATGATAAAACCGGGGCAGAGACTAAACATTCCTTCAGCTTTACAAACGCGGAAGCAGCTTCAGGTGTCCACTTGAAAGGAGCGGCACCTTTCCTAGTTGAGGTCAATTTATTTAAGGGCCCAGCCACAGTGCTAAAGTTTGGGACAAAACGCCTGTACCAAGTTGCGGTCCCTAAAAATCTTTTTAATTCTTTCCGAGAAGTAGGTGTCGGGTAATTAAGAATAGCTTCAACTTTAGCCGGATCAGTACGCAAACCGTAATTGTCAACTACATAGCCTAAATATTTTAGTTGTGGCTTGAAAAATTCACATTTCTCGAGATTGATTGTAAGATTTGCTTGTTTCAACTTATCTAATACACGTAAAAGTAAGGTCACGTGACTATTGAAGTCCTTCGAAACGCAAATAATATCATCGAGATATGCGAAAACGTTAAGATCGAATTCGGCAAACAACATATCGACCAATCTCTGCTGTGTTGCTGGAGCGTTTGTAAGTCCAAAAGCGGTTCTTTTGAAACAAAATGTGCCTCTATTAGGGACATAAAATGCTGTCTTTTCGCGATCCTCAGGCGCGATAGGAATCTGCCAAAAGGCTTTGGATAAATCTATGCTAGTTAAGTAGCGCGCATCTCTAAGATTATCCAAAATTTCGGAGATGTAAGGTAAATTATAAGCATCCCTTTTAGTGACAGAATTGAGTTTGCGGCTATCAAGACAAAATCTAGGTTGTCCGTTCTTTTTAGTCACGATTAAGACTGGAGAAGACCAGGCACTTTCACAAGGCTCGATAACGTCTAAGGATAACATTTCGTCAACCTGCTCAACTAAAATTCGTTGTTTCTCAGGTGACAACCTATAGTAACGTTGACGAACAGGTTGAGCGTCACCAGTGTCAATTCGGTGAGTTATAAGATGTGTAACTCCAAGACCTTTACGTTCAGCAGATATATTCTCGAACTGTTCAATGACGTTATCAGCTAATTGTTTTTGAGAATCGTCTAAGTTTGAATAACTTTGAATGAAAGTTGGTTGTGAGTCAACAAGTGAGGCTGTAGTATCAACATTGCTACGCATTTCAATACTATTGATGTACTTAGGGCACAGTTCAAATTTCTGCCAAAAGTCTATACCTAAAATGAGACTTTGGGTAATATTAGGTACCACAAAAGCCTTCAAAATGTGAAATTGATTTTCAAAATTTACCGGCAAGTTAATATAACCAATACCACTAATTTTCTGACCTCCGGCAGCTGTTACAGTAATAAAATCTTCTTTAATAAGAGGCAAGCCATGCTTTTCCAAAACTAAATGAGCTTCGTTACCAAGTATGGTGACTGCGGAGCCAGAATCTAAAAGTCCCTTTATGCTTAACCCATTGATTTGTAAAGTTACATAAGGCCTGTTATCCAATTCGGTATTTTTGTTGAGAATTGTATGAATATTGTAAGAATTAAAAAATAATTTAATTGTATCAAGCCATTTCTGCCAGTCTTCTTTATCAAAATTTTTATTCATACAACTCTCACGCACTAGTTTTTTGGACAGTCCTTCTTATCTTTTTGACAAATTGGACAATCAGGAGTCTTAAAACCTTTATGACCACAGACAAAACAAACAATTTCATCCTTGTTAGCTGTACATTGTCTGAGGTTGTGAGTATCAATACGACAACGAGGGCAGTAACGTTTCTTTTGATTTAAAGAATCTATAGCATGTATATAGTTATTAGGAGTAGAATTAGGTTTATTATTACTAAAAGTACTATTTTTGTTATTGTTATATGTAGGTTTCTTATTAAAATAATTATTGTTCTGTAAATGAGAAAATCTATGTGTATTAAATTTACTGGTATCATCAAAATTTTGTTTTGAGTGTGAAGCCCCAGAATAAGCAAACTCAGGTGCTAGAGTATTCTGTGTAGGTTTAGGAGGTTCTTTAAATTGAGAAAGACGCGCCTGTATACATTCATAGTTACGACAAGCGGCCTTTAGCTCATCAATTGTCTTAATTTCCGAAAGGTTAAATAAAATATTTGCGTAACACGGACGAACATTATGAAGAATGATTTCTAATTGATCGGCTTCAGACAACTTTCTTGACAATCGTGAAAAAAGTCCAGACATAATCGACAAGTAAATCACAATATTTTCCGATTCTCCTTGTGTACGAGATCTAATTTCAGAAAGTAGTCTGTAGTCATAATCAGACTGATCGAAATCACGTTTCAATAAAACTACAAGTTCGTCCCAACTAGACACGGTATCCCTTATACTTCTGAACCAATGAATAGCGTCCCCAGTGAATATTTCAGTAGCATTACTTAGTATTTTATTGTGTAGAATACCTTTCGCCTTACAAAATTCATTAACACGTTCAATAAAAGCGCGCACACACGACTTACCATCAAATTTTAATTTAGAAAAATTATTGGCACTATTGCCTTCACATGTGACATTAATATTGAGTGGCAAAGCTGAACTAGCATATAAAGCAGTCGACGGTTCGCTACCGGAAACAGCAAGTGCGTCAAAAATTGTGTCTTTAAGCGAGTCCAACTTAGAAACTGCATTCTTATATAGGTCAGAGCAATCACTAAGCTCCTTTTTTAAAGCGTCGGTGCAAACGATACGATTAAGCCGATGATAAAGATGATTTAATAAATTTTGTGTACGAAGCCAAGTATTTTTATCGATTTGAGCGACTAAGTTAGAGTTAGCTCTCTCAAGGACGTCGATAACACCTTTAAGATCCTCCGCAGGATCGAAAGGACTCGAAAGAATATCTTCCGAAGGATATAATGGCCCGCACTTAGCAATCTGTTTGCGCAACTCCTGAACAGTAGAAGCGGGTGTTTCGCCCCTAATTGTCACTTCGTACTCCAATTCAGTCTTTTGAAGAGACATAAATTTAACGGGGTAAGACATTTTGAAAAAAAAAAAAAAATTAAAGAAAAAAAAATTTTTTTTTTTTTTGACAACCCTAAGAAAAATTGACAACCCTATCAAGGTGAATGTTGAACAAGTATGGCAAAATAATACTACTACTCCGTCTGTTACAAAAAAACAAAACTACGATATAACGCTCTGGTTGTTATCGAAAAACTACGAATCACTATTACTACTAAAGCACTAAACTACAAAAGCACTAAAAAAAATTCACACACAAAATAAAAAATAAAATTGCAACTAAAAAATAAAAAGCACAAAACAAAAAGAAATAATGCAACTAATGTGTACGAACTTGTTAAAAAAAAACAATTTTATACAATTGAGCTGCTAACTGTACTAAAATGGTAGTAAGATTATTGAAATACACAATTAGTTAAGCAGCTATGAAAAGGAAAAAAAAACAAACAATAATTAGAAAAAATGTTTCAATTTTGTTGCTGACCGTACTTTTATGAACAAATAATTACAACATTTGTACACCTTAGTTGCGGCAACCAAAAATAAAAAAGCGTTTTACAACTAAAAAAAAAAACAACAATCACAATCACACAGCACACAAATATACCACCGGCACAGGAAAGCAAAAAAAATGTACCTTAGAACCACGTCAAAGGCGCCAGTGTTACGTTCCAAGGGTGTTTAAATAAAACTAGGCCCTTGGTGTAAACAACAAATTTATTTGGGCGTGGTCCGAAGTGCCCGGTACACAAAAAAAAAAAAATACAGTTACGTTTTTTTATGCTTTCCCGGCCAGGGTTGGTACTCTCCTGAGAAGACTTCGCCGAAGAAGGTCCGGGCCCAGAGAAGATGGGATTCGTGTGGGGTGATGGTCACGCTGCGGTACTGGGGTCGACAGCGAAGTCCCAAAAACGTGGAAGTCGTCGCCCTTACTCCACACGATGGACCCTGTAATTAGGTCACATTAGGATCCAAACACCGTTGTCTCCTCTGATTGTGGCCATGGCAGGAAGTGGAGTAGAAAAGTACCCGGGCCGTATGAGTGATGTGTTTTAATTGCCACAATCAGATCGGAGTTACAATCGGAGTATCCTACGTATATTTCATTATTCTTTATCAAGAATAATGAAATTAAACTAATACACAGCTTAATGAGCTCAAACTACAATAAAACAATTAAAGTGCAAAAGCATTAAAACAAAGAAACAAAATTCAAAATGACGGTTACGTTAATTTTCAAAATTTAAATTTTCTACGTTGAAATCGGACGCTAATTGTAGAAATACTTGTTCAACACTTACCAATACGTGGGTTTGTGCACTGATTGTAATATTTAATCACTGTAGAACAGATAATTAACGTGCAAAATATGATAAGACTCTAAGCGATGTCCGCAATGTTGTTGGGGGGCAAAAGACGAACGTGGGTCTACCTCAAAGATCAAATTCGGAGTGACGAAGCGATCGCAACAGCCGGCCGCAGCCACCGCGGTGCGGGTCGAGGGGAGAGGAAACTCAACAAACGACTCGTTGACCTTGAAGGCGCGGACGCCGGGCGCAGCGCTTGCATCGATCGATGTCTAATGAATTTTGTGTTTATAAATAATAGGTATTCAAAACGTAGATTTTAACTTGTGTAAATAATGTAAATATGTATGTTAGTTAGAAATATTGAGTTTAATTTAATTTTAAGTAGTTTGTAATTATTCAAATAAGAAAAAAAAATGTAACAACGTTACACTGTCATGATGAATTCGTGGGCGATGAATTTGTAGAACATCAAACTGGAAATTCTGGTGTTCTCGTCAATTTCTCTGCACCACAAAACTGTTTACTGGTAAAGGTTAACGCACATTTAGGCGGGCCGCAGCGGGGCGGGCCGCATCGCAAAAATCCGCTCAAATCGCTCCCATATATTTTATATGAACTATCGCACATTATGCCGGGGCGGAGCGGGCCGCATAATCCGTCGCGCATTTTGTTGCGATGCGATGCGGCCCGCCCCGCCCCGCTGCGCCCCGACTCAGTGTGCTATGTATATAGCAAGCGGATTTATCGATCGGGAGTCATCCGAAAATACCCCAAAACTTTTTTGTCGTATAAAAGATTGAGAAAAAGATATCTATATCTTTTTCTCAATCTATTGATATCCTATATAATTTTGTAAAAATACCCTTAATTAAAATTCCTTACTTGTTTTTTTTCCTTTAGAAATAAAAAAATACTTATGAATATTTTTCAAAATTATTATGGCACATAACAATGAAAGTATCCTCTGCACTGATGTCCTTGTATAATGGACGTCGTCAGTGATCCTCTGCATCACTATATTTTTTGTTATACATTTATTAGAAGTGGCACTCGCCATAGAAAAAATACTTATAACCATACCCCGTTATCGCGGGTGCACGAATGATTGAAGCCAAAGACAAAGTACGAAAGAAGGTCCATTTTTGATTTATTTGATAATTCTGCCTAATCCCACTCAACCTCTAAGAGAATATATCTGTAATACATATTTATCTGAAATTCTAATTCAAGTGACGGCTTTATGCAAATACGGAAGGGTTGTCACAAATTTAAAATTTGGAAGGTGGTCTTTTACGACCCCCGGGTACATATTGGTATTAAAATAATGAATTAGGGGTGGCATATTTTTAAATAAAAGTTTTTTCAAACGGTTTTCTTTATACGCTGCCTGCCGATGTTGCCGCACTCGCTCGTAGTATCACGAATCTTACTTGATTGCCACAGTCACACGCATGGTTCGGAAACCAGGTTAATATCGTAAAAAAATCAAGATGGCGGCCAACTTTTTTGTTTTTGGGCCGACTTCGATTAAACTCGGTTTGGGACACTATTTTGACAAGAAAACAGCAACGCAATGTTAAAAATATAAAAAAATCCAAGATGGCGACCAACTTTATTGTTTGGTGGCCGATTTTGATGAAACTCGGTTTTTGGTTTTATTTTGGTAAGAAAACAGCAACGCAATGTTAAAAATGACAAAAACCCAAGATGGCGGCCAACTTTTTTGTTTGTGGGACGATTTCGAAGAAACTCGGTTCATTGTACTATGTTGACAAAAATACAGCAACACAATGTTAAAAATATGAAAACTCCAAGTAAGCGGCCAACTTCCTTGTCTGTGGGCCGATTTCGATGAAACTCGGTTTTTGGTACTATTTTGACAAGAAAACTGTAACGCAATGTTAAAAATGTCAAAAATCCAAGAAAGTGGCCATCTTTTTTATTGGTGGGCCGATTTCGATGAAACTCGGTTTTTGGTACTATTATTACAAGAAAACAGCAACGCAATTTTAAAAATATGAAAAAATCCAAATAACGGCTAACATTTTTTTTTTGAGGGCTGATTTCAATTAAACTCGTTTTTTGGTACTATTTTGACACGAACATAACAATGCAATGTGGAAAAATTAAAAATTGCAACGCAATATTGAAAAAATTAAAAATCCAAGATGGTGGCCAACTTTTTGGTTTGTGGCCCGATTTCGATGAAACTCGATTTTTACTACTATTTTGACAAGAAAACAGCAACGCAATGTAAACAATAATAACACGTCAAGATGGCTGCTAACTTTGTTGCCAAATGTGGTCCGATCGGTAGGACAAAGGCAGTCGGACCACGTGGCCAGAGGGAACTTTTGGGTTGATTTGATTTTGTAACTCGGTTGAAAAAAAAGAAAAAAAATGGCAAAAGATTACGTTTGTTGTATGGGAGCCCCCTTAATTATTAATTTTATTCTGTTTTTAGTATTTGTTGTTATAGCGGCAACAGAAACACATCTTCTGTGAAAATTTCAACTTTCTAGCTATCACGGTTCATGAGATACAGCCTGGTGACAGACAGACAGACAGACGAACGGACAGACAGACAGACAGACGGACAGCGGAGTCTTAGTAATAGGGTCCCGTTTTTACCCTTTGGGTACGGAACCCTAAAAATAATGAATTTGGCCGCCATTTTGGATTTTTTTTATTTTTAACATTGCGTTGCTGTTTTCTTGTCAAAATAGTAGCAGAAATAGAGTTGCATTGAAATTGGCCCACAAACAAAAAAGTTGGCCGCCATCTTGGATTTTTTAATATTTTCAACATTGGGTTGTTATTTTCTTGTCAAAAAAGTAAAAAAAACCGAGTTTCACCGAAATCAGCCCACAAACAAAAAAGATGGCCGCCATCTTGGATTTTTTATATTTTTACCTTTGCTTTGCTATTCTCTTGTCAAAATAGTACCAAAAACAGAGTTTCATTGAAATCGGCCCACAAACAAAAAAGTTGGCCGCAATCTTGGATTTTTTTTATATTTTCAACATTAGGTCGTTATTTTTTGTCAAAAAGTACCAAAAACCGAGTTTTATTGAAATCGGCCCACAAACAAAAAAGTTGGCCGCCATCTTGGATTTTTTGATATTTTTATATTTTCAACATTGCGTTGTTGTTTTCTTGTCAAAATAGTACCAAAAACCGAGTTTTATTGAAATCGGCCCACAAACAAAAATGTTGGCCACCGTCTTGGATTTTGACATGTTTTCAACATCGCGTTGTTATAATCTAAAATTTTATAATATGCAGTTGTTTTTTGAGTAGCAAAAACGTAGGCAGTAGGTAAATAGGTGGACCTAAAGGATTTTCGCTTCTGTTTTTTTAGTCTGTGTATCGTTCGTGCACCCGCGATAACGGGGTATGCTTATAACTTGTATACAATTAAATTAAACTTGGTCTTAAAATAAAGCCACTATTTTCCTTTTTTGAAATTAAAAAACGCAGTGTTTATTTGACTTCTGATTTGGCATTGATCTGTCATTTGGTTGACAGATACCACAGCCAGAAATAAAAAACCGGCCAAGTGCGTGTCGGGCCACGCGCAGTAGGGTTCCGTCCGTGGTTACCATATACCATACCTTATTTAATACCACTATCATTTTTCATCTGCAAAAATAACTTCTTATAGGAGTACAAACTTTTTCATAGTGTTTTTATAAATAACAAAAAATATATTTGCGGTTTTGGAAAATTTGCTATATCTCTAAAACTACTAAATATATATGTCATTGAAACCAATTTTTGTTAAAAGTGTTTATTAAGTTCTACAGCATATATTATGTTTTAGATTTTTCACTCTCTTATTTTAAAAGTTAGAGGGGGGAGACACACATTTGACCACTTTTGAAGTGTATATCTTTCAAACAGTTGACTTTGAGAAAAAATGGTTTGAGGAACCTCAATGTCATTTTTAAAGACCTATCTATAGACACCCCGCACGCATAGGTTTGATGAAAAAAATTTTTTTTTCAGTTTCAGTTCCATGTATGGGTTAATCTTTTTAGGCTTCCGTACCCAAAGGGTAAAAACAGGACCCTATTACTAAGACTCCGCTGTCCGTCTGTCTGTCTGTCACCAGCTGTATCTCATAAACCGTGATAGCTAGACAGTTGAACTTTTCACATATGATGTATTTCCATTGCCCCTATAACAACAAATACTAAAAACAGAATAAAATAAATATTTAAGGGCGGCTCCCATACAACAAACTTGAGTTTTAGGCGTTTTTTGGTACGGGACCCTTCGTGCATGAGTCCGACTCGCACTTGGCCCTTTTTTTTATTTTTGTCTAAAAATCGTAAAGCTGTTCACAGAATACATCTACCTACCAAGTTTCAAATCCTAATACTTTCAGAATAAAGTGGCTGTGACATACGGACGGACAGACAGACAGACATGACGATTCTATACGGGCTTCGTTTTTTGCCATTGGGCTACGTAACCCTAAAAAAAGTACAGCAGATTATGAATCACAGATTAAAGATTTTAAAAGGTATATAACTTTAGCATTAAAGGCCGGGTCTCTTTTGTCAAACATTGTTTTTGTAAGAGTAAAGTTAACACAAGAGATACAGTAGGAAAATCTATACCCTAATAATTATTAGGGTAATTACCCTGCCGGATAATTTTTACCCTAAATCTAGGGTAAATTACCCTAAGCTGGCACTACTGTACTCAAAATCCGTCGATGCGATGCGGCCCGGCCCGTCACAGTGTGCTATAGGAGCATTTTGCGATGCGCTGCGGCCCGGCCCGCCCCGTTGCGACCCGCCTAAATGTGCGTTAACCTAAAGGTGCGCCAGTCGTGGCTGCGCCGTACGTAATCCCGCCCGCGCTCACGCACGCTTCACGCCGCTGTGCTGCCGCTCGTAATAATTTGAACGTTTACCTACCTACAGCACATACCATGCTTTCCAAAGATATTATTGCAAAAACGATTTGTAAGAATGAGGATATATTTTACATTAACTTTAAATTATAAGGCATTTCGTACTTGTCGAAACAGACGAATTTTTTTTTATGTCAATTGTGTAATTTTGTTAAAAAAATCACAAATTCCTACAGGAAAAGGTACTTTTAATGCCTATTATTTAAGGTTATGGAAAGTATTCAATTTTAGAATTTAAAGATTATTATTTTGAGAAGTGTAGGTAAACTAGCTTCTGCCCGCGACTTCGTCCGCGTGGATGTTAGAGATAATCCTTAGAGAACCTTCAACCAGGATCTGACCAGTCATTACGTTTCCGGTTCCGGTTCCCGTTCCCGTTCTGTTCCCGTCCGTTCCCGTCCCTTTCCTGTCCCGTTCTCGTACCCCTTCCGTTGCCGTTCCCGTCCCGTTATCGTTCCCGTTCCCGTACCGTTCTCGTCCCGTTCCGTTCCCGATTCATTCCCGTTTCGTTCCCGTTTCATTCCCGTTCCATTCCCATTCCGTTCTTGTTCCCGTTTCCATTCCCGTCCCGTCCCGTTCCGTCCCCGTCCCTGTCCCTTTCCCGTTCCCGTTCCCGTCCGGTATCCGTTCCCGTTCCCGCCCCGTCCCATTCCCGTTCCCGTCCCGTTCCCGTTCCGTTCCGTTCCCCATCCTTTCCCCTTAGTTCCCGTCCCGTTTTCGTTCCCGTTCCGTTCCTGTATCGTTCCCGTTTCGTTTCCGCTTCGTTCCCGTTTCGCTCCCGTTCCATTCCCATTCCGTTCCATCCCTTTCCATTCCCAATTCCCGTTCGCGTCCCGTTCCCGTCCCGTACTCCTTCCGTTCCTTTTCCCGGTACCGTTCCCGTCCCGTTCCTGTCCCTTTCTCTTTCCCGTTCCATTCCCGTTTCGTTCCCGTTCCGTTCCCGTTCCCATTCCGTTCCCTTTCCGTTCCCGTTCTTTCCCGTTCCCTTCCCGTGCCGTTTCCGTTCCAGCCCGTTCCGTTCCCGTCCCGTTCTCGTCCTGTTCCCGTTCCCGTTCCTGTTCCTGTGCCCGTGCCCGTGCCCGTGCCTGTTCTCGTTCTCGTTACCTGGATGTGCATGTCCAGGTACAGGTCCATGATGTGTCATGTCCACCGTGTTGGACTTCAAAATAAATGTCATTTTCGCAATCACCATCCCATGAAACCTCAAGAACGACATCCACATCGATTTTCATGTTTACTTACCCCATTTAGACCCTAAGGGGTAATTTTCAAAATAACAAAATATGTGTTTGCCTATTTATTTTTAGACATGCTCCTACGAATTTTAAAGTTGTAATGTCTATTTTATATTCTTTTTCCATACATTTGAACCTCATTTTCAAACCTTTAGGGGTTAAATCATATCCACCGTGTTGGACTTCAAAATAAATCTCATTTTCGCAATCACCATCCCATAAAACCTCAAGAACGACCTCCACATCGATTTTTATGTTTACTCACCCCATTTACCCCCTAAGGGGTTGATTTTCAAAATCACAAAATATATGTCGGCTCATTTATTTTTAGATGTGCTCCTATGAAGTTTAAAGGTGTAATGGCCATTTAATATTTTTTTCCATACAAAATTTGAACCCCATTTTCACCCCTTGAGGGTTAAATCATGTCCACCGTGTTGGACTTCAAAATAAATGTCATTTTTGCAATCGTCATCCCAGAAAACCCCAATAACGACATCCGTATCTATTTTTAGGTTTACTCACCCCATTTACCCCCTAAGGGGTTTATTTTCAGAATCACAAAATATATGTTTGCTTATTTATTTTCAGACATGCTCCTACGAAGTTTAAAGTTGTAATATCCATTTAATATTATTTTTCCATACAAAATTTGAACCCCATTTTCACCCCTTGAGGGGTCAAATCATGTCCACCGTGTTGGACTTCAAAATAAATGTCATTTTTGCAATCGTCATCCCAGAAAACCCCAATAACGACATCCATATCTATTTTTAGGTTTATTTACACCTTTTCACCCCCATTTCATCACCGTAGGGGTTGAAATACTAACAATAACAATATACGTTGCGTTAGATTTCCATCCATAAGCCTAAATTATATATTTAGCAATTTTGACTTCGAAAATAAAGGATTTTCTTCATTACACAACTTCATCCCCCTTTTGACCCCTTCGGGGGTAGAATTTTGAAAAACGCTGAGACCCGTATTTATTAATTTTTAATCGTCAGCCTAAACACAAAATGTGACGATCCTAGCTTCAAAACTGAGGGACTTTCATACAAACTTTCATCCCTTATTTCATCCCCTTAGGGATAGAATTTTCAAAAATCCTTCCTTAGTGGATGCCTACACTGTATAAGGTATCTGTGTGCAAAATTTCAAGTCTCTAGGTCCAGCGGTTTGGGCTGTGCGTTGATAGATCAGTCAGTCAGTCAGTCAGTCAGTCAGTCATTCAGTTTACGATTTTATATATTAAGATAAAAAAGAAAAAAACAGTTAATAGTGTAAAAAATTTTTGTTAATAATATGAAATAAAACACTTTTTTACGGATACTAGCGCGGTTTTATTGAATGTTCTTTGGTATTTAGTTGGTATTTGGTTTGATTTTTGTTTTTTATAATATATTTTTTATTTGAATAAATACATTATTTTTAGTAAAGCCACGTTTTAAATAAAACCTATTTCGACCATAAGTTTTCAAATCACTTAACATGACGTACGCAATGAAAAATTGTAGTGAATTCCTGAAAACAGTTAGGTTAATGTAAACTGTAATTTGACAGATAGATGTGATATGTGATACATTGCTACTTTTCGTTAGTAAGTTTTTATTGGTGTCAAAACGAAAGTGCCAATGTATCACATACATCAGTCAAATTACAATTAACATTAACTTCATTATTTTAGTCGATCGATAGACGCGCTGGTCTACCTACAAAAAAATATTAAAAAAAACTTTGTATTATAGATCCCTGATGCTAACCCTACAAGGAAAAAACATTTTGTATAGAGATTGACTATGCAATTTTTGACGACCGAATAAACTAGCGATGTGACAGCCCTTCGTGTTTAAGCTGTATCGCTCGCTCGAGGCTCGAGTTGGCCTACTTATTTGGTTCTACTATGCTATACGGGTTGTAACCGCGTATGATGACCGAAAATCAAAATGAATGTTGTATACGGGCACCATACGGGTTTCATACGGGCACCATACGGGCACCATACGGGTTGTATACGGGCACCATACGGGTTTCATACGGGCACCATACGGGTTGTATACGGGCACCATATGGGTTGTATACGGACACCATACGGGTTTCACACGTGCACCATACTGGTTGTATACGGGCACCATACGGGTTGTATACGGGCACCATACGGGTTGTATACGGGCACCTTACGGGTTTCATACGGGTTGTATACGGGCACCATACGGGTTTCATACGGGCACCATACGGGTTGTATACGGGCACCATACGGGTTGTATACGGGCACCATACGGGTTTCATACGGGCACCATACGGGTTGTATACGGGCACCATACGGGTTTCTTACGGGCACCATACGGGTTTCATACCGGCACCTACGGGCACCATACGGGTTGTATACGGGCACCTTACGGGTTTTATACGGGCACCATACGGGTTTCATACGGGCACCATACGGGTTGTATACGGGCACCATACGGGTTTCTTACGGGCACCATACGGGTTTCATACCGGCACCTACGGGCACCATACGGGTTGTATACGGGCACCATACGGGTTTCATACGGGCACCATACGGGTTGTATACGGGCACCATACGGGTTTCATACGGACACCATACGGGTTGTATACGGGCACCATACGGGTTTCTTACGGGCACCATACGGGTTTCATACCGGCACCTACGGGCACCATACGGGTTGTATACGGGCACCTTACGGGTTTTATACGGGTTGTTTACGGGCACCATACGGCTTGTATACGGGCACCATACGGCTTGTATACGGGCACCATACGGCTTGTATACGGGCACCATACGGGCACAATACGGGTTTCATACGGGCACCATACGGGTTGTATACCGGCATCATACGGGTTTCATACGGGTTGTATACGGGCATCATACGGGTTTCATACGGGTTGTATACGGGCACCATACGGGTTGTATACGGGCACCATACGGGTTGTATACGGGCACCATACGGGTTTCATACGGGCACCATACGGGTTGTATACGGGCACCATACGGATTTCATACGGACACCATACGGGTTGTATACGGGCACCATACGGGTTGTATACGGGCACCATACGGGTTGTATACGGGCACCATACGGGTTTCATACGGGTTGTATACGGGCACCATAGGGGTTGTATACGGGCACCATACGGGTTGTATACGGGCACCATATGGGTAGTATACGGGCACCATACGGGTTTCATACGGGCATCATACGGGCTGTATACGGGCACCATACGGGTTTCATACGGGCACCATACGGGTTGTATACGGGCATCATACGGGTTTCATACGGGCATACAGGCGGGTTCGATCCGTTTCAGTGGGCATAGTAGAGCGTATCGTGTTGATCCTGGCTGATACGTTCCTAGCACGGTCATGGTATGGCACAGTGTAGTGGGTAGAGACCTTTATGCTATAATTAGCGGCCGCCCGCGGTTTCACCCATGTGGTTCCCGATCCCGTGGGAATATCGGGATAAAAAGTATCCTATTTTTTTATCTAGACTATCTTCTATCTGTGTGCCAAATTCCAACCAAATCCGTTCAGTAATTTTTACGTGATTGAGGAACAAATATCCAAACCCACAAACTTTCACATGTATATTATATTTTTTACATTTAATACATATACAATGTCATTTTGTATTCACCATCCAAATTTTGAGGATGTGTTCAGTCCATGAGAAACTGAACAACTTTCTCTAAGAAACACATGGTCATATATGTAAAATAAAAATCGACTTTCCATAGAAATCAAAGAGATCACGTGATGATAGATAGATAAAACGTTTTATTCACACACACACACATACGTTCATCAATACAAAATACAAAAATGTCTGAAAAAGAACGATAAAAAAATACATTTGTGATAAGTATGAGAGAAAGAAAAAACAAAAAAAGATGACAAAAACAGTGAGAAGATGGAATGCACGTGTGTGCAGCAGCAAGGTTTAGGCTTGGTGTATCACAGGCAAATGCCTGATAGCAAAATACCGATTTTCAGCCGTCACCTATAGATGAAACGCGGAAACCAGTAACTGCGCTGAGGTTAACGCACATTTAGGCGGGCCGGCGGGGCGGGCCGCATCGCAAAAATCCGCTCAAATCACTCCCATACATTTTATATGAGCTATCGCACACTATGCCGGGGCGGAGCGGGCCGCATAATCCGTCGCGCATTTTGTTGCGATGCGATGCGGCCCGCTCCGCCCCGCTGCGCCCCGACTCAGTGTGCTATAGCAAGCGGATTTATCGATCGGGAGTCATCTGAAATTACCCCAAAACTTTTTTGTCGTATAAAAGATTGAGAAAAAGATATCTATATCTTTTTCTCTATCTTTTATATTGATATCTATAGATATCCAATATAATTTTGTAAAAATACCCTTTATTAAAATTCCTTACTTGTTTTTTTCCTTTAGAAATAAAAAATACTTATGAATATTATTATGGCACATAACAATGAAAGTATCCTCTGCACTGATGTCCTTGTATAATGGACGTCGTCAGTGATCCTCTGCATCACTATATTTTTACCGACTTCAAAAGGAGGGAGGTACTCAATTCGACCCGTTTTTTTGTTTTTTGTATGTACATCGATTACTCGAAGACGGCTGAACCGATTGAAATGATTCAAACGTTATTACATTAGGTAAACGGCCAAGTTGGTCCCATTGTTTAAAATTTTGATATCGGTTCAGTACTTTTCAAGTAATCTTGAAAAAAAGCACGAAAATAGTATGCTTTTGTGTGAACTACCTCGATGATTAGTCGTATAACTTCTTTGTTTATGAACTGAATAAGATAATTATTTTATTGTTGGAAAAAGGATATCTTTAGTGTAGTTCTTTAACTGACTTAAAAAAGGAGGTTCTCAGTTTGACCCGCATGTATGTATGTTTCTCCGCGATTAACTCACGTTTAGCTGAGCCAATTTTTCTACCTAAATAATATACCTACATTACCTAATACAAAAGGTATACCTACACTAAAAATTAAAAAAAATAAAAAAGTTTAAAAAAACAAAAAACCGACTTCAAAAAACACACATCTAAAAAGCAAGAAATAATATTCGTAATAATAAAAACACGTCTATTGAAGTCGAGTAAGTACTGCACTTTTGTATGGAACAGCTGATTTTTTTTTTGCGAGCAGGAGAGTTGGCCCCATAGTAAAAGTTGCTTGTAATCATGAGTGGAACCACCACACGGCGGGAACCAAATGATTTAAATTTCAGCGTGTATATGTCATTGAAACCAATTTTCGTTAAAAGTGTTTATTAAGTTCTACAGCAAATATTATTTTTTAGATTTTTCACTCTCTTATTTTAAAAGTTAGAGGGGGGAGACACACATTTGACCACTTTTGAAGTGTATATCTTTCAAACGGTTGACTTTGAGAAAAAATGGTGTGAGGAACCTCAATGTCATTTTTAAAGAATCTATCTATAGACACCCCGCACGTATAGGTTTGAAAAACATTTTTTTTTCAGTTTCAGTTCCATGTATGGGTTAATCTTTTTAGGGTTCCGTACCCAGTAAAGGGTAAAAACAGTACCCTATTACTAAGACTCCGCTGTCCGTCTGTCTGTCTGTCACCAGCTGTATCTCATGAACCGTGATAGCTAGACAGTTGAAATTTTCACATATGATGTATTTCTGTTGCCGCTATAACAACAAATACTAAAAACAGAATAAAATAAATATTTAAGGGGGCTCTCATACAACAAACTTGATTTTTAGTCGTTTTTTGGTACGGAACACTTCGTGCAAGAGTCCCACTCGCACTTGGCCGGTTTTTTTTTATTTTTGTCTAAAAATCGTAAAGCTGTTTTCAGAATACATCTACCTACCAAGTTTCAACTGTGTTATCCTAATACTTTTAGAATAAAGTGGCTGTGACATACGGACGGACAGACAAACAGACATGACGATTCTATAAGGGCTCCGTTTTTTGCTATTGGGCTACGTAACCCTAAAAAGTACAGCAGATTATGAATCACAGATTAAAGATTTGAAAAGGTATACAACTTTAGCATTAAAGGCGGGGTCTCTTTTGTCAACCATTGTTTTTGAAAGAGTAAAGTTAACACAAGAGATACAGTAGGAAAATCTATACCCTAATAATTATTAGGGTAATTACCCTGCCGGATAATTTTTACCCTAAATCTAGGGTAAATTACCCTAAGCTGGCACTACTGTACTCAAAATCCGTCGATGCGATGCGGCCCGGCCCGTCACAGTGTGCTATAGGAGCATTTTGCGATGCGCTGCGGCCCGGCCCGCCCCGTTGCGACCCGCCTAAATGTGCGTTAACCTTTACTGTAACGTTTATAGTAAGTAGGTAGTATGTAGATAGACAAAAATAATCACTTAGGACATAAAACGGCTTTAATAAAACATAGACATGTTTCAACTGTAGCCAGCCGCGGTTTATGGGTGAGCACCGTAGTCAGCGAAAAAAGCGGCTGGTCAGCGGCTGGCTGACTAAGATAACAACCGCCTTCACATCTATAGATGTGACCACTCGCAGCGGAGCGAGCGAAGCGAGCGGAGCTCCACAATGCATGCATGTTGTATGCTTGCTTGTATGCATCATGCTTGCTTGCATGCTACATGCTTGCTTGCATGCTGCATGCTTGCTTGCACGCTGCATGCTTGCTTGCATGCTGCATGCTTGATTGCTTGCATGCTTGCTTACTGCATGGCTGTTTGCATGCTGCATGCTTGCTTGCTGCATGCTTGCTTGCTGCATGCTTGCTTGCATGCTTGCATGTTGGGTGCTTGCTTGCAAAATGCTTGCTGGGGGGTGCAGGGCGGCTGGCCCCAGGCCCCCCGCTGTAAATAAAAACTTAATACACCAGGTAGGTTAGGTTAGTGTTTTGACCACTCGCAGCGGAGCTATACTGTAATTTTGGCAGTAAGCTAACTGTTTTAGAACCCTTTATGGAGGATTTAAAGCATGGGTGTGGATAAAAATATATACTTAAGTAATGAAATCATATTTTTGGGCTATGCTTGTTTTTATAGCATTTAAATCATAGGTCAAATAAAATTATTTTTAATGTTGAATAGAGTAAATGAATGTTATGTGAAATGTGCTTTATATCATCTGTTACTTAGATCAAATGATTATTGTGTCAAATAGTTTTTATATCACATGTATTTAGGTCAAGTGAAATTATATTAACCGTATGTTATATTATTTGAGAGTGAGTCCCAACCACCCCGGTGGCTCTGTCCCGGTGGCGGGACCGTTGGGAAAAAAAGTTCCAACCACCCCGGTGATTCGTGTCTTGCTGTTTAACGGGGTGGATGGCACTCGCGAAGTTCCAACCACCCCGGTATTTTATTTAACGGGACGGATGGCACAAATCTTGTATCATGCACCCCGGTATTGCGTTTAGGAGAATATAAAAAATATATTATTTATTCTACACCGTAAAATTAGACCCATTAAAAGAAACCAAGATATTTTTATGGAATAATCAGGTTTTATTATGACAAGAAATAATAATGTTAATATCCGCGGTTTTAAAAAACAGTATTCATTTTAAAAGTAGAATGATACATATGTATAATAAATACAAAGTTAAATAATACATATTCGTAGAAATGTTTAATTATAATAAGCAGTTATGACATAAGTAATTAACAACTAGTAACATAAAACCTTATAGCAAAAAATTACATCCTAAATATTTTCATTAGCAAACAATCATTATAAATTTGACTTCAATAATCACAGATTGGTAATAAACAGTCTTTATTAATATTATAAATCAGCACACAAAGTATTTAGTACCATAAACTTACTAATAAAATAAGTAATACTTAAACAACTGATAAAATTAACACCTTTCAGCAAAAATTAACGTCGTAAAACTTACAGTTTTATTTGCAAACATTATAACAACAAACAATAAACAACTTAGGCTCGTATAATTATAGAATGAAACTCAAACTCAAATCGCTGTAAAGTACTTACTTTCAACATAATTTTGCGGCTACATTTTAGTTTTCGTCTATAAATACATTCCCATGCCACCGTTCCATTTTTATAATTTTCTTTTAATATATATTGGTGCCCAGCACATAACAGAACAGTACAACCGTTTCTTTTTATAAAGATTAAAGGGGTCAGACCTTTAGAACCTTGAGCTTCTTCATCTGCCATTATTTCTGGAATCCAACAATTTCAAACTCAATAATATGCACAGCATCTCTCTTTCACATATCCACTAAGAAAAATATTTCACACTAAAAACTTATAAAGTCACTTCACTTACCAACAAACTAAACACCCTTTATAAATGACACTACTGAAAACTTTGATCACTCAAGGTCGACTGACTTCACCGGCACCAACAACAATGCATTTTTATGAAGTGCAATCGCAGGTACCCTACCAAGCTTCCTATTGGTTGAACTACATAGCGTACTGAAGTTGCACTCCGCAATAGTACATTACTGCCGCGGTACATAATGACTGCGTTGCTGGCAGCGATTATGATGGCCGAGAGCGGAGCTTAGCGCAGGTCCAGGCCGTCACAGCGCAGTCAGCATTGCAGCCCTTGATGGCCAAGCTGAAATAAAGGCCGAGACCGGAGGTCGAGGCCTTTATAGCGCGGACAGCAAGGGCTGCAATGATGACCAAGCTTGAAGGCCGAGAGCGTAGTTAAGCTTAGCTCGAGGCCATCATAACGTGGCCAGCAGTGCAGTCATTGTGGACCAAGGCTTGTATAGTGCTTTACTCAAAAATGCGAGTACTACCTACTACTATAGTGGGTACGTATAACCTAATTTCGAAAAAAATACAAAAATGCAAATATCTCAGAAACGGTGCGTCGGAGCCAAAAAATAAGGTTTTTTTCGACCCCCTAAGGTACCCCGGAAGTGGTCAAAAGGTATTTAATGAAAGGTAAAAAAACGGTCAAGTGCGAGTTTTTTATATTTTTCCATACAAATTTTACATAAAAATACAAATATCACCCGTGTAATAGGGTTTTCTCCCCTCAATGTACAACACCCGCGCAGATAAAGAATGGGATTGAAAATGGCGGGTCACCGCGCTTACCACAACGAGTGTGACCGAGAGAGCAATAGGTGTGGCGTTCTATTTTTGAAACAAAACTCGACAATAATGGATTCTCAAAGGAAATTGCTGGTAACTAAAACAAGACAATAATGAAATCTCATACTACTTTGCAGCGTCACAATCGGAGGAGCGCGGCAACTCCGATTTTGCCCAAAGAAGGTTGTCAAAATAATGACCATATTACAAGCATTTTTGAGTAAAATCATTTAGATAAATAGCGACTCTTGAACCGAGACACTAAAGTTCAATTCAGAAGGCACAACGCTCCCTTCCAGAAATTATATTCACCTTTCTTACTATCGCGTAGCTCTTATCTTTTCTGACGGACTAAATTGGCCTTGTTTTGTTCAGTGGGAACTGGGAAGCTAAACCTAACTAGTTAGTGCAAAATGAAAGCGTGGTGATTGATTGAGCTTCTTCTTTACAGACGTGCATAATATTTCTCTAGTTGCAAAACTTTTTTTTTAATTTTTATGAGTCTTTTTTATGTTCGTATGCCTTATGTTATTATTAATTTTCTTATTTTATTAGTATACATACCAAGATAAATATTATAATACTAGAAAAAATTAACACCCTTACAACGAGCTCAGTGTTGTATTGTAGGCGTGTTCGTTTTTTCTAATATTTTATTAATATTTATCTTTGTACCTATATTAACAAGTCATAATATTTTCTTAGTAGTATAAGTATTAATATTAAAAGCCCATTAAAATAATAAATTTTCTTGGAGGTGATCTTTAACACATAAGAACTGATACTTATACATGTTTTTGTCTAAGTATTATTCACTTTGTAGAATAATATATGTATTACTCTGATTTTATAATGAAGACTAATTTTTAGAACTACGGACATTAACATTTTATATAATTGTTAATAATATATATTTAATATAAATTACAATAAAAATAGTATTGTAATTTTATTTCAGTTTTAATCTAAAAATAATTGGTAATGTATGTATACTTTAAACCTTTATTGTGTAAAAATATTTTTTGCTTTTCTAAATAAGTTAGTGATTTATTAATTTTATGAATATTATTTGCCTAAATCGCCTGAAACACAGGATTTCCTAGTTCAGGCACACGTTATATACTGTTCCTATGTAAACCTTGTACAAAAACATTGTATGTGCACTTATTGAAAATAAATAATTATTCTATTCTATTCATTCTATTCATATTTCTTGTCATAATAAAACCTGATTATTACATGGAAATATCTTGGTTTCTTTTAATGGGTCTAATTTTACGGTGTAGAATAAATAATATATTTTTTATATTCTCCTAAACGTAATACCGGGGTGCATGATACAAGATTTGTGCCATCCGTCCCGTTAAATAAAATACCGGGGTGGTTGGAACTTCGCGAGTGCCATCCACCCCGTTAAACAGCAAGACACGAATCACCGGGGTGGTTGGAACTTTTTTTCCCAACGGTCCCGCCACCGGGACAGAGCCACCGGGGTGGTTGGGACTCACTCTTATTTGATCGGTATGTCAAATGAAATTATATGAAATGTTATTATATCCTCTGATCGTTAGTGCATGTAAATTTAGGTCATACATTACACACCCCCTCCCGCTACCACAGTTTATATAATAGTACTAACGTCCGCTACTAAACGAAATATGCACGATTGGGTAGAAAATGCTAAAATATGCATTGACGTCGTAATTAGAGAGTTATATGCATTTGCGTATGCAAATATGCAAATGCATAAAATCCGATGTCTAATTATAACATGTCTATTTTTTCTGCCAGAGCTTTGGTCTCATCGCTCTCGGCCTCTGACGAGGTTTCATTTTTAAAAGCATACATTTTTACATTAAATAGGCTTAAAAATTTTTCTGGAGTAAATGTAACGCAAGAGCCACCATTGCACCGCAGAGAGAAGCGGATCATCATGATGCTTTGTAGCATTTCAATTGAAAGTCTATTACGCATGTTCATAAGGCCCTACACCAACTTGTTTAAATTTTTCAGATTATTCTATTTTAACAATAAATTCATAGTGCCCCTAAAAAAATCCCAACCTACATGTTTTCCCCCTAAATTTAGGGGGAAAACCCCTAAGTTGGCAGCCCTGAATACACTTGTACTGCACTCTGACTCGTCATGTATTCCAGCAGACTAATCGCTAAGTCATCGGTCGCCCCGGATCTTTCCGACACGTTGTGGAACCTTCTCATTTGCAGAGCCGGATTAACCTGTCGGGGGCCCTAGACAATGTAATTTTTGGGGCCCCTTTGCTTTATTCTTTTTTAACAGACGCCCACGCATCATGATTTTTAGCCAGTTTCATCCACTAACCTTGTAATCTTGCCTGCTTACAGCAGAAAAACGGCCGCGCAGCGCGATTTTTAGTTTCATACACTAATCAAATTTTGCTTATTTATATATAGAAAAAAACGACCGCGCAGCGCAATTTTTAGTCAGTTTCATCCACTTATCTTGTAATCTTACTTGTTTACAGCTTAGAGCATACAGAACTGTATACATATTATACCACTTTTTTCGTAACGGGAGAAATTCAATGACGTCCCATTGTTTTCGTCGAGAAGGGATACATTTCAAGAGAACTGGGAGAGTGATTAGCGGTTAGATTAGGTATACTGCCCGGCATATATATTGGCAAGAGAAAGAAAGGGACAAAAGATGCGCAGTAGCCATAAACACTAAGTTTTCTTGCCAATATTTATGCTGGCATCTGTAGTTCATGTTAATTAAAAGCGATTAATATTAAATAATTTACTCTTACAATAATGATAACAGTCAATAACATACATTTATATTGATATTTGGGTATGGAATAATTAGAAAAAGATATATTGATTAATCTGTGACACTTATAGCAACTGGAGGGATGAATCTCCACGTATGGCTTACTTCGCCCGGGCACGGCTGAATCAGGGAGTGATTATCAGTGTCCCGTAGCGTGGATGTATCTTCCAGCACTGGTTCTGTAGTTGAACACTGTATGTCAATTTTATATTCCCCTGGAGTGAGAAAAACGACAGTACACTCGTGATACGCCTTGGCTGATTCCGGTAAAGTTGCCAGCACAATCCTGAAAAAAAAACATAACATTGATAAATCGTATTTTTTACACAACTGCCCAAAAAGGAGTGTATATGTGTTTAGGGTTCATGTATGTTTGTAGGTATGTGAGTTTCTTTATTCCACCTTTGGATGTATGGGGTATCGTTAGAATCCTTACATCATCCCGAGTGACACTGGCTATATATTTTTTGAGAAAAATCAATATGGCGACACACGGTGGGCTGAAATTCGGCTTTCATAGACTTAGGGATTTCAATTTGCAAGTGCCAGATTTTTTGTCTGATATTGCTTCTATAAGCTGTTACTATGTACAAAAATGACACCTGAGTCAATTCTGCATAACAACGAAGGAATAATATTTTTTTTACGAAAAATTTGTATGAAGCTAGTATGAAAAATCCGATTATTTCCAAAACGGCAAAGAAAACCGTAATATCCTTACAGGTGGTTATAGTACTAACTATTTATGATTTTTTGACATACTCCATATAACGGTTATAACTGCCGATTTTTTTGAAAAAATCATCGAAATATTTAATTTCTTTTCTCATATGAAATGGTTCCTTTTAGTGTCTCGATATGAAGAATATTATTTACTTAAATATTAAGTGTATATAAAACAATAAAGATATACAAAATGCGGTTAAAAATGAAAAAAAGAGGTTACAAAGATGTTATTTAATTACTATACAATAATACAAAATAATTTATGGAATTGATAACAATAAATATTGGTACTATAACTAACATTAATAACAAAACAACATGAAAAAACATTAAATATTATAAATTTTCCTTATCGCTCTCGTTGTCGGACTCCAATTCTGAATCAGAATCTAGATTTGATATATCTAAAAACTCGAACTCAGTTTCCTGAAACTGAATTAAATCGAGAGTTTCAGGAAAAAAGTTCTGCTTTTTCTTGGCATCTAACTTAGGCCTTTGTGCACTTAGAAAAGGGTCTGATGAAACTACAAGCATATTAAGAATATCCTGATTAGAATCTTGCCTGCTCCTTTTTCGCGAATGATGTTCCCGGAACCTCCTAAAATCTTTGTTTCAAGACTCTGATGCTTCTTCTGAAAGAGTCCCAATCGGCACAATATTATTTTTCTCGATTATGTCAGCCCCATGTATCAATAATGTATGTACCGTTGACGACATGTAGTACCATTCGTATAATTCCACGAACATTTCTGCTGTTTTGCGGGTATAATCTTAAATTTGATTACGTCGATCTTCTCACCAGATGTTACTGCTTGCAAAATCACAGCAAATCTTTTAATTAACTCTTCATCCAATCCAGTAATAGCTGCAGTTTTACTGGGAAACTCGAAAAACTTTCTTGCAGTATTCCCATCATTGGTAGTACCCGAGCCTTGTTTCACTATATCAATCAACAGATTGCGCTCATCCTGAAATTCATCTTGTATGCATTTTTTTTCTTGTTTGCAACATTTCTTTGTGGTCATTTCTGCTCGTTTGAAGTCGAGCCTGTATGCAATGTGCAACAGACATTCCATGCAATTTATACGGGCGTGTAGGGATGACAAGCTAAATTCGTAAATGTCAGAAGACACATTCTTTGATGTTACAGCATCTAAACGGTTCATTTCTGTTGGTTTTGCTAAGCACAGGTAGCACGATGCATTTGATCTGGCTTCAGAAAGGTACGTGCATACTTTAGCGTCGATCATTGTCATCATTAGTTGATGAGTCACCCTGTTACTATTACTGCACTCTGTTGGGACTAGAGCTTTAATTTCATCATCCATTTGTCTTTTGTGATCAATGACGACTGCTTCGCTCTCCTTCACAAATATAAAGCTGAGCATGGTTTTGGGTTCGTCCATAAAGTATTATCTCCATCAGTCAGTGTTAGTGGCACCAAGGAGGTCATGAAAATGCTTGAATTATCTTGCTCACCCTGCATTTTCTGCTTGTATCGGCTTTGATTGGAAGCACCATCAAATTCCCACTTTGATATCAACGTAAGCTGCTTATTTTGCACATTGACAGAAAGATTTTGAAGGATCCTCATCACCGTGATATCGAGTAAAGCTTGAAGTCTAAACTTAGCCGTTGAATCTGTTACTGACACTGATTGCTTCAGAGGATAAGAATCAAGCTTAGTTTGTTGCATTTTATAAATAGGATGGATAAATATTCTTACCACCTTCCCGAATGGCTGCTTCTCGAACGTGATATATTGCCACTTTGACAGTTTTAGTGAAGGAAGCAATCCAAGCGCTTTTTCTGGAGTAAAATTTACAGTTTTCACTGGTTTCGCAAGCGTTTCATTAATTTTAACGGCTGCCTCAAAATTTTTCAGCAATATTCGATCACAGATGCTATATTTTCATGTCCTTCTTCTTTTAAACGTGCCGCAGCGGCAGATGCCAATTCAATGGAATCTTCCCCTTCATGTTCATTACATATTCTCTTTTTCTGTTTGTTTCCCAGATCTTTGAATGGTTTTCGGGACCTTTTTGTCATTGTTCCTACGGACGATGATATCATTGCTCCAACGGATGATGATGTTGACGGTTCTGAAGAGACTGAGTGTGCTCTTGGTATCTCTTCAACAGTTGTTTCTTGATTAACTATACTACTTATTGATATACTATACTATACTACTTATAATATTTTAGAGTTTTAAAAGATGTGCTAATGAAAATTCATAATCGTCGAAATCATTTTTTAGAACTCATATCATAACTAATCAACTAAATACCTTACATAAAAGTTGAATGTAGTCCATAGTTACGCGATATTTCAAATAATTTAATCGCCTATTCAGTATCATTAGAAGATTATTATTGTAATTACTTACAATTGTTATTTGGTATTTTAATTGTATGCAAAGTATGGTTACATGGTCATCAAATTACTTGTTTTGTGTTGATAAATAACTAGCTCAAACAAAGCTGTCGAAGTGTGGGTGTACTATAAACGTCTGCCTACTTTTTCGGGGATATCTGCGTGATGCTATTTTATGTTACGTGTTATTAAAAGTCTCTGTTACTTAACTTAGACACTAAAAGGAACCGTTTCATATGAAAAAATAAATTAAATATTTCGATGATTTAAAAAAAAAAGTCGGCAGTTGTAACCGATATATGGAGTATGTCAAAAAATCATAAATATTTAGTACTATAACCACCTGTAAGGATATTACGGTTTTCTTTGCCGTTTTGGAAATAATCGGATTTTTCATACTAGCTTCATACAAATTTTTCGTAAAAAAAATATTATTCCTTCGTTGTTATGCAGAATTGACTCAGGTGTCATTTTTGTATATAGTAACAGCTTATAGAAGCAATATCCGACAAAAAATCCGGCACTTGCAAATTGAAATCCCTAAGTCTATGAAAGCCGAATTTCAGCCCACCGTGCGACAGTACCGTACAACGCCACTTTCAAATGTGAAAGAATTGTTTTTTTCTTCTATTATTACAATATGGGCATCAAATGAAAAGCCTTGATGACCACATTCCAAAACTATATAATTTGTCACTAAAATGTGTGAAATAAAAATAAATAATATTAAAAAATATTAAAAACACGACTGGCCTGCCAAAAACGAACTAAAAAGTTAAGTTAGATAACAAGTGTAACTACAGTGGATTAGATTTTTGCAAAACTCAACTCTAAGGACAAAGAAAAAAAAACAAAGCGTAATGGCGGGTCCATAGCGAAGTTTTTTCGAAAACATTCAACAAAAACACATACACAAAACTTTGTTTCTGAAACATGTTTCTCCAAATGTTTCTCTACACACGCCGTCCACAGCGATTGCGTGGCTTGTGTAGACAAAACTTCAGTGTTGCCAATTTAGAGATTAATGTTAGCACTTTTTTTTATTAGCATATATTTGGCATTCTTTAACAGCTCTTTAGCACATTTCGTATTGGCTACACTGTAAAATTCAGTAAATTTTTTTGGTATATTTATCCTTCTTTAGGTTAACTAGTTTCTCTAGCAAAAAAACATACTTGATCAGTGCTAGCAACCAAAATATATTCGGACGAGGAAGATAGTTTAAATTTTAGTAATTTTAGATTTGATAAGACCCTAGTAACGAAATGGTGTAGGAAACTTTTTTCGCTAGTCCGAATCAGATTTCGAAGAATTACCTTCATTCAAATTTGGCGCACGCAGTTGTCCAGCTTGTAGCAGTGCGCGCCGTTGTTGTAGTCCTGGTAGAACTGTTCCATACCCCACCGACCGAGCTAGAGTCGACTATGTATGGAGTGTGGCTCACTTGTTGTTGCCCGCGGTGGTGAGGCAGTTGTCCAGCTTGTAGCAGTGCGCGCCGTTGTTGTAGTCCTGGTAGAACTGTTCCATACCCCACCGACCGAGCTAGAGTCGACTATGTATGGAGTGTGGCTCACTTGTTGTTGCCCGCGGTGGCGAGGCAGTTGTCCAGCTTGTAGCAGTGCGCGCCGTTGTTGTAGTCCTGGTAGAACTGTTCCATACCCCACCGACCGAGCTAGAGTCGACTATGTATGGAGTGTGGCTCACTTGTTGTTGCCCGCGGTGGTGAGGCAGTTGTCCAGCTTGTAGCAGTGCGCGCCGTTGTTGTAGTCCTGGTAGAACTGTTCCATACCCCACCGACCGAGCTAGAGTCGACTATGTATGGAGTGTGGCTCACTTGTTGTTGCCCGCGGTGGCGAGGCAGTTGTCCAGCTTGTAGCAGTGCGCGCCGTTGTTGTAGTCCTGGTAGAACTGTTCCATACCCCACCGACCGAGCTAGAGTCGACTATGTATGGAGTGTGGCTCACTTGTTGTTGCCCGCGGTGGCGAGGCAGTTGTCCAGCTTGTAGCAGTGCGCACCGTTGTTGTAGTCCTGGTAGAACTGTTCCATACCCCACCGACCGAGCTAGAGTCGACTATGTATGGAGTGTGGCTCACTTGTTGTTGCCCGCGGTGGCGAGGCAGTTGTCCAGCTTGTAGCAGTGCGCGCCGTTGTTGTAGTCCTGGTAGAACTGTTCCATACCCCACCGACCGAGCTAGAGTCGACTATGTATGGAGTGTGGCTCACTTGTTGTTGCCCGCGGTGGCGAGGCAGTTGTCCAGCTTGTAGCAGTGCGCGCCGTTGTTGTAGTCCTGGTAGAACTGTTCCATACCCCACCGACCGAGCTAGAGTCGACTATGTATGGAGTGTGGCTCACTTGTTGTTGCCCGCGGTGGCGAGGCAGTTGTCCAGCTTGTAGCAGTGCGCGCCGTTGTTGTAGTCCTGGTAGAACTGTTCCATACCCCACCGACCGAGCTAGAGTCGACTATGTATGGAGTGTGGCTCACTTGTTGTTGCCCGCGGTGGCGAGGCAGTTGTCCAGCTTGTAGCAGTGCGCGCCGTTGTTGTAGTCCTGGTAGAACTGTTCCATACCCCACCGACCGAGCTAGAGTCGACTATGTATGGAGTGTGGCTCACTTGTTGTTGCCCGCGGTGGCGAGGCAGTTGTCCAGCTTGTAGCAGTGCGCGCCGTTGTTGTAGTCCTGGTAGAACTGTTCCATTTGTCCAGCTTGTAGCAGTGCGCGCCGTTGTTGTAGTCCTGGTAGAACTGTTCCATACCCCACCGACCGAGCTAGAGTCGACTATGTATGGAGTGGCTCACTTGTTGTTGCCCGCGGTGGCGAGGCAGTTGTCCAGCTTGTAGCAGTGCGCACCGTTGTTGTAGTCCTGGTAGAACTGTTCCATACCCCACCGACCGAGCTAGAGTCGACTATGTATGGAGTGTGGCTCACTTGTTGTTGCCCGCGGTGGCGAGGCAGTTGTCCAGCTTGTAGCAGTGCGCGCCGTTGTTGTAGTCCTGGTAGAACTGTTCCATACCCCACCGACCGAGCTAGAGTCGACTATGTATGGAGTGTGGCGCACTTGTTGTTGCCCGCGGTGGCGAGGCAGTTGTCCAGCTTGTAGCAGTGCGCGCCGTTGTTGTAGTCCTGGTAGAACTGTTCCATACCCCCAATGACCGAGCTAGAGTCGACTATGTATGGAGTGTGGCTCACTTGTTGTTGCCCGCGGTGGCGAGGCAGTTGTCCAGCTTGTAGCAGTGCGCGCCGTTGTTGTAGTCCTGGTAGAACTGTTCCATTTGTCCAGCTTGTAGCAGTGCGCGCCGTTGTTGTAGTCCTGGTAGAACTGTTCCATACCCCACCGACCGAGCTAGAGTCGACTATGTATGGAGTGGCTCACTTGTTGTTGCCCGCGGTGGCGAGGCAGTTGTCCAGCTTGTAGCAGTGCGCGCCGTTGTTGTAGTCCTGGTAGAACTGTTCCATACCCCACCGACCGAGCTAGAGTCGACTATGTATGGAGTGTGGCTCACTTGTTGTTGCCCGCGGTGGCGAGGCAGTTGTCCAGCTTGTAGCAGTGCGCGCCGTTGTTGTAGTCCTGGTAGAACTGTTCCATACCCCACCGACCGAGCTAGAGTCGACTATGTATGGTGTGTGGCTCACTTGTTGTTGCCCGGGGTGGCGAGGCAGTTGTCCAGCTTGTAGCAGTGCGCACCGTTGTTGTAGTCCTGGTAGAACTGTTCCATACCCCACCGACCGAGCTAGAGTCGACTATGTATGGAGTGTGGCTCACTTGTTGTTGCCCGCGGTGGCGAGGCAGTTGTCCAGCTTGTAGCAGTGCGCGCCGTTGTTGTAGTCCTGGTAGAACTGTTCCATACCCCACCGACCGAGCTAGAGTCGACTATGTATGGAGTGTGGCTCACTTGTTGTTGCCCGCGGTGGCGAGGCAGTTGTCCAGCTTGTAGCAGTGCGCGCCGTTGTTGTAGTCCTGGTAGAACTGTTCCATACCCCACCGACCGAGCTAGAGTCGACTATGTATGGAGTGTGGCTCACTTGTTGTTGCCCGCGGTGGCGAGGCAGTTGTCCAGCTTGTAGCAGTGCGCGCCGTTGTTGTAGTCCTGGTAGAACTGTTCCATACCCCACCGACCGAGCTAGAGTCGACTATGTATGGAGTGTGGCTCACTTGTTGTTGCCCGCGGTGGCGAGGCAGTTGTCCAGCTTGTAGCAGTGCGCGCCGTTGTTGTAGTCCTGGTAGAACTGTTCCATACCCCACCGACCGAGCTAGAGTCGACTATGTATGGAGTGTGGCTCACTTGTTGTTGCCCGCGGTGGCGAGGCAGTTGTCCAGCTTGTAGCAGTGCGCGCCGTTGTTGTAGTCCTGGTAGAACTGTTCCATACCCCACCGACCGAGCTAGAGTCGACTATGTATGGAGTGTGGCTCACTTGTTGTTGCCCGCGGTGGCGAGGCAGTTGTCCAGCTTGTAGCAGTGCGCGCCGTTGTTGTAGTCCTGGTAGAACTGTTCCATACCCCCACCGACCGAGCTAGAGTCGACTATGTATGGAGTGTGGCTCACTTGTTGTTGCCCGCGGTGGCGAGGCAGTTGTCCAGCTTGTAGCAGTGCGCGCCGTTGTTGTAGTCCTGGTAGAACTGTTCCATACCCCACCGACCGAGCTAGAGTCGACTATGTATGGAGTGTGGCTCACTTGTTGTTGCCCGCGGTGGCGAGGCAGTTGTCCAGCTTGTATCAGTGCGCGCCGTTGTTGTAGTCCTGGTAGAACTGTTCCATACCCCACCGACCGAGCTAGAGTCGACTATGTATGGAGTGTGGCTCACTTGTTGTTGCCCGCGGTGGCGAGGCAGTTGTCCAGCTTGTAGCAGTGCGCGCCGTTGTTGTAGTCCTGGTAGAACTGTTCCATACCCCACCGACCGAGCTAGAGTCGACTATGTATGGAGTGTGGCTCACTTGTTGTTGCCCGCGGTGGCGAGGCAGTTGTCCAGCTTGTAGCAGTGCGCGCCGTTGTTGTAGTCCTGGTAGAACTGTTCCATACCCCACCGACCGAGCTAGAGTCGACTATGTATGGAGTGTGGCTCACTTGTTGTTGCCCGCGGTGGCGAGGCAGTTGTCCAGCTTGTAGCAGTGCGCGCCGTTGTTGTAGTCCTGGTAGAACTGTTCCATACCCCACCGACCGAGCTAGAGTCGACTATGTATGGAGTGGCTCACTTGTTGTTGCCCGCGGTGGCGAGGCAGTTGTCCAGCTTGTAGCAGTGCGCGCCGTTGTTGTAGTCCTGGTAGAACTGTTCCATACCCCACCGACCGAGCTAGAGTCGACTATGTATGGAGTGTGGCTCACTTGTTGTTGCCCGCGGTGGCGAGGCAGTTGTCCAGCTTGTAGCAGTGCGCGCCGTTGTTGTAGTCCTGGTAGAACTGTTCCATACCCCACCGACCGAGCTAGAGTCGACTATGTATGGAGTGTGGCTCACTTGTTGTTGCCCGCGGTGGCGAGGCAGTTGTCCAGCTTGTAGCAGTGCGCGCCGTTGTTGTAGTCCTGGTAGAACTGTTCCATACCCCACCGACCGAGCTAGAGTCGACTATGTATGGAGTGGCTCACTTGTTGTTGCCCGCGGTGGCGAGGCAGTTGTCCAGCTTGTAGCAGTGCGCGCCGTTGTTGTAGTCCTGGTAGAACTGTTCCATACCCCACCGACCGAGCTAGAGTCGACTATGTATGGAGTGTGGCTCACTTGTTGTTGCCCGCGGTGACGAGGCAGTTGTCCAGCTTGTAGCAGTGCGCGCCGTTGTTGTAGTCCTGGTAGAACTGTTCCATACCCCCAATGACCGAGCTAGAGTCGACTATGTATGGAGTGTGGCTCACTTGTTGTTGCCCGCGGTGGCGAGGCAGTTGTCCAGCTTGTAGCAGTGCGCGCCGTTGTTGTAGTCCTGGTAGAACTGTTCCATACCCCACCGACCGAGCTAGAGTCGACTATGTATGGAGTGTGGCTCACTTGTTGTTGCCCGCGGTGGCGAGGCAGTTGTCCAGCTTGTAGCAGTGCGCGCCGTTGTTGTAGTCCTGGTAGAACTGTTCCATACCCCACCGACCGAGCTAGAGTCGACTATGTATGGAGTGTGGCTCACTTGTTGTTGCCCGCGGTGGTGAGGCAGTTGTCCAGCTTGTAGCAGTGCGCGCCGTTGTTGTAGTCCTGGTAGAACTGTTCCATACCCCACCGACCGAGCTAGAGTCGACTATGTATGGAGTGTGGCTCACTTGTTGTTGCCCGCGGTGGCGAGGCAGTTGTCCAGCTTGTATCAGTGCGCGCCGTTGTTGTAGTCCTGGTAGAACTGTTCCATACCCCACCGACCGAGCTAGAGTCGACTATGTATGGAGTGTGGCTCACTTGTTGTTGCCCGCGGTGGCGAGGCAGTTGTCCAGCTTGTAGCAGTGCGCGCCGTTGTTGTAGTCCTGGTAGAACTGTTCCATACCCCACCGACCGAGCTAGAGTCGACTATGTATGGAGTGTGGCTCACTTGTTGTTGCCCGCGGTGGCGAGGCAGTTGTCCAGCTTGTAGCAGTGCGCGCCGTTGTTGTAGTCCTGGTAGAACTGTTCCATACCCCACCGACCGAGCTAGAGTTGACTATGTATGGAGTGTGGCTCACTTGTTGTTGCCCGCGGTGGCGAGGCAGTTGTCCAGCTTGTAGCAGTGCGCGCCGTTGTTGTAGTCCTGGTAGAACTGTTCCATACCCCACCGACCGAGCTAGAGTTGACTATGTATGGAGTGTGGCTCACTTGTTGTTGCCCGCGGTGGCGAGGCAGTTGTCCAGCTTGTAGCAGTGCGCGCCGTTGTTGTAGTCCTGGTAGAACTGCACGGACAGACACAGCTGGCGCAGCGGCCGGCGCAGGTGGTTCCATACCCCCACGCCTAGTGACACCCACTCGCCCGCTGAGCAGCTCAACTCTTCCTGCGGCTTTATGCACTGATTGTTGACGCTCACCTCTGTAGAAAATTATTATATTGTGTATTGAATTAAGAGCTAGCCCCGGAAATAGGTATACAATTTACAGAGCGATGAAACCCCTTTTGTCAGTGTGCCATACTATCATTATTAACAGATCCGGACACCTCGCAGATTTTCAGTGTTGGGGGTGGGAGTGGTTGGGCCAACGAAATAAGAACTAAGGAAGCCTAACTCCTAACAAATATTGCTTAAAAAATGGCACCTTCGCATATTCTGTAACACAAAAAGGTCGCAAACTCAACAATGAACTAGTAAAAACATACCTTATTACAATGTTCGCATAATCGGTATTAGGTTGTATTCTAACACATATCACCTTTTCTATTGGCTGGGGTTTGAACGCAGATCAAACATGATTGGATATTTGGCTCGCGCCGTGTCACTCATTGGGCCGTTGTCGTGCCTTTGTCATTGAAGCGAGGACGGTGTAATGTAGAATGCAGTCAGTACACCTAACCTGCTAAGATCACTACGGCCCGGCGCGGTGGGCGGCATCATAAAATTGTTTTATGAAATTAGTACATTATTATTTGTTATTAGATATAATGTTTGTTTTATTATGTAGACAGACGACTTGGTAAAGATCGCTCGAATACGCTGAATGTAAGTCGTCTGCAACTAGTCGCTCTGGAAAACTAAAAGAGACATAATGTCAGGAGTGGACGTCTTTCGGCTGTGATGATTTTATTGTTATTTTATTTTATGAAAATTATAAAATGATGATGTTAATGAATGATGATCATATTAATTGATAAGACACTTGATTTCAAGAAGGACTAAAATTAGGTAAGGTATTGAAATAAAATAGGTATGCTTAATAAAAGAGAATGTATTATGTAGAAATTTCTTTTTCATAACATGTAAGTACATAATGTGGATAATTATTATTATCACATTGGCGAAAGCAACGCCTCAATACGTCTTTTAGAGGTGTGACTGCGTATTAATACGTTGCTTTATTTTTATTTTTCACATAAAAAAGCATGCTTTAATTGGCAGTACAAAATTCGTATAGCGACATCTTTTTAACCGACTTCAAAAAAGGAGGAGGTTCTCAGTTCGTCGGAATATTTTTTTTATAGCAGCGTATTCCACCAAGTCAAAATTTATTCTTGCCAAAAATCTTTTTCAAATGCAGACTATTTTAATATGCTTATTGACCGGTGCGCGAATACCTAAGCTAGCAATATGTGAGACGGTGGATTGGAAGAGGTGGGTCAACTCCGTAGCTAGCGCGATCGCCAGATTTGACACCTCTTGAGTTTTATTTGTGAGGTCATGTTAACAGTTGATGTTTAAAAATATTTGTGAAAGTGAAGCCGTAATGCGTTTGCGAATAATAGCCACTTTTGTACTTATTAAGTTGAATACAGGTGTGCTGCAAAGTGTTCGAGACAATCTAGTGCACAGTTGCTGGGCATGTATTGCTATTGGTGGTGGAAATATGGAGTAGCATCTTCGCAGCAGATCTCATATTGGGGTTTCAGCAGAACGATCCGCGAATCAAACTCCATATTAAAAAGCTGTTTACAGAGCTGCATAAAAATCATAGGTTCTGGAAATTGTCATTACTTTGTGTTCTGACGGTCTTGACCTTATGATGTCACTACTTGTGGTGCCGCTGCCTTCGGTGTTGCAATGTGAGTTCCCCATTTTTCGTTTATTCTATTTTAACCAGGGATTTTTTTTACTTGTTAATCAAAGAGGATTGTGTGAATAGAATCGAAACTTTATAGGTACCTACCTAATCATCCCTTCACGGATTGGACAGTTTTTGTTACACCCTGTATAATGATAAAAAGCAAGGAGTTTACATCAGATTACTCGTTTTCTATGGATCGTATATTGCAGGACGCGCCATTTTTATAGCATTACAAAATTTTGATTTTAATTTTCCTTTTTTCTGTTGTACTGAATTTCATGAGAGAGTTTTATTCTTTTTAAAAATCTGTGATAGCAGTGAACGTGAAGATTTGACTCTGCCCCACAAAGTGACTGAACACTTGTTGCATAATAGCTACCATAGATTGCATGTGCTCATAGATATTTCTAAATAACGAAAAATATTTTACTTACCAATGATATGATATGACCGTATTTGTTTTGATGCCTTCTTTTGGTCTTTGGTTGGTAGTGGTGTAACTTGACCACACATGACGTCATTTTTTACCACTTTTTAATGATTTTTTTGTCGTTGCGCTAACGACTGTCACCGAGCGCATGACAGACATGACTAAACAGTGCTTCGGTTGTACTTTTTTAGCCCCGCCCACTCGGTTGTAGTTTGCGTGGTGCTATTTTTTGAGCAGAATTACACTTCCTTAGTATCTTTGTTCGTAGGGTTGGGCAACAAAGTGGCTGAAAACCGATTGAAGGTATATAATTTACAGAACTAAAGTTGTAAACCACTTTTCGCGCACTTTTGATGCCGCCTGGCACTACATTCCCACCAGCCAAAGATATTTAGATACACGATTAGCTTGCTATTATACCACACCAATCTAGAGCTCTGTAAATTATATACCTTCAATCGGTTTTCAGCCCCTTTGTTGCCCAACCACTACCACCCCCACCACTGAAAATCTGCGAGGTGTCCGGATCTGTTAATAATGATAGTATGGCCCACTAACAAAAGGGGTTTCGTCGCTCTGTAAATTGTATACCTATTTCCGGGGCTAGCTCTTAATCCATATTATTCGTATGTACGAGTAAGTTATCCACTATCTATAGATGAACCAGTATAACTTAGCGTACCAGCAGACTACAGACTTTCTATCGCCCGACAGTTTAGTCGGGCTCTCAAGCAGTATGAAGATGTATGCAAGTGCGCACACTACAACGATTCGGTGTCGGCCGATTCTTCATACAAAACCAACTATCGGCCGACAGTTTGGTTTGTAGTCAGCGGGCACGCTTAGTGTTTCTCAATTAGTGGTACGCGTACCCCAAGGGGCGCGGTTGCGTCAGGGGGTACGCGGTACAATCTCTTACTATTATAACAGTATCCTTTTTATATATTTTTAAGGTGTTTCTTGGAGGGGTACTATGGGCAACAGCGTCGCTTAACCAGTTTGCAACAAAATTCGTGTGAGCGCGTATCGCCCCTGCACGAACTAAACGTATGTGACAGCGGGCGCGGCGTGCAAGCGATTTTAACCTTAGCAGTGGTTAAGCGACGCTGTTGCCCATGGTACATAAAAAAAGTAATTGGGAACCACTGTTATAACCGATAAAAACTTATGTTAACGACGGATTTATTGAAAAACAAAACGGCTTAGGGACATTTTGGTGCTAAGAACTTTCTTCAGAAGAAACTCTCGTTCAGTAGTCCCCGGCGGTGGTGATAACCATTAAAGTGCAGAAGTCAGTTTTGTTTGCAATTGATGATGAGGTCTGCTGAGGCGCGCGAGCGGGATTAAAGGTTCAGTCACACAAAGCGAATACTCGCTGCGAATAGGCACTCACTGTGTGTGATAGGCTATTCGTTGCGAAACTACGACTGCGATCTGCGAGCATTTATTCGTAGCAAATGCATTTGCACCGAATATTCGCTGTGTGACTGAATCTTAAGTGGCTGGACGGACATTTACTATTTAAGCGGAGCGAGAGACGTGATTCACGTGGTTGTGTGTCGCTAAACTATGATATACACATATGACAGACACTCACCCTGTCTAGGGGCGACATATGCACGATGAATACGGATGTGTGACACTCATCCCGCACTCAATCGCTCAGTCTAACGGCGACATGCGTACGATGTCGATCATGGCCTGCGACAGCGTGATGCCGGCGACGCTCGCATTACAACGCGCGTTGGAATGAACCAAGTGCCACTCTAATTGTACGCATTCGATCGCTGCTTCAGTTATTGAGACACTCACCCCAGTCTAGCGGCGACATGCGCACGACGTCGATCATGACTTGCGACAGCATACCAGTGACGCTCGCCTTACCACGCGCGTTGGAATGAACCAAGTGTCACAATAATTGTACGCGATCGATCGCTGGTTTAGTTAGTGGGACACTCACCCCAGTCTAGCGGCGACATGCGCACGATGTCGATCATGACTTGCGACAGCATACCAGTGACGCTCGCCTTACCACGCGCGTTGGAATGAACCAAGTGTCACTATAATTGTACGCGATCGATCGCTGATTTAGTTAGTGGGACACTCACCCCAGTCTAGCGGCGACATGCGCACGATGTCGATCATGACTTGCGACAGCATACCAGCGACGCTCGCCTTACCACGCGCGTTGGAATGAACCAAGTGTCACTATAATTGTACGCGATCGATCGCTGGTTTAGTTAGTGGGACACTCACCCCAGTCTAGCGGCGACATGCGCACGATGTCGATCATGGCTTGGGACAATGTGATGCCGGCGACGCTCGCCTTACCGCGTGCATTGGAATGGACCAAGTGCCACTGTAATTGTACGCGCTCGCGCACGTGTTGCGCGCACACAGCTTCTAAAGCACTGCCGGATAACCCGCTCACCGATGAACGGCTGTCTACTGCATCTGTAACAGAGATGGCTGGTTACACTCAATTTTCTTGATTTTTCTCAGTACGTACATAAATCTCGTCGCAGGTATTTTTTCCATATGAGCCAAAACACTGTGTTACTTACATAAGTAAGTCACTTAGTGTTTTGGCTGTGATAACACTCGTGATACAATACAACCATTGCGGGTTTATTTGCTGACCTTCATCTCTGTATAATTCGTACCAAACTTCTAGCTCACTCTGAGGTTGCATCGCGCATGCGCAGAGTTTATTTTTTCTTACAAAGTGAGAAATTATGGGTTGCCTCGTGTTCTGACGAAACGGTGGCTAATATGAGGTGGGTGTATAAGCTGACCTTCGTGGCTAATGTAGTGTGGTACACAACGTCATCATCAGTGACGTATGAAGCTAACATTGTTTTTATTATAAATTAATATTCTATTTTCTTAGTTAAAGTAAACATGTAACATGTAATCGGATACTTTTATAAATAAGCTAAATGTCATTGTAAAACATTAACGTATTGACCTTTTTGAAATTACTATAAAAACCCTGTTTTTCTCTAAATAAAGGAACAGTTAAGAATCGACTTTCCTTGTGTTATTTCGTCTCCCGACGCCGCTCATCACATGGCGACCCTGCCAGTCCACTGCTTCTAGGCAGTGCTGGTGCCGTATGGGTTCCGAGCCTCAGTAATAGTCGCGGTACGCGTTAACGGCGTGATTTTTTTTCTCTTCAAAAACCACGAGAAATACTACATCAAATCATATTATGGGAGGACAGTCATCAAAGAACGAAGACAAAAAAGAAGAAATCATCATAGCACAGAATGGTGCAGGAAATAGTGGAGCGCAAAACACAGCAGAGAAGCACGTGCCGTCCCTGGTATACATGGTTGCTGTTTTGGTGGCAATATTTATTATTTATTTATTCATATAAAAACAATACAGACACAACTTTATACTTAGTCTCGCAAAACTTATTACTAAGTTTGTCTGCGAGGACAAGGTCACGCTCAGATAATAAGTATAAATTAAATTGAACATCATTTAGCTAAGTGTAGGTATGTAATTGAAATATCTGAAGAAGAAGAATATTAATTTTTAAACTTTACTTTAACATTATTTTTAAATGTTAGTATGTTAAGTGAAATATTTCTTAAATGAGATCATAATTACATGCTGAAAAAGAAAAATTGTTTCTTGTATAATGGTTAGGGAAGCTGTGAAATGTAGAATTTTTTTAATCTACGGTTGAATGATTTTTTACTGTTTGCATTCATTATGTCTGAAGGCAATGAATTAAGCAAGTAAGGTAAGCGTTTGGATAAAGTTCTATCTCCGTACATATTAGTGATTCTAGGTACTACATACTTTTTTTGTGTGACAGCCCTTGTTACTTGGCCGTGACATTGACCCAGCAGTGTCAAATGCTCCCGAAATTCGTAATTATTTGATAAAACAAGTAATTTATATTTTAAGCTGGCCGGTAAAATTTTGCAAATTTTGAATAATTGATAGTAATTACCTTTGCATTTATTTTTAGTTTTCTTATCAACAAGCAATTTCAAAAATCTAATTTGTAACGCCTCAATTTTTTCAATACTAGTTTTGTATGTTGAACCATAACTATCCAGTGCATATGAAACCACTGAGTCAACCATGGCCATGTACAAACATTTTAGTACATCGGCTGGGACCCTATATTTTAGATGATTAAATTTACCTAGCAACAGACGCAACTTACTACATACGTAATCTATGTGCTTAGACCAGGAAAAGGACTCGTCCACAACCACACCCAGGTATGTTACGGAAGGTACTATTTCGATAGGTGTACAATTACAATTATTTGAATTACTATGGATACAATCAAATGTATGTGCTGTGATAGCGTAATTTATATTCTTAATAGTATTATAAGGTGAACGTATTACTATCATTTTAGTTTTCGATGTGCTCATTACTAGCCCGTTGTCATGTGACCATTTTATGACATTGTCGACATCCTGTTGCACGAGACGACGCATTTCTATCGGATCGTTGCCAGCCATCAGGATGCAAAGGTCATCAGCGAACATGTACGGTGAACTATGTTCTACTACATTGCATATGCTGTTAACGTGCATTAAAAAGCAGAGTGGTCCACTTCCCGAGCCCTGAGCTACACCGTGAGTCATTCGACGCGCTGTACTCTGGCTGTCACCAACTTTCACAGAAAAAGTGCGCGCGGTCAGATAGTCTCGGAACCAGGGACATAAGGGATCGTGAATTCCACATTCATTTATAGCTTTAAGTAGCGTCTCGTGCTCCAAAGTGTCAAACGCTTTTTTAAAGTCGAAAAACACAGCAAAAACTATTTTTTTATGATCTAGGTGTTCATTAATTTCATCAGTAAACCTGGATATGGCTGCGGCCGTACCCCTTCCCTTTTGAAAGCCATATTGATGACAGTTCAGCGTATCATTAGTTTTAAAGTAAGTGTTAATCTGATTTACAATACATTTTTCGATAATTTTTTCAATACTAGACAATAATGTTATTGGTCTATAGTTACTGTATACACGGTGATCACCCTTTTTAAATATAGGCCTTACTATACCTTCTTTAAGTTTATCGGGAAATACATGACATTTTACACACAAGTTAATAAGTTTTGCCAGCACAGGGCTTATTTTATCGGAAACTAAAATGATATCTTTCATACGAATAGCATCAGAGCCAGGAGACTTTTTTGGCGACATGTTTTTTATTACTTCTTTGACTTCGTGGGCTGAAACAGTCTTCCATCTCATACTAGTACGGGATTTGTTGACATAATCGTTTCTATTTAATAGTTTTATGTTACAGTTGTGCCTAGTCTGTAGCAATTCATTTTCAAACGTGTTAGAAAAATTATTACATATATTATTTACATTATCACTCATGCTATTAATTATTTTATCGTCTAGAGACTGTTTTTTATTCCCAAGTAAAATATTTAACCTTTCCCATAGCTTTCTAATATTATTTCTACAATCACTTATATTTTGTTTTTCAAACTCATTTCTTGCCCTAGAAAATATTTTTTGACATTTATTTCTAAATCTAGTGTATTCTAATCTCTTAATCATGTTCTTTGTGTCATAACTCCAAACAGTAAATAATCTATCTCTTTCTTCAATTAATTTATTCATATGAGGAGTAACCCAAGGGTTATTATTTCTATTACAATCATTCAAATTAACTTTTTTAAGAATATAACAATTATTATATATTTCATCAAATAATTTACTTAATGCAGTGTACAACTGCAGAGGACAATCAAAGTTTAGCAACTCTGTAAAGTTTGCATTTAACAATTTATCTCTAACCTTCTTATTATCAAGTACACGGCGGAGGTGTGGCGAGGAAGCGGCTTCAGCGGCACAAGCGAAGCGAGTGTGTTTGTTTTTGTATAAATGTTTTGTATTCCATTGAACCGCTGCACTTACATAAAAATGGTCCGATGTTTTTTGAGTAATTGTACCCGAGTAAATTGTTGCACATGGTGATTTTATAAATATGTGGTCCAGGCAAGATTCCACCAGTTTACCTGATACTATTTCCCTTCTGGTAACATTGGTGATACATTTATTGTACCCGAACTCACTCATTAAGTTTTCATATTTGTTAACTAAATTGTCGCTGTTGTTTAACAAGTTTATATTTATATCACCACAAAATATTACTTTACTATTAGGAGGTAACCACTTCAATAACGCTTCAAGCTCTATTAAAAATTCAAGTATTTTATTTTGTTTTTTTATTTTTGGTGGTCTGTAAATAGACACAATATAAATATGCTCGTTGTTCAATAAAAATTTGAGTACCACACATTCAGCCATCACCATGGACACAGCGCTAGAAGTACAAGGACGTGCAGACAGGCCCTCACGTGTGTACACCAAGACCCCTCCCCCGCTTCGCCCCGCACGTGTGTAACTGTGTACATTAAATCCCGCAATTTGATATAATCCTAAGTTAGTGTAATTAATATTTGGCTCTGTAATCACCAGTATGTCTAACTTTCTTAGATAATCATTAATTGTGACTAACAATTCGCTAGAATATTTACTAAGAGATCTTATATTGACATGAAGTATACTTAAATCTATGCTATGATTATTTAGTGAAGAGATCCACAATTTGAAGTTTTTAAACACGGACTCACTGACAAGGTTGTTCGAGATCGAACTAAAGTCGTTTTCGTTGAACGTTGAAATAAACTTGCAACCGTACGGAATAGGTGTTTAATTACCCTATGTATGTGTAAAAGATTAAAGCAATGCAACTTACAGTTCAATCACCACTTAACTCATTTAGATCGTCTTCAGAACGGATCCAGATGGTTTTCACGTTCTCACCTTCGTCCTTTTTAGCTAGGATTCTGCCGTTTACCACCCAGATGAATTTATAGGTGTCACGCAGTCGGTTCTTGCTCTTCCAAAGTAATTCACGAACGTACTTGCTAAGATCCTCGTTAATGTAGATTCTTGATTTAGAAGAACTCCCAGTTACCACGTCGCTGTACAGGGCCGTGCGAGAACGGCGGCTGGCCAGCCAGGCAGCACGGGCCGGGTTATCCTCAGCGGTGACGCCGTCACCTACTCCGTTACCAACACATCCGTTGCCATTTGGTCTGAAGCCCACAATTATTGACGGTGTTTTGCCTCGCTTGCGTTGCGGTAGTCTTCTTGCCCACAATATTTCATCAGTAGGTAGTTTGAGTAACGACCCTACTTTTTTGACCAAATCGAGCGGTTTTTCATTTGGTGTTTGCTCGACGCCCGATATCTCGATGTTATTTTTCCTCGAAAGCTGGTCAATCTGCTGCAGTTTTTGCTCGAGGGCGGAGTTATGTTTTTCAAGAAATACACACTTATTGGAAAGATCGGCCATGCCTTTTTCCATTTTGGAAACCTTTTGCTTTAAAGCCGTTTGTTCAGCCAACATTAGGTCGTACTTTTCGGACAATAAACCGATCGAGTCTTTAATGCCACAAAGTTGTTTTACGACCCCGGGGATGTCACGGACTTTCTTTAGTATTTCGTCTAACGTGGAGGTTTTTTGTTTCCCTGGTGTGGTGAATTCGATATCAGACTCATCATCTTGGTTGTCGTCTTCTTCACAATTGTTGCAACGGGTTCGCAAAATACCTGCTTTCATGTCTGCAGCCAACCCGCGTACGCATGCGCGGTGGAATATTCCTTGGCACTGACCTTGGCATATAAAATGTGAACCTTTCTTCGCTAATGCCTTCTTACACTTTGTGCACTGCATAGTGTAATCACATACACGCAATTTCCACTCCACACTTTGTTATTTATTGTAATACGATACGATATTTCAAGTACGGATGAAATAGAAAGTAGCCTATAAGGTCAATGGCACGGGACGCGAGCGCACCGCGATAATGTCCATCATATTCGTTTACCTGGCCTGGAAGAAGTTCAACAAGTGCCTTACTAAGAAAATTGAGCGCCAAGCTGTTGCAGTAGTGATGCGAAAACAAGATATCGTATAGAGCTCCTTGGCAAGAAAAAAGAAGATGCACCGTGTAGAAAATTAATATTAAGAGGTAAACTAACATTACTATTTCATTGTTTATTGTATTGTTAAGAATTTATAGTTGCTGAATTTTTTTTATTATTATGACAGAGATTAAAACTTATTTTGAACAAATTACGAAGTTACAAGAAGATATAAGAAAACTAGGTCCGAAACGTAGGAAAGAAGCGTTAGGTCTAAAGAAACTTGAAGAGGTACAAACTTTGTATGACCAAATCGAAAAATATATATCTCAATATAGTAATAAAGTAGAAAAATCGGAAGTATCGGTAGAGGATAGTAAGTTAATTCAAACTTATTACATAAAAATAACAGATACGTATAACAAAATATTAACTTCTTACGAGGTAAAAGAGGAAACAATGGCTTCAAAAGACGGTTTTGATTTAAAGACAGCAGTCTCGTTACTGCCAACCATGAATGGCTCAGAAGCCGTCACAAACCAATTAATTGACGCGGTTGAATTATATTCTACAATGATTAAAGACACGGACGCACAACTATTAATCAATTTTGTGCTAAAAACAAGGTTGTCGCAAAGTGCTAAACTTAGATTGTCAGGTACTTACGATAACGTGAAACAAATGGTTGATGACATGAAAATGCATCTCCTCACTAAAAAGTCGGATACCGCATTACAAAAACAATTAATGATGGTTAAACAAGGAAGTAAAACTATAGAACAATTCGGACAAGAAATTGAAGGTCTTTTTGTAAACCTTACAATTTCACAGGCTAACGGTAATACGGAGGCCTATGGTGTTCTAAAGCCCTTAAATGAGAAAACGGCTATTAATAGATTTGCACAAGGATTACGAAACGAAAGGCTGAACACAATTATATCAGCACGTGGTTATTCGTCATTAAAGGACGCGATTCAGGGTGCAAAAGATGAAGAGGTGACAATGACCCCTTCAACAAATCCTGAACAAATATTTTATGCGCGCGGAAAAAGTTACACTTACAATTGCAGGAAACTATTTAACGGAACGTACTACAGAAATGTAGGCAGGTACCCACGGTTTGCAAATACAAACTCGAATTTCTTGTCGAAAACAAGAAAACCTTTCCAGCAAAATAAGCTGCGAGGTACTTATAATGTAAATTACCGAAATTTCAGTCGCGGTAGGAAACTAAATAAAAATTTTAGACAACACCAAATAAATGCGGCAGTAGAAGATTCGAACAACACTAATAATGACAACTTACAGTTTTTTCGAGAGTGGCAACTACATTCTGACTTATAATCATATGAATTCAGTTGAATTTTCAATAAAAAATAAAACTTACGTATGGTTAATCGACACAGGCGCGTCACTAAGTGCTATTAAACGTGACGTCGCACTATCAACCGGCGAGAACATTACGCCGAAGGTCACATACATAGATGGTATAGGAGGTAAAGTTACATCTTACGGTACGATTCGATTAAACCTAGAGTGCATAACAAAACAATCATTTAATCATAAATTTCATGTTTTTTCCAACTTACCGTTAAATGTAGATGGAATAATTGGTCAAGACTTTTTAATTAAATACAAATGTGTTATAAACTTTGAAAAAGAGATAATTACTTTGAACCATAATGATCAATTCTTTAATATACCTTTGAATTTAAAATTAAAAAACAGATGTATAAACTCAAATCAAATAAAAATACCTGCGCGGTGTGAATCGATAATAAAAATATCTAATAATTACAAAGGTGATTGTGTTGTTTTGTCTAGTGAAATCGGAGAAGGAATCTTTGTAGCAAATACCATAACACGGTGCGTGAATGGGAAAATGTCCATTAAAATACTAAACACTCGTGACGAAGACGTAATTTTAAATAGCTTCACTCCACAGATAAGACCATTGAGTAACTATTTTTGTTTTTCTTTTGAACAATGTCAAAACAATGCAGATAGAGTTAAATTATTATTTTCGCTTTTAAAGTTAAATAATTTAAACACAGAAGAAAAAAATACCATTGCAAATATATGTGCAATGTGTATTTTTCATTTACCGGGAGACTCGTTAAACACAACTAACTTATATGAACAAAATATACGGTTGAAACCTAATACTTCTCCAGTTTATAGTAAACCGTATCGCTTACCTCAAGCGCAAAAATCGGAAATAAATAAACAAATAAAACAAATGTTAGAAAATGATATTATTGAAGAGTCACAGTCAGAATGGGCAAGTCCATTGTTACTTGTTCCCAAAAAGACAGATTCAAGCGGAGAAAAGAAATGGAGATTGGTAATAGACTATAGAAAAGTTAACGAGGTGATTGAAAATGACAAATTTCCGTTACCGAATATAACCGAAATATTAGACTCCTTAACTGGTGCTATGTACTTTAGCACGTTAGATTTAAATCAGAGTTATTACCAAATAAAATTAGACCCAAAAAGCAGAAAGTACACTGCATTTATTGCGGATAAACATTATCAAATGAAACGATTGCCAATGGGTTTAAAAACAAGTCCGAATGCGTTTAGTAGAGCAATGACTATAGCTATGTCCGGTCTTAATTATTTGCAATGTATAGTGTATTTAGACGACATTATTGTCATGGGCCGTAACCTTAATCAGCATAATAAAAATTTGATAGATGTTTTTACAAGATTAAGAAAAGTAAACTTTAAATTAAATCCCTTAAAGTGTAACTTTTTACAAAAGGAAATTTTGTATTTGGGACACGTGGTAACCCCCGAAGGAATAAAACCAGATCCAAAAAAAGTTTCAATAGTGCAAAATTACCCAGTGCCAAAAAGTACTGACGAGGTCAGACGTTTTGTAGCTTTTGTGAATTATTATAGAAAATTTATTCCCCATTTTTCGGAAATCACCCAACCCTTAAATAATTTATTAAAGAAAAATGTAGAATTTAATTGGCATAAAAATTGTAATAAAGCTTTCGAACGGCTAAAAACAGTTATCAGCAGTCCACCTTTATTACAATACCCAGATTTCTCGAGCGATAACGAGTTCGTGTTACACACGGACGCGTCGGGTAAAGCTATAGGATGCGTATTATCAAATAAAAACAGTTTGCCGATAGCTTATGCAAGCAGACCTTTAAATTCGGCAGAAAAAAATTATCCAACCATAGAAAAGGAGTTGTTGGCAATCGTTTGGGCGGTAAAATATTTTCGTCCATATTTATATGGACGTAGCTTTAGGATTTTAACAGATCATCGCCCTTTGATTTATTTATTTAACATGAATAATCCATCGAGTAGGCTCACTAAGTTTCGTTTGTGCCTAGAAGAGTACGATTTCACGGTAGAGTATTTGAAAGGTAAGGAAAATGCAGCTGCAGATGCATTATCCAGGATTGAAATTACTAGTGACGAACTTAAAAATATGACAAAGAATGTAATGTCAGTAATGACTAGAGCACAAAAGAAACGAAAGGAAGAGCAAAAACAGGTAAATGATTCTGTTTCCATGGATTCTAGCTGTGATTGGACTGATCAACCGAACATAGTTGGGGTTCCTAAGAAACCAAATAATTTGCCTGAATTAAGTTTTAACAAAAATGACTTTTATAAAATATTAAAACAAAAAGACTATATTTCCAGTCAAAATAATATTATAATATACTCGCCATCCTTATTAACATTGTGTGTCGCCCCTAGTTTTCGATCGCGTACGAAACGAGATTTCCTCGCGAGAGAATTAGATATGTTTTGCAAGACACAAAAGATAAATGAAGTATGCATACTACAAAGTGATGACACCGCTTGTATTATAACAGAGCTAGCTCAATATATAAATAATAAATATAGGTCAAGGTCCGGACCACGACTATGTATAGTAAAAGGTGTCAAGAAAATAAATAGTAAGGATGATAGACGAGTCATATTAAATGATTTTCATTTACTGCCGACCAGTGGGCATGCAGGCATTCAAAGGATGACTAATAACGTAAAGCGTTATTACTATTGGCCAGGAATGGACAATGACATTATTAAATTTGTAAAAAATTGTGATAAATGCCAAAAACAAAAATTTCACAAAAATATTAAGCAGCCACTGTGTATTACTAGTACGGCAACAACGGCTTTGGACAAAATATATTTGGATTTGGTTGGACCATTAACTAAAGATACAAATGGATATTGTTATATATTAACGTTACAGTGCGAGCTAACGAAGTACGTAGAAGCATATCCGCTACTAAATAGGGAAACGGATACCGTAGCACGAGCGTTTGTTGATAACTTTATATTACGTTATGGAATCCCTAACGAGATAGCGACAGATAGGGGAACCGAATTCATTTCGAATACCATGCAAGAAGTATGTAAGATTTTAAAAATCAACAAATTGCAATCAACTGCTTATCACCACGAAAGCCTTGGTGCTTTAGAAAATTCACATAAATCATTAGGAGCATTTTTAAGAATTCAAACGAATAATCAAGCTTATCAGTGGTCAGATTGGTTGCAATATTGGTGTTTTTCCTATAATACGACGGTACATTCCGCAACTAAATATACACCGTATGAATTGGTGTTTGGTAAACTATGTCGTATACCAAGTAATATTATTAATCAAGTAGATCCAATATATAACTTTAATTCATATGCTCTAGAACTTAAGTATAGATTACAAAAATCCCAAGAGGATGCTAGAAATAATTTGATTAAAACGAAAATTGATAGAAAAATAAAATATGATTTAAATACTAATTCAATTAATTATAAAATAGGAGATTTAGTATTAGTAAAAAAGGAAAATAGAGATAAGATAGATCCCGTATACTCAGGACCATATACTGTTATTGAAGATCAAGGTGTAAACGTCAAAATATTAGTTTCGGGTAAAGAAATAATAGTACACAAAAATAGGACAAAAGAATATAATTACAATAAAAAAAAAATAAAAAAAGGGATATATACTATATATAAAAAAAAAAAAACACTATTGCACTATTCACTTATGGTCTCTATTAGGTCCTCAGGGTCTTGAAAATTAAAAAACACCCACCGCACATATATGAAAAGTCGACTCGCCGAATACTCGACGAGCGTGACGTAATCCTCACTGGTATACTCCAGTCCGAGCTCCGAGCTCACTACCCATTGCACGTTAGGGTTCGGGGTTTCCGGGCACAGTAAGGGATGCCCCACGGGCGCATCAAAGATGGCTAGATATTCATTATCTTCTTGCAGCAGGTGGTGTGACGTTGTAATGGTGAAAAGCTGCACCCGGTGGCGCAATGAAAAAAGAACGCATCGCGCGTATATTTCGGAATAAACGGGAGATGAGGACATGATAATTGTTTAGGACACTGATAGCAAATGAGACTAATCTATAGGAATTAATTAAAGAAAGAATATAGTGATATATCAGCAAATGCAATAAGAAACCTATATTACAAACAAATAACACATTCCAAAAAAGGATCACCATCTCTCATAACAACTTGGATCAAATAATAAGAGACCAATAATAACAGCTAATACCTATGCCTAAAAAGGGATTGACTGTATCTGATAAACTAGATTAGTTATAAGTAATAGGCAAGATGACCATAATATTAATTTCTATATTTTTAGAATGTAAACAATTGTTTGTTATTTTAAGTAAGAATGATTTGTATTACGTGTAACAATGTATAGTTTAATATTGATATTTAACTAAGTAGTTATTGATATGTTTAACAAAAAATTACAGATTCTTAATTTTTGTCAAAAAAAAGGGGGGAAGGTGTAGTGTGGTACACAACGTCATCATCAGTGACGTATGAAGCTAACATTGTTTTTATTATAAATTAATATTCTATTTTCTTAGTTAAAGTAAACATGTAACATGTAATCGGATACTTTTATAAATAAGCTAAATGTCATTGTAAAACATTAACGTATTGACCTTTTTGAAATTACTATAAAAACCCTGTTTTTCTCTAAATAAAGGAACAGTTAAGAATCGACTTTCCTTGTGTTATTTCGTCTCCCGACGCCGCTCATCACACTAATATGAGGTAGAGGTAGACGTATAAACAGACCTTCGTGGCTATCTTCAGGCCCAGCCGGCGTTGAAGAGACCTTGCTCTGCATCAGGATGTAATTCCATCTCTTAAAAGTACTATTAAATAGTAACAATGAAGCAAGTATATAAACTGACCTTCGTGGATATCTTCAGGCTTGTAGGCGGCGTTTCAGGGGCACCTGTCAAGCGGTACAGGCACGCGGCACAACTCCTTGCTCTCTATCAGGATGTGCTTAGTGGAAGTTCATCTCGTATGCCCATAAGTACGACTACTATTAGTAGTAGTAATAAAGTAGGTGTATAAACTGACCTTCGTGGCTATCTTCAGGCTTGTAGGCGGCGTTGAAGGGGCACCTGTCGAGCGATAACTCTTTGCTCTCTATCAGGATGTGCTTAGTAGGAGTGTAGTGGAAGTCCATCCCTATAGTGCAACTACTATTAGTAGTAGTAATAAAGTATGTATATAAACTGACCTTCGTGGCTATCTTCAGGCTTGTAGGCGGCGTTGAAGGGGCACCTGTCGAGCGATAACTCTTTGCTCTCTATCAGGATGTGCTTAGTAGGAGTGTAGTGGAAGTCCATCCCTATAGTGCAACTACTATTAGTAGTAGTAATAAAGTATGTATATAAACTGACCTTCGTGGCTATCTTCAGGCTTGTAGGCGGCGTTGAAGGGGCACCTATCGAGCGGCACGGGCACGCGGCACGACTCCTTGCTCTCTATCAGGATGTGCTTAGTGGGAGTATAGTGGAAGTCCATCTCTTCGGAGGTCAGGTTCGTTACGTCTAGGACTAAGTACAGTTGAGACGGGCTAGAAATTTAAAAAAATATTAATTTTATGCTAATAAAGAAATATTCTAATTAGTTTGGTGGAATTGGAATAGTGTTGTTAGTTATATTAGCCGGCAAATATCTTAAGATCGGGTGGGGATTGTGCAGAACGCGTATTTTGGCTATGCGTAGCGGTGAGGTACAATAGATAGGCAACAGCGTCGCTAACTAGTTAGCAACAAAATTCGTGTGCGCACGTATCGCCCCTGCACGAACTAAACTATGTTGTGCCGGCGCGCAAGCGATTTTAACTTTAGGAGTGGTTAAGCGACGCTGTTGCCTAGGGTACGCGGGCGGCGAGAGAGGGGCGCGCGCTATTAGTCGCTCGCCAGTGCACTGCATATGCGCGAACTTTTCCCCACTCCGAGCGTCAAGATGTTTGCCGGAATCTATATTACCGTTGTACAACTTATAGAAAAATTAGTAATAGGGTCTCGTTTTTAACCTTTGTGAACCCTAAAAATGGTGCTTACATTTCTGCCGGTAACACGTCCCAATGCGTGATAGACACACTAGGCAACAGTTCCAGGTTGATTTGAAGGTTGGATTGTCTGCAGTGAAGCTCCTTGCCCGCTCCACCGGAATATCTTATAATAACCTGTAAAACATCGTATTGATATTTTGGAAAATATTGCATATTATGTGTATGAACACTTTGTATGTAGTATTTACTATTTAGTTACATTAGTATATTACAACCACTGAAGGTTGTGCCTTAGTGGTCATTTTTTGTAATTAAACCCATTCAAAAAGGATTTTTTATTTCTTTTAAAAAGTATTAGTGTCCGACCGAAACTGGAATTCCAGCCGAAACCAAACTTTCGGCCCTGTGCTGTGTTCCAGTTTCGACCGAAACCGTAACTTTTTTCACACATTAAATTGACGTTATTTTCCATCGTATACATATAAGGTCCTTCTGAAATAGTGCACAAAATTTTAAGGGGACAATGTACTCATGCATACAAACAACTTTTACTATGGGACCAACATTGAAATCGCGAAAAAAAAAACAGCTGTTCCATACAAAATTTAAAATCGAATAGATCAAAATGTATGGAACAGCTGATATTTTTTTTGCGATTTCAATGTTGGTCCCACAGTAAAAGTTGTTTGTATGCATGAGTACATTGACCCCTTAAAATTTTGTGCACTATTTCAGAAGGACCTTATACCGGGTGTAACAAGACCTTCAACGAAGCCGAGGTCTACGTATTCTGCCCATCATCAGGACCATTTCTGTTCAAAATTATTGCTGGGAAACGATTTTGATTTTTGGTGTTGAAAAAGCATTGCATACTTTACCACGCAATGTAACGCGTACAACAGACCGCGCCTGCGAGCGGATGCTACACATCTGTGTGCGGCCGAGTTGAAAGGCAACGTTTATGTGGGTGCTCATGAGATACATCAAGTGACGACGTTTTGAAGCCATTGTTTGTTACGAAGTACTTAAAATTTTGATGTTTCATTGGACCAAAAGTAGGAAATAACGAATAATATAAGATTTCATAAAAAATTTGAAAACAGTTTTTTGACTTTGACTTTCAATAACTTCGTGGCTTTTGGTTTCCCAGGTATAGTCTAAAAGGCAATAATGATCCTGATGATGGGCGGAATACGTGGACTTCGACTTCGTTGAAGGTCTTGTTACACCCGTTATAGCATTATACAGGGTGTTTGGTAATAGCGTTATAAAGCCGAATATGGTAGATAGAGACCATCGAACTGAACAACTTATACTATGGGACCAACTCTGAAATCGCGTAAAAAATCAGCTGTTTCATACATTTTTGATATTTTCGTTATTAATTTTTGTATGTAACAGCTGATTTTTTTCCGCGATTTCAGAGTTGGTCCCATAGTAAAAGTTGTTGAGTTTGATGGTCCCTATCTACCATATCCGGCTTTATAAGGCTATTGCCTTGTAGACACTTAACATGTGTTAAATAAAACAAATAAGTAACAATAATAAAAGTAGGTAACAAAGATAGTTCTTTATTTATATTAAATTAAAAATTAAAACCAAAAAAAGAATCAAATACTCATTATGTTAAACTTACTCAACATTATTTAATGTTTAACAATAGTCGTATGACCAATTATTTGTTGTGTTTTACTGACTTTTACTGTACGTACCACCCGTCCGAATTGCCTAAGCACCTCGCGCAGTAAGAGGAAAAGATTCGATATAACTTTATTTACTTTTATTATAACTTTACTACAGGGTCATTTGTAAAACACCATCATCCTAGCAGTAGTAGATTACTAACATCATAAACAACAGCATTTGTTCTACGAATTTTACGAAAACAGACAAAATAAAACTACTTTTCATACAAAATGTCTGAACAGCTGATCGAGTGAATTTTTTTGGCTGTTTTCGGAAAAATCGTAGAACAAATGTTGTTGTTTATGATGTTAGTAATCTACTCCTACGAGGTTGTTGGTGTTTTACGAATAACCCTGTATAGGTAGTATTACTATGCTAGTACTTATATCTATTCTGTGTAGGTAGTTAGGTGGTAAATATGCATGAGTTATAAATAGATGTTTTTTCCCAATTAAAATCAATCAAGTAACTGAAGGTACACACATTAATTAAGCCAGGACCTCAACTCAACACGATCGCGCCGATTCACGCCGGCTGGCGAACTTAGCTGATTGACGCGCGAAACTGGCCAAAACCGAAACTTCGGTCGGTCACTATGAAGTATACATTTAATACAGGTCAAAGGGTCTATTTCTTAGGCCGCAATGTCGGTCGACTTCCTCTAAACATACAAAATGCGATTGATTTAACAATGTATAACAATGTGTAATAATGTATTATGCTATCAATATTCTTACCTGTGCTTCCACTTGTCGGCCTCTAGATGGCGGCATCACAGATATAGGAGCGGACCAGCTTGTTGTATGCGAGTTACTTGATCTGAGTACAAGCAATAAAACGTCTTGAATGTTAAGTATTAGGGTGCTTTTACATTGAACAAATAAGCAGCAAATTTTGAAAGATTAAAAACTTGTATAAATTTAGTAATGCCTATTTTGAATTTTTGATACTAATATTGTTTTGGGTCACGAAGTAATAATTTCGCAATTAAATTGCAAACTAGTTGAAAATTATGAAAGTATTTTTTGACGAAATTACGTAATCACGTAATTATAGCCTCAGACTGATAGTCTATGCTATGCGTCACACGTCTTAAAATGAAAGTGCTAATAATTACCTAAAACTCCCAGGAGTCCCATTAGGTATCAACCCGCTGCTGAGTGACATATGCGCATTGGAACCCTGCGTAGGCAACGACGACTGAACATTGGGGACCGGAGAGCCAACCCTAGAGGGGTAGTTTGAAGTCAAGCTGAAGCTTATTCTTACCTAAAACTCCCAGAAGTCCTATTAGGTATCAACCCGCTGCTAAGTGACGTATGTGCATTGGAACTCTGCGTAGGCAACGACGACTGAACATTAGGGACCGGAGAGCCAACCCTAGAGGGGTAGTTTGAAGTCAAGCTGTTGGGGAACAGGTTGTCACCCCCTACTCCGCCCAGATCTAAGAAGTCGGCTTCTCCGTATAGCTTCATGTTTATTGTAGCTGTCTCATTGGGCGCGATCGGAAGCTGAGCTTGGATTTCATCGTTGGAGAATTGGAATATTTTGGATTGCAGATTGCTGTCCATGTTTGACTGCAAACAGAAAAGTGTGTGAAACATAGATATAAACAAAAAATAAAATAAAAACACAACTGCTCTACCAAAAACGAACTAACAAGTGCCATTGCAGACTGCAGTCGGGGGATCAATTGTTAACTTATTTATTTGGTGAAAGTGGTAATAAAGAAAATCACATACCCACAAACATACATGAACCTGGAACACATTACACTCACTGTTTTTGGGCAGTCATGTAAAAAGAAATTACTAAGAAAAAGATTAGACAGTTTTCTTTAGTTAAATTGGTTTTCCCCCCTGCTAATAAACATTTCTGTTATGTAGTGTTGTGTTACTTTTACTTCAACACAAAATGTCATTCAAATTAATTAATTTAGGGCTGATTTTTCAATCCTCAGATAACAGATTCAGAAAATATCAGTCAGTTAAAAATTATAATCCGAATAACATAAAAGTCATTCAAAAAATTTGATAAACAAACATATGACATTATTAATTTGGCGGCATAACACGTTATCAAACGAATAAAGCTTTATCTGGGCATTGAAAAATCAGCCCTAAACAGTTGTCTATAACTACTAAAAAAGGGGTAACATTTTCAGCATATTTGGTTCATATATTTTTATTTAGCATATTTGGTACAGTATGAGGCAAATATCTTGAAATCGGGTAGGGATTGCGCGGAACGCGTATTTTGGGCATGCGTAGCGGTGAGGGGCGCGGGCGGCGGGAGAGGGGCGCGCGCTATTGGTCGCTCACAGGAGCACATGCGCGAACTTATCCCCACTCCGTCGAAAAAATTTCAAGATATTTGCCTCGTACTGTATGAGACGTTTGAATACAACTTACCTGAATAGCTATATCCAGAAAGTCAATAGGGACATTACTAGTGTTAGTAATCTTCATGCTACATTCAGTACTCTCTCCGTTATACAAAGTGATACTTGTTGTGCTCCCAACGTTCTCCAAACTCGACAAGCTCTCATTGCCAGATGGAGCCACTGAGGTCTCTATAGTAATAGTGGGTAGGCTCGGAATAACTTCTATTGTGTACGAGGCAAGGAATTTGTTCGGCATTGGCATATTCTTAAGTCGGCAATTCGATTTAACTCCCAAAGTATGCGTCGAGTAACCGAGTATTTGCAACTCTCCTACTTCTTTAGGTGTTCCGTGTAGGTTGACGGTGGTTGGGGAGTCTGGGGGCAGTATTATAGTTTCTGGGATAGATTCGAATACAACGCCGGACGTGAGTAGCCTCATGTTTGATACTTTTAGTTCAAATGGTAGTGGGTTTGTGAGTTTCATTTGGACTTCACAGATATCGTCTTCCACCCAAAGGTATTCTGGAAAATAATATTTATTTATAGACTCTGAAATTTTAATCATTGGTTCCCGCAGTGGGGTGGTTCCATTCATGATTACAAGCAACTTTTACTATGGGGCCAAGGCCAACTACAAAAGTGCAATACCTACTTGACCTAAAAGTGGCCACTTTTCGTAAAAAAAATCTCCATAAAACTAAACGACAGGCTAGAAAATATTATTTAAGCGATAAAAATTTCATCACTTCTTATTTGGTCCACTTACCGAAAAAACGTCTCTTTCACATTTGGTCCATTTCGCAGAACGTCGATTTCGCATTTGGTCCATTTCGCAGAACGTCTAAATGCGAAATGTGCGTTCTGCGAAATGGACCAGGTGGACTAAATGAAAAGTGTACCAAATGCGCCTAAACGGCTTTTTCGAAGTGCACTAGAAGAACACAAATTCACAATTTCGTCTTTATTTAAGCACTATGATTTTTTTCCAATGGCGACGCAGTTTGCTGTATAAACCCTCTTAGGCTGGCCACATACAGACGGAATTCCGAACACAGCTAATCCATACAAATCCATGGACCTACCACACACATGAGGGATTTTTCCGTACAGAATTTTCACACATATCGATATTCCGTTTGGAATTCCGAATCGGGATTCCGTCTGTATGTGGCCGGCTTTAGGCTGACCCCACTTACACGTTGTTTAAACTCACCCACTTTGCCCTCATCTTGCCTGGCCTTCCGCTCCAAACTGCCGAAGTGTATAGGGGTGAATATGAACGGTCCCTGCTGCGGCTTGCATTTCCTCAAGTGCGGGGCGCGCGGCGCGGGCGGCGGTCGCGGCGAGAATGCAGAACATGACGGCACGTGGGTTAAGTTAGCGGGGGGAATCACCTCCCCACTCTCCAGGACTAGGGGGACCGGGCCACCTTCACATTGGGCTGATAACGCCTGTATAGTGAAAGAAACGGTGTTAGTGTCAAAGCCTGGGCACACCGGTTGCGTAGACACGCGCGTCACTACGCGTTGACCAGTGTTTCTTTCAGACACAATTCTCCGGGGGGGCAATTAAGAGGTTCGGGGGAGGTCGTTCGTCGATCACTACACTAGTTAGCCCGTCTACCTACACACAACGCATTTTTCTCCGGGGGGGCACTCAGGCTGCTCCGGGGGAGCACCGCCCCCCCAGATTAGTACCTGAAAGAAACACTGGCGCTGACCCCCTGACACACCGGCTTACGCATTCGTGCTGGGCACGCAACGCAACCTGTCCCTTGCGTACTCAGTCGCTGCGGCAGCCATGTTTGCGACTCTAGTGCGCGATGTCAGACGAAAATTGAGTAAATGGACTATTTTTTCGCACTAATTCAATTAGTTTTTCTTTAAATCGTTATTCATTATTTAAAAACAAAATAAAACACCACTTACTACCGGTAGTACCAGTGCTATTTGTAAACAAATACAATTGAATGCGTAGTCACGCGCGTAGTGACGTGCAGCAAAGATACGTGCGTGTTCAAATTTGTTCGGTGTGACGTCCAATAGGGAATGCCATTGAGTACAACGTCATTATTGCGCGCATCAATGCGTTCCGCTCTGCGTAGGTACGCAGCCTGTTACTCTCATGGGAGCTGCTAAGCGTAGGGTTACGCATCAGTCTACATGCACGCGTACGTTACGCAAGCGGTGTGCCATGTCTCATAAAGTTTCAGACATTACAACGTCATGGTACGTCTACGTGCACGCTTACGCTTACGCATCCGGTGTGTTTCCCACTTTAATCATTTGTCGGCACAGCAGCGGTACGACATCTTCTCGCTATAGTAAACAGGCGTGGTTGCCTTGGTTACCGAGCTGAGTTACTATGGCGAGACGATGTCGTACGGCTGGTACCGACAAATGTGTAAAGAGCCTTAGAGCAATAGCGGCCTGGCCGCGCGTGCCGGGTCGCGCGACCTGGGGCCGTACCGGCTAACGAATCGAGCTTCGAAAAGTCTGCCGGGTTTCAAATTAAAACAGATAAATCGAGCTTCAATTGGGCCAAAAGGCGAACCCTAATTCATGAGGTCACACAAACATCCATATCTTCCAAATAACTTCAACAAATAGTACAATACGAAATTCCTTACTTCAATTTATCTTTTTTAATTTGAAACTCGGCAAATTTTCCGAAGCCCGATTCGTTAGCCGGTACGGCCCCTGGCCCCTATTTCACAGACGTGACAATTGTAAATGACAATGACAATTTGGTGTCCATGGCGTCAGCTAATTTGAATTTAGAAAATATACTGATCAAACTACTCATAGACACCGCAACGTACATCAAATTGTCATTGTAATTTACAATTGTCACGTCTGTGAAATAGGGGCCTGGCCGCATGGTGCGCGACCAAACACGCGGCCAAAACCGTCGCTTCGATCTTGTTGGCCGCCGCGGCCAGGCCGCAAGTGCGCTAAGTGTCTATATTATGAAGCTTGCTGTTATGTAGGAGAATAGATATGATTTCTTCCGATGGGGAGCGCGGCGCAGGCGGCGTTCGAGGCGAGAATGCTGCGCAAGTGACGTCGGCATTGCTATCGGCTTCATTTGATAGATGGATGTGATACATTGCTACTTTTCTTGGGTAAGTTTTTATTTGTGCCAAAAAGAAGGAGGACGAAGTCGCGGGCGGCCGCTAATGAATAGTAGTGAAAAGTGTGTGGTTGTACACTGTAAGTATAGGAGTGACCTGCAACTGTATGGCCAAGTCCCTGTGCTCTTGGCGGGAGAGGTGTGGCCACATGGTCTGCAGCAGGAACGTCATGTGTCGCGTGGCCAGCGCGGGGTGGCCCATCCGCCGGGCGGCCACTACTAGCTCTTGCAGGAGTTGGATTTGGAGTGCTGGCCAACCTGATGGTGACAAATAATGCAGGTAGTATTAGAATCCACACTAACGCATTAATGTTCTTGCTAAGAGTAATGGCATACGGCAAGACCCTTCAAGAGCCAAATCCTTACTTTGTGGAAGCACGTTCTTCGTGTTCTACGTAAGTACACAGACACACTGTACATTCTGTTGCACTGCACTACTGTATGGATTGTAATACCGTGGTAAATAGTAAAAACTTGCTCTACCTCGGCACGTATCTTTAGCGGTGAGAGAAATTGGAGGGGATTACTGAGTATGTTTGCAGTAGCCCCGCACCAAGTCTCCCGCCAATAAGACTCAAAAATTACTTCTGCGCATTAAATTTCACCGATTTTACAGAAACGTATGGAGGCTTGTAAAAACGGAAAAAACCGGCCAAGTGCGAGTCGGACTCGCGCACGAAGGGTTCCGTGTTCCGTACCAAAAAACGGCAAAAAAATCACGTTTGTTGTATGGGAGCCCCCCTTAAATATTTATTTTATTCTGTTTTTAATATTTGTTGTTATAGCGGCAACAGAAATACATCATCTGTGAAAACAACTGTCTACCTGTAGTCGTTATTAGTATCGAACAGAAAACAGCAAAAAAATCACGTTTGTTGTATGGGAGCCCCCCTTAAATATTTATTTTATTCAATTTTTAGTTTTTGTTGTTATAGCGGCAACAGAAATACATCATCTGTGAAAATTTCAACTGTCTAGCTATTACGGTTCATGAGATACAGCCTGGTGACAGACAGACAGACGGACAGCGGAGTCTTAGTAATAGGGTCCCGTTTTTACCCTTTGGGTACGGAACCCTAAAAATGATTGGCTATAAATAGATTCATAGTCTTTTATTGAAGGGCTCATGGCAGGACTTGACAGACTGATCGTGAACAAACGTGATCAAGTGATCACGTTTGTTAAGCAACGCTCGGTCCGGCCAGGTGTCGGATGGGTGACCGTTAAAGTGGCATTACAACTGAGCGCTTCCGTGCTTCGGAGGGCACGTTAAACCGTCGGTCCCGGCCGTTGTCATCTGATAACAGTCGTTAAGCCAAGTTAGAGGCCTTACAGGCGGCTTGAGAAAGTCTAATACCAGAGGTGGCCACTAATCCTCATTCGATAAGAAGAAGATTATAGAAGAATTCTTACCGACTTGATGTTGTATTACATAGTTCGGGTCGAGGCTGAGCCTGTGTCCCGGGAAGCTGTGCAGCATGAGGTAGTAGCAGCGCTGCCAATCCGGGTTGGGGTTGTTGGGGCTCACTTGCCGGGTGGCCGCTAAGCGCTGGCAGAACGCCGCTTTGCGGAGGAAACCTTGCAAACGGATGGTTTATATCGAGTAATTTTGAACTTACCATCCAAATTTCAAGGATGTGTCCAGTCCCAAACTAAACAACTTTCTCTAAAAAACATGGTGTCGAATTTCGCCACAAAATTTTGGTCATCCCATACTAAAATGACCACGTGATTTCTTTGATTTGTATGGATAGTCGATATTTTTTTTACATATTTGGCCATGTGTCCCTTAGAGAAAGTTGTTCAGTTTCATGGACTGAACACATCCTGAAAATTTGGATGGTGGATACAAAATGACCCTGTATGTATTAAGGCGCTATATCAGTAAAGCGAGATAGCAATGAGAAAACGTCGCGCGCCAGAGCGAAACCGATTTGGCAGATTAGGCGAAAAAATCACGAACTTAATAAAATTCGTATCGTAGTAAACAAAATGCCTCTACATCTTTGTGAATTTTGATAATACACATTATTTAGAGCAATTTCGACTTGAATGCCTAAATTTGTTTATTAATAACTTTAGACTGTTTAAGAGGTATTTTCGAAATTAAAATGTATCGAGTCAAAATCATTTCGTGTTTCTCTCGTATCTGGATAAATATATAAAAAATATATATATCTTAATTTCAGATCTGTAGGATCTTCCAGCGACCTTACATCAAAGTGTTAATTTTCTTTAAAGATCGCCTCAAAACATTTTTGTATGGTTAGGCACAGTGTAAACAAAAATCTTCAGTGGAGCAGGCAGGTTTTCAGTACCTCTTAACCGTGAAAGAATAATATTTCATTGAAGGTTAAAAGGAACTCAAGAACACGTGTCAACTAAAGATTTGCGTGTGGATTTGACAATATTTGGCGAATGGGAGCGAGAGGTGTTATTGAACCCATGTTACTTTATTAGGTATTCTGTTTATGAGGGACTTTGTAAATTAATGGCATTGATTCGACCGAAAAACTTCCATGTACATACCTATATCTTTGTAAAGTTCAGCGAGTGTGTCGAATCTCTGTATTTTCTCTTGTTCACTCAAAGTGAGATTTATAAATATCACGTTTTGAAGGAAGCTCGACGCGTGGAGGCTATTGTTTTGCTCTACAGCGATTCGAGCCGCTTTGAAACAAGCTTCAGTCTCTATGATGCCAGCATTCTGGTACTTGCTGTAATGGATGATAGCTTTGCGATACTTCTCGGCGATCTCTTCACCATTCAATAAGTATTGGTTGTTTATTTGAGAAGGATGTCTGGGGATAGAAGGCTGGTCAGAGAGGTAAAACGATTTTTGGCTCTGGTATTCTATGTCACTAGAAGATGCTAGAGACTCTGTGTCTGCATTATCAGTTTCTGACTGTCTCGAAGATGTCTCCACACTCTCGGATGATGATGGAGTCAGTTCACTTGGAGGATTAACTGGACTGGAGGCTTTTGAAGACCTAAGGGGAGATGAAGTGGCTTTGTATTTCCGGAAAGGATCGACACTTGGTTGGAATAATGAGAGTTTAGTTTTATTGGGAGAACTTTCTTGTAGACTAGCATTTCTTTGTAAAGGTGTAGGATTTCGTAAGTTAGGATATAGGAGAATCGCAGACGCAGCACATAACCCTGAAACAGAAAGTATAAAAAATATATATTTAAAGGTCATTGGGCATATTTGACCAGCTTGATGAAAGTTCGCATACAGAAACCAAACCAGTTTTAAATTGAAGAATTCAATCCCACTTTTCAAAATCGGCCGGGAGAAAAAAGTTATTTTACAGTATGTGTGCGAGTATATGTATAATGTTATTAAACTTTTGTTAATAAAACAGAAGTTATTGCTTTCAGCATTGTGAAAATGTGTGGTACAAGCTTTTGTATTGTCTTTATTTATTTTATTTATCATTGAAATTCTATGAAATAATGATAAAAAAACATGTCCTGCAAGAATGCGACCCATATCACTGAGTAGCAGACACATTTATCTACATATCTAGCCCTATTTCGTTAGTGTACGTCATAGGTCAAACGTCTGAACAAAATACCTTTGTTGTTCTTTATTTTTACTTTGAGGCTTATATTTCTTACCTTCTTTAGCTGCTGCCAGCCATAGCCAGTCGTTGACTGATTTGAGTATTTCCGCCGCATTATGGTACAAACTAAGACTGTCTGCTATCAGGCCAGATTGCAGCGTCAAATCTGCGAGGTTTTTGGTGACGCGCCCCATACAACGTTTCTTGTTATTTCGCGATTCCATATCAAGTCCTGAATAATATAATAAACAGTTAGTGGCTAAGGGGCCTACTTTTGAAATAATATTTTAGCATCTGCAACAAACTTTTGAAAAATAATATCCCATGACTGCTAAGGCTGATGTTAGGGGCCGTATCGGCTAACGCATCAAACTTCGGAAACACTGCTGGGCTTCAAATTAAAACAGATAAATCGAGCCCCAGTCGGGCCAAAATGGCGCGAACCACAATTCATGATGTCACACGAACATCGATATCTTTCAAATAACTTCGACAAATACACTCGCGAGCAAAAGTATGGAATCATGGGCCTATTTTCATACAAACGAAGTAACTTTGAAGCCTTGGTTCTACGCTAAGTATATCTCTCAGAATGCTGATCAGATCAGTTGGGTGTGTATAGCGATCTGAATCACCTCCATTCACTCCCTAGATGGCCATCATCAAATCACAGCTAAGTCAATCCTTAGCGGAGAACCAAGGCTTCAAAGTTACCTCGTTTGTATGAAAATAGGCCTATGATTCCATACTTTTGCTCGCGAGTGTAGTACAATACGAAATTCCTTTCTTCGATTTATCTGTTATAAGTTGAAGCTCGGAAGACGCGCCGAAGTTTGAAAGGTTAGCCTGTAGGGCCCCAGATGGTGTATTTATCAGATTTTCAAAGTGGCATCTGTTGCAATAAATGACTATATAGTCTTATTAAGTAATTTTTATTTTGGATCCCATTCTCATTAGTTATATGCTTCAGACAAGAATAGTAAAAATACTTGCCTACAAAATCTTTCTTCTCAAATGGAGCCAACAGTAACGATACTTTCTCAAGTTTCTCTCTAGATCTCTCCAATCTTTTGGATTCAACAACCCAGAACAGTGAATTGATCAAATCAGACACATTCTGTTCTAAATCTGGTACCGGATCATTTTCACTGTAGAACATTGCATGTGTTTTGAAATTTGATGGTGTTGTGAAGTTCTCTTCATGGACAGGGAAGGACGTGGTGGAGGATGTGGAATGAGGGAAGCTTTCTCCTGAAGACAGGCTGTCAGCTTGGTCGCTGGGCAGTGAGAACCTGGAAATAAAAATCAGTGATGCCTTTGTGTATCCTGATTGGCAGGTAGTATGAATAATTAAAATATTATAATTTTTTACTGCCTCATTATTTGAAAGATTAGTATAAGGCAGCAGTTCCCGAATTATGATCCACGGAACCCTGGGGTTTCGTAAGACTCAGGGATTCCGCAAAAATTCAAGAATAAATTAATATATGTTCCACTTTTTCAAAAAGTGGAACAAGTCCGTGAGTTTGTATACCTGGGAAGTTTGTTCACAAGGGACGGAAAGTGTGAGCAAGACATAGAAAGACGAGTGAAGAAAGGAAATTCAGTGAATGGTGCTATACACTCGGTTATGAGTAGCCAAATCGTTTCTGCAGAGGTGCGAATGGCTGTTCATAGCGGAGTGCTGGTACCGACACTGATGTATGGAAGTGAATCTTGGGTATGGCAGAAGAAGAATGAAAGCAGAATAAATGCGGTAGAGATGCGATCGTTGAGGAAAATATGTGGAGTCAAACTGAGTGATAGAGTGAGCAATGATGTGATCCGTAAAAGGTGTGGTCTGAAAGATGATATAGTGACAAGAATTGAGAAAGGAATGCTCCGGTGGTTTGGTCACTTAGAGAGGATGAATGAAAGGCGAATCACGAAAGAGATATATTGTGCGAAGGTGGAAGGAACAATTGCGCAAGGGCGTCCCAGAAAAACCTACGCGGACCAGATAGAGGTTATTATAAAAAAGGCTGGTGTACGCAGTGACAAAAACCGCAGGGCACCGTATGAAAAGATTGATGGATGTGAATGAAGCGAAAGAAGTGTGCAAGGATCGTAGCAGGTGGCAATCCATAGTCTCTGCCTACCCCCATGGGAAACAGGCGTGAGTGTATGTATGTATGTAAATTAATATATGTTTTGTTCTAACTAAAAATTTAAACTTTTTTATCTTCAAAAGTCTTTCTTTTAAAGTCTAACTATTACTTACAAGATGCGAACATTAAGCCAAAAGTCTCAGTATGGTGTGATTTTACGTAAAAAAAACAATGTTACAGTTAGTTTGCTTCTTCTTACTTGAGCTAGGGTTCTGCCCAAAAACGGTGAATCAAAAAGGGTTCTGTAGCCAAAAAAATATATGGGAACCGTTGGATAAAGTAATTAAGCTTGGTGTAATATATGTAAGCTAAACACTTTACCTACTATAGCTTATTATAACAATCAATTTATAATAATAATAATAATAATTTCAGATGTGGTTTTGTAAGCACACTATGCTTTTCAGTTTTAAATTGATAAAAAAGCAATTAGGTCAGTAGAATGAAACCAAAAAAACATTCAAATCGGATTTATTTGCTATAAGCTGTGTCTCCAAAACTATCGCTCGTATCAAAACCATTCTACCCTCAAATTGTTTAAAATTTAACCAACTTTAAAACTTTTTTATACAATCTTGATGAACAACTAGTCCTTCCGGGTCATTTCCTCTTATGGGGTACATTTTTAGCCCCCTTCCCCCCACTTAAACACAACTCCACCAGGAGGAACACCTAGGACAGTCATAATGGGCAACAAACGATGCCATTAAAACACAAAAAATTTTTGTAGGAATTAAATCAGATTTCAATTCTAACCCTACTGACATAAATAAAAAAAATGGGCTATTTATAACTTTTTACTATAATAGCATGATGTCTTAAAGTTTAAAATATAGTTGCCATTAGAAGAATTAAATTAAGTTAATGCAGTTTTTTGAGGAGCTCAATGGCGCAGTGGTTTAGCGCCTGGCCCAGCGATTAAGCAACTTATGCAAGGGCCGGTCAAGGGATCGAAGCCTAGCAGGTTTGGTGGGAGGGTCGGGTGCGGCGAGGGACATGCTCGGGTTCCCCGAGTATGACAGAGTCCAACACGTTTGGTGTGTGTAAAGATTGCATTCTCCTCTTGATACAACAAAAAAAAAGGGTCAGTCATGGGATGCCTGTTCTCCTTAATCACCCATAAGGAAGGCCTGTGCCCCAGCAGTGAGGACATTAAAAATGGCTGATGGTCAATACAGTTTTTAAGTACAATTTTCGATATGTTGATACTTACTTTTCTCCCAAACTACTGCTTTCCTTAGAAGTTTTGTCGTCCTCATACACACTGTACGTTTCTGGCTCCTGCTCTGGCTTCTTGCTGATTGGGCCGAACATGAAGGCCCTCGAATCATACAGGGTGTTGGTATATTTCACCTTCAGAGATTCATGGACTCGGCACACTTCATTCAGTTCAACTTGGTTAGTGAATTTACTTAGGGTTATTAAAACTATAAGACGCCTGTAAGAATATTGCAGAAAAAAAAATATTTTAGGTAATTATTAGTTATTTATTAATTTTTAACTATTATAGGCATTGTGACTTACAGTAACTAGTAAGGAATGTTTAAACAATTAAATTACAAGATTCTAGTCTGTACTGTAATACTAGCAAAACAGCTAATAATTATTACAGACTAGCGACCCCCTTTCGCTTCGCTTCGGTGTAAGGTGGAATTTAACACCATGTATTATACATAATATAAACCGGTAAAAATTTAGAATAGTTGAGCATGAATTTTGAGGGTTTTGAGAGAAGGGGGTGTAAGGGGGAGGTAACCTCTCCCCTGGTGGTACTCCCACTCCGCGGAAGTACATATTAGAGATGGGTAGGTCCGCTCTTAATAAGGAGTTGCATCAGGATGTACATCCAGCTCTGGTGATGTACATCCAGGTCCCGTGTCCGTCGAACCCATATGGGTTCGGCAGACTAAGCGTCGTGAATCACAATCTGCGGAGTCAAGACGCGTGTTGCGCTTGCGTTACGTGCGGAGCGGAACAAGGATTGGAATCGAATCGAGACTGCGCGAACGAACGATGCATATCCCGACGCGCGGGTCCCACTCCAACTCCAGCCCGCCGCCGCCGCACCGCACCTCCCCCCGGTCCGTTATCCAGTGATTCAGTTCCACAAATGCTGTGCGATTTGCTCCGGGGGACCGGTATCCAACTGGTCGTTGGATGTACATTCATCACTGTGGCATGTGATGCAGGTCCATTGATGCGTATCCAACCGGACCTACCCATCTCTAGTACATATTAGAGATATATGAATGCACAAAAAAGTAATGCTAACAGCCAAATTGCTGTTGTTTTTCGGCAATTAAGAGAGAGAGGGGGGAAGGCAAACAACTCCCTCTTCCACTCCCCATCTGCCTGTGCTGTGATGCGTAGTTTTCGAGAAATATTGTTTTGTGTAAACATTACCTCAAAACAAAAAATATGGAAATTAAGCAGGGGAGGCTAAAAAGAGGTGGGGAGAGGGGAGGGGACGTACGTACAAAATTTCGTATGTAAAAAAAAGTCGTTTCTGGCGCTTCGCCAGCCGCTGCCGCGGCACACTAGCTTGGCTCGCACGCTGGGTTTATGTCAACCTAACATGCTCGTCGCTACGCTCCTCGCACCTATCACGTGACCCGCGGTCTTTGATTCACCATCGCAGCAATTTAGCAGTGCTACCAACCTAGTGCGCCGACTTTAAATGTCAAAAATTATGAATTTAGACGACACTGGTCTAAAATTACACTTATCTTTATTTTCGAAAACTAAGTGTTTCTGCGGAAAATGAATATGTGCATTAGAAACTGTACATGTTTTATAATAAGGTAGTAAACTCACTATATACAAATTTGTGCTCAACTATTCTAAATCCAAGCCTAAGCATATATAGGGACAGACAGCAGGAAGCGACTTTGTTTTATACTATGTAGTAATTATGAAATTAAATTACCTATGAGTTTGAAAGTCTCCCCAGTCATTATTTTCAACAGGATAGTCTCGAACATATCTAACCCAAATATCTCGCACTTGTCCAGATGAATCTAATGTGATGTAACAGTAAAAAAGTGTTATTATACAACAAATATTAGAGAGTACTTAAAAATATTATTGAACTTTCTAATCTGTTAAAAGCAACTAGACATATGATTATATGGTCTATTTTAATGTCAGATGTTGCAGTTTGTCAATCCAACAGAATTTTAAATTAATAATTTATATCATCGCTTATATTACAACACAGCGAATATGTAATTTCCCAACTTTACAGACGAGAAACAAAAACAATTATATTTTCTGCGTAACAATGAAATAAAATAAATTTTATATCAATAGTTTTATGGTCATTTATTAGTTATTCTATATATAATTAAATGCAAAAATTAACGTTATCCTTACTTATTAAACAAAATAGTCACATAGGCGGTTTCACTCTTTTAAAAAAATGCATATTTGCAGTGTTAAATATAAGCGACGATATGTCAGTCAGGGAGGTAATGTTCATTAAGAGCACTCGCAGACTAATGACTTTTTATCGGCCGATAGTTGGTTTTAATATGAAGAATCGGCCGATACCAAATCATTGTAATGTACGCACTTGCATAGCTACTGCTTCATACTGATTAAAGGGCCCGACCCAACTATTGGCTGATAGAAAGTCTGTAGTCTGCGAGAACTCTAAATGATACAATAAAATAATAATATTTTGCTTCCTGTAAGCTTTGATTATTTATAAATAATCAACACATAAAGAAGCAGAACACAAACCTGTAACTTTGACGTTGTTTACTTTCTGTATCCGCTCCCACAGTTTGTTGAAGTTTTTCAGCATGCCACCAATGCCTTTCACCAGCACCAGGAGGCAGGCGTGATGCTGGGCGTGCTGCCCGTAATCTGGATGCGACATTACGGATTCTCCGGGCGCGTGCGATAAAATGTAGCTCACTGAAGAGCGCATTGATCTAGCATTTGTTGCAATATTTGTGAATATGTCCTAGAAATTGTAGGGCAAAGACTGGAAATGAGCTGAGCATCCGATAAGAATTCAAATTAAATTGTTTTGAATATGTAGTTATGTACTAATATGTAAGATTATTATTTTCACGATTTATTTAGCTTTAGCGAAAGTTTATCACAAAATGTCACTGTCACTGCCCCCCACCCCAGTGTTGTTCCTGGCCATGGAAATAGTACTATAAACCGGAATGAGCGCTTCGCCCCAAAACGAGCCGACAGAGAGGTCAAGTAGATGTATGTGTCCTTTTCTTCATTAGGGTGACCAAACCGTATGGTTGGCCGGAGACATACATAATACTTTAAACTGTTTAATATAAACTTAAATACCTAGGTAGTTCTTTATTTATAATTAACACTTTTTACCGCGTTTTTATTAGGTTGCTTGCTCTTTTGTTTGTTTGAGCACAAATTTTGCAAACGATTTTATACTGAATTCCCGATGAGCTAGAGACTTGAAACTTTGAACACAGGTCAGAAATGGAAGGAAATGCAATATTACAATGTCATTAAGCTGATCTGATGATGGAGCCGGAAGAACGCCACAGAAACTCTATGATGAATGAAACTATACAACCCCATCGTGTTTGGGCTTGTTAGAATTGTCTTGACAAGTACTCTGACGGGAGACGAGGTTCAGGGTTGGATGATGAAGTCTGGAGGCCATGCCATAGGAACTCAATATTGAAATCATGCAACCCCATCGAGTTTGGGCTCGTTTGAATCGTCTTGACGAGTGCTCTGTCGGGTAATAGTATCCAAGAGTCTGATGAAGGAAGCCGGAAGAAGGCCACAGGAACTTTGTAATAAAACCTTTCAACCCCATCGAGTTTGGACTCGTTTGAATGGTCTTGACGAGTATTCTGATAGGCAGTGGTATATTTTTAATTTAGCTCGTTAACTAAAAAACAGAAAATAATTATTTATTAAAAAAAATTTGGAACAATTTATTTATCACGTTTTTATTAAATTGCTTTTTGTTTTTATTTTTTGAAATATGGTAGTTCAACCAATACAAAATCTAGTTTATTCAATTCAATTTAAGCTCAAGTGTAAATAATTACGCAACTTTAAAGTTTATTCCATTTTTTTATAAAAATACAATGTGCGTGAACTTCGGAAAAACAAATGAATGTTGGAAAAACAAGTAAAAGTAGGAAAACATTGTCTAGTGATCTGTAGTCAAAAAAAGATGCAAACGATTTTCCATTTTATTGACCTTTGAAATTCGGTTGCTTTTTCCCATAATTATACTTGTTCATTTACTTTGCTGTTTCATTAAAAACTGTTATTTTGGTAAATATGTCAATAAGGTCTAAAATTCTTGCACCAATTTCTTTACTTGTGAAGTTAATAAAATGGGTGCATGAGATTTACGACGACATAATGTTAAAAATATAACAAGAAACCAAGATGGCGGCCAACTATATTGTTCGTGGGCCGATTTTGATGAAACTCGATTTTGTTACTATTTTGATAAAAAATAACAACGAAATGTTAAAAATATAAACAAATATGGCAGCCAACTCTTTTATTTGTGATTGGGGCTGATTTTAAAGAAACTCGGTTTTAGGACTAATTTGACAAGAAAACAATAACACAATATTGAAAAAATTAAAAATCCAAGATGGCAGCCAACTTTTTTGTTTTTGGGCCGATTTCGATGAAACTCGGTTTTTGGTAATATTTTGACAAAATAATAACAACGCAATTTTTTAAAATACTTAAAATCTTAGGCGGCGGCCAACTTTTTTGTTTTTTGGGCCGATTTCGATGAAACTCGGTTTTTGGTACTATTTTGACAAGAAAAAACCACTCAATATAAACTGATGGAAAAATAAAAAAAAGATCAAAATGGCTGCTAATTTGTTTTTGAAATCGGCCCAAGAACAAAAAAGTTGGCCACCATCTTGAATTTTGTAAGTTTTCAACATTGCGTTGTTATTTTCTTGTCAAAATCGTACCAAAAACAGAGTTTAATCAAAATCGACCCTAAAACAAAAAAGTTGGCCGCCATCTTGGATTTTCAGTTTTTTAAAAATTGCGTTGTTATTTTCTTGTCAAAATAGTACCGAAAACCGAGTTTCATCGAAATCGGCCCAAAAACAAAAAAGTTGGCCGCCATCTTGGATTTTAGTTTTTTAAAAATTGCGTTGTTATTTTCTTCTCAAAATAGTTCCAAAAACCAAGTTTCATCGAAATCGGCCCATAAATAAAAAAGTTGGCCGCCATCTTGAATTTTTAGTTTTTTAAAAATTGCGTTGTTATTTTCTTGTCAAAATAGTTCCAAAAACCGAGTTTCATCAAAATCGGCCCAAAAACAAAAAAGTTGGCCGCCATCTTGGATTTTTAGTTTTTTAAAAATTGCGTTGTTATTTTCTTGTCAAAATAGTTCCAAAAACCAAGTTTCATCGAAATCGGCCCAAAAACAAAAAAGTTGGCCGCCATCTTGGATTTTTTATTTTCAACATTGCGTTGTTATTTTCTTGTCAAAATAGTACCGAAAACCGAGTATCATCGAAATCGGCCCAAAAACAAAAAAGTTGGCCGCCATCTTGGATTTTTAGTTTTTTAAAAATTGCGTTGTTATTTTCTTGTCAAAATAGTTCCAAAAACCGAGTTTCATCGAAATCGGCCCAAAAACAAAAAAGTAGGCCGCCATCTTGGATTTTTAGTTTTTTTAAAAATTGCGTTGTTATTTTCTTGTCAAAATAGTTCCAAAAACCGAGTTTCATCGAAATCGGCCCAAAAACAAAAAAGTAGGCCGCCATCTTGGATTTTTAAAATTTTCAACATTGCGTTGTTATTTTCATGTTGAAATAGTACCAGAAACCGAGTTTCATTGAAATAGGCGCACAAACATGAATTTGATTATTATTATTAATTTTACCGTCTCGCCTGCGACCTCTAGCCATTTCAATAGAACAATTTCGTTTTTCTGGAAATCTGAAATGGTGAAGTATTTATGGTCACACTAGTTTTGTAAAGTAACATTTCCTATAGATTGAAATTCTTAAATTGAAATTCAAGGTCAAAATCGGAGTTGCTAGGATTGACACTTCTATTTATTACCACCTCACCGATGATTGCTGATTAGCATTATTGTAGATATCTAATTAAATCAAAAAAGTTCTGTTTTATATTACAATTATTATGTGTCATTCTAAAATTAATATTTAAATAGTATATATTCGACTTCCCACTCCGAATCTTTAATTTTGATACACTACTTGATTGGTAACGTACATATTTTTAGTCCTACTATCGTGGTATTATTATTTAGTAATGGCAATTGTGCGAACGAGACACCGACCTCCACCGGCGGGCTGATTATCTAATTAGAAACCACCTAGCGACCGGTTGCAGTTCATAGATGATAGTGATCCATTGCTACTTCTTAAAGGATTAAAAAAAAACATACCAAAGAAAAGTAGCAATGTATGTGGAATGAAACCGGTCGCTAAATAGTTTCTTTTTAGATAATCAAGGTGCTGGTGTTGTCTCTTTCACACAGTAGTGCCTTCAGTCAATGTCGTCGATAGAATTTCAACTCTATGAGCAATGCAATAAAGTTGAATTTCTTTTAAACGATAGGTGAAAATTTTTGTAGAGTACTCACTCCTTATTATAAACCTCCTTGTTCCTGGCAAATTTAGGATTGCCGTATTCACACTCAAAAATTGCCGTAAAACGCCAAAAATTCTAAATAATTGCCGTATTTTCGAAAAATACACCAATTTTGGCAATGAAAATTGCCGTATTTGTATGGACAGCGTTATAAAATGGTGCCGTATCTGTGAGCATGCGAATCTCCGTGCCACTGAATAATTCCATTCTAAAACTACCTAGAAGTAATGTACCGATGATATACGTTCTTATTTCAGATATCAAATCGATTGTACCGGCTTCCCGGCAGAATGATTGACAAAAGCATGTGGCACGGAGATTCGCATGCTTTGAGGTTATGTTTTTTGTTAAATCGTCGAATTCCAGATCAATCGGAGCCTGTACCGCTGGGTTGATGTATTTGTAGCCGTTACATATTCATTGTAACAGCTACAAACACATTTGTTGCTCATGTAACGCAACAGGGACAAAGATATGGCGATCTAAAGTTTTAAAAGCATGCGACTCTCCGGCCCACACGCTTAAGTCTAAAATACTGGTGAAAATTGTATTAAGATTAAAAATAAGCAAGTTTACGTAACCGTTTGATCACGATAAACGGCCCGAAAACATATTTTCACTATATCTTCATTCGTTTTAGAGAAATAAGTAAATTTATTTACTATGATTTATTATGAATAATCAGTGTGTAGGGTGACCATATCGTCGGTCCGTAGGAATCATTAGGCTGTTTCTAATAAAATTCAAGTTGAACTACATAATGTTGAGGGTTGATTTGCCTACATACTCGTACGTATCGTACCTACTATCATACTGTTACTGACTATGCAATATTGCAATATTTTTTAGGGGACGTAAAAAGGTGACTTTTATCCTAATCGAGATGACAAAATACAAACAAACAAATGAGAAAGTAGGTAACCTTATAAAAACGTGTTAAAAATGTGAACGTCATAATTGGTATAATAATTGCCCACTCAGTACCAGTCACCCATCATCATCAGTATCAGTCACCCATTAATTTAGGTCTCGGTTGAATGCAACCGAACTGAGAACTTCCTTCGTTTTTTGAAGTATTAGTCTTTCAAAATAGGTATCTAAAAACACTTCAACTTGCATTTTAGACCGATCGGGATAAGTTTTTAGCTTTTAAAAATATTAAAGTTTGTTTTTTTCGTATATAGTTTCTGCACCATTCACTTAGCCTAATACATGAAATTGTGTCATTTTGGTTTGATGCATAAGTAACAATTTAGGTTTTTGTCTTTTTTAACGCTATCGGACGAAAAGAAAATTAAAGTTGAAAATTTTACTTTCATGATGATTATGAAGTTGTAACCGATGTATTTACTTGAGCTTTTTGTGTCATCTTTGTCCACGGGAATACTGTTATTTGACTATTACCTAAAGCGTTACCTTAGTAACTCCAAAAGAATATTACAATTGGTTAAATAAGTGTTAAATGTTTTAGATCAATAGTATCTGTTGTACATAATGTTTTGTGCTAAATTCATCAATGGAATTTTCAGCTTTTTATTTTTTTCTTTTCAACACCCTGTAAAAGTCACAAAAGAAAATGGGGGGGGGGGGGTGGGGGGGTGGGAGCCGGGGCACCGCTGTTTGCTGCGTACTTCGAGCACCGCTGCTACGTACTTTGCCGTTCGAGCGACTTTGGGTAAAAGAATTTGTAAAAAGTAGCCTCTATTTCGTATTGAGCCAGCACAATATCCCACTTCAAATTAATTCGCCTAATTTAAAGTAAGTAAGTGACTTAAGTGACGCCTAAGCATAGGTACTGAAGTTCGGTGACACATTTGAAGTAACGAGTAGGTAGGTAGGTAAGAAGTATACGAACGAATATAAATACATTTGATGATACTGTGGCCGCGTTCCGAATCACGCTCACAGCGCTGTTAGCGCGTATCCGACCAAATTAAATAGTCACAAAATATTACACAGATAGGGTATTTGTGTACCTACTTCATTTAATGGATTATAGGCTAACAGTGCTGTTGGCGTGATTTGGAAGTAGGCATGTGTTATTATTGTCAATTACAGTCTCATTGATGAGATGACATCATTAACATTCTTGTACTCTACCTCTTGCAAAGTTTAAAAAGAAAGGATTACCTACCTACTGTAACAAAATATTTTTTGAGGGTAAGGAAATAAAAACCGGTCAAGTGCGAGTCGGACTCGCACACAAAGGGTTCCGTACCAAAAAACGGCTAAAAAATCACGTTTGTTGTATGGGAGCCCCCTCAAATATTTATTTTACTAGCTGACCCGACAGACGTTGTCCTGTCTTAGTTATAAATATTAAATTCGAATTGGTATAAATTATTGAAAAGTTTAGTTCAGAGATTTGTAGGTAAGTACCGTTCCCGTTTCCGTTTTCGTTCTCGTTCCCGTTCCCATTTACTTTAAAACCCAACAGCTTTATAAATAACAAGTACCTATACATCACTTGTTATGTTAGTAACGTGTATGTTAGTCTATTCAAACTTACTAATAAGGCGTGATGGCTCTGAACTAACCGTGATGAGCACTAAGAAATTCAGTTTTCTTATAACCTCTTTGTAAGAAAAAAAAATATTTTACATGTATTTTATTAATAAAATAACTCCGAACGAAGCATCTGTTTTATTACATCCTTAATTGTATGTTTTTTTTTATCGTTGTTCGCGCGTATCTTCGACATTTATGGACCGATTTTGATGATTCTTTTTTTGTTCGATTCAATTTTTTTGCGAAATGGTCCCATTTATTTTTTTTTCAAATCGGTTCAGTAGTTTTCAAGGTATCCTGAAAACACTATGATTTTGCATCAACTAACTTGACTATTTTGTTATTTATGAACCGAATAAGATGATTCTTTTTGTTGGGTAAGAGGTACTTTTAGTCTTTTTAACCGACTTCAAAAAAAAGAAGGTTCTCTTTCAGTTTGACCTGTATGAATGTATGTTTCTCCGCGAATATCTCACGTTTGACTGAGCCGATTTTTCTACCAAATAATATACTTACACTACACTACCTAATAGAGAAGGTACTTACACTAAAAACAAAAAAATAAAAATTGTTTTAAAAATAAAAAAAAATGTTTTAAAAAACAAAAAACCAACTTCAAATAACCTGCCTCTAAAAAGCAAGAATTAATATTCAAATCATTAGATATGCATTATCATTGTTATATAATAACAACACGTATATTGAAGTCGGGTAGGGCTTTTAGAATAAAAAAACGAAGTTGTACTCCAGCCCCACCCGACTTCAATAGACGTGTTGTTATTATATAACAATGATAATGCATATCTAATGATTTGAATATTATTTCTTGCTTTTTAGAGGCAGGTTTTTTGAAGTCGGTTTTTAGTTTTTTTTTAAAAGGTAAGTAAATACTAAAGTTTAATTTTTCAAGTTTTGACTTATGTAGTAAGCATAAATTACTTTACAACCATTGAAACTTGTCCCAAGTAACAATACAAAAACTCACATACATACTAACGTAGAGCATTGTGGAACAATGCAACACCAAAAGCTCTGAGTCTCATATTTCTCTCATTTTTAAAGATATGAATTCCGTTTTTAGAGGAACGGAATCTACTTAATTAGGTATAAAATGGCAGTTATAGTTTCATTAATAAATAGATACATAAACCAATAAGAAGACTTTTAAAAGAAAATGGGAATTGTTTCATTGTGTCCACCTAGGTGTACACAATGAAACATCCTCTGTCCAACAATGAAACACTGTTATTAATTTTGACATTTTCATATTTAGTGGAACAAGTAAATGACAAAATCTGTTGAATTCCAACCGATAAAGGTTTTCTCAAGGTATTGCATAATTATTCAGACTTTAAAAGTACCTATAGGTTTATCTCAGGTACAATGATTTGTGTGTGACTTAAAGATAAATGAGTCTATTTTTTTTTTAAATCGTAGTTATGTACCTTTTATAGGCAATAACGATTTAAAATCAACAATTACTTATAATAGGCATTAATCTCTCAGGTAAAATTCTACATACTAAAAGATTAATGAGTCTGAAAATCACAAATATTAGGTAGTAGTAGTGGAAACACTGTTACATTGTGTCCACCCTTGAGCTGTGACATTCTTGGACACCTGGGGTATTTTAGAATAACATCAAAAAATAATCTACCAAAATCGAACAATTTATTAGGTAGTATCAAAGTTATTCTGTGGTAATGTAGTCCACGTGAATCTATGATACATGTACAAATATATTGATTAAAAAACACATTCGATGAGAAAGGCAACTGTCAAAAAAGCATTTTTTTTAAAAGCCCACGACTTAGGACAATTATTCTTAATGAAGGCTTTACAAAGTGACATTTTAAAAAAATAGTAACTATTTGCCTCTAGATGGCGTTGATGGAAAGAGAAGTGTAAAAATTGGCTTTTAAAAATAAACGGCCTGTACCAAAGAGGCAAATAAGCGTTCGCTGGCTGACATCTGGCCAAAGAGAAACATTTTAGGGTAACATCAGATTTGCCTGCCTACCTGAGTACTCTTCGAAGCTGAGTAAAAAAATCACATTGACACATACATTTTTATCAACGCCATCTTATCTATCAAGCATACAGTTTTTTGTCATTTTGAAAAACCCTAATTGAAAAACAGTTTGGTTAATATTTTTACAAAAATCCTCCGACTAAAAGTAATGAACATACTCTGTCTGTCAGCTTCATCATCAGACCCTGGACTTCGTCTCCCATTAGAGTACTCGTCAAAACAATAGGGATGACGACTACTGAATAAAATAACAAAATACTAATAAAAACCGTAAACATATTGAACTTTTAGAGTAGCTTGTATACCTCTTGGTTTTATATATTGCGTATTATTTGTTTTATTACCCTTCAAAGTTGGGCGGACAAGTCCATTTAAAAAGTTTAAAATATATTAAAATAAATAATACATTTAATTAATCCATAAAATTTATAGCAAATTTGTATAAGAAACAATTTTGATAAACACAATATTTAATATAGCTGCCAAACTTTCCTACGCGTTGCATACAAACACCTAGGCGTGACGTCATAACTAGGGTAGCCGTTAGTATGGAGCGTTTTCGGGTGAGTCCAATTTGTGTGCATTTTAAACTGTGATATCTCGGGCAGTTTTCACGCTAGCGAAATAATTATTTTACTAATGTTTCTTTTTTTGAGAGGTAATTTATGTAACATAAAATAAAAAAAAATTTCGTCATGCCTATTCTAACGAGCCCAAACACGATGGGGTTGTAGGTTTTATCATAGAATTCCTGTGGGCTTCTTCCGGCTTCATCATCAGATCAGCTCAATGACACCATAATATTGCATTGCCTTCCAGTTCTGACCTATTTTCAAAGTTTCAAGTCTCTAGGTCATCGGAAAGCTAGGATAAAATCGTTCGCAATATATATCTATAAATATTAGGTCTTTACTTATGAACTTGCCGATATTTTGTCACATACAGAGAAAATAATAACTTCTATGTTTTAAAACATTTAACAATATCTTGATTTACGTATGTCGAATTATGACCATGATAGTCAACTATCAGTAAAAATAAAGTCCTTTTTTTAAGCTTTCATAGCATTAAAAACTAAAACCCGACTACGGAAAAATCGTGCTCTAAAAAGTAAGAAACAAGAAAATATTCGAGTCCAAAATTCAATAAAAAGGATAACCGTAGTCGCATGCCACCTCCAGCCTGTTGTTCGTGTCGTGCGTGTCTAGGACAATGTGGCATGCGACTACGGTTATCCTTTTTATTGAATTTTGGACTCGAATATTTTCTTGTTTCTTACTTTTTAGAGCACGATTTTTCCGTAGTCGGGTTTTAGTTTTAAAACTTCTTTTTTATTTTAAATATTTTGGAGTTATAAATAGGGTGAAAGCAAGCAAAGCCACGGGCAAAAGCTAACAATATATACATATTTGAAAAGTGCTCATTAAGCCCTTTCATTTGGTACCCAACACGGCATCATTCAAAAATATTTTTTTTAGTTTATGTCTTTAACTCCTCTAGAGGGCGCCACATTCAATTTAATGTGACGTCACGCGTAGCCTATGTTCATTGGACGATTAAGACGCTTCTAACGATACCTCATTTGTCAAATTATAACAAGTAGTTTGGAAGTTATGAGGGAACAGATGAATTTACAAACATACATACATACATACATACATACATACAGGTCAAAATCATATACCCTCCGTTTTGGCTTCGCCGTAGTCGGGTAAAAAAAGATCTTGAAAGTTACTCTTTTTTTGTGAGCCAAAAAAGGGTGACCGGAGGGGTTGTAACTTAGCCAAAACTTATTTTTTTCGCCTATCGTAAATGGAATAGGTTAGCATAGTGTTCAAACATTAGTACATAAAAGTTTTGTTACAAGAGTGTTAACGGTTGTTAAATGAACAAAGAAAATGCTAGTATGAAAAATGCAACTTCTTGAAAATTCTCCATACAAATCGGCAATTTCATAGGTAAAGACCTATTATATACGGTTACGAAAACCTGCTTATTTTTAATCATAATACAATTTTCACCAATATTTTAGATTTAAGCGTGTGGGCCGGAGAGTCGCATGCTTTTAAAACTTTAGGTCGCTATTGCGTTACATGAGCAACGAATGTGTTTGTAGCTGTTACAATAAAGCACGTTCCAGACGGATTTAATCACGCCTCCCAACCAAGGTCACCTTGGTGGAAGCTTGATGGGGGCGTGGTTTCCATCCGTGGATTGTGTTGCGGCTACACGAGTTTACATCCAAGCGCCGCCAACTAGGGATGCCAACCATACTATAATAATATGTCGTATTATACTATGTTTCGGGTCTGCGTGCTATATACTATTGAAGAAATATATAGTACGCAAAAATACTATATTTTCAACATCGATCGCTAAGAAACAAATGTTTCTTTTTTTTTAATTTGTGAACGTGAATTTTGACTGATTCTATAGCGTGTAGTGTATAGTCACACCATATAACAAATACTATGTGTATAGTGTATTGTATCTGAATTCTGAACGTATCTATCTGTCTTATTGCGTTCCAAACTTGTCAATATAAAATTGACAACTTAATTAAATCTTAATCCATGGACGAAATATATCTTAATCTTAACCATGGACGAATTTCTTTAATGTTTTAACTTAATCAGTAATACTGATACAATCGTAAGTAAGTTAAAAACGAGTTTTTAATTTACTTATATTTAATTAATATTGATGGTAGAAAATAATATGAGACTTTTATTTTGATTCATGATTGTTTTATTTATGGTTTATGATTTTGACCAAAACATTGTTCAAAAATGCAAAAAGTTCAAAAAATATAGTTTTTATAAAAAGTAAAATATAATAATATATTTGCCTAATTTTTGCCTTTTCCATAAACTACTATATTATTTTAAAGTGTACTAATTTTTTTAGCCTTATTTGAAAAATACTGTATTTCGCCTTAGACATGTTGGCAACCCTAGCGCCGACACTCTTTCCCATTCCACGGTAAAGATATCTATCAGTACTGCAACTCGGCCCTGTCCTTGAAATAATTACCTAAATAAACCCGCGCTGGTTCAATCAATTAATTTTAAGGCAATAATATAACTAGATTAACAAAACTAATGGTAAAATAAAAATAAAAAAAAATACATTATTGATGGGAGAAACAAATTATTTAATAATCCTTAGTACAATACCTACGTATTATATAATATTTTAAGTATACTTAATCTTAGCTTTCGGACTTTCCAGGTATTTAAAAATGTAAGGTATCTCTGGATTATTGGTTAATTATATTTATAATAAAAACAGCACAATCTGCACTTTGCAATAGTAAGAACTTATATTTCAATCAATAGTACCTATTGAATTTTTAGACTTTTGGCATTCAGAATGTTATTTCTATATTAAGGTAATAAATATAATAGAAAAAAACCCGGCCAAGTGCGTTTTGGGCAACACGCCGTACGGTTCCGTAGATACCTTATACCACACCATATTTAATACCATTATAATTTTTCGTCTGCAAAAATAACTTTGTTTTTCAGTGTTGTTATGAATGACAAAGTTATATTTGCGGTTATGGAAAATGTGCTATATCTGAAAAACTAATTACTATATCTCATTTAAACCAATTTTTATTGAAAGTAATTATTAAGACCTACATGCAGCATATATGTTTTTTAGATTTTTCACTTTCTTATTTCAAAAGTTAAAGGGGGGGGGGGAGGATAAACATTTTACCACTTTGGAGGAGTATATCTTTCAAACCTTAGACTTTGAGAAAAAAATGTCTTAAAAACCTCAATGTCAATTTTAAAGACCTATCTATTGACACCTCACACGTTCGCAGTTTCAGTTCCATGTATGGAGAGCCCCCCCTTAATCTTTATTTTTGTTATTTTTGTGTTAAAATCGTTAAGCGGTTAACAGAATACATCTACCAACCAAGGTTCAATTGTGTAATATTAATACTTTTGGAATAAAATGGCTGTGACAGAAGGACAGATAGACAGACAGACATGACGAATCTATAAGGGTTCCGTTTTTTGCCATTTAGGCTACGGAACCCTAAAAATACTAGAAAAAATTGACTCACCCGTAACCCGTAGCAGCCGAGCCATTTGAGCCCGTCTGAACTGCGAGGGCTGAGTCGATATTTTATAGTATTTTTTCTATTATATTTATTACCTCGTACATCTTTCGTTCATCACTGCGGCGCATTCGCGACTGTTTGTGTACCGAGTGCAGACTGCAGACTGAACTCGAGGGCCGAGGCGCGTAGGTACGACTCGCTTTTCGACTATTTGTACAGATGACACTTGCATATAAATTGGCAAGAGAAAGATGAGACAAAAGATGCGCAATAGCCACAAACACTAAAATTTGTGGCGCTGCACATCTTTTGTCTCGTTTTTATCTTGCCAATAAAATGCCGGGCAGTATATGAAGTTGGAGTACTGATAAATATCATTACCGTGCCTGTGTTGGAACTCGCGCCCTTCCACCAAGGACGTTGAAGGTCATTTGGATTGGTTGGAGAAATTTGGATTAAATCTGCCGTCTAGATGGATTAAATCAAGCAAGGTCACCTCTGTTGGGAGGCGTGATTTAATCCGTCTGGAACATGCTTAAATATGTAACGGCTACAAATACATCAACCCACCGCTACAGGCTCCGATTGATCTGGAATTCGACGATTTAACAAAAAACATAACCTCAAAGCATGCGACTCTCCGTGCCACATGCTTTTGTCAATCATTCTGCCGGGAAGCCGGTACAATCGATTTGATATCTGAAATAAGAACGTATATCATCGGTACATTACTTCTAGGTAGTTTTCAAATCGATTGTACCGGCTTCCCGGCAGAATGATTGACAAAAGCATGTGGCACGGAGATTCGCATGCTTTGAGGTTATGTTTTTTGTTAAATCGTCGAATTCCAGATCAATCGGAGCCTGTACCGCTGGGTTGATGTATTTGTAGCCGTTACATATTCATTGTAACAGCTACAAACACATTTGTTGCTCATGTAACGCAACAGGGACAAAGATATGGCGATCTAAAGTTTTAAAAGCATGCGACTCTCCGGCCCACACGCTTAAGTCTAAAATACTGGTGAAAATTGTATTAAGATTAAAAATAAGCAAGTTTACGTAACCGTTTGATCACGATAAACGGCCCGAAAACATATTTTCACTATATCTTCATTCGTTTTAGAGAAATAAGTAAATTTATTTACTATGATTTATTATGAATAGGGTTGGGTAAATTTCACGAAAAATTTCGGTCGGTGAAATATTTAGAATAAATTTCATTTTGGTTTGAAAGATTTCAGTTTAGAGTTAAATTTATTTTTAAGTTTCATCTGACCTAAATAAAACAAAATTACATGCATTTTGCCAAAATATCAACATAATTATAGAACAAAACAATAAAAAATTAGGTTGGCTTAAATTACGAATAGCTTTGGCTATTTTACAACTTTTAATAACAAAATATTCAATGCCTGTTTCGATTTTCGGCCACGATGGCGTAGAAGAAAAACGACTTCATCAACATTACGAAGGAATATGTAGAAAACTAACAATAAAAGTCGCAAAGTATGACCAATATTCAGAAAATTGTAAGTTCAACCGTGGCCGCGTAGTCGAAACGAGGAGAACTGAGCGGCCACACAGTTCTCTTAAATGGGGCTTGGTAGGGGTCCCATTCTTTGCCGCGAGGTCCTCCACGTTTCGACCGCGCCGCGCGGTCATGGTTAAACTTTCTGAATATTGAACCTACTTTGCGACTTTATTCTATAAAATATATTATTCAATATAGTTTTCGGACCTGTCCACAAAATTTGACGAGAATCAGTTGAGAAATGCGCCTGTAGAGGAGAACAAACAGTACTGGAATGGCGGACTTAAATGTTTCTTTTACATATCTCCGCCATGAAAAATTTCGAAAAACAGGCTCGACAATAAAATTCTATATAATTTTCGAACCTGCCCATAAAATTTCACGGGCATCGGTTGAGAAATGTGACTTGTAGAGGCAGCGCCGTTTGTTCTCACAAACAGCGCCGGAAAACTGGACTGAAATGTGTTTCTTTTACATATCTCCACCATTTAGAAAAAAATCGAAAAACAGGCTACAAAAAAAATGATTATGTTATAGGCAAACGCCGAAGCTCAGGCACTCCTAGGTTTGTCTAGTCAAACCTCAGGTTTGACAAGAAGCCTTAGTCAAAGCCCATAATAAAATCGTGTATCGTCTTAAATTCCTAACCTATCACGTGTCCTATAGGAGTAACGCAGACTCTTTGACTAAACTTAACCTCAAGATTATGAAAAACATCATTCATTTCCGATGTGATATTTAGTCAAAGCTGCCTTACTCCTGTAAGTCACGTGATAGATTAGAAATTTTAGACAATCGCGAAGCGCAGCGGAGCGTTCATCTTAAATTTCGTGGTTATTTTCTTTTAAACAGGCAACAGAATTTTTTTGTTTACAGGAAGATTGTTAATTTAGTTAAATTTTCACTCTACAGAATGTATTTTTTATAGTTGTAGGTACAAACAAAATACCAAATTCTGTGCCTAATTTAAGCGTGACTGGTCAAACCTCGATTTGATCGTATTGAGTTTCGGCTTTCGACTGCCCAAGTTAGTCTCTCCTAGGTTTGGCCATAAATTCGTAGGTCAAAGGCCGAAATATGCCATTGGTTTTGGACTTTGACTAAGCCTTCTTGTCAAACCTGAGGTTTGACTAGGCAAACGTAGGAGCGCCGGGACTTCGAGGTTTGACTATAACATTTATATAATTTTCGACCCTGCTCACAAAATTTAACAAGAATCAGTTGAGAAATGCGACCTGTACAGGAGAACAACAGCACCGGAAAGCCGGACTGAAATATGTTCTTTTACACATCTCCGCCATTTGAAAAATTTCGAAAAACTGGCTCGACTATAAAATTCTATATAATTTTCGAACCTTCTCACAAAATTTCACGAGAATCGGTTGAGAAATGCGACCTGTAACCTATAGAGGAGAACAAACGGACAGCAGGAAGGACATACGAATGAATTGTTGCCCAAGCTGAAGCAGAGACGCTTCGCTCGCGCTTCGCGCCCGCTCGGTCAATTACCTAAGACTTTCAATTTCATTTAATACGTTAAAATAGTAAACTAATTCAGAAAATAAGAGATTTCTAGTACTGGAAATAAATTTCACTCAAAAGTGAAATATTTCAACCCGTTTTGAAAGATTTCATAAATTTCATATAAATTTAATTTTCATTTCATTGAAATTTTCACTGGACCCATCCCTAATTATGAATAATCAGTGTGTAGGGTGACCATATCGTCGGTCCGTAGGAATCATTAGGCTGTTTCTAATAAAATTCAAGTTGAACTACATAATGTTGAGGGTTGATTTGCCTACATACTCGTACGTATCGTACCTACTATCATACTGTTACTGACTATGCAATATTGCAATATTTTTTAGGGGACGTAAAAAGGTGACTTTTATCCTAATCGAGATGACAAAATACAAACAAACAAATGAGAAAGTAGGTAACCTTATAAAAACGTGTTAAAAATGTGAACGTCATAATTGGTATAATAATTGCCCACTCAGTACCAGTCACCCATCATCATCAGTATCAGTCACCCATTAATTTAGGTCTCGGTTGAATGCAACCGAACTGAGAACTTCCTTCGTTTTTTGAAGTATTACACCCAATTGCACTAAACTTAAGAATCGCCTAAGTCTTTTCTTAACTACAACTCGACCAAGTTAAGTAGGCGAATGACAGCTACATGACCGCTAAGTTTGACACCGTTTTAATTTGGTCGTGTTGTAGTTAGGAACAGACTTAGGCGATCCTTAAGTTTAGTGCAATCGGGTGTTAGTCTTTCAAAATAGGTATCTAAAAACACTTCAACTTGCATTTTAGACCGATCGGGATAAGTTTTTAGCTTTTAAAAATATTAAAGTTTGTTTTTTTCGTATATAGTTTCTGCACCATTCACTTAGCCTAATACATGAAATTGTGTCATTTTGGTTTGATGCATAAGTAACAATTTAGGTTTTTGTCTTTTTTAACGCTATCGGACGAAAAGAAAATTAAAGTTGAAAAATTTACTTTCATGATGATTATAAAGTTGTAACCGATGTACTTACTTGAGCTTTTTGTGTCATCTTTGTCCACGGGAATACTGTTATTTGACTATTACCTAAAGCGTTACCTTAGTAACTCCAAAAGAATATTACAATTGGTTAAATAAGTGTTAAATGTTTTAGATCAATAGTATCTGTTGTACATAATGTTTTGTGCTAAATTCATCAATGGAATTTTCAGGTTTTTAATTTTTTCTTTTCAACACCCTGTAAAAGTCACAAAAGAAAATGGGGGGGGTGGGGGGGTGGGAGCCGGGGCACCGCTGTTTGCTGCGTACTTCGAGCACCGCTGCTACGTACTTTGCCGTTCGAGCGACTTTGGGTAAAAGAATTTGTAAAAAGTAGCCTCTATTTCGTATTGAGCCAGTACAATATCCCACTTCAAATTAATTCGCCTAATTTAAAGTAAGTAAGTGACTTAAGTGACGCCTAAGCATAGGTACTGAAGTTCGGTGACACATTTGAAGTAACGAGTAGGTAGGTAGGTAAGAAGTATACGAACGAATATAAATACATTTGATGATACTGTGGCCGCGTTCCGAATCACGCTCACAGCGCTGTTAGCGCGTATCCGACCAAATTAAATAGTCACAAAATATTACACAGATAGGGTATTTGTGTACCTACTTCATTTAATGGATTATAGGCTAACAGTGCTGTTGGCGTGATTTGGAAGTAGGCATGTGTTATTATTGTCAATTACAGTCTCATTGATGAGATGACATCATTAACATTCTTGTACTCTACCTCTTGCAAAGTTTAAAAAGAAAGGATTACCTACCTACTGTAACAAAATATTTTTTGAGGGTAAGGAAATAAAAACCGGTCAAGTGCGAGTCGGACTCGCACACAAAGGGTTCCGTACCAAAAAACGGCTAAAAAATCACGTTTGTTGTATGGGAGCCCCCTCAAATATTTATTTTACTAGCTGACCCGACAGACGTTGTCCTGTCTTAGTTATAAATATTAAATTCGAATTGGTATAAATTATTGAAAAGTTTAGTTCAGAGATTAGTAGGTAAGTACCGTTCCCGTTTCCGTTTTCGTTCTCGTTCCCGTTCCCATTTACTTTAAAACCCAACAGCTTTATAAATAACCAAGTACCTATACATCACTTGTTATGTTAGTAACGTGTATGTTAGTCTATTCAAACTTACTAATAAGGCGTGATGGCTCTGAACTAATGTGCACTAAGAAATTCAGTTTTCTTATAACCTCTTTGTAAGAAAAAAAAAATATTTTACATGTATTTTATTAATAAAATAACTCCGAACGAAGCATCTGTTTTATTACATCCTTAATTGTATGTTTTTTTTTATCGTTGTTCGCGCGTATCTTCGACATTTATGGACCGATTTTGATGATTCTTTTTTTGTTCGATTCAATTTTTTTGCGAAATGGTCCCATTTATTTTTTTTTCAAATCGGTTCAGCAGTTTTCAAGGTATCCTGAAAACACTATGATTTTGCATCAACTAACTTGACTATTTTGTTATTTATGAACCGAATAAGATGATTCTTTTTGTTGGGTAAGAGGTACTTTTAGTCTTTTTAACCGACTTCAAAAAAAAGAAGGTTCTCTTTCAGTTTGACCTGTATGAATGTATGTTTCTCCGCGAATATCTCACGTTTGACTGAGCCGATTTTTCTACCAAATAATATACTTACACTATATTACTACTACACACACGGGTAGGGCTTTTAGAATAAAAAAACGAAGTTGTACTCCAGCCCCACCCGACTTCAATAGACGTGTTGTTATTATATAACAATGATAATGCATATCTAATGATTTGAATATTATTTCTTGCTTTTTAGAGGCAGGTTTTTTGAAGTCGGTTTTTAGTTTTTTTTAAAAGGTAAGTAAATACTAAAGTTTAATTTTTCAAGTTTTGACTTATGTAGTAAGCATAAATTACTTTACAACCATTGAAACTTGTCCCAAGTAACAATACAAAAACTCACATACATACAAACGTAGAGCAGTGTGGAACAATGCAACACCAAAAGCTCTGAGTCTCATATTTCTCTCATTTTTAAAGATATGAATTCCGTTTTTAGAGGAACGGAATCTACTTAATTAGGTATAAAATGGCAGTTATAGTTTCATTAATAAATAGATACATAAACCAATAAGAAGACTTTTAAAAGAAAATGGGAATTGTTTCATTGTGTCCACCTAGGTGTACACAATGAAACATCCTCTGTCCAACAATGAAACACTGTTATTAATTTTGACATTTTCATATTTAGTGGAACAAGTAAATGACAAAATCTGTTGAATTCCAACCGATAAAGGTTTTCTCAAGGTATTGCATAATTATTCAGACTTTAAAAGTACCTATAGGTTTATCTCAGGTACAATGATTTGTGTGTGACTTAAAGATAAATGAGTCTATTTTTTTTTTAAATCGTAGTTATGTACCTTTTATAGGCAATAACGATTTAAAATCAACAATTACTTATAATAGGCATTAATCTCTCAGGTAAAATTCTACATACTAAAAGATTAATGAGTCTGAAAATCACAAATATTAGGTAGTAGTAGTGGAAACACTGTTACATTGTGTCCACCCTTGAGCTGTGACATTCTTGGACACCTGGGGTATTTTAGAATAACATCAAAAAATAATCTACCAAAATCGAACAATTTATTAGGTAGTATCAAAGTTATTCTGTGGTAATGTAGTCCACGTGAATCTATGATACATGTACAAATATATTGATTAAAAAACACATTCGATGAGAAAGGCAACTGTCAAAAAAGCATTTTTTTTAAAAGCCCACGACTTAGGACAATTATTCTTAATGAAGGCTTTACAAAGTGACATTTTAAAAAAATAGTAACTATTTGCCTCTAGATGGCGTTGATGGAAAGAGAAGTGTAAAAATTGGCTTTTAAAAATAAACGGCCTGTACCAAAGAGGCAAATAAGCGTTCGCTGGCTGACATCTGGCCAAAGAGAAACATTTTAGGGTAACATCAGATTTGCCTGCCTACCTGAGTACTCTTCGAAGCTGAGTAAAAAAATCACATTGACACGTACATTTTTATCAACGCCATCTTATCTATCGAGCATACAGTTTTTTGTCATTTTGAAAAACCCTAATTGAAAAACAGTTTGGTTAATATTTTTACAAAAATCCTCCGACTAAAAGTAATGAACATACTCTGTCTGTCAGCTTCATCATCAGACCCTGGACTTCGTCTCCCATTAGAGTACTCGTCAAAACAATAGGGATGACGACTACTGAATAAAATAACAAAATACTAATAAAAACCGTAAACATATTGAACTTTTAGAGTAGCTTGTATACCTCTTGGTTTTATATATTGCGTATTATTTGTTTTATTACCCTTCAAAGTTGGGCGGACAAGTCCATTTAAAAAGTTTAAAATATATTAAAATAAATAATACATTTAATTAATCCATAAAATTTATAGCAAATTTGTATAAGAAACAATTTTGATAAACACAATATTTAATATAGCTGCCAAACTTTCCTACGCGTTGCATACAAACACCTAGGCGTGACGTCATAACTAGGGTAGCCGTTAGTATGGAGCGTTTTCGGGTGAGTCCAATTTGTGTGCATTTTAAACTGTGATATCTCGGGCAGTTTTCACGCTAGCGAAATAATTATATTACTAATGTTTCTTTTTTTGAGAGGTAATTTATGTAACATAAAATAAAAAAAAATTTCGTCATGCCTATTCTAACGAGCCCAAACACGATGGGGTTGTAGGTTTTATCATAGAATTCCTGTGGGCTTCTTCCGGCTTCATCATCAGATCAGCTCAATGACACCATAATATTGCATTGCCTTCCAGTTCTGACCTATTTTCAAAGTTTCAAGTCTCTAGGTCATCGGAAAGCTAGGATAAAATCGTTCGCAATATATATCTATAAATATTAGGTCTTTACTTATGAACTTGCCGATATTTTGTCACATACAGAGAAAATAATAACTTCTATGTTTTAAAACATTTAACAATATCTTGATTTACGTATGTCGAATTATGACCATGATAGTCAACTATCAGTAAAAATAAAGTCCTTTTTTTAAGCTTTCATAGCATTAAAAAAAGATCTTGAAAGTTACTCTTTTTTTGTGAGTCAAAAAAGGGTGACCGGAGGGGTTGTAACTTAGCCAAAACTTATTTTTTTCGCCTATCGTAAATGGAATAGGTTAGCATAGTGTTCAAACATTAGTACATAAAAGTTTTGTTACAAGAGTGTTAACGGTTGTTAAATGAACAAAGAAAATGCTAGTATGAAAAATGCAACTTCTTGAAAATTCTCCATACAAATCGGCAATTTCATAGGTAAAGACCTATTATATACGGTTACGAAAACCTGCTTATTTTTAATCATAATACAATTTTCACCAATATTTTAGATTTAAGCGTGTGGGCCGGAGAGTCGCATGCTTTTAAAACTTTAGGTCGCTATTGCGTTACATGAGCAACGAATGTGTTTGTAGCTGTTACAATAAAGCACGTTCCAGACGGATTTAATCACGCCTCCCAACCAAGGTCACCTTGGTGGAAGCTTGATGGGGGCGTGGTTTCCATCCGTGGATTGTGTTGCGGCTACACGAGTTTACATCCAAGCGCCGCCAACTAGGGATGCCAACCATACTATAATAATATGTCGTATTATACTATGTTTCGGGTCTGCGTGCTATATACTATTGAAGAAATATATAGTACGCAAAAATACTATATTTTCAACATCGATCGCTAAGAAACAAATGTTTCTTTTTTTTAAATTTGTGAACGTGAATTTTGACTGATTCTATAGCGTGTAGTGTATAGTCACACCATATAACAAATACTATGTGTATAGTGTATTGTATCTGAATTCTGAACGTATCTATCTGTCTTATTGCGTTCCAAACTTGTCAATATAAAATTGACAACTTAATTAAATCTTAATCCATGGACGAAATATATCTTAATCTTAACCATGGACGAATTTCTTTCATGTTTTAACTTAATCAGTAATACTGATACAATCGTAAGTAAGTTAAAAACGAGTTTTTAATTTACTTATATTTAATTAATATTGATGGTAGAAAATAATATGAGACTTTTATTTTGATTCATGATTGTTTTATTTATGGTTTATGATTTTGACCAAAACATTGTTCAAAAATGCAAAAAGTTCAAAAAATATAGTTTTTATAAAAAGTAAAATATAATAATATATTTGCCTAATTTTTGCCTTTTCCATAAACTACTATATTATTTTAAAGTGTACTAATTTTTTTAGCCTTATTTGAAAAATACTGTATTTCGCCTTAGACATGTTGGCAACCCTAGCGCCGACACTCTTTCCCATTCCACGGTAAAGATATCTATCAGTAATAATAATAATAATAATAATAATAACGTTTATTCAATAGAAAGATGCATTACAATAACAAAATTAGGTATAATAAATTACAAATTTTAAAATCTAAATATAAACTGATTTACCTGAACTAGGTTATAATAATAACCTGTATTTCAGGCGATGGAAGTCGTAATAAATTAATCCTTAACTATATAAATTAACAGTAAATAAACCTTTAATAGGAAAGTACTTAAGATAACAGAAACTTGATTTTACAAAAACATTGTTATTTATTTACATATTTTTAGCAGCTCCTCAGTCTCGTCGTAAGACAAGTTACATAAATAATTATATAAAGCTAACTTACAATTGAAATAATTTAAAGAATATATATCTAGTGATTTATTCAATCTGTTGTAAAGAAATGGACCTAAGAATGGAAAAAATCTCTTGTTAAAAACATGTTTTGAGGTTGATTCTAAAGTACATACTATATCTCTCCGTCTTTTATTAGTGATATCAGCATTATAAGTAAGCATTGTGTGTTGTTTTAGTAATGTGTGCATTATGAAAAGTTGGCGTACAGTTAATACTTTGCAGGATTTATACAATAAGCATGTAGGGTATCGAAAAGGAAGGTGGTTGGCTACTTTTAGAATCGCTCTTTGAGCTCTTTCCAGAGGAATAATGTTTGTTTTTAGTGCCCCACCCCATGAAATGATGCAGTATTGAATTATGGACTGACATAGAGCTAAATACACCTGTACAATTAATTTAGTATCTGCAATAGTCCGAAGTTTTTTGAAAACATAAATTAATTTACGGACCCTACTTACTAAATTTTCAATATGTGATTTAAAGGATAGCAAATCATCTATTATTATCCCAAGATATTTTATGTTATTAGTGTTGAGAATAGTAGGGCAATTACATAACGTGTGAGCTGAAGGATTTTGACATCTGTGCGCATATAATTTAGCGTCAAAATTATCATGGCGTTGGCGCATGATGAAGCGAATGTATTTAGTCTTGTCAGCATTAAGCGTTAGTAAATTGCATTTCAGCCAATTATTAACAACATTGAAACCCAGCTGTGCGTTATAATACAATTCTGTGCTCGTTTTTCCTGTAAATAAAAGGACCGTGTCGTCGGCATATGATATTAGTTTGCCGTTTATGATGTTAAGATTGCACAGATCATTAATGTAAACCAGGAACAAGGTAGGACCAAGGATACTTCCTTGTGGAATTCCATATTCTGAGGATTTTCGTTCATCACTCATAATGTATCCTATTTTAACACTTTGGTGTCGATCAGTTAAGTAATCTGCAAACAGTTTTAACTGTATTCCTCTTACCCCTAGTACCTCAAGTTTGTTTAAAAGCTGAGGAATTGATACTGTATCAAATGCCTTAGCTAGATCAAGGAAAATTCCCATGGTATGGTTCCCGTTGCCGAGTTCCTCTGTGACATATTCCGTTAATTTATGAACCGCGTCAGAAGTGGATAACTTAGCTCTAAAGCCAAATTGCCTTGGTGAAAGATAGTTATGTTTTTCCAGGTAGTTTACAAGTCTATTATTTATAATCTTTTCAAGTATTTTAGATATTGATGGAAGCAACGATATAGGTCTGTAATTGGTACATTGCTCTTTACATCCAGCTTTATATATGGGGATTACTACAGCCTTTTTTAAACATCTTGGGAAGATTCCTTCAGATAGGCAGATTTTAAATATGTGCGTTAAGGGACGGACGAAAATATGTTTAAAACGTTTTATGATGTTATTGCTTATATTATCCCAACCTGGTGCACAGTCATTTTTCAGCCCTGAAATAATCTGTAAAATTTCTTGTTCATCGGTATTAAATAAAGCAAAAGTTGTTGAAGCTGAGGTAGAAGTTGAGTTCCGGGGCGCACATACAGGGTTACGAATTTGCTCCGCAAGGGTTTTACCTACATCTGCAAAGTAATTGTTAATATTGTTAGCTGACAAAAGTGGTGAGGTATTTGAACGCAATAAGCAAGTATTTGACTCTGGTTTTTTTGACATATAGGTGACGTTCTTAATATGTTTCCAGATCTGTTTACTATTTTTACCAGCTTTAAGCAACACATCTTTATCATAGGCGATCTTTAACTTCTCAGTACTGTAACTCGGCCCTGTCCTTGAAATAATTACCTAAATAAACCCGCGCTGGTTCAATCAATTAATTTTAAGGCAATAATATAACTAGATTAACAAAACTAATGGTAAAATAAAAATAAAAAAAAATACATTATTGATGGGAGAAACAAATTATTTAATAATCCTTAGTACAATACCTACGTATTATATAATATTTTAAGTATACTTAATCTTAGCTTTCGGACTTTCCAGGTATTTAAAAATGTAAGGTATCTCTGGATTATTGGTTAATTATATTTATAATAAAAACAGCACAATCTGCACTTTGCAATAGTAAGAACTTATATTTCAATCAATAGTACCTATTGAATTTTTAGACTTTTGGCATTCAGAATGTTATTTCTATATTAAGGTAATAAATATAATAGAAAAAAACCCGGCCAAGTGCGTTTTGGGCAACACGCCGTACGGTTCCGTAGATACCTTATACCACACCATATTTAATACCATTATAATTTTTCGTCTGCAAAAATAACTTTGTTTTTCAGTGTTGTTATGAATGACAAAGTTATATTTGCGGTTATGGAAAATGTGCTATATCTGAAAAACTAATTACTATATCTCATTTAAACCAATTTTTATTGAAAGTAATTATTAAGACCTACATGCAGCATATATGTTTTTTAGATTTTTCACTTTCTTATTTCAAAAGTTAAAGGGGGGGGGGGAGGATAAACATTTTACCACTTTGGAGGAGTATATCTTTCAAACCTTAGACTTTGAGAAAAAAATGTCTTAAAAACCTCAATGTCAATTTTAAAGACCTATCTATTGACACCTCACACGTTCGCAGTTTCAGTTCCATGTATGGAGAGCCCCCCCTTAATCTTTATTTTTGTTATTTTTGTGTTAAAATCGTTAAGCGGTTAACAGAATACATCTACCAACCAAGGTTCAATTGTGTAATATTAATACTTTTGGAATAAAATGGCTGTGACAGAAGGACAGATAGACAGACAGACATGACGAATCTATAAGGGTTCCGTTTTTTGCCATTTAGGCTACGGAACCCTAAAAATACTAGAAAAAATTGACTCACCCGTAACCCGTAGCAGCCGAGCCATTTGAGCCCGTCTGAACTGCGAGGGCTGAGTCGATATTTTATAGTATTTTTTCTATTATATTTATTACCTCGTACATCTTTCGTTCATCACTGCGGCGCATTCGCGACTGTTTGTGTACCGAGTGCAGACTGCAGACTGAACTCGAGGGCCGAGGCGCGTAGGTACGACTCGCTTTTCGACTATTTGTACAGATGACACTTGCATATAAATTGGCAAGAGAAAGATGAGACAAAAGATGCGCAATAGCCACAAACACTAAAATTTGTGGCGCTGCACATCTTTTGTCTCGTTTTTATCTTGCCAATAAAATGCCGGGCAGTATATGAAGTTGGAGTACTGATAAATATCATTACCGTGCCTGTGTTGGAACTCGCGCCCTTCCACCAAGGACGTTGAAGGTCATTTGGATTGGTTGGAGAAATTTGGATTAAATCTGCCGTCTAGATGGATTAAATCAAGCAAGGTCACCTCTGTTGGGAGGCGTGATTTAATCCGTCTGGAACATGCTTAAATATGTAACGGCTACAAATACATCAACCCACCGCTACAGGCTCCGATTGATCTGGAATTCGACGATTTAACAAAAAACATAACCTCAAAGCATGCGACTCTCCGGCCCACATGTTTTTGTCAATCATTCTGCCGGGAAGCCGGTACAATCAATTTGATATCTGAAATAAGAATGTATATCGTCGGTACATTACTTCTAGGTTGTTTTAGAATGGAAACAGAACAGATATGTATGTACTATGGGCAACAGCTTCGCTTGAAAAGTTAGCAAAAAAATTGTGTGCGCATGTATCCCCCTGCACGAACTAAATATATTATGTTATGACGGCGGCGGCGCGGCGTGCAACCGATTTTAACCTTAAGAGTTGTGGTTAAGTGACGTTGTTGTCCATAGTACATCTGTATGAATTTCTAAAACAGGAGATGTAATTCTATAGAGTACCTACTTAACCAAACGAAAGGTGCGTGTTCGTTCGTATCGTGACGTGAGACTTATAGGTATGTACGTACTTAGTATCCAACCGAAACGGACGAGCTTCGTCGTCCCTCGCCACGCGCCCGCGCCTACTCGCTTCGACCGCAAACTTTTTGAATACCTACCTACCTAGGTATTATCCATGCATGAAAATGACACAAATTCATTCTGTCCATCACTCATGTATTTAAGATATTAAATATGTAAACTCTAATAATACTAATATTTTTTATAAGCATCAATGGCTCGGACAAACAAAAAAATTGAAAATATTAAAAGTCCATGCCTTAATTTGGCACAAATTTATTTCATAGGGATTTTTAAGTGATCTGAGGTATATGGTACTTGTTTTTCAAATTGTAATATTTTTTTGACGGTGTTATTAATGTACGGGTCCCACGTCTGTTTCCATGGACGAAAATGACACAAATTAGGTTTGTACACTACGCAGGCTATCTTAAATACAATACTATTGTTTCTTTTTACTTTAAAACAATTTTGACAGTTTAGACGGTTCTCACACTGGCGACGCGCGCGGTCGCGGCGCACCCACGCGCGTCTTTTACGTTGTATGCAAGTACATTAATTTGTACAGAAAACCGCCTCGTCCAACACACCAAGGCGCGCCACGGCGCGTGAGCGCGCACCGCCGCGTGCCGCCGGCGATCCGCGAGCAGTTTGCGCCAGCAGGCGCGTTACCGCGGGGTACAACACACTGCGACGCGCCCCGCGGCTGGTTTTCGATGATCGTTTCGTTACGATGGCGGGATTTCCTCTGGTTTTCAAATGTTTCGTGGCTTGGATATACGCCCATTTTAGTGCCATTTGGTAGGTACATTATGCAGCACATGAGGTTATACAAAACTGTAAAAAATCTGTTATTTATTTGATTGAATATCATTACGCTGTCGTGGAAGCCCAGCGTGCCGTTGACCGTACCTACCTACTCGTATGTTATTAAAATTCCGTAATTAATATCGAGATGGCAAATCTAAATTATTTGTCTGGACGTTTTAATCTCATGAGTGATTTTATATGTGTTCAGTTTTTTTTCCTTTTGAGGTACGGAACCCTAAAAACCTGGAAATTAAAACAAAACAACTTCAAAATTTAATGCCTCTAAAAAACAAGCGGCGGGGACGCGTCAGACGCCGAATGGTGCGGGGGCGCGGAGAAAACCGCCCGAACAGGCATTGCGCTGCGCCGTCACCGCGCGCGTGAAACGCCAAACCGCGCCCCGCGACGACGGCGCGCGTTGGCAGTGGGAGAATCGCCTTAGAGTCCAATTATTTATAACCACCACAAATAATCGAATTTCTCAAGATGCATCGGCTAGATGTGACACAAAACGCAAAAATAAACTAATTATATGCCAATGTATCGACAGGCAAGAATTCATAAACTTTAGAATTCTTGAAGGTTATACCCTCAAAATAACGTATTCCGTTCGGTCTATTTTCTAGAAACAGCCTAATGATTCTGACCGACCGACGATATGGTAACCCTACACTGTGATTGTTCATAGTAAATAAATTTGCAAATTTCTCTAAAACGAGTAAAGATATTCTGAAAATATGTTTTCGGGTCGTTTATCGTGATCAAACGATTACAAAAACCTGCTTATTTTTAATCTTAATGCAATTTTCATCAATATTTTAGACTTAAGTGTGTGGGCCGGAGAGTCGCATGCTTTTAAAACTTTAGATCGCGATATCTTTGACCCTGTTGCGTTACATGAGCAACGAAAGTGTTTGTAGCTGTTACAATGAATATGTAACGGCTACAAATACATCAAACCACCGGTACAGACTCAGATTGATCTGGAATTCGACGATTTAACAAAAACATAACCTCAAAGCATGCGACTCTCCGTGCCACATGCTTTTGTCAATCATTCTGCCGGGAAGCCGGTACAATCGATTTGATATCTGAAATAAGAACGTATATCATCGGTACATTACTTCTAGGTAGTTTTAGAATGGAATTATTCAGTGGCACGGAGATTCGCATGCTCACCTTCGTTCTGAAACTGACATGACAGCAGTAGTCTCGAACCTACCGATTTTTTGGTATTTCTACCGATATGGTAATATTAAAAATAGTTTTTTGGTATTTTACCGATAAAAAACCATTCGGAACATAGCTCATTTCTATGGAAAATTCTATGGTGGTCCTTGGTACGGTGCGAGGCAGGTAACTTGAAATTTTTTTGACGGAGTGGGGATCAGTTCACGCATGTGCTCATGTGAGCGACCAATAGCGCGCGCTCCTCTCCCGCCGCCCGCGCCCCTCACCGCTACGCATACCCAAAATACGCGCGTTCCGCGTAATCCCGACCCGATTTCAAGTTACATGCGTCGTACTGTTTATACCCGACTGCAAGAGGGTTATGTTTTTCGCGCGTATCTTGTAAGTATGTAAGTATGTTTGTTTGTATGTAATATTCTTTATTACCTCGTATCTTTTAAATGGCTGAACGGATTTTTATAGTTTTATTCACAATATACCGATTTTGGGTACGAATCTACCGATAATTATTGGCAATACTACCGATTTCGCATTTTGACGTTCGAGAGTCGAGACCACTGCATGACAGTTGTTATTGTTAATCTGTGAAAACAACCTAAATAACGGATAACCTCACTTTCTTTGTAAAATAATAAAATAAACAATATATTTTTCTGAAATAAATTCTGAAATAATTGCCAAAATTATGGCTTCTAAAGAAGGAGGAGAAAAAAATAAAGTTAGTATTTTTCTAAAGTTATTTGATTTAGATTAAATATTTTGTATTATTTACGTACTTATTTTACCTATTAATGTTTACCTTTTAGAGCGGTCAGGGTGCGGGAGACAACAAGGAGAAGCGAAGAAAAGAATCTATTCTTGATCTGAGCAAGTATTTAGAGAAGAGCATTCGTGTAAAATTCGCCGGTGGCCGCGAAGCCGCAGGAATTCTAAAGGGTTATGATCCTCTTTTGAATCTTGTATTGGATAATACCACAGAGTTCCTCAGAGGTTTGTTTTTATTACTATTATTCCTAAAATCGTCGAAATATTGGGCAAAAATACCCACCTATTATTTATTTTACCATTGTCTGCCTTGTTTATGTCCCTGCCTCCTGTCATATCCTTATCCACTCCTTACACATACAAATTATCATTCCACACAATTCATAACATGCCCTTATAAGCCCTAAGACGGATCTTGAGTGGTGAAATAAAAAAAAGTTGATTGTAGTAGCAATAGGGGCGGCTATGCTTCAGCGCATTAAATTTCTCGCTCAAGATCCATGCCGAAACCTGTACCAAGCCATAATAGGTGAGATGTCCATTGACTCTAAGAAGTTACTTATATATTTATTACAATCATTGAAAGCTCCTTTTAAAGCCCAATAGTGCCACCGGAAATAAAATTTTCTGTGACACAACTGGCATCGAGTAGTGTCATGGGAGATATAGCTTTACCCATTGCACATTCCCGTAGCACTACTGGTAGTGCCACGCAGTAGTATCACGGGCAAAAATGTTGTTTTGTATTATCTAAGCATATTTATCTATGTTCATTATTATTTTTAGATCCTGATGATCCATACAAACTTCTGGAGGACACAAGAGCGCTTGGTCTAGTTGTGTGCCGAGGTACCTCAGTAGTATTGATCTGCCCAATGGACGGAATGGAGGCAATACCTAACCCATTCATAACACAAGAAGGATAAGCAGTGTTAGTGAAATATTTTTGTAACATTCTATTACTGTAAGCAATTATTATAAGTACACTAAGTAAAACAAAATGTTTTTTTTTTCAGTACTACATTTATTTAAACAATTTTCACACAGGTTTTATAAAGAATAATTATCAAAATCACATAGTACTTACTAAAGTCGCATTACTAATTTCCCAGCAAACATGTAAACAAAGAAACGTCACTGTCAAATTAACAAACTGACCCTGATAGTGACATTTTCACACATTGAAAACCTTTGGTCACTTTTATAACTTTTTAATTTGTTTATTATATTTTGAGTCATAATAAATATAATGTCATCCAGGGTAATTTTAAAGTAGGATGGTAATAAGAACTTTTATTTTAACCTAACATAATTTTTTGATGTTAAAAGTTCTTGAAACGAACTGATAAGAAAACTATACTTAGATATTGACTGAAACGTAAACTATCAAAATTATGTAGCATCTTCGCCAGTTCCCCCAATACCAAAAGACAAATGTTATTACTACAGCTACTACTTGTAATACTAATTTATATGAAATTTTATAAAATGAACCAATGGTTGATGTGTACGATTTGCAGTTGATGTGTGCTCAGCATCATAAAATGTTTTTTACTATAAAACTGTTATTATGAAGTATTAAATTTTATTACGGTTTTTGTCGCAAAACTCATGATTCAGAATATTTATCTAATCTATTTTTATTAGGTTTGTGATAAAAAAACATGTAAGTGTGTTTATTTGTTGACTTAGCAATATACTATTTCTTTTTGTGTTGTTTTGTTCTGGCAACACCATTGTTTACATTTGTGCTGGGAAATTATTAATGCGACTTTAGATGTAGGTACCAATGACATTTTTGATTATCTTTTATGAAATAAATAAAGTCTAATAGATTTAATAAAGAAACACATATTAACACAAGGAATGGCAAATCTTCATCCAACAATTTTAACTAAAAGTACTTATTTTATAAGTTATTGCACTCTTTGTCACCATCTATCACTTAGGAATGTGCTTAAAATACTGAACTGTCACAAGATAGAAAACTTATCTTCTAGGCTAGATCTACTTAATTTTTAAATAATTTATATAATGGTAACTAATACATGATTTGTCTGGATGTTCAGTAGGATCAACCAAATTGTTTAAGCTTTTACTTTATAATTGAGCAAGATCACATCACCCCTAACATGAACTTCGAAACACGATATATCTTCTTCATCTTGCCCTCTTCCCAGATCAGCTGGGGTCGAGCCCCCTTGAATGTTTGAGCCAGGACTCTATATCCTGAGTTGAGCTGTCAATTGTGGAAGGTCTCGCCTTTTCAACTCTTTGATATTGGACCAACACGACGAACGACCTTATACGATACATTATACGATAGCTTTTTATCGACACTTAACTGTAAAAATCCATTGTCTTTTGTCAGTTAAAATGGCTATATCATATCCCATTTCAGTGGTCATGCTAGGCTATTGGGGCAGAATTCCAATTTTGGCGACAATGGAATTTTTGTAATAAATTAGGACACTGAAAGAAATTGACCGAAGTCAGTGTGGCGCCGATCTATAGCGCTTTTCAAAACTAACTGTCACAGCTGTTAACTCTCCATAAGATTCCCTTACACTATTTGGTGAACCAAACCAGTGCTGATAATTGATTTTTATGGGGCCATAATAGGAAAACATGGTTTGCGCGGGTCATATTTTTATATAGAAAACGTAAAGTTATAGCCACAAAAAAAACATACGACAAGCTAAAGAGATTATCTAATAGCTACAAGTATTAAATTGCGTATAAACCTCACAGTCACAGATGATTGTAAAATAAAATCGGAATATCATCAAAAGCGCTTGTCGCGGGCCATATTTTTGGCGTAAATAATAGTGGAAACGTAAACGTATTGAATTCTACATCAAAATACACTTTAACGTACTGTGCAGTTGCTCCAATAACTTTTTTTCAAGAAGGATAATTGTGCTAAAGATAATGATGAAAAAACAAAACGAAAAACATCGAAAAAGTGCAGAAGTGAGGTTATTTCCCATACTCTTTACACGTAAAGAAAGAGACAGAGATAAATGATTTCGCATAACGGAGCCTTAATCGTTGACATAGTGACTATCGGCGTGTCTCGACACCAGAAAAAGTTTCGTGTGTTGCATACAACTACATCACCCATAAAAGACAATTGATAGTCTTATCAGACGACCACAATGGATAATATCAAAAGTTGGTTGTGGTAACTGCCCACAAATAAATAATAGAAACAGTTTATCCTAGTAGAAATCCAGCAAAAGACTGATATTACTAAAACCGCTCCACTCCAAATTCGTTTCTTAACCAAGGATATGTTTTTGGACATTCACTGCAAGTTATCATGTATCTGTCATGAGCAAGGACTTTGGAAGGAAGCTTGCAGGTCCTCGGCTGAGTGCAAGCGACTTCCAACTCCTCAAAACGACGATGGTGACATTGCCATAGGTGGAAATTTTTCAGTTGAAGCACGGGAGTCGGTCTCTTAATCCATTCTATAGCTTGGTTGTTGGTTACGAAGTAGACGTCTGGTAGTCTTAAAATCTCGTTCATGAATCTCTGAAAAGTAATAAGAGTTTATTATAAGTTTTGTTTGGCTCGTAACCAGTGCCGGATTTGTCAATAAGCTGTATAAGCTGCGGCCTAGGGGCGGCAAGGGCCTAGGGAGGCGGCAGACCAGCAACGCCATTCAAAAAAACCGGCCAAGTGCGAGTCGGACTCGCGTACGAAGGGTTCCGTACCAAAAAACGGCAAAAAAATCACGTTTGTTGTATGGAGCCCTCCTTAAATATTTATTTTATTCTGTTTTTAATATTTGTTGTTATAGCGGCAACAGAAATACATAATCTGTGAAAATTTCAACTGTCTAGCTATTACGGTTCATGAGATACAGCCTGGTGACAGACAGACAGACAGACGGAGAGCGGATTCTTAGTAATAGGGCCCCGTTTTTACTCTTTGGGTACGGAACCCTAAAAAGGGGCGGCTGGTACTACAGCCTAGGGCGGCCAAGACAGTGAATCCAGCACTGCTCGTAACGGAGTACTACCTATTTTGGCGCACTATTTTCATGCTTTCGTCTAGGGCGGCGCCGGCGGCAGCGGCAGCGATCCCTTTTTTATTTTTTTAACGCCCGAGAAAACTAAGGAAAGAACTAAAGAAGGATACCTTAAATTCCAACAAATAGTCTTCATTAGACTTCAGCCAAGTTGAGCTCAAATGAATGCCGAAAGGCGCTCTGTTTGTCAGGTAATGCCTCTTGAAGTTGTTCATGAGCACCGTGTAGACATCGCCGCGACCCAGATTGGTGGGGCACCGGTCCAGTGTGGGGCAACTCGTGTTGCCGTTCGATAGTGGGTTGATCACCATCTCCCAAAGTCCTGCGTAGCTTCTCGTGGGGCAGTATTGGTTATTGTCTTCTAAGGAATAATAACGTTACATTAAAACGTCTCGTTCTGAGTAGGAGGTACTATGGGCAACAGCGTCGCTTAACCAGTTTGCAACAAAATTCGTGTGCGCGCGTATTGCCCCTGCACGAACTAAACGTATGTAGTGACAGCGCGGCGTGCAAGCGATTTTAACCTTAGCAGTGGTTAAGCGACGCTGTTGCCCATGGTACATAATGCATGTTTATCTACTCTCATATCGTAAAATTCGAATTATGAATTTCAAAGCGAATTTATATTGACATACTTTATACACGCAATACCGAAAAAAAATTAAAAAGTTATTTTATAACATACCTTCGCTAACTGAAGTATGCTATAAAATAACTTTTTTTCTCATTACGATACAGGGCAAATCCAAGAAGAAGGCAGTACCGCGAAATTTAAAAAAACAATGATGTTTCCGTAAACTTTCCATGATTAAAATGTACTCTATGGCAATCGATGACTTAGCGTAACGATTAGTCTGCTGGAATGCACTACCTGATTATTATTTTTTTCTAATTGATAACGCGCCATGTTTTGATTTTAATTTTCACTTTTGCTTAAAAATGTCTGATAGTAGTGAGTGTGGACTCCACCCGATATTTTAGATGCGGCGACGGAAAAACGTCTTACTTAACCTAGGTAAGTACCTACTACCTACCTAGTCGTAGAAAGTCGAGAAACTACTTACCTACTCTTTTTCTCATTGTTAATTTATTTTGTAGGAGCAAACACAAATTGTATGAGAATAGATAAAGTATTGTATGAAACTGTACATAACTAGGTATTAAAACACTCGTGTGATACTATTACAAACCTCGCCTACGGCTCGGTTTTTAAACACACACTCATGTTTTAATACCCCTCATTATGCATCAGTTTCATAAACTACTATTATATCCTACCAAAATGATTAGCAAATAAGTAAATTCTCTATAATGCAAAATAATTTGCAAAGTGCTACTTTGAAAGTAGACAGGTAGCTGACGAATAGATCACGTATGTGTTAATTGTTTGTCTAACGAGCCAGATTTCGTGTCAGATAGAAGCGCAGAGGTGTCGTGGTAGATGGTACGTTGATCGTGATACATATGCGTGGATGGTAAGTGGAGCGTGAGAAGGATGATTAGATAAGTACTTATCTGTTGTTTTTCTTGTCTCTATATGATTTAGATTTAGTTACACCAACTGCAGTTTGCACCATGCAAGTGCGAGATGCGCTATTGTTTGCGACAAATGACATAATGCAACGAGAATGCGGCAGTTGGCGACGAAACGGTTATTCAGTGAAACTGTGATTGTATTGGTGGTATTTTCATTTTGTAGGTACTATCGATGCACTATCTGGTGCGGTCGTTTATTTCAAAAGTCCAGGCCAAATCAGTAGCCTAATTATTGTTCGGTTATACCTAAATGTAACGTAGAATGTGATCTATTTTTTTTTATTTAGAATAAACTACCGAAGTCAAGCTTTAGTATGTTTTAAAAAAATGTCTGAGTTACACACCGCTGCATCTATGAGGCATCTTATAGTCCAAAGTGTAGGGCCAATATGGTGGGTTGACAAGTGGCGCCACCACAGTGGAGTCGTACACGAAGCCAAATTCTTGCATCATCAGGAACTGTCGATTCCAGCCCACTGACAGGAAAGGCACGCGAAGGCCCCTGTAAAAAATGCTAGATCTAACTTTCGTTCGTGTATAGTATAAGTAAGTATGTGGAGGGTCTCCGTATTAATGGAAACCCAAATAATACTTATTGCTTATTATCGACTTAATAAATCATCAATCTTTTTCTTTGGTTATGTCGGAACTCCATACCGAAAGTAACTTAAGTTATAAATAATTTGATCTAAGTATAATGGATTAAGTGTTTGTCTACTAATAACAATGCAACTTCCGTAACTTTCAGTAATTTTTCAAGAGTTATCTTTATTTCTCACGCACGCACGCGATTTTTAAACTTATCACAACTATTGAAATACTTAAAATACTTTTAACGGATACCAGCACTGTTTTACTGAAAGTACTTTGTAATTTGTATAACAACTAAGTAATTAACTTGTGCAGTATAATTCTTACCGGAAATCCTCCATACGAACTCTGCTAAACCTGTTGATGACGTTAGCCTGTCCCACCATTTCGTCGAACCAATCCTCTACTGTCGCATTTCTAGACCACCATTCTTCGGGTCCTCGGTTTCTGTGACATTTCATACAAGAAATAACGGGGGTTTTTAGTAATAACCGACTGCTAAAGCGTTTTACCTATAAGTACTTGTTCTTTACTTTATCATAGAATTGACTGTAACCGCAAGAGAGATACCTACGATAGTTACTTAACATTAAACTCCGTAAAGTAATAATCTTAAGAATTACAAAATTTTCATTCTGTGGTCTATCTGCGAGTTAAAAGTGACATTCTGAAAAAATCAAATTAGCTGAATATTTTTTTTAAAGGTAGGAATAAACTCCCTTAGTATAAAAAACTGTTTCAGAATTTTCGGTTGCGTGAAAAAATATTCAGCCAATTAGATTTTTTTCGGACATTCCCCATTAAAACTGTATGACTTACGTTATTGAATTGACTCCTATCTCGTGGCCGTCATTCCACAATTTCTGCACATGCCTGTAGTTGGAGTAAGAATGGGATACGAAGAAGGTGGCCCTTATGGGACACCCGTTGGGATTCTTCTTCTCCGGCGTGAACAGGTGCCTGGTGTAAATGTCCCAGTTCTCGTGGTTAACCGGCCCGTGAAAGGTCAGCGTTATCATTTGGGGGGTCTGTTGAATGATCATTGAGATACACTATTGTGAGATAGTTCACAGACCTTGTTGGTAAGGTTAAATAGTAAATTGTTAAATAACAGTTAATTGTTTAAATTTAAAAGTAGAGACCTTATATAGCTTGTGTGGAATTAGATTTTGTATCAAATAAGAACCTACATGACAAAGGTGTACATTCCAAAAACTAAAACCTAACTGACAGTGGCGAGAGGTGAAATTATAGCGAAGGTAAGCCATTCTACAAAAATGTTATGTTCTACATAGTGGATCGGTGGGGTGGGATTTCTAAAAGGTTAACCGATGGGAAGCGGCTTGTACGCCCCCTTCGCAACTGCGAACTGATCCTAACGGATATATTTGACCTGCATAGGCACGAGGCTGCCGGGTGTTTCAGTGCCGTTTTTGGTGCAGAAGCAGTCGGGCAGCTCGCACTGGTGTAAGTCACAGGGCGCGGCGCCGTTGGGGTCGTAGTTGCCATCACACCAGCCCTAGAAACAGGAAATTGAGCAATAGAGTCTGGTCAACGAAAGATGAGACTCAGTTGGAAAAGGAACTTATTTTGCGTCTTATTTTAGGGGTCAGTGGCTAACAACTTATTAATTTAACAGGGAGAGTGCCGCCACCGTTTCAGTCTCATCTTTTGATTCATTGACCAGACTATATATAGTACTTGACCACTTAAATAGCGAATTGCTCTCAGGCACCGAGCTTATAATTGCAATTAAGTTTTTAAGTTTTTCTTATTCTTACGACAGCTACCTATAAAACAAGTTCAGCATTCGGAACTAGCACTACAGAATAAATAATTGCTAGGTCATCTATCATGCTGCCTACATACTAAAAATTCCAAATAGGAACCGACAATGTGGTTTTGAGTCCCATCTGAGAAGCTACCTACGGGCATGGGTGAGTAGATTTTTTCTAGTCAACATAACTATAACCAACAGTGGCCCTACCATGAGTTATTGCAAACTGTTTACGTTACAGTAAACTATCGTTTTCTCTCTTTCACTCGTATTGACTGTGAGCAGTATATCCGACAGTTTACTGTAACGTAAACAGTTTGCATCAACTCATGGTAGGGCCACAGGACTCGTGAATTCGTATTGACTGTGAGCAGTATATCCGACAGTTTACTGTAACGTAAACAGTTTGCATCAACTCATGGTAGGGCCACAGGACTCGTGAAAAATCATATAAAATGTTCCATAATTTTAAAATTTATTGTCGTTTTATTGTGGCTAAAGCACTCTATCAATCATTTGGTAACTGTCGAGAATGGACTATAATACTCAAATGTCTCTATGAGGTGAATAAATGTGATCAGAGAAACTCACAATTATAATTGGCTGTAGATTAGTGTAGATTACTGTAGATGATTAGAGTTTTTTTAGTTTTTAACCGATTTCAAAATAGAAAAGGTTGTCAATTCGGTTGTATGTTTTTTTATATAAGTAATAACTTTCAATTCATGCTATTATCTATATACTTAATTATATTTTGGTAATTTTGTACACGTCGCGACGCCGTCTCCGTGATTTTCACATTCACACAACTAATGAGCACTCAAGAAGCATTTTACCTCTAAGAAACCGGACTAACACCCGGTGGGACCACTTTTACTCGCTTCGGAATACTGCTGACGCTGCAAAAGTAACATGGCTGACGCACAACCCTACTCTTGACACCTATTCCTTGTACCTACCTCTTCGATCATCTATATCTGAGGATACAGTACGTAATACATTATCAAGGCTGAAATGTGGCACATGCGTTGAATTTCACCTTAATGCTTCGATTGGCTCTGTTCATACATTGCTGCTGACGACACTATAAAATTTCTTCGGTCATTAAGCAGTAATGTAAAACAAACAGTCAGTTGATACTCTCACGCACTCTACCTCACCTCATCTCACCTTCTAGACGTCAGGACTTTTAGTATATTTTGTCCCTAAGTACCCTGAATACATTTCTGAAGAAATCGCTTAGGTTCCCCCTCACGCACTCTATAACTTCTTATTGATTGGCCTATGAAACTACATAAGTTATTTTTGAAGCTGTCAGGAACAGAGAGCAGTGGAGTAGCCACGAAAGCCATCTGTCATGCATTATCCACGGGTATCGATGTTCGAAGACTAGGTACCTATATTGCCCGGCATATACGGCGGGGTTTCACCCCTATTTGGTTGATATTCCATGCATGCGCATGAAGCGTTTTTCATCTTCCTTCTTAATGCGCACAGCCAAGGAGTGGAATTCCCTGCCTGCGTCTGTATTCCCGAAAGAATATAACCCAGCGATATTTAAGGCACGAGTGAATAGGCTTCTTCTGGGCAAGCTCGCTTCATCTTCGGCCTCTTCTTAGCCTTATGGTTCTCGAATGTGGCCAAGAGTAAGCCCATTTAATGTAAAAAAAAAATATATATATATATAATGCCAAGAGAAAGAAAGGGACAAAAGATGCGCAGTAGCCATAAACACTAAGTTTATGGCTACTGCGCATCTTTTGTCTCTTTCATTTTCTTGCCAATATATATGCCGGCATCTGTACTGAACTTAAAATCTTAGAACACAATTTGTTCTTAAAACTCTCATAAATAGGATGAAATTGTAAAGATAGGAACATTATTAGGATCAGATCAGGGTTTTCTAAAAATATGCCCAAATACATACAACAATTTTATTAAGATTTGAAATTTACTAAGGGTCTGTTACACAGGTTCCGGATAGCAATTATCTTAATGTTAAAAATTGTATGCAGTTATGACATCTAGAACATTATCCTTAATCAGTGAGACAGGCCCTAAGTATTCAAAAATCGGAACAAAATGTTTAAAATGATGACGATTTAGATATTTTTTGAGCACTTTAAAACCAATGTTTGCGTCTTTACGCCATTAGTCTTTACAAAGAATTGATTTGAGCAGTAAATAAAAATTAATTGTGTTTCCTGAGCACATAGCTATAATTACCGCGGAATATTTCTACGAGTAACGTTATAACTTGCAGTTGTGATATAACCGCGAGGCGCAGGCGCATGGATGGAAGTGAGAGCCACTGATGCGAGTAATCAACGTATGTTTTTCGCGAGTAATGTTGTGTAATCGTATTGGGAACGCAACGTAACACGTAAGTATATTTCCACAAAGAAAGTATTTTCTTTTATTCGTTTATTTGTTTTCAGGCAACGGAGGCCCATATATGGACGTAACAGGTATTTATAATACTGTGACTCTACTATACTGTTAAAAAACCGGTCAAGAGCGAGTCGGACTCGCGCACCGAGGGTTCCGTACCATCATAATAAATAGACTGCAGAGTAGAACCGATAGTGGAACTAATGTTAACTTTTTTAGAAATTTGATAATCTAAAATCTAAAAAAGTGCGCTATATTGAGACATCGTTTTATTTTTCCTGTAATCTTTATATAAACTGCTATCACATAGAATTATTTCAGATTTTTCTCTTTGCAAACTTCGGAGATAAGGGAGGGGGGGGGGGGACACGGTATTTTTTTTTACATTTTTCATCATAAGTCGAAAACTATGCGGCCTAAAAATTGTCATCTTAAACCATTCCAAATTTGAAGTTGATATCATTAGTAGTTCTCGAGATAACCAGCTGTGACAGACAGACTGAGTCACACCATAAGCGTACGGTTTACCATTTTGGTACGGAACCCTAAAAAGGTAGGTACTTATAAGCAAGTGAATATTAACCTCAGATAATTAAATAATAATAATAATTTATTTCAGGCAACAGAAATATAATGTACCATATTAGGCCCTAAATACCTTACGACTAACATACATAAAACATTATATCAATATATTATATCGGCCAAAAATCTTCCTTCATAAAGGTCGACAGATGTTCAGTCGGCACCCTCACCACAAATGAATTGAAGTTTAAGTTATGGCGGGACTCCAATCATCTACCCTCAGCGTATATTTGGCTTTTATTCTAATGTACTCCACAATGTCATCGGATTTTGTGAGGTAATGCAGGCGGGACACTAAATAATGCTCTAAGATTATAACCATGACTTGCTGTAACTGTAACATGTAGTTGTATGTACTGCACTATATAAATTTCTACTGTTTCATAACGTAACTAGCTTCCGCCCGCGACTTCGTCCGCGTGGATATTAGAGAAGATCTTTAGGGAATTTTCAACCAGGATCCGACCAGCCGTTTTTACGCGATTAGGCGGGTCACCACCAAGCGCGCTGCCTCGCGAGGCAAGACGTTTGCCAAGACGCAAGGCGTTTGTCGCACGAGGCTCGCTCGCTCGGTCGACCCGCCTAATCGCGTAAAAACGACTGGTCGGATCCTGGTTGAAAATTCCCTAAATCTTCTCTAATAATCTATAATCTCTATAATCTTTTCTCCAAATTAAGTGATTTTTTCTTCGAAAATGAAGGATTTTTTTCTATACACAACTTCATACCCCTTTTCACCCCTTCGGGGGTAGAATTTTGAAAAACGCTGAGACCCGCATGTATTTATTTTCAATCTTCAGCCTAAACACAAAATTTGAAAATCCTAGCTTCAAAACTGAGGGACTTTTATACAAACTTTCATCCCTTATTTCACCCCCTTAGGGATGGAATTTTCAAAAATCTTTCCTTAGTGGATGCCTACACTGTATGAGGTATCTGTGTGCAAAATTTCAAGTCTCTAGGTCCAGCGGTTTGGGCTGTGCGTTGATAGATCAGTCAGTCAGTCAGTCAGTCAGTCATTCAGTCAGTCATTCAGTTTACGATTTTATATATTAAGATTAAACGTTTGTTGATCTTAAAGAATAAAAAAAAAGTTGATGGATTTGTCACGGTCAGTCATCTACACAGACGGGCATGCATTGCACAAGCGATCCCCTTGTGAATGATATCAAAATAAATTCTTATTGTTGCTAATGCCGAGGAAACTTTCGATTCAAACCGATTAATAATTTCCTAAATATATTTAAAAGACGTTAAACTGATGAAAATGAAAAAAATATGTTGAATAAATATAATAAGAAAGTACAATCTTTACGTGACGAAATCTTCAGAATTAAAATCTTTTGCCCTAGAAAAGACACCAACGCGCTCGAGTAATAAGTAGAATAATATTATTTGCCTCATTTTCATGAGTACACAAAACTGATAATATAACGAAGATAATCGTTGTCAGACTCACTACTCATGAACATTAGGAAAAATAGAACAATTTAAAAATCTACTTAGTGGAGAAAAATGATTTTAGTGGGTTTTTATCTAAATATATAAAAGAAGACTCTGAGTGACTGACTGACTGACTGACATATCAACGCATAGCCCAAACCGCTGGGTCTAGAAACACCAAATTTAGTACATAGGTTCCTTATGAGGTCTAGAGGTGCACTAAGAAAGGATTTTTCAAAACTCACCCCCCAAGGGGGTGAAACGGGGGTCTAAAGTTTGTATGAAAGTCCCTCAGTTTCAAAGCTAGGATCTTCAAATTTTGTGTTTAGGCTAACGATTGAATATTAATATACACATGTCTCAGCGTTTTTGACAATTTCACCTACCTAGTTTTTGACGATTGCGAAAATGACATTTATTTTGAAGTCCAACACGGTGGACATGATTTAACCCCTAAAGGTGTGAAAATGGGGTTCAAATTTTGTATGGAAAAATAATAAAAAGTAGACATTACAACCTCAAACTTCGTAGGAGCACGTCTAAAAATAAATATAGGCAACCACATATTTTGTGATTTTGAAAATCCACCCCTTAGGGAGTAAATGGGGTAAGTAAACAAAAAAATCGATATGGATGTCGTTCTTGAGGTTTTATGGGATGGTGATTGCGAAAATGACATTTATTTTGAAGTCAAACACTGTGGACAGGATTTAACACCTAACGGGGTGAAAATGGGGTTCAAATTGTGTATGGAAAAATAATATAAAATAGAGATTACAACTTTAAAATTCGTTGGAGCACGTCTAAAATAAAGAGGCAAACACATATTTTGTTATTTAGAAAATCATCCCTTAAGGGGTAAATGGGGTAAGTAAAAATGTAAATCGATGTGGATGTCGTTCTTGCGGTTTAATAGAATGGTGATTGCAAAAATGACATTTATTTTGAAGTCGAACACAGTGCGCTCAGCCCCAAGGGAACGGGAACGGGAACGGAAACGGCTGGTCGGATCATGGTTGAAGGTTCCCTAAGGATTTTCTCTAATATCCACGCAGACGAAGTCGCGGGCGGAAGCCAGTCTAGTATACTAATGTTTGAATCTATTCTAACTTATTCCATTTACGATAAGCGAAAAAAATAAGTTTTGGCTAAGTTACAACCCCTCCAGTCACCCTTTTTTTGCTCACAATCACAAAACAAAGAGTCACTTTTAAGATCTGTTTTTCAATACTATGAAAGCTAAAATAAGACGTGCCGGACTACAGCTGCGCCACAAAAAAAAAGTTGGAAATCTGACATTTTGACAATGCCACGATGAAGTCTATAGTTTGTCGGAGTTTGTCGCCAAAAACCAGAGTTTGTCGGTCTTCCGTTTAGGAGATACATGTGGCTCAGCTGTAGAGACGTCTCTACAGCTGCGTCACACAGATCTCGAAAACGGAAGGTCGTAGCGAAAATCTGATTACTTGTATGTATTGCCGTTAGTTTGTCGGAGTTTGTCGCACAAAAACCAGAGTTTGTCGGTCTTGCGTTTAGGAGATACGTGTGGCGCAGCTGTAGAGACGTCTCTACAGCTGAGCCACACAGATCTCAAAAACGGAAGGTCGTAACAGAAATCTGATTACTCGTGTGTGTAGCCGATAGTTTGTCGGAGTTTGACACCAAGAACCACAGTTTGTCGGTCTTGCGTTTAGGAGATATGTGAGGATACGCTGTGGAGACCTTTCTACCTGGATCTTGAGAACGGAAGATCATAGCGATAATCTGATTAGTCATATCTATAGTCGGTAGTTTGACCGAGTTTGTCGCCAAATATCAGAGTTTGTCGGTCTTGCGTTTAGGAGATATGTGAGATTTTCGCTACGACCTTCCGTTCTCGAGATCCAGGTAGAAATATCTCTATAGCATATCCCCACATATCTTCTAAACGTAAGATTGACAAACTCTGATTTTTGGTGACAAACTCCGCCAAACTAATGGCTACACATTCGAGTTATCAGATTTTTGCTACGACCTTCCGTTCTCAAGATTCAGGTAGAAAGGTCTCCACAGCGTATCCTCACATATCTCCTAAACGCAAGACCGACAAACTCTGGTTCGTGGTGACAAACTCCGACAAACTACCGGCTACACACACGAGTAATCAGATTTCTGTTACGACCTTCCGTTTTTGAGATCTGTGTGGCTCAGCTGTAGAGACGTCTCTACAGCTGCGCCACACGTATCTCCTAAACGCAAGACCGACAAACTCTGGGTTTTGGCGACAAACTCCGACAAACTATAGACTTCATCATGGCATAGTCAAAAAGTCAGATTTCCAACTTTTTTTTTGTGGCGCAGCTGTAGTCCGGCACGTTAAAATAAGGACTTTATTTTTACTGATAGTTGACCATTATGGTCATTATTCGATATAATATCAAGATATTGTTAAATGTTTTAAATCATAGAAGTTATTATTTTCTCTGTAAGTATGTGACAAAATATCGGCACTTTCATTGGTATAGACCTAAGTAATATAATAAAATAAGGAAATTATAATCGGTTGGAAACCAAAGTTTTCAATATGTTTTGCTCTAATAACGACTTGATCGTGAACATGAACACCACCCTGTAATGTTTAAGCTGTTGGTCTATCTATACCAATACCTATTGGTATGATAACTTGACTAAATTAAGATAGGAACCTATCCAAGAAGGGTTTATACCCTTCTAGGAGGTTATAAGGGTTAAGCTACATTGGCTCGAGCGCTATTCTTGCTCTAATCTAACGAAATGTTGTTTAGTGTGGAACAATGTTTGAAAAAGATGGAGGTTAAAAATATGCGGTGTCAAGTAAACGAGCATACCTCGTCGGAGGAATCGTTGCAGTCATTGGAGCCGTCGCAGAAGTAGTCGGCGGGCACGCACGCGCCGTCCGCGCAGCCCAGGTGCGTGTCGTTGGCGCAGCTCGCCTGTTCCAGCAGCGGCCTCGGGATGAGGATCTCTACGAACAAACGTGGAGCTTTCAATCAATGACGAAGGAATAACATGGACCTGACACACCTACGGAAAAAGCGTGGATACCTACTTCATTGTTCTCCATTCAAACGCAACTAAACATGGCGGCTTAGCTTAGTGTACATTACACCTTATGTAAACAGCATAGAGTCGAAATTGTAACATGTAAACGCAACACAATATGGCGGACACGGCACGCGCCTGACGTCACAAATCCTTTGTTATTGCAGTTTTTGCCACTTCCATAGGCTTCCTTTTTCTGAGCTTTCAATAGGCATGGGCAACAGGGGACATGAGCGCCCCCAAAATCGTACACGTCACATAGAAAAAGCTTCTAAAAATTTACAGAAAAGCAATTGTATTATTATTGGTGTCCCCCCAAAAATAATTTAGTCAAGCGTGTTTATTTAAATTTGGTAAATTATTTTTTATTAGAAAGAACCAAACCAAACCTGTAGCAAGATCACAGTTGTAGACATTAAGCGCACGATCACACTTCTGCCTGTTGACGTCAAAGAGCAGCCCTTCGGAACATCGGAACTCGTACACATCGCCGTCCACGCACAGGTAGTATTTGGCGCATTCTGCTAACGTCCACGTGGATTCCATCGTCCGATCTGGGTTTCTGTGATAAATTATAAATAAATAAATAAATAAAAATCAGTTTATTCAGGAAAACACGTAACTAATCAAAATATGAACTGCTCTCATAAAAGATTTAGTTAGGTACCCTGTGTTACAAGATACAGGCACTATATTAATTAATATAGGTTACTATCAAACTATCGTAAGTAAGCAAACTATCGAAATATACTTCGATACCTAAAAAACTAATCGAATTACTATTTAATGCTATGGTGATTCGTTTGCTTCCTCATATTAATTTGCCTAAAAAAACAAATCGAATTACTATTTAATGCTATGGAGATTCGTTTACTTGCTCATATTAATTAGTTTACCTAAAAATAAATCGAATTACTATTTAACGCTATGGAGATTCGTTTGCTGGCTAATATTAATTAGTTTGCCTAAAAAATAATTCGAATTACTATTTAATGCTATGGAGATTCGTTTGCTTGCTAATATTAATTATTTTGCTTAAAAATAAATCGAATTTCTATTTATGCTATGGTGATTCGTTTGCTTGCTCATATTAATTAGTTTGCCTAAAAAACAAATCAAATTACTATTAATTGCTGTGAAAATTCGTTTGCTTGTTAATATTGATAAAACGAAATGTAACAGCGCTTTTGGGCCATTCTGCATCATCTCAAGCATTAGCAATGCACTTTTTAGGGTTCCGTAGCCTAAATGGCAAAAAACGAAACCCTTATAGATTCGTCATGTCTGTCTGTCTGTCCGTATGTCACAGCCACTTTATTCCGAAAGTATTAAGACTACACAGTTGTAACTTGGTAGGTAGATGTATTCTGTTAACCGCTTAACGAATTTAATACAAAAATAAGAAAAATAAAAGATAAAGGGGGGGCTCCCCATACATGGAACTGAAACTGAAAAATTTTTTTTTCTTCCAACCAACACGTGTTGGTTGTCTATAGATAGGTCTTTAAAAATGACATTAAGGTTTCTAAGACAACTTTTTCTCAAAGTCAACCGTTTGAAAGATATTCACCGCCAAAGTGGTAAAATGTGTGTCCCCCCCTTTAACTTTTGAAATAAGAGAGTGAAAAATCTAAGAAAAATATATGCTGTAGATCTTAATAAACACTTTCAACCAAAATTGGTTTGAACGAGATATAGTAATTAGTTTTTGAGATATAGCACACTTTCCAAAACCGCAAATATAACTTTGTCATTCATACCAACACTGTGAAAAACAAAGTTATTTTTACAGACGAAAAATTATAGGTGGTATTAAATATGGTATGGTATAAGGTAACTACGGAACCCTATGGCGCGTGGCCCGACACGCACTTGGCCGGTTTTTTTTAGTATTGTGTGTTGGTTCGCTTATACCTAAGCTAATTTTTTTCTTCTTTCTATTTATTACCTGTCAATGGACTCTGTACTTGATTTAACATTATTAGGCTTGATTTAACATTATTAGACTATTAGGCTTTAGAGAAACAATCTATAATTTTAAATTACGAGTAAAAGAACACGACACGAAGATGACAGGGCCAATAATTGTTCACTGTGGTGGGAACATTTTAAACTTTAGATTACCCTTATGTAACCCTGTGAACTACGGCTTTACGTGCTGAGACAATCATAAATGAAGTTAGTGGTTAAGAACCTTTTAGTAATGATTTGACAAAATTTATGTCTTGCCATGGAGCACCCACTGTTTGGATTTGAGGTAAAATACAGTAAATGAATGAAGTGTTGTTATATAAGGATGGCTTCGCGGACCACTTCTGGTGCTTCCAGGGACCACCAGTGGTCCGCGTACAACCGGTCAAGAACCACCGGAGTTGATCGTAAAGCTGCTGACTGTTAAACCGATTATAACCTATTTACGAGTAGGTACTTTAAATAAATAGCCTGAAGCTTTACACGCTTATAGCAACAAAAAAATCTGAAGCTGCATCTCTTCTTCCAATAAAGGAAATATTTGTTTATATTCCAACGATTTTTTTTTTCAATGAGTAACAAATAACAACACACTGTTTCTCGTTGGGAAAAATATTTAAAAAATCCCAAAGACTTATTTTACTACGTTTCGTGTGTTATTTCGTAGATAACATAAAATCACGACCATTTGTAGAGTTAAGCCATACATAGCGCCTCGTTTTGAACACTTTCATTTTTACTTTTAATTAGTATAAATTGTGTTTTTGTCATTCAAATGGTGTAATATTCACACCGATCAAATGAACAGCGAAAGTAAATTTCTCGAGGCACACTAGGAAATAATACGAAGTGGTGCTCGCATCGTTCAAGGTTGCGGCGAAAGTCGTGGGGTCATCGGCCTCAAAGTTTCCCGCGTTTCCTGCCTGCGCGTGCGGCGCCACTGCCGCGTGCGTTATGCACGCCCCCGGAAGTTATGTCCGAATGCATTTTAGCGGCCTAAATGCTTTCTTTACCCACTGACACACATTTTATTATTTACAAACTAGATAACTGCCTTTTTTGTGAAGATAGTGTTGTTATGGATTCATGCTTTCGTGTGATTTATAATTAAGTAGAAGATACTAGTAATGTTAAATAGGTAGGTATACTTGAACTACCTATTTTATTGTTTGAAAATATTTTAATGAAATGTTTAATTTTGAGATTAAAAGCGAAAAAAGTTTTCTATTAGGTAAGTATAGGAAGATTTTTCCATTTTTAATGAGATAAGTAAAAAATAGGTAAGTATAAAGAACAGACTTTTAGAATTAGAGAAAATTATGATAGGTATTTAAACATATTTCTTTTTTATGAAATAAAGCTAAAGCCAGTTTTTAGTTCATCAATTTTTGTGTGTTAGTATAAATAATCCTATTATATTTAAAGACTGCATTTTAAATACGAATAGATGCTGTACGATTTTTTGGCAATAGATAACTTTGACACAAAAAACAAGCACAATTTTGGAAAATAACTTTTGTTTTCTTTTTCCAAATGTTGTAAGTTAGGATGGCCTCCGTAGATGTCTAAAAATTTCGGAAATTAGATTTATTTTATTGCTAATGCTGATGGTCAGTAGAAAATTATTACAAATAATTTTTCCTTTATGTAACTGAGCCCTTATAGCATCCTTGGTAGGGCATGGAACCGATTTTAACCGATTCCAAAAAAACCGGGAAAACCCGATTCTTTTTTGTCTTGTGAGAATCGATTCTTAAATTAGTAAGAATCGATTCTCGATTCTTTTCGATTCTCGTTAAAAAAATACCAAATTCCCAATTTTACTACTTAGACGGCTTAAGTTGTAAATGTTGTGATGGCGCGCACAATAAATAATCGAATAAACAACAAACAATTATAAAAATATTCGATTAGACCGTATGGGCGATCGAAAAAAAATCCTTTTATGTTTGACTGTTATTGTTCCTACTGCTTCAGCTTGGGCAAAAATTCTTTCGTATGTAGTCTGTTCTCTGCTAAAGGTCGCATTTCTGAACCGATTCTCGTGAAATTTTGTGGGCAGGTTCGAAAATGATATAGTTTTTTTATGCCAGTTTTTTGAAATTTTTCATATTGGTGGAGATATGGTAAAAAAAACATATTTCAGTCCGGCTTTCCGGCTGTTTGTTCTCCTCTACAGGTCGAATTTCTCAACCGATTCTGGTGAAATTTTGTGAGCACGTTCGATAATTTATCTAAAATAGTTTAGTCAAGCAATTTCTCTAAATTTATCTAAAAGAAATATTCACCCATTTCGAAAAATGATCTAAATTAGAAGCACCATCTAGCTGCGAATACTCCAAATAATATACCTAACAGCACGTAATGTGTGCTTTGAAAACCTCATGGGAACCTTTTTATTTTTGAACAGATTATTGTAAGAGAAGACTGGAAGAAATGAAACAGTACTAGTAACATACGGCAAGGGTCCTACTCCTACCTGCACGCGTAGCATGACCAACATTGAGATAAGATTCGACTTACAGAACAATGGCTTGTCTACACCGAAATGTCACTTTTGTCGGGTTGAGATCGAGATACTCATGCTCGCATTCCTATGTTCTCGAGCTCGAGAGAGCTTTGTCTACGGAAGTAAAAGCTTTTTTGAGTGTCTCTTTATCTTAGAACTTATTAAAAAATAAGTATCATGTTTAAACTAAATCATTTCGAATCATTTTAGATAATTTCGACTTTTATTGATGTTGAAATAAAAATATTACCTTTTAAAACTCATATTTGTATTAAAAGACATAAAAATGTTGTAAAATTCTGAAAGCGAGTCCCATCTGTCTGTCAAACTGTGCTCAGGCAATCGAGAAGATCGAGACGACAAGTCTTCGTAGACAAGAGTCCCGTTTGCTCATGCTACGCGTGCAGGATAGGTAGGTACTATAGACCCTGTAAGAATTAAGCAGCTGTTTCTTTTATGTTTTCGTGTTTTATTTTAAGTAAATAATTTGATTTTATTAAAAAATATTTTAAAAGAACGCGTTTTTTCTTTATTTAACATGAAACAAAATTGTAAACAAAAAAACAAAAAGAATCGAAAAGAATCGGGTACCCGATTCCTTGGTCGGAATCGGAATCGAAATTTTCGATTCTTCAAAGAGGTCCGATTCTGCATGCCCTAATCCTTGGTCCATGGACCTAGCTAGAACTTTACTCAAATTCTCGTCTCAACTGAGAAGACTGACCGATATTTTGCAGACGAATAAATTCATATGCATTAGACACACTTTTATTTCGGTTAAGTCCAAAGCATACAATTTTCTAGTCGAGTCGACTACGGTAAAAGTGTCAGTATTGCCGCCCGTGGTGAATTCGCAAGTTGGCCTGATGTTAGTTACGCTACCAGACCTCAGATTTCTACTAATAAGGTTTCACTTTGACTACGATACGAAGTGATTTGACAAATTTATTTGATGGTGATACATCGAGCATAGTCTATTAGCATCGTTTATGAAACTGCCATAGTTTTTAAAGTTTGAGGTATAATGGTATTTATAGGTAAGATCGGAGTAGATTGCATTCATGATTACAGGGTTATTTATAAAACACCAACAACCTCGCAGTTGTACCTATTAAACAAGATCGTTTGATCTACGACTTTCCGAAAAGGACAAAAAAGTGTCAACTTTTCAAATAAAACAATATTCACTCCATCAGATGTTCGGACTTAAAATAGTATTTTTTCGGTAAAGTCGTAGAACAAAACGTTTATGATGTTAGTGTACCTAATCGTACTCCTGCGAGGTATTGGCGTTTTACAAAAGACCCTGTATGTATAAGGGTTAAAGTAAAGTAAAAGTCTGAACAAGTGCTTCATAACTACCTAGTTATATTAGGTAAGCAGGAGCACTACCAAAGTTTTCAAAGACGACGATGAACTTTGCCTTTCAAAGATGTATAGGATGGGGTTTAGTATGAGTTTTCGCTTTATCGATTATAAAAATGTTAAATCTAAAAATTTTGTAAAACTGGGCTAATTGCCCAGTTCGAGGCAATTCTGTCAAACTATCTTTTTTTTTTTTTTTACTGTTGTAATTCAAACTATCTTTTATTATTGTAATTTTTCCCATTTCCCTCCCCAGAGTACCAAAGGCACTCTGTTTTTTTAACAATTTGTATTTTTAATATGGGAAAAACCTGTCAATATCTTCAGAAATATGAGTAGGTAGGTACCTAACGTAAGTAAGGTGCGAGACGTTTAAACGTAAGAAATTGTAGTTCATTTAAACTTATGGATCGTAGCAAGTGATTAAAAAATAGAAGATTGTTTTTGCAGTCGAAATGATCTCTAATAGGTACCCGTAGAATGTGTCTATACCTAGTACGGTATAATTTTGGGTAGGCAAGTCGCCCTTCACCAAATTGGCAAGATTATTTAAAAAACTTTATGTTGTCCATAGATTGGCGAAGGTATATATTCTTCTTGGAATTGGTCGAGAAAAATTCGCTGCTGTGATTTCACTGTCTACCAACAAAAAAGGTCGATGCGTGTTATATTACGATTTAGTTTTTATAGCTTAGCCGGTGTATGTTAGGAGTATGTAGTAGAGTCACTGAAAATATCAAATGCAACTAATATTCAGCGTCAGTAATTTGTTCAGCAAAATAACCGGCAGCCAAGCTCCAGTGAAGTGAGTCAATATTTAAAGTGTGCATCAGCGCATTTCATTCAGAATCATTCCAGAGTTGTAGACAATGTTATAATGTGGCAAATGCTTCGTTAAGTAAATTGTTCAGGTAGGTACCTAGTACTACCCTACCTACCTACTTACTTTCATTTCAGTCTTGTAATTTCGAAAACGTTTAACGAAATAAAACTATGAAGACTATTTCATTGTAACAAAAAAAATGTATTCGTATTATTTAAGTATGACATGTATTATGATGAAACGCTAAGAGAAATATTTAAAGAAAAGAAATTTCTTACTGTCACTAATATTTACATAAGTACTTGAAATTTGTACATTTATTAAATATAATATATGGAACTGTACCTACAAAATCTCTTCGTAACCAACGTAATAGATATAAACACAATTTAAATTATCCAATTGTCAAAAATAACGTGTAGGTACTATAAAAGTAATAGCCTTGATAAAATCTTAAATTTTTCCCCTTTTATTTATTTTTATTATTTACTTCTTAAGAGGCATATTACGTTTCGACTGTGATTTTTGCGTAAAATTGCCAATTTTGGGGTTCTCGATCTCAGAAACGAAAATAAATTAACAGTTTTGACTTATTGAATAGTGTAGAATAGCTATTGGAATAGTTCATAGCGGCCTCGCTTTTTTGAAAATTTGCTTATAAGTATTTATAATTAAACCCGAAATTCCAGAGAAAGATTTTCATCAAATGCGCGAAGGCACTTTTTTGGAGTCATGGATTGAACTACTGTGCTAAATAAATGAAATAAAAAAAAAAATATCTCTTATATAGTGGAATAGTTCATAGCGGCCTCGGAATTTTGAAATTATGTATGGAATATGTGAAAAAAAATCCCAATCAAAATCCATAAAACTACTAAAAACGCTCAGAATTAACTGTGAATTTCTCCTAGATACATAATTATTATTACGTAACATTTATATCAGAATAATCTTTACTTCATAAGAAAATCAAATTTCATACTTTTATTTGTTGTTTGTACTTGTTTTTCTTTCTGTGTATGTTCAAAGTTGACTCTAAGAAATCGTTCACCAACTTTAATTTTCCTTTCTAACCCTTTAACTTTCCAGTGTATCATCATATTACTTTTTGTCGCGAACACATATAAATGTATTTAGTAGACCCAAAGGTAGGTTGTAGCGCTAAAATCCGTCAAAATCTAAATTTCGACGAAAAAATGTGATAGGGCCCTTAATCATTTGCCAACAGAGATTAAAATATTAGGTTTTAAATTTAAACAGATGTTAAAAACATGGCTATATAATCATGTTTTTTATAGCGTAACAGAATATTTAGAGTTTAAGACAAATTAAATTGTTAGTTGCATGCCTGATAAGGTAAACTGTTGATACCTACTCTAATTTTATCTTTTACATCTTGTCACACAGTTTAAATTTCTAATAAATTATAAAAAAAGATATTCTATTCTATTTCTATTCTAAGCTTAAAAATAAAAAAACCTGAAAAATCGGCCGGTGATATGACATTTCACATTACTGCTCAAACTCCTTTTGCTCACATGTTTACATTCCACTCCTGAAAGAAATATAATAAAATAGAAAAGAAAATTCACTTCGAAAAAGCAAAAACTTTTTTGAAAGTAACACCGCGCGCTTTTAGTTTACTAAATAGGTAGGTATTAACATAAACTTTGTTTGTCACAGTTTAACTAGCTTTTTAAAAAAGGTCTTGAACTTTATTATCAATTTTTTAGGAAATTTTATTTACCTAAAAAAAGTATGATTATCGCGAAAAAGTACGAAAGTCGCGAAGCCATATCGTGCGGCTCGTGTGTCCGGTTTCTGCAGAGGCACTGAGTTATCAGTAGCAGCTATTCATTCTCTCAGGCCATTTACTTTCTTTCTTTTCGCCGACAAGGGGGGCGTGTAAATCGCAGGTGGATTATAAAGTTAACACTTGTGAAGGAGAAGCCATGAAAGCTCTTTGTATGGATGAAAGCACAGGCACCCACCGCTGTATGCTTGAGTTTTCGTCCAGATATTTGGTTTATTAAATCCAAAGCAAAGCCAACAGCTAATTTTATTATAACAGACTATCTTTGAACTTAATTAACTCTAATTTACTTAATTAACTCTAATTTATGAAGGTTAAAAGACATTGAAAACAATGGCGGTAGATTTGACGCGCGTTGATGTCTTTTTAAGGAACAAAAAACTTTTTCTTTTTTTTCTTTAAGGTGGTGGTACCCTGAGCGAAAGTGGCGCCGCGGTGAATTTTATTTAATATTATAATTCTAATACACAATTTTAATAATGTTTATCGTGGAGATTTCAGATATTATCCCCGTCAATTGGTAATGCGCTGGAACCTTGTCACATTAACATCCACGTCGACGTGATCCGCAACAAAAAATGACATGAAACAAGAAAATTCTAATAGGTAATCGAATATATTAATTATTGAATTATTATTTTTAATAAGATAGGGTCTAGGTATATAAAAAAAATACAATTGTTTTTCGTTTTTGAGGTTAAAATCATGGCCACCAGGCGCATTACCAATTGACGGGGATAGTACAGTCTAGTATTTTTAGACGGTATCGTTACATTCCCTAGTAGAGTGACTACTAGAAGTAGATAGAAAAACTGCTAAAAGTGGCCGTTTTTGACACATTTGCTATCTACTTCTACGAATGACTACGAGGGCATGTAGTGATACCTTGTAAAAATACTAGACCATGGGCCCTAAAATCTCCACGATAAACATTACCTATTAAAATCTTTTTCTATTAATAACTTATTAAATAAAAACCTCTGAGGGCGCCACTTTCGGTCATACAACCGCCTTAAGGACGTAATTTCAGACTATTTTTATTTATTTATTTATACTAGTTTTGAGGTAGGAACTCTTCAATATAATATATTCGGCGAAAAGGGAAGTACTTCCACCGAGCCAGGTGTATTGCCATCCTTACTAATATTATAAATGCGAAAGTCCGTTTGTTTATTTGTTACGCTTTCACGTCTTGACTACTAAACCGATTATCATGAAATTTTACAAACACGTTGGAGTATAGAGAAGGTACCTTTCATTTCCGAAAAAAAGTATTGAAAAAAAAAATACTTTCCACGCAGACGAAGTCGCGGGTAGCCGCAGAGGCGGCGTAGCATGGGTTGACACCCGGGGCGGTTTTCTATTTAGCACCCCCAAAATAAAACAACAAATACTAAACGTGCTTACTAAACCAGAGCCGGATTTAGAGTGTGGAGGCCCTGGGGCAACAAGGGAGTGGTGGTCCCTAATTATTTTTCAAATATGTTAAATGATATTTTTTTTGCAAGCAGGTCCGCCGTTAGGTCTAAACGCCCGTGTGCAATAGAGATTATGCCGCCCCTTTATCTACGACTACCTACACTGACCTTGTCAGAAAGAAAAGATTTCTTTTGAGGGCTAAACTTAATTTAACTCTTCCCTGCGCTTAGTTTTTGTAAAATTCTACACAAGTGGATGGTTTTTATCTTTGTAGGTACTCACTTCTCGTGTAGAAGTCTAGTCGCGGCGTGCGAAGCGCGCCGCGCGCTTCGTCACGCTAATGGTATCTTACCGTGGCTCCAGGAAGTGCGGTGATTTATCTCTTTTCCCGCGAGCTAAGTTTTTGTAAAATTCTACATAATTGGATGGTTTCTTGAAAGATACCTTTATATTAGTACCCACTTCTTGTATAGAAGTCAAGTTCACGCTCCAAGCCGTGTGTGCTGCGATTAATTTCTTCCCCACGCAGTTTTTGTAAAATTCTACATCATTTTAATCATTGATGATTTCATTGAAATCCAGCTCAAATCGTTATACTACGCACTATTTCGTTGTGTAAGATTTTCTTAATAAAATAATTTATGAGGAGGCCCCTCTCTAGTGGTGGCCCCGGGCAGTTGCCACAGTTGCCGACCCTTAAATTCGGCCCTGGTGCGACCATGAACTTTTTGAAACTTAGACACAAAACATCAAAATACAAAATAATGTCAAATGACTAAGACATTTTTTTGTAGAGATAAAAATCAGAGTGTTCTTCAACCACCGATTTTGATGGTTGTTTGGTTGCTGCGCTCTGATCCACGGAACGGATAACACGGGCGTCGCCAGAATTCTGTATCGGGTGAGGTTTTAAGAAAATAAAACTACAACAATGTAAATGAAATGACATTTATATTTTTATTAAATGAACCCATGGGCATTAGAGGACCGCTCGGAGAAATAAATATTTAAAATTAAAAATGTAATTTAAATGCCTGTATACAGGTAATAGCCTTATAAAGCCGAATATGGTGGATAGGGACCATCAAACTAAACAACTTTTAGTATGGGACCAACTCTGAAATCCCGAAAATAAAATCTGCTGTTTCATACAAAAATTAATTACGAAAATATCAAAATGTATGAAACAGCTGATTTTTTTTCGCAATTTCAGAGTTGGTCCCATAGTAAAAGTTGTTCAGTTTGATGGTCCCTATCCACCATATTCGGCTTTGTAAGGCTTTTACCAAACACCCTGTACAGTAAAAAAAACGGCCGGGCCGGGCAGCGCGATTTTTAGTCAGTTTCATCCACTAATCTTGTAAGTTGTGATCTTGCCTGTCTTTAAAAAAAACGGCCGCGCAACGCGATTTTTAGTCAGTTTCATCCACTAATCTTGAAAGTTATGATCTTGCCTGTCTATTGAAAAAAAAACGGCCGCACAGCGCGATTTTTAGTCAGTTTCATCCACTAATCTTGAAAGTTGTAATCTTGTCTAACTATTGAGAAAAAAAAGGCGCGCAGCGTGATTTTTAGTCAGTTTTATCCACTAATCTTGTAAGTTGTGATCTTGCCTGTCTATTGAAAAAAGAAACGGCCATGCAGCGCGATTTTTAGTTAGTTTCACCCGTTTCATCCATTAATCTTGTACTCTTGCCTGTCTATAGTAGAATAAAACGGCCGCGATTTTTAGTTAGTTTCATCCGCTAATCTTGTGATCTGTAGTTTCTTACGCGAAAATTAATGTTTTCTAGAGAACTTTCGGAACAGCAGTTTTTCCGGGAGATTTTTAGATTTTTCGGGAGTCGAGAGACCACTTGGAATTCCGGGAGAATCCAGGCAAATCCCGACCATCTGGCAACCGTAGGTAGCAGTGGAAACGGGTATGGTCGCCAAAATTTGTAGCAATGTATAAATATTTGGATATAGGTACTTAAGTAAAATGACAGGAATCAAACGCATGCAAGCAACGATAAGTATTTTCACACCTACCTATTTTCCCGACGTTTCGACCGAGTTGCAGTAGAAAGAACCTGCGTGCGATAATATTCGATCCAATGGTTTGTGCCGCTTTCCAGCAAATGTTCAGCAATCGCTGATTTATTAGTTTGCGGTTTTTTACAGCTGTGATATATTCACGGACTCTTTCAGTGATAGTTCGTTTCGTCTGACCAATATAACAACTACCACAGCTGCAATATATCTTGTACACGCCTGGTGTTTGTAATGGTGTGACATCCTTTGGCGAACCCAATATGTTGTTGACCTTTATGCCTGGAGTGTAAACTGTCGGTACAGAGTATTCACGTAAAACGTGGCCGATCTCATCTGTTACTCCTTTATCATAAGGCATGTAGGCTGGTTGTCTGCTAACCTCGCCGAGGTTACGTCGGGATGCCAAAACTTAATAATAATAAGTTTTATTGTATAAATAATCACGAAAGAAAGCTTTACCATTTACTTACCAAATCAAACTATGAACTGACAGATGTCAAATGTGATCTATTAAAATGGCGCATTTTTTTAAATTAGTTATTTTCATTTACTTACAAGTAAGTGACAAAATACTTCGCTCACTGCAGTCCGGCACGCACGCTAGAATATGTATACCAACCCTTGACCTACCCACTAAATATTTTCGCGGTAATCGGTGCTGCTGCTGACTGTTGACTGCCGACAGCCGAGCGGTGCACGAAAACATACGAAAATCCAAATGCGATGCGGTGGGTGTAATTCAAATGATCGGTGACAGATGGCAGCGCGGCAAGTTCAAAATGTTAATATGTATAATAATTATATTTCTCGCCTTGCCTAACTTTATTTTAATGTTATAGATCAACTAGCGGCCGCCCGCGGTTTCACCTGCGTCGCGTGGTTCCCTACTATCTGTGTGCCAAATTTCAAGCAAATCCGTTGAGTAGTTTTTGCGTGATTGAGGAACAAACATCCAAACCCACAAACTTTCACATTTATAATATTAGTAGGATAAATAGATGATGCCTATTGTATATTTCGGGGGGGGTGGGGGGGGGGGGGGGTGGTTTGAACCCCCAAACCCCCCCCTGGCTACGCCCGTGGGATAAGCTACTGACAGCGTTTAGAGTAGGTAATATTTCACCGAGCCACGGAACGGTTAGAGCGCAGTGCACTCGAGCCAGGGGCGGCCCGAGGCAAGTTTTATGATGGTGCAAGATTCAATTATGGCGCACTCCTTTCTTGCTCCTAATACCTATACAGGGTTATTTGTAAAACACTAACAATACCTCGCAGGAGTAGATTACTAACATTATAAACAACAACATTGTTCGAGTTTTAGTCAGTTGCATCCACTAATCTTGTAATCTTCTCTATTTACCTTGCTTGCTTATAAAAAACGGTCACGCAGCGCGATTTTGTTAGTCAGTTTCAATCGTAGCGTCGTCGCTCGTCACCAGGCAACAACATGATTGATAGTCGATTGGTGGTCGGGCGTTTTGGGCAACCCACACAAGAGGGCGCCCAGTGCGGTCGCACCGCCCTAGGGCCGCCCCTGACTCGAGCGAAGCCACGGAACGTACACCGGGCAGATGAGATGCGCCAGACCGCGAGTTGTCGCAATGCACGTTGGCACCCCTTGGTGCTTGGTACCCGGGGCGGACCGCCCCCACCGCCCCCCCCTTACGCCGCCAGTGGGTAGCCGCTAGTAATACAAACCTACTTATTCGGTCATATAAAAGGTGAGTTGTATAATAGTACAAGTAGGCACACCGTCATTTTGTACTCGTTCTACCAATGAAACTAAACATATTTGCCAAAGAAACATGGGCCTTTTGTGTTGTGTTTTTTGTTCTTCATGTTTTTTTTTACTTTGCCATAATACTTAATACAATATTTTAGCTGTCTAATTAGTATGAGAGGACCAAATTTTTTTGTCGTTTTTCGACCCATGTTTCTTAGGCAAAATGTTTTTTTTTTCATTGGCAGAACACTCGCTTAAGTTACCTAATTAAAATGACTCAAAATGACGGTGTAAGTATTTCTGACTTTCTTTTTCATAGATTATAGTACTTGGTCCAAAATGACTTCTAAAATAATACGGTTTCCCATTTTCACAGAAAGTTTCCATTCCTACTGCATAACAAACGAATGAGTTAAATGATAGAAACTGAGGCGCAGTCTCGCTAAATGTTGAGAACGATGTAACTAAATAAATATCAAAACCACTTATAACTACAGGATGTTTCATAAATCATCTTCTTCTTCTTATTTTTGTTATGGCAATCTACTTTCCTCTTGGAAGTAATTTTTGCCAGTGTCATGTTTTGAATAGTTCAGTATTTCTAGATTTTCTAGTAGATTGTTTCAGTTTACATTAAAATGCGGGTGCATCACATTCCAATGCTGCTTGGAGCATTTGGCAGCAAGTATATCAAGACAGATTACTCGGTAAGTTTTGCCGAGGTAGCGACCACTACAATAAAAGTCTCAGCTTCACACAACCAAGATCGCGCCTATTTCGATTATCCCACATATTGTTCAGTTGCGTAGACACTTGTACCACAAAACTGCACCAATTTTAAGACACAATATCCACTATGAATCAATTTGCGAATAATTAAAATAGTCGCCGAACTGAACTCGACAAAATCCCGCCAAAAACTCCTTCATAAATCATAATAACCCAAATTATAAAGTTTTGTTTTTTATTTGTATGAAAAACTTCAAAGTGACAACCTTTTTTATACGCAAATAATAAAATTATTTTCGATTATCAATCCCAGGCAAAAGCAAAACCATAGAAATCGAAAATTTTTCTATTTCTATGAGCAAATTAGGCACAGGGTTGCCACTATGCAGTTTATCAGATAAAGTTAATATACCTTTCCCACTGACGTCCATATTGTATAATGGACGGACCTTTTCCGCTAGGTATATTAACTTTATGGTTTATCACGAAAAAAGATATTTTTTTTTTTCAAAAAAGTGGTGGTCTTCTGTCTTTATAAGTAATAATTTTCCGGGGATGTATGCATTTTACCTATCTACCATATTCGGCTATAGGGTTTTTTCTTTTGTAACACGTTGTAGAACCAAAACTCAAATGTCGTCATATTGATAATACTTACTTATTATAAAATAGGCTGTAGCGTAATGCATTCGGTTGCCGAAGAGAATCAATGACGCCGCACAGCGTAACCGCCTGGCCACTCGAAGTGGCAAGCGGCGCCAAAGAGAATGCAAAAAAACTAGTGTTTTAAGCGGCGCAGCGGCGAAGCAACGTGTGAATTTATTGCGTTTGAGTCAATAGGTACACCTGCGATTGTGCCCACATCTATTTAAACTATAAGAAAATAATAATATAATATAACGTAATAAAAACTTGGCTGTATGAACTTAGATTCCTTTACCTTCCCCTATAATAAGGTGTAGAAACTATTTTAATCTGTAAAATTTTTGACAATTGGTGCATTCCAGCAGACTGATCGCTGAGTCATTGATCGCCTCCATAGAGTACATTTTAACCATGGAAAGTAAACTACTTCCGTGGATAAAAAATGTGCAGTACGAGGCAAGTGACACTGTTTCGACAGAGTGGGGATAAGTTCGCGCATGTGCACTTGTGAGCGACCAATAGCGCGCGTCCCTCTCCCGCGCCAGCCACCTGCATACTCACCACTATGCAAAATACGCGTTCCGAATCTTCCCCCCCCCCCCCCCGATTTTAAGATGGTTGCCTCTTACAGTATAATAGTGGTGACCAATAACTTAGCGATTGGTCTGCTGGAATGCACCCAATGACATTTGTATTGTGATATTTTTCCTTTCTCTTTCTTTAGTCTGTGTTGCAGTGTTTTTGAAGCCGGTTGTGTTGTGTTGATATAATCTGAATTGTTGTATAGGATACAGGCTGTGTGCAATCTCAAAAGATGAAATGTATCAAAACAACGTTACAAATAATTTTCTTGCTCAATGTATGCTTAGCAACGCTGTCCCCGCCATCTGATAAAAAGGGACAAAAAGGCGTGAAAGCCCAAGATGGGCCCCGAAAGAACAATGTTTTAGATCGTAAATTAGTGAACGAGACTCCACTTGCAAAGGATATCATCAAATATCATGCCACGTACCATCAAGATGTCGCTACCAGAAACTTCAAAAATTCTGTTCTAGGCTTTGTAACACCTGTAAGTTGCCTAATAAGGAAATTTATATTTTCAACATTATCTCTCAATCATTTGTTTTATAGAATACCATCGAACCTGGCTCTCCAACCCAAACTCTAAATAGCTAACTTATGACTAGCTATTCATATCAATTATCATTTATTTTCAGTGGAACAACAAGGGCTACGATGTTGCTAAAACATGGGCACCAAAGTTCAACTACGTTTCTCCAGTATGGCTACAAGTTAAGAGACAATCACCCAACATTTATATTATATCAGGGCTGCATGATGTAGACCACGCTTGGATGAAGATTGTCCGTCAGAAGGGCTCACCTAACAATCTGCGAAGTAAATTATATCTTTGTTCTATAACGGCTGGTTTATACGGGGTCAGTGACTGGACCCAGTGATTCGGAATTTCGGACTCAGTAACTGGGTACATGTAGGCAGGATCGGCAGTAAGTCGTATTGTGCCTGAAACTAGAACGAGTTGTTGAGGGAAAGCTGGTAGAACAATCTTTATGGTAGATTCCAAGTTTCAGTAGTTTACAATCGGTTACATATGTTCCTCATACAACTGTCACTCGATAGTGACACACTACATGAGACTGATACTGAGAAGACTTGAATACAATCAGTGGTCACGTTCAGAATCTAGTTATAAAAGAAGAAGATGTCAAGTTGAGTTTTGCAAATAAACTACAGTGTATAAAGACTCCTGGTCCTCTTATTTCCACACTTGGGCAACCGCCCAAGATGGGTGGCTAGTCAGCTGGACTGACATGCGAGCGAGAAGTCGGCACTGGACTGGGTTAATGTACTGCCATGTTTCTGACCCCGTATAAACCAGGCATTAAACTTTGATTTAGCCAAAGAACTGTGAATTAACTAGTAATATACAATGTATTTGTTTCAGTTTTGCCTAGAATCCTCTTTGAAAACTGGCAGCCATCAGATCTGAAATCATTTTTCATGGAGCCAAGTGCGCACACTGAACAAAAGGCTTTGATAGATGAAATCAAGAAGGCCTGCAAACAATGGAAGTTTGATGGAGTTGTACTTGAAATATTATCACAAATAGGGAAATATGTAGATAAATCTGTAAAGTTCATTCAGCAGTTTGGTAAGTTATATTAGATTTGTAGATGAACCAGTCAGCACACCATAACAGCATAACAGTAAAGCTTAGTTCCAAATCACAGTAACAGCACTGTTAGCGTGACTCCATATAAATGCAGTAGATACACAAACAAGGGGAGGGGCAAGATAATATTAAGGAGGATGAGAAAAATATAAATTGTAGGTGCAGTCAAGAGCACTTAGTGAATTTATTCAAGTTTTGATATGCTGCATTTATCGAAAAAGCAAGTCAATTGCACGGCCTTTAGGACTTTGATTACTTTTCACTTGCCTACATTTTTTTCACCTCTTGGGGCAGCTGCTCCTCCCTGCAGCCTAAATAAGGTTATTGTAGAGATAGTTCATATTTTGAACTAGAAGTTACCTTATCACATTGAAGTGCACCTATTAAAGTTCAGAACTTTAAGTTCTGTAAACAATAAAATATAGTATTTAAAGATTCACCTACACAAAAATGTTTATAAACTGCTTGTTTGAATTCATCACAAATTCCTGCCCAATGTTAAACAATTTATGTGAGTTGCTTTTGCTTACCAAGAAACTGCAAAAAATTTATGATATTTTGTTCAGGTTTAGAGATGAATGAAGATGACTTGAAGCTGATTCTGGTGTACCCACCGTTCCGAGGTTATCCTACCGATGAGTTCTTCGTTCAAGCCTTCAATGATATTTACCCTTATGTTGAAGCTGTTTCTGTTATGACATATGACTTTTCAAGTCCTCAAAAACCAGGTAAATATAGAAGTCCTAGACTGCTATTATATTTTATAGAAAATTTTAATCACAAATTAATATGAATGGTTTAATTAAGGCTATTTTTTTGCTATTACTATTCAAAACACTATAAAAATTCAACTTTCTTTTTCTAGGTCCAAATGCACCATTATATTGGATGCGACTCTGTGTAGAAAAACTTATTGATAATGAAGAAAATCCATCAAAGAGGTCTAAAATACTGATTGGTCTCAATTTCTATGGAAACTCTTACACCGCCAATGGTGGAGGACCAATTGTCGGCACAGAATACATTGAACTACTGAAGAATGCAAAGAATAATCAGGCGTTATCCTACAATAACAACACTGCTGAGAATTACATTGAAATCCGGTAAGGTTCTTAATTTGTCACAGAAGTTTCTATTTGTCTGTACCGTTGTCATATAACTGAACCAATTCCTTTGAAAATTGGCAGATAGATACCTTAACAACCTGAACATTTCATTTCTTTGAGATTCCTATTTATATTGAAATCAATCGGTTGGTTAATTGGTAATATCTACACTGAAGTCCAGTGATAATTTATGGAGCAAAGTCTCTTTATGTTTGTGAGCAACAATGGGAAACAAATCATCATCTAATTGGGGCATGTTGCTGCAAAAATTGAGTTTTTAATAATGTTACTCAGTTACCATGTTGCCTAATGTTGCTCTACAAAAATACCTGCCCTCCTAGCATGACCAGCATAACACGATTTATATCGCGTGATATAGCGTTTCATCACGTTTAAATGTCAAACCGCACTATAGCGGAGCGGAGCGGCGCGGCGCGGCGCGGATCGACGCGGCCAAATATTATTTCTATTGATTGCAATGATGCAAACCGCACTATAGCGGAAGCGCGGCGCGGCGCTGCGCGTACTGGCGCGGCGCTGCAGACTTGGATGCGAAAGAATATCTTGTCGTGCCGCGCCACGCCGCGCCGCTCCTCTGCAGCTAGTGCGGTATAGCTCGCGGCGCGGCGCGGCCGAATATGCTTCATAATCGACCTTAAGTCTACAGAGAGTATTTGGAAATATCTACTTCTACAGATATTTCTGTGTACAAATTTTGATCAATACACAAAGTGGTATAAATTTTACGTGATCATTTCATAACTCATCATATATAATTAAAAAAATGTATAAGGATGTGTTTCTAAATCGTTCCTTGGAAATTCATTCTAGAGAACGCGTGACCGAGCGTTCCCTTTTCGTTCGTGCGTCTAACTTCAATGAAATCTTGCCACGTCTGGCATTTTGCGCCGCTCCGCTGCCGCGATAGTGCGTTTAGGAGAGACCGCGCCGCGCCGCGCAGCGCCGCTCTGCTGAAGCACTGTGGCTGAAGTGCGGTTTGAATATGAATATAAGATTCTTGGGTTTGACCTTAACTGTCAAAAAAACACAGGAGTTTGACAGTTGAGTGTCAGTAAAATGCTATAGGTATCACGCGATATAAATCGGTCATGCTAGGCAGGCTGGTGTGGATACCATTACTTATCAATTTATCACTATAGTAGGTAAGTACTCTGATAAACAAGTGTTTTGTGTCTAATATTTGACGTGTTTTTCAGGACATCTCAAGGTGCAAAGAAGATATTCTACCCGACGTTGTACTCCATACAACGGCGACTGGACCTAGCGCGTGAGTTCGGAACTGGTGTAGCCATATGGGAACTAGGTCAAGGGCTGGATTATTTCTACGACCTGTTTTGATCGCTTGTGATATTATTTATAAGGCAAGAAATTGTGATGGTGTGTGAAAACTAGTCACACTTATTTATTAAATAAAAGACATTTCTATTCCTGATAGTAATTTATTTACTTGTTTTTTTTAACATACTATCTTATGCTATTAATAACTTCAGTCTTTGCTTTCAAAATTTTACAAGGATTATGAAAAGGTACATTATGATATTTCAAAGTATATTTTATAGTGATAAATGTTACCATAAAACACCGATGATAATAGAAAGCGACCCTAAATACCAAATAATAGCCTCATTGATATTGATATGATAATAACGACTTCAAATATAAATAATTATATCAGCAAACAAAGCCGGTGACGGTGGGTAGAAGTAAAGTCAAGATGCTAATATTGTGATTTTGACTTTTGAGTCAACTTTAAATACCAAAAATTGTTATGATAGGTATAAAAAACAACAACAAAACAATAACTAATTATTATCCTACTGTAAACCCTGAATGATATAATACTTTTTATGACTCAAAAATGTATGAAATAAAAATGTATAAAAAAGTGACCAAAGGTTTATCTGAAAATGTAACTAGCAAATCAAGGTCAGTTTGACAGTGACATTACTTTGTTTACATTTTTGTTGGGAGACTTGGTAATCCGACTTTAGAAGTGTTCTTAGTACTTATTACAGAAAGTTTCAGTCATATTTTTTTTTTCTTTTTAGGTTTTAAATACTACTTTACCTACAGTCTGAGCTCATTTTGTGTTTATTTTAACCCAATATGAAGCTGATATTGGATAATTAAAATTCTCTTAATACGAAATGCTTACAACTATTACGAAACTTTGGGTTTCGCGACGAATCCCATCATGGATTGAGGACCTTTCATGACTCGATGCATTAAGTCCCAGCACATTTTAGCGGGGAGCAGGCTGAAATAAAAGAAAAATAATATTAGGGTGTTAGTACACAGGAAAGGACGAGCTCAGTGGGGCGCAGTGGTTTAGCGCCTGGCCCACCGATAATGTATTATCTCAAGTTTCTGTGTGCTTTGGAAGGCACGTTAAGCCATTGGTCCCGGCTGCATTTGCAGTCGTTAAAATCCACCAGTCCGCATTGGGCCTGCGTGGTGGGTTATGGCCCATCCTCCTTATCCACCCATAAGGAAGGCCTGTGCCCATGCAGTGGGGACATTAAAAATGGCTGATGTCGACACAGGAAACAATTTTATTTATTTACACTTTATTGCATAAGATAATACAATTGGCGGACTTAATACCTTAGGGCATTCTCTAACAGTCGACCGGAAAGGGAAATAACAATGATTAACATTCTTTAGTTATCCTTCCATCATTCCCTCAAGGTTAATTTGAACTAAACGCATGATGAATATAAAACAGGTTATTTATAAAGTGAGTATTTTACTGTACACGAAACTGATACGGTAACGATTAGTTTAGCGTAATTGGGCCCCTCTTCCGTAGGACGGAAACAATTTGTTGACGCTCCTTGTTCTTGCAGTTGCAGAGTCCAACAGTAACATTAACTAACACAACAACTGGTACTGGTACAATTTATTATTGGTTAATGATTAAGGAGGTTGTGCTCACCACTTGAGCGGCAGCAGGTATCTGACGGAGCCGGGCATGACGCAGTTGACCTCGTTCTTGCGGATGGAGTCGATCATGGTCTCGGCCACGTAGTCGGGCTCCAACATGGGCGCCAGCCGCGGCGTCGCGCCGTTGAACATGCCCGTGTTTATGTATGAAGGACACACTAGCGTCGCGTGGATCGTGTTGTGGCCGTGAGCCTTTAATAAAATTAACAATGTTTGGTTAGTATTCTGGCACTGAAGTACCTTATATTTCACAAGTATTGATAAAAAATGGTAAATTTCTTTTTTCACGAAAACTTTCTAAAATAAGAAATCTGCTCAAGCTGCTGAATTTGCCTCTTTCAGTGAGTTTACGGTGGACCGGTAACCCGCTTAGCTGCCGAGCACCGATCCCACTGTCACGATGTGGCATTTAATAATGTTATATCAGCAAGCAGACCGTATGCTTCTTTACCCCATCAGGGTAAGAAAACACCTGACAGTACTGGCCCGTAGCTCCGTGAACAAGCTCTCGTGGAAGCCGACGGTGGAGAAGTAGGTGGCCTTGTAATCGATGCAGCGGTAGGTGCCGAGAAGGCCCGCCACAAACCCCACTATCACGATGTGGCCTTTACAGTGACCACGTGTATCAGCAAGCAGGCCGTATGCTTCTTTACCCCATCAGGGTAAGAAAATCCTGACAGTACTGACCCATAGCTCCGTGAACAAGCTCTCGTGGAAGCCGACGATGCGACGATGGCAAACTTGGTCGCACTGTAGTCGGTTCAGCGGTAGGTGCCGAGAAGGCCCGCCACCGAGTTCACCATCACGATGTGGCCTTTATTTGATAATGTTACCGCGTATATCAGCAAGTAGGCCGTATGCTTGATTCTTCCTTAGTGATGAGGATTCCGGTTGTAGTGCGCTTCCACCTTCGGCCTTTTCGTCACTTAACATCAGTAGCACTACCATGAGTTTACAAAAACCATTATCGATATCGACCGCGTTAGCAATTTGTATGGGAAATTGAAGCAGAGCCTCTAGCGGATACGCGAAGAACTAAAATCTATAGTAAGAGTGCTCACCATCCACGAGTTTACCATCCTCGCTAATGTGAACTCGATAAGGTAAATGTCCTATATTTCGGCATGTTAAGACTCTTAATGACTTCAAGATTTTAAAATTGTAATATTTTAGGTTTTCATGATCGAGTATAGTGCCCCGATTTATGAAATTGTGTTGTGTCATTTGCCTGTAGTATCGCAGATATGATAGATGTGCGGATGGGCTATTAAAAGGTTTCATATTTAGAACCAAATAAAGATATTTTAGTATTGAAAATTCTGATTTTTTTTTTGGGAAAATCGAAATTGGCGGAATAAACGCCAAAAATTCTTACCAGATGAAATAAGGATAAGGAGTAAGAATAGAAAGCTGCATAATCAGCGAGAAATATAGGCTATAGTTGTTTAAAAAATAGAAATATCTATAACCTCTATAATAATTGCAATAGTGAAAACCTACCAAAAAAAAATCCTATAAAATTATTTAGCGTGAACTGTGAAAACCATTGATAATAAATAAATAAATAAAAGATTTTAATATAGTCTTCTTTAAATTATTCTAATCGGACGTTTCGTTTGGAAGTTACTACGAGTATATGGGATCATTTTACCACTTAACTATTTAAAGTTTTATTCAAATTGACTTTCTGTGAGCTTAAAAAGTAGGTACATACGAGCGCTAATCTTATGGTGGTGACAAGGAATACACGCCATAAATCTGTCTGTGCCGACGACTGAGAGTTTTGAACGTAGCATTGCCCTCAGTCACGGTAACGGATAGATACCGTAACCTTGTCTTAGTTCAGTCACCAAAATGTTGGTACTTGATTTTTAGACATTTTATGTGCTATATTTTGTACTAATGTAGGTGTAATAATTAATAATTTGTGACAGAAAAAAAAACTAAACGAAATAACTTACTAACACGAAATATTGGTCGTTTACCTTAGTTGCTGTAGTTTGCAATTATAATCCGACTAAGTAAAAAATCATTAGTTAGTGCGTGTATACCGAATGTAAGTGAATTTTGAATTTATGTTGGTTACTATCTTTTTACTTTCCTCTATGGTTTCTATTTATGTCAAATCTTCCTGTGAGTATAAATGTTCCTTGTGTCAAATCGAAAATGTCAAATGTAATTTTCACGTTTTAATAATTATTTATTTTGTGTTTTCTTTGCGTATTTTGTTGTGTAAAAGCTAGCTTGTTAAGATTGATAAGAATAAAATTAGAAGCAGTCGATTAGAGGAGTTTATGGAAAGGTGAAATAAAAGGTTGGTAAAGTCGCATTACTCATTTCCCAGCAAAAATGTAAACAAAGAAACGTCACTGTCAAATTGACAAACTGACCCTGATAGTGACATTTCCAGATATTGAAAACCTTTGATCACTGTTATAACTTTTTAATTTGTTTATTATATTTTGAGTCATAATGAATATGATGTCATCCAAGGTAATTTTAAAGTAGGATGGTAATTAGAAATTTTATCTTTATAACCTATCATATTTTTTGATGTTAAAAGTTCTTGAAACGAACTGATAAGAAAACTTTACTTAGATATTGACTGCATGTAAACTATCAAAAATACGTAGCATCTTCGCCTGTTCCCCCCCAATACCAAAAGACAAATGTTACTACTACATCTACTACATCTACTACTCGTAATACTATTTTTTTATGAAATTTTATAAATTAACCAAAGGTTGACGTGTACGGTTTGCAGTTGATGTGTGCACAGCATCATAAAAATCTTTTCTACTATGAAACTGTTATTATGAAATATTAAATTATATTACTGTTTTTGCCGCAAAACTCATAATTCAGAATACTTATCTAATCTATTTTTATTATGTTTGTGATGAAAAATCATGTTAGTGTGTTTATTTCTTGAATTAGCAATATACTATTTATTTTTGTGTTGTTTTGTTCTGGCAACACCTTTGTTTACATTTTTGCTGGGAAATTAGTAATGCGACTTTACTTGATACAAATCCTCGGACGATTCGTCCAAGTACAAATCATTAGAAAACTCAGATAAACCTAAATCCAACCAGAAAAATACTTCCATGAAAGTTTTTATTAAACCTTACGCTGTTTTAGTTTAAGTTTCTCTTAATAATTGTTTCTTTATATTTATGATTAGCTATCCATGACCTTGATTTGTTTTTACTATCGGCCATAGATGCATTAATTGCAATTTTTTAAAGACGACCTGCCCCATGCTCCAATTGCCAACCTTACTTTTAAAGCTTAAAATATGAGCAATAGACGATTAAATAACGTGTCGTAAGCTTATGTAAATCTCAGACTTTAATATTGTGTGACAAGCTTACGACACGTAATAACGTAGCGTTCAAACGCATAGAATGTTGGCCATTTGAGTAGGGGGACAGCGTGATTACGATAATAGCCTAGGTCTTATTTTAACACAATAGAGCTTAATGAGAATCCCACAACTTATACAACTTATGGTTTACTTATTTCATTACAGATAATGTGTGTATCATCCCACAATCGACAAAAATATCCATTTTCCTTCCAAATTAATAAAAACGTACAAGTTGGACGAAATACAACCTGGCAGAGCGACATGCGGCAGATACCTACGATTTTTGTGCCTTATTCAAATATGATATATTAAATAAACAAATAAGGCCCCAAATGATACAAATCTACGAGTTAAAGTGAGATCTTTTTTTAGGAATATATAACATAAATCTTTACTTTGTAATAATAAATATTCAAATTTATTGATAAGTTGTTTTTATTTAATATGGGTTCATATTTAACCTCAATTTTAAATCAAAAAGTTATAGGCCTTAATTTAATAAGTGTAATCGATTTATTATGGCCAAAATCAAGTTTTCGGAAAATTAGATTTAGTTAGAACTGTTTTCTTATATTCCTACTGTTAAATAATTAATTAAATAATATATAAAGACTTAAAATTAGATAGGCCTTATTTGTATCAAGTATTACGTTGATATGGACGGAATTAACATATTTGCAACTAAGTAGATTATTATTTAGATTTAACACAATATTTTCTAATTTTGTAACATGCTTGATAGGAAAGTACTTAATTATTTTTTTTTACATTAGTTTCAAAGTGGAGGAATGCGTTACGTTACGGCGTATTTGAATGGTGACCTTAGTAAGCCCACTGAATGGAGGGCCCACCTAGAAGGGCCACTATTCAGCGTTGGGCACAACCTGACCCACCCCCTGACTAGAGGATTTCTAACACGGGTTTTCATATTTATCGGTTTATAATTTGCCCTTGATTTCGTTGCATTATGCAGCTGTGGCGCACATATTTTATGCTAAATAAGCTCTGAAAGACATTATTTAGACTATTTAAGACACAAAAAATACTAAATTAAATTAAAATAGAAGTATTCACGCCAATGACTATGCTGTACCGCGGTTTGATTACATTCTCTTTTGTTGTACCTATTTTTTACATTCCTCTATGCCATAGAGGATAGTAAAAGGTATACTCATTGATCTCACGCCTCAAAACGCAAGTGAGTAACTTTACTACTATAGTTATGGTATTTCTCGATACTATCTGTCAATTAGTAACTCATGGTACCGAATTGCTATGAAAAAGGCCAAAACGTTACTCGATGCTCGCTAGCGAGTATAGTAAACTATTGTAGTTTACTATACCAACTCATGGTAGAGCTACAGGTGAAGTAAAGGCTAAGCAATATCCCGTTGTGCATAAAAAAATGCTTCTTTACCCCATCAAGGTAAGAAAAAACCTGGCAATACTGACCCGTAGCTCCGTGAACAAGCTCTCGTGGAAGCCGACGGTGGCGAACTTGGTGGCGCTGTAGTCGGTGCAGCGGTAGGTGCCGAGCAGGCCCGCCACCGAGCCCACTGTCACGATGTGGCCTTTACCCGATTTGATCATGTCGGGTAAGAACGACTTTACCGTCTGGAAAAAAAATACCGATTTCAGGCTCCACGCAATTATCAGAGTCCATTGACTGCATAGACACTGCATAGACTGGCATCAACGCGGCCGAAATACAAACTAGGTACTCTACTTTGTACTTCTACCATTGAAGGCTTACCTTTATAGGCTTATGGCCCAATTCAACCTCTAGTTGCGTTTTTTTCCTAATTTTGATTAAGTCCCTCGAAAAAAGTAAAGGTAGATAGAGACCATCAAACTGGAAAACTCTTACTATGGGACCAACTCTGATATCACGAAAAAAAATCGGCTGTTTCATACAAAAATTAATAACGACAATATCAATATGTATGAAACAGCTGTTTTTTTGTTTCGCGATTTTAGAGTTGGTCCCATAGCAAAAGTTTGAAATCCCTATCCTATCTACCATATTCGGCTTTAGGGATTTTTTTGTAAAACGGTGTTACTGAAAGATAAATAGGCTTACCCAATAATGTGAGAGGATGTTGACCTTGTATGTGGTTTCGATGGCTGCATCGGAGAGTTCCAGGAGCGTGTAACCGAACACTGTGCCGGCATTATTAATTAATACATCCACTTTGCCCACCTAAAAATAACAGTTGCAATGTATCAACATAAAAATCAAACATGCTGAAATTACGCGATTTGATATCGCGTACAGAGGCCGTACCGGCTAACGAATCGATTATCGAAATGTCTGCTGGGTTTCAATTTAAAACAGAAAAATCAAAGTAAGGAATTTAGTCTTGTACTTTCTGTTGACGTAATTTGGAAGATAACGATGTTCGTGTGACATCATGAATTGGGGTTCGCCATTTTCGCCCAATTGGGGCTCGATTTATCTGTTTTAATTTGAAACCCAGCAGACTTTTCGATAATCGATTAGTTAGCCGGTACGGCCCCAGGTCAGGGAACCGAATGTTAAAAATTTAACGCTGTATGCACTCTAAACTAAAAAAGTAGACCATAGAAACTCAAATACTTACAAAGATAGTATTTGAATTTCTAAAATGTCTTATTAGGTAATTTTATTTTAAAAAGCAAGCTTTGTAACTTTTTAAAAGTAAGAGAAGAGGTCCTAATCGTATATCGTAAAGTACGATCAGAATTAAATAAATCTTGTTACTACAAAAAAACTAGAGCGTAAAATCTGTATAAAATACTGACCTCTTTCTTAACTTTTTCCGCCGTCGCGTAAACTGCAACTCTGTCTGCAAGATCGACGACGTAGCTTGTTATTTCGAAGCCTTCGTCTCTTACAGCTTGACACGTCTTTTGCAGCCCTGAAACATTTTTTTTTGTTATTGGAGTGCATCATATTTATTTTATAGTTCAGGATCTAGCAACTTGAATACCTCTAGAAAAGGTAGTTTTATGGACCTCCCTTTTTATAGTTGGGTACTTCTATGAATACTCCGTCGTATATTTCTTATGCGGGACTCGCTAGCTATCAAGCTTTTTCAAATATTAAAACCCTAAAAACCACCGGCTGCTTCATAGTTAAGGTGATTCTCTGACCGAAAGTGGCGCTCTCAGAGGTTTTTATTTAAAAAGTTTTTAATAGAAAAGGATTTTAATAAAACTTTTCGTGGAATTTTTATTTTTAGTTTCATTGTCTAGTATTTTTATTTAGAAGGTATAACTACATTCCCTTGCATTCGTAGAAGTAGATAGAAAATGTGTCAAAAACGGCCACTTTTAGCAGTTTTGCTATCTACTTCTAGCAGTGACTACGGGAGAATGTAATGATACCGTCTAAAAATACTAGGATTATGGGCCCTAAAAATTCCACGAGAAGTTTTATTAAAATTGTGTATTAAAATTACAATATTAAATAAAATTCACAGGCAGCGGCGCCACTTTCGGTTAGGAAAGCGCTTTAAAGGCGCCGTACTGCCTACTACTAGTGCCGCCAATACATTTATTTTTATTATTCGTAAACCAAGTCAATATTTAAAAAAAAGCTAAGATCATGCCAATCATGCCCTCATAAATTGTCTCTAATATTTTTTAATAACTCCTCAACAGTTTTTATTCTTTCTGTAAATTTTAAAATACATTCTAGCCAAAAGTGGCCACTTTGAATAGCAGTAGGGCGCGTTAAATTATAGATTTACGACTCGTTCAAAACTATGTCGGCATAAATTGGCGCCAGGTACATATTTAGAATGTACTTGGCCGCCATTGAAACCTAGTTTTTGAACATACCTTCCACATTAATATCCCAAATGACAACCTTGGCACCAAGCCTCGCTAACTTTATCGCTAGATGTCTCCCCACCCCTCCTCCTCCTCCAGTGACTAAAACCACATCTCCTTTAAGACTCTTCATAGGCCTTAAGGCATTTGGTACTAGGGTCCAGAATACCGACTCCAGGATATAGTAGCAGGATAGAACGAGGAACAGTACGGTATCTTTGGCCAAGTTGAATACCGTCGTCATTTGAGTATTTACGTTTATTTTTGTGCCTTCCAACATTGTGAAACTGGTGCTTCGAGTCCTTGTTGAACTGTAATAAAACATACAGTGTCACTTTAGTACCTACACATATATTTCAAACAACGTTAGTTTTTCCGGACATCGTTAATTTCGTTTTGTCTATAATTATAATGCACCATGTTTCTTTCCGTTAATAAATTGTAGGGTAGGATCAATCATTTGGCAATATAATTATTTTATAATTCTACTTTTTGACGTCCGTTCGTAGATCAAAAGGATTAACATATAAGTACCAACAACAACGTGTTTTGTTAACACAAAATCTGAAAACCATATTATGTAGAACTCTACAATACTGATAATCATTATTATACATCGGATTTTATGTATTTGCATATTTGAATTATGCAAATGCATGTAACTCTATAATTACGGCGTTAATGCATCTTTTAGCCTTTTTCCCCAATCGTGCATATTTCGTTGGTACGCATACACTAGTGCATAGGGAGCTACTTGAGCTAGCCTCTATTTGAATCAATAGAATAGAAATACTGAAAACAATGATCGAAATCGCCAACGCACTTCCTAATTCAATATCAGAAAATATTTGTAAAAAACGCTATGTGTAAAAACCCGACTTTTGAAGACATAAAGAACACTAACGCCTACATCAACTTCTCAGATCGTACCCTGGCTAAACAGGTAGCACCAGAAAATAATAATAATTTTATTTATTTCTAGACAACAAATATCCATTACTGTTAGTAACGACTTAAAAATATGTTAGTTTAGTTAAAATTTGATGAAAATTCAGATTATTACAAGTCAATTACTTACTTAATTGAAATATCACAGCTACAAATGTCATAGTTGAAATGATTAAAATAAATATAATTTAAAAAATTTCATTACAATAAATAAAATTATAATTAAATATATTAAAACTAAGATTATAATGGAGCCAAATTTTAAATTTTGTCCAATGACGTCAGTTGATTTAGAGAGGTCGTTTTCGGCGTACAAATCGATACTGGGTGACAAATGTTACGCGCTTGAAAAATTGAAACAATACTTAATTGCATATTGTCTCAAAAACTAGGCATGCATAATTTCAAGAGTATTTCGTTCTTTTTGTCCGTCTTTAATTAAAATAATTATATAAAAATGTTTTATTTTTATTTTGCATTGTGCATTTTTGGGCATATTAACAGTTTTTAGTGCATATTTTGGCCTTTTTTACTGCATATTTCGGCACTTTATTAGTGCATATAATCCGATGTCTAATCATTATGAACAACTTTTTGTATGTAGACAAGCGATGACTTTTTACCCGATTGCAAGAGGGTTATTTTTTAAGCCCGAAATTGCCAAATATTTACCAGAGTTAAAATATAATTGGATGCGGGCAGCTTAGGACCGATCGTTGTGGAGATCCTTGGGGGAGGCCTATACCCAGCAGTGGGTGTCGTACGGTCGTTATGTTGGTGATTAAATAAAATTATGAAACAGCTGTAACTTTTTCGCGATTTCAGGCTTGTTTCCATTAAGTATAACATCGTGATCAAATCTACAAACTGTTTTCATTGTGTGTTAACATAAAATAACATTGAAATCTATATTTAACTAGAATATATTTTAAAACAATGAGTTTTAACTAAAAATAGTCATGAAAATAAGGTCATGAACATACAAGTCGCGTCTGCATAAAAAATAAGGGTCAATCACTTTGATTACGTTGATCACGTTTTATCATTATGATTATAATTTGTTTATTGCATTCATCTGAACCATCAAGATAATATTTATTAGTAGAATCTAATCCTTAGTTACATTCACTAATACCATTTAAAATCTTCAATAGTGTCTTTACCATCACATAAATATTACCAACTTTCCCGTTTCTTGTTTATTAAAGTTTTGTGCTTGGTCTTCACCTCACCATGTTAAGTGACGATAAAGCCTAAGGTGGAAGCGCACTACTCCCGGAATCCTCATCACTGAGGAACTGGCTATCTTACCTCTAACTGCCGGAACATAACAATTTTGAAATTATTGTTATAGCGTCAGACTTAGGTAAGATGGTGGTAGCTAGCCAGGCGGACTTGAAATAAGCCCTACCACCAACCAAACCAAGTACAAATTGTACTCCCACTGGGAAACGAACCCGGGACCCCTGCGTCTTATTATACGGGTGGGCGGCGTATTAAAGTTAAAGTTTGTTTAACAAACGACCTTCCACTAACGGGACCGTATCTATTCCGACTAAGGACAACACTATTAGATTGCACATTGCAACTGTTTGAGAAACCTACCTAGGTACTCAATTACAGAAATTGCAATACCGACATAATGACAGCTAGTTTTTAGTGTCATTAACTGTGTCGGAATATTTAAGAGAGCGTACAATGCTGGAAGAAATTTTCAAAGTAAAAATTATCGAAGTTATTGACAACATTGTTGTTTTTAATTAATTAATAATAAAAGTAGGGAGCTAGCTAAGGTTTTTTTTTTATTATTGTTTTAAGATTATAGGTTTATTATTCGTTGGCACAGCATTAAAAACCACAAAATTGGAGGTCACTTTACGATTTTTTTTCTTTCTTTTATCGAGTAAAGTTTTAGCTATCATGTTTCTGTCAGTCGCATAACTGAGTAGGTACTGTAATCTACACGTCTATATTATTTTTTGGGACCTATAAATCAAGTAATACTGTTTAAAATCGTTGCTCAAAAATGTGTATTTGTCGTTGTACGGCCCCTTAAGCGTAATGTTTCGGTAACGGGTACTTTGGTTGAGAAACTTTGTTATTTAGAATAAATAGAAATAATACAAAAGTGTATGAAGAACGCTAGGACTCTACAATAAGAAAATATAAAATCCGATTTGAAAGTATTAATCGTGTATTAATGATAAATAGTTATAAGTTTCTTGCACCCGTTCTAACTGACAGCTTAAAAAATAGATTATTAAAAATTAGGTACCTACTACTTTGTCTACTTGAGTGAAAATTATTAGCTTCGGGATTAATTAAAAAATAGCTGTTGAACTGAGATGACAAAGATGATGCCCATTTCTGCAAATTCCAATATATCGATCGTGATATATCTCGACAAAATATTTAAATGAGAATATAACAATTACATCTACCTACTGGAAAAATCCACTTTAGACAATAGTTTCTGCTAAACTCGATTACCTTTGTGGTGCAATCCTAGTTATAAAAGATATTTTTTTTTTCAATTTAATGTTAAGTGTAAGTTTTCAGTCTTCTAATTTATTTAATTGATGTACCTAGAATACCAAAATTTTGATCTACAAATCTAATATTAGTATGCAAGTAACACATAGGCTACTTTTATCCGAAAAAACGCAAGCGAAACCACTAGCAAAAGCTAGTTAAATATAAATTTCGATACATCTCAACAAAATGTTTCAATCCGATCTATAATATCTACTGAACACAAATCATCTAAATTCTAAGTATACACATCAACTTTGTCTAGGGATACAGGTGTTATTTTCATACAAACGAGGTAACTTTGAAGCCTTGGTTTTCTGCCAGGGATGTACCATGCTGTGATCTGATGATTGCCACCCAGGGACTGAATGGAGTAGATTCAGATCGCTATACACACCCAACTGATCTGATCAGCATTCTAAAAGATTAATGGGTCAGAGTTCTCGGTTTGAGGATTTCCATACATTTTCATGCTATTTTCGCGGTTTTTTAAAACATGTCCATTACGTTTTTAGAATGCTCGTCAGATCAATTGGGTGTGTATAGCGATCTGAATCTCCTCCATTCACTCCCTAGATAGCCGTCATCAGATCACAGCACAGTACATCCCTGGCTGGAAACCAAGGCTTCAAAGTTACCTCGTTTGTATGAAAATAGCACCTGGTATCCCTAGACAAAGTTGATGTGTGTATATTATGAAAGCAGTTAAGTAAGATTTCTTTTTAGCGTGTATCCGAAACTACCATGATGTTTCGAATCTTTTATTTGCGAATTGACGCATCAGTTGAAGAAAGTAGGTGGTGGAAAGTTGTTTATTTATGTGCTCGTCGTCGGCTGCAAGTTTAAGGTTAATTTATTTGATAACACAAAAAAATTCCGATACATGCCAGATGCGATACTCAAATTAAAGCAACATAAATGTCAAATAAAAGTTGGTCTAATAATCCAACTACCTAATATAAAAAAAAACAGCCTTTGAAATCTTTTGCTTCAAATTTTAAAACGGCTCAAAAGTAATAAATATATTATTGTTCAAAGAATATTTTTTACGCTTTCGGACTTTAGACTATAATTACTTGATTATTCGATTGATAAATTTTTTTCAAAACACTGATTAATAAACAGAAAAAGACTTAAACCTACGTGAATGATACACAGTTTAATAATATACACGAACATTTCAAAAATATTGTAATTTTTATAAATAAAAACTTGAAAAAATTTTGTTTAGAAGAATATCCTGATATTTTCTTTATTTGTACACTTTTAATATATATAATACAAATACAAAACATACCTTACTAAGAGTAGAAGATTATCTCCAGTTATAAATTCACTATACAATATTTTGATGCGTTTTTTGTCCGTGCGCGTTGTTATGCGCGTACGCCGGTCGGCAGGCTACTGCGCCAACGTTCTACAATCACAGCTTTCTCTTAAAACGGTATAATGCTCCTTAGTTTCACGGGGGCTATAGCAGATACAGGTGCTCTTCAATCTTGATGGAATGTTATCACTTATCTCTGCATGTGAGAGTGTATACACGTATACGTGTTATTGTACGTGTTTGAACCTTACTCTTTACCCCTTTCCGGTTCCGTCACAATATCGAATTACACCACTTTGAAATTCATGACACCAAACACATTGGCATCACATCGATAGCTTGTGTTGTGTATGAAAAAGTATGTCGTGGAAGAATTTTGAGTAATGGAGAAAACGCAGTGAAAAATTATTTTTTACTAAGCTTTTTGCTTCTTTAATATTTTAAGATTTTTAAGATATTACAGTAGCTGTTGCCCGCGACTTCGTCTGCGTGGACAAAGTATAGATAGAAGATCATTCAAAAGCTCCTGAAATCGTTTTAATAGAATCCATTAGCTTTATTTACTTAAGCACATTATGCACATCTCACGATCCTGAACTATTTCTTGGAAACAACATAATATAATATACGACAGGGACTCGGCATATGTTTTGTCGCAACAACACAAAGCTATAGGTAACAACAAAGATAGGGCTGCCCAATGGCAGAAATGACGTTTGCAGTTCGTCAGCATGTTATGGAATGGACAATGACTTGAGTGGTAAAACGACTTTCAAGAGGTAGTAAAACGTGGTAAACCTCCGAAACGGGAAATGTCATGCACCAATTATTATAGTACCTACAGTGCTATTTTTTATACAATACTAAATAATATACTAGAAAAAATACGACCCGCACCAGATCGATTCTCGCACGGGAATCGAACCCGCGACCTTTGGATATTCGGTCCAATGCTCTGACCGCTGAGCTACCGAGGCACTAGTGGCATCGTTGAATTTCTTCTAGTATATCCTAAGCTTACGCTGCAAGCCAGAGCGTTATTTCACCAATGTGAGGAATTACCTCGACATTCAACTGAAATATCTATTTTAACAATTGATTAAGATGTAATAGCTATATAATTTTGCATTGATTTGATGTCGTCGTATTTTTTCTAGTGAGTATATTATTTAGTATTGTAACCTTATAGTACAGTAGCCCGTAGAACATTTAAATCACCAAAAAGGTTACCGTTTGCCGTTGTGATATAGTTATTTATTACGAAATTATAAATACTGAAACCCAAGTTTTACAGATCGCAACCCGCCGTAACCTATATTTGTATATCTCCAAAATTGATATTTTTTTATTTTTCGAGGTTAACCACATAGTTTAGCTATTGTCGTGTTCTACAGCTTGGTTTGATTGCCACAGATAAAAGTAAGACTATAAAAAGTAGCCATACACAGATTTAAGACCTGATGAAAATGGTTGGATTTTATCTGGTCTTAAATCTGTGTATGATCACTTTCCACAGTCTTACTATTATCAGTGGCAATCAAACAAAGCTGTAGAACACGACAATAGCTAAACCATGTAAACCTTGAAAATTAAAAAAATATGATTTTTGGAAATATACAAATATAGGTTACGGCGGGTTGCGATCTGTAATGGTGTGTCCCCACTTAGGTTCGCGAACCTCCGCGCTCCGCGAACCTGCAACAGTGCGCCCTAGCAAACATTTTATTTTCACTTTGGTTATAGTGTGTACGTGTGTGAACCAGGTTCACATACATGTTCGCACACGTACACACTATGGCGCTCTGTTGCAGCACAGCATAAACAATTTTTTTGGTGCAGGTTCGCGGAGCGCGGAGGTTCGCGAACCTAAGTGGGTACCCACCCTAAAACTTGGGTTAAAGTATCTATAATTTCGTAATAAATAACTATATCACAACGGCAAACGGTAACCTTTTTGGTGATTTAAATGTTCTGCGGGCTACTGTACTATTAATTATGTTTTGATTGTATAGGTATATGTTCATATCTGTGCTCTTACAATCGTCAGATACCATCCTATTTATAATGTCTGGATGGCCAAAGATGTAACAAAATACAAAAGAGAAACTGATAAAACTAAATAACAGACAAAGTCTGAATTAAACTGCAGAGATGATAATGGGATAATTAACCCGGGATCTCTAAATCCAATGGCAGGATAATTTTGCTGATTCACAAATCGTCCACCAGTCGGTGCACTACCACCAACTTGGCGCTGTAGCTGATGCGCTGGCGTGTAGATGTAAACCTGTCATTTCGTTGTTTTCTATGAGTTTGCTATCAATTTTTGGATGTTGGAAGCGATTTTACGTAAACATAAATTTTTCTTCCAACACATTTTGGTTTTCTTCAATCTTTAATTCGTTAACTGTCTAATTTCCATAATAATTATTTATTAGTATCAATCATTTTTAGATATAATTTAAAATAAATGGGAAAATCGGGGATAAATGCCCGTACAAAGGTCTCTAGCAGCAGTAGCGCTACCAAGCAGGATTATTTTTGTGATATCCCGCTATTCCGCTGTAAGTGGCTGAATTCTTAAGAAGTTAAAAATAAATAAAAGGGGAAAAATTTAAGATTTTATCAAGGCTATTATGATATTGCGTAGCAAAAGTTTTTGTGCTGAAAGAAATAGCAAAAGTTTAAGTGCCTGCCCTATACATAATAAAGTTTAATTCGTGCTATCCTTACTAATATTATAAATGCGAAAGTCCGTTTGTCTGTTTGTTTGTTACGCCTTCACGTCCTAACTACTGAACCGATCATCATGAAATTTTGCATACACATTGTCAGGGGTATAGAGAAGGACATAGGGTACCTTTCATCCCGAAAAAAACTATTGTTCCCGAGGGATAGTAAAAAACCTTTCCACGCAGACGAAGTCGCGGGCGGCCGCTAGTAAATAAATAAATCGAATGTTGCAAAAGTGGCAAACCTACCATATATGCAGATGCGCACGAGTCTCTTAAGACCGCACTACACTTGCGAAGTTGATCGAAGTTTAGCGAAGACGAGAGTGTAGAGAGGCACTTCGAATAACTTCGTGCATCCTCGCCTCGCCTCGGGCGACTTCCGTTCGTTGTTGGTTTTTGGGCTCGAGTCAGAGGGACGGAGTTGCACGAATACGAAATGGCTCACCACACTAGTGGGATAACTTCAGTCTAAAGAAAACAGTTTTGTGGACATACCCTACGTTTCGTGATTATTGTTTTGCATTTTTTTTTTGGGATTGATTTTTCGCCATGACTACGATTCGGTCCCAGGAACAAACACTTTTATATTATTTTGTTTTGTACTAAATGTATGCACATACTTAAAATACGCTAAAGCGGCCTCTACACTACGAGGCGAAGTTCCTCGCCGAAGTAATCGTTGAAGTTACCCGAGTACGAAGTATGTCGCTACACTACTCGTCCAACTTCGGAAGGACCTCAATCGCTCACTTGTTAGGCAACATGGATGACGTGCTAATGGCAGCCACGTTTGCACTGTGTTCTTTAACGGATCCAAACGTCTTTATTTTATATTTATGTCCCTTATGCTTTGGGTCTCGTTTTACAGACTTTGTTTGAAATTAATAATAATAGCGTTTGTTCCTGTGACCAACTTACCTATGAACAAAACGCAAAATCTTTAACCGAAGCGTAAAAAAATACAAAAACATAATCACGAAACATACGTCTTGTCACAAAGCTGTTTTCTTTTGACTGAAATTAGCCACTTCGTATTCGCCCGACTCCGTCCCTTTGACTCGAGCACAAAAACCGACAAAGAGTGGAAGTCACCCATAGCGAGCCGAGGATGCACGTAGCAATTCGAAGTGCCTCCTCTACACTCTCGTCTTCGCCCAACTTCGATCAACTTCGCGAGTAGTGTAGAGCCCGCATAAGGTACACAATGTTAACGCAGCGGCTACTCGCACGTCACCCATGTCGCTTGCGTGAGCACACGAGAGCGATCGAGGTCCACTTGAAGTTGAGCTAGCAGTGTAGCGACTCACTTCGTACTCGGGTAACTTCCAATAATTACTTCGGCGCGGAACTTTGCCTTGTAGTGTAGAGCCGGCATTAGGCTTAATATGCTGATTATACTGTTCTTTGTATTCTCTACGCGTAAACTTCTCGCCGGTAGAGGCCGCACGCGCCACTAATCGGCATGGCGCGTTGGTCAATACTGAGGATACTACGGTCATTATGAATTGATCGGAGGTTGCGGAATCCTGGTTGCATAATAAATATATTATTATATAGTAATGCGTATTGTAGTCTCTTTGTGGAACAAAAACCTTCCTTATTTTAGAATAAATAAATTTCCCTTTTACGTTATCGTCCTACTAATATTATAAACTAGTCTCCACCCGCTATTTCGTCCGCGTAGACAGTAGACAAATCCCCGGTAAGTATCCCTTTTGCCCGCGACTTACAATAAGGCGACCCGTTTAAATTATCTCGTTAGTGTATGAAAACTAGTTGGTACTACGGAGAGTTCAAGGTGTTTCCCTGATTCTACCCACCCAAATTGTATGAAACATGGCTTATATTTTAAGTTGGACAAAAATTCCATGTGACTTTTTAATAGTCACTTTACTAAGTATGAATCAAAGGTTGTCTGGAAGAGATCACTTCCAGCGATAAGACCGCCTTTGTCCACCATAGTCTTAAGTTTTAGTTTATATTGAATTCCTTTTTGATGTGTGTGCAATAAAGAGATAATCTATCTATCTATCTATATCTTACAAATAATGGGATAGGAACAGAAAACGTTTTCTGACAAATTTAGATGTTGAAATCGCAACATAATCGTAACTGTACTCATTAAAACACACATTAAAACACTATCTTTGATTATGTCACGGCCAAATTGCATGGGTAATTGAAATTTCAACTGTCATTAATTTCACTATCATTTAATACACATTTTTCATCATATTAATAACTAACAGTCGACTGCAGAAGGATGCAGGACGTAAACTTCGTATAAAAAATATTTGAAAAGATCTATCTGATACTTCGATCAAGAATACCCTAGATTCGGTCAGAGTCTCAAAACTGGCACCTCAAATAGCGTGCCACTTACAAACTGGGCGCTTATTTTGCACAAAGTAAGTGGTATAAAATGTGAGTTTGTACAAAATAAGAGGTGATTATGTACAAAATAAGCGCCAAGTTTGTAAATGGGACGCTATTTGAGGTGCCATTTTTGCGCACTGTTTTAGTTCGTGAAGCGTTATCTAGGATATTCTTGATCGAAGATCTGATAACATAATCAATAACGAAGAGAACGCGTTGATGTCTTTTCTTAATAAAAATACAAAACTTGCCCTTGCATTTTATAACTTAAATTGTGCGTTATATTTCCATGGATATTGGCTCCGTGCACGCTTTTAGCGCCACCTAGCGTGTTGCAACTTTGTTGGCTCCGACCTGACCGTTTTGACGTTTTGATATGTAATGGCGGCATTGTGACAAAATATTAAAAAATACAATACATACCCAAGTAACACACGAAAGCTGCTTAACAGCCGAATAACGGATTTCCATCACGCCTAAAGCTGAATAAGGAACCTGCATAAAGGCTGTATACGACCTTATACAGCTCTTACACCTCTTAAATGGGCACAAATTATTCAGCCTTAAGTTCACATAGCTGCTTAAGAGCTGTGTAGCAGCAACTTAACAGTGTAATAAAGGGTAACAGGCTGTGTAGCAGAAATTTAAGAGTGTTATAAAGGGTAACGACAGTACTATGCGCTGAAATTCGACTGACTAAGAGATCACAAGTTACTCTTTATTCAGAAAATATGTCACATGTACGCTTTAATACATATTTTGAACCGCGCAAGGCTGTTTACGGCCTGTGTAAAATTAAGTGAACTAATATTTGAAGTGTAAACGGGAACACTTTATGTTACGTGAATGAATTAGAGTTAACGATACATTGGTGGATAATATTCATATTCATACTCTGTTTGATGTATTATAAAGGGAAAATGACTGGGAACGTAATTTTACTGACATTATACATATATATTATCTAACAAAATTTTAGTGCGCCACGAAAATATTCTGTTTTGAATTAGTTTTGTGATATAAATATGCTGTGATGTAATCTTGACAAAAAAAAATGTAGTGCTTTGAAAAGAATTATAAGATAAAAAGTTATTATTAAGATATTTCTGAAGTTAAAACTGATACATTACATTCCTATTTCTTGCACAATACATCGTAAAGGTTGAAAATTCAATCAGAATTTTTATAGGTTATACAAAAAATGGTGGATTATGTTACTAATTACATTGACTGATTACAGTACCACATTGTTCTTTTATTCAGATAACATCTGTTTTAAGGTACTTATGTGAACCATTATAAAGTAGAAGCCGTTAATTCGATACACTAAAAGCAGCTGCGAGGCATCTAGTGAATGTATAAACAGCCGCTATGCAGATACTATCAATGGCAGTATAAAGGCTGATTAGCGGTAGACATCTTCAGCTATAAGTTGAAATATGCGCCACATATCATCTATTATACAGCTATTCACTTCATAATAGTTCACACGTGCCTCTTTAATAAGTTAGTGTAATAGGAGTTCACAAATACCTTCTTATACAGCATTTGGCGAAATTTTATCCACTAAACAGTCCTTACTAGGGTTTAGGCTTTAGAATATGTTAGAAGCTGAATAGAGTCGAGAAAATATACCTTTATAGCACTCTTAGCGTATTAATGGCGGTTTTGTCGGTCTTAATAAGCCTTAATGCAGCTCTTAATTAGCCTAAGCTGTTTAAATATCACTGACTGCTATTATGCAGCTGTAGGGTCACCAGTGTACTCTTAAAAGAGTCTTAATAAGCACAGAGTTTTAAATAAGTCTAAAAGTGAGTAGTTATACAGCTATCTGTGTTACTTGGGTATTGTGTTATTAATGTAAATTTCAAAATTACTGTAATTTGGGTGGACAAAGTGTTGTGAAATGATTTTTGGTCATTCAAATTAAATATGGCAAGTAAGATTTATTCAAAAAGAGTGTTTTATTTTGGTTATATTAGGGTTTGTTTACTTCTTTTTTAGTTGTAGATTTTGTAAAACAAGAGGATAAAGCTACTTTAATAATTTTATTAAGTGATAATTAACATATATAATTGTTCCTGTATCGCTAGTAATTAATTAAATATCGTTTTCAAGCAGATTACAGAGCCTTCATTATTTCTACTTTTTGCCATCATGAGCGCTGCGATCGATTATTATACCTTCGCACCCAGCGAATAGAACCACAACTTTCAAGAGTATTTTGTAAATGAGAAGTAGCATTAGCCCGCCACCTAGCGGAAAAGTTATAAAACAGTGTTCCAACCACAATGTGAGAAGTGCCCGTCGAACAGAGTTTTACAAGCATGCTCATATGGCAGGTTACTTCAATTCTTGTTAAGTTAGCTCTCTGCTCTTCACTGTGATGGCGCTATGGTCTACCGAATTTCACAACTTGTCCTGAGAATTCTTTGTTTTCTGCTATCACTTTAATGAATATAAATGCATATAAATCAAATTTCATAATAATAATATGGTAAATTTATCTCAACAGCCATAAATGGCTAAATAAAAAAATCACAACAATACACAATTTATTGTGTATTTGCCTTAGAAAACTTAGAAGACTACAATTCTAGCGTCGCCGTCGTCAGTAATCCTCATGATTAGGAATAACATTTCTGTGAGATCTTTAAGACTTTTAGAGTTTGTATTATCCTAATAGTAGAGTGTAAAAAATGACAACGTAGGTAATGTTCTCATTAGAGCCGAATCTTCCTTCGTCTTTACCGTCTTTAAAGTCATCGGAGGACGTTTATTTTGGATGGTCAAGTTTGTTCCGTACCTATCTTAGAAAAATATGTCATTTCGGTATTTTTCCTCACTTCGAGGATAATAGCTGTTTTGTTTTCATTTTCACCATTTTCACGGATAAACTGGCCTTAAACGACAGAGTTAGTTTAATTTAATTTGAATTATTTACCCTATATACAGGGTTATTTGTATAAACACCAACAACCTCGCAGGAGTAGATGCGTGTTCCTCAGTGGCCGGAACACATTTAAGTACTCAGATGGTTTAGTTCCACATAGTTGCTACCTGAAGTCTACCTTCACAGGAATATATCATAATTAATAGTACCTCAACAGATAAGGAAATATTTAACAAATAAAGTGGTCCGGCCGCATAGCAATGCTCTCTGGCCGCACCAACTCAAATTTTAAAAAGTGTGATACATTTTCAAGAAATTTATATCGCAGTAAAAGCTACCTAAATAGTACCTTCCACACGCCAAGTTTCGTAAAATAAAACTCATTGGCTTAGAAGTTACAAGCCGTAGTTCGTGGTCCGGCTGGGAAGCCTTCTCTGCAGCAGGTCAATATCGTAAGTGTGATACATTTTCAAGAAAGTGATATCCCAATAAAAGCTACCTAAATAGTACCTTCCACACGACAAGTTTCGTAAAATAAAACTCATTGGCTTAAAAATTACTAGCTGTAATTTGTGGTCCGGCTGGAGAGCATTCTCTGCAGCAGGTCAATATCGTAAGTGTGATACATTTTCAAGAAAGTGATATCCCAATAAAAACTACCTAAATAGTACCTTACACACGACAAGTTTCGTAAAATAAAACTCATTGGCTTAGAAGATACAAGCCCTAGTTTGTGCTCAGGCTAGAGAATATTGCTCTATTATTTCATCAAACTATTAATTTGTATAATTAAGCTCAAAGTATATCCGGCTAGGAAGGACTACTTTTCAGCGAATGGAAGCAACTTTCGCAAGGGTCGGTCATGGGATGGGTGACCAAAAAACTGTGCTTCAGAAGGAACGTTAAGCTGTTGGTCCTGGCTGCATTTGCAGTCGTTAACACACACCAATCCGCATAGGGCCCGCATGGTGGGTTATGGCCCATCTTCTTTACAGTTCTTTACAGCAGTGGGGACTTTTTTACGAAGCTTGTCGTGTGGAAGGTACTATTTAGGTAGCTTTTATTGGGATATCATTTTCTTGATAATGTATCACACTTACGATATTGACCTGCTGCAGAGAATGCTTCCCAGCCGGACCACAAACTACGGCTTGTAACTTCTAAGCCAATGAGTTTTATTTTACGAAACTTGTCGTGTGGAAGGTACTATTTAGGTAGGTTTTACTGCGATATAAATTTCTTAAAAATGTATCACACTTTTTAAAATTTGAGTTGGTGCGGCCAGAGAGCATTGCTATGCGGCCGGACCACTTTATTTGTTAAATATTTCCTTATCTGTTGAGGTACTATTAATTATGATATATTCCTGTGAAGGTAGACTTCAGGTAGCAACTATGTGGAACTAAACCATCTGAGTACTTAAATGTGGTCCGGCCACTGAGGAACACGCGGAGTAGATTACCAACATCATAAACAACAACATTTGTTCTACGACTTTTATCATAACTCAATACATTCACCAAAAATGAATTTTCAAGTTTTTATTGTACTGTTCGACACTTTTTACGTCTATGAATGGCGGCGGGGCGGGCGGCGGCGGGCGGGTCGCACGCACCAGGCGCTCCGCGTGCCGCGCGTAGAGTTATGAACATACGAACGGTAAATTAAAATAATATTTTTTTTTGTATGAAAGTAAAATCTAACGAATTATCAAAAGTCGTAGAACAAATGTTGTTGTTTATGATGTTGGTAATCTACTCCTAGGTTGTTGGTGTTTTACAAATAACCCTGTATAGTGCATGTCGATTCAGCAACCAAACTCAAACCTCACTTTGAATCTCATTTTATCATTTTTATCGAATTTTAAATCATAAATAAGATAATGATAGGTTGTTTTTTAGGGTTCCGTACCCATAGGGTAAAAACGGGACCCTATTACTGAGACTCCGCTGTCCGTCTGTCTGTCTGTCTGTCTGTCCGTCTGTCTGTCTGTCTGTCTGTCTGTCTGTCACCAGGCTGTATCTCATGAACCGTGATAGCTAGACAGTTGAAATTTTCACAGATGATGTATTTCTGTTGCCGCTATAACAACAAATACTAAAATCATAATAAAATACATATTTAAGGGGGGCTCCCATACAACAAACGTGTATTTTTGCCGTTTTTTTGGTACGGAACCCTTCGTGCGCGAGTCCGACTCGCACTTGGCCGGTTTTTTAATCACAAAAGATTTTCAGATAGCTACTGTAGCTACCTAAAACATTTTGCAATCGGTAAAGTAGCATATTCAGTTAATTTCAGATAACTAATTCACGCGAAGTGAAGTGAGGTTCGAAGTGAGATGCGAGTTTGGTTCCAGAATCGACAGGCGGTATACCATACTTTGTATCTTATCTGAAACTCCGCTGCTGAGATCGAGTCATGCTTCAGAGGATAATATTGCACTGTTGGTATTCACTGCTTTTGCAAGATTGCATATTACAGTGACCCTGCGAGATTGTCTTTGAAGCTGTATATAGCTCTCTCCATAAGATAAACAAAGAGATGATCGTCCTTTAAAGCTGAACCTCTCAATCTTGTCTTAACCAACAATAATATAAATATAGAAACTGTAAATACATTCAACTTACTAGGCTTAAATATAGATTTTAATTTAAATTGGAAAACCCACATAGAGTATGTAAAATCTAAATTAGCGAAATTCAGCTACGCTTTCTTTGAAATTAAAAACAGTACAAATTTGCAGACCGCCTTGTCTACTTATTACGTATACGCTTACGCTTGGCTACGATATGGAGTTATGCTATGGGGAAACAGTGTCGATTCCCAGGATTTGTTTGTAATGCAAAAGAAACTCGTTCGAATACTCGAAAAATAGATTACTCGCAAAGTTGTAAACCGTTCTTTATAAAAATTAACTTGCTCACACTCCCTAGTATTTAAATATTTGACGTTTGTACTTTGTACATAAATTTATATAAAAATGAATCCAATTTCGCGTGGTCAAGCCATCACGCGTGAACGACTGGACCGATTTCGCTAATTCTTTTTTTGTTGTGTTTGTTATTATCAGGAGATGGTTGTTATGAAAGAAAAAATTGGGAAAATTAGAAAATTTAAGAAAACTTAACCACCATATAAAACTTTTTTAATGTAACCTTATGACTTTAAAAATTTTAAGAATAAGAATATTTATTTTGGACAATATTAACTTTTTTAATGTAACCTTATGACGTTTGACATAGAATTGAAAGAATGCGTGCTGCAAATTATCGTCAAAAAGGATGTACCTAATAAAACAGATGCTTCGGTCGGAGTTATTTTAACATGGAAAATAATTAATTTCTTATTTCGTACAAAAAGGATATAAGAAAACTGAATTTCTTAGTTCTCATCACGGTTAGTTCAGAGCCATCACGCCTAATATTAAATCGGTAAATTTGGTTAGACTAACATACACGTTACTAACATAACAAGTAATATATACTTGGTTATAAAGCTGTTGGGTTATAAACTAAACGGGAGCGGAAACAGGAACGGGAAAGGGAACGCGAACGGGAACGGGAACCCAACTTTTCATTAATTATACCAATTCGAATTCAATATTCATAACTAAGACAGGACAACGTCTGTCGGGTCAGCTAGTTTATATATGTTTTTAAAAATATTGATTTTAAAAAGTTTAAGAAACCCATAGTATCAACACCCGTCAAAAAAATAGACTGTACATATATACCACCTTCTAGAATGAAAATGCTACATAATAGCCCGTATCCTAGGGCAGTAAGAAAATTTAATAATCTACCTAATAACAATAAAAATTAAAATAAATTATCCTTATTCAATGCAAGATTTAAAAAAATCTTATTGAAAATTACTACTATTCAATTAATGAATATTTGAATAAACCTAATAAAAATTAAAATGATTAGAATAAAAATACGTAAAAGAATAATAATATGAAAATAAAAATGAGATTGGATATCACAATCTGCAAATTCGTTTAACTTGATTTAATTTACTTACCTTGAAATTATTCTGAAATTTTATTTGAAATAACAGCTTGTTTAGATTTTAATGCCCTCCTATCTTTACATTTACATTTGCTTTACTCGAGAAGAGTAATTAAATCATTAGTACTGTATTATCTTTAAGAACTAATTGTACACTTAATTTTCAAATGAATAAATTGAAATTGAAAATTGAAATTCTTCACCGTTCATAGCAACTGATGAAAAACAAAACGTCATCTCAGTGCTTGTTTGCCTAACAGACCAATTTAGGCGAAAATGACCTTTGAATGTAGTATGCTTAAGAACCAAATTGTACACAGTCTAAATCAAGAATACCTCGTGTAATTATACAAATAAATGAGAAAAATACATATAAAAAACCAATATCCACTATTAGAACTTTACTCTTCGTGCTTGGCTTACCACCAAAAATTAACCAACATCCAATATCAAAATTCTAAGCGCGTGCTTGTTTGCCGTATATCCTCAAATAAACCAATCACAGACCTGCTCGCTCATGACGTGACACGTTGCTGTTCCGCCATCTTTTGGCTATAGGGCAAACAAGCACACCACACAATACAAAAATACTTTTGGTTCCTGTTTGGCTAACATCCCAAGGAATGTAGTCTATCTATATCCATTAACGTAATTGTAGTTTAGTTTTTTTGTCCAATATCCATTTTGAAACTGGTTTTTCACTTGTGAAATTCAAAGTTTTTTATTTTTTTATAGATTATTACAAGTCCAAATGTATCATATTTTTTTAAACTATCGTAACATTACTGCTTTGTTTAGGTCATAACATAGAAAAACATAAAACATTGCTCCTGTAAAATTACCCAAATGGTCTGTCAGCCAAACAAGCACTGAGGCGACGAAAATTCAATCTAAGTCAAAGGTTAAATAAATAAAGATGGCATGTACATAAAGTTCTTGGCATGTACCTACAGACAAGAGTTTCAAAATTCATATTGGTACAGTTGTAAAAACAAATGTCTCGTTTGACATTTTTTTTTTTTTTTCATTTATTTAGTGACAACAAACAGTCGTGTACATCGACATAAATATGTTTAAACTAATAATTATTAAACTTATAGACCTAGAGTGCCTATTATTACTTTATGAAAATTATATATACCTAGGTATGTGACAAATCTTATTGGAAACGATTCGTGATAAACGAGATCAAGTGACTATACAATTAAAAACTAATTCAATTAGCAAAAAAAAAAACAAAGCTAAAATACAACGCTAATTCACATATTTATGTGTTAATTTAATTTTGTAGTGAGTGCATGTTATAACTCGTTTTACAATCAATGAATAGGCATTAACTTATGGTTTAATATAACAAAATGGAACAGAACTTAAATCAAATTACTTGTCAAGTAAGTAATTAAATTATTTGTGAAAAGCAAAAATTTACTTTATGGTAGCTTAAAATAAAATGTAATACCTAATATTTTTAAAGAACAACACAATTTAAGGTGTTTTAATGTTTTACATAATACAATTAAAGATATTTTGATTTTGTCAAAGTTAACAACCTGTCAACAATCTGACATGAAATAATTTTTAATACAGTTTTTATATTTGTTTAAATTATTACAAAAAATATCTATGTTTGAAACTTTTTTGTTATGAGTGGTCAAACAACGGTGAAAGTAAGAGTTTGATGTATAATTATATAGTTGAACTAGGAATTGCGAAAATACTATTAGGTCTACGAACACTTTTTGATGGAATCCTAAACTTTATTTCTGTAACTAGGTTAGGGGAATCGATATCGACATTCTGCTAGTTGATGTTGATTCAAATGTAGTATTGTTGCTGTAGTATTGTTGTTGTTGTATTGAGCTCGATGGCGTAGAGTCTGTCTAAAAAGTCAGTTTACATGGGTAATTTCAAAAATAATTTTAATACCTACCCACCTAAATCCCCAACCACCCCACCAATACCCATCTAAATAAAATTGAGTAAAGCTATGTTTACAATTAGAATTTTGACAGCACCAACAGGGTTACCAGAATAAGTTTTTATAAATAATTTAATAAGTTCTCATCAAACCACTCGAGTCTGTCTAAAAAGTCAGTTTACCTTTTTAGACAGACTCGAGTGGTTTAGTGCCCAAGCCTGGCCCTGCGACTGCGGAGTTTAAGCAACTTTCGCAAGGGTCGGTCAAAGGATGGGTGACCAAAAATTTATTATCTCGAGCTCCTCCGTGCTTCGGAAGGCACTTTAAGCCGTTAGTCCCGAGTGCATTTGCAGTCGTTATCACCCACCAATCCGCATTGGGCCCGCGTGGTGGGTTATGGCCCATCCTCCTCTTCCACCCATAACGAAGGCCTGTACCCTAACAGTGGGGACATTAAAAAACCGGCCAAGTGCGAGTCGGACTCGCGCACGAAGGGTTCCGTACCAAAAAGGAAAAAAAACACGTTTGTTGTATGGGAGCCCCCTTAAATATTTATTTTATTATGTTTTTAGTATTTGTTTGTAATAGCGGCAACAAAAATACATCATCTGTGAAAATTTCAACTGTCTACCTGTTGTCGTTATTAATATCGAGCAAAAAACGGCAAAAAAATCACGTTGGTTGTATGGGAGCCCCCCTTAAATGTTTATTTTATTCTGTTTTTAGTATTTGTTGTTATAGCGGCAACAGAAATACATCATCTGTGCAAATTTCAACTGTCTAGCTATCACGGTTCATGAGATACAGCCTGGTGACAGACACACAGACAGACAGACAGAGGGACAGCGGAGTCTTAGTAATAGGGTCCCGTTTTTACTCTTTGGGTACGGAACTCTAAAAATGGCTGATGGTCTTATTTACAAATTTTCATGAAAACAGGGGAAAATTGTTATACTTGACAAAATTATGAAATATCTAATACCTATGCCTATTTTCTATGTAAGTGCAGTTAGCACGCAAAAATAGACCTTCAGCACAAGGAAATACAAAAAGGAATAAATACTCGTAGTACCTATTTAATGATATTATTGCTATCGATTTGAGACCGGTGTTGCTAATAGCAAAAAAAAGGTTAAAACGCCAAATAATAGTCAAAAGAACATTAATCGTGTAAACATCTGTATTTTTAAAGTTATAATATCAGGGCGACCGAACTTTGCTCAGTTATTATATTAATTTATTGTAATATTATGTTGGTGGTGTTATAAAACGTAGTAAAAGTAGTTATAATTTCTTTTTTATTTTCCAAAAACTAAAAAACTAATTGGTAATTTCGGAGTATCACCATCTTTGAAGTGCTGTGTACATTTTATTCTGTGGTGCTACTTTACTACACAGCCTCTGCTTGCCGCAAAGCATGCTAGCCAAGCACCTATTTCAAAAATCTTTGCTAGATGGCGTTATACTACACAAAAATATCTATATTCTGCGTCGAAAGAAAAACGCATGAAAACTAGAAAACACGCGTTTTGCTAATCATAAGACTTATCTAGATCGATTGTTTACCCCCGAAAACCCCCATATACCAAATTTCAGCGAAATCGTTAGACCCGTTTCGGAGATCACAGAAATAAATTTATTTCTCGTTTAAAGGTATAAGATTATAATATAGTCAACTGAAGTCAAGCCTTGAAATATGCTTGAAATCATCAAAAGTGTCGCTCAGATGACGCGACCCAGATTTCTAGTGGTAATGAAAATAATGCGCCGTAAACAACAATTACGCTGTGCTAGCGATAGAAGTAAGTAGAGCCGATTCAAGTGTAATTATTAACCACAAACGACGTGTGCGGTTTACCTGATGGTGATGAGCGAAAACTCTATCTTCTAGGCTTTTTATTTCACAACCACTTTGTGACACATTATAGTGGTGTTTCTGCGGGCAATGCTCGAACAAATCACGTCTGATAGCTAATGATTTTTTTTAAACATAGCTGCTGTCTTTAGCGTATAACCACAGAATTAGTACCTATAGTACTGACGTATAACTATAAAACTTTCCGGGATCGGGCCGGGATAAAGGTTTTATTATTAACTAGCGGCCGCCCGCGGTTTCACCCGCGTGGTTCCCGTTCCCGTGAGAATATCGGGATAAAAAGTATCCTATGTTTTAATCTAGGCTATCTACTATCTGTGTGCCAAATTCCAACCAAATCCGTTCAGTAGTTTTTGCGTGATTGAGGAACAAACATCCAAACATCTAAACATCCAAACCCACAAACTTTCACAATTATAATATTAGTAGGATTGCACCCAGAAACACCACAATAATGTGTCACCTAAAAAATTTGCCTTTCTCTAAATAACTGTCTTTGAATAGGTACTTTGATATGGTACTTTACTGGTACTTACTTATTATCTTAACGTTTTATTTTCATAGGAAGAAAATAAAAAAATGCAACCACTATCAGAGATGTCTACTTATATCATAACACTAGCGGCTGCCCGCGGTTTCACCCCCGTGGTTCCCCTTCCCGTAGGAATATCGAGATAAAAAGTATTGTATGTTTAAATCTAGGGTATCTACTATCTGTGTGCCAAATTTCAACCAAATCCGTTAAGTAGTTTTTGCGTGATTGAAAAACAAACATCATCTAAGACAACTCAATATGAATATTGCAAGTAGTTTTCATAGTGTAATAAAGTCAAAGAAAAGTATGGAGGGTATCCAACTTATCCAATTATGTTTATTCAGCCGTTCTTGAGTTATAGAGTTATAAATAGTGTAAATAACCTAACTTTATTTTATGTATTTCGATTGTCATCCCGTACAAGTTATAAAAGTCGACTGTGTTAATACTATCGTTGTAGGATATTATTATGACAAAATCAGCGAAAAAAATGTATACAAAGTTCACTTGTTACCAACGTCATTTTATTGAATAAGAAAGATCTCAATATTTGTAACACTAGCAATGTTTCACCTACAAACATGAATATTTACTGCACCTAAAGCAGATGAAGCGTTTATAGCGTATGCGCATTTTTAATGCAAACTTGCGCTTATCAGCAATCGCAGATTACGTAACCTTTGTGATAAATGAGTTTTGATTTAATGAAGTGATTTTATAATTTGTACTTATATGTTTAATAAATTATATTACCCTTCAAGACGTTATGGTTATGATGTTCCTGGCCCTGGAAAAACTGTTTTTAAGAAAGGCCTATCCTACACTTTCGCCAAACAGAAGCCCGAGTGGGATGCGGATTAGTGGATGTAACTGGGAATGCAGCCAATACTAACTGCTTCACATTCCTTCCGAAGCACGGATGAGCTTAAGCTATACTTTTTTGGGTCACCCATCCCATGACCGATCCTTGCGAAATATTTGACTGCCGCAATCGCAGGGTAATGCGCTAACACAAAACGCCATAAATTTTAATTTTAGTACAGTTTATTGAAGGTGGAGTTCTACCAAGAACATAAATCAAATCACTAACTTCTGAGGTAATTGTGATGTTAATATTATATGAAAAAGTTTTGGAGATGTCTGCTCCTAAAATTGCACTTTCTAGGAACATTATCTACCTATATGTTTATGGCGTACTTTACTAGGTATAAATAAAACCGGTCAAGAGCGAGTCGGACTCGCGCACCGAGGGCTCCGTACAATCATAAATATATTTGGATATGTTACTTTAGAAAGTTGTCGTAAAAGTTGTCTTAAAAAAAGTAGGATAAACAGAAGACAGGTAGAAGGGCGAACAGGCGGACAGTTAACCACAGCTGCTTATGGTGACTGAAAAACGTTTCAGCCACTCCACATTGCAAACTGTTTATATTACTAAGTAGGAACTTATTCTTCGTTTATTCGTACGGCAAATAGTAGGTAACGGTATTTTTTTTACATTTTTCATCATAAGTCGAAAACTATGCGGCCTAAAAAAAAAGATAAAAATGATTTAAAATGTGCAAACAGCGCTCTTTTATATGATACCCTACATGCCCTAGTCAGCTCACTTCAAATTTTTAAGACCCCTTTTCAGTCCCTGTTGTAAAAAAAATATTTTTATTTTTTTTATTTCTTTCTTGTTTGCAAAATAGTAGGGCAAATGTCATCTTAAACTATTCCAAATTTCAAGTTGATACCATTAGTTGTTCTCGAGATATCCAGCTGTGACAGACAGACAGACTGAGTCACACCATAAGGGTTCCTTTTTTACCATTTTGGTACGGAACCCTAAAAAGGAGCCATACTCGGCGTTTCACTACGTGATCAAATTTGAAACGAGGACATCGGTAGGAGAACTAAAGTAACCGAAATCGCTCAAAGGATTGCTCGGCTAAAGTGGCAGTGGGCGGGACACATAGTGAGAAGAACCGATGGCCGTTGGGGCGGAAAGGTTCTTGAATGGCGACCCCGCACCGGACGACGCTCCGTGGGTAGGCCCCCGACAAGGTGGACCGATGATCTGGTGAATGTCGCGGTGCGCTGCTGGATGCGGGCCAAGCAGGACCGATCGTCGTGGAGATCCTTGGGGGAGGCCTATACCCAGCAGTGAGTGGGTGTCGTGCGGCTGAAATGATGAATATTTTCTGAAAATAATGCAACGAATAAGTAATATTAACAAATATTAACGTTTAGTGTTTAGTTTATCTAGAATATTAAAATCTAGTTCATGCCATGTAAGTAGGCCAACCTGCTGATAAATTCTGAATTGCAATATGAAATAGCATCATTGCATCCGCATTATATTCGTTTGTTATTATTTAAAGCGTCAAGTGCCGAGTATGTTATTATCGTCTCGTATGTGAATGGGGGCATTTTAGTGCTAAGTTATGTTATTTAGTGCTATTTTACAAAAAAAAAACATTTAGGTACTTCAAAAAACTATTTATAACAACGTGTAGCAAAATAATCGCTACCAGAATATGGTAGATAGGAACCATCAAACTGAACAACTTTTACTATAGGACCAATTCTGAAATCGCGAAAATAATATGCTGTCTCATACATTTTCAAATTTTCGTTATTTATTTTTATATTAAACAGCTGATTTTTTTTGGCAATTACAGAGTTGGTTCCATAGAAAAAGTTGTCCAGTTTGATGGTCCCTATCTACCATATTCTGGTTTAGCCATTAATTTTGTTACAGGTGGGTTGCCAGATTGGCTGGCGTCAATTCCGGGACAACGATACTGACTTGACAGACTCTAGCAACAACGTGAAGCGCAGACAGCAAACGGCACGCACTGGAGGCCGATCGCGCTAATTTACAACGTGAAAGGTTCACATTAGGCTGATCTTGTTCCAGTTCTGTCAATGATCCAACTGTGGTGAAAAACCGTATCGCCATAAAGTTCCACCGCCAACCAAACTACCATCATTGTTGAACGGCTGTCAGAGTTGAAACGTTAGGGATGTCATACGCTATTTTTAGCAATCGACGGTCGACTTAACAATTTTACCACATCACTAGGTGTAATTTGACGCTTCTTTTTTTTAAGTGTTTGTTTTGAGTTGAGAAACAGAGGTTATGTTATTATATTGTTACAAATAGAATTAATATTTAATGAAGTATTTTAAAGCTATTTTAAAGTAATAATTTCATAACAGAGAGTGAATTTTATTGAGATCATTTAATATTGTGAAAATATTGTAGTGCTGCTAAACGAACAAATATCTTTGTAAACGAAGCGATTGTTTAAGTTGTTAGTATTTTATTTGTGATCACATAAAGTCATAAAACAAACGAACATCCCACCACTCTTTGAAGTGTAACGATAAACAAAATACGACCGAGCCCCAGTCAACAAGGTACCTCAATAATCAAAGGTATGTAATTATGTATTAGCAGTGAACTTTTTATAGCTATGCCAAAATGTAGGAGTAATAATGAAAGTGATTTTTTTTTACAGAAGTGCAAAGCAAGATCAAAATTGAGTATAATGCTGACCAAAGAGATAGAAAATACACAACCATCAAGATGCAGCTTTCATATATAACAGCTTTAGAGGAATTTTGCTTCTTTATTACTGAATGAAGAAGAAATTTATGTATAATGATGAACGGTAAGATCAAAACCTATTACTTCTCTGTTTTAGAAAGGTAATAAGTACTAGTGAAACAATAAATAGAATTTAGAATTTCTTCCGTTTAACTTCCTACTAATATTTTGTGCCCTTTGATTATTAGTGTGCCCTTTTTCATTCAATATTTAATAACATCAGTTCCAACTCCAATAAGTATTTTAGTATTTATTTATGTAATTTCCCTAATATTTTTTATTAATTTCAGGTTATAGAATATAATAAGCATTACAAAAATTAAGATAAATAAAAATTGGTTCTACAATAGATAAAATGAAGCAACATTGCAGTTTGCAGAGATTTAAAATGTTTGCAGAAGGCGGAAGTCAGAGACCTTATGTAGAAAAAAGGTAATATTATTTTAATCTAATCTAGATAATAACTCGTCAACACCCGTAAAATGAGACACAATCGATTTTCTATTGTTGTCCGGTCGCCTGCGACAGCTAATGAATCAAAATAATATGTCCCAATATTATTAAATCTATGTTTAAAAGATACAAAACATCTAGTTATCATTAGAGTTGAGGTTTTGCATCTAGTGTGATTAATATTTATTTTAAATCATATACTAGAACAAAATGAGTTGTCACCAGCTCGTCAGATGGGACTCGAACCCACAGCCTTTGGATCTACATCTAGTTATGTTTTATTACTTAACTGCTGATTTGGAATCATATTATTAAAATAATTATGTTATAAAAGTGACTAACAATTTTTTTTATGTTTTGTTTTAGTATTGCCAACAAGGATATGCAATTGGAGGAGAAGATAGCAGTTTAGTTAGTAATTAATAATAAATAACATTAATAAAGTTTTCTAAAATAATTTATTATTATTATTCAGTTGTCCTATTACCCCGAAACAATTAGGTAAACGAGACCACATTCGGCAAACATAGTGTGGGACTCCCTCAGACAAGGTGGAGCGACGATCTTCGCAAGGTGGCTGGCATAAACTGGATGAGTGTAGCCGCAGATCGTGCTCAGTGGAGTGCACTCGGAGAGGCCTATGTTCAGCAGTGGACGATGATAGGCTGATGATGATGATGAATTAGGTAAACAACTCTAATTTTGTCAAGAGCATCAGCGAGCACCACACCTAGCTAGTATGTTACACTTCCACTAGTCCTCAGTCTGCTCAGACCCACGGATTCTGCCACCAACAGAGTGAATAACGCATAGCCTCTTTGTGCTTTATGTCTAATGCAGCACACAGCATGCATTGGTTATCTTCGTAGGCACCTAAAACAAAACATGTTAAAAGTTAAAGGACTATAGATGATTCAACAATAATGTTAAAATAAATAACATTGTTCTTAGCCTATTACAGATGCCGGCATATAAATTGGCAAGAGAAAGATGAGACAAAAGATGTGACGAGTTTAGTGTTTGTGGCTACTGCGCATCTTTTGTCTCGTTTTTATGTTGCCAAGTTACGTGCCGGGCAGTATACCTAGGTACTCATAAATGTTTTAGTTGTATGTATGGACAAGGGTTAGTAAATTAAAATTGTAATACCTAAATAGGTAGGTACTTTTACCTAACTTACTTAATGAGAAGTTTAGATTCCAGTGGCATTTTATGGCTAATACCACCAAAATCTAGGTACCTATACTAGTAAGTAATTAATACAAAAACGAAGAAAGAATGAAATTTGTTCAGTGAAAATTTTTAGGTTAGGTATGGTTATCTTACCTTTATCTTGTTTCCACACCGAAGGCATCCGAATTGGCATAATTATGGTGTTCATATCTCATAAGCAAACAAACTAAATGATTTGATAGTCTGTAGCTTTTTACAAATTTGTAGATTGGACATTTGAATACACTTTTTCACGACTTTTTCACAGTTCATCCATTAAATTTAGATTATTTAGCACTCTTACAGAAGATCTTCTTACAATAACCATAAAATCATTGTTTATTTTTGCATTTAGACTGAATAAATATCACAAAATTGTGAGAGTAAACACCAAATAGTTGAGAAATAGTCCAAAAAAAGTAGCATCCTTTTAACTTTGTCTTGGACGGCAAGTTACGGTCCAGTTCCGCATGACATCTGTCTCAACTAGCTGTCAAAACGTTAGCGCGATACGGAATATGTCAAAAGTTATGATTGATCTCGGTTCAGTCGAGGTCCAGTTGATCTTAATATTAGCGCGATTGGCCCCCTGGGGGCCAATATTTAATGGATGAACTGTGAAAAAGTCGTGAAAAAGTGTATTCAAATGTCCAATCTACAAATTTGTAAAAAGCTACAGACTATCAAATCATTTAGTTTGTTTGCTTATGAGATATGAACACCATAATTATGCCAATTCGGATGCCTTCGGTGTGGAAACAAGATAAAGGTAAGATAACCATACCTAACCTAAAAATTTTCACTGAACAAATTTCATTCTTTCTTCGTTTTTGTATTAATTACTTACTAGTATAGGTACCTAGATTTTGTTGGTATTAGCCATAAAATGCCACTGGAATCTAAACTTCTCATTAAGTAAGTTAGGTAAAAGTACCTACCTATTTAGGTATTACAATTTTAATTTACTCACCCTTGTCCATACATACAACTAAAACATTTATGAGTACCTAGGTATACTGCCCGGCACGTAACTTGGCAACATAAAAACGAGACAAAAGATGCGCAGTCACAGAATACATAATAGTACAAGTACAGAAGATCCACTCCACAAAGTCATTTAAATAAATAGCTACTCTATCCCATACACAATAAAGTGTAATTCATGTCGCACACCGCTCCCACCCTACAGTTATAATTACCTAGAAGTTGCCTCTCTTTCTATCGCGTAGCTCTTATCTATTCTATCGATTTTAGGGTTTGTTCTTCTAAATAATAATTAAATAATAGGTACTTAATGTACTTAAATACATTTCAAAAAAACCTAGACTAGGTACAGTCGACGCCACATTAGACTATACATGCTGACTTTGAGGCAATTTGCTTTCTTACGAAATAACATTGTCATTAATAATTAACTTTATTTTGAAAGTAGGTAAGTAGTACGTACCTCATCTATAAATTATTATTGCAATAAATACCTAGTTGGGTGAAGATTGTTTAGCAAATAAGACAAGTAAGTACCTTAGAATAAACGGATACTAAATAATATCTAGGTAGTAGACAAGCACTTCTTACGTTTCGATGACGTTTTGAACTTTTGGAAGTGTGAAAAACGTGAGGTTCGGATCCTTTATATTAGTATTAAGATGAACGCGGCGAGTGAGTGACTATCGAAATTGAACTGCTAACAGCCAGCCAACGGCGGCAGCCCTCTGAAATTAGTCCGTCCGGACGGACCCGCTGGCTACTTGTAGCTTCGTACCTAAAGCGCGGAGTGCGCCTAGCCTGGCGCAGTAGCCACAAACACTAAACTCGGCACATCTTTTGTCTCATCTTTCTCTTGCCAATTTATATGCCGGCATCTGTAATAGGCTAAGAACAATGTTATTTATTTTAACATTATTGTTGAATCATCTATAGTCCTTTAACTTTTAACATGTTTTGTTTTAGGTGCCTACGAAGATAACCAATGCATGCTGTGTGCTGCATTAGACATAAAGCACAAAGAGGCTATGCGTTATTCACTCTGTTGGTGGCAGAATCCGTGGGTCTGAGCAGACTGAGGACTAGTGGAAGTGTAACATACTAGCTAGGTGTGGTGCTCGCTGATGCTCTTGACAAAATTAGAGTTGTTTACCTAATTCATCATCATCATCAGCCTATCATCGTCCACTGCTGAACATAGGCCTCTCCGAGTGCACTCCACTGAGCACGATCTGCGGCTACACTCATCCAGTTTATGCCAGCCACCTTGCGAAGATCGTCGCTCCACCTTGTCTGAGGGAGTCCCACACTATGTTTGCCGAATGTGGTCTCGTTTACCTAATTGTTTCGGGGTAATAGGACAACTGAATAATAATAATAAATTATTTTAGAAAACTTTATTAATGTTATTTATTATTAATTACTAACTAAACTGCTATCTTCTCCTCCAATTGCATATCCTTGTTGGCAATACTAAAACAAAACATAAAAAAAATTGTTAGTCACTTTTATAACATAATTATTTTAATAATATGATTCCAAATCAGCAGTTAAGTAATAAAACATAACTAGATGTAGATCCAAAGGCTGTGGGTTCGAGTCCCATCTGACGAGCTGGTGACAACTGATTTTGTTCTAGTATATGATTTAAAATAAATATTAATCACACTAGATGCAAAACCTCAACTCTAATGATAACTAGATATTTTGTATCTTTTAAACATAGATTTAATAATATTGGGACATATTATTTTAATTCATTAGCGGTCGCAGGCGACCGGACAACAATAGAAAATCGATTGTGTCTCATTTTACGGGTGTTGACGAGTTAATATCTAGATTAGATTAAAACAATATTACCTTTTTTCTACATAAGGTCTCTGACTTCCGCCTTCTGCAAACATTTTAAATCTCTGCAACTGCAATGTAAGCAACATATTAAATCTCTGCAAACTGCAATGTTGCTTCATTTTATCTATTGTAGAACCAATTTTTATTTATCTTAATTTTTGTAATGCTTATTATATTCTATAACCTGAAATTAATAAAAAATATTAGAGAAATTACATAAATAAATACTAAAATACTTATTGGAGTTGGAACTGATGTTATTAAATATTGAATGAAAAAGGGCACACTAATAATCAAAGGGCACAAAATATTAGTAGGAAGTTAAACGGAAGAAATTCTAAATTCTATTTATTGTTTCACTAGTAATTATTACCTTTCTGAAACAGAGAAGTAATAGGTTTTGATCTTACCGTTCATCATTATACATAAATTTCCTCTTCATTCAGTAATAAAGAAGCAAAATTCCTCTAATGCTGTTATATATGAAAGCTGCATCTTGATGGTTGTGTATTTTCTATCTCTTTGGTCAGCATTATGCTCAATTTTGATCTTGCTTTGCACTTCTGTAAAAAAATTCACTTTCATTATTACTCCTACATTTTGGCATAGCTATAAAAAGTTCACTGCTAATACATAATTACATACCTTTGATTATTGAGGTACCTTGTTGACTGGGGCTCGGTCGTTTTTTGTTTATCGTTACACTTCAAAGAGTGGTGGGATGTTCGTTTGTTTTATGACTTTATGTGATCAGTTGATCACAAATAAAATACTAACAACTTAAACAATCGCTTCGTTTACAAAGATATTTGTTCGTTTAGCAGCACTACAATATTTTCACAATATTAAATGATCTCAATAAAATTCACTCTCTGTTATGAAATTATTACTTTAATTAAAATAGCTTTAAAATACTTCATTAAATATTAATTCTATTTGTAATAATAACATAACCTCTGTTTCTCAACTCAAAACAAACACTTAAAAAAAAGAAGCGTCAAATTACACCTAGTGATGTGGTAAAATTGTTAAGTCGACCGTCGATTGCTAAAAATAGCGTATGACATCCCTAACGTTTCAACTCTGACAGCCGTTCAACAATGATGGTAGTTTGGTTGGCGGTGGAACTTTATGGCGATACGGTTTTTCACCACAGTTGGATCATTGACAGAACTGGAACAAGATCAGCCTAATGTGAACCTTTCACTTTGTAAATTAGCGCGATCGGCCTCCTGTACGCTACGCTATGCACGAAGCGTAACCTACTTGTAAAATAATGAAAAAAAAATAGTGGTAGGTATTTGAAATCCGGGACAGTAAGGTGTATTCCTGGACACCGGGACAAGGCACGTTCCGGGACAATCCCGGAAATCCCGGGCGTCTGGCAACCTTAGTAGGTACCCTATTACGTTGTAATATATATTTATAGTACGCTTTATAAAACTTTAGTAATTTTAAAGTAATTTTCTTTAAAGAAGAAAGTTACTCGTACCAAGAAAACATGATTTGGACTCTAATATGCAATTTAATATGGATTTAACTGTATCTCTGTCTCATTGCACTTAACGCTCCCGTAGTTTTTTAAGTCATGACATGATATGCACTTCCGTATAGAAACATAGCTGAATGATATTACTTTTTATTAATTTTCCTGTGTTTAAAAACACGTATTATCTATTTAGCTGCGACCACCAACCGTGAAATAGATAAGTCTAGAAGTAAATTGTATTCTACAATTACACAAGTAATGGAAAAATACAGTATAGGTAATAATTAATTATAAAACTCATAAATTGCTAGTGTAAAGTAACTTCTATTTTTAGTTTTATTGCAATAGTGATATATTCTATTAATATTAAAAATGTGAAAGTTTGTATGTTGGTTACTCAATCACGCAAAAACAGCTGACACATATAGTTAATAGCCTGTATTAAAACATAGGACACTTTATATCCCGGTCAAAGGTATCCTAGGAATTTTCGCGGGCGGAAGCCAGTATAGTTTATTTAGAAGACAATATACCTATTACAATAATCTACAATATACTTTTAATTGTAACTACATAAGTAATTTTTAATCAAACATACAAATATATTTTCTTGAAAATAAAAAAAAATGGTTTGGCTTGAATTAAAGTATAATTTTGGTAACTAAAATACGCACAAAATATATAAATTACATATTTAATTAAGTATGTTACCTACCAAAATTATACTTTTTATGGTAGTTAATGTTTCTTTTCAAGAAAATATAATTTTATGTTTGGGGACAGGAAAACTGGAAGGACAGTTAAAAGTCGATTGACCCAATAAACAGTTTTCAAGATTCAAACTGCATTATAGAACGTACGTCTAACGCTGAAAGTAAAACCCCATTACAAAATAAGTCCGTCTAATGCATTTGTTGGCCAAGTGCAAGAGACGCGTATACGACCGATAACGCACTATCGCTTATTTACAAAACCTATCACCTCGTTAATTATCCGTTTGTCTCCAACTTCATTGTTGTGGGAGTCACCCCGAAGCCACCGGGCGTGAAGGTCGTCTGCAAGGGTCGCACTCTGCGCGCGCAACCTGCCAAGCGCTCAGTCAGTCGATCTGTACCTCTCGTCTACGCGCCGCGCCAACGCCAAAACGGGCCGGCGTCCAACGCTGCCAAAAAATAATTAAAAAAATAACTGTACCGCGTTCGTTTCGCTTCTTCACCTAGAAGTAAACGAAACAGTGTTGCCATTTCAGTGGATCAATTGTCTCTAGTTCCGAATTGTGTGATAAATGACAGGCGACTATAGGTGAGTTGTGTACTAAACTGCGAATACGGCAATAATCAAATGTTGATTCGAGTTGGGCAAACGGTTTTCACGTAGACCACGTTAGTTTGAAAGTATTTCAAGGAGACCCTGCTTCTCATTGCTCTAGACAACATAGAAGTCTTTGCTCTAGAGTTAATAAAATCTTGAAATTTTTATATTTATAACTGAGAAATTACCAAATACATAATTATATTTAAGACTTTATAGGCATCTTAAATCGGTTATAAGTTATTATAAGTCACAATATGAAAATCTAAATTAAATATCTGTGGTTTTATTTTGACCAAAATTTGTTTAAAGAAAACATCATAACTTTTATTTCCAATGATATGAAAATGAATTCACAATCATAAAGGTAAGTATTATAAAGGTTTAATAATTAATTATTACTGACGCAAACAAAATACTCGTCTACTAAGTACTACTTGTGAGAAAAAGGCAATAATGAGTAGATTGGAATGGAATAAGATCCTTGAAACAAATCTGATCGTTTCATGATCAATTAAATCGATAACTTGTTCATTTATCCATAATGGATCCTTTACTTAGATTGAGATAACGATCTTAGTCAGTAATAAATTACCTAATTATTTAAAAAAATAACTGTGAAAAAATACTATCATGTAGACCGTGACTTAAAAAAACTTTACTATAAGTACCTAAAGGAGAAACTTTCGTTTTCTCAATTCTTTTAAGACAACTCATCTGCAAGACAGACAATATTGATAGAGACTAGAAAAGGTACCTACCAACAGTTGACGGCTATTTGGTGCAATGGCACAGAATTAGTATAGTACCTACTGACGTAGCAATGGTAACGCTATCACTAAATTCCAACGAAAACACTCAACAAAGTTTACATAAATTAAGGTGACAGGGCATCCATAAATATTCTGAGCTAAGGTACCGAATTATAACGTCTCAGTTTTGTGGGCTCCTGCAGTGGTCATGTTGTCATACACAAATGAAATTCAATATGGTGTTGTCTTTGACAACCTCCGTGGTCGAGTGGTTTGCATAGATATATAATGTGGTTTGCACAAGTTTGACATATTATCGCTGTCTCTGAAATTAAAAGAAAACCGAACTTTTTGAGTGCTTGGGTACCAAATTTTGTATTCATATTCTGAATTATGAATATAATATTCTTGTTGGGTACTGTTTTAGTAGCCTTTGTGGTTGTGGTGCAGTCCAGTCGAATTAAATTACTGTATGAGATACACTTTTCAGTCACCAATTCGTAATTGGGCTCGCATGGTGGCTAAACTTATAAAGTCAAAGTGCACTTTATTGACACGACTACAAGGCGCGGTCTCAGCCTGAAATTTTGGGGGGGGGTCACTAATAATAATAATTGCTTTTCTGTAAATTTTTAGAAGCTTTTTCTATGTGACGTGTACGATTTTGGGGGGGGGGGGGGTCATGTCCCCTGTGACCCCCCCCCTCGGACCGCGCCTGACGACTACTAAACCGTCTGTCATTCGATAACACAGCTGTTTTGCCTTTGTTTTACCCATAATTGTCTTGGTATAAATAGAAAATGTTTGCGGTCTATTAATATTTTTGGATTTAAAATAATCATTACAGACATGCGAAATAGTTTCGATTATCAAAGTTGTAAAGACCCTTCCTTAAGGTTTTCTAACCCGCGCAAAAGAAAACATGAACATTTTGATTCGATTTAAAAAATGCAAACATACATAAATTCATAACATCAGCATCCTTTTTTACACGACTGCCCAAAAACGAAGAGTGGATTGTGTTCAGGGTTCATGTATGTTTATATGTTCATGGGTTTCTTTTATTCCACTATAACTTCTAAATGCCTGAACAGATTTGGATGTGTGAGGTATCGTTAAAATCCTTACATCACTCCGAGTGACACTGACTATAGATTTTTTGAAAAAAATCAATGAATCGGCTGCATGACGCCATTTTGTAATGGGAAAAATAAAACAATAATAATTATTATTACAATATAACAATAAAAATAATAATATTAAAAACACGACTGCCCTGCCAAAAACGAACTAAAAATTAAATAACAATAACAAGACAGTGTCATTGCAGTCGGGGGACCGTTCTGTGGATCAATTTTTAATCAAAAGGTCCTCCGACTGCAATGATATTGTCTTGTTATTTCGTTTTTGGCACGGCAGTCATGTTACAGCCTAGACTGAATAATAACTTCGAACTAGGCTTGAACCTTGTAAATTGATTCATTAAGAACAGAGTCAATTAAATAATGTTATTTATTTGTTATTCTATGTCAACATAATGTCAGAAAACGATATACTTACATATTTGTAAATATCGTTCCGTCTGATAAAGCAGACAAGTTTTTTGCGCCCATTTTTCTTGTCAGCTAAAAGACGTCATAATGGGTGGTAGGTTAAAAGAATTCACGATTTGAAAATGCTTATTGTGTGAGCTTATTTAAATAAAAAAAATTCAATTTCATATTTCAATATTTTTTTTGATGTATTTATTACCTATTTAGTTTTTTGCAAGACTTTTGCTCATCCATCGCACACAAACTATTATATTTTATTAATTTGAATATGGATGTCTTTACATCAATACTCTATCGGGAGTGAAACGACCGTTGTCCGTTTAGATGACTTTATTACTAACCAACTAAATACATCAGTGCACGCTTTATATATTATTCATATACGACAACTCAAATACATATTATTATACTTAAAACATATTCAAGTTTGTAAAAAAAATCGGACAAGTGCGAAGTACAATTTTGTTGGTACTTAAATAAAGACTAGATATATTTTTATGATTTAATTACAAATTTATAGTTTTCAGATTTTCCCTGTAGGTACTTGTTACTACAAGTACCTATATATTATACTTAAAGACAATATTACTTGCCAAATTTCATGGTTCTAGGTCAACGGGAAGTACCCTATGAATTTTGAACGTAAACTTAGAAGTTTGATTTTTTCACAGTTTCAAGGGACCGTAGATTTGAGTATATGGTTTCAATTTTAACTCGATACCTCGACAGACAGACAGACAGACGAACAATAAAGTGATCTTATAAGGGTTCCGTTTTTCCTTTTGAGGTACGGAACCCTAAAAAATTACTGAATGCTATTTCATTCCAGTAAGGTCGCAGGTAGTCTACCAATAATTTTCCTCCACACTGTTTTCGTACCCGTTCAGGGTATAAATGCTAAATTATCATCATAAATTCACTTTACTTAACTTTCCCCTGATATATATTACAGATTCATATATTGAGATTGATCAATTAAAAAAAATCGGGTTGCACTCCGGGAGTGCCGGCAGAAGTGAAAACTTGAATATTAACGTTGTGCATTTTTGATATTTTGGAATGGTTAGGGAATAATTTTGCACGAATTGCCGTCTTACGAATTTACTCTGCATTTGAATTTACGAATATAGAACAGTATTGTACGAAGGTCTTATCCATAGCTTGACAGAAAATCTAGAGTTTTGACATTGAATTAAAAAATTAGCGCATTGCTATGGTGACACAAGTGTTTACGTCTTGAAATGACGCGCCGCCATTTTCAAGAGAGGGGGATACTTCCGCCGGCGGCTGTCTACTCTCCATCCGTCACATCCGTCTTACGAATTTTCGATCAGGGTCACATGATCCTGACTGACTGACGCGAGTTAAACATTTTTTCCCCATTACAAATAAAACCGGTCAAGAGCGAGTCGGACTTGCGCAACGAGGGTTCCGTTACGGAACCCTCGGTTCCGTACCATCATAAATATATTTGGATATGTCTTTAAAAAAGTAGGATAAACGGCAGACAGGTGGAAGGGCGAACAGGCGGACAGTTAATTTACAAATCTTAACCACAGCTGCTTATGGTGACTGAAAAACACATTGCAAACTGTTTATATTATTAAGTAGGAACTTATTTTTCGTTTATTCGTAAGGCAAATAGTAGGTAATTATATTAGAACCAGCCACCAATTACTATTGTAGTATTAGTTGCGCCATCTCTTGACCGATAGTGGAACAATTTTTTTTCTTAGGTCAGCATTCTTAGGTCAGCGCCATCTGTTGACTGGTAGTAAAACTAAAGAATTTTGGTTTGTTTTTGAATTTCTGAAAAAGTGTGTTATATTGAGACATCGTTTTATTTTTCCTGTAATCTTTACATAAACTACTATCACATAGAATTATTTCAGATTTTTCTCTTTGCAAACTTCGGAGATAAGGGGGGGGGGGGACGGTATTTTTTTTACATTTTTCATCATAAAACGAAAACTATGCGGCCTAAGAAAAAATAATTTTTTTTTTAAAATGTGCAAACAGCGCTCTTACATATGATACCCCACATGCCCTAGTCACTTATTGGCAAAATAGTTGGGCAAATGTCATCTTAAACTATTCCAAATTTCAAGTTGATACCATTAGTAGTTCTCGAGATATCCAGCTGTGACAGACACACAGACAGACTGAGTCACACCATAAGGGTTCCTTTTTTACCATTTTGGTACGGAACCCTAAAAAGCGTACAACGCCGCTAAAGAAGTTTTCACTTCAAAAATCGCGTGCAATAAGTATACAATCTGCAGGTAATAAAACAACATCTACTGATACTAAGTTGTAAAAGTGCAATACTTATAAATATTGCATGAAGAGAATTAAATGTTTTAGCGTTTCAAAATTGATAATGATTATAACTTCTAATAATAAAGTATAGAAAGATAGATATTAATAAAATCACGAACGATCATCGAGAAATCATGAAGAAAATATTAACACATCAAGGCCCGGAAAATGAGACAATAGATTTCGCAGGCTTTGAACCTTAAGGCGGATCTTGGTGAAGTGACAGCTAAGGATTTGACTCCCCTCACCCTGCCACCCTCTACATTACTTCGCAAGTCATTTATTAGCGACATCTATTAAAATTTTTGAAAACCAATGTGTAACCTACACAATGCTTGGCCAAAATTCACGGACCATAGAAAGTTGGAGACACGGCAGCATGGCATAGTTAAAATATTAAATTTTAATTTTATGTAGGTAAATTGAAAAAAGTGTTTTATAAAAAAACAAGAAATCAGCGATGTTCAATCAATCAGCCGCAGTTTATATTAAAATTTAATTATTTATGAAGTCAAGTTTGTTTCATGTTTTAGTTATTTTACTGTTTTTTTTGAAGTGAAAACTTCTTTAGCGGCGTTGTACGCTTTTTGTAATGGGGTAAAAATGCTAAACTCGCGTCAGTAAGAATCACGTGGCTGATAGAAAATGCGTAAGACGGATGTGACGGATGGAGAGTAGACAGCTGGCGGCGGAAGTATTCCCTACTTTCGAGTGTAATCTCTTTCTACGGGGCGCGTTGAAAATTGTGGCGCGTCATTTTAAGACGTAAACACTTGTGTCACCAGCAACGCGCTAATTTTGAAAATAGAACTAATAGCAGCGATCTCTTCGGTGAAATCATAGACTTATTTATACTCTGTGACTATAACTTTAAATCGTAGAATGCGTGCATATAGAAATTAAAAAGGCCACTGGCGCGAAATCTTTAGAATTTTTCTCTAATTACAAACTGATTGAATTCTGTAACAGGAAATAAATCATTTTAATCCTTTGCCGCTTATTTCAAAATATCAAAAATGCACAATGTTAATATTCAAGTTTTCACTTCTGCTGGCACTCCCGGAGTGCCAACCGATTTTTTTACATTTTGCATAGTACTTTTACTCGTAACTAGGTACGTCTTATGTCATGCTCACTTTAAACATTTCTGCGGTGGTGTCGCGTGAGGCGGGTCGATACGTTCCCTCAAATATGGTTGAGCGAAACGATGGCTGGTTCATGCGTCATGCTCGTGAACGGGTGCTGCCAGTGGGAATGGGTCTACTTCTGAGTACCTATCTTAACGCATATTGAATTGTAAGAACTGCGTTTCTTCTTTATTATTTTTTATATCTTGTATCAAGTGTTTTTTGGTAAATATTGCCTACTTAGGAGTAGCAAAGTGATTTCTCAACTAGTTGAACTACATTTTTCGTGATTTTTCAATTCAATTCAAATGCATTTATTCAGACAACAGAGATTTTACTGAAATGATTTACCAATTTTGTTGACAACTACATTTTGTTTATTGATGGTGTAATATATTGGTATTTGTTGGTAAAATAGGTATCCGCAATAATTAACATTATCACCAGAGGAGATTAATATTTCTGGTAAGTATATGTACTTTATAATCTAACCACTACGAAAAAAAAATCATAGAATCTAAAACCTATATCGATTGACGAAGTTTGAGGCCTGAAATCACGACCGTTTAAAAGATTTCAATAATATAAAATATTTTTTATAAATTATGAAGTTGGATAAACAACAGTAATATGAAAACGCTTTTGACGTAAGTAGGTAGGTACTAAACAAAACAGGCCAACTTTTTTAGGTTGGTGTGCGTTCACTGCGTCTAAATAGTAATAAAATAAAAATTAGAGATTTTACTCTCTCTTATTTTAAAAGTTAGACACACATTTTACCACTTTGGCAGTGTATATCTTTCAAACGGTTGACTTTGAGAAAAATAGTCTTAAAAACCTCAATGTCATTTTTAAAGATCTATCTATAGACAGTAGACACCCCGCACGCATAGATATGATGAAAAAAAAAATTCAGTTTCAGTTCCATGTATGGGGATAATAATCTTAATAAAATAAAGGGATTTATATATTTAAGATAATAATCTTAAAAATATAAATCCCTTTATCTTTTATTTTTGTGTAAACATCGTAATGCGGTTCACAGAATACATGTACCTACCAAGTTTTGACTGTGTAATCCTAATAGTTTCGGAATAAAGTGGCTGTGACATACGGACGGACGGACAGACAGACAGACATGACGAATCTATAAGGGTTCCGTTTTTTGCCTTTAGGTTACGGAACCCTAAAAACGTGCTAATAATCCAGAGCCTGTAGCCAAATGTCACATTAAAATTTTCGTTATCACTTCGCTCCGAAAAATGTATGAATTAAGACTATAATCTATACATTTTTCGTTTGATTCTTAAATTCGATTACTTACTTACATTTACATATGATTTTAAAATTCTATTGTTAACGAAACCTTAAGAGCAGGTTCACATGACAAGCGCTTAACGCGAGTTTTGATAAAGTGCACGTTGAACGCTGTGCTAGCGCTCGATTGTTGTCAGCGCGCGTCAATGCGCGCTTTGAGATCATTGGTTTTCTACGTTACCGTTTAGAATTCAGATGAGCGCGCGCTTTTGACGCAGATAGACGTATTTTAGGGTCCATTTCGGACGATTTTTGGATGAACTGAGTGTCAATTCATCCAAAAATCGTCCGAAATGGAAACGGAAGCGGTTAATACCGAATTATCAAATCTGAAAAAAATTAACGCGCGTTGAGCGCTTGTCATCTGAACGTACCCTATGTCAATCCCATACAGTTTTAAAAGCGAAGCGATAACGATTTGCAAATATTACTTTGACTAGGGGGTCTGATGAGAAACCCTATCGATTGGTATCGTAAAAATATATTTGGTGGGTTCGATTCCTGGATAAGGCAAAGTATTGGGACAGCCTATAGATCGCGTGATGCGTTTTATCGACACTTGACTGTCAAAACCATTGTCCTTAAAAGTAATAAATCGATATTATTATGGCGTTTCAGTGGTCACTAGTCATGCTAGGGGGGGCAGGATGGTATAAATATTCTTGCCTATACCCTACCTGCATGCATCCAAATCTGATCAGTTCAGGCATTTAAAAAGTTATAGTGGAATAAATTAACTCACAGTCGTGTGATTTATTACCTACAAATGTTTGATTTGAAGGCTCATATATAGTATTCAAAATTTATAGGTAGGTATTTTATACTAACCGTCCTTACGCGTAATTTTTATATCTATGGCAAAATAATGCATCAGAGGGCCTACTACAAAACAAAAAAGAAACCGATAGTCGGACGCAATTCGTCGTTCAATTTACTTGATATTGAACCTTATTAGTGAGGTAATAGTGCCACGGTGTTGGACGAATATCGTACGCTTATCGCGATGCTTTTTTGTAATAGTCCTTCAGTTCGAAATGAATTTTCAAAACATAATTGTAACATTCTGACAGTGCTAAAGCAAGGCTAAAACAAACGAGCGAGACATAGAGAACTGTGTAGCTGTCAGTGGGAGCATGAGCGATACGTGTTCCCCGTCCGAGCGCCGGTGGCGGTCTGCCGCCCGCTCCCCTCGAGGGCACCCTCTGTCAAAAATGTATCTGAATTTTTGAAAAATTGTCGCGTAACTCCCATAAATGGTCTTTTCGAAAATGTCTTTCGTGGAATTTGTAGCATTTTTTCTCCTCTATCGATTGGTGGTAACGAGATTTCCATAGGACTCGTAGTTACGGAGGAGATGCACAGAAACAAAAGTGTTAGTCGATTTTATTTATGAAATTTTTGGCATTATGTAAAATATTTATAACAAATGTTAATCGTGGAATCGATAGGCAAAATGTTGAAGATTCTTATAGTATATTTACTATCTTTTAATATTCAGTAAATAAAGAGGAGATAGAGAATGAAAACCTACTAATAACCACGTTTTGCTAGTACAACCACCTTAATAGGGACTTTTATAACTTTTTGATACAAAATACTGAAAAAATCTCATGGGTTTCTTTTAAAAATATGTATTCTGAAATCATTTAAAAAAAATCTGGAGTATTATGCAATTAAACTCTAATAAAAAGAAGTCTTTTTTTGCATTTTTAGCATTGCCATCATCCAAAAAGTGTTTAATAATGACGAAATTTTCAAAAAGTTTTCGGGTTTTGTGAAAACAATAAATACAATAGCTTGGGTCTTAGAGCATCGCGGCTTCGTCTCGAACAGAAGCGCGTCTTACTCTAAGGCTTGGGATATGTATGGCCCATCCTCCATATCCACCCATAAGAAAGGCATGTGCCAGCATGTGCCCCAGCAGTGGGAACATTAGAAACGACTGATGTCGATACGTTATACAAAGTGTTACAAAACAACCTCTAATACCGAATATGGTAGATAGGGACCATCAAACTGAACAACTTTTACTATGGGACCAACAGCTCTGAAATCGCGAAAAAAAAACGGCTGTTTCATACAATTTGATATTTCCGTTATCAATTTTTCTATGAAACAGCTCAATCTACTTCTGAATCCTCTGAAATCTCATATGAAAATTATCTACTTGTTTAGTGGTTAATTTTCATATAGTTACTTATTTCTTATATAATTACAATACATTGTAATGTTCAAAATGTAAATTAAAATATAAGGTGTCAATTTTTTTCCTAAATAGTGAAGTAGATACGCTATGTATATACACACGTATGTTTTTAGGGTTCCGTACCAAAATGGTAAAAAAGGAACCCTTATGGTGTGACTCAGTCTGTCTGTCTGTCTGTCTGCCTGTCACAGCTGGATATCTCGAGAACTACTAATGGTATCAACTTGAAATTTGGAATAGTTTAAGATGACATTTGCCAAACTATTTTGCAAATAAGAAAGAAATAAAAAAAATTTTTTTTTTATAAAAGGGACTGAAAAGGGGTCTTAAAAATTTTAAGTGAGGTGACTAAGGCATGTGGGGTATCATATGAAAGAGCGCTGTTTGCACATTTCAAAACATTTTTTTCTTTTTTCTTAGGCCGCATAGTTTTCGACTTAGGAAGAAAAATGTAAAAAAAAAATACCGTTCCCCCCCTTATCTCCGAAGTTTGCAAAGAGAAAAATCTGAAATAATTCTATGTGACAGTAGTTTATGTAAAGATTACGGAAAAATAAAACGATGTCTCAATATAACACACTTTTTTAGAAATTCAAAAAACAATTTTTATTTTTGTTTCACTTGAACCTATCTCATATGTCAGGTTCACCTGTTATGTGACACAGAAAAGGCGTGTCTGCTATTGTCACTACACAGTTTTGAATTAGGAAGACAAGTAAACATTTCTATCGATAATGGAAATAAATAAGGTAGGTACCTACCTATTTTGATGTCAATTGTTTTTTTGCGCTAGGTGCTGCCAATGCGCATGCAATTACCACTACGTTTGGTGAGTACAACTTACTATTAGCCCTGTTTTATCGGAAAGTGTGTGTACGGAAACCGTGATTTGTTCTGAACGGTTATTGTATCTACTTTTTTCTTAAGCCGCTTTTTTTTCATGATTTCAGCATATTATAGGTATTTGCTATTATACTTAGGCCGTGCGCACTTTGGATGCGTTTTCGTACGAATTTGACTCGTACAAACATCCCAACCTACCAAGTACTATGGGAGTGCGCACACGTGGTGCGAGTGCGTTCGTAAAGTAAATAATTCCTACGAATAAAATTCGTACGAAAACGCATCCATAAATTCGCAATGATCTGACAAGTCTATGCCTGTGTTCATTTATAAGTAGGAAGATGATTTTGGTTCGTTCTTTAACTTTTTGAGTACATAACAGTAACAATCGGTGTCACTCAAGCTTATTTCATTGTAGGTAGAGATAATACGTCGTATACTTTTTATGTCTGTTGTTACTGGTTATCCACACCGTGTGGTTACCGCAAGTATGAATATTTACTGGTTCAGAAATATCAATTGATTTTATAAATAGTCATCTCTGTAACTAAATTACAATAATTTATTCCGCTACATGTAGGGTTACCATATGAAAAAATCAAAAAGTCCGGAGAAAAGGCCCGATATCCATTGAAAAATCCTGAGATTTGTAGCAGAATAACGTACGGGGGGGGGGGGGGGGGGGGGGGGTAGTCAGCAGCGGCGAACTGATTAAGTAATAGAAAGCTTATTTATCCTTCTATTTAATGTACTTTTTATTAAATATACTGAATTTTATTGAAAATTCTAAAAATCCTGAGAATTCCTCAAATTTTCGAAATCCCGCAATCCTGAGCAAAGTCCAAAAATCCTGAGATCTCCGGACAAATCCTGAGATATGGTAACCCTAGCTACATGAAAATCTTTGATTGAATATTCTCATCGACAAAAAAGGAAACTGTTACTACGAGGAAAATACTTTATCGAATGTTTTTTGTATGTTTGTAATAAGCTTCGCTGATTATAGTTTATAAACAAAAACAGTAATCAGCAGTAATCTATTATTATTACACAAATATAGACCTTCGATAGTAAGATACGTAAGGATTATTATCCACATTATGTCATTAAAAATTATGAGCATCCTGTAACGTACACAAATAAGTCTTATGTTACGGAGGTAATTAGCACCACCACAAGAACAAAATATATGTAAAGTATGTCGGCGTTACTACAAAAGATATTAAAACACTGTTTAACAAACTGTCAAACAATATTATCAAAAAAGTGTTAGCGACACATTTAAACAGTGTCCAAGTTAAAGTGTTTCAACAATGTTTGTCCGTACAACGCTGGAAGCAATTTTCATAATAAAAATCATCGAAATTATTGTCAATTTTATCGTTTTTAATTCATAACTACTTAACTATTTCTTATTTGGAAAACTTTCAATCACAAAACTAGAGACCTAGTTAAGGTTTCTTTTTTATTATTATAGTTTCAAGATTATAAGGTTTATTATTGGTTAGGACATCAGTTTGCGATATACTTATATTTTTTTACTTTGTGGCACTACGATATTTTTCTATCGATAAAAGTTTTAGTTTTAATGTTTCTGTCAATCACAAAACTAAATATTATACTCTATTTTCTTCATTATTTTACGATCGTTAAATCAAGTAATACTGTGTGAAATCTTTGTAAAAAACGTATAATTACAATAATAATTGAAAGACGAAACGAATTCTAAAGCTTTCATAGATACTGTAATTGATTATTTTCGATCTAAGTCTAACCTAATCGAGCAACTAGTATGCGTATATAGGAGTGTCCTTCCGAAGTGGCCACGCCGGGCGGCGCGGGCGCAGGCAGTTCGGTTTTGAAACACCGAGGCCGTCCGGTCTGCGCTTAGCTCACAGCGATCATCTCGAGTTGCGATACTTTATGCTTTATGTATTTTATCAAATAGCAGCCGTAACCGTAATTATTAGAATTGAAGACTTCAAGCCTTGGACGAATAAACCACCGTCCAAGCTTATTATGAACTGGTATAACTAGGGACGAACATGCGAACGCAATTTGGTGACATATCGTCGGGGTATATTATACTGAACTAAACCCATACTAAGTTAATAAACTAAAAATATATATGTCACGGCTAATACCCGAAGTGCGGCTAAACCTAGTTTTAGCCGGCTAAAGCTAGGTGTAGCCGATAGCTGTTGGCTAAAACTAGGTGAAACGATTTGCTTTACCCCTGTAGGTCCCGAATATAGGTTAGAAATTTAAGGCGAGCGCGAAGCGCAGCGTAGCGTGAGCCTTAAATTTCGAGGTTATTTTTTTTTAACAAACAACAGAAATAACTTTTTTAAGAGTAAATCGGCTACACCTAGTTTTAGCCAACAGCTATCGGCTACACCTAGCTTTAGCCGGCTAAAACTAGGTTTAGCCGCACTTCGGGCATTAGCCGTAACATATATATATAAATTTTTCTTTTATAAGTATAAATGGCAAATTGTGTTTTAGAAAAATGAACAAATATGAGTGATGTTAATTCATCGAGGACAAACTTTAACCACAAACATATTTTTTGTATAGTTTTTTTTCAGTTTCTCTTATGCATAATTATACCATAAAGTATTGACATTGACTAAAAAAATAACATTTGAAATACGAGCATCAAAGGTTTTTAGGTAAACAGTAGTTTGTACGTATTAATCTTATTGCCAGCTTATTCACAATTATTCCTATTGCCGGCGTTGAATTTTTTATATTCTTTTTGTGAAATGTTTTATTGTTGGCTCATGGTCGCGGGTTCCTATCACGCCATGCAAGCAGTAATCATTAGTGTGATGATTTTGTCGCAGAAGTCAGAAAATTAGAAGAATTTTATTTAACCTGTGGTAGTGTTATGAATAAGATTTCCGCGCGTAAACATTGAAAAATAAAACACATTGCAACTGCAAAGGTGCCGAAAGGTGCAAAAATTTAATACCTAAAACAAAATCAAGTAAAATAAAACATCATAAAATCGCGTATCCGTAAAAATGTATTATTTCAGTGTTGTTTATTATTATTATGAACTACTCACAAATAAAAATACGTAAATTAATTTGATTGCATTATCATCACGTGAGTGAATGTCCGAAATTTGTGAATGGGGAATGCCAGAAAAAATCAAATAGGCTTAATATTTTTTTACAGGTAGAAATAAGCTTCCTTAGTAATAGAAAAAACTATCAAAATTTTCGGTTGCTTGAAAAAATTCTAAGAAAATAGAATAACTTCGTCTTCGAAAAAGATTTTTTTATAGAAAACTTATTTCTATTACTAAGGGAGCTTATTCTTACCTTACCTATAAAACAATATTCAGCCTTTTTTATTTTTTCGGACATTCCTTATTGTTTTGTTTAAGCTACCATCGATAAAATAGCAGCAAAAAAACCTGACCGTCTGTTACTTAAAAAAGGCTGTATCTGATACATTGACCTTCGCTATTTCTTTATGAGAAGTTTCTTCAGTTGATAATCGATGACATATCATAAATATTGGGTTGGGGTACTACCTGTTCTTGTATTAAGATAAATGGAGATGAATTTTTTTATATAAAAATTTTATAAGTAAACTTTTTACTAACGGCGATAAACATTTTTGATAGGAAAGTTACTGACTATACATTATTCATAATAAAAGCCACCAGCAACTTGTATATTTGAAGGTTTTGAACTGGTTTGTCATTCTGCGCTATTAATCAACTGTTGTCGAATCTCGGAATTGTTTTGTTGTAAATGTAACTGATGTTATGTGTTGCTAGGGAAGAGGCAAGCTTACGACATGTAATTTTATATACTTTGGCTTATAATTAGACTTAAAAATTGAGCGTTCAAACGAATAGAAAGTTGGGGAGAATAGTATAACCGGCCGGCGTTTTAAAATTCTTCTTTACTCTAATTATTGAACTGTATTAACAATGGTTTTGTCCGACAGTGTTTTTATCCATGGAAGTATGGCGGGTTGCGATCTCTAAAACTTGGGTTAAAGTATCTATAATTTCGTAATAAATAACTATATCACAACGGCAAACGGTAACCTTTTTCGTGATTTAAGTATTCTACGGGCTACTGTACTATAACAACTTGTTTCTGGTTGGTGTTTCTGTGGGAGCTGCCCCCGTATTAGGAACTATGTCTTAAAACTTGCCAGTTTTATGAATGGATATTAATTCGTCTTTTTTATTTGCTATACAGCGAGAAAGAGATGAAACTACAGCCATTCATAAACCTGGCAAGTTTTATGAGCTTGTAATACCCCCCTGGCTGGTGTCGTCCGCCGGTCAGTTTTCGGCAATCTCATGCTACCTACGGCGTTATGCCGCTTTCTCCCAGGCCTCGATACTTTCACTAATGCCCCACTCGGATTTTTTTAATAATTTATTTAATTTGGCATAATTATTATCATTGCTGTTCAACTGATCTTTATTATAACAAACTGTACCTGCACGTGAATGACGTTATTGCAGTCTTATCTATGTTTGCGTTCATTGTGAATTACAACTATTCTTATTCAATATTTCGAAAAAGATAAAAATAGTGGTTGGGTCATTTGATGTTTTATCATATCATTTATGACATGCTCACCGATACAAAATTTAATTATATTTTAGGTAGTGACACCTAACTTTATCCACCTGAAGCATCATCAATCTAAAGAAAACTTACAAGCAAAATATCGGAAAATATTTAAATATATACTAATGGCAATATATTAAAAAAAAAAAAAAACAAATAGCATAGAATTTTTAATACTAGCCGGATTGTTTCGTCTGACCTTCGCCTTCGGCTATTGCAAGCAAACCGGTTGTAGAAGTCGAAATCGAAGAAGAATCATAGTCATCACTCAATAAGAAAGATCACGTACCGTTATTTTTGTACAAGTGGAGGAGTGCAGACATTTTTAAACTATTGAAGCTACTGTATTTACGTTTAGATGTCAATAGAACACTAACAGATCTACGTGTATTAACACGTAGATCTGTTAGTGTTCTATTAGGGTTCGATCTGTTAGGGTTTTTCCATTTTGGGTTCATTCATTAGAATGAACCCAAAATGGAAAAACCGCTTCTTCGGACCATCAAAATGAACAACTTTTACTATGGGACCAACACTGAAATCTTAAAAAAAATATCAGCTGTGTGAGCTGTGTCGTACATTTTGATATTTTGGTTATTAATTTTTTATGAAACAGCAGATTTTTTTTTCAAGATTTTAGAGTTGGCCCCAATAGTAAAAGTTGTTTAGTTTGATGGTCCGACGAAACAGTTTTTCCATTTTGGGTTTATTCATTAACACGTTGTATGTATATGTCACGGCTAATACCCGAAGTGCGGCTAAACCTAGTTTTAGCCGGCTAAAACTAGGTGTAGCCGATAGCTGTTGGCTAAAACTAGGTGAAACGATTTGCTTTACCCCTGTAGGTCCCGAATATAGGTTAGAAATTTAAGGCGAGCGCGAAGCGCAGCGTAGCGTGAGCCAAATTTCGAGGTTATTTTTTTTTAACAAACAACAGAAATAACTTTTTTAAGAGTAAATCGGCTACACCTAGTTTTAGCCAACAGCTATCGGCTACACCTAGCTTTAGCCGGCTAAAACTAGGTTTAGCCGCACTTCGGGTATTAGCCGTAACATATATACTGGTACGTGTTGTTCTAGGTTAGGTTAAGTTTGTGAGTTTTGAACTTCTCGACGACTGGTTTCGATATTTTTTTACACATAGTTAAAGAAGGTGCAGATATTGTGTTTTTAAGTGATCTGTCATAATATATAAGAAAGTAAAAAGTATATATATTTAAAAAAAAAAAAGAATTTTAGCGCGTCGTTCAAAAAATACCATAATAGTTATTGGAATAATATAAAAATAATCTCAGTGTCATGTCATCGATGACGGTGATAGTAATTTGTCTATGAAACGTGGAATGACCACAACCACAACTTTTGGTTTTTCCTATTGCTTAGGTGCTTAAACATTTATTTATTTACTAGCTTCCGCCCGCGACTTCGTCCGCGTGGATATTAGAGAAAATCTTTAGGGAACCTTCAACCAGGATCCGACCAGCCGTTTTTACGCGATTAGGCGGGTCACCACCAAGCGCGCTGCCTCGCGAGGCAAGACTTTTGCCAAGACGCAAGACGCAAGGCGTTTGTCGCACGAGGTGGGGACCCGCCTAATCGCGTAAAAACGACTGGTCGTTCCCATTCCCGTTCCCGTTTCATCCCGCTCCCGTTCTCGTTCCCGTTACCGTCCCGTTCCGTTGCCGTCCCGTCCCGTTCCCGTCCCGACCCGTCCCGTTTCCATTCCCGTTCCCATCCCCATCCCGTCCCGTTCCGTTCCCATCCCGTCCCATTCCCGTTCCCGTTCTCTTCCGCTCCGTCCAGTTCCCGTTCCCGTTCCCTTTCTCTCCGTCTCCTGGGGCTGAATCATGCATGTCCACCGAGTTGGACTTCAAAATGAATGTCATTTTCGCAATCACCATCCCATAAAACCTCAAGAACGTCATCCATATATAGTATTTTATGATTACTTACCCCATTTACCACATAAGGGGCTGATTTTCAAAATCACAAAATATATGTTTGCCTATTTATTTTAAGACGTGCTCCTACGAAGTTTAAAGTTAAAATGTCTATTTTATATTCTTTTTCCATAAGTTTTCCATACAAAATTTGAACCCCATTTTCACCCTTTTAGAAGTTAAATCATGTACATCGTGTTGGACTTTAAAATAAATGTAATTTTCGCAATCAACATCCCATAAAACCGTAAGAACGACATCCATATCGATTTTTATGTTTACTTACCCCATTTACCCTCTAAGGGGTTGATTTTCAAAATTACCAAATATATGTTTGCCAATTTATTTTTAGACGCGCTCCTACGAAATTTAAAGTTGTAATGTCTATTTTATATCCTTTTTCCATACAAAATTTGAAACCCATTTTCATCCCTTTAGGGGGTTAAATCATGTCCACCGTGTTGGACTTTAAAATAAATGTCATTTTCGCAATTGTCATACCAGAAAACCTCGATAACGACATCCATCTCTATTTTTAGGTTTATTTAGACATTTCACCCCTATTTCATCGCCATAGGGGTTGAAGTACTAACAATATCAATATACATTGCGTTAGATTTTCTTCCATAAGCCTTTACTATAAATTAAGTGATTTTTACTTCGAAAATGAAGGTTTTTTTCTATACACAACTTCATACCCCTTTTCACCTCTTCGGGGGTAGAATTTTGAAAGACGCTGAGACCCGTATTTATTAATTTTCAATCTTCAGCCTAAACACAAAATTTGAAAATCCTAGCTTCAAAACTGAGGGACTTTCATACAAACTTTCATCCTTTATTTCACCCCCTTAGGGATGGAATTTTCAAAAATCCTTCCTTAGTGGATGCCTACACTGTATGAGGTATCTGTGTGCAAAATTTCAAGTCTCTAGGTCCAGTGGTTTGGGCTATGCGTTGATAGATCAGTCAGTCAGTCAGTCATTCAGTTTACGATTTTATATATTAAGATTTCTTATAAGCTACTACATAACAGATTACTTCTTGATTTATACGTCATGTTTGTGGATGCCGTTTTTTGTTTACATTTCATACTTAACCAAATTCAAATACGACATTATTTAACCAACTTATTCTAAGATGTTAACTGTGAAATACATATAAGTTGAAAATTATATTTTACTATTATCATTGTTATGAGATAAGCCACTTTGTATGCTTTCTGTTCTTGCAAAGAATATTGTCGGGATAACACTTTTAATATCGTCAACCAAACCATGCCACAGAATGAATTAATCAATATTTTTAACCGGTTACTAACTGTAACTTTTAGGTATTTTTAGCTAAATTCAACATGATGATTGGGAACAAATACAGTCAGCATTTTGATACGTCCAATTAGCAGTGGTTTGCGAAGTGCTTTTTAATTATGCATTTTCTGTGCTTTTCCCAAATTGATAACTTAAAGAAAGTTAATAAAACAAATACATTAACGGACTGTCAATAGACAAAGTCAGCCACATTATTATTTCCTTTAGACGCATATTATTTTACAGTTATTTGTAAAACACCAACAACCTCGCAGGAGTAGATTACTAACATCATAAACAATAACATTTATTGTTCTAAGAGTTTTCCGAAAACAGATAGAAAAAATCTACTTTCTATACCTATGGAGTTTTGTATGAAAAGTCGATTTGCTCTTTAGACCGAACATTAGTCATTTTGCTTCGTAGACATTTTGATTTTTAGGCAGCGTGATCAGGAAATGATTTTTTTGGTCTGTTTTTGGAATAGTCGTAGAAAAAATGTTGTTGTTAATGATTTTAGTAACCTTTTCTTGCGAGTTTGTTGGTGTTTTACAAATACCCTGTATACAAAACTAATAATACTGTGCCACAGCAATACGTACCTGAACCTACATACTTTACAATACGTACTTGATTTAGAAGAGTTAAACTATGTCAACGCAGTTATTGTATTGTAGCGCGTTGCACCCGATCAGCCAATGTTTTAATCGATCAAGGCCATTACTGAATCTGATGTTTTTGTAGAATTGAATTATTATCATTATGCCTATCACGAACGCAATAACTTCATGAGTCATCGTATCGACCATTACAATAGAGGTTTCGTATTTGACGTATCAAACATAATATTTATTACACTTCGTGTTTCGTGGGCCGTGGTGGTACGAGGTGGACCGACGATCTGGTGAAGGTCGCGAGAAGCCGTCGTCGATGAGATCCTTTTAGGAGAAATTAATATGCTCAGCTGTGGGCGTCGAGCTGTTGACAATTTTCAGCGTTTTAATAATATAAATCTAACATAAATTAAGTTAATTATCAAGGATGGGAGACAAGAAACACTCCGTATAGCATAGTGTTATCGTAGCCAATTTTCAAGAGTAGGATTTGATTTCGTTGCAATGAAAATCTGTTATCATTCTGTGCTGAAGTGTAACCAGGAAGAAGTGAAAAAGATAAAATAACAACGGAGTGAACAAAATAAAAAAATAAAAACCGGCCAAGTGCGAGTCGGACTCGCGCACGAAGGGTTCCGTACCAAAAAACGGCAAAAAATTGCGTTTGTTGTATGGGAGCCCCCCTTAAATATTAATTTTATTCTGTTTTTAGTATTTGTTGTTATAGCGGCAATAAAAATACATCATCTATGAAAATTCCAACTGTCTACCTTTTGTCGTTATTAATATCGAGCAAAAAACGGCAAAAAAATCACGTTTGTTGTATGGGAGCCCCCCTTAAATAATAATTTTATTCTGTTTTTAGTATTTGTTGTTATAGCGGCAATAGAAATACATCATCTGTGAAAATTTCAACTTTCTAGCTATCACGGTTCATGAGATACAGACAGACAGGCAGACAGACGGACAGCGGAGTCTTAGTAATAGGGTCCCGTTTTTACCCTTTGGGTACGGAACCCTAAAAAGACAAGTCAGTTATGAAGAAACATAAGTTTCTTCAATGTAACGTAGGAACACATCATAAGCATAGTATAAAAAAAATGAGTACTAGCCATAAGCAGGGTTGCCAACATTTTTGGATCAAATATAGTAGTTTTAAGATTTTTAGTGTAAAAATATAGTAGATGGCGAAAAAGTCCAAAAAATATAGTAGGTTGCCGTTTTGTATACTTAGAGGATTTTATAGAAGTTGCATTTTTCACACTTAGGTAATTAAGTACTAACATTTTCATAATTTATTCAACAACCTTAAAGACAAGTGTTTAATCACAAAAAATATTATGCAATTACTTATATAAGTATATTTTTTGTTGCTTTTGTTTAATTTTTTCACTTGAAAAAATATAGTAGTTTTGCCTACTATTGTTTCAAAAAATATAGTAGGCGAGCCCTTAATATAGTAGGATACTATATTATATAGTAGGGTTGGCAACCCTAGCCATAAGTATAGTTTATGAGTGATGATAGCTTATTTCCCAGTGTCTCGCTTGGATTGTCATTGCTTTGGTTTGGTTCATAATTTATATTCGTGCAACAAAAATAAACTGTTTCGAATATGTAACTATTTTCGTAACATACCTATTTAGTAGATAACATAAATTAGGCAGATTTTGGTTTTGTCGTCGTTATCGTTTTCAGTTTTCGCATTTGAGTTACGTTAATGAAACAGCGCATAATTGTGCATTTAGAGATTTGTACTATGTTTAAAGAAAGATTATATAGTATCTTATTGAAAATACAAACTTAATTTTGATAAAACTTTGGAGGATCGACGATTCTCGAAATACAAGGAGTGATACGTCATGAAATTTTTAATGGGAAAAAAAGAAAGCAGCATTATTTACAAAAAATATCTGTCTTCTTATTACTGAAAAGATAAAGATCTTAATTTCCTTTAATAAAGACAAAAAAATATTTATTCATAATAATTGCAATATTACGCATAGGTACCTAAGTATTTGATTTAGTTCAAAATGAGTTTAACAATTACGACAAATAAAGTAACTGTAGTCATATAGCGACATTCATCTTAGCTAAGACTTAAAAAACTAAAGGCATAGTGACAATTTTCTCACAAACTTTTTACTATCGTAGATTGCTGTGTTAATTGTCAATCTAGCTGGTATCGCTCATATGCATTTATACTGCATTTATACTCATATCATAAGCATTTATTACTAAACTAAACCTCTTTTTAGGGTTCCGTACCAAAATGGTAAAAAAGGAACCCTTATGGTGTGACTCAGTCTGTCTGTCTGTCTGTCTGTCTGTCTGTCTGTCTGTCTGTCTGTCTGTCTGTCTGTCTGTCACAGCTAAATATCTCGAGAACTACTAATGGTATCAACTTGAAATTTGGAATAGTTTTAGATGACATTTGCCCAACTATTTTGCAAATAAGAAAAAAATAATAAAATTAATATTTTTTTTACAACAGGGACTGAAAAGGGGTCTTAAAAATTTTAAGTGAGGTGATTAGGGCATGTGGGGTATCATATGAAAGAGCGCTGTTTGCACATTTTAAAACAATTTTTTCTTTTTTCTTAGGCCGCATAGTTTTCGACTTATGATGAAAAATGTAAAAAAAATACCGTTCCCCCCCCCTTATCTCCGAAGTTTGCAAAGAGAAAAATCTGAAATAATTCTATGTGATAGTAGTTTATGTAAAGATTACAGGAAAAATAAAACGATGTCTCAATATAACACACTTTTTTAGAAATTCAAAAAACAAACAATTTTTGTTTTAGTCTCACTACCAGTCAACAGATGGCGCTGTCCTAAGCATGCTAACCTAAGGGCAAAAAGTAGTTCCACTATAGGTCAAGAGATGGCGCAACCTAACACTACAATAATAAATTGGTGGCTGGTTCAAATATAATTACCTACTATTTGCCGTACGAATAAACGAAGAATAAGTTCATACTTTTCTAAGTAATTATATATATGACTATATAGTAATATAATAATAACGAGGAGCTCGGTGGTGCAGTGGCTTAGCGCCTGGACCAGCGATTGCGGATGTTAAGCAACGTTCGCAAGGTTCGGTCATGGGATGGGTGACCAAAAATTTATTATCTCGAGCTCCTCCGTGCTTCGGAAGGCACGTTAAGCCGTTGGTCCCAGCTGCATTTGCAGTCGTTAACACCCACCAATCCGCATTGGGCCCGCGTGGTGGGTTATGGCCCGTCCTCCTTATCCACCCATAAGGAAGGCCTGTGCCCCAGCAGTGGGGACATTATAATGGCTGATGGACTAGTAATATAAACATTTTGCAATGTGGAGTGGCTGAAACGTTTTTCAGTCACCATAAGCAGCATTTGTAAATTAACTGTCCGCCTGTTCGCCCTTCCACCTGTCTGCCGTTTATCCTACTTTTTTAAAGACTGTCCTAAAATAACATATCCAAATATATTTATGATTGTACGGAACCCTCGGTGCGCGAGTCCGACTTGCTCTTGACCGGTTTTTTTTATACCATGACATGACTATAGGTATTTTCAACATGTTTAGTTTTAATAGATTTCGTCATTTTCTGACGGCCAAAAGAGATGAAAATAATCTCTTCAGGGGCAAACACCCCACAGCAGTATTACCATAGACATAGAAAAATTTTCGCTGCGCTCAAGAAGACCAACAAAGCGTGGAAAAGAGAAGTTAACATCATACGGACACGGTCTATGTAAAAAAGAAACAAAGGATCAAGTGACATGTGCCAACATTTTTTACAGTAAGAGCCCCTAGCGTCCCGCCTAGCAAATGAGCAATCACAGTTTGTTTTAAATATTTTTTAATCTTTATTAGAATTTAAAATAAAGGTATCGTGGAGCTATGGTGTCTTGTACTCTAAGTAATTGTGATGCGACTAAAAGAAAAAATCCAAGTAATCACGCTTTTCAAAGGTAAATAAGATATTGCCACACATTTCTCTAAAACCTAATTTCGCTACATTTATTCATTTATCGAAAAAGAAAATAGTATGGACATAGACATAGAAAAATTTTCGCTGCGCTCAAGAAGACCAACAAAGCGTGGAAAAGAGAAGTTAACATCATACGGACACGGTCTATGTAAAAAAGAGACAAAGGATCAAGTGACATGTGCCAACATTTTTTACAGTAAGAGCCCCTAGCGTCCCGCCTAGCAAATGAGCAATCACAGTTTGTTTAAAATATTTTTTAATCTTAATTAGAATTTAAAATAAAGGTATCGTGGAGCTATGGTGTCTTCTGCTCTAAGTAATTGTGATGTGACAAAAAGAAACAATCCAAGTAATCACACTTTTCAAAGGTAAATAAGATTTTGCCACACATTTCTCTAAAACCAAATTTCGCTACATTTATTCGTTTATCGACAAAGAAAACAGTATGGAACATAGTTTATTAACTTCCTTTGCCATAATATAGTCATATTTTGTGAACCTAAGTCATATTTTACGTATCTCATATAAAATGTATTGATTCGTTTTCGGATCACCTGTTTATTGACTTTGTTGTTCTTTGACATTCTATTTCTATGAGTATGGAACATAGTTTATTAATTTCCTTTGCCATACTAAAGTCATATTTTATGAATCTAAGTCATATTTTACGTATCTCATATAAAATGTATTGATTCGTTTTCGGATCACCTGTTTATTGACTTTGTTGTTCTTTGACATTCTACTTCTATGAGTATTACAGTCCTAAAATGTCAAAATATGCGCACCATGGTTTTTATTTCAATAAATAGCAGAATATGAAATCTTCATAACACAGTGTTATTGTCACCCATGTTGAATTGCTAAAGTAAGATTTAAATAGCAAAGTTAATAATTAATTATCTTGAATGTTTGGAATAAAACGAAAAGCACACGTGATCTAAGCATGGTCCAGCCAGTCTTATAGGTTAATATTTTTTCAATTCAAATTCCTCGACTATAACGACCGGTTTTAGTTTTTATTTTGTTTTTTGAGAGATATAAATTGTTGTTTAATTATACCTACTAGAAAAACCAGTCCCATCTGTGATCTGTGGAGGAGTTGTTTTTTCTAGTGTATTTTAACATAATATTCAGATAATGTCACAAGTTTCTGTGCCATAAAGCCGAGTGAAACAAAGTTGATATAAAGTCTTAGTGACACGCTGTCGATTAACTTAATTAGAGCAATTATAGTTCTACTGTCAGGCTTATCTTAATAATGAGGAAAAGTACCTTGAGTTCGTGTACTTAATGCGAAGTAATTTAGTGTATTGGTGTTAAAGGTCGCTTCGGCGAGTTGACTGCGATAAATTAGTTTGTGCAAACATCATTATCTTTCTATTTTCACGGGTAATGATGTGATTGCTCGGGGTTCATTGTTTTGTTAGACATGTAATAGGGCATAACAATATTGCAATCGATAAGTATTGACTTATTGATATATTTATTGATGACTATAAAGTATTGACTTATCAATAGTCATTAGGCAAGCGTCATTAGTGCTTAATCGGTTTTTAGATGCCATTTTACTATACATGTTAACAGTGAAAGTATATGGTGTGACAAAGTCATATTCAGAATGCCATAATAGGAAAACATGGTTTGCGCGGGCCATATTTTTATATAGAAAACGTTAAGTTGTAGCCAAGTAAAAAAACATACGACAAGTTAAAGAGATTATCTAGTAGCTAAAAGTATTAAAATGCGTACAAACCTCACAGATGATTGTAAAAAAAATACAGAATATCATCAAAAGCGCTTGTCGCGGGCCATATTTTTGGCGTAAATAATAGCGGAAACGTATTGAATTCTACATGAAAATATACTTTAACGTACTGTGCAGTTGCTCCAATAACTTTTTTTCAAGAAAGATAATTGTGCTAAAGATAATGATGAAAAAACAACGAAAAACATCGAAAAAGTGCAGAAGTGAGGTTATTTTCCATACTCTTTACACTTAAAGAAAAAGACAGAGACAAATGATTTTGCATAACGGAGCCTTAAAGTGATGACTTTCATAGTGTGGTAGAGTATGATGTCTGTAGTCCAATAGCTTTTTTAGGGTTCCGTAGCCTAAATGGCAAATAACGGAAATCTTATAGATTCGTCATGTCTGTCTGTCTGTCCGTCTGTTCTTCAAACCAATACGTGCGTAGTGTCTATAGATAGATCTTTAAAAATGACATTGAGGTTTCTAAGACAATTTTTTCTCAAAGTCAACCGTTTGAAATATATACAATGTGTCCCCCCTTCAACTTTTGAAGTAAGAGAGTGAAAAATTAAAAAATAATATATGCTGTAAATCTTAATAAACACTTTCAACGAAAATTGGTTTGAACGAGATATAGTAATTACTTCTCGAGATTATAGCACATTTTCCATAACCGCAAATATAACTCTGTATTTTGAAAAAAGAAATATATGTAGCTTACTTCCGCGGAAGTAAGCTACATATATTTCTTTTTTCAAAATGGTTTGGGACTTCCGCCAAGTGACGCCTGATTCAATCAAATATAACTCTGTAGTTCATACAACACTGTGAAAAACCAAGTTATTATTGCATACAAAAAATGATAGTGGTATTAAATATGGTATGGTATAAGGTAACACGCAACCCTACGGCGCGTGGCCCGACACGCACTTGGCCGGTTTTTGATGTAAAATTTTACTTTTTGTAAGATATATTTTATTTTATTTACACAACCCCGAACCATGGTACCTAAATTACGAAATATATCACGTCTTGAAACTTTACCCTATTATGTTCTTTCTTATGATACAATTCTGATGCTGTTAGTTGAATGTCTTATAATTTGAATAAACAAACAATCAGCCCCTCTAGCATGACCACCGAAACGTGATATGATATAGCAATTTGTTACGTTTAACTATCAAGTGACAATAGATTTTGACAGTTGAGTGTCGATAAAATCCTATATCATGCAATATACAGGGTGCATTTGTAATCACTCTCCAAATTTTAAGGATGTGTTCAGTCCATGAAACTGAACAACTTTCTCCATAAAACATGTGTCGAAATACGCCTAAAAATTTTGGTCATCCCATACTAAACTGATCACGTGATCTCTTTGTTTTGTATGAAAAGTATTTTTTTTTTACATATTTGACCCTATGTTTCTTAGAGAAAGTTGTTCAGTTTCATGGACTGAAGACACCTTTAAAATTTGGAGAGTGATTTCAAATGCACCCTGTATATCGTGTTTCGGTGGTCCTAGGAGGCGAGGACATTACAACTCAAACTTTTATCCGGTCTGTTCTCCATCTCTTGATCTTATAAAGTAATCGATATTTCTAATAGTAGTGTAGTGAGACGTCCTTACCTTAGTGCCATGGCATGCAGTTTGTGCAATGCCGTTGCATTCACCGGCTGGCGCGGCACGTTGCGACACCGCACCGGCTGTATGTGTATGCAGCTTCCACTAGTGCACCATGGAAACTTTACACATCCGAATGTTTTAATTAGCTCGGATGTGCGGAAACTTTAAATAAAGTTAATAAGATATTAAAATTGGGTTTTAGACGTCATAAGTTTTTGTGATAAAAAGAAGGAAGATCCCGTCGAAAACAAATAAACTATATTTTGGCATGTGCGTAAAAAAAAATATCAAAAATACTTGTAGTAGAAAGAAATAGTTTTTAGTATTTGTTGTTATAGCGGCAACAGAAATACATCATCTGTGAAAATTTCAACTTTCTAGCTATCACGGTTCATGAGATACAGCCTGGTGACAGACAGACAGACAGACGGACAGCGGAGGCTTAGTAATAGGGTCCCGTTTTTACCCTTTGGGTACGGAACCCTAAAAATATGGTAGCCTTATCTGGGGGCATGGTAGTAAAGACGACTAAGCGAAGAGCAAGCTATTTTGATTTAGGCGAAGAGTTTGTGAAGTTAGTTGTAAAGTTAGGGCGTGGAGAGTTAGAAGCTTGGCTATACATAAGGTCTGTCTGATAACTTTTTGACAGTGCAAGCCATATGGTCTCGTCAAGGCAACATTTTACATGAAAATTTTTTTGATGTGAAAGGATTTCCTCATTTTTCATGGAAAAAGGAAATTAGAGTGGCCAACTCGATGTTTTTATAATAATATCTCAAACTTTATAATAAATCAAGTGAAGACAACGAGTCCATTAGGAACAATTTAACAAAGTTTAACTATTAACTTCACACGATTACTTATCAGACAGGATAGAATAAATTTTATCTACATTATTAGATTGCAATGTAGTACTTTGGTATTAAACCGTAGCAAAGATAGCATTGCCTTGCATGTGATTAATTGACTACATAATTTAAGTAAATATTATATTATGTATGTATTCTCAAGGCGGACGATGCAATTCATTCATATGAATAATGTAAATGTAATAAATACATATATAAATTATACATATATTATTATTGGTGAAAACAGGTGTTGATTCATGAAGGTTGAGCCGAATGAGCGATTTAGTGGTTTCTTTTTGGACTTATTGAAAGTCGTTTCTGGCGTACCTTGCACGAGAATTCAGATTGATCATAACTTATTAAGGCTCGGTTATGCGGAAACATTTGTCTCTGACTTTTTCTTTACGTGTAAAGAGTATGGAAAATTACCTCACTTCTGCTCTTTTTCGATGTTTTTCGTTGTTTTTTATCATTATCTTTATCACAATGATCTTTCTTGAAAAGTTATAAAAGTTATTGGAGTTACTTCACAGTATGAGTAAAGTGTACTTTGATGTAGAATTCAATACGTTTCTACTATTATTTACTCCATATATATGAACCTACGCAAGTGCTTTTGATGATATTCTGTTTTTTACAATCATCTGTGAAGTTTATACGCAATTTAATACTTGTCTACTAGAGAATCTCTTTAGCTGGTCGTATGTTTTTTTGTGGCTACAACTTTACGTTTTCTATATAAAAATAGGGTATGAATGTAATTCAACACCAACACAAAATTTGTACATACTTACATATTACATACAATATTTTTTTCCCTACCCCGCATAATACGCTTGACGCGTTTTAAGTTACGTCCCTTGGAAATCGTTTAAAACGGGTTTCTCTGTTTTTTGAAGTGAAAACTTCTTTAGCGGCGTTGTACGCTTTTTTGTAATGGGGAAAAAATGCTAAACTCGCGTCAGTAAGAATAACGTGGCTGATCGAAAATGCGTAAGATGGATGTGACGGATGGAGAGTAGACAGCTGGCGGCGGAAGTATCCCCCTCTCTTTCTACGGGGCGCGGTAAAAATGGCGGCGCGTCATTTTAAGACGTAAACACTTGTATCACCAGCAAAGCGCTAATTTTGAAAATGGAACTAATAGCAGCGATCACTTCGGTGAGATCATAGACTTTGTCATGACTTGATCATGACTATAAGTTTAAATCGTAGAATGCGTGCATGTAGAAATTAAAAAGGCCACTGGCGCGAAATCTTTAGAATTTTTCTCTAATTATAAACTGATTGAATTGTGTGACTATATGTAATAGGAAAGAAATAATTTTAATCCTTTGCCGCTAATTTAAAAATATCAAAAATGCACAACGTTAATATTCAAGTTTTCACTTCTGCCGGCACTCCCGGAGTGCAACCCGATTTTTTTATTACTAAAACTTCTTGCCACTAATGTTATTTGAGCGGTAACAAGTTTTATACTATATTAAACGTATAAACAGTAGTAATTTTAAAACCACACGGAACCGCAACCTTTCGAGTAAAATGAAAATGTTATTTTTGTTGCTCCAGATTAAATGGCCACGTTGATCTTGAAAGTAACTGGTACCGAATACTTGGAAGTCTGCCTTAAAAGTTAGTGCTCGAGATTTTCGAGAACCAGTTCGAAATGACTCAGGTGAATGTACTTTTTGACATTTCAACCTGACTGATATGATAGCCCATACGATTATGTAGTGAACCAACTATACAAGTTTATATTCCCTTTTCGTTTTTAAAGGAAACCTAAGATTTTGATTTATTTTAGAATACGTATCATGAAGCAACATATTTTTTTTGTTATCTTGCTGTCTCCTACAGACTTTGAGTTATCGTATTTACTTGTTGCGCATCTAATCTATGGCATAATTATCTAAGATCCCTTCTATTAATACATAGATATTTTTTACAATGCATTCGTATACTCAGCATGTACCCATACCTAAGAAATAAAGGTCAACAACTTTTTGTCTTTATATAAAGCTTAATTTTTCTTTATCGCCGACTTATCGAGAGTGTTTACAAACAATATAAAGCACTTATCTTGTTTTCATTCAATTTAAAATGTAAATCACGTCACTATATTATTTATAAACTTTATAATAGACATTGTAAAAGCGTAATTGGAACTTTCTCTTATTTAAGTTTAAAAACATTGAATTCGGTACTTCTCAAGAATTACCGAAGTCTGTAGATACCAACTAACTTTCACTCTTATTCCCACTATATACAAACAGACGAAAAGTTTACTGAAATCAAGAAATTTCTTTACATACACTAACTAATCCAACGGCAAACAGCACAAACTCTATTCTACTTTGCTGAACAAAACTATAAAATATAACTACTGAAAATAAGGAAATAAAATATAGCATTGAAAGATCTGAAGAAAACTAGCTGGCAATCCTGTTAGATCATAAACGTCACCTAGAAATAAGAAGAAAATAGATTAGCTGTAACTTTCAAGTACTTACAGAGAAAATAATGTTAAATGTTTACAAAATGGGATAAATACGGAAGATAGCTTCTTTAGTTCGTAAATGTTTACTGCAAAATCATAAAGTCACCTCGGAGAAGCGCTGTGTTTTTACAGCAAACTTCCGCGATTGCAGACGAAGCGTTTTTCTTTTGTTTTTTACATTTGACTAGCACTTCAGTATGTTTATCTCGTTTTTGAGGAGTTGTTGTGTTCCGGCAGTTAGAGGTAAGACAGCCAGTTCCTCAGTGATGACAATTCCGGGTGTAGTGCGCTTAGGGTTACCAGATTAAACAATCAAAAGTCCGGAGAAAAGGCCCAGTAGCCATTGAAAAATCCTGAGATTTGTAGCAGCTTGAGAATAACGTACGGGGGGGGGCAGCAACGTCCAAAAATCCTGAGATCTCCGGACAAATCCTGAGATATGGTAACCCTAAGTGCGCTTCCATCTTCGGCCTTATCGTCACTTAAAATTAGGTGAGATGAAGGTCAAGTACTAGTCTAGTCTAGTACAAGTTTATTCTGTTTTTAGTATTTGTTGTTATAGCGGCAACAGAAATACATCATCTGTGAAAATTTCAACTTTATAGCTATCACGGTTCATGAGATACAGCCTGGTGACAGACAGACAGACAGACGGACAGCGAAGTCTTAGTAATAGGGTCCCGTTTTTACCCTTAAAAGGTACGGAACCCTAAAAAGAGTACTTTAAAGAACTCTGAATATTTGACAATTTCATTATGTTGTCTAGTCTAGAGCACCACATTGCATTTAGTAAGACGTCACGTCATATACCTGCAGACAATCAATAGGCTTCTAAGCATTGTTTGAAAAATTATGAAAGCTAATTTAAAAGATATGCGGGAACAGACACAATATATACATTGCATACTGAAATCATAACTCTCTCCGTAGTTGGATAAAAAATAACTTTAAAATCAGATTCTCATGAAGATATTGAGTTTAGACTGATATCAAACGCTAAGGTCTACCGGTCTGTTGAAGCTAAAGATGTCAAGCTTCTGAGTCTATTCAAAAGATAAGTTGGTAATTTACTATATTTCGACTCAGAATAATAAAAAATAAGGACGTTTTCCGTTGACTTATAATCAGTAAGCAATATCTTACAGCAAATATCCTCCTTTTGTAGTTATATCACTTAAAAAGTAGATAATCCGCAGAAACGCACTTAGCACGTTTTTATTTTCTGTTTGCTGAATACTTAAGTTTCGTTTTTCTTTTACAGGTACCTAATAAAGAAGAACTTCTTCATATGCTAGTCTTTGTGCTGAAGAGACACAAGTGATGCTCAGTGTTATATATATTTTATAGTAAAAAAAACCAAGTCAAAATGTCTGTGGAAACGCAAGAATACATCAATGGACTGAGGCCGGGACCTCTCACCAGGGAGATCCCAGAGTGCATGAGGGACAAATACACATTGTTGCAGTCAGTGATGGACATCATATTGTTTTTAATTGTCGGTATTTGGAATTGTATACAAGCGATATACAGGACAATATTAGTGGGGTATCCTAAAAGAGACTTGAAGGGGAACATTGCCTTAGTGACTGGTGGAGGTGGTGGCCTGGGCAGCCTGATAGCGCTGCGGCTCGCCCGACTTGGGTGCAAAGTGGTGTTATGGGACATCAACAAGCAAGGTCAGTGTCTAGCCCGCATTATATCTACGCACGTATCACATCGATTGTCCATCTTTTATGGCAGCCATACATATTGAAATGAGTATTTAAAAAACTCGTAGAATATTGATGTCGGCGTCTTTGGAAAACTTTAGAGCATAAGTCTATATTCAGTAAAGGTTTGAAAAAAAAATATTTGGACTTGAGCATTATTTATACACTAGTATATTTCATACCTTTTAAATAATTCACTAAGATGTTATAACAACAAACATCATAACTGAATTAATGTTATTTATTCTGAATGACTGAATATAAAATACTTTCAGAAAGAAAATGCATCAGAAATCTTAAAACATGTAGGTACCAACTTGACTGGTAGTTAAAAAGTGGACTAGCAACCTGAAATTCAAAGTTCAAAATTGCGATAAGGTAATAAAAACGCAATAGGTAAGGTACTGCGCCCGTTCGATTTGAGTAGGTCCTCATCCTCACCAATATCTTTTAGATATAATTTTTTTTGTTCATTTTAAGTATTTGTCTACTAAGTATTCGCTATGGTGACAAAGTATTACCTATGAATGATGATATTCTTGACTTTAAATTTTACAAAGTTGACCCGTAATGGGACAATGCCAGCTTTTGTAAATATTATTAGTATTTTGTGACACGTAGTACTCGTTTACTATATTTGTTTACTATGAAGACATTGGAGATGATTTCCCAACATGGCTGCCTCTCGCATTCATGTTATCTCAACGCAAATCACTATGAGTATCGTGAGCATTATTGCGAAATTCGCACAGTTGTTGCTTGCTTATTTCTTTGATTTCGCAAATCTAAACAAATTGCGAGTATCATCATATCAACCGCACGGATAAGCCCACTGCTGGGCAACCTGCCTATAGAGGCAGGTTTCAGCCCAATAACCCAACCATTGGGTTATTTTACAGCGTAATTATTAGGTAGTAACTTTCTGTTGAAATGCTATTCAAAAACCACTTTCGTAACTTAAAAGTTACCTTTCTCCGCCGAAATTGACATTCCATATTTCAGAAATAATGCCAACTTTTCTCTTCATACGGTCATTGGATCGAATATTAATTACCTATATATTCTTGCGAATTAAAATTTGTTTTACTAACGAACTTGTATGAAATAGGCCAAAAAAGCAGCATTTGATTTTAATAAAAGTGTATCTAGTAGCAAATGCCGCCGTTAAATTACAGCATTTTCAATACTTTTATTCTGTTTATTAGTTTAGGTATAAGGTATCAATATTATTTGAGTACAAATAAAATCAAATCAAAACTGCAAACGTCCAAACGAATTTACAACACGATGAAGTTAAAACAAAAGACGTTCTAATATAATATTTTTATTACAAAACCTTGAGGCCAACAATCGTAATGTAGTCTTGAAGTATCGTAGTCCTACCGTCAAATCCAAATATTTGCCCTTCACGCTGTCGAAACGCGGGCCGTAGAGTTAGCGGCCACTCCATCCTAAGGCCAAAACCGCTTGCGACAGCTGACCACTGCGATTCCATTTACCACTCCCCCGCTAATTTCCTGTCTTCTGACTTAGCTTACATTAGTACTAATAACCTTTTTCTTTATAAAACCGGGGACATTTACCATATTTTTGATTTAGGGTTTATTATCAACAAATCTAACAAATGCTAACATAATTGACAAGTTTCATTATCAGATTTTTATACCTACCAATAAAGAAAATATGTATCTCTGTTTTTATTCTTCCCCGAAATAGTTGATTCGTAACATTTTTTTTTTGGAAAATATACTTACAACTAGCTTCCGCCCGCGACTTCGTCCGCGTGGATATTAGAGAAAATCTTTAGGGAACCTTGAACCAGGATCCGACCAGCCGTTTTTACGCGATTAGGCGGGTCACCACCAAGCGCGCTGCCTCGTGAGGCAAGACGTTTGCCAAGACCCAAGACGCAAGACGCAAGGCGTTTGTCGCACGAGGCTCGCTCGCTCGGTGGGGACCCGCCTAATCGCGTAAAAACGACTGGTCATTCCCGTTCCCGTTTCGTCCCGCTCCTGTTCTCGTTCCCTTTACCGTCCCGTTCCGTTGCCGTCCCATCCCGTTGCCGTCCCGTCCCGTTCCCGTCCCGATCCGTCCCATTCCCATTCCCGTTCCTATCCCCGTCCCGTCCCGTTCCCGTCCCGTTCCCGTCCCGTTCCCGTCCCGTTCCCGTCCCGTTCCCGTCCCGTTCCCGTCCCGTTCCCGTCCCGTTCCGTTCCCGTCCCGTCCCATTCTGTTTCGTTCTTGTCCCCGCTCTCATTCCGTTCCCGTTCCATCCCATCCCGTTCCGTTCCCGTTCCCGCTCTCGTTCTCGCCTCCGTTGCCGTCCCGTCCCGTTCCCGTCCCGTCCCCGTTCCCGTTCCCATTCCCGTTGTTCCCGTTCCCGTTCCCATCCCCGTCCCGTCCCGTCCCGTTCCCGTCCCGTCTGGTTCCCGTTCCCGTCCCACTCCCGTTCCCGTTCCCGCCCCGTCCCATTCCCGTTCCCGTTCTCTTCCGCTCCGTCCAGTTCCCGTTCCCGTTCCCTTTCTCCCCATCCCCTGGGGCTGAATCATGCATGTCCACCGAGTTGGACTTCAAAATGAATGTCATTTTCGCAATCACCATCCCATAAAACCTCAAGAACGACATCCATATCGATTTTTATGTTTACTTACCCCATTTACCCCCTAAGGGGTTGATTTTCAAAACCACAAAATATATGTTTGACTATTTATTTTTAGAAGTACTCCTACGAAGCTTAAAATTTGTAATGTCTATTTTATATTCTATTTCCATACAAAATTTGAACCCCATTTTCACCCTTTTAGGGGTAAAATCATGTACATCGTATTTTTTTTTTTTTATTTATTTATTTACGAACCACAAACAAGTTTACAATTCAGCTTAATTTAAAAGTGATATATAATTTTACAATCAGTACTTATTGTAAACTCAACGGTGTTGGTTACATCTTAAATATAAAACTTAATTATAAATACGAGACTCAAGTAACTAAAACTAGGGTAAGTATAAGTATAAGTAATTAGACTATTTTACTGAATAGACTGGAAGAATATTAATTAAATTTAAGTTATAAAATATGTTAATGGAAAAAAACAGTAAGTAGGTATCTAATGTATGATTAATAAAACTTAAATATATCTAGTGTATTTTGTATGCGTGATTGTGTATATGTATGAGGTTGATTGTATAAGGGTGTGTTATGTATGTGTGATTGAGTGTGTGTAAATGCGTATGTATGTAAACTTACAAATACAAGATATTGTTATCCTTAACAGGCTTAAATGTTTTACCGGGTGAAAAAAAAGATTAGAAAAATGGTTACCTAACAATATTATGTGTAAAATAAAAAATGATTTTTAAGTTTCAGACAGTACTTCAATTATTTGTCGTCTGTATGAACCAGCATTACAGCCAAAAATATCTATTGTGCTGAATTTTTTATTATATGAGTTACATAAGCGATTTAATGGCGAACGAACACCAGAATTTGTGCGGCATATAGGGGTGGCGAATAGTAATTTTGGGCGCACCGATCTTATAAGAGCACGTGATGGCACTGAGTACATTATTTGATTGATAATGTCCATACAATCATACTTGTTGTTGCATAGGTCGTATAACAACATTGCGTCAAGTTGGGACCGTCTAGATTCCAAGTTTAATAGCTTGAACTTCTTTAATACAAATACATAAGAATCTCGCCTACGGTAACATTTATAGTTGATACGGCGCAAGAACTTTTTTTGTACTCTTTCAATACTGTCATTATATTTTTCGTACAATGGGTTCCATATTGATACTCCGTACTCAAGTTGCGGTCTTACAAGGGATTTAAAAAGATATATATAAGTTAGTGGGTTTTTAAATTCAGTGGCTGCGCGCATAATAAAACCATACATCTTAAATGCCTTAGCAATAATATTTTGTATGTGGATATCAAAGTGTAATTTACTATCGTACGTTATTCCTAAATCCTTAATATTGCTGACTGTATCAATCTTATTACCACTCAGAGTGTAAGTAAATTTACTGTAATTCTTTTTTTTAGTAAAAGTAATTGATTTACATTTATTAAGACTGAGCTGGAGTTTATTATTAGAACAATAAGTACTAAAAGTATCGAGATCTTCTTGAAGAAGGTGATGGTCTTCAGTTTTGTCGATATTTCTATATATTTTGAGATCGTCTGCGTATAGAAGAAATTTACTATGTTTAAAGCAATTTTGAATGTCATTAATGAAGATCACGAATAATAACGGACCCAATATAGACCCTTGTGGGACACCGGAAGTAACTTTAGCAATCTCTGATTGTGAGCCCATGATCACGACTTTTTGGGTTCTATTAGAGATATAAGATTTAAACCATCGCCAGAGGTTTCCGCGAAAACCATTAAAGGCAATTTTCTCCAATAAGATTCTGTGATCAACTGCATCAAATGCCTTTCTGAAGTCGGTATAAACACTGTCGATTTGTTTATTTTGATCAAGCGCAGTAAATAAATCCGAAGTATATGTGATTAGATTAGTTGTTGTCGACCGACGCTTGACAAAACCATGTTGCTCCTTTAAGATAATACTGTGTAAACGTGGATAAATAGAATTATGTACGAGCCTTTCAAAAACCATAGAAGGGACAGGCAGTATGGATATGCCACGATAATTCGTAACATCGTTCTTTGATCCATCTTTGTGTACAGGGACGACCCTAGCGCTTTTCCAAATCTCTGGGAAAATTCCATCATTCAAGCATTTATTGTATAGATGCCATAAGGGAAGATCAATTTCAGACGCTGTTTCCTTGAAAAAAACACCTGGAATATTATCGATACCAGCGCCCTTGGAACTATCTAACATTTTTAAGGCCTTATGTACTTCTAACCTAGTGAGTCTGATATCATGAATTACTAGATCATGTTCATGATCAGTGGATACCACTACATCATTTAAGGTGAGATCCTCTGGTATTGGACTTTAAAATAAATGTCATTTTCGCAATCACCATCCCATAAAACCTCAAGAACGATATCCATATCGATTTTTATGTTTACATACCCCATTTACCCTCTAAGGGGTTGATTTTCAAAATTACCAAATATATGTTTGCCAATTTATTTTTAGACGTGCTCCTACGAAGTTTAAAGTTGTAATGTCTATTTTATATTCTTTTTCCATACAAAATTTGAAACCCTTTTTCACCCCTTTAGGGGGTTAAATCATGTCCACCGTGTTAGACTTCAAAATAAATGTCATTTTCGCAATCGTCATACCAGAAAACCCCAATAACGATATCTATCTCTATTTTTAGGTTTATTTACACATTTCACCCCTATTTCATCGCCATAGGGGTTGAAGTACTAACAATATCAATATACGTTGCGTTAGATTTTATTCCATAAGCCTTTACTATAAATTAAGTGATTTTTTACTTCGAAAATGAAGAATTTTATCCATACACAACTTCATACCCCCTTTCACCCCTTTGGGGGTAGAATTTTGAAAAACGCTGAGACCCGTATTTATTAATTTTCAATCGTCAGCCTAAACACAAAATTTGAAAATCCTAGCTTCAAAACTGAGGGACTTTCATACAAACTTTCATCCCTTATTTCACCCCCTTAGGGAGGGAATTTTCAAAAATCCTTCCTTAATGGATGCCTACACTGTATGAGGTATCTGTGTGCAAAATTTCAAGTCTCTAGGTCCAGCGGTTTGGGCTGTGCGTTGATAGATCAGTCAGTCAGTCAGTCAGTCAGTCATTCAGTTTACGATTTTATATATTAAGATAGTCAATGATTTTACAAAAAATATATACTATTATTTTTGATAGATAGGCAAGCCCTTGCCCGCTATCACGCCTGATGGTAAGCGGTGATGCGATCTATGATAAAACGCGCTTGCCTAGAAGATACCTCCCTATTCACTCGTGACTTGAAGGACCCCAGATTGTACCTATCGGGAAACACAGACTCAGGCAAGGAGTTATAAAATATGAAGCAAAACGCTTAGTCTTTGGAATATCCATCAAAAAAACGGTGGCGCTGATTCGTACGTCTGGTTGTCCGATGGAAGATGGGAGATGGCAAAACTAAGTTGTGCAATTCCACTGCACACTCACCGAAATGCATGATATCTTAGAATAGAACAATATTTATGTAGGGAACATACGTCTCATGATAATCAACAGTTAAAATGTGCTATAAAAGTACTATAGTATAGAATAGTCAATGTCAATGTCTCAGACAGTTGCAAGTTTGTTGCCCGTTGTTAATCAGAGCGGTTATAATTAATGTAGTTACACTCTTTTATACTTAATTCGTATTAACCACGATCGGTGCTTTTTTCTCGTGCAAAGAAATAAGTATGGTGATTAAAATCAAGCTGATTGAAAATATGATGCCATGCCATGCCATATATTTAATTATGATAATACACTTTTAGAATAGCAGTAGTAAGAGTAAATATGTAGAAACATCTTGTAATATTTTTTTTTATTAATATAGTTACTTAGGTTACGGGACACCTTTATTTTTAAAATGTGTAAACTATATATTCATTTTTATAATACTGAAAACAAAATAAATGTGTAAGTAAAGTAGTGGCTTTTATTTGGAAGTAAAAAGGCACTAACGATAAAACAACACAAATTAAATAAGTTGTTGATTTTTTATATCTTAAATGTAGGTATGCTTGTCAGTTGTTAGGTTAATAATGTAACGATATTATTACTGTCGATGTGCTGTCGATCATAAATAATGGTTTGTGACCACAAAAGGCTTGAATGTCTTAACTGACCATACATAAACACATTGTACGTCACTTATTATAGCTGTTGTAAAACTTTATTCATTCGAACGAAACCTTAAACTTGAATAAGTACTTAATAAACTCTAAACTTGAAACTTAAAACTAACGATTAAGACGAAAGTTGCATAGTAGTATTATCAAATTATTCATATTTATTAAATACAAAGAAACTTATACATGGCATTAAAAGTTATTTTATAACATACCTTCGCTATACTAAGCAATGTTATAAAATAACTTTTTTCTCATTACGATACAGGGCAAATCCAAGAAGAAGGCAGTGCCGCGATATTAAAAAAAACAATGATATTCCCATTCCCATATACTTTCCATGATTAAACGTACTCTATGGTGATCGATGACTTAGCGTAACAACGATTAGTCTACTGGAATGCACTTATTTCATTATTTTTTTTCTAATAGAATACGCGCCATTTTTAGATTTTAATTTTTACTTTTGCATAAAATATCATAGTAGTGAGTGAAAATTTGACTCCACCCGATATTTTAGGTGCGGCGACGGAAAAAACGTCTTACTTAACCTAGGTAAGTACTGCCGACCTACCGAACTCTTTTTTATCATTGATATTTTATTTTGTAGGTTCAATCGGTTCAATCACAAAACTGTATGAGAGTAGATAAAGTAGTGTATGAAACTGTACATAACTAGGTATTAAAACACTCGTGTGAGTGATACTATTAAAAACCTCGCCTACGGCTCGGTTTTTAAACACACACTCATGTTTTAATACCCTTCATTATGCATCAGTTTCATAAACTACTATTATTAGCTGACAAGAAAATGGGCGCTTTATCAGATGGAACGATATTTACAAATATGTATATCGTTTTCAGACACTATGTTAACATAGATTAACAAATAAATAATATTATTTAATTGACTCATTTCTTAATGAATCAATTTACAGGGTTCAAGCTAAATTCATTGAAAGACATTATTATGTAACAAATAAAAATATACGATTCAATAAGCGTCATGTCAGAAGCAGATAGTAGACCAGAGTTTTATTTTATTTGTACTCAGAAGCATAAGTCTTCATATTTTATTATTCTTCCAAAAAACTTTAACAAATATTGAAACAAGCTGATGTTGATTGTCACTCTGAAATGGCATCGAAATCACCTACTTTTCATATAGACGATGTTAACATTCAATTAAATCTTCTTATTTTGGTGAACACTCAATTTTTATTGTGTCTGACATCATGACACATTGTCGAATTTCATTTTAGTGTATTGTGGCCAATCGAAAGTTACACCGTTCGACCTTGTTTCATGCGTTTTTATTTTGTTTATTTTTCCCTTGTACACCGTAACATTTTTCAATGGTGAAACGCAAACGACTGCATCTTGACATTTATGTCAGCATATTACTGACCGTGTTATTCTATTTAATACTTAAGAAGTATAGCTCTATTTATTCTTGTTATGTTCACAAAAAAGATCTCTCCTATTGCACAAGTTACCTCTAAATAGCACCGTACAGCCGCCATGTTGGTTTTTTATAACGCCACCTTCTTAAGAACACTTAGGCTGACGAGACAAATCTAACGATATGTTAATCATGGAAATCCGTTCAGCCGTTTGAAAGATATGAGGTAATAAAGAATATACATACAAACAAACAAACTTACATACAAGATACGCGCGAAAAACATAACCCTCTTGCAGTCGGGTAAAAATAGGTTCATGTTGACTATTGACCATGAGCAATGTTTAATGTCCCTGTATCTGGGGCACGAGCCTTCCTTATAGGCGGATAAAGACGATGGGCCATAACCACGCAGGCCCAATGCGGATAGGTTAGGTTAGGTTAGGTTGGTGTTAACGACTGAAAATGCACCTGGGACCAATGGTTAAACGTGCCTTCCGAAGCACGGAGAATCTCGAAATAATAAATTTTTGGTCCCCCATCCCATGACTGACCCTTGGAAAAGTTGCTTAACCTCCGCAATCGCTGGGCCAGGCGCTAAACCACTGCGCCATCGAGCTCCTCAGGTATTTATAACTTAATTGTTATAACTTAAAATTCTCATGCTACTATTTTTTTTTTATACACAACATATGTGTGATGTTAAATGACGATAAGGCCGAAGGTGGAAGCGCACTACACCCGGAATACTGGCTGTCTTACCTCTAACTGACGGAACACAACAATTTTTAAATTGTTATTATGGCGTCAGACTTAGGTAAGATGGTGGTAGCTAGCCAGGCGGACTTGAAATAAGCCCTACCACCAACCAAACCGAGTACAAATTGTACCCCCCCTGGGAATCGAACCCGGGACCTCTGCGTCCTACACGGGTGGGCGAACCACTAGACCACAGAGGCGGTTACTATGGATAAAAGTTCACCCATTTGTCACTAGAGAACATCAAACACAACACAATATGTATTTTGTAACTTTTGTGGTGTGAAATGGATGGTTATATTACATACACGATGATAGTTAAGTGGCTCTGGCGACGTTAGTTCAAACGATTCTTCTCTTGTGTCAGTAAAGATAAGTAACTTGTGCAATAGGATCATCATTCATGTCTCCACGTGTAAAGTTACAAGTTACAACTATATCACGAAAGTGGCAAAACGGTGTGAGTGTATGTATATTAACTACTATTCTTATAACAAAAATAAAAAATTGCCAATGTGAATTGATTCTAGAAAATAGTTCATCAAGTGAATAGCGACGTGGTTATATCGTCAGATAAGCAGTTATGATAGTTAAGACATGCAGGGTTAGCAAAAGTATGAATAGGTACTTATAAACATTGCAGACGTGACGCGATGTGCGTAGAGAAACATAGAGAAAACCTGAAACACACTGAAAAAAGTTATATTATGACTTACAGATTCGCCATCTCATAAAATTATTATAAGTCATTTGTTGTTGAACTTGAAATAAGAAACAAAGATCAATCTCCAACACTTTCGTTATATAGTCATCGCTCACTTTCTCCCCTCGCTCGATGTATAATGTAATAATAATGCCATAAATAAAGCAAATGTGAAAAAGTAGATTGTTATACAAGGGTCGAAAGGAAGCTACTCCCATACGAGATAGTTCGAGTATGGAATTGATGACTTACCCCTGTTAAACACTCTACTTTTCATTTCGAATATAGGGAAAGTAAATAATGAAAATTAATGAAAATTTACAGAAACATGTTTTAAATTCTTCCAATTTCGACACAGCTCACAGAGATTATTCTGCTAAATTATAATTTAGTTTTTTGAAGTGAAATTTTTATCAGCGGCGTTTTACACTTTTTTTTTGATGGGGAAAAAATGTTAAACTCGCGTCAGTCAGGATCACGTGACCCTGATCGAAAATTCGTAAGACGGATGTAGCGTAGACAGCCGGCGGCGGAAGTATCCCACTCTCTTTCTACGAGGTGCGGCGAAAATAGCGGCACGTCATTTCAAGACGTAAACACTTGTGTCACCATAGCAACGCGCTAATTTTTTAATTCAATGTCAAAACTCTAGATTTTCTGTCAAGCTATGGATAAGACCTTCGTACAATACTGTTCTGTATTCGTAAATTCAAATGCAGAGTAAATCCGTAAGACGGCAATTCGTGCAAAATTATTCCCTAACCATTCCAAAATATCAAAAATGCACAACGTAAATATTCAAGTTTTCACTTCTGCCGGCACTCCCGGAGTGCAACCCGATTTTTTTATTTTAAATATGGAACACGCAACATTTTCTTAAATCTCTAACTAAACCAGATATTTTTTAAATTAATGTAAACTTTTTTTGTTACCGCTATAAAGGTTCTTATTATTATTTTTCTTGTGGCAATTCATTCCTCATTCTTCCTCTTTCAATTCAATCATCTGGCTTTGATCTGGCTATTATTCAATCATCTTTATTAAACTAATTCGATTAATAGAAGAGGTTTATAACACTTACAAATGCATAAACACTTCTAAGGCTTCCGCGCGTACAGTTCATTAGAAATAAAACACTTTTTGCGGATTTATTATTTTGCGCGTATATTGCTTAATTCATAACACTTGTAAGTGCATTCATTACACTTAAAAATAATTAGAATTGTCTCTTTGATACCAACAATACCATTTACAAGTGATCAACAATACCATTTACAAGATAACCTTATTTAATTTTTATATCATAATGTCCTATCTGTGACAACTTAATCACCCACCCCAAGAGTCGAAAGCTTGTTTGATTAATTAAATATCATATATATATCGCGTTATAGTTTTGTAATCGTACTGTTCGATTTTGAATGTAGCGTACCATACGCGCTGCACCGGCCTTAACCTTTCAAAACAGACAAGGTCTATTGCGCTAATGCGCTATTTCCCGCGTCAGCAATAATATTTAAGACATTTTTGCAATTCACATTTTTATAAGATTAAAATATAAATGCTACCTACATTTAAGTAACGGATGCCGAGGTCTGTAACTTGTGGAACTTTTCTAAACCAAACAATCTAGAGAAGAATATAATCAGCTACTTATACAAGGTTATTTGTTATAAACTTACAATCTCGTAGGAGTAGATTACTAACATCATAAACGACTACGTTGGTTCTACGACTTTTCCGGAAAAATACAAAACAAAAACTGCTTTCTATACAAATGTCCGAATATTTTGTCTTTTTCGGAAAGTCGTAGAACAAACGTTGTTGCTTATGATATTAGTAATCAACTCCTGCGAGGTTGTTGGTGTTTTACAAATAACCCTTTATAGCCATCAGCGTTGAACTTAGTTTCACGGAAAATTCTGTCACAAAATTGAAATAAATCAAATAATTATTGAAAACATTTAAGCACTAAAAATTAATCAAGTCATTTATTATCTTTCAAAAAGCTCAAAAGTGTGAGTGAGACAGCCTATCTGAGTTTTTTGAACTCGCACAGTTCAATGATCCTAATTTTATGGCGGCGATCAATTTTTTGTGCAAATAAACTTTTGAAAAACTCCAAACATTAATTTTGAAATTTAATGCTGGTTCATCCTGCATTTTAATATTGACAAGGGGAACCAAAATGTTTGCCCTTTTAAAAGTAAGGTCAGGTGGGGAAAGAAAAACACCGAGGCAAGTGAAACACCCAACCATAACTGAGAAATATATAGTTTCTTAGAAAAACTGTTTTTCTCCATAGCGACATATAAATAAAGTAGTCAATTGCGACTTTTTTTATATTTTTCCATACAAATTTTATATATAAATACAAAAACGTCATCTATGTGTGTGCCATCTTTTTTCTTGTTTTTACTTAAAAGGACACAATAATTAAAGCTATTTTGGCCACTGTTTCACTTCCCCCTTTTCAAATGTCTGTATATTATTTTTGTGGTTTTGTTTCTTAAGAGTGTATATTAAAATTCTGACAAGCCAAAATCTGTCAAAATTCTGCTCGATCGATACCGAAGGGATGTACTACATTCATGGCTCGATCTCGAGATCGCGTTTGTGCACATGCGCAGTGGCTACTTGAAATCAGGGCTTCAAATACCGTTAAAAATTAGTAACGTTATAAAAAATAACGTTAAAACTGGAAATTAATAACGGTAAAATTGATAACGGTAAAACAGAATTTATCGTTATTTTTTCGTTCCTTGATAACGTTATTATGTTACTGTATAAAAAATATTTAAAGCAATGTGTAATTGACGTTGACGCCGCCGTGACGTGATCAGTCTCTGCGGTAGGTACTAAGTAGTAGAGGTACCTACCTACAATACACAATGCTTAAAAAAAATCATTAAAAATAACGTTATTTTTTACGATATCTAGTAACTTAACCGTATTATAACGTTATATTAATGTAATGTTACTAGGTATCGTTAAAAAAAATAACGTTATCAAGGTATCATAATTATCATATTGAAAATAACTTTACGTAACGTTATTTTTTCTGTTAATTGGTAACGTTATAAAGCCCTGCTTGAAATCACTGAGAAATATTTGTTATCAAACTTTAAAAAAAAATCTATTTTAAAGTGTATAAAACTTATTTTATTTTATTTTTTATTTTTTTTAAATATAGTGCTTACTATACACTAAGTTGATACTTTAATTTATTATTTTATTTATTTAGTGGAGTTGGATCACTTTTTTATCTAAGTAATAATAAAGTATTGACCTCAGATGAATTAATTACGTTATGATTAAACTGTTACGTTACGTACGCCACGTTATGGGGCGTATTCTTATTCGATACAGCTAAAACTTTAGTGAAAAATGCCACTGACAAGCAAATTTGTAATTCCGCTTGAACAGATTGTCTTCGTATCAAAAAAACTGATCATATACTTATTATTTTGTTCTCTCTCTAATTCCTAAATCTAAGGTTATCATCAATAATAATGCTTTCATTCTTTAGATTTCGTCATTGAAAAAACGCTAAATTATGAAAAATCGTTCTAAATCTGTTATATAGTTTTAATGCAATATTAGACATTTTTATTCATACCGTTAAAGGCTGATTTTAAAAGGAGTACATTGATTAAACAGATACTTAAATTGGGAGTTCTTAACTTTACTGTATAAGGTATTCTGTGAGTTCACTTAACTTTTTTGAATAAAAATAAAGTATGTTTCACTTGCCCCTCTTGACGTTAACTTATAAAATATCGTATATGTATACTTTGTCGTTAAACCATTTGCCTGCACATATATGAATTATGAGTCTTGTGTTCAGTTTGTACAAACAAGAGATTTTGCCTTTGTCTCTTTCTGCGGAGTTGGATGTTTAACATTTTCTTTCCGTGTATGGAAATATGTAGCCGTGACACGTCAAAGCAAATAAGGGCAGAGGTTTCTACAAATACAGCTTCTTCGCTTGTTCGATCCTCTTAGGTTGCTAATGAACGTTGAAACGTCATAATGACACTCTTTGAAACCTCTTTGAAACCTTCATTATAGGCATAAAGGCTTGGCTTATAGCACAGACCATACAACAAGTACTTGACTTGTAAGTCATACTAACGCAAGCCTGTAGGCTTGCGCTAGTATGAACAAAATATATGAAAATATAAGTTGCAATAAATAAAGATTGGTATAACCTTGTAAGGCGGCGGTAATGGTGAGTAATTACGAGCCAAGGGTCTGCTTGTAGGTAATACGAATAAATTGCTTGTTTAATTTCATTTAAAGATTATAATGAAACAATCCTACCCCACTTATACCTGTGTCCTACCCATAGTACTTATTCTTTTTGAAAAAAAAACAAAAATCCATATCCCCCATAAAGCCCTGAATATTCATAGGTATTAATTTTAACAAATATACTCGTACCTATGTCGAGAACTTACATTCACTAATGTATTTGTTTGTTGTTCTTCCTAGACCAACTGGTTTTATGTTGCATTAGTAAAAAACAACCTTGCGGTGCCTAAAATTACCTCTTTATGTCGCTGGCAGGTTGGCTGCTATGCGCTGTTGGTAAATTTTAACCATATTAAAATCACATGATACTTACTAAAAAAGATTTTATGATTCTTTTAATAAAGTTGTTTCTTTTAATCGTCCATTACTCATGCATGATGGGTTACTACATCAGATATTGGAAAATACTTTTTTTGCCGAAGTCTCAGAAATCCTGAAAATGACTGATTTTTAATAACCAAAGATAATAAATAAGTGCGTGTCGGGCCACGCGCAGTATAGGGTTCCGCAGTTACCATATGGCTAAAAAATTGGTGTTACTTCCTGTTTTACACAACTAATGAGTAAAACTAAATAAATAAATAAAATGTTTGTTTATTTTCCCATCACAAATAATAGAACTTAAGTCTATAGACAATTTGGCAACTAAGCTACAACATGGAAGGTTTCTATATTTGTGAGGGACTGGTGACCGAAATAGGTTTCAGAGAAAGAAACCTGTGCTACAGGTCGCCAGGCCCACCCACTGACAATAGTTTTACCTACACATTATGTATGCTTGATACACCTACCCCCTTACTAATAAAGATTGAATAGCAGATGTTTAGTTACACAATCTAATATAAAATATAAAACTAACTAATATCAATGAAATTTGTTTTGTATACGAAACTTTTCCAATATAAATTAATTTGTAAGTTGATCGACTGGCAAAACCTACCTAACAGCATCCTTTTAACTTCATTATTAGTACTAGGTACTGTCTTGATTTTTTTTTACGTTTCCAAAAGCACTTGGAATATTATTAAATACTACGAGTACTAACATAGTGATTTTTAAGTGTATGTACTTACAAATCGATCTACGATCTGAAATAAAATTATTATTTTTATTATTATAAAAGATACAATAGATTATATGCCTACAATAATTATTAAAAGATCTATCCAACAACGACACCCCACACTATGAGATTGATGAGAAAAAATGTTTTCATCCCCACTTTACATGTAAGGCATCCACGGTAGAATTTGCTGTCAGTTTAGCCACAGTCACGGGCTGTGACTGACGATTAACCTACCGTGTAATGTAATGACTATGGTTGCATGATGTGATTTCTTCTTTCCATCAGTCAAACGTAATTCATGACTGATGGAATTTGACTGAAGGTTGCATAACCATGTAATGGCTGCCTAAGGGACGTAGGTACACTAAAAAAATATTTTTCGAGATCTTATTCTACCTTTTTTCGGAGTGATTAATATACACATTCATGCAAAATTACAGCTTTCTAGTACTTATGGCCTCTGAGTTAAGCTGCGGACGGACTGACAGACTTACAGACGGATATGGCGACTTAACTACGGAACCCTAATAAAGGTTTTACGTTGACATGATTGAAGAGGGACTTTGACCACTGAGATTTATAATAATATTTATACCTTTTAAGTGGTGACAAAATAAATGAAATATTTTACAGACAAGTTATTTAAATTGTTATGTAAATTGTTCAACAATTTGTGTAAACTTTTGGAAAGTAGGTAGACATAAAAATAAGCTGACTTCTAGACTGATGAAGATTTATAGTTAGAAAGGCACATTACTATGTAACTGTCATCAAAACAAAAGCCGTTTGTAATAAACATCAGTTCGAGAAATGAGAGAAAGGCCTTTAAATTAGTAGCCAAGTCGGTTAACTTATATATTAGGTATTTGTTGTGTTGTCTTTTGATGGCTGTGTGGCCTATCAGCTAGTGAATTAGACAAAGTCATATTACAGTGGCGGACACATAATTAAAGACACCAGTCGATTTTCATACAAACAAGGTAACTATGAAGGCTTGGTTCTCCGCTAGGATTGACCTAGCTGTGATCTGATGATGGCCATCCAGGGAGTGAATGGAGGAGATTCGGATTCAGATCGCTATACACACCCAACTGATCTGATTAGCATTCTTAGAAATATAAGATCAGATCAGAGTTTTCAGTTTCAGGATTTCCATACATATACAGGGTTATTTGTAAAACACCAACAACCTCGCAGGAGTAGGTATATTACTGACTTCATAAATAACAACTTTTGTTCTACAACTTTTCCGAAAACAGACAAAAAAATATCGACTTATTATACAAAACTCGATCAGCTGTTCGGGACATTTGTATGGAGAGTCGATTTTTTTGTCGGTTTCCGGAAAAGTCGTAAAACAAAGGCTGTTGTTTATGATGTTAGTAATCTACTCCTGCCAGGTTGTTGGTGTTTTAAAAATAACCCTTATTTTTATGCTAATTTGGCGGTTTTTTAAAACATATCCTTGTAACTCTTAGATTGCTGATCAGATGAGTTGTTGGGTGTGTCCAGCGATCTCAATCTCCTCCATTAATTCCCTGGGTAGTCATCATCAGATCATAGGTAGGTTATTTCTTTTCGGAGAACCAAGGCTTCAATGTTACCTCGTTTGTATGAAAATCGACGGGTGTCTTTAACTATGTGACCGCCACTGTATAAAAGCGATAATGAACTTCACCAATTTGATATTTAAAAAAGTTATGGTGAGCAAAAACTTTTAATATGACAATCCAAAACATTTTTTTAGTGATGTGAGCGATTCGAACCCGGTACCGTTAATAATAAAGGTTGCTTAGGTTCGAATCCCGTAAGAGTCAATATTTAAATTTGAAAAATTTAATCCAATTATTTGAATAAACTGAAATAAAACATTTGTAAGTATTTGAAGAAATAATCATTTATGTAGGTCTTATTGGAAGTTGAGGTGTTCCATATTTCAGTATAATTTGTAAAACCTTAATGTACAGCAGTGGCGAGGGGTGAAATTATGGCGAAGGTAAGCCGCTCTACAAAAATGATGAAAAATGTAGTGATCTGCATAGTGGATCAGTGGGGTGGGATTTCCAAAAGGTAAGCCGATGGGAATCGGCTTGTATGGACCCTTCGCCACTGATGTACAGTAAAATCACTGTTGTAGAATACCTTGTCAATATCATAAATATCCGAAAACAATTTATCATTGGAAAAAACTAGTATTTTTTTTACTTTTTAATTCATAATCTATACAATTCTGTATCTAATACCAACTATTGGTTTTCCAAATGTCCTAACAAATGCAGGAAGAGAAAGTGTCACGTAAAGTTTTCATGCAAAAACCAGATTTTGAAACAGCTGGCTGACAGTGACATCCATCTTTCAGCCTGACACTAGAATGGTAGAGTGGTGTGTGTATTTTAGTCATCGTGTGTGGCCTCGCGACAATGCTACTAATGCGTGACCATTACTGCTAAACGGTTCTCACTGCCGCGCAGAATATTTTCACACACTTTGTATTGTGTTTTTTACCTATTCTTTATTTCGTTTAACGTGTTCGTTTAAATATAAACTTAAGCATTAATGGAACTTTTTGAGCCGTTTTTTCAGTGTTTTTACTCGATTCGAATTATGTTGCTATTCGTCATTGTTCTTTGTTTTAAAAACAACTGACGTAAAAGTCTAATGTCTATACTTACTGTAAAATCTTGAAACATTGAAAAGTAATAATCAGTTTTTTTTGTGGTAATAAACAATTTCCAAAGTTATCCGTTATGAAAAACAGATTTACGTAAAATATAAAACTTACAAACTGTATACTGTTATTTAATAATAAAATGTCACTCACATCAGACGATGGCAAACTAGTTTGCAAAATAAACAACCGTTAAAAAATTTTCTCCTCTTATTTCATTTAATATTATATTTTCCTATATTTTATGTTAACAGAATGGTGCACTGAGTGATGTATGTGAGGTTATTAGAAGGGACTCAATAAATAACATTAAATTTTTAACATTATAAATAAATAATAAAAATCTAGAGTTAATCAAATCAAAAAAAGATACAAGGAAACATCAGATAAAACATGACAATAAAATATATTCAAACAAATGAACCTTGTCTCAAGTTTTTGCAGCACACAGTCATGTCATTAGTTTCCGGACACGAAAGGTCAAATGTAATAAATTAACTGCAGTGCTGCACAAAAACGCAGTCATTTCATACATAAATCTAAGATCAGTGATTAAAGCCTGATTCACACATATCAGTGAAGTCACAGTTCCGGCACAGTACCACCACCGTGATAATTATTCTTTCATACATTCTCCATGAACATGCGTTCACTGACACTGAGAGCGCTGCGCTGTCTCGTCACTGACACTGATAGGTGTGGACGCGTTCATTAAGAATGTATGAAAGAATAATTATTACGGTGTCGGTACTGTGACGGAACTGCGACTTCACTGATATGTGTGAATCAGGCTTTAATCAGAGAAAATGCCGCACTGTTAAATTGATAATAATTATGTATAAAATACATAATTATGTATAATATCCATAGAGGTTGCATATAACTGAAACGATACAACCTCGAAAGGAATGCTGATGGAAGCGTAATGTTAGAATTTAACATTGAATTATTAGGGAATATTTCAATTACCAAAATACTTACTTATAAATTGATACGAAATCACGTTGTTGTGTCAATCAATCAACAATTTACCGGTAGAGTAAACCGGTAATGGTGTGTTTTATTTAACAATTACCGGTACTGTAATCCGATAATGATATTAATAAATAGATAAATTTTTTATACTTAAATACCTACTTACAACATTTACTACGTTGTACAATTTTCACAATAGCTCTAAGTCTAGATACTTCCCGTCTTTGTAAAACACTAAATACAAAATTGAATTCACCGGAACGGAACGTGCTGTACTCAGTCATATTTTAAATTTTTATTCTTTATGTTTTTATGTTATATCCGACAGTGGTAAATGACAGTTTTTGTATTATTTTCAATGTCATTCGACATGTTGCTCTTTTTTGTTATAATTTATTATAATTTTATACTTTACTAGCAGCCGCCCGCGACTTCGTCTCCGTGGACGAGAAATTTTTTTCGGGATGAAAGGTATCCTATGACGTTTTCTGTACCCCTGACTACGTGTATACAAAAAATCATAATGATCGGTTCAGTAGTTAAGACGTGAAGGCGTAACAAACAAACAAACAAACAAACGGACTTTTGCATTTATAATATTAAGGATAGTAAAAGGATGCTTTATTATTGACATAATGTCGTAAAAAATTGTGTTGTTTTAATCGTCAAACGTAGACTATACAGTAAATACTGCGAAATATATATTACTGTTTTTTCTTTTCAGTTCACTTATTTTTACTTTTCAATTATACTAAGCTTTATGTTAAGATTATACTTTCGAAATTTTTTAACTAAGCGTAGACTATACAGTAAATACTGTGAAATATATATTCTGTACTAAACTAGGCAAGTGAATGCCAACAAGTCTTAAAATTACATACACGATTTTAAAGCGCATGATTAAGCCTTCAAAAGCCTTAATTAATTCCCTGTTCGGTAACTCTATACGTCATATAGATATAGCTGTCGAATGCTCTCGATCTTTCTAAGGCCATAGAGATCTGCGCACGCGTCGATCGGACGCCCCATCATTAGCCACGCTCGTCATTATGGAGAAATAAAGCCTGGAAATTGCTTCGCACACCACCGCACTTGTAACAGTACTCTACTCGGGACAACTAAATTATAATACAACTTGGTATTGACCGTCGGCGTCGTCATACACTAACTGATACGGTATAGTAGATTGTTATATAAGGTCCTTCGTAAATAGTGCACATAATTTTAAGGGGTCAATGTACTCATGCATACAAACAACTTTTACTATGGGACCAACATTGAAATCGCGAAAAAAAATCAGCTGTTTCATACATTTTGTTCTATTCGATTTTATATTTTCTATGGAACAGCTGATTTTTTTTTCGCGATTTCCATGTTGGTCCCATAGTAAAAGTTGTTTGTATGCATGAGTACATTGACCCCTTAAAATTATGTGCACTATTTAAGAAGGACCTTATATAAGGGTCAAAAGGAAGCAATTCCCATACGAGATATTTAGACGCCCGAGCGAGCATAACTATAGCCGCCCGCTATAGTTCGAGTATGGAATTGATGACTTTTACCCGTGTTTAACACTCTGCTTTTCATTTCGAATATAAGGAAAGTAACAAAAGTCTTAGATTTTCCAAAATGTTTATTAATAAAAACATGTACTTAGTAACTACATAGGTAGACCTTATATTTATCATACTAACGTACTTACCTTACCCATTTAAATGTAATAAAAAAAACATTTTGTGTAAAGTTAAATACTTGCTTGGAATATTTACAGTTTGAAATATTATGATGACGACAGATTTGACTTTGTTGGATAACTGTAAAAGTTGGAGATATTCTTTGGTCTTTGATTAAACGGTGAAGTCCATGGCAGAGACTCTCCTGAATTTGTTGTTTGAGGCGAATTAGAGCGTAGGTTTATTGTTTCTTTTTGACCGAGCGAGCAAGAAGTGCGAGCGAAGCGTCTCTGCTTCAGCTTGGGCAAAAATTCTTTCGTATGTCCGGCTGTCTGTTCCAGCCTACAGGTCGCATTTCTCAACCGATTCTTGTGAAATTTTGTGACCAGGTTCAAAAATTATTTAGAATTATTTGTCGAGCCAGTTTTTTGAAAATTTTCAAAATGGCGGAGATATGTTAAAAAAACAGATTTCTGTCCGTTTTCCAGCTCTGCCTGTTTTCCTCTACAGGTCGCATTTTTCAACCGATTCTAGTAAAATTTTGTAAACAGGTTTAAAAATGATGTAGAATTTTTTTTACAAACCAGTTTTTTGAAATTTTTCAAAATAGCGGAGATATGTTAAAAAAACCTATTTCAGTCCGGTTTTCCAGCACTGTCTATTCTCCTCTACAGGTCACATTTCTCAACCGATTCTCGTGAAATTTTGTGAGCAGGTTTGAAAATTGTATAGATTTTTTTGTCAAGCCAGTTCTTTTTTTTTTAAATGGCGGAGATAATGTAAAAAAATCGTATTTCAGTCTGGATTTCCGGCGCTGTCTGTTCTCCACAGGTCGCATTTCTCAACCGATCCCGGTGAAATTTTGTGAGCAGATTTGATAAATATATAGAATTTTTTTGTCGAGGCAATTTTTCTAAATTTAATAAAATGACCGAGATATGTAAAAAAACATATTTCCGTCCAGCTTTCCGGCTGTTTGATCTCCTTTACAGGTCGCATTTCTTAACCGATTCTGGTAAAATTTTGTGAGTAGGTTAATTATATATAACTGTTTAGTCAACCAATTTTTCCAAATTTATAAAAAAAAATATTCACCCATATTGAAAAATTATCAAAATTAGAAGCACCATCATGCTGCGAATACTCACGTACCTACTGTGTGTTTTGAAAACTTCATGGCGACATTTTATTTTATTTTATCGCGAGGTCTACAGCTCACGGAGCCACTAGTATTTAGTTTGAACTTTTTGTTGTATTTTTAAACTCATTTTTAGTACTTAAAAATCAACACAAAACTTTAATACGGCACACACTTGGCACACTCAGCTTAAAGTCACAGAGCTAGGTATCGCGCTAATATTAATTTATAGTTTTTCTTAATTTAAATTTGGAACACACTGCGTCGCCGGCGCTTAGCCCAGTATTTTTAACCGACTTCAAAAAAAGGAGGAGGTTCTCAGTTCGTCGGAATCTTTTTTTTTTTTTTTTTTTTATGTATGTTACTCGATTACTCGAAGACGGCTGGACCGATTTGAAAAATTCTTTTTTTGTTTGAAAGTATATACTTCCAAGTTGGTCCCATTGTCATGAAATCAGGATCTGATGATGGGATCCTAGACAAATCGAGGGAACTCTTCAAAAATTATATGCAGATCTATAGCGATTTTAGTATTTTCTTAAGTAACTTGTGCATTTGCTTTCGAAAAATACTATATCGGTGAAGTGGAACTGATTATGAAGACCAGCATAGATGATCATCGGAACTATTCAATACTAAGTAGTTCACTAGTACGATACGATTACTTTAATATGGTTGCTAGGCTATTTATGCTTATCATAATTCATATGGTGAAGTGGAGCTGATAGTGAAATACCAGGAGAACTCCTCAACAATAAACGCCCCTGCGTCGGGAAAAGCAGTACTATGTAAAAGGTGATGAACCGTTGACATAAGGCTATTGTAACTTAGATAATATCATTACCAAATATACTTACCACAAAAAAGTTTAAAATAAAAAAAGTTTTTAATAAAAACAAAACCTCCTTCAAAAATCTTGAAAAAATCTAACAAAAAAACAGCTTCAAAAATAAATTAAGGGCTCTAAAAAGCAAGAAATAAAATAATGAAATCTGCATAATAACTAACTCGAAAGTTTGTATGCATATCTTATATTAAACAACGTCTTATGAAGTCGGGTGGGGTTTAAACCCATGATTAAAGTTTAGATATATTAGTTTAGATAAAAAATATCCTTCTTTCCTCCCCCCACCCGACTTCAAAAGGCGTTGTTTAATATAAGATATGCATACAAACTTTCGAGTTAGTTATTATGCAGATTTCAATATTTTATTTCTTGCTTTTTAGAGCCATTAATTTATTTTTGAAGCTGTTTTTTTGTTAGATTTTTTCAAGATTTTTGAAGGAGGTTTTGTTTTTATTAAAAACTTTTTTTTAATTTTGCACTGGCTGTTTATACCATGTTTCATTGTTGTTCGTGAATGCACCCTATCTATTTTTTTTAAACCATTACCGATTAGGTAACTCTATGGTTGACTATGTAACCAATTTCAGTTCTATTTTTAAAATTCTTTTACTCCCTACGGTGGAACGAAGAGTTTTGGACCCGCTGCTCAGTTTAAATATACATCACTTTCCGAATATGATAAATGAAAAAATCTTTGTTTATTATTTGATACGAGTACATATATTACATTCTGACATATTATTTCAGGAACTTTGTGAACCATCAAAGACCATCAAACTGAACAACTTTTACTACGGGACCAAACCTGAAATCACAGCTGTTTCATACAGAAATTAATAACGAAAGTATCAATATGTATGAAACAGTAGATTTTTTTCGCGATTTAAGAGTTGGTCCCATAGTATAAATTATTAAGTTTGATGGTCGGAAGAAACGGTTTTTCCATTTTTATTTCATTAATAGCCTACTATATTCAACGGGAAATAAACAGTCACTATAAATCCCCGTCAATTGGTAATGCGCCTGGCGGAAAACGAAAAACAATTGTAAATTTTTTATATACCTAGTTATACCCTTATCTTATTGAAAATAATAATTCAATAATTAATATATTCGATTACCTATTAGAATTTTCTTGTTTCATGACATTTTTAGTTGCGGATCACGTCAACGTGGATGTTAATGTGACAAGGTTCCAGCGCATTACCAATTGACGAAGATTGTAGGTTAGGTATGTCAACAATAATGTGGTAAATTATAAATGTGAATGTAATAAGTAGCTAACTCTGGCACCAAATTCCAAGGTGTCAGCGAAATGATTAAATCAACTACAGATTTGAACGTGATCAAAAATGCAAAACAAATAATTATTAGATGGAAATGATTATATTCATATTACTTATGATTTATACTTTCTAAGATCTTTTCAAACATGACTAGGTGTAGGTACTAGGTTTAATAAGTAACTTGATAACCTTAACAGAAAATAATTACATTGAAATGACTGATTTTTAGTTTACGCGACAAGGTTAAATCATGAAAGCCAGGCTAATGTTTTTTTGCTGATTTTTAAATTTGTCTTTAAGTAAAAGTTGTTTTCACTCGAAAGGTACTTTCACCCCTTTCATTATTGCGTAACTTTCAACAATCTCCCTTTTTCAAGATATTTATAAAACCACTACCAACACAAACGTCTGTAATAATTTTGCCTTTTCCTCACTTATCTCATTACTGTTTACAATAAATAATGGCCGTAATGCATGTTTTCGCATCTACGTAATTGGGCAGAACAGTATATAAAAATGTACGACATCGATCATGTGGTGACTGCATTATGGTGCCATCAAGTAGATCGCGCACTTGTTAACATTGACCGACTCTGACTAGGTACGTGAGTAACGTGGATATGGGCGTTTTTTTGGGTTCCGTACTCAAAGGGTAAAAACGGGACCCTATTACTAAGACTCCGCTGTCCATCTGTCTGTCTGTCTGTCACCAGGTTGTATCTCATGAACCGTGATAGCTAGAAAGTTGAAATTTTGACAGATGATGTATTTCTGTTGCCGCTATAACAACAAATACTAAAAACAGAATAAAATTAATATTTAAGGGGGGCTCCCATACAACAAACGTAATTTTTTTTTACCGTTTTTTTGGTACGGAACCCTTCGTGCGCGAGTCTGACTCGCACTTGGCTGGTTTTTTTATAATCTATCTGTCGAATTGTCATGATGACTAATGAATAAAATAACGAAATACTAATAAAAATCGTAAACATATTAAACTTTTAGAGTAGCTTATTATTGCATATTATTTGTTTTATTTTGAGTGGACAAGTACATTTAAAAACTGTAAAATATATTAAAATAAATGATACCTTTAATTAGTCCGTAAAATGTATAGCAAATTTGTCTAAGAAACCATTTTGATAAACACAATATTTAATATAGCTGCCGAACAAATTTCATACGCGTTGCATACAAACTACTCTGGCGTGACTACATACTGACGTGACTTATAATTGAGTAGCATACTAACGTATGGAGCATTTTTGGGCAAGTCCATTTGTGTGCATTTCAAACTGTGATATCCCGGCAGTTTTCATGCTAGCGAAATAATTCTTATACCAAATTTTGAGAGTTAATTTATGTAACATAAAATGAAAAAAATGTTATCATGCCTATATGTCATTCGATTAGATATTAAAATAACTAGGGTTCGCTTAGCGTCTTCGAAGATGATCAAAGCTTAGCGATTGAAATTCGACCATCGACCATTCGAAGCTAAGGAAATATTTTTTATTGATAACACTAAAGTTCGTAGAACTTGTAAATTAATAGGTGGGTTGTAAAACTCTGATAAATACTTACCCATTAATGGGAATGCTGTTGTTAATTATTTAATAGCCATTAAACGTCTCAATTTAAAAGTTATTAACACAAATACAAGACACGAGTGGCTTCATACTGTTTAAAATATAACTAGGTATAATATTTTCCAATCACTTCTGTTTTGGAAAAGGAAACTGCTAGGTAGGCTTTATAAGGTACTTAATGGCCAATCAACTTATAAATATTGGAAAAAAAAAACATTGATTGTTCGATTTATACGTCAGGTATATTAACTTTATGATTTATACACGCTGAAGTTTTATTCATTTGGTTCCCGCAGTGGGGTGGTTCCACTCATGCATATAAGCAACTTTTACTATGGGGCCAACTCTGATATCGCAAAAAAAATCTGCCTTTCCATACAAAAGCGCAATACCTACTCGACCTTAATGCTTTTGTATGGAACAGCTAATTTTTTTTCGCGATTTCAGAGTTGGCCCAATAGTAAAAGTTACTTGTAATCATGAGTGGAACCACCCCACTGCGGAAACCAAATGATTAAAATTTCAGCGTGTATATCATATTATATGATTGCTGTTATATCGAACTTGTTGAAATAATTTCTAATAATTTATTGTAAATTACTTTTAGGGCCAAACTTTTTTCGTTAATTGTCTTTGTTATGTAATACATATATGTAGACGATTGTTTCCGATGTTTTCCGATGCCCATTCTTTATATTGAAGTACCTTAGTTATAGTCGTTAGTGTGTAAAACAGGGAGTAAATATATAAGTTTACAGGGTGGATTTCCCAGATGCAAAATTTACGCGGCATGGATGAAATCGGTAGTGTAGAACGGTACTTTACAGTTCTTATATTTTTTTCTATGTAGAAGAAGTTGTTGCCTATAAGAGGCAATCCATATTTTTTTACTTGGATTGCATTTAGTCAGGAAAAAATAATGGTAAAGCCCCGATTTTCTCATTTCGGTAGCTGTCCAGAACACCTTTTTCAGTGTAAGTTCCCTCGTACAACAAAAACTATTGATTATTTAGATGTGTGGTTACTTTGATTTTAATCTTAAATAGTGAGTGTATTATCACAAAGTAATTTTATAATTATATCTACCCAGTTTAATAACTGGTATGAGTTAACGCATGTGTCCCAGAAAGTCTATTCATTTCGGTGACCTAAAGTTTATGAGGCATATTTTTGCATAGAACGACTCTACCTCCCCCCTCATACGCTTAAAACTTGCGTATAAGTACCGCCTAAGTGCTTGTTGTAGAAGAACGTGCGCCGTATGCCTGTGGTTCCCGCCAAAAAAATAAGTATTGCTGTTCGGTGGTCATGGGACAACTTTCCTTTCATTTCCATGTATTTCATCATATTCCTTTCAATAAGCTAGAAAATTTAATGAAATATTCATGAGTGTGCTAATTGCGTAACGTTTATTGGTGCATTAATAATTATATCCAATAATTGATAGTTTTCTTGTATTGATAATTTATGTCCTTGATTTTCATTTCGGTGTTTTCATTTCGGTTGATTCGGTGGACTAATCTGTCAACCGAAATGATAAAAAAACTAACCGAAATGAAAAAATGTATCATTTCGGTGAGTGATAAGAATTTCGGTGTATAATTGTTTCATGTCGGTGGATTGTTTTATCATTTCGGTTTATTAATATTTCATTTCGGTGAAAATCTGGGTTAGGTGACTTCTCAAAATATTTGACTGCATTTTCGAATGTGTTTCTAAGGCCTGTAGGTCCATTTTCCGTACTAAAAAATAAAAAGCTCAATTTCTCAGCTATGTGATGGTTTTTACGTGGTCGAATGCATGTATGGTAGGTATTCTATCTACAATACTCGGGGATCATAGGAGGATTATTGAACCACCTTATATAATTCCGTATACGTACACCCTGCTTCGGTGGATTTTGATTTCGGTGGATAGATTCTTTCATTTCGGTAGCTAGTTATTTCATTTCGGTGAACAAATGTTTCATTTCGGTGACATCAAATTTTTAAACACAAATATCTCAAAAGTCTGTAAAGATATTTTGATGGTGTTAAAGATGTGCATTAAGAATATAAAGAAATACAGTAAACCACGGATAAAATTTAAAAAAACTTTATAATAAAAAATTCAACCGAAATGAGAGAAAAAACACGACTTGTTGAAATTGACCCTACAGCTATATGGTATGATATAAGGTTTCTACGGAACCCTATACAGCGCCTGGCCTGACATGGACTTGGCCGGTTATTTTTACAGAATGAGATCACAATTCCACAATAGTATTTGACAACTAATTGACTCTATTAAAATTTTATAAAAAAAAAAACCGGACAAGTGCGAGTCGGGCTCGCCCACCGAGGGTTCCGTACAGACCTACATCTATACATAAAATAAAGCTATAGAAAAGTTGTGTCGATACAAAGGAAATATTTTGAAAAAAGTGGTTGGTAGTTATTAGTTTTTTATATGAAAACTGTACTACGGAGAGTTCAAGCTTTATCCCAGGTTCTACCTACCGGAATTATGTGAAAAATTGCTTAGTTTATAAGTTGGACTCCAAGCTACCAAACTGTAAAAAAATACCATCAAAATCCGTTCAGCAGACTGCTATATATAGATAACCATTTGAAATCCTTTGCCGCCACGTAGAAAATAACCCTTCCAGGGATTACGACAAAGAATTGACCACGGGCGAAGTTTGAAATGGAATAGTACATTACTGCAGCGGCACTCAAGACAGGCATTGAAGAACATACGTTAGTCCATCAATGCCTAGTTGCGGCCAAGGCTTGTGTAGTACTTTTAAACTTTTAACTTTTTAGTTTTAAAAGTTTTAAGCTTTTTATTTTAATTTTAAATTACTTACAGTAATTTAAAAAAGAAAATGGAAAGTGGAATGTGCACATAAAGGCCTTTCATTTGATACACATATTGAAAAGAAAATCCGGTTTTTTTCATTTATTTCCGGTTTTTCATTTTTTTTTCCAGTTTTTTGGAAAGTGCTCATCAAGGCCTTTCATTTAATAATAATAAATAATAAATAAAATTCTTTATTTCAAAATTGATTACATGTAGGATTCTTAAAACTAAAATTCCACACTAGGCTTAGCCTGTATCGTGGTAATCTTATATGAATTATCCGGTCTAGATGTAGCGGTACCTACAGCAACATTGCCTAAAAAAATTTTATGAAAAGAGTACTTAATAAATTTCTTAATTAATTTAAAAATATGACAATTGTTAATTTCCGATACAAATATTTTAATAAGTTACAAGCCAGTGTTACCTTATCTGTCATTAAAAGTAATACGTACTATTATAGAAGATTGCTAAGTTTTTGGCGATTTGTTAATTATAAATTGCTATTTTAAACATACTAATAAGTCCTCCGAATCACGATAGTTCCAGTTCAGTAGTTCAGATTTGAGTTTGTTTTTAGCTTCCTGGGTGCCCAAGTTTAGAATATTGCAAAAACTATTTATTCTGTTGTAGATATAGGGCTTCCTGTAGGAGTTAAAACGTGAGGCAAATGTGGTGTTTACTTGAGGGATTGGGAGTCTAACCGTGCGCTTATTCAACATGATCCGATGAAGGTCAGAGTTTAATAATTCATGGTGGGCCTTGATTGTAATATTAAGCAGGTACAACCTCCTGACACTGAGAACTTTTGATTCCTGGTATAAAGAATCGGTGGGGAAACGAGTTGGCTTTCTCAACATAGTTTTGAGAATTGCGCGTTGGGCTCGTTCCAGTGTGATAAGATGGGTAGTGGCTGCTCCTCCCCATGCCAGTATGCAGTATGACAAAACGGATTCACATAAGGTAGTGTAGACTGTCTTAAGAAGTTTCCACGTCGCAACGTCACGTAGGAGACGCATGATATAAATGAATTTTCGAACTTTCCTTGATAAAGCGGCTACATGGTCCCTAAATGAAAGTTTTTCGTCAATCAGGACACCTAAATATTGGGTTCGACTAACTTTTTGTAATTTTACGCAACTACACACATCTGTGGGAGGACCATTTGGAGGTGAAGAATTCGTAGAGCATGTGTGAACAGCAAGATAGAAATCGGCAGGAGGAGATGAAGAGGCGGTCTTATGGAAACAAACAAAGTTTGTCTTGCTGGCGTTAAGCGTTAAAAGATTGCTGTTAAACCACGAGGTGATTGCCCCAAGACCAGCCCGAGCCATCTGAAGCACTCCGTTCCAAGTATCGTCGTAAAACAAGATGCATGTATCATCGGCATAGTTTATAACATGAGCATTTACCAGTTTTAGCGTAGAAAGATCGTTTAGATAAATGATGAAGAGTGTTGGTCCAAGGATACTGCCCTGGGGCACACCGTAAGAAGATTCTGAAAGGTTACTGATGAAGGAGCCAACCCTGGTACGTTGATACCTGTGTTGGAGATAACTGCGAAACCATTCAAGACAAATGCCCCTCACTCCGATCATCTCAAGTTTTCTCAGGAGAATGGGAAAAGAGACAGTGTCGAACGCCTTCGACAAATCCAGAAAAACACCAACACATTTTTTGTTTTCATCGAGACATGATGCCACAGTCTCGGTCAAACGAGTAACCGCCTGATCAGTGGACCTGCCCCGTCGGAAACCATATTGGTCAGGAGATAGGATGTTATTTGACTCGAGGAATTGCATCAAGCGCGTATTTACCACTTTCTCTAAGAGCTTCGAAAAAATACTCAGCAGAGCAATCGGCCGATAATTGCTAGGATCACTTGTACTGCCTCCTTTATGGACAGGTGTCACTACGGCTGTTTTCCATACCTCTGGAAAAATCCCAGTTGAGACACTGAGATTGAAGATATGAGTGAGGGGAACCACAATGTTTTTCCTTATGTGCTTTATAAGAACACCAGAGAACTCATCCAGACCCGGGGCACATTTATCTTTAAGATTGAGAATTAGATTATTTATTTCCTGTTCACTGATAGGGTGCATGTAGAAAGAAAAAGGCGGGGAATATTGACATTTCACTTTGGCCGCAAGGATGTCCTGTGTAGTTTTATTATTCTTCAGTATCGTGTCAGCAAGTTTACAGCCAATCGAGGTGAAGTAGCTATTAGTTTTGTCTAAGGATTTTACTTCATCTCCCTCAGACTTGCACAGGTCATAAGCGGGTTTCTTTTCAGCATTGGAGTGGGTAATGCGCTTAATGGTTGACCAGAGCTTGTCGGGCTGTTTTTTGTACCTGTCCAGTTCCCCACTGTTATAGTCATTTCGAAGCTTGCGAACGAGGTCATAGTAAAAGTTTCTATATCTTTTGTAAATGTGGGTTTTAAGAACATCGTCTTTAAATTTTTTGGCTTCCATGTGAAGTTTGTCCAAGTGCTTTGAGCACCTTAACAAACCAGGGGACATCCACGGCTTCAGTATTAACTTTGAGCGACTGACACGTCGGCTTTTGCTATGTCTACCAACGACTTGAGTTAACAGTCTATCAAAGTTTTGAGCTGCTATAGAGGGACATGACTCCAAAAGGACCGGTGACCAGTCGCACTTATCCAGCTCCTTCAGTACACCCTCGAAATCCACGACTTGTTGGGTTCTTTTGGGATACGAGTTTTTAGGAAGAATCTGATCAACTCCTAACAACACCATATCGTGGTCAGTCACAGCTGAAGATGATACTATGGATTCCATTTTTGAGGTAGTTTTCCCGAAAAAGTGATCTAAACAAGCCTCTTGTCGCGTGGGTTTATCGACTGCTTGCTTATAGCCCAGTTGGCCGAGAGTGCATAGATAATCTGCGCCTTCATCTTCATTCAGAATATTTATATTGATGTCCCCAGTAATTAAGTGGCATGGACATTTCGGCATGTCTGAGATTATTTCTTCTAGTGAACTCACGAAGTTGTCTGTGTTTCTAAAAGATGGAGATCTGTAAATCCCCAGAATCGTGACGCAACCTGAAATATGAACGAGCAAACAGTTTGCATCAGCCAGATCGGGCTCGCTGACGGTTGGGTTCCATTTGTTGTTGACATAGATAACCACGCCACCAGCCCTATTTATGTATTTTGTGGTGGAAAAAGACGCAAACCCATCAATATCACCTATCACTGAACTGTCGTTTATCCAACATTCGGTAAGGACAAGAACATCAAGCTCCATGTTTAATCTCTTCAGCACAACCAAAAACCCATCAAAATTCCGTTGTAGACTTCTTATGTTTAAAGTAAGGATTTTTAGTTTGTACGGGCATAAAATACCGGTGCATTCCTCTGCAAAATCTACTTTGTGGCATTTAACATTGAGGGTATTGTTGTAACAGTTCAAAACTGAACATGTTTTTTTTTTCTCAAATATTGATCCGGAAGCGGGCAAAATACAAACTTTAAGTATTCCTGCATAGGGTCAGGTTTCATGATTTCTGTAGGTCTTATTCTTTGTCGGTTACCTTCTTTATCACATTCCAGAGGGTCCACAATTTATGGCTAGTTAGAAGTCTGTAAAAGTACAAAAAATCCAGGGTTGGAAAAAATAGTTGTAAACACAAATAAGTAAAGTTATGCGATTAATCAAATAATAAATTCTTTGAATAACTTACCATGAAGAGGGTGGTTATTCTCATTTTACTAAAAGAATGGTTGTTTATGCAATTTGTGAGGTTTTATTGCATTTCATTCTGCATTCAAAATATCATAGTTATACTAACGATAGAATGATGTTCTTGTAACACAAATCCATTGTTCATATGCACTTTATAAGTTATGATTGCAATATGCAAATACAACATTGACAAAATATCCGTATTTCTATATAAAAAACAGATAATTTTATGGTAATTCAATAACTTGAAAATATGTTTCAACAATAATAAACAGGTCGTCTGACACTTGGTATAGACAAATGTATTTGACATTTGGTGGACGGTTTTGGAACTAAAAACTGACATTCCATCGAGAAAGACTACTCTATAAAAAAAGTTAGGAGACGAAATAATCTTTGGAAATTTATATCATTAATAAATTATAAAGAGAAAAGGGACGAATGATTATAAAATAAATAAATGATAATTAAAGATAATCACTGTTTAGGTAGAATAACATTTAAATTTGGAAAAATCGAAGTTTTATAAGCATACTTGCTAGAGCAAATAAATGTGTCACATACTAGTGGGAAACGGAACGCAACGCACGGAACTGTAATTTAAGCTATGGATTATAGATAAAGTAAAATCAGTTTAATATTAAAAGTAAAGAAAGAATATGAATGATTATATTTGTAATAAGAAAATAATTAAATAAAAACAATAACTAGTAAAAAGTTGTAAGAAAATTGGACAAAAAATATATATATGGTGAAACGGAATGTTCTACATTCTCTTTGTCCATAAACAAGAGACAAAAAGGAGAGTTTCGTGGTAGCCAATCGTAAGCTTGCAAAGCATTTTGTGACCATAAAAGGAGATGAATTGAGTCGGTGTTTAGCCAATCGTAACGCGTGAATCTGGGGGGAGTTAACTTTAGAGTCAGCAAATAATAGCTCAGAATGGTGGCGCCAAGATTTAAAAAAATGATACCAGTATAAAATCATAAAATACCCATAGTAATGAAATTATATGAAAAAGAAATAAGTTGGCCAGTAACGAAACGTTCTTTGGCAAATAGAATAAATAAATGGGTGGCGCAAAGAATAATTAATATTATGAATAGAGTCATGCATCAATCGTAAATAATAAAAGTAGGCTGATAGCGGATTTATTGATTATAAGGGGTTTTCTTTGAAGATTAGCGAAATTGATTAGACCAAAAGATTTATTCGAACACACAGGAAAGATTAAATTGCTTGTGTCATATAATATATATTTACTTGAGGATCTTTGTAAATTCTAGATTAACCAAAATTAGTTATTGGATACGGAGGTAATTACTAATCTTTGTATTCGTAAAATGTTCACGTAATTTAAATATTTGAGGGTGATTGTCAAAAAAAGAATATATATATTTATTTATTTATTCATTTATTTAAAGTATCTTACAGGTACTTAGGGGGACTAAATGCACTAGGCAATTTTTGTAAGTCAATTAGTGGAAAATTTCCCAGCATTTTGGGGAAATAGATTGTGACAGGGCACATTAAGGATACAAACAATAGAATACTAGGAATTATGTGTAGCTAGGGGACGCTTTGAAAAATAATGGGTGGGGGTTAGGTTATAAAAGCTTCGACGAGCTTATTCTCGATCTCATTTTTCCACCTGCCGAGAAGAAGACGAATCTCTGCCTCCCCTCTGTAAGAAGCGCCATAGAACAAGTTCTTTTTATACTCAAGCACATATGAAGAAGTCAGCAAATTAGTGAATTTAGGAAAGTCCATTGTTTAGGCCTTGCAATCGGGGCAAGTTTTCTTTGGGGAAATATTTCAAACAGGGTTTTAAAATGGTAAAAATCAAGCCTTGACTGAAATATATAATTCTATTTGCAAAGGTTACATCAAAATTAACGCTAGCTGTTCCAAGTAAATTCCAGAATTAGTAAAATCAGATTAAATTAATATCAATTTAAATGAAATAAAATGTGGGAAGGGAGATTCTATTTAGAATAATTACTAGAAAATTTGTGTCATATTGGGGCGATCCGTAATGGACTTTCTGGGGGGGGCAATGAGGTAACTGATAGCTTATGAGTGTGACTTCATAAGCGGGCATCAACTCGTTGATTGCCTAGTTAAGTCACATAGTGTAATCATGTGTGACGTGGCTGATGACAGACGTCGTAGAAATGAGGTCGTTAGAATGTAATTCTGGTCCTTGGTCAAGTCCTTAAGTACATGATTATGCTATACCTCATGCTAGGGACCGAAGATGGCTCCTTCCCATCCATCTTCGGCACGGTCAAGCACTAGGTGGTCAGGGAGTATTGCTTGCTCAAACTGTCCAGGTAACGGGGCTCCGGATGACGAGGTAAGCGTCACACAATTTGCATAGGAAGTTCTCATTTAGTCTGGGTTAGGCAGGTAAAATCTTGTAGGATAGATGAAGGTTAGTATCGCGAAGGTTAAGTAGGCATCACAAAAATTGGGTGGGTTTTTGTGATGAAAGGTGGTTCGAGTTGACGTTAATAGAGCGAAATAGGCGTGTAAACGGTTAGGCGACCATGTTGATCAAACGAAAATATGATTAGGTCAAAACCTAGGCAAGAACATATTTTATATAGGAGAACGACTTTTGGAAATTTCTATACAGAAAAGTGTAGCATATAGGGTTTCGACGACAAAAGGCTGGTTTAGACGTCGCGAGCTGGCTAGGGGTAACGATTAGGCGTGATTCGACAAAATGGCCGAAATATTTTGTAGTTAGGAAAAATGCAATTCGGAGCGCACAAAATGGCTGCCGTAACTTGAGCTAGAAATAGGTATTTTTATGTAAGAATTAAATGTTAAATTTGTCATGGTCGAAATGGACGCTTGGTTTTCAAAATGGCGGATCAAAGATAATCACCTAAATAAAGAAAATCATGATTTTAGATCTCTCAGACAGGGTTTTTATCGGCAGATCAATAGATCTACTAAGGTATTTTAGCAAATCCACGATACTATTTGATTCTCAGTAAACCTTTTAAAATATCTGCAGTGTTGTGTTGAGTTTTGGTTGTACAAAATGGCGTCGATTGTGAAAATCAAGTGAGTGTTAATTAATTATTTTCATGCTAAAGCCAGCCAAGTAAACGATTTAATAAATCAGTAAATTACTAAAGTATGATAATAGTAAAATTTCTGAATTGGGTTGGTCATATGAACCACCAGATTTGAAATCAAGTAATCACAAGTGTCGTGTGAAGCCGCATTAATAGTGATTTATTTTGTCTTTGTGATAACTCAGCTATTTAATAATTTGTGAAGTGAAATAAATCTTTGGTCGTTAGGAAGGGCCGGTATGTATGATTTCTCCCAGGTTGATTCGTGGAGATCATATAAAAACCACTAAGATGAAATTTTATTTTACAAATGACGAAGTGGCTGAAAGAAAATGTCATTAAATTCTTACCACTAACAGTACCGTTATAATATAGTGAATACAGGCGAAAATACTTGTTTTTGGTGCTCAGTTGATGCGTCGACACAGGTGCGATCTGGAGGTTTTCTGATCATTTCAATTTGGAAGAAACTAACATCAAATTGTTTCCATCTTAAAACAAATCCTTCGATGCCATTTTAACAACACAGCGTCGAAGTATTTTAGCTAAACTTAGAATTTGCGAAAGTAAAGTGTAGGAGGGTTATTTATTGCTTAGTACATACATCTTGTCCCTTTTTCTAATAAATCTTTCCTTCAGAACAAAAAAGATTTACCAATTCCCATAATTTTGTCATGGATTGTAAGATTGAATTCGTGAGACATAAAGTAAGTCAACTTTAGAATTGGTTCAATATATAAAAAAAAATAACTTAAATTTAAATTTTATATCAGCCATCACATTGAAAAGGAAATATTTCAATTGTGAAAATTTGGTAAATCGCTTGTAAGCGCTTTCTGCTTTGTCCTCTTTTTAGTTGGAAATAATACAAACTAACATAGACTATGGACTTTAATATATTTAATACATAATAAAGCTTGTAAGAAAGTAACTGGCTGTTCCGGGAGAAGGTTGTCCCAGTCCGGTGTCGAGACCTATCGTAATGGCGGGGTGGTGCCATTACCATTAGCCGGAAAAACACACTGGTTACTTTCTACCATAAATATAAACTCATTAAACTTGAAGATAGGTAACGAACTAATATACTATCCGATGGCAATAAATGATTTTCCACAACTGATTAATTATTCGACTGATATAACATTTGATACTTGCATTATACTCACTTTGAAATTGTAGTGTTACTCTCATATCTCCTGCTTAACTCTTATAACATCCGCATATCAAGTTAAGGTTTAGCAATAATATTATCTCATAAAAATAAGAAATTAAGTTCCATAATAGAAAATTCAGTAATGGGTTTTACATTATAATAGGAAATGATGAGTTTTATTCTATCAGAATAAACCACTAGTATTAACCATTTATTGAAAATCTTACTCTGAAGCTAGTTAAATGATTATTTCTTTTTAGGGGTCGTTCAACCCAGCATATAAGTTAGTAATGACTAATAGTACAATTTAAGCATAACCACAGAAATGAAAGCAATAAATATTCGGCATCGGTAAAAGATACTTTATATCTAATTCTTTAGAAATCACACAGTTCACATCGCACTTTCCTTTTATCACTTATAGCAACCAATTGCATATCTCAATTTAGTTCCTAATTAATTATTAACTATCATATTGGTAGTAGGTTTAGCATAGTTCACACTTTTACTAGCAGTAGGTATAGAGCTGGTAGGCATAGCGCTCCTTATAATGGTATAGGCATTTATTTCAGCTGATAAGCAAACAAGAATACTCCACCAAGTTAAAAGAATAGTATAGGGTTCGGGTTAGTTAATGTAGAAAAATAATTTTATAAAATTCTATTCTATTTAAAATCAAGCGAAGTAATGTTCATTATTTTGTAATAGATTCCTAGGTTAATAATTAACAGAGCATAGATAATTTAAATTCAGCGTTTAGAGTTAGTATTTATTAGCAATCAGACAGCAGTACTCAAGAACACGGGTCTACGCTTACAACCGGGTCCTATCGCTAGAAGTCACGAGCCCTTTCACACATACAAAAGCCAAATCAGTAGCATATTCGGTCACACCATTAGATTAGGGTTATAGGAAGTAAAACCAAGCAGAACTTAGGTCAAACATTTAATCAATTCATAAATAGGCATCGTTAGGTTTAAAGCCGACGAGCGGTTAATCACCATAAGTAAAGTTTATTGTTAGGTATGTGTTAGGTTATATAAAAGCTAGGATTAAAAGATTATCAAACAGCTTAGCAAATTGGTAGTAGGGTAGCGAGTCTTCAACTCTTCAATCATATCATATCATCAATAACTTAGGGGCAGGTACATTATGATATGCCGTTGACCAGGATAAGGTAATACCTTACTTTAGATCGTAGATTATAACTTGGGTGGTTCTGCAAATCCAGGGTTTTTGTAGTGTGAAAGCAGTGGTCGCATACAGTTTAAGATGGTGCGGCCACATTTTGCTGTCGTGGAGTGTACGAGGCTGCTGTTGATTGCCCATAATTTCAGTATATTAGCACTCATTTTAATCCATTACTTTGGACATGTAATTCATTTGGTTATAGCTGAAAGTAATAAAAAAAATATTAAAATAGGTTATGTAACTTCACATTAATGATCATTGAGTTGTATGTTAGCGTTTGAGAGAGAGTTTTCTTAATGATTGAGGTAAAGTAACATTCAGTTCGATTGGGGGCATTAATTTTACTGACATTTTACATTAAATCGTGTTTCACAAAAAAAAATGCCAACTTATTTTTGATACTTACAAAGGAGGTTGTTGTAGTAATGAGTTGTTATAATAAACCATTAGTTTACATCTTCTTTGATCATCACTACTAAAAATACAAATTATTTCTTGAGTAAAAGGAAAAAACATTAACATTGTGATATTTTTATTTAGTTAGGTTATGAAGAAAATTATGACAATGATTAGATTTCTTTGATAGAAAAAAAGGGGTCCTGTCAAATAAAGCAGACTAGGTTAAGGGGGTCTGATGACCTAGCGATGAGTTTGCTGAAATACTTTGTCAATAGGGCACAAATAGAAAAAAAATGTAGAAATATCGTATTTAGCATTCACATAACAAATGTTAGTTCAAAGTTCAAAAATTTCATTGCAACAATATAGAATCATTAGCGCAGCTACGTTAAAACTAGACGGAAAATGTTAGAATTTAAATTTTTAGATTTAACTTCATAGATAAAGCTTAGAAATATAAACTCAATAGCAATCAATAAAAGAAACAAATAAATTTAACTAACTTTAGAGTTATTTTGTTAGCGCAAACGTTATTGCTATTTTCTTTATGCTATTTCGGGAATTATTAGAATGAGCGTTTTTTTTTGACGAGCGTTTTTATTACCGCCCATCTTGATTATGATAAGTGAGGACGTAGAATTGAGGTTTAAAATCTTGAAGAAGTATTGGGATGGATGGAAGTAGGTAAATTAAATGTAATAGGTCTAATCTACTGTCAACTATATTAAATGAAAGAAGATCATAAACTCTAGAGAAAAAAAATATATTGTATTAGGCTTGTTCAGTTAGATCGGCAGCGGGGCATAAGTCGTGGGGTCGGACTTACGAACGATTATTAATTCTATAGACTTTTGCAGCCATTACATGGTCATGCAAGCGTTAGTCAGGTTCAGTTAGTCATAGCTTGTGTCTGTGGTTAAACTAACAACAAAACCTATTGTGTAATCTATGCCTTAGTTAGATTGAAGTAAACATAGTACATAGAAATGTCATAGATGGCGTTAGTGGTAATTAAAATTCGAAATCGGTGAAAATAAGAATTGCGTTTGCATTGAAAAATAAAATAGATTTGTGGGCTAATGAAATATAAACTAGTTGAATCAATTGGTGGACTGTTCGTTTACGTTAAAAATACATTTAGGATCATTTATTTAAAGAAAAAAAATATAAAATAAGAACGAATGACGGATAGAAGAACGAATGATTAGTAAGCTAACGGCATAGATCCTTTTGATTGTCATTCATTGAGATTCGTTCGATAGTTCATTTTGACAGATGTCATTGTCAAAACTGGCAACCAAGTCGAAACTTGTAGGGTGACCAGATGCTGTTTTAGTACGGATTCTGTATAATTCGCGCCTCTTTCCGAGTGTAAGTATATTGTAGTTAAATTGGCGACTACGTGTATTTTCGGTATATTTTGAATATAGAGTTTTGGGAACACACCGTTCTGTCCTCGCGAACGTTGTTGTTAATAGAGTGCCCGGATTTAACTTACATTTCTTCAGATTTAAAGTTCAGTAATTTGAAAAAAAAAAGGAAAAACTACGCCGTCATATTTACAAATAGTATTGATATCTTTAACCTATGTTAAAAAAATAAAAGATTTTTGATCTTGACTATTGTGTTGATGAATGTGTAAAAATTATCGCGAAGGTTGTTATTGTTGTAAATTCTCTCATGAAAAATTGGTAATTTTTATTTTTCTTTCGGGGTGCATTAGGCGGATTTGTGTAAAAAGTAGTTGGTCACCCTAGTATGTTTATCAACAAACAAAACGAAAGGTTATATTTTATTTTGTCGAAAATTAAAACCTTACAAATATGGATTTATGTGTTAGTTGTTCGTGAAAATGTTATCAAATAGTTAATGGACAATATAAAAGTAGGTTAGCGGAAAAGTGTGTGATTAAACAAGTTTTAAAAGTGTCAACTTTATAACAAGACTCGAGTTAGAATGTAATGAAATTTATAACTGAATGTAAGTAGATTTTGCCATAATACTTATAGATTTGACTAGAATTATAAGGTAATTTGATAAAAGGAGGGACGATATTGTTTGTATTTCAGAAAACATGTTTAAGTACATGAAGGTTTTACAATGAACAAAACTTAATAATATGGTTTAAAAATCTTATGAGTATTTGTAGATTATGTGAGTTAAACGTACAATCCAAATGGGAAGCTAGAGTGATGGGTGACCGTATGTAAATAATGAGAACATTTGCTAATAGCATTTCTAATTAAACGAATATTTTTGGGAGTAAATAAGATAAACGTTATGACTAAAATGCGGGTTTTAAGTAAGCTTAGATTAAGGATAGTATTTTGACCTTTCATGATGGGGGTCGGAGAATACTTAGGTAGCCTTTACAAGCGAATTAGAAGCAAATAGTTATTTACTGAATTAACCTTAAACTTATCGAACCGAACGTAGACACAACAGTCTTGGGTGTTGGAATAGGCACGGTAGTTGTTAGTTAATAAATTTAGTGTATGAGCCAAAGGTTTAAAGTTGATTTTTAAATAAAGAAATACATAGGTATAATAAATATTTAGTGAAATAGTCAGGTTGCCATAGGATGTTTAATAGAATTTAACTATGCTTAGAAAAAAAAAAAAATTCAAAGTTTATAATTTCAAAAAAAAATTGTGAAATAACGATGAAGATTCGGGTTAATTTTAAACAGCAACTATTAGCAGCCCGCGACTTCCCTTAAATTAATAGGATTATGGAGTAATGATTTTTGTAGTAAATTTTTTTTTTAGTTATTGCTAACGGTTAGAGCGGAATGTTGAAGTATCAAGTTTGGTTGTGTGTTACAGCGCTACAATAGGCATTTGGTTTAAGTGATAATGACATTGAAAATGGTACAATTGAGAAAAGGCTTTGCTATTAAGTTTTTATTTAGTGTACAGTTTTAAAATCATTAAGTTAATCTTGTATTGGTTTATTACTAGAAATACTAGTAGGTAAATGAGGTCAATTATATTTATGGCGTTTTTCACTGGGTCCATTTGTGATCAAATACGGATTAAATGTTTGGTTTTATTTAGGAACTATCGTATATGTTGGACCAACCTAACTTTTAATTCTTGATTCGAAGTATATATGAGAACGGTTTTATTGAGAGTTGACATAGAATTCTACCTTGTTATAAGAAATAAAAATAACTTATCTATATAATTAATTACATCATAATTAATTTTATGGGTAAAGCGTAGGGCGACAAAAGTTAACGGAACCAAAAATAAATAATTGAAAATGAAAAAAAATTAGGAAATATAAACGAATTAATTAAAACTAAACAAATAGACTATTCGGTATAACATTAGAACTAACTCGCGTTGCTAAAACTAAAATAAATATTTTTTTAATGAAACAAATTAAGATTTGGGAGCATGGTTTTATCGTATCCAAACTATTGGATATTATAAAATCAAGCTAAATAGGGACGTGTGCTAATATTTTATATAGATCTGACCTTACACTAAAGCAACAGACAATTAAGACTCGCCATGGGGAAACCGGTCCGAGTTCGTCGTGCACCAAAGCGATATGAATCATCTGAGGAGCCGGCAGAATTAGTGGAGGTTCCACGTAGTTCCCGCCAGTCAGAATCCGAGGTTATAGAAAATAGAGAGCCTCAACCGGTAGAGGCAAGACAGCGGATAGTAAAGACCATAATGAAACCGAAAGTAACGCGAGCGCGCGAATTAATGACAATACAAAGAATGCTGAATCGCACGGTAGGCGTGTTAACTAAGAGGATAGATGACCTAAGCGATGAAGTTAAAAGGACTCAAGGTTCTAATCAGGATACTAGTGAGGTCGAAAAATCGCCAGTAGTTGAAGCAACACCGATGAACGATGTGGAAATAGAAAGTAGGAACGTGATTAAGGAGCCTAACGCGATTGAAGATATTCAGAAGTACGTCATTTGTAACATCAAAAATATACATTTAGATAGACCTAAATTTGGGGATTCGTCGATACATCCGGTCGATTTCATTGAAGATTTAGAAACTTATTTGAAGAAGGCGGGGAAGGCTGAAAACGAATTAAGTTTAATACAAGACTGTTTAACTTCGAGTTCGAAAGACTGGTTTAGAGTATATAAAGGAAGATGGACAGGGTTGGCTGATTTTAAGGTAGATTTCTTAAAAGCATATTGGGGAGAGAATGAACAAAATGAGTTGAGAAGGAAGATAGTGCAAGGCGTATGGAATAGGACGGAGACGCCCACCATGGTGGAACATTTTTTGAAATTGACAGTCAAGGCGCAAATGTTAAGCTACAGCATTCCAGAAAAACAATTAATTAGCGATATCATTCGACACTATCCGAAATATATTCAACAAGCGTTCGTGACCAATAAGATAGGAAATATAATAGAAGCGGCGGAATTTTTAAGAAGTATGGACAACATACAGAAACAAGAAGTACCGAGCACTTCAACGTCTAAAAATTCTAAGGATTGGGAACAGAAGAAGAGAGGCATTCAGCAAAATTATAGGCAATGGCAGAAACCTAGAGAGAATCAAGTACAAGCGGTTAACTTAAATAGTAATAATACTAATGGTAGCGAAGTGTTAAACTAGCGGAAGCTGAGACTCTAGTCTCCGGATCAGCTTCAGCCACAGGGGACCTAAATTATAGTATGATGGTTAAAATGAATTGGTGTCCGGGTGAATCTTTAGGCCGGAATAATACCGGAATTAAGATACCTATTTGTACGTATCCGAAGGAAAATAATGAAAAAATGGGTTTAGGATATTGTGAGCCGGAGGTTTTAGTTCAAAACATTCCTAGCCAAATAGTAGAGATTTTAAAACTAAAAATAGAGCAGCTTTTGGTCGATACTGACAATAACGTAAACGCCATTTTTGATGAAGTCACGAATAGGGTAGATACTCCAGTATTTAAGTCGGAATTGTTAGTTCAAATATTTGATGAAAATTTAGTAGCTTTGCTGGATACAGGTAGTGATATAACATGTGTGTCAGAAGAGTTTTGGAATAGGTTAAAAGAGAAGAGGCCAACGATACCCACTATGCCTATTAAACCACTTCTTATTAAAACTGCAGTAGGTCAGAAAAGTGTAGAAATAAAGAAAATTGCTTTAGTCACTTTAGGGATAGGAGCTTTTGAATGTGATTTAACTGTCTTAATTGTACCAGGTCTTAGTGCAAATTTGATATTGGGGTTTGATTGGATGAAAGAAAATCAAGCGTCAATAAAACTTAATAAAGAGGAAGAAGGGGTTGAAATTATTATAGGGAATGAGAAAAAATTATTTAAATTCTATAAGGGTGAGAATGCGTTTAGTAATTGCAATCAATTAACAAATTTTGATATTGAAACAGTAAATGATGAGAACGTAGAAAAAAATATTCAAGATATGATACACCAGTCAAATTTAGATACAGATAAACGTGGAGCTTTAGAGGAAGTTTTAATGAAACATAAAAATTTATTTACATCCAAATTGGGGAGAGCAAATTGTTACAAACACGAAATTATTATGGAACCTCATTCGCCTGTAGTAAAAAGAACTTATCCAATACCGTATGCATATAGAGATAAAGTAGAAGCTAAGTTAATGGAGATGGAAGAGCAAGGGATTATTAGTCGTTCATCCACACCATATTGTAGCCCTTTGACTTTTACTTTAAAAAGAGATGGGTCGATTCGTGTGTTATTAGATGCAAGAGAAATAAATAAATACATGATAGCAGAGACTGAAAAACCACCGCTGCAATTAGATGTTTTAAATTCTTTTCAAGGGGCAAAATACATTAGTAAAATAGACCTGAAAAATGCGTACTACCAAGTAGGGTTAACAGAACCTAGTAAAAAATATACAGGGTTTTCATTTAACGGAAAATCTTATGTTTATAATGTACTTCCTCAGGGCTTGAAAACGTCGGTCGGTTCGTTTAGCCGCATGGCTGATTTAATCTTAGGTCATGAGGTTAGGGACTTTTGCGTTAACTATCTTGACGATTTAGGGATTATAACGACAGGAACGCTATCACAACATTTAGAGCATTTGGACATAGTACTAGGGAAACTATCTAAAGCAGGGTTAACGTGTAATTTAGAAAAATGTGAATTTTTGAGTACCGAAGTAAAGATGTTAGGTTATATCATTTCAACAAATGGAATTAGCACTGATCCGGAAAAGGTTAAAGCTATACAATTATTCCCTGTACCAAAGAAACTAAAACAAGTTAGGGCTTTCTTAGGGCTTTGTAACTTCTATCGTAAATTTATACCAAATTATAGTTTTCATACTAGTTCCTTATGTGAGTTGTTGAAAAAGGACAAAAGGTGGAATTGGGGACAAACAGAGCAGGAGGCTTTTGAGAAAATAAAATCACTTTTTATTAGGTCCGTAGAGTTGAACCATCCGGATTTTACTAAACCTTATTACTTACAGACGGACAGTTCAGGAATAGGATTAGCTGGGTTCTTATACCAAATGGATAATCAAGGGGACGTAAAAATTTTAGGGTTTCACAGTAAATTATTAAGGGGGGCTCAATTAAATTGGACGGTAACCGAACAGGAATTTTATTCAATAATTTGTTGTTTAGAAAAATTTGAAACATATTTAAGAGGAGCGAAAGTGATAATTCGAACGGATCATAAAGCACTAACATTTGTAAAGACTTGTAAGTTGTATAACGCGTGGGTAACTAGATGGATTAACTATTTGGAGCAGTTTCAATATGAGGTTCAACATGTAAAAGGCAGGGATAATGTGGTAGCCGATGTATTATCTAGATATCAACCTGAAGGGGATTTATTACAAGAGGATAAGATTAATTCACCGAGGATATTTTATACTGAAATTAGAAATAATAAAGAATTACGCGATAAATTAAAGAATCTAGCAAAAATACAACAGGATGATACAGAAATAGGTGAAATAATTAAGAATCTGAATAGTGGGGTCGAACCAAATAGTAGATCGAGTCAAATTTTTAAAAGAAGTTCATTAGTAGATGGGTTATTATATTATTCACTTGGAGAAGGGAATAAAAGAGTGTTATTCTTACCAAATTCACTTAGGGAAGAAGTTATTTGGCAGGTACATTTCGAAATGGGTCATCAAGGGGCGTACAAAGTAATAAAATATATTAGGGATAGATTTTTTTGGAAGGGATTAACTAAACAGGTCAAACGTTTATTAAGGGGGTGTCATGATTGTCAGGTCACTAAGAGTGATACAGCTAAATATGTAGGACCTTGTCGTTCAATTATAACTGAAAATGTGGGGGACATCGTTATGGTAGATTTATATGGACCATTACCATCAGGGAAGTTTGGTATGAATTACATTTTAGTTATTCAGGACTCTTTTAGTAAATTTGTGAAATTTTATGATCTTAGAAGAGCAACTGCAATATCAGTATTAACTAAAATGAGGAAATTCTTTCGCATAATAAAACCTACGGCGATCATGTCAGATAATGGGTCACAATTTGCTAGTAACTTGTGGAAAGAAACTATGAAAGCAGAAGGGGTTAGAGTAATTTATACTACAGTTAGGAACCCTAGACCTAATACCACCGAAAGAGTAAATAAAGAGTTAGGACGGTTATTTCGGACTTACTGTAGGACCAATCACAAAAGTTGGGTAGATTTATTGCCGAAGTTAGAAATTCTTTATAATAATACTTATCACGAAAGTACAGGGTTTACACCTTGTGAGATTTTATACAGTGAACCTACTAGATTATCATTTGATAATGTCATACCGACTGATTTAGTACCACCGCCTATTAACGAAATTAGGGAAAAGGCACGGGAAAATTTAAAGAAAGCAGGACAACTACGTCAAAACAAATTTAATGAAAAATATAGAATTATCCATTTCCAGATAGGAGATTTAGTAAAATTAAGGAAATTAAATAAGTCTGACGCAAAATTAAAAATAACAAAAAAGTTTGAACCATTATATGAAGGTCCGTTTGTGATTGGAGCTAACCCGTTTAAAAATGTATATTTACTTGTTGATCCGGAGACTGGTAAAGAAAGAGGAAGGTTTAACGCTATACATTTGTCTAGGTATTATAAGTAAAATTTAATGTCATGTCTAATTTTAAGGAAAAGAAATGTTTAATGTTATGTTAACTACATGAAGATGTAATTTAAGTTGATTAATAAATAATAATGGGGTATAATTGTATAAAGTCTGTTGGGAACGGGAAAAGCCTATCTGAACTTACAAGAAAATTAAGGACTCAATTTTAAGAGAAAAAAAAACCAGGCTAAGTAAAAGTCACTAACCTTTATAGTGTTGCTAATAAGGTAACCCATCTTGTCATATGAAAGTAATTTTCTATTAAATTAACCAAAGTCCGCATGAACCAAATGGACGTTTTAATTTTGAGTTGCTTAAAATTGTAAGGTCAGATAGAGGGGAGAGTTGGCGGCTTTTCTTCTCGGGGGGGAAATTTTTCATAAGTATTTAGAGATATTGAAAGGTTTTCTGCTAATATAACTAAAAAAAAAAAAAAAAAAAAAAATGAACCAAACATATATATATATATATATTATAAAATTTAAAAATAAAAACTTAACGGATAAATTGGAATGTGAGGTATTTTTGTTAATAATATTTAAAATTAAAAGGATGGTTAAAGTAGTAATATAAAAAAAAATTATATATTTATATACACACTTGGGGTCGAGTATTATTTGAGAAACTTTAGAATAGGGAGGCATATTAAGGAAAGAAATAGCGTAGAGTGGCATAATAGGAAAGTTGCGTAATGTAGCGTAGATATGCGTACTAATGGGATGTTTAGGATAAAGTGGTTTTAAAGCGTAAAGCGTTACTATTGCGTAAATTAATTGCAATCTTTTGATGTAATTTTGCGTAGAATTCATATGGTGACAAGTCGACGTATTTGATTTTAACATTGAAATTATATTACAAAATCATTATCAATATTTGTATATATTTTGTATTCAGGTTATAGCTATGATATGATCTTGGGTGGCGTATACGTAGGCTAGTGAATGACGATAGTGGTTGCTGTGTAATGAGAAAAGATGAATAAAATGAGAATCTAAACTAGGATAGGAGTATGTATGAAATGATGATTTAAGAGAATGAATAGAATGAGAAGTTGACGAGAGAAAGGAACTGAAATTAAAATATAGATTCTATATGGAGGGCTTTGGATTATAACATATGTGAAACCTGAATGCAGACTTATTATTCTTCCAAGAGATAGGACCACCACACTGCTCTGGCGTTTGGTTTGTGCTTGCGGCCGGGCCGGCGTTTAGGGTTGACAAAATAGAATTTCGTACAGAAGGACTTTTGGTGTTAGGTTAGAGAAAAAAAAAAGGAGAGAAAACAAACACTATTGACGTTTGTAACTTGTCCTGGTGTGAACGACTGTCTGAAATTCATACTACACAAGAAGCTGACAAGCTAATTTCAAATTCGGCAACTGCACACTCTCCAAGGTGATATTAAGGTTGTTCCAGAGTCTTAAGTGAGCTTTTGGAAATATATGGTCTGTGTATATGATCACCGCTAAACCTTTGGTTTGGAAGGAGGATTACAATGTTGTGGAGGGATACAACGAACGAATACGTTTAATCTTTTCATAAGGTAAGAAAAGAGCCTATTTTTTCGGGTAGGCCTAATCTGGGCTGTAGCCTCACAACCTACACCTTACCATAGTGTTGTACAACTCTGGTGCTGAATATGCATACGACGGAATTGGCAAAAGCAACAAATACTTAAAACTCGCTTAATAATCTCTGATATGGCCTTGGTTTAAATACACTCTACAGTCTTAACTTCATTTACACTAGGGCTCACCCAACAATTCTTTGATCTTGGAGAAGTAATATGATTAGGGTTATATAAAAAAAAAGGGGGGAAGATTGTGTATCTTTGGGGTAATATGAATATTTGAGATTCGAGGAGAAAATTTTACTTCGGATCCAATACGTTGTATTGTCACCTGTGTATAAATTTTGGGGTCGAGCTGTAACAGTTCAAAACTGAACATGTTTTTTTTTTCTCAAATATTGATCCGGAAGCGGGCAAAATACAAACTTTAAGTATTCCTGCATAGGGTCAGGTTTCATGATTTCTGTAGGTCTTATTCTTTGTCGGTTACCTTCTTTATCACATTCCAGAGGGTCCACAATTTATGGCTAGTTAGAAGTCTGTAAAAGTACAAAAAATCCAGGGTTGGAAAAAATAGTTGTAAACACAAATAAGTAAAGTTATGCGATTAATCAAATAATAAATTCTTTGAATAACTTACCATGAAGAGGGTGGTTATTCTCATTTTACTAAAAGAATGGTTGTTTATGCAATTTGTGAGGTTTTATTGCATTTCATTCTGCATTCAAAATATCATAGTTATACTAACGATAGAATGATGTTCTTGTAACACAAATCCATTGTTCATATGCACTTTATAAGTTATGATTGCAATATGCAAATACAACATTGACAAAATATCCGTATTTCTATATAAAAAACAGATAATTTTATGGTAATTCAATAACTTGAAAATATGTTTCAACAATAATAAACAGGTCGTCTGACACTTGGTATAGACAAATGTATTTGACATTTGGTGGACGGTTTTGGAACTAAAAACTGACATTCCATCGAGAAAGACTACTCTATAAAAAAAGTTAGGAGACGAAATAATCTTTGGAAATTTATATCATTAATAAATTATAAAGAGAAAAGGGACGAATGATTATAAAATAAATAAATGATAATTAAAGATAATCACTGTTTAGGTAGAATAACATTTAAATTTGGAAAAATCGAAGTTTTATAAGCATACTTGCTAGAGCAAATAAATGTGTCACATACTAGTGGGAAACGGAACGCAACGCACGGAACTGTAATTTAAGCTATGGATTATAGATAAAGTAAAATCAGTTTAATATTAAAAGTAAAGAAAGAATATGAATGATTATATTTGTAATAAGAAAATAATTAAATAAAAACAATAACTAGTAAAAAGTTGTAAGAAAATTGGACAAAAAATATATATATGGTGAAACGGAATGTTCTACATTCTCTTTGTCCATAAACAAGAGACAAAAAGGAGAGTTTCGTGGTAGCCAATCGTAAGCTTGCAAAGCATTTTGTGACCATAAAAGGAGATGAATTGAGTCGGTGTTTAGCCAATCGTAACGCGTGAATCTGGGGGGAGTTAACTTTAGAGTCAGCAAATAATAGCTCAGAATGGTGGCGCCAAGATTTAAAAAAATGATACCAGTATAAAATCATAAAATACCCATAGTAATGAAATTATATGAAAAAGAAATAAGTTGGCCAGTAACGAAACGTTCTTTGGCAAATAGAATAAATAAATGGGTGGCGCAAAGAATAATTAATATTATGAATAGAGTCATGCATCAATCGTAAATAATAAAAGTAGGCTGATAGCGGATTTATTGATTATAAGGGGTTTTCTTTGAAGATTAGCGAAATTGATTAGACCAAAAGATTTATTCGAACACACAGGAAAGATTAAATTGCTTGTGTCATATAATATATATTTACTTGAGGATCTTTGTAAATTCTAGATTAACCAAAATTAGTTATTGGATACGGAGGTAATTACTAATCTTTGTATTCGTAAAATGTTCACGTAATTTAAATATTTGAGGGTGATTGTCAAAAAAAGAATATATATATTTATTTATTTATTCATTTATTTAAAGTATCTTACAGGTACTTAGGGGGACTAAATGCACTAGGCAATTTTTGTAAGTCAATTAGTGGAAAATTTCCCAGCATTTTGGGGAAATAGATTGTGACAGGGCACATTAAGGATACAAACAATAGAATACTAGGAATTATGTGTAGCTAGGGGACGCTTTGAAAAATAATGGGTGGGGGTTAGGTTATAAAAGCTTCGACGAGCTTATTCTCGATCTCATTTTTCCACCTGCCGAGAAGAAGACGAATCTCTGCCTCCCCTCTGTAAGAAGCGCCATAGAACAAGTTCTTTTTATACTCAAGCACATATGAAGAAGTCAGCAAATTAGTGAATTTAGGAAAGTCCATTGTTTAGGCCTTGCAATCGGGGCAAGTTTTCTTTGGGGAAATATTTCAAACAGGGTTTTAAAATGGTAAAAATCAAGCCTTGACTGAAATATATAATTCTATTTGCAAAGGTTACATCAAAATTAACGCTAGCTGTTCCAAGTAAATTCCAGAATTAGTAAAATCAGATTAAATTAATATCAATTTAAATGAAATAAAATGTGGGAAGGGAGATTCTATTTAGAATAATTACTAGAAAATTTGTGTCATATTGGGGCGATCCGTAATGGACTTTCTGGGGGGGGCAATGAGGTAACTGATAGCTTATGAGTGTGACTTCATAAGCGGGCATCAACTCGTTGATTGCCTAGTTAAGTCACATAGTGTAATCATGTGTGACGTGGCTGATGACAGACGTCGTAGAAATGAGGTCGTTAGAATGTAATTCTGGTCCTTGGTCAAGTCCTTAAGTACATGATTATGCTATACCTCATGCTAGGGACCGAAGATGGCTCCTTCCCATCCATCTTCGGCACGGTCAAGCACTAGGTGGTCAGGGAGTATTGCTTGCTCAAACTGTCCAGGTAACGGGGCTCCGGATGACGAGGTAAGCGTCACACAATTTGCATAGGAAGTTCTCATTTAGTCTGGGTTAGGCAGGTAAAATCTTGTAGGATAGATGAAGGTTAGTATCGCGAAGGTTAAGTAGGCATCACAAAAATTGGGTGGGTTTTTGTGATGAAAGGTGGTTCGAGTTGACGTTAATAGAGCGAAATAGGTGTGTAAACGGTTAGGCGACCATGTTGATCAAACGAAAATATGATTAGGTCAAAACCTAGGCAAGAACATATTTTATATAGGAGAACGACTTTTGGAAATTTCTATACAGAAAAGTGTAGCATATAGGGTTTCGACGACAAAAGGCTGGTTTAGACGTCGCGAGCTGGCTAGGGGTAACGATTAGGCGTGATTCGACAAAATGGCCGAAATATTTTGTAGTTAGGAAAAATGCAATTCGGAGCGCACAAAATGGCTGCCGTAACTTGAGCTAGAAATAGGTATTTTTATGTAAGAATTAAATGTTAAATTTGTCATGGTCGAAATGGACGCTTGGTTTTCAAAATGGCGGATCAAAGATAATCACCTAAATAAAGAAAATCATGATTTTAGATCTCTCAGACAGGGTTTTTATCGGCAGATCAATAGATCTACTAAGGTATTTTAGCAAATCCACGATACTATTTGATTCTCAGTAAACCTTTTAAAATATCTGCAGTGTTGTGTTGAGTTTTGGTTGTACAAAATGGCGTCGATTGTGAAAATCAAGTGAGTGTTAATTAATTATTTTCATGCTAAAGCCAGCCAAGTAAACGATTTAATAAATCAGTAAATTACTAAAGTATGATAATAGTAAAATTTCTGAATTGGGTTGGTCATATGAACCACCAGATTTGAAATCAAGTAATCACAAGTGTCGTGTGAAGCCGCATTAATAGTGATTTATTTTGTCTTTGTGATAACTCAGCTATTTAATAATTTGTGAAGTGAAATAAATCTTTGGTCGTTAGGAAGGGCCGGTATGTATGATTTCTCCCAGGTTGATTCGTGGAGATCATATAAAAACCACTAAGATGAAATTTTATTTTACAAATGACGAAGTGGCTGAAAGAAAATGTCATTAAATTCTTACCACTAACAGTACCGTTATAATATAGTGAATACAGGCGAAAATACTTGTTTTTGGTGCTCAGTTGATGCGTCGACACAGGTGCGATCTGGAGGTTTTCTGATCATTTCAATTTGGAAGAAACTAACATCAAATTGTTTCCATCTTAAAACAAATCCTTCGATGCCATTTTAACAACACAGCGTCGAAGTATTTTAGCTAAACTTAGAATTTGCGAAAGTAAAGTGTAGGAGGGTTATTTATTGCTTAGTACATACATCTTGTCCCTTTTTCTAATAAATCTTTCCTTCAGAACAAAAAAGATTTACCAATTCCCATAATTTTGTCATGGATTGTAAGATTGAATTCGTGAGACATAAAGTAAGTCAACTTTAGAATTGGTTCAATATATAAAAAAAAATAACTTAAATTTAAATTTTATATCAGCCATCACATTGAAAAGGAAATATTTCAATTGTGAAAATTTGGTAAATCGCTTGTAAGCGCTTTCTGCTTTGTCCTCTTTTTAGTTGGAAATAATACAAACTAACATAGACTATGGACTTTAATATATTTAATACATAATAAAGCTTGTAAGAAAGTAACTGGCTGTTCCGGGAGAAGGTTGTCCCAGTCCGGTGTCGAGACCTATCGTAATGGCGGGGTGGTGCCATTACCATTAGCCGGAAAAACACACTGGTTACTTTCTACCATAAATATAAACTCATTAAACTTGAAGATAGGTAACGAACTAATATACTATCCGATGGCAATAAATGATTTTCCACAACTGATTAATTATTCGACTGATATAACATTTGATACTTGCATTATACTCACTTTGAAATTGTAGTGTTACTCTCATATCTCCTGCTTAACTCTTATAACATCCGCATATCAAGTTAAGGTTTAGCAATAATATTATCTCATAAAAATAAGAAATTAAGTTCCATAATAGAAAATTCAGTAATGGGTTTTACATTATAATAGGAAATGATGAGTTTTATTCTATCAGAATAAACCACTAGTATTAACCATTTATTGAAAATCTTACTCTGAAGCTAGTTAAATGATTATTTCTTTTTAGGGGTCGTTCAACCCAGCATATAAGTTAGTAATGACTAATAGTACAATTTAAGCATAACCACAGAAATGAAAGCAATAAATATTCGGCATCGGTAAAAGATACTTTATATCTAATTCTTTAGAAATCACACAGTTCACATCGCACTTTCCTTTTATCACTTATAGCAACCAATTGCATATCTCAATTTAGTTCCTAATTAATTATTAACTATCATATTGGTAGTAGGTTTAGCATAGTTCACACTTTTACTAGCAGTAGGTATAGAGCTGGTAGGCATAGCGCTCCTTATAATGGTATAGGCATTTATTTCAGCTGATAAGCAAACAAGAATACTCCACCAAGTTAAAAGAATAGTATAGGGTTCGGGTTAGTTAATGTAGAAAAATAATTTTATAAAATTCTATTCTATTTAAAATCAAGCGAAGTAATGTTCATTATTTTGTAATAGATTCCTAGGTTAATAATTAACAGAGCATAGATAATTTAAATTCAGCGTTTAGAGTTAGTATTTATTAGCAATCAGACAGCAGTACTCAAGAACACGGGTCTACGCTTACAACCGGGTCCTATCGCTAGAAGTCACGAGCCCTTTCACACATACAAAAGCCAAATCAGTAGCATATTCGGTCACACCATTAGATTAGGGTTATAGGAAGTAAAACCAAGCAGAACTTAGGTCAAACATTTAATCAATTCATAAATAGGCATCGTTAGGTTTAAAGCCGACGAGCGGTTAATCACCATAAGTAAAGTTTATTGTTAGGTATGTGTTAGGTTATATAAAAGCTAGGATTAAAAGATTATCAAACAGCTTAGCAAATTGGTAGTAGGGTAGCGAGTCTTCAACTCTTCAATCATATCATATCATCAATAACTTAGGGGTAGTTACATTGTCTAAATCTGTTAGGAGGTTCGTAGAGACCATTTTACATAAGAACAAAGTATAGTAACAGATTTTATTACACTGAAGACCACAATGAAGATCGCAGAATTTGGAATGCGTGTGAGCAATAGATAAAAACATGAACTAGATTTACAGGCACGTGATATACATAACGTTTTAGCACTATTTGCGGAATGAGAATCGTCAAGCCAAGAGATTAGAACAGATAATTTTGGATAGAAAACCTTCTTTAGTACACACTTTTTTAAAAAGAAATAATTATTATGAAAAAACTGAAAAAAATGAATTCGAACCATAAAATAAAATTTTAAAATATAGAAAAAATAAACCATATTAATTATTCGATGATACAGTGAGTGAAGGTGCTTGGCCCAGGTGTGATTCAATGTCGTGCTGAGAGCGAATTGGAATAGCTGGATGTTTGGTTCCATTTGTGTTAGCAGCTTTTCTAATGTAGATGGTCCCGTTCCGAACCCAGCAGAAATTAAAGTTATTAAGTTTGGAACGAGTCCGAGCTTCACGAAATAACTGCCGCTTTTGTGGTGACAAGCGTTCATTGATGAAAATTTTCGAAGCTGAACCTGAAACTACGCCCTCAGTTGTCAGATTACGCCTCGTTTTAGCTGCTGAAAGAATCTCGTCCTTTTTCATTTTGCGAAGAAATTTGACGACAATTGGCCTTGAATACGGCCTATCCGAGTCAGAGGCAGAGGGCCTGGAACGTTTAGGACCTGCTCTGTGAAGCTCATCAACATCAGTGACCTGAATATCCACGCCAAGTTTTTTGGAGGCCACCATTATCACATGGGTTAAGTTTTCGTTGGGCTGTTCAGGTATACCCAATATTTCGATCTCGTTTTTTAGATTGTAGTCCTCTTGAGCTTCAGCCTTTTGTTTCATTTCTAAGATTGTCGCCTTTAAATCATTTATTTCGCGGTCTTTCGCCTCGAACATTCTATCGTAATTCTCAATTTTCGTGGTCAGGGCTTGAACGTCACGCCTTAAGAGCCGTATTTCATTCATGACCGTTTGGAGAGTAAGTTCTTCTTCATCGTCGGCATTGCGGCTTTCTTTATTGTTACGGCTTCCGCGGCACTTATTCACGTTAGAGAAGCTGTTGTTAAGAATGCGGATGGGGGTGCTGCTGTCGGCCGTCTTTGGTTTAGCACATGTACAAGTCGTGCAAACCCAGCTCGCCTTGCGGTCGTGCGAAAAATTCTTAAAATTTTCTATAGTTATATTTATACATTCGAGGTCGTATAACTCGCTGCAAGTTGAACACTTCATATAAAAAGGGGTTAAAATATTCTTACCACAGGCGTTACAACTGGTTTTCTTTGATGACGACATCTCAAATTAGTTTTAATTAGACAGCTATTCGAACGCAGCACGGCGAGTCGTCGAGTCGGCGAGTTTACTTGCACGTTTGAACGAAGCACTTGCAGCGGCTTGCTGGTCGACCGGTGGGATGACTCACTGCAGCGGAGCGATCGCGAGTTGGGGTAGGTCACGGTCGGCGCACGTTAAATAAAAAATTTTGAACTTTCTTCGCTGATAACTTTTTAAACTGTTTAGTTCTTGAAAAACAAATTACACCATAAGAAAAGGCGAACTGTAGACTTTTAAAATATGTATAACTTGTTTAAGAAAAAATAGTTTTTACTGCCAATTTAAGTGAATAATTGCGGAGCAAAGAATAACACGACTGCACTGTATGGTACCGCAGTGGGTTTTTTTTTGATACAGATATTGCAAAAAAAATTTTTTCTTTGTTTTTTTTCCAGTTTTTTTGGAATGTGCTCATCAAGGCCTTTCATTTGATACCCATATTGCAAAAAAAAAATTACCTTTTTTTTAATTTTTTTTTTTTAGTTTTTTGGAATATGCTCCTTGATGAGCATATTCCAAAAAACTTTTCAAAAAACTTTCATTTGATACCCATAGGTATAGAAAAAAAAAATTTTTTTCGTTTTTATTTTTTTTTATCTTTTTGGAATGCGCTCATCAAGGCCTTTCATTTGATACCCATATTGCACCAAAACAGTTTTTTTTTCGTTTTTATTTTTTTTTTTCAATTTTTTGGAATGTGCTCATCAAGGCCTTTCACGTGATACCAGTATACCGAATATTAAAAAAAAATATTTTGAAATGTGCTCGCTCATCAAGGCGACATTTGATACCTATATTTGTGTTTCATTGAAAAGTTCGCTCCATTTCTGAATTACACGTGTGTAATGAGTTTTAATAGGAACATTGCTGGACAGACGCCGGCAATTTTGTATGAAAATCCATTATAACACGTTAGTAATGGATTCTCATACAAATATTGACGGCGCGGTTTAGGTCTGTCCGTAAACTCTGATTTAGCACGGTTTAGGTTGTCAAAATAATGTTCGAATTTCCAAGCATTTTTGAGAAAAAATAAAATAATTACAAACCCACCGCACCTGTATAAAATACAAGTACTGTTGATTGTCAACAGATGGCGCTGTATATCGATAGTACACTGTATAATGTTCTGTGAAATGGTTTTATCTATCGCAATGTTATTAGAGAAAATGGGTGTATTCCAACAGGACCCTTTGGTTGTGTGAAGTCGAGACTTTTATTGTAGTGGTGGCTACCTCGGCTGACCTTACCGAGTAAACTGTCTTGATTATACTTGGTGCCAAATGCTCCAAGCAACATTGGAATGCGATGCACCCGCATTTTAATGTAAACTGAAACAATCTACCACTGAACTATTCAACACTTGACACTGGCAAAAATTACTTCCAAGAAGAAAGTAGATTGCCAAAACAAAAATAAGAAGAAGAAGACCCCCTGTCATACAGCGTGACACACCGCCATGTTGCGAAAATATTTAGAGCCAAATTTATTACTTTTTAATTTTATTTTTAAAAGTAATTAACTATAACAATATTTGAAAGGATCTGAATAATTAATAATAATAAATATTGATATTTTTAAAAGAATTAGTGGCGCGATTAATCCAAAAGTAATTAAAAGTTAAACTATGACCGCGCAATGCCGCGCATACCGTTGTTTCACCAAGATGATTAATAATTACGTATTTTAATGACCATATTTTATTATGATTTAATTACAAATATACAGTTTTCAGATTTATTCCTGTAAGTGTAGTATAAGACGCTATTACCTGCCAAATTTCATAGTCCTAGGTCAACGGTAAGTACCCTATGAATTTTGATTCCTTTGAGAGTATCGAAAATGCGTTTTTTGCGCCCTAAACGGCAGTATCTTTTTTTTACGTTAATTTAGAAGTTTGATTTTTTTACAGCTTCAAGGGCCCGTAGACCTTAGTATATGGTTTAAATTTCAATTCGATACTTCCACGCGTTTCCGAGATAAAGGGTCTTGACAGACAGACGGACGGACAGACAGACAGACGGACAACAAAGTGATCCTATAAGGGTTCCGTTTTTTCCTTTTGAGGTACGGAACCCTAAAAACTTTAAGGGCCGGTAATAGGAAAACATGGTTTGCGCGGGCCATATTTTTATATAGAAAACGTAAACTTGTAGCTACCAAAAAAATAATACGATAAGCTAAAGAGTTTATCTAGTTGCTACAAATATTAAATTTCGTATAAACTTCACAGATGATTGTAAAAAAAAATCAGAATATCATCAAAAGCGCTTGTCGCGGGCCATAATTTTGGCGTAAATAATAGCGTAAACGTATTGAATTCTACATCAAAATACACTTTAACGTACTGTGCAGTTGCTCCAATAACTTTTTTTCAAGAAAGATAATTGTGCTAAAGATAATGACGAAAAAACAACGAAAAACATCTAAAAAGTGCAGAAGTGAGGTTATTTTCCATCCTCTTTACACGTAAAGAAAAAGACAGAGACAAATGATTTCGCATAACGGAGCCTACGAATTCGGAGCCTTAGCAGTAGTTTTTTATTACACGTTTTGTTAGTATGTGCAAGTCATTAACAGCTTGCCTAAATTTTCTAAGTTAGATGAACTCTTGCGAAAAAAGGCAGGTGGTAGAGTTGCTAAAACTGAACAATTTTCTCAAAGGAAAATTGGTCAAAAACGTTTTTTTTTCGCTTTTCGTCAACTGACCAATACATTTTGTATGGGAAAACCTAAGTATGTCATGTTTTTTAAATTTTTCGACCTTTGTTCCTTGGAGGAACTTGTTCAGTTTTAGCAACTCTACCATCCGCCATTTTCAGAAGTGTTCATCTAACTTAGAAAATTTAGGCAAGCTGTTAATGACTTGCACATACTAACAATTATTATTACACCCTGAATAGTTAATTCAACGCGTTTGTGAAACAATTAAAAAAATGCATAGGGGTATTTTTCTATAAAAATTCCTTCCGGAAGTTGCTTGAAGTATATAATAATATATCGAAGCCTCCAGAGGTTTATTATTAGGGGTTTAAGTATGAAATTGCCGTTTTGTATGGAGAATTTTAAAGAATTTGCATTTTCCATACTAACATTGTCTTAATTGGTTTAACAACCATAAACGCTAATGTTTAAAAAAAAAATATTGCACAAATGTTTAAACGCTCAGCTAACGTCATGTATTAAGTGAAAAAAAATGTATCGGCTAAGTTACATTTCTGCAAGTGAAAAAAGGAGTCACTATTAAGATTTTTTTAACGTCCTGGATAAAATATCAGAAATATTTTTATTGCTGATAGTGTCCCGTTATGATCATAATTCGATATATTAACAAGTAACCGAGGCATCGTTATCATCATAGAAGATATGAGAGCCTTTTGGCCGAATACTCAAACGCTACTTAACTTTGAGGGGCTCTCAAACAGCATGCTGTCTGTTAATGCGACAGGACGACGTTTGAGAGCCGCTAAAAGTTAATTGACAACATTTCAAAATTTTTAGATACATGTTTTTATGGATATAATGAAAATTTATAGTTTTTTAGGCAACACGTATTTTTTCTTTTCCATTTATTTTCATACATTACTGAGATATTAATTATTAAAAAACGGTTTATTCTAAAAGGACGTAAGTCCAAGATATAGGTAAAATATAAGCGATGCCTTTGCCTTGCCTCTTAAAACGTCAATTAAAAAAAAACTGTCTTTCATGCGAATTGTGATGTCCATAGAGATGTAGGCATGCTAGTATTTGATATCGATAATAATGGTATTTTTGTTTCATGTTTCTTAATAAATAAGAAACATAATAACTATAGTAACCCTAATAACAATTATAGTAAATTATTGAAGTAAGGGGTATGAGTAATTTTCTAAGAAGAGGTGGGTCATTTTTCTTTCAATGTCGCTCTCTAAAAACAATTTCAACTAGAAGCCCCTCATACAAAGACTGTCAAAAGTAATATCGAAGCGATGTTGTGATTAAGAAGTGCGCTATACGCGATGTATAGCTCTGTCTCTATAACAAAACAACATCACTTTGAGGTTGCTATAAGAGCTCAGAGTATGACCTCTGGTAACTGCCCCCCTACTCAAATGGCCAACATTCTATTCGTTTGAACGCTACGCTTACTATTAAAACTTTAAAATAAGCAGTAAACTAAAAATTACGTGCCGTAAGCTTGACAATTCCATACAATACATTGAAGTTTGTGATTTACATAAGTTTGCGACATGTGATTTAATCATTAATTGCTCATATTTAAGCTTTAAAAGTAAGCGTACCGTTCAAACGAATAAAAAGTTGGTCATTTGAGTAGGGGGGCTGGTATCCCTAAGAACTTTCTCGAATGTCCATGCAGACAAAGACAAGGAAATAAAAGAACAGGTAAAAAAATGACAGTGTTTATTATTTGAAGGCTTTTTTAACTCTTTAGTTGTCGCTGCAAACTAGTAATCATTGCTTAATGTCGACATCACGCAGGCTCATTACATTTTTGTGGCATGTTGGATAACAGCTCCTAAAACAAGAAAGTAGGAGCTTGTAGTAGTAAGTATCTACATACAGAACATTAAGTTGAAACTGATTTGAGTTAAATTGAATTAATTAACTTAAATATCATTTATTTAAAAGAAAGATGTGCCAGGCTAGCCAAGCTATGTGATGGTTTTCTACTTTTTTCCCATCAAATATAAAGTACCTAAGAAAGTACAATAAAACATACTATAAATACTACGTATATCGATATAGAAATGCCCATCACTATGCGAAAAAACACACTTCAAAGATCTGTAATAAACAGATCTGATATTTGCAAAAATCGACAAAGAACTGGACACAAACGACTATTTGGACAAATTATTAGTGTATTATAATAGTTTCAGGCTATTTATATAACATAAAAAAATGAAAACAATATGAACTCACCGATTGAATGATAATATCTATTGATTATATTCTTATGTTCCTGTGTGTGATTTCCAGCCCTCAATCACACAAAACATAATGTCACAGGTAACGCTTAAGTATCACAAACGATGCTACGACTTTCTTTTGATTTTCTTACAAGAATACTTTAAAAATATCTAAATTTTACTAAACATAGAAATACACTCTAAAGACATTCAGTCATTATTATGACATTTATAACAGTTGATTTTTTCAGTGTTGCCAGATCAGATTTTCATACTACCTTAGGCTGGGTCTCAATTTACCCTAGATCACAAAATAGATATAATATATAATATAAATAAATAATAATTAATAAGTACTACCGTACAGAAAGGACACTCTCCGCCCCACCTTACATGTACATGGAAGAATTGTATGTTGATTTATAAAGAAAGAAATAGGTAGTGGAAAGAAATATTTTTCTTGTATTTAATTATACTAATCGGGTAATGGATATGCTGTAATTTCAATTTCGGGATTTAAAATTGCTCGAACGGGCAATGTGTCGTCTCTTAGTACCGGATATTTTTTACCCTAATCTAGGGTAAATTACCCTAAGCTGGCACCACTGTTTTTTTTTAAATAGAAGGCAAAGAGACTCAACTCAAACTTCCTATATGGACTAGATTTTAGATTTTTTTAAATAGCGGAAAAAATACTGATCTAAAAATTCTGAAAAAAAATATATGAGCTTAGAACACTAAAATCTCGAAATGGTTTTCTAATTTTAGTACTTTCTCAAAATGAAATGTTGTCAATTAGCGTTTGAGTATTCAGCCATTTGTGTGTGAAAAAATAACTGAAAGGGATGCAGCTACCCAAGAAGGTTTATTAATGTAAAAATGTTAAAAAACCTATTCTTTTTGTTTGGCGATTTTCCGAGATTAATCTTAAGATTCGATGTTTTTATACAACTAACAACGACACACAGCTTTTTATGCTGTTCTTATGTCTGTCCGTTTGTTATCCACTATTCAGATAACAAACAGACCCGTAGTGGGTCGCATTTCTTAACCGATTCTCGTGAAATTTTGAGAGCAGGTTCGATAATTTAATTATATAGATTTTTGTCGATTCAGTTTTTCAATATGTTAAAAAAACATTTTTCAACCATTTCGAAGAATGTTCAAAAATGTCACAAATGCGAGGTCTGTAGCTCACAGAACCACTAGTTGTAAATTCGAACCATAGAATAGAAGTACTTATAAAAAAAAAATGCTATCTATGAGAAAAAATAAATCCAAAATTATGTGGAGATGTCAAGGTGGGCCGGATTCTTCGGTTTTTACACAACTAAACGCCGCTGCTCGATCAATTGGATCAGCTGTTCAAGGGCACTCGGTCAAGATCGATGGAACATTGGGCTTGTAATATATTACTAACGTGTATACATAGTGCAAACACGCAACAACCAAATCGGAACAAATAAACTTTATTCATTAGGCATAACGCTGAAAGTCGTTTAAAAATCCTCTTGAGTCACGGAAAAAATACTTTTCGAGTGATGGTTTATTTACATGACCTAGATTTTTGTATTTAGTTGGAATCTCAAATTTTATGTTATGACAGTAATGTAAATTGCATTTCCGAAGTAAAACCTTTAACATAATTTAATGATTGCTTTGATATTTATAATTTTCGATTTAACTTTTCAGGAACAACAGTATACCGACAAAAAGGAAACTCATTTTCATAAAAAGTAAAAAACTAAAAAGTTGTTATAAATCACTACATAACTATGTATGTACCTACCTACCTATGTATGTACCTACCTACTATGTATTAAAATGTATGTATTTAAATCTCCTATCATAAATTCATCTATTACATTACGTAGTACGGAAGCATTTCCCTGCGCGCGCGCCGTGTATTGCCATGGACATGAATCTCGACCAAATTTATACACCGCTAACTTCAAAACTTGATATTAGATTTTAGGGTTTCGTACCCAAAGGGTAAAAACAGCATGATATTAAGTAGTAAAATATATTAAGTAGGGCTCCCATACAACAAACGTTTTTTTGACGGAACCCTTCGTGTGCGAGTCCAACTCGCATCACTTGGCCGCTTTTTTATTTGTTCTGTGGTTTCAACCGACCGTGAAGAATCTAATTTTTTTACACATTGGTTAGGGAGGATTACATGTTTAAGAGCACTTTGAGAAGTTATTTTCGTAGTTATATTGAAAACAAAAATCAAAACTGTTATTTTATATATAATACAATAAATAGCTAAAATACAATGCTAATTTGTAGCCAAAAGAAATCATATAAAACAAGATTAACACGCACACCCACGATTTGATCGCTTTGGGCCCGTTCCGTTACTTTCCACGATATATACTTTAGGAGCTAAAAACCACAAAACTTTTCTAATTGACAATTTGAACAAAAGATAGGTAGGTAGTGTCTACTTACTTACCGATAAAACTTTGTTTTCCAAACTTAGTTATGAAGTTATAGTTACGTTAGCAAGATGGTTTTTTAAACATTTTCAATATCAAACCTACATCTTTGTCGGAAAAATATACGTGGATGACAGGCAGTTGCAAACTCAATAAAATGATTTGTTTACCATGTTTATTATTTTCTGATTCCAACTCAGTATGGAATAGCACGGACTAGACACTGTCACTATCTTATCAGTGCTTTTTTGAATGGTGAAAATAAGGGTAACTTCTGAAGAAACGCTTGAAGCTTGCATCACGCGGTGGTGTTTTTTTCGGCTTACCTTCGCGATATTTCGACCCCTCGCCACTGGTAGGTACATTAAGTTTCTTCAACACAAAAAGGTTTCATTCCTCACAAAATAAGTACCTAATTATAGCTTGGGAAGCTTGAGATTTTATAGTTTTTTAACATTGACCCATCTGGGATTAAATTTGTATCCATCGCGGAAATGGCCACAATGCCACAAAATCATAAAAGAAATGTCGTTTTATAACATATTTTAACTGTTAATATTTTTATCGGTGGTTAACAGTGAAAGACTAAAAAATGGAATCGTTAAAAAAATTGCATAAAAAAAATATTACTGAATCTTTATAGCGAAAAGAATAAAACTAAACATGAAAGTGAAAAAATACAGCCACGCAATTTTAAATTACGTTAAATTGAAATAGTGCTAACACATTCCGAACTTCTACTTACATTCTGAACCAAGCAAATCATAATCAATGAGGAGGAGGAGATCCAAAAAGTTTCGTAAATTACGAAACTTTTAAAGTCTCTTAAAGAGACCCTGGCTCCTCGCCTGTCTCGGGAAATTATACAAAAAAAATCTCATAACGGCGTTCGAGGTCATTAATGAGCCCGGCATCAGATGTAGAAAGCCTCTCGAAAATGAGGTTACCATCCGTCCAGAATTAGACAGACATTATTATGTCCGAACATTTGGGTTTTGTCCGAACTCTGTTTGGCTTTTTAATTTGTTTAGACAATATTCTTTTATTTTTCTTTATAAAAATGATAAGTAGACAATTTTTATTACATAAAAAGTTTTAAAAGTGAAACTTCATTCCTCATAATTTGAAATAAAAAATCGTGTTCTCTCTGAAATCTCAGGTAGACATTTTATCCGGAATATTTGAGTTACATAACGGTAAAGCTACTTGAAAGCTTTCGCACAGGTCAAGAGCACGGGACAACCTTCATTGTTTCTAGTTCATCATCGAGATGAAACACCTTTCTAGATTTTAAACAGGATCTAATTATGTTAGAGGTATCAGTATAAAACAAAAAAATACTTTTCTAGAATTTATTAAAGTCTCTGCGTCAAAGGCGACATGTTTAAAATTAAAATCATTAGAATATTAAACAGTAATATTATTTATAGAGCTCATTAATAAAAAGACATCCTTATTTATCCTGTTATTAGTGACGCACGTTTCGTGTGTGAAATTTTTTTGAATAATATTTTTTGTTAAATTTAGTTCCTGTCAAACCTCTTTTTATGATATGCAAAACATTGCCATGGAAATAAACAACATAAATCGAGATTATTTATTTATCAACTCTCCCGATAAGTTTCGTCGTTATTTAATTTTATTTGTTACTAGTGGCCGCCCGCGGTTTACCCGCGTGGTTCTCATTCCCGTAGGAGTATCGGGATGAAAAGTATGCTATGTTTTAATCTAGGCTATCTACTATCTGTGTGCCAAATTCCAACCAAATCCGTTCAGTAGTTTTTGCGTGATTGAGGAACAAACATCTAAACCGCCAAATCCACAAACTTTCACATTTAGGTATAATATTAGTAGGATACTCCGTCTATGTATAATGATTTTTATTATTGTAAAGCAAATCTTTGTGTCATTTGAGATACAAATTAGTTCATTGTGCCATTTGTGGTAATGAAATAAAAGACACAATAGTTTCAAACACAATCAGGTACCACTTCTTTTGAAGTACCTTATGTAAATTGATTACGTAACATTACTTTAATTGCAGTATTTTTGTCTCTCACGAAAGATAAAGGCTCTATCTTTCAATGCTCTTGGCTTTTGTACTCTAATCTGGTCTTTAAAGCGCAAGCACATCACGATTTACGGGGACAAATTCATTAGACATCACATCACAATACGTTTCTTTTATAGCGTCTTGTCAAATAAAAAGTATTTTAGTTTCTTTATTAAATTATAACAAAAAACATGACTATGCGTCAAGACTGCAAAAACTTCAAATTTTCAAACTTGGTGCCAACTACAAAATATTTTCCGGAAATTGATACTTTGAAATACGCGTTCTATGGTCTCTTTGATCTAGCTTCTAGTCTAGAGAGTCGATAAATAAATAATCTCGGTTACCACCTTTTAGTAAGTATTCTGGACCCATTCAAAATTCATTTCGAAGCTCATCAAGTCGTCTTGATGCAGTGTTAAGAAATCTGAAATCTCATTAACAATGTTTTTGTCTTGGGGAATGTCCGAAAACAATCAAAGTGGCTGAAAATTTTTTTATAGGCAGCAATAAGCTCCCTTAGTAATAGAAAAAAGTTTCAGAATTTTTGGTTACGTGAAAATGTTTTAAAAAATTAAAGTCTTTGCGACTTCACGAATAAACAAAAGTAACAGCAGAATGGAAATTATACCTGTGCCACCACCTGCCACAACTACAACATGGTATTAAAAAAAAGTTTTAAAAATGACAAATGTCAAAATGTCAAAACTTTTTATTTTTTAATTGTGTTGTCATAGTGGCAGGTGGTGGCAAAGAAACAATCTCCATTCTGCTGTTACTTTTACACATTTGTAAAGTCGAAGAGACTAACTTTTTTTTCAATTTTTACACAACGGAAAATTCTGAAACTTTTTTCTATTACTATAGAAGCTTATTCCTACCTACAAAAAATATTCAGCCAATTTGATTTTTTTCGGACATTCCCCAATGGGGAATTTATAGGTACCAACTGTCTAAATACCACCCTATTTCAATTACACAAAGAACCTTATCCTAAACTGTTTCCTCTTCAATTGTTTCAGGAGTAGAAGACACGGTGAAATTGGTGAAAGGCATTGGAGGCAATTGCACAGGCTACGTGGTAGATCTGGCCAAGAAGGAGGATATCTACAGGGTCGCCAAACAAGTGCACATGGATGTTGGCAGGGTTCGTTTGTAGGCTAATGTAATTTTCTATTCCTCCTTGATGTCGGATTTTTTAAGCACAAAAGGATGTGCTTGGCCTTCCCCTCACATGATGTTAAGTGACGATAAGGCCGAAGGTGGAAGCACACTACACCCGGAATCCTCACCACTGAGGAACTGGCTATCTAACCTCTAACTGCCGGAACCACTATTTTTAAGTTATTGTTATGTCGTCAGACTTAGGTAAGATAGTGGTAGTTAGCCACGCGGACTTGAAATAAGCCCTACCACCAACATTGTATGTACCAACGAATTGTACTTCCCTGGGAATCGAACCCTGCGTCTTACATGGGTGGGCAAACCACTAGCTAGACCACAGAGGCGGTCATATGAAATATCTAATAAGAAGATTAGTGAGATTTTAAACATTTCATTACCTTACGAGCGACAAAGGCAGAAAACAAGCACTTAAAAATACAAACAGAATATTTTAAAACTCGGTAAAGAAGGAAAAAGGATAAAATGTTTGGTTTAGTTATGTAAAACAGAAGGTACTAGTTCACAATATCACTAATTACTTTTCAGATTAATGCATTATACTTGTAGCTGCTACGTTAAGTACTTACAACACCACTTTTATTATTCGCGTATATTTTACGGCACTGAAAATGCATTGGGCCATTGTGACGCTAAACTGAAGGTCAGTAACGGGCGCGGGAAATGTTGCCCAATTCGGTTTCATCACGATCAAGTCGGTAGTCGAGAACTAGCCACGCCAAATTACCAAATACATATTTGTGAATTTCATTGTCAATAACAACATACTCGTTAAGTATTCGTGGAGAGGGCAAGCGATCTTTCCGTCATTCCATCTCTTCGCAGAGACATGCACGACGCTTTTACATTCATTCAAAGTAAATTTAAACGCGTGAAACAGTAGCTCTACCATGAGTAGATGCAAATTAATTACGCTACCAAAAACTATCGGATACCTATACCAAAAACTATCGGATACCTATACAGAGTGAATTTTTGAGACGGTACATTAAGGGCAGGTACCTTAACCGTTATAGTTACAGGAAAACGTTCCTAGGAGACCATCCATAACTTTTTAAGACATTATGAACTGTATTCACAGATTTTGGAAAAAAAATACGGTTAGCAAAAAAATACTAAAATACCAAAAAAAATTTTTTTTATGCCAATCGATCCTATTTCGTGTGGGGATCAAAATACTCTAAGAGACCATTTAAGGTATGAGTACTAGAAACGACAGAAATCGCCATAAACTTTTCCCATACATTTTGTACTGAAAAACGATAAATAAACTCGAAATATTTTTTATTGCCAAACGATCCTATTTCTTACTGTGATCAAAATATTCTTTGAGGCTTACTGAAATTTGAGTACAGAAACTGTTTTTTTTTAGATCTAATGTTGTAGAAGATTGTGCCTGCGTGTGAAGCCGGTGTTGTGACTTGCTGTAGTTTCTGTACTCAAATTTCAGTTGGCCTTAAAGAGCATTTTGATCACAGTAAGAAATAGGATCATTTGGCAGTAGAAAATATTTCGAGTTAATTTCTCGTTTTTCAGTACAAAATGTATAGGAAAAGTTCTTGGCGATTTCTGTCGTTTCTAGTACTCATACCTTAAATGGTCCCATAGAGTATTTTGATCCCCACACGAAATAGGATCGATTGGCATAAAAATGTTTTTTTGGTATTTTAGCATTTTTTTGCTAACCGTATTTTTTTTCCCAAAATCTGTGAATACAGTTCATAATATCTTAAAAAGTTATGGATGGTCTCCTTGGAACGTTTTCCTGTAACTATAACGGTTAAGGTACCTGCCTTTAATGTACCGTCTCAAAAATCTACCCTGTATAGGTACTGCTAACAGTCGATGCGATGATGCGAGTGAAAGAAAGAAACGATAGTTTACGGCAGCAAAAACAGTTTGCATCAACTGATGGTAGGGCCACAGTAAAAAAAGTAGGATAAACGGCAGACAGGTGGAAGGGCGAACAGGCGGACAGTTAATTTACAAATGCTGCTTATGGTGACTGAAAAACGTTTCAGCCACTCCACATTGCAAAATGTTTATATTACTAGTCCATCAGCCATTTTAATGTCCCCACTGCTGGGGCACAGGCCTTCCTTATGGGTGGATAAGAAGGACGGGCCATAACCCACCACGCGGACCCAATGCGGATTGGTGGGTGTTAACGACTGCAAATGCAGCCGGGACCAACGGCTTAACGTGCCTTCCGAAGCACGGAGGAGCTCGAGATAATAAATTTTTGGTCACCCATCCCATGACCGAACCTTGCGAACGTTGCTTAACATCCGCAATCGCTGGTCCAGGCGCTAAACCACTGCGCCACCGAGCTCCTCGTTATTATTATATTACTATATATATATATATATAATATATATAATTACTTAGTAAAGTATGAACTTATTCTTCGTTTATTCGTACGGCAAATAGTAGGTAATTATATTTGAACCAGCCACCAATTTATTATTGTAGTGTTAGGTTGCGCCATCTCTTGACCCATAGTGGAACTACTTTTTGCCCTTAGGTTAGCATGCTTAGGACAGCGCCATCTGTTGACTGGTAGTGAAATTTAAAAAAAAATTGTTTGTTTTTTGAATTTCTAAAAAAGTGTGTTATATTGAGACATCGTTTTATTTTTCCTGTAATCTTTACATAAACTACTATCACATAGAATTATTTCAGATTTTTCTCTTTGCAAACTTCGGAGATAAGGGGGGGGAACGGTTTTTTTTTTTACATTTTTCATCATAAGTCGAAAACTATGCGGCCTAAGAAAAAAGAAAAAAATGTTTTAAAATGTGCAAACAGCGTTCTTTCATATGATACCCCACATGCCCTAATCACCTCACTTAAAATTTTTAAGACCCCTTTTCAGTCCCTGTTGTAAAAAAAATATTAATTTTATTATTTCTTTCTTATTTGCAAAATAGTTGGGCAAATGTCATTTAAAACTATTTCAAATTTCAAGTTGATACCATTAGTAGTTCTCGAGATATCCAGCTGTGACAGACAGACAGACTGAGTCACACCATAAGGGTTCCTTTTTTACCATTTTGGTACGGAACCCTAAAAAGGCTCTTTTGTAGGTAGATATTTGTTTTGAATCTCGCCATGCTCGAATTAAACTTTCTCGTGGTGTATGTCCCTGCGTGGAGAGAAGATCTACAAACATAATGGTACCTCTCCACGTACCTACACACATGCTCGACAAGTAATTTTTAAAATCAAAATATCAAGAAGCTTTGACCCTCAGAAAGTAGGTAACGTTTTCTTCAATACGAGTTAAATTTCAATAAGAAAGTTTCCACCTTTTTTTAAGATTGTATAAAATTTAATTGTAATAATTTCATTCACATAACAGTATCAATATTTTGATATTACAAAAAAAAACCGGTCAAGAGCGAGTCGAACTCGCGCACCGAGGGTTCCGTACAATCATAAATATATTTGGATATGTTATTTTAGGACAGTCTTTAAAAAAGTAGGATAAACGGCAGACAGGTGGAAGGGCGAACAGGCGGACAGTTAATTTACAAATGCTGCTTATGGTGACTGAAAAACGTTTCAGCCACTCCACATTGCAAAATGTTTATATTACTAGTCCATCAGCCATTTTAATGTCCCCACTGCTGGGGCACAGGCCTTCCTTATGGGTGGATAAGGAGGACGGGCCATAACCCACCACGCGGGCCCAATGCGGATTGGTGGGTGTTAACGACTGCAAATGCAGCTGGGACCAACGGCTTAACGTGCCTTCCGAAGCACGGAGGAGCTCGAGATAATAAATTTTTGGTTACCCATCCCATGACCGAACCTTGCGAAAGTTGCTTAACATCCGCAATCGCTGGTCCAGGCGCTAAACCACTGCGTCACCGAGCTCCTTGTTATTATTATATTACTATATAGTAATATATATAATTACTTAGTAAAGTATGAACTTATTCTTCGTTTATTCGTACGGCAAATAGTAGGTAATTATATTTGAACCAGCCACCAATTTATTATTGTAGTGTTAGGTTGCGCCATCTCTTGACCCATAGTGGAACTACTTTTTGCCCTTAGGTTAGCATGCTAGGACAGCGCCATCTGTTGACTGGTAGTGAAACTAAAAAAAATATGTTTGTTTTTTGAATTTCTAAAAAAGTGTGTTATATTGAGACATCGTTTTATTTTTCCTGTAATCTTTACATAAACTACTATCACATAGAATTATTTCAGATTTTTCTCTTTGCAAACTTCGGAGATAAGGGGGGGGGAACGGTATTTTTTTTTTACATTTTTCATCATAAGTCGAAAACTATGCGGCCTAAGAAAAAAGAAAAAAATGTTTTAAAATGTGCAAACAGCGCTCTTTCATATGATACCCCACATGCCCTAATCACCTCACTTAAAATTTTTAAGACCCCTTTTCAGTCCCTGTTGTAAAAAAAATATTAATTTTATTATTTCTTTCTTATTTGCAAAATAGTTGGGCAAATGTCATCTAAAACTATTTCAAATTTCAAGTTGATACCATTAGTAGTTCTCGAGATATCCAGCTGTGACAGACAGACAGACTGAGTCACACCATAAGGGTTCCTTTTTTACCATTTTGGTACGGAACCCTAAAAACGACGAAGATTCAGTTCAAAGTTTTAATGACCTGCATTGTTCATACAAAATTTTACGGAATTTGTTACGTCACAAGTTCCTTTCTAAATTTTATATTTTTGTTGAGATATTGCAAAAAAATTAAACGATAAGCGTTTAATTTTTTGCTTAAAATATTTATTTTACACGAATTAAGAAGCTTCCTTATTGTGTCAATTAGTGTTTTTTACGTCATGATCAACTAGTCATCCTTGCCATCAATCACTAGTCAGCCTTGCTTTTCAATAGTTTTCAAATATAATGTGTATTTCACTGCCAATAAATAATTTACGGTGGACCAAACGATGATTACATTATTGAGAAATCTAAAAACTTTAAACTGGTAAAAAAATACTTTATATACTTAAATGAAAATGCGTTTCGTTTTCAAGCATAGACAATGTGAGGGTTGCCTTTCGTGTAAAAAAGTAAATAACTACCAATGACATAATCATCTAGGCTCCCCTACCCCCCATATCATCCAAAATAAGCAAAACAAAGACCCCCACCCCCCATAATAGTGCTTACGTAATACTTGAACGGCCCCATATGTATTGCGACTATTGCTCATATTTAAGCTTTAATAGTAAGCGTAGCGTTCAAACATAAAGAATGTTAGTCATTTGAGTAGGGGGCAGATCTAGATATTACACGGTGATTAATTATGACATTACATACAGTCACCAAAAGCCTCATCGAATGTGCGGTTTGAGTGCGTGCTTTAAAATATTTAACAACACATTGTTCGTGGCCACTAACACGCTTTGGAACAATAACCATTGTTTTAAGTAATGCGAAAAGAATGTGTCAAACTTTGACACATAAATAAGTACTGAATAATATAACACGAGTAAGACGGGCTTGGAAGCCGTCGCTGCTCGAAGTGTAAAATAAGATGTCGATCTCTACACAGTGACGTCAATCCGTAGATATATAGATAGTATAGCGTCAATCTTTATAACTCAAAACAATGTTAAAGTCCATTTGTTACAGGAAATAGCGTCTTGAGAATCATAGATATTATTGTTATTGTATAAAAAATTAAAATTAAGTGAGAGATATACAAATTAATGAAATATCTTCTAATTCCATAATACTTACTCGTAAGTATTTCGAACAAGTTGAGTTGTTGGTTTTTTTTTTTAATAAGAAGCTCTTATATAAATGGACTTTAAATAGTAGTGTCTAAGTTTTATAGTCTCGTGCGTACCTATAAAAAATACTGTTCATTCTATAAAAAATACTGTTCATTCTATAAAAAATACTGTTCATTCGTACAAAGGCACTAGAGACTTGCATTACAGGACTTGAATCATTCGATACCGATGCAGTAACGATGATGACGTTGACTTTTAACCACAATATACTTAAATTACTAAAAATATTATATTTCAATTGCTATTAATGGTACAATAATCGCTAGTAATTAGGATTAGGTTTCAGATTTTGTATAATGAACTGAGGTCAAACTTGTCTACGTTTTTCAGGTGACCCTGCTCATCAACAATGCCGGCGTGGTATCAGGACAGTACCTACTCGACACGCCCGACCACCTCATCCAGAGGACGTTCGATGTTAACATCTTGGCTCATTTCTGGGTAAGGAACTAGCTTCATCATCTTGAGCCATCTTAATGTCCGTCTTCACTGCTGGAGCACAAGCTTTCCTTTTGGATAGGCGAATGATGGATTGCAAAGGCAACCAGGACAACCGCGCACCAGTCTATATCCGGATGAGTTTGAGATATTTTTTTTTTCACTAATCCGATCGCAGGCCGAATGTGCTATAGCTACTGCGCCTTCGAGTTCCTTGAAATAGTCCAGCTAAGTTGATTGCTCGTACAACACATTACATGACATTGAATTGTAATCCCTTAAATCGAATTTTAGTGATCTGCATCATAATAAATTTTAAGATGTTTTTAATGTCTACCTAGATAACTAAATAAGCGCATTATGCGAATTAAATAAGTATCTTAACTTATTTAGTTCGCATAATAAAGTGACGGTCAAATATAATACTTTTACCCTGTACTTAATTTTATAGACAGGTGACTTAACCTTTTTCAGACTGTAAAAGCCTTCTTGCCCGAGATGATAAAGTACAACGAAGGCCACATAGCGACCATCGCATCCATGGCGGGCTACGTGGGCGTCCCGAAGCTGGTGGACTACTGCGCGTCCAAGGCGGCGGCCTGCGGCTTCGACGAGGCGCTCAGGATGGAGCTTCTGGACCGGGGCATCGACGGAGTCAGGACCTCGCTCATCTGTCCCTTCTTTATTAGATCTACGGGCATGTTTGACCATGTCAATTCGAGGTGAGAATCACAAGATCAGCTCAGTTTTCCAAGTTTTTATATGATAACAATGTTCGTTACGTTAAAAATCTAAACTAATTGTGCATGCAAGGCACTGCCTGCATGCATGTGCTTACAGACAGTATTTTAAAGACTTTAGAAATATATCAAGGTGTTTGGTAAAAGCCTTATAAAGCCGAATATGGTAGATAGGGACCATCAAACTGAACAACTTTTTACTATGGGACCAACTCTGAAATCGCAAAAAAAATCAGCTGTTTCAGATATATTGATATTTTCGTTATTAATTTTTGTATAAAACAGCGGATTTCTTTTTTCGCGACTTCAGAGTTGGTCCCATAGTAAAAGTTGTTCAGTTTGATTCTACCATATCTACCATATTCGGCTTTATAAGGCGATTTACCAAACACCTTGTAGTTAAGCCTAGTGATAAAGGGATTACTTCAAGACCTGTAACTGTCGGTGATTATGGAAAACCAGCTTATGGGAGGGATCCTGGAGCTGAATTTCCTGTTTCTCTCTGTCTCCAGATTATCGAGTATCATGATTGGAAGACATGTAGAAAAAAAAGTTTCAACTCTTCTGTGTAGAGATGGTCAAAGGACCTGTTTTTTTTTTTGACCCGACTGCTGGGTTTAAACCCAGTTAACGCCCATAGACCATTTTGTTGAACTAAATAAAATCTTTGGAAATAAGAGATGTTTCGTCCTTTGAATATTTTTCTTTTGTAATGGTTTAACAAGAAATTATTTCCCAAGCAATGTCACATTTGACATATCAATAGAAATAAAAAAACGGTCAAGAGCGAGTCGGACTCGCGCACCGAGGGTTCCGTACCATCATAAATATAAATATTTGGATATGTTACTGTAGAACAGTCTTTCAAAAGTAGGACAGACGGGAGACAGGCAAAAAGGTGGATGGACGACCAGGCCGACAGGTGGAAGGGCAAATAGGCGGACAGTTAATTTACAAATCTTAACCACAGCTGCTTGTGGTGACTGAAAAACGAGTGGCTGACACTCCACATTGCAAACTGTTTATATTCATTGATGTAGGTACTGTGGGCAACAGCGTCGCTTAACCAGTTTGCAACAAAATTCGTGTGGGCGCGTATCACCCCTGCCTGCACGAACTAAAAGTATGTGACAGCGGGCGTGGCGTGCAAGTGATTTTAACCTTAGCAGTGGTTAAGCGACGCTGTTGCCCATGGTACATTTGACTTTCGCTTCCACTTCAGCTTCCGCTTCCTCGTCCACTTACACTTACCGTCACCGAAACCGTCAATCTTTTTATTTATCTATAAGTACATCAACATCCTCCGTCCCAGTCCCTCCTCCCCTTCCCTTTCCCCTTATAATTTTTAGTCGTCATCGTCAGCCTAAACACAAAATTTGAACATCCTACCTTTGAAACTAAGAGACTTCCATACAAACTTTCATCCCTTATTTCATCCCCTTAGGTGAAATTTCCAAAATCCTTTCTTAGTGCTCACCTACACCATGAAAGGTATCTACCCTCCGGTGTCTTTAATTTCAGCCGTTAGAGCTCTATCTAGGCACATCCCAACAATCAATCACCAATCAATCACCAATCAATCAATCAATTTAGAATTTTTTATGTATAGATTTTATTTATTACTAGCGAACCGCTTTCGCTTCGCTTCGGTTCCTTCCTTTTTTTGCCAATTTCGACCTTCCAACAACACCCGAAAAGAAAACAAATGCCTTCCAGTCATCACCTCCCTTGGTCCGAAAGTCTGTTTCCATCCCGTTCGAGTCCCGTCATCGGTGTGAGAAACGCGCTGATAGTTAAAATTTACTCATCATAAGTGATCGATTAACGATTGGTCTGCTGGAATGCACTCTGTGCTTGTTTTACTCTTTGACCCCCTGTCACGCGGCGTGACATACCGCCATGTTGCGGAAATATTTAGAGCCAATTTTATTCCTTTTTAATTATTTTTAAAAGTAATTAACTGTAACAATATTTGAAAGGGTCTAATTAATTAAAAATAATAAATATTTATATTTTAAAAATAATTAGTGGCGCTATTATCACAAAAGTCAATAAGAAGTTAAACTATGACCGCGCATACCGTTGTTTCACTCGATGATAAAATTACGTATTTTAATGACTATATTTTTTATGATTTAATTACAAATGTACAGTTTTCAGATTTTTTCCTGTAAGTGTAATTTATGACGCTATTACTTGCCAAATTTCATAGTTCTAGGTTAACGGGAAGTACCCTATGAATTTTGATTCCTTTGAAAGTATCGAAAATGCGTTTTTTGCGCCCTAAACGGCAGTATCTTTTTTTCACATTAATTTAGAAGTTTGATTTTTTTACAGCTTCAAGGGACCGTAGACCTTAGTATATAGTTTAAATTTCAACTCGATACCTCCACGCGTTCTCGAGATAAAGGGTCTTGACAGACAGACGGACGGACAGACAGACAGACGGACAACAAAGTGATCCTATAAGGGTTCCGTTTTTTCCTTTTGAGGTACGGAACCCTAAAAACTATAAAAAGTTTCTATAACATGAAATGTGGGTTTTTATTTTGAGTTTAAGCCCGGTGGTCGGGTTTAAACCGGGTCTTTTGCCCATCTCTACTTCTCTGGCATTGGCAATACCAACTTTTTAACTGATAAGATGTTCGGTATACATGTTGGTCATAGAATTTTGTTGAAACCTTGAATTTAATTACAGGTTCCTGCCTCAACTGAGTTCGAATGATGTGGCTGATCGTGTAGTCCTCGCGATTCGCACCAACGAACCATACGCCCTCATTCCTGGTATATTCCGAATTACTCTATGCGCGAGATGGTACGTACTATTTTACATTATTAAGTCATTATTTTTATGCACAACGGAATAGTGGCATTTACCTCACCTGATGTTAAGTGACGATAAGGCCGAACGTAGTAGCGCATTACACCAGGAATTCCCATCACTGAGGAACTGGCTATCATACTTAGGTACCTCTAACTGCCGGTTGTTATGGTTTTAGACTTCGGTAAGATGGTGGTAGCTAGCCAGGCGGACTTGAAATAAGCTCTAGCACCTTAATATCAGCTTCCGGAAAGCCGCGTTGCTCTAAGCCTTATAACAACCAAACCGAGTACATATTGTACGCCTCCTGGGAATCGAACCCGGGTCTTACAGGGGTGGGTGAACCACCAGACTACAGAGGCATAATTATGTTATGTATTAAGATAAAAAAAAAAACCGGCCAAGTGCGTGTCGGGCCACGCGCCGTAGGGTTCCGTAGTTACCTTATACTATACCATATTTAATACCACCTATCATTTTTCGTCTGCAAAAATAACTTTGTTTTTCACAGTGTTAGTATGAATGACAAAGTTATATTTGCGGTTTTAGAAAATGTGCTATATCTCAAAAACTAATTACTATATCTCGTTCAAACCAATTTTGGTTGAAAGTTTCTATTAAGATCTACAGCATATATTTTTTTTAGATTTTTCACTCTCTTATTTCAAAAGTTAAAGGGGGGGGACACACATTTTACCACTTTGGCAGTGTTTATCTTTCAAACGGTTGACTTTGAGAAAAAGTTGTCTTAAAAACCTCAATGTCATTTTTAAAGACCTATCTATAGACACCCAACACGTGTTGGTTTGAAGAAAAAAAAAATTTTCAGTTTCCGTTCCATGTATGGGGAGCCCCCCCTTAATCTTTTATTTTTCTCATTTTTGTATTAAATTCGTTAAGCGGTTAACAGAATACATCTACGTACCAAGTTTCAACTGTGTAGTCTTAATACTTTCGGAATAAAGTGGCTGTGACATACGGACAGACAGACAGACAGACAGACAGACAGACAGACAGACAGACGGACAGACAGACAGACAGACAGACATGACGAATCTATAAGGGTTCCGTTTTTTGCCATTTAGGCTACGGAACCCTAAAAAGTTGCGTGTGAGATGTGTCTTTTCTAAGATGTTACGAACGGATAATTGGATGATGACGATCACTTAAATTATTTACCTCCCATATTGCATGACTTGTTATAAAATTGTGAATAGTTTATCATTATATCATCATGTCTAATTTTTGTACTGTAATACTTATTGAGTAGGGGCTTTATATAATACATGGAGAGATGGTTTCATTTATAACATTGTGCTCACTTTACTGTACAGTCTACTGGCAACCACCGCCTTTTTTGGACACCGTGACCGGTCTAAGAAGTAATAGACACTCACCAGAAAAGTGCTGTGTCATTAGGTACTCAAAGACCCTATCAACCCCTGTGTTATAAAAAGCCTGATCACATTAGGGACGAGAGGTGAACTATGTAATAGAATTAACGAAGTTCTGTTCTGCCCTAGTGGGGTGGGAACATAAAAGATTCCGATGATGAATACATTGCACCCAATTTCACAACTACTTCTTCAACTTTCAGGCTAATTCCATTCAAAGTGGTAGGCGACTTCATGCGATTGATGATCCCACCAAGGGGCCATCCATAAATTAAGTTACACGAATTTCATGATTTTTGACCCCCTCCCCCGTCCTTGTCACAGCTGAACACATTTGTGAGACCCTTCCTAGTGTGACGTCACATATTTTACAATTTTACATCTAGAAATAAATATTGAATTAAAACAGCAGTTCCGAAGTTTTATTTAAATTTTAATGATTTCGAAATGTGACGTCACGAAATTTAGCACCCCTCCCACCCCCGTGTCACACAATGTCACAATTCGTCGACCCCCTACCTCCCCCTTAACGTGTGACGTAATTTATGGATGCCCCCCAATTTCACAACAACTTCTTCGACTTTCAGGCTGATTCCATTCAAAGTGGTAGGCGACTTCATCCGACTGATGATCCCCGACGCAGCACCAGAGCACGCAGCGCCGGCGCCCGCGCCCGCGCCGCCCGCCACGTGCGCCGCCGCGCCGCCCAAGCACGACGCGCGCCCGATGCAGCTGGTGCCGCCCGAGCGACACGACCGACAAGTCTGATTGTATACGTTGTAAATATACGAGTAACTTTAGTGCCGAGATATCTTGTCGTGACGACTCTGAAGGGAGTCCTAGGGGTACCTACCACCGCACGTTTCACAAAGGTTAAGTGTTATGGTATTGGAAAAACAATAAAGCTGTCGCAATTTGCAACCAAACTTTTAAACGGACAGCAAACTGAAGCTTTCCTCGTAGCGAATTAAAAAATATTCCTATCGGTTGCAATTTATTTTGAGTACCTACCTGGGGCCGTACCGGCTAACTTACATGGCTATCGTAATCGCTTTCATTTGACAGATGGTTGCTACTTTTTGCTACATTGCTACTTTTCTTTAGTAAGTTTTTGTTGTACCAAAAAAAGTAGCAATGTATCACATCTATATTTTGGGTAGATACAAATATACATTGCTACTTCTTTTTGGTACAACAAAGTCTTGCCATAGAAAAGTAGCAATGTATCACATCCATCTGTCAAATGAAAGCGATTACGATAGCCATGTAAGTTAGACGGTACGGCCCCAGCTTCAAATTTTTCCATGAACTGTTTTCTGTTATTCCAACTACGGGTTTACAAAATCGACAAGAATAGAAAGATTCCTTTGGAAACGAGATTTTTATATTTCGTTCTACTTTTCCATGTAAAGTGTTCAAATATTTACACATTTTCCGATGGCAAAAATCAGTATAGAGACTTGCTCTAGTGTGATCGTGCGGCATCATCTTAGGACTTTATACCCTTATTATCAAAGAGTTTTGGTACCTGATACATCACCATTAAGTCACCAAGTGTAATTACTAAACTATAACTTTAAAAATATTATTTTATTATTCTGGGATTGGTGAAACGGGTGCTAGAAATAATAATAAAATACCTTCGATGAGATAATTAATTATTCTAAAACAAATATTTCTAATGAAATATTGGTAGCTTAATGGTTACCCTGTACGAATTACCTAATGGACTAAAAATGTTATTAACATTTTAAAGGTAGTACCTATTAGACTTAATTGTAAGGAAATTTGTAAAATATTGCAATAATTTAGAGTTTTGTATACATTTAATTAAGATTTGTATATTACGGGGATTTAGATAAGTAATAGTTTCATAATATATCATGGAAATAAAAAGGGGCCTTGAATTGAGAACTTCAAATATTAATAAACACCTCATAGATAATGTTAACCTACAATTAAATATTAAGTCATAATTATTATACTTTACATCATACTTGCTCGGTAACTAGGATTTACTTATATAGTATGAGGCTGTGTAAGTTGGCATGTGCAACACAGTGCATTGTTTAGATAGAACGTTCCATTTTCAAATCACTTTACAATTCAAGGATGGTGAATGCTTTAACTGTAAAGTTACTTTACAATTCAAGCATTTAAAACTCCTTAGTGAACCAATCTCTTTTCTTTTATTATAAACTGACGAAACTTTTGGCTGAACAAAAAAACAATGAAAATGGCGGCATTTAATTTAAGTTCAAGCTAGGTATGCAAAATTCTGCACAGCAAAAACAGCTGATTTTTTTTCGTGATTTCGAGGTTGGTCCTATAATGAAAGTTGTTCAGTTTAATGGTCTGATCAACCCCACGAGTTTTCAATGAAATAACCCTTTAACGTTTTATTTTTATTTTTGTTTTAATGTTTTTGTTTTTATTTTTATTACCTCGCATGAATGATGTAAAATAGTATGCTTACCTCGGTTGTAAGTAGCTATTACACCCTCGAACTATATTATTATATTATTAAATATCTCGGGTGCACTCGATCCTTTAGCGCCCTTTGCAAGCTGCGCTCGCACGGGCGCCAAATTGGATCTTGTTCTGTAATAGCTCACTTACATCCCTTGTGTAACAAACTACTATTACTGTATATGTTAAAGTAGAGTTAATAGATTAATGTGATTAAAAATCAATAGCACTTATTTGAAATAAAGTTTTATAAAGACCTCTGATAAATTAAACTATGAAATTTAATATCACTGTGGTATTTAGTGAAACTATAATACCATGCAGAAGATTATAATGAATTAATGTATAAAATTAAGTCATATACCGGATACTGCGTATTTATATACAACCTTAAAGGGTTATTAAATATCATATTTTAACACATCTTTATTAGTACAAATGATTACCATTAATGTTTTAAGTTTTACGCTGTACTACTGATGTAACATATTGGCGGAATTTATTTGTGGGTGATTAAATTTATGTGATATTAAATATTACTTTACTCGTAAGTAATAAAATTTGTGTAGTCTTTCCTTGAAGATTTTCATTGTTGTTTGTAGGCACTTAAAAATATATTATTCCGTGTAGAGAGGACTGAAAAGTTCCATCTTCTTATGTTTACGTACCTACCTACAACTAAAATGAAAAAAAAATCGTGTGACATTATGTTATTTTGATAACTTGTAGTGTGGTCTGTGGATATCTATAGATAACATATTATCAAACTGTTTCATGAAAGACACATGAATTAAAATAAAATTAATAGATGACATGAAATATAAATAAATTATGGGAATATTATTTTGATTTCAGTATTTTTATTTCAACTTCATAAAATGACAAGTTAATTATAAGTACAATGAAGATAAAGGATCAATTATTACAATACTGTAAAATTAAATACTTTTTTAAGTACAATATTTAAGTAAGTAAATTGCAACGACTAGTTTCTTGATAACTATCTTACCTGAAGACACTTAATTATCACATTATATTGAATAACAAAAATATATTGATAAAGACACAAAAGTTATACAAAAATAACAAAAACTTAAAAACATAAAACTAAGAAGGTAACATAATCAGAGGAACTCTACAAAGAGCCTAAAATATTTAGTTAAAAAAATATTTGTTGGAGGTATATTATAATAAAGTTAATAAACTTTTACTTGACAAAAGCCTATTTGTACATACTTTTATTTTAAAATCTAAGAAATTAACCGAAAACGGTACAGTTTGAATTCCAAATCCATCTCTATTGTTCGCATATGTCGTGTGATAAATCAAAATTTTGCATACTTATGGCACAATTTACAGCTGAATTCTAATGCTTAAAAGATGAAGGAACGACTTTATAAACTTAAGTATTTAGGTATTCTTATAACTTCAATATTATATGAAGCAAAAGAACTTACAAACTACTTTTAATATTTACACTTACATAATTTTGAACACAAATACACCTCAATCAATCTTGTCTCTGTTGTAAGCCTCAGGCATTTTAAACTCGGAAATAGGTGATATATACAGAGGGTTAAGTTGTTGCATATTCAACCTACTTTCTTGGGCCTCTTTCTCGAATTTAGCGTAAGCTCTCCTGTCAGAAATAATCTGTGCAATTTTAAAAAATACAATGGCGATAAGGCCGGCTGCAACGACACACAGCATAATAATGAGAGCACTGGACATTATTTTAGCACCGGTGGGTTGGTAGCAGTATACGGACTTTATAACGATCTCCATAGAGACCATAGCACTGGTTGTTGCAGTATATGTGTACTTGTATTCACATTCTTGTCCATCGTCATTTTCTCGGCGGAGGATGCATGCTATCTCGCCGCTTTGCAGCGTTTCTGGAAACATTAATTTGATTTGTAAATTAGTGTTGACTCATGGTAACGTGTGTTTTGGAAGCACCTATAAGTTTTAACTTTCTCTATGATACTGCGTCCTTCATTCAAGCGAGTAAGCTAGGATAGCTAAAGCGACATAAGTAATCTAAAACTAAGGTATACAACGTATACGTAGGTTATAAAGATGATCCCAATACTTTTTAAAACGGCATCTACAAAGGATCTGCAAAGGAAAAGTTCTTAACCATTTACTGAGTTTTCCAAGTTTTTCCGACCGTCTTCGCTACCTACTGAAAATGACTGAATTTCGTTTATCACTTTGAGTTTTACACATTCTAGGTTTTTTTTCATTTGTAATGTGGCTACGAAAAAAGCATGAACATCCATCACCTCACAACAACACACTCTTTTGGGACCGGTCCGTCACCAGATCTTTGCATTATAGAACATGTGCGTTAGTTGGTATATTGGAATTCATATTGTTCTTTCTTATTCCGCGATAATCAGTCCTACAAAAAGTCGGTTACAGATTTTCATTTGTTTTCTTACTAAATTAATTTTAAACAAAATAAAGTAGAAAATGCTGTTGTAACCATGTATCGTGGTTGTATCCACGTTTAAAGCTTTATTTTACTTCGTATGCTCAATTAGTAGCATGATGACGCTAGCTGCAGACCGCAAACCGCAGAAGGAGTTAATGGTCTCTTTGTGGAACCGCACTTTCAGCTGTAATGGCCACCGCTAACTATCGTGATTATCCTACATCGGCACGTACTTTCTTCGTGATATCGTGCAGTGTAATGATTTAGGTAATTATGTATGTTTTTGCGTGAAAGGTGATGTCCCAGCGTTGCCCCAGTTTCATTTTATTTAATTACTTTCATAATTAAAAAATGCTAATTACATTTTATTTAGGTATAATATCAGTCAAGAATTGTTTTATATTTAGAAAAACAATTACAAAAACATTAAGTTGTTTTCTGAAGTATTTTGTGAAAAAAATTAAGTAAATAGTACTATCATGATAAAAAATTGTGATTTAAAAGCGTTTTAACTAAAAAATCCCACTTTTTAATGCAGAAAATAATTAATAATCTGATTCTAGAGTAAAATACCTACTCTGACATACTACTTTGATTAAGACGCGATAGTGAACATTTACAACGTTTTATTACAAAAGGCGAAATTAGAAACTTAGGCTGCGTACGCACTGATAGGTGGCTTGCTTAGCGCCTAGTGCCAAACTAAAACGAACGTTCACGAATGTTCGCAACCGGATGCACTGCGCGCTTGACGCCTCGTTAGTGCTTGGCCTTCACCTCACCTGATGTTAAGTGACGGTAAGGCCGAAAAGGTGGAAGCGCACTACACCCGGAATCCTCATCACTGAGGACATGGCTATCTTACCTCTAACTTCCGGAACACAACAATTTTTAAACTGTTGTTATAGCGTCAGATTTAGATAAGATGGTGATAGCTAGCCAGGCTGACTTGAATTAAGCCCTACCACCAACCAAACCGAGTACAAATTGTGTGCGTCTTACAGGCTTAGACGAACCACTAGACCAGCGGTTCCCGAATTCTTTTGGCTACGGAACCCTTTTTGGTTCACCGCTTTTGGGCGGAACCCTAGCTCAAGTAAGAAGTAAACTAACCAGGGTAGTTACATTCAGGTAAAGAAAACCTAAGACAAGGTTGCGCGGAGGACAAGGAGCGCGAAGCGCGAGCCGCAAAAAAATTTTGGGTCTATTTTCTAACTAAATGTACGTTGAAATCATTAAAACTGGCAGTAAAACCACTGTAGAGTACTTACTTGTACTATTAGTTATTCTGTGGTAGAGTCTGGTAACTGGTAAATGAAGGACATGTTAAATGTATGTAAATGTTTGTAATTAAAATACTCAAATGAAAACAAACGGGCGGGTTAACAAAGTAAGAGTAAAATAAAAAAAGGAGAACCACTTAATTGAAGGGAAAAAAAGACTTTTGATTTAATGTATTAGGTATTTTTATTCCGACTCTGTTTCCATGCTAATTTTCTATTACTACGGGCCACTCTCATTAACCCTAGAATACTAATCATATTTTTTATACGGAAATACTTATTATTAGTCGTTTCGACTAACACCTATATAAACCTACCTAATAATAGCTATATAGTATAAATACATATATATTATTTTTTATTTTAATTATTGGTTTATTTTATCCTATTTAAAATAAAAAATAAAGTTAGTTTAAAGTATTTATTATGTAATCAACACAGTTAAAATATTTATGAATTATTTTAGTGAGATCCAAACATCAGTCTCATTAACTTTAAAAAAATAATAATAAAAAACTTTAACCTCCGCTAAATAAACTTAAATATTATAGAATAATGTTTTAAGAATACAAAAAAAAAATATTATTAGTTTTTATTGCAGTTGACACATATTTCAACTTTATGTTCGCCGCATATATTTTTGGTGCACTTTGAGCACATAGATTTGGTCATGCGATGTTTTTTATACGGACAATAACTACAAATCTTCCTTTTTTTCAACAACTACTGGGTCGTGAAGAAGTAATTTTTAATCTAAAATGAAACAAAATACGATAAACAAACGTATAATTCACGATACTAACACAAAGACATTTATCGCAAAAGTTACATAAATACTAATCATTAGTCATATCGACTAACAAAAACGAATTATTTCCAAAATGGCTGTACTTACCGACTCGACACCGTTACTCCCGTAAACGTCCGACCGGCGACTGAGTTGACACGAACGATCAAGTCGCGCGGCGCATTCATTAGAAAGAGACAGCAAGATTTGGGTGCAGTGTTAGTCGAATCGACTAACATTAGTATTCTAGGGTTAATTGCGCGTCATTTTTATATTTACTTACGAATTCCGAACAAGACATGTCTTTTGCAATTCTGCTTTCATTAAATCTACAGAGCAACGATTTCTGACATTAGAACATTTAAGCGTCATATGGGAAAACCTCGCTCAACATAAGTATTTGAAAGCATACTGCTTAAAGCGCGAGATACAACGCAAAATAAGGCATTTGTCCTTTATGCTTTTATACATTTGGACCCATTTTTATTAATACTTTGATTGTGATCGCGTGTTATCATCAAAAATCTGGACAAAACTAATGGATCGTCGGGACGCGGGACAATATCATCGAAATCGGGACTGTCTTTATACCTAAACTCTTGAATTTTCGCGGAACCCCTGCGAGCCTCTCACGGAACCCCAGGGTTCCGCGGAACCCCATTCGGGAACCGCTGCACTAGACCACAGACGATTAAAATTGAGTTGTAATAATAATTACCAGCTTCTGTTATCCGCTCGCTGACGGTATAGTTGAGGTTGCCGATCGTGCAGAGATCTGAGCAGGTGTTGTTGAGGTGGCAGCTCACGCACGGCTCCGCGTTGGCGCACAGGGGGTTCTCGCACGTGGCACACGTCTCGCAGAACATTCCAGAGTATTTACCGTCTGCTATTGATGCCACGCATTGACATTGACCTGAAAACCACAATCAATTTTAACAGAATTAAGACAGAGTTAACAGAGTTATATTTTTTTCTAATTATATCAGGGTGATTTTGAACAGTCGGCAAATTATGTGGTCTGGCTTAGACCATCAAACTGAATAATTTTGTCTATGGGATCAACTTATTCAGAGTAAAAAAATAATCAGCTGTTCCATAAAAGACGTCAATAACTACTCGACCAAAATGTACGGAACAGCTGATTATTTTTTTGCTCTGTTTAAGTTGGTCCCATATACAAAGATATTCAGTTTGATGGTCTTAGCCATACCACAAAATTTGTCGACTGTTTTTGATTTCACCTTGAAAAATATAGCTAGTTAAAGAATCTATGGAGAAACTATGCCACTTTACCACACACGCAGTCGCCATGGCCCGAGCACACGAGGTCCCCGCCGGGCGGCACGCACGTGTCGGCGGCGGCGGGACAGTCGCACGCGGGCCCCAGCCACCCCTCCGCGCACGAGCACTGCCCGCACACGCAACTGCCCCGCCCGACTCCACCGCACTCTAAGCCATTCTCACTGGAAATAACACATGTTTTTTATATTTTATTTTTAATGCACAACGGGATAGTACTTGGCCAGCTTGGCCTTCACCTCACTTGTTAAGTGACGATAAGGCCGGAGGTGGAAGCGCAATACTCTCGGAATCCTCATAACTGAGGAACTGGCTATCTTACCTCTAACTGCCGGAACACAACAATTTTTAAATTGTTCTTATGGCGTCAGACTTAGGTAAGATGGTGGTAGTTAGCCAGGCGGACTTGAAGTAATCCCACCACCAACCAAACCGAGTAAAATGTATCCCCGTTCTGGGAATCCTGCGTCTTCATCATCAGTTCCTAGCCGATATCGGCCTCGGTGACTGTTGTATGTCTCATCTTCAGTAGGTGTTAGTCCGACTGTCCGCCCTCTTGTGCGCCCGCATGTGACTCAAAAAACCAATATTTGACTGGAAAGTCCGGGCACAGATGATGGGCGAACCACTAGACCAAAGAGGCGGATTATCTCATCTGAAATTCTACATAGAAATGAATGCTTATCATATCAGCCGCACAACACCCACTGCTGGATATAGGCCTCCTCTAAGGATCTCCACGACAATCGGTCCTGCGCTGCCCGCATCCAGTGGCTTCGCGCGACCTTCACCAAATCGTCGGTCCACCTTGTCGGGGGCCTACCCACGGAGCGTCGTCCGGTGCGCGGTCGCTTGATGAATTGAATGAATGCCACAGAATAGATAATAGTACTAGCGTACAGAAGTTGCACTCCACAAAATCGTTTAAATAAATTGCGACTCTTGCTCCTACACAATAAAGTGCAACTCAGGTCGCACAGCGCTGCCTTCGCTTCAAAACATGCACTTAGTAGTTGCCTCTCTTTCTATCGCGGGGCTCTTATCTTTTCTGACGTATGAAATTTGTCCTCTGAGGACTCCGAGCGCTTCTTACTCGCGCGCGAAGTGACAGAGCCCTGTGAATGCTTAGGATAATGCAATTGTTCTCACATGCTGCGTTCGCAATCCTTGCACTGACAGTACCGGCCGCTGTAGCCGCGGTCGCAGTCGCACGCGCCGCACAGGCAGTCGCCCGCACCGGAGCACGCGATGGACCTCGTCGCGTTTGGCTCGCGGCACTGCGCCTCTAGGGCCGCCGACGCTGCCTCGTCTTCTATTGAGCAGTCACATTTGGGGCCTGACCTAGGAGTTAAAAGTGATTGTATTAAGATGGCCACGAGACGTAACCAGTAAATAGTGAGCCTATTACGAAAATAACTTGGTCACGATTGTCGTCCGCAGTTCGTCGGTTATAGCTATTTAAAACATTTTCAATGAATTGTCTATGGAACGAAAGATGTTGAATCTGCTAAAGAGAAACTGTCAAACTTACGCAATCACTTTGCGATATCACATAAGCAAGTGCTTTGGGAAACAATCAGAACGAAGCACGGACGCAGCTGCGTGTATCGCGTTAAACTTTTCGTAATAGACCCCCAGAGGTATTATGAGCAACAACGTCGCTATACCACTTCTTTTAACCTTAGAAGTGGTATAGCGACGTTGTCGCTTGCATTGCACGTCGCGCTGTCAATACGTTTAGTTCGTGCAGGGGCGATACGCGTATACAAGGCGTATACACACGAATTTTGTTGCTAACTGGTAAAGTGTCGCTGTTGCCCACATTATGGTACTTATAGTCCGAGAAATATATCCTCGCTACCTAGGTCGTGTTTGTGTTAGTTAGTCGGCACATCATGTCATCCAAGACTATTAGGAAAAGTTAGTACGGGGCAGTGGTCCAACTGCTTTGTGTAACTAGTTTGACTACGAGCTTCGTGGTTTAACTATTTTCATAGTTGGACCACAGAACCATGTAATATTTCACTCCGTAAGAGGAATCAACAAAAGAACATTTGATGATCTTGTCTGGTATGCCTCTTCGCTTGAGTACCTACATACGTATAGATACGGTCAGCAACGAAAGTTGTTTAACACTTTAGTACTTTGTCATAGTAACTTTTTTGACAAATTTTTCAAACCGTCAGACATCTTTCAAAAAAGTTGCCAAAAGCGTTAAGCGACTTTCATTGCTGACTGTACAATAAGTAAGTTACTATTAAAATAAATTAATGCTTTAATTAAGTAGGTACTAGTTAAAATTATAAAGAAACATACTTATCTAATTATTCAGTCATAATATAAAGCTATTGGTCAGTCATTCTGCACACTAGCGTCGCAATTGAAACGAGAATCATAGTCGAAATTGTGAATTATATCTCTGTAGTGCACTCCAAAGAAGCATTGTGGTATTTTTTATCGATTAAACAATTCTAATCTATCGTTGAGTTTAATGGAGTTTTTTGCTAAAAGGTTTCCACCAGCCAGTTTTCGCAAAAAAACGGAGTGCACTATAAGAAGCACTATGTTTTATTTTCCAATGCCGGGCGCTAGTGTGATGTATAAACCGTCTTAAGCTAGGCTTTGTTGACACTTACCATCCCTTATTGCACTGGCAGTCGCCGCACACGAGGTGCGAATTACTGGGGCACGTGAGCACCATGTCCTTTATTTGGTCGGCCTCGCAGTCGCAGCCGCACTGGAGTTCCACCACCAATTCTAAGGAATCCTGACCTAACTGGCTTTCGGCGATGCGGATAGTTTGCGTCATCTGAAACATTATATTCTCGAATAACCCTTTGATTAAGTATTTGAGGTATCATCATAAATAATAAAGCTGTGTTTGTGAGTCCTATGCGGAGGCCCAAGGACTCAGATACAATGCGAGCAAGAGTGAGTTATTAGTTTTCAAATCAGGAAAAAAATCATACGCTGAGCTGCCACCTGTTGTTACTCTTGCTGGAATTCCTCTTAAAAGAGTCGCAAAATTTAAGTATCTGGGTCATTGGGTTTCCGAGGATCTTAATGATGATTCAGACCTCGAGAGGGAACGCAGGGCATTGTCTATTCGGTGCAATATGCTGGCTCGCAGGTTCGCACGATGTACGAGAGAAGTGAAGGCCACGCTCTTTAGAGCTTTCTTCCAATCCTTCTACACGTGCAGCCTCTGGGTCACATATACGCGGCGAGCATACAATGCATTAAGAGTGCAATATAACAATGCATATACGGTGCTGATGGGACTACCAAGGCACTGCAGTGCTTCAGGCATGTTCGCAGAGGCCCGTATCGATGGATTTCACGCCATTATAAGAAAACGGTGCGCCTCATTATTAAATCGTTTGCGAAATAGTCCTAACAGCATTCTATGCATGATAGCAGATCGATGGGACGGGCCGATGCTGGTACACTGGGCTAGCCTGCACACCTAGCCGTACAGCAGTGACGGTGTACTAGCTTCGGCAAGTTTTAATTTTTATGTTTTATTTTATTATTTATTATTTTCATTTCATGTTATTTTGTAATTTTTTAATATGGGTTATTTTAGGCCTTGAAATAAACTTTTTATTGTTATTATTATTTAGAGACTATTAATGAATGTATATGACATTCATTAATAGTCTCTAAAACAGAGCTTTATTTGCTACAATAGGTGGTCTTATAGTTAGAGCGAGATCTTCCTTTGAACATATAAGGTTCTTCTGAAATAGTGCACAAAATCTTAAGGGGTCAATGTACTCATACATTCAAACAACTTTTACTATGGGAAAAACATTGAAATCGCGAAAAAAATATCAGCTGTTCCATAGAAAATTTAAAATTGAATAAATCAAAATGTATGGAACAGCTGATTTTTTTTCCGCGATTTCAATGTTGGTCCCATAGTTAAAGTTGTTTGTATGCATGAGTACATTGACCCCTTAAAATGTTGTGCACTATTTCAGAAGGATCTTATATATTAGAGTGAAAATATTATAATCTCCAAGAATTCTTTCCGACTTTTTATTTGAAGTGAACAGGTTTTGAATTAGGTAACTAATTAAATTATCTACCGTACACAAACCTTTTTATACTCGGGACAGGAATCCAAAGTCAAATGAGCTTCGTAGTCAAGAGTCATTCCATATTCGACCCCAGAACATCTGGTGGTTTCCATTAAAGACCCTCCTTTGACTCCACAATTCGTGAAGTATTGTACCTTTACAGGCCCATCACTAGAATCATCTTCGAAGTCGACCACACTGACAATATCTTCATAACCCATTTTAACTAATTTCAGTATGTTAGAACTGTCGCTTTCTAATTTAGCTACATACGTAAAGTCTTCTAGTAATTGATGAACATTATCGTAGTAAGATTTCACGCGGTCTGTGACTGCAAAAACCACGTTGACCTAAAAAAAGAACAAAATAATTTACTCGGTATGAGCAAGCGTTTAATTGTTTACACTGAAACAATAGTGAGATTTACGTTTTACCTTGTACTTATCTAAAAGTCTATAGACTTGTTCTAGAGACGGGTAGTCGAATATAACCGAGTCTGCATAGTAACCGTTATCGTCTAGATGGCATTCACCATCGTTTCTTTTCGTCGCACCCGCTGAAAAAGAGAAAATCCGTGCAGGTATTTTTCACGAAAAAATCGACTAGGTATATCTTTAACGTCGTACGCTAGCAGCAACCCATGGATTTTATAAATTTCTTGGTCATTATTACAAAAGATTCTGTGAGATAACAAGCGCAGTGAGCACCTTCAGGAAAATCCCATAGCGCTACTTAGCTACTTACTACTTACGTGCCTTTATTAATTTTATTACTATTTTATTGTCTAGATAGGTATGTGCCGCGGTCAATCACTAACTAACCTAATTTCCCATCCCCCGCTGTGTGTATCGAACCATCAGTAAGCAGTATCACAATTTTTCTGCTATGCGCCGACCAACCGATACGCTTGCCGCAAGTAATCGCCTGCACCAGAGCATCGAGCTGACCTTCTGCGTTATCCAAGTTTGCTGTCACCGCGCTTCTGTTCACATTATCTATGAAGTCTTTCATCTAAAACACATTCAAACATTTGAAATACATTGTAGAGTTTTAACATGAATGGAAGAATGATGATTCTTCCATTCATGTTAAAACTCTACAATCTCTACTCTACGACTTTACGTTGCCTCGTTACCGTAAACAAGATGTTGTTTACGGTAACGAGGCAACGTAAAGTCGATCATTTCGTGATGTCGTCTTTAAATAAGTGTTACAAACCGTTACTAATGAACTATGCAGTTACTAAATCGTGAACTGTAGAAAGGAAATGCGTTGTCATCATGACGGGGTTTCCGTAAATGTGGGAAACGGTCGTTTCATAACTGCTCAATGTAGAGATTTGTATTAATTAATTAAATAGAAAAGTAATGAAAACGCAAAAACAAACTGCTTTTGATAACTTAAGGAGAGCAATGTTGAGATTTATTTTAATTAATTAAATAGAAAAATAATTTAAATGCAAAATTATGCTTGTCAATTTTCATGAAAATATCGTCTAAAGAGTTAACTTCGGCACAAATATAATAATTGTTAGTCGAGCGCTGGGACTCTGCCTTCCTGAGACTGTGGGCTGACCGCCACGCTAATACAGCAAAATATAATGTGTGAAAATGTGTAATTAATGTAATGTATTTCAATAATTCAATTCAAATCAAATCAAATTAATTCATTTTAATATTTATTACTGTAAATTACTAACATAGTTTTAAGGTAAATTTTTGTAACTAACACTATGGACATTGTTTCTGAAATAAATTATTATTATTATTAATAATAGTACTAAACGTACTTAGTTATGTTCTAACTTAACATAACCATGAGAGTAAATATTGAAAGAGCTCTAACGAAATATGAAAATGCATGTGTCCCGTATAATGAGAATAATGTCTCATTATTTCCAATTGTATTTTCTAGTCGTAGTTTCAGTCCAAAATAAAAGTTACTATTTTTTGTAACGAAGGTACAGACAAAAAGATAAACATACGTACATACATACATAACGAAACGTAATCGGTATGATTAGAATTTGTGTCCAACAAAAAATTGCAATAGAACATGTTACAAAATAACCCCTAATGCCGAATATGGTAGATAGGGACCATCAAACTGAACAACTTTTATTATGGGACCAACTCTGAAAGCGTGAAAAAAAATCTGCTGTTTCATACAAAAAATAATAGCGAAAATATCAACAGCTGATTTTTTTCATTTCATTTGAGAGTTGGTCCCATAATAAAAGTTGTTCAGTTTGTTCGTCCCCTTCTACCATATTTGGCAGTAGGGGTTATTTTGTAACACGATGTATAGAGGGAGAGGTACGATAGTTTCTTTGACTTTACATACTCGTATTTGCCGAGTCCCGTACCTGATCAGTAAGTGACAGGTGGTGCCTGTAGTTGTATGTGGCCTCGCACTCATGCTCCTCCATGGCGCATGGGTTCGCCAGACGCTTCTCATCCACACTGATGAAAGGCATCAGGGGTTTATCGGCGAAACTGCCGAATCCTACCCTGTAATATAGAAAAAATGGGTATACAACGTGTTACAAAAAAAAGAACAACTTTTGCTATGGGACCAACTCGAAAATCGCAAAAAAAATCATATGTTTCATACTAAAGAAAATATGAAAATGTATATATGAAACAGCTGGTTTTTTTTCGCGATTTCAGAGTTGGTCCTATAGTAAAAAAAAAAAAATTTATGGTCCCTATCTACCATATTCGGCTTTTAAGGGGTTTTATGTAACACGTAGAGACTGAAAATATTCAACCGTAATCCAGGTCTAAATGATCGAAGCCGTAATCTCATAATGTTGATCTGACAATTTTTTGTCTAAGATGCTGAAAATGCTTGTCTTTCAAGTAGCTCTAGATCTTCATCAAAATAAATAAAGCCGATTAATTTTAAAAATAGATTTCATTTCTTTTATGAAAAAAAAATATTATGATAATATGTAAAAAAAATATTTTCGTAAACGCGTAGATTATACTTAATGGTACTTTTTAGGTATCACCATCAGGATCGTAGCTACATTATTTATTTATTTATTTATTAATCTTAAGGAAGACCAACAACTAGTAACAAACAGATAGCAGTTGCAATAACAGTAGGAAGTCATTTACAGGTCCTCGCATATATATAACAGGCTGATATACAAAAAGCAATACAAGCTTATAAAACAAATAAGACGTTATACATAAAACGTTCAAAAAGTTATTTGTAATTATAAAAAAAAAAAAAATTCAAGTGCACTGCACAAACATTAACAAATTATCTTTAAATCGGGTATTTCTAAGCTATAATTAAAGTCTTAGGCCTGGTTTACATTAGTCAAGTAGACGACCGAGTCGAGTAGCGAGTAGAAATACATTGCTTGGCATGTTCGTCGATTTTAAAAGAACGTCAAACACACCACGTAATGAACTTCTACTCTCCTAAAGCACTCTACTAAAGACTAAGATAATGTAAACCAGCCCTAAGACTTTAAAGCACAAAAATACAAATAGTAAAAAAAAATAAAGAACAGAATTTACTCTAAGCAAGCAAAGAATAGCTAACATAAATAAACGTGCTTCGGTGAACATGAAGCTATCGGAACAACGTGACTTTTAGTCACAACCAGATCTTAACCAGAAAAAAGTATACCTGGAATTGTCAGTCAAATTCTTCAGCGTGTTAGTGAGGGCATCCCCCAGATTGACGAGGGTGTCTTTGTCGTCTTTCATAGACCACGTGAGGTCCATCAAGTAGTACAGATCCAGAGGGTAGTTCTTGGCCGGCCGGTATGAGAACTTCACCTTTCTGGTCTCCCCTGAAAGTATATTTAATTCCTCTAACAATTGCATTTTAAAGAATAGTGTTGACGTTTGGGGGGGGGGGGGGGGGTCGTCGGCAGCGGCGAACTGATTAAATAATAGAATAATAGAAAGCTTATTTATCCTTCTATTAAATGTACTTTTTATTAAATTTACTGAATTATGTTGAAAATTCTAAAAATCCTGAGATTTCCTCAGATTTTCAAAATCCGCCCGCAATCCTGAGCAAAGTCCAAAAATCCTGAGATCTCCGGACAAATCCTGAGATATCTGAGATATGGTAACCCTAATCGCGAGAGACATTCAAGAGGACTTTGGCCGCGCCATGGACCAAGGATAAAGCCTTGGTCTATGGCCGCGCACTAGCAGGAACGCGCATGGGGTGGTTGCCATAAATTACAACGAAGTTTTCGTACATTTTTGCATGTGTGGTCCGGCTAACATGCGTTGGTAGTCCGGTTCAGCCTGTTGATTCTGTTACCAAACTCGCATCTCACTTCGAACCTCACTTCACTTCGCGTGAATTTGTTATTAAAAATTAGCTGAATTTGAGCTATTTTACCGATTGCAAAAGGTTTTAGGCAGCTATCTAAAATCTTTTGTGATTAGAAAAACAGTCTATCATTATCACATTTATGATTTAAAATTTCCGCTAAGTGAATTGAGGTTCGAAGTGAGATGCGAATTTGTTACAGAATCGACAGGCAGGACGTCTATAATGAAAATGATTCAGATTGATCTCAATAGGCCAGGAAATTTTAAAACAGATTGCAGCCATATACTTACAAGTTGACCCCCCCTGAGTTAGAATACTAAATTTATTTAGTCAACTTATTTTTAAAGTCAGTTTAGCTGAAATCCAATAGATATCCGTTAATATTTATTTTATAGTGTCGTGGTGTCTAAACAGCTTCATAAAATGGTATCAGTATTTTTAATAGGTATCCTAAAAGATAAGGTTTTCATATATAAAAATAATGAGAGACCAACTCTATAGCAGCTATTGTCACCAAAGTGTAAACTGTAAAGAAATTATTAAATTAGAAGTAGATAGGTCTAGTAGTTGACAACAAAAATGCTAATACATACGACTGGTTATTTAACGCATACTAATTTTGGAACTGCATTTCATCTTTAACAATTAACGCGAACCACAAAAACTCCAGATTTAAAAATATTTTCCCATAGGTACGTGTGACCCCTGGCCTTGCCCGCACTCCATCGACTGTCATGTGGAGGACGTCATACGCCAGCAGTTAAATACCTCCGCTTAACCCCAAACACGAAGCTTGACCTCACAACTTTGCGTACCCTTTGGAAACGAGGAAGTAAACATTGAAGCGTAATAACTATTTGCTTCGCTTGTTTATTATGGTCTGTAGAAGGTATTCAATATTGGCGTGCGTGTATCATATTGGAACTTCCACGTATTTTTCAATATCATTTTTTGATTTTTAATTTTTTGGATTTTTGCATTCTAAATGCTATTTTTTATAGAAAAAGAACAACTATAATCTCCAAACACTTTGATTCGAACCTGTTGGTTTTCTGAGATATTTGGTTCTTAACTGCTTTGGCGTTATCTGATAGGTAGAATTCACATAAATGTGCTTGCGAAAATAAAAATAAAATAGGAAAAGTTATGCCACATACCTATACCTACCCATCGGAAACTTTTTAATTCTAAAAAAATTGCTTTTCACCTGAAACTTCCCGACACCGAACAAACATACAAACAAACTAATCTTTCGCATTTATAATATTAGTGAGGATATTTTTTACGTAAAGCGATATCGTAATATCAGGACGTGGTGAGTAGGTCGTCCATGGTCCCTACCATGGACGACCTACCCACCACGTCCTGATATACATACTACACCCTTGTAGTATGTAATTTTAAAGTAAAATAATACAGGGTAAAATCGAAAACAGCCGACAAATTTTAAGGTGTGGCTCAGATCGTCAAACTGAACAACTTAATCAGAGCAAAAAAATTATCAACTGTTCAACAAAATCACATATGTTTATGCGACCTACTTATTTATATAGGTAACCAACAGTTCCTCTTTCCTTTCATTACTAACCCAACTTTTCCGTAGAAACTCGATCTCTTCCTATTTCGAAAGCATTAACACCTCAAACTTACTCGGTTTCAAAGATAAGCGCATCTTCTGCGGCTGGATTTGTACGACGTGTTCCGGGGAGTCGGGCTGGACGTCCTGCAGGGTTTGGTTGGAGACTACCTCCCAGACTGGCTGCTGGGGCCTCTGAATCAGACCCTGGCTGCATCCGCTTTGGACCAGACTGCAAAAAATATACATTAAAAAATGACTATTATTTACAACAATGTATGGGCACGACACGATAACATTACTGTGGTAGGGGTCCCTTCTTTAAGCGCTATCGCACACGGGCAACTAAGTCGCCCTGCAACTGTTTTGTCTCTGTCTCAAGTCCACGGGTTTATATGGAAGCGCGCACACGAAGCGACGCGGTCGTCTGCAACTTTTCATATAAACCATGTGAGAGACAAAATAGTTGCGGAGACAAAAGTCCCCCGTGTGCGATGGCGCTTAATTTTCAGAAATTCTGGGTGCTCTTTGTTGCTATGTTAATCTTTTCGCCATTCACCAAACAAAAACAATGGGGAATGTCCGAAAAAAAACAAATCGGCTGAATATTTTTTTATAAGTAGGAATAAGCTTCCTTATTATTAGAAAAAAGTTTCAGAATTTTCGGTTGCGTGAAAAAATAAAAAATCGGGTTGCACTCGAGTGCCGGCAGAAGTGGAAACTTGAATAATTTTTGATATTTTGGAATGGTTAGGGAATAATTTTGCACGACGTCTTACTAATTTACTCTCATTGACCTGCATATAAAAATTTTTCATGTCAGTGTTTACTCTGCATTTGAATTTACGAATACAGAACAGTATTGTACGAAAGTCTTAAGCTTCGTACAGACTGAGGCGAGCGAATCGCGCGCGTCGCTCATTTTGACAGATTTTGATCGCGTAACTCAAAGCAATAGCCATAGCCATAGCCATTGCCATAGCAATTTCTTTGACAATGGCTATGGCTATGGCTATCGCTTTGAGTTACGTGGTCGCACTCGCGAATTTCGCACGGAATTCGCCTCAGTCTGTACGAAGCTTTATCCATAGCTTGACAGAAAATCTAGAGTTTTGACATTGAATTAAAAAATTAGCGCGTTGCTATGGTGACACAAGTGTTTACGTCTTGAAATGACGCGCCGCCATTTTCACCGCGCCCCGTAGATAGAGAGGGGGATACTTCCGCCACCGGCTGTCTATTCTCCTCCGTCACATCCGTCTTACGAATTTTCGATCAGGGTCACGTGATTCTTACTGACGCGAGTTTAGCATTTTTTCCCCATTACAAAAAAGCGTACAACGCCGCTAAAGAATTTTTCATTTCAAAAATAAATAAAGTCTCTTCGACTTCACAAATGTACGAAAGTAACAGCAGAACGGAAATTATCCTTTGCCACCACATGCCACAACCACAACAACATTGACCTGAAAAATTTTTTTTCTATGCACAACAACATTGACATGAAAACATTTTTTTCGATAGAGGTCAATGTATTTAAAAAAGTATGTCATTTTGTATTAAAAATTTTTTTTAATACTATATCGTGGTTGTAGCAAAGGTATAATCTCCATTCTGCTGTTACTTTCTTACATTTGTGAAGTCGAAAAGACTTTAATTTATTTTAAAAAAAATACGCAACCGAAAATTCTGAAACTTTTATCTATTACTAAGGGAGTTTATTCCTACCTATAAAAAATATTCAACCAATTTGAATTTTTTCAGACATCCCCATTCTAATATTTTATTTTTATTTTAAATATCAATCCAACTGTCAATTTGAAATGCAACACTAAAGTGAAGTCGAGGTTTTTTTCGAAATGCAACACCAAAAGCGAATACGTAACTACAGTACGTCAGGATTAATAATGGGCATCGTGTTTTTACTTTTCTTAGAAATGACGCTGACATTTATTTCATTGCAATAAAGCTGAAATTGTAAATGAGAGATTTTCCAGGCAACGTTCCTTAAAAATTTTCTAGATGGCGCTGTCCAATTCCTTGGTAGTACAAAAATTAGAAGTATAAACGTGGTACAAAATATAGTCTGACCAAAGAGAAGCATTGTAAAAATAATTATGATTTTGACAGTGTCAAATGTGATTTCTTTATAATCGTTTTGCGGCGACAAAATTGATGTTGAACATAATAATAATAATGTAATATGGATAGCTTATTAACATTTTGTAGTGTATTGTGCACGTCTACTTGCCTTTGAACGACGGCTTTTTTAGGGATCCGTAGTAAAACAAGGAACCCGTATAACTTATACAATTACCTATAGATCCTTCAGTCCATCCGTCCGTCTGTCCTTCCCTGTGTGTCTTTATTTTATTTTATTGGATGAGGAAAATACAGCTCAATATACCTAAATACATATGAATGAAAAGTACCTATCATCACAGCATCGTAGCGTCTACAGTTTTGAGCCAAACAATAAACATGCTCAAAGACCGAAATCGTTCATTGAGCGAAAGAAAAAACGCATTTTCCCTGTCTTTTTTTAAATTCTAATGACAATGTATTGAAAATATTCACCAAAAATAAATCAAGTCATTTAATATCTTTAAAAAAGTTCAAAAGTGTGAGTGAGACAGCTTATCTGAGCTACAAAATGTGTATAACAATCTTATGTTGATTTCATAATCACTTGGAAAATATTCATTGAAACATTCTGAGTTGGGAGCAGAGACAGAGGACTACCGGACGGAACCTTATTCTGTATGCGTGGCTAGACATGCATTTGGTCGGTTTTTTCCAGTTCGCTTAATATTGCGCTTCTTCAACTCTGCATGTACCCCCTAAATGGCCAAGCATGGCTTGTCAAGCACATATATTTTTCGGCTTGTCAATCACATTTTGATCGTTTAGGGGCGATGCTTGACGGCTTGACATCAAGCACGTAGGTATCACGTGAATACCATGGCTTAGATTCCTCAAATATACTGACGCTCTTTCGACGGAGTGGGGATAAGTTCGAGCATGTGCACTTGAGAGCGACCAATAGCGCGCACCTCTCTCCCGCCGCCCTCATACCTCACCACTACCATAGTAGAATTGATTCTACTATGCCACTACCCATACCGAAATACGTGTTCTGCGCAATCCCTACCCGATTTCAGGATGTTTGCCAGCTACTGTATCAAAGGTAGGCTACGCCCCCAAATAGTAGTGGTGGTGGTAATTACGTGTACGTGCTTGACAAGCCATGCTTGGCTTGACCGTTTTGACCGTTTAAGAGGTACATTATAGCGCTACTAGAGTCCAAAAACCGTAGTCTTGCGTGACTCATTGGTCGACGGTATTGGAATCAAAGAAAATTGCAAGGTATTCACGCATTATAGTAATTATACATAGATACTTGCCTACCTTAGAGCAAATACTACGGAATAATATTATAATAAATTAATAATAGTTATTTTCAATGTTTTCAATATTCACAACAATATTACAGAAATATTGTCAAATCATTGCGATCTAGATCTATTAAATCATTGTGTTTTTTACGATGGTACTCTTTATTACTATAGATAGCACATTCATATACCATAATATCAGGCAAGGTTGTTGGCAAGTTGTTGGGAATTGGACAGCGCCATCTAGTACATTTTTAAGGAACGTTGCCTGGAAAGTCTCTCATTTTTAGGGCTAAACTTACTTTATGGTTTTTGTCTTGATTGTCTTTGTTATAATATTATGTTGTAGACGAGTTTCCGATGTTTTCCGATGCCCATTCTTTATTACGAAGTAGGTAAGTACCTACCGTCACTTGGTAATACGCCTGGGGGCCATGATTTTAATCTCAAAAACGAAAAAAAAATATTTATATACCTAGACCCCATCTTATTAAAAATAATAATTCAATAATGAATATATTAGATTACCTATTAGAATTTTCTTGTTTCATGACATTTTTAGTTGCGGATCACGTTAACGTGGACGTTAATGTGACAAGGTTCCAGCGCATTACCAATTGACGGGGATAATACGAGGGTTATGATTATGACCCTACTTATTACGAGTATGATTAGGTACTCTAACTCTACGTTAACTTATGACAAAAAACCACCAAAAAATATATTTATTACGTAAAAAACATCAAAGAAATAATTTTAGATTATTTGAAAGAGATAACCAAAAATATCATTGGAGATAACTAGTGCATTTTACCTATTTGCATCGAAAAAATATGTTGAACGAAAAAGAGTTCAACGCACTCCCCTTTACGAGATTATTTCAGATGTAAAAAATATGATTTCGTTCTATGGATATCGTGAAGCATTTATCTGTCAAAGAAGGCCGTAAAACCATAATAGAGGATATAAGCATAACGACTCTAGTCAGACTCGCGCGCCAGTAAGCTAATTTTAGCGTCTATACAAGTACACACTAGTTTACGAGATGCACTCCCACTAACCGTTGAGTTATTCTGTTTATACATTATCTATGGTTTCCTGGTAAAGTCAGTATGAAAACTTACTATTTTTATTTATCAGTAGCATTAATTTAACTTTGCTGAAACTTTGAAAAAACTCCATGTTCGTAGATTCGTCAAGACGCTCAAACTTAAATGGATTTTTTTTTCTTTTATTATTTGGGGCTTTTAACACCTAAGGTCATGTCAGCCCCATCATAACCTTATCTAAAATTAGGGGGCTAATTGTCTTATTTCAAATTCTATCCTAATCGCTTTCATTTGACAGATGGATGTGACACATTGCTGCATTTCTTTGATTAGTTTTTATTTGTGCCAAAAAGTAGTATCAATGTTTTGTAAAATGAAAGAGATTGCGATAGATTTCGCAATTAGACAAGGGCTGGTTGGCAAATAAACTTCAAAATGTCAATTATTTGCCCACAACAACAAATTATTTATCTCGGTTTGGACTGGCGACCCTGGGATTAATAGGATAGGTCCTATTACCCTACTTGCTTACACTATTTAGAGCGAAAACATGTATAATTCTAGCCTCATCTAACTACAGCGTTGCTGTTCGTTTTTCAGAGAAAACTGTTATCGCTTACTATAATTCGCTTACGACAATTTAACCTAAACTTAAAAAGGTTGGACAGATACTATTTATTTTGTTTTTACCTGAAAATAGAAGAAAAGAAACAAGTTTTGGTCAGCTAAAGCTGTAATATTTGTTAAATTCGACCTGATAAATTGAAATACAAATAAATATACACATCAACTTTGTCTAGGGATACAGGTGTTATTTTCATACAAACGAGGTAATCCCTAAACAAAGTTGATGTGTGTATGTATGCGATTACACTGTACGAAACAATTGATTAACCATTGACTTTTACCTACAGCACAGTTTGTTCACAGTATAATCCGCTCAAATCCGCCACGCAGTGAATACGGAGCAATATTTAGTTACACGCAATAATTTTCAGAATTAGAAACTCGAAGTCCGCAGTAAGTCTATTTACCGTGGTAATTCCATTATCTGCAATTACTGCGTCACTATGTAGCGTGGAAAATCTTTAATACTACTTTTCAGATAGCTTTGTATTATTTATAGAACAGCACTTGACAGTTTATTATTAACTTGGTAAAATGGTACATGGAGCTTTTTTTTATAAAAAAGGTTGATTCCCGTCATATCCCTTTTGTGTGCAATTAATTGCACTACAATGTTTACAAATCATCCTCATCATCATCACGGAACCCAAGAAAGCAACTTTTGAACGAATGTAACATCGATGTCAAAATGTTCTTAAATTCCATATCAACAAAATTACCTAACGCAGCGTGCGTCAAAATTTATCCATTGAAAAGCATTGATCCCGCACAATCAATAATCAATCACACGACCATCTCTTGATTAGCTAGTCTTCCGAACGTGGGAACAGAGGACTTATTATAAAAAAATAACTCTTGACTATCGGACGATTCGTTGAACTATTCTCTTTATTTTGAACCTTATTCTTAAAGTGATAATGTGACGAAACAGAACAAACGTCGTCGGACTATCGTGGTTGGCTTTTCATAGTAGGCTTTATGACTATAAAGTCGGCGCCCTTTAAAGAATAGCGCGTGCGCATCCGACTCTCAACATGTTTCGTCGGCTGACTGCGCGTTGGGAAATGTGCCCTTTGGTCGGATTGATAGATCATCACGCTGTGATCGGATGGAATGTCTAATTGGTACGTCAAAATAAAATTTGAGTTTAAAAAAAGGACTTTAAATAATGTATTTCTGAAGTGTTATAGAAAAACATCGTTATTACCAGAGGATTACAGTAAGTGTACACAAAAACTTAAGTACTACAGGAAGCAAAGTTAATCGGCGCTTTTCAAAGAATAACTCGTGCGCACCGCACGCACACTCTCAAGATAATGGGCTTCCACTTCTCTTCCGGAAATACAAAGTTATTCGTTTAGTTTGGTGGATTGAATACCTACAATAGATCATCAAGTTCGATTCGTAGTATTTGTTATAATGGCCTGTGGATTCGACGGCCGAATTAAAAAAGGATGCTCTATAAAATATCTTTCTAAAATTTTACTGAAATCATCGTTCGCCGAAAAGGAATTGCCCGCAAAAAAGAAGTAAATTAGGAGGTCATATCATAACAAATTTACCACTTCACGCAAACAGACTGACATATTTAGAATCAGAGAGTGCCTCTCCATCCTGTAAACCCAGAGTCAGCCACTTACGCGATCGTTACCAAATTTGTTATGACCTCTTAGTATAAAAGTTCAAATTTCTGAATTACGAACATCCGTATTCTATTAGGTACGTAGGTAAGTAGGTACTTTATTTTTAGGGTTTATTTAGATATATTACTTAAGTCAGTTACATTTAGCTACATTCAAAACAACCGGTAGTGAAGGGCTTTGAATGCAATACATTAAACCTACCGTTTCTAATATTTTATGCGATGCATGTTTCAGCATTAAAATAATCAACATGCGCCATGACGTGCTTTATGCATGCATGTCTATTTTATTAATGATGAAATTACTACTTGCGTACTACCTACTTGTGCATATCGTGCATCTATAATTTTATTTCACTAGAGCCGCAACGCTTGCAACCATGTGCTAGAAAAATATTCAAGCTGTGGTATTTGTTGCTCTCCCATTGTTTTCTTTCCACATAACTGGAATGTTAAGTTCGAGGTAAAAGTCAATAAATAACGGGATCATTTGTTCTAACAAAATGTGCTAATGTAATATGTAGTTAGTTACCCATTTAAGTTTATCTATATGTTTGTAGGCTTTTGCTATACTAAAAAGTATTCATACAAGGTACTTACTTGTAGAAAAAACTGTTCATTGGTCAAAACACTTGTTTCGAAACGCTATCAAGTTTGAATAAAAAAGACCCCTCCGATTTGCTCTTTATTCAATGGATGACTGGTTGGTGCTTGATGCACGAGCTTTTTGAGTATTCATCGTCCAGTGGTCAGTCACTAGTCGCGTGTTCCTCTCATCGTGGTTGCACCGCGGGGCTGTGGAGCTGTAGGTAGTACGGGTACGGGTCGGCGCACCAGCGACAGTGAGGCGCGGCCGATAAGCAGGCGCCGCACTCGTGGTTGACGCATGCTAGATTGTTGAGTAGGCATTGTCCAGAGGTCAGTCACTAAAAGTCCTGTGTACCTCTCATCGAGGAGAGGCTGACAAGCACGCGCCGCGCACTCATGGTTGATGCACGCTAAATTGTTGAGTAGTCATCGTCCAGTGGTCAGTCACTAGTCGCGTGTACCTCTCATCATGGTTGCACCGCGGGGCTGTGGAGCTGTAGTACGGGTCGTCGCACCAGCGGCAGTGGGGCGCAGCTGACAAGCAGGCGCCGCAGTTGTGGTTAATGGTTGATGCACGCTAGATTGTTGAGTAGTCATCGTGCAGTGGTCAGTCACTATCACGTGTACCTCTCATCGTGGTTGCACCGCGGGGCTGCGGAGCTGTAGGTAGTACGGGTCGGTGCACCAGCGGCAGTGAGGCGGGGCCGATAAACAGGCGCTGCACTCGTGGTTGATGCACGGCACGCTAGATTGTTGAGTAGTCATCGTCCAGTGGTCAGTAGGTACTACTCAGTATTGTACCTATATTGGTCACTATTGGCGTGAACCTCTCATCGTGGTTCCACCGCAAGGCTGCAGAGCTATAGTACGGGTCGGCGCACCAGCGGCAGTGAGGCGCGGCCGACAAGCAGGCGCCGCACTCGTGGTTGATGCACGCTAGATTGTTGAGTAGTCATCGTGCAGTCGTCAGTCACTATCGCGTGTACCTCTCATCGTGGTTGCACCGCGGGGCTGCGGAGCTGTAGGTAGTACGGGTCGGCGCACCAGCGGCAGTGAGGCGCGGCCGACAAACAGGCGCCGCACTCGTGGTTGATGCACGGCACGCTAGATTGTTGAGTAGTCATTGTGCAGTGGTCAGTCAATATCACGTGTACCTCTCATCGTGGTTACACCGCGGGGCTGCGGAGCTATAGTACGGGTCGGCGCACCAGCGGCAGTGAGGCGCAGCTGACAAGCAGGCGCCGCACTCCTGGTGGTCGATGCACGCTAACTTGTTAAGAAGCTGCTGTCTTGCTGTAATCAAAGGTAAAAAAATATCTTATCATCTAGATATCTAAGTACATTCATAATAATGATTGGCATGTGAAGACATACACGACTGTGTACTGAATCTAGTTCATGTGTTATGATCACAAACAATGCAAGCACATGTTCTTTTATGTCAATACAGGACTAATGAACAGTAGTGCACAGTGGAAACTTATGTAATATACTTACTTTATTAACTTTAGGGTTTGACTACTGAATGTGCTTTGTAATTAGTTAATAAAAATATAACTGAAAAAGTAATATTGTATTTAGTTTTTTTAATTCTCAAAATAGAGACCTTAATTTTTAGATGATCAGTTTTCATTATTGAATTTTGTTACATGTTTGTTCCACAACATAATCCACCACAAACTAAAAGGGTAAGAGTGTGAAGTGTTGACATAACTTGTGTTGGCGTTATTGTACCTACAATGACACCAAAATACGAGTATCATATGAGTTATTATATTAGTAACTTTCTTATTATATGTAGGTATTCTTTTCAATTTGCAACTTCAAACATACCTAGTACATATAACGTATAACTTTCTTTTAAAGTTAACTTAACAATGTTAGAAAAGAGCTCTTATTACTTTTTGTAGTGAAAATTTTCATTCTAATTTACAAGTTCCATAAATGGGCCACCAAACGAATTGATGTTGGTAAGTGCCATATAAATGGGCCACAAACTACATGTGAAGAGTGTTGACACAATTTTATGTGGGCGTATACGAGATTACGAGCTGGGCAGATTAACTAATGTCGCCCGATTCATCGATACGTATCACCAACAGTGACGATAAATTCATTGTGCCTATGATTAATAGTGTGTTAACCATTTTATATAGTTAAAAAAATACTAATTGAATAATAATAATACAAGCTAATTGTGTATTGGTAATAGTTAAAAGTATATCACTTAGAAAGACGTAAAAAATATAAGCCGAATTAACTAAAAAAAATTACTTTTAATGGTCAAAAGTAGAGAAAAAAATGACAAATGCGATTCAAACACACGAACTTAATCAAAACCCTCTTGCTATTCTTGCTATTATGTAAGTATATAAAATTAAATCAAAATTATTTATTGTGAAACACCTTAAATGCTCTAAGTGAAACACAGGTAAATTTATACGGTTATTGTGAAAAATATATAATGTAAATACATTTGTTTAGCTGTTTTCCGCCATAAATGCCTAGTTAAACAAAATATAATTTTAGTAGGGTAAAATAATTGACGATTTAAAAATGCTTATTACCTATATGTGAGCTTATTAGAATAAAGAAGTTTTCACTTTTCACCGGTATAAAATATTATCTATCATTCATACGCAGTATACTATTCTTCAATAAACGCAATGATTATCTAGTTAAGGACAGCACGCGCCCAATATTAGGGCTAATAGAGTATTTCCCAACCGATGTTATCTTCACACAAGGTGCCAACACCCAACAATTACGTTAAATTAACTTTTTCTACTTACTATATGTACATTAACGAGAGTTAGCCGATAATTACGGTCAGAGGTTAATCTCCAACAGGCCTATCTAACTTAATCTTTGCTAACATTTATCTTATTGTAACTTACTCAATTTCCTATGAAATTCAATAGAAAGTTGTAACTGGCGTTCATTTAAGGGAGAACCGGGGTTTTCATTTAGGGTTATCGAAAGTCCAAATAATAAAATATATGTCCTACTTAAGACAAGTAAATGAACTAAAGTGGACTTTTTTTTTGATTCAGTAGCTTATACCTTCTATTTTTTAAGAAAAAAGAAAATATAAGAAAAGCAAATGATTTTTTTATTTTAAAAGTTTATAAAGAAGACATTTCTTGTAAGTAATATTTTCAACAAATTCCATTATCTGCTCCTACTAACTTTAAAGTTGAACCTTTGATGAACCTTTGCTAATAGACATTTTATATTCAATGCATGCAATAGATACCGCTGCATTGTTTTTGGTGAACCGACGCCGATGCCGTGCCCTTTTCTATTCAACCCACTTACCTATAGGTACCTCCGCATTGAACTAAACGTTTCTAATTGACTTCACAAAGAGATCGAAGACAAAAATGAATCTGTCGTGTCATTCATTGTCAGAGTTCTTTCCCAAGAGAATCGACGAATTACCTTTGGGATCCTTATTTGTATTGGTTTAAGAGTTATGGGCTTCAAGATTCTAAATTAATGGATACTATGTTGGTGAAAGATTGTCAAATAAATCTTGTTAACAATTCTCTTACCAACGGAGGTGGTCGAAACTTTCATAGACGTAATAAATAATTGCACATTATTTAAGACAGTTTCAGAGAAGTCTTTTAGCTTTTGCAATTATTTAATTGTATTTTTTTAATATGTAATCCTTTTTTATGGGAGTAAAATTGAATTTGGTGAAAAATTGCTCCTCTCTGAATTACCCGTAAAAAAATCACCAGGGAATAAACGTTTGATCATAATGTTTTTATTTCTCTTATAAGTAATTAATTTCTGACATAATAAACGAGATAATGAAAACGAGAACTTATAAATAAATAATTCACAAAACTAAACGTACGGTTTACGTCTATATTTCACGCTGAACACTTATCTTGAAAACTGTTTTTTCAGCTGCATGTTATCGCATTCGTTAATAGCTCCATTTCGAGTAGAACACTTCGAGAGACGCCACCATTGCTCAAGCTAAAAATAAAATTGTCAAACCCGACTGGGATGTTTCCATGTGAGTTAAACTAATGCCCGTAACAGGTGATCGTTGGCACGTGCTACGGTTATTTTGGTTACGCTAAGACATTTAATAAATCTTTTGAAGTTACGTCCGTGTCCGTCTATCCGTCTACGCTACAGCTATGGTTCCCAATCTATGGTACGCAGACCACAAGTGGCCGCAAAAGTCAAACTATGATCCACAATGTAGCTTTGACCATTTTCTACTAAAATAATGGCTACCGTTAATATTGGTATTTTAACCGTGTTATTCATAAAAAAATAAAACTCTTAATAAACCAATTTCAGTTAAAATGTATTTTGTCCTCTTCGTTTTTTTTATGGACAACGGGATAGTGCTTGGTCTTCATCTCACCTGATGTTAAGTGACGATAAGGCCGAAGGTGGAAGCGCACTACTCCTGTAATCCTCGTCACTGAGGAACTCCTTATTTTTAAATTGTTGTTATGGCGTCAGACATAGGTAAGATGGTGGTAGCTAGCCAGGTGGACTTGAAATAAGCCCTACCACCAACCAAACCGAATACAAATTGTACCCCCGTTGGGAATTGAACCCGGGCCCCTCGGGTTGTCTTACACGAGTGGGCGAACCATTAGACCACAGAGGTGGTTAAAACGAAAGAAAAAGAATTTAATTAAAATATGTTTCTTAAGCATTTGATTTTTTTATAAATAACACGGTTAATCAATTTGTCTTGTATCGAGTTCATGGTCTCTGCTTACAACAAAAAATCTTAGTGGTCCCAGGTCAAGAAAACGTTGAGAACCACTGATCTACAGATAAGGATTAAGTCTTTTATTTTATTTTAATTGGACCTGTCTGACGCCATGCACATTTCGGAAGTCTGCTTACTTATCTTTAAAGTTTAAAATAACGTTGTATCGTGCGTTACATTTCTCGTATGACGCATCGAGCGAAGCCTCAAGGTGAAAAGTTAATTTATTAATGCCATAATGTTGCGTTTACATGACTCTTGAACACTTTGTGACATCACTGCTGGGTAAAGTTAACAGCTAATAGGTTAGGTACTAGGATATTATAACAGCTTATTTAACATTTAACTGAGTGCCTGAAACTCTGAACTCCTGTATCCTACTATAAATGTGAAAGTTTGTGGGTGATGTTTGTTCCTCAATCACGCAAAAACTACTGAACGATTTTTTTTGTAATTTGGCATACAGAAAGCAGATAGCCTAAATTAAAACAAAGAATACTCTTTATCCCGATATTCCCATGGGAATGGGAACCATGCGGGTGAAACCGCGGGCAGCCGCTAGTATTTAATATTGCAGAGCTATCGCAATTTTCTTCTTTTAACTCTACCATAACTAAAAATAAAATTGAAAATCTTATAACAATAAATTTTGTACTGATTTAAACTATTTATCTACCTAAGTGTAGAGTAGGTTAATATTCAATTTTGCCTGTTTATTATCGTTTCGATTTTCCTTTTTCTTATCTATTCACGATAACCAAAAAACAATAGCTCACCTTGACCGTCTACATATCCCAGAAAGAATATCACAGTAACCACACACAAACACGCCACTTTCCGATACATGATCGCTTCCAGCTCATCTGGGTGATTATTCGCGTGTATTGAGGTGATCGGTTTCGCGATGAGTAAATGATAAGGGCTGATAAGAGATAAGGGCCGGCCCGGCGCGGGCGCGCGCGTCTTTCCGCCGCGGCATCGGGTACAACTCTGTCTGCGGACCGTACGGCTTTCATTCAAGCGTTTTCTGAAAAGTGAGAAAATGTAACTACTCGTTAATAGTATTTGTTTTCTGAAAAGTGAGAAAATGTAACTACTCGTTAATAGTATTTGTTTTTAACTCACTTTATTGCATCTTGTTTAGATGAATAAAACTAGAGTCGTTCTTTCTCGTTGCTATCAATCTGCACGTACATTGGAGTAGTTTTTCTCTCTTTTGATTTTTTTAAATCTTAGGATATAATATAATATGGATAAATCAATACAACACACAATATTTAAGAAAATACATTGAAGGAGGATTGTGTGTCTAAATCAGATTTTAAATATGAAAAAAGCTAGTAGTGATGGGTGATTTCGTCAGTACCAACAGGTATAAATCAATATAATATTCAACATTTAAGAAAATGCGTTGTTATTTTCAAAAGGATGACTTTGCGTGTGTCTAAATCAAATTTTAAATATGGAAAGCTAGGTAGTGATCGGTGATTTCGTCACCAACAATAAATCAAACATTTAATCAAATTACTTAAATGGTTAGGCGGACCATCGAAATACAATAGTGGTTTTATTTATTACCATCTGATAAGCTTTCTCTGTGTGGCATAATTGGGTAGGTAAACAATCCCGGACACAAAAGAATCATTTACATATTTTTTTAACTTTTTGTAGAACATAGAGTAGCTTAGCCGTACCATCTTAAACTTTGACTATCATTTTCTTCGATCAGTTCATTTTAGTAGAAAAGACATTTTAGAAAGATGATTTTTGATTTGTATAATGTGATTGTGTATAACGTATGTTTAAATACCTAGTTCACCGAACTGTAGCTATTAAAAAAATAAAGGGCCATGATCTCACCGAAATTCGAATACGGAAATTCTTACAATTTAATGGCCAAAAAATTCGTAACTCCGTGGTTAAAACAACGTCGTTTAGATTAGATAGACGACTGTAAAAATACTTATGGCAATTTTTTTCTTATTCATGCTAACAAAAACTAATGCTAGCTATGTTAGATGTTTCTTACCAAAATTTTAGCCCACACGCTCCGTAATTGATGGATTCACGTGTATTTTTCGCGGAAATAACCAAGATTAGCAAGTTTCCAAAACAAGAATAAAAGAGTTTAATGATATCTAACCAAATAAAGTGGGTGGATCTAGACTAGGAGATTACGCACATAAAATTGTGTGTTTATTTCATATACAGAGATTAGTCGCTCGCTGCATTGTTTGGTTCATTTACGATGATAAAGATTTTGGTTATATAAATTTTAATTAAATGATAAACAGCACGTTATGCGATGTATTCGAGGACTATGGTATTGTATCTAATACCATTGTGTAAATTGTCAAATGATTTTCAAAAAAAAATATAATCGTAGGTATAAACTTTGAGCCTAGCGAAAAATTTTCTACATCGTAGCAATTTTCCTCAAGTTATTAGTTTTTCTAAAAATCTGCATATGGAAAACGAAGAATACTGAAAACTTTTCTCTCGTCTATTTAGCGTGTAAATTCCTATACAACACTACAGGTAAGTCTGGGTCACAAGTTTTGAGAGAAAATTATAATCATACATATTTTCATAAAAAAAAAGAAATCACTTCTCAGTAGTAGGTACTAATATCATTTTATAGTTTAAAACGACATTTTCAAATACCAATTTTATAGATAAATAAATACCTAATTGTTTTTTCTCAGTCCATGTTAGCAGTTCGGTCGGGATGATTGTGCCACTAACCACTTAAGTATTGTAACATGTTTCTCTATTAACTGATACGACAACGTAAGCAACAGTATCTTCATACTCATCGAAGTATTTAGTGATTTAAAAGACCGATAGAAGCGTGCGGTAACGAAATCAACGTCTGAGATAACATATTAATCCATAGAGGCACGTTCCAGCAAAACAAAAACATCTCGGTGAAAGCTCGGGACCTAATGAAGACAGGGTCACGGGTTCAAGTCCCGCCCGATCATCGGACGTGATTGCGACGGACGAGCCAAGACCCAAGATTGATTCGATGGTACGAATTAAAAATTGACTTTGAACTGTTTTTATATTTTATTAATCTGATCGACGGCTATGGGGCACAAAGATAGATTGTACTCTTTTTATTATTTAGTGCGTCTGACTGATTTTAGGATATGTAGTTTATCGATTTGATTGAATGATAAATCTCGTTTAATGATTCCCTGGCATGTGGTTCCCATTATTTTATGCACTATTAGGTTGGTGTTACAAGTCGGCTTGGCCGTGGCTGTGAGTGAGGTTTTTACCTTGTTAATGAAAACGATTAGGTATCTCACTTTCGGTTTATAACAATTTTTATAACATATTTGCTCGTAAAGGGTCTCTTATTACACCAATTTCAATATCGTATTGTATCTAATTACGAACTTGTGCGGTAATGTAAAGTAAAACGCACGGTTTCCTTGATAAACCGTGCGTTTTACTTTACATTACCGCACGGTTTATCAAGATACTTCGTCTAAAACGAACGGTACTTTTTTAAATCTTAGCAAAGAGTTCTTATGTCAGAAAAGAGGTCAACATTTAATAAACATTTAATTATTCAATTTCATTAATGTTGACAATAAATTACAACCATTTATCTGTAACAAAAACACAAAAATATTAATTTACTTTATTAGTAATACTGGCTGTTTTTATGCCTTTGCCTTAAAAAAAGCGCTGATGCGCGCGCATTGCTAATTTAATTTTTTTTGCTGTATTGTTTTTATTTGAAAATGTCGTCAAGTACTGATGAATTTATTAATTCAACACCGCCAGAAGTCTCAGAGGCGAAAAAGGCTACTCTAACCCTCTTGCCCGAAAAATTGACCGATAAGATACTTACAAGCGTATCAAAATTTAATCATATGGAAAACAAGCAAAGGTGCAAAGTCCGAGTTTTATTTATTTCCTCGCAAATATGTTATAAAACGTCGTATGACATACGTGCGCTTTGATAATTACAGCCTCTGCTTTCTTGTAGCCCTCGCCTGCGGCTCGGGCTAGCAATATCGCCTCGGCTGTAATTTTCAACGTACCGCACTTATATCATAATGTACTATTACGGCACATACATTGACCATAGTAAAAAACATTTTTTTTTACAGCACCACAGTTTGAGTAAGATTCAGTGGATAAGGTTCTGAAAGAAATATCAGTTCATCGCACCTATCCCTATATATAAGTATTATGTGGGTTTCTAGAAATTATAGAAAGGGATCAAAAAAATGGTTTATCACCCGGTCGTCATACGCCTTACCTACAGCCATGTTGATTAACCCCGTCTAGGTATTCCTAAAAAGGTGTACCTACGTTACTATTTATTTATTTAAGTTCGGACGACCAACAGCTACTATAACATAATACATTACTTAAATAGCAACAGAAAGCCAATTATAGGTCATAACTAATATATAGTAGAGGCATATGTAACCACCATATTCTCGCAAATAAAAGCTTACTTACTTACATTTGTTGTATGGCCTGTGAGTAGGGATAATACTATACTTAGTAGACGTATTAATAAGGTGTAGGTTCTCCCTTACTATAGAGCAACATAAATACTTATCAAGTAGGTACCAAAAACAGCCGATCAGCTGGCCATTTACGCCACAAAATCCATGTCCTTCGCGACAATCCGCCTAATTACTAATTACATGCGGCATTGCAAGATACATGGCACGAAGTCACGCAGCGGCCGCTCCTAACATCCAGCGAGCCACCATACTCTGACCTTCCACTCCTATAACCACAACGAAACACGATCGCAGCTACTATGTATGGTCGGTAATAGAAGTACGAATTGAAATTTTGCCACTTAGTACACGGGGGCGCGGTATTCAAGTAGCAAAATTTCAATTCGTCGCTCTATCTAAAGTTAAAGCGAAATACTTAAAAATAAACAATAAACGATGAAATCACATGCCATAATGTTAATCACATTGATGTACCTATAATATCACGCTTACGAAAGCTTACAAAATTATTGCTAAATTAAGTTTAAAGTAACGTTCATTCAAACTCAATTGGAAAGATTATCATTTGAATATTAGTACAAACACTGGTACAATCATACGGATTATAGACTGGGGAAAACTTGGCACAAAAATAAATGCAAATATAATTCATAAAAAACCATGTAGGTTTTGCAGAGTTATTTATATATTTCGGCCATTGTGCTGTCAACTCAACTCAATAGCAACAAGATTAAATTGCTATGCTGCCGGTGATGTGTTTTAAAATAAAGTTTGTCCCAAAGTTTTACACCAGCGTCTCCTACATATTTTGACGTCAGAATTTTGCGCCAAGTGCGTTTAAGATTTAAAAAAAGCAGGGTTACAATAAAGCGTGGGCTACACGATCACCTGCCTACCAGCCCCCTACCAACAAGACAGTGTCCTTGATATAGCCAACTATGTCACGGTAAAAATTTTGTCGAAAACCACTGTGTAAGTTCTAAAGATAGATGTCCAACTACATCTTTGGCGATATGTACCAACCTTAAAAGCTACAGGTCTTCTTAATGTGGTCAATGAAGTGCAACTAGTAGGCGTACAGTCGAGGCCATATGCCTTTTATTCGCAGAGTTAAATGTTAATACAAATAGGATGACACAACTGTTGACGTAGGCGGCGGCAGGCTGTCTACCTTTGACTACGTTCATACTGATATTCATAACTACATTCTGCTGCCTTACATTAACGGAATAATTTAATTGTACAACTTATTGCAAAAACAGAGAAAAAAAAGAAAACATTTTTTTTTCTATACAATGTCTAATCACGTCTAATCACGCGCAAAATGGATTAAATAAAAAAAATAGCTACACTATTGACGTATAAGGTTTTATTAAAAAGAGCCGCACAAAATACGACCTCGTAACCAACTCGTAACTTGTTACATTGCAGTGTCAAAAGCAATTGCATCCGATTGTATGAGCTTTAAGTTAAGATAAGTGGGTTCGAATGCTCAAGTGTCGCGTGGAGTGTGTATTTTAACGGAGGAGCGACTAACTGTGCTTAGCGGGCTGTAACGGAAAGGCTTTTGGCACACTGACAAGCGATACGAATGCTATGCATAAAGCTAAAGGTTTTCATTAATCCCTACTCGTAAATAAATGGAAAAAGATTCCACTCTTCCCGATGGGGATCCCCCTGATGAGGAGGGAAAAGCTTAAATAATCTTTCGCTATACTATAATAAATCTCTTTGAAAACACTATAAATAGGTAATATAAAGTTGTGGGAATAATTTCTGCCCCCAACCCCAACTCAAAGCGCTATCGCACACAGGCAACTTAGTCTCCCAGCAACTGTTTTGTCTCTCACATCAAGTCCACGGGTTTATATGGAAGCGCGCACACGAAGCGACACGGTCGTCTGCAACTTTTCATACAAATCACGTGAGAGACAAAAAAGTTGCGGAGACAAAAGTTGCCCGTGTGCGATAGCGCAAACAGTGGTTGTAATTTCGTTGATGTCTTTTCTAAAGCAATTTTGATCAATAAAACTAAATAGGTCATTTTTACTTCTGTCCTGACAACAAACCTACCTTCTGATGTCACGTTGAACAAATCGCCAACAAGCTCCGCAAAATGTTCATATTTAAAATCTGAAGAACAAAAAAGTTGATCTCGCTTCTTTCAATTTAAACTAAAAATAATATCGCATTTGGAAAAGTTAAATTATAAAGAAACAGAAGATCTACATCTTAGATGTAAGATAAAAAATATATATCACTTAGGCCTGGTTTACATTAGGCAAGTAGACGACCGAGTCGAGTAGCGAGTAGAAATACATTGCTTGGCATGTTCGTCGATTTTAAAAGAACGTCAAACACACCACGCAATGAACTTCTACTCTCCTAAAACACTCTACTAAAGACTAAGATAATGTAAACCAGCCCTTAAGATTGTTGGAGAAAACAATAAACTATTTATTTATTATGAAGTTATACCTATTGGCTGACTGATAGCACAGAACTACTGGTAGTGCCATGCAGTTGTGTCACGGACAAAAAATGATAACTACGTTCACACGTAGTTACTATCACTAGTTCTAACTTTCCTGCATTTAGTGGGCACTATCTTTCTATTGCTGTTGCTTGTTACTAAACCCGAACACTCCCCGTCCGCACTCGGCTGTCGATTGTGTTTACTTTAATGATTGTAACTGCCCAGATACGACAAATGAAAGGCTGGTAGGGTGACGAAACAAACGTTTAATGAATACCTCTGTTCAACAAAAAAGAATCTTACTAAAATGACTTATTTTGTCATTTAAAAATAGAAACTAACTTGCCTCACCATCTTTAATAGGTACCTATTTATAGTATATTTTTTGTAACTTACCTTCAGAAGAAATAATTATATGTTTGGGTTATGATGGGAAAACCCCTAGGTATTTATTTAGTGACGTAATTTTAACTAAGTTGAAATTACCATAACATTAAATCAATGTACATTTCTTTTCGTGCCCCTGAGTTGATGCTGTTTTCGCTACCTTAAATCAAAATCAAATCAAAATAATCGTTTTCACTCTTTCACTCGTATTGACTGTGAACAGTATAGGCACAGTTATAGGCATAGAAATAGAATGTCAAAGAACAACAATGTCAATAAACAGGTGATCCGAAAAACGATTCATACATTTTATATGAGATACGTAAAATATGACTCAGATTCATAAAATATGACTATAATATGGCAAAGGAAATTAATAAACTATGTTCCATACTGTTTTTTTCGTCAGTAAACGAATAAATGTAGCGAAATTTGGTTTTAAAGAAATGTGTGGCAATATCTTATTTACCTGTGAAAAGTGTGATTACTACGATTGTTTCTTTTTGTCACATCACAATTACTTAGAGCACAAGACCCCATGGCTCCTCGATACCTTTATTTTATATTCTAATTAAGATTAACAAATATTTTAAACAAACTGTGATTGCTCATTTGCTAGGCGGGACGCTAGGGGCTCTTACTGTAAAAAATGTTGGCACATGTCACTTAATCCTTTGTCTCTTTTTTACATAGACCATGTCCGTATGATGTTAACTTCTCTTTTCCACGCTTTGTTGGTCTTCTTGAGCGCAGCGAAAATTTTTCTATGTCTATGGTTATAGGTATCCAATAGTTTACGGTAGCGGAAACAGTTTGCATCAACCCATGGTAGAGCTACAAGAAGAAAATAAATCGCTTAAAAAAACCGGAAATGAATCGCCCAATACTTTTGAGTTTCAATTCTTTTTTTTACTTTTTTTTCTATTTAGTCCTTCTTAAATAGTCTTCTGCCGTTTCTTCGTCTTAGTCGTTTCCCGAGTGGTCTCCAACATTTCGTAGTAATGGTTGACCGGCTTCAACCAGCCGAAGCCCAGCTCCGCCTTGCCGAGCCACACGTGCCCATTAGGGTCCACCAAGTAAAGAGGTCCTACTAGATAATTTTGCAGACGAAAGAAGACGAAATTTTGCCTAAGTTGTTATTATTGCAATTTTGTTGACCATAACATTGTATCAACAAGTTATTTAATTATTTTCAGAAGGAAATACCTAAATTGCATTAATAAATCCGGAAGTGAATCGTCCAACTATTTTGTGAGCAGCTTCGAATTTTCTTTTTTCTTCTTTCTTATTTCTTTCTTTCTATATTTAATCCTTCTTAATAGCCTTCTGCCGTTTCTTCGTCTTAGTCGTTTCCCGAGTGGTCTCCAACATTTCGTAGTAATGGTTGACCGGCTTCAACCAGCCGAAGCCCAGCTCCGCCTTGCCGAGCCACACGTGCCCGTTAGGGTCCACCAAGTAAAGTGGTCCTACTGGAGAATTGTCAGTGAAGTCGCACTTCAAAATACTTCCATCGGGATAGTAGTACCTGGATACGGAAAATCTGGTGAAAAGTTTGATTGTAACGACTAACGACATTAGGATCAAGCGTTTAAAGAAACAGTTTAGACATGTAAGTTTTTATAATAATTTTCTTCAACTTTTAATTTCTTTTAAAAAAGCCACCCAACATTATAAATTTTTGCTACTATCATATTTTTATAAGGTTGTTTGGTAGTTTAAATGAAACGGGCCGTCCACCCACATGCACAGGCGGCCGGAGAGGCCGAGTACGGAGCCCTTTTCTTCGTATTGCTCCCCTTTCGGCCTCCGGCCGCCGCCATGATTGGCAAGCGTGCTTATGGACTTTTGATCAATTCTTATGGTTTCCCACGCCTCAAAATATCACTCAAACTAATTTTTTAACAAGTTAGATGCTGTATTCAAAAATTTCATTGTTTTAATAAGTTGTACCTGCCGCGCCCCTGGTAGGACCAGTTCTGGAAAGTTCCTTCGTACATAGCGCCATCCTTATACAGGATGGTAACTGCCTCGTTGGCTCCTAGCTTGTCGGCTTCCCAAGCACCCGTGTAGGTGTCCCCTTCCGCAGTGATGTAGGTGCCCGGCCCTGACAGTTAGTTTTTACTTTTATTAGTGAGGTTTAATTACACAGTTCCTACCTGTCTGCAGTACGAACCTACGACTCATTGCAAGATCGAAGATACGTATTACCTACATCAATACCACTCCAGCCACTCCAGGGCGTTGTGCTGTGTATTGTCGCAGAACTTTACGATGCGAAGCGACGACGTAACACCGTAGCATAGTGTTAATATTTTTAGGGTTCCGTACCAAAATGGTAAAAAAGGAACCCGTATGGTGTGACTCTGTCTGTCTGTCACAGCTGGATATCTCGAGAACTACTAATGGTATCAACTTGAAATTTGGAACAGTTTAAGATGACATTTGCCCAACTATTTTGCAAGTAAGAAAGAAATAAAAAAAATATTTTTTTACAACAGGGACTGAAAAGGGGTCTTAAAAATTTGAAGTGAGGTGACTAGGGCATGTGGGGTATCATATGAAAGAGCGCTGTTTACACATTTTTTTCTTTTTTCTTAGGCCGCATAGTTTTCGACTTATGATGAAAAATGTAAAAAAAATACCGTTCCCCCCCCCTATCTCCGAAGTTTGCAAAGAGAAAAATCTGAAATAATTCTATGTGATAGTAGTTTATGTAAAGATTACAGGAAAAATAAAACGGTGTCTCAATATAACAAACTTTTTTAGAAATTCAAAAAACAACTGTCCTAAGAATGCTGACCTAAGAAAAAAAAGTTCCACTATCGGTCAAGAGATGGCGCAACCTAATACTACAATAATAATTGGTTGCTGGTTCTAATATAATTACCTACTATTTTCCGTACGAATAAACGAAGAATAAGTTACTGCTTAGTAATATAAACAGTTTGCAATGTGGAGTGGCTGAAACGTTTTTCAGTCACCATAAGCAGCTGTGGTTAAGATTTGTAAATTAATTGTCCGCCTGTTCGCCCTTCCACCTGTCTGCCGTTTATTTATCCTAATTTTTTAAAGACTGTACTAAAGTAACATATCCAAATATAATATTTATGATTGCACGGAACCCTCGGTGCGCGAGCCCGTCTCGCTCTTGACCGGTTTTTTTTCTTTACACAAGTAAGTGTTGCGCGACGCAACGACGTCGATAAAAAAAACTCTGTTTTTGAGTGAACTTTTCTTTATTGACGAATCGAACCTTTTCAAAGAGTCAAGGTGTCGTTGTTTGTATCAACTTATTTATTGACAGACACTTTCTCGTAAATTAAGTTTACTATGAGAGAAAATGTTTAGTTCGTAAGCCCTTTTTTATTTGGTCTGAGTTTGTAAGTTTATCCAAACTTACGGGGGGAGGGGGTAATCTCAAAAAGTACTCATCGATTTAAAAAATTCTTTTACCATTACAAAGGTAGGTACATACGCCTATCCCAGCCTGAGTGCATCGATATGTAACTATAGATTCGACATAGCGGCCCCGATTTTTGCGCCACGCGTTGAGGCCAACTGGCCTCAACTCATTTAGTCACTCGCCGACGCTCACCGCGATAACACGGTGTAATTGTTGCTACAAAAATGCCGTTCTGCGAGTTAAATTCGCACAAAAATCGATCCACTGCAAAGGAAAAAGATAATGGTGTGACTTATCATCGGTAAATAAACAAAACATTAACATAAACCAATCAAAACGATTTTTTATACATTATTTCTACTGACCCGACATTTTGTATGAAAATCATAGATTATGAAAAGTGAACCATACAGATTGTATACGTAGGTACTAAACTAGGATAGGTGAACTAATAGCACAGTTTTACATTATAAGTCTATGATTCTATACCGCTAAGAACCGACTTGATGTAGGACGACACTACCGCCCCGCCGCCCGTGCAGGTACTTACGCTGTCAGTCGAAAATGTGCAGGACTTGTCAAGTCAGAAAAGAAAAATAAATTATTATTAATCTTAAATCCCTGCTGTATTTTGATGTCGAGGCACATCCGTACACAGAACAAGTGTGCACCATACCATTGCCACAATTACACATCCGCTCGAGTAACGAGGCAGGCGGGGCAAATAGCGAGTTCGAATGTGTACATTACCCCGAACACGAATATCTATCTCTAAAAACAAAAACGCGCGTAACTGCTTGAAGCTCGATTCAGTAATTGTCTATGAGAAAGGAGAGTTGGCAAATTTCTATGGGAAGAGGTCTATGAACCAATAGCGACACTGTTGTTGTATTTATATAGGGATACCTCAACTACACCCTTGTGCAAAATGGCATAACAATCTGACTCGGCAGTTTAGAAAAAACCGGCCAAGTGCGAGTCGGACTTGCACACGAAGGGTTCCGTACCAAAAACGGCAAAAAATCACGTTTATTGTATGGGAGCCCCAATTAAATATTTATTTTATTTTGTTTTTAGTATTTGTTGTTATAGCGGCAAGAGAAATACATAATCTGTATAAATTTCAACTGTCTAGCTATCACGGTTCATAAGATACAGCCTAGTGACAGACAGACAGCGGAGTCTTAGTAATAGGGTTCCGTTTTTACCCTTTGGGTACGGAACCCTAAAAAAAACAATACATATTTTGGTTTTAAAGCGATTAATTCGCAAAAACAATAAAATAAAAACAAAAAAATGTTCAAAACATTTTTTGTTTGAGAAACGCTTAATTTGGCTTTTTTAGACTGTACCTATAATATATACATTAATAATCAATTTTAGCGTCGTCGGTGGTTAAGGCCGTTGATTACCATTTGGGTAGGCGCTGTGCCGGCCGGTCCGATGTGGTTTTGTATTTCGAATTCATTAGTACGTTTTTATTTCACTTCGTTTATTTTTTTAATGTTATGATAGAGTCATAATTATAAGCAGCAGATCCATCAGAGTATATTAGTTCGTGGGATGACAAATAAAACTCACTAATTACAAAAATTAGAAAAATGATATTTTTACACTAAGTGCATTAAAATATCAACAACTTTCCCGGGAAAAGGTCATCATTTGCATATGTGCATTACTTTACGGAATTCCAAGAAGCAAAAGTCACTAAGTCCAAAAGTATTTGTTGAACTCGGTAGGTAAAGTTCACTAAGTGAAATATTCCTGCCACTCGAGAGGTAAAATTAACTTTTGTTTCTTTTTGTACTCACTCACTAGAGTTTGGTCAACGAAAGATGAGTCTCGGTTGAAAATGTAACTAATTTTGCACCTTATTTTAAGGTTCAGTTTCCAATAACTTAATCTCTAAACGTTGATTTAACAGGAAAAGTGGCGCCTCCATTTCCGGTTCATCTTTCGTTGACCAGACTCTAAGAACGTTTTAATGAATAATTCCTAAATAAAACAATATTTCTATAAAATTGGTTTATAGTTCCAGAATATAGAATCTTAAGAATCAATCATAACAAAAAAAAAACAAAAATGAATATGGACGTCAACATCAACAAACTTTAAAAATGTTTATTACTCCATTGTTTATTTTCGTTACTTAATGAGTTTTAATTGTCACCCCCGCGGTTTCCTGGCGAGGATCTGGGTAAGTAAATATTTTTCCAAGTTGTCATGGTAATATTTTTCCTAATAAAAAAATCTATTCAACGACACTTAATGATTGTTATTAGGGCGGGTACTAAATGCCCATACTCCTTTCTTGTTTTTGAGTAAGTATTAACATACACCTATATAGATATATAGGTAATTAGATAATTAAATTGCGTTTTTCCTATAATATTATGCAATAATTACTATGTAGGTATATCATGATCATTATGAAGAATGTGTCGCATCTGTGCGCATGCTACTTTTTCTTTGACAACTCACGCTCGCACTGGCCGCCATCTTTGCGATCGCTGCGACAATTTGTACCGTATATTTGTCGAATCTATATTAATAACATATCGATGCCTGAGTGCATAGTTTATATCACCGAAATTTCCACGAAAAGTAGAAACTCCGAGGCGGATGAATTTGCGGGTAAAACAATACCTACAGTACGAGGCATATAATATCTTGAAATCGGGTGGGGATTGCGCGGAATGCGTATTTTGGGCATGCGTAGCGGTGAGGAGCGCGGGCGGCGGGAGAGGGGCGCGCGTTATTGGTCGCATACAAGAGCACATGCGCGAGTTTATCCCCACTCCGTCAAAAAATTTCAAGATACATGCCTCGTACTCGTACTGTACCTACTGTATTTATAGGTAATTAGTTATTAACAATTATGAACTCGAAGATACGTAGTCTAGTAATACCTAGTAGGTACACTACGAGTATGATTACGTAAAATAGATCTAGCACACTCACATTATAGTGAACAGACTCCAAAGTTACAAACAATTCCCGGCCATAAGAATGACCATTGTCAAAAATTAGACCATGACGTCGTGGACTGTTGTACTTAAATGGGAGGGCTTGTGATGCGATTCGGTTCATTAGATTGTAAAGAACCTTTGACACACTTCGTTACACAAAAGCAATAACTATGGGTCCCATAGTGGGCATGGGCATGAACGACACTTCGTCATGGATTTCATTGACGATGATATAAAATGTACGTTTGTATACTACATTTCGATGATGATGATATTTCAGTAGCAAATATAAGGAGTGTAGTGATAATAGCATGCTAGAGAAGTTTGAGCTTGCTTAAGCTAGAAAAGCTAGAGCTTTTTAATCGCCTCTGTGGTCTAGTGGTTCGCCCACCGGTGTAAGACGCAGGGGTCCCGGGTTCGCTTCCCAGGGGGGTACTTGTACTTGGGTATTTGTACTTGGTTTGGTTAGTGGTAGGGCTTCTTTCAAGTCCGCCTGGCTAGCTACCATGCACTGTCTTACTTAAGGGTGCCCGCATAACAAAGCAGGTTAAAAGTCGGTACCGGTCGGTACAGATCTGTTGCGCCGCGGATGTATGCGCAAACCGGTACCGAGAACCTGTTTTCTTATGCGGCCTCCCATAAAAAAATACGAGGCTACTTTACCTGTACCGATCGGTACAGACCTGTACCGACCGGTACCGACCTATAACCTGCTTTGTTATGCGGGCATCCTAAGTCTGGTATAGGTGGTTATGATGGGTTCGCACTAACCATGCATTTTTGCAACCCTGTCTTTCTTCTTAGCTTCGAAAAACCCATCATAAGTGTCTCCAGTGTTGTGCTGAAAAAACCCAGCGTCGTGCACGATGGGGATTTCTTTGACTGGTTTCTTCACTTCGGTACCCTCGGAAGATACGTCGTTTGATGAGGTGTCTGTCATCTCTAACTCTTTGGTCATCTCAGCTTAGCTATGATGTCATAATCGTCATAAGTTGACTTATATAAGGTCCTTCTTAAATAGTGCACAAAATTTTAAGGGGTCAATGTACTCATGCATACAAACAACTTTTACTATGGTACCAACATTGAAATCACGAAAAAAAAACAGCTGTTCCATACATTTTGATCTATTCGATTTTAAATTTTCTATTAAGAAGGACCTTATATGTAAGCATAGAAAAAAATTACTCTTAACAGAGTATGTAAGGAAGTACCTATTGTAAGTAGCCTACTGAAAAAATATTTTTTTCATGGTCTATGAAATCACTACAGATTTTAAGTTAGGCCCTTCACTAGGTGTTCAAAAGTAAAAGTACACACCTATTTTGCAATAATTTGATTTGGCACGTATCTAAACACATTAAAAGTTAAACGTTTATTATTAACATGTGACATGATTTGTGAACATGTCATTCCTTTTTTTTACTTTCATCTATGGTCATTCATTACTTTCCTCTATGCATGTCATGTTGTGATGACAGCCAGCTTGATAAAGGCTTCAAACACGCTTCAAAGAGTTCACTCATAGAGTAAGATAAAAAAAGTTCACTTCATAAAAAAAAATCATGTCAGTGGTTCACTTGTTAATATAATCCGCGCGCGATGAGAACCAATGGGATTGAATTTTGATTGGACCTTGTCAAACTGAGACGCGCATCCCAGGTGAGGGAACTTTTGCAGCAGCAACTTCAAATAAGATAACAAGTAAACAATGTTTGTCAATTTACTTTGACAAGTTTTTAACTTTGACAATGTGAGCGTTAGAATTTTGATCTGATATGGTTCACCCATAACGAAATTTTTCTATGTCTATGGGTTCACCGCGTATTTTGCTAGGTTGTGGTCATCAAATCCCATTATATAAATTCTCGCGCTCACTATCGAACGCGCACTGCCCTCTGACATAATCACAACTCATCGCACTAAATAACATTCATGCAAGTAATATAATAAGTCTATGCATTCATGCCATGTTATCGGTTAAGCTAGAATTTGGTCAATGAAAGATGAGATTCGGTTGGAAATGGACTTAATTTTGCGCCTTATTATAAGGTTCAGTTTCCAATATAGTCCGATTAACAAATTGCACAAGAGGGTATAGAGTGCGTGTGCGGGAACCTAACCTCAACGATTTTTCAGAAACTTATTCAGGGTGCTTAGGGAGAAAAAATACTAACAGTCCTGACGTCTAGGAGGCGAGGCAGAGGGAGGAGGGGGGGACAAAGGTCCCAATTTTAGGTTTTTGACCCATATCTCAAAAATGGTGCGTTGTAGGTAAAACAAATTAAAAGTGAAATGAAAGCTTATACAATTTTCTAACTTTAGTTATATATACTTTGTTCGTATTTCCAACCGTTTTTGGGCTACTCGCTCAGGAAATGTGAAAATTTGGATGATGGGCAAGATGATGACCCTCTACCAACGAATGATATATCATTGGAAAGGCCTTTTTTAGAAAAATATTTACTGCAAACAAACTTTATATCTGTTGTTAGTATTTTTGGAGTTAAAGCACAGAACAACTAATAGTACAAGTACAGAAGCAGCACTCGGCAAAGTCATTTAAATAAATAGCGACTTTATCTCCGACACAATAAAGTGCAATTCAGGTCGCGCAGTTCACCTAGTAGTTGCCTCTCTTTCTATCGCGTGCTCTTACCTTTTCTTACGACGCAACGTTAAGGCTGGTTTACATTATCTTAGTCTTTAGTAGTGCTTTAGGAGAGTGCTTTAGTGGAAACATGTAAACGGTCGTCTTATGACTAAAGAGAGCAACGTTCTAGTAGCCTTTCTACTCGCTTTCCAGTAGCACCCCCTGCGAGCCCGCTCACCCCCCGCGCGATATTTTACTCGCACTCGCACTGGAAGCATGTAAATCGACATTTTAGTAGCGTCTTTAGTAGAGTGCATTTGCCAGTGAACGCGTAACGTGTAATTGAATTAAATAATAGGTATTAGGTATGGCGAAAATGACACTCTACTGGAAGCGTGTAAACGGTCACTGGAAAGGCACCAAAACTACTAAAGCACTCGCATTCGAATCTACTCGCACGCTACTAAGCACTCTACTAAATTAAATACTAAGATAATGTAAACCAGCCTTTAGGGTTGTCTTCTTTTAAATGAACTGCGTAGCATATATCATAATGTGATAAACGACAATTATTTATTGGTTTTTTGATTTTGACATCCGTACACGGCACAGTAATGTTGATTCGACATAGTTACTATTATAAAGAGGCAATATCAACGCAGGGAATAAGATGCCGCGCGACTACACAGGCGGGCGTGTGGCGGCCCGCTGCTCACTTGTTCGTTCGAACGAACGGCTAGCGGTAGGTGCTTATCGCGCGACCTTGAGCGAGTGAAGGAGGCCTGGTTAAAGGTCAATTAGCTTCCGCACGCGTCTTTGTCCACGTGGACCCTTGGGAACCTTTGAACAGAATAAAAAGTATTCTATGTTTTATTTCAGGTTATAAACTATATGTATGCCAAATTTAATCTAAATCCGTTCAGCCGTCCTTGAGTTATAAGTTGTGTAAATAACCTGAATTTGTTTTATAAGGCTCTCAATATTAATATTAATTGTCTAATAATAAAAAGGAGTTGTAGAATTCACTTTTCCGGAGTGTGTAGCTCGAAAATTATTGGGAAATAGGAAAAAGTAAATGGAATCAAAGTTATAGAAAATTTGATAAGCTTTCATTTCATCTTATAGCTACAACGCGCTTTTTTGAGATATTGCTGAAAAACCTAAAATTGGGACCTTTGTCCCCCTCCCCTTCCTCCGCCTCACCTCCTAAACGTTAGGTCTTTAAGTATATTTTCTCCCTAAGCACCCTGAATACATTTCTGAAGAAATCGCTTAGGTTCCCCCTCACACACTCTACAATTTTTTATTGATTGGCCTAATAACTTAACTACTAAACGTTAATTTAACAGGGAAAGTGGCGCCGCGCCGCCATTTTAATCTCATCTTTGGTTGACCAGACTCTAGCTAGCTTCTGGTTTAAATGAAACTATCCCTATCTAGTAAGCTAACTGATCACTGGTGTCCATTGACATCAGTGTAACTGATGATTAAACCATGTGATTTAAACCATGCCCGCTAACTAATAAACTAGGTTTAAAATTAAAACACTTTTTATGTAAATAAAATATATTCAACTAACATTCATAGAATCATCTGGCAGCATCAAAACAAAGACGTCAACAGAAATTGTACGGATGTTATCAATTAATCGCCATATATCAACATTGTTGTATTTACATTAGGTACATCGAGTAATTTCTTGTAACCGTCTTCAATAAATATCCGTATGTGTAGATCTCTATTCCAAAATAGCTAACGTTACATAAAATGCTTTTTTATCCCACATATATAGTATAAATATCTGATGCACTCCTGATTAACATCATCTTAAACTTTGGTTCATTTTGGAAATTTCAAATATACCATGATTTGTAATTATGCCTTTCGCTACTGAAATAATATACTCGATCCTTAATTTACTAAATAAATAATTGATCATTTAACGATGACTGTTAATGGTGCTTCGAGCTGAACGGAACGACTCAACTAAACCTATGTAAATAAATAAGTAATATCATCAATTATATCATACATTACATGTTATGACTATCATCAATTCACAGAATTAGAACAATATACGCGAAACGGAGCGTATTCCGATCAGTCGAATGGCCACAGAGAAGGCATCGAAAAATAAACTCATCACAATTTGCTAACTGGAATCAAATGGGTACATAAGCTGCATGGTGGAATTACGTCCATTGTTGAAAAAAAATATGCTCAAAAATCCACTTAATATTCATCATATGTACAAGTTACTTCAAAAATGGTTAACAACAAAAAGTAAAAAAAATGTAAATAAATATCAAACATGTTGTGTTCCAACGACTATTATGTATGGCTTATTTTAAATGTATCAAAAAGCTCTTATTTCCACTGGTATTAATATCGAATAAGACGAGAAGGGCGGGGAATAGAGATGCGTATAAAAATGTAATAAAAGGGAAATCGTATAGAAAAAGTTTAGAGACAATTTGTGTTTTATTTTTACAAATAAACAGAACTCTTAAAACACATCGGCCAGAAATTTTGATAACGCTAGGTATAAGCTATTGTAGCGCTAGGAGGAAAAACTTAGACGGATGGCCGCCTTCGGAGAAAGGTGATTTCTTGAGAAAAACTGAGGTTTCAGATAGTTTCTACGAAAAAATCTGACTTATTTCCTATCCATTTAACCGATACACTTTCTGATCCGAACCGCCTATTTATTTTAGAATTGAAGTAAGTGAATCGGGCATCTTAAATCGTATAGTGTAGCGGCTCCATTTTTATTGACGTCCCCGCCCTATAGCGTCCTATTTAGGGCATATTTTTTCAAATAAATTTAACCTATGGAATATACCAGCGATGGGGAAATTTTACGATCTACTTCAAATAACTTGGAACCTTTTGAACAGTCAAAATTTTCAGCACGTCAAAACAATTTAATTATACATACTTGATTATTTATCATCGTTATCTACTTAGAATAAATGCTCCTTGGCCCGCGTAAATGTTGTAATTATTTTATATGGCCCATTTGTAAATCTATTTCCCCATCCCTGAAATTTACTATATCCATTTCATAAAACATAACGAATTAGAGTGGAAGGGAAGGATATAATATATTCCACGGGTTAAATTTTATCTGGCGATTGAAAAATCAACCCGGCCTTATTAATAATGTAGAAAGCGTAAGTTTATACCTGGTTTAACCAAAGGCTTAAAGATATCACACCTAACGTTTGACGTATCAAAGAGTCATATTTCTAAGCAAACTTTTCAGTTAAACTAGGTGTAAACTAGGGCCACGTTCCGAATCACGTTGACAGCGCTGTTAGCGCGAATCCGACCAAATTAAATAGTCAGAAAATATTACACAATATAGGGTATTTGTGAACTGAATTTAATGGATTACACAGGCTGAAATTTTAATCATTTGGTTCCCGCTGTGGGGTTGGTTCCACTCGTGATTACAAGCAACTTTTACTATGGAGCCAACTCTGATGTCGCAAAAAAAATATCAGCTGTTCCATACAAAGCGCAATACCTACTCGACCGTAATGTATGGAACAGCTGATATTTTTTTCACGATATCAGAGTTGGCCCCATAGTAAAAGTTGCTTGTAATCATGTGTGGAACCATAATGGGGGGAACCAAATAATAAAAATTTCACGCTGCATAGTGCCGTTGGAGTGATTTGGAACTAGGCCTTAATCTTCGTTTATTAATAAAGGGGTTAGTAAACAAAACCGCAAGTAAACATAGGCTAGTCCATTTAGCAAATCGCTACGAGCTGTGTGTTCAAGTTCACAGGATGATGTTAGCGGGATCTTCCATGTTGTCTTTGAAAGCCTTGATCCATTGCGCGCCTACCGCACCGTCGACCACTCTATGGTCGGCCGACGCCGTGAATGTTATGAATTTCGCTACCCGGTAACTGAAACGAAAGGTTTTATTATAATTGGTTAAAAGTGTGTATTCAACTCTGGGGAAGCGCCTGCAATTGACAACATTTCAAAATTTTTGACCTGTGTTTTTATTTGTTATTTAGAAATTACTGATGATAACAAGAGACACGTATTATTTTCTTTTCCAAAATTTTTATGTCATCATAATATTAATTTGAAAAATGATTCATTCTAAAAAAGCGTAAGTGAAATCTGAAGGAATTCTGGCGGATATTCATTGGCCTATATGGATAAAAAAATACACTTTGACGTCAACCTGTCAACCTAATCTATGGACGCTAATGACGTTTGTTTGTTTATGTTTTGCTCGAGGTTGTTTTCTTTTACTGTCGCTCTATTTTTACCTTATTTTCAACAATAATAGATAAACATATTCGTAAATTAGATTCCATAATCTCATGTATAGTTCCTGCCTCCAAAAATACTGTGATGAAATTTCCAAACAAATACTGTTTCACGTGCCAAACCCAAGTCTACACGTTCACAGTGGTGTGTTGCTTTAAAGTTTTATAAAAATTTAAATTGTTGCACTTCAAATCAAACTGTATTTATGAAACCAATTCAAACGTTAACAATATCTTTTTTTTTCTGTACCTACATTGTCAGAAATTGAAAAACCTCGAAATGGTTTTCGAGTTAAGATACCTTGTAAAAAATGAAAACATGACAACACAACATAATTCCAACATATCAATGTTACACAGAATGCAAAACATTATTCTGTAATATAGCTGAAGTGCGATGGTACATCACCGACTCAGAGATACACAATCATCTGGGAATGAACACAGTAAAGGAAGAAATTCAAAGTAACACAAAAAAATATCGTGATCGCCTTGAAAAACATCCCAATGCACTAGCGAAATAACTGATCAGTCGTAGCTATATAAAAAGGCTTAAAATAAAAGACATACTTCAACGCAACTGTGGAGCCACGTTTGGCAGACAAGTTGGAGATTTGTAATATGTTAAAACTTCTATTATACTATCAAATAATGCACGAAAATAGTTATGATCCTTCGAGCCGGATAGATTTTTAATAGACTATAGAATAAATAGAGTAATCATATAAAACTTACCCTTGTTGGTCGTTTTTGTCAGGTATAACTAGTTCTTGGAGGCCACCGCACGCCAAAATTAACGACTGTGGAGGATTTATGATAGCATTGAATGCTGTGATACCTGGAAATTAATAAATAATGTATTAATAAATTAATCAGATATATTCTATGAAAATTTGAATCATAGATTGTAATGCAATGGACTTTTCCAACAGTATAAGTAAACTCCTTAGAAATTAGGGCCTGTCCACATGACCACGTCACGACGTCGTCAACGCGGAACGGTGCGGTGTCGCGACGCGGTACGTTGACGTGACGTGCAAATTTACGTTACCGTATCATAAAAGTCACGATGCTGCACCGTTACACGTTGTCGTGCCTTGTAAAATTCCGATACATTCTTCACTCACGTACTAGAGAAATAGCAGTCTCTTTCTAAATATGCATATAGCAGTCTCTTTCTGAATATGGATAGTCTTGTTTTTTACGTTCAATTCGATTGATTTGCGGTTTTCTATTGATTTTGATCTCGTACGCCGACCACTAGCTTCCGACGCGACGTCAGACGCGCCGTTTCGCACTGCGCCGCGACAATGCACCGTTCTACCACAATATAGAGAGAGTACAGTAGTTGAGCTTAGCACTTGCGCGCTCGAGCAACGCACACATAGACATCTCTCACCGACACTGTATAACTGCAATCTCAAACCACTCTCAAAACAGTTCGAGTACGTGACGCAGCGGCGAGAGCTGTCTTTGTGTATGTGCGATGCTCGAGAGCGCCCGTAGTACTAAGCTAAACTTCTGTTAGTCTCTCTATTTTGTGGTTCTACGTTGACGACGTCGTGACGTGGTCATGTGGACAGGCTCTTAAGCTGCGATCCGCATGGTGATAATTTTAATGATGGCGTTTGCAACGCTCACGTGCGGGGTCCGCTTTCGATATCGCGCTTAAATCGACAATTGACAGTTGGTGATGCGAACCGTGCGTAAGCGCGCTAACATTTCATTCTAACCTCAAAAACAAGATGGATTGATGGTTAGAAATTATTTTCGCTCCCAAAAGCGACGATAGTGATTAAGAGCGTTTAATTATATAGTCGTGTTCACCCAACATCTTTTTTTTCACCTTTTGCGACAGCTACTTTTTAAATAAGCTTAGTATTTAATAGAAATAGATTTTAATAATGTTTTACGTGGAGTTTTTAGGGCCCATGGTCTAGTATTTTTAAAAGGTATCACTAGATGTACTCGTAGTTATTCGTAAAAGTAGATAGCAAATGTGTCAAAATCGGCCACTTAGCAGTTTTGCTATCTGCTAGTGTAAAAAGTTTAGTAGTGACTAAAAGGGAATGTAACGATACCGTCTAAAAATACTAGAATAGGCCTTAAAAATTCCACGTACAACATTACTATAATTGTGTATTAGAATTATAATATTAAATAAAATTCGCCGCGGCACCACGTTCGCTCAGGGTGCCACCTTAAAAAATAAAACCGGTCAAGAGCGAGTCGGACTCGAGCACCGAGGGTTCCGTACCATCATAATTGCACCATCAAACCACACTGCAGAGTAGCATAATCAAATTAGTATTGCAGTTTTAGGTCAGCGCTATCTTTTGACTGATAGTGGAACTAATAGTAACTTTTTTAGAAATTTAGTAATTTCTAAAAAAGTGTGCTATATTGAGACATCGTTTCATTTTTCATGTAATTTTTATATAAACTGCTATCACATAGAATTATTTCAGATTTTTCTCTTTGCAAATTTCGGAGATAAGGGGGGAACTGTTATTTTTTTTACATTTTTCATCATAAGTCGAAAACTATGCGGTAGGCCGCATAGTTTTCGACTTATGATGAAAAATGTTGAAAAAACAAAAAGAAAAAAATATTGAAAACGTGCAAACGGCGCTCTTTCATATGATACCCCACATGCCCCACTTAAAATTTTTAAGACCCCTTTTCAGTCCCTGTTGTAAAATAGATATTTATATTTTTTTTTTATTTCTTATTTGCAAAATAGTTGGGCAAATGTCATCTTAAACCATTCCAAATTTCAAGTTGATACCATTAGTAGTTCTCGAGATATCCAGCTGTGATAGACAGACTGAGTCACACCATAAGGGTTCCTTTTTTACCATTTTGGTACGGAACCCTAAAAACTATGGATAATTTAACTGGCAAAGAAACTAGACTCACCGAACATTCCCAAGTTAGAGACCGTAATAGTGCCCCCCTGGTACTCCTGCGGCTGTAGGCGCCCCTCCTTGGCCTTGGCCGCGAGCGCCTTAACCTCCTTGGAGATGTCCACGACGCCGCGCGAGTCCGCGTTGAACACTATCGGCGTGATCAGCCCCGTAGGGGTCGCCACTGCTACGCTCACATCTACGTTTGAAAACCTATGTAGGAGAAGGAATATTATTTATCACTACATATTACAAAAAACAAGAAAGCAACCTGATAAAAAAAGTCCTCCGCCCGCGTCTGTCTGTTTGGGATAAACTCAAAAACTACTGCTCGGATTTTAATGCGGTTTTCACCATTAGATTGAGTGGTTCATGAGAAAGGTTTAGACGTATATTTTGTCAAGGTTTTGTGTAAATTGGTTGAAATATAACGATTATTGTTGGAAGTATCGAACAAAGGGATTTTAATGCGGTTTTCACCAATAGATTGGATTGAGTGGTTCATGAGGAAGGTTTAGGCGTATATTTTGTCACGGTTTTGTGTAAATTGGTTGGAATATAACGATTATTGTTGGAAGTGTCGGAAAAAGGGATTTTAATGCGGTTTTCACCAAAAGATTGAGTGGTTCATGAGGAAGGTTTAGGCGTATATTTTGTCACGGTTTTGTGTAAATTGGTTGGAATATAACGATTATTGTTGGAAGTGTCGGAAAAAGGGATTTTAATGCAGTTTTCACCAAAAGATTGAGTGGTTCATGAGGAAGGTTTAGGCGTATATTTTGTCACGGTTTTGTGTAAATTGGTTGAAATATAACGATAATTGTTGGGAGTATCAGAAAAAGTCAAGCCAGGAGCTTTCATATTATTCAGGATTATACAGGAGCTTTTCATATTATACGGTAAAATAAACAAACATTTTATTTATTTATTTATTTATTTCATCAAAAACGCTGCCTAATACCTTTGAGATAATATAACAAAATTATGTATGGTGATGAGATTATTTCTCTTGTGACGACTGGGAGATATTTGTTTTTTTTTTGGGTGTTGTTAGAAGGTTGCAATTGGCAAAAAAAGGAAGGAAGCGAAGCGAGGGCAGGTCGCTAGTTTAATATAAACTAATATTGAGGTAATGTTTGTAATTTGGATCTCGGAAACTATGCAATTAATTTCAAAATTTCTTTTATTAATAGAAAACCAAATCTTGAGTGGCAAAGGCTAAATATTAATCACTGAAATTCTTACAGGAAGTGGAATTCCACGCCAAGTCGTAGGCGGAAACTAATTTTATTCCACATAAAGAACGATAGAGGCAAAAATGTGGATGCAATTAAAAACATACATTATGGTAATAATTTCGGGCAATCAAACAATACTCTGAAGCTTTATAGAAACAGAACTATTGTCATTTGGTGAGCAAGACTCATTCCGGCATTTATGGAAATAGCAGAGCACTAGGAATGAAAGAAATGTCTAGAAATTAGAATTAGCCTAGCTAGCATGACCACCGGAAGGCGATATGATTTGTTTTTTTTTTCATTATTATTATAAATTTTCTCTATATCTTTTAGTTTTCTCTTGTGTATTGTTGGATTTAATGTTCAAATTTATTTTTTAATCATTTTGCATTTTTAATATAGAATGTTAAAATTATTTTATCTTGGTACTTTGCTTGCACCTACCATTGATTAAATCTTAAGTGTTGTATATGCCTGTAAAAATAATTCACACAGTCTCATAAATTATGTATTTTTTTTTAATCTTTAAATGTTATGTGATATTGTTGATTGTGTATCTAATAAATAAAATAAAAATAAAAACCGGTCAAGAGCGAGTCGGACTCGCGCACCGAGGGTTCCGTACAATCATAAATATATTTGGATATGTTACTTTAGTACAGTCTTTAAAAAAGTAGGATAAACGGCAGACAGGTGGAAGGGCGAACAGGCGGACAGTTAATTTACAAATCTTAACTACCAGCTGCTTATGGTGACTGAAAAACGTTTCAGCCGCTCCACATTGCAAACTGTTTATATTACTAAGTAGGAACTTATTCTTCGTTTATTCGTACGGCAAATAGTAGGTAATTTATATTAGAACCAGTCACCAATTATTACTGTAGTATTAGGTTGCGCCATCTCTTGACCGATAGTGGAACTATTTTTGTTCGCAAGTCAGCATTCTTAGGTCACTGCCATCTGTTGACGGGTAGTGAAACTAAAGAACTTTGGTTTGTTTTTTGAATTTCTAAAAAAGTGTGTTATATTGAGACATCGTTTTATTTTTCCTGTAATCTTTACGTAAACAACTATCACATAGAATTATTTCAGATTTTTCTCTTTGCAAACTTCGGAGATAAGGGGGGGGAACGGTATTTTTTTTACATTTTTCATCATAAGTCGAAAACTATACGGCCTAAGTAAAAAGAAAAATGTTTTAAAATGTGCAAACAGCGCTCTTTCATATGATACCCCACACGCCTTAGTCACCTCACTTCAAATTTTTAAGACCCCTTTTCAGTCCCTGTTGTAAAAAATATATTTTTTTTTTTATTTCTTTCTTATTTGCAAAATAGTTGGGCAAATGTCATCTTAAACTATTCCAAATTTCAAGTTGATACCATTAGTAGTTCTCGAGATATCCAGCTGTGACAGACAGACAGACAGACAGACAGACAGACTGAGTCACACCATAAGGGTTCCTTTTTTACCATTTTGGTACGGAACCCTAAAAATGATATGATATAGCTATTTATCACGTCTAAATCTGTAAAAAGACAATGCATTTTGATAGTTGAGTGTCGATAAAATGCTATTAGAATTATTATTATAATAACACGCGATATATCGTGTTTCAGTGATCATGCTAGGGAGGCTGCAAATAAAAGTAAAAACAATCAGCTGAAATACAGTACGAGACAAACATCTTGAAATCAGGTGGGTGGGAATTGCGCAGAACGCGTATTTTGGGCATGCGTAGCGGGGAGGGGCGCGGGCGGTGAGAGAGGGGCGCGCGCTATTGGTCGCTCACAATAAAAAATGCCGAGTCGCTATTTTGGTGGATCGAGGCGACTCGAGTCCGTTTATACGGTGTTCGAATCATCACTCGATTCCGCGTTTCGAGCCCAGTACTCGAGTTCTATGTTTGGTATTCGAATCATGTCATGACTCGATTCCGCGATTCGAGTCCAGGACTCGAGTCTGGAAATTCGAGTCCAGAACTCGAGTCTAGAAATTCGAATCCAGAACTAGAGACCCTTACCCATTTTAGAAAAGGAAAATTCGAAAAGTAGTAAACTTAAAATAGCATGTAGGTTTAGCATAATGATACAACGATAATAAATCAATAATTTTTAATGATTTTATTATCGTTGTATTACAAAAATATTATAGAACATACTAGGAGGTATCTAGATATGAATCCGAAATGAGATCAAGTTGTATCTGTTTTATTACACAATAAAAAGAGATCTTTTTTAGAGGCTTTTTTCGGCGCCATTTTGTAATATACATAGTTAATTACAATAAAATCACTTAACTTAAACAATAAAATCCACTCACAGTAGGTTACTGACACAAAACAAATACATTGAAACAAAAAGTTCCAATTTCAAACTTATATTATTAGGCGTCACTTTATTGCTTGAGTAAACAGTAATCGAGTACGAGCGAGTCAACCTAATTCGAATACTAGACTCGAGTCAGTTGGACACGCATAAAGAATCGAGTGAGCTAGTAGAGGAGATGCCACATTTACGAAAGTCGTCTAATTACGATTCCGGCTGGACAAGAGAGTGCTCCACCGACAACCGGTATCATTGTCTTCAGCATGATCTCCTGAACAAGAATACAGCGGTTGTCGCTTTATAAAGTGGTGGAGGGGGGAGGGGGGGAGGGAAAAGATGCGGAAGTCGAGTATCGGAAATTGGTTAATTTTCTCAACAACCACTTGTCCGATTTAAACAAATAAGGTGTCTTAGGGTAGGTAATATCCTTGACAACATATTTTATTTTGCAATGGTTTTTGTAAATACTATAGTTTATTAAATAATTAGAAAAAAGTCGAATTTCAAACAAAATCATTTTTGGTTTTGTAGATTTGAAGCAGTAAATTAAAATAAAGTACAGAAGTACATATAGTATAAAGTACTACGTAAAATTGCCACAGTCATTAGCTTGCTGTTTGTTTTTTAGTTTTGAAATTTGACTAGAAGACAGCAAAATTATCATCGATATAGTGCGGGAGGTCACTGTCCGAATAATATGGAAACCGCTTTAACGAAAGTCGTCTAATGACGATTCCTGTCGAACCAGAGAGTTCTCTACCGACAACTGGTATCATTGTCTTCAGCATGATCTCTTGAACAAGAATATAGCGGTTGTCGCATTATAAAGTGGTTGAGGGGGGAGGGAGGGGAGGGAAAAGATGCGGAAATCGGGTATCAGGGTTTGGATAATTTTTCAGTAACCGCTTGTCCGATTAAAACAAATAAGGTGTCATATGGTAGATAATACCCGTAACAACAAATTTTATTTAACAATGTTTTTTGTAAATACTAAAGTTTATTACAAAAATTGAAAAAAGATGAATTTCAAACAAAGGCTTTTTTAGTTTTGCAGAATTGAAGCAGTAAATTGAAAGAAAGTACTATGAAATTAAAACTATGAGGATTTGCCCTACAAAAAAAATATTTGTACATAGCACAGTTGTTTCACTATATGGAGTAATAAACTTGTTAAACATTTTTATCTAGTAACTATGCTTAAAAAATTTTTTGGGTCGCGTGGTGAAATGTTTTCTACCATTTTTTTCGAAAATCCTCTACAGAATTAAAACTATAAAGATTATCCTCGAAAAAAAAATACTGGTGTATAGCCCAGTTATTCCACTATATATAAAATAATAAACATGATAAACATTTTTGTCTAGTAACTATGTTAAAAAAATGTTTATTTGTTCACGAGGTGAAATTTTTTCTACCATTTGTTCGAAAATCCTCTACAGATTTAAAACTATGACGATTTGCCCCAGAAAAAAATTAATTGTGAATAGCCCAGTTATTTCACTATATAGAATAATAAACTTGTCAAATATTTTTGTCTAGTAACTGTGTTAAAAAATATTTTGTGCCGTGCAAACTCATTTAAACATAACTTTGCAGGTCCACCGTGTTATGTGACACAAAACAATTTTTAACACAGTTACTAGACCAAAATGTTTGATAAGTTTATTAATCTATATAGTGGGATAATTGATCTATTTACTATATTTTTTTCTGGAGAAAATCCTCATAGTTTTAATTCTGTAGAAGATTTTTGGAAAAATTATATGTTAGAGAAAATTTCGCTGCGTGACAGAAATATTTTTTTTAACATAATTTCTAGACAAAAATGTTTGATAAGTATATTTTTCTGTATAGTGCAATAACGAAGCTATTCACCAGCATTTTTTTCTGAGGCAAATCATCATAGATTTAATTTTGTAGAGGATTTTCGAAAAAAAAAATTGTAAAGAAAATTTCGCCACGCACCACAAAATATTTTGTAACACAGTTATTAGACAAAAATGTTTTACAAATTTATTATTCTATATAGAAAAATAACTGGACTATTCACTATTATTTTTTTATGGGGCAAATTTTGATAGTCTTAATTCTGTAGAAGATTTTCGAAAAAAAAGAGATAAAGAAAATTCACCACGCAATAAAAACATTTTTTTAACATTATTACCAGACAAAGATGTTTGATAAGTTTATCATTTTATATAATGGGATAACTGGGCTATTTACCGTACCGAGGATTTAAGAAAAAAAAATGGAAGAAAAAATTTCGCAACGCGACACAAAAAAAGTTTTTTTAGCTAGTTACTAGACAAAAATGTCTAACAAGTTTATTATTCTATATAAAGGAATGACTGGGATATTCACCGATATTTTTTTTCTGGAGCAAAGTTTTAATAACATAGTAGTTTATTTCAATTTACTGCTTCAATTCTACAAAACAAAAAATATATTTATTTGAAATTCATATTTTATCTAATTATTTCATAAACTATAGTATCTACAAAAACCATTGTTTGATAAAATCTGTTGTTAAGAATATTACCTACCATATGACAGTTTATTTGTTTAAATCGAACAAGTGGTTATTGAGAAATTAGCCAAACTCTGATAACCGAGTTTTGCACCTCCCCCCCCCCTCCCTCCTCCACCACTTTATAATGCGACAACCGCTATATTATTGTTCAGGAGATCATGCTGAAGACAATGATACCAGTTGTCGGTAGAGCACTCGCTTGTCCGACGGGATTTCAATTTTGAAGGCCTGGCCCCTCCTCTATAGTACGAAACAGATTCTTCCTGACTCGAGTATCGGAATCGAGTCAGAATCGAGTCCGGCGTACTCGAATCAAAATAAATTAGTATTCGAGTAGGCGAGTCCAAAGCAGGAATCGAGTCTGACTCGAGTGAAGACGTACTCAGCACATCGCTAATCACAAGTGCACGTGCGCGAACTTATCCCCACTCCGACAAAAAACTATCATGATGTTTGCCTCGTACTGTAAGTATTATTGCTTTGAATAATCTGATAACTTCTGTAGACAGCAAAATAATAAAGCAATGATAAAATTTTCAGGCATTTCAATTTAGAGCAGTTTAACTTTGTTTGGTTTTGCTTGAAGATAAGTCATATGTTCAACTGTCATATTGTACATAGCATAGATAAGATAACCCAACATACTGTCTGATAAAAGATTCCATCCAGTGAGAGTTCACGGTCGGCACGCGCTTCGCCGCGGAAGCCATCGCTTTTATGATGAAGTCGTTCACTGACACCTGCAAGTATACATGAACATGTATTTTCGAATGACCATGACTATGACCATTTATGTCCCCACTGCTGGAGCACAGGCCTTCCGTATAAGTGGATAAAGAGGTCGGGCCACAACCCACCACGCGGGCCCAGTGCGAATTGGTGGGTGTTAATGACTGCAAATGCAGCCAGGAGTGGCCGGGACGAACGGTTTAACGTGGCTTTCAAAGCACGATGAGCTCGAGATTATACATTTTTGGTCACCTATCTCATGACCGAAGAGTCGCCAGGCGATCTACCGAATTAAACTAACCACTTCTCACCTTGACACCCGACTTCTCAGCGGCCAACCTCTCGTTGACACCTTCCTCACAGCGAGCGTCTTCTCAACGTTGACTGTGATACTGAGTTGGTAGTGTGGTATAGTCTGCTTGGCGGCGGAGAGTCGTTTAACGACGGTCTCCCTCATGCCAGACAGCTGGATGACCACGAAGGAGTAGCCAGGCGATCGATTACCTAATGACCACTTCTCACCTTGACACCCGACTTCTCAGCGGCCAACCTTTCGTTGACAGCCTTCCTCATAGCGAGCGTCTTCTCAACTGGATGACCACGAAGGAGTCGCCAGGCGATAGATTACCTAACTAATGAAACTAACCACTTCTCACCTTGACACCCGACTTCTCAGCGGCCAACCTTTCGTTGACAGCCTTCCTCATAGCGAGCGTCTTCTCAACTGGATGACCACGAAGGAGTCGCCAGGCGATAGATTACCTAACTAATGAAACTAACCACTTCTCACCTTGACACCAGACTTCTCAGCGGCCAACCTTTCGTTGACAGCCTTCCTCATAGCAAGCGTCTTCTCAACGTTGACTGTGACACTGAGTTGGTAGTGTGGTATAGACTGCTTGGCGGCGGAGAGTCGTTTAGCGATGGTCTCCCTCATGCCGGACAGCGGGAGGTCGACGAAGGAGGCGCCGGGCGCGGGCGCGGGCGCCGCCGGGCCGGCCGCCGCCGCCGCCATACCTGACAGATCGCCACTCTTCAATGACCCGTACAGCCCTGAGCCCTGCCCTGTTGACAGCACGATCACGGTACTACAATCCATATAGAAGTGCAACGAAATGTACTTGCTTAGAGCGAGTATTTGGCTCTCGAAAGAGTCTACCGCCCCCGACCTAACTTAGGCCTTTTATTTGCCGGCGCAGCATCGGTACGACATCCGCGGCGCGACACAGCACGGCGTACCGCGACGACAAATGAGTAATTGAAATATAGGCGTTCAGTAAACTTTAGCTATGCTTTCGCTACCACGTATACCGCGCATGCTGTTGACGTACCGATGCTTGGCCGATAAATGAGTAAGGCTCTTACGGCTCGGCCACAGCCATCCACGGCGGGCGGCGCGGCAAGCGATTTCGGTAATCACTGCGCGGTTGTGACGACGAGCTGACAGGCCGCCATCGAGATAGCGCGCAGTGATTATTGAATTCGCTTGCCGCGCCTCCCGCCTTGGCTGACTGTGGCCAGGCGTTTCGCCTCTTTTTATCAAGTGCGCAAACTAAGCAAATTTTGGGACCGCAGCCCGTGTTGAAGCCGGTTGCAGACCAAGAACTAAGCTAAGTTAGCTTAGCTTTAGATTCATATTTTTGATATTTGTGTACATAGTTTGCACTCTGCACATAATATGTATGAAAAATAACTCCAGCTAAACTAACTTAGCTTAGTGTTTTGTATGCAACTGGCAAAAGATTGCCGTTGACCTACTCAAGTACATTCGTTTCATAACTGTATGGATTGTAAGACTGTGGTTTGGTATACTCTAGTCACTCAAAATAATTTAGAATACATTTGACTGCTAGTATTATAGTAAGAATTCATCAGTGACAGTGCAGAGCCCAGTTGAGTGTTGATCAAACAATCATGCATTTAAAACCTTAAAACATCAAAATAAAGTGACTAAAGTTAATCTTGCCCACGAAAGAGATTCGTAAAGTTATTACCTATCCATAGAGATAAAGAGCTGAAAAAGACATAACATAATAAAGGTGCCGGTATATAAAAGGTGGTCTAGTGCTTCGCCCACGTGTGTAAGACGCAAGGGACCCGGGTTCTATTCCAGGGGGGTACATACAATTTGTATTCGGTTTGGTTTGTGGTAGGGCTTATTTCTGGTCCGCCTGACTAGCTACTATCATCTTACCTAAGTCTGATGCCATAACAACAATTTAAAAATTGTTGCGTTCCGGCAGTTAGAGGTCGTCCCTCAGTGGTGAGGATTCTGGGAGTAGTGCGCTTTGGCCTTATCGTCACTTAACATCAGATGAGGTGAAGGCCAAGCACTATCCCATTGTGCATACAAAAAAAGTATGTACGGAATAGTAATAGCTGTATTTCGTTCGTTATGTCAGACTCTATCACCAGTGGGCGGCGTGGGAAATTAAAGTAAATATATTATACTCAATCAACATCCACTCACCTCCAAGCCTGATTTTCCTGTTCTCCGCAAGTCGCTTGGCAAACGGGCTGGCGTACACTCTGTCGCCGGAAGGGGGCGCGGCCGGAGCTGCGGGGGCAGCGGCAGGGGCACGGGGGGGCGAGGCCGCGGGGGCGGGGGCGGGGGCGGCGGCGGGGGCGGGGGCCCCGGCCGCTGGCGCCGCTGCTGCTGTTATAATATACAGACATCAAGTATGGGGGAATATAGAACTTATATTATTATTATGAGGGGAGTTCAAAGTATTCTCGGTATGGATATGAAGAAACGGCAGAAAAATCTGAAATAATTTTATTTTTATATAGTCCTCTGGGGCCCCAATACACTTCTTACAACGCGAAATCAACTTTTCAACCCTCCAAAAAAAACTTTCCATCTCTGAAAAATGATCATCCATAGTGGCCTTAAACTCTTGATCGTCGAAAAATCACTTTCCACGAAATTATTTTTTCAGCTTCAGGAAAAAAAAATAGTCACTATAGGTGCCAGATCTTGGCTGTAAGGTGGTTGATGGATCTCTTTGAAACCACACTCTGAACAGCACTCTTGGCAACGCGCGCCGAGTGAATCGAACACCACCGTAGGCGATTTTCGTCAACATTTCGCGTCAGACGATTTGTTTTACTAGAAGCACGATTGTGAAAAACCGAACGATGGTCAATACAAATGATCAAAACAACTCTGCGCGAGCCGTAATGAGAGCGAACTTTGCAAATTCCTATTAAATTATTAAATAGACATAAGTATATACAAAACACGCAATACATTAAACAAATACCTCATTATTCTTAAGAAAAATTAAAAATTACTTTAGATTCTGTAAATACCAGTAAAAAACATGTCAAAGTGTACCAATTTGAGCATTTTTTATTTTTTTATTTCTATGTGATTAAAAGCATTTTTTTTAATTTTCTCTCTATAGGGAACTCCTTGACAATACAAAAAATAAGTGAAAAAATAAATATGAGTCGTATTCTTATTTGTTACAGCTGAAACGTTTTTGAAAAATACCTCTGACAATCAAATTTGAAATTCCACTTGAACAAATTGTCTTCATTTTAAAATACCTGACAATTTATTATGTTTTTCTCTCTATACGGCACTAATTTAAGAATTTTGCTGTCTAAAACTAAAGTTTACATCAATAATAATGCTTTCATTCTTTAGATAACTTCATTGGAAAAACACTAATTTCGTTGAAATGCAAATATACAGCCTTAAAGAGAAAGCTAAAATTTATACTAGAAAAAAAAACAACACTAAAATAATTATAGTGAAAGCTATACTAGAAAAACAAGACAACTTGTATCTAACTATGTACTTGTATGAGATAAGACTTGACTGGGGAAACACTACTTTTTTGGGTAGTCATGTAAAAATACTAATTGTTATATAACAAACTTATAATAATTTAACAGGAAAAGTGGCACCACCATTGGTGAATTGGTTGCACTGTATATTGTAAACTAAAAATAGCACAAATAAGAAGGAAGAATAGATTTCTATCGCACTTTTTAGTTATGATAGGTTTTTGCCAAATGAGGAAAGTAAGTTACTAGTTAATGAAACAGCTTTTTATGTAATATATGCTTTTATAGCGTACTTTATTTCCGTGATCTGTGGGAATCTACGCCATGTTTCGAAAGAGGTTATAAATTAGAGGTTTTTATAATGATAAAAACCGGCCAAGTGCATGTTGGGCCACGCGCCGTAGGGTTCCGTAGTTACCTTATACCTACCATATTTAATACCACCTATCATTTTTCGTCAGCAAAAATAACTTTGTTTTTCACAGTGTTGGTATGAATGACAAAGTTATATTTGCGGTTTTGGAAAATGTGCTATATCTCAAAAACTAATTACTATATCTCGTTCAAACCAATTTTGGTTGAAAGTGTTTATTAAGATCTATAGCATATCTTTTTTTTAGATTTTTCACTCTCATATTTCAAAGTTAAAGGGGGGGGGGGACACACATTTTACCACTTTGGCGGAATATATCTTTCAAACGGTTGACTTTGAGAAAAAGTTGTCCTAGAAACCTCAATGTCATTTTTAAAGACCTATATATAGACACCCAACACGTGTTGGTTTGAAGAAAATTTTTTTTTCAGTTTCAGTTCTATGTATGGGGAGCCCCCCCTTAATCTTTTATTTTTCTTATTTTTGTATTAAATTCGTTAAGCGGTTAATAGAATAGATCTACCTACCAAGTTTCAACTGTGTAGTCTTAATACTTTCGGAATAAAGTGGCTGTGACATACGGACAGACAGACAGACAGACATGACGAATCTATAAGGGTTCCGTTTTTTGCCATTTAGGCTACGGAACCCTAAAAAGCAAGGCCTAAGTGCTGATTTTGTTTTAATATTCAGTTGCATTGTTATTAACTAACTAATTAAATAGATGGCGCTAGTTTTCAAGTAAAATTGATAATCATATATAAACTACTGATATGAAATTCACAGAGTCTAGTGATTAATAAAATAACAATCCAAACAAATATTAACCTTTCTTTTTTACAGGAAGTGCAGGAGCTGTTGATTAAAACCAAGTTATACTTAAAAAAAAGGAAAATACAAACAACAGAACATAGAACCTCCACTTTTTAAACTCAGTTAAAAAAATCATACAAAACAAAGATTAGTTCACTAGCAATGCAGGTTATACACAAAACTGACTAATATATATCACAGAATAGATATAAGTACTACCGTACAGAAAGGACCCCACCCCACCCCGCGAATTCGTGTGTTGAATCGTGTGCACGTTTAGTCGTGTTTGTCAAATGTCAACTTATGTTGATATTCAAAGAAATGCGTCTTATCTTTATTTACCAAAAAGTTTGAATTATGAATTGAATGCCGCACATATTATATGATCATAGATACTGAATTTGAAATTGAAAGGACTGTGTAGGTACACTATAGGAATATTAATAATTAAATAAACCGACCAAGGACTCGTGCACGAAGGATTCCGTACCAAAAAACGGCAAAAAAAAAATACGTTTGTTGTATGGGAGCCCCCCTTAAATATTAATTTTATTCTGTTTTTAGTATTTGTTGTTATAGCGGCAACAGAAATACATCATCTGTGAAAATTTCAACATTCTAGCTATCACAGTTCATGAGATACAGCCTGGTGACAGACAGACAGACGGACAGCGGAGTCTTAGTAATAGGGTCCCGTTTTTACCCTATGGGTACGGAACCCTAAAAAACGATTTGAAACTATGCAGCATTCATGACGCATTGCAAAACTGGATCATAAAATTAGGATAAAAATATAACAAAAAACATTTTCTCCAGTAACAAAAAGTACAATTTGTTTTCCTATTTCTGTTACTAAATACTTACAATCATCCTTGAAGTCTTTGAATGCAGCAACATCCTCTTTTTTGGTCACTATGATACATAGCAATTTGCCTACCGGAACGCCTTTAGTTCCAGCCGGGATCAAAATTTTGCCCAAAAAGCCTTCTTCTGGTGTTTCAAAGCCCATAGTAGCTTTGTCAGTTTCAATTTCGCAAAGGAGGTCACCTGAAATGAGATTATTAATTGTAATAGTGTTAAGCTCAGCTGTTATTTTTAGCTCTTATTTAGAGCAATGACAATCCTTTCCTTACTTAATGTTATAAATGCGAAAGTCTGTTTGTTTGTTACGCCTTCACGTCTTACTTACTGAACTGATCATCATGAAATTTTACATACGTTGGCAGGGGTACAGAGAAGGAGATAGGATATATATATTGTTCCCGAGGGATAGCAAAACAAAAAACTTTCCACACAGACGAAGTCGCAAAAGGATGCTAGTTTTCCTATAATATGGTTCTTTCAAGAAATCCCACACGGCTACTGGTAGCCAGACGACAATGAAATATCTATTGGGTCTCATTTTTCTGGAGTTAAAGGGTTAAGTATTTATCGTAATAGCATTTAACTATGATGTTTTCTAATTCTATTGAGAGATTTTAATTTTCTTATAATAAGGTTCCTTTTGTTATCATAGACATAAGAAACATACAATATTAGTTATGTAATTAAATCCTGAGGTCAACTGCAGTCTACCTGTTTACCTCGAAGGCGATTTAGGTAGCTCGTGAGGTAAATAAACTGAATAGAAAAATATGAAAAATTAACATTTAATATCGAACACCTCACTAACACCTAAACTCTACCTTGCAGTCGACCACAATAAATATTTTTTAAACACAAGACCTCACAAGTAATAAGTTCGGCCACCCCTGCCATAGTCCATAAGTAATAATTATTAAAACAAAATGTTATTTAAAATGTTAAACAATGAACATACTTATACTTCAATAATAAAATAAAGTATTATTCTGTTACTTTTAATTTCTACTTCAAGTTCTCAGAGAAATATTGGCTCAAGCAGGTTTACATAATAAGCATAATCTTTATCTTGATGACATGTATAATGAATGTGACTCATTTTGACCTTAACAGTGTAAAGCAAATATGTTTGAGTAAATTGTAACATTTAATTATAGGTCAGCTTTACTTAACTAACGAAGAAGTTGAATGCTAAAGATATTAATCAAGAGACAATAAGAAATAACTACATACTTTTAATAAAAACTACAACTGCCATCAAACCCAGATATGATAGATACTGTTGTTTCTGTCTAAGTGTCAAGACACACTATGCTGAAGTTTCACGATTGAAGTTTGGCTTCGTTTGGCAACACTTTTCATATGAAAAAACGCAACGTAATTTCGGCATATTATGTCGTCTGTAATTCAAATAGCATTGCAGTCATAATCATGTCCAACTTCGGTCGTGTAATTTCGGTATAGTGTCATCATCATCATATCATCCGCACGACACCCACTGCTGGGTATAGGCCTCCCCTAAGGATCTCCACGACGATCGGTCCTGCGCTGCCCGCATCCAGTGGCTTCCCGCAACCTTCACCAGATCGTCGGTCCACCTTGTCGGGGGCCTACCCACGGAGCATACCCACGGCATAGTGTGTCTAGTTACTAATAATAGCTTTTACAACATTGTTTAACTATAGTAAGGCTGGATTAAAATTCTTGTATAATTTTACAGAAAATTAGCAATAGTAATAGTATGAAAATCACAGTATAATCACCCTCATTAAGTTTATCACCCTCCTTCTTCTCCCAACTGACAATAGAACCACTCTCCATAGTGGGTGAAAGAGCTGGAAGGTTCACCTTTATATGGGGTGGTAGACTGGCATAGTGCCGGAACTGAATGGTCCATTGTGGGGTCAAAACTGTCTTGGTTTCGTAAGATGATAATAATCTAAAAAGAAACAGGATGTAGTAACATTTTTACAAGTATTGGCTTTCTATTTTGACATATGGAATTAATGGCAGTGTAATTGTTTTTTTTTATAATATAAACAAAACTAGTCAACACATTGTTGCTTCTTGATATTACAGTCAAGTCTGTTTTACAGGATCCATCAGCACTCTTGTAATAGGTACCGGTGTCCATAAAAACGGAGCGGTTGACAATTCGCAGTCTTGACAGATATGACTTTTTGGTTATGCAACTGACACTGCCTGATAGGTATAAGAAACTAACGACAGCCATAATATATAGGTATTCATGTGGTAAAACTACCATTTCTCACACATTATCAAGAATAAATAAGTCACATATAACAATAAAACTTACTTGTTACAATTTTTCCTCCTCGCCAATTCCGTGCTCATACATCTTATCAAATTAGACCGTACGGCCTTTTTTAGGCTACTGTGAAGGGCTTGGTTTCGAGTAACGATCGTTCGCAACATTTTTCTCTTCAAAATTTAGCTAAATCTAAGCCGTCCAGGTAATTGGGACGGTTTATTGAGGACCTAGTCGAAAAGATCGACCTTCTTCAATTTGTAGGTCGTTGAAATTGTCATTTGTCACTGTCAGTCGTTGACGGAACAACAGACGAAAACAGAGGACTTTGGGTGCGTTCCTTTTGTAGTAGCTACAGTAGCTCGTAGAACATTTAAGGCAGTGCCTTGGCTGCCGGTACCGGTATCTAGAACAGTCACCGATACCGGTTGTAAGGACGGCTGCCGGAACCGGTTGCGAGGACGGCTGCCGGAATAGGTTCCGAAGACGGCTGCCAGAACCTATATCTAAGATATATTTTATCGTAGGTATATCATCGGATAGATGGATGGATGTCTGTACATACCTATTTTATTACGTTTAATAAAACCTTTTTAAGGATTTACATACAAACAAGACAGGTACCTAATCTTATGTAATCTTAGGGACGGAGAGTCAGGTTCAGGGTGGTTTGGTCCAGTTGGAGTAACGCCTTCGGGACTCTATGAGCAGTCAATAGAAGCTAAAAATCGAGTACTTTATAACCACAACCACCCATTTTTGCTCTTATTAGTTTTAAAGAACCCGTAGGAACAATACATTTAGGACACATTTTTTTCATAAAATGCATTTTTCCCGATTAAATCGAATCAAAATTTTTGCTATTTTTTTTTTACAATGACCGATGGATTGGTATAGCTTGACCATAAAGAGTTGACATAAATTGAGGGCACCACTTTCTATGTAAATACGTCAAAATCACGAATAATTTGGCAGCACTGACTACATTTATTACTGAAAGTTTTTAGTTCCATTTTATTTGATTTCAACTCTTTATGGTCAAGCTGTATCATCGTCCCCATCAATTTACGCCATGGGCATGATGTACAGTTTTCCAGATTTTGTCTATTATTAAAAAAAAACAAAGTTAAATTACTCGAAAAATATTACTCCCAAGAAAAAACGGTCTTAATAAAAATTGTTCAGAAAGATAGTCTCACCCTTCAAGAATCTTTTTTTTATCAACCATAGACAATTTTTGTTTCGTTCCGGTTCCCGTCCTTAATTATTTTTAACCGACTTCAAAAAAAGGAGGAGGTTCTCAGTTCGTCGGAATCTTTTTTTTTTTATGTATGTTACTCGATTACTCGAAGACGGCTGAACCGATTTGAAAAATTCTTTTTTTGTTTGAAAGTATATACTTCCAAGTTGGTCCCATTGTCATGAAATCAGGATCTGATGATGGGATCCTGGAGAAATCGAGAGAACTCTTCAAATATTATAGGCACATTTATAGCGATTTTAGTATTTTCTTAAGTAACTTGTGCATTTGCTTTCGAAAAGTACCATTTTGGTGAAGTGGAACTGATGATGAAGACCAGCATAGATGATCATCGGAACTATTCAATACGAAGTAGTTCACTGGTTTACGTCAATACGATTACTTTAAAATGGTTGCTAGGCTATTTATACTCATCATAATTCATATGGTGAAGTGGAGCTGATATTGAAGTACCAGGAGAACTCCTCAACAATAAACGCCCCTGCGTCGGGAAAAACAGTACTATGTAAAAGGTGATGAACCTTTGACATAAGGCGATTGTAACTTAGATAATATCATCACCAAATAAACTTACCACAAAAAAGTTTAAAATAAAAAAGTTTTTAATAAAAACAAAACCTCCTTCAAAAACCTGAAAATAATCTAACAAAAAACAGCTTCAAAAATAAATTAATGGCTCTAAAAAGCAAGAAATAAAATATTGAAATCGGCATAATAACTAACTCCTAAACTTATTATCCTCCTAAACTTATTATGCCGATAATACTTGTTGGTTACACAATGTGAATGAGAAGAATGTTTGAGACTATTGCAATACATGTATAAAACAAATATTTGTTTACAACAAGTATTCTACAAGTTTTGTATTAGACTAGTATTCAACATGTTTCTTGGTGAAAACGAGGGGTTAGGTACCTTCCCGTGAAAGGTCACATATGTTTCATTCGAAGCGTTATGGTGGGTCCATAGCGCATATTTAGCTCTACACAATCAACAAAAACATCTAAACATTCAACAAAAAAAAAGTACAAAGATTTTGTTTTGCGAAACAATGTTTTGTTGATTGTGTAGAGCAAAACACGCGCTATAGACCCAGCCTTAGAAAAATCACGTGATCATAAAAAAAATTTTTCATGTCTTCTTCTTCTTATTTTTGTTTTGGCAATCTACTTTCTTCTTGGAAGTATTTTTTTGCCAGTGTCAAGTGTTGAATATTTCTGTGATAGATTGTTTCAGTTTACATTAGAATGCGGGTGCATCGCATTCCAATGCTGCTTGGAGCATTTGGCACCAAGTATATCAAGACAGTTTACTTGGTAAGTCCTGCCGAAGTAGCCACCACTACAGTAAAAGTCTCGGCTTCACACAACCAAGATCGTACCTATTTCAATTATCCCACATATTGTTCAGTTGCGTAGACACTTGTACCACAAAACTGCACCAATTTTAAGACACAATATCCACTATGAATCAATTTGCAAATAATTAAAATAGACACCGAACTGAACATGACAAATGGCACCAAAAAACTCCTTTTTTTCATGTCAGTGCACGTGATATAACGTCAAAAAATCTATCGTGTCTACAAGCCCTTATTCACCACGCAGTTGCGATTGCGAATCATGTTTACCGGCACTCTATGGCGATCAATGACTCAGCGATCAGCCTGCTGGAATACACCCAAACCATAGACACACTCTCTGCGCTGTATGTCAGTTTGACATTGACAGCTAACCTCTCTTTTCTTTCTGTCAATCTTGTGTTGATTTGATATCAAAAATGGTGAGAATATTATTTTAATTTATCTTTACAATCATAATCCTAAATTATTGATTACCGTGTGCAATTATATACTATCAGTGTTACATTGATGGTGCAGTTTTAATTTTGTAGCAGAACTTCCGATTGTGATTGTGTAGAATCTAAGTTATGTAGGTAGATTTTGAACTCGATCCTACAATACTTGTTCTAATGATATTTGCAGGCCAAGCGTACAAAGAAGGTTGGAATTACCGGCAAATATGGTACTCGTTACGGTGCCTCTCTACGTAAAATGGTCAAAAAGATGGAAGTGACCCAGCACGCTAAATACACTTGCTCCTTCTGTGGAAAGGTTAGTTGACATCTCATTACCAGCATACACAATAGCCTAATTCACATATGTATGCTCCTTGCCTCTAGTTAGAAAATTAATAATAATGATACTTGGAGAAAAGTATTTTGCTAGTTGTTCAATCTGTGCCAGTTAAAACTAAAGTTTTAGCAAAACAGTCCTTGTAAAACAGGTCTGAGGCCGTATTACAAGCTCTTATACAAATCCTAACAACCTGCCAGGTTTATAAATTGCTGTAGTAACATCTCTTTGTTATTCTGCCTCTCTCGAGAGAGATTATGATAGCCAGTCCGAAAACTGCCTGAAATTAAGCCCCTCCTTAGGAAATAATTACTAACTGGTTTTGTCATAATGCCTATAAAGTTAAAAAATAAGATTTGTACACAGCACTACCAAAAGACAATGCTATGATCCCGAAGAAAAAAAAACCCAGAGTCGATTAAAATAACTTATGTATGGAGAGGTAGACCAGACATAGTATGTCCCAAATATGCAATTTGATTTCACTTAAACAATCCCCAACATAAAAAAAAAGTTTTGAGAACGCAGGGTATTACATTGTCACTATGTACTATGTCATAGTGCATTTGTGTATAACAAGTAAGTAGTTTTGTTACAGTGATGCTAAGACTCAGAAGCTCTCACGGCGGAGCTTGACAGCTGATCGTACTCGATCACGTTTGTTAAGCAACGCTCGGTCCGGCCAGGTGTCGGATGGGTGACCGTTAAGTGGGAGTATAACTGAGCACTTCCATGCTTTGGAGGGCACGTAAAACCGTCGGACCCGGCTGTTGTCATTTGATAACAGTCGTTAAGCCAAGTCAGAGGCCTTACAGGCGGCTTCATAATCTCTAACACCAGAGGTAGCGTATCAGAGGGAGTGGAGTCTATGAAAAAGAGGTCTTTAGAAACAAGTACTATATAGTTTTTATTTTTTACAGCTAATGCAATCATAATATTCATGATAATCACCGTTGAAATACTCAAAATATTTTGCGTATTAACTTAATGTTGGGGATTGTTTAAGTGAAATCAAATTGCATATTTGGGATATACTATGTCTGGTCTACCTCTCCATACATAAATTATTTTAATCGACTCTGGGTTTTCTTTGTGGCATTCTCCTTTAGTTAAAACCTATATGAAATGTGGAGTATGTTGTTTCGGAATAATATTGACATGGCTAGCGATTCGAGCGGTGAGTTATTACTTCTCTACTACATCAGACGACATCCCACTTCACCCAAGCTTTCTCGGTCACACCCCAATGCGAATAGTCTGCTAATGTGTAACTATAAAAACACGGATGCTTTTCCACTTCGGACGAATTGTATTATTTCTTTTTCACTGAACTGCAGCTTAGTTTTCAGTTTCCATTAGTAATCAGATGTGCGCAACCAGCATGACTGGTTGGTCGCCGGTGATTAGTTACTAACATGTTACAAATCAGTTTGTGATTTGTAACATCGTGTATGAACCGCCACTAAAATACTAGTGCTGTGACATTTAAGAATCTCATTGGTGATTAGAGTTTGAAACTAGTTTATTTTGAGTAGGGCCTAAGAGGTCATAATACGGCCTCTGGTTTCTTATATTAAAGTTTAATAAAGTGCAAGTACAAATTCTGGCAAATATCTTGACACTCTTTTCACAGAGTGGGGAAAGTTTGCACTTGCGAGAGAATAGCAGCGTGTGCCCCTCTCCTGCTGCCCTCGTACCTCACCGCCATGCATACCCAAAATATGCGTTCTGCACAATCCCCACCCGATTTCAAGATGTTTGCCGGCTACTATAATTTTCGTTAGCGCAAAATTATAAAGCCTTCAATCAGCCATTTCATTGAAATGAAGTTTGAAGTCGATAAGATCATAATTCAAGATTAATCCAATAATTTATCTTAAGTTTTATGTTTGTTTATGGTTGTGAAATAAATAATGTTATGAAATATTTTAATCTCATACAAATTGTTAATGTTATTTCAGGATGCCATGAAAAGGTCTTGTGTTGGCATCTGGTCATGCAAGCGCTGCAAAAGGACAGTAGCCGGAGGTGCTTGGGTTTTCTCCACAACGGCTGCATCCTCGTGTCGGTCTGCTGTAAGAAGATTGCGTGAAGTCAAGTAAACATCTGACTTAGTGTAAGGCAATAAACAAAAAACACAAGTCTTAGTTTTATTTTAAAATTAGCCCATTAGCAAAAAGAAAGCTATTAAATAATTAAATATGGTTTGACAGAGATATCATTTTTGTCTCCAAAGGTGGTACATTTTGTAGGATGGTTATATGGTTAAGGTTTTTCTTTCGGACTGTATGATGTTTCACTACCCCTTGTAGATTGAAGAGTTAATTAATTCTATCTAAAGTGGCATACTAATTTCCCAGCAAAAATGTAAACAAAGAAACGTCACTGTCAAATTGACAAACTGACCCTGATCAGATATTGAAAAACCTTTGGTCACTTTTGTAACTTTTTAATTTTGAGTCATTATAAATAAATGTCATCCAGGATAATTTTAAAGTAGGGTGGTAATTAGAAATTTTATCTTTATAACCTATCATAATTTTTGATGTTAAAAGTTCTTAAAACGAACTGATAAGAAAACTTTACTTAGATATTGACTGTATTTAAACTATCCAAAAAATATGTAGCATCTACAAATGTTACTACTACAGCTACTACTCGTAATACTAATTTTTATGAAATTTTATAAAATGACCAAAGGCACAGAATACATAATAGTACAAGCCAAAGGTTGATATGTACATACGGTTTGCAGTTGATGTGTACACAGCATCATATATTTTTTTTCTACTATAAAACTATTATTATGAAATATTAAATTATATTACTGTTTTTGCCGCAAAACTCATGATTCAGAATATTTATCTAATCAATTTTTATTAGGTTACTTAGCAATATACTATTTATTTTCGTGTTGTTTTGATCTGGCAACACCTTTGTTTACATTTTTGCTGGGAAATTAGTAATGCGACTTTAAGCTTAGGCTGCTTAGATAGACTGCACTGCCCTGCATGCAGTCTGTAGGTATTTATTTAACTGCATGCAGTTATACTATATGAATTCGTACAACTGTGGCACCAACATGCGTCAGCATCATTGTAGTCTGGGCACCAACTACGATGTCATCTGCACTTGTGTGGATTTGATAACTTGATATACCTATTAACTGCACACAGTCGGTGACTTCAACTTCACTAGCTGAAATCGCTACAGCGTGCTGGAACTTGGAGCGAGGCCCCATTAGTGCGTTGCGTCGTCGCTGCTTCGTTTTCCATATATTTTTTATGACATGCCCCATTAGACCGATGCGTCGTCGCGCGCGACGTTTCAACGGATCGACGGACAAGAAGCTTGATGCGCTGCGTCGTCGCCGCTCAGCTGCGACGACGGACGGCCAGTAATCCACTGCTACGAGGAAGCTAGACGAGCCGCCTACCCTCTTGCGTTGCGTTGTCGCAGCGTCAACGCAACGCAGGTTTGGCATACTGGAGCGAGGCCCCATTAGTGAGTTGCGTCGCGTCGTCGCAACGGAACAACGCATTGTATGCCACACCTGCGTTGCGCGACAACGCAACGCAAGAGTGTACGCTCGGCACCCTGATTATCTAAAAAGAAACTATTTAGCGACCGGTTTCATTCCACATACATTGCTACTTTTCTTTGGTATGTTTTTTTTTAATCCAAAAAGAAGTAGCAATGGATCACTATCATCTGTGAACTGCAACCGGTCTCTAGGTGGTTTCTAATTAGATAATCAGCCCGCCGATCACTGGCCGTAGACGCAGCGCATCACCCTCCCTCCCGCTTCGTCTCTTGTCCGTCGATCCGTTGAAACGTCGCGCGCGACGACGCAACGCTCTAATGGGGCATGTCAAATTAAAAAACAAAAAACCGACTTCAAAACCCCACTCTACCTCTAAAAAGCAATAAATAATATTGAAATCACTAAATAAACCCGACTTCAATAGACGTGTTTTATAATATTATCATTGTTATAAAACACGTCTATTGAAGTCGGGTGGGGCTGGAGCAGAACTTTTTTTATTCTAACAGCCCCACTCGACTTCAATAGACGTGTTTTATTACAATGATAATGCGTATCTAGTGACTTCAATATTATTTATTGCTTTTTAGAGGTAGAGTGGGGTTTTGAAGTCGGTTTTTTAGGGTTCCGTAGCCTAAATGGCAAAAAACGGAACCCTTATAGATTCGTCATGTCTGTCTGTCTGTCTGTCTGTCCGTATGTCACAGCCACTTTATTCCGAAAGTATTAAGACTACACAGTTGAAACTTGGTAGATAGATGTATTCTGTTAACCGCTTACCGAATTTAATACAAAAATAAGAAAAATAAAAGATTAAGGGGGGGCTCCCCATACATGGAACTGAAACTGAAAAAATTTTTTTTCTTCAAACCAACACGTGTTGGGTGTCTATAGATAGGTCTTTAAAAATGACATTGAGGTTCCTAAGACAACTTTTTCTCAAAGTTAACCGTTTCAAAGATATACATCGCCAAAGTGGTAAAATGTGTGTCCCCCCCCTTTAACTTTTGAAATAAGAGAGTGAAAAATCTAAAAAAAATATATGCTGTAGATCTTAATAAACACTTTCAACCAAAATTGGTTTGAATGAGATATAGTAATTAGTTTTTGAGATATAGCACATTTTCCAAAACCGCAAATATAACTTTGTCATTCATACCAACACTGTGAAAAACAAAGTTATTTTTGCATACGAAAAATGATAGGTGGTATTAAATATGGTATGGTATAAGGTAACTACGGAACCCTATGGCGCGTGGCCCGACACGCACTTGGCCGGTTTTTGTTTTTTAAAACATTTTTTTGTATCTTTTTCTTTTTAGTGTAAGTACCTTCTGTATTATTAGTATTATCTAGATAGATGGAAAATCGGTTTGGCCAAACGTGAGATAATCGCGGACAACCATGCATACGGATCAAACTGAGAAGAGAACCTCCTTTTTTGAAGTCGGTTAAAATACCGAAACCTTGAAGTGTAACAAATACTTTTCTGAAAACCGCATCAAAATTGGTTCAGCTAAACGCGAGATAATCGCGGACAAACAAACATACATACGAGTCAAACTCAGAACCTTCTTTTTTTGAAGTCGTTTAAAACACTAAAACCTTCTCCTAAGTATAACAAATGCTTTTCTGAAAACCGTATCAAAATCGGTTCAGCCAAACGCGAGATAATCGCGGACAAACATACCTACATAATACGAGTCAAACTCAGAACCTTCTTTTTTTTGAAGTCGGTTAAAATACTAAAACCTTCTCCTAAGTGTAACAAATACTTTTCTGAAAACCGCATCAAAATAGGTTCAGCCAAACGCGAGATAATCGCGGACAAACATACATACATACATACAGGGGCCTTACTATGAGCTCTTATAGCAGGACTTAAATTGAACTGCCTGACTTTTTCGTACTATGACCTCAAAGGTAAGTTTGAAAGCAGGCCTTAAACAGTCCTGTTTAAGGCCTGCTTTTGAACTGAACGGCTCAAGGGTGGTTTCTTATTTGCTGATGGTAAGCCCCCAGGTCAAACTGAGAACCTCCTTTTTTTTGTTTTTTGAAGTCGGTTAAAAATATATGGAAAACGACGCTGCGACGACGCAACGCAATGGGGCCTCGCTCCAATGCGTTGTTCCGTTGCGACGACGCGACGCAACGCACTAATGGGGCCTCGCTCTTACACTAACTACGCGCGGTTTTGGCGGTGCAGTCAATCTACCCCTGATTACGATGAAATAGGGAATATGAGATGTGGATTATTTACTACAGTACGGCGCATATATCTTGAAACTTTTTCGACGGAGTGAGGATAAGTTCGCGCATGTGCTCTTGTGAGCGACCAATAGCGCGCGCCTCTCTCCCACCGCCCGCGCCCTTCACCGCTACGCCTGCCACGCGTTCCGCGCAATCCTCACCCGATTTCAAGATATATGCCTCGTACTGTACATAGGTTTTTTACATTGTAGGTATTGACAGCCGGACAGAGGCGTCTCTAGCTCATGTAGCGCCCGGGTTCAATCATTACCCTAGCGCCCTCTAGTGCGTGCTGAGCGCCAGTGTCAGATTAAGCCAGGCCCTTGGTTTGCTATAAGTTATGGTATTAAAACTAGGGTTACCACCTTCGTAAGGGAGGATGTCTATTAGGATGCGCCAAATGCCTGATTTTTCTGAAAAATGCCTGTCTATAATGAAACAAAGGTTTTAGTCAGTTTTCTAATAATCTTTTAATTTCGCCTATCTTTAGTAAAAAATTCAGTCACGCAGCACAATTTTTGGTCAGTTCAATAGAGCGCCGCCGCCACCGGCCGTAGAGCGTAAAGTTGCACTCGAGGCGTAGGTAGGTTCTGAACGCGCCTCACTCAACTCATGCGAGGCGCTTATACTGCACTTAGGGTGGTCAACATGTCTTTGGCGAAAGACTATGCCATGATGAAGACGATAGTTTGTCGGAATTTGTCGCCAAAAACTAGAATTTGTTGGTCTTGCGTTTAGGAGATACGTGTGGCGCAGCTGTAGAGACTTCTCTACAGCTGCGCCACACAGATCTCGAAAACGGAAGGACGTAGCGAAAATCTGATTACTCGTGTGTGTAGCCGTTAATTTGTCGGAATTTGTCGCACAAAAACCAGAGTTTGTCGGGCTTGCGTTTAGGAGATCTGTGAGGATACGCTGTGGATACCTTTCTACGTGGATCTTGAGAAAGGAAGGTCGTAGCGAAAATCTGATAACTCGAGTGTGTAGCCGTTAGTTTGTCGGAGTTTGTCACCAAGAATCAGAGTTTGTCGATCTTGCGTTTAGGAGATATGTGAGGATACGCTGTGGAGACCTTTCTACCTGGATCTCGAGAACGAAAGGTCGTAGCGAAAATCTGATTATTCGTATGTGTAGCCGGTAGTTTTCCCGAGTTTGTTCTCAAGTTACAGACTTTGTCGACACCCCTTTCCAGAGAAATAAGGGGTTTGTTTTTTATGATCATAGTCTTAGAGCCGAATCCAAAATGCGTAAGCAGAATAGTTGTTTTGTATTATTTTGTGTACATAGTTAATATTAAATCCTAAATTGATATGATTAAATGAATTTTGTGAGGAAATATGAACGATTTCAATTAATTTCTCGAATAGTAATTGATGTATTTAACGTTTGTATCGACAACGTTTGGTATCTGGGGCCCTATTTTTGAATCGCTCGGCAGGCGTCGGGCGCTCTTTTCGACTGATTTTCGTTCGACATACGACTCAAAACAATGAGATGTCAAACGAAAATCAGTAGAAAGAAACGAGCGCTCGACTGGAGTCGAGCGATTCAAAAATGGGGTCCCTGCGGGCTGATTATCTAATTAGAAACCACCTAGCGACCGGTTGCAGTTCATAGATGATAGTGATCCATTGCTACTTCTTTATGGATAAAAAAAAACATACCAAAGAAAAGTAGCAATGTATGTGGAATGAAACCGGTCGCTAAATAGTTTCTTTTTAGATAATCCGCAGGCTGATTATCTAATTAGAAACCACCTAGCGACCGGTTGCAGTTCATAGATGATAGTGATCCATTGCTACTTCTTTTTGGATTAAAAAAAAACATACTAAAGAAAAGTAGCAATGTATGTGGAATGAAACCGGTCGCTAAATAGTTTCTTTTTAGATAATCGGTGCAGGGTGCCGGTCTTCTACTCTATATACGTGGTGTATCGTACAGTCGCGTACATCTATCCTAAAAATGTAAGTAGTATTTTAATCAGTACGTCATGCTAAGCGAGTTTCATGAGGTTTTATTTGGTTATTTATCGATGTACCTTTAGGAAAATGGTCAATAAAATAAAATGAGTGAAAACAACGTAAAGTATGGTATGATTAATGTGCGATTAATTTATAAAATATAATATTTTCTCTTTTTTGATGAATAGTTTTTAAAACTTTTCTTGTGGTAAATTAAAAATGAAAATAGCTGTTTCATTTTAATCGATTGTCTGACATCTGTAAAGGTGTTGCATTCGAATGTTGAAGGTAATTCTTCACATTGATGAAATAACGCTGGCTTACAGCGTGAACGTAAAAAGTACTAGAAAATTTCGCCGCTCCCACTAGCGACTCGGTAGCATAATTGGTCAGTGCATTGGGCCGGAATCCCAAGGGTGCGGCTGTTTGGACTTATAATATAATATTACTAGCGGCCGCCCGCGGTTTTACCCGCGTGGTTCCCGTTTCCGTGGGAATATCGGGATAAAAAGTACCCTATGTTTTAATCTAGGATATCTACTATATGTGTGCCAAATTTTAATCAAATCCGTTCAGTAGTTTTTGCGTGATTGAGGAACAAACATCCAAACCCACAAACTTTCACATTTATAATATTAGTAGGATCAGTCCCTTCAGACTGTGTTTATCAAAATGATTTCTTAGACAAGCTATACATATTACAATAGACATAGAAAAATTTTCGCTGCGCTCAAGAAGACCAACAGAGCATGGAAAAGAGAAGTTAACATGATACGGACACGGTCTATGTAAAAAAAGACAAATAGGATCAAGTGACATGTGCCAACATTTTTTACAGTAAGAGCCCCTAGCGCCCCGCCTAGCAAATGAGCAATCACAGTTTGTTTAAAATATTTGTTAATCTTAGTTAGAATTTAAAATAAAGGTATCGTGGAGCCATGGTGTCTTGTGCTCCAAGTAATTGTGATGTGACAAAAAGAAACAATCCAAGTAATCACACTTTTCACAGGTGAATAAGATATTGCCACCTTAGGTTATTTATATGTCTAGATAGAGTCTTAAGCTTCGTACAGACTGAGGCGAGCGAATCGCGCGCGTCGCTCATTTTGACAGATTTTGATCACGTAACTCAAAGCAATAGCCATAGCCATTGCCATACCAATTTCTTTGACAATTGCTATGGCTATGGCTATCGCTTTGAGTTACGTGATCGCACTCGCGAATTTCGCGCGGAATTCGCCTCAGTCTGTACGAAGCTTTAGGCTTTTGACGTATTAAACAAAACAGGCCAACTTTTTTAAGGTGGTGTGCATTTTTAGCATCATCGCGTCCAAAGAGTATTGTAATAAAAACTATGGCCGGCTCACACTACTGACAATGTGTGCGTGTTTTGGTCACCCAACTGTTGGGTGATATTTTTTTCGACGCTGTCGTAGCTTCGACTGTCTATCTTGACATATAAATAATCTAAGATTGCCACACATTTCTCTAAAACCAAATTTCGCTACATTTATTCGTTTATCGACGAAGAAAACAGTATGAAACAGTTTATTAATTTCCTTTTTCATATATAGTCATATTTTATGTATCTAAGTCATATTTTACGTATCTCATATAAAATGTATACATTCGTTTTTCGGATCACCTGTTTATTGACATTGTTGTTCTTTGACATTCTATTTATATGCATTTTACTAATAATGATGCGTTCATAATAGTAATAAGTAAAATTTTAGTGGTCAAACTAAGGTCAAACCAAAGAGGATATAATCACTACGTGGTCAAACATGTCTATCACCAACTCGATGTTTTTAAGTTTTCAATAGAAAACTTTTCAAAACATCGGATCGATTCGATGTTTTTCATTGCAAACATCGATGTTTTCGATGCATCGATGTATATCGAATATCCCTACCGTAGACAAAGCTCTCTCGAGCTCGAGAACATAGGAATGCGAGCATGAGTATCTCGATCTCAACCCGACAAAAGTGACATTTCGGTGTAGACAAGCCATTGTTCTGTAAATCGAATCTTATCTCGATGTTGGTCATGCTACGCGTGCAGGTAGAAATGTCTCCACAGCGTATCCTCACATATCTTCTAAACGCAAGATCGACAAACTCTGCTTGTTGGTAACAGACTTCGACAAACTAACGGCTACACACATGAGTTATCAGATTTTCGCTACGAACTTCCTTTCTCAAGATCCAGGTAGAAAGATCTCCACAGCGTATCCTCACATATCTCCTAAACGCAAGACCGACAAAATCTGGTTCTTGGTGACAAAATCCGACAAACTACCGGCTATACATACGAGTAATCAGATTTTCGCTACCGCCTTGCTTTCTCAAGATCCAGGTAGAAAGGTCTCCACAGCGTATCCTCACATATCTCCTAAACGCAAGACCGACAAAATCTGGTTCTTGGTGACAAAATCCGACAAACTACCGGCTACACATACGAGTAATCAGATTTTCGCTACGACCTTCCGTTTTCGAGATCTGTGTGGCGCAGCTGTAGAGACGTCTCTACAGCTGCGCCACACAGATCTCCTAAACGCAAAACCGACAAACTCTGGTTTTTGTGCGACAAATTCCGACAAATTAACGGCTACACACACGAGTAATCAGATTTTCGCTACGACCTTCCGTTTTCGAGATCTGTGTGGCGCAGCTGTAGAGACGTCTATACAGCAGTACAGCTGCGCTACACGTATCTCCTAAACGCAAGACCGACAAATTCTGGTTTTTGGCGACAAATTCCGACAAACTATTGTCTTCATCATGGCATAGTCAAAAAGTCAGATTTCCAACTTTTTTTGTGGCACAGCTGTAGTCCGGCACGTCTTCTGAGGAGCTTCCACTGTGGAAGCTCCTCAGAAGACGTGGAAGTTCCACACATATGAACATATCCTTATCCTATCATTCCATACATACATACATATGAACAGGCCACAGACCATACAATACAGGCTTAATAATATAGTAAATTCATTCATATTATAGTAATATTATATTCAATAATATTATAGTAAATTGTAGTCTGTCTCACTGTCTGTATTTTCAAAAGTAAGTGAGTACACAATTTTATCTCATTTCACCCAGTTTAAAACCTCTAGTTTTATCTTTTAGATAAGATATGATCTTATTTGTAGATTTGAGACAATCTGACTTCAGCAGGCATAAATAAGAACTTAAGTTTAGTTTTAAAAAATATATTTTAAGTTGAAAAATTACATTTTATTTGTTACTGTACTGTATATAAAAATATTTCCTAATAGGTAGTACATCTCTATAGCACCAACAATCTTAAGTACTTTAAATCATATTTTACAATTTCTTAAGTATTTTAGAGATAACAGTTTACAAGTCTTGATTTTCTGTCCTTATATTTATAACACTTAAAAACAAATAAGTAATAAAGACTTCTGAATTTTGAATGGCACAGATACCTATGAATAAATATAAATTCTTCACACATTGTTGTCCTTTTCAATTACAATACGTAAGTTCATTTAGCAAAAACAATAATACTTTTAATCTCCTAAATCTGCATCATCATCATCAATTATATCTAATATACGGAATGCGACACCCAATAAGGCAGTGCCAAGTAAGTCTCCAAGTGCTGTCAAGTATGGTATTGCTGAATTATCAGGGTCCATACCAAATTTCCACATCCATAACACCATGTAATGACTAATTAATAACAACAAAAACACTTGTAACATTGCAGCTGACATATAGAAAAATATGAATGTGGGTGTCATAGATGTATGTCCTGCCCTTAAATAACCTATAGTGTAAATAAATATCAGTTGGCCAGGTACTACCATTAATAAAAGTAATTTTGTAGTGTTGCTAATGACAGAGCCTTCTTTTTGTCCTGTATGAAAAGCTGTGGACATCCTGGATGCATGGACTGCCACCATATTGCCTCCTATGCCATTTATGACTAGTTGGTATACTGCAATACCTTTATATTTAGACACAGTGTAATCTAATATTAATCCACCTGCACTACTAATAACCATTGCAGACACAACAGGCACCCATCCTTCATCCAAAGCTTGTCTTGTGAAATCATTTTTCCAGGCAATATAACCACACAGTGGCACAACAACTGCACCAATTATGATAATAATAGATGGGAGTATCACACTTGTGCCAATAGACTTGTACAACAGAGAAGCTATCCAAGACAACAGTGCCAAGGTTGTTAGATCACCCAAACTAGCTGCTATAGGTGTTGCAATGTTGTCTGGGTTTATATTTATCTTCTTAGAGAACACAACAACACCAATCATAATCAAACCAAGAACAAAACTCGCAAATGAAGCTGTGAGAACACTTGACGCACACAACAATAATGCATGATGTATATCAAACTGTCCTTTCGGTATCCAACCCATAGCCACAGCTGCTGATGCTGCCAGGAAGCCAACCAGGACTGCTTGACATTGGATTAAACACAAATTACCCATAACTAATGAACCTAAGCTAGTATCAAGATGTCCCAAGTGTGCATTAGTGGAGAGTCTTGATGCTAGAGTCATTTCTAGATTTCCCTTAAGTCCCAGCAGAGCTGGAACTAATATGTAAACCTCTGACACTTCTTTGAAAACAACCCAATGTTGCACAACGTCGAGGAGTAGACTCGCCGCCACCATACCAAAACCGGCGAGTAAAAAAGATAAAAACATTTGCACACCTGCGAACCATGAACTCTCTTTTCCATATTTTATGTCCGGCGGTTTCGTATTGTTCGCAACCAGTCTATACGCATTCGAATTAACTTCCGTTTCACTGGAGCACTCGGATGCCCTCGCCATTCTAGAATTATTGTTCTTGATTCTGTTCATGATCACAAATTATTATATCATTAAATATATATTAACACTAATTAAACAAAAGTTTGTACGACCCAAAAAAAGACATACTAAAGATTGATCCTCCGTTTTACTGCGGTATCGACGAGATGGTTTCCAAATATTTATAAAATAACTTCACTGTTGGTAGGAGCTCGTTTAGTCGTACACTTATTTTATTAAGATAAAGAATTAAAACAAAATAAATATTATATTTTTGTGCTAATCGACAGCTCGACACGATCAACAGATGAGCTGTCAGCTGACTGACATTTGAATTTGACAGTGGGTGCAATCTCTTCTTCTTCTTCTTCTTATTTTTGTTATGGCAATCTACTTTCCTCTTGGAAGTAATTTTTGCCAGTGTCATGTTTTGAATAGTTCAGTATTTCTTGATTTTCTAGTAGATTGTTTCAGTTTACATTAAAATGCGGGTGCATCACATTTCAATGCTGCTTGGAGCATTTGGCAGCAAGTATATCAAGACAGTTTACTCGGTAAGTTTTGCCGAGGTAGCGACCACTACAATAAAGTCTCAGCTTCACACAACCATGATCGCGCCTATTTCTATTATCCCACATATTGTTCAGTTGCGTAGACACTTGTACTACAAAACTGCACCATTTTTAAGACACAATATCCACTATGAATCAATGCGAATAATTAAAATAGTCACCGAACTGAACTCGACAAAATCCCGCCAAAAACCGGGTGCAATCTCCCAAATCTCTTCTTTTTCTTCTTAATTTTGTTTGGCAATCTACTGTCCTCTTGGAAGTAATTTTTGCCAGTGTCAAGTGTTGAATAATTCAGTGGTATATTGTTTCAGTTTACATTAAAATGCGGGTGCATCGCATTCTGATGCTGCGTGGAGCATTTGGCACCAAGTATATCAAGACAGTTTACTCGGTAAGTTCTGCCGAGGTAGCCACCACTACAGTAAAAGTCTCGGCTTCACACAACCAAGATCGCGCCATTTCAATTATCTCACATATTGTTCAGTTGCATAGACACTTGTACCACAAAACTGCACCAATTTTAAGACACAATATCCACTATGAATCAATTTGCAAAAAATTAAAATAGTCACCGAACCGAACTCGAGTGAATGGCGCCAAAAACTCACCATTATTTTGGTTTGGCAATCTACTCTCCTATTTAGGGAGTAATTTTTGCCAGTGACAAGTGTTGAACAGTTCAGTGGTAGTGGTAGACTGTTTTAGTTTACATTAGAATGAGGGTGCATCGCATTCCAATGCTGCTTGGAGTATTTGGAACCAAGTATTAGCAAGACAGTTTACTCGGTAAGTTCTGCCGAGGTAGCCACCACTACAATAAAATTCTCAGCTTCACACAACCAAAATCGCGCCTATATCCATTATCCCACATATTGTTCAGTTGCGTAGATACTTATACCACAAAACTGCACCAATTTTAAGATTCAATATCCACTATGAAACAATAGTCATCAAACCGAACTCGACAAAATGGCTCCAAAAACTCCTGCCAAATCTCTGTGTCATCGTTCTAAGGTGTCATCGATCGCTATAGAGTACATTTTAAGCCCCATCTTACACGGCGCGACTGAAAATAAACTGGTTGCAAACTCCAATCACCAATGAGTTGCAAAACAGTCACACCACTAGTATTTCAATGGCGGTTCGTTCATGACCAAGAACCTTATATATGACTCTGGACATTGCGTCACCTTTCGGGGCTTGAAGAACGAACGATTTTAGTTTTTCTTTTCTTTCATTAGGGTGACAACAATGTTGTCCATTCGTAGGACAGTCACTACCAATAGGTACTTACTACAGACTATCAACTTATGCCTACGGCTTAAGTTTTTTAGACAACCAATCCAAACATTCAAAAGTGTTTAGATTCTAAACATTTGAATGTTTAGAATAGTTTAGATGTTTGTTAATGCCAAAGTTTGTATGTTTGGGTATCTCTAAACGTTACAAACTTTCGCATTTAGGATATTACTGCATTTATAGGATTATTACTACTCTTGACCAACCATATTATAACCTTTCTATATATTCATTCAAACCCCCCTTTGGCCAGCGGCGGCGCAACACAAAATATTTACTTAATGAATTATTTTCGGTTGGCTCCTCTCCGGATGGACGATACTGTTTTGGAATGGTGGTCACACTGGGGGTCAAGTCTGCACTATTGTTAACATTATATAATCGTGTTTCAATGGTGTTTGAACGGTAATGCTTTTTGACACAGTTCTTGATTCTTAAACCCAAAACTGAGACACAGTGTCTTACGGGTTTGGATTTTTAGGAAAAACAATGTGTTTCGATTTTGGGTTTACAAAAACAAGAATTGTGTCAAAAAGCATTACCATTCAAACACCATTGAAACACGATTACGGCGTTAGTCACGATAAAAGCAAACTTGACCCCTTGGTCCTGTACGGTCCGGCTGGTTAAAAGTCAAAACTTGGGGATACGTGGTGAGGTTTTAGACTTAGGTACACCTGACCTGCCCTTCCACCCTAAAGTCACGTGTATTTTTATTTTGTACAATGAGGAATGTCCAAAAAACAAATTGGCTGAATATTTTTATAGGCAGGAATAAGCGCCCTTAGTAATAGAAAAAAGTTTCAGAATTTTCGGTTGTGTGAAAAAAAATATTAAGTCTCATCATTAGTCATTGTATTAAAAAAAGTTGCAATATAAAATGTCAAAACTGCATTAATTTGGCCGTTGAAAACAATTTGTGTGATGCTCCGGGGCGGGACCACCTTAAGCTAAGTTAATTTAATAAGCAAGAAAAAAATGTATATAAAATGTATAAAATTGTATACTCAATTAAAAAAAATGTATATCTATAGTTTCGTTGTAAACATTATATCAATGTGGGTCCGCTGGAGAGCATACTCCCCAGCGGGACCACCACGATAATTCCGTTACTGAAGGCTTTTCAAATTCGCTTATGACACCAAAAAAATGTATATTAAATGTATACAAATCTACTATAGTCAATTTGATATTTAGTTAAGTCTATACCAATTTACGACCACTTTTAAATTTCCTTTCAGAACATTAGAGAATCATGAGCGTCAAAATGGCGGGTGTATCATGGCGAATCGAACTGTCTCAAATACCAAAAAATGTACCTAAAATGTACTATTTAGTACCTGGAATAAAAAAAATGTACCTTAATTAGAACCATTAAACATAAAATATAACTACATAAAAAAGTACCTTAAAAGTACACAAGGAAAAAAAAACACATGCTCGATTACTTAAGTTGTTTCTGAGAAATCAAATAATTGTTTTTTTTTGTGATTGACAAGATGGCGGGATCCCTTATGGTTTTGGAAGTATTTCATGGCTAGAATTTAGTGCTATTCAAATTTTGGTATTTAGTGAGGAGCTCGGTGGCGCAATGGTTTAGCGCCTGGCTCAGTGGTTTAGCGCCTGGCTCAGCGATTGCGGAGGTTAAGCAACGTTCGCAAGGGTCGGTCATGGGATAAGTGACCAAAAATTTACTATCTCGAGCTCCTCCGTGCTTCGAAAGCACGTTAAGCCGTTGGTCTCGGCTGCATTTGCAGTTGTTAACATCCACCAATCCGCATTGGGCCCGCGTGGTAGGTTATGGCCCGTCCTCCTTATCCACCTATAAGGAAGGCCTGTGCCTCATCAGTGGGGACATTAAAATGGCTGATGGACATATTTTGGTAACAACTATTTAGTACTATTCGTTTGGGACTATTTGGTACCATTTATTAGGTACTATGTATTTATTACAATTTATTTGGTGCCATATAATGAGATTAATTTTTTGCTATTTAGTACCATTCGTTTGTTACTATTTAATATAGTACCGTTCATTATGTACTATTTTTACAATTTATTTGGTACCATATAGTACCATTCCTTTATTACTATTTAGAACCATTCATTTCTTTCAGTAGATTTAGTACAAATTATTTGGTACCGTATTACTATATGGTACCAAATTAATTTATTACAAATGCATGGTACTCCATGCATTTGTAATAAATTTAATTATTAAAAACTAAATTTATTGTACTTAAATTTAATTAAAAACGTAATATATTAATAAAAACCATTCATTAGGTACTATTTAGTATAATTTATTTGGTACCATATAGTATAATTTATTTTGTACCATATAGTACGATTCGTTTGTTACTATTAAGGACTATTCATTATGTACTATTAAGTTTGAATTCTTTGGTACCATATTGTATTATTCGTTTGTTACTATTTAGTACTATTAGGTACTATTAAGTACAAACTATTTGGTACCATATATTACATTTTATTTGGTACCATACAGTACCATGCATTTGTAACTATTTAGTACCATTCATTAGGTACTATTTAGTGAAAAGCACTTGGTATCATTTAGTACAATTTATTTGAAACCATATTATCCTATTCGTTTGTTACTATTCAGTACCATTAAATGGTAATAAATTTTATAAGGTACTATTAAGTATCATATAGTACCTTTTTTGTTACTATTAAGTACCATTCATTAGGTGCTAATATCTGGGCGACCGAGCTTTGCTCGGTTATTACTATTTATTGTAATATGGTGGTGTTTACGTGATAATCTACATTAGCTACATTTTTAGGGTTCCGTACCAAAATGGTAAAAAAGGAACCCTTATGGTGTGACTCAGTCTGTCTGTCTGTCTGTCTGTCACAGCTGGATATCTCGAGAACTACTAATGGTATCAACTTGAAATTTGGAATAGTTTTAGATGACATTTGCCCAACTATTTTGCAAATAAGAAAGAAATAATAAAATTAATATTTTTTTACAACAGGGACTGAAAAGGGGTCTTAAAAATTTTAAGTGAGGTGATTAGGGCATGTGGGGTATCATATGAAAGAGCGTTGTTTGTACATTTTAAAACATCTTTTTCTTTTTTCTTAGGCCGCATAGTTTTTGACTTATAATGAAAAATGTAAAAAAAATACCGTTCCCCCCCCCTTATCTCCGAAGTTTGCAAAGAGAAAAAACTGAAATAATTCTATGTGATAGTAGTTTATATAAAGATTACAGGAAAAATAAAACGATGTCTCAATATAACACACTTTTTTAGAAATTCAAAAAACAAACATAATTTTTTTAGTTTCACTACCAGTCAACAGATGGCGCTGTCCTAAGCATGCTAACCTAACGGCAAAAAGTAGTTCCACTATGGGTCAAGAGATGGCGCAACCTAACACTACAATAATAAATTGGTGGCTGGTTCAAATATAATTACCTACTATTTGCCGTACGAATAAACGAAAAATAAGTTCATACTTTACTAAGTAATTATATATATATTACTATATAGTAATATAATAATAACGAGGAGCTCGGTGGCGCAGTGGTTTAGCGCCTGGACCAGCGATTGCGGATGTTAAGCAACTTTCGCAAGGTTCGGTCATGGGATGGGTGACCAAAATTTTATTATCTCGAGCTCCTCCGTGCTTCGGAAGGCACGTTAAGCCGTTGGTCCCAGCTGCATTTGCAGTCGTTAACACCCACCAATCCGCATTGGGCCCGCGTGGTGTGTTATGGCCCGTCCTCCTTATCCACCCATAAGGAAGGCCTGTGCCCCAGCAGTGGGGACATTAAAATGGCTGATGGACTAGTAATATAAACATTTTGCAATGTGGAGTGGCTGAAACGTTTTTCAGTCACCATAAGCAGCATTTGTAAATTAACTGTCCGCCTGTTCGCCCTTCCACCTGTCTGCCACAAAAAGTAGGATAAAACTTTAAAAGACTGTCCTAAAATAACATATCCAAATATATTTATGATTGTACGGAACCCTCGGTGCGCGAGTCCGACTCGCTCTTGACCGGTTTTTATTTAAACTTGACTAAAAACAATAAAAATAAATATATAAACTTGAACATAAAAAAAATATAAGTAAGTCACCGAGCGGAATTCGAAGATTCGAACCAGTAACACTCGTTTCTTGCCGTCCGCATCTTAACCCGCTGGACAAAACGGACAGTGGCCGACAGGACGAAATTAGCAACCATGTTCTGCGTCGAAAGAAAAACGCATGAAAACTCGAAAACACGCGTTCTCCCCAACATAAAACTAATCGATTAACTCGATCGATTGTTTACCCCCGAAAACCCCCATAATACCAAATTTTAGCGAAATCGTTAGAGCCGTTTCCGAGATCACAGAAATTAATTAATATACATGCAAGAATTGCTCGTTTAATTTAAAGGTATAAGATTTAGTACAACTTATTTGGTACTGTAGCGCTCGTGCGCTTCTACAAATGAAAACGATTCTTTGGACTGGAAAATTATTATTTATTTAAGAGAATTTGTAGTTTACAAGTTTTAATTGATCTCCGCCCTAAGCCGGTTCGTAACAGACTATGTCAAAACATGACGTTGTAATCCTTCTTTTAAAAATTTACTTCGTTTCAGTGAGTGAATTGAAATAAAATAAATAAATATATAAATTAAAAAAATGTAAATAAGTTAATTGTGCTTAATAGTATCTAATGAATGGTACTAAATGGTACCAAATTAATTGTACTAAATAGTAACAAACAAATGTTACTATATGATACCAAATGATTTTTATAAATAGTGCATACTGAATGGTACTAAATAGTAAAAATCAAATGGTACTTTATGATATGATACCAAATGATTTTCACTAAATAGTACCAAATGAATGGTACTAAATAGTTACAAACGAATTGTCATACATGGTACCAAATAATGTGTACTAAATAGTACCTTATAAATGGTAGTGAATAGTAAAAAAAACTATATGGTACCAAATAAATTGTACAATATGATACCAAATGATTTTCACTAAATAGTACCTAATGAATGGTACTAAGGTACTAAATAGTTATAAATGCATGGTACTATATGGTACCAAATAATTTGTACTTAATAGTACTTAATGAATAATACTAAATAGTTACAAACGAATGGTACAATATGGTACCAAATAATTTGTACTAAATAGTACTTAATGAATGGTACTAAATAGTAACAAACGAATGGTTTTATATGGTACAAAATAAATTGTTTTATATAGTACCAAATAAAATGTACTAAATAGCACTTAATGATTAGTACTAAATGGTTACAAATGCATGGTACTATAGTCAAAGTCAAATAAGCTTTATTCAAATAAACTTAATTATTAAGTACTTTTGAATCGTCTATATTTTCCTATCACCCGTTCCAGACTTTTTTAGCTAACAAGAAGACGGTACACAAAGAAGACGGTATATGGTACCAAGTAATTTGTACTAAATGTACCTTAAGTAATTAATGGTTCTAAATAGTAACAAACGAAAGGTCTTATATGGTACCAAATAAATTGTATTATATGAAACTAAACAAATTGTAATAAATAGTACCTTATAAATGGTACTAAATAGTTAAAAATGCAAGTTACTATATGATACCAAATAAAATGTACTATAGAGTACCAAACAATTTGTCCTAAATGTACCTAAACTAATGAATGGTTCTAAATAGTAACAAACAAATGGTACTATATGGTACCAAATAAATTGTACAATATGGTACCAAATAAATTGTACAAAATAGTACCTAATTAATGGTACTAAATAGCATTAAACGAATAGTACTAAATAGCAACAAACGAATCCCATTATATGGTACTAAATAAATTATATTAAATACATAGTACCTAATGAATGGTATGGTACCAAATAGTTCAAAACGAATAGTACTTCATAGTAGTTACCAAAATATTAATGGCTCTAAATTCTAGCCATGAAATACTTCAAAACCATAAGGGAGCCCGCCATCTTGTCATTCACAAAAAAAATGTTGTTTGATTTCTCAGAAACTACTTATAGCCCAGTAAAATTATACATTTAAAATGCAATACGCGATGTAAGGCTGCATTTTGTTATGTTATTTGGACCCCCTAAGGGAGTGTGGACCCATGTTTTGCAAGCAAAAAAAAAGTTGTGCTAGCTGCGTTATACGTGAAAAACTGCAAAATTTTTCAGCTTTTGTAGTTTGATTTAAAAACTATAGGCTTTTGACATTAGCTGCCATAATCACTTTGAAAATGCATTAAATTTCAAACAATCAAAGCTAGCCCACAGCTCTGTATGTCTAATAGTTTTTGAGATATGATGCTTGAAACATTGACACTCACCAGCACATCTAACCACCCACACCGTTATTTTCATACAAACATGCTCACTTCACAGTCTCATAAATATAAAAGTTTACGGGTCTCTGCATGGGTTTCTATGTTTATAGATTAGGAAGATGCTCGTTTTTCGAATAAGAATGTCAATTAAGCATAGACATCTCTCAATTTCGCCAAACATAGAGTAAAGCAATGCATAATTTTAATACTATATATATATCATTGTATGGAACCAGAAAATTAGTTTACCTTTATATAACGCAGCTAGCACAACTTTTTTTTGCTTGCAAAACATAGTTCCACTCTCTCCTAACTCCTAAGGGGTCCAAATAACATACCATAAAATATGCAGCTATACATCGCATTTTGCGGTTTTAGGAAAAATATTTGTAAGATTTTACTGGCCTATTAAGTAATCGAGCATTTGTTTTTTTTGCCTTGAGGTACTTTTTAGGTACATTTTTTTGATATAGTTATATTTTATGTATAATTGTTCAACATTGATTTATTAAGGAACACCCGCCATATTGACGTTAATATGGCGGGTGTACCATTAATTTCGATATAACTTTTGCTAATTTAGGTACAATTTTTTTTTATTCTAGGTACTAAATAGTACATTTTAGGTTCATTTTTTGGTATTTGAGACTGTTCAATTCGCCATGATACACCCGCCATTTTGACGCTCATGCTCCTCTAATGTTCCGAAAGGAAATTTAAAAGTAGTCGTAAATTGGTATAGACTTAACTAAATATCAAATTGACTATAGTAGATTTGTATACATTTAATATACATTTTTTTGGTATCATAAACGAATTTGAAAAGCCTTCAGTAACGGAATTATCGTGGTGGTCCCGCTGGGGAGTATGCTCTCCAGCGGACCCACATTGATATAATGTTTACAACGAAACTATAGATATACATTTTTTTTAATTGAGTATACAATTTTATACATTTTATATACATTTTTTTCTTGCTTATTAAATTAACCTAGCTTAAGGTGGTCCCGCTCCGGAGCATCTCACAACAATTTCCCTCTAATGGTAATTAGGATATACTATAAATGTTTCTTTTCCTCATCGTTTCGGAATCTGAAAAATAAAATAAGATTAATTTTTATTTTGTTACTACGAATAAACAATGGGTGTCAAAGACCATAATAACTAGTATAGTAGTAAGGTAGTCAGTTAGGTAGGTCCGATTCCTAGCTGAAACTAATCTAAATTGCTTAACTCAACTACGTAAGATAATATTTTAGTTTACATCACATTTTTTTCTCTCTGTTTAGAATACAAAATAATTCCGCTCTCAAAGTTAAATGTGGCATAAAAACATAAAATGTAATGTTAGGTAGGATAAACGTAAATTTTTCATCCAAATCTTTCTTTCTTATTCAAAAGTTCTGCTGTGATTATGGTCACCCTGCGATATGCAGATAATATTTCTAAAGCTTCTTATGTGTCGAAAATGAATACAGATTTGTACATATTATCTTTATTATATTGAAATAAAAAATACGTAATTAAGGTGGAATTATAATTAACTTCTATAATATTTCCGAATTAGATCGGAAACAATCTTTGAAATCTGCTAAAATTCAGATTTCTGAGCAGGAAAAATTGAATGCTGAAAATACTTAATCACTTACTGGTGAAATATAATGTTCGAATTTGGTTTTGAAACACTTTTGCAATTTTGTACAGTGCAACACATGCTTTGTAACGCGAATTTTGTTTAAATAATTTTATATTTTTGTACATAAACGTGAGATGCGGTGAAAAATCATTGACATTAGTGACATGTCAAATCAAAGACAATTCCGTCAGTGATGCCACCTTATTTTTATTTGGTAACTTATGAAATATGGAGAAATTACTGTTAAACGTAAAATATTGTAATAACAAAATGGACTCATCTATCCTCTAAATAATTACTTTGGCATGTACTAATAAATTTTAACATCATGTAACTAATTTAAAGTGTGCCGATATTTACATTTATTTAGAAAATCTAATTAATTTTTGTACATGACCTGGGTAAATTGACTATGGATTGGGATATTTTGTACTTAGCAAGGCAATTTCAGTCACAGTGTGAGAGGGATAAACGAAATCTGCAAAGGTGAATGACCTCATCCCCAACCATCCTTCAGTAGTAGAATGTCCAGTGTCATAGAATATGAATATAAGGTTCTTGTACATGACGCTACTAATGGGGAACGCAACTGTCAAAATGGCGCTGCGTACGCTTGTTCCACGAAAGCTATGAAAACAAAGAACTTTTACTTAAAAATAGTTTTTTTAGCTTTAAAATGATTACATTTTTTGTAATAGGCTTTAAAAATGTTGGCACTTACAAATTTCCAAAAAATCAGGGGGCTAATTGTCTAATTCAAAAAATCTATCGCAATCGCTTTCGTTTGACAGATGGATGTAACACACTGCTGCATTTCTTTGGTAAGTTTTTATTTGACCCAAAAAGAAGCTTCAGTGTGTTACATCCCGAAAGCGATTGCGATAGATTTTTAAATTAGACAATAGAAAGGCTGGATATAGAAAAAAATGATAAATTCTGTAACAATAAAATCATCTTAATTTGGCTTTCAATTCCGGCATTTGCATTGTAGAATAGTCTTTTATATCCATTTTGGGTCAATGGGTCTTTTTCGGTAAAAAAAATACCACAAAATTAATACCTATTTTCCCATACATTTTGTTCTGAACGTCTACTGTCTTAGGAACAAGCGTACGCAGTGACATTTACAATTAGCTTTGCGTTGCCAACCCCATTGCCAGCTGGTTTGCAACGCGTCGGCAATGCGTTTGCAACTAATCACTCGTCGCAACCGACCCCGAATTACGTAACTCTGTTGCTAACAATTCTCGATTGAAATCGCAGTTGCATTGCTGCTTTAAGTAAGATAGTTGTCACATTGGTTCTAACTAAAGCAGCAATGTAACTGCGATTTCTGTCAGAGTTGATTGCAACAAAGTTACATAATCAGCCCCCAGGTCATGCTGGTCGCGCGCAACTGATTGACAACTGCAACTGAAAACTGAGATCTATTAACAAAAAAGAATTACGATAGTCGGTCGATCATTTGATCGATTTACTTGATTTTGAACCTTACACATACACATGAGTTAAGAGGGACCGAACATCGTACGTTTATCGCGATACTTTGTCGTAATAGGCGCTTTGTGTAGTAGTCATAGGTCTTATGATTAAAAAGCTGCAAATCATAAAGAAAGCATGCCGCTTTGCACAGTGATAGAGGAGGGGGCAAATATAAGCAATTTTGCCCGCAGCAGCAAAACTTTCACCCCTTAGGATAAGAGATGGCGCCACTTCAAAAAAATATATTCAGAATTTTTTTAAAGCTCAACGGGTGCACTGATTTCAATGATTGAGGTGTCATACGATTCGTCTTTTTATTTTTTATTATAAAAAAATATAAAACGTAACATTTTTGCAGAAAATCGACAAAAAATATAATATTTGTAAAAAAACTGTATAATAAAGAGAAATTATTGTTTTTATTCAATAACGATAAATATATTATATTTATTATGTTTTTTTATTACAAACAAATTAATTCTAAATCCAAAACCGCATTGAAATCAGTCAAGTAGTTTTGGAGTTAAATGCCGATTACTTTTATTTGTATTTATGTAAATTTTATATTTTTTATATAAAATGCATTATTATCATAAATAATTAATTTTTAATTATAAAAAAATCTTATTCTTCTTCTTCTTAAAGATATATAGCGTACTAAATAAAGAAAAACCGGCTAAGTGCGAGTTGGACTAGCGCACGAAGGGTTCCGTACCAAAAAAACGGTAAAAAAAAACACGTTTGTTGTATGGGAGCCCCCCTCAAATATTTATTTTATTCTGTTTTTAGTATTTTTTGTTATAGCGGCAACAGAAATACATCATCTGTTAAAATTTCAACTGTCTAGCTATCACGGTTTATGAGATACAGCCTGGTGATAGACAGACAGATAGACGGACAGCGGAGTCTTAGTAATTGGGTCCCGTTTTTACCCTTTGGGTACAGAAACCTAAAAAACAGTCAAACCAAGATTAATGTTGCAATTAATATTATTTATAACATCATAAAGTATTGCATTAATTTATGACTTACGTTTCATTCCTACACCTACCTTTGCAGAATTTGCACTGCAGAGTACAAGGCAGAACCGACACAGACACCGAGAGGTGGATCAGAAAGCCAACAGAAACTACGCAAGGTAAAGGTCGTCCACTTTAACGATGGGTCAACGACACCTCAGGAGTCATACGAATAGCAACTGGCTCCAGGTGGCGCAAGACAGAAGTTCGTGGAAGGCTTTAGAGGAGGCCTATGTCCGAAGAAGGACGAATGAAAGGCTGCTAAAGATAGATAGATAAATTAGTCTTGCTCATTTAATTGTGACCAAATCGCCGTCACGTCTGACCATTTTGGGATCCATATGCCTTGGGAGGATTTCTTCCATCACAAAAAGATGGGTATGAGACTGACACAACTAAATTCAATACATTTCCCCATATATGGCCCGCTTGGTAACTGTAGGAATGAAACGTAAGTAAAAAAATTAATGCAATATTTTACGTTGTTGTAAATAACAAATAAATAATATTAATTGCAACATTCATCTTGACTTTACTGTTTTTTAGGGTTCCGTACCCAAAGGGTAAAAACGGGACCCAATTACTAAGACTCCGCGGTCCGTCTGTCTGTCTGTACATCACCAGGCTGTATCTCATAAACTGTGATAGCTAGACAGTTAAAATTTTCACAGATGATGTATTTCTGTTGCCGCTATAAAAACAAATACTAAAAACAGAATAAAATAAATATTTAAGTGGGGCTCCCATACAACAAATGTGTTTTTTTTAACGTTTTTTTGGTACGGAACCCTTCGTGTGCTAGTCCGACTCGCACTTAGCCGGTTTTTCTTTCTTTAGTACGCTAGATATCTTTAAGAAGAAGAAGAATATTTTTTTTTTATAATTAAAAATTAATGATTTATGATAATAATGCATTTTATATAAAAAATATAAAATTTACATAAATACAAATAAAAGTAAACGGCATTTAACTCCAAAACTACTTGACTGATTTCGATGTGGTTTTCGTATTTGGATTTAGAATTAATTTGTTTGTAATAAAAAAACATAATAAATGTAATATATCAATCGTTTTTGAATAAAAACAACAATTTGTACTCGGTTTGGTTGGTGGTAGGGCTTATTTCAAGTCCGCTTGGCTAGCTACCACCATCTTATCTAAGTCTGACGCCATAACAACAATTTAAAAAATTGTTGTGTTGCGGCAGTTAGAGGTAAGATAGCTAGTATTCCGGGTGTAGTGCGTTTCCACCTTCGGCCTTATCGTCATTTAACATTAGGTGAGATGAAGGCCAAGTACTACCCGTTGTGTATAAAAAAAGAAAAAATAATAATAAGACCACTGACGTCCATTAGACAAAGTACGCTGGACAGGCTAATGTAATGAAATGACAGCATTTTTTTGTGCCGATTTGAAAATCGCCATATTGGCGCTGAGAGCAGTAAATTCTATACTATGGCAGTAGTGAGTGTACTTGGAACTAATTAGTTCCAAGTACACTCACTACTGTTATAGTAGAATCTACGCTCTCAGCGCCAATATGGTGATTTTCAAATCGGAACATATGACAGGTGACATTCGCCTGTCAAGCGTACTTGTATAATGGAAGTCAGCGTGGAAGACTCATTTTGGACACATTGCTAGAGGAGAATTAAATCAAAATGCTCATCATACTAAAGGACCCCCGAGAAGGTCAAACAATTTGACTCAAACCCTTAGAGCCCACCCACACTAATGGGAGGCTTACTACTTAATTGGCTGTTTACATAGAGTTTTTTAGCACCATTTGTCAAGTTCGGTTCGGTGTCTATTTTAATATTTGCAAATTGATTCATATTGGATATTGTGTCTTAAAATTGGTGCAGTTTTGTGGTACAAGTGTCTACGCAACTGAACAATATGTGGGATAATTGAAATAGGCGCGATCTTGGTTGTGTGAAGCCAAGACTTTTACTGTAATGGTGGCTACCTCGGCAGAACTTACCAAGTAAACTGTCTTGATATACTTGGTGCCAAATGCTCCAAGCAGCATTGGAATGCGATGCACCCGCATTTTAATGTAAACGTAAACTGAAACAATCTATTACTGAAATGTTCAACACTTGACACTGTCAAAAAGTCAAAAATTACTTTCAAGAGGAATGTAGATTGCCAAAACAAAAAGAAGAAGGCTGTTTACATGCGAAATTTTAGTTGACCGTCAACAACTAAATTAGGTACTTAACAACTTGACCCGTGTAAATAGCTCTTTATATCTTCTTCTTCTTCTTATTTTTGTTTTGGCAATCTACATTCCCCTTGGAAGTAACTTTTGCCAGTGTCAAGTGTTGAATAGTTCAGTGGTAGATTGTTTCAGTTTACATTAGAATGCGGGTGCATTGCATTCTAATGCTGCTTGGAGCATTTGGCACCAAGTATATCCAGATAGTTTACTCGGTGATTTCTGCCGAGGTAGCCACCACTACAGTAAAAGTCTCGGCTTCACACAACCAAGATCGCGCTTATTTCAATTATCCCATATATTGTTCAGTTGCGTAGACACTTGTACCACAAAACTGCACCAATTTTAAGACACAATATCCACTATGAATCAATTTGCAAATAATTAAAATAGTCACCGAACCGCACTCGACTAAATGGCGCCAAAAACTCCTCTTTATATCTATTCTGTGTTATGACTGAAGTTACGCTAGAAACATACTAATTGTGTTGTGTTGTGTCGTGTCGCGATCTGTCGCGTATCGGTTTATACATTTAGTATGACTAGAAAGAAACACACTATTGTGTTGTGTTGTGTCGACACGACACACTGTAGTAATGTGTTTCTAAACATACTAAATGGTATGAAACCGATATGCGACAGATCGCGACACGACACAACACAACACAATAGTATGTTTCTAGCGTTAGCCAAGTAATGTGGTAAGCCACTTCGTATTCTGCCGACTCCGTCCCTTTAGCTTTGTCCAGATTTATATCATATTGACGATCAAAATCAGGCGTATCGTATCGAGTATTCGTATCCTAAGTGTGAACGCTCATTTCGACTGCATCGTATCATTCGTATCACTATCTCCATTAGTCCAAAATGGACTTAATAACCACGTCCACACTTAGGATACTGTATCTTGTCAGCGTATTAACAACGCGTGTCGTGAATGTGGACGTATACATTTTCATTGTATCTTTCCCTAGTCAACAAAAAAACGCGAGCAACAAAAATGTATGTCATCAACAAGCGGAGGAGAGTGCGAAAATGTATATAAACACGTACATACAAACTTGTCAAAATCGTGTAGCGGCATTGCGTATCCCCTTTGATGATCGGGCAAAAACCGCCTCGAGATGGTTCGCGGATTCGCGGTTCGCGGTGTATCATCGTATCAAATCACATAATCGTATCATGATACAGTATCAATATGCGTCTATACTATGTAATACTGCCGATCATGACATGATACACGACTCCGATACGCAAGTGTAAACAAAGCGCAAAGCCTTGTTTGATACGCGGTTACATACGGATTGGGGTGTATCAGATACGGTGCGTGTGCGTAGCATGATCGCGTATCGTTTTGCGTCCAAACTAGCCAAATGATACACGTCAATGATACGCGACGGTGATCTGATACACTCAAATTTGACTAGTCTGTACAAAGCTTTTGACTCGAGCACAAAAAACGACCATGATAAGTTGCCCATGCATGGCGAGCCGAGGATGCATGAAGTTATTCGAAGTGCCTGCCTCTACATTCTATTCTTCGCCTAACTTCGATCAACTTCAGAACTTCGATCAACTTCACGCAGAGGTCCCGCGGGCTGATTATCTAATTAGAAACCACCTAGCGACCGGTTGCAGTTCATAGATGATAGAGATCCATTGCTACTTCTTTTTGGATTAAAAAAAACATACCAAAGAAAAGTAGCAATGTATGTGGAATGAAACCGGTCGCTAAAAAGTTTCTTTTTAGATAATCAGGGTGCGGGGTTCGATTCCCAGGGGGGGTACAATTTGTACTCGGTTTGGTTGGTGGTAGGGCTTATTTCAAGTCCGCCTGGCTAGCTATCACCATCTTACCTAAGTCTGACGCCATAATAACTATTTAAAAATTGTTGTGTTCCGGCAGTTAGAGGTAAGATAGCCAGTATTCCAGGTGTAGTGCGCTTCCACCTTCAGCCTTATCATCATTTAATCAGGTGAAATTAGGGCTGCCACCTTTCGACAAGAGCAGACCCGGAGATTTTCGAAAAATCGTTATTATTTGTTAAATAAATTGTATTTTAGGTAGGTAATTAATAATACCTGTCTATAGAAAAAAAAATACCGCGCAGCGCGATTTTTGGTCAGTTTTATCCACTAATCTAGTAATGTTGCTTACCTATACTAAAAAAAAAAACAGCCACGCAGCGTGATTTTTAGTCAGTTTCATGCACTAATCTAGAAATCTTGTTTGTCTACACCAAAAAACGGCCGCGCAGCGTAATTTATGGTCAGTTCCAACCACTAACCCTGTAATTTTGCCTGTTAACAGGAAAAAAAGGACCGCGCAGCGTGATTTTTGGTCAGTTTTTAATATCCACTAATATCGCCTGCCTATAGTAAAAAAAAACAGCCGCGCAGCGCGATTTTTAATCAATTTAATACACTAATCTAGTAATCTTGCCTGTCTACACCAAAAAACGGCCGTGCAGCGCATTTTTTGGTCAGTTCCATCCAATAAACTTGTAATCTTGCCTGTTATTAGCAAAAACGGCCGCGCAGCGTGATTTTTGGTCAGTTCCAACCACTAACCTTGTAATCTTGCCTGTCAACACTAAAAAAGGCCGCGCAGCGCGTTTTTTGGTCAGTTCCAACCACTAACCTTGTAATATTGCCTGTTAACAGTAAAGAACGGCCGCGCAGCGCGATTTTTGGTCAGTTTTTTCCACTAATCTAGTGATATTGCCTGTCATAGTAAAAAATAAACGGCCGCGCAGCGCAATTTTTGTTCTGTTAGGTGGTGGATTGACTTTCGCTCGCGCCACCCGGAGACTTCGATGTTAAACCCGTAGCCCGGACATCCACTACTCAAACCCGTAGACTCCGGCACCCTGATTATCTAAAAAGAAACTATTTAGCGACCGGTTTCATTCTACATACATTGCTACTTTTCTTTGGTATGTTTTTTTTTTAATCCAAAAAGAAGTAGCAATGGATCACTATCATCTATGAACTACAACCGGTCGCTAGGTGGTTTCTAATTAGATAATCAGCCCGCGGGTCAAACCCGGAGAGGTGGCAGCCCTAGGTGAGATGAAGGCCAAGCACTATCCCGTTGTGTATTTATAAAAAAAAAAACTTCGCGAGTAGTGTAGAAGGCCGCATTAATGAACTGTGACTATATAAATACTCATCTTGCTGTATTGTGTAATTTTTTTCTTCGTTGTAGTGCCCAAGTAAAAAAATAAATAAATTAAAAAATATTAAAAACACGACTGCCCTGCTAAAAACAAATTAAAAAGTTAAAAAACAAGTGTCATTGCAGTCGGGGGACCGTTTTGTGGAATAATTTTTGATCGAAGAGGTCCCCCGACTGCAATGATACTTGTTATTTAACTTTTTAATTTGTTTTTTGCAGGGCAGTCGTTTTTTTAACTTTTTTAAATTTATTTATTTTTATTTCACACATTTTAGTAACAAATTATATATTTTTGAAATGTGCTCATTCAGGCCTTTCATTTGATGCCCATATTGTAATAATTGAAGAAAAAAATATTTTTTTACATTTGAAAATGGCGTCATACAGTCGCCAAATATTAACTTTTTTCAAAAAAAATATAGCCAGTGTCACTCGGAATGATGTAAGGATTCTAACAAATTCCCATACATCCAAATCCGTTTAGCCATTTGGAAGTTATGGTGGAATAAAGAAACTCACATACCCATAAACATACATGAACCCTGAACACATATACACTCTTTTTGCTTTGGGCAGTCGTGTAAAAAAGTATCGAACTACTAAACGCTGTGTGAATGCGGCCTTATCGTCTACTTGTCTATGATTCGTGCTTTTTTGACATTTTGACTGACGTATACATTTTTTTTGCTTGGCGACGATGATGGCGATGGTGATGTCGAATTGTGAAGTGATCGAGTCGAGTGACCGCTAAAACAATTCCAGCGTAGTGAATAAATCATTGTAATTTTGTGTTAAAATTGATACAAAAACTCAATACATAAACCGGGTACTAAAACATTCCATTGCTTTGACTTCCAAAATGTGTAATACTAGCCGTAAATAGTTCGTCCACAAAGATCCGGAAACCTACTTTTTTAATGAACTGTAAAAGTGTGAATATATTTTCTTGGTTTTGTAGCGTGTAAAGTTTATGTTTATTTCGATTTGTATATAATTCAAGCTCTTTATTTACTTACAGAAGCACTTTGGAGGTGGTTAAAGTTTTACTTGTTTACAGGCCAACGAGGCGGAGTTGCTGTGTATTTAGTAATTTGTCATGTGGAATTAGAAATTTAGTGATATTCAAAATGTTTAGAAGTAAAATAAGGATACACACATGTCGAATAATATTATTGACGTCCCTTGTGTGGTTGCTCGTGGATGTCGCGTTACTGGCGATGTATTCGGACTGTTTCGGCGACGGATGCAACAAGAAATCTAATGATTTTGCTGAGAAGGTGAGTGCTATGCTACATTGAACAATTCACAGGCTTTGTTAAGGCTAATGTTTAAATGATCACCATACTAACCTAACCCAGAATAGTCAATGCGTACCAAATCTTGGGTGGTTAAGGATTTGGTGAGCATTTACTAATTTTGGAGAACAAAATGTTTTCTTTGGTATGCTGAAGTATTAGTTCCCCTTTATTAATGCTGCTTTACATAAGATTTTAATATAAATACCTTTTAAGTTATTTTTTAAATCATCAATTAGCTTTGACATGTACATTATTAGGTTAATATGTAGTCAAATTTAATAGGATACCCTTAAATATGTTCATGTGCAAAATAAATAAATTTCAATTTCAATAAGTCTGTAATTTAACTAAATAAATACTCTATTTATTCATAAAAGTTACATTGTCAGACCATCACTAAATCATTGTAGCTAAAGGAACATTAATTTTATTAGAATTTCTTATCTATCCAATATATTGATATTTTTGTTTAAAGTTTGAGTGCTATTTTGTGGATAATTAAAATATACACATGGTCTGTTATGTTAGATAGAATTGAAAGTAGGTATGTATGAGAATGAGATATAATATCTTTTTATGCACTGTTAAACTCATGTTTTGTTTTTATGTACTTTATAAAAAAAGCTAGGCATTAATCAGTAGAAAAGAAGTCTATACTCCAGTCAACTTATAGAAATAATGTTTACAAACAAACCACCCATACTTATTTTATTTACCTTAAAAGTATTTTTTTATTGCATGTTTTAATACTCCAGCCATCTTACGGAAAGAATGTTTGTAAACAAAACTTTGTGCATTATCATAATTATTCCACACATACATTAAGTTTCATTAACACCATAAATACAACTGAGACTACTTGTATATCAATGATTGTTGGTATATCAATGCAATGTTTTTTATCTATATGAATATCATTGATATCAAACAATGTTTTATAACTATATGATATCACTGATATACCAACCATTCTCTTTGATACCAACAATCATTGATATACAAGTAGTTCCAGTTGTATTAAACTTTATGTATTTGTGGAATAATTACGAAAATGCACAAAGTTTTTTTACAAACATTCTTTTCATAAGATGGCTGGAATATGGTACAGAATCTATCTACCGTTCTGTCAGTTGTTCATATTATGTAATGGACCATAATGGACTTTTTATTTTGCTCTTATCTTTCCAGCAATGGAATGAGGTAGAATTTGATTAGGAATTTTCTATTATTATATTTTTCATAAACTAAAAACAAATTAATAGAGCACAGTCCAACCTTTGTTTGTTCACTTAAATATTGTTACTAATTTTGAACAAAAAAATGAATATGATTGAGTGTTGTGTTGATTTTTAATGTCATTAATAATGTCCATAAGTAATGTGATAAAAGTGAACTCAGTTGTCTACAAATAAAAAATGAGTCTCATACAGAAAAACTTTAAAAGTATAGAAAACTTTATAATTAATTAACTTTATACTTAATACAAAATTCTCGAATTAAATACTAACATCCTTATTAATATTATAAATGCGAAAGTCCGTTTGTTTGTTTGTTACGCCTTCACGTCTTAACTACTGAACCGATCATCATGAAATTTTGCATACACGTTGTCAGGGGTACAGAAAAGGACATAGGGTATCTTTCATCCTGAAAAAAAATATTGTTCCTGAGGCATAGCAAAAAAACTTTCTACGCAGACGAAGTCGCGGGCGGCCGCTAGTAGTTTATAAGTCTCAAATTGTTACTAACAAATATGGATCAATGTTATCTTATAAATAAATGAATTATTATTATTATATAAAGTTAAATACCAGATAAGACACACACAACAGTTATAAAATTATGTCAGTTGTCATGTTTATTCATGAAATAAAAGTTTAGTGGTTATGTTGTTGAATAGACAAAAGAAGAATTAGGAGGTAAAAAAGCTGCAATAGCAGCAGCACTGCAGCACAATATTGATGATGATGACACTAATTTAGAAGAGAATGAAATTGAACAAGATGTGGGAGAGGAGGGTCTAGTACTGTCACCATACCCTAAGTCAAGATTACAGAAGTGGCAAAGAGCGCCCACTGTGCTTCCAAAGGGTGAACTACCTGGAGAATTGGGTAAGTTATTTCAAGTTTTCATCATAATATCTATTTGTTTTTTATCTATTTATATATTTTTCATTTACCAATTTTTATTCTTGTTATATTGTTGTTTGAAATAAGCTGTTATCGGGTTGTCAGCTGATGTCTTCCCATAAAAATTATCTAGTAGTCAGTAGAATTATGTATAGGTATGGTATGACAAATGAACGAATTGGTTTGGTTTTTAAACCATATTTTAAACGATTTGGTTTTTAGTATTTGTATACCAGATTGTAAGTACGTACGTCTGAGCGAGGCATTTTTAAGGTAGTTTTTAAGGGGCTGCCGCTGTTGTGCTGGGGGCATTTTAGCTTGTATTGCTGAGCAGGACAGGTTCTGGTATACAAATACTATGAACCAAATCAAATCTGGCATTTACGGAAGACCAGCGTCGTGGCGTTCTAGAATGCTGCAACATTATGCAGTGTAAATGCCTTTTCGGTGCCATTTCTTTTATATTTATTTTAATGTATTTACTTTTAAGCTTAGTATTAATTGTTATGTCACCGAATAAATCATTCATTCATGCATTCAATCAAATCAAATTACTTTATTTTGGAAATATGCATACAAAATGTAGGTCTTATAACTTTTGGAACGCCATATCTAACCATTGAGGGTTTGCAAATATAATGTGCATCTGTAAAGCCGTAAGGTTATTATCAGTAACCTTCTGTGAAAAATAGCATATACCTTTAAATTTTGAAAACCACATCTGCCGAAAGTACCATGACAACACTGCTGCTGGTTAAATTTTTTTTTTGTAGTATATACTGGGTGTCCCAAAACTTTGCCACACGGAGGGAAAGTACCGTAAATATTGAAGATGGGAACTTTTACTGAAAGAAGACTTCATTTTGTTTTTAACAATAATTGGAACTGCATTCAAAGATTTCTGAGAAATCGCCTGCCTTAACCACGAATCGAACCAAAAATACGAAAAAAAATATTTATTTATTTTTATGATACCAATCGAAAGGTTTACTCATAAGGATTATTTTTTTCTGAAGTGACACGGCATCTTAAACAAAAGGAAAAATTTAAATTCTAACGGATTGTATCAATTTGTATCGAATCTTGTGCGATATTAAAAAAAAAACTTTAAATGCATTGTTTCGTTTCTTTTTAAAAACAAAATGAAGTTTTTCAGTAAAATTTCCTATGTTCAATATTTAAGGTCAAAAAATAAATCACTACAAGTGTATTCAGCCAAACAGTCGAACGTCTGGCGCGGTATTTTCGGTAGTTATGGCGCTTCCTATTGAGTAACGCCGTTTGTCTGCACCGCCCACCGATTCCGAGTCGTCACGAGAACGAGATGATGACGGCGAGGAAGTTTTATTATGAGATCAAGATGACGGGTTTGCAGTGGACAGGCGCGGTCATAGTTAAGTTATATTATGTACCGATACTTCGGCACCATCATCATCATCTTGTTCTAGAGACGGCTCGGAATTTGCGGCGGTGGACAAACCGCGTAAGGTTCCGAAATTTCTCGTTCGTGACAATAATGTTACACTCGGAGTTTATCAGCGTGTTTCGTTTCGTAAAGAGTATCTAAATCGCCAATTAATGCACAATCGCAGTCGATGAAACACATAAATTAAAAAAAAACCGGCCAAGTGCGAGTCGGACTCGCGCACGAAGGGTTCCGTACCAAAAAACGGCAAAAAAACAAGTTTGTTGTACGGGAGCCCCCGTAATAGGGTCCAGTTTTTATCCTTTGGGTAAGGAACCCTAAAAATTGACCTTATTTTGCCCTAGCATTTTGGATTTGCTTGCTGCTAAAATTGAGTTATAGTTCCTACACATAGTATCGGCGCGCGGCGGCGGGATTTTTGTGTGGAAAAATAAGAAATCCACCGACATTCGTTGTAACTTCTTGCGACTAAAGCAAAGCTTAGGGATAGCTTGGTAGGGATAGGTGTACCAGGGGGATATTATTTCCTATTTAATAACAGGAAACAGAACAAAGTACAACATATTATTTAAACAACAAAAGTTATTGAAATTTTATTGTTAAAACAAAATTTTGTTCTCTTATGCAAAGTTATGCGCAATACTGGTTAAGTTACGCGGCACACTTTTCTTGGCATTCACATATTTATGCGAAGATTCCCAGCCGGCGTGACAATAACTTTCTTTTAACAATAGCAAATCGACGTCATTGATGCAGATTATCATATTTTTCTCACGATACAAGGCAATGAAGTATGTTTTTGGATAAATAAGGTTTTTGTTGCAAACCTTTACGTATTAAGTACGAGGGCGGGTCAATAAGTCCGTGACTTTTTGAATGAAACACAGGTTTTTGGATAAAAAAATATTTTATTTTTCGACGTAGTCTCCTTTGAGCTCTATACACTTTCTCCAAACGTTTCTCAATTTTTTATCCCTTCCAACAAAAAAAGATTTGTCATAAAAAAATTGTTTTAAAAAACAAAAAACCGATTTCAAAATCCCACTTTACCTCTAAAAAGCAATAAATAATATTGAAATCACAAGATACGCATTATCATTGTAATAAACACGTCTATTGAAGTCGGGTGGGGCTGTAGGAATTAAAAAAAAAGTTGTCCTCCAGCCCCACCCGACTTCAATAGTTTTTTGTTTTTTAAAACAATTTTTTTCTTTTTTTCTTTTTAGTGTAAGTACCTTCTGTATCAGATATATTATCTAGGTAGATAGAAAAATCGGTTTGGCCAAACGTGAGATAATCGCGGACAACCGTGCATACGGGTCAAACTGAGAAGAGAACCTCCTTTTTTGAAGTCGATTAAAATACCAAAACCTTGTCGTAAGTGTACCAAATACTTTTCTGAAAACCGCATCAAAATTGGTTCAGCTAAACGCGAGATAATCGCGGACAAACATACATACATATGAGCCAAACTCAGAACCTTCTTTATTTGAAGTCGGTTAAAACACTGAAATCTCCTCCTAAGTATAACAAATACTTTTCTGAAAATTGTATCAAAATCGATTCAGCCAAACGCGAGATAATCGCGGACAAACATACCTACATAATATGAGTCAAACTCAGAACCTTCTTTTTTTTGAAGTCGGTTAAAATACTAAAACCTTCTCCTAAGTGTAACAAATACTTTTCTGAAAACCGCATCAAAATCGGTTCAGCCAAACGCGAGATAATCGCGGACAAACATACATACATACATACATACATACATACAGGTCAAACTGAGAACCTCCTTTTTTGTTTTTTGAAGTCGGTTAAAAATAGGTATTTTTTGTGAGATGACCTCATCGTTGGAGTCAAATCTCTTTCCGCCGAGCCATTTCTTCAGGTTTGGAAACAAGAAATAGTCACTCCAGGCTGAATCCGGAGAATAGGGCGGATGAGGGAGCAACTCGTAGCCTAATTGATGAATTTTTGCCATGAAAACTGCACAGTGCACATGTTTGCTTGCACCCTGCCATTGTCCTGGTGGAATTTTTTTTTCTTGGCCAAATGCGGTGGTTTTTTTTTTCAAATTCTCATTGAATCGATCCATTAAGTTGGCATAATATTCGCCATTGATTGTATTACCCTTTTGACTCAGACCAAATAAAAAAGTAAAGACAGAGTCTTCCGACAAAGCGGTGAAGCCAGTGAAACTACGCCTTGGCTGTGTACATACACAGTTTGCGCACACATATGTAACGAAACTACGCCTTGGCTTTCGTTCGTCATTGGGCGAACCCTGCCGCCCGGCCCCCGCCCGCCCTCTAGTACGCACACATGTACCATTAAAAACCGGCTTCACTTAGTTGTTCGCAACCACTGCGCAACGCTCCATCTTCCTTTTTTATTTGATCTGAGCCTTTTGAAGGTAGTCGATGTGGATTTTACCGCGTCAATCCCAAAAAACGGTCGCCTTTTGGCTGACAAACCCAATTCACCCTGAGAAACTCTCTGCCTTGACTACTGTTTGGTCTCTAGTGTGTTGTGGTGAATCCACGTTTCATCCACGGTTACGAAATGGTGCAAAAGCTCCCATATTGCGGTTGAACAACGCTAAACACTCCGCGAAGTTGGCACAATAAATTCACTTTTTTCATAGACTTATTATATTACTAGCGTAAGGACCCGGTCAAAGTCACTATGAAATGACGCCAGTTGGTTGGCCCTAAAAATACAGTTTTAGGGCCAACGCGTTTCAGTCATCCGCGGGAGACTATGGTAGACAGATGGTGATTGACGTGACATAAAAATGTCGAATTGTGCATTTGTAGATTGCAAAAAATATGATGCAAAGGTTAAAAAGTTTCATGGAATATCGTTTCATCGGTTAGTAGCTTTACATTATTTTTATTACGTGTCTAACAATTTTAATAAAGTATAAAAGATTTCACTATTACTAGTTATTGTTCGAGGCACTAGAGATGGGTCATCATGACTCAAATTAACTATTTCACTTGAGTCCATATAAGATCTTTAGTTCATTTAGTTCCATAGCTAATTAACTCCAAGAACGAGAGTAAACGGTACGGATAGATTACGCACACACACTACGTACAGAAATGTCTCCTATGAAACATATTCGCTGCAAAAATATTTTTATTAAATATCTACACTACATTACATTTCAATTCAAATAATTACAGATTGCCTAATGATCTAGTCCTAGTGTGTAAAGAAATATGGAGTCGCATTATTTCAAAATAACGAAAAGAAGAACATGCTCCTCCTAAAAATGCAAGAACATGCTCTGCTAATTTTTATGACACAGATGTTTTGACATCTGTGTCAAAAGCTGGACTACGGAAGCTGAAAGCAATGGCAATACCGCGAATTGAGATTGAAATATTTACTGCATTCACGCGTATAACAAAATAACTAAACTCAGAAAACGAAACTCCTGCCTCCCATAATTATGCAGTACTAGCAGCCGCCCGCGAATCCGTCTGCGTGGAAAGATTTTTTGCTTTCCCTCGGGAAAAATACTTTTTTGGGATGAAATGTATCGTCTTTCTCTATACCCCTGACAATGTGTATGTAAAATTTTATGATGATCGGTTCAGTAGTTAAGGCGTGGAGGCGTAACAAACAAACAAACTGACTTTCACATTTATAATATTATAGTAAGGAAATGCAGTATAGTGACCGGCCGCAGCTTTGCTTTAAGATTTATTCCTTGTGTAAAAATCTAGGATAAAATAATCACTGTTGTATCTCTGACATATTAAACAGACTATATTTATATAATCAACTAGCAACCCGCCCTCGCTTCGCTTCAGTGTATTTTATAGAATTTATACATAAAGATTAATCAATAAAAAGTTTTTTATACATACCTTTAAAAAACCTTGGTAGGTACCATGGGCAACAGCGTCGCTTAACCACTGCTAAGGTTAAAATCGCTTGCACGCCGCGCCCGCTGTCACATGCGTTTAGTTCGTGCAGGGGCGATACGCGCGCACACGAATTTTGTTGCAAACTGGTTAAGCGACGCTGTTGCCCATCGTACTTATATTGATGCTTAAAGTTGAAGAGAAATTTGCATGTAAATAATCAATTTTGACAATGTCATTATTTAGTTGGATAAGGATTGTGATACGAATGTCATCATCTTCCAATCAATAATTATTACTTTTATAGAAAAAATACTGCTAATGTTACTCGCTGATAAAAGCTTTCAATATGTGAAAGAACTTTAAAATCTGATCAGTTTTAAGTTTATGCATTACAAACAATCAAAATAATAGACAAATCTTTCCTCTTTATATTTAATAATATATCTCTTTATATTAAATAATTTATAGTTTATAATATTAGTTTAGTATAGCTGAGAAAAAGCACAAAAACATCTAATTTGAAATAAACATGATTGAGATTTTGTTATGTTTACTTTTTATTTATGGCCTTAACACCATCGAAAAACTGATATAATTACCATAATAAAAATATTTAAAAAATAGTTAAAAGTTCTAGCGACCTAAAGATGAGTGATCTAGTTCTTAACTCCAATTGAACTAAATCGTTCACTTCAGTAATCTTTTTTGCCCACCTCTAATACGGCAGTAGCTCGAGTAGGTTCTAAAAGATGTCGCTGATTTTGCTGGTATGAAGGAATTATAAAGCAAAACATTCGGATGGGCGCATCCTTCCTTTTGAAATCAATGACTTTTTTCAATTTTTTCCACAAATCACGATTTAGTCTGCTATTATTGGCTATCAAATACAAACTAAATGACGCAGCTTGTTCAAATTTTGATAGGAGTCCACTGAAAGATGCTTGTTGACAGGAGCAGTGTTGTCCTTTCAGTAAAGTCACGGGAAATATAGAAAGTCACTCCCTCGTAGATAATTTACTTACACATATAATTTCTTTCTGAATTGTGTATTAGTAGCTTACTTACACTAACAGACTAACTATTTTGTGCTACGCTCTAAAGACACACTCGTTGTTGCGCCTTTCCACGCCAAAACAAATAATATATGTACCCATATTTTTATGATAGTTGTTTTATTTTTAAAGAAACTGTTCCTTTCAACCCTTTGGATGCCTTAACTTTTGCAATGACCCGCTTAGGGACATAGCTCACATAACCGGAAACGGATATTAGGCCGTAGGGTATTTGCGCTAGTAAAATCATGCTTGGAGTAACTGCTGTTTCAAGTGTTTTCAATAAACAGGCTGAAATCGAAATCATTGGCAATCTTTTAAACTAAGATCTACCGCGATATTGATAACATTAGGACAAACATTTCCTAAATCAAAGTGATTAAATTCCAAGTTAAATAATCATAAAAAAATCACATGAAGTCATATCATAAGTAAAATATTACTGACTGATGCTAAAACATGAAAGTAACAAAAAAAATGTAACTGCATGTTTTTGAGCATCAGTAATCTTTTAGTTAAGACTCATTGTGATTTTTTACTTCAATTTCCCCCTGTAGTGTTGCTTCATAAAACAGCATAGATTTTAGATAACAATTTGCGAGCCAATACTCGCTTCATTACTGTCATCAATTGGAGGGCAACTCTCGTTTCATCTACTATTATTCTAGCATATCTTCGAAGTACTTACGGTAGAGTACAACATAAAAATTTTATAACATATTCGTTGACCCGCAAATTAAACTTTCACAATCGTTCGCTAAACGCGTTAAACGCTTTGCCGTCGACATAAAAAGTATGTTTACTATTGTGACTAGAATTAAAATGTCAATATGTTTCAGGTAAGGCCGTGAACATTCCAATAGAGCAGGAGAAGTTGATGTTGGAGAAATTCCAGGAGAACCAGTTCAACTTATTAGCCAGCGATATGATATCGCTTAATAGATCCCTCACCGATGTCAGATTCGAAAAGTAAGTACTGTATCTTTAAAGTCCCCGCAAACTACAGACAAAACTATCGGCCGATAGTTGAGTCTTTTTTGTGCCTTTAGTGTGCCCGCAGACTACAGACTTTATAACGGCCGATAGTTGGCCCTATAGTTGGTTTTGTATGAAGAATCGGCTGATACCAAATCGTTGTAGTGTGCGCACTTGCTTATGATACTTCTTCATACTGATCCCAACTATCGGCCGACAGTTTGGTCTGTAGTTTCCGGGTAAGTGCGCACATTACAACGATTTGATATCGGCCGAATCTTCATATTAAAAAAATTGTTTAAAAAAACAAAAAACCGACTTCAAAAAACCTACCTCTAAAAAGCAAGAAATAATATTCGAAATAATAAAAACACGTCTATTGAAGTCGGGTGGGGCTGGAGTACAAATTCCTTTTTTTTATTCTAAAAGCCACACCCGACTTCAATAGACGTGTTTTTATTATTTCGAATATTATTTCTTGCTTTTTAGAGGTATGTTTTTTTGAAGTCGGTTTTTTGTTTTTTTAAACAATTTTTTTATTTTTAGTGTAGGTACCTTTTGTATTAGGTAGTGTAGGTATATTATTTAGGTAGAAAAATCGGCTCAGCCAAACGTGAGTTAATCGCGGAGAAACATACATACATGCGGGTCAAACTGAGAACCTCCTTTTTTAAGTCGGTTAAAGAACTACACTAAAGATATCCCTTTTCCAACAAAAAATAATTATCTTATTCAGTTCATAAACAAAGAAGTTATACGACTGATCATCGAGGTAGTTCACACAAAAGCATACTATTTTCGTGCTTTTTTCAAGATTACTTGAAAAGTACTGAACCGATTTCAAAATTTTAAAAAATGGGACCAACTTGGAAGTTTACCTAATGTAATAACGTTTGAATCATTTTGATCGGTTCAGCCGTCTTCGAGTAATCGATGTACATACAAAACACAAAAAAAAACGGGTCGAATTGAGTACCTCCCTCCTTTTGAAGTCGGTAAAAACGGTCCGACCCAACTATCGGCCGATAGAAAGTCTGTAGTCTGCGAGATCTCTTACATTTTACATCTATAATTTAGGGTAACCAAAATATTAGGGATATTTTGTTTTTTTTTTATTCAATCAGTCAGCAGTAAAAATATATTTTTTAATAACTTAAATATGAGAGATAATTTATATTTAAAAGTGAGTACACACATTTGACTAGGGAATTTTTAAACTAGATTTATTTGCATAAAATGTATCTTTGTAGTTTTGGCAACCCTGAAATACTTAAACAATTTAATCTAAGGTCAAAGGTTGTAAGGTGGAGGTCGCTGTTCATGTAGTTCTTACACGACTTCGTTAGTGTCGTAATCGTAATTGCATATGATGAGAAACTTGTCATACAATGACTCTTCAACAGGGGCCGTACTGGCTAACTTCGGCAAGTCTGCCATGCTTCAAACTAAAACAGAAATTAAGCCTCAATCAGGGGTCCTACCGGCTAACTTACATGGCTATCGTAATCGCTTTCATTTGACAGATGGATGTGACACATTGCTACTTTTCTTAGGTAAGTTTTTATTTATGCCAATGCCACAGCAATGTGTCACATCCTACTGTCAAATGAAAACGATTACGATAGAATACGACAGACCAAAATGGCGAATCCCAATTCATGATGTCACACGAACTTCGATATCTTTCAAATAACTTCGGCAAAATGCGAAATTCCTTAGTTCGATTTATCTGTTTTAAGTTGAAGCTCGGCAGATTCGCCGAAGTTCGAAAAGTTAGCCGATAGGGCCCCTGCTTCTACTTACAGACGACGCGACGACACACCTTTTCGAAACAATGTTATTTTTGTAGCATAAGGGTCAGTAGTATGAAAACATGGTGTGTGAGGTTTATCTTTTTATATAGAAAACGTAAAGTCGTAGCCACAAAAAAATCATACAACAAGCTAAAGAGACTCTTTAGTTGCTACAAATAGGTATTGAATTGCGTAAAACCTCACAGATGATCGAAAAAATAATAATAATAAAACCACGAGGGCTCGCGTAGGTTCATCTTTTTGGCGTAAATAATAGCGGAAACGTATTGAACACATCAAAATACACTTTATTGCTTTTATTCGAGAAAGATAATTGTGATAATGATAATTATGAAAATAACAACGAAAAATGCAGAAGTGAGGTTATTTTCCTGGTATATGTACCAGGAAAATAACCTAACCCATAATGTCAAAGAAAAAGACAAACAAATGAATAACAGAGTCTTAATGTTATGTATGGGTGTCAAACTACGTTAATTACTTAACTAATATTTTAAAATTATCATACAATTTTATCATTACTAATCTAGATAGGAAGTTTAAACTTTGGATAGATTAAGATCTTTACTTTATTCCCTTATCGTGTATGTATGGTCTGCGCTACATACATGTCTATACCTGTCAAACGCATTTATTTAGTGCAATAAAAATCTTTTACTTAAATGTTAATTTAAGAGTTTATTTTCCCTATGGATAAATTCACTACATAGAACAAATAAAGATTTTTGGCAGCGAAAAAGGAACAAGTGTGAGGAAACAACGAGTTTTCTAATGACTTGGTAGCTCAGCGACCAGCCCTAAGATTACGTAACTCTGTTGCTAGCCATTCTCGATTGGAATCAATTGAACGCGCAGTTACATTGCTGCTTTAAGTAAGATAATTCTCATATTGGTTCTTAATAAAGCAGCAATGTAACTGCGATTTCTGTCAGAGCTGATTGCAACAAAGTTACATTATCAGCCCCCAGAACTGTCTCCTGTATAGCGAAACGTCGTAGGTTCCCATCTGAGTACAGTCAAAAAATGCGTGGCTTTTTTCTAGTATAAAAACAAATACAAGGAATTTAATAAGCTGTACTGCTGACTATTAGTTCAGAACTATTCGGAAATGGGAAATTGTATGCACAAATCGATATCAACATCCCACGCGCGGGCGGTTATGGTATACAGAACGAAATATTAGAATGGCGAGGTCGTTGAAACTGCTAGAGCGAGCTGCGTGCCTATTTTTTGATCCAATTCTCTTAAATGAATCGCCTATTAGGATTCCATTCGATGCCCGCACTAGAATATAGTATGGCCAGTTTTTAAACGGAAAACAAAAGTGGAAAAACGGAAAGGCCAATAAAAATTATACTGTTTATTTATAGTACGACGTCGTCGTAACTATATTGTATTCATGATTCATTAATGTGAAATTATACAAGGAAAATTATTACAAGTGTAAAATGTGTCATAAATGCTTTGTCACATCACACAGATTTGAAATGTTGGCAAATGTTAGTATTGTAACGAGAATGATATATATTTTAGTGCGTATTGTATGTACGTTATTTTATTACTTTTATATCCCCACGGTCTCTGTTAATTTTGTTTTGTTTGGAGTTTTCCAGAGTCAAACTAAATCAAAGTCTGCACTAGTTATTTATTTGCTTTTGCGATTGTGTGTTTATTTTTCATACTGATTATGAATTCATCATTCATCTCTACGATGTGAAGTATTGTTTTCTTCAAGTGATTGTTTATTAACAGCCATTCATTTTATTTACAACTAGAGTGACACTGAAACTATATTTACTCATTCTCCAATCAAGGAAGTCTGTCCCAATCTCCAATAAATATTTTAGTGAGCTTAAGAACTGACAGCTATTAATCAGATAATACTGTCGGATGAAAATTTAAATCGATGATATTGTACGTGATTCAAATAATTGAGTGTATTATAGGTATTTATATCGTAATGTTATATTATTTTCATTGACTGAGTCTAGACATTGATTCGTCTTACATAAATCGTCTAGAAAGTGCCTACAGACCGGTTGTTATGGCTTTTATAGCGCGCGGGCGCTCGCAATATGCCTATTGAACTAGGACAATTCTCGTTCATGGTAATTTCCAATACATTTTATAACCCACATTAAAGGCTTAAGAGGAACGTTGAAAATTAAACTCAGCTTAATTTTACAGCCCATTGGGTATGTTATTTCAAGTAATTTGTTTGTACTCTTAAGTGCTATGCTAATTTATTAAGCAAGTTTATCTGACGGCACGGGTGTACAGACTTACTGGTTTATCTTTTTAAGTAGCCACATGAGCTTGGTATGTTTTAAAATGATGATTTGACATAATGATAAGGACTGCTATGAAACCCTAAAGTGAAAGGGCCATTATCTCTGATATTCATTAAATTCAAAATAATTATTTGATAGTGAAATGTATTTTTATCATTAAGAGTTGGTGATATTTATTTAATCAAATAATATACACTTCTAGCTTCCGCGCGTACAGTTCATTAGAAATAAAACACTTTTTACGGATTACAGCGCGTATATTGGTTAATTCAGATGTTATTTTAGAATTATTTAATTTTGATTTGTTGTTTTTTTTTTGGGTTTCTCGACGTTTTACCAACAAATCAAAACTAAATAATTCTAAAATAACATCTGAATTAACCAATATACGCACAGTAATCCGTAAAAGGTGTTTTATTTCTAATTAATCAAGTAAGTTAATATCGCCAACTTGTAGGGTTATTTTAATTTAATATTTCAAAGCCATTGTTTTTGTATGACATCGGCAATGAAGACTCCCCATATTCTGATGCAATAGACTTCTTCCGATTGAAATCACGAAGATATGTATATGTGTTTAACCCTGGTCGCTGCGGTCAGTCAAGCAAAACCAAATAGTTTACGCTATTACCGACTACGGTCGTTGGCGAGAAATGAAGCGGCAATAATTGTTGATAACTTACACAGCCTATTTGGTGTGTTTCACGACGAACAAATGCATAGCAATAACGACTGAAGAATTTATTTATCGGTTTCAAAATCTTTTTTTATACCGAGAAAAAATGCATTTACGCATCTCCGCCCCTGCAGGTGAGCAGGGGTTTCGTATGTGGGACTCGCCAGGAGGAGACCACAACATTTAAGGTTGCGGCTCCCTCCACGACCGCCTCCCGTGGTCCCACCCAGCCGTGGCTCTATGGGATCCCGGGAGGGGGAATACTCACTAACCCTAAAAACCCGGTTCTTGCCTTCATGTGCCGCCGCCGGTTGGCCCTGAGGGTCCCCTGTAAGAGTGGCCACTAATCGGTTTTAAAACCTAGAAAAAGGTTAATTTTTTTTGCGTAAATAAATCATACATTAAATCATTGATAAATAAACAAGCTAATTAAATATGCAATATATTATAATTATTAACGTATTAATGTTACGGCAAATCCCCGAAGTGTGGCTAAACCTAGTTTAAGCCGCCTATTAGGTGTAGCTGTTATTTGTTGGTGAAAACTAGGTGTAACCGATTCTCTTTACTCCTGTAGGTCCCGAATATAGGTTAGAAATTTAAATTTCGTGGTTATTATTTTTAATAGACAGCCGAAATAACTTTCTTAATACCTCTCGGCTAGACTTAGTTTTGACCGGCTACACCTAGTATTAGTCGCGAGCAAATCGGCTACACCTAGGTTTAACCAACAGCTACCGGCCACCAGCTATATCCCGATATTCCTACAGGAACGGGAACCACGCGGGTGAAGCCGCTAGTATACATATAAAAGCAGTTTAAAGCAATCTGTGTCTTTATGCTTGCACTATTCATATAATATGTTTGTAAATCTTCTTTCCTATAGGTGTAAGGATAAACCATACCCAGATCTGCTTCCTACGACCAGCGTCGTGATCGTCTTCCACAACGAGGCGTGGACGACGCTGATCAGGACCATCTGGAGTACCATCAACAGGTCCCCGCGACCTCTACTTAGGGAGATAATACTAGTCGATGATGCCAGCGAAAAAGGTAGTCTAATGTTAACAGAATTGGGTTGATTATGCAGTGTATTTTTTTAATTGTTTTATTTACCTTGCTGATCCAAAGCGTAAATTAAGGTGAAGAATCGGAGTGATATGACTGTTACGTGGCACGTTTCAGCGCACGCACGTGTATAGTATTGACACCAAATAAAATCATCAGTTGGTAGTGTAAATTACACTATCCTATCTATTAGATCTTTCTTTTACTTAGGTCTTAGGACAAAATCAAATTCTTAACTTTTCATCTGCCCGCGATGAGTTGAAAAAGAAAAATGTAAAAGGTGTAATTATAAACTCATTGTACAAATTGTGGCCCGCAAATTTGGCCCTACAACGGACGATCGTGGCCCGGACGCCGACAACTGCTTTGCGCTGCTTGCAAATCTCTGCAGGCCGCGTACCACAAAACTCTGTGCGCGGCGATAAACGACACCCCTCATACAGTACAGGTTGTTGTGATAATTAAGCGACAGTCTTTTTTTTATGCACAACGGCTTAGTGCTTGGCCTTCACCTCACCTGATGTTAAGAGACGATAAGGCCGAAGGTGGAAGCGCACTACACCCGGAATCCTCATCACTAAGGAACTGGCTATCTTACCGCCGGAACACAACATTATTTAAATTGTTGTTATGGCGTCAGACTTAGGAAAGATAGTGGTAGCTAGCCAGGCGGACTTGCAGTAAGCTCTACCACCAACCAAACCGAGTAGAAATTGCACCCCCCCTGGGAATCGAACCCGGGACCTCTACGTCTTACGCGGGTGGGCGAACCACTAGGTGACAGGCCGTTAAAGTCGCTATTACTAGACGTTTTCATAACATTGATCAATTCTCGGCAAAAACACTCTGGATTTATTTTCATACAAATTCATAGTTCATGTTCAGCAGCCCCCTGATTACGTAACTCTGTTGCTAACAATTCTTGATTGAAATCGCAGTTACATTAATGCTTTAAGTAAGATAGTTGTCGCTTTGGTTCTTTATAAAACAGCAATGTAACTACTATTTCTGTCAAGAGTTGATTGCAACAAAGTAAATCAGGGGGCAGTTCTATGTAGCAATTTGTTAACTTCCCTAGAGCACCTGGGCAAAAAGTTAGAGGACTACATAAAGACCCTGCCGGTGGACACTCGGCTGTTCCGCACGGAGAACCGTTCGGGGCTGATCCGTGCGCGGCTGCTGGGCGCCAAGCACGTGAAGGGTGACGTCATCACATTCCTCGACGCTCACTGCGAGTGTACTGGTGAGTGATTGTCTATCTGCCATTTTTTAATGTCAGCCACTGCTGGGGCACTTCTTCTTCTTATCGAATGAGGAATAGTGGCCACCTCTGGTGTTAGAGTTTATCAAGCCGCCTGTAAGGCCTCTAACTTGGCTTAACGACTGTTATCAGATGACAACAGCCGGGACCGACGGTTTAACGTGCCCTCTGAAGCACGGAAGCGCTCAGTTGTAATGCCACTTAACGGTCACCCATTTGACACCTGGCCGGATCGAGCGTTGCTTAACAAACGTGATCGAGTACGATCAATCTGTCGAGTTCCGCCATGAGCGCTTCACTGCTGGGGCACAGGCCTTCCATATGGGTGGTAAGGAGGTTGGGCCATAACCCACCACGTGGGCCCAATGCGAATTGGCGGGTGTTAACGATTGCAAATGCATCCGGGACCAACGGTTTAACGTACCTACCGAAGCACGGAGGAGCTTGGGATACTAAATTTTTGGTCACCCATCCCACGACCGACCCGCGCGAAAGTTGCTTTACCTCCGCAATCGCTGGGCCACGCGCTAAACCACTACGCTATCGAGCTCCTCTTGAGCGATTGCATACTCTTTATCAGTTGCTGCAGACCAAGGAAAGCGAACCTATAAGTACAGTACTAGGCACGTATCTTGAAATTTTTTCGACGGAGTGGAGATAAGTTCGCGCATGTGCTCTTGTGAGCGACCAATAGCGCGCGCCCCTCTCCCGCCGCCCGCGCCCCTCACCGCTACGCATACCCAAAATACGCGTTTCGCGCAATCCCCACCCGATTTCAAGTTATATGCCTCGTACTGTATCAACGTGCCATTTTTCTAAATGTTAATGTTTAATGAGGTCATAGACGTGCCATAAAATCGTCGTGTAATGAATTTTGAGATCGGAGACGTGCCCAAAATATTGTCGCGTGCCATTGGTTCGCCATCCCTGTTGTAGACAAATTTAAGTTTCATTATCATCAGTTACTTTTAGGTTTCCGTAGTAATGTCAACAAGAAACCCTTATGGTTCCGCCATTCCGTCTGTCCGTCCGCGGCTCAGCTCAGAAGCCCTTAGTACTAGCTGTAATTAGGCTTTACAAGTGGACGAGTAATAGTCGATCAACTTATGAATATAGGAAAAAAAATCGTAGGTAGAAAACTTATTGAATACTTAGTTAGGTATTATACTTAGTAATAGTCGACAGGGAGTAAAATATAAAGGACATGTCCCATGGCGCCTATGTCATTTGCCTCACCATTCTCAAAAAATTAAAGTCTATCGCGTCTTAATCAAAGTAGTATGTCAGAGTCAGTATTTTACTCTAGAATCCGATTAATAATTATTTTCTGCATTAAAAAGTGGGATTTTTAAGTTAAAACGCTTTTAAATCATAATTTTTTATCATGATAGTACTTTTCACTTACATTTTTTTCACAAAATACTTCAGAAAACAACTTAATGTTTTTGTAATTGTTTTTCTAAATATAAAACAATTTTTGACTGATACTATAACTAAATAAAATTTAAGTAGCATTTTTTATTTATGAAAGTAATTAAATAAAATGAAACTGGGGCAACGCTGGAACATCTCCTTTACAGTCGTTTAATAGTTAACCATTTATTTCAGGCTACTAAGCCCATACAATAAATACCTTATAGACTAACATACATAATTATTAAAAATACATTTGCTTAAACTATTTGTTTACACGTATAGAGGGCAGCGATGTGCTGCGCAATGTTTATTTATTTAATATGTTTTGGTATATAGTTACCTACTACGGAACCCATCAGCTGGTTGAAATAAAGAAAACGAATGACCTAATATTTCTTAATATGAATTGAATATAAAGATTCTATGGAATGGGCACAAACAACACCATCATATTGTAAAGTCAATTATGATGAAACTCGAATGCAAACGCGTCGGTCGCTGAGCTTATCGTGTCGTGAAGATCTATAGTGATAATAAACTGAGAAATGCTTCCGAACGAAACGGAAACCCCTTTTATTTCGTGAAAAAATGCATATTTTTGACTAGCTGTATGTCCGCAAACAATGGACCTAAACTACTTGGGTTAGGCTCAAACTGTATAAAATATAGTTAGCATAACAAAAGCATTTAACAAATTAACCTGAAAAACGCTTCTTTAAAGTAGTTTTTTTGAAAATACTGAAACAAGTGCCAATACCTAAATTAAAAAAATGAAGTTTGAAAATGTTGGTTATTGTGTAATTTTTCAGAAACTGCTTAATAAATTGCATTTTTTTTATATCAGAAATAAGTTCGACGTTATTGGTTTATCCGAAAATGATACCATATTTGACCTATTAGCTAAACCTGAATTGTAATAGTTTTTAGAATGAAGCCGGGAAAAGTGCGCTATTCAACCCGCCGCCGTATGGAACTGTATGTAAGGATAGTTTGGCCCAGCTCAATATTAGTTAGGAACAGCCTACAGATCAGTTTCTATCATATGGCCAAACTTTATCACGACTTGTAACTCTCAACTTTTTTTTGTATAGAGGTTCATACCTACTATAAGGCTGAATTTTGTCAAAATGTTCTAGTATTTTTGTAGGTTTTAATGCGCTGTTCATTTTGACGCTGCTGATTTTATTATGATGTGACGTTATATCTCGTGAAAATTCTAATACTTAAATATAGTCCGGTTGTATCACACAACAAAATATAATTATGTTAAATATTGAACTAAGGCGTAACCTAAATATTACTAAACGCTCCAAAATCTATTTCTCTTTCCCTACACTGTTCAATAAAATAAATGGTATTGAACTGCCCACCTTTATAGTTTGTTCTGCGTGCGACACGATACCAATGTTAGCTCGAGTGCATGCAACCAAATCAATTCATGTTTATTTACTCTCGGTGGTGTAAAAATCATGATACGTAACCCTGGTTCTTAATGCAGGGGTTTAAAGTTTAAAGTAGCGATCTTATAGTTCTTTTTAGAAAAGTTAAATTTTAGTTATTGATATTCCAATCGACACAATTGCCATTTAATTCCAAAATTTAAGACTTTAGAATTTGAATGTATTGCATTGCATGATATTTGAAGTCAAAGCTTTGTGAATTTTGCAGTCTGTAAAGCCACAATGAGTTCTTTTTAAAACTAGAGTTATTTTAAGCTTTCATTTAGTTTCAAGTGGTTCTTATTTTAAGACTAAGAACGACAGTTTCATCACCTGCTACCGGAATAGTGCTATCCTAAATCTTTACAGGAAGTCGTATGCCGACTAAAAATAAAACATCACTTCAACCAAACTTTTGTGATTATATATGCTCAGGGACCAATCCCATACCAATTATTTTTTATCGTTGTAATTCACGGACGACGCTTCAATCGAAAACATTTTTGAATTTAATAAGAGCGCTAATAACTTTTGCTTTGTCCCGCAGTCACGTCACGAAAACATAATAACACTAATCTTAATGACTATGATGCGAAATTTTTACGGTAAATTTAATCTTTATTACTGTTTTATTTCTATGAGTGCTTTATTGATTCTAATTCTATTTTATGCTTCAAACAGTAGTACTTAAATGATTTATTACATCGTTATATGATTAAGTACATGTTTTTAATGTCTCTAAAATATGAAGTGGCTATTACCTTCAGTTGATAATTACTTACAGTAAAGTCACTCCAAGCTTTTGTCAACTACGGAACCTAATTTAGCGATTACGCGAACCTAATAGGGAATATGCATCAATTTTTTTTTTATCAAAATCAAAAGTATTATAAGTGAGAAAATCAATTGTAATATTAAACTTTTCTCTTGCGTTTTTATCTCATGATAAAGTTACTTGAAGTTAGCAAGCAGCAGCACCCACAGAAAACGCTCTATACAAAACGGTCATGATTTGTGACGTCACCCATCACGTTTCAGGCGCGATTATCATGGAGTAAGCCAATTATCTCCCTAAATTTTTCGTTTAAGTACACACGTGTCATACAAAATATGTTTTTATACGTGTCCGCAACGATCAAACTCAAATTTATCAAAATCGGTGACTTATGCATATTCCCTATTTCGCGAAAAAGTAAGTCTCGGGTTTTGGGCCTTTTTTTGACACTACCACCCCTGTAAGTCCTATAACGAGCTCAAAAGTGGTTTTGTCTCTTATATCGAAATGTCATCCATGTCATCTTTTGTTAAGCTGTCAAATATCTAGCGGCAAAACTTTTCATTACATACTACTAAACCTACCTGCCACCACACCACAGAAAATTTGTGTTTCATGCCCTCCGAAGCAAGCGGGAAACTGTCCCTTAAATCTAATCATATTATGGTCTATTGTTCTTTGCAGAGGGCTGGTTGGAGCCGCTTTTGGCGCGGATAGTGGAAGACCGGTCGACTGTCGTGTGTCCGATCATAGACGTGATATCGGACACCACCTTCGAGTACATACAGGCTTCGGACATGACGTGGGGCGGGTTCAACTGGAAATTGAACTTTAGATGGTAAGATTTAAGTATTATTTTATTGGTTTCACCACGACAGATAATAGTTCTAACGTACAGAGTTGCACTCCGCAAAATCGTTTAAATAAATTGCGACTCCTGCTCCGACACAATAAAGTGCAATTCAGCTCCAAAACATTCACCTAGTGGTTGCCTCTCTTTCTATCGCGTAGGTCTTATCTTTTCTGACGTATAAAATTTGTCCTCTCAAGAGGATGTCGAGCGCTTCATACTCGCGCGCGGAGTGACAGAGCCCTGGTTTTGCAGTCATGAACTATTAAATGCATACAACGTTGAACCATGTCACATTATCAATTTCCATCTATCAGTGTGATATGTCATACGAAGTAATTCAATAATGTAATATGTACAACATAGTTCTATGGTAATTGTACGTACGTCCAGCGTTTTCGATACTCTGTTGTAGAAACACAAAACTAAGTATTTTGCAATTTTTCTTATCAACCTGAAGTATTTGAGTTAAGAATATTTCTTTATACAGGGTGTCCCAAACTTTGCCACATGGAGGGAAAGTACCTTAAATATTGAAGATAGGAAATTTTACTGAAAAAAGACTTCGTTTTGTTTAAAAAAATAATTTGAATTGCATACAAAGTTTATTTTTAATCTTATTCATTCCTATACAAATTAAAACAATACGTAATAATTAAAATTTAAATGTTAAATTTCATGGTCTTCCTTTTGTTCAAAGCCCACCGGTAACGATCAATTGCAATTGTCAATTTTTCCGCAATTGACGCCCATTGACGGAAAAATTGATCGTTTACGCGTGCAATTGAAGCGATTGTCAATTGCTCCAACAATGGAATTGACGGAAAAATTGACAATCGCAATTGATCGTTACCGGCGGGCTTAAGAGGCTGTGTAACTTAACAAAAAATAACCCTAATGAGCAACCCTTTCCATCGGTATCGTAAAAATAAAAGATTTTTTCTAATTTGGTGGGTTCGATTCCTGGTTAAGGCATGCGATTTTTCGAAAATCTTTGATCGCAGTTCTAATTATTTTAAAAATCAAAATGAAGTCTTCTTTCAGTAACTATCTTCAATATTTAAAGTACTTTCCCTCCGTGTGGCAAAGTTTTGGGACACCCTGTATTCAGTTGATAAAAGTTGATCCTGCTTTTCTTTCTATGACATCAAAATAAGCCTTCTGATAACATCAATGAAAAATATTTGCGTAAGCCTATTAATTTTGTAATTACTTATTCAAATGTTTGCAATTCCTTGGTAAAATAGGTGACTGCTGTTCAAATATTTGATGTGTGATTATTGTTTAACTTAACTAACTCCACTGTGTATGGAATGAATACAATAGTTTTCTTGATATTATTACCTTTTAATTCTTAAGAAAACTTGCACAATCTTGAATAAAAACACTTCCTTAGATTAAATCCAATAGGCCTATAGATTTCCAATATAATATTATGTGTAAATAGTGTATGTACCTATATATAATTGCTCTACAAATATTTGATTTATGTTATTGTGTCATTATTTAAATTAAAGATAAGTAATACGGTAAATTCCGCTTTATGAAAAAAACATAAAATATTTCCGCGATTAAGTAATCGCAACACATTCAGGGAGCGGAACATACTGACACCGTATTTTGGGCAACCCGAAAATCCAACTTTGAATGTTAGCTAAAAGTGAAAGAAAAGCACAGAATAATGATTCCGGATAGCACTAATTTCAGGTTTAATATTAACGGAATATGGATATCCTACTAATATTATAAGTGTGAAAGTTTGGATGTTTAGATGTTTGTTACTCAATCACGCAAAAACTGCGGATTGGGAATGGCACACAGATAGTTTATAGTCTGGATTAAAACGAGGATACTTTTATGCCGGTCAAAAGTCCCCTAGGAATTTTACGAATGTCCACGCGGACGAAGTGGCGGGCGTAAGCTAGTATTTTTTTTAAGCTAAATCTTATTTAATTCTCTCAAACTATATGTAATTCCATTTAGTTTAACATCAATGCTAAATGTTAGTTACAACAGTAGGTATGGGCAAGTCTATAAATGTTTATCGGAGATTGTTTGATTGCGTCATGATTTCGTCCTATTGTATGCGCCCGCGCCTGCCGACCGGTAATTAACTGTTAACAAGTCCGTGCACCAGTTTTATGATAAGATGTAGACTCTACTCTTACTCTTATTATGGAACTGTAAACGAAAAAATACAGTTTTTCGAAAAACTAAAAGATACTAAAAAACAAAAGAGTTAACTATAGAATCATTACGTAATAATTATGTTAGTGTACGTGACACTGTGTCTATTAGTTTAGTTATAATAATAGAAGATTAACGAGTATTTACAAAAGATTTTTAAACACCTGTTTAACTGAAAGTATTGTTTTAAAGAAACAGCATCACATTTAAACAGTGTCTAAGTTAAACAGGTGTTTAAAAATGTTGTGTAATAACACCGTAACTGTTTTACTGTCTGTTGTTATATTACATATCTCCTATACTCTATTCATTTAGCCATTGCAACTCTCAGCTTTTAATCGGCACAGGTATTGTTAATCGATTGATGTGATTTTTAACATGGTATTTCCCATACATTTAGGGCATTCTTCTCGTCTTTATGATAGGAGCGTCAGTTTTTTTTTTTTTTTTTTTTTTTTTTTTTTTTTTTTTTTTCGGGTTTAAAATATTACCGACCGTTTCCACTACACTCAACAATAAACACCGTCGCTCAACATCGGGCTGTGCTGTCAAAACAAATTGAACTTTATTCCGTAGGTATAATACATACATAAAGATAGCCTTCGTCGCTACAGAACAATTGACAATACAGGTCATTATAAACTTACCATCCTTTCAAGGATACGGCTAGTCCATGAAACTGAACAACTTTCTCCAAGAAACATGTGTCGAATTTCGCCTTAAAAATTTTGGTCACCCATACTAAATTGATCACGTGATCTCTTTGATTTGTATGGATGGTCGTTTTTAGGGTTCCGTAGCCTAAATGGCAAAAAACGGAACCCTTATAGATTCGTCATGTCTGTCTGTCTGTCTGTCTGTCTGTCTGTCTGTCTGTCTGTCCGTATGTCACAGCCACTTTATTCCGAAAGTATTAAGACTACACAGTTGAAACTTGGTAGGTAGATGTATTATGTTAACCGCTTAACGAATTTAATATAAAAATAAGAAAAATAAAAGATTAAGAAGGGGCTCCCCATACATGGAACTGAAACTGAAAAAATTTTTTTTCTTCAAACCAACACGTGTTGGGTGTCTATAGATAGGTCTTTAAAAATGACATTAAGGTTTCTAAGACAACTTTTTCTCAAAGTCAACCGTTTGAAAGATATTCACCGCCAAAGTGGTAAAATGTGTGTCCCCCCCCCCCCCCTTTAACTTTTGAAATAAGAGAGTGAAAAATCTAAAAAAAATATATGCTGTAGATCTTAATTAAAACTTTCAACCAAAATTGGTTTGAACGAGATATAGTAATTAGTTTTTGAGATATAGCACATTTTCCAAAACCGCAAATATAACTTTGTCATTCATACCAACACTGTGAAAAACAAAGTTATTTTTACAGACGAAAAATTATAGGTGGTATTAAATATGGTATGGTATAAGGAAAATGTGCTATATCTCAAAAACTAATTACCGTGGTTACCACCACGGAACCCTATGGCGCGTGGCCCGACACGCACTTGGCCGGTTTTTTTTACATATTTGGCCCTCTGTTCCTGAGAGAAAGTTGTTCTGTTTCATGGACTGAACACATATGGATTGGATGGTATGTTTCGAATGAGTTATGATGAAGGTATAGTTGCGAATTTGAATTCTGTCATAGCATAAGACTGTTTTGGAACAGTGTTTGAAACGGGTCGGGTTATCACTCGTCAGTTTCCCTAACTAGCCAGTTTCTCTAACTGGGGCCGTACCGGCTAACTTACATGGCTATCGTCATCGCTTTCATTTGACAGATGGATATAATATATTGCTACTTTTCTATGGTAAGTTTTTATTTATGCCAAATAGAAGTAGCAATGTGTCATATCCATCTGTCAAATGAAAGCGCTTACGATAGCCATGTAAGTTTGCCGGTACGGCCCGTTTATCTCATTCGTCAGTTTCGCGAATTTCGTCAATAAGTCAGTTTCCATAATTCGTCACTTAACTTGTCAATTTATGCAATTCGTCAGTCCAGTACTATCATGTTGATAAAGTTTAGATAAACAAGCGTGGTTATCTGCATGCTCGCTGGTATTGTCGTCAAATACGTTATTTATTAAAAAATCTTAAACAGTATTTGTTCCGTTTCTAGCGTTTAGTTTTTTTTTCTATAATATTTTGATATCCGCGCGCCTATTTAATACAGACAATGCAGTGTCAAAATGCAGTCCCAAAATGGTGCAACTCTGTATGTTTGGCCAATGAGACCGCTCGATTCAATCGGTGCGCCTTGTGTTGTACGAACGTACGAAGACAGTGGCGCCCCCACTTACCAGACCACTGTCCGAATCTTCGAGAAGACCAGAACCTAACGAACCGCCGCTGCGCGCTCTCGCCCGCGCGACCATTCTTATAAACGAAAGAAATAATTTTGGTGTTCAACTCGACTCCCAGTTGAGTCAATCGTGTGTGGGACATTGTTTATGAACTATCTATCTCTAAACTGTGGCCGGCCGGCTTGTGTCCTAGAAGTAAACAGCGAGAACCATCACGTCTTCAGTTCCTGACGAGCTATGGTGAGTACTTGCACAAGATATCTCTTTGACCGCATATCCAAGTTGTACCGTTTATTTACCGGCGAATATACATATGTATGCTCGATCCAGACTACATAGATTGACACTGCATTCCTGACCAAAATTCGCGTTCGTCTATGTACATCTTTTTGGTGCCGAAACCCGGGACTTTTAGGTACATTACGTCGGCCGACATACCATTTTAGTTCGTAATTATAACGAAAACATCAGTATTTTACAGTTTACGATACTTATAAAACGCATAAACAAGTAAAGTAATCAAAATCAAGTAAAATATCCAATAATTACGAATCAATATTCGAGTTCGTTAAATTTTGTACGTGACTACCTACATTCCTACTTACCGGTTCACCAATCTCTGTTCAAAGTTAACAAGCTAACCGAGTCATTTGTATCAATTAACACAATATTATCTATCGTTTTTACCATTTGCAATATCAATACCTATTGCAAATTTTACCGCATCATAATTTTGTGTAACAAATTGAATATAACACGACTACTTACTAACTCGCTCAACATACCGTAATAAATAACATTATTGTTTATACCACATTCACCTTTAACTTTGCAAATAAAATAAATCGTGTCTTATCGTCATTTCTATAACGGATTTTAAGTATAATTTGATTTTTTTTTACCATTAATAAATTCTAATACAAAAGTTACCGTAAACCGTGTAAGATAACAATTAAAAACCTTTATATTTAACCAAGTTAACATAATACAGCAAACCGTTCTGCGTTTTAATAAAATTCATTATAATAAACATTGTTTAGTTAAATTATTTTATACGTATTAATTACGAGTTCGGAACTCAAAGTGAAGTTGTCGCGTTATAGGTACGAACGGAATCGATCTATGCGAACTTGGTTGTTTGTTGTGCATTAGAGAACTTTTAGTACTGAAACATTGTTTTATAGTTTTAGTAAACACTGTTTTGATTAATAACGATGGCTTACCTAGCGAGACGTAAATCTAAATCGGGAGTAAAGAAGTGTACCGAAACCAATTACACTGTCAGTAATTTGCCTGGTTTGCGACGTAAACGAACGATAGCGTATAACCGTATTTCGAAGGCTCTTGAATTGGGGAATTTAATTGAAACCGATGCATCACAAACCGAGTTATTCCTCTCATATTGCCAGGAGATAAAAAACATTGCGGATAGTTTCCAAGAGGCACATTTTATCATTCTGGACCTTCTCAAGGATGAAGACGATGATATGGATACGGACATTCAGGAGAATTTCGATAAAATGTATTTTCGAGTCGTTGCAATCCAGCGTAAATACACACAGTGTTCGTCACAACAAACAAATAACAATAACTCGCGGCGAGATTCGCTAACGGGTTCGTTCAGCAATATGCGCTTACCGAAAATTTCACTTCCGGTTTTTTCGGGTTCTATTAAGGAATGGCCCAAGTTTATCGCGACTTACAATGCGTTGATCCATGAATCCACCCATGTTAAGTGATATCGAGAAATTTCACTATTTAGTGTCAGTATTACGTGGCGATGCTTTATCGTTAATTAGAACGTTCCCGGTCGCGTGCGAACATTATTTAAGTGCATATGATGCTCTCAGGTCCCGCTACGAGGACAAACGTGAATTAGCATTCACATGTTGGCGCGACATTTTGGATGTTACTTTCAAAACTACACACGCTCAGGATTTCCGACACGCGTTAGAGACGATTGACGAAAATTTGACCGTTTTGAATAAGTTGAAGTTACCTACAGAACACTGGGACTTCGTACTTTGTTACAACATTTTGTCGAAACTAGACACGAAATTAAGACGCGAGTTTGAGGAAAAGCACACCGACATCGAGTTGCCACAATACAAACATATTAGGGCGTTCTTACACTCTAAGAGCGAAGCTTTATCGCGCGATACGCATTTCACCGCCGCCGCCGTGACCAGTAAAACCGTTAGCGGTAGGGAGGCTTCAAGTGTCTTACAGAAACCGAAGAGACATAACGTTACACACTCGCTTGTCGCTCCCACCGCGATCGTGCCTGTGCCTAAGAAAGGTGACAAACAAGATGGCAAACCACCTCAGGTTGCGACAACTTCCAAGGTCATTCGCAAATGCTCTTACTGCGGTGAAGAACACAACATAACGGCTTGCCCCGCGTTCCTGTCAAAGTCTGTGGACGAGCGCATGGCTGTGACGGGTGAACGAAAATGGTGCTACAATTGTCTTAACTCGTCTCATTCAGTACGGGAGTGCACATCAATATTTTCGTGTCGAACATGTAAACGTAAACACCACACGCTGCTGCACCGGGACCACGCGTCAAGCAACCCCGACACCTCGGGTAACCAATCGCAATCAGTAGCCTTAATGGCTAAGGAAACACTAGCTTCGTCGAACCTGTCTACGAATACAACCGTGCTACTGGCTACTGCCATAATTCAAATTCGTGACACATTTGGCGAATTTCACACTTTTCGAGCGCTCTTCGACACCGGGAGCCAAAATAATTTCTTGACAGCACACGCAGCCCAGCGACTTAACCTAACGCTTAAAGCCGCTAGTGCCAAAGTTCATGGCTTAGGGGGGGCTCCCGCCTCGGTCAATGGCATCGTCACGTGCCAAGTCGGTGCCAATAATAACGTCAACTTTAATCTCGAAATGCTCGTCATACCGAGCATCTGCGGAGACCAACCTATCGCAAAACTGAATACGGATGGATGGAGCGATGTCAAGACATTACCGTTAGCAGATCCTGGTTTTGACATTCCTGGTCCGATCGACGCCTTGTTAGGTGCCGACGTTTTCGCCGAGTCGTTGCTCGAACAGCGTTTGAAAGGCAACGCGTCTCAACCGCGCGCCATGAACTCTGTCTTCGGCTGGCTTCTTCTAGGGAAGTCTCGGCTCGCATCCTCTTCTCCATGTTTATTGGGGGTACCACCTCCTAGCATGAACGAGAGCTTAAACAATATCGTTCAACGTTTCTGGGAAATCGATACCGTTCCAAATTCATCCCGATTAACCCCAGATGAGCAAGTTTGTGAAAATAGTTTCACCAACAACCACTACCGTGACGAGACCGGAAGGTATACCGTAGTCCTTCCTTTCAAGGACAATGCTGAGCCCCTCTTTGAAGGCTCGCGAGCCATAGCCTTACGGCGCTTCCATGCCATTGAGAAGCGGTTATCTCGTGATCAATCGTTAAAACAATAATATACCGATTTCATGACTGACTACATCGAAAGTGGTCACATGACCTTGGTGCCTGCTAAGGAAATGGGTCAAGGCAGGTACTACATACCGCACCATTGCGTTCTGCGTCCTGACAGCTCCACGACTAAGCTCCGCGTGGTCTTCGATGCCTCGGCGAAGGACGCGAACTCCAAATCGCTTAACGATTCGCAACTCACAGGTCCGAAGTTGCAGTCCAACATCGTGGAGATTCTTCTCCATTAGCGGGAGCACGAAGTCGTCTTCATGGCGGACGTGCGCCAAATGTACCGTCAAATTAACGTAGCACCTTATCACCGTGATTACCAGCGTATTCTCTGGAGGGCTCACCCAGATGAGCCTCTTCAAGAATATGTTCTAAATACCGTTACGTACGGAATATCTTCGTCGCCATATTTAGCATGTCGCATCATGCAGCAGCTGGCCAACGACGAGGGTCACAAGTACCCCAAGGCCAAAACCGTCTTTACTTCCGACATTTATGTCGACGACATCGTAACCGGAAGTTCATCGCTGGAGGATGCCTGCGACATCAAATCGCAAGTTATTGCTCTTTTCGGCCTCGGCTGTTTTGAGCTACGAAAATGGGTGAGCAATCGACCTGAGCTTCTGAGTGATCTGCCCTCAGAAGCGTGTCTTTCGGAAGCTATTACTTTTACCGAAGCCGAAGACACAACCGTGAAGGTTCTGGGCCTAAAATGGGAGCCTGCTTCAGACTCGTTCGTTTTTAACGTTCAACCGTCAAACCAACCATGTACCAAACGAACGATTCTGAGCGAGGTAGCCAGTGTCTTTGACCCTCTGGGGTTCCTATCACCTTTAACAATCCAAGCCAAATGCTTAATTCAAAAGCTTTGGATCCTCGGCGTTTCGTGGGACGAAACACCCCCACCGGAAATCGTCACACAGTGGAAAGTTTTAACCGAACAACTTCCACAAATCAAGGAACTCAAAGTTCCACGCAAGTTCGTTATCGAAGGTGCTCGCTCATATCAACTTCACGGGTTCTGTGACAGCTCTGAACTTGCGTACGGCGCCGTCATTTATCTACGTGCCTCTGAGTGCGACGGTTCTGTTCGTATTTTCCTAGTCTGCGCAAGAGCTCGTGTCGCACCTTTAAAGAAGCAGTCCCTGCCGCGCCTGGAGTTGTGCGCTGCGGTTCTGCTCGCTGACCTTATGAAGTTCCTCAAGGACACGCTGCGAATTCCTGTCCATGAGACCTACCTTTGGAGTGATTCTACCGTCACTCTAGCGTGGCTGCGATCACCGTGTTCGCGCTGGGCAACCTTTGTCGCGAACCGCGTCAGCCACATCCAGGACACTGTTCCTACCGAATGCTGGAGGCATGTCCCCTCCGGGACCAACCCCGCGGACATTTGCTCCCGCGGACAGCTGCCAGCGGAGCTCTTGACTAACGAGCTATGGTGGGCGGGCCCCGAGTGGCTCGCTCAGCCCCAGTCTGAGTGGCCAACAGACATATCTAAATGTCAGGCGAAGGATAACGTCGCGCTCCCCGAGCAGCGTCGTACCGTTCTCGTTGTTGCTGATCAAACCGACACCGTCCAAAAAACATCAATAATCGATCAGCTGTTCGAGAAGTATTCATCCTTAGACAAAATTTGTCGGATTCTAGCCTATATCCGTAGGTTTAATGCTAATTTACGTGATACCGATTCACGACCTGAGAGTCTCGTCATAACTGACGTCGAACGTCATCGAGCGCTTCTAATGATCGTCAAACACTTCCAGAATTGCTTCTTCTTCGATGTTATATCGAAGCTGAAAGAGCGGAAACAGTTGCCACGCAACCTTCGCAAACTAAATCCATTCCTGGATGACCGAGGTATCCTCAGGGTGGGCGGGCGGCTAGCTCGCTCTGGCCTTGAATTCGAACACAGGCATCCGGCATTGTTGCCCAGGAAATGTGTGCTGACGACAGCAGTAATCGACTCCACTCATCGGAAGTACCTTCATTCTGGTCTGAACACCACACATTACCTGATCTTGCAGCAGTTCTGGATACTCGCGGCTAAGCGTGCCGTTCGACAACACCTTTCAAAATGCATCCGATGCTATCGACTCCGCCCGCAACCATTGCAACCGTTTATGAGCGACCTGCCTGCCTTCCGCGTTAACCAGGTGAAACCGTTTTCTGATGTTGGCGTAGATTTTGCGGGCCCTTTTAAAATCAAGCTCGGTCTCCATCGTGGTGCCAAAATCGATAAGGCGTACCTGTGCTTGTTCCTCTGTCTGAGCACCAAAGCTGTGCATCTTGAGGTGGTGTCTACCTTATCGACTGACGGCTTCATCGCTGCGTTGCGCCGTTTCGTCTCTCGTCGCGGCCGTTGTAACGTCATCCGTTCTGATTGCGGCACAAACTTCGTTGGCGCAGCCTCACAGCTGGCCGCATGCATGGAACAGGCATCGAACGCAGAACGGATTGCCTTTAAACGTAACCCCCCATCTTCTCCACATTTTGGAGGAGTATGGGAAATTCAAGTAAAAGCCGCGAAAAGTCATTTATATCGGATTGTTGGCGATCAAACTTTAACGTTTGAAGAGCTCACTACACTCTTCACCCAGATTGAATCGATTTTAAACTCCAGACCTTTGTGTCCATTAAGCTCTGACCCTAACGACTTAAACGTTCTTACACCCGGTCATTTCCTTACGCTGGAACCTCTCACAGCTGTCCCAGATGTAGACTACTCTGATGTTAACCCTAATCGTCTAAATCGGTGGCAACTGATCCAATCATTCCAACAACAGTTTTGGAGACGTTGGAAAACCGAATATCTACACGCGTTAACTCAGCGGGCAAAATGGACCAAAGACTCAACACCGTTAAACATAAATTCTATCGTACTTATCAAAGACGACAATCGACCTCCTCTCCAATGGGCATTAGGACGCGTAGTTTCCCTACATCCTGGGCCTGATGGAGTGATTCGAGTGGCTACTGTTAAGACGGCGAGAGATCATCTTCTTAAGAGGCCTCTCGTAAAACTGTGCCCTCTACCATCTGAATAACCGTCTCTCTTTTATCAAACGTAACTTAGTTTTAAGATTAGTATCGTAAATTGTAGCGTATCTATATTTAATTACCGTTTTCATTCAAATTTTGGGAAAATCCCATGGGTATTTTGGTGGGCGGAATGTTCCGTTTCTGGCGTTTAGTTTTTTTTTCTATAATATTTTGATATCCGCGCGCCTATTTAATACAGACAATGCAGTGTCAAAATGCAGTCCCAAAATGGTGCAACTCTGTATGTTTGGCCAATGAGACCGCTCGATTCAATCGGTGCGCCTTGTGTTGTACGAACGTACGAAGACAGTGGCGCCCCCACTTACCAGACCACTGTCCGAATCTTCGAGAAGACCAGAACCTAACGAACCGCCGCTGCGCGCTCTCGCCCGCGCGACCATTCTTATAAACGAAAGAAATAATTTTGGTGTTCAACTCGACTCCCAGTTGAGTCAATCGTGTGTGGGACATTGTTTATGAACTATCTATCTCTAAACTGTGGCCGGCCGGCTTGTGTCCTAGAAGTAAACAGCGAGAACCATCACGTCTTCAGTTCCTGACGAGCTATGGTGAGTACTTGCACAAGATATCTCTTTGACCGCATATCCAAGTTGTACCGTTTATTTACCGGCGAATATACATATGTATGCTCGATCCAGACTACATAGATTGACACTGCATTCCTGACCAAAATTCGCGTTCGTCTATGTACAGTATTTGAAATATGTACTAATGTACTTATTTTTTTTAATATATGTATAAATATTTATGTCAACACAAATGATACTCGACATTGATTTGACATTGTCGCTGCAAAAAAAGTAAAAAGTTTATTAGTTGTGTACTAAAAAGTTAATAAAAATAAAAAGTAGATATTAAATTTCTCTATATTTGTACGAAACTATACAAAAACTGTCAATTTAACTAAAAATGACGAATTACTTAAACAAACCAAATGAAGAAACTGACGAGTTAACGAAACTGGCGAACGAGGGAAACTGACGACTTAAAAAAATTCATAGAATAGACGAATAAGGAAACTGACCAGTTTGAGAAACTGGCGAATTAGGGAAACTGACGAGTCACCTGAGGGCCTAGTACGAGTTGTGTTTCTCACCTCACTTTCCTCACCAAAGAGAGGAAATCATGCGAGTGAGTGAACGAGTGAAAGAGAGAAAACGATCACTGACATGAAAAAAGTTTTTATTATTTAACTGGACTGGCTGTCTGTATGATTTGACAGCTTTTTGTGCCTATTTGAAACGCCACTAGCGTGCGTCTAAAGAACTAATTTTGACGTACAATATGAAAATAGCTGCCGTGATGGTCTCTCCAGACTTCAAACTTTAGTACCACGTACGCACGCTATGCTCACTCTATGTCCTACAGCGCCAAAATGGCGGAAATCAAATAGGCACAAAAACAGTTTGACATAAGCCTGTCCAGTGTAAATATATGCAGGTCAGTGGAAAACGATAGTAAACTATTCGCAAAGTGAAGTGAGAACAAAAAACTCTGACACTTTGAAACATTGTTGATTGACTAGTGCAAACACTCGGTGTAAGACCTTTTTACCGGTTTCTTTTACATTTGTAAAATATCATATCGCATTTTCAAACATAGTCAAAGTGTAAATCCCATTTTTAGGGTTCCGTACCCAAAGGGTAAAAGCGCGAGTCCGACTCGCACTTGGCTGGTTTTTTTATTTATTATCTTTAGTAAATACAGATAACGAGATGAAATGACTCACAATAACCTTTTGACTCCAAAATACCCGTATATCATTAAGCTGGCATAACATTGGCAATAAAACTGTGAATTATCAAAAGCAAACATTACTGCAGCTGTTAAATGCTTAAATAAAGATAGTATTTATGATCACTTTTAATATGTAAGGAAAAATTTACTGCTTTGGTTTAAAATAATAATAAAACAATTTAATTATAACATAAAAATAATTGTAAGGTTTATTCACATACTTTTGGTACCTATTTTGATTGTTAATAAATTATTGATTACAAATATATTTTACACTAACTTTTTAAATGGATTAAAGTATTAGGTATGCGTTTAGTTGCGTAAATATAAAAATATGTGATATCTGAAAAAAAAATTGTTAAAGTAGAAAATATCATGATGACCAATTTCTCATAAAAAACAATATCTATTTTAATAAAAAAATACAGCACTAGTAGTTAATCACTAGAAATGCTGTTCAAAATTAATCAGAAGTTTGTTCGACCTATACGAGTATGTAGGCACCCTGATTTCTTATCGACATTTGATTGATTGACATACACGAATAATCGACTATCGGTTCCTCTATGGCTACTCTACTACCTACAACCTACTACGGTCGGAGCCGATCGGGTGAAATTGCGCGTGAAAAATCTATGCATTTGAACAGGGGCCCGAGTCTGCTATTGTTAACGTCAATCGTGTTTCAATTGTGTTTCGGTTTTGGGTTTAAGAAACAAGAACTGTGTCCAAAAGCATTACAATTCAAACACGAGTGAAACACGATTATGACGTTAACAATAGCAGACTTGGGCCCCAGGCTGTTCGCATTTGTTTCGCTTGTCGAACTCATGGTGGAACCTACTGCCACACGGTGGATTTGTGCTACATACGTTATTCATTACGATATTATCAGACTATAGTCACAGAATATATAATAGTACTAACGTACAGAAGCCCATCCGCGCGAGGACAACCAAATGATAAGCTACTCTCACTGCACGGCAATAAAGTTCAATTTCAAATTGCACAGTGCCTAATTTTATAAGCACCTATGAAGCGCTTCTCTTTCTGTCGCGTAGCTCTGTCACAACAGATACAACTCGTGAATCGTTAAGGTTGCTACTCGCTAGTCGCTACTTACCGATATCATAGAAATAGAAAACATGCGTTATGTCGATGAATATACAATGAAATTATTAAATATAAAATAAAATAAATCTACCTACTAAATGAGCTGAGCATAATTGTATTTCTAAGTTAGTTACTTGTGTTAAAATGATATTATTTGGAAATAATGTTAGGTGATATACAAACTTCGGGATAATTTACGTAAAAAGTAGTAAAGAATTAAGAACTGACTCTTTTGATTTTTTGGTGCGCTTGTCTCTCGCAGACAACGCGTGTATCGGAGCGGTGATATCCCTCGACCATGGCTAGACTGAGTGAGCCGCGAGCAGTAGGCTAATATAAAAGTTTAAGCGCGGAGTGAGACCCTCCTGACAGGGGCCTAAGTGTGAGTTGCACCATAACGCTGTCAAAGTTAAAGTTATCGTCAAATGATAATGCTACCTATTTGTCACGTCAAATTTGTCAAAGGACATCATGCTAGCTGACAACCTCTTTTTTTGGCAAACTTATGCTTAACCTGTACTATAACAAGCTTGTTATCGTTAAAGTAAGATGGTGCAACTCAGCCTAAGTCTGCTATTGTTAACCTCATAATCGTGTTTCAATTGTGTTTTGGTTTTGGGTTTAAGAAACAATTAAGAACTGGGTCACTTCAAACAAGATTGAAACACGATTATGACGTTAACAATAGCAGACTTGGGCCCCAGGCTGTTCGCATTTGTTTCGCTTGTCGAATTCATAGCGGAACCTACTGCCACACGGCGGAGGTGTGCTACAGGCGTTATTCATAACGATATTATCAGATATACACTTCGAAGGCTTCCGCGCGTACAGTTCATCCTACTAATATTATAAATTAATGTGAAAGTTTGTGGGTTTGGATGTTTGTTCCTCAATCACGCAAAAACTACTGAACGGATTTGGTTGAAATTTGGCACACAGATAGTAGATAGCCTGGATTAAAACATAGAATACTTTTTATCCCGATATTCCCACGGGAACGGGAACCACGCAGGTGAAACCGCGGGCGGCCGCTACTTGAAAATAAAACACTTTTTACTATTGTATATTGGTTAATTCAGATGTTATTTTAGAATTATTTAGTTTTGATTTGTTGATTTTTAGGGTTCCGTACCCAAAGGGTAAAAACGGGACCCTATTACTAAGACTCCGCTATCCGTCTGTCTGTCTGTCACCAGGCTGTATCTCATGAACCGTGATAGCTAGAAAGTTGAAATTTTTACAGATGATGTATTTCATCGCATCATAACAAATATATAACAACAAACGCTATAACAACAAATACTAAAAACAGAATAAAATAAATATTAAAGGGGGGTTCTCATACAACAAACGTAATTGTTTTGCCGTTTTTTGGTACGGAACTCTTCGTGCGCGAGTCCGACTCGCACTTGGCCGGTTTTTTGGGTTTCCCGATGTTTCGACACCTTTCCAGGGGCCGTGATCACGCGACGACTGATATTTTCAGACTATAGTTATTCATTGGCTGCAGGTACAGAGTGCCGCAGCGCGAGATGTCGCGGCGCGGCGGCGACCGCACCGCGCCGCTGCGCACGCCCACCATGGCCGGCGGCCTGTTCGCCATCGACCGCGACTACTTCTACAAGATCGGGGCCTACGACGAGGGCATGGACATCTGGGGCGGAGAAAACTTGGAGATGAGCTTCCGGGTAACGTACTTTTGATGGATAAGCGACAAACAAACTTGTTTTTACGGAATGCGGTCAATGGGCAGGGCATTGATGTTATATTTTTTTAGTTCACAACTTTAAATCCTCCAGATGGCACCATATTAATTTTAATGTGACGTCACATATCCTATAACCAGAAGACGATTAAGACGTTTCTAACGATATATTATTTGTCAAATTATGATATAGTTATGTATGAGGTAACAGATGAACATACATACATACCGGTCAAAATCGTATACCCTCTCGTTTTTTTTGCTTTGCCGTAGTTGGGTAAAAAGAGTAAATGTAAAAGAAAAGTCAATTTAAAATATACATAATAGTTTGCATTAGAATAAAATTACTTTAGTTTCTATTTTCGGTATAGGTACTTGTTAACACTAAGTTCGAGATTCAACCCGATAATCAATGGTGAGTTCGCGTCTTTTGAATAACTCTTGTGTAATACAAGAACGGGCTGCTAAAGAACCTTTAACCTCGTAAATACTAAAGTAAATATTGATACTTGTGTCTTGAAATAGAAAAAAGCCCAAACTAATGTTCTCATTTGACCAACTACACACGGGGAGTGAAGCTCCATTCATAAAAATGTTCTATTTCACGAAAGCGAGTGATAGTTGTAATGCATTATCCGGCCTGCGCTCGCGAACATCGTGGTCGCAATTTTTAGTTATCAATAAGTGAAGATCACAAACGAGATGCTTGAAGGTCGTCCGTGCTCACAAAAGAGCAATCTACATTGCATAGACCAACCTGCTTTCGTTAAATAAAACATGTATACTGCACACAAGGTGTGGCAGTGCGGCGGGCGACTGGAGATCGTGCCGTGCTCGCACGTGGGCCACGTGTTCCGTGACAAGTCGCCGTACACGTTCCCCGGCGGCGTGCAAAACGTGGTGCTGCATAACGCCGCGCGCGTCGCCGAAGTCTGGATGGACGAGTGGGGCGAGTTCTATTACGCCATGAACCCAGGTTCGACGAATGGATCACTGATAGCATTTTGATGAATCTTTATGATTTGCGCTTGTCATTTTTGTTATGGCGACAAGCTCGTTACCCACCGTTTGCTCAATACGACTAATATTGGGAAACTTTGCCAATTTTAAAAGGCCTATCTGCCCCCTGATTTTGTAACTCTGTGGCAATCAATTTCTGATTGAAACTGACAGAAATAGCAGTTACATTACTGCTTTAAGTAACATAGTTGTTACATTGATTCTAACTAAAACAGCAATGTAACTACGATTTCTGTCAGTTTCATTAAAAAGTTGTTGCAACAAAGTTGCATGATCAGGGAATCAGAAAATCACAATGTGCTAAATCTAGACAGAATCATGCTACGAAAAGAAGTTTTTTTTTAATAAAACTTATTTGTTCAGTTCACAAAATGCTAGCAGACGATTCTTTACTCTAAAGTTTTGTTGTGGCTTGGGTTGTAACTTTAATAACGAGACTCATAGATTTGTGTCATTAACAACTTAACAATTTGTCTATTAAAGCTTCTAACATGAACCATTGCAGCTGCATTCATCTAAACTTGCATGCTCATGTTTCTAATCATTTCATTCATTTTCGCTTCATTACTTTTTATTTCTACTTTCGTTTTGTATTTTTTACTGTTCAGTTGTCGTCTCTACTTAATTATTTTCTGTGCGGTGTTGTTTCCGGATGCTCTTTTGTTCTTACGTATTTTCTTTCAGCGTTATTTTACTTTTGCTTCTTTTAAATGCAGAAGCAATGTTGGTTTCTCAATATCTATACATTATTCAAAGGAATATACGTCAATTTACCACAGCAATCCTTTTTGGATCAAGAGCTATGTTAAATATAATTATATTGAGTATATTGATTTCGTTGAGAAAAGATGAGAATATAGTGCAGTATAATTATTTACATTCGTTATTTAAATATCTTTTATATGTATTTTAATAACAGTCACATAATATTATAGTCTTATTTACTAACCATTATTATTATAACAGTATTCATAATACATCATAGCCCTTGGTCTGTTGTATATCATGGCCTAATAGAATATTCAGAAATACTCTGTACCACTATTTACCGTTTTTGATTAAAATTTTAATGTTTAGAATTGTTTCTAATTATCCTACTAATATTTATTAATATTATTGGCGACATTATTTTCAATTTAATTATTGTATGTTTTACCTATTTCATTGTATGTTGTGTAACTATTCATTAACATATTTTTAACCCTATTAATACAATGACAGTAGTAAAACTAATATAGTTTTCATAGATTTGCTCTTGTCTAAATCTGTCAATATTCACCGATTTTAAATTAATTTAATACTGGTTTTACTAGCTTCATATATTTTTTATACTTTTAATACAAACATATCGAATGATTAAAAAAAAAATCATATCATATCTTCTAAAATCACGTCATCGAGAAACGTTTTGAGCTAATATATTGTTTGTCAGATTTGGCAGTAAATTAAATATAATCTTTTAGTAAAACCAGGCCCCTATTCCACCAAATTGACATTTGTCTATGACATATGTCGGTGAATTTTACAATTGTCCTTACTTTAAAAAGGGACAATTATGTTGTGAAACATTGATAATTTTTACAAGTCGACAACTGTCACGCTAACTTGACTCAGCTCCAATCTCGTATCAAAAATTACTGACAAATCTACAAATATGTCGACTTGTAGAATATGTCCGTTTCACAAGTTTCACAACTTACTTGCCCCTAATTGAAGTAACGACACTTGTAAATGTCACTGACAAATGTCGATTTGGTAAATTAGGGCCCAGTTCGGTCCATCATTGCTTTATTAAAGTGAGTAACGATCGGTGAATATCGGTGTACTAACATTGGCGGGGCCAGGTGTGGATGTGTGGTGGCACGCTGGAGATCGCGCCGTGCTCGCACGTGGGCCACGTGTTCCGCAAGACCACGCCCTACTCGTTCCCCGGCGGCACCGGCCGCGTGGTCAACCACAACAACGCGCGCCTCGCCGAGGTCTGGCTGGATGACTGGAAGCACTTCTACTACAATATCAACCCAGGTGCTTGTCACGAGTTGAGAGTTCCATAGGTTGAGTCAAAAGTCCTTAGTTGCGCGCTATTAGTTATTGTTTGGTAGATGACTACAACAAAGCGCGGCTCGCCGAGGTCTAGCTGAAAATCTGGAAGCACTTCTACTACAATATCAACCCAGGTGCTTGTCACTGTTAGGTCGAATAAAAGGTTCTTAGTTGCGAGTTCCATGGGTAACATCAATGGTCCTTCAGAGACTAAAGATGGAGTATGTTGCTATTGATTAGTTTCAATGCAATCGCAATATCGCCGCGCGCTTCGCTGATATCTAGATGGCTGTCTGGAAGCACTTCTACTACAATATCAACCCAGGTGCTTGTCACGAGTTGAGAGTTCCATAGGTTGAGTCAAAAGTCCTTAGTTGCGCGCTATTAGTAATTATTGTTTGGTAGACGACTACAACAACGCGCGGCTCGCCGAGGACTGGCTGGATGACTGGAAGCTCTTCTACTACAATATCAATCCTGCTGCTTGTGACTGTTAGGTCGAATCAAAGGTTCTTAGTTGCGAGTTCCATGGGTCCTTCAGAGATTCTAAAGATGGAGTATGTTGCTATTTATTAGTTTCAATTTAATCGCTATATCGCGCGCCTCACCGAGGTCTAGCTGGATGACTGAAATCACTTCTACTACAATATCAACCCTGGTGCTTGTCCCTGTTAGGTCTGATCGAAGGCTTTTAGTTGCGAGTTCCATGAGTGACATCGATGATCCTTCAGAGATTCTAAAGATGGAGTATGTTGCTATTGATTAGTTTCAATTCAATCGCAATATCGTGCGCCTCGCTGAGGTATAGCTGGATGTCTAGAAGCACTTCTACTACAATATCAACCCAGGTGCTTGTCACGAGTTGAGAGTTCCATAGGTCAAGTCAAAAGTCCTTAGTTGCGCGCTATTAGTTATTGTTTGGTAGACGACTACAACAACGCGCGCCTCGCCGAGGTCTGGCTGGATGACTGGAAGCCCTTCTACTACAATATCAATCCAGGTGCTTGTCACGAGTTGAGAGCTCCATAGGTCGAGTCAAAGGTTCTTAGTTGCGAGTTTCAATGGTCCATCGTAGGGTCTCGAGATTGCGGTTGGTCAGTTACAACCACGATAATGAGCGTCTCGCGTAGGTCTGGCTGGATGACTGGAAGCACTTTAATACAATATCCACCTAGGTGCTTGTCGTCACTCGCGGAAGTTACTCTTGCAAGCTTGATATTTCATTTATTTTAGTCAATGAATCTATCTTTGCATAAGTTTAATAGTTGTTCGTTGAGGATTAAGTCAACACTGGAAACACCACTACAAAATCAATGCTTCTTAATCGGCGAGTTCTGGCTTGACTTACTGCAAGCGATTATACGATATTTTGAGCTAAACTCTTGTTGTTGAACTCTCTAATAAAGCAGAAATTGCCAAGTGTGTTGATTTCATGTATCCAACATCGTTTTATTATGTAGTCGTATTTCTGCTTCGTCAACTACATCAGCCTCATTTGTTTTACAGCTTAAAACTGTATACTAACTGCTGACTGTAGATATTGCTTTAGTTGGACCTTTACTTGGCCGTGTCGTCACTTCAATAATAATTGTGTGTGAGACATCGTGTGTGATGATCTGCCTAGAATACCTCGCTATTTATTTATTTATGGGAACAAAATAGGATCATCATTTAAAGGGCTTATAATAAGATGATTTCCTTACATCTTTACGGTGCGTTTCAAACGTCATAGCGGCTGTGAAGTTAGCCATCTATGCGTGTAGCCGTGCCCCACCACTCGTCTCTCCTATCCACTTACATCGAAATTGTGTATTGCGCATCGTCTTAAGGCGCTAAGAAGGGTCAAATCCCAATATTCAATTCAAATTATTGAAAGATTACGCGCGTAAAGCTATCATGGAAAAAATATATAATGTACTTGGAATAATACACAATAGATTTAATTGAAAGTATTTGTAAAAATGTTACCACTTTTGATGTAAAAAAATATACCGTGGACACTGTTTCTGGTCCTATTTGCAAAATTTCTCGGAAACAGAACATTCGTTTATGTTAAAACCAACACATAAAAATTGGCGATGTTAATACCTTCAATCTTAATTGAACAGATTTTTTTTAACTAACTTGAAAGCGAAGAAATTTACTGAAAACATGTAAAAATTGAGAATTCGGTGCTAGTTCTCAACGCAACCGCCACGTTGGAACGCGCACTAATTTGAACCCAAAGTGAGTAGAGTTACGTTTGATTTCACACCATCACGGATCGACCGGCGGGCTGATTATCTAATTAGAAACCACCTAGCGACCGGTTGCAGTTCATAGATGATAGTGATCCATTGCTACTTCTTTTTGGATTAAAAAAAAAACATACCAAAGAAAAGTAGCAATGTATGTGGAATGAAACCGGTCGCTAAATAGTTTCTTTTTAGATAATCAGGGTGCCGCTCGGATTGAGGCATGTTAATGCCTTAAGCTTTGTCCAGACTAGTTCATTTTGGCGTATCAGACCACCGTATCTTTATCATACATCGCTAGTTTAGTTGGGCGTGCGTTGATATTACTTCAACGCACGCCCAACCAAACTAGCGATGTATGTTAAAGATACGGTGATCTGATTCGCCAAAATGAACTAGTCTGGACAAAGCTTTGCGCGACGTTCTGAGCTGAGCCGCCATTAAGTTTGAAACGCACTGTACAAATATGTTGTTTTCTTTATTGTTGAGTTGCTCTCTTTTTCCGTTGGACATTATTTTGCTTTGCTATGTTCTCTAAAATTCTGTTTTTAAATATGCATAGTTTTTCCGTTTTTGCTTTAAGTATTTTATATCAAAAGTCTTATTGCATTATTATAACATATTATTACACAAACATATTAAAATTGCCGCCAGTACGTTATTTTCTCAGAATATTATAATATTCACACTGTAATAATTGATTTGATTGAATTTTTAAATATGCATTGAATTTGCTCTTCTTTTCATCGGCTTCTTTTATCAGTATTCATTTGACTTGGCTGTTCCATTATTTGTATAGGAATATAGCAATAGTATTCGAGTTAATTTATAAAATAATTGAATTTTACGCATTCAAAATATTTCCAAAGTTTTCCCTAAATGCTGTCAATAAGTTGTATTGCGAAAATCAGACCATTGGTGACGAAACGTGACTTACAGCGTATAATTCGTTAGCCTATCCTTTTTGAAGAAGATATACAATTAGTGTAAGAAAGATGTGTTAAGATTAGGCAGGTTTTAGAGTTTAAAGAGTACATTTTAGAATATGAGCAGCTGTTTGGTTTGATATTCAGATCTTGCGTGTTTTGCTTCAGGTCGGTCATTCGATTGTCGCAATTACTATACATTTGAAGTTAATTGTTCAACACAAGACGCAGGCGGCCGTATGTAATCGGTGTTACATTTTAATTTGTTATAATCTCGTATTAATCCAGCTGTATTAACACACGTGCACATCATTCATTCCATGTTAATTAAACATTATCATGCTTGTTATTAACCTTTTAAATAACATTTTCATAATAAGTGTGTTGATATAATCTATATTACTACAAAAGATTTTAAAACTGTTTTATTTAGACGCCGTTTAATTAAACAAGCTGTTTGGTAATCTTCTTACTTCGCTACTAATATTATAAATGCGAAAGTCAGTTTGTTTATATTTTTTTTTTATTTTAGGCATTCACAGTGCTATCTTTATATTAAGATAATTAATACCGGGTGTAACAAGACCCTCAACGAAGCCGAGGTCTACGTATTCTGCTCATCATCAGTACCATTTCTGTTCAAAATTATTGCTGGGAAACGATTTTCATTTTTGGTGTTAAAAAAGCATTGCATACATTACATGACCGCGCCTACGAGTGTATGCTACTCAGCTGCGTGCGGCCGAGTTGAAAGGAAGCGTTTATGTGCGTGCGTCATTGAGTGATGACGTTTTGAAGCCATTATTTGTTACGAAATACTAAAATTGTTGATAATGTTTCTTTGGATAAAAATTAGGAAATAACGAATAAAATAGATTTCATAAAAAAATTGAAAATATTTTTTTGACTTTGACCTTCAATAACTTCGCAGCTATTGGTTCCCAGGTATAGTCCAAAATACAAAAAAATCAAAAATGATCCTGATAATGAGCGCAATGCGTGGACTTCGGCTTTGTTGAGGGTCTTGTTACAAAAAAACTAGAAAAAATCGACTCATCCGTAGCACCTCAGTTTGTTTGTTTGTTACGCCTCACTTCTTAACTACACAACAAAAAAACAAAGCATTAAGGCGCACTTTCTTTTGGAAATTCAATTACAATGGCAATATGTACTTTTCTGCACCCCTGACAATATGTATACAAAATTTCACGATAATCGGTTGAGTAGTTAAAACGTGAAGGCGTAACAAATAAACAAACTGATTTTCGAATTTATAAAATTAGTAAGGAGTAAGGATTACCAAACACCCTGTGTGTGAAGCTGTCTCTTTTAAACAATATTAAAACAAAGTGTCATAATCACAACACTGTGTTAAAACAGTATCTATTTTTTGTAGTAACACCGTGTATGTTTATTATTTTGTTTAGTGAATAAATTTTGACTTTATTAATAAGAGAATAATATTAAATTGTTAAATTATAAATTGAAAGTAATAAAATTATTTAAAATAAAATAGACAGGCATTTGCCATTCTGCTTATTGTACAGCAAAGACCAAAATAAAATAGAAAGACCAACAACGCAACAAAGACTAAGTTAAAATACTGTCGGTTAATTCCGCTAGGGGCGCTGAACGTGCCAGTCGGTGACGTCAGCGAGAGGAGAGCTCTCCGAGAGAAACTCAAGTGCAAGAGCTTCAGGTGGTATCTGGAGAACATATACCCTGAGAGCCAGATGCCTTTGGACTACTACTACTTGGGAGAGGTAAGTTTTACATAAAAATGTAGTTCTTAAGACGGTACTGAACGAAAGTGGCGCCACCACTGCGGTGAATTATGTTTTGATATTGTAATGGAGTTAAAAACTGCCCATTTCTCACTTCAGATGTCGCTACTGTTGAATGCACCAAGAATTTGTCAGCTAACAGTCATTGTTTCTCATACTTTTATCTAAATATCACGTACTATCCCCGCCGATTGCTAATGCTGAGGAACCTTGTCACATTAACATCCACATTATCGTCATCCGCAACTAAAAATGACATGAAACTATAAAATTCTAGTAGGTAATATAACATATTAATAATTGAATGATTAATTTCAATAAGATAGGGTCTAGGGACATAAAAATTTTACAATTGTTTTTCGTTTTTGAGGTTACAAAAATGGCCGCCAGGCGCATTACCAATTGTAGGGGATAGTAATTATGGCGAAGTGTCCAGTTGTTGGCTCCAAAAACAGTGGTACACATTAATTCCCTAAAGAAATTAAAATAAACTAACTATGGGTCTTCCCATCCTCATGGAGCCTCTTGGCTCTGCCACAGAATAACTAATAGTACAAGTACAAAAGCAGCATTCCGCAAAGTTCAAAAGAGGCACGCTCCAAGTCGAATACATTTTTATGCAAAAACGATAAAAATTTAGCGCAAATCTTTTTCTGTTAGCAACTTCCTAACTGAAAACCTCTGAGGGCGCCATGCACTTTCGGTATGGGATGCACCCTAACCCACTTACCAATAAAAGTTGTATAGCGATTAAAGTTACACAGTGTTTTTCCCTTTCTTTTTAATGTCAAACTTAAATTTGACAGAGAGTAACCATTGTGTAACTCAGCGAACTAAAACTATGGAATAAGCATTATGCTCAAAAAATGGCACCACATGAAAAGTACAAATAAGTGGATAGAGCTAAAAATGCTGGCATTTAACTATGCAGCACAAAGCGTCTGAACACTGGTTGCTTATTAGCGACCATAATTTGTATACTTATAGATATTTTCTATACTTAAACGAAAACGTAAGATACGTTTTTTCTGCATCTTTTTACTGCCTTTGCATTTTTTACACCATTTGACTATAAAGGACGTAATTTCTAATAAATTCTCTCTTTCTATCTTTTCTCTACATTACAAACTGCAATTTATTGAAAAAACATTAACGTCAGTCACCGGGTGCGTGGCTGGCCCGACTAAAGCTGAGCGGGTTGTACTTTTCCAGCCACGTGGTGCCATTTTTTAAGCAATATTTGTTTGTAATTACGCATCAATAGATTTTAGTTCGTTGGTGTAACTATACATCTGCTATACAATCTTTATTAGTAAGCGCTTAAGTAGATATATTATTATGTATAGTAGTATTAAAAAAAAAAGTTTCAATACAAAATGTCAAAACTTTTTTTTAATACTATGTTGTGTTTGTGGCAGGTGGTGGCAAAGGTATAATTTCCATTCTGCTGTTACTTGCGTACGTTTGTGAAGTCGAAGAGACTTTAATTAAAAAAAAAAGTTTTACGCAACCGAAAATTCTGAAACTTTTTTCTATTACTAAGGGAGCTTATTCCCACCTATAAAAAAATATTCAGCCAATTTGATTTTTTTCGGACATTCCCTATTGTCTTACTCAAAATCTATCGCATTCGCTTTCTAGTGTAGGAAATGAAGCGATCTTTTGTATGGAGACTCCTACATTAAATCCTCAGTCGATGAAACTTTGCAGGGATGTAATATAGTATGAACCAAAACCTATGTACAAATATCCAAAAACAAAAAAAAAAAAGATTTGGATTATTTAAAAAATATGTTTCATTTATGATACTTTATCATACTGTAAAGTTTCGTCTACTGAGGATTTACTGTGGGGGTCCACTATCTTCCTTTCCTACACTATTCAATTTGGGAGGAATGCTACGTCCATTGCTGTGGCATTACAAGGCACTATGGCAGACTATCTTTGAGACCCAGTGATGGATGTACACGATCAAACAAATTAAAAGCAATCTGATAGATAATGAGTTAAGGTGGTACCCTGAGCGAAAGTGGCGCCGTGCCGTGGTGAATTTTATTTAATATTATAATTCTAATACACAATTTTAATAATGTTTATCGTGGAGATTTTAGGACCCACAGTCTAGTATTTTTAGACGGTATCGTTACATTGACTAGTAGTCACTGCTAGAAGTAGATAGAAAAACTGCTAAAAGTGGCCGTTTTTGACACATTTGCTATCTACTTCTACGAATGACTACAAGGGCATGTAGTGATACCTTCTAAAAATACTATACTATGGGCCCTAAAATCTCCACGATAAACATTATTAAAATCTTTTTCTATTAATAACTTATTAAATAAAAACCTCTGAGGGCGCCACTTTCGGTCATACAACCGCCTTAAACAATAAAGCCCCCGTTCACTAAAAACCTCCGTATCCAGATCCGCAACGCAGAGACGTCAAATTGCTTAGACACACTGGGCAGCAAGGCGGGCCAGTCACTTGGTATGGGGTACTGCCATGGACTGGGCGGGAATCAGGTCAGTAACATGTCATATTAATATCTATTATTTTTTTCATTACTTGTAGTTGTCCATCAGCCATTTTAATGTCCCCGCTGGGCCATAACCCACCACGCGGGCCCAATGCGGATTGGTGGTTGTTAACGACTGCAAATGCAGCCAGGACCAACGGCTTAACGTGCCTTCCAAAGCACGGAGGAGCTCGAGATAATATTTTTTTTGTCACCCATCCCATGACCGACCCTTGCGAAAGTTGTTTAACTTCCGCAATCGCTGGGCCAGGCGCTAAACCACTGCGCCAACGAGCTCCTCAAGAACTTGTAGTTGAGTTTCAATAAACTTTTTGACAATTTGAATTTAGTATAACAGTCTAGGCTTTACACTCGTATTCACAAATACTCAAACGACCGCACTGCACTGAAATAGAGCTCTGTGATTGGTTCGTTTGTTTTACCTATTTTATTCACTTACAATAGGGAATATGCATAAGTCACCGAATTTGATTTTTTTATCGCTGCGGGCGGACACGTATAAAAACATGATGGAACAGAAAAAAAGTATTATTTTAGTTTTATCACACGATAAAATCATGGGAAAATAATGATATTTTTATTTCATTTTCGGATATATTGCACTTAACAGTCAGATAGAATACCGTCAAACATGGCATCTTTACCATATTTTTGAACTTAAAATTAAATAAAATCTAGATTTATCGCCTATTTTAAAAGTTAAAATATACGAAATATTAATCATATCCTTACCCTTCCTTTTACCTGACTTTTAACAATAAATCTCTGAAAATAAAGATTTCGGACGAGTTTAAAGCGAGTAGGTAAAATTGACACATTTGTGGTATTTTTACCTACTACAGTTGATGGATGTGAATAAAGCGAAAGAAGTGTGCAAGGATCGTAGCAGGTGGCGATCCATAGTCTCTGCCTACCCCCATGGGAAACAGGCGTGAGTGTATGTATGTATGTACAGTTTTTCGAAGAAATATAGTAGTGGTTAAACTGTGGTTGAGATTCCTTCTCAATTTGTGCCTAAATAACTTATTTTTAATGAGTTTAGGAGAAAAAGTAACTTAATAAAGGCATACTGAAAGGTAGGTAAAGTTGACTTCATTTCATCAACATTTTAATACAAAACATAGGGTTGTCAAAAATTAATCGTAGGGCGATACAATAAAACAAAACTTATCACAATTAAATTTTTAATTAAAGGCGCAGGTTACCTTACCTACATAAACTAAAGTTTGAAAATTTTCATAAAAAAAAACAGCAACAAAAAACTTAAGCACTAGGAAAAGGTTTAGAGGAAAAAACTGTGTGATAAATTTCTCATACAAAATAAAGGTTTCGTAGTCCCCGATTTCCTCCTACAAAACTGAGCTGAACTGATTTAAATAGGTAAGTACCTATTTATTTTATGTAAAGTACCGATTAGAATGAAATATGTAGGTAATGTATGCCTTTATGTTTTCCTTTTTTAAAGATACCTAGTCCTTTAAATAGAGGCTAGAATTCTCCAAAACCCTTGAAAATTCTTAAAAAAATGTTTTTTCAAGTCATTCAGATTTGAACTGAAGAAATCATTGACTATGACACTTCGAATTTGTATGAAACTGTTGTCACGTGGTATTTCCTCTTCAGGTGCCTTCTAAAAACATTTACTTATATCAATACCTTCTTACATACCTGCCTACCTACCTTTTCGAAGTTTTTACCTTTTTACCCCGATCTAAAAATTTAGTTTGAAAACAAAAACCATATTTCAACAATAATTGACCAAACCTATTTACATAGCCTAGTCCATCAGCCATTTTAATGTCCCCACTGCTGGGGCACAGGCCTTCCTTATGGGTGGATGAGGAGGACGGGCCATAACCCACCACGCGGGCCCAATGCGGATTGGTGGGTGTTAACGACTGCAAATACAGCCGGGACCAACGGCTTAGCGTGCCTTCCGAAGCACGGAGGAGCTCAATATAATACAATTTTGGTCACCCATCCCATGACCGACCCTTGCGAAAGTTGCTTAACCTCCGCAATCGCTGGGCCAGGCGCTAAACCACTGCGCTACCGATAAGATAAGCCTAAGATAATTATTAACAACCCTCCTTTAACTTCGCCGTAGTCGGGTAAAAACATGTTTGAATATGACAGCCCTAACCACAGGTAAAGTTACCACCACCAACAACTTTGGCGACTTTACCTAACCTCAAATAACGTTAAAAGTAAATATTTCAGGAAAGGAATGATACAAGCGGTTGGGATCAATCTAGCTGTAATCTCTACATGTTTTTATATTATATGTTCAAATTCCACTTACCTCTCTCTGGTATTTTCCCAGTTACAAGCACAATTTTACCTCGAAATTTAAAGCAGCTGTTTTGTGACCTACTTTCTTTACAACAGTATATTTTGATAATTCACAGTGTTTCCACGTTGGAAAAAGTTTAGTTTGACCATTATTTATCTAAGCATCCCACCAAATTATTGTTATAGATATAGATCTACTATCTAGAACATATAGATGTTGCAGTTTTGTAGAAATTGTGATTCTTTTGCTAAAATTCGATTTAGGTAAAGATGACACATGAAGGTAAAGATGCCAGGTTTGACGGTATTGAATAAGAAGGAATATTTTCTATGATGTACTTTAACGCAAAATGTAGGGATATAATTGAAATTTTTTTGCTAACTCCATAATAAACGCCCCGGAAACGTGACCGGTGATAAATCATGACTGTTGTATCATGTATAGAGCGTTTTCGGCGGGTGCTGCTGCGTGCTAACTGAAGTAACTATATCACGAGAAAAATACGCAAGAGAAAAGCTTTAATTATTGCCTACAGTTGATTTTCTCACGCATTATACTTTTGATACAAAAAAAATTGATGCATATTCCCTATTATATCGTGTGATTGGTAGTTGGGACTCTGTACGTCCGCAGGCACTGTCATAGTAATCATGATACATTAATACACTGCGCCAGTTATAGCATTCTGAGACAGAGGAAGTCACGTGGGTCACGTCTTACGTCATCTCCGCTATCGGTATTGAAAATTACGTTCATTTGAATTGTTGCGTTTGCTAAGAGAAATAAATGACAATTACAATGCACTATAATATTTTTTTAATAAGTGTGACATTAAAAAATCCTTCATTCTTTGCTTGTTACTATAAAGTAACAACTGGATAGTGTCGTAAGCTAGTTCACTCCTACCCCTCAGCATGACCACCGAAACGCGGTATAATATAGCGATTTATCACGGTTAACTGTCAAAAGACAATGGATTTTGATAGTTGAGTGTCGATAAAACGCTATATCACGCGACATATATCGTGTATCGGTCATGATAGGAGGGCTGGAATGCTAGGCCTTGTTTTCTTTGATCATGATAGTAATGTTTGTAAATACGAGTGTTAGTCACCGCTGACGCAGCTGTACAAGGTGGGAGAATGGCTGAATGTTGCGTATAGATTCCGGCAAACATCTTGACGCTCTTTCGACGGAGGGAGTGGGGATAAGTTCGTGCATGAGAAATTGAGAGCGACCAATAGCGTGCACCACTTTCCCGCCGACCCCGTACGCTACGCATACCCAAAATACGCGTTCTGCGTAATCCTCACCCGATTTCAAGATGTTCGCCGGCTACTGTAACTTCCTTCTTAAAAAAGACAAGATACTTTATGGCTTGCTCGACGGAAAAATGTTGAATATAATCTCAAAACCTTCTAAACTGAATGGAGAATGTTACTGGGTCTGTTAAATCACTTGAAACTTTATGACCATGTAGCTAAATATCTAGCAATACACATGTTTTGGTTTCATTTAAATCAAGCGAGTAGTTTCGAAGTTTTAAGGGTTTGAAGGAAATGCCAAGCGCACTTAAATATGTGCTTTATTACGCAAGACGCAAGATGCAATGACGTCATTGGTCATACAAGTGAACCTTAGGTTCACTTGTATGACCAATGACGTCATTGCACAACACAAAATAACAGTGTTCAGGGGCTGTATTATGACCTCTTATTTCGAGTCAGTTTTCTGACTGGCTATCAATCTATCTCTTTTATTTGCTATACAGCGAGAAAGAGATGTCACTACAGCAATTTATAAACCTGGCAGGTTTTAAGAGCTTGCAATACGGCCTCTGGGCCATGTAACTTTTCTGTTTTAAGAGATATAGCGAACATTTCTTCACAGTTGTGCATGTGGTCCTATGAGATATTAGATAAGTCACTAAACAAAAATCGCTATTATTCTCTATTGTGTCCCAGGTATTCGCGTACACGAAACGCAAGCAGATAATGTCAGACGACAACTGCCTGGACGCGGCGCACCCGCGCGGGCCCATCTTGCTCATCCGCTGCCACGGCATGCGCGGCAACCAGGAGTGGACCTACGACGCCAAGGTTAGTCCAATATACTGCAGCGGACTTCAACCGTGGAAGACGCAGGGTCCGGGGTTTGTTTTTCAGGAGGAGGAGGATGGTTCGCACGTTTAATATTAAAGTCACCTAACTTAAAATTTACGTAAATGAGTTAAATGCACTGGCATGACTATCACAACGCCGTCTATGAAATTAAAAAACTCATCAACAAGTAATGTTTTCCTGCTCTTACAATTTAGATAATGTGACATTTTAGCAAATTAAACAGCGCAAGTCCTAATTGCAAATAGTTTTATGTAATTTGCCAAAAAAAGTGGTTTTTTGAATTCGGTCACTGTAATACTAAGCGTGCGGGTTGTACTCTGTTTGGTGGCAGGGCTTACAAGCCCACCTGGATACCTAAATTATTTTACCTACCACCATCTTACCTAAGCCTGACGCCGTAAAAATCATCAAGCTATTGATACTCGGGAAACAATGCTTATGGTCAACACAAACAAAGGGCACAGGGGAAGAAGCGGTTCGTCAACATTTTTAATCAATTTAAACTAACAATTGCATTCCGGTAGCATTTGATATATTTGAATATTATTCAAATCAAACTAAAAGGAGCCCCTTTCTCGTTAAATCGTCTTGGTAAAAGTAAAGTAGATAAATAATATTTTTTTATATTTTTATTTTATTTAAACAGGGCTTAGTAAAAATTGTTCAGTTTGATAGTCCCTATCTACCATATTCGGCTTTATAAGGCTTTTACAAAACACCTTGTGAGTCCGTCAAGTTTAGGTAACAATTTTCGATGACGCACACTGTCTAATATGGGAAATCTAGCGGTAATTAATTCGAAAAACTAATTTCGTAAATAATATGATTTAAGCTAGCAACACTACTCCTTATAAACCAAAGTACAACATTCCGTTAATTTTTTTAACTAATCGCACTAAAACTTCATAAAATCGTACTGTCATTCACGTCGCTGTAGTTGTTTGTTAAATGTGCTATAAATTAGTAAATTACGATAATAAGTGTATATGTTACGGCTAATACCCAAAGTAGGCTGAACCTAGTTTTAGCCGGCTAAAACTAGGTGTAGCCGATAGCTGTTGGCTAAAACTAGGTGAACCGATCTGCTTTACCCCTGTAGGCCCCGTATTTAAAAAGGTCCCTTAAATTTCGAAGTTATTTTTTTTAACAGACATCAGAAATAACTTTTTTAATAACCCATGCTACACCTAGTTTTAGCCGGCTACATCAAGTATTAGCCGCGAGTAAATCGGCTACACCTAGTTTTAGCCAACAGCTATCGGTTACACCTAGTTTTATCCGTAACATATATATTATCAAAGGATACTCGAGAGGAATTGATGAAAATTTCGTAATAAATTGTTTGTGTCTTGTACTTGAATATAAGGTAAGGAGTTGTTTTAAAAATGTATATAATGATTAGTTGAATAATTGTATTTATTATGTGGAGTAGGTATTCGTTAATCAAAATAAGTGAAATTTGGCTGCCATCGTTCGCCCCTTTCATAAATTAAAAAAAAATCGAGAAGTGATTAATTGGTGGTTTATATACTTAATTAAAAAAAATATTATGAATAGTAAATAAGGTATCAAATCAAACTATTTCGTTGCAATAATCTTAAATTATATTAGAACTACATATTTAAAATTAATGTTTTTTTTTGTTTAATATAATTAAAATCTTTGAAAAAACCTTAGGTAATCGTTATGAATACTATCAACAACACAGTCTTAGTTTGTGAAATAGGAAGCTTAAAACTCAAAAAATCTGCTATAAAACACATACAAAAATTAAATTACGCTAGATTGTCCATGTTATAACACTGTGTGACGGCGAGAGTGGTCCTTCTTTAAATTCGATATTTTGTGCTATAAGTGTTATTTGTATGGTCAGACGCGGGCGATAAAGCACACGAACACGGGCATGTGCCTGGGCAAGCCGGAGTCGACGGACGTGTGGAAGCCGGTGCTGCGCGCGTGCGACCGCTCGCGCGCCCAGCAGTGGCTCATGCAGCTCGACTTCAAGTGGCAGGCGCGCCGCCAGCGCAGCTAGTGCACGCAACCAACGGTACACAGAAAACTACCATAACGGGTGTAACAAGACACTCGACAAAGCCGAAGTCCACACATTCCGCCCATCATCAGGATCATTTTTGTCTTTTAGACTATACCTGGGAAACCAATAGCTGCGAAGTTATTGAAGGTCAAAGTCAAAATTGTTTTTTCAAATTTTTTATGAAATATTATTTTATTCGTTATTTCCTAATTTTTACCGACTTCAAAAGGAGGGAGGTACTCAATTCGACCCGTTTTTTGTTTTTTTTTTGTTTTTTGTATGTACACCGATTACTCGAAGACGGCTGAACCGATTGAAATGATTCAAACGTTATTACATTAGGTAAACTTTCAAGTTGGTCCCATTTTTTGAAATTTTGAAATCGGTTCAGTACTTTTCAAGTAATCTTGAAAAAAGTACGAAAATAGTATGATTTTGTGTGAACTACCTCGATGATCAGTCGTATAACTTCTTTGTTTATGAACTGAATAAGATAATTATTTTTTTGTTGGAAACGGGATATCTTAAGTGTAGTTCTTTAACCGACTTAAAAAAAGGAGGTTCTCAGTTTGACCCGCATGTATGTATGTTTCTCCGCGATTAACTCACGTTTGGCTGAGCCGAATTTTCTACCTAAATAATATACCTACACTACCTAATACAAAAGGTACCTACACTAAAAATAAAAAAATAAAAAATTGTTTAAAAAAACAAAAAACCGACTTCAAAAAACCTACCTCGAAAAAGCAAGAAATAATATTCGTAATAATAAAAACACGTCTATTGAAGTCGGGTGGGGCTTTTAGAATAAAAAAAGGAATCTGTAGGTATTCCAGCCCCACCCGACTTCAATAGACGTGTTTTTATTATTACGAATATTATTTCTTGCTTTTTCGAGGTAGGTTTTTTGAAGTCAGTTTTTTGTTTTTTTTAAACAATTTTTTGTCTACAGAAACACTATCAAAATTTTATGTATTTCGTAACAAACAATGGCTTCAAAACGTCATCACTCAATGTATTTCATGAGCACACACATAAACGTTACCTTTCAACTCGGCCGCACGCAGCCGTGTAGCATTCACTCGCAGGCGCGGTCTTTTGTACGCGTACATTGCGTGGTAATGTATGCAATACTTTTTTAACACCAAAAATTAAAATCGTTTCCTAGCAATAATTTTGAGCAGAAATGGTCCTGATGATGGGCAGAATACGTAGACCTCGGCTTCGTCGTCTTGTTGCACCCGGTATTTTATTCGAGTCGACTCAATTGATATTTTAATTCGATTCAAATCATTTATTTGCATAACAACGGGTATTACATGAATTTAGAACTGTCAGATATTTAAGATTGCGGGGCGGATGCGCGTCCGGACTTCCGGACTGATGTGCGAGCTAGTAATGTTTAAACATAAATTAACAATTAATATTTCAAAATAGAACACCTATATCAAATGTCTCAAATAGTAACCTATACCTACTTATATTTTATGCTTCGTAAATAAAAAAATGTTAACAAGTTGTTATTGAGTGATTCTCCTAGTGACACAATTTTAAAGATTCATTCTAACTTTAGGATAAGCCATATTTTCCTTTCAGTGTTTATAACAGAAATAAACAGTTTTAATAAGAGATGGTGCCATTGCTCATACATATCTGACAGTTTTGCAATCTCGAAAAAACCAATACTGTAGCAGTTCGACGGATATTTTTGTAGCCAGAATAGGGCTTCCCTCTATGACAAAATTCTGGGCTCGCTTCGCGCTGGCTGACGCCCAGGTGAAGGTTTCGTCGGCCTAATTTGTTAACCTGCTAAATCCATTTCTGTATAGTCCTGTATCTCTTTTGCTATAACGTTGGTACTTTATGACTAGCTCAAAAAGTAAAATTGACCAAAAAATGGACTTAGCAGGTTAACGAATTAGGCCGACGGTTTGTAAAGTACTGACGTTTTTTCTTGATTTGTTACAGAATTGACAACGACAGACCATAACAGTCTTCCCCTCATGTTAGATATCAGATTTATTCCTTATTCTTATGTATATTTAAAGTTTTTATATCTATTAGATTTAAATGTACGACACGTATGAGGTCCTGTGAATTGTTGACAATACATAAAATATGCTGTAATAAGTTGTATTCCCTATGACGTTGCTCAAACTAAGTGTTGCGTTGACTAGTGAGTTTTAATTGCTATTGTTTTAGGTGTGTGAAATTAGAAGAGATTATATTTATATGTATATGAAAGTATATTTGTTTGTGCTGAGATGCAGCATTTACGCCTGATTTGACCGTGCATTTATTTGCAGTGACAATGTATTTCCAATACTCTCGTTCTATGTCCGTCTGATATTATTATTGAATTTATTATTGTATTAAAATATGAATTCCATTATGATTGTTCTGTTTAGAGAATTAGATGACAATGTATTGAGTTTTTGTGTTATGGATGCTCCATTAATTTGTAAGAGGTCTGAGTTTTTTTTATATAATGTATCAAATGTCGGAGCCAGACGTTGGTCGTACTCAAACAAAGGGCTAAGGATGTCGTTACTTTCCTTCCAATAATACGATATCCGCGGTGCTAATCTTCGCCACTAGACTTGCTTACTGCAATTACTTTAATTAAATCATCCATTGGATAGTGCGCTAGCGGCACGGGCGTGCCATAACCATGTGCTAGACAGCCTTCGACATTGCCAACTTTTATTGAAGGGACTTTCGCGAAGCAGCGAAATTTTATTTATGACGTAGTGTGCAGCTAAATTAATATAATATTGTTTAAGGTTTTAGTAGCTGGTCGTGAAAGATGCCCTGAGAGATTCTAAAGCAAAATAATGTAGTATAATAGGACGTTACTTTCATTGTTTCTAGTATTCCATATTCAACTGCCATTGGTGAGTGGGAGGATTTATGAAACTTTTAAATATAATGTAATGTAGTGCTGTTGAATTATAAAGGTTGTTTGATTTGTATAGTACACGTGTTGAGATCCTGACTGCACTGAGTGGTTGAATAACTTCACTAGTTTCTAGTGTGATGATAATCATTAATAATATACTGTTTGTGTCACAATTCATTATTGTTCGTCTGCAGTGACCAATCGGTTTGTCTCTTTGGACTGCAGGGGTAAAATAATAACCTTACTCATTAAAAACTGTTGCCTTAATTAATTTTGGTTTTTAAATTGGTCGTGTTATATTGATAAGGATAAAGATTATATTTTAGTGTACTATGTTCTATCAAGGGCTCAAAGGAATTGCCTTCATTTTCTTCACAAATACTTAGTATTGTATCATCTACTGTTATATCAAAATGTTATAATGTACGGAACCATCGTTTTTTAACCAATTTTTTGATGAAGGCCCGTTTATGAATACTCCGTTTAAGTCGACTGACTTATTTTCACAACTTTTATAGTATTTGAACACTTTCACGTAAAATAAGGAAATAATTATAATTGTGCGTTATTTATTATAATTAATTACTATGATACAAAATTAATCAAAATAATGTAAAGATCATTGTTATGTAAATGGCCCCAAAACAACGAATGTTTTAAAAATGTTTTATCGACGTTCGGCAGATGTGTACCTATTTATATAATTTCAGGTTGTGTAGGGTATTTGCTTCAATTTAATAAAAACTCAAACTGGGGCCGAGTTTAGTACTCTCGATGCCGAATTATCGTTTTAAAGTTAGACTTGATTTTAAATTATTATTTATCATGAATTATTAGCAATTTTATTTATTAAAAAAATATAAGGTGATCATATCAATAAATAATTAATGTATAATATGTAAAATTCATCTTAGACCTAGAAATTGGTATAATTGTTTGTCTTGTATAATAATTATACATCACAAAATAGGTAATACTTTCCTAGATATTATTCAGCGGCAATTTTCAAGGTATTACACACGTAACTACTTTTTGTAAAATCTTCAAATGTTAATTCTTCGAAACAGAAGTGTCCTCAATTTTGATATGGACTGTATAGGTTTTTTAAGTTCTTAGATTACACGCTAGTATAACGTCTTGTGTAGACTGACAAAGTCTCGATTTTCTTCGACTGTGTAAAAGAGTAGATATAGTCCAGTCAATAAAAGGGTTGTAGAATGGGTGAGCGGGCAACTAAGCTATTCCTTCAGAAACTTGTTTAGGGTGCTTAGGGAGTGAACATACTTCAAGTCCCCTCTAGGTGAGTAGTGAAGAGTTAAAGTTAAATATCTCCAAAACGGTGCGTGTCGTAAAGTGTTCTTCTACCGAAAACGCATGAAATTATCTACAATTTTTATTCTTTACACTTTGTTCCAATTTCCAACCGTTTTGGAGCTACTCGCTCAGGAGATTATAGGCCATTTTGACCTATAACAAAATGAACATCGTGAGCGAGTACAAAGTGTATGAATAAAAGTTAGATGTAGAGATTTTTATAAGCTTTGATTCGGTAAAAGAACACTACCATACTAGGTTTAATTTTCTTTTTCTTGGATATCGTAGTGATAGATTGCAATCTCGCTTCTCTTTGGTCCGACCTATCTTTCTATGTAGGGTGACTCACCCTGCACAGAGTAGCGAAATAGTATTTTGCTTCAAATAGGTTCCATTTTATCTTATTTTTCATGCTCTCTAAGCACCTTAAACAAATTTCTGAAGGAATAGCTTAGTTGCCTGCTCGCGCACTCTACACTCCCTTTTAATCCATTCGTAGACTGGACTAATACTGTCAGGTCTGATCTGAGCAAGACCTGCAATAAGCTGTGTATACAAGAATGTAATTATTGTAAATAAGTTACTACAACCCGCGCAGATAAATAATGGTATTGAATATGGCGGCTCACCGCGCTTACCACAACAAGTGTGGGTGAGAGAGCGATAGGTGTGGCGTTTACTGTGCGAGCGAGAAGTGAATATGAACGACGCCATATCTAATCCCATTCTTTATCTGCGCGGGTTGTACACGATGATTCGTCCAACTAACAAAGCCCATTTGTAAATGGCTGACAGGGCATTTATTTTGAACTGGAATCTCAAAAGCATTCATTTGATAACTTGTCAAGGGTGCCAAAAATATTTTTCTGGCACATATCATTCCAATAAAACTTGTCAACTTGAAAATTAAATTGTTTGGACTGAATTTTATTGATTTGTTTTATTTCCGCTGTAATAATAAACAAAGGGTCTTTTAAATATTTATTAAACTTAACAATTTAATCTTAAAACTATAATATTACTTACTAATACTATCTTACATTTATACAATCAAAACAAATCCATACACACATAATAAGGGATAAAGTTGACTACAAAATAATTTAGAACTTAAATAAAACTCATAACATTAAGCACTAAAACGTGCTTATTAATATGAAATTATGATGGATGAAAGGCAGTACACATTGTGCGTCAAAACGGAAGAAAATAATTGTTTAAACTAATTTCAGCTTCAAAGGATTTAAGTTTAATCTGAAATTGTGCATTTCCACCATAATATTATGGGATGAATGATTGTGTTAAGACGAGTCGCTGGTGTGGTCATTTTGGGAAAAAATATTGTGTACCAGTACGGTTTAATAAGCCCCATAGTTTTTAACCCTAGTTTCCGTCTATAGTTAAACGTGAGATATGTCAAAATAGATCATGACTGCAACATAATGGTTGCCTATTTACCTGCAAAAAACTTTTGTAAGAAGTGTCAAAGAGCAGCTTGCAAACGCTTGCCAGTGCATTTTCTATTAGCTAATAACACTAAAGTTGTAATTGTCTGTCTGACACGCTGTGGGTCACTTCTTGCAGGAGCTTTCATGCACATAGGCTAATACTTTGTAATTCTGAAGATGAAGTAATGCTAGTAATTAACGAACAAAACTGTCAGTGCAAAATAATACATTTGTGAGTGAAAACATGATAATATTACCGAAATAATTAAAGCAAAACATATACTAAGCGAGCTAATTAAGACTAGAACTGTCGCCGTTACGTATCGGTATCGTGTAACGAACAATGTTTCATATCATAACCAAAAATATTGTTAAACATTATGCTTGGGGCTGAATGTACTATGGGCAACAGCGTCGCTTAACCAGTTTGCAACAAAATTCGTGTGAGCGCGTATCGCCCCTTCACGAACTAAACGTATGTGACAGCGGGCGCAGCGTGCAAGCGATTTTAACCTTAGCAGTGGTTAAGCGACGCTGTTGCCCATGGTACTAAAGCTTTATTTCGGTTTATGACAGATACAGATGCCGGCATATATATTGGCAAGAGAAAGATGAGACAAAAGATGCGCAGTAGCCACAAACACTAAAGTTTATGGCTACTGCGCATCTTTTGTCTCGTTTTAATCTTGCCAATATATATGCCGGGCAGTATACCATAATTATTTCATATCTTTTAGTACAGTCGGGTTCTTTAATAATGTACGCACCTTTAACAGTTCATCAACCTTATGCTTGTCAAAAGTGCTTACATATTTATGAACTCACCTGTACCTAACATAGTTTATGTGACATTATGCCGAAATAACGTTGCGTTTTTTTCATAATAAAAGCGTTGCTGCCGAACTTCGGTCGCGTAACTAAGGCGTAGTGTGTCTAGACAATAAAAATTATACTTTATCGCAACAATACTAATCTTAATTATCGCATTTTACGTCTTTACACCTAAGAAGGTTCGCGTTATGAAGGCTCGTTGGTGTGTTGAGATCAATGATGCGAAGGTGACACTAAAGCCTCCTTTGCCGAGTGCGCTCTCTATACGATAGACTGAATAACAACCGAACATAAGACATCGTTGAATAATGCAGTTATTTTACATATGTAATATAAGTATCTGATATCCTCAGTGACTACGCTATCATAGACCGTCTGTAATAGACGCACAAGGCCATTATTTTTTTCTTTTCAAGTTTCATTTAATAATCATAATTCTGACGAATATGACGAAGCCTGATCGGTGGGTTTGCGGAAATCTCCTAAATTGGCACGATATTAAAGTGTTACTTGCGTAGTAAATTCTCTTTGGTGTTCAGTCTACGTTCGTGTAGGGCAGTCTCGGGCGGCGTCACTCGTGTCGCATGTCTTCTGGTAACCAACAGTCGTTCTCCGCTCGCGTTAACTGATTCCTGAGGCTGTAGTATAGTTCGATTAGAGAGTCCTGGAAAGAAAAGCCTTTTTTAAGTATAAAGTATTTTACCGTCTCTGTGGTCTAGTGGTTCGCCCACTCGTGTTAGACGGAGGAGTCCCAGATTCAATTCCCATGGGGGGTACGATTTGTACTCGGTTTGGTTGGTGGTAGGGCTTATTTCAAATCCGCCTAGCTAACTACCACCATCTTACCTAAGTCTGACGCCATAAAAACAATTTAAAAATTGTTGGGTTCCGATGAGGATTCCGGGTGTTGTGCGCTTCCACCTTCGGCCTTATCGTCACTTAACATCAGGTGAGGTGAAGGCCAAGAACTACCCCGTTGTGCAGAAAAAAACTACCACGTGGATTCTTGCAGTTTCGCTTTTTTTAAGTCTTTAGATAACTTTAAAGACCAATATAATTACTGTTAATATACATAGATAATAATCACAAGCGCGCAAACTTGCAGCTGTTTCTAAAACTAATAAGTATAATAACACTCACCTTCTCTTTTTCTAGTTGTATGATTTCTCTTTTTTTTCGTAATTCTTCTTCATCCATTTGTTCTTCTAATTCTGACTTATGTTTACTGAGGTATGCTCTCTCTGTTTGAACCTGAAAGAAGGAACAGAAAATGTTATTTTATTATAAAATATAATTAAATAATCTCGTAACGAGAAACACTGGGACTATAATTAAAGTCATCTGGAAACATTATATTATGAATAATATTTTTAGTTCAATATCTTTATAAATTAAGTAATAATCATTTTATGTAGGTACTAAAAAAGTCCTACAATCCAACAAAGACAGTGGCGGTCACATACATAATTAAAGACACCAGTAGATTTTCATACAAACGAGGTAACTTTCAAGCCTTATTTTTCCGCCAAGGATTGACCTAGCTGTGGACTGATGGCGGCTGTCCCGAGAGTGAATGGAGGAGATTCAGATCGCTATAGACACCCAACTGATCTGATCAGCATTCTAAGAGATATAAGAATATGTTTTAAAAAACCGCGAAATTAACATATTGATGTATGGAAATCCTGAAACTGAAAACTCTGATCTTTCTATCTCTTAGAATGCTTATCAAATCAGTTTGGTGTGTATAGCGATCTCAATCTCCATTCACTCCCTGAATCAGATCACAGCTAAGTCAATCCTTGGCGGAAAAATAAGGCTTCAAAGTTACCTCGTTTGTATGAAAATCGACTGGTGTCTTTAATTATGTAACCGCCACTGTATAAACACCAAATGTTAGGAGTTTTAAAAGTGTTAACTTGGAATTTAGTGTCTTTGATACTAGAATTGGATTGGAGGGCGATCATTGAGTCCAGGGATATAGGCCTCACATGAGGGGCATTGAAGTAAGCGCAGGGTTGCGTTGCTTTTATGCTTCTCGTAGGCATCTACGTCCTTAACGGCGACGGTGCCTAGTGCATACTAGGCACCGTCGCCGTTAAGGACCGACGATAGGAGCTATATTACAAATGAAAGTCCAGCATGAGGTGCATGATTTTGTGTCACCTATACATTGAGATACTCCGATGTGAGTTGCTTATGCTCCTCGTTAGATGCGCTTGGATCCGTCGCTATTGAGGTCCGGAGATAATGGGCCTCAGATGCCGGTCCAGCATGAGGTACATGACTATGTCTGTTCTGTTAACTATACCTTGAATGAGATACTCATTCCGGAGCGAGTTAGGTACTTATGCTCCTCGTAGATGCGCTTGGACTCGTCGCTGTTAGGGTTCGGTGATATACGCCTCAATGCGGGTCCAATATCAAGTGCATGTCTTTATGTGTCAACTGTACCTTGAGATACTCCGGTGCGAGTTGCATATGCTCCTCGTAGATGCGCTTGGACTCCCCGCTGTTAGGGTCCGGAGATATAGGCCACAATGCGGGTCCAATATCAAGTGCATGTCTTTCTGTGTCAACTATACCTTGAGATATTCCGGTGCGAGTTGCTTATGCTTCTCGTAGATGCGCTTGGTCTCGTCGCTGTTAGGGTCCGGAGATATAGGCTTCAAATGCGGGTCCAATATCAAGTGCATGTTTTTCTGTGTCAACTATACCTTGAGATACTCCGGTGCGAGTTGCTTATGCTCCTCGTAGATGCGCTTGGACTCATCACTGTTAGGGTCCGGAGATATAGGCCTCAAATGCGGGTCTAACATCAAGTGCATCGAGTCGAGCGCCGGATCCGGCTCGGCGGGCGGAGCCGCGGGGCCCTCGCCGGCTGTCGAGCCGCTGCTGTTACCTGGAGACAAGAAAATGGTCGTTTATAGTTTGACCCTGAGTTCTGTACCGCGATAGGGATTAAGCGGCGATAGACGGACCTTGGGCAACAGCGTCATTAACCACTCCTAAGGTTAAAATCGCTTGCACGCCATGCTGTCACAACATACGTTTCATTCGTGCAGAGGCGATACGCGCGTATACAAATTTCGTTGCTAACTGGTTAAGCGACGTTGTTGCCTATAGAACGTGCGGGATGGAAAAAACCGGCCAAGTGCGTGTCGGGCCACGCGCAGTAGGGTTCCGTAGGTACATTATACCATACCATATTTAATACCGCCATCATTTTTCGTCTGAAAAAATAACTTTGTTTTTCACAGTGTTTGTATGAATGACAAAGTTATATTTGCGGTTTTGGAAAATGTACTATATCTCGAAAACTAATTACTGTATCTCGTTCAAAACAATTTTCGTTGAAAGTGTTTATTAAGATCTATAGTTTATATTTTTTTTAGATTTTTCACCCTCTTACTTTAAAAGTTAAAGGGGGGGGGACACACATTTTACCACTTTGGCGGCATATATTTTTCAAACGGTTGACTTTAAAAAAAAATAGTCTTAGGAACCTCAATGTCATTTTTAAAGACCTATCTATAGACACCCCACAAGTATTGGTTTGATGAAAAAAAAATATTTTCAGTTTCAGTTCCATGTATGGGGAGCCCCCCTTAATCTTTTATTTTTTTTATTTTTGTATAAAAATCGTAAAGCGGTTCACAGAATACACCTGCCTACTAAGTTTCAACTATGTAGTCCTAATACTTTTGGAATAAAGTGGCTGTGACATACGGACGGACAGACAGACAGACAGACAGACAGACAGACAGACAGACAGACAGACATGACGAATCTATAAGGGTTCCGTTTTTGCCATTTTGGCTACGGAACCCTAAAAAGGAGGCTGCCGTCTCCCCGCAGACCTACCTGAGGTGCGGTACGGCTAGCAGTCAAATTATATGTATTATTCAATGTTCTTTTCTGTATCCTTCCTAAGCATAAACAAATGATCGTATTATAATTAAGTAATTGTGTGAAGTAATTTTTTAACACCACAAGCTTACGTAAAGACAGCTAAAATTTACATTACGTAAAATTTTATATTTCTTCTTGATGGGGATTCGATTCGATTTCGAAAGTTTTTCATGATAAGGCTAGTAAATTGTCGCCAAACTTGTTTTGTTTGTTCTTTAACAATATTATAGAAAAGAAAACAAATTATGAACAATTTGTATAAATCGCAGTCCTTGATACAGAAGAAGTAAGTTTGTAAAGTCATTATAAGATATTACGCGATTAAGCGATTGCACAAAGACGATTAATTACACAAACAAGGCAACTTATTGGATCGCTCATAAATTTATTTTTAGGTATTACTTATTAGATCGAGAAATACACAAGATGAATGGGCAGTGTTGAAAATGCTTAGATTGCATAGATAACAAAACAAACATATACCATTTGTAAATATTTTGATTTAAATACTAAAAGACATTTTGAAAATTATATTTGTAATGCATAAATGATTGATGAGCACGTATGCTACGCAATACAAAGTACGTTATTATATTGAGTGATGATTGAGAACAAACTTCACTAATTCACATCCAACGAGTAATACATTCGGGATACCGGGAATCTAGAATAGTGTAAACTTTATTACAATGCCCCATACAGTGAATAGTACAGAAACAATTCGAGCGTTTAGAGGAAACATTCACAGTCTCTCAGCAGGGTTATATATACGTCACAAGTTAAATTTACACCGGCTTGCTGATGTCAGACGCTTCACCTAGATTTCTGCTTTCAACCAATGATTCCTTTTCCCACAAATAGATGGCAGTAGCAAAAAAAACATTTTACTTTGAAACCAATCAACGTACTTTGATTTTGGTAAAATGGCACAGTCCTTTTTATAATATGAAAATATCAACGAACATTGTTCACTATAATCAGATCGGTTGAATGATAAATGTCGACGCACACAATAATATTCACGTTAAAATCCAAATTCATTCGTAATTGATGGAAGTTTACGCTCAGCAAACGCACGCAAGAAGCTACTGGCGTAGTAGGAAGTGCCGAGAGCGAGGAGTTGACGTAAAGCGCTGCTACGAAGGGCGGGCGCGAGTTTTCCGCCCGAGGGCCGAGAAGCGTCGCAATATCGGTGGACACTCACTATAAAATATCCAACTACATGTGCTGACTGTATCTCTGATGGTGGTGACGATGCCGGCGGAGGCGTCACACGCGTCGAGGCGGCGCAGGCGCGCGGGCGGCGCGGGAAGAGGGGTCATGGCGCGTCCTCTCACGGAGACAGTGCGCCGAGCACTGCCCGCTCGAAATAATCGACGGGAGAGCCAGGAGCGGGCGTTGCAACAAACAAACCGCCGCTATTCGCGGTGCGGTGACTCAGCGAACGTCAGGCAAGCTAAATGCGGACGCCGTGTGCTGCCGCCCTTCGCGAGGTTTTCTGCCGTTTTCGCTGGGAGGGCGCGCGCGATGGCTCCGTAGCCGGTCGACGACCTGCGCCCACGCCGCCGTTGCCTCTTGCACCCGGCACCGCTACACTAACCCGGCGCATCTATGCACCTCGGTTGTACTACTAATTGCAGCATCTATTGCACTCGACCAGTTGCATTGAATCAGTAAGATCCGGAAGCAAGTTTGATAGTAAAAGGCTATTTACCACCCAAGGTTTACATAAACTTTATAATAAACCTTGGATGGTAAACTTAAGGTTACCTTTATGTCATAAAGTGTAGGTACGTAAGCCATAGATACACATCTTTAAACTTCCTTATCCGCAATGTTTCACTTGACCGTTTATTGTCAAGCATAAGTTGAGAGACGTCACCGTCACTATGTTACGCCATGTTACAGCATGTTGGACGGAGGTCGATTGGCACGCTAGAAATGTTTGCATGTCCGTCACAGGGATAATTTAGGGCCCGATTGCAGCATCGCGCTGGGTCTAACACAGACAACGATTATCTTGTGCATTGCCAAGGTGCAGTGCGCAAAACCCGCGTAGTACGAACGTAGGGAAAAACATGTCAAAACAACTGACTCTTGTAGCGTAGCATACTCTTGAGTAAATATAGGTCAAACCTACTTGAATTTCCCGATCCAATACAGAATGAATGAGAAGAGGGCTCGGGCTTAAAAATATTACAGAAGAGTATTTATATACTGAAATAGATAAAGTGTTACGATCTAAATATAAAGAGAAAATAAAAAATGTCAACAAAAGTAGCACGTGGCGTGCCCTTATAAAATTATATTGGTAGTGTTGTGTGCCAACTTCGCTGTTTAATAGCTCATTATACTAGCATTATAAGATTATAACTTGCGTAGTCCTGTGGTGGGATTAAAAATAACCACCGCATAAATCTCACTGTACGTCGGAAGTGGAAAGACTTCCATGTTTTAAGATCCCGAAAGTATGAAGTGATTTTAAAATCTCTGTATTTTGTTTTATATAAACTAGAGAAATCTTAAATAAAATTGTATACAGGTAGTAATTTCTGCCATCTTCAAAAAAAACCGAACTAAAAATATAACAATGCGATTTATATGAACCTGAAACTCTGAAGGAACTTATCTCAGGTGTACCTCAAAAATTTTCCGATTATAAATAAAATTCACCTGGAAAAACCAATAATTACTGGTAAGGTTAGAAACGACTGTAAGGAACACATTTGAACGTAAATGCATCCTATTAGCTAATTTAAAATAATGTTAGTACACATGTGCCTATTTGGAAAAAAAAACTTTTAGGCTATATTATACTGGGCGTGACAGACCTATAATCAGATGCCGGTAGTTAGGAAATTCCTTAATCAAGTGATGGATGAGTCATCGCCAAAGACTCCCAAAAACCACATGTGGCAAATAAATCCGTAAGCTTATGCGGCTAATTGCGTTCGGGAAGTGATAATTAACGTGGCCGAGGTGAAGACAGGGCAGGGGCGCGCAGATCCGTGGCGGGGTGTTGATGGATCCGTACCGGACGGTCAGCGGGACGGTGAGTCAAAAGTACCAACGCCAATTTTACGACTAATATGTAAACGATGGTGAGTAAACGGCAGCTTCGACACTTACACCCCGATTAGGTATTCTTAAGTTTTATGGCCTTGGGTTGGGAAGTGTACATTAGCTAGGATTTAATCAATGGCGCACAAATGCAGTAATAGACAAGGAAGTATGAGCTAGAGATTTTATAGATTAATCTCGATGAAAATAATCTAGCAGTAAAGGCGGGATGACATAATCAAAACACGAGCTTCACCCACGGACGCCGCGCTTGACGAATCGGCTCAAGTGCCAGCCTCTTGATCATAGATACCATCAACTGAAAAATGACAATAGGTGTATCTTGGCAACCGGTGGTATTCTTATCATAATGATCTAGCTCTGGGCTTTATTGTCAATGTTTTTAGCATTACAGTCATGACGACAAAATGGCTGGTTGCTGTTGTAACATGGCCAAATTACATTTTAAATAAAACTTTAAATGTTCACTAGTATTTATAGTTTACTAGTACATTTCGATTCTGTTGTGCATAAATATTATTAGGATTAGATTGCTTTATAAAAATATAAGTACGTAACAACATAATCCATCTCCTAAAAATATAAAATGCTCTCTTAGGTAACTATTTATAAGTAGTAAAAAAATTATTATCAGAAGCTGTAGATACCGTAGATTAAAGGTACACATAAAGATATTGGAGATAAACTGATTGGAAGGAAAGCTTTTACATCATTGGAATTAATATGTTTTCAATTTAACGTGTGCGCAGGTTTTGGATTGTAGCAATTGCGTCATTGCTGCCCGGCACGGCACGGAAACTGTCCACATGATGACACTTTATGTATACCAGTATTAACGTCTAAGATTTATGGGTTTCACGGTGAAAAAAAAAACTATAATAGTTTCACCACATAATCAGGGTCATAAAATGAGCATAAAACGCAACAAATAAATTAAAATGACAAAGTTTTATAGTAATTCTTGAGAAGGGAACAATATTGTACTTATTCCTTATGAAGAACTAAAACTCCATTCAATAATAAAAAAAAGATTTTTTACTACAGGAACAAAAGTCAAAAGATTATTTTCAAGAAAGAAAAATTATAAATACTGATTTCGCTAGAGAAATCGAAGAATGTCCAAACTTTTGATGTTGGGATCACGTCGAGCGAGTGACAGGGAATTACGTCTTACAGCCAACATTAAAAAAAAAAAATGTGAATCACCGGAGACATTTTCATTTTATCCGGAAATAACTGCCGAGCGAATTTAGGCGTCCTTGCGAATAATTTTAAAGATTAAGGACAATAATACTTGCGATCCCGAAGCGAAAGCAGACAACGATACTGAGTCACAAAGAGTTAAAACTGGCCGCGTTTCTCATCTCATTTTGACCATGAAGTTTATTACATGGTCAACTAAAATTGAATAAGAAGTATCCTGTGATTTGAGTCAAACAAAAACAGTGAGCGTCATACATTTTTGTTACCTAGTTACTAGTACCAACGAAATGGTGTGAATTTTAAGCACCTAGATAGTAAAGAGGGCAGTTTACATTTTCGTGCCAACTTCCACGGCAAAACTAGATCTGGAGCAGTCACCGTTAATGCGCTATATAGGTGATTCTATCCAGATCAGATCAAAGAATCTAATAGCGGGACACAAAACAGAAATGGCCGCAACGATATTTGTGACGACGTATGGATTTGTCAAGTAAACCAGTCGTAAGATATGGGATTCGGATTTAGCCAAATTACAGTATTTTGATAGTGATATTGAACAGGTATTAGATGTTGTCTGTAAGATATAAACTTTAATTCCAATTCAGTTATATAAATTATCACGCAGGATGACTACAACAGCTATAATAAAGACTGGCTTTGGAGAATGCTGTTGTGGTTTGTTTACTATGGCCAGTGGGCGGGGAGTGTGTCGGAAGTAGATTATTTACTAACATATACCTACATAATTTTATATTAGGCATTACAGATGTGCCTAAGAAAAAATGTATTTCAGAAAATAATTAACATATATTACACATTTACAATAAAATGGAAATTCTTGGTTTCTTATAATTGATTAATAACATTGACTAAGGGAAATTGAAATTGTACACTTTAGCTGATTGGCGATATATCGGAAAAATATCTCTTCATTCGATAAACAGACAAATGTAACAGCACAGAAAGAAGATTTCAAACCAATGGCAGTGGAAAAATCTGTAGCGGCAATAGGAAGTAAAACAAAAGCTATTGGCAAAGGTTGAGAAATAGTGACCGATGAGTCAGCCGTGTATTTCTGCGGAGCGCTCGCCGCCCGGCCCAACGGCTAAACCTACTCGTTATTGAGTGCTAAATATTCAATTAACGCACCGTTCATTCTTCAGGCAGTGCGCGTTTCAGTGGGGTTTAAGTAGTACTGCCCTTTCATCAATTAGTATTGATGTTGTCGAAGGCTTTGTTGAATCCAAAAGTTTGCAGATCATATTCGACGTACTCCTATTTGTTTTGCGTTAACTTGAGTTTGCTGTCATTATTATCAAGTTTAACATTGCCTTGATTACTTTCATTTGTTCATTAACTATACGTGACACAAATTAATATTGATAGCAAACGCTAAGTTTTACATTTTGCTAACCCTATAAAAATTGGGTTAGCAAATTTTTTATGGATTAGAAAGAGTGTTTTATTTTATTTAAATTAGACAGCTTAACTTAATTTTGTCACTCTTCATTCTTCGCTTTTGTGTTACAGTTTTCTTTGTGCTTTGAATGAAATCACCAAGTACTGATGATATCATTTTCAAAGTATTTCCAAAGATTAGTCATAGTATATATTGATTAGTTAAGATGAGTTACGTTGGTTCGATAAACAAAATTTTAACACTTTCATGATCAGGAACTTGGCAAAACAGACTTGTTTTCTTCCTTAAATTAAACACAATACTTATATAAAAAGCTAATAGTTTTTATCTGGTATTCGAAGAACTTAAAGGTGCACTTCTGAATAAAGGTGCAATTCGGAAATGGTTTTTATTGTTTTGTTTTTTGTACATCCATTATCACATCAATCGTTGGTATGTGATTATAATGACAGGTGATTATATTAGAATTTATATCGTTAAATTGCTTTCGGTGAGCTGATCAACCGCATTGAATATAATATAATAATAATTATGAGAGACTGTTACCGGGTGCCAGGCTGACGCCAGGCACGAGGTCATAGAAAAACGGCATAACAATTTTGCGTAAACGTAAGCGGTCTGAGCGCGTGACGCAGGAGCGAGCCCCGACCTAGTTATGTCGTCGAAAAAATCAGCAGATGTTCAACTATATTGAGCGAGCAGAATGTGTTGTTCTGAATAGAAATAAACTTGTCACATATTTTGATTGTATCTAGAGCGGGCAGCGGTTAGTCACTAGCGATGCCGATGCCAACGTCCCTGCTCCGAAGCTATAAAGGCAATCTTATTCCAGCTTGATTCATTATCGGCGCCGTCTGCAAAATGTCTCACCTATAACGATGAATTTACGACAATCTCTATTCGTTTTACAAGTGAAATGTAGCGGTCTCCGGTCTACCGAATCGGAGGAACAAGTTAGCTGTCATTGTGTTAACGATACTATAACGAACAGCCGAACGAAATATCCTGTCATTAAAAAAGCGAATGTATTTTTAATTCTGTTGATAGATGGATGTTGAAAGCTTGAAACACTTTAAGCGCTATGTAAACTGCGCTTTAAAGGGAATGCCGCTTGGTCCTCTTCACGTGATAATGGGCCATGTAAACAACATTATTTTAGTATCTTCAAAGAGGGTTGTTTATTATCGTCGCTCGAGATGGCTCGTACAACAAAAGAGTTACATTGGAAATAAATTTAGAGCGATCGTAATTTTGGACAGCAGCCGAGGCGCTAAGCGTTGCCATACGCGGCCGAGGCGGGGTGGCCAATCTAATTGTTTACATCGGTTGTCGCACGGCTCGATGTGCCGATGCTCGTAAAATAATTAGCTGTGATTCATCGCGAGATATTCGCTCGTCAGATGATACCGAGATACGAAGAGGGTCGTTAGTGACCGGTTTTTGGCATAGCATTTTGACAGACGATTATTTTACTGTCGGTAATAGTTAGTGGAGATTATAAATTTGCCATGTGATTGCAATGCCTGTCACTAGTTATTTTCATATTGATGAATGTGAATGCGCGAGTGAATATATGAAGGAAGGTGCTTTGTAGTTTGGACGCGGAGTGAATAGGGATGAGATTTACGATGACATAGTGTTAGTGCAGTTTAGATAGTTGGGCCCGGGGTATTAAGACTACCTTGCCAATTATACATCCATAAACTATTTGCTAACGTGGAGGTGAAATTTGCACTTGATTAAGATTGTTGGTAAATGAAAAAGCTCTAGTTCATCGCTAGTGATGATGCGGGATAAATAAGTACGTACGTATACGAAGATAAAGCAGTTCTGATTTTGATTGAAGACTTCATATACACAGTTTAAATTAATCATGATCATGAGTGGTGTCAATTGGACACGCATTGGAAAAAGAAAACTGCCCAGTTATAAAAAAGTAAGAGTAAAATAAGAAAGCATGCATTGAACATCTACCATGAACGAGACATTAGGGCATTATAAATGGAAGATCAAGTTAACAACAAATCTTCCTCTGAACCCAAAGATTTCTGTGGTCTGTTAAAAAAAATAATCATGAAATTTAAGACAAACGCGAAGCTCCATGACTTATAGGAGGAAGGCAGCTTTTTGACTAAAATGTAACATCGGAAATGAATGATGTTTCTCATACATCTTGAGGTTAAGTTTAGTCAAAGCCCTCTTTTTAATACACTATCAATGGTCAAAGCCGCTGCCTTACTCCTATAGGTCACGTGATAAGTTAGTAAGATGATCGCGAAGTGCAGTTGAGCGATTGTCTTAAACGTGTTTTTTTAACAGACAACAGAAATCTTTGGATCGCAGTAAGATAGCTACTATTTTTGATCAGTAGTAATTAATTAGTTTGATATGGAACGCAGTGAATATGAATGAATTATATAATATGTTACTGTAAAACCCGGAACTCTAGTAAATCTTAAGATTTTCCAGTAAAACCTAAGATTTACCAACTCTTAATGGTAGAAGTTCGAACTGTCCTGTGATCATCGTTCATTTCAAACTATTGCTCTATTATGTAAAAAAGTCTGGAACGGGTGGTAGGTGGTAGGAAAATATAGACAATTCAAAAGTACTTAATTATTAAGTTTATTTAAATAAAGCTTATTTGACTTTGACTTTGATTCTGTGCTATTGCCACCATTCACTCGGTAAATCTTAGGTTTTAAAATATTAAAATACATAGATTTATTTTGAAGATGTTTTAAAATTATACTTATCTAACTTATAAAATGTACCATTTATTTACGAGGGCGGATCAATAAGTCCGTGACTTTTTGAATGAAACACAGGTTTCTGGGTTATTAAATATGTTTTTTTTTCAACGTTGTCTCCCTATGAGCTCTACACATTTTGTCCAACGTTTCTGCGATTTATTTATCCCTTCCAAAAAGAATTGTCGAGGTCATCAAAATAGGTATTTTTTTTGAGATAACTTCATCGTTGGAGTCAAATCTCTTTTCATCGAGCCATTTATTCAGGTTTGGAAACAAGAATTAGTCACTGGCTAAATCCAAATAATAAGGTGGATGAGTGAGCAACTCCTACCCTAATTCATGGATTATTGGCATGGAAATTTTTTTCAAATTCTCATTGAATCGATCCATTAAGTTGGCATAATATTCGCCATTGATTGTTTTACCCTTTTGAAGGTAGTCGATATGGATTTGTGAATCCGAAAAAACGGTCGCCATTACTTTTTTGGCTCACAAACCCGATTCACCCCGAGAAACTCACTGCTTTGACTGCTGTTTGGTCTCTGATGTGTTGTGGTGGATCCACGTTTCGTCCACGATTACGAAACGATGCAATTTTTTGTCCACATTGCGATTGAACAACGCCAAACACTCCGCGAAATCGGCATATGAAATTAACTTTTTTACATTTTCTTCTCAAATCACGACTTGTCTGTTATTATTGGCTATCAATTTGATAGTATCAAATACAAACTAAATGACGCAGCTCGTTTTAATTTTGGTAGGAGTCAACTGAAAGATGCCGGTTGACAAGAGCAGTGTTGTCCTTTCAGTACAGTGACGGGAAATATAAAAAGTCACGGACTTATTTGATCCGCCGTCGTACACTAGTTAAGGATTGACCGATGGGTATTTATATTGTAATGAATAATTAAGAAAGACTCATTTGTGATAAATAAAAAAATGATGATGAAGAATTATCAGAATGATGATTATAATATTTAAAGTTTTTACTGATTGAAATTAAGGATTTTAATTTTATCATTGAATCAATTATTTCAATTTATTTAAACATATATGCCAAACTTTACTGGTAAAAGCCCTAAAAAATTTACTTCCTTTTATAAAATCATTACATTTGTTGTTGGTAAATCCTAAGATTTTCTAGTAAAACTTAAGATTTAACAAATACGGGCTTTTACAGTAACATATACACAGTATGTTATTCAATTATTCGAATTTGAATTCAAAACGTGATTCAATCATTCGATTTTTCCTAACGATTAAATCTTTATTTTCATTCTAATATATTAATTATCTTAATATAAAAATAGCATTGTGAATGCCTGAAATCTAAAAATTCATCAATCATGATAATTTGATCCTTAGATAGTTTTGTTCACAGATACATGTGAACAAGATTAACTTAATACGAAAGTGTTAGCAAAAAGCTTACCATGGCATAAACTAATTAGAAATAGTTTTCTGAAATTGGATTAATAAATAGTGGCCATCAAAGTACCACTTTAAAATTTTAGCTAGAGGTAAGGTTAGTTAGTTAGCGAGTTATTGGAAATTAGCGGAAACCAGTAATACATTCATAAAGAGACTCACTCATGAAAACGTCAACAAAAACTTGATACTTGTCGTAGTCTGATGGTTGCAACGTTATAGAAACTTGTACAGAACAGTCCGTTTGCGGCATTTCACCTAATCACAAAAACATTGGTAGCGTTCTTGGTAGCACGTGCTTTCTGAGCTTTTAGCACGAATCCTTTACCTAGTCTCAAAGCTTATTTATGATATTGTCTTCTAGGGCTCACTCGAAAGGGCTCGCATATTTTAGTAGAGGGCTCGGTTACGGTGCCAAAGGTACGGCACGTGCGCGTTTATCTGTACCCGCGACAGACAATGCGAACGAACGTGCGCATGCGGCTCTGCACCCGAGTGCACTACGATGCGGCGAGACTGTGCGACGTCGCCAACCCACCACCTCGGCAACCTTAAATTAGATTGATTGGACCCCGCTGATTCATCCAGATCATCTATGTTGACACTGCACAAAAGCGAACGCTCGATTTAGGATCGAAAGTGAATCATTACTTGGTGCGTCTGTTGAACGGTGGTCTATCTATGTCAATGTCCGAATGCGTTTCTGCTAGAAATATTGGATAATTGATGCACACAAACAAACGTCAATAGCTGCATGTCTCTTTACCGTCTTAAATAAAGGGGAACTGTTATGGTTGGTAGGTATAATAAGAACAAGATTTGTTGCCATCGCATGTAGATTGGAAATAATGAATGTTTACTTTTAATTAGTAATTTTCTAATTATTACAAAAACGAGTGTAAACTTTTACTTCCTTGATACTTACCACACAATTTCTTCAAAATCATATCATTAATGGCATTGCTTTTTAATGCTTACAACCTCGTTTGGATTTGCTTTGAAATGGGAACCCAAACATTTTTCTTCCTAGTTACGGTTCCATTGAGATAACTACTTATTGATTGGCATTTGTATTAATCAGTAACCTAATCCAGGTGCATATCCATCTACATAAAAGTCTTAGCCGAATAACCATTCCAGCCTCACATGAACCTATACGTAAATTTCAATAATCGCTAAGAGGAATCGATGAAGCTAGAGCAGACGGCCGTAAAGGCCAGCATTCACTGTATAAAAATCAACACATTTGTTTATTTGAGTTGCGCATAACGGCCGCGTTGCCCGCCACGGCGGCACCCATGAAAATATTACGACTTATTTACTTCAACGCGATCCCGATCTTACCACGCTGACGTCTGCCGTCTGACTCAGCATTCGGGACATCAAGTACTGCCAGCACTACGTATCACTTGGCACGTTCAAAAAGTATGCAGATATTCCTAGCAACACTCGTAACCGTGCATTATTCTGTAATTGTTGCAACGGTTTGAGGTCAATGACTATAGTGCAAGGTAGCTCAAACGCATCAGAAATACTAGAGGCGTAGTCGCACGATACGAAATATGGCAAAGGTATTTCTCGCATTATAGCGAGTGATGTGACATTTCCTTAACGTCTGGTGTTGTTGCCCGCCGTGCCCGGCCGGAAGCGGCGGGTAAACAGAAGACGATACGTCTAGCCATCTGCGCCGGCGCAGATCAATATTAAAACGACATACGCAACGCAGTCATTGGCAGGGCTAATGGTTTTCACGCAAATAATAAAATCGCAAAAGATGAAACGTTTTTGAAGTCTGGCAAAGCTACATGATCAATCATTGAAGACACCCTTACCAGGAATCGGCTAAGTGAAGTTAGAATGAAATAAAACGTTTAACGGTCTAGCTAGAAAGGCTAAAAGGAACATGATAGGTTCCTGGAGGAGATTCTTAGATGAGTTAGCGGGAACCGAACGAGGAACTGTCAGCGAATCGCAGCAACCCCGTTGGCGATCTAACAATACTTTGGCTTTTCGTTCGGTCGTTGGTCCCATAGCACCCGGTTCCTAGAAGGTAAGCGGACACATTCTAAAATAGTCTCGGCCTCTTCCGAGAACCGTGAGTCATGCCGGGACCGTCCTGAGACGCATCTGGACCACTACACAACTATAGCATAATCCACGCGCCCAGTTTATAACTGCATCTAAAACAAAACACTCTTGTGAAGCGATTGTGAGCTTTGATGTATTGAAATCGGTGCTTTGTTGGAACAGTCGGAAAATTATGTGAATATAATCACTATAAAAAAAACCTACATTCAACATTATTATCAAGTCTCTAACTAACTTAAACTGGCTAAAATATTTTTAAAGCCGGTATATAGTGATAATATGAATTATGGATTTAACAAGCCCAGTTGTTTAAGATAAATATGGGCTTTTACATCCCCTTTAAAAATCTAAGCAACTACAAAACATTATGCAGAGTACATACTTGTAAGAGTTGGCCTTTTTAAATTCAAATAAATGAATTACTTAGCATAGCGACAACAATCGTTATGTTTATATACGTCGTATAAACATTTTCTCCATATAAAATAGTGCTAAGAAAAATAAACTTTCGAAGATTTATGCATATTGCGCGTTCGTTCTTGGAAGAGCGAAATCACGTGAAATCTAATGCTGAAATCTAAAATACAGGCACAGCATAATGAGTCATAGAGGTTTACATGAATTCAGCATTGTTATTTCTATGCACTGCACAAAGCCAGGTGAATGTTTTTTTGCTTGTATTGTATCTAACCTTCAGTTAAGTGATGAAAAGAGCAATATGCAATGAAATGATGCCCAAATTAAGGCAACGAATTGTCTTGATTTCTTAAGACAAGATTAATTTGAGTTAAAAGTTAGATTCTATTGATAAGGAGGGTGTTTGGTTGCCAAAATAGCTGCTTTCAGGTTTTTATCCTTCATACGTTACTTACCTAATCGTACCTATAAGAATAAGAACGAAAAAGTTACAATTTCCCTACCTTTAAAGGATAAGTTACATACTATTTAATTGGATTTTAGTAACGATTAGGTAACGTATGAAGGATATAAGTCTGAAAACTTTTTTGCCTAACTTTACATACAAGGATTCGGCTTCTAGGTGTTATTATTCTAAGCCTACACTACACCCAGCCGAGCGGTCCGAGGGGGGGGGGGGGTCACAGGGGACATGTTACCCCCCAAAATCGTATACGTCACATAGAAAAAGCTTCTAAAAATTTACAGAAAAGCAATTAGTACACCCCCCCAAAATTTCAGGCTGCGATCGTGCCTGCACCCTACACAATCACAGCAGAGCAGATACACATCGCTGTCACTCACACATAAAAATCTACTTTATATGTCATATATTTCATGTCTTAATTCTCCTAAACTTTGTACAAGGCAAAATACAAAAACAAATCAACTCGTAGTAAATATTTACTAGGAGTAAATGAGGGGAAACTCACCAAAAGGGTTCCAATAATTTATTTACGCAACGTATACAATTTATTTTTGAACCAAATAAAATGTTTAGCGGGTGAGTAAGCGGTTGATATTTGAGTGGTCTCCGCTTGTCAAATGGCGACATGCTGAACATGCGAGCTTCTCAGAACTGCGTGCCTATGCGCTGCGGTGTTGCGTGTTATATTGAGATTAGAATATAACAGGCTGATAAGTTATACCAAGAACATCATTTCCAACTACATAAACATATCTTAATTTTTAAATAAGAACAATTTTGATAATTAATATGAAATTAATGTATATTTTTAAAATAAAGCACATTATAGGATGCTATTAACGAATGAATTAAGATCTGCACAAGATCTTTCTTTCACATCATATCTTACTCTCCTGTAACTACTTATAGATGTACAAACTTCAAGAAGCTAATTCATTTTCAAAAAATATTATACTAAATGCATCAAAGTATAGAAGATTTACTGATATTCAATTTATTATCTTAACCGCCTCTGTGGTCTAGTGGTTCGCCCACCCATGTAAGACGCAGGGGTCCCGCGTTCGACTCCCAGGAGGGAGATACAATTTGTACTCGGTTTGGTTGTTGGTAGGGCTTTTTCAAGTCCGCCTGGCTAGCTACCACATACCATCATCTTGCCTAAGTCTGACGCCATAACAACAAATTAAAAATTGTTGTATTCCGACAGTTAGAGGTAAGATAGCTAGATCCTCAGTGATGAGGATTCCGGGTGTAGTGCGCTTCCACTTACAGCCTTACCGTCACCACAGAATAGATATAAGTACTACCGTACAGAAAGGAAACTCTCTGCCCCGCCCCACAATCAATTACCTCACCCCACCGGCGCCCACTGCGCGAGTTCCGTGTGCCGATCCGTGTGCTCATTCAATAGCTCGCACACAGTTGCGCGTGTGCAAAAACGTCACTGTGTAGCGTCTGTGTAATAGGTAGTTGAAACGCGACGCTTGTATGGAGTGCCCGGGGTGTGCCGTCACTTAACATCAGGTGAGGTGAGGCCGAGCACTATCCGGCGGGCTGATTATCTAATTAGAAACCACCTAGCGACCGGTTGCAGTTCATAGATGATAGTGATCCATTGCTACTTCTTTTTGGATTAAAAAAAAACATACCAAAGAAAAGTAGCAATGTATGTGGAATGAAACCGGTCGCTAAATAGTTTCTTTTTAGATAATCAGGGTGCCGTTGTGCATAAAAAAATAAAAATGATCTTGTTCTCGTTCTTCCATGTCTCGGTCGTGCAGACAGGACGTACGTTCGAGTGCCTATGGCTTTCAAATGTGCGAAATTTATCGAACAGCGTCGGGTATGACAGTTGGCTGACTCGGCCCTAGCCTCTGCGACCCGCGAGGGCCGAGTTGAAACTTTCAAATTAAATATTACTTTCGTTTTCGTTGGCTAACTGGCCCGTTGTTATTATGTCATGCCCATAAAATTCTTTTTTAGAACTGCTTAGGTACCAAGTTATATTTTTCTACTATCACTTTCAAATTGTTTTGTGATTATTTGGATTGGATTAACTGCGATGGGTTCACCCACGAGTAGATTATCTCATTGAGAATGTTAGATAATTTGTCAATTTAAATCATTAAAAGTTCAAAAGACTTGAGTGCAGCGTGGAGTAACGGACAACTATCAGAGCCTTATCTAAAGATGTTGAATATATAAAAAAATCCTTCCTCGTTAGGGGGAAGTATTGATTTAAATATAAAAAAACTGTTTTGATTTACTGCACTTACTCTTGTAATTTACCATTTAATAGAAGCAGATACCAATCTCATCTTAATATATAAGAGAATCACAGCTACATCAGATCAGCCATTGTGAAGATAAGAATGCGCATACGCACCGGAAGACCGGCACACAAAAAGTGTGTTTACGATATTATATGTATAGACACTTTATGAGTCAGGGCGTCAGCATATCCTGGCACAGGACTTGGGCTATTTTGATGCGGTTACTCACGCGCAATGATGCATTGGTAAAGACAGCTTCAGAAGTAGCTAAACACTTTTGTACTTTGTCATTCTAACTATAACGCTTGTTCAATAAACTGCAACCCTACTTCATGAACCCAATAATTGGCGCGACATGGTACTAAAGAGCTCAGTTGCTTCTGAAGCGACCGTATGAGTATAAGAGTATAGACGACAATCTTGTCTGTTATGTACGACTTACGATAACACGCTGCATCTGATGGATTTATGCACTCCGAAATGTTAATCCAATTATAAAACTGCTGCGGTTTTAATGTGGGATAAAATTTATTTAGTGGGTGTTTCATTTGTTTTGTTGAGAGGACTGTTTACATGTTTTTATTGTTTTTTTATTGCTGTAAAGTTTTATGTACTTAGCCAATGTAATTCTTTAAATACACGAATTCTCATCATGAGAATCGTTAAGTTTTCTTTGACATGGTTTATCTACATTTTATTAATCTGATAAAATCAAAACACAGAATGTGAAACTGTGGATACTGATAATATTTCCGATAGAGTTCTCGGCATGTATTTTGAGTAGTTGAGCGCTGAGCAATGAGTATGAGACGCGCAAAAAGGCTTTAGTTCTTACCACGATATCAAATGTATGTATTTAGATTACACTTAACGTCAGAAATAGCATACATACATACACTCACGCCTGTTTCCCATGGGGGTAGGCAGAGACTATGGATCGCCACCTGCTTCGATCCTTATTTCTTTCACTTCATTCACATCCATCAAACTTAATCAAAATAGCACCTCTTCGAAAATAAGTTAAGACTCGGCCACCTCACTTGCTAGTTCAGTTCACGTTTTATCATGTTAATGTTGATATCTATTGAAAGTACATTTAATGAACTTCTATTAAAATTTTGTTTGATTTAATTAACATAACAGCTAACATAAACGCTTAAGCTTAACGCGTTATTGCTGCGCCGCCATATAAGGGAAATAAAAGGGGTCAATTCAGGAAAATGCGCGTAAATCCGCGTTGGAGAAAACACATTTCAACAGCTCAACTAAATAAAACCAGTTAAGAGCGAGGCGGACTCGCGCACCGAGGGTTCCGTACCATCATGATTGCACCATCAAACCACACTGCAGAGTAGAATAATAAAATTAGTATTGCAGTTTTAGGTCAGCGCCATCTCTTTGATATATATGGATCTGACCGATCCATATAGGGAACTTAGATTAAAATACAATAATTTGATATTTCGTTCTCGATACGAGTTTGATTTGCACTAGATAGTTTTTTGTGCTAAGGGTACTGCCCCCTGTGTATATTTAACGTTTTAGAAATCATTAACGACATCTTACGAGTATGGCAATTACATACACAAACGTTTTTTTTTTAATGAAAATAAGTGAGCATTTGTCCACAATCACACCTGTGGGGGTATTACGACCTCTTAAAACTTGCCAGGTTTATGAATTGCTATAGTTACATCTCTTTCTCGCTGTATGGCGAATAAAAGAGATAGATTGATATCCAGTCAGAAAACTGCCAGGAAATAAGAGGTCATAATACGGCCCCTGGTCTGCGGACTACGATGGAGCATGCTCACTTAGATAAAGCCTATTTACTCTAGCCTTGAAAAGGCCCAAGTTATAACTATTAGGAAACACATCGGTAGGCAGGCTGTTCCACTCCTTAGCTGTTCGCATTATAAAAGTGTTAGCAAAATGCTTTGTGCGGATGGTTGGAATATCAACAACATAAGGGTGGTACGCTAATCTGCGTCTAGTGCTTCGATGGTAGAATGGGGCTGGAGGAATGAATTTGTGTAATTCCTTCGCACACTCTCCGAAGTGCATCTTGTAAAATATCGACAAACAAGCTATTCTACGGCGGTGGTCGAGGCTACTTAGTTTGGTATTCGTGAGTTCGGGGTCTCCAATAAGTTGCCTAGCCCGTTTTTCGACCGAGTCCAGAGCGGCAAGCTGGTATTTGGCTGATCCGTCCCAAAGGTGACTGCAATACTCCATGACCGGTCTGATTTGCGCTTTGTAAAGTTGAAGGAGCTGATGCGGGGAGAAGTAACGCATGACCCTTGAGAGGATTCCAAGCTTTTTCGCAGCGGTTCCAGGTATGGTCTCTATATATTCGCCGAAGTTCAAATTTGAAGAAATTGTCACTTTCGAAAGCAAAGCGATAACAAAGCTTTGCAAATGTTAGGTGCATTGGCTAGGAGGCCTGCTGATCGGTGATTCGTGATGAGGCGCGGGGGCGGGGTTTCATTCCGATTACGTGATTGGCTAATGGTGATCCACACGCAGAACTATTCGCAGATGGCGCCAGCCGAGATTCGACCGCTATCAGTAGCTGCATTCCTGCAGACTAATCGCTGAGTCATCGATCGCCACAGAGTACATTTTAACCATGCAAAGTAATAAAATTGAACATTATAACAAATTACTTTTCATGGTTAAAATGTATACTGTGGTAATCGAAGACTTGGCGATTAGCCTGCTGGAATGCACCGAATGGTTCAGAAATGACATTTTGACATTTGAAACAACCAATCAAACGATTTTAGGACAGTTGCTTGCGGCGCCATTAGTCCCTCAGTACGCATCCCCATTGAACGGCGCCGGAATGGTAACTATTCGAGTTATTTGTCCAGAAAAATTAGATACGAAAAGCGATCCCCACTCTTTCGTCTACTGCTCAAGATCCGTGCTGGTGCAGTTGTTTTTTTATCACGAATGCGACTCGGCTATAAATGTTATGAGGCGTGCACATGCACATTGTTTTAGTGTGCGTCTCCACGCTCTCGTATTACGTACTATGGGCAACAGCGTCGCTTAACCAGTTTTCAACAAAATTCGCGTGCGCGCGTATCGCCCCTGCACGAACTAAACGTTTGGTTGTGACGGCGCGGCGTGCAAGCGATTTTAACCCTAGCAGTGGTTAAGCGACGCTGTTGCCCATGGTACACTTAAATAATGTGCATGCCTAACAACATTCATAGCATTCGTGTGATAAAACAAGTGTAGCTATATTATAATACCATGCATTACTTACCCAACAACAGGAACTTGTCAAACCCGAGTGTATTTTTTACTCCGACGTAATCATCGTAGTCATTCTCCCAGGCATTCTAAAAAAACAAATAGTTATATAAAAATCAATTAATAAACAACGGTAGGATAATTTTGATAGATCTTAAAACACGGAGGCACTGCCCAATCAGATACTTTTGGAAGTCCAGGCTTAGAATAATAACAACCTAGAATAATAGCCTACAAAACGCACTGTCAAAAGTGAGGCAAATAAAACTGAGCCAAAATGGATGATTTCAGATTTTTATTCTTCATTATGTTACCTAATCGTACCTCAAGAAAAAGTTTCAAACTCCCTACCTTTAGGAGATGAGTTAGGGGCCATCCATAAATTACGTCACACGTTAAGGGGGAGGGAGGGGGTCGACAAAGTGTGACATTGTGTGACAAGGGGGTGGGAGGGGTCCCAAATTTTGTGACGTCACATTTCAATATCATTAAAATCGAAATAAAACACATTTCGGTACTGCTGTTTTAATTCAATAATTATTTCTAGATGTAACATTAAAAATGTGACGTCACACTAGGCAGGGGGGGTTCTCACGGATGTGACCAGCTGTGACAAGGACGAGGGAGGGGGTCAAAAATCATGAAATTCGTGTGACGTAGTTTATGGATGGCCCCTTACCTACTATTTTATTGGATTTTAGTTACAATTAGGTACGTATGAAGAATATAAATCTGTAAACTGAGCCAAATTGGCTCAGTTTTTTTGCCTCACTAGGACTCGGTTTCTAGGTGTTATTCTAGTGCTCCAGACATGTATAACCCGTGTTTGACAGGTCTCCAGACACGGAAGTGCTGCCAAATCGGATGCTTTTGGAACAGCTCAGATTAGTTAGTAAACCTTAAATAAATAATCTATAAATATAAAATTCAAAGCTCTGACTGACTGACAGGCCAAACTGCTGGACCTAGAGACTTGAAATTTTGCACGTGGATATCTTTATACGGTGTCGGCGGATGCCAACGGAAATATTTCTGGAAATTCTACCTCTAAGGGGGTAAAATAGGGGATGAATGTTTGAATGAATGTTTTGAAGTTAGATTCTTAAAAATGTATGTTTAGGCTGACAATTGAAAATTAATTACGTGTCTATAAGCATTTTTGATGATCCCAGCCCCAAAGGGGTGAAAAGAAGTATGAAATTGTGTATGAATATCCTCCATTTTCAATGTTAAAATCGCTAAATAATACTACATATTTACATTTAAGGCTTATGGTTGGAAACTAAAAACAAATAAGCAAGCAGATATTTCGTTATTTTTTGAAAATCATTTTTATTTTTTAGGCCGGCGGCATGCGGCAACATCCCGCCTCGAGGCTACTCGCTCGGTGGGAATGTTGATGATATTAAAACACTGAATACTTTTTTATCTTGGTTAAAGGTCTACTAAGGATTTTCTCGAACGTCCACGCGGACACAATCGCGGGCGGAAGCTAGAACTACTATATTAGGTTGATGTCGCTGCCTGACCTGAGACCTGTCTAACGTCAAACTATCCTGCCATTTTGTATCTCAAAACTCATAATGAAACCCTGTAAGCCCGGCTAAATACAGACGGAATCCCGATTCGGAATTTCGATAATGTAAATCAAATCAATCGTTTATTTGCAAACATGTGGTTAAACAAAGGTCTTAAACATAAAATGTGCCGTTACATGCTGCCGTATGCAAACAGCGTGCAAATATTTGAAATATTAACTATGATGAAATGTATGAAGATTCTGTACGGAAGAATCCCGCATATGTGTAGTAGGTTCATTGATTTGTATTGATTAGCTGAGTTCGGAATTACGTATGTACAGAATTTCATAACGATACGGTTCCGTCTGTATGTGGCCGGGCTTAGATTTATCTAATTACGTGACATTGCGACGGCGAAGTACCAATACCTCCTAACTGACATTTTTTCGAACTATTAATTTTCTTAAGGTTTTGAATTCAAAGGCATCATTTGCATTCAAAACTTTAAGAAAATTAATTGCTTGAAAAAATGACAGTTAGGAGGTATTGGTACTTCGCCGTCGATTGGCGGAATTGTGCATAGGCCAGAGAGTAAGCCATTCGAAGAAGAAACTTACCGGGTCTACTTCGATCTGTAGCGGCATGCGATACCTAGGATCGACCGCTCGGGGCATATTTCCATTGTACTCATTCATAGGCGTTATCGGACTGTTGGCAGCGCTCAATCGATCACAGTAGTTCTGGTTGTAGTCTTCTTTCCGCAACGAGTTAGAATTGCTGTTCATCGAAGGGCTTCCCGGCGAGAGTTTATCGTTCTCCCTGTTCCAGAACTGCTCGATATCGATATGCCGAGGGTTCATGTTGCCGATGTTGTAGTTGACTATAGGCGAGAGTCTCCGAGGAGATGAGCCCTCGCTGAAGACTATCGGGCTTCGGATTATCCTTAAAGTGTCTAGGGGCGTGCTTCCCTCGCCTCCGACCATCAGTCGCTCTGGTACGGGTGAGCTCGAAGTTCTGTTTATAGCTACGGAAGACTTCCCCGCTTCGTCGATCTTTTTGATATGCTGCGGGATTTTGATTGGGCCGATTCTATTGAACGCTTCCACTTCCTCTCGCGTGAGGGCGGCCGTTTTGGGTTGAGCTTCGGCCGCGATTAAGTTCTGGAGCTTGTTGACTCGAGTCTCTACGATGCTGCGCGGGCGGGGCGCGGGGGAGCGCGCGCGGAGGGCGGCGGCGGGGTGCGGGGGGAGGGGCTCCGTGGGTATATGAAGGTTGGACAGCACATGATCGGCTTCAGTGTCGGCGAGCTCGTCGCGCGTGTCGGTCAGCATGTACTCGTCGTCGGAGCATGAAGTGTCGTCGTCCTCGCAGTCGTCGTAGTCTATTGGAGTGTCCGCGCCGGGAAAGAATTCACATAGCGCAGTCATTATTTCGACGACCTGTAAAAGAAAGAAGTTCATAAATGAACTGAAATGTTTAAAAAATGTGACAACAATACAGAATTATACAGGGTCGAATCTCCATCGCTACTATGATGACGTCATAAACAATGGGTGCACTAGAAATATCATATAAGATCTTAGAAATGAAAAAAATAAGGTGTATTCAAGGTGTGTTAAAATAAGTCTACTATTATCTACATAAAATGTATGAACACTGAAACATCTTCACTGAAACAGGCAAAAAACAATACCGACTAAAATTAGTTTATGCAAACTAAAATTAATATATGCAGGGGATACATTATTCTAGGAGATACTGATTTAAAAGATTAATAAGGTTATTTGCGAGAAACAAAATCATTTGAGATACCCAGTTATCTTGGAAAAAAAATACAGATTATCCTATCTCGGTAACATATGAAGAAAAATAGAACCATCTTTACTGTCCCCACAGCTTGGGCAGCGGCCGGACTTTCATCCTATGACCGACCCGAAGCGAAAATTACTTTACCGCAGCAATCACAATGAGCTACTCAGACAACCATTGCTACTATAGCTACTCAGAGCGATACCATAGCTACTCAGAGCGATACATATTTTAAAAATTATGCTTATTCTGATGAAACAAAACTTTAGAAGTGGTTCAACTTCAAAAGTTTTGTTTCATCAGAAAAAGCAGGTTTTTTGTGGATTTATAAGTATGGTAAAAATGAGAAAAGCAAGCTTATTAAGATAATTAATATGTAAGAAAAAAGCAAGCAAGAATATGTTTCAAAACTTTAAATGTAACAAAATGTTTTTTGACGTAAGCTTCTTTGCTGCAAAAAATATTTAAACATCTTACCTCTGCCATGCTGGGCCTCTTTGATGGCATTTTATGCCAACATTCTGTCATTAACTGCTCTATCGGCTCTGGACAGCCTTCTATTAGATCTGGTCTTCGACCTGAAAATATATGGGGACAGCATTACTAAAAAAAAATAAGTTGTTTTTATCGCTTAAGAAAATTTACTCAAATACATAGTGCTAAAGTACCTAATGCATGAACATGGATCTGGGGGTCAAGTCTGCTAATGTTAACGTCCAAATCGTGGTTCAATGGTGTTTGAATGGTAATGCTTTTTGACACAGTTCTTGTTTCTTAAACCCAAAATCAAGATACCTACGATGTGTTTCCGTTTTGGGTTTAAGAAACACAATATTGTCTCGGTTTTGGGTTTAAGAAACAAGAACTGTGTCAAAAAGCATTACCTTTCAAACACCATTGAACCACGATTTCGACGTTAACATTAGCAGAATTGACCCCCTGGTCTACCAGGGGTCACCAAATGGCGGACCGCGGTCCGGATCCGGATCGCCGACCAATAGTTTTCAGCCTTGGTTGCTTGTTATCATCTACTAAACGGACCGCTATACGGACCCGCACTTTGGCATAGAGTATAGACCATATCAACATCGACATCACAGACATAGCTCCGATTTTCCGTACCATGGGCAACATCATCGCTTAACCACTCTTAGGGTTAAAATCGCTTGCACGCCGCGCCGTCACAACATACGTTTAGTTCGTGGAGGAGCGATACGCGCGCACACGATTTTTGTTTCTAACTGGTGAAGCGACGTTGTTGCCCATAGTACAAGTCCTCAATAATATTTCAAAAAGATTAAGCTGCGTTGGCTCTTTTCGTCACTCGGAAGTTATTTAGATTTTAGATTGACAATCAATTTTTCATAATTAAGTTTTGCACTTCATTTAAATCTCTAATGGGCCCAGCCCACCACATGTACAGGCGGCTGGAGAGGCCAAGAGGGACAGAGCAATACAAAGAAAATAGACATACTGACAACATTCCCTCTTCTTTGTATTGCTCCGTCCCTCTCGGCCTCTCCGTGTGAAAGGCCTATTACATGTATCAGGTTGGCTGGAAGAGATCTCTTTTAGAGATAAATCCTCGTTTGTGTACATTTCTTCAAGTTATTGATGTGTAACTGTTTTTATGAGTGCAATAAAGACTATAATAATAAGTTTCATTCAGCAACACAGAAATCGACAATGGGGAATGTCTGAAAAAACCAACCAAGTGCGAGTTGGGCTCGCGCACGGAGGGTTCCATACCAAAAAATACCAAAAAATTATGTTTGTTGCCCCACTTAAATATTTATTTTATTCTTATTTTAGTATTTGTTGTTATAGCGGCAACAGAAATACATCATCTGTGAAAATTTCAACTGTCTAGGTGTCACGGTTCATGAGATAGACAGACAGACAGTGGAGTCTTAGTAATAAGGTCCCGTTTTTTCGCAGTTTTAAGGTTTCTTGTTCTACACCGTACCATACCATGACTGTGCCAGGAACGTATCAGACAAAAAAATATTTGTTGTATTGAAAAGTATGACACTATTCCCACTAGACCATTCAGTCACCGGCCATGCACTTTTCATACTTTTCAATACAAATATTTTTTTTTGCCTGATACGTTCCTAGCACGGTCATGGTATGGTACGGTGTAGTGGGCAGAGAAGAGACCTTAACAGTTTAATTAGATTTTACATCAAATTAAACAGTTAAACTGCGAAAATAGCTCTTATTACGCAGGGCATGAAGACAGTCTCATAACTCTAATGTGCCGTCATTTGTACTCTAGAGTAGTTATTGATGGAGTGTAGGTAGGGTGTGTGGCTGTCAGTGTGTAAAATGAATGTTTGTAGACCAATCTTTATGCATACTACTATCCTGGCTCCTACCTACCAATATTACTAACTAGTGGCTCAGTGAGCTGTAGACCTAGCCCAAATTGTTAAAAATTAATCTAATAGATGTCGCCACGAGGTTGACACTGCTTTTGAAAAGCAGTACTACGTGCTGTTTGGTAGGTTAGGTATTCTTTTGTTATATCTATTTGAAGCTAGATGGCACTTCTAGTTTTTCGCATTTTCGAATGGGTGAATATCTTTTTCGCATTTTTTCGAAAAACTGGCTTGACAAAAAATCTATATAACTCACAAAATTTCACGAGAATCAGTTGAGAAATGCGACCTGTAGATGAGAACAGTCAGACAGCCGGAAAGACAGCCATACGAAAGAATCTTAATTACGCAAAAACGGCTGAATGGATTTGGATGAAATTCGGCATAGTAATAGTTAACTAGAGATTGTTTGAATGTCAAGGAGTACAAAGTCGCATGCAGAAACAAGTTGACGAAAAGTAACATACCTGTATGCACAGCCCACATTATTCTGTATGCCGAACCGCCTTCCTCAAAGGGCTTCCTCCTAGATAAAACCTCCCATAATATGATTCCCCATGAAAATACATCACATTTCTCCGTGTAGGTTGACCCTTCAAACACCTGGAATGAAGAGAACAAAATTAGTGCTTAGATTGACCACCACTCTTGGCTAAGGTTTATTCCATTAATTTTAGCAATACATACATACTGCATGGATAATGAATTTGACATTACTGGATTATTGTGATAATACAACATATTTTCGTTCGTGTCTAAAAGGCATAATAAGCTGCTACTAGAAAAGTCTCTGTCACACACAACACCATTCAATCATAAAGCAGTCTTGTAACTTTAGCTGTTTTATGAGTCCAGCTGAAAACTTAATGAGTATTGCGACCCAGATAGGGTTACATTACTAGGCACGTATCTTGAAATTTTTTCGACAGAGTGGGGATAAGTTCGCGCATGTGCTCTTGTGAGCGCGCGCCCCTCTCCCGCTGCCCGCGCCCCTCACCGCTACGCATACCCAAAATACGCGTTTCGCGCAATCCCCACCCGATTTCAAGTTATATGCCTCGTACTGTACCAGATGGTATCTTATAAAATCCTGACAAAGAACCTAGTTTCTGCTAAAAAGTCCTGACGTTACCAATTTTAGTTGTGTTGATTATTTACTGCAAATGTAGCTAGCTAGTCGGCTTTACCGACTAGTTGGTGCATCTCTACTTATAATTCATAACTTTATGAATACATTTACAATGGGTGCTTGCTATTCTATTTAGTAAAATGTAAAAGTAATTTTCTAACCCAGAACCCCATTTACTATTATTAACTCTCAAGAGATTGTTGATCATTTTAATGCTTTGACCTGGAAAATGAGACAATAGAATTCCTATTGTTGTCTGGTCGCATGCGGCCACATAGGCATTGAAGAATTCCTCTAAAAAGCAAGAAACAATATTCGTAATAATAAAAACACACGTCTATTGAAGTCGGGTGTGGCTTTTAGAATAAAAAAACCGGCCAAGTGCGAGTCGGACTCGCGCACGTAGGGTTCCGTACCAAAATCCGGAAAAAATATGTTTGTTGTATGGGAGCCCCCCTTAAATATTAATTTTATTCTGTTTTTAGTATTTGTTGTTATAGCGGCAACAAAAATACATCATCTGTGAAAATTTCAACTGTTTGCCTGTTGTCGTTATTAATAATGAGCAAAAAACGGCAAAAAAATCACGTTTGTTGTATGGGAGCTCCCCTTAAATATAAATTTTATTTTGTTTTTAGTATTTGTTGTTATAGCGGCAACAGAAATACATCATCTGTGAAAATTTCAACTTTCTAGCTATCACGGTTACTGATGGGGAAAATGCCGGGCATTTTTGGCAGATTGGGAATATTCCCAATAAACGCCCATAAATTCCCGCCCACTGGGCATTTATCTGGGCATTTATTTTTTGTTACAAAATTGATCTACAAAATTTATTTAAACATTAAAATATAGTTAATTTTAATTAAATTAGTTAAACAATACTAAATAATATACTAGAAAAAATACGACTCGCACCAGATCAATACTCAGACGGGAATCGAACCCGCGACCTTTGGATATCCGGTCCAATGCTCTGACCGCTGAGCTACCGAGTCACTAGTGACATCGTCGAATTTTTCCTAGTATATCCTAAACTCTTACGCTGTAAGCCAGCGTTATTTCACCAATGTGAGGAATTACCTCGACATTCAATTGAAATATCTTTCCAGATATTTTAACAATTGATTAAGATGAAATAGCTATATAATTTTTAAATTTGAGATTTTTGCATTTACAATGCTATTTTTAAACAATACTAAATAATATACTAGAAAAAATACGACTCGCACCAGATCAATACTCAGACGGGAATCGAACCCGCGACCTTTGGATATCCGGTCCAATGCTCTGACCGCTGAGCTACCGAGTCACTAGTGACATCGTCGAATTTTTCCTAGTATATCCTAAACTCTTACGCTGTAAGCCAGCGTTATTTCACCAATGTGAGGAATTACCTCGACATTCAATTGAAATATCTTTCCAGATATTTTAACAATTGATTAAGATGAAATAGCTATATAATTTTTAAATTTGAGATTTTTGCATTTACAATGCTATTTTTAAACAATACTAAATAATATACTAGAAAAAATACGACTCGCACCAGATCAATACTCAGACGGGAATCGAACCCGCGACCTTTGGATATCCGGTCCAATGCTCTGACCGCTGAGCTACCGAGTCACTAGTGACATCGTCGAATTTTTCCTAGTATATCCTAAACTCTTACGCTGTAAGCCAGCGTTATTTCACCATTTAGTATTGTTTAAAAATAGCATTGTAAATGCAAAAATCTCAAATTTAAAAATTATATAGCTATTTGATCTTAATCAATTGTTAAAATATCTGGAAAGATATTTCAATTGAATGTCGAGGTAATTCCTCACATTGGTGAAATAACGCTGGCTTACAGCGTAAGAGTTTAGGATATACTAGGAAAAATTCGACGATGTCACTAGTGACTCGGTAGCTCAGCGGTCAGAGCATTGGACCGGATATCCAAAGGTCGCGGGTTCGATTCCCGTCTGAGTATTGATCTGGTGCGAGTCGTATTTTTTCTAGTATATTATTTAGTATTGTTTAAAAATAGCATTGTAAATGCAAAAATCTCAAATTTAAAAATTATATAGCTATTTCATCTTAATCAATTGTTAAAATATCTGGAAAGATATTTCAATTGAATGTCGAGGTAATTCCTCACATTGGTGAAATAACGCTGGCTTACAGCGTAAGAGTTTAGGATATACTAGGAAAAATTCGACGATGTCACTAGTGACTCGGTAGCTCAGCGGTCAGAGCATTGGACCGGATATCCAAAGGTCGCGGGTTCGATTCCCGTCTGAGTATTGATCTGGTGCGAGTCGTATTTTTTCTAGTATATTATTTAGTATTGTTTAAAAATAGCATTGTAAATGCAAAAATCTCAAATTTAAAAATAAATTAGTTAAGATTATCGTTCATACGTTTATATTTTCATGAATTTGGATATCCTAATCAATATGTTGTATGTGAATCGTAGACGTAAGTATATATTTGTCACAAAATCTTCGAAAGTGGTAAAAATTATATTAAAGGAAAATAATCATATGAAAATACAAGTAGAGAAGGACACTCCCGATTTAAACTCGCTTGGCCACCTCGCACCACTCGGTGAGCTTAATACTAGTAGGTTGCCATTCATCGTTTTTGCCGAGAAACAAAACTTTTGTCAAACAACGGCATTGGCGAGAGCACACGAGAGCGGCTCCCTACATTCCCGGTGTTCGCCGATGGGCAAAACTTTTGGCGAATAGCGAGAGCGACGAGTTTGTGCGAAATAACGGCATAAGCTTTGTTTATAAATCTGTATTATCTTATCATAAGTCTACCAGTAAACGAGTCGGTATAAATGGTTTATTAATCGAAGAAGTAAATTAATCATTTACTCTCATTATGGGAACTATCCCCCAAATTGGAAATACGAAGAATATTGTTACATTAACATCCACGTTAACGTCATCCGCTTAATTATTTAATTGTTATTTTGAATAAGATAGGGTCTAGGAAATAAGAAATACAATTGTTTTTCGTTTATGGATTTAAAAAATGGCCGCCGGGTTTTCATGCAATTTACGGGGATACTGGATATACCTATAGAAGTATAGATTGTTTATCTGACATTTTGCTGACATCCGTAAAGCAAGATACCTACCTTATTACTATTCTTATTAAAATTCTTTATGCCGAGTATGAGGCTGGCATAGGACCGTGAGGAATGGCGCTATAGAGAAGAGGCCTATACCCAGCAGTGGGTTGATGTGGGCTGAATATGATGATGATGATGATATAGATAATAATAGGTATAGATAATAGAATAATGGTTCAAAATAATAATAATTTATAATATTATTAAAAGAATGGTTCGAAATAAAATAATAATAGTTCCTAATAAATACAATAATAGTTTGAGTGTCCAATTTACCAACATTTTTAAAAGCTTTTATTAGGCTCATTACGGTGAATGTCGGCCAACTGGCGCAAGGGACAGCGGGAATCTGGAGAGATAGTTCGCCTACTATACATAAAACTTGGCGAAACTACCCGAGAACCCTTTGATGTACCGACACCGACACGGAATGTATAGAAGGCGAATATAAGCGAGTTTAAAAAAATGTTGATTCTAATTTGTTTGTTTGTTTGCTTAGACTTATCAGTAAAATATATACCCAAAAGTCAAATTATAATAAATATTTGTTAAATAACTAATATTTCGATTTATTTCCTTAAAACTTTTTCATTTATTCGTTGTTGAACATTCATTTTTTTCTGCCCACAGATTGGGCATAAAAGATTTATGCCCAATGTGCCTGGGTTTTTTCCCAATTTTCCCGCCCGGGCAGAAACACTTTCCCATCTCTAATCACGGTTCATGAGATACAGCCTGGTGACAGACAGACAGACAGACAGACGGACAGACAGACAGACGGACAGCAAAGTCTTAGTAATAGGGTCCCGTTTTTACCCTTTGGGTACGGAACCCTAAAAAGGTTACTGATACTGATATAATATCTTAGTTAAGTACTTTAAGACATTGCTCCACGCACCCTTTGATGCAACCTCTCGTACCCCTTGGGGTATGAGTACCACTAATTGGGAAACACTGCCATAAAGCAATGTAGGAGGAGGTAGGGAATAAAGATATTGCATACAAAGTGGTGAAACTAGCTATATATAACTAGCTTTAAACCGACAACTATTCATCATGAATGCGACAGACAGTCCTCTATGTAGAGCAAGGGTGGCCAACCTGTTCGACACTTGGGCCAAAATTCGGAAGAATTTTACCCCGGGCTGCACTATCAAATTTTATATATAGTGCGCGCTAGATAGGTCTAACTTTAAAAAATGTGCTCAGCTCCGCGGGCCACAATGTAAGGATGTAGAGGATGCCTGGACGCAGAGGAAACAGCCACCCACGTGATCCTGGAGTGCGTGGGTTTGGCCACACAACGGGCAGAAATCCTCACAGGTGAGGTCACTCTTAAAGCCTGTGAACGCCCCAGGAGGCTCCTGCACTTCTGAAAGGAGCTGGGATGGCTTGACTAGCCATACCAATGCTAAGTTCATGCATAATGGACCAAATGGGAGTCTAAATGCAGAGAAAAGAGCCCATCACCAATACCAAGTGGTGAAACTGCTGGTTGGCTCTTGCTACCCGAGTGGACCCAACTGTCAAAGTACATAGGATGTTTTAGATTCTGTAAAATACTATTCATTTGATAGATACCTCCGGAGCCATCCATGCTGCACTGCCTTTGTTATTTGTCATATATGTTGCTTTGTCTGCTGCTGTTCCGAAGTCACATATTTTGAGCCGCTGCCCTCCAGACACTAATAGTAGATTTGGTGGTTTTAAATCTCTGTGTATTAGTGGTTTTGGTTTCATAGAATGCAGATATGCTACTCCCTGTAAGTAATAGATCTATTACAGTATGTATATCGTTACTTGTTTTATTTGGTTAACAATCTTCAACAAACTCTTTATTGAAATATTAATTTAAAATAATCAACAAATTGTTTTCCGCATACAGACTACGAAATAAGTTGATTGAAAGTTGATTATTATTAATGACAATTTAATTTAATAGGACAGTATATTTTTTTAAAGCTATAAAGGATTTGCCACACTGGGGCCGTACCGGCTTACTTACATGGTAATAATTGTTTTCATTTGATAGTCGGATGTGACACATAGCTACTTCCATTTGGCATAAATAAAAACTTGCCAAAGAAAAGTAGAAAAGTAATCTATCACATCCATCTGTCAAATGAAAGCGATTACGATAGCCATGTAAGTTATCCGGTAGGGCCCCTGCATACGTTCTGTGGTCCGGTCAACCCATACATTGCATTCACCCTATGTATGGGTTGACTGGACCTCAGAATGCAGGACGCATCCAGTGTGGCAAATCCTTTAAAGTGAAAGACGTATGACATGACAACAGCCAAAAACTAAATGAGACAAGGAAAGATAAACAGACTCTAGGTACTATTTGTATGGAAAAACACTGGTTATATATAACAATAGTTTGCTTTGCCTTATTCCATAAGTAGTAAAAGTCATTGTGTTATTTTAGTGCTTACCTCAGCGCACTGTCTTGCCCAACTCATGGCATGAGCTGCAGAGTATTTGGGTTTCGGGCGATTGTGTAGTACATTGTATAATGATCCTCCTTCAGCATATTCCATAACAAGGCAGACATGAGCCCCCTTTGTACACGCTCCATATAGCCTTACAATATTAGGATGCGAAACTCGAGATAATTGTCTCACTTCTATCGCAAACTCCCGTTTTTCCGCTTCAGAATTTATGTGCTTTACCGCCACGAACGTGTCTCGCCATAGCCCTTTCCAAACTACTCCAAAAGCTCCTTTACCAACAACCTGTTTATACAATCAATGTCTTAGTAATAACCCAAATAGATAAAGATGAAGTGGTGAAAATACATAGGAGTATAATAATTACCGATAGTTCTTGTATTTCACTGTAATCAATCTCCTCGACGAATGTCTGCTGTTGAACGGGTGAATCGTGCACATTGGAAGCCATGAGTACACTTAATTATAACATTATCAAAATGACTAGCTAAATATAACTAACGTACCTATTAATTAATACTATCAAATTGTTTGTAAAGAATAAAGTAGTTGGATATAATCAATTTCTTAGTATTGTTTGGCAGAAAAAATCAACTGTGACATGATCGCCATCTTTGAAACTGATGAATGAATGAAAGAAGGAAAGAACGAAGAACGAACGAACCTCAATCACGTTCACATTGGGTGCACAAATCTTTGAGTCATCGATCGCCATAGATTACAAACATTCAACCGTGGAGCAAGAAGCTTATACATTGTAACACTAAAGAAAGAGGTAGCAATAAGCCGTCACGTCACTAAAGGACCTTTTTTCAATCTTCACTATGACACTGGCCGTGCAATCTCCATTTGAGGTATAAGCTTCTTGCCGTGGAGCATGCTCTAGTCTAAGGCTCGATTACAGAACGAGACTCAAGCACTGCTTGCTGCTTGAGTACAGTTAGAAAAGGATGGTGCTATTCATCGCATATAGCGCCATCCTTTTCTAACTGTACTCAAGCAGAGATTTGAGTCTAGTTTGATTCTATAATACCAGCCTAAGCCATGGAAAGTAAAATATTGAACTTCCATCCATGGTTAAAATTTACAATGGTGATTGTAGTGGCGCGATCATACCGCTACATAAAGCTTTGTCCACACTTGTATCATCTTGCCGATCAAAATCAGCCGTATCGTATCAAGTATTCGTATCATAAGTGTGGACGCTCATTTCGCCTGCATCGTATCACTATCTCCATTAGCCCAAAATGGGCTTAATAACCACGTCCACACTTATGATACTGTATCATGTGAGCGTATCAACAACGCGTGTCGTGAATGTGGACGCGTTCATTTTCCTCGTAGCTTTCCCTAGTCAATTCGAGCCAGTGTTGCCAATGCTACGGTAATAACCGTGTTCTACGCCAATCGGGTTAATAATGAACCTTGCTACGGCTTTCTGTGGCAGAACTTTTCATATAAACACGGTAATTTCATATGCTCTAATTCTTTTCGGAGTGCAGTAATTCTATCGAAACAGGGCATTTTTTGCTATTTTCCGCCGATCTACGGCAATTTCACTTACAAAACACGGCAAGTAAAAAAAATACAATGGCAACACTGATTATAATAATTGTTGTTCAGCGGGTCCCATAATATTTTTTTTCGTTTATAATCAATTAATGAGATAATGCTCTCGTTGTCCCAACTCATTACTCAATATAAAAAAAACTTACACAAAAAAAATCTAGTTGCACTCCCGGAGTGCCGGCAGAAGTGAAAACTTGAATATTAACGTTGTGCATTTTTTATATTTTGGAATGGTTAAGGAATAATTTTGCACGAATTGCCGTCTTACGAATTTACTCTGCATTTGAATTTACGAATACAGAACAGTATTGTACGAAAGTCTTATCCATAGATAGCTTGACAGAAAATATAGAGTTTTGACATTGAATTAAAATACCGTCGACTTGAGAACCTCCTCCTTTTTGTGAAGTCGGTTAAAAAATTTGCGCGTTGCTATGGTGACACAAGTGTTTACGTATTGAAATGACGCGCCACCATTTTCACCGTGCCCCGTAGAAAGAGAGGGGGATACTTCCGCCGCCAGCTGTCTACTCTCCATCCGTCTTACGAATTTTCGATCAGGGTCACGTGATTCTTACTGACGCTAGTTTAGCATTTTTTCCCCATTACAAAAAAGCGTACAATGCCGCTAAAGAAGTTTTCACTTCAAAAACGCGAGCAACAAAAATATATGTCATCAACCAGCGGAGGAGAGTGCGAAAATGTATATGAACACGTACAAACTTGTCAAAATCGTGTAGCGGCATTGCGTATCCCCTTTGATGATCGGGCAAAAACCGCCTCGAGATGGATCGCGGCGATCATCGTATCAAATCACATAGTCGTATCATGATACAGTATCAAAATGCGTCTACACTAAGCTTTGTCCACACTTGTATCATCTTGCCGATCAAAATCAGCCGTATCGTATCAAGTATTCGTATCATAAGTGTGGACGCTCATTTCGCCTGCATCGTATCACTATCTCCATTAGCCCAAAATGGGCTTAATAACCACGTCCACACTTATGATACTGTATCATGTGAGCGTATCAACAACGCGTGTCGTGAATGTGGACGCGTTCATTTTCCTCGTAGCTTTCCCTAGTCAATTCGAGCCAGTGTTGCCAATGCTACGGTAATTACCGTGTTCTACGCCAATCGGGTTAATAATGAACCTTGCTACGGCTTTCTGTGGCAGAACTTTTCATATAAACACGGTAATTTCATATGCTCTAATTCTTTTCGGAGTGCAGTAATTCTATCGAAACAGGGCATTTTTTGCTATTTTCCGCCGATCTACGGCAAATTCACTGACAAAACACGACAAGTAAAAAAAATACAATGGCAACACTGATTATAATAATTGTTGTTCAGCGGGTCCCATAATATTTCTTTTCGTTTACAATCAATTAATGAGATAATACTCTCATTGTCCCAACACAATAAAAAAAACTTACACAAAAAAAAATCTAGTTGCACTCCGGGAGTGCCGGCAGAAGTGAACTGCCCCTCGCCAAAGCAAGTTGAGCAAACAGACAAGTTTATATCTTTAGTTGTAAGGGAATGAAGAAAGTACCTGAATTTATTTATATTGCATTGTCTACGTAATGTAGGCAGTGTATATTACAAATTACAAGTTTCTACCTTGAATAGTTTATTAAAAAAAATATTTCATCACTCACTCACAGACTCACTGATCATTAAAAAGATAGACCACTTTCAGGTGATTTAAAATAAAACACGTCATTGCCCTACCAAAAACAAACTAAAAATAACTAGTATCGTTACAAGCAGGGGACCGCTTGGAACATTTGTTTAATCAAAGTTCCCCCGACTGCAATGTTTTTAGTACATTATGATACAAGTTAGTTTAGGTTACTTATTGCACACAAGGCTGTGGGTTGCAGCCCGAGCCGCAGGCGAGGGCGTAACTCAGCCGAGTGTGCAATAAGTAAGAGCTCACGAGTTTCATACGACGTTTTTCAACACATTTGCGAGGAAAAATCAAACTAATTTACCACACAGCAACAAATACGACAAAAACAAAATGATAATCATGATGAGAAAAGGCGCGCAGGTTTTTTTTTGTTTTTTTTCACACGCCCAATGCAAGAATATTTTGCGAGCAAAGGGGTTAGTGAGCGTACAGCCTACTTCAAAATTATAAATTTAGGTGATAAAATGCTAATATTTTAATATGTTTGAACAAAATATTGTAAATAAGAAATAATTTGATAATAATAAATATTTGTTTGACTTAATTAAGGACCTACACATTTATTTATTCCAAAAATGCAAATGAATTTTTAGCGGCATAAAACCTCTTTGTTTGTTACTAAGAAAATAACTGTATTACCCGGTTAAATTGAAAATGCTCTGTTACACGCATATAACTTGCAGTAAGGTACCTATTTAACTTTGTAGGGATAATTCTATAACCAACTAGTGTTTTATATATTATTGCACGCGTTTGTTATAGTTCGGTTTATGGCCCTAAATAAAAGCGATGTATTAGGGCTCACTTTACGAGCAAGTGTGTTGAAAAATATGTTTCAAAATATTTAAATTAATTTCATACATTATTGCTTTTTTAGAATAAATTAGAATATTTTTTTAAATATCAAGGCCTTTCATTTGATAGTCATACATAATATTGTAATAATTAAAGAAAACAAAATTCACATTACAAAATGGTGTCATGTCAAAAACATTACTCTAATAATCTGTTGATTTCGGCAAGGCACTTGACCGAAACGTCCTGGCTTTTGTAGTAAAAAATTCACTACAAAAGCTTGTTGATTTCGTCCAAGTACCTGGCTGAGTTCAACAGGATTTTGTAGTCTCACTTTTTCATTCAAAAATTTACTCCAATAACCTGTTGGACTCGGCCAGGTACTTGGCCGAAACGCTCTGGCTTTTGGAGTAAAAAATTTTACTCCAAAAGCCAGAGCGTTTTGTCTACGTACCTGGCCGAAATCAACAGGCTTTTGTAATCTCGCAGCACAGACACGCAGATCGCTCAGCTCAGTGGGTTAGTTAGTTTACAAAGTATACACATAACATGACAGCACATTAAATTAAACAGTTGAACTGCGAAAACACCTTTTATTAAGTACATAGGGTTCTAACTTCTAACCCGAGGTAGGTTTCAAGATTCACAACAGACAGACACTATCACCTATCTATTATCCAATCTCATCTTCAATGTTTTCAACGTCACGAACACTAGTTAACAATCTTATAATTAACAATATAATGAGTTGACAATAAAAATCTACCTACTTATCCATTTTTTTTCCAAACTTTCTAACAGAATTTGGGCATTTCTGCACCGAAATGTAGCTGCGACTTTGCTAGGTGTTTGACCCCTATGGTTTTTCATAAAGAGATCTGCACCCAAGTCTACAAGAATCCGTATGAGATCGCAATTGTTGCTCATAGCAGCGAAGTGTAATGCCTGTCTCCCGCCCGGAGCATTTGGATCGTTTACCACAGCGCCTTTCTCTACTAGAAGATGCAATATCTTCGCCTCCTCTGGTGTCGGTGAACACATCATCACGAACTCTAGAAATTATTTCGTAGTCATTAGACCTCTAGCAATCAATATTAACCTTTCAATAGTGTTCAATTTATTGTAATCGTCGGTCATGCACGGACGGCCTTATTCCGTTTTCTCCCGCTTTTGTCCCCTACTGCGGGATTTTGGGAAAAAAAGTTTGTTTACAGTACAAGGCATGTATCTTGAAATTTTTTCGACGGAGTAGGGAGAAGATTCGCACATGTGGTCTTGTGAGCGACCAATAGCGCGCGCCCCTCTCCCGCCGCCCGCGTCCCTCACCGCTACGCATACCCAAAATACGCGTTTCGCGCAATCCCCACCCGATTTCAAGTTATATGCCTCGTACTGTACCCATATTTTTTATCACGGAATCACAACGGGAATAGGCTCGCCCCGCACGAAACGTGTGAACCTAAGTAGGCTCTACTAAAAAAATTAAAAAAGTCGCAGGTTTTTAGTTTAAATTGAACATTCTATAATCAAGAAGTAATTGACTAAAATAAAACCAACTTAATAATAAAATTGCTGAGCTCTTTATCATCCTACTTATAATATGTTACCGTTAGAGTACGGAATCCGTTAATCTGCAGATTAACTAGTAAATCTGCAGATTAACTAGTAAATCTGCAGATTAACTGGTCGAGTCAGTTAATGTGCGGAATTTTTCTTAAAGTAAACGATTTCCGCACTTTAACTAGTTAATCTGCAGATTAACGGATGCTACACCGTTAAAGTGCGTTAAAGTAAGTTTGGAAGTTTAGATGTTTGGATGTTTGTTCCTCAATCACCCAAAAACGGCTGAACAGATTTGGATGGAATTTGACACACAGATAGTTTATAGCCTGGATTAAAAAGTAGAATACTTTTTTCCCGGTCATAAGTTCCCTATGGATTTTCCGAATGTCTACGCGGACGAAGTCGCGGGCGGAAGCTATAGTACTTAATACCAGTTACCTACGGATAAATAAGCCAGTGTCCATCGGTGAAGTGCGCGGTAGTATCACGGCGCCATATCGAAATAACAAATTTGCTACCTGGAGGGAGGGCCTGGAAGATAAAAAGATGGGTTATATTTAAAATATTCCTGTATTTCACACTAAGGATATCTTTATGATATGAAGGAAGATGTTTTTTGTATTGATATTTTAATTTTAAAGTACTTAGAACACTATAAAATGTACATAATTACCGCCTGCATAATACTATTACTTTAACAAGACTACCTAAAAAGAAAGGTGTATTGTTTTCAGGGTACGCAGACCCGCTCCGAAGGAGACGGCCAGGAAGAAGGAGGAGTCGCTACGCGCACCTCGTTCCTCCCTAGTCCTCGACAGGAGACGAGTGCCACTCGGTGGTCCTCCAAGTGCGGGGCTCATTGGGGCATCAACACCAGGGCCACACGTACACGGTGCGTGATTTCACGGTCCCGTAGGTCTTGCGTGTTAGGTGGTGCGGGAAGCAGTAGGGGGTTTAGTGGGTAGGGCCTTGGCGAGTCCCACATACCTTCGGGATGCATAAACGCATTCCCCCTACTATAAAAAAAAAAGTGTTCATGTATGTTTGTACGTATGTTACTACTTATTCTCAACGTATTACTATAGTTATTTATGGTATGACTGATAAATGATAATTGTCAGTCAAAATGAGATATAATATAATTTGTTATTAATCAGAAAACTGCCGGCAGAATCCGAAACGAAACTCACAACTCACTTCGAAAGTTACCTCACTTCGCAATGGCAGGATGTCACAAAATTGAACCCGTTTGGTGGCGCTACTGTTGCTGGAGACCTTTGTACGGGCATTTACCCCCGATTTTCCCATTTATTTTAAATTATATAAAAAATGGTAGATACTTATTATGGAAGTCGGATAGTAAACGAATTAAAGATTGAAGAAAACCAAAATGTGTTGGAAGAAAAATTGATATTTACGAAAAATCGCTTCCGACATCCAAAAATTTATAGCAAACACATAGAAAACAACAAAATGACATGTCTATGGGGCTAATTGTCCAATTTAAAAATCTATCGCAATCGCTTCTTTCATTTGACAGATGGATGTGACACATTGCTGCATTTCTATGGCACGTTTTTATTCGTGTCAAAAAGAAGCAACGTGTTACATCCTGAAAGCGATTGCGATAGATTTTGAAATTACACGATAGAAAGGCAGGTTAGCGGTAGTGCGCTAACTGGTGGACTATTTGTGAATCAGCAAAATTATCCTGCCATTGCAGTTTAATTTATCTATTATTTGAAAATTAAAATTAGATAAATACAGAAGCAACCTCAGACACAGGAATCTTCCTAGTTCAGGTATCAGCCCGCCACAGTCTTTACATTGTACCACTCTACCTTGTACAAACTGTATGCACATCTGTATGTGTGTCTATGATTGTGGTGTGAAAATAAACATAATTATTATTAAACATTATTATTATTATTATTATCTCTTGCAATGGGGAATGTCCGAAAAATATCAAATAGACTGAATATTTTTTCATAGGTAGGAATAAGCTCCCTTAGCTATAGAAAAAAATTTCAGAATTTTCGGTTGCGTGAAAAAATTAAAAAAAATGAAAGTCTCTTCGACTTCACAAATGTAAGAAAGTAACAGCAGAATGGAGGTTATACCTTTGCCAACACCTGCCACTACATGGAAATAGTACTATAAACCGGATTGAGTGCTTCGCCCCAAAACGAGCCGACAGAGAGGTCAAGTAGATGTATGTGTCCTTTTCTTCATTAGGGTGACCAAACCGTATGGTTGGCCGGAGACATACATAATACTTTAAACTGTTTAATATAAACTGAAATACCTAGGTAGTTCGTTATTTATAATTAACACTTTTTACCACGTTTTTATTTATTTATTTATTTATTTAATCATTTATTTCCCAGAATATGGTAGTGTACATTGATGGTATATGAAGATAAGATCTGCATAATCTGCCTCCGTTAGGCGTGGAAATCTGTTAGTACTTAATTACAAAAAAATATAATTTAGAAATCAATATTTAAAACATTAATCATAAATTAATACAATAACTATTCATTACCCATCATTTTAAATATCCAATATCATTTAATATATCAATAATTATGTCATAAATTAATTCCATTACTCAATTAAATAATTATACAAAAAATGTCTAACTTTAGTTATGTCGAATGTAATAAAATGTCAAATCATAATCATGTCATAGTATTTGCCTACCAGTACAATGTCAATTTAAGATTAGAAACTATAAATTACAGTTTATGTTCTAGGAATTCATGAAATAAAACACTTTTTAACGGATACTAGCGCGGTTTTATTGAATGTGCTTTGGTATTTAGTTGGTATTTGGTTTGATTTTTGGTTTTTCCCGACGTTTCGGCACCTTTGCAGCTGCCGTGGTCACGGGGGACTGAAGCTACCCGTGAGCCTACCCTCAAGCGATGAATTTTTTTATACGTTCAGAAATTAAAATTTAACAAATATTTTTAATTATTTTATGTTGATTTATAATTTAATTTTATGAATTATTTAATGCTAAAAAGAGAGAGAAATCTACTGAAACTACCACCATTTCATAAAATTGGGAGGCCCCTCCAAGAAAGAAATGGCGAAAGAAAACTTGGAGAGGGAGCCGACCTCCGTCTTTTGTATTAATTTATTTATTTGCAAAAGGAACTAACTGTATCATTAGATCTTACAGTGTGTGTGAGGGGCTTTAGCTTGTGAATGATGGGGTCCCAAGCTGGTGGAATTTTCCAACCATCATCTCTATTGAAATTAGGATATTTATTTATTTCGATAGCCTCGCGGAGCATTCTAGGAATTCGTTAACTGAGTAATAACATTTATCTAATAGAATGTTAAATAATTTATATTTAAATTTGATGGTAGGCAATTCTTTTATTTCAACTGGCAACATATTATAGATTCTTATAGCATTGCAAAATGTACTATTTTTATATATTTTTAATTTCTGCCATGGGATCTGTAATTTATGTTTATGCTTATGTCTAGTGTTAGTTTTATTATATACCGTGTCATGTAAGGGAAAGAGATGTGAATTATTCTTGACAAACATGCAAATTTCAAATATAAGGTGGTACCGTTTTAACTGTGAAAACTTTAAGGGGTTGTCAGGTGACGTGTTTAGAACACAATAAAAATAATAAAAAAAATCAGAAAATTATTTTGTTTTTTTTTTTTATTTTTTATTTTTTTTTTATTATAATTATTATCGTCGTCGATTCTTGCGATATTGAAACTAAACAATCACAAAATAATAATAAATACAACAAAATAACTGATTACTATGGTATTCCCTTGTTTTACTCACGCATTATGCGATGCGACAAACAGCTGACGATGTTGTACCACTGTACCTCACTCACTACGCTACGCACACGTACCTAAAACTGGCTTTCCTACAAACGAATGTTGTTGCCTACGCTTTTTAAGGTATCACTAAGTTCGATGACCTTTGATAAACTCGAACTTAATTGTAAAAAAACGTGAGTAATTAAGTACCTACCCAATAATCTCTGTGACTTCAAATTGGTAAGTGTACTTACATGACCCCAAACAGCTGGTTGATTTTGTTTACACTGCACACTACACAAGAAGGTGATAAGACTGATAAGCTTCCCATCACACTTGACAGGCTTTGGACTTTCAAACTAATGTAGGTAGGTACTCAATAAAAACAGTCAATCTTTTACATAAAATAACTAAAATAGGTTAGGTACCTACCAGTGGCGAGGGGTGAAATTATGGCAAAGGTAAAGGTAAGCCAATCTACAAAAAAATTATGATCTGCATAGTGGATTATTGGGATGGGATTCCTAAACCGGTGAGAATCCGCTTGTATGGACCCTTCGCCACTGGTACCTACCTACTTGGTATTATTTTATTATTACCTACATTCATTTGGCGTGTTTTAAAGTTCATCACCTATTAACAAGTTCTATTCACAAGTCCTATTTACACTTTAAAAAAACTATCTACAGAACTGCTACACTGTAGTGTGCATTGAGAGATGTGGTGATACCCGATCACCACATCTCTCAATGCACAATAGGATTAGTACCTACGCAGTAGGATTTGTATATCGAGGCATAGCTAACACTCTACGCAAACCAAACACAACACAACGCACAACACGACGAGAGAACACACGGAAACAGACTGCAGAGCAGAAAAAATAAGAAAAAGTGCGTGCTGCGTGCGGTCCAACCAAGAGAAAGAAGAGAGAGAGAGACGGCAGGCGGGCGGCAGAGGGTTTTGTTTTAGCTTAAAGGTGACTCTACACACTACACGGAATCTCAACTTCTAAAAATAGTTTGTGGACTTCTTTTCGCATACATTACTTAAGCGAATTTTAAATGATTATACTTTACTATCATTGCCATAAAACTACAAAATCGAGTCATCAAAACCATCATTTAATCACAAAAAAGGCAGGAGGTGTGGTTGTGAATTTTAATTAAACGTACCTAATCGAATGACTCTTTAAATTGTTATTAGCCATTAAAAAGTAAAAGTAAAATGGGAGATAGATAGTGACAGATAACATTTACTTACAATTACAATAACATCCTATTTTATTCATATGTTTTTTCTTTTGTAAACAGTTTTATAACTTTAAAAAATCCCAAAAACAATAAATAGGATGCCCTAGGTACTTAACCTAATAAAATAAATTAACGAGCATGAAGCTAGCAATTTAACAATTTACTTACTCATCAAAAATCAATATCACAAAAACGAAACGTCTGTAGCACCTTTTATCGGAAACTTTTTGGCGCTTTCTTTGTAGATGCGCCGACGACGCGGCATACACGCGTGGCGTGCGGCCGCGGCGCGAGGTGGCACGGGCGGGGGGCAGCAAAGGGCGCCGCCCGCCTTGTCACCCGCCGCCCGCCGCCCCGCCACAGATTTTGATTCGAGTTGGTGACCTGTCGCACGCGCCGGAGGACGCTTTGTCGTGATATTTCACGCATTTTGCCGATCTTTTAATGTCATGTCACAGAATACTAATAATAGGTACGTGTTTAGGTACACAAAAGCATGGACACGAAGTCTATGAAATGTCGTAACTCGTAACACATAACGTGATGTGATGTGTGAGTGTATTGTACCTACCTACATTATGAATTAGCGTGATAGTTGTCATTAAATTTACGAGTTACGAGTAGGTATTTAGTCTTTCTGTGTGATTATCTTGCATCGATTCTTTTGTGGACAAGTAAAAGGATTTCGAGTACAGACACACTGACTGGTCATAATAATGGACATCAATGAACTTTAAAGAGTTTGTGTGCATTGTGATTGTGATATAATAGTGAAAAGAGTCGGATACGATGTGTGTAGAGAGACCCTTCTAAAGAAGGGACTAGCTTAGGAGTTCTAAAGAACTGAATACGTTAGTAAGTAATTTACTAAACACGTCATAGGATAAATAAACACCTTGAATTTATGTTCTCAAAGGTCATTGAACTTACTTGTTAGACTAGAAATGTAATGGAAAGCGGGATCATGTAATTACAATTACTAATTTAAAGCGACCGTTCATAATACCTACCTAACATACACTTACTTTAATAAAGTTGAGTTTATCAAAGGTCATCGAACTTATTGATAGGTACCTTAAAAGCGTAGGTAACATTAATTTGCTAGGAAAGCCATGTATTTAGTAGGTAGTAGAATCAGTAGCATATTTCGAAAATTCTAAGGCGTAATACGTACGCGTACGGACGATACGTGTCATCAGCTGCTTGGGTTCATGACCGCGTGCGGTTCGCGCGTGGATGGCATTATGTGTTGGTAAAACAAGATAACACCATAGTTATTCGATTATTGTTGTATTTATTGTTATTTTGTGGTCATTTAGGTTAAATATCGGAAGAGTCGACGACGATAATAATTATAATAAAAAAAAATAAAAAAAAAAAAAAAAAATCAGATTCTTTTTATTATTTTTATTGTGTTCTAAACACATCACCTGACTACCCCTTAAAGTTTTCACAGTTAAAACGGTACCACCTTATATATAGAGACAGGGTAGAGGTAGAATCCTTAGTTCTTTGAACAGTGGGGTGCAATGGTCAAGGTAGTCAGCTCCGCAAATCACTCTAACACATTTTTTTTGCGCTTTAAATGCTCTATGAGCATCTACCGAGTTTCCCCAAATAATGAGACCATATCGCAAAACTGACGATACATATCCGTGATACGCTGCTAAAGCGGTTTCTCTGTTTGCTACTAGTCTAAGACGCCTAAGTGCAAACACGAATTTGTCCAGTTTAGTACAGACTTTGTTAACGTGCTCTTTCCAGTTGAGGTTCTTGTCTATCTTAATCCCTAAGAAATCAGTAAAGTCTTTTTGAGTCACTCGTGAGTCCTTATAGTTAATGTTGAGTGTTTTTGTTGCATTGTTATAGGTGTGAAAATGTACTACACTACTTTTATCTGTATTTACTTGTAAGTGATTGTCTCCTAACCACTCAACAACTGTCTTCAATTCCTTATTACATTCATCTTCTAATGTGTCTTTATTTTTACATTTTATTACTAGTGTAGTATCGTCGGCGAACAAGATACAGTCATGGTCAAGTGCTTCAGGCAAGTCATTTATATAAAGTAAAAAAAGTAAAGGTCCCAATACACTTCCTTGTGGAACACCGGCTTTATTAACTTTTGGCGCGGATCTAATAGTTATCTTTTTGTTATTTACTATAGCTGGAACTTCTACATATTGCTCTCTATCTCGTAGGTAAGAATCAAGCCAATCATTAACTGTGCCCCTAAGACCATAATTTTGTATTTTTTCGAGCAAACGTTTGTGACACACAAAATTAAAAGCTTTGCTCATATCTAAAAACAGACCTAATACTGCCCATCCACCGTTAATAGCTTGGGTAATTTCCTTTATTAAAGTAAAACAAGCTAAAGTCGTAGAGCTATTTTATTAGGTTTCTTGCTCTTTTGTTTGTTTGAGCACAAATTTTGCAAACGATTTTATACTAAATTCCTGATGAGCTAGAGACTTGAAACTTTGAACACAGGTCAGAAATGGAAGGAAATGCAATATTACAGTGTCATTGAGGTGATCTGATAATGGAGCCGGAAGAACGCCACAGGAACTCTATGATGAATGAAACTATACAACCCCATCGTGTTAGGGCTTATTAGAATTGTCTTGACAAGTACTCTGACGGGAGACGAGGTTCAGGGTGGGATGATGAAGTCTGGATTCCATGCCATAGGAACTCAATATTGAAATCATGCAACCCCATTGAGTTTGGGCTCGTTTGAATCGTCTTGACGAGTGTTCTGTTGGGTAATAGTATCCAAGAGTCTGATGATGGAGCCGGAAGAAGGCCACAGGAACTCTGCAATAAAACCTTTCAACCCCATCGAGTTTGAACTCGTTTGAATGGTCTTGACGAGTACTCTGATAGGCGGTGGTATATTTTTAGTTTAGCTCGTTAACTAAAAAAAAAGAAAATTAATATTTATTTAAAAAAAATATTTTTAAGAACAAATTATTTATCACGTTTTTATTAAGTTGCTTTTTTGTTTTTATTTTTAAATATGGTAATTCAACCAATTAAAATCTAGTTTATTCAATTCAATTTAATTTCAAGTGTAAATAATTACGCAACTTTAAAGTTTATTCCAATTTTTAATAAAAACGCAATGTGCGTGAACTTCGGAAAAACAAATAAATGTTGGAAAAACAAGTAAAAGTAGGAAAACATTGTCTAGTGATCTGTAGTTAAAAAAGATGCAAACGATTTTCGACTTTATTGACGTTTAAAATTCGATTGCTTTTTCCCATAATTATACTTGTACATTTACTTTGCTGTTTCATTAAAAACTGTTATTTTGGTAAAGATGTCAATACGGTCTAAAATACTTGCACCAATTTCTTTACTTGTGAAGTTAATAAAATGGGTGCAAGAGATTTACGACGAAACAATGTTTAAAATATATAAAAAACCAAAATGGCGGCCAACTATATTGTTAGTGGGCTGATTTTATGAAACTCGATTTTGTTACTATTTTGATAAAAATATAACAAAGAAATGTTAAAAATATAAAAAAATATGGCAGCCAACCTTTTTTATTTGTGGGCTGATTTGAATGAAACTCGGTTTTTAGTACAAATTTGAAAAGAAAATAATAACAAAATATGTATTGAAAAAATTAAAAAATCCAAGATGGCAGCCAACTTGTTTGTTTTTGGGCCGATTTCGATAAAACTCGGTTTTTGGTAATATTTTGACAAGAAAATAACAATGCAATTTTTAAAATACTAAAAATCTAAGATGGCAGCCAACTATTTTGTTTTTTGGGCCGATTTCGATGAAACTCGGTTTTTGGTACTAATTAGACAAAAAAATAACAATTCAATGTAAACTGATGAAAAAATCAAAAAATATCAAAATGGCTGCTAATTTGTTTTCGGGTTGATTTTGATGTGACTCGGTTGGAAAAACAAATAAATAATTTGGCTGCCATCTAAGAATTTTTTTATGACATTCTGTTGCTGTTTTCTTGACAAAATAATACCAAAACCCGAGTTTCATCAAAATCAGCCCACAAGCAAAACAGTTAGCCGCCATCTTGGATTTTTTGTATTTATAAAATTGCATTGTTATTTTCTTGTCAAAATAGTACCAAAAACCAAGTCAAAGTCAAAGTCAAAAATAGCTTTATTCAAATAAACTTAATTATTAAGTACTTTTGAATCGTCTATATTTTCCTACCACCCGTTCAAGACTTTTTTAACTGACAAGAAGAACGGGCGCAAGAAACTTATCAGTTTTAATAGCAATAAGTAACGATATTTACAAACTTAAATGTATCGTTACCAGATAATTACAACAGGGTGACAGGATTATTGGCAACAAACATAGACTTATTATATTGGCAACAAAGTACTTATAGTAGTTATGTGTTACATCATTTCCACGCATTTTGATCTTTAAGATAATCATCTACTTTATAATAACCTTTACTCATGAGCGTTTTTTTAACATGGTTTTTAAATTCATGCAAAGGAAGATCAATCACTTGTTGCGGAACTTTATTAATAAAGGCTATGCTTTTCCCCATAAATGAACCTCTAGTTTTTGCAAGCCTAAATCTTGGAACGGCAAGTTTATCTTTATTTCTTGTATTAAACTGGTGATTATTGCTGTTCTTAGCAAATGAATCATAGTGTTTTCTTACATAAACTAAATTTTCATATATGTATTGGCCTGCCAAAGTTAAAATATTTATTTCTTTAAACAGTTCTCTCAAGGTATCTCTCCGCCGAAGATTGTATATGCCGCGAACAGCTCTTTTTTGGAGTACAAAAATATCTTCAATACTGGCAGCTGAGCCCCACAGTTTCATTGAAATCGGCCCAAGAACAAAAAAGTTGGCCACCATCTTGAATTTTGTAAGTTTTTAACATTGCTTTGTTATTTTCTTGTCAAAATCGTACCAAAAACCAAGTTTCATCAAAATCGGCCCAAAAACAAAAAAGTTGGCCGCCATCTTAGATTTTTAGTTTTTTAAAAATTGCGTTGTTATTTTCTTGTCAAAATAGTTCCAAAAACCAAGTTTCATCGAAATCGGCCCAAAAAAAAAGTTGGCCGCCATCTTGGATTTTTAGTTTTATAAAAATTGCGTTGTTATTTTCTTGTCAAAATAGTTCGCAAAACCAAGTTTCATCGAAATCGGCCCAAAAACAAAAAAAGTTGGCCGCCATCTTGGAGTTTTAGTTTTTTAAAAATTGCGTTGTTATTCTCTTGTTAAAATAGTTCCAAAAACCGAGTTTCATCGAAATCGGCCCAAAAACAAAAAAGTTGGCCGCTATCTTAGATTTTTTAAATTTTCAACATTGCGTTGTTATTTTCTTGTCAAAATCGTACCAAAAACCAAGTTTCATCGAAATCGGCCCAAAAACAAAAAAGTTGACCGCCATCTTGGATTTTTTATATTTTCAACCTTGCGTTGTTATTTTCTTGTCAAAATCGTACCAAAAACCGAGTTTCATCAAAATCGTCCCAAAAACAAAAAAGTTGGCCGCCATCTTGATTTTAAGTTTTTTAAAAATTGCGTTGTTATTTTCTTGTCAAAATAGTCCCAAAAACTGAGTTTCATCGAAATCAGCCCAAAAACAAAAAAGTTGGTCGCCATCTTGGATTTTTAAAATTTTTAACATTGTGTTGTTATTTTCTTGTCAAAATCATACCAAAAACCAAGTTTCATCGAAATCGGCCCAAAAACAAAAAAGTTGACCGCCATCTTGGATTTTTTAAATTTTCAACTTTGCGTTGTTATTTTCTTGTCAAAATCGTACCAAAAACCAAGTTTCATCGAAATCGGCCCAAAAACAAAAAAGTTGACCGCCATCTTGGATTTTTTATATTTTCAACATTGCGTTGTTATTTTCTTGTCAAAATAGTTCCAAAAACTGAGTTTCATCGAAATCGGCCCAAAAACAAGAAAGTTGGCCGCCATCTTGGATTTTTAAAATTTTTAACATTGTGTTGTTATTTTCTTGTCAAAATCGTACCAAAAACCAAGTTTCATCGAAATCGGCCCAAAAACAAAAAAGTTGACCGCCATCTTGGATTTTTTATATTTTCAACATTGCGTTGTTATTTTCTTGTCAAAATAGTTCCAAAAACTGAGTTTCATCGAAATCGGCCCAAAAACAAAAATGTTGGCCGCCATCTTGGATTTTTAATATTTTTAACTTTTTGTTTTCATTTTCTTGTCAAAATCGTACCAAAAACCAAGTTTCATCGAATTCGGCCCAAAAACAAAAAAGTTGACCGCCATCTTGGATGTTTTAAATATTCAACATTGCGTTGTTATTTTCTTGTCAAAATCGTACTAAAAACCGAGTTTCATCAAAATCGGCCCAAAAACAAAAAAGTTGGCCGCCATCTTGGATTTTTAGTTTTTTAAAAATTGCGTTGTTATTTTCTTGTCACAATAGTTCCAAAAACCAAGTTTCATCGAAATCGGCCCAAAAACAAAAAAAGTATGCCGCCATCTTGGATTTTTTAAATTTTCAACATTGCGTTGTTATTTTCTTGTCAAAATCGTACCAAAAACCAAGTTTCATCGAAATCGGCCCAAAAACGAAAAAGTTGACCGCCATCTTGGATTTTTTATATTTTCAACATTGCGTTGTTATTTTCTTGTCAAAATAGTTCCAAAAACTGAGTTTCATCGAAATCGGCCCAAAAACAAAAAAGTTGGCCGCTATCTTGGATTTTTAAAATTTTCAACATTGCGTTGTTATTTTCATGTTGAAATAGTACCAAAAACCGAGTTTCATCAAAATAGGCGCACAAACATGAATTTGATTATTATTATTAATTTTAGCGTCTCGCCTGCGACCTCTAGCCATTTCAATAGAACAATTTCGTTTTTTTGGAAATCTGAAATGGTCACACTAGTTTTGTAAAGTAACATTTCCTATAGATTGAAATTCTTAAATTGAAATTCGGCGCCAAGGTTAAAATCGGAGTTGCCAAGATTGACACTTCTATTTATTACCACCTCATCGATGATAGCCATTATTTTAGATATCTAATTAAATCAAAAGAGTAAGTTCTGTTTTATATTACAATTATTATGTGTAATTCTAAATTAATATTTAAATATATATTCGACTTCCCATTCCGAATCCATAATTTTGATACACTACTTGATTGGTAACGTACATATTTTTAGTCCTACTATCGTGGTATTATTGTTTAGTAATGGCAATTGTGCGAACGAGACACCGACCTCCACCTGCACGCGTAGCATGAGCAAACGAGACTCTTGTCTACGAAGACTTGTCGTCTCGACCTTCTCGATTGCTGAGCACAGTTTGACAGACAGGTGGGACTCGTTCTCAGAATTTCGAAACCTTTTAATGTCTTTTAATAAAAAAAGTTAATTTTAAAGGTAATCTTTTTATTTCAACACCAATAAACGTCAAAATTATCTAATTTGATCCGAAATAATTTAGTATAAACATGATTCTCATTTTTTTTATAAGTTCTAAGATAAAGAGGCACTCAAGAAAGCGTTCTCTTCCGTAGACAAGCTCTCTCGAGTTCGAGAAGAATAATATTGCCAATAGAAAATAATTACTTTATTTCTCATAAAGCACCGTTCCTTTCTATAGATTTCACAACGCTAAACTCTTAAAACTAATTAAATATAGCTGTATGGATATAAATTCGTTTGCCTTTCTTTTATTGAGAGTATTTTGAAAAGATAACACACAGCCGTTTGCACTAAACTCAAGTTAGGCGTGTCCTAGTTAAGTTATTTCTTAGCTTAGGAACAGCCTAAAAATGCCGAGCTGAAATTTTTGTTTGCACTAACAGACTACGTCGTAACTTGGGCATCGCCTTGCTAAGAGAAAGAATGAACGAATGTAAATATTAATTGTTTATGGATTTTTAAGCCGGCGAAGTAATATAGGTCATAGAGTACTTTTTTGGTTATAACATCACAATGATTCATTCGTGAGTTAAAAGGAGACGAAACATAAGGCGTTGGTTTATTTTATTTGGTAGGGTGATCGAAAAAGTTATGTCATCAACTGTCAATTTAGAAAATGGAAATCAAATCGCGGTAGTGTTACCAATGGTACGGTAATTGCCGTATTATACGGTAATTGGGGTCAAAAATTAACCTTGACACGACAGCTTAATGCAGAAGTTTACATACAAGTACAGTTATTTTATACGTTCTTATTATTTTATAAGTGCAGTAATTGTATTGAAATACTGCAATTTTCGCGATTTTCCACCGAGTCGTTTAGTAATTCAATTATTTAAATGAATGTTCCATGAATCTTCCATTTTTCAGCAAATATTTCTGTTTTTGTCACAATTGACGGCCACAGGCTATAACCACAGATTTACAATTCATAACATAGGAATTTCTTAAGCCTTGGGCGCTCGATATTGGGCGCGTAAGTTAAGAATAGCCTAAAGTGCATTTAGGAACGTCCTAAGGTTAGTGCAAACCAATTTTTTGCTAAAAATGTCTTAAGTTAGTTAGGAAAAGACTTAGGCGATTCTTAAGTTTAGTGCAAATGGGTGACAGACTACTAACGAAATTGTTAATTTAGTAATCTGTGTAAAATGCCGAGAAAATTACGAAATATTAAAATCAACGTATGAAAATAATTTTAATTTAAGTTTTTAAGGAATAAAATATAAGCACGGATAATTTAGATTTATTTTTATTTCGAAATTTAGATTCATATAAAATAAAATACGTAGAAAACTATTTCGAATCTTCTTATTAGTCTGTGATTCTCTCTCGACCTTCTCGACTACTCAAAGGGTGGTAGACAAGTTTCTCTGATTCAACTGTCAAATTAATGTCAGTTGAAGAGAAAAGCTCGTGTTTGTCGACTTTTGACATTAGGCCACGACAAAGAACAATGCGAGTCTACTAGTTGTAAATGCGAGCATGAGTATCTCGATCTCAACCCGACAAAAGTGACATTTCGGTGTAGACAAGCCATTGTTCTCTGAGTTGAATCTTATCTCGATGTTGGTCATGCTACGCGTGCTGGTGTTGTCTCATTCACACAGTAGTGCCTTCAGTCAATGTCGAATTCGAGTCAAAGTTGAATTTCTTTTAAACGATAAGTGAAAATTTTTGAAGAGTACTCACTCCCTATTATAAACCTCCTTGTGCCACTATGACAACAAGAATTTAAAAAGAAACAATTTTGACATTTTGTGTTGAAATTTTTTTTAATACCATGTTGTGTGTAGCAGGCAAGGAGGTTTATATAGGGAGTGAGTACTAAACAAAAATTTTCACAATTCGTTTAAAAGAAATTCAACTGTATTACCTTTGTCATAGAGTTGAAATTCTATCGATGACATTGACTGAAGACTCTACTGTGTGAATGAAACAACACTAGGTGGAGGTCGGTGTCTCGTTCGCACAATTGCCATTACAAAACAATAATACCACGATAGTAGGAAAAAAAAATGTACGTTACCAATCACGTAGTGTGTCAAAGTTAAGGATTCGGAGTGGAATATTGAAAATATACTACTTAAATATTAATTTAGAATAACACATAGTAATTGTAAAATAACACTGAACTTACTCTTTTGATTTAATTAGATTTCTACAATAATGCTAATCAGCATTATTGTAGTTGTATAAATTCAAGTGTCAATAATCCTGGCAACTCCGATCCGATTTTGACTTTGGCGCCAAATTTCAATTTTAGAATTTCAATATTCGGGAAATATTCCTTTACAAAACTAGGGTGACCATAAATACTACACCATTTCTGATTTCCGAAAAACGAAATTGTTCTATCAATGAAAATAACTGGAAGTCGCAGGCGAGGGGTAAAGTTTATATTAATAATCAAATTCATGTTTATGCGCCGATTTCGATGAAACTCGGGTTTTAGCACTATTTTGATAAGAAAATAACAACGCATTTTTTAAATATTAAAAAATTCAAGATGGCGGCCAATTTTTTGTTTATGGGCCGATTTCGATGAAACTCGGTTTTTGGCACTATTTTGATAAGAAAATAACAACGCATTTTTTAAATATTAAAAAATTCAAGATGGCGGCTAACTTTTTTGTTTATGGGCCGATTTCGATGAAACTCGGTTTTTGGCACTATTTTGATAAGAAAATAACAAAGCACTTTTAAAATATTAAAAATTCAAGATGGCGGCCAACTTTTTTGTTTATGGTCCGATTTCGATGAAACTCGGTTTTTGGCACTATTTTGATAAGAAAATAACAACGCATTTTTAAAATATAAAAAAATTCAAGACGGCGGCCAACTTTTTTGTTTATGGGCCGATTTCGATGAAACTCGGTTTTTAGCACTATTTTGATAAGAAAATAACAACGCATTTTTTAAATATTAAAAAATTCAAGATGGCGGCCAACTTTTTTGTTTATGAGCCGATTTCGATGAAACTCGGTTTTTGGCACTATTTTGATAAGAAAATAACAACGCATTTTTTAAATATTAAAAAATTCAAGATGGCGGCCAACTTTTTTGTTTATGGGCCGATTTCGATGAAACTCGGTTTTTGGCACTATTTTGATAAGAAAATAACAAAGCATTTTTAAAATATTAAAAATTCAAGATGGCAGCCAACTTTTTTGTTTATGGTCCGATTTCGATGAAACTCGCTTTTTGGCACTATTTTGATGAGAAAATAACAACGCATTTTTTAAATATTAAAAAATTCAAGATGGCGGCCAACTTTTTTGTTTATGGGCCGATTTCGTTAAAACTCGGTTTTTGGCACTATTTTGATAATAAAATAACAATGCATTTTTAAAATATTAAAAATCCAAGATGGCGGCCAACTTTTTTGTTTTTGGGCCGATTTTGATGAAACTCGGTTTTTGGTACAATTTTGACAAGAAAATAACAACGCAATGTTGAAAACTTACAAAATTCAAGATGGTGGCCAACTTTTTTGTTCTTGGGCCGATTTCAATGAAACTTGGTTTTTGGTACTATTTTGACAAGAAAATAACAATGCAATTTTATAAATACAAAAAATCCAAGATGGCGGCCAACTGTTTTGCTTGTGGGCTGATTTTGATGAAACTCGGGTTTTGGTACTATTTTGACAAGAAAACAGCAAATAGAGCGGCGGTAATCTTAAAAAAGACGTTTAGAAAACACTTTTCGCACAAGTCATCCCGGAAATATGAAAATGTGGTATCGATGCATTCAGTACGATCCCTTGATCACAAATATATACTAAATAGGACAAGTAAGGATAAACATACGAAAGTTTATTTATTTATTTTTTTATTAATTATTAAAGGAACCTGAGAATTTAGAAAAAGCAGAAAATTATGCTGATAGTGAAACTGATGTACTTTTCTTATTTTTAAATATCTTTGGTCAATTACCTTTAGACATTCGAAAAGAGTATGTGCAGAGTTATTTGTTATATATTTTGTAAAAATCGATTCAGTCGTTTTCAATCTAGATCTGTTCAATGGCGACTCTGAATTGCGAAATTTTTCGATGTTTGCTAATAATTTGTTAGACCAAGTAGTGAGAATGTTATAGTGTGTTATATATTCGCAATCTACTCACAAAGACCTTACATTTGATATACCACATGGTATGAAAAAAAAAATTTCTTCGTACTGAAAACTTTATGACGTCACAGTTTCTATCCCCACCATTTTCGCGCTTGTCATCTTATATATTTGTGATCAGGGCATCGTACTTAATGCATCGATACCACATTTTCGTATTTCCGTGATGACTTGTGCGAAAACTAACCTCAAACCTTGTTTTACCGCCCTACTAAAAGGACTGTCATAAAAAAAATCTAAGATGGCAGCCAAATTATTTATTTGTTTTTTCAACCGAGTCACATCAAAATCAACCCAAAAACAAATTAGCAGCCATTTTGATCTTTTTTGGTTTTTCCATCAGTTTACATTGAGTTGTTATTTTCTTGTCTAATTAGTACCAAAAAGCGAGTTTCATCGAAATCGGCCCAAAAAACAAAAAAGTTGGCCACCATCTTAGATTTTTAGTATTTTAAAAATTGCGTTGTTATTTTCTTGTCAAAATATTGCCAAAAACCGAGTTTCATCGAAATCGGCCCAAAAACAAACAAGTTGGCTGCCATCTCGGATTTTTTAATTTTTTCAATACATATTGTGTTATTATTTTCTTGTCAAATTAGTACTAAAATTAAAACCGAGTTTCATTCAAATCAGCCCACAAATAAAAGAGTTGGCTGCCATATTTTTTTATATTTTAACATTTCTTTGTTATATTTTTATCAAAATAGTAACAAAATCGAGTTTCATAAAATCGGCCCACGAACAATATAGTTGGCCGCCATTTTGTTTTTTTTTTTATATTTTAATTATTGTGTCGTCGTAAATCTCTTGCACCCATTTTATTAACTTCACAAGTAAAGAAATTGGTGCAAGTATTTTAGTCCTTATTGACATCTTTACCAAAATAACAGTTTTTAATGAAACAGCAAAGTAAATGTACAAGTATAATTATGGGAAAAAGCAATCGAATTTCAAACGTCAATAAAGTCGAAAATCGTTTGCATCTTTTTTTAACTACAGATTACTAGACAATGTTTTCCTACTTTTACTTATTTTTCCAACATTTATTTATTTTTCCGAAGTTCACGCACATTGCATTTTTATTAAAAATTGGAATAAACTTTAAAGTTGCGTAATTATTTACACTTGAAATTTAATTGAATTGAATGAACTAGATTTTAATTGGTTGAATTACCATATTTATAAATAAAAAAAGCAACTTAATAAAAACGTGATAAATAATTTGTTCCTAAAAAATATTTTTTTTAAATAAATATTAATTTTCTTTTTTTTAGTTAACGAGCTAAACTAAAAATATACCACCGCCTATCAGAGTACTCGTCAAGACCATTCAAACGAGTCCAAACTCGATGGGGTTGAAAGGTTTTATTGCAGAGTTCCTGTGGCCTTCTTCCGGCTCCATCATCAGACTCTTGGATACTGTTACCCAACAGAGCACTCGTCAAGACGATTCAAACGAGCCCAAACTCAATGGGGTTGCATGATTTCAATTTTGAGTTCCTATGGCATGGAATCCAGACTTCATCATCCGACCCTGAACCTCGTCTCCCGTCAGAGTACTTGTCAAGACAATTCTAATAAGCCCAAACACGATGGGGTTGTATAGTTTCATTCATCATAGAGTTCCTGTGGCATTCTTCCGGCTCCATCATCAGATCACCTCAATGACACTGTAATATTGCATTTCCTTCCATTTCTGACCTGTGTTCAAAGTTTCAAGTCTCTAGCTCATCGAGAATTTAGTATAAAATCGTTTGCAAAATTTGTGCTCAAACAAACAAAAGAGCAAGCAACCTATTAAAAACGCGGTAAAAAGTGTTAATTATAAATAAAGAACTTTAAGTTTATATTAAACAGTTTAAAGTATTATGTATGTCTCCGGCCAACCATACGGTTTGGTCACCCTAATGAAGAAAAGGACACATACATCTACTTGACCTCTCTGTCGGCTCGTTTTGGGGCGAAGCGCTCATTCCGGTTTATAGTACTATTTCCATGGTAGCAGGTGATGGCAAAGGTATTAATCTCCATTCTGCTGTTACTTTCCTATATTTGTAAAGTCGAAGAGACTTTCATTTTTTTTAATTTTTTCACGCAACCGAAAATTCTGAATTTTTTTTTCTATAACTAAGGGAGCTTATTCCTGCCTATGAAAAAATATTCAGCCAATTTGATTTTTTTCGGACATTCCCCATTCCAAACTCGTGCGAAGTGAGGTGACTTTCAAAGTGAGTTGCGACTTGCGAGTTACGTTTCGAAATAGTACGGCTGAACGGTGGGTATTTTTTGGAGAATAAAAGTAAGGTGATCAATTACCTTCTCATCAAACAAAGTGATAGTGGCGTCATGCCAACATTGTCCTTGACGTTGCAAGTAACACCTGCTTCGAGAAGTAGCGTGATGGCTCTGTAGCTGTCGGTGCACACCGCCAAATGAAGCGCGTTTCGGCCAAGGTGATCTTTTTGCTGTATTTCTGTGCCTCTTCTGGTTTCAATTTCAAAAGTTTGAAAAAGTTTCAAAGTACTTAGGCTGGATTTAGTGACCGACGGTCAGCGCTGACGTCGGTCGAACGCTGATTATTACCTATGCGCGTGTCGTACAGCTACGTCGCGCTGATGGGGACCATATCGGTTGAGCTCGTCCGCCTGGCGGCGGCGGCGTGTGTCGTTTGGCTGACGGCCGCTGACGCGCTATGGCGGTATTTGCGTGCGTTCAGTGCGCCGACGCGACGCGCTAAGGAACGACCGAGTGGCGCGTGCGTAGTATTCCGACGAGAACTTTTTGTAACATAGTTCTTCGCAAGGGAAACTTCTAGTCAGCGTAACACTAAACACAAATTTTGACCGGCACCCTGATTATCTAAAAAGAAACTATTTAGCGACCTGTTTCATTCCACATACATTGCTACTTTTCTTTGGTATGTTTTTTTTTAATCCAAAAAGAAGTAGCAATGGATCACTATCATCTGTGAACTGCAACCGGTCGCTAGGTGGTTTCTAATTAGATAATCAGCCCGCCGCGCTCAACGCTCACCGTCGTCGCCGGCGCTGACGGTACGCGTTCGCCGTCGGTCGTGCACTAAATCCAGCCTTATAGTATAGTTGTTAGGGCCTTCGTTGATATGATCATCAGTCATTTTTAATGTCCCCACTGCTGGGCTTAAGGCTTCCTTGGGTGGATAAGGAGAATGGGCCATAACCCACCTCGCCGGCCCAATGCGGATTGGTGGGTGTTAACGACTGCAAATTTAATGCAATGCAGCCGGGACTAGGGTTACCAGGACCAAAATTCGGAAATCCGGTCGCAAGAGGTTTAAAATCCTGATATTTTCACAAGAGTCCGGTCTTAAACTAAAAAACAAATTAGGCCATTTACATTAGGAACAACTTATATTATTATCTGCTGGCAAGAGTTTTAAATGTATCTTTTATTTTTTATAAAATTTTACACAAGTGGGTGGTTTCTTATACGTATAAGAAAATTATGGGCATCTTTCAGGAAACCACCCACTCATAGAGCCTATTCGCGGCGTGCGTAGCGCGCCGCGCGCTCCGAGCTATGCGGCGATGATGGTTTAGACAAAATCATTACAATCAATGATGGTGTAATGATTTTGACCAAGCACGATCGAAAATCCGGTCTTGAATGAAATCCGGGCGGAGTCCGGTCTGAGCTCTTAAAATCCGGTCAAGACCGGATTTATCCGGTCAGATGGTAACCCTAGCCGGGACCAACGACTTAACGTGCCTTCCGAAGCACGGAGGAGGTCGAGTTATTAAATTTGTGGTCACCCATCCCATGACCGACCCTTGCGAAAGTTGCTTTACCTCCGCAATCGCTGGGCCAGGCGCTAAACCCTGCGCCATCGCGCTCCTCATTGATATAATTTTATACTTTTTCAATAAGAACCAAAAAATGACAAGGAACTTAGGAACCCTTTAATGTAATCTCAATATTTATAATAGACTTGCTTTTTCCCGCGACTTCGTTCGCGTGATTAAGATAGTTGTGCATTCATTTTGAAAATCACGGTTAACCAATATACCTAGGTATTTATCAGTAAGTAGACCTCATTTCTCACATTTAAATTTTCCCATAAAAATTCATGTACAAACTGGAACACTGTAGCATCCTGTTTAACGGGAATTTTCCAAAACCCTTTCTTACTCACATATTTCACATACATTATAAAAGGAATCTACCCTACAAAATGGTTTATCTATCTTCAGCCCTATACAAATTCCCATACAAATTGAACACCCTGTAGCACCCCGTATAACAGAAATTTTACAAAACCCTTTCTTAGTGCTCACCTACACCATGAAACTACCCTCCAAAAATGGTGTCTCTACCTGAAGGTAAGGTAAGGGTTGAAACCCTATTCAAATTCTCATACAAACTTAAACAACCTGTAGCACCCTGTATAACGGGAATTTTATAAAATCCTTTCTTAGTGCTCATCTACATCATGAAAGGATACCCTTCAAAAATGGTGTCTCTACCATTAGCCATTAGGGCTGTACGCCTATACCAGCAATGAATCAATTAATCAGTCAATCAATTTAGAGTTTTATATGTATAGATAAGGCAACTATATTCGATCCTATTCTAATGCTGTATTTAGCGTTTGCACCAATCAATCAATATTTACTTTAAAAAATACAGGTCAAAACGTGCCTAAACATATACAAGACCTGCCCCCGGACCACCTAACTCTCTCGCTTTGACTCTGGCTTTGATTTATGACGTCAGTGCACTGTCCGTCCTTGTCATCGTGTTATGATATGACAAGGATGGATATAGTCTAGCTATCGCTCTGGCTAAAGCTTTGAGTTAGGCGGTAGGGCCCCTGCTGGCTATAAAGCGAATTGGACCCAAAATTCACCCTTGAGGAACACTTATGCTCTTATGCCTCTTATAGCTATCTACTGGCGCCGCCAATTCATTTATTTTTGTTATACGAGGAATATTAAAATAAAACCGGTCAAGAGCGAGTCGAACTCGCGCACCGAGGGTTCCGTACCATCATAATTGCACCATCAAACCACACTGCATAGTAGAATAATAAAATTAGTATTGCAGTTTTAGGTAAGCGCCATCTCTTGACCAATAGTGGAACTAATGTTAACTTTGCTATATTGAGACATCGTTTTATTTTTCCTGTAATCTTTATATAAACTGCTATCACATAGAATTATTTCAGGGTTCCTTTTTTACCATTTTGGTACGGAACCCTAAAAAAGGAAACAACGATGCCCTATCTTATATTGTGTCTAATATTTTTTGAATAACCTTCAACAGTTTTATCATTATTTTTGTAATGTTTAAAATCCATTTGGCCACCACCGTCGTTTTGATTGAATTTTAAAACTAGTGCAAAGAGTGAATAATGTTAAAGTGTTACTTATTCAAAAAATATTAGAGACAATTTAAGAGGTCATGGTTGTTTTCTTTTTAAAGTTCCGTACCCAAAGGGTAAAAACGGGACCCTATTACTAAGACTCCGCTGTCCGTCTGTCTGTCTGTCTGTCTTTCTGTCTGTCTGTCACCAGGCTGTATCTCATGAACCGTGATAACTAGAAAGTTGAAATTATCACAGATGATGTATTTCTGTTGCCGCTATAACAACAAATACTAAAAAACAAAATAAAATTATTATTTAAGGGGGGCTCCCATACAACAAACGTGATTTTTTAGCTGTTTTTTGCTCGATATTAATAACAACAACAGGTAGACAGTTGAAATTTTCACAGATGATGTATTTTTGTTGCCGCTATAATAACAAATACTAAAAACAGAATAAAATTTATATTTAAGGGGGGCTCCCATACAACAAACGTAATTTTGCTGCCGTTTTCTGGTACGGAACTCTTCGTGCGCGAGTCCGACTCGCACTTGGCCGCTTTTTTTTAATATTGACTTGGTTTACGTGTAACAAAAGTAAATTTATTAGCGGCGCGAGTAGACCGCTATAAGCGCCTTAATCATAGTTTCATTTCGTTAGTTAGGTTAGGTTTTCATCCTCTACTCTGTTGTTACCATAGACATAGAAAAATTTTCGCTGCGCTCAGTTGTTACATACCAAGATTCAGATATTTTAAGTAGCAGAGCCTACCAGAGCTTTTTGTGCAATAGGTATTATTCACTTCTATTTTATGTTATAACTAGTGACCGCCCGCGACTTCGTCTAGGTACGTGGTCAGTTATTTCTCTATCGCTCGGAAACAGTACTTTATTCGGGATAAAAGAACAGTACTTTATTCTGTCTGTATGTCTTTCTCTGTACTCCTGCCAACGTATATGCAAATTTCATGATCGTTTGAGTTAATACATTAAGGCGTAAACAACCAAACTGATTATCGCATTTTAAATATTATTAACGGTATCGTAAATTAATTTTTTTTTTTTTTCATATTTGGTGGGTTCGATTCCTGGTTAAGGCAGGTGATTTTTCAAAAATTTTTGAATGCAGCTTAATTTATTTTTAAAATCAAAATGAAATCTTCTCTCAGTAAAATTCTTCAACTTCAATATTTAAGGTACTTTCCCTTCATGTGGCAATGTTTTGGGACACTCTGTGTATAGTTGTTTTGTAACATTGTAACCCCGTATAGTACCTATATTAAGGTCCACTCAAATCTGACCAGTATCCTGTACCGGTACCGGTTGCAGTAACGATATCCCGATGGGTATGTGGTAAGGTAACGCGCTGTACAAAGGAGTTCCGCAACAGCTGCAATAATGCCATACAAAATACAAGTCGGGGTATCGGTCGGGTATACCGTTACCGCTACCGGTACAGGATACCGATCAGGTTTGAGTAGGTCTTTAGTAAGGATAAGTGATGAGTGAATGTTATCAAATGTTGAAGTTTGATTTGAATAATTTTATTAATCCGTGATTTGAATAGAAGATGTACCTAGGCATATTGATTACTTACCTTAATAATTTTTCAATAAGCATGTCATTCCCAGTTTCAGCAGCCAAAAGAAATTCATGATCCCGATGAAGGTATTCTACAGCAACATTAAATTCCTTGTTTTGCAAATACGACCGGTCCGACTCTTCGGATGCACTGGATAATGACCTCGGAGATGGTGGGTATGACGGTATGTGGATATCCAATGAGTCTTCGGAGACTTCTGAAGGTTACAAAAATACCAAATGTTCTTGACTTGTCTAAAGAACTTGAGGGATTGGTTCGGACGCAGTACTACATCCCTATTTCCAATAATTCTCACTAGTTCCATTGCCAATGGAACTAATGAGAATAATCAGTATCAGTAGTTCCATGGAACTATATCCAGCTAGTGAGAATGATACCCTATTTCGGGCAGTGGCCTCGAAAGTCGAGAGCCATGATGCATGTACAGCTCGCGCAACATAACTTGAACCAAACCATAGACAATGAAGCTTGCGCAGTAGCAATTTTCAGTAGGTACAAAAATTGTAGTGCGCAGGTCATGTGGTACTAAAAAATTGGGTCAAGTTATGTTGCGCGAGCTGATGTCCAACAAGATCACAGACACCCAAACCCTAAACAATATTAGAAAAAGTTCGTTTTTCCTAAATTGAACTAGCCGGGGATCAAACCCGGGACCTCAGATCAGAAATGGATTAAATGGGCGTATTTCCACTCACCGGCACGGCATTTAGAAGAACAAGAACTTTTATATTTGCTAATTATATAAATCCTAGAGATTAGTATTTCCTTAAACGCGTAGGTTTACAATACCTACAAATGTGGACAGATTGATAGGGCACTTCATAGGCGTAGCCAGGGGCCGTACCGGCTAACGCATCGAACTTCGGGAAGTCTACAAGGCAGAACAGATAATCGAGCCCCAATCAGGCCAAAATGGCGATTCCCAATTCATGATGTCAAACTTACATCAATATCTTCCAAATAACTTCGACAAATAGTATAATACGAAATTACTTCGACTTATGTTTCAAGTTCAAGCTCGGCAGACCCGCCGAATTTCGAAAAGTTAGCCGGTAGGGCCCCAGGCCAGTATTTCGAGGGGTGGGGAGGGGGGGGATCTATATATCTATATATAATCCCGCTCGCACCTAAAAATTCCACTAAGTTCCCCACAGGCGCTAAAAGTCGTAAAAAGAGAGTAAAAGAAGAACATAAAAGTATTTTATTTATTTTCTAGTTACAAAAATAATGGGTGGGTAATGTTATTCATTAATTGTTTCAGATTCATCCTCTAGAATTTCTTCAATGACGGAACTTTTGGGGAGTAAGTTCTTTGAAGTTGAAGGAAATGATGAAAACTGTTGTCCTTCTACGATTGTTTCCATTTTTGGAACAGATTCTAAAAGAGACACTTTCTTTTTACTCGCTAACAGAGTGCTTTCTAATTCCAAGCTTGCATTTCTGTTACGGATATAAGCAAGCACGATAGACTCTTCATGGTCAGAATCACTATCCAACAATGCAATATCATTTTCACTTTGAAGATTAATATCAATCACTTGTACTTCTTCTCTCGATTCAGATTCTATTGGACTCTGTTGTGGTATTGTTAAGTCTGTACTGGTGGAAGGTTTGTTCACAGCAGTTTTCACATACTTTTTGAAATACTTTCTCAAGACTGTATCTTTGTCATAGATTGTGTCATCAATGAGTAGCTCCTTAGAACTAGGATTGCTGAGACCGCTCGAGTCGACGATGACGAACATTGGTTCTTTATCAATACCACTGCTTTCAGTGCGATGTTTGCTTATTGAGTAATGTATTCCCATGTCATCTTCACTGCAAAGAATATAGGACTTAATTGCTGTGATGAACTTTTTCACTGAACAGGAAAGGCTGGTCGTCGACCGGTGACCGTGATGTTCTCTGGAACTAATGAAACGGACGGAGTTGAGTGTTCTGGCGGTTGGATATTGCAAGAGCGTTTGTTCATATTGTACCTGCTGTATGAAGCTGTACGTGACACTCGTTCTTTGTAGAGGTCTAATTGCATCCTCATTAAATGAACCGTATGTTCTGGCAAAACTTGGTCAGAATAAAAATACCGCATAGCAGATTTGAAAAGATCTTTGATCAAACGGGTTATAAACATTTTCACGTAAGCGAAATACCAAAAGAATAATTCATACGTATTCTCAGTCGCGGATTGGTCATCGTCTATGTCTGCAGAGCTTTTTTCTGCCAGCGTTTCTTCCTCTGCAAAGGTGGTGCTCTCAGAACAATTTTTCCTTAAACTATTGCTAGGTTTTTCATTCATGTTCACTTATGATTACCCTGTTCACTTAAAATATGGATTAACCATTGTCACATTAAAATTATTGAAGATAAAGCACTCATAATGATGTTAAGTGACATTAATGATATAGGAATGAATAATGATTTACTTTTAATTTATAAGAAGATCGGATAGGCAGGTACTTATGTCATAGGTTCCAGCCAGCCAACTAGTTCAGTTCTGTGCACAGAACAGAGTTTTTTGTTCTGTGTGACTATCTCATAGAGGAAAGTAAAATAAAGGTCTCTCTAGTAGTAGTTTAGTAGGTCAAGAGTCTGGGCAATGAAAAGGCAAAATAAAACTAAAATTATTAGATAATACTAATTTAATACACCAGTTTATGTACCATTTACACATAGAACTATTTCTAAAAACCTATATCTATTTAATAAAGATGAAGTTTCACTTCACATAACACTATTAATATTCGGAAAACTAGACATTTACCTATCTAGAATCTGATTATTTTATCATGTATGAATTTGGAAACAGATAATCCGAGAACTGAGGTAGGAAAATACATAATTTGTTGGTATGTATACTTACATAAAATAAAGCAACGACAGACATATTTTGATAGCTACCTAGCTCTCGATGGATAAAAATACCTTTAGGCCATTTTCCAAGTATAACAAAACAAAACAACAGAGTTGGTGGAATTTATTATAAGTTTAATCTTTCTATTCTAATTTGGTAGGTTGGTATCCGCTACACACTGCGAATTAAATGCGCGACAATCTTCCACCCCAATAAATACCCCAAATTTGGCCTCAAAAGACGTTCAAACGAAGAATATTTCTGCAGTGTAGGTATTCTAAAGATGTTTCTTCATGGTCATTTGTATGAAGCAGAAAAATTTAAAGCTTGAACGTCGCATTTGTAGTGACAGCTTACAATATCAGCCGCCGATATACAGGAATGTCCTGTTCTTGAACTCTGGGCGCAGAACGGAGGAGTTCAGCCAATGTGTACAGGTCATCTCTAGGTCTGTAGTTATTCTGGTGCATCATGCCTTCCGACCTTTTCCTGGTGACCATAAACCTCTTCATTTTGTTAGCGTATTGTCTCTTGCGACGTGCTTCTTCATATCTTTGAGCCAGTTCAGTCGGGTCTACTTGGTACATGTCGGGGTAACCTCGAGCTAACGCCATGCGGTTTTGTTCTGAGAAGTATGAGTGATGAGGGTAGTCACGCTCGCGCGGTCCAATAACTACTGGCTCGTTGTACCAGATATCTCCGTTCTCGTCAACTTCAGGTTGCTCTTCTTCAGGCTCGTTCATTCTCCCATAGTAGCGGTCAGCTACCCATTGGTTGTTTAATTCTTGTTTTCTTCGCTCTTGAGCTTCCCATAAGTTCAAAAGTGCTCGGACATCGGCTGCGCTTAATCCGGAATCTCGCTTGCGACGCTCAGATATAGGTCTACAAAAAAAATCACAATTCAGATAATTCATTTCAAACAAAACACTATCAAACGGCATCTTAAAAGTACCTACCTGAAGTTTTTCTTGTTACCACCAGAGTTCTTGGTAGCAGTTTTGGCAGAAGCAGCAGCACCACCAACTTTGGTTCCACTGCCACGCTTACGACGGCGAGCGTCATGTTCTTGGGTAATTGAGTCTATTGGTGAAAGAGCATCGTGATCTTCAGGCCTGATAGAAAAGAATTAATTTATAAATGACTAGCTGCCGCCCGCGACTTCGTCTGCGTGGAAAGGTTTTTTGCTATCCCTCGGGAACAATACATTTTTTCGGGATGAAAGGTACCCTATGTCCTTCTCTGTACCCCTAACAACGTGTATGCAAAATTTCATGATGATCGGTTCAGTAGTTAGAACGTGAAGGCGTAACAAACAAACAAACAAACAAACAAACGGACTTTCGCATTTATAATATTAGTAAGGATAGCAGAAGAACGCGTAGAGTTAATATTCAGTATGAGTTATATCCTCACTTCAGGTTTTTCTTCCCAGAGCCTTTAGTAGCTACTTTAGTAGCTGCTCCTGCTCCCCCCACCTTTGTGCCGCTCCCCCGTTTGCGTCGTCGGGACTCGTAGCCGGGAGCCAGACCTTCCATCGCTGGAGGTTCCCCGTACAACTCGGGTCTCATGATGAGATTGTCGAGTTCTCCTGTTGATTGTGGCGAGTCAAAGCGCTGGTCAACACCCTGTTCATACCCTTCGACGTTACCTGTAAAGTTTTCAACTGGTTGCGAGAAAATACAGTAAAGTAATACCTAGGTGCTTAAATACTTTTTCCTGAGAAAGTTAAGAGAAGCCGATTTGTATTTCGTTATTGTTCACGCAAAGCAGCTTCTAATTGTGATTAGGAGTCCGAAATCTCTACTTATATAAAAAAGCGCTCTTTCATTCCACAGGACGCCATACCAACCTTCCTCGCTGAGGGCTAATGGATACGGTTCCAAATCGTTTTTGTCGCTTTTATTCAGGAACAGCGATTGGGTGTCGTCTTTTGTTTGGTCCCAATTTTCTGGCAATTCACCAATAGGACCTCCATCTAAAATATGAGCGCAAAACTATTTTCTCAGCAGGTAAGGGCCTAGTCATAAATTAATTGGAACGCCCAAAAGGTGCAGAAAGTTATTACAATAGACTAAAATTGTCCCACAGCAGCTAGGTACCTACCTATCAAGAAGTTACGCTAGGAAAACGTTTCTCATGTCGTTCCGTGGGTAAGTACATGAGGAATCATTTTTTTAATCAATACCTACCCAGGTAGTTAGCTATGTCAAGGGTTTATTTAAGTACCTACCTACACACAAGTAGGAAGTGTAAGTAGTAGAAAAATAAAAGAAAATATAATTAATTTTTAATTTACCGGTTGTTTGTCTGAATTTTACTTTAATAGTAGGCATTAGTAGGTAGTGGGGCAAGCACGCCTACTTTATTTATCATTAAAGTTTTTTTTTTATACACCTACTTACTTAATTATTTTATTTTATATTTCTTTATATCATCGATTCAAAGCTGATACTGATAGGTTGTTGTCTCAATTTTACTTTAATAGTAGGCATTAGTAGGTAGTGGGGCGAGCACGCCTATTTTATTTTTCATTTAAATTTTATTTTCTTTTTATTTATCTACTTGCTTAATTATTTTATTTTATATTTCTTAATATATAATAGATTCAAAGCGGATAGGGGCGTGCCGAGCGTGACATTTCCTTGAAAAGTTTTAAAGCAAAAAAATGAATGTTCAATATCAATTCTTTTAGGTAACCACTATTATAGTATTATTATGAAGAGTTAAGGTGAAAGGTCAGTAATATCCGCGAAAAAGATCTACGCAGCAACAAACAGCAAGGGAACACGGGAACACCTGTTGCTAAATATAGAACGTAGGCGCCCGTCCGCCATCAAATCAATACTCGCTTCAAAACAATCACGGAGGTAAAAAAGTAAGTACTACACTTAAAGGATCCTATTTATACCTGAATACGTTTTATTAAAAAGGCCCTTAGTACTTAAATCTAAAAGAAATATTAAAAACTTACCTTTGTTATTAGATGGCGTCGGAACCGCATCGCACACGAATAAAACCGCGAATATCGCGGTTGAAGTCAGCAGTAACATAATTTAAGGAAATTTCAGAGCTGTTTTTGGGTAATTCAACAACTATAGATTAAAAGGATGAGGACACCGGATGCGATTGTGTGGCACACAGGGAGCGAGTGTCGTCCGTCTGAGCTCGAGCTGGAGAAGAGAACCTGTCGATAATTTCGCGACATGCGCAGTGGTCGGCACAGGGACGAACTGGACTCTAGATAGATTAATAAAGCTGATAAAGAGTCTATTCATATCATAGGCGTAGCCAGGCCAGTTTTTCGGAGGCGGTCGAGGCCAGTTTTTTGGGCGGATCGGTCCATGTAAAAAAAAAACGCTTGACAAAAAATGATTTTACTTAGTAAGTCTTTCTTCCGGGGGAGTTCCCGAAAGAAACCCCCTTGCCTCTTCCCACATTGCCATCAGTTTAACGCAGTAATATGCTGATTGTATGTACAGTACCTTCACCATAGTATAATAGCAACATTGCATTGGTAATCCTGATTATAAGTACATGGTGTAAATACACCATGTAACATTTACAAATGTAAACACTCTCCAAATTTTAAGGATGTGTTCAGTCCCTGAAACTGAACAAATTTCTCTAAGAAACATAGGGTCAAATATGTAAAAAATGGCTTTTCATACAAATCAATCCTTAAAAGGAGAGTGGTTACAAATACACCTTGTATTGTTTTGCTCCTGAATTTTGGCACTGTCAACACAAAGAAGGTCTTCGTAAGGGGTCCTGGGGTTGCATTGCACTTGCACATCATTCGCAGTCGGTATACCTTGCAGAGGACACTGCATAGGTAAACAGCACTTAATGTAAAAATGTCAGATTTTGTTCGTTGTCAATAAGAACTCGATGCTTCTCTGTTCGCTGACGTCTGAGATTGCTAAGCTAAACAAGCCCTTCATAAAAGATGTCTTATTGTGTGGAAGGAGAGACGAGACGTAGGAGGCGTCGGCACTTATTAATTACGTTACATTAAACATGTTAGTACCTTTTCTTCCTAGCTTTAGGACGTTGAAGGACGTTTCCATGCCTCTTCTAATTTTCTTGAGTGGAAGCAAGATGAAAGTGCCTTTCTTGGTATTTCATTATGTATACAGTATTCTATATCTCATTACAATAAAGGCTCTGACTAGCAAAGACAAGATGTTATCAATCTTCTGCTGAATGGGGTGAAGTTTCTTTTCTTATCTCACAAGTTAGGAATCGAAACGAATTTCTGGACACTTCGAAATTCAAACACCCACATCACATCAAAGGGGAAGATCATCATGGAAAAATCTAGGTATATAGCGATATACTTAGATTTGGAGAAGTCTGGTTACTCAAAGAGCGGTTCCTTATTTAGGTACCTACATGGGTGCTCCCTTTTTATTTATTTCTAAAAGAATCTGTCAAATTAATGCGTATCCAATACGTGCCACATATTTAAGTACATGTACAGTAACAGCTAAGAGGGACTAAAATTATTTTGCAAAAGTTCTCTTTTGCGATCTACTGAGTAGACCCCAGTCCACAAGACGTCAAACATTTTATAGGTACAGGTGAAAAGAGATCGTATGAAGAACTGGGTTATTCCGAAAGGTCCACGACTCTATTGTTCTTCTTTGCCCACCGGGTCCATTAAATTTTAAAATATATTTTAAATCTTTCATATATGAATTCCTAATGGGTCCACGAGACTTATCCGAAGTACAATCAGCAAAAACGATACTACAAGAGAGTTTGTGCTATTTGTATCGCCAGAACTACATTCTTTGGTGATTGGCAGGAAACCTATTTTTGTTGTTTTCAAACCAATGACATTTTTAAATCTGCATTTTCTAAAAGATAAGACAGAATATTTACAAAGCTTTTATGGCGGCATATACTATAAGTATGAGTGAGTTTATCTTATCGGGTTGAGGTACACAATAGGCGAGTTTAACCGGTCATCTTCTCATTCAGACACTTAGCGCACAAAGCCAGCTCAGGCCATAGAATGTTCTACGAGTACCGCCACGTCCTGTAAACATGTGGTACTTACTATGGACCGATCGATATAGCACATTTAAGAAATAAATACATGTCAGATAGTATTGACCACATGGACACAAGGCCGGAAATACCGTGAATAGGGTGAATTACCACGGGAGGCATCTATGAAATGAATCTTAAGTACTTACTAAATATGGCAGGGCACATACCTACCTCCAAATTTTAATGATCCCCATGTCATCAATTCGCATTTTTTGAGCGTTCAAAGTAATAGCGTAGTGCCTCAATCAAGTTTTTCCTTTTACAACTCGCAGCGCTATAGTAATTCTACTTTTCAGCTGAGGCCTATTACTGAGAAAGAGGTAGCTGACTTCATATTATCAGTTAAATCAAACGCATCGGGGTCGGATGGTTTTAGCAGAGATATGATACTTGATGATATGAGACCTTGGACACTGACTACTATAACTGCTATCATCAACGCCTCCATTATTTCTGATGTTTTCCCTGTATAGTGGATGCATGCGATGGTTACATCGCTGCCTAAAATTGATCGCCCTGTCGACCTTAAGACCGATAAGCATTCTACCATTTCTATCAAAGATTCTAGAAAAAGCTGTATATATGCAACTAATGAAATACATTGAAGAAAACAACATCATACCAGTGCATCAGTCAGGCTTTCGTCGAAACCGTGGCACGTCTACTGCTCTGTTAGATGTTGTTGACAATATTCTGTCGGAGCTGGACGTTGGTAATAGCACTATCCTTGAACTGCTAGATTTTTCTCGCGCATTTGACAGCAGTAATACAAAACTGCTACTGGCCAAGCTTAGGTATTATGGTTTGGATGACTCGTCACTTCGGCGGTTTGAAAGTTACTTGTCTCACCGGTTCCAATCAGTGAAATTGACTTGTGGTAGGAGTGGAGATGCTAAACTGTCTGATATTGAACCTGTAACATGCGGAGTACCTCAGGGTTCAATTCTAGGTCCATTACTTTTTATTATAAATACAGTGCAGATCTCCCTAAGGTTTTACAATACTGCAGATACCACTGCTACGCTGATGACGTCCAATTGTACATCTCTGGTAAACCTGCCTACAGAGGATCGCTCAATGGTCAGCTGATAATGGTCTCCTTCTGAACCCATCCAAATCAAAATATTTAATTATGGGAACAAAGCGCAGATACAACAAATAAAAAACTTCAATCCCGCACTTTGTTTAAACAATCAAACGTTGGAGAGAGTATCGGAAGCTCGGAATTTAGACATAATCTTCGATGAACAGAAACGCTTTGAAACTCATGTATTGGGTATTGTGAGGGGCTGTATGTATCGCTTGAAGGTGTTGTACAGGATTCGTAAATATCTCAGCGAAAAGTCACGCGTAATACTCTGTGAGTCCTTGATTTTGTCAAGCCTTAATTACGGCGATATTGTGGTGGGACCTTGTTTACTAACTAGAACGCAAAAGCTTATTCAGCGGGTTCAAAATGCTTGTTGCAGGTTTCGTTTTAACGAACCTCCTCGAACACATATATCACCTTATCTCAATTCTGCGTCAATTCTGATGATGGAGATGCGTAGGCGAATGCACCTCTTATGCCTCCTGTTTGACGTAAAAAAATACAAAAAACCTGAATATCTATTTGAGAAGCTCAAGTTCACGCCGCTTGGTGAAAGATATGGTTTTAGAATAATGCGGAGGCCACTTGCTAATTATCATCATCGTACGATAGCATTCCGGGGCAGCTTTCGGTTCCAAGCCACCAAGTGCTGGAATGATTTGCCGCCGCCTATTCGGAACTTAACTTCTAAGTACACTTTTAAACAAAAACTGACCTCACACTTACTCACACTATAGAGGTTAGGTATTCCAACTGGGTGGTAAACTGGATGATTCTGGCGCGGCAGGGTTCTGACTCCGTGACTGTAAGCTTGCACAATAGTTATTAACCCTTTTGCAGTTAGAGGGAACATTTTTCCCACCAATTAAAACCAATAAAAATACCAAAGTTTCTATTTGTAATATTATTTTTCGACCTGACAACACTAACAGAACATTATGACATTTCGGTTTATTTTTATTTGACATTGACAGACTGTTTTTTTTTCACAAAGTTGTTGAAGTGAATATTCAAAACTGGCGTTTTTTTCTATTGCAAGGGAAATCGGTACATATCTTGGCAATCAAGTGGTGAAAAAAGGTAAGTTCTTCTAGATGTTGTGCTTTTGAATGTTATTTCATAGATGTAAGACGTATTTTTGATGTATCTGCCACAAATTTTCATTTATGTCGATTTTTGTTGGTGGGAAGAATATTCCCTCTAACCGTGAGTACCCGTGGGTACCCCGTTTCCTATAACTAATAAGGTTAGAGAAAATATTATTTTATTGTGTTTATGGTAACTGTTTTTATTTCTTTGCGACTAAGGATTAAATGTTTTTCTTTTCTTATTGGTGTCTAATTGTGTGACATTATAGAGTTATTATGCATGATTTATGTTGTTTTTTTTAGTTTCTTAAAAAACATACCGCTATAGCAGGTAGAGGGAATATTTTTACCACCAAATTTTTCGAATTTTCATAAAAATATCTAATTTTCTTTTTCTTTTCTTATTGGTGTCTAATTGTGTGACATTGTAGAGTTATTATGCATGATTTATGTTGTTTTTTTTTAGTTTTAAAAAAACATACCGCTATTTCATAGAAAATAAAAATATTCCCTCTCGGTAGAGGGAATATTTTTACCACCAAATAAAAAATGAGTAAAAAAAAAAAAAATCACATTTTATTTTAGGCATCTTAAGTAACACAAATTCGAAAACCATATCATTCTATCTCATCTAGAACCTTATAACCGTTAAAGGGTTAACTATTATTATTATTTTTATTCAATACCAGTTATCAATTTGATTCAATATTTTTACTTTTATTATTATTAATTTTGTTGCTTTGTTAGTAATTATTGAAATACCAATTTTAAAGTCATATTCACTTCTCAAGCTTACGCGCTCACTAGACATGAAATAAAACACTTTTTAACGGATACTAGCGCGGTTTTATTGAATGTACTTTGGTATTTAGTTGGTATTTGGTTTGATTTTTGGTTTTCCCGACGTTTCGGCACCTTTGCAGCTGCCGTGGTCACGGGGGACTGAAGCTACCCGTGAGCCTACCCTCAAGCGATGAATTTTTTTAGACGTTCAGAAATTAAAATGTAGAAATTAAAATAAGTCATATTTTTACACACACAGTGCACTCACACACAGACACACACATACGCACCGACTCTAACGAACACGCACACAATTGTTCCTGACCTAGCGCAGTTGCTGATACCCGCGTTTCATCTTGGGTGACGGCTGAAAATCGGTGTTTTGCTGAAAGGCAAATTTTCTTCTTGCTGCCTTCTTGCTGCTGCACACACATGCATGACTTCTTCTGAGTCTCTTTTGTTATGTGTACCTAATTGTCAATTTTGTTTGTTCTTTTTTTATTGTTTTATTATTAGTCATAATCTAGTCTAGTGTATGTATTGTTGTTTGTATGAATGTGTGTGTTGTAGCAAAATTAACTTCTTATCTATATATCTATGTAAGTAGCTACATGGTATGGCTGTACTAGAGCGGCCGCCAGCGATTTCGTCAAGGTCGTGGAGTTTGCTCCAGATCCCCATCCCCATACGAAATTTTATGCCCTATTTCACCCTATTCGATATTACTTTTCGTAACAAAAAATAAGGACAGGGCAAGAGGCCAAGAACAAACAAGCAAAGGACTTTGGTCCAATAAAAAGGTGTGTCAGTTAATTTTATATTTAATTATTAGTACATAGCCATTAAATTGACAATTGACAGACAGTGATTAACTTCACTCGAGAATGTATGGCAAAGAGTAAATTTTACAGATTAAAACAAACCTTCCTGATCACACTGCCTAAAAATTGTTTAAAAAACAAAAAACCGACTTCAAAAAACCTACCTCTAAAAAGCAAGAAATAATATTCGTAATAATAAAAACACGTATATTGAAGTCGGGTGGGGCTGGAGTACAAATTCTTTTTTTTTATTCTAAAAGCCCCACAGACGTGTTTTTATTATTACGAATATTATTTCTTGCTTTTTAGAGGTAGGTTTATTGAAGTCGGTTTTTGGTTTTAAACAATTTTTTATTTGTAGTGTAGGTACCTTGTAGGTAAATTATTTAGGTAGAAAAGTCGGCTCAACCAAACGTGAGATAATCGCGAAGAAACATACATACATACATACGGGTCAAACTGAGAACCTCCTTTTTTTAAGTCGGTTAAAGAACAACACAGATATCCCTCTTCCAACAAAAAAATAACTATCTTATTCAGTTCATAAACAAAGAAGTAATACGACCATATCATCGAGGTAATTCACACAAAATCATACTATTTTCGTGCTTTTTTCAAGATTACTTGAAAAGTACTGAAACGATTTCCAAATTTTAAAAAATGGGACCAATATGGGAGTTTATCTAATGCAATAACGTTTGAATCATTTCAATCGGTCCAGCCATCTTTGAGTAATCGGTGGACATGCACAAAAAAAAACAAATATACAGACGAACAGAGAACCTCCTCCTTTTTTGAAGTCGGTTAAAAATAAAATTGTCTATGAAGCAAATTGCCTAAAACTCATGTCTAAAGAGCAAAATGTCTACTAAGTAAACTGTCTAAAACGCAGAATGACTACACAGCAGTTTGCCTAAGGATTAAAAAGGTCTAAATTGCAAAACGTCTATATCAAGTCTATATCGCAAACTATCCTATCGTTTTGTACCCAAGCGCTCTGCAGTTGGTCACTTCTGTTGTACCAAGTTAAATTAATCGCATTGTATATGTCGTAGGATAATTGTACAAATAGGATTTTTACAAAAATCCTAGTATGATTGTAAAATTCCGGATAATTAGAATCTAAGACAGAATTTTGCAATCATCCGAGTAATGTTTAGGATTTTTACAAAAATCCAGTGTATCTTAGGTGAATCGCGAATGACCATCATTTTGTGTGCGTTGAATGGCTGACGTCAACAATATGGTCTGACGGATGCTCTGATTGGCTAACGGCAACATTGCTGCGTCCATTGTTATTGTTGTGATTATTGTCAAATATTTCTCCTGTTTTGATCGAATTTTAATTTTTTTATTAAAAAAAAACTAAGTGCTCACATCAATCAAGAGACATTCATGTGCTATGAGTGAAGTGTCGGGCTCGATAAGTGCAGACAATTTAGAGGTTATAATTTTATTGAAAAACAACGTTTCTACACAGAGCTAAAAAGTTATACAGTGCTCTTCAACATGGTTGTACAAAACCTGAATGGACGTTCGAGCGAATTAATAATGTTAAAACTGTAATTGAAGAATTTACTTAATTAGGAAAAATTGCAAACTAACCCCCAAACCACGTGCCGGACTACAGCTGCGCCACAAAAAAAAAGTTGGAAATCTGACTTTTTGACTATGCCATGATGAAGTCTATAGTTTGTCGGAGTTTGTCGCCAAAAACCAGAGTTTGTCGGTCTTCCGTTTAGGAGATACATGTGGCTCAGCTGTAGAGAAGTCTCTACAGCTGCGCCACACAGATCTCGAAAACGGAAGGTCGTAGCGAAAATCTGATTACTTCTATGTATAGCCGTTAGTTTGTCGGAGTTTGTTGCACAAAAACCAGAGTTTGTCGGTCTAGCGTTTAGGAGATACGTGTGGCGCAGCTGTAGAGAGCGTCTCTACAGCTGAGCCACACAGATCTCGAAAACGGAAGGTCGTAACAGAAATCTGATTACTCGTGTGTGTAGCCGGTAGTTTGTCGGAGTTTGTCACCAAGAACCAGAGTTTGTCGGTCTTGCGTTTAGGAGATATGTGAGGATACGCTGTGGAGACCTTTCTACCTGGATCTTGAGAACGGAAGGTCGTAGCAAAAATCTGATAACTCGAGTGTGTAGCCATTAGTTTGTCGGAGTTTGTCACCAAAAATCAGAGTTTGTCAATCTTACGTTTAGAAGATATGTGGGGATATGCTGTAGAGATATTTCTACCTGGATCTCGAGAACGGAAGGTCGTAGCGAAAATCTCACATATCTCCTAAACGCAAGACCGACAAACTCTGGTATTTGGCGACAAACTCGGTCGAACTACCGACTATAGATATGACTAATCAGATTATCGCTACGACCTTCCGTTCTCAAGATCCAGGTAGAAAGGTCTCCACAGCGTATCCTCACATATCTTTTAAACGCAAGACCGACAAACTCTGGTTTTTGTGCGACAAACTCCGACAAACTAACGGCTATACATACAAGTAATCAGATTTTCGCTACGACCTTCCGTTTTCGAGATCTGTGTGGCGCAGCTGTAGAGACGTCTCTACAGCTGAGCCACATGTATATCCTAAACGGAAGACCGACAAACTCTGGTTTTTGGCGACAAACTCCGACAAACTATAGACTTCATCATGGCATAGTCAAAATGTCAGATTTCCAACTTTTTTTTTTGTGGCGCAGCTGTAGTCCGACACGTCCCCAAACCCATCAGCAATATATTCTGACCAATCTGACTAAAGATATTATAAATCGTCTCCTAGATCATCCAATCAGCATTCAACTTTACAATTGTCCGAAACATACTGGGATTTTTACAAAGATCCTAAAAATTACTCGGACGATAGCGAAAATCTATCTTAGATTTAAATTATCCGGTTCTTTATAATATAACCAAGATTTTTGTGAAGATCCGGTTCATACGATTATCCTACGACATATACAGAGTGTTTTTATTCACTCTCCAAATTTTTAGAATGTGTTCAGACCATGAAAATGTATAACTTTCTCCATGAAACATATTGAAATAAGTACGCCAAAAAATTTTGGTCCCTTCCTAAACTGATCACGTGATCTCTTTGATTTGTATGGAAAGTAATTTTTTTTTCACATATTAAACCCTATGTTTCTTAAGGAAAATTGTTCAGTTTCATGGACTGAACACATCCTTAAAATTTGAAGTATGTACAGTCTATTATGAACGAACGAAAGTATAATAAAATGTAGAGAAAGAAAGAAATAAACTTACCTTCAATCTAATTCCCATACGCAGATCCCAGATTTCATATGCCATCTAAGTTCATTATGTGCAATCATCTCAGCGCTCTTATTTCCAGTTCTGACAAGTTCTGAGTTACGGCGACTCCCAGTTTACACTAAAATATAAAATAGATTAATTATTCTTATAATGATATTGCTGATTTAATATAAAGAAGTGGATAGGACCTTACTTACTTAGGTACCTTATACTTTTGGTTCAGCGATTCCTTTGCAAATTGCGTTTAGTGCCACTTCTTTCCGCTAGAGGCGCTATTTTCGCTTAATTCTAGTTCTTAAAATGTGTATAATATTCATGTATTCATAGCGGCCATTATTATGAATTTAATCTGCTTATAAGTTTTTGTCTTTTTTTTTAAGTTTTGTTTTTAAACAACGTATTGCCATCTATGCCATAACGTTCATTACAAAACAATTTAAATTAAAACAGCCTACAGCTTATAGGTATAAACAATAAAACATGGTGAATTAATATTAATTACATTTTATTTTATGGGGAGAATGTATAAAAATACGTACATAACTGTAACATGTTTGCATTTGTCCAACCCCGCCAATCGCTATTGCGCAGGAACCTTGTCACATTAACATACACGTGAACCCGTAACTAAAAGCGTTATGAAACAAGAAATTTTAATAGGTAATATAATATGTTAATTTATTGATTGAATTTTAATTTTCAATAAAATAGGGCATAGGTGTATAAATTTTTCACAACTGTTTTTTTCTTTTTGCGGCCGCCAGGCGCATTACCAATTGGCGGGGATAGTACTTTACATGTAAGCTTCCAATACTTATTAACCTAAAATAAAACCTTCGGAATTGCATCAAATGTAATACATTATTAAACATTGAATAGATTATTATTTACTAGTACAGTCAGTCAACGGTACGCTGGGCTACCACAACAGCGTAGGCAATTTTAAACTTAAAGGCAATGATAGGTTCAAAATAAATTGGAGATTTTTGAGTTTTGTATAACTTGATGTTCTGCTGACTATACCTGGTGATCCCAATTTTAGCCGACTTAAAAGAAGAAGGACGTTATTCCTAATATACTTACTGCTCGAAATAAAATAGGTGCCACTAGATGATTTTCTACCACAGACATATATCATATACATGTCTGTGACATGTATAACATATATGTCTGTGTTTTCTACATAGGCGTAGCCAGGCCAGTTTTTCGGGGGGATCCAGCCCCCCTACTCAAATGGCCAACTTTCTATGCGTTTGAACGCTACGCCTACTTTTAAAACTTAAATATGAGCAATAAATGATTATATCACATGTCGCAAACTTATGTAAATCACAGACTTCGATATATTGTATGGAATTGTCAAGCTTACGGCATCTAATTTTATAGTGTACTGCTTATATTAAAGTTTTAATAGTAAGCGTAGCGTTCAAACGAATAGAATGTTGGCCATTTGAGTAGGGGGGCAGGCCAGTTTTTTGGAGGGGTCGTTCGGTATGTTAAGTAAACGTTTGTTCAGTTTGATGGTCCCTATCTACCATATTCAGCATTAGGGGTATTTTTGTAACACGTTGTAATGGGTAATTAAAAATAGAATTCACACACAGCGAATAAGGTAAATTATACAGTAAATTCGGCAAGTTGAGTATTAGGGCGAGGCCCCATTAGTGCGTTGCGCTGCGTTGCGTCGCGTCGTCGCAACGGAACAACGCATTGTATGCCACACCTACGTTGCGTTGACGCTGCGACAACGCAACGCAGGAGGGTACGCTCTCGTCTAGCTTCCTCTGTAGCAGTGGATCACGCACGACGCAGCGCATCACCCTCCCTCCCGCTTCGTCTCTTGTCCGTCGATCCGTTGAAACGGCGTGCGCGACGACGCAACGGTCTAATGGGGCATGTCATAAAAAATATATGGAACACGACGCAGCGGCGACGCTGCGATGACGCAACGCAGCGCAACGCACTAATGGTGTGCCATGCATTTCATCGTGATGCCATATGACGTAGGCAATACTGTCGCGGCGCGGGCATACGGACTATTACTACTTTCAAACATTAACAAATTCAAATAAAATCAGATTGAATTTATAAGAAAAATACATTGCAGAACTAACTCTTTTGTATGGAAAATGATATTGTGGCCCCTGTTTTCTTTTAAGCAATATACAAATATTTAAAATAATATGTAAGTATTTTTTGTGTAATACCTACCACATAGTAAATAAAATAACTGTTGTAAATAATTATAAATAGAAAAACTACTTTAAATTGTTACTATTTAAATAGTAACAATAAACAATGCTTAAGCATTACCAACTTATTAAGAAAATATAAGTAGGAGAACATGTGAAGGGTATACGGGAAGAAGGGGCTCATTGACATTTAGCAAAATATGAGAAAATGGCTGTTTAAAGTTGAATGGTTTATTTTTACTAAGGCGATTTTAGGAGAAATGGGCGTATTTTAGTTTGTTTTGAATATGTAATGGACCCTAGTTTATTTTGAGTATGCCAATGCTATCGAATGCAGTTGTTAGTTTGAAATGAACAATTAGCAAAACGTTAATCAGCAAAAATTGCTGATTAAAGATTTTTATTACTTACCTACTCTATTTTTACGGTGGTACCCTGAGCGAAAGTGGCGCCGCGGTGAATTTTATTTAATATTATAATTCTAATACACAATTTTAATAATGTTTTTCGTGGAGATTTTAGGGCCTACAGTCTAGTATTTTTAGACGGTATCGTTACATTCCCTAGTAGTCACTGCTAGAAGTAGATAGAAAAACTGCTAAAAGTGGCCGTTTTTGACACATTTGCTATCTATTTCTACGAATGACTACGAGGGCATGTAGAACTTCTAAAAATACTAGACTATGGGCCCTAAAATCTCCACGATAAACATTATTAAAATATTTTTCTATTAATAACTTATTAAATAAAAATCTCTGAGGGCGCCACTTTCGATCATACAACCGCCTTAACGAGAAATGGGCCCCTTTTATTTTGTTTTGAATATGTCATTTGAAAGACCGAATGGGTCTTTCAAAGGCTATTGAATGCAATTGTTAGTTGAAATTAATCATAAAATATGTCGATGAGCCCCCTTTTCCCATGTGCCCTTCATACTGATTGGTGTTAGTACTTCAGTAAAATAAAATGTGATGATGCAACCCATGTTTTGTACCTGTATTTGTAAGTACTATAGTTGTGATGGCACCAATAAGGGACAGATTAATAGTGTACTGTAATTATAAAATACATGTATACGAAAAGGTGAGTAGGTACCTATCAATAATGATGACTTGTCCATTTCTGGTGCCAACACAGTACCTACAAACATAACATTAAGTACCTTATTTAACTAATATTACATGAACAAAAAGTTGAAGAACAAAATACACCCACAATAAATATTACAAGGTACTATGTGCGCCTATATATTTAAGAATAGTATCGACAACTTCACGGCACTGGACAATTTTGTTATTGCTTGGTAGAATTGGTAACTTCAAAATGTATAGAATGAGCAAAATAAGAAACAAAATATATAAAAATATGATTTTTATTGGTTTTTTTGCTGGCAGTACAAAATTGTCCAGTGCCGTGAAGTTGTCGATACTATTCTTATTTGGTGCGCATAGTACATATTAAAATGATTTTATTTCCTTGGATTTGAATAGCTATAAAGTTAAATATTGTGACAATTAAAGTGAAATAATAAATAAAATAGAATAATTTGTAAAGATGAAGAATTGAGCTGAAAAGTTAAGTCACAACATTTCTTGCATTTGAATTTTTGTAATTATATTAAAGTATCTAGTATCTACATAATATACTAAAAAAACTCATTGCTATTTGATACTTCAAATTTTAAATCTAGTTCATTATTAATTTGAGGAATGGAAAGCATTCTGAACACACTGAATAGCATACAGGTATGATTCCGATCTCGGCAGCAAGCAGCGCTCCATATTGAACCATAATGTTATGTTTGAAAGGCACATACACTTCTCAGCTCACTTCAAATTGAGCTGCCTTTCCATGCCGAAATTGAACCGTAATGACGGTTCGATTTCGAGTGCACTGCTGCTTGCTGCTGAGATTAGAATCATACCTTATTAAATAAAGTAATTATTCATTATGGCTTTTTCTTGCTTTTCTGGACAACTTTCTTTTTACTTATCTTTGCTTTCTTTCTGTCTCTTTCACTATCAGAACTTGAACTAGTTGAACTACTAGAGTCGGAACTGCTAGAACTTGATGTTGATTCGCTGCTGCTCGAGGAGGAATGTTTTCTTTTTCTTCTAGTTCTCCTTTTCTTTCTATCTGAATCACTAGAGGATGAAGAGCTTTCAGAGCTTGAAGTACTGGAATCTGAGGAATCAGTATCCGATGAGGATGTTGATGGTTTCCTCTTCTTTTTATCATTCTGAATTTTCTTTACTTTCTTCTTATTTTTTTCATCCTGTTTCTTAGTTCTATCATTCTTTAGTTTTTTTTCCTTTGTGGGCGGTGGAGTTTTAGGTGCCGCATGTTTATTATGTTCTCTTCCTAATCTCTCATTATTTCTATCCGATTGTACATTTTCCGATTGTCTTTTAGATTTTTTGTCTTTCATATCATCTCTGCTATTTGATCTATGACGCTTTTTAGTACTTCTATTACTGTCATGTTTCCTAGTACTACTATTACTGTCATGTTTTTTGTCTTTATTATCTCTTTTTTCAGATCCTAAATTTTTTTTCTCTTTATCATTATTATCATGTCTAGTTGGTTCGGACTTATCAACTCTTTTTCTATCACTATAATTCTTATCAGATTTATTTAGTTTATGATTTTCATATTTCTCTTTTTTAGTAGAATTTCTCTCACTGTCATTGTTTCTGTGGTTTCTAGAGCTCTCTCTAACATTATCATTTTTACTTATTGATTTTACTGTTGATCTACTTTTGCTACTGGCTCTAAGTTGTTCCTCAGTATGCTGATTTCTCCTTCTATCATGTTTTTCTTCACTTTTGCTTCTGCCTCGAAGCTGTCGATCACTTTCATATCTTTTTCGACTACTATACTCCCTTTCCTTCTTGTCTCTTACTTGTTTTTCTCTGTCTTCTTTCTTTTTGTATTTATCACTCTCATGTTTATTGTTTCGCAGATTTTCGCTCTCACCTTTATGACGGTGTCCGTATTTATCTCTATCAGTATCACGGTTATTATTTTTTGATTTATTTTGAAAGTGATTTCCCTTGATATTTCCATCTTGGTCAAAGTGTTGAACACCTCTGCCTTTACCAAGCCATCTCATTTTAGACACAGATTGTGAGAAATCAACATGTATACGTCTATCGTCAATCAATACATTATCCATTTTAAAGTAAGCATCTTCACAGGCTTTCTTATCTGCAAATTCTATAAACGCATACTGTAATGAATCACCAGTTTTTTTATCTCTTATAACTTCAGAACTTACAATTTTTCCAAATCTGCTGAAGATAAGTTCCAAATCTTCATCAATAGTAATAGGGTTCAGTTTACAAACAAAGAGTACATTTTCTGGGGGAGCCACATCTGCATCTGGCAAGTCACCAACAATTTCAAGAATAGTTGCTCTGGCTTTAGCTTCTTTTTCTTCAATGATTTCTTGGATTTCTTCTGCAGATTTGCCTTGAGTTTCGTCAATTTCTTCGTCAGGTGCAATTCGTCCACCTTTCAATCTTTCTGCACTAGGAGAAGGTGACCGAGATGGGGCTCGGAAACCAGCGGGGTCATTGAAAGGATCGTCTAATATTACAGTGTGAGTTATCCTTACGTCCTGGTAGGGTCTATGACTTTCATCACAAATAACTTCATTCAATTGCCGCAACACTTCTTGGCCTTCAGCCACCTCTCCAATTACACAGTGAACACCGTCCAAAGAATCTAAGTCAGTGCCAAGAGTGAAGAAAAATTGAGACCCAACCATCATGTCATCTGTACAAACCATTGATAAAAGACCGGCATTTGTATGACGAATTTTGGGCATTCTTTCACCAGAAAAGAACCTTTTCTCTGGTCCTTCTAATAAGCCAAAAATAGACTGGCCTCCCGACCCTTCACCAGTAGGATCACCTGTTTGGGCAATAAAGCCACTCCTGATAGTATGAAAGAGGTTAAAATTATAATATTTCATTTTGCATAGTTTTAAGAAATTTAGACATGTAACAGGACGCTGATCTAAATACAAATCCACAGTGATATCACCAAGCGTCGTTTCTATGACAACCGCCATCCTGTGCTGGATATTATCGCAATTTGGTAAATCGTTCACTGTTCTAAAATAACACAAAAGTAAACCATTTTCACAATTTTATTCTTCAAAAAAATATTTCTGACTTGACTTGACTGATTGACACATCACAAACATAACCTCAAATTTTTTCTTTTTCTTATTTTTGTTATGGCAATCTACTTTCCTCTTGGAAGTAATTTTTGCCAGTGTCATGTTTTGAATAGTTCAGTATTTCTAGATTTTCTAGTAGATTGTTTCAGTTTAACTTAAAATGCGGGTGCATCACATTCCAATGCTGCGTGGAGCATTTGGCAGCAAGTATATTAAGACAGTTTACTCGGTAAGTTTTGCCGAGGTAGCCACCACTACAATAAAAGTCTCAGCTTCACACAACCAAGATCGCGCCTATTTCCATTATCCCACATATTGTTCAGTTGCGTAGACACTTGTACCACAAAACTGCACCAATTTTAAGACACAATATCCACTATGAATCAATTTGCGAATAATTAAAATAATCACCGAACTGAACTCGACAAAATCCCGCCAAAAACTCACCTCAAATTTCAAAAGAAAGCCATAGACTAGGGTAGGGACACATCGATCCGATCCGCCCCCGGACCGCCTAACTCTCTCGCTTTGACTCTGGCTTTGGTTTATGACGTCAGTGCACTGTCCGTCCTTGTCATCGTGTTATGATATGACAGGGATGGATATAGTCTAACTATCCCTTTCCTGGGTTCCAAAAAGCAATTTATTAACAGTATCAAACAAAATCTTACATAATAAATTCTTTACATGACTAACCAAATGCATGATTTTATTATTTCTATGGGTTGGGTACACATACTAATATTACAAAAACTAATACAAACTAATAGTTATAAAATACAATAAACGAGCATTGGTTGTTGCTGTTTGTCCTTATGTCCATATTTCACTTCAATAGTTCTTAATATATTTGTTTACTTGAATTGCATTATCCCTTGAGAACCATTGGTATGTTAATAAGTTAAAAAAAAAAAAAAAAAAAAAATCGTCCATTTTGTTTCGAATCGATTAAGTAATTTGTTGGATAGTCGTAATTGGCCTTTAGAATTATGTTTTAAAATTGTAACTTAGACTGTAAGTGAGCTGTGTACTGTCCCTAATAAAAGAAAATAAAATAAAATAAAAATAAAATATCGCTCTGGCTAATGCTTTGAGTTAGGCGGTAGGGCCCCCGATCCTTTGAAAGATCGTGGGGTTACTATGTAACTTTGTTGCAATCAACTCTGACTGAAATCGCAGTTACATTGCTGCTTTAGTTAAGAACCAATGTGACAACTATCTTATTTAAAGCAGCAATGTAACTGCGTTTTCAAACGATTTCAATTGAGAAAATTGTTAGCAACATACTTACGTAATCAACCAACGGATCGGCAGACATTCAATCCGGCGTTTTTTGGATCGGATTGAGGCTATACTATACGATTTTTTGCCGGATCGATACAAAACTAAATCGATTGAAAATCGGATCGCTTGGATCGCATGAATTAAAGTGCGGTTTGTTTACAAAAAAATGGGTACTTACTTATTTTTATTTATTTAATCTTTATTGCTTATGTATAAAATACAGCAAATGGCGGACTTAATGCTAAAAAGGCATTCTCTCCCAGTCAACCAGAGAGGATGTGACAATGAAAAATGTGCAGGCAATAAAGCGAATTGATAAATATGAATAATAATAATATTCTAGTTATACCTAAGTCCTATAACATAGATTAAATATATATTATAACTAGCTTCCGCCCGCGACTTCGTCTGCGTGGAAAGTTTTTTTGCTATCCCTCGGGAACATAACTTTTTTTCGGGATGAAAGGTACCCTATGTCTTTCTCTATACTCCTGACAATGTGTATGCAAAATTTCATGATAATCGGTTCAGTAGTTAAGACGTGAAGGCGTAACAAACAAACAAACAAACAAACGGACTTTCGCATTTATAATATTAGTAAGGATATAAATACAAATATATATACATACATATGCAATACAAATATTTATTTAAGTAGGTAATAGAAGAGGTCAGATTCCAAGGGAGCTAGCGTAGAGAATAAAGATAATGTTCACAAACCAGTCTCTTAAAAGTGAACTTGCTGGGGGCTTTCCGAATATTCGTGGGTAGGGCGTTTCACAGTCGAATAGCCGTAAGGGTCGAATAGCCGTACTTACTTAGGTTTATTTGTGACGAAATTTATCTTTATGTGCATTTTAGAATTTGGCCGAAGGCGACGGCTACACGCATAGTAAATACTGTGATCCGTAAATTTTAACCAAGGGGCTGACAGCTTTAGTTCCATCCCAAGAGTTTTGGCGCTAGCGTCGTGGTTTGGACTTGTATGTATTGGATTTATCTGTGTGTGTGTATTGTCAGTGTGTGCGTGACTGTGACAGACATGACAGTTCTTCGGTCCAGTTGTTTTATTTCAAAGAAAAAACTTATTTTATTGTTTTAATTCTATATTTCTTTGAGTTGCTCGCTTCATTGGTTGTTTTGGTCCCCACAAATCCTGATTTAGTTGAACTCGGCGACAATAAGTTACTAAAGAAACGCATTTGTGTATAGCTTTTTGACGAAACTCAGTTTGAAGAAGTTGGCGATATAAATTCGTCAATACATTTTCCTTGTTTAATCAAATAGCAAAACGCAAATGCAGAAATTGTATGGTGTTTCACTTACTACCGAAGGTAAGTTTCTATCTTAATAATAAAAAAGTTAAGTGTTCCTCTCCATGTTAAAATAGGTAGGTACCTACATACCTACTTTTCTCCCACATTGAGTCAAGGTACAGGGTAATGCATCTTAATAGTAATTTATATAAAATCAATAAACTTACAACAATAAATAATATATTTCCAAAAAATGTCAGTTGAAGATGTATTGTAATTGTAAAGGTACATAGTTAAAACATTCCTACCTAAAATCTTTAGTTAAGGGAGGTCTCGTTGTCATCTCATGGTCAATGAGGCTGTCATTTCTGTAGTGTTTCTGTCAGACCTTACTACTTATGATTCGACCAGACCATAACTTTAAGAATCTACTGAGTATTTGGTCGTTAACCTTAAAAGTTCTGTATTATAATATTTACATTCATTGTTATTATTTCAGTGTACATGGTAGAAAAGGAGCATAACTACTGTCACCCAGGATCAAGTACAGGATATTAGTAGTCGGTTTCTAATTAGATAATCAGCCCGCGGATCGACAATCTCGGCGGGCTGATTATCTAATTAGAAACCACCTAGCGACCGGTTGCAGTTCATAGATGATAGTGAACCATTGCTACTTCTTTTTGGATTAAAAAAAAACATACCAAAGAAAAGTAGCAATGTATGTGGAATGAAACCGGTCGCTAAATAGTTTCTTTTTAGATAATCAGGGTGCGGATCGTGCATCTCTACCATAGATCACGCCATAGACTACACTAATGGCAAAAAATCATCGTCTATACAGCCAACCAAGTAAACTAGGAGATTAGCAACTTGTGTGTTGGTGAATAACAACAGCGACATTCTCAATATAAAAATATCAAAAATTCAAAATTAACCACTTTGGCCTGTAGCAAGAACCTTATATTCATAGAATATGAATATAAGGTTCTTGGCCTGTAGGCTGATTGTCTAACTTTGTTGCAATCACCTTTGACAGAAATCGCAGTGACATTGCTGCTTTAGTAAGAACCAATGTGACAACTATCTTACTTAAAGGAGCGATGCAACTGCGATTTCAATCGAGAATTGTTAGCAACAGAGATACGTAATCGGTGGGCTGTTCATAGAATATTTTTCTATTAAATTAATAATGACATTTTGGTTTTATAAACGTCGCTGTTGTTATTCACCACGCAAGTTGCTAATCACCCCAGTTTACCGTTAAGTCAATATTTATGCTGATTTTGATATATTTTGTTGACAGTCTAGTGTGTAATATTGATGGATTGATGAAACAAATAATAATAATAATAATAATCATTTAATTCTCACCATAATTTAACAATTTAACATAAACATAAATATCACGACACGATCCAGTATCGTGTGATAAAATATCGTGTTTTATCACACGATACTGGATGACGTCGTGATATTGATGATATATTGACGTGTAGGAAATGCCAAGATTGAATCGAACTCAAACCGAAACCGAGTAAGTGCGTGAACATCTTTAGGGTGACGGCTACACGCATGGTAAATAATGTGATCCATCGCCATAGAGTAAATTTTAACAATGGACAGTAATTTGTATGGAATGTTCAATATTTTACTTTCCATAGTTAAACTGTACTCTGTGGCGATGGATCACAGTATTTACTATGCGTGTAGCCGTCACCTAGGCGAACGCATGGTAAATACTGTGATCCATCAGTATTTAATCAGGGGCCTGTTTCATAAAATATTATAAAATAGGGCCTATTCACATTCACCATAGTAGTAGTATGTTGGGGTAGAATTTTGTTTCATAATAAATAAAAAAACATAAATTCTACCACAATAACAGCAATAGTAAATTATTATATTAAAACCATTTTTTTTTATGAAATAATATTTTATGAAATAGGCTCCTGATTAAATACTGATAATCAGTGTATTTATCATGCGTGTAGGGTTCGCACCATTTTGTCTATTGAGTGAGTGAAGCGCCATCTTTTGAACATAGTACGGAAATATAATTCTTTGAAAGCGCCACCTAGTAGAATTTCTTAATCACTAACATCTTAACTTTTAGCATGCTGTCACGTCACTTGTGGTGCTGCGCAAATGGATTGGAGTTTTCATCACATCAAGCTAGATGTCGTTAAGGAGATTAAATTTAATAAAAAATATACCTGTATTTAAAGGTGCCTTCCCACGGTGCGTGCTACCACGCACCGCACCGAGCCGCACGAGGGCGAGCACGGGCGCACCGTGGGAAACGCTGGCACGGGCCGTGCGTCGTTCGGCCATGTTCGGCGCACGGCCCGCTGTACCGTTTTCCCACGGTGCGCCCGCGTCCGTGCAACGACGCACGAGTGATGATGGCACAGTACAAATAGTCGAAAAATTACGTAGGTACTATTTGTTTATTGATTGAAATACCTGTGCTTACTATGGTAAAGTGCAGATAGTGCTGTTTTTATTATATTTATATGTAAGTAACCAATTAATTCAGAGATAAAAAATCCGAAAGCTCCGAAATATAAGATTAAATATAAGTAAGTACTTTAAATACTGTTTAGTATATAGGTATTACCTACTAACTATGGCCAAAAGGATTTGTAACTAATTTTTTATACAGGCTGTTTGGTAATAGCTTTATAAAGCCGAATAATTATGGTAGGTAAGGACCATCAAACTGAATAAGTTTTACCATGGGACCAACTCTGAAATCGCGAAAAAAATCTGCTATTCTATACATTTTGATATTTTCGTTATTAATTTTTGTATGAAACAGCTGATTTTTTTCGCATTTCAGAGTTGGTCCCATAGTAAAAGTTGTTCAGTTTGATGGTCCCTATCTACCATATTCGGCTTTATTAGGCTAACTAAAAACCCTATATAGGTTTTACGCAATTTTTTGTTTTTTGTTTTCACTATTAGTTTCGTAATTTGCTAACCTAGGTATTTTATTGCTTAGAAAGTATTTCGCATTGAAGGTAGACCCTATATAAAATTGATTCTAAAATATTATTATTAATAATAATAATAAAAACACTTAATTGCACACTAAGACAGGACATATACAAAGAAAAACAGCAAAGCTAAAAAGCAATTTACGTAATACGTACAATCACAAAACTAGAAAGATACGAAAGTACTTAGATGAAATTAAAATACTGTAGGTAATTATTTAAAGGCCAGGGCCGATTGACTACTGATCCTGAGTATATTTGTTCTGTGCTATTGATAGATATCATACTATGACGCGCGGCATATTGACAAAGGTGACGAGCCGCCACGAATGGGTATAACAACTCTGAAAAGATTTCTGACATAAAAATAATGGTAATATCCAAAGATAGACTATAAAACCTCGTATACAGATACCAAATGGTCCGAGAGTAATTTATTAGCTCGAAATAAAAAACTAGCTTTGTTAAAAAATATTTATTTTATTCTGTTTTTTATAATAATATCTTATAGACTTTTTTAAGTACTTCTGTTTTGGACTTAGTCTGTATTCTATAAAATATAGTGTTGATTTTTCAAATTAATTCTTCCTTTGATGCTGCATTGTTGCATTAAAGTTCTTTTAATTTTCTTTTTATACCACTACCTATCTAGTTGATAAGAAATTGTCGACTATTTACAAGAAATTTATTTTTGTTTAATTTTTATTGTCATGATTATGTAACGAATAGTGATGCGTTACATAATCATCACGATAAAAATTAACCAGGCAATGGCAATGTCATTAATTCGGTAACGCGTCCACAGAACAAAGAAAAAATTTTTCTTCGTATTCGTCAGGAATTATATCTTAGAGATTATTTTATTATATTTATTACATATAAATAATTCCCATTTTTTGTTAGTAAAGGCTTTGATGGCTGTTGTTTGTTTGATATTTTTCTTTTTTAGTTTTGAGTATTTCGAGCGTGCAATAAATAGCATAAGCGCCAATTCATACAACAAAGATAATTCTATAAAGTGAAATTACAGTAGTTTATTGAAAAAGTGATTTATCAGATTTATTGGCAGTTTTATTATTGCCTACTAGATAATCAGTGGAAACCGTCATGTTATTAGGAGCTAATTAATGGTTATTGTGTTTTAAGTCTTGATTTATTCATATTTAGTCAATTTTTCATGAAAACTGGAAGATTTTTGTTTCCAAATGTCTCTTAATAAAAACAAAATTTCTCAAAACTTGCATTTTCTTAAACCTTATACTGTCATAACTCAAAATTCTAGAGTTTATTTTTCATTATTTCAAGATACTGAGTATACAATTTTGTAGGCCTTGGAAAGCTTTTAAATATCCTACAAGGGTTCTTAGCAATTCGGATTAGTTTTTAAGTTATTAACCGAATAGTGAAAAAATTGTCAAGTCCAACTTCTTTTGTCTGTTTCTCAACAATGTGTATTTATGAGACTATTTGAGCGGAGGTGCGATATGTGTATTTTTAACACTTTTGGATGATGGATGATAACACGAATGGATTCCAAAGTTGAATTACACATGTCAGACGTTAACTGCTCAATAGAAGCAGATGTTTGTCTAGCCAAATTATTGGCTAGTTGTTTAAAATAAAAAGATAGCGATAATGCTATTTGTCTCGTAAAAGAAGAAGGCAGATAATATTTATCTTTTGTCAAGTAAAAATTGTAAAATAATTTATTAATGTCAATTAAATGCAGCTGTTGGCTATTATAAAATGCCACTGTATTTAAAGATAGATTCAAATTAAATCTTACATTATTTTCCACCTGTGACAGACTTTTGCTGTAGGGAAATGTAAACAATATCACTTTACTAACATTCAGAGAACAGAGGGAATCACAATATGTCATCAATTGGTTTTTGTTGACCTTACCCCTATTTCCAATTAAAATTATCAAGTTAGTGTTATCACTGAATGATTTTTTTACAACTATATTCATAATGTCATCTAAAGTGGACCCAGGCATACAATAATTAATAACATTTTCCCCTAATTGATTTTGTATCAATTGGCCTAAGTTCTTTCCAATTTCATCACAATACATAATGTATTGTGATGACATTGGTTTACTGCAATCATCTTTTATACATGAACTAGTTTTGCTTGCGCTTAATATACTATTGGAAATATTAGAAACTTCAGGCTGACACACCGAGTAAGTAGTTGCACACTCTGGGGCAGACTGAGTAGATGCTTCTTTTGTTATTAAATCAACATTTCGGTTTAAACAGCTACAGTTCTGTTTTTTGCCGAGGGACTCAAACCGGTCTGTATTAAAATTACACATATCAATCATATAATTTGCAGCTAGCTTTTGGTAAACTAACTGCTTACGAGAAAACTCACTCAAGCAAATACATTTCCCTAAGTGACAGTTCTAAATTGTCAATTTTTTCACCTAACCGATTATTAACCATTTCACATTCTTTGTTTTTATTACATGTAACCCTATTTATTACATTTAATTGCTCTAACAATGACTTGCGTTCTTTTCTCAAATGTGAATATTTACAATAATAGTTTTGCCTTTTTATCAACTTTTGAGTTTTCCTAATGTATCTATTTAACTTAATGTATTTTTTTATTTTTTTCCCGCTATTCAGTTGACAGTTATTTCTACTCATAATTGATTTATCATCAAGGTTGCAATATTATATATTGCAAGGTTGCAATTCTGCAATCCAGGATCCTGTCTGTTATATGTAGGTTACATACTTGCTTTGCTACCCTTCCTGATCACACATAGGTACCTACCTAGATACTACCTACATTAGGTACCTACTAGAACGGGATGCTATGCTACCTTGGGAAAGGGTAGACAGACGGACAAACCAGAGAGAGATCCTTTATGGATTCCATTTTTAGGGTTCCGTACCTCAAATAGATAAAACGGAACCCTTTTATAGGATCACTTTCATGTAGGTATGTCTGTCTGTCTGTCTGTCCGTTAGTCTGTTAAAACCCTTTATCTCGGGAACGCGTAAATGTATCGAGTTGAAATTAAAATCAATCATATTATTATACTGAAGTCTACGGTCCCTTGAAGCTGTGAAGAAATCAAACTTCTAAGTTTACGTAAAAAAAGATACTGACGGCCGTTTATGCCGCGACAAACGCATATTTCTACACTCTCAAGGGAATCAAAATTCATAGGGTAGGTAGGTACCTACTTCCCGTTAACCTAGAATTATGAAATTTAATATTACTTATTCTACAAATACAGGTTATACAAATACAAATACATATTGTCTTATTCTACAAATACATACAAAACTATACATTTGTAATTAAAATCATAAAAATATGAAGTTTGTACGAAATCCTCGGTGGGTGGGCGAGTTCGAGTCGCACTTGTCCAGTTTTTCCTTTTGATATAGAAAATCTTTAAAAAGAAACTGAACACTTACATAATTTTTAAATGCACAGTAGGTAGGTAGCACAGTAGGTACTTACCAATCAAATTCAAACGGTCTACCGTTTGAATGAGATAGGTAAGTACCTACTGTGCTTAGTATTCAATAGAAGTCGATTTCGATTAGCATGGGCATCATATTTATAGTGATTTGCAATATCGAGGTGTCGCAGGCAGGACATGCAATTCGCTCTATAGATACCGTATACCTACTCACATTTCTAGAAAATCTAATAAAGGCCGACCCACCCTCCTACCGTTTCGCCCCTAATAAAGTGAAGTATTGAAAATTTACCAACCATTCTTCGAGAATATAAGGTTAGCCCAGCATGAATGACGATCTCACGTAAAATTTGTACACGTACAATGTAATTTAGAATTTACTGGTATGTGTTAAAGTTGATTTTTGATGGTATACTGGAGTGGTTCGAAATTGTTTCTGGTGAGGTTACGCATCGAAATAATAAAATATAGCGCGGATATAGGAAAATATGACATAAACAAGGTGACGGGCACTTGGGTCAGACTGTTTACGATTGCTATTAAATTGACGTAGGTACTTAGATTAGATTCTACCAAAATAGCACTAAAATGTAGAGGCTGTAGTTTTTTCTGTGTTCATGCATAATTTCTAAAAGGGCAAACAATATATTCCCTAAATTAATATTAGTGAAATAGTTTATTTGGGCAAGTATTTCTCTTAAAATTTAATCTTTCCTACTTATTATCGTTATCCCTTAGAATAATAACACCTAGAACGATAGTTCTCTACAAAGCGAACTGTCAAAAGTGAGGCAACTAAAATAGCCAAAATGGCTCCGTTTTTAGATTGTTATTCTACATTATTACCTATTAATACCGATAAGTATACAACAGTTTAAATTTTCCCATATTTATAAGATTAGTTACTATATTATTGGGTTTCATTTACGATTAGTTAACGTATGAAGGATATAAATTTGAAAACTAAGCCATTCTGGCTTGGTATTAGTTGCCTCACTTTGCATACGAGGACACGGCTTCTAGGTGTTATTATTCTAAGCTTAATCCATATGGTTTTGTTTTATCTATGTAAGTAATTGTAATTTTCTATTTGGTATTTATTTTTCTATAGAAAGTTAGGTATAATACTAACCGTTAGTTATTATAGTAGGTATAAATAGGTACTTAGCCTTAAGTTAACCTATCTTTCTATAGAAAAACAAATCATCATCGTTAGTAAGTTGCCGGAACACAAGAATGAACTGACTTAGGTAAGATGGTCACCACCAACCTAACAGAGTACAAAAATAATACAGAATATCCATAGAGAAATAAACCACCGAACACAATACAAATGTTTCGGTTAGCGGGTAGGTTAAAGTGTTGTTTGTTGCGTGACGTGACAGAGTGGCGTGACACGCGGCCAACAATGTTGGCGCAACATACGGTGTGCCTCGTGAATTCGCAATGGCAAACATTTGCACGGGTGATTGCGATAGATGTTTATTGTCAGTCGTTTTTGCACGTAGTTATGGCAACGTGAAAACTGTGTAAACTTATCCTAAAATATCGATGAATAAACTATGTAAAGTTTAGAACCAATTTCCTTCCGCGTACTCTGGAATGAATTCCTGAAAATCACATTAAGAAATACTCACTTCTCAAGCTTACACTTACTAGACGCTTACGCTCACTAGACATGAAATAAAACACTTTTTAACGGATACTAGCGCAGTTTCATTGAAAGTACCTACTTTGGTATTTAGTTGGTAGGTATTTGGTTAGATTTTTTATTTTCCCGACATTTCGGCACCTTTGCGTCGATCGTGAAAACCGCGCTAGGATCCGTTAAAAAGTGTTTTATTTCATCACATTAAGAATTTTTGATGTTTCTGATATTGAAACATTAGGCGAGTATTGAATGAATAATTAGGTGCTTTACTAAAAAAAAATCGGTTGGCACTCCGGGAGTGCCGGCAGAAGTGAAAACTTAAATATTAACGTTGTGCATTTTTGATATTTTGAAATTAGCGGCAAAGGATTAAAATTATTTCTTTCCTATTACTATACAGTCACACAATTTAATCAGTTTGTAATAAGAGAAAAATTCTAGAGATTTCGCGCCAGTAGTGGCCTTTGTAATTTCTACATGCACGCATTCTACGATTTAAACCATAGACATAGTTTTTTTTTCTATGATTTAAACTTATAGTCACAGAGTATAAATAAGTCTATGATTTCACCGATCCCTGCTATTAGTTCCATTTTCAAAATTAGCGCGTGGCTGGTGACACAAGTGTTTACGTCATAAAATGACGCGCCGCCATTTTCAACGCGCCCCGTAGAAAGAGAGGGGGTACTTCCGCCGAGAGCTGTCTTCTCTCCATCCGTCACATCCGTCTTACGCATTTTCGATCAGCCACGTGATTCCTGACGCGAGTTCAGCATTTTTTCCACACAAAAAAAGTGCACAACGCCGCTAAAGAAGTTTTCACTTCAAATATGTTCTTACATTCGTGGGTCATTTTGCTTGTAAAGGTTTAGATGCAGTATTTTCTATTTCATCTAAAACTATAAATTTTATTTCCAGAGTGCAGATCTATAACGTAATTATTAATTAAAGGTAAGCCCATCGACCGCAAACTGACTGAATACCTATTTGAATTAGTAGACAGACTCACACGTCGTTAAACTTTATAAATCATTTTAAATTCTCCAGTTATTAAAAGTAACTTTTACTGACATTTATCGCCTGACAAATGGAAACTACTGCAGTGAGTTTTTCAAAACTCTACATATAAAAGGCTATTGAAATCTCGCAAGACTGCCCCGCGTATCACGGCGCATAAAACAATGTTGATACCCAACAGAACGATATTATCTACATGAAAAAGCAATCAAATCGCGAGTGTGCGTCAAACCGAGCCAGCAATAACGCTGGATGTATTTTTAAGGAGGCTAGGGTGTGACGTGCACATTTCCATACAAATGCTGCATAATTTACGGACGACACGAATACGCCTTATAAAATTCTCACTTTACGAGATTCATTATGCGAAACCGTCAAACTAACGCGGTGGAGCGCGAAGTTATTTTTTTTACGAGAAGCAAAATTTTAATTTATTCATGTTACACTTTGAGTTAAAGCTTTTGTTTTTAGTAGCGGTTACTGCAGATATAACAATGCATTATGAAAAAATAATCACGTTGAGAAGTTTATGATAACACTCTCAATCAACTAAATTGATTTGGCCGCATAATCTATTTTCATTTACTTTTTAATATCCCATGTCCACAGACCATACAACAAATACTACGTATGTCCAACAGTCTTTTGTTTCTCTTCGAGCTTAGAGCATTCTTCGAGCGTATTATGTATGTCGTAACTATCGTTTAAAACAGGAACTTTTCAGGCTCTTTGATCTTGTTTGTCCACTAATTGCAATTTTTTTTGTGCTTATTACGATTTACGATACGTAATATCAGCTACCCATAATAAAAACCAAAACACAAGCCAATAAAGTCAAAGAGCAAACGCCCCACAGTTTGATTTAATCTGTTTAGAGCGCGCATAAAACGTTGCCGATAAAATAAAGTGAGAGGCTCGCGAAATCTTGTCTTATCGCCACCGAGCAAGATTACACATAAAAATGTTAAATGATCTCGAACGCGTATTGAAAAAATCGAGGGGAAAAGCCCCGGGAAATTGCTTATTGGCCGTACAACCAACTATGGTGCATCAAAATCTAAGTTTAATAGTGCTTACTAGGCCTAGTTTTAAGTTTGATATTATAGGTATATGATTAGTTATTGTGTACGAAGTATTGGTATCGCGACAGTAGACTGGTTATGATTTATTTCAGGATGGCACAGAATTTAACTTTTTTAGAATATAAAAAAAATATAATATTTAGTAGGTAACCAAAATTAAAATGAAACTATATAATTATATACATACATTTCTATACTTGCTGGTCTCTACTATGTCTACAGCGCAAATGATTTTATTTAAATTTTATTGTTTTAGCAACAAATAAATAAAATCGCGTAGCTCTAAGTAAAGTTCACTTGTTTTTTAAGCAATAATGAGTATTTTAAAGTTGTATTAGACAGAGTCAAGCTATAAACGGTTCGAACCTTATTGAAACAAATGTTGCAATCAAACTTCTTTTTAGGGTCAAACCATAAAGTTAATATTCCACTGGAATAGAGGAACAGAGTTCGCTTGGCTGCGACACCAAAAGTGACATGAGCCAGTGTGTGAAAATTTGTAAACGTGTGCGTGAACTTTAGAGATGCCCTGAAGTCCATTTTAGATTGTCGATAACCATAATGTATTATTGCTCTAATAAATAAAACACAAACAAGATTTTGAACAATTTTATTTAAATAATTTATTAAAGTCTCCTTGAGGCTCCCAGCCTATTCTATTTATGACATTTATCCAGTAACTTAATCACTGGATTTACAGGAAACCTGGAAATATTGTTAAATTAGTACTTAAGTAGGTATAATTTACCATTTGAAAACTGTCGGTTAAAAGCAGCTTTAGATAAAACTATCAATGTTCACAAAGACAAACAAGGTTATGTTGGAAATCATCGACATGAGTATCGATAATATAATAATTTTTGATCAATCTCTACGCCTTATTTTCTCAAGTTCACGGACATAATATCTTTTTATCTAACACATAATGTTTAGAAATCAGCCTTTATTTAGAAAATAGGCGGTTAATAGCAAGATATTAGTGTATTACATAGTGTGTTTAGGAATATATTCAACTAAAATATGAAATATGAAAATGGTACTTGTACAATCTTATTTACCTGTGTAATGAGTGTTTATTTGGGTTGTTGTCGTAAGTAACATTACAATTCAGTACAGAACACGACACCATTATTGATTTATATAGCTTTATGAGCCAAACCGATCAGATCGCGGTCAAAATAACAAAATAATCGTGTGGACGCTTTTCACCAAGATGATAACAGACGATAAATGAAGTCAAACTAGGTTCTACTGTCATTTTCTTTTAACTCTTTCTCGCACATCGCATAAGCCGTAAGAATCGGTTTCTCACTCGCACCACTGTCCGTCTACTTGAGCGTAGCGAAATTTTTCTATGTCTATGGGTCAAACGTTATAATTCATTTGTTAGTCCGTCTGTCGTCTGTCACAAAGCTCTAGCAATAGACTTCATATTTGCACCAAAGATCTGTCTTGACCATGGAAATAGTACTATAAACCGGAATGAGCGCTTCGCCCCAAAACGAGCCGACAGAGAGGTCAAGTAGATGTATGTGTCCTTTTCTTCATTAGGGTGACCAAAACGTATGGTTGGCCGGAGACATACATAATACTTTAAACTGTTTAATATAAACTTAAAGTAGTTCTTTATTTATAATTAACACTTTTTACCGCGTTTTTATTAGGTTGCTTGCTCTTTTGTTTGTTTGAGCACAAATTTTGCAAACGATTTTATACCAAATTCCCGATGAGCTAGAGACTTGAAACTTTGAACACAGGTCAGAAATGGAAGGAAATGCAATATTACAGTGTCATTGAGGTGATCTGATAATGGAGCCGGAAGAACGCCACAGGAACTCTATGATGAATAAAACTATACAACCCCATCGTGTTTGGGCTTATTAGAATTGTCTTGACAAGTACTCTGACGGGAGACGAGGTTCAGGGTCGGATGATGAAGTCTGGATTCCATGCCATAGGAACTCAATATTGAAATCATGCAACCCCATCGATTTTGGGCTCGTTTGAATCGTCTTGACGAGTGCTCTGTTGGGTAATAGTATCCAAGAGTCTGATGATGGAGCCGGAAGAAGGCCACAGGAACTCTGCAATAAAACCTTTCAACCCCATCGAGTTTGGACTCGTTTGAATGGTCTTGACGAGTACTCTGATAGGCGGTGGTATATTTTTAGTTTAGCTCGTTAACTAAAAAAAGAAAATTAATATTTATTTTAAAAAAATATTTTTTATCACGTTTTCATTAAGTTGCTTTTTTGTTTTTATTTTTTAAATATGGTAATTCAACCAATTAAAATCTAGTTTATTCAATCCAATTTAATTTCAAGTGTAAATAATTACGCAACTTTAAAGTTTATTCCAATTTTGAATAAAAATTCAATGTGCGTGAACTTCGGAAAAACAAATAAATGTTGGAAAAACAAGTAAAAGTAGGAAAACATTGTCTAGTGATCTGTAGTTAAAAAAAGATGGAAACGATTTTCGACTTTATTGACGTTTGAAATTCGATTGTATAATTCGATCCCATAATTATACTTGTACAATTACTTTGCTGTTTCATTAAAAACTGTTATTTTGGTAAAGATGTCAATAAGGTCTAAAATACTTGCACCAATTTCTTTACTTGTGAAATTAATAAAATGGGTGCAAGAGATTTACGAAGACACAATGGTAAAAATATAAAAAAAAAAACAAAATGGCGGCCAACTATATTGTTCGTGGGCCGATTTTATGAAACTCGATTTTGTTACTATTTTAATCAAAATATAACAAAGAAATGTTAAAAATATAAAAAAATATGGCAGCCAACTCTTTTATTTGTGGGCTGATTTGAATGAAACTCGGTTTTTAGTACTAATTTGACAAGAAAATAATAACACAATATGTATTGAAAAATTAAAAAATCTAAGATGGCAGCCAACTTGTTTGTTTTTGGGCCGATTTCGATGAAACTCGGTTTTTGGCAATATTTTGACAAAAAATAACAACGCAATTTTCAAAATACTATAAATCTAAGATGGCGGCCAACTTTATTGTTTTGTTGGGCCGATTTCGATGAAACTCGGTTTTTGGGTACAATTTTGACAAGAAAAACCAAGTTTCATCGAAATCGGCCCAAAAACAAAAAAGTTGACCGCCATCTTGGATTTTTAAAATTTTCAACATTGTGTTGTTATTTTCTTGTCAAAATCGTACCAAAAACCGAGTTTCATCAAAATCGGCCCAAAAACAAAAAAGTTGACCGCCATCTTGGATTTATTAAATTTTCAACATTGCGTTGTTATGTTCTTGTCAAAATCGTACCAAAAACCGAGTTTCATTAAAGTCGGCACAAAAACAAAAAAGTTGGCCGCCATCTTCGATTTTTAGTTTTTTAAAAATTGCGTTGTTATTTTCTTGTCAAAATAGTTCCAAAAACCAAGTTTCATCGAAATCGGCCCAAAAACAAAAAAGTTGCCCGCCGTCTTGGATTTTTAGTTTTTTAAAAATTGCGTTGTTATTTTCTTGTCAAAATAGTTCCGAAAACCAAGTTTCATCGAAATCAGACCATAAACAAAAAAGTTGGCCGCCATCTTGAATTTTAATATTTTAAAAATGCTTTGTTATTTTCTTATCAAAATAGTGCCAAAAACCGAGTTTCATCGAAATCGGCCCATAAACAAAAAAGTTGGCCGCCATCTTGAATTTTTTAATATTTAAAAAATGCGTTGTTATTTTCTTATCAAAATAGTGCCAAAAACCGAGTTTCATCGAAATCGGCCCATAAACAAAAAAGTTGGCTGCCATCTTGAATTTTTTAATATTTTAAAAATGCGTTGTTATTTTCTTATCAAAATAGTGCCAAAAACCGCGTTACATCGAAATCGGACCATAAACAAAAAAGTTGGCCGCCATCTTGAAATTTTAAAAATGCTTTGTTTATTTCTTATCAAAATAGTGCCAAAAACCGAGTTTCATCGAAATCGGCCCATAAACAAAAAAGTTGGCCGCCATCTTGAATTTTTTAATATTTAAAAAATGCGTTGTTATTTTCTTATCAAAATAGTGCCAAAAACCGAGTTTCATCGAAATCGGCCCATAAACAAAAAAGTTGGCCGCCATCTTGAATTTTTTAATATTTTAAAAAATGCGTTGTTATTTTCTTATCAAAATAGTGCCAAAAACCGAGTTTCATCGAAATCGGCGCATAAACAAAAAAGTTGGCCGCCATCTTGAATTTTTTAATATTTTAAAAAATGCGTTGTTATTTTCTTATCAAAATAGTGCCAAAAACCGAGTTTCATCGAAATCGGCGCATAAACATGAATTTGATTATTAATATAAACTTTACCCCTCGCCTGCGACTTCCAGTTATTTCCATTGATAGAACAATTTCGTTTTTGGGAAATCAGAAATGGTGTAGTATTTATGGTCACCCTAGTTTTGTAAAGGAATATTTCCCGAATATTGAAATTCTAAAATTGAAATTTGGCGCCAAAGTCAAAATCGGATCGGAGTTGCCAGGATTGACACTTGAATTTATACAACTACAATAATGCTGATTAGCATTATTGTAGAAATCTAATTAAATCAAAAGAGTAAGTTTAGTTTTATTTTACAATTACTATGTGTTATTCTAAATTAATATTTAAGTAGTATATTTTCAATATTCCACTCCGAATCCTTAACTTTGACACACTACGTGATTGGTAACGTACATTTTTTTTTTCTACTATCGTGGTATTATTGTTTTGTAATGGCAATTGTGCGAACGAGACACCGACCTCCACCTAGTGTTGTTTCATTCACACAGTAGAGTCTTCAGTCAATGTCATCGATAGAATTTAAACTCTATGACGAAGGCAATACAGTTGAATTTCTTTTAAACGTATTGTGAAAATTTTTGTTTAGTACTCACTCCCTTTATGAACCTCCTTGGTCTTGACGTCCAAAGCTAGTAATATTAGGTATTAAAAAATATTTTAGAAGGGGAGTCCCATACAAGTTTAAGTGATTTTTAACCAAATGTGTGGGTATCGTTGTTTAGAGCCTTAGAGCATTAAATAAGTTTAGAAATCGTAACGTAGACACAGGCTATATTTTTATTTTAAAAAATACCAGAAAACAAAGGCTTTAAAGCCACCAAAGTCAGCGTTTTATTCCCAAATTTTGTTAAGGTACGTTGGGTAAAGAACAGATCGAGTCAAGATCGGATAATTCAAATAACTCCCAAACGTGGCAATATGCACTTCCCCCAGGCAACTTTTTTTCGATTTTATGATGTGTTTATTCGTTTTCTGCTTATATTGTGAATATGAAATAACTTTATAACGTGTAGCGATTATATAAAACTGATAAATTCAATTGTATGATGATTGATGCCTGTAAGCTGAGATCCGATCTTTCCCCTCATGGTTGAAGATAGGATTTACGTACTTTTATCCTATTTTTAATATAGAAATAGTATTTTAATTATTGTAATTAAACTACTTATCTTTTTTTAATTCTTCGGTATAGTCATAATACGGATAAAACTTGATATTTCCAATGACAACTTCCGTTTTAAGCCACACAGACGTTTTTAAATAGTAGTCCAACTTTCCCCCGCTATGGTCCGGTGTTTACCTGGTATTTTGATTAGCAATCCTAATTTTAACAAAGGTATAGCTTGGCAACCGCTTACGTAAAAGAAACTTGAAAAATGCTGATAGATAGTACATTTAATCCTTAACAACAGAAGCTCAATTTGATTTGAAAATAATTTTTAGGAAATGAAGAAAAAAATATTTGCTGCAACCTCTTCAACTAACCGAAAAACAGTCCAACCTTACCCCAAACAAACTTTACGGAGTATTTTTTTAACTTCCCATTAATCTAGATCCTTGGTGATAATGTTAATTATTATGTAAATTTTATCAACAAATACTTACCAGTAATTTGATAAATCTGTATGTTTTTTAAATTTGAGATTTTAGCATTTGCAATGCTATTTTTATACAATACTAAATAATATACTGTGGAATAAAATACGACTCGCACCAGTTCATATACTCGAACGGGAATCGAACACGCGACCTTTGGAGACTTCCAAAGGTCGCGTGTTCGATTCCCGTTCGGAACTCGGTCCAATGCTCTTACTGCTGAGCTACCGAGTCACCCTGTAGTGTATTGTATAAATCTGTATATTGTTAAAGTATATTTTCCAAACTGACTACTGACTCTAACATCCCAGTACCCTTAGCACGAACAGCTATCGAGAAAAAAAAGCACGTAAAAGTACTCGATACGATAGAGTATTCTCTATGGGAAATTTCATTTCGCTTTACGGCGATAGATGGCGCTGTACAAGTTTCCCATACAAAATGTCTCTATCGAATGTTTTTACGCATGTTATTTTTTCGATAGCTGTTCGTGCTATAAGGGTACAGTTCATTTTAGCGTGCGGCGTGTAGCGAGGCCGGCGGGGCGCAGTGTTCGTGACAGGTCGACAACGTCGCGCTTGTCGACTTTCTTGAAATCTAATCTCTGCGCCTAATTTCGATCTCACGCCCGAAATATACACACCAACGTCATGCTCGGGAACGTTTATGTAATTTTCTTGGAATATTTGGTAAAAGAGTGGGAGTTTTGGGGCGTCTTGAAGTGTTTTATTTATGTTTACTGGTAAAACTGATGACTATTACGCTGTAATTATGCGTAATTCGTATTATGTTATTTAACACTAACGTTTTTCAAGGTTTGCTTATAATTTTGTAATCATAAATTACAAAATTATGGGTACCCAACCTATAGTAAGAAACACATATGATTCAAGGGGTGAGTGGAAAAAGTGTTATCTGTCAAAACTGAAAAAAACGAATTTTGCATGAATATAGGGTTTAAGAGATGATAAATCGACTGATAAGCTTAATTGATTAGTAAAATTGCTTAGTAAAATAGCAAAGGTGTTAACTGACAAAAATGTATACATTTCAAGCCTTAACATTATTTTCAAACACTCATAACCATAACTCATTTTAAAGTTTTTGTTAGTTAACACCTTTGCCCACTTACCCCTTCAATTAGAAACTTACTAATGACAGAATAATTTATCCATATTAACACTGGCATCCAGTCAGTCAGAAATTCGTCTTTGACAAGTATACCTAACTTTATCCTCAGACAAAAATACAGAAATATCCCAACTGCCATAAAAAGAGAAACGGCACAATGCCCTAAACGAGCGGACCGTGCAATCCCAATCACAATGGCATCAAGACGCACCTGAGCATCACGTCTCGACTAAGAGGCCACTTAACCTAAGTGGCTCCTCTCCTAGAATACCAACTGATCCCGATAGTCTCCGAGCCTCCGACAGCTGCGACCGAAAATAACATCCCCAAAAAACATTCCCTTAGAAGTGTATTAGTCTCACCGGGGCAATAATCGAACTCGATTGGCCTTCGGAGCGACACTTTTTATTTATACGGAGGTAATATCGTAAAGCATATTTTATGGCGCACGTAGGACATGGTTTTAAAATGTAGACGGACATTACGGTAAATCATTGAGTTTTGTAGAATTAGTTATGAAAAAACTATATTATTAAATCTGTAATAACTTAATTACTGTATTTCAGGTTTGTAGAATAACTAACTTACTTCACTCTTAAGATACCTAATAATACCCACTAGGAAAGCACACATATCGGTGTTTTGATTTTGACGGTGTGAGTGATTTTTGAAGCGACTTTTCACCATAAAGCTTTGTGTTATTATTTATATTAGTTGGATTCGTAGATATTAGTGTTTAATAATCACATCTAAGTCAGATATGCAAAATTACAGCTTATTAGCATTTAATGTAATTTTACTGAACTATATAAAATGTGCAGGGCCCATAAAAAGGCCACGTTGAGCAATTCTCATTAGATTCTAATTATGATTCAGATTAAAAATCAGAAAATGGCCACATAGCTCACAATTCATAATATGATTCGGATTCAGCAATTCGACAGTCTTCTATGAAGATTCCTAAAATGGATCAGTAAATAGGAATTGCTAAAGCGTCAAGAGCAGAATTCATAAAAAGTTTTCGGTGCTACCGAATTTTTCGGTAAAAAGTGTTTTACATAGAAAAATGTTGACCTTCAATATTGATATCCTAATGAAAAAAGCAAGCAAATGAAAGTTATTTCAATTATCAATTATAATTTTATCAACATTTAATTTGCATAAGGAGATATTGCGCTATTATAAGCAACTCATATTTAACTTTTATTACTCAACAAATTTCCAGCAGAGATGAGTAATAAACGTAACTCAGTGACTGCATAGAACTGAACACAATTTCTAATATAAGAACGTAGCAAAAAGCTAACAGGGTTGCGGCAGTTGCTTGCTGATATTAAAGGCATATCTCTCTATTATGAGCGGGAAGTTCTGTAATTTAAGGGCAGCGCCGCGGCATATGGCGAGGCGGGAAGGGTTGTATCGCGAATGAGTTATCGATACTTTAATTTTGTACGACATTCGATTGCGCGCCAGACCTATGAGTGTTTATTTATTTATACAACAACGGAACCAATACATTTTACAATGGTCTAATTGCGAGTACGAAGGAATGTCTCCGTCTCCTTAGCGTGCCTGCACAAGACAGATAGTTATGTAGCCGTATTTTTGTTGGAAGCCTATAAAATATAATAAAATCAAACGTATAATAAATAGGTCTTACGAAAAGTTGGTCCCAATGTATACGTCGAACCATAGACTAGATCTATGCGTCAAACATAAAAAAATATAAAAGATCACAATAAATGCTAATAAATGAGAAAACGTAACGCTCCGCGTAGCACTTTCGTAGCAGCCGTAGCCGATGCGTTACGAAAACTGGTTACGAAAAAACGTTACGAAAAAAGTACATAAGGGTTGCGGGGAGCCTAATAATAAGCATATTATATGCTGTCTAAATGGAGGTAAATGCATTCGTTGTTTAGTAACAGTTAGGTTTTTTTTTCATTCTTGTGAAAATCGCTATCAACCAATCTTAATAACAAGATGGTTTAGATGGTTTAGATGGTACCTAGTCATAGTCATTCATGTTTTTAACACGCAATCTGCAGTTGTATCAGTGGTTGTTAGTTGCAGTGCTTATACAATACATCAAATTAGAAATGTAGAGTCGCTGGCGTCTTCTTAACCTGAAGATTGCTTAGTGTAAATCCCTTTTATACAAAAAACCTGATAAATACATCGATCACCACACCACCACTAGCGGAGTCGCTCGTTCCTCAGACACAGCTGCACGACGCTCGATTATAACTAGCTTACTCGAGCAACAATACACGTACACATATGCCTTTATATATGTTTTTATATGTATTAAATAGGCTTATATGACGTTGGGCATTTTCATTCCTATTTTACATACGAAACATAAATGTTTCATTCACATACAAAGGCAAATTTTTCACAATTTCAGAGTTACTTCTATGACGAACACTTTTAAACCCTTATATTATTTACTTTCTATTTTATGTTTAAAAAACTTTTCTGAAATGACACTCGTGCGTGGGTTTTTCGCAACATTGTATTTTACTCGCTTCGCAAAACACGTACGTAAAATGCGAAGTGCAAACTCGAGGAAAAGCGGGCAAACAGCTTTAAAATTGGTTGTCAGAAAACATAATGCCGGGAAGGGTTGCCCTGCCCTTACCCTATTCTTGACATTTTAAATTGTTTATTTGTGTACAAGTGTCAAGTTATTTATTCACTGTACGGTAGACACGGATTGGAACTTATAATTCGAATTGAATTTCAATTAATTACGGATAAAATTATTTAGCTATAAACTTTAGTTTTAACTTTGCTAATTAAATCTTTTATTGCATCAATCAAAGTACATATCCTTCCTTTTTGCTTCGCCGTAGTCGGGTAAAAATATATCGGCAATATGTAACTATTATTTTAGCACCTTTTTACTAACTTGATTATGAATTTCACTTTCTACTTAATTTCACTCCAACTAAAACAGTTTTAAGATAATTTATGTATTACAAAAAATACTATAAAAAATCGACTCACCCGTAGCACCTCAGACGGGACTCGAACCCGCAACTTTTCGGTTCCGGCCTAATGCACTGACCACTGACTTGGTAGCATAATTGGTCAGTGCATTGGGCCTGAATCCCAAAGGTGCTTATGTCCCGTCTGAGGTGCTACGGGTGAGTCGATTTTTTCTAGTATTTTACTAATATATTAATTATCTTAATATAAAAATAGCACTGTGACTGTGAATGCCTAAGGCACAGAATAGATATAGTACTACCGTACAGAAAGGACACTCTCCGCCCCGCCCCAGAATCAATTACCTCACCCCACCGGTGCCCACCGCGCGAGTTCCGTGTGCCGATCCATGTGCTCATTCAATAGCTCGCACACAGTTGCGCATGTGCAAAAACGTCACTGTGTAGCGTTTGTGTAATAGGTAGTTGAAACGCGACGCTAGTATGGAGTGCCCGGGGTGTGCCTAAGGTCTTAAAAATCAACAAAACAGTTTTTTTCACCGTTCCATACATTTGTGAAAATACTAACTAACATACTAACATTTTTGTTCTACGAAAGCTACTTATTGAGAATTCACAAACAACACAGAATGTGAGTACATAGTTAGTTCGGGACGGGCGCGGTCATTCTGCGGGCGCCCGCCGCTTGATTAGAAGCGCTCGCGTCGGATATGCCCACACTGTGGCCACAGTGTTACCGGGACTTTCAACGAGTACGTTGTTACAATTAATCTTGAGTAGGATCAAACAATACTTTTTCTTTTGATAAACTTTTTCATAAATACTGAGATAAAAATAATTGTGTTAATTTCTTATAGCTAGTCTGACCTTTGCTCTTGACCTATAGTGTGTAAGCCCTAAGTATATTACCTATGTACTGTTTCTTTATATTTTAGTATTAAACTACACTTCACTGGCAGAACACGGGTTTCATTTAGCTCCCGATAGTACGGTCGTATCGCATGGCGACCCTGCCAGGGCGCCGCCGCCGCGTCGCGTCGCTAAATTCGCTGGATGGGCACATTCCTGCGCGCCCGCGCCCGCGCCCGCCCTGCCCTGTGTGAGACTGTGAAACTTGACTTTGCAATATTGAACAATAGTTATAATGTTTCATTTTAAAACACAGTGTGGACGATTGAACGTGCAATAGTCGTGTCGTGTTGCAAATTTTAACGTGTTCCAATTGTACTATTACAACTAAAGGATGGGGAAAAATTATTCCAAAACAGAAGAAAAGGAGATCATTATCAACCAAACTGGAGCCGGTAATTCGGCCGCCGCCACAGCATTATCTGCCGAAAATAAAAATCAAACAATGATAATTTCTTTAATTGTGATCATTGGAATTGGAATGCTGTATTTGTCGTACAAACTATGCAAGAAACGTACCAAGTCGTGGATACATACGGAAATACAAAATGATTATATGACACGCCTGCGCGAGCGTCTGTCTTTTAAGATAAAGAAGAATCCCGAACAAAGAGGTGTAGATGAAGATATCGTCTGAAATAAAAGTGCCATTTCGTCGAGTTTTCCCTTCTCTTCTGACTTTGAGAAATTCGGCCGTACAAAAGTGCGAACATTAAAAATATTAATTATAAACTAAAGTGCAAAAAAATGCAGTGAAGTGAGTGAATTAGGATAAGGAAATATATTTTTTTTTTCTATTCTTGTTTGTTCGTAAGTATTATTAGAAAAAAAAAATATAAGAAAATTGGTAGTAAGAAAAAAAAGAATATCAGGTATTTACGTGCTTGTTTTTTTAGTATTATTGTGTTTTTGGGTAGTATATTTTCAAAATTTAATTTCAAAGATGAATTGAGAGTATTTCTTAAATTAGTATCAATGGCTAATGGAACAGATAAGTGAAATATATAAGCAACTAGATATTATAAGAATAGATCTTAGGAAATTAGGACCAATAAGGAGAAAGGAAGCAGTAGGTTTAGAAAAAATTGAAAAGGCTAAGGAAATCTTTTTAGTTTATAAGGAATTAATTAAACATATCGAGGTCAAAGAAAAATCATTCGAGTTTTCAGGTTTAAATTTTGAGCAATTAGTGGAAAATATACATGATATATATAATAAAATCTTAAGTTACAGTTTAGACGAAGACAAAAACATGAGCAAAATGGCATTTGATTTGAAAACGGCGAGTATTTTGATTCCAGTGATGGACGGAACGGAGGAGATGACAGAAAAAATGATTCAAGGTATAGAAATGTATGAAAGTTGCTTAGTAGACGATGCTGGAAAGAAATTGCTGATTTCATTTGTAATTAAAACCCGTTTATCAAAAACAGCTCAATTAAAAATTAAATCTACATATACCACAGTGACGGACTTAGTAAAAGACAAAAAAAAATATGTACTAACGAAAAAATCAGCAAATTCTTTGTTAATTCAGTTGAATAATTTAAATCAAAATGATATGTCTATAACTGAGTATGGTAATAAGCTGGAGGAGCTTTTCGTAAATCTAACTATATCACAAGCAGATTCAAACGAAAACGCGATGGAAATTTTACGACCAATAAATGAACATCTTGCAATAAAACGATTTTCAGATGGACTTCGCAACCGCAGATTGGGGACGATCATCGCGGCTCGAGACTACAGCGACCTCAAGGACGCCGTGCGCGCCGCACAGGACGAGGAGCTGTCAACGACCCCGAATCCTATGGTGATGAGCATTCGAGGTAAACCTAGAGTTAGAGGAGGTCATAGTTGGCATCGCGGTAGTCGTTGGACCTACCCAACACAGAGAGGTAATTTTTCGAATTATTATAGTCAAGGAAGAAGCAGTTTTCGTGGCAACTACAACACACGTGGCAGAGCCCAGCCCAGGGTTAGAGGTCATCGTGGCACGAGAGGAAGGATTCCGTCACAGCACGGAACAGTGTATATGACAAACCCTGCTAGCTCAGAAAATAATCAAAATAATGGTGAGTCAGCACAACCATCCACGTCACAGTTTTTTCGTGCATAAAATTTTGACATGTGCAGGTTTGCATTACGTAAATTTTAAAATAGAAAACGACGTATGTTCATTTCTTTTAGATACGGGAGCAACAATTTCCGTTATACATAAAAACAAAGTTCCGATAAATTTAGAGTTACAAAATACCGATACTATTATTGAGGGAATGGGTGGTAAAATCCGTTCCCACCATGTTGCACATATCGCGTTACAAGCAACAAACGGAGTATTATTTCATTCCAAGTTACATGTATTAAATAACATGCCATGTAGAGCGGACGGTATTATAGGCATGGATTTTCTCAGAAATTACAGCGCAAACATAGATATGTCAAGGAACGAATTGACTTTGTATAAGTATGAATCTGAAACTAAAATAAATATTTATAGAAGAAGGCAAAGTGATCAAAGTTTATTGATTCCGGCTAGATGTGAATCTATTCACTTTATAAATGTTGATTCATTAGAAGGCGATTTTGTATTACATCCGAAAGAATTATCAGATAACGTATTTTTAGCAGGAAGTATAGTTACGGTTCACAATAATAGAGTACCGATAAAAGTTTTAAATACGAACGGAAAAGATGTTACCTTGCCACCTTTTGATTTAGGATTGGAAACTTTGAATAATTACGATCTTTGTTACTATGATAGAGTTAAACATGATTTAGATAGAATAAAAAGGTTATTGTCAATTTTAAAACTTAACTATTTACAACCTGAAGAACAAAAAACTATTGAACAGATTTGCGTAAAGTACAATGACATTTTTCACCTAGATGGAGACAAACTCGGCTCCACTAATATTATGACTCAATCAATAAATATAAAACCAAATGTTAGTCCTGTATATTCAAAGCCCTACAGATTACCGCAGTCTATGAAACCTGAAATAGAAAAACAAATTCAAAATATGTTGAAGGACGATATTATCGAACCATCACGTAGTGAATGGAATAGTCCGATACTTTTAGTACCAAAAAAATCAGATGATCAGAAAAATAAAAAGTGGAGGTTAGTAGTTGATTACAGAAAAGTTAATGAAATGATACAACATGATAAATTTCCACTCCCTAATATAACCGAGATGTTAGATTCGTTATCAGGATGTATTTATTTCAGTCACTTAGACTTAACTCAAAGTTTTACCAGGTTGACCTTGAGCCAGAAAGTCGTAACGTAACATCTTTTACAACAAGTTCAGGACAGTATCAAATGAAGAGATTACCCATGGGATTAAAAATAAGCCCAAGCGCTTTCTCACGAGTCATGTCTGTTGCAATGTCAGGTATGAATTACGAGCAATGTATTATATATATGGATGATTTAATCGTATTTGGACGTAATTTAGAGATACACAATAAAAATTTAATAAATGTGTTCGAAAGATTAAAGCAAGTCAATTTAAAAATTAACCCCGCTAAGTGCGAATTTTTAAAAAGAGAATTAGTTTATCTAGGTCACGTAGTGACAGCTGAAGGGGTATTACCGGATACAGAAAAGGTAAAAGCTATTAAAAATTTCCCAATCCCAAAAGACTCCAATGAAGTCCGTAGATTTGTAGCTATGTGTAATTTTTACCGGAAATTCATACCTCGCTTTGCAGACATAACTATACCATTAAATAAGTTATGCAGAAAAAACATAAAATTTAATTGGAGTGAAGAATGTAACCAATCGTTTGAAATTTTGAAAAAAGCACTGAGTACTCCACCACTTTTACAATATCCAGACTTTTCCGAAGAAAACGAATTTGTAATTCAAACAGATGCGTCCGGTATAGCTATTGGTTCTGTTTTATGTAATAAAGATTTAAAACCCATTGCATATGCCAGTCGACCACTCAATAAAGCTGAATTAAATTACCCCACTATTCAAAAAGAATTATTATCCATAGTATGGAGTGTAAAGTACTTTAGACCCTATGTATTTGGCAGAAAGTTCGTAATAGTTACAGATCATAAGCCATTAGTATATTTATTCAGTATCAAAGATCCATCGAGTCGTTTGTTAAAATTTAGGTTAAAATTAGAGGAATATGACTATAAAGTTACATACATAAAAGGAAAAGAAAATGTAGTAGCGGATGCACTAAGTAGAGTAGCTATAACCTCAGATGATTTAAAACAAATGCATGAAAAAATATTAGTAACAACTAGAGCACAGAAAAAGAAAGCAGAAGAAAAAGAAAGGCACGAAAATTTAGACCAACAGAGTTCAACAAGTATCCCTAATATATCCCAAAATCAGAGGCCTGATCAACCAAAGATTGCGGAAATATTAAGGAAGCCGAATAATTCTGTAGAAATGAAATTTATCACAGGAGTAGAGCTAGAAAAATTGAGGCAGATAGGTAAAATTAGTAAAGAGGAAGAATGCCTAGCATATATAGATAGTCAGCTGACAATATACATAAGCCTTAACTATGTATCGCATTTCACGCGAGACGTATTTGCGAATATGTTAAGAGCCTTTTGTGAAAAATTAAAAATAGAAGAAATATGTATAATAAAAGATAGAGAAAATAATAAATTTATAAATGAGTTATGTAAAGAAATAAACAGTAGGGAATGGACCGGTCCACGTATACATATATTACGTAACGTTACGAGAATCACGGATAACGACGATAAATTAGTAATACTTAATGATTACCATCTTTTGCCATCCAGTGGTCATGCTGGGGTTCGGCGAATGGTGAACAACATTAAATGTAAGTACTTCTGGCCAGAATTAGAATTAGATGTAAGGAAATACGTAAGTAGATGTAAGAAATGCCAGTTAATGAAACATTCTATTAGTTATAAGGAACCCATGGTGATTACGTCAACAGCAACTTCGGCGTTCGAGAAGGTGTTTTTAGACCTCGTTGGTCCTCTCGATAAAGATGATGAAGGTAACCAATACATACTTACAATCCAGTGTGAGCTCACCAAGTATGTAGAGGCATACCCACTACCAACTAAGGACACAGTGACTGTCGCCAGGGCATTAGTAAGTAATTTTATATTACGTTATGGAGTGCCAAAGATTATAGCATCAGACAGAGGAACGGAGTTCGTATCAGCGACAATGGCAGAAGTGTGTAACTTGTTAGAGATAGAGAAAATGCACTCCACAGCTTATCACCATCAAAGTATAGGTGCACTAGAGAACACGCACAAACATCTGCGTAGTTTCTTACGTATCCAATGTTCCGAATATACGTTCTCATGGAGCCACTGGCTACCATTTTGGTGCTTTGCTTTCAATACTACCGTACACACGGAAACAAAATATTCGCCATTCGAATTAGTCTTTGGCAAGCCATGTAATATTCCTAGTAGGCTTAAAGATGATCTAGATCCACTTTATAACCCAGATAATTACGCACTAGAGTTAAAATATAGATTACAAGTAGCACATAATGACGCACGTAAAAACCTGATAAAAACAAAACTAGAAAGAAAAATAATGTATGACAAAAATAAAAGACCAATACTTTATAATAAAGATGATTTATTGTTAGTTAAAAATGAAAGTAATAATAAAATGGATCAATTGTATAACGGTCCATATGTAGTAGTAGAAGATTGTGAACCTAATGTTAAGATAATTAAAGATGGCAAAGTAGATTTAATACATAAAAATCGTACTAAGCCTTTTAGAATGTAAAGAAAAACAAAGCTAAATTGTACCTTTTTTTCTTTTCTTTAAGGGGATAGGTATAGTGTGTAAGCCCTAAGTATATTACCTATGTACTGTTTCTTTATATTTTAGTATTAAACTACACTTCACTGGCAGAACACGGGTTTCATTTAGCTCCCGATAGTACGGTCGTATCGCAGACCTCAGTCTAGCCCGAAAGCAAAGATAGGGTGTACGATGGATCGAGCTTGCCCAGAAGGTGCATATTCATGCAGACCTTGAAAAGAGTCAGGTTGTATTCGCTCGGAAACACAGACGCCGGTAGGGAATTAATCAAAATAACAGTATTTTTTTTCCAGAAGCTCGGGTGCCATCGTTTAGCGTCTGGCCCAGCGATTACGGAGGTTTAGCAACTTTCGCAAAGGTCGGTTATGGGATGGATGACCAAAAATTCATTATCTCGAGCTTTTCCGTGCTTCGGAAATCATGTAAGCCGTTGGTCCCGGCTGTATTGGTAGTCTTAACACCCACCAATCCGAATTGGCCTTCGTGGTGGGTAATGTCCCATCCTTCTTTTCCACCCATAACGAAGGCATGTGCTACAGCAGTGGGGACATTCAAATGGATGATGGTCACATGATATGTCAACCCAAAACCTGAAAAAAGCAATGGTTTAATTGGAAAGATTTATAAAACAGATTAATTTCGCGATTTCAGGGTTGTTGTCACATAAAGATATAGTACCTACCTACATACCTATTTTATTTCTTTCTTTTTATACGAACCTCTGTAAAACAGCTGAATTTCGCGATTTCAGGGTTGTTGCCACATAAAAAGTTAGAATTAAATGTGAAATTAAATAATACCTACCTAGGTATTTTAAGATTATTAATATAATTGAATAATATTAGAAAAAATCGACTCACCCGTAGCAGCTCAGACGGGACTCGAACCCGCACCAGGATTCCGGCCCAATGCACTACTAACCAATTATGCTACCGAGTCGCTAGCGAGATTGGCGAAATTTTCTAATACTTTTCACGTTTCCGCTGTAGGCCAGCGCCATCTCATCAATGTAAAGAGAATTAACTTCGATATTCGAAAGCAACACCTTTACAGATGCTAGACAATCAATTAAGATGAAATAGCCATATAATTTTAAAACTTTTAGATTTTATGCATTCCTACCTATCTAGGTATTTTATTTATTTCTTTTTAAATGAACCTCTGGCCCTCGGTGTAGCAAAAAGTCAGCAAAAACGATAACAACTATAGGTTTGTCTACGTAATAGGTGATTATGTGAGTAATTAGAGGGCAGATTGTGTCTGGCTGGCGTATTGTTTTGATAATAACGAGCATGCTGGCGGCTGGGCGGGCGGCGGCTGCCCGGCGCGGTCGCGGTCGTTTGAGGTCGCCCCGAACTTCGGCCGGTTTGTGTGATTTTAGTGTTATCCAATCATATTGTTCTAACATGTTACGTTTGTAATGAGGCTTTTTCGATGTGTGGCTGTTAGTGTAGGAAATGAAGCGATCTTTTGAATGGAGACCCCAACATTAAATCCTCAAGCGAAGAAATTTTGCAGGGATGTAATATGAACAAAAACCTATGTACGAATATCCAAAAACAACAAAAAATAATTTGGATAATTAAAAAAAATATATTTCATTTATGATAATTTATCATTAAAGTTTTGTCTACTGAGGATTTACTTAGGGGCCCACTACCTTCCTCTCCTACAAATCTATTAAATATGTACACAATGTATTATGTATGACGGTTTGTTCCCTAATAAATAAAAAAATAATAATAATGAAAGTACTACTCATGAAAAAATAATACGTTAAGGGATTGATTAGAAGTTTATTTCATATCTGAAATATATAATAACTGTTAAGAATGATGAGATTTTCGGTCTAGGTCTAATCTAGCAATAAATTGGATCATTGGAAAGATCTTTTGAAATATTTTCATAAAGTTAATATTACCTCGATTGACAGCTCATGTTTGTTCCTCTATTCCGACAGATATATTAACTTTATGAATATTTTACTGTATGATAGCAAACGTCAACTATTAGTAGGTATTTTAGGAGTAAATAATTACAAATACCAACGCTCAAGTTCACAATTTTACTTTGATGACCCGAAAATACTAACAACTGATGTGTGTCAATATTTTTCTAATGAAAACCTTTTTCTAATGATATATCACTCAGCTCTAGAGGGGCTAGAACTAGATCAACCCCCATGCGTGTTTCCAAATGCGCCTTTAGCCCAACACTCTTATGGTGTTCTGATAAAGGAGCGTTCGGACCGCGGAATTGTATAAACGTGTTTCCAAATGCTACATCAGCTCAACACTCATATGGTGTAAGGGAGCTTTCGGACAGAGAAATTGCTTTGCAACGCCATACGAGTGTTGGGCTGAAGAAGCATTTGGAAACACTCTTTACTAGAGGGGGGTAGAACAACTCCCATAGAAAAAACAATTTTATACTTTAATGACCTGTGCCTATGAAAATACTAACAACTAACAATTGATCTGTAGTATGTTAGCAGCAAATATTTGCCTTAAAAATACCTTACTAATGATATATCAGTCATTGCTAGAGATGGGCTTGGCCAACTGCCTTGTCCCTTGCCCAATATTCTCAAGTTAGATTACTGTTTACTGTCCAGAGAAATCACTGCTCAGAGAAAATTTTACTCAACGGAAATTGTAACCCTAAATTTTCCACCCGCATTGCCTCAGCAACCTACACGCTCGTCCGCCAAAAGCTTCAGCATGAACTGTCAAAATTGGCGCGCAGATTTCAGGCACAGCGCATGCGTGGGCTAATGAAACAAGCTGTCTTCCATCCTCCTTCAGCCGAACGAGGTCTGCGGGTCGCGGCTAACCTTCGGCGCGAGGTTTGCGGCGGGAAAAATGTGTGTTTCGGTGTGCCGATAGCGGGGCGCCGCACGCCGCGCCACGCCCAGCGCCCGCACGCGCGCGCCGCTAACGCGTCTTGAGCCACTTAGTCGCTAAGACGACGGGCACACTGCTATTTGGAGCGTGAATCGAGACATCTTGCTCTTTGACAAATTATTAAGTCTTCTTTTGTTTTAAGCTCTTTGAATGAGACGGGTCTTTATTATTATGAAGGCTTGCTAGACTATATTGAACACTTTTATCTCTGGGTTCTACAAATCTACAAGGAATTAAATATTAAGACATTGATCATTTTACAGAACTTCTCTTTAACGATAACAATGCTTTCAAGATGCGTCTAGGGACACTATTTCTGAACGAAATTGTTAGTCTATTATTACTGCTTAGATTATTAAGGACCTCTAAGTGATAACAGAAGTTGATTGCTATTCTTTTAGTTCAAACAATACCAAATGTTCACTCTTCGAGTGTGAATGACTTTATGATATAGACTAAGTTTATAAGCCTACCGGTAACGATCAATTGCGATTGTCAATTTTTCCGCAATTGACGCCCATTGACGGCAAAATTGATCGTTTACGCGTGCAATTGAAGCGATTGTCAATTGCTCCAACAATGGCATTGACGGAAAAATTGACAATCGCAATTGATCGTTACCGGCGGGCTATAGGGTTAGTTTCGAGTCGGAGGTTAAATCTTCTCAAATTATGATTACGCGATGCCAACGTGTTGTGAACGCTGACTTACCTTCTGGCCAGATATGGAGCCGCGAGCTGTCAAAATGGAGTGGGAAAAAAGGCGGGAATGTGGCGCGCTTTATGTGAAGCTCGTCATTGCGCGAGACAGAGAGGGCGCTGCGACAGCTTGCGAGTGAACGGGACGGCGAACACAAAGTGGTTTATAAGAAAACCCAAGACGTTGGGCGTGTTTGGTGGGTGGGCGTACGGGTTCTGTGGTTGTAGTGGTGTGACGCGTGTGTGTGGGTGACCGTAAGCGAGCGTGCGGTTAAAGGTGTGTGCGTCGCGGCTACCCAGGTCTCATCCTTTTGTCAACGATACGGCGCTATATCGGCTTCAGGCTTTAGTTATTAAAGTGCGCAGTTAAATTTTATGACGGCGTAAAATTTTCATCGTCGGCTGGCCAGTCTCGGTGCTTATGCGGCGGGTCTTGGCAGAGAACGCATATTAATTATTTGTTCCACGATATTTTCATGCTTTGTTTGTTTATAGCGTTGAAAGGAATTTTCTCGTAGCATTCGTAGCAGCGTCTACGGCTCGACTACACGCTACGATTTAGATTTGGTATTTGGATAATTTTAATTTATCTAAATGATTTTATTTGATTAATGATTATCTTTTGATGTAAAGGCTTCGATCAGGAAACTTATAAACACCTAAAAAGCTAACAATGTTAGAAATCTGTTTTACTGATTCCATTACGTTCTTTTGCCGTTGGTTGGATACAGTATCTCGCATAATAAAGAAAGCGATCACTTTTAGGATCAAATTATCCTGCTGCCCTAATATAGCAGTGGATATTTTCCAACATTGTATTGAAGCATCTAACATTTTTTATGAGGAATTACGGAAGTCATACATACTCTTAATAATTTGATGTAATTTAGTATATATGTTATGACGTGTTCCATATCAAAACGTACGTTGATTGTTGAACTGAGCAGATCAATCTGAAAAAGTAGTATAACTTGTGCTGGTTTTGTAAGAAATCACAAAATATTATATTATTGAAATAAGCCAAAGCACTGCATATACAAATACAATACGACTAATATCTTATAAAACTTAACAAACTTTCCTGGCAGTTTTCAAGTTATAGTTTAGAGTTTTTTTTATTCATTTCTTGGCCTCATAGATCTACGAATGAATGGAATAGCTTAATTACCTGAAGCATGATGAGCTCAAGATTGCTCAAGAAGAGTTTGGCTGCACTTTGTCTGTATTGGTGTGTCTTGACATAGTCGCTCTCTCGTTCCTCTTGTACTTTCAACAGAGGCATGCCTCGTTACATTTTTGGCGAGTTAAAGAGTTATTATTTCTTTGATAAAGGTGATGCCAATTAATGTTGATGGTGGTTGACCCAGAAGGGAATAAAATATGCGTGTTCAAGAATATGTTGATTTATTAAGTGCGCCTGCGAACGCACTACTCACAACGACTGACTCTACAGAACGACCGTTGGTAAAAAATACAATAAATACATGTTCTTATATGCTACGTCACAGAGTATTCTTATGCTAAAGGTAAGTATGTACACGCTACACAGTAGGTACACTACAAACATGCCCTATCATCTCAAAAAAACGTCAAATTCTATGGCAGAAATTTGAAAGGAAAAGCGCACAGTTTGGAGGCAATAATGAAAACGTCAATGTTTCGCAGAAAGTTGAAAGGGAAAGCGCACGGCTTGGAGGCAATATTGCATGCGTCTGACGTAAGTTGAATTGAAAGTTGAAGCGACTCGGTGAAGATAGAACATATAGAAAAGTTTAAAATGACAGCCCGAGGTAAACAAACGCAAAGAGAATGTAAAAAACAGGCCAAGTGCGAGTTGGACTCGCGCACAAAGGGTTCCGTACCAAGAAACGGCAAAAAAAAATCACGTTTATTGTATGGGGGCCCCCTTAAATATTTATTTTATTCTGTTTTTAGTATTTGTTGTTATAGCGGCAACCGAAATACATCATCTGTAAAAATTTCAACTGTCTAGCTATCACGGTTCATGAGATACAGCCTGGTGACATACAAACAGACAGACAGCGGAGTCTTAGTAATAGGGTCCCGTTTTTACCCTTTGGGTACGGAACCCTAAAAAACTAGCGTTTTAGACAAACGTATTGTTTAGCTGTCAAATATCACATTCTGGTTTATATAAAATATTTCTCGGATAAAACTGCGCCTGTGGAAGAGCTGACAACATGTGAATCACTCGCTGAACTTTCACAAAATATGTCTGTTTGACATATAATATTTTGAACATTTGATAAATTTTTTGTTGTTGATTAGACCGTCAAACTAAAAAACTTTGTCTATAGGACCAACATAATAAAATAAATCAGCTGTTCCATACATTTTGGTCGAGTAGATAGATATTGAATATTGATGTTTTTTTATGAAACAGCTGATTATTTTTCTGCTCTGAGTAATTTGGTCCCAAAGACAAAGTTGTTATTCAGTTTGACGGTCGAAGCCACACCACAAAATTTATCGAGAGTTCAAATAATCCGTTGCTTGCTCGTGGTCCCCTAGTCTAAGTTCCCCTTTTGTTAAAAGCATTTGCGAATGTTAAAAAAGCTACGCCATTGGTTACAAGCCCTAAACGGGAGACCTAGAAACGAGAAAAACCGACAAGAAACTCATAAAGGGCGGCTTTTTTCTTTGATATGAAATTTTTTGTTACCAATGGTGATATGAGGTGAAGGCTTGTGTTCTAACTTGGATGCTGGCTAATGCAGGTAAGGTAGGCCACAAGTGATGGTTTCTCTTTACTGAACTTTCTTTTGTATACTCATAATGTCAGTGTATTCTTTAAAGAATACCAACTATGAACTTGAAGGATCATCAGCTAGGTACTAGTGAATATTTTTCGTTGAACCACCTATATATTTCAACATCTGTATGACTTTGGAATAAGCATGATGACATTTTTTTTATGTTACATAAATAACCTCTCAAAAAAAAGAAACATTGGTAAAAGAATAATAATTTCGCTAGCATGAAAACGCCCGAGATATCACAGTTTGAAATGCACACAAATGGACTCACCCAAAAACGCTCTATACTAACGGCTACTCAGTTATGACGTCACGCCTGAGTAGTTTGTATGCAACGCGTAGGAAATTTGTTCGGCAGCTATATGAAATATTGTATTTGTCAAAATGGTTTCTAAGACAAATTTGCTATACATTTTACGGACTAATTAAGGTATCATTTATTTTAATAAATTTTATACTTTTTAAATGGACTTGTCCACCCAACTTTGAGGGGTCATAAAACAAATAATATGCAATATATAAAACTAAGAGGTATACAAGCTACTCTAAAAGTTTAATATGTTTACGATTTTTATTAGTATTTAGTTATTTTATTCATTGGTCATCAACCCAATTGTAGGCGTCCAAGCTCCATTTCCATTTACTCATGAAAATAATAGATATTAATAAAACATGTATTTTAGGTACGACAGTATACAGGGTGTTACAAAACAATCAGCAAAACCAAATATGGTAGATATTCACCATCAAGCTAAACAACTTTTACTATGGGACCAACTCTGAAATGGCGAAAAAAAATCAGCTGTTTCATATTTTCGTTATTATTTTTTGTATGAAACAGCTGACTTTTTTCGCGATTTCAGAGTTGGTCCCATAGTAAAAGTTGTTCAGGGAACCTATTGGTCCTAATGTAACTTTTCGAACTTCAGCGGGTCTGCTGAGCTTCAACTTCAAACAGGTAAATTGAAGTAAGGAATTTCGTATTGTACTATTTGCCAAAGTTATTTGGAAGGTATCGAAGGTGTTCGTGTGACATCATGAATGGGGGGTTCGCCATTTTATGGGCAGATACCTAGTATAGTAGTAACCATTTAGTTGTATTTCTTTAATGCACGAAAAACGAATATAGCATAACATAATATGTGCTACTGTATTATAAAAATAAGAGTTTAACAATAAAAAATGTAATAAAGGTTTTTTTTCGATGCTTAGATAGGGTATCTCCCCAGTATCAAGCGGCTCGTTATTCGTTTCTAGCCGCTCGTTTCAGTTACTATACCGGCACACGAGCCGCTCGTTTACAACTATATATAGGCTCGATTTATCTGTTTTAATTTGAAACCCGGCAGACTTGCCAAAGTTCGATGCATTAGCTATCTACGATATTCGGAATTGCGGGTTGTTTTGGAACACCCTGAATAACATTGTGTTTGATTATTTTGCAAAAAGGACGATTCGATTAGTTTTATTTTAACAGTTATCTCGCTATTTAATAAAATGTGTAGTCAACAACTATTGGGTTAACAATACAAATAACAACGTTCCTTATGTCTGTGGTACCTACCTAGTCAATCACTGGGTAAGAGCAAATTGAATGTATGTACATGTACACGAGCAAAGATTTTTTCTTTGCATAAAATAACTTATTGACCGAGCGAGCACGAAGTAGGTACGAGCGAAGCGTCTCTGCTTCAGCTTGGGCAAAAATTCTTCCGGCTGTCTGTTCCAGCCTACAGGTCGCATTCCTCAACCGATTCTTGTGAAATTTTGTGAGCAGGTTTGAAAATCATATAGATTTTTTTTACCAAGACAGTTTTTTGAAATTTTTCAAAATGGCGGAGATATGTTAAAAAAATAGATTTCAGTCCGTTTTCCAGCTCTGCCTGTTTTCCTCTACAGGTCGCATTTTTCAACCGATTCTAGTAAAATTTTGTAAGCAAGTTCAAAAATGATGTAGATTTTTTTTGTCAAACCAGTTTTTTGAAATTTTTCAAAATAGCGGAGATATGTTAAAAAAACCTATTTCAGTCCGGCTTTCCAGTGCTGTCTGTTTTCCTCTACAGGTTGCATTTCTTAACCGATTGTGCGCTTTTATAATTCTCGACGGCCCGGCACGGCACGGCCCGGCACGGCACGGCTCGGCACAGCAGCGGCGACGCCGAAAGACGCTTTTATAATTTCTGCCGTTGCCGGCCGTTGGATGTTCAACACAGAACACTCATAGCGAAGAAGTTACTATTAGTACATTGTACAGTAGTGTCGTGGTACCTACTTTTTACTTTAGAATAATATAAAGAATAAAAGTTGACCTTCTCTCTCTAGATATTTGTTATCTTTATAATTATTTCATAAAATAATAGTTTACCAATTATACAACGTGTAACAGAAAGGAGGTATCAACTCGAAAGGAAGTCAATGTACTCGTGAATCTGAAAACTTCCAACAGAAAAAGATTTCAAAACGAAAATACAATTTTGGACTCTCCATAGAAAATTTGAATTTGCCGCCAACATTTTATATAGGGAGGGACATTCAAAAAATTTTTTTTTCTTTTGTATGTTTCACGAGTACATTGACCTCCTCTCGGGTTGATATCCCCTTTTTGTTACAGGTTGTTTAATGATTATATTACAATGTAGGTAGGTAGTAGGTACTTACTTAAATGATAAATAAATCTTTTAAAAATCAAAGAATATATTATATGTAGCTGGTATTCATTACGTACCTACTTACCAAGATCTACACAACACATTATTTAATTAAGTAGGTAACTACCTACTTAAGTAATATCTAGGTAATTATTTGTTGAGATAGGTAACAATATTTAACTTTGGTAAGTCCCCTATTAACGGTGTTTCCACCGCTGTAAGTACCTAGATATCTTTCCGATCAGTATCGAAATAACTGTTTGTCGGAATATTACCTATTTGTTGATTTTGATGTTGTTTGTTTCCACAATCATACATAGGTACATGGCATACCAACAACAACACATTAACGATATTACGCTAATATACTGGTTGTGCCCTTTATACACGCTGTATATTCTTTGCTCTGGACTCACACTCACACATATGAATCCTTGTAGCTACGCACTACATCGTTAAAGTTCGACGGCAGCGTAGGATTTGGCCGGCCCGGCACGGTTTGCCGGTGCCGTTGAGGAAATATAAAAGCGTCTCCATATGATTCCATACATTTCACTTCCCTGTTGTGCCGTTGGACGGCTGCCGGGCGGTGCCGTGCCGGGCCGTTGAGAATTATAAAAGCGCACATTCTCGTGAAATTTTGTAAGTAGGTTTGAAAATTGTATAGATTTTTTTTGTCAAGTCAGTTTATTTTTTTAAAATGGCGGAGATCATGTAAAAAAACATATTTCAGTCCAGCTTTCCGGCTGTTTGATCTCCTCTACAGTTCGCATTTCTCAACCGATCCCGGTGAAATTTTGTGAACAGATTTGATAAATAGAATTTTTTTGTCGAGGCAATTTTTCGAAATTTATTAAAAAATATTCACCCATTTTGATTAAAATATCAAAATTAGAAGCACCATCTAGCTGGTAATACTCACGTACCTACTGTGTGTTTTGAAAACTTCATGGCGACATTTTATTTTATTTTATCGCGAGGTCTACAGCTCACGGAGCCACTAGTTAGTGTAGTTAATAATTTATTTGTGATAGTTTATGTCGAAATTTTGAAACTATACCTAACTTGCATAACTTTCTAATTTGAATAGTTAATCTCTTAAAATCTATGGAAGTGTAATTGCAAACAAATATTGTTTAAAAAGGGCACCAAGAGGCCAAAAAAGTACAACCCGCTCAGCTTTAGTCAGGCCCCACGCACTCGGTGACTGAAGTTAGTGTTCTTTTCAATAAATTGCAGTTTATATTGTAGAGAAAAGATAGAAAGGGAGAGTTTATTAGAAATGACGTCCTTTATAGTCAAATGGTGTAAAAGATGCAAAGAAGGCAGTAAAAAAGATGCAGAAATAACGTATCTTATTTTTTAGTTTAAGTAGAGAAAAGATCTATAAGTATACAAATTATGGTTGCTAATAAGCAAACAGTGTTCAGACGCTTTGTGCTGCATAATTAAATGCCAGTATTTTTTAGCTCTATCCACTTAGTTGTACTTTTCGTGTGGTGCCATTTTTTGAGCAGAATACTTATTCCATAGCTTTAGTTCGCTGGGCCACGCGCAGTATAGGGTTGCCTAGTTGCCCTAGCTAGATAGAGTGAGGGTAACTAAGGAACCAATATATGTTTTGTGGTATAGGGTCTAGGGCTTAGCTAGACCCTTTACCATAATACATATGGTTTTATTTTACTTCCTAAGCTGTTTTACAAAACTAAGATAAAACCTTTGTATTCAATGGAGTTTGTAGCTACGGAAACTTTTCCAATAACTAATAATAAATTTTCTTATTTAAATTGTAAAGCCTACCTAGCAGTGATAGTTTACCTTTTAACTTCATTATTATGGTTTACTGTCCTGAACTTTTCACGTAAGTATTCAAAATAAACCGTTTACCTATTAACTAAGAATACACTTAAGGGTCCATAATAGGATAACATGGTTTACGCGGGCCATATTTTTATATAGAAAACGTAAAGTTGTAGGCAAAAAAAAAAACGTACGACAAGCTAAAGAGATTATCTAGTTGCTAAAAGTATTAATTTGCGTATAAACCTCACAGATGATTGTAAAAAAAATCAGAATATCATCAAAACCACTTGTCGCGGCCCATATTTTTGGCGTAAACAATAGCGGAAACGGATTAAAATCTACATCAAAATATACTTTAACGTACTGTGCAGTTGCTCCAATAACTTTTTTCAATAAAGATAATTGTGCTAAAGATAATGATGAAAACACAACGAAAATCTTCGAAAAAGTGCAGAAGTGAGGTTATTTTCCATACTCATTACACGTAAAGAAAAAGACAGAGACAAATGGTTTTGCATAACCGAGCCTTAACACTTTAACATTTTGTCAAAGCAATATTTTTGACTATTTTTGATTTGGTTAATGTTTTTAACTGAGGCATCTATCAAAAAAGTTGCTGTGATAAAGTAGTTTCAGTGACTTTCGTTGGTTGCTGTTCCAACACTAAAAATGTTTTTTTCATAGAAAAATTTTTCCGCTTGATCAATCAATATTCAATATTCAGTAGGTGTAGGCTTTCTAGTTACTGTGAGCTTGTGAGCTAAGCCGACTACGGAACTCTGAAAATGAGCTTTTTACGCCACTTTACACTATAGGGATTCAGCCAGTAAAAAAAGTAGACGTGAAGTCGAGCTTCTTTTGCTTTGCGAACAATGGCAATAAACATAATTTAATATTGATTTGGTCATTAATAATCTAATTAGATTTAAATGGAATTAGAAAATATCTTTTGTAAGAGTAATATAATTCTTCAGCCGATTCGGCAATTTCGGCATCCGTAAAGTCGTATCATTGCTCCCTGACCCAAGATAAGGAGCGGACGAATATCCAAGAAAACTATTTTATTCCGGGATAGTTTGGGTGGAGAATTTCTCATGTACGGCGTCATATGGGAGGCGTTAGACGTTTCGCTGCTTGTCCCGCACCTAACTATCTCTTTTAATACTTATTTGTACCCTGACACCCACACAGAGGCGTGCTTCCCCCCGTGTCGCGTCGATGCAGCGCTTGGCTGTGTGCGCGGACTTCTTTCGCCTGCCCCTGTGTGCGGGAGAATTTCTTTCGAGACGTAATAAGGGGACCGTTTCTTTCCCGCTAAGGTTTTAATGTCGACCACGTTTCGGTGGCGGACGCGCGCGCCTCTCGCGGTTAGTGGCGGAACCTTTTTTTTTATTCAGTGCAGACTTAGTGCATTGGTGCTCGCGTGGATTTTTTGTACTAACGATACTTTTTGCAGGTATGAGTTTTTATGTAAAACTTTTTTTTGTAAACCTCTTTTGTTTTTCTTAGTGCGTCCAATCGGTTAAAAAGTTTTCTAAGTATTTAACAAGTATGATTGAATGTGGTGGGGAAAAGTGGAAAATTAATTGGGTAAAGTTCGAAGTTGCAAAGTTGGTTTTGTAGACGGGCGGCGGGCGCGACGCACACTTGCGTGTTGTTTCCAAACCGCAGGCTCATTAGCCCGAGCGCACACTACGCCGCGGCGACGGTGATTAAACTTCAAAGATAACGCCGTAGATTGTGATAACATCATACTGTAAGCGGTTCGAGACTTGGCTTTAAGTTACAAAATTATTTGATATTTATGGAATAAAATGCATTGTGGAATATTGACAAAATGAATGAAAACTGTACCTACCTACTTAAGTCTTTCACTAAAATATTTATGTAATTTACCACAGCTGGTTTAGTTTTTCATAAATCATATTCACAAATTCTTCAGAACAGAGTAGGTAATCATAATAATTTATTTGCTTAAAACATGGTATAAAAGATGTTATATTTTTGAAGACTCACATGTTTTGCCAAGGTTGTGGCATGCAAATTATTTATATAAAATATTAAACGTAACGTAACAAAATAATACACTCATAAATTAAAGCTGATAAGCAACTGTCTCCAAACAACCAAATTATAAAGTTATTTTATTTTACGTGATAATTAATAATATCATGAAAATACTATAAAGTCGAAAAGAAAATTAAATTAAACACAGTCTCAGAGAAGTACATCGGAAAACAATTACCACACTCATTTAGGAACGTCGCGCACCTTGGAAGTGGCAACTTGTTAAAAAGTAGGCGCGAACTGCCATTAGGGCGCACCCCCCAACTTTCCCTTAATTGCGACCGTGCGTGCGTGTCCTTAGCTCATGTAACTAAACTCTTTGCTCTTTGCATTCTATCTTTGAAATGTGTGCGTTTACTTACGTTATTTTAAAATGTTTCTTCTTAATTAAAAAAAACCTAATACTTTCTTTTGGTTTGAATTTAAAGCTTGGACGTATTAATGATTCGTCCAAGATTTAAAGTTGTTATGGATGTTGTTTTTTGATTTGGTGAGATTAGTTTGATTTTCTTTGAGGACTTTTTAACTGACTCCAAAAAGGAGGAGGTTCTCAGTTTGCCGGAATGTTTGTTTTTTTAAATATTTAATATTTTACTGCTGAATGGGTTTTATTAATTTCTAGTTTACACTAGATAATAACTTTTGATATAGTAAGGTTTTGTTCACACTTGTATTGATGACTTTTAGGAAGCTTACTTTATATAGATAATAAGTCTATGTTGTTGCCAATAATCCTGTCACCCTGTTGTAATTATCTGGTAACGATATATTCAAGTTTGTAAATATCGTTACTTATGGCTGTTACAGCTGATAAGTTTCTTGCGCCCGTTCTTCTTGTCAGCTAAAAAAGTCTGGAACGGGTGGTAGGAAAATATAGACGATTCAAAAGTACTTAATTATTAAGTTTATTTGAATAAAGCTTATTTGACTTTGACTTTGACTTAATATTCTGTTTTAATATTTTACTATAGTCCTTTTACCACAGTAATTTTCTGAACAAATGATAATTTATAATGACACTGAAAAAAACAACAATAAGTAATAAATATTAAGGAAAACTGTCTCATCATTGGGTTCAACACTCCTCTTATTCACAAAGGGATTTAATAATCAAAATATTATATGAAAATCACCCCATAGAAGTTAATTTTAATCCGAGCTGAGCGACAAATCGGGGCGTTACAATAATGCTAGGGGGAGTTCGCGCTAAAAGTAATTCAGTCTGTCGCGGGTTAAATTCCAAGGCTATACTGTATATTTTATTATTTTATTATTTGTCTATGAAAGACTACGATATTTTTATATTTATGATGAAAAGTAGTAGGTGGTTATTTTTTTGGGGAAACGCGGTAATACAGAATTAGGTACCTATCTTTTTTTTATTCCTATTTCGTTGTGACAGCCACAAAATAGGGTAAAGCGTGCTAGATTTCTGATATGTAATCTGTGACCAAAGTAACAAACGTTATCGCTTCGCTTCGAAACATGTATGGATTTGATGTTTTAAAATTCGATAGTTAACAAAACTTTATGTCATTCCCATACATGTTTCGAAAGCGAAGCGATAACGAAGATTCTCAAATGTTACTTTGGTTAGGTTGTCAGATATTTTAGGATGCAGTACCTAACCTAGGTATGAATAGTATTTTTAAAGCTCCATAGCCACAAAGACATCATACTATTTTTTTATATTCTTTCAATCATTTTTATATAGACAAAACATATTTTTCCTAAATATTAATAAATATTAAAGAGGTCATCTAAGTTTTTTTAAATTCTTGTTTTATCGATAATTATGTAGAGAATTTCTTAATGAAAACGAAAAAAATATTTTTCTTACTTTTTTTTGCCCATTTGTTTATGTACAAAGTTTAGCGTTTATTTTCTCATCAATTTTTTTATGGTAGTCAGTTTAATATCTCGAATTAAACAGTCGGAATATTGCTGAAAATTCACTCTTGAAATTTCAGTTTCACATTCTAATTATGGAGTTGCGTATGCTTCCTGTAAGCCTTTAGTTTTTGTAACTACTACCTACTTCTTTGATGCCACTTTTATACAGGGTTATTTGTAAAACACCAACAACCTCGCTGGAGTAGATTACTAACATCATAAACAACAACATTTGTTCTACGACTTTCCGAAAACAGACAAAAAATTTCGACTTTCCATAGTAATGTCCGAATAGCTGATCGAGTTTTGTATGAAAAGTCGCTTTTTTGTCTGTTTTCGGAAAAGACGTAGAGCTAATGTTGTTGTTTATGATGTTAGTAATCTACTCCTGCGAGGTTGTTGGTGTTTTACAAATACCCTATATAACGTACGATCTATTGCGTTTCAAGAATTCGAATTTCTCTTGAATATTATACTAGAAAAAAAAACAATACTCAGTGAAACTTTCTAGTCTTTCAAGAACCTTTGGAAATCCACTCCATTGCTCTTCTATCTGTAGGTACCCGGCCGTAGCACGATCATATCCTACTAATATTATAAATGTGAAAGTTTGTGGGTTTGGATGTTTGTTCCTCAATCACGCAAAAAATACTGAACGGATTTGGTTGAAATTTGGCACACAGATAGTAAACAGCCTAGATTAAAACATAGGATACTTTTAATCCCAATATTCTACAGGGAACGGGAACTACGCGGGTGAAACCGCGGGCGGCCGCTAGTATCGAGATAAAAACGCGCGTAAAAGTAGAGTAATTAAGTATCTATGGAAAAATGTAGTTTTCGGCGGTAGATGATGTTGTATAAATTTCTCATTAGTACATTATGAGACAAGTTAGCTAAGGTTGCTCATTGCACACAAGGCTGTGGGTTGCAGCCCGAGCCGCAGGCGAGGGCGTAACTCAGCCGAGTGTGCAATGAGCAAGAGCTCACGAGTTTCATACGACGTTTTTCAACACATTTGCGAGGAAAATACAAAGTAATTTACCAGACAGCAACAAATACGTCAAAAACAAAATATGTCATTTATGGGAAAAGGCGCGTAGGTTTTTTTTTTGTTTTTTTCACACGCCCAAAATGCAAGAATATTTTGCGAACAAAGGGGTGAGCGAGCATACAGCCAACTCATAAATTTTAATTTTAAGTGATAAAATGCAAATATTTTAATACTTTATAACAAAATATTGTGAATTATGAATAATTTGATAATAATAAATATTTGTTTGACTTAATTAAGGACTTACACATTTATTTAGTTGAAAAATAAATATGAATTTACAGCGGCATAAAACCTCTTTGTCTTGTACTATTACTTATTCTGTCTTTGTTGTTACTCTAAAAAAATAACTGTATTACCCGGATAAATTGGGAATGCTCTCTTTACTCGCATAGAACTTGCAGTAAGGTACTAATTTAACTTTGTAGGGATAATTCTATAATAACCTAGTGTTTTATATATTATTGCACGCGTTTGTTATAGCTCGGTTTATGGCCCGAAAAGCGATGTATTAGGGCTCACTTTACGAGCAAGTGTGTTGAAAACAAAATTACTATACACGGCTAATTTTTAAGTAAGTATATCTAAAAATGAAATGGGGATTTCAGACCACATAAATGAACAACTTTTACTATGGAGCCAACCACAAAATCGCGAAAAAAAATCAGCTGTTCCATAGAAAAGCACAACATCGACTCGACTATAGGTAATGTATGGAACAGCTAATTTTTTTTTCGCTTTTTCGTGGTTGGCCCCATAGTAAAAGTTGGTCATTTACGTGGTCTGAAATCCCCTTTTCATTTTTAGATATACTTAAAAATTAACGGTGTATAGAACTTTTTTACGCGCGTTTATTTTCTCGATAGATGTTCGTGTAATGGGTACTGTACCCTTAGCTCGAACAGCTAAAATAATTCGCGTAAAAACATTCGATAGAGTAATTTTGTGGACATGTCCCAACGCGCCTATGTCATTTGCCTCACCATTCTCAAAAAATGAAACTCTATCGCGTCTTAATCAAAGTAGTATGTCAAAGTAGGTATTTTACTCTAGAATTAGATTAATAATTATTTTCTGCATTAAAAAGTGGGATTTTTAAGTTAAAACGCTTTTAAATCACAATTTTTTATCATGATAGTATTATTTACTTACATTTTTTTCACAAAATACTTCAGAAAACAACTTAATGTTTTTGTAATTGTTTTTCTAAATATAAAACAATTCTTGACTGATACTATACCTTAATAAAATGTAATTAGCATTTTTTTATTATGAAAGTAATTAAATAAAATGAAACTGGGGCAACGCTGGGACATCTCCTTTGTACAGCGCAGCGCCATGTATCGCCGAAGAGTGAAATAAATTTTTCTATAGATAGTTACTTTAACGTGTAGTTTTTCGCGCGTTTTTTCTCGATAGATGTTCGTGCTATGGAACTTGTACTATTAGTAATTCTGTGCTATGGATACATAGCTACCGAGTTACTAAAACATTCGTTGAAAATCGAATTTTCCAACCGAACAGTGAAAGCGCAAATGTAACTCGTTAATAATTTAGGCGAGGCGTGCGTGTTATTAGCTGATTTACGCGCCATAATGATCGTGTATTATTCAGGATTAATGCCGAGCAAGGAAGACGCTTCACTGTTTGTTCTCGAATGAGATCTAAGGATTTTGTGTCGTTCTAATCCATACATGTTTAGGTGAGAAATGTAAGGGTTTTTGGGACTCAGATGCTCACATCAGAGGGAAGTAATTTTATTTTGATTACGGATGTAATATTCCTGCCCTAAATGTGTTGTAAATTTTAGCGTTATTAGTTAATGTGTAGGTGATCGAAGTTGTTAACGTTCTTGCCTCGATTATTTTATTTTATACATAACCTACAGTTTTGTTTAATAAAAGATTTCTACACTTACACTTACACTGCCTCTGCCAAGGATTGTATTAAAAAACTCTCTTCTTCTTCTTATTTTAGTTTGGCAATCTACTCTCCTCTTTAGGAAGTAATTTTTGCCAGTGTCAAGTGTTGAATAGTTCAGTGGTAGATTGTTTCAGTTTACATAAGAATGCGGGTGCATCGCATTCCAATGCTGCTTGGAGCATTTGGCACCAAGTATTATCAAGACAGTTTACTCAAGTAAGTTCTGCTGAGGTAGCCACCACTACAATGAAAGTCTCAGCCTCACACAATCAAGATCGCGCCTATTTCCATTATCCCACATATTGCTCAGTTGCGTAGACACTTGTACCACAAAACTGCACCAATTTTAAGACACAATATCCACTAATGAATCAATTTGCGAATAATTAAAATAGTCACCGAACTGAACTCGACAAAATGGCGCCAAAAAAACTCGTACGTAGTAAGCAAAATTCTTCTTCTTATTTTTAGTTTGGCAATGTACTCTCCTCTTTAGGGAGTAATTTTTGCCAGTGTCAAGTGTTGACTAGTTCAGTGGTAGATTGTTAATAGAATGCGGGTGTATCGCATTCCAATGCTGCTTGGAGCATTTGGCTCCAAGTATATCAAGACAGTTTACTCGGTAAGTTCTGCTGAGGTAGCCACTACTACAATAAAAGTCTCAGCCTCACACAACCAAGATCGTGCCTATTTCCATTATCCCACATATTGTTCAGTTGCGTAGACACTTTGTACCACAAAACTGCACCAATATTAAGACACAATTATCCACTATGAATCAATTTGCGAATAATTAAAATAGTCACCGAACTGAACTCGACAAAATGGCGCCAAAAAGTCTAGTAAGCAAAATTATGACTGTATCTTTTGATGCTTCTCAACACATTTTTTTTAAATTTGCAACCCACATTTTACTGTACTGGCAACACCACCACTACGGATTCTAATAAATGGCGGCGCATCGTTGGGCGCATTCCTCGCGATTCTTATTTAACTGCTTGATTGTTGCGCGCTGTTGTTTATTGTCGCCAATATTGCACGAAAGGTCTCCCCTTAGCTCATTTCGGGGAGTTTTTTGTTTAGATTTTCTATACCATTTGCTTTTTAATATATAACCCATTTGTACGTTGATGTCATACAATACGTTATTTTTATGTTAAATGGCTCTATTATTTATTTGAGCTGGATAAGGATGATTAAACTTTTTAATTTAACTTATTTGACAGTCAATTTCATAGAAATGTTGTTAATCGAAGATTAATGGTATCGGTAATCTGTAAAATATAGGCTCGTAATTTTATTTTTCCCTGCAACCACGCTGTAAAACCGTCGAGAAAGATCATGATTGCTTATTAGCAAATTTTGTTTAGGTTAGTACACATCATGCATCAAAAAACCCTGACATATCCTGAAAAAGGTGATAGTGCTGCTGAAACTGGGTTCAGTTTTAGCAAATGATGTTTTATTTTCCATGGAACATAGGTCGAAAATCGAAAAAAAAAAATTCATACTTCCATACAAAATGTAATGGTCAGCTGACCGAATTACTATGGAAAGGCGAAAAAATTTGTTTTTTGACCTATGTTCCTTTGAGAATGTTGTTCAGTTTTAGCAACACTATGACCTGTTTCAGGATCTGACAAGGTTTTTTGATACATGATGTAATAAACAAGAATGTCAATTTAGTTAAGGGCACGTAGGTACGCACTGCCAAGCGGCTTTGTTAGCACCTAGAGCCTAGCGAGTCGCCTAGCGTGTAGTGAAGTAAAAGAGTTAGATTATGTAAAAGAATCGTTCTCGAATGTTCGCAACTGACCGCACTGCCGCTAGGCGACTAGCGACTACGCGCTTGGTGCCTCCCCTAATCGCTACACGCTAGCTAGGCGACTTGCTAGGCTCTAGGCGCTAAGCAAGCCACCTGTCAGTGCGTACGTGGCCTAAGCGCCAGCGTACACAAGCAACTTTTGTCTCCGCAACTATTTAGTCTCTCACATCAAGTCTACGGGTTTGTATGAAAGCGCGCACACTTAGCGACGCGACAGTCGGCAACTTTTCATACAAACCATGTGAGAGACGAAATAGTTGCGGAGACTAAAGTTGCTCGTGGGTGCTCTCCCTTAGCGCTATCGCACACGGGCAACTTAGTTGCCCAGCAACTGTTTTGTCTCTCACATCAAGTCTACGGGTTTATATGGAAGCGCGCACACGAAGCGACACGGTCGTCAGCAACTTTTCATACAAACCATGTGAGAGACAAAACAGTTGCTGGGCGACTAAGTACACGGGCAACTTAGTTGCCCAGCAACTGTTTTGTCTCTCACATCAAGTCTACGGTTTTATATGGAAGCGTGCACACGAAGCGACACGGTCGTCGGCAACTTTTCATACAAACCATGTGACAGACAAAACAGTTGCTGGGCGACTAAGTACACGGGCAACTTAGTTGCCCAGCAACTGTTTTGTCTCTCACATCAAGTCTACGGGTTTATTTATATAGCGCTTAACGCTATCGCACACGGGCAAATTTTGTCTCTCACATGGTTTGTATGAAAAGTTGCCGACGACCGCGTCGCTTCGTGTGCGCGCTTTCATATAAACCCGTGGACTTGATGTGAGAGACAAAACAGTTGCTGGGCGACTAAGTTGCCTGTTGTGCGATAGCGCTTAGTGTACGAAAAACAAAAGGCGAATATTCGCAACACGCTGGTTATCTTTTGAACGCGTTCCAATCCAAGCAAAACGCTGAAAGAGCAAAACCTCCTTACAAGTAAATCTTCGGACTCCTTCAGAATTCCAAATCAAGGGTCGTCACCTATTTGAATATCTTTGGACACTACGGATATTACATTTGCTAACCCATTTGTATCCGTCTCTGGCCTCTACGATCATTATACATGTCCGACCCGACTTCGGTTCCCTCAGGACCCGTGCCCCTATTGATTCTCTCCTTAAATTTGGACCGATAATGGCTGGGGGTGTGGACTCTTTGGGACACATGTGATACTTATTGAATTCAATGATCGGTAGCAGTTTTCAATAAGTACAAATTCACGTGTAATGGAGCAGTAAATTCAATTTGCAGTTTGTTTCTTTTGAGTAGCTTGGCTGATGGTTTATGTCATGTTCTTGGACTTAGTTGATTTACACCAGGGATTCTCAAAGTGGTCGATATCGAACCCTTGGGGTCAAAATCAGTTTCCCAGGAGTTGACATAAACGAATAATTATAGTAATAATAAAATTACTAATTACTCTTGATATTTCATAGGATAATTTGGTATCAGTTAATTTTGGAAAAGGGGTGTCTTGCCCAAAATAATTTGGGAATCCCTGATTTACACTAAATATTAAATAATATATAATATACTTATGCTCAATAATCTTTCAATAATACTTGGTAACGAACGTGTAGTTATGTTCAAAGCATAAAGTTAATATTCCACTAGCGAAATTTTTCTATGTCTATGGTTCAAAGTAACTTTTGATTGGCATCTGTATATATAAAACGCTAAGAGACTGACTGATCTATCAACCCACAGCTCAAACTACTGGATGAATCGAGCTAAAATTTGGCACGCTAATAGTCATTGGGACGTAGACGTCCGCTAAGAAAGGATTTTTAAAATTTTTACTTATTTTTCACGAGGCTGCTTGCTTGGTGGGGACCCGATTAATCACATAAAAACGGCTGATCGGATTTTGATGGGATTAAAACATAGAATACTATTTATCCAGGTTAATAGTTCCCTTAGGAGTTTTTTGAATATCCACGCGGACGAAGTCGCGGGCGGAAGCTAGTAAATAATATAATGATGTATACAAGTAGGTACATTATTCAGAATAAGAACGAACGAAGGCTACGAACCTCGAAAGCTGCGATTGAAATCTATTTACACTTCGATAAAATTTAACAAAAAATACGAAATTTTAAACATAATTTAGATAAATCAAAAAGAAAACAGTTGAACCAAAAAGTTTTTAATCAAAAAGCAAAATGTTGTCCGAACCGTGCGTAGAACGTTCAAACAGAAATGGTGTATGTAATGTATCTTTACCCCATTTTCCGGGTTCTTTTGTAGAAGGGTGCAGACCCGGTAACGAGCATCACCCACTTGTAGGGAGTCCCTACATGCTTTATTATTTACGACTTTTGCCCTTTATGTATGTTTTTAAGCTAAGATTTTATTGCCATCCTATTCATGAGCCTAATCCCAAGCAATCTCGGCTGAAAGGTATTTTTCATCATGTTTATGAATACAGGTATTTTCGTTGAATAGAATCATGTTTCTTCAGAGCAAATATAATTTACTCTTAACTTTCCATCTTTCTGAAATAAACGTAAACAACTTAACTCCGGTCCAAATTATTTATTAGTTTTGGTAGTACGAAATTTGCGTTCTTTGATTTATCTTCTTATTCCTCTGAAAGCCAAGAGTCTGCTTAAGAAGCAACAAAGAAAAAAGCTTTACCACTGTCAAAAAATCAGTGAACAAACCTCTAAAATCTACTACGGCATTTATACGGTGATGTGGCATCAAAGCGAACAAAAAGTATAGCAAAAGACCCTAAAACTCGTAGTACTAACTTTCGTACCATAGAATTTATCTTTAAAATTAGCCCAAGAATCAGCTCAGAAAAAATAAACCCGTTACAATTGTCACGAAATCAGTGAGTAAACCTCGAATGTCTCCTACGGTAATGTGACATCAAAGCAAACAGAAGGCAGTAAAAGACACGGCGGGCTCACCCCTTCCCGGAATTAACTTAACATGCCAATCGACATATCGTGTAACGGATAACGGCCTATTTGCCCTACCTTGGGGTAGAAGATGTGAGCGTTATTGGAGATGCACTATCTGGATTGACGTATTTGTATTTGGGATGTCAACGTATTAGTGGCTTTAGCATTTTTTCAAGTAAAATGTTTATTGTTTGTGGGATTTCATTCTGTTTTAACAGTGATACACAAGATAGAGACTCATGAATCATGATGTAATTTCTAACTTCTCTAGCTCATTTCCACTTTGAAGAAGTTTGGAATAGTTTAGGTACTTAGATAACAGACTGTAATCTTGGTAGCCACCAAGTGTCAAGACATATGATGTGCCAAGTATATTATCAATGCAATTTTTTTAAATATTAAATACCAGCTGTGGTGCTCGACTTCTCAAGGAGTTGATATGAGATTGTGTGGTAGTTGCAATAAAAAATACTTATGAGGTATTTTTTTATTGTATACATATTGTTAAGAAAGTGGGTAACTGGATTGGAAGGAAATCTACGGGGTTTAATATTAAATATTATCAGCCTTCAATAAAAAATAATCTTAAGATACAGTATCTACCTGTGCCGGCAGCGCAGGATCCTTGAAGGAATATGCCTAGCAGTGCGTGAATATATGATAATGATGATGTTGACTGCATCCAAAACGCGAAAAAATTCAGAAATCTACTATCAAACTTCTACTACTATTTATTATCAAACTTTTCCTTTCTTCGGAGGCTAAAAATGGAACAGTAACTTCTTATTATATGTAGGCTTCAAATATAATCAATGGCAGTTGTACAGAAAACCGGAATAGTGGGTAACCAACCGTGCCTAGCGACGAGGGTGACTTCTCACTCGAGAACAATTTCATCCAAAATACAATTTTCAAACAAAGATTCCTATCGTGAGCTATACTATTCTTGTTTGCAATAGGGAACATGCATCAATTTTTTTTGTATCAAAATCAAAAGTATAATGCGTGAGAAAATCAACTGTAATATTAAAACGTTTCTCATGCGTTTTTTTCTCGTGATATAGTCACTTGAAGTTAGCACGCATCAGCTCCCGCCGAAAACGCTCTATACAAAAAGGTTAACATTTGTGACGTCACTCATGTCACGTTTCAGGCGCATTATATGGAGTTAGCCAAGAATTTTCAAATATCTCCCTAAATATTGCGTTTAAGTACATATGTGTTATACAAAATATTATTTCTTATTCCATATTCTATCCGACTGTTAAGTGCATTATATCCGTAAATGAAAAAAAAAAAATCGTTATTTTCCCCTGTGTGATAAAACTAAAATATTTTTTTTTATTTATTTTTCTGTTCCATCATGTTTTTATACGTGTCCGCAGCGACCAAGCTCAAATTTATCAAAATCGGTGACTTATGCATGTTCCCTATTATTTAATTAATGTTTTAATTCTATGCGTTTTGGATGGGAGTTGCAGAAGAGTCTACCCTTTATGGCAGAACTTTTTATGTCATAATTTTATTATGCATAACAGCGAATGGCATAAACTTCATGTCGCAGAAAATCGTTTGGCATACACTAATTTATCATACACTTAAAACGCATAATTTTGTAAGCCAGAATAATCTTTTGGCATACATTTCATATCCATAATAATTAAATTGTCCATCATATCGCAGAAAGTTCACAGTCAGAACCATCATATCGTAGACAGTTTATAGTCAGTATCATCTTTTGGCATACATTTCATAATCTATAGTCATTAAAAGGCAGAACTATCCACTTCTTCCCCACGACATTACCAAAGCGCACTACTGGTAGTGTCGTGGGTATTTTTTTCCCTTCTACATTACCGGCCCAAATGAAAAATTCCATACATCCATTCCCCACGACATTACCAATTTTTTTTCATTACAACATGTAAATATATAACTCTGTATTTCACCAAAGGTGTTTTTCCCTTGGTGTCCTTGGAAGACCAGCGTCGAGGAGCCATATTATAATGGCTTCCCGACAGATGCTGAATGGATGCCATTTTAGGGCCACTTTATTATTTAATTTAAGTTATACTGTTACCACGTTCTATCTATAATATTAATCAGAATTAGTTAAGTGTAACATAGTTGCAATAGATTGTTGAATGTAAGTGGTCACTAAATAAATACTTTTTCTTCATCTTCAAAGTACCAGGATCTCATAAACATAAAGAAGGTTAACTTTGTATTTTTATCGCTTTTATTTTTTTATTATTTTCGTAATAAGTACCACCAAGTAAATCTCTATTTAGATCGGTTTATTTAGCACAAATTCAACGTTTTTTACTATTATATTTACATACAACGTAATACAATTAACCTCCTCTAAATCTATGCTATCCTGGTACTTTGGTAATGTAATTCAAAGAAGATAATTTTAAGTTTATATTTTAAGTTCAAGTTATATTTGTGCTTAATAAACCGATATAAATAGAGATTTATCTAATTATTGTCGTCACCAAATTCTAGAATCTGCCATTTAACGAAAAAAGGGGGAAAAAAATGGTAGTGTCGTGGGGAATGCATTTGTATAGAATTTTTCATTTACCTATGACACTACTAAGCCGGTAGTCTTGAAGAAAAAAAAGTACCCACGACACTACCAGTAGTGCGCCTTGGTAGTGTCGTGGGGAAGAAGGGGAACTATCATATCGCAGACAGTTTATAGTCAGAATCATCTCTTGGCATATATTTCATAGAAAATTCATATTAAGAATAATTTTGTATTTTTTACATGCATGTTTCATGCTGCATGCATCCTAACATGCAAGCAAACAAACATGCATGCTAGCAAGTAAGCATGCATGCAAGCAAACAAGTAAACAGGCAGCATGCAACATGCAACATGCAGCATGCAACATGCAAGCAAGCATGCAGCAAGCATGCAGCATATAAGCAAGCATGCAATATGCATCAAGCATGCAGCAAGCAAGCAAGCATGAAGCATGCAAGCAAGCATCCAAGCATGCCAGCAAGCATGCAACATGCATGCAAGCGAGTGGTCAAAACACTAACCTAACCTAACCTACCAACAACAACCTTGAGGTGCCCCGACCCCCGACCCCCCGAGCAGAGGGGCCAGCCCCACTGCGCTTCCCGGCAAGCATGCAAGCAGCATGCATGTAAACAAGCATTCAAGCATGCATGCATTCAAGCATGTATGCATTTAAGCATGCATGCATTCAAGCAAGTATGCATGCATTCAAGCAAGTATGCATGCAAGCAAGCAGCATGCATGTCGGTTTTGCAGAGATTAGTTTCTGTTGTTGACTTTTGTAGCACAACATTTACAAAAACATAACATAGTTTGACTTTTTAAGACAAATATTTAATTCAATTTAAGGTTAATATGCATTATTTAGAAATTACAATATGCCTAATGACCATTATTCGAAATGAAATAGTATACCAAGTGAAATTATACCAAATAAATGACGACTAAATAAACATTCTGCCAAACGAAATATTGCGAATGAAAAAATTGCCAAAGGTATTTATGCCAAATGAAACTCTGCCATTGCCATTGTAAATTCGGACATATAAACATTTGGCTAAACAATAGTTATATTAAACAATTTTTATGCCTTAAAAATATTCGTTAAAGGAAAATTATGCCAAGTGTGTTATGCCAAATAAATTTCGGACCATCAAGATTCTGCCAGATCATAGATATAGTATTTTAAAAAGTATATAATGCCAGATAGAGGTAACCCGTTGCAGAACAATTTGTTTTTCTACGAGTTAATAGATAAACTCTTTTAGGGTACATTTACACTTTAATTGAGAGATTATTTTCATTTGACACTAATGGTTATCAGAGCTCAATAAAGTAAGTAATAACAAAGTTCTGACTTAGTCAATTTCAATAGAGCCAGATAAGTGAGATACCAGAGATAGTGATAAGTATTTATCTCTCTAATGTCATCAATTTCCATTAACAAAATAAATAAAAAAATACCTGAAAACAAAGATATTAGAATATTTTTAAGAAAATGACAAAACAACAATTTTAGTAAGGCTGTGGACGTCACGATTTCTATATTTGTGTACATTTTTTTAACACAAAGGAGTTATTCAACTCTGGTTGACTGACGCCCCTCGAGCCGAAGTTGTTCGCTTCACAGCGCCTCAGCTTTGATGCTCCATTTTTGGCGTAGAATTCAAAGTGCTTGCTGAAACTTACGGTAAATGTATTACACCTTTGTGAACTTTAAGAAAAGAAATCGGAGGGGCGCGACCGATACGGATATATTAGTGGAACTACTTACTGTGGGATGGTTAATTTTTCTATTAAAACTTTTTAAAGAGATAGTTCAGTCGTTTAGTTGAAACAATCAACTGACGATAAAATAATTTGCCACATGAGCTGGCGCACACAAGCAACTTTTGTCTCCGCCACTAATTTGTTTCTCACATCAAGTCTACAAGTTTGTATGAAAGGGCGCACACGTAGCAACGCGACAGCCAGCGACTTTTAATTCAAACCATCATCATTATCATATCAACCGTATGACACCCACTGCTGGGTATAGGCCTCCCCCAAGGATCTCCACTACGATCAGTTCTGCGCTGCCTGCATCTAGTGGCTTTTCCCGCGACCTTCACCAGATCGTCGGTCCACCTTGTCGGGGGCCTATCCACGGAGCGTCGTCCAGTGCGTGGTCGCCATTCAAGAACCTTTCCGCCCCTACGGCCACCGATTCTTCTCGCTATGTGTCCCGCCCACTGCCACTTCAGCTGAGCATACAAACCATGTGAGAGACCAATTAGTTGCGGAGACAAAAGTTGCTCGTGGGCGCTAGCGCACTTGTTACCAGACATTTCCCTCATAATGACAGGAGTGAGTGAAAATCTTAGCCATTTTACAAAATTATTACAGATTGGTTTTTGTTACAGATATACACCACTCAAGATGACATCAGACTTAGTTTCCACACACTTCTCATCGAGTTGCACCACAAATATCTCGAACTGGCACCTCACTGACCGAGCTATGTGACGGATATTGCTAAGACTATAAGAGACTGTACAGTGTTAGTGCTTTACATAAGACGATGCATTTATCGAGTGAAGTGAGTTCAACGACGAACGGACTGGGTCATGAGGCTCCAGCTTCGAGTTACGGTAGTGGTCTGCCAAGCCAGCCGCTAACTGCGGAGTTGTTGGCTGAGAGAACGCTGGAAGGTCTATTAGCAGACCACCCGGGGGAGTTGGTGAAGACTGGAAGTCCACATGTGGTAAGTAAGAGAGTGGATTATGTTAGGCCAGTCTTATTTTGCTTTCTAAGAGTTTTTGAAGTTTGGTCTTAAAGTGTTATTTTGAATGATAGACTGAACAAAGGAACAAGTATGACCGTACAGTTTGGGCATTCAAGTCACTTCTAGTAGTTATTATTCTGTATTCAATACCATCAGTAGCAGGCTGTGACATGTTAAATTTAATTCCTCTTCCTAAAATATATTTCTGTCTTTCATCATCAGCATCAGTATACGCATCTTTGCATCTCCATTGCAGGTTTGCACAGTCCTACCTCCGCATTGGCGGTCTAACAAGACTCTACCTGTGGCATTCAAGGTTGTGGCACTGGGTGACGTCGGTGACGGCACCCTGGTCACGGTGAGAGCCGGCAACGACGAGAACTGCTCTGCGGAGCTGAGGAACTGCACGGCGGTTATGAAGAACCAAGTTGCTAAATTCAACGACCTGAGGTTCGTGGGGAGAAGTGGGAGAGGTATGTTTAATACGTTTTTCTAAAAATAAGAGTATTAAAAATAGAAATATCAGCTATTTTAGCTCTAAAATATATTTTTGAACCACAATTTTTAATAGCCAAAAACTTTTCTGATTTTTCTTTTCGATATTTCTCAGGCTAATTGAATTTATATTTTTGTAACGCTGAAAAGTAAAAAAAAATCCAAGCCCTTTCGTGTATCCCAGATAAGCACATCGTTTTGTCTATTCCAGTATCGTTATATTCAATGCCACGAATAATACTGTGAATTTGTAATAGTGAAGTATCATGCATAAATTATGTAATCACGCTCCATACATATTATTCGGTTATAAGAAGAAGCAGTTTTTGATGTGGTTCTATAGGTTCCAACTGATTTCGTTTGAAGGCCATTAGCTTCCTCCTAACTCTAAAGACTCTCGATTATCATTCATAATATTTCCTGTTTAAAAATGCATCACGTTAGATTTTCATACACTCCGGGTTTAACAGATCAATTACCCCCATTGACTTAATATTCCGACAAAGCGAAGATCTCCTGAAATATTCACAAGGCAGTCACCCCGGCTTTGTTTTTGAGTGCCCACCCTAGGGAGAGGGGATTTTTATGAGTAGATGTCTACATTATCGTAAACATTCATATATGCCCAAATGTACAGTATGAAAGTTTAAAATATGGAGAATGGGAATCCCTAGGTTTCGGAAAAAACTTTGCAAAAGAAAAATAGAATTATTCTCTGTTTAGGGCATAGTTTCGTATTTTATCTTAAGGGGCATTGGTTGTATGGTATTTTTTTAAAGACAATATTATGTACACAAAGATAAAAAGGCAATGACGTAAAATAATTATTTTTCTCATGGTACACAATAGATATAAGTTTTTACCCATGAGTACGGACTCATGGGTAAAAACTACGTCAAGTAAAAAGACCGCTGACGCTCATACATTGATACATGAGGGAATTCATGAATATATTATTATATCCGGATTTTCTTGAATTTTAAACAACCATATAATTTTCTTTTCATATTTACTTAAACTAAAAATATTTTAATAAGTATTTTTTATTTTCTAATTATTGTTATCTAATCATTTATTTAGGTATTCCATATTGTATAAGTTTTCGATATAAGGAATCCGTTAATTTTTTATTCAATGTACGAGCGTTAGTGGTCCTTTATTTGACGCGAACTCTACTCGAAACACGTTGACGACAATTTATTAGTTAAGGAGTATCTATATTTAATTGTAATTACGTTTGAAGTGACACTAACCGAGTGTCAATATATTTTTATTCTAAGCATTCGTTGAGACACCTACCAAGTACCTATTGTAAGGTAGGGCAAAGACCCTTTCTGCGGCGATCCGTCGGCCTGCACTTGTGGCGATTCTAAATGTATTATCCGGTTGTTGGTCTGTTAAGTAATCGTCGGTCTGCTATAATTGCATTATTATTGATCTATGATAAAGTTTCTCCTATTTATATCACCTTGAATCAGCTAATAGTTTCAAGATTTTATTATTATTATTATTAATTGACAGGCAAGCAGTTGAGACAACTGATAAGAGCCTGTATCCAGTTATATCATGGGTCAAGTTTATCTTTCATTTGTCCTTAAATATTTGTCCAATCTATTCTTAAACTGATTCGTATTCTGTGCAGATATTACTTCTTCTGGCAACTTGTTCCAAGCTTCAACTACTCTATTATTAAAGAAATGTTTATGTGGATTCCTGATAGTGCCTTTGATAATTTGAGATGATGGCCTCGTAGGTTAATGTTTCGTGAGTACTGGAATAGTTGTTTATCAAAATTCTCGATGTCATAGTGTCCATGCAAGATTTTTGTAGTTTTTGTAGGCATTTTAGTTCTTGTTTTGAAAATAATTGGTAGTAATCAAATTTTGTTAAGTAAACAAAATAAACCTGGTTTCCCAAATTAAATGTAATGATGCAATTTTTGTTTTATCATCGACAATTAGCAGGATGGAAGACTTAGAACTTCGGCTCTTCAAGTCAAGTTAGTTTAAGTACGGACAATTCCGCCAAAGTTAAATCAATAAAAATTTAAAACAGTTACTAGTGGCTCTGTGAGCTGTAGACCTCGCTTTAACAAAGATATCTTCGCCATAATTATATTTAAATTAAGCGGTTAATCCCTCTAAATGCCAGGCTATCATAGTCGGGGGCTCTAAGCAGATTGCCAAAGTAGATATCATGTCGGTCCAGTCGGTTGTGCTTGATAAAACTATCATCCCTCTCAGCTCCAGCGTTAAAAATCTTGGCCTACACAATGATTCGACGTTCAGCTGGATACCGCAAATTGCCGAGGTGAGTCGGGCCGTCACATCTTCTCTTCGCTTCCTGAATCGTTTTAGGAACTTTCTTCCGATACGAACTAAGACCACTCTTGTCACTTCTCTCATCTTCCCACTCATTGATTATGCCGATGTCTGCTTTCCAGACTTGAATGAGGTTCTGCTCAATAAGCTGGACCGCCTTCTTAATAACGCTATTCGTTTCGTCTTTTGCCTTCGCAAGTTTGATCACGTTTCTTCTTATCGGTTTCAGCTTAAATGGCTTCCCATACGTCAGCGCAGACAGCAAAGATTGCTCTGCACTCTCTATTCTATCTTAAATAGTCCTCATTCTCCCGATTATCTTAAATGCAAGTTTCAATATCTCTGCGACTCTCATGATCGCCAACTTCGTTCTACCAATTCTCTCACTCTCTCCACTCCTCTGTTTCGTTCCAAGTATATGTCCGAATATTTCACTCTGCATGCTTTGCGTCTCTGGAACGGTCTTCCTGAAGCTATCAGGAGATCACCCAGCAAGTTTTCCTTTAAAAAGAAGGTTCACGCTTTTCTTTTAGAAGGCTCATAATGAGCATAATGTGAAAATCATCATCATCAATTTGGCTTTTCTTTTTATTATATAATTGATTTGTTGTAATAGGTATATATATTTATATATATTATTGTAGGCGTATCTATATATTATGTGTTTGTATTTATTATACTGTATGTATTTTATTATATACTATTAAATGTACCGCATTCGTGGCTATGGGTTGACTGGGAGAGAATGCTTTTAGCATTAAGTCCGCCTTATGTACATTAATTTATTGTAGTACAATAAAGAGATTAAATAAAAATAAAATAAATAAATATCGAAGCCACTATGCGAGCCAAATAAGAATAGTACTGTCAAACGGCAATCTTGATCTTTGTTCCTTTTCTTGCACATCCTACACCCTGAAGTGGAAGCGAAACGCAAGCAAATATGGCCATTTTGACAGTACTATTCTTGAAATAAAACAACTTTTAAAAGTTGTTTTATTTCAAGAATAGTACTGTCGGTTTTCAATCAAACCAAATACCAACTAATTACCAAAGTACTTTCAATAAAACCGCGCTAGTATCCTTAAAAAATTGTTTTATTTCATGTCTAGTGAGCAAGTAAGCTGAGAAGTGAGTACTATTCTTATTTGGCTCGCATAGTACTCACATAATTTCACGAGAATCGGTTGGAAAATGCGACCTGTAGAGGAGAACAGCCGGATAGCCGGATATACGAAAGAAATTTTGCCCGAACTGTAACGAAGACAATAACAAACAAATATGTGAGTTAAATCCGTAAGAATTTAGTATAAAACAAAAGCATTTTACTATTAAATCATAAATTCAGTTGCGACTTAGTTAAAAGGGCAAAGTATCAAGCGGTCAAGTGAGTTCACTTGTAGTACTTCGCAATTACGCGTCTTCCGTCGGAAACCGATACTTCCTTACCCTTCTTGTGGGATCAGCGTTACTTAATGCTAATTGTACGTCACATTATACTTTGCGATGTTTCGGTAATGGATGGGGAAAGGTAGAGCTTTATTCACTTAAAGCCAGTAAAAGAAAATAATAATCCTTAAAGACGCTCTTAGGGTAATGAAACAAATTATGGCCCTAAAATCGTAAATCACAACAAGAACATGACATTGAAATGTTTACTCAACATGAATAACGTAATAGTAGTTTGTTACACAAGGGATGTAAGTGAGCTATTACAGAACAAGATCCAATTTGGCGAGTCCGTGCGAGCGCAGCTCGCAAAGGGCGCTAATAGTTCGAGGGTGTAATAGCTACTTACAACCGAGGTAAGCATACTATTTTACATCATTCATGCGAGGTAATAAAAACAAAAACATTAAAACAAAAATAAAAATAAAACGTTAAAGGGTTATTTCATTGAAAACTCGTGGGGTTGATCAGACCATTAAACTGAACAACTTTCATTATGGGACCAACCTCGAAATCACGAAAAAAAACCTAGCATGCCTAGCTTGAACTGAAATTAAATGCCGCCATTTTCATTGTTTTTTTTTCAGCCAAAAGTTTCGTCAGTTTATAATAAAAGAAAAGAGATTGGTTCACTAAGGAGTTTTAAATGCTTGAATTGTAAAGTAACTTTACATCATACTTGCTCGGTAACTAGGATTTACTTATATAGTATGAGGCAGTGTAAGTTGGCATGTGCAACACAGTGCATTGTTTAGATAGAACGTTCCATTTTCAAATCACTTTACAATTCAAGGATGGTGAATGCTTTAACTGTAAAGTTACTTTACAATTCAAGCATTTAAAACTCCTTAGTGAACCAATCTCTTTTCTTTTATTATAAACTGACGAAACTTTTGGCTGAAAAAAAAATGAAAATGGCAACATTTAATTTCAGTTCAAGCTAGGTATGCCAAATTCTGCAATGCAAAAACAGCTGATTTTTTTTTTCGTAATTTCGAGGTTGGTCCCATAATGAAAGTTGTTCAGTTTAATGGTCTGATCAACCCCACGAGTTTTCGATGAAATAACCCTTTAACGTTTTATTTTTATTTTAATGTTTTTGTTTTTATTGTTTTTTATTTTGATTTTTTTTTTTTTTTTTTATTTAATTTACCTCGCATGAATGATGTAAAATAGTATGCTTACCTCGGTTGTAAGTAGCTATTACACCCTCGAACTATATTCGCCCACGCTCGCTCCGCTCGCTCGGGCGTCTAAATATCTCGGGTGCACTCGATCCATTAGCGCCCTTTGCGAGCTGCGCTCGCACGGGCGCCAATTTGGATCTTGTTCTGTAATAGCTCACTTACATCCCTTGTGTAACAAACTTTACAGTTAAAGCATTCACCATCCTTGAATTGTAAAGTGATTTGAAAATGGAACGTTCTATCTAAACAATGCACTGTGTTGCACATGCCAACTTACACAGCCTCATACTATATAAGTAAATCCTAGTTACCGAGCAAGTATGATGTAAATGACCTTTTAAAAACAACCTTCAATAAATTAAAAAAAACCGAAGTTTTTTGTTTTTCTTGGCATTTTAGTAAAACAGAAAATATATAACAGCAATATCAGCAATATAAAAACAGCCAACAATAATTTTCGTGTATAGTTATTTGAAAAAATTAAGGGACAGGTTTTGCGTTTCAACTTCAGAAATAAATACTCGTACTTACTTACTAATTAACTTCTTAATGATGAATAATCATGATGACAGGTAGAGCTTAAGCTGCAATCAAGCAAAGTATTTTTGCATATAAGTCAAGTAATTTATTTAAAAATTAGTATTTTTAATTGAAAACCAATCTCTATTCGTACATTACTCAAATGAAAACTACTTAAAAGGAGCACAATTTGTTGAACTATCCCATCGATCGCGCAAACTTAAAGTTTGGGGTCGCAAACGGGAAGAGCATCTGACTGTAAACTCGCATCTCATATTCAAATAGTGGGGATCTAACGAAGCGGGAGGGGGGTACTCCCCGAACTGCTAAGAAATAACTGAAGGGGGTAACAGACAACTGTGTCACGTCAGTTTTGTTACACGAAAACAACTACGTACGGTGTCGATTCGTGACGGGGGAGCCGATCAACTGAAATGTGGCACTGGGCGGTATAAATATAAATATTTTGTTTTGTCTTCGTTTCGCCACGAAGGGAGAAGCCTTAGCTATTATTACTCTATTCAAATTATTCTGCCATTTTTTGCGGGGGGGGGGGGGGAATGCATACAAGTGCAGTTCCGCATACCCACATACAAAAACAACACTGTAATGACAACACTCACACATAAAAAATAAAACAAAACAGCAAAAATTTGTGTATGGATGAGTCACACATCAAAATATGACGACTGGACTCGGTCTAGAAAGAAATCCGGGCGCAACTGGTTTTACTAATGCGTATGCCCATTTGGGCTTGTACTTCGGCAGAGGGGAACGCTTCGTATGGCTTCTCTTTCTGTAGAAGCCCGTCTTACTCTAAGCCTAAAATATTTAATATCATGTTTATCAAGAGTATCATTTTAGGTTCTATGTTAGGACCTTTATTAGTAGGTCTTTTTTCCAGGTTAATCGTCGTTTGTACATAGGTACCTCTGTGTATTTAATTGAGGCTAAGGTGGCATCAGTCGGTCACAACTATTTAAAATAATGTTTTTTGTTAAAGTCAAATAAATATTATTTTATTTTAATTTATTATTGATTTTATTACTATTTTTTCATTCTTACATTCATTTCCTATACAGGGTTATTTGTAAAACACCAACAACCTTGCAGGAGTAGATTACTAACATAATAGACAATAACATTTGTTCTACGACTTTTCCGAAAACCGACAAAAAATTCGACTCTCCATACAAATGCACCGAACAGCTGATCGAGTTTTGTATGGAAGGTCGATATTTTTTTGTCTGTTTTCAGGAAAGTCGTAGGACAATTAATTTTGTTGTTTATAATGTTAGTAATTTACTCCTGCGAGGTTGTGGGTGTTTTACAAATAACTCTGTATTCTTATAATCATGGGTATCCATACAGTACTAGATATGTTTGGTCTGATCTGGGGGTCTATTACGAAAAGTTTAATGCGATACACGCAGCTGCGTCCGTGCTTCGTTTTGATTGTTTCCTATTACAAATCACTTTCGTATCCGATATTGCGAAGTGATTGCGTGATTTTGACAGTTTCTCTCTTACGTATCCATCGTTCGTTTAGTAGTCTATCGACTACGATAGAAAAATTCAAAATGTTTGATAAAACTACAACCAACGAACTGCGGAGGACTATCGTGGCCAAGTGACTGCGTTACGCAATTGCGTACGTTATTTTTAATAGGCCCCCTGACTATTGCATTGCACATGATGACATTTTTTATCTTGACTTTACTGATTCCATAAAGCAAATTCGCTTGTTTACTCCCGAATGATAATTTCCATTCAAACACTTTAACACAGAAAGATAATCCATGTACTTAAATACAACCTAAGTGCGCAGTGAAGTTACGTTTTCCATTAAACAAAGAAAACCGGGTGTAGCGTACACGAAAAAACCAATATAGCCTTGAGTGGGAAAGAAGTTAAGAGGTGTCTATTTGTCACGTTCCTTCCTGGGCATCCTGCTTCCAATTAAGGGTAAGCGTTCTCTTTGTTTATCTTAAATTGCGAGAAAATCTCACTCAAATTATCGAGCTGAGAGACAAAGGGGAGAGCGGTGTTCTGCGGAACACAACTTTTGTTTCGGAGATAAAAAGTTGCCTATTCGATGAGGGGTGGAGGGAATTTTTAATAAGCGAAAAATTTAATGAGGGCACTTTTTGCGACGGTCTGTGTCAGGACCGACAGACTGACGGCTGACCCTCGTTCGAAGATTTAGTTTTTAAGGCTGCGCAGTCTGCACCAGTGCACACTAGCGCCGCCATTAGAAAAAAAATCATAGTGCTTAAAAAAAGACAAATTTGTAAATTATCTCTCTGGAGTGCACTCCGAACAAGCTTTGCGGTACTTTTTATCCCATAAACAGTATTTTCTAGCCTGTCGTTTAGTTTAATGGACTTTTATTGTTAAAAGTGACCACTTTTCGCAATAAAAGTCCATATAACAAAACGACAGGCTAGAAAATACTGTTTAAGGGATAAAAAGTAGTAGTTTAATGGACTTTTATTGTTAAAAGTGACCACTTTTCGCAATAAAAGTCCATATAACAAAACGACAGGCTAGAAAATACTGTTTAAGGGATAAAAAGTACCGCAAAGCTTGTTCGCAGTGCACTCCAGAGAGATAATTCATAATTTCTTTTTTATTTAAGCACTATGATTTTATTTCCAATGGCGGCGCTAGTGTGCAGACTGCACGCTCTTAAGTCTTTATTTTAGCGTGAGTAGTTTTATAAATTTAAATGACAATCAGAGTATGTTTTAAATTATACTGCCGATTTCATGATAATACTTTTCTTAGGTATAGGTATACAAATTTTGTAAGTTATTGAATTTGAAATTTTCCATTGATTTTTAATTATATTAACATTTAGATTTTTAAGTTTTAAAGTTAAAAGGGGACCCCGGCCATCGTGTAATGTTACGCATTTAAAAAACACCGAATATTTTTTTATTTTCATTTAAATTTCTAATATCAAAAAACCGGCCAAGTGCGTGTCGGGCCACGCGCAGTAGGGTTCCGTAGGTACATTATACCATACCATATTTCAATACCGCTATCATTTTTCGTCTGAAAAAATAACTTTGTTTTTCACAGTGTTTGTATGAATGACAAAGTTATATTTGCGGTTTTGGAAAATGTACTATATCTTGAAAACTAATTACTATATCTCGTTCAAACCAATTTTCGTTGAAAGTGTTTATTAAGATCTATAGCTTATATTTTTTTTAGATTTTTCACCCTCTTACTTTAAAAGTTAAAGGGGCGGGGACACACATTTTACCACTTTGGCGGCATATATCTTTAAGACGGTTGACTTTGAAAAAAAATAGTCTTAGGAACCTCAATGTCATTTTTAAAGACCTATCTATAGACACCCCACAAGTATTGGTTTGATGAAAAAAAATATTTTCAGTTTCAGTTCCATGTATGGGGAGCCCCCCCTTAATCTTTTATTTTTTTTATTTTTGTGTAAAAATCCTAAAGCGGTTCACAGAATACATCTACCTACCAAGTTTCAACTATGTAGTGCTAATACTTTTGGAATAAAGTGGCTGTGACATACGGACGGACAGACAGACAGACAGACAGACAGACAGACAGACACAGACAGACATGACGAATCTATAAGGGTTCCGTTTTTTGCCATTTTGGCTACGGAACCCTAAAAATGGATCTATGTCATCTGAAATAAAAATAAAGAAATAATAAAATAATTTTCCTCTCATTCAACCTTGAATATTTGATATTGATATAAAAACGATCATGTGGAAAGGTTTCCATGACGTACTAGCGGCCGCCCGCGACTTCGTCTGCGTGGACAGTTTTTTTACTACACCTCGGAAACTGTACGTTTTTTTGGATGAAAGGTAGGTACCCTATGTCCTTTTCGGTACCCCTGACAACGTGTATGCAATACGCAATTTCATAATGAGTCATCCGTTCAGTAGTTAAGACGTGAAGGCGTAACAAACAAACAAACTGACTTTCGCATTTATAATATTAGTGAGGATTTAACTTAAGTTTTCTCATTTTGTCTTAATGTTAAAAGGCAGTCGCTTTGTAAGTCAATTGATTGGCTTGTCTTAGCGTAACAGTAAAAAGTGCCTGGGGTCTGTTTGCGCCATTGTCCCCACGACATTTAATTGTGTAGGTGAGGGACGTTTTTATGAAGGCAGCAATTTTTAATTAAGACTACTTTTTGAGAGTTTCCTCCTTCAGTTCATGGTATGAAATGGTATGGTATCAACACAAGAAAACGCTTAATTTCAGAGGTGAATCCTGAGGGAACTTGATAACTAGAAAAAAAGATGTTTGCTGATGGTTAACAAGAATCATCTACACTTTTCACATCTCAAACCTAAATGACATAAATCATAGACTTATTTTTTGAAATCATTGACATAAAAAGAATGAAAAAATTCCTAGACCATCAGTCGGCTGGGGCACTGGCCTTCCTTATGGTGGATAAGGAGCATGGGACATAACCCACCACACGGGCCCAATGCGGATTGGTAGGTGTTAACGACTGCAAATGCAGCCGGGACCAACGGCTTAACGTGCCTTTCGAAGCACGGAGGAGCTCGAGATAATAAATTTTTGGTCACCCATCCCATGACCGACCCTTGCGAAAGTTGCTTAACCTCCGCAATCGCTGAGCCAGACGCTATACCACTGCGCCGCCGAGTTCCTTATACATTTATCTTTTATCTTTCACTTTTGTGTGATAGAGAAAAAATCTTATAGAGCCGACTTCATCTTATTTTTCCAATAACTTCAGTGTATATTATAGATTTTCCCCCGTAACTTCGACAAGACGTACCTTATTAGGGCGTATAGGCGAGAGGCCAATTTGCCGCGTCAGTGGCCTGCGACGTCTGTTAATCGATTGATTGGATCGCATTAGCTGTACGTAAAAATATCCGAACGCCGATCGGCCGTGCTCCCCTCCATCTTTGATTTTATAATTACACACAAATATTTGGCAGCAGTTTTTTTCTATTTTGTTACTAACCATAGCTACCTACTGCTGACAAAGCTATTGCATTTTAAACATCATGTAGTTGTTTTCGTTTTGATTATTTTCAGAATAGAGAAAATTGTTACAACTTTAATATTCTTTTATGGTTGATTGATATCTTCAGTTTCACAAATTGAAATCTTAAATCGACAATAGACACTGATTCGCTGCAATTTCACTCAAGAATGTTTAGCGAAGAGAAAATGTTACAGATTAAAATTCGTGGTTTTCTACCGCAACCATTCTGAAGTTGTTTACTTCTGTGGTATTGTTAAATTAATCTCATTGTATATGAGGGTGTGAGTATTATGAAAAAACTCAATATATTATCCAATCCAATGCCTAAAGAACATAATACTATGTTGAGTTTCTCATCAAAGGAAAAGCTGATTGTTTCGTAAAATTGTCAAATTGAAAACAATTTTATAGCTCAATGGTGTTCACCTGAAAAGTCGTTGTCTAATTGGTCGGAAAGGAAACTAGTGTGTCTATTTGTTCTCTTTTGAAGCCATGGGCATTTGTCGCAACAAAGCTTGTTCCAACTCCGTTAACCAGACGTTGTTGGTAAAACGAGACAATACGCCCTTTGCACCCTTTCTTTAGGGCTGGCGATACGGTTAAAATAAAATTGAAAATATTGGAATGTTCCTTCTATTTTTAGAAAAGATTCTTCTTCCTAGTGAACGCTGTCTTTTTCCTCGAAAATGGACACCCATACATACATTGTCCGCCATTAGTCCTGTTTTGTGCCAAGTTCGCAAGTTGACTATTACAGCTTTCAGTCAATATCAAACTCAAATATTATCAGATTGTATCATACCATCAAACTAGTTATTCATAAAATTCTAAAAAGATTTAGCCTATTTTTGTGATTTAATGAGGATATTTTAAGGGATAATTTTTCGAAAAATCATCGATCATCCATATAGATGATCGAAGCGAAAAATACTCAAAAAAACCGTTAACGGGACCACGGTGCGGGGGGTGAAGCGGAAAGGGAGGGATTGCAATGAGTTTTGAACAGCAGACCCAAAGGATGTCACACAGGTTTTAAAATTTTATTAATTTTCCATACAATGATTACATAGAATTAGCAGACTACTAGACTAGTGCATGGTTTTAATATTTAAAATGCTAATTTTCATTTGTAAAACACACCATCAACTTCGCAGGACAACTTTACTAACATAACATCATACACAGAAACATTAAATTTGTTCTACGACTTTTCCGAAAACAGACGAAAAATATCGAATTTTCCTACAAAAATCACCCTTTCCCTACTAGGAATGTCGTTTTTTTGTCTGTTTTAGGAAAAGTCCTAAAACAAAAATGTTGTTGTTTATGATGTTAGTAATCTACTCCTACGAGGTTGTTGGTCTTTTATAACTAACCCTGAATAGATTACACCTATAACATGAATACTGTGTTAACGTGTACGTATTTTACACTATTTCAAATATTTACACACACAATAAATATTTTACATCAATTCCGCAACCCTAGCCCAGCCGCACCTTTCCTCCCTCCACATTATTTTTGTATGAAGCCGCGAAAAAGATCTCGCCTCACCTTTCCTTATTAACTAGATCCCTTTGATGTACTGCCTTAGCCTGCCCTTAGACTAATGGCTTTAAAGGGCAGGGATCGCCAACTCGGTTTAACTGCGAGTGTGTAAAAATTGGTTAACTTTATTAATCACTGAGGTTGGGTTAAGGTGAAGATCGTAGTGTGTAGATTGTAAAATAACATACAATCAGGATATTTTTTTAGCTTGGAAGGCTGGCTTTAAAGGGCAGGGATCGCCAACTCGGTTTAACTGCGAGTATGTGTAAAATTGATTAACTTTATTATTAATCACTGAGGTCGGGTTAAGGTGAAGATCGTAGTGTATAAATAGTAAAATAACTTACAATCGGGATATTTTTTTAGCTTGGAAGACTGGCTTTAAAGGGCAGGGATCGCCAACTCGGTTAAACCACAGAATATTTGCTCAACTGCGAGTGTATAAAATTGGTTAACTTTATTGATCACTGAGGTTGGGTTGAAGATTTTAGTGAGTAGAATGTAAATAGTAAATTAACTTACAATCCTATATAATATAATAAACGTGACAATTTGTCACCTGTCATGACATTTTTATATCCATTGCGTAAATCGATTTGAAAACAGAATAAACTACTCATAGCTACACCGCAATGTAAACCAAATTGTCGCGACAATTTACAAATTGTCACGTTATCAAATAGGGCCCTGGATTAATACCTAACGGATTCATTACATTATTTTTTATTACCTTGAAATTAATTTGATTTCTGACAGTGACATACATATGATAAGGTTTTTTACGATAAAAGTGAAAAAAAACAGACATACTTTAATAAGTTAGGTAAGGTACTAATTACTAAATATCATTAATATAATTGCCCGTGTATCTATATGATTGCGCAATGTCCGCTGAATAGTATAGTAATAAAGTGAAGTGCATTAAATTCGTCTGCTAAAATAATAACGATAATGCAGATATCCAATCCAGTCGCTGCATTCTGAAATCAGTTGTAATTTGCGAGGTATTTTTAATTTATTGTAATGACAGCCATGTTTTACAAACATTTTGGTATATGGGCTTAGAATGTGTATTGGATTAATTTAGAAATAAATATTATTGTTATGTTAATAAGAACAGTGAAAACGGATGCTTTATTAAACAAATAGAACCGTTTATTACATTTTAGTTTATTTTTTTAAACAAATTTTTCAGAGTTAGCTGTGTTGAATTTGGTGTTTCAGTTAAACATAGTTTACACGAGTTTAATCATTAATTATACTTTTTAAACTTGTTTGGTGCAAACCAACAGTAAGAGAAAACTGTATACCACTTTGTTTATAAAGTGTAAAAGTTCCACAAATACTGGCAACTAACGCAGAGGCTGCCGCAACTCAAGGCATCCATTTGAATTTTTATTAATTTAAAAGAGCAGCTAGCGGGCGCAAAAAATTCATAAGCGAAATTGAGATGAGGGAGCGAACGAGACACCACTACGTATTCGCTAAATCACAGAAGGGGACAGCGGATTTTCTTTAGAGCGCGCACCGTCTTTTTCGAGTTGTTCTCTTTTCCGTTTTTAATTATTGAACCACTCATTCCTAATTATTGTTATTAGCGCCGGGGAGTGGTGAAAATTGAGGGCCTTGTCGGGTAATATTGACCGTCAAGCTTGAGGTGCGTCCCCGGAGGCTTTTAATTGTCCCGCTTCTGACTTTCCTCTTGTTCTTCTGAAACGGTTCAATAAACTTGAATTTTACGGGGTTTCGTTCTACGCAGTTTTTATTAGAGCGCGTTTATCTCCCCCTGTTTTATTGCTGTCTCTCGTTTGTTTTTAAGTTGAAGGGTAGCTCACGTATTCAATCCGCTAATGTGGCTAATGCGTATCGGTCCGCATTAGGTATTTTATATCCAAATTGCCGCTCTCGGGGTCTGAAATCCTCAGTAAGCCGTGAAACCGAGATCAAAGGAGCAGGCAGCCATTACGATTGTGGCTCATTTTTTATTTAGCCGGGAGCGGAGAACTCTTATCTTAACGCGGCTCCCGCCTACTTTATGACGTTATAAAGCTGATTTTTAATCTGACGTGCCGGGAAATTGCCGGGAACAATCCCATTGCATTAGCTTTTCGATCCCAGAAAAAGTTTATCAAGTTAATTTGATGGTATAGCTTGTACTGTATTTCACTTATCAACTAATCAATTTGGGGTGGGTGGGTTAGTGTAAGATTTGGATGAACTGATGGATATTACGGAACTAACTTTAGTTACAATTAAAATTGGTCTTGCAAAATGAGAAGTAAATAAAGTAAATTAATTAATTGAAGAGTTACTTGATTTTAATTAAATTTTACCAAATATTGATTATGACAGTAAAACAAATCATTCTTTAAAATAAAAGCTTAAGTTTTAAAATAAAAAAAATACAACAATCACAATTTACAGAGCCCTGAATTCTAATAAGTCAGAAATAAGTAAACTTGTGTACCAGTTCCTTCCTAAGTTGACCATGTTTTGAATCCTTTTTTTATTGATTCACTCTAATATAGTTACATTTGATAAACAAAGGGTGATGTTATGTTATTCTCACATATTTTTATGGACAATCAGTCCCCTTCATGTCGGCAGTTTATGAACTGTGCCACGTGCGACTGCAATATGTTCAGGGGGAGCTTTTGTGAATAACTAAATGATTTATGAAGTAAGCACTGAATAGCCCTTATTTTTTGAATCTGCAGTGATTTCTGTGATTGCTACAAGATATTCAATTTTTCGCATAAATCAAAGGTTTATGATATGACCAAGTACAAAATGAACATAGAATAGATAGAGTATACATATATTCAGTTCAACTGGCTGGCTAAAAGACAAACTAAGAGATGCAGATTAATTGGTAATATTTTTGAGAGAATCAAACTTCTATCAATTCACTTTATCTATCAACAACATGCAGTTGCAGTAGCTACCTTCTGACCATCAGCCATTCTTAAAGTCTCCACTGCTGGGGTACAGGCCTTCCTTATGAGTGGATACGGCTAACAATTTGTACCTACAAAAAAACTGATTGAAGAATCAAAGAAGAATGTGCAGAAATAATTGTCACATTGTGGCCGGTCTATGACACAGAGACCTACCATGATCTCTGTTATCTACAAATATGATGTTATGTACTTATGTCGCATAAGCTTTTAAGGGCATCCGCTGCGTTGAGCGGGATCCCGCCGCGCGGGTACAAGGCGCTGGAAAATAGATTGCTGTTTTCTGACGGACAGTTCCTTGCAGTGCATGAGTAAGCTCTAATCTATGTCGCCCCGCGCCGGGATCCCGCTTAACGCAGCGGACGCCCTAAAAGTCTTATGTAGGCAGGCATCAATACACAATTTCCTAAATGTTCTATTTTCGCTGGCTAGTATCTAGAAAACAATATTTCGGTCTTAACCTCGGCGAGTTTACGCGGGTTTTATGAAAATAAGTGGGTGGCCGCTCATTTTGGGTCTGGGGGGGTGGGTGTTTATGTCGCTTTCATGGGCCTGCTGGCACAGAAAATATATTATGGACCAGTAACGCAACTCTTTCATACAAACGATCGAAATGGCGCACTTACGTCGCTAGAAGATTTTTGAGCTTTGCAATGCAGCTACCTATTCGCGCATGTGCCGAGACCATTAGTAGGTACAATATTATTGTCTGCTATAATCTATAATAATGAATTATTTACTAACAAGATAGGTAATCTAATGTTTTGAAACTTACAAAAAAAACCGGCCAAGGGCGTGTCGGGCCACGCGCAGTAGGGTTCCGTAGTTACCATATACCATGCCTTATTTAATACCACTATCATTTTTTATCTTCAAAAATAACTTTGTTTTTAATAGAGTTTGTATAACTGACAAAGTTATATTTGCGGTTTTGGAAAATATGCTATATCTCTAAAACTACTAAATGTATCTCGTTCAAACCAATTTTTGTTGAAAGTGTTTATTAAGATCTACGGCACATATATATTTTTTATTTTTCACTCTCTTATTTTAAAAGGTAAAGGGGGACGGGGGGACGGGGGAGACACACATTTTACCACTTTGGCAGTGAATATCTTTCAAACGGTTGAATTTGAGAAAAAAAATTAATAACCTCATTATCATTTTAAAAGACCTATCTATAAACATCCCGCACGTATTGGTCTGAAGAAATTTTTTTTTTAATATTTAGTTCCATGTATGGGGAGCCCCCCTTATACTTTTTATTTTTTTATTTTTGTGTAAAAATCGTAAAGCGGTTCACAGAGTACATCTACCTACCAAGTTTCAACTGTGAAATCCTAATAGTTTCGGAATAAAGTGGCTGTGACATACGGACGACGGACAGACAGCCAGACATGACGAATCCCCTTCTTCCCCACGACACCACCAAGGCGCACTACTGCTAGTGTCGTGGGTAATTTTTTTTCCCTTCTACACTACCGGCCCAGTAGTGTCGTAGGTAAATGAAAAATTCCATACATACCCACGACACTACCAATTTTTTTCGTGACAATATATAACTCTGTATTTCACCAAAGTACCAGGATTTCATAAACATGAGGAAGGTTAACTTCTGTATTTTTATAGCTTTTAATTTTTTTATTATTTTCGTAATACAATACGTGTTAAGTACCACCAAGTAAATCTCTATTTAGATCGGTTTATTTAACACAAATTTAACGTATTTACATACAACGTAATAAAGTTAACGTCCTCTAAATCTATGCTGTCCTGGTACTTTGGTAATGTAATTTAAAGAAGATAATTTTAGGTTTTAAATTATTTTAAGTTCAAGTTGGATTTGTGCTAAATAAACCGATCTAAATAGAGATTTAGTTATGTAAGTACATGTTTTGTTGTCACGAAATTCTAGAATCTGCCATTTAGCGAAAAAAGGAAAAAAAATTGGTAGTGTCATAGGGAATGCAAATGTATGGAATTTTTCATTTACCTACGACACTACTGGGCCGGTAGTGTAGAAGGGAAAAAAATTACCCACGACACTACCAGTAGTGCGCCTTGGTAGTGTCGTGGGGAAGAAGGGGACGAATCTATAAGGGTTCCGGCTACGGAACACTAAAAATGATTTAGAACTTACCGTCGATCCTAACGGGCCTAGCTACACGAGCGAACTAACTTTTCAGAATTTTCTGCCCTTCAGCGGTCTGCCGGGATCGAAGTAAGGAATTTCGTATTGAAGTATTTGCTGAAGTTATTTGGAAAATATCGATGTTCGTGTGACATCATGAATTGGGGTTCGCCATTTTGGCCTGATTGAGGCTGGACTCGATTTATCTGTTTTAATTTGAAGCCCGGCAGATACGGCCCTAGGCCGGGATCGACGAAATGTTTCGATCACAGCGCCACCCTTCTCCTCTTCGTATAGCGTAACCATAACAATCCGACGGAAAAAGCTCAGTTGCAGTACTGCTTTATTTAGCTAAAATATTTACTGTGCCGTTGGCCGGGAGCCAGTGGGAATGGCACGGCGCACGGCTTGCTTCAAAGGAATGCTGGCGCGGTCCGTTTCTTCTCTTCAAAACAATCCTTAATATGGGATTTTGGGGGATGAATTAAAAGTTGTTTGACTTATGTGTCGATGCGGAATATGTTAATGTGAGTTTTGATCGATAACTTAGGTACAGGACAAAGCCGAATTTTTATTTCTTTTCTATGTTAATTTGAGACTTGAAAGTTAGGTTCCCCGTTGTTTTTTTACTTTAACTTCCATTACAGCCATTGAATGTCAGCTTAAAATACTGTATATTTTTTGATGCAAATGCAAAAAATCATGTTTCATCAAAAACACTGAAGATCTTTCTTAATTTAAACATTTCGCGTAGCTCTTTAACTTTTTTTAAAGACTGCTATGAATAATATGCTAAGTATTTAAACAAAGCTTAATTTCGTCCGACCCAGCGAACATAAATCTATAGAACAAGCATTGCGCTCAAAAAATGGTACCACACGAAAAGTGCAACTGGGTCATTGTCAAAACGGAGCTCGAAAAATTGTAAAAAATAAAAGTCTAAAATTAAAGGAAATTTGTTTTTATTTATATCCATTGGAACATTAGCAATCTGAATCCACATAAATTAGAGGTCAATACAGCAAAATAAAAAAAAAACTATGGAATTTTTTCCACCGAATAGAGGACCACCGAATGGATAGCTGTCACCGAAAAGTAAAGTCATCTTTGACAATTTTTTGTTTTGTTCCTTTTCGACATGATTATCTTTGCAGCAGTGCTCTCACTCGCACTACGAATTATTGATGCATTCACAGTTAAGCTGCTATTCAATTTAGATTAGGATGCGTTCAGAAAAATATAATATTTTATTTTTCAAGTAATAAAATAGGGTAACCGAAAAGATCTAAAACTTCGAGCTAAAAATGCTGGCATTTAATTATAAGCGTCTGAGCACTGGTTGCTTATTAGCGAACATAATTTGTATACTCATAGATTTGATACGTTATGGCTGCATATTTTACTGCCTTCTTTGCGTCTTTTACACCATTTGACTACACAGGACGTAATTTTTATTAAACTTTCTCTTTCCCTCTTTTCTCTACAATACAAACTGCAATTATTGTAAAGAACGCTAACGTCAGTCACCGGGTGCGTGGCTGGCCCGACTAAAGCTGAGCGGGTTGTACTTTTTCGGCCCCGTGGTCCCATTTTTATGCATTGTTAAGCAATATTTGTTTGCAATTACACTTCTATAGATTTTAGTTCGCTGGTCCGACCAATGTTATGATTGGGAAAACTATAATGGCTCCCGCACATCACGCAAGTGACAGTTGGGCGCCACCAAGTTGCGGCAAATCTGCGGCGTGTTGTGCCAACGTTCTACACTACTGCGGTTTGCGGTACCCATTCGGAGTATGGAGCAAGACGAAGCAGTAGAATAAAGTGCTGAACTATTTTAACGACTTCGAACTTTATTTTGATGTGGTTTAGTATAATTACACATTTTTTTAAATTTGTAAAACTCGAATGTCAAGATATACGTCGTGGTAACTGTGATAAATGTTAAAAAGATTTCTGAAAAAGTTAAATTTTCTAAAGCATATTTTTATGATATTTTACCGTTGACCTTGATTTGACTCAGTGTTGCCCAACAATATTTTGAATGCCGCTAAGCAAGTTAGTATTTTCCGTCAGTGAAATCCGTCAAATAAATAAAATATCTAAGTATTACCTCTTCATCAGGTAAATCGTATGAGTAGAATGCCCATTGTCATTTATTTTCAGGTCAGAATGTATAATTAAAATGGTAATAACTATATTTTTTGCCCTTTTTGTATTTGTTTTACTTACCCCATTCAAGCTGAAAACGTCTTGACATGACATGATTAGTACAGAAATATGCCTTAGAATGTTTAATTTTAGTCAAAACTATTTTAGTCAAAAATCCGCTAGCCATCAAAATATATTTTCTCCCGTTAGTGTCTGACCCTAATCAGTTAAATCTGATGGGAAATCCGTTAGGTTGGTAACACTGTTTTTATTTTTAAAATGCCTACTTTGGCCAAGGAAAATACTATGACTATTTTGTGAAGTTACTTTCACATTATTCGTTTCTGAGATATAACCACGCGTGCTGGCTATTATTTCAAGTGTTTTGACAACTCGATATTACAATGGCCACCACATAATGCAATGTTGTTGAAGTTAACAGTTTGGCCACTGATTTGCGGCCAATATGTGGACGTGAGTTCCGAGAAATTTCCCAACTGTTATGGTTTCGGTCAGGAGTCAATCATAATTAGAACTAAGCGAAGCTAATACACACCGCTTTTGGGTGAAAATAATAACTAAACGTAGGTTTTTCCTGAACTCATGGCCAATATTATAATTATGACTTAGGTATGCTTGTAATCAGCTCAAACTAAACACATAATAATTCTAAACCTTCAAAAGCTTGTCATGAGCCTAAATATAGAGCTGGAAAATAAATAGAAATAGAAAGCACAATATAAATTTAGTTTTGAAAAACACCGTCAAGCACAAATATTTTTTTAGAGAATATCCACTACCTTTTTAATGTAATTTGAATAATCATAAAGTAATAATGTAATTTTTTAATTATTTATCTACTGTACCCGTAGCACGAATAGCTCTATCGAGCTTGCTATCGAGAAATCAATCGCACGTAAAAGTACTTGATAGAGTAGGTAATTAGTACTTGTACTTAATAAATAATATATGGGACATTTCGCTTTTCGGCGATGGCGCTGTACAAATTTCCCATACAAAATTGTTCGATCGAATTTTGTTACGCACGTTTTTTTACGAGTACCTATCTCAATAAATGTTCGTGCTACGGGTATTGAAAACTTCAACCAACGGATAATCGAACTTGATTTTTTTTTAAATAATTGGAATTTTTACAATTTAATAGTTCGTTACTATCTGTGTTACTTATGTTATGCGTTATTTAAAACCCAAATTGTCGGAATAGAATCATTCGCTCGGAGCATTCGTGAAGGAACGCCAAGCTCGCGGGGTTGACGCGGGGCCACAAATCAACCAGCGCCGCCGGAATGACGGAATGGTTAATGTATACCGGTGTGTCGGCGAAATGTAGATGGATTCCAGGACCTTAGATAGGTACCTACTTTGGAAATCGACGAAACTTCTTAAAAAACTATGCAGTTTTAAGACGAAAACCTCGCAGGGTTGACGCATGGCCACAAATTAAGGCTACCACACACTGTATAAAATTCATCAAAATTAGTGGGTTCTGAGTTTACGATTCTGTCATCCTCGTTTCGCAGGATACAGTGATTAGTGATCATGGATTTTGAAATACACGAAAAGTTAATCAATATATTACGCAGATACAAATGTTCATATGATCCGCAGGACAAAATTATAAGAATAGCTCCTATAAAACTCTTTTGTTGCTTAAACTCTTCACAGAAGCACTGCGTTAATTGCAGGTGCGTCAGCAACACGATATGTTGCATCTGCAGCACGCTGTGATATAAAGTAACTAATGGCCGCCCGTGACTTGTAAGTAAAATTTTATAATGATCGGTTCAGTAGTTAAGACAATACAATAGGCATAACAAACAAACAAACAAACGGATTTTCGCCTTTATGATATTAGTAAGGATTTACACCAGCACCACGGGGTGACGCACACGCATCGCAATGCGTTGCTATGCATCTGCAACGCTGTGCGCCTGCGAAGAGTTTTAACAAAAGAGTTTTATATGAGCTGTTATTATAATTTTTGTCCATTTGTATCTGCGTACTTTCGCGTATTTCAAAATCCATTATCACTAGTAACTGTATCCTGCAAAACAAGGATGACAGAATCGTAAACTCAGAATCAACTAATTTTAATGAATTTTGGTACACAGATTTGGACAAAAGTACACAGTCTTCTATTAATTTACGCAACTCTTTCGGAATATCAAAATTCACGCAGATGAAATAAAACCGTATTAATCATAAAACGTTCTTTCCAGGAAAATCCTTCACCCTGACAATAATGCTGGCCACTTCTCCGCCGCAAGTGGCCACCTACCAGAAAGCGATCAAGGTGACGGTGGATGGCCCCCGGGAGCCGCGGTCCAAGACGAGGCACCACGGGTTCCACCCGTTCCACTTCGGCCCGAGGTTTGCACCCGACCCGCTCATGGGGTCACTGCCTTTCAAATTGTCCGGTAAGTCCACGCACCTTGTCAGAAAGGGTTTACTCTTAAATTATAAATAAAATCTATGTTTCGACTGCGCCAAACGTTGTTAAGTTTGGCGCAACGGCTGCTAATCCTGGGATTTCTCAATTGTCATGACACTTACGTTATGGCTTACATTGCGATGTAGCTATGAGTAGTAGTATTTAAACGTCGCAGCAACACACGCTGAGACAGGGTCCTTATTAGTCCCCAATTTGTGCCTTGTTTTTATTTTTATTTTTAATTTATTGTTTTTTTCTTTTTTTACTATTAAGTTTTTTTATGTTTTTTCTGTAGTTTCTGTTTTAATATTGTATTCTGTACTTTATATGTATTGATTGGGGAAAAATAGAAACCATTTGCTTTCTTTATTTATTTCTTTCTAGTTTGTTCTACTTTTAAATCGGTTGATGCAATGGATATAAAATTGTCGTGACAGGTGATAAATTGTCAGGACTGGTGAAAAATTGTCACGACAGGTGACAAAGTGCCACGATAGGTGACAAATTGTCCGTCTATAGATAACGTGTAAATAGGGCTCTGGTAGTGGCTTATGGAAAGATGACGACGGCATTTGTGACGCCAGATTTCATGACTTCCGCTTGACCATGGAGGTCTGATTAAACATACCTTTGTACATGAGTCCTTATCGTTACTTTTCAAAACTGTCCATCTAAAGGAATGCTTTTGTCCCGCCATCGTACTACCCAAAGTTCCAGTCTAACCCCTCGGAGGCAACGTTTCTATCCGACAGATATTAAATTGTCACCCGGGAGTGCCTGACCCGACTTCAAAAGGGGATTTAATTTGACCGAGAAGTTTTGCGAAACAATTAATTATCTATTTGGCCTCTCTTTGGCATCTGTGAGGAGCAGGGTTTTATTATTACTCCACATTTAATTAGTTAAAAGTTCTTTGAGGCTTTTAATTTTACGTAGGTGATTATTAATACGTCCTAGTTTTAGAATGTATATTTACGTTTAACATTCAACAGTTAAAAGTCAACAGGTATTTTTCATACATTAGGGGGATTATACAGTTTTATATTTTATCTAAATACAAGGTTGTGATGCCGTGTTAGGTGACATTATATTATCAACCGAGATCTAGAACTATAGCCAGTTTAAAGACATTTGTTTGTCTAGCAGTGGTTCCCAAAGTTATTATTTTGTTTAGATGCACTACTCTTTGATCTGGGATTTTAATCAATATCCATTTACAAACATTTAAAATATCCACTGAACTGAACTTGACAAACTGCTTCAAAAATTCTCAAATCAGCTAAAAAAACGTTAACCGCAGATTAGAATACAACTTTGTAGATAATTGCTAGATCAACATTTAGTTATTGAATAATCTAACAGCTAGATACAATAGCCTAAGCCTAACTGCAATAAAAACTAGATTTAGGATCAGTTAATAGTAGGAGATAGGCCTTCTAAATATTTGCTTCCTAAATATTTCTGAATTAGCAATGCTTAGTTGACTATAGTCAACTATCTGAATAAGCAATGCTTAGTTGACTATAGTCAACTATCTCAATTAGCAATACATAGTTGACTATATTCAACGAAATATTACTAATTCAGAAATATTTAGGCAGCAAATATTCGGAAGGCCTATCTCTTACTGGGTTCAATACTTATGAAATATTTAATTAGGTTCAGGGTAGGTCATACTTAATAGTAGATTATGTTTTACCATTCCTAAATTCCAAGGTAAAGGAACCAGTGTTAGTAAAGTCCATTCACTTAGATAGTGTCGGTACACCCGCAAGGGCTTGTGTTCAGAGACAGGAATGCCGGTAACAAACACAAACTTTCACTACGGCACTTCTATGTAAACTGCCACAATCCAAATTCACCAAAAGTCGCACGCGGTATCCTTTGTTTATGCGGCGGCATCTTTTGACAAGAAGCGGCATGTGCAAAGGCGGCGAGATAAAAGGGCGACACTATCTGAGCGAATGGACTTTATACTTAACTGAACCAGGTGTAAAAAGCCCCTTAACGAAGCCGAGGTCTACGTATTCTGCCCATCATCAGGACCCTTCCTGTTCAAAATTATTGCTGGGAAACGATTTTCATTTTTGGTGTTAAAAAAGCATTGCATACGTTACTACCATGCAATGTAACGCGTACAACAGACCGCGCCTGCGAGTGTATGCTACACAGCTGCGTGCGGCCGAGTTGAAAGGCAGCGTTTATATACGTGCTCATGAGATACATTGAGTGATGTGATGGCGTTTTGAAGCAATTGTTTGTCACGAAATATAATTTGATAATGTTTCTTCGGACAAAAAATAAGATTTCATAAAAATGTTGAATTATTTTTTCAAATCTTCAATAACTTTGTAGCTATTGGTTTCCCAGGTATAGTCTGAAAAACAAAAATAATCCTGATGATGGGCGGAATGCGTGGACTTCGGCTTCGTTGAGGGTCTTGTTACACCAGTTAGATCATCCGTCAGTAACAGTATTACCAGGGTGTTTATTAAGCAAGGGCGATGCCTAGCGACGGGCGGTCGCGATGCAATATTGGCTTCTTCGGGCCCTCGGGGCTCTATATTAAAATTTTAAACTCGAACGATCTCGATATGTCAAAGTAATATCGGGTTATTGTCACAGGTGAGAAAATTCAGCACATTTCATTTGGGATGTTCGCACGTCTCTTCAAAGAGTTTATGAAAGTATGTTTATAACATATTCAAATGGCAAAAATTACAATATAGATCAGTAGAAAGGGTTGAAGAATATTAATAACTATGAGCGACAAAATGCATTAACCACACATGAGTGAACTTTGCGAAAGTCTTGCATCGTCATCGACTTACCATTTTGACTGTCATACTGAACTTCGAAGTTCAAAATATCGATGTACTGTATACTGTTCAGAAAGTCTAGAAGTGCGAATAACGTGAGTTAGAAAGTATGCTATTATGAATTATTTCATTGCGAATGTTTACAAATTGCGATGTATGGATCTTCGAATGTTTGCAATGGCGAATTACTCAATTCAATTCAGAATATTCATAATTGCAATGATGAATATTCTGAATCGAGTAATTCGTCGTAGCAAACTTTCGAAGTTCCGTTTATAAATATCGTACCTTTCAAAATACCTCCTTCTTCGTTCTTCGAAGAAAAAAATTGAGAAATTAACAAAATTGGCGGCCTGACACACATCGCAACCGTTAACATTCGCTATGAAGTAATTCGTAATAGCATACTAGAGGAGGGGCCAGGCCTTCAAAATTGAAATCCCGTCGGACAAGCGAGTGCTCTACCGACAACTGGTATCATTGTCTTCAGCATGATCTCCTGAACAATAATATAGCGGTTGTCGCATTATAAAGTGGTGGAGGGGGGAGGGGGGGGAGGAAAAAGGTGCAAAACTCGGTTATCAGAGTTCGGCTAATTTCTCAATAACCACTTGTTCGATTTAAACAAATAAACTGTCATATGATAGGTAATATTCTTAACAACAGATTTTATCAAACAATGGTTTTTGTAGATACTATGAAATAATAATATATGAAATAATTAGAAATAATTAGATAAAATATGAATTTCAAATAAATTTTTTTTTTTGTTTTGTAGAATTGAAGCAGTAAATTGAAATAAACTACTATGTAATTAAAAATATGAAGATTTGCTCCAGAAAAAAAATATCGGTGAACAGCCCAGTCATTCCCTTATATAAAATAATAAACTTGTTAGACATTTTTGTCTAGTAACTAGCTAAAAAAATTTTTTTTGTGTCGCGTGGCGAAATTTTTTGATCCATTTTTTTTTCTTAAATCCTCTACAGAATTAAAAGTATGAAGATTTGCCTCAGGAAAAAAATAACGGTAAATAGCCCAGTTATCCCATTATATAGAATGATAAACTTATCAAACATCTTTGTCTGGTAATTATGTTAGAAAAAATGTTTTTATTGCGTGGCGAATTTTCTTTATCTCTTTTTTTTCGAAAATCCTCTACAGAATTAAGACTATCAAAATTTGCCCCATAAAAAAATAATAGTGAATAGACCAGTTATTTTTCTATATAGAATAATAAATTTGTAAAACATTTTTGTCTAATAACTGTGTTACAAAATGTTTTGTGGTGCGTGGCGAAATTTTCTTCACAATTTTTTTTTTTCGAAAATCCTCTACAAAATTAAATCTATGATGATTTGCCTCAGAAAAAAATGCTGGTGAATAGCTTAGTTATTGCACTATACAGAAAAATAAACTTATCAAACATTTTTGTCTAGAAATTATGTTAAAAAAAAATATTTCTGTCACGCAGCGAAATTTTCTCTAACATATAATTTTTCCAAAAATCTTCTACAGAATTAAAACTATGAGGATTTTCTCCAGAAAAAAATATAGTAAATAGATCAACTATCCCACTATATAGATTAATAAACTTATCAAACATTTTGGTCTAGTAACTGTGTTAAAAATTGTTTTGTGTCACATAACACGGTGGACCTGCAAAGTTATGTTTAAATGAGTTTGCACGGCACAAAATATTTTTTAACACAGTTACTAGACAAAAATATTTGACAAGTTTATTATTCTATAAAGTGAAATAACTGAGCTATTCACAATTATTTTTTTTCTGGGGCAAATCGTCATAGTTTTAATTCTGTAGAGGATTTTCGAACAAATGGTAGAAAAAATTTCACCTCGTGAACAAATAAACATTTTTTTAACATAGTTACTAGACAAAAATGTTTATCATGTTAATAATTTTATATATAGTGGAATAACTGGGCTATTCACCAGTATTTTTTTTCCGAGGATAATCTTTATAGTTTTAATTCTGTAGAGGATTTTCGAAAAAAATGGTAGAAAACATTTCGCCACGTGACCCAAAAAATTGTTTAAGCATAGTTACTAGATAAAAATGTTTAACAAGTTTATTACTCCATATAGTGAAACAACTGTGCTATGTACAAATATTTTTTTTCTAGGGCAAATCCTCATAGTTTTAATTTCATAGTACTTTGTTTCAATTTACTGCTTCAATTCTGCAAAACTAAAAAAGCCTTTGTTTGAAATTCATCTTTTTTCAATTTTTGTTATAAACTTTAGTATTTACAAAAACCATTGTTAGATAAAATTTGTTGTTACGGGTATTATCTACCATATGACACCTTATTTGTTTTAATCGGACAAGCGGTTACTGAAAAATTATCCAAACCCTGATACCCGATTTCCGCATGTTTTCCCTCCCCTCCCTCCCCCCTCAACCACTTTATAATGCGACAACCGCTATATTCTTGTTCAAGAGATCATGCTGAAGACAATGATACCAGTTGTCGGTAGAGAACTCTCTGGTTCGACGGGAATCGTCATTAGACGACTTTCGTTAAAGCGGTTTCCATATTATTCGGACAGTGACCTCCCGCACTATATCGATGATAATTTTGCTGTCTTCCAGCCAAATTTCAAAACTAAAAAACAAACAGCAAGCTAATGACTGTGGCAATTTTACGTAGTACTTTATACTATATGTACTTCTGTACTTTATTTTAATTTACTGCTTCAAATCTACAAAACCAAAAATGATTTTGTTTGAAATTCGACTTTTTTCTAATTATTTAATAAACTATAGTATTTACAAAAACCATTGCTAAATAAAATATGTTGTCAAGGATATTACCTACCCTAAAACACCTTATTTGTTTAAATCGGACAAGTGGTTGTTGAGAAAATTAACCAATTTCCGATACTCGACTTCCGCATCTTTTCCCTCCCCCCCTCCCCCCTCCACCACTTTATAATGCGACAACCGCTGTATTCTTATTCAGGAGATCATGCTGAAGACAATGATACCGGTTGTCGGTGGAGCACTCTCTTGTCCAGCCGGAATCGTAATTAGACGACTTTCGTAAATGTGGCATCTCCTCTATACTTCTATCTCACGTAATTCGCAATTCTATACTTTCTGAATGCAGTACATCGATATTTCAAACTTCGAAGTTCAGTATGACAGTCCTGAATTTCCACCACAGTATAAATAAAATAACTTGTTTCCACTGTCCATCCTATAATTAGACGCAATCATGTTGAAAGCCAAGTCCTCACTGTCAATCCGTATCCACATTTATGTGTCTATAGTAGAGCCAAGTGGCGTCTTGTAGTTAGTTTAGTGAGGCGACGAGAACGCAAGAGGCGCGCAAACCTCGTTACGGCGGGCGTCAAAGGCCCTAACACAATTACACACCTACCGAGTGAGGTCGAGGTGCGATACAGGTCGATATAACCCTCAAATAAACGGTGGAATATCTTAAACAGAAAGTGTATAAGGTTAAGATGTAGGTACTGTGTACAGGTTGTACTGTTTTATAACCTGGGGGCACGGCCCCGCCAAGACGAGAAAGCGAAGCGCAAGGGCACTACCTACCTTTTCTCGAAGCGCTTCGTCGTTTTTTTGAACCCTCATATCTTGGGTTTGGAGTGTACTAAGATAAACAAAATTCTCGGAATGTGATACCAGTAGTAGATTTATTAAATATATAAAGTTTGAATTGTATAGCTTTTATAATATAGATTTTATTGATATCTAAAAAACCCCGATTTCGTCACTGACTCACTCATGATCATCAAAATTCAAAGGTTACTTCCAGAAGTCCTAGAAATTCTAGGTATGAACCTCTATACCAAAAAAAGTTGGGAGTTACAAGTCGTGATAAAGTTTGGCCACATGATAGAAACTGATCTGTAGGCTGTTTCTAACTAATATTGAGCTGGGCCAAACTATCCTTACATACAGTTCAATACGGCGGCGGGTTGAATAGAGCACTTTTCCCGGCTCCATTCTAAAAACTATAACAATTCAGGTTTAGCTAATAGGTCAAATGTGGTATCATTTTCGGATAAATCAATAACGTAGAACTTATTTCTGATATAAAAAAAATCAATTTATTAAGCAGTTTCTGAAAAATTACACAATAACCAACATTTTTAAACTTAATTTTTTTAGTTTAGGTATTGGCACTTGTTTCAGTATTTTCAAAAAAACTACTTTAAAGAAGCGTTTTTCAGGTTAATTTGTTAAATGCTTTTGTTATGTTAACTATATTTTATACAATTTGCACCTAACCCAAGTAGTTGAGGTCCATTGTTTGCGATGACACAGCTAGTCAAAAATATTCATTTTTTCACGAAATAAAAGGGGCTTTCGTTTCGTTCGGAAACATTTCTCAGTTTTTTTGTTTATATTTCTGTAAAGTAAATTAAATTTTCTACAATTTGAGCTTAATTTGAGTAGTCTAGGTTTATTGGTAAAAAACCTCGATTTCGTCAAAACTTACTGATAATCATCAAAATTCCTAGGGTACTTCCTGAAGTCCTAGATAGCTGAAATTTGGTATGTAAGCTAGTATTAGTACACAAACTGCGAAAAAATTATAAAACTTGAAACTTTTACCCCCTATCCCCTCAAACTAGGGGATGGAAGTTTGTATGCGACTTCCGCAAATTTTAATGCTGGAGGTCTGAAAAAATGAGACATATGAATCTGAAAAATCTTTAAATATTTAGTCATTATTTTTAAGCTTTAGTAAATCACTGTTAAAGTAATGGGAAAAAAGTAGTCATAAAAAAGATATTGTGTTCATTTCAAAACTACTTCTTTCATGGCGCAAAACTCGTGCAGACTCTATTTTGTTCTTTGCACTGTCACATTCTGCGTTAAAGAGTAAAATAATATCACAGCATAAATGAATTAGTTCTACCACAGAATAAATAAATAACAGTACAAATACGCTGGTTGCTGGTGATCGAATTTTACACGATTTTAGACCACAATTCTGACCCCACCTTGCTTTATCGGTTTATGGATAGGTAGTAACTTACAAAAAGAAGTGAAATCCATGAATAATATTGCAAGACCTCGAACTGTCAAAAAGTTATCAGACATCATGTAGAGCCAAGCTTCTAACTCTACGCGCCCTAACTCTGTAAGCCCTATCTTCAAAAACTCTACACCTTAGTTAAAATATGTGGCTTGGCCGTTTCGTTACTACAAGAACTATAGTTTATTAGAAAGGTTTCCATGTAGCGAAATGGCCAAGCCACATATTTTAACTAAGGTGTAGAGGTTTTGAATATAGGTATTGCAGAGTTAGGGCGCGTAGAGTTAGAAGCTTGGCTCTACATGAGGTCTGATAACTTTTTGACAGTTCGAGGTCTTGGCAATATTATTCATGAAATGATTTTGGTGGGATAATATTACGTCAGTGTTAGCGTCCGTCACCATTAACCATGACATGAGCATTTGATTTGAATTTCTAAAGATCAGCCGTGTTATTACCTACAAAAAGATTATTAAACACTTTTTAAAATGGACAAATTTTGTCACTTTTTGTCACTTTTTTGACAATATTGTTTGAAAGAGACAGCAACACATTTAATCAGGTGTCAAAGTTAAATAGTTTTATGAATATTTTGTAACAACACTCTTTTCTTCTGGGTCTTTAATCATCTCGGTTTAATAAAACATTAGACAGCTCTTTACATTAAAGGATTTCAATTTAAAAAGTTAAGTATTACTAAAACTAAATGATACTGATTTACTATGTACTGATTTACATAACACCAGTTATTATACACTCAATATTCAAAAACTTATCACAAAGCCAATAACGATAATTATAATTAATTATTTAAAAGCTATGACACTTTATTAACGGGAAACAACGAAACATTTTGACACATTTCGAACCCATCTCCTCTTGGTTGAAGGAAACAATTTAGCGCGCACTCCAAATGTAAATTCCTAGCGGAGGAAAAGTGCCTTTTGTGCGTCTGCACAAGTACCAATAACCCTTCTTGAATCATGATAAATTATCCACACTCGCGAGCTCTTATAGACACAACTTTGGTCTCGGGTTACGATACTGTGGACACGGTATTTAAACAGATTACGAGTATTTTCTGTTAGCGTAATGTACTAATTATAATACCTGGGTGACCGAGCTTTGCTCTGCTATTACTATTTAATGTAATATGGTGGTGTTTAGGTGATAATCTACATTGTTATCTCAAACATTAACTACATTTTTTTTAAACTTGTCTATAAACAATAAAAAATAAAAAAATACTTGAACATATAAAAAAAAAACGAAAGTAAGTCACCGAGTGGGATGCGAACCCGTAACACTCGTTTCTTGCCGTCCGCATCTTAACTCGCTGGACGGACAGTGCCGGCAGGACGAAATTAGCGACTATATGCTGCGTCGTGTGTATATATATATATATATATATATAAATACACACACACACACACATATATATATATAAGAAGAATTGCTCGTTTAAAGGTATAAGATACTGTTTTATCTATATTTATGTAATGATGCATTTCCCCCCCTTAACTGACCTCAAATTGTTTTAAGTTAATTAGCGTTGAGTATTCGGCCATTAATCTCCTATCTCAACCAAAGTATATTCTTAATTCATCTTATTTTGAATACTACCAAGAAAATACTACAAGTTGCCGATGATAGTGTAAAGAGGGCTCTACACTCGCGCCGCGAAAGCCCGCGAAGGCCGCGAACCGCGAGTGTGGAGGGTTTCGCGGCTTCGTGTATGGGCTTCGCGGCTTCGCATTCGCGCTTCGCGGCGTTCCCCGTCCGGTGGCGGTTTTTTGGTCCGCGTCAAAGAACTTGTGTGCCGAACTAATGTTGCCGTGATTCGCGGCCGCGGTTCACGCGCGAGTCTGGAGGGCTATATTTTTCGCACCGTTTTCATGCGCAAACCGCGCCCGTGATCCGCGAGAGCCCTCTTTAAAAGTTTTAAAAGTTACGAAAGGATTAACCAAAAAAACAAAACAATTGAATGAACTATTTATTCTTATTACTTATTCTCAGTTCGCTGAAACTTACTAGTTTCCATAATCTTTATTTTAGGTTGGTTATAAATAAAAATATGTTGCTGAAATAAACTCTTGTGTTAACCAACCCCCATCCCGTGAGTTCATGTGCTGAATCGTGTAATCTCATTTAGTTCTGTGTCAACAGAAAAGATTCAAGAATTTTTTTTTGTGATATAATTTAGCCAAACTTGCTGCTCAAAAAGACTTTCGCACATCTTAGCTCCTCGCGGCACCGTGTGAGCGCCACTTAAAGTCGCTGCCTCCACATTATTAATGAGGGAGCCTTAGAGAAAATTAAATATAGCATTAGGCCCGGAAGCCCCGGATTCTGGGGAAAGGGGGGGAGGGGGGGCCATAACCCTTCCGCAGACGCGACAATGCGGGTGCATAATTACGCATTTGTAAATTTTAAATGTCCCACCCACCTCATATAGTCTTTTGTACGGCGTGATTCGCTTTACGACCAATGTAAACGGCTGAATGAATGAATACGATGATGTGAGACTGTTGACTTAATGGAGAAATGCAACGAGATGTAAAACTGAGCTGTGGTAAAACTCTTCATCTGTTGATACCAATTAACTTTTTTTAACAATGACAAAACAAAAAAGTAACTGAAACAATGCAGTAGTAATCTGAAAGATATCACTCAAATCGAGTTTTTTTTTCATTTATTTAAGGACAACCAACAATGCAAACACTAAATACATGATCTAAAATACAGTTGCAACTTAATCTAGGAATCTGCCACGGCATTCAATAGAAGATATAGTCTGGTATAAACTTAAAATTAATTACCTATATTAAATAACTGACAAGGTTGGTATCTAAAATTAACTAAAAATATACATTTGCTTTTATGCAGTAGCAACATTACTATATTAATAATTAACTAACAATTTTAAAAATTCCGTTTTGAATTTACGTATCTAAAAGGCCTTTTTTATTTAAACTATTTTGTAAGGAAAAAATTATATTTAATATCGAAAATTTACATAAATTGCTTTTACTAAGCTTACGAGTAAACAGGGAAAAATTACCAGAACGGGGTAATCTACGAGGACAGTTAAAAGTGATTCTAGAAAGCAGATGAGGGCAATCGTATGCACCATTTAACGTTTAATGATGGTTTATATAATCAATAGAATAACAAAGTTGTAGCTATTATAATATATTCTGTGGTTCTAGTTATACAAGAGAACAAAAAATTCTAAGGTACATAATTTCTACAAGAATGACAAATCTGAAAAGTAACATTGCCACCACTGTAAGTAATTACCGCCAAATTAATTACCAAGCCGCACTTTCCTAAGAGTCCGGTCAAAGCCCCTTAATAAATGAACTCTACTACAAACATAATACTTATCCTAACCTTCGGCTCCCTCTTGTCACAGCTACTTTTCTACACCGAAAGGTTAATTAAGCAAAACAAAAAGGGGTAAAACAAAATCAATAGACGCAAATTCATTAAGCGCTAAGCAGATTGAAATCCAACATGGCGTTCAAGATGGCGGGCGGGTTAAGGCGCGTTGACAAAGCGTGCTCGTTAGCCTCGAGCCCTCTTATTAACCTTATGATGTACGGAAGGCATCAGTCTTGCTTCCCTGTGACGTCAGCCAGCCACTACTCATACTTGCCAAAACGGGGTTGCGCTGGATTTATGACGTCATGATGTTGCAACTCCACTCGTGCCAGATCTAAACTCATTCTATTTAATTGTTAGATGGTGTAGGTTTTAATTAGGAAATAAGCTACGGACATTACGGCTTGTATTTATAAACCGCTTTCAACGTTTTAAGATCATACTTGAGATCTTGAGATCATACTTGAGATGCTGTTATACTTAGCTGCATCTCAGGTATCATCTCAAGATAGCTCTAAACGTTGAGAGCGCTTTATAAATGCCTAAGTAAAAGCATAAAAAAAGATAATCTCATCTACACAGCACTTACAGTCATTAAAACATGTATGAGAGACATTTAATTAAAAGTTTTACAAGTTGTCACCAAAAGCTTAAATTCTCGTTACCAGTAATACAACTAAGTGAAAGTTGTAAGTGAAATACGAAATTATGTAAATTAATTTAACTTGTAAGTTGTTTTGTTTAACGGGTAACGTTCACGAATTCCAAACTAACAACTTTGCAGTTTCTAATTTATCTCCGAAAGTGACAAATATTAGCTTGCGTTGCTTTTCTTGAAGCCCGCATGTTGTCATTTGTCGTTGCTTGATTCACTTAAGTTTGCAACTTTTTGGAGTGAGAAATCTGAAAGGTTGTAAGTGACTAGCATAGTACTTATTCAGTCTAGAGAGCAGAGACAAAGGCAGACAAGCACCACTCAGATTGATGTTCGGAGAAATGTGAAATAATTACTCGAAAGTGCTTTTCCCAACCCTTTTCTAATCACCGCGGGGACTGGCGAGTCGTTAAAAAATTCCACCCTTTCAAGCCATCGGAATCACACTAAAACGTGGATACTTTTATCCGTGTAATCCGGGTCGTCTTCGCAGATTAGCGCTGTAGTATCGGGCGGAAAAATGCAAGACGCAATCTAGTAAATGGCATTAAAATGTTCGGGTTTAACCCTCTAGCGGCGCGGCGCGATTTTTCAAAGTCGACGGAGAAAAAACCCCTTTCGACGGGAGCAATGTAGCGCACTGGCACGTCTTCGGATGCGGCCAATCCCGCTACTGTACACCGACCCTCACTCTTGATACTTTAATGGAATTTAAGATTTACTACTGTTTGTTTTTCTTTCTTTGTTTTTCGTTGGCTTTTGTTTTACAATTTACTATTCGGTATGTTCTGTGAAAAAAATACGTCTATCTTGGATGAAAAAAGGCTAATTCACTAGCCTTTTTTTAAATATCAAATAGGTAGGTAGTATCATTTTGTTCCCTGCGTGATCGAATCAGAAATGAGGAGATCTCTAGGAGAACTAAAGTAACCGAGATCGTTCAAAGGATTACTCAGCTGAAGTGGCAGTGGGCTGGACACATAGCGAGAAGAACCGATGGCCATTGGGGCGGAAAGGTTTGGAATGGCGCCCGCGCACCGGACGACGCTCCGTGGATAGGCCCCCGACAAGATGGACCGACGATATGGTGAAGGTCACGGGAAGTCGTTGGACGCGGGCAGCGCAGGACCGATCGTCGTGGAGATCCTTGGGGGAGATCATACCCAGTAGTAGGTGTCGTGCGGCTGATATGATGATGATGATTATTATTTTGTTCTGTCTGCAAAAATAGTAACAAAATTAGGTTTATCGGTTGAAACTACTATAGATACTTATTTCTGCTGAAAAGTATTTCCCTTTTCAAATCCCAAAGTAGTGATCAATAAAGCGATACACTATTGCCAGTAGTGGTCGCAGTATATTCCGATTACACATCGTGCACACAACACAAAGAATGCCGACATTTTTAACGAATGCAAATCGTCTGGAGTTGCCCTTACCCTTGCTTCCATCGGGAATACGAAATGAAACGAAACCTTTAATTTTTCAAATGTTTGACAGATCACAGATAAAAACACGGAAGTAAACAGTCATCATCGACTGCGAGAAAAGAATTCATTAAAATGTTTAGTTAAAACCACACGAGGTGAAATTGCATTTCTGTGGTGGCTGTAATAATATAATTATGATTATGTATTTTGCAGTGCTGTTTCTTTGGCGTGGTAGTGTTGCAAAAATAAAACAGTTTTTTTTCTAACGTGGAAAAAAACGTAAAAAAACTTGTTTTTTCTGGAGCACGTTTTTATTCAAGACAGAAATCAAAATTATTAAGGAATTTTCGTTAAAGATTAATACTTAATTAAAGAGTTCATTATATAGATTAATAAAAGAGATCATAACATTATATTTCTGTGTTATTTTTTGAACTTACATTATTTTTCTGGTCGAATAGTACCAAGTTTTCAACAGTTGGCAACATTTAAAGATGCGCACGGTGAAATCTCCATTTGGTTTATGTTTTTTTGAAGACCTATGAACTTAGTTAGAACGAAGAATAAAAATCTTATTTAATTACCTATTGATTTGATTTAATGAAATATTGATTTTCCAAAGATTATGTTCTTGGAAAAAAAACAAATTTGGAAAAAAACGGTGCTATGTTTTTTATGGTTTTTCAACATTATGAAAAAAAAAACAAATTTGTTTTTTTTCATGTTACATCACTGTATGTGCTCAATCTGATAAAACCGTGATATCGCGTTATTCTCCTGGCAGGGTACATTCTTTTAGCATTGTTTAAAAATTGCATCAGGGTTTAAGGCCTGGGCACACCGGCTGCGTAGACACGCGCGTTGTGACGCGCAGCAAAGATACGTGCGTGTTCGGTGTGACGTCCAATAGGGAATGCCATTGATTACAACGTCACGAGCTGCAATGCGTAGGGTTACGCATCAGTTTACGCGTTACGCAAGCGGTGTGACATGTCTCATAAAGTTCAGACATTACAACGTTATGGTACGTCTACGTGCACGCTTACGCATACGCTTACGCATCCGTGTGTTTTGCACTTAAAATTAGAAGCACAGAATAAAGTTAGAAGTACAGTGTGGTGGTGGTGTGTGGTTAGGCCATTTGTCTGAGTTTGTATTGAATTCTCATACCAAAGGAAAAAACTTAATACCCATGTTCAAGCCAACATGCTCGTAAAATAACAGCTAGTTTTGAAAATCAAAAGAAAATATTTTCCATGGACTCGTAGCCAGGAAATGCCTGAATGACGTTTTTATTTATTTACTGCTCAAAAGAATTAGGGGCCACCATATGATTTTCAATACAAAAGAGCTGAGTTCTGAACGCTATTTTTCTAATAAATTCAATCTGATTTTATTTGGATTTTGATATTGTTTGAAAGCTATAATAGTCAACTTACCGACTTTACTGACGAATTTACTTAGTTTCTTCTATTCGCCGTGTGTCAAAACTTAGCTCTTTTGTATGGAAAATCATTATGGTAGCCCCTATTATCTTTTGAGCAGTATATAATAGCGAACAAAAAAGTATATTGTTATGGTTTTCCACACACCTAATACTGCTAACTGTGACTAATTTCCTTATCAGTTTGAGACGTTTTCTTTTTAATTAATAGTATTATTACATTTGCACAACAAACCAAAACATTAGTAAATTAGAAAAACAAAAATACCAACGCAATTTTTAATCCATAATTTGATCCTTCTTTCAAGAAATAGTTTGCATACAAATGTAAAACTTAATTCTTTCTTTTCATTCAGACGTCGGAGCGCAAGCATTAAGCTCATTGTTCCTATCCTAACCGACTACGCATTAGTTTTTCTTTTCCACCTTAAAAGAATGCCTTCGTGAGTAATCTTGGTCCGTTGTTTTTTTGTCGCATCCGGTCGATGCGGATATTGCGAGAGCCTGGGGCAGGCACGAGACTTAGCTTAGAATGTCTGAAGCCAAGAAGGTACTTATTAAAATTGCTGTCTCACATAGCTTTTTAGATTTTTATTAAATGCACAATATTATTAGATTATGAAGAATAGGGATAGAAATAGAATATAGATATTATGTCTTGTGGGAGTATAAAAGTTTTAGTTCTTATAATTTGAAGAGTAAAATAATTATTTTTTATACTATCTGGGAACATAAGAATCTCAACTTTAGCATATAAGTGATTAAAAGGATTGCATTTAACGTTATGAACAAACAATAAACATTACAAACTATAACATAAGCCATTCAACCCTTCGTTCGCGATTCAATATCTCAAATTGTTATCGTAAAAGCGAACCTTCGTACCGGCTTAACCGGTAATCCTAAAAAGCAGCTATTCTCTAATTGCACCGAACTCATAAAGCACTACCTATAAAGACTAAGCGGTTGGATTCAAAATAATGTGTTTAACATTTTCGTAGCGTCGGTATCTGCGACATAAAACGGTCTGTAATTTATTCTATTGCTGAAAGGGTTGGGTAGGGGGTGGGAATTACCCAAGGTGGGTGCTAAAGGGTTAAGCCGAATATACGGGGTCGCGGCGCCGGCAAACTTCGTTAATTTATGCGCTTAAAAATGTCAACTGGAAATTATGACACCGAAACACATTTCCTATATATTTTGCGAATGGTTTTTGTAAAAGACGTTTTTTATTAAGTGCTAAGTTGATAAGGGTTAATATTTTTTGCGATGGAAAAATGAGCCGATTTAATTTTTGTCTGGAGCATATTTTGTTAAAAAAGAAAAATATGTAACATGTTGCTTAGGAAATGTTATTCGAGAAATTGAATTTTCTTTTCAATTTAATTTAAATGAAGACTTCAACACCATCAAAGATTTAAAGTCTTTGCTGAATATAGCCTCAAATTCCACAATAAAATTAATTCATCAAGATCTTTATTAATCTCTAAATCAATATCTAATAGACTCTTCCTTTCGGATTCCTCAGTAAATGTCAAAATACGTGACCTTTGAAATATCTACGCCTACGTATTCGTTGACACGTATCCAACATCTGAAACTCGGTACAAACAATTGAGGAGTGCCGCGAGAGATAAGGCAGGGGCTTACGGGAGGGGCGTGGGAGGGAATCACTCATTATTTAAATATTCTAATGACTGCGCTAAGCATCTCGACTCTCGAGGTAGTCGAGCGTTAGGTGATAAGTGTGCTATTGTTTTGTTGATTGGTTTCGATGGAAATAGGTTAAGGATTATGGCCCAAGAAAGAGACAGGAGTAAACGAATTTTAGATTGAGTACACAGCGTGTTTAGTTACCGAGCTAAGAACCTAGTTAGGTTATTTAATTCACACTGGTTACTATTACCATCTTCATTCAACAAGATGATTACACGTGATGATCTTATTAGCGATCGTTTGTATGCCGAGCTGGTGTTGTTCGATGGGTTTGTCTTCGGCGCCTGCCTTGATAAAACACAAGACACGGAAAAACGGTGTTCAATGTGTTCTTAATGGAAAGCCCTACAGCTCAGCAAACCCTTACTCACATATGATATATATATGTTATCGAAACCTTTGATAATATTGAAACATTAGGCAGAAGTTTGCATAACGTCTGACGATGACTATTATTGTTGGTTGTTGACATCAGGCATTTTTAATGCCCCTACTGCTGGGGCACAGGCCTTCCTTATGGGTGGATAAGGAGAATGACCCATAACCTACGCAGGCCCAATGCGATTGGTAGGTGTTATCGACTACAAATGCAACCGAAACCAACGTCTTAACGTGCCTTCCGAAACACGGAGGAACTCGAGATAATAACTTTTTGGTCACCCATCCTATGACCTACTCTTGCGAAAGTTGCTTAACCTCCGTAATCGCAGGGCCACTCGCTAAACCACTGCGCCACCAAGCTCCTCATTATACAGGGTCATTTTGAACTTACCATCCAAATTTTGAGGATGTGTTTAGTCCATGAAACTGAACAACTTTCTCTAAGGAACACATGGTCAAATATGTAAAATGAAAATCGCCTTTCTATACAAATCAAAGAGATCACGTGAACAATTTAGTATGGGATGACCAAAATTTTCTGACGAAATTTGACACACGTTTCTTAGAGAAAGTTGTTTAGTTTCGTGGACTGGACACATCCTTAAAATTTGGATGGGAAGTTCAAAATGACCCGATATTTATTTTTATTATTGGTAGGTAGTTCTTCGTAACTAACTAAGATTTATCTTGTCCCATCAGGTATTGCACATCAGCTGGCCGGCTTACCCGGAGGTGAGTGGGGGGCGCTGGCGAGGCACTACCCACCCCCACTGTTGCCCTCTCACGCACATTTTACGCCTCACGTTCTGCCACCTGCCCACGCGCAGCCGCCTGTACCACCACCTCCACATGAGACAGGTAAGATATTTATTGAATGTCCATAATACAGTGTGTCACTCATAAAGTGCAATCCTGAAAGGGGGTGAAACTAGACTATAAATTATCGAGAAAAAATATAGAAAAAAAAATCCAAGAGATTACTGAAAACAACATTAGCAGTTACGAAATCTAAACTGTGTTTAAGTCATTGTAGTCTTTTTTTATTAAGCTGTTTATTACTGCCAAGTATGTGTTTTAATTTCAAGGAATTCGGCCCCCTTTGGATCTAGTTACTTAATATTTTTTTAATCGATTATTTAGGTCTAGTTTCAATCCCTTTCGGGATTGCTAGAGACACACACTACACTAGACTAGATACTAGAGACACACTGTATATAGTTAAATTATCTAAACTATCAGGATTAAAGTATTGAAATGTAGAGTTTGAAACAAAGAATACTCATGCAAATCTAAAACATTATTTTTAATGAGAGCGATCCACTTATCTCCAATTATTGACATCTTCAATTCATTGTTTTGTTGTGCAGACGTTACATCAGAGACGCCAACAACGATGCACGCCCACAGCACGACTAGTCCGGCCACCTCCCGCCCTGGTTCCCCTCAAGATGATGACATATCCGTTACAGCGTCCAGCAGCCCTCCCCCAGATGATCGCCCCGGGGCTTTTACCTCCGTCACGAGACCAAGAAAACCGTTACAGCCCCTCCCACCGCCGTCCAGTCTTTTCCACAGCGCGTTAGCCGCGCAACTATTCCTCAACTCTCCTCTCTTACCAACCCCACCAGCCTGGCTTTACTCACAACTCTATGGAGGTTACGATTGGTGGTTAAGACCTCCACCGCCCCAAGAAGACTCAAGTTCGAGCCCTGACAGAGAAGAAGAAGGTTCTACTGTATCTGGTGCGGGAAAAAAGCGACCAGCATCTCCAGAATGGTCGGACCAAGGAGTTCGGACGCGCAGCAAATCTCTGATCACCTCAGAAAGGAGACCGGTCGACGTGTGGCGTCCTTATTAAACAAAACTTTTTGGGTGCGGAAGTTGTCGAATAATTATGTGTATTGTGTTCGGGTCGTTTACCGTCCGGGTGTGTAAAAAGGTGTAAGACGTTTTTACGAAAATAAATTTTAGTGTTAAATAAGGCTCAGTTTGCACGGCATTTCTAAAAACGATAACCTTTGCCACTAGGAGACATTTTTATTCAAAAAATATGTTTTTCGTGCACAATTGCAGAACAAAGTACAAGTACAGCTCGCGCAACATAACTTAAACTAAACCATAGACAATGAGGCTTGCGCTATATCAATTTTCAGTACAAAAATTGTAGTGCGCACGTGGTACTAAAAATTGGGTCAAGTTATATTACGAGATCGCCTCGTTGGCAAGTGGCAAGAAAATGTGCAATATACCTAGTCATAATTTCGAGTCTTGCCATGTAGACTGGGAAAAAATTGGATACGAATTTAAGTTAGTTGTAAATGTCGATAGCTGTTTTTACGTTAGATAAATGAATGTGAATTTCAAATCGTAATGTTTAATGAAATTGTTGACTGTATTATAAGATAATGCAAAGTCTGTAAATAAAGTTATCGAAATTTTTCATCCTTATTTTCATTTTAATTCCTAAATATTATTGTGTGGAGAACAATAAAATAAATTACAATAAAAACTGACGGATCTTAGAAAACAATGTACGAAACATACGAAATAACGTATAACAACCTTCAATCATCTATACCTGATAACAACTCGCACAACAACAGTCTATATAGTGGGTTGTTTGTGCAGTTGCGCTAGACTCCGCCATCTACTAATAAATTCCTACTGTTTGAATAGTTCTATCATGTATCTCTAAGTATTACAGCACTCACCAAACCATATTGGGCCGGCGTGGCGGGTTATGATACCATTCATCGTATTCACCCAAAATGCAAAGGATAGGCATAGGAAGGCTTGTGTCCCAGCAGTGATGACGAAACGAACTAAAAGTAGATAATGCCATTTTTTCCCGTGACACTACTGCGTGGCACTACCAGTAGTGTCACGAGAAATTTTTCTTTCCCGTAACTCTACCGGTAGTGCCATGGGTAATACTATATCTCCCATGACACTACTCAATGCCAGTTGTGTCACAGAAAATTTGATTTCCGGTGGCACTATCGGGCTTTCACTGTTAGTACTATGGGTAATAAAGGATTTTATTATTTATTTTATTTATGTGTGTCTGCTAAACGTGTTCCAAGCCATTAACACCGCTAGCGCTGCGGTAAGCAGTAGGCTGTTTTAAATTAATTTAAATTTTATTTACAGCGCTGGCAGAGTGCCCCGGCTCATTATGTCAATAATGATTTTGTATCTCACTTTTATTTACAAACCTACAAATTAAACGATATTAATTTAACAAAACGGAAGTTGAAAAGCAAAGTCTTGTTTAAATAGTATTTATTAATAATAAACATCCTTATCCTACTATTTCAAGTAAGAAGTTACTTAAGTTTTTTCACTGTTCAATTTATAATTTAGATAGGCACTACAATTTGGTACTGTACAAGTAAAGATAAAATACAGACATATTTTAGGCACACAAAATCCGCTTCCTTTGCGTATCTATGATGAATTCCATGAACGACTCACACACAGGATACTTCTGGATATTGTTACTAATCGTCTTTGTGTAGAAGCAATATGTGATGTCTGGATTGTGTTCTCTCATAAGGAGTATCGAATACATCTTAATCAATAATACTTTTTTAATTTCGGACACATACAAGAACCGCTACATTCTCTCGATGAAGTCAACAAGTCTCATTACACCGTTGTATATTTCCATGGAGGTTGCAACTATTTCTTGTTTTGATAGAAGGAACCTGTACCGCTCTTGGTCGCAGTTTTTTTATGTAGGAGTAAGATCTCAGTAAATTATATTTTCATTATTTCGGACACACACAAGAACCGCTACCTGTGCATCTTCTGTCAATGAAGTCCGTGAGTCTCATCACCTCATTGCATACTTCTACGGAAGTTGGAATCTTTGGGTAGGAGGAACCTGTGCTGTTTCGCTCGCAGTTCTATCATGTAGAAGTAAGCGGATCTAGTAAATTCTATTTTCATCATTTCGGACACACACAAGAACCGGTACCTGTGCATCTTCTGTCAATGAAGTCCATGAGTCTCATCACGCCATTGTATACTTCTACGGCGGTTGCAACTATCTCATCTTTGGGTAAGAGGAACCTGTGCTGTTTCGCTCGCAGTTCTATCATGTAGGAATAGGGGATGTTGGCCACAGCGTAGCTCCAGTCGATGCTGGTGCCAGCAGCGTAGTACATCAAGTCTTTGGTACTGCCCACCCTGTAGGTGCGGCCACTGGTGTCGAAGATTGCCTGCAGATTGGAGAAAACAATATCATGGCTACAAGTTCCTTACAGGTAAGTAGAGAGAGTGAAAATATTGTTTGAAGACCTTGAATAAGGTTGCTCGCCAACACCCAGATAATCTAAAGACAGTTATTTGAAAACATACGAAAACCTCAATTGAAATACATGTAGGTACAATGAAAATTTGGTCTTACAAATCCACAGTGAAAGACTTCTTAATAACCGGGTCAATAATTGTGGAGAAACGAGCTTTTTATACAGGGTTATTTGTAAAACACCAAAAACCTCGCAGGAGTAGATTACTATCATCATAAACAACAACATTTGTTCTACGACTTTTCCGAAAACGGACAAAAAAAGACTCTCCATACAAAATGTCCGAACACCTGATTGAGTTTTGTATGAAAAGTCGAACTTTTTTGTCTGTTTTGGAAAAGTCGTAGAACAAATGTTGTTGTATATTATGTTACTAATTTACTCCTGTGAGGTTGTTGGGCGTTTTACAAATAACCCTGAATATTGGTTTAAGTGACTGAGAAAAGTTAATTATTTTTCTTGTTCTTCGTGCCATATCCTGGGCTATCTTTAAAACTTATCTTTAGTCAAGCAACAAGTTGTTATGCCATAGAAAATACCTAAGCTATGACAGGAAGGGCATTATTAAATGGCTTATTTTATTACCTTTGATATAGCAGTGCCACCTTCAAGAAGCTCCACGTAGTCAGGGCAAGGGTCTGAGGTATATCCCCAAGGAAATATCACCACCTCGCCGTAACTATGGAACGATAGGAACGCCTTGAACGTTGTGCTTGACTCCAGTATTGTTTTCTGGAAAGATAGAGTATCTAAGTCTTACTATTTATTTAGAAACTAGTGGCCGCCCGCGACAGGGTCTGCGTGAATTTTTTTTCAGCTATCCCTCGGGAACCGTAGGTTTTTTCTGGATGAAAGGTAGCCTAAGAGTTCTTTTCTGTACCCCTGACAACGTGTATGTAAAATTTCATGATGATCGGTTCAGTAATTAAGACGTGAAGGCGTAACAAATAAACAAACAAACAAACGGACTTTCTCATTTAATTTTATAATATTAATATTAGTAAGGAAGTAAAGATAAGGATAATATTAGTAAGGATAGGTTTGGGAATTAACAATACACACAGTAATTTGGTGTGCAGTTATCAATGCTGGATCGTAAGTTACTATGCTGTTGGTTAAAATTTCTTTGTTATATTATTTTTAATTACCTTTACAGCTAATGTCTCTGGTTCAGAAAATGGCTTGGGACCTCTGTAGAAAATATTGCCAGGGTCTTCCGAAGATCCTTCTTCACCTTTTTCACTCCATCCATAACTGAAGGCATAATAAAAATCGGTTAGTGAATTGTTTTGCTGCACCGTATAACAGGTGCACGCTCCATCTGCGTACCTTTCCCGTACGACAAGCTGCAAATCCTATTTCATAAAAATGGCATGATGACTATTTTTTTATTTTATCTTACATAAATTATCTCTCAAAAAAAAAATACATTGGTAAAATAATTATTTCGCTAGCATGACAGTTGTCATCAGTGTCAGATATCAGATATCAGTGTCAGATTTGAAATGCACACAACTTGGGCTCACTCAAAAACGTTCCATACTAATGGCTACTTAGTTATGACGTCACGCTTGAGTAGTTTGTATGCAACGCGTAGGAAATTTGTTCGGCAGCTATATTAAATATTGTGTTTATCAAAATGGTTTCTTAGACAAATTCGCTATAAATTTTATGGGCCAATTAAAGGTATTATTTATTAATCAATTTTATACTTTTTAAATGGACTTGTCCACCCAACTTTGAAGGGTCATGAAACAAATAATACGCAATATATAAAACCAAGAGTTATACAAGCTATTCTAAAAGTTTAATATGTTTACGATTTTTATTAGTATTTCGTTATTTTATTCATAAGTCATCATCCCAATTGAAATTTTTATCGTTGCCATCCATGTTAACACAAGTGCAAAGTTTCATTTCATTAATTAAGAAAGTCGTTAACTAAAAGTAATTTAAAGCAATTTTTTGAGAACATGAGCCACTTGAATAAATAATAAGGTAAGTAAAGGTATGTAGAACATACAAATAAATTATTTTAGAGATCCAATTTTAAGGAGGAAATTAAAATGACACAAAGAGTACTTACTAGAAAACGGATTGTTGTTAAGGCACAGAATAAATAATAGTACAAAGTAGTTTAGGTAGAGATAATAAGATGCGATTAATTGTAAATACTTACCTAAAGTTTCTGTTGAGGTCCACCCCTACACATTCGCCGTACTGAGCTCTATTTTTCCTCCACATTCGGTCATGTGTATGTGTATACTCGTATCCATCAGGGTTCAGCACTGGAAGAATGTACCTGTATATGACAAGAATTTTTTTAATCCGAGTTTTTTAAAATCAAGATAATTGTATAAAACTAAAAAACCGGCTAAGTGCGAGTCGGACTCGCGCACGAAGGGTTCCGTACCAAAAAACAGCAAAAAAATACGTTTGTTGTATGGGAGCCCCCCTTAAATATTAATTTTATTTAGTTTTTAGTATTTTTTGTAATAGCGGCAACGAAAATACATCATCTGTAAAAAATTCAACTGTCTACCTGTTGTTCTTATTAATATCGAGCAAAAAACAGCAAAAAAATCACGTTTGTTGTATGGGAGCCCCCCTTAAATATTAATTTTATTCTGTTTTTAGTATTTGTTGTTATAGCGGCAACAGAAATACATCATTTGTGAAAATTTCAACTTTCTAGCTATCACGGTTCATGAGATACAGCCTGGTGACAGACAGACAGACAGACAGACGGACAGCGGAGTCTTAGTAATAGGGTCCCGTTTTTACCCTTTGGGTACGGAACCCTAAAAAACAACAACCTCAACGAATTAATGCTGATCGGTGCAACGGTATCGATGGAATTCTCTTTATTGTTTTGTTGATTTTTTTAAGGGTAATGAGCATGATCATCATCCTATCTTCCTTGTCCATCAGCTGTTTTTTAATGTCCCCACTGCTGGGACACAGGCCTTCCTTATGGGTGGATAAGGAGGATGTTATACTTAAGGCTCTTCCATACAATCGCCGTTGGTAGACGATTACCATCGCGTCGAGCTTGCGCGATGGAAAAAGGAACTAATTAGGTATGATATGATAATAAAAATGCGAACCAGTCCTTATTGGTGACGCTGTCGGGCAGCTTGTGGAAGTTCCTGACGAGTGCGTTGGCGATATAGGTCACGACCGCAGTGCTGATCCACTCACGCGGGTGGATGGCCGCGTCTAACCACACGCCAGCATTGCCGTCGTTGCCATTGGAAACTTTAAGCAGCTGCAGAAAAAAAAATTCGTAGCCGTTGTCTTGATTTTTATTCAGTCTAAACACAGAAACACATAATTGGCCCTACCATGAGTTGATGGAAACTGTTTCCGTTACCGTAAAACTATCGGATATTCTGTTCACAGTCAATTCGAGTGAAAGAGAGAAAATTATAGTTTACGGTAACGGAAACAGTTTGCATCAACTCATGGTAGGGCCGCTGGTCTAGATTACAAGCACTATGAACGTATTCTGTGGCACTATTCAGAATCCAGAATGTGCGTTATGCTATATAATAATATAACTTCGAAATCTATGAAGAAAGCATAATAAATAGTTGGACAACATTCAGAAAAAACTGCTAGCTATATCGAAACCACATACCTACAGGTCCATAGGTACCCATAGGTCAGAGACAAGAGAATGTAGTAAAAAGGAGATGTCCCAGCGTTGCCCTAGTTTCATTTTATTTAATTACTTTCATAATTAAAAAACGCTAATTACATTTTATTTAGGTATAGTATCAGTCAAGAATTGTTTTGTATTTAGAAAAACAATTACAAAAACATTAAGTTGTTTTCTGAAGTATTTTGTGAAAAAATGTAAGTAAATAGTACTATCATGATAAAAATTTTGATTTAAAAGCTTTTTAACTTAAAAATCGCACTTTTTAATGCAGAAATTAATTTATTAATCTGATTCTAGAGTAAAATACCTACTCTGACATACTACTTTGATTAAGACGCGATAGTCTTTCATTTTTTTGAGAATGGTGAGGCAAATGACATAGGCGCGATGGGACATGTCCTTTGTTAATAATTGATTTTTCTACCATACAAAATATCTAACTTGAAAACTAAATTCTATTACATAAAAGTGGTATCCGGTGACACAGGTTGTCGTTACAAATTCTGATTTTATTTAGGTAACATTTTTATAAAATATGGTATATTATTATAAATTCCGATGTCTTATCGCCTAGATACTAAGTACTTATTTATCAGTAGGCACCTAAGTATACAATCATCCTTCGTGCAATTATGCTAAGAACGTGCCTAGCCGGAACAAAAAGTAATGGCAACTGCTCGTTACACAATAAAATATATCACGTGTGTATTATGAAGTATGCATATGAAAATATAATTTCATTTCAACATTTCTTTGAAAATTTCAACTGTCAACTAATTTAATTGCAACCTGTGAAGCAGGCCAAAGAGTGCAATAAAATCGGGTGGTATGAAAATATAGACGATTCAAAAGTGTTTAATTCTTAGATTTAATTGAATAATGAAATTTTGACTTGAAATCACTTACCCTTATCTCTCGACCTTCAACCGATCTCCCAATAACTTTCACCGAGCACAAATAAGGGTACTCCTTAACCAGGCTGTTCATAAAATTATAGATCGGATCCAATCTATAGTAATTTTTCCAATCTATGCCTAAACCTGAAAGGTTTTCCATATTTGTAGCTACCATTATTACTATACCACCAAACACCACAAAACCAAATGGAAGACTGACTTGTAAGAAGATAACAAAAGTTTTTAAAGTAAAAAGGTTACAATTAAGACCAATTAGTAACCATTCGTTATCTGTAATTAGTTTCACCTTAAGTAGATGAGTCTTTGAAAAGTAATTATTATAAAAATATGTAATTAATTATAATTTAACTTAATCCTAATATAATTTTATCTATTGATTATGTAATGAAAATCCAACATCATTAAGAAAAATGCATAATAGTAGATTGTATTGTAAGTCAATTAATTTATTTTTATTGCAGGTCTTAAAAAATAATTGTGTTGATGGTTGATGGGATGTTTCCGATAAGACAATAATTTAAAACTACAGTACCTATATCTATTACATTTGATATCATTGAATGGCAATGCGGATTACTTATTCCTACCGTGTTGATAACATCTTTTGGTAAAAGAGTATGTTTGAGTACCTTCGGTTGTGGCATTTTACCTAAAGCTTGTTAAACAAACTTGTATTTTTTTTGTAAAATAACATTATTTTTTTACGTAAACAATACAATTACGTCTAAAGAGCTCAGAGACTTCTAGAGTAAAATAAGATTGTTTTCGAAACACAGTGGTATTCTAACAAAATGAAAAAAAAAATCCAGACAAGTCACTTTAAGATCCCAAAAATGAACAAGGTAGCTAAGTACCTAACGGATAAAAACGGATAAAAATTTATGACTCCAGCCAGGACTCTTAATTCGAACCCGGGGTCTTGGCTACTAATAGCAGTATAGTTGCTATTGCGTCATTCAGTCGTTAAGCTACTGCTTAGAATAGATATAACTTGCACAGAATAGATATAAGCACTACGTTAGGTAAATAATTGAAATAAATAACTATCTTACGATTTCTTGCAGAGTTTAGCGTGGGCGAATGAACTTTGGAAGAGGTGCCTCCTTTTTCCCTCGCCATTATCAGCTCCACGTCTCCAATGGCGATGGAGTACGGTATCTCTCTTTCATGCAGCATGCCTGCCACTTGGGCGGCTCGGGGCCCTTCCACCATTATATCCATAGTGCTTCGCTCTTCTTTCCAAATGTTTATGGCTGGAAAGTATAATGTTTAATGTTCATTGAAAAACTTGAAAAGTCTTATGGACAACACTGTCGCTTAACCAGTTAGTAACAAAATTCATGTGAGCGTGTATGGCGATACACGAACTAAACGTATGTAGTTACAGCGCGGCGTGCAAGCAATTTTAACCTTAGGAGTGGTTAAGCGACGCTGTTGCCCATGGTACCTCAAGTTCCCGTTAACAAATGACTTAATTTTAAAAAGGAACATAATCATTATACTACAATACTACTGTATTATACAGGGTCATTTTGTATTCACCATCCAAATTTAGAGGATGTGTTCAGTCCATGAAACTGAACAACTTTCTCTAAGGAACACATGGTCAAATATGTAAAATAAAAATCGACTTGGATGGGATGGGATGGAATCGAATGGGATGACCAAAATTTTTTGCCCAAATTTGACACATGTTTCTTAGAGAAAGTTGTTTAGTTTCATGGACTGAACACATCCTTAAAATTTGGATGGTAAGTTCAAAATGACCCGATACAAACTATCTGAAAAATAAGTAATATCTGGAACCCATGTTAATTAAATTATTTATTAGTATACGAAGGAACTGATTATTAGCTTAGATTAATGTAAGGCCTATAAACTAAGTTCAATATTTGTGATGAGAGAATAAAGGTTTATTATTATTATATTATCCAATAAATAAATTGCCGTAGGCTCCTCTCGGCCTTAAAGGGGCGCGGGCGCCCTCATTAAAGAGTAATTAGTAGCTAGGACTAGACAGAACTTGGCGAACGCCATCAGTAGTCACATAGAACATTTTAAATTCGTTGTTATTGGTCAGACTAATTGCGGACGGACCAAAGATCCTCTGTTGCGGACATTTCGCCTCTACCCAGTTTTATTTATTCTTATGCCTCTACTATAAAAAAATAGGTAATCAAAGTATAAAAAGTGTAAAGATACCTCCAAGTGTGTCCAAAGATTTTACAAAGTATCTTTGACCTTCCCTAGTAAATTTTACCTCCCATACTTGAGTCTTAGACCTTCCGCGAAATGGTGCCACTTTGATAGATTTAATTCAATATGATTTAAATATTTATTTATGGGTTTTAAAGATTCACTAAAAATTTTGGTAATTTATTTATTCATTTTAAAATGACATGACTGACATTGTCAGACACAATTACTAATCACTGCAGATGATGTGTCATCTAGAGCATATAATCACTGCGCACGAAGACTGCGCATCATCAACAATATTATTCTGACGAAAAAAATACTGCAACTTTATTCGGTAGAAAACTAGTAAACAAGCGGCGTAAAAGTTTACTCTTTGAGCATTTATCAGTTAGCGATTAAATAATTTGCTGACGAGAATCTATAAAAGAAATAAAAGTAGAGCCACTTTAATAGATCACATTTGACACTTCACCAAAACTCAACAACGTAACTTTCTAACGGCGGGCACACAATATTTATTTATTCAAAGGCAAAATTTATTGTATTAATCACGAAAGAAATCAAATTTACGATTACTTTGACAAATTACAATATGGACTGACAAATGTCAAATGTGATCTATTAAATTGGCCCTACTTGTACTTACCTACCTTACGAATGCATAAGATTTGTTAAATCATAGTTCATCACCAACATCTATTTGTCTATTCAATCACTCTTAGTACTTTGCAGCTTGTAACATTTTGTGTCGTTATCTAGAAAATCCACTAAGGCTTTCATTGCACTAACAATCTCCATTCCAGTTTCTTCGATCTCCTCTTTAGGCAATTTGAACTTGTGTCGTTTGCTTCTGAGTTCAATCAGATAACAATATGGTATGCCGGCGACACCGTAGCTAAAGTCATTGCTTGTACCAGAGGCTTTGTACATGACATCCCTAGAAATGCCAACTTTGTATAATCTGCCACTGCTCTCGTAGATTGCCTAGGAGCAACAAAAGCTAATCAGTCAGACAAAAAACTTGTAATCACCTCAATGAAGATTTTGTTTGGGATAGGTACTATTATGAACATTGTTTCATGTGACGATGACTTCATTTTCATGATTAATTTCTAAACTGTTACTAATTTTGGAAGCGACTCATTACATCATTGGATATTTTTTGTCTACAAATTCCATTAATGCTTTAACACAACTAAGTATTTCGGTCCCCGTTTCATCAATTTCTTCTTTTGGCGGTTTAAACTTTTCGTTTCGCTTTCTGAGTTCAATCAAATATGCAAATGGAATGCCTGCTACTCCATAACTAAAATCATAGCTAGTGCCAGCTGCCCCGTACATCACATCCTTGGATATACCAACTTTGTATATATTGCCATCCCAGTCGTTGATTGCCTAAAGAAAGATAATCTTATCAGTAGGTACGTCATTGCTAAGTCAATAGCATTAGCTAACGACTGTTTTCGCTTGTCAGAGTTATAGTTTCTCAACTCTTTATCGCAAAACCTTTCGCTACTGGGTTCTTAAAAATAGCTTTTAGATAAATACAACTAACCTTAGACATAACTGTTGCCCCTTCAAGCAATCGAATGTAGTCGGGGCATAATTCTTCTTTGTGCGCGAACGGAAATATTATAACTTGTCCAAAGCTATGCAGTGTAATGTAGACTTTAAAGGATATTCCGGCATTTATCAACATATCCTGAAAAACATTTTTAGGTTCAGTAAATGATATCAAAATTTAACCCGATAGTAGAACTGTATTTTTAATTGAAGAATTACTTATTTAAAAAATACTTTTTTCTATTTTCTTTACGATACTATCTTTGAATATCGGTATTAAATTCAATGTCTTGAATACCAACCACATTTACACTAATAAATTGTAACATAATATCACAGCTATCATTTAGTCCTTAACAAATCATTATTTAAGTCAGATTAATGACAAATTTTAAGGTAACCCACCTATTTGTCGACACGTCAGCCAAAATCAAGAATTTTAATGGCAAAAACATAGAATTAATTCAATGTAACAGAATGGTATAAAACCGGTGCAATGGAATTGATTTACGGCTAAATCCTGTTTGCAGTTTAATCTCGACGCTCATTGTTGATGGCACGATTTTGGTATCAACGGGACATTACTGATAAATGTTAATAATGTATTTTGTATTATTAAGTGAATGTACGTTCACACTTTGATAGATATGAATTGAAATGTATGCACGAGGAAAAGCAAAATGTAGAGTCGAATGCACAATTATACTGTATTAATGATACAGGTGCAAATGATCTGTATCTATCATGTCTTACTCTGACTGCAGATGACTCTGGCTCGGAGAAGGGTTTTGGTCCACGGTAAAATACATTTGTGGGTACTTCTGACGATCCTTTGCCACCCCAGCCGCAACTATTAGCCAAATTACCAAAAATTAATTTAATGTTTCTGTAGTTCATATTAGTAATTTGATTAAGGAATGACTTTGGCTAAGAATAAATTAGCTCTTACTATTTTCAAACTATAACAGAGTATTGTTGTTTTTTTTAACAAAACGTTGCGCATTTCCTTTGTAGCATTTGGTGCTTACACAAAATCGTCGCCTCAGTAATCATCTATCATCAGAAGTTATACGGAAGTGCCAATACTAGATAATATATAATCTTCAATCAGCAATATTCAATATCTCCCACTGCTGGGGTGTAGTCATCGTCAACAAACCACCACGGAGGCCCCATACGGATTGATGGGTGGCCATTGTTATAATGTTGCTTTATTTTTTACCTAAAATTCCTATTAAGGTCGACTCCAACGCACTCGCCGCGGTACCAAGCCCTGCTTTTCCGCCACATGCGATCCGTCGTGTGAGAATATTCATACCCATCAGGGTTCACCACAGGCAGGAAGTACCTAAATTATACACAATATATTATTATTCAAGAAATGAAAAAAGACTCCACTCTTTCTCACCAGGGGGAAACTTTTGTAGGGACAAGTTACTTCTTATATCTATTCTGTGGACAAGTGACAAAGTTGCAAAATGTGTGATAATACTGATAATAATATCTAATATGGTGTATATATTTTAACACACCGGAATGAATTATTTAATAAATATATTGAACTAGCGACCGCCCGCGACTTCGAATGGGTGTAAAGTTTTTTGCTATCCCTCGGGAACAATACTTTTTTTCTGAAAAAAGGGTACCATATGTCCTTCTCTGTACCCCTGAGTATGTGTATGCAAAATTTCATGTTGATCGGTTCAGTAGTTAAGACGTGAAGGCGTAACAAACAAACAAACAAGCAAACGGACTTTCGCATTTCTAATAATATTAGTAAGGATAAGGATAACTTGCCAGTCTTTATTAGTAACGCTGGTTGGCAAGTCGGTAAAGTTTTTCGCAATGTGATTGGCGATGTAAGTGGCTACAGCGGGCGCGATCCACTCACGCGCATGTATGCCAGCGTCGATCCATACACTGCTGTTATTAGCGCCACTGTTTGAAATCTTTAGGATCTGTTAATTTTAATACCATCACATTAAAATAAATTTTTAGTCAGTAAAGTGAATGTAAAAATTAATCAATAATATCACCTAATATTTCAACAATATTTTGCCATTAGCAATCTTCGCCTTTTTAAAGTTAACTTTAATTCAATACTTAATTTAATTATATTACCTTCAAATCTCTACCCTCAACAGATTTTCCGATGGCTCCAGTAGTACAGATCGAAGGATAATCATATTCCAAGTCATCCAGGAAAGTGTGTATAACGTCAAGACGATGGTAATTGTTCCAGTCCATTCGGGGAACTTTTCGTTCTGGTTCTGTATTATGAATCATTAATTGTTGTTATTATATTTATAAAAATTGTTTTAAAAGTAGACATATAAGTACGCGATGATGATAAGATGACATACGACTTTATATTTAAAGAAGTAAAGGTAAAAATCGTTTAATTCCATTTTTATCTTTTTTGATAGAATATATAAAGATATTTCAATGATGTGCACTTCACTTTATTGAAGATATAAAAATCATGAAGATGAGAAAGATATAATTTTACTCGAGAAGAAAATATTACTTATATTATTTAATATAACGGAATAAAAAGTTTCTTGAAGATGAAGTCACAGGAAAATAAAAAATCACAGATCTCGTGCCTTTCACGACCTTCTGGTACATTGGAAATGAATTCAATGAATTAACTAAAATAAAATTTATTCGTAAACATTTTTTATTATTATTAAATATACCTATGTAAGTACTATAACTAAAAACATCTTAGAATTTCTACAAAAAAATACCTAATAAAAAATTCTAATCAAAATCAAATGCAGTCTCGCGCTGATTTCATCATACATATCGCACATATTCAATGTGCGATAACAATGTTTATCTAGGCATCATCTTCACATTCTCATTTAGAGACCGTTGTAAAAAATCATTGGGAATCGTAGCGTACTAAGAAAAACATGAGACATGCCCGATCGAGTAATTTTAAATCTCAAAATTGAAATAACAGCAACCCACGAATATACAGCAACATCTTTAACATTGACATAGGTACCTATTTATTTCACTTGTTACACGTTTTGAGTGTAATTTATCTTAAAAATTTTAACCAATTAGTGCAAATGCTTTTCTGTATTTACTACTAAGTATGGAAACTACAAACTCTCTTCTATTCAACCTTCGCTCAAGATTCGTTTATTCGTTTGCCTATACAAAAAAGTGTCGGGTATCACGAAATCCTACGGTGCGGTGCAGGCAATAGTGAGGAAATATAGGCCAAAACAATAGAAACAGATGCATCGAAATAGTTTTTTCGATGCTCACGTGCAACTGCAAGGCAAAGCCCGGCTTTTTGCATGAGTATAATAGGGTTAATAAATAAATGATATCTTGTTCTTCGTATGGGTAATACTAATGGTGTTTATTTAACTTAGTTTTTTACGTTAGATTTGACACCTAACCATTAAAAAGTCATAAATAAATAATTATTAAAAAATCACATTAACAAAATTTAATACAAATATAATCTCATTTAATCTAATTTTACTTGATTAACACGTTGCTCGCCATAAGGCTCATATGTGAGCCTAGTCGATTATTCCATTGGGGCCCCGGTAAAATCACGAAATCCGTAATTTTCGTCAACTTGAGATTTTCATCCCTACGTTTATAAAATGCGTTTATTTGTACAGAAAATTAATATCAGCAATTTTTGCCGTCTAGTTTTAGAGATATAGCAAAAGGCCCACGGATGGGTCGCGTGGCCTCCTACGAAGGAATAAAGAATTTCCGTTGGCGGGGGCCGCGGGGTCACGCTGCGGCTCATCTAGGGTTGCTAACCGTCCCACAATACGCGGGACGTCCCGTTTCTGAGGCCCTCAACGAGACGTCCTGCTGAGGGTGTGTGCGGGACGCTAAATGTCCCGCTTTTCGGAATTAGCTACGCACGCACATATACATCAATTGCGAACAAAAATAGAGAATGCCGCTGTTTAGTTACAGCAACACTATCACCGTTTTCAGGATCTGACAGGGTTTTTTTGATACTCGATGTATAGGCAAACAAGAGTACAAGATTAATGGATGAAACTAACTTGAAAGTCGCGCTGCACAGCCATTTTATTATTTTTACTATAGGCAAAAGTACTATGGGCAACAGCGTCGCTTAAGAGGATTGTCAAGCAAGCCCTAGTTTTTAGGTATTTCAGAAACATACCAAAAATTCATTGCTGTAGGTTAAGGTTTAGAGGGTGGGAAACGTTATCGCCGTTTGTATGAAGACCGCTTGCTTGACAATCCTCGAGTTAGCGACAAAATTTGCGTGCGCGCGTATCGCCTCTGCACGAACTAAACGTACGTTGTGATGGTGCGGCATGCAAGCGATTTTAACCTTAGGAGTGGTTAAGTGACGCTGTTGGCCATGATACAAGATTAGTGGATGAAACAGACTTAAAAATGGCGCTGCGCGGCCGTTTTTTATAATATAGGCAGAAAAAAAAATACAAGATTAGTGGATGAAACTAACTTTAAAGTCGCGCTGCCCGGCCATTTTTAGGGTTTCGTACCCAAAGGGTAAAAACGGGACCCTATTACTAAGACTCCGCTGTCTGTCTGTCTGTCTGTCACCAGGCTGTATTTCATGAACCGTGATAGCTAGAAAGTTGAAAATTTTACGGATGATGTATTTCTGTTGCCGCTATAACTACAAATACTAAAAACAGAATAAAATAAATATTTAAGGGGGGCTTCCATACAACAAACGTACTTTTTTTACCTTTTTTGGTACGGAACCCTTCGTGCGCGAGTCCGACTCGCACTTGGCCGGTTTTTTCATTTCATATAGGCAAGAGTACAAGATTAGTGGACGAAGCGTACTTAAAAGTCGCGCTGCGCGGCCGTTTTTTTATTAGCAAGAATATGTGTGTGATTGATTGCAACCGCTAAAAATCGCGTTGCGTGTTGCTAGCTATAGATTTATTGTTAAATAATGCAATGGTAAATGCACTCACTTTATATAAATCCAAGATGTTGTCAAGAAGTTGTCCAAGTAACCCATACCTTTGCTTACCGTGCTTCAACAAAGTTCATTTATAATTTTTATATTTTAGATTTTTTGGAATATGATTATTGAATGATTGATATGATTATTACATATTTTTATTACTATTATTGTGATAAAGATGATAAAGAAGTGCCATGAAAATGTGATTGTTAGATTTTATAAAGTATTTTGATATAAGTTTGTTACAATGTTCCTAAGTGATATTTTTGTTTGGAGAAGAAAATGTTAATTATGTTATGTTATGTTATCTTAAATAATAAATACTTTAAATATTTTTTTCTGGTATTATTGGATGTAAGTATAATATTTATTGTATCGGTAAGAGCAACCCTAGCGTCGTCAGTACAAGTCTTGAAAAACCTAAAAATTTTTACAGGATTTAAAAACCATGCCGTCTGGTTAGGCTACAGGGCCAAGCGGCTCACTTTAATATGCGATTTGTTCAATAGCTGCAATACTTGGCTTGTGAGAAACGTTTTCGTTGAACCTAGCACACGGCTCATGGATGACTCCCGTGGCCTGAACGGTTCAGCAAGGGAAGGCTCATTAGTGAGTCCCGTGGCCCATTTGGAAATACTCAATTTTTCCCCGTGGCGTTTAACGTGTTAAAGAATTTTACATAAGTATCAATAAATTAAAAATATATTTTTGTTTTGCTTTTAAAAACACTTTCATTAGGTACCTATCCGATTTTTTTTATAATAAGAAAATAACATTTTATTACATTTACAACTCAAAATATAACTATAAACAAACATTTGTCTTTCAGACCATTAGCGTTGATACGACTAGGTACGTACGTACGTCGTACATACACTACTGCGCTCAGCGCTCACTCACACGCTCCGCGCAAACTTTACTTCATAAAGGTTAAGCTGCAGAATTATCCTTTCGTGTTATTTACCTCAAATATTTTTTTTAAAGTAGACCAATGTCATATCTCGAGGTGTTTTTAAAATCGACCCGATATCGCGTTTCGTTTACGAGATATGATTTTTTTATCGCCAAAACCGGTCTTAAATCGACCAAATTTTTCACATTTTGCGATTCTCAAAAAAAGATTTTGAGATTTTTGAAAAAAATTTTTGTCAGTTTATAGCCCTTGATTGGAGGCGTCATATGATATCTCAATCATATACGTAGCTCTCATATCTACGACACCAGGGTAAAATATCACTTTGGCATGTTAAAATACCTCACCCTATTTAGAATATAAGTAAAAAGATTTAAGTAAGTATTAAATTAAGTTAAGAAAGAGGTGATGCGACTTACTTTCGATAGTCACCTGCGGTATTACAGGAATTTTTACCATTGAAGTTGCATTATCCATTTTGAAAACTTTATTAGTAATAGTAGAGGAATCGATAAAGTACTCTTGTCCCTCAGAAAGACTGGAATCATCTTTGAGGATGTTTATTATTGCATTAAGTCTAGCGTCAGTGGCTTGCTTTGGTTCATGCTCTGATTCAGTGGCTGATATATCATTTAAACTGTTGCTGTAGGTGCTGCTACAGTCAATATCTTTGGCATTGTTTTCATCATTTTCATATAGTACTCTCATGTTATCATGAATTTCTTCTACGTCCGTTTCATGAAGTGTATCATGTTTATTGTAAATGTTTTCTTTAGAATGACGACGTATGGTTTCTCGTCGAATGAACGGGTGGTGGGAGCTCACTCTTGTAAACTGAGAAATGTGTTTTTGTGAACACATTGTACCTTTACTTGCAATATATGTTTTTATTTTATTTAATGTTTTTAATTTAACAACATATTTTTATATGGCCGTTGCATTGTTTTTTGCATTTATAATTATTATTTACCCATTATGAATTTAGTTTTATTTGTTTTGTTTATTTTATTGGTGGGGTGGGTACAGTGTTGGTTTAGTTCAGATTGACATGACAGCAAAGATTGACAGCAACAACCACAGAGGAAATAATCCATTGACCTGCATATATTTACACTGGACAGGCTTATGTCAAACTGTTTTTGTGCCTATTTGATTACCGCCATGTTGGCGCTGTAGGACGTAGCGTGAGCATAGCGTGCGTACATGGTACTAAAGTTTGAAGTCTGGAGAGACCATCACGTCAACCATTTTCATATTATACGTCAAAATTAGTTCTTTAGACGCACGCTAGTGGCGTTTCAAATAGGCACAAGAACTTTGCTGTCAAATCATACAGACAGCCTGTCCAGTTAATAATAAAAAATTTTTTTTTCATGTCAGTGAAATAATCACTACGTGCAACAACATAGAAGTCTACACTGACATGAAAAAAAGTTTTTTTTAAATTATTATATACAGATCAATGGAAGTCTTTGATTGACAGTAATGATTATTCTCTTCAGTATGGTCTGTGTTCTCTTCAGACCTTCTTTTGAGACATCTAGAAATAATTTTACTCTTTATTTTAACAGTTCTCGAGTTTTATCATAATATGATTAATGTTTATTTTAGTTTTATTTTCTGTCCATAACACAGTCTCATTCTATCCTCATATATCTATAGTACGGAGGTACCTATGTATGTACCTTTGTAATATGTGAAAGAGACATAAATAACTATATCGTTGAGTTTATTTAGAGGTGAAGTGAAAAGAAGTACAGTAGAGTACAAAGAAAGTTTAACTTGTCTCTGTTTAACATCAACTTTTTTATAAGCCATAGTTTAATAAAGAAGTTATCTCCTCAGACCTCGAAGTTAGTACTTTTCACGCAGAATACTTCATTAACTTAACAGTTCAGTCGCCTTTTCTGTCGCCTGCCCATAAGCAGCGTCTAATGAAAACAAGGCACCCCCAGCACATCCCCACCTACGCTATGGTAGGAATAACGGAAAACTGTCAGTTGGTGAATTCTTCCATGTCGGAATTGAGGTAAAACGTGCTCTAATACCTTGCGATAGCGTTGGTTTTGGCAACGTTGGCTTAGCGTTGGAAACAATGACACAAGTGAAATTTCACGACACTTACTATTTTGTAAATATTTGCAAGAATAACTCCTAGTTAGTTAAAATAAATGGTTGTTTAAGTTTTTTTATCTAGGAATTTTCACATGTCAAATAAAATAGAATAATAAAAAAAAACAGAAAACTAGAGCAGCAGAAAACAAGTGCGTGTCGGGCCACGCGCCATAGGGTTCCGTAGTTACCTTATACCATACCATATTTAATACCACCACCTATCATTTTTCGTCTGCAAAAATAACTTTTCACAGTGTTGGTATGAATGACAAAGTTATATTTGCGGTTTTGGAAAATGTGCTATATCTCAAAAACTGATTACTATATCTCGTTCAAACCAATTTTGGTTGAAAGTGTTTATTAAGATCTACAGCATATATTTTTTTTAGATTTTACACTCTCTTATTTCAAAAGTTAAAGGGGAGGGGGGACACACATTTTACCACTTTGGCGGTGAATATCTTTCAAACGATTGACTTTGAGAAAAAGTTGTCTTAGGAACCTCAATGTCATTTTTAAAGACCTATCTATAAACACCCAACACGTGTTGGTTTGAAGAAAACAATTTTTTTCAGTTTCAGTTCCATGTATGGGGAGCCCCCCCTTAATCTTTTATTTTTCTTATTTTTGTATTAAATTCGTTAAGCGGTTAACAGAATACATCTACCTACCAAGTTTCAACTGTGTAGTCGTAATACTTTCGGAATAAAGTGGCTGTGACATACGGACAGACAGACAGACAGACAGACAGACAGACAGACAGACATGACGAATCTATAAGGGTTCCGTTTTTTGCAATTTAGGCTACGGAACCCTAAAAAAGAGCTTATTCGGACGACGGACTTATGTTAGATAAGCAGGCATGTGAAGTAATTTCAATTGTATATTTGTATTTTTTTCGGTAAATAAACATTAAATCAAATCAAACTTGATTGAAGTGATTGGTTTATCAAAAAGGGCGTAAATACGACATCAGTGAATTATCTTGGAATATAAGATCAGGAATCGAACCGATAAATCTAACAAGCAAATAACGAGCGTCGCCAAGGGTGGCACAATTAAAAAGATAAACGCGCAAGAACCAGCCGAGGCCAGGGGAGGGAGTTTGGGGTCCGCCAGACTGGTTAGCGGGTTACCGAGAGACCACCCTTACTATTGCTTCTCGAAAGGAAAATCATAAAATTTTGAAATATTTAATTTATCCTTCGCATAGCATAAACGCTTATCAAGAACCTAAATCAGTGTTTCCCAATTAGTTTTTTCTAAACCGATTTACACATCCATAAGTAAGTAAGTGCAACTGTCCCTCTACTTACTTAATCGGAAAATGGCAAGTTGCGTCCAAACGGTGTATTAACCTTCAGTAAGTAAGTAAGTTCAGAAGTCGACCACGCGCGTTGGATGGCGACGACATTCCTACCCTATAAATAATTCTCTTTGGACATTACAGCAAGATTTAATCAGAAATATTAAGTAAAAACAAAAATACGCCATAGAAAACACATACATTTTACAATATACAATTATATTCGTTCGGAATAGAAAATTAATTACGAGTAGCCATACACAGATTTAAGACCTGATGGAAATGGTTGGACTTTATCTGGTCTTAAATCTGTGTATGATCACTTTCCAAAGTCTTACTATTATTAGTGGCAATCAAACAACGCTGTAGAACACGACAATAGCTAAACCATGTGGTAAACATTGAAAAATAAATAAAAAAAACATTTTTGGAGTTATTCAAATATAGGTTACGGCGGGTTGCGATCTGTAAGACTTGGGTTAAAGTATTTATAATTTCGTAATATATAACTATATCACAACGGCAAACGGTAACCTTTTTGGTGATTTAAATGTTCTACGGGCTACTGTACTATTACTTACTTGCCGGCCGGTGTCCACACGTAGTTTTTACTTACTTACTTATAGATGCGTAAACCGGGCTTAAGTATTCCTCCAAGAAAGACCTCTTATTGGTTGACCTCTTGATGCAACTTCGCGTACGCGTACCACTAATTGGGAAACACTGCTCTATTTAATTACATCAGAAGACATTGATTTAGGTACAAATTGCCTGTGAATATGAATAATGTAAATTTGCATTGTATAAATTATACGTTATTAACGGAAAAAAGCAGAAAAACAGAGTTTCAATTTCAATCAAATTGAGTACACGTAATATGTATAAATATTTTAAGAGGTTCTCTTGGTAGGGGTTCTGTTTCATTAAGAGGGAGTGCACGGGCGGCGAGGCGTTTACTGAAAATATCTGATTACATCTAATTATCGAGCGAGCGCTCGCGCCCTGCTCGCTCCGCTCGCTCGTCTTGATTACACGGCTTTTGTTTGCCGAGATACTTGCAACTGCGACTTGCAGATTACCGGATTGCTCAACTTGCTAGCTTAAGTTTTATTCTACGCTGCTTGTGGTAATATTTTTCTTTCTATTATCGAGTTGTTTACTTTTTGAAATGGTTTCCATTTTAGTCAAATATACTTCAAGACGTACTTATAGGTGGTTCGTAACTTCAAGGAGCTTTAAGTGTTGCACTAGAGAAAATGTTAAGATTTTCTCATATTTCAAATGGACTCTAGCATTTTTAATATGTAAAATAATTAATGACATATTAATGTTTAAAAAAAATCGGGTCGCACTCCGGGAGTGCCAGCAGAAGTGAAAACTTGAATGTTAACCTTGTGCATTTTTGATATTTTGGAATGGTTAGGGAATAATTTTGCACGAATTGCCGTGTTACGAATTTACTCTGCATTTGAATTTACGAATATAGAATAGTATTGTACGAAGGTCTTATCCATAGCTTGACAGAAAATCTAGAGTTTTGACATTGAATTAAAAAATTAGCGCGTTGCTATGGTGACACAAGTGTTTACGTCTTGAAATGACGCGCCGCCATTTTCGCCGCGCCCCGTAGAAAGAGAGGGGGATACTTCCGCCGCCGGCTGTATACGCTACATGTCTTCATGTCATCTTACGAATTTTCGATCAGGGTCACGTGACCCTGACTGACGCGAGTTTAACATTTTTTCCCCATTACAAGAAAAGTGTGCAACGCCGCTAAAGAAATTTTCACTTCAAAAATCTAAACCAATTCACTGAACTTTCTTTACTTTTTTATAATTTTATGAATCAGACACGCAAGTTCTTTTGCAACTAATCTGCTATCCTCATAGTGCCAACGTCAAACGCCTAATTCTAATTAAGGGCAACACTATATCTCCAAGCTTTATCAATTAATCGAACGCCGACGCAGCGAGCGGTGCCATTTGCCTCCTAATTGGTCAAAAGGACTTCATCATTAGCCGACAGGATTGCCACACTGCATACACCTAACCCTGGCTTTGTGTTCTGCAAACGAGGTTGGGCATAAGTTTGTTCATTTTTACACGACTGCCCAAAGCAAAAAGAGTGTATATGTGTTCAGGGTTCATGTATGTGGGTATGTGAGTTACTTTATTCCACCATAACTTCTAAATGCCTGAACTGATTTAGATAAATGGGGTTTCGTTATATTCCTTATAGCATCCCGAGTGACACTGGCTATATTTTTTTTAGAAAAAATCAATATGGCGATTGTGCGACGCCATTTTCTAATGTGAAAAAAAAAATTCTTCTATTTTTACAATATGGACATCAAATAAAAGGCCTTGATGAGCACATTCCAAAACTATATAATATGACACTAAAATATGTGAAATAAAAATAAATTAATTAAAAAAAATATTAAAAACACGGCTGCCCTGCCAAAAACGAACAAAAAAGTTAAACAACAAGTGTTATTGCAGTCGGAGGACCTCTTTGATCAAAAATTGTTCCATAATAAGGTCCCCCGACTGCAATGGCACTTGTTGTTTAACTTTTTAGTTCGTTTTTGACAGGGCAGTCGTGTTTTTAATATTTTTTTCTGAATGAAAACGTATTGTTTTTCTTAGTGTGAGCTTTAATATACGGTTGTGTAATAATTACATTAAATACTTTAAGCATCATTAAATACTTTAGCATACCAAAAAAATGCTCAACAAATCACAAACCGCCCAAGAAGATTTGGTGAGCATTTACTAATTCTAGGTTAGATTAGTTAACCGTAAAAAAATTCAGAAGACTATTTGTGATAAAGTTTTTACCTAATTAAAAAAATAAAAAAGCCTTTTCAAGGAGTAATGCTAGATGAATTGAAACTAGAATTCAGAGGCACATAGAACTGGCTGGTACTGTAAATGAGCGACGACGTTGAGTTGAATAACACCAAAATTTTGATATGTTTACTAAATTTTTCACAAAAAGGAAAACAAACCCCTACTTAGAATAATTGTTCTTGTATAACAATGCTATTTACTTTTCAAACAATCAACTAATTAACTCGAAGATGCACAAAACGCAAATCCAAATATTTCACGCTGCATCTAATCATAAATTTACCTATTACCGAAAACTAAACGTAAACAAGTTGAACCAAGACGCAGTACATTTTAATTAGGTGAATCCCCACTATGTACGGTCGGCATCAAAAGTTGCTGATGCTGACTGAACTTTAAGTTTTCTGTCACAATAATATAAATAATAACGGTTGTTCAGTTTGTTGTAACCAATGACTTCTATGGTTGTATGGTTGTAACCCAACTACCAGCATGAGCCACGCTGGAAGAAGTTTTCATGGTCGAAATTATTAAAAAAAATCGTTTATAATCAAATATTTCTTATTTTTCAAAACTGTCAATCACAAAACTAGAGAGGTAGCTATTTTATTATTGTCTTAATACGTTTATTAAAGGTTGGCACAGCATTGAAACGCTATAAAATTGGAAATCACCTTACGATATTTTTTCTTTCTTAAAAAAAATTTTAACTATCATGTTTCTGCCAATCACTAACTTAGTACTAAAATCTACTATCTACATATTTTTTGGGACCGATAAATCAAGTAATACTGTGTGAAATAAATAATTGCCCAATTTTATGAACTTGACGTTGCACGGCCCTACTGTGGCACAGGCCTGGATATCGGAACAAAAATAGTAGAAAAGTTTTCCGATAAAAAAAATTCGGTCAAAATTTTTTCGAACTTTGTATATAGGTAAATAGCTAAAACTTGTGTTATAGAAACGAAATGATACAACAAAACAATGGTACCATAAATACTCAGACCTGAGAAAACCTGAGAAAATATAGAAAAGATAGTTTTTCCAAATTGATCTAGCCGGGAATCGTACCGGGACTTCAGAGATACCTCAAAAACCGGTGTATAAGCCACTCGACCACGGAGTTCGTCTGTGATAATTTTATTGTGTGACATGGCAATAAACTGTCGTGCTACTCTAACATGCAACTTTACTGTGTGTGATCGTTTCGTCGAGTTTCTGACATAATGTCATTATACCCATTACTGAGTCACATGAAAAATGCGAATAGATTCCAAAGAGTTTATCCAGTAATGGGAATATGACACCTGTCAGACAACGTTGCCGCAGTGACGAACTCGACGCTGCGCTGCTAACTTTAGAGAATAGCATAGCTGTGCATTTACTTCCGAGCACGAATGTACACTCAGTGCCGTCGTTAATTACGCGGGAATCGAACCTGTGACCCCTCCGCGCTAACTAGATTAACTTTCTACAGTGAAGTTTATGACCGCTCGCTCCGAAATGGTTCGATTAACCATTTGCCACTGTTATTAGAACTTCGTGAATTGAATTTGAAATTTTACACCTCAGCGATACTAAAAACCGTATTCCGGTCTCTATAAGTATAGTAAGTATACAAGTTTTGAACAGGGTGCAGGTTTCATGTCTCCTGAAATATCTGACGGATTTATTTATCTTGGGAAAAGGTTATCTATGTTAAAAACTAGCGACTGCCCGCGGTTTCGCCCGCGTGAAGTTTAGAATAAGTTCGTAAAGAATCTTTATAGCAATCATTTAGTGGTTTTAGTGTAATTGAGTAGGTTTTAGTGTAAACGAGTAGTTAGTATTATTAAAAGATAATACAATTATGTAAATAAGAACATGAACGTACAGGAACGGGATACGGATATCCTACCCTAATCACGCAAAAGTGGCTAAACGGATTTGGATTGGCATACAAATTCTTAATATAACCTGGATCAAAACATACTTAGAATACTTTTTTATCCCCGTCAAACGTTCCCCAAGGATTTTCTAAAAGTCGACGCGGACGAGGTTGAAGGTGAGAGCTAGTTACAAAATAAAGGCCTTTTTCTAAACACGCGTAGCTATTTAGATAGTTTTAGCAAGCAATATTAAGAACAACACGGTCTTTCAAAGAGCAATAAACACTGGACGTTTTTCTATTTCCGTACCTTTTTTAATTCGCACATTGCAATTTTAAACTATTCCGCGTTTTGGTCGTTAAATTAGAAGGACCGTCGAGTGTGCTGCAGCCGTCCGCCGTTCGGTTTCAATCAATCTCATTTGCTAGCAATTAACAACTCTGTCTGCGCCCGAACCGGAATGGTGGAAAACTGGAAAAGTCGGCGGTACTATTCTGTGACAAAAAATGGTTAGAAAATTCACCAGTACTTGTTAACAGATAAGAAAAAATGGAATCGTAGCACTCCTCTCCTCGACGTCACGCTGCCGCTTCTCTCGCTTCAGGCCTCACGCCGATACCAAGACAGAGATCCGTTGCAACTTTACTCGCGAATGTAGGTATGGGAAAGAGAAGATTTCACAGATTAAAATACGTTAGCAAGCGCTCTGAAGTTGATCACTTCTGTTGTACATTGTTAAATTGATGGCATTGTACGTTTAGACAATGATGTACTTACCGACGGAGTGGTAACCGAGCAAATCAACTGATGTATGGTAGCGTGCTCGGCTCGGCCTCGGCACGGTGTAACGTGAGTCATAATCTTCTAATTGGCTACTAAATTGTTTTACTGAATAGACTTACTGAAAATTAGTTACACGTAAAAACACTGGAGTAACAGTATCAGTAGATGAATTCACAAAAAACTGGTCACGTATGCACTGACAGGCGGCTTGAGTAGCGCCTAGACCTAGAACCTAAATAGTCACCTAGCGTATAGCGAAGTGATAGGAATGTTCTATTTATAATGTTCACAACTGGCCGCATGGCCAAGGCGCTAAGCGAGCATGTATCTTAGGCGCGAGGCATTGGTGTAAGGCGGTTAATCTTCTTCTTTGCGTCGACCCATTGAGTCATGGTGGGAGGATCGGCTAGTCCTGCGTTACCGACCGACTTGCCGTCCGCAGACCATTGCCTAGCCCAGGGTGCGCCGGACGCATATTTATTATGATGCGCCACTCGGGGAGGCTCCTTCCGTGGCGTACTTGGCCTTAAATATACGAAATTCATGGTCTAGCGTTTAAATTAATGCAACTTTTTTTGCTATAGTTGGCTGAAATCGCTACGCAACTCCAGAATAATCGTGTGGCGTGATGCCGCGTGATTGCCCGCGACCGCGACAGTGCGGCAGCGCCGAGTTTTCTGCCCGTGGTTTTCTAATCGTAGCACCAATTTATTCACGTTCTCTCTTGCGTCTGATTAAATTCGACGAGTTTGCGACAATCGACAGGAACTGTTCTAGCTTTTGTACCAACTTGTGTTGGTAGCGTTAGAGCTGCAAAATTTTAGAAAAAATAAAATAAATAAGAACTATAATATAATTATTTTTTCCTACTTTATGACTAAAGTACTTTATTTATTGAAATGCAATTCTAATTTTTATCTAAGAAGTCAATTGTTGACCACTTAGATAAAAGTAAGATAAAGTAAAGTCGGTAGGTTCTTTTTGTTAGGTATAATATAATGGTATTTAAAACAAATATGCACAATTAAACATTAACTATAAATATTAAGTTTATTAATTTAATAGAAAAAATACTAGAAAAAATCGACTCACCCGAAATCTAGAACTTCAATAACTATATATGTACTAGCGGCCGCCCGCGACTTCGTCTGCGTGAAATGTTTTTTTACTATCCCTCGGGAACTATATATTTTTTCTGGATGAAAGGTACCCTATGTCCTTTTCTGTATCCCTGAGAACGTCTATGCAAAATTTCATGATGATCGGTTCAGTAGTTAAGACGTGAAGGCGTAACAAACAAATAAACAAACAAACAAACAAACAAACGGACTTTCGCATTTATAATATTAGTAAGGATGTTTAACACATTTCATGATTGTAATGTTTTGTAAGATTTATCGTCAATGAAAAAACTTATTTTGAAACACTTTCTTAAACTTCTCTGAAACAAAAAAAAACTTATCGTATTATCTATGATGAGAGCGAACTATACTTCCCTACTCTCTGATGATTACATTTATTTGTGCGTCAATGTCAATTCTTGGTCAATGTCATATTAGTCATTGTCATAGTTACTTCTTGACATTAAATTGTCCAGCAAGGATCAATTTTTGGAAATGTTTTAAAAATTACCAGTTATGCATAGTAAAAATTTCAGTGTATTACTAGAAACAGGAGTAAAAAGCTACATAAACTTGACGCATTGATTGAAAAGTGTAAATTGAAGGTTAGTCTGAAAAGATTGTTACAAAGATTGGTTACAAATGCATGTTAACCATAAACCAACTAATTTTAGTTTATTATTTTTGAAATCCCGTTAATTTGTTATTAGTTTTTCACTTCTTGAAGCCAAAAGCACAAAGAAAAGGGTGGCTTAACCTAACCAGCATTGATTTGTCCGAAATAAATGAAATATGAATGTGGTAACGAATCCAAATCCACCAAAAATGAATAGTACTTTGAAGAAGCACAACTCCTTTGGCGATAAAAATGATACTGATTCTGGACAGAATATGAAGACAGAAAGCTATACACAGACAAAATTTGGAAGAGGTCAGATTATACAGTTACCTATACTTAAAAATAGTTTACCTATTGCGAAGAAAATAAGTAAAGATCGCGTCTTTTTATCTAGTAATTTTGATTTTGCTTAATAATATACCTACTAGAAAATATTAGCCTCATCACCAGATCATTTTCTCAGGTGGGAATCGAACCTGCGACCCCGCCGATTCTCGCCTGAGAAAATAATCTGGTGACGAATCGAATTTTTCCTAGTATATTATTTAGTATTATATAAAAATAGCAATGTAAATGCTAAAATCTCACATGTAGAAATTTTGATTCTTGATAGATTTTTCAGGAAAATGTTTATCAAGTGGAAAACTTCAAAAATATATAAAACATATTGTACCTACACAAAAACCAAAAAAACGAAAAGGTAATAAATGCAGTTGTTGCAAATTAATTATGCTAAATTAAGATTTAGAAGGTAAATGCTTAAAATGTTGTTATGATTCCAGTTAAACTGATGGACTGGAAGAAATATCACCGACTGAGCGTCATATATTCATTTCTTGAAGATTTGGAGAAAGATTACCCTGCGATATGCACCGTTTCAGTTATAGGGAAATCTGTAGAAGGCCGCGACATAAAAGTAAATGATTTGCGATTTTGCATTATAAAATACTACGTGAAATGCCTTGCTCAGTTGTACTTCATACTTTCCACAAAAGCTTAGGTACTCGTACATCGATTCAGTATGCACCAAAAACTATCGACCGCATACTTATCGATTTTTTACTAAACACAATTATTTTATGTATTTTTTTGTATTCATTCTCTTTACGGAGGTAAGTGGGCACCTGGGCACTGTTTAAAATACTACTTACATTAAAGTTTTACTCGATACGAATTCGATAGTTTTATGTGCTAACTGTATGTGAGAAGCTCGGTGGCGTAGTGGTTTAGCGCCTGGCCCAGCGATTGCGGAGGTTAAGCAACGTTCGCAAGGGTCGGTCATGGGATGGGTGACCAAAAATTTATTATCTTGAGCTCCTCCGTGCTTCGGAAGGCACGTTAAGCCGTTAGTCCCGGCTGTATTTGCAGTCGTAAACACCCACCAATCCGCATTGGGCCCGCGCGGTGGGTTATTTATAGCCCGTCCTCCTTATCCACCCATAAGGAAGGCCTGTGCCCCAGCAGTGGGGACATTAAAATGGCTGATGGACATGTGCTAACTAGTTAAGAGAGCCTAGATACCACGAAAAAGAATAATGATTATTCTAATGATGATAATTATTGTTAGAATTTTGGACCTAAATCCTGAGCCAATTAATTCATGAAGTGGAACGAACGTCGTCCTAATACCGCGGATTAATTTTTCGAGCAGGCTTAGGAATTAGCTTTAATTTTTCACAGATGTTGAAAATATCGAACAGCAACGCAAGCAATACTGGAGTGTGGTTAGACGCGTCCATACACCCTCGGGAGTGGATCACCACAGCTGTGCTCACTTACATAGCTGATATGATTGTCAAGAACTTCCAACAGTTGTCCAACTCTATCACCAACAAGGACTGGTATTATTTTATACACTCCTAAAGCTTCCGCGCGAACAGTTCATTAGAAATAAAACACTTTTTACGGATTACAGCGCGTATATTGATTAATTCAGATGTTATTTTAGAATTATTTAGTTTTGATTTGTTGGTTTTTTGGGTTTCCCGACGTTTCTACACTTTACCAGGGGCCGTGGTCACGTGACGACTGAAGTAAAAAGCTGCTCATATTTTTAAAAATAAATGGAAAAATGGATGGAAGGGTGTCGAAACGTCGGGAACTCAAAAAACCAACAAATCAAAACTAAATTATTCTAAAATAACATCTGAATTAACCAATATACGCGCTGTAATCCGTAAAAAGTGTTTCATTTTATTTATTTTTGGTACACAGACAGAGAACGGTTATCACATCATCGAGTACAGGCTTGATCTAAAACTGTTATCCAATAAAACACTACTAGCACGAATTACTTAGAATAAAAAACTTATCTACATTTTATTTTGATTGAAATCATAATGCACATTTGTTTTGAATACAAAACGTAACAAATTCTTACTCAGTTTGTTTTTTGGAAAGATTTAAGATACAGATGGACATAGGACTATGAATTTGTTTTTTTTTATTGAATACGAATAAAATACATTGCATAAGTATTTAAGATTTCTTAGCATTTTTACTCTGTTTGTGTTTAAGAAGAATGCGAGCTTCTATAATATCTGTCATTTATCCTCAGGCACATAGTCCCGGTACTGAATCCAGATGGCTATGAATACACGCACACGCACGATCGTATGTGGAGAAAGAACAGGGCATGTTATGGAGGCGACTTTGGAGTAGACTTAAACAGAAACTTCAGGTTCTAAATAAATTCAAATTCTTAAGTATTACGGATTTAATTCAGAAATGAGGAGATCCGAATGCGAACTAAAGTAACCGACATCGCTTGAAGGATTGCTCAGCTGAAGTGGCTGTGGGCTGGACACATAGCGAGAAGAACCGATGGCTGTTGGGGCGGAAAGGTTCTTGAATGGCGACCGCACAACGGACGACGCTCCGTGGGTAGGCCCCCGACAAGGTGGACCGACAATCTGGTGAAGGACGCGGGATGCCACTGGATGCGGGCAGCGCAGGACCGATCGTCGTTGAGATCCTTGGGGGAGGCCTATACCCAGCAGTGGGTGTCGTGCGGCTGATATGATGATGATGATGGATTAAATAAAATTAGGTGATATTTTTTTGCAATAAAGGTGACCAAATAAGATTATGAAGTGCTTTACACCTGGGGCCCTACCATGAGTTGATACAAACTGTTTACGTTACAGTAAACTGTCGGATATACTGCTCACAGTCACTACGAGTGAAAGAGAGAAAACGATAGTTTACTGTAACGTAAACAGTTTGCAACAACTCATGGTAGGGCCACTGAACATTCACAGTACAGTAAGGGCGATTGTCCGCACAGTTTTTCCGTTGTAAAAATCTACGGGTGAATTTGCCGTGTGTAGGCACCGTTGCTAGTGTTGAATGGATCACTATGGAAGCTTGTCCACATGGTTTCGCTACGGCTTTACTTTACGGAAAAGCAGTAGTAGTATATAGAACAAGTATTGGACAAGCTTCAATAGTGCTCCATAATCAAAATAAACCGTAGATTTTTACGGGGAAAAACTGTATGGAGACTTTCGTCCATACTGTTAAAAGTTACTAACATTAAAATTAGAATACGATAAATAGTTTACCGAATGGTGCGCTATTTACTAAGCTTTCACTTACGACACCACCGATATCACTGAAGCCCTGCCGACTTCGGCTTCGTGTTCCATTCCTGAGAGCTTTAACATTTTTAAATAAGATGTTTTTTCTTTACAGTTACGGGTGGGGAAACAACGGTGATGAAGGATCCTCTGAAGAGCCAAAAAATATATTTTATAGAGGTCCAGCACCATTCTCAGAGCCAGAAAGCATAGCTGTTAGGGTCAGAATGAGCAAAAAACTCGCGTTCATTACCAGAAGGTAATGAACTCGAGTTTTTTTTTTACTTTATGTAAAGAAATACATAACGCTTTTTTAATTTAAAATTTTAAATCTAAATTTTGTATTTTAATAACAAAACCGAATACCAGTCTTCTTCTTCTTCTTATCGAATAAGGATTAGTGGCCACCTCGGGTGTTAGAGTTTATCAAGCCGCCTTAAGGCCTCTAACTTGGCTTAACTACTGATGACAACAGCCGGGACCGACGGTTTAACGTGCTCTCCGAAGCACGGAAGCGCTCAGTTGTATTGGCACTTAACGGTCACCCATCCGACACCTGGCCGGACCGAGCGTTGCTTAACAAACGTGATAGATTACGATCGTTCTGTCAAGTTTAGCCATGAGCGCTTTTTTAACCGAATACCAGTGTGAAAATATTATGTAGTCTTGTTTTACAGAAAAATATAATATAACCAAGTGAAAAAACTTGAGTTAATAGTAATAGACTGTCCCTTACACCAAATCACAGAACCAAATGCCTTCTAAATTTTATAAATTGCAAAAAAAATACGAAATAATAACATTCGATTCGATTAATTGATGATATTTCCCAACATTTCTTCTTCATTGTAAAAACCATAATATTTTTTAAATTTACCTTTTCCAGGACACAATTCTCGGATCAACGATACCATTCAAGGTGTTCCTGTCATTCCACAGTTACTTCGAGTTGATAATTTTTCCTTGGGGATTTAAAAAAGAACCGTGTCCCGACTACTTGAGGTTACTGGAAGCTGGAACAATCATGGCAAGGGTAACTCTCGTGTAAGAAACTAGTAGAATAGATTTTTTATTCTGATAAAAAATTTCTTCAGGCATGCCAGTTCCATCGAACCATATCATCAGTTTAAAAGCTAAATTGTGTAGTTTGCTGGCCGTAATTAAAATTTTAAATCCCCTAATTTTTTCGTGATGACATAAATCTTCTAAAAAATTAACCACAACGTCACTCAAATCACTTGATTGAAACATGTTCATATCATTTTATGTTCGGCAATGAATTAGTTATGAAATAATTATTGTATAATATTTCTTAACTGTATTGTTTCAGACAATTCAAGACACTACCGGTATGACCTACAGAGTAGGAAGCACGAAGGATTTAACATATTATGCCTGTGGCACAAGCATCGATTGGAGTTATGGTATAGCCAAAATACCGTACTCTTACATGATCGAGCTGAGGAGTAGAAGACATAAGTTTAAACTGCCTAGAGACAAAATAATGGACAATTGTGTTGAAATCTGGAAGGCAATTAATTCCTTGATGGACTATATTGACTGCCATTAAATCAACTGAAAATTTCAGTCCTTAAACCTTGTATCGTAATAGTGTTGTAGATATAAAGTTAAGTGACGATAAAGTTTGTATTTATTGAGAAACCTCTTCCAAACTAGTTCAATATTAGTTAGATACTTACTTCTTCTCAATAGAAATGGAAGAAAACAAAACATGATTTGATAATGTCGTTTTAAAACTTTATTAATTGTTAGTTTACTGAATAAAAGGCGAATTATGTTTGTTATAATATTACTATGAGTTGGATAGCTTAAAACTTTTGAAAATAGTATAGTAGGTATACATATAATCCATTACTTACTTATTGTTTCCAGAAATGAGACCATGGCTTAAAATATAGTAAAAAATTGAATCTAATTAATTAAAACATCGTATTTATTAATAATGATTTAATAGACATCAATAAAAAGACAATACTTTCAAAACGCAAACAAACAGGTACAAAACTATCACATCATCGACCTCCTTTTACTGGCAATCACTGCATGAGCCGAGGGTTTCGTCGTGTCTACAAAACGGGCCAAAGCCATAATTCCATTCAATGATTCTTTGCAGATGTCTAATATCTCTTCCTTGGGCAGTAGGAATCGGTTTTTCTTGCTTGGAAGTTCTACGAGGTATGAGAAAGGAATGCGAGCGACTCCGTAACTCCAATCTATACTAGTCCCACACGCGGTGTACATCAGATCCTTGAAGTTGCCGACTTTGTACATGCGCCCATTCGTCTCGTAAATAGCCTGAAAAAATAAATTTATGTCTAAAAAAGGCACGAAAAGTTATTTGCGTTTTACTCGTTAAATGCTCTTTTATTTTCCGTATATTTAATAATTTATTTTCTCTAAAATAAGGTTTTTATTTGCATGAAACTCGTCGAGGTGCTAAAAAATACCTGTTATTTCAGTAACAATAATGAGATATACTATTAACATTACGCAAATGCTACCACGAAATGGCTCTAGAATTCGAATTTCTTAAAAAGGATTTATTAATAAATAGAAACGAAAAAAAGTTTAGTTAAAATTACCTTAGCCATTGACGTGCCACCTTCCAACAATCTGACATAGTCTTTACAAGGTTCATTGTCGTAGCACCAAGGAAACGAAATTACTTCACTATAAGAGTGAAATGTTAAAAATATCTTGAATGGCGTCCCAGAATATAGTATGATATCCTGAAAAAAAATACCAATTACTGATATATAAAAGAGATATTCGGTATTTTCAACTCGTACTCACTTTAATAGCAGATGTTTCAGGCTCCGAAAAAGGACCTGGTCCTCGATAATTTAGATGATTAGGATCTGTAGAAGAAGTTTCTATACCACCACGTCCATAGTAATGTCTGAAAAAATATTTTTAAACCAGAATATCTACTCATTATATTGAAATCCACATGATAATAAAATATACGCTATATACTTACCCCCTTACTAATAAAGATTGAATATCAGATGTATAGTTACACAATGGTTACTCTCTGTCAAACTATTTGAATTTGACATTAAAAAGAAAGTGACGAAACACTGTGTAATTATGCAGCCGCTATACAATCTTTATTAGTAAGGGGGTTATATTATACGTACGAAAAATTTCTGTTTAAGTCGACACCACAAATATTGGTGCCAAAACGGGCTCTATTTTTGCGCCACATTCTGTCTAAAATATGCGTGTGATTATAACCGTCAGGATTCACCACTGGGACAAAATACCTGGAGAAATAAAATAGCATTTAGTAACTCAAATTTAGATGGGTGGAAGTTATAAGTTAAATACTGATAGGATCCACAAAAAGCTGGATGACGCTGAAATCCGAAAAAGAAGACGTGCAACCAGCTGTGACAGACAGACAGACAGACAGACTGAGTCACACCATAAGGGTTCCTTTTTTACCATTTTGGTACGGAACCCTAAAAATGATAATAAATACTGGCTAAAGAAGTTTTCATAACTTCTGGGTACCTCTCAAGTTAAGAATTAGAACTTAGATGCTGGTCTGTCTCAAGTTAAGAATTAGAACTAAGATAATAGTGTGCATAGAAGGCAAAAATTAAAATAATCTTAAGAGCTTTGGCACTGAAATAGGATTTTTATCTCAAAACTAACCAATCTTTATTTGTGATGCTTTGTGACATATTATTGAAGTTTCTTGCAAAGTGATCAGCAATATAAGTGACCACCGCTGTACTTATCCACTCACGAGCATGTATGGCACCGTCAAGCCAAACTGCTGTGTTGCTTGCATCGCTGTTAGATATCTTGAGCATCTGTCACAGAGTGGCATCTGTACAAGTTTACACTTAAGACTTCCGCGCGTACAGTTTCATTAGAAGTAAAACACTTTTTACTGATTACAGCGCGTATATTATTAGTTTTTACCTTAATATCTCTGCCTTCCACAGATTTACCAATAACACTCACAGTGCAAGTAGATGGAAATTGAAGTTCTAAATAATCCATGAAATTGTAAATTATATGTAATGGGTAGAAGTCTTTCCAGTCCATAGCTTTTTCTGCAAAATTAAGGAACAATTACTACAATCTGAATATCGACGACATTTAAATCGCAACTGCGCAATGTATATCTACTACGACAAAAGGTAATAGATTCCAAGAGCTTAAGCAATAATGAGTAAGTAACATCAGTCTCAACAAGGGGAGCTCGGTGGCGCAGTGGTTTAGCGCCTGGCCCAGCGATTGCGGAGGTTAAGCAACGTTCGCAAGGGTCGGTCATGGCATGGGTGACCAAAAATTTATATTCTCGAGCTCCTCCGTGCTTCGGAAGGCACGTTAAGCCGTTGGTCCCGGCTGAATTTGCAGTCGTTAACACCCACCAATCCACATTGGGCCCGCGTGGTGGGTTAATGGCCCATCCTCCTTATCCACCCATAAGGAAGGCCTGTGCCTCAGCAGTGGGGACATTATAATGGCTGATGATGATGATGATGAACATCTGTCAAACATCACTGCGAAAGCGAGTAATCGGAGTCTGTTATTTTTTGGAAAATAGCTTAAATTTATCAAATCTGTCAAGGCTTATTCGCAAAACGTCTACTTCACAGAATGACGACCGTCGCAAAATGTCGCTTTCTCATAATGTCTCTTTCGCAGAATTTCGCTTTCGCAAAATGTCGCAATAGGGACTTAGAATAAAATTACATGTTTTTAATAAAAAAATAACATTATAATTATTATTTGACTTGTCTTCGTAATAAAGACGTCTTCAAAGTACCAGGATCACATAAATATGGAGAGGGTTAACTTGGCTTCAAGATAATTTGGCATTCACTCACTTATAGGTGATCTCGGTCGCTGTATGTTGGGTATTGGACTCCGTGCTCGGTATGTGTTCGCAGGGGAAATGTGATATGTTGTGACGTCATAAGGTATGTCCCTCTCTCTCAGCAGTTTATCCACCTGCATCAGCCTTTCTACATCCACCATCACGTCCATTTTTGTGGGATACTCTTTGGTGATGTTTATAGCTGGAATGTGGGACAAATTATAATCTTCATACTAAGGGTACGAGTGTGCTACTTTTGACCTAAATACAACAAATATAGGGTGTGACGAAAGAGTAAGGATAGACTAAAGATTTATTGTAGTGGTCAAAAAACTTTTGAATTGGAATATTCTATAATAATAATCGTGAGGACTCAAAATTAATTTCTTATGAATTTTCTGATTTTACCAGAATAAATCACGATTAACTAGCCTATAGAAATAAATAATGAACGTCAGTCTAATCGCGTGTTAATTAATTTCTATATTAAATAGCTATTGTATTTTTTATATCACACAAGTAGGCAGTTGATGGTTAGTAAATTACGGTGACCTATGGATACCTGGCATCAAAATATATGCCTCAAATTAGCGATACATTGTAAAAATCACGAGTTCCATTACTCCAGCTCAAACTATCTAAAGTTCACAGCTTACACATATATCGATTAATCATTTATAACATAAAATGGTACAAAAATTGAGAAAAGGTCATGGTTCGTAGGTAAAGACTACCCCTCGTTTTCAACAAGGTATAATACAAGTATAATACATGTTTTATGCAATTGTTTTGATTTTTGTTCTCATTCATATACATGTATAAAACATGTTGTATACAAAACTTGTACTTGCGTATGTACTTGTAATTGCTTACATGTTCAAAACTTCTAGTTGCCTACATGTTCATGATCTCATGTTTTATACTTGTACGAACTTGAATATGACACAACAACAGTGTAAACGCCGCCGTTGAGTTTTAAATATAAAACTCAACGGCGGCGTTTACACTGTACTAATAAGTATAAATAATTCTTGTTTTGGTTACACAGTGTGAACGAGAAGAATGTTTGAGACTGTTGCAACACATGTATAAAACAAATACTTGTTAACAACAAGTTTACAACAAGTATACTACAAGTTTTGTATGAGACTAGTATTTAACATGTTTCTTGGTGAAAACGAGGAGTTAGGAGTTAATCAGAGTTAACCTTACCGCCTTTTGCGTCTAAGTTTCTTAGAAATATTTTTTGTCCTTCTTTTAAACATTTCACGTCCCATATTTGATACCTGACGTCTTTCCGTGCCACTTTGATTAATTATTGCACTAGAATTTCAAAATAAAACGGTTCCACGAAAATTAATTACTCTTAAATTTTGACATGCTCTCGACATTATAATTAAGTGTCAAATCTGTAAAATGTCACAAGTCATGCCTTTATAGACTATAAATCGAATAGACATTGATTGATTATGAATAACTATTTAAGGGCAAAGGAGTCTTCATATTTAGTCTATTACCTACCATATCTATTTTATATTTGCCTATATCCGTATGGTCTGTGCTATATCCACATCGGAGTCCCCAACTTTACATTTTTTTACTCATGTGCCAACAGATTTGTATCTACTCTACAAATTTGCAGATTACTTATTATTTATAGAGTTTTCTTATCTAAGTACTAAAAGAAACTTATTATCTCAGAACGTTTATTAATAACATAGGTCGGATCACAAAAATCACATAATTATTATTTTTATCTGCCACGATAGCTACGAAAAACAACCATAGATTAAGAGGTTCTGTCAACCCAGGAAGCTGTCATAGATAATGTTTTATTACGGACAATGCAAAGGAATCTCAGTCCATACAGTAAATAATTTAATAGTATTTGCAGTTTCCATTTCTAACAATCGGCCATCCTGACGTATGCCTGCCCACAGGCATTACTCAAAATTAGTTTATTAACATAGAGTATTTAAAAATCAATTATAGATATCATAAAATTATATTATGAATACAGTTAGCAATACGTCAGGCCATACAAAACTCGAAAATCTAGTTAAGTATCAGTGGTAGATATCATGAACAATATTATTCGTACAGTTAGCAACACGTCAGGCTATATAAAACTAGAAAATCTAATTAAGTATCAATTGTAGATATCATAAACAATATTTTTAGTACAGTTAGCGACACATTAGGCTATATAAAACTCGAAAATCTAATTAAGTATCAATTGTAGATATCATAACAATCTTATTAGTACAGTTAGCAAAACGTCAGGCTATATAAAACTAGAAAATCTTATTAAGTATCAATCGTAGATATCATAAACAATATTTTTAGTACAGTTAGCGACACATTAGGCTATATAAATCTCGAAAATCTAATTAAGTATCAATTGTAGATATCATAAACAATCTTATTAGTACAGTTAGCAACACGTCAGGCTATATAAAACTGGAAAATATATATAAGTATCTATTGTAGATATCATAAACAATATTATTAGTACAGTCGATCGTACGTATAGTCCAAAATTTAATTAGGTACCAAACATCAAGAAATAATAACAAAATAAGAATTTCCATAATCCGTTTTCGGCCATCCTAATATGTTGAATGACCTCGTTCAACAAAGCAATAATAAACGACATAATTATTATACAATAATAATAAATAATAATAATGATATCTAAGATCTATCATTTCGAAATTAACTTTATGTCCCATTCTAATTGCTTCAGTTCTTTACCTAAATAAAAAAAAACATTATGAGAATTACAGGTTATTAGTGAACAGGTACTTATAGCAAATACTATACTTAAACACAAACGATAACTGTCATAATAAAGTAAACAACAGATTAATAAAATAATTATCTTCTAGATTCACTCCCTTACAATCAACGACTGTCACGCGCACTCACAGGATGCGTTTACTTTAATTTTTGAAAGTTTGCAGGATACTGCGTGTACTCGCAGAGTACATCAGCCTCGTTCATACGACTTTGTTTTCAATTACCACGTGCACTCGCAGGATGCGTCAGTTTTTTATTTTTATCAATCTTCAGCATGTTGTTGGGTCACCGCGTACACACAGGGTGCATCGGTCTCAGTATGTTGTTGGGTCACCGCGTACACACAGGGTGCATCGGTCTCAGCATGTTGTTGGGTCACCGCGTACACACAGGGTGCATCGGTCTCGGTATGTTGTTGGGTCACCGCGTACACACAGGGTGCATCGGTCTCAGTATGTTGTTGGGTCACCGCGTACACACAGGGTGCATCGGTCTCAGCATGTTGTTGGGTCACCGCGTACACACAGGGTGCATCGGTCTCAGATTAATCACCAAAATGTTGGGCTACCGCGTACACACGAAGGGTGCATCGGCCTCGTCCCAGAGTTGAATTCGTATTACCGCGTACACGCACGGGGGCGCATCGGTCTCAGAATAATTACCAAAATGTTGGGTTATCGCGTACACAAACAGGATGCATCGACCTAGTCCCAGTGTTGAATTCGTATTACTGCTTACATTCTCAAGATACAATGAACTCATATTCTTCGGTGTTGAGTCATCGTGTGTATTCATATGATGCATCGACTATGTTTCTGAAATATGTACCATTGCCTTGCATCATCGTCACGTACCTCCACTCACAGAGCGTATTGTTTCGGTCAGATAATTCTTCATTTATGCGGTTCAGTATTCCGCAGCCTTCATCTCTTATTCGGTTCTCTTAGGATAGGCAGGTATGGGTTTGGAAATTTTGGATTAACTAAGGACAAAATTGTAAAAGGAAGTAGGTACCATTCTATTTACGGATACGTCTTCAACATAAATATGAACAAACTTTATACTATAAACAAAATTATAAACAAACTTTATATATGAGTGTGTGTGTGTGTGTGTTATATATTTTTTTTTTTTATTCTTTTTCAGATTCGTCACTATTATTTTCGGAATCTGACTGAGAGTTAGATTTTGTGCCTATCCGTACCCAAGGTTTCATTTTATCAGCTGAGTACACGTTTCTATATTTTCTAGATTGGAACCCGTCAATACTACACACTTCGTAACGGTCATTACCTAAGACAGCCGAAACTTTGTATGGTCCACTGTATGGAGGTACTAACTTATTGCTATCCCCAATGTTACGGTTCTGTTTCAATACCATCACTAACTCCCCTAACTTATAAACGTTCGCAGGACATCTCTTTTCATCAAACCTAGTTTTCATCTTTGCTTGTTGTTTCGATATGCTAGCTGACGCTTCCCTACGTACCTCGTCAATGTTTTGCGTCGTAGTGAGGTTATTGGAAATATCATATAAATGACTCTCGGATAAATTCACAGTTTCTTTACCAAAAACAACTTGCGATGGCGTTTTTCCTATAGATTTATTTATTGTATTATTTAAACTCCATTGCACTTTATTCAGATCAATGTCCCAATTACGATCATCTTTGTCAATGCCCAAAGCTGTAAGAGACCCGAGAATGGAACGATTGTATCGCTCTATCTGGCCATTAGCACGTGGCGTCGCTACGGCGTTTTTCACATGTTTAATTTGATTACATTCGGTAAATTTTGAAAATTCACCGGATGTAAAGCTTGTTCCCCGATCGGATATTATAACTTTAGGTGAACCAAAAAGAGCGATAAAATCGCGCAGCGCCTGTATTGTCGTTTTAGTTTTAGTATTTCGTACTGCTCGCAACATTATAAATTTAGTAAAAGCGTCAATGATCCCCAAAATGTAGGTATTACCGGTTTTGCTTTTAATAAAAGGACCCAAATGGTCCACGTGAATGCATTCAAAAGGTACATTGGGCTTGGGAATTGGGTGTAGATAACCTTGTTTCTTACCTGCGGGTTCTTTAGCGTAAGCACAAGGGATACATGCGCGCACATATTTCCTAACAAACCGCGCCATGCCCGGGAACCAATAGTCTCTGCGCATTTTCGCGATAGTTTTATCATAAGAAAAATGCCCGCTTTCGTCATGACAAAACTGACATATTTTCCAACGTGCATCTTGTGGGACTGCAAATTTTATTTCAGCGCCTACTTTTCTATACACGATTCCGTCTTTAAGCATGAAATTGTTGCTGACGTCTTTAGCTTCAGAGCAATTTTTGTCTAAGACACACTTTATGAGTTTCAGTCGAGGATCACTTAACTGGACCTTTAATAATGACTGTTCATCCTGAATATTCATAACCATCAGTTCGGAAGACTCGTCACCTACAAGTGGTAACGGGTTTCTACTTAGACAGTCTGCATGTTGCATTTGGGCGCCCGGGCGATACTCGACGGTAAAATCATAATCCTGCACTAGCAACCACCAACGTGCAATGCGGGGTACTAAATCTCGTTTCGTCAACGTTGTTCGAAGTGCATTGCAGTCGGTGATAACTTTAAATGAAATTCCTATTAAGTAAATTCGGAAACGATTTAGTGACATTACTACTGCCAGTGTTTCCAGCTCAAATGAATGTAAATGCTGTTCTTCGGTTGTTGTCTGGCGACTAAAATACGCCACTGCTTTCAACGGTGATTTTTCATGTTCGCGTTGTAATAATACTCCACCAATGCCGAGCTTACTGGCGTCAGTGTGCAATTCAGTTTGATGGTTTGGATTAAAAATGGTCAAAACTGGTCTAGTTGTAAGGATCTCTTTGATTTTATTAAATGCATGATTTTGCTCATCACCCCACATCCAACCAATGTCACTCTTAGTCAGAGACGTCAGTGGACGAGCTATAGTTGCGAAATTTAGTACGAATTTTCTAAAAAAACTGGCTAGGCCAACGAATTGTCTGACTTCGTGAACATTCTTGGGAGTAGGAAAAGCCGCGACCGCATCAGTTTTTCGTGAGCCAGGACGAACTCCATCAGCCGATATCTCAAAACCTAAATACTCGATGGTACTTTTAAAGAAATGGCATTTGTCTATATTCAGTGTCAAATTTGCCTCGCGTAATAAGTCCAGAACACCTTTTAATTTTTCAAACCCTTCTTCTACAGTTTTTGACCCTATTATAATGTCATCCATATAAGCAACGACTCCCGGTATTTTATGCTTATTTAACAAAGAATGGATCATCTTTTGAAAAACCGCCGGGGCGTTTGTTAAACCAAATGGCATTCTGTTATACTCAAAATGCCCATCTGGCGTAACAAACGCAGTCAGATGGCGAGAGTCTTCCGCCATTGGGATTTGGTGATAGCCTTGAGTCAAATCCAAAGTGGAAAAAAACCTTTGCCCCTGTAAACTATCTATCTGATCCTCAATAATCGGCATGGGATATTTGTCTTTGATGGTCTTTCTGTTCAGCGCTCTGAAGTCCACACATAAACGTTGCTCGCCGTTTTTCTTAGCTACGAGTATGATTGGACTCGAGTATTCCGAGTTCGATTCGCGTATAATATCATTCGATAGTAAATCATTGACTACTTGTTTTACATTTTCCCTTTCCGACAAAGAAAGACGATATGGACGGTACGTAACTGGAGTAGGGTCGCTCAACCGTATTCGCATTTCAGCGACGTTTGTTTTACCCAATTCGCTAGACGTCAACGCAAAGCAATCTCGGTAACTATTTATTAAATCAGTCAATTTATCTTTGTGTTCAAGATCCACATTTATTTTGTCACTGTCTACTGGAACGGGGTCAGTAGTAATATTAAGACGTCTAACATTCATTACATAGTTTCCTTCTGAATGATCGTCTATAAATATTGAATGAGGTACACCTATGCCCCTAACTAAAACTTTATTCTTGGATAATAATACATCGTTCTCGCTTAAGCCCACAACTACTATGAATCCAACTCCATTATTGATGGGATATATACCTGGTAGAATAAAATATTCCGACCCTTCATTCTGTCTACTGTCCGTCATGACACTCACAAACCCGGTATAGTTAGGGGAACTGTTCACTTCAACTATTGTATCTTTTTGAACATTACAATCTTTAGTTGGTTTTAAAATTATAGTGTTAGTTTTATTCGGAATGATCTGATATAACGTAAGTAGACTATCTGTTTTGAACGCCCGGACTGATGGGATTTCGGTAATAGTTTGTCCAATCAGCACATCCGCTGGTAATAGATCTGCCGACACTGCATACGCCACTATATCAGTGTCAACCAGATCTACCACAACTCGAATATTAGCTTTACCAACAGGATTCACTACACGCCCACCAAAACCCCGCAAAGAAGGCAAGTCTTCTGTTTTTAACGATATCTTTAGATTTTGACACTGTTCTGTGCTAATAAGCGTACATTCACTGCCAAAATCTACGTACCCTGACATTTCAGTTCCGTTTACCTTTATTGTTTTAAAATATTTGTTGTTATTATTTTTCGTTTCCTCTATGCTGAGAACGTTTTTTAAAGTTGATTCAGCGTTTCTATTATATTTTTCGTTCATTTTGTAGTTAAAATTGCAGTTCGCTTCCAAATGACCGTGACGCTTACATTTACCGCACTTTATTATCCTTTTAGGACATCTCAAGATCGCATGTCCTGGCTCGCCACAATTATAACAAATAACAATACCTGGTCTCCTATTTGCGAAAGTACCTGGTTGATACTTGTTTATTCGATGGTCTTGTGTATCACTGAATTTTTTTTTTGAAAACCAGGATTGTGTTGTTCACGTCTATCTGGAAACGAGCGCTTGACAAATGACTCATTTTCCTTTGCAGGAATAGTTCTAAAATAATTCAAAACTAATTCAGGGTCATCATACCGAGCCGCTTGTACTTGCATCCTAATATTGTAGTCATAAATCCCGTGTGTAATGCAATCAACTGCCTGCTTACCTTGTAACTTACAACGATTTATTAACATTATTTTGTCATAATAATATTCGACCAATGTTTCGTTTTTCATACTTTTACGGTTTAACATTTCGGACAATAACTCCCCATAATTTACGTCTGACGGAAAAGCTTTCAACAATTTTTCTTGCCACTCATCCCAATTAAATTTTACACTAGTAAGCCCCTCATACCACTTTTTTGCCAATCCAGTGAGTTTAGGTAGGGCATAAAATATTATCTGTCTCTCTGTCCAACCATATATTGCCGCAGATTCGTTTATTTTAACAAGCCAATCTTTCATAGTTTGCGTTTTACAACTGGGATCAAAATCTGATATTATATTCTGAGCACCTTGAATATGTCCTACCGCAGGGGGAGCGCTTTCTTTCCTTAATGCAGTAACCAATGATTGCAATAGGGACTGATCCGCACTCGAGTGAACAACTCTGCTCTGGTCCGATTCATTTCCAATAATCTCATGACGATTTTGAACTTCAGTATTTATGTCTGGATCTGGATAGTTTTCCTTATGACTACGATTCGACGGAAACGCATTTTTTGAACGCTTACGATCATGGTGTTCTCGTTTTCGTACTTGGGAACGAGAGCGAGAACGTCTCGATACACTACTACATTCTGACTTACTAGTAACTGTACTACTTGAATACGAACGCTGACGACGACGTCGGTGCGCACACGAATTTCGCCGTCCCTGTCGGGCGGAATAAGATCGTTTTTGACTTTCAGACAGCGAACTGTCACTCGCTTCCCGAGTACGATGTCTACGTTTATTACTACTATCCCGATATCTACTATCTCGAGTATGACGTCTTCGTGTAACATTACGGTTATTTTTATTTTCCAAAAGAGGTGTACCACAACAGTCAGACATTATAACAATAATTAGGAATAAATGTTAATCATAAAGATATGGAATAAGACAAGGTTAGGATTATCCTAGGATGTTAAGGAAGCAAGGATAAACCGACATATGATTGAAATCTTTTGTTGTAGATACTTAGACAAACCTGAACGGGTTCTTTATCCCTTCTTCTGATCTAAAAGAAACTTATTATCTCAGAACGTTTATTAATAACATAGGTCGGATCACAAAAATCACATAATTATTATTTTTATCTGCCACGATAGCTACGAAAAACAACCATAGATTAAGAGGTTCTGTCAACCCAGGAAGCTGTCATAGATAATGTTTTATTACGGACAATGCAAAGGAATCTCAGTCCATACAGTAAATAATTTAATAGTATTTGCAGTTTCCATTTCTAACAGTACCTATGTTGATATTTCGCAGAAATCCGTAAAGTCGGTTTAAACGCCACTTAATTAAGGTTTTTATAATATCGTAATCATTTTAATATACTGTTTAGCACATAGCGTTGCTACGCTATGTGTTACCTACGTTATTAACAATTAGATTAAATTCACATAAAATCACGTTTTCAAAATACGAGCATGTAGTGCAATGTTCTGTGGATGGGCTGCATCTTATTATAGGCTCAGATACTATTTATATTCTTTTTCGATCCATTCTGCCTCTGTGGTTTAGTGGTTTGCCTACCCGTGTAAGACGCAGAGGTCCCGGGTTCGATTCCCAGGGGGGGTACAATTTGTACTCGGTTTGGTTGGTGGTAGGGCTTATTTCAAGTCCGCCTGGCTAGCTACCACCATCTTACCTAAGTCTGACGCCATAATAACAATTTAAAAATTATTGTGTTCCGCCAGTTAGAGGTAAGATAGCCAGTATTCCGGGTGTAGTGCGCTTCCACCTTCAGCCTTATCGTCATTTAACATCAGATGAGATGAAGGCCAAGCACTACCCCGTTGTGTATAAAAAAAAAATCCCGCATGTTTTTCCTTCATTATTTCGGAGTGAAGTGGGTAACAAATAGCGCCTCCAAAACAAATAAGCTACCGTTTAGGCGTTTTTGAAGTACCTTAACACCGTGTATTATATTTTTTATTACTGCCGCTCCCTTTTGACAAGCTAACGCTGTAATCCTTGACAGAGCCCAATAATGCCTTAAAGCGACTGGGGTCTGCTTTAATGTAAACCCCGTCCGTGTAAACAGGGCTTTGTTGGCTTCCTTCGCCCACGGCGGTTGTGCGAAGGCACAGTGTAGAAGTAACAGTACCTCCAAAGCAAGGACCGGAACCGCTTACCGTTAAAGGGGTTTTTGATTGGGTATTTCATAGACTTGTTTTCAAAAACCCTATCAATACGGTAACCCTATCGAAAGGGTAAACCAAGTAAGGACTTACCGAATACGAAAACCCTATCGGGGAAACCCTATAAAGGCTTTATGAAGGGGTTTTAAAACGTGTTCAAGCAATTTATACCTAGTTCCACCTGGGCCGAAGGACCAGAACCGCTTACCGTTAAAGAGGTTTTCATTGGGTATTTCATAGACTTATTTTCAAAAACCCTATCAATATCTAAGCATGACGTCGACTAACCCTAACGAAAGGGAAACCTTATCATTTGGTTTGTATCCCTATCAATTGGGTTAACAAAAAAAGGGGTTTTCCGGTCCCTACTCCAAAGCAACCAGGGGGCTAATTGTCGTAAACTTTAAAATCTATCGCAATCGCTTTCATTTGACAGATAGATGTGACACATTGCTGTATTTCTTTGGTAAGTTTTTATTTATGCCAAAAAGAAGCATCAATGTAAAATGCAAATAAGACAATAGAAAGGCAGGGTAACTTGTGACATCGACTTGCCCATATGGGAGTCGATTGACAGAAACAGTGGCTAAACTCACTATATTTATCTTATCACTATAAGAGAAAGACTAGAAAACTTTTATGCAACAATTAAACCATTTTTGTCTAAATGCAGTAGTTTGATTGTTAGTGAAGTTACAGAACTCGTACAGCTTTTTAGTGGCATTAGTTATCCGAACTACACCCCGACAAACATATCCGAAGATACAATGGACCGGAGTAACGATACCCTTTAGTGGTTGTACTTACTAGTTGAAATGCATTATTCTAACCTCGGTCACTCACATGCGCGCAAAGGTTTGTACATTGTACGAATGTTTTCAATTCTGTATGGAAAATCATTTGCTAATGTCTGCTAATGTCCGTCCTACTACACTTGTGGGTTCGCGTATTCGCGCGAATGTGAGTGACCGGTATAACTCTTCGATCTATGTAAGTAGGTAAGTGTATTGTAAGTTCTGTTTTCATACTATTACTTTCGACTAACCAGCGATCTATTTTGAGTTACTATATATATCTTAAAGACACCTTTCATTAAAGAAAAAAAAATCGGGCTGCACTCCGGGAGTGCTAGCAGAAGTGAAAACTTGAATATTTTGTGCATTTCACCGCGCCCCGTAGAAAGAGAAGGGATACTTCTGCCGCCGGCTGTCTACTCTCCATCCGTCACATCCGTCTTACGAATTTTCGATCAGGGTCACGTGATTCTTACCACCGCGAGTTTAGCATTTTTTCCCCATTACAAAAAAGCGTACAACGCCGCTAAAGAAGTTTTCACTTCAAAACACTATGACATGACAATGAAAGTGCGCGTACTGCGTTTCTCCATCTATGGCTACCATTCCGAGGGGAGCTGGGGGATGAGTCGGAATCAAAAAATTGTGTTCCCAATAAAGGACATCATTAATTCTCGCCGGTCGCCGCGCGGGGGCGTCTGCACTGACACCGTCTGAGATGCCGATCGATACACTTGCGGTGCTACTGAGACCCAGTTTGTCACCTGTAGTTATGGCTAGTGTTAAGATAAGAATGTACAAAACATGAGCAAAAGTAAACTCGTGAGTTAGGTACTAAAATCGAATGAGTTTGTAAATCCGGTAGACCTGATGGGGCCTAATTGTCTAATTTCAAAATCTATCGCAATCCCTTTCATTTGACAGATGGATGTGACGCATTGCTACATTTCTCTGGTAAGTTTTTATTTGTGCCAACAAGAAGCAACAATGTGTTATGTGTGTGATTGCGATAGATTTTGAAATTTAACAAAAGAGAGGCTGATTAATTAATGATGACTTGATAAAATACAACTATCTTCATTATAGGCATTCTGAATTATAGTAGGTACAAGAATCGGGTTCGGTGATCTTTCATCTGGGTACAAGAAAAACTTTCTATCTAAACAAGAGCTTTCATCATTGCAAAAGACTTGCGTAGCACCACAGAATATTATCTTAAACAAAGTATTAAATAATATTCTCGGTTCAGCAAAAACAAACCCAAATATTTCATAAAAAAATGTACAGCATATTAAAATAATCCAAACACATTTTTTGTGCCCGTACGTCCGACCGTCAAGACCAATTTGGGCGGCTAATCCCCGGTGCCTAAGTATTTCTTTCAAATAATTATCCGACAAAAACATCCCAAGATTCTTGCGAGTTCGTTAGACCTCGGGCCCTCCTAAGTAGAATTAATGATTCCCTTTATTGAAAGTTCAATTTTTTGATTAGAAGACGAGGGCGCTCGGCCCCTAGAATGCTGTTTAAACACCGTATAACAGGGTATTTATTTGCATTCGGTCAATACCTATTTGATTTGTTTGAAGAGGCTGCGCTTTTGATGGCATTCGTCTTGAAATTGCTTTTTTTGCATGTTTTTAGCACGACTGATATTGGAAAATAATCTTTTTGCGGTGAATGTTCTTAAATATTTTTAAAAATACAATTAAATTTCCTGATTGTTTGAACAACAATTTAATAATGAAATCCCAGATAACAAAAATCAAATATAATTATTTTTAACTGATTTAATGAACCCAAACAGACTAGTTAGACAATGGACTAAAGTCACCGTCAGGTAACGTTTCAGCCACGTAGTCGTCTACGATACTTTAGAATGCAGACTGAGTCTTTACCCAAGCAGAGGGAAATACCTACCGACGTCTACGAGATACCTAGCACCGAAAAAAGCAAACAATCCGGACAATCGATCGATACAACAGAGCCGGACCGTAATCTGTACCGTTCGGCAAAGACTGATGGGGGGCGAGCCAAGGATCCCGATGATAACCCAAGTGGCGCAAAAAATGTACCTACTGAAGTTAGGAGTTTTTGCTTCTCTGCTAAATTCGGTTCTTTGTTTAGATATTTCTGTCTGATTTCATACTTAGGACCACTAAATAACGCTGTCTAAAGTGCTAATTTTTGCGAACAAAATAGAAAGGTATGGATCAGTTGATTTGTGTGAATTATCTATATATATAAAAGGGAAAATCACTCACTGACTCATCACGAAATCTCAGAAACTACAAGTGCTAGGAGTCTCAAATTTTGCATAAGGTTTTCTTTTAGGGTGTAGGTGCTCACTAAGACGGGATTTTGCGAAATTCAATCCCTAAGGGGGTGAAACAGGGTGGCAAAGTTTGTATGGGAGAATGCGATTCCTTGGCCCGATTGACTTGAAATTTGGTATAGACATTTTATCACAAAATTAATTGAACACGTATTTCGCATTTTTTTGAAATGTATCCCCTAACAGGGTTGAAAAAGGGTAGAAAGCTATTTTTAGGGTGAGTGATTTCGATATCGGAATCAAAACTTCTTAGTGCATTTGAATGATTAAGAAAAATAAATGTCAGTTGTCAGGTTGTCACCTCCCCTGAGACTGTAATTATGTCACGCACGAGCTGACATTTCATGTTGTATAAGATTTTATCATGATTTTCACTATTTTACGAAATATTAGTCTTCTTATAAAATGTGGAAAAATCTGGCAAATATCAGATATCTAACGTGACAAGGAATGTGGTGTAAAGTGTTGAAATTGTGAGCCGGATAATAATGCACAACATTAGTTGCACCCGACACATAAAAAAATGTTTTTCATGTCAGTGACCCGACATAATTTGCAGTTTGCAATGTCACGTTATTTTAGCCGGGAACCTTTTCAGTCATAAGCAGAAATTCTACAAATATTTATTATAAGAAGATTATAAGCGTACCAAAGTTTCATCATAATCGGATGTGAATGGTTTAGGAGTGCATAGGAAACAAAATAATAAACATACATAGATTTTTATTTAAAAAGAAGATACCTACCAAACTATTAAGTATGAGTATTATATGTTAGGGTAAACCAATGATTTCAAAAGGAAGGATGCGCCCATTTGAGTATTTTGCCTTACAAGTCCTTCATACTATCAAAATCAGCGACATCTGTTAGAACCCACTCGAACTACTACGGTATTAGAGGTGAGCAAAAAAGATTACTGAAGTGTACTTTAGTTCAATTGGAGTTAAAAACTAGTTCACTCATCTAGTTCAATTGGGCCGCTAGCAAAATTTTTTTATGGTTATTATAACAGTTTTTCGATGCTCATAAATGAACCGTCAATCATAATAAAATCTCAATCAGGTTTATTTAAAATTAGATATTTTTGATACTAATATTATAATCTATTAACTAGTGTATTATTAAATATAAAGAAGAAAGCTTTGTTTGTTGGTTTGATTGTTTGTAATGAATAAACTCAAAAACTTACTGATCTGATTTTAAAATTCTTTTACCTTCATCAGCGACTAACATTAGCTTTTAGATAATCTAAGCATTAGCTGTATTTTATTTAAAAAAATTAGAGATCCCTATGAAAATTGGAATAATGAAACCCACAGTATCATATTTTTTCTATAAAAGTGATTATTGATCGGAAGACATTTCGTATCATGATATTAATCCTTGTCCAACTATTTAGTTGGACAAGGATTAATATCATATCATATGGATAGTAGGCGCCCCTTGACAAAGTATATTTATACTTTGTCAAGGGGCGCCTACTATCGTAGAGGGTAATTTGCCAACTATGTGCGATAGTAGGCGCCCCTTGACAAAGTATAAATATACTTTGTCAAGGGGCGCCTACTATCGCACTTAGTTGGCAAATTACCCCTAAAATATAAGTATTAATTTACTTCAAGTTTTTTTAAAGGTAGGTATATAAACTTATTATCAATTAATTTTTATGTACAAAATCCATAGTTTACACCGAAGTGAAGCGAGGGCGGGTCGCTACTTGATTTTATAAATATAATCTGTTCAATATGTCACTTTACATGAGTAAATTTATTAAAGCTACCTATCAATCGTCCATTTAATCAACATTTTTGAGTAATTTGTGCATAATTTTTTGTACTAAAATTATCAAAATTATCTTTTGGTGTTGTAATCAAAATATTTTTTTTATTATTTTGTAAATCACCAACATCTAAATCAAATCAAAATGAAAAAACTTTATTCAAATAAACTTTTAGAAATTAAATGCTTTTGAGTTGTTTTTATTTTTTCTACCACCCGTTTGCTGATTTTTTTGCTGATAAGAAAAGCGGGCGCAAGATAAATCAGCTTTATCAGAAATCAGAAGTAATACGTAAACTGACTTATTGAACAGACTTTACCTATTTACATAAACTTCTGCGTTTGCGCAAGCTTGTTAATAAAAATGAAATTTAAGTCAATGTAATTTAATAAATACAACACATCAGAGATTATTTTATCCTAGGTTTTTACTCAAGTAATAAACCTTAAAGCAAAGCTGCGGCCGGTCACTATACTGCATAACATGGGAGGCAGGTGCTTCGTTTTCTGAGTTTGAGGCTTGAAATAGGGCTCTTTTCGGTGTTTTGGAATTATGTGACTACATATTTCTTTACACACTGGATCATTAGGAAATCTGTAATTAATTGAAACGTAATGTACATTATAATTTTTGCAGCGAATATGTTTCATAGGAAATGTTAATAATAGCATATGTATATGAGAAATTTCTGTACGCAGTGTTCGTAATTTATCCTTTCCCTTTACTTTCGTTCTTCGAGTTAATTAGCTATAGAACTAAATGAACTAAAGATTTAATATGGACTCAAGTGAACAAGTACATTTGAATCATGATGGATGACCCATCTCTAGTGCCTCGAACAATAACTAGTAATAGCAATATTTCAAACTCAATTAAAATTGTTAGACATGCAATAAAAATAATGTAAAGCTACTTACGAATGATTCAATATTCCATGCAACTTTTTAACTTTTGCAGCATAATTTTTGCAATCTACAAATGCACAATTCGGCATTTTTATGTCACGTCAATCACCGTCTGTCTACCATAGTGTTCCGCGGATGACTGAATCGCGTTGGCCCTAAAACTGTAATTTTAGGGCCAACCAACTGGCGTCATTTCGTAGCGACGTTGACCGTGTCCTTACGCTAGTAATATATAAGTCTATGGGGTAAACTATACAATTATTGGCACCCTAAGCTAAATCTTTCGTTATTTTGTTGATTATTTTATCTGTAAGATATTTAAACGTAATTTTCGACTTTCAAAAATATCTTTAGGGTTTATTTTTTACAATAACAACGAAAAAATAATGAAAAAGAAACGTTTTTTATGAAAAAGAATTATAAAACTTCTAAAACCATCGAAAAGTATAGTCATTGGCACTCTTAGTACAATCGTTGGCACAAACCTACTAGTGATTGGCACTCATTTTTAAGTATGAGATAGGGCGACGTTATTTCTTCGATACTTAAAAGTTTTAAAGGTAAAAAAAAAGAAAGTGACAGAGGGACGGATGGACTTAAAAAGGGAGGGAGGGACTTAGGGAGGGTAGGAGGTAGGAACGGAGGAAGGAAGAAGAAAGGCTGGATGAATGGATAGACGGATGGATGGATAGTTGGGTGGATGGATGGGATGGATGGATGGGTGAATGCATGGATGTGTGGATGCATGGACGCATGGGTGGGTGGATGGAAGATGGATTCATAGATGAATGGATGGATGGATGCATTGACGCGTGAATGCATAATGGATCGATGGATGCAGGGCTGTATGGATAGATAGTGGACGCATGGATGGATGGATGGGATTATATGACGAAACTCGGTTTTTGACAAAAAACAGCAACGCAATGTTGAAAAAATATATAAAAAATGCAAGATGGTGGCCAACTTTTATGTTTGCGGTCCGATTTCGATGAAACGCGGTTTAGTGGAACTATTTTGACAAGAAAACAGTAACGCCATTATTAAAAATATTAAAAAATCCAAAATGGCGGCCTTCTTTTTTGTTTGTGGTCCGATTTCGATGAAACTCGGTTTTTGTTACTATTTTGACAAGAAAACAGCAACGCAATGTTAAAAATTAGAAAAAAATCCAAGATGGCTGCCAACTTTGTTGTTTGTGGGCTGATTCTGATGAAACTCGGTTTGGGGCACTATTTTGACGAAAACAGCAACTCAATGTTGAAAATATTAAAAAATTCAAGATGAATGGATGATGCATGGATTGATGGATGCATGGACGCATGAATGGATTCTTGGTTGCATGGACGCGTGGGTGGGTGGAAACATGGGTGGATGGATGGTTGGATGGATGAATGAATGGAAGAGAGAAAAAAATATTATTTTGTCCTTTTTTCGAAAGAATCTTTTACAATACAAATGCAAAACGATAAAACGAAATATACATTATTTCTGTTAAAGACGTATAAAATCAAAACGGTGTGATTTGGTACTTTTAGTTACTGTAATTTTCAATAATAATAAAATGTTAAAAAGTTACTAGCTGGTTTGATTTTACGCTCATTATTTGAGAAAAGTACTAAACAAAGCTTGGCCGCAACTAGGCATTGATGGACTCACATATTAGCATAGTTAGCATGTTGCTTGCCACTGCAGGGACAGGGTAACTTTCATCCCGAAAAAAGGAATTGTTCCCGAGGGATAGACAAAGTACTATCCACGCAGAAGAAGTCGCGGGTGGTCGCTAGTAAATAATAAAAGCGCATAAATTAATGCTATGACAAAGCTTTTTTTACGCTTTAAAGTAAACCTACTTTTAGTAGTAGTAGTAGTAGCATTTTGTAGCTACACATGGTAAGGAAACCTCCTTACCATGTGTAGCTACAAAATGCTACTTGATTATACTATTAAAACTTTTAATAATCTAAGTATTAAACTATCCTTACTCCTTACTAATATCATAAATGCGAAAGTCCGTTTGTTTGTTTGTTACGCCTTCACGTCTTAACTACTGAACCGATCATCATGAAATTTTGCATACACGTTGTCAGGGGTACAGAGAAGGACATAGGGTACCATTCATCCAGAAAAAAAGTATTGTTCCCGAGGGGTAGCAAAAAACCTTTCCACGCAGACGAAGTCGCGGGCGGCCGTTAGTTATGAAATAGTTTAATGCTTATAATAATTACTTACGATTTAAAGAATTTTTTTTAAACAGATCATTATTGTAATAATTGCTACTTGGGATTAGTATTAGAAATACTACAATTAGCACACTGAAAATAATTGCAATGATTAAACACACACGAAAATGTACGTTATGAATAGCACTACCTAAAGTATAGTGCCAATAATTATAAGGACTGAAACGAAAATGTTTTTTTCCACTGTACTTTGAAAATATTTTAAAATCTGAAATATATGTGTGTAAAAACATTATTTAAAAAAATATATATTAAAAGCTAGTGATTGGCACGGTTGCTAAATAACTACACTTTAGTACAAGCTATTTAACCAATGGTCAGCACATTATAAATTGAAATTATGTTAACAAAACTGCGAAAAATATTATTGAAAACTGTAATATAATTTATATAAATAATCATTAAGGTATTTCACACCTCTAAGAGAGTAAAAATAATAAAAAACATTTAATTTTTCCATACCTCTTCCCTATTGGATCCGATACAATTAGCAAGAAAAAACAACAAGTTTCTCGCGCGTTCTTTTTTCTTTATCCTGTGTTGCCATTATAATCCGGAAGAAATAACATTTGGAAAATTTTTGAAGTGTAGTAACGCCAGATTAAAGAAAATAAGAGATTAGTACGATTTTGCCATAACAATTCTTAATATCTGCGTTTAAATGTTGAAGTGCCAATCACTGGGGGGGTGCTAAGATAGCCAAAGCTTACCCTACATAATATTATTATACTTATTTTGTTATATTACTGCTAAGAAATTTTATTAAGTACCTACCTACCTACCTAATACAAAATCGTGAACAGTACGGCGTCTCGGTTCTGTAACCAAACTCGAACCCCACTTCGAATCTCACTTCACTGCACGGGACGGGAACTTTAAATCATAAATAAGATAATGATAAGATTTTTTTTCCATCACAAAATATTTTAGATAGCTACCTAAAATTTTTGTAATCGGTAAAATTGCTCATAAGTTAGCTAATTTCTAATAACTAATTCACGCGAAGTGAAGCGAAGTGTAGTGAGATGCGCGTTTGGTTACAGAATCAACAGATTGCGCAGGTAAAACCACGGGGTGCAGCCTTGGTGCAGCTATTACCTTTATTATTATCACAAAATTGTAAGAATGTGAAAGTTTTGATGTTTGGATGTTGTTCATTTTGTTACTCAATCGCGTCTGAACGGGTGAACGGATTTAGACGAAATTTGGCACAGGGATAGATTTTAGTCTGGAATACTTAACACAGGCTTCTTTTCATGCCGATCATTGGTTTCCAAGGGAAGACTTACAACGATTACCGACTCCCACGCGGGCGGAGCCACGGGCAAAAGCTAAACATAGTATAAAACAAAGTCGCTTCCCGCCGTCTGTACGCTTCTCTTAAACTATACATAAAAATCGCAATAAAATCGATCTTTAAGTATGGGAGCTAGGTTGCCTCAGAGTCCTCAGACAGACACACACACACTTCAATTATATTTTAACACCCCTTGCGTACGTCGTATATATGTAGACAGCACATTAGCACAGTTTTACATTAGTAACTACATTGCACTGCACCCGTGCGAAGCCGGGGCGGGCCGCTAGTATTCTATAAAACTGGTTAATTTTATTTGTTTTATTTGGATTCTTTAGTGAAATTTGCTTATTAACATTGAGCATAATCTTAAATTTTAGTTGTAGTCTTTTCATTACAAATCTTGACAAACTCCGTGGTCGTGTGGCTTGCACAACGGCTTTCAGGGTGTAACGCTCATTTCTTAATTTGTTACCAACGTTGTCTATAATTTCCATAACGCAAGTGAAACGTCGGGAAACCCAAAAAACCAACAAATCAAAACTAAATAATTTTAAAATAACATCTGATTTAACCAATATACGCGCTGTAACCCGTAAAAAGTATAAATTGTTGTAATTTATTAAATCTAACAAACTAGCAAATCAAAGTATTGAGTTCATAATAATTGTTTCTTTTTTCAATTAAAACGCATGTCAATAAGTACAAAATTGATAAAAAGTGAAATATTTTTTTCTGTCCAATTAACTATGTACGTAGTTAAACCGGTTTCTGAGGTACTTTATCGGAGGTATAACTTTATCAGATGAGTCCAAATTATGTGGTTCAAAATAATAAAATTAACTTAAAACCAGATAATGTGGACCCCTCCGATGGCTAAACCACCGATAAGTACCTCGGCTACGGTGCTACGCCGTAGTCGCCGTAGCAACGAGATGAGTCGAGGCATGTAGCATGAATGGCCTCGCGCCTCAACGCTCAGTCGCCTGCGATGTAGCTAGAGGTATTATAGTAATATTATCATACATATATGAAATAGATTTCTGAGACTTATTTTGATACTTGATATTTATATAACTTAATACCAATAAATGTAGTTAAACAAGGTGTTTGGAAATAGCCTTATAAAGCTGAATATGGTAGATAGGGACCATCAAACTGAACAACTTTTACTACGGGACCAAATCTGAACTCGCAAAAAAAATCTGCTGTCTCATACATTTTGATTTTTTGTTGTTATTTTTGTCCCACAGTAAAAGTTGTTCAGTTTGATGGTCCCTGTCTACTATATTTGGCTTTATATGGCTATTTTGAAACATCCTGTACTTAAGAAAAGTTTGTTTACGTAGCGAGGCTGCATTCAAACAATAACACACGACCCGACCTCAACCCGAACTCAACTCAAACTCACCTCAACCGCAGCCCACCTTGAAATACATCGCTTACAATTTTGAGTCTTATGACACATTAATAAGCTCTTGGGTAATGTTCCGGTGAGTTTAAGGTGAGTTCGGGTAGAGTTTGAGTTGAGTTTGAGTTGAGTTCGGGTTGAGGGCGAGGCGTGTGGAGTTGCATCGACAAAATATAACGGAGCTTATTAATGTGTTATAAAACTCAAAATTGTAAGCGCTGTATTTCAAGGAGTGGGCTCCGGTTGAGTTGAGTTCGAGTTGAGTTTGAGTTGAGTTCGGGTTGAGTGCGAGTCGTGCGTTATCGTTTAAATGAACATGAACACATAATTGTTTTAAAATTACACCATTATATTTATTAGTAAATTTGACTTCAGTAAGCAATCAAAAGTTTCAAAATTGATAAACTTACGCATTGCATGTACCCAGGCTAAAGTGACTTTAAGATAAATATTTGCTTGAGTGAACTCAGCCTTAATACCGGCTATCGAAGGTAAACATTAACTTGAGAAGATTCGAAAACTCCTAGCGAAGCAATTTCAATATTTTTTTTTATTAAAAGATATACAATAAGAAACTAACAAATGAAAATTTTGCATTATTGTTATGGCGAAGCAATCATGAATTAAGATAACACTATACAAAGTATGTTAAGGCTCCTATATCTCTCAAGTGGCGCCCTTAATTGAATTTATTGCTCTCTAAGTACATGATTTATCGAAAATTCACATGTACAGATTGAAGCTGAGTTTCTCAAGTTTATTTAGAAACAATAACCTCTGTAAATTATAGTTCGTTGTCGTAGTAGTAGGCAACAGTGCATAAAGTGGCTACTTTTTGTTCTTTTGCCTACTACTACTACTACAACGAACTATATTTTACTGAGTTTATTGTTTCTAAATAAACTATTGCATATTAGCTTATGTGCATGTGGTTTTTGATACGTTATGTAGGTACTTAGCGAGCAATAAATTTAATGAAGATGAGGTCACCACTTTGAGGTGTACATAAAATGACTGGAAATAAGAAACAATGCCATGAACTAATTTACCGACCGGTTTTCATGATGTCATCATCACTGCGATCTGGGGCCGTACCGGCTAACGAATCGAACTTCGAAAAATTTGCCGAGTTTTAAATTAAAAAAGATAAATTGAAGTAAGGAATTTCGTATTGTACAATTTGTTGAAGTTATTTGGAAGATATGGATGTTTGTGTGACCTCGTGAATTGGGGTTCGCCATTTTGGCCAAATTGGGGCTCGATTTATCTGTTTTAAATTGAAACCCGGCAGACTTTTCGAAGTTCGATTCGTTAGCCGGTACGGCCCCTGGGGTTAAATCCCCTGCTGAACCAATGTAAAAAAATTTGGGTTGCACTCTCAGTATAAAAGTACTATCATTTATGAGGTAGAATACAATATTTATTTATTGCGCTATCGGACACAAACATGACAATTTATATTACATTAAAAATCAACCCGCGCCGAATGCATTTTCGCCGCGCCGTAGTAAGAGAGGGGGATACTTCCACTGCCGGCTGTCTACGCTACATCCGTCTTACGAATTTTCGATCAGGGTCACGTGACCCTGACTGACGCGAGTTTAACATTTTTTCCCCATTACAAAAAAAGTGTATAACGCCGCTAAAGAAGTTTTCACTTCAAAAAAACAAACTTTTTTAGATTGTCTTACGACTTGGGTCCGAGTGTCAGTGGTACTGTCGTTATTTCTGACAAGTGCTTTAAGCTTCTTAAAGCGATTACATGACTAAAAGTGGCACCCTCAGAGGTTTTTATTAAATAATATAAAAGGCTTTAAAAATACTTTTCGGGGAAATTTTAGGGCTCATAGTCTAGTATTTTTTGAAGATATTTCTACATTTCCTCGCAGTTATTCGTAGAAGTTGATGCAAATATGTCAAAAACGGCCACTTTTAGCAATTTTGATATCTACTTCTAGCAGTGACTACGAGGGAATGTAATGATACCGTCTAAAAATACTAGACTATGGGCCCTAAAATATCAAAATATTATTAAAGTTGTGTATTAGAATTACAATATAAAATAAAATTCACCGCAACGGCACTTTCGGTCAGGAAAGTGCCAATTTTTTTATGTTTTATAGCCAGGCTAAGACATCTCAACCAACCAATTAACATAAAATTGATGGTATACCTAATTATAATTAAAAATATTTCACAAGGAGCTCGGTGGCGCAGTGATTTAGCACCTAGCCTTGCGATTGCGAAAGTTAAGCAACTTTTGCAAGGGTTGGTCATGAAATAAGTGACCAAAAATTTATTATCTCGAAGCACGGAGGAATCCTTCGGAAGGCACGTTAAGACGTTGTTGGTCCCAGTTGCATTTGCAGTAGTTAACACCCATCAATCCATATTGGGCCTGCGTGGTGCCTTCTCCCCAAAGGAGGCCTGTGCCCCAGCAGTGGGGACATTAAAAATGACTGATGTCTATCATAGAATTTACTCTTACCAATGTTGTGTGGAATGTAATATTATGTTGAACCCAATTACCAGATTGACATAACAAGCCCAATCCTCACCGATCCCATTAAAAGCGTTCATCAGACCTGAAACTACTTTAGTTAGTTTTGCTTTCATAGTTATCTGCGCATCCGAGAGAAGTTTGTCGATATCCGTACTGACATAACAAGATGTGTTTTATCTACCAGGATAAGTTGAGCCATAATTTGGGAGACTGTTTAGGCGGCACCAAATAATAGTAACAACAATGTGTTTACATTGATTAATTATTATTACATTGATTAATTATTACATTGATTAATAATATATGAGAAGCAATATTTTGTTTATTATAAACATTTAAACTGAGTTCTGATGGTAAAAAGATGACAATCAACTCTTTATGAACTCATATCCGAAACTATATACAGTCAGTATAGTACCTATTCTAATTTTTTACTACAATTTTTATATGAAGCTACATTACTCTGTTTCTACAGTAGGTAATATACGAGTATGCAAGTCGGTGTCGCTCTCCATCTGCCATATTTGTATAGAATTATTGACACTATCTATTGACTGTCCCATACAGAGTTGCGCGTGTCAAGGTATTTTGGTCGCGGGATGTAACGGTGGTAAAGCACAAGGGTGTGTTTTTGCTTTATGTCGCGTGAAATTTTATCGCCGCGGCCGGCGCCCGGCGCGTCATTGTGAATTCCGCCTTATCGGTATGCTTTGTCGGGATATAGCTGGGATAAATGTGGCAGATATGACACTAGATGCGACTGTCTTTTTGGTATTGCGACAGTTATTCACTGAATAATAAATGCCCAAGTTTTGTCGCCAACGTCAAAGTTGCCCTTTTTAATCTCACTTACCTACCTGTGCTCCGTTTGAATATAACTAAAGCATTGGTTTTTTCTTCTATTATTTGAAGTAAATACTTCGGATTTGATGAAAAATGACTAAATTGTTCATCAAATCTAAAGCATTTACTTCTAATAATAGAAGCAAAAGACAATTCTTTAGTTTTATTCAAACGGCTCATTAGCATCACATTTGAAAAGAAAATGCTGGAAGTTCCACATACCTATACGTGGCGGGCTGGTGAACAGTGCGGAAACGAATTTTTATTATATATAAATTCATTTTTATTTAAGTATTTAATACCCTTTGCTCGCTGACTACCTATAACGCAGAACTTACTTCCCGCACTGGTTATATTATAACATACATTGTCATAACATACATTCTTACAAAGAAAATTTTATTTCCTCGCATTTTTTTGAGAAAGAAAAGCACTATACATACGTCTTGTCTGGGAAGCTATTTACATTGCCTCGAATGATGGTCTGACGGCTCGGGCTTCAAACCATCCTCGACAATGTAATATGCTAACTTCCCGTTTTCGGCTGTAATATACTATTTTTTTTCTACTCCGTTCATAAGATAAAGAGAGTAAAAATCCTTACTTATATTATAAATGCGAAAGTCCGTTTGTTTGTTTGTTTGTTACGCCTTCACGTCTTAACTACTGAACCGATCATCATGAAATTTTGAGTACACGTTGTCAGGGGTACAGAGAAGGACATAGGGTACCTTTCATCCGGAAAAATTATATTGTTCCCAAGGGATAGCAAAAAAACTTTCTACGCAGACGAAGTCGCGGGCGGCCTCTAGTATATCTATATTTAATGATTAAAATCGTTAATTTGCTTGTTTCGCCAATTGATAAAAGCTTAGAGCATTAAACCAAGTTAAATGTGATACTTGGTTCCTATTTTAACAAATCATGCAACACATTTTTGACTTTATTGTTCTAAATCACTATAAATTATTAGTACATACATTCAAACCTTTCTTATTTCGTTATACGGATACATCAGTACATTATTACATCTTCTCCTTTACATTTCATATGAAGGCACCCACATTTTACTTCCGAGCATTACAATAAGATTTTCATTGAATAAATTTGTTCAGCTAGATACGAGGGTGACATCAACTTTTAACGTCACATGAATTTTAAAGAAGCGTCAGAGTGGAGGGTCCATAGCTGTTGGCCGAAAATCCTGGTATTTGCGTAGCATTATCCAAATGAGACGGGTTAGGACCAACGACTTTGTAAATGAGAGGCTGAGCAAATAGACGAGACCATGATGAAATATTTCCGAGTGGACCGCTAGGAATTTGTCTGTAGCCTGTGTTATAAATTTAATACCCGACTTTAGAAATAAAATGTATTATTTTGAAATATTGTAATTTAAGAAAAGTTTATTTGAAGTTAACAACATCCTTTTTTGATTCACATAAACCACTGTTTTAGGGTTATTTTCATTTTAACGTTTTATTCAATTAAGTAGTAATTATTTTACTGTACCCTTAGCATGAACAGCTATCGAAAAAAATAACGCGCGTAAAAACATTCGAGTAATTTTGTATGGGAAATATGTACAGTAGTGCCATCTATCGCCGTAAAACGAAATTTAACTTTCCATAGATAATTCTCTATCGAGTACTTTTACGCGCGTTTTTTTCTCGATTGCTATTCGTGCTAAGGATACTGTACTCAAAATAAGATACAAAAACTATCTCTCCTGATAAATAAGAAATTAAAGTCCCAGATAACAACATTCAAAATTGTTCTTTATCCACCTTTCAAATTAAAAAGTAATAAAACCCGTCCATTCGAATTATGTAACAAATTTTAAACAAACGTTGCCCTTTCATCGCGGAATCTCGATCGTTCCGTAGGATGCAACGTTTCCCACGGGATATAACTCAAAATAGATGTTTCCGTCCCTTATGCAGGACACGGGTAGGGCCAGGATGTCTTAAGTGACTGCCAAAGGGCTGTAGGGCGGCGCAGGATATTTATATTCCCAATATATCCGAGAGGCTCTAACTTGACGACAAGTTTAGTTGTTACAAGGGTCTTGTCGTATATGATTAGTTCAAGCATCGTTGTGCTGAAATCACACGTTTCTTGGATACTATTTGCTATTGTACTGTTTGTCGCTTCCTTTATTAATAGTTCTATAGAAAATCTGTGAAGCTACTTGTTTATTTTCTATGTATGTAAGACTAAAATAAGGATGCTTTATAACACTACAATTTATTACAATAGTATTTATTACAAATGTATTAAACTTAATATTGAAAATGGGGATTTTATTGCTAAAAGCGTAAATCTCTTTCTCTCGCGAACATCTCTTTCAGACAACCTTCAGTAGTTGTTCTATTTTATTTTGTAGCCAAATCTATTCATTGGAATGTTAGTAAATTTTAGATATTAATAACGAAATTCGATGAAATTCCAGTGAAATATGACTTTAATGGGAACTACCCGCTAATTACTTTATTACAGTAGGTACTTATTACTTTTATGTGTTGCTAAACTGCGACTTCGCAAAATATATGCACCAGTAAGTATAAAAATCTTACCAGTCGTTATCAAATACATCACATCTATAATGAGAAAAGGAGGAAACCTCATTATTCGTTCGCCAAGTCACTCACCCACTTATGGCGACAATGAAATTTAATTTCGCCGACAAAAGTGGGTGACACCTTTTATATCGATACATCTGTCTGTTGATCGAGCGGTTCCCCTGGGCTACCAAAGATGGCTGTGAATCCTTACTTCAAAACTCGTGGATAAAAAATACGAACGTAAAACATAACATTCAATGCGCGCGGCTCCTGAGAAACCCTCAAAAGTGTCCATAAAATGCCAGCAGTGTAACTGGAACATTGTGTTTTTCTTCCCTTTTATTACAATAGGCTTGGCATGGGTACACGTCGACTTGATGGAAGAGCCTGTTGTTGTAAAAAGAAATCCCTCGTCATTATTGGCGTCGTTTAACTTTTATAATGATCCGGGGAAGTGACGATGGGAAAATAGTAAGGACTGTAAGTTTGAAGATACTTGTTTGATTTTTTAAAATTTGATTTAGAAAAATAGAAATAAGTTTAAAGAGTATGCTGTTGTGGTCACCAGTAATAATTTTTAAATTAAAGTGCTTAATTATTAAATTTATTTAAATAAAGAAATTTTGACTTGACTTGAATAAAAATAAAAATTGCAAAAATAGACTTGTTTTACAAAATAGTAAAATTAACTTTACTGTCGACAAATTTTGTGGTGTGGCTTAGACCGTGGGACCAACTTTAAATCAGAACAAAAAATAATCAGCTGTTCCATACATTTTGGTCGAGTAGATTTGTCGTTTTCTATGGAACAGTGATATTTTTTTTTATTCTGATTAAGTTGATTACATACACATTCATTAAATTTGTCGAGTATTTTCGATTTCAACCTGTAATATTTAGTTTATAGCTTTCAAGATGACGCTAATACATTTTGTAGTAACTTTCAACGAAAATGGTAACATAACATGTAACAAAATGTGACGTAATTTCTTAGTAAACGTTGAGCGCCTCCCCAAGGAGCGAGCTCTCCAAATATCATTTCTACGCCATCTCTTGTTTTGCACCATTGCATTTTGTAGAGATGGATATTAATTCTTTTATTCTCTTAGCCTCGCTATTTATGTCCGAAGACCAGGCAAGCATTTAATTCAATAATCTGCCAGGAGCTACGAAGAAACATCTGATGATGTGCCTTCATGCCAATAACAATAAACCCGGTCAAGAGCGAGCCGGACTCGCGCACCGAGGGTTCCGTACAATCATAAATATATTTGGATATGTTACTTTAGTTCAGTCTTTAAAAAAGTAGGATAAACGGCAGACAGGTGGAAGGGCAAACAGGAGGACAGTTAATTTATAAATCTTAACCACAGCTGCTTATGGTGACTGAAAAACATTGCAAACTGTTTATATTACTAAGTAGGAACTTGTTCTTCGTTTATTCGTACGGCAAATAGTAGGTAATTATATTAGAAACAGCCACCAATTATTATTGTAGTATTAGGTTGCGCCATCTCTTGACCGATAGTGGAACTATTTTTTTTCTTAGGACAGCGTCATTTGTTGACTGGTAGTGAAACTAAAGAATTATTGTTTGTTTTTGAATTTCTAAAAAAGTGTGTTATATTGAGACATCGTTTTATTTTTCCTGTAATCCTTACATAAACTACTATCACATAGGATTATTTCAGATTTCTCTCTTTGCAAACTTTGGAGATAAGGGGGGGTGGGGGGGAACGGTATTTTGTTTAATACATTTTTCATCATAAGTCGGAAACTATGCGGCCTAAGAAAAAAGAAAAAATGTTTTAAAATGTGCAAACAGAGCTCTTTCATATGATACCCCACATGCCCTAGTCACCTAACGTGCACAATATAATCTACGATTCACTGCTTTTGACTAACTATGAACCTGCAATGGAGGCAAAAAAGATAAAATTGCAATTTCTGAGTGTATTTTAATTGTGTAAGTGTAGCTGTACACTAATAAAATATTATTGAATTGAGACTATTACTCCGACAAGTACAGTCAATCTGTTGAAAATAATATCTTCAACGTATCTTGCCTGTACTGACACAGTAATCAAGAATAGAAATCATAACACAAATTAAAAATTGCGTCATAAAATATTTGAATTTTAAAGGATCTCTCTTTCTACTCTATTTGCTAAATTCAAACAACAACCATTCAAACGGGATTTTTTTTAAGAATGTGTGAATGTATGCTAGATGATTCATATAGTTCTTAAGGAATAAGAATAAGTTTTATTTATTCTTATGCTTAAGGTTCTAAACTAAAAAATTATGACTGATCAAACTGCTTGCATACTACTTGTTTGTGCTGACAAACTAAAAATGCCACGTCTATAAGCATCCATTTTACTACATCCCTGTCCGCAGTCCAGCTACTTAGGTTGATTGAACAAGTTTTTCCCATAACTCGGGGGGCTGGCACTGAGCGTTCTAGTGTGAAATTAGCCCGGCATGACGGACCCGGCCAATACGCGCGAGTGTTATATGAATACTACTATGTTACATTTTGCAATTGATACGTGATGAAGCATTTGAGTGTTACGTGATAAGCAAAGCTAAGAAGTGTAAGCACAAATTCAGTGTGTTAGCAAACATTTATGGCCTTACCACAAAAGATTTAAAAACAATGTTTAACAAGTGCAACTTAGTTAAACATTGTTTAAATGTGAAGTTGTCACTTTTTTGACAATATTGTTTGTAAGAGATAGCATCACATTTAAACAGTGTCTAAAATAAACAGTGTTTTAAAATCGGTTGTGGTACATAAGGCCGTTACTGTTATTTTCGAAATACAAGTAAAATGACATGTAATGTTTTACTGCTATGTGCTGAGGCCAAAATTTAACGAGCGGTGACAATAACTGAATGAAAGTAACCTCATTATTTCAAATACAATATTGGTAACAATCTGCAAATATCTTAATACGGATCAAAATGGAATATTTCTAGAACATTCACTACGGTTCCATGTATCAGCGTTTCACACAAAGTCGCAAATAACCGATCGCTGACTTGTCTACACTTTCAGACGGCGGCGAAGTTAGCCGGCTGTCCGCGTGTCAACCCTGTGATCACGCCAATATTGCCAACCCTACCGTGCGTGCGGACTGACAAGCTGAAATTAACCTTATTGCTAAGCAATAAAGGAGTAGAGACGTCTTTTTGTAATGAAGTGGTGGTAAGAAAAACGTGCCATATTGAATGGACAGTGGGCATTTTATGAAACAGGATTATGGTGTATTTTGTTAGACAGAAATGAAATGCGAGATATCTTTGTCTTTGTTTTTATGTACTAACATAATAGATATAACGTTTTTGGACTGAAAAAAAATAATAATGTCGATATCCCAAACTTAAGCACTTAGCTTTAAGTTTGACTCTCGTACCTATGGACGAGTAAGTAATGACTTGAGTAAAACTTGCATATTTCAAACGCTTCTAAAATTATATTCACTTACAATTAATAGTATTAGTGCAGTTTTGGTTCATAAATTACATGTGAATAAAATATTAGAAGCATTTGAAAATTGTAAGATTACTCAAGTCAATACTTACTCGTCGATAGATACGAGGATGAGACATGGAACTTTTCTATAAAAAATACTTTCGAATGAAGAGAAAAAATATGGACTGACCACATGACACAAAGCATTTAAAGATTTTAGAGTTAACCCTCAAGAATTCACGTCAAATGTTACATTTCCGTTAAAAAATTGCCTCCTGGCCGCTACCTCAAGCTGCAAACGATATAAATCCGGAATGTAAGGGCGATCGCACCCGAAGGGTCGCCGAGCCGTGTAAAGTGAATTTCCCTGTCCAGCCGAGGAACGGGTCACTTTTTCTCGCAGTATATCAAGAAGGGGTAAGAATGACCCCGGGCGCGTATGATTTACACCGCTCTCCAGACGATACATCTACGCTAAACTTGACATTTGCCGCGATATGCATCAATGTGAACACGGCTTATCTTTACAATTTATCCGTTGTATGGACCTTTTTGAATGGTCAAGTGATCCATCTTTGCCAACATGGCTTCATTTTTTTTGTGTTTACTTATTCACTACGATATCCAAGTCATGGTTCTTAGAGAGCGATGTCAAGAAGCTATTCCACAACTTATTTAAGCAATTACAATTATAATAATATTATTTATTCGGTTACTAAGAAGGCATGCAAAGTTATAGGAATATGACATCCTATTTGAGGTGCTAGGGGTGAGTTGATATTTTCTAGTATTTATTCATCTAAATAAAAAGGTATGTAGCATTGTGAAATGCAAATAAAGTGACATTCCATTCAGCCCAGCGCGTGAATTTTAGTCGTTCTGAGGTATGCAGTGGCAATAACTATCAATCTAGGTATTATATTTTTTTTATACACAACGGGAATAGTGCTTGGTCACCTGATGTTAAGTGACGATAAGGCCGAAGGTTGAAGCTACTACACCCGGAATCCTCATCATCACTGAGGAACTAGCTATCTTACCTCTAACTGCCGGAACACAACAACTTTTAAATTGTTGTTATGGCGTCAGACTTAAATAAGATGGTAGTAGCTATAAATAAGCCATACCACCAACCAAACCGAGTACAAAATGTACCCCCCCTGGGAATCGAAACCGGGCCCCTGCGTCTTACACGGGTGGGCGCACCACTAGACAACAGAGGCGGTTAAAAAAGTATTATAAAGCAGTCGATGATAAAAGCGAAAGAAACGAAACGAAACCAAATTTTGTGTATTTTCGTAAGCTCACCATTCCGTTATATTGAGTATAATATTATGGCATGTATAGTTATAGGAATGTGACAGCAGATTTTGCGGCGTCAATATGACATGCCATTCGGGCCAGCAGCGTATGAATTCAGAGTATGCACCGGTAGGTCGTGCTATGTTGAGGTATGCACTGACGATAGCACCACCCTACGATGATATACGTGTATTGTATACAATGTGAAATTTTAATAATTTGGTTCCCGCAGTGGGGTCTGCTCCGTCCACTTATGATTGCAAGCAACTTTTACTATGGGACCAACTTAGAGACATAGCGAAAAAAAATCAGCTGTTCCATACATCGAGGTCGAGTAGGTATTGCGCTTTTATATGGATTTTTTTCAGATTTGGCCAGGGATTAGCAATAGTAGATTGCCTTATATTTATAGTTTGTTTTTTGAATACTCAGCATTTCAACGTAACGGCTACATTCATGTAAGAAAAGTTACATCTCGTACCAAGTTGAATACCTATTTATTTGTTAAACAAATTGAAACAGCTAACTCACGCCCTAATTATTCAAACCATGTAGGTACATGTTAATTCAAACCAATGAATGCAGTCCAAAATAGGGCACGACTATCTAACATCTTAATATCCTGTTATTTCGGATGTACGTTCCCAGAGTTAATTGGTGTGTATGTACACGTATGTGTGTACTGGAAAACAGGTACACTGTCCGTATGAATATGCATTAGTCTGTTCCGGAATCAGTTTGAATTATTAATTAAGCAAAGCAGGCTTAAGAGCTTACCCGGACGGAGATAAGTAACGTAAGCTCCTTGGCTATCCGATGGGCTTTTTAAATTTAAATATGCTTGCTATCAGCCGAATTAAATTTTATTCAGAAAAACTAATATCCCATTATGAAACTGGACTTGAGCGAGCAGCATGATAATGTAGCATAGATACAGCGTGTATCGTGAGGACACAAAAATGATCCCTTTGGGAATGACCCTCCTGATTCCAATATTAGAAAATTTAAATGATTGTACGGGCTTGCACCGCATATTTTTACCACCGATCTTACTGACCGAGTGAGCATATCGGTAAGTCTAATTTAGGACGCGCGTCAGCACTTTAAATTTACCTTTTTGATGTAATTATTTAACTTTATGAGATTATTATAGGCTACGGTCGAGATAAGACCCATCTACTTTAAACTACAACTTAACTAGCAACTAACTTTAACGTAATAAAAGTGTAAAGTGACGAATTTATTTTCTTTACCTTCACATCTGAAACAACTTTACTTCAAGCCAACTACGAAACTTGACAACTACAACTTTTAACCTTAGATTATTTATATGTCAAGATAGACAGTCGAAGCTACGACAGCGTCGAAAAAAATATCACCCAACAGTTGGGTGACCAAAACACGCACACATTGTCAGTAGTGTGAGCCGGCCATAGTTTTTATTACAATACTCTTTGGACGCGATGATGCTAAAAATGCACACCACCTTAAAAAAGTTGGCCTGTTTTGTTTAATACGTCAAAAGCCTAAGACTCTATCTAGACATATAAATAATCTAAGCTTTTAACATCATCCTCTAAGAAGTCTGTGGTCAACTAAGCGGACCTCCTACAATGATCGTTCAATTGTTAAGAAAAACAGCATAGGTTCTTTATTTATTTAATAAAGTTCTTTATTTTTCTAACAGTCTTATATATTATTTAGTTTTTGTATGTTATTGTTGAAAAAGAGTTTTAAAACTCTATCAAAAAGTATTTTATTGTTACGGTATCATCGATAAATATCACAGATAAACAATAAAATATGCTAAAGTTTGATATGCAAAGTACTTAAGAAATACGCAGTCGATGGACAAATCCGAAAGTAGTGACTGTTCCTTACTTATCCTTTAAGAACTTAACGGAAGCAAAAAACCTAAGCTCTAAAGCTATGCAAATGTACAAAGGTCTTCCGTGGGGGTTAAAAGGGTCAGTCGGGGGAGGGGAGGTCTGGACAAGGGAACCAGGAACAAAATGCGATCGCTTCGTGCATACCTACTTGCGCCACGTTAATCCTTTGATAGAAAGCGGACAGTTGCAATTAGGTAGAGAAATAGTGTTTGGTTTTTAATGCATGATTTCATTGAACTAACCCCTTATAGTTTAACCACAAAGTTTGCTTAGGAATATGACGCTTTGTGACGTCAAACGTAAGGAGTAAATTATTGCTAAGCCAAATTTTTTGCTAAACCAGAGGTGCAATTGTGTAAGGTAATCGTATTCATTTGACAGTTCACATCGTATTCCATCGGCTGCAATTTGTATGGGATGACATATATTATGATACAATATGAACTGTCAAATGAATACGATTGACTTTACACAATCACCTAGCAGGGCCCCAATCGCGGTAATTTCTAACGATATTACCAAAACCAAACCAAAGCTAAACCAAAACCAAAACCGTTCCGTTATGAATGTTAAAACCTTTAAAATTACCGTGATTGGGCCCCTGGGGTGCGATTGCGTAAAGTCAGTCGTATTCATTTGACAGTCCATATCGTATCCGATCGGCAGCAGTTGGTATGAAATTTGACCCTAATGACTGACATACAATATGAACTTTCAAATGAATATGAGCACCTTACGCAATCGCCAATCAGGTGTAAACATACTCTTTGTTTATTAAATAAGGCTGGTAGAGCGTTTTTCCAGTCCAGTAATCGAGTCTGTGCTAGTCTAAATCTTCAGCACTGGAATGAAATGCTTTTCTGAATGAATAATGCCTTCTGGATAAGTTGGGCCGTGGTTTTTCCAACGTATTTTATTTATTATTTTTTAATAAAAAGATTTTCAAAATCATGCTAAGAAGAAGATTGTTTGCAGTTTTGGTGGTGAAAAAAGCGAAAAACGGTCGTCGTTTCGTTCATCATCGAGAAAAACCACAATAAATTATATATCATTAAGTTTGTGTGTTTATAAATAACTTTTGATATTTTGCAAGAGGACGATAAGCTTTGATTTTTAATAAATTGTGTATTTACACGGTAATTATTTTTTGCGGGAGTGGCGCTAGTGTATTAGCATATAAAGTCGCCTTAATATCTAGAGTCTGTCTAAAAAGTCTGTTTACATGAGAAATATTATATACTGGTAACCCTGTTGGTGCTGTCAAAATTCTAATTGTAAACATATTTATTTATTTAGATGGGTATTGGTGGGGTGGTTAGGGATTTAGGTGGGTAATAAAATTACCTTTGAAATTACCCATGTAAACATACTTTTTAGACAGACTAAGAACCAAGAATCAATCTCAAAGAAGCCAAAACAAAACACAGTTTAATACCTTTCATACCCACATTACAATGATTTATTTTCCTTTATTTTCACACACCGAAATCTACTTCATATTTGGGTCTCCCCACTCCACAAATCACTTTGCTCACATAAATCATGTTCTCATGTGTCTGTTTATCATTTCTTTGTCCAGGGAAGATATATAAGGTCCCTACACGGCGACCCTGAGCTCAGAGGGACTCGGTCCGCTAGGTTATTTATTGCGTATAAGTTATGAGTGGAGTATCAGACTGATTAAATGTTTTTATTAGTAGTAATTAATTTCGTAGAGAAAGTCGGCTGCCTTAAACCAAATTCAAGTATCTCATTCCAGACAAATTTTACAGGAGAGCTTAAAATCGTTATTTATTGTTTTTAGTGAAATAATGAGATATTCTGAACACTAAAATGTTAAAATATCATTGGTATTTAAAGTAAAAACATATCTCTGTAAAAAAAAATAAGTTCTCATTTCTACCTACATTTTGACGAACGAAAATAGTGTTCTGCGCAGAAATATGTATTGATTTGTCAATAATATTCTACGCTATAAACAAGTAACTTAAGATTATCTATTGTACTTTAGTAAATACTTGTTTTCAGCTTTGCATAGAGCCATAGAATATAGTACTTACAACTATTAAATAAATAGATAAAAATCAAGTATCTGTTAGTCTTTTTGAAATACAAGTATCTTGATAAGACTTGCTTGTTTTTAAGTTAGGAATGGGAAATATACTTTGTTTTAGCGTAGATTTTGCAAACGGAAATAAATACTTGAACCAATTTATTGGCTATATTTTCCGAATTAAACCGAATTTTAATAAAGTAAAAAAATGGTATATGCAATTTGCTTTGCTTAAACAGAAAATGAAATGAAAAATTTTTTTTGGAAACTGAGTTACTTGACTTCTGCGTAGGGCAGCCTAAGTATACATACAGTGATTAAATAGTGTTTTGTTTTTTCACTCGTTAACAAAATTATTTCATTGATGTTTGAGAAGTACACAAAACACTGTCTCTACAAAGCATAAAGATAGTTTTAGAACAGAAATAAGTCATCATCACTCATCACCAAAAATGGTTCTTACCCCATAGTCACGGTGATGGTATTTACCGTGCCATAGTTTGTCAGAATGAAGAATGATTATTTAAAGCGCCTCAATGAAAGATATTTTTGTAGTTAACTATAATTTATTTATTCAAGTAATTAAATTTAACTCATTTTGTTTCATTTCAGTTTTAGTTCATTATACATATAAAGCTCAAATAAAAAGGTTTGTTGTACTCTCGAGATGCGTTTTTCTGTTTAACATTTTCAATGAAAGAAATTCGTATAAAAAATTAAAACACTGTTTTACTGTAAGAAGTGCTGTATGATTTTAAAATTTAAAATGTAACCTACGACTTGATAATAAATTCTCTAACATTTCTGTCTGCAAAAAATATTTCAAAATTCACGGCCCAATTGTTAATTTAATACCCTGTTACGCAATACGGGTATCTGATTAATTACAGGAGACGATATGAAAAGTAGGAACCTCCGAAGTTGTACCTTTAATAAGCAAAGTTCGCTACAAAACGTCTTTTTGAATGAAACTTGCTCTTTGATGGGTCCGCCCTTGATGCGATTATACTGCCTACGTATAGCCACCTTTTGTTCCGCAGGGCTGAAAGTTTGTGATGTTTCAAAGTATAAGTAACTGGGAGATAAATAAAATTAATCTCGCAAATTCTCAACTTCTCAATGAGCAACTACATATATAGATTTACTCATTACACTGATTTTCTCCCATATTCTTTCTCTGTGCATGCTGTTCGTCTGTGGAATTTACTCCCGGACGCTATCAGGAAGGCTCCTTCTCTGAATTCCTTTCGCGATCAAGTCAGAAGACATTTCCTTTCTTCTATCTAACTTATTTCCTCTCCTTATTATCTCTTTATAACCTAGAAAACTTCATTAGGTATTATTGTATACTAGCAGCCGCTCGCGGTTTCACCCGCGTGGTTCCCGTTCCCGTGGGAAAATCGGGACAAAGAGTATTCTATGTTTCAATCTAGGATATCTTTTATCTGTGTGCCAAATTTCAACCAAATCCGTTCAGTAGTTTTTGCGTGATTGAGGAACAAACATCCAAACCCACAAACTTTCACATCCTACTAATATTATAAATGTGAAAGTTTGTGGGTTTGGATGTTTGTTCCTCAATCACGCAAAAACTACTGAACGGATTTGGTTGGAATTTAGAACACAGATAGTAGATAGCCTAGATTAAAACATAGAATACTTTTTATCCCGATATTCCCAAGGGAACGGGAACCACGCGGGTGAAACCGCGAGCGGCCGCTAGTTTATAATATTAGTAGGATCTTTATCTGTCCTTTTCCCCATATTTGCACTCACTCCCCACTGTCCTCTTCGTCTCTTTATTACTCAAGGTTGCCTGGAAGAAATTGCTATTTAGCAATAAGGCCGATTTTTGTGTGCTTTCTCTGTTTGTTGTTTTTCCTTGTAATTTGTCCTGTCTCAGTGTGCAATAAAGTGTTTTTATTTAAAAATTCCTAGAGTAAAATTAGTAAAGTCCATGGTAAGATCAAAACAGTAACTAATATTTTTTGTTATCAATCAAAACAGATGAAAATCACTTCTCGATTCTCATGTGTTGATGAATAACTCTGCGACAAGGTAAACATTACGCTGCTTCCTGTGTGATAGGTCTAGGGTTACCAGATGAAAAAATCAAAATTCCGGAGTCTGTCTGCAAAAAATATTTCAAAATTCACGGCCCAATTGTTAATTTAATACCCTGTTACGCAATACGGGTATCTGATTAATTACAGGAGACGATATAAAAAGTAGGAACCTCCGAAGTTGTACCTTTAATAAGCAAAGTTCGCTACAAAACGTCTTTTTGAATGAAACTTGCTCTTTGATGGGTCCGCCCTTGATGCGATTATACTGCCTACGTATAGCCACCTTTTGTTCCGCAGGGCTGAAAGTTTGTGATGTTTCAAAGTATAAGTAACTGGGAGATAAATAAAATTAATCTCGCAAATTCTCAACTTCTCAATGAGCAACTACATATATAGATTTACTCATTACACTGATTTTCTCCCATATTCTTTCTCTGTGCATGCTATTCGTCTATGGAATTTACTCCCGGACGCTATCAGGAAGGCTCCTTCTCTGAATTCCTTTCGCGATCAAGTCAGAAGACATTTCCTTTCTTCTATCTAACTTATTTCCTCTCCTTATTATCTCTTTATAACCTAGAAAACTTCATTAGGTATTATTGTATACTAGCAGCCGCTCGCGGTTTCACCCGCGTGGTTCCCGTTCCCGTGGGAAAATCGGGACAAAGAGTATTCTATGTTTCAATCTAGGATATCTTTTATCTGTGTGCCAAATTTCAACCAAATCCGTTCAGTAGTTTTTGCGTGATTGAGGAACAAACATCCAAACCCACAAACTTTCACATCCTACTAATATTATAAATGTGAAAGTTTGTGGGTTTGGATGTTTGTTCCTCAATCACGCAAAAACTACTGAACGGATTTGGTTGGAATTTGGAACACAGATAGTAGATAGCCTAGATTAAAACATAGAATACTTTTTATCCCGATATTCCCAAGGGAACGGGAACCACGCGGGTGAAACCGCGAGCGGCCGCTAGTTTATAATATTAGTAGGATCTTTATCTGTCCTTTTCCCCATATTTGCACTCACTCCCCACTGTCCTCTTCGTCTCTTTATTACTCAAGGTTGCCTGGAAGAAATTGCTATTTAGCAATAAGGCCGATTTTTGTGTGCTTTCTCTGTTTGTTGTTTTTCCTTGTAATTTGTCCTGTCTCAGTGTGCAATAAAGTGTTTTTATTTAAAAATTCCTAGAGTAAAATTAGTAAAGTCCATGGTAAGATCAAAACCCTTATGAGCGCGACGTCTAAAACGCAAAATGTCAAAGTAGCAAAATGCCTAAAATCAATGTCTAAAAAGCGATTTGGCTTAAAAGCAAAATGCCTAAAACTGATATTCCCTAAGATGCAGAAAGTTTAAAAAGCAATTAACCTAAATAGCTGAATGCCTAAAACTTACATTACCTAAACAACGCTTAAAAGCAATTTGTATGTTATTGTATTGATAAAATATACTTTTAATTTTAATACAAACTCTAGTGGCCGCCCGCCACTTTGTCTACGTGGATATTTTTAAATCTTTCAGGTTCAAAATGTTCACTTCCCATAATGTACACTGGTCTCAAAAGGTACATTTTCTGAAATGTCCATTTCCCAAAAATTTGCTTACCTAGAATGTACATTTCCCAAAATGCAGCTTTCCCGTAATGTACATTTCCCAAAATTTACACTCTTAGAACATATTATAGGAATAACTGATTGGATACATTTTCAAGTACCAGGATCACATAAATATGGAACTGCTATTTAAAAAAAAAAACATTGAATCATCAAAAGATTTTAGAATTAACGATTTTTATTCGTTTTGGATCCTAGTCCTTTAGCATTTAAGGCATTTTGTGTTTTAGGCATTCTGCGTTCTAGACATTATACGATACAGGCATTATGAGCTTCAGGAATTGTGCTACTTAGGCATTTTGCGATTTAGGTATTCTACTTTCCAGGCATTATGTGCTTTAGGAATTTCCCTACTAAGACATTTTGCGTTTTAGACGTCGCGCTCATAAGGGGATCAAAACAGTAACTAATATTTTTTGTTATCAATCAAAACAGATGAAAATCACTTCTCGATTCTCATGTGTTGATGAATAACTCTGCGACAAGGTAAACATTACGCTGCTTCCTGTGTGATAGGTCTAGGGTTACCAGATGAAAAAATCAAAATTCCGGAGAAAAGGGCCGATATCCATTTAAAAGTTCGTAGCAGTTTGAGAACAACGTACGGGGGGAGGGGGGGGGGGTAGTCGGCAGCGGTATTGTACATTAAATGTAATTTTTATTAAAAATACTGAATTTAATTGAAAATTCAAAAAGTCCTGAGATTTCCTCAGATTTTCAAAATCCGACCGCAATCCTGAGCAAAGCCCATAAATCCTGAGATCTCCGGACAAATCCTGAGATATAAAGTATAAAATTATAATTCAATAGATAGCTAAAATAAAAAATGGCTTTGATTTGTAAAAAATGTTGTGAAGAAATAAATAAAGGAGATTTTATAACCTGTTGTGAGTGTCACGAAACTTTTCACTTAGACTGCACTAGTATTGGTGAAAAAATGTTTTATCTGATGACACGAGAGAGTAGAAAAAAATCTCAATGCGATGGATGCAGATATAAACAAGATTCAAATACTTGTATCTCAATTCCAACTGAAAATTCATTTGCGTCATCATCGATAGATGACGAGACAGAAGATCATCGCGAATTTGTAACATTACGGAAAAAGAAAACAAAGTCATTGCCAGATCTAAGCTCATCATATGTTTCTATAAAAGATGCGAACGATGTATATAATGAAGAGAGGCTAGACATTCACGAATTAAAATCTGTAATCAAAAGCCTAAAAAAGGAACTAGAAATAGCTAATAAGGAGATAGCAATTTTAAACGAAACAAATGAAAACTTGATATTAAGAAACATTGAACAAGAAAAAATTATCAAGTCATTCAATACACTTAATAGTATTGATCTCGACTTTAATAATAAAATAAATAGATCTTGTATATCCACGCCATTAGAAAATAAAAATAAAACAAAAAAATGTGGAAAAACGAATATACCTTCAAAATTGGAAAATTATTTGCCTACGGTGCCCCAAAACAACGAGCCATCAGCTTCCTTACCACCAAAAGAGAAATCTATTCAAGAGCCTGAGTCTTACAGCAAACATACATACCACACAACCAATGGCAGCACTAAGCGAACCCTCGTAAAAAGTACCTCAATCCAAATTTGCGTCATTAGCAGTATTGAGGACGATAAGAAATCAAAAATAATACGAAGAAATTTTGAAAATCTACAGATGTGCCACTACCGTATCCCAGGCGGGGGTGTTGAACAATTACTAAACGGCCTGGAAACTAAATTAGATAAGTATACTCTTGATGATTATTGTATAATTATGCTTGGAGAAAATGATTTTAATATATCAAAAAATTACGCTTCCTTAGTACATTTATTAAGAAACAAACTCATGTATGTACAACATACTAATATTATAATTTGTGTACCTACATTTAAATACTCTGACAAATCAATGTTTTTTACAAAAAGACTTGAAATGTTCAACAACTTAATGTATAATGATAACCTAAAACATGAGTACTGTTATATCCTTGACTCGAATAAAAATATCCCATACTCATTTGATATGTTTTCGAAATATACAGGACGAATCAATAATTATGCATTTAAAATTATTGTTGATGATCTAGTTCAATTAATAAATAGCATTAAGAACGAAATGTTACAAAACAACTCAAAGGAGACTTCGGCATGTAACAATTTAGTCAGTAACGAAAATATTGATAGCAAAAAAAACCATTCCTTTCGTGACTAAAAAACTTACTGTTATGTCCCAAAACATCCAGTGCTTAACAAACAAAGTGGATGATTTAGATATATTTTTATTGGACTGTGATTATAACGTAGATATTATAGTAATGAGCGAGCATTGGCTGTCGCCTGAAAATTGTCTTCTGTACTCGTTGGAGGGCTTTAATATGTGTGCAAAATATATACGTCAGAAGCATGAACATGGTGGTGTGGCGATTTTCTCCCGAAGCAATCTAAATTTAAAACTCAAAGAACGTTTAGACATACAATCATACACATTAGAGTTCATAGTTGAATTTTGCGCTGTGGAAATTATTGAATACAATTTAATAATAATATCCATATACCGACCTGAGAGACACATAGAAAAGTTTTTTGACCAAATGCAAGCATTACTTGAACATCTATCTAAACATTCTATAAGAAAAAAAATCATCATAGCCGGAGATATTAATATAGACGTCACAGTACAAACCAAATATTCAAAAATGTTTATAAACTTACTTAACTCCTTTGGACTCCATTGCCTAGTAGACTCACCCACACGAGTAACGAAAAACAGTTCAAGTTGTGTCGACCAAATTATAGTCAGCAAACATTTTCCAGTTACAACCACGGTAAAAGACTATCAACTCTCAGACCATAGAACTGTACTTGGGCAAATCTCAGTTCCAGACACAAAACAAAAAATAAATACTAAACACTATAAATATACCCGAATATTTAATAAAAAAAACATGGAGTTATTTAGGAAAGAATTAAGCAAAGTTGACTGGCAAAGTATTATATCTTTGAACGCAGTTATGGACGAAAATTATAGTAACTTTAATAACCAAATGAAACTACTTCTAGACAAATATATTCCGCTTGAAAAAATTAAATTACATAGTGATAAAAAAACAAAATGGATCACTAAAGGTATTAGAAAAGGTTGTTACCATAAACGTATATTGCGTTACCTTACGAGTCAGTTTAAAAATGAAAACTTAGATTCATATGCGAAACTGTATAGCAAAGTCTTAAAAAAAATAATAGCTTCCGAAAAAAGAAAATCTAATATAAAAAGACTCCTGACAGCTTCTAACAAAAATAAAACCACGTGGAATATAATAAAAGAAAAGACTAAATCACAATGCAATATTAAGCATGAAAATATAGTTTTGCACGAAGTAAATGACAAAATTGAATGCCCATCCACCGTGTCCGAAAAATTTAATAAATATTTCCTTAGCATTTGCTCTCACTCTACGAATTCTCCTAATCTTACAAAAATGTCATCCTTGAGCAATTCTTTCTACTTGAAAAATGTAACTGCATTAGATGTTAAGAGAGCTATATTAAAAATTAAGCGTAATAACACAAGTGGACACGACGAAATCCCAGGGTCTTTAATTGTGTATTGTGTAAATGAACTCGTGCCACCTCTCACATTCCTCATAAACCAATCCTATACTGAAGGAACATTTCCAGACTATTTGAAATTAGCTCTCATAAAACCAGTCTTTAAAAAGGGTGATAAATCACAGACCTCCAATTATCGACCTATTGCACTACTACCAGTAATTTCAAAAATCTTCGAAAGCATAATTTGTAAAAAAATATATAGTTTTCTAGAAAAATATGGTGTCTTAAACACTCATCAACACGGATTTAGAAAAAATAGATCCACAACATCTGCTGTTTTCGAATGCAATAAAGAAATATTAAGTACTCTTAATAACCATAAATGTGCAATAGCTGTTTTCATGGATTTATCCAAAGCGTACGATAGAGTAACACATAATATCTTAATTGAAAAATTAGAACGATCAGGGCTACGTGGTCCAGCAAAAAAATGGCTTCATTCATACCTGAACAATAGAAAACAAGTAGTTCAAATAACCAACCTTAATGAAGCTACTGGGGAACTTAAAAAGTACAATTCTTCTTGTGCGTCGGTATCTGGGTCTATTCCACAAGGAAGTGTGCTGGGATGCCTATTATTTTTAGTCTACATAAACGAACTCCCATCAGTAGTACCCCACAAACTTGTTTTATTTGCCGACGACGCCACTTTAATAATTCCGTGCGATTATGACGATACCACTAACGTTAACACACTTATCTCTGATTCCCTAAATAAAGTTTCACAGCATCTTAAAGATATAAATCTAGTACTTAACTATGATAAAACAAAAGGCGTTCACTTTAGGCCTTACCAAAGAACCGGACTAAGCACTAACATACAACATGAAGGTCACAACATTGAAATAGTAGATTCATATCGACAGTTAGGTATAGTTGTAGATTCACATTTATCTTGGAAATTACATGTAGACTCCATAGTAAGCAAACTTAGTCGCTTCTCATACGCATTACGTGAGCTTCGAAAATGCACCAACGAAGAGTGTGCACTTGCTGCATACCATAGTTACGCTGCGGCATGGATACGCTACGGCATTGTACTTTGGGGCAATTCAACTGATGTGCCTGCTGTGTCCATCATACAGAAGCGTTGCATGCGAATTATAGCGCTAGCTGGTCGTAGAGATACTTGCAGAATGTTGTTCCAGAAGTTAGGCGTTCTCACAGTAACAAGTGTGTATATTTTTGAACTGTGCCGCTTCGTGAGAAAATATGCTCATTACTTTCCAAAAGTCGGAGAAATACAAAGCCGCTATGTGTCTCGTCGCCGTGAACATAATATAGTTATACCTGCAGTGAATTTGTCCTTATTTAAAAACAATGCGTATTACATGGCCATTAAAGTATATAACCACCTTCCTAATGATCTCAAAGTCCTCCAAGATAGTACATTTGAACATAGACTGAAAAATAAATTATTAGCCAAATCCTTTTATAACATGAAAGAATATTTCGAATGTAAGCTGTAACACTGTTTTATCGAATTTTCAAATATGGATAAGTATAGATTATATTTTATTATTTTTATGATTATGATTGAATTTTAGAAGAATTGTTAAGTTTAATTTCATTGAGCTTTGTATAAAAATATAGTTATCTGTTGTTTCCCCTTAGTTTATATAATATTTAGTTTAAATACCTTTATATCTCAATACCTTGAAAAGGTGAATTTATAATAACACGAACAACTTTAACCACTAACATTGTATGTTATGTACTACTATTATAAATTTGTGGAGATTAAATGAATATGAATATGAATATGGTAACCCTAGATAGGTCTCTGTTTTGTGATGATAGAAAGATTTTAAAGTTGCTTATGCGTGAACAGGCTAAGTTACATTTTGGCACTCAACGTGTAAAACGAATTCACATCGTTAAAACGCAAGTAATGATAATTTTTAAATTATAATTCCAAAAACTTAGTCTTTGAAAAGCACATGTTCAAATCAATAAAACAATAAAAATAACCACTACATAAAAAAATACTTTACAACATTAGCAAGAACCAGCCACAATCCTTTATCGCCACGTCAAAGGTCGCAGGCGGCACCTAGCGGTGGGGCTATAAATCAGACTCGAGGAAATTGCCGCCACGAGGGGCTCCGGAGATTTAATTAAATCTTGCATCGAACCTCCGACGCTGCTAACGAACGACCATTGTATTTAAATAATGCGTGTGTCGACTTTTACATCATAGAATATGAGTTTTATTGATTTAGGTTAGTTAGACCTATGTGGTAGAATAGCGAAATATAAGTAACAGATTGAACGAACCTGGAAGCTCTAATCTGAATTGAATATGATTTTATAAAGGGAAAGGTCTTTCGATATCAGCCAGTTTTAGTGTCCCCACTGCTGGGGCATAGGCTTTTCTTATGGATAGATAAGGAGGATGGGCTATAACCCACCACGTGGGCCCAATGAAGATTGGTGGGTGTTAACGACTGCAAATGCAACCGGGACCAATGGCTTAACGTGCCTTCCGAAGCACGGAGGAGCTCGAGATAATATATTTTTGGTCACCCATCCTATAATCGAACCTTGTGAAAGTTGCTTAACCTCCGCAATTGCTGGGCCATCAGGAGCTAAACCACTGCGTCATCGAGCTCCTCGGGAAAGGGAAAAGTCTTTAGCATTCAATAAAAACCTTTCAATATCTACACATATCTACATTGTTTAAAAATGTAAAGATTTATTTGATTGAATCTAGGGTTTCTTACGAATGCCGATTGTATTGATGCAGAAATGTACAAATTTTTATACGTATGGATTGTAGATTAGAGATAACTAGGTTTGATACTTGTATCGAACCTCTGAGGCTTGCCAACCAAAATACCTATACTATCATTTTATTAATAGAATATTACTTAATAATTAAGAGAGAGAGGGATGGGTTTGGTAGATTCAATTAAAGGATCACTGAATATTTTGTTCATGTTATACAAAAGTAGGCATAAGCAAATACTGCTTAATGTTATATCTGAAAATTATTAAATCATTTCAACATGTTTTTCTATGATAGCCAAAAAGACATAAGTAGCTGACCTTCAAGTCTTCAAAACTTTTTACTAATCTAATTCGACTTCCTCTTATAAGTGCAGTCCTAACCCACTGACAACTCTAAATGGCTCATATTTCATTCGGGGGGTACTAAATAAGGCTTTATTACGTAAATAATACCCCCAAAATATTCCCTGCTAATTAATAAGGGCTGCCTATTAAGCTGATGGCCAGAATTTACAGGCTTGTTAGCGTTTTAAGGTTTACGCGGAATTTCGTATTTATAATCGTTATTTGGTGATTTGTTGGGTTGAATTTTGTTTTATGAGGAGTACTTAATTTTTTTCAGGAATGTTGAGGTTCTGAAACTTTAAGTATTGTTTTTTTAAACTGCATATTGATTTAATTAATTCTGAATAGTCAATATTCGGACACATTGTAAAGCGTGAAAGTTTTTTAGGAAAAAACTATTTTTTGAACCAGCATTGTAATATTGTAACGGTCGATATTTTCACAAAAGTCGATTATTCCTACTTCTTACTATTATTATAAATTCTACAAATATTATAAATGTGAAAGTTTGTATGATTTTTTGAGTGCCCACACAAACGAAGTCGCGGGCGGAAGCTAGTTGTTTTATAAAGTTTTCATGCTGATAATGAAAAAAATATAAAACAACAATCTTCTGGAATAGACTTGTCAAAACAAAAATAACTAAGGGCAATTATTAGACAATACTAGTTTTGCGTCCTAAAATCTTACGTCACTTTCTACGAAAATGTTGTACCTACCAACAAAAACGTACTGAACTCGAACAGTTTCCCTCGAACGATGTTTACCAGACATCCCTTACCAACATGCCCCTGATGAATTCTTAATATTCGCTCAAATCACAATAACTATTCGGTATTCCTGTTTCAAAGGAAATACTCCATGGATCCTATGAATATAAAATGCGCAGGCGAACTTACCTTCGCAGCTTAATATTTATAAAGGTTTCGAAAGACATGAAGGCATAAGCTTAGGGATGAATGTAAAGATTTTATTATCTTTCTGAAGAAACAATAAGGGCCTATTTCAGTAACCTATCCTCATTCCTCAGTAAGAGATAAGCTTACTAAAATTTTGTTGCCTAGATATTTCTGTTACTATGACAGGAAATAACAACAGTTGCCTATACAACGTGTTACAAAAATACCTCTAATGCCGAATATGGTAAATAGGGACCATCAAACTGCACAAATTTTACTATGGGACCAACTCTGAAATCGCAAAAAAGCTGTTTCATACAAAAATTAATATCAAAAATTTCATGAATGTATGAAACAGCTTTTTTTTTCGCGATATCAGAGTTGGTCCCATTGTAAAAATCGTTCAGTTTGATGGTCCCTATTTACCATATTCGGCATTAGAGGTATTTTTGTAACACGTTGTATAGTAATAGATCCATAGTAGGCATATCATATAGGTTATTCATCATCATAAGAAAACAAAACACGATCATTAGACTTTAATAATAAATGTGATGACCTTTTTGGTTTTGTAGTAAATAAAAATTGTTTAGTAACTAGCTCCTAGCTACTGATTTCTTTCGATCTATAAATTATTAACTTACTTATATTGTCTGAGTTACTCGATTAAAATAAATCATTATTCTTTAAAGCTCATTGACACAAGCAGGTAGGGTACATAACGAACTACAAAGTTTGCTATAGAAAACAATTCTCGAAATTAAAGGTAATTTGAGTAATGAGTTAGAAGACTATTTTCCCATATTGGGTAAAACTAAGACGAAGTCAACTAAGGTATTTTATGTCTTGTGTACTAGGTGGTACTAGCTAGCTTAGCCGGTACTGTTCAATGAAAATAAAATACTGGAGATGGAAATGTAAAGATGTAAGTAATACAAGATGACGATGAAACATTTTGTACGAGTATAGGACGGTAATACTAAGTATTATTTTATTCTGTGGTTTATAGCAAATGAGTGCTTTTTATAAAGTACTCATTTGCTATTATTATTAGAGATATTTTACGGCAAAATATTAGCTTAAAACCTTTGTTTATGATTCTGAAAAAAAATTAAGGCGACATTGACGTGCTGTGGTTTCGATCGCACCATCTAATGAAATAGAAATTGGCGACCTCTCGAAGACGAGCTCCTAAGCCTCCCCCCCTTTCACCCCCAGCCGCGCGAAAGGGACAAAATATATTTATACAAAGTCAAAGACGGCCGCCGAGTGGGATAGCTGTATTCATTATGAATATAATGCGGTCGCGGTTGTGTCCGTGCGTCTACACGAGCGCGCGTGTGTGCGCGTTTCTCAACTGAATCAATAAATTCATCTTTGCGAACGATGACCAAGCTTTCAATTGAGTTATCAAAATATCTTTGACATTATACTGTTCGAACTTTAAACGACTTTCGTTGGTTTTTGATATTGTAAAAAAGTTTATTATAATAATAAGTGGGAGGGAACTTTATTTAGAACTAGAACATTTTAAGAACTTCTTAAAAGAAACAAATTCAAAAAGGAGTTTTGATATCTGTATGCATTATCTAGGTTTATAAAAATGTACATAAGCGACGAAAATGAGCAATTCGAAAAAAGAACGTCACCCTGACGTGGATCGATAGCGTGACGCGAACGTCTCGCGTTGTGGTTGGTTTGCGGTCGCAAGGGCGTGGCTTGTGGTTAAATTTACCGACTCTCATTGGTCGATCACCTGACCTTTGCGGTTAGTCGTGCGGTTTCTAAGATTTTCACCCTCGGAAAAATAGATAGAGGAAAATATATGGTGTGCTCGGCGTTGATTGGTCGTTTGGTAATTTTGCGGTTAACCGCGATACGCGATTCGTTAAGATGATAATAGGTTTCAATTGGAAGGATTTGTCGCGGGTTTGTTTGCGGGCGCGCTACTGGTCGCCGCGACCGCAGCTGCTGATTAGCGCGCCAGTCGGCTAATCGTAATGTCAGCCAGTAGGGGGTTACGAACTGTTATTGTTATTTTAATAGATACCTACTTAGTTTTGTGGTCTGCTGTTTAATAAATTGACTAACATAGTACATAAGTCGCTACCTATTGGATATCATTATGTTTTATAGATATTTTTTATTCAATAAGTGTTATAACACGATGAGGCTTCCTACATACTTAAATATATTTTTAAATAAGAATAAAAATCAAACTTTAAACTATGTACAGTGTTAAAAAAATAAAGTCGCGCCCTCTGTCGGATCGCCGCTGAACCGCGTCCTCAGTTTTTTAACAAAACTCCTTCAAGTGCGAACCTTTCCTTTTCTTCCCCTTCTTAAGAAAGCAACTCGGTCTAAGAAAGTTCAATACCCCTCGCCCTACGCACACAAAGGAAAATTCACCCCTCAGAAAGGGACTTCACTTTACCCAAAGACTAAAGAAGCTAAGCGCCTCATTTTCCACGAGACTTACGCCATTTTGCTTTTACTTCATTCCGATAGCAACCCTCTATTCCGAAAAAGCAACGGGGAGTTAAAAATAAAACGCACTTACGACGTTTTCATTTTCAACTCTACGATACCCCGCGCCGTTCCAATGTTATAACAGTGTTTGTCTACGCTTATTTACAAGCAATATTGAAACCTATCTGTACAAGTTAAAGCTCATTCTAGCTCTTAAGATTTGAGGTTTGTACGATACAGAAGCCCCAGTACATTTTTGCCAACTTTTCCAGAGTTTAGTGTGGGTGAACGTGCTATTTGAGTATAAAAAGTGTGTGTCAAGTGGTGGCGCTAGTGTGCCGTGTTTCGTGAAAACGCCGAGAGATGGCACCACTAGGATTGTGGTTAGTAAGCTGCCTTTGCGAACTACTTTGAAAGATGAGATGGATGAGCTGAACTGTGCTGAAATCCCTTTTAGAAGATTACGTTCCGTGATCACATAAGTACATGCTCGTATGTTGTTACTAAAATAGCTTTTAATTTATTTGTGATTTCCAGTGTGTTAGGCGAACGTAATAATTTATCTTCTTTAATGATATATGATTATTGAGATTAAACTTGGCTTGATAATAACTCTTGAAATTAATAGAATTAAAATTGTCTTTAACCATACTTTTGTTCCAAACTGAGTTTTAATAGATAACTGTAACATTTCATGCTAGCTACCTAAACTTAGATGGGAATCGAACCCAGCCCTTACGTGATTTGGGCGGATGCTCAGATTGCTCAGTAACCCTAGCATGAACATAATCGGAACAAAAAGGCGCGTAAAACTTCCCGATAGAATAATTATCTGTGGAAAATTTCATTTCGCTTTTCGGCGATAGATGGCGCTGTACAAATTTTCCATACAAAATTACTCGCGTTATTTTTTTCGATAGCTGTTCGTGCTACGAGTACTGATCAACTGGTCCAAATGGTCTGTTGATAAATAAAGCATTGTGAATCTAAACTACATAAAAGCCCACTTTTGTTTTAGTTCTTGAATAGTGCACAAATTGTCTTCTCGCTCAGCCCTTATAATCGTTATTGTAATGGTAGGGAACTTAAGATTTTGATTAGATTGTCATAGGTACTCACCTAAGCACGAGTTTAATATCTTGCATTAGTGTTACTTCAACTGAAACTGCTAGCTATTACTATTATGATGTTATTAAGGATTTCGTTGAAGAAACTTTGGAAGTTGGTTAGTTTCTTATTTATTTATTAAAGTCCAATAAAACTACCTTTTCACTTCTCATGCTCGTAAAGTTCGTCTTTATGTTGGGTATAGGCTGCATAAAATCGCTTTTTTTGCTCTAGTGCATAAAGTAAAATCTTCGTCTGCGTCTCAGAGTTTTAAGACAAAGGTCGTCAGGTAAACAGCCACACACGCAATTTAACTTCTTTGAATTAACTTGTTATTTCATTCTGTTTCTTAATTTTTTGTTGTGTTATAATACTTTTTTATTTTTGAAAATGGGTATCAATTTTATTGAAAGACCTTGATAATTTTTTTTTTTCAATTTTTGAATATGGGTATCAAATGAAAGGCCTTGATGAGCACATTCCAAAATTATATATTTTTTAATAAAAAATGTTGTTTTTTTTTCAATTTTTTAATATGGGTATCAAATGAAAGGCCTTGATTAGCACATTCCAAAATTATGTTTTTTTTAAATAAAAAAAATGAGTTATTTTTTTAATTTTTGAATATGGGTATCAAATGAAAGCCCTCGATGAGCACATCCCAAAAATATATAATTTGTCACTAAAATTTAAGAAAACATTTTTTATTTTTTATTTTTACATTATTTTTGTTTAATTTCCTCACAATCGAAGTGAAAAGCAGAGTGTATAACTCGTACATAAAACCCATTTTACCCTCGACTTGACTATATACGACTTGGATATATACGTCTCAAAATGATGCGTTTTATGCACTTGTTGTACAATCTACTATTATCTGGACATAAATAATAAACTCGTTGTTTTTATTAGTTTATCGGATATTGATATTAAGTGCCAAATATTAATTAGATATGTGATGTAAGAAATCCGGGGTGGTAACCGTTTCATACAAAAATCATGAGATTTCGTACATTACCTAGCTTTTTCCTAAAAGCAAAATAGTTAACCAAATACCTTGTTAGTATAATTTTATGGTACATTAAAATGCTATGAACTAATAGCAAAATTAAGTATTTCGCGTGTTCGTCGTCACATTCTTACCATTATATATTATTATTATTATATTATATACCATTCAGGATGACTTATTAAATTACAGTTACCTATAATAATATCTGGTAAGATAAGCCAAATATCTGCCACTTACTGAACCTTCTTTATTAACAAGAGTTCCGATTTGTCAATTAGTTTAATTTTGATATAGTTACCTGAAATGCAAGCGTCATAGCATAATACATGTACATTTACTAAGTTATTTATTATGCTGTAATAATGAAATCAAAATATGTTGAATTTTTTTTTAGTTTTATGCGAAGTTTTGAAATGTTTAATTCCTTTTATTTTAACTATAACTAACAGTAATTTATGACATAGAAAAAAAATCAGTTATTTAATTATGTCCAGATAAAGCTAGTTTTATTGGACTAATATTGGAGTCACAACTACTAGATAGAGAACTTAATAAATTAAGATACTGAGGCTTACTTTAGGAGGAGTTTTCTAGCTACCTACAATGAATAGTTCACATTTTTTTTAACTTTAAAGAGGTTGCATATATTACCATCATTACTATTATAGAATCAACAGCCATATTCAAGAAGAATATTAAAACGACTCATGCTTTATGCGAACGCACTGCGTATCTTTTACGTATTACGTATTTAGTATTAAAGAGCTCTGCGATTGGTTGGTTTGTTTTACGTATTTATTTATTTAGTCTTTGATAGACCATGCAATAGCAGTACAAACAGAATAATATCTTTTATAGGTACAGGGTTATTTGTTAAACACCAACAACCTCGCACGAGTAGATTACTGACATCATAAACAACAACGATTGTTCTACCACTTTTCCAAAAACGGACAAAAAATAATCGACCCTCCATACAAATGTTCGGACAGTAGAACAAACGTTGTTGCTTCTGATGTTAGTAATCTACTACTGCCGGGTTGTTGGTATTTTACAAATAACCCTGTATATTGACAGTCAGCCAATTAATAGGTATTACACGTCATTGGTTGGTAGTTAGGATGCTGTGCGTCAACTGGTATTGTGAGACCTCATAGCAATGTTTGTGAATATGGGTGAACTATTTTAAGACTGAAAGATACAGTAGGTATAGTTAGCTATATTTCTGCGTAGTATCACAAAATAGAGAGAGGACAGAAGTCAAGCTGAACATAGCTAAACATAGACAGCTTCCACCGACACTGCGTCATGCACTTGAACTCGTTTGAGATTCGTCTGAGATTCCGTCTGTGTCTTTTTTTATGCACAACGAGATAGTGCTTGGCCTTCACCTCACCTTAAGTGACGATAAGGCTGAAGGTGGAAGCCCGTCACACGGAATCCTCACCAATGAGGAACTAGCTATCTTCCCTCTAACTGCCGGAACACAACATTTTTTAAGTTGTTGTTATGGCGTCAGACTTAAGTAAGATGGTGGTAGTTAGCCAGGCGGACTTGAAAAAAGCCCTACCACCAACCAAACCGAGTACAAATTGTACCCCCTCTGGAATCGAGCCCGGGACCCTTGCGTCTTACACGGGTGGGCCAACCAATAGACTACAGAGGCGGTCTATGTGTGTGTTGCTCGAGCGCGCGTAACACTAAGCTTGATTACTGTCCTCTCTCTATTCTGTGGTAGTATCTACACCCACACCCACTGGTGGGCTGGTAATTTTCTAGACTATTTATTTCCCGCTCCCATTACACGACTTTCACATTTGCCTATGAGTTCATAGAAGGTACCCCCATTAAGCGGTCGGTTTCCCCTGTTCGCAAATAAAATACTGAATAACTTTAGTCGGGACTATTTATTTTTAACGCTTCATTGGATTTGTTAAAAATGCAGTACCAAATTCTTGGGAAACCTATAGAAGAAATGTTAGCAGATTCTTAGGTACTTCATAAATTTGAGATCTTTGCATTCGCAATGAATATAATAATAATAATATTCTTTATTGCACACGAAAACACATTACAAACAAAGAAACAGAACAAAGAAGAAAGTATACAATAGGCAGCCTTATTGCTAAACAGCAATCTCTTCCAGGCAACCTTGGAAGAGAGAGAGATATAAGATACAGGACAATAAGGGAATGGGTTGGGTGCAACTATTTAGAGGACGTCTAAGTACATAAAATTAAAATTCAGGAAAATGGAAAAGAAAATAATAAATATAATTAGTGAGGAAAGAAGAAAAGAAATTACTCCGGACTTGATTACGAAAGGATCCAAGAGTTTGAGTCTTTCTGATTGTACTTTTCTACCATTTGGTAGTAGCACTACTACCTTCTGGTAGAGAGTTCACAAAGACGGATATATAATATGTATGTATTACTAAACGTCTTATTAAATAGCTTTGTACTTAACTATTACGGTTAACGCTTTGGAGTGCAAGCACTTAAATTAGTGAAAAAATAGTTTCTGTAATTTAAGTGTTTGCACTCCAAGTCTCCAAAGCAAACACTCAAATTACAAAAAACTATTTTTCAATCTTGGTACTTCAAACTATACTCAACAATGCAAATGCTAGCTTCCCGTTCTTGGCTGTAATGTACTATTACTATCGCTATAAAAGAAATAAAAATCATGTTTGGTGTAAACGCGTTCTTGGGGCGTAAAGAGGCGCAACAAAGAAGGGTTAGAATCAAGGCGGTAATCAGGCGACGACCACGTAATGGCCCCGCTGGGAGAGGCCGGCATCGCCGACTTGCGACGTCTTAGGGTTGCCTATGTTTTACGATTTTTTAATAAATGGAAAAAGCATCAATTTTTGGCATGACCATTAGACCATCTGCTTCCTTATGGGTGGATTGGATAAGGATGGGCCATAACCCACCAGGCGAGCCCAAAGCGGATTGTTGGATGTTAACGACGGCAAATGCAGCAGGCACCAACGCCTTAATATGCCTTCCAAAGCACGGAGGAGCTCGAGGCAATAAATTTTTGGTCACCCATCCCATGACTCCTGCTATAGATGGGCCAGGTGTTATAACACTGCAGCATATTTGTGGCATCTATATGCCAACATCTTGCTATCAAGATATTTTAAATTGGCAAGGTGTACCTAAAAATTGAATCGCACAAGCCCAAGTCATTCTACTACTTTTCCTATGTTAATATGGCCTGAGAGCTTCGATCAAGCCTTACTGGCAGATGAACTTAAAATCTTTGGGGTGTTGTTGCAAATATCGAAGCGGTGTTTCAAGTTAACAAGTTTAAAAGTTGTTAACGTTTTGAGAATTTTTTTCTATGTTAGTAGAAAACAGTTTTCTTTTTTTTTTATTTATGAAAAAGTTTTTATAAGATAATTATTTAGAACGCTTATTCTATCTCACAGAAAATAAAGATATACATTCAAAATTTAAGTAATAGGGAATATGCATAAGTCACCGAGTTAGATAAATTTGAGATAAACACTTCAGACAGGTAGAATATCGAATACGAAATAATGTTTTGTATGACACATATGTCCTAAAACGCAAAATTTAGAGAGATAATTGAAAATAATTGAAAATTCTTGGCTAACTCCATAATAACCCTGAAACGTGACATGTGACATCACAAAATCGTGACCTTTTTCAAGTACTTACTATATAATACGCACGTAGACTTGGTACTCGTATTTTCTGCCAATTTTTTTTTGAAGTGAAAACTTCTTTAGCGGCGTTGTACGCTTTTGTATGGGAACGAAATGCTAAACTCGCGTCAGTAAGAATCACGTGGCTGATCGAAAATGCGTAAGACAGATGTGACGGATGGAGAGTAGACAGACAGCTGGCTTCAAAGTTACCTCGTTTGTATGAAAATAATAGCTGGTATCCCTAGACAAAGTTGATGTGTGTATATCACGAGAAAAAAACGCAAGAGAAAAGTTTAAATATTACAGTTGAATTTCTCAAACTTTTGATTTTGATACAAAAAAAGTTGAAGCATATTCCCTTCCATATAAGCAGTGGCAACCCTAAGGATCCGCAATAATTCTCAGCCATGCTAAGATGGCGATGTTATTCTTTATCGCAGTCGTGGGAAATTTACGCTTTGGCTTCGCGATAATTAAAATATTTCCATTCACACAACTCCCTCGCCGTTTAATTAAAACAGACAGCCCTAATCAGTATTCATTAATATTTTTTTAAGTTTTAAATTTTTGCTTTTTACAGCTGCTGTATTTCCTGTGTGAAAAAAAAACTCTTTGACATAGCAAAAATTACCAAAATGTCATCTTGTAAATAAAAATATTCGAATGTCATGTATTAAACACTGTAAAACAATTTTCCGTGTGAAAATAATTTTCAAATACCTAATCAAAACAACATGATGCAGTATAGTCCAGTGCTTATTATTTTAATAAAAAATATGTTTACGCTCTCTTTTCTTAAACTTTGAAAAAAAAAACAAAAAAAAATTATTTCTACAATAGTTATTTGTTATACAAGTGACCAAAATCAATTTGTGCTGCGAGTGCCGACTTTAAATCACGAACTAGTCTAGAATTGAATCACGAACGTAGCGAGTGATTCTTATAAAGACTACTGAGCACAGTGAGTGATTTAAAGTCACAAGGCAGAACAAAATTATGGTTTCGTGTAAAACATACAACGTTTCACCTCTACCAGCGAGAAAATTTTCACGTGAGTTTCTTAGTAAAAAGCTAAATTTCAGCATTAAAAGTTTGTTCACTCAATTCTTTTGGAGTTAGACAACTATATTCATCGTTGGATGAACTCATTTTTTGTAATTTATCACAAAAATAGTTCGATCAAACCTATGCTGAAATTTTTTATTCATAAAGTAGATTCCCGCCGATTTGTTTTACATTATTACGTTATGCTTTTCTCTTATTCATTAATATCCTATCTTATTTATTTATCCATAATCATAAAACACTAATTTGTTAATAAATTTCATAAATTTTTCTAATTTTATATTTATTTCATACATGCGACCTCATTTCGTCCATACTCTTTATTTCGAATTATCAACCTTCTTTTTTAACAATTTTTATTTAAAACTCATAGGTATATTCGTGCATTTTGTTTATTTACTTTTTAATCCATGTATGACACCATAAAGTACTCTATCTATCCTTTTCTCACATATCAATTTTACACGTCTTATCCTTGTCACTTTATTTCTTTTTTCTTTATTATTTTAAAAGTTGATATTAGAAATTAAAAAAAAAGCACATTACCTCACGCTCGCAGCAAAAATCGATTTTGCTGCGAGTTTTTACGCGCCAAAAGCGCCTTTTTCGTGCTGTAGAGGTAAAAATATGATTTTGGTTTTTAATTTTAACCTTTACCATCTCTTTTTTTATTGCGTACACTCAAATGCGAAATCTTTATTATTATCATTTAATAAGTCTCGCATAGACTGAACTGAAGAATTTAATTATCACCGTCTTAGACATTTCAAAATAATTCAATATTCAAAAGATTAATAGCCCAACACACTCGCACATACGATTGTGTACCCTAAACACATGACTAATTACATTCATTAAGCCTCCTTCGAGTGAATAACAAAGTACTGTCGGCAAAACAAACGCTCACTCACTTATTTCAATAATTGGCGTCTTAGTCTAAACAAAAGCTTAGGTCGTAATTAAAAGGGTTTGTATGAAAGGCGTAATTACAATACATCGAGCGATACAATGGTATGGAGGCAAGACAGCTTTGTAAATGGTAAGATGTATGGAAAGATTCAAGGAAATTTGAACTTTATTGTCAAGTACGAAGTGACTGTGGTGACATCATTAGTTTTCGGAATAAGCTGGTTGTTCAGTTGTCTTCACGTAGTAGGTAATTAGGTGCACAAAGGATTACACGTATAGAAAAGGCTGGGTTCTAGAGAATAAAGGGATTTGAGGGAAATGGAAAATGGAATTCTGCTAAGATCTAATTTTAAAAGATTTACATTAAAAAGAAAATAACTTAGGATACGAAAAATTATTAGAAATGCAGAACCCAGGTATGATCAGCGGGCTTCGATGTCTATAAAATAGAAGTTTTGAATGCAAAATATTATTTTATCACAAGCAATTTGTTGAGACCATCATAGTAGTTGGAAATATCTTGGATAAAAAACAGAAGCTCGGCCGTAAACAGGTTTTTGAAAAGAAAATCCATGAAATTTGTAAAGACACCTATGGACTGTGTATCGAATTCGTATCCACTAAATGTCAAATAAAGAGAAAAAAAATTGGACAACATAACAAACATTTCAGAAGTAGCTAAAGCACTTGTGTCGTGCAAGTCAGAGACAACAGTGGAACTAAAAACAATAGAAAATATTGTTTTCTAAATTGACCCAGCCGGAGATCAAATCCAGGACCTCGGAGATGGCGAGCGACGATGCCCTAAAAACCAGTGCACTAACAAGGGAACAATAAAAAAACTTGACATGCGTGCTCGATACGAATTGAATAGTTTTTGATGGTTGTATGGGTAAGTATGGGAAGTATTTGTACCACAGAGTACTTTCACCAAAAGACTATAGCGGGACAAATGAAGCTCCGCAATTAAGGCGGGCATACACGGCTAGGCACGCCGCATTTGCCGGTGTCACGTAGCTACCGCCTCGCACTTAATTTTCGCAGGGGGAGGGAGGTGCGGTCGAACGACGTGCGGTTTTAAATTACACCCCACGGGGAGGATTGCAGTTCGACAGCGGCTGTCTAACGCGTAGTTTGCTGATGATTGGAATTTGGAATCCTAAATTTTTTAACAAGTACTTTTCAGCTACGTGCCCAGTTCATCATAAAACATGTTGAAAAACTTTTTCCTGAGTTTTAAGTGACCAACATTGCACCACATTAGAAACCTAATGGATCATTCACTCCATCAATCTTAATCTACACTAGACGCAGATTAGCCTGCCACCCTTATGTTGTTGATATTCCAACCATCCGCACAAAGCATTTCGCTAATACTTGTATAATGCGAACAGCTAAGGATTGGAACAGGCTGTCTGCCAATGTGTTTCCCAATTTAGAACTTTGGCGTTTTCAAAGCTAGGGTGAGTAGGCTTTATCTAAGTACCTATTCTAAGTGAGCATGCTCCATCGTAGTCCGCATCATCACTTAACACCAGGTGTGATAGTGGACAAATGCTCACTTTATTTAAATAAAAAACAAAAACACCGCTCAGTCATGTCTCAGTCACGTGACTGACCGATGACGTAATCGGCCAGTCAAATTTCAATACAAGTTTTGACAGTCACGTGACGCGTCAGTCACCGTTGACGTGACTGAGTTGTGTGAATGATCCCTTATTTCAGACCACATACTACGATCTCGTCAAAGTCAAAGAATAGTTTTAAAGTACCTTCTGGACTTCTGGAGCAATTACTGTAATTTATTTATAAAAGTATAAGGTATTATTATAATCGGCATTCGGCTGAGGCCAAAATGCTCCTGTATTAATGCTAAAAATCAATAATTAAGCGATGTATGTAATTAATACGCTGTTCTGGGTGCCTGCACTGCATGCATTATGCCGGGCCCATTATCCAGGCAGTCACCATGCATTCCAGCTAGTTCAGGATAATAGCAATAAAACCTCTTTTGTTCCTAATTAAACCTCTTTTGTTTTTTGTTTAATAAAGAAAAGCTATAAATCAAAGCTTTGGCTGTGTTAGTATGTTTTGCTTTTTTTTAAATTTTGTCTTACTTGATTGCTGGATGTCTAAATGATGACATTTTTTCAAGGTTTTGAACATTAATATTTTTTTAAGTAATAATTTATGAAAAAAAGAAAACAGAAACATAGCCAAATTCTTTCTTTAATTTTTAATGAAAAAAGTAATTCAAATCGGTCTAGTTTTGGAGGAGGAAACGGACTACGAAACGAAACGTTGATTTTGTCAATTTTGTATAGGATTTTTTCTGTTCTCTCGACCGTGGTGCTTCTCCTTTACATAGAATACACCAGCCATGTCAAACACGTTTAACTGCAGCCCGCAAGCGTGTCTCAATAATACTTCAGTCAGTTCAAAAAGTAACACTTTAACCATGCAATGAGTTTAAATTTTCATTAAAGTTAGGTTTTGCTGATTCTGAGTTTGACATGGCTGGAATACATCGCTCATGGCCGCAGTTTAGAGTGCGTTTCATTGGTTATTACCCATCGCGTTATGTTGGTACCCCGGAAATTTATTCAATTTTAAAACTTATTCCATCGCAATAATAAATTTACGGGGTACCAACATAACGCCATTCCTAATTTACAGTCTCTAAAGACTGGCTCCGTCATCGCATTTTTCCATAGCTTATAGCTTAGAAACACCGTTCGCTACTCACAAAACTGCTCCGCGACAACCGGCTCACTAAAGACGAAGAGCGCGGATGGCGGCTGAGTGCTCACGTTGTGAATTTTTCTGCTAAAGAAAAATTCGGCGCTAAGCGGTAGGTATTTTTACCTAGGATTCTAATTGTGTTCTTAATGCTGTTGGATTCAGTTCGTTAGGAGTCTTTGCTTGTAATGGTTGTTATAGTATTGTGTGGAAGCTGCCATACGAATCTGTAAAAATGTCTTATTAATTTTACAATTCTGTAAGCTTGTAAATAGAGAGACACAAAAAAAAAATTAAAAACCCGCCTGCATAAAAAAACAAGTCAACTGAAAAGATGGAAACAAGATAGATAAATATTAAAGGCAACATTATAACAAATGCAGTCGGAGGCATGCATAAAGAAAGTGACATTATGAATGATTGGAGTAATATGCCTCCGACTGCATGTTATAATGTTGCCTTTAATATTTAATCTTGTTTTCATCTTTTCCGTTGACTTGTCTTTTTATGCAGGCGGGTTTTTAATTTTTTTTTTTTTATTTTTTTCTTTTTAGTTATTATTTATTACAATCATGATATACCTTTTTGAAATCCTTATGATGAGCCCTTTAATTTGACACCAAAATTGCAGTTTTCTAAAAAAAAAATAAAAAAAAAATCCACTACGTATAATAGCACCGTGCAGCCGCCGTGTTGGTTTTTTATAACGACACTTTCTTAAGAACACTTGGGCTGGCAAGACAAATCTAACGATATGTTAATCATGGAATTCCGTTCAGCCGTTTAAAAGATATGAGGTAATAAAGAATATTACATACAAACACACATACATACAAGATACGCGCGAAAAACATAACCCTCTTGCAGTCCGGTTAAAGTACTTGTCTTTTTAGGCTGATTTCTTTCTTCATTAGTTCAATAGTAGTTTTGACCCCTGAAGTTCTTTTATGCTCCTTGAAGCTCTCCTCATCACTCTTCGAAGCTCCAATTTACAAGGTACTTACTCTTAGAAATTGTTTGTGTTACCAAAAATTTGTTAAGGACAAAATACTATCTATCTAGAATAACTAATCGTTTTAGCAAAACGACATAGAGTTTTTTCGCTGAATTGTTTCTTTCACAAAAAATTGAAATCCTGGTGCCCTATTTTTGAATCGCACATTTAACTCAAATGTATGAGATGTCGAACGAAAATCAGTAGAAACGAGCGCTCGACCCTCGAGCGATTCAAAAATAGGGCCCCTGAATTGTATTTTATTGTCCTCAGGAATGTATTTAGCATGGTTAACGTATAATAGTCGAGGACTAAAATGCGCCTGGCTGCATTATGAAAATGACGCACCGATAAGCCGCGCCGTCATTCGCTCGCATATCGTACTTATGTCTGGGTGTCTAAAATTTTTATTGCAAAATACAACTCTCTTTAATTGCAGTTATGACAATATTTGTATTATTTAAAAAGGAGATAGATAACAGTCTGTTTTAATGTGAGCAAGGAATTTACGAGTACGAAGTAGGGTAAAACCGGGATAGATGCCGCAGTGGGATACGTGCTCTATTTTCAAAAACTCTAACTTCCCAAACTCGCAACTAAGAATTAATAGTATAAGTAGGAGCCGCAGTCACCCCGCACCTAATTGTCCACGGGCTGTTGTATGGCGTGGACGTTTCGCTCGTGTGTGCAATCAACTCCGCGACGAACTTTACAAAAACGTCAATTTTTGAAATGTTTGTATACACATCAACTTTGTCTAGGGATACAGGTGTTATTTTCATACAAACGAGGTAACTTTGAAGCCTTGGTTTTCTGCCAGGGATGTACCGTGCTGTAATCTGATGATGGCCATCCAGGGACTGAATGGAGTAGATTCATTCGCTATACATACCCAACTGATCTGATCGACATTCTAAAAGATTATTGGGTTAGAGTTCTCAGTTTGAGGATTTCCATACATTTTCATGCTATTTTCGCGGTTTTTTTAAACATGTCCATTACGTTTTTAGAATGCTGGTTAGATCAGTTGGGTGTGTATAGCAATCTGAATCTCCTCTATTCACTCCCTGTATAGCCGTCATCAGATCACAGCACAGTACATCCTTGGCAAGAAACCAAGGCTTCAAAGTTACCTCGTTTGTATAAAAATAACACCTGTTATCCCTAGACAAAGTTGATGTGTGTATTTGCCGTTGTATAACTTTATAAGTAGTAATAAATTCCGTTATATTATTTATTACGTCAATGTAATGGTTCATCAAGCACTTGGGTGTAAATAATTTCTCTTTTGTTTTTAATTTATTTAAAAACTACTCGGGCATCTATCCCCGTCACAAAGGATAGTGGCCCTGATTTTTCGAGGTATAGGTGCCCCTAGAGGCATCTATCCCTTCACACACCATATATGCCCATAAAGGGTGTCAGTGTGTATTTATATTTTTTTTTCTGTTTTGTTATTTTTTTATGCATTTACATATATTTATATTTGGACTCTTTACTGATTGTAGCTTTAAGGCTAAATAATATTAATTGTGTTAACTGTTTGTTGTCCCAAATAAATAAAATAAAAAATAAATAAAGGTATAGGTGCCCTTAGGAGCATCTGTCCCTCCATACACCATATATAAGCATAGGGATCCCTTGTTTTCGCATAATTGTTTTATACCTAATTTGATTTGGCATAACGGATTTGGCATATTTTTTTTTGTCATAATAATACTTTCGCATAATCGTTTTTTGGCATAATATTTATATTAGCATAATTATCATTTAGACTAATTTGTTTTCGCATAATGTTATTAGGCATATTGTCTATTCGCCTAATATATTTTAGTCATAAAAATCAAAAACAATAAGAATAAATATTTTTACGCACTTATTTATTTTCATGCAAAAGGGGTATGCATAATAATAATAATATTTTAATACAATACCTACGTATTGTATTAAAATGCCAAAAACTCATTACACATACGACCTAAATATCGACTCATAAAACACCTATTTTTAAAATACCAAAAATCCTTAATGTCGATATCCAATAGACCGAAACTAAAAAAAGATCGATTATTAAATGACTGATGATAGTTCGAAACCCTGAAAGTTAAAATGTCGATAGTCAAAAATCCCGAAAGTCTGTTTAGGTCTATTAGGTGCGACGACGAGCGAGCGTAGCGAGCGAGGAGGAGGTAAGGTTCCATTGCGACCAACAACGCACGAGCCGAGTGAGCGCAGCGAGCGTGCCGCGGCAGCGGCCGGCGAAGTGCCAGAACCGACCTGCTGGCATGTAACCCTCAATTAACCTTCGGTTTTTTAAGCTTCGGGATTTTGTATTTTAGGTAAAATGTTCTTTCGTGATTTTAAACGTCGTGATTTTTTACCGACTTCAAAAGGAGGGAGGTACTCAATTCGACCCGTTTTTTTTTTTTTTTTTTGTTTTTTGTATGTACACCGATTACTCGGAGACGGCTGAACCGATTGAAATGATTCAAACGTTATTACATTAGGTAAACTTTCAAGTTGGTCCCATTTTTTAAAATTTTGAAATCGGTTCAGTACTTTTCAAGTAATCTTGAAAAAAGCACGAAAATAGTATGATTTTTGTGTGAACTACCTCGATGATCAGTCGTATAACTTCTTTGTTTATGAACTGAATAAGATAATTATTTTTTTGTTTGAAAAGGGATATCTTAAGTGTAGTTCTTTAACCGACTTAAAAAAGGAGATTCGTAGTTTGACCCGCATGTATGTATGTTTCTCCGCGATTAACTCACGTTTGGCTGAGCCGATTTTTCTACCTAAATAATATACCTACACTACCTAACACAAATGGTACCTACACTAAAAATTGAAAAATAAAAAATTGTTTAAAAAAACAAAAAACCGACTTCAAAAAACCTACCTCTAAAAAGCAAGAAATAATATTCATATCATAATAATAAAAACACGTCTATTGAAGTCGGGTGGGGCTTTAAGAATAAAAAAAAGGAATTTGTACTCCAGCCCCACCCGACTTCAATAGACGTGTTTTTATTATTATGATATGAATATTATTTCTTGCTTTTTAGAGGTAGGTTTTTTGAAGTCGGTTTTTTGTTTTTTTAAACAATTTTTTTGTTTATAAAAATATGCGTAAATAATATTATGCGTGTTTAAATTTATGCTAAAGAATATTATGCTTAAACATGATTATGCTTAAAGTAGTTATGCTTAAAAAAATTATGCATAATCTGTTATGACTAAATAATATTATGCGTAAACATCATTAGGCGAAATCATATTATGCTATGACATATTATGCCTTAAAATTTTATGCAAATACATAGGGAACCATAAGCATACACGGTTAATTTTTAAGTATATCTAAAAATGAAATGGGGTTATCAGACCACATAAGTGAACAACTTTTACTATGAGGCCAACCACGAAATCGCAAAAAAAATCAGCTGTTTCATAGAAAAGTACAACATCTACTCGACTATAATGTATGGAACAGCTGATTTATTTTTCGCGATTTCGAGGTTGGCCCCATAGTAAAAGTTTTTCATTTACATGATCTGAAATCCCCTTTTCATTTTTAGATATACTTACAAATTAACGGTGTATATGGTGTCAGTGTATATTTTTAAATTGTTCTGTTCTATTTTTATATATTTACATTTATATTACTGTTTTAGGAGTAGAACGACCTCATTGATTTGGTTGAGTTTTCGTTTTTACTATCCCGCACCAAGGGCATCTATCCTTCTTAGTATTTTCTTGGTGGGGCAACTATCCATAGGATTAGGCATCTATCCTCAAAAAAAGGGTTCCACGAAAAGTTAAATTCTGCATTATCTGTTTTTGATAGATCAATAAATAATTATGATTCAACATAAATAATTAAGCTAGCCTACATTCATAGAAATTATTCATATTACTTAATGTTTTTTTAAATTAGGAGGCCATTTCAAAAAGTAGGGCATCTATCCCGGTTTTACCCTTCTTATAAATTCCTTGGAGGTGAGTGAATTTATTCTCAGTTTACACATTGGGCTAGCAGTCTAGTCTAAATACAGGGTATTTGTAAACCACCAACAACCTCGCAGGAGTAGATTACTAACATCATAAACAACAACATTTGTTTTACGACTTTTCCGAAAACAGTAAAATAAATCGACTTTCCATACAAATGTCCGAACAGCTGAACGAGTTTTGTATGAAAAGTCGGAATTTTTTGTCTGTTTTTGGAAAAGCTGTAGAACAAATGTTGTAGTTTATGATGTTAGTAATCTACTCCTGTGAGGTTGTTGGTGTTTTACAAATAACCCTGTATATCAACAATGCCTTTAAGTTTAAGGTTCGGGGTTCTATACCAAGCTAAGGTTTTTCATTTGTGAAACTGGAAATATTAATATATAATTTAAGAGCACAATTATATGGAATATTACAATTAATGAGTGTGTCCAGCGATGAAGATAGTTGTCTAACTCTTAGCTTTTTACCAGGAAATTCACGTGAAAATTTTCTCACTGCTAGAGGTGAATAGTTGCATGTTTAACACAAAACCAAATTTTTGTTCTGCCTCGTGTCTTTAAATCACTCACCGTGATTAGTAATCTATATTATTAGATGACTCGCTACGCTCGTGATTCAATTCCAGACTATTTCGCTAATTCGTGATTAAGTCGGCACTCGCAGCACAAACTGACTTTGGTCACTTGTATAACAAATAACTGTTGTCAGTTCAATATTTGCAAAAGCGATAGTGAAGTTTGGTATAGAAAGATTTATGAGATTGATATAAGTTTTCTCAATCCATAAATTATTCAATACTTCAAATCCACAAATCTTTCAAATGTGAAGTCTGTTTACACTTTTGATTTTATGTGACATTGGCTCGTAGAGCTCTTGATGAATCGAAGAATGATGGTAAAATTTATTTCCAGAAAATCTAACTGATGCTGGTTAGATTTTACCCCTCCAATAGAAATATAATGATGGTGGCTGGCACGGTCGTTTCACGTTATCTGGCCCCACACCGGTTTGTGTTGTAGTTTTCGCTCGGCCGAGCGCGAAATATTGATTGTTATAATTAATTGCAAACACTCCGATGCTGAAATGAATAAGTACTAAATAAACAGTGTGATATGATTTAAATCGATCGATGAGGTGATATTTGATTGTGGTATGACGGGGTTAGAAAAATGGGTTTGGTAATGATGAATTATAGTGAATGACCAATTGCTTGAAAGTAATGATAATAATTTACTGTTGTACATACTTTGTTTCAAACCTAAAACTTAAAAGAAATAGAGGTATATCACTTTCAGTAATCCCAAAACAATTAAGTAGTTGTATTTATAGATGACTAGCTGCCGCCCGCGACTTCGTCTGCGTGGAAAGTTTTTTTGCTATCCCTCGGGAACAATACTTTTTTTTGGGATGAATGGTACCCTATGTCCTTCTCTGTACCCCTGACAACGTATATGCAAAATTTCATGACGATCGGTTCAGTAGTTGAGACGTGAAGGCCTAACAAACAAACAAACAAACGAACGTACTTTCGCATTTATAATATTAAGTAAGGAAGGATAATTAACAACAACTTATGCTTAAGACGAATATGGGTCCCCATGAAATGATATAGGTAGCTAAATCAGCATTACCGTCGTTACTTAATTGACTTGACAACCACAAATTTTTTAAATGATACAGCTTCCCTTATTTTGTAAATAAACAATTTACAAATTGTTTATTTGCAAAAAAAAGAACATGAATTGCTGGCCAGACATACAATATGTCTTTTTACTGGCCAGCATTGAGGCGACAAACAGCCTATCTCATAATACCTATTACATCACTCATTACACCGCACTCTACCCATATTAGTTTCACACCAACTATTCAAACTGCAGCATCATGCAGCAATTTATCTCCGTTCTGTCGCTAATCCTCATTAATTACTTGGGCAATTTTAAATCTCATTATTGCCGAACAAATCGGTCTGGCATCGATTTTTCCTTTGTGCCCGTTGGGTGGGCTCGCATATATTATCGTACGCTCAGGTGACAATTGAAATGGCACAATTTAAGCAATATCGAGATAATTGGTTGAGTTAATTTTTCTTTTTGAAAGTTTTGAGACTTTTGTTTAAGAGACTGATTTACCTACTAGTGACTCGATCTGGGCTCTTAATCACATGTAACTCATTTAACAAAATTCAATATAATTATCTAACCTGCTCACAAAATTTCAAGAGATTTGAGAAATACGACCTATAGAGGTGAACAGATAGACAGCTGGACATACAATATAAACGAAAATTACGAAAGCATTCTTGCCCAAGCTGAAACAAAAAAGCTCCGCTCGCACTTCGCGCTCGATACTAAACTTGACACCAAAGAGTTCTTTCTTCACTACTGAAACTGCTGCTGATTGCATTGCACAAGGCATAGCGTAACGAATACTAGGTTAGGTATAGTCTAGGTAGAATCTACTAGTATTATGTACTGTACTATGCTATCAGTTATAGCTATGTAGATACATAGCTATAACTGATAGCCTAGTACAGTACCTACATAATACAGCCTGGCGGAAAACTGGAAGAAAGCTGCTTTTATTCGGCTTCTTCAAAGCTATCAATAATTATTACAGTCAGTGTTCAAGATCGAAGAGAGGAAAAAATAATACAATTGCATATTCTGGTTCTTGACTTCATCTGATTCCACGGCACAAATTGAGTTTGCATATCACAACATTAGTACGACATAAAACCTAATTATTTCCCGATTTAACAAAAATCATGGCGGCTGTACGGTGGGCGCACGTCCGTCTGTCCATCGCATTGGCGCAAATTAATGAGGGTGGGATATTTATTTCAGAGTTTCGTTGCCAACGCCAAAATATCAGGCAGGGTGCGTCCGCTGATATGCAAATGTATCTACCGGTAATGAGCTCATTAGGGTATCTCTATGGCGGATATTTGTATGGTGTTTATCACATTCGGAAAAAAGAGCAGAATTTTGAATTCAAATCAAAGTCAAAGGTCAAATTTCGAAAAACAACAATAACTATCTTATGGTATCACTTCAACACTTGAGAACTTTTGTGCATCTCTATTACCACATGTAACCTCAGGATCTCTCCATCTTCCAAGATCCATGTGATGTCTCTTGCACGCCGTGGCCGTATTTTACAAACCTTTTAATTTTTGACTAGCTTTCGGTTGCATATGAAATGATACGGGAACAATTAGTAACGAATATAATGTCGCGAAGTATATATAGTTTCAGTTAGAAACATGGAAAACCAATTTTCTTACATTTACGAATAAGAATAAGAAGACAATATAGGCACTTAGTTCCTATTTCACAAAGTCCGATTAAGTTTAAATGAATTTGCTTGATCGATGTAGGTAATTTAAATAAAACCAGAAGTTATTGCCTAATCGTAGATTGTGAAACAGGAATTTATTAAATCAATCAATCCTCAAGCCCCATTAGTATCATTAATGATACTACTAACCCTAGTTAAAACAAATAAGCTCATGAGTAATTCCGTTTATTTACTCATGTGAAATAAGTGTTGCTAGTCAGACACTACTTGGTATTAGTAGGCATTAGTATAAATTTGAGTATTTGTCACTCTAACTTATGTGCTTGTTATGTAAGTTGATAATTTCTTCGACGGGTGCTAAAGTACTATAGCTACTTTTACTCCCTTTTGTCGATAAATACAAAATTGAATACATACGCTACTCAAATAGTTTATTTCCTTGTTATATCTTATTTACAGGCAATAAGATGCATTATCCTTTGCTACATTTGTTGATGCCTCCCTACCAACATATAATCACCTCATTACAGTATTTAATCCCATCGGTGGAACAACTCTCACGAATAATTAATTAAAAACACGGATTCATATTTTATACAATTTATTTAATGTAAAATCATTTCCGCTAGTAGTAGTTAACAGAAATACAACGACAAACGGAAAATAAAATCATCAATTGCTATGCAAGTTAATGTAAAATTATTAATGAAGTAATAATGCTAATTATAGTAATATGTAGTTTTTAAGATGTTATTCATTTATTGCACACATTAGGCTTGGTAAATATAAAACAAATATACGAATATATCTAAGTCCATCAAGTATACAATATATCATATTTTTTACAGAAAGATTTCAGTATTTGTATGAACATTTAACATTTTGTAAATTACCATCTTAAATCATTAGTGGACATTAAATCTCAGTGTTATTCCGAAATTGTATTTTAGTTGGTAAAAAAAATAACTTCAACTGGCACAAAGCGGCAACATGAATTTTTATGATAAGATTTCCCAATATTTTAAATATTAAGTACTATTACTAAAAACCTAAACAACTAATGCAAGCGGCCTAATATAGTATAACAGAAAACTCTTTGGCACTTTTGATAACAAAATTTTAAATACACAGCGAATAGAAACGATACACCAAAATAGCTGAGAACAGAGCTATATACAAAATGGACATGCCTTATTATGGCGTTTTCACAGTGAGAAGCGCTACGCGGTTGGGGGGGGCAGGTTTTTCCGAATTTCCGCGCGTCATTGCAGTGAATAACCGTAGTGAAGAACGCTTATGGAAGATGGTAATTCCATATTTTTATGACAGAATACGTATGTTATTGAATGGCCATCGAAAAAGTAAATAAACTCTGATGGCCGCGACCAGTCGAATGTTTTAGGGGTGAATATTTTCTACACTTTGTAATCTCAGGCATCGCGGATAACACTGTTACCAAGCACTGTATTGTTTTGTGTATTTTCACACTCAAATCTACTGCAAAATGCAACTGCGTAACGCGTCGGAGTGTGAAAACTACCTAACAGACTGAGCTTATTCTCTATACATCTACTCAACTTTATAATTGCACATCTATTGCACTTTACAAGATGCATTTACAACAACTTATTCACATTTTATTTACAACTTTGAAGTTGGAACTATAAGTTAACCCTAAACCCTATTGCATATTTGTATGTTTGATATGTTACTTTTTAATTGCATTGCATTAACAATGTAATTACTAACCAACGTAACTAAAACCCTTTCTATAGTTTTGTAAGTGATCTGACTATCATGTATAAATGAAATTAATCATAACCATTTGAGTTTTGAAATGTAAGTTAGAAATCTCGACTAGTAAAAGGATATATAACAAATACCACTATCACACTTCCGTTTATAAGTAGTTTTGACTATGACACTATATTTTTACGATTGCTACAATGATGTTAACTTTTCTATTTTCTTTTTCTTGCAATAGGGTTTAAAATGTTGCCTTTTGATGAAGAAATAAACACATCAAACACATAACTGATTCACCTCAAAGTGAATAGAAATCGTATATTTTTAGGACGGGAACGAATTTCAAAACGTATTAGATATAAATTTGACTAACCATCACTTTATCCGTACATTGATTTTAATAATTTACATGTACATAATTACAAAAACACAATACCTAAATGGTATCTATTTCGTTGCACTATTTATAATCTAACTTTACAGCTAATTCAAGACGATTCATTTTCACTGTGTTTTTACATATTTTCACTCTCATAGTGACGTAGTGACCGTGAGTGAAGTATAAGTTGAGAAAACTATTATTCCCGTGTTCTATAACAGTGCTTTTGCATTCAAATTCCAAAACATTTGCGTTTCATTCCAACAGTTTACAATTTTTTATCACAAAATAACTTTCGTCAACGTCTTGCATTCGCTAGAACAAATTACTTTAGTACGGCCGCCATACTGTATTACTATCAGGTTGAGGGTTACCTCTTTGGCCTAAATTGTTGACTCTACCATCCTCACCTCGGGCCGCCGCCGCAGCACAAGAGTTGCCTCCTCCAAGCAACAATTCCCCTTGCCCATGATTACCATGTTGCCTATGGTTGTTCGTCGTCGAAGATATCTGATCCATCATCGTCTGCAACTCGTTGTGATGGTTCTGTGTCGAGTGTATAGAGTTCGAGTGGAGTGGATGGAAATTATGCGTTTGGTTCGCAGCTGTGTACAACTGACTGTAAAGTAAACTGGCTGGTAATACTGGATAAAGGGAGTTGTTGCAATTACCGCTGCCATATGAGGAGTTCTGTGTTCCCATTAGCGATGGGAAGTTGGCGGTGTTTGGATTGTGGCCAATGTTTGTTGTGTTAGAGCTAAGGAGGTCGTCTTGAACCGGTGATTCTGGTTGTGAGCTGTTGTCGCTGAGAGATCTGGGTCCTGTTGAGAGGCTGTAGTCTGCATTGTTGTTGTACCGAGGTAGAAGACTCCCGTGGTGGGATGGCGATGACCCAACTAGACCGGAGAGTTGCTGATCTAAGTCTACGCCCGTCGTGTCCGGTAGAACTGTACAGAAATTTCACCCTTTAAAGCAAACATGAAAAATTGGACATACTAATGGAACATTTGATATTTGTGTGCGGAACTGGCTGCATACTACATATATAGGTAGTTTGGTTGACTGTTTTTGTTGTGATAGTTATGTGTCAGCTGTCGCATTTAAAGTTACACCACAGTTTTATTTGCGTTTAATTTAAAGCAATGACGTAAAAGTGGACACATACTAATGGAATATTTAATATTTGAATGCAGCTAACAAACTGGCTGCATACTACAGGTACTTTAGTTGGTTGTTTGTGATAGTTATGTGTCAGTTGTCGCATTCATAGTTACACCACAGTTTTATTTGCTGAGACTCTCTAGTGCCTAACTGTTTTATTACTGTGTTTTAGGTAAACTTTGACAAACAAAATGACCGACAGTTTTAAATATTGTGAAAGGTTCTAAGATAAGTAACGTCAATCTATGGTTACATGTTTTCATATCATTGTCGTGAGAAATGGGACTAGCAAAATTAAAGTTCAACATGGAATATCGATATAAAGTTTTGTGACTGAATTTTTCAGAATCTTTTTAAAAAAACTCAAAATCAATACAACAAATACAGAGAAGTTTAAAGATATTCAGAAATAAAAATTATGCCGAGCAGCATTCCAAAAGTTTTAATGTGGCGCTATATATTTGATGGCGCGAGTGTGGCGCGGAGCGGCAGTAAATTCATATGCCGGATCGGACGCGGGCCGATCGCTGTAAATTATAATGAGGGCCGGTTAAGGCCAGGTCCTGTCGAGGACAATTTATTATTGTGGTACTTTCAAGTGTCTGTAATTATGAGACGAATAAAATGCAAACTTTTCTCGTGCGACAAAAATTGGTCGGAAAAAAAAAGATTATGTTTGTGTGTGTTAGGCTCAAAGACCGAAATCGGTCTTTGAGCGAAAAAATCGCTCACAACGCGTTCTAGTCACTGCCAAAATGCCACAATGCGAAATTCGTGTCATGGCTCTTATAAAAACGCTCAGAACGCGTTGTAGTAATCATATAAATATCACAAAGCAAAATTCGCGTCGTGGTCAACATACCAAATGCCCACAATGCGTTGTGAAAATGAAGAAAAGCCATGACGCGTTCTGAGCACTAGTTGGTGCAACTATAACACGACGGACGCCGTAACTTATCAGAAAGGTTATAACGATGCATGAAAACATCGGTAAACTAGTTTATTCATTTCTTTCCAATTTCGGCTATTTATTTTAAGAAAGTAAGCTGTAGTTTCTGATGACTAATACTTTGTGTTCAACAATTAGTAGCCTTATTAAGTTGATTTAAAAAAAATTCTATTGTAAGTAATAACATAACATATTAACTTTCCAAATTATTTTAATTAAATTGTAGTTTTCAATGACTAATATTTTGTGTTTAGGTACCAATTAGTTATGTTAATTAGAAAAAAAAATTTTTGTAATTGTTACAATTTGTAAGTTGATTATCAAAGGGAAAGGGAATAAAATTTAAAAAACGATAAAGTAGTTATAAAAGGGTTTTAAAATTTCTAGAATTTGATAAAGTAAACAATTTGTTTTTTTAATAAGATAGGTAATCCTTTTATAAAACGAAATATGTCCTTTTATTTAAATGTCACGAATAAAAATATTTTTTGCTTTGTTTTATATTGAAAATTATTGAAAAATATTGCTTTGTTTTAATTATTTGTAATTTGAAAAATCAATTGGATTAAGTATTTTTTAAATTTTTATATTTTCGCCTTCGCTTTGTTCTTAGTCTCAGTTTCGTATTATGAGGAAGATTAGATAACTTCTACACGAGTTTCAAAGTAATAAGTCGCCTTAACGTCACGTCCGTACATTTTCAAGGAGGATGTCAGTCGTAAAATTGTTGGTAGATTTAATTTCGACCAACCGTTTTAATGAGTCACCTGGCTATAAATCAATATTTAATGACTGAGATGGATGTGTGGAAATCGATCGAGCCATATCTGAAGAATATTCTTCTTTATAACTTATGGGTAACTTTGGCAGAACATTATCTGTAAAGTGGGTACATCTGTATCATTTTGTCATATCCTATATCCCCATTGCAATGCACCGCGCCGAACGCGTACCTATATTCTCCCTAGTTATTTGACTAGGGGGGTTGTGATGTATTGACGCGATCGCGTATGATAATAAGGATACGCGACGGTGACACGATATGATGCCACAATTTATTACAAGTGTTGATCCACTTTACTATAATGTTTCCTATCCTACCATTACCATTCCAGTTTCCTACGGTGGATTTCCAACTACCACGATAAAATAATATTCTTACTTCTTTTCTTACCTGTATTATTAGCAGAAAAATCTTGGGTAGGGGTCTGGTCGGGCACAGAGCCGGTGAAGCCCAACGCTGGGGGGTTGAACTGGGAAGCCGCGGGCGCCGCGCACGACGGCAAGTACGCCGGGTATGCTCCCGCGCCGCCGTAGCCCCAGTGCGTGTTACTCGAACTCAGGCCGAATTGACTCATATCTGGTGAGGAATGAGGTCGTTATTTATTTAAATATAATAATTTGGAAATTGGGAAGCCGCGGGCACCGCGTATGATGGCAAGTACGATGGGTGTGCGCCCACGCCGACGTAGCCTCGTTGCGTGTTACGCGAACTTAGGTCAAATTGACTCACATCTGGTGGGGAATAGGGTCATCATTTATTGAAAGTGTGAGAATTTTGAAATGGATAGTTGCTTTCAACGGCTAGTCCGCCTGGTATGCGCCCGCGCAGCAAGCCGTAGCCCCAGTGCAAACTCAAGTCGAATTGATTCAATCTGCTAGAAAATAGAGTCATTATTTTATTGGCTGTTATTTTTTTTTGTTATGCTTACACAGTTGATTTCCCTTATTCCGTATACATAACTATTTTTCAAAATTAATATCAAATTATATAATAATTCTTTCAAACAATATGGAAATTACATTTAGCAAACGATTTCATTTGCACAAATTAAGTTGTAAAATATTTAGAAGTCTATTTTTCCATTCTTGAATAAGTCATTCAGCTAATTCAAATCTGCAGCAAAAACGGCGAGCACGCAGCCCCGTTTATAAAGACACCCGGGGTGGACAAACGCGCCGATCGGCGTCCGAGCCAACTCTATTTTTTCCAGAGTATTACCGGCTTTTATTTTTCGGTATCACGGTTCCGTTTTTGGCCGACGATCGGCAGAGTCGGTTTTTATACGATATGCGCGCGCCCGCCGTGTCGATTTGTGAATGTTTTTTTCGCGTTTTGAGCCGCATGAGTTGTTTTGGGGTAGCCCTGGATTTCAGACGATGCATACTTGTTCGATTGCGTTCACTGCAGGCTTGCTGAATTCTTTTTTTGCCCGACTGATTGAATCCGCGCTTTAGTGAACGTAGTTTAGCGTATCGCCGCACGGTTTGGTGACTCATTCACTTTTGAGCCGCGGCGTCTGTTGTAAGGTTCGCTATATCGGATTCCAATTTAGATTTCGGCTTGCGGATTCGCTTTTTGGTCAGTTTTGATGAGGTTTGCTGTTTGAAGGGACAGCAAAGTAAATGCCAAAAAGCAACGATGGTAAAAGGCATTAATATCCAATGGGATGCTATGGGGAAATGTAGTTGACAGTAGGTAAGTTATAAAAGCTTCAAGCAGTCTTGGGAGTCTGTTAATGTTAACGTCAAAATCATGTTTCAATGGTGTTTGAATGGTAATGCTTTTTGACACAGTTCTTGTTTCTTTAACCAAAACAAGAACTGTGTCAAAAAGCATTACCATTCAAACACCATTGAAACATGATTTTGACGTTAATATTAGCAGACTAATTGACCCCCTGTTTACAGTAAATCTGCCAATAATTGGATAATAGCCAACAATTAAAAATGAGCCAATAAAATAATATTAATATAGACTAGCGATTTATTTGTAAGATCCTTATAGCCAAGAGAAAAAAAATTGGCACAAAATACGAGTACAAAGTCTACGTGCGTATTAAATAAAAGCGCCACTCTGGTCATTTTGTTTTGTTGCGCCAGAACATTGCTAGGACTGCCATAGATTATAATAATAGTACTAAAGTGATGGTATAATAACTGCTAATACTGCAGACTTTAACCCGGCTTGGCCTAAGCTTGCCTATAATGTCTACGTGTGAACGGAAAACATATGGTTCCAAGAGGTCCATCTCTACATTATATTTTGTGCTTTTAAGAATTTGTTAGGTGCTTACTCTGGCAGGTAGTGATGGGCGGCATCCTGAATCCGCCCAGCGGGTCGGGCGGGAACGGGAACGGGCGCTGGCCGAACGCGAAGTGGAACTGCTGCTGCTGCCCTAGGAGAGACAACACTATATCAGTACGATACGGGCTGCCCTTTGGTACTACCGACACAGGAGAAACAAAACAAAACGATGTCAAATTTTTAAGAATTTTTTCTTCGGGTCTTACTCAGGGTCAAAGAAAATACACGTTCAGTTCAAATGAAGATTTTTAGTTGACTCTGAAGTCTTTCAGATTTTATCAAAAATGTTATTATCAACTAGCTTCCATCCGCGAGTTCGTCCGTGTGGACATTCGGAAAATCACTAGGGAACTTGTGCCCGGGATAAAAAGTATCATATATTAAAACATAATGATACTTTTTATCCATCTAACTATCGGTGTGTTAAATTTCATTCAAATCTGTTCAGCCGTTTTTGCGTGATTGAGGGACAAACATCCAAACCTACAAACTTTCACATTTATAATATTAGTTGGATTATTTTGCTTTTCCGGTTAAGTAATAGAATTTTTTTTCAGTTGACATAGAGAACTTGATAAATTGAGGAACAGTTAGCACGCATTTTCTCGACAACCACACCACTTATAACTACGACATGGATAAAAGTAGCTAAGATCGATAAAGTCTTTAACGCTACATCGCATGCTTGTTATAAGAATGTCAATCAGGGTTGGCACTAGACGTAAATTAGAAACTTGTTCGTGTTAATAATAGTATTGTAGTTAGAACAAGTTTTGAAAAATAAATTTAATTTGAGATAACACCATCAACACCGAACATAATTTTATATGTACTTATTTTAAAGTGTTTAAGAAAAATAAAAGTTTTTTCATACAAAACATGTTTTTAAAATGAACTAAAGAGTATGAAATGATTTTTCCCGCAAAGATTTATAACTCTATTCAGAAATTGTAAACCTAAAAACGTGGGGCGCATTATGTAAGATTTATCATCAATATCATTTGCATGCGTCCCACGTTTTTAGGTTTAAAACTTCTTTAGGGTTATAAATCTTTACGAGAGAATATATTTCATACTTTTTAGTTCGTTTAAAAACGTGATTTTAATGAAAAAAAATTGTTTCAGTACTGAAATAATTATTTTCTGCTTTTTAATCAACGAGCTAAAACTAAAAATACACCATCTCTTATTGGAGTACTTGTCAAGACGAATCAAACAAGCCTAAACTCGATGCAGTTGCATTGTTTTATAACAGAGTTTTTGTGGCCTTCTTCCGGCTCCATTATCAGACCCTGTACCTTATTTCCCAACAGAGTATTCGTCATGACGATTCAAACGAGCCCAAACTCGATGGGGATGCATGATTTTATTTTAGAGTACAAGTGACCTGCTTCTTCCGGCTCCATCATCAGACCTTGGACACTTTTTCCCAAGAAAACATTCGTCAAGGCGATTCAAACGAGCCCAAACTCGATGGGGTTGCATGTTTTCAATATTGAGTTTCTATGGCATGGCCTTGCGGCTTCATCATCAGACTTGTCACGAGCCCAAACACGATGGGGTTGTATGGTTGCATCATAGAGTTTCTGAGGTCTTCTTTCGGCTCCATCATCAGATTAGCTCAATGACAGCATAATATTGTCTTCCAGTTATGACTATGTTCAAAGTTTCATGTAGTAAAATCAATATTGAAATAGAAACCAATTAAGTATGGGTGGGTACATATAATTTTACCCATAAATGTCCAACATTCTTATTCCAATCAGTCACCGGGTCAAATCCTTAATTGTGACTGTCAAGTTTGTGTCGCATTTTGATTGGTTCCTTCCCCTAAGGCCGCGTCAGACGGTGTCGGACAAGAGTGTCGTTCCAGACACTAGATAATTCATCGACATTCGACAGCCCTTGGCAAGTGTTCGAATTAGTAAGTAGGTATTGAACCCTTTCAAGAGAAATTAGAGACGTTTTATAACGAGAATTCCTGTGAGGGAACGTGAGATTTTGTCGTGTATGTGCAATATAGTGAATTTCTTCTTAAAGTGTTGGAATTTAATTGCAAGTTTTGGTTTTGTGTGAGTCAGAAATCTGACTTTGTTCATTATTGAACAAGCTGGATAATAGCTAATAGAGCTAGTTGAAGTAAACATATTTTATTACGTATAATGGCTATGGTATTACAAATTAACTGCTTGATCTCAGATACTTGTAATAAACTAGCCGCTGCCCGCGACTTCGTTTGCGTGGAAATTTTAAAGTGGAAAGTGGTTCAGTAGTTAAGACGTGAAGTCGTAACAAACAAACAAATAACAAACAAACGGACTTTCGTATTTATAATACCTATTAATAAGGATAAGCGCACGCCTTGACACAGTATTCATACTGTTTAATGTTGAACAACATACCTAATCCATCATAATACTGAATATTACCTAGTTGTCTCATGGAAATAATGGGGTACAATTGAACTAAATTTCGTGGGGTAGAAATATGAAAGTCTACTAAATCTTCATGCCCACACGGCCCTACATTTCCGTATTGCATTACAATCCAATCGAACGCGTTAATCAAAGTAGCTGCACCAATGCCTCTCTTTAACGCTAGTGCGTCATTTGTGGATATGTCATATATCCATCAAGCGTTGACTACTTAATAACTCAATTGAAACGAAGTATGCTGCAATGCTTTGACTCTCTTATAAAGAATAGAAAATTGAATCGAGGAAATTAAATAACACCGTTATAAAAAGGAGGTAATATAATAGAAAAGATCTATTTTCTTTTGTAATCTGCTTCATATACGCAAGCTACTAATTGAAATAAATTAAATAGTTTCCTTATGACCAAAGGGTAACAATTATTGAAAAATTAAAACTAGGCAAAAGCTAAGCATCTTAAAACTAAACAGCCAAATATTTAATGCCGGATATCTGTATTAGTTGACTCATTTCAACATACTATTCTAACAGTTAATAGTATCCTAGTACTCAGGCTTTAATGATAAGTAGAACATCAGCTAGTGCAACTGTAATCAAAGCCAGGCGACTAAGCTCCGATCAACCCTGCGCAGGTGTTTGTCGCCAATCAACAAATTATTCACGCGACAAGCCCATATTGTCTCGCGACAGATCAGGCGGGACGTAATTCAATCACGTCCCGTTCTACGTGATGAAATATTTCAGTTGTTGTTCACAATTAATGTGGAGGAAAACGTGTTACTGTTCAAGTTTATTATTATTTTGAGATTTGAAATTCTTAGTGACTTTCATACCAAAATATTTTTAAAACTTTGGAGAACGAGATCGCGTATGATTTTGTATTTTTTTATTCTGAGTGCAATTTAAACAGACAATAATGACAAAATGTTTACATCTCGTAGCCTCGTAGCGTAGACACTGTCCAGCTATAATGTTTAAGGGTAAAACATTAGTATAGTTCTTGCAACTCACGAATGCGCGTAGGCTATGAATGTGTTAGGCGTGCACATACACATTGTTTTAGTGTGTGTAATAGAAAAACATGCAGATGCACACTAAAACAATGTGCACGTGCACGCCTAACAACATTCGTAGCTGACGCGCATTCGTGAGTTGCAAGAACCATACCTGGACTAATGTTTAACCCTTATATTAACTATATTTCTTGTAGTTCTTGTACATTACAGAAAGTAATACAGAGTAGCAGATAAACAGGGTTATTTGTAAAACACCAACAACCTCGCAGGAGTAGATTACTACCATCATAAACAACAACATTTGTTTTACGACTTTTTCCGAAAACAAACAAAAAACAGCTGATCGAGTTTAATATGAAAAGTCGTTTTTTTGTCTGTTTTTGGAAAAGTCGTAAAACAAATGTTGTTGTTTAAGATGTTACTAATCTACTCCTGCAAGGTTGTTGGTGTTATACAAATAACCCTGTATATTGTATGTTACAAATTCTTACAGAAAATAAGGCAGCTGCCGAACATTATTAAAATCTGTTCACAACGAGATCCCTTTACGTGGTAAGTGCCTATCAGCAACTGAATCTTTTATGAAGCACCTTCGTTCTTCGTAGCCCCTCTTGTGTGAGCAACGAGCAACACATTCATTGGATACCACCTTTCTCCGATAATAGTTTCAGCGCTTATTCTAATTACATCTCTCTGGAGGAGCATCGATGGGAATTTTTTGCTATATTATAGAGAAAAACAGAGAAGAATTATTCAATACAGATGAAAAATTTTATATTTTAAACTCTTGACTGTTTGTTAGAGAAGGTTGGGAAGTTTTTATATTGGATTTTGGTATAAACACCGTCATTTTGTAGTCATTTTAAATAACTTAAGGTAGTGTTCTACTAATAAAGCTAAACATTTTTGCCAAAGAAACATGGGTCGAAAAACGACAAAAAAAAGTCGATTCTCCCATACTAACTATATCTAGTTAGTATGGGAGAATCAACTTAAAAAAATATTATAATATGTAGTATAGTAAAAAAAAATTGTCGTATTTCGACCCATGTCTTTTTGGCAAATATTGTTTAGTTTCATGGGCAGAGCACTCCCTTAAGTTATTTAAAACGACTACAAAATGACGGTGTATAGGTATCCTTACTTAATATTATAAATACGAAAGTCAGTTTGTTTGTTTGTTTATTTGTTTGTTTGTTACGCCTTCACGTCTTAACTACTGAACCGATCATCATGAAATTTTGCATACACGTTGTCAGGGGTACCGAGAAGGACATAGGGTACTTTTTATCCCGAAAAAAAGTATTGTTCCCGAGAGATGGCAAGAAAACCTTTTCACGCAGACGAAGTCGCGGGCGGCAGCTAGTTTGTTATAAATGGGATGACGAGGCCTATGTAGCCCTCATTTACATTAATTATGTAATTAATGTACTTTATGATGTTTGTGAACGATAAAGAGTAAGTAGGTGATGGTGAATCTAGGTTCGGCGTAAGACAATAAAGATAATATTTTCATGATTTAATTAAAACAACCAGCAGATTACTGAAAGTTGCTTTGAAAAATTCTTAGAAACATCGAACCATCATTTTAATTGGACTTGGGTTAAGGTTTTTAGGGTTCCGTACCGAAATGGTAAAAAAGGAATCCTTATGGTGTGACTCAGTCTGTCTGTCTGTCTGTCACAGCTGGATATCTCGAGAACTACTAATGGTATCAACTTGAAATTTGGAATAGTTTAAGATGACATTTGTCCAACTATTTTGCAAATAAGAAATAAATAAAAAAAAAATGCCTTTTTTACAGCAGGGCCTGAAAAGGGGTCTTAAAAATTTGAAGTGGGGCTACTAGGGCATGTGGGGTATCATATAAAAGAACGCTGTTTGCACGTTTTCAATAATTTTTTCTTTTTTTTTCTAGACCGCATAGTGTTCGACTTATGATGAAAAATGTAAAAAAAATACCGTTCCCCCCCCTTTATCTCCGAAGTTTGCGAAGAGAAAAATCTGAAATAATTCTATGTGATAGCAGTTTATATAAAGATTACAGGAAAAATAAAACGATGTCTCAATATAGCACACTTTTTTAGAAATGATCAAATTTCAAAAAAAGTTAACATTAGTTCCACTATCGGTCAAGAGATGGCGCTGACCTAAAACTGCAATACTAATTTTATTATTCTACTCTGCAGTGTGGTTTAATGGTGCAATTATGATGGTACGGAACCCTCGGTGCGCGAGTCCGACTCGCTCTTGACCGGTTTTTTTGATATAATTTGAATTGAAAAACAAATGAAGAAAGTTCAATAACTTTGTTCAAAATTTAAATAATATTTTTCAATGTAGAGTTTATAGAATTATCAAAGCAAACAGACGCATACTGACTACGCTTAAAAAATCACCACCAATCAATATTCGCTCCACCATAGCGTTTATTTTCCAATGGCGACGGTCTATCGCACACATGTTCGATTCCCGCGCCAGCCTCCAGTGTATAAATCAACTGCTACAATTACACACTTTCATGGCAAGTTGGAATTAGAAACTGTCATTTGCACCATTCGAGGGGACTAAAGGGGGAAGGGGGGACAGGGTGCGGGCAAGGGCTACCCTGGACCTGATTAAAGGATTACATGAGGGTGCCGTCCGGTCTAGTTAGATTTATAATGCCAAGTATTTATACTAGTTATCCCAGGTTTATACCGCCATATTTAATTTGGACCCAGATTAAATGGACGATTGTAAGGTTTGAGGATTGAGCGTAATGGGCGCTTGAGTAAAGACTTAAGAGAATATTCTTCCGTTTAGTTTTAGTTTTATAGTTGAGTGGTTAGCTTATTACGTTTTGTTGCAGATTTTGCATCCACCTATTGTCAAAGTTAAATCAAAGCGATTGTCAGTGCCTACATAAAAACTATCGGCATTGTATAAATTTTATTTGTCATCAAAAACATTTACAAAGGAACATACACATTTACATTTATAAAATATGATTTATTGCATGAAACATGGTTATTTAAAGATGACAAAAGTTTTAAACAGGTATACATTTCGCCGGATGCTCAAAATACGAATTCAAAATAATTCATCTAATAAAAAATAAATTCCATTCACTTTAGCTTTAGTAGAATTATTGATAAAAAATTATCAAAATTCAATTCACCGTTATTTTAAAGTTTGACAAACTAAATTTGTAAATAATTTATCTAATTTCACATTTCTCAAGTGTATCAAAGTTAAATACTGTAACATTAGTTACAGCATGAATGAAATTATTAAATTTCATTTGTTTTAGTTCGTGTAGACAAGTCAATTGCATGCCGGGAGACAGATAAAGGTTGAAAACCATTTTTTTCTACCTTGTTCAGTGATTTTAGTAACTTTCTGTTTCGTAACTACTTATTGTCGGATTAGTACTATGTATAGAAGGATAGAATATTTATAGAATATAATATTTATTTATTTAAAAGCCAATGTAACAGCACTCTGTTTTTCGATATTAAATTCAAAGCTGCATCTAAGTAACACAAAAACAGAATCTAAGTTACCGTGTGAAATAAACAATGCTTTATGGTAGATCATAAACGGTAGCGCCGGACTGCGTGTGGTCCTGCGCGCGCGCACCAAAATAGCCAACTATAATCAGCCTTAAGAAAAACATCTTTAATAGTCCCGATTAATGTCCTAGGCTACTGTTGCTGTTAAACCAACCACCCACATTTCACTATTGTTCCGGAAAACTGGAACTTATGAAGAGGGTCTTAGAGTAGGTTTTTCGGTGAGTTAGTTTTGGTGGATTTGAGGATACGATGTTTGTGATATCCGCAACGTAGCTATTTGTGTAGCATGAGAGGGAGGACAGCATTGTTGTTTAAAAAAATTTTTTTTTTGGGATTTTTGTATCTTGTTCTTTATAAGATGAAGTTTATGTCCTTTTCTAATGTTTCTTACCAAACAAATATGACAGAAAAGTTCCTATGGATTTCAAGAGGCGCTGAAACTTCAGAATCCGCATTAATTAACTAAAGGTGCAAAGAAATATAATTTTACACACGATTTTGCGGAATTAAAGCTCTTCTTTACCAAATAAAAAATGTCGTTTAACTTTAGTAACGCATAAAATAGTGTCGGAGTTAAAGATATTATTGAAATATTAAGTATGTTTCGTGTAATAAAAAAACATTTTTTGCAAAAGCGTAGTAATTACCCTTCATAATTTTATTAAAGTTAACACTTATTTTCCTGAATAAAAATTAAACGCTTTCAAATGAACTCTCAAATCGTCTCAAACTATAATGTAGAGGGCCTATTTATTACAAAAAAGAATCATGATAGTCGGACGATGTTCGTTGATCGATTCATTTGATTTTGAACCTTATACTCGAGGTAATAATGTCACGGTGTGGGATGAAAATCGTACGCTTTTCGCGATGTTTTTTTGTAATAGGCCCTTAGTATGTTAACGCATTGTTAGCATTACCATAGTTCTAGGACTGTGCACCACATCTGTCCAGCATTTCAATACAATGAGTTATTTAATAATGTACTAATAGTATCCCAGATGATACGCATGTACCCATAACACATATCCTTCATCGAGCAAAGAGATAGTACGGAAGTTGGAATTAAATAATTTATCGAGAGGAGGGCTTAATAAATCAATATGCAGGGTTGCACACATGGGGTGCCCTTTCTTCACTAATTAATTACGCTACCGATTCATTACCCAGCCTCCTTTGTGCGAGCATCCGTCTTGTACGGATAGCAACGTAATGTAACTGTAAAATATGTGAAAAGAGATTTTAAATTAAATATTTCATGGTTAGGCATTTAGGTGGAGAATGAGATTTCGGGATTTTTCGAAAGAAACTATTTGAGTGTGAAAAAATGTTATTTCTAATATTTACAAAATGTATCGTAAGGTTTAACAGGGCTGAGAAGAAAGCATTATAAATCAAATACTAACTATTACAGTCTCATCTTTTAATGAATAAGTATTAAATATGTTTTTATCTACTCTCATATCGTAAAATTCGAATTATGAATTTCAAATCGAATTTATATTGACATACTTTATACACGCAATACCGAAAAAAAATTAAAAAGTTATTTTATAACATACCTTCGCTATACTAAGCAATGTTATAAAATAACTTTTTTTCTCATTACGATACAGGGCAAATCCAAAAAGAAGGCAGTGCCGTGATATTAAAAAGAAACAACGATATTTCCACATACTTTCCATGATTAAAATGTACTTTATGGTGATCGATGACTCATCGTAGCAATTAGTCTTCTGGAATACACTCATCTTATTATTTATTTTTCTAATTGATTACGCGCCATTTTTAGATTTTAATTTTTACTTTTGCTCAAAAATGTCATAGTAGTGAGTGAAAATTTGACTCCACCCGATATTTTAGATGCGGCGACGGAAAAACGTCTTACTTAACTTGGGTAAGTAATAGTGCCGACCTACCGAACTACAAACTTACTCTTTTTATCATTGATATTTTATTTTGTAGAAGTTTTGTAGGATCAATCACAAATTGTATGAGAGTAGATAAAGTAGTGTATGAAACTGCACATAACTAGGTATTAAAACACTCGTGTGATGCTATTAAAAACCTCGCCTACGGCTCGGTTTTTAAAAACACACTCATGTTTTAATACCCCTCATTATGCGCCAGTTTCATAAACTACTATTACTTCTCATGTTCGTAAAGTTCGTCTTTATGTTGGGTATAGACTGCATAAAGTCGATTTTCATGCTTTAGTGCATAAAGTAAATCTTTGTCTAAGTCTTAAAGACAAAGGTCGTCAGGTGAACAGGCACACAATTAAACAATTGAACTTCGTTAAATAAACTTGTTATTTCATTCGGTTTCTTAATTAATTTTTAAGGTTCCGTACCCAAGGGGTAAAAACGGGACCCTATTACTAAGACTCCGCTGTCCGTCTGTCTGTTTGTCACCAAGCTCGAAATCGAAATGAAAAGCAGCGTGTATATACGAGTGTACATAAAACCCATTTTAAATGTTGCGTTTTATGCACTTGTTCCATCTATTATTATTATAGGTTTGCGTTACCTTACAGTCTGTACCCACACTTGAAAATGTTAAAAGTGCCGTAGCATTGAAAGGCCGACTAACCCTTGCGCTCCGAGCGAGGGTCTTTCAGACCCACTATCCTAGCAATTATTTTAATTTCTCCACGTGAAGGATTGATCGAGCATCCAATGTGATTCGGAGCGGGTCTCTGAGGCCCGTCATTTGTTACCGTCACCGCTTCAACTAACTATTTAAATTACTTTGTTTGTTTATTTACGTAAGGAGGTTCCTTAATGATGTTTACGGCACCTAAGACAAATAAACTAATATCTGTAGTGGCTCTGTAATGTTTTCAGATTACGATGTAACTTTTAATAAAGAAATCATATTATTGAAATTAACTTTATTTAGGGTTATTATCTCAATCGTGATAGGTATTTACCGAATAAAAAAACGTTTTTTTCTATTTCACAGTCATTGAAAATGTTGAAAATGTTTGTAAAATAACTTTCGAAGTTATTTTCCAAACATCTTCAACACAGAACAACTTTTATTTTCTGTATTAATTTGCTGGGTAAAATACCGTCCAAGTGCGTGTCGGGCCACGCGCCGTAGGGTTCCGTAGTTACCTTATACCATACCATATTTATACCACTATCATTTTTCGTCTGCAACAATAACTTTGTTTTTCACAGTTTTGGTATGAATGACAAAGTTATATTTGCGGTTTTGGAAAATGTACTATATCTCAAAAACTACAAAATGTATGTTAAGATCTACAGTATATATTTTTTTTAGATTTTTCACTCTCTTATTTCAAAAGTTAAAGAGGAGGGGGGGGGGGGGGGGATACACACTTTACCACTTTGGCGGTGTATATCTTTCAAACGGTTGACTTTGAGAAAAAATTGTCTTTGAAACCTCAATGTCATTTTTAAAGACCTATCTATAAACACCCCGCACGTATTGGCTCGAAGAAAAAATTTTTTTTCAGTATCAGTTTTATGTATAGGTTACCCCCCTTAACCTTCTATTTTTTTATTTTTGTGTTAAAATCGTTAAGCGGTTAACAGAATACACCTATCTACCAAGTTTCAACTGTGTACTCTTAATACTTTCGGAATAAAATGGCTGTGACATACGGACAGACAGACAGACAGACATGACGAATCTATAAGGGTTCCGTTTTTTGCCATTTAGGCTACGGAACCCTAAAAATAACACTTTCACTTGTACAATATTTCAGTTCACATTTTAAACACATTTATAATAAACCTTAGCATATGAAGATCGACACAACAATAATGAAGAATGTTCAAACAAATCGCAATTATTAATTAGAGCCCTTTTGAAACGTAAACCCGTGATAATAGCGGAAGGCTGTCCCTAGTTTCACGCCCATTGAACTTGAAACGTTAAAATCTGGCAAGAGTTGGCAATTATTAATAAATTACCTTCATTAAAGCCGCTGTTTTCGAATGTTTTGCGGTTGCCCGCTTTTGTGTTTCGGAGTGTTCTGTAATTTGAACCTTTGATGTTTGCTTAGTGTTGTTTATGTTTTCTGGGTAAAAGCGTGTTTTATTCAAAGATATTTGAATGTATGGTTGAACATACTTGTGTAGTCACGCCCATACCCTAAAAAGTTTGGGTGTGTTATCGTACACCTGGCAGACAGCAGGGTAAAGGTTTCACACGATATCGATCTTTGAATAAATGCATTAAATAGTGATAGATAATAAATGTTAAATATAGTTTTACGTAAGTATTTATCTTCATATTCATTATTGATTCCCAATTTGTCAAAAACTATGAGTTGACGCAATAACTTTTTCCCAAAACAAGTAAAAATTCTTATTCGTGCATGCAGATCACTGACAAAAAATAAAATAAGTAAAGTAGTAAAATAAACTCTATATATTGTCATACTGAGGAGCTCGATGGCGCAGTGGTTTAGCGCCTAGCCCAGCGATTGCGGAGGTTAAGCAACTTTCGCAAGGGTCGGTCATTGGATGGGTGACCAAAAATTTATTATCTGGAGCTCCTCCGTGCATGGAAGGCACATTAAGCCGTAGGTCCCTGGTGCATTTGCAGTCGTTAACACCCACCAATCCGCATTGGGCCCGCGTGGTGGGTTCTGGCCTATTCTCCTTATCTACCCATAAGAAAAGCCTGTGCCCCAGCATTGGGGACATTAAAAATGGGTGATGGATGGATGGATTGTCATACTAACTGGTTTTCGAGCGAGGTTCCCTTGGCCCGTCGACGGTGACTTTGATGGCCTTGTTGTAGGTGGTCACCTGCGGCGGCGTCGTCGATACTGTTATCGTTAACGTAAACGATTTCCCTGGAACAACCGTTTTTCCATTAAATTCAGTGCCATAAAGTATATGAAAAAATATATCTTAGCGTTGAGTTGCAAAAAAGAGCTTCATAAAATAACGATTTAATTTTACTGGCTTATCCATACAATTATAAACCAAAATGTGTCTTAAATTCGTATTTAAATAATTTATCACAAATGAAACAAAACTTCTTTTGAACAAAAGTTACTTAACGGACGTTATCTTTCGAATTGATGCAGATGTTTAATAGACTATTTTAACAGGAATAGAAGTACTTTGTCTAACGAAGTGTAAACAAGACTAACAAAAATGGTCACAAACAGTCAAGCGGTATATCATTAATATAGTTAATTATAAAACAGTTTAAATACCTAAGTTTCTATACAGTATACAAAAGCTTTGGATTGTTGTGGTTCGATAGCTGAACGCAGACTTTCAAAAGAATTTAATTACAAAACTTTAATTAACTAATATTGTAAAACCATTTTTATTGCCAAACTGTTCATAATTGATATTACATCGAAAATTCGAACATCGAAATAGTTGCTACCGCGCTCGCCCTTATTACAATTGGATTGAAAATATTTGCGCAAACTTTCCATTCAAAGTGATCGTGAGCCATAAATTCAATCTGCGGTCGTCACTCTTTCGCAGTATTCACTTTTTTATAGTTCGATTTTGATCACTTGTTCGAAAGTTAAAAATATATTGGCCGGTACGTTTTCAATTCGTGTGTCGATTGAAATTTGTTTTGTAGCGGTGGACGGAATCCGATCGGTAGCGATAGTAATAAAATTGTCTATCAAAATACTAGTATACCATACCGATTGACTGACAACGCTTCGTATTCCAAAATCGTAAAAACGTAACCGAAACAAAACACGTCTTTTTGTTTGCAAATACCTATTTGGCCTCTTTATAAAGGTTCATTAAAAAGAGGCAATACAATGCACCAAGTAGCCACTCGGACATCAAACAGGAAAACACTTGAACAGAAAAAAAGAGTATACAAAAGTCGAGAGGATAAAAGAGCAACTCATCCACAAAACATCAGAACGTCACAAACAACGACCGGCCACTTCATCACAGGGTAACGGCAATAAAAAAAACATTTCCATCTGCGGCAAAACCACAGTTAATATTAAATGAACGTCCGTCAAAGCTGTGTTGTGAACTTTTGTATCGCGCGGCGAGTCCGTTTCGATACCGATTTTGTGATTTTGCCGTCCCTCCCTATCTCCCAGCGGGAGTGACATGTAGGCTTTAATGGGTACTGGAGTAGCGGAAAAAAAGGGCTCATTCATACGTGATTTCATGTGTAGGCTACTTTCGGTGGGGCTCGTTAAAAATGGAGGCCTACACGGCCGCTTGTTGTGGCCGATCAGAGTTTATTAAGCGGAGCCGAGCTTGGCGTGTTCACGCTTGTTACCGGGTCCGGGTTTGTTTTCAACGTTCTATTATGTTAACAGTTAATAATTATGGAAATAGTGGCAACACAGATAAAATAACAACTGTGTGAGCACTTAAACAAAACAAAATAATCCTTGTGAGCTAAGTATAAATTGTCAAACTATTAGTAAATTTGTCTCAATCCTGTCTAAATCGCCCATATTTCACATTTAACTTATTAGGGAAATAAAATAATTCCATTCTGCGGTTACTTCTGTAAGATTGCGAAAACAATTAATAAAAAAAACATGCAACTTTAATTCTAAAACTTTTTTTATTGATACGGAGCTTATTCCTTCTACATGTAAAAAAATATTCAGCAAAGCTCATTGGGCATATTTTACCTACTTGATGAATGTGCGCGTACAGAAACCAAACTAATTTTAAATTGAAGATTTCAGTCCCACTTTTCAAAATATGTATAATTTTTTTATGTACCAACCGGCAGGAAAAAGTAATTTTACAGTAAGTGTGTGAGTATATGTTTAATGTTATTAAACTTTTGTTAATAAAACAGAAGTTTTTACTTTGAGCATTGAGAAAATGTGTGGGTACAAGCATAATAAAGTCAAAGTCCAAAGTCAAATAAGCTTTATTCAAATAAACTTAATGATTAAGTACTTTTGAATCGTCTATATTTTCCTACCACCCGTTCCAGACTTTTTTAGCTGACAAGAAGAACGGGCGCAAGAAACTTATCAGCTGTAACAGCCATAAGTAACGATATTTACAAACTTTAATATATCGTTACCAAATAATTACAACAGGGTGACAGGATTATTGGCAACAACATAGACTTATTGTTATATTACTTCAACAAAGTACTTATAGTAGCAAGTTATGTGTTACATCATTTCCACGCATTTTGATCTTTAAGATAATCGTCTACTTTATAATAACCTTTACCCATGAGCGTTTTTTTAACATGGTTTTTAAATTCATGCAAAGGAAGATCAATCACTTGTTGTGGAACTTTATTAATAAAGGCTATGCCTTTCCCCATAAATGAACCTCTAGTTTTTGCAAGCCTAAATCTTGGAACGGCAAGTTTATCTTTATTTCTTGTATTAAACTGGTGAATATTGCTGTTCTTAGCAAATGAATCATAGTGTTTCCTTACATAAACTAAATTTTCATAAATGTATTGGCCTGCCAAAGTTAAAATATTTATTTCTTTGAACAATTCTCTCAAGGTATTTCTTCGCCGTAGATTGTATATGGCGCGAACAGCTCTTTTTTGGAGTACAAAAATATTTTCAATACTGGCAGCTGAGCCCCACAATAGCAGTCCATATGACATTACACTATGAAAATAACTAAAGTATACTAACCTTGCCGTTTCAATATCAGTTAAAAGCCTTATTTTCTTAACAGCGAATGCCGCTGAACTAAGTCTACTTGACAAGGCCTCAATATGTGGATCCCATTGCAGTCGAGAATCTAGTGTGATACCTAGAAATTTTGTACTCTCAATAAACTCGACTTCATCGTCATTCAAATTAATATTTAATTTTGTCTGCTCAACATTAGGTAATGAGAATTTAACACATTTAGTTTTTTTGGGGTTAAGTGCTAAATTATTACTATTAAACCAGTATGAAACTTTAGAGAGGGCACTATTTACTTCGTCCGAACAGTTACTACCTCTGTTTACTTTAAAAACTAAAGAAGTATCATCCGCAAATAGTACTGTCTCACATAAATTATTCGCGTAGTTGGGAAGGTCATTTATATAAATTAGAAACAACAATGGGCCCAATATTGATCCCTGTGGCACACCCATATTGATGGGGGCTCCGGTAGATTCAGTTCTATTAATCACTACTTTCTGAGTTCTATTGTACAAATACGATTTCATAAGACTAACTGATTTATCAGAGACACCATAATGTTCTAGCTTCTTTAATAGTGTTTGATGATCAACACAATCGAATGCCTTAGAAAGGTCACAGAAAATGCCAATTACATCTTGCTTTTCTTCCCAAGCGTCAAGAATATGTTTGAGAAGTGCAATTCCAGCATCAGTAGTACTTTTACCCTTGGAAAATCCAAACTGATTTTTATGAAGTATATTATTGTATGTGAAGTAATCTAATAATTGGGAATATATAATTTTTTCAAATATTTTACTAAGTGCTGGTAGTATAGATATTGGCCTAAAGTTAGCTGGGTCACTTTTATCCCCAGATTTAAAAAGAGGAACCAATTTACTATTTTTCATTAGATCAGGAAAGACCCCTTCGTCAATACATTTGTTAAAAATAAAAGCCAAGTAAGGGGCTAGTATATCAATTATTGATTTAATAATGCTTGTTGACATGCCCCAAAGATCTTCTGTTTTTTTAACATTAATTGTTTTAAAAGCTTTAATGATATCTGCACTATTTATATATTTAAAGGAAAAACTTTCATTGCACTTATCAACACTAGACTCCAGAAGGGAGACAGCGATGTTGGGACAAGCACTAAGAGTACTGGTAGTTTCTGCAGGTATTCTAGCAAAGAAATAAACATTAGTATTGTTTTTATTTATTTATTATTGAAATGCTATGATATAATGATAAAAAATGAAACATGACCTGCAAGAATGCGACCCATACCACTGAGTAGCAGATACATTTATCTACACACCTAGCCCTATATCGTTTGTGTACGCCGTAGGTCAAATATCCAAGCAAAATGCCCAATGACCTGTATTTTTTTCAGACATTTGCCGTCAGTGGGCGCAAACCCTTAACGTAAGAACACAAAAAATCTGTTGAAGGTCTTTGAAAAATCTTTTTGAAACCTCTTGTGTGACAAAATTCTGAAGACAAGATGCTCTTTTTCAGTATCATTAATTTTTAACTATTATTATCCTATCAGCCCCTGTTCAAAGTTCGGCTCCAAATTGCCCATCACACGCCGCCGTGTCGTAAGCGTACCAGTCTCGGCCCGCCACCGCCGACGCCTAAATAAATAACCCCGTTAATTCGCCCCTTACACGACACCGTCGCCATTTTTATGAACTAGCAGTATCTTAGACACGTCTTTATGATACGATTATTCCTGTTATGATTGATTTAAGGTAACTAGTTAAGCTACCGGAAAAATTACGTCATCCGCCGTAACCATGTTTTTTTACCCGACTTCAAAAATTTTAAAAGGAGGAGGTTATCTATTCGTCGTTATTTTTTTTATATGTATGTACACCAATTACTCGAAGACGGCTGAACCGGTTGAAATGATTCAAATGTTATAGCATTAGGTTTCTTTTCAAGTTGGTCTCATTTTTTGAAATGTTGAAATCGGTTCAGTAGTTTTCAAGTAATCTTGAAAATACTATCGTTTTCGTTACCATTTTATACGAATTCAGACGGATATTCAACCATTACTTTTTAGGGTTCCGTAGCCAAAATGGCAAAAAATGGAACCCTTATAGATTCGTCATGTCTGTCTGTCTGTCCGTCTGTCTGTCTGTCTGTCTGTCCGTCCGTATGTCACAGCCACTTTATTCCGAAAGTATTAGGACTACATAGTTGAAACTTGGTAGGTAGATGTATTCTGTGTACCGCTGTACGATTTCCTCACAAAAATAAAAAAAATAAAAGATTAAGGGGGGCTCCTCATACATAGAACTGAAACAGAAAAGATTTTATTTCATCAAACCAATACCTGCGGGGTGTCTATAGATAGATCTATAAAAATGACATTGAGGTTCTTAAGACAATTTTTTCACAAAGTCAACCGTTTGAAAGATATATACTGCCAAAGTGGTAAAATGTGTGTCCCCCCTTTAACTTTTAAAGTAAGAGAGTTAAAAATCTAAAAAAAATATATGCTATAGATCTTAGTAAACACTTTCAACGAAAATTGGTTTGAACGAGATACAGTAAACGGTTTTTGAAATATAGTACATTTTCTAAAACCGCAAATATAACTTTGTCGTTCATACAAACACTGTGAAAAACAAAGTTATTTTTTCAGGTGAAAAATGATAGCGGTATTCAAATATGGTATGGTATAATGTAACTACGGAACCCTACTGCGCGTGGCCCGACACGCACTTGGCCGGTTTTTTTTTGTTTATGAACCTATTTAGATGATTCTTTTTTGTTTTAAAGAAGACACCTTAAGAATGATACCATATTCATTTCATTGGTATTAGACTTTGGATTATGAAGATACACGAGGGAACTCCTCAAAATCAAATAGGAACTGTATAGTGATTGAAAAATATTTGTAGGTTTATGACAATGAAAAACAAGTTACGTAACTATCTATTGTCAAGGACATTCTGGACTAGAGTTGAACTGCGAAGGTCCAACGGAACTCTTGTGGAAATTGAGTTACTAGGCGTATACCAATGAAAATGTGAAACATTAAAACGTTTTATTTTATAAAAATCATCGTTTACATACCTACCACAAAAAAGTTTAAAATAAAAAAGCTTTTTAAAAAAAGCAAGACCTCCTTCAAAAACTTAAAAAACGAGCTCTATAAAAAGCCAGAAATAATGTTAAAATCGATCAATTAAAACACGTCAATTGAAGTCGGGTGGGGCTTATTATTTCTTGCTTTTTATAGAGCTGGTTTTTTAGGTTTTTGAAGGAAGTCTTGCTTATTTTTAAAAGTTTTTTTGTATAGCTCTATCTCATTCCGTCATTTAGAGCCAGCTTTCATGAGAGCGAGTAAACCACTCTGACGCATGCATCCATACTTTACTCTTTGGTATCGTTCAGCCAGCGAACTATTTTTTTTTCTATGGCCAAGCAGTGCAATCGCTGCTGTAGGGAACGATATTTCTGAGCAGCGTGAAAAGATAGAGCTATGGAATCGGTCGGATCCAAGTGGTTCAATATAGTTTGACCCTTTAAAGCAATATAAAGGTTGTTTAACCTTTTGTAGGGGTTGCCTGAACTGAAAAAAACTGAAGTGAATAGCTTTTCCATTTGGCGTCAAGTGGACTTACATTTTTGAAAAAAAGTAGAAACAAAAAACATTTATTGGTCTCTGCACCTTAAACTTAACAAACAACTTCTACAACTAAAAACACAGAATAAACACAGATACTTATATAATAAAGAAAAATAATGAAAAGAGATAGGTGTGAGGGCCAATGGGTAGCTGCCTCAGCTGCGCTTCTGCAGCATTGCCACAGAAACGCTGATTTTCAGACAGCTCCCTAGGTAAGGTGGTGACTTTTGCGGTAATTTTATTTCTCACCGCTTGTCAGGTTTTTCAATTTCGTTAAACTGGGTAAAACTATGTGAAAGGTTGAATCTTCCCTTCTCAGAACAAAAGATCATCATCGTCTCGTCTAGTTCCATAGGTTCCTCATCAAAAGATGAGCAAGCAATCCCAGCGGCTAACGTCGCCCTGTGCTATTTAATTTTGATCAACATTTAAATAGCACAGGAAGAGTTCCCAATGAGATTATGGCTTCCTTACCAAATAGAGGAGGTGTCGAATCTCGTTAGCTCCAGAACGTTCCTTGAGCGATACAATTAGGAGTGCAGGGTCGGTGCAGTATAGCTTAGTTCTGGAACTACCATCGAATTTGTTCTGAACGGCGGCGGCGGCGGCGCCTCGCGAACGTGTCGTTATCAAATGACGGATACGCCGATTAATTAAAACATTTTTACATCCTTAATTTTAGGGGATTTTAAGACATCATCATACTTATGCTCACTTGAAGCAGAAGCACGATTGAAATCACTGTTTTATTGAAATTTTCAATCACAGATAATGCATTTTGCACCGTGTCACCATAGATAATAATATTCGCTGGCCGAGTTGCCGGATAGGAACACTCTATTGCGGTTGCATTCCAGTAACCATGTTTAACAGTATGTACCTCAAAGAGATTTTTTTAATAATTTTTATGAAAACATTAAGAAAAGAGAAAAGACTTGAGCGGTAACGTTCAATGCTTTTCAAAAAAACAATACAAAAAATCCTATTGAAAACCTAAAAAATTCCCTACGGTATATTATTGATATCTAAACACTGAGAACGTGTCTTTTCAGAATAAATTAAGAACTTATCCACTTCCGGTACAAGTAAATCGTCCATTCCACCCTATTCCGTCGTCCGTTGCCTGCCCAGACGACATTCCCTAATAGCTGGATGCAATCCAATTTGACATCTGTCAAATACACTCCTGCCTTGTCAGCGATCGCGATTACTAAGCGTTGTGCTGTAACGAGGTGCTAATGCCTCCGCTAATAGAGTGAATTAATGCGCCGTGTGAACGCTACCTAGTTGAGAACGTTAATGTCTTGATGGCTGATTGCTTGGTGTTATGTTCATATTGCGTTGGTTGTGAGTTGTCGCGTCGCGAGTCAAGAGTTTCAAGTAGATGTTCTTTTGTTCTTAATTTGCGTTTCGAACACTGTGGGCAAACAAACGTTCTTTTGTTTTAATCCTTACTTATATTATAATAAAATTGCGAAAGTCTGTTTGTTTGTTTGTTACGCCTTCACGTCTTAGGCTAAGTTCACATGACCGCGCGGTGCCGCGTGGCACTGCGCGGCGCGCCATGCACCGCGCGCAAGATCTTGTGCCGCGCCACAGCCGCGCGGTGCCGCGCGGTTCAAGATCTACAAACCTGCATTGACCCGGTCAGTTGAGCCGCGAGGTTTTAGACGAACGGATCTAGCTAGTTAGAAAAAATAGTATCGAAGACGAAATTTCTATCGATCTGCTTATCTGCTTCTGCCAGTCGAAAAAAGAAATGCCATTTGGAATCTTAACTCCAAGGACTAGGTTTCAAAAAATTTTTTAAAAAGGTCTTGGGAAGACCTTTAGGAATGATTATGAAAAAAAGAAAATCTTGGGAAGTTTAATCTACAAATTAGTTTTATTTCTTTGTTAAAATAATGAGACATAATAAAAATAAAATATTAAACATAGGTACTTTGTTAAAATAACTTTTTATAAATAAACAAATCCATAAACAAATTGCTTCCTCCACGTCCATTCTCAGTGATGTTGATGCCAGATGCGCGGCACCGCGCGTCCATATGATTTTAGCCTTATCTACTAAACCGATCATCATGAAATTTCACATACAAGTTGTCAGGGGTACAGAGAAAGACATAGGGTACCTTTCATCCAGAAAAAATGAAAAAAACTTTCCACGCAGACAAAATCGCGGGCGGCCGCTAGTCATACTTTGGAAAACCGCGGGGTTAGTTCTTCAAAAAGCATGCCTCTCTCTCTTCTACGTTTTAAGCATTAGTATTTTCAGACTTTATTATATGTGTAAGTAGAGTATGACTCTATGTAGGAATCTATTAATTATTATAATGTTTTAGAAACTCTAAAGAGCGTTACACTCTAAATAGAACTAATTAGACTCTTAATAGAGAAATATAACTTTTTACCGGATATTAGATAATCAAACGAGGATAAAAAATTGAATATACATATTTAAATATTTTTGACCACTTATTTATAAAAAAAGAATAGCTATCATTACGACAAATTTTCAAGAATATTTTAAAGATTTGTTTACTTGCAAAAAATATACTTATAGCTAATTCATTCAACTAATATTCAGCCAAAGTTTAAGCTGGTTCATGATTTACATTGAAAACCTATAGTTTAACATTGAATCGGCATTGTCAATAAACTAGACGAAAAGGTTAACCATAGCATGTATTACTCCGACCTCGGAATCGACCGCTCCTCATAACCTTCTAATAGAGCCACATTGCATAGTTACGCAACTTGCGGGTTCTGCTTAGTTAGCGAAACCAAGGGGCCAACCGTAAATGAAATGGTAGTTTTCCAGCGGCTGGCCGGGTAAACCAGCCGGGTAAACCGGGCCGGGTCGGGTGGTTAACCGGCCGCTGCGGCGGCGTTATGGTTGACAAGGGCTGTTATGGCTGACGCGTGCGTGCCCCGAACATTTTGTTCGTGTGGCGGCGGTTGTCTTTTGTTTTACCTTTTGGACGCCCTGTCGATTTGGAGGGGTTTATTGGTGGGCTTTTTTGTTCTTTTTATTTGGAAATTTTGTTAACGGTGTAAGTTACAATGATCGATTATTTGAAGTCTGCGTGGGTTGATATCAGTAGGAGCTATACTATTACTTTTGGCCACCTGTGTAATTAAAAAGAGCTGAAGAGATTTTAAGTAAATTATAACACCTGTTAATAGTAAAAATTCTTATTTAATTGAAATATCGGCCCCAAGGGTTTTATTGTCCTTATGTTTAAAAATATATTAGTATTGTGTGATTTTCTGCAGTTTGTTAAACACTTGCTAGCTGACACGTCATAATCTGGCAAGTTGGTTTCGTTTGACGAGGGCTTTGTACTTCTGGCTGGTTCCGTGTTCGGGCTCGCGTGTTGCCACAGTGGTGCCAGGTGGGGCGTTTATCGCCCGTCTTTTGTTTTCACCGTCTACTTGAGCAAATCGTGTGTCAGTTGTTATATTAAAACAAACGAATGACGAATAATTTGATCTGACTAAAAACACGTCGCTCTGGCTGTATTTGAAAACACTGCCATATGTGATGTGACAGAGTGTTACACAAAACGACTGTGTTACAATAATGGTTTTGTGTGTTGTTGTGTCAGCAACTCCTTCGTAAGACTGGCCACATACAGACGGAATTTTGATTCGGAATTCCGAACGCAGCTAATCCATACAAATGTATGGCACAGAGTAACTAATAGTGTCTAGGGACCTACCACACACATGCAGGATTTTTCCGTTCGGAATTTTCATATATTATCGATATTCCGTTTCGGAATTCCGAATTAGATACCGTCTGTTTGTGGCCACGCTAACTCCTGGAGTGCTGAATGTAGATTGGTTTGATGTGAGATTCTGTTAATTTATACCGTGATTTGTTCCAAGTGAATCTTCTGTCTACTCTATAGTTTGTGCTATATGGAAAAAATGGAAACTATAAATAAATTCGCGAAGTATGTAGTGTAGATTTAACCCTTTCATATCGGTGTAAAGTCGCGTTATGACTGTCACTGGTTGGCTAACGTCGATTTATAATAATAGCTAGACGCTGTCATAGTTAGTAACTCTAGCTAGATCGAAATGCTGATAGAACACAGAAAATGTTAATCGCTGATTGAACCGAAAAGCGCTTTTCGCAAGCTCTAAACGCATAGAATAAAAGACTGCTAATGAGCGCCTCGAAGTCCGAACAATGCCGCCAACTTTTTCTTAAAAAATATATATCAGCAAAGGCGTTGTACCGTATGCAGCCACATATTCGAATAAAGAACGTCTCAAAGGAGGATTTTTATTCAAATGGCCGTACGACCGCGGCCCCGCCCCCGCAAAGACGTCTGTTTCCCGACTTTTCCATTGGCTGCCGGTAGGGGGCGTCTCCTCAAGTCTTCGAGACTAACTTTTCATTTGCACAGCGAGAATATCGCGAGATTAAAGCGAAGTTCCGCTTGCGGTTTTCAGATGTTCTTTTTTTATTGTAAAAGCAATATGCAGTAGATCTTGTTTTAGTAATGTTTGGAGGTTGAACTAACGAGTTTCGGGAATTCGGTGGTGTGTTAATATTAAAGATAGTTTACAAATAAATAACAGGAAAATGATTCTTACAATATTTGCTTTACAACCTCTTTCTTTTTATTACTTGTTCGAACTATTAAACAGTAAAAAAGAAAACAAAACGTCCTTAAAAACCTTAAAAAACAGCTCTAAAAACAAGAAATAATTTTCAAATAAATTAATTATAAAAAAAGTCTATTGAAGTCGGCTGGGGCCAGAGGTAATTTTTGACTTTATAATAGTGTCGTTTTCTCAATAAGTATAACCCAGAAAATTTATCCATTTTACCTTGCAAAAGGTCGGGTATCCACTATTTTGGGATAATATGTTATAAAGGTGTAGTAGCCCTTAATCAAAAATCCAAGATTGCGACCTTGGGGTCTTGCCGCGGGCTCTGCCATGACCAATGAAACATTTCGACGTTTTTCAGTTTTTGTTAAATAAATTCTAAAACTTCATTTTACAGCAAAGTTGTTTCTAGATCTACCTAGATCTAAGAATTAACAAGACTAAATATGCTAAATATGCTATGATAGTTTCCAAGATAATATGGTATGTTATTCTTCAAAATATGGGTACTTAGGGCTCATTCCATAAAATTTCAATTTCTTTCACATTTTATGATAAATTATTCCTAAACTTTTGGTTTTACGATAAAGTTGTTTTCTAGAGGAATTACAAATGAGCTAGAATTTGGTTTTATAATGATCTTTTTAAATGAATATTCCCATGATAAACTTAATGAATAATTCAAAGTATGAGTAGTTATAGGCGTGTCATCCATTGCAAATAAAAACCCTAAAAATCAAAACGCGATATAAAGCTGCAATTTTGGCGGGTCTATGTTATTTGGACCCATTAGGAGTGAGTGAAACTAAGTTTTGCAATTGAAAAAGTTGTGCTTTTTTCGTAATGCGTGAAAACTGAATTTTTTTCAGAATTTCTTCAGTTTTTGCAGTTCAATTCATATTCTTTGTAATTCTAATTACTCTAGAAATCAATTTTGCTGTAGAATTTTAAAAGTGAAACTTTTGGAAGTTATTCAACGAAAAATGAAAAAACATCGAAATTTTTATTGTTTATGGTCATGGCAGAAGCCGCTGCAGAACCCCAAGGTCGCAAACTTGGTTTTTCGATGTAGGTTTATACCTACTAGGTTTATACCTACTAGGTTTATACCTGTATAACATTTTCAAAAATTATGGATACCCGATCTTAAGCACGCCAGGTACCCCTTATTTTCATAAAATTTTATGTAAATTTTCTTATACCCAGAGTGAGTCCCCATTCTAGCTTTTGTTTATCAACGCTGTGAGTTATATTTGTAATTCTGAATAACATACTTTATTCACGGTGATTTTAAAGCTTCATACTAAATTCTTACAGACTAAGCTTAGAAGACTCAAAAAATATAAGTACATAGTAAGAATATTTACATTTTGATATTAATTTCTGTTTTCTTAACAGAAATTGTTGGGTAAAATAAAACTATTTCAAAGATGGTTTATTTATTTTATAAAGATTCCAAGTTATGAACAGTAACAATTTTAATCGACTCTGTCATTATTTGTTTATATTTTCCTTGAAAATCTTTTGTATTATTAAGTGATCTTTCGATTTACTAACGTTGCGACCTATAAACGTTCAATGTATGCAATAAAAATTTTCGATTTCATAAGTTTTCGGAAACTCGATTGAATACTGAAGCTCAAAGTGAAATAAATTCGGTGACATACTCACTCATTATCATCAAAAATCATTCAACATGTTTTATGCGACGTACCTACAATCCAACCATATTTAAAGCTTGAGCAAAAATCTGGGCAAGCTCGTTCTAACCTCGGCATCTTCTTAGACTGGGTTCTAAATTTTTATGTGGTCATGAGTAAGCCCATCTTCTCTTATATAAAAAATCGGGCAAGAGCGAGTCGGATTCGCACACCGAGGGTTCCGTATCCATCCGTGATATCCTCACAGACTAGTACACGTAACTGTCCCAAACTCAGCGAAATATCGAAAAAATTGCTATTCCATGTGTATGACCATTTATAACAAATTGCTATTTAGCTTCAAAGATACTCCTACTAGTCGATTTAAATTTTTATTGCGCAAATGGTTAGTGGACATGGCATTCTACTCAATTGATGAATTCTTAAGACAAGATAATAAATAATTGTGTAATAAATAAAAAAAGAATTTATGGTCGATAAAAGATTATAAAAGGTTTGAAATTGGGTTTTAATTTTAATATTTGTCAATAAATTAAAAAAAAAACTACCTTACTGTCGGAGGCCAAGATCCACTTCGGGTCCCTGGGCCACAGCAGTAAAAGTAAGTAAGTACCTTACTATCAGACGACTACAACAAATTTAATAATTAATATGAAATTACATTATTTAATTTAATCCTTTATAACATTAATATTTTCTGTTTATATTTGCTGCTACTTAAGTTGGCTAAATAGGTTAAGCTTCTGAATCACCTACTCTTAAGATCTCCATTTGTACCCTATTTAAAGCAAATAAAGATATTTGTATTTGTATTTGTATTCGTACCATCATAGTATGAATACACTGCAGTACATCATCTGTGAAAATTTCATCAGTCTAGCCTTCACGGTTCGTGAGATACAGCCTACAGACAGACAGACAGATGGACAGCGGAGTATTAGTAATAGGGTCCCGTTTTTACCCTTTGGGTACGGAACCCTAAAAATGAAGGAGTGACTGACAGACCAACGCCCAGCCCCAAACCACTGGACCTAGAGACTTGAAATTTTGTACTTAGATACATATAGATACTTTATACAGTGAAAACATCCACTAAGAAAGGATTAATGGAATTCTACTATGGAGGTTCAAAATTTGAATGGAAAAAAAATAAACATGTTGACTTGAAACTTGGTAGGAGTACTTCTAAACACAAATAAGTAAACACGTGTTTCGTGGTTTTCCAAAACTCAATCCCTAAAGGGAAAATTGGCGTAGGTAAATGAAACAAAAAAATCGATATGGATGTCGTTATTGAGGTTTTATGGGATATTGATTGCGAAAATGGCATTTATTTTGAAGGCCAAAGGGTTGGGCATAATTCAACGCATAAAGAGGTGAAATCGAGTTCAAATTTTGTATAGAAAAATTATATAATAGACATTCGACTTGAAACTTTAGGAGCACTTCTATAAAACTAATAAGCAAACACATATTTCGTGGTATTCCGAAACTCAACCCCTCAGGGGATAACTGGGTAAACGAACCGCAAAAAGGAATACAGATATTCTTATTGAAGTTTTAGGGGATGTTGATTGCAAAAATAGCATTTATCTTGAAGTCCAATACGGTGGTCATGATTCAACTCCTAGAGGAGTGAAATGGGCTTCATATTGTATATGTTAGGCTTAAAGACCGATTTCGGTATTTGAGCGAAAAAAACGCTCACGACGCGTTTTGGTCACTGCCAAAATGCCACAACGCGAAATGTGTGTCATGGCTCTTATAAAAACGCCTAGAACGCGTTGTGGTAATCATAGAAATACCACAAAGCGAAATTCGCGTCGTGGTCAACATACAAACGACCACAACGTGTTGTGGAAATGTAGAAAAGCCATGACGCGTTCTGAACACTAGTTGGTGCAAACATAACATGACGGACAGTCGAAGACGACGACAGACGCGAATTTCACTTTGTGGTATTTCTATGATTACCATGCACAACGCGTTCTGGGCGTTTTTATAAGAGCTATGACACGAATTTCGCGTTGTGGCATTTTGGCAGTGACTAGAACCCGTCGTGAGCGTTTTTTTCGCTCAAAGAATGAAATCGGTCTTTGAGCCTAACATATATACAAGCCATATTGAAGAATAATATTGAATAAACATTTCAACTTAAAACTTCGTAGTAGTACTAAAAACTAAGCAAAACAAGTATTTTGTGATTTTCCGGAAATAAACATCTTAATCCTTCAAGCCCCGGAAAACGAGACCCAAAAGCACAGAGGAAATAATCACTACGTTTTACCCAAAAGATTTTCCATTGTTTTGATAAATTTAAGAATAAATGGGGTACATAAACCTAAAAATCGATATGGATGTCGTTATTGAGGTTTTATGGAATGTTGATTACGAAAATGGCATTTATTTTGAAGTCCAACACGGTGGTCATGATTCAACCTATAAAGAGCCCAAAATTGGGGTCCAAATTTTGTATGGAATATACGAAACAGAAACGGGAATGAGTACGGGAACGGGACGAGAACAGGGACAAACAGCAACGGAATATGGATATCCTACTGAAATTATAAGTGTAAAGTCTGTTCATCCTTACTTGTCTTATTTAGTTAACAGTTTTTGACAGTTGTCATACGTCTTTTATACTTAAATCGTTTTTTTTATTAAGGTAGTAACTTTATGAACTTTATTGTTGTTAATTTATTAACAATTTATTTCGTAATCTATGTGTGGAAAACCATTTGTTGTATTTTATAAATGATTATTTCAATAAAGAGTTGGGTGAAGATTGTTTACCATATAAGACAAGTAAAGATGGACAGACTTTAAAAGTTTGAATGTTTGGATGTTTGTTATTCATTCACGCAAATAGTTTTGCTATTTATCCCAGTCCAACTCCATGGTTCCCTAGGAATTTTCCGAATGTCCACGAGGATGAAGTCGCGGGCAAAAACTAGTATAGTGTAAATAAACAAGTAATTTTTGACTACATGAACGGCAAACAATCATAAATGTCGTCTTTCCTATTTATTTAATCAATCATCAGAATTAACATCAGAACTATTTATTTTTATTTTTTATTTTTTATTTTTATATCAATTATGTAGATTCATCGATAGAAACGCAATTTTACTGCGGTTTAGAAGGATATATATTAAATTGAGATAAAGAAATTTTCCATTTTTTTATTTGTCTTGTTACCCTAGATTTCTTTTTATGTTAGATCAAAATCCCAGGTTCAAACAGCTTTTGATTAAATTGGCCAAATGGTTTGTCAGAGTTCCATACCGAAAGGGTAAAAACGGGACCCTATTACTTAAGACTCCGCTTTCTGTCTGTCTGTCACCAGGCTGTATCTCATGAACCGTGATAGTTAGACAGTTGAAATTTTCACAGATGATGTATTTCTGTTGCCACTATAACAATACATACTAAAAAAAGAATAAAATAACTATTTAATGGGGGCTCTCATACAACAAAAATGATTTTTTGCATTTTTTTTATATTAATAACGACAACCGGTAGACGATTGAAATATTCACAGAATATTAAGTTGTGTGTTGACTTTAAACATAAATTATTAAATTAAAACAAAAAATATTTAAAGGGACTAGACTCGCACTTGGCCGGATATTTTCTATCAATGTTACAAGTTCAATGATAATAAAAAAAAAACCGGTCAAGAGCGAGTCGGACTCGCGCACCGAGGGTTCCGTCATCATCATCATCATCATATCAGCCGCACGACACCCACTGCTGGGTATAGGCCTCCCCTAAGGATCTCCACGACGATCGGTCCTGCGCTGCCCGCATCCAGTGGCTTCCCGCGACCTTCACCAGATCGTCGGTCCACCTTGTCGGGGGCCTACCCACGGAGCGTCGTCCGGTGCGCGGTCGCCATTCCAGAACCTTTCTCGCTATGTGTCCTGCCCATTGCCACTTCAGCTGAGCAATCCTTCGAGCGATGTCGGTTACTTTAGTTCTCCTGCGGATCTCCTCGTTTCTGATTCGATCACGCAGGGAAACGCCGAGCATGGCTCTCTCCATTGCACGCTGGCTGATCTTGAGCCTCCTTATGAGACCCATAGTTAGCGACCACGTTTCACTGCCGTAAGTCATCACTGGCAACACACACTGTTCATAGACTTTCGTCTTGAGACACAGGTAAATCGGACGCGAAGATTTTTCGAAGCTTCCCGAATGCTGCCCACCCGAGTTGGATTCGACGAGAGATCTCTTTCTCAAAGTTGGACTTACCTAACTGGACTGCCTGTCCTAGGTATACGTAGTGGTCAACAACTTCAAGAGTAGTGTTCCCAACATGAACTGGAGAGGGTACAGCATGGCCATTTGACATAATTTTCGTCGTATCCATGTTCATCTTGAGACCCACTCTTTGGGAAGCACCACGGAGATCTTCGAGCATTATGTTCAGGTCTTCCATGGTCTCAGCCATAAGGACTATATCATCGGCAAAACGAAGGTGTGTTAGGTACTGGCCATTAATGTTGATGCCGAGTCCTTTCCAGTCCAAGAGCTTAAAGATGTCCTCCAAAGCAGCTGTGAACAGTTTCGGAGAAATAACGTCTCCCTGTCTCACACCACGCTGCAGTTGGATAGGACGTGTGCTCTGGTTCTGTACTCGGATCGACATGGTGGCATTTTTGTATAAGTACCTCAACACCTCGATATACCTATAGTCGACTTGGCACCTTTGGAGAGACTGCAGCACCGCCCAGGTTTCAATCGAATCAAAGGCTTTCTCATAATCCACGAATGCCAAGCATAGTGGCAGATTATACTCTTCGGTCTTCTGTATAACCTGCCGCAGCGTATGGATGTTGTCTATGGTGCTAAAGCCTTTTCGAAATCCGGCTTGTTCGGGAGGTTGGAAGTCGTCGAACTTGCGAACGAGACAATTCGTAAGGACTCTCGAAAACAACTTATAGACATGGCTCAGAAGTGAAATGGGTCTGTAGTTCTTTAAGAGGGACTTATCACCCTTTTTAAAGAACAAAATCACCTCACTTATGTTCCATGCCTTCGGCGTTCTGCCGTCGACGATGACGGAATTGAAAAGCTTCTGGAGGACTTTAAGTATCGGCTTACCGCCCGCTCTCAGAAGTTCTGTAGTGATTCCGTCGTCACCCGCCGCCTTGTTGTTTTTCAGCTGTTTGAGAGCCATACTAATCTCGTACATGCTGACGTCCGGGATATTTTGGGTATAGTGTCGGGTAAGCTTGGCTCTGGGGTCTTTAGCCTTGCTTTCAACAGGTGTCTGCGTGGAATATAACTGCCCATAGAAACTCTCGATCTCCCTCAGGATTTCAGGTTTCGATGAGATGATGCGTCCGTCGTCAGTTTTCAGCTTCGTCATCTGGCTTTGCCCAATAGACAGATCTCTCGCGAACACTTTCCGTTCCGAGGGTTCCGTACCATCATAAATATAAATATTTGGATATGTTACTTTAGTACAATCTTTCAAAAGTAGGATAGACGGCGGACAGGCGAAAAGGTGGATGGGCGAACAGGCGGACAGGTGTAAGGGCAAATAGGCGGACAGTTAATTTACAAATCTTAACCACAGCTGCTTATGGTGACTGAAAAACGAGTGGCTGACACTCCACGCACTTGCAAACGTTTATATTCTTGATGTATTTGACTTTCGCGTCCGCTTCAGCTTCCGCTTCCTCGTCCACTCACACTTACCATCACCGTAACCGACAATCTTTTGATTTATCTATCCATCGTTTCCTTTCCCCTTATAATTTTTAATCGTCATCGTCAGCCTAAACACAAAGGATTATGCCGATTTTACTATACAAGCTAGGCCATGATGCGCTTTAATGAAATTACCAAAATACTATAGTAATTTTATAGTGATTGCGTGGGAAGAATATCATTAAAATATAATGCGGGAAAAAAGAGAAATCTCAATCTCAAGGAGCCGTTTGGGGTTACATTTTCCTATTATATGACATTTTGTTATCTACCCCTTTTTGACATGACATGAGTCTGTCACAGATATGTATGGTTAATGCGCATCATGGCCCAGAATGCGGCATGATCCTTTGAACATCCTAGCTTTGAAACTAAGAGACCATATAAACTTTCATCCCCTATTTCATCCCCTTAGTCTAGTGGGTAAAATATCTCTAATCCTTTCTTAGTGCTCACCTACACCATGAAAGGTATCTACCCTCCAAAAATGGTGTCTTTAATTTCAGCCGTTAGAGCTCTAGGCATATCCCAACAATCAATCACCAATCAATCAATCAATTTAGAGTTTTATATGTATAGATTTTATTTACTAGCGAACCACTTTCGCTTCGCTTCGGTTCCTTCCTTTTTTTGCCAATTTCGACCTTCCAACAACACCCGAAAAGAAAACAAATGCCTTCCAGTCGTCCTCCCTTGGTCCGAAAGTCTGTTTCCATCCCGTTCGAGTCCCGTCATCGGTGTGAGAAACGCGCTGATGGTTAATATTTACTCTTAAATGATCGATTAGCGATTGGTCTGCTGGAATGCACACCGTGCTTGTTTTACTCTATGACCCCCTGTCATGCGGCGTGACATACCATAGAAAAAAATTACTTGTGACATACCGCCATGTTGCGGAAATATTTAGAGCCAAATTTATTCTTTTTTAATTATTTTTAAAAGTAATTAATTATAAAAATATTTGAAGAGATCTGAATAATTAATAATAATAAATATTGATATTTTAAAAATATTTTGTGGCGCGATTATCTCAAAGATAAATAAATATTTGTGATTAGCTAGCGCCATGGCAGATTTAAGAACTTCATTTATTCATGTGACCAAAATTACTTTTTATTTTAATAACTCGTTTGGTAAATTAAATAATAATGTAATCTTTATGGAAAACTAGCGGCCGCCCGCGACTTCGTCTGCGTGGAAAGGTTTTTTGCTATCCTTCGGGAACTATACTTTTTTCGGAATGAAAGGTACCCTATGTCCTTCTCTGTACCCCTGACAACGTGTATGCAAAATTTCATGATGATCGGTTCAGTAGTTACGACGTGAAGGCGTAACAAACAAACAAACAAACGGACTTTCGCATTTATAATATTAGTAAGGATAATGAAAGTAATTCATACAGTAACCTAACAATTGGTTTTGTTATATCTCAAAGGGATTTTGCAGTGTTTTCGATGGAAGCTCTTAGGTAAGGCGGCTTGACTTTTTCAGACACTTTCAATCCAACAAATCATTATATTTCAACCAATTTACACAAAACTTTGACAAATAATATTCATAAACCTGCTTTGTTGGTAAAATATACGTTATAATAAACATTATCACTAAATTTCAATTCAGTTTATAAGTCAATTAGAAGTTGAAACTATAACCGCGCATACCATTGCTTAACCTCGATGATTGATTACGTATTTTAATTGCTATTTTTTATGATTTAATTACAAATGTAGAATTTTGAGATTTTTCCCTGTAAGTGTAGTATAAGACGATATTACTTAGCAAATTTTATAGTTCTAGGTCAACGGGAAGTACCCTATGAATTTTGATTCCTTTGAGAGTATCAAAAATGCGTTTTTGCGGCATAAACGGCAGTATCTTTTCTTTACGATAACTTAGAAGCTTGATTTTTTCACAGTTTCAAGGGCCCGTAAACCTTAGTATATGGTTTAAATTTCAATTCGATACCTCCACGCGTTCCTGAGATAAAGGGTCTTGACAGACAGACAGACGGACGGACGGATAGACAGACGGACAACAAAGTGATCCTATAAGGGTTCCGTTTTTTTTTTCTTTTGAGGTATGGATCCCTAAAAATGCCTATAATAAGTTGTATTTACAATTGAAATAATTGAAAAACTCAAAACAACATAAAAATAAAATTGAACATCTCACTAATTTATCCTACTGATTTTAATTAATATTATGTAGAGTGGAGGTTTTGATGTATGTTACTGAATCACACAAAAAAAAACTGAACTGATTTGAATGAAACTTGGTAGGTACACAGATAAATCAAAGCCTGAGTAACAGTACGAGGCATGTATCTTGAAATTTTTTCGACGTAGTGGGTATAAGTTTGAGCATGTGCTTTTGTGAGCGACCATACCGCGCGCCCCTCTCCCGCCGCGCGCACCCCTCACCGCTACGCATGCCCAAAATACGCATTCAGCGCAATCCCCACCCAATTTCAAGATATATGCCTCGTACTGTAACGTATATGATAATTTTTATTTTAGTTCTGTGTTCTTGTGAGATGATTATGTCTATGCACCACGCCGACAGAGTCGCGTGCGAAAGCTTGTCACTTGAAAGTCCCTATTAGTACTTATCTTTTGTTTCGGTTGGTATTGGTTAAATATTAACCAATACCAACCGAATTATACCCTTAACATACAAAAATAATAGTAATTATTTTTGTATGTTATGGGTCCATGATAGGAAAACATGGTTTGTGGGGGTTATAATTTTATATATAAAACGCAAAGTTGTAGCCACAAAAAATACATACAACAAGCTAAAGAGATTCTCTAGTAGCTACAAGTATTAAATTGCGTATAAACCTCACAGATGAATGTTAAAAAAATAGAATAATTATCATTAAAAGCGCTTGCGTAGGGTCATTGGCGTAAATAATAGCGGAAACGTATTGAATTTTACATAAAAATATACTTTAACGTATTGTGAAGTAGCTCCAATAACTTTTTCAACAAAGATAATTGTGATTGTGAAATATAAAGATAATGATGAAAAAACAACGAAAAAGTGCAGATGTGGGGTTATTTTCCATACTCTTTACACGTAAAGAAAAAGACAGAGACTAATATTTCCGAATAACCGAGCCATAATGTCTTTTGATCCATCTAAATTTAGTTTCGCTACTTAGTATGATATTGCGCAAAAAGAGGGGTGTTACAAGTTTAACGTGTGTGTTTGTCTATCTATGGTATCGTAGCTTTCAAACGAATAGAGCGAATTTTAATGCAGTTTTTTTGTATGGCGTTCGCAATACAAAAAATACTTACAGAACTTACGCCATATGGAAGTTGCATCTTCTCAATTTATTTAATAACCATGAACGCTAATGTTCTAAAACTTTTATGCACAGATGTTTTAGTATGCACATATTTTAAGTGAAAAAAATAAGTTCCTATCGGCTAAGTTACAACTTAAATAGTTGAAACTTTGGTACCGACTAAAGTCGGTCATTTCTGCTAACAAAAAAAGGATTCACTTTTAATGATTTTTTTACGTTAAGGAAAGGAAATCAGACATATTTTTTTTGCTGATAGTTGGACATCGTAATTCAAAATAACTACAAGCAACTGAAGCATCTTTAACATCATAAAAGATAATGAGAAACTCTGTGTGTGAGATAAAATCAGCAAAAATACTAAACCCTTCTTTAATATTAAAAAGAAAAACCTCCTTGAAAAACCTGAAAATAAAAACAAAAACAGCTTCAAAATTAAACAGCTCTAAAAATCAAGAAATAATTACCTATTCAAATCTTTATTACTAATAATCTTATTAGTATGTTATACTTATGATATCATAATAATGTCTTCTGAAGTCGGGTGGGGCTGGAGGATATTCTTTTTTTAATCTAAAATTCCACCCGACTTTATTAGTAATACTATTGCGGTGCTAATATAAATAATCTTAATCAATTATTTGATTTTACAGATTTTCAGTAGGTTTGTAGGTACTCAAGGTATACCAGTAACGTTAAAAGTATTGTCTTTGCATTACGCATTATATTAAACGCATACTTGAGAACACACTTTTCTTATTTATTATTATGTGATAATTATGTAATCACATTTCACAAACGACAGCAAAAAAGAGTGCGTATATGACATTATAAGTTGTATGACAGCAAAAAGCACAAAAATCAGCCTTTCGCGCAGGTAAAAGTTTGCAAAGAATTGTTATTCGTTGAAGAAAGTTAACTTTCTTAAGAAGGGCGGGCACTGGGGCGAACTGTCCGCCGGATCTCCCGCCCTCCTATTGACATTCAAAGAGCCCCTTTGCAAGTGCGAAAAAGTTCGAAGCACTTTTCAATGTCACTAGGCTCCCTCGTGTTTGATGTAAAACTTTTTGAGGATATTGCCGTAACTTTTACTAAGAAACTTTGTGAAGGTTTTTGATTGTTTGTGGTTGACTTTGTTTACTTGTTTTAATATGTAATTAATTAAGTATCCGTTTGTTATCAGTGTTAACACATAACTGCACCTTCAGCACTCACCGCGCCCGCTGCGGCCGACGAATCGCAAGTCATTAAACTTCGCCACTTGATTCTTCATCACCGCCGAACTGTTCCTCAGCTCTGCACAGCAGTTTTCATCATTCCCCGCACGCACTGTCACCAAAGTTCCGTCGCCTATGTCTCCTAACGCAACTACTTTGAATGCAACAGGCAACGTCTTGTTCGACCGCCAATGGGGAGGCAGCACCGTACACACGAAGTGGGGACTGCCAGTTCGAACCAGTTCCCCAGGGTGTTCGGACAAGAAGTCGCCCAGCGTCCGTTCCGCCAGGATGTCGGACGTCATCTTGGTGTAGGTCTCGTGGAGGAGCGTAGAGCTGGTGTCGGGCGACACGGCGCCGGTGGTCGCGCCCGTGAGGTGCATCCTCGCGACGCGCGCGCGCTGCGTGCTGCACATATAGTCCAGGCCCGCGGCGGCTACATGTCACGCATCCCGTCGCGTCGGCAGCCATCGAGAGCACGCGCCACCTTCGCTCAGCACTGCCATCTCGCACTTCCACTCACTTCCTACCCGACTCGTTGCTAGGGAACGAGCGCGTGGCCACTTGACGCGGTGACGTCACGGCGGCCTTGCCACACTTTTTTCCCCGGTGAATGAAAAGTTCGGCGGCGCAGCGTACGAGGGACGCGAGGGGCCGATTTTTTCCGACGCCGAGGGGTGGTTCCCCCGCGCGGCGAAAAACTTTTTCACTAGTTTCACTGTCGGCGGCACTTTTTTCGCACCGTGTATTTACGCACACACGAAGCTCTCACTTTCGATGTGGTCGTGTTCGACTATTTGGAATTCCGTTTTCGCTTTTGGCGGCGTGAGTGATGAATAGTTTACGCGAGGGTGAGAGTGCATGAGATGCGTGCGCCCGCGAGCTCGGTTGTGGTGCGACTCGCGTGGGGTGTTGCGGTGGCCGTTCACGGTGGCTATTAATACGCGGCGTACGTCCGCGCCCGTCGACTTCGGACAAAGTTTCGCGGGCGAGTCGGTGCGGCTCCGCGGCGAGCGAGAGGCGGCGACGGCGCGGGCGCGACGGGCGGCAGAGCGCACTTTGCGGTCGGGGTGGGTTGGGTTTAAAGCCGCCGAAGGATAAAACATACAAATAAACACGTGTTCGCGCCGGCGCGAGTGAGAGGTGCGCCGAGCACGGCGGTGCAAGAGGGACGGCGCACCTCTTGCGGCATTTAGCTGCCAGCGCGCTCGCCGGCGAGCGCTCGCCGAACTGCCGGAGTTATACAAGTAGAAACTTCAGTACAAAGTTTTGTCAAGTGCTACAAAAGTATGTTCTATGCGACCCCGAAGTATAAGCACCTAAATATAGCTGGAAGTGCATGTGACCAAAATTTCAGTCTTCTAAATTTTTACCAAAAAAAAAACTGATCATAAAGAAAGTGCAAATTATATATTAACAAAATACTTAGAAAAGTGTCTAAAGTAATTGCTGTTGTGTCTAGTAAAAATGCATCCAATAAAATAAAATAAAATGTACTTAAAATTAATATAAATACCAATGAATAAATATAATAGCGAAATTTATTTAAAATGACTCTTTCATATTCTTTCATATTTCGATGCATAGTGCATTTTGTGAAATAGAAATGTAGTATGCGAAAATGACAGCTGCGACCAGTGGACCGAATGGGTGGTCAGCTAACGCCAGGAGCTAGAGTCCTTAATAAATTCAAGAAAAAAATCCGCGCTTGTATATTGCTGACATTAGTTTTAATTTATTTTTAATTTAAATTATCATGTCTAATGAAGGTTTCCCGTACAACGTTCAATCATTCCTTAGAATGTTAAAAAGTTTAATTTCATACAGACAAAGTTATTGGTTGACATTTTTTTTATTTTACCCAGATGACAGTGACCAAAAAATGTTATTAATTCGTAGTCATTCTCAGTATCTTGCTGAGAAATCTTCTGTTTTAGTGTAATTTTATCTTAAACTTAAATTGCTAATTGAAATTCGTAGTAGGTAAAAAAATATATAAATAAATTACGAAATCTAGTTAGGTGCATCTACAATGACATGGAAAATTAATTTTTATTACACCTTGTATTCTATTAATAATTACTTTGTCGTGAAGACATTAAAACATATTAGTGTACCTTAAACATACATCTATTGCTAGGCTTAATATTATTTTATTTATTTATTACATCTCAAACAAGTATCTACACACCTACACATTATACGAATCTCTGCGGTCTGTTGTAGTAAAACTGTGTTACAGGCCGCAGAGGCTTTCCCAATATGACATGTCAATGATTTCCTAGCAGGTATAAATTTCAACAATAAAATTCATTTATTAATAATAATTCTAACTCCTATTAATCATAGTATTAGAGCGACAAATAAAACAACACTATCTCCAAGACTTCAAAGGTTCATATTCGACATATCCAGCTTTCATCGTATCCAGCAAAATAATCCTTATCTTAAAGCAGCAAAGTAACTTTTTAGGTATCAGATAGTGGGTACCCGAAAACCAGAGCGTGAAGGGCTTTAATAGAGGGGCGCAAACTCTGTCAATGCATTGTTGTCCAGAATTTATTGCTTGCACTGTGTTCGTGCGTAGCAGACATGCTACGAATATCTGCTACGAGCTTGCTACGAGACTACGAGATTAGGTGACCATCAGCCATTTTAGTGTCCCCACTGCTGGGGCACAGGCTTTTCTTATGGGTGGATAAGGAGGTAGGGCCATAACCCACCACATTGAAAAAAGCTCTATCATAACTGGTGTACTAATTATTGCTGTACAAAAGTTTGATACATCTCTATTATTTGCAAATAATGATGTTTAATAATAAAAGTAACCGCAAACATAAAAGTAACCGTAACGCATGGAAAAAGGTGTATGGAAAAAATAATTATCAAGGAAAATCTTTGTTTGAGTATTTCATTTTTATGGCTCTTATTAGTAGTATACTCAAATAAAAACATCCGATCCGCTTAAAAATAACGACAACCTAAACATAAATACTTATTTATACATTGGTAAGTAAAACAATAATCAATACCTACTTTGGAATGTTAATATTGATCTAGGGTAAGTCAATTAGGTATAATGAACAATGCTTCTACATACACCTTAAAGCCGACGAGCCGAGGACTTAATAAAGCTATGCAGATCGGTCGGCCATCACCAAATATTGATGGAGGCCTACATCAAGGGTTGGCAGTGAAGAAAATCTTAGAATAAATTATATAAACAGGCAGAAATGAAATTATGGAAAAACAGTTTTCTTTCTTGTCTGCTTTTCTTATCAATTTTACATGCGTGTGTTAAAAAACCGCGCTATTATCCGTTAAAAGTGTTTTATTTCATGTCCAAATGTGTATTTAGAGTTAAACAAAGTTTTTAATAAATAAGATAAGTTAAAAGAGAATGCGTCATCGAATCGTTAGTTTTGGTAATATAATTAAATTAATAGGCTAGATAATTAACAATTATAAGACAACCACTCATGCTTGTCCCAAATTAATTAGAGCACTTGTGTAATAAAAATCGAAAACAACAGCGGAACCACAAACATCAAGCAAGACAATACAGAATAGTTCGTTTTAGGGTTCCGTACCTCAAATTGAAAAAACGAAACCTTTATAGGATCACTATGTTATCTGTCTGCCTGTCTGTCAAGACCCTTTATCTTGGGAACGCGTGGAGGAAACGAGTTGAAATTAAAACCATATACTCAAGTCTACAGTTCCTTCAAACTGTGAAAAAATCAAACATCTAAGTTTACGTAAAAAATGATACGGCTGTTTTTGCCTCAAAAACGCATTCTTCGCCACTCTCAAGGAAATCAAAATTTATAGGGCACTTCCCTTTGACCTAGGCCTATGAAATTTGCCAAGTAATATCTTCTTATATTACAAGTACAAGGAAAAATCTGAAAACTATAAATTTGTAATGAAATCATAAAAAATATAGTCGTTATCTGTATTAAAGTACGTAATCAATCATCGAGTTTGTACTGAACCCTCAGTGGACGAATCCGACTCACACTTGTCCCGTTTTTCTACATTGCCTTGGCCGGGGATGAAATCCGCGACCGCTACACCCAGAGATGGCGAAACTTTGAAAACCGAAGTGCAGACAAACTCGACCTCGTATTATTCATCACAAATTTTGATCTCCTACAAATTATCAACAAACTCTTGAAAAATTTGGCATGTCTAAAATGACCGACCCTGCTTCAAACATGAAATCAAACCTTTTATTTAAGTCCAGGCTCGCAAGGGCGCATTGTTTGCGATCCGAGGGCAAGGGAGATAGTTCAACAACCCTTTGCTGACCAGGGCTGCTGCAGATGTTAACGTAATAATCATGTTTCAATGATGGTTCAATAGTATTCCTATTGTGTTTTAGTAACAAGAACCACAGTATTAAACAATTATAATGAACCAAAAATGGGAAAACCTTTTCTTCGAACTATCAAACTAAACAACTTTTACAATAGGACCAACTCTGAAATCGCGAAAAAAATATCAGCTGTTTCATACAAAAATTAAGGGTAGGAATTAATCGGGTAACAATAAATTCGAAATACTAAGTGGGCGACGGACTGAAGGCGACTACGAATATTGAAAATGGGTGACTTTAAAAAACAAATTGAATAACTAGTTATTCAGAACGGGTGACCAAATTTCTATTTGTGCGACAACCTTAGGGCACACAAAATATTTAAAATTTGGCATATATTTTATTTAAAAAAGGCGACTATTTACCTAATCGAGGTGACAAAATACCATTTTGGGCATTTAAATCAGTAATAGTTACCTACCGGGTATAATAGCCGCCAACTTAGTATTTTTGTCACTCATTAAATTATTTATCTTCTACATGTAGTTGCTCGTTTTACGTATTTTTTGAAATTCACAGTTAGTCACCCGTTTAGTTATTTTGTCGCCAACAAAATAAACCCGCTGCTTGGTTTAGTTTTTAAGTATCCCATTAACAGTTGCCTTTATTATTTCCAGTCACCCAATTAAAAATAACCCAAAAAATTATAATGAAAATTAAAAATACTATGGAACAGCAAATTTTTTTCGTGATTGCAAAGTTGGTTCCCTAGTCACATAGTAAAAGTTGTTCAGTTTGATGGTCCAAGGAAACGATTTTCCAATTTTTGGATCATTCATTAACACCCTGTATATTGCGCAAGAACTGTGTCAAAAAGCAATACTATTGAAACACCATTGGGATACGATTATAACGTTAACAATAACAGAATTAAAGCTCAGCTCCGGTGGTCGCAGAATTATGCTTTGAGGATCATAAGTATAACATTGTTTTAAGGGCGTAAATATTTTCTACTAATGCGAGAAATTTGTTAGAATAGAAAGATGGCTGAACAAATAAATTCGGGATTTGACCCTTACACATTCGCTGCAACTTCGTACAGTAATTTAAATTCGTATAGTAAAAGCGTTAAAAAATATAACTTTTTACAGTATATATTTTGTAACTGATCTAAATTGTATAATGTAAGTAGTTAGTGTAAAAAATATTATCATGGATCTTGATGATGGACTCAACTTTGCCACCTGTTTATATTGGTTTAACAATAGTTCAAAAAGTCTTATTTGAGAAATTTAATCTTAGTAAAATATATTGATATTTTATGATTGATTGATAAAGGTGTCAAATATCTCGTACAAAATAAAGGTAAGTACTCTTTTGTGCAAATTGATAAAAGATTTGTCTTGCTAGAGTTCGATTCAATTAACAAACTTTTATCAAGGTGGCACCCTGACCGAAAGTGCGGTCGCGGTAAATTTTATTTAATATTGTTATAGTAATACACATTTTTAATAAAACTTTATGTGGAATTTTTTAGGGCCCATAGTCTAGTATTTTTGTTTTTGGACAGTATCATTACATTTCCTCGCAGTTACTGCTAGAAGTAGATAAAAAAACTGCTAAAAGTGGCCGTTTTTGACACATTTGTTATCTACTTCTACGAATGACTACGAGGGAATGTAGTGATACATCTAAAAAATACTGGACCTTAAAAATTCCACGTAAAGTTTTATTAAAATAATTTTCTATTAACTATTTATTAAATAAAAACCTCTGAGGGCACCACTTTCGGTGGTATAGCCACCTTAACACACTCTTATTAAAAACTTTTCAGATAAAGATTTATATGCAAAGCGCGTGTAACAAAAGGGCAGTAAGGGGTAAGCAGCCGGGCATTTAGCCGCCAGATTGCAATAAACATAGCCAGTGTGGACGCTGGACACAGCTTGCTGGTACAGAACAACGGAATGCAAGGAGACGACATTTTATTGATAACTTAAGCGCTCCGGTAATGATCATCTACGATTGTCAATTTTTACGTAATTGATGCTAAAATCTATCGTTTCCACGTTCAAAAAATTGAAGTAATTGACAATTCCTCCAACAATGGCATTGACGAAAAAATTGTCAATGGCAATTGATCGTTACCAGCGGCCTTAACATTACAGGTTTTTTACTCAATGAAATAGTATAGATAAATTATAAAAAATCTTCTATGTTACAATTAATAAATAATGTTATCCTTGTTAATTCGCTTTCCTTGCTTGTGAGTTTTAAAACTTTATCAAAGTTTGAAATAATAATTGGAAATACAGATAAATTATTGAGGGATTAACTCTATAATTTTCTATTATTTAGTTTTAAACTGTTTTTTTATTAGTAAGTTCAGTTGGTTTAATTGAAGATACTGAAAATAGGTTTTGCAATATGAGATAATGTAATAAGCACAATAGTTGTTTTTTATTAGGTTTGCTTGAAAGAAAGATATAAAAATAAGAAAATAAACCAATCACCGCGTTATATTTCGTATAGCGGAGGAAAACTTTAACATGACTGACTTAAATTCAAAGATTTTTGTACAATTTGTACAGTGACACATTAAATTGTACAGTGAAACTATGCATTATATCAATTTCACATTAATATCTTTAGACTCGTAGACGCAATATTTGTAAACCGTTTTCACTTCACAAAATGTAAATTGTGGTTATCTTTCATTGGCTTCACTAAAATGCAATGTGTAACACTTTTATTTATTACAAATTTAAAATTAAAAAAAAATGTACTTTAACATTATCTATACGAAATTTTTAACAGTTAAAGCCTGTGTCGTTATTGAAGATCGATAAAGTAATGTGGTAAGGCAATAAGCTTAAATAAATCGGTGGTTAATGAATCACAAATGCTAACAAAAAGTTTTAATTAATTCTATTTATATCGACTCCACACCATCAGAGTGGCAAGGCCCAGTCGGTGCCGTCCGTCGCCCTCGTTAGAGAAGCTAAAATTAATGCCGGCCGTTCTCCCTCTGACGCCGCCCAGTTGTTCTTAAATCTAATTACCACCGCTCCTGCAACCGCCTCGCCTCACGCACAGACTGATTAATCGGCACTCTGAATACTACCTTCTCTGACTAAAACCTACTGCATTACTTCGAGAATTAGGTCACATACTCGTAGAGGCACTTGATTAGATTCAACCGCCTCTGTGGGTTTAGTAGTTCGCCCACCCGTGTAAGACACAGGGATCCTAGATTCGGTGGGGTACAGTTTGTACTCGGTTTGGTTGGTAGTAGGGCTTATTTCAAGTCCGCCTGGCTAACTACCACCATCTTACCTAAATCTGACGCCATAACAACAATTTAAGAAATTATGTGTTCCGGCAGTTAGAGGTAAGATAGCCAGTTCCTCAGTGATGAGGATTCCGGATGTAGTGCGCTTCCACTTTTGGCCTTATCGTCAAGGCCAAGGACTATCCCATTGTACATAAGAAAATAGTTCAAAGATATTCGTCAAAAGTTTCTTTAGGTGTTAATTATCTAGTTCTAAGTAAACAGTATGCAATACTAACAAACTAAATATTTTATTGTGAGTGTACGCATACTAGCTTTACCAGTCGCTTACACTGCGGTGTACAGTTGGCGATAAAAGTGGCATTTTCGGTGGATACAAAGGCGGTATATTAAACCTTTTTTCGGATTGAAGCCAGCATTGTAGCATTCAGTCGGCGGGCCAATTAAAATATTTAACCGTATTGTGGGGATAAAGTGAAGCGAATCGCCATTTTAGGCCCCCCATCCAACTTTTTAAACTTCCGCAAACATGTGAGGGAACGACTAAAACAGAAGTTGAGCGCCAGTTTAGAATTGTTTCGTAAAAAAGAAAGTTTAATTTCTACATTTTAAAACAAAGTCGGACCTGTTAGGGATAATGGCTTGAGCGTGTTCCTTTCAAATGCTCGTGTTATTAGTAAAACAAAGCCTTTCGATGAGGTATTCTGAAATGTTATCTGCCGTAAACAATTTTTTTTCAATAGGTACAATATTCGGATTCGTCAAAAACAAGTTTTTCAAAACGTTTCCTGCAAAAATAGTTATACCGATTCCACACGTTGGCCACAATATTGTAAAATTGATCGTACCTACGTTCCCGGTTTTGTAAGAAATGCTTCAGAGGTTCTTTTGATAAATATCACGATAATTTAGCCAATTTGAAGCGTGAAATTATAAACATTTGGTTCCCGCAGTGGGGTGGATCCACTCATGATTACCTACAGGCAACTTTTACAATGGGGCTAACTCTGATATCGCGAAAAAAAAATCTGCTGTTCCATACATTTAGGCTGAGTAGTATTGCGCTTCTGTATGGAACAGCTGATTTTTTAATTGCGATATCAGAGTTGTCCCCATAGTAAAAGTTGTTTGTAATCTTGAGTGGAACCACCCCACTGCGGGAACCCAATTTTAACTAAGGTGTAGAGTTTTTGAAGTTAGGGCTTGGCGAGTTAGGGCGCGTAGAGTTAGAAGCTTGGCTCTACATGAGGTCTGATAACTTTGTGACAGTTCGAGGTCTTGGCAACATTATTCATAAAATGATTTTGGTGGGATTCATTTGTCCAGATTTTGCTTACCATCTTATTGGATTTTATTTATAATCTAATAAGACAAGCAGAAGCTAATAAGAGAATACAGCAGTATACAGGATGTCCCAAAACTTTGCCACACGGAGGGAAAGTACCTTAAATATTGATTTTATTGAAAGAAGACTTCATTTTGATTTTTAAAAGAATTGGAATTACATTCCGAGATTTTCGAAAAATCGCATGCCTTAACCAGGAATCGAACCTACCAAATTAGAAAAAAAAACAATCTTTTATTTTTACGATACCGATCGAAAGGGTTACTCATTAGGATTGTTTTTTGTTAAGTAACACAGCAGCTTAAACAAAAGGAAGACCATGAAATTTAACATTTACATTTTAATTATTTTGTATTGTATCTATTTGTATAAGAATGAATGCGATTTTCAAAAAAATCTTTGAATGACTTCGCATTTTTTTTAAAACAAAACGAAGTCTTCTTTCAGTAAAATTTCCTATCTTCAATATTTAAGATACTTTCCCTCCATGTGGCAAAGTTTTGGGATAGCCTGTATACTTAAATAAATTATAACAGCGCCATGGATATGCCTGCTGTTAATCTTCTATTTTATGATATCCATGTCGGTGACAAAATTAAAAAAAAATAAGCTAATAAGCCTTATGTTACTTAGTAAAAGAGTTAAGTTAAGCACTAAATACCAAATCCATTATATTTTTAAAAAGGTATGGATTTAAAATATCAAGCTCAGCAGACTGTTAAGTAATTTACAACAGGTTCGTTGCAGGCTAGATAGTTTTTGATGAAGAATGCGACTTAACTTTTCACGTAGCTTAGGGTCAGCTGTGTAAAAAGAGAGAGTATATTTCGAGAGAGGGAGATTATTTCAGTGCCCAAGTTTGTTAATGTGACACCTATACAAGGTGTTTGGTAAAAGCCTTATAAAGCCGAATATGGTAGATAGGGACTATTAAACTTAACAAATTTGACTATGGGACTTACTCTGAAATCACGAAAAAAATCAGCTGTTTCATACAAAAATTAATAAGGAAAACCTCATTCAAAAACCTTGAAAATAATCTAACAATAAAACAGCTTCAAAAATAAATTAATGGCTCTAAAAAGCAAGAAATAAAATATTGAAATCTGCATAATAACTAACTCGAAATTTTGTATGCATATCTTATATTAAACAACGCCTTTTGAAGTCGGGTGGGGAACGAAGGATATTTTTTATCTAAACTAATATCTAAACTTTAATCATGGGTTTAAACCCCACCTGACTTCATAAGACGTTGTTTAATATAAGATATGCATACAAACTTTCGAGTTAGTTATTATGCAGATTTCAATATTTTATTTCTTGCTTTTTAGAGCCATTAATTTATTTTTGAAGCTGTTTTTTTGTTAGATTATTTTCAAGGTTTTTGAATGAGGTTTTGTTTTTATTAAAAACTTTTTTATTTTAAACTTTTTTGTGGTAAGTATATTTGGTTATGATATTATCTAAGTTACAATAGCCTTATGTCAACGGCTCATCACCTTTTACATAGTACTGCTTTTCCCGACGCAGGGGCGTTTATTGTTGAGGAGTTCTCCTGGTACTTCACTATCAGCTCCACTTCACCATATGAATTATGATGAGCATAAATAGCCTAGCAACCATATTAAAGTAATCGTATCGTACCAGTGACCTACTTAGTATTGAATAGTTCCGATGATCATCTATGCTGGTCTTCATCATCAGTTCCACTTCACCAAAATGGTACTTTTCAAAAGCAAATGCACAAGTTACTTAAGAAAATACTAAAATCGCGATAGATGTGCCAATAATATTTGAAGAGTTCCCTCGATTTTCCAGGATCCCATAATCAGATCCTGATTTCATGACAATGGGACCAATTTGAAAGTATATACTTTCAAATAAAAAAAGAATTTTTCAAATCAGTTCAGCCGTCTTCGAGTAATCGAGTAACATACATAAAAAAAAGAAAAAAAAAAAAGATTCCGACGAACTGAGAACCTCCTCCTTTTTTGAATTCAGTTAAAAATATCAAAATGTATGAAACAGCTGTTATTTTTTTCGCGAGTTGGTCCCATAGTAAAAGTTGTTCTGTTTAATGGTCCCTATCTACCATATTAGGCTTTATAAGGCTTTTACCAAACATCTTGTAAGAGATAAAGTTATTAATTTTAGAGGCTAAACTACAGTTTAGCCTGTAAAATTTATTGTACACAATAATTAATCTAATTTTGAATTATACGTGTACATTTACTGCAAAATTAGTTTTCATTCAACTCTAAAATATATTAGTAAATTGATAAACTTTAAAAATGAAAAATCTCATGGTAGAGCTGAGAAATACTAAACAATATCGATCGATGATAAACTCATCGTACAATAAATGTATGTTAGAATTTTAGAGTTTGCTAAAAGCGCAGGGTGGCTAAATGTAATGCCATTGTAGCTACTCAAATGAGGTATAAACCTTTACACCCTCTTTCAACAAAGGTACACGGTTTACTGGATGTTTGGCGTGGTTGCTCCGTCCGAAGAATGTAGATGCAGACAAAAAACGTCTCGGGTTCAAACGGAGGGTCACTGGACTTTGCGAGCCCTCGTTAACACGCCCTGCGGATCTCAAACTGTTCTAAGTAAAGAGAGCCAGGGTCAAGAGTACCCGAAAGCAGTGGATATGTATGACACGAGAGATGGTGAAATTAACATTATCTAATTACTAATAGAGCGGCCGCCTGCAACTTCGTCTGCGTGGAAAGTGTTTTTGATATACCTCGGAAAAAATATTTTTTTTTTGATATGAAAGGTACTCTTTGTCCTTTTTGGTATCCCCGACAACGTGTTTGTAAAATTTCATGATGATCGGTTCAGTAGTTAACACGTAAAGGCGGAACAGACAAACAAACGGACTTTATAATATTAGTAAGGATAAGGACTCTCAGATCAATTCTTAAAATAAAATTGGTAAAAAATACTCATAAAATGACGTACCTTCGGTACGTATAACTAAGTGATTTCATGTAATACGTTGAAGGAAGTAGTTAAAACTACGACATTATAACGACGTTACGACTTTATCAAATACTTTGAGCAAATAAATACCACGCACTTATTTGGCTACTTAAAGGCTTCAACTACGTTGAAAGCAATGAGGACTTATTCTCAATAGTTTGAGGGCCACTGGTTGGTAGCTAGTTATATATAAATCTACATAAAGCTAGCCGCTTAGTCGGCTAATGAAAATGAGCCCTTCTTCCGACTCGACCCCAGTGCGGCGTCTCGGTGACCGTTCGTGTGTTTAGATCGCAATTTATGTGATAGGGTTAACCCTTCACGATTTGTTTTACTAACGTAATCACGCGAGATACTGGACTGTAGTGCTGGTGTGTTTCATCTTTCTTACTTGTTTAACAACTCAGTCAAACGTATGCTCTCATACAAATAAAGAACACATTTTTGGTTAGGTTGAAGTAGGTATTTTTTCACGTCACACAAAATGTAATTTTGAAGTCACACCGCAGTTGAGTAAGTAAAATATGCTTTTGTTAAAAAAGGAAGAGGATTTTTAATTTAAAAAAATGTATGCATCATACAACAAACACGTTAAACTTTTAGTGGAATTTAACCGTATCGGGAACTAATTAGTCCGGGGCAGCTTTAGAAGTCTAATTAGAAATTCCAATTAGATGTTTGGCGTGCCGGGCGCGATCCGGTCCGGCCCGGAACGATTGTTATCCGGGCCAAGTCGTCTTTGATTCGACCGGGCCTCAAGACTGTACATCTTTTTGATGTTACCACTTCCTACGGTGTCTGTACAGACTATGCGCTGTGTTTATTTGGATTAAAAATGATTAAATGCGTTGATTGGTTGTTTATAGTTGTAATATAGTTTATATTGTTCAAATATTTCTGAAGTCTTATTGAAAATTCCAATTACATGTTTGTTGCCGGGTGCAATCCGCTTCGTGGCCCGCAACGATTGTTATGTTATCTGGGTGAAGTAGTCTTTGATTCGACCGGACCAAATACATCTTTTTGATGTTACCACTTCCTACGGCAATTGTACAGACTATAGATTGAGATTATTTTGGAGTATATTTTTCTCATGCTGATTGTTTAATTGTTTTATAAAACTACAGCATATAATCAGAGATTTTTAGCATACACAATGTTATATTGTTTAGTAGTTGTAGTATTTCAAAATAATATAGTTATTAGAAAAAAATTAACTCGCCACCATATGCTTCTCCTCGTATTTTTTTTGTATATTATTATTTAAAAATCACAGTATATAGATAGCGCATATAAGTAACTTTTTCTTAAAAATTGTGTAAAAGTCGATGTCGGTTGTTATTGTTAACATTGATTCTAATAAGAATGCATCGACTTAAATCACCTTATAAGACTTATTTGGGGCTATTAATGTTGATACTTTTAATAGTAAGAACTATATAAAAACACCGTATTTGACGAGAATTAAGGCCCTCCGCTGCCTTGAACGGGATCCCGGCGCGGGCGTCCGTTCCGAGTGCTGTTTCCTGTATATTCATAGAGCAGCGCTGCGTGTGGCGGATTGCCCGCCGCACGCTGCGCGGGCGGTGAGCACGCTTGCGGGTCACGCGTGACGGGTCACGCGAGCGGGGCTGTTTCTTGTATATTCATAGAGCAGCGCTGCGTGTGGCGGACTGCCCGCCTCGCGGGTCCCCGCGACGGGCTGTTTGTCCACGACGAAGAACGGCGCGGGCCCCCGCGACAGGCTCCCGCACCGTGTACCCGCGCCGGGATCTCGCTCAACGCAGCGGAGGGCCTTAATTCCACGTGAACAAAGTCGTGGGAAAAAAGCTAGTCCCTAATAAATAAAACTATCTTCGTAAACCTCCAAATAATGAACGATCACATACATTTGTTTGGTTAGATAGTGTGTTTATTCATTTGACCACATTTAACAGCCGAATAAACCGAGTTACATTTCACTGAATTTCGTTTATGCCCTCCGCCGCTTATTAAATTTCACGTTTAACATTTGTTTATACACTCTATAGATCTTAACTTTATAATGGGATACGGATGTGTAATCAAAATAGAATTTTTGTTTTATGATTCGTAATTAAATGTAAATAAAATGATGGGAAATGAAAGAATTTTTTATAACAACTTTTCGGGTTGCTATAATTTTACACATTACATTAACATTAGTTTATGTACACAAGATATTAATTTTATGGGATACGGAGTGTAATCAAAATGGGAATATTTAAATATAGTTATGTGGAAATAAAAATATTTAAACTACTTATCGCTGTGCTTGCTATATTTTACACGGATCATAGCTCGCGCAATACAACTTCAACCAAACCATAGACAATATACAGGGTTATTTGTAAAACACCAACAACCTCGCACGAGTAGATTACTAACATCATAAACAACAACATTTGTTATTCAAATTTTCCAAAAACAGACAAAAAAAATCCAACTTTTCATACAAAATCGATCAGCTGTTCGGACATGTGTATATAAAGTCGATTTTTTTTTACAATATACTAAACCTTTTTGTACCTCAAATTACTACTGGGCAGGTCACGTGGTACTAAAATTTGTACATTATTATTTGTGTGCACTCTATTGATTGATCAACTTTAATAGTAGTTTATGAAACTGATGCATAATGAGGGGTATTAAAACATGAGTGTGTGTTTAAAAACCGAGCCGTAGGCGAGGTTTTTAATAGTATCACACGAGTGTTTTATTACCAAGTTATGTGCAGTTTCATAAACTACTTTATCTACTCTCATACAATTATTGTGATTGAACCTACAAAATAAAATATCAATGATAAAAAGAGTAGGTAGTTTCTCGACTTTGCTTTAGGTAGGTAGGTTGTACCAAATACTTAGAAACTCTACGTACTTACCTTGATTAAGTATTACGTTTTTCCGTCGCCGCATCTAAAATATCTACTTACTCACTACTATCCGATATTTAGCAAAAGTAAAAATTAAAATCTTTTATTAAATGGCGCGTTTTCTAATAGAAAAAATAATAATGAGATGACTGCATTTCAGCAGAGTAATCGTTACGCTAAGTCATCGATCACCATAGAGTACATTTTAATCATGGAAAGTATGTGAGAATTTCATTGTTTTTTTTTTAATATCGTGGCACTGCCATCTTCTTGGATTTGCCCTGTATCGTAATGAGAAAAAAAGTTATTTTATAGCATACTTTAGTTAACGAAGGTATGTTATAAAATAACTTTTTAATTTTTTCGGTATTGCGTGTATAAAGTATGTCAATATAAATTCGTTTTGAAATTCATAATTCGAATTTTACGATATGAGAGTAGATAAAATGAGTTATGGATGAGTAGGTAATCATAATAGGAATTTTGTATTTGTTATTAAAATAAATGTTCATTTTTTTAATTTACAGCATTTACAAAGCTGATTTTCTTGATAGTTTCTTAAAAGGCGGTAGAATTCTTTACTTTATATTTTTAGTATAATCGTAAGTCTCTACGATGCTAACAAAAGGCAGAAAATGCCTTGTATTACCATTATGCAAACTTACTTTTCTTCTAAAATCTGAGTCAATCATCGTAGTATCTTTGACTGAAGAAGCAGATCTGCTCGCGTTGATTTCCTTTGTATAATACTGAACATACAAACACCATTTTACTAAGCGAAACACAAGTTGCCATAGAGAGAGCCAATTGAGTAGCTATTGCCTATTAAACTATACAAAACATCTCTTATCACCAAAACAGGTGAATCAAAAACAACTTTATTTGAAACAGGGAAAGATGAATTTGCAATGTACTTTTAATTGAGCTTAGGTTTTAGTAATAGGGTTGTCAAGTTTGTGAATTTGCATAAGACGCTGTCAGTTCTTCGGAAGGGTTGAAATCTCGAGGGCTTGTGCTGATCCTGGCGCTTATCCCGATAATTATTTCAATTGTTTATGCCTGTCGACGGTGCATTTAGATGGCGAATTATAGTTTGTAGCCGTGTTGTGTTCATTAAGGGATTGCCGGGCTGTCAGCGTGATGCATGATGGGGGTACAATAAACGATATTGCTTGCCCGAATTGAGATGGATCTCTGGAGGAAAATTATTGAGATATAAATCTAATTGGTTGGGCGTTAAAGAAATAATAACTGTGGGTTCTACAGAGCTGGAGCTGGACCATTTAAGCTTTGTCCAGACTTGTATCATTTTGGAGTATCAGATCACCGTATCTTTACCATACATCTAGTTTGGTTGTGCGTTGATATTGCTTCAATGCACGCCCAACCAAACTAGCGATGTATGTTAAAGATAGGGTGATCTGATACGCCAAAATGGACTAGTCTGTACAAAGCTTTAGAGTTGACATGATCGGGGAATTCACTACTGTATTCTTCCTCTCAATATTTTCTTATTTATTTATGCTGCAGTTTATCTTTTTTCAATACCGCCATGTCTCCAATCAATAGAAAAAGATATTGCCAGGCAATGATATTGTAAAGCCTAAAAAAATTGCAAACAGTGGCCCTACCATGAGTTGTGCAAACTGTTTACGTTACAGTAAACTGTTGGATATACTGCTCACAGTCAATACGAGTAAAAGAGAGAAAACCATAGTTTACTGTAACGTAAACAGTTTGCAACAACTCATGGTAGGGCCACAGGTTTTAAAAATACGGTGTTTTCAAGTACATGACTATTAATCTAATGATTTATCTGAAACGCTACTAACAATAAAAGTAATAAACAGTCATAAGACAAGGCCTATATTAACTCAAAATATATTCTAGTTCCAAGTATTTACAAGAATTTGAGTACATCCAACCACATTTGAAGTGGAACAACACATTGTGACCATCCATCAATTTTTTCTGAAAATCCTTAAATATTGTGCCGTAGTGTTAAAACTTTACGCGTGTCACAAAAAGTGGTCAAAAACAACAAAAGGTGTCGCTTGTGGGCCGATGTCCCGGACACTCCTCTTGTGCCCGGTGACCATTTCCGACGCAAACGATTTATTGACACATGGGTCAAATGTCACGTACGGGGGGTGGAAAATGTAATCGGTAGAAATTCTATGCCTCGCCACCTACAAAGTAAGACAGGTTTAACTGTACTATTATTAAATTTCGCCTTTCGTGAATTTGAAACTTTTTCTATGTAAGTATTATTTCCGAAAACAGACAAAAAATCGATTAGCCATACAAAAGTCCGAATAGCTGATCGAGTTTTGTATGAAAGAAGAGTCGTTATTTTGTCTGTTTTCGGAAAAGTCGTAGAACTAAAGTTTCTGTTTATGACGTTAGTAATCTACTCCTGCAAGGTTGTTGGTGTTTTACAAATAACCCTGTATATAATACAATCAATGGGATATAAATGATGGGAAATGATCTTTTGAGTACTAAAATTAGACAATAACTCCTCCACAAAAGTAAAAGATCTCCAGCGACCACTTAGTAATTCTGACTATTAAAGCATGATGAAAAGCTAAATACAAACCATATTTATACTTTCTAGTTGTTCAAGCATCGCACCCCTGATCCCTCAAATCTTTCGACACTAGCTAATATATTGCGTGCAAAAACCGGTCGGTGCCACGCAGTCTGCCGTAATCTGACCCGGATGTCGGGACTCCGCGCCATCTTGTTTTGATTCTTAATGGATTCAGGAAGTCCGTTATTTATGGATGCATTCGATACGCTTTTGAAAAGGACCTCCTTGTCGGCCTTGGTGGTTTATGGAACTAGTATTTTTGGCTAATATAAAAATATTTATTACTTCAACTTTTAATTGGTATTAAGGTACATAATATATCTGGTTTCATTTCTTTTTTTTGGTTTGGTTAATTTTCAAGTACCTATTTTGTAATGTTTCAGTTTTTACTGGCCGGTGTCGCAGATAGAGTACAAATGTTGTTTTATGAAGTCAATGATACCACCCACTTCTATAATAAACATTTAAGATTTGTTACAAGTTCTGGTTGATCATCAACTAACTTAACAAATGATTTCATTGAAATTCTGATCCATTTTTAATACAATACAATATCAAGAAACTTCAACGACACTGTTCACACAATACCATCGCATTATTACGAATACCACTGTTCGCAAAATTTTGCCAAGGTCATGTTGAGGTGGCTTATGTGGCAAATGACCTAACTGAAACACCACCGCGACTTTCTTTTAGTTGGTTACAGTTTTAACTTATCCTTACCAAATCATTTTCGTTATCAGTATTAAGAATGCTTGAAATTGCGTGGTCTAATTGATGCTTTAGGAGTGGTAAAGCGGATGTGGAAGTGTTGTCGATATTGTACCTATGAGTTTATAGTTATATAACGAAATAAAAGATAGGTAGTAGTGGTAGTAGGAAAAATACATTAAGTAATTAAATATTTTTGGTTAAATTGAACCTGTGAATACAAAAATATAGAGCGAGCTTTAATCGTGTGAGTTGCCATCTAAGCTATTGAGGTGGTGGTACGTGTGACTAGCCTTTAATACTTCATTTACATTTCTCTCACTAACACCTTATCTATAATCAAAACATTATCACCAAGAATGCCTACCCTTGTCGCATAGCATCCCTACTGCACAGACACTCATAACATCTGACGTATGCCTTAATGAAATGGAGTGTGTATTTATTAAGTTAATTAAACTGTTCCTGAAGGCCTCAGGCGTCGGGGGTTATGCACGATTCCGATCTTAGATTGTTATGTAGATTTAATAAGGGTTATTTTGGGTTGATCCTTGTTTAGAGAAAAGTAGTTTGTCTATGTTTTTAGTTTGATTTATTTACGGGGTTACGATGTCAAAACTAATAGGGTAAAAGTTCCGTAAATATAATAATATGGGCAAACAGGCTGAAGTACATAGTACCTTCTACAATAGTTAACCTGGACTAGAAAAATACTTACGAAAGCTTAACGTGCGATGGCCTTACATATGAAAAGTTTTTTTTAACAATATATATAACTCTACAGTGAAATCAACTATAAATCACAGGTTTCATGTTTGTGTTACAGAAAATTTTATACAAATTCTGTTCCATTTTTTAATTAAACTAAAATATATGAGCTATTTGGAACCTTTGAAAAAGGACCTTTTTGTGCAAATGTTATCTTTTTAAATAACTTTAGAAGACTAACCAGACTACGAATATTCATAAAAAAATATAATGAGGGTTTTCTTAACGAATCCACTTTATACTAATTATAGGTAATTATGTACGTAAAGTTTTGATTAAGAAAGACATATTACTGATACAATGTGATGAAATTGACAATAGACAGTTATCCCCTGAAACTTCACACGATAATGTATGGCAAAAGAAAATTTTACAGATTAAAATACGCCATTTTGTACTACAAGCTCTCTGAAGTTAGAGGTCTTTCGTCGATTCATACAATGAGTGGTTCATACCACGGTATGAATCGCACAAGGACGCTTTTTTGAATTGGCTTTTTTGGTATGGTACTTGTGCGATTAATACTATTAATATGAAACACGGAAGCTTCAAAACTTCGTCGATTCGAACCACTATCAAAAATTATTTTAAAAAAACACGATTTCGGTAACGACGCGTAGAAAACGGTTAATAAAACAACAATTTTGACCACGCATTAAGCTGGGTAGTTCCACATTCAACCGGCGATTTTTCTACCGGTGAATATATTTTCCACTTTTAACTGATTTGAATTACTTTGAGTTACCTAGTCACTTCAGTTCATTGTTAAATTAATCGCATCATACACGTATAAGTAGGTATTTGTTTGAGTATATACAATTTCGAGATACGAAGAAGTCTTAATTATAATAAATTGTAAACAATAATGAGACATTATAAGGGGGGCGGCACATACGTTTGAAGAATACGCCCAGTCTGATGAAGGGAAGATTCATTAGTCAAATAAGTATGCGAGCTTATGAAGCTGGCTTGCGGAATTTATGAAGATTTTATCTTGTTAAACATCGTTTCATGTAAGTATTAATGAAAATCTTAAACATAACTTGCTTTTATAAATACATTTTTGGTGAATAACGAAAGAACGTTATATCATAATTTATTACATGAAACACTTACTTATGATTGTTTAGGAAATAGTATTCCATTACAGGTGGCCGCTAATCATTATACTATCGTATGAGGATTAGTATAGTTAGAGTTTATCAAGCCTCCTGTAAGGCCTCTGACTTGGCTTAACGACTGTTATCAGATGACAACAGCCGGGACCGACGGTTTAACGTGCCCTCCGATGCACGGAAGCGCTCAGTTGTAATGTTTCTTAACGGTCACCCATCCGACTCCTGACCGGACTGAGCGTTGCTTAACAAACGTGATCGAGTACGATCAGTCTGTCAAGCTCCGCCATGAGCGCTTCTAGGAAATGAAAAATCAAAATCAAAAATGCTTATTTCGTAACAATAGAACTACAGACTATAAAAGTGCATGGAGATACTCTTTTAAGAATAAAGTATACTTGTACTTTTATGTTACAGAAATACCAATATATATTATTACTACAAAAATATAACAGAAGAAAAGAAAAGATTAGTGAGATCTAGTCTTACACTGGACTGGATTGACTCGCTGGATTATGTGCTGGATTGTAATAATGTCCATCTGCATCTCTATTATTCAACCTGTAAAAGTAACGGCCGGTGGAATTACACGTACATGATGATTCTGTTTACCCGTGCGGAGTAATTTGCCGGGTGTTGTTTGAAGAGCTGTTAGGTTTTGCCCGTAATCGTTTTATTTAACGACGGACGCCGCTCGTTTGCGTCCGTTGTTCCAAACGCGGGATTGTTGTTTGCGGTTGTTATGAGTTTTTATTAAATAACGTTTGTTTTGGTGAAGTGGCAGGGTTAGTTGAGTTGTCTTTGATTTTATAATAAATATTATGTCGATAAATATCGACATCAGCCATTTTTAATGCCCCCACTCAGCAGTGGGGTAAGCCCTGTGCCCCAGCGGGCACAAGGCTTCCTTATGGATGGATAAGGAGGATGGACCATAACCCACTACGCGGGCCCAATGTGGATTGGTGGGTGTTAACGACTGCAAATGCACCCGGGACCAACGGCTTATCGTGCCTTCCGAAGCACGGAGGAGCTCAAAATAATAAATTTTTGGTCACCCATCCTATGACCGACCCTTGCGAAAGTTGCTTAACCTCCGCAATCGCAGGGCCAGGCACTAAACCACTGCGCCATCGAGCTCCTCTACTGTATACTTATATGTCTACTAAAATCTTGGACGAATGTGGTTGATTCGTCCAAGACTAAAATGTAAACTTAAGTTGTTAATACTAGTTTAAGCGGATGATGTCACGACAGCATTAATTCAAGCCCAGCTCTAAATTTAGTCTTTTAAAACAGGGCCATATAGGTATTTCACAAGTTTCTAACTTTTAACTTTAAATAAACTTATTCAAGCACTATATAGCTTCCGCCCGCGACTTCGCCCGCGTGGACATTCGGAAAATCCCTGGGGAATGTTTGAACGGAATAAAGAGTATCCTATGTTTTAATCTAGCTAGACTTTAAACTATCTGCCTGTCAAATTTCATCCAAATCTGTTCAGCCGTTTTTGCGTGATTGAGGAACAAACATCTAAACTCACAAACTTTCACATTTATAATATTAGTAGGATAAGTAACCTCATAACCAATAATAATTAATTAGGTGTACCATATTATTAAACATGTCACTTTCCATTAAAACAAAGAAATGTTTGTTTATATTTCATACTCTTTCATATTTGTTTTTTTTTTACATACTATATGGTTAGGATGATTCTATAACACGTAAAGTACCGCTTTCACCGGTCATTACTTCACGAGTGGCGACTCCTGGGTTGATTAATGGGTCACGAGAGACCCGGGAAAATATGGACTGAACCTTTCCTGACTGAGCCTGAGCGAATGAAAGGTTGGGCATTATTGTAAGGCATTGAGGTAATAAAAATTACCTTTACCAATTTGATTTTACTTTGATTGGGTCTACCTTACGCACAATCGAAGTTTAATCAAAACCCATAGTTTATAAATAAAAGGAATTTGACTTTGACACTTGGAAGGTTATTTCAGGAGGTCAACGACAGCCGGAAATGTCACAAATACAGCCTGAATTTTTATTCACTCTCCTAAGGATGTGTTTAGTCCATGAAATTTAACAACTTTCTCCATGAAACATGTGTCGATATATGCCACAAAATTTTGGTCACCCTTACTAAAGATAACGTGATTTCTTTGATTTGTATAGAAAGTCTTTTTAGGGTTCCGTACCAAAATGGTAAAAAAGGAACCCTTATGGTGTGACTCAGTCTGTCTGTCTGTCTGTCTGTCACAGCTGGATATCTCGAGAACTACTAATGGTATCAACTTGAAATTTGGAATAGTTTAAGATGACATTTGTCCAACTATTTCGCGAATAAGAAATAAATAAAAAAATAAATATCTTTTTTACAACAGGGACTGAAAAGGGGTCTTAAAAATTTGAATTGGGGCAACTAGGGCATGTGGGTATCATATGAAAGAGCGTCGTTAGCACGTTTTTGAACATTTTTTCTTTTTTTTTTTAGGCCGCATAGTTTTCGACTTATGGTGAAAATTGTAAAAAAAAAATACCGTTCCCCCCCCCTTATCTCCGAAGTTTGCAGAGAGAAAAATCTGAAATAATTCTATGTGATAGTAGTTTATGTAAAGATTACAGGAAAAATAAAACGATGTCTCAATATAACACACTTTTTAAGAAATTCAAAAAACAAAATGTTTTTAGTTTTACTACCAGTCAACAGATGGCGCTGTCCTAAGCATGCTAACCTAAGGAAAAATATAGTTCCACTATCGGTCAAGAGATGGCGCAACCTAACACTACAATAATAAAGCGGTGACTGGTTCTAAAATAATTACCTACTATTTGCCGTACGAATAAACGAAGAATAAGTTCCTACTTAGTAATATAAACAGTTTGCAATGTGGAGTGGCTGAAACGTTTTTCAGTCACTATAAGCAGCTGTGGTTAAGATTTGTAAATTAACTGTCCGCCTGTTCACCCTTCCAACTGTCTGCCGTTTATCCTACTTTTTTAAAGACTGTACTAAAGTAACATATCCAAATATATTTATGATTGTACGGAACCCTCGGTGCGCGAGTCCGACTCGCTCTTGACCGGTTTTTTTTTACATATTTGACCATTTTCATGGACTAAACAGTAAACAATGAGAATATTGTTCATTTATTTAAAATTTGGAGAGTGAATAAAAAGACACCCTGTTTGTTATCTTTTTGCAGCTAAAAGTTATTTCTCATTAAAATAATTCTGTCCGAAAAGTAATTCTCCAAGTCTAGGCAAGATAAGATTTCAGACGCACGCGTCACGACCCAAAATCAACACGCATAATCCCGTCTATATTTACGCACGTGTCCCTTAGGTGGTCGGACATAAACGGGCCACAAAAACCGGCCAGGAAGAGCGCTGGTGGGCCGCGGTCGGCGGAGGGTTCGCTTCCCGGTTCGGCCACCCGACGTGTGCCGTTTTAGTCGACTTGTGGATTTGAACACCTATAACCTACTGGGCTATATTTTTTCAAACTGGGGCCCTATTGGCTAACTTACATTGCATCGTAATCGCTAAAATTTTGCAATTGCATTATGGCAATACATTGCTACGTTTCTGTAGTAAGTTTTTATTTGTTCCAAAACGAAGTAGCAATGTATCACACACATACATCTGTCAAAACACAGTTTACATTTAACTTCATTGTTTTTAGCTGATAGACCCGCAGGTCTAGTACCTAAAATGCAATGGGCATTAATAAAAAACCAGCCAAGTGCGAGTTGGACTCGCGCACGAAGGGTTCCGTACCAAAAACGGCAAAATATCACGTTTTTTGTATAGGAGCCCCCCTTAAATATTAATTTTATTCGGTTTTTAGTATTTGTTGTTATAGCAGCAACAGAAATACATCATCTGTGAAAATTTCAACTGTCTACCTGTTGTCGTTATTAATATAGAGCAAAAAACGGCAAAAATATCACGTTTGTTGTATTAAGCTCCCCTCAAATATTTATTTTATTCTGTTTTCAGTATTTGTTGTTATAGCGGTAACAAAAATACACCATCTGTGAAAATTTCAACTGTCTAGCTATCACGGTTCATGAAATACAGCCTGGTGACAGACAGACAGACAGACGGACAGCGAAGTCTTAGTAATAGGGTCCCGTTTTTACCCTTTGGGTACGGAACCCTAAAAATGACCGTCGAAATCGCATTGGATTCGAAATTTCAGCAACTTTAACTTCAACAAAATCTGAATTTGGATAAATCCTGAATGAAAAAAATAAGTTTTATTACAACCTAACTAAGTCTGATGTCTCTGTGTTTGCAAAACACAAAGTATCTTTAGTCACTTGTGTTTTGCAAATCAGAAGCAACAACGTTATGAAAGTCAGCAAGCCAGCAGCAAAATATAGTTTTCTTCTCTACTACTTGTCGCGTAAGAAAAAAATCTCAAAGATTTTGACATACATTTCTCAAAATTGCAGTAAGTAGGTAAGGAGTTTGCTTACATCACAACCGTTGCAACCGAATAATATTTGGAGCGTTATTTTAATGCAAAAGCCGCTGTGGATGTGGAACGCTCATTAATATAATTAAAAGCCATTAAAACTGTACTCTATGTAACTATATGGACACTGCGTACTATTAATAAAACGTTGATATTACAATATTATTTTGAAACTTAAGCTACTTTTACGAAACTCTATGTTTTAACAATTTTAAATTAATTATTCAATTTCCTGTCTTCTCCATATCCTAGTTTCTATTAATTTGAAAATTAAGTGGTCTTTGGATTGGAACTATGTTCAATAAACTTGCATTTAACAACAACAGACATAAATATATATTATAGTAATATGACCAAAATCTGCACCACGCTCAATACTCAATAGCATAGCGCTTTTCCAAATTAATTCAATAATTACCTCTTGTTTTCTAAGTTACGTCAATACCATTACCTAAGTCCCCAAAGTTCGGAGCTAGCTAACTCTATTCTCATACTAAAGATAACCTAACCTACAGATAATATGTCTCTATTCTCTACAGTAGCGATCTCTCAATGGACAGAAAAGCTTCCGTTCCAAACAAAAAGCTCGTTGCGCCCTCCATGTGGAAATAGTGTACTACAAAGTTAAAACGGGTGACGAGCAAACACAAAAGTTCCGTCGTAGTTGGATAGATGGCGGCGTACAGGAAAATGAAAAGAAAATGTCTTATTTCATTTTGCGTTCGTGCTAATAGAGTTTAGTTTTAAAGAATTTTGCAGTTACTGCGTTAATTTTAATTATCTAATTAGTTTATATTTTTTTTATCTGCAATTTGATATTTGGTAGGTAGTTCTTAATTTTAGCAAATGCACTTACTTTTAATGTTATTCTTAATAATGGAAGTAAGACAAAAAAAGGTATACTACGTTATCACACAAAATCTGTTTTATCACGATTACGAATTGAAATATGATAGAAAAACTTATTGAAACTTAATCTCTAAACATATTCAAAGAATCTTCGGGACAAATTAAAAGTTGAAATTTATGCATACGCACGATAACGAATTTCGGAAAATAAAAATGGAACTTGCCGAGTTATTTTCTTTTTATTTTAATAATGCTCTAAGGTTCTGTCAGTGTTTACAGCGTATCTGCTAGCATTCATGCATTGCTGTACCCTCCCTCCATACCATTGCAGATTTACTTTTTCATCACACGCCACTACTTGACCCTCACTAGGTACTACTTTATGTGGCAGTCTTACTCAAACATTGCACATACACTACTCGTATAAACTACTCATGACTTGGAAATGCAGGTGAAATCATTAGTTGTGGCCGTTTTATATTTTATTCGGGCAGTGAACGCGCTAAAAAGCGTCCATGCATAATTACCTCCCACGGGGTTTGGGGAATGACGCCGGAACAGTGACGTCAGTGGAGACGATAAGGTTGGTTCATAGTTTAATATATTATTTTAAATAAAATATTTTTTACCGGATGGCAAAAAATATTTTATTTAAATATTATAATAATAATAAATATTTTATTTGTGGATACAATCATTTGATTACACTTTTACCTATGATCTCTGTAGTCTGCCAAGTCTACCTATACCTAGCGGCTACTTTGTTTTAACTTGTGTGGTAAAATCCGTATCGAGCCACTCGCCCCCAGATGACAGTCCTAGAGGCACGAGACGAGTTTGGCGCTACGAGTCGGCAGATTGGGACGAGATGCGTACCTTCTTTGCATCTTACCCATGGCGGCAAGTATGCTTCTCTTCAGGAGACCCCTCCTGCTCTGCTGATGTGGTTGCTGACGTGATTCGGCAGGGAATGGAATTTTTCATTCCATTCTCCGACATACCGCTCGATCACAAAGCCCAACCGTGGTACAATGCAGACTGTGCTCGTGCCGAAGCCCGTAAACAGTCTGCATACCAAGTCTGGGTGCAAGCTCGCGATCGCAAGGTTCGAGTGCGAAGAGTCCGGGCCAAAAAGAGAGCATTTAATTTAGCCGCAAAATCATGCAAAAGGGTGTTGCGTAAAGCTAGATTTGACCATGTCAGCCGCATAGGGGCGAAACTCGCATCCTATCCACCGGGTAGTAAGCAGTTCTGGTCCTTGTCGAAGTCGGTCGAGTCTAACTTCTGCCGTCCCACATTGCCTCCCATGCAGAAGCCCGATGGGACGCTGGCTCACTCTGCAGTTGAGAAGGCGAATCTATTTGCCACTCTGTTTGCGAACAATTCGCATCTGGATACTGGCTCTACGCAACCACCAACCCTACCTCACTGTAATTCTTCGATGCAGGAGATTACATTACACAATAAAGAGGTCCGTAGAGTCCTACTTAATCTAGACGTGCATAAGGCCAGTGGCCCTGATGGCATACCAGCAAGAGTGCTGAGGTGTTGTGCACCTGAGTTGTCTCCTGTATTGACGCGTCTGTACCGCCTTTCCCTTCAGACCAAAACCGTACCAAAGTCTTGGAAGCTTGCCAATGTGCAACCTGTACCTAAAAAAGGTAGTCGTGCCGACCCTGCCAATTACCGACCAATCGCCATCACTTCCATACTGTGTAAAGTTATGGAGAGAGTACTGAACGGCAAACTGCTCACTTACCTAGAGGATAACGATCTTCTCAGTGATCGTCAATATGGCTTTCGCCGGGGTCGATCAACTGGGGATCTTCTTGTGTATATGACGCACTGCTGGGGCGAGGCCATTGAGAAACACGGCGAAGCACTTGCTGTTTCGCTTGACATCTCAAAGGCTTTCGACAGGGTTTGGCACGCAGGTCTGCTGAGCAAGCTCCCAGCGTACGGAATCCCCGCTGGCTTTTGTAGCTGGGTAGCCGACTTCTTGAGTGAACGGTCGATCAGAGTAGTCATTGACGGCTGCTCCTCTGACCTCATGGCGATTGATGCCGGAGTTCCTCAGGGGTCGGTGCTCTCTGCGACGCTTTTCCTGCTACACATCAATGACCTACTAATATCGGGCATTGTTGGGTACGCAGATGACAGTACTGTCATGGAGAGATATCTGTCCAGCGCGAAAGTCGGTAGAGATGAGGTAAAAATATTGAGAGAGGCCATGGTCGAGCGATTGAACCTGAAGTTAAGTCTCGTCTCCCAATGGGGTGATGAAAATCTCGTCAGTTTCAACGCTTCTAAAACGCAGGCGTGTCTGTTCACCGCAAAAAGGAGTCCATTCAACTTAACTCCTACTTTCCGAGGTACATCTATCCAAGTAACCGATACTCTCCAGCTTCTTGGCATGGAGTTATCTTCTGACCTTAACTTCGGCACCTCCATCGAATCCAAAGTTCAAACTGCAGCTAAGAAACTGAGCATCCTAAATAAAGTCAAGCGGTACTTTAAGCCTGGGCAGCTTTTAACCCTTTATAAAGCTCAAGTCCGATCCTGCATGGAGTACTGTTGCCACCTTTGGGACGGCTCAGCAAAATATCAACTTGCTGCACTGGACTCGGTGGAACGCAGAGCCAAGAGATTAATAGGCGATGAAAAACTGGTAGCAGCTAAGCTTCACAGTTTGGCTCACCGCCGAAAAGTTGCTTGCCTATCGGTCTTTTATAGATTGTACTTCGGTGAGTGTGCTCAAGAGCTGCATGAGCTCATTCCACCTTCTCCTTTCTACTATCGGACATCCAGACGCACTGCGGGCTATCACCCGTTCTTGGTTGATATACCTTTTCTGCGTACCAAGCGCTACTCCACATCGTTTATAATGCGCACAGCTATGGAATGGAATTCCCTGCCGGCGTCTGTGTTTCCGAGCGCATACAACCTGACTCTATTCAAGGCCAGAGTGAATAAGCACTTTCTGGGCAAGCTCGCTCCATCGTAGGCCCTGTCTTTGCTTTTGGGCTAGACTGGGGTCAAGAGCAAACCCATTTAAGATAAAAAAAAAAAAAAAACTTAATATGCTCATAATTACCTTTTATACCGGGTGTAACAAGACCTTCAACGAAGCCGAGGTCTACGTATTCTGCCCATCATCGTCAGGACCATTTCTGTTCAAAATTTTTGCTGGGAAACGATTTTGACTTTTGGTGTTAAAAAGCACTTTATCACGCAATGTAACGTGTACAACGTGTACGCGCCTGCGAGTGTATGCTACACAGCTGCGTGCGGCCGAGTTGCAAGGCAGCGTTTATGTGCGTGCTCATGAGATACATCGAGTGACGACGTTTTGAAGCCATTGTTTGTTACGAAATACTTAAAATTTTGATAATGTTTCATTGGACAAAAAGTAGGAAATAACGAATAAAATAAGATTTCATAAAAAAAATTGAATTTTTTTTTACTTTTACTTTCAATAACTTCGTAGCTATTGATTTCCCAGGTATAGTCTAAAATACAAAAATAATCCTGATGATGGGCGGAATACGTGGACTTCGGCTTCGTTGAAGGTCTTGTTACACCCGTTTTATTATGTGAATACTGCAATACATTGACAGAGCCATACGGTGAATAGAAAAAAAATCATTCAATACAATAAAAACAGTAAACTTTGACAATAAAATATAAATGACAAATAATTTTACTTTTAATCATCGCTGTACTCCATAATCTAAAAAGTTTGACCATCGGGAAAAAATATTCCTGTTAGACAAATCAGTTTGACTACCCAGTTTGACCGTGGAAGAAGAGGTCGTTGTCTATCGACTTGAATCCGCAAGTTGACTATTGCAGCTTTCGAATCGAACAATATGAAATTCAAATAAAATCAAATTGATTTTAACATAAAAAATACCTTCTAGAAATTAGCTCGTTTCTATGGAGAATAATATTATAATTTTAATACACTTGCCCGTAAAATTAGCCTTTTTACATCGTTTTAGGGCCATAAACCGAGCTAACCGTCTAAAGTAGACGATTATCTTAAAGATCAAAATGCGTGGAAATGAAATGATGTAACACATAACTTGCTACTATAAGTACTTTGTTGAAGTAATATAATAAGTCAATATTGTTGACAATAATCCTGTCACCCTGTTGTAATTATCTGGTAACGATATATTCAAGTTTGTAAATATCGTAACTTATGGCTGTTACAGCTGATAAGTTTCTTGCGCCCGTTCTTCTTGTCAGCTAAAAAAGTCTAGAACGGGTGGTAGGAAAATATAGACGATTCAAAAGTACTTAATTATTAAGTTTATTTGAATAAAGCTTAATTGACTTTGACTTTGACTATGACAAGCACGTATGTGTAATATAATATGCACTAGTGTGCAATAAAATTATCCTTAACGCCTTACTGCAAGTTATGCACGAGTAAACAAAGCATTCTCAATTTAACCGGCTAATACAGTTATTTTTTTATTAACATTAAAATGTTTTTGTGCCGCTGAAAACCCACATACATTTTTGGAATAAATAAATATGTACGTCCTTAATTAAGTCAAACAAACATATTATTATCAAATAATTAATAATTCAGACACCTATTTTCTTCAGTGCCGTTTAAAATGTAAAGTTTGGGCGATTATTACACACGTTGAACTCTTTCCTCCTACAAATTTATAAAAGGCCACAACTTTAAAATCTCGAAAAAGAAAACCAGAAATTACCGGAAACATAGTGAAATAGTTTTTGGAAAACAATTTCCGCTAATTTCCTCAATTTTCTGTCAATCAAAATGTAGTTTATTTTTATTATTTTTCAAGTAGTTGACAAATAAAAAATATATATTTGATACTTAATATCAATACTTAATATTTTATTTCTCTCTCACTTTTTTACGCTGAGATTATTATTCAATTTGACTCTGTGCGAAATAAGACCGGGAGAAAAAAGCAGCTTTGACGCGTTTCTTGCCTGTTTCTTCTCTTTACAAAGTCTACCGCTTTGGGCGTGCCAACCGATGCAATGGCACAGCTTATTTGAAATTCACAAGTAGGTACTTTTAACAGCCTAGAATGATTTTTTTGACACAAACTAATATATTCCTATTGTTGCAGCCTAGAATCAATACCTCATCCTTTTCCTTCCACTACTATTTCCGATCGTGCCTTTTGTGAGTAGAATGTCAAAAGAAAAAACCGAACGATAACGTGCGCTCGCGCCTCTGTGTTTTTGAAAAATCTAAATGCAGTGAAAATCAACAAACAGCTTCCCAGTGAGTACCTCTTCCTTTGATTTTAACGTTGTGTCATCGAACCCTGCTGAAAAAATGACGTAAGGTGGGCGATACTTTGATAAATCCAAACATTCTCTTCATTGGCAGTGGGAAAGCGTTCAAAGCAACCGCAAAATATAACATAAATAAAAAAAATATAGACTACAATCACTCTACGCGTTTCGCTGTTCGTAACCGGACTCTTTTATATGCGTTTGTCAGTGAATTACAACGACGGCTGTAGTCGGTGAAAAACTCGATAACTACATACTCATGTGTACATTTAAATGCATGTACTCGGTACAAAGCGCTGCAGTTGTTATTCAAGCGGATTTTAAAGCTTTTTATGGTTTATCATTTACTCCGCTCGAGATTCAGAAGTACCCTATCTGTCATAGAATATTTCGGATTTGCACGTTGGATGTTAAAGTTTGAGCTTTTTTATTTTTCCAATATTTAACCATCCACAAATAGCGTTAAAAGTGAGGTAAGTAATGTAAATGAAAATATGCCTGATTAACTTTATATCTACATATACAAAAAATCTACAGATCTCACACTTCACGCAACTATCAAAGGCACTGAAAATATTATTTAGAAATTAAGCACACGATAATAATAATTCATTATTGTCGTACGGAGTATCGAACGGAGCGCAGACTGACCTCGCGCGTAAGGGACCCACTACAACCTACAGTCTTCGCCTGCCCGCCTCCTAAAGCTTTGTCCAGACTTGTATTATTTTGGCGTATCAGATCACCGTATCTTTACCATACATCACTAGTTTGGTTGGGCGTGCGTTGATATTACTTCAAAGCACGCCCAACCAAACTAGCGATGTATGTTATGTTAAAGATACGGTGATCTGATACGCCAAAATGGACTAGTCTGGACAAAGCTTAAGATGGCTCAAACTGTAGCTTAATTTAATCCCGGTATCATTTTTTTCCGTTTCTTCAATAGCGAGCTCTAAAAAAGTTATCAGGAAATTCTCGATCCCAGTCGGCTAAAATTTATAAAATTTTGACCAGTTTGACAAAATCTTACCAATCGATTTTGAGAATTCAAATTGCACTTTAAAGTCCTCCGGCAGACACACATTTTGACATATAGCTCATTTACGTACCTCTCATATCTGCGAAACTACAGGCAAATGTCACAATTTCATACATAACAGGACTTTAATTTTAATACCTGGCATTAAACGATGTTCCGTACATAGCAGGAATGGTGCAAACTCAGAGGAAACTTATATTCATGTCTTCTAATGATTCCATAAAAATTACAACTACACGAATTGCTTCCGATCTTTTTGCAAATTCGACCTAATTTGACTACACTAAATGTCCAAACATGCTGAAATCAAGTTCGAATATCACATTTTCAATTCTAAATAAGCACGTCACTTATAATAAAAACACCAAGCCATACATTGATGTGCGTTTCAAAAGGTTTTTTTATTGAATAAACAAATGAATTTTTCGTACACAGCACTGAGTGGTAAAACCATGAATAGCCAGCATAATTCTATAAAAACGCTCCCGCCGCCGCCATAAGTGAGTTAGCGGGGGAAGGTGTGTGATGCCCACGAATAATGGCTTTATTTATAAAATTTCCAACTAAAATAAACCGGACACTGAAAGCTTGATTGCACCTGAATAAATGAGCGATAGTATGGATCACTAATGCTTTTTTTTTAGCATAGAATGGTAAATCAGAAGCTGACTTAAAGTTTATAATTTGTATTTGGTGTTAGCTCGGTAGCGCCACGTTGTGCAGTAGTATAGTGCCTGGCCCTGAGAGACGGTCATGGGATGGGTGACCAAACATTTATTATCTTGAGCTCTTCCGTGCTTCGGATGGCACGTTAACACAGTCGTTAACACCTACCAATCCGCATTGGGCCCGCGCAAGGAAGGCCTGTGCCCCAGCAGTGGGGACATTAAAAATGGCTGATGTCGTGTTATCTTACGATGATTATTGAATCCCGATCATATATTTTGGGAACTCAAAGAAATAACACCTTTATGGGGTCTAATTACGGACTATTTTAACCCGAGGTTAAAAGCTGGTGTCACCTTTTTGAAAATAATAAAGTTTGAGAGGGGATTGTTTCATCCTGTGATATACAACTAACTATTAAAATAAGTAATGAAGAACTACTTCATCGTCCAATACAAATTCTTTTCACAAAATATAACTGAAATTCCACAAACTTCTCCACAGACAAAGAATAATACGAGCCGTTTTTATTCGAAAGTTTACCGAAACTCGGATGCGGGCGGCGCAGATAACCGAGCGATCGTTTTGAGCGGAGTCGATCGGCTTCGTTACCGAGCTATAAAGTCGATCGCACCGTGGTCCGGATTGCAGCGAATGTACCCAAAACGCATGATAGTTTTCCCTCCTTTTTTTGGCGCTGACCATAGGAAAATCTGCGAGTTTTTATTTCTGAACGTAGTGGTAGCGTGCGCTGTAAAAACTTTTCAAGCTCGTTGAGGTAGGTATTTGTCTAGAATCAGATAGAAAACTTTGTATTTTTTTGCTATTTGATTAATTGATTCACTGACATTTATTTGTAAAGAACTACAAATATTTTCTTATGCACATTTGCTGCAAAAATTCTGAAACAGACTAAACAATGTCAAAATCACAACCAAAATTACAAGGGAAACGATTATTTAGGAAAATAAGTTCTTGAAAACTTATATGATTCGCCGTCAAAGCATAAAGAAGAAATAAAGGATAGCAAACTGATGCCCATAATTTATAATATAGAAATCCAAATAATCAAATTAGATTTTGACGATACTAATATTGTAGATTATTTTCAAAGCCACACACAAGGAAGAAGACTTTCAAAGAGACTAAAAAATATTTATTCTCCTTCAAAAGTAAACGTAAGTGAAAATTCTTTTGTGCTCATTTTTTCTCATCCCTTCCCACTGTGTATCAGCAGTCTCTAGGGAAAGTCTTAAGCCGTGGGTTGCGCGCGGTCGCGTCGCGGCAAGGTCCCATCTCAGATCACCCCGTATAAACTGCCGCCCTTATCGCTCCTGATAAAACAACTTTGTCACAGCGAATGCCTCTTTCAATATGCGATGGCTTTGAACGCACCATTTATTCGAACATTATGTTAAAAGGGATACCTATGCCTAGATCTGAAATGAGGTTTTCGATGGAATTCTGTTGGGAAATTCTTTTTAGAAGGAACTTTTAGAGATAGGCACGTCAACTAAAATCATCCTACTTTAATATTATAAATGTGAAAGTTTGTGGGTTTGGATGTTTAGATGTTTGTTCCTCAATCACGCAAAAACTACTGAACGGATTTGGTTGAAATTTGGCACACAGATAGTAGATAGCTTAGATTAAAACATAGAATAATTTTTATCCTAATATTACAGCGGGAACGGGATCCACGCGGGTGAAACCGCGGGCGGCAGCAAGTCTTAAATATTTTTCTACTGTTTCTTAAACACATGCATTTTATTCATAGACACCACACAGACATATGACATTAAGACAGAAATTAACATGTTTAATGAAAGAAAACTCTAAGGATGTACAGACCGAGGTATAATTCAGACGTCAACATTTGCCGACATTAAGTTACCCATAAGCTGGGTAATTACAGTGTTTAGTGTAATTGATGTTGTTTACGCGGCTGTATCTTAAGATGAATTATTGTATTCGTCGAGGCAATAAATTGAGCATGTTATAACATACATTGCACTTAACAGTTTCATTTGGCTTAGATATATAAATTGCTCATTATGAGCAATTAACGGTGAAACTAAAAAGTTTATATTTTCTTAAACATCAGCCATTTTTAATGTTCCCACTGCTGGGACACAGGCCTACTTTACGGGTGGATAAAGGAGGATAAGCCATAACCCACCCGTAGGCCCAATGCGGATTGGTGGGTATTAATGACTATGCAAATGCAGCTGGGACCAAAGGCTTTCCGTGCCTTCCGAAGCACGGAAGTACTCGAGATAATAAATGTTTGGTAACCCATCCCATGATCTACCTATCCCGAAAGTTGCTTGACTTCCGCAATCGCAGGGCCAGGCCCTAAACAATTGCGCCACCGAGCTACTCATAAGATTTGAAATGAAATGATTATAAATAATATTATTGTGATTAATAAAACATACATAATTTTCATATTCATAATGTTTTACTAGCTTCTGCTCACGACTTCGTCCGCGTGGACATTCGGAAAATCCCTAAAGAACTTTTGACTGGTATAAAAAGTATCCTATGGTATAATCCAGGCTTTAAACTAAACTATCTGTGTGCTTAATTTCAACTAAATCTGTTATGCCGTTTTTGCGAGATTGAGGAACAATTAATATCCAAACCCAAAAACTTTCACATTTATAATATTAGTAGGAAGTAGGATTAATCAAAAAACTTAGGTTAGTTAGGGCTTGGGTCATTATAATCAACTGACATCAAACTCCCGTATCCTCATGTTCTTATAACTTGGTCGAACCGATATTCAATAGATTTTTCCTATCTAATCGAAATATTTGATTGCAAATCCATACAAGTATATTTTTATAAGTTTTGTTATTTTAAAACGAATTTATTTTTAGATAACACTGTAAACGCCATTTTTTTCACTTGTTATTAAGAACTCGCAAGGGCTACCCTAAATGTATGTTCAATCGAGACATCGAAATTATCCTTCAAGAAGGAGAAACAATCGATTATCGTTTCACGGTATAATTGTGACGTCTCGTCCGCCTCATGGCTAATGACGCCATAAACTCGGAATTATACGGTCCGTTAGGCCAACCGTTGCACCATAGGTATCTTATGGTGTTCTTATAGTGGAGCATTTAATTTAAAGTGCTGCTGTCAGACGTGACAGGGACAGGGTTTTCAACAAATTAATTGTCATTCAATAGAAAAAAAGTCTTGTTTCGCTGGATCGGGATAGTGATAAATTCAAATTTTACGCATTATAACACATTTTGATTACGCGAAATAACACTTACGCAAAATTACACATACGCGAAATAACACATACGCGAAATAACACATACGCGAAATAACACATACGCGAAATGACACATACGCAAATTGAGACGTACGTGAAATGAACTGGTCAAATTTAAAGATGGAACAGAATTTAATTGAAGTTTTCGGAATTTAAGCGACTTGCCCTAAATTATATACTAAGGATTTTATTGTTAAATTTTATGCTATTTGGTCTAAAAATAGGTGCGTCGAAAGAAAGCACGTAAAGGCAATTTACGTGCTTTCTTTCGAAAAAAAAAAATGTCTCATATGTCATGTCATTGCTAATTGTTCTCTGGCTCATAACTAATGTAATTATGTATTATAGATATTATCACAAGTCGACATAGGTATATTATCTAGCGTTTTAATCACAACTACTAAAGAAAATTGGCACACAAGAAATAACTGTATTAGCAACAAAACACAAGCGGCCGTCGATCCAGGTTTCTATTGACACGAGAAATAGAAAAACCATGAAAATGCTCGCGCTGCATTTTTATTGGAACAGACCACCGGCGACTGGACATACACACCGCAAACCCGAAAACCTACATACGTTCCAATTTTGCAAAAATAAACAAACTCGGTGCATCGCGCTAAATCGATACCGTATCGGTGCGCCCGTCAAACTTTTGTAATATGCTGTGTTGCGCACCGGACCGAGCCCTAACGACCTAACTCCCAACTACGAAAATACTACCGTAATACAAACGCAACAATACCAAATATAACTCGCATTGAAAGTCAAAATAGCGTGATTTTGAGGAGCCTTTTTTCGCCAAATATCCACAAAACTAGGTTAGTAATACGCCAACAATGGAATGTCGAACAATCGCTCCCCGACTCTGTATTACACGGTGGATATAATTAGTTATGGTGTATGGATTTAGATTTTGTTGTTGCGATAATTTTTGTGAATGCTGAATAAACAGCTGCTTGAGATTTGCGAGCCGACAAGCGAGAGATCGCATTCAAATGTCATATAGAAAACTGATACGTGTAGTTAGTTTCACTCTAAAAAATGGTCAGCGAGTATTCACGCATGACGCATGAATTTGAGAAAATAACGATATCGAATTTTGTTAGAGCTTGTTATTTTGTTAGTTCGAAAAGTCCACACGTGGAAAAACTATATATTAAAAAAGGAGAATGACAAGCCTTTGTAGGCTACTCATGGAAATAGTACTATAAACCGGAATGAGCGCTTCGCCCCAAAACGAGCCGACAGAGAGGTCAAGTAGATGTATGTGTCCTTTTCTTCATTAGGGTGACCAAACCGTATGGTTGGCCGGAGACATACATAATACTTTAAACTGTTTAATATAAACTTAAATACCTAGGTAGTTCTTTATTTATAATTAACACTTTTTCCGTGTTTTTATTAGGTTGCTTGCTCTTTTGTTTGTTTGAGCACAAATTTTGCAAACGATTTTATACCAAATTCCCGATGAGCTAGAGACTTGAAACTTTGAACACAGGTCAGAAATGGAAGGAAATGCAATATTACAGTGTCATTGAGGTGATCTGATAATGGAGCCGGAAGAACGCCACAGGAACTCTATGATGAATAAAACTATACAACCCCATCGTGTTTGGGCTTATTAGAATTGTCTTGACAAGTACTCTGACGGGAGACGAGGTTCAGGGTCGGATGATGAAGTCTGGATTCCATGCCATAGGAACTCAATATTGAAATCATGCAACCCCATCGATTTTGGGCTCGTTTGAATCGTCTTGACGAGTGCTCTGTTGGGTAATAGTATCCAAGAGTCTGATGATGGAGCCGGAAGAAGGCCACAGGAATTCTGCAATAAAACCTTTCAACCCCATCGAGTTTGGACTCGTTTGAATGGTCTTGACGAGTACTCTGATAGGCGGTGGTATATTTTTAGTTTAGCTCGTTAACTAAAAAAAAGAAAATTAATATTTATTTAAAAAAATATTTTTTAAGAACAAATTATTTATCACGTTTTTATTAAGTTGCTTTTTTGTTTTTATTTTTTAAATATGGTAATTCAACCAATTAAAATCTAGTTTGAATAATTATTTACACTTGAAATTAAATTGGATTGAATAATCCAATTTAATTTCAAGTGTAAATAATTACGCAACTTTAAAGTTTATTCCAATTTTTAATAAAAATGCAATGTGCGTGAACTTCGGAAAAACAAGTAAATGTTGGAAAAACAAGTAAAAGTAGGAAAACATTGTCTAGTGATCTGTAGTTAAAAAAAGATGGAAACGATTTTCGACTTTATTGACGTTTGAAATTCGATTGTATAATTCGATCCCATAATTATACTTGTACATTTACTTTGCTGTTTCATTAAAAACTGTTATTTTGGTAAAGATGTCAATAAGGTCTAAAATACTTGCACCAATTTCTTTACTTGTGAAATTAATAAAATGGGTGCAAGAGATTTACGAAGACACAATGTTAAAAATATAAAAAAAAACAAAATGGCGGCCAACTATATTGTTCGTGGGCCGATTTTATGAAACTCGATTTTGTTACTATTTTGATCAAAATATAACAAAGAAATGTTAAAAATATAAAAAAAATATGGCAGCCAACTCTTTTATTTGTGGGCTGATTTGAATGAAACTCAGTTTTAGTACTAATTTGACAAGAAAATAATAACACAATATGTATTGAAAAAATTAAAAAATCTAAGATGGCAGCCAACTTGTTTGTTTTTGGGCCGATTTCGATGTAACTCGGTTTTTGGCAATATTTTGACAAGATAACAACGCAATTTTTAAAATACTAAAAATCTAAGATGGCGGCCAACTTTTTTGTTTTTTTGGGCCGATTTCGATGAAACTCGGTTTTTGGGTACGATTTTGACAAGAAAAACCAAGTTTCATCGAAATCGGCCCAAAAACAAAAAAGTTGACCGCCATCTTGGATTTTTAAAATTTTCAACATTGCGTTGTTATTTTCTTGTCAAAATCGTACCAAAAACCGAGTTTCATCAAAATCGGCCCAAAAACAAAAAAGTTGACCGCCATCTTGGATTTTTTAAATTTTCAACATTGCGTTGCTATTTTCTTGTCAAAATCGTACCAAAAACCGAGTTTCATTAAAATCGGCCCAAAAACAAAAAAGTTGGCCGCCATCTGGGATTTTTAGTTTTTTAAAAATTGCGTTGTTATTTTCTTGTCAAAATAGTTCCGAAAACCAAGTTTCATCGAAATCAGACCATAAACAAAAAAGTTGGCCGCCATCTTGAATTTTTAACATTTTAAAAATGCTTTGTTATTTTCTTATCAAAATAGTGCCAAAAACCGAGTTTCATCGAAATCGGACCATAAACAAAAAAGTTGGCCGCCATCTTGAATTTTTAATATTTTAAAAATGCTTTGTTATTTTCTTATCAAAATAGTGCCAAAAACCGAGTTTCATCGAAATCGGCCCATAAACAAAAAAGTTGGCCACCATCTTGAATTTTTTAATATTTAAAAAATGCGTTGTTATTTTCTTATCAAAATAGTGCCAAAAACCGAGTTTCATCGAAATCGGCCCATAAACAAAAAAGTTGGCCGCCATCTTGAATTTTTTAATATTTTAAAAATGCGTTGTTATTTTCTTATCAAAATAGTGCCAAAAACCGAGTTTCATCGAAATCGGACTATAAACAAAAAAGTTGGCCGCCATCTTGAATTTTTAATATTTTAAAAATGCTTTGTTATTTTCTTATCAAAATAGTGCCAAAAACCGAGTTTCATCAAAATCGGCCCATAATCAAAAAAGTTGGCCGCCATCTTGAATTTTTTAATATTTAAAAAATGCGTTGTTATTTTCTTATCAAAATAGTGCCAAAAACCGAGTTTCATCGAAATCGGCCCATAAACAAAAAAGGTTTGCCGCCATCTTGAATTTTTTAATATTTAAAAAATGCGTTGTTATTTTCTTATCAAAATAGTGCCAAAAACCGAGTTTCATCGAAATCGGCGCATAAACATGAATTTGATTATTAATATAAACTTTACCCCTCGCCTGCGACTTCCAGTTATTTCCATTGATAGAACAATTTCGTTTTTGGGAAATCAGAAATGGTGTAGTATTTATGGTCACCCTAGTTTTGTAAAGGAATATTTCCCGAATATTGAAATTCTAAAATTGAAATTTGCTGCCAAAGTCAAAATCGGATCGGAGTTGCCAGGATTGACACTTGAATTTATACAACTACAATAATGCTGATTAGCATTATTGTAGAAATCTAATTAAATCAAAAGAGTAAGTTTAGTTTTATTTTACATTTACTATGTGTTATTCTAAATTAATATTTAAGTAGTATATTATCAATATTCCACTCCGAATCCTTAACTTTGACACACTACGTGATTGGTAACGTACATTATTTTTTCCTACTATCGTGGTATTATTGTTTTGTAATGGCAATTGTGCAAACGAGACACCGACCTCCACCTAGTGTTGTTTCATTCACACAGTAGAGTCTTCAGTCAATGTCATCGATAGAATTTCAACTCTATGACGAAGGCAATACAGTTGAATTTCTTTTAAACGAATTGTGAAAATTTTTGTATAGTACTCACTCCCTATATGAACCTCCTTGAGGCTACTACGCAATATGTATCTTTCAAACTTTTGTCAAAAAGACATTTTTTTTTATCTCAACTCAATTTCAAAGTTTGAAAAATAATAGTTTAGGTACCTAAAAATAGTGGTTGACCGTTTTACTTTCATTTATAGCGTAGGTACGAGATATAATACATTTTTAAGCAAAATACGAAACTTTCAACGTGAAACAATAAAAATATTTTGAAATTTAATCTAATTTAACACCTTAGGTGTTTACTTCATAGGGTTTACTTACGTCTAGCACAGATAATATAATACTATACTCATCTAGCAAGTACCTAGTGAGAGATTTGCTTCGATCAAAGGAGATTTGTTAATAATTTCTTTCAAACCAATAAGTACCTAACTCATCAAGCATTATCCATTTATCCCCCACACTGAATCACAAAATTGACAACTCAAAAAAAAACTGACGTCAGCACGCGTCGGACAACTCGTGACACGTCGTGAGTAGTCGTGACCTTCGTCAAATTGACAGATTAATGCTCATATCAACTTGCACCACGCCAGACAAAGGGGATATTTATTATGATACGTTAATTTCACCGACCTCTCTGACGGCAAATTGAAATAGGTACGGAACTACGGATGTGCGGATTTGCGTAGTTGAGTTTTTTTGTGAATCTTTGGTGTGGTCCATTTTGTTAAATGGGCAGATGTCAGACTTTGCATTCAAAATAAACTATTAAAGAAGAGTTTCTTTATTTTATTTCGGGCGAACGTAATTTACCACTTTTTTTCTTTTAGCACATTAGTAAAGTCCAATAATCAAAATATTGTCATATTTTTATAAAAATATGAGTACTTAACTTACATAGACTCTTACTAAAAACGTATACGTAATCAGAATCAATTTAAGTAGACATTTGAACGATCCCTGATAACCAAGTTTTTCCATACAAACTATTCTATATCTCACACGTGCTTAAAACGATCGGTTGCACGCAAAACACTGCTGATATTTTTATTTTATAGCATGCATAGAGTGGAACTCCTTGCCTGAGTCTGTGTTTTCTGATAGGTACAATCTGGGGGTCTTCAAATCTCGAGTGAATAGGTCACTTCTAGGCAAGCGCGTTTCGTTGAGTACTTCTATCTATTCTGTGATTGTAGTAGTGTAATGCCTCATTTAGGTTATCGGCGAACATACTCGCCGAGTAACTCGCCGAGTAATCGGGCACGAATACAGACTACCCGAATATGGTGTTTACATACTCGTCTTCGTGCCTATTCGTCTGTTCTCGGTGAGTATCTAAACTAGGCATAGGAAATGAAGCGATCTTTTGTATGGAGACCCCAACATTAAATTCTCAGTTGATGAAACTTTGCAGGGATGTAAGTATAGTATCAACCAAAACCTATGTACAAATATAAAAAAAACTATTTGGATAATTTTAAAAATATGTTTCATTTATGATACTTTATCATACTGTAAAGTTTCGTCTACTGAGGATTTATTGTGGGGGTTCACTACTTCCTTTCCTACACTATAGGTTGCAACTAGGGATCCGATCCGATCTTTTGAAATATCGCATCGGCGGGCATACGATCCGGCGGTTTTCGGATCGGATCGAGGCCATACGTTTTTTTGCCGGATCGATACAAAACTTGAAAGATCGGATCGCTTGGATCGTATGAACAAAAATGCGGTTTGTTTACGAAAAAATGGGCACTTTGGTTTATTTGTTACGAAATTTATCTTTATCTACATAATTAGTATTTACAAAGAATCATTCAACTTTCGAGTCTAAAACATCACGAATATATATATTCTGTGTGTCAAGCAGTGGAAAAAAAAGAAAATTCACGTGACGTAAAATAAAAAAACTTCTCAACACACAGTCGGTTTTGATGTTAGTATTTTTTTATTGATAATAAACCAATACCTAAATTACTTTAAAAAAATATTATTAGGTAAAATATTTATGGTTAAATATTATAGGTACATAATGTATTAATTAATATTATTTGCGACATTGCAAAACCGGTTCAATGTATAAACAAAAATCTTATTTATTTTAAAATAAATAAGATTTTCGATAGAAATGCGGTGTCTTCAAGAACCGCCATTCAGCGGATCCACCTTGATTATCTTTACACAGAATCAGCGGAAACATTCGATCACTTTCCAAAGCTCTCTCGAGATAAGCGTTTGTTTCCTCTCCAAGGAGGGGGTGGGGGGAGGAAGTGGCATTTGGCACGGGCAATTGACGCCACTGATAGGATCGCGAGCTGAGTTAGCAGATATAATACTCTAGGAGACCGACTTTACGGTCTGGCGAACAACAATGCTGTTGGTTGACGTAAAATTGTCCATGTGATTCGTCAATAGGTGGTTCTGAATTTAAATGAGAGTCAAGTTTCGACGAGTAGAATGCATCTATTGGATTTCTTGTTTTTTTTTATAAAGCTGGTTTAGAATATCAAAGCAACCGCTGGTGGTCGGTAGGCTTAGGGGCTATTATGGTATATTATAAAAGCTTGGCACTGCTTACAATTAATTTACTTTAAAATGCTTTGGTAGTAAAAGAAAGAGCTTATTGTTAATGTTATCTAATGTGTAAGTTTTGCCTATTTAAATATTAGGGATAATATACTACAGCCCGCGCAGACAAAGAATGGGATTGGAAATTTCGGTTAATCGCGCTTGCCAATATAAGTATTATGTAGTGAGAGAGCGATATAGGTTTGGTGATATGGTGTGCGAGTGAGAATTAGTGAACAAGAACGATGCCATTGATTAAGCACAACGGGATGGTTCTTGGCCTTCACCTCATCTGATGTTAAGTGGCGATAAGGCCGAAGGTGGGAGCACGCACACTACGCCTGGAATCCTCATCACTGAAGAACTGGCTATCTTACTTCTAACTGCCGGAACACAACAATTTTTAAATTGTTGTAATGGCATCAGACTTATGTAGATAAAATGGTGGTATCTAGCCAGGCTTGAAATAAGACTTGAAATAAGCCCTACCACCAACCAATCCGGGTACAAAAACGCGGGTGGACGAACCACTAGACCACAGAGGCGGTTAAATTTAAAAAACCGAGGCGGTTTTCGATCCCATTCTTTAACGGCGCGGGTGGTAAGCACAGTTAACCGAATCGCATTAGATAATTGACATTTTGTCCAATACTGTCAATTAAATAATTCCAACTTTCTGTATTTTTTTTCATACTTTTTAAAACACCGCTGCTCCCTGTCCGCTGGTCTACAAGCAGCCAGCAAACGGTGCGGTATCGGTGCGCCGCGGCGCGGCTTCCGATATGTTACCGATATCTTACTCTGGCTCGCATTGTGCGCACATTCTTTTAGATATCTGTAGAATACGAAGTTTAGACAAAAAGCTCCTGAAAATGTTTGGATGGGATTTGGTAATCTTTAAATAAGGTAAAATCCCAATTTATTTAAAGCAAGCACTAAGTTTTAACTTTTCTATGTTCTGTGGTTTAAGCAATTCTGGCTCTGCAGCGTGGTGATTTTGCGGACACGGACGGGACCTTCGGGATCAGTCCATACAAAATTACTCTATCGAGTAGGTACTTTTACGCGCGTTTTTTTTCTCGATAGATGTTCATGCTACGGGTACTGTTAACCCCCCATGGTTCCTATAGTTGAAGAACTATATCCGATTTGCTAAGGCGGTAGAATTCTGACAGATTCTCTACCAGCTTGTCAGTCAGAATCCCACCAAAAACATTCTGTATAAAACTAGCCAAGTCTCGATGGAGCTGCTTGTTTATCTCTAAAAAGTAATGAAATCTAGACAAAGTTGTGCTAAGTCTAAGGTTCCTTACTGCGATTTCTTTATTATTTTAGTTAATGTTGTGTAAATTGGCCGTTGAAGGGTACACAATACAATTGACTGGTTATTGTATCAACGTTTTTCAAGTGGCAATATTCCATCGTCAATGGGTAGCGGGTCTGGCGACAGATTGGTGCAATGGTGTCATGGAGCACCTAGTTTTGTACCCTTGTGTACCCTTCAACGGCCAAGTCACACAACATCAACTATAATAATAAAGAAATCGCAGTAAGGAATTTTAGACTTGGCACGACTTTGTCTAGATTTCATTACTTTTTAGAGATAAACAAGCAGCTCCATCGAGACTTGGCTAGTTTTTTACAGAATGCTTTGGTGGGATTTCACTTCTTTTTGTAGCATTGATGCTTTCCACTACGCTGGATTTTTGCAATGACAGCCGATTTTTTTATATACCAATAGTGGAAGGGGGCATTACCATATCTCGAATACAGCTGAGACCAGCTGAGGGTTCTTCTCAGATACTTAAGACCTTCGATTTTTGACATCAAATGAAGCGGCCCACCAAGTTGAATATTTTTTGTAAAGGCGGTATGTCGATCTCTAATAGTTTGGTTGAGCTCTTGTGTTTTCTAATCAGGGTCACCAGGTACTCCAGATCTTCGATTATCCTAGTTTTTATAGTTTTTTTTTATGTAGCCATTAAACCCTAACTCTGTACCAAATTTCAGCTCTCTGAGTTTATGGGAAGTACTAGTTCTATTTTGATGATCATGCGTGCGAGTGAGTGTCATAAGGCGATTCTCACACTGCCGCGGTTTGGCGTTTCACGCGCGCGGCGACGGCGCAGCGTGACGCCAATTCGGGCGGTTTTCGACGCGCCTCCGCGCCGGTCGGCGTCAGACGCGGCCCCGCGCTTACGTACAAAAACCGGCACGATACTATGGAACTCAGTGTGTTGTACGGTCCATTCGCTTAGATAGTGTCGGTACACCCGCAAGCACTTGTGTTCAGAGACAGGAATGCCGGTAACAAACACAACCTGTCACTACGGCACTTCTATGTAAACTGCCAAAATCCAAATTCACTTGTGGGTGTACGCAGCACGCGGTATCCTTTGTTTATGCGGCGGCATCTTTTGACAAGAAGCGGCACGTGCAAAGGCGGCGAGATAAAAAGGCGACACTATCTGAGCGAACGGACTTTACCCCGCGATTTCCGCGCCTGCTGGCGCGCACGCCGCGTGCCGCCGGCAGCACGCGGCGGTGCGCGCTCCCGCGCCTAGGCGCGGCCTCGGTGTGTTGGACCAAGCGGTTTTCTATACAAATTGATATACTTAGATTCAAAGTAAAACACGCGCGCGGGAGCCCAACGACCGCGCGCGGTGCCAGTGTGAGAACCGTCTAAATGCGAAACTTTGCTTTCGCTTAACTTCGGAACTAAATGATCTACAGACATGATTTTACTTTGGATTTTAAGTATGTGATTATAGCTTACTGGATGACGAAAATTTCTGCGTTCTAGTCTTATCCAGAGGTTCTCAAATAGGAGCCTTAAAATGCAGCGAAATGGTTCCAGTAAAGGATGGTACGGTAGTGTTTGCTTCGCTCTCGACTTTGGCGGGGGCACTGCCGTGCCCCCCGATTGTAATACCGTCCGTAATCAAAACGGATCGTTCTTCGATCGTTCGGATCTTTAATTATAGGAACCGAGGGCTCTACCGAGCGAGCTCTACAAATGCTAAAATATATATTTTCAGTAAAGGTAAACTTTTTTCACAAGGTAAATCTTTAAAACTTAGCGTCACGGACTCAGGAGTGAAATTGATGTAAATCACCAATACGCGGAAAAAAGGTATTCTAAAATGCTTATAAAGGTTAAATCTAAAATACATAGATAATTAATGGCAAAGAAGAAGATAGAACTAATTTTAATAAATCGTTATGCAGAGTTACATATTTGAATTCGATATAACATTTTACATATTTTATAACCTGCCATCAGCATCTGTCACAAACCAATTAATGATTTCTATAACTGTTAGAATAAGTCATCAACGTCTTAAAACAACAGCAGGTTAAATGTTAAACGTTGTTAATTACCTAAACAGATATCGCCAGCTGACACTCGAATAAAAAAAAAACACCTCTTCACCTGTTACGGACATTATTCTTGCTTTTGGGGGTTGATAGAAAACTGATCAGTAAGTTGAATTGTTGAATTTAAAAGTTGAATGAAATTTAAATTCATTTATAGACATAAAGAGATGTATATGTAATGTAATATCACTACATAGTATAAAACAAAGTCGCTTTCTCTGTCCCTATATCCCTATGTATGCTTAAATCTTTAAAACTACGCAACAGATTTTGTTGCGGTTTTTTTAATAGATAGAGTGGTTTAAGAGGAAGGTTTATATGTATAATACATGATGTCAAATTCCACACTACATCAAACCGGAGTGAGGGCGGGTCGCTAGTTATATACAAAATAGAAGTAACTGAGGTTTTTTTATGCAAAACGGAATAGTAATTGGCCTTCACCTCAAGGCCGAAGGTGGTAGCACACTACACCCGGAATCCTCATCACAAACGAACTGGTTATGTTACCTCTAACAGCCTGAACACAAAAATTTTTAAATTGTTGTTATATGGCATCAGACTTAGGTAAGATGGTATGGTGGCTAGCTACTAGCCAGGCGGACTTGAAATAAGCCCTACCACCGTAGAGCCACCTGAGTACTGTAGTTTCTTTCAAACTTATTTCGATTTGATAACGATAGCAATTGGCACCTACTGCTAATAATCTTCTTTCAGATATTTTATAAAGCTCAATGAATAGTAAGTAAAATTAAGAGTTATTTTTTATTCTTCCTATTATTAAAAGCCGTATTTTAATAAAAAAAAAAAAGTTACATTTTATATGTTAGTTACCTTTTAACCTTAACCTTTGCTCACAATTATTGTAATTATCTTGGTAACCATGTTTTTAGTGCAATAAAGAGTAATATATAAAAAGGTACTTACAAGAATTTTGCCTGATTTTACCAATTTGTTTTTAAACTGATTTTGATACAAACATGGTAGGTAGTTTTTTTTTTTTTTTTTTTTTTATACACAACGGGATAGTACTTGGCCTTCATCTCACCTAATGTTAAATGACGATAAGGCCGAAGGTGGAAGCGCACTACACCCGGAATACTGGCTATCTTACCTCTAACTGCCGGAACACAACAATTTTTAAATTGTTGTTATGGCGCCAGACTTAGGTAAGATGGTGGTAACTAGCCAGGCGGACTTGAAATAAGCCCTACCACCAACCAAACCGAGTACAAATTGTACCCCCCCTGGGAATCGAACCCGGGACCTCTGCGTCTTACACGGGTGGGCGAACCACTAGATTTAGTCGGTGTTATTATAAAAGATTTTTAAACACCTGTTTAACTTAGATACTGTTTAAATGTGATGCTGTCACTTTTTGACAATATTGATTGAAAGAGATAGCTTCAAATTTAAACAGTGTCTAAGTAGTTAAACAGGTGTTTAAAAATCTATTGTAATAACACCGAGTTTTTTACAGCTGAAGAGTATTGTTGTTCTTTCTGTTGCTGCTTTTAACTTCTTTAATGAAAAAAGGTATCTTAAACTAGTTTGAACATAACGCACTGCCTACCTTTTGCACTGTGACAGAACTAATGATTGCATTTTATTATCGTTTTATTTGTTTAGAGTGCATTAGATAAATGCGAGCATTAGGTTAGCCGCAGGAGCTGCCTCTATCGCTTTATTGGCGTTTAGTGTGCTTGTAAACTTGTGACGCTGCAGCTTGGCGCCTTTTTAGGGTTCCGTAGCCAAAATGGCAAAAAACGGAACCCTTATAGATTCGTCATGTCTGTCTGTCTGTCCGTCTGTCTGTCTGTCTGTCTGTCTGTCCGTCCGTATGTCACAGCCACTTTATTCCGAAAGTATTAGGACTACATAGTTGAAACTTGGTAGGTAGATGTATTCTGTGAACCGCTTTACGATTACTTCACAAAAATAAAAAAAATAAAAGATTAAGGGGGGGCTCCCCATACATGGAACTGAAACATAAAAGTTTTTTTTTCATCAAACCAATACTTGCGGTGTGTCTATAGATAGGTTTTTAATAATGACATTGAGGTTCCTAAGACAATTTTATCACAAAGTCAACCGTTTGAAAGATATATACTGCCAAAGTGGTAAAATGTGTGTTCCCCCCCCCCCTTTAACTTTTAAAGTAAGAGAGTGAAAAATCTAAAACAAATATATGCTATAGATCTTAGTGAACACTTTCAACGAAAATTAGTTTGAACGAGATACAGTAAAAAGTTTTCGAAATATAGTACATTTTCTAAAACCGCAAATATAACTTTGTCGTTCATACAAACACTGTGAAAAACAAAGTTATTTTTTCAGGTGAAAAATGATAGCGGTATTAAAATATGGTGTGGTATAATGTAACTACGGAACCCTACTGCGCGTGGCCCGACACGCACTTGGCCGGATTTTTTTATAGATAACTCTCTTAAAAAAAAATTGGGTTGCACTCCGGGAGTGCCGGCTGAAGTGAAAACTTTTGCACGAATTGCTTTAATTATCAGTATAAAAGTACTATCATTTATGAGGTAGAATACAATATTTATTTATTGCGCTATCGTACATAAACATGACAATTTATATTACATTAGAAAGTTTATCTCTCAGAAAAATCAACCCGACGTACGCCAAAATGACGCGCCGCCATTTTCGCCGCGCCGTAGAAAGAAAGGGGGATACTTCCGCCGCCGGCTGTCTACGCTACATCCGTCTTACGAATTTTCGATCAGGGTCACATGACCCTGACTGATGCGAGTTTAACATTTTTTACCTATTACAAAACAAGTGTACAACGCCGCTAAAGAAGTTTTCACTTCAAAAATTCAAAAATATCGTTTGGAAAATTACTTAAGTACTCTAAGGTAATTCTAATACACAATTTTAATAAAACATTACGTGAATTTTTAGGGCACATAGTCTAGTATTTTTAGTGTTTAGTCTAGTTTCGAGGGGATGTAGTGATACCTTCGGAAAATACTAGACCATGGGCCCTAAAAATTCCACGGTTTTATTAAAATAATTTTTTATTAACAACTTATTAAATAAAAACCTCTGAGGTCGTCACTACTCGGTGGTATAGCCACCTTATTTTTTTATGATTGAAATAGTCAAACAAGTAAATACAAAGTTAAAACTAGCGTTTTTTATTCTCTAGTTTTGGTTCTTGTTTTCATGCTGAAACACTCCATCATTTTTAACAAAATTATTATTTTCCATGCGACACTTTTGCAACATGTCCCTTAGCTACAAACATGGCATAAAATAAAATTAAGTAACTTACTTAGTTTCAGCACTTTATTCAATAAATGTTTCTTTCTTTCTTCTTTCAATAGATGACGTCCTAAATACATACTTTTCTCTTACGAACAGGCGTTCAAGTTTAACCCTCCATAGTTACCAGTACATAATCCCACACACCCTTACCCACAACTTCTTGCCCAGCGGTGGGCACTAACCGTGGCCGTGGTCACGGGCCGTTACCACCATCGGCTACGGACGTAATTATACGTTCCTCACCAATTGCCGCCATTATTGTTGCTTGTGTGGTGGAGCGGAGAATTTGTTTCGAATTAGGATAATTAAAACAATTGGTTTTCAAAATGGCCGAACGGAAGGGTGTTTGGTTTTAAGTCATTATTATATTGCAGACAAATTAACAAAATATAGCAGACGTTTTATTTTGCTTCATTATGATAGTGTTAAAATACGAAGTCTCTGAATGGCTGATCAAATCCAGTCCAGACACAGGTTGTTTATTTTTACAAATAATTTATAGAAATCCTTGGGAGTGATTTACTACAGTAATCGAGTTCAACCGAGGCAAATTTTCAAAACACTTTTCGTATAAATAATTTTATGCTATAAGCTCATACAACAAAATTATTGTTTTGAGATAATAATTATCCAAGCGACAGTCATCCCCAAAACATTGGTGCCAAAATTATGCATAAAATTCGTCACCTTTAATCGAGATAATTAGGGCTGTGCCAAACATAGTCACACTGAAAGGCATCGCGTCACGGCGTGAGCTCAGTCACTCGACGGGGCACCTCGCCGCCGCTTACCCACATATCGTCAGGGTTAACACTTTATATTATAATGTTAAATCAAATTATGAAAAGTACATCTGATGGTAAATCCAGTCAACCTCAGAAGTAGGAGAACACTTTTCTCGTCGCACTAATGCATTCAAATCATTGGTTGCAACTTGCTGAACAAGCTTTGTAGTTGATTTTACAAAAAATGAAAAGTGTTTTAAGTGTTTAACTATTCCTAAGACTATTCCAACATAATATGCTCCTTTGCCCCTCTGCCTTGGTCTGAGGAGCTATGGTTCAAAATAAAGATTAGTATGATTTTAATTTCATAATAACTTAATAAGTAACAAAAGAAGAAATTATATTGGTGCATTATTATGTATGATTATTATAAGACGAGAAGATAAAAGACGTCATAATGGGTGGTAGGGTAAAAGAATTGATGATTTAAAAATGCTTATTATGTGAACTTATTTGAATAAAGCGTTTTTCTATTTATATTTCTATTATTTCAGCAAACTTTTATAAGTTAGTAAAACAAATTATGATGTCTAGATAAAATATTAAGTCAGTATTATTATTTACAATCTTTGTCGATTGCCAGCCCTAAACGCTGTTTGCTCAGACATAGATACGAACCTCACAGGCCCACAGCGCACATGGTCGACGACATTAGGGGTGTCAGCGGGTTTTGTCGGCGGCCGGTGGAGCGGAAACACGCATTGTGACAACCCTCGGCCGCGCCAACCCCGTCACCCGCGATTTATATGCAGTTCATAAATGCGTGCGTTATTTAGTTTTGTCTGCGATAGATGTAGATGATGATGACTTTGATGTGTACGGAAAAATACGTTTTACAACCAAAATTATTTTCAAGCAAATCAAAAAGAACCTCTGGTACGTAATAATGCCCTATTGTTTTTCTTGCTAAATCCTCTGTTTGTGGAGGCAAATGTTAAGGATTTGAGCTTTTGCTCTCAAGTCTACTTACCTCTACCTTATAAGGAAGTCGCATAAAACTAGATTCTATCTTACAGTTTTTTTTCTGAAACAACCTGAAAACTTAATATGTATATATATTTTTGTTTTTGAGGATCTCGATGGCTTAGTGACTTAGCGCCTGGCACAGCGATTGCGAAGGTTAAGCAACTTTCGCGAGGGTCGGTCATGGGATGGGTGACCAAAAATTTACCATCTTGAGCTCCTCCGTACTTCGGAAAGCACGTTAAGTCGTTGATCCCGGCTGCATTTTCGCGTGGTGGGTTATGGCTCATCCTCCTTATCCATATCCACCTACAGGGAAGGCTTGTGTCTCAGCAGTGGGTACATTAAGAATGGATGATGGTCATACTATTATGACGAAAAAAATATAGCCAATAATCACATCACAACCTTCAAAAAAATGAATGTACCTATGTCCCATAACATTTATTAAGTTCTTGAATAATAGCATACCTACCTCTTTTTCAGCGATGACAAAAGCTCTTCAAAGTCAGTTTATGTTTGGCTTGCTACATTACTCATACTCATTCTAGATACTGCACAGTATGAACAGTACAAACGCAGCGCGGATATGGCGTGGAACAAAGGGCGCGGACACAATGCGCGCGTCGAGCGGAAACTGCGCACTCCGCTGATGAAGTATTAAGCTAGTACAGTCGACAGCACATCGCTTTTAGCATTAAAAAGACATTACAATTTTAGTCAGATAATTTTGTATAAAAATGTTTGCAGCGTAATTTAACACACACAGTACAGATAAAAAACCGGCCAAGTGCGTGTCGGGCCACGCGCCATAGGGTTCCGTAGTTACCTTATACCATACCATATTTAATACCACCTATCATTTTTCGTCTGCAAAAATAACTTTGTTTTTCACAGTGTTGGTATGAATGACAAAAGTTATATTTGCGGTTTTAGAAAATGTGCTATATCTCGAAAACTAATAACTACATCTCGTTCAAACCAATTTTGGTTGAAAGTGTTTATTAAGATCTACAGCACATATTTTTTTTAGATTTTTCTCTCTCTTATTTCAAAAGTTAAAGGGGGGGACACACATTTTACCACTTTAGCGGTGAATATCTTTCAAACGGTTGACTTTGAGAAAAAGTTGTCTTAGAAACCTTAATGTCATTTTTAAAGACCTATCTATAGACACCCAACACGTGTTGGTTTGAAGAAAAATTTTTTTTTCAGTTTCAGTTCCATGTATGGAGAGCCCCCCTTTAATCTTTTATTTTCCTTATTTTTGTATTAAATTCGTTAAGCGGTTAACAGAATACATCTACCTACCAAGTTTCAACTGTGTAGTCTTAATACTTTCGGAATAAAGTGGCTGTGACATACGGACAGAGAGACAGACGGACAGACAGACAGACAGACAGACAGACAGACAGACAGACAGACAGACATGACGAATCTATAAGGGTTCCGTTTTTTGCCATTTAGGCTACGGAACCCTAAAAAGAAAAACTGACATAAAAAAAATTGCAATCTATCTAAATTGTTAATTTAAAAGAATGAACAGCAACATTTTTGTATTTCAGTGAAAAGTTAGTTTGTTAGTTTCAAGAGTACCTATTTACCAAAACGTACGATGCAAAATCGTAAAAAAATATTGTACACTGGTTCACAATAACATATTTTATTAATTTTGCAAACCCTTAATTTGACCATTTATTTTCGATAGTATTTTTTATTGGGTAGTATTTAATTAGGTAACAATAAATTCCCATTTTGGGTATCAAAAATACTAAATAAAGCGTACTGAAATACTAAGTGGGCGACGGACTGAGGGCGACTACAAATGTAGAAAATGGATGACTTTAAAATACAAATTGAGTAACTAGTTATTTAGAACGGGCGACCAAATTACTATTTGGGCGACAACCTTAGGGAACACTAAACATTTAGCATATATTTTATTAAAATAAGGTAACTATTATCCTAATCGAGATAACAAAAAAAAATTGTGGGAACGAAGGAAAATAGAATAGAATAGAATAGAATAGAATAGAATAGAATAGAATAGAATAGAATAGAATAGAGTAGAGTAGAGTAGAGTAGAGTAGAGTAGAGTAGAGTAGAGTAGAGTAGAGTAGAGTAGAGTAGAGTAGAGTAGAGTAGAGTAGAGTAGAGTAGAGTAGAGTAGAGTAGAGTAGAGTAGAGTAGAGTAGAGTAGAGTAGAGTAGAGTAGAGTAGAGTAGAGTAGAGTAGAGTAGAGTAGAGTAGAGTAGAGTAGAGTAGAGTAGAGTAGAGTAGAGTAGAGTAGAGTAGAGTAGAGTAGAGTAGAGTAGAGTAGAGTAGAGTAGAATAGAATAGAATAGAATAGAATAGAATAGAATAGAATAGAATAGAATAGAATAGAATAGAATAGAATAGAATAGAATAGAATAGAATAGAATAGAATAGAATAGAATAGAATAGAATAGAATAGAATAGAAAACGTTTATTAAACAACACAGAAAAAAAAGTATACATTGGAACGAGTTACAGACAAAAAAGAAAAAAAATAAATACTTAATAAATCGTAGAATATAAACAAAAGTGTGCTGCTAATGGGCCCTGTCTCAGCAAAATTAACTTCTGGGTCATTCGTTGATGTTCAGGATGACCCAGAAGCACTGGTATTCTGACAGGGCCTAAAGAGTGATTTGACACAAAATTTATAAAAAAAGGTACAAATACTTAGACGCAACACAAGAAACACAAACACAAAGTTAGTCTGTGAGAGTGACATTGATTGACGTTGACTGACTGTGACTGCCATTCATGACATTAACAAGAATGATAAAACAAAGAAAAAATAAATTAAATGCGGTGGGTAATGGTCATATTTCTGAAACACGAGGCGTCGACGTGGCAATCATGTTTTGCCACATGGATGAATGGACCTAGTGTGTCCTCTGATTGAGAAAGGATGCGGAGAACATGTACCTACATACTTTCCCAAGAAGTTGCGGCGGCGTGGCGGCGGCTGGGCCTTCGAAAGCTATGAAAGTCGTGAAAACCCAAAAGTGAGTACACTGTACCCTATATCTAAATTCCTCTATGGAGCACATTAAATAATCGACATGGTAGTTAACTTAATCAAAACGCTTTTGTTGTTCGATTAGATAGTATTTTAAGTGTTTTTTAAAAGTATGTTTCGTTTTTAGGTCACGCATTGGTGGTGGGAGGTCATTCCAGCACCGAGACGCCGCGAATCTAAATGACTCACGAAAGGCCATAGTACGATGCTTGGGAGTTGAAAAGGTATGAGTTTGAGTACATACTCTTTTTGGATACCGGCTGCATGCCCATGCCCATACCAGCTTGTCATGAAGATACTGAGGCTTACCGAAATTAATGATGTCAAATAACATCGATGCAAGGTGCAGTTTCCTACGAGCCTCCATCTTGAGCAGATTTGCAGCATTAAGAAAAGGAGTTACATATGTACGAGGCGGTATGTGAAAGCAAAATCTAGCGCAAGCATTTTGCACACGTTGGATGAGCTTTTTGGTTCGGGACAGTAAACATGGTCCGTATACGGTGTCGCAATAAAATACCATGTTGGGCAGCTTAAATCTGTTATATAATTACTTGGTATAATAGTAGCCCACACAGTATTTTTATCACTCATTTAGAATTTTCACTGCTAACTTAAATTATTTATCTCTCGCATGTAGTCGCCCATTTTACGTATTTTTGTAACTCACAGTTTGTCGCCCAAAAAATAAACCGCTGCCCGGTTTAGTATTTATGTATCCCATTAACAGTCGCCTTTAATTATTTCCAGTCACCCAATTAATTAATTCCCTTTTTTATTACGGCCTGTTATTTAGAGACTGCCACCAAGTTCGGTATTGTTTTATAATTTACCTACAAGAGCTCAAACAAAGATCTCAAGCTAGACCCGTATTTCAGCCTCGGTTACGAAGTTTGTCAAATACAGCTCTTTCTGGATCTATATTCGAATAAAACAACAAAAAACCTCAAAACTCTTGCATCAAAACAAAGGACATCATCCATTTTGGTCCAAATGTGAAAGTGCCGGCCAATAAGCAAAAGTGCTTTATTCTGATAGATTTTGTCCGCCTAAGCATTTTTTATTATGGCACCGAAGCTGTAGCACCGCTGTACTTGATTTTAATTGATTTAAAAAAATCTGTCTTTTCATACATTTTGACTATTTTTGACACAAAATTAAATGTGAAGTGGTGCTACAGCTTCAGTGCCATAATAAAAAATGCTTAGGTGGACAAAATCTATCAGAATAAAGCACTTTTGTCTTTTGGCCGGACTTTCATATTTGGACCAAAAATGTATGAAACATGGATGATGTCCTTTATCACTTCAAAAGGCAAAGATCAATTGACAAATGAAAAGCCATGAAATTACAGATGGTAAGTAATAAATTAACAGACAAAAACTCGATACACCATTTGAGTCCTTCAATAAACTCTCAAAAAAATCGATTACTCAGTTTAATAAAAAAGAGCGAGGGGAGAGTGGGACGCATTGAAACAGCAGTCGAAACGCGCGGATGTGAACATTTGTAGCAATAATACGGGGCCACAAGCCTAGGGTGTGCCGCGGCTGCTGTTGAAAGAATGATACATCATCATACCAATAATAAATCACACATGATTCAATTAGAAAAATACGACGGGCGGGTGAGCGAAAAACGGTGGGATTTTGTCACTAAAGCGGCCGTTTGCAGGGTAATTTGACGTTTCGGGTTACGTCATCAATCAAACACAACAGTGTCGAGCTTTTGGGTAAAAATTGAATTGCGTCAATTATCGCTGAGTGCGTCGAAACAAATCATATTAACAAATACACTTTGTTATATTTCAAATTTCGAGTTTATGGGTGGATGGGGTTTTATTATAAATAAAACTTAAAATAGTTTAAAACACATTTAAGCAGTGTCTACAACGGCGTTTTTGATCAAACTTATTGATGGACGTTTATAAAACTTAAAGTTTAAAAACCGGCACACGTCAGTCAACTTTTCCTCTTCAAACACACGTTAATATCAGCCTTAATACATGAGCTTTCAGCACACTCAATAACTCATTGGCAGATCGACGGGGGTGGGGTCGTGTCACGTGGCCGTAATGAGTCCACGCCACCCGGACTCCCCCCCACTATGAAATTTCACACATACGCCGCACGGTTCTGATTATTGCAATTTATGACGTCACATTTTTCCAACGGTACGCCAGCCTTTTTTCATAAAGCTAAACAATGCGAGGCGTGTTAAAAAATATTTGGCACTCACAGTTTTCAGGAATGTTGTTTTTTATATTGACTGAAGAGCATTATGTTTCATCCTTTGATAGCATTTAATTTTACTGATAGAATTACTCTTGCAGTATTATGTGTCATTTGAAATACGAGTAAATCGTTACAATTATTTTGCTTGGCTCAAACTTTAAAGGCTCAATAAAAAACACGAAAGAAAAGAGTGTGTTTCTGCAACAAAATATTACCACTTAAGTATATTTTATTTATTTTAGGTATTAATTTATGACACACCAACAGCATATCTACATTATTGAAGCTAACTTCACAGATCCATTAAAATGACAATACCTATAGATATACAGTGATCAGCGGCAACTTCACTCTAGAAAAGAGTAAATTTTACAGATTAAAATAATATATCGTTTTGTACCGCAGCGCAGGCGCACATATCTCATTTCCGTCAATAATTGTAGTTTTAACTATGTGGAGGAAATAATAGTTACCTAAGTACTCAAAACTTGTATATCGAACTTTTACCACTTTTGCTTTTTTTTGCTTTAAATGCACCTACAAGTTATTTTTTCAAATCTTTTCTACAAATTAATAGTCTACCCCTTTTCACGTCCATCCTGTTCTATAATAATGTTGACGCATTCATCTTACTAATTCGTACAATTAAAGCAGCTAATCTTATGAAGTGGGTAGCAACAAAAGGTACAGAATTCACTTCCTGTTCAAAGTACGATCACCTGTAATACGGAGGCTTGAATGAGGAGCCGCGGGCGCTTACCGGATTTACTCTATTTGCACAATACTCGTTGCCCCGAGGTCGACGGGTATAGACTATAAATTGATAGAAAGGACGTTACGAGGACCTCGATGGCACAGTGGTTTAGCGCTTGGCCCAGTGATTGCGGAAGTTTAGCAACTTTTGTAAGGGTCGGTCATGGCATCACATGACCGAGTCGTTTTTGATTTTTTTGGTTTTTGGTCACCCGTCGGTGACCAAAAATATATTATCTCCTCCGTGCTTCGGAAGCATTGGTCTTGGCTGCATTTGCAGTCGTTAACACCCACTAATCCACATTGGGCCCGCGTGGTGGGTTATGGCCCATCCTCCTTATCCACCCATAAGGAAGGCCTGTGCCCCAGCAGTGGGGACATTAAAAATGGCTGATGGTCAAAAAGTTACGTTTGTAGTTAGCGAATGTATGGTATCGCGATAACCACAACAGGTATTATATTTTTTGTTATCTGATATATTATTGTAACTTTAAATTCATCCATAAACATAGTAGGCAAAAAGGAAAAAGGTAAAGCAACGGCAAAAATTATATTAGTTCTCAATTTTATGATAAAAGCATTTCAGTTCCCATCATAATAACACGCCCTACTTAAACTGAAAACTAAATTAATAATGTCACATTAACTTTGGTCCCAGAGTTAAACTTTGAACTTTTCCAAGTTTATTCAAATTGAATCATTTAAACCATGCCAGTTCTAAATCGTTTTGACTCTACATCACAACCGGAAAGGTTACCCTTAAAATTCAAGTGGCCAATTACGGATTTACCTTCAGAGCAAACCTCTCGTGATTCTTGAGTGGTCTTCAGGTATTGTTCGGAGTATACGTTTAGAAACATTGTGGCCCGACTGTACCATACATTCATTTACGTTTACACTTTTGACAATTCTGCAACTCTATATGCTTTGTAATAAAACACAATATCTTTCAAAGTGTTAATATTTATTTACTGAACTCGCCTGTACTTAGGAACAGCGGGGTGTTTTAATAGTCGTTGCTTTTTAAAATGTGCAACGGTCTTTAAAAACGTTTCCTAAAGCGTTTGAATGAGGTATTCGTATGTGACAAGAGTGTATTTTTATTTAATATAACAGCTATCGATAAAATAAGTTTAGGATTTTTTCGTATTTATATACGAAAAAATCCTATTTATGTAAGTAAATCGATCTGACTAAATTGTACGTTTGATAATTAATGTGTAATTGGAATAATGTTTGAATCGGAAGTAGGTAATTCCGCACCCTGATTATCTAAAAAGAAACTATTTAGCGACCGGTTTCATTCCACATACATTGCTACTTTTCTTTGGAAGGTTTTTTAAATCCAAAAAGAAGTAGCAATGGATCACTATCATCTATGAACTGCAACCGGTCGCTAGGTGGTTTCTAATTAGATAATCAGCCCGCTGATGTATACCTGGATCTTAAAATAGGTAAGCCATCAATAAATAAATTTTATAAGCTGTTTTATAGATAGATACTTATACTTAATGCGTTTTAAAACTTGGGTATTATGTTATACCTACAACAAGACAAACTTTACAAAAGCAAAAACCATATCGCAATCAACGAATTAGCAATAACTATCGATTAATTGACAGGGTGAATGCAAAGAATGAGCAAAGCTTCTCTGCTTCAGCTTGGGCAAAAATGCTTTCGTATGTCTGTCCCGCTAACACTCTGTCCCTCTGTCCGGCTGTCCGGGTGTCCGTTTGTTCTCCTCTACAGGTCGCATTTCTCAACCGATTCTCTAGAAACTTTGTGAGCAGATTCTAGGTGAGGATATTTTTTGTCGTTTCAGTTTTTCGAAATTTTTCAAAATGGCGGAGATATGGGGAAAATCAAGTTACAGTTATTTCGAAAAAAAATAAAAAATGTCACAAACACTACTCTACAGAGCCACTAGTTTATTAATCATCAGTTAAAATAAATATTTATTACCAATTATCATCATTTATACCTAACTTAATATGAAAACATCACAACGGCCGACCGGCTGGGCTGACGTTCGCTGCAATTAAGTATTGTTTGATTGTTTAAAGTTGAACCAGGTTGTGTACACTTCCGCCATTATATTGCGCTGCGCTGGCCACATGTGCCGGCCACACTGCACCACGTATAAATTATATAACGACTGATTTTTAATGTTCAATACCAGAACGGAACATTTGAGATACACCGATAGTCTTTTTCTAAACTTCTATACTTCCACAGGAAACTATATCGATTGCAATTTTGATAACGGGGACAAATCTGCGGTGAAAAGATTCAACTAGAAACAAATTTACCATAACTTATTCGAGTGTCGTATTCGAATACTATCCACCTGTGAAGATTATGGGTATATACAATTATATTTTCTCCACTGCTGCATAAATGATTCATATAATTTTTAGGGTGCCGTATTCAAGTCAACAAGGAAACCCTTATAGTTTTGCGTTAAACCCTTATTTTTTTGTCCGTCTGCCGCCTGGCATTGCTCAGAGGCCCACAATACTAGAAAATTGTAATTTGGCATGAATGTGTATAGAAATCACGCCAAAAAATAAGTAGATTAATATCTTAAAAAAATATTTTTTAGTGTAGGTACTACTTCCAAGTGGGATGAAACATTTATTTCTCGTCAAGTGTTCCTCCCCCTCTACCAGGTAAACGGTTGTTTTTAGAAACATAAAAAAAAAATTCAGGACTGTAGTACATTATTATAATGAAGCTAAAAGAAAAACTATCTCTACTAGGTAGAGGCTTTACAAGTTAACGAGAAATAGCCGATCAAATTATAAAAATTATCTCTATTAGAAAAGTTTTTAGCACAATTTCATTGAATAGTTAGGTATTATATTAATTTTATTCGTCGTTGTGTAAAACAGGAAGTAAATATAAGTTTATAGCCATATGCTAATGGTATAGGGTAACTACGAAACCCTTACTGCGCGTGGCCCGTCACACTATTGGCCAGTTTTTTTGATATAAATAAATATGGAATCTAAGGGTCTAAATTGATGGTAAAGTTAATAGTAATCAAATTGCTAACATTAAAAGTTACCTACGTTACGATTAAACTTATACCCGTTCAACATGAATAACTAAAAAACTAAACTACTGAACAGAGTAAAGTCATCAGCTTACCCGCGTCGATAGCTCCATTCATTTTTTTCCCCTCAAAGTAACAACCCAAAAGTCGGTAAATATCCTACAAAGGGTCCAACAATGGCCGAATGCCAATGTTTGGGCCAAAATAATAGGGGTCTTAGAAATGGCGTATTGTGCGCATACGCATTGTCAAGCTTGCTTTGCACAAAACCGTTCGGTAGCTATCGGCTTGGCCTCAAAGCTTCATGTTTGCCTACAATATTATTTTTATTGCCGTAATTGAGTTAAGTCTGTAGGCCCTGAGAATGCCGACAAACTTTCTATATTTTTTTGGTTGTCAATTTGATGCGGTTTTGTTTAGTTGTGGTCACTGATTGAGATATGAACAAAAGGTGACACATTACTTATTTTAGCAACAAAACTTATAAATACTTACTAGAAAATGAATAAATCTTCCTTATTGATTATGGAATTTTCATTCGAGTAATAAAAAAACTTTTTAATTTTTGTCACTCAAAACTTTACTTAGTTAACTTAAACGGCGATGATAATTGAATTAAAAAAATGTGTCATCAATAATAATTCTTATTTCACGAAACTTGTACCTTGGATAATAGTCACTAACTAGCAAGCATTTCAGCGATTCAAACTCAATCAAAAGTAAAATTATTTCATGCATTTCAAACAAATGAAAACAAAATATCGTGTCTAAAAATCAAGAATTTTTTTTATCACACTTTTTCTTCAACATCAAATTCCAAAGTAAATAATTTAAGTCTCTTGAACTTAAAAAAATACGATTAAAAATATATACAACGTGCAACAGAATTAATAGCTAAACCAAGAAAAGGCAGGTTAGTAATTATTATATAATTAATTCCTATTTCAAGAAACCTGTACATGTAGTCACTAGCATTTTCAGCGATTCAAACTCAATCAAAAGTAAAATGATTCAAACATTCAAAGAAATGTCTATCAAAACAAAATATCGTGTCTGAAAATCAAGAAAAATAAGTTTTTTTATCACACTCGTTCTTCAAGATCAAATTCCAAAGTACCTAAATAAATTTAAGTCTATTGAACTTAAAAAATACGATTAAAAATATATACAACGTGCAATAGAATTAAACCAAGAATATGGTAGAGCATTACATATTACAAGGCGGGTTTTCTCCTTCAGCAAGGGTCAAATTTTATAGAGAGTTCAATAAGGTATATATATATATATATATATATATATATAAATAGGTATTTTAATAATATTAATATCTGGGCTGAGAGACCATCAAACTGAACAACTTTTACTATGAGACAAATTTTGAAATCATGATAAAAGAATCAGATGTTTCATACATTTTCGTTATTTTGTTATTAATTTTTGTATGAAACAGCTATTTTTTTCGCGACATCAGAGTGGTCCCATTGTAAAAGTTGTTTAGTTTGACTGGTGGAACGTTGTTTGTTTTATTTGATTTAAGGTATATTAAAGTATACAATGCAGTATTTGGAGGTCACAATGGAAGACGAACATGATTTTAAATAAAATTTCATAAAAAGTAGTGCAACTTTTACAAATCAAAAATCATTAGGTATAAGTAAGATTCTTTTTTTGATGAATTATTACATTTTATATTATATTTGGAAGTTTTCAATGAATGAAGCAAGATAGACACAATCAAATGTATAAAATTCTGGTCATAATATAAAATATGCGTACTTACACTAAATGGAAAAATCTATACGCCAAAAAAACATAATTCTTTGTTGAAGCAATATAAGACTGATAAAATTATCTTGACTTTTAGCAATAATAACTTAAAAAAAATAACACATGCATTAAGGAAAACTTTTATATCAGCACAATTAAAAATATTATTTTACAATGTTTTAAAATACCGAACCAGATGTGTACAATAAACTAATACAGTGGCCTGACAAAGTGCAATAAAACCAAATACAAAAATTTTACTGCCCGGCGAATGTTTGCAAAAATACATACAACCTTTTGCAAACAATATTATAACCTTTTAAGCAGTTTTAAACTGACCATAAACAATGGGCCCTACCTCTCGGTTATAATGCGGTATAGACAATAGAGATTTAGCCTTCAAAGGCGCCGACACGGTGCGTTGTTCGGTAATAAACCGAAGTTGTAAATGACATAAACAATAGGCAGTTTAGATGGTAGAAACAACACTTTGACTTCGACAGCGCTAACTCACTATCTATAATTTTATTTAGAACATAATAATAACATACTCTTTTACTTTATAACATCGACCTAAAAAAGATCACGAGATTTCTTGTGAAAAACACTTGCGATCTACTAACCACGTACCTTAATTATCAATATTTTTGAAGCGAAAACTTTAGCGGCGTTGTACGCTTTTTGTATGGGGAAAAAATTTTGAACTCGCGTCAGTCAGTCTGGATCACGTGACCCTGATCGAAAATTCGTATGAATATGTAAACACTTGTGTCACCATAGCAACGCGCAAATTTTTTAATTCAATGTCAAAACTCTAGATTTTCTGTCAAGCTATGGATAAGACTTAAGTTTTAACTTCTGCCGGCACTCCCGGAGTGCAACCCGATTTTTTTAACCTAATTTTTGAAACCAAATGGAGAGCGATCTTTCACAAAACTAGTGATTTTTAAACTGCCAAAACGTGTGACGTGATGTGAAAATGAGTCAATTTGATTAAACACAATTTAATTAATTTATGACTTGTTGGTGGAAATACTTGCGGATAATGATATTTTTTACAGATCTGCTTGTGGTGTGTACTAATTTCCTATGTCAGTTTTTGCTGATTGGTAGTAGCTAAATACTCAAACAACTCAATAAAACCCTAAAAGTTAAAAAACAAAAAAGAAATGTGCGTTGTATGCAAAAATTAAATTTTACATTTATAAGTCGATTCGGTTGGCAACGACTTAATTGACAGGACTAAACTAGATTTAGTATTCCATTCCTTTCTTTCTGTATCGAAATGACAAGAACAGGATGCTAAAGTTAAGTTTAGTCCTGTCAATTTAGATAAGTCGCGCCAATCAGATCGACATTATTATAATCATTAGCTACTAATGATTGCTACTCAAAGTATAGACAAAAAGATGGGAGGGAGTATGAAAAAATAAAAAAAAAATAAACTGACTGACATATCGACGCACAGCGCAAACCAAGAAGCTTATATAGGGGTGCATATAGAGGTGCATTAAGAAAAGGTATTTCAACATTCACCCCCTAAGAGGATGAAAGTATGTATGAAATTCTCTAAGTTTCGAAGCTAGGATTTTCAAATTTTGCGTTAAAATTGACTATTAAAAACGAATATATAAAGTGTTACATAATAACTCTTATGCCGAATATGGTAGATAGTGACCAACAAACTGAACAACTTTTAGTAAGGGTCCGACTCTGAAATCGCGAAAAAAAATCTGCTGTTTTCGTTATTACCTATTTACTTTTTGTATGAAACAGCTGATATTTTTTTTCGCAATTTCAGTTTTATTTTTATACACAATCACACCTGGTGTTAAGTGATGATGCGGACTACGATGGAGCATGCTCACTTAGATAAAGCCTATTTACTCTAGCCTTGAAAAGGCCCAAGTTATAACTATTAGGAAACACATCGGTAGGCAGGCTGTTCCACTCCTTAGGTGTTCGCATTATAAAAGTATTAGCAAAATGCTATGTGCGGATGGTTGGAATATCAACAACATAAGGGTGGTACGCTAATCTGCGTCTAGTGCTTCGATGGTGGAATGGGGCTGGAGGAATTAAGAGGAGGCTCCCAGAATTTGGCAATATTTGAAATCAAATAGTGACGTCTGTACAATCTCAATGAATGTCAAATTCAGATATATGCTTTTATGGACCTTCATTTAGTGGCTGACGGCAGGATTTCAGAAATTATTGAGTTTGGCTCGATAGTTTTTTATTCTGAAAACATGCCCTTTTTAGGGGAATTTTTAAAATATCTCTTTAATTATACATCGTTTCTGAGCAAAATTTATGTAAATCATAAGCAAATTACGTGTTCCAGTGACTGACGGCACAAAAATCGTATATATTAATTATTACTATTGTTATTACCAAAAAAGAGATTAAATACCAGCGCGCTGCGGGCGCCGCCTTCGTTAGTACTGCGCAGTGCGCCGTCTAGGTAGGACGTGTGTCGCTCGCGCATCGAATTTTTTATCAGTACGAGCATTGCTTTGCAATCTATCTATACAGTTGTTTAACGTATGTACTTGCGCAGAGCAACGGAGGGGATTTCGCGAGGGCTAGGGCGGTTTCCCTCAAATTTCTATGATAAAGATTGTATAACTGTGGTATGGGTAACAAACAGCAAAGCGCGCGTGTTCATCGTTCTGGCAGCGCCACGGTCTCCGATTTGCGTGAATTAAATACATCACGAATGTCAATTTTTTGCCAGTCGGGAGCTCGGGAGAAAGTAGGTTTGATCGCCCCCCACTGGAAGAGGTACATCCGAAGATGTACGTATGTGTAAAGTACTTGCTAATTTTTTTTAATTTTTAGCTCAGTAGAGCTGGAGAACGCAATTTGTATGGCTCCTCAATGCTGACGTTTTGCATATAAACAACTTACTTACTGTACCTACCTCAGATAACAATGGAATCAAAACCAGATACGCTTACATTTAGCAAAAAATTCTGTTATATATGGCTTTATTTCGTTTCCACAACGCGATGTGGTCGTTTGGTATGTTGACCACGACGCGAATTTTGCTTTGTGGTATTTCCATGATTACCACAACGCATTCTGTGCGCTTTGACACGGATTTCGCGTTGTGGCATTTTTGTAGTGACCAGAACGCGTTGTGAGCGTTTTTTCGCTCAAAGACCGATTTCGGTCTTGGACGTACAATATAGCACTGTATCTCTTTCGGTGACTGAATTACAATACTTTACGATATTCCTTAAGGATTCGCTGTAAAGAGTGACGACATTTTGCAAGAGGTACCTGAAAATTAATATCTAACTTACCTACCTACAATAATATTTATTTACTTAATACGCTTACTTATTTACTTACTGCATAGATAGCCCTTCACTTGTAGCTATGTTAAACCTACGTGTGCCTAGAAGATATCCAAGACACAGAATAACTCCCCTTTCCGCACCGTTGCGAAGGACAGTTTACGGGTCCAATTCTCCCATTCCCCGATTCTGCAGGCTTGTGAACAACTTCTGTGACATGGTTGACTTTAATTTTGACTCGCTTGGTAGTATCCGTAAGATTATAGCCAACAGTTAGTATAATAGCTAGGTTTTTATTTTATTTTGATCATCCTTTCTTTTAATAATCATTAATTTTTTTCTTTGATCTTCAGTCTTTTAGATAAATAATAGTTAGGTACTTTTAAATGCATGTTGAATTTACCTATAAGTGTTTGTTACTTTTAAATTTAGATATTAATTAATAGTATTGTATTTATTATAAGAATTAATGTAAACAAACGTTGGTAAATATAAATTAATAAAATAAATAAAATACGCTTATAATATGGTCATATTTTGACAACCTTCTTTTAGCAAAGTCGAGGTTGCCGCGGTCTTCCAATGGTGACGCTACAAAGTTGTATGAGATTTCATTATGGTCGAGTTTTAGCCAGCCACCAGCAATTTCCTTTGAGTTTTCTTTCAAACATAGGTGAAAAATAGGGGATCCCTTGTTTTCGCATAATGTTATTATACCTAATTTGATTTGGCGTAACGGATTTGGCATAATCTTTTTTGTCATAATAATACTTTGGCATAATTGCTTTTTGGTATACTATTTATATTAGCATAATTATCATTTAGACTAATTTGTTTTCGCATAATGTTATTAGGCATATTGTCTATTCGCCTAATATTATTTAGACATAAAAATCAAAAACAATAAGAATAAATATTTTTACGCACTTATTTATTTTCATTCAAAAGGGGTAGGTATTATATTAAAATGCCAAAAAATCAGAACACATACGACCTAAATATCGAGTCATAAAACACCTATTTTTAAAATACCGAAAATCCTTAATGCCGATATCCAATAGACCGAAACTTGAAAGATCAATTATTAAATGACTGATAATAGTTCGAAACCCTGAAAGTTAAAATGCCGATAGTTCAAAATCCCGAGTGTCTGTTTAGGTCTATTAGGTGCGACGATGAGCGAGCGTAGCGAACGAGGAGGAGGTAAGGTCCCATTGCGACCAACAACGCACGAGCCGAGTGAGCAAAGCGAGCGTGCCGCGGCAGCGGCCGGCGAAGTGCCAGAACCGACCTGCTGGCATGTAACCCTCAATTAACCTTCGGTTTTTTAAGCTTCGGGATTTTGTATTTTAGGTAAAATCTTCTTTCGTGATTTTAAACGTCGTGATTTTTGGTTTATAAAAATATGCGTTAATAATATTATGCGTGTTTATATTTATGCTAAAGAATATTATGCTTAAGCATGATTATGCTTAAAGTAGTTATGCTTAAGAAAATTATGCATAAGCTGTTGTGACTAAATAATATTATGCGTAAACATCATTCGGCGAAATCATATTATGCTATGACATATTATGCCTTAAAATTTTATGCAAATACATAGGGAACCGAAAAATAGTACATTGTACAATCCGCGCAGATAAACAATGGGATTAAAAAAGGCGTCGTTTTTTGACACCGACAAAGAGTATATTTTTATTTTATTATTTTTTAACTAGATCAAACTGTCATAGGAGAGGCAAAGAGACCTAATTCCATGCATCCAAATAGATATTATTTTTTTTACTTCCTCTTGATATTTTTTTTTTATTTGTTTGTGCATGTAGAATCGATGCTTGTTGGTATTATCTTCTTCTTAACGTGTTGACTCGGTATATGCATAATTATATTTGTGAGGACCAGAACTCAGCCACTGATATCGCATTACCGCGTTGGTATGATTATTATGTAGGTATTATTTCGTTGAAATTGTCTTTTCTGTATTTTATAGGAAGTAGAATTGTTTTTTTTTTGTTTGTCTGTCGGTTGTCGTCACCAAGTAGGCTCCTCCAGAATACTAGCGTTGCAGTGGTGTGCTCCGGTATGCCACTGTAGCATTGCTGAGGTTGGGGCCTAGTTGGCCGCACACAAATTAGTTCGTGTAGGTACATTGTTTTCTTTTTTTTTGCTTTATAACTTTTATTTTTAATTACCTTACTGTCTATAATGTTTTACGGTCAATAAATAGTTTTTCTTTCTTCTTTCTTTCTTCTTAGTACCTAACTAATAATATGTGTATATACTGAATGGGGAATAGTAAAAAGCATTTTCTTTAATTTTCTTTCTTTCTTATTAAGCTATGTAAGCTTGCCACAAAAATATAAATACTTATCTATAAGTTATATTACTTACTTTTATACTTACCTTTATAATTCTAATGAGTGTTCTCAGAACAGATCAAGCCTTGTTTGCAGGCGAAAAGATACATAAAAATCATATAAAATATATTTTTTAAATCAGTTGAAAATTTTGCACTTTAAAAATCGGAAACCGGCGGGCTGATTATCTAATTAGAAACCACCTAGCGACCGGTTGCAGTTCATAGATGATAGTGATCCATTGCTACTTCTTTTTGGATTAAAAAAAATCATACCAAAGAAAAGTAGCAATGTATGTGGAATGAAACCGGTCGCTAAATAGTTTCTTTTTAGATAATCAAGGTGCGGGGCGCTGCCAGAATGATGGACACAAAGCGCTCGGCCGCGCGATAAAGTGCGGGAGCGAGACAGTTGCGAGTAAAATAAGTGGGTGGGGGGCAGCGAACGCACGTAAAAATTTTGCAAGCGGACTCTTAATTCGTGTAATTCCTTCGCACACTCTCTGAAGTGCATCTTGTAAAATACCGACAAACAAGCTATTCTACGAGGCTACTTAGTTTGACATTCGTGAGTTCGGGGTCTCCAATAAGTCGCCTAGCCCGTTTTTCGACCGAGTCCAGAGCGGCAAGCTGGTATTTGGCTGATCCGTCCCAAAGGTGACTGCAATACTCCATGACCGGTCTGATTTGCGCTTTGTAAAGTTAAAGGAGCTGATGCGGGGTGAAGTAACGCTTAACCCTTGAGAGGATTCCAAGCTTTTTCGCAGCGGTTCCAGCTATGGACTCTATATATTCGCCGAAGTTCAAATTAGATGATATTGTCATGCCAAGGAGTTGTAGCTGATCGGTCACTGGTACAGATGCACCACGGAAAGTCGAAGAATGATGGAATGCACTCCGTTTTGCAGAGAAGAGACAAGCTTGTGTTTTTGTCGCATTGATCATAACAAGATTGGCATCGCTCCAATCCGAGACATCCTGAAGTGCTAGGTTCAACCGTCTGACTAAATCCTCTCGACAAGACTCTATTTCTTCTCTGTTGGCCCTTGCATTTGAAAGGTATCTGTCCGTTATTGTGCTATCGTCTGCATACCCAAAGGTTCCGGGCGTTAGCAGGTCGTTTATAGTTAGTCCCATAATAAAAGTTGTTCAGTTTGATGGCCCCTTCCCTATCTACCATATTCGGTTTTAGGGGTTATTTTGTAACACGTTGTAAGTATATGTGTCTCAGCGTTTTTGACAATTCTACTGTTTAACTCCTGAAGAGGTGAAAAGGGGGATGAAGTTGTGTATAGAAAATCATTCAATTTCAATGTAAAAATTACTAACTTCTCAAGCTTACGCGCTCACTAGACATGAAATAAAACACTTTTTAACGGATACTAGCGCGGTTTTATTGAATGTACTTTGGTATTTAGTTGGTATTTGGTTTGATTTTTGGTTTTTCCCGACGTTTCGGCACCTTTGCAGCTGCCGTGGTCACGGGGGACTGAAGCTACCCGTGAGCCTACCCTCAAGCGATGAATTTTTTTTTATACGTTCAGAAATTAAAATTTAACAAAATTTTTAATTATTTTATGTTGATTTATAATTTAATTTTATGAATTATTTAATGCTAAAAAGAGAGAGAAATCTACTGAAACTACCACCATTTCATAAAATTGGGAGGCCCCTCCAAGAAAGAAATGGCGAAAGAAAACTTGGAGAGGGAGCCGACCTCCGTCTTTTGTATTAATTTATTTATTTGCAAAAGGAACTAACCGTATCATTAGATCTTACAGTGTGTGTGAGGGGCTTTAGCTTGTGAATGATGGGGTCCCAAGCTGGTGGAATTTTCCAACCATCATCTCTATTGAAATTAGGATATTTATTTATTTCGATAGCCTCGCGGAGCATTCTAGGGATAAATCTACGTTCCCTAGCAAGGATTTGGGGTTTGTCAAATCTAATATAATGGTTGGGCCCCTCAAAGGCGTGTTCACTCACTGCAGACTTGTTATCGCGCCTATGTTTCATGTCAGCTACATGCTCTTTGACGCGGGTCCCTATGCTTCTCTTTGTTTGCCCGATGTAGGAGACACATTCTAGTTTGTAGACGCCTGCAGCTTGAAGGAGGACATTACACTTGACAGGTCGTAAGAATTGGTTGATCTTCTTCGGCGGCTTGAAGTAAGTTTTGATTGACGCTCGCTTCAGAATGTTTCCAATCTTGTCAGTGACACCCTTCAAGTATGGTAGGATGGCAGGTTGACGCTCTACTGTGGCTGGTTTGGCGCGTTTTCTGTGATTGAGGTGTGGTACTTGCAACTTGTTGTTACGCAGTACTTGTTGGACGTGCTGAAGCTCAGCAGTCAGGTGTTGTTTGTCACAGATTCCGCGGGCTCTCTGAAACAAAGATTTCCCTACGGTAGCTAACTGTATAGGATGATGGTGAGAGTCACCATTAAGGTATCTGTCTGTATGGGTTGCTTTACGATACACTGTGTGGCTCAAGGTTTGGTTCGGATTCCTGATAATGAGAATGTCTAGGAAAGCTAGTTTATTGTCTGCCTCTAACTCCATAGTAAATTGTATGTTGGGGTTTATGGAGTTAAGATGGTTAAGAAATGCAGGGACACTGTCTCTAGGTAGTATTGTGAAAGTGTCATCTACGTACCGTTTGTAGAACCGGGGAGTCACTGGTGCTGTGGCTAGTGCTTTCTCCTCAAAATCCTCCATGAAAATGTCAGCAACGATGGGGGATACAGGAGAGCCCATTGCTACGCCGTCCACTTGCACGTAGAACTCCTCGTTCCATAACAGATAGCCAGATGTTAGGCATAATTCTAGTAGTTCTGCATATTCAATTGGCATGTTGTTGTCAACTAGCTTTTTCCTGATGATATCAATGCAGTCCTGTACTGGTAAGCATGTGAATAAGGACTGAACATCAAAACTAACCATAGTTTCATCATCAGCGAGATGTAGATGTTGTATCTCACTGACAAACTGGTAGGAATCCTTTACAAAGGCTGATGTGTTACCTCTCAGTGGTGTAAGTGTTTTTGCTACGTGTTTAGCCAATTTATAAGTTGGTGAGTCAATTTGGCTTACAATCGGACGCAGCGGAGCATTGTCTTTGTGTATTTTCGGTAACCCATACAGTTTCGGCGGTGTAGGGCAGGATGGAATAAGATAATTGACATCAAGATCTAACTGTTCTGAATATTTTTTGATGAGTTCACTCGTTTTCTTAAGGATCTTGGCGGTTTGATCACAATTCACATGTTTATACGTTTTCTCATCACTTAAAAGTTCTTGCATTTTTGTGTTATAATCCGACGTATCCATAACTACCGTTGCGTTGCCTTTATCAGCTCGGAGGATAGTTAATTCGGGTCTAGTGCGTAAGTTCTTCAACGCGACGTGTTCATCATATGGAAGATTGTGTTTGGGCAGTTTACTACGTCGTAAAACGGATGAAATATCTTGACGTATAGCTTCACTATCCTCTTTTTTGAATTGGTTTTTAACTAGACAATCCTCTACGTTGCAAATAATATCCTCATACGGTATTCTGCGAGGTGTTACCGCGAAATTCAGACCCTTATTTAATACTTTTAAAGTCGGTTCATCCAATATTTGTTTTGATAAATTGACAACTGCACGAGTTTGACATTGACGGGTGTCATCTTCTACTCTATGGTTCGTATCGGTATGATGACGTTTGTACAACTTCTCATATTTAGAAATTTGTCTATGCTTACATTCGTTGTACACGGCTGTTTCGCGTTTATTAAGTATCAGAATGTAATGGTTAAAGTCCGCCGTGGCAAGTTTTATTTTCAAATCATTGGATAAGCGATCTATTTGTTGATTTAATGCTACTGATTCGGAACGATGTTCGCGGATTAGACTCACGAGCAACTTTTTGCTTGCCTGTTGTAGGATCTTGGCGCTCCCTCGTATGTCATGTTTTGGAGAAATCCTGACACAGTGCGGGATGAGATCTTGATCACGGCATCTCTTCAAGAAGTTTAATGATGTTATTCTTCTTGCACGCTTCGTCATAAGATCTTCCAACTGACGGAATTTGTTTGCAATAGCCAGTCCGTACTGGTTGACATATTCACTTCTCAAGCTTACGCGCTCACTAGACATGAAATAAAACACTTTTTAACGGATACTAGCGCGGTTTTATTGAATGTACTTTGGTATTTAGTTGGTATTTGGTTTGATTTTTGGTTTTTTCCCGACGTTTCGGCACCTTTGCAGCTGCCGTGGTCACGGGGGACTGAAGCTACCCGTGAGCCTACCCTCAAGCGATGAATTTTTTTTTATACGTTCAGAAATTAAAATTTAACAAAATTTTTAATTATTTTATGTTGATTTATAATTTAATTTTATGAATTATTTAATGCTAAAAAGAGAGAGAAATCTACTGAAACTACCGCGAGTCTAATCCGCGAACATCGTTCCGAATCAGTAGCATTAAATCAACAAATAGATCGCTTATCCAATGATTTGAAAATAAAACTTGCCACGGCGGACTTTAACCATTACATTCTGATACTTAATAAACGCGAAACAGCCGTGTACAACGAATGTAAGCATAGACAAATTTCTAAATATGAGAAGTTGTACAAACGTCATCATGCCGATACGAACCATAGAGTAGAAGATGACACCCGTCAATGTCAAACTCGTGCAGTTGTCAATTTATCAAAACAAATATTGGATGAACCGACTTTAAAAGTATTAAATAAGGGTCTGAATTTCGCGGTAACACCTCGCAGAATACCGTATGAGGATATTATTTGCAACGTAGAGGATTGTCTAGTTAAAAACCAATTCAAAAAAGAGGATAGTGAAGCTATACGTCAAGATATTTCATCCGTTTTACGACGTAGTAAACTGCCCAAACACAATCTTCCATATGATGAACACGTCGCGTTGAAGAACTTACGCACTAGACCCGAATTAACTATCCTCCGAGCTGATAAAGGCAACGCAACGGTAGTTATGGATACGTCGGATTATAACACAAAAATGCAAGAACTTTTAAGTGATGAGAAAACGTATAAACATGTGAATTGTGATCAAACCGCCAAGATCCTTAAGAAAACGAGTGAACTCATCAAAAAATATTCAGAACAGTTAGATCTTGATGTCAATTATCTTATTCCATCCTGCCCTACACCGCCGAAACTGTATGGGTTACCGAAAATACACAAAGACAATGCTCCGCTGCGTCCGATTGTAAGCCAAATTGACTCACCAACTTATAAATTGGCTAAACACGTAGCAAAAACACTTACACCACTGAGAGGTAACACATCAGCCTTTGTAAAGGATTCCTACCAGTTTGTCAGTGAGATACAACATCTACATCTCGCTGATGATGAAACTATGGTTAGTTTTGATGTTCAGTCCTTATTCACATGCTTACCAGTACAGGACTGCATTGATATCATCAGGAAAAAGCTAGTTGACAACAACATGCCAATTGAATATGCAGAACTACTAGAATTATGCCTAACATCTGGCTATCTGTTATGGAACGAGGAGTTCTACGTGCAAGTGGACGGCGTAGCAATGGGCTCTCCTGTATCCCCCATCGTTGCTGACATTTTCATGGAGGATTTTGAGGAGAAAGCACTAGCCACAGCACCAGTGACTCCCCGGTTCTACAAACGGTACGTAGATGACACTTTCACAATACTACCTAGAGACAGTGTCCCTGCATTTCTTAACCATCTTAACTCCATAAACCCCAACATACAATTTACTATGGAGTTAGAGGCAGACAATAAACTAGCTTTCCTAGACATTCTCATGATCAGGAATCCGAACCAAACCTTGAGCCACACAGTGTATCGTAAAGCAACCCATACAGACAGATACCTTAATGGTGACTCTCACCATCATCCTATACAGTTAGCTACCGTAGGGAAATCTTTGTTTCAGAGAGCCCGCGGAATCTGTGACAAACAACACCTGACTGCTGAGCTTCAGCACGTCCAACAAGTACTGCGTAACAACAAGTTGCAAGTACCACACCTCAATCACAGAAAACGCGCCAAACCAGCCACAGTAGAGCGTCAACCTGCCATCCTACCATACTTGAAGGGTGTCACTGACAAGATTGGAAACATTCTGAAGCGAGCGTCAATCAAAACTTACTTCAAGCCGCCGAAGAAGATCAACCAATTCTTACGACCTGTCAAGTGTAATGTCCCCCTTCAAGCTGCAGGCGTCTACAAACTAGAATGTGTCTCCTACATCGGGCAAACAAAGAGAAGCATAGGGACCCGCGTCAAAGAGCATGTAGCTGACATGAAACATAGGCGCGATAACAAGTCTGCAGTGAGTGAACACGCCTTTGAGGGGCCCAACCATTATATTAGATTTGACAAACCCCAAATCCTTGCTAGGGAACGTAGATTTATCCCTAGAATGCTCCGCGAGGCTATCGAAATAAATAAATATCCTAATTTCAATAGAGATGATGGTTGGAAAATTCCACCAGCTTGGGACCCCATCATTCACAAGCTAAAGCCCCTCACACACACTGTAAGATCTAATGATACGGTTAGTTCCTTTTGCAAATAAATAAATTAATACAAAAGACGGAGGTCGGCTCCCTCTCCAAGTTTTCTTTCGCCATTTCTTTCTTGGAGGGGCCTCCCAATTTTATGAAATGGTGGTAGTTTCAGTAGATTTCTCTCTCTTTTTAGCATTAAATAATTCATAAAATTAAATTATAAATCAACATAAAATAATTAAAAATTTTGTTAAATTTTAATTTCTGAACGTATAAAAAAAAATTCATCGCTTGAGGGTAGGCTCACGGGTAGCTTCAGTCCCCCGTGACCACGGCAGCTGCAAAGGTGCCGAAACGTCGGGAAAAACCAAAAATCAAACCAAATACCAACTAAATACCAAAGTACATTCAATAAAACCGCGCTAGTATCCGTTAAAAAGTGTTTTATTTCATAAAAATTACTAAATTTATTATTTAGGCTTATGATTGGAAACTGACGAAAAGTAAATTTTAAATACAGATCTGCTTGTGGGGTGTACTAAAAATGTCCTATGACAGTTTTTCCTGATTAGCAGTAGCTAGATCAACTCAAACAACTCAATAAAAACCTAAAACTTAAAAAAAAAAAAATTTAAAGTGCGTTGTACGCAAAAATAAATAATAAAATGACATTTATAAGTATAAGAATGTTTTGTTTTTCGGAAATTTTAACAGATAAAATTATCCTTAAATATGAGACTAATAACTGCAAATATTGCTTTCTAAATACCTTATTAAACATTTTAATAGAAAGGGGACCTGACGGGAAGATAGACTTTTCTTTTAAAGTTTCCTAAACTAAAGTTGTAATATTAAACTTTCCTAACTTCTTGGAGCAAGCAACAGAATAAAAATACAGCCAAACTAAATCAAACTCCCAAACAAAAACAAACTTCATGCGGAAAATGTTTACACGCAAAACACAGTCAAGAAAACTCCAGGCAACTTCCGTAGCACATGTGCGGAAAGCGCGGGAAAGTCAAGGCAAGTTTCGGCCCGCCCGCGCCCCGCCCCTCGGCCGTCTCGCTTGCGGCATCGCGCGGTCTCGCTTGCACCGCACTGGCTAACCACAGGACAGGACGCAAGCCGCGACTCGCGACGGATATCAAAACGGTTTGCTCGAGTTAATTCTATTTGCTCGTCGAAAACAAAACTTTTCTTGACCGTGTTTTGTTTATTTTTTCTTAGAAGTTAAAAATTTTGTTACTTAATGTGTATGTGTGAATCTAAGAGCAACACGGCTTCCGTACGGAATGGAAGCCGCGTTGCTCTAAGGTGTGAATAAGAAAATAGTAATAATTCTACTCTTTTTTTTGGTTAAAGAATTTCTTAATACTTAAAATAATGAAAAATATATTCGAAAGTTACCTTTGTAAAAATATCGAACAAATCTAGTAATATTTAATTAAAGATTGAAAAAACTTAAATTAATAAAAAATTACTTATGTTTGATACCCACATTTTTTTAATCATATTCCTAACGTATTTCAGTAAGAATGAAGTGCGATCCATGGGCACTACTTCCGGTAATTTCGAACACGAAAATCATAATTTTTCATGAGCTCGTTGATAGGTTTTCGCGCTGGCCGCGGTTTCCCGCCGCCCCGCGGCCTAATTACCGCCGCCTCATGATACGTCACCACTATGATTCAAAAAAATCCACCCATCCTTCTCCCACTCCCTTGCTGTGGCAGCGGCGTCCCACTCAGTCAAGCATTTTTATAAAAACGCAGAGACCGACCGCGACCGTCCCGCTCGTTCCCGCCGCAGCACCGCGTCACCCGCACCCTTCGTCTCCTTCCCACTTTTTACGAGACGTAGGGGCCGCCACCCGGGTGGGGGCGGCGACCGCGCGAACGCAAAATATTGACCATCGGAAAAAGTCGCGTCGTATCACAGTCATCAGTCGAAACCGAGTCCTCGCGAGTACTCGTCTCTTCGCGGCGACTTCGTTCCGCGTCGTGAGTCTTCGGCTTGCGGTCTCGACACGGCCGCCCGTATTTTTCCCGAGTCCCCCGCCCGGCGTCTTGTTCCGCGCCCAACAAGTGGTGTAGACGCTCGTTCGCGGCTCACACGGCTTCTCGCGTTCGTACTTCGCACAACTTTCCCGAGCGACGCGCCGCGAGTTTGGAGTTCGGTCGCGTGTTTGGAACTTTTACCGGAGTGCGTAGAGACTACAGTGGCGTGACACAGGACTTCAGTGGCGTGTTGAGAGTCGGTGCCGTGTTCGTTAGGAGTAGTCTGGAGTCGATGCACCTCCCGCACGCTAGCCCCCCGGCCCTGAGTATGGCGGAAGTGTATTCCCACATCCATGAATACTACCGACAGAGTCACGGAGAGCTGGTGCAGACTGGGTCCCCAGCTGTGCTTTGCTCAGCTCTGCCTGGCCACTGGCGTTCCAACAAGTCGTTGCCAGTAGCGTTCAAAGTTGTTGCCTTGGACGACGTTCAAGACGGCACCCTAGTCACGATAAAGGCTGGCAATGATGAGAATGTGATGGCTGAGCTGAGGAACTGCACGGCTGTGATGAAAAACCAAGTGGCCAAGTTCAATGACCTGCGTTTCGTGGGTCGCAGTGGACGAGGCAAATCATTCTCTTTGACGATCACCATCAGCTCATTTCCGAGCCAAGTGGCCACATACATTAAAGCAATTAAAGTTACCGTTGATGGACCTAGAGAACCTAGAACTAAACAAAGTAAGTGTATGCCTATCTTATACCAAAACATTTTTTTGATTAACAAAAAATATTTTATTTTTCTTTGCTTTTTTGAATATTTCAAACGACTTCCATTTATTTGAAATATTATTTACGGTCGTTCAAATTATGCGTTATAAAAAATAAATATAAGAGTTAATTTGAGAATTAACTCCTCATTAAGAAAGTTAAAAATATAATTATATTTAGGACTTCTACAAACTACTTAATTAATTTTCAAAAAAAATATAGTTCCACACGTAGTGAAAATAAAGCTTATAACTATTTAGCGTTATAGTAACGGCCAAATAATTCGTTTGAAAAAAATATCTCAGAATACTTTTACTGTTGTCTTTCCTTCCTTACTCTAATCTAAAGTGATAAAAAGTATTATTTAGATAATTTAAATGTGATTAACTCGCCAAATGCGCCTGCGCGCCTGTCTGGCTCACCGCCAGTCGCAATTTTCGAGGTCGGTTTTGCGGCGCCACGACATCCAACCGCACACAAACTTCTTATTTCTAAATCCAGCTGCATTTAAAAAATGATAAATCTTGTTTTTAACGCAAATATTTTGAAAGTTTTTAAATAAATTGCTTTTATTAAGCTTTTAATATAGTATCACGTGTGTGACATGAAAATGTAAGAAACTATTTGAATACAAACATTATTTTTAAGATTAATCAACTCGTAGGGTTGTTTCACATCCTTACTAATATTATAAATGCAAAAGTCTTGTTTGACCGTTTAACCGATCATCATGAAATTTTACATACACGTTGTCAGGGGTATAAAGAAGGTATAGGGTACTTATATCCCGAAAAAAGTATTGTTCCCCAGTGATAGCAAAAAAACTTATCATGCAGACGAAATCGCGGGCGGCCGCTACCATAGAAATTCTGTTTCTTTTTTTTTCATTAAACGAGATGTAATGGTAATTAGAACCTGTGAAACAGACAAAAATTTCAAATGATTGCTCTCAAAGTACAGAATAAAAAAATGGGATAGAGGATGAAAAAATCTTCTAAATAATAAAAAAGAAACTGACTGATTGACATATCAACGCACAGCCCAAACCGCTGGGTTTAGAGATTCCAGACTTAACACTTAGGTTTCTTATGAGGTTTTTCAAAATTCATCCCCCAAAGGGATGAAATAGGGGATGAATAAGTTTGTACGAAAGACCCTCAGTTTCGAAGCTAGGATCTTCAAATTTTGTGTTTAAGCTGACGATAAAAAATTAATATACAAATATAAATTAATAAGTGCCTCAGCATTTTTGATAATCACACCCCCCGAAGAGATGAAAAGGAGGATGAAGTTGTGAAAATCCTTTATTTTTGAAGTAAAAATCAGTAAATTTATTATTTAAGCTTATAGTTGGAAAACGCAAAACGCAAAGCACATTGGATTTGTTGGAATTTCAAACTTTGAGGGGGTGTAATGGGATAAATAAACCTTAAAAAAATATATGAATGTCGTTATTCTGGTTTTATGGGACGTTGATTGCGATATGACATTTATTAAAGTCCAACGCAGTGGACATGATTCAACCCCAACTAAAAGAGTAAAATAGGGGTTCAACATTTTATGGAAAAATAATAAAGGAAAAAATTGGACTTCAGACTTCGTATGAGTAGTTGAGTACCTACTTCTAAAAAAGCAAACACATTTTGTGATTTTTCGAAAATCAACCCCTTATGAGGTAAATGGGTAAGAAATAAACCTAAAGTAAAGATCGAGCAAACTCGTGAAAGGTCCGCCACACGCAATAAAACTCCTGCCTCGGTGGGATTTGCCTAATCACAAAACAGCTGATCGGATTTTGATGAAATGAAAATATAGAATACTATTTATCCTGGTTAAATATTCCCTAAGGTTTTTCTCAAATATCCAGGCGGACAAAGTCACGGGCGGATAAAGTATTATCATAAAGTGTTTTTATTTTTGAACACCAGAATGTGAAAAAAAACAATAAAATATTTTCGTCGAACAAAAGAAAGATATCAGACGCAATTAAGTGCCTAATTCCGTAAACCCGTCAGTCCGAAACTAACATCTGAACGTTACGGACGTGAGAAACATTCAATCACGCAGACATTAATTGCTTTCGTTTAATCTGGAACTACTCGAAGAATTATCGTTAAGTCCTCCCTCCGAAAATAACTCCGATTGTCTTTATGAGCAAGGAGTTACGTTAAGTGAATTGTGTTGTGACTTGCCCTTATAAATGGTAGAGACTTTTAGCTTTATTTTTAATTTACATGACTTCTGTATTCGAACTCATTTGGTTGGGTGAAAACAAGGACATTCATTTACAAACTTACTAATCGGAAACTATTGCATGGTATCAGATATAAACATGGCAGGCCCATCACTTTATTTATTTATTTATAACAATACAGACAAATAGTTACCTACCATAATTACAAAAAATTTAGAGTAACAAGTTTTGCTCTAGGTAACCTTGAATAGTGTTGACAGCATGACAGAGCAATTAAAGATTAATTAGTGATAAAAATTAGTTTCAATTTTAAAAATTATACATAAAAAATAAAATAAAAAAATCGGGTTGCACTCCGGGAGTGCCAGCAGAAGTGAAAACTTGAATATTAACGTTGTGCATTTTGATATTTTGGAATGGTTAGGGAATAATTTTGCACGAATTGCCGTCTTACGAATATTTACTCTGCATTTGAATTTACGAATACAGAACAGTATTGCACGAAAGTCTGGAGTTTTGACATTGAATAAAAAAACTAGCGCGTTGCGATGGTGACACATGTGTTTACGTCTTGAAATGACGCGCCGCAATTTTCACCGCGCCCCGTAGAAAGAGAGGGGGATACTTCCGCCGCCGGCTGTCTACTCTCCATCCGTCACATCCGTCTTACGAATTTTTGATCAGGGTCACGTGATTCTTACTGACGCGAGTTTAGCATTTTTTCCCCATTAAAAAAGAAGTTTTCACTTCAAAAATTAAGAGAATGTTATCATAATAATGAAGACTAACAAATAAACACTACTCTCGCCTCACATAATTGTCAACATTCAATATGCCCATCTAAATCTATCCAGCTTATGAATTGAAATATTATGAACATGATTTGTAAAAAATAAACATAACATAACAAGCAATCGACTTACAAAAGTTCATAATAATTTGACACGGGTAATCTATTTTGAACGCCGCAGCGCCCACCGAGACCGTCTGTGTAAACACGACTCGCCCAAACTTCGGCCAAATAATAAAAAGACAGTATGCGGAAAAACTAACATCCTCGGACTATAAACATCAAAGAGACGGGTTAATAAAGTGATCAATGGAGACTAGCTAATGACGGTACAGCACTAATCATTTAAATAAAAAACAAACCAATGTTCCAAATTTAATTAATTAACTATTTCAACAATATACAAAGAACAAATGAGGATCAGTAACGATTTCTGTTGAGTGGCTTTTCAGAAAGCTTATAGTACAGTAGCCCGTAGAACATTTAAATCACCAAAAAGGTTACCGTTTGCCGTTGTGATGTAGTTATTTATTACGAAATTATAGATACTTTAAACCAAGTTTTACAGATCGCAACCCGCCGTAACCTATATTTGTATATCTCCAAAATTGATATTTTTTTATTTTTCAAGGTTTACCACATAGTTTGGCTATTGTCGTGTTCTACAGCTTGGTTTGATTGCCATAGATAAAAGTAAGACTATAAAAAGTAGCCATACACAGATTTAAGACCTGATGAAAATGGTTGGACTTTATCTGGTCTTAAATCTGAGTATGATCACTTTCCATAGTCTTACTATAATCAGTGGCAATCAAACAAAGCAGTAGAACATGACAATAGGTAAACCATGTAGTAAACCTTGAAAAATAAAAAAAATATCATTTTGGAGATATACAAATATAGGTTACGGCGGGTTGCGATCTGTAAAACTTGGGTTAAAGTATCTATAATTACGTAATAAATAACTATATCACAACGGCAAACGGTAACCTTTTTGGTGATTTAAATGTTCTACGGGCTACTGTACTATTATGCCACCACATGATTAACTGTGAAGAAATTTCTACGATATCTCTTAAACCTGAGAAGATATACAAACTAAAACACTGGTTTTTGGGGTCCTTATGACGTCATCGCGACGTACGCGAACCTTATGTCTTACGTAATAAAGCACATATTGCATCGAGCTTGGCATTTTATCAAACCCTATTAACTCAACCATTTTTAGACGGATTTCAAATAATCTTTCCCTAAGTTTCATAGCTAGGAATATGTTTTTATATTATACCAATAAAACTATAGTATTTAAACCTGTTACTGATCCTCATTGGAAATCAATAACAGAAAAGTCGTAAAACACATAGTTCAAAAAGATTTCAGAAAAGCGTTTCACTATTATAAAAAAATCCTCGTGGCCCTTATGGGGCACTTTTTAACGCTAAACCACATTTTCTTGGGATTGGATATACAAGGTCATTTTGTATTCACCATCCAAATTTTGAGGATGTGTTCAGTCCATGAAACTGAACAACTTTCTCTAATAAACACATGGTCAAATATGTAAAATGAAAATCGACTTTCCATGCAAATCAAAGAGATCACGTGATGAATTTAGTATGGGATGACCAAAATTTTGTGGCGAAATTTGACACATGTTTCTTAGAGAAAGTTGTTTAGTTTCATGGACTGGACACATCCTTAAAATTTGGATGGTAAGTTCAAAATGACCCTGTAGAAATAAGTTTTCCTCTATCAAATCCCAGAATCGGATCACAATCATACGTTTTAATATACGCCACTTGCATTGCCAGCGGTTACCAAGTTTCGTGTGCTGGCCACGACCCGCGTAACAGATGTAAACAATCTCGGTCCGCATCGTAAAGTCCCGTTTGATCTCCCCGCCTGCCCCGCGGTCGCCTCTAAAATATGGATTTTATGTCCCTTTAGCTGCTAATATACCACATCTACGCCATGCGACCCTCATAACCCCAGTTCACGCCAAGAAACTAAAATTGTCTTACCCTAAACTTAATCTTGAATATTGCAAATTATCTAAATATTAAGGTTCAAATTTTATGATTTTGAAGTCCCAAATCCTAATAAAGATTACTTCGGTGTTAATTAATTAAAAGTGCTATTTGTTGGTGTCAATGACCTCTTAACGTATACGTGTTAATGAATTAACGCAAAATGAGAAAACCGTTTCTTCGGACCATCAAACTGAACAACTTTTACTATGGGACAAACTCTGAAGTCGTGAAAAAAAAATCAGCTGTTTCATACATTTTTATATTTTCGTTATCAATTTTTGTACGAAACAGCTAGTTTTTTTTTCGCGATTTCAGAGTTGGTCCCATATTAAAAGTTATTCAGTTTGATGGTCCGAAGAAACGGTTTTCTCATTTTGCGTTAATTTATTAACACGTTGTATATTTCAGTGAGTATATAGATCTGAAAAATTTATGCAAACACAAAAATCTCAAAAAGTTATAATGACAATACTAATGCATGACAATACTTATTATAAAAGGACATAAGTCGCGAAGTCAAAGTATTTAAAGAAAAAAATCTTTGTTTAAATAAACAGAGTCGTAAATTACTAAAGCATCTTCGAGCCACAACTGTATACTATTACGACATTACGAATGTGGTGTTTTATATGGGTCGGCTCACCGTCCGCTATACGACTCATAACTCTGATTCCATTTATTCCACACGCGCCTGTCTCGTCAACAATAATTTATGGGACAAGGCTCGCGTCTCGTCCAAGATATTTAATGCCCATTTTGACACTTATAAGTCGTATCTTTCATACGTTTATTGTCTCAGTGGTACCGAATTGGTCAGAATAACTACTGATTTAAACTACGTAAATATATTAACTTACTAGCTTCCGCCCGCGACTTCGTCCGCGTCGACATTCGGAAAATCCCTAGGGAACCTTTAAACGGGATAAAAAGCAATCCTATGTTCTAATCCAGGTTTTAAACTATCTGTGTGTCAAATTTCATCCAAATCTGTGCAGCCTTTTTTGCGTGATTGAGGAACAATCATCCAAACCCACAAACTTTTACATTTATAATATTAGTAGGAAATAGAATGATCCACATCTTCTAAATACAATTTCGAACATATTAATCTCATCCTATACAATACATAGACCCAGTTATTTTGCTATTATTTCATTAGTCGTCATCATCTAGCTTCTAGACTTAGTAGAAGATCCAACAAAATATAAACCAGAATTAAAATTTCTTAATGTCTTGAAGTTTTAAGTTATAATGAAAGTCGTGGGCATCTCCATTGAAATATTTCACATTAACCACTTAAATTTTTGATGAGGGGGTTCCCACATCTACTTTTCATCCTATACATAGACATAAAATCCCTTTTACTTAGCTCTTTAACAAAAATATCATGTTTCACTCGTCAACATTAGACATACTCTACCCTGTTAATATTCAGAGCCCCGCATATGCATAGGGTCGGGAACTGAATTTAATTGAATACCGGCATTAACAAATGGAGCGGGCCATTTCCGAGTTCCACATTTAACTTATTATTGTACCATGATGCCGGAGCGTTCTTCAGCGCCGTTGCCACACGACAGCGCGACGGGTCATCCATCACGCTCTTAATTTAAAATACCCACGATTTGGGGAGAACACCAAACTCGCTAATCTCCCAAAACGGTCTGTTTACGCTTCTCAATTGTTTGATAAACATTCCATTTAGAAATAAAAATGATCAATCGCTTACGTAAAACAAAAGACAGCTGCTTCAAGATGTTTAGAGTAAAGAGCTAAATATAAAACCTCTTATAATGAAACTAGCAACCGTTTTCTTTAACGCCAAATTACGTAAATATTTACTGAGCAAAAACAAAGTACGCGAAGAGCTAATAAAGAGTTTAATCTCGTAATAAAAAAGTCGATACTCCTGATCGATTAAGATGAGTCGCGATTGAATTAAGGAATGCCATAAACCCGAAAATAGACGGCGGTGATGGCGTCTTCAGTAGCCTATCGATTAAACAAATAAAAAATCGTTTCGCTGGCTGAAAGGCGAAAGGCAACGTGACGGTGGAGGGTCGTAAAAACGTATGGTTCAGAGGAGCCGGCTGACTGCAGTAGTAAACCGGATCGTTTTGTATACAGACCCCTTGTTATAGTCGCGGTAAACAGAGCGCGGGCCGTGTGTCGCCGCCTTTATGGGCTGCCTTTGTTACTTTAGTGCTTACGGACGTGCCTCAAGACTGGCGACCTCGCTTCGTCAATCACTTCTTATTGCGAACGATTTGCCCACATTTTATCGTATCGGAACTTTCTTATCTTTCCATCGAAATCAGTTGCCCTATAAAATTCCAGGTTTTCTAAAGGCTTTTCTTTTGTTACAGATTATGGGTACGGTCACCCTGGGGCTTTCAGTCCCTTCCTATTAAACCCTGGATGGTTGGACGCAGCATACCTAAACTACGCCTGGGCAGATTATTTTAGGCCACCACAGATGAGGGACTCAACAGCTGCTTTAGTAAAAGGTATTTTATTTAAACTTGTACTACACTTTAACCATTACTAAGTACTTAATAATAAGATTAGCTACTTAATTCATAACTTGAAAATAAAATTACCACACATATTATTCTTAATACACTGAAATTTTAATCATTTGGTTCCCGCAGTGGGGTGAAAATCAGCTGTTCCATACAAAAGCGCGATACATACTCGACCTTAAAGTATCTGATTTAAATTCACGATGTCAGAGTTGGCCCTATAGTAAAAGTTACTTGTAGTCATGAGTGGAACTACCCCACTGCGGGAACCAAATGATTAAAATTTAAGAAACAAAATTAGGCAATTATTTCATTATATTCTCCGCCTCAACTCCGAACATTAAAACTAGAATAAAGTAACGCTAAACTTTGGCATTTCGAAAAACAGCGGATATAAATGCGAACAGCAATCAACGGACAAATTCGGTATTTGTTAATTTAAAAATTCCCGATTTAGCAAACACTCGAAAACATTGCTCGCGCTTGCAACACCCCTCAAGGCCGTACAACGCAAAGCGGCTCAAATAAAAGAAGCATCTCTTGAGCGTTGCAAAACAACACCACCCGACCGAAGCATGACCACCCGCTGAAGTCCGGGGATCGGGGGTGGGATGGGAACACAAGTAAAAAGGCTGTGCCTTCACGTCCGAGAGAGTGTGGAGTCAATTTTATTCCAATGCAGGCGACCGCGCCACTTTTTGTTTCCGTATCTGAAACGCGAGCGGCACTGTTCTCAAACACCTACGGACTTTTATTAAACCTGCAACTGCTTTCGGTACGGCTGCTTTGTTTAATGAGCATATTGGTACTTGTTGATGTGTACCGGGTCAAAGAACAGCTGATTTTGACTTTTTATTATATACCAGAATGTTAGGTAACGTTAAAGTTTTTTGAGATTTATTATCTCAAAAAACTTTAAGGTTTTTTGTATGCATGCACTATCTAGTAACTGTTATATTGGTTCCAAATCACAGAATATATTCCAAATTTCAAATTTAGGTACAACTTTCAACTGAGACAATGAAAATGTAGCAATGTTTTAATAGTTAAAATTGTGTTATGATAAGTTATTGAAATTATGCAGTAAACATAAACGAATTTAGAGATCAGTGATCACCTCAATCAGGCGCGACGCAGATATTGGCCCCCACCTCACCAAATTACCCCCTAGTTACGTCCCCTCCCACCCTCACTGCCTTTTAAAGCGGTCTGCGCACTGCCACTGCTGCAAACAGAAAAAGTGCAAAAGAGGTACGAGGGTTGCACCACCTCCGAGCTCTTTGTGGCCCAATCTGCGCCTCCACCGTGTCCTTTTTATGTGCCAGCTTCTCTTACATGCTATCGAGAATCAAAGCTTGCACAGCAAGAACTTTTGAACGCTGTTGCTAATGAAAATTTCACGTTACGAGCCCTCTTTGTCCGCCCAGAGTGCAGAGATAACTCGCTTCCTTATCTCGATGGCGCGAGCTTTGCAATACAACGTGTCCGCAGCACCTCCACACGCGCCCTGCATCGCTAATGCACCGACACACACACTGTGCGACAAAAGCGAGACGAGTCGTGCCGAATTACGACCTACTCCTGTCTAACTCGTAAAGAACGTCGTGTACGGATAAATAAATATTGCACCCTCACCCTCCCGATATTGCACTAAAAAAACATCCCTTTCGGTAAAGCCGCCTTTAAACGCCTACAGATTGTACATTATCCTTAGTACGATTATGCACCCTCGTTGTTCGGGGAATCAAGCAAGTAGCCCTAGCGCCGGGATGTCCCCGAGGACTCTCCTCATATTACGTCATGTTACTGTCAAAGACATCAGTGTACGGAAGCTTGTGAAATATTCATTCTTATTAAGCCAATTTTTTCTTTGCCTACAGGAGCCGCTCCCATCACAACACCGCAGGTGGGATTGCCCGGAGCCGATTTATTCCCATTCCCGCCGGCGATGACAAATCTTCCTCCAGGGGGATTAATACCCCCGCCTGGTGCCTTCTTGCCACCAAACGGATTATTGCCTTTCGCCCCACACCCAGCGGAGCTAGCGCTTAAAGCTATACCACCAGAACTGTCTCTCAAAAACGGTGTTAGCCCATACGACGCATTGAGGCACTTGCAGAGTAATGTGTCTTCCATGGATACGTCAAGCGCACGTTTATCACCAACAAGCAGCAGATTAAGCAGTCCAAGGAGTATGGCCAACGCGAGTCCGGATCGTTCAAAAGCTGATTCAAAGTCGGAAGTCAATTCAGTGCACGATGCGACAATTTCTGATGAATCTGATGAAGAGCCCATTGAGGTTGTGAAGTCGGCATTCCACCCAACTCGGCCAGCGAATGTCGAGTTGCAGGAAATGAAGCGAGTGCAGGCTGCTGACTCTACAGTGTCAGACAGGCCGCGCGTACGCAATGAGCTGAAAGCACCGTCACAAAGAACCGCTCGTGTCCTCTCGACCAGTCCAACGTCCACCAAAATCTCCAATGGCGATAGATCCACGCACAAAACTGTTTGGCGGCCATATTGACTTTTCTAGTGTTAGTGTTATAAATATAAACTTAATTGTCGTCTACAGTCTTGAAGCGGCGTTATTGAAATGTGATAAACCCATGAGCTTGTAAATAGTATAGGGTATTATAAATAAAGAAACATTGAACTATAACAGATATTTATTGTTAGAGATATTTAGTAGGATATAGTTGATGTAGAGTACGTAACGTTTGCCGTAAATCAATATTGTAAATGTTTATAGATTTTGTTGTTTTATTGCAGATGTGTTCAAGCTTGTCGATATTAGTTAAAAGATTTTGTATAAATGTTTAAATGATCCAGTGATTTTGTATATTTGTAAAAAAAATCCATATTCTTCTAAGACGACTGACTATTATTAAAGTAATTCTAACTAGCCATAAGAGAAACATAATGTAATTAATGTAAATAGTTGAAATTGTATTTATTGATCAAATGTGATGTACTTTATGTACCATAAAGATAACTGTTGAAATGCAATGTATGATGTTACTGTAAATATGTAATTAGAAATGCAGACATAAATGATGATTCTGAAAATTACTTCTGGTTTATTCTTTAATCGCCGAACCTTAATAAAATGTTTCGACAGTATGGATGTTGAATTTTGTGAGTGAACTCAGAGTAAGTTTAAGAGAGGGTATAAAGAAAATCGCCAATCATAAATTTCATTTTATAGTAGTAGTACAAAATGTAATTTGCCAAAAAAATATACTTACTTAGTACTTTATATTGTAAGTACTTTTTATTGTTGAGAATCTAAATTAAGCAAAAACATAAAAAACCTATTATTTTCTTACGTTGAATTTAAAACTAAAATCTATTTATTTTCAATAGAGAGTTGAAAGTATATTTTACGAGTTAAAATTAATTAATTTTCTTTTTGTGATGTTGTGCAGTTTTTTTTCTCGCGCGAGTATGTATATTTTTATCCTTGTTATTTCGCGTGCCAAGCAAAGGGCTGTGTCCATGTGAATTGTACTATAACCGTAACGATTCAGATGGACACGTAAATCGCTCTTTGTTTTCAATAAAGAACAAACTACTTTATAGGTATTAAAAGTGCTACATTAACGGCCGAAATTAATAACTTATCCTCAGTGAGAGATAGGCTTACTAAAGTTTTGTTGCCTAGATATTTCTGTTAAATGACGGGAAACAACTATAGTTATCTAGTAACAGATCCATAGTAGGCCTATCTCTTACTAAAGATAGGTTAATGATTTCGGCCGCAAATTAACTAAAACATTATTTAAAAAATTTGCATTTTAGTACCGACAGAAAACTACATTTTATTAGTAAAATATTTTTGTTTAAGGATACAATATACAAAATGAGAGACCGACGACGAGAGAGATTTTAATATCTTATAAACTAGATAGACGTCGTTGTTGCAATCAATTGCATATCATATGATTTGGTTCACTTTTTACCAAAACGGAGGGTAGGTATATGATTTTTACTCACTTTTGTACACATCTATTCCAAAAGCTCAAGATAATCAAAATTTCATTCGAGTGGCAAGGACAAAAACTCATATTTAAACATACTCTATTTGCAGGAAGATAAGTGGTTATCGTAGACTAATATTTTTCGACAAACGAGCATCTATTGGTAAAGGCATAATTGAGTTACTAACACAAAAATATGAAAGGTAAAACTTTTTACGCGCGTGAAACACGTAAAAATTGAATTAACCTTTCAAACCTCTGAACCGTTTCGAATTCTTTGTGACTGAGCTAATAACTGTAGGGAGGCCTGCACTTTTGAACATGCGTCGCGGCGTTGCTATCAATTGTGTTTGCGAGCTGATCCGGTTAGCTGATTGCAACCCCCTCGCCCCGCGGTCAGACGCCTCCTCAAACAAGCCAAGCCAGGGACACATAAACCCTGGATGAGAAATACAAATTCAAACTGAAAAACGAACTTGACACTGTACTTGAACAATTTTTACAGCCATTGAGGTTGTATGCAAGTGTGTTCTAAAGTTACACTGTTATTGTTTGTTAAAAGTGTGCTTGTTACCTGACTAAAATGATGTCAATTTTCAAGGCAACTGTAAACTGAAATGTTTTCAGTTTACAGTTGCCTTGAAAATTGACTTTACGTGTACATTGGTAGTCAACAATACTTTTAAGACAAACGGAATTTTTTTTTCGCTATTATCTAAATTGTAGATATACAAGATTAATTAACGTACTAGTGCTTCTCGTACTAGTCAGGTTCAATTAGTAGTCTGGACTAAAAGCTTGGATAAGAACGCCAGTGATCTTCAGTGTTCCCAAAAAATATGTTTCTTACTTAATTAAGTCCAATGCGATGAAACTTTCAATTGAAAGTCAAAGTCAAAATTGCTTTATTCAAATAAACTTAATAATTAAACACTTTTAAATCGTCTATATTTTTCCACCACCCATTTCAGACTTTTTTAACTGATAAGAAGAACGGACGCAAAAAACTTAATTCAGCATAATAACCATATTTACAAACATAAATATGTCGTTACCAAATACAGTACAAACAAAACATTGTTCTGTAACAAACAGACAATTTGTTACAGAGAGATGAAACAAATTGTCTTATCTAGAAAAAAACACCAGTTCCATGAAATTCAGTGAATGGAGGTTCCTCATTATGTCGAGCTTTGATTCGCATCTAGCAGGCGTCGGGCTTATGATTCCCTTTTTGGTGAACACCCGACCCCATACATTGTACGTGCAACGTACGACCATCCTATTTCGCAGTATTAAAAACCTGTGGCCAGTGCTGCGTCAGTGAGTGTATTTTGAATTTGAAATTTTGTTTGAGAGCACCTGAATGCATGAGTGATTATACTTTATTAGAGGGAGAGAAAGTTCAGCGCGGTTTGCATAGGAGGTTCATTTAGGAAGATGGATTTGAAGCAGAGTGCGATAATGAGAGAATATTCTAGTCTTTTGTTTTTATGTCTGATTCAGTAGCTTGACTACTCTAATTCCTTCTATTTCAGTTTGACTTTAGGACACAATTTTAATATGTTTTAAAAAAAGAGCATATAACGGCGCCATGCAGCGGACATGGTTGACTTTTTTTCAATAAATCTATTACTAGTATCACTCGGGGTGATGTAAGGATTCTAACGATACCTCAGACATCTAAATTTGTTTAGGTTTTTAAAAGTTATCCTACTACGAGTAATATTATAAAAGTGCATGTTTGTAATATTATAAATGTTGGGTTTGAACGTTTTTTCCTCAATCATGCAAGAACGGCTGAAAAGATTTGGATGAAATTTGACACACAGATAGTTTATAGCCAGGATTATAACATAGTATACTTTTTATTTCGGTCAAAGGTTCCCTAGAAATTTTCCGAATGTCCACGTGGACGAAGTCGCGGGCGGAAGCTAGTGGTTAAATAAAGAAACACATACATACATACAAACATACGTGAACCCTAAACACAATACACTCTTCTTTTTTTGGGCAGTCGTGTAAGAAATCGATAATATGTATAGGTATTTAAACTAGAAATAACCTAAAACACCTTTCACTACCAGCATCAGAAACAACAGCCTACGCACACTAGTTCCCAAATTCACTTAACCCTTAAAACTTCCACATAATCTGGCCCCGCGTCATAAATCATAACAAACATCTTGCCAACCCTTCGGTAACCGTCGGCTCTCCCAAGAGCTGTTAATTGGCGACCGGCGAGGAAATTGGTCCGCTGTACTTACATCCGCGAGTTAATGACTCGCAGCCCAGTGGACGAAACCTATTTAGACGAGTGCAATTTGTGTATGCGCAGGTTGGCCGGGGATTTTCCGACCGTCGCCGGCGGTTGAATGGTTGGGGTAAGGAGTTTGGAAATTAAGATTAATATTGACGAGCTGTCTAGGTCTGTTTTGTTTTTGAACTATGCTGAGCTTTTTAGTGGTTTTATTTTGGTTCTGCTTAGATTGAAAAGTAGTAACAGTAATATGTACTTAAATTATTTAAGAAACAAATCATCTTTCTTTTATTTAATAAACTATACAGAATCAGAAATGGGTTTTGGTTTTTCATAGAAACAGAAAAAATCTTATCTTATCACGGGAAGTTTTTGAAGAATTAAAATTGTGTATTAGAATTACAATATTAAATAAAATTCACCAAGGCGCCACTTTTGCTCACTAAAGCGCCTTAATAAGTTGTTAATAGAAAAGGATTTTGATAAAACTCTTCTTGGAATTTTTAGGGGTCATAGTCTAGTATTTTTAGAAGGTACCAATACTTTCCCTCGCAGTCATTCGTAGAAGTAGGTAGCAAATGTGTCAAAAACGCCCACAATTAGCAGTTTTGCCATCTACTTCTAGCAGTGAGTACGAGGGAATGGAATGATACCGTCTAAAAATATAGACTGTGGGCCCTGAAAATTCTACGAAAAGTTTTATTAAAATTGTGTATTAGAATTACAATATTAAAAAAAATTCACAGTGGCTATCAATTACCTACGTCGCTGAATCTGAAGGGTGGCGCGCCACTTTTGGTCAGGAAAGCGCCTTAAGTAAAAATATTTTCAACACAGTATGTATTAGGAAAAGATATTAATAACACTCGATGTAGATAGTATTATGTTATACAGCTAAGCTAATAATGAATGCTTCAAAATAAGATAAAATAATAAAAATAAAAAAAAACAAAAAACCGACTTCAAAAAACCTACCTCTAACAAGCAAGAAATAATATTCGTAGTAATAAAAACACGTCTATTGAAGTCGGGTGGGGCTGGAGTCTGGAGTACAAATTCCTTTTTTTTTTATTCTAAAAGCCACACCCGACTTCAATAGACGTGTTTTTATTACTACGAATATTATTTCTTGCTTTTTAGGGGTAGGTTTTTTGAAGTCGGTTTTTTGTTTTTTTAAACAATTTTAATTTTTTTTTGAAGTTTTAGTGTAGGTACCTTTTGTATTAGGTAGTGTAGGTATATTATTTAGGTAGAAAACTCGGGTCAGCCAAATGTGAGTTAATCGCGGAGAAACATACATACATGCGGGTCAAACTGAGAACCTCCTTTTTTTAAGTCGGTTAAAGAACTACACATAAGATACCCCTTTTCCAACAAAAAAATAATTATCTTATTCAGTTCATAAACAAAGAAGTTATACGACTGATCATCGAGGTAGTTCACACAAAATCATACTATTTTCGTGCTTTTTTTCAAGATTACTTGAAAAGTACTGAAACGATTTCAAAATTAAAAAAAATGGGACCATCTTGAATTTTTACCTAATGTACGTTTGAATAATTTCAATCGGTTCAGCCGTCTTCGAGTAATCGGTGTACATACAAAATAAAACCGGTCAAGAGCGAGTCGGACTCGCGCACCGAGGGTTCCGTACAATCATAAATATATTTGATATGTTACTTTAGTACAGTCTTTAAAAAAGTAGGATAAACGGCAGACAGTTGGAAGGGCGAACAGGCGGACAGTTAATTTACAAATCTTAACCACAGCTGCTTATGGTGACTGAAAATCGTTTCAGCCACTCCACATTGCTAACTGTTTATATTACTAAGTAGGAACTTATTCTTCGTTTATTCGTACGGCAAATAGTAGGTAATTATATTAGAACCAGCCACCAATTTATTATTGTAGTGTTAGGTTGCGCCATCTCTTGACCGATAGTGGAACTATATTTTTTCTTAGGTTAGAATGCTTAGGACAGCGCCATCTGTTGACTGGTAGTATAACTAAAAAAAATTTGTTTGTTTTTTGAATTTCATAAAAAGTGTGTTATATTGAGACATCGTTTTATTTTTCCTGTAATTTTTACATAAACTACTATCACATAGAATTATTTCAGATTTTTCTCTTTGCAAACTTCGGAGATAAGGGGGGGGGAACGGTATTTTTTTTTACATTTTTCATCATAAGTCGAAAACTATGCGGCCTGAGAAAAAAGAAAAAAATGTTTTAAAATGTGCAAACAGCGTCCTTTCATATGATACCCCACATGCCCTAGTCACCTCACTTTAAATTTTTAAGACCCCTTTTCAGTCCCTGTTGTAAAAAAAAAATATTTTTTTTATTTCTTTCTTATTTGCAAAATTGTTGGGCAAATGTCATCTTAAACTATTCCAAATTTCAAGTTGATACCATTAGTAGTTCTCGAGATATCCAGCTGTGACAGAGAGACAGACAGATAGACAGACAGACAGACAGACTGAGTCACACCATAAGGGTTCCTTTTTTACCATTTTGGTACGGAACCCTAAAAAAACGGGTCAAATTGAGTACCTCCCTCCTTTTGAAGTCGGTAAAAAAAGACTTTGCATACTACATTATTGACTTTGCATCCTTTGCTTACTGAGTTGAAATTTTTTGATCCATAAATCGTTTTCTACTTATAATCCAACCATTATTGATATTATAATTAGCGACAATCTATCTGTACCGTTTGCACGCCAGTATCTGGTGCACGTGCATCACACGAGCGCAAGCCATTTTAATTTAAAAGTTTGTGGAAATTTTTTTCTTTGTTCTGTGTTTCTATACTGTGAATGCTTGCAAAATTAAATATATTCTTATCATAAGACCCTTAGACACAGGTTTCTCAAAGTTAAACTTTTATAACACATTTTACAACTCAAACGAAACTTATAAAACAAGATTACAAGGTCACTTTCATAAGAAAATAAATAAACAACAAAACCATTCCTCAAAAACTACGCACAGTAGCTTTCTTGGCAAAAATAATACTTTATAGTCCGACTTGGGGCATTATTCAAAAACAATAGCCTTGGGTCATTTTATGGTTTTTATTGCGTCTTTCAACTAGCCGACTTTCTTTGGTTTCGCCGACTTTCTTTCACGTGTTTGAGTCGAACCTATTTCTGGCTTTTATTGTTTTACAGAGTAAGTTGGGAAAAAAATATTTTTCTTGAACTAGTTTTCTCCAGGTGTGAGAAATTTAGTGTTATTTGTTAAAAAGTTATGTTTGAGATGCTGGATAACTATTTCGGCATGTTGTTTTTTTTATCTTACGATTGACAAAATAGAAGATTAATATTATGTTATTTGTCTTACGTTGCATAAATCTTACGTTGAATAACAATTGTAAGAAAGTTGTTTTTTTTTATCTTACGATTGACAAAATAGAAGATTAATATTATGTTATTTTTGTCTTACGTTGCATAAATCTTACGTTGAAAAACAATTGTAAGAAAGATTTTTTAATTCTTAAGCTTTTTTTTCTTCTTTTGTACCGAATTGTAGTAAAATAATAAATTCGTAAACTGGAAATTATATTTTAATGATGAACTATGATATCCTTTCCAATTTATTTGGTGTTTTTCTGAAACTTATTTTACCAATAATGAAGTTTAGTTATCTTTATTTTAGTAATACATATATTTTCTATCAAGTGTAAGCTCATTGTACTGAACATAAAATCTATAAATATTTATAATAAATTACAGGTAAGTAGTCGTCAGTAGAGCAAACATTTGGGGGCTTAATTTATTTATTCGCCCCAGAGGCTGAAGATTTCGGAATTTTTCCTGATTCGGACGAGAGGTGCGGAATAAATATTAATAATAAAGAAGGCCTCTCCAAAATTAGGTGGAAGAGAAGTCAGGGAGGATTATTGAAATGTTAGAACAGTATCTCATGTTTATTGAAAGGTTTTTTTACATTATTTTATGAAATTTTCTATCCGTGAAGGTATCTTTTCTAAATCTATTAAGTATCTAAGAACTTTCTCAATGTTCCTAAAAGACAGCAACTAATTAAAACAAAAAAAATCGTTTATTTGTGTATATTATTCAGACTCAAGAACTACTAAGTTAAAGTTTGGTTGGTTGGTATGGTAACAGCAAATATCGTTGAAACCAGACACAGGGAACATTTTTCAATACAATTGCGTAAATTAATTAAAGATTTTATCACACTTATTTGTTTGTTAGGTACCGAAATGAAACTGAAAAATATTCACAGACTAAGTATTTATGTTCCTTTCTATTTTTCGGTTAAAAACTAAATAAATAAAACTGTTGTAATTTGTCGTCACTATTCGTTTGTTTTGGATGTATACCTATTATATTGTACAAACTGATCATAAAAGCCTGGGCACACCGGCTGTGTAGACACGGGGGTGGTCACGCGCGCGTAGACATGCGCGTAGTTACGCACGTAACCCCCTGACAGACCGGGTTACGCATACGTCTACGCAGCACGCAACGCAACCTGTCCCTTGCGTACCCAGCCGCTGCGGCAGCCATGTTTGCGACTCTAGTGCGCGATGTCAGACGAAGATTGAGTAAATGAAATAATTTTTTCGCACTAATTCAATTAGTTTTTAGGGTTCCGTACCCAGAGGGTAAAAACGGGACCCTATTACTAAGACTCCGCTGTCCGTCTGTCTGTCTGTCTGTCACCAGGCTGTATCTCATGAACCGTGATAGCTAGAAAGTTGAAATTTTCACAGATGATGTATTTCTGTTGCCGCTCTAACAACAAATACTAAAAACAGAAAAAAAAATATTTAAGGGGGGCTCCCATACAACAAACGTCATTTTTTTGCCGTTTTTTGCTCGCTATTAATAACGACTGCAGGTAGATAGTTGAAATTTCACAGATGATGTATTTCTATTGCTGCTATAACTATAAATACTAAAAACAGAAAAAAAATATTTAAGGGGGGCTCCCATACAACAAACGTGATTTTTTTGCTGTTTTTGGTACGGAACCCTTCGTGCGCGAGTTCGACTCGCACTTGGCCGGTTTTTTTTCTTTAATATCGTTATTCATTAAATAAAACACCACTTACTACCGGTAGTACCGGTACTATTTGTAAACAAATACAATTGAATGCGTAGTCACGCGCGTAGCTACGCGCGTAGTGACGCGCGGCAAAGATATGTGCGTGTTCGAATTTGTTCGGTGTAACGTCCAATAGGAAATGCCATTGACTACAACGTCATCAATGCGTTCCGCTCTGCGTAGGTACGCAGCCTGTTTGTCTCATGGGAGCTGCTATGCGTAGGGTTACGCATCGGTCTACGTGCACGCGTACGTTACGCAAGCGGTGTGCCATGTCTCATAAAGTTTCAGACATTACAACGTCATGGTACGTCTACGCGTACGTGCACGCTTACGCTTCCGCATCCGGTGTGTTTCGCTTCTTAGAGTTAAATTCAGCTTTATCGTTGAAAATTAGCGCGATCGGGCCTGAGTTCTAAAGTGACTTACTGGTCGTTTCCACCGATTCCGAGTAGTGTTGACGACTCCTAATTTGACGTGATTTGCATAGATTATGCCAGGTCGCTGAGTGCCAATCTTTTTAAGTGGCTTCTTCCACTCGTTTTGTGTCCCAGCCGTGGCCTGAGAGGCCCAATGAGGAATTTATTATTTCTACCGGCGGGCGCGCGGCGCGGCCCTCGACGATTTTCTTTGGTAATTGAAGATGTGTTTTTAAAGCATTCGGCTTTTGTTTGTTATGTGCAAATAGATGTTAAAATAATGCCACATTGAAAAAATATATTAGGGGGTCACAACAAAGTAGGTAACGATCGCGTAAATGGCTGACTTTGGGTTTACAGGATGGAGAGGCACTCTTTGATGCTAAATATGTCGGTCTGTTTGCGTGAAGTGGTTGCGTTCTTTTTATATGCAGGCTGAAAAATGTGTTATCGTTACCAAAAAAAAAACGATAACGTAAATGGCTGACAATAGTACAGCAAGTAAGTACTAGTTGTACTCACGTGAATTACGGAAGGACTGAACAAAATTCGGTTGCGTTATGGAGCCACGCCAGTTCAAAGATGCTTTATTGTTATAAAAAAAAACGATAAGGTAAATGGCTGACAATAGTACAGCAAGTAAGTACTCTATCCTGTGAACCCAGAGTCAGCCACTTACGCGATCGTTACCAAATTTGTTATGACCCCCTAGTATAAAAGGAGTGTATAATAATTTAGTTAATATATCCGTTCATAATGTTAATGCTTTAGTTTTAATAGGTTACCGCAAACAATACAATACAAAAAGTAAATAAGTTATTTAATACTTACGCTGCGTAGGTACCTACTTACGTCCGTAATACTTTTAATACACGCTGAAATTTTAATCATTTGGTTACCGCAGTGGGGTGGTTCCATCCATGATTACAAGCAAATTTCACTGTGGGGCTAACTCTGATGTCGCGTAAAAAAACAGATGTTTCATACATTAAGGACGAGCAGGTATTTCGCTTTTGTATGCAACAGCTGTTTTCTTTCGCGAGTCAGAGTTGGCCCCATAGTAAAAGTTGCTTGTAATCATGAGTGGAACCACCCCACTGCGAGAACTAAATGAATAAAATTTCACCGTATATATCAGCTCAAATTATTACACTGACATATTTAAAAATCATTCTGACGTAGCTTAATGCAACATTTCGCTAGAATTTAATTTGAATTCGAAGCCCAATGTACCTATTTTACATTACATGTCTCGTTTTAATAGTCTATATTTTATTATAATTTTATATAATGTCATTGAGTGCATAATGTAAGTACATAATTTAGGAAATAACAGATTCGAAACAAATGACGATCAAAACGTTCAAACAACAAACTCCAGTTTTATTAAATTACCTTTCTAGTGGCACTCTACGTCCAGTAAAAGGGGTGACAAAACGCTGTCGGCCAGCAGAAAGAAATCTCGCAGATAAAATTTTAATGCATGTATAAAAACGCCATAAATTTGATTTACGCCCGTGGCCCCTAAAACGGGGGTAATATCGAAAAATAACATGAGATAATGTGGGCTTACTGGAGGCGGGCGGGATTAGCCCCGTTTGGACGCAGTCACGTTACGATGTCTATCCTTTTATTTTGATAGGAATTATCCTGCATTCCGGTAATTTCAAGCATCTACGTACCTACGTGGGCTTATTTTGAAAAACAAATATTTCTGTCAATACTTATTCGCATTTCAGTTAGCCAGGAAAAATACATATAATAGTTTTCCTGTAAAATCGTCGTGATATTCTGAAAAGCTGCTAATTACCAAAAATATGAACCATACACATCATCTTATTTCCGTAGATTCCAATTATATATTTATCTAATTTACCTTTACTAACCTTATTAAACAAAAGTGTACAGAAGCTAAAATAGACTATAACTCTCATAGATTTAAATGTAGGAGTACCTAGTGCTTCAAATACCGTTAAAAATTAGAAATGTTAAAAATAAATAACGTTACAACTGGAAATTAATAACGGTAAAATTGATAACGGTAAAACAGAATTTATCGTTAATTTTTCATTCCTTGGTAACGTTATGTTACTGTATTAAAAATATTTAAAAGCAATTGTGTCATTGACGTTAACGCCGCCGTGACGTGACCAGTCTCTGCGTTAGGTACTATACTAGGTAGTAGAGGTACCTACCTACAATACGCAATACTTATAAAATTACCATTAAAAATAACGTTATTTTTTAACTATATCTAGTAACATAACCTTAAATAACGTTAAATTAATTTTATGTTACTAGGTATCGTTAAAAAAAATAACGTTATCAAGGTATCATATTTAAAATAACGTAACGTAACGTTATTTTTTTTGTTAATTGGTAACGTTAACAAGCCTTGCCTAGTACACCTATGTCACAAATAATGTAGTTAATCAGATAAGAATTTCATCAAAACTTGTTATTAATAAAGTGAAACTCTATCTTCTGTCCTAATCAAATACTTTCTAAAATCATTGATTAAAAAAATAAGGGACTGACACCTAATAGCACTTTAGACACACCAAAAATTTCAAGTGTCCATTTAGAGTTTAGATTTTCCGATCGCAGTACGGGTGCCTAAGGCGGTGTTTCCACGACCCGATTCGTTTCACCCGGTTGAAATCGTTCCGCCCGGTTCACCTGGTTGAACAATAAAAGGTCGTTCTTATCGACATATGATGTCGCCCAGTCGCCTCCGGCGCGGTTGCTTCATCGAGGTCCCGGCATTGTACGATATGTTTTTTCCCCTTTTTCAAAACAGTTCAATTTCATTTAAATATTCTCTTCAATAGAGAGCACACATAAGCATGAGCACCGGGAGGTAGACCAGGAAGGTACTGGAATGGAAGCCAAGACAAACTATGTTATAGGTTGAGGTCGTCCACCTAATAGGTGGGTCAACGACCTAAGGAGTCATGCTGATAACAGCTGGCAAGCTTCGATAGCTCAAGGTAGAAGATCGTGGAAGGCTTTGGAAAGGCTTACGTCCGAAGACGGACGAACGAAAGGTTGATATAGATAGATAGAATCACTTTAAAGAGATTTCGCGATTTAGAAATATACCTAAACGAAGTATAAAGTTATTTTGGATTTGAAGTAATTATATCTTTGCTTTTTAATGACTTTAATTTTATTACTTTTAAAAGCCTATTATTGAACGCAAGACCGCAAGCGAATTACAGATGTTTTGAGAGTTTAGAAATAACCTTTTCGAATGGAATTTAATCTTGAATTTTATGGAAAATATGATATTAATTGGGGAAGATCATAAATTAACAGGAATATCTTCGTTTCTCAGATTTTGAGTACGGTACAGATTTTTCAACACACATTTTTTGTGAAGCAAATTTTACATTTCTCTGACTCCATAAAATATTATCATAATCACTTTTAAAAAGTTCCAAAGAAAGCTGACTTCTCTGAACTACATTTCGCCCAAAACTATTTTGTCACAATATTACAAAAAATACAATGTAAGTATCTTTTTTCCTATAATTACTTTCGCAAGCAAAACAGTGTATCGTAAAATTCACATTTTAGCATTTACCGTAACGGCGAAACCGACCTAATGACAATTCTTAGGGCAATATAAAAATCTCTTTATTTGTTTAGGCCCTTATTATGCGTTTGCTCTACAATCGGTAAAAAGTAGATCCCAAAAGCAATAGACAGTTGTTTTTTTAGTTGGGCCTTTCGCTTCAGTTTACAGTTAGTTATATGTAAATATTGTGCAACTTAAACGGAGCAAGCAATTATGTAAAAAGTTTTGGAACGGTATACTTGGGAAGGTGCCGTTAAGAAATGGTGTTTGTCAATAATTAGCAGTAACTGTTTTTATTTTTAACTGCCAACAGACATTTTTAACTGCAGTATAATGTGTAATGGTTATTTGGTTTATTTACTTTAACTAATGTCATTCGTTTATACTGGTGAAGGTACCAAATGTTATCAACAACAGAAATACATATTCCATCGTAGGAATACATCTATTTCTATTGGACCAAGTGCTATAAATTGAGGTGGGATACTTATTTTGCCTTTATTTTGCAAGCATCGTTAATATTAATTTTTGATTTGTACTCCACAAAATAAAACAATTACATCTATACAATAACTATCAGCTAGACAAAACATATCAGATTCGATATATTCAAGTTTGTAAATATCGTTACTTATGGCTGTTACAGCTGATAAGTTTCTTGCGCCCGTTCTTCTTGTCAGCTAAAAAAGTCTGGAACGGGTGGTAGGAAAATATAGACGATTCAAAAGTACTTAATTATTAAGTTTATTTGAATAAAGCTTATTTGACTTTGACCTATATACCTAACAGCTGATTTTTTTTCGCGATTTCAGAGTTGGTCCCATAGTAAAAGTTGTTCTTGTATAAACACCTTGTATAATAAGTACCATATGTAAATAAAATAACGAAAACCTTTTAAGTACCTAATTACGAAAAACTTATAGGGTAATTACGAACAACTTTTTTTTTGTATGGAAGCAATCCTGAAATAGCGATAAAATCTGCTGTTTCAAGCAAAATTTTTAGCCAACTTTGCTAAAATTTATGAGACAGCTGTCTTTTTTCGCTATTTCAGGATCGCTTCTTTACAAAAAGTTGTTTGTAATTTTATAATAGGGCTTATCTATCCCCTTATAATTCGTTCAAAGGTATTGCGTTATTTTATTTCATTTACACGTTGTACCAAACTATAGGTATTGTGAGTTGGCTCCATTTCAGAATAACAAAAAGAATACCCTGTCACACGTACATTTTGTTGCAAAAAGGTTCTCTTTGCTACCAAGTGGCAGTGACTCGACACTCGGTGACATTATCGGTACGTTTTGCCATTTCAAAAAAGTGTCGCCGATTGCTCGCTATCGATCGGCACCCGTCTGTGCCCACTGGCCAGCATGTGTGGGTGTTAATTCATACACGCCTCGTTAATTTTCCTTAACGCGAGTGCCGATGGTCCCGCGGCTTACTAATGAATTTCAATTTGTTGCCGCCGCGGCCGGTTAAAAAACAACCGAATGCTCACTCCGCACCGGGTTAGGATTAGAACGGTAATAACATTTTTTTTCGAGCTCGTTTTTTTCGAATGTTCCATTTTTGAATGTGAAGTGTCATGCGACGAGATTGTATTTCCTTTTTCAGGGAAATGTGACATTTCTAAATTTCCAGTTTATAGTCACATTTAAGTCACACATGTATAATTTGTATGGCAACACTCGAATACTTTTGTATGCAGAAACCAGAGTTAACGCTCTTTCATACAAACTTTTAAGTCCTTATTTTTCAATATGAATTAACTATGTATACTTTTTATGTGTATGAGTTTCATTAAAATCAGTTTATTCATTTCGAAAAGTCCTTACTTGAGAGTTTCTATGAAATAACCGTTTGCGTTAACGCTCTTAAGTCAGCTTGTAAAATTAATAAATAAAAAGTTATCGCAAACAAATTCGTCAAATTTCCACACATCAACTATACGAATCCAGATACTTGTAAATCGAATTCCATAACCACCGCAGCCGTGTAAAAAGTTCAATAACACGAAAACATTTCATTCCAACATTCCCGCAGGTTAGGGAGTTCATTTATATTCGCGCGCTCACCTGTTACCAAATTGAATAATGTCGGAGGCGGGCGAAAGTTATGATAATGTTACCTTTCTGAGTGGGGGCGACAACTTGTCAAACTTATTTTGTCAATTTCGCGTCCCAACGGCGCGGATGGCGGTGTCGACAGAAAATGACTGCCGTCCACATCGGTAACTGAGCTAACCGCCATGTTACGTGTAGTTTCATATAGTTACTAGGTCATACTTAAGTAGTCCATATGAAACTACTACTAACTAGTAACTTAGTTACCACGAAATTACCTATACTAAAAATAATGTAACTTTGAAAAAATCTTACTGGCTTACTTTGGAAACTACTATTGGTTTACATAAGAACAAGGTCTGCTTTGTAACTATTTAAAAAAAAATATTTAAAAATATTTTAAATCGTGATTTAATAAGGGGCCCAAAATATTTAAATAATTTTGAACATAATTTCTCTTGAATAGTCGGATAAAAAAATCTGAATTAATTTGAACTTGATATCGTGTAAAAAGAATAAAATTTATTTTATTTTTTATTTTTATTTTTTATTTATTTATTAAGGAAAAGAAAAATTTCATCATCAACAAAAAATATTTTTACAAAATAAACTTTTTTAATAATACAAACTCAATATAATCTGAGTACCTACGTGTGACAACTGACAACTCGGCGACCAGTGTATTGGTGGCAAGCGTGTCACACCGCACCGCACGCAAACTCGGTTGAGCTGGAAGTGTGTTCGCCAACGGATTTAGTAAGAGCTTTAAATTTTCCTTTGTTTGTAGGGAAAACATGCATCGTTCTTGGTCATAATTATAAAACAATAATCGCTTTATTTCTATCAAATAAATTCCGGTTTTTAAGAAAAACTCTTATTTCAATAAAACATCGCACCAAAATTAATCTCATGACTGGGAAAACATTTATGTTTAATACTTTAACTAAACTTATTTTTGTATCATATGGAGATTGTGTTGCAGCTTTAAAATCTGTAAAGAAACTTCGATTTAATTTCTTTTAATTTCTTCAATGCAATAACACTCAAAAGCTGCAACATATTAGGGGTTAACGAAACAAATTAAAGTTCTTAAGTATCAAATGAACATCTTACCATGAAGATGACCTAATAACGTATCATTCAAAAAATTTCAATTAAAAAGAACGAATAACGGTAAAAGGACATCATCCATATTTCATACATTTTTGGTCCAAATATGAAAGTGCCGGCCAAAAGCCAAAAGTGCTTTATTCTTATAGATTTTGTCCATCTAAGCATTTTTTATTATAGCACCGAAGCTGTAGCACCGCTTCACATTTGTGTCAAAATGTATGAAAATTTAGACTTTTTAAACTCAATTAAAATCAGCTTCGGTGCCATAATAAGAAATGATTAGACGTAAAAAATCTAACAGAATTTGCTTTTGGCTGACTTTTTTTTACATTTGTGCCAAAATGTATGAAAAGACAGACTTTTTGAAGTTATTTAAAATCAAGTATAGCGGTGCTACGGCTTCGGTGCTATAATAAGAAATGCTTAGGTGGACAAAATATATCAGCAGAATAAAGCACTTTTGGTTTTTGGCCGGCACTTTCACATTTGGACCAAAATGGATGATGTCCTTTAATAAACACTTCAGAAGATTCGAATTATAACGACCAAAAAAGAAAGTACGTAGATTCGACAGCTCATTTACTAAATCCGTTCCCCAAATAGCCGAAGCCGTTGGATAAACATGGGCCGGATTAAGGGCTATTCCGTCTTACTCAATGGCTTAGGTATTTAAGGGCGAGATATCGAAGATGTACCCTCTTGTCTTACAAATCCGATTACATTGGGAATTGTCTATTGCTCGTTTGTTTTGCCTTTTGTAAATCAAATGTTGAATGTCTTAAAAAGTTCGATGTAAGTAATTGAGGCTAAATACTTATTTAGAGGGTTTTTTTGACTGACTAATTAATAAATAGTTTTGTTGATCAAATTAATCAGCCTAAAAGAGTATACATTTAGTACCACCTAACTTTAAGCACATAATATAATACTATAATATATACTTTTAGACATTTTTTAATTATTTGTACTGTTAAATGAATAAAAGGAATTGTGTCTTATTTTTTTCGACTCATAATTTTAATCTCCCTTACTATTTACTTTTTTTATACGTAAGATGACGTTGTTAGGTGATTACTTAATGATTTTACAACCGGTTTTTACAGATTACAATTAAATTACTTGACAGATAATTTCTAGAAGTTTTTCATATATTATGATATTATTATAATCAAGATGCTAATGGCAAATTTCGTCTCAAAATTAAACCTAAACACCGGAACATTAAATTTCGTAAATACATAATTGGCAAACGTTTGTAACCCTATTATCTTGGACTCGTATAGGTTTCCGAATGTTTCACCGTGCTACCAATTAGGGATTGCTCCTATATCAATATTGACCCTAAACCTAAGCTGTAACGTCACCAAATCAGTTGGCTCTAGTGACGTCATCGGTGACGCAAATTTTGCTAATCCGCAATTAATACGCGTCACTCAGGCGTCTTAGCACGGTGTTAGGACTAATGAGATAGTAGGTACTATATTTGGTGTATAGGTACTTGCTTACTTAGCAGGTTTTGGGTATATGTATTTTTGCGTACGGGGCGTTATTGTACAAAATAAACTACAGGATCTAGTTGTAGTTCTTTGCTTTTAGAACTAAGTAATATGAAAGCTTCAGAAGGGACTTAGTAAATTAAAATATAAATAAAAAGTAATTCACACTTAAATAAAATAATATAGTTAATACCTGGAGAGAACTATAAAAATCAAATGGTACTTTTTTATGTGTCAATTTTTAACTTTCTCCTGGGTGTCTGAAAAATCTTTCCTTCCTATCATTAAAAGCGGTTACCTACGTCACGCGTGAATAGGGTATTTTCAAAATTTTTGAAACAACTTATATTTAAAGATTGGGATGAACAATTCAACAGAATAATAAAAATAAATTAATTTATGACTTTTTTCTCCATTAAACCAATAAAAATCAAATTTATTTTTAATGGTTTTGAATTTACCGCCAAAACGCTCGGTTCGATGACGTCTACTGTGTGACGTCAACTTTGTGTAAATCATAGAGTAAATTGTAGCACAGACTACAAAAAAGGTGTTAAAATTGTTTACACAAAGTTGACGTCACACAGTAGACATCAACGAACCAAGCGTTTTGGCGGTAAATTCAAAACCATTAAAAATGAAATTGACTTTAAATGGTTTAATGGAGAAAAAAGTCATAAATTAATTTTTTTTTATTTTTCTGTTGAATTGTTCGTCCCAATCTTTAAATATATAAGCAGTTATAAAAAAATTTGAAAATACCCTATTCCAAAAAGAGAACAGAATCAATCAAAACACTTTCCTCGAATTCCAAATTCAAAACAATCAGTGCAGCAAGTAACATGGCTGCCATTGGTCACGGGGCGAGCACTCGTTTGCCACCCGTTCTTTCTTAGAGAAAGTCCTTTATGTCTCTTTCACTTCAAGGCCGCCTAACGTTATCCTTTGTGTAACAGTCCCGAACTGTCCTGTTACCATTACGGTATCTTGTGTAATTAGAAAGAAAGGGTTGCTCCAAAATAGTCCACCGTTATAACGGGAATTATGACGTAGTGACGTGCAAGCCATGTACCGTTAAAGGGTTACAGTTTTGGATAATGAGAGAAAGAAGAAAAGCTTTTGAAGCTGACCGTGTAATCGACTCTTTATTGATTCATAAACTTTTGTTCCAGTTTGAAAGTGCCTTTATGACAATGAAGTAGATGCTATTATGAAAGTTTGATCGTATTTTGGGCTTTATCAATGGTACAGTACCGTTTTGTAATTTATGATTTAGAAGACTTGTACATTTAAACCATTTCAGCAGTTGCACTGTTTACAATTCATGTACTTAAGTCAAAAACTTTCATATGTTTATTTAATGTCGATAGCAAATCATTTGTTTTCTAAATTATAATTTAATTTAATGCTGCTTGTTTATCATAAAATCATAAGCAATGGAGAATGCCTGGAAAAAACAAAATGGTTGAATATTTTTTTATTGGTATTTTCCTCATTAATAGAAAAGAAGTTTCAGAATTTTGGATGCGTGAAATATAAAAAATAACCTAAGTCACTAATCACCACATATTAAAAAAGTCAACTGACAAACTGCTCTTTGACTTATAATAATGTCAAAAATGTGTCAAAGAGTCAGTTGACTTTTTTTAAATAAGTGATGATAAGGAAATAATATCCATTCTGCTGTTACTTCCGTACATTTGCGAACTACGCAACCAAAAATTCTGAAACTTTTTTCTATTATTATAGAAGCTTATCCCTACCTATAAAAAATATTCGGCCAGTTTGATTTTTTCAGATATTATACCCATTGTACGGTATAAAGGCTCTCAGCAAGTGTAAATTGATTTATGTGTTTTTTTTTGCTTTAATAATTATCAACTTGCAATAATCAAAACAAATAAGAAGATAACAAAATATCTAGTTTCAAATTACCTAAAACCTTTTAATAATTTCTCAGTTCCAACGTCTTCCACCATATTTTCAGGGCTCCGTACCTCAAAAAGAAAAAACGGAACCCTTATAGGATCACTTTGTTTTCCATCTGTCTGTTTGTCTGTCAAGACCCTTTATTTTCGTTCCCGAAGGAACGCGCGTGGAGTTATCGAGTCCCTTGAAGCTGAAAAAAAAACTTCTAAGTTTACGTAAAAAAAAATATACGGCCGTTTATGCCGCAAAAAACGCATATTTCTACACTCTCAAGGGAATCAAAATTCATAGGGAACTTCTCGTTGAACTAGAACTATGAAATTTGCCAAGTAATATTGTCTTTTATTACAAGGACAGGGAAAAATCTGAAAACTATTACACATTTGTACGGAACCCTCGGTGGGCGAGTCCGACTCGCACTTGTCCGGTTTTTTTTATTTGTCAAACAGCTCCTGTTGTCATAAATAATACAGGCCCAGCCACTGGTGTTACTTCATTGTGTCATTGTAAAATTTGCAACAGTAACTTTATGGTGTAAAACATGACCATTCTGACTATTGTTCTGTACCAATTAGTGACAAGGCCAAAGTATTGATACTGTGAAATTTGTTTTTAGGTAGATTTTTTGTATTGATGAATTTCTAGAACAATTCTGCTTATTAAAGTAGATTGAAGTTCTTGCAGATGGCGGGTGTGTTTGATGATTTTTTGCCTGAGGAAAAACTAAGTGTTGTGTGGTAATCTATGATTTATGAATCTTCAATGTAATTTTAACAATTTTCTTTATGACTTGTATGAAAATTTAGACAAGATTTGATTAAGTGTTTGTTTCTAGGTCTCGTTCTTCTTGTTATCTTAATGATTCAAAAGTATTAGTCCAGCTGAATATTTATTTCTGACCAAGTTTCATTTCATTATATTTAGCCTGAAGCTATGAAGTAAAGTAACGGACATCACTCGAAGGATTGCTCAGCTGAAGTGACAGTGGGCTGGACACATAGCGAGAAGAACGGCCATCGCCGTTGGGGCAGAAAGGTTCTTGAATGGCGACCGCGCACCGGACGACGCTCCGTGGGTAGGCCCCCCACAAGGTGGACCCACGATCTGGTGAAGGTCGCGGGAAGCTACTGGATGCGGGCAGCGCAGGACCGATCGTCGTGGAGATCCTTAGGGGATGCCTATACCCAGCAGTGGGTGTCGTGCGGCTGATATGATGAATCATCATCATCATCAGATGATGAAGCTATAAGCAACATTTAGTTTTATTTATTTACTACTTAGCTACCGCTTGCGATGCGACTTTGTCTATGTGGTCAGTTATTCTTCTATCCCTCGGGAACAGTACATTTTCGAGATGAAAGACCCTATGTCCTTTTCTGTAACCCTGACAACGTATATACAAATTTTCACGATGATCGGTTGAATAGTTACGACGTGAAAGCGTAACAAACAAACTTTCGGATTTGTAATATTAGTAAGGATTAATGCAGCTAATAAAGAAAAAGATGAATAACAAAGTAAAGAATTATCGTTACCTAATAGAAGTGCAGATCTCGATTTTTTTCTTGTACAGAACTTTCCACTGCAGCTAGCCAAATAAGTAAAATCTTAAGTGGTTCCAATCCAACTCTACCCTTTATTATTTCATTTCGAAAATGAATATTTATTCAACATCAGAGCTGATTAGATTATCTATCCAGACAGCTAAGTAATCGACTAACACAAATCGATATCGGTTACACTAAAAATATCTTTTCGACCGACTTTTTACCACATAAATTGGAAAAATTCAAACTATCCAGGTTGAATATTAATACGTCGATTGTTTTACGAAGACGCGCGCTCTTGATTTTTGGCAATTAAATGAAAATTGCTGTTTTGTATTTCGAAATTATTATTAATACATTTTTATCGTAAGTATTTATTTTATACACTTTTAAACTTTCGCGTTGCATTTTAATAGATTAGGAACACAGGTTTTACACGCGTTTACAACTCGGCCGAAACGTCGGGAAAAGGTAGGTGTTCGACACCTATTTTTAGTTAAAAACGCGTGTAAAACCTGTGTTCCTAATCTATTAGTTGTTGTTTTACTCAAGTATCACCGAGTACAGCATTGGGCCGTACAGTATTTCTACGAAATAATAAAAATATAAATCCAATGTGTGACGAATACCGTAGTTATTTGTGTCAATAATTAAAAGTAGATTAAGTCCAGGGTATTTTGATAGTCCAATACCTTTAGTTTTTTAACGCATAATCTTAATTAATTTTGACTTAAGTTTGCCGTGTTGAGTACAGGAAACATATATTGATAATTTATTTACACTCAAGTCGTTTCGTAATCAACTAGTATTTAAAAACACTTGTTTGTATTTACTCATCACTTAGGTCTTAGAGGCAAATAACTTAACGGTGTATCAAAAAAAATGTACAAATATGTGACATGTGAAAATCATATCACAAAAGTGATGGGTGTGTATATTTCATTGCTCGTGACTGTATAAACGAAAAGAAAGAAAGAAATTTATTTTGTCATCATTCAACGGTACACAAGGTATTACATTTGAGTAAACATAGAAAAAAACGGTTTCAGTTGTCGAATACAGTTTCATTTCAATATCTATTTCACTAATTTATAATTCACCCAATTGCATTAATTTATAATTTGAATCGTTCGATTCCAATGCATTACCGACGATATTTAAAACGAACAAATTGACAACATCTGAAATGTACCACTACTGAATTAATATATTTACGAAAATGGCACTGCAATTTAGTACTAGTATCCTACTAGATGTAGACCACAACCTCATTAAACGGAAGTAAAATTATTTTTACTATAAACACGTGGTTTTTGCTTGTTTTTGTTAAAGGCTTCGGCACACCAAACGCGGGACAGTAGCAGCGCTGTTTGAAAGCGGGCCCGCGCAAGTTGTAACACAAGATACTCTTTGAACTACGTTACACCAAATTTGAACGCGGGCCCGCGCTCGAAATGCTCTGCGTCGGCGTCGCGCCGCACTGCCAACTGCTGGACGATAAAACAGGCGGCGCGGGAGTGGGGCAGAATAGTTCGAGCGCGGGCCTGCGCTGTTGTATAACTATGGCGGCCATGTTAACATGACCAAATACTATAGAACAGAGTTAGAGTTTCTATAGTATTTGACATGACACACCGGGGGCAGGGCGTTCGCAGTGCAGCGCAGCACGTCGAAAGCAGTTGATGACTGTTGTATTTTTTTACAACCGTGGGATGGATATGAATGAAAAGATTATAGAATTAGTGCGTAAAAATGATAAAATAAAAAAGATCGAGAATTTGTATCAATTTTCAACCGCAATAATTGATGCATTTCTTAAAAAGAACTTCTCGACATTCAAAAATATGTGAAAAATTAATCTCATGACTTTTCAGCTCCCTGCATAGACAATGATAATTCCTGATTTTTTTGATCAGAATCAGAATGAACTCAAATTCTTTTGTTTCGTCTTAGAGCTAAAAGCAGGACGAATTCTTCTTCATTCGAGTCCGTGTCGTTCGACATCTTGCAGCCTACTACCTGCCTAACCCGTCATACTAAACGCGGTTTGAACGAGGTTCAGGGTTGCAACTGCTTTGAAACTATCACTGCGATCAGTGTGCCGACTCCCGCGCTGCTACTGACCTTTTTTGCTTCTGACCCGCGTTTGGTGTGCCAAAGCCTTTCCGAAGTCTGTCAAGAAAGTCATAAAATTACCTTCTTTGTCATAAGTGTTATTGCATGGCAACATTTAACTACTTTTGTAATGCAACAACTACGTGTTTTTAGTAAAAATAATTTTACTTCCATTTCATGAGATTCTTGTCTACCTCTACATCTCTATTTATCAAGCGGACAAAGCAAACGACAAATAGATCGCCCATTATCTCTTATTCGCAGTACGTGGCCACACCACTCAACTTCCACCAAACACCTATGATGACTAATCACTGAGAACACCTCAATCACGTCGACAGGTCCCCGCAGTTACTAATAAACGACCGATTCTACGCAACAACGCCCCTAAGACGACACGTAGCTCCGTGAAATCACAAACAATCGCCACAATAGACTTAACTACATTTAACTTCCTAACAATTAAACAAAGACTACAAAATACTAGAAACAATGTGTCTATACTAGTGTACAGAACAAAAGAACACAAAGATGTCGTCTTCTAATGACAGCCAGGGCCGCATTGTGGCATTTACAACACCCACGCGACACCACAATGGAATTAGTTCCACTGTTTTGCCAACAGGGTATACTCGCTGGTTCTGAGAAGCGAAGAGAAAATTGGGACAAGATTGAAGGAGTAAAAAACTATACGCGTGCCTTCTGGCATTTTTGTTAGACCTTCTAAGTAACTTTCTAAAAAATTACTTGCATTTATGTACTGTTTGTTTTGTTTGGTTATTACAAATGCAAACATAGCATCACATATCATTTTACAATTTTTGTATCCCAATCCAACAGGAAAACGACCTTCATTTCAATGAGAGTCACTCGTCACTCCATCCTATTTTCTTTATATGATTATCTCATCTTTCCTACTCAAATAGTCAACATTCTACGTGTTTAAATGCTACGCTTACCATTAAAGCTTAAAAATAAGAAGTAAACTATAAAACTCCATAAGTGCTGTCAATTCTATACAATACCTACATCAAGTCTGTAATTTACATAAGACATGTGATTTAATCGTCTCTTGCTTATATTTAAACTTTAAAAATAAGCGTTGTGGCGGTGAGCAATAAAAGTCACGGATCCACAGTATAGTTCTTGTATATAATTACAAAATAAAGACCCTAAAAAGATTACAAAATATAATTATAAAACAGTCCATCTTTATTCAAATTCATCATCTTATTTCAAATTGATAAAAAGATCACCACGTGATCGAACTCTTACCTGGTAAGGGTTCTTCGTCATACCGTTTAGTTAAACGGTTCACAATTACATTTTACTCGCTAATTTGTACTACTTTAGCATCTCTGAACAGAACTGTTTTACTGTTTACACATTCCAAGAGCCACTTTTAATGTATTTTATAATTATAACAATTCACTGGGTAAACATGATTGATCGATAATTATTTTCCTTGGACTGACTTACAGAGAGTCAAAAACGTCTAAGGACAGCGAATACACATTTTTTGAATTGTTATTCTTCGGAACAAAATAAAAATTTGACATAGTTTTGAATTAGACATTGAGAAATAAGTTTTTACTCTGGGGAAGGAGGTCGCACGGCACCTTTATACAGCGTAGCGTTCAAACGTATAGAATGTTGGCCATTTGAGAAGAGGGGGGTGGGGGGAGGGCTGATGAGAAATTATTTTACTTAGGTACGTCTAATCTGCCTACCCGAACACAAAATCGGTAAGATAGTGATAACTAGCCAGGATGACTATCTACATTCAAAGCTGGCATAAAAAATGTACACCTCTTACGTTTATTGATTGCCATTACCATCGACACCACAGTGATAAAGGCAAATTTTCAAAACGTTCTCTAGTAAACAAGTTGTATGATAATTAACTTATAGCGATGTACCATAGGCAACAGCGTCGCTTAACCACTGCTAAGGTTAAAATCGCTTGCACGCCGCGCCCGCTGTCACATACGTTTAGTTCGTGCAGGGGCGATGCACGCGCACACGAATTTTGTTGCAAACTGGTTAAGCGACGCTGTTGCCCATAGTACGCGTGCACTTCTAAGACTAATTCCGCGAGTACAGCTCCTTAGAAATAAAACATTTTTTATGGATCAAAGCGCGTAGGTATGTTATTCATCATACATGCCAGTCATCTCATGACCACGACCCCTGGAAAGGTGTCGAAACGTCGGGAAATCAAAACACCAATAAATCAAAACGAATTAATTCTAAGATCTACTAAATGCCAAAAAATATGTCTAAAGAGTTTCTCGTTATCGTAAATTAGACAATACGTAAGAGTTCCATTCCTGTCTGATAGATTATAAAAAAACTTCTTAATTCAACCGTTCAGTTACATAGTAAACATAAAAATCTCATCATAAAAACACATCATTCATCAGCTTAATTAACAAATGAAGGCGTAATTGCCAAAAAAAACCTTTAAAAAATCCACCGAACTCTCGTATAATTTCGCACCGCAGGGGTTTCGCGTGGACATTAAAGTACGCAGCAGCAGTAATTTGCGATCGGGCTGCAATCGTTAACCCCCGAATGTTTGCCGGGGCGACGCAACGCATGTCGAAAATACTTAGTGGGGCTGGCCTCATTATAATCCCTGCGTCCCTCCCTGCTCTCCGGCCCATATTAACACGTCCGCGTTGGTTGCGATTCTGTGGATGCGAATTTCATATTCACAAATCGATTCTACTATCCCCGCAAATTGCTAAAGGACCTGGCGGCCATTTTTTTTACCTCAAAGACGAAAAAACATTGTATTTTTTTTATGACCCTCACATATTATTGAAAATAATAATTCAATAATTAAAAAATAAATTACCTATTAGAATTTTATTGATACATAATATCATTTTTAGTTGCGGATGACGACAACGGTGGATGTTAATTTGACAAGGTTCCATCGTATTAGCAATTTGCGGGGATAGAAATTGAAATAAATTCAAATAGTTTTCCAGTTGCTGACGTCACTTTTGAGCAAGTTGATAAACTCGTTAGAAAAAACTGAAAACTGAGGAAAATCTTATCGATGGGATTATATGTTTAATTATTTTCCTATGCTATCAGCCAACCATGATTGTTTCGATTACCTACTTATGGGTACCTAACTATTTTCATACTTTCAGTAAAAGGTAAGTTGAATTATGTATCAACGAACACTCACATCCGGAGGGTGGGAGAAGAGCCCACATGTCCATAAATTATTATTAAATAAAGAAAATAAAGTATTTTGACATTTACTGTATTTTTCTTCGTGAAATAATAACCACTGTAGCTTAAACTTATAAAACTAACCCTTTTTGTACCACCTTTCACAATTGAACCCCATATTGCAGAAAGGGCCTAAGTCCATTTAAATTTACTTTATGGAAAGTAAAAACTTTTTAATGAAGTAGTACTTTGTGCCCTTTCTGAACAAACTGTATAGTTTGATATTCGAGAGTTTAATAATTTGTTTCGTCTATGAGTATGGAACGTTCTGTTTATCAAAGTTTGTTTTTATATTTTGTTGGACTTATGCCCTTTCTGCAATATGCGATACTTTGTAAAAGAGTGCAAATCAAAAGAATAAAATAAAAACACAATTTTATCATAGTGCGCTGAAACCCACTTTAGCCTTTTCCCATTACACCCCATCAACAAGAGAATTACAGTTTTAGTGGAACGCGTGCTAAGTTGAATAAATAATGCTTGCTTTTGACCGTTCTATCTACTACATGAGTGCTTTTTTTTTTTTTACTTTTTTATTGAAAAACCTGTAAGCTACTGATGCATGCTACCTACTCAATATTCAAATATGGAAAGGGAACTAGGTAATTAGTCATGAAACTTGCAATTTTCTGCTAAAATATTTTCACTGTATCTTTGTACACTTGCAATCGTAATGCAAATGGATCTTTGTAAAAGGTAAGATTGTATTTATCCTGTTTTATAGTACAGTCAGCAGGACGTTAGGTCATACAAAACTGACAAAAATCTCCAGTTTATTTTGAAACTTCAATAATATTTTGTTATTAGTTTAAAAACAATAACTTACTTGTTACTTTAATATTTATTGTGTTTCGGCAATTTGAGGTAAGTTAGTCAGTTCCTCAGTGATAAGGATTCCGGGAGTAGTGCGCTTCCACCTTCGGCCTTATCGGCACTTAACATCAGGTGAGATGAAGACCAAGCACTATCCCATTGTGAATAAAAAAAAATGAAAAATTGTGCATGAAATCATAATATAATACTGTGACCACATAGCTTGATAGCCAAACAAAACTAGACTTAAATTTTGATCGAATTTCACTCTTGTCTGAACGCTCGAGTTACGAAATTATTTCAACGGCCGTATTAAAAAAGAGTATTTCACATTAAAACTTTATTGCATTTCCGCATCGGAATATCCATATAACACAACCGAAATCAGTGAGCATCAAGAGGGCTGCATCGGTGTGCCATTGTTATAATTTTCAATAAGGGTGTGATAGAGGGGCATCGATCCGATCTCTCCCAGTCATCCCGGTGCATCCAACTATAAATATCCGCCGTTACGAAAACTTATATCGGGGAATACGAAATGTAAAACCTTTTTTGTTTATACAGACCACAGATATATGTAATCCCACCAAAATCATTTTCATGAATAATGTTGCCAAACCTCGTACTGTCAAAAAGTTATCAGACCTCATGTAGAGTCAAGCTTCTAACATTACGCGCCCTAACTCTGCTAGCTCTAACTTCAAAAACTCTACATCTTAGTCAAAATATGGCCATTTCGCTAAATGAAAACCTTTCTAATAAACAGTATTTGTAGAAACGAAACGGCCAAGCCACAATTTTGACTAAGGTGTAGAAAGTTTTTACCCGACTGCAAGAGGGTTATGTTTTTCGCACGTATCTTGTAAGTTTGTATGTAATATTCTTTATTACCTCATATCTTTCAAACGGCTGAACAGATTTCCATGATTAACATATCGTTAGATTTGTCTTGTCAGCCCAAGTGTTCTTAAGAAGGTGGCGTTATAAAAACACCAACATGGCGGCTGTACGGTGCTATTAAACGTAGCGGAAAAAAAATTTTTTTTTTAGATTACTGCAATATGGGTTTCAAATTAAAGGGCTTATTATAAGGATTTCAAAAAGGTATATCATATAAATAATAACTAAAAATAAAAAAATAAATTTAAAAAAATTATAAAAACCCGCCTGCCTAAAAAGACAAGTCAACTGAAAAGATGGAAACAAGATTAAATATTAAAGCCAACATTATAACATGCAGTCGGAGGCATATAACTCAAATCATTCATAATGTCACTTTCTTTATGCATGCTTCCGACTGCATGTTATAATGTTGGCTTTAATATTTAATCTTGTTTCCATCTTTTCAGTTGACTTGTCTTTTTAGGCAGGCGGGTTTTTAATTTTTTTTAAATTTTTGAAGTTAGAGCTTGCAGAGTCAGGACGTGTAAAGTTAGAAGCTTGGCTCTACATGAGGTCTGATAACTTTTTGACAGTGCGAGGTCTTGGCAATATTATTCATGAAAATGATTATGGTGGGATTTCACTTCTTTTTGTAAGTAACTATTCATAAACCGAAAAAGCAAGGTGGGGTCAGAATTGTGGTCTAAAATTGTGTAAAATTCGATCACCATCAACCAGTGTCCAGTGTACTTGTACTGTTATTTATTTTATTCTTTGGTAGAACTAATTCATTTATGCTGTGATATTATTTTACTCTTTAACGCAGAATGTGACAGTGCAAAGAACAAAATAGCGTCTGCGCGAGTTTTGCGCCATGAAAGAAGTAGTTTTGAAATGAACACAATATCTTTTTATGACTACTTTTTTCCATTACTTTAACAGTGATTTACTAAGGCTTAAAAATAATTACTAAATATTTAAAGATTTTTCAGATTCATACTTCTCATTTTTTCAGACCTCCAGCATTAAAATTTGCGGAAGTTGCATTCAAATTTCCATTCCCTTGTTTTAGGGGTTAGGGGGTAAAAGTTTCAAGTTTCATAACTTTTTTGCAGTTTGTGTATTAATACTAGCTTACATACCAAATTTCAGCTTTTTAGGACTTCAGGAAGTACCCCAGGAATTTTGATGATTATCAGAAAGTTTTGACGAAATCGAGGTTTTTTAGATATCCATAAAATCCAAAGTTTAAGAGCTTGAAACTTTTTATGTTTTATAAGTCTACTACAGACATCATATCCTGAGAATTTTATGCTTCTGGTATACTCCAAACCCAAGTTATGAGGGTTAAGCGGTTGGGGGGTTAAAGTTCAATTTCATAATTTTTTTGTTGTTTGTGTACTAATACTAGCTTACATACCATATTTCAGCTTTCTAGGACTTCTGGAAGTACCCTTTGAGTTTTGATGATCATGAGTGAGTCAGTGACGAAATCGGGGTTTTTAGATATCAATAAAATCTACATTATAAAAGCTATACAATTCAAACTTTATATATTTAATAAGTCTACTACTGACATTACATTCTGAGAATTTTGTTTATCTAGTATACTCCAAACCCAAGATATGAGGGTTCAAAAAAACGACGAAGCGCTTCGAGAAAAGGTAGGTAGTGCCCTTGCGCTTCGCTTCCTCGTCTTGGCGGGGGCACTGCCGTGCCCCCAGATACACAGCGTACTTGCAAACTCTTTCAATTGATACTTTTCAATTCTTTGCTCTCAAGGGGTATAGTCAAAGATTTGGTATAGTATCAAAATCCGCTATAATGCTTAGTGACCAAATTCATGTAGTATAGTTTTGTAGCAAAATTAACTAAAACATAGATACAGAAATCCGCCAACAAAAAACAGATTCAGGATCAAAAGCCCCTAATAACCCAAATGTCTGTTGGTCTAGCTAAAATTAGTGTTGTTACTAGGGCTTGCAATTCGAATATTCGAATATTCGAATTATTCGAATATTCGCCTTATTTTGCTATTCGAATACTCAAGTCGGTGATATTCGAATATTCGAATATTTTCCACTTTTTTGGATTTAGGCAAAAGTCATTCATTAATACCCGAATACTTGTACTATTAGTTATTCTGTGTCCGAATAGCTTTTGTGAGCATAGAATGAAGCTATCCTTAACGTTCACTTTCTTGTTTATTTATTTGTTTACCTATGTTGTTTGTTTTTCCACAAATTGTAAACGATTTTAATCTAGCTTCCCAATGAGTCAAAGACTTGATACTTAAAACAGAGGTCAAAACAGGAAGACAATGACATCTTATAGTGTCATTGAGCTGATCTGATTATGGAACCAAAAGGCCTCAGGAAATCTGTAATAAAACCATACAAACCCATCGAGTTTGTGCTCGTTTGATTCATCTTGACAAGTACAAGTGTATGATTGTCTCAAATAAATATTTTTTTCTTTCTTTCATTCATTTTATTCCTTTATGGCTTTAGTGATCAGCGTGTCTTGCGACACGTAGCCTTTTCAGCTTTTTCAGCTTCGCCTTTTTCAGCTGTTTCCATTCTGTTCTATCTCTTACTTTTCGCGATCAAAGTGTTCCTCCAGTTTTCATAATATCATCTGCCCATCTTTTGGTTTGTCTTCCTCTTTTCCTTTTGCTGTCTCATGGTTGCCACTCTGTAATAGTTTTGATACATTTTTGGCCAGTCCATTGCCATTTTAACAGTCTTATTTTCCTTATTATGTCTTCTACTTTCATTTTTTCTTCTTATTTCCTCTGATTTTTGACGGTCTTTCAGCGTAACACCTATTTACTATCTTTTCATTTTCTTTAGCATATTGTTAGCTTCAAATAGTGCTTTTGAGTCAGGCTATGTTTGACACTCTGTACTAAAACCATAAAAATTCATCGAGTTTTGGCTCGTTTGATTCATCTTGACTAGTACTCTGTTGGGAAATATTGTCCAGGGTCTGATGATGGAGCCGGAAGAAAACTATAGGAACTCTGCAATGAAACAATACAAATCAATCGAGTTTGGGCTCGTTTGATATGTCTTGGCAATAACTCTGTTAAGAAATATTGTACATAGTATAATAATGGAGCCGGAAGAAACCCACGAGAACTCTGTAATAAAACAATACAAACCCATCGAGTTTGGGCTCGTTTGATTTGTCTCGACAAGTACTCTGTTGGGAAAATAAATAGTGTCCAGGGTCTGATTATGAAGCCAGAAGAAAACCACAAAACTATGTAATAAAACCATGCAACTCCATTTAGTTTAGGCTCGTTTGATTCGTCTTGACTAGTACTCTGTTGGGAAATAGTGTCCAGAGTCCGATGATGGAGCCGGACGAAAACCACAGGAACTCTGTAATGAAACCATACAAATCCATCGAGTTTGAGCTTGTTTAATTCATCTTACCAATCACTCTGTTGAGAAATAGTGTCCAAGGTCTGATGATGAAGCCGGAAGAAAATCACAGGAACTCTGTAATAAAACCATACATATCCATCGAGGGTCGTTTGATTCGTCTCGACAAGTTCTCTGTTGGGGAAATAGTGTCCAGGGTCTGATAATGAAGCCGGAAATACACCACAAAAACTATGTAATAAAACCATGTAACTTCATTTAGTTTGGGCTCGTTTGATTCGTACTAGCACTCTGTTGGGAAACAGTGTCCAGAGTCTGATGATGGAAGAAAACCATAGGAACTCTGTAATGAAACCATACAAATCCATCGAGTTTGGGCTCGTTTGATTCGTTTTGACAATAACTCTGTAAAAAAATAGTGTCCAAGATCTGATGATGGAGCCGGAAGGAAATCACAGGAACTCTGTAATAAAACCGTTCATATCCATCAAGGGCTCGTTTGATTCGTCTCGACAAGTACTCTGTTGGGAAAATAGTGAGCAGTATCTGATAATAAAACCGGAAGAAAATCACGAAAAATATGTAATAAAACCATGCAGCTCCATTTATTTTGGGCTCGTAGAGGATTTCCAGGGTCTCGTGATTCAGTCGGAAGAAGGCCACAGGAACTCTCTAATCGAATCATACAACTCCATAGAGTTTGGTTCGTTTGATTTGTCTTGACAAGTAATCTGTTGGGAAATAGTGTCCAGGATGTGGTGATGTAGCTGAAAGAAGGGTACAGGATCTCTATAATAATACCATACAACCCCATCAAGTTTGGGCTCTTTTGATTCGTTTTGATATGAATTCTGATGAGAGATAGTACTAAACCCTGGTCTAATAATGAAGCCGGAAAAAAGCCAGAGAAAAAACACAGATAAGACTAAAAAACAAAAAATAAACATTTACTGACAATCAAACCAAAAAACATACGTTTTAAAAATGAACTAAAAAGTATCAAAATCGGCCTCAAAACATGCCTTTAAAATTAACTAGAAAAATGGACTAATAAAAATAAAATAATTTCCTCTTTAAAGATTTATAACTCTAAAAAGAAGTTTTTAAGCTAAGAACGTGGGGCGAAGGCAAAAAAAGTCAGTTGAGGATAATTTTTACACAATGCGTCACATTAAGGCTGCGCAGTCTGCACACTAGCGCCGCCAGTAGAAAAAAAATCATAGTGCTTAAATAAAGACAAATTTGTAAATTATCTCTCTGGAGTGCACTCCGAACAAGCTTTGTGGTACTTTTTATCACTTAAGCAATGTTTTCTAGCCCGTCGTTTAGTGTAATTGACTTTTATTGTTAAAAGTGGCCACTTTTCGCAATAAAAGTCCATATAACTAAACAACAGGCTAGAAAATATTGCTTAAGTGATAAAAAGTACCGCAAAGCTTGTTCGGAGTGCACTCCAGAGAGATAATTCATAATTTCTTTTTTATTTAAGCGCTATGATTTTATTTCCAATGGCGGCGCTAGTGTGCAGACTGCACGCTCTTAAACGAAGCATTTAACTTTGGTTTAACTTGAAAAATAAGCAATATTCTATAATTACGACTATCTGCCTTATTTTACAGAATTATTCGAATAATATTCGAATATATTCGAATACCTCCTTAAAAATTTTCGAATATTCAAATATTGGATTTCATCGAATATTTGCAAGCCCTAGTTGTTACATCATAAACTAATTGGTTAGAGTGAAAAATTCCTGGTTAATTATTTTGATAAAGTTTTAACAGTTTTTTAAAGTCTGCGAAATTTTTGACAAAGTTATCTTAGAGGATTTTGATTTAGACATTATTTGTGAATTTGTGATGTAGGTACACATTTCGATGGTACTTGCCTATTTATTTCATAAACGGCTCCTAAATTAAGGTTGATAAAAAATAAGAATTTGTTAAATTAATAATTCATTTGATAAGTTTTTCGTAGCTCCTTTTATTAAATTGCTGCGTAGTAGACGAGGAGATAAGAAAAGCTAAAATTATCATAAACACTACATTAAATTTTTAATAAGCGTTTTATCCTAATCCTTAGTCAAAACGAAACGCGATCTAGAACGAATTCTATTCCAACACGACAACATTGTCAGCATCTGCAAGCATACAACAGTGCGTATACCCAACCGCCTGGGGTGCAGTCGAATTCTATTAAAATCCAAACAATACAGACTTCCCCAACTAATATCTGGACTAAATCCCTAATAAGTATGCCATTGTGTGAGAGGGACGTGGCTGAAACGACAAAGAACACGTTATAGCGATCTCAGTTATCCGTCAAAAGTAGAACGTTGTAACTGACATTTTATTTGAATAAAATTTTCAACTTTGTGATTGAAAATTTAGAGTTGAAATTCAACTGTGTTGCTTAAAGGTTATCGTTGTTTCACTTCTGGTTAGTGCGGGCACAGTACACGCCAGAGTGTGGTGAGTGGCTAGCCATGAAGGCTCACCGAACGTGCCGCACCCTTCCCCTCCAAACTAGATTTGCAGTCCGGTTATAATACGGTGCCCATTCATTACAGCCGCGCTACTGTTTCGATATAAAGTTTTTTTTCTATTGTTGTAGACGTAATTTGTATGGACTCGTGACGTTGGATATTAATTTTGTAGTCGTTAAATTTACCGGAACACGATGAGTATGATGTTTAGATTTGTTTGTCTGTTATAATTTGTCTTTGTATTATATATTTCTATCTAAAGTAGGATTAAATAATAGTACGCTACTTATTTTCAATTGAAACATACATTCACTGAAATAATTTACAATGGTAAAGTGGGTGCTGTAAAACATTATAGGTAAAGTTTTGATTAGTAAGTTTGGCTACTATGCATTGAATTGAAATATTTTGTGCGTAACAAAAAACGAAATCCTACTCGATGATGTGGTTTTTAGGGTTCCGTACCCAAAGGGTAAAAACGGGACCCTATTACTAAGACTTCGCTGTCCGTCTGTCTGTCTGTCTGTCTGTCACCAGGCTGTATCTCATGAACCGTGATAGCTAGAAAGTCGAAATTTTCACAGATGATGTATTTCTGTTGCCGCTATAATAAAAAATACTAAAAACAGAAAAAAAAAATATTTAAGGGGGGCTCCCATATAACAAACGTGATTTTTTTGGCCGTTTTTAGTTCGATATTAATAACGACAACAGGTATATAGTTGAAATTTTCACAAATGATGTATTTTTGTTGCCGCTATAACAACAAATACTAAAAATAGAATAAAATAAATATTTGAGGGCAAATAATGCAGTTTAAATAATGCATACAACAAACGTGATTTTTTGGTACGGAACCCTTCGTGCACGAGTCCGACTCGCACTTGGCCGGTTTTTTTAGTACTGTCATGTTGTGTATTCGTTGTGTATGTCCAAAATAAATGTATTTTCTTTCTTTCTTTCTTATCAATAATTATTAGACAAAAAAAATCTAAATATATAACTTGAGGAAAATTAATACCTACACATTAGTTTTGATACTAACTTCGCCATTTGAACTTTGCACCCCATATTGGAGTAAAATCAGTGCTAAAGTGTAGTGTCAACAGAGTTAAGTGTTTCCTTGTATCGCGTCTTTATGGGGAGTGAGGCACACCACACGGGCGAGTGGGTCTGTTGTAATTCAAAACGAGGTAAAAGCAAATAAAGTTGTGGTTAGCAATTCACTCCCACAAATGGTAATTAGCTATGAAAATGTATTTCACGGTGTAGCAAGTATTACTTACCTACCTAATAAAATCAACACGAACATATACTATTAATTATGTATTTCCACTCATGGGAGATTTTAAATAAATACTCGGTGTCATATTGAATGTCTATATGTCCTTTTCAACTATCTAAGTATCTTTATACCTATTATTGATAGTGTCTATCTATTTTTAGGATGAAGAAAGTATAATTTTAAGACAAAATACAATAATTTACCTACTGTACGCTTTGGTGTAACAGCTAAGCTAAACTCTAATGAAATAACGAAAATGAATCTGTACTGCACGAACAGCTATCGAAAAAAATAACGCGCGTAAAAACATTCGATAGTGTAATTTTTTATGGTAAATTTGTACAGTGCCATCTACCGCCGAAAAACGAAATTAAAATTTTCCATAGATCTACCTCTCTCGACTCTATCGACTACTTTTAAGCGTATTTTTTTTCTCGATACATGTTCGTGCTAGGGGTAGATAATTAAATCATTGTTTTCTCTTTTATTTCTAGTAGAAAACATGCAAATATTATTAAAATAATATTTGACTTTGCATGACAATTAAATAGTATTATTTTTATAACCTTAACTTTACATAATTAGATAGATCCTTGGAACCAGTTACTTAGTTTCTCTTGTCAGCACATTATATCGCAACCATGGCGGGGCGCGAGACAATAGCGGCTAACTACCCCTTTCTTGTGCGGGGAGGCGCGGGCCTAACCAAGCATACACTGCGTTTTGGGGTACCACTGCGGGGACACTCGAGAACGTAAGTTCAATCGATTCTTTATAGTGGGGCACTTTCAAATCATGAAGTTTTAAATCCAAAGATTAAGAATTACTTAAGTCCATTAAAAAATTGTTCTATTCGATTCTAAAATCACCTTTAGTGTCCATGCAAAAAATGTTGAATTCCAATGTCATCTAAGGCATAACTCGTAGTGGCATCATTTTCAGGAAAATCATTTTACCTACTTTTCCACAGATTTTTCTAATGCTTTGTTACTCGAATCTTTAACATTATTTATTACTTATCACTTATCTGCAAGTCTGGACCTTTACTTATCCTTTTTTTCAATGTTAAACTAGATTCTAAATAATCTGGTCATGTTACTAGATTTACAAAATGTCTATACAAATGTAGTGGTTGCTGAATAAATCTTATCTTATCTTATCTTATCTTATCTATACCAAAATTGATATCAAATTAGTTATGTTTACTTACTAAGTTTCTTTTTGCTTTACCAGTTTCTCGCAAGTTGTGCTTCTTCTATTTCTATCACTATACAATCTATAATATATTTTTTTACTAATTTTCATCGTCCTTAGCAATGGTTGTTTAATTCCTTGCTCGTGTGAAGTGAAACTTAAAGGAACTCGCAACTCAAAATGTCTTTTAAAAAGTACAGCTGCTCTGATTTTTGACATTACATTCCATTTTTAAGCTAATCACATTGTATGGCCTATCTCCCGTTTTCCTAAGTCAAAACACGCTTTGTTCGCGCCAGTACCCAAAACTACTACTGTATGGGGTCCCGCAGACCCACAATGCAATGCAGATTTGAAATGGGGTCGCAACCGGATCGCCAAATTGAAATGTTTTATTTTATGCCCCCAACATAATGCGGATAATGCCAGCTTTTTAAATTGACAACTGGATGTGACAAATCTTTTTTTGAACATTAAACGCTTTGACGAATATCTGGTTAAAAGTATAACCGTATCCCTTTTAAGGAGCACGTTTATAATTCTTTAGAGGCTAATTTACATACTGGGTCTTTGTGTAAAGTTTTTTTCGGCCTAATGTTTGTTTGTGCCATCTCGACTTACCCAGAAATTGTTTTATTATGATTGATAGGAGGTAGTTCAGTGCGGTATTTCGCACATAATAAAGATTGATAAAAAAATGTCCCTTTTGCCTTTGCGATGTTTAAAGAAGGGCGTTGTAATAGTTATTTGGAAGACTGTAGGCAAAATGACAGTAGCATTGGATACCTAACTATTATTTTTATATTTTTCTAATCTACTTGCTACAATTGATTTCCATTTTCGGTAAATCAATTCAGAGTTCGAATGTAGTAGGTACCTACTTATTTGCAATAATTAATAGCTAAACGGAATATAGTGCATTGGGACCATAAAAATGAACAACTTTTACTAATGGGACCAACTCTGAAATCGAGAAAAAAAACCAACCTCTTTCATATATTTTCATATTTTCGTTATTAATTTCTATATGAAACATATCCATAGTAAAAGTTGTTCAGTTTGATGGTCCCTATCTTTAGCCATTAATTCTACAACCGCCGTTACACGTTGTATATTAGTTTTTTTTTATTAGTCAACTATTATTGCATTTAAACATAGGCATCCTACCTTTACATCGCAATGACAGAGAAGATGTTTATAATCATTAAAAATCGAACATATCGTTACTGCATAAGATTGATTATCGTTACATCAACAACACAATGTGACCGTTCACTTATTAACGCGCTAAAAAGCCGTTCGATTTTAAGCTGAGTTTCCGCTATAATTCTCGTGTACCCATGTGACGGAACCGCGCGATCGCGCTGTACCTATTAACGCAATGATATCGCGATCAATCGAACGGGGGGCAGTGGGGAGATCGGCGCAAATAAATGTATCCGCCGGCCGGTGGGCGGATAAATACGCAAATAATACGAAACTACAAAAATCAAAACCCATCCGCCACTCTGGCGCAACGCTGGGAGAGTGAAGGTTGCTCTGTTTTATGTGCATCTCAACTGAGAGCCCATTTTTTAAATCATTGCGAATCATAATGAGACTTATAGTGGATCCAGTAAACAATTCTAAAAACTTGCAGCAAAGGTTCAAGAATTTCGATAACTTAAAGCTGCTGTTGGGCCCCCCAATCCAGATGCACATTCTATTTCGAGCTAGCAAAATAAATCCCGTCAGAAGAATAGTTCCTAACAAAATCTACTCGTTTATATTTAGCAAACATTACTGACATTAATATGCACTCGATAATTAATATGGGAATAGTTTTTCATTAATAAATAATGAAAAAACCGGCCAAGTGCGAGTCGGACTCGCGCACGAAGGGTTCCGTACCAAAAAACGTCAAAAAAAATACGTTTTTTGTATGGGAGCCCCCCTTAAAAATTAATTTTATTCTATTTTTAGTATTTGTTTTTATAGCGGCAAAAAAAATACATCATCTGTGAAAATTTCAACTGTATACCTGTTGTCGTTATTAATATCGAGCAAAAAATGGCAAAAAAAATACATTTGATGTATGGGAGCCCCCCTTAAATATTTATTTTATTTGTTTTTTGTATTTGTCGTTATAGTGGCAACAAAAATCATCTGTGAAAATTTCAACTCTCTAGCTATCACGGTTCATGAGATACAGCCTGGTTACAGACAGACAGACAGACAGCGGAGTCTTAGTAATAGGGTCCATTTTCCAGTCTACTGCAGTCTGCATGTATCCTTACAGCTGATCATTACTTTGAAGCCTAGGCTGTGAACTTGTACCTTAAATTTTTATGCACAATTAGATTACATTGCCGACTGTCATCTACTTTTTATATGAAATCCATAACAAGCACTAGTGTGGAGCCATGTTTTTTTAGATTTTTTGCACAGAAATAAAGAAAAGAAAGAAAGAGTCGATCAGTACCCGTAGCACGAACAGCTATCGAAAAAAATAACGCGCGTAAAAACATTCGATAAAGTAATTTTGTATGGCAAATTCGTACAGCGTCATCTACCGCCTAATAGCGAAATGAAATTTTCCATAGATGTTGACTCTATCGAGTACTTATACGCGCGTTATTTTTTTCGATAGATGTTCTTGCTAAGAGTACGAACACGAACTCGACTAAAAATTCGATTAACGAAAAATCCCGCAATAAACAAGACTTGTACTTCAATATTGTCACAAAATAAGCTTTCACTCCTTGGTATTCATATAGTAACGTTGGTATCACAAGAACTTGAATCACATTGCAGAGTAGTATAAAGTAATACAAAAAAAACTTTACAAAACAGCTACCTATTTTATAAGGTTAAAAGCTAAAACATACTTCAAATGGAGTACATATTTTAAGTAGAGTAACTATCGTGCCGTAATTGCACCGCGCGAGGCCATTATCATGCCTATAGCTATTTGCCCCGAAAAACAAACTCTCGCGGGATGCAAGGGGAGGAGGGGGGCACAATGCAGCCAACTGCCCGATCCCACCCCCGCGCAGCTGCGAACTAATTTCCAATGGATATTTAACCTTTTTAAATATTAATTAAAAAATGCAAGAAGCCTTTTGGTGGCTTTGAGCTCAGTATCCCTAGCACGAATATCTATCGAGAGAAAAAAATGGTCGTAAAAGTCAGTGGTTCGTCCCACGATATATTGCTTGAAATAACTTAGATTTGGAAGTCCATCGATCACTACACTAGTTTGCCCGTCACAACACATTTTTCTAGTAGTAGTAGTGCCTGAAAGAAACACTGTTCAAGATGAGTTTCAATTAATAATTTCATGGACTTAGATTTATAAAACCACTGATGAGGATGATGAAACCATAAAAACTGTTTTTTTTAAAACGTAAATCCAAGCTAACTTCAAACATAAGAATAAATTAAACTCAACTAAAGAAGATAGATAAGTTTTCATGATTTAGCCTTTTTCAATCCCAAATTCTAAGATTATTGACCGAGGGAGAGCGAAGCGCGAGCGAAGCGTCTATGCTTCGTATGTCCTTCCGGCTGGCGGCGGCCGGCTGTCCGTTTGTTCTCCTCTACAGGTCGTATTTGTCAACCGATTGTCGTAAAATTTTGTGAGCAAGTTCAAAAATTATGTTGAATTTTTATGTTCAGCCAGTTTTTCGAAATTTTTCGAAATGGTGGAGATATGTAGGAAAAACCTATTTCAGTCCGGTTTTCTGGCATTGGCTGTTCTCCTCTACAGGTTGCATTTCCCAACCGAATCTCTTGAAATTTTGTGAACAGGTTTGATAATTAAATATAATTTTTCTTTTGGGCCAGATTTTCGAAATTTATCGAAATGGCGAAGATATGTTAAGAAAAGACATATTTCAACAGTTTTGAAAAATGATCAAGAATGTAATAAAAATTTTTTGTAAGCGATACAAAGTAAATTTTACTTTTTATTATTTGAAAACTCAAAAGTTCAGCAATCAAAACATTTCTGGCCAATTTTCGAAATTTGAAAATAAATAAGGTTGTGACTTTGTGACAGAATCTAGAACTACGTATTACTTACTATTAGCACAGACCATGGAAATAGTACTTCTAACCGGAATGAGCGCTTCGCCCCAAAACGAGCCGACAGAGAGGTCAAGTAGATGTATGTGTCCTTTTCTTCATTAGGGTGACCAAACCGTATGGTTAGCCGGAGACATACATAATACTTTAAACTGTTTAATATAAACTTAAATACCTAGGTAGTTCTTTATTTATAATTAACACTTTTTACCGCGTTTTTATTAGGTTGCTTGCTCTTTTGTTTGTTTGAGCACAAATTTTGCAAACGATTTTATACCAAATTCCCGATGAGCTAGAGACTTGAAACTTTGAACACAGGTCAGAAATGGAAGGAAATGCAATATTACAGTGTCATTGAGGTGATCTGATAATGGAGCCGGAAGAACGCCACAGGAACTCTATGATGAATAAAACTATACAACCCCATCGTGTTTGGGCTTATTAGAATTGTCTTGACAAGCACTCTGACGGGAGACGAGGTTCAGGGTCGGATGATGAAGTCTGGATTCCATGCCATAGGAACTCAATATTGAAATCATGCAACCCCATCGATTTTGGGCTCGTTTGAATCGTCTTGACGAGTCCTCTGTTGGGTAATGTAGAGATGCGCCGAATGTTCGGCCGAATATTCGTATTCGGCAAATTCGGCATATTTTTTCATGTTCGTATTCGGCCGAATATTCGGTTGATTTGCCGAATAATTACCGAATGTTTAAATTGTACCAATAATACCAATTATTTATTGACAAAATAAAAAAGACTAAGAGGATTCTCTAGCAAACGGTCTCCATACCTAAGGCGATAACGTTTCCCACCCTCTCTAAACCTTAACCTTTTTTTTTTTTTTTTTTTTTTTTTTTTTTTTTTTTTTTTTTTTTTTTATATGCCGAAGAAAAACGCATTTACGCGCTTCCCTTCCCGTTGGTGACCGGGAAGGGGGCATGTGGGACTCGCCAGGAGGGGACCGCAACATTCAACGTTGCGGCTCCCTCCACGACTGCCTCCCGTAATTCCACCAGGTCAAAGCCCGGTGGAATCCCAGGAGGAGGGAATACCCACTAAAAAACTCCGGCACCTGCCCTCTCGCCGCTAAGCCGACAGCCGGTGGGCTGTGTGTGGGTCCGTGGATGGCAATCACCACAACGGCAAAGCGCGGCCTGCCCGCATCCGGGCTTCCTCCGATGGGGAATGGCCGGGCAAGTTTGGCCATTCCCCCCCTCTCATCAAGGCCGTGCAAGGCAAGCAGTGGTTCACCTCCCACTGCCCGCTTGGCCCTGAAAGGGGGACATTACTTCCCCCCCTCCTCGTGACCCTCCCGGTCTCTTCTCCTCGGAGATGAGTGGGGAGTGGTCTGGGGTCGTGCCCCTGGTGGCGGCATTTCCGACTCCTCGGCTACTGGGGTTGGGGACGTCTCCATGGACGTCACCTCTACGGGCCTTTGGGCCTCGGCTTCAACAGACCCTCTCTGCTCGGGGCGATTCCCTCTCAGCACCGGAGGTGCGCACTTCACGCTTCCCATCACGTGCCCATGCGGTCGACCAGCATCGGCGCACAAAGCACATTTGGGCTCCGCCCTACACCCAGCCGCAACATGTCCCGGCTGCCCACATCGAAAGCATAGTGTGCTTCTGTCTACTAATGAGGGGCACCGTGGCTTGGTGTGCCCCACCGCCAAACAGCGGAAGCACCTCAACGGCAAAGGGGCCAGTACCTTAACCCCCGCAGTGCTCCACCCGACTACCAAATTACCGCCCTTTGCCAACTTTCTCGCCGCCTCAACGGGGCAGCGTATCAGCATGCGTCCTCTTCCGCTTGGGCTCAGCTTAATGTCCTGAGCCACCGACCGACTTCAGGTCACAATCGGCCTTTTCCCTCACAGCGCGCAGCACCTCATCCCTTTGGACGGTTTCGTCCAGACCTGTGATCATCACGTCTGCCGTCTTCTCCGGCCGTCCTACACGGGCAATGCCGGCAAGCGCTGCGTGGAGTTTCGCTGCCAAGATATCCGCCTTCACGCCTGTGGGGTCCGGGACTTCCACCACTCTCGCCCCCGTCTGGCTTACTCGCGTTCTGACCCCTTCATTCAGTCCCATTTCAGGGAGAGAAACCGCTCCTCTCGCCGTCGAAATAATATCGGCGTAGGTCAGCCCACGCTCCGCGGCCTCCGGCAGTAGGGTCAGGGACACTGCTGAGGTTTTGGGGGAGGAGAGCTTCACCATCTTCCTTAAGACCGGCTTCGTTGCTGCAGGAGTGCCAGTTTTCGACTCCGGGATCTTCTCAGCGGCTGATTGCTTGGCTGCAGCTTTGGCCATCCGTCTCCTCTTTTTTCTGCTGCCAGCAGCGCTCCAAGAGTCAGCACCGCTGGTTGCGGGAGGCAGCACAGGTGGATTACGTGCCTCCAATTGCTTCTGCTTCGACTGGGGGGCTCCGCCAGGGGGAGGGGTGGAGACGAGTAAACCCAGGCTCTTAAATTTGACGTCTATGGTCTTAGCCACCATCTCTATTAAGGAGCGTTTTAACGCGTCCAACGACTCCTGAGTCACCGGTACTTCTTTGGTTGCGGCACACGCGCATTGGCAAATCGTCTTCTTTATTTCCGCCATCTCGCTCTTCAGAGACGCCAATTCCCCCCGAAGGGACTCATTCTCCTCTCTCAATTTGGCAATCTGTTCTGCTCCCTTCTCATGGACTTTAGTGGTGAATTCCTGCACCACCGCTTCTTCGTCCGCCACCTCCATCGGGTCTGTCGCCGCCGGACCGGGAGCGCATAACCCAACCTCTTCCTGGACATTTGCTACAATAGGACTCTGGATCGGGGCCTCTTCTGTCCTTTGCGCTGACAATCTCCTGCGAGCTCGTATTGGCTCGCGCGGCCGCTTTTCGTCCTCTTCTTTGTCGCCCGTGTACCATTCCTCGGCCGTCCACTCTACAACGTCCCCGGGCAACAACTTGTCCTCCCAGTATTCTCCAGACTCAGAATCACCCTCGTCACTCGTCTTATCAATCTGGGGCTCCGGAACTTTCGCTTCCCTACCCAGCTTCGCCCGAATAGCTCTCGCTACCTTATCACGCTCCCTCCTCCTCCTACTTGAATCGCCTGAGTCGGCGTCGGCATCGCTTGCATAGCAGGAATGGACCTCCTGAGACCGCCTATGATATTCGTCTTCAAATTCGGCTACTGACCCTTGGGTAGTACCCCAGGATGTAGAAGAGTCGGTCCTCGACCTCGGCAACCGTTCAAGTCTCACGGCACAGTTTTTGTTCGGACGCTGTGCGTTGTCCAGCCTTCCACCTTTTTTATTCGTCTGAGTTTTTTGTTTATTTTCATTCATAATTGGACCCACGAGTGCGGGAGAAATCGCAGTCCGCCCGGGCAGAGATCCCAATACCCGGGTAACCCTTCTACACCTTGGGGGGCGGGAGTTGCCCAAGGGTGGCGATCCAAGGTTGGCTTCCTCAACCAACCACCTGTAAACAGGCTTCCAGCACCTCGTCCTCAAATACTGGAACTTTAAGGATTTCTTTATAGAGGTTGTCTCCTCGCGGTCCCCATGAAGGCGACCCCCGCTCCTGCACTACGTACAGGGCTACGGTTTGGGTTTTTTATTGGGGTTGTCTCCCCTCGGCCCCCCGAAGCAGGCCCCTGGTCCTGTACTACGTACAGGGTAACAGGAGGGTCGAACTATTAGCCATCACGGTAAATGGGACCAAAGTAAATTGTTCGCCATTTACCGCGACGCCCAGGGTGCACCGTCCCTCCCACTGCCTTTCCCAATCCACATACATGGACGGGGACAAGCAGTAGAGGGAACACGGGGAGGTTGTCCGACCACGCAACCCTCTAAACCTTAACCTACAGCAACAGATTATATAATCCTACAGCAATGAATTTTCGGTATGTTTTTGAAATGCCTAAAAAGGGCTGTATGTTTTGATTTTTTAAATATTGTAGATTTGAAAATATTGGCACTTTTTTGTTTTGTATGAAATCACTAAAATGCAAATATTTCAAAATCTTTGATAGATATTCAAAAAATCAAAACGTACAGGCTACAGCCCTCTTGTTTTTTAGGCAATTCAAAAACATACCTATTTTTTTTAACAATAAAGACTGCTATTTTTAGAAACCATCACTAGTATTAAAATGTATAATCAAATTATGTTTTTTTAATAAATGTAAATGTATGCCTCATCTTCAAAGACTTTCATCAACGTAATAATAAATTTCAAAGTATGCAGAACTGCAATTATTTGTAACCGAAAGAGCGGTATATCGACTGAGCGAGCCGTGCTAGAGTAGGAGTTGCTGTGGCAAACGCCCGCCCGACACGTGTAAAACCTGTTTACTGCGCAGAATTGAACCGAATGATTCGGCCGAATATTCGGTTCGGTAGATTTTGGACCGAATATTCGGCCGAACATTCGTATTCGGTTAAACCTACATTCGGCGCATCACTAGGTAATAGTATCCAAGAGTCTGATGATGGAGCCGGAAGAAGGCCACAGGAACTCTGCAATAAAACCTTTCAACCCCATCGAGTTTGGACTCGTTTGAATGGTCTTGACGAGTACTCTGATAGGCGGTGGTATATTTTTAGTTTAGCTCGTTAACTAAAAAAAAGAAAATTAATATTTATTTTAAAAAAATATTTTTTAAGAACAAATTATTTATCACGTTTTTATTAAGTTGCTTTTTTGTTTTTATTTTTTAAATATGGTAATTCAACCAATTAAAATCTAGTTTATTCAATCTAATTTAATTTCAAGTGTAAATAATTACGCAACTTTAAAGTTTATTCCAATTTTTAATAAAAATGCAATGTGCGTGAACTTCGGAAAAACAAATAAATGTTGGAAAAACAAGTAAAAGTAGGAAAACATTGTCTAGTGATCTGTAGTTAAAAAAAGATGGAAACGATTTTCGACTTTATTGACGTTTGAAATTCGATTGTATAATTCGATCCCATAATTATACTTGTACATTTACTTTGCAGTTTCATTAAAAACTGTTATTTTGGTAAAGATGTCAATAAGGTCTAAAATACTTGCACCAATTTCTTTACTTCTGAAATTAATAAAATGGGTGCAAGAGATTTACGAAGACACAATGTTAAAAATATAAAAAAAAAACAAAATGGCGGACAACTATATTGTTCGTGGGCCGATTTTATGAAACTCGATTTTGTTACTATTTTGATCAAAATATAAAAAAAATATGGCAGCCAACTCTTTTATTTGTGGGCTGATTTGAATGAAACTCGGTTTTTAGTACTAATTTGACAAGAAAATAATAACACAATATGTATTGAAAAAATTAAAAAATCTAAGATGGCAGCCAACTTGTTTGTTTTTGGGCCGATTTCGATGAAACTCGGTTTTTGGCAATATTTTGACAAGAAAATAACAACGCAATTTTTAAAATACTAAAAATTAACATGGCGGCCAACTTTTTTATTTTTTTGGACCGATTTCGATGAAACTCGGTTTTTGTACCCAAAAACCAAGTTTCATCGAAATCGGCCCAAAAACAAAAAAGTTGACCGCCATCTTGGATTTTTAAAATTTTCAACATTGCGTTGTTATTTTCTTGTCAAAATCGTACCAAAAACCGAGTTTCATCAAAATCGGCCCAAAAACAAAAAAGTTGACCGCCATCTTGGATTTTTTAAATTTTCAACATTGCGTTGTTATTTTCTTGTCAAAATCGTACCAAAAACCGAGTTTCATCAAAATCGGCCCAAAAACAAAAAAGTTGGCCGCCATCTTGGATTTTTAGTTTTTTAAAAATTTCGTTGTTATTTTCTTGTCAAAATAGTTCCAAAAACCAAGTTTCATCGAAATCGGCCCAAAAACAAAAAAGTTGGCCGCCGTCTTGGATTTTTAGTTTTTTAAAAATTGCGTTGTTATTTTCTTGTCAAAATAGTTCCGAAAACCAAGTTTCATCGAAATCAGACCATAAACAAAAAAGTTGGCCGCTATCTTGAATTTTTAATATTTTAAAAATGCTTTGTTATTTTTTTATCAAAATAGTGCCAAAAACCGAGTTTCATCGAAATCGGCCCATAAACAAAAAAGTTGGCCGCCATCTTGAATTTTTTAAATCTTTTAAAAATGCGTTGTTATTTTCTTATCAAAATAGTGCCAAAAACCGAGTTTCATCGAAATCGGACCATAAACAAAAAAGTTGGCCGCCATCTTGAATTTTTAATATTTTAAAAATGCTTTGTTATTTTCTTATCAAAATAGTGCCAAAAATCGAGTTTCATCGAAATCGGCCCATAAACAAAAAAGTTGGCCGCCATCTTGAATTTTTCAATATATTAAAAATGCGTTGTTATTTTCTTATCAAAATAGTGTCAAAAACCGAGTTTCATCGAAATCGGACCATAAACAAAAAAGTTGGCCGCCATCTTGAATTTTTAATATTTTAAAAATGCTTTGTTATTTTCTTATCAAAATAGTGCCAAAAACCGAGTTTCATCGAAATCGGCCCATAAACAAAAAAGTTGGCCGCCATCTTGAATTTTTAATATTTTAAAAATGCTTTGTTATTTTCTTATCAAAATAGTGCCAAAAACCGAGTTTCATCGAAATCGGCCCATAAACAAAAAAGTTTGCCGCCATCTTGAATTTTTTAATGTTTAAAAAATGCGTTGTTATTTTCTTATCAAAATAGTGCCAAAAACCGAGTTTCATCGAAATCGGCCCATAAACAAAAAAGTTGGCCGCCATCTTGAATTTTTTAATGTTTAAAAAATGCGTTGTTATTTTCTTATCAAAATAGTGCCAAAAACCGAGTTTCATCGAAATCGGCCCATAAACAAAAAAGTTGGCCGCCATCTTGAATTTTTTAAATTTAAAAAATGCGTTGTTATTTTCTTATCTAAATAGTGCCAAAAACCGAGTTTTATCGAAATCGGCGCATAAACATGAATTTGATTATTAATATAAACTTTACCCCTCGCCTGCGACTTCCAGTTATTTCCATTGATAGAACAATTTCGTTTTTGGGAAATCAGAAATGGTGTAGTATTTATGGTCACCCTAGTTTTGTAAAGGAATATTTCCCGAATATTGAAATTCTAAAATTGAAATTTGGCGCCAAAGTCAAAATCGGATCGGAGTTGCCAGGATTGACACTTGAATTTATACAACTACAATAATGCTGATTAGCATTATTGTAGAAATCTAATTAAATCAAAAGAGTAAGTTTAGTTTTATTTTACAATTACTATGTGTTATTCTAAATTAATATTTAAGTAGTATATTTTCAATATTCCACTCGGAATCCTTAACTTTGACACACTACGTGATTGGTAACGTACATTTTTTTTTCCTACTATCGTGGTATTATTGTTTTGTAATGGCAATTGTGCGAACGAGACACCGACCTCCACCTAGTGTTGTTTCATTCACACAGTAGAGTCTTCAGTCAATGTCATCGATAGAATTTCAACTCTATGACGAAGGCAATACAGTTGAATTTCTTTTGAACGAATTGTGAAAATTTTTGTATAGTACTCACTCCTTATATGAACCTCCTTGGCACAGACAGATATTTACTTATTAGTTAAAAAAACTAATATCTATTCGTTGTTATTTGTTTTTAAAAAAATATGCAACTTGAGCTACTTTTTAACGCGAGGTCTACAGCTCACGGAGTCACTAGTTTATTTTTGGTATTTTTTTTATAACGTCATAATTAAAAAGTTATGATTTTTTATTTAAAAATTAAAAACGATTTACGTCTCTCCCGAAAAGTCGGGTTTTGGTTTCCTTACTAATATCCTTACTATCCTTACTAATATTATAAATGCGAAAGTCCGTTTGTTTGTTTGTTTGTTTATTTGTTTGTTACGCCTTTACGTCCTAACTACTGAACCGATCATCATGAAATTACATTGCATACGCGTTGTCAGGGGTACAGAGACGGACATAGGGTACCTTTCATCCCGAAAAAAGTATTGTTTCCGAGGGATAGTAAAAAAACCTATCCACGCAGACAAATTCGCGGGCGGCCGCTAGTAATATTATAAATGCGAAAGTCCGTTTGTTTGTTTGTTTGTTACGCCTTCACGTCTTAACTACTGAACCGATCATCATGAAATTTTGCATACACGTTCTTAGGGGTATAAAGAAGGACATAGAGTACCTTTCATCCCGAAAAAAATGTATTGTTCCCGAGGAATAGCAAAAAATCTTTCCACGCAGACGAAGTCGCGGGCGGCCGCTAGTATACGATAATTCTACCCAAAGGTATCAATATGGTATCGATACGTAAATCCCTGTTCGATATTTTTACTCAGCCATAACCGTACCTCGTATGGATGCAGCCAGCTGATGGACAAATTTCAGCGCGACAATTTTATGGCTGTGGCCACCACGGATTCCCTTTGTAATTAAAAATGGAAAAAAAACTAGTGTCGATGCGTGATACACTGATACACACGACACGACAGAAACAGATTTTGTGATTGGTAAATCGTATCTATGCAACATTTTGAGAAGAAGCTTTTAGGCTGAGTGTGAATAAAACGGATTATACCTACCTAGATTTCGTTTGAATTGTTTACTTTTACGAACAAATTCTTTCGTTTATTAAAAATGCAGACATTGAAATTCAGTTATGCGAAGCAATATTATTTATTTGCTCTTTAAACTATACGAGTAATTTACCTTTTCAAATGCGTAGGGTACAGCATAATCTTCTATCACTTAATTTGCTAATAATTCGAGTCTTTTCAGGAAGAATATCGTAACCGCCATTTTGCATATTTTACAGGAGATGGTTTTTAATATTTTTCAAAATTATTGCAAATGACAAGTTTTAACTTACGTTGCATAATTTATTGTCGTAAGCACCAAGTGGGATGCTTGCTAATAATCTAAAACCTAGATTTTATCGTGAGTGACCTAGTTTTTTGTCGTAAGCGACAGGTACTACACTTACGATATATCGATGGAGGTTACGACAAAAAACTGAATGGGTTGTAACTTACGATAAAAATTTCAAAATTTAATGAAATTAAATTATATTCTACTGTGAACTCTAAAATCAGTGTATAAGGTGCAAAATCAGCTGATATGGCGGTTACTATAAAGACACATTTTTGCTAATTTTGGCGATTACGATGCTTTTCCTGAAAAGGCTCGAATATGTAATTAAAATGTATTTATTTAAAGCTTTTTCTCAGAAGAGCTTGATTTGAAGTTGTCAAATTGCACTGTACAATAAAAAAAACGTTTGTTTTTAATGTGTTGGATGAAAATATAAAAATGTTAAAAAATGTAAAAAAAAATGTTGTAGTCAATGTATTAAATTCGTAACCTTCAAACGATCCAAGCCAAAATAATTTGTTCATGCAAAAGCTATAACCCAAACCAAACACCATATAAATACGACACACAATGTGCCTATAAACGCATGTCCCTTTCCACAACATTCAATAAAGCTTCTGGCAAACATTCATAAATCTGGGAGTCTAAATAGGCAAGATTATATGCACTACTAGTTATTACGCGTGGACATTTTAGAAAATCTTTAAAATTTAATGCTGTAGAATTATCCCCTATTTCATCCTCTTACTGGGTCAATTTTCCAAAATCTTTCTTAGTGCTCACCTACACCATGAAAGGTAACCTCCAAAAATTGCGGTTCTACTTTCAGCCGTTAGGGCTCTAGGCGTATCCCGACAATCAATCAATTTAGAGTTTTATATGTCTAGATTATATTGTCACTAAAGGCCTGTTTTCCAATCAAAAGTAAGATCTGAGAGTAAACTACTCTTGATACTCTACAGATGATGAACTTACTTTTTCATCATCTGTTAAATCATCTGTCTAAATTTATTTAGTGTGATATGAAAAATAAATTATCAAGTAAGCTACTCAGAATTTAATTTTTAAATGTGAACTGGCCCTAAATGTTTCATTTTCCAAATCATTACATGAGTTTATGAATCACAAAATGAATATAAAACACTATCAATCTTGATCGGTAGGTATAATTATTTTGGTCCATGAATCTACATATACAAAATCACGGGTAGAAGCTATAAATAGTTTTATGAATCAATTCCTCTATTTCAGAGTTTTCATAGGATGTTTCATCTATAATCTGGCCTTCGTAGACCCCTTGGCCGGTTTTACGTTCCTGTCCCAAATTACACCATCAAATGGCACCTCCATTGACGCCGTCAATGGCTGAGTGAGACGCAGAGTTTCCATATTTCCATGCAAATCACTTCGCCATGGATACACCCCAGTCACAGTTCGTAAATCCTGATTTTAATGTTTGACCTCACGACTAGGGTTTTGGCCGAGACTAATCTAATAATACTACGAAAAGGGGGGTTATTCAATGTAATATTAATACAGGGTATTCAAAAACAAGTTTTTGCTTTTAACACTTTTTCATTTCCTTGGTTTTATTATGTTATTATAACTCAAACACAAAAAAAAATAACTAACAAGATACAAGAAACCAGGAAACAAAATGTAGTTATACCTAACTATATTTTTTTTCTAAAGAAAAAAATGAACGAGGTTTAAAGATTATTCCATAATAATGAAGTAAAATATGTAATAATAAAATCTTAGAAGACTTTTTCTCCAAACCAGCACATAATTTTCAGTAAAGTCAGCTTCAGTTTTCTATGAAAAAGTTACTTGTCTGAAACGAGTACCTATTAACTATATTGTAGTTGTTACGGACAGCTTCAATCGCGTGAAACTAGTGAAAAAAGTGATTAAAATGTGTATAGCAAAAAGACTGTTTAATGGACCGCTAAGTGCGTTACTAGTGATAGAATCTGTGTTTGTAATTATTTCATGTAAGTACTTTGATTTATAAACAGTAGCTTGTTATAACTGATTGAGTCATTTAGTTTGTGTTTTTAATTACTTTGAAGTTTATTAATATGTAACGTTCTATTTGGTTTTAAATTGTTGCATATAAAAAGTTCTGTAAAATGAGATATTTAGCGTAGCTGTAAGTTTTATAGTTTGTGAAATATTTAAGTTTTAGTAATTCAAATAGGTATTGTTTAGGTATTTAGGTATCCTATGAATTAAATGGTATGAATACTTGTGTTTTTACTTATACTACCTGGTAAAGGTTTTGAGGTAATGGGCTAGGTAATATAGGTCTAGGAGGTGGTAGTTTCGACCTGAAATGTGTCTAGGTCATACGCCAACCTTTGTCCTATAAGCCCTAAAGGTTTTGATATGGTACTAAGAGGTAAGATTATAAATAAAGGCCTCTTGTATAGGTCTCTGATAAAGGTAATGAGAAACCTAAATACCTAAACCTCGTATTGAAAGGTAGCCAAATAATAAATTAGGTAGGTAATCTCGTAAAGAGCCAGGAGTGGGGGTTTGCTATCCCCACCACCGCTAACAATTTATGGTAACGTAGGGTAGTAATGATTTGAGTTTTGTAAACTACCTAAGTTAAGTAGAAAATGTAAGTTTTTGTATTAGTGGATATTTGCTATCGTACAAAATGTTACCTTAGGGACGTGTGATCGTAGGAAATGTTGTAAGCTCGCACGGCCCAATTCGTTATAACCACAATTGGGCATTTAAGAAGAAAGTGTTTCATTCTGTTCCTGCTTGGCGAATCATCCTATGGTGCAGTGTTGAGGTTACCGACATCGGTAACAGTAGTTAAGTACCATTCGTTTTTAAATGACTAATTTAATAAAATTTCATTACCAGTCAGCCCTGATTTATTCTTTCCCACTATAAGCAAGTAGAATTCAGACAGGGAACGCAGTTCCCAACATGTCTCCGTCTTATTGCTATGTAAATTGAATACGGCGTCGATGAAGATAGAATGACTGTTCGTGTCAATGTTAATAGCAACGATATATTCATGGAATCATAAAAATGAGACTAACTTAGTCGTTCTTAAAGTATTCTATGTTTTTATTAATAAAAACTGAAGTTTTATTAATAAAATCTTGTCGACGACCGACGGTATCCTCTTACCACGTTTTTAGGGTTCCGTACCCAAAGGGTAAAAACCGGACCCTATTACTAAGACTCCGCTGTCCGTGTGTCTGTCTGTCTGTTTGTCTGTCTGTCTGTCTGTCTGTCTGTCTGTCTGTCTGTCTGTCTGTCTGTCACCAGGCTGTATCTCATGAACTATGATAGCTAGAAAGTTGAAATTTTCACAGATGATGTATTTCTGTTGCTGCTATAACAACAAATACTAAAAACAGAATAAACTTAATATTTAAGAGGGGTTCCCATACAACAAACGTGATTTTTTGCCGTTTTTTGCTCGATATTAATAACGACAACAGGTAGATAGTTGAAATTTTCACAGATGATGTATTTTTATTACCGCTATAATAACAAATAAGTACCTACTAAAAACAGAATAAAATTAATATTTAAGGGGGGCTCCCATACAACAAACGTAATTTTTTTGCCGTTTTTAGGGTTCCGTACCCAAAGGGTAAAAACGGGACCCTATTACTAAGACTCCGCTGTCCGTCTGTCTGTCTGTCTGTCTGTCACCAGGCTGTATCTCATGAACCGTGATAGCTAGAAAGTTGAAATTTTCTATAACAACAAATACTAAAAACAGAATAAATTTAATATTTAAGAGCCCCCCTTAAATATTAAATTTATTCTGTTTTTAGTACAACAAACGTGATTTTTTTCCGTTTTTTGGTACGGAACCCTTCGTGCGCGAGTCCGACTCGCACTTGGCCGGTTTTTTTTTTATTACGTGTGTTAAGCTAAGTGCTAAAACCCTTTTATTGTGTCAAAAAACCGACTATCTATCACTTGACGTTTAATGCCATCATTAATGTTGTTTGTAAATTAACACATCTACGTAACGCCTTAATTATTATTATTTATTACTTAGGGAAACATACAGCTTTGAATATGTACATAGTAATGGTAAAACGTAATTTTAGTACATTAGCCAAAAGAGTTTCCACCACTAAATAGTACATTACGTTGAACAGACAAAATTATGTAAGCAAACAGATGTAAGAATATATTAAGTAAATAATGATATTACAACAAAAAAGTTTCTTTTTAAATGACAAATTATTAAAGGTGTAGTATACTGACATTAATCTTTAAAAGTTTAGAATTTAGCAAATTTATTATTTAACATAATCTAATGACAATTTATCGAATCGAAACTCGAAACGTGTTAATTTAAATGATAAGACGCAGGTAGAGCAGTAGCATTATTGCAACTAAGTATTGATTATTCTGTAGTTATTGTTAAATACTTACATAATATTTTAAGGTCGATCATGTAGGTATGTAGGTACATGTAAAGTAGTCAATTGATTGAGTTTTCGACTATTTGTGCTTCTCACCTTATACACAATTCGGAGAAAAACTATAAGTACCAAATATAATTACGTGTCATCTTTTAATTCCTACTTTTTAGCACTGCATTGAAAACGGAAAAGAAACCAAAATTATGCATCAAAAAATCACAATACGTACCCTCTACTACATGTATCAGTAAATAAATCTATAATAATCCTCGCAAATGATACACTAGGTAACTTACACGATACCATCTCCATGAAGAGATCCTACGATAAAACCGTATCATTTGCTTAAAAAGCCCCATAAAATTAAACAGTGCAACAATAACCGAGAATGGTGGAGCCAAAAAAACAACAATGCTCCTGTGTTTTTTCCCCATCCGCATTATGAGATAATCTGTCACTGCACCGACAGATGGCGCTGATAAAAGTATAACTCTGTTCAAAATTATCAACCGTTAAATCTTGATCTGTGCTAAACATGATTTTCTCTTTAAATACGGAAGGTTCGCAGGTCTTTTTATATTGGTGCGGTGTGTAACAACGCTATCGGATGGTCAAATCTTTCATTCATGATTTTGCGTTTGCGCAACGATCCGAGATATTTAATACCTTCTCATGAAGACTGTTGAATGGGCACACGCGCAAGTACGTGGGAATGAGGGGGATCCAACCAAACATGTAATAAGAATGATAATTATCTACCTTCACAATTAGCGAATCTCCATTGGGTATCTTTTTGATTGGTATTTATTTTTGGGTATAAAATTAAATAGTTTTTTTACTCAATAAGTGTTTCAGTTTATTGTTAATTTAGATCAATACATGTTTTTAATGCAATGCTTTACGTTACACTTACGCAACATACTTAATTAAAAAAGAACCGATTTGTTTTACTCGTATTTATATTGCATATTCGAAATATTACTGGATTAAACAACTTTTTTCATAAGTAGTTTCATCTGCTGTGTCTCTCGTCACTTCAATAGCGAACCATCGGACTAAAATCGACAATCGGCCAGTATTCAACATTTTAAAACCATCCCCTTTTTCGGGGTAACATTTATTTTTTTATCTCGAACCAGCCAGCCATCACCCGGTCCATATCGCCGTTAAGCCATATACACACCTACCCGTTAAATAAGTATCTCGAACATTTATTAAAAGTTACAGGGGTAGGGTTACCGCAGGAGCCCTAATTAAGCCTCTTTTTGCAAAAAGGATGGGAGGGACAGACTTTTTGCCCTCGTGACTCCTTAATGAGCTGCTGGCGACCGCCGTGTGGATTTCACAGGACATACCCTTTGTTTTCATATTGTGCGGTGAGAGGCATGACGAGGAAATTACTAAATAAATGTCGGTACTTACTCCCGCTTATGTGGATAATGGGATGCTTGGAAAGAAAAAAACTGCGGTTAAGAGCTGTACGCAATTAATGTGTTTTCTTTTATTATAGGTTTGATTGGTGCTGGAAATAAAACATTAAACTTAATGTAACACACTAACATGTCAGTTAGTTTTGGAGCAAGCCGTAAAATCGTAAACTGAATGACTGACTGACTGACTGACTGATCTATCAACGCACAGCCCAAACCGCTGGATCTAGAGACTTGAAATTTTGCACACAGATACCTCATACAGTGTAGGCATCCACTAAGGAAGGATTTTTGAAAATTCTATCCCTAAAGGGGTGAAATAAGGGATGAAAGTTTGTATGAAAGTCCCTCAGTTTTGAAGCCAGGATTTTCAAATTTTGTGTTTAGGCTGAAGATTGAAAATTAATAAATACGGGTCTCAGCGTTTTTCAAAATTCTACCCCCGAAGGGGTGAAAAGGGGTATGAAGTTGTGTATAGAAAAACATCATTTATTTTCGAAGTAAAAATCACTTAGTAAAGGCTTGTGGAAGAAAATCTAACGCAACGTATATTGATATTTTTAGTACTTCAACCCCTATGGCGATGAAATAGGGGTGAAATGTGTAAATAAACCTAAAAATAGAGATGGATGTCGTTATTGGGGTTTTCTGGCATGACGATTGCGAAAATGACATTTATTTTGAAGTCCAACACGGTGGACAAGCCGTCAAATAAATAATATAAAATTTACATATTAACAGACTAAATCTAATAAATGATATATATTGCTTACTGTAGTACTGACTTTAAATGAAAGCTGATGCAAACTAAAAATCATTGCTGTTACTAATGTAAAAAATAGATAAAGTAATACGTAGTTTATCTATTTTATGAACAATCTTTATTGTACATTCATAAAACAAATGTCACAAAAGGCGGACTTAATGTTAAAAGCATTCTCTCCCAGCCCTCCAATTCACTTAATCTGTACCCTTAGCACGAACAGCTATCGAGAAATCTTACGCGCGTCAAAAAATACTACTCGATAACGTACTCGATACGAAAGCTAGCAAAACGGCAGCACCAATTTTACAGAGCTGGCTAACGTTAGCTCGATAGTAGTAGCGATAAATAAAGCTAACGTGCATGAAGCAAGGTGCGTTCAAAAACCATGTTACAATCTATGTAAATCATAAATATGTAAATTAAAATTCAATCAAGTTGTTTATCATCATAATTTTACATTTTTTATTCTTATTATTATTAATAAAATTGTTAACAATATTAATTTCATTTAATAACTTAAATTAATTTGCAAATATAAAAATAATTTTTCAATAAGTGCATGATTTTGTCCATGCTTTTGAACGGTCATTGCACCTTGCCCGTGATTGGTTTGAAAAAGAAGAGTGTCTCTATTCTTTCTCTCTTTCTTTCGCATCCTGTGATTTAATAAAAAAATTAACCTAAAATAATAAAAAGCCGTGAAGCCATTACTTTATTTTGTTTTTGTCTAAAATGATTTATCTGTGTCGGCTAACAAATAATACAATCGTGAGGAAATAATATTATGACCTAAGAGTTAACTACAATGTGTCATAATTTCATCAAATTGTTCTACTTAATTGAAGATTATTTATGAACTTGAAGAATAACAATGGATTATCGTCAAATAACAAGAAATTGTTTACAAATAAACAATAAAATCTTTGGACGTGCTATGAAAATATGTGAATTTCATCGGAATTAGTGCCTGCCTATGTGTGTGTGTTTGAAGATTCGATAAACTTTATTAAGTTTGGATTGTTATATTTAGTTAGTGTTTTCGTCATAGTTTTAAGGTCTTATTGTTTTAATACCTAAATTAAATAGGATTAATTAACTGTATGCAAACTGTGTGATTTTGTGACTGAAAACAAATATTATAAGTATAACACCGTATCCTCTAGTTTTATTTGAGTTTTGTAGGTAAGTTCTAAAATATTGCTAAAAAATAGGTATGGTGGATGTGGGGGACACCGTGGATAGCGTAAAATGACGAGATTTTTATTTTACAAATTTCTTTGTTTAATGAGAACAATTTAAGTAATATCGCCTGTGGATAATTCAGTGGACATGTCATAGTTCTCAAATTTAATTTTTGTTACTACATACATGCTTTTAGAATTTAATAATAAATAATACAAATTTGCTCGAAAAGTCTCTCACTGAAAAAATGTCAGTGAGTAAGTTGTCGATAGCCAGCTTGCGAGTACCGTATGTCAAAAGTGGGTTCGTGCTACCGATTTCCATACAAGTTGTAACTTTACTATTCGATCTCGATTCGAAGGCTGCTCGATACCTTATGTCAAAATTTTTCGTGCTTCCAAATCTTAGTTCCGTTAACGGACGTAGTGGCGCTGTACTAATGTCCATACAAAATTATGAGATTCGAGTAATTTTACGCGCGTTATTTTTCTCGATAGCTGTTCGTGCTAAGGGTACTGATAACCTGCCAAATTAGCGCCAAATGCATTCTAGCATTCTAACTCATAGATATAATTTATTAAAAGTGGGTCCATCGCAAAAACTGTATGTTACGTTATTTGCGTAGTTATGAACCATCTTTGTATTAAAACAAAAATCTTTAGAAGTAACTATGAAGCTAACTTCATTTACTTCTAAAGATTTTTGTGACTAAAGATGCTGAAAGGCCTAGGTAGTTTTAAAAATAAAATAGCAATTAGTTGCGTTAATTTACAAGACTCGCAATATTATGTAAGGTATCAAACGTCTTGACCCTCCCTTACTGCCTCCACCCTTTCCCTCCGCATGAATGTGCCCAAATTGGCCCGGCGGAAGCCAGGAGGCACCCGCGACTTGACCGGAACTGCGCCGCCCGGGTCAGATCTGCCCGCCTTGGTGCGTATGTCCATTACACTTATGTTTCACCTCGCCTTTTCATATTTGTGTTGAATTTCCTTTATTAGTAGGCAAAATTGAACATGCTTGATGGTTTTGTTACTATGGACAAGTAATTATAACTATTTGTGTAAATTCTCAAGCCGTAAACCAATACAAAAGTTGAAACAGTAATATGACATTCAATCACGTTGTTTTTATTGCCGCCACGATTTCTCTCCTTAACACACTTACCGGTTGACTGGTAGAGAATGCCCTTGGGCATTAAGTCCGCCATTTGCTGTTTTAATTTAAGCAATAAAGATTAAATAAAATAAAAATAAATAAAATAAAAAAATCACAATTATTACACGACTGCTCAAAAAAAGAAGAGATTATTTCAGGGTTCGTGTATATTTGCATCTATGTGAGTTTCTTTATTCCACCATAACTTCTAAATGCCTGAATAATATTGGATGTGTGAGGTATCGTTAGAATCCTTACAGTTAATATTTCTGGCGTGGATACAAAGTCCTTTAAGCCATAACTTAGTACGATTCAATTGAGCAACAGGTAATTACTTGGTCATTTCATCATAGATCATTTTAATAATAAAATCATTGTACTTACTAAAGAACAAGATTTTGTTATTTTTTAAACAATATAACCTCTCAAAGGTCGATTAATTTGTTGCATTAGAGAAAAATCAGTAGCAATAAGACGTACCGTCTTTTACAATGAAAACGGGAGACCCACCCCTAAACTTGATGGCAGTGTATTCAGGTGAATGAAACGAGTTTACAGAAGACGCCAAGATTTCGTATATTGAGGTAGGGCAATTGTAATGCGGCTGATTTGTGGGTACGGCATACAATGATTAACTATAAAATTTTATGACTATATGTTTAAAAAAAAGTTTTGTCTTGTTTTTTGTGAACGCCAAATCAAAGTTGTCATATAGGTAAATGGATGCTGAGAGCAGACTGCTATACTTGATACGTATATGTACTACGACGGTAAGTATTACAAACCCTAAAAGCGATAGAGTTAAAAATATGAATTCTGCTAAGAATACCTGATGAAGTGATAATCCAAGAAAGTTAACCTATTTAATTTATCTTAATAATTATTAAAAAAAATCTGGTTTGTTTGACCAAGACCTCATATAATATTATTTTTTAAGATAAGAAGTTAAGGGGGTTGTATGACCGAAAATGGCGCCGCGGTGAATTGTATTTAATATTGTTGTTCTAATACACAAATTTAATAAAACTTTACCTAGATTTTTAGTGCCCATAGTCTTGTATTTTTAAACGGTATCATTACATTCCCTCGTAATCACTGCTAGAAGTAGATAGCAAAACTGCTAAAAGTGGCCGTTTTTGACACATTTGCTATCTACTACTCAGGCAGTAAGGCAGTGCTTACCTCAATCATTATACCTACGAACCTATTAAATTGGCACTCTAAATATACAACTACATTAAAATAATTTAGTCTAACTTGGTTAAACAAGTACGTTATTCTATTGCCAAACTTCTATTGAACACTGTGTAACCTTTTTCCTTAACAGTATGCCCGGATAGGCAGTCTTCGGAATGCATATTCGTCGAATATGCATTCCGGAATATTATTCGTTCATTTTCGACTATTATTCGAAGCTAGGAGCGTTTCATACAACGAGTGTTAGAAAAATCCACAGAAAGAAATGCGCTATTTGTACGCATTACGTTCTAAAACATGACCTTCGCAATAGGTAATCAAGATTACTCAGCTGGCCGGTTTTTGCCGAGAATAGCCGACCAGCCGACAGGCCGATTACCGATAGTAATACTCCCAACTCCCATATGGTCCCATGCCACAATAGAGTAAGGTGTGTTTCGCTCGCTTGCGGAAATAAAAATAATGCAAGGATGCAAGTGCTGGCTGGCCATGTTTTTTTTTTTGTTTCTATTTAAGTCCCGACTCCCGATTCACTTTCGCTATTAACTACATGTTTGTTTATTGTTTAGTAATATGAAATTAAGAAATGCAAAAAAAAATATTACTGTGTTTACTGTGTTGTGTTTAAAATATTTACTACTTACCTAATTATCTTATTAAATAATGGAGAAATAGTTTTGAAATTTGAATGATATATTCTGAATTTAATGATAACTCCGTTTGTTTAGAAAAAATATTCTTACCCACCTACTCATCCCTTCCCAAATTATTTTTTTAAATAATATAAAAACAGTGAGCAGATAACAGCATTACAAACTACTTTTAGCATAACTAAAAAAAAATCACTATATTTTAACTAACTTTTATAATCACTACTAACATTCTAAATTGTGTAACTAATAATACAACACATAACTTAAACAATAAGAATTACTTAAATTGTATCGCGCTAATAAATGTGCTTAGTTACATGTATAAATTTAACAAATTAACTTTTCTGTAAAGCCAATACACTTCCGTCAATTCACATACTTTTAATCAGCTAACTAAAATCTTATAATTTACTAATTAACATTTTTACATTACTACAGTTTGTCATATTTTTGTGATTATTCTTCTAAATCAATAATTTTAATAGAATTAACAATTAACTATTACATAGTCAAATAATTCAAACCGGAAACCAATGATTTTGTTGATAAATTTTAATAATCAATGTTTCAATTTATTTAACTGCTTTTAATTGTGCGTAAATATTAATTTAACTCATAAAAATTACTATAACTCATAATTAAACTTAGAATTGTTTAATAACATCATTATGATAACTTTACTATCAATTGTTACCCAACCGGAACACTCGATATTTAATATACGAGGGAATATAGTGATACCTACCATACACTTATTATATTACCGACTATTTACCAAAAACGAATAAAAATTCATTTATCACAACTGGTTGTGAAACTCAGTTGCCATAGCGGCCGAAAGGACTTTGAGTGATGCCTTCTAAAAATATTAGACCATGGGCCCCCTTAAAATTCCACGTAAAGTTTTATTAAAATCATTAAAACCTCTGAGGACGCCACTTTCGGTGGTATAATCTTTTTTGTCAAGCCTTTTAAAGCACTTCCTCTTATTTTCGCCATGCATTGTAGAGCAAAAACAAAGCCCACCTGAGATAGCGTCCGTGCCTTAACCATAAGTTACTCCTCGAGCAAGCGACACTGCTGCCGTAAAGCACGGCGCAATAAAGAGGATGGATGCCGCCCATCGTCAGCCAGCCAGCCGCCCGGATTATCTGAATCGCCACTATTTATCGCTCGAGCCTAGCGCCCAGGTGCCATCAATCTATTTAATGATCGGGTCAGCGCATACTCTTGCTCTTTTTCCCGACGCCGGCCGACACAAAACGAAGACGACTCCAGATGGACGTTTGATGAGGCCCTTTTGTGTCATCCTATGGCGTTAAAAGGGTTTTCGACGCACTATAACCAGGAAAGCGACGTGTATTGTTTTTTTAGCCAATAAAGTGAGTCAGTGAGTGTCGCACCTCCCTGATGGTGGAAAGACTTGTTTCCTTTTTGACGGGTTTCAATTTACTGGCTTTTTCAAAAACTATATTGTAGCCATTCTAGGTTATATCATGTCAAACAATAGTTAGAAGAAAATACTAAATGAAAGTTAAACTCCAAAGGATTTTAATTTATGTTTCGTAAGATGAAAATTCAATAGTGCTAGTAGTAGTAGTAGCTATGAAAGTGATTACTGTAGCCAAAGATTTAAATCTTTGATTGTGGACAATAAAATATGTTGTTCGTGAGTCTCACGCTTAATAATGCAATATAGTTTTCGCGTTGCACCTTATATTACGACAAGGTGATCATTTTTCAATGACCGATAAAACGACCGAAAACCATTCCAAGAAATATAGAGATTTCGCTATTGAAAAATTAAAAAACTTGTTATCGTGAAAAATGCACTAAGAATGAAATTAAATTTTATTAAAAAATAATTATGACATATAGTAGGTTATCAATAGCACATTACTAGAAGAAACCATAACGAACTTCGCAGTCGAAATAGCGCTAGTCGCTTTTCGCTGGCCATGATGATTTAAAAAGTCAAATCTTTTGTTTGCGAACTTCGATATCGTTTTGCAATAATTATGAATTTGTTTATATGAAACAAAGTTTCTGCCATAGTTAGAGAGTCTCTGCCACAGTTAGAGAGTCTCGGCCACAACCATGACTTTTGTAATCAGGATCACTGACCTTTACATTACATTTACTAATATTAACATTATACTTAAGTCTTAACCAGGCGCTTATTCTGGTCACAACGGCAAACGCGCAAGCCGCGACCACTCAGGCACAAAAGTCGTTCACAATGGCCATTGAGGGCCATACATCTGGCCGGTTCGTGCGGGCCGCTGCGGGCCGAGGATTTGAGGGCCTTTACTCACGGAGGCTTATACGTTTTGTCTGGCTGCACTAATCTTTGTACAATGTTTGTTTATGGATATGCTTGATTGGGAAGGAATGATGGTTAGTGAGGGTATTCGTATAATATGATAAGTCAATGACTTGTATTCAAAGATGAGGGTTTTATTTATTTTAACATAAACACTAGTTTAGAGGAGAAACGACAGTCAGACAGACAGACAGACAAAGGAGTGATGTAGTAAATCCATGGACTGTCATTATCATAGTCTTTGCTTGCGATCCGTGATAAAAAAACTTTAAATTGCTTGTATAATGCAAAATTACGTTACTTTACTGCACTCACTAACTAACACTATCAACAGGAGAATAGCTTTAATTTATTAACTTATTTTAATTTAAAAAAGGGATTGCTATCCCTATTCGATCTTGAAAGATCGTAACGATACTAAGAATACAGGGTTATTTTTAAAACACCAACAACCTCGAAGGACTAGAGTACTGACATTATAAACAACAACGTTTGTTCTACGACTTTTCCGAAAAAGACAGAAATAAACAATTTTCAAATAGCTGATCAAGTTTTGTATGAAAAGTATTTTTTTCTTTTTCGGAAAAATCGTAGAACAAATAAATGGTGTCGTTTATGATGTTAGTAAACTAGTCCTACGAAGTTGTTGGTGTTTTACAATAACACTATACATATAATGTTTCTGATGACATCTTATAACATATCCTTTTATAAATTGTACAGTGAGTGTTGTCAAACATATTTAGCAACTCACACTCTCAAATTTCAATGCTGGCGGGAATGGTAAATGCAAAACGAGTCGATAAAGACGTTTAGTCATTTAAGGTAGGTAAATTCAAAGATATGAGTTTTAAGTATATAATTTCCTATTATACCTGTTAAGTACAGTCACTGCCAACATCCGAAAAGTACTGCCACTCTTATCTCCTTACCAAATGTTCAAAAGATCTCAACACATTCCATCTTCACTCGCCGTATTGCGAAACCAAATGATTAATAGTCGATCCTCGGAAGTGCTAATGATTCCCCTGGCGTGTCCGTTTTTTCACGCATCGCCTTTAGTTTTATAATCATTTAGGGCTACCCAAATAACAATGGGCTTATCTACTATAAGGTTTTTAGCAAAAAACATGGCGTCAGCGGAAAACAATGGCAAATTAGTGATGACGTTTAAAAATGATGGCGCCTGCTTGTTATAAATGTGCGCTGACACGACGCGGACGCCGATGAAAATTAATCTGTGACGAATGACAATGTATTGACCGTTCGCATTATTTTTCAATCATGATTAATGGGGGGTAAGCGATCGGGCGATTACGTCAAAACAGTTACCTGCTGAAAAGTCGGTTTGCCTTTTCAGAGATATGTCTGCGCTGCGCTGAGCTGTAGGCAAAATTTCATGATGACCGGTTCAGTAGTTAAGACATGAAGGGATAACAAACAAATAAACGAACTGACTTTCGCATTTATAATATTAGTAAGGATAATACTCGTACTAATGCTGTCGCCTTCAACAAATAACTTTCCTGCAATAAAAATTTTCCATCTTCATTCTAGAAAAATAACAATAATAATAATTTCAAAAGGAATTTCATTACGAGTTCATTAAACGCATAAGCGTGATTTCACAGCAAAAACACCATTCTAAAAAATATATTTTTCCAGCCGAAGCCACAAAATATAAAAAGTTCCAACTTCATTATACTTATTAATAAGATTTACCTTTTTTATGGCCACTGAGTATTTTGTCGTTTTCTAACCACTTAATTAATGACTGTTTACTGATGGGTTGTTTTTTTACAGAAGTTGGACGACAAGTCTCGCGCCGCGCAGACATCAAGATCGTGCCGTATCGATGTCTGCTGTCAGCTCCCGTGTAGGGCAATAACCTTTTTGATATTTTTATTATAATATATATTTCTGAGTTTTTTATGCACAATGGGATAGTGCTTGGCTTTCACCTCACCTGATGTTAAGTGACAATAAGGCCGAAGATGAAAGCGCACTACCCGGAATCCTCATCACTGAGAAAATGGCTATCTTACCTCTAACTGCTGGAACACAATAATTATTAAATTGTTGTAACATCAGACGTAGTTAAGATGGTGGTTGCTAGCCAGGCGGACTTTAAATAAGTCCTAACATACAAATCAGTATACTTAATTCACTCAAAAATTTGAAATCAATTACTGCCATTACAAAATCTAAAGTTGCCTCAAAACCTTGCAACCATCTGTTTGAAATTGATTATTTACGTCGACATCTGTACTGAAAACCAAAAAAGCATAAAGGAAATCGACTTTTCATCCCCTAAAAATCCTGATCGCGGTCAAAATAGTGCCCGTGGAATCCGAAAGGCCAGTAAGCTACATATTTTATAAGTTCGCTTCGATTGTTCCGGCTTCAGTTATGGTTTTTTTCTCGAATAATAAGGGTGACAACGATTTTGCCTTTCTTTTGCCTACGGCTTCCTTAAATGGCATTTTACAGTTATTAATAATTTATTTTATACTCATGTTATTATTATATTTTAAAGCAATTGCATTTTTAAACAATGATACAATATAAAGACATTTTTACTATTATATGTGAAAATCATAAATGCTTTGAGCTTATTGACGAATATTGTTATATTTTTTATACCATCAATTAGCTAGGTAGAAAATTTGTCTACGAACGCACAACTCTGATTTCATATGAAAACTGTATTTTTGAAGATGAAATAAGTAATTACTAAGAGCTAATAGTGGTTTTCAATTGAAATTGTGATACACAGGTACTATGTATTGTAAATGGAATCTATGCAAAAACTACAATATCCAAAATTATTTAATATCGGATAAATTAATTCGATATAAAATTATTTTTTATACCGTACTTAATTTTATCCCTTCCTATGACTTTACCACCCACTAGTTTTCTTTTAATGTTTGTTCGGAAAAACTTCTGACCAATATTTAGTATTTATAGTATTGCTTACATTGTATTTTTTTTCTCTCTTTCTTATAGGTATCTAATGGAAAGTGCTAGTCCCAAAAAGATTTAAATAATTGAGGATTTAGATATTTGGGAACTAGGCACTTTTGCTACTTATATCCTTATATAATACCAAAGCTTAGTCACCGCACGTATCATACACGGTACTTTGTCGATAGACGCATCGACACACGGCTGTCGTTTCTTTTTTTCGGTGTTGCCTGGACGCCGACCGACCGGAATGTATGTTGGTAAGTCTTTATTGAACCCCGAATGATAAAGTTACGCGAGGAAAATGGCCGCTGTCCGGTTTTTCTTGTTGTGATTGTTTCAGTCGATCCACACGCGTCTGATATGGTTGACAGACAGCGCTACAGAAGATTTTCCGAAATGTATTGAGGTATTTTTAGTAAAAACTTGATTTGAAGCGTTCATGGCGCACTCGATCACGTTTGTAAAGCAACGCTCGGTACGGCCAGGTGTCGGATGGGTGACCGTTAACTGGTATTACAACTGAGTGCTTCCGTACTTTGGGAGGTACTTTAAACCGTCAGTCATTATATATATATATATATATATATTGTCATCTGATAACAGTCGTTAAGCCAAGTTAGAGGCTTCACAAGCTGCTTGATTAACTCTAACACCAGAAGTGGCCACTGATTCTCAAACGATAAGATAGGTACTGTAGGTATACCGTGTGATATATAACTGGCATTTACTAACAATTAAGTGCTTTTCACGACGGAAAAGCAAAGTAGGTACTGCTAATCAAATATCTTCTTTAGGTATCGGTGTCACATCAAATACCAAAATGTTTTTTGTTGTGGTAAATATTAACTACTTTCTCATATAGTTACATTTAAATATCTTAAGACAATTTAACACAAAAAGCTCATAATTTAAGAATGTGTTATGTTCAAAACAATTATGCGTAGACAGACAAAAACTTCTCAGTTTCGTTGATGACATAAAATCTTTCAAAATTTTCACGTATCAAAAGACAAGTTAAAAAATAAAATACAATACAACTCTTAAAAGCGAAACCACGATCGTAAAAATTTGAGAAAAACTTTTTACAAATACCGAACGCAACAGAGCAGCGTGAAATCATAACGCTTCTAAAATTCATACCTGTCACGTTTTTTTGTTCAAGTACTTGAATGAACGTATAAATTTAGGATCCGTGTAAAAAAAACAGATATCGATGGCGAGATATCGCTCGGGGCATAGATACGGGCAATGCGACGGAAGTGCTTCCTTTGCTATTCAACGCTGACAATAGGCGCAGGGCATACTTTCGACAAATTCGTCGTACAATCGACACATACGTCTCTTTGTCCGGATATCGTTTAATAAAATTTATTAACGTTACACGTTCTTTTGGGGTTTTTGGGGGTCTACGTGGTTAAACGAAAGTTTGAGAAGTCCTCTTGGAAACAAAATTTTTGATTAAGTTTGGTTTAAGACCTACTTTGTATTAACCTTTCTTCTGAAAATTTATAAAATTGCAGACATTTTATTTTTTTTTACATAAAAATAAACAGTGAAATATTATACCTTTACCAATAACCTTTAGGTTTTTCGACATTAAATAGAATTCTTTCGTAACAAAATATTTTAAATAAAAAAGGCCGTTTAGATATAATTTCACCTTAAATTACGTAAATTCAAAACGGAATTATTAAAATTGCTAGCTATTTAGTAATGTTTGCTACTGCAAAGTATTTATTGTATATTTTTTAATTAATTTTAAATAAAAATTAATTTTAAAAGTTAATTTTAGATAGGTAAAAATAAAGCAATTTTAAGTTTAAAACAGACTATATTTTCTATTACATGCCGTGGCAGCCTTTAATTAAGGTGACACTATTCTTAGATTAAGTTGCAACTGTATTTTAGATCATGTATTTAGTGTCTGCCTTGTTGATTGTCCTTAAATAAATAAATAAATGAAACCTACAGAACCTTTAATTTAGTTTTCATCAAACTTGGCCAGTTTTTACGAGTGTTTACTTTAGCCGGGTACAAAGACTAAATCCGGCTTTTGTGCATCCGCGATATTAAAAGCACGTGTGGCCAAACAAAGGTTGCGTTATGCGGCAGATTATTTGCCAATTTATAGCGCTTTTTGCGCTGAAAACCCCGGAAATTTGGCTCAATTTCAACAAATGATCACCGCGATATAAATATAATGTGACGACGAAAACATGGTGATGGATGCGCGCTCACCTTACCCGTGGGATTATGGCTTTTTTGTAACAGTTTTTGGAATTCGCGAGATATTTAATTGAAAACGATAAATTCTTACATCTTTCTTTATTGCAAACACAGGCTTAGTATAAAAGTAGGTACCACATATAAGTAAAAGTACAATATTGGAACTAAGTGCGATGTCTACCTCCTGCCTTTATATAAGTAGGTAATTAAACAGTGACACTCATATAACTGTACTACTGTTATTGTAACGTTGTGTTTTCTCTTTATAGAAAAAACAACGTTTCATTCTCATATTTATTAATATTAATTCATCTCATTTATTTATTTACAAGTTTAAAACACGATTAAATTCATTAATTTTCCTTAATCTGTATTTATTTCATACATGCGACCTCATTTCGTCCATACTCCAAATTCAAATTATCAACAGACATGCGGGAATCGTGCGTTTACGAATCGCGCGGTTTGAAACCGCAAAATTGTGATGCTATTCAGACACCGCGGTTAGTATGCGATTTTCGTGCGGGTATAGCGTCAGTTTGAAAATGGAGGTCGACGAAGAAGTGTGTGTGTTGCTGTGGTTGCTCCTTAAAAAAAAGAAAAGAAAAAGGTGGTATTGGGTGCATCCAATATTAAGTGACCGACTAGTACATGGTCAGTTCGTAACGTTATATCCCAATTTAAGAATGTATGATAACAAATTTTTTGACTATTTGAGAATGTCAATAAAATCTTTTGATGAACTAATTGAACTGATCAGGCAAGATATTTCAAGCTCTGAAACGCATTTGAGGCCAAGCGTGTCACCGGAAGAGAAACTCGTAATAACTCTAAGGTAAGATTTATTGTTGTTCTTCAAAATCAGCATAAATATTCTCTATAACAGTAGACGACTGAGAGCCAGAACTAAATTGCGATGGTGACGGTGACGGTGACGGAATAACAGGAGGAGATGATCCAGATGTAGTAAAATATCCTTGCGGGCTTGTATAATTATGTCCTTGCCAATACATAGGTGTGATCTGCTGAGCATTGTAGCGAACAGGGGGTGGTAAGATTTGTCCTTTTTGTATCACTTGAAGTAATTCAATTTTAGTTGCTAAGCGCCTATTTTCGGGTACTTTTTTGAGTTCCTTGTATAACGACAAGCAAAAGAGTTTGTCGTCATCTTGTTTGGTAATACTATTTTCTTGAAGTTCATCCTGAAAAACTTTTCGTGACTCGATGCTTTTTTCTATTAAAACAGCTATTTTTTCTTCTGGCACTTGTGTTTTCTTACGATTAGGGGGACGTACTTCAGTGGCTTCGGTTGCATTGGCGTTTAGTTGACTTGTCTCCTCAGTTTGCCTTTCATTCTGTTCTTCAATATTAGTTGTAGTGTCTTTGTTACTTACACTATTCTGCAGGAAAGAAAGTCTTGAAAAGTACATATATCGGGCTCCTTTACGAGCACCTGAACCAGAAGGAGTTGTTTTTTCTTTTTTGTATTCTTTATTGTAGCAGTCTCGTATGTTTTTCCATTTTTTTTGGAGTTGTGTACCTAAAAATAATAATATTATTAATAATTTTCTTGTTTCAGATATCTTGGTACGGGTTGTTCATTTGGAGAACTTAGCTACAATTATCGCCTAGGAAAATCGACGATTACAGGAATTGTCCGCGAAGTATGTAAATCATTGTGGAATAAGTTGGTAAACATAGTCATGCCCGAAGCGACTGAAGATACCTGGAAGACAATAGCACGAGATTTTGAGAGATATGCAAATTTCCCAAATTGCATTGGTGCTATAGACGGCAAGCATATCCGAGTTATAAAGCCTGTTGATTCGGGATCTTTGTATCATAACTATAAACATTTCTTTTCCATAGTCCTCTTAGCACTTTGCGACGCCAACTATTGCTTTACTTATGTTGATATTGGGGCTTATGGCAAAAGCAGTGATTCTGCTATATTTAAAAATTCGTTATTTTATAAACGACTAACAGAAAAATCATTAAACATACCAATACCTAAACCCATATCTAATGTAGACCCAACACCAATGCCTTATGTTATAGTTGGAGATGAAGCCTTCGGCTTAGCGGAAAATTTAATGCGTCCATATTCAGGCAAATGTTTACCATATGAAAAAAGGATTTTTAACTATAGGTTATCGAGAGCCCGACGTAACATTGAGTGCACTTTTGGTATTTTGGCAAACAAATGGCGCATCTTTCATAGGCCTATAAATGTAAATATAGATTTTGCCGAAGACATAATAAAGGCCTGTTGTATTCTACATAACTATGTGCGGACAAGAGATGGCCTAAAATTTAAAGATACTTTATATACAGCACCAATGACTAATCTCAATACCTTGCATGCGGGAAGAGGGACACCGTCATCTTTGAATATCAGAGATAAATTCGCTCATTACTTTGTGAACGATGGGCGTGTTCCATGGCAAGACACAAAAATATAGCTACAACTAACATACCGTACCTACTTGTAATGTTTAGGTACATAACTAAATGTAAACAAACAAAATAAGGTAATAACGTTGTGACCTACATTTGAAAAATGTTCGAAATGTATGCATAAAACAGCCGAAGTTTGTTTATATTTAGTTAAGTACCTAAAGTATACGGAGAGTATAATATACTAGCGCTTCGTAATAATAATTGTAATAGCTAATAATTCTGTCAGTTCATTTTTGGTGAATAAACCTACTTACTTAAAATATTCTTTTTTTCCAATGTGTCTTCACAATCTCCAAATATCTCCACCAACTCTTGCCAAGCTCGGTTCTTGCTTATTTTATTCGAATAATCATCGCACTGAATATCCCATATTGCAGGTCTCTTCTCCACCTCATCAATAAATAGTTCAGTGTCGAAACGATCCATGGCGAACTCACGAGCTAACCGCGCGGTAGCAGCAATGCAACTGAACGCGAAGTAAAGACTCCATAGTAATAGAAACGCGCGGGAGTAGCGCGATTCTATTTTCTGGCGGTTGGGTTGCGGGAACCGCGCGGTTTGATTAACCGCGCGGGTATGTCTGAACGATTACTCACTAACTCATACAAATAAGACCCGCGCGATTTCCATGCGATTCTGAAATCGCGCGGTTCCCGCCGTGTCTGAACTAGCGCTAAAACTCCTTGGTTTTCATGTATTTTATTTTTTATAACTTTTTAATTCAAATTCAACAACATTTAAAAATATTGAAGTTTTCTATTGTCCTTTTCACACATACATTTTACATCATTCATCCTTTTCACTCTATTTTTTTTTGGGTTCGCCGTCTGCGTGGCTTTTCCCGCGTTTTCTTTGAAAAATCTCACATTTTACGGCGCGAAGCGTTTTTCACTCCAAACTTTGTTGCTGGAAACAATATTTTTTATGAAAACATTCCTTTTGTTGATTCCTGATACGAATCACTTTTGTAATAATATTGTAAGTTTCTCACGATGGATCGTTGTTGATACTTATAAAAGTTTTCACATTTAATTTAGATTTTATTAATTTTTTCGTAGGTTTAAAATAAGTACCTAGGTACTAAAATTACTGAAAAGATTTCCGTAGAGAGTGGAGAAGCAAACGCTGATCTTTTATATGTATTTAATATTTCATTAAGGGTACGTATTTAATTTCTATAAGTAGGTACTTAATTTATTTAAACCTATGTATATATTTATCTATTTTTATGATTCCTTTAATAATTAACACCTTCATTTTCTTTCAATTCTAGGAGGCTTTAATCCCTCCTCTTTAGGAGGGATTCATCGATATAGATAGATATTATTAGGATACATTTATTCATTGAGATAATATTGTTACGGATATTATTAGGTTATATCATATTTCATTGATTATTATATTGGTTATTGGAAGATTGGGATTTAAAACCTCACCTCGACGATTTCCATCGCCACGACGTCAACGAGCTATTTTCATGCTGCTTGACGGAGGCCCAACGGTGCATGCTGCTGTCTACTGTTTATTCTTTCGGCATTACAACAAGTAAGGGCGTTCCTTTATTTAGTTTGGCGAGGAAAACTACGTCTTCGGTGCAGCGACGACGAATGCGTGTAAATAAGTTTTAATATCGTAAACTAAAAAATTTTCTTAAAATTTTCTTACTTTATAAGAGCAAAAGTTAAGGTGCTCGCCCCATTTCATTTTGTACATCTACCTAGTACCTATAAAATAATACCTTTTAAACTATTTCATAAACATGAGATTTGTTTTAAGTTGTATACTTATTCTTACTTTTTTATGTTTTAGTTTTATTAATACACTTGTAGCACTTTAATCTTTCTGTTTTATTTGTAAATATTAAGAATCTGTTCACTCTTTTCTGTATCTTCAGCCGGGCCAGGAAAAGAGGTTGACCATTATTAGGTCAGGTTAAGTCTGTGGTCCATTGAATGCAATAAAAGCCGCTTTAGATTGTCATTTAGTTCGACACTTTATGCAGAAGTTTTCTTTCAGACACAAACACATTAAAGTAAGCCCATACCACAACACGAACTCGCTTACTTAGAAATAACTTCATATTAATAGTGTTTGGTTAACAATCTTGAAGCGTTAGTCGGCAGGTAAGGCAGGTTAAAAGGGGGGTTATTGGTAACAAATCAGCGCGGGCACCCATTAGAGGCGATAAAATTTTACGAGCGCTCGCCACTTTCTAGCGCGCCGCACGTCGCGACGCTAATATAGATAGGGGAAGGCTTACATGGCGCTATGGAGAGTTTTGGATATAGTTGTAAACGAGCGGCTAGAAACGAATAACGAGCCGTTTGATACCGGGGAGATACCCGATCTGAGCATCGAAAAAAACTTTTATTACATTTTTTATTGTTAAACTCTTATTTTTATAATACAGTAGCACATTTATTATGTTATGCTATTTTCGTTTTTGGTGCATTTAAGAAATACAACTAAATGTTTACTATTATACTAGGTATCTGACCATACTTATTTAATGGATAAATACCTTGTTTCAAAACATCTCTCACAAATAAATTATTAAAATAGTCCTTCCACTGCTGTGTCACATTTTGTATAGTAATTTTGAGTTTTTAACACTTAATACAGATGTAAATGTCATAGTTTATATCTATTTATGTTAAATGTATCCTATAGTAAATAAATCAGAAGAGAAACAACAAAAACAACAAACTAAATCATGTGAATATATCAATGAAATGTAAGCCGTTTCGAGCCGCTAGTTATTGCTAGAAATGATAACGAGCCATATAAGCCGTTTCTAGCCGCTAGGCTAGAAATGTTAGTAACCAGCTTCACATCTCTAGTTTTGGACCATGAACATCCTCCTGCCCTTGTCTTGATTAGATAATCTTATGTATAGGGTCATTGCAGCATGTATTTTTCTTCGATCAGCATCTCAGATTATTAACCTTCTTTTCCGGCCAAATATATTTTAAATACAATCCATAGTTATTTTGGTTTGGTCTCCCTCAAAATTTTTTTTCAATACTCAATTAATTTATTGCTTTTTACAATGTTACTATAGTTCTTTTATTATTATTAGATTGAATCACTGTGGAGTTGTCGACACAACAACGATAATAACAAATTCCCGCACGACCGACATGTTCGTCAACGTCATTCAAGCGCATTATTCCACAACAACCTATTTCCCCTTAACTTTTCGGTCACCGGTGCCAATTTTAAACTTCCTCTATGTTATATTGCTCCGGTGTAAATATTACGAGCATAATTTGATTTCAGATTAAGGACTATGCAACTAAAATATTATGTAAGGAATTGTTGAGCGCTATCGACTAACAATTCCTTAAACAACTAATAGAGAGTGTCGATGATCCTATATACTTGTTTGCTAAAAGATGGTGAGTTATGCTTTGTATCTAATTTTGACAAAATATATATAGGTATTCAACCATCAAAAGTACCTAGTTATTCCGCTTGTTATTAGTAAGATTTACGTATTCTGTGGCTCTACCATGAGCTTACTTTACCGTAAACTATCAGATATACTGCTCACAGTCTATGCGAGTAAAAGAGACAAAACGATAGTTTACGGTAACGTAAACAGTTTGCATCAACTCATGGTAGGGCTACTCTTTACACAAGATGTGGAGCTACGTAAAAACAGCGCCATGTAAGCCCTCCTTTGTCACTCAGTCACACCGATTTCAAACTGCATTTGGACTGCGATAATTTTGGAAATCACCGTAGCGATACAACATAATTATTGCATACTGTTTACACTACCGAACGGCCATTTAAACTCCATAAAATCCACAGAAATAGTTCCGAGGTGGTCCGCTGGGGGCGTGGCATCCGCGATCTATGCTTTCCGTCAGGCTGATTATCTAATTAGAAACCACCTAGCGACCGGTTGCAGTTCATAGATGAAAGTGATCCATTGCTACTTCTTTTTGGATTAAAAAAAAAACATACCAAAGAAAAGTAGCAATGTATATGGAATGAAACCGGTCGCTAAATAATTTCTTTTTAGATAATCAGGGTGCGTATCATATGAAATAAAATGCTCGTTAGAAAAGGTTTTACTATATTTAACATAAAAATTTATTGTTATTGTCTTTAATTTAAGGTTGGAGATTGTAGGTTTAAGTGAGTTAACATTTCTACTTCAGTTAGTAGTCAAATATTATGCTATACTCGTGTATTTGTATACTGTTTGTTGTTTTTAGACACGAAATTAAACGACTTGAATTTTTGAACATAGTTCGGGACAACAGTAATGCGGCTTCAAAAAGCCTACCACTAAAAAAAACCGACTTCAAAAAACCTACCTCTAAAAAGCAAGAAATAATATTCGTAATAATAAAACACGTCTATTGAAGTCGGGTGGGGCTGGAGTACAAATCCCTTTTTTTTATTCTAAAAGCCCCACCCGACTTCAATAGACGTGTTTTATTATTACGAATATTATTTCTTGCTTTTTAGAGGTAGGTTTTTTGAAGTCGGTTTTTTGTTTTTTTAAACAATTTTTTATTTTTTTATTTTTAGTGTAGGTACCTTTTGTGTTAGGTAGTGTAGGTATATTATTTAGGTAGAAATTAAAATCGGCTCAGCCAAACGTGAGTTAATCGCGGAGAAACATACATACATGCGGGTCAAACTGAGAACCTCCTTTTTTAAGTCGGTTAAAGAACTACACTTAAGATATCCCTTTTCAAACAAAAACATAATTATCTTATTCAGTTCATAAACAAAGAAGTTATACCACTGATCATCGAGGTAGTTCACACAAAATCATACTATTTTCGTGCTTTTTTCAAAATTACTTGAAAAGTACTGAACCGATTTCAAAATTTCAAAAAATAGGACCAACTTGGGAGTTCACCTAATGTAATAACGTTTGAATCATTTCAATCGGTCCAGCCGTCTTCGAGTAATCGGTGTACATACAAAAAACAAAAAAAAAAAAAAAAAAAAAAAAAAAAAAAACGGGTCGAATTGAGTACCTCCCTCCTTTTGAAGTCGGTAAAAAGCAAGAATAATATTCGTAACAAAAAAAACACGTGTATTGAAGTCGGGTGAGGCTGGAGTACAAATTCCTTTTTTTTATTCTAAAAGCCACACCCGACTTCAATAGACGTGTTTTTATTATTACGAATATTATTTCTTGCTTTTTTGAGGTAGGTTTTTTGAAGTCGGTTTTTTGTTTTTTTAATCAATTTTTTTTTTTTTTTATTTTAAGTGTAGGTACCTTTTGTATTAGGTAAGTAGTGTAGGTATATTATTTAGGTTGAAAAATCGGCTCAGCCAAACGTGAGTTAATCGCGGAGAAACATACATACATGCGGGTCAAACTGAGAACCTCCTTTTTTAAGTCGGTTAAAGAACTACAATTAAGATATCCCTTTTCCAACAAAAAAAAGTATTATCTTATTCAGTTCATAAACAAAGAAGTTATACGACTGATCATCGAGGTAGTTCACACAAAATCATACTATTTTCGTGCTTTTTTCAAGATTACTTGAAAAGTACTGAACCGATTTCAAAATTTTAAAAAATGGGACCAATTTGGAAGTTTACCTAATGTAATAACTTTGAATCATTTCAATCGGTTCAGCCGTCTTCGAGTAATCGGTGTACATACAAAAAACAAAAAAAAAACGGGTGGAATTGAGTACCTCCCTCCTTTTGAAGTCGGTAAAAAATACAAAAAAATGGACAATGGAAGATACGAGTATTTTCTATTTGGTAAAGATATGGTAGTAAAACCACAGAATACATTGACATGAATGTTAAACACTGAATGATTTCAATGAATTCGTTATACTCGTATGTACCAACCAACATAGTTGTTGAATGAATGGATTTTGCCTGTAATCGAATTTAGGTTGCGAATATGAAATCAAAGGCGTTAAAAAAGTAATGCCCTACTAGTTTTAGACAAACGTAAATTATGACATTGCTACATTTAGTTCTGTATTTATACGCTGGGTGCGAAGGTATAATAATCGATCGCAGCGCTCATGGTGGCAAAAAGTAGAAATAATGAAGGCTCTGTAATCTGTTTGAAAACGATATTTAATTTATTACTAGCGATACAGGAATTATTACATTTGTTTATTATCACTTAGTAAAATTATTAAAGTAGCTTTTCACAACACTTTGTCCACCCAAATCACAGTAATTTTGAATTTTACATTAGTAACACAATGTTATGTATAGTATTTTTTAACATTTTGTTACAATGACGTCAAAACAGTCAGGTCAGAGCCAACAAAGTTGCAACACGCTAGGTGGCGCTAAAAGCGTGCACGGAGCCAAATACAGGGTTAATTGTAAAACACCAACAAACTCGCAGGAGTAGATTACTAACATCGTAAATAACAACGTTTCGCTCTACGTCTTAAATCGAGTTTTGTATAAAAAAAAAACGTTTTTTTTTTGTTTTTTTTCCGGAAAGTCATAGGACAAAAGTTTTTTTTTATCATGTTAGTAATCCACTCCTGCAAGGTTGTTGGTGTTTTACAAATAACCCTGTATAAGTTTTCCTTTCATTATTTATATGAATGTCATTTCAAACAAAAAAGATCGTTAACAATCAATAGACATTCTCATAAAGGATTTAATAATTAATAAAAAGAGTCGCTCGACTTTCTACTTATGTGATGGGAAAAATACAGATACCATTTTAGAGATAACCCAAAAACGTAGTCGCCGACAGTTGACAACTCTATTTACGTTTCTGCACAAATCACGCGCAATTGTCAAAGTGACATTCACTGGAAGGCACAGGTGAGATCTAACCCCCCGCTGCTGGAGTGCCTTTGCGGTCGCGACGACGTCTCAATCTTTGGGGTAGCTCCGTGAAGAAAATGGCGATATAGTCTTTTTTTTAAGTTGCTACGATTTATGATCCGCTTTGCGTTCGCCGTTCTGGAAGGTAAAGTCTCCTGCTGTGATGATAAGTGTATTAGATACAGGCCTTATACATGCTTATAAGCATCTTGTTTGAAGTCATAGGTACGTTTCGTTTGTGTAAGTAAAGTATGAGTTTGTTGAAGTGAACGGCTTTTAGTAAAATTGAAACGATATAGATTTTAAGGTATCTGTTTATTTAGATCCATGTTTTGGCCCATTTATTAACCTTTGAGTTAAGTCTATTGATTTTGTCGGCAATACATAATGTTGCAAAAATAAAGAATAAATAGTAATTTAAGCTTTCTCGGCTTTCTCTCTAGCAGTACTTCAGTAATAAAAGCCTCGTATAATTTCGCAAAAAAGTGCAAATATTTATTGTTCGAGCATAAACAAGCCGTTATGCGATCACAAAGCGATTGTCAACTCTTTAAAAAATGGCAATCGATACTCACAAAGAGATTTTTGCAAAAAGAGACATTTTGGCGTTTTTTTCACTTAACCCTCGCAATTATGAAGGGGTGGTCACTAAAGAACGTTGCCGGCAATAAAAGTAAACCTTTCGGCAGCGAGCCACCGAAGGGTTGCTGTTTATTTCTATTAGCCAACTATTTAAAGGACGACACATTCTACCAACGACCCCGTAACGCGAAGCACCCACCTACCCGCGGCTGGGTTAACTCACTTCTCTACAAACCGTAGTTTAAAGTTGTAAACGGCAAAAAAAATACCGTTGGCCCATTGAAACGGGCCGCTCATAAAGTAATTTGCACAAATTCGCAAAAGGGTGAAAATTCCGCGACGAAATTTTTAACTGTTTCCCAAAACCCGTTACGTATTGAATCCGGCAAAAAAAAATTTGCTCTGTCACCGTAAGAGTTTTAGTTGTATAATTCGTTTATTAGTTAGTTAGCTTTTGCGTCTGTTCGCATGCAATTCTTTTGTTTCGAAACTGTCGAAAAGCGTTTTTATTAAACAAAGAACATATTTTTCTTTTGTTTTTGTGAATTAATCCGTGCAAATTAGGTGCTTAAGCGCGGTCCCGAGAAAGAAATAAAGCGTTTTATAACTTGGACTTTCTTAACCCCAAGTAAATCCTGCCGTAAAACTCGTAGGAAGATCGGATCGGCGATATGACGCGGAAATAAATCGGCATTTAAAATCAATTTGTGTAAGGGCCGGGGTAGTTCGCCGGTGGGTCAGCGACGATTACGATAATCGTATCGGTTTTATATCGCTCCTCCCTTGGCGACCCCTCGGCCAATTGTAATACTGTGGATATGTGGACGATACTTTTCGATACGCCGCACTGAGAAGGAGTTATCTGCCTCAAAAAGTTACTAAGTAAACTATAAAAGATTTTGGATATGAAATTCTATTAGGACACTTTTTACGATACCTACAAAAGTTTTAATTACTTTTATAAGTACCTATTTCTATGGGAAGGTTTAATAAAAGTAACGAGATATTCTTAGAAAAGTTTGCTATGCTTAATTATAATCAAGAATCAGGCGGATATTAATATATTCTACAATCCATGTCTACTAATTGAATACATCGTGAAATTTTAATCATTTGGTTCCCGCAGTGGGGTGGTTCCACTCATGATTACAAGCAACTTTTACTATGGAGCCAACTCTGATATCGCGAAAAAAATTAGCTGTTCTATACATTTAAGTCGAGTAGGTATTGCGCCTTTGTATGGAACAGCTGATGTTTTTCGTGATATCCGATTTGGCCCCATGATTGGTACATTTTATTTGTAATCATGAGTGGAACCATCCCACTGCGGGAACCAAATGATTAAAATTTCGGCGTGTATATCCATTCAGAAGTTGCTTATAGTTTTATTTTACTAACATAAATCAAAAGCTAGACATCATTTTTACGAGTCAATCAACCCTTTCCCACTATTTGCATAATCCGCGACACCCACCCATAAAGCAGATCTAATACAAATCCGCCAATAAACTTCCAAGTTTAAGTCACGGCGAATATCAGTTTTTCCGACTTTACCCAATAAAGGATCCGTGGAGTAAACAAAAAGTGAGGCAGCCCGGCTATACGGGGCTATACGGGGCGACGTAACGAGTAAATCACGGGTAAGCCCCAATACGGAGCGTGCGGCCCGCTTAAGCCGCGTAACCCCTTTAAGTTCACCTTCGGATATCCTCAATGTGCCAAATATACGGATCTGCTGGGCATGTATGTCCCTTCTTTTTAGCGGTAAGCTTTTTTATACGTGCGCTGAGAATTCCAGACTCGCATTTGTTTTAGCTGTTATGATTGTCTATGTTTCGACGAGCATTAAATCTTTGTTAAACTTTGCGGGAGGCAGAGTACTGCCTGAACTACAACTAAAGAAACAAAATAGCTGAATTTTCATCATTGGATCCTCAATGTGTCAATATTACGGATCTGCTGGGCATGTCCTACGTCTTCAAAAATTTGAAAAGGAGGAGGTTATCTATTCGTCGCGTATGTTTTTTTTTTATATGTATGTACTCAAAGACGGCTAAACCAATTGAAATGATTCAAACGTCAGGTTTGTTCCCAAGTTGGTCCCATTTTTTTAAAATTTTGAAATCGGTTCAGTAGTTTTCAAGTAATCTTTAAAATACTGTCGTTTTCGTTAACATTTTATACGAATTCAGACGGATGTTCAACCATTACTTTTTTGTTTATGAACCGATTCAGATGATTCTTTTTTTGTTTGAAAGAAGACACCTTAAAATAGTAGTTTATGAAACTGATGCATAATGAGGGGTATTAAAACATGAGCGTGTGTTTATCACACGAGAGTATCACACGAGTGTTTTAATACCTAGTTATGTCCAGTTTCATACACTACTTTATCTACTCTTATGCAATTATTGTGATTGAACCTACAAAATAAAATATCAATGATAAAAAGAGTAAGCAATTTCTCGACTTTGCTTTAGGTAGGTAGGTTGTACCAAATACTATAGAAACTCTACGTGTACTTACCTTGGTTAAGTATTACGTTTTTCCGTCGCCGTATCTAAAATATCTACTCACTCACTACTTACTATCAGATATTTTTAAGCAAAAGTAAAAATTTAAATCTAAAAAATGGCGCGTATTCTATTAGAAAAAATAATAATTATATGACTGCATTCCAGCAGAGTAATCGTTACGCTTAGTCATCGATCACCATAGAGTACATTTTAATCATGGAAAGTATGTGAGCAAGAACCTTATATTCATTATGTGAGAATTTCATTGTTTTTTTTTAATGTCGCGGCACTGCCATCTTCTTGGATTTGCCCTGTATCGTAATGAGAAAAAAAGTTATTTTATAACATTGCTTAGTATAGCGAAGGTATGTTATAAAATAACTTTTTAAATTTTTTTCGGTATTGCGTGTATAAAGTTAAGTTCGCTTTGAAATTCATAATTCGAATTATACGATATGAGAGTAGATAAAATATATTATATTGATTTCATTGGTATTAGACTTTGGATTATGAAGATACTGAACAGTGGAAATTGAGTAACGAGAAGGAACTGTACAGTGGAAATTGAGTAACGAGTGACTAGTTTTAAACCATTGAAAAATGTTAAACATTAAAACTTTTTATACCTACCACAAAAAAAGTTTAACATAAAAAAGCATTTAAAAAACCAAGACCTCCTTCAAAAACCTTTAAAAACAGCTCTATAAAAAGCAAGAAATAATGTTCAAAACGATTAATCATTTTCAATCAATCAAACACATCTATTGAAGTCGGGCGGGTGGGGCTTTTAGAATATAAACATAAACAATACAATAAGTAAAAAAATTACTTCCAGCTCCACCTGACTTCAATAGACGTGTTTTAATTAATCAATTTAAACATTATTTCTTGCTTTTTATAGAGCTGTTTTTTAAGGTTTTTGAAGGAGGTCTTGTTTTTTTTAAAAAGCTCTTTTCTAGACTTGCATTTGTTCTAGCGGTAATTGTCTTTTTTTCGACGTTGCTTTAAATCTTCGTTGAACTCTGCGTGATCCGTGTGTATTGCCTAAACAACAACTAAGGATACCAACTATGGAGTAATTTTCATCTTCGGATATCCTCAATGTGCCAAATATACCTACGGATCTGCTGGGCATGTTTTTTTCTTTTTAGCGATATGCTTTTTTAACGCGCTGAGAATACTAGACTTGCATTTGTTTCATGCGGTACTGTATTGTTTTAACAGGATTTCAGCGAGAGCCGTAGAGTAATGCTAGTACAACGACTTCGAAAAAAAACGCCTTTTTTAGTTCACCTTTGAATATTAAAGTTAGTATTTTTTACATATTTAATTGTATTATTCTGATTTATTTAATATAATTAGAGTTTTAAATATGACTCACTTTTTGATATCGATCGCCATTTCCCTATCTTTAAAAACTTACGCAGAAATCGAATCTCATTAATCAAGAACTTACAAAAACTGCAAAACTAGTAAAACACGTCATTAATCATTCAATACCACTTAAATAGCCCATAAATGCCCACAATCCTTACTTGAAAAGACCGTGAAATTCTTAAAGCAAAATATTTTTCGTTCACACGACATTTTTCACGATCCAACATCTTATTTGAACTTATTCGGACATCTCTATCTAATATTCAAAGTTAGAGTTCAAAATTGTGTAAAAACTTTTTGGTTTTTTTTTGCTACAAAGTTGTCCCATGTGGGTTCTTTTATAAGTTAACACTGAGGACGATATAAATCAAAATGGTACAACGTAAGCTCGTGAACGGTTAAGGTGACAAAAACTATTGTGATTTGCTTCAATGGGAAACCGCGGTATGAAGAAATTCAGCACAAAATTAAATATCCTATAAACGTTTTATCTCACGAAGTCCGTTCGGCTATGAATGTTGTTTGACGTGCACATGCACATTATTTTAGTGTGCGTTATACGAGAACGTCACAGAATATATAAGAACGTGCAGACGCACACTAAAACAATGTGCATGTGCACGCCTAACAACATCCGTGAGATAGATAGAACAACTTATACCTATAGAAAACCTTTGAACCAGCCAAATTGTAAGAATAGAATAATATAACTATAGCTAATAATATAATGAAACTGTAACCAAATCATTGAGGAACATGTGAATTTTACGAGTAGGGTAAGGGGGGGCAAGACGGGGTAGCGGGCAAGACGGGGCACCCCCCGCAATTGGAAACTTATTGACCAATCACGATAGTTTTAGCACACGATGCAGCGCAACCTTGATAGTTCTTAGTTAGCAAAAACACTGAACGGTGAGACCGCGTTTTTTAGCTATAAAATGGAAAAAATGTTTTTGGCGATTTCCTTAGCATTTTTTTACTTCAGTTGCTGCATGTTTTCTCAGTGAATATTCAAATTTAGATATACAACTAAAGTTATGCACACGGGTCTACAAATATACTAGCAGATACTTACTTGTTTACTTTTGTGTGAGAACATAGTTTTTAGTGTTTAATTTTTGAAAGCAATTCGACTTGAGAGGGCAAGATGGGGTTAGGGGTAGGTCCCCCCATAAGGGAACTTAAGAAAATTGAGAAAAAAAGTGCAGTTAATAAAAAAGTGACTAAAAAGAAAAAGGTGTCAAAGGCTAGATCCTTAATAGAGAGTAGCGATAGTGAAGTAGACAATACACCATACATGTATTGTGAAAGTTATTATTTAGAGTAGAATGAAGGTTGGGCTGCTTGTTCTGGATGCGGTTAATGGGCGCATTGCAGCTATGCTGCCGTAGATGACGAAGATGAAGATGCAACGTTAACGTGCGAATTTTGTCATCAAGAATGAACAGATTTTACCTTTCCTCTTAGGGTACCCCATCTTACCCTAGGGTAGGGGCAAGATGGGGGATTTGACTTTTCTATTTTTTTCGATTTTTTTGACTTAATTACGTAACCTATGTTCCTAATTCGATTAAATTGTGAAAGACTGATTACCAAAGATGATTATATAAATACAATCTATATAATAAAAGTGAAATGTCTTGTTTTATTGAGTTTCAAACGTTAACCTCCCCGTCTTGCCCCCCCTTCCCTACGTTAAAAGTTGTAAATTGCACTTTACATTATTTCGAATATCCTATGGTTGGTTAACTCAAGAAGTTGGTTAACTCAATAGACTTTAAATATATCACTGAATTACACATACACCACTTTGATGTATGCGAAAACAGTTCAATTCACTTAAGTTTTTAGATATAATCACAAATCTTTATTTAATGAGCTTGATCACTGAGTGGACAAAATAATAACTCAGATTGTTATTCTCTTCTCTCTCCTGCAGAATTATTATTCTCACATGATGGTGAAATCTGCCTTCCGTATATTTATTTTCCACTTCACTCTATCTAGGATGTCGTCATCTGTTACAATGAAAATTACCTGCCAAAAGTTGTGGTGTAAGTTTAAATAATTTTTGTATCGACAGGTATTTACTTTATTTTGGCTTCAATTAGTGTAAAAGTTGCTTTTGCTTTTTGATGAACTCCAAAATTCGGGTAAAACAGATGTATCCCGGGTGAATAATTTTGAAAAATAATTATGTATTTATTGGAAAAATCGGCCGATTGCTTTGACATGGTAGTCATTCCATTCCAATCATAAGTATTAAGAAAAACAGCATGGGTGAGGATTAGAATAGCAGAATAGAAGTTATGTCAATTAACCCATCAATAAGTAATGTAAGCAATTCAAACCAAAATTTGTTTCAAAGTTTAAAACCACATCATGTATTATAATAATAATTGTTCTTCAAGAAGAGTCAGTAAAAAAAAGTCTGAAACCATTATTTTTTACCTTGCACCTTTTCTTACCACCCAGGCAGGAAAATATAGACGATTCAAAGGTATATATTTTATAAAGGTATATAAAATAAATTTTAAAGGTATATATTTATATTAAGTTTATTCGAATAAAGATATTTTGACTTAGACTTGATTACTTACTTACTAAACACCCAAAATGATGAAAATGTAATTGATTTTTTGTTTATAGCACCCACCTGACAAATAATGCTATAAGTCACACGACCGATCTAAAGGTGCCTTCCCACCGGTGCGTCTTGAGACGCACGAGAGCGCACCAGACCGAACCGACACACCGTGGGAAACGACCGTGCGCCGCGGTGCGTCGTCGTGCGTACGATCCATCGAGCGTCGGTAACTTCAAAGGATCGGTGCGTGGCGGTGCGTAGCGCTGTGCGTCCGCGTTCGTGGCGGCTCGTCGCCTTTGTAAATATGCCGCGCGTCATAGTATGATATCTATCAGTAGTCAATCGGCCCTGGCCTTTAAATAATTACCTACAGTATTTTAATTTCATCTAAGCACTTTCGTATCTTTCTAGTTTTGTGATTGTACGTATTACGTAAATTGCTTTTTGGCAATAAGGCCGCTTTTTTGTGTGCTTTGCTGTTTTTCTTTGTATATGTCCTGTCTTAGTGTGCAATTAAGTGTTTTTATTATTATTATTATTAATAATATTTTAGAATCAATATTATATAGGGTCTACCTTCAATGCGAAATACTTTCTAAGCAATAAAATACCTAGGTTAGCAAATTACAAAACTAATAGTGAAAACAAAAAACAAAAAATTGCGTAAAACCTATATAGGGTTTTTAGTTAGCCTAATAAAGCCGAATATGGTAGATAGGGACCATTAAACTGAACAACTTTTACTATGGGACCAACTCTGAAATGCAAAAAAAATCAGCTGTTTCATACAAAAATTAATAACGAAAATATCAAAATGCATAGATAGAATAGCAGATTTTTTTCGCGATTTCAGAGTTGGTCCCATAGTAAAACTTATTCAGTTTGATGGTCCTTACCTACCATAATTATTCGGCTTTATAAAGCTATTACCAAACAGCTTGTATAAAAAATTAGTTACAAATCCTTTTGGCCATAGTTAGTAAAGTCTGTCCATCCTTACTTGTCTTATATGGTAAACAATCTTCACCCTACTCTTTATTGAAATAATCATTTATAAAATAAAACAAATGGTTTTCCACACATAGATTACGAAATAAATTGTTAACAAATTAACAATAATTTCATAAACTTACTAACATATTTTTAAATAACGATTTAAGTTTAAAAGATGTATGACAACTGTCAAAAACTGTTTACTAAATAAGACAAGTAAGGATGAACAGACTTTAGATAATACCTATATACTAAACAGTATTTAAAGTACTTACTTATATTTAATCTTATATTTCGGAGCTTTCGGATTTTTTATCTCTGAATTAATTGGTTACCTACATAAATATAATAAAAACAGCACTATCTGCACTTTACCATAGTAAGTACAGGTATTTCAATCAATAAATAAATAGTACCTACGTAAATTTTTCGTTCGTTACTGCGGCGCATTCGCGACTGTTTGTACTGTGCCATCATCACTCGTGCGTCGTTGCACGGACGCGGGCGCACCGTGGGAACGGTACAGCGGGCCGTGCGCCGAACATGGCCGAACGACGCACGGCCCGTGCCAGCGTTTCCCACGGTGCGCCCGTGCTCGCCCTCGTGCGGCTCGGTGCGGTGCGTGGTAGCACGCACCGTAGGAAGGCACCTTTAAAATGCTCAAAAGCTCTGCATTTATCCCGAAGCTAAAAAGATGGAAGGTCAACTAACGCCATCTGTCGCTGCGCCGCGGCAGCCCTCCGGAACCACTGTTTGCACACAAGGTGCCCCGCAGGGATATTTTTTACCATTCAACGAACCGAAGTATATTTTGACAAAAAGCGACGACATGCCTCTAAGTGGATTACGCTTTTGAAAAGATTTCACATCACATTTATTCGCTTTTGTCGAGACAATGCCTTGTTACGTAGGTGTTGTTCGCTATGAATAAAACTAAACTTTTTATCTGGGTTTAAGAAGCTTTAAAAAGCTCTATGGATTGGACATCTGTCTTTTTGCTTGGATCCGACAACGATCTTATCATATGATACCGAAAAGAGCAACAGATTTAAAAGAGATGTTTAAAAATTTTAAAAAAAATTAAGCTTAACATTTTTTGGAATTCATAGCATAAAATCGTCAAGAGAACCAATGTCCCATCAATGCGACTTTAAATATTAAAATTAATAAATTTGCTTATTCCTTAATTATCAATATTATCATATTATCACGATAGTTTTGATTTTGTAAAATAATGTGAAATATCAATAGTTCCTACAAAAAATAAGATTGCTACGAGAATGTCATTACAATAATAACCGTCTTGATCATTATTGAGATCTATGATATGACTATTATTAATAATTAGTATTACCTACTTTTATAGTTTTCTTTGTTGCTATAATATAAGTAAAGTACGTGCCTTAGTTCGAGGTTTCTACTTAATGCTACTGAATGACTCTTTATTGTAACCATTAAAACCGTAGGTAGATATATTGAAATCCAATGTAGAATATTTAAAAAATCTGTTCTATTGAAGTGAATAGTACTTGATTAGAAAGATCAATTTCGCATTTTATGTTTTTTAACAAAAATAGAATTGCGGAATTGAAAAAGCATTTTACTGTTTCACAGATTCCGGACATCACTATCTTCTGATTTAATTTCAAAATGGAATCTCGATTGGATTGGATCCCGTGAAACTTTATAAGCAAAAGTTGCCTAAAATTTTCTCAAGTCTAAATCTAGAAAATGTAAATAACTTAGGTAATAACTTACCTAATTCAACTCTCTAGAACAACTGCCGTGCCGCCTCGCCGTCTGCCACACTTACAACAAAACAATCTAGAGAAAAAAACTCTTAAATCACGTTATCACTTCTTGTTCTTGATATATGACTTTGGCGTTTGTGTGATACCTCGAACCGAAGGCGTTGCATTGAAAACACGTGCAAAACAAACTTATATTTCGCTAACGCCTATAAATCAAGCATTATTATAAAAAGGGCTTGTTCGAGTATCCGCATTGTCGCTTTATGGATGTTATGCCATTCATTACAGGCCATTAAACGTATTATAACGCACTCACTAGCTTAAAATGATCTGCCTAGCCTGCCGCTTTGTTCCAAATAGAGTTAGGTTAATGGAATCTCGTGGATCAAGTTATGTTGGACATGTTACCTCCGGGGCCATTGTTTGGGCTGGATTCGACACCATTCAGAGATCACGAAATAAATGGCGAGTGTTGATAGAAAAACCGTATCGGTATGGCTTTGATAGAATCACACTCCTTGGAGAGTTCAAGTCATATGGTATGGTAATTGATAAGCTAAGTACATTCAAATAAAACATTATATGTAAACGATTTTCTGTGAAAACTCGTGAAATTGATAATTACATTTTCTTTTACAACAAAAATTTTAGACAGAGCATAAGGAAAATTGTTTCAGATTCATCTTTGCGAAAGTCGATGGGTTTTATAATCTTTCTCAGTCTAAAGCACAGAATACATAATAGTACATCTAAAGTCCTCTGAAAAGAAAATTAGATTTGTACACCTATCCCTGAAATCATCGTGAAATACAATAAGTGGGACAAAACATCAGAATTTTCTTTTGAATCTTACACTGCAAAGCAGTTTTTAAGGAATCATGGAAAGTTTTTAACTGCACCACTATTGTATAAATAAATAGCTTAATTGTTACTTCTCGCTGAGATATACGATATACAGGGTAATTTGTAAGACACCAATAACCTTGCAGGTACTCCTGCAATCTACTTAGTTATTTACTATTACTAACATCATATACCTATTAACAACAATATTTGATCTACGACTTTTCCGAAAAAGACAAAAAATATTGACTTTTCATACAAAACTCGATCAGCTGTTTGGAAATTTGTATGGAAAGTCGAATTTTTGTATTTTTTGGAAAAGTCGTAGAACAAACGTAGTTGTTTATGATGTTAGTAATCTACTCCTGCTAAGTTGTTGGTATTTTACAAATAAGTCTATATACCTACATTATGTAGCTTAACTGTTTCTTTTTTATATTACAAATATTGGTAACAAAACCATCTATAATTTATTTCATACAGAATCAGTTGTTGCGAAATTTTAATCCTACATTGTATTTTAGGGTGACTTTATTAAATCACCAATGAAGGCATAAACTTTTTCTGTGAACCATAAAAACTTATTCATTCAACTAAGATTAATAGTGCGTAGTTTCTTCGCTAACTTTCATAAAACTTAATTGTCTGGAAATGACAATTTGTTGTTCGGTTTAAAACTTCCCTTTGTCACCTGCAGAGGGCGTGACCGAGCGAGCCCAGAGAAACGTCTTAAAAATATTGTGAAGCCGTCAATCCAAATATTTACTTACCAGAATCTTTTTATTAAAGTTGAATGAACGAAATGTTCTTTGGTCGTGTAAATCTTTTGTTGCCAATTAAAAAAAAGTGTATTTTAATGAGTGGAATTGGTAGAAATAGTTTATTTATTTCTCTAACCTTACGCCCACTAAGATTGCGTAAAAAGAAAATCACTAGCTACTTTGTAAATACATAGTTCTTTTATCCAAAGAACATAATTTCAATATTGTAAATTTGTGACATTAGGTGTCGATTACTGTTTTGTGGAATTCAAAGAAAACAGGATTAAACTGTTATTTCTTTCGTCTAAAATTAACAATTTTTATACCTACCTGTACTGTAGGTACTGTACGTACTGTACCTACTTATATTTTCGAAAAAGAAAAGTATAAAATTAAATATTCTAAGAAAATAATTTCTCAAGTTGTGACTTGAGAAATTATTTTCTTAATTAATTAATTGATCATCTTTTCCGCATGGAAATTGCATTTATGAAATTTTACCCAAGTACATCTTCGATTACAAATCATCAAACTTTCCTATCACTAGAAGAGTAGGCTCACCGATCACGTGACGCCCTCTAGTGGGTGAATGCTGAAACGTGTTAGTGCTGCCATCTAGGATCTTGTTATACTTTCAAGGCGTTTCATGCGAGCTAAAAGCATGCTTAACTACATAATGGTGTTTTGTAATGTCTGTGTTTGTAAAAAGAGGTCAGGCAGGACCTTTCATAAAATATTTTGTTTAATGCAACGTAGATGGCATTTGTTTTGCAATTTCCTTTTCTAAAATATGTACGTCTAAACCTCTTGTTTTTGTTAAACTGATGGATTTTATTGTTTTACTTTATGATAGTCAGCTAAGTGGATTAAAATAATAGGGGTGACTATGAAATAGCCAAATTTTTTCTTACAAACAGAGGCTCTCATATCTTCTATAATAAAATAAATTAAAATGAAATCTGTTTTTTTTCCTGAACGTTAAAAAAAAGTATCTTAAAAGTGATTTTCGTTCGCAGAAATTACCACTTAATTCGTTGTAACTTAGCCGATACTCATTTTTTTCACTTAACACGTGTGGCATTAGTTAGCTGAGTGTTTAAACATTTGTGCATAAAAGTTTTAAAACATTAGCGTTCATACCGGGTGTAACAAGACCTTCAACGAAGCCGAGGTCTACGTATTCTGTCCATCATCAGGATCATTTCTCTTCAAAATTATTGCTGGGAAACGATTTTGATTTTTGGTGTTAAAAAAACATTGCATACTTTACCACGCAATGTAACGCGTACAACAGATCGCGCCTGCGAGTGTATGCTACACAGCTGCGTGTGGCAGAGTTGAAAGGCAACATTTTTGTGCGTGCTCATGAGATGCGTCGAGTGACGACATTTTGAAGTCATTGTTTGTTACGAAATACTTAAAATTTTGATAATGTTTCATTGGACAAAAAGTAGGAAATAACGAATAAAATAAGATTTCATTAAAATTTTGAAAAAAAATGTTTGACTTTGACCTTCAATAACTTCGTAGCTATTGGTTTCCCAGGTATAGTCCAAAAGATAAAAATGATCCTGATGGTGGGCGGAACGCGTGGGCTTCGGCTTCGTTGAAGGTCTTGTTACACCCGTTAGTTGTTAAAGAAATAAAAAAAATGATAGTATGGAAAACGCGAATCCTTTAAAATTCTCCATTCAAAACGGCCATATCATACTTTAACCCCTAATATTTAAAATACCGTATCATCTCTTCGAACATACAAAAATATTTTATAATAAAAGTCTCATTAAAGCTAATAAGAAAACACAATATTTCCGTTTATTAACAAAAATGATTTTGCTCTATTCAAAATCAAGCTACTTATAATGAGAATACTCATCACACAATCAGTTAGCCATTTTTTTTTTTTTTTTTTTTGGGGCTCTCCACCTTAGGGGCTTTGAGCCACCCTCCCCCACGGGGGGGAAGGAGGCGGGAAATCCTCATTGGATACCACCTAGCCGGTTGCTACCGGACTAATCTGGTTATGTCAGACTCGTACTGACTAAAAACCGCCTTAATCTGGTTACGTGACCGGAAAGTCAACGAACCTTCATCCGGAAGCGACTGCCCTCCCTCAGGGGAGAGGACAGCGCAGACGTCACATTTCACCTAGGTGATTGTGCGTCGAGAGACGAGTAACAATTAAGCTGACTCCCTGAGGGGGATCGATCAGCCAGAGAGGGCGGGGGGTGACCTGAAGGGTCGGGCTTGGTGGGGTTTAATCGTCCTCCGTCGCCTCCAGGAGGAGGTTCAGGTCAGACGAAAGCTTGTTGGGAGGGTCCGTTAGGACCGATTTAGGTCGGCGGGAAAACGGGGCGGAGGAGGTAGGCGGGTCATAGACCGCTGCGGAACGGATAAGGGGGTTAGGATGGTCTCCTGCTGCTTTAAAAAAGCGTTCAGAGGCCTTACAGGTCCATTGCTGGAGGGTGGGAAGGTCTAGGTCCCTATGCAAGTCCGCATTGCGAACGTAGTAAGGAGCGTTTGCCGCTCTGCGGCAGAAAAGGTTTTGGACTACTTGTAATTTATCAAGTGTTTTTGGGGCGGCGTGAGCGAATACGGCAGAGGCGTATGTCATCACCGGTCGTATGCAAACCTTGTAGAGTGTTCGCTTGTTTCGGAGGGACATTCTACTATGGCGACCTAACATGGAGTTAAGTCGGTGAAGATAGAGACGGGCATTACGGGTCACTCTTTTGACGTGAGGCTCGAAAGTGAGTCTCTGGTCCAGAGTGACGCCGAGATATTTGGCAGACCTCTGCCAGGGGATGGATTTACCTAACATAGTGGGAGGTGGGTGATTGGGGTGCATGGTATGGCGCTTAGTATCGAAGTAAACTGCAGCGGATTTCTCCGGGTTTACTTCGATGCGCCATTTGCGAAACCATTGGCCTAACTTATTGATAGAGGACTGTAGCCTCGGAAGGATTGAGTTGACGTTTTGGCCTTTGCGATAAAGAGCCGTGTCGTCAGCAAAAAGGGATAGTTGAACGCCGTCGTTCGGAATGGGTATGTCATTTGTGTAGACTATGTACAGCAGGGGAGCGAGGACTGAGCCTTGAGGCACACCTGCTGTAATAGGGCGGGGGGAGGAGAGGGTACCTTCTTGTTTGAAACGGAAGGTACGGTGATGAAGGAAAGATGCCACTAACCGGACCAAACGCAAGGACAGATTTAGTCTGTGTAACTTGACGATTAGTCCGGTGTGCCAAACCTTGTCAAAAGCTTTGGCGACATCGAAAAAGACTGCTACTGTTTTATATCTTTTAGGATAGAAACCGCTGGAGATAAACTCGACTATGCGGTGAACTTGTTGGGGACATGAGTGCTTTGGCCTAAAGCCGTATTGGTGGGGGATGATCAAGTTTTCCCCGAAGAGGTGCTCTCTCATACGAGAGAGTACGCACCTCTCGAGGAGCTTGCCTAACGCCTTGAGGAGGCTTATGGGACGGTGACTGGTGGGGAGATTCGGGGGTTTACCCGGTTTAGGAATGCCTATTACGATAGCATCTTTCCAGGCGGCTGGAAAGTAGCAATGATCGAAACAGGCGTTGAAAATAAGTGTGAGATATGTTAGCACTTGGATGGGAAAGTGCTTAAGGGCCATGTTAGAGATACCGTCGGCACCGGGCGCCTTTTTGGGTCTGAGGTCTTTAATAAGAAGTCCGAGTTCGTCAGTCGAAACTGTCATACGGTCAGTATCGGAAGGCAGAGGTATGGAGTTAAAGGTGTTGAACTCCTCGTCTACCTTCCTTATGTGGGAGGGGTCGCACTCTTGGGTGCTAACAGAGCATTGGGCAGCAATACTGTCTGCGAAACATTCCGCCTTCTCATCGTCTTCGAAGGCTGTAGAGCCATCTGGACGGAGAAGGGGGGGGACATGGGTGATAGCATCACTACGGAGAGACCTAGCCACTCTGTAGTAGGCTAGGTGAGAGGGAGTGATATCGGCCATGAGATCGGCAAAACTATCGTTCCTAAACTCTGCGAGTTTGGTGGTATAAGTTTTTTGGAGTTGGTTGGCTTTACGCCTAAACTCAGGGGTGGGATACTTTGCCGCTCTCCGGAGAGCGGCGTTTTTGGCCCTTCTCAGGTTGCGCAGAGCCGGAGAGATGGCACTGTGGTTTTTCACAGGTACCTCTCTCGCGTTCTCAGCAACGGCTGATTGGACCAAAGTAGTGAGGGAGCTCACCGCACAGTCTATTTTATCCGTACTATCAAAATAGTCGGCTCCAATAGCGTACGGTGAGTTGTCAGCGTCCATAGCCGACGAAAGGGTGGATTTGACACCGTCCCAGTTGGTGATAAGTTTAGTGGGAGGGCGGGAGGGGTTTGGGCTTCCCATGATAAGGGAGACAGGGCGATGGTCTGAACCGAGATCGTCGAGCGAGTCAATCGAGTTCAGAAGGAGGGAGACACCTTTCACTATGGCAAAGTCAAGTATGTCGGGGTCGTGGTCAGCATTATAGGGATAATGAGTAGGGGCGTAAGGAGAGATGACATCTACGTCAAGAGCTTTGACTATTTCAAGAAGGCGGCGGCCGCCAGTATTGGTTTTAAAGCACGTCCAGTCCGTGTGCTTGCAATTGAAATCACCAAAAAGAATAACAGAGTCGCCTAAGGAAAAGAGCGATACGAAATCACTTTTAACGGGGAGTGTGCCTGACTGTATGTAGACGGAGGCTATGATAAGAGTGCGGTGACCCGTCATAGACAGTCTACATATAGTGGCCTCCATATTCTTGAGTGGTGGCGTAGGAATACTAGAGCAATGAATTGATCTCTTGAAGTAGATGGCAGTACCTCCTGAGGCGTCCTGAGTGGACGGAGGGTTTGGGAGATCGGCACGGTCATTGCGTACCATTGAGTATTTAGGAATCGTGAACCCTTTCCGGTCAGCGGGTTTGAGCCACGTTTCCTGAATAAGAAGGAGGTCAACATCTCTGTCGCGGACAAATTCCCTTAGTTCAGGTACTTTGTCGCGCAGAGAATGGGCATTGAATGAAACAAGCGAGATACCCTTTGGTTTAATACGACCGGAGGTGAGAGCCACGTTCGTATTAGTGGGACCCGTTTGGGTAGTGGGAATAGAGGGCGTACTCATAATGAGCGAAGAAGTGATTCGTGCTCGCAGATAGCCACCAGTTTTTCCTGGGGAGTGCGAGCTTTGCGGAGCTTACCCGCTAAAATGGAAATCTCCCCTAGGTTGATGCCACGAATTGCGTTCATTACAACGCTCATGTCATCGGCCAGGGAGGTCCCATTTTGCGGGAAGGGTGAAGGGACTGGGTTGGAGGCAGGAGCATTTTTGGAAGATTGCGCCTTGGGCGGCGGAGTGGGAGGGCCCCAAGCCGGCTTGGGAGCCGGGGGAGCGGGAGCTTCTCTCGACTTGGGAGCGAGAGGGAAGTGTTCGTTAGTACGGGGCGGAGGGCCTTTCGGTGTCTTCTTCTTATGAGAAGAGGACTTCTTATGAGAAGAAGACCCCTGGGCCTTCTTTTTGGAAGGTTGGGGTCGCGGGGCGCGCGGGCAGCCCTTGTAATTGGCAGTATGACCGACCTGGCTACACAGCACACAAGCGGGAGGGTCAGGGGAGTCACGAGTGCGGGAGCACTCTTTGGTGGAATGAGGAATAAGGCACTTAACGCACCTAGGGGGGGCTGAGCAGTTGGCTGCCGCGTGCCCATAAAGTTGGCAGCGGTGGCACTGTCCCGGAGTGCCGCGCCTATGCGGAGGCTCTACTTTAATCTCAGAAAGACCGCAGACCTTGAGGTCCTTGGCCCGGAAGAGATCGCGCGCGGAGGGTTGATTAGTCAATATGACTAAAGCGAGAGGGAAGGCTTTCCCCTTTCGGCTGTACATTTTGTGTACAGACTTCGCGGGAAAGCCTTGGGAAACGAGATCCTTGTGGATGTCGTCGTTGGAAATGTCGTGGGGCATGTTGCGGAGGACCGCACGTACCTTACGCTCTTCAGGGAGGGCGTAGGTGTGATAAGCCACTTTGCGAGTGGTGAGAAGGCGCGTGAGATTTCTAAAATCGTCACGCGTGGGAGTTTGGACCTTAACGGCTACACCCACGTTTTTGGCGTGGGTGTAGTGCACCTTTTCGTTGGTGCAAAGGGTCGAGATTTCCGTCCACTTGCTTACGTCACGGACGAAAACAGGCGGAGGGAGAGTGACCTTTACAGGCTTAGGGTCGCACCTAGTGTGCGGACGGGAGGGTGGAGGGGTGGCCTTACGGGCCGGGGCCGTATCGGCGGAAGCGTTAGTGGCTAGTGTAGCCGGGTCGATGTCTATTGACATAAGTGGGACAGGTGGGATGGGTGACGCGGGGGCCACTGAGGGCTTGGGAGAACGCAGCTTAGAAAGGCGCTTGCGTTTGTGGGTCACCGTTTGGAAATCGGTGAGAGTTTTAGAGGAGGAGGTCGAATCCGTATCGGATTCGGTTTCGGTATTTCGAGCCTGCGAGGAGGACTCGGAAGAAGAGGATTGGGAGGGTGAGGGAGAACGCTGAGAAGCGGTTCTCTTAGTAGGGACATTGGGGCCATTAATATCGCAGTCCATTGCGAAAGAAAGGGTCGGGGTTGGAGGGCGGGACGTGGGTTTGGGAGGTACGGGGACCTTTTGGGAGGTTTGGGATTGGGAGGGACGATACGCCGCCTTTTTCTCCGACAGCAGCTGGAGTATGGACTCCATGCTGCTTTCGGGGATTAAGGGACGTATGTCGTCGAGGCCGATTTACCTCAGTGTCTCAAGACGAAAGTCTATGACCAGTGTGTGTTGCCAGTGATGACTTACGGCAGTGAAACGTGGTCGCTAACTATGGGTCTCATAAGGAGGCTCAAGGTCACCCAGCGTGCAATGGAGAGAGCCATGCTCGGCATTTCCCTGCGTGATCGAATCAGAAATGAGGAGATCCGCAGGCGAACTAAAGTAACCGACATCGCTCGAAGGATTGCTCAGCTAAAGTGGCAGTGGGCTGGACACATAGCGAGAAGAACCGATGGCCGTTGGGGCGGAAAGGTTCTGGAATGGCGACCGCGCACCGGACGACGCTCCGTGGGTAGGCCCCCGACAAGGTGGACCGACGATCTGGTGAAGATTGCCGGAAGCCACTGGATGTGGGAAGCGCAGGACCGATCGTCGTGGAAATCCTTGGGGGAGGCCTATACCCAGCAGTGGGTGTCGTGCGGCTGATATGATGATGATGATGATGATGTCGTCGAGGGACAAAGGGAAAAAGGCCTGTGAGTCAAACGACTCCATGACCTAGAGTGATTCTACGTTACTATACTAGTTGCGATCGCGCAACACAAACTAGTTGCAACCGTGCAACGCAAAGCAAGACACACCCCTCGCCAGGAGGCGAGGGGGGAAGGGGGAGCGCGGGTTTTCCCTACTCCTATCAATCTCGCCTGGGCACACTACCGAGGGGAGCCCAAGTGAGGATGGAAGGTGAAGCAGGAAAGGAAGGGAAGGAACTACCCAGCAGAGGGGAAGTGTCACTCAGAGGTGCTCGGCCACCGGGAGGAACGCCCGGCAGCGTCCGCAGTGCCTACAGTCCGGCCCTCTTTGCAACAAAACCCGTACCGGCGTAGTCGGACAAGTTCAGCTGCCTTGAAAAAGGCGGCTGGCAGCCGCGTCCGTTCGACTGCACCGCCTTGATCGGCGTTACTCAGACTAACCACAGTTTGGCACCGTTAGGTTGTGGCAGAATGAGCCGCGGTCCACCCGCGTTGAAACTAGGAGACCGAAGAATCCGAATCGTGAGATGAGAGCGCAACGGAACGAGCGACACAGAACGTGACCGCTCGCAACGAAGGCAAAAATGGAAGTGTTGTCAGTTAGCCATTTAAACTTTTCTAGTTAAAACTAGTGGCTCTAGTTAGAACTAGTGGTTTCTAGTTAGAACTAGTTGCGAGTTGCGAGTCAATGTTCATTCAAATCACAGAACACAATGTAACTGATTCAAATCAGGACCGCAGAGCTAACCACACTGCGCACGAGTCCTACCCAAGTTGTACCACAACCACATACGATCTCCGCCGCTATTGTTACAATAGCTGGTTGGAGATCGGCCATACAGCCCTTTTCAGGGCTAGCGGGGATCGTAACCGCCCCCCAACTCGCCGCAGGGCACTTAGTGCTCAGGAGGACTGCGCGTGGTAAGACTCCCTAGAGAATGCCGGCCGATCGAGACCGCAGCACTGGTGTGCAGGCTGAGTCATCGCCGCCCAGTGCTGCGCCCCGACGCACACCCCAGCAACCGGCACAGCCGCTTACGCCAGCAGCAACACGCACCACTCCCATCACTGCACCATCAAGCGACGTAAGTTACGTCGCTACGCCCGCTACGTCCGCAGCTACACAAGCTCCGTCAGCCACTGGGCTCCTAGGCAGCAGGCTTATGCATGCGGCCAAGTCAACATCACCCCGCGTCAGATTTGAATCTGACGCCATGATGGTGGCGAGGCTTGCAAACTCCGGCTATCTGTCGGAGCGCATGGCCCGCTGGCTGGAAGCCTACGTAAGGCTCATGGAGTTTGAGCTGGGTGACGTCCCGGTACTTGCGCCGTCGGACGAAGTCGCACTCGAGGCCCTCCGCGCAATGGAGGACGTACCACTAACGCTCGAGCTCCCACGCGCCAAGCGCAAGACACGCCCGACGCCCACACCACCCGAAGGCAAGCGCATATGCGCCACACCCCAGGCCCCCAACGCTCGCGACCCGCGCATCCACCGGTCGCTGAGCACAGGTGACAGGCCATCACCAGCCCAAACACCCGCCGCATCATTGGACGCCCAACCCGCCACGGTGCCAACACCTTCGCCGCTGTATCAGACGCCGGCACCGCAACCGCAGCGAGACCAACGCCCACGCCGGGTCATCCCAGACCCGGCAAAGGTAACGACTCCACCGTCACCCGCACCCAGGCAGCAGAAGACAACTTTTGCGCAGGCCGCGGCTACACACTCGACCGCAGCAGCCCCCGCGCACCCCGCGCCACAGGCTGCCCCCACCGCCGCAACAAATTCTGCGACTACCCGCGGCCGGAATTATCCGCCGCTCGTGGTCGAACACCTACCAGAGTGGCCTAAACACATCAAGGCGCTGCAAGAGCGCCTTGGACGACCGCCCTCCGCGCGCCCCTTTGGCGTAGGCGTGCGCTTTTCTCCGGAGGACGGCGACGAGTTTCGGGTCATTCAGGCCTACCTCTCCGACCTGGAGAAACAGACCGGGCTGAGCTGGTATTCGTACGCCCTCCCCGAAGAAAAGAGCCTAAAGGTAGCCATACGAGGCCTGCCTTTCAACACTGAGCCCGCTGAGATCATCGCAGCACTGGAGGAGAAGGGATTTAAGGCGGAGCACGTCCGCCGCATCCGGGCACGAGCAGGACGCCCGGGCTGCATCTTCTTCGCCTCACTTTTGCACACCCCAGGCATCATCCCGGCCATATACCAGGTACCTGAGCTGCTGTACATGACCGGCATCACAATCGAGGCGTGGCGCGGGAAAAAGGGCCCAGCGCAATGCCATCGGTGTCAGGGCTTCAGACACTCATCCAAAGGGTGTCACCGCCCCCTAGCCTGCGTGCGTTGCGGAGGCCCGCACGCCGCGGCCGACTGTCCACGTGTACGCGCCTAATTCTGCACGCACGGGTGGAGGGGCGCGGGGCGATTCAACGGCGACGTCACGAACGCAGCGGCAACCAGAGCGCCGCGGGCGGCGGCCCCCGCCGCCCGCTTCATTCCATTTTTGATACACGGCAAACACACGCTCTCGCCACAACCGCCATTTTCATATTTGTAATTGTTTCTTTTGCAATATACTAGTGTATTTCAAAATATTAGTCTTTTAATTGTCTCATCGTTGACAATTTGGCGACCGTGACAGGACACGAACCTGCAATCTTCGGATATGGGCAGGGCTATTTTATGCTATACTCACAATTTCTATTTTTTTAACGTCTATTATTTCATTGCGATTACCAGCTACCTGTGTCTCATTCTGCTTAAAGCGCAGAAAATTTCGTTATTTTAAATCGTTATTGTTACCCACCATTTTGTTATAAAATAATCACCCGCAAACGTTGTTCGTAACTACATTTTATTAGTAGGTATTTATCATCTTAAAATTCATTTGCTTAAACGCACATCATTCCTTAGTGATTAAAACTAATTTCATACTTATTTAATTTAATTAACGATTAAAATTATTTCGTTAGCATCCCAATTATCAGTACCTAAAGTTATTACCCAAGTTTTAACATACATTGTCGTTCTATAGCCTACTTGTAACCGGGCGCGCGGCGCGTTTAGCTTAGCGCTTCCGCGAGCGATTCGCTTGCTGTGCGGTGTGCGCGCTCAGCTTGCTGGCCGGTGCTGTGTGCTCGGCGAGGGTAACGTGTAGTGGCGTGGGCTGCACCCGCGGCTGGTTGTGGAGTCTTCGGACGTTTCATCATACCGGTTAGAATTTTATTTACTTCTTACTTCATTGTTTGCGCCTTTGAACTTTACTGTTGTGTGTGCCTAATTTATTTATTTCAAAAATGTCACAAACGGAGGAATCTACAATTGCTGCTGCCGCCTCAGGCGATGAATTATCCGACTTACCAAAACTTATTAGACAGCGCGGTATAATTAAGGGGCGTTTAACTAGATTTACCGAGTATTTAAGTGTTTTGCAAAAGATGAAAACCTCTGAAATTTCTGGCGCAAAGTATAAAGAACTTGAGTTAAGAGTTAATAAACTGCAATTGTTGTTAAATGAGTTTGAGGAGCTGCAGAATAGAATTGATTTAGTGCATACTGACCCCGCGGAACAAATAAAGGAAAGGGATGCAATTGAAAATCTTTTTTACTCACACTTGTCAATCGGGCAGGATATTTTAGAATCTTGTCGAGTAAATGTTGAGCCTGCTCTGAATGAGACTAACAATACTGAGAATTCTATGGCAAGCTGTCAATCAGGCTTAATTAATTCTATTAAACTTCCTACCATAAGACTTCCCAATTTTGATGGGAACTATTTAAGTTGGTTGGAGTATAGGGATATGTTCGAAGCCATGATAAATAGTAATGACAACATACCTTCCATTAATAAATTCCATTACCTACGTTCGTCTTTGGAAGGAAGTGCTAGCACAGTAATAAAGTCTATAGAATTTACCTCGAAAAATTTTAGTGTCGCATGGTCACTTTTGTGTGACAGATACAGTAATCCTAACATTTTAATAAATAATCATCTTAAGGCGTTGTTTTCGGTTGAGAATATAACTAGAGAGTCCCATAGGGCATTAAGATTTATTATAGATCATTTTGCAAAGCATCTGCGTGCCTTAGAAACTTTAGGGCAACCTATTGACAAGTGGGATGCACTTATAATTTTTATTATAAGTTCAAAGTTAGATATAAACACGAGTAAAAAGTGGGAGGAGCACAAGTGCACTCTTAATGATCTACCTACACTTGAAGAATTTTATTCATTTTTGCGTGGTCGTGCGGACGTACTAGAAACTTCCTTTAGTAACTACTCGGAACATAGATCACGTGAAAATAAGCCTAAATTTAACAACAATAATTATAAAAGTCTTACGGTTTCGGTCGATAAAAAATCGAACATATCGTGTTGTCAATTATGTAAACAAAGTCATCGTTTGTACGAATGTAATAAACTTAAAGATATGTCTGTCGATGATCGGATTAATATGATTTCTAAATTGCAATTGTGTAAAAATTGTTTTCGTAGCGGCCATGACGCGTATCATTGTAATTTAAAAACTGGTTGCCGTGTATGTAAGAAAAAACACAATACGCTTTTACATAGACAATTACCCAGTACTAATTCTACATTTAATACGGAAATTTCTGTACCGTCCACATCTTCACAACAAATTACGCAACATGGGGATGGCATTTCTGGCCCACCAGTGACTTTGTCGGTGGCTACCACGGGTCAAGTGTTATTGTGTACCGCATTAGTGAACATAGTCTGCAATAATAAGACGTACACTGCTCGTGCGCTGTTGGACACTGGCAGTCAGTCATCTTTCATAACCAACAACTTAAAGAGGAGACTGGGGTTAGTTGGAGAATCAATTAATTCTATTAATGTGAGTGGCATAAATAATGTTTCTTGCAATATAACTGAAATGTGTAATATTAATATAAAGTCACGCGTTGGTTCTTATGAAGTGGATGTCAATTGTTTAATTATTCCGGTCATCACAGGTACTTTGCCGAATTCATTAATTAATATTAGCGAATTGCGTTTACCAAAAAACATTGTACTTGCTGACCCTACTTTCCATTGTCCCTCCGAAATAGATATTCTTCTTGGAGCAAATGTTTATTGGGAAATTATAAAATCTAAATTTATAAGGCTGGGTACACACAAGCCTGTTTTGCAGGATTCTAATTTGGGCTGGTTAGTTGCCGGACCCGTTTCAAAGCCGAAATTAGATTCAAATGTTAATTGTCATTTTAGTCAGGAAATTCTTGATTCCTTGGAAAGGTTTTGGTCAATTGATGAACTACCTCTTAATAAAAAATCATATTCTCCGGAGGAACAATTTTGTGAACAGCATTTTATAGACAATGTTAAACGTGGCCCTAATGGTCGTTTTTCGGTAAAAATTCCCTTCAAGGAAGTGCCGGAAGAGTCAATTGGGGAAAATTGGCATACATCGAAAAAATGTTTTGAAAATTTAGAAAAGAGGTTTAATAGACTTCCAAAATTACAAGAACAGTATAAAAAATTTTTAGAAGAATACGCTGATTTGGGGCACCTAGTTAAAGTCGAACGACCAAGTTTCGGACATTACATGCCTCATCACGCGGTAATTAAAGAAAAAAGTGAAACCACTAAACTTAGAGTAGTTTTTAATGCATCTTGTAAAACCGCCACCGGGAAATCTTTAAATGATATCCAGGCTATTGGACCTGTTGTGCAGAGTGATTTAATGTCTCTTTTGCTTCGTTTTCGACAATATAAATTTATTCTTATAGCGGACATCGAAAAGATGTATCGCCAAATAGAAATAGATACATCGCAGCGCCACCTTCAGTTAATTTTATGGCGTGATGGTAGGGACCAGCCCTTTGATATTCTTCGTTTAAACACGCTAACACACGGTACAGCATGTGCTCCTTTTTTAAGCACGCGATGTCTGCTGCAATTGGCACGTGAATGTCCTGACAGTACCATATCAAACGTCATTCAAAATTCGTTTTACATTGATGATCTTAATACAGGGGCAGATAGTGTAGACGAAATTAAACATATTGCTAATGGTGTAATTCAAGTATTGAACTCCGCTTGTCTACCTTTGCGAAAAATTCGCACTAACTGTCCTCAATTATTTGACGGCAATACTGATGCATCGTCATCTCTCGATTTAAGTAAGGAATCCAGCGTGTTGGGTCTCAATTATTCGCCAAGTGCTGATACATTACAGTTTTCCAAAGATTTAGAGCCAGATTTTGCGCACACAAAGAGATCAATTATTTCAGTTACGTGCAAAATATTTGATCCTCTTGGATTATTAAGCCCATGTGTTATAGTGGCAAAAATTTTACTCCAAAAATTATGGAGTGTTAAATTAGACTGGGATGAACCTGTTCCAGATAACTTCATTAAAGACTGGGTCAGGATTATTAAGGAATTTTCATTTTTGTCTCAAATACAAGTTCCAAGACGTGTTTTGTGCGATTCTCCATGCATTATTGACTTACATTGTTTTGTCGATGCCTCTCAACAAGCTTATGCTGCCTGTGTGTACTTAAGATCTGAAAATAGTGATAGAGTAGTAACTGTCCACTTGTTATGCGCTAAGGCTCGCGTAGCACCTATAAAACCTACTACAGTTCCACGATTAGAATTATGTGGTATGCTTCTGGGGGCACGCTTATGTGATAAGGTATGTCAATCATTGCGATGCAATATTCGTGATAAATACATTTGGACAGATTCGACTGTAGTTTTAGGATGGCTCAAGACGCAAACCAAAGATTTGAAGGCATTTGTTTGCAATCGTGTTAATGAAATAAAAGAATTAAGCAAGGGTTTCAAATTTAGGCATGTACCAACTGATGAAAATCCGGCTGATGTGGCTTCCAGAGGTGTCGACCCTAAATACTTACATTCCTTTTCCTTGTGGTGGGAAGGACCGTCGTACCTCAAGTCACAATTTTCTGAATGGCCTAAACAAACAGTACCTATACCCATTAGTGACAATTTGCCTGAAATTAAAACGTCCAAGGATCCCAGTGCAATAAAATGTAATATCGAAATAACAAATAACAGTATAATTCAATTCGAAAAATATTCTAATTTAAATAAACTTAAAAGAGTCTATGCATATGTACTACGTTTTATCAATAACTCGCGAAAGAATGATTCTAAATTTACGGGACCCTTGGATGTTGTCGAACTGGATAATTCGTTGAATGTTTTAATAAAGCAGTCGCAATTTGAATCTTATTCTACTGAATTTCGTAACATAGTAGAAGGCAAAGCACTACACCGTAATTCTAAATTACTTTCACTTAATCCATTCATCGACAAGGTTGGCATTATGAGAGTTGGAGGACGACTCCAAAACTCTGAATTTGAATATGATAAAAAACATCCTGCTATTCTAGACGCTAAGCATCACCTTACTAAATTAATAATGAGATATGAACACTTACGTTTGTTCCATGCTGGTCCTCAGTTACTCCTGTCTTCTATCCGCGAACGATTTTGGCCTATAGGTGGTAGGCTTTTAGCGCGCAGCACGGCCAAGCAATGCATAATTTGTACGCGATTCCGAGGGGAAACTCTGCAACCTATAATGGGAAATTTGCCTGCCGAAAGAAGTAATCCAACCTTCCCTTTTTACTCGTGTGGCACCGACATGGCGGGACCATTTTTGATCTCCAGTAGGAAGGGCAAGGGTAATCGTATTTCAAAATGCTACTTGTGTTTATTTGTGTGCTTCACTTCAAAGGCGGTACATCTTGAAGTTGTAAGCGACCTGACTACAGAGGCTTTCATCTTAGCATTGCGCCGATTCATATCTAGAAGGGGTAAGCCAGCTACAATTTTTTGTGACAATGGGACTAATTTCAAGGGCGCAAGCAATGAATTGAGAAGGTTAGTTAGGGCCAGTCGTCAGTCTATTGCCGAGTTTGCAACTGAAGAAGGCGTGCGTTTTCTCCACAGCCCAGCTTATTCGCCAAACTTTGGGGGTATCTGGGAGGCCGGGGTAAAGTCGGCCAAACATCACCTACGTCGTATAGCTGGTAACGCATCCCTAACGTTTGAGGAGCTCACAACGCTATTTGCACAGATAGAAGCAATTCTAAACTCCCGTCCACTCACTCCTCTCTCGTCAAATCCTACTGATCCTTCTCCTTTAACGCCGGGTCACTTCCTAATCGGGCGCCCTCTTACCTCATTGCCGTCGCCACCTGTGACTGCTAAATGGCCCAACAGATACGAACGCATCGAGCAGCTCAGACAACATTTTTGGGAAAGATGGCGGCGGGAATTCATCGCAGAACTTCAGCAACGCATCAAGTGGCGAACACGGCAACGGGAACTTCAAGTTGGGGACCTCGTGATCCTGAAAGAAGACCAACTTCCTCCACTTCAATGGCGGCTTGCTCGCATCAGTCGTCTATACCCAGGACCAGATGGAGTTAGTCGAGTCGCCGATGTCCTTACAAATAGAGGAACGATAAGAAGAGCAATCAACAAAATGTGTATCATCCCCACTACAGACGTTGTCGAAGGGACGAATGATCATCATACCCAATAAAGACAGCATTCACTGAATTCTGTAGGTGGGGTCAAACTTAACCTACAACTACCAAGAAGATAACTAAAGAAGCTTCAGCTACATTTCTAAAATTGCAGGTTGCCGATGGGATGAACAGCATCGTGCTGACCGTTAATGGCAACTTAAAGAATTTCTGCAATTCTTCTCTTGAAAGATAGTCTTTCAACGCCCGGAGGATGTACGCGCCTAATTCTGCACGCACGGGTGGAGGGGCGCGGGGCGATTCAACGGCGACGTCACGAACGCAGCGGCAACCAGAGCGCCGCGGGCGGCGGCCCCCGCCGCCCGCTTCATTCCATTTTTGATACACGGCAAACACACGCTCTCGCCACAACCGCCATTTTCATATTTGTAATTGTTTCTTTTGCAATATACTAGTGTATTTCAAAATATTAGTCTTTTAATTGTCTCATCATTGACACCACGCCCGAGGGCCGAGCCGGCGACCTGCGCGAACTGCAAAGGCCCTCACCCCGCCAACTTCAGTAGCTGCCCGGCCATCCGGAACGAAGCCCGCAACAAAAGAGCGGGCCCACTGGCCAAATCCGGCCCATTAACCGCGGCCGCGATTACCCAGCCCGAGGTAAGCGAGTCTGCCCCAGCCACCCTTATGGCCGAAGCCAACCCCGCCACAAACCGCGGGCCAGCCGCCCCACCCCCGCGTCCAAAGCGGAATAAACGCGGTAAGAGAGGGCGAGGACGAGGTGCGAGCGAGAGGGACGATCGCCCCCCCACCGATTTCTATAACTACCCGCCGCAGAAAAACGCCGGCCCCCCACCACCGCACACAGGGGGCAGCACTTACGCGCAACTGCGACAACCACCCGCCGGCTACCCACATCAGCCGGTAAACCAACATACAACGGGCGCCGGCGATATGCCGCCGCACGTCAGTCAGATGCTCGCCATGTTCTCGCAGAATATGGCCGAGCAGCTCCAAAATTGCTTCCATCAGATCCTGTCGGCACATTCCAGCCGCTGAGGTTTGTCCATTGGAACGCCCAGACGCTCACGGGCAAACGTCGAATGCTGCTCCACTTCCTGCAGGAATACAAAATCGACGTCGCCCTCGTGAGCGAAACGCGACTCGCCGCCACAACCTCAGTGCGCTTCCCGAATTATACCATCTACCGGCAGGACGAGGTATCGGACATCGATGGCCGCCCTCACCGAGGACTAATGGTACTTGTACATAGACGCATTGTACACCAGCCCGCACCCGCGGCTCAACTTACCACCTTTCGCGCACTCGGTGTCGACATCCATATAGCCGGCACCGACATCCGTCTCTACGCCGCCTACAAGTCGCCCACATCACGCTTCGACATGGGGGAGTTGAGAGGTCTGCTGCGCTCCTCCCCCACCATCATAGCTGGAGACCTCAACGCTAAACACCCGGCGTGGAATTCAACAGCCACAAATAACGCAGGTCGTATATTAATCAAAGACGCCACCCAACACTCATACGACGTCTTGGGCCCGGACGAGCCCACCCATCACGACGCGGCCACCGACACCGACGATGTCCTCGACATACTGGTCGTCAAGGACATCTCTGCGACCATAAACCAAGAAGTGATGATGGACCTGCCTTCGGACCACCGGCCTGTCATATGTACGTTAGACGCTTTACCAACCCGCACATCTTTGCCAGCCCCGCGCAAGCGCGTCGACTGGGCGCTCTTTCAGTCAACGCTTGCCGCCCACACTCCAACCCGGCCTATCAATTCCGCCACCGATGTCGAGGAGGCTACAGCGGACCTCACAACCGCCATCCAGGCCGCGCTTACAACCGCCACGCACGCCCGCCCGCCGACGGTTAAAACATCCTCTCTACCGTCGCGGGTGCAGGAACTTATCGTCGAAAAACGCGGCCTGCAGCGACTGTGGCGTCAAACTCGCTGCCCCACCACCAAGAGAAAGCTCAATGAAATGGTCGCTAAGGTAAAGTGCGCCCTGGACGACGCTGCCGCCCACTCCTGGGAGCGCCACATTATAGAGGTGGGCGACCATCCGCCATCCGTCCACCGCTTATGTAAGCGGCTTTACCGCACCGCTCCGACCACACCTCGCCCGCTGCTCCATCCCGACGGGCAGCCCAGATTCCGTGCGGAAGATAGAGCGGAGCTGCTCGCCGCTCACTTGGAAACCCAATTCTCACCGAATCCCACAACAGACAGCGAGCACGTAGCGGCGGTAGAATTGCACGTGAGTAACTGCCTGTCACGACCGCTTACCTCTACGGACGACCCGATTGTCTTCACTCCCCGTCAGGTGCAGAGAGAGATAGCCAGGACCAAGCCTAGGAAGGCTCCGGGCCCTGACGGGATCACCAATGACCATCTACGCCATATACCACCGAAGACCGTTGCCGCGATCACGCGGCTCTACAATGGGATATGCCGCACAGGACACTTCCCCGAGGACTGGAAGAAAGGTAGGGTGATTATGCTACCCAAACCGGGCAAAAACCACGCCCGTCCCGAGAACCACCGGCCCATCACCCTCCTCGCCACGCTCTCCAAGGTCCTCGAGAAGCTGCTCCTGCCCCATCTGCTGCCGCATATAGAGCCGCGTCCCGAACAGTTTGGCTTCCGTGCAGATCACTCAACCACACTTCAACTAACCCGAGTGCTCCATTACCTGGCAACTTGCATTAATAAACGTGAGCTCCCCGTGGCGGTCATGTTGGACATGGAGAAGGCCTTCGATAGAGTCTGGCACGAGGGCCTACTCTACAAACTCTCCATGTCCACCATCCCACTTCGACTGCTACGGGTGGTAGCCGCGTTTCTCCGCGACCGAGTGATACAAGTCGCAGTCGAAGACGCAACATCCGCCCCCCGCCCTGTCCGCGCGGGCGTACCGCAGGGCAGTTGCCTATCTCCAGCGCTGTACGCGGCGTTCACCAACGACGTACCTGTGGTGGGGGACGTCAAGCTGGCGTTATACGCCGACGACACGGCGTTCATAGCATCCTCCATACGCCAATACCACGCCGCAGCTAAAATCCAAGCCCAACTCGACGCCCTTCCGCGTTGGCTGAATAGATGGCGCTTATCAATCAACGCAGGTAAAACGCAGGCCGTATGTTTCGGCGGAAATACCCGCCTCCCGCCGCCACTCTCCATCAACGGCGTCCAAGTTCAGTGGTCGCCGACCGCTACCTATCTCGGCGTGACACTGGATCGCCGCTTGACAATGCGCCCACATATCTCAAAAACCATCGTGAAGGTAAAGACCGCCCGTTCACTACTGCAGCCCGTTTTCGCCAGTCGCCTCCCGCTCAAAACCAAGCTGGGGATCTACAAAACCTATGTGCGCTCTATCACCACCTACGCCGCCCCAGCTTGGTACGCGCTCGCACCGGAAACGCAGCGGAAACGCCTCCAAGTGCAACAAAACTTCGTGCTCCGCCGCATAACAGACGCGGCTAGGTACGTCCGAAACGCGACCATACACAGAGACCTGAAAATAGAATCAATAGATGAATTCGTAGCACGCCTGGCGCGCAACATGTTTGCCCGCGCCGACGCCTCCTCGCACGACCATCTTCGCAACATTGCGCCGACGTATGAGCGCCGGCAGGAGCGACGCAACCGCCCTCTACCCAGAGAGCTCGTAAACGCGCCGCCCGACGACATCCCCGCACCGCCCGCATCGCAAAGTGGCTCCACCTCGCGGTCGCCGCGAGACAACGAGCCCCCACCACCGCATTAACAAACAAAGTAACAAATTGCTTCCTACTTACCACAACATCGCATCGATTTCTAACTGAACCGCAATCCACACCCACGAGATAAAGGCGCTCCCCCCTCACGATAAGTCCACCGTCCGCTCGCAGGTCGCTCGTTGGGCCTCCCGAAAGGGTCTCACCCGGCGGGCTTGACCGCGCCGAGGACGGTCGGTGAAGAAACTTAGGGAGGGGGGGGGATGACCCCAATCGACCGCTCTGCTCTATGCAGGGTGCGGAATCGGCTACGGTAGAAATGGTGCAAACCAGTAACTACATACCCGCACGCCAGAGGGCGCGCGTGAGCTACTTACGGACTGATTCAAATCCAAATAATATACGCAGTCATAAGTTCTGTCACGCACAACCAACCTTATTATTTTCAAATTTCAAATATTAGCCAGAAATAGTCTGCTAAAAATAAAAACAAAATTTGCTTTGCACCGCTGACAAAAAGGTTGGTGTTATTTTTGATTTTTTTTTCTCAAAACGGCTGAAATATGTTTACATAATTATCTCAGCCATTTTGAAAAAAGAATTCGGGTTGCACGGGAGTGCCGGCAAAAGAGAAAACTTAAATATTCACTGTGCATTTTTGATATTTTGGAATGGTTAGGGAAGAATTTTGCACGAATTGCCGTCTTACGAATTTACTCTGCATTTGAATTTACGAATACAGAACAGTATTGTACGAAGGTCTTATCCATAGCTTGACAGAAAATCTAGAGTTTTACATTGAATTAAAAAATTTGCGCGTTGCTATGGTGCCACAAGTGTTTACGTCTTGAAATGACGCGCTGCCATTTTCTCCGGGCCCCGTAGAAAGAGAGGGGGATACTTCCGCCGCCGGCTGTCTACGCTACATCCGTCTTACGAATTTTCGATCAGGGTCACGTGAGCCTGACTGACGCAGGTTTAACATTTTTACCCCATTACAAAAAAAGTGTACAACGCCGCTAAAGAAGTTTTCACGTCAAAAACTGAACTGACCAAAAAATTCTAGATAATTAAATTATCGAACCTGCCCATAAAATTTCATGAGAATCGGTTGAGAAATGCGACCTGTAGAGGAGAGGAGAATGACAGACATCCGGACAGCGGGGCATTGCCCAAGCTGAAGCGGAGACGATTCGCTCGTGCTTAGCGCACGTCAATTATAAAGACTTGTAATATATTTACCTTACGATCACATCCTGTTTACCCAAAAAAGATGGTAGTCAAATGCTTGCCCAGTTACAAATAAAAAAAAACACGTAAGACTATAGCTCTACCTGCGTCTTAACGCGTAACTTAACACTATAATCTAGGCGTTACGCAGATGTGGCCAACACTTTAAAGTGTTAATTTACAAACGACATTATTAAATATATATAATACTTTAGCTAACGTGTAGTTGGACATTACCATCAAAGTTAACGTTAACGCAGGTGGAGCCGTGTCATTAAAGTGTTGGCCACATCTGCGTAACGCCTAGATTAATGTGTTAATTTATGCGTTAAGACGCACGTGGAGCCATAGCATAAACGAGAGTTAACGAAGTTAAGTAGCCGAAAGTTAACGGTACTTTCAAAGTGACGACAAAATAGTCCGTCCACTGGGTAAGTGAATGGGTTTTGATATACCTAATAAAGCCACACCCGTGAATGTTTCTGGTACTTACTTAAATATAGAATTATCACAAGAGGTAAACAGACATTTTATTATGACTCATAATACGATGTTTGTTTGTTGCATTTTCATGTATATTGTGGACATACACACATAATACCTACCAATTCTAGAATAAAATTAATGAAAACTTAAAACAAATAAAATAGAAATAATGAAGATTACTTAATATTTATGGAAAAAAAATACGAGTAGGTTTGCATACATTTCTTTTCATGCATGCAAGCATGATAGAGTGAAACACCGTAGCTAATGAAAAATAGATTCATTGAACTCATGGCCTACTACGAAAAAAATGGCGACAATCGGACACTGTTCGTCTTTCGATTTTTACACTTCATTTGACATGCCTAAGTTATCGCTAACCATCACTTTTTAAAACGTGAAATCCATGCGACATGATAGCAACGATTAGATTTGCTAATGTGTCTTTGTCTTTGTCTTGGGGAGGCTTTTATCTGCGGACCTTCAAGTCGCGAGTGAATAGGTATCTTCTAGGCAAGAGCGTTTCATCGTAGATCGCATCATCGCTTACCATCAGGCGTGATAGCGGGCAAGCGCTTGCCTATCTATTATAAAATTAAAAAAAAATAAAAACCCGCCTGCATGAAAAGACAAGTCAACTGAAAAGATGGAAACAAGATTAAATATTAAAGGCAACATTATAACATGCAGTCGGAGGCATGCATAATGAAAGTGACATTATTAATGATTTGAGTTATATGCCTCCGACTGCATGTTATAATGTTGCCTTTAATATTTAATCTTGTTTCCATCTTTTCAGTTGACTTGTCTTTTTATGCAGGTGGGTTTTTAATTTTTTTGATTTTTTTTTTATTTCTTTTTAGTTATTATTTATTACAATCATGATATACCTTTTTGAAATCCTTATAATGAGCCCTTTGATTTGACATCCATATTGCAGTATCGTAAAAAAAAAACCACTACGTATAATAGCACCGTGCAGCCGCCATGTTGGTATTTTTATAACGCCACTTTCTTAGGAACACTTGGACTGGCAAGACAAATCTAATGATATGTTAATCATGGAAATCCGTTCAGCCGTTTAAAAGATATGAGGTAATAAAGAATATTACATACAAACACACATACAAACATATATACAAGATACGCGCGAAAAACATAACCCTTTTGCAGTCGGGTAATAAAAAGGCTTACTTGGAACGGAACGAACATCGTCCGTTCATCGTAATTCGGTTTTCGTAGTAAGCCGTCTCAGTTCAATAGCATTCAAATTCCTAGTCAGTGACCTACCATTAGCCCTGCCAAATTGCCCCAACGTACGGCACATACATTGTGTCGTGGCAGTTTGTTTGTAAACAATCAGCTTAGTTAGGAGTTGATGGCCACCTGTTTAGATATGGCGATGTTAGCCCAATCGTTGGCTGTTGTTAAGGTCGTGTCATAAACATTGCTGTCTCTGACACGACCTCAACGATGACAATAACAAATAAAAATAACAATAAAACCGACTTCAAAAAACCTACCTATAAAAGGCAAGAAATAATATATGTAATAATAAAAACACGTCTATTGAAGTCGGGTGGGGCTGGAGTAGAAATTCCTTTTTTTTATTCTAAAAGCCCCACCCGACTTCAATAGACGTGTTTTTATTATTACGTATATTATTTCTTGCTTTTTATCGGTAGGTTTTTTGAAGTCGGTTTTTTGTTTTTTTTAAACAATTTTTTATTTTTTTATTTTTAGTGTAGGTACCTTTTGTATTAGGTAGTGTAGGTATATTATTTAGGTAGAAAATTCGGCTCAGCCAAACGTGAGTTAATCGCGGAGAAACATACATACATGCGGGTCAAACTGAGAACCTCCTTTTTTTAAGTCGGTTAAAGAACTACACTTAAGATATCCCTTTTCCAACAAAAAAATAATTATCTTATTCAGTTCATAAACAAAGAAGTTATACGACTGATCATCGAGGTAGTTCACACAAAATCATACTATTTTCGTACTTTTTTCAAGATTACTTTACAAGTACTGAACCGATTACAAAATTTAAAAAAAATGGGACCAACTTGGGAGTTTACCTAATGTAATAAAGTTTGAATCATTTCAATCGGTTCAGCCGTCTTCGAGTAATCGGTGTACATACAAAAAACAAAAAAAAACGGGTCTAATTGAGTACCTCCCTTCTTTTGAAGTCGGTAAAAATTAGACAGCATATCGACGGCGAAGTGCCACTACCTCCTAACTGTTAAATTCCACATAAACTGGGAGATTTTACTAAAACATGCGAATGATGCCTTTGAATTCAAAATGTTAAGAAAATTAATTTCTCGAAAAAGAGTCAGTTAGGAGGAATTGGTACTTCGCCGTCGATATTATATGCATGTGTTGTCTAATTTTGCAGACAGCAATAATAGAATAATAAAGACTCACGTCCCCTTATTCTGAAATGTAGACTGAAGCAACTTGCTTAAAACTTATGCCGTAGCTTTTATTTGCTGAGAGAAAAATAGACAGTATTAATTTTAAGCCAGGTTACTTTAGTCCACGTTTAAGAATAAGCGGGATAGGTAGAAAGTTTCAATAAACTTATCGCTTTATCGGTTAGAATACAATAGAAGGGTTCTATACCCTTAGACATGTTTTTTAACATAATAATTGGACTAACGAGATAGTAGGTGTTGATTCGTTATATTTTTTTTATGAAATAAATACCTAATCCTATGAGATTATTGGAATATATAATCAAGATTTATCTGATCTTAATTGGAAAAATATAAGTAGACCAGAATCTCATGAAACGGAAGTGAAATTATTTTTACTAAAACACTTGGTTGTCGCGTTACAAAAGTAGTTAACTGTTGTCATACAAAAACAATAATGACAATGAAAGTAATTTTATGACTTTCTCAACAACCACGTGTTTTTTTATAATAATTTCACTTCCGTTTCATGAGATTCTGGTCTACTTATATTTTTCCAATTAAGATCAGATAAATCTTGATTATATTTCAATAATCTCATAGGATTAGTAAGTATTTATTTCATAAAAAAAATATCTAATAAGCATTAACATAATTTAATTTTTATTTTTCCTATAAGATTTTTGAGATAGTTCAGAAGAATTTTCTTTCGATATCTACCAAAATTACAAGAAATTTTAATATTTTCTTGTTAAATTCTCAAGACTTGACAGAACTTGTCTACCCCATGTAGAGAACCACTGTAAGATTTTTTATCGATTTAAAAATAAAAAGATAAAGGAACTTATATATTGTCTGAGAGTTTCATGTCTTAATGGGTTTTAAAGCCCAATTAATTTCCAGTAATCAAAACTAAACCGATGACGTACGTGGAAAGTCAAGTCTATAAATAATTAATTTAGGTAATGAATTATCAATTATCAAGAAAAATGCGGAGTTCACAATGTGTCAACTAGGGAACTAATTTATACATTGCATTAATTGATTTGTTTCTGTATAACTATTGTCCTTAATATCTTATACACTTTAATAAAGTTGAAATAATATCTATTTTAGAATACAACAGAAATGTTTAGTAGACCAACACAGGATCCATATTTTAATAGATTTGTCACTCTGTTACCAATTTATGGAAAATAATAAGATTGATGTGTGTGTTGTGTGTATTCGGAACTATTTTGGCTGTTTTATTAAGTGGAGAACAGAAAAACATTTTCCAAACATACTAACTTTTACTTCATTGAATATTATACGCATTTTTATCACATGAAGAAGTATTTTAATTTAATTAAGATACACATGCTCTTAGCTAACGTCCTGACTCCTGGAAGCAATTTTGAAAATAGTAAACATTTTGAAATTTTTCAATAGTTTGATTCCAGTAATGAATAAAAAAATAAGAAACTATTTACCTATGTTAATATTTAAAAAAAATATTGCAGGATATTAGATAAGAGTATATTACGTGTTATTTAGCGTATGTTTCATAAGAGTTCATTAAGTCGTTTTCTTCTGCAAGAGCCCAATAACTTAGTATGTTTGGAAAATGTTTTTATGTTTTTTTTTAACCAGTAGCTGCAATGTAATAATATTGTATATATATTTGGAATCAGCTCAAAAAGCACTTTCATTCGATAATTGCACACGATGGGTTTTGGAAAAAAACCATTTGTATGGAATTTTTGGTCTTCCCTTTTTGGTCTTTTTTGTAAAAAGAATGTTTTATAACTCCTTCCCATACAAAAATCCAAGATGACCGTTAGATTATTCAGAAGGTTCACCCTGCCAAAGGATATCCCACCCCTCGATTACCTTACGCCGCCGTATATTGCTCTTTATGTCCGCTCATTCCTCTACGATCCACCGACGAGGCTCCACCGGTGGATCAAAATAAATTTTTTTCCTCTTCGATCCACCGGTGGATCGAAAGATATTTTTTTAATCGTGGATAAAGATCGTGAGCAGATGCTACTATAAAACTAAACAAAAGAATAACACTCAATTCTAAAATTACTTTTGCAAATCTAATTTCTGTTTGATTAAGTTTTTTGCGAGATGGTCCCATCTAATTTTCACATTTACGTACATCATTGTTTCCTCTGCTCTTCTCATATGTTGTAATTTGTTTTTGATTAAATATTTATTTCCAAAATGAATTTCGTGATCTTACGTTAGAGTGATGTTACTTTTTCATTCATTTTTCCTAAAGTAATAATATTATACGTAATATGTACGATTAGCAAAACAACGCTTTCGTAAAGTAAAGACATATAGAACCAACAGTGTAGGAAAAGAAGGTAGTGAACCCCGATAGTAAATCCTCAGTATACGAAACTTTACAGTATGATAAAGTATCATAAATGAAACATATTTTTAAATTATCCAAATAGTTTTTTTTTTGGATATTTGTACATAGGTTTTGGTTCATACTATATTACATCCCTGCAAAGTTTTATCGACTGAGGATTTAATGTTGGGGTCTCCATACAAAAGATCGCTTCATTTCCTACACTACAATGGTTGTAGGAAGTGTCCCCAGCTATGTCTGAGGCTGACTAAATGACGCTTTCATCATCATCAGCCATTTTAATATCCTCACTGCGGGGACACAGGCCTCCCTTAGGTCTAGATAAGAAGATGAGCCGTAAGCCATCACGCGGGCCCAATGCGGCTTGGTAGGTAGGGTGATACAACCATTTTAGGGTTCCGTAGCCTAAATGGCAACTAACGGAACCGTTATAGATTCGTCATGTCTGTCTGTCTGTCTGTCTGTCCGTATGTCACAGCCACTTTATTCCGAAAGTATTAAGACTACACAGTTGAAACTTGGTAGGTAGGTAGATGTATTCTGTTAACCGCTTAACGAATTTTATACAAAAATAAGAAAAATGAAAGTTTTGAATGAAAGAAACTTTTTCTTCAAACCAACACATGTTGAGTGTTTAAAGATAGGTCTTTAAAAATGACATTGAGGTTCCTAAGACAACTTTTTCTCCTCAAAGTCAACCGTTTGAAAGATATACACCGCCAAAGTGATAAAATGTGTGTCCCCCCCCCCCCCCCCTTTAACTTTTGAAATAAGACAGTGAAAAATCAAAAAAAATATATATGATGTAGATCTTAATAAACACTTTCAACGAAAATTGGTTTGAACGAGATATAGTAATTAGTTTTTGAGATATAGCACATTTTCCAAAACAGCAAATATAACTTTGTCATTCATACCAACACTGTGAAAAACAAAGTTATTTTTTCAGACGAAAAATGATAGGTGGTATTAAATATGGTATGGTATAAGGTAACTATGGAACCCTACGGCGCGTGGCCCGACACGCACTTGGCCGGTTTTCATTATTATATATCTTTTATCAACAATATTGCGATAAAAACCATTCATTCATTTAATTGGGCTGCCATCCTGTCGTGCCTGCGACCGCATCGACGATTTTTGTCGAAGTTTTGCAACCACAGCGGTCGGTCGCCTTGCGGTGGTGCGGGACAATTAAGCCCTCACGCCGTGAAGTGATGATAAAATTTAAAAACCCGCCTGCATAAAAAGACTGAAAAGATGGAAACAATATTAAAGGCCTGGGCACACCGGCTGCGTAGACACGCGCGTAGTCACGCGCGTAGTGACGCGCAGCAAAGATACCTACACGTGCGTGTTCGGTGTGACGTCCAATAGGGAATGCCATTGAGTACAACGTCACGAGCTGCAATGCGTAGGGTTAAGCATCAGTCTACGCGTTACGCAAGCGGTGTGCCATGTCTCATAAAGTTTCAGACATTACAACGTCATGATACGTCTACGTGCACGCTTACGCATTCGGTGTGTTTCGCCTCTAAATATTAAAGGCAACATTATAACATGCAGTCGGAGGCAGGCATAAAGAAAGTGACAATATGAATGATTTGAGTTATATGCCTCTGACTGCATGTTATAATGTTGCCTTTAATATTTAATCTTGTTTCCATCTTTTCAGTTGACTTGTCTTTTTATGCAGGCGGGTTTTTAATTTTTTTTAATTTATTTTTTATTTATTTCTTTTTAGTTATTATTTATATGATATTCTTTTTTGAAATCCTTATTTGAAACCCATATTGCAGTATACTAAAAAAAAAAAATGTCCACTACGTATAATAGCATTGTAAAAAAAACTAACATGGAGGCTTCCATGTTAGTTTTTTTTATAACGCCACCTTCTTAAGAACACTTAGGCTGACGAGACAAATCTAACGATGTGTTAATCATGGAAATCCGTTGAGCCGTTTGAAAGATATGAGGTAATAAAGAATATTACATACAAACATACATACAAGATACGCGCGAAAAACTCTTGCAGTCGGGTAAAAATAGGTTTGATGTTATTATCGATTGTTTATTTTTAAGGTCATTTTATGTGCAACCAATTAGCATATGTTCTGCAGAAATGCATTTTAATGCCTATTTAGTTTTTAAATAAAGATTGATATGACATTCTAACTAGATTTCATACAGCTAACGTTGTATTCAGAAAATCGGGAATACAACCGCAGGTACCCTGGTTACTTAATAATATAGGTAAGTAACTTATCACATGACATGAGACACTGGGTGCATTTCAGAAGACCAATCGCTAAGTCATCGATAACCACAGTATACATTTTAACCATGGAAAGTTATTTTATTTATAATGTTTAATATTTAACTTTCCATGTTAAAAATGTAGTCTATGGCAATCTATGATTCAGCAATTAGTCTGCTGGAATGCACCCACTAACACATAAAATGAAGTAGCCAATAATATCTCGTTTTACACAACTTTCAGCACCTCCCTGAATTTTTCCATGCAAGTTCGAACAAAACTCTCTGATATGACTAAATTAACTGAGAAAACAGGGCACACTTTATATTTTATCAATTACTTTTCAACTCACAACTACAAAAGTCTGAGTAGGCGTCAAAGCATTTCTGTGTTGCCGTAAACCCTGCCGATTGTGGTTGCGGCAAAAATTGACGGTTGCCGGGTCAAACAGACAGAGTGGCCTCGTATCACGTGGTCGCTACGCTACCGTTAATAATAACTTCATTCACAAGTTTAAACGTAGAAAAACAAACGTTGAAACGCGTGAAAATGTTCACGCTTTCAATAACTTTTTCGTGTGAAGTGTTTTGTCAAACTGAGACAAACAAAATCGGGTCAAACTGACGACGTGTTTTCGTCTAGTGTCACGTGGTCACTACCGCTAATAATAACTTCATTGAGAACTTAACGCTCGTTACCCTAGAAAAACAAACGCTGAAACATGCGAAAATTTTCATGTTTTCATTAGATTATGTCACATTCAATGACTTTTTCGTTGATTGTGTTTTGTTTCGCTGTTTGTTCCAAAGTAGGTACCTAGTATTAAAATGAGTTTGCGACCGTCATCATCAGCAGGAGGTATTCAGCAAAAGCTTTGGTCAATCGGTTAAAGTCTTCGTGTTTACGCCAAAGTTAAACTAAAGGTTTTTCGATAAACCTAAATAAAAAGCTGTTTTTGTCGTCAATAACCCGATGACTACGCACTGCAACTTACTTTGAGAATTTTCTTAAAGATAACCGTACTGTAGTTATGTTTATTTCTTGCTCTATAAAGTGTTAGCGACTTTACAAAATCGCTTGCGAGCTTGACCAAAGTTTACGCTTTTGTTTAATTGTGTGGTTTGATTGACAGTGATTACAATAATATACTTGTTGAAAAAATTGAAATCACATTAATGGCTCAAAAATAAATTCAAGTTCTTATAAAACATTAATATTTGAAATCAAAGTAAGGGCGTTGCATAATGTATGAAAAATTTAAGACTATAAATTGTTTATAATATTTTTAGTGATATTATATTACTTTAGAGCATCTATTGATCTTTACTAAAAGTAGCAATTAAAGTGTATTCTGTCAAAAATATGTGCACAGAATTGCTAAATTAATTATAAGAACCTGTTCCACAAACTAGTAAATCTTGATCACAATAATTTCATAATGATTTTTTTCATTAAATGAATGAATTTTCTGCTTATAATTTTTATACTTATTCAAAACTTATTAGTCTTTATTATTTGTTTTAAAAATATTATACTTTTGCTAGTAAAGTATTTCAATACTGTGGAGAACGCTATAGTCCATTTCAGGAGTTTTTAATTTGATAAGTTAAAATAAGTAGTTACCTATTATTTGGCATCTAAGTTGCAAGGACCAAACGGCACGTGGAGAGCAACAAGTGTTCCTGATTTAGAGTGGCGCAGCATAGACTAGATAGAGTAGCGAGACGGGCGCGTCATTTTTCCGCGACTCGCGACTGTCTTGGCGACGTAGGCGGCGCCGCCCCGCCCACCGAGAGACACGCCTACTCGCCTTTCTTAAGAACACTTCCCAGCTTTCATCCAAGTCTCTACACAAACTTTTTACACGAAATAGACCGGTAGCAATGCCAAATCAAGTGCAAACGTGTCGAATTACACTGTTGCGATAGAGATCAATAAATCTGAAATTAGTTGCACTAATACGAATAGACATTAGGTGATGTGAATGTCACATTTTGTACGATATGATCATAACCTACTTTAATAATTATTTAACTGGTTCTGTGTTGTATTAAATTAACTCGAAACTAATAATACTAAGTTATGTTTAGTTTAAAAAGTTATTGAAACTGCTGAAACTTCAGAAAGTTAAGCAGATATTCAGCCATTATAGATGTCTCACTCGACACTCAACGGAGTGTGCGAGAAGAGCGAAATATGCAACAACGCTTCAAAACGAAAAAGCTCATAATATTTCCCTTTCAACAATGGATCCAAACAAAAATATTTAATGGCACAAAACTTGCGCGTGTCTCGCTCGCACGGGGCTACGTGGTGATACGTGCAAGCGGGAGGAAAACGACGCGCATTTTCCCGACAAATGAAGCGTGGCCAAACCGCAGATTGACCGCAGAGAATGGAGGCAACGAGTGACAGAATGGCGGCGGTTCAGTAGTAGAGAGTCGCGCGGGCAGCGAGCACGCACGCAGCCTCCAGCTGACTGAGTCTGAGTCACTCGCCGCGAACCGGCCGCGAGTCGCGCCACACGGACTTGGGGACTTACTAGCGTGTTTACAACCAGCCTTGACGCGCCGCGCGGGAAATACCTACGAATAAATTAAATCTCAGCTGATGTTGACAAGCAGGTACATACGACCGTGTGCTTCCGAGAACTCCGGCCGGAACCTTTGACACGAATGCCTAAGATTTCGAACAGATTCGCTCTAAACTTTGTGAAGTTTGTGACTCATCTAAAATGACGAAAGTTAAGTTGAAGCAGATTTCTTCAAGGTCTGTTGCTAAACTAGTGCGTTAAGTAAATCAAGGAAAATATTTCTAAAGTTGTCATCGTAGCGTACAAAAGGACAAAGGTTATGAGTGTAAGACATTGTTTACGGCGTAATTTTAAGTGTCTTAAGCCAGAAGGGGAAAAGATTTGAAATAAGGAATAAAGAGCTGCTCGTCCGATATTGAAGACTGAACTTAGAAGTATAAAATTGAAATCCAAAGAGAAACTAATCAATTATTTAACTACGGAAATACATACGTACCGCATCATCGGCGTTTACGCGAAGTTTAATAAGCATTTATTAGCGATACGTGGGAAGAATATAAATGTAAAAGTGTAAAGACTTATATCATAACGTTCTAAGACAACTTGTGATCTCGTGATAGTTCCGAAGAAAATTGTCATCAAAGTGACCTTGTGTGAGGAAAGGCGATAGTTTTGGGTGGTTAGTTATCCATTGCTGAGTCAGTGAGTTGTGTGCAGCGGGGGTACCGACGGCGGCGTGTGATGGTGTGAAGGATGCACTTGCCGTTCGAGACCCGGGGCCGGCGGCGCCGCGACATGGCCGATCTTGAGCCGTGGTGGATGCAGAACATCATCGACGAGACGAGGGCTGAGCACCCGGACTTAGGTAGGACTTTATTTATTAACCCAAATCGGAGCGCTAAGTCAAAAAAAAAAAAACACTCTACAAAAACACACAAAGACTCTTGCTAAAATGTGCTCTACATCGGGATGGCTAACAAGTCGATCTTTGGAGACAGTGCAGTCAATCGCGAGTGACATAACAAAAACTGCTTTGCTTGTGGGAGCAAAGCATGTAGCAACCGAACGGTGCGGGAGACGGGTACGGCGGTTTTGTAGTGAAAAATACCCCAAAAATGAAAATGCTTTAAGTCGATCTCAATAGGCCAGGAAATTTTAAATTAGATCGCAGCCCTCGACAAGTTGGCCACCCCTGTTTCTCATCCATAAACTAAGGTAAAAATTATTCCAACTTTAATTTTTTACAAAATACTAAAAGCTAGCGCCATTTATTTATAAACAGTGTATAGTATAAGCATTGCCAAGTTATAAGGTGTTTTGTCACTTTTACTTAAAAATGGCATGCAAATTATATGAACAACACATCTTCAACTACACATAGTGACTATAAACCTGTTAAAACTAGATAAATAATATTTATTTCGTATGAAGCATTTTCAAATTACTTACGAGTATTTACCAAACACAAAAAATTCAAACATGTAGAATTCAAAGACGAAACAACAATTCCACCAATTAAACATTTTTCATATTATTTACTTACGAGCATTTACATAACACAAAGAATTCAACAAAATCGCAGGTTTTTCAGGTTTGATTGCTAGGAGGGGGGTGGGGATACCTCAAAGAAATAAAAAATACTTAGTGTAGGGCTAGTTTCCGCCTGACTAGCTAGTAGCTATCACCATCTCACTACCACCGTCTTACCTAAATCTGACGCCATCAAAGGTATGGCAAAATAATCAGTTCCTCAGTGGTTAAGGATTCCAGGTCTAATCGTCTCGTAACATCTGATGAGATAAATGCCACGCAATAAAGCGTTGTGGATAAAAAAAAAGAAAATAATCATCAATTTGGACTAAAATTTCTCTAACAAAAGACTTCAACGCACGTCTTTATGCACATACGTAAATCTTTTAGTTGAAAACTTATATTATTGACTAGTACTACTAGTACTGCCTATTAGTACATACTAGTACTACCTATATTACAAACAATATTCTTATAATAAAATTTATTGCCTACTATACTTTCTTACTAGCTTCTGCCTGTGATTTCGTCCCAAAAAATTAAACTTTGACATTTTATTGTATTGTCCATCAACTATTTTTAATGTCCCTACTGCTGGGGCACATATCTTCCTTATGAGTGGATAAGGAAGATGGGCTAATCCACCACCCGGGCCCAATGCGGATTGTTGGGTGTTAATGACTGCAAACGCACCTGGGACCAACGGCTTAACGTGCCTTCCGAAGTACGGAGGAGCTCGAGAAATTAAACTTTTGGTCACCCATCCCATGACCAACCCTTGAGAAAGTAACTTAACCTCCGCAATCGCTAGCCATAAAATCTTTTCAAAGATAGTAAGATAGTAAACATCTGCTTCATTATATTTATAATAAAATAGTAATAATACGACCTGTGTGTCTCTGTGGTCTAGTGGTTCACCCACCCGTGTAAGACGCAGGGGTCCGGGTTCGATTCCCAGTGGGGGTAGTATTTGTACTCGATTTGGTTGGTGGTAGGGCTTATTTTAAGTCCGTCTGGCTAGCTACCACCATCTTACCTAAGTCTGACGCCATAACAACAATTTCAAAATTGTTGTGTTCCGACAGTTAGAGGTATAAGATAGCTAGTTCCTCAGTTGATAGGATTCCGGGTGTAGTGCGCTTCCATCTTTGGCCTTATCGTCACTTAACATCAGACGAGATGAAAGCCAAGCACTACCCCGTTGTGCATAAAAAAAATGTAAAAAAAAATGTATTGTAATCCTTACTAATATTATAAATGCGAAAGTCCGTTTGTTTGTTTGTTTGTTTGTTTGTTTGTTACGCCTTCACGTCCTTACTTCTGAACCGATCATTATGAAATTTTGCATACACGTTGTCAGGGGTACAGAGAAGGACATAGGTTACCTTTCATCCAGAAAAAAAGTAATGTTCCCGAGAGATAGCAAAAAAACTTTCGACGCAGACGAAGTCGCGGGCGGAAGCTAGTAGAAAATATTCCAAATAACAAACTTTTGGGATGATCAAACAAAAATTAAGATATCAAAGTATGCGAAAATAATTTCTGATAAAGAGCTAAAGAATGTTGCTTAGATACGAGACAGGTATCTATAGCATCCTTTTAGCGTTTCACAGGAATAGCAATAAAATCCTTATCCGACGTGGACTCGTATGAATCAACAATTTAATGGCAACAAGATAAAATTTGGTAAAATTAAAAAAAAATGCAAAACCACTATTCGCACTGACGTCCATTATACAAGTACTTGTATAATGGACGTCAGTGACTATTTCTCATAGTTGCCAAAAAGGTTTTTATTAATACGTTTTTATTAGGTTGCTTTCTCGTTTATTTATTTCTTTGTTTACTTGTTTGTCCATAATTTTAGCCATCGATATCCCGATGCTAGAGACTTGAAACTTTGAACATACTCGTAGGTCAAAACGGGAATAAATCTTGTTACAAAATGTGCCCCACGTTTTGTTTAAATCTTCTGTATAGGGTTATAAATCTTTACGGGAGAAATGAATTTATAATTTTTAGTCCGTTTTAACAACGTGTTTTTATGAAAAAAAATCGGTTAATTTTAGACCTTTGACGCTACATTTTTAGGGTTCCGTAGCATAAATGGCAAAAAACGAAACCCTTATTTATAGATTCGTCATGTCTGTCTGTCTGTCCGTCTGTACGTCCGTATGTCACAGCCAATTTATTCCGAAAGTATTAGGACTACACAGTTGAAACTTGGTAGGAAGATGTATTCTGTAAATCGCTTTACGATTTTTACACAAAAATAATAAAAAAAAGATTAAGGGGAGCTCCCCATACATGGAAGTGAATTGTATTTTTTTTTTCATCAAACCAATACGTGCAGGGTGTGTCTATGGATAAGTCTTCATAAATGACATTGAGGTTTCTAAGACTATTTTTTCTCAAAGTTAACCGTTTGAAACCTACACTACCAAACTGGTAAAATGTGTGCCCTCCCCCCCCCCCCCCCCCTATAACTTTTGAAATAAGAGAGTGAAAAATCAAAAAAATATATACTATAGATCTTAATAAACACTTTCAACGAAAATTGGTTGTCATTCATACAAACACTGTGAAAAACAAAGTTAATTTTGCAGACGAAAAATTATAGAGGTATTAAATTATGGTATGGTAATAAGGTAACTACGGAACCCTACTGCGCGTGGCCCGACACGCACTTGACCGGTTTTATATTACCTACTATAACTTTCTTGTGGACGTTATCCAGTATGATAGGCTGATGATGATGAACTTTCTTGTAACTAAATGTTATATGGCTTCTAGTTATAATCAGATTAATAAAATACTGAGAAGATCGTGCAATCCTTAGAAAATAGGTTTTTTAAACCTCAAGATGACCTCCGATAGCAACCATGACCAGGGGCCGTACCGGCTAACTTGATAGCCATGTGGCTATCGTAATAGCTTTCATTTGACAGATGGATATGACACATTGCTCCTTCTATTTGGCACAAATGAAACCTTTCCAAAGAAAAGTAGCAATGTATCACATCCATCTGTCAAATGAAAGCGATAACGATAGCCATGTAAGTTAGCCGGTACGGCCCCAGTGTTGTGTCGCCATCTATAAGACTCCGGATCTATTCTATTTGTGTAGAAATATAATTTTATTCAAGAAATATATATATATTTCTACATTACTTTAAGTTTTTTAGGTTCGTCTTATTTCTAAGTAAACAAATTCCAAGTATGACAGGAGTGCCATTGCATTACTCTCGAAACGAAATTCAATATTTCATCATTGATACAATTTAATTGTGTTTGACAGATTATTATACACGCACTATTAACATAATACTTATACACTAAGAACTAAAAAACATTTCTTTTTACACGACTGCCCAAAAAGGAGTGTATATGTGTTCAGGGTTCATGTGTTTGTGGGTATGTGAGTTTCTTTATTCCACCATAACTTCCAAATGGCTAACGGATTTGAATGTATGGGGTATTGTTAGAATCCTTATATCATTCCGAGTGACACTGGGTATATTTTTTTTAAGTCAATGTGGCGACTGTGCGACGCCATTTTCAAATGTGAAAAAAATATTTTTTCTTCAATTATTACAATATGGCCATCAAATGAAAGGCCTTAATGAGCACATTTCAAAACTGTATAATTAGTTACTAAAATGTGTGAAATAAAAATAAATTAATTAAAAAAATATTAAAAACACGACTGCCCTGCCAAAAACGAAATAACCAGTGTCATTGCAGTCGGTGGACTTCTTTGATTAAAATTGTTCCACAAAACAGTCCCCCGACTGCAATTGCATTTGTTATTTAACTTTTTAGTTCGTTTTTGGCAGGGCAGTCGTGTTTTTAATATTTTTTTAATTCATTTATTTTTTTCAACTAGTTAATTAGGACGCGCCGCCATGCGCCATCGTGCGCCGTCGGACGGTAGCAAGTGTACCCGGTCGAAGTCCGTCGAGTTCACGTTTGTGTCGAGTACAAATGTAAAAAAATATATTGTGTGTTATGGAAAATTGAACAGTGCAACCTACATCCGTAAATGGATGAATGCTAAAGGCTATATAACGGGTGTAACAAGACCCTCAACGAAGCTGAAGTCCACGCATTCCATCCCCCCATCATCAGGATCATTTTTGGCTTAGACTATACCTGGGAAACCAATATGAGGTAATTGAGGGTCAAGTCAAAAAAATTTTTCTTCAAAATATTTCTGAAATCTTATTTTATTCGTTATTTCCTAATTTTTGTCCAACGAATCGTTATCAAAATTGTATGTATTTCGTAACAAACAATGGCTTCAAAACGTCATTACTCAATGTATCTCATGAGCACGCACATAAACGCTGCCTTTCAACTTGGCCGCACGCAGCTGTACAGCATACACTCGCAGGTGCGGTCTGTTGTACGCGTTACATGGCGTACTGCAATTACTGTATGCAATGCTTTTTTGACACCAAAAATTAAAATTGTTTCCCAGCAATAATTTTGAACAGAAATGGTCTTGATGATGGGCCGAATACGTAGACCTCGGCTTCGTTAAGGGTCTTGTTACACCCAGTATGTACCTAAACAAAATTTAATTTATACCTTACCCTTTGTGTTATTGAATTCAAACACACACATTCACATAAAGTATTCCATAATAGTAGCGACTGTAGCGACCAAACTTTAGACCGTCAATTGTTTTCGGTTGATCTCGAACCGGCACCGCGCCCGCCACCGCCGCGTCCTGACCGCACTCCTAACCCGCAGCTTGCGGCCAATAATTTGTACATAGGCCCAGCTTCCGTAAATAGAGAAACCACAGTTACACTATTAATGTTTTTACGGCAACGGCCCGTTAGTCGACTTTTTTCGAGCTGGCCACACTGACCGGATTGACCGCATCTTAATTTGAAGGCGTTTGACACATGATTAGCGGCTAATTTGCGTGGTTTGGTTTGATTGTTGGCTTTGAAGTAGCTGAGATGGGTTTAATTGATTTTGGATAAATTGGATATTCTTGTAACTCTTTTGTGTGGCAAAGCTGTATTTGTCAAAAAGATGTATTGAAAAATTGGTAGTTACTTTAAAAATCATGATGACTCAACAAAATAATACCTTTCACCAGTGATTCATAGAAAGCTACCCACAATTTGAATGTTTGTCATCATCGCATATTATTTTAAAAATTATATAATTAAATTAAAAACAATAATGTGTAATTTTCTTATGATTCACATACCGTTTGTTTAATAACTGAATAAAAAAAAAACTTTTGAAAACTTTATTGTAAAAAAAATGTTTTTTACCAAACCTAACTGACTTGAGATCATTCGCCAAAACTAAACCAGTACGTACCATTTACATTTTATATTTATAGCTTAAAGTTTTTCATATATTATTATTACCAATCGGATTTTACCCGTACGCATTCTACCTACATATATGTAGATCGACAAGTAGCGCCAATATTCAGCGACGGTGGAGCTACACCTAGTCCTTTCGGCCTAAATTTTCGAACTTTATCACAATAACTATAAGAGTTGTTCAATAAATTGCAACCATATACAGAAACTTTGTAATTGGTGTGACATAGCACTAAAGCTCTGCTCGGCCACTTCTGAGGCCTACCTACGGAGGCGTGTAATGATTATATCCATCTTGGAAATGACTAAGCAAATTTAGAAAAGGAAAACTTCGTATCATGTTACTTACGAGTTAAAGAGGTCTTACCGAGATAAATTATAAAGATAAACAAAAAATTAACCTCTCGCCCCACAGAGACCTGATTAGAGCTTTGTACACAAGGTTACTACAAAACCTGACGAATTTGGATTAGGACTTCATTTGATAAACGTTAAGCTACTTAGGGCATAAAGGCCATTTTCATAAGTTCCGGACAGCAGCTTTATTTCATCTAACTTAAAAGTGAAACAAACAGAATTAGTTTGAATTTTCTCTCTGTTGAAAATCAAATAAAGCACAAATGCAACAGTCAAGATATGTTCTTCTATTTGAAAAAATATAAGAAATTTCTTTTCATTTCATTTCACACCCACACAATATCAACCTCTAACAGACGACTTGTACGACGAGACACAATACACACTTAGATGTCTCGTCGTACAAGTTGTCTCAGCCACTTATCATCAGGTGGTTTTGGCAGACGTTGTTTATTAGATAGTCAACAAGTTGTTAAGTAAACATTTGTATATTTTTAAATACTTTCAATTGCATAACGTAGTATTTTTACCACTTAACCTATTGCTAACACTTCCATGATTAACTTTTTAAAATACATTATTCTTTATTCTTTAAAGTAATCGTCAAGAAATTAATTAGTTACGGAATCGCTTCCGTTGTAAACTAACACTATGGTTACCCAGACGTTATTATACCTTAAAAAAGAATGTAATTTGAATAAGAAAACAAATTGGTTGGTTTGGTTAAAGTTAGGTTAGGTTAGGAACACGATACCACAAAAATATTGAAAAATCGACAACTTAGGTACTCATTAAGTTATTGGCTTACTATTATCGTTATTACATTAACTCTTTCCTCGTACAATCACACTAACTAAACACTTATTATAACTAAATGCCATTACATGCATGCTTGCAGAATGTGTTAATTATTTGGATAATATTTCATTAAGATATTTTCCTGTTTTATCCCCAATAGAGTTTACGATTTCATGACTATAATATAACGATGAAATCCATTTTAAATCTGTAAACTTACTCTCCCCGGAAATTACTACAGGACCTGGCGGTCATTTTTTTAACTTTTAAAACGGAAAAAAACTATTGTAAAATTTTTATATACCTAGACACTATCTTATTGAAAAGAATAATTCAATAATTAATATATTAAATTACCTATTAGAAATTTATTGTTAGTTGTCTTGTTTTTAGTCGCGGATGACGTCAACGTGGATGTTAATGTGACCAGGTTCCATAGTATTAGCAATTTATGGGGATATCGGATAATAATATTCTGGATTTTAACATTAAATGTCAAAAATTATAAAAAATTACATTGATCTCATGAACCCAGCATTCGATCAGCAATGCGAACGTTTAGGTTTAGGTTCCTATTTTAGTTTAGACGGATACAATATTTTCTCATTTCCTTTATTTTTTACTTAAGATGGAAATAACAAATCTCATTGGCGGAGTCTAGATTCTAGCGCATCCTTACTTAATATTATAAATGCGAAAGTTCGCTTGTTTCTTACGCATTGACGTCTTAACTACTGAACCGATAATGAAATTTATACACATGTTGTCAGGGGTACAGAGAAGGACATAAGGTACCTTTCATCCCGAAAAAGTATTGTTCCCGAGGAATAGCGAAAATCTTTCCACGCAGACTTTGAAATATTTGAAAAGCGTTGAAAAGTCAGACAATCAACTGTATGTACATATCTTGTCCGCAGTACCAACCGGGAGTCCGGACTACATGTGCTCAATGCTGCCGCAGCACTGGCGGTCCAACAAGACCTTGCCAGGGGGGTTCAAGGTGGTGGCGCTGAGCGACGTGCTCGACGGGACCCTGGTGACGGTGATGGCGGGAAATGATGAGAACTGCTGCGCGGAGCTCAGAAACAACTCCACTGTGATGAAGAATAGAGTCGCCAAGTTCAATGACTTGAGGTTCGTTGGAAGAAGTGGGAGAGGTGAGTTGACTTTTTGGGGTTGTTTCCGCTTCGACAGATTTTCGTTTCGTCAGATTTTTGTTTTGACAGCGTGTCACTTTGTTATGTCAAACGTACAGCTGTACGTACAAATTAAAAGACAGGTGGTTATTATTAAAGTTTACTGATGGTGAGTGAAAACTAAAACGTCAAATAAGTGAAATCAAAAACAAAGTTATGCAAACCCAATGGCAATCTACTGACTAAAAATCATAAATAGATAAAAAATAACAAAACAAAAAAAATTATATAGCGTAGCGTAAACGCTAAAATATGGATATATAATAACCCCCTTACTAATAAAGATTGTATAGCAGCTGCATAGTTACACAGTGTTTTGTCACTTTCTTTTTAATGTCAAATTCAAATAGTTTGACAGAGAGTAACCATTGTGTAACAAAACATCTGCTATTCAATCTTTATTAGTAAGGGGGTAAATGTATTTGAAATGAATTTAAAAAATATATAATCGTGTGCTAATTTTGTTTCGTCAGATTTTTGATAGAACACGTATTGGCAGTACTTTTTCTGTCGAAACAAAAATCTGACGGAACGAAAATCTGTCAAAACGTAAATAAAGGACATTTTGTATTATTTTGTCAGTTAGTGTAGGTTAGAGTCAGAGACAAAACAGCTCTGTGGCACTCTGACAAAACAATACTAGGCGGGTCCAAGGTGGTGGCGCTGAGCGATGTGCAACACCAGGGGTGATAGCTGTGGAATTCTATGATAAATAGAGTTCCTAGATTAACGATCTGTGCGCTTTGGTTCGTCAGGAGAAATACACCCATTTTTACTTTTCAGTAGAGTCGTTGCGTGTTGCCTACCAGAGTTATCTTATCACAAGATGTATATTCGATTGATTATTGAGGATATCCGCTATGTCACCAATGACGTTATGAATTCAGTTCAGTCAGTTCTTGGTCAGATCATTTGGAAACGAACTTTTTCGACAATATAAAGTAGCTCTGTGAGCTATAAACCTCGCGTTTGTGTCATTTTTTTAACATTTTTCAAAACAGCTAAATTATGACTTTCTTTTTTCAAAAATTTCGAAAAATCGGCTAAAATTATAGGTATAATTATTGAACCTGCTCACAAAATTTCACGAGAATCGGTTGAGACCTGTATGTACCTAGAGGTGAACAGCCGGACAGATAGGCATACGAAAGCATTTTTACGGAGACGTTTCGCTTGCGCTTCGCGGTCGCTCAGTCAACTAGCGGGAATAGCATTTTATTTTCTTTACACATTTACACAGTTACGACTGATTTAACATCCCCTAAAGAATTAACTCTCCCAATCCCCCCCCACTAATCAATTGGTAATAGACAATAAAATCAGTCGATAATCTCGTTATTAGAGGTTGGTGTGCAAATCATGGCGAGCCGCCCGACGGTAGATTAGCCAGTTATTGTTCGGAGTCCAGAGGGTCTATTATTAAAGGAATCACGATAATCGAACCTAATCATCTCGATTTTGAACCTTATTTCTAACTTTTCTGAGACAATGGTGTCAGACAACTAACGGAACGCACGGTATTCGATAAAAATGTACATGTCTTGGATACGATACCACAAATAAATAAAAATAAATAAGTATTTTAGGAAAAAGGCAAAATAGTGGGTAAGTTGCCACCTAAATTCAATTTTCGTGATTAAGTTTTAAGAAAAGACCTTAGTTATTGGCCTACACAGGTACGCCCACCTTATTGTATTAGCTCACAACGGCAATAACAATATTCGTATTGTGTTCGCCGAACTATAAGGTAGGTACCTAATTTTGGACCCCCTTATAGCTGTCTGGCAGTTGTATGTATAAACAGGTATAAATCAATATGTATAAGTTAATAAAATAATGCTATTAATAGCATAATCGTCTTGCAATAAAAAACAACGCGTAAAAGTTTGTGGACAAATCAGATAAACTTAAAAATAGCTTGTTATTTGTGAACCAATTAAAATTCACTTATCTATCAATTTAACATCTTTAATGTCAATATTTACGTCCAAGAAATTCCCCTAAACCCAATATTTCCATTACCTATGACATTTTGACGGAAGAAAAAACATTAGTGGGTTTAAAATGTAATAATTGGTAAGCAAATAAAAAAGAGTGTCAAAAAACACAAGTGTGAGAAAAAATTCTTATGGCACATTACACTGTGTATTCAATACAAATATAGACCAAAAAAACCACCAAAGTGATCGGTTTTTATCGACGTTTACTTAACGAATCCCCAGTGGATTTACACATTACAAGTCTTTGAAGATTTTCCTTACATAAGTACTTTTGTAGAGCCAAGTGTTGTCATGTCATGCATGTAATACTATTTACACCTGGATCAGGTCAAGTACCTCATTGAGACGAGAATCACGGTGTAAGAAATTATTCTAAACAAACTGAAAGTAAAAAATGCTTTATTAAACTTGTTTGGATGAGCTATACTTATTTCCTTATTTACTAATTACGAGCTGGTTTCATTTAGAAGTTCTTTACAAATGCGGTTATGGATGTGTGACACTACCATAAAAATACCAAATACCATTTTAACGAAAAGCCTTACTTTGATATTTCAATAAATTATAGTGACTAACTGTTAAAAATTCTGTTATGCAAAATTTGAAATCATAATAATTATTATTTAATCGGATTGATTCCGAAATAAATGAATTATATTATTGTAATAATACAAAAAAGCTAAGTTCAGATTATTTCAAGTAAGTATTTCACTTAGAGAAGATCGAATAGCAACTGGGAATATTATTCGGTTGCTATTCGCTATAGAGCTATAATTCATTCAGTTGCTCTAAATTTTGGAGCAACTGAGCAAACAGCTCTATAGCGTAAGTGAAATACTTCGATTTCGATCCCTAGACTGATGTAGCATGTGTAAATAGTATACAATACTCGTGTACATACATCTTTTCTAGCCATTAGAACAAATCGCTAAAATAGACTACGGTAACTTCACACCTGTTATTGTAAATAAACATAGTGTAATCTACAAAAACCCTCATTTTATCTCATAAAGAAAAAAAAATTGTTTAAAAAAACAAAAAACCGACTTCAAAAAACCTACCTCTAAAAAGCAAGAAATAATATTCGTAATAATAAAACACCTCTAATGAAGTCGGGTGGGGCTGGAGTACAAATGTCTTTTTTTTTTATTCTAAAAGCCCCACCCGACTTCAATAGACGTGTTTTATTATTACGAATATTATTTCTTGCTTTTTAGAGGTAGGTTTTTTGAAGTCGGTTTTTTGTTTTTTAAACAATTTTTTATTTTTTTATTTTTAGTGTAGGTACCTTTTGTATTAGGTAGTGTAGGTATATTATTTAGGTAGAAATTAAAATCGGCTCAGCCAAACGTGAGTTAATCGCGGAGAAACATACATACATGCGGGTCAAACTGAGAACCTCCTTTTTTAAGTCGGCTAAAGAACTACACTTAAGATATCCCTTTTCCAACGAAAACATAATTATCTTATTCAGTTCATAAACAAAGAAGTTATACGACTGATCATCGAGGTAGTTCACACAAAATCATACTATTTTCGTGCTTTTTTTCAAGATTACTTGAAAAGTACTGAACCGATTTCAAAATTTTAAAAAATGGGACCAACTTGGGAGTTTACCTAATGTAATAACGTTTGAATCATTTCAATCGGTCCAGCCGTCTTCGAGTAATCGGTGTACATACAAAAAACAAAAAAAAAAAAAAAAAAAAAAAAAAAAAAAACGGGTCGAATTGAGTACCTCCCTCCTTTTGAAGTCGGTAATAAACTGATCCAAATATAGAATCATTGGAAACATTGTGAGTCATCGAAGCCAAACTAATTAAGACCGGTTGTAGATTCAGCGTTTACGCAGATCGTCTCGTATTTTCCCTCCACGTTATCTGATTATCAATTCAATCTTAGTCACTAGGATATGGGGAAATGCATATTTACCATTCAAATCGTATAGCAAACAATGGAATCTCGGAAGTATCAGCAATATTAGTCATAGATATAATTTTGGGAGTGGGAAATATTTTTTACAACTTGAAAGTGAAAAAGTAAACATTCTGAACTAACTTCCACCCATCGCTAAGCAGACATACTAAGTAGAAATAGTAAATAACACATTATAGAACATCTTTTTTTATTTGTCTTAAATATAATTAAATCCTAACTATTTTTGAAAACGCCCTAGCTTTATTTTATCCATTCATGTTGAGTAAACCATCTTTTACCTTACCTTACCAAGCTCACCTTAACCCGTATTATATAAGTTATGATCGAGATAGCCCATATGTGATGAACAATGACTGAGTCCGTACAAATCTATATTAATATTAGGTAAAGTTTGGATGTAGCAGGTAATCTCTAAAACTAATCATTCAATTTCCAAAGGTAGCCACTAAAAAGCTTCACTATCTCTAAGTGACAATGTTTTACAGAAATCCTTACGGGAAGCGGAATTTCACGTGGAAAAAGTCGCATGCGGAAGCTACAGTCCTTTATAAAGCTTACGATCGTCGAACCGTGACGACTCCTTTATGCGACGACAGAAAATTAACCGTTACCGAGTAAGAGAGTAAAAGAAAACTAAATGTCTTCGCGATTAAGGTAACCCCTCCTTTAAAAGGCAATAAACAAAATAATCGTTTGCGGTGAAGCGCCGTAGTTTCTAAATCACGAACATGCCAGCTCGCGTCTAAGTTCGTGTCATCGTTGAATTACATGCCAATTTATTTATCAATTTGTTTAACTGAAACGGTACCTTTGCTGAAGACTTGAGAGAATTCATGTATATCTAAGTAAATTATCTATCATTTTTATGCAATGAAATGAACCATACAAAAGCTTGTTTCTTCGGCGTTGAAAAAAGCTATCGTAAGTTATCGTGTTTTTTAATATTACGCGAATTTATTTGTTTTGTATCCCATTTGTTCAACAAAATTGAGAGTCTGCTATTAGCGTGATAACTATAAATATTGTTAGCTCTATGTAAGTATGTAAGCTCTAGCTAGACTATGGTTTTAAAACGTAATAAAACTTTTTTCAAAGTAGATTTTTGTTCCGTAGTTTGACAAAACATCGCATTAAAGTTTAAGTAAATATTTTGAAATAGTTTTTACTACTCTAACGAATGAAATGCAAACCTTCCATAAACTGCAGAATCAAAAACTTCTCATAACACCTAAATCACTCCAACTGAAAAGGCGAGTCTCGTCACTCGCAGTCGCGAGACTTTCACAGTCGTATCAAGACGAGGCGTATTTTAATTTCCAAACCGCAGCAGTAAACGCGCGCAGGTTTACAGCCCCATTGTGCGATGCGCGCGCAGCCATTCCGACCCACATGCCGCGAGGAAAATCACAGATCGTTTCGAATGGGCAGTGCTGTACATAATGTACTACTAATGTTCTGTTCTTGCCATTGAGATTGCAATAGACCTGACAGTATGTACGCAAAAACAGGCTAAGACCTATTTCAGAACACACATAGAGCGTTGCTGGGTACCTTTTGATTTAATACTGATTCTGCAAGGCTGCGTTCAAACGATAACACGATGATCCGAGCTCAATCAGAACTTAACTCAAACTCAACTCTACTGTAACCCACTCCTTGAAATGCATCGCTTACAATTTTGAGTCATAAGTCACATAAATAAGCTCCGTTATATTTTGTCGAACAAACTCAACCCGGACTCAAACGCAGCCCGCGCCTTATTAATGTGTCATACCTAAGATTCAAAATTGTAAGCGATGTATTTGTGGTGCAGTAGGCTGTGGTTGAGTTGAGATTGAGTTGAGTTCGGTTTGAGCTCGGGTCGTGTGTTATTTTTTCAATAGGCACGGTCCAATTATTATTATTTATTTTTTATTTGACACTAACAGAGTTAAGACCAAAGTTCGAAATACGGATACCATTTGGTTTTTATTATGTTCATTTTGGAAATAAGTTCTTCTATTAAAGTGATATGCTATAGAATAGAAACATAAACAGAAATATATTTAGAACTAGCCGTGTCCTTTTCTTGTCCTCAAGAAGGATAGTATATCAAGTTCTTAATAAATGTCTCAAACCATACCCTATATATGGTCTTGTTACTTAAATCCTTAAATACATCTTATAATCGTATCATTTTAACTCACAAGTATAAAACGTATTGACAGATATTCGCTACCAACATTAAAACTGATTCAAACTTTCATTGATACTAATAAAGTTACCAAACCAGTAAAAAGACCGGATTAAAAAGACCTCAAGCTTAAGAAGTAAAAGTAGAAAACACAGTTCAAGTAATGATGGTAATGGTCATGTAATTTAATATCAAATACTGTTGTCAGAATGCTGTTAGTGAGCGTATAGTCAAAATATTGGTTCATTGATGTGATAAGATGGATTCGACAGGTGACACAAGGGTTTAGTGTGCTTGCTTTGAAGGTTAAACTAACATTCTTTGGAGTTTATTTCGATAACTCTACAACGTTTTACAAAAAACCTTTAATTCCGAGTATGGTAGATAGAGACCATCAAACTGAACAACCTTTTCTATGAACCAACTCTGAAATCGTGAAAAAGAAAATCAGCTGTTTCATACAAAGATTAATAGGTACCTAACTAAAGTATCAAAATGTATGAAACAGCTGATGTTTTTTTTGTGATTTCAGAGTTAGTCCCATAGTAAAAGTTGTTCAGTTTGATGGTCTCTATTTACCATATTCGACTTTAGGGGCTTTTTGTAACACGTTGTATATTAAAATTAACCAAAATATATTGATTTAATACCCCTTTGTTTTATCTGAATGAGATATCCAAGCTTGGCATGTTATTCTTCAGATTTTCCGTATGTTGCAAGAAAAGTTTATCAAAAAACTTTAAAAAGACAAATGTTTATATTAAGACCATCAAAATTTTTATTACACAAATAAAACAGTAAAACGCATGCGATATTGAATCATTATTAACTGAATTTTCTTGTATATTGAATTTCAGGTGTTTTTTGACCGAGCGAGTGCGAAGCGTCTCTAATTTTCAACTTGGCAAAAATGCTTTCGTATGTCTATCCGGCTGTATGTTCTCCTATACAGGCGCATTTCTCAACCGATTCTCGTGAAACTTTGTGAGCAGTTTCTATAATTATATAGATTTCTATAATCGATTATTTTTTCGAAAATTTTCAAAATGGCGGAGACATGGGGAAAAATTGTATTTCAGCTATTTCGAAAAATTTTCAAAAATATCACGTACGGCTCTACAGAGCCACTGGTTGTATTACATTACATACCTTTTATAAAAAAACAGTTACCTACCACTTTTTTGTCTTGTTTCATGATTATGGAAGTACCAAAAATTACGTGAATTGTCATTACCATTGCTTACGTAAAACAACACGGCATATAGACGCTAATTTGTTCAACATTTCAAAACAAACGTGCATATTTCTTAATGCAACTTATTTCGAAATAGTTTTTTAAGGAAATAAATCACTGAAAGATACTCTGTTGATGTCTTATTGTCTACAAAATAAGGTTTAAAGTTCTTAATTATGACGACACTTGGCACAAGTTGTCATCAAATCGAACAGATGATTAGAGGCGAGCGGCGTAAGCGGCGTGACCAGAATGTGACCAAATCACTTCATGGTACGCTCATCAACGAGTTACTTGACGCTGTTTTTTTTCTCCGTGTGCTCAATCAGAGAATGAAGCCTTAAGTTTGAACTCTCTGAAGACTGATCTTAAACTATTAAGTTAAATGCAAGTGTAGAGTTATAAAAAGAATCGTATCTAGAATTTCTATGTTTACTTTTACTTTTATTTTAATATCCTGATACCCAAAATCATTCAAAAAGACAAAATAACTGCAAAGCCAGGATAACAATTTTACGTATTTTTCGAGAAAATAGGTATGTAACTATGTACGTACGTACATACGGTACAAGCAAAAGGTCGCGAAAAATATTTGAGACCGCAAACAAAAAACAAAGATTTTAAATACTTACAGGTTTTTTAATTTCTTACGAAGGTTTTTGAAATATTCACTCACAGATATTTATAAATAAAATTAAGTAGGTAGAGTCTATTCTAATAAAAAAAGTAACACGCCATCCGACGGCATTTTATTTCGAGTACCGATATTATTTTCCGTCTCCAGACTCCAATGGACCGCAAGTGATTCCCTGAAAAAGAGTTACACTCGAAAATAGCCCTGGAACGCAAGTCATCTTCCCTCACAAATGTCACTGAGGATTTACGCTCGATCGTAAATCAAGATGGCCGCCATCCCCTCCCCACTCCTACCCACCTGCGCCCGCACATAATAATTGAATATTTCACGCAACTCTCAACACCTCCGCGATACAATGTTACAGTTTATAGCTTGCAGCATTGTGTTAGGTCCTAAACTGTTGATGAGTGATCATACGGAATGCATTAAGTTTAATAGCGATTTTAAAAGCAATATTTCACATCATTCAAGACACGCCTCGAGTTTAGCGCGCGTTTTATGATGATTTGTTTCCGTATTGGAACGGTTTGCGCGTCGCTTTGTGGGTAAGCGACACCGCTCGCGACATCGAGATGTGTCGTCGCGCTCGCGCAGGGGCTCTATTTTTGAATCCTTCGTCTGACGTCGAGCGCTTTTTTACAAACTTATCTGACCTGCTGGCCAAAACTGGAACTAAATCTTATTACATAATATTAACTAGGTTTCACCGTCATCTATAGAGTATACAGCGACGCCGACACCGTGTCAGATAAGTTTGTAAAGAGCTCTCGACGCCAGCCGAATGATTCAAAAATAGGGCCCCAAGATACCTACCCGCTGTTCTGGACTTCTTAGCTAACTGCCAAATTAAGAAAAAATTATTGAATCAATGTATTTTGGTTAAATTCTTTACAATTATTATGATCTAAGTATCTTTTTTACGAGCTCTAGTTTCTATCTTCATAAACCTAGTTTTTCATTACCCTAACTTAAGGGCTTTCATAAACAGCGCGTCAGCTAATACAGCGTAGCTTCGTTAATCAACAGCACAATACAAATTAACAATGTACATAACCTTTAAACTAGTGTACCGACTAACGGGAACGGTTGAAAATAGCGAGCTTTTTGGGCGCCCGATTTGCGGTCGCCAGTAATGAATGCGCCGATAAATAGCGAATAAAATTACAGTTAAAATGAGTGGATTAACATGTCTAATGCAGATAATTCGCGTGTAGCCTACTCGATTTGGGATAAATGACTGATTTCAACGGGCGGATTTGGATGCATTTAGATATTCCATGGGTAGGTTAGATACCTATCTAAATTCGGCTATATTATAGCGGGTTTGATTATAACAAAAGTTGGAACGCTTTTATGAAAAAAGAAATGTGTAGCTTACTTCCGCAAAAAATATATGCAAGATGACGCCCTCAAAAAAATGCACATGGACACCACAAATATCAGTGCACAATCCTGCATTTAGCAAGATAGCAACACACCTTGCTCCTTAACCAATTTGACATAATTTCTTTTTTCACAGTGGTTTGGGATTTCCGCCAAGTGACGCTGAATTAATCAAATAAACATAATAGTACATTATTGCAAAGGCAGCGAAATAGGCAATTGCCATTTCGGCCGAGGCATGTATAGTGCTTTTCTTAAAAAAATGCAAGGAAATAAAAAAGGGCCTTTTACATAATAAATTTAATTAATATTAAAAGTTATATTGCTCATGTTAGGACAATTATTGAACGAAGATGTTATCGATTTTCGCTTCGCCTTTGTCGCTAAATATATATCATCTGGGGCTTCGAGTAGAAACTGCTTTATGTTTCCAGTCAAAATCTTCGATTTTTTGCTCTTAAACCCAGACGATTGTCGTTTTAGAAAAGTTGATAAATTTCCGTAGTTCTTCAAGTCAATGCCGTTTTTAATATGAACTGTACATTTCAACATAGAATAAATCGCCCATAATGTAGACGGCTTTTTAGTTTTAGCTATTTCATTGAAATACGCTAAAAACACTGTTTCGGAGAACAATTTTGTATTTTTCTCGTTTTTCCAGAACATGAAATTTTCATATCCTTTCATATATTTTTCTTTTGATTTCGCTGGAAGCAGGTTTTCCATCGCTAATTTAGCTTCCGATCTTCAATCTGGTGGAGTGCAGTCAATGTTCATTTCATTTTCACTTTCAGAATCATCGGAACTCATTTTAATTATTTTTTATTAACAATATAACAACGAACTCCGCTTTACCGCCAATTTTTTATTTTATTTTACAGTTTGTGCCGAAAGGTGAACGCATCTGTGGCTATACAGCCACGAGAACGCAATGTGTACGATAGATGAAAGAGTTCTAAATTCAAACAGCTAACCTTTTCATACAACATTGCCGGCGCGCTCTTCGTTCCAAATTCAAAGGACGCGCCGGGAAGTGATTTGGTTTTTCAGTCTACGTAAATATGATACTTCGCGTGTTCTTTATTCAAAAGTAATGACAATATTTCCGCGCATGTTTAAGAAAAAAATATTCTGCAATCGATATTTTTAGAATAGACTTCGATAACTTCATTTCTCAAAGTTGCAGATACAAAGTATCGTTGAAATAAATATATGAGTATTTTTTTTGTTTGTTGTACACTAAACCTTAAAACCAATTGTTTTCTTTTGTAATGAAAAAAATAACTGTTTCATTCATTTTTATATATAGAACTATAAATTACCCATCTTTTCCAAGATTTAAGAGTTCTTTCCATCCAAAAAGTAGTTCATAAAGGTGAACTCTACAATTTCTAGCTTTTAAGTTTACATGTGAAATTATTTCTGTGATTGATATCAAAGGGCTAACCCACTACTTCTCGTAACTCTTTTTACCAATATTAATTTCCTGCGTCGGTTGGTGACAAACATTCGTTTTAACTAACTGGTATATCATTGGCGACCCAATTTAATGGGAACCATTTTAGTAGGTAAGTGATAAGGGAACTTGCATCAACATGTTAGGCGACTAAGTTTATTCTTGAATCAATTCCTGTATGTATTTTTTTCACTTTATGTGTTTGCTTTTTAGAGTTTTTTTTTTAGAAATCATCGTAAAGAAAACATAACATTGTACATAATTTTTCAGAGCTTTTAATTAAGCTCAAATGTAAGTGCATTTCCATGGAAAGTTTACAACTACTTTTCAGATATTTTCATCAGCATTTCGTTAATATACAGTAGGTATAGTAGTACCTATAAAATGTTGTTAAGCCAATGGGAAAGGCAACTGTCAAAATGGCGCTGCGTACGCTTGTTCCACGAGAGCTATGAAAACAAAGGACTTTTACTTTAAAAAATTGTTTTTTAGCTTTTAAGTGATTAAATTCTGTGTAATAAATAGGCTTAAAAATGTTGGCACTTACAAATTTCTGAAAAATCTGGATATAGAAAAAATGGATAAATTCTGTAAGAATAAAAACGTCTTAATTTGGCTTTCAATTCCGGCATTTGCATTGTAGAATAGTGCTTTATATCCATTTTGGGTCAATGGGTCTTTTTCGGTAAAAAATACTATAAAATAAATACCTATTTTCCCATAGATTTGTTCTGAACGTCTACTGTCTTAGAAACAAGCGTACGCAGCGACATCTACAATTAGCTTTGCGTTGCCAACCCCATTGTGCAATGACAGCAAGTGTATTTCTTTATCGACGTTAAATTTTTCTAGTCGAAATCCATCGAATTGCTACAGCAGCGCTTCTTCACGGAGACTCTACCACCATAATCTCATCGACATTTTTTATGCACCACGAGATAGTGCTTTTCCTTCACCTCACCTGCTAAGACGATAAGGCCAAAGTTGGAAGCTCACTACTCCCGGAATCCTCATCACTGAGGAACTGGCTATCTTACCTCTAACTGCCGGAACACAACTATTTTTAAATTGTTGTTGTGGCTTCAGAATCAGGTAAGATCACGGTAGCAAGTTACCCTCCTGGAAATCGAACCCGGAACCCCTGCGTCTTACACGGGTGGGCGAATCACTATAGCGGTTAGAAATCAAGATGTTATTAATCGTTCAGCTTTTGTTTCGCCAATATGACATTATTTCAATGCGACGCTTTGGTTACAGGCAAGAGTTTCTCGCTGACGATCACAGTGTCGACGAGCCCGCCGCAAGTGGCCACCTACCAGAAGGCCATAAAGGTCACCGTCGATGGACCGAGGGAGCCGCGCTCTAAGACTAGTGAGTACTAAAAACTTCGATCTATAATATCCTAGAGCAGGGGTGGCCAATTTGTCCAGGGCTGCGATCTACTTTAAAACCTGGCCCATTGAGATCGACTTAAAGCATTTTCATTTTTGAGGTATTTTTCACTACAAAACCGCCACACCCGCCTCCCGCATCGTTCTGTTGCTACTTGTTTTGCTACCATAAGCAAAGCACTTTTTGTAATGTCTTTCGCGATTAACTGCACTGTCTCCAGAGATCGACTGGTCCATCGCGATTGACTTGTTGACCACCCCTGTCTAGATAACGCTTCTCGAACTAAAACAGTACGCAAAAATGGCACCTCAAAGAGCGTCCCACTTACAAACCTGGCGCTTATTTTGTACATAATCACTTCTATTTTGTACAAACTCACATTTTATATCACTTATTTTGTATTTTATACAAAATAAGTTTTTAAGCTTATTTTGTACAAAAACACATCTTTTACCTATCAGTTACTTTGTGCACAATATGCGCCCAGTTTGTAAGTGGGACGCTATTTGTGGTGCCATTTTTGAGACTGACCGGACATTTAGGGTATTCTTGATCGAAGTGTGAAACCCACGAAATAGCATGCATGAAAATATCATGACGTCATCAGTTTCTGCATTGTCGCTGTATAGCGTCATAATTAAGATAAGGAGCAACGGTCGAGATTCTTTTATAAAAAAAAAACAAAAAGAGTGTCAGCTTTTTCATAATTTCGCAATGTAACGTAACGATTTGCAAATTAAGCAAACCGATTCCTCCAATTTCTTAAAGTTTATGGTCGAAAAATATTTAATTACTTATATAAATATCTTTATCTACTCTCATATCGTAAAATTCGAATTATGAATTTCAAAACGAATTTATATTGACATACTTTATACACGCAATACCGTAAAGAAATTAAAAAGTTATTTTATAACATACCTTCGCTATACTAATCAATGTTATAAAATAACTTTTTTTCTCATTACGATACAGGGCAAATCCAAGAAGAAGGCAGTGCCGCGATATTAAAAAAAAACAATGATTTTTCCATATACTTTCCATGATTAAAACGTACTCTATGGTGATCGATGACTTAGCGTAACGATTAGTCTACTGGAATGCACTTATTTAATTATTATTTTTTCTAATAGAATACGCGCCATTTTTAGATTTTAATTTTTACTTTTGCTTAAAATATCATAGTAGTGAGTGTAGTGAGTGAAAATTTGACTCCACTCGATATTTTAGATGCGGCGACGGAAAAAACGTCTTATTTAACCTTGGTAAGTACTGCCGACCTACCGAACTCTTTTTTATCATTGATATTTTATTTTGTAGGTTCAATCGGTTCAATCACAAAATTGTATGAGAGTAGATAAAGTAGTGTATGAAACTGTACATAACTAGGTATTAAAACACTCGTGTGATACTATTAAAAACCTCGCCTACGGCTCGGTTTTTAAACACACACTCATGTTTTAATACCCTTCATTATGCATCAGTTTCATAAACTACTATTATTGCACTCATGAAAACATAAATAATTTTAGATGTGTACCTATACACAAAGGAGGACATCTCTAAAAGAGATCTCTTCCAGCCAACCTGAGACGTGTTAGAGATTTCAATATTAAGCGGAATCCAGGGGGCTAATTGTCTAATTTCAAAATCTATCGCAATCGCTTTCATTTGACAGATGGATGTGACACATTGCTGCATTTCTTTGGTAAGTTTTTATTTATGCCAAAAATTCTTTTTGGCATAAATAAAAACTTCATCATTGTATTACATCTTGAAAGCGATTGCGATAGATTTTGAAATTAGACAATAGAAAGGCCGGAATCATAATAATAACAGAAGCGAAATTTAGTCCAAAATAAAGCTAGTTAATTAAAAATCATTTATTTTTCCTATTAATTATTTTGGTCATAAAATCGGTGGCATCTATTTTGAATACTTACTAAAATACATCATGTTTGAAAAAAACCCTGTCAGATCCTGAAACAGGTGATAGTGTTGCTATAACTGAACAACATTCTCCAAGGAACATCGGTCGAAAACAAATTTTTTTTCGCCCTTCCATAGCAAGACGGTCAGCTGATCAATACATTTTGTTTGGGAGTATGAACATTTTTTTCGTTTTTCGACCTGTGTTCCATGGAGAAAGTTGTTTAGTTTCAGCAAAACTATCACCTGTTTCAGGATCTGACCGGGATTTTTGATACATGATGTATAAACAAAAATTCTATGACGTCTACGTCTAACCCCCCGTTTTCACCAAGAAACATGTTAAATATCTCATACAAAACTTGTAGAATACTTGTTGTAAACTTGTTGTAAATAAGTATTTGTTTTTATACATGTATTACAACAGTCTCAAACATTCTTCTCGTTCACACTGTTACGAACGTGTGTGTGCGAAAGTAGGCAATTACAAGTACATAACAAGTTTTGTATACAACATGTTTTATACATGTATATGAATGAGAACAAAAATCAAAACAATTGCATAAAACATGTATTATACTTGTATTATACCTTGGTGAAAACGAGGGGTAAAAATATGATTTTATGTCAAAATATAATTCGTGTAAAAACACTTCAATAATATTAATTATAACAACTTATTCAAACTACCTAATTAACTAACCACACCAAGTGTTCATTTAATGAGCTCACTTATCGCGAATTGATATTAAATTACATTTAAAACGACGAATCCAATTGAAATTTCATAAATTTTGATATCACCCGAAGACCGCAAGTTGATTTCATGAATTCATAAAATTATAATAATTATGTTCTATTTTTATCACATTATTTTTCACGCGCGATACCGTGCGCATCGCATAGTTTGATAAGTGTGTCTTCCCACGGTCCTTATTGTTTTGATAACATGAAACAAACGATAATAGTGCAGTGCCGCCATGCGGTTTTGATTTTAGCGATATCGATATAATATGTACTATATAATAATGGGAAATTAATCGGGTGACTGGAAATTATTAAAGGTGACTGTTAATGGGATACTTAAATACTAAACCCGGCAGCGGTTTTTTTGTTGGGGACAAAATAACTAAACGGGCGACTAACTGTGGTAAACAAAAAACTTTTTTAACAAAAAAGAAAAACCTTCTTCAAAAAACCTGAAACAAAAACAGCTTCAAAATTAAATACCTCTAAAAAAGCGAGAAATAATATTCAAATCATTAGTTACGCATAACATTATTAATAAAAAACGTCTAATGAAGTCGGGTGGGGCTTTCAGAAAAATAAAAAAAATAACTTGTCTTCCAGCCCCACCCGACTTCAATAGACGTGTTTTATTAATAATGTTATGCGTAACTAATGATTTGAATATTATTTCTCGCTTTTTTAGAGGTATTTAATTTTGAAGCTGTTTTTGTTTCAAGTTTTTTGAAGGAGGTTTTTCTTTTTTGTTAAAAAAAGTTTTTTATTTTCAACTTTTTAGTGGTAGGTATGTAAGCATGTAAAAAAAATTTAACTTTATAAAATACTAGCTTCCGCCCACGACTTCGTCTGCGTGGAAAGTTTTTTCACTATCCCTCGGGAACTATACTTTTTTCGGGATGAAAGGTACCGTATGTCCTTCTCTGTACCCCTGACAACGTGTATGCAAAATTTCATGATGATCGGTTCAGAAGTTAGGACGTGAAGGCGTAACAAACAAACAAACAAACGGACTTTCGCATTTATAATATTAGTAAGGATTTTCAATGGTAAACCATTAAAAATGCCCACAACTCAAATTCCAAATTTACGCTGTTTGTTTTTGAGGAGTTCCGTTGTGTCTTCGTAGTCCAAGTCTAGTCCAGAACCTTGCATCGCAGACCATGGTTTGGTTTGTTTTCGATTGTCATAAACCTACCAAAATCCAAATCACTTTACATAATATACTATTTGAATTTGAGGAGTTCCCTTGTGTATCTTCGAAGTTCAAAGTCCAATACCGATGAAATTAAAATGTGACCACTCTTGAAGTATACCCTTTCAAACAAAAAAAGAATCATCTAAATCGGTACATAAACAATGATGTTATGTTCGAAAATCCGTAAAAACACGTGTGATGGCAAGCTAAATAATTGACATTTTTCAGGATTATAAAAAAACTACTAGCCAGATTTCTGTAATTTTTTTATGGGACCACACACGAATTATGGTCTTTAAGATAAAAAAAGAATTGTATAAATAGGTTAACAACTGACGAAGTTATGGTAAAACATACTTTAAAAAAAACCATCGACTTGAGAACCTCCTCCTTTTTTTGAAGTCGGTTAAAAATATGTAAAACGAACAAACTACATGTGGGAGATAAATAATTTAAATGAGTGACAAAAATACTGAGTGCGCGACTATTACACCAAGTAGGTAACTATAACTGATTTAAGCTGTCCAACATATTTTTGTTACCTCGATTAGGTTGATAGACGCCTTTTTAAATAAAATATATGTATGTATGCCATTTTTTTTTTGTTTTGTGTGCCCTAAGGTTGTCGCCCAAATAGAAATTTGGCCACCCGCTCTGAATAACTAATTACTCAATTTGTATTTTAAAGTCACCCATTTTCAATATTTGTAGTCGCCCTAAGTCCGTCGTCCACTTAGTATTTAAGTTTGAACGCTATTTTCAGTATTTTTGATATATAATAATTACTTACGACGTTTTGTAAAAACATACGAATTCTTTATTGATAAAAATGAATGAAAACAGGAATCTACAACCATTTTAGACCATTTTTAAGATATTTCTACAAAAAAATATTAATCGCAGTAAGTATTGAGCTTCGACAGAAACAAATTCTTTTCAGAAATATAAATACAGCTAATTAATATTATAAAATATCGTCTTCCGCCGTTCTTCCGACCGGCAGTCACGCGAAACTCTTAGGAACTCCACACTTTCAGATATGATGAGGACAAACAGATTATACTTACACAAAATTATAACGAACATAGTAAATATATAGGTAACATATTGTATTATATTACTTTTAAGATTATATTCAATGTAAAGACGATGGCACCTCAGACCAGACGTAACATGTTGACCTGCCTCCTACTCAAATGGCCACTTTTCTATTTTTAACTTAAAAAATAAAAATAAGCCGTAAACTCTAAAATTACGTGTCGTGTCGTAGGCTTGTCAATTCCATACAATACAACAATGTCTGTGATTTACAAAAACTTGCGACGTGTGACTTGATCGTCTAGTTGCTTATTTTTAAGGTTTAAGTTAGCGAACGAATAGGAAATTGGCCATTTGAGTAGGACATCCGACCCTCATAATAACGTGATAAAAGTAAGTACTTTCTGAAGTACAAACAACCATTATATGTGATATTACGTCGTACAAAGTCAAAGTCAAAAATAGCTTTATTCAAATAAACTTAAAGTACTTTTGAATCGTCTATATTTTCCTACCACCCGATCCAGACCTTTTTTTACACACATATATTATGACCTTCACTGACGGCAGCTTTAGCAGGTACCCCGTTTGCTTACTTACTTTCATAAACTTTAAAAAATTGCTCGAAATATCAATTCCTAGTATATCTATAGTAAGTCTATGTATATCTATTCTATGATTCAATGTAGGGATCTAAGGATGGATTCCCTAAATTGAATCACAGAATAGATATATACTTAAAAGTACTACGTACAGAAAGGACACTCTCCGCCCCGCCATAGAATCAATTACCTCACCCCACCCCGCGAGTTCCTATGCCGAATTGTATGCTCGTTTAGTCGTGTTTGTCAACTGTCAACTTATTTTTTTATATTCAAAGCAATGCGTCATAAGTTTTTAGTCGTGTTTGTCAAGTGTCGTTGTAATTTGATTTGAAAGCAATGCGTCGTAACTTTATTTACCAATAAGTTCTCATTGGCGTCGATTCGGTTGGCAACGACTTAACCAAATTGACAGGACTAAACTAAATTTGGTTTTCCATCCTTTTCTTTCTATATCGAAAAAACAAGAACAGAATGCTAAAATTAAGTTTAATCCTGTCAATTTAGTTTAGTCGTGCTAACCAAATCGACACCATTATGTATTAAACGCCGCTCATACAGTGCAAACTGCACGGTAGCCATAGACTTACACACACAGTGGCGCAAAAACGTCATCTGACGTTCTGTTTATAATGGCACTTTTGTATGGAGTGTCCGGGGTGAGTTGAATATAAACATTTTAATAAACTTGACTGCTATCTCAACACTGCTCCATATTTTTTAATGATTTTATTATATAGGTGTCCCAAATTTCAGACCACGGTGGTTACCCTATCGAGCCATTGAAAAACCCTGGAACTATCGAAATTGGCTGGTGAAAAAAACACGTTACGCCATATGGGGTTGCGCCGGTGGCCAACAATAGTGGAATTATATCTGTAATAAGTCGTAATAAGTCGCACTCACGCACGGCAACTGCTGCGAAAGACGTCACAGGAGTTATGGAATATAGAACACTCGTGTATATTATAAATATACAAACATGAAGAAATTAAATACATTGCAACCTGTTCAAGCATTTTTACGTAAAAAAAAACAAAATCAATGTCTTTAAAGGTTAGGGTAAATATAATATTGTTTTAATCGAAAAAACATGTACCGTTGGCTTCTTCCCAATCTACACACATCCTGGTTAAAGGGATTGCCTTTAGTTAATTTACATACTGTTTACCTATGTAATTATTATTATAATATAAGCAAAACCACAAACAATCTTGTTATAAATTATTATGTAAAATATTCAATATATAGTCCCACTAGCGGCCGCCCGCGGTTTCACCCGCGTGGTTCCCGTTCCCGTGGGAATATCGGTATAAAAAGTATTCTTTGTTTAAATCTAGGCTATCTTCTATCTGTGTGCCAAATATCAATCAAATCCGTTTAGTAGTTTTTGCGTGATTGAGGAACAAACATCCAAACATCCAAACCCACAAACTTTCACATTTATAATATTAGTAGGATTTAATTTATATGAACAGAAAAATTAAGTTCATTTAATAAAACTGGTCCGTTCTCTTATTTCCTTTAAATTACCTTTAGTTTTGTTTAAAAAAAACACTGATCCAACATTTCCTGCCTAATTTCATTGCAAATAACTACGTGTCAATCACCTTATTAGGTCGAAATAGGTGGCCTTTTTTTATAAACATACACCCAGAAAAGGACGTCTGTGCCACCCGGCCTCTATTTGTAAACGCCGCCGCAATTATGGAGGTTCGGCATAATTTAAAAAAAAAGATATGCGCATAATTAGTTTACGAGTTAACACAATACGAAACGCATAGACACCACAATTATGTGAATTCGACGCAAACAAAGTCAGGGAATTAATTATTAGTTTTTTAATGCGTGTTTAGAGTGCGTTTAATGGGTATAGATTTACACTGATTTTAATTTAACCATATTTAAAAAAAATAAAGATTTATATATTTTAACATTAAGGCCCGTATTTATAAACCGCTCTCAATACCGATCTCAAGAGCGATCTCAGCTGATACGTTCTCAAGATGTGAGCAGCATCTTAAGTTGGATATTAATTAATAGTCATATATCAAGAGCGTATCAAATGAGATCGATCTCAGCTCTTACGATCAATCTTAAGAGCAGGATTTTAAGTTCACGGTGGTTTTTATATAGCAACATGACACTTTTGAATTAAGGCCCGTATTTATAAACCGCTCTCAATACCGATCTCAAGATCGATCTCAGCTGATACGCTCTCAAGATGTGAGCAGCATCTTAAGTTGGATATTAATTAATAGTCAGATATCAAGAGCGTATCAAATGAGCTCGATCTCAGCTCTGAAGATCAATCTTAAGAGCAGGATCTTAAGTTCACGGTGGTTTTTATACAGTAAAATGACACTTTTGAATTAAGATTGAATGATTAAAGTTTCGTTTAAGCTGTGTAGAATAGTTAGCTCAAATCACAAAAAATAATAGTTTTATAATTGTACTCTCATAAATTAGTGCAAAACATTTTACACAAGGAGTAAAATTAAATATTTATTTATATTACTTTATTTACACATAAATAAAATATCACTTTATATTACTACGTCAGTTCAAGAAGACTGAAGTCTTGAATTATATATTTCGTGGCTGTATGATGCAAATGTGCCTTTGCCTTTTATGTTTCATGATTAAAGAAACGGAAAAAATTGGCGGGATATTGTAATTGGTTTTATGACAAATACATTTCGTAATTTATGTAATAGCGTAATCAATATCATCATAATGATTAACTCCGTTTATTAGATTTTGAAACTATATAATTTTATCCACACATACACATACGTAGCAGTTCAAAATAAAATAACTATCCCGCGCGCGCACGCTCTCAAGTCACGGTTTTGCAGCACTTGGCGAGCAGGCTCTCAATCATCATCTTAAGAGTTATCTCAAGTGCAGAGTGTTGTTTATTAATATGAGTGATCTCAGTTGATACCACGAACTTAAACCTGAACTTGAGTATGATCTATTAATTAGAACAGCATCTCGAGTATGATCCCAAGATAGCTCTCAAAGTTGAGAGCGGTTTATAAATACGGGCCTAAAAAATCGATATGGTGTCATAATAATAATTGATTGTTAATCCATAAAGTAACATTGTGCAACTTAGCTCTTTCATATAAAAAGGCAATTTGGTGTGATTCATTAGAGAGATTTTTGAAACTAATCACCAGAGTCTGGCCAAAGAGTCGTGTCATCTCAAACCCGCGGTAAATTTCCATTTTATCATAAATCAATCAATTTTATCAAAAGTACATATACCTTGAAAAAAATCCAAGCTAAAAAAATAGATTGATATTTCTCAGTATTTTGAGGGTATAAAGTTCAATGTTCGCTGGCCAGACTCTATAAAACATAATTCAGTTGCATTCGTAAACGCATTCGTTTTCGTCATTCATTTCCATCGACAGTCGATAAATCCTATCGACATCGCAGCTTAGTTAGATGGGGTCACTGGAAGCGGCTTAACGGGCACCTACAAATTAAGTCTATTAACTCAAACTTTTAAGTCCCGCCACGTGAATCTTCCTTTCTTGCAGCGCAGAGTTCGGGGCTTATGCGCTAAGTACCCGTTTGTCCCTGCCCACTCTTTGTCTGTTGTTGGCATAAGCGGGATTTTCGTACTCATGAGCAATAAGTCCTCTAAATAACCGTTGAATGTTTTGAATGCCCTTTCGGATGGACGTTTCTTAATTATTTCGTTTTAATTAACGTAAGGGTTGATGCGCTGATTTTGTTTTTCTTTTTTCACAACTGATTGTTTGTTTTGTCATACGTTGGATATAAAAACAAATGAATACCGACTGATGGTAAACCGGCACCGTTACATTATGATCCCATGGAACATAAACGTAAACAGAATCAAATTAGATTTTTTGATGGAAGTACTACCAATGCCTCCATTAAAAAATTAAAAAATACATTTGCGAAATTCATCTTCTTATCATACTAACGATAATGAATGAATGAAATTTAGCTGCAATACACGAGAAGTACCTAAGCTACTACAATAACAAACTACAAAATATAACTAAGAATACAATACAATAATAATAATTAATCAACATTTAAGTGCATTACTACACTACGTCTCACGGCTGCAGCCAAATAGGTAGCCCGACTAACGAACTTGACGCTGTTCTTCAATTGATACTTGCAGTTCTTCTTATTTTAAGGCTAGCTAAAAAAAGAACAGAAACGCGCCAATTTCAATCGTAATTTATCCCTAGACGTTCAATTCTAATCTAATGTATAGCAGCTAATATGCAGCGCGGCTAGTCGATGCTAGCCTTTACTCATAATACCAAACTTATTTTCATCTGCAGGTACAAACGCAACCACCCATCCAATAAGGACGTTCAGTTTTCAACGGACGCTGATCGACTCGCAACTAGCGCTCCGAGATATGGAGTATAAGAGCTCTCCTGTGAGGAGCATGCGGTCCTTGTCTCACGAGGACAGGGAGTACAAGACCAATGCCAACCTGCCGGCTGGAGGTAAGGTTTATTATTTTACCATAGAAGAGATATAAGTGCTACCGTACAGAAAGGACACTCTCCACCCTGCCCCATCATCAATTACCTCACCCCACCCCGCAGGTTCATGTGCCGAATCGTGTGTTTGTTTAGTCGTGAATGTCAACAGCTGTCAACTTTCGGGCACGGCGACGTGAATTTAAGTTGGAAAAAACAAAAAACTTATAATATCATTCATGGAAACATGCTTATCACCGGTAAATACATATTATTGTTAAGATGGTGTAAAACCAATATGGTTATTTGTGTGTCTGAGGTGACACGGTTCCCGTAGTAGCCCTAGCTTTACACACACAGTCAGTTTAACCAGTCACGGGCTGTGACTGACGATTAACCTACCGTGTAATGTAGTGACTGATGGTTGCATAATGTGATTTGTTCTTTCCATCAGTCAATCAGTCAATTGTAATTCATGACTGATGGAATTTGACTGACATGTAATGGCTGCCTTACGCGCGTACAAAACGTCACCTGTGTATTGTCTGTGTAATAGATAGCTATAACGGAGCGGTTGTATGGAGTGTCCGAGGTGTGGTTTTACACTCTCCATACGCAAAAGTAGTTTCAACTTTATTTGAAACAACTTCTTAGCGGAAAGTGCAAATACGTAAAATATGACGTCAAAAAAAGCACTTAAAAATAATGTAACAAATCATGCTAAACACGACCGTCGGCAGTCGGCAGAAGCTAATTTCCTTTTTGTAATTATGCCCTAAATAACTGTAAACGGGCAGTGCTGCTAAATTTATTAATATCCGCGCTTATTATCATTACCGCTCACAATCACGAGTCTCTAACTGACTGCCGCCTTATTTGCCGACGAGTTGCAAGACTCGTGCCTTAGAATATGTAGACAGGGCATTGATTGCATTGGTATATTAACATTATGAGAGTTGGAGTTGAATATACATTATACAACGCATAACGAAATAACCCCTAATGCCGAATGTGGTAGATAGCGACCATCAAAGTGAACGACTTTTACTATGGGACCAACTCTGAAATCGCGAAAAAAAAATCAGCTGTTCCATACAAAAATTGTTCAGTTTGATGGTCCCTATTATCATATTCGGCATTAAGAGTTATTTATACACGTATTTCTTGGAGTGGTTTATTTATCCAAGAGATATTTACATTGCAAAGTTAAACTATAAATAAATAAAATAATAAAAATAGCTTTATTGCACACGACAAAAACAATACAGAAAGAGACAAAAATGAAACACACAAATACTAACAAACGATGTAACTTTGAAGCCTTAGTTCTCCTCCAAGGATTTACCTAGCTGTGATCCAGGGAGAGAATGAAGGAAATTCAGTTCACTTTACACACCAACTGATCTAATACAAATAAATCAATAAATCAATCACCAGCTGCGAAAACCTTTTTATGAGGGACAGTTTGCGTTGATTGATCTAAGGACAAAATTTCTCAAAATGTGTATATTAACTTAAAGCCATGTCTATCAAGCAAAAGGTCTACCGCCTGAGCTTCGGGGCGTTTACAAGGCAATCCCAGCAGACTTTCATCAGCGCGGCAATTGCGCGCGCGCACCTAATAACTGGCGGCCATTACGCACGTTATTAGCCCACGCTAACCCGTGTCACTCTAATACTTGTTCAAGCCAAATTGCTTCTTCTACCAGATTCTGGGAATTGGATATTTATTTTTGATTGTAGATGAAAACAGGCAGAGCTAGAAAACGGACTGAAATCTGTTTTTTTAACATATCTCCGCCATTTTGAAAAATTTCAAAAAACTGGCTCGACAAAAAAATTCTATATAATTTTCAAACCTGCGCACAAAATTTCACAAGAATCGGTTGAGAAATGCGACCTGTAGGCTGGAACAGACAGCCAGACATACGAAAGAATTTTTGCTCAAGCTGAAGCAGAGACACTTCGTGCTCGCTCGGTCAATAATCTCTTTAGCTTGTCATATGTTTTTTGTGGCTACAGAAAAATAAACCTCCCACACCATGTTTTCGTACTACTGACCCTTAACGTAACTACAAGATAGTATTCACAGAAGATTTTTGTGTACCCTGTGACGTCTGTCATCAAAAGCCACATGCACGGTGTTCGGCGAATTAGGAAGCGTCCAGATTTGTATTGCGTCGCTGTGAAGGTGTTCCATCATGAGCGTAATTGTTGGTTCCGATTGTCTGCGGGCGTTATCTCCTCGACTGTATATATGTACACTTAAATTCTGGTATTTCAGCTTTATCGCCTTTAGAGCTGTAGAGGATTGAAAAACGGAACAGTAGAGACTTTGTTTAAAAAGTCACTTTACTGACGAATACCTTCTTGTTTTAGTATATACTTAAGGGGTCATAACAAATTTGGTAACGATCGCGTAAGTGGCTGACTCTGGGTTCACAGGATGGAGATAGAATCTAGTATAGGTTTATATGTTTTATGCGTCCATTTAAAAAGTTTCAAAATACAATAAAACTATATTTGTCAAAAACAAAGGTCTCATTTCTATGTACACATCACATTAGATTACTAAAAGCTATGAATTTCTTAACTGTACTTTATTAGGGTAAGTATGTATATGTAGCACTAAGTTAGAAATTATTTATTTATTTAAGAAATTAATTAATCTTGATTGCTTGGTATTTTAAAAAAAAATCTGCAACAGCAAATGGCAGACTTCATGCCAAAAAGCATACTCTCTCTGACACTTTATTTGTTTCTTGAAAAAATATTTGATGAAAAAGGAGGATTACCTATAATTTGTTTCTTTGTCCGAACAAATGTATCAAAACAATCCAATATCTTTCACACCTGCGTAGATTGCATGTCGTCTCAGATACGTGTTGATACGGCGCAGGGGCTAATCGGGCCCGGTTATTACATCCCACAGTAGCCGGCCTAACCGCAGCGATCGCTCTGCAGCCCCATCGATCCATAGTTTCGTTATCAAATTTTCACACGGACCAAGATTGACTTTATTTGACCAAGAACAACCGCAGCTCTACGCAAAACAACTTCCAACTATCCAAAGCTCCTTCGATGCCATAAAACCTTTTTTCTTTGCGCAATATAAACGCATTGGATCTCGAAACAATTGAAAGATTACTACTCCCGCTCCGCCGCCGGTAGCCAATCACGATGCCCGAGATATTGATCATCGAAATTGATCAATCAAATCGAAAACATCGTACCGGAAATAAGGCGCGATGTAATAGTTATTGTATTACATTTACGGGATTGAACGTTTTCCGAAATGGAGTTTTTGTGATTTTGTAACGGTTAGCACTTCCACACTCTTAGAAATAGGCTTGACCTCGTCTTCATTAAGAATAACTTATCTTAAGTACGAGTATGTAACTCTGCGTATAAGTAAAAAGTAAGTGCAAAACATATGTTTTTTTGTGTTACACAGTGAATGTTCATGCTAGAATATTAATGAGATAGTTAGGCCGACGCTGATTTGATTACTGCGGATTCAAATAGTGATAGACAAGTGTAACTTAGATTGCTTTAAGAATGCTTAGAATTGGCATAATAATTATGATGATATTTTTATACAGTGAGAGTTTTATTAGAATAAGTTTTTGTTGATAGTTTTATTACAAATGATCGATATCTCCATCAATTCTATTAATGCAGTCACACCTGCTAATACTCGTAGGTCGAGTAATGATTAGAATTATAATCCCCCTTTCTTTGAGAAACTTGGTGCACAGTAGGCAAACTCAAGCCTAAGAAACCCTTAACACAATCGCATCGCATCCCTCAGTTGAATAATTTGCGTTGTATTTTTTACTTATTTTTACATAAGAATTAATATGTCATTTTAGATATTTTGTGACATCGAAACTATACGTTTAAAACCTATTTTATTGATGCATGACTGCATGACATCATATTATTTTAGCCTTTCCTTGTTTATAGATTACAGAAGTGTTTTATTATAATAATATATAAGGAAATACTATAAATAGGTACGACAACGGAATTTACTTTCCTATTCCAAATTTAATGCTAACCTACGAAATGTTTCAGTTTAGAAATATAGTACTTATATTTAAAATTATAAACAAAACCCTCCGAAAACGGTACTAAACCTCGAAATAAAACGTCTAAAATATAAACAATAAAATTTTTCTCTATGATTTTGTATAGTCTATGGCTCACGACGTCGCCTCGACTGTAATGACATTGCGCGAGCGTCGGTTTTTTCTTAGGAGCGCATTTGGAGTTATTGTTATTATTTTACTCTCATAAGCCGGCTGTAGGTCGCTCACCTTTAGAATTTACACTGGATTCTTCAACTTCTGCCACTCTAAAAAGAATCAAAGGAAGTACATTCGAATTCTCACAGCTACTACAGTCACAATTTATTAATATAGGTACCTTCTAAAGCATTGGATTGTCTCTTTTGTCAACATTGAATTTTCTCGAAAAAGAACCATCGAAAGTCAGTAAACAGTAAACGCATGCGTGTAACTTTTATTTGTCTACAAGCCGAGGAGAACTGACATAGTCCCTATCATTGTTCGATCCCCCTGTATTGTATACAGTGGATGAAGCTAGAAACCTGAAAGGTGATAAAGCTTAATTTTTAAGAATGAAATACACACGCAAGTAATAACAAGTAGATAAATGCGTATAATCAGCAACACAGAGATATCGTACCTATACATGCATAAAAGCTCATTTAAAGTTAACTCTAAATTAAGTAATTGTTCCAAATGAAAAAAAAGTGTTAAAAATTCGAGGGTTATCGCATAAAATAATACAATAAACTATGTAACCCTAAAAGCACTTTAAATAATTTTCTCAGAATGACGATAATCGAAATCATAAACAGCTAAACCTTATTCCAAAATAAATTACTCGAATCTATTCTCTACGCTTAGAAAATCAGGCACGTACACATAAGACGACTTCATCCGTAAAGGATTTCATAATTGCCATAAAAAGTGGATGATAGACAAAGCTACCTTATAGAATCGATGGCCGATCATCTTGGGATGCCGATGGGATAGGGAGGAGCTAAATACATAGCTACATTATATTCGAATCAAACTATCGATACAATTAGATATAAATAATTGTTATCAGAACTTTATAAACACAGCAGATTAAATATTTATGCATTGTCTTAAAACTCAAGCATGCAGCTTGAGTTTTAAGACAATGCATAAACAATAGTTAAGATTTAATCATAAATTACATTATATTAGTTTGTGTTACAAAAATATCCCTATAATGACGAACATGGTAAATATAGGGACCATCAAACTGAACAACTTTTACTATGGGACCAACTCTGAAATCGCGAAAAAAATCAGCTTTTTCATACAAAAATTAATAACGTAAATATCAAAATGTATAAAACAGATGATTTTTTTTCGCGATTTCAGAGTTTGTCCCATAGTAAAAGTTGTTCACTTTGATGATCCCTATCTACCATATTCAGCATTAGTAGGGGTATTTGTGTAAAACGTTGTATATTATTTGAATTCTACCTATATGGTACACAATCTTCTTCACCCAAAGATAAAAGAAACGATGATACATATTTGACATCACTATAGTGTAGGCATTAAAACTATTAAGTGTACGGGGCGGGCTGGGCGGAATTAACCTGTGGCCACAAACCACAGCTCCCGAGCGGGCAGCACAGTTAGCCCTCGATATTATCGGTGCTTTCGTAATTAGCATCTCTTATGGTGATTTGATATCTTCACAGAAATGCTTTCGAGAAGCTATAATTCTTTAAACGGCTATTATAAGACACATAAGGCTATTAATATTTGGAAGTATTATCGAAATGTAGCGAAATTTGTACTTTTTCTTTTTGTAAGTAGGTGTATTACTTATTATAATAAATTATTAACTTTTTTACTAATTAAATAAGTAAACAATGTGTAAAGTGAGTTAAAAGATGACAAATAGCAAACAATAATAAACACAATAATATCATAAAAGTATCAAAAACAGTCTGATAGTTAACGCTTTAGGTAAACAAAATGGAAATTGTTTTGTAAGGGAAGGTTTTTCTAATACGGATAAAAAAATACTTTTTTAATAAAAAGTTTTTGCTTTTGTTTGAGGATAATATTAATGGAAAATTGCACTTATCGGTTTTCTTTTACAATCATGAACTGATAAAATTCTGAACACGCATGTAATCCATGGAACACGTTATGGCTTTACGTCAAAACTTCTACTTATATTATAGTCGACGGCGTTAAACTTCGTATTATTTCCTAACATCCCGTTTGGTGACTCTCAGTTTTTATTTCCAATGCAATACAGTCGAAGTTTGCTTTATTATTCATATAATTAGTGTCCCCTCTCATTTAGAACCCGACTATTTTCAAGTCTAAATTCCACGGTTTCAGAATGAATTTGTAAATACGCGGTAAAATGTGAAAACCGCAAAGTCAGTGAATGAACCTAGGACTCGGTTTATTTATAATTTACTAAAATAAAGCTTTACTTGAGTTGAACGTAAAGTAGAACCTTTTCTTACTCTACATATTTTGTAAGTAAAACTCAAAGCGACAGTCGTATGTATCAGAAGGTTGTAAAGATAATCATTCTCATTTACCGAAATGAAAAAAATAATTTCGTTTCGTAAAAAAAGCATTTTAAAATTAAATGTTGATCTTTAATTTAAACATCAAAATACTCAATCGTAAAACATTAAATGAACACTCTTTTTCTTTTCTTTAACTTTGTCACATCTTACAATAAAAAATGCTACTAATTCGAGGTGTGGAAAAAATATTTACTAAAAATTATCAATTAAGATTTTCTTTTTGGATGGCGTAGTTTTGATTGCATACAAAATCGTTACCTACTTACGTTATTTTGAAAACTAGAAGTATATGAGTACGTAATTATATTAATTTTATTAACGCCATTATTACCTATCGGTGAGATAATTAATTTACCTCTAACTTATCCTTGTTCAAATGCTATTGATTTTAGTAAAGTTTCGTACTTATTTTAGTTATTTACACACGCAACACTAATCCATGCTTTATGCAATGTAATCGGCGTTCTAATCACATCACCAGAGATCTCCCGGTGGAATTAGTTCCAATGATAAAATAAAAACCGGTCAAGAGCGAGTCGGACTCGCGCACCGAGGGTTCCGTACAATCATAAATATATTTGGATATGTTACTTTAGTACAGTCTTTAAAAAAGTAGGATAAACGGCAGACAGGTGGAAGGGCGAACAGGCGGACAGTTAATTTACAAATCATAACCACATCTGCTTATGGTGACTGAAAAACGTTTCAGCCACTCCACATTGCAAACTGTTTATATTACTAAGTAGGAACTTATTCTTCGTTTATTCGTACGGCAAATATATTAGAACCAGCCACCAATTTATTATTGTAGTATTAGGTTGCGCCATCTCTTGACCGATATTGGAACTATTTTTTTCTTAGATCAGCATTCTTAGGACAGCGCCATCTGTTGACTGGTAGTGAAACTAAAGAATTTTTGTTTGTTTTTTGACTTTCTAAAAAAGTGTGTTATATTCAGACATCGTTTTATTTTTCCTGTAATCTTTATATAAACTACTATCACAGAATTATTTCAGATTTTTCTCTTTGCAAACTTCGGAGATAAGGGGGGAACGGTATTTTTTTACGTTTTTCATCATAAGTCGAAAACTATGCGGCCTAAGAAAAAAGAAAAAAATGATTAAAATGGGCAAACAAAGCTCTTTCATATTATACCCCACACGTCCTATAGTCACCTCACTTCAAATTTTTGAGACCACTTTTCAGTCCCTGTTGTAAAAAAAATATTATTTTTTTATTTCTTTCTTATTTGCAAAATAGTTGGGCAAATGTCATCTTAAACTATTCCAAATTTCAAGTTGATACCATTAGTAGTTCTCGAGATATCCAGCTGTGGCAGACAGACAGACAGACAGACTGAGTCACACCATAAGGGTTCCTTTTTTACCATTTTGGTACGGAACCCTAAAAACAAGAACGAATATTTATGTAGTACCTACACATTCCTAAACACCTACCTTAATGCTTCATCACATTTTCTTGTGACACCGCAATTAAAGCGATATTGTAAAAATGAATAGCTTAAAAAACATTTCGTACATCGTTACAAAATTTATTAAAATAACATTGTTGACCTTCTAAATCAATCAAGATTTTTCATGAATGAAACACTTGAAGCCCCTTAAAGCCTACGATACCGTCGATCAAACGATGGCTGAGCAAAAAACTCGTTAGAAGCTCGACACAATCGTTTTTGCTTCCGCTGCTGGTCATCAAAAAAGTCCGAATAACTCCTATCGTTCGATGGAGCAGTCATCGATTCGAGCACGTACCACGAATGTAGCATTAAGTGAAGATCTCCAGTCAGGTGGCTGCTACAGCGTAATGTCTCGCATTTGCGGTCGCTGCAGGCAGGATACTCGCTTGTACTATAATGAGCAACACATAACGAAACCTTACAAATAATTCCACCCACGAAAAAAACACACCGAATCACGTAGTCGTATCCTTCAGAGGAAAATGCGTATCGGATAACACAGAAACACGTCTCTCCCTTTCCACCCTTTCGAAATGGATGAGAGCGAACGAGATGCAAAATTAATATTGGCTCGTGATACCGATACATTTTTGAGGTGTCGGCGGAGGCTCAATACAATCAATTATTGTTCTACGTGTTACACGGTTACCTTCTGTCGGTAACTGTTTTAGTACACAAAAAGTGCTATTTCGTAAAACTCTCGTAATTTGCGTGTTCGTTTAAAATTTTTCGAATTACGTACAATTTGTTAGCGATGGTTGGGGTAAAAGTCTGTTTGGCTTCTCTTGGATTTAGAACTAAATATTTCGCTGGACCGAAGCCCTGTGAACCGGTAATGATCTGATTATCCTATCGAGAGGGCACAGTGCTGCAAAATGCTCTCACGGATGCAATGAAGTAGTGCCTTTATTCCGAAGTATTTAGTAATTAAACAACTGCCATTCTGTTAACGACCACGTAATATCGTTAATTAAATCACGGATCTCATTAATTTCATAACGAAATTGTCTCCACATTTTTCCACCACGAATCACAGTTGTTATTGGTAACAATCATAATTGTATATTCTGGTATATTACAATGTTAATATCAAAAAAGTGTCGAAACAATTAATTATACGAATCTTAGAGAAAAGCTACAAATAAGTGATTGTAATTGTAACTATAGAAAATAATAAAACATAAAATTTCAACGGCAGAAATTGCATTATACCGATTTTTTTTCGTGATTTCAGAGTTGGTGCCATAGTAAAAGTTTTTCAGTTTGGTGGTCCCTATCTAATCTACCATATTATGGTTTAGCTATTAATTCTGTTACACGTTGTATATAAATTTCAGGGTTGTTTTCTTCCAAACAAAGAAGTCATATATGATCATAACTCTATAAACGGTTTTCAGTTTTGCTATTACCACAAAATAGATTTATGTAAGAACTACCTATTACTAAAATAACGTTGTGCTTACTGTATACTTTTTCTTTTCAAATAAAGATGTTTATACCGAAATAAATCACATAGTACACGACAAATCCAAAATATAAAAAATACTCCTGTTGTTTTTTTCAAAATTGTAGAATTGAGCGCCCTTTTAACTCCCTATAATACGTTCCTGCTTTGAAAAAGATAGTGAACTACGTTCCCGGATGCTAGTGACAACGAGTTTCAGTCAAGCAGATCCATTATAAAACTGAAATCTAGGAAACTAGAAAGGAATAGACACTGTTTAAATGAAAATTAGCTTGCGAATTCATTTATAAATTGAAATATCTAACAAATCTGTGCACCGCCCGCCCGCCCACAAATAAATACACATGTAAATACCCGCTAGGCACACCGACACAGCAACACACCTTGCCCTTTATTTATACCAACTACCAACTACTCAACACGTGTTTAGCCACTACACTGAACATCATCAGACCCTGCAATACCAAGCACTCGGTTTGTTGCTGTCGGTATGTCATGTCTGCATGCGGGTATATATTTTGCATGTGCATTTATTTGGGCGGTGCACAGATTTCTTGCATATTTTACCATTTATGAAAGTTATTCCTTAATATTTTATTATTATTATTCTTGGAAACTGGGCAAGCATTTGACCACCATTTTGCTTGGTAAACAGGATGTGGTCTAGGGTGTAGCACGCTTGCCCAGGAAATGCCTATTCACTCTTGCCTTGAGGAGACCAAGCTTGTAACTATCGGAGAACACATGAGCAGTAGCTCTACCATGAGTTGATACATACTGTTTCTGCTACCGTAAACTATCGGAAAAACTGCTCACAGTCAGTGCGAGTAAAAGAGAGAAAACGATAGTTTACGGTAGCGAAAACAGTTTGCATCAACTCATGGTAGGGCCACTGGCATATTAAAATATCTAGCTAATAGTATTTAAATACTTTTTTTATTAAAGAGCCACCTCTATCCTCCCTTGAATCCGTTCCTGCGCCCGCGCGAGATGTGATAGGTAACGCTAGCTCGCGGATCGCATGTGCACGTATAGTGTTACGCGCGCGGCCGGCTGGATCAACGATCGTCAATCGGCCGGATCCATTCCGTGTAACAATACCTCCGGTGGGGCCACGAGCACAGTGCTTTGAGATAACGAGCGAGAGGACTGAGAAAAAAATTCGAACACACAATACAAATAAGTTGTAAAACAAGACGCAATTGAATGACGAAGGCACAAAATTGAACCGTGTGAAAATTATAAGAGGCTATTGGCTATGTTCAGATTAGATAAACCCGAAGAGGATGCGGAAGACAGCATGCGTCTCTACCTTAAAAATCTTGACTTCTTCGTTTGACTTAAAGAATAAGTAACAGTTGCAAGTTTTGATCAAAATCTTTGGGTAAATAAAGTATATACAATCGATGATGTTGTTTCCCAAATGATGGAATTTGGACTGTACAAACTGGAGAATTACTTTGTGTATCAGAGGGCCTATAACAAAAAAGCATCGCGATAAGCGTAGGTACGTACGATATTCGTCCCACCCTTGGCACTATTGAATCACGAATAACAAGTAAATTGAACGACGAATTGCGTCCAACTATCGTGGTTTTTTTTGTAAGTAATAAGCCCGCAGCTTTAGTTATTATTTTTCAGTTCATCGTAGTAAAGATTGTAAATTTTCAGATTTAAAATACACACATTTTTAATAGTCCTATACTGGATTGATATCGAATTATGTTAGTACCTAGCCTACAATGAACCTTGTTTATTTAAAAGACAGGTGTATTTTATTTACTGAAGTTTAATTACAATCGTATTTTCTTTTTTTATGATCTTGATAAAAATGTTTATTTATAAGTGTTAAAAACTCTGTTTGCGTGGCCCCAATATATCTCAGCAACTTACATTACCCGCAGCGAACGTGTCTCAAGACTCCTGCGCACTGGACCGGACAATGTTACCGTTTGTACTTTGTTTAGAGCCTTATTTAGAGCCTTATACTTCACCCAGTTATACGCCTTGTCTTACTGCTGACAGCCGTGTTATGAAGATGTTCAGTGAATGAAATTATGAGTAATTATGTTCTTATAGCTTAATATTGAAACGATGTAAAAATGACTTTATTTTACGTTTAATTCTCTGATCAAAGAAGCTAGATCTATATACTTCTAAAAATTTAAGGGGAATTTTCAAAGTTCGCCGTCATAAGGGCTCGCACAGAGATGTTTCAATTATTTGTATTTTAAAAAAATGGAACGTGATCAGAATAAGCAGGCTTAACGTCATCGACAGTTTTATGGAAATTGCATAAAAAACTAATACTTTTTAAAGAGTGGTTTTTGTAGTTTTTTAAAACTTTTGGTTTCGTTCTTTCGTTCGCTGTTCCATAGTTTGATTATACTTAGTAAAAATTATTTATATTTTCCTTCAATTTTAGTGACTTACATACAAAAGGTTAGGTACACCTAACATTTATTTACATATAATTCACTTAAAGTGTAGTACGTATGATTTGTATGTATTTTATTCTAGTGATTAAAATTCAAATTTAAAAAACCTGTTACATTTACATGTAACAAGTGTTAATTTTATTTATTTTATTACTTAGGGAAACATACAGCTTTAAATAGTACATTGTAAGAGTAAAACATAATTTTAGTACATTAGCCCGAAGAGTTTCCACCAAATCCACTACTAAATAGTACATTACGTTGAACAGACAAATTAAGTATGTAAGCAAACAGATGTAAGAAATTATTGACTTAATAATGATATTAAAACAATTAATCATAATAACATAGTCAGACATAAAGTAAATTACAACATTTACAACACTAATCCTCCCTATTTATTTCAAACCACAAAACGTAATGTCCATTGCGGTGTTAAAATTTTCGATAATACCATGTTCCACACAGTTGATTATAGAGAAAATATTATATAACATGTTTACAGGGAAAATCAATTTAATGAAGTGCCCGTCGCCATTAACAATGTTGTCACTCGCTGTGTAATATTTTAAGGCCGCAAAACACAATTACTTCTAATGGTTTAAAACAATGCTTTAGCGTTAAAAGGAAACACCACGGTTGAGAGAATTGAAAAATTCCTATGGAAAGTAGACGAAATCAACGTTTCGTAGTCCCCTGTTTCCTACTCCAAAACTGGATCAATTTAATAACTTAAATCATGGGTCTCCAAACTTTTTAGCAAAAGGGCCAGACTTATCCTCCACCAAGTTCCAAGGGCCAGGATCTAGCTAGCTCACCAACATACTGTAAATTACAGTATTGTTGGTACGATACGGCTTGCTTTCGCGGGCCGGATTGTTGGTGCTCGCGGGCCGGATCTGGCCCGCGGGCCGTAGTTTGGAGACCCCTGACTTAAATCATCGAAAGTTAAAGAAAGCATTTTGGCTACGTTCCTATGTTTTCCTTTTTTAGGGTTCCGTACCAAAATGGTAAAAAAGGAACCCTTATGGTGTGACTCAGTCTGTCTGTCTGTCTGTCACAGCTGGATATCTCGAGAACTACTAATGGTATCAACTTAAAATTTAGAATAGTTTGAGATGACATTTGCCCAACTATTTTGCAAATAAGAAATAAATAAAAAAATAAATATCTTTTTACAACAGGGACAGAAAAGGGGTCTTAAAAATTTGAAGTGGAGCTACTAAAGCATGTGGGGTATCATATGAAAGAGCGCCGTTTGCACGTTTTCAATCATTTTTTTTTTCGTTTTAGGCCGCATAGTTTTTTATTTATAATGAAATATGTAAAAAAAAAAACTTTCCCCCCCCCCCCCCCCCCTTATCGCCGAAGTTTGCAATGACAAAAATCTGAAATAATTCTATGTTATAGCAGTTTATATATAGATTACAGGAAAAATAAAACGATGTCTCAATTTAGCACACTTTTTAAGAAATTATCAAATTTCTAAAAAAGTTAATATTAGTTCCACTATCGGTCAAGAGATGGCGTTGACCTAAAACTTCAATACTAATTTTATTATTCTACTCTGCAGTGTGGTTTAATGGTGAAATTATAATGGTACCCTCGGTGCGCGAGTCCGACTCGCTCTTGACCGGTTTTTTTTCATAAAATTAATTCTTTAAAGAGATATTAATCTTCAAAAAACTAAAAAAATGCCTACCATTATTTAGAACATCCAGCAATCAAATATGACGAGATTATATAAAAAAGCAAACCATAGGAACACAGCACAGCCAAAGCCTTTCTTTATTTTTTGATGAAAATAGTAATTAAATCGGTCCAGTTTTGGAGGAGGAAACAGGGGACTCCAAAACGTTGATTTCTCGTCTCCTTTCCATAGGAATTTTTCAGTTTTCTCAACCGTGGTATTTCCCCTTGATTCGTCCAAGTGTTTCCTTAATGTCACCTACTCGGTTTTTTCTTACATCAGACTAGCGGCCATCCACGACTTTTCTGCGTGGACTTCGTTCCAGATCCTATAAGAACCTATTGCACCCCTTTAATATTAATTTTCACAACCAAAGTCAGCTAGCATTGTGTCTTCCGTAATCAATTTGTCCGTATACCAAAGTCCATTTTTTTTTTATTTTTTTTATTTGGTTCAATAGTAAAATGTACCTTGGTCATAACAGCTGCAAAGATGGCGAAACGTCGGGAAAACCAAACTAAAAACCGCGCTACACAGTATCTGGAATTCCGGATAGAGTACTTTAATTTAATATACATATTCAATTTAGTTTCTCACTTTTAAAATACAATAATCCCAAATGTTTAATGCCTTTATTAGAATAAAATGTCGGGATTTACACTATGTACAGGCGCAGTTGCATGCGCCATGGTCACGACAATAACCATGGAAAATTAAAACAATTTGTAAAGCCCTATTTATATCAAAGTTATTGAATAGTCCTTAAAACCAATTTGGCTTTCTATAAAAATATTCAGCCCCTACCACACGAACACGAAGGAGCGATATCCAAAGCACAGGATGTATCGAATTACCCCCGTAACGATGTAAGTGATCACCGACAAAAACACAAAACGACGAGCAACGCGGCCGGGTGAGAATATTCTTATAGGAGTGTAATGAGATTTGTAAAGCTTCGCCCAAGTATGCGTGAGATATTGAAGTTTTTATTTTATAAGTACAGAGATTTAATGTTGAGCTTCTGGTAACCTTCAAACTTTTATTTCGATTTGTTTCAGTATCGGTATGACTTTGGTAACTTTTTAGGTAGCCTTTATTTTATGAAGTATTGGCAAAAAGCTCAGGGTGTTTAACTATAATAAGAAATACTGTAGATCGTAACCATCGACCGCTGTCTAGTTACAATTTTAAAGTTGGGTTATGCTGAAATTTTAATTAAGAACAGATAATTTTATTTTTGGTATAGTTAATTTCTAATGATTACGTAAAGTAACATAAATTAAGTACAATATGAGTGAAACAAAAATCACATAGCAATCTGATTATGAATTTAAAAGCATTTCATAAAAACTACATATTTCCTAAATCCCCAACCAAAAGCTTAATAGGCACCACAAAGTACTGATCGGCAACACACGTTATAAACTGTCAATAATAAACTAATTGCCATACAAGACACGCCACGTGTGTAACAAGAACAAGCGCGGCGCGATCAAAGGAAGCTAATTACCCCCCTCCCCCTTAATCAACGCCATTGGTCGAGGACTGTTTGCATTCGACAAGTACATGAGTGAACTTGTTACTTTGGTAATTGACGTACAGCGGTTGAAAATTAGATGGATGAGAATGCATGAAAAACGAAACGTTAGAGATATCAGGATCAGGACTGAAAAGGCCTTGCCTCTCCCTACACACACGTAGTAGACTAAGAGCTAGCCCCGGAAATAGGTGGACAATTTACAGAGCGACGAAATTCCTCTAGTTAATTTGTCATACTATCATTATTAACAGATCCGGCCACCTGGCAGATTTTCAGTGGTGGGGGTGGGAGTGGTTGAGCAACAAAGGGGCTGAAAAAGCAATTGAGGTATACAATTTACAGAGCTCTGGATTTGGTGTGGTGTAATAGCAAGTCAATCATGTATATTAATCGAATATAACCTTGCCAAGCATTTTGACTGGTGGAAAAGTAGTGCCAGGCGGCATCAAAGGTGCGCGAAAAAGTGGTAAAGTTTGATGCCGCCTGGCACTACTTTTCCAGCAGTAAAAAATTCTGGCTATGTTATATGTGATTTAGATACATGATTGGTTTGCTATTATACCACACCAAATCCGGAGCTCTGTAAATTGTGTACCCTCAATCACTTTTTCAGCTCCTTTGTTGCTCAACCATTCCCACCCCCACCACTGAAAAACTGCCAAGTGCCCGGATCGATTAATAATGATACTATGGCAAACTAACTAGAGGGATTTCGTCGCTCTGTAAATTGTCCACCTATTTCCGGGGCCAGCTCTTAGTATATAGAGATTTTGCCGGAAAGCTGCAGGAGGCCACGCCTCTCCGTACGATCCTGCAGGCCAGACCTGTGCATGTGGAGGACCCATTATTTATAAACCGCTCTCAACTTTCAGAGCTATATCTTGAGATCATACCTGAGAATGCTGTTCCTTTAAGAAGAGTATTCTCAAGTATTATCTCTAGATACCTCTCAACGTTGAGAGCGGTTTATAAATACGGGCCAGTGCCTGAAATCGGTTCGGTTCGGCTGTGCGCATATTACTGTTTATCGTTTAAATATTATATTGACTGAATTCTGTTACTGTATTGGAATTGTACCTTATCCATTTTTTTACTTTTAACAGTGCTCTATAAACGTATTTAGGTTTTTTTACGAATCGCGCAATATAATTCTGAATACCTCTTCTGTTATTGGATTGGAATTCTACCTTTTCTAAAAAAAAATACATATAACAGTGCTACTTAAACTAATTCAGGTTTTTTACCAATCGCGCAATATAATGCAGAATACCCCTACCAGTACTATTATGTATACTATTATGTGCCTCTACTAGATATTTGCGTTTAACCCGTAGTAACGTTACATTCTGAAAACCTTTTGAAAAATCACATTCTCATAAGTGCATCAAGAAAAGATTTCCATATTTTCCGAACCGCAATGTGCTCGACTGTTTTAACGGATTTTCACTATAATCACCAGCGTTATTTTCATTCGGTTGAGCATCGTTATTTGTTGAATTTTCATTAAATGGAGGAGATGTTTTGACAGTCCACCGAGGTGAGGGTGTTAATATGACATTACGCTTTGCGATGCAGGGCCGGGAAAATTAAATTATTTATTTTAGACTATCTAATATTAATTTTGTATTATTTGACTTTAAACAGGCATTCGATGCTGATGAACTTCTTCCACGATTTTGCGTTTGACTATTCACTATACCTAGTACAAAATATTAACAAATTGATATACCTGATTGACCGTAGACTTTATTAGCGCAAAATACAACAGACAAATAATAGAGATTTTTCCAAATATTTTTAAACCACAACAATAAACCATTAAGATTGTGCCTAGAGATAGAGTCTTTAGAGCAAATAAAAATTAATGTGATTTACAGTTTTGTATGAAAAAAATGTAAGTAATTGGGTACAAACCAATAATGTCTTAATCTGTAAGTATAAAACATATTACAAGAAGAGTTAATAATTATGCTCAAATTGCAAATTATTTTGGTATTTACGTTTGTATAGGAAGTATACTGTTCGCCGGCTTTTTAACTTACTACTGTAGGTACCTACAGCTATTGCACTGGCAGATTTTTGCATTCACATTGCTATTTTTATAAGCCTTGTACTAGAAAAAAAAACTCTGTACTCAGCTGAAAATTCCCTCTATTAGGAAGCTAATAGGGACCATAAGAGACTGTTAAGTATTTAGATTTTGCAGGTCCATGTAAGTCAATAAATAATGATGTTTATGATTGCAGAACAATTTAGTAAAATGGCAGCGACAACAACTTTTTTCTGCCTTTTTTTATAGAAATGCTACACGAAAATATGTGTTTTCCTTGTAGCAACCCTGGCAGGGGGAAGGGAAGCGAGAGGGGGCGGTAATTATCCCACGTCAGTGGCAGGCCTAGGCTCCCTGTCCTATGCTACACTATGTTAACATCTAGCCTTCATAAACACGATCTTAATAAAAAAATTGCACAGCAATAAGTAAGTACCTATTTCTCTTTCTTTCTTAAACTGTTTCTGTAGGAAATAATCCGGAAAATGCATTGGAATTTTCTTTTATCCCGAAAGAGATCAACTTTTTGAGTTTGAATATTGAAAAGCTTTGTTTGGTGAAACTTGACAAAAATGAAAACGCAACGTAGTTTTTATTTCTTAATATTAATATAAATTACTAGCGGCCGCCCGTGGTTTCACCCGCGTTGTTCCCGTTTTCGTAGGAATATCAGGATAAAAAGTATTCTATGTTTTAATCTAAGTTATCTACTATCTGTGTGCCAAATTTCAACCAAATCCGTTCAGTAGTTTTTGCGTGATTGAGGAACAAACATCCAAACCCACAAACTTTCACATTAAATAGTATTAATAGGATTGTATGGTAAAATGATCTATGTATGCATCTATCGGACTGAAGAAGAAGACCTAAGAAACAAAAATAATTACTTACTTACTAAATTTTGCAACCCCTTTTACCATTCCGATCAACGAAACCGACCAACTAGTTGTGCCGATTGAGACCCTGTATGCGACAACCTTAGATTAATAATCTAAGGCGACAATTAAGTATTTGACTGACATTTTATTTGAAGTTTCTAACGGAACAACTAAATGATTATAAAATTTTTATACAAATTGTTTTTCTAGTGGGATCATAATTTGTAGGAGATATCCCCCGCAGATAAAGATAAAGTACCAGGATCACATAAATCTAGAGAAGGTTAACTTTTATATAAGGTCCTTCTTAAATAGTGCACAAAATTTTAAGGGGTCAATGTACTTATGCATACAAACAACTCTTACTATGGGACCAACATTGAAATCGCAAAAAAAATCTGCTGTTCCGTAGAAAATTTTTATTTATTTTTATAACAAATAATAAACAGTGCAGCCCTTGTGAATTCACTCAGAGTTATTTAAAATCGAATAGATCAAAATGTATGGAACAGCAGATTTTTTTTGCGATTTCAATGTTGGTCCCATAGTAAGAGTTGTTTGTATGCATGAGTACATTGACCCCTTAAAATTTTGTGCACTATTTAAGAAGGACCTTATATAAAAGTTAACCTTCTCTAGATTTATGTGATCCTGGTACTTTATCTTTATCTGCGGGGGATATCTCCTACAAATTATGATCCCACTAGAAAAACAATTTGTATAAAAATTTTATAATCATTTGGTTGTTCCGTTAGAAACTTCAAATAAAATGTCAGTCAAATACTTGGTTGTTAGATTATTAATCTAAGGTTGTCGCATACAGGGTCTCAATCGGCACAACTAGTTGGTACTAGCAATTTCAATATTGGTACCATAGTAAAAACTGTTTGTATGCATGAGTACATTGACCCCTTAAAATTTTGTGCACTATTTAAAAAGGACCTTATATAATTTTTATACCGTGAAGTAAAAAGTAGCAACGTACTATTTAATAGAATGGGATCTAATTCTAGATTTATTGATTAGAAAACTTATTTGAAAGTATTGAACTTATCGATTAAGTGAAATAGGTACCTAAACGACATATTTTTAACTTATGTACGCAAGCAACCAAATCAAATTGGTTTGGTTATAAGCAAGAAAATGTAACAAACAAATAGGTGACAGACAGTTTCATACTTGTAATGAAATCACCTCGCCCGAAAATAATCACCTAATTAAGCCGACAAATAATAGCTAATCAAATTACCAAATAACTAACGACACATGATTACTATTATCCTAAACGAGTAGTCAAATTGAAGCGCGGTTTTTACTCCATCCATTATTTTACAGGCTGAAACTCGCCATCGACCGCAGGCCCCGCGGCCGCCGCTTTTATTTAGATACCTAATTAAATATTTATTAAGTGCATATCTCATTTATACATTAAACCGATTTTAATTTCATGTACGAGTGCGCGAAATTAGGATCAATGGACGGTTTTACCGCAAAATGAAGTGGGTTCGCTGGACGGCGCGCGGCGTGTCGACCGGTGGAAATCAGTATCGGAACTTTTCGTGCTGTTGAAATGAGTTGACTCCGGTAATGAGGTGCGATTGGTTTATTTAAGGCGGTTGTGTGACCAAAAGTGGCGCCACGGTGAATATTATTTAATTGTAATTATAATACTCAATTATAATAAAACTTTACGTGGAATTTTTAAGGTACATAGTCTAGTTATTTTTCCTCGTAGTCACTGCTAAAAGTAGATAGCGAAACTGCTATAAGTGGCCGTTTTTGACACATTTGCTATCTACGCCTACGAATGACTACGAGGGAATATAATGATACCTACCTTCTAAAAATGCGAGACCATGGGCCCTAAAAATTCCACGAAAACTTTTATTAAAATAATTTCCTGTTAACAACTTATTAAATAAAAAACTCCCACTTTCGGTGGTATAACTACCTTAAGGTGGTTCTACAACCGCCTTTGGTGAATACGTGGTCGTGACTGCATTTTGATGTGGATTTATTTCAACTTATTATTGGAACATGAAATTACTTAAATGATAGAATGGTGAAATTCATCAAAAAAGGCTAATGTTACTTGTCCATAAAACTATTACAAAAATTTAATTTAAAAACGGTGTCTAATCTATTACTACAGATTTACCCAATAATTACTTGTATCTTACAGCTTAATGAGAATTTATTACAACTACTAAATGTAACAATCAGGTGCCACAAAGCCATACCTAAATTTAACAATCTATAATTAATTCGAGTTACCATTAAAATCAATGTGTGATAAACATTTCTCGGAAAATTTAAATATTTGGATGTTTTGTGTTGATGTTGAATATTGCCAAGTTGAAAAATTTGTATTGTGTCTTATTAAGTCAAACTACTAATAATACATTCAATGGAAAACTTATCTCCGAGAGTTGTGAATGAGCCTGATCTGGGAAAGACCAAGCCTATTGCGTCAATGCATAAATAAAGTCGTATCGCGGTCAATAGTAAATGGCAAGCAAAACGTCATAATTATTATTAGATATTTTAGTTAATTATAATTAAATGAAGATACTTAAACTATAATTTATGACCGTGGCTCACATACCTATAATAGTAAAAGGGTGATCTTTCGATCCACCCGTGGATCGAAGAGGAAAAAAAATATCTTTCGATCCACCGGTGGAGCCTCGTCGGTGGATCGTAGAGGAATGAGCGATCCAGAGTTGGTCACATAGTAAAAGTTATACAGTTTGATGGTCCCTATTTACCACATTCGGTTTTAGTGGTTTTTAACCGAGTTCAAAAAAGGAGGAGGTTCTCAATTCGATTGTATGTTTTTTTTATCGTTGTTCGCGCATATCTTCGTCATTTATGGGTAGATTTTGATGATTGTTTTTTTATTTGATTGAATTTTCTTGCGAGATGGTCTCATTTAATTTTTTTTCAGATCAGTTCAGTAGTTTTCAAGTAATCCTTAAAATACTATATATATATATATATATAAATTTTGCATTAACTATCTTGACGACTTTTTTATCGTTGTTCGCCCATATCTTCGTTATTCATGGACCGATTTTGATGACTCTTTCTTTGTTTGATTGAATTTTTTTGCAAAATGGTCCCATGTAAAATTTTTTCAGATCGGTTTAGTAGTTTTCAAGTAATCCTGAAAATACTATGATTTCGCATTAATTACCTTGACGACTTTGTTATTTATGAACCAAACCAGCTGTTTTTTTTTGTTGGAAAAGAGATACCTAAGAGTTGTAAGTAGGGTAGTATGGAGAGTAGGGTGGCCACTAGTAGGAAGGCCAAAGTGGAAGATCTTCCTCCGGGCTAGGTGGTATTAGCCCGGGGACCGCGGTCCAACCGATGATGGTTGGAAGTTGTATATATAGTTTGGTGGCTGAGAAAACTCCGATAGCGCGATGTAGGTTTCTCCATATATTCTTCATACTACGAGGTGGTATTCCTTACTAATCTTTGTGTTCATTCGACACTAGCGCCATCTAGTAACATGGTGGTTGAATCTTGAAACCGTGTCGCTATGTGCGGCGGTACGGTAGATGCCGCTACATCACTCCCCCCCTTGAGACCGGAGGTCGATAGTCCAAGGGTTGTCCAAGCTCAGCTGTCAGTGCGTCAGAGCTATGCAAGTGCCAGAGTAGAGTGCTGCAGGAGATGCCCCAGTCTGCGGTGAGTCGAGACAGTCTACGGTGAGTCGAGACGATGTGGGGTGAAGGAAGGCGCGTCCGCCAGTGCTGCAGGTAAATCCGTGTCCACGGTGAGTCGGGACCTGTCCACGGTGAGTCGGGACAGTGGAAGGTGACGGTAGGTCCGAGCTGCTGGTGAGGTGCGCAGGGCTGCCACGCCGGAGTGAGGGCCCAGTGATGCTCCAGTCGTGGGCTGCGAAGACCAGGTCGGGATAATGCCGTCGAGAGTTGCCGAAGGTCCAGGAAGCGTCGTCAATGATGCTGCGATGGAACCTTGAGGGCTGGTGCTGGCTGCTGTGCGTCTGGTTGCGGTGTGACTGCTGCGGATGCTGGATAATTAGTATGAGGAGTGATGGCTGCGCTGCGTTGCTGAAGGTGCTTGATGTGCTCCGTCGGGGGTCACCAGTGTAGGAATTGTAGTAGGGTAGTATGGAGAGAAGGGTGGCCACTAGTAGGAAGGCCAAAGTGGAAGATCTTCCTCCGGGCTAGGTGGTATTAGCCCGGGGACCGGAAGATCTTCCACTTTGGCCTTCCTACTAGTGGCTACCTACTTCTCTCCATACCATACTACCCTACTACATTACCTACAAGTTCTTTTAATTTCATTGACATTGAACCTTGGACCTCAAAGGTATCCAAGAGAACTCCTAAAACTCAAATAAAATATGTATTGTGATTGAGACATTGCTAGGCTTATGAAAATCCAAAACAAACCGAGCTATATGGTCTGTTTGCTACGTTCTGAACTAGACTTGGACTAAGGGTCCCCCCAGACCTACCGTTTTCGTTTCTTTGCTTTGCTGTTCTACTTGCTGTTTAGACCGCCGGCCAACCAGGGTCATTTTCAATCTATCACATATTTGGACCAGACCAAATTGGCAAGATAGCCATTAGCTTGGTGTTATCAAATATCATCGTCTGGGTTGCGAAGTAGGAAGCTTCTGGGAGATATGCCACCCTGAAAATGGTCTCCGATTGCTAAAAATAAATCAATCGCATATTTATATAAATTGTGAACAGGGTTGTGGGTGTCATCATTACCTATCTGAACTATTTTTTGTGTTTTCATAACGATCGTTTAAGGAACAAAGCTCAAAAGAACATTCTTATATGTGAAATGTACTTAGATTGAAAATATGCGATAGATTGAAAATGAGCCTCTTGGCCGTCAGTCCATTGCCGGACAGCAAAGCAAAGAACGGAAACCGGTAGGTCTGGGGGGATCCTAAGAAGGCACAACGGAACTCCTTTGGAAATTGAGTTATGGGCATTTTGAAAACATATAAAGTAAAGAATATTACACGCTTACCACAAAAAAGTTAAAAATAAAAAAAAATAAAAAAAAATAAAACCGCCGTCAAAAACCTAATAATAAAAACAAAAACAGATTCAAGCTGGAGGACAATTTTTTTTTTATTCTCAAAGCCCCACCCGACTTCATTAGACGTTTATTATTAAAATTGATATGCGTATTGGTGATTTGAATATTATTTATTGCTTTTTAGTGCTTTTTAATTTTTTGTAACACGTTGATAATGTAATCTATTTTTAGGGTTCCGTATCAAAATGGTAAAAAAGGAACCCTTATGGTGTGACTCAGTCTGTCTGTCTGTCTGTCACAGCTGGATATTTCGAGAACTACTAATGATATCAACTTGAAATTCGGAATAGTTTAAGATGACATTTGTCCAACTATTTTGCAAATAATAAAGAAATAAAAAAAATATCTTTTTTACAACAGGGACTGAAAAGGGGTCTTAAAATTTTGAAGTGGAGCTACTAGGGCATGTGGGATATCATATGAAAGGACGCCGTTTGCACGTTTTCAATCATTTTTAGGGTTCCGTACCCAAAGGGTAAAAACGGGACCCTATTACTAAGACTTCGCTGTCCGTCTGTCTGTCTGTCTGTCTGTCTGTCTGTCTGTCACCAGGCTGTATCTCATGAACCGTGATAGCTAGAAAGTTGAAATTTTCACAGATGATGTATTTCTGTTGCCGCTATAACAACAAATACTAAAAACAGAATATAATTAATATTTAAGGGGGGCTCCCATACGACAAACGTGATTTTTTTGCCGTTTTTTGCTCGATATTAATAACGACAACAGGTAAACAGTTGAAATTTTCACAGATGATATATTTTTGTTGCCGCTATAACAACAAATACTAAAAACAGAATAAAATTAATATTTAAGGGGGCTCCCATACAACAAACGTGTTTTTTTTGCCGTTTTTTGCTCGATATTAATAACAACAACAGCTAGACAGTTGAAATTTTCACAGATGATGTATTTTGTTGCCGCTATAACAACAAATACTCAAAACAGATTAAAATTATTATTTAAGGGGGGGCTCCCAAACAAACTATACAACAAACGTAATTATTTGCTTTTTTTGGTACGGAACCCTTCGTGCGCGAGTCCGACTCGCACTTGGCCGGTTTTTTCTTTATATTTTAAGTAACATAGTTTGCGACTTATGATGAAAAATGTAAAAAAAATACTGTTTCCCCATTTATCTCCGAAGTTCGCACAGAGAAAAATCTGAAATAATTCTATGTGATAGCAGATTATATAAAGATTACAGGAAAAATAAAACGATGTCTTAATATAGCATACTTTTTTAGAAATTATCAAATTTAACATTAGTTCCACTATCGGGCAAGAGATGGCGGTGACCTAAATCTGCAATAATAATTTTATTATTCTACTCTGCAGTGTATTTATTATGATGGTACGGAACCCTCGGTGCGCGAGTCCGAGTCGCTCTTGACCGGTTTTTTAAATACATGTAGGTATCAACTGATACAGTTTTGATTTTTTAATAAACTTATTTTTTGACATTGAACTTCTTAAGGAAACGAATTCATGTTACAAACAAGTGAATCACAATTTGTAGAATAAAAGTTTTGACACTTTTTAAATCAGCAGTCCTACAGATGCTCTTTTACCTTTAACTAATAAATAAATACTAGGTTCCCATAAATAAAGTATGTTTTTATCTTGTTGTGTTTGATAGGCATTTAGTCAATTTAGTCCGTTTTACAGTACAAATAAAGAAATAGCAAAAGCTTTGTCCAGAGTAGTCCATTTTGGTGTATCAGATCACCGTATCTTTAACATACATCACTAGTTTAGTTCGGCGTGGGTTGAAGTAATATCAACACACGCCCAACCAAACTAGCGATGTATGGTAAAGATACAGTGATCTGATACGCCAAAATGATACAAGTCTGGACAAAGCTTAAAGTACCTACATTATTTTTAATTACCTATTTTAAATATTAATAGGGTGATTTTTACGGAAAATATTGAACAGTTATTTTGTTTATTTGTACTGAATATATACATATATAAATACTGTCCGGATTTTGTTATAATTATATTAGAGATGCCAAAAAATCTGAAAAACAAATGTCAATACCAGTAACTTAATACACCTGTCACGAATGTTCACTAGTATCTAAAAGTCCAAAATTGATTTCAACTATGAATGCAAATATCAGTATTAATATTTGGGTCACGCGCGCGGATACACTGCGCGTACGCATCGGGTTTGCCAGCTGATTCATAAGGTCCGTATGTAGTATATCAACGAAAGTGGGGTCACGTCACCAAATTTATTAACACAATCATATTTCAACTGTCACGGTCGCCTTTGTGAGTGAAAGTACCTTATTCATCGAGGGCTTTTGGGAAGGTGCCAAGTCAGCTAGTTATAATTAAGTTGTATATTTAATGTTAAAAGGATTGTTAAAATGATGAATGAAAGTTGTAGAAACAACAGCTATAAAAAGTCCTTCGATAGTCTGTTAGTTGTTTGAACTTTGAAAAATGACACGGAAAGGGTCCTAGCAAACATGCTACTTAGATACCAATAGTGAATATGCATAAGTCACCGATTTAGATAATTTATGATCGCTGCGGACACGTATAATAAAAACATGATGGAACAGAAAAATAAAAAAACTAATGTATTATTTTAGTTTTATCACATGATGAAATCAGGGGAAAATAACTTGGAAAATAATGATTTTATTTTTATTTTCGGATATAATCCACGTAACAGTCACATAGATAATCGAATAAGAAATAATATTTTGTAAAACACATAATTATGTACTTAAACGCAAAATTTAGGGAGATAATTGAAAATTCTTGGCTAACTTCCTATTAACTCCATAATAAACACGCTTGAAATGTGACAAATGACGTCACAAATCATGACCATTTTGTATGCTGCGTGCTAACTTCAAGTAACCAATGTTACGAGAAAAACGCAAGAGAAAAGTTTTAATATTACAGTTGATTTTCTCACGCATTATACTTTGGATTTTGATACAAAAAAAAATGGATGCATATTCCCTATTAGCGTTTCTATCGATGCTTCGTCGCGTTTCGGCGGGCGACTTGCTGTGTTCGGTCGTCGATTGCTGCGATTGATGTTTTTACCCGACTGCAAGAGGGTTATGTTTTTCGCGCGTATCTTGTATGTAAGTTTGTTTGTTTGTATGTAATATTCTTTATTACCTCACATCTTTCAAACGACTGAACGGATTTCCATGATTAACATATCGTTAGATTTGTCTCGTCAGCCCAAGTGTTCTTAAGAAGGTGGCGTTATAAAAAAACCAACATGGCGGCTGTACGGTGCTACTATACGTAGTGGAAAAAAAAATTTTTTTTTAGAATACTGCAATATGGGTTTCAAATTAAAGGGCTTGTTATAAGGATTTCAAAAAGGTATTTCATATAAATAATAACTAAAAAGAAATAAATTAACAAAAAATAAAAAAATAATAAAAATCCGCCTGCATAAAAAGACAAGTCAACTGAAAAGATGGAAACAAGATTAAATATTAAAGCCAACATTATTACATGCAATCGGAGGCATATAACTCAAATCATTCACAATGTCTTTTTTATGCATGCCTCTGACTGCATGTTATAATGTTGGTTTTATTATTTAATCTTATTTCCATCTTTTCAGTTGACTTGTCTTTTTATGCAGGAGGGCTTTTTTTTTTTAATTTTTAGGCGTGCGGTGTAATGTTTGGGTTTGGTCGCTGCATCTAGCTTTCGAAAAGAAGCTAAATCATAGACATAGAAAAATTTTCGCTGCGCTCAAGAAGACCAACAAAGCATGGAAAAGAGAAGTTAACATCATACGGACACGGTCTATGTAAAAAAGAGACAAAGGATCAAGTGACATGTGCCAACATTTTTTACAGTAAGAGCCCCTAGCGTCCCGCCCAGCAAATGAGCAATCACAGTTTGTTTAAAATATTTTTTAATCTTAATTAGAATTTAAAATAAAGGTATCGTGGAGCTAATGTGTCTTCTGCTCTAAGTGATTGGTGATGTGACAAAAAGAAACAATCCAAGTAATCACACTTTTCAAAGGCAAATAAGATATTGCTACACATTTCTCTAAAACCAAATTTCACTACATTTATTCGTTTATCGACAAAGAAAACAGTATGAAACATAGTTTATTAACTTCCTTTGCCATAATATAGTCATATTTTACGTATCTCATATAAAATGTATTGATTCGTTTTTGGATCACCTGTTTATTGACTTTGTTGTTCTTTGACATTCTATTTCTATGAGCTAAATCGTCAATCGCTGATGTTAAAAATATCGTGTCTGTCGTAGCCCCGTAAACATTCTACAATTTAAATAAAATAATATAATTATGAGGAATTAATTATGTATTTAGGAAAAAATCTTTAATATTAGGCACTTGAACAAATATTAGCAAAGCTCGAGCTTTATGAATTGCAGAGTAATAAAACCATGAAGCTTAGCCATATTTTTAAATAATCTTAATAATTTTATTAATAAAATAACAAGGATAGTGCCGAATAGTGACGCATGATGCCGTTGTCCGCGGGCTGACTCAAACGATAAAACAATTTGTTATGCTAATAAGTGCGTAGTATGTTTTAAGCTTTGTTCGTAAGTACGCGGGCCATCTCACGTACACATTTACAGTTAAATTTATATTTCGCATGAAATAAAACTCACATAATCTTGTCAAGATTTATTGGAAAATACTGACGTAGTTATTTCATTCGCAAATTGTTTATTTTATGAAGTAGCAATTCTAAGTTTGACTTTGCGCAGGAAAAAGATAATTTTGAAATTACACTAGAGAATTCTAGTGTCTCTGTAGACCTAGACGTTTGTGATATTTTTAAATATTTTTCGAAAGCGCTCAAATATGTTTTTTTTTTTACGTTTTAAAAAAATTCGTAAAAATGAACCGACAAAAAAAATGTATTACTATTTATTATGTATAATTATCGAACCTGTTTACAAAATTTCACAAGAATCGGTTGCGAAATGCGAACTGTAAAAGAAAACAGCCGAGGACATCCGGACATAGGAAAGCATAACGGAGACGCATCGCTCACGCCTCGTGTTCGCTCGGTCAATTATTATTATTATCAAATCAAATTAGACATAAGTATCACCCACTGCTCCACATCACGTTACCGGCTACCTCATTACTCCATGGTTGATTTCTATCAAACTTAGCACTTTACATCATAGGTAGGTATCTCTACTTCCAACTTTAAAATCTGCAGTCACAATGATGCGGCGTTAAAAAAACAAGTAGTTGTATGAGCCTTCATACCAATTCATGTACCGGACTTCTTTCTCACTTCAAACTGTACTAACTGCATTTACTATACCCATTATTAAGTAGGTACTAGGTAGTGATCTCTGTTAACTAACTTTATTCTGTAGAATGACGAACTAGAGAGGGGTGTTCCGAGGTAAAAAAACCGTTTATCTGTCAAAAAAGGGACGGTCATTTAAATGTAATAGGACTTTATTTTGTCATGATTTCATGTTCCGCCAGCAAGTTCAGTGTTAATTTTCTTTTTACTTTTAATTTCAGAAAGCATCGGCAACATCACTGGGGCGTCAGAATGGAACACCGGGTACGCATCCTCGGCGGCCGTGTACCCCGCGTACGGACCCCTCCAGCCCCCTTACTACAAGCCGGACCCCACAATTCACATACCTACTGGTGCGTATGGTAAATCAAACTATGAATGGCCTTTAAGGCTCAGCTACGCTGGAACATTTGTCTCTGTCTTTTTAACATTTTTATTATTCTTTACATGTAGAGTAAGGAAAGTAAGGTCATTTTTGGACTTTTTCAATGATTTTCGTTGTTTTTAGAGTTCCGTAGCCTAAATGGCAAAAAACGGAACCATTATAGTTTCGTCATGTCTGTCTGTCTGTCTGTCTGTCTGTCCGTCTGTCCGTCCGTATGTCACAGCCACTTTATTCCGAAACTATTAAGATTACGGCTCCCCATATATGGAACTGAAACTGTTTTTTTTTTTATTCAAACCAATACGTGCGGGGTGTCTATAGATAGGTCTTTGAAAATGACATTGAGGTTCCTAAGACAAGTTTTTCTCAAAGTCAACCGTTTGAAAGATATACACCGAAAAAGTGGTATAATGTGCCCCCACCTCACCCCCCCTTTAACTTTTGAAATACGAGAGTGAAAAATCTAAATAAAATATATGCTGTAGATCTTAATAAACACTTTCAACGAAAATATAATTTATATATATAATTTGAACGAGATACAGCAATTAGTTTTCGAGATATAGCACATTTTCCAAAACCGCAAATATAGCTTTGTCATTCATACCGATGTATTAAGAATGCTAAGTGGCTACTCATATTCATATGTAAAGAAACACTCAACCTACCTTATACTTATACCTACGTATGAAGTTACCTAGATTTTTTATTTATTTTAATTTTATGGTGCCCTATTGACCATATTTGGGATAATATGGATATCATTAAACACGACTACATTTCGATAGATTCTAAATTAAATACTTATACATTGAACGGACATAATTAAGCGAGTATAAATATAACGACTTATTAAGAATTTTAGCATAGTATGCCACCACAACATACTGTACACATACAATTATGTTTGGTTAGCGATCTCGGAGCTTTTAAAGGCATAAAAAAAAATTGTTTATTTCCATCAATAATGTAGATCATTAGATAAAATGGGTTGGAGCTTCCTTTTAAGCTTTAAGGCCTGTGTTAAGAAGCCCCGCTCCTCCTTAATGATTATACATACTTAAAATTACAAAAAGATACAACAAACTAAAAGCTTCTAACAATAGAACACAAATACCTACCCAACAATCACAATATAAAAGCCAAGACTTAAGTAAAAAGTAGATTTGCATGCAGTTGTATGTATTTGTGTGTGTGTGTGTGTGTGTGTGTGTGCGTGTGTGTGTGTGTGTGTGTGTGTGTGTATGTGTGTGTGTGTGTGTGTGTGTGTGTGTGTGTGTGCGTGTGCGTGTGTGTGTATGTGTGAGTGTGTGTGCGTATGTATGTGTGTATGTCATATATAGATTTATTATTTAGAATTTGTATTAAGTACCTATACTTATTACGTTATAAATAAAAGAAGTGATTCTGTCTCTTCCCAAGTTTTACTTTTTAGCCATTTAGTTATAAGTTTTTTAGATTCATTGTGTGTTTTGTCATATATATATAGCTGTCGGTTTATAATATTGTAGAGGTGAGCAGATTGAACAAGATATTGTGTTTGTGCAAATTTGGTCCTAACTCTTGGAGCATAAGCAACTATATCTTTTCTTCTTTTGTTCATTATACCCGGGTCATACGTCAGGGTTTTGTGAAGTTTGAGGGTGCTCTGCACAATATATAGCTTTCTTACAGAAATAATGTTACTTAGTTGATAGAGACTTTCAGTTGAAAAACGCCATTTTTTTAAATACATCACTTTTATGAGACACCTTTGAGCCCGCTCCAATTCTAGAAATTTTGTTTTTCCCGCACCTCCCCATATAGTGATGCAATATGTTAAGACAGACTGTACTAGAGATATATATACAGGGTCACTGGAAATATGACGTATTCCTGCTAAAGGGTTATAGATGAGGTCAAAACAAATATTTTTTGTTTTATTACTTTTTCTCAAAAAGTTCATAGTTTTTGAGTAAATTAAAATTAAGTATTTTTTACCAAAAGTACGTTTTCAGATACAAAAAAATTAACATGAAAGATAACTATTCGTTCGATACCGGTTTTTTTATTATTTTGGTATAGAAAACAGTCTAAATGTTGATAATGAATAAAAAAAGTTACAAAATGTACATGTGTTTATAAAAAAATCAATCCTTAAAAACATTTTTTATTTTTATTTTTTCAGATTTTTTAGAAAATGTAGCAAATATCTTTAAAAAATTCCTAGTCACTAAGCGTGCATAATATTTTAAAAACATCACCATCTATTCAGCTTTCAGTTGAGATATAAAACTTAATAATATCTTAAATAAAAAATGAGAAATTAAGACTTAAGTGAATTGCAGTCCCATTTCATGTAGCAAAAATTTCCTACTTCGAGCGCTTCGGAGGTGGCCTTATTATCCTACTTATATCATAAATGTGAAAGTTTGCTTGTTTGGATGATTGTTAATCAATCATGCAAAACGGCTGAACGGATTTAGATGAAATATGGCACACATATAGTCTAAAAGCCGGATTAAAACATAGGAGGATACTATTATCTTGTTTAAAGGTTCCCTAGGGATTTTCTCGAATGTAAATGCCGATGAAGTCGCGGGCAGAAGCTAGTTTGCCATAAATGGTCATGCTTACTAAAAATAATAATAAAAGTTTGGGGACAGGATTATTTTCCGCCGATGAGTCAATTTTTTTACGGACGGCATCAAAAATAACCATGCATATCAGCCATTTTTAAAGCCTTTATGCCAGGCCTTCCTTTTGGCTTGTGAATGGACAGAGCGGACGGGCCATAACCCACCACGTGGACCCAATGTGGATTGGTCAGTGTTAACGACTGTAAATGTAGCCAGGACCAACGGCTCTATGTAAGGTACATTGTGTTAGCACCGACAAATCCGCATTGGGCCCATGTGGTGGGTTATAGCCCCGTCCACTTTATCCATCCACAAGCCAAAAGGAAGGCCTGGCATAAAAGCATTAAAAATGGCTGATATGCATGGTTATTTTTGATGCCGTCTGTATAAAATGTTGACTCATTGGCGGAAAATAATCCTGTCTCAAAACTCACTCGGACGAAAGTATTTCTAGTAAGCACGACCATTTATGGCAAACTAGCTTCCGCCCGCGACTTCATCCGCATTTACATTCGAGAAAATCCCTAGGGAACCTTTAACCAAGATAATAGTATCCTAGTGCGCCATATTTCATCCCAATCGGTTCAGCCGTTTTGTGTGATTGATTAACAATCATCCAAACAAGCAAACTTTCACATTTATGATATAAGTAGGATAATACGGCCACCTCCGAAGCGCTTGAAGTAGGAAATTTTTACTACATGAAATGGGACTGCAATTCACTTAAGTCTTAATTTCTCATTTTTTATTTAAGATATTATTAAGTTTTATATCTCAACTGAAAGCTGAATAGATGATGATGTTTTTAAAATATTATGCATGCTTAGTTACTAGGAATTTTTTAAAGATATTTGCTGCCTTTTCTAAAAAATCTGAAAATTTAAAAATAAAACATGCTTTTATGGATTGATTTTTTTATAAACACCTGTACTTTTTGTATTTTTTTTTTTATACATTATCAATATTTAGACTGTTTTCTATCCCAAAATAATATAAAAACCGGAATCGAACGAGTTGTTATCTTTTATTTTAAATTTTTGTTTTTGAAAACGTACTTTTGGTAAAAAATTACTTAATTTCAATTTACTCAAAAACTATGAACTTTTTGAGAAAAAGAAATATAACAAAAAATATTTGTTTTGACCTCATCTATAACCCTTTAGCAGGAATACGTCATATTTCCAGTGACCCTGTATAGTATTCAACAGACTATTTGGCGAGGCGCGGTCAATACCTATATCTCTTGGTATCACATGTCGCAACGTCTTAAAAATCCAGACTAATTTCCTAATTCTACTACTTATATAATCAATGGCATATAATAAGATCAATTTTATCGACAAATCCTCCACATGTTGGGATCTATCCCCTCTCCTGTTGGAATGACCGGCATTTTAAATTTTCCTTTTTAGGGTTCCGTACCAAAATGGTAAAAAAGGAACCCTTATGGTGTGACTCAGTCTGTCTGTCTGTCTGTCTGTCTGTCTGTCACAGCTGGATATCTCGAGAACTACTAATGGTATCAACTTGAAATTTGGAATAGTTTAAGATGACATTTGCCCAACTATTTTGCAAATAAGAAAGAAATAACAAAATTAATATTTTTTTTACAACAGGGACTGAAGAGGGGTTTTAAAAATTTTAAGTGAGGTGACTAGGGCATGTGGGGTATCATATGAAAGAGCGCTGTTTGCACATTTTAAAAAATTTTTTTCTTTTTTCTTAGGCCGCATAGTTTTCGACTTATGATGAAAAATGTAAAAAAAAAACCGTTCCCCCCCCCCCTTATCTCCGAAGTTTGCAAAGAGAAAAATCTGAAATAATTCTATGTGATAGTAGTTTATGTAAAGATTACAGGAAAAATAAAACGATGTCTCAACATAACACACTTTTTTAGAAATTAAAAGAACAAACAAAATTTTTTTTAGTTTCACTACCAGTCAACAGATGGCGCTGTCCTAAGCATGCTAACCTAAGGGGAAAAATAGTTCCACTATCGGTCAAGAGATGGCGCAACCTAACACTACAATAATAAATTGGTGGCTGGTTCTTATATAATTACCTACTATTTGCCGTACGAATAAACGAAGAATAAGTTCCTACTTAGTAATATAGTAATATAATAATACCAAGGAGCTCGGTGGCGTAGTGGTTTAGCGCCTGGACCAGCGATTGCGGAGGTTAAGCAACGTTCGCAAGGTTCGGTCATGGGATGGGTGACCAAAAATTTATTATCTCGAGCTCCTCCGTGCTTCGGAAGGCACGTTAAGCCGTTGGTCCCGTCTGCATTTGCAGTCGTTAACACCCACCAATCCGCATTGGGCCCGCGTGGTGGGTTATGGCCCGTCCTCCTTATCCACCCATAAGGAAGGCCTGTGCCCCAGCAGTGGGGACATTAAAATGGCTGATGGACTAGTAATATAAACATTTTGCAACGTGGAGTGGCTGAAACGTTTTTCAGTCACCATAAGCAGCATTTGTAAATTAACTGTCCGCCTGTTCGCCCTTCCACCTGTCTGCCGTTTATCCTACTTTTTTAAAGACTGTCCCAAAATAACATATCCAAATATATTTATGATTGTACGGAACCCTCGGTGCGCGAGTCCGACTCGCTCTTGACCGGTTTTTTTTGTTTTAGATGGCCCTGCCGAAAAATATTATTTTTTACGGATTTAAAAGTCCTATAGTTAAAAAAAATAGTTTCCGAAAGCTAATAAATTAATAATATCACCTATCAAGTAAAATAAATAATTATGTAAACTTTTAACTTTAATACGTCATAACATAACAAATTACTAAAGTAAATTTTAATCTAAAATTGCCTAGTGTGTGTTTTTTAGTTTTTCTTAAATATTCAAACAGCAATAACTCTAAAAATATGCAACTCAGAGCAATGATTTTGATGTCGTTTTGTAGATAATATTCCTGTGAATTGTAAAAATTGCATATATTAATATGCAATAGTACATTAGTCCTAGTTTTTGAGATCTGTGAGAAAAACTAAAAAATAGCACACAAATTTTGGATTAAAATTTACTTTCGTAATTTTTATGATGTATTTAAGTTAAAATTTTACATAATTATATTTTCATATGATACGTGATATTATTAGCTTTCGAAAATATTTTTATTATAACTGTAGGATTTTTAAATCCGGAGAAATTTATATTTTTCGGCAGGGCGTTCTAAAATAAAAAGTCAAATTTAAAATGCCTGTCATTCCAACAGGAGAGGGGATAGACCCCAACATGTGGGGGGTTTTGTCGATAAAATTGATCATATTAACTGCCCTTAAAATCTCCGACATCGCTAACCAAACATATTGTATATCTACTTACAACATATTACATAAGTACATTGAAACAATAGGATATATAGTTATTATTAATAATACATTTTATGATAAATAAACTTCCTCATGAAACCACGTAATGTAGCGGTTGACCACATTATGAAGTTCCCAATTGTTGGTCAAAACCAAATACTAATATTATGTTTAACTAAATTATGTAACATTTATTTATTCAGTGACCTCAGGGTGCCTTAAATCAGAATAATAGCGTAAAGAAGCACTGCAAGCGCAGTTCATGTGAAATTCAGTCGGAGCCCAGTGCCCACTATGTCGCATCCCGTGAGCTTTTAGATTTTTGTGAAAATTAGAACTGTATCCGCTGCATGCAGCGCTTCTTAAAGCACCCTTGTAACTGCTTAAAATAATAACAGTGTTATTATTCTAAGTGTAACTGGTACAAAAAGAAAAGAAAAATACAATTTTATTCAACCCATTTTCTTCTTGCAGTGTTACCAGGCGAAATACCCCTCGGGCATGCGGATTACAGTGGGTTCCAGACCAGTTCCTCAGGCTTCGTGAAGGGCAGTCCCAACCCTGGGCCCGCGCTGACCGACCTCAACGCGCCTACCGTGCCCGCGCAGCGCTACGACCCCAACTATTACAACACCTGGCCGGCCAACACTTACAACTACAACAATTACCAATACAACCAAATCAACAACAATCCCGCCTGCTTGCAATCCCACGCGCCCTACATTAACCCGAATCCCACGCAAATGATCCTGCCCAACCTTTACTCAACCGTCAACCAAAACCAAATACATGTTCATCTACACAGCTCAGCTGAAAAACATAACTTAGACCAATACATGCAGAGTGAGATAAAAATAAGTGATATTGACGGTGGGATCTCAATAACCACTGAACTGCAAGGGGCGGGTGAGACGAGCGGCCTCGTCCAAAGTTGCGACGCGACAGATGAAGGAAAACACGGCCTTTTCGGCGCAGGCAGCCAAGAAGTCTGGAGACCTTATTGACGTTTGGCACTTAACGAAGACTTTCCCGTTGTACATATTGTGATATAGAATTACTTATAAATAAACAATCCTGATCTATTAGTTAATTGTATAGAAATATTAATGTTAAACATTAATTATATTATATAAGTGTTACGTACCTTTCCATTACAATTTAAGATATTAAATATAAATATGTGTTTTATTTACGACCCCTTGACACTTTTGACACCGACTACTCCTAACTAACCATGACCACTGAGCTAAGCCACAACACAAGCCACAGTATGAGACTGAGCTTAAATTGTGAATGAGACATTACATGAGAAGATTCGTAAAAATTGTATAATCGCCTCTGTATCTGTGGTTTAGAGGTTCGCCCACCCGTGACCCGTGTAAAGACGCAGGGTCCTGGTTCGATTCCTAAAAGTCTGTCTGTAAAAAGTGTTTGAAGTCTGTATCGATTCATTTACTTTAATCGATGTTTTGAAGCTATGAACACCTACGGTTACCTCACTATGAATCTAAAATTAACAAATGTCAAATGTGACCTATTAAAGTGGCCCTACTTTAGGTAAGTTCATTTGTAAAAGTTATAGTTGGTCGGGCTTGTTTCAAGCCCGCCTTGCAAGCTACCAGTGCCAGTGCGCTACCACCTTAGAGCATAAATGCTCTAAGGCTACCACCAATCTAACTTAAGTCTAATGCTATAACAACAATTTGTTTTTGTTGATTTCCGGTGGTTCACATGTAAGATAGTTCTTCAGTGGTTGAGGATTCCGGGAGCAGTGGCCTTTATTATTTTCCAGTCACTCAATTAAAAATATTCCATCAAAAATTTGTACCTGACTGATGAAATGGACTGGCGCCAGACTGATCATGTAAACTCTCCAAAGACTACTTTGTTGTATAATAGGCCGACGTGGGCCACGTACTCCGATCTGGGTGCGTTCGATAATGTACTCTATGGACGTGTCATAAGACATATCTTTCTTTGCGTCGAGTAACGTGGTATCGCGTCGCAAGGCGTGGATGTAGTGTATCTCTAAACGACTATCCTCTATGTAAAATGCATGGAGACCGACGCGCCCAGATCGGCGTAGTGGCCCACGTCTGCCTAATATAATTCCCGCTTAAATCTTCCTCATAAAGGCCAAGTACTGACCCGTTGCGGATTATGTGGATAAAAGAAAAATACTAAACATTCGAAAGATTTTTATGCACATTATTATTGCATGCTATTTTTATAGCTTATTGTTTAGGTATTGTTATTGTTAGGTATTATTATACTAGTCCAAGTCCAAATGTCTGGTGTCGTCTATGGCTCTAAGATAAGGTAGTTAACAGCAAAATTTTAGAACAAGTAGTACCATCTAGCGGCATCTGTCTGTCTGTCTGTCTGTCTGTCTGTCTGTCTGTCTGTCTGTCTGTCTGTCTGTCTGTCTGTCTGTCTGTCTGTCTGTCTGTCTGTCTGTCTGTCTGTCTGTCTGTCTGTCTGTCTGTCTGTCTGTCTGTCTGTCTGTCTGTCTGTCTGTCTGTCTGTCTGTCTGTCTGTCTGTCTGTCTGTCTGTCTGTCTGTCTGTCTGTCTGTCTGTCTGTCTGTCTGTCTGTCTGTCTGTCTGTCTGTCTGTCTGTCTGTCTGTCTGTCTGTCTGTCTGTCTGTCTGTCTGTCTGTCTGTCTGTCTGTCTGTCTGTCTGTCTGTCTGTCTGTCTGTCTGTCTGTCTGTCTGTCTGTCTGTCTGTCTGTCTGTCTGTCTGTCTGTCTGTCTGTCTGTCTGTCTGTCTGTCTGTCTGTCTGTCTGTCTGTCTGTCTGTCTGTCTGTCTGTCTGTCTGTCTGTCTGTCTGTCTGTCTGTCTGTCTGTCTGTCTGTCTGTCTGTCTGTCTGTCTGTCTGTCTGTCTGTCTGTCTGTCTGTCTGTCTGTCTGTCTGTCTGTCTGTCTGTCTGTCTGTCTGTCTGTCTGTCTGTCTGTCTGTCTGTCTGTCTGTCTGTCTGTCTGTCTGTCTGTCTGTCTGTCTGTCTGTCTGTCTGTCTGTCTGTCTGTCTGTCTGTCCGTCCGTCCGTCCGTCCGTCCGTCCGTCCGTCCGTCCGTCCGTCCGTCCGTCCGTCCGTCCGTCCGTCCGTCCGTCCGTCCGTCCGTCCGTCCGTCCGTCCGTCCGTCCGTCCGTCCGTCCGTCCGTCCGTCCGTCCGTCCGTCCGTCCGTCCGTCCGTCCGTCCGTCCGTCCGTCCGTCCGTCCGTCCGTCCGTCCGTCCGTCCGTCCGTCCGTCCGTCCGTCCGTCCGTCCGTCCGTCCGTCCGTCCGTCCGTCCGTCCGTCCGTCCGTCCGTCCGTCCGTCCGTCCGTATGTCACAGCCACTTTATTCCGAAAGTATTAGGACTACATAGTTGAAACTTGGTAGGTAGATGTATTCTGTAAACCGCTTTACGATTTCTTCACAAAAATAAAAAAAATAAAAGATTAAGGGGGGGCTCCCCATACATGGAACTGAAACAGAAAATATTTTTTTTCATTAAACCAATACTTGCGGGGTGTCTATAGATAGGACTTTAAAAATGACATTGAGGTTCCTAAGACATTTTTTTCACAAAGTCAACCGTTTGAAAGATATATACTGCCAAAGTGGTAAAATGTGTGTCCCCCCCTTTAACTTTTAAAGTAAGAGAGTGAAAAATAAAAAAATATATATGCTATAGATCTTAGTGAACACTTTCAACGAAAATTAGTTTAAACGAGATACAGTAAAAAGTTTTCGAAATATAGTACATTTTCTAAAACCGCAAATATAACTTTGTCGTTCATACAAACACTGTGAAAAACAAAGTTATTTTTTCAGGTGAAAAATGATAGCGGTATTAAAATATGGTATGGTATAATGTAACTACGGAACCCTACTGCGCGTGGCCCGACACGCACTTGGCTGATTTTTTAATATACTATATCTATGACGTTGATAGTCAAGTGAATGAAGTGTCCAAATTGGTCTAAAAAAATAAACGGCTGCTTAAAAAACGTTTACCTACACCCATGCTTTAAAATTTAAAGCCTCTGTAAGGGGTTCTGTAACAGTTAGCTTATAGCCCAGGACTTTTAGCAAAAAATTCAAAGAAACCTAGGACTAATTCTGGCGGAAGGTTTTTTGTTTTTAAAGTGTTCCTTAGGTCCCCCTGAATATATCTGGAAAGTTCCCCGTGAATCCCATGTACGCTCCCCCCTCCCCCCCCTCAAACGTCTCCCTGATTTTAGTTTTTTCTATTTATCTCAGAAGCGGTTGAAGATAGAAGAAAGTTGTCAACATATGATATAATTGTTATAAAATATCCAACCCATCGACACTTCAATCATTTCGATGTGAGCTGTAGTCTCTGAAATATACCTACAGACCTACAAACATTTCACCAAAAAGTTTTTTTGCCCAGAAATCATTCTTTGTACTAGTTTTTAAGAAAAGTGAGTGGAGTTGTGGCGAAATTATGTAAGGTCATATGAATCTTGAAACATTGAGGAATAAAACAAGGTATAATTAATGATTAAACGAACTTACCTGTAAGTGAAGTTCTATCATAATTATGCGAAGGATTCTTCCGAAGATATTAGTATATTAACACATGTAGTATCGCTTGCATGTATCACCACTTAGCACGTTATTTTAGAGTAATAACCTAAAAAACCTAAAAAGAGAAGGTATTTGATTTAGAATTGACAGATATTTTGACATTTCCGGCTCGAATTCTCCCCGCTGTCTCCGGCGCCAACTATTTCATTTAGTTTAAAGTCCAAATCGTATGATATTTCCTTATTTTCTTCAGTGGGTGAACACTTATTGTAATTAACAATAAGCAGTAGGGAGGGTGGGACTCTATACTAATATCTTCGGAAGAATCCTTCGCATAATTATGATAGAACTTCACTTACAGGTAAGTTCGTTTAATCATTAATTATGCTTCAGGATTCTTCCTCAATATTAGTATATTAACACATGTAGATGTTTAAAGCATTATGTAAGAAAATGGAATATCATCTCTTGTGTAATTAGTCTTTTAAATTTAAAATAGAAAATCAGTCACATTTAACATAATTCTTAATGTTTTGGTAGCAAAGACGGTACCTACAGATGGTTGGTACCAAGAAAAAAATAAGCAAGATTCGTTAGGAAAATTCAGTTTAATTATGATTAATCGATGATATCTTGCAAAGATAGTGAAATCATCTACCATTCCACCGTGTTACGTGGAATTTCTATAATAAAAATAAATGTTATGGCTATATAGCCATAACATACCTATATAGGTATCGGCGTACGTCGAGTGCTAAAACTGGTTACTATGGACTTGAGTCTACTCTACTATCATTGAATTTTACATTTCAGCAATCCTCTATCTACTCTACATATAAGTTTTTTTTTTTTTTTTTTAATCTGTATTGCTATTTTTATTTTTTATTTATAAATAAAAAGAAGTGATTATGAAATGTTTATTATAATAATAGCATTCTCAAAAAAGAAGGTCATTATAGAATGGTTTGTGTCAAAGTAAGAAGAATTCATGTTTCATACTTGAACTAAACAAATAATTAATTGATTATATTGTTTTCATTCTATGTGCAATAGGCAAGGTACCTCAATAAGAAACTTTTTTTTTTTTTAAGTTAGAAAAGAAACTAATTGGAAAATATTTAATAAATAGTAATAAGAAATCTAAGATATCCATTGTATTTGAGCAATGTAAGTCTACGCCAAGGCGTAGTTAAATTCAATACCAAACCTTGAGATTAGCTCATATTGTGCAATCAATAATGAATCCAATATTAAATAATACTAATAATTGTGTTACACACTTCTGTGTTTATTCTGTCTATATTGTTATTTGGTGAATAATCGAACCATTTTTATTACCAAGCTCTGTACTTTCTGATAGTATCAGCAAATATCCAAGCTTAAATAACATAATAATATACCTGTAAAATAATATCACCTTGATAATGTTGTACAAACCAGTCTATTTGTGCGATGAATTTCCGTCCCTGGAATTGGAAGTTAAAGGATGTTAGTACTTTAATAGACACTATATTACATGTAAACAATGGGTATCAAGGCTTAAAATTATGACGATCATGATGGCAGAATTGTAACAATAAGAAACTGTTACAAAAGAATAAAAATAATAGCTTGTCCGATTGACAGTGACAGAATTGTCTTTTTAAATAAAATAGGCACTAAACAAAAAATAGCATTGTGAATGCGAAAATCTAAAATTAAAAAAATAATCGTCTTTGGGATCCAAACGCTAGGAATCAAGAAAAATATTTCTGCTATATTTTATTTCTACTACCTAATTCGACTTGCATTCGAATTCACTCAATTTCAATCCGAAAATACCAAAACTGGTAATAATTTTTTGAATAAGTGAATCGAGTTATAACGTCTAGAATACTTTACACCGAAAACAATAATAAGAAAGGCAATGAAAATATAATAAGCTACATGTTCTAGCTAGATAATTTATATGCAATTCTTTTTCAATGTTTTGATTCCTGGCCACAAGTGTCCCCCAGTCTACCCCGTTGTTGAGAGGTACCAGAGAAAATAGTCCACTACTATGTCATCTTTAATTCGGTGTAACTATCGATGATATTCAACTATATAAAGTAAAATATAATATTATACCGGTATCTACAGGTTTAATCCATTCATAAAATAGTCATAATTTATTTTGCAGTTTTGTGAATGTTTTTCTTGTGAAAGACCTTGTGAAGGTAGCTAGAAAATTGTGAAGGTAGCTGTATAAAAAAATTGTATTTAAATTTATTGTGTATCTCAATTCTTTAAAAAATGTTCAGAGACACATTGTTAGAGTAAATATTATGTCCAATATAACAGGGAGATAATGTTGTCTAAGATGTCGTAGGCGGCGGCAGTAATTTTGTAAAAATATGGGCACTACAATACCTAAAAGTTAAAAATTTAAATTCGTATATTTCTATTACTTTTCATATCAATATTAAAACCATAAAGTTGATGGGATTTCTAAAATGCAAAGACTTCTATGTTGTATTCTTAGAATAATTACTTGTTTTCTTACAAACAATAACCATTTTTTATTTTTAATGTAGGTTAACTTTTATACTGTTTATAATAATGCGACTTCTGGGATTTCTAGAATGTGTTTTGTTATAAACAATAAGCATTTTATAGGATAACGTTTTTACAGTTTATAATAATATGACTTCTGTTAGATTTTTACTAAACCTGATATGACAACCTGATAAAACATTTTTTCTCGAACAGAGATGTTGAACCTTCATCTTAATGTGTAGTTGACAAATTATTGTCTGTCACCAAAACACAAACGAAATTTAGTCAAATTAATGTTAGAATTTAATATATATCTCTGGAGATGGCACAAGTGAGTACGAGTGAGTATAAAAGAAAATAATAATAATCTTGGTGCCCTCCTAGCGCAGTGAAAATAGTATTTTCACACATGTCGAATTTAGACCAAACAACTATGTGGACGCCTATGTGCCTACAGTTGGCGACCACTGCCTGCACTCGCCGAATACAGATAAATGCTGCACTAGATCCTTACGAGTATCCTTACCCCGCGTACGATGATCGAATGTGAATGTTGACGAATGTATCCTCGGCAACCGTTTCGATGGACCGTAACGGCCGCCTGCGGGTCTGCTGCTATCGACGAAAGAAATCGTTGATGGGGCCTCGTCGCCGCGTCTCGATATTCGTTTGCCGTCGGAACTAAGCATATGGTATACCTGGCTGCATGTTTCGTTTGTTGTTTTCAAGTTTAAATTGTTTTGAAACAAAATGTACCAGCAAATAAATATATAAATCAGCCAAAAAGTTATGTTTTATTTAAGCACTGCGCCCGGTTTACTTACAGTTTTTTCGTTAATCAATATCGTTAACCTCAGGCCTGTAGCAATTGCATCATTCATTTTCGACTCAACTGTTGGTGGCCTTTTAAGTGAACAGCATCAATTACACTTGAGTTGACCATATACCTACTGTTTATAATAAAATGTATGTTGTGCACAACAAATAAATGTTGCAATGCCCCATTGTATAATGTAAAAAGTGCAAAACACCGTCTTAAATTACTGTCATAAAAAAGGTGTTCTATATTGGAAAGCTGCTCCTTAAGCTTCATTATTACTATAATATATCTACTTGGCTAACAACCTCTGCACATCAGAATCATTATCATTAAGATCAATCAATTTATGTTTTACACACACAAATTCAATTTGAAAATTAATAGACAGGTAATTTGTACATATGTACATTTTACAAGGGCATAGCTTAGAAATAAACATACTAATTAGTTAGTGATTAAACATAAATAATAAGCCTGAAACATAGGATCTCCTAGTTAAGGCAAATGTTTAAAGTTTTTACTTATTAAAACTGTGGTACACAGTAATAAACACTTTGCATTTATGGATAACAAAATGTAAGGATTCTATTATTCAATTTCTTATTGAAATTTCTATCAGCAGGCCCATGTTAGGCGTACCTATATTAATAGAAGCTATTTCACATAAAAATTGTGAAATATCAGGTATCAGCTAGTTGCTGCATAACTTATTATCTGGTTCCATGAAGTAGATAAATTTTAGCATTTATTTATAGCTCTGCTTATGAACGTTATACTGGCAGTTTTTCGTTACAGTTGCAACAATGTGTATAATAAATTCATACATAATTATATTATATAAATTTTGCAAGCCAGAAATTTATCTCAGTACCGATGGCACTCTATTATTCCGTTGGGATCAACTCAACACCAGGGATATCTATGATATCGAAATTCATACCTGATGAACTAAGCTGTTGTCAGGGCTGCTGTTGCAGCTCCAGCAGAGCAGCCGCCTGGCTGGAAGGCGGATGGCGGCGAATTCGGCGGACGGCGGAGTCACCCGATTGGTGCTCGGCAACGGTTCCAACGTGGTAACCTTTGAGGGCAGCTTGCTTTTTATCCTGTCGCGTCATCAGGGTCACTTTGAGTTGCTGCACTTGTTGCAGTTGCGTTGTCTGACCTATCTATGCGGTGAAATAGTCCAGTGTAACTATTTCGAGTGCAATAGATATTTGGTTCATGCCTTATTAGACACATGCCTTATGACAGAAAGTACCCAGTATGGTAAGTTCGTGTCAGACAAAATTAAATAAATAAATGGTAAAAGCCCAGGGTAGCAGTTACGCATTTTTAAATCTCAGCAAAAAATGTTGTCTGGGAGGGAATGCTATTAGCATTAAGTCCGCTCTTTTTGTACTCATGTACATTAAAGTAAAATAAATAAATATGGTAAAAGCCCAGTATGGCAGTTACGCATTCATAAAGGGAAGCAAAAAAGCCAAGTAAACGGTAAAAGCCCAGTCTGGCAGTTACGCGTTCAAGCCAAGTAGACGGTAAAAGCCCAAAATGGCAGTTACGCATTTAATAGTATTTCTCCATCTTGTATTATTCTTCTTGTCCTCTTCCGTCTTGAAAACTTTTTTCCTTTCTGCACGAAGCATTTTAACTAAGTATAATTAAATTTTCACTGTATAAAATATAATTCTGAAGAATTCTCATTTTGAGATTGTATGCGTGCGTCCGTGGCGAAGCACGAAAAGCGAATGAAATAGTTGGCGCCGGAGACAGCGGGGAGAATTCGAGCCGGAAATGTCAAAATATCTGTCAATTCTAAATCAAATACCTTCTCTTTTTAGGTTTTTTAGGTTATTACTCTAAAATAACGTGCTAAGTGGTGATACATGCAAGCGATACTACATGTGTTAATATACTAATATTGAGGAAGAATCCTGAAGCATAATACATTGTTATAGCAGCATCTGTTCTCGATTCACACCGAATGGTGTCAACGCCACGATGTAATTTTTAGCCCAATACATTTAGATAAAAATTTCGCGATTCCTAGGACTAATTCCGGTGGTAAGTTTTTATCTTTTAAAGTGTTCCTTAGGTCCCTTTGAACATATCTGGAAAGTTCCCCGTGGATCCCCTCCCCCCTCAAACGTCTCCCTGATTTAAGTTTTTCCCATTTATCTCAGAAATGGTTGAAAATAGAAGAAAGCTATTGAATATGATATAATTGTTATAAAATATCCGACCCGTCGACTTCTAAATTGTTTCGATGTGAGCTATAGTCTCTGTACCTATAGACATTTCACCAAAAAAAAATGTTTTACCCGAAAATCATTATTTTCACTAATTTTTAAGAAAAATTTTTAGAGTTGAGGCAAAATAATCTGAGTTCATATGAATTGTGATACATTGAGGAATAAAACGTAGTACAATACATTGTCTTAGCAGCATTGGTTCCCGATTTATAGCGAGTGGTGTCAAACGCTAAATAAGTTTATTGTAGTATTAGCTTTAGTAATTTCTGAGTTAATTTGTTCAAACATACATACATACAAATCTTTCATATGTACGATGCGGGTGAGTGAGGGAGCACGATCATTAATGATTAAACGCACTAACCTGTAAGTGAAGTTACACGAAGGATTCGTCCAAAGATATTAGTACTAATAATTACATGTAGTATCGCTTGATACCTACCGTTTGACCCATCATGTATTAAAATCGGAGCAACCATTTTGATGATGATGGATGATGACGATAAAGTGGCGCCATATATAAAAGCATAAATCTTGAGTGTTCCAGTAGAATAATTTTCAATTTAATTTCGTTTAATAATATAATTGCTATAACTTAATCCTAAAAGGCAACGTCATTTGCATAGTTCCTGCTGTCTTCATACTATAAAATTATACCGTGGTGTTTGACACCAACCAATGCTGCTAAAACAATGTTTTATACCTCGTTTTATTCCTTAATATATCAAAATTCAAATGAACTCAGATTATTTTGCCACAACTCCAATTTTTTTGGTGAAATGTCTTTAGGTATATTTTAGAGACTACAGCTCACATCGAAACAATTGAAGTGTCGACAAGTCGGATATTTTATAGCAATTATATCATACTTCAATAGCTTTCTTCTATCTTCAGCCATTTCTGAGATAAATGATCCAGAGATACTGAGATAAATGAACTTTCCAGATATATTCAGGGGGACCTAAGAAACACTTTAAAACCAAAAAACCTTCCGCTGAAATTAGTCCTAGGTTTTTTGCTAAAAGTCCTGGGCTATTACTGCCATCATTACAATATCCCGAACGAGAGCTGAGGGCCTAGTACGAGTTGGTTTTTTGTACTCACTTCATTTTGCGAATAGTTAACTATCGTCTTCTCTCTTTCACTCCTTCACTCACTCGCATGATTTCCTCTCTTTCACTCGATACTATTCGCAAAGTGAGGTGAGAAACACAACTCGTACTAGGCACTCTGGTCCTGCAGCGCCGCGCGCTCACGCGCGAACGTTGCATTATGAAATTCAGTACAACATTATAACACTCTTGCGGAAGACATAATGACGAGGAGGGAGAGGAAAGTCAAAGAAAAGTCAAAGTCAAAACCTTTATAGAGGATACATATCATGGGTTTAGATAAATATCATGGGTGTTTTTAATCCATATTGTATTAAAATATTGTTTGTTTCCCTAATAAAAATAAGAAAAAATAAAAAAATGGGTGTAGATAAAGTCTTGTATGCAACTGTACATAATTAGGTATTAAAACACTCATGTGATAAACCCACATTCGTGTTTGAATACCCCTCGTTATAGTACAGTTGCATAAATAACTATTATAACATACCTTCGCTAACTGAAGTATGCTATAAAATAACTTTTTTTCTCATTACGATACAGGGAAAATCCAAGAAGAAGGCAGTGCCGCGATATTAAAAAAAAAGATATTTCCACATGATTAAAATGTACTCTATGGTGATCGATGACTTAGCGTAACGATTAGTCTGCTGGAATGCATTATCTCGTTATTATTTTTTCTAATAGTATACGCGCCATTTTTAGATTTTAATTTTTACTTTTGCTCAAAAATGTCTGATAGTAGTGAGTTAAATAAAATTCGACTCCATCCGATATTTTAGATGTGGCGTCAAAAAAACGACTTATCTAAGTAGGTAAGTAGTTTTTTTCACGCCAGGTAAGTACCTAGTCTACTACGTGTCTACTACGTGTCCTAGGTAAGTACCTAGTTTACTACGTTTATTATGACTAGTTATATTATTTTGTAGGTTCAATCACAAATTGTATGCGAGTAGATAAAGTAGTGTATAAAACTGTACATAACTCATGTTTTAATACCCTTCATTATGCATCAGTTTCATAAACTACTATTTCTGCATTGACACTTACCTTTTATCAACGGCATCGGCGGGCTGATTATCTAATTAGAAACCACCTAGCGACCGGTTGCAGTTCATAGTTGATAGTGATCCATTGCTACTTCTTTTTGGATTAAAAAAAAACATACCAAAGAAAAGAAGCAATGTATATGGAATGAAACCGGTCGCTAAATAGTTTCTTTTTAGATAATCGGCGGGCTGCTATCGAGCCTACAGTTTTTTGTCATTTTGAAAAGCCCTCAATGGCGGGATGTCACAAAATTGATTCCGCTTGGTGGCGCTACTGCTGCTGAACCAATGGGAAATGTCCGAAAAAAATCAATTTGGCTGAATATTTTTTATAGGTAGGAATAAGCTCCCTTAGTAATAGAAAAAAGTTGCAGAATTTTCGGTTGCGTATAAATAAAAATAAAAAATAAAGTCACTTCGACTTCACAAATATACGAAAGTAACCTTAGAGCATACAGTGCTCTAAGAAAGTAACAGCAGAATGGAGATTATTGTCACCACCTGTCATAATCATAACCACAACTTGCTAGTAAAAAAACAGTTTCAACCAAGGAGGTTTATAATAGGGAGTGAGTACTCTACAAAAATTTTCACCTATCGTTTAAAAGAAATTCAACTTTATTTCATTGCTCATAGAGTTGAAATTCTATCGACGACATTGACTGAAGGCACTACTGTGTGAATGAGACAACACCAGGTGGAGGTCGGTGTCTCGTTCGCACAATTGCCATTACTAAACAATAATACCACGATAGTAGGACTAAAAATATTACGTTACCAATCAAGTAGTGTATCAAAATTAAGGATTCGGAATGGGAAGTCGAATATATACTATTTAAATATTAATTTAGAATGACACATAATAATTGTAATATAAAACAGAACTTATTCTTTTGATTTAATTAAATATCTAAAATAATGGTAATCAGCTATCAACGGTGAGGTGGTAATAAATAGAAGTGTCAATCTTGGCAACTCCGATTTTGACCTTGGCGCCGAATTTCAATTTAAGAATTTCAATCTATAGGAAATGTTACTTTACAAAACTAGTGTGACCATAAATACTGCACCATTTCAGATTTCCAAAAAAACGAAATTGTTCTATTGAAATGGCTAGAGGTCGCAGGCGAGACGGTAAAATTAATAATAATAATCAAATTCATGTTTGTGCGCCTATTTCGATGAAACTCGGTTTTTGGTACTATTTCAACATGAAAATAACAACGCAATGTTGAAAATTTAAAAAATCCAAGATGGCGGCCAACTTTTTTGTTTTTGGGCCGATTTCGATGAAACTCGGTTTTTGGAACTATTTTGACAAGAAAATAACAATGCAATTTTTAAAAAACTAAATATCCAAGATGGCGGCCAACTTTTTTGTTTTCGGGCCGATTTTGATGAAACTCGGTTTTTGGTACGATTTTGACAAGAAAATAACAACGCAATGTTGAAAATTTAAAAAATCCAAGATGGCGGTCAACTTTTTTGTTTTTGGGCCGATTTCGATGAAACTTGGTTTTCGGAACTATTTTGACAAGAAAATAACAACGCAATTTTAAAAAAACTAAAAATCCAAGATGACGGCCAACTTTTTTGTTTTTGGGCCGATTTCGATGAAACTTGGTTTTTGGAACTATTTTGACAAGAAAATAACAACGCAATTTTTAAAAAACTAAAAATCCAAGATGGCGCCAACTTTTTTGTTTTCGGGCCGATTTCGATGAAACTTGGTTTTTGGAACTATTTTGTCAAGAAAATAACAACGCAATTTTAAAAAAACTAAAAATCCAAGATGGCGGCCAATTTTTAGGGTTCCGTAGCCAAAATGGCAAAAAACGGAACCCTTATAGATTCGTCATGTCTGTCTGTCTGTCTGTCTGTCTGTCTGTCTGTCTGTCTGTCTGTCTGTCTGTCTGTCTGTCTGTCTGTCTGTCTGTCTGTCTGTCCGTCCGTATGTCACAGCCACTTTATTCCAAAAGTATTAGGACTACATAGTTGAAACTTGGTAGGTAGGTGTATTCTGTGAACCGCTTTACGATTTTTATACAAAAATAAAAAAAATAAAAGATTAAGGGGGGGCTCCCCATACATGGAACTGAAACTGAAAATATTTTTTTTCATCAAACCAATACTTGTGGGGTGTCTATAGATAGGTCTTTGAAAATGACATTGAGGTTCCGAAGACTATTTTTTTTCAAAGTCAACCGTTTGAAAGATATTTGCCGCCAAAGTGGTAAAATGTGTGTCCCCCCCCCTTTAACTTTTAAAGTAAGAGGGTGAAAAATCTAAAAAAAATATAAGCTATAGATCTTGATAAACACTTTCAACGAAAATTGGTTTGAACGAGATATAGTAATTAGTTTTCAAGATATAGTACATTTTCCAAAACCGCAAATATAACTTTGTCATTCATACAAACACTGTGAAAAACAAAGTTATTTTTTCAGACGAAAAATGATAGCGGTATTAAAATATGGTATGGTATAATGTACCAACGGAACCCTACTGCGCGTGGCCCGACACGCACTTGGCCGGTTTTTTTTGTTTTTGGGCCGATTTTGATGAAACTCGGTTTTTGGTACGATTTTGACAAGAAAATAACAACGCAATGTTAAAAATTTAAAAAATCCAAGATGGCTGCCAACTTTTTTGTTTTTGGGCCGATTTCGATGAAACTTGGTTTTTGGAACTATTTTGACAAGAAAATAACAACGCAATTTTTAAAAAACTAAAAATCCAAGATGGCGGCCATCTTTTTTGTTTTTGGGCCGATTTCTATGAAATTTGGTTTTTGGAACTATTTTGACAAGAAAATAACAACGCAATTTTTAAAAAACTAAAAATCCAAGATGGCGGTCAACTTTTTTGTTTTTGGGCCGATTTAGATGAAACTCGGTTTTTGGAACTATTTTGACAAGAAAATAACACCGCAATTTTTAAAACACTAAAAATCCAAGATGGCGGCCAACTTTTTTGTTTTTGGGCCGATTTTGATGAAACTCTGTTTTTGGTACGATTTTGACAAAAAAATAACAACGCAATGTTGAAAACTTACAAAATTCAAGATGGTGGGCCAACTTTTTTGTTCTTGGGCCGATTTCAAAAACAAATTAGCAGCCATTTTGATCTTTTTTGATTTTTCCTTCAGTATACATTGAGTTGTTATTTTCTTGTCTAATTAGTAACCAAAAACCGAGTTTCATCGAAATCGGCCCAAAAAACAAAAAAGTTGGCCGCCATCTTAGATTTTTAGTATTTTAAAAATTGCGTTGTTATTTTCTTGTCAAAATATTGCCAAAAACCGAGTTTCATCGAAATCGGCCCAAAAACAAACAAGTTGGCTGCCATCTTAGCTTTTTTATTTTTTCAATACATATTGTGTTATTATTTTCTTGTCAAATTAGTACTAAAAACCGAGTTTCATTCAAATCAGCCCACAAATAAAAGAGTTGGCTGCCATATTTTTTTATATTTTTAACATTTCTTTGTTATATTTTGATCAAAATAGTAACAAAATCGAGTTTCATAAAATCAGTCCACGAACAATATAGTTGGCCGCAATTTTTTTTTTTAATATTTTTAACATTGTGTCGTCGTAAATCTCTTGCACCCATTTTATTAATTTCAGAAGTAAAGAAATTGGTGCAAGTATTTTAGACCTTATTGACATCTTTACCAAAATAACAGTTTTTAATGAAACAGCAAAGTAAATGTACAAGTATAATTATGGGAAAAAGCAATCGAATTTCAAACGTCAATAAAGTCGAAAATCGTTTTCATCTTTTTTTAACTACAGATCACTAGACAATGTTTTCCTACTTTTACTTGTTTTTCCAATATTTATTTGTTTTTCCGAAGTTCACGCACATTGCATTTTTATTAAAAATTGTAATAAACTTTAAAGTTGCGTAATTATTTACACTTGAAATTAAATTGAATTGAATAAACTAGATTTTAATTGGTTGAATTACCATATTTAAAAAATAAAAACAAAAAAGCAACTTAATAAAAACGTGATAAATAATTTGTTCTAAAAAATATTTTTTTTAAATAAATATTAATTTTCTTTTTTTTAGTTAACGAGCTAAACTAAAAATATACCACCGCCTATCAGAGTACTCGTCAAGACCATTCAAATGAGTCCAAACTCGATGGGGTTGAAAGGTTTTATTGCAGAGTTCCTGTGGCCTTCTTCCGGCTCCATCATCAGACTCTTGGATACTATTACCCAACAGAGCACTCGTCAAGACGATTCAAACGAGCCCAAACTCGATGGGGTTGCATGATTTCAATATTGAGTTCGTATGGCATGGAATCCAGACTTCATCATCCGACCCTGAACCTCGTCTCCCGTCAGAGTACTTGTCAAGACAATTCTAATAAGCCCAAACACGATGGGGTTGTATAGTTTCATTCATCATAGAGTTCCTGTGGCGTTCTTCCGGCTCCATTATCAGATCACCTCAATGACACTGTAATATTGCATTTCCTTTCATTTCTGACCTGTGTTCAAAGTTTCAAGTCTCTAGCTCATCGGGAATTTGGTATAAAATCGTTTGCAAAATTTGTGCTCAAACAAACAAAAGAGCAAGCAACCTAATAAAAACGCGGTAAAAAGTGTTAATTATAAATAAAGAACTACCTAGGTATTTAAGTTTATATTAAACAGTTTAAAGTATTATGTATGTCTCCGGCCAACCATACGGTTTGGTCACCCTAATGAAGAAAAGGACACATACATCTACTTGACCTCTCTGTCGGCTCGTTTTGGGGCGAAGCGCTCATTCCGGTTTATAGTACTATTTCCATGGTTTCAACACAAAATGTCAAAACTTTTTTTTTAATACTTGCTGTGGTTGTGGCAGGTGGTGGCAAAGGTATAATCGCCATTCTGCTGTTACTTTCGTACATTTGTGACATCGATGAGACTTTAATTTATTAAAAAAAATTGACGCAACCGAAAATTCTGAAACTTTTTTCTAAAACTAAGGAAGCTTATTCCTACCTATAAAAAAATATTCAGCCATTTTTATTTTTTTCGGACATTCCCCATTATTATTTTTAACCGACATTATTTTTAACCGACTTCAAAAAAGGAGGAGGTTCTCAATTCGATTGTATGTTTTTTTTTATGTTGTTCGCGCATATCTTCGTCATTTATGGACAGATTTTGATGATTCTTTTTTTTGTTTTCTTGCGAGATGGTCACATTTTTTTTCAGATCGGTTCAGTAGTTTTCAAGAAATCCTGAAAATACTATGATTTTGCATTAATTACCTTGACGACTATGTTATTTATGAACCGAATTAGCTGATTTTTTTGTTGAAAAATGAAATTTAAAGAACTACACTTATGGTATCCCCCTTAAGTGTAGTTCTTTTAATTTCATTGACATTGAACCTTTGACCTCGAAGATATCCAAGGGAACCCATCAAACTCAAATAGGATATTATTATGTATTGTGATTGAGATATTGGTAGGCTTATGAAAATTCAAAACAAACCGAGCTATGGTCTGTTTGCTACGTTCTGGACTAGACTTGGACTAAGAAGGCACAACGGAACTCCTTTGGAAACTGAGTTATGGGCATTTTGAAAATATATAAAGTTAAAGAATTTTACACGTTTTTTACATTTTTTATTTTTAGATTTTTGAAGGCGGTTTTTCTTTTTTTTTAAGTTTTTTTCCCATTCACTTTATATTATATCTTAAAATGGTTGATACTAATAATTATTAAATTAGATATTATGGAAGTTGGACAGTAAATTAATTAAAGATTAAAGAAAACTAACATGAGTTAGAAGAAAAATTATAAATAATATTTACGAAAATTCGCTTTGAAAAATGAAATGACAATTGTTTGTTGTGTTTGTTAACAATTTTTGGATGTTGATCCAAAAATTGTTAACAAACACAACAAAAACTAAATGACAGCTTTACATCTGGCTACGTTCCCTCGTTTTGGGTATTGTTGTAGTTGTATTGTCGTTTTGTTGTATTTAACCATACAACTGCACCCAAAACGACGGAACGCAGCCCTACACTAGCGCCAAGTTAGCGTGCACGTGCACCTACTGGTGGATGATTTGTGAATCAGCCAAATCCTGTTCGGTTGACTAAAATTGAGTGCGCCACTTTCTATGTAAATACGTCAAAATCACGAATAATTTGGCAACATTATCTAAATTTTGTACTGAACATTTTTGTTCCATTTTATTTAAGGCCGGGTCCATAGCACGTGTTTTGCCCAACATAATCACAAAACATTGTTTCGCGAAAATCCTCATACTTTTTTTTTAATGTTGAGATGTTTTTGTTGATTGTGTAGAGCAAAACACGCGCTATGGACCCGGCATAATTTCAACTCTTTATGGCCAAGCTGTAAGGTATTCATTTGACAGTTCATATCGTATTCAATCGGCTGCACTTTGTATGGGATGACATAATTATAATTATTACTATTAAACCACCGTTCTTGTCATTCCTTTTTGTGTACCTCTGTTTTAGGCCCAGCTGAAAATCAGCGTCGTGACCCTGACAAGCTGACAGGTCATGATATTGTTAGCTGAGCTGGTTGCCTTTTTGGTTACCATAACATAATTATACCCATGTAACTTAGAAATTAAGTATTTTATAAGTGAATGTTTTTGTAACATTTTTGTGTTTAAGTAACCAAATAAAGTATTATTCATTCATTCATTCATTCATTCATACTGTCAAATTCGATTGAATTTACGTAAGAAATCACCTAGCTTATCTTTATTGGACTAGAGAGTCCAAGGCCGGCCAAACCCAGGCCCGCGGGCTACTAAGTGGCCCGCCAAGGCATTTGAATTTGCCCGTCAGAGATCGGCCGGCCGGCCGGCCGGCGCGCACGGTAGCACTGCGCTGCGCGCCGGCTAGCCCGTATTAAGTGCCTTTTCACATGTCCCGGTTGCCGGCTAACCGGCGGGCGGGCGCCGGGTACTCGGTGGTGAAGTGTATGGGCATGGTACGTAGCTTTCACATGTACCGGCGTAATTTATCCGGCAGGCGGTCGCCGGGTGCGCGCCGGATCCACCACTGTGCGTCCGGTCGCCGGGCATCGGTTAGCCGGCGGCCGAACTGACAGTGGTGTTTAGAACACGCAACTAGCTTTCAGACGCGCCGGCCGGTCAGTCACCCGCCCAGGTACATTCTGCTGGCTGCGGCTGGCTGGTTTCTCGTTTTTGTATCCTGACGTTGCAAAGAGTTCTTCAAACGGTTATGTAATTCGTCAAAATAAGTTATAGTATAGACATTCTAAAGTACTTGAAAAACCTGTCTTCATATTATGCTCGTAGATCTGGGAATAATGTATAGAATGCACCTAATGCTTCTCTTTTTATATTAATTCGATGAACCTAATAATTTCTTGATTTTTCTTTCCGGCGCAGATATTTTCGTCTTCGATATAAAAGCCACATTGCAATTATTTGTTCACGGTCCATCTTTTAAAGTATAAACGAGACTGTACTCTTGTCGGCTCTCTAGCCGATACTGCCGGCATCAACCGGAACATGTGAAAGCTCATTTGACACCGGCAGCCTGATTATCTAATGAAAAACCACCTAGCGACTGGTTGCAGTTCATAGATGATAGTGATCCATTGCTACTTCTTTTTGGATTAAAAAAAACATACCAAAGAAAAGTAGCAATGTATGTGGAATGAAACCGGTCGCTAAATAGTTTCTTTTTAGATAATCAGGGTGCCGGTACCCGGCGCCGACTACTCGGCAACCGGGACATGTGAAAAGGGCCTAAAAGTTGTGGCCCGGCGCCGCCCGGCACCCTGATTATCTAAAAAGAAACTATTTAACGACCGGTTTCATTCCACATACATTGCTACTTTTCTTTGGTATGTTTTTTTTTTAATCCAAAAAGAAGTAGCAATGGATCACTATCATCTATAAACTGCAACCGGTCGCTAGGTGGTTTCTAATTAGATAATCAGCCCGCCGCTGTAGTCTAAAGCTTTGTCTTGCTAGTTTGGTTGGGAGTGCGTTGAAGTAATATCAACGCACGCCCAACCAAACTAGCGATGTATGGTAAAGGTACGGTGATCTGATACGCCAAAATGGACTATTCTGGACAAAGCTTAAAAAATTTTGCCCACCTGGCAAATGTATTGGCCACCCTTGCTCTAGTCTGTGGTGCGGTACGTCATGAACCGAACAACGGTTGAATTTGCGGTAAAAGTCGGTAATGACATCACTAATAGTTAGAATACCAGAGTAGAAAAAATTTATATGTCTGTCAATAAAATGTCAATATGAAATTTCACTCTTGCAACACTGCAGTGCTACGTGATAAAATGGCGTCATCCGAATCTTGTTCAGTTTTCTAAAAAATAGTAATTTGTGACAATTTTAGTGCTAAATTATTAACTAAACCATATCAATAATCTCATTTTTTTTAAACAGGCACTTTACAATCGTAAGTAATGCCTGATATCCTTGTCAGAAGTTTATACGTATACGTGATTGTTATTTCAGGTTTCTCATAGCGACAGACAAAATGCAAATTACACGTACTAGAATTTAACGTTACTTGTTTGCTTACAGTCGAAAAAGATCACCTTTGCGTATTACTGAGAGTGCAATGTCAGAGGAGATAGATCGACAGGGTGAGACGGCGAGTGACAACGCAGGCGGAGGCAGTTCCAAACCGACGCGTGTGCTATTGACCTCACACCAACTTGACGCCGCCACCGCGGACTCACTACGCACCGCGTGGAAAACTCAGGACTTGTACATTGACCACCTCGAATCTTTGAACAAACAGTTGGAAGGTATTTACGAAAGTTTCGGCTTGTAGTGCCCCGTGTTGGGGCCCGAGCGTTCGCGAGTTGTTATGTTACATTTTATCGACAATACTTTAACTAAAATAACTAGTGTATATGACAGAATACTGAATAATGTTACTGTGATGTTGTTAACTATGAAATTGTGGTACGGGGTGTAACTTAGTTTAAGTTAACGGAAGAATTTGGTGTTTGCTGTGCTGTGGAGTGATCAGTGGATGTGCTTATGAAGGCTGAAGGCCCAGTGGTGTCTCCAGGTGTCTCTGGAACTGTGATTAGTGCTGTTATACTCTCTATGTTTGAAGAGAGTTGTGCCGAGTCGTCATGCGTTTTCTCACAAAGAGAAGTAATTATTATGTTTTTCTTACTTGTTTGCTGTACTGATAAATTTTATTTTGTATATGCTTGTTATCTATAATGTGATATAGTATCAAAAGTTGTGTATTGTTTACATACTTGGACATTGATAAAACTAAAGCGAGTAATTAATCAACGCCCGAGCAGCCCGATCAGGCCACACAACATTGGAAAATCAATTGTGTCTCATTTTCCGGGGCTTGAAGAATTAAGCAACAATAGGGAATGTCTGAAAAAAATCAAATTTGCTGAATATTTTTTTATAGGTAGGAATAAGGTCCCTTAGTAATAGAAAAAAGTTTCAGAATTTACTGTTGCGTGAAAAAATTTCAAAACATTAAAGTAATTTGACGTCACAAATATACGAAACTAACAGCAGAATGGCGATTATACCTTTGTCGGTACCTGCCACAATACACATATTAAAAAAAAAGTTTTGACATTTTGTATTGAATCTTTTTTTTAATACCATGTTGTGATGTGGCAGGTGGTGGCAAAGGTATAATCTCCATTCTGCTGTTACTTTCGTACGTTTGTGAAGTCAAAGAGACTTTAATTTTTTTTTTTACTTTTTCACGCAACTGAAAATTCTGAAACTTTTTTCTATTACTAAGAGACTTTACTCCTAAAAAATATTCAGCCAAATTGATTTTTGTCCAACATTCCCCATTGCTTATTTATTGCTTACCAAGTTCTTATACTCTATGTTCAAGTGAAAGTAAATACTATGTATGCTTTTGTAAAACTATTTATTTAGTGTAAGTATGACATAAATATATTATTTTTACTGAAAAATATATTTGTAATATAAAATTGAAAGGTTGAAAGAATATCATATAAAAAAGATCCATTTTGAATTATAACATGGTTAATATTGGATTTTACCATTAAAGACCTTTTAAATACACTGAAACGAAGTATGCAAGTCTCAATTTTTTTACAAAATATCCATTCCAACAACTGACAAAGAATAGTTAGAAATTTAAAACAATTTGGCAGTTAAGAATGAAGTTTAAGATTACACTTTATTAATAGATTTGAATTTCTCAAATCTCAAAATTCGACACCGTTGTAGGAGGTACATTTTGGGAGCAGACGTTCTTAGGGATGCGGTCAATTTTTGGTTATTAGTTTAGATTATCAATAAATGAACTATACTGAATTAATCAAAATTACAAAAAATATGATTTATTTATTTTAGGAATAAACAGGTTCTTAATTTAAGAATAACAGAAATACTCTACTGAAAAAAAATATACTTTTTTAAACAATACTAAATAATATACTAGATACAATTTTCGGACAGGATTTGAATTGAACCCGTGATCTTTGGATGTCCAGTCCGGTCTAATACTCTGAGCTACCGCGTCACTAAATTTTCTTTTATATTATTTAGTATTGTATAAAAAAAGCATGATAAATGCAAACATCTTAAATAAAAAAACCTATTTTATTAATCACACAAAAGTATTTTTTTACAGTAGATTTCTGTTATTTTGTTAGTATATAAGAGCCTGTGTAGTCGTAAAATAAATAAATAATATTTTCTGTCATTTTGTTTAATTAATTATAGTCAAGTGGAGTGCATTTATCAATAAAAAAAATACCATTAATTTACCACAACAACCCAAAGAATGTCTGCTCCCAATATATACCTCTGAGAGCAGTGTCTAGTCATTAGGGCTATACAATTATTATTATTAATTATCGATCTTATTCATTGAATCTCTTGTTAATTTACTTTTTTCAGATATACATTATGATTCTTAAGTGTTAAAATTGTGAGAGAAGACACAGCATTACAATCGAAACAGTAGTGCAACAAAGTGTATAGCGTAATAAATTAAGTAGAGCAAAGACTTACTAAACACCACTTATCCTTTGAGGGTGATAGATAACTCAAGTATCTTGAACATTTTTGTTTTACTACTATATTATAGATAGGTTGTAAAACTTAAGAAAATATAATGACTACTTTAAATTAACTTTGTCTCAACCTATTTCTATGTTTTAAATATTCAACCTTTCAAACATAAGTTAATTCGGTTATTCCGATCTGTTACCCCAAAGCATGTGGATACTTTGGGGTTAAGTAGGTTAGTAGGTCATAGGTTCCCAGAATTCACCTGAGGGTAGCCTCAGGTGAATTCTGGGAAACCTATGTCCGAGAACTCTCTCTCCCTAGCTTAGGGTAAATTCTCAGATATATGTTTCCTAGAATTCACCACAGGATGGATTCTTTGGGGTAACAGATTGGAATAACGGAGTTAATTGACTAAAAAACACTTATTACTAAGGTAAAATAGAATTACAGACATAAACTGACCCATTAATTCCAGTTTTATGGAAAAAGTTAAGACACTATTTACACATTAAAGCCACAAAGGGTGGCATTTTTTATCTGATTAATAAGATGGAATCAGAATCAAATAGAATAACTGTTAGAAAATATAAACTAGGCAATGCAACAGTAATTAAAAAAAAATAGAAAATATTACTTACTGATTTGAACCCTATTGAATGATCAAGACCCTATTACGAGACAGACAGTTACAACATAATGGGGCAGTACTATCCATTGATATTATATTTATTTCACAAGAGTTAAAGAATGTTTATAAATAGAGAAAATAAAAATATTGGAAAAACTATTATTTAATGGGAATATAGATGAAATGCTGCCTTTAGAAACTTGAAACATAATTTTCTTACAACACCAACATTTTTAATATTCTAAACATAAAAAAATTACACAGTTTAGAATTATCTCTCACTTTGATTATGACAAATTAGTTTAAAAGTTTCTATGCATCTTCTCACTCTTAATGCTTCATACTATCTGCTTTTAACCACAAAATAGAGAAAGCACATAATATGTGCTGTCATATTTCAAGCTTAGTATACTGCCCGGCATATAAATTGGCAAGAGAAAGATGAGACCAAAGATACGCAGTAGCCGTGTTTATGGCTACTGCACATCTTTTGTCTCATCTTTCTCTTGCCAATTTATATGCCGGCATCTGTACTACACATGCTCGAGTAACGCACACATAGACAGCTCTCTCCGACATGGAATAACAGGAATCTCAGATGAATCTCAAATGCGTTTGAGTGTGTGACACAGTGTTGTTGGTTGGTGAGAGCTTTCCATGAATGGGCATTGGAAAACATCGGAAACAATTGTCTAACATAGCAAAGACAATTGACAAAAAGTAGTTAGACCCTAAAAGTCTTACAATTTTAACTTTATTGCAATGAAATAAATGTCAACTTCATTGTAAGACAAGCAAAAACACGAAGTTAGCTGATGCCCATTCTTTATATTGAAGTACTGTATGTGCGTTGCTCGATCGCGCATAGTACTAAGCTTGACTTCTGCCCTCTCTCTACTTTGTTTTAACACAGTCAAAGTTAACAAATCACAAATATTAAAAATGTATTTGTAATAGTTAAGGTGTTGTCGATTTGTAATTTTGTATTTAAACTTGTGTTGTTACAGGAAGTTAGTTTAAATTATTCTAGTCCTAATTTTTTATTAAATAGAGTTCTTGCTAGAACTTAAACAGTCTTAGAAATAGAAAAGATTGGTACTTAATGTTTTTGTCAGTACAAAACTGGCTTAATTTCTGCATGTTCCATCTAAGACCACATAATACACTTCACATCAAGTGAGATAGTTCCTGCTAATACCATTCCAGCCTGCCTAGCATGACCGATTTATTTCGCGTGATATAGCATTTTATCGACACTCAACTGTCAAATTCCTTTGTCTTTTTGACAGTTAAACGTGATAAAACGCTATATCACGCGATATAAATCGGTCATGCTAGGCAGGCAGTTATGATAAATCATGTGTGTGACATTTGGTTCTATTAAACTTGTGAGGTGTGGTTTTTAAAAAAAATATCCATTACACAAAGAATTAATGACTGATTCTTATGTTAATGTTACTGAGAGAACAGTTGATTATGACAACATAGAATTCGCCAACTGCTAAGTCTACTAACAAATCCTCCAAACTGCCAGTTTAAATTTTAACGCATACTGGTGGGTCCACAGTTGTGTATCATCAGGCTTATCGTAACCCTGTCGCTTTACACCTAAGCATGCCTAAACTAAGGTGTGGATGTATCATTTAGGTTGTGTCTAATCTAGCTAAATGATACACATACGCAACATTCATACGTTACGTCGCGCGCCACCATGATACAGAAATAGGTAGACCCACCTTGTGCTGTGTGTTAATTCAAGAAAAACTGCATCTGCCTTAAATCGTTTTTCCAATTATTCATTGAACATTTTTTTTGATTAGGTTAGTAATGTGTGGCTTCATTATAAAATATCTTTAACAAGTTTCATATAAAATTATGGAAAAGTAAAGTTATCAAAATCATACCAGCAAAGTTTAAAACTAAAGAAATAATGTTAAACTGTGCAGGACGCTTGGAAAAGGCGAAAGAAGTAGAGGATAAGCACAAACAACAAAATGCAGAGTCACAACATAGAGAGAGAGTACTCGTCAGGAGGCTCGCTGCTAAGGAACAAGAGATACAAGATTATGTAGTAAGTTATCTCCCTGGCAGGATTTCTATACTTATGTTAACTTCGTCCCATCCAAACTGAAGTTTTAAAATTTGTTTCAATACTAATTTCAGGGTCAAATATCAGAACTGAAGTCCTCACATGCAAGTCTCAACGGCCGGCCGACCCTACTAGACCCAGCAGTGAACATTTTAATATTAAGGCTGAAACAAGAACTCACGTCGACCAAGGCGAGACTTGAAGAGACACAAAACGAACTTTCGGCGTGGAAGTTCACTCCAGATTCGAATACTGGCAAGAAGCTAATGGCGAAATGCAGACTGCTGCATCAAGAGAACGAGGACCTCGGGCGGATGACGTCTAGCGGCCGGATAGCGAAGCTGGAGGGCGATTTAGCACTACAAAAAAGTTTCAGTGAAGAAGTAAAGAAGTCACAATCAGGTTTGTGCAACGGCCGCTGTCGTGTGATAGTCGTAAACTAGCATCGCCTCTAACTCGTGACTTTTCCGTTTCAGAGCTGGATGAGATCCTGCAAGAGCTGGATGAGGACGTAGAGGGGATGCAGAGCACGGTGTTGTTCCTGCAGCAAGAGTTGCGCGCGTCGCACGCGACGGTTAACGGCAACCGGCCGCCCACGCCCGCCGACAAGCGCGCCTTCTCCGGCAGCGAGTGCAGCGACACACCGCCCGGCAAGCGCCGCCGCGGCTCCGAGATATCGCTCGACTACAACGAGGACGAGAACCCTCTCACGGTCCCCAACGGAGACGCGGACTAGCCCAGGACTCCAGTGTTGCCCGACACGATTCTTACACATGAACTAGTGAAATTCGTGAGCTCTCGCATCTATATAGCCCGTTGGCACGTTTCGTTGACTCGAAATTAATTTCAGATTATAGTGAGTGATATGATTTGATTATTATTAAAAACGCTGGTTCAGTGTCGATCAGTCACTCATTTCGAAATGTGAATGCTTATGTATAACACGTATGAAGTGTAATTACCATTATGAAATCTATGTACTTTCATTAGAAGACAAAGTTTACAAACGAATAATGTGTCATTTCCATTGACAATTAATTGGTGATGATTGTGTCTAACGTGAAAATGAGACTAAGAAAACATTGGTAAATGTATGGTTTGCGTTTGATGCACAACAGTGGACCATGTGATCAGATTTAATAGTGAATCGTTTTTTGAATATTAAGACAAGACACTCAGTTGACAATTTTATAATTTATTTATGATAAGTGCATTAATTGTGATATATATTAGGGAATCCGATGATAAAGCAATAACAATTTGTGTTGCAGAATTCATTATTGAAGGCATTTATTTATAACATACCAGAATTGAGTATCGTATGTCTATGAAGTCATGCCCGTGTTATAGCAATTATTATATCAAACACCAAGCTTAATGTCTTACTGATTGCCACATATTTATTAAATTAATGCGAGTTTCTACATGAAATGTTTCTATTTTCAAATTAAAATGAATGTATATAGTGCTATGTTAATAAACATATATTACAGGCATCACATTTTGTGTATTATTCTTAACGTTATTGCACCTTATACAAAGTTTTGATAAAACCTTATATTGCCAAGTGCCATAAAATACATTTCACATCACATTATTTTAGTAATGTTTTCTCAGACCAATTGGATTATTTTGTGTGTAGGTAAGTTGGTTGCCAATGTTGCACAATACTTCTGCCGAATATAAATAAATGCTCATTATTATTATAATGGATATTGCTGGCATATTACAAAGTGGATGCAGTTTATTTAAAACCTTTGTCTTTTTAAACTATTACTTATCTAAATCAGTTCTCGAATCAAACTTAACATGTTTGCAAATGGAAAGTTCTGCTGACGCAAAACCCAAGGTACCTTGACCTACTAAGTACATTTTCTTAAAGTCGATACCTTTTATGATTTGTATTTAACGTAAGTGCTATTGAAACAACTTGATAGTGCACTCTGCGCAGTCACAAATCGCAGCTCTGGAGAGTATCGAAGCAGAATCGAAGGCAGGTGACAAAAAGGCGCTCTACGAAGGAGCCCAGCTATGGCGATCCAACTTGCGCAGCGCCGAAGACGTAGTGCTTGTTAAGCGACTTATGGATGATGAAGGTTGATTTAATATATTTTTATTAATATAATTAAGTGACCACTGAGTTCTCTTTAGTGTTCTAAAGGTTCTAGAACTGTAGTTACAGCTGACGTATTAATTTTACCTAGATTACCTCCGTGGTCGGGTGGGTCGTACACCGGTTTTCATGGTGTCGCTAACTCTGAGGTCCAATATTTATATTTTACTAGTTGTTGCCTTCCGACTTACCTCAGTGTCTCAAGACGAAACAGTGTGTGTTGCCAGTTATGACTTACGGCAGTGAAACGTGGTCGCTAACTATGGGTCTCATAAGGAGGCTCAAGGTCACCCAGCGTGCTATGGAGAGAGCCATAATCGGCGTTTCCCTGCGTGATCGAATCAGAAACGAGGAGATCCGCAGGAGAACTAAAGTAACCGACATCGCTCGAAGGATTGCTCAGCTGAAGTGGCAATGGGCGGGACACAGCAAGAAGATCTGATAGCCGTTGGCGCGGAAAGGTTCTGGAATGACCGACCGCGCACCGGACGACGCTCCTTAGGTAGGCCCCCGACAAGGGGACCGACGATCTGGGGAAGGTTGCGGGAAGCCACTGGATGCGGGCAGCGCAGGACCGATCGTCGTGGAGATCCTTAAGGGAGGCCTATACCCAGCAGTGGGTGTCGTGCGGCTGATATGATGATGATGAGTTGCCCTCCACGGCTTCGCACGGGTGGCGCCATCTATTAGTTAAATTGCGATTCAAAATGACGAAAAATTTACGTCTTTCGGTAGTTCAGTTTTTTGAAAATTATCTTTTATACAAACCTTGTCATGATAATAACAAACACGTTGTTCTTAACTTATGCGCTTACATACACTGCACTTTTCCTGTAGTTTTATAACGGATCGACACAGTAAAAATACATTTACTGGCGGGATTGAAACAAACCTCGTTTTTAGATATCTCAATGTGGAAGCTACATCCGAAACAAGCAGAATACTTAGTGAAAAGTGATAAAAAGTTATACGTCCACCGTCAACTGAGGGCCAAAGGACTTAACCACTCGGTCCTAATAATGGATGTGCAACGAAGGATCGACAGTCAGACAACGGAACAGGACCCGTGGGACAAAAATTCATTAAGGCGCGGTACGAAAATAATTTAACTGAAATTAATGACTTGGATTGTTATTTTTATATTTTTTTAACCGTGAATTAAACTTATAAAATTGTGACGCCATGCCAGCCAGAGCTCTTGATGGAAATTCTGCCAAAATAAGTCTAGGTTCTCCAGTTGGGTGAAGCACAGGATATTAAGGTAGCACCCTGGCCGAAGTGGCGCCGCGGTGAATTTTATTTAATATTGTAATTCTAATACACAATTTTAGTAAAAATTAACGTGAAATTTTTAGGGTCCATAGTCTACTATTTTTAGATGATATCATTACATTGCCTCGTAGTAGTCGTAGTCACTGCTAGAAGTAGATATCACCGAAATACTGCAACTAAAATGTTGCATTAGTTCGGTTTACCGGAATAACAACCGAACTACTGCAACTAAAGGAGCAAAACTGCTAAAAATGGCCGTTTTTGACTCATTTGCTATCATCTACTTCTACGAATGACTACGAGGGAATGTAGTGATACCTTCTAAAATACTAGACCATGAGCTTCTTTTTCTATTAGGTAACAACTTATTAAATAAAAGCCGAAACTTTTGTTTGCAAAAACTACGTGTTGCTACTGCTAGTATTAAATTAAACTTCCATTTCTAAAAATTTTGCCAATTTGTACTAAACTACCCTTATGTCGCATTATTCCTAATCTTATTGTATAGGTAGTAAAATTATGATAGGTTTAGTAGTGTCTATCTAAAAAGTCTGTTTACATGGGTAATTTCAAAGGTAATTTTATTACCCACCTAAATCCCCAACCACCCCACCAATATACCCATCTAAATAAATAAATATGTTTACAATTAGAATTTTGACACCACCAACAGGGTTACCACTTACCAGTATAAGTTTTTATCAATAATTTAATAATTTCTCATGTAAACAGACTTTTTAGACAGACTCTAATAGCTTTACCACAAAATAACTAGTAGTACAAGTGCTTTACCTAAATTATGATGAGTGATTACAAAATTGTGAAACTAATTTTGTCACGCACGGCGCACGAGGAGCTAAAATTATACTAGATAACATTTTAATGCTTTCTTTCAAATAATTACTTACCTGTACAACAGACTATGTAATATAATTTTGTGTTAATTAAAGGTCACCGAATGAATTGGAACAAGTACCCAACTTTGGAAATCATAAATGAATATACAGATTTCTTGGTGAAAAATTACCCTTCAATCTGTAAGAAGGAAGTTATCGGGAAGTCCCATGAAAACAGAAGTATCACGGTGAGATTTTACCTTCAATCCATATTAGGATAAAATTTATTATGTTTAGTTCATCATATCATAGCCGCACGACACCCACTGCTGGGTATTATAGGTCTCCCCCAAGGATCTCCACGACGATCGGTCCTGCGCTGCCCGCATCCAGCGGTGCACCGCGACCGCGCACCAGATCGTCGGTCCACCTTATCGGAGGCCTACCCACAGAGCGTCGTCCGGTGCGCGGTCGCCATTCCAGAACCTTTCCGCCCCAATAGTCCTACGCGTACGCAAAAAAAACCGCAAATCGATGTACAGCAAATCCCTTTGGTACACGTATACTTGAGGTAAAAACAAAATTTTGGACCCGCAGTTCTTAAAAATTCTTCCCTTAGGAAAGGAGTTATGGTGTCATCTTTTTTTTGTATGGGAAAAAAAAATTTTTTTTCCTAAAACCTATCGTGCATGGTATCGAATGAAAGGGCTTGCTGAGCCGGTTCTAAAAATATATCACATCATTATATTTCAGCCACTTGTCTTAAATTAAACCAAAAAACATTTTCAAAACATACCAAGTTTGGGCTCCTTCAGATCCGATTTGGTTGAATTATTTCTTGTAAAATACACCTTAAGAGTTACATCATATCCTCATATCAAAATACAAGAAAGTAATTATGAAAATATGTAAATTTAGTATTTTTTTCAAATTTTTGCCCAAACTTACGTTTGTATGGGATTTTTGGAAATTGATTTTTGGTTTAATTTAAAACAAGTGCTGAAATGTAATTATGTGATATATTTTTAGAAACAGCTCAGACAGCCCTTTCATTCGATATCACACAAGATAGGTTTTAGAACAAACATTTTTTTTAATTAAATATAATCACTTTGTGAAAGCTTTGTAATCATGAACAAATAAAAAAAACACTAAATATCAATATTTTCAAAATTGCTTTCTTAAGGTTAGATATGAGAACATTACATATCATTTGAGGTATATTTTATGAAAAATAATTCAACCATATTGTATCTGTAGGAGCCCAAACTTGGTATGTTTTGAAAATGTTTTTTGGTTTAATTTAAAACAGGTGGCTGAAATATAACGATGTGATATATTTTTAGAACCGGCTCAGCAAGCCCTTTCATTCAATACCATACACGATAGGTTTTAGAACAAAAAAAAATTTTTCTCATACAAAAAAAAGATGACACCATGGCTCCCCTCCTAAGGGAAGAATTTTTAACTGCGGGTCCAAAATTTTGTTTTCACCTCAAGTATACATGTACCAAACGGCTATACTGTACATCGATTTGCGGTATTACATTGATTTTGAGCTCGTAGAACACCCATTACAACCACATGAGTAGATAAACGGAACAGAGTACAAGCTCTCACAACTTATACCGATTCTAAAAGGGTTGACACCTGTCGCAAGTTAAAAATAGGTAGTAGGGAGAAAAATAAAATAAGGCAAGTCCATAATAAAATGTGTATTTGAACGAAACGAACGAAAATGAATACTTACTGCACTTGGATTCCTTTTTTCCCCGAATTGTTCATACACACACGGTGCAGGAGTTGGGCATATTTAATCTATTAAACACTAATGTATATAAAATTCGTTTTATTTTACACACTGAAAAATGGTAGAATCTAATAATAATTTTTTCAATAAAATCGTTGTCACGACTCGTATTTTTTCTTCGAGTCAGTAATTTGACAAATCAAACTGTCACTGTTCTCATTAGTGTATTCTCTAAGAAAAAATTGAACGTGGTACAATATAGCACTTAGCGGCCCTGTCGGTTATACCGCAACCCGCAACTGAGCCCGCTGAGCCGGTACAAACCAGTTTTTACCCCGGCGGCGTGCCTGTTACACTGTCGGTGAGAGGTCACGCACACATCGCCGCGCTATGTATGAGTGAAGCTACAGCGGACCACAGAGTACTTTTGTATAAACGGAAACGCAGCGGACCGTTTGTAGGCAGCTTGGACTCTGTTCAGTTTACGTTTTTCTACTCATGTGCTACAACCTCCGTGCTTCGGAATGCATTTTAATCGTTGATCCCGGCTGCATTTGCAGTCGTTAACACCCACTAATCCGCATTGGGCTTTCGTGGTGGGTTCAAGGGTTGGTCTTTTGTTTTCAAATGTTTTAATTTCGTAGATGATTAAAATTTCCAACGGCAACCCGATGAACAAAGGGATCTTACTGACCGCCGGAGTACATGCACGGGAGTGGCTCGCGATCTCGTCTATACTCCTCATAATGAGAGAAATTGTTACAAAATATGACGAACAACCTTCATATGTTAAGGACAAAAGCTGGTTAGTATACGAAAGTATATAGGTATTATATGGCATAGTAGCAGAAAATCATAATATCAAGAAGTATAGAACGGCTAACTGGTTCCTTCCAAATCTACTTGTAAGTTCGAATTTCCAAACCCAATGGGCTATTCTCGTCCCATACACTTGTACTATTAGTTATTCTGTGCCCATACTCTCAGGTAGTTCTCATAGTAGGTCACGATACTCACTCGGTTGTAGTTGTAGGTACTTAACAATAAAATAAAGTTTGATTTAGGACGTCAGAAAAATCGCACCTCGCCGCAAATTACATTGCCTCATTTTTTTTTGCAATATTTGAGCAACTTCATGGGCAATAGGGTGATGGAACCAATAGCAGACCAGTCACCCAAAGCTGACCAAAACGGGGTTTTATTGCTATATTAAAAAAACAAAGCATGCAAAGTTAGTAGTTTTTTTAGTTTTCCAGTAGTGGCAGCACTATATCTATCGAGCCTCATATAAATTTGCTTCTTATTAGTAAATGTAACGTTCTTCTGCTGTAACAATGGCACCGAATGAGTGGTCAAGATTTTTACTAAGACTAAAAATTTCGTATTACTTTGGAAATCGTGATCCATCTTGGATTATATTTCAATTTATGGATTTACTACCCATCAAAGTTAAAATTTTCCTTAAGCTGACCAGGCTGGTCAAGTAATGGGCAAACATGTTTTGTAAATAGTTCAACTTCCTCATTGGTTTTGAATAGATACTAGGCTATAATGTAATTTCTGTTAACTCTTTTCAATATAAGTGATGCGTATCCAAAGGATGACCGGGGGTATTACAACCTCTTTAAACTTGTCAGTTTTCTGAATGTCCATCAAATACGTCTCTTTTGTTGCACACAGAGACACATTGATAGCCATTCAGAAAACTGACAAGTTTTAAGAGGTTGTAATACCCCCCTGGGTCATATTCTGAATTAAACTGAGTGGTCAGGCTTTAGGGTTAAATATTTGTATAGGTGTTAGTTGTATCCAAAAGATGACCTCAGTAGAGATTGTGTTTAACTTGAATCGTCAAGCTTTAGCGACACTTTTAAGTAAACTTACTCCAAGCTGTTTCATTTGTAATTTTTTACAGTTTGGCACAGCCGTAATGGCTTTTTTGTTTTTATTTAAGGTAAGAAAAAAAACTAAAGATTAGCATAGTTAATTTCAATTTTATACTAATTATATCAAAGTGTTTCGTTTAACATCCTATGATACATAACTATCTTGAACTATGAAGGGTAGATTTGCAAATTAATTGACTATTTGAGGTGGTCAGGTATTGGGTAATATAGTGGTCATCTATTGGTGAATGGTGGTCAGGTAATGGGGACTTTTGATTTTTTTACTTTGAATCAGCCTTACAAAGAATCTATTGTTATATCTAAATAAATGTTTGCACCATTTGTATAAGTATGTATCTCAGAATCATGGTGCCAAAGGCAGCATCGCTCAAATGAAAACTGCGGTCACAGTGACCGCAGTAAAGTTGAAATCTATTGGTTCCGTCACCCTAGTATCCATCTCGGGTATTCCATTTTTTAATTGAACTGTTGAAGTGTGTTTTCTCCATCATCTCGATAGCGAATTTAAGTACCCGCATTTCCTGAATTTACCCCTTTTTAGGGTTCCGTACCAAAATGGTAAAAAAGGAACCCTTATGGTGTGACTCAGTCTGTCTGTCTGTCTGTCTGTCTGTCACAGCTGGATATCTCGAGAACTACTAATGGTATCAACTTGAAATTTGGAATAGTTTAAGATGACATTTGTCCAACTATTTCGCGAATAAGAAATAAATAAAAAAATAAATATCTTTTTTACAACAGGGACTGAAAAGGGGTCTTAAAAATTTGAAGTGGGGCAACTAGGGCATGTGGGGTATCATATGAAAGAGCGTCGTTTGCACGTTTTTAAACATTTTTTCTTTTTTTTTAGGCCGCATAGTTTTCGACTTATGGTGAAAATTGTAAAAAAAAATACCGTTCCCCCCCCTTATCTCCGAAGTTTGCAGAGAGAAAAATCTGAAATAATTCTATGTGATAGTAGTTTATGTAAAGATTACAGGAAAAATAAAACGATGTCTCAATATAACACACTTTTTAAGAAATTCAAAAAACAAAAAAAACATTTTTAGATTTCCTACCAGTCAACAGATGGCGCTGTCCTAAGCATGCTAACCTACGGAAAAATATAGTTCCACTATCGGTCAAAAGATGGCGCAACCTAACACTACAATAATAAATTGGTGGCTGGTTCTAAAATAATTACCTACTATTTGCCGTACGAATAAACGAAGAATAAGTTCCTACTTAGTAATATAAACAGTTTGCAATGTGGAGTGGCTGAAACGTTTTTCAGTCACCATAAGCAGCTGTGGTTAAGATTTGTAAATTAACTGTCCGCCTGTTCGCCCTTCCAACTGTCTGCCGTTTATCCTACTTTTTTAAAGACTGTACTAAAGTAACATATCCAAATATATTTATGATTGTACAGAACCCTCGGTGCGCGAGTCCGACTCGCTCTTGACCGGTTTTTTATTTCCCTTTGATGGCGGCGCAAGCAATAACGCTTAAGCGTTTAATTATGGTAACTGTTATGTTAATTAAATCAAACAAATATTGATTTAAAGCTCATTAAATGTACTTTCAATAGATACTTATCAACATTTACACAATACAACGTTAGCTAGCAATAGCAGGTGGCCAATGAATAAATGAATGAAAACTTTATTCACTAAAAATAGAGTACAATTTAGTTGTTATTTATTTGTAGTCCGTCTATTTTACCCACATAGCGCATGTGAATTTATTAAAAAAAAAAGAAGAAATACGATAAAATAAATAATACAATTTAAAAAGATGCTAATTTAGTGTTAATGTTAATAGTCAATCAGAATTAATCAATAGTTACACATCATGTTATTATCATTTGATTATTTTATGTCAATTTTACAATTAAGATATTCCTTAAGGGCCTACACACAACCGCGTTACCGCAACGCAACGCCAAAATCAATTAATGATAAGTTCGAACATGCGTAATTCTTAATAGGTACTTTTACTTACCTTACTCGCACCAGATCAATCGGATCAGACGGGAATCGAACCCGCGATTCGTATTTTTTCTAGTATATTATTTAGTATTGTTTAAAAATAGCATTGTAAATGCAAAAATCTCAAATTTAAAAATTATATAGCTGTTTCATCTTAATCAATTGTTAAAATATCTGAAAAGATATTTCAATTGAATGTCGAGGTAATTCCTCACATTGGTGAAATAACGCTGGCTTACAGCGTAAGAGTTTAGGATATACTAGGAAAAATTCGACGATGTCACTAGTGACTCGGTAGCTCAGCGGTCAGAGCATTGGACCGGATATCCAAAGGTCGCGGGTTCGATTCCCGTCTGAGTATTGATCTGGTGCGAGTCGTATTTTTTCTAGTATATTATTTAGTATTGTTTAAAAATAGCATTGTAAATGCAAAAATCTCAAATTTAAAAATTATATAGCTATTTCATCTTAATCAATTGTTAAAATATCTGAAAAGATATTTCAATTGAATGTCGAGGTAATTCCTCACATTGGTGAAATAACGCTGGCTTACAGCGTAAGAGTTTAGGATATACTAGGAAAAATTCGACGATGTCACTAGTGACTCGGTAGCTCAGCGGTCAGAGCATTGGACCGGATATCCAAAGGTCGCGGGTTCGATTCCCGTCTGAGTATTGATCTGGTGCGAGTCGTATTTTTTCTAGTATATTATTTAGTATTGTTTAAAAATAGCATTGTAAATGCAAAAATCTTAAATTTAAAAACTATCATTATTAGCTTGTTTCTGTGACAAAGTTCTAAAGTGAGTAGGTCACATCCGTAGTTAAGCTACGCAGATTAGATTAGTATGGAGACACCTAATACAATACATCCCTAGCTTACTTAGTTAATTTTGTTGGCCAAGGTATATAATCCCTGTTCTTAATACGGATGGATTCGCATACACCCATAACAAGGACCGGCTTTGGAGAAAAAACCGTCGGAAAATTAGTGATAATTGTTTCGGTGTGGACCTAAACAGGAATTTCAAGTGAGTTACCTACCTGTTAATCGTCATTATTTTCATGTTACTTACCTACTCGTAGATAAGTATCCATATAAAAAAATCACTGGATTTCAGATAGTAGTAGATGTTCAAACTTATGCCTCTATATGAGTAGGTAGGTACCTCTGAAATGTATGATCTGGAGAGAAAAATTCAACTTCAAGTACATTTTAGAAAATAATTGTTAACAGTATTGTAACTACTGTGGTGTGGTCTAGCGCCGCCACCTGGGCTGATTACATACTTTCCTACCCACTACCACACCCCGGGCACTCCATACAAGCGTCGCGTTTCAACTGCCTAGTACCTATTACACAGACGCTACACAGTGACGTTTTTGCACATGCGCAACTGTGTGCGTGAAGTCTAGGGCTATTGAATGAGCACACGATTCGGCACACGAACTCGCGTGGTGGGGTGAGGTAATTGATTGTGGGGCGGGGCGGAGAGTTTCCTTTCTCTACGGTAGTACGTGGTAGTACTGTGCCACTACTTTATTACTTCGGCCCTAGACAGTATTATATTATGTTCAATATTTACTTTCAGCTCTACCTGGTTTATCTCTGGAATATCAGAAACCAACGCATGTAAGAATGGTTACATTGGCCCTCAGCCTTTTTCTGAACCAGAAACATTAGCTTTTCAGGTAGGAAGGTACAGTTTGTTTCAATCATTCCAACCTAAAAGCTACGCTCTAGGCGGCTAGGTACTCCATTCCTCCCTACACATGAGCAACTCTTGATAGGACACGAGCCGGACCACACACAGCCAGCCGCGGCGGGCGGCGGCGGCGTGGCAAGCGAATTCCATACATATCGATGGCGAATTCAATATTCACTGCGCGCTTTAGCGATGTTGGCCTCTTAGCTCGCCTCGTCTCGTCACGACCGCTCAGTGCCAGCCCGCCGCGGTAGCTGTGGCCGACCCGTTATGGATCATCTGAAGACCCAGCAGCAGTGTGCACTGTGCAGTAGGGCCATTAAAAATGGCTGCTGATGATAAACTCTTGTGCAAACAATCAACGTTAAGGACGTTAACTTTTATTAAAAAACGTTTACAGCTTGACCATAAAGAGTTGAATTTAAATAAAATGGAACTACAAATTTTCAGTACAAAATAAAGTCAGTGTTGCCAAATTATTCGTGATTTTGACGTATTTACATAGAAAGTAGTGTCCTCATTTTTGTCAACTATGGTCAAGCTGTAAGTATAAACAATTTAATTTGCAGAAAAATGTTATGAACTTAAAGAAAAAGTTATGTGCGTCAGTGGACTTACATAATTACGGCCAAATGGTTCTGCACCCGTGGAGCAGCAGAGCCGAACCAACCTCTCATATAGATATCCAATCTGCGACAGCTGCCGGTATGAGTAAGGTGGGAAAAAGCGTAAAAAAGAGTATGCCATGCCTTATAGAGCACAGAATAAATACTTAACTAGAAATGATGGGTGGGAACAAAGGCGATCCGCTCTGGATGTCAAATCAAATGTCCCCCTAGCAACCCCTGGCCTTTTTTAACGAATTTTCAGTAGGTAGTGCTTCTAATGGGCCCTCCACAACTCCACATGCACAGGCCCGGCCTAAAGGATCGAACGGAGAGGCGCGACCTTCCGGCCAAATCTCTACGCGTGTAAGGAGAGGCTGGCCGGACCTCCGGAGGCCGTGCCGTTCATGTGCAGGGCCCATTATTCTCATCCATCGATAGTCACATTGATCGTTCATAATAAAACGGTAAAAATATTGCATTTTAACAAGTATTTATAATACTTTTGAAGAATGTTGATGTGCTAAATAAGTGATATATCTAATAACATTTTTTCAGGCAATACAGCAACGCTCAAAGAAAAAATATATACACGGCCACACCTATCACGTCATCTACCCAGCGACAGGTTCGATTCTGGATTGGGTGTATGAATCTGGCATCACCCACAGTTACGTCATTGAAGGTCCGGACACCGGTACCCATGGGTTCCTGGTACCGCCCACGGAAACCGAAAATGCTGGCATGGATATGTTTGCCGCTATCAAACACATGGCGAATGTTATAAGTTCTAGAAAAAACAGAGCACGTAAAGACTTCCCCTGGTTTTAGCAAATGTTCAAATATATCGAGGTACAGTCAACGATACAATGAGCTTCCACGACAGGGTAATATTCAATCAATTTTATACTTTAACACGAAGAAATTAAGGTTCAAAATAAATTGCTGATTATTGACACTTTTGTATAACCTGACGTGCTGCTGACTGTACCAAAATAATTGATGTGGTAAATTTTAACTATTATATTATTATTTACGTACGTGTGCATTACAAGTTACTGTAATGCACACGTTCGTAAATAATAAATGTCCATCAGGATTGAAGAGCCACGTCAGCTTTTAAAGCGCAGCTCACACGATTATTTAGCACATGAGTATATTATTTTGCACCACAAATACTGGATTTTGCAGCAAAATATATCACGAGATACATATATCAGTGCAAAGGTGGCTCCTCAGACGAAACATCAGGATTGAGGAGCCACCCTGGAACTCGCTAAGTACCAGTTGAATATTTTTGAAAATTAGTGCATCATTTAGCATATATTGTGTATAGTACTTGCTAGAAATTTGAGCTCAGTAGTGCGAGTTCAAGAAAATATAATACAGTATGGCTCCTCAATCCTGATATCTTTAATATTGTGAATTTCCAGGAATGTGATCGGTCAATTAATATATTCGACATAATGATCATTTAGCACGTCGTTTGTTTGATTTTGCACTACCTATGTGAATAAATGATAAGACAGTGGATTTGGTAAACGAACGCATATTTTGTGGCTCTTCAATCCTGACGTCTTGCATATAAACAAGTAACTGTACCTACCTGAGATAACAACGGAATAAAAAATCAGAGACACTAACATTTAGCCCAAAATGTGTGCTGAATACATCTGTACAATTCAGCACTGTATCTCTTTCAGTGACTGAAATACAATACTTTACGATATTCCTTAAGAATTATCTGCGAAGGGTAACCATATAATATTAATAAAACCAGGACAAGTAGTTTTTTTACATTATACGTTAGATTAAGTGGCCACTTTACGCGTTAATCCAGATAATAGTTTATAACTAATACTAGTTGTTATATTTTTCAGAATTTTACTAAACAGAGGCCCACTGTCCACGGCGGCGGCGTAGCTTCATAGACGCGTATTCGTTATTATACGCTTGGTGTACGCCTGCTTGCAGCTTACATTCAAAACTATGAAACTCTGTCGACGGAGCGGCAGCGTCGCGCTTGCGTCCCTGCATGCAAGCTGCAATGACGCCTGCCGACCCTGCTGTACCGCATACCATACGCCAGAGCGTACATCGAGAGAGCGCTCGTGTTTATCCTTACTTAATATTATAAATGCGAAAGTCTGTTTGTTTGTTTATTTGTTTGTTTGTTTGTTACGCCTTCACGTCTTAACTACTGAACCGATCATCATGAAATTTTGCATACACGTTGTCAGGGGTACAGAGAAGGACATAGGGTACCTTTTATCCCGAAAAAAACTATTGTTCCCGAGGGATAGCAAAAACCTTTCCACGCAGACGAAGTCGCGGGCGGCCGCTAGTTTTTATATAAATGGCGGCAACGGTCGCGAAATTTATTGAAAAATTTTAAAATGATTGTTTGAAAAATTCTGATAAGTAGTTTTACTTATTCTTTAGAAAGAGTGAAATACACTATCATCTTCTAATAAATTCTAATAATAATACCGCTACTAACAATCTAAAGTGGATATTTTTTTCTAAACATGGATACGCCTAATATATTCTCGTCATCTTCGGTTACTTCGAATATAGTAATAAGCCAAAATTACCCTTTGTCGTCCAACGGCATTGTACAAATCATTGAAAACGTACGAGTGCAATACGGCGCGTGGGCAGCTTTCAGTACGCTGTGCTGCACAAGCTGCACGGCGTATTATGAAGCGTCTATGACGCTACGCTGCCGTGGCCAGTGGGCCATAGTTATTTAGTTGTAATTATTTTTTCATAATTAGCGGCGCTAGTGGATGCACGATGCACCCTTAAATTATATGATGACAAAATAAATTAAAAGAAAACTACTTGTCCTGGTTTTATTAATATTATATAGTTACCCTTCGCAGATAATTCTTAAGCAATATCGAAAAGTATTGTATTTCAGTCACTGAAAGAGATACAGTGCTGAATTGTACAGTATTCAGCACACATTTTGTGCTAAATATTAGTGTCTCTGATTTTTTATTCCGTTGTTATCTCAGGTAGGTAAAGTTACTTGTTTATATGCCAGACGTCAGGATTGAGGAGCCACACAAAATGCGTTCGTTTACCAAATCCACTGTGTTTTATCATTTTACTAGCGGCCGCCCGCGACTTCGTATGCGTGGAAAGATTTTTGCTATCCCTCGGGAACAATACTTTTTTTCGGGATGAAATGTACCCTATGTCCTTCTCTGTACCCCTGACAACGTGTATGCAAAATGTTATGATGATCGGTTCAGTAGTTAAGACGTGAAGGCGTAACAAACAAACGGACTTTCGCATTTATAATATTAGTAAGGATAAGGATTCCTATAGTGCAAAATCAAACAAACGACACGTCGTTTGATAATAGTTTGATGACAGCGTGCTAAATGAATGATCATTTAGCACGCTAAATGATCATTATGTCGAATATATTAATTGACAGATCACAAAGGATCACATTCATGGAAATTCACAATCTTATCATTATGGATATCAGGATTGAGGAGCCATACTAAATGTATTGTATTTTCTCTAACTCTAGCACTACTGAGTTCAAATTTCTAGGAAGTAGGTACTATACACAATATGTGCTAAATGATGCACTAATTTTCAAAACAATTTACTGGTACTACTTAGCGAGTTCCAGGGTTACTCCTCAATCCTGATGTTTCGTCTGAGGAGCCATCTTTGCATTGAAATATATCGTGATATATTTTGCTGCAAAATCCAGGATTTGTGGTGCAAAATAATATACTCATGTGCTAAATAATGGTGTGAACTGCGCTTTAAAACCTGACGTTGCTCCTCAATCCTGATGGACATAATAATAAGAGTGCTAGTCTGCTAGTTTTATCTATTTAAGGCCCTTCTAGGTAGTTCTAGTTCAAACATCATTTTATTCGTTTAGATTTTAGAACAAGAATTAATAAAAAATCCGATGATGTACTCTCGTTAATTCCTTTTGTCATGTTACTATAAAAATAACATTTTTATAACTAAGTTACAAAGTGTGGTTACATAAATACCCACCCCACCTACGACATTGTCATAGTCAGGAAACTAAAATCTATGGAACAAGCATTGCGCTCAAAAAATGGCACCACACGAAAAGTACAACTAAGTGGATGGAGCTAAAAATGTTGGCATTTAATTATGCAGCACAAAGCGTCTGCTGAGCACTAGTTGCTCATTAGCGACCTTAATTTGTATACTATATTTTCTATAATTCAAGGAAAAAATATGATACGTTATTTCTGCATATTTTTACTGCATTCTTTGCGTCTTTTACACCATTTGACTACACAGGACGTCATTTCTAATAAACTTTCTCTTTCTCTCTTTTCTTTACAATACAAACTACAGTTATAGTAAAGAACGTTAACGCGGGTGCGTGGCTGGCCCGACTAAAGCTGAGCGGGTTTTACTTTTTCGGCCCCTTTTGGTGCCATTTTTAAGCAATATTTGTATGCAATTACTCTTCCATAGATTTTAGTTTGCTTGTCATAGTGTAGATAGAACATCATCATATTAAACTCGGTACATACATAAATGGGTACCTAATGCCTTTGAGTCCACGGTCGTGACGTGAGGGAATTTTATGTAAGTAGGTACCGAGTATTTTTATCACTTTTCCAAATTGTCATCTCTCAAAAGTCTTTATTTACCAAAAAAAAAATAGGTACATTTTGCAATTTTTCAATTATACGCGTAATTTAAATTAAAATACTAAGTTCGTAATTTTTTGTAGTCCTTAATGAATTTTGTGATTGGTGACGTCAGTGACGTGCTCAAAATATTGTGTTGCGTGCCAATAATGGGACGCGTGCCATTGGTGCGCCATCCCTGCTCAATAGTACTAGCAGCGTTATAGAGTCGAAATAATAGTCATGTAAACGCAACACAATATGGCAGACACGGCACGCGCCTGACGTCGCGAATACTTTGTAATTTTGATAGGCCAATCAATAAGAAGTTATAGAGTGCGTGAGGAGGAACCTAAGCGATTTCTTCAGAAATGTATTCAGGGTGCTTAGGGAGAAAACATACTAAAAGTCCTGACTTCTAGGAGGTGAGGCCTCCCTCCGCCTCCGAGGGGAGGGGGACAAAGGTCCCAATTTTAGGTTTTTCACCAATATCTCAAAAATGGCGCGTTGTAGCGAAAAATGTTCTAAGATAAAATGAAAGCTTGTCAAATTTTCTATAACTTTGGTTCTATTCACTTTTTCTTATTTCCCAATAATTTTTGAGCTACACACTCCGGAAAAGTGAATTCTACAACTCCTTTTTAGACAAATATTGAGAGCCTTATAAACAAAGTCAAGTTATTTACACAACTAATAACTCAAGAACGGTTGCCCGGATTTAAATTAAATTTAGCATACATATAGTTTATAACCTAAATTAAAACATAGAATACTTCTTTTTCTGATCAAAGGTTCCCTACGGTCCACGTGGACGAAGACGCGTGCGGAAGCTAATTGACCTTTAACTCCAAAAATACTAACAACTCATATAAAGTTTGTTGCAGTAAATATTTGTCTAGAAAAGGCCTTTCTAATATATCATTCGTTGGCAAAGGGTGTGTAGAACAACTCTTTTGGCCATCTTGCCCATCATCCAAATTTTCACATTTCCTGAACGAGTAGCCCAAAAACGGTTGGAAATACGAACAAAGTGTATTTAACTAGAGTTATAGAGAATTTTATAAGCTTTCATTTCATTGTAAATCATTTTTTCCTACAACAACGCACCATTTTTGAGATATGGGTGAAAAACCTAAAATTAGGACCTTTGTCCCCCTTCTCCTCCCTCCGCCTCACCTCCTAGACGTCAGGACTTTTAGTATGTTTTCTCCCTAAGCACACTGAATAAGTTTCTGAAGGAATCGCTGAGGTTCCCGCTCACGCACTCTATACCCTCTTTTGAGAAATTTGTTAATCGGACTATGAAGGTATTGCAGGTTACATAATAAGGTGTATGTACACTAAGCTAAGCCGCCATGTTTAGTTACGTTTGAATGGAGAACAATGAAGTAGGTATGCACATTTTTTTCGTAGGTTGGCACCTCCATTAGTTTCCTTTCTCAGAGACTTGATCTTATTTACATGTTTTTCCCAGTTTTCAAAATATTTATAGTATTTCCTTCCGGTCTCATCCATTAATTTTATTTCTCTTACACAACAAAGGAAGGCTTACATCTAAATTGAATAGCCCAGTTCATTTGAAAGTAAAAATAAGAACTTTACCTACCTACAGTCTTTGAAATATAGGTTAATGCAACCAGGTTAATTTCTCTTTGGGTCACTTCTGCTATCGGAACTCGGAAGGAACTGGTTTCATTATCAGCAGTTATTTTATAAAAGCCGTTAACTAGAGAAACCACTTAAGTTATAAACACGAGAAATGGTAGTCTTGCAGTCGGCCTCAGAAGTAGCCGATCATTTAAGTACTTTGTCACACCAACTAAGTATAACACTAGATCTGTAAGCTGCAGCCGTGCTATGTAAAAGCAATCATTGTGACATGGTACTAAAGTTAAGGTAAACTTCTGAGGCATGTACGGTACATGCAGTTTCTAATTTTATATTTTAATATTTTACATGAACTTGATAACAGTAAAATTGCCCCACCAGTGGGGCGGCTTGGTGGGGCAAATTAGAATAATTCACACATACTACTTAGGCCATACGGGAATGTTTTCGGGAGTATGAAATATTTGAATTCAAGTAACTAGGTGGGAGATGATGTATACCTACTTAAAAAAGTGCTTACTTAAAGATTAAAAAAAATACTTCTACGTCGAGGTTCATACTCAAGACCTTTTGCAATTTATGGGTTTGCTCTTAACTGAGCTATCAATGCTATCATATGGCATATTCTAATTTATATACCTACCTATGTAAAGTATTTAATTCAAATAAAAACATTTGAATTAAGAGAAATAAACGCATTTATTCAGTTAAAATGAAGGCACCACATTACATTAAGCTTAAATCACCACAAAAATATTTGACTAGACATTTTACCGTATACCTAGGTAGGAACCACTTAATTCTTAAAGTCCAAGTACTATCACTGAATAAATTATAGTACTAAGTAGGTACATACATACTATCTAGGACACAGGGCCTAACCACTCCTGAGGTTCAAAATCGCTTGCGCACCACATCGCCATTTACATGGGTTTAGTTTGCGCCGCCTTTCGAAAGTTCCTGTCAAGTGGTTAGTCACGAAGTCCGCGATGGTATACTCCGGCAAACATCTTGACGCTCTTTCGACGGAGTGGGAATAAAGGCGGAAATATACTATTGTGTTGTGTTGTGTCATGTCGCGACAGAAGCGTATCGGTTTCATATATTTAGTATTGCTAGAAACTCATTATTACAATGTGTTGTGTCGACACGACACTCGCATGTGCACTTGCGTGCGACCAATATAGTGGTCGTCGTACGAGCTCAAAATCAATGGAATACTGCAAATCGATGTACAGCATAGCCGTTTGATACACGTATACTTGAGGTCAAAACAATATTTTGTACCCAGTTCTTAAAAATCTTCCCTTAGTTAGGAGAGGAGTTATGGTGTCATTTCTTTTTGTATGGGGAAAAAAATTGTTCTAAAACCAATCGTATATGGTTTCGAATGAAATGGGTTGCTGAGCCGGTTCTAAAAATATATCACATCGTTACATTTCGGTTCATTAAACCAAAAATCAATTTCCAAAAATCCCATACAAATATAAGTTTGGGCAAAAATTAGAAAAACATACTAAATATGAATATTTTAAAAATTGCTTTCGTGTGGTTTGATTTAAGGATATTTTATATCTCTTGAGGTATATTTTACAAAAAATAATTTAACCACATCAGATCTGAAATTGCCCATCTTGGTATGTTTTGAAAATGTTTTTTGGTTTAATTTAAAACAAGTGGCTGGAATGTAATGATGTGATATATTTTTAGAATCGGCTCAGTATTCTCTTTCATTCGACACCACACACGATAGATTTTAGAACAAACATTTTTCCCCATACAAAAAAAAGATGACACCACAACTCCTCTCTCCTAAGGGAAGAATTTTTAAGAACTGTGGGTCCAAAATAATGTTTTGACCTCAAGTATACGTGTACCAAAAGGCTTTGCTGTAGATCGATTTGCGGTTTTTTTTTCGTACAGGAAGCACTAAGAGCGCGCGCCCCTCCCTCTCCCGCCGCCCGTATACCTCACCGTTACGCATACCCAGAATACGCGTTCTGCGCAATCTCCACCCGATTTCAAGATGTTTGCCGACTACTATACTATACATAATCTGTGCTTACTGCTTATCTATTTGAATTTTCTGATCAAACAATAGCGGAATTAACATTATGCGTTTCATCGGCTTAGGCACTCAATTGCTTATAACTATTGTTGGTCCCTATCATTTATCTATTAGCATAATTACGTACTTATATATATTTTGCAATTTTATGAACTACCTATATGGAATAATTCATTTTAAAAGAAACAATAACGACATTTTCAATTCATCGGATTCTCAAAAAAATTTGTACGAGGGTGGTTTCATAAGTCCATGACTTTGTAAAGAAGAAACACTTTTTTTCGTCACATTTGTTTTTTTTTCTCTAAATAACCTTTTTGTAGCTCTGCGTATTCAGTCCAACTAAGTTCATCTTACTTAACTGAACTGAGGAGCCATTTCGGACACCACCTTTTGGCTTGATAAAAATCTTTACCCGCCAAGACATTTATTCATGTTTGGTAGGAGAAAAAATGACAGTGGGCTAAATCTAGAGAATAGGAAGTATTCGCTTCTTCATTCGATGAGTTTTCATGTCATGAGTGGAGTGCCGCCAAGAGGGTCAACTTCGTCCTCTGTCGATTAAGAAAAGTTAAATTCGCTTGAGCTTTTTGTTTCCAAAAGTAATAATCTTTTGCCAAATTTGAAAAAAAAATGTAGTGTAAAGATTCCTAAGGAGTTTCTTTTTTAGATACAAAAATAAATTATGAAAAAAGTATTGCTTTTTTTCAAAGTCATGGACTTATCAGACCGCCCTCGTATAACATCAATGTTTAATAAATAACTATGTAAGTAGATTATTTAGATATAGTTAGCGTGAAAAAATGTGTATACTGTAGGTAAGTTGATTAAATGTAAAATACACGGGAATGTTTTGAAAATAAAATTTTGAATACCTTCTACCTACTTACTTTACTTACACAAAAGACCGGTAGGCTGATTATCTAACTATGTTGCAATCAACTTTGACAGAAATCGCAGTGACATTGCTGCTTTAGTAAGAACCAATGTGACAACTATCTTACTTAAAGCAGCAATGCAACTGAGATTTCAATCGAGAATTGTTAGCAACAGACTTACGTAATTCGGGGTCTGGTAGTTAGTGGTGTAGGTACTACTAATCTTACTATACTACTTTAGATCTGCAGACACGCGAGATGCAACATCGTGGGTAAGTTTGTGAAATAGCGTCTAATTTTTATCTTGGCAAAACAAACAAGCAAGAAAATTTTCAACAATTTTCCTATGTCTCATCATAAGTCATGTAGTACTTGCCTAGGTATCTTTATAATTGACCACTTAAATTCATCACTCGTATCACACTTTATTTACCTAAGTGACTAGGTACTTATAGCCTCGTGTTAGCACCACAAACTGAATTAATAAGTATTATTTAGAGTAGACCGTCGGCCAACCAGGGTCATTTTCGATCTATCGCATATTGGGACAAGACCAAATTAGCAAGATAGCAATTAGCTTGGTATTAACAAAAATCTTTGTCTGGGTTGCGAAGTAGGAAGCTTCTGGGAGATATGCCATCCTGGGGCCCTATTTTTGAATCGCTCGATTGACGTCGAGCGCTCTTTTCTATTGATTTTCGTTCGACATTTGACTCGAATGTATGGAGATTGAATCAAATGTCGAACGAAAATCAGTAGAAACGAGCGCTCGACGCCAGTCGGAGGATTCAAAAATAGGGCCCCTGCACATGGTCACCCATCGCTAAAAAAATATCGATCGCAAATTTATGTAAATGGTGAACAGGGTCGTGGGTGGCATCATTACCTGAACTATTTTTTGTGTTTTCATATCGATGGAATAAGGATCACGAGAGCATATATGTAAAATGTACTTATATCTGCCCTGACCTTCTAGACGCTTCCTGAAAGCGATGCAAGACTATGGTTTTATATACGCTTGGGACCTGCCTCACCCCCTGAATGTAATTACATGCCAATATGTAGTCGATTATTTTTTGGAAAAAAAGGCTCTATGTTTCTACCCTGGCCGCGCGCATGCTTCCTAAAAGCTAACCAAGACGATGTTTAACATGTTTGTAATGATGCCACCTACGACCCTGTTCATCTTTCATATCATATCAATATGCGATCGATTATTTTTTGCGATCGGAGATCATTGTATGGGAGGCCATATGTTCAGGGTGGCATATCTACCAGAAGCTTCCTACTTCACAACCCAGACGACAGTATTTGATAACACCAAACTAATGGCTATCTTGCCAATGTGGTCTGGTACGAATATGCGACAGATTGAAAATGAACTTCTTGGCCGTCGGTCCAAGTATTCAGTATAGTACCTATGAAAAAAGCACAAAAAGATCAAATAAAAAACTATAATTGTGATACGATAGACGGACAAGAATTTGATTAACCGACTTTTATAATAATAAACGAAGGTTGGTATTTAGCAATAAAGAATCGTATATTTCTGACCGCAGGATGTTATTGACTGAGAAGCCTAACCAGATGCAGAATTAGAATTTTGCCCGTGAATTTTTCTTTTACACGAATTATTTAACAATAATACATACCACACAAACATAGGTGGTTACTAATATTAAGTCTGTGAACATGTATAAAGTTTAAAACAGTAAAATTAAACCAAAGTGAACACTGACCTTTAAAACCAAAAGCTTCATGATACTTTCAATACAATTAAACACCACTATTGTCATCATAATACATAACCAGCAGGTATAATTAAGCAACACTTGACAATCAAATTTGTTAATCCAATCAAGGTCCAGAATCGATACTTAATTTAGATACTCGCAGAAAAAACATCCAGATATTAAAAAATTAAGCCACTTTCTGGTGACAGAATTTTTAGGACAAAAAATACGAGTATACAATCAAACCAGGCGGAAATGGAATGTTTTAAGTCTTAAAGAGTTTAAGACACTAAAAAAACTCTAGAAAATAGCTTGTCAAATGTTGCTTAATCCCTTAACAGACAAGAGATGATTTACGAACGACTATCCCTTTTCCCAATACTTTTAAGGCTACCAGTGTCGCCACCAGCATGCACATCAGTCTCCTTTATGCAAGCCTGGTACTTCACCAGTTTGTCGTCGGCAGCCCGGACGCGTTCCTGAAGGATCTCCACTGTCCGGTTGAGGAGTTTGATCTCCTCTTGAAGAGGGTAAACCTGCATGTTCATTTGCATCAATTCCTTCTCGTGGGAGAGTTGGAGAGTGTGCAGCTGCAAGAAAGGACATAGAGGCCTAAAACTTCGAACTTGTGAACGGGAAATTAATATGCAAGCATACACCAAAAAAACATTTTCTTCTCCAAAATTAGTAAATACTCACCAAATCCTTAACCGCCGAAGAAGATTTGGTGAGCATTTACTAATTCTGGGTTAGGTTAGGTTGGTATGGTGATCATTTAAACAAGCTCTTATGAATGTGCACTAAAATGGTTTGATAGTTTTGGCGTTCCACAGGGTACTATTCTCGGGCCGACATTATTCACCCTGTATATGAACGAAATTTGTAATAGTACTAACGCAGAAATAGTATGTTACGCAGGCGATATGGCAATGGTATTCATTGGTAGTTCTTGGAAAGAAGCGCCCCGAAGACAGAGATGGGAATGAAGCCGTATCAACTTGGTTTCAGCTTATTTTTATTTTTTGTGAGTGGGAAAAGAAAATCTATTTTATTCAAAGTTTAGAAAGCCACTTAGGCCAGGCGAAGGCTATAGGACCTATAGTCAGCGGTGTGTCGGCGACTGTCGCTCGTCGATAAGCTGCCTATGTAAATGTTTAACTAAGTGTAACCTTTTAAAATGTAGAAAGAAAGAAACTCATTAGGCACAAGAAGATACTACAAAAATGCCCTCCGCCCACGTGCAGTATTTAGTGGCATCATTTGTATGGGGGACCTTGCAAATCGTCAACAAAGGAAGCCGCTTGGCACAGGCGTACTTTGTGGTCATTTGAGCTGATTTAGCCCTGTACCCACGTGGTACCACCCTGGTGGTAGCCAGGGGTGGGGGGGAGAGGTGCCTTCTACCACGCTACACATTTACATCCATATCTCCATAAGTTTAGCAAATAGGTCGTGTTTGGTATCGTTTTCATATAATTCAAGGCCAAGGAATTCATTTCTGGAACAATTTTTTCACTCGTTCATATAAAAAATAAAAGTTCTGCGCAAAAACAGAAAAGTAAAAAAACAAAAATCTTACAAAATCTATGCCTACAAATAAACCACGAGATTGTTCTTTATAAAAAAAATATGATTAAACAGCCCTGTTTATATAGAATATATAAACATCAACTTTCCCGCACAAATTATATTTATAAATGTGTCAAAAAAAACATTTGCGCCGCGCGGCGGTATTTTGGTGCAGTATATTTGGATAGGATTTATCACTTATTGTTTAATAATGACACAAATAGGTTGTGATTGGTATCGTTTTCATGTAATTCAAGGAGGGGGAATTTATTTCTGCAACAACATTTTCTCGGTCATAGAAAAAAAAAAAGTTCAGTGCAAAAAAATAAATAAAAAAAACTTACAAACTACAATTAAACCACGAGATTATGCTTTATAAAAAATATGTTTATACAGCCCTATTTGTCTTAAATATATAAACATAAACTTTTCTATAGAAATTATATTTATAAATGTGTAAAAAAATTCAGTTGTGACGCGCGGCGGTATTTTGGTGCAATATTTTTTGATTTGGATTTATCACTTATTATTTAATAATGACACGGATTAGTATTGGTAGTCCCATAATTTTACTTTAAAAGAGAGTTAAAGTAATAATTATTTTATTTACCTCGTTGTTACAAATTTTATTGGAAGTTTCCATTGCATCCACTTTATTTATCTTTTTAAACAATTGCACCTTCCTGCGCATTTTTGCTTACACTTACATCTTATTTACTCCATGCAAGCTGTGGCTGCTGGCAGAAGGGTGGTCCACATAGGCTCCCATAAGCCATTATTTTTGGCGCGACCCTAATCTGCAGGCCATGGCAGGTTTTGGATTGGTTTTAAAAGTTGATCCCATACATTCCTCCCTGATAAATCGCTCGCAAAATTTGGTTGCACAGGGCGTCTCTGGTTGGTGGAGATTCTCCAGCTACTTGTCCTTTTTCGTGAATAGCGCTTTTCTGCATTGATTAATATCAAGGAGATTCGTTCCAACATTTCCAGCAATAACTTAAATCACAAAAGCCTTATTGCCAAGCCAACTTATTGGCAAAGCCTGCTCCACATTTCCTTTTTTAGCGTATTAAATCCTTCCGTTGCAATTGGATAAGCACCCCAAGCTTTAAAAGCACTTTTTTTCCTTTACCAGCAAAAGTCGATACGTTATCCATCTACACCCGGAAAAGGAGTGAAACAGTGGCAACACTTCTGCTTTTTCCGGTCCTAAAAGAAGATAAACTGTATTAATTGCTTGAGGAATTGTAGGTTCTCATATTGGCACGGGTAAAAATCGTCAGTTCCTGCCTTGCCATGCAATTGCAGCTTCATTAAGTAACCCAAATAAGTATAGTATTTTCACACTTTAAAATCTAAAAATAATTCAGCTTTAATTATCTTTTAGGACCGGAAAAACAGAAGTATTGCCACTCTGTTCCACTCCTTTTCCGGGTGTGATACCGTATCGTCTTTTTCTGAGAAAGGGAAAAAGCGCTTTCGAAGCTTGGGGCGCTTATCCAATTGCAACGGAAGGATTTAAATTCCCTAAGCAAGGAAATGTGGAGCGGTATTAGAAACAATTGTCATTGCTTTGTATGACAAGTAAGTTACTGGTGATTGACTTTTGTGATTTAAGTTATTGTTGGAAATGTCGGAATGCATGTCCTTGATATTAATCAATGCAGAAAAGTGCTATTCACGAAAAAGGACAAGCAGCTGGAGAATCTCCACCAACCAGAGACGCCCTGTGCAACCAAATTTTGCGAGCGATTTATTAGGGAGGAATGTATGGGGTCAACATTTAAAACCAATCCAAAACCTGCTATGTTCTACAGACTGGGGTTGGGCTAAAAATAATGCCTTGTGGGAGCCTATGTGGACCGCCCTATCGCCAGCAGCCACAGCTTGCATGGAGTAATTACGGTGTATGTGTAAGCAAAAATTTGCAGGAAGGTGCAATTGTTTAAAAAGATAAATAAAGCGCACCGAACTATGTGGATGCAGCGGAAACTGCCAATAAAATTCGTTATAACTAGGTAAAAAAAAAGTTTTCTTAAATATTACTACAACTCTCTTTTAAAGTAAAACTATGGGCCTACCAATACTAATCCGTATTATTATTAAACAATAAGTGATAAGTCCAAATCAAAAAATACTGCACTAAAATACCGCAGCGCGGCGCAACTGATTTTTTTGACACATTTTTAAATATTATTTCTATAGAAAAGTTTATGTGTATATATTTAAGATAAATAAGGCTGCTTAAACATATTTTTTATAAGGCATAATCTCGTGGTTTTATTGTGGGCATAGATTTTGTAAGTTTTTTTTCTTATTTTTCTTGTTTTGCACTGAACTTATTTTTTTTCTATGAACAAGTAAAAATTTTGTTGCAGAAATGAATTTCCCGTCCTTGAATTATATGAAAACGATACCAAACACGACCAATTTGTGTCATTATTAAACAATAAGTGATAAATCCTATCCAAATATACTGCGCCAAAACACCGTCGCGCGTCGCAAATTTTTTTTTTTTGACACATTTATAAATATAATTTGTATGGGAAAGTTGATGTTTATGTATTTTATATAAACAGGGCTGTTTAATCATATTTATTTTATAAAGCACAATCTCGTGGTTTATTTGTAGGCATAGATTTTGTAAGATTTTTGTTTTTTTACTTTTCTGTTTTTGCGCAGAACTTTTATTTTTTATATGAACGAGTGTAAAAGTTGTTCCAGGAATGAATTCCTCGTCCTTGAATTATATGAAAATGATACCAAACACGACCTATTTGCTAAACCTATGGAGGTATGGATGTAAAAGTGTAGCGTGGTAGAAGGCACCTCTCCCCCCCACCCCTGGCTACCACCAGGGTGGTACCACGTGGGTACAGGGCTAAATCAGCTCAAATGACCACAAAGTACGCCTGTGCCAAGCGGCTTCCTTTGTTGACGATCTGCAAGGTTGATGCCACTAAATACTGCACTATCCACCAAAAATGATTACTTATGTAAATTAGATTCCCTGGGGGAGCCAGTAGGACTGAAAATCACCTCTGTTCCACCTAGTTACATTGTATAACTTGGCTCGGCGGCAGGAGTTGAATAGAATAGATTTTTTTGCCACTCATAAAAAATAAAAATAATCTGAAGCCAAGTTGGTATCTGCTTCATTCTCCATCTCTGCCTTCGAGAACGTTTCTTTCCAATGGCTACCATCGAATACCATTGCTCTAGTTACGTTAATGTAACTAGATGGACATCTTTGTTCAAAGAAGTTACATTATTTATATCACTTTTTGATAATATGGGGAAGTCAGGTTAACTTCTTTATTTTTACTATTTATAGGTTAGTACCTACATTTTTTGTTTTTTTCTCACTAGTTACATTAAATTAAGATTTCTAAATAATGTAACTATTTACTACTTATTATTACTATAGGCCAGTCGATTTTAACATTTAGGTTGCAAAAAATTGCAAGTTTCTGAATTTTTGGGATATCGTTAAGCCGGCCATATACGCTAGGTTATGCATGATGGTTATGCCTGTAAGGTCAAAACCGTCATGCATAACCGAGCGTGTGTGGGATAAAACTGCATGCCTGTCATGCAAGCCGCTCGGTTATGCATGTGGTCAAAACCGTCATGCATAACCTAGCGTTATGCATGACGGTTTTGCATGAAGGTTTTGCATGAAGGTTTTGCATGAAGGTTTTGCATGATGGTTTTAAAGCCTTAAATATTGAAGATGGGTAATTTTACTGAAAGAAGACTTCATTTTGTTTATAAAAATATGCATTCAATGATTTTTGGAAAATCGCCTGCCTTAACCAGGAATCGAACCCACCAAAAACGAAAACATTTTTGTATTTATTTTTACAACACCAATCGAAAGGGTTACTTATAAGGATTACTTTTTCTTAAGTGACACTGTATCTTAAACAAATGGAAGGCCATGAAATTTAACATTTAAAATTTAATAATTACGGATTGCATCAATTCGTATCGAATCAGTCAATCAATTAAAAAAAAATCTTTGAATGCAGTTCCATATATTTTTATAAACAAAATTAAGTCTTCTTTCAGTAAAATTTCCTACCTTCAATATTTAAGGTACTTTCCCTTCGTGTGGCAAAGTTTTGGGACACCCTGTATATTTAATAATATGCTTATTTCATCTAAATGAATTAATTCTGCTAGAAGTCATTCATCCCAAAAATATAAGTGAAGAAATCTGAGGGACAGGGCAAATACCGGGGGTGGGGGTACAGTTCTTTTTTAATTGCTCCAATGCCAACCACACCACACACGCTAGGTTATGCATGACGGTTTTGACCACAGGCATAACCGAGCGGTGTGCATGAGCGGCTTGCATGAAGGTTTTGCAGCTCGGTTAAAACTGTCATGCGTAACCTTACGTGTATGCTCTCTATTGAACTCGGTTTTGCATGAAGGTTTTGCAGCTCGGTTAAAAAACCTAGCGTATATGGCCTGCTTTAGGATAGATACCAATAGTGTAAAACCAAATTTGCAACCCTGTGCTAACTTTGTGGTGCTCGAAAAACCTCGAAATTTTCAGACTTTTTTCAGATTTTGGCTTACAACTTCTAAAAAATGCCTTTTACGGCAAAGTCATATTATTATATAGCACTTTTAAATAAGATAAAATTACCTACAATTTGAACGTAACCTCAGATCTGTATGTTATATATATTTTGAGGTACAACACTTCAAAATGGGCCATTTTTTCCAAAAAGTAAAAAAATTGTAGTAAGTTAGTCTTTCGAACAAAATACCGTCTAAAATACTCATACTACGAGGAAAGTCTTTGGAAATAAAGTTGAAGAACAGTTATTTAGCTTTAATTTAAGATTAAGAAAAACGCCTTTTGACCAATTATAGTTCTCTTGTTAACAGGTAAAAAAAATATCAAGAAATCGGATTTTTCAAAAAATTAACCCTGACGAATTGTACGACTCTTTTAATCAATAAAAAAGACATAAATCAAGGAAAAATATTTTACCATGCAAAATAAAATCAAATAGAATTAATTTTAATGTGTAAATCACTTCATATTATAAAACGTAGTTCTCCGCTGCGTCTGTTTGTGTGTTCGCGAGAAACTCAAAAACTAGTGCATGGCTTTTCATGCGGTTTTTATTAAAAGATAGAGTGATTTATGAAAAAGGTTTAAGTATATTATTTGTTATGGTTTTCTGTAAATTGGTTGAAATACAACATAAGCCGAGCGATAACCCTCTTATAATAAACAGACTTTTGGAGCGAATTCAGGCGACGACTGGAAGGAATTGTTTTCTTTTTGGGGGTTATGGAAGGTGGTATTTGGTTAAAAAAGAAAGGAACTGAAGCGAAGCGAGGGCTGATTGCTAGTTTCTTAATAATTAAGTCACAGTGGCGAAAAGATGGAGAGAGAGAGAGAGAAAGATCGAAATTTTCAGACTTTTTCAGTGTTTGGCTTACAACTTTTAAAAATGCACTCTATGGCAAAGTCATTTATTACACTTTTAAAGATGATAAAATTATCAATAATTTGAATGTAATTTTAGCTCTGTATGTCATAAATATCTTGAGATACAAAATGGAACATTTATTAAAAAAATAGACCTTTGCAGTAAGCTAGTTTTTCGAACACGATACCGTCTAATATACTTATTGTACGAGGAAAGATATAAAAGATTAGTTATAGAAAAATTATTCAGCTTTAATTTAAGACCAAAAAAACCGCTGAATGAATAATTCTCTTGCTAGCAGGTAAAAAAAACCGGCCAAGTGCGTGTCGGGCCACGCGCCATAGGGTTCCGTAGTTACCTTATACCATACCATATTTAATACCACCTATCATTTTTCGTTTGCAAAAATAACTTTGTTTTTCACAGTGTTGGTATGAATGACAAAGTTATATTTGCGGTTTTGAAAAATGTGCTATATCTCAAAAACTAATTACTATATCTCGTTCAAACCAATTTTGGTTGAAAGTGTTTATTAAGATCTACATCATATATTTTTTTTAGATTTTTCACTCTCTTATTTCAAAAGTTAAAGGGGGGGTGACACACATTTTACCACTTTGGCGGTGAATATCTTTCAAACGACTGACTTTGAGAAAAAGTTGTCTTAGGAACCTCAATGTCATTTTTAAAGACCTATCTAAAGACACCCAACACGTGTTGGTTTGAAGAAAACATTTTTTTTCAGTTTCAGTTCCATGTATGGGGAGCCCCCCCTTAATCTTTTATTTTTCTTATTTTTGTATTAAATTCGTTAAGCGGTTAACAGAATACATCCACTTACCAAGTTTCAACTATGTAGTCTTAATACTTTCGGAATAAAGTGGCTGTGACATACGGACAGACAGACAGACAGACATGAAGAATCTATAAGGGTTCCGTTTTTTGCCATTTAGGCTACGGAACCCTAAAAACGAGAAATCCTATTTTTCAAATAATTAAACCTAACGAATAAAGGATAAGAAAGACATTAATCAGCGGAAAATAGTTTATTTTGCAAAATCAAATTGAATACAATTAATATTAATGAGTAATTTCTTAATAATGAAATCAAAGTGCCGAAGTAATGGAGGGACCTCAGCTTACACCTGCGACAGAAACACGTTTCTGCGTCAATCACCTACTAGGTATTTAGTAATCAATTACAACAAGAGGGTACCTAGATATGTAATATTTGTTAGACTTACTTGAATTTAGCGAGACAGTAGTATTCTTTTGGAAGTCCCAGGTTCATTATTTATGGTTCTTGGGACTTGCATATACCTATGGTACCTACGTATATGTAAAACAGATGAAAGATCGTTTGTTTGATCGATCGGCGTGACTTTCATAAAATTACTATATAACTACCTATTCAAATTGTGTGCAATATTGATAACAATATTTACATTTACATTCAAAGCTCTATTTCTTGAAAAATACTTTTTTCTAATTTTGTTTTTAAACTGATAACAAGAGAATTATTAGTCCTAAAGCTTTTTTGCTAAATAACTGTTCTTCAACTTTATTTTCTAAGACTTTCCTCGTAGAATGAGCATTTTTGACGGTATTTTGTTCGAAAGACCAGCTTACTACAATTTTTATACTTTTTGGATAAAATGGCCCATTTTTGAAGTGTTGTACCTCAAGATATATTATGACATACAGATCTGAGGTTACGTTTAAATTGTAGGTAATTTTATCTTCTTTAAAAGTGTTTTAGACGACTTTGCCGTAGAATGCATTTTTTAGAAGTTGTAAGCCAAAAACTGAAAAAAGTCTGAAATTTTCGAGGTTTTTCGAGCACCACAAAGTTAGCACAGGTCTTTTAGGGTTGCAAATTTGGTTTTACACTATTAGTATCTATCCTAACAACATTTTAAAAATTCAGAACCTTGCAATTTTTTGCGACCTAACGCGATTTCTGTGTTACGGTGACTGGGGTACTAAGATGTTACCTAGATTAGCTTTTAATAAATTATAATATACAAAATATTATTAAAAAAACTACTTTCGAATAACGCCAGGCGTTTTCTAGTACAATAAATAATACGAATTTAAAAAAATCTAATAGAACTCCAGTGTATCAACGTGGACACAAAATCCACACGAATCCCCCAGGGGATCTAAGTGGATGCAAAATCCACATGATTATTAAAATGCTTACATCTTGTATCCTCTTCTTCTTCAACAAAATAAATTCTTCGTTCGTGCGTTTCAGCGAATCCAGTAAACTGCTTCTTTCCAGCATGAGACCTTCTCTTTGCTTTTTTATTTCCGCGAGCTCTAATTCCATTTCGGTGTTCATCCTCGCTAATATATTTTCTGTCGACTTTGCTTGCTTACAACCCATCTTCTTTTGAGGATTCAAGTTGAGTAAAACTGAAAATCATATTACTTACTATTTAGTGATAATGTCTTAAAACATAAAAAAGGACAAGTTAAACTAGGCTAGACTTGGTACCTTCTTTCTCTTTTTGCAGATTTCGTAGATTTTTTCTGAGTTCCTCAGTTTCTCTATTGATCTTTGCAATAGTTCTCTGTTTGACTGTGAGTTCAGCTTGCAATCCTTTTATCGTCGCCACTAAATAACTATCTTCTTTCAATTTATTCAATAACAGAGCCGAGTTTTGCGTTAACCTACTTACAGCAGAAGAAGCTCTATCTGGTTTCAAAAAAGTCTGAGTCGAAATAGTATGTGTAGATCTAGGCACTGTTTGGACGGCAACATCAGTTACATTGACTTTATTTAGTTTATTTTTAAGCTCTGTGTTAACTTTACGATCTTCCATCAATTGTCGCTCTACATCTATTATATGATTCTCATATTTCCCTTTCATATCACTGAATTTTTCCTGCAGAGTCAACAATATTCCCTGGAAATGATTCTCTTTATCTTTAAGTTCTTGTTCTAAACGAGCGATGCGATCTTCTAATAATTTTTTCTTATTGTCTTCCACTGTCGACGACTTTGAGGCCACTGGAAACGTAAAAATAAATTTTAAAACATTTCTGGTTAATTTATCTATCGTACTTTTGAAGTGAATGAGTACAATACAAACCTATTAAAGCTGACACAGAATCTGGGTGTTTTCTTCTGAGTATAAGCTCCATCTCCTTAACCTGTCTCTGCAGATCTTTAATAACGATCGCGTCCTTTTCGTGCTGTATTGTTAAATTCTTTCTTTCATTTCGTTCTTTGTTTAGTTCGGCCATAATTTTTCCTTCGCTCTCTTTTGCAGCTCTCAATTCCATGTTTCTTTTTTCATACTCCTTTCCAAGCCTGCTGATAAACTTTTCGCATTCTGTTAATTTCAAATCAGCAACGTGTTTTTGTTCATTGATTTGGTCCAATTTCTTTCGAAGAACTTTATTGTCATCGGTTAATTGCACATTAGACAGTTCGAGACCTTTGATTCTTTCATTAGTATCTTTAAGTTCCTCTAACAATCCTTCGTGCTTGCAAGTTACACTTCGTTTAGGTGAATTGGTAACAAATCTAGCAACCTTTGCAGTCTCTCTTTTTTTCGATTCGATAACTCCAGCAGAGTAAGGCCTTAACTTTGGTTTTCGACGAACTTCGTTGTTTTCTTTGGTGTTTTGTTTCACATTTCGATTTGCCTAAAACAAAAATTTCATATAAGTATAGGACTATTATATTTGATTCTACTATGCTATTATCTAAATGCAACTAACGTCTTGTAGGTACTTATATCGAGTCTTTGTTAGTCAGTAGATGGCCATTAATTAAGCAAGGGCAGTGTGTTCAAAAAATGCCTGCCTGCTCCTCTAACTATTGAAATGCAGGTTAATGCCTATATGCTTTATAAATTAACAAACTATAAAGCTCTACTCGGCCTATAACCTACACAGCTTGACCATAAAGTGTTGACAAAAATTGAGGGCGCCACTTTGTATTTAAACACGTCAAAATCGCGAATAATTTGGCAACACTATGACTATATTTTGTACTGAAAAGTTTTAGTTCCATTTTATTTAATTTCAACTCTTTATGGTTAAGCTGTACTAGTGTAAGCATTAGGAAGTACCTACCTAACAGCTTGGTCTAATCTAGCTTTCGTAAGCTTTCTGATAAGAAAGTGGACTGGACGATGAATCAAAGAGACAAAATGCCGAAACTTGAAGCCTAATAATTAAACTTCCGAGATAAACAAGCGATTCGAAACGTGTTCACAGTAGATACGATTTGTCATCAGCGTTAAATAACTGCATCGGATGGCAATGACCGCGCTGTGGCGCTTCAACCTGACCTGAGCAAGCTGTCTTTCTGGTTCCGAAACTACCGATTATAGAATGCGAATGCAAAGTTACGCCTACGGCTTTTTTGTTTCAGTCAGTACGTTGACCGTTATTATTTCCTCAACGTGCGTGTTATAGTACTTACCAAATTTACATAAGTTTGTTGGTACCTGTGGTTTACAAAACATCCTATGAAACGAACTTTGCTTATTTAGGCAGGTAAGTAAGTGTACCTACATTTGAAATTTTTGTTATTTTTTCTATTTTCCATAATAAAATATTGTTCACATTTACATTGTAGGAATGTTCCACCTAAGTTCACCTATTTTCTCAAGTCTTTAAGTAGGTATTTAGGTAGGTAGGTATTGGTATTGATAATGGGCTCTTTTCTCCGCATTCAGACTCCCATTTGGTCCGTTATGCGTGAACACAGCATTGGTGTGGCTAGTCAAGCCAGCCCAGCTCCTTCCAGAAGCGCAGAAGCCTCCTGGGGCGTTCACAGGCTTCTAGGAGAGACCTCACGTCTTCGAGGATTTCTGCCCGGTGTGCGGCCAAACCCACGCACTTCAGGATCACGTGGGCGGCTGTTTCCTCTGCGTCCAGGCATCCTCTACATCAGGGGTGGGCAAACGGTCGATCGCGATCGACCGGTCGATCGCAAGGGAATCTATGGTCGATCGCACGCATTCCTAAAAATGTACTGACGTGTTGGGCTAATTCCAATAACAGTGGTCTTTTCACCAGTCAAAATACCAGTATTTAAAGTGCGTTCGTATCGAAAACTGATAAAAACACTCTTAGTTCATGTGATTGGCTTCATACTTATTTTTAGTAGTTATTAGTTATTAACTTGTATAATAAGAAACTGTACTTCTTTAATTGTAAATAAAAGTATATTTAAATAGTAATATGTGCGCAATACCTACAATAAACGATTTAACATAAAAAAATATTGTCTTATTGCAAGTCGATCGCTTGTCGTCTCAATTTATTGATATAGATCGCCATTAGTGAAAGTCTGCCCACCCCTGCTCTACATGGTGGACTGTCTGTCGCATTCATTATGAATAGTTGTCGGTTTAAAGCTAGCTAGGTAGGTAGCTTTTATTTTAATTTTTACTCCGACTTAGGTACTTTTTCTTACTTACTTACACTTTTAGTTAGAAAATGACAATACTGAAAACTGAAAATGATAATACGATAGACAAATAAATTAACTCATACAAGAATTGCTCAAAAAGCTCGAAGGACCAATGTTAATTGACAGGACAATTAACTAATAAATGATAAAACTGATAGAATTGCTGCTTAGAAAACTGTTGTACCTATATTTAGAATAAAACCTATAAAATTATTATGTAATAATGGTAAATGAAGTGAGTACGCGTGACTTGATAAACTGCTAATTGCGAACTGAATTGTGTGAAATTAATTGCCAATATAAAGTAATTGGGTCATTAAAGAAATGATGTGTCGGCAATGTACGAGGTAGCTCGAACACAGGTTAAAAACAAAGTTTTTTTTAATTTTGACAGCAACCAAACAAAGAATTTCACTGCCTCTGCTATCGAAGTCAACGCATTTTTTTCACAAATTATTTAATTGCAACAATGTAAACAACCGCAGTTAAACCCTACATGCAACTTGAGTATGTTTTCTTCGTATCTAAAGCATCGGCAAGTACCGAGCTTAAAAGGCTTAGCGGGTGCGCGGGCGCATCAGAGCGGTCTGCGCGACCGTCGCCAGTAGCCATGGGTGTTTTAGTGCAAGCTGTCGTTTTATTGGTGGCTGTCTCCTTCGTGGTCTGCACACCATTCGTCAACGATCTACCGCCTGGTCAAGGTATGTGTGTGTGTATTTTTACGATGGAGGTTTAGTGCGTGTTGCGTTATGACAGATTTTCAAAATTTTGATGTTGCAAAATAAACTTCAAAAAAATTAATAAAAATCTAAACTTTTGATAGTTTTTCTTGTTGAGTGATTAAAAATCTTGATGTTTCAAAGTACCTAAACATTGAAACGAAATTCAAAGAAAATAAATAAAACCACTTAATAAAGCTAACAAATGAAATCTAATTCCTTACTAGAAATGTGAGTGTCTGAAAGAAATATGCTAAAACATTGTAACTGTTTGTCCTACTTAAGAAACTTGTCCAAGTCAAGAGTTCAAATCCCGCGTCTCAATAAATAAGCATTATGCAAATTTTAGCATGAACCTGATTTTCCCTGATACAAAAATTAACATAACGCATTTTATGTGACCTAAACAATTTTTATAAGTTCAATGAACTATCGGTTAATTTGTCATTAAACGTATTATAGTGCGTCGGTATTATTATTGCAAATTATTTTACTCATAGCTCTACAAAACATCGTTTTTAATTTTGTGAAAATTAATACTTTATAATCAATAAATTCCTTTTCATGCATACTTATATGTAGGCACGTGTCGTGTAAGTTTGAATATTTTTACATGCAATAGTAAAGCTTGACCGAAAAACATAAGCTATAATAATTTCCATTACACAAAATATTGGAAAGACAATCGAATAATTATTTAGGTAAGAGAACTTCGTGTGATTTAACCCTGTTAAACATTGTACAGATTCTTTCTCACTAAAAATTTAAAAATAATATCGGTACTGTAGTAGGAACTGATCAATACAACAACGGAAAAGAATACAACAACGTATCAAAGTGAATCAAGATTCCGGACAAAGTTTCACCTTCGACATACGTGATGGAAATATTTGATCGATATTTGCGGAAATGTTAATTCACTTTAAAATTATTCGGTGCAAGATGACCGAATAGAAACCGCGGACAGAGAAAGTCATTAAACATGTCGTGATTTTACTATACGGGACTTGCATTTTAAATATGTTTCTATTATTTATTAGCGTTGCACAGCAAAACGCGGTATAGGTAGGTCGATTCTTAAATGGAGGGCCGAAGGGCTTTTAAGTAATTGTATTCTTATCATAGGTGGAACCACGTTATCTGTGGCCCGTACTAAATGCGTTTGCGTAGCTATAGCTACATACGTTAAAGGAGTAAGTACCTACATCATCAGTGTTTTAAGTTTACAAACCAAGTATTACAGAGGTATTTTACAATCTTCTAGAACAGCCACGAATTCAGCAATATGAAACTGTCTACTGTCCTCTACGCACATCGTGATAAGAATTCGATGCGGCAGATAAATCAAGTAGCTGAGCAGCTGTTTATTATGTAGTAACTGTAGCGAAACTGAATCTAATGTATTTAATTTAACACATTTATGTCATAAGAAGAGCAAACGATTGTTGTAGGAAGTGAGTCTACCTATATCGGCACCAAAACTTATACTAAGTTCCCCTTTTACTTATATGAAAACTGCAGGCAATAGCAAACTTGTTTAGTACCAATAGGGAGGCAGGAGTCACTCTAAAATAAAATAGAATAGGAATCATTTAATTGAGATATCACAGTGACAAGAAACTCATAAACTTGTGAAAGAAAACAGTCACTTAGTTTTTTTAATTTGAAAATTTTAGACTAATCCGCAAAGTAAGGTAATATTAATTTAAAAAGGCATGTTTAGTGGAATAATACTGTTGATCGTGACCGCATAAAACAAATCAAAATAATTTCTAAAGAGTGAAACAAAAGCTTCGCACAACAAAGATCTAATCTGCTCATTATAATTACACCCGTACATCCTGATAACTATAGTAAAGGCCGTTAAGCGTATGCAATTGACTACCCAGTACCAACTGCTTATTATAGTTAAGTATAATAGATCACGTTCAGTACCAATCATTGTTAAGTACAATAATTATGGAAAAAATGAAAATAGTACCTAATTTCAAAATCGACTTGGCAAGTTATTTATTCACTTTTGTGTCTCACGAGGTGAAAAAATTAATTATCATTTCATATGGAATGTTTCTTTGATTTAGCGTTAGCTGATTAAATAATTTTGAATGTATTTACAGAATGGCCATCGCGTAGCTCTGTGAATCAACCATCCGACCCAGTGCCCAGTGAATTGGAAGAAATAACTAAAGAATCCCCACAAGATGTGGACAATATTGTAGAGAATGTAATAGTTATAGATGCAGATGTAAAAACAGACAAAGAACCGGTAAAAAAAACAGAAGAGCCAACTTCAGACGTTGAAGATGATAGTGATTCTGAACCAGACGCCGTTGCAGCTAAAGCAGCGTCTGAAAATAGTGAAACGCCGCAAAAAGTAGACTACACGGGAGCTCAAGTGTGGAAAGTATCCACTGACAAAACCGGGGTACGTGTGGTCCTTTCAAGACTGAGACGCAGAAATTGTAAGTCATTAAAAAGTTTCTGATTGCTCAGTTTTACATACCAATTGACAATGTTTTTAAATTATGTATTTTTTATAGTGATATCGCCATGGGGGAGCAACGGAACTGCGATAGACGTATTAGTGAAACCAAACGCCATAGAAAACGTTACTCAAATACTGAAAAGAGAGAATATTTCATTTTCCGTTTCCATTGAAAATTTACAAAAAATGATTGATGAAGAAAACCCACCTCTAGACGAAAATGAAGCTGAACTGCAGGATAGACGTGGTGCGTATTAATACAAAATAAAATATTCTATGTATGAACTCAACAATATTGCGTTAGGTTTATTTATAGCTGGCATTCAAATTCTAAAGAAGTGGATATATCTGAAGCAGAAAAAACAATGAATCGACAGGTAAGTTAGGGCCGTATTTATAAACTGCTCTCAACGTTGAGAGCTATTTTGAGATCATATCTGAGATGCTGTTCCTATAAGAAGAGAATCTCAGGTATGATCTCAAGATAGTTCTCAATGTTGAGAGCGGTTTATAAGTACGGGCATTAATCTTCTAGACACCAACACCTCATTAATATGCGTATTTTTAAACAAAATCGTTTACCAATTCTATCCAAACAATGTAATGTATCCAAATATGTAAGCGATAAAGTATTTACGTTTATCAATAGGACGTAAATCTTTCACATTTTCTAATGGGGAATATTCCAAGAATTTCTCGTAAATGTTTTATATTTTTATTTGACAGAAGATTAAAAATATTGTTCATTTCGATAAAGTATGTAACTCGATTCGATCCAATCAGTAGATATGTTCAAATATTTATAATACCAATATTCCAAGGGTGGTGTCGTTTTGTTCCAGCGAGAGCTTACAATTTTTGGCGTTACAGGGCTCATCCACCCGGTTTAGTAGGGGCCTACATGGGCTACAATTCCCTAAATATACCCATGGAGTATTGGCCATATGCGCATTGGGGTTCGTTGAACATATTCAACACCGAAATTGCATAACATTGCACCTTTGTGTTTTAATGTTCCTGTATTAATAACAGTATTTAGTAAAACTTCAATGTTCAACGGTTTGGCTGCATGTTTATTAACTGTGTTTGTTGTTGTTTTTTGTGTTCTAACAGCCAACATTATTAAAACTTATTATAAACAGTAATTGTGTGCGTGTTCTGAGTAATTCTACGTTTGAATAGTTAATACAGTTAAGACTCGACCTTTATTTTGTACTTAATCACTTATTATATTTACAGGACATCGCATGAACTGGAAACAGTACCACCGATTAGAAGACATCCATGGATTTATGGACTACCTGGCTAAAACTTATCCTTCTATCGTCAGCGTTAAATCCATAGGGAAATCTTATGAAGGGCGTGATTTAAAGGTAAGTGCTGTTGAACCCTTTCGAGATCCAATTGTCAAGCTAAAGTCCTGAAGATCGTTTAATATTATATATTTTTTTAAATTTCTCATTCTCCAGATTCTCCGCATATCTGATGGGAAACCAACAAACAAGGCTGTGTTTATCGACGGTGGGATTCATGCGAGAGAGTGGATTAGTCCCGCGACTGTCACTTTTTTCATCAACCAGTTCGCAGAGAACTTTGACGTCGAATCTGAAGACGTCAAAAATATTGACTGGTATGAGAATAGCATTCTGTTTGCCATTTTGTTTGCTACCTATTCTCTTTTCTCCATCTGTTCTTTGTAATATCTGTTTGTGCTGAAACAAGTTACACCCCACAAATTACCCATAAATTATTCATATCCATCCATCGATGTTTCAAATTCTGGAGAAACTGAAATTACAGTTATTGGGGTACCTATTAACTATTGACAACTGAAAATAGGGTTTGAAGGCAACTTTAAAAGGCTGACATGAATCCAGATTATTTTATATTTGCAGGTATTTCCTACCCGTGGTGAACCCTGATGGCTACGAGTTCACCCACGTGGGCGACCGGCTCTGGCGTAAAAACAAAAGGATTCCTTTCACTGGACGTGCCTGCACTGGAACTGATTTGAACAGAAACTTTGGGTAACTTTCACTTCATCTCTACTATTTGTATGAAAACTACCAGAGTCGCTGTGCCAAATTGCAAATTTACAATAAACGTAACTTTGAAAACGCATAATACAGGCTACGCAGTACTGGCTAAGGTCTCCTGTAAAAAAGCTAATCAGTGAATGAAAGAGACCACAATAGTATACATTTCTATAGCAAGGATCGTGACGCAACTTCTCGTGACGTGTGGAATGACGGAAAGCGGGCGATTACGGCTTAGTTCTTACACTATATCATAAAATGAAATTACTGAAATAACATACTATATGCGTGGTTCGATACAAACGTTCGCAATATAAAATTTCTTGCTACGTCATGTTATTTAACGGATCTTTCCTTTTTGTAACAGTTACAGATGGGGTGGCAAAGGAACCTCCAGCAACCCTTGCAGCGAAATCTACCGCGGAACTAGAGCATTCTCCGAACCGGAATCGAAAGCTTTATCCGTAAGTATGAATAACAAGTTAAAGAAAGCTCCGGTATGGTGAGAAAATTAAGGGCCTCCGCTGCGTTAAGCGGGACACGCGCACCGACATATATTAGAGCTTATTCGTGCACTGCAAGCATCTGTCCGTCAGGAAACCATTAATCTATATTCCCGCGCCGTGTGCGCAACGCACCGGACGCCCTCAGACTTCTTACGAACGTATTGCTTATGTCCTCGATATAGGTAGTTCCATCAAAAATCATAAGTAATAAAATTGCTCCTAGTCCAAAAGTTGCATTTTAAAATCAGTGTGCACATAGATACAGGACATCTTTTCATAAAACCAGTGCATAATAATTCTCAAGGAGAAGACTAGCTAAGCTAAACTTATATAATTTTTGTTTCAGGAATTTATCACAAACAATGCTGTCAAGTTTTCAGCATACTTGACTTATCACAGCTATGGACAGTACCTACTTTACCCATGGGGCTATGACAATGTTGTACCACCTGACTACAAAGAATTGAATCTTGTTGGACAAAAAATGGCTGATGTAATTATCACTTTATATATTTTATATTATAGAGTCTGGCCAACAAGTCGTGTCACCTCAAACCTGCAGTAAATTTAAAATTTTCTAACTTTATTACTCAAAATACTATAAAATATCAATTTTATCATAAGTACGTAAATACTTACACCTTGACAAAAGTTAAAGCTAAAAAACCGGCCAAGTGCGTGTCGGGCCACGCACCATAGGGTTCCGTAGTTACCTTATACCATACCATATTTAATACCACCTATCATTTTTCGTATGCAAAAGTAACTTTGTTTTTCACAGTGTTGGTCTGAATGACAAAGTTATATTTGCGGTTTTGGAAAATGTGCTATATCTCAAAAACTAATTACTATATCTCGTTCAAACCAATTTTGGTTGAAAGTGTTTATTAAGATCTACAGCATATATTTTTTTTAGATTTTTCACTCTCTTATTTCAAAAGTTAAAGGGGGGGGGGGGGACACATTTTACCACTTTGGCGGTGTATATCTTTCAAACGGTTGACTTTGAGAAAAAGTTGTCTTAGGAACCTCAATGTCATTTTTAAAGACCTATCTATAAATACCCAACACGTGTTGGTTTGAAGAAAAAAATTTTTTTCAGTTTCAGTTCCATGTATGGGGAGCCCCCCCTTTATCTTTTATTTTTCTTATTTTTGTATTAAATTCGTTAAGCGGTTAACAGTATACATCTACCTACCAAGTTTCAACTGTGTAGTCTTAATACTTTCGGAATAAAGTGGCTGTGACATACGGACAGACAGACAGACAGACAGACAGACAGACAGACAGACATGACGAATCTATAAGGGTTCCGTTTTTTGCCATTTAGGCTACGGAACCCTAAAAAACAGATATTTCACAACATTTTTAGTGTACATACTTACAGTTTCAAAATTTTAAAACTGCAGGTTCGAGATGACACAAATCGCTGGCCAGACTCTAGATACAATTTTTTTCATATCATTGTGTCAAAACAAAAAAACTAATTGTTTTTATGTCAATTTCAGGCGATACAAAGTACCAGTGGGTACCAATACCAAGTTGGGTCGTCAAGTAAATTACTTTACCCAGCTGCAGGAGGGTCAGATGATTGGGCCAAAGCTCAAGGCATCAAGTATTCATACACTATAGAACTTTCCGACACAGGGAGATATGGTTTCGTTCTACCAACCTCATACATTGAACCAGTGGCCAAAGGATCCCTTGCTGGCCTCAGAGTGTTAGCAGCACAAATCAACAAAGAGTGATATAATATAATTTTTATGCCATTAAATTATTAATGTTAGTTGATAAGATTAATTATGATAAATATTTATATTAATTTAATAAATAAATGCATTTTCCACATTTTTAATTTTCATCTATTTTCCCATTTTTTACAAATGTAAGTATCTCTTTTTTTCTATTAGAAAGGATCAACCAAGAATTTATTAGAACCAAGGAATAGAATATATAGAATAATTATTTATTTTCAATAAGTGCACATACAATGTTTTTGTACAAGGTTTACATAGGAACAGTATATAACGTGTGCCTGAACTAGGAAATCCTGTGTTTCAGGAGGTTTAAGGAGTTGTGTTTAAGGAGTACAATAAAAAGTATTGGAACCACCTAATTAAATTCATGAAACTTTATAATTATGCAAAAAAATTGTTAATAGATTAATAAATTTATTATAAGAGAAAAAAGTTGAAATATTTTCCAGCCATCTGCAGTTTGGATAAAAGGTGTGTAAAAGACTTATAGTAAAATATAGAATGAGGATGAAGAAATCTTAAGAAATATATGAAGGATTCCATTATAATCTTGAAATAAAGCATGGGCGTAGTGATAGCGAGTTCAAACCCCACCGAAATAAAGACATAAGTATTTAGTAACATTTTTTTTTTAACTACCGACCGACTCCTCCATAAAGACCCCTCCCCCCCTCCCGAAAATCTGGCCTGGCTACTCCTATGAAATGTCTTGCAGTGAATTTCATACTGAAATTGCAGTCAATTCATCACAAACACTGTAAAATCTTTGAGCACATAAGTATGTAAATTGTAGGTCTTACCTTAGTCTCTCTAGAAGCCTCTTCAAAATTTTCAGTATTTTCATTGGGCTTGCTCACTTTGATTTGAGGTATGGCACTTGGACTAGGAGCTTCGCTATTCAGAGCAGCCGCTATAGTGCTCTTCTTCAGCAAGTTTTTTGTTTCTAACGCAATATCTTCAGCTTTTTTTAAAATCAGTTCGACATCATCTATATCTTCATCTATCACCTTATTGTTAGTATTTCCTCCTGACAACTTATTAATCTCGGAAAATATCATTTTGATTTCTTCATCGCTGTCTTTGTAAGCTTCACAAGTCTTTTCTATGCTCAGAAATTCTTTCGTAGATAAACTGTTTTCATTTGATGCCATTTCAGAGTGAGGCATGGCTTTGCAATCAGACATCACTGTTACTTTACTTCAAATTATTAAATAATTGAGTTAGGAGTTAGGACATACCTATTATCAACCCAGAATTCTAATTTTCCAGCAACTTTTTGTATTTTTTGTAATAAAACTTTTAATTTCAATCAAACAAAACAAGTTGCTAAGCGACCGTGCCCATGGCTTGCTTTTGACAGTTTGACAGTGACAGCCGTCAACGAGGCACAGATGAGATAAATTATTTCAGATAGGTACATACATACCATAAAAACCGTATTTTTCCGAAAAAAAAAATTTAAGTACTTTTTATTTTTATTTTATTTATTATGGTATACTTACAGCTAAAGATACACAACATTTTATTTATTATCGCTTACTAGTCTTACTACATAAGGGCATGTATGCAAGCCACTTACAAGTAAGTATACACAGCATTCTTAGAAAAGTAAACATAGGTATACTGCCCGGCATATATATTGGCAAGAGAATGAAAGAGACAAAAGATGCGCAGTAGCCATAAACTTAGTGTTTATGGCTACTGCGCATCTTTTGTCTCTTTCTTTCTCTTGCCAATATATGCCGGCATCTGTAACATATTAGAAACTATAATGGGAAACTAAAACAAATTAATATTGCAAGCTACTTTACGTCTAGGAACTATAAGACTACCTACTAACTAAAACAAGAATTTATTTGTATAGGAACAATACAATTTGATTCAAGCAGTCTCAACTAGATTCAAACAGTTTCAACTTTGAAACTTATTTTGTGAAAAGTGAAAAATATCCAGGTACTTATCTAACTATGCCAGGATTTTTAGATGTTATCTGTATTGAATAAGACAATCTATGTCTGACCTATTTATTGTTTTTTTTGGCGCCATTAAGGCTGGTATTATAGAATCAAAATCAGACTCAAATCTCTGCCTGAAAGGGATGGCGCTATATGCAATGAATAGCACCATCCCTTTCTAACTGTACTCAAGCAGCAAGCAGTGCTTGAGTCTCATCTGTAATACGAGTTTTTAGTTAGTCGAGTAGGCGAACAATCTAACACTGAACTATTCAATACTTGACACTGGCAAAAATTACTTCCAAGAGAAAAGTAGATTGCTAAAACAAAAATAATAAGAAAAAGAAGACATTTATTTTGATAAGATTTTATCAGAGTTTTTGGCGCCATTTTGTCGGGTTCGGTTTGGTGACTATTTTAATTATTCGCAAATTTATTCATAGTGGATATTGTATCTTAAAATTGGTGCAGTTTTGTGGTACAAGTGTCTACGCTACGCAACTGAACAATATGTGGGATAATCGAAATAGGCGCGATCTTGGTTGTGTGAAGCTGAGACTTTTATTGTAGTGGTCGCTACGTCGGCAAAACTTACCGAGTAAACTGTCTTGATATACTTGCTGCCAAATGCTCCAAGCAGCATTGGAATGTGATGCACCCGCATTTTAATGTAAACTTGGGCCTTACTATGAGCTCTTATAGCAGGACTTATATTGAACTGCCTTACTTTTTCGTAAGATGACCTCAAAGCTTGGATGAATTAACCACTGGATGCGAAATGACAGCCATATTCGCCTTTACCCCTCTGCCACTTACTGTGACCGATAGCCTCAGTAAACGATATCGCGTTGTCAGTGTGATGCTAGAGCTCGTGGCGAAACATTGGTACAAAAATGGACAAAATGCTTCGTATTGTTCAGCAAAAAAAATAGCGGGCAATCAAGAAATGTTTCTTTTCACGCGTAAGCACAATTTCAACCTATTATAGTAGCTATTTTTCGCAAAATAAATAAAATTTGTTATGTAAACAAAGTAGGGTGACTTAGCCGGTTTGCCGGCCCCCTTTGGTTTTCGGTCATTACGGAAAATGTAAGAATGTATGAAAGAAATTTTTCGTGAAATTTCTTTTTCGCGGTGTTATTAAAAGTTGCCAATACACTTATTTATTACGTATACAAAATATAATTAGAAACAAATTACGAGACGTACTGCCCCCAGGAGCTGACGTTTTCGAAAAACTTTCTAAATATTAATATTCTCATAATATAATTCTAAACAAAATATATCTCATTTTTTGTAATAGTTAATATTATTAAGAGATACCTACACAAAAGCCAATAATAATCAATTAAAAGCAACATTTTTCTTACAAAACGTTTTCAAAATCATGTTTGACTTCCGTAAATTTTCGTCTTGAAAGTCATTTCGCGCGAGGAACTTCTGTTAACACTGGTAATAGAGCCGGAATTATCAAACTGCTTGAAAACAAGCTGCAACGTCCTCTTCAATGGCTAATATGTCAACTGCACGCAAATGAGTGAAGTTTAAGACATCTTTTTGGATACTTAGACGGTAGTACTACAGGGCCGAAAAGCTTTAGTGCTCCGATAGGGAAGGCACTTAATAATTTTCAATGTCTTCCAGTCAAATCATTTACTGCCGTAAGCTATTGTTTGCACAGATATAACGAAGAGCCGTGATGATTTAAGTACAGACCAACTGTATATTTTAGAAATGTGTCCAGCAGTCAGCAAGGGCGAGTGTGATGAAAGATTGGCGACACATAAACTTGGTAAAGTATGTTATTCGAGGTGGTTTACCACGGCAAACAAAATTACCCACGACACTACCAGTAGTGCGCCTTGGTAGTGTCGTGGGGAAGAAGGGCGAAAATTGAACAGGGTAGGTGTGTCGTTAAAAGTAGCAAGAAAATAGTGCATGTGAGTTTTGTTGGAAGTTTAAGTTACAATGTAGTTTACGGTTTGATACACATAATTTTTATTACTGAGTATGGTAAATTAGTTTTAGTACTGTTATTTTGACTTAAACGTGTAAAGTATTCGGTATGATAGATTTAAAGGCGAATGCGAAAAAATACCCGAGCTCCGGCGCAAATGAAATCTATCTATCTCAGGTTTTAGTAACTTTTATGTGTATAACAAAAAAATATGTGGGACCTCTGTGATTGGTGACTATCATCAAAAAAACTGCAATGAATATTTTTTCAGGCGCTAATATTGGAATGTAATTACCAACAAAATGATTAAGTAAAATATAAAATAATAGTAAGTACATGATTGACAAACAAGATTGTGTAGTAACTACCCAGCTGTTCAATGATTTTAAAATAGCGGGAGCTCTAATCAACTGCTTCCAATAGCCTTATGAGGATAGCCAATACACAGCTGAATTCATAGAATCAATCCGGTTGAATTTAAATAAACCAAATCTTCTGGCGGATTATATTGAAGAAAATAATATTAATCGCCAAAGAGTCACATTTCAAAGATTAAATGCTAATGACCAACGTATTATAGATTTTCCCCCACACACACAGCTCACACACGAACAATTAATTTTAATCGCAATAGGAACGTACCACCTAAAGTTGGCGCGCGCGTTCTTATTGCAGTGAGCATATGAAAAGGACGGGAGTATATGAAATTGAATACTATCGACATCCAGAAAGAATTCATATCAATAATGAACAAAATGTTCTAATAAGATGTAAAATTCAATCGAGGCATGTGCGGAGCAAAACATATTATACCTACATTTTGTATAATCATGAAGCACAAGGTCGCAGTGCCATAAATGAATATTATTGCTCGTGCATTCATGGCCGCCGAACGCTTGGATGTTGCGCTCATGTTATGAGCATTTTGTTCTTTCTTGGTTGAGCTTGACATAACCTAGAAGAATTTGCGCATCCATTTCATTTTTGGATAATCTTTTAATAGATTTGTAGGACTTGTGACTTGTATGTGGATAATATAAAACCATAAATAAAAAAATATGTTAAGACGTTATTCTAATTTTATTTTTATTATATTACTATCAGACGTGATTGCACATCAGCTATTTTTATAATTTTATAATGTCCCCGCTGCTGGGGCACAGGCTTTTCTTATGGGTGGATAAACAGGACTGACCATAACTAAGACAAAAAATTAGAAACGAGTTCATGTGTGCGGAATCCACACGAAGCGAAATATAAGGTAATGGTCAAAAAGTACAAAAGGTCTTGAGTTACCTAAACAAGAGGGTGTTCGGCTATTACCCATTTCTGTTTATCTTAAAGTAAGTTAACTATGTTAGTTATGTAATTGTGCGCCTCCCGTTAACTAATAATAATCATAAATAAATAATAAGGGGCCCCAATGCGGATTGGTAGGGCGTGATTATTACCCAATATTTTTTGAAAATATACCTTTAGCCACGTAAAATATTAACGCCTGAAAAAAAAATTGCAGTTTTTTTATGTTATTCACCGATCACAGAGGTCCCATATTGTTTTTTGTTATACACATAAAAGGTACTTAAACCTGAGATAGATTCAATTTGCGCCGGGGCTCGGGAAATTTTGTATATAGCCTGCGCATTCACCTTTGATGGTCTGGTAACTAAATGCGTTTTTAGGAGGTCATTTGCTTTTCGGCCGCCTGGCCGAAAACTAATGTATGAGTTTCACAATCCATAATATTTGGCCGGTAATTATGGCCGAAAACCGGCTACATCACCCTATAACATTGACATTATTTGACAAGTGTAATCTCCCCTCACCCCGCAAAAATTGGTTGATCGTGATTTCATACATTTTTCTTACGTTACGTATCCAGTGGTTAATTCATCCAAGCCTCAAAGGTTAGTATGAAAGCAGGCCTTAAGGAGTCTTGTTTAAGGCCTGCTTTTGAACTGAACGGTTTCTTATTTGCTGATGGTAAGCCCCCTGAAACAATCTACTAGAAAATCTAGAAATACTGAACTATAGATAGATTGCCATAACAAAAATAAGGGTACGTTCCGATTCAAGCTGAAATCAATTTCAGCGTTGACCACGATAACAAGCGTACCGATTCAGATAATCTCGCTTATGACAATTGGGACTATCAATGATTCGGAACGCTCGTGAGCGCGCTCACATATGTCTTGACCTACATAACCTCAATATAAATTTAAAAGTTCGGAATTTGGACCTTTTTGCTTTATATATGTTCATATATCTTCGACTATTACTTCCATGGGATGCGGAAAAATTTTTCAATATATTTTGAACTTTCATTTAAATGCACCTGAGGTAAACAAAACAAACAAGTGTCACTTTTGACAGAACGCTCACAGTGATTATGCCTCGGAGCATGGGCGGTGTAATCGCAAGATGGCGGATGTTATGACGCAATCAGTGACGTCACACGGGCTGACGTTAATCGCGCTCACGGTGATTCGGTACGGAAATCAGCGCGATGATATCGCTGTTAGCGTGATTCGGAATGCACCCTAAGAAGAAGAAGAAGATTTTGACAGTTTGACAGTTAGTTAACTTGACAGTTGACACTTGACATACAATTGTCAACAAAATTCACAATTTTTTGTTTGTTTGTGAGTGAGGAAATAATAAATATTTTATCAAAAAGAAAAACACAACATAATATTCATAAAATATGGCAGTGCCTCCACAAGCATTTGTTAATAAACACAAAAAGCACTTTCTTGGTATTCCAGCCCCTTTAGGTTATGTGGCTGGTGTTGGTAGAGGGTGAGTCAAGAAATTACTTAATTATTACATTTCATTCACATCTTTACAATTCCAAATGTAATTTTATGAACATCCTAAGATTCTCCAGTGTTTTATGCTTAGTAAAAACTCAATTCTGTCCGATTTTATTTAGTTGTAGTTCACAATAATTAGTTTTGTGATTTCAGTGCCACTGGATTTACTACACGGTCTGATATTGGGCCAGCTCGTGATGCGAATGATGTATCGTAAGTATTTTTATGTTTTATATATATACCTATACTAGCAGCAGCCCACGACTTCGTCTGCATGGAAAGTTTTTTGCTACCTATCCCTTAAGAACAATACTTTTTTCGGGATGAAAGGTATCCATGTCCTTCTCTGTACCCCTGACAACGAGTATGTAAAATTTCATGATGATCGTTTCAGTAGTTAAGATGTGAAGGCGTAACAACTAAACACACTGTCTCATTTATAATATTAAATTAATTTAAGTAAGTAAGTAAGGATTTTACTCATATTTATAAAAAAAAATTAACTCTACATTGCTGTGATCATTGAATAAAACAAACTGTTTTGATCACAAATATTGTTTAAATCATCAAAAGTAAACTTATAGTTAACATCATGATATTGTAGAAATACAAAAAGTGTCTATGATAGGTAAGAAAAACTCAGTTTGTTTATTTTTACTTGAACTGAGCATGTTGAATGATCCGGTACGACTTTCCATTAGTTGACGTGGAATTTAAGGGTGGGAGGGGTGGTAGGGGGGAGGGGGGGTCCTCCCTAATCCCCCCTTAAAATTTGGGAGTGCGGAAATGCATACTTTTTTTTTAAATGAATTTTTAATGTTGCAAAAAAAGGAATGATAACAGCCAAATTACTGTTATTTTTCAGCAATTAAAGGAGGGGCGGGGGAGGAGAAGGGAAACAAGTTGAAACAACTCCCTCCTCCAATCCCCATCTGCCGGCGACGCGTAGTTTTCGAGAAATAAATTTTTGTGTAAACATAACCTCAAAACAAAAAATATGGAAATTAAGCAGGGGAGGCTAAAAAGAGGTGGGGAGAGGGGAGGGGACGTACGTACAAAATTTCGCACGTAAAAAAAGTCGTTTCTGGCGCTTCGCCGGCCGCTGCCGCGGCACGCTCGCTTCGCTCGCTCGGCTTGCGCGCTGGGTTCATGTACACCTAACATGCTCGTCGCTACGCTCCTCGCACCTATCACGTGACCTGCGGTCTTTGGTCACCATCGCAACAATTTAGCAGTGCTACCAACATAGTGCGCCGCCATTAAACGTCAAAAATGACGACACTGGCCTAAAATTAGACATTTTAACCTAGAAAATCTAAATTTTTAGAAATTTTTTTCTCGCGTCCTATTTGTTTCCGCACCTTAATATTTCGTATTCGTGTTCTAAATTATGAGTTCTTTACACAAAAAAAATATGAACTCTAAACTCCACGTCAACTAAAGGAAAGACGAGCCAATGATCCTACTTATTATTATAAATGTGAAAGTTGTTTTTTACTCAATCATGCAAAAATGGCTGAATAGATTTGGATGAAATTTAACACACAGATAGCTTATAGCCTGGATTAAAACATAGGATACTGTTCGTTCATCCTGGTCAAAGGTTCCCTAGGAATTTTCACGCAGATAAAGTTGTGAGCGGAGGCTAGTGATTTTATAACTGAAGTACTGTTATGATCAAAAACCTGTAACTGTTGGTTTTGCAACCAGATTAACCATATTTAATTCCACCATTTAAACCATATTCTACGTTTTACTGTTAAACCAAACCGCATGGGTATATTTCAGAGATGACCGGCATGCTCCGCCAGCTGCTAAACGTAAAAAAAATGAAGAAGAAGATGATGATGAAGACTTGAATGATTCTAATTATGATGAGTTTTCTGGATACAGTGGCTCTTTGTTTTCAAAGGTTTGTTTTAATAGCAAAAGCTTTAACATAATTTTGAAAACTTTTGACTTGCTAATGATTGGATTTAAGGGTCTGTAATTGGAAAACATGGTTTAGGAAATCCCTATTTTCATATAGAAAACGTAAAGTTGTAACCACAAAAAAACACATGATAAGCTAAAGAGTTTCTCTAGTTGCTACAAATATTAAATAGCATATAAACAGATAAACAGAAAATCACCAAAAGCATTTATATTTTTGGTGTAAATAATAGCGAAAACATATTGAATTCTACATCATAATACACTTTAATATACTGTAAAGTTGGTTCAAAAACTTTTATTCAAGAAAGATAATTGTGATAATGATAATCACGAAAAATAACAATGAAAAATACTAAAAGTGTAAAAGTGGGGTTACTTTCCTTTCTCTTTACATGTAAAGAAAAAGGCAGAGACAAATGTTCCAGCGTAACTGAGCCTTAAATTGATTAGAAGCTTTGAAATACTATCAATTAGTGTTAATGCATTTCATATTGGTTTTATGTTTTTGGTGCCATATTTTTTAATGATATTAACATTAAAAAATATGGCACCAAATGCCATATTTTTATGGCATTTGGTGCCATAACTTAAAACTTAGTCTAAGTTTACTAATAATATAGATGTAATGGATTTGATTGAACCTCTTAGTATGAGAGGGTGGCGTAGTGGTAACCATATTTTTTTATTTTTGACGGGATTTTCAGAAATGGTGAAACCTGTGTAAATCGATAGGGGATCTATAGACAAACAAAAAATGTCTAATAATATAAAGTCCTAAAGTGCAACATTTTCGAGATAATTCAACAGTTTCGAAGGAATAAGTTTAGATTTTTATATAATTATGTATGTAAGACCTTTAACATGGATTATCTCGGAAACGTTGCGCTTTAGGACTTTATATTGTAGACATTTTTTGTTCGTATAGACGAACAAAAAATCTATAGAGATCCTCTATCAATATACACAGGTTTCATAATGCGCCGCTACATTTTTGAAATTCCCGTCGAAAATCAAAAATTATGGTTACCACTATGCCAAAATGTCTGAAGCCCTTTACGAGTTACTTTAATATCTTCAATTATTCTTCTTCTTAGGATCCATATGATAAAGATGATGCTGAAGCAGATGCGATTTATGAATCTATTGACAAACGAATGGATGAAAAGAGAAAAGAATACAGAGAAAAGAGACTCAAAGAAGATTTGGAAAGATATCGCCAGGAAAGGTATGGTTGATAAATAAATATAGCATAAATATTACACTTTTCAGAAATTGAGTTGCTAAAAAAGGAAATTGGCATATTCTAAATTATTAATTTGCAGATTATTTAATTATTGTTAAGACGCAATGAAAGTTTATAAGTACTTTCATTACTTAAAACTTATTTCTTAATGTGAAATATTGACATACTCATTAACAGTCTTGGAACTTATGACATCTTTATAACTGCATCGACTGATATGCTGATAAATATAATTATTGTTTTTTTTTTTATTTTAGGCATTCACAATGCTATTATACATACATTGAAGTTTACCTTTATTTCCTTTAAATGAAATTAAACTCTGATTCCTTGGCTTAAAGTTTCTAATTCTACAACACGACAAAGAAAAGCTTCGCGGCAGCGCGATAATGTGACCTCAGCAATAGGAGTGTTGGATTAATTAATCACTATTAATTACAGACCCAAAATCCAGCAACAATTTTCTGACCTCAAACGTGAACTGAAGCAAGTTTCTGAAGACGAATGGGCAGCCATTCCGGAAGTTGGTGACGCTCGTAACAGGAAGCAGCGTAACCCACGCGCTGAGAAATTTACTCCGTTGCCGGACAGTGTGCTCTCTAGAAATTTGGGAGGAGAATCTACCACTTCTATCGACCCTGGGTCTGGTCTAGCGTCTATGATGCCAGGTGTAATGACACCGGGAATGTTGACCCCATCAGGTAATATTGTATTGTTGTTATTAGTACTGTATATTACTTACTACTTACTACTACATAGTTCTATCTACTATCATTAAACTTTACAATTTTGAAGTTCATTGTTCATGTTGATTTTATTATTTGATTTTATGGTCCAAAAATTAATCTATGATAGTTATTATTAGAGTCTATCTAAAAAGCCTGTTTACATGAGAAATTATTAAATTATTTATAAAAACTTATACTGGTAACCCTGTTGGTGCTGTCAAAATTCTAATTGTAAACATATTTATTTATTTATTTAGATGGGCATTGGTGGGGTGGTTGGGGATTTAGGTGGGTAATAAAATTACCTTTTTACCCATGTAAACAGACTTTTTAGACAGACTTTAATCATCTGTAGTATTTAATCTCTGGTAGTTCAGAGTTGTTATTTTTAGCCTGTGGTATAAAAAGGAGGCATTTCGCGTTTCGTTAATATTTCTCTCTCTGCTGTGAATTTGTGATAGGAGCAGAACAGAAGTGTACACTTCTTCTGCAAATAATATAAAGCAAAAGAATAATAAACACAAATTTGAAATTCTTTATTGTTTTAATTAAAGGCCCTTAATCTCATAGTTCATTCACATAAGGGATTTTTACCTTGTTTTTTTTTGTTTTGGTCCTTCGAGCCGTATATTAATAATAATAATAACCATAAAACAGTTTTATTCATACATGAAACTTATACTCCATTTAACCAGAAATATGTTTACAGGTGACTTGGATTTAAGGAAGATTGGCCAAGCAAGAAATACTTTGATGACAGTAAAACTGTCTCAAGTGTCAGACTCTGTCACAGGTCAGACGGTTGTCGATCCCAAAGGCTACCTTACTGATTTGCAGTCTATGATTCCGACATACGGTGGCGACATAAATGATATCAAGAAAGCTAGGCTGCTCTTGAAATCTGTAAGGGAGACAAATCCTAACCACCCGCCTGCTTGGATAGCTAGTGCCAGATTGGAAGAAGTAACAGGTATAATAAAATTATAAACTACATACAAATATTAATTAAAACTAAGAGGTTGTTTGTGCTATCCCCGCCAATTGCTAATGCACAGGAACCTTGTCACATTAACATCCACGTTAACGTCATCCGCAACGCAAAAATGACATTAAACAAGAAAATTCTAATAGGTATACTATATATTAATTATTGAGTTTTTATTTTCATTATGATAGTGTTTAAGTATATAGTATTTTTACTAATTGTATATCATGCTTTTTGAGGTTTAAAAAAACGGCCGCCAAGGCGTATTACCAATTGGCGGGGATAGTATACTGCCCGGCATATATATTGGCAAGAGAATGAAAGAGACAAAAGATGCGCAGTAGCCATAAACTTAGTGTTTATGACTACTGCGCATCTTTTGTCTCTTTCTTTCTCTTGCCAATATACAACGTGTAACAGAAAGGGGGTATCAACCCGAAAGGAGGTCAATGTACTCGTGAATTGAATACATTCCAGCAGAAAAAAAATTCAAATAAAATAAAAAAATTTGAACTCTCCATACAAAATGTTGGCGGAAATTCATTTTTTTATGGAGAGACCAACATTTTTTTTTTCGATTTTAATTTTTTTTTCTGTTGGAAGGTGTTCAGATTCACGAGTACATTGACCTCCTTTCGGGTTGATACCCCCTTTTTGTTACACGTTGCATATGCCGGCATCTGTAACTGCTTAACTTATCAATTATACTAACTCTATTAGCTACTCTAGTATTTTGGCAATAAAGTGTAAAATTACCTTGCAGGTTAATTATTTTTAAGTCAATACATAATGAAGTTATGCAACAAATCGCTGCTAGAGTACAAAAATGACTGTCTCCTGGGCAGCTTTACTACATATCTCTTAAAAACACACTGCCTTTTGTAGATTTTTACTCTCTCTTATTATTTCAGTAATGGTTTATTCGTATTTCAGTGATGAAAATTCCAATATCAATAAAATAATGTTACAATAAATATATAGGTATTATTATTTGCACATTTTTTTTCTAGGCAAGATCCAATCCGCCCGGAATCTCATAATGAAAGGTTGCGAAGTGAACCCGAGCAGTGAAGAGCTCTGGCTGGAAGCGGCTCGCTTACAACCGCCCGACACCGCGCGCGCGGTCATAGCGCACGCCGCCAGGAACCTGCCGCATAGTGTCAGGATATGGGTTAAGGCAGCTGATTTGGAGCAGGAGACTAAGGTAAGAGTCGGGTTAGTTAGTGAAAAAGAAATTCGCTATGGGTTAAAGCTACCGACTTGGAGCAGGAGACTTAGGTAAGAATAGTGTTATGAAAACCAATGGTAAATCACCGAAGAACGCAGGCGATGCCGACCGTCGCAGCAACCACTGCGCGCTGTCTCAATGTCGGCCTCTCAGCTCGTCATCGCGACTGTGCAGTGCATTTCCCTCAACGCGAAGTAATGTTGAAGGAAGTCCCGCAAGCAACGCGAAGAGGGGCCGTTTACCGCTGCCCGCGAGTAACCACTATTAGTGGAGCTATTGTATTAGGTTGCTTGTAATGATAGTTGTAAGTTGGAAAAGAAAATAGTAGGAGGTATATGCGATGGTCGCGTGTCGCGGGGCGACCTCTGGCTTTCCGATGTCAGTGACCGCGACATCGTCAGTTGTACGGTTGATGAGCAGGGGGTTTTAGCTAGGAGAAAAGTTATTCAGCCGCTATTAGAGGATAAAAAAGATAACGATCTGTTTATTATGTTATTATCTATGCCTCCAGAAAAAAGGATGAAGATCAACTCATCAATCCAGATTTTAGTATTTTTTGATTTTGATCTAATGTTATTTTTCTTTTCTCAACTCAATTTTATATACCTAATCCTTGGATGAATTAACCACTGGATGCGAAATGACAGCCATATTCGCCTTTACCCCTCTGCCACTTACTGTGACCGATAGCCTCAGTAAACGATATCGCGTTGTCAGTGTGATGCTAGAACTCGTGGCGAAACATTGGTACAAAAATGGACAAAATGCTTCGTATTGTTCAGCAAAAAAAATAGCGGGCAATCAAGAAATGTTTCTTTTCACGCGTAAGCACAATTTCAACCTATTATAGTAGCTATTTTTCGCAAAATAAATAAAATTTGGTATGTAAACAAAGTAGGGTGACTTAGCCGGTTTGCCGGCCCCCTTTGGTTTTCGGCCATTACGGAATATGTAAGAATGTATGAAAGAATTTTTTCGTGAAATTTCTTTTTCGCGGTGTTATTAAAAGTTGCCAATACACTTATTTATTACGTATACAAAATATAATTAGAAACAAATTACGAGACGTACTGCCCCCAGAAGCTGACGTTTTCGAAAAACCAAAGAGCATGTAAAAATAACTAGCGTTATAAGAGACGGGAGTGTCACACAAAAAGCGTGAGTATGAAACGGAAGCGAATTCAACGAAAACAAACAAAAGAGAAACGTTAAACGGCATTGGCGGTAAAACGGTCAAAGATGAAGAATACTCTTTGATGGGGCGAAGTATAATACGCCTAAATTCGAATGTTGTCAATTATCTACTGCTTTGTGGATTGTCAACGTTCTTTCAAACTTAGACGGATTAAAAATTCGCTTCCGTTTCATAGATCGTTTTTTACTGAGAGAGTTGCGCCAGGCTGCGAAAAACTTTTTTAATATTAATATTTTCATAATATAATTTTAAACAAAATATATCTCATTTTTATGGTTCCGTACCCAAAGGGTAAAAACGGGAAATTACTACGACTCCGCTGTCCGTCTGTCTGTCTGTCTGTCACCAGGCTGTATCTCATGAACCGTGATAGCTAGAAAGTTGAAATTTTCACAGATGATGTATTTCTATTGCCGCTATAACTACAAATACTAAAAACAGAATAAAATTAATTATTAAGGGGGGCTCCCATACAACAAACGTGATTTTTTTGCTGTTTTTTGCTCGATATTAATAACAACAACAGGTAGACAGTTGAAATTTTCACAGATGATGCATTTTTGTTGCCGGTATAACAACAAATACTAAAAACAGAATAAAATTAATATTTAAGGGGGGCTCCCATACAACAAAGTAATTTTTTTGCCGTTTTTTGGTTCGGAACCCTTCGTGCGCGAGCCCAACTCGCACTTGGCCGGTTTTTTTTGATAGTTAATATTATTAAGAGATACTTATACCTACACAAAAGCCAATAATAATCAACAAAACGCAACATTTTTCTTACAAAACGTTTTCAAAATCATGTTTGACTTCCGTAAATTTTCGTCTTGAAAGTCATTTCGCGCGAGGAACTGCTGTTAACACTGGTAATAGAGCCGAAATTATCAAACTGCTTGAAAACAAGCTGCAACGTCCTCTTCAATAGCTAATATGTCAATTGCACGCAAATGAGTGAAGTTTAAGACATCTTTTTGAATATTTAGACGGTAGTACTACAGGGCCGAAAAGCTTTAGTGCTCCGATAGGGAAGGCACTTAATAATTTTGAATGTCTTCCAGTCAAATCATTTACTGCCGTAAGCTATTGTTTGCACAGATATATGTAACGAAGAGCCGTGATGATTTAAGTACAGACCAACTGTATATTTTAGAAATGTGTCCAGCAGTCAGCAAGGGCGAGTGTGATGAAAGATTGGCGACACATAAACTTGGTAAAGTATGTTATTCGAGGTGGTTTACCACGGCAAACAAAATTACCCACGACACTACCAGTAGTGCGCGTTGGTAGTGTCGTGGGGAAGAAGGGCGAAAATTGAACAGGGTAGGTGTGTCGTTAAAAGTAGCAAGAAAATAGTGCATGTGAGTTTTTTTGGAAGGTATAAGTTACAATGTAGTTTACGGTTTGATACACATAATTTTTATTACTGATGTATGGTAAATTAGTTTTAGTACTGTTATTTTGACTTAAACGCGTAAAGTATTCGGTATGATACATTTAAAGGTGAATGCGCAAAAATACCCGAGCTCCGGCGCAAATGAAATCTATCTCAGGTTTTAGTAACTTTTATGTGTATAACAAAAAAATATGTGGGACCTCTGTGATTGGTGACTATCATAAAAAAAACTGCAATTAATATTTTTTCAGGCGCTAATATTGGAACGATATTACCAACAAAATGATTAAGTAAAATATAAAATAATAGTAAGTACATGATTGACAAACAAGATTGTGTAGTAACTCTATTAAAATCATAAGAACAAAAGTCTTATAATAAGAAATCAAAATATTTTTTAGCTTTAATGTTTTCTGCTAACATATTTTTGCAAACAGTGAGAAGGCCATGCAACTAGGGTACTTGAAAAAAAAATATATAACACAACCTCTTTGGTCGTCGTGATTCTGGATATTTTTTTTTATTTCTTTCTTTCGTTTAATTTAATACACATTACGTCAGGAATCATCACACTCAAGTCTTGACTTCGTTTGCGTTGTAATTCTCTATGCGTTTTTGTCCTTTTTTGGATTTTCTTTTAACGACGATTTGACTCATTTCTCACCGGTTCTGATACTACTCGACAATTGGATGTTAACATGGAGGGACGCAATAATTGTGTTGTGTGTCATCGATCACTTCAACGACGGCGTCGACACGTTCTTAACGCTCATTTTATACAAAATCGTATGAACTTCGTGGAACATATTGTACGCAATATAGAACCACCACATGAGGTAAAAACATAATCTTATTTTTAGTACCGGATTGTGGTATTTTTATTTAATATGATAAAAAAAATGTCCTCCAGAATTTAAAATTTTTAATAATTATTATTTGCAGGTGCCATTTGATGGTACGCGATCGATATGTCACCCATGCTGGCATAAAATTTATGCAATTACGCGTGAAGATCGACCAACAGCCTGTCAATCAAGCAGTTGCTAGATATTCGATACTTATACCAGAAATAGCTCGAGCTGCTAATACGTCTTCCAGATGCATGATAAACAATTGTAGAAACATACGATTGCGCCAAATACCAAACTCTGCCAAGGCTTACCTCCTCAGTTATTTTAATTTTTATTTACCTGATCGAGCTCGGATTTGTGCGCAACACTTAACCACCATGACTGTGGAAGAATTTCCAAAGAATGTTACTACTCAACATCATGATTTCAATGCTCGCAGCTTCAGGGACATGGTAAAAAGGGACACAGCTCACACACGAACAATTAATTTTAATCGCAATAGGAACGTACCACCTAAAGTTGGCGCGCCCGTTCTTATTGCAGTGAGCATATGCAAAGGACGGGAGTATATGAAATTGAATACTATCGACATCCAGAAAGAATTAATATCAATAGTATAATCCTGAAGCACAGGGTCGCAGTGCCATAAATGAATATTATTGCTCGTGCATTTATGGCCGCCGAACGCTTGGATGTTGCGCTCATGTTATGAGCATTTTGTACTTTCTTGGTTGAGCTTGACATAACCTAGAAGAATTTGCGCATCCAGCTTCATTTTTGGATAATCTTTTAATAGATTTGTAGGACTTGTGACTTGTATGTGGATAATATAAAACCATAAATAAAAAAATATGTTAAGACGTTATTCTAATTTTATTTTTATTATATTACTATCAGACGTGATTGCACATCAGCTATTTTTATAATTTTATAATGTCCCCGCTGCTGCCACAGGCTTTTCTTATGGGTGGATAAACAGGACTGACCATAACTAAGATAAAAAATTAGAAACGAGTTCATGTGTGCGGAATCCACACGAAGCGAAATATAAGGTAATGGTCAAAAAGTACAAAAGGTCTTGAGTTACCTATACAAGAGGGTGTTCGGCTATTACCCATTTCTGTTTACCTATCTTAAAGTAAGTTAACTATGTTAGTTATGTAATTGGGCGCCTCCCGTTAACTAATAATAATAATAAATAAATAATAAGGAGCCCCAATGTGGATTGGTAGGACATGATTATTACCTAATATTTTTTGAAAATATACCTTTAGCCACGTAAAATATTAACGCCAGAAAAAAAAAATTGTAGTATATTTTTATGTTATTCACCGATCACAGAGGTCCCATATTTTTTTTTGTTATACACATAAAAGGTACTTAAACCTGAGATAGATTCAATTTGCGCCGGGGCTCGGGTAATTTTGTATATAGCCTGCGCATTCACCTTTGATGGCCTGGTAACTAAATTTCATTTGCTTTTCGGCCACCTGGCCGAAAACTAATATACGAGTTTCACAATCCATAATATTTGGCCGGCAATTATGGCCGAAAACCGGCTACATCACCCTATAACATTGACATTATTTGACAAGTGTAATCCCCCCTCACCCCGCAAAAATTGGTTGATCGTGATTTCATACATTTTTCTTACGTTACGTATCCAGTGGTTAATTCATCCAAGACCTAATCTTTCTTTTATGTGTTTAAATTAATAAGTAACTATTAAATCAACAAGTAGATACCTAACTGTTATGACCTGTTTCTTTAAAAAAAATGTGCACAATTGTAATTGGGCACAGACGTGCACCTAATTATATAAGATTTTTATTGTAATTTGTTTTCCGTCTGATGTCTGTTATTGTGTCTTTAATAAATAATAATAATAATAAACTCAATTTTCACATTGCGAAAAAAAGAGGGTTGTTTTCGACATTTATATGATAAAGAAAATAAGTTCAGAAAATGTTGTAGGTTGAATCACTAATTCTTTCAAGTTTTCATCCTTGTTCTGTGAAAACCTCGCCATTTTCGCCTGCGTCGCGTGGCTGCACTACCTCCGTCCGGCGCGACCGGGTCGCGGTCGCCACGCGACTCTCTGGCCACGCCCACCGGTCGCGCGACGCGGTCGCGGGGTTGTTTAGTACACCATATAAATTCATACTAAGCAGTGGGTCGCGCGACCCGATCCTGGTCGCGGGTTGCGGTCGCGCGTCGCGGTCGCTAAGAACCGAATTGTACCTTAAGGTAAGAGCATAATGTTATGAAAACCAATGGTAAATCACCGAAGAGCGCGCGCGATGCCGACCGTCGTAGCAACCACTGCGCGCTGTCTCAATATCGGCCTCTCAGCTCGTCATCGCGACCGCGCAGTGCATTTCCCTCAACGCGAAGTAATGTTGAGGGAAGCCCCGCAGGCAACGCGAACAGAGGCCGTTTACCGCTGCCCGCGAGTAACCACTATTAGTGGAGCTATTGTATTAGGTTGCTTGTGATGATAGTTGTAAGTTGGAAAAATAAATAGTAGGAGGTATTCTTTACACTATGTTAAGCGTCAGGTTGCTAGTATCTAGTTCATTCAGTATGTCGTCTCCCGGCTCGTTTACAACCGCCCGACACCGCGCTAAGTATGTACACTCAGGCGACTGTACATACTTAGCAACCTGACTAAAAATGCCTATAAATGATTATTGATATCTGTGGAAGGTTCCACACATATCAATAATCATTTATATGCGTGACAATCTAATTTTTGTTTGAAATAAATCTTATCTGAAGTTAGCCTTGCTGGACCGTTAGCGCGCTGACTTAGGCGCGCAGACGTTGTATTAATTTACACTATACATATTCTTATAGACTTAAAATCTACAGTCACGCATGATGCTACGTGATGCGTTATAAATTGCAATTGCCGTTAATAATGTCACCTTTCTTCACCCCAGGCTAAACGCCGCGTATTCCGCAAAGCTTTAGAACACATCCCCAACTCAGTGCGTCTGTGGAAGGCAGCCGTAGAACTCGAGAACCCTGAAGATGCACGGATCTTGCTGTCGAGATCTGTGGAGTGTTGCCCTACGAGTGTTGAACTGTGGTTGGCTTTGGCAAGGTTGGAGACTTACGAGAATGCCAGGAAGGTTCTGAATAAAGCGAGAGAGAATATTCCGACTGATAGGCAGATTTGGGTCACTGCTGCCAAATTGGAGGAAGCTCATGGTAAGAACTGAAAAAATACAGTTATTAGAGAAAATATTTGTTCAATATTTATGATGTTAAATTTTATACTAGAAAAATGCAAAAAATAGAAATATTTACAATAAGTAATAACTTATTGTTATTTCAGTACTTATCTACGGATTTTAGTAGTTTAGTTGTTAAATGATTATTTGAAAGAATAATTTTTATTTATTTGTGAACGTCAACTCAATCAACGTTAACATAATGTGATGTGTACAAACAAATGTTAATGTAAAGGCAATTTAAATAGGGATTTCTATTACAATTTCAGTGGTTGATAAATAATGTTTCATCTCATTGAATACGTCGTATGGTACACGTTTGTTAAGGTTTTTTAAAAGTCGTGATGATTATAAAACGTCAACTCGTTTTAAAAACCTCCTTACCAACCTTGTATCATAAACTACTATTACTTACACATTTTTTGTACAGGCAACACTCACATGGTAGAAAAGATCATAGACCGTGCGATTACGTCGCTCAGTGCGAACGGCGTAGAAATCAACCGCGAGCATTGGTTCAAAGAGGCTATGGAAGCGGAGAAGTCGGGCGCAGTACATACTTGCCAGGTATTTATTCAGAAATTGCTGTAGTGATTTTTCTCGCTGTATAGCAAATAAAAGCCACTGTGGTATAGTGGTTCACCCACCCGTGTAAGACTCATGCATCCCGGGTTCGATTCTCAGGGGTGGTACAATTTGTACTCAATTTGGTTGGTGGTAGGGCTTATTCCAAGTCAAAGTAAAAAAATAGCTTTATTCAAATAAACTTAATTATTAAGTACTTTTGAATCGTCTATATTTTCCTACCACCAAGTCCGCCTGGCTAGCTACCACTCTCTTACCTAAGTCTGACGCCATAACAACAATTTAAAAATTGTTGTCTTACGGCATTTAGAATTTTGCTTGAAAATAAGGGTTCATAATACGGCCGCAGCCCTAGCATGACCACCGAAACGCGATATGATGTAGCGATTTATCACGTTTAACTGTCAAAAGACAATGGATTTTGACAGTAAAGTGTCGATAAAACGCTATATCACGCGATATACAGGGTGTCCCAAAACTTTGCCACACGGAGGGGAAAGTACCTTGAATATTGATGGGATATTTCACTGGAAGAAGACTTCATTTTATTTTTAAAAATAATTGTATCTGCTCTCAAAGATTTTTGAAAAAACGCCTGCCTTAACCAGGAATCAAACCCACCAAAAACGAAAAAAAATATTAATTTTTACGATACCAATAGAAACGGTTACTAATGAGGTTTATATTTTCTGTGACACAGCATCCTAAACAAAAGGAAGACCATGAAATTGGTTTTTTTATCGTACTATGTAAAGACCTGTGTTGTTTTTAATTTTCTTTTAAAACATTTTACAGGCTATAATTCGCGCTGTCATCGGACACGGCATTGAACCAGAAGATCAAAAGCACACATGGATGGAAGATGCCGATGCAGTAAGTAACGTGATTTAAGTTCTTTAGACGTTAGAACATGATAGATACCTTCCGGCCGAGAGGTTCGATCGCGTTGTCCGATTAATCGAACCATGTGAAACAGAAATTCTTTGTGATCCGATTCGTATAGCGATTCAGACTGACCTGACAATTTTTTTACTATTTAACTGGACTGGCTGTCTGTATGATTTGACAGCAAAGTTCATGTGCCTATTTGAAACGCCTCTAGCGTGAGGTCTAAAAAACTAATTTTGACGTATACAATGAAAATGGTTGCCGTGATGGTCTCTCCAGACTTCAGACTTTAGTACCATGTCCCTCACACTATGCTCACGCTACGTCCTACAGCGCCAAAATGGCGGAAATCAAATAGGCACAAGAGCAGTTTGACAGCAGCCAGTCCAGTGTAATAATATAGAGGTCAATGGATTCAGACGCATAAGGTCCCGTTCGGTGCCCATAAAAGGTCCAATTTTCAAAAGGTTCCCAACAAATGAATGGCGAAAAAACAAATAATTGCTGAAAAAACAAAATAAATGAATGTCGAAAAAACAAATGAATGCCTAAAAACAAATGAATGTCTAAAAAAAAACAGAATGTTGCGACATTATGCTGAGTAAATGCATTTTCGGTACCATTTCTTTTATATTTATTTCAATGTATCTACTTTTAAGCTTAGTATTAATTATCATGTCACCGAATAAATCATTCATTCATTCAAATAAATGTGGAAAAACAAATCAATAAGGTCATAAATCACTTGACTTTTTTCTATATGCTATCGTGTATGTGATTGCTTTTCCGGCATTCATTTCTTTTTTGGACATTAATTTGTTTTTTCAGCAATCATTTGTTTTTTCGTCATTAATTTGTTTTTCGTAATTCGTTTGTTTTGCCGGTAGTCATTTGTTTTTTACACGACTGCCCAAAGCAAAAAAGAGTGTATATGTGTTCAGGGTTCATGTATGTTTGTGGGTATGTGAGTTTCTTTATTCCACCATAACTTCTAAATGCCTGAACTGATTTGGATAAATGAGATATTGTTAGAATCCTTATAGCATCCCGAGTGACACTGATTAATTATTTTTAGAATAAATCAATATGGCAACTGTACGACGCCATTTTAAAATGTGAAAAATATTTTTTTTCTTCTATTATTACAATATGGGCATCAAATGAAAGGCCTTGATGAGCACATTCCAAAACTATATAATATGTCACTAAAATGTGTGAAATAAAAATAAATAAATTAAAAAAATATTAAAAACACGACTGCCCTGCCAAAAACGAACTAAAAAGTTAAACAACAAGTGTCATTGCAGTCGGGGGACCTCTTTGATCAAAAATTTCTTCCTTAATAAGATCCCCCGACTGCAATGACACTTGTTGTTTAACTTTTTAGTTCGTTTTTGGCAGGGCAGTCGTGTTTTTAATATTTTTTTTATAAATTTATTTGGCATTTATTTATCAAGACAAATCAAGCTGAAATTCATCGAACTACGAAGAATTAGAAATCCTCCTAGTTCGATCAATCGAACCATAAGGACCAAAATTTCCTTGTAATTAGATTAGATTGTAATTAGATTCCTTGTGATTAGAGCTAGACTGATATTGACTGCTGCAGTCTAGCTGATAGTCATTACTATCAGCCGTTTTTATTTTTCCCCTGCTGGGCACAGGCTTTCCTTATGGGTAGATAAGGAGGATGGGCATAACCACGCGGGCCCAATGCGGATTGGTGGGTGTTAACGACTGCAAATGCAGCCAGGACCAACGGTTTAACGTGCCTTTCGAAGCACGGAAGAACTCGAGATAGTAAATTTTTGGTCACCCATCCCGTGACCGACCCTTCCTAAAGTTGATTAACCTCTGCAATCGCCGGGCCAGGCGCTAAACCACTGCATCATCGAGCTCCGTAAGAAAGAATACAGTACTAAAATTTTTGTGTGAAAAGTTTCTGCTGGATTATTTTTAAATGACAATTTTATTAAACAGTGTGCTAGTGAAAACGCATACGAATGCGCGCGCGCAGTATACGGGTACGCATTTTCCGTGTTTCCGTCGAAGAAGTCCATTTGGCTACGAGCGGCGTACTTGGAGAAGCAGCACGGCACTAGAGCGAGTCATAGAGCCAAACATAGATACATATATAGAAACTATGTCGAAAATACCTTATGACATTGTTAGATAAGGCCTTGATTGAGTTCTTTGTCCTGTTCTTTTTGATCTCATGCGAAAGAATAAACACTAAAATTTTAGTGTGAAAGGTTTCTGCTAGTTTTTTTTTAAATGAGAATTTCATTTCTCAGTGTGCCAGTGAAAGCGCATACGAATGCGCCCGCGCAGTATACGGATACGCGTTATCCGTGTTTCCGTCTAAGAAGTCCATTTGGCTCCGAGCGGCGTACTTAGAGAAACAGCACGGCACTAGAGCGAGCCTGGAAGCGTTGCTGCAGAGAGCGGTCGCGCATTGCCCCAAGTCTGAGGTCCTGTGGCTGATGGGCGCCAAATCTAAGTGGTTGGCGGGTAAGTTTTATCCTAGGATGTTTTTATTATAATAGGTACTTTATTGTGTGCGTGTGTGTGTAGGCAGTCTCAAGATAAACTGTATTATTTATTTATTAAGCCTTTGTTTAGAGTTGATTGATTTGAATGTTGTTATTAGATTTGTAATCACCACAATGCGTATATGGTGATTCGAAATGATCATTATAGAGCCATGATACCATTTAAAAACTAAAAGTTATGTCGGGTCATTTTGAACTTACCATCCAAATTTCAAGGATGTGTCTAGTCCATGAAACTAAACAACTTTCTCTAAGAAACATACGTGATCTGATCACTAAATTGATCACGTGATCTCTTTAATTTGTATTTAAAGTCGATTTTTATTTTACATATTGGCCATGTGTTCCTTAGCGAAAGTTGTTCAGTTTCATGGACTGAACACATCCTAAAAATTTGGATGGTGAATACAAAATGACCTTGTATGTATGTCACTCCGCGCGTGAGTATGAAGCGCTCGGCGTCCTCAGTGAGGAAAATTTCATACGTCTTCTTCTTATTATATTTCATACGTATTATTATTTCATCCGTGAGAAAAGATAAAGAGCTACGCGATAGAAAGAGAAGCAACTACTAAGTGAATAAAATGTAGGGAAGGGAGCGCTGTGCGACCTGATTTGCACTTTATTGTGTCGGAGCAAGAGTTATTATTAAATTGTGGAGTGCAACTTCTGTACGCTAGTACTATTATCTATTCTATGATGGTATGATCACCAGCACATCTGTTTATGCAACACTAAAAATATCTCCAATTGATTTTGAAACTTAATATGTTTGATGTTAAGTTTAAAGTCGATTGAAGAAGTTTGACAGAATGTCTAGAAGTAATCCACAATGCTGCTATGTCTGTAGTCTGCACATCGTTATTCTGTATTACTCCCTTTACCTGCACAGATAATACTTATGAGCGTGCTTGGCTAGAGAAGGAAAAAAGATCGAATACTTGACAGCTAAACAATGCCGTGTATTCCTAGAAGGTCAATAGAAGTTGTCCCGTGATGGGACTTTTGGGATTTTTCTTCCCAGAAGTTGAATTACTTTTACGACTATGTATTACAACCGGATTTGTTCGAAGCAATCGGATTTGTTTGAATGATTCAACACGGTTCTGACAGATTTCATTTTTGACTGACATTTAAGTATATTGATTAATAACAAATAGTTTGAATAAGTAATACAAAGACGATTTAATAAAATAATATCCATAAGGTGTGTCCAAACACAAAGCGGCAAGTACGCGGCAGCAACACGCAAATTTTACAGGGTACAATTTTGCCGCGCTTGTCGCTCTATGTTTGGATACGTCTCAATAAAATGTCGGGACCGCCGGACTAACAGCTGCTGAAAATGTTCAACTAAGACCGATAATGACGATGAATAAAATGTCAATTATATGTGTTGCGTCTGTTCGTCACAAAGAACTTCTGGGAATCAAAATCCCACTAGTACCATTAATGGAACCTCTAAGAAAAAAATCCCAAAAGTCCCATCACGGGACAACTTTAATGGAACTTCTGGGAATACACGAACATGCCTCTATTTCAGGCGACGTTCCTGCTGCTCGTGGTATCCTGTCGCTGGCTTTCCAGGCTAACCCTAACTCTGAAGAGATTTGGCTCGCCGCTGTAAAACTCGAGAGCGAGAACAAAGAGTACGACAGAGCGAGACGGCTGCTCTCTAAAGCTAGAGCTTCGGCGCCTACGCCTAGGGTATGTCCGAAAATTTTTGTAGCTATTTTTTATCAAGGCTTAAATATACAACTACAAATTTTTACTATCCTTATTCTTTCAAAATGTTTTTGATGATTTGCAATATTATTGAACAATATCTACAGAGTGTTTAATGATAGCCTTACAAAGCCGAATATGATAGATAGGGAACAGCAAACTGAACAACTTTTACTATTGGACCAACTTTGAAATCTCGAAAAAAAATCTGCTGTTTCATACAAAAAATAATAACGAAAATATCAAAATGTATGAAACAGCAAATTTTTTTTTCGCGTTTTAATAGTTGGTCCCATAGTAAAAGTTGTTCAGTTTGATGGTCCCTATCTAACATATTCGACTTTATAAGGCTATTACCAAACATCCTGTATAACATAACATATTTTTGTCTCTAACATAAATGATGATGATCAAAAGTTACTTATCTGACAGGTTATGATAAAATCAGCCAAACTAGAATGGGCCTTAAACAATATGGACGAAGCTCTAAAATTGCTTGAAGAAGCTATAAAGGTATTCGGCGACTACGCTAAGCTGCACATGATGAAGGGAGAGATTGAAGAACAAATGGGGAAAGATGAGGACGCCCATAATACTTATTCTCAAGGGGTAAGGTTCATTTTCCAACTACATATATATCAAAACATAAATCTTGTTTTCTTATGAAAATGCATAAAATAATGATTTGAATTCTTGTATATTTGTTCCTTCACTAACTCTAATCTTTAACAAAGTGGTTTTTAGGCTTATTTTGATTGAATAGTTTTAATTATTACAATATTGATAATCTTGTACCATTTCATCGAATGCAGTTTACTCAAATATTATTATTGATTTCCATTTCTTTATTAAGTTTCATTTCAAATAAAGTTAAATCATAATCTTTTATTGTAATTCGACAGTTAAAGAAATGTGCTACAAGTGTCCCAATGTGGATATTATTATCAAGATTAGAAGAAAAGTTGAAACATGTTACAAAGGCGAGATCAGTTCTGGAAAAGGCTAGATTGAGGAATCCAAAGAATGCCGAATTATGGTAATCAATAGCATACTTTTATACCCTTATTAATAAACGAAGATTAAGTTTACACTTAGTTTAACCAAAATGTTTGCTTAGGAATATGACGCTTTGAGACGCCATACGTAAGGGGTAATATTGGTAAGCCAATTTTTTGTTTAAACCAGGTGTAAACTTATTCTTCCTTTATCAATAAGGCCGTTAGTTTTTAGGGAAGTTTAATTGGTCGAACAACAATATTATTCGAACTTCTTCGTGCTTTTCTTGAATCGTAAAGCTGCCAATATTATGCCAATTTAGCAGCTTCTCTTTCTTAAAAATTAAAGTAGCAAACTGCTATGGCAATTTATATCCCTGTAGTCAATCTCCATTCACCCATCCTTTCTACTTTGTCGAGCCACCAATGCAGTTCACAGTCCTTTCTGTAATGCGCAAATGTGTATGGCAGTTGGTCCCAATGTTGTAACACCATAAACTTTTTACGAGTTCATTAAAAATGAAGAATTTCGTAAACACGGCCCATTTTTCTCGTTCTTTCATGATTATTTTATGAATTTCTCAATTCACAATTATCCAATTGTTTTTTGTATTGATTTAGGTTAGAAAGCGTGAGATTAGAAAGGCGTAACGGAAGCGCGGAGATAGCTAACGCAGTGATGGCGAAAGCGCTACAGGAATGCCCCAACGCTGGCCGATTGTGGGCTGAGGCCATATTCATGGAGTCCAGACCGCAGAGGAAGACTAAGAGCGTAAGTTCTTCTTCTTATTTTTAGTTTGGCAATCTACTCTCCTCTTTAGGGAGTAATTTTTGCCAGTGTCAAATGTTGAATAGTTCAGTGGTAAATTGTTTCAATTTACATTAAAATGCGGGTGTATCGCATTCCAATGCTGCATCGAGCATCTGGCACTAAGTATATAAAGAAAGTTTACTCGGTAATGGCTACCTCGGCTGATCTTACAATAATAGTCTTAGCTTCACACAACAAAGATCGCGACTATTTCAATTATCCCACATATTGTTCAGTTGCGTAGACACTAGTACCACAAAATTGCACCAATTTTGAGACGCAATATCCACTATGAATCAATTTGCGAATTATTAAAATAGTAACCGAACCGAACTCGACAAAATGACGCCAAAAACTAGAGAGCGTAAGTTTTTATTAATAACAATTATTAGGGTGCGTCCAGATCTGGCGAATGCACCGTGCAACTCGTGCGAGGCGCTTATGGTGCACGCGCGTAATTTACGTGCATGCAAACGAGTTTGCTTCTTTATTACGCCGTGCGCGTAGCAGGTACGTGCATTCGCTAGATCTGGACGGAACCTTAGTGACTTATCACACTGGCAATTTGCGAGCGAGTTCAAAGAGAGGCGAGTGCACAGCCAACTCGCCGCAGCGAGTGCGCGGCGAGATAAAACATGTTGTTATGTCACAGAATAGATATTAGTACTACCTACAGAAAAGACACTCCCCGCCCCGCCCGAGAATCAATTATACACATCAACTTTGTCTAGGGATACCAGGGCCCTATTTCACCAATTCGACATTTGTCAGTGACATATGTCGGTTAATTTTACAATTGTCATTACTTTAATCAGGGACAAGTATGTTGTGAAACAGCGATATTTTTTACAAGTCGACATATTTGTAGATTTGTCAGTAATTCTTGATATGAGATTGGAGCTGAGTCAAGTTTGCGTGACAATTGTGGACTTGTAAAAAATATCCCCTGTTTCACAGCACAAATTGTCCCCTATTAAAATAAGGAAAGTACTGTAAAAATTGCCGACATATGTCACTGACAAATGTCAATTTGGTGAAATAGGGGCCAGGTGTTATTTTCATACAAACGAGGTAACTTTGAAGCCTTGGTTTTCTGCCAAGGATGTACTGTGATGTAATCTGATGATGGCCATCCAGGGAGTGAATGGAGTAGATTCAGATCGCTATACACACCCAACTGATCTGATCAGCATTCTAAAAGATTAATTGGTCAGAGTTCTCGGTTTGAGGATTTCCATACATTTTCATGCTATTTTCGTGGTTTTTTTAAACATGTCCATTACGCTCAGTGGCGTGCATTGGTTTTCAAGCTAGGTAGGCACTCTAGATCTAAACAGTTGTAATTGCTCTTATCATTTTGAAATTGATACTATTAGTAGGTAATAAGGATATTAAATAGCTTACCTACCACTTTTATATTGCGTTTTCGTCACGTTGTAAACTTATGTTATGTGAAGTTGCTTCCTAGGTATAAATTACCCATTAGCGACTAAAAGCGGCCATCACTTTTTTTATGAACGAAAACTGTGCGAAAGGATACGTAATTTTTGTAAACAAATCGAATTCTCACCACAATCGGCACACTCTAATTTCTACATTATTTAATTAGGTAATATTTTAATCACAAAACTGAGCAATTTCTTTTTGTTTTCCCAGAAAAAAAAACACTAAATAGTTAAGTACAAAAACAAAATTTACAAAACAATAAAAATATCTCATTAACTCGCGCGTGGTGTCAATTTAAGAAGACAAAAAAACAGAGAAGTTATTGCTTTTTCTGCTGAAACTAACGGAACTAAAAACAAATATTGCAAATGCATTGCTGGCATCTTTATATCCGAAAAAAAAACATTCTATTAAGCGCGGGTATCAATACTCTTAGGACAACGTAACAAGGTTGAAACTTGTTAAATTCACCCGCACTCGTGAGATAATAAAACTCGGACTGGGAGCGAGCGGTTTGTGCATAGGAGCGAGTGAGACAAATAATGTCGTCAGCTTCTCGACAAAATTCGTTCGACCGCGGCCGCCCGACGTGGCCCGAGGTAGCCCGAGTAGGCTTGAATACCTAGCGCTGTTTTTTGCGAAGGTCATGTTTTAGAACGTTACACGTGCAAATAGCGCACTTTTTTCCGTGGTCGTATAACTTTTACCGAAAATTTTTAAATGAGTTTTGTATGAAACGCTCCTTGCTTCGAATATGCATTCTGGAGACTGCTTACCGCATCGTAGGTAGGAATGATGCGCAAGAAAAATTTGCTAACTAACTGAGTGTTCAATAGAAGTTTGGTTATTATGGAATATTAACGCAACCAAAATATTATTTTTTACTTTAACACTAGTGACTATAGTGGTACCTATATTTATTAGGTTCGTGATGAGGTAAGCACTGCCTAACTGCCTATATGGTATGCACGCCCCTGATTACGCTTTTAGAATGCTGGTTAGATCAGTTGGGTGTGTATAGCGATTTGAATCTCCTCCATTTACTCCCTGGATAGCCGTCATCAGATCACAGCACCGTACATCCCTGGCAGGAAACCAAGGCTTCAAAGTTACCTCGTTTGTATGAAAATAGCATCTGGTATCCCTAGACAAAGTTGATGTGTGTACTTCGCCCCACCCCGCGAGTTCGTATGCCGAATCGTATGCTCATTTAGTCGTGTTTGTCAATGTCAACTTATTTTGATATTCAAAGCAATGCGTCGTAACTTTATTTACCAAAAAGCTCGAATTATGAATTAAACGCCTCTCATACAGTACAAACAAACTGCACCATAGCCTTAGCCTTCCATACACGGTTGCGCCAAAGATATTGTTGCGCGTGTACAAAAACGTCATAATGACGTCATCTGTTTATAATAGCGCGTTTGTATGGAGTGTCCGGGGTGTGGTTATGTATTAACATATAATAAAGTTAAAAAGTTTTCTATTAATATGCAAGAAATAGGCAATTTAAAAAATTGAAATCAGGAAACAAAGTTGAAAATAACATGCCATAGTTTTTTTCTTTTGTCAATTTTTTTCATATATTGCAGGTAGATGCGTTGAAGAAATGCGAGCATGACGCGCACGTGTTATTGGCAGTGTCGCAGCTGTTCTGGAGCGAGAGGAAACTAAACAAGTGTCGGGAGTGGTTCAATCGAACGGTCAGTATATACATAACTGTTTTTTTTAAACTAGCGGCCTCCCGCGACTTCGTCTGCGTGAAAAGTTACTTTGCTATCACTCGGGAACTGTACTTTTTTCAGAATAAAAAATGTGTCCTTCTCTGTACTCCTGACAATGTGTATGGAAAATTTCATGATGATCGGTTGAGTAGTTAAGACGTGAAGGCGTAACAAACAAATAAACTTAGTTACGCATTCATAATAAAACATTATTTTTAAATATTTTGTAGTAATTGTAAGTAATTATTTGCGCTGAAATCATCATCATCTCCTAGAAACCGGCTTATTGTGCTTATGAGATGACCATCACCCATTTTTAATGTCCCCCACTGCTGGGGCACAGGCCTTTCTTATGGGTAGATAGACATAATCCACCACGCGGGCCCAATGCGGATTGGTGGGTGTAAACTACTGCAAATGCAGCCGGGACCAACGGCTTAAACTTCCTTTTGAAGCGCGGAGGAGCTCAAGATAATACATTTTTGGTCACCCATCCCATGACCGACCCTTGCGAAAGTTGCTTAACCTTCGCAATCGCTGGGCCAGGCGCTAAACCACTGCGCTACCGAGCTCCTCTTAACCTAAGTTTTGTGCTTAAGTTGTATTCAGTTTTTTAATCTATGCTCCAGTCTGCAACAAATACCTTTCAAATTATTGCCAAATTATTAAATATTTGAATTGCATTGCATATCGAAACCTTAGCCATTATGATACCTAATGAAAATGTTACCTATATAAAACTTAAGAGGTGGTACCAAATGATGTGATGATACTTAAACAGGTTGTAGTAGCTTCTACGTCTGTTCTGCTTTAGGTTGCGGGAAAAGTTGCAGGAGTATTCAATGAATCGTCTTATTTTATCGAAAATTACAAAAGAACGTTTATTTCCAATAAACGAATATACAAAAAAATATGAGAAAACGGTTAAGTTTAAGTCAACGATCAATTTGAAGTGAAAGAATGCCCGCCCCGCCCCTGTGACGTCATCCGCTTTTACTTCACGCCGGTCGATCGTCTATACAATCTTCACACCGGTCTTTGGATTTGCTACGCGCTGCTAGATGGCGCTAGTAGTCGCCTAAACACAGGTGATAGAGTTGCTTCAACGGAACAACTTTCTCCAAGGAACAAAGGTCGAAAAACGAAAAAAAAAAAATTCATACTCCCATACAAAGTGGTCAGTTGACCGACTAACTATGGAAAGGCGTAAAAAAAATGTTTTTCGGCCTATGTTCCTTGGAGAAGGTTGTTTAGTTTAAGCAATACTATCACCTGTTTAAGTATCATCCCATCATTTGGTACCACTTTTTAGGGTTCCGTAGCCTAAATGGCAAAAAACGGAACCCTTATAGATTCGTCATGTCTGTCTGTCTGTCTGTCTGTCTGTCTGTCTGTCCGTCCGTATGTCACAGCCACTTTATTCCGAAAGTATTAAGACTACACAGTTGAAACTTGGTAGGTAGATGTATTCTGTTAACCGCTTAACGAATTTAATACAAAAATAAGAAAAATAAAAGATTAAGGGGGGGCTCTCCATACATGGAACTGAAACTGAAAAAAATTTTTTTCTTCAAACCAACACGTGTTGGGTGTCTATAGATAGGTCTTTAAAAATGACATTGAGGTTTCTAAGACAACTTTTTCTCAAAGTCAACTGTTTGAAAGATATTCACCGCCAAAGTGGTAAAATGTGTGTGTCCCCCCCCTTTAACTTTTGAAATAAGAGAGTGAAAAATCTAAAAAAAATATATGCTGTAGATCTTAATAAACACTTTCAACCAAAATTGGTTTGAACGAGATATAGTAATTAGTTTTTTGAGATATAGCACATTTTCCAAAACCGCAAATATAACTTTGTCATTCATACCAACACTGTGAAAAACAAAGTTATTTTTGCAAACGAAAAATGATAGGTGGTATTAAATATGGTATGGTATAAGGTAACTACGGAACCCTATGGCGCGTGGCCCGACACGCACTTGGCCGGTTTTTATATTTGCGTTAGTGTTCTTCGGGTGATTTATTTTCAATATTACGGACAGCTGCATGTAATATGGAGTGGCGCCAAGTGGAACGACTGATACCCGAACGGTACCCGAAGTGCGGCTACACCTAGTTTAAGGCCGTGAGCACTTTGGACACGAATTTGCATCGTACGTAAACGTATGATCCTGATCGTACGAATTGAGTGCGCACATTGAATACGTTTTTCTCCGTCAAATAGGTACAGATATCGCATTCGTGAAGTCATCTTTGGTTGAAGCGTGATGAATAATCTGAATATGTATCTTAAAGATAATTATGTTATGTCTCGGAGACTGCGGCGGCATTGTCGCTGTTGTAGAACCGAATGGATGCGTGAAATATAATTTTAAAAAGGCATGATTTAGGTGAATTTTATCATAAACATAAATAATTCTAACTTGAATCACTCTGGTCCCACAACCATATATGTTCGTAAATTAAGTTAATAAACTTTTCTGCATCCATTTTTAACTTTTGTGCGCACGAACGTGTTATAAAATCCCAACATGTTCGGATTGTATTCGGACGTCGTAACGTAAGTATACGTACGTATACGTACGACTAACTCGCACCCAGTGTGAGCGCTCCCATAGTAATCGGAACGTATTCGCACGAGTAAAATTCGTACGAAAACGCGTCCTAAGTGCTCACGGCCTAAGTCGGCTAAACCCGAAGTGCGGCTAAACCTAGTTTTAGCCAATTAAAACTAGGTGTAGCCGCACTTCGGGTATTACCCGTAACATATCTAATATCCCCCACATAAATTAATTTCTTTCCTATCTGAGAAAATTTTACATCATAAAGTATCCAATTTAATAGATCACATTTGACACACAAGTCAACAACGCAACCTTTTAACGGCAAGCACAGGCACACAATATTTTTTTCAAAGACACAATTGCTTATTTTCAGTTAACAATACATATTTATTGGACAAATATATATGTACATATTTGAAAAGAAAACAATTGTACGATTTACTTTGACAAACAACGCTATAGAGTGTATAGTGTTTTTAAGTTTATTTTTTGTGTTTTTAAGTGTATTTTCAAATTAAAGTAGGACCAATTTAAAAATTTTTGAACAGGTGAAAATCGACCCCGACCTAGGAGACGCATGGGCGTACTTCTATAAGTTCGAGCTACTCCACGGGAACGAGCAACAACAAGAAGACGTGAAGTCCCGTTGCAAGGCGGCCGAGCCGCACCACGGCGAGCACTGGTGTAAGGTGGCCAAGGATATAGCTAATTGGTGCTTCAGCATCGAGCAGATACTGCTGTTGGTAGCTAAGAACTTGCCTGTGCCCACTTAATTTAAATGACAGCTATATAAGGTCCTTCTTAAGTAGTGCACAAAATTTTAAGGCCTCAATGTACTCATGCATACAAACAACTTTTACTATGGTACCAACATTGAAATTTGCGAAAAAAATCAGCTGTTCCATAGAAAATTTAAAATCGAATAGAACAAAATGGAACAGCTGATTTTTTTTCGCGATTTCAATGTTGGTACCATAGTAAAAGTTATTTGTATCCATCCATGACCCCTTAAAACTTTGTGCACTATTTAAGAAGAACCTTATATTTGTGACTACAGTCTGTTTATCCTTACTTGTTCTATTTAGTACTATTTTTGGCTGCCTCTGGTCTAGTGGTTCCGTGTAAGACGCAGGGGACCCGATTCCCAGGAGGGGTATAATTTGTACTCAGTTTGGTTGGTGTTAGAGCTTATTTCAAGTCCGTCTGGCTAGCTACCACCATCTTACCTAATTCTGACGATAACAACAATTTAAAAATTGTTGTGCTCCGGCACTTAGAGGTAAGATAGCCAGTTGCTCAGTGATGAGGATTCCGGGTGTAGTGCGCACCCACCTTCGGCCTTATCGTCACTTAATATCAGGTACGGTAAAGACCAAGCACTATTCCGTTTGACATTTGTCGTCAGTTAAACTCATATCGCTATTTAAAAATATGTTGTCTTATTCAATCAAATTGTCATTAATAATTAAACACTATCTTTAGTATTTTATGTGTTGAAAACTATTTGTTATATTTTATAAATTAATTTAATAAATAGTGGAGTGAAGATCGTTTATCAAATAGGACAAGTGTAAACAGACTGTACCTACTCTATTTGTATTTGATATAGGGCTGTATTTGATTACAGGAAACAAGTGAACTTTTGTTGCGTCATAATTTGTGTATGTGGTACTGATTGGTAGAATTAGCTTGCATTTAACAGAGATTTTATTTTAAAATAATTTGTTAGATCAGCAGTTCCTTTATTCGCAATGCACTTATAAATGTCAGTATCGTATTTAAATTATAAACAGGCAATTCATAAAACTTACTTAATTAAGACGTAGGTGCGGTGGAGTATTGTTCAATATGTAGTGGTTACTTACAGATAAAAATTAGATAAGAAAGTCTTTGATAGATGTAAATATTTAATTAAATAAGTACGAATTTATACTATTTTATTTATTCTATAACTTAATTATTAATTACAAGCCACAAGAATAACGTTCTTATCTTTTAAATTTCAAACGAGACTGGTAATTTTAAAATTTTAATGTTGATCTATTGCTATTTATTGGCAATACTTGAAATAACCTACTATTTTCATAAATCCATTTTCAGAATAACGTATGTTTTACCTATTCGCCCACTCGTGACAGCGCCCCTGTCACCGTACATAAGAAATTCGATTACTATCACAAATTGTATACGAACCGAGTGGTAAACACCGTCTATAAAAGATCTATAAATACATAATGCGCCCGAGTTTGCGCGAGTTTGAATTATAAACGTGAACTGGCACCGCGCCAACCAAACGCGCGCATGCGTGAGCTAAATAGCTACGCGGATTTTTTCACTTCTTTCTCTTCCCAAAACTGAAAGCCGACATATCAGTATCGCGATGCTCAATATTTTGTAGTACATTTAGTGAAATACGTTAGTGACAGTGATATTTTAAACAAGCTCCATTTTAGTGTAGTGAAAATGTCGCCTAGGTGTCCAGTACCACCGTTACAAGAGATTACGCTGTCTTTAGTCGCAAGACAGTTAATACACACCCTGTCTAGAATGACAGCGGAAGAAGACGTGTCCCTACCGTTCACCATGGTAACTTCTTACTACGAAAGTATGGGGGCAACCAACGACATATTTCAAGATCTCATGAACTTGATTCTAAGTTCGGAGTACCTGGATCCGTCAGTGAGATACTTTACAATGCGACTTCTGCTCAAAGAAAATGTAAAAAGTTTGGCCACTGGAATGTTTCCGTGCCCTTATTATAGGAAAATCCTTGAACTACTTATTGAACAAGGACACCACTTGACAGCTCTCAATTTGAAAGGTGTATGGGTGAAAGAAGAACATCTGACGCTGATGTACCACTTGATTAAGAATCTCAGTAATTTAACCGTTCTAAACATACCGTATATAGCTAATGATGAAGTGCTGAAGTATATTGGAGAGCACAACAAAGGTCTGAAGCTCCTTGACGTGTCAGGGGAGACAGATATCACTGAGATTGGTATAGATGCTATGCTCAATGGGAATCCGGAGCTGACGAGAAGTTTGACAGTCGTAAACATTGGCATGTACGGCGAGGAAAACATTGACCACATAGACGTCGCTTTATTGATACGGCGGTTACCCAATCTCACAAACCTTGGCAGTTACTCTTTTGTTGGAAAATCTATACTCCACATTTACAATACAAACTGTCCTCCTGATTTCAAGTCTAAACTGCAATATTTACATGACGTACAGACCAATATGAGAACTATGAAAGCTATTGTAGCTTTGTGTCCGGATTTAGAAACAATATATCTAGAGGAACCCGATCATGGAATATTACAGCAAATAAAAGAGTTGAACCAAATCACCAAAATTAAACTGAATAAATTCCAATGTCACGAGCTACATCAGCTGTTGGATAAAATTGGACGCAAGGTATTGACACTAATGTTATCGGGCTCGTCAGGGTCATTCAACTTTACTAGAATAGCTGAAACATGCAGGAATCTTGAATCCTTAGAGTTCTTCCAAATACAGACTGCAACCCACGAGGAAGAGATACCATTTAACAAATTGGAGCACATCGAAATTATTCATGGAAACTTGTCTTCGTCGTGCCTCAAATATTTAATGACGGGAAGTCCGATGCTCAAGAAATTAATCATCGGTGATGAAATAAAACTGGACGATAATGATATGTCGAGGTAAGTTATTAAATTGTGTATTTTGTTTTATAAGCAAGGGCCCTATACTAAAACTTTTAAAGCATCAGTATAAGCAAAGAATAAATAATAGTACTAGCGTGTATAAGTATGGCGAAGTGTATGTGGCCTGTAGTGACACGTGTGAAGTTTTATTGTTGAATTCACAATTTTCCTATTCCTATGTTACTTGGGCATCGATGTGAATGAATAGAATAGTGTGTCTAAAATATAAATAACATAGATTATTATAGGATTTTTATGATAGGGCATTTTATCACTATCCATAAATTTTATAGCGGCATAACAAGCACGTGACGACAGCATTTTAGACAGTAAACTCCTCGTATTAGTTACAAATGAAACGTTACTTTTTTATTGGCTGCCCCTTGGAAGAATGGCTTATGTGTTTACTTATTAGTTAAATTTGCACTCAAACCTTGTTTACTGCACCATTCCAGAATACTTCGTCGATACAAATTTGAGCACCTCGAAGGGATATGGTTCCCCAATGCGCCTCGTCTGACCAGAGACACGGTAGATCTCCTGATGGAAACCTGCCCTAAACTGAACAGCTTGGGACAGCTGAGCGGGTGGCAGTTCACCCCTGACGATATGATGCTCATGAGAGCTATCATCGCCAGTACAAATACAGATCTAGTGCTTTCTCCACTGGGTATCTTTCAACAGGGTAACTAATCTGTGCAAGTAATTCAAACTTTTGCTTATTTATTATACGATTTTACATGCTTTTAAATATTTTTATAAGGTCTAGTCAGTTAAAAGTAAGAAGAATACAATTTTGAATGTCTGTATAATACATGAATAAACAATAAACATTGATGACGTATTTTATTGTAACGACGACGTTTCAACAAGCCTTAAAAGCGTATTAAATTAAATATTTAACGTTGTTTATTCAAAATAAGCAAATTAAATAATTATTTTTAGAGCACAAATAATTCAATGAAATATTTATCCTTCAGGTTCAAAATGCATCGGTCCCAAATGTCCACTTCCCAAAAAGTATCTTTCCCAAAATGTACACTTCCCAAAATTCACATTTCCCGTAATGTACATTTCCCAAAATGTACACTCCTAAAACAGATAGGAATATCTGATTGGATACATTTTAAAGTACCAGATCAGACCCCCTAGCCAAAGTAACATTTTCAAATCTTCGTTATCGCTTCGCTTTCGAAACATGTATTGGATTGACATAAGGTTTCGTTAACTATCGAATTTTGAAACGTCAAATCCATACATTTTTCGGAGCGAAGCGATAGCGAAAGTTTGTAAATGTGACATTGGCTACAGGCTCAGATCACATAAATATGGAGAAGGTTACCTTCTTTTTTTCAAATTTAAAAAATAATTAAAAAAGTTTTATTTTATAATAATATAAATAAACCTTCTCCATATTTATGTCATCCTGGCACTTTAAAATGCATCCAATTATTTCTATCTGTTCTAAGAGTGTACATTTTGAGAAGTGTACATTTTAGGAAAGATACTTTTTGGAAAGTGGATATTTCCGGAAATGTACTTTTAGAGATCGGTGTACATTGGGAAGTGTGCATTTTGAACCTGAAGTTTTTTTTTATAGCCTGTCGTTTATATTAATGCAGTTTTTTTTGCGCAAAGTGGTTTCCAATGGCGGCGCTAGTGTACAGACTACGCGCTCTTTAAACCAAATAAAAAACTTTCAGATTTTCAAATGTTATATTGCTTTTAAAGGGTCACTAATTATAATGTTTTCATAATAATTAAGTAAGTACCTACACATAAGGTCTATTAGCTGTTTTCTTTGTTAAAATTTTCTTGCATTTGGACATTTTGCATTTTTGGTATTGCATTTTTCTTCTTTTCCATTCTTGTTCTGAACATTTTGCTTTCATCAGCACATTTAGTTGTTATTACACCCCTGTTGAAAATAAGCATTTTGTTTGAAACTGAATTTAACTGACTTTATAAAAAGTAAGTTATTATTTACATCTGTTGGTATATTTCTTATTAGTTTTACTGACCTGACTAGATTCTCCTTGACATCAAATCTATCCATAACTTCTATAATTATGTCCGTTATTTTCTTTGGATCCAAGCACATTTTTGCTGGCTTGTTCTGGAAAGCTGGTGATTTCTTACCAGTTAGGGAATGTGTTGCTAGCGTCCTAAAAAGTTTAATTATGTTAGAAAAAGAAGTGCGCTTTTTGATAAACAAAAATGTTTACAGGGTTGCCGTATGTACAGTCACGTCTAAAAATATGTATACAATTTAGAACTTTGTCATGTTGTAGTTGTCATTTATTTCTGTTCAAGAAAGTAATAACTGTTATAATGACATAGTTCTAATCTCGTAGACGTGACTGTGTGCAATGTGATCAATTTAACAATGTACAACGACGTTCTTGTATCAACCATTTTTTTAAAACCCCGCTGCTGGGGCACAGACCTTTCTTAGGGGTGGATAAGGAGGATGGGCTATAACCCACCACGCGGGCCCAATGCGGATTGGTGGGTGTTAACGACTGCAAATGCAGCCGGGACCAACGGCTTACCGTGCCATCCGAAGTATGGAGGAGCTCGAGATAATAAGTTTTTGGTCACCCATCCCATAACCGACCCTTGCGGAAATTGCTTAACCTTCGCAATCTCTGGGCCACGCTAAACCACTGCGCCACCGAGCTCCTCACGACATATTTATCTGAACGAGAACGACGTAGCTATTTATCTGTAAAATTCACACTTAGTCATACATTCTCGAGTGAACTTGCACCGAATTACTGTCTATTGCCAATTTAATTGCATTGTACCTCCTTGGAAAAAGAGCCAGCAGTAACGTTCTGGTGGCGACTGTGTACGATGACCATTTAACTTTTTTGAATTTGTCCTTGTGAATGAGAGTCTTGCCACTTCCAATTGGTACCTGAAATAAAATACATCGAGTCATATGTGTGTCCTGTTTACCAATTAGATAGAATCCAGCTAGAAATGGATACATACCCATTCATTATCGTCGTTTTGTTCTTGTACATTATCAACGGCTTTTGGTTGCGTGATATTTGAGTTTTTATGAGGTCGTGTGTTGGCTATGTTCTTCTGTATTAGTGTATCGCTAAGTATTTTTTGAGATTGTTTAGTATTTGGAGTTTCTTCTGTCAGTGTATTCTCGACTATTTCATTTGCTTGTATCTGTTCTTGTCCATTTTCTGTTTCATTGAAATCATATACTGTCAGTGCGTTGAGCATAGTGTTGTGTTGAGTAATATTAGCTATACTTTGTTGTTCTTCAGTTAAAGTTACATGTTCCTGTATATTATTTTCAATATTAACGTACTTATTTGAAATGAGAACGTTATCATCAGAGCGATTAGATTCATCGCTGTGACTGTTTTCTTCATCTGTTTCTTCAACTACCAGCATTTTATCTCGAGTCCCGTTAACTACTCTGTTTTGCGATGATTCACCTTTCAATATTGCTAATCCCTTGACTAGTTTATTCATTGCCCCAAGAATACCAACAATAAGATTCATATCAAATGTCGCTGTTACTAGTCTAGATGTACCATTAAGATTGTTGGATGGTACTTTATTTTTGTTAGTTGGCTGTGTATTATTATTTTCAGGTATGTATGTCGAGGATTCGTGGGGTCGTTTCCGACAGTTCGCATAAGTTTTCATGTTTATTTGTTGACTCTTCCGTATGGTATTAGGTATAATTGGTTTTACTTTGTTTGAAGGCTTCATTACCTTTTTGCTTCGCTTTTCTCTTGGGTTTCGTTTATATACAACATCCACTCTCTGTTTTTTAACTTCCACCTGAAAATAAGTTTGATTAACAAATAAGTTTTATATCAAGTTAGAATAGTTATGTAGTCTTATGAAATGGGAATATTGTTTCAGTACAATATTTAAGTGAAACTTTTTTTTCACCTCTGAATCGGAGCCCTCGTCGCCGCTCGGTTCCCAGTCGGACCCACTGGGGGAGAAGTCCCTAAGCTCAGGCTCTGGGTCTGGAGGCACGCTTGGCCCGGCTTCATTGCCTGCGATCTGCTCCAACAACTTGCGATCATCTGTAAATAAGGATCACGATCACATTGATGACTTTGATAATATGCACACATAGTCTGGTGACGAAAGATGACACTGAAATGGTGGCGCCACTTTCCCTGTTAAATTAATAAGTTATTGGAAACTGACCCCTAAACTAAGGCGTAAAATTAGTTCCTTTTCCAACCGAGTCTCATCTTTCGTTGACCAGGGGCCCTATTTTTGAATCGCTCGACCGCCGTCGAGCGCTCTTTTCTACTGATTTTCGTTCGACATATGACTCAAAACAATGAGATGTCGAACGAAAATCAGTAGAAACGAGAGCTCGACTGGAGTCGAGCGATTCAAAAATAGGGCCCCTGGCTCCTATCTTTTTCAACGATCAAACGAATCTTATACTTCAAGTCAAAACCTTTACATTTAAACTTTAAATATTTTTTATTGATTACAGTCATAATTAATTAAGTAGGTAGGTATCTTCTTTGCTTTTTAACGTTCGTTCCAGTAATTCATTATTATTTAATTTAATTGGTACTTACTTAAGTAAGATTATTAAATCTCTATTAAAAACTACAATAAAGGATAAGTTTGTAGAGACGAGACGCGGGAAAAACTACGCATACAGAAAGACGAAATAGTCGCGCGTTGTTTTTTTAGCGCCATCGTCATGCCCTATGTGTGCCGACCACACTCGGATCGAATAAGAACTTTTCTGCTTTTATTTTCCATTTACCAGAACTAAAAACAGCCAATAAGTTTTTCAGTTCTATATGATCTTCCGTTATCCATACATTGTATGAGTATCAAATCGTAATCCAAGAAGGCAAGAATTCAAACCTAATTTTCCGTTATCAACTACTTAATAATTATATTTCGAAAACTTATAGGTACTTACTGGATCTTGCTATGTAAGTAGCCAACTGTTGCTCGCCTCGTTTGCTAATAGTGATCGTGCAACCAGTTTTCAGATCAGATTTGGTCTTATTGACCATGTATCTCGAATGCACTACGCCGCGCACACCATTACCCCATTCCACTAACAACCACTTTTCAGAATCGAGCAAAGACATGCTGATGTAACCGACAGTAAGACGAAACTGGTAAACTGGCCAGTTTAAGAATGTGGCTATACTTGAAGGCACCAACTACTACTTAATCACGGTCGCAGGCGCAGGTAAAAGTTTCATTGCGCACCCCAACTGCATTTGCTGTATCCCCCGCCCCTTTAACAATGAGCTTTTCGCCAACGGACCCAAAATGCATACAAAAAACGTACCTTTTTTTGCATCGCGTTTCCTGCTAGTTTCTTTATGCATTGTTATGTATTGTATGACCGAAGCGCCATAAAATTCCTAAAACTATTCCTATAAGTAGGTAAGTAAGTACATACCTATTAGTATTGTTTCAACATCACGGGTTTGCTTGCTCACCAACTTAGGTAGGCGAGGTCTAATTATACTCTCTTTTATCCCCGCCAATTGGTAATGCGCTGGAACCTTGTCACATTAACATCCACGTTAACGTGATCCGCAATTAAAAATGTAATGAAACAAGAAAATTCTAAAAGGTAATCTTATATTGTACGGAACCGTACAATTATTTTGATATACTTACATATTTACGAAATAATGTATTTCATTGACGTATTATCTCCGTCAATTGGTAATGCGCTGGAACCTTGTCACACTAACATCCACGTTGACGTGATCCGCAACTAAAAATGTCATGAAACAAGAAAATTCTAATAGGTAAACTAATATATTAATTATTGAATATTATTTTCAATAAGATAGGGTCTAGGTATATTTAAAAAAATTACAATTGTATTTCGTTTTTGAGGTTGAAATCATGGCCGCCAGGCGCATTACCAATTGGCGGGGATAGTAGCTGTAAGGATTTCATTAAAAAACTGCTTTAACATCTGATAACTTGTTCACTTATTAGTCTGTGCTCTTCGTTGATAATGAAATCGTCCGAGATGTCTTTTGTTTATTAAGTATTAAATATATAAAAAATGGGATGCACTCCGGGAGCGCCGGCAAAAGTGAAAACTTGAATATTAACTTGCATTTTTGATATTTTGGAATGGTTAGGGAATAATTTTGCACGAACTGCCGTCTTACGAATTTACTCTGCATTTGAATTTACGAATACAGAACAGTATTGTACGAAAGTTTTATCCATAGCTTGGCAGAAAATCTAGAGTTTTGACATTGAATTAAAAAATTAGCGCGTTGCTATAGCACAAGTGTTTACGTCTTGAAATGACGCGCCGCCATTTTCGCCGCGCCCCGTTGAAAGAGGGGGATTCTTCCGCCGCCGGCTGTCTACGCTACATCCGTCTTACGAATTTTCGATCAGGGTCACGTGACCCTGACTGACGCGAGTTTAACATTTTTTCCCCATTACAAATAAAACCGGTCAAGAGCGAGTCGGACTCGCGCATAAGGGTTCCGTACAGTCATAAATATTATATTTGGATATGTTACTTTAGTACAGTCTTTAAAAAAGTAGGATAAACAGCAGACAGGTGGAAGGGCGAACAGGCGGACAGTTAACTTACAAATCTTAACCACAGCTGCTTATGGTGACTGAAAAACGTTTATATTACTAAGTAGTAACTTATTCTTCATTTATTCGTACGGCAAATAGTAGGTAATTATATTAGAACCAGCCACCAATTATTATTGTAGTATTAGGTTGCGCCATCTCTTGACCGATAGTCGAACTATTTTTTTTTCTTAGGTCAGCATTTTTAGGACAACGCTATCTGTTGACTGGTAGTGAAACTAAAGAATTTTTGTTTGTTTTTTGAATTTCTAAAAAAGTGTATTATTGAGACATCGTTTTATTTTTCCTGTAATCTTTAAATAAACTACTATCACATAGAATTATTTCAGATTTTTCTCTTTGCAAACTTCGGAGATAGGGGGGGGGGGGGGACGGTATTTTTTTTACATTTTTCATCATAAGTCGAAAACTATGCGGCCTAAGAACAAAATAAATTTTTTTTTTAAATGTGACATTTGTTTTGCTTGCATTCAGGCCGTAAGCATAAAGTGTAAAGAAACTACAAGTCTTCAGTCTTCTTTACTTTAAGCGCTATCGCACACGAGCAACTTTTGTCTCCGCAACTTTTTTGTCTCTCACGTGATTTGTATGAAAAGTTGCACGACCGTGTCGCTTCGTGTGCGCGCTTCCATATAAACCCGTGGAGTGGACTTGATGTGAGAGACAAAACAGTTGCTGGGAGACTTAAGTTGCCTGTGTGCGATAGCGCTAATGGGGAATGTCCGAAAAAAATGTCAAATTAGCTGAATATTATTCTATTTCTATTAGCTGAATTAGCTTTTTAATTTTCGGTTGCGTGAAAAAAATAAAAAAATGAAAGTCTCTTCGACTTCACAAATGTACGAAAATAACAGCAGAATGGAATTTATACCTTTGCCATTACCTGCCACAACCACAACACAACAAGTATTTAAAAAAGTCGAAGTCGAAGAGATTTATTTATTTCAATAAACATTCCCAAATTTTGAAAAGTAGCCCTAATACGCCTAAATCCACAAAGTGATGTTTCATCGAGGGAAATGGGAAATTACTTGTTTTCCAACTAAATACTACCTACTTATGGGTTTTATAATATCGTAACTTATAAGATTGGTGCAGGATCATGTTCAGATGAATGATACCTACAGGATTGGACAGGCACCACCGCACACTGTACCACCACAGAATAGAGATTGTTCATTATGGTACCACTCACCTAGGCACATTCTCTTCAATAAGTAAGTATAGCTATTATTAAAATACTAACTTAAACCATAAAATAAATTTTATTCTGTGGTTTAAGATCCAATTTTTAGTTCAATTTGAGTCTCCTTTGATATAGGTACTTACCAGTGGCGAAGGGTCCATACAAGCCGATTCCCACCGGCTTACCTTTTAGAAATCCCATCCCACTGATCCACAATGCAGATCATAACAATTTGGTGGAACGGCTTACCTTCGTCATAAATTCACCCCTCGCCACTGGTACTTACCAACTGATATCTAAGGCCGGCACCCTGATTATCTAAAATGGTTAGGGAGGCGAATAGGGGAATTTTCGGTAATACTCGAGCGTGGCAGTTTAAGATATGAGAGATACCTTGGACCTAATAGAACAACCTTGTAAAGTATTTAGCTCTATATGTAGTGACGCGAGACTAGGATAGACGATCAGATTAGTAAAAAAAAATCGATAGTCTGAAATACTCGAGCGCGTCAGATTAAGATATTGGGGGTTGATTTTAGTGTTTTAAGACTAAATTTAACTAATCTGACGATAAGTCCTTGACGCCGCCGAGTTATAGGGTCGCGAACTTGTAAAAAAAAAACGTTAATCCGGCATTCTCGAGCGCGATTTTTTTTTATTTTATTTTGAAGAATATAATCTAAAACGTACTAAGAATACAAAATCTGCCGGTTTCCGCATGACCGGGAGTGTGGAGGAGCCATTTCGTCTTCCGAAAAACGCGTTGCGGCATATAAGTCGCGAACGATACATTTTACAAAAAAAAAGTTTAAATCACTCTCAGGCACTCAGCAGGAAAGAATTGTGGATGAGGAGCCACAATATGAAAGTTCGAGTGAAGAAGAAGAAGATGAATTGTATTGAGCAAAAATGTAAAGATCATACTTAACAATACAATTATAATCCATTTTTTATATCATTTCATTTTTTTATACAATAAATAATACAATTCGTACTACATTTCATCTACATTTACGTTGGTTGTAACTATCGCTTTATTGTCATTCTTAAATTCCCCGTTCTATCAAGGAGAAAGAAAGGAAAAAAAAAACCAAAATACCTTTCCGGTCAGATTAAGAGAACACACCAACATTTTTGTCAGATACGAAAGTTTTATCCATAGCTTGGCAGAAAATCTAGAGTTTTGACATTGAATTAAAAAATTAGCGCGTTGCTATAGCACAAGTGTTTACGTCTTGAAATGACGCGCCGCCATTTCGGTCAGATTAAGAGAACACACCAACATTTTTGTCAGATTAAGAAAATATGCTTTCAGGATACCGAGATAAACCTCCCCTATGAAAATCTGACGCGCTCGAGTATTTCAAAAAAACTTTTTTTTTTGCATTTTCAAAAATTCATCGTAACTTATGGTCACGCCGAAATCGTCAGTTTTTTTAAAGGGAGCTTCCTTGGGGCCTACTTAACACCCCTTCCGAAAATCTGACGCGCTCGAGTAAATTTTTTTTTTTTGCATTTTTGACTACTTTGTATGCCTACCCCCACCACGCAAACCGGCAGATTAGTATACCGTTGTTATCAGAGGCACTTGGGGCATACGTAGTATGAATATCTGACGCGCTCGAGAATGCCCAAGTAACTGTTTTTTTTTACATTTTTGAAAAACCGTACACGCCAAACCCACCGCTAAAATGGTTTTTACCATACGAGCTTTTCTTTTCGAAATTATTTTATCTTTCGATTTTGATAGGTCTCGACGGCGCCGTTGAATTACGCCATTTAGCTACCTCGCCTCCCTAACTAAAAGAAACTATTTAGCGACCGGTTTCATTCCACATACATTGCTACTTTTCTTTGGTATGTTTTTTTTTAAATCCAAAAAGAAGTGGCAATGGATCACTATCATCTGTGAACTGCAACCGGTCGCTAGGTGGTTTCTAATTAGATAATCAGCCCGCGGGTCTCCTGCGCCGTGTTTTTGTATTTTCAAACATCAAAACAATGTTTTCTCAACATGTTTGGGGCGTGGCCTATGAGTTTTGTTTTGCAAAAACACAAAACATGTTTGCCGCGACGAACGGAAAACATCCCCCGCTCTCGCCTGCGGGGAGGGGAAGTAACTCATTTTGTGTTAGCGCTCACTAGATGCAGACGTCTCGCCTGCGTTCGTGTGCCATTGTGTGATTTGTATTTCGATGGATTTGTGTAATTGTTTTAGTGATGGAGTGGAATAAGGAGAATACTTTATTTTTAATTGAGTTACTCAAAGAAAGACCGCTACTTTGGGATGTTATGGTGATTGGGATGAGCCGTGATTGGACGAAAATTTTCTAACAAAACATGTTTTCAAAACAAAACCTAGGTGCAGCGGACGTGCGGTTATGCTAAACATGTTTTGAAAACAATGTTTTTTCAACAAGTTTTGTTGAAAATTAAGCGCAGCAGACCCGACTTAAGTATTCGGAATAGGTAGTCTATTAAAATAAACTTAATTAAGGAGGGTTTATACTGCCGCCAATGAAAAAGAAATCATAGTTCTTAAATAAAGACAGAATTGCGAATTGTGTTCTTATAGTGCACTCCGAAGAAGCTCTGTGGTAGGTATTTTTTATCGCTCAAACCACCTCAAAGGGTATTAATTTCTAGCTTGTCGTTGCGAAAAGTAGCCACTTTCCATTGGCGGCGCTAGTGTGCTACGTAAACCATGCATAAACCCTCTTATCATCAAGATAATTATGTAATTATATTTCGATATATATACGCTAGTAATACCCATAATATATCGATGCTTACGATATAGTATCTTGAGTCCACTAGCGCCGCCATACAAGAAAAAAAAATAACTATGAAAGTATTCAGTTTAATAAAATTTTACAAAATAATCTATTAGAACCAAACTATTTTTGTATGTGTTTATTCTTAGTTAAAATGTGTTGTGTAGTTACAATCAGCATTAACGTCTAAAATAGTTCAAATCGAATTTATTAGATGCACGCACCTAATATAAGTAGGTATTTGTTGCAAATGCAAACCAAACCAAATAAAGAAAGGGAATTAATTAATTGGGTGACCGGAAATAATTAAAGGCGACTGTTAATGGGATACTTAAATACCTCACAGGAGTAGATTACCAACATCATAAACAACAACGTTTGTTCTACGACTTTTATCATAAGAATACATTCACCGAAAATGGAATTTCAAGTTTTTATTGTACTGTTCCAGGCATCCGTCACTCGCCCATACCTACCGCGATAAGTACCTACAGCGCGCGACAACTCGGAGTTGCAAAATCAGTCACAGTCAGGGTTGTCGCCGCGCTTGTGAGTACACGCGTGCGTTATTATGTGCCTCTATGACGGTCAATCGATCATTATTTATTGCTCCCAGCACTATCGTACACTATTATAATTTATAAATAACTAGCAGCCGCCCGCGACTTCGTCTGCGTGGAAATATTTTTTGCTATCCCTCGGGAATAATTTTTTTTTTCGGGATGAAAGGTATCCTATGTCCTTCTCTGTACCCCTAAGAACGTGTATGCAAAATTTCATGATGATCGGTTCAGTAGTTAAGACGTGAAAGCGTAACAAACAAACAAACAAACGGACTTTCGCATTTATAATATTAGTAAGGACTAGCGGCCACCCGCGACTTCGTCTGCGTGTAAAGTATTTTTGCTATCCCTCGGGAACAGTACGTGTTTTCGGGATGAAAGGTACCCTATGTCCTTCTCTGTACCCCTGACAACGTGTATGCAAAATTTCATTATGATCGGTTCAATAGTTAAGACGTGAAGGCGTAACAAACGAACAAACAAATAAACAAACAAACGGACTTTCGCATTTATAATATTAGTAAGGATAAGGACTAGCTTCCGCCCGCGACTTCGTCTGCGTGGAAAGTTTTTTGCTATCCCTCGGGAACATAACTATTTTTCTGGATGAAAGTTACCCTATGTCCTTCTCTGTACCCCTGACAACGTGTATGCCAAATTTCATAATGATCGGTTCAGTAGTTAAGACGTGAAGGCGTAACAAACAAACGGACTTTCGCATTTATAATATTAATAAGTAAGGATTAGTAAGGATGGAGAATCGTAAATTTTTGCGTGGACGGCTGTCGCAATAAACAGAAGGATTCAAAGTTTTCATTTTTAGGGTTCCGTACCAAAATGGTAAAAAAGGAACCGTTATGGTGTGACTCGGTCTGTCTGTCACAGCTGGATATCTCGAGAACTACTAATGGTATCAACTTGAAATTCGGAATAGTTTTAGATGACATTCGCCCAACTATTTTGTAAATAAGAAATTAATAAAAAAATAAATATCTTTTTTACAACAGGGACTGAAAAAGGGTCTGAAAAATTTTAAGTGGGTTCTACTAGGGCATGTGGAATATCATATGATACAACGCCGTTTGCACCTTATTAATCATTTTTTCTTTTTGTTTTAGGCCATATAGTTTTCAACTTATGATGAAAAATATAAAAAAAAATACCGTCCCCCCCCCCCCCCCTTATCTCCGAAGTTTGCAAAGAGAAAAATTAGAAATCATTCTATGTGATAGCAGTTTATATAAAGATTACAGGAAAAATAAAACAATGTCTCAATATAGGTAGCACACTATTTTAGAAATTATCAAATTTCTAAAAAAGTTAACATTAGTTCCACTATCGGTCAAGAGATGGCGCTGACCTAAAGCTGCAATACTAATTTTTTTTTAATTCTTTGGTAAAAGTGTCGAACAGTCACAGAATACATAATAGTACAAAGTACAGAAAATTCACTCCGCATGGTCATTTAAATAAATAGCGACTCTTGCTCAGACACAATAAAGTGGAATTCAGGTCGCACACCGCTTCCTTGCCTACAGTTATATTCACCTACAGGTTGCCTCTCTTTCTATCGCGTAGCTCTTAGCTCTTCTAACAACTTTAGGGTTGTCTTCTTCTAATCCTTCAACGCTCGAGCGGCCCCATCGGGCCGCACAACACAACAATGGAAAAACTATTGTCTCATTTTCTGTGCTTGAAGGATTAAATACTCTATTACAAGTTTTGTGTTTATAATGTGTAAAATAGTTGGGCGAATGTCATCTAAAACTATTCCGAATTTCAAGTTGATACCATTAGTAGTTCTCGAGATATCCAGCTGTGACAGACAGACCGAGTCACACCATAACGGTTCCTTTTTTACCATTTTGGTACGGAACCCTAAAAATGAAAACTTTGAATCCTTCTGTTTATTGCGACAGCCGTCCACGTAAAAATTTACAATTCTCCATCCTTACTAATCCTTACTTATTAATATTATAAATGCGAAAGTCCGTTTGTTTGTTACGCCTTCACGTCTTAACTACTGAACCGATCATTATGAAATTTGGCATACACGTTGTCAGGGGTACAGAGAAGGACATAGGGTAACTTTCATCCAGAAAAATAGTTATGTTCCCGAGGGATAGCAAAAAACTTTCCACGCAGACGAAGTCGCGGGCGGAAGCTAGTCCTTATCCTTACTCCTTACTAATATTATAAATGCGAAAGTCCGTTTGTTTATTTGTTTGTTACGCCTTCACGTCTTAACTACTGAACCGATCATAATGAAATTTTGCATACACGTTGTCAGGGGTACAGAGAAGGACATAAGGTACCTTTCATCCCGAAAAAACGTACTGTTCCCGAGGGATAGCAAAAATACTTTACACGCAGACGAAGTCGCGGGCGGCCGCTAGTCCTTACTAATATTATAAATGCGAAAGTCCGTTTGTTTGTTTGTTTGTTACGCTTTCACGTCTTAACTACTGAACCGATCATCATGAAATATTGCATACACGTTCTTAGGGGTACAGAGAAGGACATAGGATACCTTTCATCCCGAAAAAAAAAATTACTCCCGAGGGATAGCAAAAAATATTTCCACGCAGACGAAGTCGCGGGCGGCTGCTAGTTATTTATAAATTATAATAGTGTACGATACAGTGCTGGGAGCAATAAATAATGATCGATTGACCGTCATAGAGGCACATAATAACGCACGCGTGTACTCACAAGCGCGGCAACAACCCTGACTGATTTTGCATCTCCGAGTTGTCGCGCGCTGTAGGTATTTATCGCGGTAGGTATGGGCGAGTGACGGATGCCTGCTTTTACGTCTATGGATGGCGGCGGGCGGGTCGTGCGCACCAGGGGCCCTACCGCCTAACTCAAATCTTTTGCCAGAGCGATTGCTAGACTATATCCATCCTTGTCATATCATAACACGATGACAAGGACGGACAGTGCACTGACGTCATAAACCAAAGCCAGAGTCAAAGCGAGAGAGTTAGGCGGTCGGGCCCGGTGCTCCGCGCGCCGCGCATAGAGTTATGAACATACGAACGGTAAATTAAAATGATATTTTTTGTATGAAAGTAAAATCTAACGAATTATCTAAAGTCGTAGAAGAAATGTTGTTGTTTATGATGTTGGTAATCTACTCCTACGAGGTTGTTGGTGTTTTACAAATAACCCTGTATAGGTAACTGCTTTAAGTTGCCCAACATGGTATTTTTGTCATCTTGATTAGGATAATAGTCACCTTTTTAAAATAAAATATTGCTAAATTTTTGATGTTTTGTGTGACCTAAAGTTGTCGCCCAAATAGAAATTTGGTCGCCCGTTCTGAATAACTAGTTACTCAATTTGTATTTCAAATTCGCCCATTTTCAACATTTGTAGTCGCCCACCCCACTTAGTAGGTATTTCAGTACACTAGATTCAGTATTTTTAATACCCAAAATGTTCTGTATGCTCTAAGGACGTAGGTAATACTTATCAAAAATGTATGAAATAAAATAGTGACCAAAGGTTTAGGTGGGTATATCTGAAAATGTAACTATCAAGGTCAGTTTGACAGTGACATTCATGACATGACCGCCTCCACACTTTCACCAAACTCGTTATAGTTCGTTGATGCTTTTGGAAAGGTCCTATTTGACACATTTGTTACAAAACCGGCAATGTACGCGACCGGCTTTAAAAAAGTCACCTCAAAAAAACTGTATTCCACATAATGCACCGATTAAAATAATCGGTTAATGATCGCTGACCTAGCCGATTTGTCTGCCAGAATGCGCCTAATGTCAATTTTATAATGTCACATCCCACCTTAGAGCATACGTCAGGGTTTCGTACGGGAAAGCGCGGGAACGTTTGACGGGATTGACGGTCTTTTCAAACAAATAAAACTAAAAAATATTTAATTGTTGCAATTTGTATATAATTTGTATAAAAAAGGTGTAAATAATCAATATTTCATTGTTGTAAATAAAATAAAACTGTAAATATGGGGAAGAAGAGTGGGCGAAAACGAAAGAAAAAACTTGAAGACGGGAGTGGAGGCGAAGGTGGAGAGTCCGACTTCAGTGATACCTGCTCCACGAAGTCCCTGGAAGAAAAAATGGAAGAGGATAAGTACAAAGATTTTAGAATCCCAAATTATGTTCGGTTTTATCCAGAACAAGGCGGCAATTTCGAATATGTTGTATTCATAGAGAGTACGAAAAGTGACCAACCTATAGGCAACCGTGACATGATGTCATTGGCTAATTGTTTAAAGAGATACAACAAGGGCGTCAAACAATTGCAAAGAATTAACAAACACAAGATTGGAGTAATTTTTGAGCGGCCAGGCCTGGCTAATGCGGCACTACAAAATAAAAAATTTTTGGACGCTTACAGTTTGGCTGCCAGCATCCCTGCGGCGGCCAGCGAGGTAACAGGAGTAATTACACATGTACCAATAGATTTATCAAATGAAATGATTTACTCCGCACTGACTACAACCAAAAATATTGTGAGTATTAGGCGATTCATGAGAAGGTCAAAGATGGATAATGGGCTAATCAAATTAGAACCCACAAAAACAGTTTCAATTACTTTTTCGTGCCCGGTGCTTCCTGAAAGCGTCGATCTCAACAGCTGGCGCTTCGAGCTGCGTCCTTACATTCCTCCAGTGAAGCAGTGCCTCAAATGCTTGAGGTATGGGCATATTGCCAAATATTGCAAGAACTCCGAACGCTGCTCCATATGTGGTGAGTCTCATAATTTTAAATTCTGCTTGAAATCATCTGAAGAAGCCATCTGTTGTCACTGCAAGGGAAATCATGTTGCCATCTCATCACAATGTCCTGTTAAGAAAGAGAAAATACAATTAAATAGAGAAAAAGCTCAAAGCAAAACATATTCTGCTGTATTAAACGAGAAGTCATTCCCTCCTCTGAAACAAAATCCCATTGAAATGCTAGCTTCACTCCTGAATTCTGATCAAATACTGAATATGGTTGTTGAGTCTGTTGTTAAATTGATAACAATGAATAAAACTAATGATACAATTATTTCCACTCAGAGTATTAAAGATACTCTCTTAGAAACAATTAAAAAAAATAAGAAATAAATTATTTAATTTTTTTATGGATATTTTAAGAATAGTTCAATGGAATGCTCAGAGTTTACCTGCACATAAATATTTATTATTAAATTTTTTGCAAGAGTATCAGATTCATGTAGCTTTAGTATGTGAAACATGGCTAAAGCCTCACATTCGTTTTAATATGAAAGGTTATAATATAATTAGATTAGATTCTGGTACAAGACATAATGGTGTAGCCATTTTAGTTCATAATAGTTTACAATTTGCTAAAATAGACACTTCTTTTGATGATTCAATTCAAAATATAGCTGTGCGATTGCAGTATGGCAACAAAGAAATTTCGCTTATGTCCTTGTATAGTCCTGGTAATTGTGATGTTTCATTTTCTAAAATAAAACTTAATAATTTAATTTCTAATTTACCGGGCCCTTTGTTGATTGCCGGCGATTTTAACGCACGGCACACAGCATGGGGTTGTAGTAATATTGATACACGTGGTCGTGATATTCTTGAAAGCATCGACGACAATAACTTGGTTCTTCTGAATGATGGTCAGTTGACAACTGTTGGTTCTAGTAGATGGCAAAGGAATGCTTTGGATCTTACTATGGTATCACCTTCTCTGGCATTGCAATGTGAGTGGTCGGTCCATGACGACCCTATGGGCAGCTATCATTTACCTGTAATTATAAACATCACTATTAGTAATAATAATAATGATTCATCTGATTATCTTACACCTCCTACTTCTTACAATTTTCGTTTAGTAGACTGGCAAAAATATAGCAAAAACGTTGATTACTTATTACAAAATTTTTACATTGATCAAACTAATCCATTAAAATGTTATTCTGATTTGGTTGCGTTATTAGATCTTGCATTGCAGCAGTCAGCTATTATCAGCAATAGGTCTTTCTCTGTTGACCAATCAAATCAATCGGTTAGGAAATTTCAGTCCAGAATCCGCAAAAAACGTATACCACTACCATGGTGGAATAAAAATTGTGCAAAAGCAGTAGAAGATTGTAAAAAGGCATATATTGAGTTTAAAAACAGTCTTACAGAAGAAAGTTTTCTTAAGTTAAAAGGCTACAAGCTGTTAAAAAAATTGTTTTAAAAAAAGAAAGAAACTTAAGTTGGCTTTCATTATGTCAGTCACTAAATAGATCTACACCCATATCTAAAATCTGGAGGATTGCTAAGAGGTTTAATGGTCAACCTGTTTCTTTTAAAAATGTTTATACAGATTGGATTCCAGAATTTCTTAAAAAATATACACCAGATACTGTTGAGGCCCCTTTACAATATGTAAATAGTATTAATCCTGTACGTAATAGTAATTATTTATTAGCACCATTTAATTTTCAAGAATTTAAAAATGCAATTTTTTCACGACGAGATACAGCACATGGCCTCGATGGTATTCCTTATAAAATGTTAAAACATACTACAGATAATGCCAAAAATATCATTTTGAAAGTTTATAATTTGTTGTGGTCTACCTCTGCCATACCTCTGGATTGGAAAAAGGATTGTCTGGTTCCTATTCTAAAACCGAACAAAGATAAAACCAAAGCAAATTCATATCGGCCAATAGCTTTAACATCATGCATGGGAAAAGTGTTTGAACAACTTCTTAAACAAAGGCTTGAATTCTTCATTGAAAGTAATCATCTTTTACCTTCAAATCAGTTTGGTTTTCGTAGGGGTAGATCCTCTAGAGAGAGTATAGCACATCTTCAACTTGACATTTTTGATTCTCTCAAACAAGATAATGTTCTTATTGGTGTCTTCTTCGATGTCGTTGGTGCTTTTAATAATGTGAATCACCATATTTTAGCTGGTGAACTTCTTTCTCTTGGTATTCCTGAAAAATTGGTTAATTGGATTTTTGAATTTTTGCATGGTCGTGAGGTTTATGTGAAATCAAATAATCAGTTAATTGGACCAAGATATTCATACAGGGGTGTGTGTCAAGGGGGCATATTATCCCCATTGATATATATACTATATGTACATAAATTGAACTACATATTAGGTCCACAAGTAAAAAATTTGCAATTTGCTGATGACTTAGTCATTTACTTCTCTGGATCTGATATTCGACAAGTATCCTCTATAGTTAATTCTGCTCTTAAAAAATTAAATAATTATTTCAGTTACCTAAACTTAGATGTAAGTCCAGAAAAGTCTAAAGTTGTTGTGTTTGGTGAATGTGATTTTGATGTTGATATTGTATATAATAATATTAGTCTGCCATTGGAAAGTGAAGTCAAGTTCTTGGGTGTCATATTTGCTAATAACCTTTCTTGGAATAAATATATAGAATATTTGCTGGGTAAAGCCTATAAGGCATTCAATGTCATTAAAAGTTTATCAAAAATTGATCCTAAAATTCTATTAATGTTGTATAAATCAATTGTGAGGAGTCATTTTGAATATGGCTTTTTTTGTTTTGGGTCTGATCCCAAATTAGTAAAAAAATTAGATATCCTGCAGAATCATAATCTGAGATGCATTACTGGTGCTATGAAGACTACTCCCATTAACTCTTTGCAGGTGGAATGCAATATACCTCCACTTCAATTCAGATTCAAATTTTTAAAATCAAAGTTTTTGTTAAAACTACTTTCACTGTCTACTCATCACCTACTCAGAAAAATTGAATTTCTCTATACAACATATTCTCCTTTGAATGTACCCCGAATCCCCTATCTGTTTCATGACTTCTCGGATATCGTAGAGTTCAATCAGCAGTATAACATTCATAAAACTGAGAATAATTGGATATGTTACACAGGATCTTATGATACACATTTTTGTGACCTGAATATCCACATTCACCCTGATTTAAAGAATAAAGAAGAAGTATATGAAATTACTGATAATTTCCCTCAACATAGACATATCTATACAGATGGTTCCAAAAATAATGATAATGTTTCGATGGCTGTTTACATACCTTATTTGAAAACGGGTCATGGAATTAAACTCCCGGGCCAAATGAGCATATTTTCCGCGGAGTGTCTTGCTATTCTTGCTGCGCTACAGTTTATTGAGGAGAACACCCAAGAATGCACTCAATGGTTAGTCCTAACAGACAGCATGAGCTGTCTCAAAGCTTTGCAAAATACCAGATTTGATACCGGATGTAACTATATTCTACAAGATATTAAAACAACCTACTTCAAGCTCAAAAGTAATAATATTGATATAGTTTTTATGTGGGTTCCGTCGCATATTGGAGTATCTGGAAACGAAAATGCCGATAAGTTAGCTAGAGCCATTACAAATGACGCCGCAAATGTCAACATTGACATTAAAAATGTTGCTATACCGTACTCTGATTTACTACCAAGACTTAAACTTTTGTCAAAACAAGACTGGGGGGGTATTACAACCTCTTAAAACTTGCCAGGTTTATGAATTGCTATAGTTACATCTCTTTCTCGCTGTATAGCAAATAAAAGAGATAGATTGATAACCAGTCAGAAAACTGCCAGGAAATAAGAGGTCATAATACGGGGGCAGGTCCACTCATTGGCAAGAAACTCTAACAGTAAAAGGAACTTGGTATGCGAAGATTAATAATGTTCTTGGCTGTCGTCCTTGGTTCACAAAATCAGCAGAATACCATAGCAGAAAGTTTTATACTATCCTAACACGCCTGAGATTTGGACACTGTCGATTTAACTCACATTTACATAGAATGCGTATTATCACATCTCCAACATGCACTGAATGCAATTTAGGTGTGGATCAGACTCTTAATCATATATTTTTTGATTGCCCTGCTTACAACATTCAGAGATTAGTCCTGGTAGACAGATTATTAGAAATATATAAGACATCTAATAGCATCCCGCGCGACATTCAAGACATTCTCACAAATCCTGAAACTTATAAGGATTTATACAACTTTGTTGTATCATCGGATTTGGAACTATAAACATGGATAAGACTTTGAAGATTTATATCACACTGAAGATGACAAGGACAATGGAATAGGAAGTGGCTACGGCCTTATATAACCCGGACACAGAAAAAGAAAATTGAAGAAGTGGCTTTGGCCTTACATTACCTGGACACGGAGAAAATAATAATTAAAGAAGTGGCTTTGGCCTTACAAAACTCAATTACAGAAAAATGAAATCTAGAGGCTGGAATTCTTGTAGTTGAAATTATTTTAAATAAGACAATGGCTGTATGGCTCTGCCTTTGCCTTTCCCAACTGACGGGAAGAAGATATTAAAAAAAAAAAAAACAAATGAAGTTGTTTGAGGTTATATCTCGCGCTCTTATTTATAAATTAAAATCATTTTAAATTAAATGGAAGCTGCTACTGTACAATCCAAAAAAGCTATCAATAAAGGAAAGCTCAAGAAAACCATTAAAAATGTTCTATGCCGTCCGGATCCCTTATTCTGGTAAGAAGTTAAATTTGGTAAATAACTTGGTGTTTTGATTAGAGTTGAAAGAAGAGATTATTGGGTTACTCCCTTCTGTTTATATTTTAGTAGCTTTTATGAATCTTTACACTTACAGGCCTTTAATAAGTGAGGAACATAAGCAGCTATTGGAAAAGAATCTCAAGAAATATGTGGTGGAAATACCAGATTTTGAAAAGCTCCATTGGAATGAGCTAAAACTGATTCCAAAAGAGAAACGACCAAAGCCACCGAAATTAAAGTATGTTAATGGAACTAAAGCATTCACCTATTTAAATGTATTTCAATAACATTTAACCAAACCAAAAAATAAAAATAATTAGCACCAGAGAAGATAAGAAAACAAAAGAAATCGTAAACAATTGCCGCCCTCATGCGGCTGGCTCGGCGTTGACGGAATGGCTTAAAGCCGATCCGCTTAAGCTATTTTTAGCTGGCCTCATGCGGACGCATCGGCGTCAAGGAATTAACTTGCTTTGCTTTTTTATTGTTGATTGTCTCAAAATGATACCTATTACTTTTTTTTATTTACAGAAGGGTGGATGGTCTATTGTTTGGGATATCAGAATGCTGTAATGCGGTGAAATCTAACCAATGTGCAGCTGTTTTAATCGAGGCATCTGTCAATCCCAGACTTATAGTTCAACCTATTCTAGAAGCATGCATAGAGACAAGAATACCGATTATTTGTGTTAGTGATTTGAGGATAATCTGTTCTAGAAATTTTCACATACCAACCAGCTGTCTTGGCCTAAAAAGTGGTTACCTCACAGAGCTTCAAAGTGTGGTTTTAGAAATTGCTAAAAGTCATGAACTCCCACAAAATAAAGTGCCACAAACTGTAGAACCTACTGAAGTTATATTACCAGAACCACCTGTTGATTGTATTGAAAATGAGACAACCTTGTTTTCATACCTTTACAGAACAGACAAAAAAACTAGAGTATTTGTGCCATCAGAACAAATAGGACAGCTCTCGAGTGACTTACGACAATTCCACAGTCAAGATTTCATAGAAATCAAAGGAAAACCTAGTGGACTAAAAGATAGAAATTCCTATATGAAAATGATTGTGAAGAGAATATCAAATAATCCAAAAAGAGCAAAATCACAAAAGGGAGATATTAAAAAACTGGTGTAAAGATAAAGACACTTTATTACAATTATAATTATTCCTAATATGTCAAAAAAGACATGTATTATGTTAAGCATCCCTTAAGGAATGTAAATAATACACAGAAACACAGGCTCACAGGTCTTTATGTTTCTGCATACTCGAATCAAGTTTTACCAAACTTTCTTCTATCAAACATGAATTGGTAAAAATTGATAATATTAATTAGACGTATTCATGCAATGCTCCATAAAATTTTAACTATACAATATTTTATGGAGTATAGCATGCAAGTAGATATATTTATCTTACATTTCAATTGATGCATTGCATTTATAGTTTTTATACAGTTCAATTTAATAAAAATCAAACAACAAATTGTGTTTAACATTAAACACTTAATTATAATGACTATTAGTTCATGATATCTGGCCGTTTTTCATAAAGAATATACTAATAACAAATGACCATGTTACATGAAAAACATATACATAAATATTGTTAGGATAGATTTACTACAAAAGTTACAGTAGGCCCTAATCGCGATAGTATAATATTACAAAATATTTACAGTATTTGAGTATATAAAATAAAATACCATAATTATGCTGAGAGTGGACAATTAATTATTTTACTTAAAACAACATACATATTATTTTATAATCTAAATAGTTACTAGCTCTGTTAATTTATAACGACGTAAATTAGGTACACAGTACCAATATTGATGCCATTTACTTCATAAAATAAAACAGTTTTTGCTAGCATTTCATGCTTAAACTTGATCACTGGAATAGATTTATAATACATAAGGAGAAAAGTCTTAAAATCTAAATTGGTTATGGTTAAGTTGGTATAGCGCACCAAGCAAATTTATAACGTTTACTTATACTTACATAATGAGGAGTTTGTACACTGTTAAGATTGTCTCGTCTAAAATATATTTAACTAGCGATATAGCATTATATGCATGTAACTGTAGAAATATATAATTAAACATACTGAAATTGTACAATGTATCTAAAATATTTTTTTCAGCAATGAGAATTTACATTGTCAGCCATTTTTATTGGCACTAGATATATTATGAAGCTTAAACTTGTCTTAACTTTAACATGAAAGTAATGTTAATATTCTCCTTAACAGATCCAAATTAATAATCAAAAATGTGAAATTATACATTTATAATCAAAAATGTGAAAATATGGACTGGCATTGAATATAAAATCCAATTTTATTTAAAAAATTGGAAAAATTCATACCATCAATCCATTCGGTCGGGGCTTTGTACGATAGTCGTGGGTCATGGACATCAATCAATGTGGAAGGTGCCTTGGAAGTTGCGCTTCGCTCGGTCTGTATCTCGCTAGGATGATAGCACACATTGTTTGCGCGTCTGTCTCCTCGGGATACATAGCCATCGCTTCACCAACTTGAGCTTCAGGGAAAATGCCGGTCAGGTGGAAGTGCATACGGCGTCGCGCGTCCCAGTGTTGTAAGGCCCCTTCGGAAGCACACGGCGACATCTGCACACCAGCTGCATTAGTCACCCCGACAGGTGCAGAAGCGACTCTTGCAGCTGCCGTATGCGAAAGTCGAGGGTCACACGCCGGATTCAGAGTCAGTTGCCGTGCGAGCTTACGATGTGAATTCACTTCGGGCTGCGGCATAGGTTGCTGCATCGGAGACATTTGCGGCTGAGAAGGACCAGCTAATTGCATTTGCGCTCTTTCAAAATGCGTGGTGAGAGCGGTATCCGCTAATCTAGGAGTAGCCGAATGTGCGCGTGCTAAGGGACGTTTGCTGTCTGACGGTCGACCGCCTGGCGGCAAACTGACTGTGTGTAGTTCACGCGCTCGAAGTGCCCTTGCTGCACTTTCGGAAAGTCTTTCTGCTACAGACTTGTGTGGACGGCCCGCGCGTTCTGGGTGATGGTACTTGCATTTATTTCCATATGTGCATTTTCTGCCGTAAGGGCAAGCAGGCGCGCGTGAGGGAGGTGCTCGGAGGAAAGCGTCTAGGGTGGGCCCAGACCGGCCTAGTGGATCATCAGGTGGCATAAACCGGTCGTTTACGAATGAGTACATTAGAATGCGCTCTTCGACGACTTTGCGGAACTCTGGGCTCTCAGCGGCGAGGTCGCGGTAGTTGTCGTTTGAAACCACTATTCCGTCAGTTTCAGCGGCCAGTTTCAGAATATATCTGTCATCGTAACAGATAAGGCGTTTCCCACCAACGAGTCTGCTCGGTGTGTACACAAGTACTCGTTCTCGTTCCAGTCGTTCGAGAGCGTCGCGGTCGGCGACGGGGTTGTCCGGTCTAGAAGCTTCTTTACGCCATTTAGGCACAAACACTGTTATATCCTTATGACCGCGGGAGCGGAACCAATCCACGCATATTTCTATACCCCGGCAGGAGAATACTTCTTTGTTGCCATGACTGTAACAAATTAATCGAGTTAAAGAAAATGTGCTCTAGTTGATCTTTTTTAGACTGTGTATTTTATGGAAATAGTTTGAAACCTTTAAGTGATAATGATAACATACTCATTAATTAACTGCTTGTATTAATTAAGAGTTCTAAGTGATCGCGAGCTTAGATCGATGAAAACATTTTGTCTAACAGTATGATCCACGTCCTAACTTACCTCATAGCGACGTTGCTGCCATCTATAACGATGTGCCTGAACGCAGCACGGTCGGGTGTCGGGTCGTGCTCCGTCGGCGGCGGCGGCGACAGTGCACGAGGCGGCTGCTTCGCCGCCAACTTGATCAACTCGGCGAGGAGCTCATTGCGAGGCGGATCCGGACCCAACCGCATTAAAGCTGTCCGCGCGAGACGCTCTGAATACCCAAGCTTTACCGCAAACTCGATCTTCGCCTGAAGAATAACAGAAGCATTTATAAAACTCTATGGAATTATATAGAGGAGTGTTAGATATTTACAATGGTGTTAAAGGTACTCTGAACTTTCCAGCCGACTTTCACGATTAAGCTTGGGGCCTAGATCAGCTTTTGACTCTATTGCTGTCTCTTGACAGGTAGCCATTCTTAAGAGTGGAAGTTGATTAATCCATAGATGACAAACAAAGGGAACGGAAGTATCCTTTGAAAATGGGACACCGAAGAGAGGAAAGCAAAGCGACAAAGACACTTGAAGTGGGTCTAAAAGCAGACGTTTCTCACCTGGTTCGGCTGTGGCGGAGCAAGTGTGACATACTCGGCGAACTCCGCAGCAAGTGTGTCCGAAGGCGTGCGCGAGGCGGCGCGGTGAGCACTCTCGTCCTCACACTCAGAGTCATAGCTAGAGTCCTCGCCGCGCTCACCAGCCCATCCCAACGATGACTCGACATATTTCTAAAAAGATAAATCAGCATTAATGATTTTATGCGTAACAATAGAACCTAAGCGCGTGTTGATGAGGGTCTATTTAATGCTCTCTAATAATATGAATATAAAATTCTCTTGTCTCTAACTAAAGAATTAATTCGTTAGTATCACATGAAAAGTCATATTCTATCTAATCCAACATAATGAGATTAAACACACTTAGGACGCTTCGTTTAATTTAATAGATGACACTGACAAATTTGTTACTATGGACTATGGTAGTTGTATGCACGTCGCCGTCGTCGTTGACCGTTCGTTAATGTTGGTTTTATATTATAGAGCTTAGGTATTTGAGTAGGTACATCCTGTTGACTATAATATAATAAAAAGTTAAATTGATTACATAATCGTGACAAAATAAACCGATCTTAATGAAACTACCCAAATTTTAAGAAGTTAATAACAAGTCCGGATGTCATTTTAATCTTATACAATGTAAATTTTTGATAAATATTATATATTTCACACAAACGGCGGCGCCGGCGCAGGACAGGGTCATCAGGGCGTCGAAGCGGATCTACGGATGATCATTGACCTTTAACGTGTGCGCAACTGTTGACTGTACCGGTTGTAGTTCATTATTTCACGAAAATCTATAGTTAAGCTTGTCATGTTTACGTTGTAATATAAATAAGAGATATCGATCTAACATTCTCCTGCATACTTGTACAAAAATATTGCTTAGTCATAGCAAACATCCGTGTAGAGACCTAGTTGACTGCGTGCCTGAAAACGCTTAGGTATACCGTATAGCGGTTATAGTTTGGATTATAGTGAACGCTTATTCGGATGGTATAGGCGAGTTAGTAGGTCTCGATGGGAGCCACATCCGGGCGCGAGTACGGAAGCGCCTCGCCTAGCTGCCTCCGCGCAGACGGATACGACTTTCTAAAAAATATGGTGCGCGAAAACTGTCTTTATTAGAACTACGCGCCGATCTGTTTTAGAATAGAATAAATGTTTATTTGGTACAATTAAGTACATTAAAATGAAACTAAAAAAAAACAAAAAATAACAGTCTAGGTACCAAATAGGCCTCTACTCAGTAGAAGCCGTAGCAACGTATGTCACCACGGCACTGGTTTTCTGCAGATGCCTGTAGAGGGTAAGTTGCAAGGCACTAGGCAAACAACTCTTACCAATTAAATAAATAAAATAAAATTCAATCAAAATAAGACAAAAAAAATATTTAAAAGAACATCAGAGCATACGTTTTACTACAGTTTAGGGTGCTTGTCTCAATAATGGTAATATGATCTTACTTAAAACTTATTCAAAATTATAATTATTTATTTATTTAATGTCCTCCTAATTAATTATGTGTTGACTAGCGACCGCCCGCGGTTTCACCCGCGTGGTTCCCGTTCCCATGAGAATATCGAGATAAAAAGTATTCTATGTTTTAATCTAGGCTATCTACTATCTCTGTGCCAAATTTCAAATCCGTTCTGTAGTTTTTGCGTGATTGAGGAACAAACATCCAAACCCACAAACTTTCACATTTATAATATTAGTAGGATAATGTTAGTCAAATTCATCCTAATGTATTAAACTATTAGCACAGAATATAATAATAAGTAGGTAATAGTATTCGATAAAAACGAATGTATTATAACAAATTCAACAACATCCTACTTCAAAACCACAGCTCAGTGTTTATTATGTAAGGATAATAGCCTGTAGCCTACTTCATCATATTTAAATAAACCGTGTTTGAGTAGACGTTAAAACAAAAAACGGAAATGTCTTTAGGGCACACCAAAATTGGTAAACGAACTAACTAAACGGTGTAAGTTGCATTTTATTGTCAATTAATATTATGAATGTATGATGTATTTTTTATTTCAAGTCCGCCTGGCTAGCTACCACCCTCTTACCTAAGTCTGACGCCATAACAACAATTTTTAAAAATTGATGTCTTCCAGCAGTTAGAGGTAAGATAGCTAGTTTCTCAGTGATGAGGATTCCGGGTGTAGTGCGATTCCACCCGTCACTTAACATCAGGTGAGGTGAAGGCCAAGCACTATACCATTGTGCATTTAAAAAATCCATTCGTGCTAAAAATCATATATGTTTAAGAATGTTTGAAAAATGTAAGTACAGTCGAGTTCATAAATATATTGACAGGGCCAATGGTTCAAAAAATTGTAAGCAATAAATTGATCATAAATATCTATGCAAACTTAGACATCAATAATATGTGAACATATAACGGTTCGTTAATATATGACGGCAGTGCAGACTATTGTCTGCACTAAGATATTATTATATCTGACTACTCTTCTCAGCAAAAATATCGATACACTCTAAATTTCAATAATTTCTGCACAACCAAGGATTCATAAATATATGTGCATCTGAATTATTGAACTTTATGTCCTTTAACATTTGACTTATTTTTGATTGCCTTTATGAAAGTTCTGGCAACGTTGTCAAGGAGTTGTATTATTTGAATAATTAGGTTTTAGGAAATCTTAGGGTTAATGCAGATTATATTTTTCTACACTTTTATTCAGATGGTTTTAAAAACTACGTGTGCAAAGAAGTAATTTGATATTTATTTTGTTCTTAATAAAATCTAACATTTTAAAAATAAAATAATATGCAAAAGCATACTCAAAATTATGAAATTATTGATGCTAAATTAACCAACAAAAATGAAATCAAAAGTAGTGAGGTAAGAACGAAACAAAACAGGGGTCTACAATTTTTGAGGTCTGTAGGTACTAGCAAAGTCATCGAAAATAAACTATATGTTCATAGGTTTATAAATATTCCAAAATATTCTACAATGGTAATTTTTAATTTTCAGCCCACCAAACTATTTTCTTAAATACTGGCACCAACCTAAAAAAAGTGTAGGTAGGCCCCTAATCTATTCCGCACCTAAATGCATAGATATTTATAAACTTTACTTTGCACTCGATAATATGAACAACGGACTGCGCCTAATTTTTTTAATCTGTATCTGTAATAATTGACAATATTGCTGTCACATACTTATGATGACAAAGATTGTTTACAATTTTATGATATCTAAAAAGTCAGTTTACATGGGTAACATCAGGCACATGAGCCCCAAAAGTGTATAAACATAATTCTGTTAATAAACACTTTATGTTACTAGAATCATAAAAGAGTAGCAACAAATTTTTTTTAACTCCTTCATTTAGCTTTAATTAATTATTGAAAAAAACAAAAGCATATCAATGAAACGGACATCTTTTTTAGCGATTTCACAAGTCTCCCCTGAGTATATTTGTTCTGTGGCACAAGTGATTGCGACAAAAGCGTTTTGTTACATGCGGCATATGCACAGATTTTCCGTTTGATCTGGTTCCAACTCGTACATTGTAGTGCTAATCTGTATCACTATCGCAGCTAACGAAACGTATTGTCGTGAAACTGGTGTTGCTATTTAGTGTCGGGGCTACCAAAAAAAAAAACTTTCAAACGTAAATATAACTCTTAAAACATAAATCTTCGTAAAAATCTGAATATTTTCTATGACTTACTGCCTACATTTTGAAAAAAAAAACAGAAACGTTATACATTCTTTGGTTTTTTTCTATGGGACTCTGCCTGATGTCCTTTCAAAGGTAATTTTAATACCCACCTAAATCCCCAACCACCCCATCAATACCCATCTAAATAAAATTGAGTAAAGCTATGTTTACAATTAGAATTTTGACAGCACCAACAGGGTTACCAGTATAAGTTTTTATAAATAATTTTATAATTCCTCGTGTAAACTGACATTTTAGACAGACTATAGCGCAAAGTTGTCAGATATCTATGAAATTTGACATTGCATAGATATTTTTGATTCATGAATGTGCTCAGATATTAGGGAACTCGACTGTACCAAGCAATCAATTTTACATTATTAAGTAGGTTTGGCACCTTTTAATGTGCCAGCCAGAAAGGACACTTATAATTATTATTATTTAATGTCAAACATTTATCAAGATTAAGTACTTATTTCAAGATGTAGGTAATTGCTCAAAATATGTTTAAGTAGGAACTATCACACGTGTGAAAATCAACCAGCATTAACATTGAATTTGTATTAAAACTAGAGTGACTCGTAGCACTTAGCATGCATAGCCAAGGCAACTGTAAATTCTCATTCACTGACGTGACAAGATCCATTTGAATCAGTTCTATTTTAATAGACAACAATCTAGCCGACTATAGTACCGCCGCATCAGTTTCCTCATTACGAATAAGAGTTTAGAAGCAGAAAAACCATTGGAATATCCCGGAGCTTGATGGAGATGCCCAATCAAGTTTAGGCGTTAAATTAGCACAACGTTTTCCTCGCCTGTTTATTCGATCTTTTAACTGACTACAAAAGCTATAAAATAGTGACGTTATTCTATTGTGACCTACGCCAATTTTGAAGGTCAAGTTTATCTCGCACATCAGTCAAATCGATGGATTTGGTAGACATTTGCTTTTGAAGGCTGTAGGCAATTTATCAGTCTAACGTAGACTGTTGTTGGAGTTCCGCTGTTGCTTTCATTTATACAGGCTTTTGTCAATATCCGGTTTTGGATACCATTATCATCAGGGATTATATTAACGTTCAAAATGTGTTTGCTCATTACCACGATTCAAGACGAACTGCCACGTTTTTAAAGAGAGATTATTCCGTTTAGCAAAATCTGGATAATTCAAATAATTGAAAAAACAGACCATAATTTTTATTTATTATTAATTAGTCACGTATCTTAATTATATAAATTGAGTTGAATACAAGCAACTATTGTGAAACATTTCTTAATACCTTCTGTTTGTTTTTGTTTCACATTTCGGATGCATAATATAAATCGTCTTCGGTTACCATTGTAGTACATATTATCAAAACGGCGCAAGCAGTATTCCAATCCAAAGAAATAATGTTTGAAATAATTAATGCTATCGTTTGAAATATCTCTTCCCTACCAAATGTTCGCAAACCGTTTCCGTTGGATGCTTAGATTAAAAAGGTTGGATGACGTCAATGTCTCTTGGTTGGACTAGTTGAACTTTCTGATAAAAGATGCATTAGATTTTCTTTTGCGTATATAGCGTTTGACGTGCGATCTTCGTAAATAACAAAACAAAACAATCGGTCGACGAAACCAAGCAAACAGCTAAACGGATTTAGATTACATCGTCGTCTACATGGCTGATAAAACGAGCGTGTACAATTAGTTCCGTTTGTAGAGGAGAAATTCTGTCGCACATTTGTGGGAGATAACGACAACCAATAGGGAGAGGGGATCGGGCCTACGTCGGCGTCGCGCCATGTGGCGTCAATGCCGACCAGGATGCGCACGCGACACACATAACACACAAATAACATGCACACCAAATACTTTACATACGTAAACAGAGGGCGCTTTATGAAATTAACTATGTTTGCATGACAAGGATTGGGTTGGGATTGATGTTGGATCTGAATTTGTGATAGCGATCCAGGTAGGGAATGTAATTTTATAACAACTGTTAAATAACAGTTAATTTCATGTAGCGGTGCGCGTGATGTACTAAGTAAGTAGGTACGTGACACTTACATGAACCTTGAAACTTTTCGGTCGCCCATGCAAAGTCACTCTCACTGTGTCCATAAAAAGTCTAACCACAACATTGCGCGTTGACCGAATGAATTACCTATCTGTTTAATTAAGAGTTGTTCGAAAACCAACTTTGATAGCAGCTGTTGTTATGATTCAGTGCATTGACGCAAATATAGTCCTAGTTATGTTAAATAGGTAAATATCTAGTCTTAAGTAGATTATTTTATTTGTGTAACCTAGGGTTTTCGGGTACCCGGCCTTTTTTCATACCCGGGTATCGGGTATTATTTATTTCAATACCCGGGAATACCCGGGTACCCGGGTATCTTCAAATACAAATAAAACTTCACATTTTTCATGTCTTTTGCTCAACTAAACATACACACCGTTAAATTTTAATCGTTTAAAACTTAAAATCCCTTTATATGAGTGTTCCACTAATGAAAATAAATATAATATTTTTGCTAGAGAGATATGGATGTTCCCTCAATAAAGTAACTAAAGTAGGGCAATTTAGATCACATGACACATCTGACATCTGTTAGTCCTTAGTGTTATTGATCGAACTAAATCGTAAATTTGCTTTCCTTGTGATTTTCACAACAATTAATATTTACTTATTATTAACTGAAAAAAGTGCCTTTAATAAAATAAACATTATGTGCCCGCCGTTAAAAGATTACGTTGTTAAATTTTGATGAAGTGTTAAATGTGATCTATTAAATTGACCCTACTTTAGACAGCTAAAACATTGTGTTAGTCATTAAGATCAAGTATTAGTATAGGGAATATTTTTGTACTTTTTCGAACCATGTATCTTTGGCAAAAAAAAATGTTTTATTCGTAGAAAACCCACTTTATGGAATTTAATCGATTGGTTAGACAGTGTATTTATCAAGAATAAGAAAAACAATTAGGTACTCCCAGCAAATATCTGTCTAAAAAAAACATAACATAAAAAAATCCGTTTTCGGAAAGATGGTGTTCTCGTATTTCGACTGTTTTCGACTTGCCTTTTTTTTTAAAAGTTGTTCAGATGGTTAAAGAAATACTTTAGAAAAATCGCGCAGACATATTAACAGTGACAAAAGCTTATTATTAATGTAAAATAGAAAAAGAACAATAAAAGTTATTGGTTTATTATCTTTCATGTTGTCCTGTTAAGTTAATGAAACTAGCTTTTGAAAATGCCAAGGAATTAAGAGAATGATTGGACAGCCTATCTGTAAAAGTGGGTTTTATCGATTATAGGGCTTTGTGCAGCAGATTTAAATTATGAATGCTGCTATAGACGGTAAAATAAAATATTTTTCATTATACCCGGCCAGTACCTAACACACCTTCGTTTTGCCGATGATATAGTCCTTATGGTTGAGACCAAGGAAGACCTGAACATAATGCTCGAAGATCTCCGTAGTGCTTCCCAAAGAGTGGGTCTCAAGATGAACATGGATAAGACGAAAATTATGTCAAATGCCCATGTTGTACCCTCTCCAGTTCATGTTGGGAACACTACTCTTGAAGTTGTTGACCACTACGTATACCTAGGACAGGCAGTCCAGTTAGGTAAGTCCAACTTTGAGAAAGAGATCTCTCGTCGAATCCAACTCGGGTGGGCAGCATTCGGGAAGCTTCGAAAAATCTTCGCGTCCGATTTACCTCAGTGTCTCAAGACGAAAGTCTATGAACAGTGTGTGTTGCCAGTGATGACTTACGGCAGTGAAACGTGGTCGCTAACTATGGGTCTCATAAGGAGGCTCAGGGTCAGCCAGCGTGCAATGGAGAGAGCCATGCTCGGCGTTTCCCTGGGTGATCGAATCAGAAACGAGGAGATCCGCAGGAGAACTAAAGTAACCGACATCGCTCGAAGGATTGCTCAGCTGAAGTGGCAATGGGCAGGACACATAGCGAGAAGAACTGATATCCGTTGGGGCGGAAAGGTTCTGGAATGGCGACCGCGCACTGGACGACGCTCCGTGGGTAGGCCCCCGACAAGGTGGACCGACGATCTGGTGAAGGTCGCGGGAAGCCACTTGATGCGGGCAGTGCAGGACCGATCGTCGTGGAAATCCTTAGGGGAGGCCTATACCCAGCAGTGGGTGTCGTGTGGCTGATATGATACCCGGGTTTTTCATCAATTATTACCCGGTTCCAAATTCTCTTGTATACCCGGGTATACCCGACCCGGGTACCCGGGTCCGAAAACCCTAGGTAACCTTAGTCATGTACGAAAAATTTTATAGTTTCTAAATGGGCGAATCTTCATGGTTTTATTACTGCCCAGCCCCCCTACTCAAATGGCCACTTTTCTATTCGTTCGCCAACTTAAAAATAAGCCAAAAAATCTAAATTACGTGTCGTGTAGGTAATAGGTTGTCAATTCCATACAATACAACAATGTCTGTGATTAACATAAACTTGTGACGTGTGACTTGATCGTCTAATTGCTTATTTTTAAGCTTTAAGTTAGCGAAATAGAAAATTGGCCATTTGAGGGGGGCTGGTCTACAAGACATTAATAAAAACATGTTTACAAGATTAGCTTAATCTGTAACATCTAGTAACATTTAAAACTTTCACATTTGGGTATTGACAAATGTTGGTTACAAAACAATCTCAAGTTGTCCTCGCTTTGACAATTGGCACATGGTTAACTCGATGTAACGTAACACTGTGTTAAGGCGGCTCTTGGTGAAGTGACAGCTAATGATTTGACTCCCCTCACCCTGCCACCCTCTACATTACTTCGCGAGTCATTTATTAGCGACATCTATTAAAAAATTTGAAAAACTAAGATGTAATTTATTACCGACATCTATTAAAATTTTTGAAAACTAATGCGTAACCTACACAAAGCTTGGCCAAAATTCACGGACCATAGAAAGTTGGAGACACGGCAGCATGGCATTGTTAAAATATTAAATTTTAATTTTATGTAGGTAAATTGAAGGTAAATTGTTTTATAAAAAAACAAGAAATCAGCAATGTTCAATCAATCAGCCGCAATTTTTATTAAAATTAAATTATGTATGAAGTCAAGTCTGTTTCATGTTTTAGTTATTTTACTGTTTTTTTGAAGTGAAAACTTCTTTAGCGGTGTTGTACGCTTTTTGTAATGGGGAAAAAATGCTAAACTCGCGTCAGTAAGAATCACGTGGCTGATAGAAAATGCATAAGACGGATGTGACGGATGGAGAGTAGACAGCTGGCGGCGGAAGTATCCCCTACTTTCAAGTGTAATCTCTTTCTACGGGGCGCGTTGAAAATGGCGGCGCATCATTTTAAGACGTAAACACTTGTGTCACCAGCAACGCACTAATTTTGAAAATGGAACTAATAGCAGCGATCTCTTCGATGATGATAAGTCAATACTTATTTATACTCTGTGACTATAAGTTTAAATCGTAGAATACGTGCATGTAGAAATTAAAAAGGCCACTGGCGCAAAATCTTTAGAATATTTCTCTAATTACAAACTGATTGAATTGTGTGACTGTATAGTAACAGGAAAGAAATAATTTTAATCCTTTGCCGCTAATTTCAAAATATCAAAAATGCACAACGTTAATATTCAAGTTTCCACTTCTGCCGGCACTCCCGGAGTGCCAACCGATTTTTTCACATTTTGCATAGTAATTATACTCGTAACTAGGTACGTCTTATGTCATGCTCACTTTAAACATTTCTGCGGTGGTGTCGTGTGAGGCGGGTCGTTACGTTCCCTCAAATATGGTTGAGCGAAACGATGGCTGGTTCATGCGTCATGCTCGTGAACGGATGCTGCCAGTGGGAATGGGTCTGCTTCTGAGTACCGATCTTAACGCATATTGAATTGTAAGAATTGCGTTTTTTTCATTATTATTTTTTATATCTTGTATCAAGTATTTTTTGGTAAATATTGCCTACTTAGGAGTAGCAGACAAAGTGATTTCCCAACTAGTTGAAAGTTATTTACTCTCACAATTACCTATCCATTATATAGTAGGTAATTAACTTCAACCTACCTATTGCGTGTAAACTTCTGTTAATTATTGTGTAAATGACCTCACTTTAAATGTGGAGGTCATTTTTAAATGTTGACCACTGTATGAAATATACAGGGACAAAAAGCAGCCCTTGACGAGTTTCTTGCCGGTTCTTCTCGTTACAAGGTCTCCCGCTTAGGGTTTGCGAACCGATGGCGTAGCTTCTATGACATTCACAAGTGCTTGTAACAGCCTAGACTCTGAATAAATGATTTTTTGAATTTTGAATTTTTTGAATTTATTTCAAAGGTTTTTTTATAGTGATTGCGTCGCGCGTAGACTATTGTATGGCATCATTGAAATGATGGTGTTAGTTCCTTTTCCAAATAATTTTAAAAGATCGTTTTTTTCGGAAAGGAAGTATTTTGATTATCTACTTACTACATTTTTCGTGTTTTTCAATTCAATTCAAATGCATTTACTAATTTTGTTGACAACTACATTTTGTTTATTGATTGTGTAATATATTGGTATTTGTTGGTAAAATAGGTATACGCAATAATAAACATTATCACCAGAGGAGATTAATATTTCTGGTAAGTATAGTAGGTACTTTATAATCTAACCACTACGAAAAAAATATCATAGAATCTAAAACCTATATCGATTGACGAAGTTTGAGGCCTGAAATCACGACCGTTTAAAAGATTTCAATAATATAAAATATTTTTTATAAATTATGAAGTTGGATAAACAACAGTAATATGAAAAAGCTTTTGACGTAAGTAGGTACTAAACAAAACAGGCTAACTTTTTTAAGTTGGTGTGCGTTCACTGCGTCTAAATAGTAATAAAAATTAGAGAGTGAGATTCCATGCCTCATTTAATACCACGTCATTTTTCATCTGCAAAAATAACTTTGTTTTTCATAGAGTTTGCATAAATGACAAAGTTATATTTGCGGTTTTGGAAAATATGTTATATCTCTAAAAATAATTAATATATCTCATTCAAACCAATTTTAGTTGAAAGTGTTTATTAAGATCTACAGCATACATTTTTTTAGATTTTTCACTCTCTTATTTTAAAAGTTAGAGGGGTAAACACACATTTTACCACTTTGGCAGTGTATATCTTTCATACGGTTGACTTTGAGAAAAATAGTCTTAGAAACCTCAATGTCATTTTTAAAGACCTATCTATAGACAATAGACACCCCGCACGCATAGACGAAAAAATTTTTTTCAGTTTCAGTTCCATGTATGGGGATAATAATCTTAATAAAATAAAGGGATTTATATATTTAAGATAATAATCTTTTATTTTTGTGTAAACATCGTAATGCGGTTCACAGAATACATGTACCTACCAAGTTTTAACTGTGTAATTCTAATAGTTTTGGAATAAAATGGCTGTGACATACGAATGGACAGACAGACAGACAGACAGACATGACGAATCTATAAGGGTTCCGTTTTTTGCTTTTAGGCTACGGAACCCTAAAAACGTGCTAATAATCCAGAGCCTGTAGCCAAATGTCACATTAAAATTTTCGCTATCACTTCACTCCGAAAAATGTATGAATTAAGACTATAATCCTTACATTTTTCGTTTGATTCTTAAATTCGATTACTTACTTACATTAACATATGATTTTAAAATTAGATTTTTAACGAAACCTTAAGAGCAGGTTCACATGACAAGCGCTTAACGCGAGTTTTGATAAAGTGCACGTTGAACGCTGCGCTAGCGCTCGACTGTTGTCAGCGCGCGTCAATGCGTGCTTATATTATCGAATCCAAATTCGAATCCATCGAATTATACCAAATTATTGAATCTGAAAAAAATTACCGCGCGTTGAGCGCTTGTCATCTGAACGTACCCTATGTCATTTCCATACAGTTTCAAAAGCGAAGCGATAACGATTTGCAAATATTACTTTGACTAGGGGGTCTGATGAGAAACCCTATCGATTGGTATCGTAAAAATATATTTGGTGGGTTCGATTCCTGGATGAGGCAAAGTATTGGGACAGCCTATAGATCGCGTGATGCGTTTTATCGACACTTGACTGTCAAAACCCTTGTCCTTAAAAGTAATAAATCGATATTATTATGGCGTTTCAGTGGTCACTGGTCAATGGTCATGCTAGGGGGGGCAGGATGGTATAAACATTCTTACCTATACCCTACCTGCATGCATCCAAATCTGTTCAGTTCAGGCATTTAAAAAGTTATAGTGAAATAAATTAACTCACAGTCGTGTGATTTATTACCTACAAATGTTTGATTTGAAGACTCATATATAGTATTCAATAGGTAGGTATTTTATACTAACCGTCCTTACGCGTAATTTTTATATCTATGGCAAAATAATGCATCAGAGGGCCTATTACAAAACAAAAAAGAAACCGATAGTCGGACGCAATTCGTCGTTCAATTTACTTGATATTGAACCTTATTGGTGAGGAAATAGTGCCACGGTGTTGGACGAATATCGTACGCTTATCGCGATGCTTTTTTGTAATAGTCCTTCAGTTCGAAATGAATTTTCAAAACATAATTGTAACATTCTGACAGTGCTAAAGCAAGGCTAAAACAAACGAGCGAGACATAGAGAACTGTGTAGCTGTCAGTGGGAGCATGAGCGATACGTGTTCCCCGTCCGAGCGCCGGTGGCGGTCTGCCGCCCGCTCCCCTCGAGGGCACCCTCTATCAAAAATGTATCTGAATTTTTGAAAAATTGTCGCGAAAATCCCATAAATGGTCTTTTCGAAAATGTCTTTCGTGGAATTTGTAGCATTTTTTCTCCTCTATCGATTGGTGGTAACGAGATTTCCATAGGACTCGTAGTTACGGAGGAGATGCACAGAAACAAAAGTGTTAGTCGATTTTATTTATGATATTTTTGGCATAATGTAAAATATTTTTAACAAATGTTAATCGTGGAATCGATAGGCAAAATGTTGAAGATTCTTATGGTATATTTACTTTGTTTTAATATTCATTAAATAAAGAGGAGATAGAGAATGAAAACCTACTAAAAACCACGTTTTGCTAGTACAACGGCCTTAACTCAAGAACCTCGTTAGAGGCAGGCTACTCAAGCGTAAAGTAAGCGCGTTGAACATTGATTGCAATTAAATTCAATTAACGGTGAGAATGTAACTATAAGTCAGATAAGAATAATAATCAAATGATGCATGATACTAGAAAGCTTAGTAATAGAGGTAGAACAGAATAGTATACTATCCCCGTCAATTGGTACTGCGCCTGGCGGCCATGATTTTAACCTCAAAAATGGAAAACAATTGTTATTGAAAATAATAATTCAATTTTCTTGTTTCATGACATTTTTAGTTGCGGATCACGTCAACGTGAAGGTTAATGTCACAAGGTTCCAGCGCATTATCAATTTACGGGGATTATAATATATTAGGTCTTTACCTATGAAATTGCCGATATTTTGTCACATACAGAGAAAATAATAACTTCTATAATTTAAAATTTTAACAAAATCGTGAATATTACATCGAATTATGATCATGATAGTTAACTATCACACTATCAGTAAAAATAAAGTCCATATTTTAGCTTTCGTGACATTAAAAAAAGATCTTGAAAGTGACTCTTTTTTTGTGAGCAAAAAAAGAGTGACCGAAGGGGTTGTAACTTAACCAAAACTTATTTTTTCGCTTATCTTAAATGGAAATAAGTTAGCATAGTGTTCAAACATTAGTACATAAAAGTTTTGTTACATGAGTGTTCATGGTTGTTAAATGAACAAAGAAAATGCTATTATGAAAAATGCAACTTCTTGAAAAATCTCCATACAAATCGGCAATTTCATAGGTAAAGACCTATTAGTATGATATCGAAAAATCGCTTTCGGAGGCGAGCGATATGAGTATTCTATTTAATTGACCAGAACTTTGTCTACATAGGTTTCACATTTTTTTGTTTTACCATGTTTTTTTGTACAGTTATTTCTTAAATTCTTATTATGGTCAAATCAATTTCTAGGAAGGGAGCATTATCACACGCTAATTCGATCAAAAAAGTGTTGTATCGATTTGGGATTGATGCTCGCAAAAAATAATTAATTCGGACTAGTTTTGGCTAAGAAAAAGGCCGTAAAACAATTATGTAAAATTATCAGTTGGTTATTATTATAATCAGCGTTGTTTCATGGACGAAACAGTTGTGGGACAGACACTGCTCGTCAAAACTGCAATTTGCGACTTTTCCCAACTTCTAATGTAATTTACTACTAAATGTAAATATTTAAAAAATGGCTTTCTTGAGGCTACATAGGATATTACGTATCATTTGAGGTATAGTTTACGAAAATAATTCAACCGTATTGTATCTGGAGGAGCCCAAACTTGGTATGTTTTGAAAAATATTTTTGGTTTGATTTAAAACAAGTGGCTGACATGTAATGATGTAATTTATTTTTAGAATCAGCTCAGAAAGTCCTTTAATTGAATACCACGACACTTGAATTGAATACCAAGACTGAGAAAGATAAACTTATTTTACCAAGTTTTTACTATGTTGCTTTCTCGTCTGTTTGTTTGTTTCTATTATTTGTTTGTCTGGTCGGTTCAAAATTTGCAATTCAAGATAAGAACGATGATTTTTGACGATCAATTTCATTAGGTAAGTAATTATAGTACAATTTGGAGATGAGACAATAAAAAATATGTATATTATGATCATATGGCCTAGCCTAGCCTAGACTGAATAAATTATTTTGAATTTTTTTGAATTTTGAATTTTATGGTTAACTTTAATCGAGTCGTACGTATCGTTTTACAGAATCTCATTAACAAGCATCTACTAATACCATTTCATAAAGTACTTAGTTCAAATAAGGCAGAATAATACATTTTTAACTTCACAGGCTATTATCTTTTTACCGCAATAAGATAATTAAGTAGGTACCTACCTAACTCAAATTATGTGCCTAACAGCTAACAGGATGTGCGATATTTTAGTGTTGGGTGATTAGATCAACATTGTGTATTTTTTGTAGAATCGTTTTCTATTTATTTATAAGATATCTAAGACGTATTTATTCGAGCGTGTATCGGTTGATTCAGTTTATTCAAAATCAAGTCTGGTTTAAACCGACATTTTGTACAAAGTTTTGGAAGTATTACTTACTAAAAGCATAGTTTCACTGCAAATTAATAGGTTTCCAATAACGATAACTCAGTTTATATGGCTTGTCGTCGTAGTTAACCATACACGTGTAGGGAATACTACAACTTAGATGATGTTTTGGAACTGTTTTTTTTTAATAACCAGAATGCCTTTATTTATGTACTTATAATACTAGATAACATCAATTTCTCATTGAAGATTTACTTACTTCAGCTTGCCCAAGTTAATCGCAAGGCCTCTTTCAATGGGGTTGGCAACGCAAAGCTTATAAATCAAGGGTGGCCAACCTTTTCGAGTTTCGACACTTGGGCCAAAATTCGGAAGTAGAATTTTACCCCGGGCCGCACTACTACTATGTGAGAGAAGAAGTGATTGTTTTTTTTTATAGTAGGTATGATAAGGTAATTTTAGATTTTTTTTTTTACTTTAAAAATATTTGCTCCGCCTCGCGGGCCACAAGGTAACAGACGGCGGGCCGCACGCGGCCCGCGGGCCGCGGGTTGGCCACTCTTGACATAAATAGTGACTGAAAACTGTGAATTTAAAAATAAATCATTTAAAACTAGTGGCTCCGTGAGCTGTAGACCTCGCGATAAAATAAAATAAAATGTCGCCATGAAGTTTTCAAAACACACAGTAGGTACGTGAGTATTCGCAGCTAGATGGTGCTTCTAATTTTGATAATTTTTCACAATGGGTGAATATTTTTTTTGTAAATTTAGAAACATTGGCTTGACTAAACAGTTATATATAATTATCGAACCTACTCACAAAATTTCACCAGAATCGGTTGAGAAATGCGACCTGTAGAGGAGATCAAACAGCCGGAAAGCTAGACTGAAATATGTATTTTTACATATCTCCGTCATTTTAATAAATTTTGAAAAATTGCTTCGACAAAAAATTCTATATATTTAACAAATCTGCTCACAAAATTTCACCGGGATCGGTTGAGAAATGCGACCTGTAGAGGAGAACAGATAGCGCCGGAAATCCGGACTGAGATACGATTTTTTTACATTATCTCCGCCATTTAAAAAAAATTGTAGATGTCGCTGCGTACGCTTGTTCCTAAGACAGTAGACGTTCAGAACAAAATGTATGGGAAAATAGGTATTTATTTTGTGGTATTTTTTTAACGAAAAAGACCCATTGACCCAAAATGGATATAGAAGACTATTCTACAATGCAAATTCCGGAATTTAAAGCCAAATTAAGACGTTTTTATTCTTACAGAATAATAACGCGAAATATTAGCTTGAGTGTAATAAATAATACAAAAATATAGTTTAATTAAATTAGGTTAATCTTATAACGAGCATTCTTGTATATTTATTTATTTATTTCTGTGATCTCGGAAACGGCTCAAACGATTTCACTGGAATTTGGTATATGGGGGTTTTTGGGGGTAAACAATCGATCTAGATTAGCCTTATGTTTGGGAAAACGCGTGTTTTCGACTTTTCATGCGTTTTCTGTCGACGCAGAATATGATCGCTAATTTCGTCCGGCCGGCCACTGTCCGTCTGGTCCAGCGGGTTAAGACGCAGACGGCAAGAAACGAGTGTTACGGGTTTAATTAAATCTCACTCGGTGACTTACTTTTGTTTTTTTTATATGTTCAAGTATACAGGGTCATTTTGTATTCACCATCCAAATTTTGTTCAGTCTATGAAACTCAACAACTTTTGCTAAGAAACACATGGCCAAATATCTATGTAAAATAAAAATCGACTTTCCATACAAATCAAAGAGATCACGTGATCAATTTAGTATGGGATGACCAAAATTTTGTGGCGAAATTCGACACATGTTTCTTAGAGAAAGTTGTTTAGTTTCATGGACTGGACACATCCTTGAAATTTGGATGGTAAGTTCAAAATGACCCGATATATATATTTTTTTAATTTTTATTGTTTTTAGTCAATACTAAATAATATACTAGAAAAAATACGACTCGCACCAGATCAATACTCAGACGGGAATCGAACCCGCGACCTTTGGATATCCGGTCCAATGCTCTGACCGCTGAGCTACCGAGTCACCGGTGACATCGTCGAATTTTTCCTAGTATATCCTAAACTCTTACGCTGTAAGCCAGCGTTATTTCACCAATGTGAGGAATTACCTCGACATTCAATTGAAATATCTTTCCAGATATTTTAACAATTGATTAAGATGAAATAGCTATATAATTTTTAAATTTGAGTTTTTTGCATTTACAATGCTATTTTTAAACAATACTAAATAATATACTAGAAAAATATTTTTTTTAAACTTGACTTTAGAAAAAAAAATTTTTTCTAGTATATTATTTAGTATTGTTTAAAAATAGCATTGTAAATGCAAAAAACTCAAATTCAAATCAAATCAAATCAAAAATAATTTATTTGTGTCTAAAAATTTTAACAAAATCAGGTAAAACGTTAATAACCACATTAGTCATAGACTGTGTCGCAGCTATTAGCGCCCGCCTCGAACTTAAAGAAATGTAACAGTTAAACACAAAATAAATTTACTGAATCTAAAAGGTTACTATTATGTGTAATTTAAAAATGTTTTTAGTCAAGTTTAAAAAAATGTGGTTAATGTTTGAGGTAACAATGTAGATTATCACCTAAACACCACCATATTACAAATTAGTAATTAATAACCGAGCAAAGCTCGGTCGCCCAGATAATTAGTACCTAATATTATAATCCCCGTCAATTGGTAATGCGCCTGGCGGCCATGATTTTAACCTCAAAAACGAAAAACAATTGTAATTTTTTTATATACCTAGACCATATCTTATTGAAAATAATAATTCAATAATTAATATATTAGATTACCTATTAGAATTTTCTTGTTTCATGACATTTTTTGTTGCGGATCACGTCGACGTGGATGTTAATGTGACAAGGTTCCAGCGCATTACCAATTGACGGGGATAATAGCAATGTAATGTTGCTAAACGAACAATGAAAAATACTTTTTACTTGATTGATTTTTACTCACGCAAAGAAAACTTGGAAAATAAAATCACTGCATACTTTCGTCACAGGGATTACCTAGTTTCATCATCATTACATAGTCATCTAATGATTATTGATATATACGTTGATTAGTTGCATAGAGACCGATACAGACAGAAGGTAACCGTAGCTTTGGGTCCATTGGCGCATTTTAAATTGCCCGTTTGTTTACTCGCGGTACATCCGTGAGCGAGGACTAACCTTCACACGACTACACCTTGCGACAATAGAAAGTCATCAAAACGTGCAAAAACAAATGTCCAGACAGCACAATATTGAACATTTACAAAACAGTCTATCAAGCCCTAAAGGCTGAAAATAGAGACACCATTTTTGGAGGGATAGGTTCGGTATACATTTCACGGTGTACCGTGTAGGTGAGCACTAAGGATTTTGGAAAATTCACCCCCTAAGGGGATAAAATAGGGGATGACAGTTTGAATGGAAGTCCCTCAGTTTCAAACCTAGGATGTTCAAATTTTGTGTTAAGGGGGAGGGTAAGAATGACGGTGACTGTGTGGTGTTAAGGACTTCTCCTTAACACCACACAGGATTTCGGGAATGAAGGAATGAGGAACGGGATACCTACTAATATTTCTATACCCAATTCTAAACGCCTTCTACAGTATTTTAAGAATTCTAAAGATTTTCTAAAATGTCTACGCGAACGAAGTCGCGGGCAAAAGCTAGTTTAAGCATAATTTAGGTATTTATAAAATAAATAAGTAACCCTTACCGGAATATGTTCTAGTTCACTAACGACTTCGTTATCTGATTAAATTTAATAAATGGATCTTTGTGAAACATAAGAGAAATCAAGATAATAAACGTAATGCTTTACGACAGATAATTTAAATAAATCTATTAATCGTTAATTTATCAATTTGAGAAAAACATAAACAGTCTAATTACGTGTAGAGCTACTTAATTCACATCCGTGATGTCTTGGATAATGAAATACTTAATAATATAAATCACCCGCTGCCGTCTCTGCGGCTAAGTGAAAGTCAGTCGCCATAGCCGCGCGGAGCCGCGCTGCGACACTTCTCGCCAGCGCACAGGCAGATGAACAAACATTAAACCTATCACCATTGCAGCTTTCACGATGCACAAACAACAACAACGTTATACTTATAAGAATCACAACAAAAACATTTACGAAAGGAGATCACTCACCACAAACACATCACAAGTTGCTCTAATCAACAAGACAAACATTGGCTTAACTCGCAATAGACGGCGCAAAAACTATAATCTAATCAACACAATCGTAGCAACAATTTATCACCAGCTAACTACTGGCATCCAAAAGATATCGTAGGTTTCATTCAGAACGTGAGAATCACTTCCAGAGGCGCTATTATCGAACCAATTGTTAAGACGAGTAATCTGAAAATTCCATCATATTCGCGAGTACGCGAACACTGGCGAGGATAATTAGCATACGTGACGTTAACGAACCGGCTCTACTTCCGGGATCGTTATTGACCGATGAATGAAGGTAGTAACAATGCGCTTCGAGCGATCGCGTGGGATCCAGTTCGGAATAAACAAGCTAGGGTCGAGCGAGATGCCCTGAGACGAAGGGTGGTCGCGCTCACCTGAGTGTTGTCAACCGCGAACATAATATCGAGCTTAGTACGATCGCGCGTCGGATGTCATGACGCGCGCGTGCGAACGCGGTGCGTCGCGGCAAGACTACTGTGGTGTCGTAGCTAGCATGTGGTTCTTGCACACCTCCACGGCACGCACGGGCCCGCTCGGTGAAGGGGAAGCGGGGCAAGCGAGATCCGGGTTGCGCGCCCACTGCACCCGGCGCGGCGCACCGCCCGCCGCCGCGTCTAGGGTTGCCAGATGGTCAGGATTCGCCTGGATTCTCCCGGAATTTCAAGTGATCTCCCGACTCCCGATAAATTTAAAAATCTCCCGGAAAAACAGCTTTTTCGAAACGATAATTTTCGCGGATGAAGCCACATATTACAAGATTAGTGGATAAAACTGACTAAAAATCGCGCTGCGCGGCCGTTTTCCAACAATAGGCAGGCAAGATTACAAGATTAATGGATGAAACTCACTATAAATCGCGCTGCCCGGTAGATTAATGGATGAAACCAATAAGAATCTTGCTGCGCTGCCGTTTTCTTACTAAACAGCAGGCATTTAAGTTACATTTTTATTTTAAATATTTCTCCCGACAACAAAATCGCAAAATACAGACATTTTCAATTTTTCTCCAGATATTTTGGACTTCTGATCTGGCAACCCTAACCGCGGCCCCCAAACAAACCGCTGACCTCTGCCACTAAAACGAAAATCTCGACGTCTCGCCGCATCCGAATGTGAGACAAACGGACACATGCGAATTTGCATGATGTCGCGACCCGAAAAGTGATGGTGACCTGGCCATATCAACGGCGGCGATAAGCTCGCGATTGTTATTTAGTATAAATATTTGTTATCAGTAATGGCAGTTGGGTTGATTATACTTGAATTTTGTAATTTTTTGTAACTTTGTAAGTATGTACCTCTTTATTATTAAACTTAATCACACACAAACACGATAACTGAAGGTGAAGTCTATCATCTATCGTGTCATCAGGTGACAACATATTATGAAACAGAAACATAGGGATAATAGACAAACAGGGTTCGAGGATATATATCAATGGATATAATTATATCCGATATATATCAAACGAATTTTTGTGATATATATCAATATAAAAATAGTTTTAAAAAAAACTATATTCTGTAGATTTTTGCTATTGTATTGCTACTTAGATGGCGTTGATGTTGAGTTAAAACGTGCTATTGTTTTGTTTCGCTGTATATAGGTATAGTTATTGTAACTTGAATTTCGCGCGTAAAAATACCAAAAAAATTAGATAATATTGATGTGTGACGTGTGTGCTGACTATATTGTATGTATAGCGCTATCCTATTGGTGGTGAGGTGAGTAATAAATATAAAATCATATTAAATGAAAAAAAAAATCAAAAATGTAGTGTATAAATACATTTTCTTGAATCCAATAATTTCATTATCTCCACATTTTCCACCACTCATATGGTGATACTAATTTGTCAAATAATTACCTAAATAAAACAAAAATATTCTAATTTTTTTTAATTATTGATTATGTTTATAAAACACATATGCAAACAGTAAACATAAATAATACAATAAAATAATAATGTGGCTATCATACAAAATGGATATATATATATCACATTTTTTGATATATCGGATATTTATAATAAATATCGGATATTTTCGAACCCTGAGTCAAAGTGTAAACCACATTGCAAAGGAAATGGAGGCTAGCAAAATTAAGAAGATATATTTACTTTTTCAGTTTCAATTCATCGGACACTCATATATAATTAGAAAAACACCATACACAAGTGAATTTGCGATTTATTTTAATTAAATGCGTAAAATATTTGAGATGACAAAAATCCTACAAAACTTTTGCTCTGTGATGAAAGATAGTTATACATTTTATTCAAACCCTTTACTCAACACACGCCTTTACTTTTGTGAATTAGATTAAACATGGGGTAAATCTTCCCAATCTTGCCTAACCCCCCCCCCCCCTGGGTATCCACATGCGGGAAATCTTTAATATTTGAGCTTTTTGGTAAGGTATTGATTAAGGGGCCAATAATTGGCTAGTTTACCCTAGTTAAAAAATATTCGAAATATTGGTCCAGAAGTGACCATTTACTTTCTAGGGGCCATCATTAGGGATAAGTTATGGCATAATATGAACCAAATAATGAAACACTGTTGTCAAATAGTGAAATCCTACCAGGGTTATGTTTTGGTTCTGCACATTATTATTGTTAACCCCATGTAGGGTTACCAGATGAAAAAATCAAAAGTCCGGAGAAAAGGCCCGATATCCATTGAAAAATCCTGATTTGTAGCAGTTCGAGAATAACGTACGGGGGGTGGGGGGGTAGTCGGCAGCGGCGAACTGATTAAATAATAGAAAGCTTATTTATCCTTCTATTAAATGTACTTTTCATTATATGTACTGAATTTTTTTGAAAATTCTACAAAATCCTGAGATTTCCTCAGATTTTCAAAATCCGCCCGCAATCCTGAGCAAAGTCCAAAAATCCTGAGATCTCCGGACAAATCCTGAGATATGGTAACCCTAACCCCATGGCTTGCAATAAATACCTTTGATTGGATTGGAAAAGGCCAATCCATCAGACTATCACATCACATCACCTCAGACTATACACATTGACCTTGAGACCCTCTTTATGCTGTATGTAATAAGAGCTGTTTTTCATAGTTCAACTGTTGAACTTAATATGCTGTAGTGTGTACCTATTATTATTGGTTGCCAAGTTCTTGATTTTAACAGATCACTTTAGATGATAGACAAGCGGTTCTATTGGATATATATTGCTTCCTTCTTTTTGGAACTAATAAAAACTTACCATAGAAAAGTAGCAATCCATCTGTCAAATCAAAGCTTACTTGAACTTCATTTTTAGCTGATACACACACAGTTCTGTTGTCTAACGCATTTGTGAGATTTTATACCAACCAAAATAAGGTATTTACATTTATGGGAGATAACTGTCTTATTCATTAAAATTAACTCCTTTGTAATTTGATAAGTGTTTGAGTAACTCAGTTTGCATTAGGTCATTAGTTACATAGTTTAGAGATTTTTTCATAATTATATCAGCTTAGTATTAGATAAAATTAATATATTTGATTCTGAAATATATGTAGCCTTTAGTTATTGGAATAAGTAGTACTCAAAATAAGTAGGTAATGAGTTAGATACATTTATGGGAATAATAATTATAGCTAAATTTGTACAACCATGATACTTCATGATTGTGGACATAAGTTTTGGACATTATGGATTAACATCAAAACATTAATTAATCAAAGGCTTTCTTTTGGTTTTATCATAACCAAATGTGGTTGTGATAAAACCAGAAGAAAGCCTGAAAAATGCAAACCAGCTGTTATCACCAGCTCATGATGGCTAATCTATTTAGATGAGAATTCCTTTGTTTTCCCTTACAACAACAGTAGGTTTACAGCTAATTTGAACACTACGTCGAATGATTTCAGTCTGAGGGAGTCACTTACCTGTATCCGCCCAACTAATTCACGAGGATTGAAGCTTCCATCAGCAGGATTCAAGTTGAAAATAACATTGAAATACACATACTCGGGTTTCTCTTTAGAGAGAGTCGATTTATTCTCAGTTAAAGTAACATAGTAAAAAGTTTCAACCAAATTCAGATATTTATTGTAAAACTCCGTTATACAAGAACGTGGCACTGATATTAACAGATCTGTATCGTGAGACATTGTCAATTGATAGTTGCAATAGCGGATCACATGTAACTATCGCAATAAAATAAAATTGCATAATTCGCATCGAATTCAAAACACAAATCAACCTTCCATTGCGACACTGATTTTAACACAGAACATTTTTTTCCAAGATTTTTCGACTGACGTGTAAGTGACAGGTGACTTTGACGTTTGTTTGGAAGACGTCGCTTCTCTATGGTCTGTAAAATAGTGGGTGCATTCCAACAGACAAACCTGTGAGTCATCGATCGCCATAGTAAATTATAACTTGATTTGCTTTTGACTGTACTCCCCTTAAAATAGATTGTCGATTCTTTTTTTGCCTTCATTTAATTCAAATATTGACTTAAATACATTAAAAAACATTATGATCTTATCATAAATTTTCAACGATATGTTAATACGGAATCCTCTAAGCCTCTAACAATTTATCTGATAGGTTATTCAAATCCACTTTGCTAATGACACGGTAGGTAATGATGGATTCAAATCACAATTAATAATCAAGTAAAAAAGCACCATTTTCATGCGAGCAATTTGGAAAATGGGAAATCAATCGGAGGCTCCGTAGAGACTGTCGTCGTCCGTGGCTGATGATGGCGGACAATTTTCTTTGTGATTTTCTCGCCGGTTGAAAGTTTTCTGTTCGTGTGTACGAAGCATTTTACTTTCGTCTGCACATTTCGTGGTGACACACATACTGGAAAAAATAAAACTTTGTAAAATTCTAAATTACATTTTCTTCTACATTCGGTCAAAAGTTTGTATCATCATCAGTAATCATCATCTTTTCATGGGAATGTTGAATGAGAATTTCGACCAAGATGAGAATAGATTATGGCCATCGAGATAAGTATATTTATCTCGATGATTATGGCATTCTGTCGAAGGACCGATGCAATCGGAGCCACAGAATACATAATAGTACTCGGAGCGTCGTCGTTATTATGTAATATAATAATAAGTCTATGGTCGTCGTAGTGTTGGGAAGGACGAAGGACTACACCCAGAGTCCCCGGGGGCGATTTACCTGATAATAAATAATACCTTGCATTATTTTGCGAAAAAAATGGAATTCTAAATTTACATTTTCTTTTACATCCGGTCAACTTTGGTTTGTATCAGTAATAATCATCTTTTCATGGGAATGTTGAATGAGAATAGATTATGGCATATGTCGAAGGAACGATGCAATTGTAGCGTCCGTCGTCGTAGTATTGGGAAGGCGAAGGACTACACCCAGCGTCCACTTATGGCTGATGAACTGATAAATAAATGATACCTACTTTGTATTATTTTGTGAAAAAAAAGGAGATCCTTGGGACTACACCCAGCCAGCAGTGGGTAGTGATGGGTTTTTGACCGGATAAAAACTCAAAATGGATAAAAACTCAATAAAGATCCGTTTTTAGCCGAGTTTTTATCCAAAAGAACGGATATTTATCCGTCCTAATAAAATATTTATTTTAAAACCCTTTTCTTGATATGTCACGTAAATTTTGAAATTAAAATAAAGGTAGTTAATAATTTTAAACAAAATAAGTGCTATTGAAGTGCATTATAATTAAGAAATCCAAAAAATGCAATAGAAGAATGAAAACTACATTCTGAGAATTCTCAAACTACTTCAGAATTATGAATGAATTCGTTCGATGACTCTAGCACCCCCAGCCCCCAACGTACGTAGCACGTAGTTTTACGCAAAAACGGAAGGGTTGTCACAAAATTTACTTGACACGCAGGGTTCGGAAACCAGTTAATATTGTAAAAAAATACCATGATGGCAGCCAACTATTTTGTTATTGGGCCGAATTCGATGAAACTCGGTTTGGGCACTATTTAAAAAAAAACAGTAAAGCAATATTAAAAATGTCGAAAATGTACGATGGCGGCCAACTTTTTTGTTTATGGGCCGATTTCGATGAAACTTGGGTTTTGGTACTATTTTGACAAGAAAACAGCAACGCAATGTTTAGTGTGTCAAAAGTCCAAGATAGCGGCTAACTTTTTTGTTTGTGGGCCGATTTCGATGAAACTCTTTTTTTTGTACTATTTTGACAAGAAAACAGCAACGCAATGTTAAAAATATGAAAAATCCAAGATAGCGGCCAATTTTTTTGTATTTGGGCCGATTTCGATGAAAGTCGGTTTTTTGTGCTATTTTGACAAGAAAACAGCAACGCAATGTTATAAATATGAAAACTCCAAGATGGCGGCCAGCTTTTTTGTTTTTGGGCCGATTTAGATGAAAATTGGTTTGGGACACCATTTTTAAAAGAAAACAGCAATGCAATATTAAAAATATCAAAAATCTAAGATGGCGGCCAACTTTTTAGTTTGTGGGCCGACTTTGATGAAACTTTGTTTGGGGCACTATTTTTAAAAGAAAACAGCAACGCAATGTTAAAAATGTCAAAAATCCAAGATGGCGGTCATCTTTTTTGTTTTTGGGCTCATTTCGATGAAACTTGGTTTTTGGCACTATTTTGACAAGAAAACAGCAACGCAATGTTAAAAATGCAAGATGGCGGCAAACTGTTTTGTTTGTGGGCTGATTTCGATGAAACTCAATTTTTGTACTATTTTGCCAGTGGTAGAATGCTCGCCTGCCACGCGGGCGGCCCGGGTTCGATTCCCGGCCGATGCAGCTTATTTTGTCCTATTATTATATTTTTTTAATTTGTTACTACTCGTACGAAATATAAAAAGCAATAAATTTTCAAAAACAATAATTCGACGGGTCCCAAGAACAAAATCTTATGGAAATATAAGTCATACATTTTATCAATTAAGAAAACAGCAACGTAATGTTAAAAATATGAAAAATCAACGATGGCGGCCAACTTTTTTTTGGGCCGATTTCGATGAAACTTTGTTTGGGGCACTGTTTTTAAAAGAAAACAGCAACGCAATATTAAAAATGTCAAAAATCCAAGATGGCGGCAAACTTTTTTGTTTGTGGGCTGATTTCGATGAAACTCGATTTTTTTACTATTTTGACAAGAAAACAGCAACGCAATGTTAAAAATATGAAAAATCAACGATGGCGGCCAACTTTTTTTTGGGCCGATTTCGATGAAACTTTGTTTGGGGCACTATTTTTAAAAGAAAACAGCAACGCAATATTAAAAATGTCAAAAATCCAAGATGACGGCAAACTTTTTTGTTTGTGGGCTGATTTCGACGAAACTCCATTTTTGTACTATTTTGACAAGAAAACAGCAACGCAATGTTAAAAATATGAAAAATCCAAGATGGCGGCCAATTTTTTTGTTTTCGAGCTGATTTCGATGAAAATCGGTTTGGGACACTATTTTCAAAAGAAAACAGCAATGCAATATTAAAAATATCAAAAATCTAAGATTGCGGCTAACTTTTTTGTTTGTGGGCCGATTTTGATGAAACTTGGTTTTTGATTCTATTTTGACAAGAAAACAACAACACAATGTTAATAATGTTAAAATCCAACCAAGATAGTGGCCAACTTTGTTGTATGTAGGCTGATTTCGATGATTCATCGAAAACGGCTTACAAACCAAAAAGTTGGCCGCCATTTCACATTTTTATGTTTTTAACATTGCGTTGCCGTTTTTTTGTGAAAATAGTACCAAAAACCGAGTTTCATCGAAATCGGCTCACAAACAAAAAAGTTAGCCGCCGTCGTGGATTTTTTTATATTTTTAACATTGCGTTGCTGTTTTATTGTTAAAATAGTACCAAAACCGTGTTTCATCTAAATCGACATACAAATAAAAAATTGGGTGCCATGTTGGCTTTTTCTAATTTTAACCATTGCGTTGCTGTTTTCTTGTCAAAATAGTACAAAAAATTGAGTTTCATCGAAATCGCCCCAAAAACAAGAAAGTTGGCCGCCATCTTTGATTTTTCATATTTTTAACGTTGCGTTGCTGTTTTATTGTCATAATAGTACATAAAACCGAGTTTAATCGAAATCAGCCCACAAACAAAAAAGTTTGCCGCCATCTTGCATTTTTATAATTTTTAACATTGCGTTGCGCTGTTTTCTTGTCAAAATAGTACAAAAAACTGAGTTTCATCGAAATGAACCCACAAACAAAAAAGATGGCCGCCATCTTTGATTTTTGGACATTTTTAAAATAGCGTTGCTGTTTTCTTGTCAAAATAGTACAAAAGAACCGAGTTTCATCGAAATGGCCCAAAAACAAAAAAGTTGGCCGCTATCTTGGATTTTGATATTTTTAACATTGCGATGCTGTTTTCTTGTCAAAACAGTACCAAAAACTGAGTTTCATCGAAATCCGCTCACAAACAAAAAGGTTGGCCGCCATGTTAGATTTTGACATTATTAATATTGCGTTGCTGTTTTCTTTTAAAAATAGTGCCCCAAACAAAGTTTCATCGAAATCGGCCCAAAAAAAAAGTTGGCCGCCATCGTTGATTTTTCATATTTATAACATTGCGTTGCTGTTTTCTTGTCTAAATAGTACCAAAAACAGAGTTTCATCGAAATCGGCTCACAAACAAAAAGTTTGGCCGCCATCTTAGATTTTTGTCATTTTTAATATTGCTTTGCTGTTTTCTTGTCAAAATAGTACTAAAAACCGAGTTTCATCGAAATCCGCTCACAAACAAAAAGGTTGGCCGCCAATCGCCATGTTAAATTTTAAGATTTTTAATATTGCGTTGCTGTTTTCTTTTAAAAATAGTGCCCCAAACAAAGTTTCATCGAAATCGGCCCAAAAAAAAGTTGGCCGCACTCGTTGATTTTTCATAATTATAACATTGCGTAGCTGTTTTCTTGTCTAAATAATACCAAAAACCGAGTTTCATCGAAATCGGCTAACAAACAAAAAGTTTGGCCGCCATCTTAGATTTTTGTCATTTTTAATATAACTTTGCTGTTTTCTTGTCAAAATAGTACAAAAAACCGAGTTTCATCGAAATCGGCCCAAAAACAAGAAAGTTGGCTGCCATCTTGCATTTTTATCATTTTTAACATTGCGTTGCGCTGTTTTCTTGTGAAAATACCTAGTACAAAAAACAGAGTTTCATCGAAGTGGGCCCATAAACAAAAAAGATGACCGCCATCTTGAATTTTCACATTTTCAATATTGCTCTGCTGTTTTCTTTTAAAAATTGTGCCCTAAACAAAGTTTCATCGAAATCGGCCCAAAAACAAAAAAGCTGGCCGCTATCTTGGATTATGCGTTGGTATTATCTCTTCCTGAAAAAACAGTTCATCGTAAATAGGTTCTCCCTCTCCATAAGTCGACCAGCATACCCAGCACGCGTAGCATGACCAACATCGAGATAAGATTCGACTCACAGAACAATGGCTTGTCTACACCGAAATGTCACTTTTGTCGGGTTGAGATCGAGATACTCATGCTCGCATTTACAACTAGTAGACTCGTATTGTTCTTTGTCGTGGCCTAGTGTCAAAAGTCGACAAACACGAGCTTTTCTCTTCAACTGACATTAATTTGACAGTTGAATCAGAGAAACTTGTCTACCACCCTTTGAGTAGTCGAGAAGATCGAGAGAGAGTTCACAGACTAATAAGAAGATTCGAAATAGTTTTCTACGTATTTTATTTTATATGAATCTAAATTTCGCAATAAAAATAAATCTAAATTGTCCGTGCTTATATTTTATTCCTTAAAAACTTAAATTAAAATTATTTTCATACGTTGATTTCAATATTTCGTAATTTTCTCGTCATTTTACAAAGACTACTAAATTAACAATTTCGTTAGTAGTCTGTGTTATCTTTTTAAAATACTCTCAATAAAAGAAAGGCAAACGAATTTATATCCATACAGCTATATTTAATTAGTTTTAAGAGTTTAGCAATGTGAAATCTATAGAAAGGAACGGTGCTTTATGAGAAATAAAGTAATTATTTTCTACTGGCAATATTATTCTTCTCGAGCTCGAGAGAGCTTGTCTACGGAAGAGAACGCTTTCTTAAGTGCCTCTTTATCTTAGAACTTATAAAAAAAAATGAGAATCATGTTTAAACTAAATTATTTCGGATCATTTTAGATAATTTTGACGTTTATTGGTGTTGAAATAAAAAGATTACCTTTAAAATTCACTTTTTTTTATTAAAAGACATAAAAGGTTTCGAAATTCTGAGAACGAGTCCCACCTGTCTGTCAAACTGTGCTCAGCAATCGAGAAGGTCGAGACGACAAGTCTTCGTAGACAAGAGTCCCGTTTGCTCATGCTACGCGTGCTGGTCAACACAATTGCGATGGTAATCACGTCGTTGACAAGGGACTTGTGGGCGATGAAACGACACCATTTAGCCTAGGGACCAGTCCTCAATGTGCGCTTGTTATATGTTGCCAGGTACAGTTGTCATCGTGGTTGGGTTAGTAGCGGGGGCGGGGCCTCACGTGGAACCAAAACTAGTGTATAGAAACAGGTCTTAATATATTTATCCGCCATTTATGGTAAATATCCGAGTTTTTTACCTTTTGAGTTTTTATCCACTGCCCATCACTACGTACAACGCTATACAGATAATAAAATTAAGAAAACATTGTTTCGAGCACAAAATACTGTTTTCGTCAAAAATGTAGTTAACAAGAAGCAAATCTATTGTGTATATTCAGGCCTGAATATATTTATCCGGCATTTTTGGATAAAAATCCGCTAAAAATGGCTAAAAACGGATATTTATCTATTTTTGATAAATATCCGAGTTTTTTACCTTTAGGATATTTATCCACTGCCCATCACTAGCAGTGGGCGGTTTACATAAGCTATGGCTAATAAACTGAAAATAAATGATAATGTGACACTGCATTAATTTGCGAAAAATAAATTCATGATAAATATTTGCTGTTTCTACTCCAAATTTGCTTTTTCTTTTCTACTAATTTAAGTAAGAGTAGAAGACATCATCTTAAATCGCGAGTTAAGATAAATATAGGTAGGTACTTGACCGATTGCGATCATCTATGATCAAAGTTGACCGGCGCGGCGGACTGATTATCTAATTAGAAACCACGTAGCGACCGGTCTAATTTAACAGATGAATGTGATTGTGATACATTGCTTTTTCTTTTTGGGGTGAAAAAAAACATACCAAAGAAAATGAGCAATGTATGTCAAATGAAACCGGTCGCTAAATAGTTTCTATTTAGATAGTCAGGGTGCGGAGTTAAATTGCAAGACACTTACCGCACTTGACTCTCAGACACATCACACTTGTCCATAACAGTTATTATGATGTCGTTTACTAACTTCGGGTCCAACATCTTTTTTGCTGGCTTGTCCGGGAACGCTGGTGACGCTTTTCCGGTCAAAGAATGCGTAGCCAAAATCCTAGAAGAAAAATAACTTATCTCATAAAAAAACCGGCCAAGTGCGAGTCGGACTCGCGCACGAAGGGTTCCGTACCAAAAAACGGCAAAAAAAAAATACGTTTGTTGTATGGGAGCCCCCCTTAAATATTAATTTTATACCGTTTTTAGTATTTGTTGTTATAGCGGCAACAAAAATACATCATCTGTGAAAATTTCAACTGTCTATCTATTGTCGTTATTAATATCGAGCAAAAAACGGCAAAAAAATCACGTTTGTTGAATGGGAGCCCCCCTTAAATATTAATTTTATTCTCTGTTTAGTATTTGTTGTTATAGCGGCAACAGAAATACATCATCTGTGAAAAGTTCAACTTTCTAGCTATCACGGTTCGTGAGATACAGCCTGGTGACAGACAGATAGACAGACAGACTGAAAACTATCAATTTCAGTGTTCTACTTTATTGCATAAAAGGAGGATTTTTTAAATAATTTCTTAATTTTTTACCTTCGTGGGAAAACAGCTGTCATCAATTTACGAGTGCAATTTGAATACGACTTCCAGTTCATATTTTTGAGGAGTTTCGCTGGAACACGTGCGTAGCCCATCCCTATAGGCACCTAGAATATTTAATTAACAAAGTAGGTAATTAGGTATACGAAGACTAGTTAAGTTATAACTTTACTACGCACCGTTTGAAAATACTGTGATAAAATTCTTGAATAACTTTATAAAGAAAAAGAAAACGAACCTTTTCGTCGCTTAAACATTTTTGGCGTTGTTTGTTCGAAGGTTTTAAATGGTCATAGTGTGATTTTTTCACAAGTTTTTCCGTTTTGATTTTTACAGGTTCCACTGGATATTTAATTTTTGCTGGTTCAGGTAAATCTGGTATTGCCATATTTGGTGAAGTCGCCTGAAATGAACAAAGAAGTATTGGAGTCATAATTTTCAAATTTCGTCGTCGGTACATATTTGTCTAAAATTCATATAAAGTTAAGTACCTAAGTAGCTATTAATAAGAAAAGGTTTTAAATATTCTAATCAAGCAAAAAAATTTGGATCTAATATTTATTTTGTAATAAAAATACCTTTTCATTACTCCCTTGTTTGTCTCCTACGTCGTATCCTTTTCGGCGAAGTGTGTGTATTAGTTTTTCAAATTCGTAATTCAGGTGAGCTATAGTCTGCGTCGTTATACCTACAGATATTTTCTCACAAACATCTGTAATGATATCCTCAACTTTGCTGTTTAAAGTAGCATCTCTTGGTTGATATTTAACTTCAAAAGTTGCAATTTCTGGCGTATTTTGTTCTTCTGGTGCGTTTCCAAGATAAGGTGTATTTTCTGGGATCAGTTCTTGTTTCTCTTTATGCGAAAATGGCTGAAAGGACCTTGGTTTCGTAGTAATTTCTGATAGCTCATTAACATCATCTTCATACTTGTTGTCCTTAACAAGTTCTAGGCCTGTAATTACTTCTTCCTGCTTAAGTGCTTTAGGAACGTATCGATTACATTTCTTTTTGAATATGTGACGCCTACCGACAGAATTGGGTGTAGAAGTGACCATTGCTGAGCGCATTTCTTTACCTTGAAGATTCGGAATCAGGCAAGAAGCCACTGGCGGCGGTACAGATATATTCTTTGGTACAGTTTGAGTTTGTGGGTAACTCTTTGGTTCAGCTGTTACCTGAGGTGTTACAGCTTGAGATATCGTGTTTGAAACGAGGTTATTATCAAATGGCGATAATACCTTAGGTAAAGGTAATTTGTTAGTCTGCATTTCCGTTAATATCTCGGGGTGAGATGGAGCCACGTATCGCCGGCATTTCTTTTTAAATATTCTGCGTCTGTTTACACCACTATGTGTTGTAATTGGATGGGTTGTATGTCTTTGCTCTGGTATATGAACTGGATATACTCCTTGATGCAAGGTAGGCATTTGAGAAAGATTATTCATGTATTGTCTCATTAAATACTCGTCTGGTCTCACAATTTGTTGTGGTGGTGGCGGTAACTGAATAGGCATGCTAAGTCCAGACATGGCTGTGTAAGGTATGTGCTAGAAAAATCAAAGCAAAAGAGATTTAATATTTATGTAATTCAACAACGTGTTAAAAACTCACGCAAGATATTATTATCCTAGGCTTAATACATAGGTAATTATGAAAAGTCAGCACATATTTTGTAGAACATACGTACCACCTTGTTGTTATTATTGAAATTAAACCTACAGCTAATGTAAAAAATGTTTGTGAATCACTTCCTGATCTCTTTGATGAAACAAAAAATATGCAAATTTTACAACTTAACGTATGTGACAAAAGTGCAGTAGGTATGTTAATATACTATATATGCTGAAAGATGATTGACAATTTATTATTGTGAATCATTTTTAAAATTACTAATATTCAATAACTTTTCGGCAATCCTACTAATATTATAAATGTGAAAGTTTGTGGGTTTGGATGTTTGGATGTTTGTCCTTCAATCACGCAAAAACTGTTGAACGGATTTGCTTGAAATTTGGTACACAGATAGTAGATAGCCTAGATTAAAACATAAGATACTTTTTATCCCAATATTCCTACGGGAACGGGAACCACGCGGGTGAAACCGCGGGCGGCCGCTAGTATTCTTTATAGGAAGAATCCCCACCTATTGATTTACTTACTTAAATATGATATAATGTTACTATTATACACTATTTACTTACTCCGCTAAAGTAGTGGTGTAAATTGTAATTCATCAATTGGTTATAATATTGCAATCCATGTACAAAATTGAAATCCATGCTCGTCAAATATCGAACAAAATTATTTTACAAACTAGAGGACTTTTTTTTTCGTATACCCTCAGTAGTACCTAAAATAAACTAGTGTTGTCACATCCGTTTCGTTGTTTAAAATCTACTAATGTACGAAAAACGTAAAAGTATTTTATGTTTTTAAACTTTTCTTTCTTCCTTCAATAGCCTGAAACATTTTAGAATTTCATAGCATTAATTTCTTGTCGCAAAAGTGAGACAAATACAAAACTTCAAAATAGTAGCAACACCAAACTATACAGGGTCACTGGAAATATGACGTATTCCTGCTAAGGGGTTATAGATGAGGTCAAAACAAATATTTTATGTCATATAATTTTTTCTCAAAAAATTACTAGTTTTTGAGTTAATTGAAATTAAGTATTTTTTTACCAAAAGTACGTTTTCAGACACAAAAATTTAAAATAAAAAATAACTACTCATTCGATTCCGGATTTTTTATCATTTTGGGATAGAAAACAATCTGAGTGTTGATAATGAATAAAAAAAAATTCATAAAACACAGGTATTTATAAAAAATTCAATCCTTAAAAGCATATTTTATTTTTATTTTTTTCAGATTTTTTTGAAATAGCATCAAATATCTTTAAAAAAATCCTAGTAACTAAGCGTGCATAATATTTTAAAAACATCACCATCTATTCAGCTTTCAGTTAAGGTATAAAACTTAATAATAACTTAAATAAAAAATGAGAAATTAAGACTTAACTAAATAGCAGTCCAATTTCATGTAGAAAAATTTCCTACTTCAAGCGCTTCGGAGGTGGCCGTATTATCCTACTTATTACATAAATTTGAAAGTTTGCTTGTTTGGATGATTGTTGATCAATCACGCAAAACGGCTGAACGGATTTGGATGAAATTTGGCACACATATACTTTATAAGCCGGATTAAAACATAGGAGGATACTATTATCTTGGTTAAAGGTTCCCTAGGGATTTTCTCGAATGTAAATGCGGATAAAGTTGCGGGCGGAAGCTAGTTTGCCATAAATGGTCGTACTTACTAAAAATACTTTCGTCAAAGTGAGTTTAAGACATGATTATTTTTCGCCGATGAGTCAAAATTTTATACAAACTGTATCACAAATAACCATGCATATCAGCCAGGCTTTCCTTTTGGCTTATGGATGGATAAAGCGGACGGGCCATACCCACCACGTGGGCCCAATGTGGATTGGTCAGTGTTAACGACTGTAAATGCAGCCAGAACCAAGGGCTCAATGTAAGGTACATTGAGTTAATATCGACCGCCCGATCCGCATTGGGCCCACGTGGTGAGTTATGGCCCATCCGCTTTATCCCAAAAGGAAAGGAAGACTTGTTCCCCAGCAGCGATTCATTAAAAATGGCTGATATGCATGGTTATTTTTGATGCTGTCTGTATAAAATTTTGACTCATCGGCGGAAAATAATCCTGTTTCAAACTCACTCGGACGAAAGTATTTTTAGTAAGCATGATCATTTATGGCAAACTAGCTTCCGCCCGCGACTTCATCCGCATTTACATTCGAGAAAATCCCTAGGGAACCTTTAACCAAGATAATAGTATCCTCCTATGTTTTAATCCGGCTTATAAAGTATATGTGTGCCAAATTTCATCCAAATCCGTTCAGCCGTTTTGCGTGATTGATTAACAATCATCCAAACAAGCAAACTTTCAAATTTATGTAATAAGTAGGATAATACGGCCACCTCCGAAGCGCTTGAAGTAGGAAATTTTTCTACATGAAATTGGACTGCTATTTAGTTAAGTCTTAATTTCTCATTTTTTATTTAAGTTATTATTAAGTTTTATACCTTAACTGAAAGCTGAATAGATGGTGATGTTTTTAAAATATTATGCACGCTTAGTTACTAGGATTTTTTTAAAGATATTTGATGCTATTTCAAAAAAATCTGAAAGAAATAAAAATAAAGTATGCTTTTAAGGATTGTTTTTTTTATAAATACATGTATTTTATGAATTTTTTTTTATTCATTATCAACACTCAGATTGTTTTCTATCCCAAAATGATAAAAAATCCGGAATCGAATGAGTAGTTATTTTTTATTTTAAATTTTTGTGGCTGAAAACGTACTTTTGGTAAAAAAATACTTAATTTCAATTAACTCAAAAACTAGTAATTTTTTGAGAAAAAATTATATGACAAAAAATATTTGTTTTGACCTCATCTATAACCCCTTAGCAGGAATACGTCATATTTCCAGTGACCCTGTATAATTCTTCGTTTCAGTGATTTAGGTACCTATATACCTACTTAAGCATAATTTTATTCATCTGTTCGTCATTCGATAAGAAGAAGATTCATCTGTTATTTATTAAGTTTTAGATTTGATTTTTGTTTAATATTATGTTTCACGATTTTCGTAAATCCTTTATAAAAAGTGATCCGAAAAATTATTTCAAAAGTTACCGCTAGCTAGGTACTTCATGGAAACATAGTTTATTTACTTACATGCCTTATACTTGCTATAAAAATGATGATATGATATGCATTTACTTACATATTTTTAATATCAGCAATATAACGATTTGATTTACATCCACTTTGATTCTAATAAAGGTCACTCTTGAACACTTCACTTATTATAACTAAATTGTAAAAATATTGCTAACATTCGTACTAAGGGTACAGAATACATCTAAGGGAGAATAAGGAAAGGAAATGAAGGTTTTTTAACGAAGTGCCCTAACTTATAGAAAATAAAGATAGTGTAAAGTAAAAATAACCAGAGTGGGGTAAATACCACGTTGAAATCTTTTGTTTCAAGGATTAAGCAGGTACGAGGAAGATTTGCTTTATTCTGCAAATTGTAAGCTATGTAATAAACCACGATTTAGTTGTTTAGTGTGCAGCTAATATCTGAATTCTGTTCAATGGGAACAATATCGGAAAGCAAGCCGCTTTCTTATTGTCTCTATTGTCAGGTATATTTACTGGAAAGAATAAACTAATTTGAGTCTAACAATTATTGTTTAATGCAGAGTATAATTAAGTACAACATAAAAGTACAACACTGACTCGACTATTAATGTATGGAAGAGCAGATTTTTTTTCGCTAAATATTACTCAATTCTACGAACAAAGAGTTTGTTAAATATTACTCAATTCTACGAACAAAGAGTTTGTTCGTAGAATTGAGTAATATTTAGCGAAAAAAAATCTGCTATTCCATACATTAATAGTCGAGTCGATTTTGTACTTTTCTATGGAACAGCTGATTTTTTTTTCGAGATCTCGTGGTTGGCTTGGCCCCGTAGTAAAAGTTGTTGAAAATATTTCATTTTCAAATATACTTAAAAATTAACGGTATAGAGATTTTTTTTTTTGCGAATTAGTTTTTCAAAATTTTTCACAGTTGCGGGGATATTTTAAAGCGAGGTCTACAGCTCACAGAGCGACTTCTACTATAAAGTAGTTAATAAAGTTAATAAATCAATATAAGGACCAATTTTTTTTCTTATATTTTTAATATTAGCAGATCGATTTTAAACTATTTTTTATTTTTTGTAAATTCATTCATACGCATTGTGAGTTTGTAACTCGTTGATGTCTTTTGTTCGAAATAACTAGTAACAGTAAAAAAAACCACGTGCTTTTTCCATTTGTTCATAAATACCGAGTTGTTTGCAATAAGATAAAGCTTAATATAATCTTTATTTTGCATAGCTTGTATTGCAAAATAAAGATTCTTTCAACTATTACTTTAAACTATAAGTCCTTAGGTACTAACCCAACAATATTTTTTGGTGAAACTGGCTGTTTAAAATTAAAGCTTAGGTTCTATAGTTTATTTACAAACAATAACCACAGTAAAATATAGTTCGTTGTAGAAGTAGGCAAAAAAAACCTGAAGTAGCTGAGGGTCAGGCTGTTTCTACCCGTTACCTACAGCGACCGATCGTTATAAAGATCAGCAAATGTATGAAAACATGTTCTTTTTTTACTTTACTGGGTTATTGCACATACATTAATTAAAAATGAATGTAATAGATGGGAAAACCGCATTTATCGATTTAAAAATGTGCAAGTTTGTTAGATTTTTGTACCGTCATATATTTGGTAGGTATAATAGGATAGCAACTCGCTATTCACGTCATAGTGCGCATCTTCCCAAATATTTACCTACGCATCCGTAAAAATTACGAATTGGGTAAACTCATTAAATCATATAATACAGGAACTAGTCTAAGTAGGTATGTATTGTTTGAAATAGATTTGGTCAAAAATTAAAGTATTGTGCTCCGAAACTTAATTATGATTGTTGCGAATCGTAATTTTTATTAAGTAGGCACTCAGTAACTTAACGGCCCGGCCACAGCCAACCGCGGCGGGCGGCGCGGCAAGCGAATTCAATAATCACTGCCGCTATCTCGATGGTGGATTCTCAGCTCGTCATCACAACCGCGCAGTGGACACCGAATTCACTTGCCGCGCCGCCCGCCGCGTCTGGCTTGACCAGTGCCTAAAGCCTGTTTTTGAAGGCGAATAAATCCTGTTTTGTTAATTTCGCATAACTTTAATCCTTCCTTTCAAGAGGAATTTCAGCAGCTTTTATTACAGAAAATAATGTCTATTTGTATATCTAACCACCCAAAACTCTGTTAATTTTCTTTATAATATTAGGTATAAGGGTTATAGTTTATGAATAAGAATCGTTTATTTTTTAAAACATTCTTTATTTTTGTCTATTATGAAGATCGATTTTTTTTAATTATATAAAAAATGTACAATGATAAAAAATAGAAAACAAAATAATCTCATCAGATCGAACTTAAATTAATGTATAATGTAAGTATATTTTATTTACTACAAATCGTCCTTCATCCTGCAGTCTGCAGGGCAAACGATTGCCACTGCAGGCTGCAGTGGACTGAAATGAGCTGTCATGATGATAATGAAAGTTAACATTAACAAATAATGGCGCGTGTTTTTGAGGCAAGTTTGGTATGGTCTTGTGATCAGTCGTCGGAGTCGGACGTCGAAGGCGGAATGTTTTCACGAGATCTTTTCCCACGGCCTTTGCCCTTAGTTTCCTTTTGCTCTCTAGTTCGGAACATCTTGCTTTCATCAGCACATTTGGTAGTTATGCTAGTCCTGAAAGAAATATGCTAATGAAAGTAATCGCTCGTCCAGGGTAGTCTAATTAGAGGACATAGTAGGGAGTTCGCGCAGCCGAAAATTCTGTAACTTTTTCCTATTACTAAGGGAGCTTATTCCTACCTACAAAAATATTCAGCCAATTGGATTTCTTTAGACCAAGGCTGGTCAAACCCAGGCCCGCGGGCCACCAAGTGGCCCGCCAAGGCATTTGAATTTGCCCGCCAGCAATCGGCCGGTTGACCAGCGCACTGTGGCACCGCTTCCACCTGATGAAAACCTAATTTGTGGCCCGACCGACGCCGGCACAGTCTAAAAAATTTGCTAACCTGTAAATTTTATTGGCCAGCCTTGCTTTAGACATTCCTCATTGCATATATTTTTGGCACTTTACAATAACCGAAAAAAAAAATTACTTATACTTAATTGAAAGAGTAGAAAAATAATATCAACAAATAGGTATCTAAGTACGGTGGTAATTTAAATTTTTTACCGACTTTAAAAAGGTTATCAATTCAGTTGTATGTTTTTTATGTTTTTGCTTACCGCACTTGGCTTTCAGAGACAGCACACTTGTCAACGATAGTCTTGATGATATCGTTGACTAAAAGGGAGTCCAGTTTCTTTTTCGCCGGCTTATTTGGGAAAGCTGGGGACGACTTGCCAGTCAGAGAATGGGTAGCCAGTACTCTGAAAAAGAAACACAGAAATAACATGAAGACTAGCATACAAGGTTTTATGATAGGTCCATTAAATCAAAGAATCACTTAGGTACTTGTACCTAAATAGAAGAAATTAGAGCATTCTTATGAAATACAGGCTGTATTTCCACTCCAAATTTTAGTTAAGGATGTGTTCAGTCCATGAAACTAAACAACTTTCTCCATGAAACTTGTGCTTCGACACATGTATGTGTCGAACGATATACGCCACAAAATTTGTTGATCATCCCATAAAAGCTAAAGCTATGAGCTAACTAACAAGACAAGGCATTAAGTTCTAAAAATATGTAAGTGCTTACTCTCTTGAGAACACTGCAGTGAGAAGCTTTCTGGTGCAGGCAGTGTATGATCCCCAGTTCATGTGCCGCAATACTCTAGCTTGGACTTTTGCGTAGCCGTTTCCAATAGGGATCTAATAAATAAAATAAAATATTTTAGTAACATACAGGATACAGGTAAGCTGTTATAAAAAGATTAGAGCTATAGGTGTGGCGTTCTATATTTGAAACAAAACTCGACAATAATGGATTCTCAAAGGAAATTGCTGGTAGCTAAAACAAGACAATAATGAAATCTCATACAACTTTGCCGCGTCACCATCGGAGGAGCGCGGCAACCTCGACTTTGCTCAAAGAAGGTTATCAAAATAATGACCATATTACAAGCATTTTTGAGTAAAATATTTTAGTAACATACAGGATACAGGTAAGCTGTTATAAAAAGATTAGTTGATCAGGCAGGCTTTAAATTAAGAAAATTGAAGACTAGCTTTTGTCCGCGACTTCGTTCGAGTGGAAATAGTTTTTATGGCAGTTTAACTGCTCGCGACTTACAATATGGTGGCCAGTTTATTATTTAATTATTTTTATTTATTATTCATGTCAATTAGGCCGCGTTGTTATCATCTTGAAGAAATTTTTGTATCCCTCGGGTATAGTATATTTTTTCTGAATGAAAGGTAGCCTATGTCCTTTTCTGTACCCCTGACAATGTGTATGTAAAATTTAATGATGATCAGTTGAGTAGTTAGCTAGTTAGGATGTGAAGGCGTAGGACGTAACAAACAAACAAAAACTTACTTTCGCATTAACAATATTAGTAAGGATTTATGATATACATCTATAATTATTCATTTTATTTTTTCCGCATTTAAAAAACGACTTACCAATGTATCTCCTCTAGGCCCCTTGTAACTACTACTAATTTTCCGGGTAAAATGTTCCTTAGGCTCTTGTGAGTTATCGATGTCATATTCTGACGGATCATCAAAAGATACCGTTGGTGATTCTGCGTAACGCGTAGTTGTTGTTTCCTAAAACAAAATATAATAGAGGTTAAAGTATGAAATTTCCGATTTTTTTCTCATAATATTCTATGATGTTATAGATGCTTCGGTTCATCATCATCATCATCATATCAGCCGCACGACACCCACTGCTGGGTATAGGCCTCCCCTAAGGATCTCCACGACGATCGGTCCTGCGCTGTCCGCACCCAGTGGCTTCCCGCGACCTTCACCAGATCGTCGGTCCACCTTGTCGGGGGCCTACCCACGGAGCGTCGTCCGGTGCGCGGTCGCCATTCCAGAACCTTTCCGCCCCAACGGCCATCATTTCTTCTCGCTATGTGTCCTGCCCATTGCCACTTCAGCTGAGCAATCCTTCGAGCGATGTCGGTTACTTTCGGTTACTTGTTAATATTTATAATTATGACCATCACTATGACCATCAGGCCCACTATCAGCAATAAAAATATTTCTAGACCGTTAAAAAAAGTATCTTAAAAAGTGACTCCTTTTTTCGTTAGCAGAATTGACCACTTAATTCGTTGTAACTTATACTACCTATTTTTTTACTTAATACATGTGACATTAGTTAGCTGAGTGTTTAAACATTTGTGCAAAGCTTTAAAACATTAGCATTCATGGTTGTTACATAAATTAAGACAATGTTAGTATGGGAAATGCAAATTCTTTAAAATCTTCCATACAAAACGGCAATTTCATACTTAAACCTTTAATATATTAGATAGCATAGTTCGTTTCATTGAATAAAGCTTACTTTATTCCTAATATTTGCTAATTCTTCGTCGCAGATTCCTTTCGAATAGAGTTCCAATATGAATTTTCCCAATTCATCGTGCAAGTAAGGTAGTGTTTCTTCAGTTGCATTCGCAAATATTTTTCTGCAATTTCTGATTACTGACTTTCTAATATCCTCGTGTAGTGGGTTATGTCGGGACGAATGTCTTCTTTTCCTTCCATTTTTGATGAGATCTGTTGATTCATTATGCATTACTGGTAATGTTTGGTCTTCTGAACGAATAGATGAAGTAGTCAAGTTTGATACCTCCATTTTCACTTCTTTTTGCTTGGGCTCTAGAATACGGGTCGGTGGACATAACTGAAAAAAAACCATCTTGTGAAATTGTCATAATATTAGGATTATTTAATAGTGTAGTGTAATAAAATCGGGAGAACTTACGGCTGGTGTCGGATAAAAGTGATTAGTGAGAGCTAACAAAGCGTCTTTTTCTATTTCTTCCGATGTTGCTGAAAGATAAAGAAAAAGCTTGTAATTTTAGTGCCCTTTTGATGATCCTGTAACTATAATATGATGTACTTAAGGTAGTTCGATGAGCTCAGAAGCGCCACCAATGGAAATTAATCATTTACGTTTTATCAAGGCAAGGGTTTAGAATAAAAGTTTTAGTTATTTTGCGCAAATAGAAGAGTGCAATATTTAAATATTTTTTCATGGCCTCAAATATAAGCAATAAGTTATGAATGTCGATATTGCCATTGGCAATATTTGCGCAAAATTATCAAAACTTTTAATCTAAGTCTTTGATAAAACGTAATTGATTTATTTTCATTGGTGGCGCTACTGAGCTCATTGAACCACCTAAGCGCTATCGCACACGGGAAACTTTTGTCTCCGCAACTTTTTTGTCTCTCCCGTGATTTGTATGAAAAGTTGCAGACGACCGTGTCGCTTCGTGTGCGCGCTTCCATATAAACCCATGGACTTGATGTGAGAGACAAAACAGTTGCTGGGAGACTAAGTTGCCTGTGTGCGATAGCGCTTAATGTAAAACGATTACCTACCATGTAATTCAGACTCATCGTAAGATTGTATAGTACCTACTTACACCTAAATCGTGGCGTTGAAAGTGATAGAATTTTTAAGGGAATGATAGAATACCACAACTGAATGGGATTTTTCTATTTATAATAAACTTTATAATTTTGTTCCAAATATTCATGCAGAAGCCGCGTTACTCTAAGAAAGTATCCATGCGAAATTTCAAAAAGAAATATAGATACAGACGAATTAAGAATCTCTACTTTTATAGAAGTCGCTTAAAAATACAGCAGAGCAATATAGTCTCTTTTTCGTAGCAAATGGTAGTCAATTGCTTACGGTTTGGTGGAATGACTTCAGAAGCGGCTCCCGATAGAAGTAGCAACGCTTGTGCTGCCTCCGCGATTTGGGTGCCTGGTATCGGCGATGAGTTTGTAGTCAGACCCATAGCTCTGCGCACAATATACCAAACCATATAGATATCAAACGATAAACCTAACATGTCATCTAGAAAATCATGTAAAAGATATTTCAAATTTTGCTTCGGATGAGGCTTCGATTATCTGTAATTTTTTTGCGAACAAAACGTGGTATTTTATTTTACTATCTCCGCCAATTGCTAATGCGCAGGAACCTTGTCACATTAACATCACGTTAACGTCATCCGCAACTAAAAATGACATGAAACAAAATATCTAATATTAAGATTATTAATATAATTGAAAAATATTAGAAAAAATCGACTCACCCGTAGCAGCTCAGACAGACGTCCCGCGTGTGAGCTGCTACGGGGAGTCGATTTGTCTAATATTTTACATTTTTTTTAATAATCTTAATATAAAAATTACTATGCGTGAATGCATAAAATCTAAAAGTTTAAAAAAATCCAATAGTTAGGTAGTTGATTTAATAAATTAATTACTAAATGAATTATTATTTTCGATAAGATAGGGTCTAGGTAAATATATAAATTTTTTACAATTGATTTTCCTTTTTGAGGTTAAAAAAAACCGGCCAAGTGCGTGTCGGGCCACGCGCAGTAGGGTTCCGTTGGTACATTATACCATACCATATTTTAATACCGCTATCATTTTTCGTCTGAAAAAATAACTTTGTTTTTCACAGTGTTTGTATGAATGACAAAGTTATATTTGCGGTTTTGGAAAATGTACTATATCTTGAAAACTAATTACTATATCTCGTTCAAACCAATTTTCGTTGAAAGTGTTTATCAAGATTTATAGCTTATATTTTTTTTAGATTTTTCACCCTCTTACTTTAAAAGTTAAAGGGGGGGGGGACACACATTTTACCACTTTGGCGGCAAATATCTTTCAAACGGTTGACTTTGAAAAAAAATAGTCTTCGGAACCTCAATGTCATTTTCAAAGACCTATCTATAGACACCCCACAAGTATTGGTTTGATGAAAAAAAATATTTTCAGTTTCAGTTCCATGTATGGGGAGCCCCCCCTTAATCTTTTATTTTTTTTAATTTTGTGTAAAAATCGTAAAGCGGTTTATAGAATACACCTACCTACCAAGTTTCAACTATGTAGTCCTAATACTTTTGGAATAAAGTGGCTGTGACATACGGACGGACAGACAGACAGACAGACAGACAGACAGACAGACAGACAGACAGACAGACAGACAGACAGACAGACAGACAGACAGACATGACGAATCTATAAGGGTTCCGTTTTTTGCCATTTTGGCTACGGAACCCTAAAAAAAAATGGCTGCCAGGCGCATTAACAATTGGCGGGGATAGTATATTCAATGCTCTTTTGTTTCGCTAAGGTTTTGAGGTACCTACTTATGTGCATCTTATTTGAAATTAATTAATATTTGATTAACTTTTTTATACTAGTAAACAAACTTACCGAATTCCCAATGCAGACTTCACTGGTCACGACTCACGATCAAGAGTAATGATAAGATAAGGGTAAATTGTCTAACTGAATTACCTCCTCCCTCTGTCTATGACGAAAATACGCAAAGGAATAAATTCCAACATGAATGTTTCCTTAATTTAAATACAACACCCTTTAAAGAGTGGGGTTAGAGATTACAGTTTCTTGCAATGGTCAAGTCATAAAAGCACTAAGAAAGACCTTTTAGAGTCAGGTAAAGAACCCATCCTATTGTTTAGGAATACTGAACGTACTCGTACAAGATAAGCTTTTACTTGTAATGGGAAAGTATACACAACTTAATTTCAAGTTTGATATTTACGGCAGCTTTACGAAGCATTTCATGTTAGAATAGTGAAATTCACACGGGATTTTATTTATTCTATAAGTAAAACAATATTTTACACTGTAATTGTATTTTTTTAACGGACGGAACGGACGAGCGATCGGAAATTACATGAAAAACACGAAAAAAATATTATCAATAACAAACATTATAATAATATATATTAAAATCCTTGCTAATATTATAAATGTGAAAGTCCGTTTGTTTGTTTGTTACGCCTTCACATCTTAACTACTGAACCGATCATCATGAAATTTTACATAAGAAGGTCCACGTTGTCAGGGGTATAGAAAAGGACATTAGGGTACCTTTCATCCCGAAAAAAGGATTGTTCCCGAGGAATAGCAAAAAAATATTAGCGGCCGCGAAGAACCTTATATTCATATTCTAGTGTCATAGAATATGAATATAAGGTTCTTGGCGGCCGCTAGCTACTTAATATTTTAATCATTACGTCGTAAAAACAATTTTCAATACAGTTGCTCGAAAATGTGAGTTTACGATGACAGTAGAGCGTGCGGTAAGTTAATTTTACCGCACGCCGTGCGTTTTTGTTTACGGTGTAGTACAGCGTGCGGTAAGTTGATTTTACCGCACGCTGGCGCCGTGCGTTTTTGTTTACGTACGTTTTTTTTTTATTTTCACTAACTTCCGCCCGCGACTTCCTCCGCGTGGAAGGTGGAAAAATATAGCGACCAGTTTTACATGACCTCTTTAGTGTATGAAAGCTAGTACGACGGAGAGTTCAAGCTGTTTCCCTGGTTTCACCCATCTGATTTTGATGAAACATAGCTTAGATTTTAAGATGGACCAAAATCTACCAAACTGTGAAAAGCCCATCAAAATCCGTTGAGCGGTTTTTGCATAATTCGCACACAATTATTTAGAATTTACAGTTTAATTATATGTATAGATTGCAATTTTAGTAGTACCTATCATGTTTTCTCGCAAATGTATTGAAAAACGTAGTATGGCACACGGTTGTTAAGGTTTTTTAAAACTCGTGACGATTATAAACCCTCGCCTACGGCTCGGGCTTATAAAACGTCAACTCGTTTTAAAAACCTCCTTACCAACCTTGTATCATAAACTACTAAAACAATCCATCGATGACTTATCGGTAAAAACAGCGTGGTATTATTAATGACGTCATGTACTATGCGCGCCAAATAAGAATAGTATCGACAACTTCACGGCACTGGACAATTTTGTTACTGCTTGAATTGATAACTTCATAGTGTATGGGATGTGCATAAAAAGAAACAAAATATATAAAAATATGATTTTTATTCTTGCTGGCAGCGATCAGCATGGCAAACGATCATTGGATTTTTTGCTAGCAGTACAAAATTGACCAGTGACGTGAAGTTGTCGATACTATTCTTATTTGGCACGCATAGTACACATTCCCAAAAGCTCTCGCGTCCCAGTATGATACGATTGATAACCAAACAATATAACGAAATCGTTATCATAACATATCAAGCGTACAGTATTCTATAAACAATGATTGTCTCTACATCATGTCTACATTAGAACAAATGCTCAGTAAACATCTGTGCAAATGCAAAAAAAGGTTGTAGAAAGTAATTTAATTCAACGCTGGGGTTCGCTTCTTTCAATTGTTGTCTTGTCGGTACGTGTTGTCGTCTTTAGCCTAAAACAATTATCTCTATCAGTATAACATCTTTGACAATTCCACACAACTCAACTAGTGAACATAATCAATAATGTTTGAATGAACGTTATTGATTATGTTGTGACTACTAATCTGTGAAAAAACGTTTAAAAGCAATAATATTAATGAAAGAGAGGAAAACTCATACTTAAGGGTGCATGATAGGAAAACAGGGTTTGCGCGGGCCATATTTTTTTTATAGAATACGTAAAGTTGTAACCCCAAAAAAATATACGACAAGCTAAAGAGATTATCTAGTAGCTACAAGTATTAAATTGCGTATAAACCTCACAGATGGTTGTAATAAAAATCAGAATATCATTAAAAGTGCTTGTCGTGGGTCATATTTTTGGCGTAAATAATAGCGGAAACGTATTGAATTCTACATCAAAATACGGGTACGTATCAGAATGTCTAAAGTTAGAATGTCTAAACTTAAAATGGCAAAGTTCAAAATGTCAAAAATTTGAATGTCTAACGATTAAAATGTAAAAAGTTCAAAATGTCAAAAACGAAAATGTCAAATGGTCAGATAGTCCTAAATTAAAATGTCTAAGTTCAAATGATCAAAACTTAAAATGTCTAATAGTCCAAATACATATAATGACGTATACTCGTAGAATTTACTTATTTTCTTTCATTTAGGTATCTTATTAATTAGGTTAAATAACTGCGTGTTAACCTCTGTGCCTCCGCCGCACATCAACATAGCCGCGCCACTCCCTGATTCGGTAGTCGGTGCCAGTCACTGACTCAGTAGCCAGCGAACAATATCCACCAATTGACTTTGAAATAGATTTTTTTCTGGCGCTTCGCCGGCCGCTGCCGCGGCACGCTCGCTTCGCTCGCTCGGCTTGCGCGCTGGGTTCATGTCAACCTAACATGCTCGTCGCTACGCTCCTCGCACCTATCTCGTAACCTGCGGTCCACGGTTTCTAAGTCCCAGTAGACTAGTTTAGACTCGTTTCTGGCAGCTAAATTTGCTATAAAGCATTTTAGGCGAAGCCCAAAGACACCTCCACAGACTCAATTAACCTCAAAGGAGACGATTCGTTTTAATATCCAACCCAATTCAAATAAATCATTGTGAACTTAGACTTAATGACCATTGATATTTTAACTTTCAAGTATTTGATACGTTTGATACTTTGAATTTTGCTATTTTGAAGTTAGACATAATGATTTTCGACATTTTAAACCATTTGAATTTTAATTTTTGACATTTCAACTTTGTCATTTTAACTTTAGACATTCTAACTTTAGACATTCTGATACGTACCCCAAAATACACTTTAATGTACTGTGTAGTTGCTCCAATAACTTTTTCCAAGAAAGATAATTGTGCTAAAGATAATGATGAAAAAACAACGAATAACATCGCAAAAGTGCAAAAGTGAGGTTATTTTCCATACTCTTTACACGTAAAAAAAAGACAGAGACAAGTGATTCCGCATAACGGAGCCTTAATACATTTCCATCTAATAAAAAACATGACATATTATTCTGCCACCTCCAGTTCACTATGCGTTAGCAATATAACCGTCGCTATTGAACAAAATTTTTACCTGTGTTCGTAGCTAGGGTAAAAACTAAAATCTACTCCATTTCGCATTTTGCCGCAGCCGCAGTGCAACTCACATGCATTTTAATTGCACTACCGAAATATCTTAGAATATCAACAATGTCTTACGTGTTTCTGTTAGTGGAGTGGGTTGATAAATGTCTTATTCCTGAATACGATATAGTGACCATTATACCTGAAAAGTACCATGGTGCTAATCTAAGAATAGGAAGTGATATACTGATATTGAAGAGAGGGGAGGCGCATCCACGTCAGGGGCACATTCTAAGGATTTCTGGTAAATATCTTATTGAGAGATAACCTACATTTGAGTAATTTCAACGAACTCCATGGTCGAGTGGTTTGGAACACCCAGGTTCGACTTCCGGCTGGGTCATTTTGGAAAACGATTTGTTTCTATATTGGTTTCAGGATCTGGATGTTTGTGTTCGTTTCGTTCTTACTGATTTCCATAACCCAATCAAGTGCTCTTACTTTGGAATCGGAGCAATGTATGATTCGTTATTGTGTGTACCTAAAAATAGTAATTTTTATTCTACTTTTTTGTCTTCAAACTATAGTTTCAAGATTCCCACCCTTATACTTTTATACATTTATACTATACAATACATCCCACCAGCTAGTCTACGAAAAATTAGTTTTACCTCATTAGGTATTACAAATAAGACAAGCGAAAAAACAGATTTCGTTGATGTCTTTTATATGAAGAATTGGCTTTGGTTAAAAAATAAAAGGTATTTTTTTTATTACAGATTAGGCCAATTTAAGAAAATAATTTGAATATTTTAACATTTGGTTGCGTATTTATTTTTTTATAAATATATTTGTGTAGTGGATATGATCAGCTAAATACGTCATTAGTGGCACGAACAAAATTTTTCTATGTCTATCTATGGGCACGAAAGTTTAAGAAGGAATACCTTTGCCATCTACTTTTAGAAAAATAAACGGCCAAGTGTAATTACCTGTCATAATAACTGTCAATGACATATTGGTTGTTTGTAAACAAATAAGTTAAAGTTAATTATTCTTCTATTTTATTCATTTAATCCAGTTGTGACGGTTCTAACCTACCTTCTTAATTTTCCGCAATAATTTTTGAGGTGGTATAATTATAATAAAAATGCTTATTTCTCGAAATGGTTTTGCGATTTCCGGTCATGTTCAAAAAGTTAGCAAAGCCAATTGAATACTTTCCGTTATAGAGTGAAAAACTCTTCAATTCTTATATACGTTAGTTATACTTACTTATTTTTTTACTTTAGGTATGTAAAATAATATAACAGATAAACTTCGGAAGCAGATAAAACAACAACGAAAAAAACCAATTTGCGTTAATGTTTTGCTTTCTTATGACGAATTTATGTGATATTTTCATTAGAACTATTTAGGTACATAAGAATCTGTTTTTTACTGTAACTAATTTTATTCAATAGGTATGAATAAAATTAGGTGGTAAAAAACTTCTTGAATCGGTATTTAAAATTGAAAAACATTCTTAGTAGGTATTTCTAGAAACAATTTTCATAATAATACTTCTCTCGTAATATCCTAATTGTTTGCTTTCACATTTCAGGCATAAAACAGACTTTATTGGATCATAAAACTCTCCTGGAAGATCAAATCAAAAGTATCCGAAACCATCTATCACGATCTTTATATGAGGAATCTGATAATCAAGTAAGTTACTGGAAAGATCATAATAACAATTAATTATGGTAGGACATCCGTTTTTAGGGTTCCGTACCCAAAGGGTAAAAACGGGACCCTATTACTAAGACTCCGCTGTCCGTCTGTCTGTCACCAGGCTGTAACTCATGAACCGCGATAGCTAGAATGTTGAAATTTTCACAGATGATTTATTTCTGTTGCCGCTATAACAACAAATACTAAAAACAGAATAAAATTAATATTCAAGGGGGGCTCCTATACAACAAACGTGATTTTTTTGCCGTTTTTTGCTTGATATTAATAACGACAACAGGTAGACAGTTGAAATTTTCACAGATGATGTATTTTTGTTGCCGCTATATCAAAAAATACTAAAAATGGAATAAAATTAACATTTAAGGGGGGCTCCCATACAACAAACGTAATTTTTTGCTGTTTTTTGGTACGGGACCCTTCGTGCGCGAGTCCGACTCGCACTTGGCCGGTTTTTTACTAATCCTTACTAATATTATAAATGCGAAAGTTTGTTGTTGGTTACGCCTTCACGTTTTAACTACTGAACCGATCATCATGAAATTTTGTATACACGTTCAGGGGTACAGACAGAGAAGGACATTGGGTACCTTTCATCCCGAAAAAAATACTTTTCCCGAGGGATAGAGAAATTACTTTTCACGCAGACGAAGTCGCGAGCAGTCGCTAATTTTCCATATTTAAATAGTTTTTTTTTTGTTTTTTTTAGAACCACGACTCTACAGATCATGAGTCGCACAGCCACCCTCCAAGCTCAGTGCATCCAGATTTACCAGCTGAAGTTGCTTTTGCGCAGGCGAACGAAGAGGTAAAATCATTCTTTATTTTTGTATCAAACCTTTTTGATCTAAATACCTACCTAAGCTTTTACTTACTTTACTCCGATGGCTCAGCGACCCGAAGTGAGTCTTGGCCTCCGACACAAGGTGACGCTACTGCTCCCTGTCTTGCGCGATCTCTTGCCAGTCGCTAATCTTCAGGAGTTCACGCAGGTCCTAGGCGAGTTTTTCCATTCAGCGGTACTGGGTCGGCCAACTGCTCTTCGTCGTCTGGGCACGCCCAGTAAGCACGCTTCGTCGCCCGATCCCCCCATTCGTTCAACGTGTCCGAGCCACCGCAACCTGTGCGCTTTTGATTTTCCCAATATATTGGGGGTCACCAATAGTTCCTAGAGGAACTAGTGCTTAGAAGCTTGGACAAAAGTGTACCTCATGAAGAGCAGCGCAACCTAAGCTTTTTAGCGAAGTTTAGCTATTGCGTCGTTTTAATTGTGACTATAGGTATGCAAGTGTTTTGGTTGTTGATCACAACTTATTTTTTTGTTACAGAACAACCAGCTTTACCGCAGGTTCATTCATGATTACCCAGCTCAGAAGAAACGCTTTTCATTACAGCACAGAGAACACGATCTAATGAACTCCATATATAAACGTTCCACAATGGAATGTAATCAGCGTTATAATTTTTCACAACGTGACACAAAATTTAAAAGAGATCGAAGTGTACAGACTGATCCTGAAGTATCAATACAAGAACAGCGCAATCAATTGCAAGTATTTCTAGAAACTGACTGTAAAAACCTACTTAAACAGATCTACAGAGGTTTTGTTGGAATGTTTGGAGGAGTTGAGGGGTTTAGTGATATAATTGCTGAACTTCCTGAGTTAAACCGTGCATTGGGCTATGATACTGATGAAGAAGCGGAACAACATGTTGTAAATATGATGAATGAAACAGTTACATTTCACGAAGATGTTAATTGTGAGGATGCTCAGCAGAAAAATTTGAATGGAGTAGAAGCGTTGAAGAACGAAAGTGAAGAGCCGAAAGAAAACGTAGAAGATTCCAGAGATATTTCTCCTCCATCAAATCAATTAATGCAAACACCAAATAATGTCAGACAGGATATGGTACGTAGTGAAAAAAAACAAAAGATCAAAAACAAAAAAACTTTAATAAGTATTTTTTTTTACATGTTGTTGATTAAACTTTTTTTAACACAGGTATCAATAGGAAACGGATATGCGTGGGTACCACAGAGGCTGCTAAAAGAAATGAATTGGACATCGTATACTTCAGCTACAAGACAGCTTTTACAAGCGGTTTTCTCACGAAGGTATAGGTCTTTGTAACTTTTTTTTATTGCGACCATTAGAAATTATTAATGATTACTTAAATATTATATTTCAGAGTGTTAGCAACTCATTCGCTGACGGGCAAACAATCTCCAGCTTTCGCCAATAAGCCAGCGAAGCAATGTTTGGATCCCAGATTGGTGGAGGACATCGTACTGACTGTGTCAACACAATGTGGAGTGCCTAAGCGTCTAGTTCGGTATGTTCACTAAATGTACACCTACCTTACCTACACACTAAAATACGCGTGTTTCTGATTGGAATGTATTTATTTAGGTATTACGAATATTTTTCTTTTTCTTATCAATAGTTATTTTCTTTTTTACCATTGTCTACTTTTGCACGCGCAACCATGCATTGTTATGTGGCAAAAATGCATTCTCTTATTTATGTTAATCCTGTAATGTTAGCAATAATCATTATAATGATTAACCTATTGTCAGACATAGTAACAAACGCTGTTCACCTACAGAACATTAGAGGATGCTTTTTCGCCACATACTTAACAAAGTTGTACGTATAGTTATCTTACTCCGTATTGAAATGTTAGTCAGTGACTCATTAGTACTCATTACATTAGTCACTAACATATCAATACCAACGGAAAATTACCTACTCCGATGTGCCATTATAGATCGTAAGATTTGTATACAATTGTATCTATTAATTTTATTATTCATCACCAGGAATTGCATCACAATCAAGTGTACTGATGAAGCGAAGTTGTACCGGAAGCGGCAACAGTTCAAGAGTCGCAAGAAACGGGAGAACGACAGACCTCCAAATTCAACCCCGTCTGAAGAGACTTCCCCGTCATCCATCTCCGAATAAAATATTGTTTTTATTAGTAATACCAATTAATTAAAAGTAAAATGAATAATTTAATAAATATTCTGGCCAAATCACACCATACTTATATTCAATTTCGCAAATAAAAACTAATTATTTGGTCTGTTCATTGCTTTTTATTTTTTATTATATTAAAGCTAGCTTGGGGGAAAGTTTCCCCCAAACATAGTTATGTTCAATGACATTTCGTGATCGTTATTTATTCCTAAACTAAACTTAAGACAAATGACTAGGAAAACAGTTCCAAACTCTATTAAGAGTTAAAAAGACCAAACCAAACCCGGTTCGGTTCTACTTATGTAAATGCCAAACTTGGCAATATTATTTTTCAACATATGCGTAATACAAATACAATGCAGTGTAACGACATTGTTTATTCAAATTGTCTTTATTCCTTTTGAAATGAAAGGGCAGAACTACCTACTCCCAAACTATAATAGAACATCCGTAACAAGAGGGTACATTTTTTGCAACTTTTTTTACCCAATTCCTTTCAATGAATTGTATTTAATTTCATTCGCCCGTTACATGTCGTTGTGAGTAGTTGTGTTCAAAATGGTTCGTTTTTGGGTTTTGGTGAAATGGGTATTGACTACCGGTTATTTATCGAACACAGACGTGGTGTGTATAAATCCTAAGAAATATGGAGATGCCGAAATTGTTGCGGGAGATACTATCCTGATTCGGAAGAAAGGAAGGCAAGCTAGGATGGCTAAAGTTTTGGAGATCGCAGGTTGGAGGTTTCAGTATTTTTATTTATTGAGTGTTACCAGTGTGGAACAGTTTGTCTAATACCTACCTACCATAACATATAAAGTTAACAGAAGTCGCGCTAGGTACAAATCTCGGACCACGCCAGCCCCGTTAGAAAATAGGGGGTGGTAAATGTTAATTTTTAGTTTAGATACACACAACAGCACGTCAGGTTATACAGTTTAAATGAGAAAAACATCTTTAAAAACGAAAAACTTCAACAGGTCAGGAGGTGCCGTCGTGTATACCTATTACTAAATATTTATTTTAAACACTAATTTTCAATGTAAGTAGGTACATTACGAAAATATATTTTCAGACAATGTCCAACACTGAATTCTTAGTATTTTTTTTTAAATTTTGAACTTAGCGTTAATTTCGTGGGCGGCCGAAGGGGCGGATTTCTGTTTTAAATAATTCTCTGGTTACGTAGCATTGGTTTCGTTGGCGGTCAAAAGGCCTAGAATAGCGAATTCTACCAATTATCGTGCATACTTTGCAGGCGACAAGTCACAACTTTTAGGCCGGCAAAGAGAAATAAATGCAAACCAGGATGAACTCCGACGCACAGCACGTGTATGTAAGAGTGATCAAAACCGTATCGTAAGTTAGACTCTATTAATTGAATTTTTAGATTTTAGGCATACACACTGATTAAAATATTAGAAAAGACTCAGACGGGAGTTGCTGAGTTACTACGGGCGAGTCGATATTTTCTAGTATTTTTTCTAATATATTATATTAGACTCAATTATCATAATAATATCCTATGGATGCTATTTGGTACTAATGCTACAAAAGTGTTTTCCTCAGTAGAAAACAGAAATCATAAATTCTGGACTACTTCACACCAATCCTATTTAGTCCCAATGTAATCAATGTAAACAGTAAGTAATTAAGCTTGTAAATAACAGAGAAAAATAATAATAATAAATATATCATATACAGGATGTCCCAAAACTTTGCCACACGGAGGGAAAGTGCCTTAAATATTGAAAATAGGATATTTTACTGAAAGAACACTTCATTTTGTTTTTAAAAAGAAATGGAACTGCATTCAAATTTTTTTTAAATCGCATATGATTCGTTACAAATTGATACTATCGGTAATAATTAAAATTTAAATGTTAAATGGGTTGGACTTGGAATATCCTAGTATGGAGGGTGGCATACTTAATTTCCGACATTTTGTTTTTTTTTTCAAAATAGCGCATGAAACCTGTGTAAATCGATAGCTAGTACCAGTACGAACAAGAATTGTTGACGACATAATCGCCTAAAACGTCACGTTTTTGAGCTGTAAGCTATTAAAGTTGAACTGGTCGCAACACAACAGGGTAGATTTGAAGCTAAAATAAAACATATAAATGGGCTTTGAAATATTGTTTTACGGCCATCCAAGTCTGGAATACTCTGGATTAAGTGTCAAGGTCAAAAATATAACCCTTTCCTTACCTCGTTGGCTAATCGCGTCATTCATTTGCGGAGACACGCACACGATAGGTGAATTATATTATCACAAGACCTAGTTGAACCGGTAACACATATTAAACAATCTTTTAATACCTACTTAAGCCTATTAAAATGTATTTTTTTTTTCAAACTGGTTACCCTTTCCCTACCGCTTGTTGACTTTTACTCTAGACCTAGATGACCGTAAAACAATATTTTAGAGCCCAGGCATACGTTTTATTTTAGCTTCAAATCTACCCAGTGGTGTCGCCACCAGTTCAACTTTAATAGCTTACTACTCGGAAACGTGACGTTTTATGCAATTATGTCGTTAACAATTCTTGTTCGTATTGCTACTAGCTATCGATTAACACAGGTTTCATGCGTGTCCGCTATTTTGAAAAAAAATCAAAATGGCGGACAGTAGGTATGCCAAAATATTCAAACCCCTTTCCTGATCTTCCTTTTGTTTAAGATGCTATGTCACTTATGAAAAAAAATTGTTTTAAAAAACAAAAAACCGACTTCAAAACCCCACTCTGCCTCTAAAAAACAATAAATAATATTGAAATCACTAGATACGCATTATCATTGTAATAAAACACGTCTATTGAAGTCGGGTGGGCTGGAGGACAACTTTTTTTTATTCTAACAGCCCCACCCGACTTCAATAGAATAGACGTGTTTTATTACAATGATAATGCGTATTTAGTGATTTCAATATTATTTATTGATTTTTAGAGGCAGAGTGGGGTTTTGAAGTCGGTTTTTTGTTTTTTAAAACAATTTTTTATTTTTTTCTTTTTAGTGTAAGTACCTTCTGTATTAGATATAATTTATCAAGGTAGATAGAAAAATCGGTTACGCCAAACGTGAGATAATCGAGGACAACCATGCATAAGGGTCAAACTGAGAAGAGAACCTCATTTTTTGAAGTCGGTTAGAATACCAAAACCTTCTCCTAAGTATAACAAATACTTTTATGAAAACCGTATCAAAATCGGTTCAGCCAAAAGCGAGATAATCGTAGACAAACATACCTACATAATACGAGTGAAACTCAGAACCTTCTTTTTTTTTAAGTCGGTTAAAATACTAAAACCTTTTCCTAAGTATAACAAATACTTTTCTGAAAACCGCATCAAAATCGGTTCAGCCAAACGCGAGATAATCGCGGACAAACATACATACATACATACATACAGGTCAAACTGAGAACCTCCTTTTTTTGTATTTTGAAGTCGGTTAAAAATAATCCTTATGAGTAACCCTTTCGATTGGTATCGTAAAAATAAATTTAAAAAAAATTTTTTTGGTAGGATCGATTTTTCAAAAATCTTTGAATGCAGTTCCAATTATTTAAAAAAAATGAAGTCTTCTTTCAGTAAAATTTCTTATCTTGAATTCCCTCCGTGTGGCAAACTTTTGGGCCACTGACTCGAGAACAAAACAATATTGAGCTCACTATCAAACCATTTGCTCCTACCGGGATGCGAACTCGAGACTTCTGGCGCATTAGTACCTAGTGGTGGTTAATTCCGCTGCAAAAATTGAGATAAATAATAAAGAATAATTTTCTAATTCCGCACGGTTAGGTATTTCACTCGTTATAAGCAATCATTTGGCATAAGTTTGTTCCTTTGATTAAATATTTTCGTTTGTAAGTTTGTTCGTATCGATTTGATAAGTACCGACTAACTATTATTCTACTTATACAGATAGTCAGCGTACCAAACAGTGAGAGGGCACATATCCCACCTAGTCCTAACCAACAGGTGTTCATTGATGAGGATGACAATGAAATGGCTGTAGAACAGGTACCTACATATAAAACGATTACATATTAAGAATGGTAAAATATTCGAGCCAAGAAAAAAGCTGTAATTATTTGCCCTTTTTGCAAAAAATATTACCTATAAATCTTCAGTGCTGAGTAATCACCTAGGTGTACTATAGTGCTATACTTTTGTTAATAAATAGTTCGGATTTAGGTACGATAAACATACAAGACGAACCAAACCAAAATTAGAGGCCACGGACACGACAAATTAGCATCAACAATTACCTCCGTTTTTGATAAGTATTGAATAGATGCTACAATCGCGTTTTCGTTTTGTACTTTAATTTTGAATTCTTAATTACAGAATCAATCTGAAAACTACGAAAGGGGCCATCTTGAAATACCCAACCGACCAAACTTAGTACAGGATGAACGCCAGGAACCGCTTCACTGTAGCTGTATGCAAAAACAACAGAATGAAGTGGTCTACGTGGACGAAGAGTACAATGTTCCGGAAGAAAAGGTAGATTTTAATAACGATGGGTTATTATAGGTAGTGCTTATAAGAGCTAGAAACTACTGCAGCTTTATAATCCGCTAAGGGCCTGTGTGGTCTAGTCTGTCCTTCTAAATTAAACACCATCCATAAGAAAGACCAGTGCCCTAACAGTGGGGACATGAGAATTTATTACTGTTTCTTCCAGTTTGTCATCGATGGAAAAGGAAAACTACACTCTTCTCAAGCCGAAAGCATTGTGCAATCGAATATACGTAGCAATCTAAACATTGTGCTTCAGAGACAAACGGTTTATATTGATGAGGAGACAGTGGTGAATAATCAGGTGGTAAATATAAAACGATCATATTCATTTTTAAATTTTCAAGCGTATTCATTGAAATAAAACACTTTTACGGATTTTTTTATGTTATTTAATTGGATTTCAAGTGTATCCTCGTTTCACACTGATGCAAATTAAAAGTATTTTATTTCAATAAAATGATCCGCAACTTCGTATGCGTGGAATCTACGTCCCGGAATTTAATTACCTACAATACCTACCTAGGTTTTATTCTGTGCCTAGGTTAGGAATATTGGTTTTATTTAATCCTCTAATATTAGAGATTCTTTAGACTCAAAACTGTAAAAAAATTACCTCTAGGTACCTAATACATTTTCTTTCAGGATCATGTCAACAATGGACGAGAGCAACGTAACGTATCCATTCTCGCAGGCCGAGATCTATCAAATAGTCTTAACAATTTTATGAGCAATTTTCCGAGTCACACTGTTTTCTTAGATGAAGGTGGTAGTGATGTGGAATATGAGGTAAATCATTCGTTCAGCTTCATAAAACAATATTTGAAAAAGTTGCGCGGTGTGACGCAAAACAAATTTTCGCGTAGCAAATTCTAGGATTCTTTATTATTTCAGGGTCAGAGCAATAGCAAACGTAACAGACTCTCTCAACAATCCCCTTTCTGCGGCGAATTTCAATACACTCAAAAACTTTATCCGACTCCAATAAAATTCTTTGAAAATAGGGTAAATATAATCAAAGCCTATTATTATCACCTAAGAAATCTTTTTTTTTATTTTAATTTCTTTTGTAGGTAGTAGCGGCGGATTCACCGGGACTGTCAGATCTCAATAGACATTATGATCTAACGCGTGGTAATGACTACTACCCACGACAACTGCCAAACATCTCATGTTGCTTATATGGAGAGTCAAGTTCGCGTCCTGAAATGATGTGCAGTACTCCTATGCCGAAATTCGTCCCAAATGAGTACATGCCCAAAATAAACCAAGCACAACAAACCGATCATCAAGATAACTCTAAACCAAATAGTCTACTTGATGAAATGGAGAAACAATTTCAGATCCTTCGCAATGCTTTTTGTGAGATAAGCAAATCGACAACAAATAGAGATAGAGAAGCCTTAGCTTGTTTCCCGCGAGAAATATTAGATAAAATGGCATACGTGATAGGTCCAAGAATGAGAATGAATGCTAATGATACTAATAACTCAACCGAAGTTGAAAACCAATCCAGCAGTGAGAGCGTGGATGTATCCATGACCTCAATGTATGCATCTGCTGTTGATGAGACGGCAAAAGCGATATCTCCACGCATACGTAGAGTATCGGCGCAGTCGACCACTGTAGATGATAAAATGGTAAGAACTCCTAATTATTTGAGTATAATTGTTAAAGATGGCAGTTTTGATAAGGTCTGATCCTTAACAGGTTCCCATCGGAAATGGAAATGCCCACATACCCGCGAACTTGATGGACGAAATTGATTGGACATCTTATTCATCTGCAACAAAACAACTCTTGCAAGCTGTGTTTTCGCGCAGGTTAAAAATATAGTTCAAAAGTAGGTATTTATAGTCTTTGGCGTTATTCTTTCATTAAAATAATGGAATATCTCATTTCAGGGTGTTAACAACGCATTCGTTAACTGGCAAAAGGTTTAAGGCTTCTGCCGATAAGTCTTTTAAGAAATTCTTGGACCCAAAATTGGTAGAAGATATCGTGATAACAGTATCACAGCGTTGTGGTGTTCTTAAGAGTCTAGTAAGGTAAGAATTGCGTCCATCACCCGCCATTGAAAATTGAGGAATATCTGACTGACCTTTATACATACATACTCACGTGTTGTTTCCCATGGGGGTAGGCAGAGACTATGGATCGCTACCTACTACGATCCTTGCACACTTCTTTCGCTTGATTCACATCCATCAATCTTTTCATACATGCCCTGCGGTTTTTTTAGCCTTTTTTTATTAAAACGATTCGCCTTTCATTAATCCTCTCTAAGTGACCAAACCACCGGAGCATTCCTTTCTCAATTCTTGTCACTATATCATCTTTCAGACTACACCTTTCACGAATCACAACATTGCTCACTCTATCACTCAATTTGACTCCACATATTTTTCTCAACGATCGCATCTCTACCGCATTTATTCTGATTTCATTCTATTTATCACTATTTTAGGCAAATCATCACTATCGAGTGCTTAGATGAAGCCAAGCTTTACAAATGCCGTCTGGATAGACGAGTTCATCGCGGTAAAGAGAACCACCAGACGACGTCTGACTCTGAAGTCTCGTCTACCGAGAACGTTGGAGACGCTGGCGCCGATTGAAGCTTCCTCCTACGATGGCCTTACATGCGCATTGCACATCACGACACGACATCATTTTGTTAAAAATAATAATAATAAATAATAAATGTACTATTCTGTTAAAGAATTCCTCAAAGACAAGAATATATAATATTTAGGTATGACTAGTTTAATAAAATTGTTTTAATATTGACTGAATATCAAATTAATTAATTAATAACTTATGACATGTAAAGTATAAAACAAAGTCGCTTTCTCTGTCCTTATATCCCTATGTATGCTTAAATTTTTAAAACTACGCAACGGATTTTGATGCGGTTTTTTTTAATAGATAGAGTGATTCAAGAGGAAGGTTTATATGTATAATACATGGTGTCAAATTCCACACTACACCGAAGCGAAACGAGGGCGGGTCGCTAGTAACTAATAATTTGCACATAGAACTACTCGATAGAATATGTCGGATTAGTTTAAACATAAGATCGCATTGTAACCATATTCTAGCAAAAGTTTTTTTTTATTATTTTTATTAAAAATATAAATAGCGCGCGATGTCTATCCCGCTCACACCGCACTTATGTGAGCGGGTCAGACATCCTACCTGCCTAGCATGACCGATTTATATCGCGTGATATAGCATTTTATCGACACTCAACTGTTAATCTCCTTTGTCTTTCTGACAGTTAAACGTGATAAAACGCTATATCACGCGATATAAATCGGTCATGCTAGGCAGGCAGGACGCGAAGACGTGTCAAAAAATTGTCGTGGTGGGTGCGTAATGCGTATCTACTGTCTCAAACATGTTTCTAATTTTAGAAAATGAGAGTTTAATTTATATCTCACTTTTAGTTCGTATAATCTGATAGTAAGAGTAATTTTAGCCTATCCATTGTTTTAGTCACTCCATGTGTTTGTTAATAATTGCCTAATAAATTAATTAATACATAATACAATAAAATACTGCCACCACTGGTTGTGCTTCAAAAATATATATATTTTTCTCTTTTTAAATTAATGTGACAATTAAAAATAAAAACGATTATTTTATGAAACAAATACTTGTTTTACTGAATTATAAAAATATAAAAAGGCAGTGCAGGCTGCATTTTTATAAGAATCAACACTAAAATAAGTAAAACAAATAATAAAAATACAAATATGAGGTGGTTTTTAACCTCTGCTTTTTCGACTTTCTTTCACTTGCTACAGTAAAAAGCCAATTGCTGATTTTCAGATTCCATGCATTAATAAAAATTACAATTTTTTGTTTGAAAAGTTGCAACACTTTTCATACTGATACTAATTTAAAGACAGGTCTTGAAGCATCATGTTCAACCATTGTTGATTATAAGATTTGAGATTTTCTACAGATAAAATGAAACTAAGAAAGTTAAAAATTAGATTTTATTAAAGCTAAATTTACTTTCTATTATCTACAAGCCTACACGAACTGGTGGAGATACAAGTATGACTCCGTCACCTCTCACAAACAACATCGGTATGTTCCTCTTTGTTGTTCTGTACACCTCCTCATAGGTTTCTTCGTCAATTTCTACCGTTGTTATGGTCTCCTCTGCATCTCCAAGTACCATGTTTAGATGCTGGTCGTAAGCCTGTGAATAAGTATAATATGTAAGTAAGTCATAATGGTATGTAATGTAAGGCATAGATATGGCATTGATTAACCATAATTTTTTCATAGATATCAGGGTTGCGTTCCGAACGTACGCTCCGAGTGCAACCGGAAGCTCTAACGCCGTTCCAAACACTAGTGCGTGACGTTCGGTTGTTACAAATTTCCCGTTCCAAACGTCAGAGCGTTGCAACCAAACAACCATCAAAATTGATGGTTGTAAAACACTCTGACGTTTGTCTTTAGAAAAACTGTCAATGTCAATTGACATTATTTTGTGTCTAATTTTCAAATAAATCATGGTAGCTTCGCAAAAAAAACAGTTTTTATTTGATTTTGAATAAAGGAAAGTTTAAATTATTCCTATTTCAAGTGGAAAATGAAGACTTTGTATTGACATTGGCATTTAAAGTTCTTGGTCGTTCCTAACCTTAGAGTGAGTTAAAAAACAACCGTTTGGTTGTTTTTTAACTGCACTCTAAGCCTCTGAACGCAACCCTGCTTTTCGTGTAGGGCAATTTTATTTTATTGACAAGCCTAATTTTGTAATACTCTGTGACTGATTGCAAAATTATCGGTTTTTTTCAATAATTACCATATTGCCAGCCAGTGGGCTCCCCACCCCACTGGGTGGTTCTTTTTTTTATACAATGCAGCAGGCGCAGAAGTTAAATATTGAGTGATATACAATAATATACATTTTGTAGGTCAGACAGGCCATACCATAATTACACATTCTATACAGGGTTATTTGTAAAACACTAACAACCTCGCAGGAGTAGATTACTAACATCATAAACAAAATTTGTTTTACGACTTTATCGAAAACAGACAAATAAAACTACTATTCATACTAAACTAGATCAGCTGTTTGGACATTTGTATGGAAAGTAATTTTTTTTTGTGTGTTTCCAGAAAAGTCGTAGAACAAATATTGTTGTTTACAATGCATGTAATCTACTCCTGCGAGGTTGTTGGTGTTTTTCAAATTATGAATTGCAGTTCTAAAGCTATTTAAAACTATGCATTAGAATATGTGCTTACATGAAGTTTCCCACGTAGTTCTCTTTCATTTCTCATCTTTACGTAAATCCTTTCATCTAAACTAAGTCTGATTAGGTCCAGGGGTTCTTTCACAGTCATAACCGACACCTGTAATTAGATTGTATTTTATATCTATCTCAAGATATGGATGTTGATGGCAGGGCTTTATAACATTACCAATTAACAGAAAAAATAATGTTACGTAACATTATTTTCAATATGATACTTTGATAACATATTTTTTTTTAACGATACCTAGTAATAAAACATTAATATAACGTTATAATACGGTAATGTTACTAGATATCGTTAAAAATAAGGTTATTTTAAATAGTAATTTTATAAGTAATGTGTATTGTCGGTAGGTACCTCTACTACCTAGTACCTACCGCAGAGACTGATCACGTCACGGCGGCGTCAATGTCAATTACACATTGCTTTAGATATTTTTTATACAGTAACATAATAACATTATCAAGGAACGAAAAATTAACGATAAATTCTGTTTTACCGTTATCAATTTTTAGTTTTAACATTATTTTTTATAACATTACTAATTTTTAACAGTATTTGAAGCCCTGGTTGATGGCTGGAAAGTAAGAGGAAGACCGCAGGAAAGATGGATGGATTGTGTGTGGAATGATATGAATGTGAAGGAAGTGGATGAGGAGATGGCGTGTGACAGGAAGGAATAGAAGAGAAAGATGCACTGCACCGACCCCAAATAAATTGGGATAATGGTAAGAGGATAATGTTGATCTATCTCAAGTACCTATTATATTTATAGTCTACAGAAAGAAACTGGTCTCAAAGCTACCAAACGCTGCGGGTCTATAAAGTAGAACAAAATATCATGAACGGTTTATTTTTTGAAGGGCAATAGAGGAAGCCAATAGTATAAAAATAATAGTAATGTATTATTTAACATAGTATTCAAATATTTTTTAGTAAATACTCACATTTTCGCCATCTTCTGCCATGTTTCGAAGTGTTTATTTAAGGTTTTTAATTAAAACACAACAAAACACAAGAACAAGAGAGGTTATGTTTTGTTTTTGACACAAAAAAAAGCCGGGCCAAATGTCAGTGTCATGCTTCTTCTTCTTCTTCTTATTTTTGTTATGGCAATCTACTTTCCTCTTGGAAGTAATTTTTGCCAGTGTCATGTTTTGAATAGTTCAGTATTTCTAGATTTTCTAGTAGATTGTTTCAGTTTACATTAAAATGCGGGTGCATCACATTCCAATGCTGCTTGGAGCATTTGGCAGCAAGTATATCAAGACAGTTTACTCGGTAAGTTTTGCCGAGGTAGCGACCACTACAATAAAAGTCTCAGCTTCACACAACCAAGATCGCGCCTATTTCGATTATCCCACATATTGTTCAGTTGCGTAGACACTTGTACCACAAAACTGCACCAATTTTAAGACACAATCAGCCGTTTGCACTAAACTCAAGTTAGGCGTGTCCTAGTTAAGTTATTTCTTAGCTTAGGAACAGCCTAAAAATGCCGAGCTGAAATTTTTGTTTGCACTAACAGACTACGTCGTAACTTGGGCATCGCCTTGATAAGAGAAAGAATGAACGAATGTAAATATTAATTGTTTATGGATTTTTAAGCCGGCGAAGTAATATAGGTCATAGAGTACTTTTTTGGTTATAACATCACATTGATTCATTCGTGAGTTAAAAGGAGACGAAAGATAAGGCGTTGGTTTATTTTATTTGGTAGGGTGATCGAAAAAGTTATGTCATCAACTGTCAATTTAGAAAATGGAAATCAAATCGCGGTAGTGTTGCCAATGGTACGGTAATTGCCGTATTATACGGTAATTGGGGTCAAAAATTAATCTTGACACGGCAGCTTAATGCAGAAGTTTACATACAAGTACAGTTATTTTATACGTTCTTATTATTATAGAAGTGCAGTAATTGTATTGAAATACTGCATTTTTTGCGTATTTCCACCGAGTCGTTTAGTAATTCAATTATTTAAATGAATGTTCCATGAATCTTCCATTTTTCAGCAAATATTTCTGTTTTTGTCACAATTGACGGCCACAGGCTATAACCACAGATTTACAATTCATAACATAGGAATTTCTTAAGCCTTGGGCGCTCGATATTGGGCGCGTAAGTTAAGAATAGCCTAAAGTGCATTTAGGAACGTCCTAAGGTTAGTGCAAACCAATTTTTTGCTAAAAATGTCTTAAGTTAGTTAGGAAAAGACTTAGGCGATTCTTAAGTTTAGTGCAAATGGGTGAATATCCACTATGAATCAATTTGCGAATAATTAAAATAGTCGCCGAACTGAACTTGACAAAATCCCGCCAAAAACTCATGCTTCTTCTTCTTCTTATTTTTGTTTTGGCAATCTACATTCCTCTTGGAAGTAATTTTTGCCAGTGTCAAGTGTTGAATAGTTCAGTGGTAGATTGTTTCAGTATACATTAAAATGTGGGTGCATCGCATTCCAATGCTGCTTGGAGCATTTGGCACCAAGTATATCAAGACAGTTTACTCGGTAAGGTCAGCCGAGGTAGCTACCACTATAATAAAAGTCTCAGCTTCACACACCCAAGATCGCGCCTATTTCAATTATCCCACATATTGTTCAGTTGCGTAGACACTTGTACCACAAAACTGCACCAATTTTTATGACACAATATCCACTATGAATCAATTTGCGAATAATTAAAATAGTCACCAAACCGATCCCGACAAAATGGCGCCAAAAACTCCCAGTGTCATGCTTATGTTATGTAGTAGTAGTTGATGTTTTGTCCTTTTCAGGACAGGCGAAGGACTATGCCATACAGCCAGTTCTTGGGTGTTGGTTTCTTAGTCTTTTTTTTTAAATAAAGGCATAGCCAAATCTTGCGTCTTATTAGAATGCGGGTGCATCACATTCCAATGCTGCTTGGAGCATTTGGCAGCAAGTATATCAAGACAGTTTACTCGGTAAGATCAGCCGAGGTAGCGACCACTACAATAAAAGTCTCAGCTTCACACAACCAAGATCGCGCCTATTTCCATTATACCACATATTGTTCAGTTGCGTAGACACTTGTACCACAAAACTGCACCAATTTTAAGACACAATATCCACTATGAATCAATTTGCGAATAATTAAAATAATCACCGAACTGAACTCGACAAAATACCGCCAAAAACTCTCGAACTGAACTCGACAAAATCCCGCCAAAAACTCTGTCATGCTTATGTCAGTTGCTAGATCACAATGATCGTCACCTCGTATGTGCCTTACTCCTTCTGGCTTGTGAGCTATAAAAACCTTCAGTGACGGATAAACAATTTCTTATTTTGGTATTCAGAACAAACGTGACGCAAGGGTTTATGAATGATTGACATCTGAACATGGCACAGACGAGATGACGCTGAAGGTTATGTATGATGGAAATAACAAAAACTAGCAAACGAAAGTCAAATTTTACTTCCTAGATGCTCAGTGACGCAAAAATAAATAAGATTTAACACTCGAACATCATACAAAACAGAACAGATATCCTAAAATTGTTGTTTAAACAAGGCACATACAGAACCGTCTGTACCAGTTTTCATTTGTCAAAATATCGACAACTAAACCGTTTGGAGCCAAATGAAGCAGTCTAGCAGCGTCACGTTTGATAAGTGACAGTATATAACACTTCAAATCCGTTCGCGGAACGACACATCAATAGAAAAAGCGAAACCAATATTTCGACCCGTCACACTTTCTGGCCCATACTTAAAACTGTCACGTTACGTGAATTTTGACTCACGCATGTTGTAAAGCAATTAATATTAAAAAGAATTTCCGTCACTGAGGATCTAGCTTTATCTGAAACCAATCACTGCAGTATTTACGATGCAATTCGAGGTTAAAATTTGTATGTAAATAAACTAGGGTGACCATGAAGTATTATTTTTGCGGACATCGTATTGAAGTTTACTGAGATTGTTTGTAGCGTATCGTAGCAAATTACTTTTAGGTTTTTACACGACTGCTCAAAAAAGGAGTGTATATGTGTTCAGGGTTCATGTATGTTTGTAGGTATGTGAGTTTCTTTATTCCACCATAACTTCTAAATGGCTTAACGGATTTAGATGTATGGGGTATCGTTAGAATCCTTACATCATTCCGAGTGACACTGGCTATATTTTTTTAAAGTCAATATGGCGACTGTACGACGCCACTTTTAAATGAGAAAAAAAAATTTTTTTCTTCATTTATTACAATATGGGCATCAAATGAAAGGCGCCCTAAAATGTGTAAAATAAATTAAATAAATTTAAAAAATATTAAAAATACGACTGCCCTGCCAAAAACGAACTAAAAAGTTAACTAAATAACAAGTGTCATTGCAGTCGGGGGTCCTCTTTGATTAAAAATTGTTTCACAAAACGGTCCCCTGATTGCAATGACACTTGTTTTTTTAATTAACTTTTTAGTTCGTTTTTGGCAGGGCAATAATGTTTTTAATATTTTTTAATCAAATAAAACTTCAGGAAATCAATTCGACAAGTTGTGATTTATTAACGCTTAAGGTGTGACACTAAAAAGTTATTTTGATAACAATAATAATATCAAATATCACAGTTCAATCACATTAATGTACATATTAATGACTTGTTGAAAAACAGACTAGTACCATAGATAATAATATAATACTATACTAATATAAGTAATTCTACTTACTAGGTATTCTAAAATGTTATAGTGTTAAACATCACAGGTTAATTCTTTTATCCATACATATAAGTAATAAAACTTTAAAAAAAAACCGGTCAAGAGCGAGTCGGACTCGCGCACCGAGGGTTCCGTACTATCATAATAAATACACAGCAGAGTAGAATAATAAAATTATTATTGCAGTTTTAGGTCAGCGCCATCTCTTGACCTATAGTGGAACTAATGTTAACTTTTTTTAACAATTTGATAATTTCTAAAAAAGTGTGCTATATTGAGATATGTTTTATTTTCCCTGTAATCTTTATATAAACTGCTATTACATAGAATTATTTCATATTTTTCTTTTTGCAAACTTTGGAGATAAGGGGAGGGGGGGAATGGTATTTTTTTTTCTTTTTTCATCATAAGTCGAAAACTATGCGGCCCAAAAAAATGATTAAAAACGTGCAAACGGCGCTCTTTCATATGATACCCCACATGCCCTAGTCACCTCACTTCAAATTTTTGAGATCCCCTTTTCAGTCCCCGTTGTAAAAAAGATATTTATTTTTTATTTCTTTCTTATTTGCAAAATAGTTGGGCAAATGTCATTTTAAACTGTTCCAAATTTGTAGTGATATAGCCAGCTGTGACAGACAGACAGACAGATTGAGTCACACCATAAGGGTTCCTTTTTTACCATTTTGGTACGGAACCCTAAAAAGTGTCTGTACATTGAATATATTTGAAAAAAATTTTTGGGGCGATGGAGACATAGTAATAGAGTAAAAATCAAAAAAAAGTGTATCTGTTTGTTTGTCAGTTTGAACACGCTATCTCTGGAAATACTGTACGGATTCGAATGAAACTTTTTTTGTTATGTAGCTGTTAAGCCTGGGCATAGTTTAGGGCAGCGGTTCCCGAATATTGTTTAGTGGAACCATGGGGTTCCATAAGAGGCTCTCAGGGGTTCCGAAAAATTTAAGAGTTAAGTAAATTTATATCTTTTTGTTCTAACTAAATAAATATTAATATCTTAAAAAGTTTTTCTTTTAAAGTCAAATTAGACTTACAAGAAACCTCTAACTATAAGACTGGTAGCAGACAAAGATGGGAAGCTTCTTAGTGCGCAGAATGATCAACTGCGTAGATGACACGAGCATTTCGCAGAGGTTTTCCTTACGGTAGTTGGCGAGGAGGATGATCTGGATCACAATTATGCGGAGATAGCTTGTGAAGTTCTGGATGTTAGAGTCTTAGAGCATACAAGGTTAAGGTCGATTCTCCAGATAAGGCTGAAATCTGTGCCGCCATAAAAAGCCTAAAGAGCAGCAAAGCACCAGGCAACGATGGCATTCTTATTAATGCGCTTAAGGCCAATGCCGATGCCACAGCTGATTTGCTGCTGCCGCTGATGGCATTTATTTGGGAAACAGAACAGGCACCCGAAATCTGGAAAGAAGGCATCATCATTAAGCTACCGAAGAAAGGAGACTTGACTCAGTGTTCCAATTGGCGAGGGATCAACTTGCTGCCTGTTTGCTCAAAGGTTCTGTGCAAAATTTTGTTGAACCGGTTAACAAGGGCGGCGATTGCACCCGTTAAATCAACGTTTTGCGTGTGATTTTGGAGCAATATAACGAAATGCAGCAACACTTTGTTCATTGACTTCGAAAAAGCGTTTGATAGGGTAAAGTGGTCCAGTATATGGCGCATACTTGAAGAGGTATACCAGACAAGGTCACAAAAGTAATTAGATGCCTTTATTTGGGTTCCTCTTGCCGAGTGATGCACAACGGGCAACTTTTAGAGCCGATACCAGTGACTGCCGGAGTAAAATAAGAATGCCTACTATCACCGTTGTTGTTCGTAATAGCACAGTTTAACTCCATACAGTTGAAAAATGAATGTACTTGCGCAGAGCAACGGAGGGGGTCTCGAGGGGGTCGGGCGGCGCGGCTCGGAGTACCCAAACTCGCCGAGTTTGGGCACTCGAACGCGGAAGGCCGGCGCGAGTGACGCGACCGAATAAATCACGCATTGCGAGCGACCATTTTAAAAAACTTTTATGTCGCTATCGTTTATTAGGTACAATTTTACTATCGTACTAACTGACCGAGCGAGCACGAAGTGCGAGCGAAGCGTCTCTGCTTCAGCTTGGGCAAAAATTCTTTCGTATGTCCGGCTGTCTGTTCCAGCCTACAGGTCGCATTTCTCAACCGATTCTTGTGAAATATTGTAAGCAGGTTCGAAAATTATACAGAATTTTTTTGTTGAGCCAGTTTTTTGAATTTTTTCAAAATGGCGGAGATATGTTAAAAAACAGATTTCAGTCCGTTTTCCAGCTCTGCCTGTTTTCCTCTACAGGCACAGAATACATAATAGTACAAGTACAGAAGATCCACTCCTCAAAGTCATTTAAATAAATAGCGACTCTATTCTAGACACAATAAAGTGCAATTCAGGTCGCACACCGCTCCCTCCGCTACAGTTATATTCACCTACATGTTACCTCTCTTTCTATCGCGTAGCTCTTATCTCTTCTAACGACATTAGGGTTTCTTCTTTTAAATAATAATGAAATAATAGCTTACAATACTTTATTACAAGTTATGTGTTTGTGAAATAAAATGTGTACTTAAATACAGTCAACACCACATCACACTATACATACTGATTTGAGACAATTTGCTTTCTTACGAAATCAAATTGTCATTAATAATTAAGTTTATTTCGAAAGTGCGATGCAATATGCCTTCATTTGGGTTAAATATCATAAATGTACGAACGAACGACGCGACAATACGCGAATGCGGTGCGTGAGTGAGTATCGAAATCGAATTGCTAACGTGCGTCCCAGCCGGCACGCGGCGGCCCTCTGAAATTAGTCCGTCCGGTCGGACCCGCCGGCTACTTGTAGCTTCGTACCTAAAGCGCGGAGTGCGCCTAGCCTGCTACAGGTCGCATTTTTCAACCGATTCTAGTAAAATTTTGTAAGCAGGTTTAAAAATGATGTAGAATTTTTTTTGTCAATCCAGTTTTTTGAAATTTTGCAAAATAGCGGAGATATGTCAAAAAAAACCAATTTCAGTCCGGATTTCCGGCGCTGTCTGTTCTCCTCTACAGGTCGCATTTCTCAACCGATTCTCGTGAAATTTTGTGAGTAGGTTTGAAAATAATATAGAATTGTTTTGTCACGCCAGTTTTTTGAAATTTTTAAAAATGACCGAGAAATGTTAAAAATACATATTTCAGTCGGGCTTTCCAGTTCTGTCTGTTTTCTTCTACAGGTCGCATTTTTCCACCGATTCTCGTGAAATTTTGTAAGCAGGTTTGAAAATTGAATAATTTTTTTTGTTAAGCCAGTTTTAATTTTTTCTTTAAATGGCGGAGATAATATAAAAAAATCGTATTTCAGTCCGGATTCCCGGCGCTGTCTGTTCTCCTCTACAGGTCGCATTTCTCAACCGATTCTGATGAAATTTTTTGGGCAGGTTCGATAATATTGTATAATTTTTTAAACTATCCATTTTTTCGAAATTTACTAAAAATCACTTATTTCGAAAAATTATTAAAATTAGAAGCGCCATCTAGCAGTGAATATACCTACCAAATAATATACCAAACAGCACGTACATACCTACTATGTGCTTTGAAAAGCTCGTGGTGTGTGGGGAAAAAGGGGCGGCGACATCTTTTAGATTATTTTTTAAACAACATACAATTTGAGCTACTTTTTAACGCGAGGTCTACAGCTCACGGAGCCACTAGTTATTGTCGGATTGTATATGGTATCCCTTAAATATATTTTTAACATGACAACACTTTTGACGTTTGCTCGCCCCCTTGCTTTGCAACACGACTATGGCCGGACGCAATTTTTTACTGTATGTTTAAAATAAGTTCAATTAATGTTTACTTGAACAGTTTATTATGATTAATAAATTCGTGAAAGTTATTATTGTGTTTTGCTGTTGGATGTGCCCATCTCCGCTCTCTTCACTACTCTGCCAAACCTTAATAGGTTATGTGACCAGCGTGCGTTCGAGCGTGAGCTTTGGGGCCAGCCTTTTAATTCAGCATCCGTACAAATTGCATAGTTATTTTTATATTTTTGAATTTGATTTGCGTCCGGCCCAACGCCACTGTAATCCATTATGGCTGATGGAATTTTGCCGGCGACTTCGGCGAAACCGAGCCACGTGGTGGCCACACAAGGAATTGAAAAACTGGATGGTCCTGCTAATTTCCATACTTGGAAATTTACGATGCAAAATATTTTAATTTTGGAAGGCCTTTGGGATGTCATTCAAGGGCGCGACGAAGATGCGGTGAGTGGACAGCGTGCTCTGGCGCGCATATGCCTTGCTTTGAAACCTAGCCTATACCAGTACGTCCGGAATGCCAAGACCGCTGCTGAGGCATGGAAAAATTTATCAGACGTTTTTGAAGACAAGGGTCTTTATCGCCGTGTATTACTCCTGCGAAGATTGCACAGGATTCAATTTATCGAGTTCGACACAATGAGTGCATACATAGAAGAGGTAACTACGTTGGTGCAGCAGCTCCTTGACATTGGGAGATTCATAGAAGACGCTGAGGTAGCTGAGATTTTGCTTAGCGGGCTGTCGTCAGACTATGACACTATCGTCTCGAGCATGGCTGCTGTTACTGCAACTAACCAACTCTCAAGTGAACATGTAAAGGCAAGACTCTTGCAAGAATACTCTAGAAAAATGTCAAATGGAAGTGGATCAGCTTTTGCATCAAACAAAATTGGAAACTTAGTGTGCAATCATTGTGGGAAGAAAGGACATTCGAAAGCCCGTTGTTTCAAATTGAAGCGTGAAAGAAAATCAAACAAGGCAGCGACTGCAAGCGTCGATGAAACACATTTGGTTTCAGCTTTTTTGACTGTTCCCGATAAGGACAAGAACTTTTACTTAGACAGTGGTGCAAGCAATCATATGGTCAACAACATAGCTTTATTTCAGGATATGAAACCTTGTAATAGTTCTATTAGAGTCGCCAATAATGACACTTTATTGAGCAAAGGAATAGGAACCGTTAAACTATCAATTGATAATCAGGATGAACTTCATTTGAAGACCTGTGAGCCATGTCTTCAGGGGAAGATGTCGGCCGCATCTTATCCCAGTGGACGGGCAAACCGAGCTACTGAGCCACTGCAGTTGATACATAGCGACGTTTGTGGACCGATGCAGGAGCCAAGCTGGGGTGGGGCGAGATTTCTTGTCACCTTCACGGATGATTACACCCGCAAGACTTATGGATACCTTATGAAGGAAAAATCCGAGATGGCATAGACAAGGAAGAATCTTTTAAAGAAAATTTGACTGCACCGGACTTCACTGAAGAATCTGATGCTGATAAGCATTATCATAGCACGACATCGTCTGGCCAGCCTATTGATGGAGGGGAAGAGTTGTTACCTGTCGACTCCGAGGTGCTTGTCGAGCCGGACGTGCCTGTTGAACCGACGAGGGTGTCACAACGTCCTGTACGTAATGTACGACCACCACAAAGGTATGGTGATTATGATTATAGTATGTTGAGTCAGCAAGCTCTTGAGGAACCGTTATCATATGATGAGGCTGTGTCTTCTCCACACCGTGAGGATTGGCTAGCTGCCATGCAAAGCGAGTATAACTCCCTCTTGGAAAATCAGGTTTGGAAACTGGTAGCGAGACCTACTAACACTAACATTGTGAAATGCAAATGGGTTTACAAACTAAAGCATGACGCAGATGGGAAATTTGATAGGTTCAAAGCTAGACTGGTTGCCAGGGGTTTTACCCAGAAGCAGGGAATAGATTATAACGATACTTTTTCTCCGGTAGTGAGGCATTCCTCAATGAGAATATTGTTTTCATTAGCAAACGAAATGGACTTAGAAATTGACCATATTGATGTTACTACTGCTTTCCTTAATGGTAATCTTAATGAGGTTATATACATGGAACAACCTGTAGGTTTTTGTAACGATAATTCAAATCAAGTTTGTTTATTACAAAAAAGCTTGTATGGTTTAAAACAAGCTAGTAAAATGTGGAATGAGAAATTACATAATGTTTTAACTGAAACTGGTTTCAAACAGTCTCTTTGTGAACCATGTATTTATACAAAGAAATTAGATAAAGACTTTGTTATCCTTGCTGTTTATGTTGATGACTTTTATGTTTTTTATTCTAAAAATAGTTCAATTAAAGAGCAGTTGTTGAATGTATTACAAATGAAATTCAATGTCAAAAATTTGGGACCACTGAAAAATTGTCTAGGTATGAGGGTCACTAGAGACAGAAGTAAAAGTACTTTGTGTTTAGATCAAACTGAATATATTAAAAAATTATTGAAACGTTTTAATATGGAAAATTCTAAACCAGTTAGTACCCCTATGGTTTTAAATTGTAAATTGACAAAGAATACTAATGTAAGTGAACATTTAAAAGACGAAACCTATAACTATAGGCAACTCATGGGAAGTCTTATGTATTTATCGGTTTGTACTAGACCAGATATTTCATTTTCATGTAGCCAGTTGAGTCAGTTTAACAATTGCTTTGAGCAGTCTCATTGGACCGCGGCTAAGAGAATATTGAGGTATCTAGCCGGTACAATTAACAATTCTTTATGTTTCATAAAGAGTGCTAATTTTAATTTGGTAGGATACACTGATGCCGATTGGGGCAATGATGTAAATGACCGCAAATCTTATACTGGTTTTGTGATAAAGCTAGGAAATAGTACTATTAACTGGGAATCTCGTAAACAGAGATGCGTTGCTTTGTCTAGTACTGAAGCCGAATATTTGGCGATAGGTGACATATGTAAAGACTTATCCTTTACTAAGAACTTGTTATCAGAGCTTATATTTGAAGAGGTTTCGTGTACAATATATAATGATAACCAAAGTGCTCAAAAGCTCCTGGAATGTAGAGAACTATGTCATAAGAGGACAAAGCACATTGACATACGATTTCATTTTGTGAAGGATTTAATTAGGAATAAGTCAATTTCTGTAAAGTATTTATCCACTGACAAAATGATTGCTGACGTTCTTACCAAACCATTGTGTAAAGATAAACATTATCGTTTTATTAAAGCTATGAACATGCTGACACCTGATGTATCTACATAAATTAAGTAGAGTATACACTTTCTTTTTGCTGTGTTGTCAAGTAATTTTTATTTATTACAATTAAGATTGTATTTGTAATTATATTATTTGACTTAAATATTATAAGGTATAAGGGGAAGTGTCGGATTGTATATGGTATCCCTTAAATATATTTTTAACATGACAACACTTTTGACGTTTGCTCGCCCCCTTGCTTTGCAACACGACTATGGCCGGACGCAATTTTTTACTGTATGTTTAAAATAAGTTCAATTAATGTTTACTTGAACAGTTTATTATGATTAATAAATTCGTGAAAGTTATTATTGTGTTTTGCTGTTGGATGTGCCCATCTCCGCTCTCTTCACTACTCTGCCAAACCTTAATAGTTATAATGGTGCACACTTGTTCCGTATACGGATGTGCCTCGACGGCGACATACAACAAGGACTTAAAAATTCATAGATTTCCCCGTGATGCGAATTAAGTTTATTTATTCCTATAAGTAATTTCGTATTACTTACTTACTTAACCAATCATCATCTCGTGCTATTAGGTAGGTACTTATTTTGTATAATAATACCTGTGGTGTGCTGTGCAGTTTTATAGTAAAATTTAATTGTAGCTAAAGAATAACTTCAAGTAGATTTGTGAAATAAATAATGATTATATATTTTGAAGGTATGTAGGAACTAGGTACATAAGCATATCGTGCGTGTTGCTATGATCACAAAATAGTTGGGTACCTACGACCTTGTGTGAACCAGAGATTTAGGTATTACACTGGTGGTACCTACCTACATAGGTACCTTGATTCGTCCAAGATAGGTACCTACTAATTTATTTTCTGTGCTACTAAATACTCGAACACTATTAATTAGTTAATGACACCGCGGCCGTTCTGTTAAAGTAAGTACTTAAAAGCAAGCTAGGTACCACTTTTTAAGTATATTTGATATAGGTACTTACCGACTTACCTACATACCTACGCTTTGCGCACGGGCTATAGGCACTTGAACACTGATCGCGTAATGTTAGATTATTTATATCCTTGTTCTACTAATCACTAATCCTATTTTCTACTAATACCTACCTACTATTATAAATGCGAAAATTCGTGTGTATGTGTGTTGTTAATAAATAATTACTTATTAATCACACTTATTTTCTATTTTGACAACCCTTGCACATCTGCGGCTGATTGCGTAAGTACCTACACGGGCGGCGGCACGCGGCGGCGTCGTCCAACATCAAAGGCGTTTAACAACTGTATGGAGTTAAACTGTGGTAATAGTCTTGGATGACGTGATGCGCCGAGTAACTGACGAGGCAAAGCGAGGATTACCTTGGGTTGATGGGAATACCCTTGAGGATATCGATTTCGCGGATGACCTGTGTTTACTAGCAACATCACGAGATCATCTGTCCAAGACCGACGACCTCGCTCACGCTGCTGCTAAAGAGGGCCTGCGCATAAACCGCAAGAAAACAAAAGGCATGCGCCTAAACACCTCAGATGTAACGCCCATACACGTTAATAGCGAGGCCGTCGAACAAGTAGAGCGTTTCAGGTATTTCGGAAACGTGATGGACCGCCTGGGAGGCGCAGAATCGGATGCAGATGTAGAAGCTCGCATAAACAAGGCCCGAGCCGCCTACGTGCAGCTTAAACTAGGGGCCGTACCAGCTAACGCGTCGAACTTCGATAAGTCTGCCGAGCTTCAACTTAAAACAGAAAAATCGAAATAAGGAATTTCGTATTGTACTATTTGCCGAAGTTATTTAGAAGATATCGATGTTCTTGTGGCATCATGAATTGGGGTTCACCATTTTGTCCTGATTGAGGCTTGATTTATCTGTTTTAATTTGAAGCCGTGCAGACTTATCGAAGTTCGATGCGTTAGCCGGTACGGACCCTGTGTGGACGTCCTCAATAATAAACACGCCGCACGAAAATAAAAATATTTAACTCCAACGTCAAATCGGTTCTTCTTTATGGATGCGATACCTGGCTTGCCAAAAATGAAGTCACCGCTAGGCTACAGGTATTGGTCAACAAATGTCTTAGGCGGATACTGGGAATCTGGTGGCCACGAACCATCTCCAATGCAAGGCTGTGGGAGTTAACTGACCAGCGAGGCTACCGGCTAAAAACAATGAAGTTCATTTTAACTGTAATTTGACAGATGGATGTAATACATTGCTGCTTTTCTTTGGTAGGTTTTTATTTGTCCCAAAACGAAACAGCAATGTATCACATACATCTGTCAAATTGCAGTTAACATTAACTTCATTGTTTTTAACCGGTAACCCCGCAGATGCCGATCGACAAGGTGGTTCTTTTAAGGAAGTGGCGTTGGATTGGTCATGTGTTACGGAGGCCTGACAACCACATCCCGAAACAGGGTCTAAAGTGGCAAGCGCATGGCAGGAGAAAACCCGGCCGCCCTCGTACCACCTGGAGGCGCTCAGTTGAAAAAAGGCTGCTTCAATCAGTCAAGGCTGGACAGATCTTGAGGTGGCCGCACAAGACCGGAAGAAGTGGAGGTCCCTTCTGAGAGCCCTACGAGTATGTAGGGATAAGAGGACATCATCATCATGATACTTACAAGATGCAAACACCAAGCCAAAAGCCTGAGTTTGGTGTGATTTTATTTTTTTTATTTTTTATTTAGTTATTTATATTCAGGAAACGATGGCCCATAGATATATACCTTAAAACTAAAGATATATAATTTATAAAACAATGTTGTTAGTACATAACTTAAAAATATGTTGATAAAAAATTTATCAATTTGACACTTTGTTTGTCGAATCGGTGGCACAAGGCAGAGTTCCTCTGAAGCGCCTGTATACCATACCCTGCGGCCAGAAGTGCTCCTTTATGAAAAGCCTCGCTGTCGGGATGCGCACCACAAACTGGTAATATGACGTGACTCCAGTGGCTGAACTCTCAAACATAAGTTGGATTTCTTCTTTATGTACTCGATCACGTCCTACGCTGTGGTGGTATGGTGCAGGCGGGACAAGTACACGGCCGTGGTCGGTAAAGCAGCTCGCAGCAGGAAGTTGGGCCCTGTCGGTGCGGTGCCAAGGTGATTCTTGCTCTCTCACTGACGACGTCGCTTTTTGTTCCAAACCTCAGGGAAACCGTCTTCAACTTGGCCCTCTACGACAGTAAAAAGCTACAGTTAGTTTACTTATTCTTACTTGAGATAGGGTTCCGCCTAAAAACAGTGAACCAAAAAGGGTTCCGTAGCCAAAAGAATTCGGGAATCGCTGGTTTAGGGAATAATTTATTTTGGAAAATTGAACACCTGACTGATGCAGATGCGGAATCCTAAGGGTCCAACTAAACTATAAGGAATATAAAAATGATACCTCGACAAAAGCTGTTCAGCTTGATGAGCATTTTCTGTTGATGTATAAAAATTGAAGATCTGGAACACCTGATGCAGAACCATAATGGTTCAGGTAAACTATAAGAAATATAAAAATAACACCTTAGCTAAAGTTGTTCAACCTGATGAGCATTTTTTGTTGAGGTATACAAATTGAAGATCTGGAACACATGATGCGGAATATATGAATACGCCGGAGTCATTTTTATTTTTATTTCAATCCACGCATACGAAGTCGCGGGCATCAGCTAGTGTACAAATAAACCTAAAAAAAATAATTTGTTAACAATAAGATTGGCATAAAGATATCACAGTTTAATCACAATATGTACAATAATTATTAATTTTAAGATTATTAATACAATTGAAAAATATTAGAAAAAATCGACTTACCCATAGCAGCTCAGACGGGACTCGAACCCGCACCCTTAGGATTCCGGCCCAATGCACTAACCAATTATGCTACCGAGTCGCTAGCAGGATTGACGAAATTTTCTAATACTTTCCACGTCTCCGCTGTAGGCCAGCGCCATCTCATCAATGTGAAGTGAATTACTTCGACATTTGAAAGCAACACCCTTGCAGGTGCTAGACAAATCAATTAAGATGAAATAGCCACATAATTTTTAAACTAAAATTATTAATTTGTTAAAAACAGACTAGTACCACAACCTATACTGGCTTATTCAGTGTGCGTTCGTTATACTAGGGCCAAAGTTAACATGGCGTTAAACAGCGGACTAACGCCATTTTAGCGCAAATCTTATTCAGAGTGACAGTTTAACGTTTAGTCCCACCGTTTAAGGATTAAAAGGTGCATTGTGATTGGTTTACAAACATTAAACCAGGTTTTGTTAGAACTGTCTTGCACCCCAGTTTTGTGAAACATCTCTGAATAACTTAGAAAGAGTTTTAGTTATTATTATAGATAGAGTATTTAGTTTATACATTCAGCCATCACCTGTTGTATTAGCGAAAAAGCCGCCGCGCGACGTTCGTCTAGAATCTAGATAGATAGTTGGCGCAACGACTAAAAGTGTAAGGGCTGTCACTGAAGGGATGCTGACCTCTTTTGTCAATTCAATTACAAAATTCAGGTCTTGGTCAGATATTTATTTTAGGTGACAGATGTCAAATTTAAATTTGTCAAACTTAAATTTGACAGTTGTCATCTAAAATGAAGATCTCATCAAGACCTTTAATTTCTAAGATAACATCGTTGAAACTTGGTAGTTAGATGTATTCTGTTAACCGCTTAACGAGTTTAACACAAAAAAAAAAAAATTTAGGAGGGGCTCCCCATACATGGAACTAAAACTGAAAAAAAATTTTTTCTTCAAACCAATACGTGTGGGGTGTCTGTAGATAGGTCTTTAAAAATGACATTGAGATTCTTAAGTCATTTTTTTCTCAAAGTCAACCGTTTGAAAGATATACACCGCCAAAGTGGTAAAATGTGTGTCCGTCCCCCCCTTTAACTTTTGAAATAAGATAGTGAAAAATCAAAAAAAATTATGCTGTGGATTTTAATAAAAGTTTTCAACGAAAATTAGGATGAGCGAGATATAGTCATTAGTTTTTGAGATATAGTACATTTTCCAAAACCGCAAATATAACTTTGTCATTCATACCAACACTGTGAAAAACAAAGTTATTTTTGCAGACGAAAATTATGGTATTAAATATGGTATAAGGTATATGGTATATGGTATAAGGTAACTACGGAACCCTACGGCGCGTGGCCCGACACGCACTTGGCCGATTTTTTTGTATGTTCTATTTGGCAACGATGTTTAAGCTTGCTGAAGTGGTAGTTCTTTAGGTTATCTGATGTTGGTAGGTACTTCACTTCAATAATAACTCTGACTCCAGTTTACTTACGAAAATATATTTCCAGACAACATCCGTTTACACAATATTACGATATAAAAACTTTAAATAGCAATGTTATTCCACCAATTTTCACATCAGCAAATATCTATAATGTTTACGGCAAGCGTCTCGCAATAGCACTGTCGCACTCGCACACACGGTAGGTAAGTCAGTCGCTGGCTCGTAGAACAATAGAACAGGAATTTGCAAAGACCGTCCGAGGCGCAGCGTAGTAAGTACAAATTAATCAATTTTGTATTTACAATATTTGAGATTTATAACTTTTAATGAATTTTGATAAGTTTACTATTTTACACAGTGTATGTACTTTCAAATAATTATTTTTGAATAGTGTTATATAAATTACAGTTAAATATTATCATTTTATTTTCTATGAAGTTATATAATATGATATTTATGTTTTATTGTTTTTACATGTGTAATTTTATATTTTTAGAAAAGTATTTACTTATACAATCTTAATTGCTTATTTATATAATTTTATGTTTTTATGTTTCAGATGCAGCTGCCACAACACTCCCCTGCCGAGACCGTTTCACGGTCGATAGTAGTTTGGAAAATGTACCGTTCTTCCACTTCTGGTCTTCTTTACAGATGGAGTTTCTTCGCGCGCCGGTGGTTCTACAGCGAGTGGAGGTGCATCTGAATCAGGTATGCGTTCTTCATAAGCTGGTTTCAGCCTGTCCACAGATACTGTAGTCTCTTTGCCTTGAATGATAATTTTCATTGTTTTCAAATTATTGTCACGCGATACAACTTTGTATGGACCGGTAAATGGTGATTCAAATGTTTTCTTTGCAGGGCCCCGCCGCAAGAAGACGTACTCCGCTGAAGAGATGTCTTTAGGTAAGTAAAATGCCTTTCTGTTGTGACATGATGCGGGGGTTGGTGATAACTTCTCCATGTGACATCGAAGACGATTTGCGAAGTCTGTTGCGTCTAGAGTAGTGTCTGAGAGTGGAGTGAAGAATTCACCTGGCAGTCGGAGAGGCTGTCCGAAGACTAACTCGGCGGCAGAACTTTTGATGTCGTCTTTCCAGGCACTCCTCATACCTAGGAGTACTATGGGTAGAGATTCAGTCCATTGTGTGTCGCCGTGACATGTGATGGCTGTCTTCAATTGACGATGCATTCTCTCGACCATGCCATTTGACTGAGGATGGTAGGCTGTCGTCGAGTTGTGTTTAGCGCCAATAACCATGGAGATAGTCTGGAACAGGTGTGATTGAAATTGTAGACCTCGATCAGTGGTGATGGTGTGAGGGCATCCATAGCGAGCTACCCAACCGGACATGAAAGCGGCGGCACACGTCTCTGCGGTGATGTCAGCCAAAGGGTACGCTTCAGGCCATCGAGTGAACCGATCGACGGCAGTGAGGCAGTACCTGTAACCAGATGAGTATGGCAATGGGCCGATTAAATCAAGGTGGACGTGGGAAAACCTGGAATTAGGAACCGGAAAATGGGCAAAAGGAGAGGAAGAGTGTCGGGTTATTTTGTTGCGTTGGCAATCTTCACATTGCTGAACCCAAGCTATGCAGTCCTTTTTGATTCCAGGCCACACAAATCTGTCACTAACTAGTTTAGCTGTAGCGCTGGATCCTGGGTGGCTCAGACTGTGTAGACTAGTAAACACTTGCTTTCTGAAGTTTGGAGTGACATAAGGGCGAGGATTGGCTCCCGAAAAATCGCAGTAGATATTGTAAGGAGAAATTTTCTCCAGCTTCAAACCTGTTCCGTTCTTCAGAAGGTTTAGTAATTCGGTATCTTTAGCTTGCTCTTGAGAAAGTAGATTATAATCAATTCCTGCAGTTATAGCGTCTATTCTGGAAAGAGCATCCGCTACGACATTCTTCTGACCTGATATGTGTCTTATGTCTGTGGTGTGCTGTGATATATAATCTAAATATCGAAATTGGCGTAGAGAGCAGTTATCTCGCTTGGTCTGGAAACTGTGAAATTCCTAGCTTCCACCATATATCGGAAATACTTTATCCCTTCATAAATTGCGAGAAGTTCCCGATCATAGGGACTATATTTCTTCTGGGAAGGTGAAAGTTTCCTGGAGAAAAAGCCCAATGGTGTCCATATGTCATCCTTCTTTTGCTGGAGGACAGCACCCATAGCTTGGTCGGATGCGTCAGTGAATAAGGCAAGTTCTGCGCTACTATCTGGATGGGAGAGTAAAGTAGCTTCTGAAAGGCTTCTCTTACTCTCTTCAAAACTTTTTGTCAATTCCTCTGTCTTTTCTATAGGTGCAGAGCCTTTTGCTTTACCAGTAAGAGATGCGTTGAGTGGACCTTGAATTTCAGCTGCACGTGGAATGAAACGACGATAATAATTAAGCATTCCAAGAAAACGTCTCAAGTCTTTGGCAGTTTTGGGGAAAGGGTATTCTATTATAGCGGTCACTTTCTCTTGCAGTGGGCGAGTGCCATTGGCCGAAACGTTGTAGCCCAGAAAAGTTACCTGCTCTGCACCCCAAATACATTTTGCAGAGTTGATTAATAAGCCATACTGTTTGAAGCGTTCGAAAACAATTTTTAGATGTTTCAGGTTTTCTTCTTCAGACGCTGAAAAGACCAATATATCATCACAGTAAGCGTATGTGAAATCTAACCCCTGTAAAACCTCATCTATAAGCCGTTGAAAGGTTTGAGCCGCATTCCTCAATCCGAATGTCATATACGGGAACTCAAACATTCCGAACGGTGTTGTAATGGCAGTTTTAGGTATGTCCTCTTCATGTACTGGCAACTGATTGAAGGCTTTGACCAAATCAATCTTAGAGAAGACCTTTGCGCCAGCAAGCTGATAGGCAAAATCTTGGAGGTGTCGGATGGGATATCTGTCTGGTATTGTTCTCGCGTTCAGTGCTCTGTAGTCTCCACAAGGACGCCAGCTATCATCGTTCTTGCGGACCAAGTGGAGTGGAGAGGACCATGGACTATCTGACCTTCTAGCAGTACCAGCGAGGAGCATATTCTCGAACTCTTTGCGTGCTATTTTTAGGCGTTCGGGATCCAAACGACGCGGACGGGATGAGACTGGAGGCCCTGGCGTGGTGCGTATAAAGTGTTTGGTGTTATGTTTGGCATTTGAGGGAGTACCTGCTGGTCTGGTGATCTCGGGGAACTGTCGCAGTAGCTCATGATACGCAGAATCTCCAATTACAGTTTTGATGGCCACAGTTTCACTCGAAGTATCCTTGCAATGGGTTGCTGCAACTGAGAGAGTGGTAAGGTTGTCAATAAGTCGATGATGACGGCAGTCTACTAATAAGTTAAAGTGACTTAAAAAGTCGGCTCCGATGATTGGCTTCGTTACATCTGCTACCACGAATTTCCAGGTGAAATCACGACGCAAGCCAAGGTTCAGCTCTAAGGTAATGTATCCATATGTTGAGATAACCGTGTTGTTGGCTGCGTATAATTCGTAATTAGTTGCAGTGCGTCTACCCTTAGTTGCTGTTCTAGGAAAAACACACAATTCTGATCCCGTATCTATTAAAAAATTTAGCTTCGAGCGTTTATCTGTGATGAATAGGCGGCCATTACAGGCAAGGCAGTCGTTAGCCGCCACTAGTGGCTGCCGTTGCCGTTTTCCTGCTTGAACGAGCAGGGAATAGTACAACGCGTGGCTTTAGATCCAAACCTATTATGGTACCAGCAGACGCCATCAGTTCTTGTTTTAGATTGGGAACGAGAACGGGAACGAGATCTATAGTTACTACGTCCTCTATAGAGTGGTCTTGACTGACGGGTTGTTAGTGCATCCACTTTCTTCGTCAGCTCTGCTATCTGTAACGCCATCGCCTCCATTACTGATGTCTGTGCTAAAGGCGCAAAGGAAGTAGATGGATTTACCTCTGAAACACTAGGAGTGTGCGATGCGATAGCGTTTATCTTGTCTGCGAGCTCCGCGAGTTTGTCTAGTGCCATATCTGAATGCGAGGCTATGATAGGTTGAATGTTAGCAGGAAGTCTACTCGCCCAAATAGATTTTATAAATTCATCAGGTGTCTTGGGGCCTGCAAGATGACGTAAGTGCCGTAAGAATTGAGATGGTTTTCTACTACCTAGTTCTTCATAATCCAGGAGCTGTTTAATTTTTTGTTCCTGCGATGCCGATATTCTATTGATGAGAGTGTTTTTTAATGTCTCATATTTATTTTCTCGCGGTGGGTTTTGAATAATGTCCTCGACCTCTATAGCAAATTGGTGGTCCAAGTTTCCGCACACGTAGTAAAATTTGGTACTGTCTGAATTTATCCCCGCCAGTATAAATTGCCCCTCTAATTGGGCAAACCACAAGGCTGGGCGGTCTGACCAAAAGGGTGGAATCCTAACTCCCACTTTAAATAACTCGCCCGAATTTTCTACATTTTGGGTTATGGCACTTTGCCTGCCGGCGGCTGTCGACGTGCCGGAGGGTTGCGGGTCACTCATTATATTTCCGACCGGTGTTTCAAAAGTTTCATTTTCGGTACCTTTAGGCATCTTGGTGAAGGAATCCTTTTCAGTCTTGATGTAAAAGAAGGTTGCTTAGCTCTTTCGGCGTCACCAATTGAAGTGGTAGTTCTTTAGGTTATCTGATGTTGGTAGGTACTTCACTTCAATAATAACTCTGACTCCAGTTTACTTACGAAAATATATTTCCAGACAACATCCGTTTACACAATATTACGATATAAAAACTTTAAATAGCAATGTTATTCCACCAATTTTCACATCAGCAAATATCTATAATGTTTACGGCAAGCGTCTCGCAATAGCACTGTCGCACTCGCACACACGGTAGGTAAGTCAGTCGCTGGCTCGTAGAACAATAGAACAGGAATTTGCAAAGACCGTCCGAGGCGCAGCGTAGTAAGTACAAATTAATCAATTTTGTATTTACAATATTTGAGATTTATAACTTTTAATGAATTTTGATAAGTTTACTATTTTACACAGTGTATGTACTTTCAAATAATTATTTTTGAATAGTGTTATATAAATTACAGTTAAATATTATCATTTTATTTTCTATGAAGTTATATAATATGATATTTATGTTTTATTGTTTTTACATGTGTAATTTTATATTTTTAGAAAAGTATTTACTTATACAATCTTAATTGCTTATTTATATAATTTTATGTTTTTATGTTTCAGATGCAGCTGCCACACTTGCTGCAAAAATATCGATATATCAATATGTTTAATTCGATATATCTATATTTTTAGCCATTAAAATATTTTCATCCGATATATCTATACAAAATTATATCCAATATAAAAAATCGTGTAAAAACGATGTATTTTTTTAATCAATCTCATCAATATCTTGGTAACTAAAGTCGCTAGAATGCAAAGTCCGTGGTAAAACTAACTAACAGCACAAAATAGATAATAGTGCTAACAGGACAATTTCATTATATTATTAGGCTTTCTGTCCATCAACGTACGTACATTGTTGTCACCCTATCTTAAAAATCTCATACAAATTTTAACCCCGAATTGCATCGTAAGTACTGCAGTGATTGGTTTCAGATAAAGCTAGATCCTCAGTGACGGAAATTCTTTTTAATATTATTTGCTTTACAACATGCGTGAGGCAAAATTCACGTAACGTGACAGTTTTAAGTATGGGCCAGACAGTGTGACGGGTCGAAATATTGTTTTCGCTTTTTCTATTGATGTGTCGTTCCGCGAACGGATTTGAAGTGTTATATACTGTCACTTATCAAACGTGACGCTGCTAGACTGCTTCATTTGGCTCCAAACGGTTTAGTTGTCGATATTTTGACAAATGAAAACTGGTACAGACGGTTCTGTATGTGCCTTGTTTAAACAACAATTTTATGAGATCTGTTCTGTTTTGTATGATGTTCGAGTGTTAAATCTTATTTATTTTTGCGTCACTGAGCATCTAGGAAGTAAAATTTGACTTTCGTTTGCTAGTTTTTGTTATTTCCATCATACATAACCTTCAGCGTCATCTCGTCTGTGCCATGTTCAGACGTCAATCATTCATAAACCCTTGCGTCACGTTTGTTCTGAATACCAAAATAAGAAATTGTTTATCCGTCACTGAAGGTTTTTATAGCTCACAAGCCAGAAGGAGTAAGGCACATACGAGGTGACGATCATAGATCACAGACTAATAGGGCTGTGGTCCGCATAGCGATAATATTGATATTATCGCGATTACAGCCGGTCCGCATGCACGTTAGCGCGCTTACAATGGCTGCGATCCGCATAGCAATAATTTCGATTATAACGTTTACAACGCTCACGCGCGGTCCCCATTCGATATCGCGCTTAAATTGACAAAATCGACAAATGACAGTTGGCGAATGCGAACCGCTCGTAAGCGCGGCTAACGTTTTATTCTAACCTCAAATAAAAGATGGAATGATTGCTAGATACTATTTTTGCTCTCTAAAGCGATGATAATGATGAAGAACGTTTGATTATTGAGTCGTGTGCACCCAACATCTTTTTTTTTCTACTTTTTACATCAACCACCTTTTTGGATAAGCTCCAAATTAATATTAACAAAATATTAACCAAAATATAATGCTCTATCCTTTTATTGTAAAGTGAGGAAAAGATCCTTCTATAGCGAACTCTCTCATTTTTTGATTTTTTGACAAAATAAAATTCTGACACTTGTTTCGTTTGACAGTCACTTAAAACTTTTGACAGGACGTTCACAGTGATTACGCTCCGAGGCATGGTTGCTGTAAGCCCAAGATGGCGCTGGTAATGACGCAGTGGCGTAGCGTGTATTTGTGCCGCCCGGGGCGGACCCGAATTTTGCCGCCCCCCTATTTTCGTGATAACTGATAAGTCAAGAAAATTAGTAATTTCTTTATAAAAATATTCATTACCTATCCTATTGTATTTACTAAAAATTAACTCTTCGGGTTTTTTTTCGGTGCATAATCTTTTACATAGCCGCGCGCTCCAGGTCATACGGTGATGATAGTTTGGTCAAAATTATTACAATCAATGATAGTGTAGGCTAGTCGCGGCGTGCGTAGCGCGCCGCGCGCTCCCGGCCATACGGTGGTGATGATTTAGTTAAAATCATTACTATTGTAAACGCGCTAACGTGCATGCGGACCGGCTGTTATCGCGATATTATGTATTATCGATATTATCGCTATGCGGACCGCAGCCAATATTTAACATGACGTCACTCATGACGTCATTACCAGCGCCATCTTGGGCTTACAGGGACCATTCCTCGGAGCATAATCACTGTGAACGTCCTGTCAAAAGTTTCAAGTGACTGTCAAACGAATCAAGTGTCAGAATTTTAATTGGTCAAAAAATCAAATAATTAATTAATTATACAGTTCATTGCAGAAGGAGCTTTTCCTCACTTCACAACAAAAGGATAGAGCATTATATTGGTTAGTATTTTGAAAATATCTATTAATTTTGAACTTATTAAAAAAGGTGGCTGATGTAAAAGTTGAAAAAAAAGTTGTGTGTTGGATGTACACTACTCAATAATCAAACGTTTTTCATCATTATCATCGCTATTGGGAGGGTGCGAAGGTATAATAATCGATCGCAGCGCTCATGGTGGCAAAAAGTAGAAATAAAGAAGGCTCTGTAATCTGCATGAAAACGATATTTAATTTATTACTAGCGATACAGGACCAATTATACATGTTTATTATCACTTAGTAAAAATATCAAAGTAGCTTTATCCTCTTGTTTTACAAAATCTACAACTAAAAAAGAAGTAATCAAACCCTGATATAACCAAAATAAAACACTTTTTTTGAATAGATCTGACTTGCCATATTTAACTTAAATGACCAAAAATGATTTCACAACACTTTGTCCACCCAAATCATAGTAATTTTGAAATTTACATTAATAACACAATATGTATAGTATTTTTTAACATTTTGTCACAATGCCGCCATTACATATTAAAACGTCAAAACGGTCAGGTCAGAGCCTACAAAGTTGCAACACGCTAATAGTTTCTATCTAGCAATCATTCCATCTTGTATTTGAGGTTAGAATAAAATGTGAGCGCGCTTACGAGTGGTCCGCATTGACCAACTGTCATTTGTCGATTTTACAATTTAAGCGCGATATCGAATGTGGACCATGCGCGAGCGTTGTAAGCGCCATTATCGAAATTATTGCTATGCGGACCACAGCCTAGACTAGATTAGATCCACAGACAAAAACTCAGGTAGACGGCGCTGAAAATTTTATCGATACTCAACTGTCAAATTTCTTTGTCTTTTTTACAGTTAAACGTGATAAAACCCTATAGCTTGACCATAAAGAGTTGACGTAAATTGATGGCGCCACTTTCTATGTAAATACGTCAAAATCACGAATAATTTGGCAACACTGACTACATTTAGTACTGAAAATTTTTAGTTCCATTTTATTTAATTTCAACTCTTTATGGTCAAGCTGTATATCACGCGATATAAATCGGTTATGCTAGGCAGGCTGGTAAAAAAATACGTGTCGTGTACGTACGTGCTTGACAAGCCATGCTTGCTCGATTGTCTGATTATTTTCATTCTACATACATTGCTACTTTTCTTTGGTATGTTTTTTTTTAATCCAAAAAGAAGTAGCAATGGATCACTATCATCTATAAACTGCAACCGGTCGCTAGGTGGTTTCTAATTAGATAATCAGCCCGCGGGTGTATGTCTAGCAAGTACATTTTTTTTACAAGTTGAATTCAAACAAGCCAAAGCTAAATAAATTTAAAAAATTCAAAGATAGAGGAAAAAAAAACATTTAAGAAACAAAATGTCAGCTTGTGTGGTGTGCGTGTCTGAAGTGAAGCTGATTTTGTAAAATTTGTTTTTAAATACGTGATTGACTCATCTTTCTATTTCTGAGGACATGGTTAGAAGCGGGTAAGCTTCCCTTTTATTATTATAAAACTATGATCATAAACACATGAGTAAATCAATCGTTTGGTTTTAGGCGTGATCGTGAAAGGGATCGCGAGAGGAGACGATCTCACAGTAGATCGGCATCACCAGACCGTAAACGAAGACGTTCCAGATCCAGGAGTCGGGATAGGCCTTCGAAGTCCTCGAAAAGAAAGCGTAGTCGTAGCAGAGAACGTGACACTAAGAGGGATCGTAGCAGGGATAGAGAGAGGGACCGCGATAGGAAAAGGTACGTAGCTAAAATAATTTCATGTGGCCTTATTATTTTCTACTTCTTTGCTCTTTTAAACCCTTCTCTCCTAGAAAAAATAACATGCACATCAGTGCTAATGGTTTCGAGAGTTGTATGGGATTGACATAAGTCTATTTCTAGCCATCGACATGGGTTTTTGGCCGCACAACAGGCAGAAATCCTCACAAAGGTGAGGCCGCTCTTAGAAGCCTGTGAACACCCCAGGAGGTTTCTGTGCTTCTAGAAGGAGCTAGGATGGCTTGACTAGCCACTCCAATGCTGTATTCATGCATAACAGACCAAATTGGAGTCTTAATGCAGAGAAAAGAGCCCATCACCAATACCAATACCAATCTAGCCATCAACTTTTTCATACATTTGCTAAAACAAAGATTTGCAAATGTTTCAGAAGACTGCTTGTTCGGTTTGAGTGGTGAGAGTGTCCTTCGTGTCATTAATTTGTAAGGAGTATTTTCTGGATGCTTTACTCTTAAGTACACCATGTTCCGGTCCAATACTGAATATCCTTACTAATAATATAAATGCGAAAGTCCGTAAAACACATGTCGTACAGAGAAGGACATGGGTATCTTTTTACTAGAGTTGTTCATAACGCCTATAAAGCAACAGCACGCTACAGACTATATGCTATTGATTTCTAGCGCGCTATTAAATACGCTATGTTATAACGCGCTATTTATCAGGTAGCATGCGGGCGGCTGGCTGGCGCGTTAGATGCAGCACGTTAGATTTCGTAACACGTTACTTCACACGTCGTTCGTTAGACAGATCGCGCGCTTTACAAAAACGTTATTTATTAATACGTTACATTTTAGTCTTAAATAAAATAAAGCAGTAATGTAAACTAATGAACTTTATCTTATACTTTTCGGGCTTAGAACTGTCTAAAGTTCGAAAATAAGTTTCGTAATAAGGTCGAAAATCGCTTGCACTCATTTTTCTAACTTGTGATCACTAGACAATGTTTCCTAATTTAAAAAAAAACGTGCAAGCGATTTTCGACCTTATTGATGTTTGCTATTCGGTTGTTTTTTGCCGTATTCTCGTTTACTAATTCTGATGTTTCATTAAAAACCGTGATTTTGGTAAATGTCAATAAGGTCGAAAATCGCTTGCATTCATTTTTTTTAACTAGTGACCACTAATATGTATAATGTAATAATATAATGTTTTCTAGTTAAAAAAACAGGTGCAAGCGATTTTCGACCTTATTGACCTTTGAAATTCGGTTGTTTTTACCATATTTCTCGTTCAATTAACTTTGCTTAGCTAAATAGCTTTTACATAATACTAATTGACTAGTTGTGTCATAAAAGTCCTAATCGAACTAACACAATAGAAGGTCGCGCACGATATTATACTCGTACCTAGCGTGTTGCGGGAGAAACGCGCGTAACGCGTCCGGTAGCAAAAGCGCGCACGCGATGTTTTTTAACTAATAACGAATGCCCGCGCCCCCGTCCGGCCAACGACGACGCTACTTGTTGTCACGCGCGATATTCATAGCGCCATAGCGTCTACTTACATAGCGCGCTATGTGCGCTATGTACAGATAGCGCGCTATAATATGGCGCTAGATGCTATATTAACCACCTCTACTTTTTACCAGAAAAAAGTACTGTTTCCAAGGGATAGCAAAAAAACATTCCACTCAGACGAAGTCGCAGGCAGTCACTAGTACTTACATCACAATTTCAAGTGTAACTCATTTCTGATGTTCCTGCAGTGATAAAAGAGATGATAAAAGAAATGGCACCAGTAGCAAGTCATCGAGGAAGAAGTCGCCTGAGAAAGATAGATCCAAATCAAAAGAGAAGACAATCAAAACAGAGGCTGAATATGAAGTGGGATCTGCTGATAAGGCAAGTTTATAAGAAATTACCACAGATTAGTATGAATTTTAGTAATTTTCAGGGACCAATACGGGATGTCAAAAAAATACTAGAAATAGTAACTTACTATCCCATTCGCCCCATTTTGGGCCTGCATTTTGTCAAAATTATTGAAATACAGAATGCAATGGTCAAATGCTGTGGTCCCACATATAGGATGTATGGCAGTACCTAGTAATAATGGATTTATTTGTTGTGTTAAACATTTTCATCTTTCAAGTTTTTATAAACCTATTGCAGATTATAACTTTTCTGGTAAGCAATATTTACAGTGTGTTTTTAGAACAGTGATCAAATTTTGTGGTGTCACCATCAAACTGAACAACTTTGTCTACCAACTTAGTCAGAGCAAAAAAAAAAAACAGCTGTTCTATACATTTTGGTTGAGTAGATATTGATGTTTTCTATGAAAAAGCTCAATATTTTTTTGATCTGATTAAGTTGGTCCCATAGTCAAAGTTGTTCAGTTGATGGTCTAAGCCATACTACAAAATTTGATCACTGTTCAAAAAAACACACTGTAATGCCGGGTCCATAGCGCGTGTTTTGTCCTACACAATCAACAAAAACATCTCCACATTCAACAAACAAAAACGTCTACACAAAACATTGTTTCGCGAAACATTTTTGTGTAGAGAAACAATGTTTTAGTTTTCCATGCCTGGTACAAAACATATACACAAAACATTTTGCGCTGGTCGAGGAGCAGGATAATGTCATAATCGTCTGTCATTTTGACAACTCGCTAGAGCGTTTTGTGCGCCGAGTTTGAATGAAAGTAATTCTTCGAAATTTGATTCGGAGCGGCGAAAAATTTTCCTATACTAAATTGATCTTCTATTTTAATTCTTGATAAATGTTAAAATTTTGTGACTGTAATTAGAGTCAACTTGAAAGCGACGCTTTTTTCTAGTGCTAACATAAAATGCTAAATTGGCAGCACTGAATTTTTGTCTACACAAGCCACGCAATCGCTGTGGACGGAGTATGTTTCAGAAACAAAGTTTTTAGTATGTCTTTTTGTTGAATGTTTTCCAAAAAACTTCATTAATGACCCGCCATACTATCGTCTTTAAACATTTACTTAAATTGTATGTTGTTCTAGAATGGTAATTTTAAATTTAATGATGTTTAATGAAAAATTTTATTTAAAAATTATTACATTAGGAAGAAGAACAGAGTAGATTAGAAGCTGAAATGCAAAAGCGTCGTGATCGCATTGAGCGCTGGCGAGCTGAACGTAAACGGAAGGAGATTGAGTCTGCCAAGAAAGAGGTGCAGAAAGGAAGCATTGTTACCAACATTCAGGTACCAGCTGTCAAAAAGTGGTCTTTAGAAGATGACTCCGGTGATGAAGGTAATCTTAAATTATTTTAACAATACAATATTTTGTTATGAATATAATATTTATTTAGTTTATCTCTATTTAACCTTTATAAACCCCGTGACAGTGTAGGTATACTGTTTACCCACTTGAGATCTGACCCGTACTATAAGTTGATGCAAACTGTTTATGTTACTGTAAACTATTTTTTTATCTCTTTCACTCGCATTGACTGTGAGCAACATATACGATAGTTTACGGTAACGTAAACAGTTTCAATCAACTCATGGTTGGGCCACTGGTGACTGCATATAGTAGTAAGTTAAATGAGTGAAGTGGGGACAGGACTTGCAAAATTTTAAACTGGGCGGCGGGTTCGCCTAGAATGGTTAAGGCTGGTTACAGCGCTCGACCGACGACCGTCACGGTGCGTACGTCAGTCGCGTTTGTCATTGATATGAAAGTTCATAAATCATACAGTGCTAGACCGACCGTACGTACGCGTATATTGCTACGCACTGCGTACGGGGACTTTGGTCGAGCGCGTCCGCATGAGTGCCGTCAGTCGACCCATGCGCTAAGGAAACATATGAACGCGTTCAGTGCAGCACCGGCGTACGGATCTGTTTATTTTATTTATTTATTTATTAATTCTGTACACACATACAAGTTTAAACAGAAAAGAAATGGACAGAATAATGTGTGTAAGAAGACGAAGGATGTGTGTATAGAGATTTTGTAAGCTGACCTGACGGTCAGTTTGTTGGTCAGGAGAGCACAGAATGATACAAACTGTCAGTCGGTTAATGTGTATCATCAGAACGGACCGTACGCACCGACGGTCGGTCGACCACTGTAACCAGCCTAAAAGGTTTAGTTAGGCGCATTTGGTCCACCTGCCGAAAAAACGTTTCTTTCGCATTTGGTCCATTTCATAAAACGTCTTATTTCGAATTTAGTCCATTTCGCAGAACGTGTAAATGCGAAATGGACGTTCTGCGAAATGGACCAAATGCAAAATGAACCAAGTGGACCAAATGAGAAGTGGACCAAATACGCCTAAACGGCCTAAGGTTAGATTCTACATAAGTTCTTGGTTCCACTATTTCTAAGAAGACCATAATAGCTCATAAACTTTCTGATATATTTGAAATTTTTGCAGGTGAAGACAGTGAAGCCAAAGAAAAGCAAGCTGCTGAAGAAAAGAAAGAAGAAGAGGATGAAATAGATCCTCTGGATGCATATATGCAAGAAGTGCAGCAAGTAAGATTAACATCATGGCTTATTATTCCTTTGTTCTTTATTACAGTCTGGTCAACGAAAGATGAGACTCGGTTGGAAATGGAACTAATATCATCATCATCATCATCATCATATCAGCCGCACGACACCCACTGCTGGGTATAGGCCTCCCCTAAGGATCTCCACGACGATCGGTCCTGCGCTGCCCGCATCCAGTGGCTTTCCGCGACCGCGCATCCTCACGTCGGTCCACCTTGTCGGGGGCCTACCCACGGAGCGTCGTCCGGTGCGCGGTCGCCATTCCAGAACCTTTCCGCTCCAACGGCCATCGGTTCTTCTCGCTATGTGTCCCGCCCATTGCCTAACTATTTACTATTTTGCACCTTATTTTAGAGGGGTCACAATAACTTACCTCTAAGCCTTAATTTAACAGGAACAATGGTGCCACCATTTCAGTCTCATCTTTTGTAGACCAGACTCTATAATATTGACTTCAGACTTCAGTATTTTGCTTTTTCCTATTCATTGAAGTATATTAATAATGTATGAGTTATGTGAATAAAACACTACACAGTAACTATTTTTAATGATCTTTTAGTCCATGAATTATTTTAAAACACAATCTTTTTTTCTATGTAGGAAGTAAGGAAAGTGAATCAGATAGACCAATCACGTGGTATGATCAGTGTGCCGGGGTCAGCGGGCGGCACTGGTATAGTCATACTTACAGGAACAGCAAAGAAGAAAGTGACAGAAACCAAGAATAAAGGTATGCTTCCTTATAAAAAACTATTGATATTTCATAATATTGTGTAAGTAATTAAAGTTGTGTGTAATATAGTAGTCGCAACATCTTACTGCACGCGGGGCAATAAAAAAAAAACGAACCGGCCAAGGGAGCGTTCAAGTATTACGTAACGCAATTTTTAATCCCCCCTCCCTCCATGTAACGCGCCGTAACGTTTTTCTGTACCTCTTAGTAAAACGTTACGTTACCACTAAGTGACTATTTTTACCAAAAAATCACAATAATTATGTGGCGTAAAGTACCGGAAAGTCGCGACTTTTCTGAAGTGTTAAAAAATAATAATGTTACGTAACGCGTGGTTCAAACCCCCCCTCCCGCCCCTGTAACGCATCGCAAAACCCCCCCTCCCCCAAATTCATTACGTAATACTTGAACGCTCCCCAAGTGCGAGTCGCATTCGCGCACGAAGGAATCCGTACCAAAATATGGCAAAAAAAACACGTTTATTGTATGGGAATCCCACTTATTCTGTTTTTAGTATTTGTTGTTACGGCGGCAACAGAAATACATCATCTGTGATCAAGTGTAGCTATCATCATGAGATACCGTTTTTACTCTTTGGGTATGGAACCCTAAAAACAAAGTCAGTGAACAAACAAACAAAACACATTTTATCACCCCCATGCAGGAAATATAACCACATCCATTGTAATATTTATCACTAGTTCTTGCTTAGATATTTAATGTAGACAGTTTGATAAATACTGATGATTTCTTATGATTTTTTTATTATTATTATTACTTGCTTAGATATTTAATGCAGACAGTTTGATAAATACTGATGATTTCTTATGATTTTTTTATTATTATTATTTTGAGGTTAATGTTGAGTCTGAACTGAATATTCTGATAACAATTTTTAGGAGAACTAATAGAACAGAATCAAGATGGGTTGGAGTATTCATCTGAAGAGGAGACGGAGGATATTAAAGACCAAGCTGCCAACCTCGCCTCGAAACAGAGGAAGGAACTCGCCAAAGTGGATCATGCTAGTCTGGAATATATGCCCTTCCGGAAAGCCTTCTATACAGAGGTAGGTTTATTAAATATGGTGACGGTCACATAAATTCTTTAATTCTAAAATCGACTGGCGTCTTTACGCCAGTCGATTTTCATATAAACGAGGTAACTTTGAAGCCTTGGTTCTCCGCCTAAGATTGACTTAGCTGTGATCTGATGATAGCTGTCTAGGGAGTGAATGGAGGAAATGCAGATCGCTAAAACACCCAACTGATCTGATCAGCATTCTAAGGAACAGAGTTTTTAGTTTCAGGATTTCCCTACATTTTTATGCTAATTTCGCGGTTTTTTTAAACATATCCTTCTATCTCTTAAAATGCTGATCAGATCAGTTGGGGTGTATAGCGATCTGAATCTCCTCCATTCGCTCCCTGGATAGCCATCATCAGATCACAGTTAGGTCAATCCTTGGCGGAGAACCAAGGCTTCAAAGTTACATCGTTTGTATGAAAATCGATTGGTGTTTTTGTGTGACCGCCACTGTATATTATTTATTTGTAAAATATAATGCCATGTATCCAATCCACATTACGGAGGCTTGCGAAGCATGCTTCACGATGTGGAGACGTGTTTGCCTTGCCAGCTAACCTTGCCGTGTGAATTACCGCTCAACTGCGATGTCGATATGAAGCATAAAAACATTGTATGTAGAATGATAAAAAAACCTAAAGTGGCCATTTTGGGCGTTTATTCAGATTTTAACTACGCGAACACATTTAAAGTAAGAATTTAACGCATACAAAAATAGTTGATACCTAATACTAGTCTTTATATTTTTCTGAATTTTATTTAACATAGTTATTTCGTTGTAATGTTTTTTCTTGATTGGCGGCGATGGTGAACGCGCGAATGCACCCTGAACTACAACCTTATTAATTGACTTATTTCTCTGTCCCTTATTTCATCTTTTTTAGGTAAGCGAACTAGCAAGAATGACGCCTGAAGAAGTAGAAGCATACAGAACAGAGCTTGAAGGTATCCGGGTCAAAGGCAAGGGCTGCCCCAAACCGATACGATCGTGGGCTCACTGCGGCATCAGTAAGAAAGAGATGGACATATTGAGGAAACTTGGTTTCGAGAAACCAACACCTATACAGGCGCAAGCCATACCAGCTATTATGTCGGGACGGTGAGTTGACTATGATTGATAAAAAACTAATGTGTATCACTCACTTAAGAAAATAAGAATAATGTGTCTGAGTTTTAATCATACCATAAATAATTGTTACTATGTCTGTAGCAGTGGCGAGGGGTCGAAATATCGCGAAGGTAAGCCGAAAAAAAACCACCGCGTGCTGCAAGCTTCAAGCGTTTCTTCAGAAGTTAGGCCCTCACTTTCACCATTCAAAAAAACACTGATAAGATAGTGACAGTGTCTAGCCCGTGCTATTTCATACTGAGTTGGAATCAGAAAATAATAAACATGGAAAACAAATAATTTTATTGAGTTTGCAACTGCCTGTCATCCACGTATATTTTTCGTACAAAGATGTAGGTTTGATATTGAAAATGTTTAAAAAAACCCGTCTTGCTAACGTAACTATAACTTCGTAACTAAGTTTGGAAAACAAAGTTTTACCGGTAAGTAAGTGGACACGTAAACAACACTCCATATGAATTAAAGCCATTATGGCAAATAAAACTTACCGCAATGAACAAATCGGTATAAGATAAACACAGTAAAATAAACAAAACTTGCGAAAAGTACCGATTTTCACTCACTAATTCACTATTTTGCAAAAAACTAATCACTTTCCAAACACGCACATAAACAATAATAATGGCGGACAGGTACTAATTATTATTTATTTAATCACTCGGATGTCATTTCGTTTCATTCGCGTCGTATTCGCGTATACTCGTAATAGACAGAAGGGAAACGTAAAATCGCTTGAAATAGAAAGAGATGGAAAAATACAACCCGGTGGTGCATCGGGTTATTTTAGCCGAAAGGCATGCGTGCGTGTGAATGAGACAGAGTAATAACAATGTTAAGGTTACCATGGCAACGCACGCCAGACGCAGTGCGAACATGAAGCCAAAAATAAGCGGCTTAACTCGTCGAACTTTTCTATGGAAATAATTGTAGGCGCTTTGAAATAATGATACAATAATACTGTCCATGTATTTCTCCTCACAATATTTTGACAATAATTAATGATATGTTATAATCTGCATGGTGGATCGGTGGTGGGTACTGAGGTAGTTCAGGGATTTCTCAAAGGGAAGCCGACGGGAATCGGCTTGTATGGACCCTTCGCCACTGGTCTGTAGTGTTTGGTGTGTATCAAATGGAAAATTAATTCACAGGGGCATTTTACTAGATTGTCCTTCTGATACGGAGGGGTTAATATCTCGCTGAACGAACAATAAGAACAAACAATAAAGTCTTATTGTTCGTTCATTCACTGTGCTCGCCAAATATAATAATTCTATGGTGCTCGCACTTTTTATTGTTCGCGTGCAGCGACATTGCTATTACTATGATTGATTTCTTACTAATACCTATTGGCTTTTGATTCAGCACATGTTTTAGCAAATAAAGATTTCTTATTCACTAACAGTTCACAGTAGCTTTTGACACACATATGCTTATGCTTACTATGAGTACTACGAGGCCAATAGTATCAAACATACAGAAGCCCATCCACGCAAGGACAATAAAATAATAAGCTACTCTCGCAGCACGGCAATAAAGTACAGTTTAGAATTGCACAGCATGCCTGTTATTAGAATCACCTCCGAAGCCCTTCTCTTTCTGTCGCGTAGCTCTGTCTCAACTGACACATGACATCCCTCGTACGCTGGCTCAACTGAGTGAGTCGCGAGCAGTAGGCTAATATATGAGTTTAAGCGCGGAGTGAGACCCCTGCTATGGGCCCTTTTCAACTAATAATAATAACTGTTTTTTATTCTAGGGATCTAATAGGCATAGCAAAGACGGGTTCAGGCAAAACACTAGCGTTCATTCTGCCGATGTTCCGCCACGTACTCGACCAGCAACCGTTAGAAGACACCGACGGGCCCATATCACTCATTATGACGCCCACCAGGGAACTGTGCATGCAGATAGGGAAGGATATCAAGAAGTTCGCCAAATCATTAGGGCTTAGGGTGGTTTGCGTTTATGGTGGCACTGGGATATCGGAACAGGTAAGTTGCATCAACATTTTTATTAATTAGTCACTTCTGATTATGAGATTAAAAGGTAAAAAAATATGTAGTTTATTTATCTTCTTTCTCGGTAATTTTGGATATACCATCGTAACTATGGAAGGGTCAATATTTTTTGTTGTTTCTCCCCTGATGTCTCTTTAAGGAAATGTTCAGTTTCGTTGTTAAACAGTCCTTAAAAAGTTTGCCAATGATTTCGATTCCACCTTGTGTATGTTGCAGATAGTTTTCACCTTTTATTATTGTTTGTTCTAATGATTATCTTTTCCCCTCCATCTAGATAGCAGAGTTAAAACGTGGTGCTGAGATGATAGTCTGCACTCCTGGGCGCATGATCGACATGTTGGCGGCCAACAGCGGGCGCGTGACCAACCTGCGGCGCGTCACGTACGTGGTGCTGGATGAGGCCGACCGCATGTTCGACATGGGGTTCGAGCCGCAGGTACTGTGTTATAGCGGACTAGGGGTGATATTGTACAACCAGGCGCACGATCGACATGTTGGCGGCCAACAGCGGGCGCGTGACCAACCTGCGGCGCGTCACGTACGTGGTGCTGGATGAGGCCGACCGCATGTTCGACATGGGGTTCGAGCCGCAGGTACTGTGTTATAGCGGACTAGGGGTGATATTGTACAACCAGGCGCACGATCGACATGTTGGCGGCCAACAGCGGGCGCGTGATCAACTTGCGGCGCGTCACGTACGTGGTGCTGGATGAGGCCGACCGCATGTTCGACATGGGGTTCGAGCCGCAGGTACTGTGTTATAGCGGACTAGGGGGTGATATTGTACAACCAGGCGCATGATCGACATGTTGGCGGCCAACAGCGGGCGCGTGACCAACCTGCGGCGCGTCACGTACGTGGTGCTGGATGAGGCCGACCGCATGTTCGACATGAGGTTCGAGCCGCAAGTACTGTGTTATAGCGGACTAGGGGGTGATATTGTACAACCAGGCGCATGATCGACATGTTGGCGGCCAACAGCGGGCGCGTGACCAACCTGCGGCGCGTCACGTACGTGGTGCTGGATGAGGCCGACCGCATGTTCGACATGAGGTTCGAGCCGCAAGTACTGTGTTATAGCGGACTAGGGGGTGATATTGTACAACCAGGCGCATGATCGACATGTTGGCGGCCAACAGCGGGCGCGTGACCAACCTGCGGCGCGTCACGTACGTGGTGCTGGATGAGGCCGACCGCATGTTCGACATGGGGTTCGAGCCGCAGGTACTGTGTTATAGCGGACTAGGGGTGATATTGTACAACCAGGCGCATTATCGACTTGCTGGCGGCCAACAGCGGGCGCGTGACCAACCTGCGGCGCGTCACGTAACCTAAAAATAATTTTCAACACACTTGCTCGTAAAGTGAGCCCTAATACATCGCTTTTAGGGCCATAAACCGAATTATAACAAACGCGTGCAATAATATATAAAACACTAGTTGGTTATAGAATTATCCCTACAAAGTTAAATAGGTACCTTACTGCAAGTTCTATGCGAGTAAACAGAGCATTTTCAATTTAACCGGGTAATACAGTTATTTTTTTAGTAACAACAAAGAGGTTTTATGCCGCTGAAAATTCATTTGCATTTTTGGAATAAATAAATGTGTAGGTTCTTAATTAAATCAAACAAATATTATTATCAAATTATTTCTTATTTACAATATTTTATTAAAAAATATTAAAATATTAACATTTTATCTAAATTTATAATGTTGAAGTAGGCTGTATGCTCACTAACCCCTTTGTTCGCAAAATATTCTTGCATTGGGCGTGTGAAAAAAACAAAAAAAAACCTGCGTGCCTATTCTCATCATGATTATCATTTTGTTTTTGTCGTATTTGTTGCTGTGTGGTAAATAACTTTGTTTTTTCCTCGCAAATGTGTTGAAAAACGTCGTATGAAACTCGTGAGCACTTACTTATTGCACACTCGGCTGAGTTACGCCCTCGCCTGCGGCTCGGGTTGCAACCCACAGCCTTGTGTGCAATAAGTAACCTAAGCTAACTTGTATCATAATGTACTATTAAGACACTAATATTGATTTATCAATTACTATAAAACTTTTGTTATTTACTGATATTTAACGGAAATATACAACAACTAAAATGTATTGCGGAATAAGGCATTGCATGTAAACATTCTCCTTTGTTTCAGGTGATGAAAATTATAGACAATATAAGGCCAGACAGACAAACAGTCATGTTCAGTGCCACATTCCCTAGGCAAATGGAAGCGCTCGCTCGCCGTATATTACAAAAACCTATAGAAATTCAGGTAAGTCACGCGACAGAAATTTTATTTTTAATCAGTGAGATAAATTGAAAAGCTACTACTTTAACACTACTACTTCTTTTTATAACTTTATCAAAGGCATTAAGGCGCTTATAGCTATCCACTAGCGCCGCTAATTCATTTATTTTTTTAATACGTAAACCAGGGAGTCACGTCTGCTAATGTTATCGTCAAAATCGCGTTTCAGTGTTGTTCGAATGGTAATGCTTTTTGAAACAGTTCTTGTTTCTTAAACCCAAAATCGAGACACAATGTGTTTTTGTTTTGGTTTTAAGAAACACAATGTGTTTCGGTTTTGGGTTTAAGAAACAAGAACTGTGTCAAAAAGCATTACCATTAAAACACAATTGAAACACGATTTTGACGTTAACATTAGCAGACTTGACCCCCTGTCAATATTTAAAAAAAGGAAACAACCATGCCCTCTTAAATTGTCTCTAATATTAGGTCTTTACCTATGAAATTGCCGATATTTTGTCACATACAGAGAAAATAATAACTTCTATAATTTAAAATTTTAACAAAATCGTGAATATTACATCGAATTATGATCATGATAGTTAACTATCAGTAAAAATAAAGTCCATATTTTAGCTTTCGTGACATTAAAAAAAAATTCTTGAAAGTGACTCTTTTTTTGTGAGCAAAAAAAGGGTGACCGAAGGGGTTGTAACTTAACCAAAACTTATTTTTTCGCTTATCTTAAATGGAAATAAGTTAGCATAGTGTTCAAACATTAGTACATAAAAGTTTTGTTACATGAGTGTTCATGGTTGTTAAATGAACAAAGAAAATGCTATTATGAAAAATGCAACTTCTTGAAAAATCTCCATACAAATCGGCAATTTCATAGGTAAAGACCTATTATTTTTTGACTAACTCTTCAACAGTTTTCATTGCGCTTGTGGACCTCTATAAGCGCCTTAAATAGTGTATTAACGACAAAAAAGTAAGAAATAAGGAGGTTAGGTAAAATAGCTTAGGGCTGATTTTTCAATGCCCAGATGAAGCTTAATTCGTTTGATAACGTAGTATACTGCCGAATTGAAAACGTTTGTCATATGTTTGTATGTCAATTTTTTGAATGTCATTTTATTCGAGTAATAATTTAACTGACTGCTATCTGTTATTTGAGGATTGAAAAATCCGGCCCTTAAAAACTTTTTCTGACCAATAAGCATTTTTGTAGCTTAGTTGTCAAGTTGCCTCTAGACTTGTGTTCTATTATTTGTAATGGGCAAATAAACAAACATTTTATTTATCTTATTATTTATTTTTAAAATTACTAATCTCTTACTATAGGTCGGAGGCCGAAGTGTAGTATGCAAAGAGGTGGAACAGCACGTAGCCATACTGGAAGAAGAGGCGAAATTCTTCAAACTGCTGGAACTACTCGGGCTGTACAGTCACATGGGTAGCATCATCGTGTTCGTGGACAAACAGGAGAATGCGGACAGCTTGCTCAAGGACCTTATGAAGGCTTCCTACTCCTGCATGAGTCTGCATGGAGGTGAGTTTCAATTCGTTCGTAACAACTGCTTTCATACTCCCAGATCCAATCCACAGATAGGGATACGCCTAATCCAGATTAGTTGCTAAGCAACTGTCGTTAATTTTCTTTTAATATCAACCGTTACATAGTAACTAATCTGGATTAGGCCTACCCCTATCTGTGCATTGAGTATTGGGCCTGGCCGTAATCCTGATTAGTTGCTAAGCAACTGTCGTTAATTTTTGTTTTTATCAACCGTTACATAGCAACTAATCTGGATTAGGCCTACCCCTATCTGTGGATTGATTATTGGATCTGGGAGTATGAAAGCAGTTGTTAAAAATTGTTTTAAAAATTGCTGACACTCTAACCGTAAGTAGCGAGGATATCGAATGGGCCAGTCGTCGTCAACAACGTAAGCCGGGGGGGAAGCCGCCATCCATCATAGTGGGTTTCAAACCCACCAGTACGCAGACGCGTGACTCCTGGCTCGCGCAACGTCGAAAGTTAACAAACATATCTAGCAGCACTATCACAGGAGGCCAGCAGCAGAACAAGATTTACTTAAATGAGGACCTTACTAGAACCACCCGTGAGCTGCTGTGGAGCACAAAGAAACAGCTTCATGGGCTATTCAAGTATGTGTGGGTAGTAAATGGCAGAATTCTCGTTAAGAAAGCAGATGGTGACAAATCTATATGGATTAGAGCGGAAAAAGACGTCACGGACCTTCTAAATAAGTGAAAGTACCATATAATCTGTAAGAAACCTATTTTTTATTTTTTTGTTTTAATGTGGGTATATTGTTGTGTCTAACTTAATACATAAAAATTCGCAGCCTTAGAAAATATCGATGTAATAACCGATGTTCAGCCTAATGCATCGATTGTCGATAGCTTGGACAATTGGATACCTACATTGAATAATAAAAAAGATTTTTGCATATATCACACTAATATTCGTTCCTTAAGAAAACATTTTGATAAATTGTTAATATCATTAAATAGTCAACTATCAAAAATAGATGTATTAGTTGTTACTGAACCTAATATAAACTATTCTCTGTTGGGGCTTTACCAAATTAATGGCTACTCATTACATAATTTTTGTCGTGCGGGACGTAGTGGGGGAGGGATACTTGTTTACGCGCGCGAGAGACTAGAAGCGCAAGTCTTCGAATCAACTGCAATGCGGGCGGCGGAGTGCGTTTCCATTTCACTTACCTATGAGAATGAACCAATTTATGTTATATCTATTTATAGACCACCGCGTATAAAAAAACAAAATAAGTTAATTGAATTTTTTGATGAATTTCGTAACTTATTAAATCTTTTGCCTCAAAATTCTAAAGTAATCTTTTGCGGAGATATTAATATAAATTTGTTGAATTATCAAGATAATCATGTATTAGCGTACGAAAGTATCTTATCGGAGTACGGATTTAGTAAATGTATCAATCAAGTAACTAGACGAGAGATTTTAAATGGTAAAGTGGTTGAGTCCTGTCTAGATCACATTTATATACGAGCACCCATGGCAATAATCGAATCAGCAGTTTTTCTAAATAAAATAAGTGATCATTATCCCGTCTCGGCGGTTATCGAATGGAAACGCGCTCCCGCCACTGGCATGCGCGGCCCATGCGCTGCTGGCCCGTCCGCGCTGCCCGCGCCGGCGCCGCCACCGGCCACGCGCCGTGTACTTGACAATCGAGCGGTGCGCGAGAAATTACTAGCTGTAAACTTTGATGAAATGTTATCTATTGAATGCCCGCTACGTCTTTATAATTCATTAAGACAAGTGTTTGAAAACATTTATGATAGCTGCTATAAGAATGTTACGATTAATAACAGTAGTAGAAACAGCAAATGCTGGATTACTGATAAACTGAAAAAAATGTTATTGGAAGGTGATAAATTGTTTTTGATTTGGAGTAATGACCCTAAAAATATGGTGAAACGTTTAACGTACACTAAACACAGAAATAAATGTAATAAACTCATATATAAAAGTAGAAATGAATATGATAGACAGAGCATACTTAATTGTAATAACAATATTCGAAAATTATGGGACAGAATAAATTCTTTACTGGGAAATAAAAAACAAACTTTGGATAATTTAATTTTGAGCAATATGAAAAATCAGGAAAGTAAAAAACAAATCTGTAACAAATTTGCTTCTACTTTTACAAATGAAATTAATTTAATTAAGCACACATGTGACGAAAAATTTTTAGATAGGAAAAAATATGTTCAAGCGACGGACGTGTGCATGAGATGGCAACCGGTAACCAATGCTTATGTCAAACGGATAATTATGAAAATGAACTCAAACAAGTCACCGGGAAGCGATCGCATGCGCATGTCCGACTTAAAATTAGTAGCTGAGCAAATTAGTCCTATTATCTCTAAATTGATTAATTTAAGTGTCCAACATTCATTGTTCCCTAATAAGCTAAAAGAAGCGATTGTGCGTCCTATCTATAAAAAAGGTAGCCGTAAGGACTTTTCTAATTATAGGCCAATAGCCATATTATCTAGTGTTGATAAGATAATAGAAAAATGCATAGTAGAACAGCTTGCAAAATACCTTAAAAATAATAATATCTTAAGTGAGTGTCAACACGGCTTTCAAAAAGGAAAAAGCACCGGTACTTTATTGTCAAGATTTACTGATGATATTAATACACATTTAAACGAGAAAAAGTTTGTGGTAGCTGTCTTTTTTGACTATAAAAAAGCGTTTGACACTCTCGAATCTGAAACACTATTGAGTGCAATGGAGGAGTGTGGATTGGGGGGGCAACTTAACGGCTGGTTCCGGGATTACCTCACTTCTCGGTCCTATCGTGTGCGGGTGGGTGAGGCGTACAGCGACACCGAGGAAGTAAAGTGTGGCGTGCCGCAGGGCTCGGGCTGCGCGCCTATCTGCTACTTGATGCATGTGAACAGCCTGTGCAAAGTTCTGTGCCACTGCTCCGCATACATGTATGCGGATGACCTTTGCATTCTACGCGCGGGTACCGATTTTATAGAAACCTGTCGCCTCGTGCAACACGATGTGGACGCGGTTGTCAGGTGGTCTCACGACAATGGGATTTTGCTAAACACAGACAAAACTAAACTTTTAGTAATACACTCACCATATCTATGCCCTCCCGATACAACTCATTCTATTGTCACCCATAGCTATGATTGCCATCACAATGGCTCCAGTAATTGTGCTTGTAAACCAGTAGAAAGAGTAAAAAATGTAACTTACCTAGGGATGAAAATTGATGAATTATTTTCATGGTCAGACCATGTGGATTATATTTGTTCTAAACTTAAAGTATTGCTAGCTAAATTCTATCATTTAAGCTACAAAGTACCGTCGCACACTCTAAAATGCATATACATGGCTTTGGTAGATTCTATTCTGAGTTACGCTCTGGACTCCTATGGACTTACCTTTAAAACAAATTTAGATAAGTTAGAAGCACTACAAATACGATTCTTAAAGCTGCTAGTAAATAAAAAAACTAAAAAAAGTTGTAATGGAGACTATAAAAAACTATTTAAAATATGCAAAATTCTTCCCGTGAGCTTAAAACATAAATACTTACTTGCTATCAATAACCATAGTAGCCGAGAGCGTCACTCGTTGGTTGTGTATGGGTTCAACTCAAGGTCAATATCCGCGGGCAAATATTCAGTGCCCAAAGTATCGAATTATTTTGGTGATAGAACCCTCAATAAGAGAATCCCTTACTTATTAAACAGTTTGCCTCAATATATTAGATCTGAGGATAATTTTACTAAATTTGGTACTCTACTTAAGAAATATCTACTAGATAGTCTGTAAAACTTGGTGCCCGTTTCATAATCTATGATTAGGCACTACTCCTTTTTTAATTTAAAATTGGAACAGATTTTACATGAATTTATTCGTCAAAGAACTAAATCGGACATTGTGAAACGGGCCCTTGGTCTATTTAAGCATCGATAATTACTACTAGTTAAACTGTTGTTATAACCTGTGAGACTGTACCCGCAGACAAACTACTTAATGTAGTTTTGTGGGACCATGCTTTAAACTCTGTACCTATTTGAAGATAAATAAACATTTCATTCATTCACATTCACAAAGGTAAAGCTATATTGCGCATTTTCCCGTTAAGACTGCCAACTTTCCCTAAACAAATTGGGGGAGGAAGACAGACCTAAAAATTCGAAAGTCAATGCCAAAAAAGAAACAATATCTGCCATTTCGTTTTTTAACCTTCGTCGCAAAAAGAGGTGTTATAAGTTCAATCTGTCTGTGGCATCGTAGCTCCCAAGCAAATGGACCGATTTAGATGCGGTTTTTTTTTATTTGAAAGTTGGCATGATCGAGATGGTTTTTAGTTAAAATTTTATGAAGATTGATCAGGCGTTTGAATATCATCAGCTCATTTCCTACTTGACAAAAGGGGTTGAAACGCGGGCGGTTGGTAGCCTTACGTATACTATCTCTTTCCGCCACTTAGAACCAATATTGGCTAGAGCAAGAATATGCTCGGCGAAGACCGGCCGAGTAGTTTTCTCGCTGTTTCAGAGTGACGAAAAGAGATAAAGATATGGAAAATGCCGTGCTGGTCGCGGCCGTCATAGTGGGTTTATTAATACCTAATGTGCGTTTTTAACCACATATTTTCATGAGCTCGTTTTGAGCTTTCACGATCAAACTTGACGTGAAAAAACTTACACTGAGCACTTTAATTACAAAATAATTTCAAATTGTGTTTGTAATGAATCAATGCTCAGATCGAAATGCTTTTAATGTTAAATTGCTTATTTAATCACAAATGTGGTTTAAACCTATAAAATTACTTTGCTCATATAATGATATCTTCAGAAAGAGTTTTATAAACCCTATTATTAAATTAAGTTTATTTTCCTTTCAGCTACCACCCTGTGTTAGACGAGAAGAAGACTAATCATTATTTAAAGCATGAAGTTTTGCTACTGTGTACTATAGGCGTCTAAAGATCACTTTACGCGCCTATAATATAGTCTGTTCGTTGAGAATTGATATAAAAAGTAAACCATCAGGGTTTCTAAACTCATTACAAATTGCGGACTGCTATTTATAACCCTACAACAAGTCCGTGGCTTAGGGAACAGGCGGCCTTTTGGTTGAGAACAACTGCGTGCCTCCGTACCACTAAACTCAGTGCGCTTTGGTAAAAAAGTCGCCCGTCATACAGATTGCGATAATTAAGCGATTATCCACTCTCGGCGAACAGACTATAGTAATCGTGTTGTTGTATGACGTATATATTAACGCTGATCTGTTACAGGGATTGATCAATTCGACAGGGACTCTACCATCGTGGACTTCAAGTCGGGCAAGGTGAAACTCCTGGTTGCTACGAGCGTAGCGGCGCGCGGCTTGGACGTGAAGCAATTGGTGCTCGTAGTCAACTACGACTGCCCGAATCACTACGAGGATTATGTGCATAGGTTCGTAGCGAATATTGATTTTAGTTGAGGCTTTAAACAGAATACCTTGTCAAAGAAACTTAGCCCCTCCGCTCACGGCGGGCGTCGTAGCGTAAGCGTATCGTAATACGCGCGTCGAACCGAGAGCGTTACGAGCACGTACATATTCAAAGAAGTCCGCGCACGTAGCGGTGTTGCAGCGTATCGTATGAGATTTTTATTGTCATTACAATAATCGTAACACTGGCGTAAAAAAGCAAGCGTAAAAAATACTTTCTATACGTTTGGTGATGAATTTCCGTCAACGTGAAGGTCTAGTTTAAATTCTGGAACAATATCTAAGTCTATACGACGATTCGTGTCTGCTCGTCTCGTACTCGTAGCGTCTTGATGATACGCTTACGAGACGACTACGCTTACGATCGTATGCGGAGGGCCTTAGAGTCGGGCAAGGTGAAACTCCTGGTTGCTACGAGCGTAGCGGCGCGCGGCTTGGACGTGAAGCAATTGGTGCTCGTAGTCAACTACGACTGCCCGAATCACTACGAGGACTACGTGCATAGGTAAATTGTGGCAACAAACGATCAGTATGAAAGTGTAGTTTTAGAACTTATATTGTTTTCATCTGCTAAGAAAATATTTACTGGGTAAACCGGGTACCCCATTATGTGGTATTATTAGCTTGCGAAAAGTATTTTTTTTTTATAACTGTGGGACTTTTAAATCCGGAGAAATTAATATTTTTCTGCAGGGCCATCTAAAATAAAAAGTTAAATTTAAAATGCCTGTCATTCCAACAGGAGAGGGGATAGACCCCATCATGTGGGGGGCTTTGTCGATAAAATTGATCATATTATCTGCCTTTAAAAGCTCCGACATCGCTAACCAAACATATTGTATAAAAAAACCTGGCGGACCCCTGATACACGTGTTACAGTGGCCCACACTTTAAGAAACCCTGATCTAGATTCAAGTATATGTGATGAAAATATAAACTTTTGTACCATTGCACAACACTTCAAAACGTTTCAATACTACTTTGGATGATACAAACATTAGGGTATATTTATTCATATTGACTACATCGAGAAACCAATCATAGTTTTTTATTTCTAATTCATAAAAACTAATAAGCAAAAATATATGGTAACACCCAACAGATGTGGTAGAACCGGCCGCGCGGGGAACAAAGGCTTCGCTTGGACATTCCTAACTCCTGAACAGGGGCGGTACGCGGGCGACTTACTACGAGCGTACGAACTAGCCGGCACTACCCCACCGCCGGAGTTGAAGCAACTGTGGAACACGTACAAGGAGGCGCAGGAAAAGGACGGCAAGAAGGTGCACACTGGGGGCGGCTTCAGCGGGAAGGGTCAGTATTAACTGTAACTATAACAACATTACATAGTAACCGATCAGGGGCTGTACGTGGGCGACTTACTACGAGCGTACGAACTAGCCGGCACTACCCCTCCGCCGGAGTTGAAGGAACTGTGGAACACGTACAAGGAGGCGCAAGAAAAGGACGGCAAGAAGGTGCACACTGGGGGCGGCTTCAGCGGGAAAGGTCAGTATTAACTGTAACTATAACAACATTACATAGTAACCGATCAGGGGCTGTACGTGGGCGACTTACTACGAGCGTACGAACTAGCCGGCACTACGCCCCCGCCGGAGTTGAAACAACTGTGGGACACGTACAAGGAGGCGCAGGAAAAGGACGGCAAGATGGTGCACACTGGGGGCGGCTTCAGCGGGAAGGGTCAGTATTAATTGTAACTAGTAACTATTACGATATTACATAGTAACCGTGGGCGACTTACTGCGAGCGTACGAACTAGCCGGCACTACCCCTTCGCCAGAGTTGAAGCAACTGTGGGACACGTACAAGGAGGAGCGCGAAAAGGACGGCAAGAAGGTGCACACTGGGGGCGGTTTCAGCGGGAAGGGTCAGTATTAACTGTAACTCTAGCTAACAATGTTACATAGTAACTTAACAGGGGTGGTACGCGGGCGACTTACTGCGAGCGTACGAACTAGCCGGCACAACCCCTCCGCCAGAGTTGAAACAACTGTGGTACACGTACAAGGAGGCGCAGGAAAAGGACGGCAAGAAGGTGCACACTGGAGGCGGCTTCAGCGGGAAGGGTCAGTATTAACTGTAACTATAACAACATTACATAGTAACCGAACAGGGGTGGTACGCGGGCGACTTACACCGAGCGTACGAACTAGCCGGCACTACCCCTCCGTCAGAGTTGAAACAACTGTGGAACATGTACAAGGAGGCGCAGGAAAAGGACGGCAAGAAGGTGCACACTGGGGGCGGCTTCAGCAGGAGTATTTACTGTAACTATAACAAAATTACACAGTAACCGAACAGGGGCGGTAAGCGGGTGACTTAATACGAGCGTACGAACTAGCCGGCATTACCCCCTCGCCGGAGTTAAAAGAACTGTGGGAAAAGTACAAGGAGGCGCAGGAAAAGAACGGCAAGAAGGTGCACACTGGGGGTGGCTTCACTGGGAAGGGTCAGTATTAACTATAACTAAATTAGATTGCGGTGGTTAAGCAACTTTCACAAGGGTCGGTTATGGTATGGGTGACCAAAAATGTATTATCTCGAGCTCCTCCGTGCTGGTCTCGGCTGCATTTGCAGTCGTCAACACCCACCAATCCGTATTGGGCCTACGTTGGATTATGCCCCATCCTCCTTATCCACCCATAAGGATGGCCTGTGCCCCAGCAGTGGGGACATTAAAAATGGCTGATAGTCATGGTCATCTTGGTTATGTTTGTGAAAATAACATTTGATTACTTGTCAATAGGATTCAAATTCGACGAATCCGAAGCCCAAGCGGCGACTGAAAAGAAGAAGTACCAGAAAGCAGCGCTCGGCCTCCAGGACTCCGATGACGAGGACGTGGAGGGTGACCTCGACCAGCAGATCGAGACCATGCTCGCCGCCAAGAAAATTGTCAAGGAGATCAAGGTAATGCCAACTCTATTGCATTTTTTTTTACATGAAATTGGCTTAAGCTTTGTTTTCCTAGAATAGGAAGAGGAAGATGATTTGAGTATTCCATGTTCGTGGTAAAGAAAACTCAAATGTATTGCATTTGACATTTTTTGGCATCGCCATCTACTGTGAATGCGTAATAATGAGAAATTCAGGGAATACTTTCGCTTTACATTTTAAACTCATTTTCTTTCACCGTCGCGGCGCCACAATTAAAAAAAAAAACAAACTGTCGTACACCGTTATGACGAAAATAGCGGCACCGTTTTTTGACGTTACGGTGTCCAGTACCGCTCTCTAGGAAACCGTATTGTTTACATAGACAACGTCCTAGTGACGTCATTCATCGCTATATTTCAGCCGTTATATAACGGTACCGCTTCCCTAGGAAACCAAAGCTTTACTCTTGGCCACATTCAAAAACCATAAGGCTGGGAAGAGGCCAAAGCATAAGAATAGAAAACTTACTAGAACGGACACTCCCGCCCCGAACGGGCTAGGTCACGATATTAGCCTACTTGTTAAACAAGAAACTCAGTCGGGCTGCCACGGCCGGCGCGTCGCCGCACACGCGTTTGCCTGTTTGTGCGTTCGGCAGGCTGATTATCTAAAGTGAGCGACCGAAATCGATTCCTGAATTATTTCGAAATCATCGCGCGACCGAGTCACTGATTTGGTATTATGTATGCGATCGCTGATTAGTTTATGTTCCAGTTTATGCTCGTTAAGATCTCCATAGAAACTAGCGCCACTAGCAACCGGTGGCAGCGACTGAAAAGTCCTTTTACCGAAAGTAGTCTGTATCTGTGTATGTGTCTGACTATATGTGCTCTGTGAATATAACCTTTTTGTTTTCGCTTCGAATTTCGTTTACATTTTTTCGTCTTCAAAATGGCAAATTCCGTGTAGGCATTGAAGGACAGGCCTTTTGTTTTACATTATAGCAATTTTATTTAATTTTGGTCAAAGGTAAGGCTAAGAATTTAACGAAAACTAATCAGAAATTACGTTTTGTCTGGTTTCTGTTTGACAGAAGAAATCGCGAAATCGTCGCGGTCGCGTCGCGGTTTCTGAGTTAGATAATACGAATTTCGGAGCATTTCCTTGCAAGTGCTCGTATATTTTAGTACTTTAGTTGTCCGTTGGAGGCAGCACTCGTAGAAACTCGATCGGTGGTACGAAATCGAGTTTGACAGCGACTATTTCGTAATTATCACCGGTCGCTAGGTGGTTTTAAATTAGATAATCAGCCTGCCGTACGATCTTGGAATTGGAAACAAATTACAATGGCGTCAAGTTATTGTGATGTGTTTAGTCATACAACCGCCTTAAAGTAAAATAAATAGAGTATCAGTCATACCCAGTTTTATACAATACTATTTCGTATCTATTCTGTGATTTCGTTACGTGATGACAGTTGAAACATAACGAAACAGTAAGAGGATTAAAACCTAAAAATGTTTTAGAAGAAGGTAGGTATATTTTTGTTCAAAATTTAATTTAATTTGCATACTAAATCTTTATTTACTTTATTTATACAAACTCAGGAGTAGGTAAGTATTTACCCAGAAAAAGTGAATATTTTATTTTTGTATGTATTAACTAGACTAAAATATGATTTAAAACTAAAGAAAAACTCATATTTTAGCGTTATTATCTTTAAACGTAAGCAATATTTAACAGTAAGCAACACTGGCAAACACGCTTGGACGACAGCGGGGCGTAGCGACGTGAAGGGGGAAGTAGTTACATAAATGGCGGCATTTGGGACTCGCACAAATAAGAGTCCGTTCTAGTATTGTCTATTCTTATGGCCAAAGATGGAGCGAGCTTGCTCCGAAGAAGCCTATTCACTCGGGCTTCAAATATCGCTGGCTTGTATGCTTGCGGGAATACAGACGCACGCAGGTAATTCTACTCCTTGGTTGTGCGCATTAAAAAGGAAGATGAAAAACGCTTCCTGCGCATGCGTGGAGTGTCAACCAAATAGGGGTAAAACCCCGCCGATCGTCTGGACGACCGATGGTAGAACGGGGATGGCGGAATAAGCTCATGCAGCTCAAGAGCACACTCTCCGAAGTATAACCTGTAGAAAACCCCCAGACAGAAATAATCTCTATTGTGAAGGTGTTAAGTGAAGTTTTCGTTGTTGTTCATTGTGTTTATCAATAGTGTTAATGATGTTTACAGTTTGAGCACATAGTTGCAAATTATGCGATAACATTTACGATTGGTCGTAATCGTAACCAGTCCTAGTTGTTTACCAGTACCGTGACATGACCTTTGTTTCTCTGTAGAATATATTGCTTCGAATGCTTTCGAAATACTATAGTCTGTTCACGGAAACGAGTAAGTAGAGCGCTATCTCACTCACACAGTTTTTTAACTGTGATTGGTCAGTGATAAACGCTAAGGCGGTGTACACAGTACGAGTACTTTAAGGTCTACTCATACTCCCCTTACTGTGCAGACGTGCTCTTGTGACTGTATGCTCAACTCGTGACCTGGCAGGTGCGCTAATGACCCGTTTATTGTTGTTTTGTCATAAATGAGCATAATCTTAAGAAAATACTTTTTTCCCAAATTTTGGACTTACAATAAACTAGCCCAGGTCAGCTAGCTCCATTGTTATTCTCTGTAATAAATGACTCTCAAATAGGACAGATGAAACCGCGGGTATAAGCTAAGCGAATTAAGAAGCGCAGTGTGAATGCACCAAGGAGGTTTATAATAGGGAGTGAGTACTCTACAAAAATTTTCACCTATCGTTTAAAAGAAATTCAACTTTATTACATTGGTCATAGAGTTGAAATTCTATCGACGACATTGACTGAAGGCACTACTGTGTGAATGAGACAACACCAGGTGGAGGTCGGTGTCTCGTTCGCACAATTGCCATTACTAAACAATAATACCACGATAGTAGGACTAAATATATGTACGTTACCAATCAAGTAGTGTATTAAAATTAAGGATTCGGAATGAATTTAAATATTAATTTAGAATGACACATAATAATTGTAATATAAAACAGAACTTACTCTTTTGATTTAATTAAATATCTAAAATAATGCTAATCAGCTATCATCGGTGAGGTGGTAATAAATAGAAGTGTCAATCTTGGCAACTCCGATTTTGACCTTGGCGCCGAATTTCAATTTAAGAATTTCAATCTATAGGAAATGTTACTTTACAAAACTAGTGTGACCATAAATACTGCACCATTTCAGATTTCCAAAAAAATCAAATCAAATTCATGTTTGTGCGCCTATTTCGATGAAACTCGGTTTTTGGTACTATTTCAACATGAAAATAACAACGCAATGTTGAAAATTTAAAAAATCCAAGATGGCGGCCATCTTTTTTGTTTTTGGGCCGATTTCGATGAAACTCGGTTTTTGGAACTATTTTGACAAGAAAATAACAACGCAATTTTTAAAAAACTAAAAATCCAAGACGGCGGCCAATTTTTTTGTTTTTGGGCCGATTTCGATGAAACTTGGTTTTTGGAACTATTTTGACAAGAAAATAACAACGCAATTTTTAAAAAACTAAAAATCCAAGATGGCGGCCAACTTTTTTGTTTTTGGGCCGATTTCGATGTAACTTGGTTTTTGGAACTATTTTGACAAGAAAATAACAACGCAATTTTTAAGAAACTAAAAATCCAAGATGGCGGCCAACTTTTTTGTTTTTGGGCCGATTTTGATGAAACTCAGTTTTTGGTACGATTTTGACAAGAAAATGACAACGCAATTTTTAAAAAACTAAAAATCCAAGATGGCGGCCAACTTTTTTGTTTTTGGGCCGATTTCGATGAAACTTGATTTTTGGTACGATTTTGACAAGAAAATAACAACGCAATGTTGAAAATTTAAAAAATCCAAGATGGCGGTCAACTTTTTTGTTTTTGGGCCGATTTCGATGAAACTTGGTTTTTGGTACGATTTTGACAAGAAAATAATAACGCAATGTTGAAAATTTAAAAAATCCAAGATGGCGGTCAACTTTTTTGTTTTTGGCCGATTTCGATGAAACTTGGTTTTTGGTACGATTTTGACAAGAAAATAACAACGCAATGTTGAAAATTTAAAAATCCAAGATGGCGGTCAACTTTTTTGTTTTTGGGCCGATTTCGATGAAACTTGGTTTTTGGTACGATTTTGACAAGAAAATAACAAAGCAATGTTGAAAATTTAAAAATCCAAGATGGCGGTCAACTTTTTTGTTTTTGGGCCGATTTCGATGAAACTTGGTTTTTGGTACGATTTTGACAAGAAAATAACAACGCAATGTTGAAAATTTAAAAAATCCAAGATGGCAGTCAACTTTTTGTTTTTGGGCCGATTTCGATGAAACTTGGTTTTTGGTACGATTTTGACAAGAAAATAACAACGCAATGTTGAAAATTTAAAAAAATCCAAGATGGCAGTCAACTTTTTTGTTTTTGGGCCGATTTCGATGAAACTCGGTTTTTGGAACTATTTTGACAAGAAAATAACAACGCAATGTTGAAAATTTAAAAAATCCAAGATGGTGGCCAACTTTTTTGTTTTTGGGCCGATTTCGATGAAACTCGGTTTTTGGAACTATTTTGACAAGAAAATAACAACGCAATTTTTAAAAAACTAAAACTCCAAGATGGCGGACAGCTTTTTTGTTTTTGGGCCGATTTCGATGAAACTTGGTTTTCGGAACTATTTTGACAAGAAAATAACAACGCAATTTTTAAAAAACTAAAAATCCAAGATGGCGGCCAACTTTTTTTTTTGGGCCGATTTCGATGAAACTTGGTTTTTGGTACGATTTTGACAAGAAAATAACAACGCAATGTTGAAAATTTAAAAAATCCAAGATGGCGGTCAACTTTTTTGTTTTTGGGCCGATTTCGATGAAACTTGGTTTTTGGTACGATTTTGACAAGAAAATAACAACGCAATGTTGAAAATTTAAAAAATTCAAGATGGCGGCCAACTTTTTTGTTTTTGGGCCGATTTAGATGAAACTCGGTTTTTGGAACTATTTTGACAAGAAAATAACAACGCAATTTTTAATTTTTCTTTTTTGATTTTTCCTTCAGTTTACATTGAGTTGTTATTTTCTTGTCTAATTAGTAACCAAAAACCGAGTTTCATCGAAATCGGCCCAAAAAAACAAAAAAGTTGGCCGCCATCTTAGATTTTTAGTATTTTAAAAATTGCGTTGTTATTTTCTTGTCAAAATATTACCAAAAACAGAGTTTCATCGAAATCAGCCCAAAAACAAACAAGTTGGCTGCCATCTTAGATTTTTTAATTTTTTCAATACATATTGTGTTATTATTTTCTTGTCAAATTAGTACTAAAAACCGAGTTTCATTCAAATCAGCCCACAAATAAAAGAGTTGGCTGCCATATTTTTTTATATTTTTAACATTTCTTTGTTATATTTTGATCAAAATAGTAACAAAATCGAGTTTCATAAAATCGGCCCACGAACAATATAGTTGGCCGCCATTTTGTTTTTTTTATATTTTTAACATTATGTCGTCGTAAATCTCTTGCACCCATTTTATTAATTTCACAAGTAAAGAAATTGGTGCAAGTATTTTAGACCTCATTGACATCTTTACCAAAATAACAGTTTTTAATGAAACAGCAAAGTAAATGTACAAGTATAATTATGGGAAAAAGCAATCGAATTTCAAACGTCAATAAAGTCGAAAATCGTTTCCATCTTTTTTTAACTACAGATCACTAGACAATGTTTTCCTACTTTTACTTGTTTTTCCAAAATTTATTTGTTTTTCCGAAGTTCACGCACATTGCATTTTTATTAAAAATTGGAATAAACTTTAAAGTTGCGTAATTATTTACACTTGAAATTAAATTGAATTGAATAAACTAGATTTTAATTGGTTGAATTACCATATTTAAAAAATAAAAACAAAAAAGCAACTTAATAAAAACGTGATAAATAATTTGTTCTTAAAAATATTTTTTTTAAATAAATATTAATTTTCTTTTTTTTAGTTAACGAGCTAAACTAAAAATATACCACCGCCTGTCAGAGTACTCGTCAAGACCATTCAAACGAGTCCAAACTCGATGGGGTTGAAAGGTTTTATTGCAGAGTTCCTGTGGCCTTCTTCCGGTTCCATCATCAGACTCTTGGATACTATTACCCAACAGAGCACTCGTCAAGACGATTCAAACGAGCCCAAACTCGATGGGGTTGCATGATTTCAATATTGAGTTCCTATGGCATGGAATCCAGACTTCATCATCCGACCCTGAACCTCGTCTCCCGTCAGAGTACTTGTCAAGACAATTCTAATAAGCCCAAACACGATGGGGTTGTATAGTTTCGTTCATCATAGAGTTCCTGTGGCGTTCTTCCGGCTCCATTATCAGATCACCTCAATGACACTGTAATATTGCATTTCCTTCCATTTCTGACCTGTGTTCAAAGTTTCAAGTCTCTAGCTCATCGGGAATTTGGTATAAAATCGTTTGCAAAATTTGTGCTCAAACAAACAAGAGCAAGCAACCTAATAAAAACGCGGTAAAATGTGTTAATTATAAATAAAGAACTACCTAGGTATTTAAGTTTATATTAAACAGTTTAAAGTATTATGTATGTCTCCGGCCAACCATACGGTTTGGTCACCCTAATGAAGAAAAGGACACATACATCTACTTGACCTCTCTGTCGGCTCGTTTTGGGGCGAAGCGCTCATTCCGGTTTATAGTACTATTTCCATGGAATGCACATTTACTTCTAAGGTATTGTTAACGCCCACTAACCCTAAAAAAGGTTTTATCTTAACTCAAAACATAATGTTCCAAATATGATTTCAAAAGAGATTGTATAAACACAACACATACTTTATTTTCGAAATTAAAACTCATTACTAAAGGCCCGCGGGCTGATTATCTAATTAGAAACCACCTAGCGACCAGTCTCATTTGACAGATGAATGTGATACATTGCTACTTCTTTTTGGGGTGAAAAAAAAAATACCAAAGAAAAGTAGCAATGTATATCAAATGAAAACAGTCGTTAAATAGTTTCTATTTAGATAATCAGGGTGCGGATTTGCGGTAGCAGAAATAGAAACTTGCTAGTGATTATCAAATTATCGTAAATGTTTAGATATCGATGTTTTGAAAATATTTTTGAAGTGGAACTTCTTTGATCGCGTCTGTATATTTTTTTTTGTATTTTACCAAGGAGGATGTATTTAAAAAAATACTTTGTATTTCACTCACTTTGACTGTGCTATTTTTGTATCAAGAAAAACTTCAGTGCATCTTATTTTTTCTACAATTAACGATTTTTACTTATTCAGTTCGTAATGCCTTGCAGAAAAAAATCTCGTTTTGATTTTTACTCGTTTTTCACGTTACTTAAGTAATTATATTTTTTTATCGATACATTACACAAATAGTTAAGTTGTCCACGCACTATTAGACGTCATTTCATTCGTGCCACCGCAAGTCCGGTCTCTGCTCATTACAGTGCAGTCAACTGCATCATAAAATAACTTTTTAATTTTTTACAGCACACTTTTACTTTTTAATTTATTGGCGCGTATGGGCTTATTGTAATGTCTATGGTCTGTGGCGCGTCATTTTTAATGCAAAACAAAAAAGCTTTCAATTTTCGCTTTTTGTTGTAGGTTCTGAATTTCGTAGGTTTTTTTTTATTATTGCTTTAAAATATCTGATAGCAGTGAATGTGTCAAAAAATTGACTCCGCCCGACATTTTAGATGCAGCACGGAAATTACTCTTATATCAAGGTAGTACGGTACCTAATATCAGCAGTCTCTCTCTCTTTTTAGGGTTCCGTAGCCTAAATGGCAAAAAACGGAACCCTTATAGATTCGTCATGTCTGTCTGTCTGTCTGTCTGTCTGTGTTGCAGCCTAAAATCAATACCTCATCCTTTTGTCCTCCCACTACCAATTTCCGATGTACCTCTGACGTCGGCTGTCACGTCACGTGGCTATCACATGGACTTGTGTGAGTCGAATGTAAAAACCGAGCTGTAACGTGCGCGCGCGCCGCTGTGTTTATCAAAAAATCTAAATTCAGTGAAAATCAGGCAGCCAGCTTCCCAGTGAGTACCTATCCTTTGGTTTTAAAAGTTGTGTCATCGACCCTTGCTGAAAAAGCGACGTAAGGTGGGCGATACTTTATAAATTCCAACATCCCCTCATACCATCGTGGTTTAGCGTCCTCAAAGCAATTGCAACATCTAACATAAATTCTGGTCCAATCGAGTCGGATTCCAACCCGTGGAATTACAAAATAGCAAATATCAGGTTCAATTTCATAGTTAAACTCTGATATTTCACCTTTTCAAATCTTCAAATCATTACCTTTGCAATTGCTTTGGACCGCCATTTTGTCTTTTGAATTCATGCCTGTTCGATATTTTATACCTACTTAGTTAAACCTGCGATGTGCATATAATTTACTTACAAAACATTATCTTGAAAAACAAATCGTAATCTACACAGTTTAAACATACATTTATCATAAAATAATTATTTAAATTTCAACTTTGTAAAATTACCTATTTTAATTTCGTAGAAAATACTTTGAAATAAAGTGGTCGTTCAATAAAATTAACAATGAGTGAAGCAAAAATAAAGGTACTTATTTCACGTCGCGAATATTTATATCGTTCAATGCAAATATTGTACGATATCTCGCTAGAACTTGTCCATGATCGTAGCAAGATACCCTCTTTTCGCTCGAGATTTTCGCGCATAGAAAATGTAAAATCGGAATTTTATGAAATCGACAAAGAAATAAGTACATTAGAATTAGCTCTAAAGCCCGATAGTCAAATAAGTACGGCGAAATTAGAAGCCTTTGATCAACTTTATTACGAAGTTTTGCGAGTCGATGATTCTTTGCAACCTACTACGACAAAGTTAACCCTGCAGTCGCCGGGCGGCGAACCGTCGTCAGGTGCCGCTTTCGTTGGTGCATCTCATTCCGATCAGATTCATGCTCGATTACCGAAGTTAGATTTACCGAAATTCGACAACCATATCGAAAATTGGCAAACGTTTTATGACACATTTGTTACCTTAATTCATGAAAACAATTCAATTAGTACCATCGAAAAATTTCATTATCTTATTTCATGTTTGAGCGGGTCTGCGTTGGCTATCGCCAAGGGAGTACCACTTACTTCTGATAATTATCAAACAGTGTTTGATGCTTTATTAGAAAGATATCATAATAAACGTATTTTAGCGGTAACTTATCTTGAGAAAATCTGCAATTATCCGCCTATTAAAGCTAACAATTATAACGATTTACAATATTTTACAAATGTGTTATACGAATCTTTTAACGCCCTAAATACATTAAACATTGAACATTTAAGCGAATTTATATTATTCCATTTAGCTTCCCGTGCCTTAGACGCGGACACTAGAAAGCGTTTTGAAATACAAAACCAAAATAAAATACCGGTATTGCAAGACCTCATCGAATTTTTACAAAATTATGTCAAAGTTTTGGAGTCTAGTAATTTATCTCATCTTAACCCTCCACGGACGGCGAACGCGAATCTACCTCAGACACGATCACACTCTTATCAAAACAATACACCACAAAATCGATCGCAATCTTATCAAAACAATAAAAATAATTATCCACGAAAACAAAATACGTTTAACCCTAATCAACAACGGTCTTTTGTAACATCTCAAGCAGTTAATTCGAACCCTAAAGCAATTAATTGTTTATTATGTAACTTAGAACATAATATTTATAAATGTCCTACTTTTTTATCTTATAATATTTCGAAACGTATTGAATTTGTTAAAAATAAAAATCTATGCTTGAATTGTTTACGTTCAAATCATTCTATAACCAACTGTTTCTCTAAAATGAGTTGTCAAACTTGTGGCTCGCGCCATCATACATTGCTTCATGCGAGTGAAACTGCTCCCGCTGGCTCAAGCCCGCCGCGTAATGAAGGCGCCGGCGCCGGCGGCAGTCATAACAATACGAGCGCTCATGTCGGTCATAGTCGCGAGAATTCGGTTGTGTTATTAGGCACGGCAACTGTGTGCGTGTGCGATGCATTTGGTAGTAAACATTACTTGCGCGCTTTAATTGATAGTGGCTCGCAGGATTGTTTTATCACTTCGGCCAGTTTTAAAAAACTCGGCTTGCCTTTCCGTCGTTGCAATCTTACGGTAGCCGGACTCGGCGAAAACACGGTACAACAAGTACAAGGCACCACACAATGTACTATACAACCTCGCGAATGTGATGAGCCAACTTTTCATATCTCACCGATTATCTTAGATAGTATTACCTCTAAAATGCCTACTGCAATAATACCTAACTCGGTTCGCGAACAGTTTAAGCATTTAGTACTCGCAGATTGCGATTTCGATAAACTTTCAAATATTGACTTGTTGCTCGGAGCAGAGTTATTTCATAAAATATATGACGGTCAGCGCCTTCAGCCACGTCCTAATTTACCTGCTGCCTTGCATAGTGTTTTCGGATGGGTGATTACTGGCGCTGTTGATATGCCCAGTTGCACACCTCCGAATGTTATCTCCAGTCTCATCGCTTCCACTCATACCCTTGATGAAGTGGTCAAGCAATTTTGGGAAGTCGAGGAGCCACCTCGCACCCCTATCGTAAATCCTAATGACCTTGAATGTGAGCGTATTTACAGTACTCGCATGTACAGAGAGGACAACGGCCGATATGTTGTTCCTTTGCTTTTAAAAGAACCTCACGGTGTTTTAGGTGATTCTTTTAACAAATCATTATCTCGATTATTTAACATTGAGCGTAAGTTGAACCGGCGGGCTGATTATCTAATTAGAAACCACCTAGCGACCGGTCGCAGTTCATAGATGATAGTGATCCATTGCTACTTCTTTTTGGATTAAAAAAAAACATACCAAAGAAAAGTAGCAATGTATGTGGAATGAAACCGGTCGCTAAATAGTTTCTTTTTAGATAATCAGGGTGCGGGACGCACAACTTTCGGCTGAATATTCTAACTTTATGACGGAATATCATGACCTAGGTCATATGAACTTAGTTAATACTTCACAACAAAATAGCAAGTATATTATTCCACATCACTGTGTTATCCGTCCTGAGAGCGATACCACAAAGCTTCGCGTCGTATTTGATGCGAGCAGTAAGTCATCAAACGGTTTATCTTTAAATGATCTAGTGTATCCCGGGCCTAAGCTTCAAGCTGACGTAATCGACATCATTACTAACTTTCGTTTACACGCAATTGTTTTTACCTGTGACATATCGAAAATGTACAGGCAAATCAATATCTTACCTGAGGAACGAGTCTATCAGCACATTCTCTGGCGTGAATCACCATCTAAAGAGGTGGACGTCTATGAACTCCAAACGGTCACCTATGGAGTAAGTAGCTCGCCTTATCTCGCCATCAGAACCTTGCATCAGCTAGCTCGCGACCACGGTGCACAGTGCCCGCGCGCGACAGATTTACTTTTAAATAGAACTTTTATGGATGATATTAACGGTGGGGCGTCTTCTGTAGAAGAGGCGCTTGAACTGAAAAATGAACTTATCCAACTTTTGAGTTTCGGTCAATTTCAACTTCGCAAATGGAGTAGTAATAGCCTCACATTTTTAGAAAACTTACCTTCTGATCATTGTCAAAAAGCTAAAGTATTCTCAACTGAAAACAATAAACTTATGTTAAAGATTTTAGGAGTTCAGTGGGATCCAAATGGTGATTATTTCACTTATAACGTATCTCAAATTGAATCAAATTGCACTAAACGTTGTATCCTAAGCAACGTCGCTCGTATCTTTGACCCCGTTGGGTGGTTAGCCCCTTTTATCCTCTTAGCAAAGCTGATCCTTCAAAATCTTTGGCGACAACAGTTATCTTGGGACGAAATAGTTCCTGAATCAATCGAAAAGGACTGGAAGGACTTTACCTCCGAACTTTCAAATCTTAACTCCATAAACATTCCACGTCTAATAATTCCTTTAGACACTGTCCAAACTCAACTAATCGGGTTTTGTGATGGTTCAACAAAAGCCTACGGTTGTTGTATTTACATCCGAACGGTAACTTGCAGTGGTCAAATCCATGTATCTCTTCTAATCGCGAAATCCAAGGTAGCACCTCTGAAGCCCTTGACCGTAAATAGAATCGAATTATGCGGTGCAGTGTTATTAGCACGTCTTATGTCACACATGCAGGCACTACTCAGACAACTCAACATAAATCAAATCCTATCTTTTACCGATAGCTCTACGGTATTGTCATGGTTAAATACGGCACCGCACAACTTAAAAACATTTGTAGCTCATCGTGTAGTACAAATAACCGAATCTTTACCTCCATCTCAGTGGCGGCACGTATCTACTCAGGATAATCCCGCGGATCTTTGTAGCCGTGGTCTCACATGCTCACAACTAGCAGGATGTGAAACCTGGTGGACTGGGCCTCAGTGGCTTCGTCAAGGTGTGTCTGAGTGGCCAGATAGCGTTCCTCAGCCTCCTTCGGAACCCTTGCCAGAACTTAAACCTATCTCATCATCTCATGTCGTCCAAGAGGTCGACATAAACCATCCTATACCGGCCCTCGCCAAACGTACCTCATCTTTGACAAAACTCCAACGAATCTTAGCTTGGTGTTTTCGTTTTATCTTTAACATAAAACTACCTCAAAACAAAAGAAAGCAAGGTTTTTTAACTTCAGAAGATCTTGAAAATTCTCTTTATTATCTCATACGGTACGAACAGTTAATTCATTTTGAATGCGATATTAGTAATCTAAAACATAACAAACCTTTACCAAAACATTTACAAAAATTAAGTCCCTTTTTAGATTCAACTGGTTTATTGCGAGTGGGGGGACGCCTTCAAAATGCTGATTTACCAAATGAGGTAAAACATCCGTTGTTATTACCAAAAAATTCATTTTTATCAAAATTAATTATAGATAACTTTCACATAAAATATCTTCATTGCGGACCTCGCACCTTACACTCTCTAATACAGCGTAGATTTTGGATCTTAGGAAGTCGTAACTTAATTCGTTCACGTTTATCTAAATGCATAACATGTTTCAAATTTAATCCTTCTAGAAGTCAACCTCATATGGGTGATTTACCTAAAAGTCGATTAACTGAAGGTCAAAGTTTTCGAAATGTCGGAATTGATTTCGGTGGACCTTTTTTCGTTAAAGAAAGTAGACGTCGTAACGCAAAAGGTTATAAGGTTTATATTTGCCTTTTTGTATGCTTCTCGGTAAAAGCGGTTCACCTAGAACTCGTAACAGAGTTGTCGACAGAAGCCTTTATAGCAGCACTCGATCGATTTGTCGCTCGTCGCGGTTTGTGTGAGCAAATCGTAACCGATTGCGGTACGAATTTTGTAGGTGCCAAACGTTATCTTTGTGAAGTCAGTAAAATGTTATCCGAAGAACATTTAAATATTTCAGACAAACTAGCTTCTCGTAATATCAATTGGAAATTAAACCCTCCATCAGCACCTCATTTTGGAGGTATCTTTGAGAGTGGTATCAAATCCACTAAATATCTTCTCAAGCGTGTTGTAGGATCGCAACTACTTACCTTTGAGGAGTTTTACACAATATTGACAAAGGTCGAAGCGATGCTAAATTCCCGGCCTCTTTGCGCAATATCTTCAGATCCTAACGAAGTCGATGTCCTTACGGCTGGGCACTTCCTTATCGGACGTCCTTTGGTTGCTGTACCAGAGCCACCTCTTAACGATGAAATGCACCCACGATCCCGTTGGCAGTTGCTACAAAAGTTATCTCAGAGCTTTTGGCGTAGGTGGCAAAGAGATTATCTTCATACCCTTCAACAAAGAACTAAATGGTCGCAAAACAAAGGTCGTGAAATCTCTGTGGGTGATATTGTTACAATCATGGAACCTAACTTAGCACCAAATGAATGGCGGCTTGGAAGAGTAATACAAGTTCATCCAGGCCAAGACCAAACTGTCCGGGTTGTAACAGTAAAAACTAACAGAGGGACACTAGTTCGACCCGTAGTCAAACTTTGTCCCTTGCCCCTTGAAAATTAATCTTAAAATCACATCCTATCTCATTAACACAACAAACAAAACAATCTTATCTTAAATTTAAACGATCTTATCCTAATCAAAAGGATAACTAACTGTAAGCAAAAAAAAAAAATTTTTTTTTTTTAACTCATAATCAAACTTGCCTAGTTATAAGTTAAACTTAAGCTTAGTGTACATTGTATGCACATCTATAGGTTTTATTTTATTTTTATTCAATCTTATCCTCTAGCAGGCATATTCAAAGGCAACTGTTTGGGGATTTTGGTTTATGTATGTATAGCTTATCCTGTGAAATCCGAGCTATTTCAAGTGGGGGGAAATGTTGCAGCCTAAAATCAATACCTCATCCTTTTGTCCTCCCACTACCAATTTCCGATGTACCTCTGACGTCGGCTGTCACGTCACGTGGCTATCACATGGACTTGTGTGAGTCGAATGTAAAAACCGAGCTGTAACGTGCGCGCGCGCCGCTGTGTTTATCAAAAAATCTAAATTCAGTGAAAATCAGGCAGCCAGCTTCCCAGTGAGTACCTATCCTTTGGTTTTAAAAGTTGTGTCATCGACCCTTGCTGAAAAAGCGACGTAAGGTGGGCGATACTTTATAAATTCCAACATCCCCTCATACCATCGTGGTTTAGCGTCCTCAAAGCAATTGCAACATCTAACAGTCTGTCCGTATGTCACAGCCACTTTATTCCGAAAGTATTAAGACTACACAGTTGAAACTTGGTAGGTAGATGTATTCTGTTAACCGCTTAACGAATTTAATACAAAAATAAGAAAAATAAAAGATTAAGGGGGGGCTCCCCATACATGGAACTGAAACTGAAAAAATTTTTTTTCTTCAAACCAACACGTGTTGGGTGTCTATAGATAGGTCTTTAAAAATGACATTGAGGTTTTTAAGACAACTTTTTCTCAAAGTCAACCGTTTGAAAGATATACACCGCCAAAGTGGTAAACTGTGTGTCCCCCCCCTTTAACTTTTGAAATAAGAGAGTGAAAAATTAAAAAAAAATATATGCTGTAGATCTTAATAAAAACTTTCAACCAAAATTGGTTTGAATGAGATATAGTAATTAGTTTTTGAGATATAGCACATTTTCCAAAACCGCAAATATAACTTTGTCATTAATACCAACACTGTGAAAAACAAAGTTATTTTTGCAGATAAAAAATGATAGGTGGTATTAAATATGGTATGGTATAAGGTAACTACGGAACCCTACGGCGCGTGGCCCGACACGCACTTGGCCGGTTTTTTTTTAACTTTGATCTTTTATTTAAGTAGTAGGTTCAATCCCAAATTGTATAGTATATAAAGTAGTGTGTAGTGTAACCTCCCCTACGGCTCGGTTTTTAAACACACACTCGTGTTTAATACCCCTTTTTTATGTATCAGTTTCAAAAACTACTATTTTGTCTTTGTTATTTGTTTGAAAATATGTGATAGAGAAGGCGCTATACTAGCTCGTTTCCGTAAACAGACTATACTTGTGGTTCTGTGAGCTGTTGTATAGGTACCTCGCGTTTGCGACATTTTTTATCAGTTTTCGAAATGAATGAAATATGTTTTCTTTTTCCGAATAATTACTTAAAATTACTTAATTACGAAAACCTGATTAGACAATAAAAACATATAATTATCGAATCTGCTCACAAGATTTCACGAGAATCGGTTAAGAAGTGCGACCAGTGGCCCAACCATGAGTTGATGCAAACTGTTTTCGCTACCGTAAACTGTTGTTTCTTCTTTTTCACCCGCATTGACTATGAGCAGTATATCCGATATTTTACGGCAGCGGAAGCAGTCTGCATCAATCAATGGTAGAGTTAGTTTGGAAGAGAATAGCCGGACAGACATACGAAAGCATTTTTGTCCAAGCTGAAACAGAGATGCTTCAGTCGCACTTCGCGCTCGCTCGGTCAATGAACAAACAACTATTACAAAGAAAATCCGTAAATTTTTCCGGCTCGATATCTAGAGATTGTAGTAATAATTCGATTCTACAGTATTGTTTTTGTAAACTAATATGGAGTCTTGAGAATCATCGCATAATGAATATTGTTGGGTAATAATTGAAAATTGAGAGTGTGATATACTCAGGTACAGCGAACTAAAATCTATGGAATAAGCATTCTGCTCAAAAAATGGCACCACACGAAAAGTACAACTAAGTGGATAGAGCTAAAAATGCTGGCATTTAATTATACAGCACAAAGCATCTGAACACTAGTTGCTTATTAGCGACCATAATTTGTATACTCATAGATATTTTCTATACTTAAACGAAAAAATAAGATACGTTTTTACTCCATCTTTTTACTGCCTTCTTTGCATCTTTTACACCATTTGACTATAAAGGACGTCATTTCTAATAAACTCTCTCTTTCTATCTTTTCTCTACAATATAATCTGCAATTTATTGTAAAGAACACTAACGTCAGTCACCGGGTGCGTGGCTGGCCCGACTAAAACTGAGCGGGTTGTACTTTTTCGGCCCAGTGGTGCCATTTTTAAGCAATATTTGTTTGCAATTACACTTCCATAGATTTTACTTCGCTGCTCAGGTAAATGAATGAAAACTTCATAATACTACCATTTCACTTCAAACGAATTGAGTTGTTTGTTTACAAAACCGACTCTTCTTATTTAAGCGAATGCTATCTAATAATTAATATTATACGTTCTGTAATCCGTAAAAAGTGTTTTATTTGTAACTAGCGGTCGCCCACGGTTTCACCCGCGTGGTTCCCGTTCCCGTGGGAATATCGGGATAAAAAGTATTCTTTGTTTTAATCCAGGCTATCTACTATCTGTGTGCCAAATTTCAACCAAATCCATTTAGTAGTTATTGCGTGATTGAGGAACAAACATCCAAACATCCAAACCCACAAACTTTCACATTTATAATATTAGTAGGATGAACTGTAGGCGCGGAAGTCTTAAGCCCGTATTCAGAAATCAGAATATTTATTTGCACAATATTGTGTACATTACATTGAGATCGATGACAATGTTCCTAATAACATTTCAACAATATTCTGCCTTAAGTCTGTAGGCATGCAAATGTTAGTAAGTGTAAGCTATCTATAATGAATATTATTACTACTAAGTATTACTATTTTAATTACAAAATTGTCAATAGAAATCTCATATTCAAAATTAAATGTCAACTATGCAAAATTATCATTAATACTATGTCAGATTGAGTAGAGATGTCATTTATTTTCCAAATATTCTTTGATCGAGTAGAAACTGTGCTGTAGGAGCCAATTAAATAATTTATTCTTGAAAATATTTTTCTCTACTGGTTGATTAATAATGTCCGCGGTAGCTTATTAAATATTTTGATAGCCATATAATATACATTCTTTCGAAATATAGCTAGATTGGATTTAGGTATTGCTAGTTTATTCTTTTTCGATGCTCGTAAATTATCGTTTTTTTCACTACATTTTACAAAGTATTCGGGGTGCTTTTTAACCAACAAGCATAGTTCTAATATATATACATGGTAGAGGTAGTATTCTATGTTTTTGGAATAGGGGCTTACATGACCGCTCTCAATGTTGAGATCATACTTGAGATGCTCTTTTTATAGGAACAGCATCTCAGCTATGGTCTTAAGATAGCTCTCAATGTTGAGATTGGTTTATAAATACGGGCTTTAGAAATGTGGATTCTATCAACTTAGCATGTTAAACAGAACGCAGGATAGCTATCCTGCCTTTGAAAGTAGGGTTGTAACTTTCTGGAAGAAGAGTATTACATATTCCGTATTTCTCAACAGCCGGGCGTAGCAGCCCCAGGCGTTCCAGCTGCGGGTGCGGCGGCTACTGGCACCGACGGAAAACTAGAACTAGCGAAGCGTCTGGCGTCGCGCATCAACATCGCCAAGGGACTCGGCGCCGAACAGAAGGGCGCCACGCAACAAGCCGCAGAGGCCATCCTGAAAGGAACCTCCTCCGCGCACACACTCATCACGGTAACTATAACTCTCTTTCGGCATCCATGACAGTCCATTTGACGGGACTCTTGTCTCTTGCCCATAGAATAAACACCGCCGATTGTGTCGTATGCACACGAGAAAAACAACTACCAATTGTATATTTCTATTGCCCTATTTTGGTTGCAGGCTAAAACGGTGGCGGAACAATTAGCCGCGAAGCTAAACACGCGTTTGAATTACCAACCGCGCGACGAAAGCGCGTCCGAGCCGGCGGAGGAGGTGTTCCGCAAGTACGAGACCGAGCTCGAGATCAACGACTTCCCGCAGCAGGCGCGCTGGCGGGTCACCAGCAAGGTAACTATGGTTACAGTACGAGGCAAACATCTTGAAATCTGGCGGGGATAGCATGCGACCTATGAAATTGCCGATATTTTGTACATACAGAGAAAATAATAACTTCTATGATTTAAAATATTTAACAATATCTTGATATTATATCGAATTATGAGCATGATAGTCTACTATCAACAAAAATAAAGTCCTTATTTTAGCTTTCTTAACATTAAAAAATAGTATTGCAGTTTTAGGTCAGCGCCATCTCTTGACCGATAGTGGAACTAATGTTAACTTTTTTAGAAATTTGATAATTTCTGAAGAATTGTGCTATATTATTGAGACATCGTTTTATTTTTCCTGTAATCTTTATATAAATTGCTATCACATAGAATTATTTCAGATTTTTCTCTTTGCAAACTTCGGAGATAAGGGGGGGGGGAACGGATTTTTTTTTTCATTTTTCATTATAAGTCGAAAGCTATGCAGTCTAGAAAAAAAAGAAAAAATGATTGAAAATGTGCAAACGGCGCTCTTTCATATGATCCCCACATGCCCTAGTAGCCCGACTTCAAATTTTTAAGACCCCTTTTTGAGGCCCTGTTGTAAAAAAGGTATTTTTTTTTATTTCTTATTTGCAAAATAGTTGGGCAAATGTCATCTTAAACTATTCCAAATTTGAAGTTGATACAATAGTTCTCGAGATATCCAGCTGTGACAGACAGACAGACTGAGTCACACCATAAGGGTTCCTTTTTTACCATTTTGGTACGGAACCCTATAAAAGATCTTGAAAGTAACTCTTTTTTGTGAGCAAAAAAAAAGTGCCCGGAGAGGTTGTAACTTAGCCAAAACGTCTTATTTTTTCGTTTATTGTAAATGAAATAAGTTAGCATAGAGTGTTCAAACATTAGTACTTAAAAGTTTTGTTACATGAGTGTTCACGGTTGTTAAATGAACAAAGAAAATGCTAGTATGAAAAATGCAACTCCATATAAATCAGCAATTTCATAGGTAAAAACCTATTATCAATTGTTGTTTATAGACACAAACTTAATCTACATTATAAAAATTAATCCAATTCGCGTGGTCAAGCCATCACGCGTGAACGGCTGGACCGATTTCGCTAATTCTTTTTTGTTGTGTTTGTCATTATCAGGAGATGGTTCTTATGAAAGAAAAAATTAATTATATTGCGCGGAAAATTAGAAAATCTAAAAATACTTAACCACCATATAAAATTATCTTGGATATAAAAACTTTTTTAATGTAACCTTATGTTATGTATGACTTTAAAAAATTAAGAATAATAATTATTATTTTGGACAATATAAACTTTTTTTTGTAATCTTTTGACGTTTGACATAGAATTGAAAGAATGCGGGCTGTAAATATCGTCAAAAGGATGTAAAAAAAAACTGGATGTCGTTTAAAACAGATGCTTCGCTCGGAGTTATTTTAGTGATGAAATACATGTAAAATAATTAATTATTATTTCTTATAAAAAGGATCTTAGAAAACTGAATTTCAGTTGTAGTTTATTTTGCGAGGGGACCATCAGCTTGGATTTTTAATAAATTGCGATTATGTATTATTTATTTTGCGGAAGTGGCGCTAGTGTTGCATATAATGCCGCCTCAGGTTAATTCGGATCACAAATTCATTTAAACCGAACCGAATCGAACCCTGGCGATGGATTCCGCCATCGACCTGTCATAACATAATTTAAAAGTGTTTAAATTGCTTACTTGATAAAAACAAATATTTAATTCGTCAGGAAAGTTCGCACTACTGTGGATTAGCCTGCGTCCTGATTCTAAGCAAAGTAAAGATTTATATAAAATACCTAACTTAAAATATGTTCAATTATTTAAAAAAGTTGCCCTATTTAATAATAATACTAAACGCGCTACAGACAAAGCTATATTTTGTCTAAACACTTTATGACAATCGTCTCCAATGTCATAGTTTAACTGAAGGACTCATAAATCAGTTGGACTATTATATTGGATGTTATCACAAGAACCCCAGGACCGCATCAGGTCAAGAGTCAAATCGCTGGGGATTCGCCGTCCTGCATACTGATATTGATGTCACGTACTGTAAACATGTTGATCTGTGACATAAAGTTTCCACCCACCGCCGACAGACATGCAGTATCTATTAATAAATATCCAATTTAATTAATAGCCTACACTTATTTCTTTTCTCTCACCCATTAAGAAGTCAACAACTTTTAACATCAATTTACTTTGTTATTCTTTTTAATGTCAAATATATTTATATTTGCATGATGAAGTCATGTCGCCCTTAAAGATAACCCTTACAATTATATATTGTGCAGTTATATTTTAGAGTAAACTTCAGTGCATACTTTATAGTCGATTAAGACAGTCATAATGTTGCTTAAATTAGCTTTAATTGGTGCTTTAATTTTCTTCTGTATCAAAATGTTGAAGAATCATAGACATTGCTTCTATTGTCACTAGTACCGCATAGTTCAGGTAATTTAAACTTATGTTACCACTTAATATTTGTCTGTCTTTATATTTTGTCTGTATATTGTTATTTTTTTTTATAAGTATGTACTATATTTTCCTTGAAATAGTTCTAACGTGTATTGCACTTCACAAACCAAAGAGAACCGATGTAAGAATATTGAATAAAGATATATATTTTTTTGAAAAAAGCACAAAAGACTCGATTTTTCGAGCATTCGTACGATAAAAGTTACCGTATTCTGTGGCATGGCATCAAAACTTTAATCCTAAAGATTATTCACTAAGCTCATTCACATAGTTTAGGCGCATTTGGTCCACTTGGTCCATTTCGCAGAACGTCCATTTCGCATTTAGACGTTCTGCAAAATGGACTAAATTCGAAATAGACGTTTTGCGAAATGGACCAAATGCGAAAGAGACGTTTTTTCGGCAAGTGGACCAAATGCGCCTAAACCATTCACATTTCTTAATTCCAGGAGGCTTTGGCGCTTATCAGTGAGTACAGCGAAGCCGGCATCACGGTCCGCGGTACTTACGTTCCTCCCGGCAAGACACCTCCCGAGGGCGAGAGGAAGTTGTACCTAGCCATCGAGAGCTCCCAAGAACTGGCTGTCGCCAAAGCTAAGTCGGAAATCACGAGGCTCATCAAGGAGGAACTCCTCAAGCTGCAGACTTCCGCCCACCACATGATAAACAAGGCTAGATATAAGGTCCTCTAATCTGATGGAATATAGGTTGATAAACTATTATGTTGTTTTTTTCCGCTTCCTCGATAGTTTCTTATATTTTTCATAAATAACGTACGACGGAAAGGAATAATAGGATTTAAAATGGCGGCTCACCGCGCTTACCACAACAAATGTGACAGAGAGAGATAGGTGTGGCGAATAGTGTGCGAGCGAGAAGGGAATATGAATGACGCTCTTTTTAATCCCATTCTTTATCTGCGCGGGTTGTACTCTTTTCCACGAATAACAGTTTGCTGTAGTTTACGGAACCATTCATTCATACAGCGTAACTAGTATACTGCCCGGATGCTCTAAGCTGCCCGGCACGTAACTTGGCAAGATAAAAACGAGTACAGATGCCGGCATATAAGTTGGCAAGAGAAAGATGAGACAAAAGATGCGCCGAGTTTAGTGTTTGTGGCTGCTGCGCATCTTTTGTCTCATCTTTCTCTTGCCAACTTATATGCCGGCATCTGTACTCAACTGAAAAAAGCAGAGATAAATTGTGTTGCTAAATACAAAGACTCTATGTTTGTATTTATCAAACAACGGCAACATCTTTCGTTTGCCACTTCACTTAGAGTGGACATAACTGGGTTTTTATAATAAACCACACAATTATAGATTTAATAAACGTCAAAATCTTGCCTAATCAATGAGAGTTCATTGAATTAAGTAGATTGTCAGGTATTGAAGGAGAGAGCAGAAATACTAATTATTTACTTAACGATACTCGTGGAAAACTCGTCTCCGGACTCTGGATTATTATCTAGCTTATATTTTACTTCAAGATAATATTTTAGAGTGCGTTTCATCGGTTATTACATTACCTATGGTGTTATGTTGGTCCCCTGTAAATTTATTTTTATTGCGATGGAATAGGGTTCAAAATTGAATAAATTTCCGGGGTACCAACATAATGCCAAAGGTAATACTAGTAACCGATGAAACGCACTCTAGTTTATGAAACCGCACCACAGACCATAGAAACTACAATGAGCACATACGCGCTAATAAATTAAAAAGAAGTATGCTATAAAAAATAAAGAATATTTTAGGATGCAGTTGTTTGAAAACCGAAGGAAAATGTTGCACCGTGATGTATTTTTTTTATTTTACGAAAAAAGTATGTGTTTAGGTATACAATCTTTTTTGAATTCATATTTGGAACGTAACGAGTGTAGATAAAATACCCTTCTCTAGATTTATGCAATCCTGGTACTTTTTTAAAACATTAATGAATGATTCTTGCACCTAGAGATTTAATTTAAAGTACCAGGGTCAAATAAATCTGAGGATCCTATGGGAGTCAAGAAGCGAAGAAATTAATCTGTGGATCCCATGGGAGCGGAGCACATACCACACAACAATACCACAGAGAAAGCAATAACTACGTAAGAAGAGACGGGACTTCATAGAGCAAAAAAAATCTATGAAATGTCAAATCAAACATACCTCATCGTTGCCAACCTAACGACTGTAAAACAATATTTTGCCAACCTACAGGAAAAAAAGATAGAGATGGGCGACCTAGTATTAAATTTTTTATCGATATCGATGAATGCACTGAACTGCGCTTACTTAAAGAATAATTTTAAAATTTCCACTAACATGGCACAATGCTCCGTTTTTCAACTAGTACTGAGTCACATAAGTATGTTAGAATTAATTATGAAGTATTTAACTGTTGGGCAGTACTTTAAAAAACAGAGCATGTGTTCAGTTTAATATTTGAAATAAAGAAATTAAAAATTAAAAGTATTTATTTCTAAACAATCTTCATTGTACTTCTTCAATTTATTTTGACGGCTGATGGTTATGACCTGAAATAAAAATTATATGAAAACATTTTTATACTTACTTAATGCAAAGATATAAAGGTTCAAAATGAGTTTTGACAGTTTTGTATAACCTCATGTGCTGCTGACTGTACAATGCAACGGGAAAGTTATAAAGTGTATAATATGCTAGATTTTCTTACATTACAACAAAAATTAAAAACATCGATATCGATATTTATAGATGTATGTAGGTACTCTATTTCCCATCAGCTTATTTTGACTAAAATTATTATTTACCTTCAAATACCTACCAAAAAGTTTAAACGGATGTTAAGTTGATTACTCACCGAAGCTCATCAAAAGGAAATTTGGCCAAAAAAACCATTTTGTGTCGTCCTTTAGCGCCGATTTCAAACCACAAATTTTACATATGCTTCATTATGATTTGATTAGGTAGGTACGCACTTAAAATTCGCAACGACTTGACCATTAACCACTGACTTATTATATTACTAGCGTACTATTAACACAAATTGATAATTTTATTTGTTATAATTTTATTAATACTAGAAACTTCCCAAAGATCTTTAAATGTACCGCCGATAGTTGCTCTGACTGACAAATGAATGACGTATCATCAAAGAAAGAGAAAGAATGAGGAAGAGTGAGACAAATATAGTCGCCATCAAAATTCGTGTCTGTTTCATAGAAATCTTTTTTGTATGAAAGTTGCGACAGACTGAACAATACAACGAGCGGAGTGATGGGAGTTTAGTGTCTGGAGGGAAAACTCATGGACTAATACCTATAAACTGAGCCACAACGTTATATGTTGTTTATATTTTCTTTATTCGCTATCAACAGTAAGTTATAAACAAACGTGATCGCTTTGAGGAAAACTACTCTCATCAAAATATTTACAATTTTTAAGCTGTCGGCGCGGCGGTGGCAAGGCACGTGTCTGGCATCTAGGGTTACCAATACTGTGAATAGGTATGATGACTTTTTTTTAATTTTATGTTACATAAATTACTTCTCAAAAAACGAAACATTGGTAAAATAATTATTTCGCTAGCATGAAAACTGCCCGAGATATCACAGTTTGAAATGCACACAAATGGAATCACCCAAAAACGCTCCATATTAACGGCTACTCAGTTATGACGTCACGCCTGAGTAGTTTGTATGCAACGCGTAGGAAATTTGTTCGGCAGCTATATTAAATATTGTGTTTATCAAAATGGTTTCTTAGACAAATTTGCTATACATTTTACGGACTAATTAATGGTATCATTTATTTAAATAAATTTTATATTTTTTTAATTGGACTTGTCCACCCAACTTTGAAGGGTCATAAAACAAATAATATGCAATATATAAAACCAAGAGGTATACAAGCTACTCTAAAAGTTTCATATGTTTACGATTTTTTTGGTATTTCGTTATTTTATTCATTAGTCATCATCCCTATTGTGGTTTTAGCTGGATCATTTCTTTCATATTATTATGATAACGCGCAAAATAAATAACATTTATGTATGACCATCAGCTATTTTTTATTAATGTCCACGCTGTTGAGGCACAAGCCTTATTGGGTGGATAAGAAGGATGACTCATAAACTCATAACCCACCACGCGGGCCCAATGCGGATTGGTGGGTGTTGACCACTGCAAATACAGCCGGGACCACCGGCTTAACGTGCCTTCCGAAGCACGGAGGACCTCGAGATAATAAATCTTTGGTCACCCATCCCATGACCGACCCTTGCGAAAGTTGCTTAACCTCCATAATCGCTGGGCCAGGCGATAAACTATTGGCTCCGTGCACGCTTTTAGCGCCACCTAGCGTGTTGCAACTTTGTTGGCTCTGACCTGACCGTTTTCACGTTTTGATATGTAATGGCGGCATTGTGACAAAATATTAAAAAATACTATACATATTGTGTTATTAATGTAAATTTCAAAATTACTGTGATTTGGGTGGACAAAGTGTTGTGAAATCATTTTTGGTCATTTAAATTAAAAATGGCAAGTAAGATCTATTTGATTTTATTTTGGTTATATTAGGGTTTGTTTACTTCTTTTTTAGTTGTAGATTCTGTAAAACAAGAGGATAAAGCTACTTTAATAATTTTATTAAGTGATAATAAACATATATAACTGGTCCTGTATCGCTAGTAATCAATAAAATATCGTTTTCAAACAGATTACAGAGCCTTCATTATTTCTTCTTTTTGCCACCATGAGCGCTGCGATCGATTATTATACCTTCGCACCCAGCGAATTGCACACTCAAGAGAGCTTATAATTCCTTAGCATGAGGCATAAAGTTCAAGTTAAAAGTCAAGAGTGAAACAAACTTTGATTTCCGGAAGACGACAGTTGGTTTCACTGTTGGTTGACTTCAGATTTGCTGTAATTAGGATAAATAATGGTGACCGCAATGCTCATGAATACCCTTATCTTCTCCATCTGAAGTACCGTGGTAAAAACAAGTTGGAAGCCCTTACCGCGGCGGTATCCGTTAAAAATAACTTCGAGCAGGCTTGCAGTCGCGTGCGCGGGCGCCGCTTACGCGGGTCGCGGGTTATCGCGGGGGAAGATTCCACCGCAAACAACGTCCGATGCGGCTAATGAGCGATAGCAATGTAATTAATAGCCTAGGCATACCGCAAACTATAATGTAAAATGCCAATTAACTACATTCATTTATTTTCTACTTACATTGATTTTGCTTTTGTGGCTGCAATACTTCTTCTGTTCAGTTGTAGGTATGTACTTCAAAGAAAACCCCGGGTAATATACAACGTGTTACAAAATAACCCCTAATGTCGAATGTGGGAGATAGGGACCATCAAACTAAACAACTTTTACTATGGGACCAACTCAGAAATCGCGAAAAAAGATCAGCTGTTTCATACAAAAATTAATAACGAAACTATTAAAATGTATGAAACAGCAGATTTTTGCTGTTCACATTTGTCGGGTCCGACAACCCTCTCCCCGCTGGCCTCGGCGCGGTGCTTGAGCGTTGAAATATGCGCAGTAGTCATTTTTTAGGTCTCGTTTGGTGGAGACGACAACTGACAATTAGTGTGAACAGAGGCTCCAACACCCGATTAAAAGCCGGATCCGACACCCGACAAGTGGGAACGAGCTGTCGAAAGATTTTTAAGAGGGCTTATCTGCACACTAGCGCCGCTATTAAAACGAGAATCAAAGACGCAATTGTGAATTATCTCTCTGTAGTGCACTTGGCACCCTGATTATCTAAAAAGAAACTATTTAGCGACCGGTTTCATTCCACATACATTGCTACTTTTCTTTGGTATGTTTTTTTTAATCCAAAAAGAAGTAGCAATGGATCACTATCATCTATAATAATAATAATAAAATAATTTATTTGCTAGAACAGCGGTTCCCGAATTCTTTTGGCTTCGGAACCCTTTTTGGTTAACCGATTTTCGGCGGAACCCTAGCTCTAGTAAGAAGTAAACTAACTAGGGTTGGCGCTTTTAGGAACAGAAAATAGGACAAATACAAGGGTGTGCGGCGAGCGCGAAGCGCAAGCCGAAAAAATTTTTTGGGTCTATTTTCTAAATGTACGTTGAAATCATTAAAACTAGCAGTAAAACTACTGTAGAGTCTGGTAACTGGTAAATCCTTCATTTACCAGTTACCCAGACATGTTGAATGTATGTGAATGTTTGTAATTAAAATACTCAAAAGCAATGACAACAAACGGGCGGGTCAGCAAAGTAAGAGTGTAATAAAAAAAAGGATAACTAAGTACTTAGGTAAAGGGAAAAAGAGACTTTTGATCACTCGTTAATTCCGCGTCATTTTTGCAAGACATGTCTTTTGCAATTCTGCTTTCATAAAATCTACAGAGCAACGGTTTCTGACACTAGAACATTTAAGCGCCATTTTAATTTATTATATTATGATATAGTTTGACTTTAAAAGAAGGGCTTTTATTTTAAGATATAAAATATTAATTTAGTTAGAACAAAAAGATAAGTAGGATCTTGAATTTATAAACTCTTGAATTTTCGCGGAACCCCTGAGAGCCTCTCACGGAACCCCAGGGTTCCGCGGAACCCTATTCGGGAACCGCTGTGCTAGAACATGGTTACATTGCGGTCTTATGTATAAAATAGTCCAACATATTCTATCGAGTATTTCGAACATACAAAAATTAATTTATGTATGTCACATGTTATTGATTATTTTAATTTTATATTCCTTACAAATTCATGATTAAGTATATCACAATTATTCTATATGTCAAAATTTCACAAACATACCAAATAGTCTAAATAAATTTCAAAATAATGTCAAGTTTAATTAAATATAAGTAGATACATTAATGTCAAAATGTCAATAAAAAAGTTTTAATTACAACATGTCATATTTACTAAAATTTGTCTGATAAATAATTTTGCAAGTAACAAATCAAATAGTTTTCGTTTAAATTTAAAGAATGTCAACAATTTCATGTCGTCGGGTAATTTATTAAATATGCGTATGGCCATGCAGTAAGCGCTTTTGGAATTCAATTTGAGTCTTCGGTTTTGCGTTTAGGAGATACGTGTGGCGCAGCTGTAGAGACGTCTCTACAGCTGAGCCACACAGATCTCGAAAACGGAAGGTCGTAGCGAAAATCTGATTACTCGTGTGAGTAGCCGTTAGTTTGTCGGAGTTTGACGCCAAAAACCAGAGTTTGTCGGTCTTGCGTTTAGGAGATACGTGTGGCGCAGCTGTAGAGACGTCTCTACAGCTGAGCCACACAGATCTCAAAAACGGAAGGTCGTAACAGAAATCTGATTACTCGTGTGTGTAGCCGGTAGTTTGTCGGAGTTTGTCACCAAGAACCGGAGTTTGTCGGTCTTGCGTTTAGGAGATATGTGAGGATACGTTGTGGAGACCTTTCTACCTGGATCTTGAGAACGGAAGGTCGTAGCGAAAATCTGATAACTCGAGTATGTAGCCATTAGTTTATCGGAGTTTGTTACCAAGAATCAGAGTTTGACAATCTTGCGTTTAGAAGATTTGTGGGGATATGCTGTAGAGACATTTCTACCTGGATCTCGAGAACGGTAGGTCGTAGCGAAAATCTCACATATCTCCTAAACGCAAGACTGACAAACTCTGGTATTTGGTGACAAACTCGGTCGGACTACCGACTATACATATGACTAATCAGATTATCGCTACGACCTTCCGTTCTCAAGATCCAGGTAGAAAGGTCTCCACGGCGTATCCTCACATATCTCCTAAACGCAAGACCGACAAACTCTGGTTCTTGGCGACAAACTCCTACAAACTACCGGCTACACACACGAGTAATCAGATTTCTGTTACGACCTTCCGTTTTCGAGATCTGTGTGGCTCAGCTGTAGAGACGTCTCTACAGCTGCGCCACACAGATCTCGAAAACGGAAGGTCGTAGCGAAATTCTGATTACTTGTATGTATAGCCGTTAGTTTGTCGGAGTTTGTCGCACAAAAACCAGAGTTTGTCGGTCCTGCGTTTAGGAGATACGTGTGGCGCAGCTGTAGAGACGTCTCTACAGCTGAGCCACACAGATCTCGAAAACGGAAGGTCGTAACAGAAATCTGATTACTCGTGTGTGTAGCCGGTAGTTTGTCGGAGTTTGTCACCAAGAACCAGAGTTTGTCGGTCTTGCGTTTAGGAGATATGTGACGATACGCTGTGGAGACCTTTCTACCTGGATCTTGAGAACGGAAGGTCGTAGCGATAATCTGATTAGTCATATCTATAGTCGGTAGTTCGACCGAGTTTGTCGACAAATACCAGAGTTTGTCGGTCTTGCGTTTAGGAGATATGTGAGATTTTCGCTACGACCTTCCGTTCTCGAGATCCAGGTAGAAATATCTCTACAGCATATCCCCAGATATCTTCTAAACGTAAGATTGACAAACTCTGATTTTTGGTGACAAACTCCGACAAACTAATGGCTACACACTCGAGTTATCAGATTTTTGCTACGACCTTCCGTTCTCAAGATCCAGGTAGAAAGGTCTCCACAGCGTATCCTCACATATCTCCTAAACGCTAGACCGACAAACTCTGATTTTTGGTGACAAACTCCGACAAACTAATGGCTACACACACGAGTAATCAGATTTCTGTTACGACCTTCCGTTTTTGAGATCTGTGTGGCTCAGCTGTAGAGAACGTCTCTACAGCTGCGCCACACGTATCTCCTAAACGCTAGACCGACAAACTCTGGTTTTTGTGCGACAAACACCGACAAACTAACGGCTATACATACAAGTAATCAGATTTTCGCTACGACCTTCCGTTTTCGAGATCTGTGTGGCGCAGCTGTAGAGACGTCTCTACAGCTGAGCCACATGTATCTCCTAAACGGAAGACCGACAAACTCTGGTTTTTGGCGACAAACTCCGACAAACTATAGACTTTATCATGGCATAGTCAAAAAGTCAGATTTCCAACTTTTTTTTGTGGCGCAGCTGTAGTCCGGCACGTGTTAGGAGGTGAACAATGAACATATCAAAAGTAGCCGTAGCCCCTAAGATTGTGTAGGCCACTTTATTCCGAAACTATTAGGATTGTGTAATCCTTACTTAGTTTTGGAATAAAGTGGCCGTGACATACGGACGGACAGACAGACATGCGAATCTATAAGGGGTTCCGTTTTTTGCCTTTGGGCTACGGAACCCTAAAAAAGAAATTATTTTGAGATGACGAGTATAGAAAGTGTGTATGGAAGAAAATGAGATAGGCAAGGCACTGCGCCAACCCCAAACAAAATTAGGATAAGGACACATGCACATGTTTGTGTATTAACATAATCATTATTTTGAGTTTCCATACACAAAATTAAGGTAGGCAATGGTTTTTTCTGTTCAGTTAAAAACTAATTCATCATCATCATATCAGCCGCACGACACCCACTGCTGGGTATAGGCCTCCCCTAAGGATCTCCACGACGATCGGTCCTGCGCTGCCCGCATCCAGTGGCTTCCCGCGACCTTCACCAGATCGTCGGTCCACCTTGTCGGGGGCCTACCCACGGAGCGTCGTCCGGTGCGCGGTCGCCATTCCAGAACCTTTCCGCCCCAACGGCCATCAGTTCTTCTCGCTATGTGTCCTGCCCATTGCCACTTCAGCTGAGCAATCCTTCGAGCGATGTCGGTTACTTTAGTTCTCCTGCGGATCTCCTCGTTTCTGATTCGATCACGCAGGGAAACGCCGAGCATGGCTCTCTCCATTGCACGCTGGCTGACCTTGAGCCTCCTTATGAGACCCATAGTTAGCGACCACGTTTCACTGCCGTAAGTCATCACTGGCAACACACACTGTTCATAGACTTTCGTCTTGAGACACTGAGGTAAATCGGACGCGAAGATTTTTCGAAGCTTCCCGAATGCTGCCCACCCGAGTTGGATTCGACGAGAGATCTCTTTCTCAAAGTTGGACTTACCTAACTGGACTGCCTGTCCTAGGTATACGTAGTGGTCAACAACTTCAAGAGTAGTGTTCCCAACATGAACTGGAGAGGGTACAACATGGCCATTTGACATAATTTTCGTCTTATCCATGTTCATCTTGAGACCCACTCTTTGGGAAACACCACGGAGATCTTCGAGCATTATGTTCAGGTCTTCCATGGTCTCAGCCATAAGGACTATATCATCGGCAAAACGAAGGTGTGTTAGGTACTGGCCATTAATGTTGATGCCGAGTCCTTTCCAGTCCAAGAGCTTAAAGATGTCCTCCAAATCAGCTTTGAACAGTTTCGGAGAAATAACGTCTCCCTGTCTCACACCACGCTGCAGTTGGATAGGACGTGTGCTCTGGTTCTGTACTCGGATCGACATGGTGGCATTTTTGTATAAGTACCTCAACACCTCGATATACCTATAGTCGACTTGGCACCTTTGGAGAGACTGCGGCACCGCTAAAAACTAATTACTGCGTAGATATTTCTAAACATTTCTCTATCTATTATTTCGTCATTCTTTTGTTTTACCTACTACATAGTTCAGAGAACACTGACGCAGTTAAGCAATTCTTGATAAGAAAGTAAGCAATGTGATTTTTTTAGTAGAAAAAATGTTACCATGTCACCTATTGATCCCTTATCATCTTATATTGAGCAACAACATGGGTTTATCATACTTATTTAATTTTACTATCAGACTGTTACTAACGGATAACGCATACATTACGCCACATATCGCGTGCATCTAAGGCCGCGTACGCCCCGATAGGGGGCTTGCTTAGCGCCTTTTGTTCGATACATATCTGGGCAAATAAACAAATAAAATACGTGCGTCCTTTATCTATACCTATTTTTATCCAACTTCTTACAAGAAGATTCTCTGTTGTCCAAACCAAATAGTCCTTTCTCTCAAGATTGTGGCATAGAACACCACTTTCGCAAATAAATAGTTAAATTCAATTTATTATTATAAAAGACTGGTTGTATACACCGTTAATTTTTAAGTATAACTATCTAAAAATTAAATGGGGATATCGGACCAAATTTCTGAATATGAACGTGCAGTTAAAAGTAAAAAATTTATAGTTTGAAAATATTGGAAAAATATCTTCGGTAACTCACAAAAATAGCAAGACACATGTGTAGATTCATTCTTTTATTATTCACGTAGGTAAACAAGATAGTCTCGTTTGATTACGCGCGTGTAATTCTATGAATGAGCTCTAAATCCAGAAATCAGTAAACTTTGGGACATAAACAAACCTCAATATCGTGACCAATTATTAAATATTGAAACTTTTAACTGATTAGAATAGGGAAGAGATACTTACACTCATTTCATTTTTAGATATGTTACGGCTAATACCCGAAGTGCGGCTAAACCTAGTTCTTGAAACTTTTAACTGATTAGAATAGGGAAGAGATACTTACACTCATCTCATTTCATTTTTAGATATGTTACGGCTAATACCCGAAGTGCGGCTAAACCTAGTTTTAGCCAGCTAAAACTAGGTGTAGCATGGGGTATTAAAAAAGTTGTTTTTGTTGTCTGTTAAAAAAAAATAACCTTGAAATTTAAGGCACACGCTACGCTGCGCTTCGCGCTCGCCTTAAATTTCTAACCTATATTCGGGACCTACAGAGGTAAAGCAGATCGGTTCACCTAGTTTTAGCCAACAGAACAGCTATCGGCTACACCTAGTTTTAGCCGGCTAAAACTAGGTTTAGCCGCACTTCGGGTATTAGTCGTAACAGATATACTAAAAAAGTAACCGTGTATAGCTTTAGAAAAGCCAATATGTATGAAGTGTAGTATTATTTTATTTCTTTCCCAACAGGTTTAAAACTTCACGGTTTCCGAAATTTCGATTCCTTGGAACGAGCAATTCCTCTTCATCCATTGGTTCTATTATTGTGCCTGCTTTTGTGATTACACTTGGTCGAATGAGCTTCTTATGTGCCGTTTCAGGAATAAATGTGTTGCCAATAGGAGCTCTGATGGACGCTTCATATTCTTTAACACTGGTGAAAGGGAAAGGCACGTCAGTTACTTTATGAACAGCCAGTTTAGGGTCTTTGTATTCTCTTATAATTATGTCGCCTTTATTTTCATCTCGCCTAGGCATTTTAGGCGCAGCTTTAAGAATAAACCTGTTTCTTTTACGTTTTGAAGCCTTAACACCTTTGCCTCCCCAGCTCCCCCACCCTGGCAGACTAAGGTCAATATCAGTAGATTTATCTTTATTAGCCTCATCTTCCTTTTCTTGTCTGAAACTGGCTACGACATCATCTTCTTCGAACACTTCTTCAATATTAACCCTTGGAACAACTTGTTCATCATCCAATTCATCATCATTTTCCAAGCTTGGTATTGCAGTATTCAAATACTTAGGTTTTACTTCAATAAACTTGTTTGGATCAATATCAGAAGCTGTACTCTCTTGTACATTTTTCTGTACATGTTCTAATATTTTAGCTGCAGATTTTACTTCGCTACTTTTTTCATTCTTCTTTGATTTACCAGTTTCTATTAATGGTTCATCAATTATAGCTTTAGGTTTTTTATTGTTCATTTTTAAATATTCCAAATTATCATGTTCTTTATTGTTTTTCCTTTTTTTGTTGCTTGAGGATTTGTTTGGTTTTTCTAATCTTTCAATATCTGCTCTCAACATTTTCAGCCTTTTCTCAACCTTGCTGGCTACATCACTTTCCAATGATTCAAAAGCAGATGAAACTTCTTCAGTTACATAATTTTTCGCGTCATCAGTTTGCATATCGTCGACTGCTTCAACAATCCAATTTGTAGTAGCTACAACAACTTTTGACTTTTTCTTAATTACATTTTTATTTGAAGATTTGAGACTAGCAATTTCCTTCTGCAATGTCTTAGTATCAATTACAAATTTTTCAACTTCATTGTGTTCTGTTTCAGGTTTGGATAATTTTGCAATACTTTCTTTTAATGAACTTATTTTTTCAGTATCTATTTTATTAGCATTTTCTAAGCTTTCATCATCATTAGAATCTGATTCACTGTTATCTTTTCTTTTGAACATTCTGTCTTTAAGGTATTTCTTGTAGCCAAAGTTGAATTCAGCATCTATATTGGATTTACCTGACTTTTGTAACATCCAAGGATTCAAAGGATCTTGAGACAGAGTCATATCTGGAATAGCTTCATTGTTATCAGCCTCATCATCAGTGCTCTCTGTGTCTTGAGTTTTATGTGTCAAACTTCTGCTTACAGCCAACTGTTCAGCTAATTGTTGTCTTACCTATACAAGAAAAAGAACTGTATAAACAAACTACAGAGTCATTAGGAATTTAAAGACTGCTATTATTTATTGATACTATCATTGTTTGACACATGAAAATGTAATGATAGTTTGAAAATTATTCATAGTCTTACCTCTTTGTCATATTTAGCTCGAATAAGCTTATTTTTAGCCCATTTGCCAGTACTTTTGTGCCGTAAAGTATGCCGTTCCAGGGCCCTAGCCTTTTCTAGTGCTTCAAGTTTCTGTAACGCCTCCTCAGGATTTTTCTTTTCTAACTCTTCAAATTCTTTAAGCTGCTGTTTGAGCTTTTCTTTCTTTAGAATTCTAAAAAAAATAAGAAAAATACTTACTAAAAAATAAAAAAAATATTGATGATTCAAAATTGCTTACGTCTATGTTTATCTGGTAGTCTAATTACAATGTAGTCTTTATTGAAATTAGGATGTGTAGTTTAATGGAAATTAGTATAATTTTTTTTTTAATACAACACTCAGGCTATAAGTTTCTAACGCAGACATGCCCAAATAGTCGATCGCACCCAATGTAGGTTTACTTATGGTATTTTTTTCTTGGTAAGTATTTGATAGGTTAACTGATCAAAATGTTGATCTTTTAGTCATAAATTTTTGTTAGGTCGCTCCTTAAGAAAAAGTTTAGTATGGGCACCTCTGTTCTATAGTATTCAGGTATAAGATTGTGTTAGCGACGTATAAATAAGGTTCAAAATTGAACGGTACGGCGAGCGGCCGCTGCAGTAAAAGATAAGGAAAGGAAGCGTAAAAAGAGCGAGACAGCACGTGTTTCGGCCGTCCACCGCGCCGCAGTCGGCCCGCGCCGCGAGTCGTCGGGAATGTTCGAGTGTGACGTCGCTGGATTATTCGCGAACACCGAACGAGATTGTTCCCGCGCTCCCGTCGAGTGGTATAAAAGCCGCGCGGGTCCGATGCGTAAGCAGTATAGTATTGTGAACAATAGTGCAGTGAAAACAAATAGTGAAGAGCTCAAAGTTATTGAAGTGTCTAAGTGCTGGAAGTGTTTAACTGTAATAAGTGCCGTATTTAAGTGTTGTTAAAGGGCTAATTAGTTGAATTACTGACTGTATATATTTAACTGTTTTAGTGTTGAGACAATTTAAGTTATAATTAAGTTAGTGTCAAGACTTTTATTAAGTGTTCTAAAAGTGTAAATATTTTGAAGAGTTAAAATAATTAATAAATTATCGAATCACTTCGTAAGCGTGCTATTTTATTTAGACCTCGAATAGGCATCCTCATCAATCCAGCCAGCGGCAATTAAGTGTTTTGTTGCGAGTAAGCGCCAAGTCCGCAACATATTTTTGGTCCTTCGAGCCGGATCCTGGAAAACGAAGAAGATGCCAACTACGCGGTCAGCGAAGAAGAAGATTTCTGCGAAGCCGTCGACGTCAACGGATTGGAGCATGAAGACGCCAGCGGAAACCGCTACTGAAAATAATGTAACGTCAAGCCGGTCCACGCTTACAAGAAGAACATCGCCACTTCGCGCCCCTACTGGAGGTGTGTCACCTTCACGTCCTGAGGAAGACCACGCAACACTAACCGCTCGTGTCCTAGGAGGAGTGTCACCCGCGCACTACCCGGGAGACTACGCCACCACGCCGACGGAAAGAAGAGAAGCTACGCGCGCCAGTGAAAATATTCAAGAAGCTTGCATAAAAGAAGATCTTGCGTCGCCCGCTCCAGTCGACAAGATGCAAGCGCCGCACACACTGATGGAGGTTATGCAAAGATCAGACGCGCACTCCGTACGGTCATCAAGAAGTCGCGTTGAAGCTGAAGCGAACATGGAAGTTGCCAGAAGGGAACTGGAAGTTGCCGAAGTGAAGATGCAAGTTGCCAGAAGGGAATACGAAGTAGCCAAAGCGAAGCTGAAAGTGGCCCAGGCGGAGCTAGAGTCGCTGCAAGTTGACTCCGATATTGAGGATGAAGAAGTGGTATATCAGCAGCAACAAGAGGAAATCTGTCTCCATCAAAGGAACCTGCCGCCACTGCTGTATCAGGAAAGGAAAAAGACGGACATAGAAGCACTGGCTCAAGCAATCGCAAGCATCTGCCAGAAGACATCGGAGACTGCATCATCAAGACAGATCATCGAACTACCTTACTTCAACGGTGCAAGCGAGGAGTGGTTGGCCTTCAGGCGGTCATACAACGATACCGCCCACGCCTTCACGCCGACTCAGAATTTGGCTCGTCTACGACGAACGTTGCAAGGAAGAGCAAGAGACGCAGTCAAGAGTTTATTGTTCACCGCAGAAGATCCTGCCGAAGTGATGAAAGGGCTGGAAGCAAGATTTGGAAGACCAGGCGCGCTGGCACTTTCAGAGTTAGAAAAGTTGAAGAGCCTGCCGCGCATCACCGAAAACCCCAACGAAGTGTGCGCCTTCGCTAGCAAAGTGAGAAATTCTGTCGCCACCATTAAGGCGCTGGGGAAGTCACGATATTTGAATTCTCCGGAAACAACAAAGTTATTGATCGAGAAGATGCCCGCCTCGATGAAGTACAGGTGGTACGTCTTCTACCGAAGAAAGCAAGAAGATGAATCAGAATTGACGCTCATAAGTAATTTCCTGGAGGATGAAGCAGCTATATGTGCAGACTTCGCCCCACTTGAAGAGTACCTGGAAGTGAAGTCCTCACGCCCGCAAAGAACTCCATATGAAGTGTTTCGAGAGCGTGGAAGAGAGGAAAAGTGGACACGCCCGCATTTCTCTCCACGTGAAGTGTCTCCGGAGCAGAAGGGCAGCGAGTCGCATAGGATGTACCATGTTCACGTCTATCATGAAGGGTCTCAAAAGGACGTGAACATATGCTCCGGGTGTCAAGGAAACCATTTCTTATACGAGTGCCGAAAATTTAAAAATGCTAACATAAGTGTAAAATGGAATATGGCAAAGAAGAGTCATCTATGTTTTAAGTGCTTGAAGTTTAGGCACTCACGCATCAACTGCCGAGCTGGCACTTGCAAGATGTGTGGAAGGTGGCATCATACTGCACTGCACTCAGACATACCACCAGCCATGATCGAAAGGACAGAAGGGGCGCAGCTAAAAGATCTCCGAAGTGCCCCTAAGGTGCACCCGTTGCGTGCATTGCATACGCTAAACGTCGCATCCAGGAAGATGGGTGCTATGCACCGCGGGGGAGTATGTTAGCGACGTATAAATAAGGTTCAAAATTGAACGGTACGGCGAGCGGCCGCTGCAGTAAAAGATAAGGAAAGGAAGCGTAAAAAGAGCGAGACAGCACGTGTTTCGGCCGTCCACCGCGCCGCAGTCGGCCCGCGCCGCGAGTCGTCGGGAATGTTCGAGTGTGACGTCGCTGGATTATTCGCGAACACCGAACGAGATTGTTCCCGCGCTCCCGTCGAGTGGTATAAAAGCCGCGCGGGTCCGATGCGTAAGCAGTATAGTATTGTGAACAATAGTGCAGTGAAAACAAATAGTGAAGAGCTCAAAGTTATTGAAGTGTCTAAGTGCTGGAAGTGTTTAACTGTAATAAGTGCCGTATTTAAGTGTTGTTAAAGGGCTAATTAGTTGAATTACTGACTGTATATATTTAACTGTTTTAGTGTTGAGACAATTTAAGTTATAATTAAGTTAGTGTCAAGACTTTTATTAAGTGTTCTAAAAGTGTAAATATTTTGAAGAGTTAAAATAATTAATAAATTATCGAATCACTTCGTAAGCGTGCTATTTTATTTAGACCTCGAATAGGCATCCTCATCAATCCAGCCAGCGGCAATTAAGTGTTTTGTTGCGAGTAAGCGCCAAGTCCGCAACAGATTGTTTAAAAGCCCAAAACAAATGACATTGATTTGAAAACAACAAGTTTAACACATTGAACGCCACAAGAAAATGCTTAGCCACGGAGCATCGGTATCATACAACAAAGTAATGAAAATGGGCCGCCGGCCCTGTAGAACATTCAGTCAGCTTGGTTCTTATTTTGCACAAAAGACTTACAATTTTCTACACTTTGAAAAACTTGAAAAAACCCTTTGGATTTTTCAAGTTTCATTAAATTAAATATTTTAAACTAAAATAAAGCGATTGTCTTCTTGAGATAATACAATAAAACAATAACAAGAACAAAACTACGTAAAATAATTTTAATTTTTTTTAAGAATGAGTAGGGGAAGTTGGTATCAGTGTGACAAGGGGTGTAGTCTAACAGTGGCTCTCTGTCGCTTACTAATTTTTCAATAGCGTTTCTTAGCTGTATTATCAAATGCACCCGTCGCTATCATATGCCAGTTATCAATTTTGGCCATTGTCTCTGCAGTAAGTATGTCAAAATAAATATTATATTTTCGGTATTCTAAAACTCTAACATCGCTATAGTATTTTGTATTTTAATCTAAATTTCTGCAGTTGGGTAAGTTTATTTTATATATACTACTGATATTTTTATTTATATACACTTTTTAGGGGGAACCCTAAACTTTAACCTAAACCCGTTTTTACTTCCGTACCCAAAGGGTAAAAACGGGACCCTTTTACTAAGACTTTGCTGTCCGTCTGTCTGACACTAGGCTGTATCTCGTGAACCGTGATAGCTAGACAGCTGAAATTTTTACAAATGATGTATTTTTGTTGCCGCTATCACAGCAAATACTAAAAATAGCATAAGATAAATATTTAATGGGGGCTCCCATACAGCAAACGTGATTTTTTTTGCCGTTTTTTGCTTTATAATAACGACAACAATTAGACAGTTGAAATTTTCACAAATGATGTATTTTTGATGCCGCTATAATAACAAATACTAAAAACAGAATAAAATAAATATTTAAGGGCGGTCCCATAAAACAAACGTGATTTTTTGCCGTTTTTAGGGTTCCGTACCCAAAGGGTAAAAACGGGACACTATTACTAAGACTCCGCTGTCCGTCTGTCTGTCTGTCAGTCACCAGGCTGTATCTCATGAACCGTGATAGCTAGAAAGTTGAAGTTTTCACAGATGATGTATTTCTGTTGTCGCTATAACAACAAATACTAAAAACAGAATAAAATTATTATTTAAGGGGGGCTCCCATACAACAAATGTGATTTTTTTGCCGTTTTTTTGCTCGATATTAATAACGACAACAGGTAAACAGTTGAAATTTTCACAGATGATGTATTTTTATTGCCGCTATAACAACAAATACTAAAAACAGAATTAAATTAATATTTAAGGGGGGCTCCTATACAACAAACGTATTTTTTTGCCGTTTTTTGGTACGGATCCCTTCGTGCGCGAGTCCGACTCGCACTTGGCCGGTTTTTTTGGTACGGAACCCTTCGTGCGCAAGTCCGACTCGCACTTAGCCGGTTTTTAATAGGTACTAGATACCTATACTGCTTGAAATAATAACCTATAATTTTTTGCATGTTTGTTTTGGTACAGTGTAACGGGCTACTGTGTAATATTATTATTATAGTGTGCCTCTTTTGAAAAATTGCTTTTTTATACGAAGAAATGGTGCTGAATTGAAAGAGGAAGACTATGATTGGATTTAGCGATGAAGAAATTATTATAAACGCCATAGAATTAAGAATGCAGGATTTCATTATATGTATATGATTGTCGAATCTGAAAAACCTAGTAATAAACTAGGTTTTTACTAGGTTTTTCATTCCTTTTTTTGAAGATTTTATATTTTTTTTAGAATGATTATGTTAATTTTGACATAATAAAAGGATTTTCAACAATAATTTTGCAGTTTTATTATACATGCCCTTCGTGTTAATAGTACCCCCAAAGGAATTTAAAAGTGCCATACAATAAATATTTTGATTACAACGAGGGTTTATATATTTTTTGTTACGCTGATCCCCACATTCCCCTACTATTAAAACAGTCTTATAACACAATCACGGGTTATTCGGACAAGTTTCACAATATGAGCATGCGGAGTAGTTATGCTGGGTGGGCCAGGATGTGATCCCCGTGGCCCCCGTGGAAGAAAAAGCGGAATTCCTTCCGCAGAGGCCATGGGGGATACCCGTGTGCCAACTTAAAAATTCTTCAGTTTTAGGTAGAAAAAGACCAGAGTTTTTAGTTTATAGCGCTAATTATTATATTTCTAATGGATAATAACTAAAATCCAACATTGTGAAAATTTGTGATTTATGCGAAACTCTGATGGCTCCAACGAACAGGCCTAGGTTGGCCCACATGGTGCCCCACGTGGCGTTCAATGTGTTAAGTAATAACTACTTGATATAAGAGCACATTATATGTAAGTGTCAAGACTTGGCTGTCCACTATTTGCTTATATCGCATGCTCTCATACTTTGGCCACATAATGCGAGGAGGAGATGAGTCTCGAAAAGCTGGTGGTGGTTGGTGCAATAGAAGGCAAGAGAGCCAGAGGTCATTCTTATTTACTTACTTGGTCAAATGGTCTGACCAACTAAGAAGAGTTATCTCCTCAAGCAAATTCAGTGAGAGCAACTATGGAACGAGACAGACAGACAGAAGGCAAATCATGAAAACCGGTGATCACAATCCTCAGTTATGAGGGTAAACTATAAAACTGTTACTTTAGAACTATTAAGAGACGTGAAAGTAACTAAAAAACTACTATAAAACTGTTAATACGAACCTATGGTACTTTTTGCTTTTAATCTTACTGTGTCTCTTTGCCTTCGCCGCATTGTATGATTGTTTCGCTCTCAGCTTAGCCAAATGTTGCCGTTGCTCGACCATTTCCTCATAAGACATAGGATAAGTTTTGTCCTCGTCTTCTTCTATCTCTTCAACAGCGGGAGGATCCACTGCATCTAATTCTTTTTCTAGAGGAGACTTTAATTTGAGTTTAGACAAAAACTCATTAGTAGACTGAAGCTTAGTAGACCTATTTCTTAAAGGGAATGACACAAAATCAACAGTGCGAGCTCGGGCTACCACAGGATCCCATCTACCAAGCTTTTTTTTACTCTCCTCATACCCAGTTGCCCTTTTAATACGCTCAGCTTGAGGTTTCTCCAATGGTTTTGGCAACACTTTTGATTTATCTTGGATTTTCTTCAACTTTTTACTTATTTTCACATGGTGTGCAGTACCTTCTAAAACTTTAACCACATTGCTAAGGTCAATTTCATTAGACTTTTTTAATAAATGAAATTCTGAATTAATGTTCGTCGGTTCATTTCTGGTAGGTTCTTTTATATGTTGGGTTTTGTCCAACTTCGAGACGGCATTAACTAAAATGTCGTGCTCTGTAGCAACGAAATCTGCGTCTTCAATGTCCTCCATAGTAAACCTTTAGTGAGAAGAACAGAGCGCTTGTTATCTTCTTAGTCGTAATAACAAATAACCCTTTTTTTAATACACTTTACATGTAAGTAAAACAAATTCTTTATATTTAATTTGGTTAGATTAAGTTAGACAGACATAACCTCTAAATCTAACTAAAGTCTTGCTTGTCTTTCTGTCACTGTCAAATCTGTCAATTGGGTGCATTCCCGCAGACCAATCGCTAAGTCATCGGTCACGACAGTACTATCAGTAGAAACAAGTACGATATCTTAGAGCATTTAATGCTCTAAGTACGATATCGTCATACATACGCACCGAACACGGTTTATATGTGAGCGCACCCGTACGTATGCGTCGTCACGTGACGTGACACGCACACACCGACATTTATCTACGCCGCCGCGCCATCCATACGTAATACCGTATTGGCATGTCAATTTACGAACGAATTTTATTTTATTATAATAAATACATGATTCAGTAAAGTCGGCACCTTGATTATCTAAAAAGAAACTATTTAGCGACCGGTTTCATTCCACATACATTGCTACTTTTCTTTGGTGTGTTTTTTTTTAATTCAAAAAGAAGTAGCAATGGATCACTATCATCTATGAACTGCAACCGGTCGCTAGGTGGTTTCTAATTAGATAATCAGCCCGTGGTTTTGTCATGTCAAGATTCCATCGTATTTGCAATTTGCGGGAATAGCATACCTACATTTTAACCATGGAAAGTAATTTGTTTTAAAGTTTAGTTTTATTCAAGAACCTTATATATGACTCTGGACATTGCGTCACCTTTTGGGGCTTGGAGAACGAAAAAATAACCTTGAATGACGTCAACGATATTTTCCATCTCTTTCATTAGGGTGACAACAATGTTGTCCATTCGTAGGACAGTCACTACAAATAGGTACTTACTACAGACTATCAACTTATGCCTACGGCGTAAGTTTTTTGGACGACCAATCCAAACATTCAAAAGTGTTTAGATTCTAAACATTTGAATGTTTAGAATAGTTTAGATGTTAGTTAGTGCCAAAGTTTGTATGTTTGGGTATCTCTAAACGTACAAACATTCGCATTTAGAATATTACTGCATTTATAGGATTATTACTACTCTTGACCAACCATATTATAACCTTTCTATGTATTCATTCAAACCCCCCTTTTGGCCAGCGGCGGCGCGCAACACAAAATATTTACTTAATGATTATTTTCGGTTGGCTCCTCTCCGGATGGACGATACTGTTTTGGAATGGTGGTCACACTGGGGGTCAAGTCTGCTATTGTTAACATCATATAATCGTGTTTCAATGGTGTTTGAACGGTAATGCTTTTTAACACAGTTCTTGATTCTAAAACCCAAAACTGAGACACAGTGTCTAACGGGTTTGGATTTTTAGGAAAAACAATGTGTTTCAATTTTGGGTTTATAAAAACAAGAATTGTGTCAAAAAGCATTACCATCCATTGAAACACGATTACGGCGTTAGTCACGATAATAGCAAACTTGACCCCTTGGTCCTGTACGGTCCGGCTGGTTAAAAGTCAAAACTTGGAGATACGTGGTGAGGTTTAAGACTTAGGTACAGATGCCGGCATATAATAGGTCTTTACCTATGAAATTGCCGATTTGTATGGAGATTTTTCAAGAAGTTGCATTTTTCATAATAGCATTTTCTTTGTTCATTTAACAACCATGAACACTCATGTAACAAAACTTTTATGTACTAATGTTTGAACACTATGCTAACTTATTTCCATTTAAGATAAGCGAAAAAATAAGTTTTGGTTAAGTTACAACCCCTTCGGTCACCCTTTTTTTGCTCACAAAAAAAGAGTCACTTTCAAGATCTTTTTTTTAATGTCACGAAAGCTAAAATATGGACTTTATTTTTACTGATAGTTAACTATCATGATCATAATTCGATGTAATATTCACGATTTTGTTAAAATTTTAAATTATAGAAGTTATTATTTTCTCTGTATGTGACAAAATATCGGCAATTTCATAGGTAAAGACCTAATATATTGGCAAGAAAATGAAAGAGACAAAAGATGCGCAGTAGCCATAAACTTAGTGTTTATGGCTACTGCGCATCTTTTGTCCCTTTCTTTCTCTTGCCAATATATATGCCGGGAAGTTTTTTTTTATACACACCTGCCCTTCCACCCTAAAGCCACGTGTATTTTTATTTTGTACAATGAGGAATGTCCAAAAAAACAAATTGGCTGAATATTTTTATAGGCAGGAATAAGCGCCCTTAGTAATAGAAAAAAGTTTTAGAATTTTCGGTTGTGTGAAAAAAAAAATTAAGTCTCATTATTAGTCATTGTATTAAAAAAAGTTGCAATATAAAATGTCAAAACTGCATTATTTTGGCCGTTGAAAATAATTTCCCTCTAACGGTAATTGGGATATACTATAAATGTTTCTTTTCCTCATCGTTTCGGAATCTGAAAAATAAAATAAGATTAATTTTTATTTTGTTACTACGAATAAACAATGGGTGTCAAAGACCACAATAACTAGTATAGTAGTAAGGTAGTCAGTTAGGCAGGTCCGATTTCTAGCTGAAACTGATCTAAATTGTTTAACTCAACTACGTATGATAATATTTTAGTTTACATTACATTTTTTCTCTCTGTTAAGAATACAAAATAATTCCGCTCTCAAAGTTAAATGTGGCATAAAAACATAAAATGTAATGTTAAATGTAAACGTAAATTTTTCATCCAAATCTTTCTTTCTTATTCAAAAGTTCTGCTGTGATTATGGTCACCCTGCGATATGCAGATAATATTTCTAAAGCTTCTTATGTGTCGAAAATGAATACAGATTTGTACATATTATATTTATTATATCGAAATAAAAAATACGTAATTAAGGTGGAATTATAATTAACTTCTATAATATTTCCGAATTAGATCGGAAACAATCTTTTAAATCTGCTAAAATTCAGATTTCTGAGAAGGAAAAATTGAATGCTGAAAATACTTTAAAAAACACTTACTTGTGAAATATAATGTTAGAATTTGGTTTTGAAACACTTTTGCAATTTTGCACAATGCAACACATGCTTTGTAACGCGAATTTTATTTAAATAATTTTATATTTTTGTACATATACGTGAGATGCGGTGGAAAATCATTGACATTAGTGACATGTCAAATCAAAGACAATTCCATCAGTGATGCCACCTTATTTTTATTTGGTAACTTATGAAATATGGAGAAATTACTGTTAAACGTAAAACATTGTAATAACAAAATGGGGGGGGGGGGGCACTAAGGCTGCTCCGGGGGGCACTGCCCCTCCGGAGTAGTACCTGAAAGAAACACTGTCCAGGACATTAGCGTATAGTTGGCAGCCTCACCATGGAATTAGAAGGTTTTGACTAGGTCAAAAAATTGTTAGTAAATAGTTATAAATAGTGAACTATAGCATATAAATAGTGATACTATGGTTCAAAAGATATTTGAGTATCTTGGTGAGGCTGCTAACTTGACGTCAAGCTGGCAGACACCTTAAGAAATACAGTTCGTATCAATGTGATTAATATGCCAAAAAATTGTTAGGAAATAGTGAATCGTATACGCAAAATTTCAATAATATTGCTTCAGTACAAGCCGAGATATTACGATCTCAAAGTGGGCTGCTAACTTGACGTTTCTGGCAATGGCGATTCCAGAGAAACGGGTACAAGTTATAAACAAATAAATATATCAAAAAAATTGTTAGTGAAATTGTGATTCTTACTATATAAATAAAAAAAGAATTCTTCATTGCTATTTTCTAAAAATCGAATGTTAACTTCTACATAGTACTCTGAATATAGGCTGTCGATCAATATTGAACTTTGCTCCACAGTAATAAGGTTTAAACTTGATTGCAATCATGAGGTGAGTACTATCAAGCAAAAAAGTGAAATTTATATTTTTTGACTGTGTCAATAGTCATATCCTCGGTTCAAGGCTATTGATTTGGTATAAGTAAATAAATATTTTTCTACCCACTTTTTTATTTTTTAGAGTATTGACACAATCAAAAATTTTTGATTAAATCTCATCAAAAAAAATTTGGTCGTTTAATACTCTACTTTCAGTTCATTTATTTAGTTTAGGAAAAACTACTAATATTTTACTACCAATTAGGTACCTAACGTTAAAACTATAACTTAAAGGGAGGAGTCTAATGAAAATACCCTAACATGTAACTTTTTGAAAATGAATATTTTGTATTTTTTTAGTAACTGAAACTTTAACGTTAGGTACCTATTTGGTGAGATTTATAATGAAATTAGTAATCAGTAGGTAGGTAAGTAGGTAGGAAGTAGATGATATAAGTAGAAAATATTTCTAGTTTTTCCCGAATAAATAACTAAATAAATGAACTGAGAGTAGTATTACCACAGCCGAGAGATAGTCTTCATACAGTCGGCCATCGGAGGCGTCTAGACAGAGCAATCGTGCGGGGTGGTGCGGTATAGAAGGGGGGTGGGAGGGCCCGAGAGCCCATACTTTGGCAATGTATGCATCTCGGGCCCTATCCCGTCAGAGCTTACGCTTCTGATTGGGTTATATTATATTATAAGCCTAACCCCCTCCTAGTCGGTTTGATTTTCACCCATACCCTATAAAACCGAGCGCGCGCCGCTACACGGGACTACATAGTGCTTCCCGTACCTTCGTCGCAACCAGTCGCGCGCGCTCCGCTACCCGCGTGTAGCCCCGTCTGTGTTCCGAGTGTGTGCGCGAAGTGCCGTCCGCTAACTATTTGCTGCGTCGAGTTGAGACATCGCTCCGCAGTAAATAACATTCCGTTTTCCAGTGGAATTACGTTCATAGGCAGTGACTATATTTTCGCGACATTGACGCTCCTTGTGTGTAGTGACGTGTGCACCCTGTGAATTTCCAACTCTGGGGCAACACTTATAGTTTCGTGATCGAAACTCCCTTGTGTACCCCCTCCACCTCCCAATTACCCCCATTTCAACTTTTCCCCCACTCCGACCACTACCCACAACTTCCCCCTTCCCTTACTTTTTTCCGTACCTACCTCCATATTACGCAACTTTTTATCAAGTGCTTATCGCGAGTGCGAACAGTTCGTGTTTTCATAATTGGACTAAAATCGGACAATCATGCCGCAAAACACGCGCCCGCCGGACCGCGGAGGGGGTGACACCCCCGCGGTTAAATCCGACGCTGCAGCCGTGACCGCCCAACCGGCGCAACCGCGCCTGCCTTCTGTGGGAACCACGTCCGGGAGTGGGGTTGCTGATCAACCCGCCCCCCCGCACGTGCCCCCTAGAATGCACCCCCGTGACCCCCGCCGCCGCCCCCACGAAGACATCGGAGGGGACGAGAAGCGCCCTCGCCTAGGGCCATCGCCTCCTAAAGCAGCCGCCGACACAGACAATGCCGACTCCGCTTCACCCACTTCGTCCGAGTATGAATCGGACAGGGGGTCCGAGGGTGGGATTGAGGAGCTATCCAGCCCTCTCCCGCTCTCCAACACCGATACTACGAGCTACGCTGGCCTGGAGGGTAGCGAGAGTGCGACGGTGCAGTCCTATGCTCAGGCATTAGAGACCCCGGCGCAGACCGCTCCCCCCACCCCACCCCCGGCCGAGAATCAACAGCCGCAAACACAGCCGACACAAGGATATCCGCCGATAGTGGCGGAATCGCTCCCCAATCGGACCGAACATTTTAAAGTCCTACAAGGTAAACTCGGCCATGCCCCTAACGCCCGCCCCTTTGGAAAAGGGGTGAGATTCATTGCGAAAACGCCCGACGAGTACCGGTGCGTGCAGGCGTACCTAACCGAGGCGGCGGAAGCAGACCCATCCATTTCGTGGTACTGCTATTCGCCGCTCCAAGACCGCCCGACCAAGGTAGCTATAAGGGGGCTCCCCCCCAGCACCCCCCCTGACCAGATTAAGGCCGAACTAGAGGAGCACGGCTTCGTAGTGCTCCACTGTCGGGCGATGAGAGGCAGCGTAGGACGGCCGGGCTGCTTATTCCACGCCCAACTGGAGCACTTAGAGGCCACCGAGCTGACCCGCCTGTACGCCATCACCGAGCTCCTGTACATGCCCGGGGTGGTCATAGAGGCCTGGCGTCCTCGGAGTGGACCCGCCCAGTGCCATAGATGCCAAGCATTTGGCCACGCATCGGTCAACTGCCACCGCCCCCAGAAGTGCGTTCGATGCGCGGGGGACCACCCCGGTGGTCAATGCACGCGGGCGAGGACCGACCCGCCCACATGCGCCAACTGCGCACAGCCACACGCCGCCAACGACAGGCGGTGCAGAGTTTTCCTGCGCGAAGCGAGGCGCACAGGGGCTGCTGTTCCCCCCCCCATCCCGGGGGGGGTCGATCGTGCCCCCAGCCGCCCACGCCCGCAGGCGCTGCCCACCGCGCCGCCCAGCGCAGACATGCGCGACACGCAGGCGGGCGCTACTTTAGCGCCACCCGCAAACCCGCCCACCGAGCGCGGGGCCGCCCCATCCAGCCGCCGCAGGCGCCGCCGCGGCGGCCGCCGCCGCCACCAGCGCGCCGCACCTCAGGCCCCCGGCGCGACCTCGACGCCGAACCCCGCCGAGCCGGTTTTTCCGATGGGGGGGTCGCACGCACCCCCAACCGCTCCCAGAGCCCCACAAGAATTCCCCCCCCTGGCGGCCACGCGGCCGCCAGTAGCCCCACCCACCCAGCCGCAACCAATTCCGTTCCCCAGGGGGCAATCACAGCCCCCACCTCCCTTCAGGGGACATCAACAACCCCCACCTCCCTTCAGGGGGCATCAACAGCCCCCTCCTTCCTCCCAAACGCACTTCCACCCCATGCCACCACCCCAGTGCCCACCCCCCCAGCATCAGCAGCAGAGGGAAGCACCTGCGCAACAGCAGCGGTGGGGCCCACCCCAGGGCCCACAGCGCCCCCCCCAACCGCACCAGGCCCAGCTAATTCAAATGCTCATCAGCATCCTCGGGTCCCTCCTACAGAGCATCCAGCAGGGGATGGACCCAATCCAAGCGATTCTCCGAGAGATGACCCAACTGATCGCCGCCTCCCACCCAACACACTCCGGGTAATGTATTGGAACCCGGGGGGCGTCCGCCAAAAGATGGACCAACTCCGCCTTCTCACCCAGTCGCAGGACATACACATAGTCCTCCTGGGTGAGACAATGCTGACGGCCAAGCAGACCCTCCGCTTACCCAACTTCCAAACATATAGACGGGATGAAATGTCACCACAGGGCCGCTCTTACAGGGGCACAGCGGTCCTGGTCAGGAGGGACATTGTCCATGACGAACTTCCGTGGCCGGAATTCAGCAGCCTTCGGTCCATCGGCGTGAGAGTACGCGCGGGTGGAGCCGAATTAAAGGTTTTCGCCGCCTACCGTCCCCCCGCATCGGGCATCCACCCACTTGACTTAGAGGCCATCTTCACAGATCGGACCCCCACCGTGTTGGCAGGGGACCTCAACGCGAAGCACCCAGCGTGGGGCTCCAGCACCACCTCATCCGACGGCCGCCGATTGCTGGAGGCGACGACCAACCTGGATGTCGAGGTGCTGGGACCAGACTCTCCCACCCACTTCCCTCTCGTAGACGGCCATCAACCTAGCACCATCGACATAGTTCTTTCCAAGGGCATAGGCAGCCCCCTGAGCGTAGAGGTACTGTATGAAGTCGACACTCCGCACCTGCCACTTCTAATAACATTGGCCACCGCACCAGACGCTGTGGCCCCCCGCCAACCCAAGAATAAGACTGACTGGGAGGCCTATAAACTAAGCATGGCGAATGTCAGTCTGCCTGGCCCTCTCATCACCAGGGAGGAGATAGACGGCGCCATCCAGCACTATACCAGCAAGATGCAGGAGGCAATGGCCTCCCACACCACACCAGCTTCCCCGTCCCAACATCGCGATGCCCTCCCCCGCCATCTACAGATCAAGGCGGAGGAGAAAAAGAGACTCCGGCGCCAGTGGTCTCAAACCAGATGTCCGCGCCTGAAGAAAAGTCTCAACAAGGCCACTGCGGAGCTCCGGGAGGCGGTAAGTTTATGGCGCGGGTCGACTTGGGAGGCAACCATCGATCGAGCAGCCGAGCACCTGCCTAGCCTCCACCAACTGAATAGGTCCATGACGAGAACCCCGCAGCCCACGTACCCCCTGCTGGACGCCGACGGCCAGAGGAGGTACGCCGCCCCAGACAGGGCCCGTATCCTGGCCGAGCACCTGGCCGTCCAGTTTTCCCCGCACCCAGCCGCCCCTGCAGCAGCCCAGCACCACAAGGCGGTATCAGAGGAAGTGGCGGAGTACCTGGCCTCCACCCCACCGCCACTACCAGGCAACGCCTTTATATCGCCTGCCGAGGTAAGGAAGGCGGCCCTCCGCCTGAATCCAAGGAAGGCCCCAGGCCCAGATAACCTTCCTCCCATGGCCCTGTCAGCGCTCCCCAGGAAAGGGTGGGCAACACTTGCCCGTATATTCAACGCTGCGCTACGAGCCAACTACTTCCCTGCCGCTTGGAAGAAAGGCCGGGTCATAACAATTCCGAAACCAGGCAAAGACCGCCGCCAGGCCGCCAACCAACGCCCAATCACCCTACTCGACCACGCGGCCAAGCTGTTCGAGCGCCTCCTGCTGCGGCGCCTCCGTCCCTCTATCACCCTGAGGGATGACCAGTTTGGCTTCCGCAGCGGGCATTCCACAACGCTCCAGCTGGCGCGCGTGCTGCACCATATGGCAGATGGCCAAAATAAGGGGATCTGCACAGTGGCCGCCTTCCTCGATATCGAGAAGGCTTTCGACCGGGTTTGGCACCCCGGTCTAATATACAAGCTGCGTCATAACACCGAGGTCCACCCGGCCCTCATTCTACTGCTGGCCTCATTTTTAGAGGGCCGGCTTTTCACCGTGGCGGTGGAGGGAGAGGAGAGCGAGCTGCGTCCCATTAGGGCGGGAGTCCCCCAAGGCAGCTGCCTATCACCCACTCTCTACGCCGTCTACACGAATGACATCCCGAGCATGAATGACCACCTCAGAGAGTGGGAGCCACGGGTCGAGCTGGCGCTGTTCGCAGATGACAGTGCCTTCTACACCTCCTCCCCGTGGCCCAAAGCTGCCGCAATGCGGCTCCAGAAACAGCTTGACCTCCTCCCGCCCTGGCTGGACAACTGGAGGATTGCGGTGAACGTGGGCAAGACCACCGCAATCCTCGTTGGGACGCGGAAGAAAGTGCCTACCAAACTAGCACTGAGGGGCGAGGCCATCCAATGGCAGCCGTCGATCAAATACCTGGGCTGCCACATAGACCGAGACCTCAGCATGGTCACCCAGGTGGACCACGCGACGTCCTCGGCCCGCGCTGCCAGGGCCATTCTTCGCCCAGTCCTTCAAAGTCGCCTTCCCCTCAAAACAAAGAGGGCCATTTATAAATCCCACGTCCGGTCGCGGCTCACTTATGCCGCACCGGCGTGGTTTTCCTTCTGTTCGCAGACTCAGCGTGAGCGGCTGCAGAAACAGCAAAATATAGCGCTCCGCGTCATCACCCGGGCGGGGCGCTTTGTTCGCAACCAAGTGCTCGAGAGGGACCTGAACATAGAGCCTGTACAAGAATTCGTGGGCCGCCTGGCGCGTCGCATGTTCGACCGTGCCGACCGCGGCCCCCACCAACATCTGCGCGGAATAGCATCTTGTCGAGCACCACCGCCATCATCATCATCACCACCACCATCCACCACCACACCACCAGTGGTAAGGGCTCCTTCCCCCACCAACACATGGGCCAAAAGGAAGACGAGGAAGGCGCTGCCCCGTCACATTGTGCCCCCGCCATCTCCCCAGCCCACCCCACCCAATCCCACCCTCCCACCCTGAACCCCATTCACCAAATTATAACCCCTACCCCGTTGCCTAAGCCGTGGCCCGTTCGCAGGCGCTCGCTGGGCCTCCCCCACTATGGGGGTCTCACCCGGTGCGGCAGACCGCGCAGAGGGCCGCGCAGCAACTTCCGGCGGGGGACACCCTACACGCCGAAAGGCGGCCGCGTATAGCGGCACACAACGCCGTGGGGCAGTCACCCCACGAGATGAAGCCCGGGGAAGGAGCAAGAGCTCGAACCCGTACCCGCACCCAGCGGAAGACTACCCGAGTACACGGGACTTTTGCTTCTCGGCGTGCGTGCGGTGCAGACGTGTCAATCGGAACTCAGGTCATGCGATCCATTTTTATTTTTAGTCTCTTTGTCGTTATAATTTGTGCCTTATTTTGATAAATTAGCAAGTGTGCAATCAGATAGTGTTGTTTTAAAGTCTCTGTTGATTTGTGATTAGAATAGTCAGTATTTTAGTTCATAAAAAGTTGATTAAAACTGTTAATTAAAATTAAGTACGGAAAGTTGTTTTTTTTTAAGTCATATCCACTTCTGGTGATAAAATCAGAAGTGGGATAAAGGACACTTAGTCACTTAGTCGCCCACTCGAAAATAAGAACCGATACGCGAGTTCTTTTTGAATTTCAGTAAACAAATAAGTGTTCTGTCTGATTGCAAACTTGTTATCGCTTCTTGTGTATTAACTGTGTGATTTTAACTTGTTGTTTTGAGTGATTATTATAATGGTGCGGTCTAGATCACGAAGCCGTGAACGGAAACACGTTCGAGGTAGGTCGCGTAATCGAAAGCAACGTAAATCTCGGAGCCGGTCCGATTCGCGTGTGTCCTGTGACCGTGATCGTAATCGTGACGATTCGCGACGTAGCTCGAGCAGTCGGAAACGGTGTGATCTGCCGAATGGCTCGCATGATCGGGGTCAATCTGCTTCACGTGATAAGCAGCGACGCCGCTCGAGAAGTGAGGTTATGCGTCGTTCGCGTAGTGATTCGCGGATTCGATCGCGCAGTGTTTCGCGCAAACGTTCACGTGATGTTTCACGTATGCGTTCGAGTAGTCCCTCCCGTGATCACTCTCGCGAGCGACGTCGGTCTGTTTTCCGTGATAAACGACGTCGGTCTGCTTTCCGTGATAAACGAAGTCAGTCTGTTTCCCGCGATAAACGACGTCGGTCTGTTTCCCGTGATAAACGACGTCGCCGGCGGTTGAGTAAAAGTCACAGGCATTCTTCACGTGGCGCCTCTCGTGTTCACTCACGTAGCCGTTCTCGCAGCAAGGCCCGTAATGATCGCAGTCCTAATCCTCGTTCGTATAATGCGTCGCGCCGTCAAGACCGCTCACCACATAATAGTGACACGCCCCTGCCGCGACAATTGAGCACCGGGCTTTCTGGTGCTTCGGCTTCGGCCGCCGTGTGCTCTGACGCATCCACTCTCGCACACGCCTTGATGCAAGCTATTAAAACAATGCAACCGTCAAGGTCGCAACTTTATTTTGTTTCGAATTTTGACCCAACTATCAATAACATCGAGGTGTGGTGCGAAGAGGTGGATCGCGCCAGGGATGCGAACGGTTGGAGCGATAGCGAGTGCCTGTCACGCGTAGCTTCTTGTCTCAGGGGAGATGCAAAGATATGGTTAGGCGAATGGGTGACAAACGACAGAACGTGGTCTAACTTTAAAAAAGAGTTTATTCCGCTTTGTCCAACTAAGTTAGACTACGCCAACATCCTTTTCGCCGCCATGAAGGCGACTTCCGATAATTATACGACGTATGCTGAGTATGCTCGACGCTCATTACTCCGTTTAAGAGTCGTTCGGGGCCTCAGCGATGAACTAAGAACCCTCATAGTTATTCGCGGAATAGACAACCCACAAGTTCGTGCAGCCGCCGCTAACGCCAACTTGACTCCTGACAGTCTAGTTTCTTTCTTATCTATTTATACCAAACCAAATCGAGGAAAACATGATAATTTTACTAATTTCAAGAAGCAAGACCGTCAGAAGTCTAGTCAACGTCCTAGTACGAAGTGTTTTAACTGTGGTCTGCGAGGGCATGTTAGTCGTGAATGTAAGCGTCCGAAATCTAATGCTCATAAACAGTCTACCCACAATAGCAATAATACCCAAACTACCCCCGGTACGAATAACTCGTGTACTTTTTGTAAAAAGCAAGGACACACCGAGGACATCTGCTTTGCGAAGGCACGCTCTGAGAATCGTAACCAACGCAATATTAACCTTTGCTCTGATCTTACAAGTCTTGCACAAAGTAACGATGTGACTACTGCAGTAATAGACGGTGTACCAGTAGATGTACTTATAGATAGCGGTGCCCTTGATGTGTCCCTTATTTCATCGAACGTTTTAAAGCATATTACTTGCCAACCTAAGCCTAGACGTTGTGTACTGAAAGGCATAAGTGAAAAAGAGATTATCGCGACATCTTACGTTACCCTTACGTTAGAATTCAGTGACATATCGTTAGAGGCCGACTTAGTGGTTGTCCCCTCATCCTTCATGAATACACCCGTCATTATTGGCACTGACGTACTGAATCGTGACGGAATAACTTACATACGGACCAAAGACAAACAACATCTCATACGTAGTGACAGCACCCCTAGTGTCAATAATGTTCAGATTGAGGAGGAACTTAAAGTAAACACGCCCCTTCAGGGTGAAGACCGGAAAGATCTTATGTTAGTCGTACAAGAGTTTTCTGATTTTCTAATATCCGGCACCGCTGCCACCACGGTCAAGACAGGAGAGATGGAAATTAAGCTAACTTGTTCCACACCTGTAGTCTATCGCCCTTACAAACTCTCCTACCAAGAAAAACTTAAGGTTAGGGACATAACTAGTGATCTGTTAGCCAAGGGTATTATTAGACGATCCAATTCGGAGTATGCAAGCCCAATACTACTCGTTAAAAAGCGCGACGGTTCCGATAGGCTTTGTGTAGATTTCAGGGCCCTAAATCGTATTACTGTCAAAGATCGGTATCCCCTCCCCTTGATTGATGACCAGATAGATAGGTTAGGCAACCACAAATACTTTTCGAGCCTAGACATGGCGACTGGTTTTCACCAGATTCCCTTAAAAGAGGACAGTATCCATTTGACTGGTTTCGTTACTCCCGAGGACCATTTTGAGTATGTTAAAATGCCCTACGGTAGTCCGTAGGGCATTTTAACATACTCAACCAACTCTCCTATAGTCTACCAACGAATTATAAACGACACCTTGCGTGACCTCATTCATGAGGGCAACGTACTAGTGTATATCGACGACGTGCTTCTTTTAAGTAACACGGTAAGGGATGGCATAGCACTACTGCGTAAAGTACTTCAAACTCTAACTCAAGCCGGTTTCTCTATTAATCTTCGGAAGTGCTCTTTTCTTGTAAATGAGGTCGAGTATTTGGGTAGAGTAATCTGTGAAGGTCAGGTTAGGCCGAGCCCTAGAAAAATTGAAGCCCTAGTTAATACTACGCCGCCAGAAAACGTCAAACAGGTGCGTCAGTTTCTTGGGTTGGCTGGGTATTTCCGACGGTACGTGAAGGACTACGCCAGAAAAACAGCCCCGATAGCTCTTCTAACCCGAAAGGACGTTAAATTTAACTGGTCACCCGAGTGTGAAGCTGTAAGGCAGGACATCATTAGGCACCTTACGAGCGAACCCACTCTTGCCATTTTCGACCCTCGTCTCCCAACGGAGGTACACACTGATGCGAGCAGTGCGGGGTACGGAGCTGTCCTTCTACAAATTCACTCCGATGGAAAGAAACATGTAGTGGCATATTTCAGCAGGGTTACTCAGGGGGCTGAGAGTAAGTATCACTCTTACGAACTAGAAACCCTAGCAGTTGTAAAAGCCCTCCAGAACTTTCGCCATTACCTTGTAGGTCTGAAATTTGTAATAGTTACTGACTGTAATGCGCTTAAGTCAACAGAACGCAAAAAGGACCTGCTGCCCCGTGTTGCTCGCTGGTGGATATACCTCCAGGACTTCCAGTTCACCATTGAATATCGCAAAGGGGTTATGATGCCTCATGCCGACTATCTGAGCCGCAATCCCGTTAAAGCCAATCAAATCTCTAAGCCTCGTAATTGGGCTCAAATAGCACAGGCAGCTGACAATGAGACCCAAGAGCTAATTCAAAGCCTTCGCGATGGCAGTCTTGATCCTAGCCGATACTCTGTCCAAAATGACCTCCTGTATTATAAATACACGCCAGTAGGTGAACAATCACGACTTCTTTGCTACATCCCTAAAGGTCATCGCCTTAGTCTCCTCAGGGTGTTTCATGATGAACACGAGCATATAGGTGCTGATAAAACCCTGAATCTTATTCTGAGACACTTCTGGTTCCCAGGCCTCAAACAGTTCGTTAGCAAATACGTGGCTCACTGTCTCATATGCATTTCTCAAAAGAGAGTTCCGCGTGCCCCTCTTCAAAATATCACTTCTTGGGAAAAACCAGACGCCCCTTTCCATACTGTTCATGTTGACGCATTAGGCCCCCTACCCACGTCTGAAGGATACAAATTTGTACTTCTGATAGTGGATGCTTTTTCTAAATTTACTTTATTACATCCAATATACCGACAAGATGCCGCGGAGCTCAAAAGAGTTATGACACTAGCGGTCTCATTATTTGGTGTACCCAAGCTAATGATCACCGACAAAGGGCGTATGTTCGAGTCAAGCGAGTTCGTTACCTGGATCAACGAACTTGGCTGCAGTCTCCACTACATCACTCCGGAGATGCACCATGCCAATGGCCAAGTGGAAAGGTATGTCCGGACGATACTCAACATGCTGCGCATTCAATTCAATCACAAGAATGCATCCTGGTCCGACGCTTTGTGGAAACTACAGCTTGTGTTGAATATAACTAAGCAGAAGACCACACAGACTTCCCCACTTAACTTGCTCATAGGCACAGAAGCCACCACTCCTGTGATCCGCTCACTGGTACGTGACCTAGCTGTCGAAGATTCGACTCCTAACCGGGAAGCATTACGGGAGATCACTAGGAGCAGAGCCCGTCAGCTGTTAAAGGACAACCAAGCTAAACAAGATGAGCGAGTTAATCGGCAGCGACATCCGCCGCGTCAATTTAATGTTAATGATCTTGTGTTCGTAATAAAGTTCTCGCAGTCGACAGGAAAGCTCGACCCCGGTATGAGGGGCCCGTACAAGGTCGTGAAGGCTCTCCCAAGTGGACGTTACGCTCTACGCCTGCTGAGCGGAGCCTATAGCAAGACAACACAGGCTGCGGCTCAACATATGGTGCCGTGGCGAGGCGAGTGGTGCCCGGAGACGTGCGCTGCGTTCTTCGAAAGTAAGTCGCTCTGCACTGAGTACGTCGAGCGTTCGTCGCTCAACCTTGGCGTCCGTCGCCTAGCGTTCGTCGCTCCACATTGGCGTTCGTCGCCTGGCGTTCGTCGCCTTAGCACTTGGTGGACCCCAAGATGCTGCATAGGTTGACCGATATGGTCAGCTTATGAACCCGTCCGTCGGGTAGTCCGTTCGTCGGACAAAAAGCGCGATGTGTCGCGCCGACCTGTTCGTCGGGTCATGTTACAGAATGGCGAGCGCTGGTGGTGGTCTACGTAGCCGCCTTCCCTCGTGCTACCAACCGCGAGACTGTACGGCGGACCTCAACGTCTGGTTTGATTTATTTTAAGAGACGTCTCTGACTAATACATTTAGAAAAGATGGATGCTAGGTTGTGTGTACCTAATAAGTAAAGCTGAGGAAGTATGAATTAAGTAAATGGTGATGAATGAAAGGAAACAAGCGTTTAGTTTGAATGCATTTATTATAGATCCCCAAACTGAATTGTTCTAACTGAAAACCATTTTCAGATGATGATAATGACGCAGACGATGACGAGGCCATGCCAACTACTTCGGCAACAGAAGCACCACCCATGCCCCTGCTCGACGGTGAAGCAACCGCTGGACCATCGGTCGACCCGCTTATTCTTCAGCCTGACGATGTTGGAGACACTGCTGGACCATCGGTCGACCCTCTTATTCTTCAGCCTGACGACGTTGGAGACACTGCTGGACCACCATCGGCAGGGCTGTCTATGCCATTGCTAGACTAAGACGTGGCTGCTGAAACATCGGAAACAGGCAGTGCTTGTTCCAACGCTGTCGTCAGAGGAAGTTGTGTCGGGGACGACACACGATCAGGAGAGGCCGTATAAGCCTAACCCCCTCCTAGTCGGTTTGATTTTCACCCATACCCTATAAAACCGAGCGCGCGCCGCTACACGGGACTTTTGCTTCTCGGCGTGCGTGCGGTGCAGACGTGTCAATCGGAACTCAGGTCATGCGATCCATTTTTATTTTTAGTCTCTTTGTCGTTATAATTTGTGCCTTATTTTGATAAATTAGCAAGTGTGCAATCAGATAGTGTTGTTTTAAAGTCTCTGTTGATTTGTGATTAGAATAGTCAGTATTTTAGTTCATAAAAAGTTGATTAAAACTGTTAATTAAAATTAAGTACGGAAAGTTGTTTTTTTTTAAGTCATATCCACTTCTGGTGATAAAAATATTATATTGAAAGTAGTGTTTGTAATTTTTTGATGTAGGTGTCATGAAAAAGTGTTTTTGGCACGATTTTGATATTAGATTTGGAATTCAAAATGGCGGCCGCACATTGATGTATTTGTTGATATTTGTGTATTTTTGTTTGATTATTGGGCCGATTTCGATGAAACTCGGTTTTTGGTAGTAATTTGGCATGAAAACAGCAACGCAATGTTAAAAAAATAAAAATTCAAGATGGCGGCCAATTTTTTTTTTGCGGGCCGATTTCGATGAAACTCGGTTTTCGGTAGTATTTTGACAAGAAAACAGCAACTCAATGTTAAAAATGCAAAAAATTCAAGATGGCGGCCAACTTTTTTGTTTGCGGACTGATTTCGATGAAACTCAGTTTTTGGCAGTATTTTGGCAAGAAAACAGCAACGCAATCTTAAAAAAATAAAAATTCTAGATGGCGGCCAACTTTTTTGTTTGCGGGCCGATTTCGATGAAACTCGGTTTTTGGTAGTATTTTGGCAAGAAAACAGCAACGCAATGTTAAAATGTAATAAAACAAGATGGCGGCCAAATTTTTTGTTTGCGGGCCGATTTCGGTGAAACTCGGTTTTTGGTACAATTCTGACAAGAAAACACCACTGCGAAAATAAAAATATAAAAAAACCAAGATGGCGAACAACTATTTTGTTTTTGGGCCGATTTCGATGAAACTCGGTTTTTTGTACTATTTTGAGAAGAAAACAGCAACGCAATAATAAAAATATAAAAAATCCAAGATGGCGTCCAACTTTTTTGTTTGCGGGCCGATTACGATGAAACTCGGTTTTTCGTAGTATTTTGGCAAGAAAACAGCAACGCAATGTTAAAAATGTAAAAAATTCAAGATGGCGGCCAACTTTTTTGTTAGCGGGCCGATTTCGATGAAACTCGGTTTTTGTTAGTATTTTGGCAAGAAAACAGCAACGCAATGTTATAAATGTAAAAAAGCAAGATTACATTTTTAACATTGAGTTGCTGTTTTCTTGTCAAAATACTACCAAAAACCGAGTTTCATCGAAATCGGCCCGCAAACAAAAAAGTTGGCCGCCATCTTGAATTTTTTACATTTTTAACATTGAGTTGCTGTTTTCTTGTCAAAATACTACCAAAAACTGAGTTTCATTGAAATGAATGAAGCATGAAGTTTATTGGCCAATATCACACACACAAAAAAAAACACAAACAGGAGAAATAGAAAAAAAAATATAAACTAAGTAGGTACTTAAACTAATTTAAACAATAAAAATAGGGTGTGAGACGAGCCAACCAGGACCCTGCCTCAGCTTAATGCTGTTGTGATGAGAACATTGCTCACACCACAACAGCGCTGGTATTCTGACAGGGCCTGTACGAGATAACGTTCGTCATAGGTACATATTTTTGCAATACATTTAATATAGGCACGAAACAAAATAAAAACAAATCAAAATACAGAATACAAATAAATAGATTTACAAGTACTTACTTACGTCTAAATATGATGATCCGCCAAGCCAAAAAGAAAGAAAACTGAGCAAACAGTGCAACATATCGTGATGACGCTTCGCAACGTCCCCGACGCCGCACGCGCGACTTGAAATACCGGATTGTAAGTGGATATAAATAATTATGAAGCAATCGATGTTGACTGGAGCTCAAATAAGTACTTTTTAAGGCGTTTTTTAAAAGTGACGATTGTTTTAAGGTCACGCAATGGCGGCGGGAGATCGTTCCAACAGCGTGTAGCTGCGAACCTGAAGGATCCACGAAACATCCTCGTACGATGTATTGGCGTCTCTAAGATACTTCTACAGGCTCTAAGCTGGTTACACTTAGTGTGTTGAAACCATGTGAGCTTGTTATAAAGGTAAATTGGTTTGCCCGATTTAATGATACCAAAAATTAAAGTTGCGAGATGTAACCTTCTATGGGCCTCCATTTTCAATATGTTAGAACTATTTAGGAACGAAGTCACATGTGATCGCGGCGGTATATGGAAGCAGAAACGCGCACAGGCGTTCTGCACCCGCTGTATAAGTTTAGCAGTTCTAGCCAGTACGCATGAACCATATACAGTATCACAGTAATTTAGTTTAGATAATATAAGAGATTCGCAAAGTGCTACTCTGAGTTGCTCGTGTAGATAAGGACGTAGTTTATAAAGGAGTTTTAGGCGATAAAAACAGTTTCGGACACACTCAGTAACATGGCTTTCAAAATTAAGGCGGTTATCCAGAGTTATGTTGTGATATAGCAGTGCGCAGACGATGCGGAAGCTATTTAGCAATGAAATAAACGCTTATTGAAATATAAAACAGACTTTAATTAACAACTGAGAAAAACTATTCGTGTAGGTACAAATTTTTCATATAGAGAGAGTGACATTTGACATCTAAAATATCAAATACAAAAACCCATGTAGGTTTCCAAGTAGGTTGCACTCGCTTGCTTTGCGATCTCCTTTAACACGCCCTCTAAAACAATGCAAGTGCAGACCTGACCTTCACAAAGGCGGGCTTCGGCAGTCCTTTGGTCATGACGTCTCCGATCTGATCTCTTGTTCCAATTCTTTTAACAAAGATCGCTCCTTCAGTCACAAGTTCTCGGACATAGAAGTGTCGGACGCGAATATGCTTCGTCCGCTTGTGGAATTCCGGGTTGTGTGCCAATCGTACCGCTGCTTCGTTGTCAACATGAAGAGTCGGCACACTCTTTTCCTTTGTCAGATCTTCAAAGACTCTCGTCAGCCAAACTAGTTCTCTGGCTCCTTCACTGGCGGCCACTAATTCCGATTCAGTAGTGGACAGTGCTACTGAGGTTTGCCTTCTGCTTGTTCATGATACTGGACCTCCGGCATATAGGCATACTATTCCAGTGGTGGATCTTCCGGTAGTAGCATCGCCACCATAATCGGCGTCGCTATATCGTTCCAATTCTGGCTTTGCCAGGGTCTTCGGCTTAAACTGGATCCCAAGAGACGTAGTTCCCTTTAGGTAACGGAGTATACGTTTAACTCTGTTCCAGTCACTTCTGTTTGGCTTTTCCAAGTTCCGTGATACTACGCCAACGGCATAAGCGATATCAGGACGAGTTGCGACCATGAGGTATGCTAGTGCACCAACAGCTTCGCGATAAGGGAAATTAATCTCATCGGTGTTTCCTTTCTCCGCGTCTAATTGTGTTACAGACGATTCTGCGGCGTCAATCGGCGTTGAGACAGGATTACTGTTAGCCATGTTAAAGCGTTCAAGTACCTCCTTTGTATATGCTTCTTGGTGGATTACAATCGTGCCGTCTTTACACTGACTGATCTCCATTCCTAAGTAGTAGGTCGCGGGCTTTGTCGTTATTTTAAGTTTAGTTTTCAGGTTCTCTAGGAAGTCATCGGCAAGCTGTTTGTCTGAAGCAGCCACTAATCCGTCGTCGACATATAAAGTAAGTAAGATACATTTCCCCCCTACTTTCTTTGTGTATAGACACGGATCTGCAGTACTCTGTGTGAATTCGAGTTCAGACAGTACTTTATGGAAACGATGATTCCAGCAGCGGGGCGCTTGCTTCAATCCGTACAAACTTCTGTTCAGATGACATACGCGGGTAGAGCCGTCGTGAAAACCTTCAGGTTGTTGCATGTAAAGCTCTTCTTCGAGCTCACCATAGAGAAAGGCAGTCGTCACGTCGAACTGTGTTAGGTACATCCTTTCACTTGCAGCAACACTTAATAGTGATCGTATGGTTGCAAATCTGGCTACAGGACTGTACGTTTCCTCGTAGTCTATTCCTTTGCGTTGTTTGAAACCTTTTGCAACCAGGCGCGCTTTGTATCTATCGATAGAGCCATCCGGGTTTCTCTTTATCTTATAAACCCATTTGCACGGTATGGCTTTTCGATCTTGAGGTTCTTGAAGGACCCATGTGTTGTTCTCTTTCAAAGAATCTATCTCTTTCAGCATAGCTTTGATCCACTCATCTTTATTTGGGCTCTTCATAGCTTCTTTAAACGTAGTGGGTTCAGCTTCTTTATCGATAAGTGCACAGCAGTCTTTGAATTTTTCTGGAGGATGAATGGTGCTCCTGTCTCGCAAGTTGTATCTAGGTTCTGTTTCTTCATCTTCTGAGTTAGATGAATTTCCTAAACTGGCATCGGCTTTGTCCACAGTTGTGCTCGGTGGTCTGGACATTTCACCATGATCGGGATTTTCCTCATCAAATTCAATAGATCTGTCTTCTATTATCTGCGGCACACGTCCTTGATCTTCTTGATCATATATCGAGTTTTCAATATGATGGCTTGGTGTTGGATCTTGTTTGACTTTCTTCATTGCGTTCCTGATTGAAAGTCACTTTCAAATCGATTTCATTGAAAGGCGTGTCTTTCCTCGTTGTCGTGGGTACAACGTCTTCGCAAAGAGTTCTGTCAAGCGGTTTCTCGTCAAAGATTACGTCTCGCGACCGAATCATTGTGTTGTCGTCGCACCAGATACGATAGCCATCATCGTTGTCGTATCCGATTAATCTTCCTTTGAGGGCTTTCATGGAGAGTTTCTTCCTTTTCTGTTTGGGGACATGGACGTAGGCTCTGCAGCCCAAGATGCGTAGGTGAGCAACTTTCGGTTTAAGTCCATGCCATAATTCGTAGGGTGATTTGTTCTCCATACGGGAAGGACCTGTTCTGTTAAGAACGTATGCAACCGTTTTAATTATTTCGGCCCAAAGCTTCTCTTGGAACCCTCCGCTGTGCATAATAGTCCTTGCAGCCTCGACCAAGGTTCTATTATCTCTCTCGCTGCATCCGTTTTGCTCGGGAGTATATGGCATAGTCAGCCTCTGTCTAATTCCATGCGTGGCGAGGATCTCACGCACATCCTTATTGTCAAACTCGCCGCCATTGTCACTCAGGAGAGTCTCGATCGAATGACCAGTATTTCTTGCTTCGGTAATGAATTCTTGTATCTTCTGTTTTACTTCTGACTTGGCTCTCAGAAAGTAAACGTAGCGATAGCCGGTGAAATCATCCTTAAACAATACAAAATAGCGTAGATTTGTAAATGAGTTAGGGAACGGTCCGCATACGTCGCTGTGTACAAGTTCGCCGGGTCTTGAAGCTCTAGGTCGGGTACCAAACTTCAATCGGTGCGACTTGCCGAATATGCAACTTTCGCAGATGCTTTCATCTTGAGGAAGGTCTACTCCTAACTCCCGTTTTACAAAGTGACGTACTTGACGTTTGTTCTGATGTACGAGTCGCTCATGGTAAAGCTGCGTTTTTGTTAATGTAAGATTCACTTCTAAGTTTCTGTTAGGAATGATACTCTTAACATTTAGTTTGTCTAAGCCTCCGCTTATGCTGCGTACACCCGTTAGTTTAACTTCGCCGCGTGTTAACATAGTGCAGCTCGTTGGTGTGGACTCAAACTTGCTTATTGAGTTGCAGTCATGAGCAGCTAGAACAGAGAACAGGTTCTTTGTGATCTGTGGCACGTACCAAACGTCCTTCAGGGTGATCTCGTAAACTTTTCCACGTACTTCTGATTCGATGTTGATATTCCCTTTGCCCCCCTTTAGCTTGCATTGCATTGCCATTAGCCGTAGAGACGGTGTGCATCTGGTCAATAGCTTGGAATGTTTGAAATAAATCTCCGCGATTGCTGACATGGCATGTTGCGCCGTTATCAACGTACCAGTTGACTGTATTCGATGAAGTCGTCGATACTTCATGGTCAGTTGTCAGTACTTCCGCTTGTAAGTACATCGATTCCACTACTTGAGATTCCTTTTGTGACGAAACAGAACGAGGTGGGTTACTGCTTTCGGAGGTTTGCCATCTTGAAGGAGCAGTAGTTGCATTTTATCTTTGCATCCTTATTCTTTTTCTTTGTCCCTTTCTGTGTGGTCTTTGTTGCTAAGGCCTCTTGTTCTGGTGGCACGTTAGACACCATCAAGTTCCTTTCGAACACGCACAGACGGTCGGTTAGGTTATCAATGGTTCGTTCGGACGTTGGACACATTAACCATCCACTCTTGAATTGAACGTATTCTTCTCCCAGTGTATTGAGCGTTTTGCATATGAGAAGAAGATCCGGAAGCTTCTTATCTTCGCCGAGCTCTTTGTTCAATGAGGTCCAAACGTTCTTCAACTTTGACATATGAGTTGCTGCGTCGTCAGCTGGATCCTTTCTCAGTCCAAAGAAACTCATACATAATTGGAAGGTTTTGTCTTCGTTTGTTCCGTCAAACATTCGATGAAGTTCTAACCATATTTCTCTAGTGGACGTAAATATCATCACTTTTCGTAGCATTTCTTCAGTCATATTGTTGGTGATAAAGAAAAGAGCACTCGAGTCGGCTTTCGTGAATTCCGACACGGTATCGGCGGCGGATGTTCCGTTCGGAATGGCTTCGCTTTCTTTATCCTCGGTAAGTCTGCCTTCGATTATATCGAGAGCGCGAGGTATGCCCTTGAGCACAATAAGCACTTTATACTTCCATGTATCCCAGTTACTTTTACCTTCGAGAGGTGCAATGTTGTACTTGAAAGTCGATTCTATCTTTCAGCTAAATTGCAGCAAAACCATAACCTGTTGTGATATAGCAGTGCGCAGACGATGTGGAAGCTATTTAGCAATGAAATAAACGCTTATTGAAATATAAAACAGACTTTTATTTACAACTGAGAAAAACTATTCGTGTAGGTACAGATTTTTCATATAGAGAGAGTGACATTTGACATCTAAAATATCAAATACAAAAACCTATGTAGGTTTCCAAGTAGGTTGCACTCGCTTGCTTTGCGATCTCCTTTAACAAGTTAAACCCAGATTTCTGCATTTATTCACACGAGTAATGACTTCGTTGTCCAGTTTTATATTGAGGCAAATATTATCAAATTTTTAACCTTTTTGTTAGTACCTATTAACATTAATTTTGATTTCCTTGGGTTAAGGACCAGATAGTTGGATTTGCACCAATCAGCTATTCTAGATAAGTCACTGTTGATCATTGTGATAGCATTATCAATATTTTCTGGTTTAAAGGAAAAATACAGCTGTAATTCGTCTGCATATAGGTGATATTTGCAGTGTTTAATACTGTGGATGAGATCAGCGCTGTACAAGATATACAAAATTGGGCCAAGTATAGAACTCTGTGGAACTCCTCGCGTTACAGGGAGAAATGAGGAGTTACATTTGGTACCATTCCTGTCCACAAGTTGCACATACTGTTGCCTTTCTGCCAAATAACTTTCAAACCATTTAACTGTAGCCGTGTCCACCCCATAATATGAGAGCTTGGATAAAAGTAGTGCGGTATTTATTGTTTCGAAAGCGCGTGAGAAGTCCAGGAGAACCAGAATGCTGACCTCTCCCTGGTCCTGAGCCGAGAGTAGGTTGTCAACCACATCAGCCATAGCAGAAGCAGTAGTGTGTCCTTTACGGAAGCCAGATCGGAAGCAAGGCAATATCTCATTTTCTTCGAGAAACTCTGTGAGTTGTTCACAGACCACCCGTTCCAGTATCTTTGACAAGCATGGAAGGATGCTTATGAGACGGAGGTCTTGAAGAGACGTTGGGGAGCTCACTTTGGGTAAGGGTTTTACCACTGCTGTCTTCCAGGCATTAGGGAATGTACTTTCTGCCATAAATCTGTTGATTATAATAGTAATTGCAGGTAGGGTGTAAGGAAGAGACAAAAGAACCATGTCCCGTGTTAACCCATCGCAGCCCTGAGCGTAAAATTTGAGACCTTTGATGATTTTGAGTATCTTGTCCTCATTTACAGGCTGCAGTGAAAGCGTTGCTGTGCCATATCTAAGGTACTCAAAATATGTAAGCTGTGATATTGACACATCATTTTGACCAGGTGCACAGAGAAAATGAGAGTTGATGGTGTCAGGATTATCGAAGCATGGAGGAAGTTCAGACTTTTTTCCATCTGGTAACACAGTGCTTTTCAAGTTTTGCCAAAGTTTTTTGGAATTCATAATATTAGAGTTAATATGCCTATCAAAAAACACTTCTTCTCTTGTTCTATGGCTACAATCACGTTGTTCTTCATTTGAAGATAGCAATCTTTTTGTGATTTAGACTTCTCACAGTTTTTCTGTGATTTAGATTTGTTAGTTTTTAGAGCCTGCCGGTACTCGTCCCTAATATGCATCATGGATTTGACGGTGTCAGTGATCCAAGGGTGAGGAGGGTGCTTAAACTTACCTTTCCTTACTGGAGCATGCAGATTGAATAAATGTGTTAGACACAATTGGAAATTCTCTACTAATATGTTGACATTTTTCGCTTTATGGAAATGACTCCAGTCTATTTTGCTAAGATCAAACTCCCATAAGTTTTGAATAATATCTTTTATTGGCCTATATTCTACCTAACGGGGACATATCTTGTCTTTCTTTATTTTTAACTTGGCTGTGGCTATAGCATGACCTCTCACATCAGGGCAGTGTCCCACTGTTACCTTTAATGTGCGTATGTCTGTACAGATTAAGTCAATTAGACTTTGACTGTGATCAGTAAAATGGGTTGGATCAGTGACTACCTGGGTAAGGTTCATTGTCTCAAAGAACTGTGACAGCAACCGTGGCCCACCACCCCCAACCGCAAGTAGGTCAACATTGAAGTCTCCCAACAGGACAAGGCTATCGCACCTATCAAAGGAGGTAATAGAGTCGGTGATGGCGTCTAGAAATATGGTAACATCTAGCCATAGCCGAAATCGGCCCGCAAACAAAAAAATTGGCCACCATCTTGAATTTTTATTTTTTTTAACATTGCGTTGCTGTTTTCTTGCCAAAATACTACCAAAAACCGAGTTTCATCGAAATCGGTCCGCAAACAAAAAAGTTGGCCGCCATCTTGAATTTTTTACATTTTTAACATTGCGTTGCTGTTTTCTTGCCAAAATACTACCAAAAACCGAGTTTCATCGAAATCGGCCCGCAAACAAAAAAGTTGGCCGCCATCTTGATTTTTTTTTTACATTTTAACATTGCGTTGCTGTTTTCTTGTCAAAATACTACCAAAAACCGAGTTTCATCGAAATCGGTCCGCAAACAAAAAAGTTGGCCGCCATCTTGAATTTTTAACATTTTTAACATTGCGTTGCTGTTTTCTTGCCAAAATACTACGAAAAACCGAGTTTCATCGAAATCGGCCCGCAAACAAAAAAATTGGCCGCCATCTTGAATTTTTTACATTTTTAACATTGCGTTGCTGTTTTCTTGCCAAAATACTACCAAAAACCGAGTTTCGTCGAAATCGCCCCGCAAACAAAAAGGTTGGCCGCCATCTTGAATTTTTTTTACATTTTAACATTGCGTTGGTGTTTTCTTGTCAAAATACTACCAAAAACCGAGTTTCATCGAAATCGGTCCGCAAACAAAAAAGTTGGCTGCCATCTTGAATTTTTTACATTTTTAACATTGCGTTGCTGTTTTTTTTGCCAAAATACTACGAGAAACCGAGTTTCATCGAAATCGGCCCGCAAACAAAAAAGTTGGCCGTCTTCTTGTATTTTTTTATTTTTAACATTGCGTTGCTGTTTTCTTGTCAAAATACTACCAAAAACCGAGTTTCATCGAAATCGGCCCGCAAACAAAAAAGTTGGCCGCCATCTTGAATTTTTTTTAACATTGCGTTGCTGTTTTCTTGCCAAAATACTACCAAAAACCGAGTTTCATCGAAATCGGCCGGCAAACAAAAAAGTTGGCCGCCATCTTGAATTTTTTAATATTTTCAACATTGCGTTGTTATTTTTGTGTCAAAATGGTACCAAAAACCGAGTTTCATCGAAATCGGCCCGCAAACAAAAAAATTGGCCACCATCTTGAATTTTTATTTTTTTTAACATTGCGTTGCTGTTTTCTTGCCAAAATACTACCGAAAACCGAGTTTCATCGAAATCGGCCCGCAAACAAAAAAGTTGGCCGCCATCTTGAATTTTTTACATTTTTAACATTGCGTTGCTGTTTTCTTGCCAAAATACTACCAAAAACCGAGTTTCATCGAAATCGGCCCGCAAACAAAAAGGTTGGCCGCCATCTTGAATTTTTTTACATTTTAACATTGCGTTGGTGTTTTCTTGTCAAAATACTACCAAAAACCGAGTTTCATCGAAATCGGTCCGCAAACAAAAAAGTTAGCCGCCATCTTGAATTTTTTACATTTTTAACATTGCGTTGCTGTTTTTTTTGCCAAAATACTACGAAAAACCGAGTTTCATCGAAATCGGCCCGCAAACAAAAAAGTTGGCCGCCATCTTGAATTTTTTTTAACATTGCGTTGCTGTTTTCTTGCCAAAATACTACCAAAAACCGAGTTTCATCGAAATCGGCCGGCAAACAAAAAAGTTGGCCGCCATCTTGAATTTTTTAATATTTTCAACATTGCGTTGTTATTTTTGTGTCAAAATGGTACCAAAAACCGAGTTTCATCGAAATCGGCCCATAAACAAAAAAGTTGTCAGCCGCCATCTTGGAACTTATTTTTTCATTATTACTTCCTAATTGAGTACTAATTTAAGATTTATTTTATACTTATTTAGCCCTAAATTAGTAATGATTTACAATTAAATTATGATTATCATACATATAAATTCCTATAATTCCTCGCACTTATGATGAAAGAAGAAGAAAAAAAAGAGAAAATACTAAGAAAAACTTTTTCTTTTCCTTATTTTAAGAGCATTAAAAGAAGGAAAAGAGACAAATTTGAGAAAAATATTCTTACCTTCTAGAAAAAATGACAATAAATAATTCAAAGAATAAAACAAGAATTTCGAAGTGTCTATCTTATTTTTCCTATATATTTTTAAAATTCGAAAAGGCAAATTACATCGTGCCAACCCTTACACTTTTAGTCGTTGCGTCAACTGTCTAGACGAACGGCGGCTTTTGCGCCAACACAAAGGGCGATGTCCGACTGTAAGAAGAATACTCTCTATAGGCTGTGCTATTACCGATGATTAGAGTATTCATTATTATTAGAGTAGTATTACACAATCAATTTTTTTTGATGAGATTTAATAAAAAATAAATTAAAAAAGTAAGTAGAAAAATATTTGTTTACTTATACCAAATCAATAGCCTTGAACCGAGGATATGACTATTGACACAGTCAAAAAATATAAATTTCACTTTTTTGCTTGATAGTACTCACCTCATGATTGCAATCAAGTTTAAACCTTATTACTGTGGAGCAAAGTTCAATATTGATCGACAGCCTATATTCAGAGTACTATGTAGAAGTTAACATTCGATTTTTAGAAAATAGCAATGAAGAATTCTTTTTTTATTTATATAGTAAGAATCACAATTTCACTAACAATTTTTTGATATATTTATTTGTTTATAACTTGTACCCGTTTCTCTGGAATCGCCATTGCCAGAAACGTCAAGTTAGCAGCCCACTTTGAGATCGTAATATCTCGGCTTGTACTGAAGCAATATTATTGAAATTTCGCGTATACGATTCACTATTTCCTAACAATTTTTTGGCATATAAATCACATTGATACGAACTGTATTTCTTAAGGTGTCTTTGCTTGATCGTACTCACCTCATGATTGCAATCAAGTTTAAACCTTATTACTTTGGAGCAAAGTTCAATATTGATCGACAGCCTATATTCAGAGTACTATGTAGAAGTTAACATTCGATTTTTAGAAAATAGCAATGAAGAATTCTTTTTTCATTTATATAGTAAGAATCACAATTTCACTAACAATTTTTTGATATATTTATTTGTTTATAACTTGTACCCATTTCTCTGGAATCGCCATTGCCAGAAACGTCAAGTTAGCAGCCCACTTTGAGATCGTAATATCTCAGCTTGTACTGAAGCAATATTATTGAAATTTTGCGTATACGATTCACTATTTCCTAACAATTTTTTGGCATATAAATCACATTGATACGAACTGTATTTCTTAAGGTGTCTGCCAGCTTGACGTCAAGATAGCAGCCTCACCAAGATACTCAAATATCTTTTGAACCATAGTATCACTATTTATATGCTATAGTTCACTATTTATAACTATTTACTAACAATTTTTTGACCTAGTCAAAACCTTCTAATTCCATGGTGAGGCTGCCAACTATACGCTAATTCCAGGACAGCTCTCAGCGTATTGCGAAATATTTATCTGTCCGGTTGGTCCGGGCGTGTGTCGTGTGTCGGTCGTGAGGACCTCGACATAGGTCTTGTGACGTTGTGACCATCAAAAAAGGAGAAACTCGAACACTAATTGTAGGAAGTCAAAAACGTGGTCTCACAGAAAAAACAAAAATTTCCTCCAAAATTGCAACCAAGTCAACATTCATGATGCATGCAGGAAGAGATAATACAGCTGTGTGTAACGTTGAACCCTCATTTCGTCGAGGAAGGGAATTTCGACAATATAGTTTCAGGCTTAAGTATCTATGCCTGAAACCAGCGAACTAAATTCTGAAACTATTTCAACTGCAAAAAGATATGATTTTTGGATATCCATGAGAAATATAAAAAATTCCAACTCTTGGAAAAACTGGAAATAACGACCCATATGGGTCCGCCGACATAAGCACTACATTTTGCTCATATTTTTGACCGAGCGAGCACGAAGTGCGAGCGAAGCGTCTCTGCTTCAGCTTCGGCAAAAATTCTTTCGTATGTCCGGCTGCCTGTTCCCACCTACAGGTCGCATTCCTCAACCGATTCTCGTGAAATTTTGTGAGCAGGTTTGAAAATTACTTATATAGAATTTTTTGTCGAGCCAGTTTTTTTTTAATTTTTCAAAATGGCGGAGATATGTTAAAAAAACATATTTCAGTCCGTCTTCCCAGCGCTGTCTGTTCCTCTCTACAGGTCGCATTTCTAAACCGATTCTCGTGAAATTTTGTAAGCAAGTTTGAAAATTGTATAGAATTTTTTTGTCAAGCCATTTTTTTTAATGGCTGAGATGTGTAAAAAATATACATATTTCAGTCCGTCTTTCCAGCGCTGTCTGTTCCTCTCTACAGAGGCCGTATTATGACCTCTTATTTCCTGGCAGTTTTCTGACTCGAAATTAATCTATCTCTTTTATTCGCTATACTGCGAGAAAGAGATGTAACTATAGCAATTCATAAACATGGCAAGTTTTAAGAGCAGGTCGCATTTCTCAACCGATCCCGGTGAGCAGGTTTGATAAATATATACACTGTTAATTTTTAAGTATATCTAAAAATGAAAAGGGGATTTCAGACCACGTAAATGAACAACTTTTACTATGGGGCCAACCACGAAATCGCGAAAAAAAAATCAGCTGTTCCATACATTATAGTCGAATCGATGTTGTAGTTTTCTATGGAACAGCAGATTTTTTTTTCGCGATTTCGTGGTTGGCCCCATAGTAAAAGTTGTTCATTTACGTGGTCTGAAATCCCCTTTTCATTTTTAGATATACTTAAAAATTAACTGTGATTATTTTTTTTGTCGAGACAGTTTTTTGAAATTTATTAAAATTACGGAGATAATAATATGTTAAAAAAACACATTTCAGTCCGACTTTCCGGGTGTTTGTTCTCCTCTACAGGTCGCATTTCGCAACCGATTCTGGTGAAATTTTGTGAGCAGGTTTGATAATTATAAATAATAATAAATAAAATAAAAATAATTTATTTTCAGACCAAAGATCCATAGTTTGTTAGTAACAATAATTATACAGGGTGGATTTGTTTATTTGTTTATTTATTAAAGGACACCAACAGCGCATGCATTACCACAATAAAAAAATATTAATATATTAGGTACAGGTTCCGATGCATACACATTTACAGGTGACACGACATTAGCATATTTAACATTATAAATTTTTAAATTAAATCAATACCTATTAACCAGATAATACCAGAAATCGCCAAAAACTTTTCCCATACATTTTGTACTAAAAAGCGATAAATCAACTCGATTTTTTTTCGAATTACGAACTGCATTCACAGATTTTGGAAAAAAAATACCGTTGTGTAAATAGAGTGAAATACAGTTTCGTGTGGGGATCAAAAAACTCTATGGGACCATTTAAGGTATGAGTACTAGAAATGACAGAAATCGCCAAAAACTTTTCCCATACATTTTGTACTGAAAAACGATAAATCAACTCGATTTTTTTTTATTGCTAAACGATCCTAATTCTTACTGTGATCAAAATATTCTTTAAGGCTGACTGAAATTTGAGTACAGAAACTGTTTTTTTAGATCTAATGTTGTAGAAGATTGTGCCCTGTGTGTGAAGCCGGTGTTGTGACTTGCTGTAGTTTCTGTACTCAAATTTCAGTTGGCCTTAAAGAACATTTTGATCACAGTAAGAAATAGGATCGTTTGGCAATAAAAAAAAAATCGAGTTGATTTATCGTTTTTCAGTACAAAATGTTTGGGAAAAGTTTTTGGCGATTTCTGTCATTTCTAGTACTCATACCTTAAATGGTCCCATAGAGTTTTTTGATCCCCACACGAAATAGGATCGATTGGCATAAAACATTTTTTTTTTGTATTTCAGCATTTTTTTTTGCTAACGGTATTTTTTTTCCAAAATCTGTGAATGCAGTTCGTAATATCTTAAAAAGTTATGGATGGTCTCCTAGGAACGTTTTCTTGTAACTATAACGGTTAAGGTACCTGCCCTTAATGTACCGTTTCAAAAATCTACCCTGTATATATATTTGTTTAGTCAAGCCAGTTTTTCCAAATTTATCTAAAAATATTCACCCATTTAGAAAAATGATCAAAATTAGAAGCACCATCTAGCTGCGAATAACTCACGTACTGTGCTTTGAAAATTTCAGCGCGACATTTTATTTTTGTAAAATTTGAGCCACTTTTTATCGCGAGGTCTACAGCTCACGGAGCCACTAGTTATAATTATACATAAGTAGGTACCTAAGTATTTTCTATTTGAAAATCTATCTTACTCAGTTTTTAGATAAGCTAATACAAAGATCGTATTTAGGAGTCACAAAGATTGTTTTTTTGGAACAGGAGAAAGTCCATGTTTCCACACCTTCTAAAAGTTTCAAAAACCTGCGAAAACCAAGATGATAGATTTCCATCGATAAAACGATATATTTATTTGCCGGAAATTATTATTATAACTAAAATAGGAAATCCGTTTCTTCGGATCATTAAACTACTTTTACGACGGGACCAACTCTGAAATGGCGAAAAAAGCTGTTTCATACATTTTGATATTTTCGTTATTAATTTTTGTATGAAAAAGCTGATTATTTTCGCGATTCCAAAGTTGGTCCCATACTTCATAACTTCCTTTTATGAGAACATCTTTTACAATTACCAATTATTACTTTTTTTCTCACTAATAAATATTAGAAATAATTAAATTTACCACGTTATCTGTCATGAAAATTAAGCAGTTCCTAAAGTTTAAGAAAAATATAGGTATGGCATGTTTTAAAACTTCGAAATAATACATTATTAAATTTCTCAAAACCCATGTATGGGTCGGTAGACTCAAGTGGGCTAAAGTCGCTTAGGTAGCAATAGTCACCCGGAAAATCGACCTGTGTGAATGCCCGACGAGTCGATTTTCCGGCGGTGAGATTATTAGTTATATTGCCAACTAGCGGCCGCCCGCGGTTTCACCCGCGTGGTTCCCGTTCCCGTGGGAATATCGGGATAAAAAGTATTCTATGTTTTAATCTAGGCTATCTACTATCTGTGTGCAAAATTTCAACCAAATCCGTTCAGTAGTTTTTGCGTGATTGAGGAACAAACATCCAAACATCCAAACCCACAAACTTTCACATTTATAATATTAGTAGGATGACATTGATTAAACTTTAGTCACGTTGTAAAGTGGTTCTTATATCTTTATTGATAGGTAAATAATTATCCCTTCCTCACCACGCTGCCTAAAAATCAAAATGTCTACGAAGCAAAATGCCTAATGTTCATGTCTAAAGAGCAAAATGTCTAAAACGCAGAATGTCTAAGCAGTAGTTTGTCTAAGGAATAAAAAAGCCTAAGTTGCAAAACGTCCATGTCGCAAATTGTCGTACCTGTACGTACACAGTATATATGTTACCGGCAATGTATAATACCTCGAGGAGGTTCTAGGGGGGCTCGAGAGGGCTTGTGAGGGCTCTAGGGGGGTTCGAGGGGGCTCGAGGTTGCTCGAGGGGGGCTCAAGGTGGGCTCATTGAGTTTGGAATCGAACCTGCTTTACTCCTGTAGGTCCCACGTATAGGTTATAAATTTAAGGCGAGCGCGAAACGCAGCGGAATGTGAGCCTTTCGAGGTTATTTTTTTATAACAGACAACAGAAATATACTTATATTACACATTGCCGGTGGACCAGCAGGCATTGTATACAATGCCTAGGCAAAGGCAAAGTAGGCATTTTAGACATTTTGCGTTTTAGTCATTCTGCAAGTTAGTCATTCTGCAATTTAGACATTTTGCGGTTTAGTCATTCTGTAAGTTAGTCATTCTGCGTTTTGGTCATTTTGCCCTCTTAGTCTATTTGCTTTTTAGGCAGTGTGATCAGGAAGGGTTTATTTTTATTTTATTATGGAAAAGTCGTCCTCTTGTCCTATCTTCCTTCCCAATATTGCGATACCCAACAGAGTCCATTATTTGTAGGTACCATGTAGGTACTTTGTTTTTAGTTGTAACATCTTTATAACATTATGGTTGCAATAAATATATTTAATATTGGATTGAAAGTTATACAGTTTAAGTTAACATATGTGAAGTCAATAGATTAAAATTATTTTTATAGCGCCACGGGTCTACCATTCATAAAAAGTTGGTCGTTGCATGGGCATCACGCCATTTCCAACTCGATAAAATCTTTTCTAGATTTCAAACGATAAAAAATTATCTATCACGCGACGTATCGATAGGACAGGGGCTTGGCTACACGCTTTAGGGATTTGTCACTGATATTTCACACTTTTGCTAAGTGATCGAAATAGGTAGTACTTTAATCTCTGTCCACGTGCTGTGAACCACCTCGCCACACCTGATAAAAAGAGTATCATTGATTATATTCGAAGAAGAGCACAGAACAAGTAGGAGGGTCGCCAAAACTACTATAGTAGTCTACTATATTTTTAACCCAGTAAAATAAGATATGAAAAGGGGGTAATGGTTGCATCAAATCAGGTATTTTTGGTTTTTGGATATATTGTTGGTAATGTGGAGGCAATAATAAAACCAAGTTTTCGACCTGGGCAAACGACCGGGTTATTCTCAAAAAAAAAAATTTTACCTTTTTTCAGTTTTTCTCAATTTTGACTCAGAAGGGCTTGTTTGTCATCAAGATTGTGTGAAAAAGTTTTAAAGTAGGTTAAATTTGCAAAAATTTGAAGGTAAAACGGGTTTGATACAACCGATAGTTTCAGATACACAGCTTTTCAAAATTTGGCCATCCTAACTTTGAAAATGAAGGACTTTCCAGGTACAATTTCATCCCTCATTTCACCCCTTCGATTGTGGAATTATGAAAAACGCTGACACATGTCAATATTAATTTTCAATCTTCAACCTAAATACAAAATTTGAAGATCCTAACTTCGAAACTGACGGACTTTCATACAAACTTTCATCCCCTATTTTACCCCCTTAGGAGAGTAATTTCCAAAATTTTTTTCATAGTAAATGCTTACACCATATTATAAAGTATCTATGTGAAAATTTCAAGTCTCTAGGTTCAGCGGTTTGGGCTGTGCGTTGATATATCAGTAAATCAAGACTTTGAATTTTATATATTAGATATTCTACCTAACACCTTGTTTGGATGGATCACTTGGGTCCCTAAAAACTGTAAATAATAAACGATGAAAATGCCAGTAGGAAAACCTAACTCGAGGAATTAGCGATTATCTACATATCCATAAACATATATTAAAACTGTAAATTCTAAATGTTTGTGCGCGAATCACGCAAAAACCGCTGAACGGATTTTGATGGGATTTTCACAGTTTGGTAGCTTGGGGTCCAACTTAAATTTTAGTCATGTTTTATCTAATTCAGGTGGGTAGAACCTGGGAACCAGCTTGAACTCTTCGTAGTACTAGCATTCATACACTAAGGAGAACAATAAACTGGAGATTCATAAACTGGTCGTCTTATTAAGTCGCGGGAAAAAGGGATACCTACTAGGGATTTTTCTACTGTCCACGCAGACGAAGTCGCGGGCGGAGGTTAGTTAGAAATAAAGCTTCAGAAACATAAATACTTCCGACTAACATGAAATTTAGGTAAAAAAATGTATTTTTAAAAATTGGCTCAATTTTGAAAAGCTGTGTCTCCGAAACTATCGGTCATATCAAAACCATTTTACCCTCAAATGGTTGCAAATTTAAACTTCTTTAAAACTTTCTTACACAATCTTGATGAAAAACTAGTCCTTCTGGGTCAAAATTGTCAAAAACTTAATAAAGGTACATTTTTTTTTGTTTTTGAGAATACCGGGTCATTCTCTGTCTGCCGAGGTCGAAAACTTGGATTTAACATTGCCTCCACATTACCAACAATATATCCAAAAACCAAAAATACCTGATTTGATGCGACGATAAATGACTAATTTAATTGGATCAAAAAAATATAGTAGCCAAATCTACTGTATTTCAGCAATACAGCGTCGTCGGTTACACTGTAACTTTTCAGTAACACGGTCGGTCGGGTTATTCTTTCAATAATTTCAATTCCATTTCAGCTAGTGTTGTAGATCGAATAATCATCATCATCATATCAGCCGCACGACACCCACTGCTGGGTATAGGCCTCCCCCAAGGATTTCCACGACGATCGGTCCTGCGCTTCCCACATCCAGTGGCTTCCGGCAACCTTCACCAGATCGTCGGTCCACCTTGTCGGGGGCCTACCCACGAACCCCCTTCGAACGAACTTCCCTTTTTGCTGTTAACCCGGTCAAAGTAAAATGATAAATCAATAATTTTCATAATTTTTCGGCCAAACTTAGACAATAACCAAACTCTTGCAACTTCATGCAGAATGTTGCCGAAGCCGAATATTCTGTCAGGCACTAAAAATAACTGATTGTATGTCTATGTGGCATCGTAATATGATAACAGCTGTTAAAGCTTCGTAACCAAGTCGTATTTTTGGGTGTGACTGCCGCGATAAGAGAGTTGTGACGTACGTGTACTTGTAACCATTGTTATTAAAAAAAACTTCCCGATTAGTTACCTACCTACATCATTATGCGCGGTGACTTCTAGAATGAATTCAGATTGTGAAATAGTTAGGTACCTATTAGTATACTCGTGTAATGGTATGATGACCTACCTAGATCGTTCGGGGGTAACGGAAGAAAGAAAGAAAAAACTTACGAGTGTTTTTAAATACACTAAAACACAATTACTACATTGCATTAAACCAAAAACATTTACACAAAGTTACTAAAATTTAATCACACACTGTGATGAAATTGTGTATTCTTTAGTTAGAGTAATAATTTTCTTATTTATTCTGAATTACTTTCAGCTTTCGCAATAGGTACTGAGACTTACTAAATTTTAGTTTTAGTAAAAGAAGCAACGTGTATGATGTTTCGTGTACGATGTTTCTTTCTGACAAATTTGGGAAAAAAGACGTAATAAATGGAAAAACAAAGTTTCATTACTCATTGTGTATATCTATTTAATAATACGTTTCTTGTAATGAATAAATTCTATGTATTAACTAGTTACTCGTAGAATGAGTAATTAAGTGATTTAAACAGATGATTAATGTTACAATAAGAGTTACGAGTATCTTATCTATAAGAATAAACTTTCCATTGAGTTTAGTGCGTAGTGTCAACCTTTCGTTATGAATTATTCTATTTATAATGTGAAGAATCATCAAAATATAATCAAGCATGTCTTAGTGGAGAATGAAATAGATAGTGACAGAAACTGTACTAGATTAAATTTTAATAGTAATTTACTTTGACTTGAACTGAGAATTTGTTACATTGAATTTTCATTCTTACTCTATATCTATTTCCATGTGTTTTTGACATATTATTGTTAAGCGGTGTTTGACAAGACAAAAAGACGGTGGAAGATTAAAAGATCTAATAGTACAGTAGCCTGTAGAATAGTTATTTATTACGCAATTATAGATACTTAACACAAGTTTTATAGATCGCAACCCGCCGTAACCTATATTTGTATATCTCCAAAAATGATATTATTTTATTTTTCGAGGTTTACCACATAGTTTAGCTATTGTCGTGTTCTACAGCTTGGTTTGATTGCCACAGATAAAAGTGAGACTATAAAAAGTAGCCATACACAGATTTAAGACCTGATGAAAATGGTTGGACTTTATCTGGTCTTAAATCTTTGTATGATCACTTTCCATAGTCTTACTATTATCTGTGGCAATCAAACAAAGCTGTAGAATACGACAATAGCTAAATCATGTGGAAAACCTTGAAAAATAAAAAAATATAATTTTTGGAGATATACAAATATAGGTTACGGCGGGTTGTGATCTGTAAAACTTGGGTTAAAGTATCTATAATTTCGTAATAAATAACTATAACACAACGGCAAACGGTAACCTTTTTGGTGATTTAAATGTTCTACGGGCTACTGTACTATAAAAAGTATTCGAGATTAACAGATTTTTAGAAACTTTTCCGAACTCCGAAATATTGAATTCGTTTCTTGCATGGTCGTAGATTTATAAAACAACTAGCGACCACCCGTGACTTTAACTGCGTGGATAGTAATTTGTCTATCCCTCGGAAACAGTTACTTATTTCCGGATGAAAGGTATGTCTGTTTTCTGCACCCCTGACAACGTGTATGCAAAATTTCATGATGATCGTTTCAGTAGTTAAGTAACACGTGAAGGCGTAACAAACAAACAAACAAACCAACTTTTGCATTTATAATATTGGTAAGGATATGCAAAAATCGCCAATCTTAGATTTTTACAGTAACAATATAAAATGTAGGTACTCTTAATTTCCCAAAATAACATTTATAAATAAAAAAAATATCACGTTGTTACAATACTAAATAATATACTAGAAAAAATACGACTCGCACCAGATCAATACTCATGCAAAAATCTCAAATTTAAAAATCACGTTGTTACGTCTAATTTTAGACTAAAATTTATTTCCAATAGGTTGCATACACATACCATACCATACAACAATACTTGCATATTTACCAACTTGATGTTTCCCTAGCTTACCTCTATTGGTACAAACGAACAAAGTTACGAGTGTGATCGAAGTTAATTAATTTCCTTTTCTTTACGTCTGACAAAAGAAATTTAAATATAAAAATGGTATTTTTATCTTTTACGTCCAACTTACCTATGCGTTGTTATGTCGTCGTTGATGCGCTTGCCTTTCAGTCATTGATATGATAATTAAGCACAGGCAGTAGGCACAGAATAACTACAGGGTAAAATAAAAATTCGCGTTGCACTCCGGGAGTGCCGGCAGAAGTGAAAACTTGAATATTAACGTTGTGCATTTTTGATATTTTGGAATGGTTAGGGAATAACTTTGCACGAATTGCCGTCTTACGAATTTACTCTGCATTTGAATTTACGAATACAGTACCCTTAGCACGAACAACTATCGAGAAAAAAAACGCGCGTAAAATTACTCGATAGAGAATTATCTATGGAAATTTTAATTTCGCTATTCGGCGGTAGATGGCGTTGTACAAATTTCCAATACAAAATTGCACTATCGAATGATTTTACGCGCGTTATTTTTTTCGATAGCTGTTCGTGCTACGGGTACAGAACAGTATTGTACGAAAGTCTTATCCATAGCTTGACAGAAAATCTAGAGCTTCGACATTGAATTAAAAAATTAGCGCGTTGCTATGGTGACACAAGTGTTTACGTCTTGAAATGACGCACCGCCATTTTCGCCGCACCCCGTAGAAAGAGGGGGGGCTACTTCCGCCGCCGGCTGTCTACTCTCCATCCGTCACATCCGTCTTACGAATTTTCGATCAGGGTCACGTGACCCTGACTGACTGACGCGAGTTCAACATTTTTTCCCCATTACAAAAAAGCGTTCAACGCCGCTAAAGAAGTTTTCAATTAAAAAAAAAGCATTTGGTCTTAATCACCTTGTTGTATGGTCTGTGGTCTCAATGTTATATTGAGGGCAGTCAGTTGTTTTTTAGTTTGAGTTCAAAGGAATATAATGATTGATTAATTTTCTTTTGTTTTTAATCAGTTTAAATACTGATCAAATATAGATTCTAGCATGATTCTAGACTATTCTAATCAAATATTATCGTTCCATCAAACTACATGCTAAAAGATTTATGGTTTGATCGACTTACTTTTCGAAGTATTGAAACTGTGTACCTATAAAACAACACTTTTTAAATCAATTATTTTGTTATCGGAACGGATTTAAGAAATTTATGATGCCAAATTTTTAAATTGATGAACCTGGCAGTTTTGTAGCCAATGAAATTGAAATACGGATTTGGAGTTTTTTTTATGGAGTTTTTGGCGCCATTTACTCGAGTTTGGTTCGGTGACTATTTTAATTATTTACAAATTGATTCATAGTGGATATTGTGTCTTAAAATTGGTGCAGTTTTGTGGTACAAGTGTCTACGCAACTGAACAATATGTAGGATAATTGAAATAGGCGCAATCTTGGTTGTGTGAAGCCGAGACTTTTACTGTAGTGGTGGCTACCTCGGCAGAACTTACCAAGTAAACTGTCTTGATATACTTGGTGCCAAATGCTCCAAGCAGCATTGGAATGCGATGCACCCGCATTTTAATGTAAACTAAAACAATCTATCACTGAAATATTCAACACTTGACACTGGCAAAAATTACTTCCAAGAGGAATGTAGATTGCCAAAACAAAAATAAGAAGAAGAAGAAGATTTTTTTATTGGAACTTGAAAGAAAATGATGCATTCACTTCTCAAGCTTACGCGCTCACTAGACATGAAATAAAACAATTTTTAACGGATACTAGCGCGGTTTTATTGAAAGTACTTTGGTAAGAGTTGGTATTTGGTTTGATTTTTGGTTTTCCCGACGTTTTGGCAACTTTGCAGCTGCCGTGGTCACGGGGGACTGAAGCTACCCGTGATTCTACCCTCAAGCCATGAATTTTTTTAGACGTTCAGAAATTAAAATTTAACAAAAGTTTTTAATTGTTTTATGTTGATTTATAATTTAATTTGAGGAGCTCGGTGGCGCAGTGGTTTAGCGCCTGGCCCAGCGATTGCGTAAGTTAAGCAACGTTTGCAAGGGTCGGTCATGGGATGGGTGACCAAAAATTTACTATAGCGAACTCCTCCGTGCTTCGGAAGGCACGTTAAGCCGTTGGTCCCGGCTGCATTTGCAGTCGTTAATACCCACCAATCCGCATTGGGCCCGCGTGGTGGGTTATGGCCCGTCCTCCTTATCCACCCATAAGGAAGGCCTGTGCCCCAGCAGTGGGGACATCAAAAGTGGCTGATGGACATAATTTAATTTTATGAATTATTTAGTGCTAAAAAGAGAGAGAATCTACTGAAACTACCACCGTTTCATAAAATTGGGAGGCCCCTCCAAGAAAGAAATGGCGAAAGAAAACTTGGAGAGGAAAACCGACCTCCGTCTTTTATATTAATTTATTTATTTGCAAAAGGAACTAACCATATCATTAGATTTACAGTGTGTGTGTGTGAGGGGCTTAAATAAAACCGCGCTAATATCCGTTAAAAATTGTTTTATTTCAAGAAAATTATGCTTTAACTAGCTATCTAATTTAAGAGTGTTACAGTCATAATGATACATGATTCAATGAATAAGAAACTAGGAAAGAGGAAGGCGCCGCATGCATCACAGATCTTATCAGATGATTAAGATTAAGACCTTTATGATCTCGTGTACTGGACTTTGTTTATTACTAACGATACTGATATTATTAAATATCTATATCTAAGTAATGCAAAGTGCGTGCGTGATGATACTGATGATAGTCACTAATTAACTTATTCTTTTTTACACGAGTACACTACTGCCCAAAAAGGAGTGTGTATGTGTTTAGGGTTCATGTATGTGAGTTTCTTTATTCCACCATAACTTCTAAAAGCCTTAACGAATTTGGATGTATGGGGTATCGTTAGAATTCAAACATCATTTTTTGAAAAAAAAAACAATATTGCGACTGCACGACGCCACGCTTTCAAATGAGAAACAAAATCTTCTGGTATTACAATATGGGCATCAAATGAAAGACCTTGATGAGTACATTCCAAAACTATATCATTTGTCACTAAAATGTGTGAAATAAAAATAAATATTAAAAAAACACGACTGACCTGCCAAAATCGAACTAAAAAGTTAAATAACAAGTATCATTGCAGTCGGGGGACCTCTTAGATCAAAAATTATTGTTCCATAAAACGGTCCCCTGACTGCAATGATACTTTGTTATTTAACTTTTTATTTCGATTTTGGCAGGGCAGTCGTGTTTTTAATATTTTTGAATTTATTTATTTTTGTTAGTATGATAGCTTATTTATTTATTTATTTAATTAGGTACACTGACAGCAATACATATCAAATATTCACATATTATTGATATATATCACTCATTATATGCTTGCCACTTAGGAGTGTACACAGCATTCGAAGACTCCCAACTCACAACAAGTCAGAATTATATAAGCATACTAGTACTTACATATAAAAATCAAAATTACAATAAATTAAAATTTTAAATTAAAACTGGAAACAAAAACAAAATCAAAATCAGAACAAAAATAATCACAATAAGTATCAAGTTTAAATCAAAATGAATTCAAAATTAAGAATAAAAAGCTGATAAAATATTAAAATCAAAATAAATATAAATATTAAAATAAATAATAAGATAAAAGCAATTTTAAAAATCAAAATAAAATACAAAATTCCAAAAACTAGGGGTTAAATGAGGAAGATGTGGACTTCAGCTGCTTACGTTTGAACTGGGTTTGAGAATCGTTGAAAATGTCAATATCTGGTATAGTAGGGCGGTAAAACAAGGTTTGAGGTTAGTTTTCGCACAAGTCATCACGGAAATACAAAATGTGGTATCGATGCATTCAGTACGATGCCCTGATTACAAATATATAAGATGACAAGCGCGAAAATGGTGGGGGTAGAAACTGTGACGTCATAAAGTTTTCAGAACAAAGAAATTTTTTTTTCATACCATGTGGTATATCAAATGAAAGGGCTTTGTGAGTAGATTGCGAATCTATAACACACTACAACATTTTCACTACTTGGTCTAACAAATTATTAGCAAACGTAGGAAAATTTCGCAATTCAGAGTCGCCATTGAACAGGTCTAGATTGAAAACGACTGAATTGATTTTTACAAAATACATAACAAATAACTCTGCACATACTCTTTTCGAATGTCTAAAGGTAATTGGCCAAAGATATTTAAAAATAAGAAAAGTACATCAGTTTTAATAACAGCATAATTTTCTGCTTTTTCTAAATTCTCAGATTCCGTTAATAAATAATAAAAAAATAAATAAATAAACCGTGTAGCCGTCGCCTAATGATAGATAGAAAAAGTGAGCTTCTCAAAGCTCTGCATGCAGGGCTGTGAGTAGCTCGCTTTAAAAGTAGTGGCGGAAGTAGGAAGGAAATAGGAAAAATGTAAAAAATAAAACTAACAAATACTAAAGTTTCATGTATTTAAGGCAAGATGTTTGTTCTGACATGTTAGGCATCCATTACACGGTAGGTTTTGCTGTCAGTTTAACCACAGTCACGGGCTGTGACTGATGATTAACCTACCGTGTAATGTAGTGACTGATGGTTGCATGATGTGATTTGTTCTTTCCATCAGTCAATCAGTCAAACTCATAACATCCTTCCTTCAATATGTATAGTACCCTACCTAAATTAATTTAAATTGGGAGATATTTTCGTAAACCTACTTATTTTACCTTTGTTAAGAATACCTATTTTTTTCACTTAATCCTTTAAGCCCGGAAAATGAGACACAATATTCCATTTCCATCAGAGATTGCAGGATTAAAAATAACTATTTTAAGTGACGTAGGTTTTTCAAAGTTTTAAATGTTGCTTTTAATTTAAATTTTTTTAAAGAATTCATACTTTATCTAGTTTAAAAAAAACCCGCCTGCATAAAAAGAAAAGTCAACTGAAAAGATGGAAACAAGATAAATATTAAAGGCAACATAATAACAAGCTGTCAGAGGCATGCATAAAGAAAGTGACATTATGAATTATTTGAATTATATACCTCCGACTGCATGTTATTATGTTGCCTTTAATATTTAGTCTTGTTTCCATCTTTTCAGTTGACTTGTCTTTTTATTGTCTTTTCCGCGGCAGGCAGGGGTTTTTTAATTATATAATTTATTTTTTTATTTATATCTTTTTAGTTATCATATATTACGGTCATGATATGCCTTTTCGAAATCTTCATAATAAGCCCTTTAATTTGATACCCATATAGCAGTATTCTAAAAAAAATATTTTTTTCCACTACGTATAATAGCAACGTACAGCCGCCATGTTGGTTTTTTAGAACGCCATCTTCTTAAGAACAATTGGGCTGACAAGACGAATCTAACGATATTTTAATCATAGAAATCCGTTCAGCCGTTTAAAAGATATGAGGTAATAAAGAATATTACGTATGTAATATTCTTTATTACTATTTTATATATATTTATTATTATATGTATATACAAGATAGAAGATACGCGCGAAAAACATAACCCTCTTGCAGTCGGGTAAAAACAGCATCTAAATCGGTCAAACCGTTATGGAGATAAAGGAGAACCTGATGCTGCAGCACTCCCTAGCAGCTAAGTACTATAACACTTATCTAAGAAGCATCGCCAAAAACCATTACAGAAAGCCGTAGCGAAATCGGTTTAGTAATTTTTGAAAAAACGACAAAAACTGCATTGAAATCGGCCCAGTAGGTAGTTTCCGACGAAAATGGTAACAGACATAGACAAACAAACAACCTCTGAGGCGACGGCTACACGCGTGGTAAATACTGAGATCATCAGTATTTAATCAGAGGTCTATTTCATAAAAGTATGAAAAAGTGCAGTAATTTACCATTGTAGTAGTTTATTGGGGTAGAGATCTTGTTTTATAATTATTAGAAACAGTTCTACCCCAATAACAACAATGGTAAATTGTTATAGTAAATTTACTAATCTTTATGAAATAGGCCCCTGATTAAATACTGATGGATCACAGTATTCTAACCCCAAACGCATATACCACCTCCATTCCGTTCCGTCCGTCGTGGGTAAAAACAGTCCAGTAACAGAAATAATTAACGCGTTATTTTTAACAAGAAACAAATAACGTTACGTTACTTTCCATGTTACCCAATAACAGGTTTAAAAAACCGGCCAAGTGCGTGTCGGGCCACGCGCAGTAGGGTTCCGTAGGTACATTATACCATACCATATTTTAATACCGCTATCATTTTTCGTCTGAAAAAATAACTTTGTTTTTCACAGTGTTTGTATGAATGACAAAGTTATATTTGCGGTTTTGGAAAATGTACTATATCTCGAAAACTAATTGCTGTATCTCGTTCAAAACAATTTTCGTTGAAAGTGTTTATTAAGATCTATACTTTAAATTTTTTTTAGATTTTTCACCCTCTTACTTTAAAAGTTAAAGGGGGGGGGGACACACATTTTACCACTTTGGCGGCATATATTTTTCAAATGGTTGACTTTAAAAAAAAATAGTCTTAGGAACCTCAACGTCATTTTTAAAGACCTATCTATAGACACCCCACAAGTATTGGTTTGATGAAAAAAAATATTTTCAGTTTCAGTTCCATGTATGGGGAGCCCCCCCTTAATCTTTTATTTTTTTTATTTTTCTATAAAAATCGTAAAGCGGTTCACAGAATACACCTGCCTACTAAGTTTCAACTATGTAGTCCTAATACTTTTGGAATAAAGTGGCTGTGACATACGGACGGACAGACAGACAGACAGACAGACAGACAGACAGACAGACAGACAGACAGACAGACAGACAGACAGACATGACGAATCTATAAGGGTTCCGTTTTTTGCCATTTTGGCTACGGAACCCTAAAAAGAACGTTTGGCATGGCAACACTTGTGTTGAGGTTTTGTGTTTCAAGTAATACCTTAATGTTTTTTTTTGAATTAGTGAAAATATTAGTTTCCAATTTTACTTTCGTGTGAAATGTGACTCCATCCTGCTTTTTATGTGTCGAAAATTGGTTTTTACACCTTTTCACTACACAATTCGGCATTTTCTTTGGTGAAATTTATAATTTATTAGTACGTCCTGGTACGTCCGCTTCGCACGCTGGCTGTTAAGAAAAGGCGTAGTTTCGTTACATGTGTGTGCGTGTAACTGTGTGTGTACACGCCAAGGCGTAGTTTTATTGGCTTCACTGCTTTGTTCAGAGGACTACGTCTTCCCTTTTTTATTTGGTCTGAGTCTGTAAGTTAGTCATTCTGCGTTTTGGTCATTTTGCCCTCTTAGTCTATTTGCTTTTTAGGCAGTGTGATCAGGAAGGGTTTATTTTTATTTTTACCGACTTCAAAAGGAGGGAGGTACTCAATTCGACTCGTTTTTTGTTTTTTGTATGTACATCGATTACTCGAAGACGGCTAAACCGATCGAAATGATTCAAACGTTATTACATTAGATAAACTTCCAAGTTGGTCCCATTTTTTAAAATTTTGAAATCGGTTCAGTACTTTTCAAGTAATCTTGAAAAAAGCACGAAAATAGTATGCTTTTGTGTGAATTACCTCGATGATCAGTCGTATAACTTCTTTGTTTATGAACTGAATAAGATAGTTATTTTTTTGTTGGAAAAGGGATATCTTTAGTGTAGTTTTTTAACCGACTTAAAAAAGGAGGTTCTTAGTTTGACCCGCATGTATGTATGTTTCTCCGCGATTAACTCACGTTTGGCTGAGCCGATTTTTCTACCTAAAAAGTCGGTAATAATATACCTACACTACCTAATACAAAAGGTACCTACACTAAAAATAAAAAAATAAAAAATTGTTTAAAAAAACAAAAAACCGACTTCAAAAAACCTACCTCTAAAAAGCAAGAAATAATATTCGTAATAATAAAAACACGTCTATTGAAGTCGGGTGTGGCTTTTAGAATAAATAAAAGGAATTTGTACTCCAGCCTCACCCGACTTCAATAGACGTGTTTTTATTATTACGAATATTATTTCTTGCTTTTTAGAGGTAGGTTTTTTGAAGTCGGTTTTTTGTTTTTTTTAAACAATTTTTATTATGGAAAAGTCGTCCTCTTGTCCTATCTTCCTTCCCAATATTGCGATACCCAACAGAGTCCATTATTTGTAGGTACCATGTAGGTACTTTGTTTTTAGTTGTAACATCTTTATAACATTATGGTTGCAATAAATATATTTAATATTGGATTGAAAGTTATACAGTTTAAGTTAACATATGTGAAGTCAATAGATTAAAATGCAAAAATCTAAAATATATCGCGCCACAGGTCTACCATTCATAAAAAGTTGGTCGTTGCATGGGCATCACGCCATTTCCAACTCGATAAAATCTTTTCTAGATTTCAAACGATAAAAAATTATCTATCACGCGACGTATCGATAGGACAGGGGCTTGGCTACACGCTTTAGGGATTTGTCACTGATATTTCACACTTTTGCTAAGTGATCGAAATAGGTAGTAATTTAATCTCTGTCCACGTGCTGTGAACCACCTCGCCACACCTGATAAAAAGAGTATCATTGATTATATTCGAAGAAAAGCACAGAACAAGTAGTAGGGTTGCCAAAACTACTATAGTAGTCTACTATATTTTTAACCCAGTAAAATAAGATATGAAAAGGGGGTAATGGTTGCATCAAATCAGGTATTTTTGGTTTTTGGATATATTGTTGGTAATGTGGAGGCAATAATAAAACCAAGTTTTCGACCTGGGCAGACGACCGGGTTATTCTCAAAAAAAAAAAAATACCTTTTTTCAGTTTTTCTCAATTTTGACCCAGAAGGGCTTGTTTGTCATCAAGATTGTGTAAAAAAGTTTTAAAGTAGCTTAAATTTGCAACAATTTGAAGGTAAAACGGTTTTGATACAACCGATAGTTTCAGAGACACAGCTTTTCAAAATTTGGCCATCCTAACTTTGAAAATGAAGGACTTTCCAGGTACAATTTCATCCCTCATTTCACCCCTTCGATTGTGGAATTATGAAAAACGCTGACACATGTCAATATAAATTTTCAATCTTCAACCTAAATACAAAATTTGAAGATCCTAACTTCGAAACTGACGGACTTTCATATAAACTTTCATCCCCTATTTTACCCCCTTAGGAGAGTAATTTCCAAAATTTTTTTCTTAGTAAATGCTTACACCATATTATAAAGTATCTATGTGAAAATTTCAAGTCTCTAGGTTCAGCGGTTTGGGCTGTGCGTTGATATATCAGTAAATCAAGACTTTGAATTTTATATATTAGATATTCTACCTAACACCTTGTTTGGATGGATCACTTGGGTCCCTAAAAAGGTAAATAATAAACGATGAAAATGCCAGTAGGAAAACCTAACTCGAGGAATTAGCGATTATCTACATATCTATAAACATATAATAAAACTGTAAATTCTAAATGTTTGTGCGCGAATCACGCAAATACCGCTGAACGGATTTTGATGGGATTTTCACAGTTTGGTAGCTTGGGGTCCAACTTAAAATCTTACGGCCGGTTTCTGAATTGAGAAATTCAAGTTGAGCACTACTCAAATCTTACTCACCCATACAAAATTTGTACTTAAGTAGTGCTCAACTTGAATTTCTCAATTCAAAAACCGGCCGTAAGTCATGTTTTATCTAATTCAGGTGGGTAGAACCTGGGAACCAGCTTGAACTCTTCGTAGTACTAGCATTCATACACTAAGGAGATCATTTAAACTGGTCGTCTTATTAAGTCGCGGGAAAAAGGGATACCTACTAGGGATTTTTCTACTGTCCACGCAGACGAAGTCGCGGGCGGAGGTTAGTTAGAAATAAAGCTTCAGAAACATAAATACTTCCGACTAACATGAAATTTAGGTAAAAAAAAATATTTTTAAAAATTGGCTCAATTTTGAAAAGCTGTGTCTCCGAAACTATCGGTCATATCAAAACCATTTTACCCTCAAATGGTTGCAAATTTAAACTTCTTTAAAACTTTCTTGCACAATCTTGATGAAAAACTAGTCCTTCTGGGTCAAAATTGTCAAAAACTTAATAAAGGTACCTTTTTTTTGTTTTTGAGAATGACCCGGTCGTCTGCCGAGGTCGAAAACTTGGATTTAACATTGCCTCCACATTACCAACAATATATCCAAAAACCAAAAATACCTGATTTGATGCGACGATAAATGACTAATTTAATTGGATCAATAAAATATAGTAGCCAAATCTACTGTATTTCAGCAATACAGCGTCGTCGGTAACACTGTAACTTTTCAGTAACACTGTCGGTCGGGTTATTCTTTCAATAATTTCAATTCCATTTCAGCTAGTGTTGTAGATCGAATAATCATCATCATCATATCAGCCGCACGACACCCACTGCTGGGTATAGGCCTCCCCCAAGGATTTCCACGACGATCGGTCCTGCGCTTCCCACATCCAGTGGCTTCCGGCAACCTTTACCAGATCGTCGGTCCACCTTGTCGGGGGCCTACCCACGAACCCCCTTCGAACGAACTTCCCTTTTTGCTGTTAACCCGGTCAAAGTAAAATGATAAATCAATAATTTTCATAATTTTTCGGCCAAACTTAGACAATAACCAAACTCTTGCAACTTCATGCAGAATGTTGCCGAAGCCGAATATTCTGTCAGGCACTAAAAATAACTGATTGTATGTCTATGTGGCATCGTAATATGATAACAGCTGTTAAAGCTTCGTAACCAAGTCGTATTTTTGGGTGTGACTGCCGCGATAAGAGAGTTGTGACGTACGTGTACTTGTAACCATTGTTATTAAAAAAAACTTCCCGATTAGTTACCTACCTACATCATTATGCGCGGTGACTTCTAGAATGAATTCAGATTGTGAAATAGTTAGGTACCTATTAGTATACTCGTGTAATGGTATGATGACCTACCTAGATCGTTCGGGGGTAACGGAAGAAAGAAAGAAAAAACTTACGAGTGTTTTTAAATACACTAAAACACAATTACTACATTGCATTAAACCAAAAACATTTACACAAAGTTACTAAAATTTAATCACACACTGTGATGAAATTGTGTATTCTTTAGTTAGAGTAATAATTTTCTTATTTATTCTGAATTACTTTCAGCTTTCGCAATAGGTACTGAGACTTACTAAATTTTAGTTTTAGTAAAAGAAGCAACGTGTATGATGTTTCGTGTACGATGTTTCTTTCTGACAAATTTGGGAAAAAAGACGTAATAAATGGAAAAACAAAGTTTCATTACTCATTGTGTATATCTATTTAATAATACGTTTCTTGTAATGAATAAATTCTATGTATTAACTAGTTACTCGTAGAATGAGTAATTAAGTGATTTAAACAGATGATTAATGTTACAATAAGAGTTACGAGTATCTTATCTATAAGAATAAACTTTCCATTGAGTTTAGTGCGTAGTGTCAACCTTTCGTTATGAATTATTCTATTTATAATGTGAAGAATCATCAAAATATAATCAAGCATGTCTTAGTGGAGAATGAAATAGATAGTGACAGAAACTGTACTAGATTAAATTTTAATAGTAATTTACTTTGACTTGAACTGAGAATTTGTTACATTGAATTTTCATTCTTACTCTATATCTATTTCCATGTGTTTTTGACATATTATTGTTAAGCGGTGTTTGACAAGACAAAAAGACGGTGGAAGATTAAAAGATCTAATAGTACAGTAGCCTGTAGAATAGTTATTTATTACGTAATTATAGATACTTAACACAAGTTTTATAGATCGCAACCCGCCGTAACCTATATTTGTATATCTCCAAAAATGATATTATTTTATTTTTCGAGGTTTACCACATAGTTTAGCTATTGTCGTGTTCTACAGCTTGGTTTGATTGCCACAGATAAAAGTGAGACTATAAAAAGTAGCCATACACAGATTTAAGACCTGATGAAAATGGTTGGACTTTATCTGGTCTTAAATCTTTGTATGATCACTTTCCATAGTCTTACTATTATCTGTGGCAATCAAACAAAGCTGTAGAATACGACAATAGCTAAATCATGTGGAAAACCTTGAAAAATAAAAAAATATAATTTTTGGAGATATACAAATATAGGTTACGGCGGGTTGTGATCTGTAAAACTTGGGTTAAAGTATCTATAATTTCGTAATAAATAACTATAACACAACGGCAAACGGTAACCTTTTTGGTGATTTAAATGTTCTACGGGCTACTGTACTATAAAAAGTATTCGAGATTAACAGATTTTTAGAAACTTTTCCGAACTCCGAAATATTGAATTCGTTTCTTGCATGGTCGTAGATTTATAAAACAACTAGCGACCACCCGTGACTTTAACTGCGTGGATAGTAATTTGTCTATCCCTCGGAAACAGTTACTTATTTCCGGATGAAAGGTATGTCTGTTTTCTGCACCCCTGACAACGTGTATGCAAAATTTCATGATGATCGTTTCAGTAGTTAAGTAACACGTGAAGGCGTAACAAACAAACAAACAAACCAACTTTTGCATTTATAATATTGGTAAGGATATGCAAAAATCGCCAATCTTAGATTTTTACAGTAACAATATAAAATGTAGGTACTCTTAATTTCCCAAAATAACATTTATAAATAAAAAAAATATCACGTTGTTACAATACTAAATAATATACTAGAAAAAATACGACTCGCACCAGATCAATACTCATGCAAAAATCTCAAATTTAAAAATCACGTTGTTACGTCTAATTTTAGACTAAAATTTATTTCCAATAGGTTGCATACACATACCATACCATACAACAATACTTGCATATTTACCAACTTGATGTTTCCCTAGCTTGATGCCTTAACGAGCCTAACCTCTATTGGTACAAACGAACAAAGTTACGAGTGTGATCGAAGTTAATTAATTTCCTTTTCTTTACGTCTGACAAAAGAAATTTAAATATAAAAATGGTATTTTTATCTTTTACGTCCAACTTACCTATGCGTTGTTATGTCGTCGTTGATGCGCTTGCCTTTCAGTCATTGATATGATAATTAAGCACAGGCAGTAGGCACAGAATAACTACAGGGTAAAATAAAAATTCGCGTTGCACTCCGGGAGTGCCGGCAGAAGTGAAAACTTGAATATTAACGTTGTGCATTTTTGATATTTTGGAATGGTTAGGGAATAACTTTGCACGAATTGCCGTCTTACGAATTTACTCTGCATTTGAATTTACGAATACAGTACCCTTAGCACGAACAACTATCGAGAAAAAAAACGCGCGTAAAATTACTCGATAGAGAATTATCTATGGAAATTTTAATTTCGCTATTCGGCGGTAGATGGCGTTGTACAAATTTCCAATACAAAATTGCACTATCGAATGATTTTACGCGCGTTATTTTTTTCGATAGCTGTTCGTGCTACGGGTACAGAACAGTATTGTACGAAAGTCTTATCCATAGCTTGACAGAAAATCTAGAGCTTTGACATTGAATTAAAAAATTAGCGCGTTGCTATGGTGACACAAGTGTTTACGTCTTGAAATGACGCACCGCCATTTTCGCCGCACCCCGTAGAAAGAGGGGGGGCTACTTCCGCCGCCGGCTGTCTACTCTCCATCCGTCACATCCGTCTTACGAATTTTCGATCAGGGTCACGTGACCCTGACTGACTGACGCGAGTTCAACATTTTTTCCCCATTACAAAAAAGCGTTCAACGCCGCTAAAGAAGTTTTCAATTAAAAAAAAAGCATTTGGTCTTAATCACCTTGTTGTATGGTCTGTGGTCTCAATGTTATATTGAGGGCAGTCAGTTGTTTTTTAGTTTGAGTTCAAAGGAATATAATGATTGATTAATTTTCTTTTGTTTTTAATCAGTTTAAATACTGATCAAATATAGATTCTAGCATGATTCTAGACTATTCTAATCAAATATTATCGTTCCATCAAACTACATGCTAAAAGATTTATGGTTTGATTGACTTACTTTTCGAAGTATTGAAACTGTGTACCTATAAAACAACACTTTTTAAATCAATTATTTTGTTATCGGAACGGATTTAAGAAATTTATGATGCCAAATTTTTAAATTGATGAACCTGGCAGTTTTGTAGCCAATGAAATTGAAATACGGATTTGGAGTTTTTTTTATGGAGTTTTTGGCGCCATTTACTCGAGTTTGGTTCGGTGACTATTTTAATTATTTACAAATTGATTCATAGTGGATATTGTGTCTTAAAATTGGTGCAGTTTTGTGGTACAAGTGTCTACGCAACTGAACAATATGTAGGATAATTGAAATAGGCGCAATCTTGGTTGTGTGAAGCCGAGACTTTTACTGTAGTGGTGGCTACCTCGGCAGAACTTACCAAGTAAACTGTCTTGATATACTTGGTGCCAAATGCTCCAAGCAGCATTGGAATGCGATGCACCCGCATTTTAATGTAAACTAAAACAATCTATCACTGAAATATTCAACACTTGACACTGGCAAAAATTACTTCCAAGAGGAATGTAGATTGCCAAAACAAAAATAAGAAGAAGAAGAAGATTTTTTTATTGGAACTTGAAAGAAAATGATGCATTCACTTCTCAAGCTTACGCGCTCACTAGACATGAAATAAAACAATTTTTAACGGATACTAGCGCGGTTTTATTGAAAGTACTTTGGTAAGAGTTGGTATTTGGTTTGATTTTTGGTTTTCCCGACGTTTTGGCAACTTTGCAGCTGCCGTGGTCACGGGGGACTGAAGCTACCCGTGATTCTACCCTCAAGCCATGAATTTTTTTAGACGTTCAGAAATTAAAATTTAACAAAAGTTTTTAATTGTTTTATGTTGATTTATAATTTAATTTGAGGAGCTCGGTGGCGCAGTGGTTTAGCGCCTGGCCCAGCGATTGCGTAAGTTAAGCAACGTTTGCAAGGGTCGGTCATGGGATGGGTGACCAAAAATTTACTATAGCGAACTCCTCCGTGCTTCGGAAGGCACGTTAAGCCGTTGGTCCCGGCTGCATTTGCAGTCGTTAATACCCACCAATCCGCATTGGGCCCGCGTGGTGGGTTATGGCCCGTCCTCCTTATCCACCCATAAGGAAGGCCTGTGCCCCAGCAGTGGGGACATCAAAAGTGGCTGATGGACATAATTTAATTTTATGAATTATTTAGTGCTAAAAAGAGAGAGAATCTACTGAAACTACCACCGTTTCATAAAATTGGGAGGCCCCTCCAAGAAAGAAATGGCGAAAGAAAACTTGGAGAGGAAAACCGACCTCCGTCTTTTATATTAATTTATTTATTTGCAAAAGGAACTAACCATATCATTAGATTTACAGTGTGTGTGTGTGAGGGGCTTAAATAAAACCGCGCTAATATCCGTTAAAAATTGTTTTATTTCAAGAAAATTATGCTTTAACTAGCTATCTAATTTAAGAGTGTTACAGTCATAATGATACATGATTCAATGAATAAGAAACTAGGAAAGAGGAAGGCGCCGCATGCATCACAGATCTTATCAGATGATTAAGATTAAGACCTTTATGATCTCGTGTACTGGACTTTGTTTATTACTAACGATACTGATATTATTAAATATCTATATCTAAGTAATGCAAAGTGCGTGCGTGATGATACTGATGATAGTCACTAATTAACTTATTCTTTTTTACACGAGTACACTACTGCCCAAAAAGGAGTGTGTATGTGTTTAGGGTTCATGTATGTGAGTTTCTTTATTCCACCATAACTTCTAAAAGCCTTAACGAATTTGGATGTATGGGGTATCGTTAGAATTCAAACATCATTTTTTGAAAAAAAAAAACAATATTGCGACTGCACGACGCCACGCTTTCAAATGAGAAACAAAATCTTCTGGTATTACAATATGGGCATCAAATGAAAGACCTTGATGAGTACATTCCAAAACTATATCATTTGTCACTAAAATGTGTGAAATAAAAATAAATATTAAAAAAACACGACTGACCTGCCAAAATCGAACTAAAAAGTTAAATAACAAGTATCATTGCAGTCGGGGGACCTCTTAGATCAAAAATTATTGTTCCATAAAACGGTCCCCTGACTGCAATGATACTTTGTTATTTAACTTTTTATTTCGATTTTGGCAGGGCAGTCGTGTTTTTAATATTTTTGAATTTATTTATTTTTGTTAGTATGATAGCTTATTTATTTATTTATTTAATTAGGTACACTGACAGCAATACATATCAAATATTCACATATTATTGATATATATCACTCATTATATGCTTGCCACTTAGGAGTGTACACAGCATTCGAAGACTCCCAACTCACAACAAGTCAGAATTATATAAGCATACTAGTACTTACATATAAAAATCAAAATTACAATAAATTAAAATTTTAAATTAAAACTGGAAACAAAAACAAAATCAAAATCAGAACAAAAATAATCACAATAAGTATCAAGTTTAAATCAAAATGAATTCAAAATTAAGAATAAAAAGCTGATAAAATATTAAAATCAAAATAAATATAAATATTAAAATAAATAATAAGATAAAAGCAATTTTAAAAATCAAAATAAAATACAAAATTCCAAAAACTAGGGGTTAAATGAGGAAGATGTGGACTTCAGCTGCTTACGTTTGAACTGGGTTTGAGAATCGTTGAAAATGTCAATATCTGGTATAGTAGGGCGGTAAAACAAGGTTTGAGGTTAGTTTTCGCACAAGTCATCACGGAAATACAAAATGTGGTATCGATGCATTCAGTACGATGCCCTGATTACAAATATATAAGATGACAAGCGCGAAAATGGTGGGGGTAGAAACTGTGACGTCATAAAGTTTTCAGAACAAAGAAATTTTTTTTTCATACCATGTGGTATATCAAATGAAAGGGCTTTGTGAGTAGATTGCGAATCTATAACACACTACAACATTTTCACTACTTGGTCTAACAAATTATTAGCAAACGTAGGAAAATTTCGCAATTCAGAGTCGCCATTGAACAGGTCTAGATTGAAAACGACTGAATTGATTTTTACAAAATACATAACAAATAACTCTGCACATACTCTTTTCGAATGTCTAAAGGTAATTGGCCAAAGATATTTAAAAATAAGAAAAGTACATCAGTTTTAATAACAGCATAATTTTCTGCTTTTTCTAAATTCTCAGATTCCGTTAATAAATAATAAAAAAATAAATAAATAAACTTTCGTATGTTTATCCTTACTAGGACAAGTTAGGATAAACAGACGAAGGTTTAAATAACCAAATTTTGACACTTTAGATACTTATTTTAAACTTAATCACTATTTTAAAATATGTTGTCTTATTAAATCAAATATTATTAACAATTTACAATATTTTTGGTATTCTATGCGTGGTAAAATATTTGTTGTATTTTATGAATGATTATTTACACCCGTTAAGCCCCCTTTACACCCATTAGAAAGACTGTGATTTTTGTGTATTGTTTTGATTTTTTGTAAATAACTTTTGCCTATTGAGTTTCGTCACGTTATTTAGGTCTCCGAGCAACTGTGTGTGTTTTCCATGTGTATTTGTCATTACTTCTAGTTATTCTTACTTGTCCTATTTGGTAAACAAACTATTCTCAATTCTTTTTTGAAATAATCATGTATAAAATTCAACAAATGGTTTTCCACGCATTGAATACTAAAGAAATTGTTAACACATTTTTTATAGTGATTAAAATTTAAAAGAAGCATGGAAACTGTCAAATACTGTTTACTAAATAGAAAAAGTAAGGATAAACATACGAAAGTTTATTTATTTATTTTTTATTAATTATAAAAGGAATCTGAGAATTTAGAAAAAGCAGAAAATTATGCTGTTACTAAAACTGATGTACTTTTCTTATTTTTAAATATCTTTGGTCAATTACTTTTAGACATTCGAAAAAAGTATGTGCAGAGTTATTTGTTATGTATTTTGTAAAAATCAATTCAGTCGTTTTTAATCTAGACCTGTTCAATGGCGACTCTGAGTTGCGAAATTTTCCGACGTTTGCTAATAATTAGTTAGACCAAGTAGTGAAAATGTTATAGTGTGTTATATATTCGCAATCTACTCACAAAGCCCTTTCATTTGATATACCACATGGTATGAAAAAAAAATTTCTTTGTACTGAAAACTTTATGACGTCACAGTTTCTACCCCCACCACTTTCGCACTTGTCATCTTATATATTTGTGATGAGGGCATCGTACTGAATGCAACGATACCAAATTTTCATATTTCCGAGATGACTTGTACGAAAAGTGTTTTCTAAGCGTCTTTTTAAAGATTACCGCCGCTCTAGTAATTTGGCATTCATATTTTTTTTAGGTTGTTTTTTTTTTGTTTTATATCATTGTAGGTTGAGCAAATTCTGGAGAGCGGATGATGATGGCCCAAGTTGGTTCTGCATCTAGGTAGACTGAATGTTTTAGTTGGCGGATGGCGAGGATAATTGTAGGGAACTGACAATTGTAGCTTAAACAGTGGTGTCCAGATATTAAAGATTCCATTAAATTTGTATACAAACGAGGCAACTTTGAAGACGCTTGGTTTTCCGCCAAGGATTGATCTAGCTGTGATCTGATGATGGCCATCCAGGAAGTGAATGCATGGAGGAGATTCATATCGCTTTATACACCCAACTGATCTGATTATTATCCTAAGAGATAAAAGGATCAAGTATTCTGCGACCAACTCCCATTTCAACTAAGTAATGTTGGAATGGGATGGGACTAATGGATAATGGGATGAATGGATTTCAAGTTAGAATAATATGAAGATTAGCTCAAATTTTGAAGTAAGTTTGTTTTGTGCCATATCACCTACTTAATACTCGTAGATTTTTTCACTAAAACAATCACTCCATTAACATTTTAGTTTGTGAAGAAAATACGATGGTTTCTGAGATAGGAAGTGACACTGAAAGTACTTGTAGTCAGATATTGAGATTTATGAAAAAACAAAGATAAGATAATTTATATTTGGAAAAGAGATCTTATAGATTTAAGAGGTAACGGAAATACCGATGCTACTGACTCATATAAAAATAACAACTTTTATTTGCAAGAATGATACACATCTTAGTTTTTGTACTTATACACTTAGAAACCTCGTATCTATAGACGAGTACCTACTTAGTATAATGACTTGAGTAAAACTTGCAATTTTAGAATGCTTAGTTCTAATATTATAATTCACACGCAATTTTAGTATGATTCATCTTAAATGTAAACTTAGTGCAATTTTGGTGCATTTAAGATTAACATTCTATAAATTGCATGTGTTTATAATATTAGGAGCATTTGAAAATTGCATTGCAAGTCATTACTTACTCGTCTATACAAGTTTATTTTTAGTATGTACGAAACCTGAAAACTGTTTGCTCAGAATCAGTAATAAAATTGATTTCAATATTTTATATCATGTTATATTTTGACTAAATAATATTTACAAAACCATAATTAACGCTCACCTTACTAAAATGTCTCGCGCGCACAACATAAAAAGCTTGTAACTTCGTGAGTTATATTTTAAGGTATTATTATCATTTTTAGGGTTCCGTAGCCAAAATGGCAAAAAACGGAACCCTTATAGATTCGTCATGTCTGTCTGTCTGTCTGTCTGTCTGTCTGTCTGTCTGTCTGTCTGTCTGTCCGTCCGTATGTCACAGCCACTTTATTCCAAAAGTATTAGGACTACATAATTGAAACTTGGTAGGTAGGTGTATTCTGTGAACCGCTTTACGATTTTTATACAAAAATAAAAAAAATAAAAGATAAAGGGGGGGCTCCCCATACATGGAACTGAAACTGAAAATATTTTTTTTCATCAAACCAATACTTGTGGGGTGTCTATAGATAGGTCTTTAAAAATTACATTGAGGTTCCTAAGACTATTTTTTTTTAAAGTCAACCGTTTGAAAAATATATGCCGCCAAAGTGGTAAAATGTGTGTCCCCCCCCCTTTAACTTTTAAAGTAAGAGGGTGAAAAATCTAAAAAAAATATAAACTATAGATCTTAATAAACACTTTCAACGAAAATTGTTTTGAACGAGATACAGTAATTAGTTTTTGAGATATAGTACATTTTCCAAAACCGCAAATATAACTTTGTCATTCATACAAACACTGTGAAAAACAAAGTTATTTTTTCAGACGAAAAATGATAGCGGTATTAAAATATGGTATGGTATAATGTACCTACGGAACCCTACTGCGCGTGGCCCGACACGCACTTGGCCGGTTTTTAATACTGATTCTGAAAATGAAAATATGTGATAATGTTTTACTCGTCGGTAAATTTTTTTTCGCAATCACATGTCACAATTTAACCGTGTCGTTCTTTTTTTTAAATATTTCACCAGTTTCTTTCATCCAATACGTAATGTATACGCGTTATACCAGCTGATAAAACTCGGAATGAGTGTCAGTCGGGCTATCACGTATGATGCAATAGGAAGAATCCGTGACTACACCACCGTTATCACTCCATACCAGGAAGGAATGCAGCACCGTGGCAGCGCCATAATTTATTGTACGGTCAGCAACGAAAGTTCTTTAACACTTTAGTACTTTGTCATAGTATTTTTTTGGCTAATGTTTCAAACCGTAACACACCTGTTAAAAAAGTTTCTATGATAAAGTACCAAAGGGTTAAGCGACTTTCATTGCTAACTGTACACTCTTAGAAAAATAACACACACTGTACACTCTTAGAAAAATAACACCTAGTAGTCCTTGTATGTAAAGTGAGGCAAAAAAAACTGGGCAATCAGTTTTCAGATTTACCTATATCCTTCATATGTTACCTAATCGTAACTCAAATCCAATAAAATAAGGAAACAATCATTTTCTTTATTTTATCTAGTTTCAATTTCCCCCCTAAAGGTAGGGAAATTGAAACTTTTTCGTTCTAGGTACGATTAGGTAACGTATGAAAGATAAAAATCTGAAAAGTGAGCCATATTGGCTCAGTTTTATTTGCCTCGCTTTTGACAGTGCGCTTTGTAGGGACCCTTAGAGCATTTAAATTGGTTAAATGCTCTAAGTAGGGACCTATCGTTCTAGGTTGTTATTATTCTAAGTGTACACTTAATTGCAAAAACATATGTACCTATTTTGTCACCAAAATCTTATCGCGTAAATGAAAATAGGAAATCAAAATATCTCTACGAAATGGTTGAAATGCGACCATAATCAATATTAACAGGAAAATATAATAAATTGCATGTTTTCGAAGTTGTTTTGTAGGACAATATTAAAAATATTAAATAACTAAGTATAAAATAGAAAAAAAATCAGGTTACAAATAGAGAAGAATAAATAAAGCACTGAATTATTCTGTCTTCACCTATTGCATATTTCACTTGATAGTTTTCAGTATATTAATCCGAACTTCGTGAGTGTCGTAAATACTGTGTAGCTGTAATTCATTGCGTAATAGAAGAATGAAACTTAATATTTTGTGATTGGGCTATTTAATTGAATTAAATATAAAAAAAATGAAATTGTTTATCCCTTTAACAATAAAAAATACAGAACTGAAGATATTGTCAATTATGATTTATCAACTTAAAATACAATGTTTTTTATAGTTACGTTATTTTTCATTGAAGTTTAAGCGATCAGTACCACAGAATACATAATAGGACAAATCAGTACCCACTACTAGAAATATTTATTCCAAAAAATCTACAGTAGATGGCGAAATGCCAAAACTTATTATTATTTTGAGAAAACCAAAAAGCTTTTTGTAGAAAAGTAATACACATAATTGACAGCATGCTCGTAAGCTCATAAAGTTTCCCATCGAAAAGCTCCGATTAGTAACACATGTTTTGTATAGATGGCGTCAGGCCATGAGCCCCATGAAAGAGCTTTCTTGTTTCTTGGCCGCAATAGATGGAGCTACTTGTATAATTTTCATGGCAAAGCGTGTATTCGTTTCGCAAAACCTAAGTAAAGTATTAACTTCAGAGTTTATTCTTTATAATGTTAATTTAAATTTCTCAGACCTAACTCCATATCATTATTTCGATAAAAAAATAAATATCAAGCAGTTTTACTGTTTTGTAGTATACGAATATTGTTCCTTGTACTAACTAAAAGGTAGGGGGAAAACATTTATTTATGTATGCATCTTGATCAAAATATTGTATGTGATAGATAGTACCCGTCGTAGACTTAATTCATGGAAACTTCGATCTAAATAATAGTTTTCCATACAAATGAATACCAAAATTTTACTGGTTATTATGAAACAGCCTGTATACATACTGATGTCCAATCTTTAATTTATAAGTTCTTGTATTGAAATCTCTAATACCACAGTATTAATCTATAATACACATATTATCATCAATGTTATGATTAGTGTGAAATATTTCGTTTCCTTCAGTACCTAATGCACAGCTTTGTTATAAATCGTCCATCTATTAGTCCAAACCAAACCGAGTGAAGACTTCTGTTCTTATCAGGTCAGTATGGTATGTGTGATTTAATGGTCAAGTTTCATGTGTTGCCTCCGGTACATAAGTTATGTGAGTAAACAGGAAAGTTACTGGGCGCGCGTGCGGCACAGAGCGCCCCGTGTCGTGTCTGCCCTTAACCTCGTATTATCTGACATCAAACTTTGTTTATTCTTTCGTCTACCCATTTTTGTATATATTTTGAGTACCCCGATAGCATTTATCAGTGACCTTAACTCCACGTGCTGACGACCCAAAACAAGTATCTTCCATGAAAACATTTGTTTTCTTTCGTTATCAATTTTCGTTACTGCGCGTCTACCAGTCAACACTTTATTTGTGTTCCAACTCAACTTACAAACTACAGGATTGATAGAATTGAAATGCAGAAATGTGATAAGAAATAATATTTTTTATTAACTTACTCTTTTTTCACAAATAGTGAAATCTTTTCAACGATAAAAATATAACAATATACGACCTCGACTCGACAAGGCGATACAACATCTCTTATACAATAATATTTAACTCTTTAATATCACAAATAGTCTTATAGGCTACTTTTAATTAAAGCTTTGAAGTTGAACTTACGAGCTACTTTTTCCTACACTAATGAATTGTGAGATCTAAGTCGTCTGAAACTTTTCACGTGAGCATCACTGAACTGGAGCGGCGGACACGTCGAGAGCGAGCGGCTCCGAGCGGTGCTGGAACAGATGTGACCGTGGAGCCGGGTCCGCGCCCCCAGGGGGCCGTCTACCAGGGCCTCCACACTGCTGGGCCCTTGGTGTAGCTCGTGCTGGTGGTGCAGTCCAAGGGGGTCATGGGCACTGGCGACGCGGGTGGCGAGGGGGTCACATATCCAGATGAAGAGGAGGCGGTGGAGAGCGCTGGGCTCGGCGGGCTCGCTGGTGGTGTGTCGGCACCGGCTGCGGCACGCTGCATATCGTTCAGTCTGTGTCCAAGGTGTGTCATCAGCTGAGTTCCCAACCTCACATCCACTCCAGGAATTGAAGCCAAACAGCGGGACACTTCGTTGGCGGCGTGGGTGAATCCAGCACGGAAACGGTCGGCGTCCACTGTAGGGGTGAGCGACAAACGACGCTGGCGGCGAAGTTTGTGAAGATGGCGAACGGTCAACTCCAAAATATCAGCTTTCTCCAATTTGGCGACATTTTCGCCCTCCGACTGCAAGGCGCTGACCATCAGCTCCTTGAGCTCGTCGAGGCAACGGTTGATGCGAGCGCGCCTTTTGCGCTCGAGCATCGGCTTCATCACTTTGCGGTATTGATAAGTGCGCGAGACGGGCTGCGGGCCATCGTCTGCGAGCGAGTACGCGATCTCGTAAGACATGTTAGACATTTGTGTGGTGAGTGGGAGCGTGCGTTGGCGCTGAGCGTTGAACGCGGAATGCGGTGTGGCGGTCGAGCGGGGGCTTATATAGGGCGCAGATCGTGGGAACGGTCGTAGCCGCTCAGTTCCCACACGCGCCACCACCTGTGCGGAGCAGCTGCCGAGGGGCGCGGGGGGACACGCGCCGCGCCGCGCGTGCGCGCCGTAAACAATTGCCGGCGCGGGCGCGCACGCCGCGACGCCTCCATATTCGACCGACACTACTGATTTGGACTTCGACTCGCTACCGATTTAATTTAGGACTTTGTTCTAGTGCGTCAGAAATGGGTAATTTAAATTTTAGATTATGTTTAGAAAAGAGATTGGCATGGCAGAGTCTCGAACATTTCTGTAGGTCGACCAGCTAACCTTTCAATAATAATTAGGAAGAGTTATTGGGAAAATAAATAAACATTCAAATCTCTATTGAATGATGATTACGGACGAAATAATTTTCTGAAGGGTATTGCAACCGTAGCATTTCGTAGCAATCGTAGCACGGTAGCACTGTTCGTAGAAGAAAAAATGTTATTATTTGTGGCCCAGAAAAGTTGCTACATTCGCACCTTTAATTAATAACGTAATGAGGAGCGTGGTGGCTGTCGCAACTATCAATCACGTACAATGGCCGCCTCAATTATATCACGATTGGAGCTACCGGGTTACTGGCATCCATCAATCTTGGATTACGTCGTAATAATTATTGACAGTCAGAATTACTGGTGATATTCATTCCGCCCCAAATAAGCTTGCTTAATGATACGTCGATGAGGGAATTTTGACTTCAAGACAGTACACGTATACAATTTTGATTGATTAATTTCAAAAGAAATTGATTCTACGTAACGCAATTTTTTAATTTATATTAATGACATGAGTATTATTCGTATGGAGAAACATATCTATGAACTCATATTATTACTCGGTTTAATTTTGTTGTTTTTCTATCGATTTTAAAATAACACTAATATTATAAAATTGTTATTTTAAAGGTACTTATGAACAAAGTTAAATGCTGTTCAGTTAACTATAGTGTTGGTTTCTATACATCGTAAATGACAATTGACCTTTAGTAATGACTGCACCATAAAAGTATCAGCCGAATGAGTCAGCGGCGGCGCCTGAGCAGATAGACACACCATCGCGCGTTAGACAATACATACGTTTGTTATTGCTGCGAGCCTGCAATCATCTCACTGAGTGATATCTTGAGAATGTTATTAAAGGTGCGATGCGCAAACAATGGCTTCAGGATCGTGGAATTATCTAGATCACTTAGGATAACTTGCTTTAGATATAATTAATTATCAAGTATCTACAATTACGAGTTACGACCTTAACGATATATATAGTTAAGTGTTTCGTACCCATTTGATTGCATTTGTTGTATGAATGTAAAATATGATTACGTTTTGATTTGACACAGAGTGTCTGCATAAGGATAAATATGTAGTAACATTTTTATGGTGGCAGGTAGATTTTCGTATCTATACTTTGATGTTGTTTAAAGTTAAGGTCAGTTTATATGCAAATAACGATCGGACTTTGGGTGACTTCGTTAGTTTTAAAAAGTAATAAAAAGTAAACATTGAATTGGTAAAGTTAAAAAAAGGAATCTGTAATTCGACTAAACTTAAAAAGGGTGTCGTTAAGGTTGATTTTGGGTTTGTTTTTTTATTAAAGGTCAGTTTATAAGTGAAAAACGATTGAACGCGACGTCTCGTTTATTCATCCGTTGCGTACCACGTGGGCGTCATACGCCTACGCACTTGTGATGAGAAATTGTCCGACACAACGCAGCGGCTTTCTCTGAAAACACCCACTTTAACACTCCGTGTTATCTCAATTTATTGTTATGCACATTGTATTTTTTTATTGGGTCCACTCGATGCTTTGTGAAGGATATCTGCCTCCGGACCTCTTTTTTGTTGGTCATCAAATAGATTTGCGGTATTTCATTTGAAAGTCTTGGAGATCTTCTAAGAATTATTTTGAGTCTGTTGTAAAATTAGTGTTAAACATTTTTAACACTTAACATTTTTAAGGATAATTTACATTTAGGATTTGCAATTATTGTTAATATCTAATCGCAAACAAATAACTTTTCTAAAATACCGATGATTACAAAATGATAAACAAAATGATTTCATAATTCGCAAACAAAAGTCTATCGGGTTATCAAAACTGTATATTATATAGGTACTATAAAAGAACAATGATGATAATCCATTTTCAATAGCGACATTACATTTCGGTTCATTACGCATTCTAATGTACAAAGGTCAACCAAAAAAGATGGAATTCGGTGTTTACGTAAGTTTAGTACGCAATAAATTATAATCGTTTCTGCGATGGTTTTCCGTGCATTGTAGGCGGGTTGCGGTGAATTCCTAACGATTGCCCTGTCATTACGAAGCATCCTTAATGGTAAAGGACCGCAAGATCCGGGTTTTATAGAAAATTGACATCACTCGAATCAAAATATCTTTTTGGACAAACTGTAGTTTTGGCAAAAACTGTCCCCTTGTTTTACTTTTTTAGTAATAGAAGTCAGCCTGCAGACTCGTGGTCCGCACTTTTTTGATTTTGATAGTAGTTTTATTGTTGTTATGTACACACTGATACACTGCTCTCCGCGTCTTAATAACTAAAAGAGTTTATAATTTTGGGTTAATAAGAGAATGTATATAATATCAAATAATAAATAAAATAAAAATCATTAATTTCAGGCTTGATACCAGATTGATCAAAGAGTGAATCACAATTCCTTATGCTAGTGTTAGTTTTTATATTAATGTTTTTTTTGCTTTTATAGAAAAATATCTTTATGATTTTATTTGTATCAATCCGATGTAGGTAGCTGATTATGTAAGTACACACATTGTTTACTTTTTAATTAATTTTCTTATTGATCAATACACCGTCATGTTGAAGTCGTTATAATTAATTTAAGGGAGTGTTCTAACAATGAAACTTACAATTTTTGCCAAAGTAACATGAGTATGAGTAAGTATTGTATTAGTACGGGAATGTATTTTTTTGACGTTTTTCACCCCATGTTTTTTTGGCAAAAATGTTTAGGTTAATTAGTAGAACACTCTCTTAAGTTAATTAAAACGACTACAAAATTACGGTGTATTTAGTTAACATGTTTAAATTACAGAGTCAAAACGATTTCCTAAAATCGTTACCTACTAAGTTTTATCGCTACATTTGCTCCGAGTAACCATGGAATCTTTTGGTCTTTACTCTACTATTACTGCTATAAAAATTCCATTGGCCTAATGTGTCGTCAGCGGAAAAATGTCAATTAGTCACTAATCACATCGTGGAAATGACGCCGGCTACACGCGCTAACAGCCGGTTGCACCGACAAGAGTCACATTAGCTTTACCAGAGTAGTTAACTATTACCTTAGTTAGAAGAATAACAACCTAGAACGATAATATAGTTCCCTACAAAGCGCACTGTCAAAACTGAGGCTAACAAAATTGAGCCAAAATTGCTTAGTTTTCAGATTCTTCATACCTACGTAAACTAATCGTACATAAAAGAAACGAAAAAGTTTCAATTTCCCCACCGTTACGAGATTTTTACTATTTCATTGGATTTTAGTTGCCATTAGGTATAGTATGAAGGAGAGGAAGTCTGAAAACTGAACCATTTTGGCTCAGTTTTTTTGCCTTTTTTACATAAAAGGACTCAGCTTCTAGGTGTTATTATTCTAGACCTTTAACTATTCCGAATGTTTTTGACAGCCATTATAGTTTTTATCCCACTTGTATTTCTTATATTTCTTTGAATAAAATTGTAAATCTTCTAACTGAAACTCATAATTTCTGTGAATGTTATAAAACATTAATTTTGTTTATTAGAGAAAGAGCTTCATATTTACAAATAATTTCATACAGAAATAAACAATTAAAAGCTTCCACAGATAAACATAAGGAGACTCTGTTTAGACATTTGATAATTAGTTTAAATGGGTAAAACCAATTCGCATAAGTGTAACATAATTTTTTGTCTACAAAATAAACAATATTGAAATGTAGAGTCGTTAGTTAACGTATGTTTATTAATTGCAGACAAATCAAGTTAAAATTAATTAAATGATGAAACCTAGCTTGATTAATCGAATATTAATGATCCTCGGAAAGTTTCGCCGATGGGCAGGATATGAAAATATTGTCAGTAACTGCGGTTATCGTACTCCGATATAATTAATGGTGTTCGCAATTAAGTGCCAATTGACTCCGTTCATAATTTCGACTAAAAGTATCGGAATTATAGTTATATTAGTAATTACTGTATGAAAAATAGCAGGCGCCTCGCCACCGCTTAGCAACATAATTTAATTATCGCGGTCATATAAGTAACGTTGTCAGTTTTATCGATATACGTACCTAATAGTTTTGTTATGTCGGCAGGAATTTATAGTACCATAAATAAAGAATATGCTACGATAAAACTATTTTGCATATACAGTGCCTTTGGTCTTGAACGTGCGATAATTTAAAGGCGTGTAATAGACCTAATTTTATCGATAAAAACACCTACATGTTGGGGTCTATCCCCACTCCTGTTGGAATAGCCGCCATTTTAAATTTGACTTTTTATTTTAGATGACCCTGCAGAAAAATATTCATTTCTCCGGATTTAGAAGTCTTACAGTTATAACAAAAATACTGTTCAAAAGCTAATAATATTACATATCAATTTAAAAAATAAAATGTTTAAATTTTTGGTTTAAATACGTCATAAAAAATTACTGAAATAAAATTTTATACGAAATTTGTGCGATTTATTTGAGTTTTTATTACATTTCTCAAAAACTAGGACATTAATGTCCACTTTTTTGAATTATTCAAATACACAGGGATATTATCTACAGAACAACTTAAAAATCTGTTGCTCTATGTTGCATATTTCGAGAGCTATTGTTATTTGAATATGACCCTTACAAGTACTAAATGGTTATTTTCGAAAATAAAAAAAAACAAAATTCCTAAAAACTAGATTTTATCATTTGATGAAATTAGTATTCAGATAATATTATCAACCTAATTTAAAATATGTTCAAAATGCTTGTAATTATGTCCATTTTCGAAAATAATCATTTTTTGGTTACGTAAGGGTCATAGTTCAAACAAAAATAACTCTCGAAATATGCAACATAGAGCAATAAATTTTAAAATTGTTTTGTAGATAATATTCCTGTGTATTTGAATAGTGCAAAAAAGTGGACATTAATGTCCTAGTTTTTGAGAAATGTAATAAAAACTCAAATAAATCGCACAAATTTCGTATAAAATTTTATTTCAGTAATTTTTTATGACGTATTTAAACAAAAAAATTACACATATTATTTTTTAAATTACTAGGTGATATTATTAGCTTTCAAACAATATTTTTGTTATAACTGTAGGACTTTTAAATCCGGAGAAATTAATATTTTTCTGCAGGGTCATCTAAAATAAAAAGTCAAATTTAAAATGGCGGCCAATCCAACAGGAGTGGGGATAGACCCCAACATGTGGGTGTTTTTATCGATAAAATTAGGTGTATTACACGCCTTTAAATTATCGCTAGTTCAAGTCCAAAGGCACTGTATATGGAAGCACTTTTAAGGCAAAATATTTTATTATTTGTGTATAGCATAAAAAAATAGAAACTGAAAGAACAAGCAAATACTATATTAATATCACATTTGAGTCTATACAAGCGTATAACTGTTGTATAATACTGGCTAATCAAAATTTGAATTTATATTTCTTTTACTTAATGCTGTATTCTGAATGACACTTTATTAAACAAAGTCAAATACAACAATAACAATGTGTGTAACTAAAACCAAAATAATATAGTACGCATGAGTAGCACGTTTGTCAAACTAAGTTTTTAGCTACCTACCTATTTAGAATTAGATTATACCTATATATTGTATATATTTAGATTGTTAAACCCACCAGTTTTCTAAGACCACGAAACGTGAATCTGAAAGGCTGAACTGTTGAGTGCGTAACGAGAAAATTCAATGGAATCCATATAAATAATGTTTAAAAGGTTTGATGACGTAAAAAGAATATGTAAGTCTTTTTTAAATTCTAATTTTTTTTTAAGCCAAACCACAGTATAAAATTAGTTGCCAAACGTGCGCAGGCATAGTGTGTATAATTTCTTGACAGCTATATGATTTGGATGTTCTTTGCGGTTTTACGAGAAACTTGTTCAACTTTTAAGAAACAAATCGTAATTTTTTTCTCAGTCTTCCTAGTTTTCCTGTTGGCATATCTACCTGTTGTTTTTAAATGACGACTTTATAAAATTGCCTCAACTGATAAAAGGCGAGTAAAATAGCATAATTTTTTTAGAAGATAAACTAAAGTTTACCTATTTCTATACTTTCTTTGCTAAACGTTTTTGGCTTTAATACTATACTTTAGAGAAATTGACATTGAAAGTCACATGCTACACATACATATACACATGCCTAATCTATATAATAAATACTTTTTACCTTATTGAAAATTGGAAAATTCGATGGGAACATTCTATTGGGGTCTGTGAATCGCAATTTTTTTCCATAACTTAATTAGTTAATGAACTGAGCGATTTAAATACTATTTGTCGAGTGTGCCGATAAATAAGTAGGCCACGTTGACGGCTGCACTTGTGATAATAACGGAATTTTCCTATTTATAATTGGACTTGTTTATACTTATGATAGCACGAGCACATCACTCATTGAAGCTTATTCAAACGCCGTTATCAGATAAATATAGAGAGATACTGTTCTATTTTAGTATGGCGTGACGTGTTATTTTTATGCTGTGGTAACAGCTTAACAATATGATGGGTATGGCAATCATGGGCACTATGACAAATAATATTATCGACAGATATTTAAAAAAATGTATGTGCAATTTAAATAATGACGATTCAGTTTACACAAGTGTTACACAAAATTGCTGTATGAATGAGTCATTAAATTATGCCCATTAAACAGTACAAAAATATTTCATGTATCAGTTGGTACTCGTATTTGCGACTTAAAAATGTTTTGCCCTTGTTAATTTTTTATAATTGCTTGTCTGGTGGCATTGTACACTTGATTGAAATAATGATCATTCTTTGTTGATTTTATTGTTTAATTACCTTTATATCTTTGTATTTGTGTATGACAAACGACAACAAATCATACAAATAGAATAAAGATTTTAAATAGATTAAATAGGATTAAAAATCAAATATTGTGTGCATTTTTGGTTTGTTAAACACACCAAAAATGCACACAATTTTCATAGCAATACAATTTCCTTATTCATTTAAACTGGGTAAATTGGCATTTCCTTTGGAAATCAATTGGTCTAGTTAGACAGATCACAGAATAATATACCTTGTAGGTAACCTAAAGAATATACGATTTCTTAAGATTATTAGAATGAATCCAATTATATCCAAATGTTATTTAATGAAACTATTTTTTTACGACACACACGGTCTATTGCTTTAACCTTAGTGTTATCATTAGTTTTTAACTTAATATATATGAACTTAATTATATGACGTCTTAACTCAGGCAAACATAAGTCAACCTTTTACTTTGTTTACTACATATCTTTGTACTTACATAATTAAATAGAATGGGAATTCCCTGAAAAGTTCGTTTTACTCTGTTTACTATATTTACATTAATAAATTAATTAAGAAAGGTCGTGTATAAGTGCAAACAAATAGAAGAATAACCCATATAACATTGCGTCATGTAATCTGAGGGCCCAACAATAAAAGGATTGTATTAATCGGACGAATTTTGTCCCACTCTGTGACATTATTAACTCACTAGTTTCTCGAATCCATCCGCGTGGACATTACATAGGGAACCTTTGACTGGTATAAAAAGTGCTCATGTTTTAATCGAGACTATAAACTGTGTGCCAAATTTCAGTCAAATCCGTTCAGTCGTTTTTGCGTGATTGATTAAGTAATAAACATCCAAACATCTAACATCCAAACTGTCTCATTTAGAATATTAATTAATGTACAGTCAGCAGCACATGAGGTTATACAAAACTGTCAAAAATCTGTAATTAATTTTATACCTCAATAGCTTTGTATTTAAGTATAAAATTGATTGAATATCATTACGCTGTCGTGGAAGACCAGCGTGCAGTTGACCGTACTTAGTAGGAATAGTAAGATATCAAAGCTCATACATTCATAATAAAGTAAGGCGATAGACGAACATCGTCCGTTTACCGTGATTCTTTTATAAAGTAATAGGCCCTCTGATTATGCGCGCGTAAATGACGCACACGCGCGTGCACGTGGCCTTGCCTGCGCGTGCGCTGCGTCTTAGACAACTTTGTAGCCGTTTAGATCGCGCAAGATTATGTAACTCATATAAGATGGTTATCGATACTTCTATATCTTTTCTCGCGTTTAATTAATTAAAGGACATCAACAACAGTAATTAAGTTGATTTTTATAACCTCTATAAAATTCGAGTAACTTAGCCAAATATACTGAGATGAGAAGTCATTACTTTATGTACAAAGTATTTACCTACATTATTAACTTCTATAGAGATAGCAATGCATTTTAGTATGTTTCATTCAGTAGATTTTCTGACGTTTAGCATTAATTCGAAATTACTTATATCATTAAATACGTCTTTTAAACTTGTTTAAATGTTTTCATATTTAATCAATTTATTAAGACGCACATTTTAAAATTCAAATGGAGCAATAGGGGTCGAATAAATCTTTCACTTTACAACATAAGTAATGAAGTGTTTCTGATGAATTTTAAATATATGTGGGCTTATTTAACTAATAAATTAATATAAAACCACGTTTCGTTACACAAGTTTTCATATTAAAGTGAGCTCATAGAATTTCTATCGACTTCTGAGGAAATAATTTTTTTATTTGTTTGTGTATCTTACCAGTAGGTACGTACCTACCTATCCTTACTAATATTATAAATGCGAAAGTCCGTTTGTTTGTTTGTTTGTTACGCCTTCACGTCCTAACTACTGAACCGATCATCATGAAATTTTGCATACACGTTGTCAGGGGTACAGAGAAGGACGTAGGGTACCTTTCATCCCGAAAAAAGTATAGTTCCCGAGGGATAGCAAAAAAACATTTCCACGCAGACGAAGTCGCGGGCGGCCACTAGTAGTTAATATGTATTTAGATTACTAGTTAATAATGACACGTGCAATGTCAATAAGTCAAACCATTTTAACTGAACTGGAAAATACCCACTTACCATTGCTAATTTATTTTTTCTTTAGATTGTTTTATTGAACTGCCATTTTTCTAATTTTTGTTTATGATTTGTCATTCGAATTCAAATTATAAGTTACAAAGCAGCATAACTAAGTATACAAATTATACATTTTGACCGCATTTATTGCTTAGCAACTACCAATTCTCCAACAAAACCGCACGTAAGTCAGTGATTTAAATAAAACTACTGGCGCACGTATTTTCAATCGTTTACGTACAAATAATTATATAAATAGCCATTATCGCTTACAACGTAGGTTCGCATTGCGAAATATGTGTTTTCCTCAACCTCAAACTTTATGGTCACGTACAGACGAGCCGGGCCGGGCCTAACGCAGTTCGGCCTACGTGACTCTACCATCGTCGTATTGCTAAACCTATTAATATTGATAAACAAACAACATAACTAAATATCGGAACAGATATTCAGTCTGAGGGTTAGTTCATATTGGGTAACTTTGATAACAACACAATTATGTCATCTACAAAAAATAAATTTCTTACTGTTAGATATAACGTGTTACAAAAAAACCCTAGCCGAATATGGTAGATAGAAACCATCAAATGAAAAATGTTTACTAACTTTTACTATAGGGTGTTTGGTAATAGCCTTATAAAGCCGAATATGGTGGATAGGGACCATCAAACTGAACAACTTTTACTATGGGACCAACTCTGAAATCTCTAAAAAAAATCAGCTGTTTCATACAAAAATTAATAACGAAAATATCAAAATGTATGAAACAGCTGATTTTTTTTTCGCGATTTCAGAGTTGGTCCCATAGTAAAAGTTGTTCAGTTTGATGGTCCCTATCCACCATATTCGGCTTTATAAGGCTTTTACCAAACACCCTGTATAAGACCAACTCTGAAATCGCGAAAATAATCAGCTGTTTCAATAATTTTGATATTTTCATTATTAATTACTAGCGACACGCCCTCGCTTCGCTTCGGTGTATTATGGAATTTGACACCATGTTTAATACATATAAAGCTATCTCTTGAACCACTCTACCTATTAAAAAACACCGCATTAAAATCCGTTGCGTAGTTTTAAAGATTTAAGCATACATACATAGGGATATAGGGACAGAGAAGGCGACTTTGTTTTATACTATGTAGTGATTGTATGAAACATCTGATATATTTATTCACGATTTCAGAGTTAGTCCCATAGTAAAAGTTGTTCAATTTGATGACTCCTATCTACCATATTTGACTTAAGGGGTTTTTTGTAAAACGTTGTATACTCTTTCAATGATTAACTGGAAACATATAAAGATTTTTTACTTAATTATTGATTATTGACATCAAAAATAAATATAGATTACTGCGGTAAAATTGTGGTTTTACATGTTGTATTTTTATTTCATGATTTTCTTGAATTTTTAAAAAATATTAGCTGTTTTTCATTAAAACCAATTGTATTTTAAATTCTTCCCATATACGAATATTATTTTCCATGAAAGAATCTAAAAATAAACCTTCTTAAATGGCAGGATAGACCAAACGCTTACCTACGCCATTGGATCATCCAACTTTTTAATAGAATCAAAATGTAGTACTTAACTATAAAATTTGTATTATAGCACAGAATTAATATAGTACTTATAGACCGAGTGTGACTCACTGTGGCTGTTACTTTGCGAACGTGTGAAAAATCAACGACAATCCTGAGTCATAGTACATTGAATCTTTAAATTACTTTATGTAACCTACGCTACCGAAATAACCACAAACGTAGTACCAACATTTGTATTTCTTATACGAGTACATGTAACCCATGTAACAGTCTGAACAAACCGCAATAAAATCTGACGCATATACCTTAGTTTGCGTTGTCACGATTTGGAATACCTCCTTTCAGCACGTTCCAGCTGACTCAATTATTGCTTATAAAATTGTTACTAAGGTGAGTGAGCACATAGGTACTGCTCAAAAATAAAAAATAAATAATAATAATAGCTTTATTGCACACGACAAAAACAAAAACAGAAAGAAACAAAAAAAAGGCTAAAGAAAACATATAAAAGGTGGCCTTATTGCTAAATAGCAATCTCTTCCAGGAAACCTTGGGTGAAAGAAAAATAGATAAATAGAAATAAGGGAATGGGTCCAAATTGAAGAAAAACGCAGTGTGCAGTGAGAAGATGTAGTGCGAAATGAGAATTTTTTTTTAAGATAATATAGGGAAGTGGGTAAAAAAAGAATAGAATAGAGAAGCGTAAGAGTGTGTAAATCCCTGCGCCGGCGAATGGCTTAAAAAATTATGTAGTTACATCACAGAAACATCATTTTTTCTGTGGGAAACATTATAATACTTAGGACCATTACCGCTGAAGTCTACTAAAGTTTTATTTTTAACTGCCTTGGGTGGCTTATTAAATAAATCTGTAAAATGACAGAAAATCACAATACACTGAACAAAGTAGCGTTCTCGTTGTCTAGCAGTTGTTCAAAGCTGGTATCATAGAATCTATGATGTATCTATGACATAGATGGTGAATTGGTGTCTCAGATACTGCATTTCCAATTATCATACATAACCTTAGTTTTTAACGTATGACTAATTTGTGCTCACATTTTCTAGACGCCTCGTTCCCATTCGCGTGTCTTGTCTGCGCCTTAAAGTGGTTATACTATCGAAAGTGGCGCCCTCAGAGGTTTTTATTTAATAAGTTGTTAATAGAAAATGATTTAAAAAACTTTACCTACGTGGAATTTTAAGGGCTCATAGTATTTTTAGAAGGTAACACTATATTCCCTCATATTCATTCGAAGAAGTAGATAGCAAATGTGTCAAAAACGGCCAATTTCAGCAGTTTTGCTATCTACTTCTAGCAGTGACTACGAGGGAATGTAATGACACCGTTTAAAAATACTAGACTATGGGCCTTAAAAATGTTATTTAAAGTTTTATTAAAATTGTGTATTAGAATCACAATATTAAATAAAATTCACCGCGGCGCCACTTTCGGTAAGGCAAACGCCTTAAAGTTTTCATGGTAAAAACTAACCGTGTTATTACATGGCGGCTGTACAGTGTTAGCGCTATCGCACACGGGCAACTTTTGTCTCCGCAACTTTTTTGTCTCTTACGTGATTTGTATGAAAAGTTGCAGACGACCGTGTCGCTTCGTGTGCGCGCTTCCATATAAACCCGTGGGCTTGATGTGAGAGACAAAACAGTTGCTGGGTTTTGCATGATTTACGTGACTAACACGGCACGTGTACCAGCCTCGACAATCGGCGTTACCACTCCCTCTGCCACGAAGTGCAAGTTAGGGTTGAATATGGCTTCACACTTTTGGTTTTTCAGTAATGTAACTTTTGTAAAGTAAATACTTAATTTAAGGTTTGTCTGAAAAATACAATAATATGTTCTTCTTGTCAGTTATAAAAGTCTTGAATGGGTGATAGAAATACATTGGCGATTCAAATATAAATAATTAAAATGACTGTAACTTAATATTTTTTTGAAAGATTATTTTGACTTTGACAATAAATGGTAAACCATTACCTAAAGGTCTATCACAGTGTATTTTTCATAACTTACAATATAAAAGTATCTGCATATTTTTGAAAATACAGAGTTAGTGTGAAAAACACTTTCAACCCTATGCGGACTCGTGCCGTGATGTGGCCCCGCGCGCGTGCCCTTAGACAGACCAATAGGGCTGTCGCCGACACGGTACAGCAGACACTTGAAATTATTTCATATAAAAGAGGTTGATAAAGTTTTAAGCAAATAATGTACAGTTTTAATAGAAAACGTTAACAGAAGGTAAGTAATGTAAGACACTGTATTACCACGATTACCAGCTCAGCAATCAGCGCTGCCTGGCCCTCGGCCATGAAGAATCGACTCGTGCCGTGTTGTGAACTTGTGATCCCACGCGCGTGCCCTTAATGGCGTACTCTATTGGTACTGACCCCAATAGGGTTGTCGGTAACACATACCTATATTGGAGGAAGGTGCGGTAACACGATTTTTTTAACAAACACACAATATTTTTATATAAAAGAGGCTCATGAAGTTTCAAGTACTTACTAACTATACTTATATGTTAACTTTAACATAAGATTTGCAAAACCAATGACATGTAAGTCACCTATTCTACCTATAAAAAACTCATGCAATAATTAAAATTAGTTTACCAGTTTCATCCTTTTTTTATATGTTGCACATTTGACGATTTGACTCATACAAATTAATGTGCTTATCCACTGCTAATGTGTCCATTAAATTAAGTGGTTAACAGTTTGATTTTACGTAAAATCACGTAGCAAAATGGACAAATCCGGTCTACTCATGATTTTTGAGCAATTAGGTAATAAAATAAATTATAACAAGCATATTTATTGTAATAGAATCATCACTTTCAGGATAAATACAATGCGATTAATCTGACAATGACGGTGGTCCTCGGCAACTTCACTCGAGCAAACCGAGTTCAAACGCACAAATTAAAATATACCAATTGCGACAAGCGCTCTATGAAGTTGGTTATCGTGCACGTGTCAGATAAATCGCATTGTATATTGATCTCTAAGGGTTTTTTATTTCCTAGTTCTCTTAGTTCGTAATAGGTACCATGGGCAACAGCGTCTCTTAACCACTGCTAAGGTTAAAATCGCTTGCACGCCGCGCCCGCTGTCACATACGTTTAGTTCGAGCAGGGGCGATACGCGCATTTTATTGGAAACTGGTTAAGCGACGCTGTTGCCCATAGTACCTATAATAACATAATATTTGATGCTCACATCAAAATATAAACATTTAGGGCCGATTATTCTAGCATTAATAAAACAGTTCGTTCTAGAATAAGCAGCCCTAATGATACGTTACGCTACATATCGTACACTTCTAACAAGTTGCAGTCAATAACAAACCTTAAAACAACGCAGACAATTTCTTTTATTGTGTGCAGTAAATCGAAGGTTTGTTCTGACGCTAAAACAATTTAGATGTTAATTCTAACCGCAGTATCATTAGACACGTTATCGTCATCCAGCCCACATCCTTCCTTGTTCACTGTATCTCTGTGTATTTCAGTTATTTCCGTCATTATTACTGGTTTGAGTTTGATAATATTTCGAATTCGATGCTGATGCGGTGACTTTTTGAAGTGAAAACTAGCGGCGTTGTATACTTTTTTGTAATGGAGAAAAAAATTTAAACTTGCGTCAGTCCGGGTCACGTGACCCTGATCGAAAATTCGTAAGACGGATGTAGCGCAGACAGCCGGCGGCGGAAGTATCCCCCTCTCTTTTTACGGGGCGCGGCGAAAATTGCGGCGCGTCATTTCAAGACGTAAAGACTTGTGTCACCGTAGCAACGCGCGAATTTTTTAATTCAATGTCAAGCTATGGATAAGACCTTCGTACAATACTGTTCTGTATTCGTAAATTCAAATGCAGAGTTAATTCGTAAGACGGCAATTCGTGCAAAATTATTCCCTAACCATTCCAAAATATAAAAAATGCACAATGTTAATATTCAAGTTTTCACTTCTGCCGGCACTCCCGGAGTGCAACCCGAATTTTTTTATTCACTCTAACTTGTATCATTATAGAGAAGCGCTTGACTTCACCTTACCTAATAACTTAAAGGCTTAAAATGTTAACGCACTTCGAAGAGAGTCCTCAGTTCTTGGTCCTATAGCATCTTCCCATCTTTTTATAGTGTCCTTTTCTAGAAAATCAGTGATACGCTTACTTCCAGCGACTCAGTTTTATCGTTTTAACAGTAAAATGAAGAATTTTTAGTATATAATAAACTGCTAAGTATATTTAGCAGTAAGTGTTAAAGGGTGTCCCAGAAGTAAAGAGACTATATTCAATGTTCATACTGGTTACAAAAAAAGTTAAGGAAGAAGGGAAAAGTTATCATCTTAAACACGGGTAACTAATTTGTGCAAATAGTGGGGTTTTACAAATTTCTGCTTATCTTTCGAAACTGAAACGAGACAATCAAGAATCATTTGCTCAATGATGTTATTCATAACTATTGACGTAATGAGAAATCGGCGACAGTTCATAATTTTATTCAATAAGAAGTTACAAGAATAAGTATAATCATAATACCTTATGTAGAAACGAGTGAGACTAATTTTAAAAAGATTTCGGAAAGGTGATGTACAATAGCAACTAATCGAAATATGAATACGGGAAAAAAGGTTTTTGTGGAGGCACCTTCGACATTAGTGAGGATTACGGTGGATATAGGAAACATATCTTAATCAAATGTGGATTTAACCGTGTGTGTGAAATTAACCACCCCCAAATAAATAAAAGATCAGGGAGCGCGTCAAAAGACAAGTTGCCAATCACGTTCACTCAAAATTTGCAATTTTTAAATGTCGAATTTATTCTAATCTTAATGCTTATGTTCCTTTTAGCTCAAGGTATCAATAAGTTTTGGGTATCGTCTAAAAAGTAATGAAAAAAGTATGCAGAAAAATCAAAAACATTGATATTTTTCAAACATATATCGGTGAGATTAACCAAAAGAGGTAGCCGCAGCTTCAAGAAAAGCTGAAAAGCAGATAAGCCGAGATTAATTTTAGAAAAATCGGCTGCAAAGTCATCGATCGAGCAAATTTAATTTAGATTGATAAAATTCAATTCATTTAACGTTAATTTGTATATTAAACTGAACTGTTTTCATTTAATTTATTGTACAAAGAATAATAATTTATTTGATCTCTTTACTTCTGGGACACCCCAGTATTTGTAAAACACCAGCAACTCGCAGGAGTAGTTTGCTAACACCATAAACAACATTTGTTCTACGACTTTTCCGAAAAAGGACAAAAAAAACGACTTTTCAGACTGAACTCGATCAGCTGTTCGAAAAGACGAAAATCACATCCGTCAATGTTTAATCATACTCAAAAATATTCAGTGACTTGACTACAGATACGAATTTTAATTTTCAAGAATTATAACAGTTGAGCGTAAACGTAAACAGAAAATATTTCCAAACATTTCGTCAAATTGATTTTAGTGCAAAGTTTGAATCACCTGCGTCATATTATAACGAACTCATCTCATTCTTGCGGAGTCATTCAATAATAGTAAAAAAGACAATTCCACCGACATGACTAAGTTACGGTCCCACTGCCACTTTATTTTATGTAACTGCTCCTATGGACCTCTAAGTTCTTTGAATCAGCTAAATCTTAAGACGGATCTCACACTGTCATGTATATCACGCATCACGCTGTATCACGTGTATTTGCTACGTAGAGTGTCAAGTTTGTAGGTATAGGCACAGAATAACTAATAGCACAAGTGTATAGGCATCACGCATGGTGTGTATATGTACTATGCGTGCCAAATAAGAATAGTATCGACAACTTCACGTCACTGGTCAATTTTGTACTGCCAGCGAAAAATCCAATGATCGTTTGCCATGCTGATTGATGCCAGCAAAAATAAAAATCATAGTTTTATATATTTTGTTTCTTTTTATGGACATTCTATACATTATGAAGTTATCAATTCTACCAAGCAATAACAAAATTGTCCAGTGCCGTGAAGTTGTCGATACTATTCTTATTTGGCGCGCATAGTAAAGTAATACACCAACAACGAGTCAACGACATTTGTAGCAGTTGACCTCACAAAATGTCTATTTTTAACCGACTTCAAAAAAGGAGGAGGTTATCAAGTCGACTGTATGTTTTTTTATGTATGTTTTACCATAACTTCGTCAGTTGTTAACCGATTTATAGAATTCTTTTTTTTATCTCAAAGAACACAGCTCGTGTGTGGTACCATAATTTTTTTTTAGAAATCGGGCTGGTAGGTTTTTCATAATCCTGAAAAATATCGATTATTTAGCTTGCCATCACACGTGTTTTTACGGATTTTCGGACATAACATCTTTATTAATGAACCGATTCTTAAATACTATATTATTATTACATATTACCATTTTTTCTTGTGTCAAAAAATATTAGGTACCTACCTACGTCACGTTAACGTTTTGTTACGTTATTCAGTGTTGAGGTCAACATTTTTTCTTTATTTACTCTTTTCTTACATCTACTTGACAGAATTCTGCGTGACGTAGCGTGATATATGGCAGTACTATTGTGATCCGTCCCAAACTCGGGTTTTCCTCCTTTCCCGGAACATCAATGGAAACTGTTCTTAGACAGCATTAGGTCCGCGGACTTACCTGATAACATCTTGCCGGATCTAAGAAATGACCGCAAGAAAACCTGCTCCGCGGCGGTTTGTAAATGCTAATTGGATGACGTGATTGAGAAATGCGACGGTGATAATAGCGATCTACGCGCTTACGTTGACGTCATGTGTAAAATTTGCCGGTACCACGAACTCTGTTGTGAGAAAAAATTACAATACAATAATGATTTTGTAGTAGAATGAATACTAATACTAAATAATAACAGAAATTCATAGGTATACAAATATTTAACAACCATGACTCATGTATGACTGTTGGCCTATCTGAAATTCATAAGTACGAATATCGTGGTCATAGTTTTATATAGTTAGAGCATCTTTAACCATCATAATAATTGATGTAATTGAAGAAAGTCGTCTTTTCAAAAGATTAAGAGCAAAAAGAATCGTGTTATGAGTGTTAACAATATTTCAAAGTAAATCTTAAACGACATTGAGGTATCAGTACAGTATAAGTAAATAAGTATTTCGAGTGTTTTGTAAGTATATAGTTACTGCGGCTATTCTCGAACGTTTGTTTCAATAAAAACATAGTAGGGGATATTTGTATCGAATCAGCGATGGAACATTATGATGCAGTTTTTTATCTCGTGAATCAGCAATGATTATAATTCACCCTCGATTTTATTTTGTGAACTTAAAAACGGCGCTATTAAAATGCTAATGGTCTGGGATTTTCGAACATAAGCTCATATGAATTTGTTTATGATATGAGATGTTTTGATGATATTTATGGAAAAAGAAAATAATAAGGTAAATAAAATACAAAAATAGGTAACCTACTTAAAAGCTTTGAAGTAAATCTTGGATATTTTTGTCACGAATATCTTGTCTTATTTTGTTAGTAATATGAGCCACATTTGTATTTATTTTATTTTCAGGTAGCCAATGTTTTCTTGCCATAAACCGATTTTGGCGTTACAATGGTCTCGATACCTAATCCCACGGTCATTTGTGTTCATTCGGCGTCTCCGTAAATATTGTTCTAGCTGCCGCTCGCTCGGCGGCACCAAAGACGACATGTTCGTCGCCAACGTGGCGCCAACATTTGCAACCCTCGCCAAATATTTGAGAGCTCACCACTTGACTAATGACTTACATATGCACGCCATTTTTTTCTTCACATCTTTTGCCGCCGGGAAAATAACGGATCCAAAAATCTTGTAAAAAGTCTGCACAATGCAACCTGATGTTATAAAATAACTGTCGATCGTTAAAGATAATAAAACAGGTTTTCTTCTTTGCTAGCTTTATCTTGTCGGCATCTAAGTAAAGCCACTCGAGCGCACAATGGCTAGAGACAATACATCATTCGTACACGTGGTTGTATTTTTCACAGAGCTGATAAACAATGGTGATGAAGGTCCGTGGCAGGTACTGAGCAAGTGCGGAGACAATGGCGCTACGCTTGAGACAGTGCACTCCCTGTGGACAGATTACGGCGCCAATTTTTTCGACACTTGACTGGGATTATAGGAGGTGTCGGGACAAACGAGAAACGTCTGTCTTTTGTCAAGTACTCAAGTGTTTGAGGACGGGACACTTGAAGCTAATGACACGTCCCTAAAATAGAAATGCACTGGCTCAGCTGGTGGCATGCGTGTGGTGGTAAGTTGCAAAAAAGATCATTTGCAGAAGCAGATTATTTGAGCAGATATTTTTAAAAATACATAACTTCATCGTGGTTGCTAGCATAGCTTTCTTTTTATATTAACTTAGATTATTTATTTTTATCGCTACTTACAATAGTGGTAACAAAAGAAACAATCATACTTTGCGCACGAGTTGAGATATTATACGCATTGTTATATTACTAATTCAGTAATGGACTACCGGATTTATTTTGAATCAACAATACCTTAAATATATCGAAATGCGCAGGAGCGCGTAACTGTTGTAAATTTCGCGAAAGAGAATTATGGGATTTCCATTCTACAGAGCATGCGCTATACAATTCCTAAGGAGTGTCGGCCCACTACAGAAAATTATTACAAAGGCCCATGAAATTGCCAATGTATCCGGTGTTATCCTCAAACGAGAAAGGTTTTTTTCTTGTTTTGTATAACTGTTCGTTACTTCCAAGAATGTTGTAAACCCCTTCTTGAAGTGCAAAGTATCCACGTGCTTTTGCCGACAAACGAATATTGGGGTCTATTCTCATTAAACCAAAAGGCGTTAGACATTAAAATGAAATTTAAAAGGTCTGAGTGGCTTTTCAATGGGCAATGATTTTACGATTTCTATACTTATATTTTATAGCACTCGGACCTTAATTTTATGGTCCATTTTATTATTATTTGGCATTAAGAGTTTTACAGTCGTTTGTGGTGTCACCGATTTTATGGTGGTCTGGCGATTATCACGCATAGATAGTGAATTAATGGTGTTTATGTTAACAACCCATGTCTAGAACCTTTTAGCATACTGAGTGGCCTCTTGTAGTGAGAAATCGCTTTTATGTGCCTGTTAAGTATGCGAAAGATAAAAGCTTCTCAAGATACATATCTTTCCTGGATATTTATGAAAACCTGAAGCTTTCATGTGAATATGAGCCGCAATTTCATAGAACCGTTAAAACAATTTATTATTAGCAGACCCCGGATTTGCGGTAGCACAAATAAAATGACGTTTAATAGTGCGTGGACAACTTGATTATCTATTTGTGTAATTTATCGATAAAAAAATTATAATAATGTAACCTAGACTTACTGTCGGAAATAGTAGAAATTACCTACCTACATTAAGAAAAGTGAAAATCGTGAAATGTATAAATAATAAAATTCACTGCAGTTTTTCTTGATGCAAAGATAGCAAAGTCAAAGTGAGTGAAGCAGAATGTCAAATTTTTAAAAAATACATCCTCCTTGGTAAAATACAAAAAATAAATACAGACGCGATCAAAGAAGTTCCACTTCAAAAATATTTTCAAAACATCGATACATAAAAACATTTACGATAATTTGGTAATCACTAGCAAGTTTGTATTCCTGCCACCGCAAATCCGGCCTTTAATTATTAGTGTTTAGATAATCTGACACGTTGAAAATGTTATGGTTTAGAATTTTATATAACTGCACAATTACTTTGTGTACCTACTAGAAGTCATTCTTAAGAATTTTTAAGTATTTAAATAGGGTACCTTAATAATTGAAGAGATTGTTCCAAACCTGTTTATCATACTTTGTAAGATACAGCACATTATTATTTATAATTCCTCCCTCATATAATTAACTAGTTTTTATAACCGAACATTCCAGATGGAATTTATAGGCATTCTTTAATGTTTATAAGCTCGACACCTATCATTTGCATGAGAGCTCACTTCCAGTAGCTTCCATACGTTTTACTGATTCATATCTCTGTAATGACAGGTTACCACGGTGTAGATGCGCCTTAAAGTGTAAAAGATTTGTGATAAAGTATTTTTGGTAATTATTAGAATTGCAATTAAAATATTTTCTTGTTGTTTATTTATTTTTTGAGTCATTATAAGATTTACGCGCGTGTTTAAAATTCTTTTATTACCAATACTTACCTAACAAAGTTCTATTGAAACTTTCATGATTTTTTAATTTTTGATTTGTGTTTGGAGCAGCTGTTTGTCGAAATATATTAAAACTATTTCATAAATTATTATACTAAACAATAACTATGATTTAATAAATTTTAAAATAAAAATAGCTATCCAAAAACGATAAATAAAATAAAATAAAATAATTTTTTTGCTTTAGTAGATCATTTTTTGAGAACAGAATTTGATCCCAGAAAATCAATTCCAAAAACAACAACCTTATAAGACATTGATTCTTTGAAATTAAAAGTCTTGAACGTTATGGTTCTTTTATTTCTTTACGTATATTTCTTAATATTGATAAATTAACCATAATGAGATTCTGATCCATAAGAAGAACTAGTTTATGCATAATTTTATTCGGGGATTGCTTCCTCTATTTGGAGTTGACAAACCTACCGAGTAACCTCTACTGGTAAACGCATTTACATAGGTGTCATTCGATTAAGAATGCCAGTTTGTCGTCCAATTATTTTTTATTGATAACTCCCACGTTAATTCGTAATAACAAGTACATTGACATTGGCGAATCAAGAAGGTTTTGTTGTTTTACGTAGCTTGCTTCTAGGTGACCACTGCATAATCACGGCCACTACTTCTTTAGGTAATCTGTGCCATGGCCCCAAATGAGACAATACGTCAGAAAATAATAATGAAACAACTGAATTTGAAAACAGTCTACTGTGTATCCGAACTCTTTTGTTTTATTATATGAAAGGAAACATTAATTTCAAATTGATTCGAATGATCTATGATTTGATGCTGTAACGTTCGTACTCCAATGATTAGCATCAAAACTGGTCATTTATCACTTTTTTATTCCGTTGCTGCTGCCTCTAGCATTTTGATTATATTTAAGTAATGTATAGAATCATGATTGGGATGGAATAGTATTTACCATTACCGGTAGAAATAATTGAAAACGTGCGAATAACAGGTTAAGTGCTGAGATTAGAAGTTACATCGATTTCAAGTCTACAACTTTGAAAAGCTACAAATATTTTGATTTTTGGTTCTTTCGTTGGATGATGAAGATTTTTGGTAATACATATCTATGTGCAAGGGGTGTTATACCGGTTTTTTGAGATAATATAGACACTTTTGTAGTGAAAATGAAACTCTAAACCCTCTAAACTTACAAAATATGTGAGAGGAAATATTATTGATTGTGTTTGTTCAACAAAATAAATTAGCTAACAGCAATAGGGAGCGAGGGGATAGTTGTAACAGGGGTAAGTAGTAACAGGGCTTGTTCACTAAGAACTTAAACTTATTAATGTCTTTCTATGACTCAATCTTACCGTTATACCGCGCCCCACCACGACATCACACGCAATGTATGTACCGCCAGATGGGGCACTGAGTGAATATGTACAAGTGCTTCATTGTTGCCAGGTAACGTATATTTTTACTTTCGTAAAATTTTGGTTAGCTTTACAATTATCGACTAATTGGAGCTTTTTGTATTTTATATGGTGTTAAAATTTAATTGTTGAAACTGTTGTATCACAGTTTTCAAGATTACTAAGTCGATTATTTAATCGAACTATTTAGTTATCGTGATAAATATTAATTACCTTGGGGCTAATTGTAACAAAATCTTGGGGTTTGTTGTAACATGTTACAACTTGCCCCCATAGGGGCATGTTACATTATCATGTCTATGGTCATTGAATATAGTCTGTGTATACTGTCGATAAGTGTTGGTCACGTAATAAAATGAAGTCTCAATTTTCAAAATGAATTTTATTTAAATCGCCATCCTGATGAGCTGAATAAGGATATAACATGTTGTTGCCAGGTAACGTATATTTTTACTTTCGTAAAATTTTGGTTAGCTTTACAATTATCGACTAATTGGAGCTTTTGTATTTTATATGGTGTTAAAATTTAATTGTTGAAACTGTTGTATCACAGTTTTCAAGATTACTAAGTCGATTATTTAATCGAACTATTTAGTTATCGTGATAAATATTAATTACCTTGGGGCTAATTGTAACAAAATCTTGGGGTTTGTTGTAACATGTTACAACTTGCCCCCATATTGTTGTATGATACGGTTATTATGTGTATACATTACATTTACCTAACTTGTTTGTGTCAAAAGAGATACTTTTTTTGTATCAAATGAAACTCAGATGAAGTCTAAATTCATTTATTTAGAAACATAATGAAAGGCTTATTATTGTAAGATGTAAGGTGGAAGTAAGAGGTAATTATGAGACTTAATTTGAAGGTTTATAACATCTTACTGTGATTTAAAGTACCATGTGTTAATATCTAAATACCTATAATAGTATTAAAGTATAAAATAAGATAAAATCTAATATTTCCAATTTGTTGATATAGAAAATTTATATTTATTAATGATAAAAAGCATATTAAGGAAATACCTAGTTATTTTTTGTTGAAAATAAGGAAAAATGGTTCAAGTTGTGAAACAAATAAGTTATTGAAGGTGTTACATTCTCGTTTTTAGGGTTCCGTACCCAAAGGGTAAAAACGGGACCCTATTACTAAGACTCCGCTGTCCGTCTGTCTGTCTGTCTGTCTGTCTGTCACCAGGCTGTATCTCATGAACCATGATAGCTAGAAAGTTGAAATTTTCACAGATAATGTATTTCTGTTGTCGCTATAACAACAAATACTAAAAACAGAATGAAATTAATATTTAAGGGGGGCTCCCATACAACAAACGTGATTTTTTTGGCATTTTTTGCTCGATATTAATAACGACAACAGGTAGACAGTTGAAATTTTCACAGATGATGTATTTTTATTGCCTCTATAACAACAATTTTGGTACGCAACCCTTCGTGCGCGAGTCCGACTCGCACTTGGCCGGTTTTTTATTTATTACTGTTACTACTTGCTCCAATAGATGTTACAACAAACCCCAAACACGGGGTAAGTTGTAACACCGCTCTGTTTTCAGTAAAAATGTAATTGTGAAAGAGTTACCTGTAGATTTGATATTTTTTCAATTTGACATAATAGAAGAATAGTTAGAGTATCAATCAATCAATGTTTAGTTGGTGGTAATTTAATCAATATATCTCAAGATATATATATTTTTGTAAAAATTGTTACAACAAGCCCTTCGCTCTAAGTACTTACTACTTTTTAGCTTCATAGACTTAAGATAAAATGTCGAAGCAGGCCGAGCGGCTATTAATCTATAATTATTTTGACGTGATCTCCACCTTCCGACAAAGGCTAATCTCTCAATATCTCTAATGACTTCAGATATTACGATACAAGCCTGTATTTTTTACGGAAGCTTATAAAGCAATACTTGGTCGACGTTACTTAATAGCTCCTCCAATATAGGTTGTTCTTTTTTTATTTTTTTTAAGGTTCATCAGTTGCTATCAAATTACCTACTTTTAATTCAAGTTTAAAATTACAATAAAGTTTATTTATTGTTACGATTTTCCCTCTTACGTTTATTTATTTAGGTAAGTTAGTGACTAATTAATAAACCATAATATTATACTTTAATTCTATTAGGGTAGCCATACAACACATTAATTGTTGATTTCGGTTTGCGTGTCTTCAGAGGATCATTGGTCACACACACACTAAGTTAAAATTTAAACTTAAGTCCTGAAGCCAAATGAAATTGTTAATGATGGTAATTATTTGCGTATTAATGAACCGCGTCATTATAAGTATAGGACGAGCAACTTCGGCATCAGTCTCAGGAGGCGTTCCTTGTCCAGTTAGGGTTACCTACCATACGTCCGGATTTGTTCAGACTTTGTCAACCTTTTTTATTTATCCGGACTTTTTATTTCATATACGAGGATTTTTTTATTTTGATAGCTTTTTTCAATAACAAAAAAAATCTATTTGTTTGTTACTGGAAAGAGATATATGTGTGTAGTTCTTTAACCGACTTAAAAAAGGAAGTTTTCAGTTTGACCCGTATGTATGTATGTTTCTTCGCGATTATCTCACGTTTGGCTGAGCCGATTTTACTACCTAAATAATTTACCTACAAGGTACCTACACTAAAAAGAAAAAAAGAAAAAATAAAAAGCTGGAGTACCTACAAATTCCTTTTTTTATTCTAAAAGCCCCACCCGACTTCAATAGACGTGTTTTATTATTACGAATATTATTTCTTGCTTTTTAGAGGTAGGTTTTTTGAAGTCGGTTTTTTGTTTTTTTTTTAAACAATTTTTTCATATCTTTAAGCGGTAAAAAATTTGCTTGGATTTTCTAATGTTTTAACCCCGGTTTGGTTTTTTTTATCTATTTCATCTCTAAAAGATACAATAGTCGTGATTTGTGTAAAAAAATAGTAAATATTGGATCTAAAAAATTTCAAAAGAGGGGTAATAAATAGTACAAAATCCAAGCTATTTTTTACCGCCTAAGGATATAAGAAAATCTTAAATGGTCGTGGCAGGAAGTACAACTATTGTACTTAACTGTTGTACGTACTGTAAGAATGCTTACAGAAAGAAGGCTGTTACAGCCCGAAGTCCATAATGGTAACCCTATGTCCAGTAGGTTTCGTATCTTGATTGCTTGATTTGACTTGACTGCGGGCAATAATTGTTCTGCTACTGATTATACCTACTGAGCTGTAACAAAATGTCACTATTAAAAGTTCGTTGGTCGAAAGGATGTTGAAAATAATATTTAGAGTTGGTGGTTCCAGCCAGATCCATAAATTGTATCTGGATTAAATTGTGTATTGCAGCCCTTAATCAAAATACATCGGCCATGATATTCGCAAAGTGCTTGATAATGGAAGCTTATTATTTATACATTGTAATATTGAGAAATCAAATATAACTTTAAGCTAAATTCCACTTGTTTGCTCTCAGTATTTCGATCTTTAAAAGTAAAAGTAAAGATCGAAATTAAATTTAAAAAAAAGAGCTTTATAATCACTTAAGTTTAAGTGATTATAAAGCTCTTCTAAAAAGTTATAAAGATTCAGATAATTGGGGGGCACGGGAGTGCCCCCGCCAAGACGAGGAGGCCAATCAGGAGGGCACTGCCTACCTTTTCTCGAAGCGCTTCGTCGTTTTTTTGAACCCTCATATCTTGGGTTTGGAGTATACTAGATAAACAAAATTCTCGGAATTTGATATCAGTAGTAGACTTATTAAATATATAAAGTTTGAATTGTATAGCTTTTATAATATAGATTTTATTGATATCTAAAAAACTTCGATTTCGTCACTGACTCACTCATGATCATCAAAATTCAAAGGGTACTTCCAGAAGTCCTAGAAAGCTGAAATTTGGTATGCTTACATACCAAATTTCAGCTTTAGGTAGGCCACAAACAACAAAAAAATTATGAAATTGGACTTTAACCCCCCAACCGCTTAATCCTCATAACTTGGGTTTGGATTATACCAGAAGCACAAAATTCTCAGGATATGGTAATGAAAAAAAAGTAATCATAAAAAAGATATTGTGTTCATTTCAAAACTACTTCTTTCATGGCGCAAAACTCGTGCAGACTCTATTTTGTTCTTTGCACTGTCACATTCTGCGTTAAAGAGTAAAATAATATCACAGCATAAATGAATTAGTTTTACCACATAATAAAATAAATAACAGTACAAGTACGCTGGTTGATGTTGATCGAATTTTACACGATTTTAGACCACAATTCTGACTCCACCTTGCTTTATCGGTTTATGGATAGGTAGTTACTTACAAAAAGAAGTGAAATCTCACCAAAATCATTTCATGAATAATTTTGCCAAGACCTCGAACTGTCAAAAAGTTATCAGACCTCATGTAGAGCCAAGCTTCTAACTCTACGCGCCCTAACTCTGCAAGCCCTAACTTCAAAAACTCTACACTTTAGTTAAAATATGTGGCTTGGCCGTTTCGTTACTACAAGAACTATTGTTTATTAGAAAGGTTTCCATGTAGCGAAATGGCCAAGCCACATATTTCAACCAAGGTGTAGAGTTTTTGAAGTTAGGGCTTGCAGAGTTAGGGCGCGTAGAGTTAGAAGCTTGGCTCTACATGAGGTCTGATAACTTTTTGACAGTTCGAGGTCTTGGCAACATTATTCATGAAATGATTTTGGTGGGATAAAGATTGTATATAACACCAAGTGACTATACCAACTTAGATAATAATAAAATATTTGTGTTATTTTACCATCACAAATAATAAAATTAAGTCTAGACGCAACTTGGCAACTAATCTACAACATGAGGGGCTTCTATATTTGTGAGGAACTGCTGCCTGAAATAGGTTTCAGAGATAGAAAACCGTGCCACCAGGCCCACTCACAGACAATAGTTTTCCCTATACATTAATATGTATGCTTGATACGCCTAGACAAAAGGTGACCTTAAGCAATATAATTTCAGGTTTAAAAATTAAGCAAAACAATGTAAACGAAAACTAAACTACAGTAGATAACCCAAAGCTATGATATGTATTTATGTAGATTAGATGTGTCTTAACACATTTTTTTAAAAATGTGTCTGGCATAAAAATAGTAAAGTCACAACTTTAATAAACTGAGACTGTCTCGGTTTGCGTCTGATAATGCATAATTTGAATTAATTAACATTAATGGCGTCTACCAATTAGCCACCATAACTTATTTATATGACGCCTATAAAGTAAACCGGTTGCTATTGCATCAGTCTGAACAAATATTGGTTTGATTAAAAAAACCGGCCAAGTGCGAGTCGGACTCGCGCACGAAGGGTAATTTTATTAATCTCTTTTTGAAACTGAAGAGATAGAGGTAGGTATACCTATTACATAATGTTACATAACAATCCACCATGGATGATGGGCTAATGGCCCGTTATTTCCATGAGTATTCTGGGGGAATGCCTCTAGCCAACAGTCGTATGTATTGGTACTCCAAACCCCTGAGATTTTGGGGAAGCCCTGTCAATAGCCCATGATCTTATTTTTATCACGAGTCGGTTTAGGTTCATAACCGAAACACCTCTAAAGTTCCGGGGCCAATTTCCGATCTAATTAACAAGAAAAAGCATTAATTATGATTTATGATGTTATTATAAAAACGGTAAATAATCCAAGACACGATCGATAGATCTAACGTGTACGTCAAAGCGGTCAAAGCACAAATTACTTACCTAGGTACGTAAAACATTTCATTGATGTCTGGCGTCCAACCGGTTTTTTTATTTATGACTCACTAAGATATATCACTTTGAAATGACTTCGAAGCAATTACATTGCTTGTTTGATAAGTTCTAAATAAGCTTGTGTGAGAAAATTATAACTTTTAAATAAATATACCAGCTATATCCAGAATCTTCTTTTTATCTATACTTCATTAGATTTGTTCGATCAAATAATGTCTATACCTACATAACGAAGACATTAAAATTGCACTACAATTTACGCTTTTTAGGGTTCCGTAGCCTAAATGGCAAAAAACGGAACCCTTATAGATTCGCCATGTCTGTCTGTCTGTCTGTCCGTATGTCACAGCCACTTTATTCCGAAAGTATTAAGACTACACAGTTGAAACTTGGTAGGTAGATGTATTTTATTAACCGCTTAATGAATTTAATACAAAAATAAGAAAAATAAAAGATTAAGGGGGGGGCTTCCCATACATGGAACTGAAACTGAAAAAATTTTTTTTCTTCAAACCAACACGTGTTGGGTGTCTATAGATAGGTCTTTAAAAATGACATTGAGGTTTCTAAGACAACTTTTTCTCAAAGTCAACCGTTTGAAAGATATACACCGCCAAAGTGGTAAAATGTGTGTCCCCCCCCTTTTAACTTTTGAAATAAGAGAGTGAAAAATCAAAAAAAAAAATATATGCTGTAGATCTTAATAAAAACTTTCAACCAAAATTGGTTTGAACGAGATATAGTAATTAGTTTTTGAGATATAGCACCTTTTCCAAAACCGCAAATATAACTTTGTCATTCATACCAACACTGTGAAAAACAAAGGTATTTTTGCAGACAAAAAATGATAGGTGGTATTAAATATGGTATGGTATAAGGTAACTACGGAACCCTACGGCGCGTGGCCCGTCACGCACTTGGTCGGTTTTTTTTAAAGAATAGTTATTTTTTAACTTCTCAAAAGGTTATTAATGTTTAATAATAAACGAAAGCAAATTATGTTACATTTAGAACTACATATTCTACTTATAAATGGATGAGTCGATGTATGACAGTTTACAACAATATAGTCAGCATACAACCATTTCTTACTTTTAATAAGGCAGTATTTCGTTTACACTATACCAATTTGGTCATGAAAGTCCATAAAAAAGTATTGAAAGCATTTTCAACTTTATTTAACTTGGTTTAAGGATATAGAACTTTTTATGGGTGAAATAAATATTTGGCAAAGACTTCTGTTTCATTGATTGACTGTCAGATGTTAATATGTAATTTTGCGAAAACACAAGTGTCGTTAATGTCGGTTGACTATAAACGGTCAAAAATAATCTTTTAGCTTTGATCGACGTAGTACTTTGTAGAAAATAATTACCTCAATATATTTATGTAATTTAATCAAGGTAAAATACAAATAAATTAGGGCAATGCGACCGCATATTTTTTTGTATTAATAAAGCGAGCGTCTTAACCTGTTTGTGGCCTTAAAATAAATTATATATCATATAGATCGTTTATTTATACTTAATAGGCGCAATTCTAATGCTACTACTGCTCCACCTACATTAACGTTAACGTAAGTGATAATGTCCAACTACGCTTTGATTAAAGCGTTAAAAATGCGTATTGGCTACATTAAGGTTTTAACGCCGCTAAAGTTAATTTCTAGTGAAGTATCGCTTTACGTTTAGTGACATTTGTAATGTCGTTTGTAAATTAGATGTCTTGGCCACATCCGCGTCACGCCTAGATTAACGCTTTAAGCTGTGCGTTAAGACGCAGGTAGAGCAGTAACATAAAACTAAAGCAGTGTTAATATAAAAGATTTTTAAACAAATGTTTAACTTAGACACTGTGTAAATGTGATGGTGTCACTATTTTGACAATATTGTCTAAAAGAGACAGAATCACAAACAGTGTCTTAGTTAAACAAGCGTTTAAAAATCTTTTGTAATGAAACCTTACTTATAAAGAAGAATAAGCTTCTCCTCCTCATTAAAATGGTATCGAAGTTTGGGTTATTCCCAAAGCTCCATGACTCTATTGTTCTTCATTTCCCACCGGTTCCATGAAATTTTAAAATACATTTTAAAATTTTCATACATGAATTCCCAACGGGTCCACAAGATTTATCCGAAGTACAATTAGCAAAAACGATACAAGATAGTTTGTGCTATTTTTGGTGAATCATTATCGTTGTAGAAAGGGCCAGCAAGGGAAATTGAGTACTTACTTCAAACCGCTATATATTTTATATTTTTCTTTTTCTTTCTTGTAATAGAAGCGTCTCCAAAGTACCAGGATCACATAAATATGGAGAAGGTTAACTTTCATAATTATCAAATTTATAAGTTTACTAGCTTACCCGACAGACGTTGTTCTTTCTTAGTTATGAATATTGAATTCGAATTGGTATAATTAATGCAAAGTTGGGTTCAGAGATATTATTAGTAGGTACCGTTCCCGTTCCCGTTTCCGTTTCCGTTCCCGTTTACTTTATAACCCAACAGCTGTATAACCAAGTATATATCACTTGTTATGTTAGTAACGTGTATTTTAGTCTATCCAAACTTACTAATTTAATATTCGACGAGATAGCTCTGAACTCACCGTGATGAGCTATAAGAAATTCAGTTTTTGTTAGATCCCTTTTGTAAGAAATAATAAATTGATTGTTTTACATGTATTTTATCAATAAAATAACTCCAACCAAAACATCTGTTTTATACGACATTCAGTTTTTTTTACATCCTCTTTGACGACATTTGTAGCACAGCACGCATTCTTTCAATTCTATGTCAAACGTCATAAGGTTACAATTAAAAAAGTTTATATTGGCCAAAATATTTATTCTTCTTCTTACATTTTTTTAAGTCATAAATAACATATGGTTACATTAAAAAAGTTTTTATGTCCAAAATAATTTTATATGGTGGTTAAGTATTCTTTCTAATTTTCCGCGCAATTTTCTTATTTTTTTCTTCCATAAGAACAATCTCCTTATAATAACAAACACAACAAAAAAAGAATTTGGGAAATCAGTCTAGCCGTTCACGCGTGATGGCTTGACCACGCGAAATTGGATTCATTTTTATATATATATATATATAAGATTATAAGTTTCATGAGTTTTGAAAATTACAAAAGTTAACCTTCTTTATATTTATGTGATCCTGGTACTTTGGAGACGTTTTTATTAAAAAGGATAGAAAAACATATATTAAAATATATCCAAAAGTAAGTAAGCAAATAAAAAAACAATTAAAATATTTTGGAAAATTAACCTTCTCCATATTTGTGTGATCTTGGTGCTTTAAAGACATTTTTATTACGAAAGATTAATTAAGTAAACCAAAATGAGATTTTTGAACTCTATTTTAGTGTAAGATGAGATGATTTACTGTAATTCTTCTAAAACTGTCTTTTTTTTCGTCTAATCCAAAGACAGTCTGATAAAATAAAAACTCCTTGTTCGTTCATCTAGTCACTTTCTTTTATTTCATAATAAATAATATTAATTCCTAACATTAATACTCAGCTTTTACTGTTGACTGTACCAAATATTTTCATGGACCCGCTGGAAAATAAAATGCTTTTTAATTTTTAATGTCGTGGACCCGTTGGGAACCAGAGTATGAACTAACATTTTTTGAAAACAGTAGAGCTGTGAAGCTTTGGGAATAACCCTGAAGTTTATCACATATAATGGGAGATAATTAATGGTTTTATTAAGTCAGTGTATTTTATTAGTGTTCACTAACAAAATACACTGATTTTTAAATTTGAGATTTTTGCATTTACAATGCTATTTTTAAACAATACTAAATAATATATTAGAAAAAACACGACTCGCACCAGATCAATACTCAGACGGGAATCGAACCCGCGACCTTTGGATATCCGGTCCAATGCTCTGACCGCTGAGCTACCGAGTCACTAGTGACATCGTCGAATTTTTCCTAGTATATCCTAAACTCTTACGCTGTAAGCCAGCGTTATTTCACCAATGTGAGGAATTACCTCGACATTCAATTGAAATATCTTTCCAGATATTTTAACAATTGATTAAGATGAAATAGCTATATAATTTTTAAATTTGAGATTTTTGCATTTACAATGCTATTTTTAAACAATACTAAATAATATACTAGAAAAAACACGACTCGCACCAGATCAATACTCAGACGGGAATCGAACCCGCGACCTTTGGATATCCGGTCCAATGCTCTGACCGCTGAGCTACCGAGTCACTAGTGACATCGTCGAATTTTTCCTAGTATATCCTAAACTCTTACGCTGTAAGCCAGCGTTATTTCACCAATGTGAGGAATTACCTCGACATTCAATTGAAATATCTTTCCAGATATTTTAACAATTGATTAAGATGAAATAGCTATATAATTTTTAAATTTGAGATTTTTGCATTTACAATGCTATTTTTAAACAATACTAAATAATATACTAGAAAAAACACGACTCGCACCAGATCAATACTCAGACGGGAATCGAACCCGCGACCTTTGGATATCCGGTCCAATGCTCTGACCGCTGAGCTACCGAGTCACTAGTGACATCGTCGAATTTTTCCTAGTATATCCTAAACTCTTACGCTGTAAGCCAGCGTTATTTCACCAATGTGAGGAATTACCTCGACATTCAATTGAAATATCTTTCCAGATATTTTAACAATTGATTAAGATGAAATAGCTATATAATTTTTAAATTTTTGCATTTACAATGCTATTTTTAAACAATACTAAATAATATACTAGAAAAAACACGACTCGCACCAGATCAATACTCAGACGGGAATCGAACCCGCGACCTTTGGATATCCGGTCCAATGCTCTGACCGCTGAGCTACCGAGTCACTAGTGACATCGTCGAATTTTTCCTAGTATATCCTAAACTCTTACGCTGTAAGCCAGCGTTATTTCACCAATGTGAGGAATTACCTCGACATTCAATTGAAATATCTTTCCAGATATTTTAACAATTGATTAAGATGAAATAGCTATATAATTTTTAAATTTGAGATTTTTGCATTTACAATGCTATTTTTAAACAATACTAAATAATATACTAGAAAAAACACGACTCGCACCAGATCAATAATCAGACGGGAATCGAACCCGCGACCTTTGGATATCCGGTCCAATGCTCTGACCGCTGAGCTACCGAGTCACTAGTGACATCGTCGAATTTTTCCTAGTATATCCTAAACTCTTACGCTGTAAGCCAGCGTTATTTCACCAATGTGAGGAATTACCTCGACATTCAATTGAAATATCTTTCCAGATATTTTAACAATTGATTAAGATGAAATAGCTATATAATTTTTAAATTTGAGATTTTTGCATTTACAATGCTATTTTTAAACAATACTAAATAATATACTAGAAAAAACACGACTCGCACCAGATCAATACTCAGACGGGAATCGAACCCGCGACCTTTGGATATCCGGTCCAATGCTCTGACCGCTGAGCTACCGAGACACTAGTGACATCGTCGAATTTTTCCTAGTATATCCTAAACTCTTACGCTGTAAGCCAGCGTTATTTCACCAATGTGAGGAATTACCTCGACATTCAATTGAAATATCTTTCCAGATATTTTAACAATTGATTAAGATGAAATAGCTATATAATTTTTAATTTTGAGATTTTTGCATTTACAATGCTATTTTTAAACAATACTAAATAATATACTAGAAAAAACACGACTCGCACCAGATCAATACTCAGACGGGAATCGAACCCGCGACCTTTGGATATCCGGTCCAATGCTCTGACCGCTGAGCTACCGAGTCACTAGTGACATCGTCGAATTTTTCCTAGTATATCCTAAACTCTTACGCTGTAAGCCAGCGTTATTTCACCAATGTGAGGAATTACCTCGACATTCAATTGAAATATCTTTCCAGATATTATAACAATTGATTAAGATGAAATAGCTATATAATTTTTAAATTTTTGCATTTACAATGCTATTTTTAAACAATACTAAATAATATACTAGAAAAAACACGACTCGCACCAGATCAATACTCAGACGGGAATCGAACCCGCGACCTTTGGATATCCGGTCCAATGCTCTGACCGCTGAGCTACCGAGTCACTAGTGACATCGTCGAATTTTTCCTAGTATATCCTAAACTCTTACGCTGTAAGCCAGCGTTATTTCACCAATGTGAGGAATTACCTCGACATTCAATTGAAATATCTTTCCAGATATTTTAACAATTGATTAAGATGAAATAGCTATATAATTTTTAAATTTGAGATTTTTGCATTTACAATGCTATTTTTAAACAATACTAAATAATATACTAGAAAAAACACGACTCGCACCAGATCAATACTCAGACGGGAATCGAACCCGCGACCTTTGGATATCCGGTCCAATGCTCTGACCGCTGAGCTACCGAGTCACTAGTGACATCGTCGAATTTTTCCTAGTATATCCTAAACTCTTACGCTGTAAGCCAGCGTTATTTCACCAATGTGAGGAATTACCTCGACATTCAATTGAAATATCTTTCCAGATATTTTAACAATTGATTAAGATGAAATAGCTATATAATTTTTAAATTTGAGATTTTTGCATTTACAATGCTATTTTTAAACAATACTAAATAATATACTAGAAAAAACACGACTCGCACCAGATCAATACTCAGACGGGAATCGAACCCGCGAAATTCGACGATGTCACTAGTGACTCGGTAGCTCAGCGGTCAGAGCATTGGACCGGATATCCAAAGGTCGCGGGTTTGATTCCCGTCTGAGTATTGATCTGGTGCGAGTCGTGTTTTTTCTAGTATATTATTTAGTATTGTTTAAAAATAGAATTGTAAATGCAAAAATCTCAAATTTAAAAACTATATAGCTATTTCATCTTAATCAATTGTTAAAATATCTGGAAAGATATTTCAATTGAATGTCGAGGTAATTCCTCACATTGGTGAAATAACGCTGGCTTACAGCGTAAGAGTTTAGGATATACTAGGAAAAATTCGACGATGTCACTAGTGACTCGGTAGCTCAGCGGTCAGAGCATTGGACCGGATATCCAAAGGTCGCGGGTTCGATTCCCGTCTGAGTATTGATCTGGTGCGAGTCGTGTTTTTTCTAGTATATTATTTAGTATTGTTTAAAAATAGCATTGTATATGCAAAAATCTTAAATTTAAAAATTATATAGCTATTTCATCTTAATCAATTGTTAAAATATCTGGAAAGATATTTCAATTGAATGTCGAGGTAATTCCTCACATTGGTGAAATAACGCTGGCTTACAGCGTAAGAGTTTAGGATATACTAGGAAAAATTCGACGATGTCACTAGTGACTCGGTAGCTCAGCGGTCAGAGCATTGGACCGGATATCCAAAGGTCGCGGGTTCGATTCCCGTCTGAGTATTGATCTGGTGCGAGTCGTGTTTTTTCTAGTATATTATTTAGTATTGTTTAAAAATAGCATTGTAAATGCAAAAATCTCAAATTTAAAAATTATATAGCTATTTCATCTTAATCAATTGTTAAAATATCTGGAAAGATATTTCAATTGAATGTCGAGGTAATTCCTCACATTGGTGAAATAACGCTGGCTTACAGCGTAAGAGTTTAGGATATACTAGGAAAAATTCGACGATGTCACTAGTGACTCGGTAGCTCAGCGGTCAGAGCATTGGACCGGATATCCAAAGGTCGCGGGTTCGATTCCCGTCTGAGTATTGATCTGGTGCGAGTCGTGTTTTTTATAGTATATTATTTAGTATTGTTTAAAAATAGCATTGTAAATGCAAAAATTTAAAAATTATAAAGCTATTTCATCTTAATCAATTGTTAAAATATCTGGAAAGATATTTCAATTGAATGTCGAGGTAATTCCTCACATTGGTGAAATAACGCTGGCTTACAGCGTAAGAGTTTAGGATATACTAGGAAAAATTCGACGATGTCACTAGTGACTCGGTAGCTCAGCGGTCAGAGCATTGGACCGGATATCCAAAGGTCGCGGGTTCGATTCCCGTCTGAGTATTGATCTGGTGCGAGTCGTGTTTTTTCTAGTATATTATTTAGTATTGTTTAAAAATAGCATTGTATATGCAAAAATCTTAAATTTAAAAATTATATAGCTATTTCATCTTAATCAATTGTTAAAATATCTGGAAAGATATTTCAATTGAATGTCGAGGTAATTCCTCACATTGGTGAAATAACGCTGGCTTACAGCGTAAGAGTTTAGGATATACTAGGAAAAATTCGACGATGTCACTAGTGACTCGGTAGCTCAGCGGTCAGAGCATTGGACCGGATATCCAAAGGTCGCGGGTTCGATTCCCGTCTGAGTATTGATCTGGTGCGAGTCGTGTTTTTTCTAGTATATTATTTAGTATTGTTTAAAAATAGCATTGTAAATGCAAAAATCTCAAATTTAAAAATTATATAGCTATTTCATCTTAATCAATTGTTAAAATATCTGGAAAGATATTTCAATTGAATGTCGAGGTAATTCCTCACATTGGTGAAATAACGCTGGCTTACAGCGTAAGAGTTTAGGATATACTAGGAAAAATTCGACGATGTCACTAGTGACTCGGTAGCTCAGCGGTCAGAGCATTGGACCGGATATCCAAAGGTCGCGGGTTCGATTCCCGTCTGAGTATTGATCTGGTGCGAGTCGTGTTTTTTCTAGTATATTATTTAGTATTGTTTAAAAATAGCATTGTAAATGCAAAAATTTAAAAATTATAAAGCTATTTCATCTTAATCAATTGTTAAAATATCTGGAAAGATATTTCAATTGAATGTCGAGGTAATTCCTCACATTGGTGAAATAACGCTGGCTTACAGCGTAAGAGTTTAGGATATACTAGGAAAAATTCGACGATGTCACTAGTGACTCGGTAGCTCAGCGGTCAGAGCATTGGACCGGATATCCAAAGGTCGCGGGTTCGATTCCCGTCTGAGTATTGATCTGGTGCGAGTCGTGTTTTTTCTAGTATATTATTTAGTATTGTTTAAAAATAGCATTGTATATGCAAAAATCTTAAATTTAAAAATTATATAGCTATTTCATCTTAATCAATTGTTAAAATATCTGGAAAGATATTTCAATTGAATGTCGAGGTAATTCCTCACATTGGTGAAATAACGCTGGCTTACAGCGTAAGAGTTTAGGATATACTAGGAAAAATTCGACGATGTCACTAGTGACTCGGTAGCTCAGCGGTCAGAGCATTGGACCGGATATCCAAAGGTCGCGGGTTCGATTCCCGTCTGAGTATTGATCTGGTGCGAGTCGTGTTTTTTCTAGTATATTATTTAGTATTGTTTAAAAATAGCATTGTAAATGCAAAAATTTAAAAATTATAAAGCTATTTCATCTTAATCAATTGTTAAAATATCTGGAAAGATATTTCAATTGAATGTCGAGGTAATTCCTCACATTGGTGAAATAACGCTGGCTTACAGCGTAAGAGTTTAGGGTATTCTAGGAAAAATTCGACGATGTCACTAGTGACTCGGTAGCTCAGCGGTCAGAGCATTGGACCGGATATCCAAAGGTCGCGGGTTCGATTCCCGTCTGAGTATTGATCTGGTGCGAGTCGTGTTTTTTCTAGTATATTATTTAGTATTGTTTAAAAATAGCATTGTATATGCAAAAATCTTAAATTTAAAAATTATATAGCTATTTCATCTTAATCAATTGTTAAAATATCTGGAAAGATATTTCAATTGAATGTCGAGGTAATTCCTCACATTGGTGAAATAACGCTGGCTTACAGCGTAAGAGTTTAGGATATACTAGGAAAAATTCGACGATGTCACTAGTGACTCGGTAGCTCAGCGGTCAGAGCATTGGACCGGATATCCAAAGGTCGCGGGTTCGATTCCCGTCTGAGTATTGATCTGGTGCGAGTCGTGTTTTTTCTAGTATATTATTTAGTATTGTTTAAAAATAGCATTGTAAATGCAAAAATCTCAAATTAAAAAATTATATAGCTGTTTCATCTTAATCAATTGTTAAAATATCTGGAAAGATATTTCAATTGAATGTCGAGGTAATTCCTCACATTGGTGAAATAACGCTGGCTTACAGCGTAAGAGTTTAGGATATACTAGGAAAAATTCGACGATGTCACTAGTGACTCGGTAGCTCAGCGGTCAGAGCATTGGACCGGATATCCAAAGGTCGCGGGTTCGATTCCCGTCTGAGTATTGATCTGGTGCGAGTCGTGTTTTTTCTAGTATATTATTTAGTATTGTTTAAAAATAGCATTGTAAATGCAAAAATTTAAAAATTATAAAGCTATTTCATCTTAATCAATTGTTAAAATATCTGGAAAGATATTTCAATTGAATGTCGAGGTAATTCCTCACATTGGTGAAATAACGCTGGCTTACAGCGTAAGAGTTTAGGATATACTAGGAAAAATTCGACGATGTCACTAGTGACTCGGTAGCTCAGCGGTCAGAGCATTGGACCGGATATCCAAAGGCCGCGGGTTCGATTCCCGTCTGAGTATTGATCTGGTGCGAGTCGTGTTTTTTCTAGTATATTATTTAGTATTGTTTAAAAATACACTGACTTAATAAAACCATTAATTCATCTTCGTTTGGAGAATAGTCTGTATATCAAATTATCTATTCACTTCTCAAGCTCACGCGCTCACTAGTCAAATTATTTACATACTTTTATTTATTATTTGGTTAGTGTTTAGTATTAAATACCAAATTCATAGTTAAGTAGATGTCGCCAGCAGCGCCCTCGGCCTGTTTTGTCTGACCAAGCACACGGTTGTATCGGCTCCTCATTATATTGAATCTATTTACTTAAACAGTGACAATTAAAACGTGTAATGTGTTTCAATTCAATAAAAAGTCTGTGAGTGTCAGCAAGTTGTATAATTTTCAGCTATCTCCTACATATTCAACATTAAAAGTGGTCCTTCGATGTCAAGGGAATAGAAGAATAGATCGCCATTTTGTTTAAAACAAGGAACTTTTGCTGTGAAGACAGCTCAGCAGCGCAGGCAGTGCGGCGGAAGTCAATCGACGATCCCTCGGTTGATGTCGTGCGTCATTTGGGCGCGCGCGGGCAGGAAACTTCACAACATCGAACAAACTTCATTCCCATCAAATACAACCAGCGCCATCTAGAACAAGACTCGGCAAGTTCGCCAATCCAGCACGAAGAAACTAGCGCCACCACAGACACGCGTCGGCAAAACAGCAGCCAAACTTTTACCGATCGGCATCGATCGGGTCAACTCGGACTGTCTCGAGACAATATTACCAACTGACTGACTACAACACTAATCAACCAATCAACGACAACTTTGTAGCTCCGAAGTTTGTCAACACAACAACTCTTTATACATCTAATCAAGCGCTCTTCCGGCGTCCATTATTCTTTTTTCATCTCTTCTTGACAATACAAGTCACGTCACAAGTTCAACTTATAAAAATTTTCTACGGGTCAACAACCCATTCTACACGCGAAATACTGCGTTTTCATCAATTATTCTACACAACAGTGTCAATATTTTAGAAAAGTTAAGCAAGATAACAGGTATTCTACGAGATGGCGTCAGATAAAGATGCCGACCCAAAGCCTGACCTAAATCTACACCTTATAAGGATTCTCGACACATTGCAGCGACAACGTGCTTCTTTGAAGGGTAAATTTACAAGAATCGCTAACTACGTTAATACTTTCAACGCCGAGCAACAACAGCTTGCAGAATTACAGGTGAGGCAGAATGAGCTGGATAACATTATGGCGAAATACGACGAAATACAACTCCGAATCGAATGTGAGGACACCGACGAAGACCGGCAGTCAGTTCACGAGCAAGATCGCCAAGCTATGGAAGAAAAATACTTTTCCATTAAAGCCAAAATGGAGTCATATCTCGCTATGACGCCAATCACCCCACGCCGTTCGTCTGTTTATCAAAATGAACCATTTCAGAATACGACATTACAACATGATTGCTCAGCAATTACCAGGAAACCAAAGGTGAGGCTGCCGCAACTTGAGCTACCCAAATTCAGCGGGGACATACGTGAGTGGACAGCGTTCAAGAATATTTTCTACTCGTCAGTGGATGCGACTGATCTCCCAGCAGTTAACAAGTTACAGTATCTGAAGGCCGCCTTGGCTGGAGATGCCGCCAAACTGATTTCGTCACTATTAATTACAGAAGAAAACTATATAAAGGCATTGGAAATTTTAACTAAAAGGTATGAAAATCAATCACTAATTGTCAATTTCCATTTGAAAGCTATTTTAAATTTTGGTGTCATTTCTAAACATAACCTTAAAGACTTCTTAGTAACTTTGCAACAAAGCTTAGATTCTCTAAAAGCTATACATTTAGATGTTGATAAATGGGATGTACTTTTGGTGTTTTTGATATCTCAAAAATTAGATAATTCTCTCAGAGCTTCTTGGGAAATTAATCGAAAAGACAACTCTATTGCAAATTTATCAGATTTCTTGGATTTTCTCAACCAACGTAGAACGGCTTTTGAGCTGTTAGGTGACAAAAATACTGATGTCAAGGTACACAACGTAAAATCTTCCCATGCAATTAATGTCAGCAAGTCTAATACAAGTAATTGCATACTTTGTCAACAGAATCATAATTTACATAGATGTCCTGATTACTTACTAATGACCATACCTAAACGAATTGAATTTGTCAGATCTAAAACTTTATGCTTTAACTGTTTACAGCCATACCAAGATAAACACAAGTGTTCAAAATATCAGTGTTTTACGTGCCATCGCAGACATCATACAAGTTTACATATGGACAGCCCTAATCAACAGGTCAGTTCAATTTCTTTAAGTGTACAGCAACCTACAGCTATTGCACCACAGTCTTCAACCATCAATCACAGTACAATACCTAACCTTACATTTCATACTCCATCTCAAACAAGCTACGCTGATCAAAATACCTTACAAACAAATCACAATATTCAATTCTCTGAAGCTGAACACAGCACCCTCGCTAATGCTCAAAGCACACACAATCACACTTCTCAAGCTTCTTTTGCCAATGATCACAACACGCAGCATACATCGCTCATATCTAATACTAATAAACAACAAATATTATTATCCACGGCTATTGTAAAGCTTCAAGATGTTAATGGAAAGTGGATAAGTGCTCGAGCTTTGCTTGACTCTGGAAGTGAAGTCAATATCATCACTAGCAAATTAGCAGCTACCTTAAATTTTCCATTTTCAAACAACGTTTGCAACGTGCATGGAGTTGGCAAAACAAGCACAATTTTGCAGAAAAGCATAAACACAATCATTGCTTCACGCTACAATACTTATCAATCTAATCTTACATTATTGGTTATGGAAAATATCACTGTACCACTGCCACACAAACTTATCTCCACCTCGCAGTGGAACATTCCCCATGCACAAGCATGTAAATTAGCTGATCCAACATTTTTTGTACCAGGACCAATAGACTTACTCATCGGTGCTGAACTTTTCTATACTGTGTTAGGAACGGGTCGCTTAAAGTTAGGTCCCAATCTGCCTATCATGATAAACACTGTTTTTGGTTGGATTGTTTCTGGCTCATTTCTATCTGACATTCAAAATCACAGCATTACCTTGCACATTAGCATGTCTTCACCATACTCCACAGATCAACTTCTGCAATCATTCTGGGAACAAGAGGATACTGATGGGAAGAAACTACAGTCTCCCGATGACAAATACTGCGAGGAACTATATCAAACAACCACAACAATTGACAACAATGGCAGATACACAGTAACATTACCGGTTAGAAATGAACATTTACAGGATTTAGGTAATTCCTTTAATTCAGCTTATCGTTGCCTATTGCAATTAGAGTCAAGATTTAAAAAAGATCCTTTCTTATTCACCCAGTATAAAACATTTATCGATGAATATATTAAATTAGGGCATGCTTATTATGTAAAAGATTTTTCACCAAACGATAACGCAATTTACTTACCACACTTGCCTGTTATACGGCCTGAAAGCAAAACTACTAAATTAAGAGTCGTTTTCAACGCTAGTTCAAAGTCTGCTACAGGAGTATCTCTTAATGATACACTTTACGAAGGCCCTAATATATATAATGACCTTCTTGATATTATTGTACGTTTTAGACTATTTAAATATGCTTTTTGTTGTGACATTATAAAAATGTTTAGATGTATTTTTATAAATCCTGATCAACGAAAATTACAAAGAATATTGTGGAGAGATTCAAAATCTCAACTGCTTCAGTGTATAGAACTGGCAACCGTAACTTATGGCACAAAATGTGCTCCTTATTTGGCATGTCGCACGTTACTAGACATAGCTGAAAAATCTAAAGAAAGTCACAGTTTAGCTTCTCAATGTATAAAAGATAGTGTTTATATCGATGACTTTATTCAAAGTGAAAATACCGTTGAAAAATGTGTTGAAGTATGTACTCAATTGAAAGATCTGCTTAGCAAAGCTGGGTTTCAATTACATAAGTGGTCAAGTAACTGTCCTGAAATTCTAAATATGTTTTCAGACCCTATAACGAACACCTCGACTCTTACACTCACTTCACCAGACAACGCTAACTTGCACAACAATACTTACAATTTTACTAAGTCAGAAGTTATCAAAACGCTAGGCTTAAAATGGTCACCTGATCGGGACATTATACAAACTCAAATTCCAGACATTACAGACAAGACACCTACTAAAAGAAATATTTTATCACAAATTGCACAAATTTTTGATCCAGTTGGCATTCTAGCTCCAACAGTAATAATTGCAAAAATTCTAATGCAAGATATATGGATAGAAGGCACAGACTGGGACTCTTTAGTTTCTGAAAAAATACAGCTATTATGGCACAATTTTATTACTCAATTAATTCATTTAAAATGTATTGAAATTCCTAGATGGTATTTTACAGATCATCCTTGTTTAATAACATTAATTGGTTTCTGTGATGCATCAAAAAGAGCATACGGAGCTTGTTTATATTTAAAAGCCGAGTATCCTAACCGAGATCCTTCTTGTGTTTTAGTAATTGCAAAGTCAAAAGTATCGCCCATCAAAAGACAGCAGTCTATACCTCGCCTAGAGCTAAACGTGGCTGTTTTACTTTCCATCATTTTTAAGAAAATTATCGATGCATTTAAGAGTAAAATACAAATCAATAAAACTTTATTTTTCATAGATTCATCTATTGTTCTCCACTGGATCAAATCACCATACCATAGCAAACATGACACCTATGTTTCACACCGTCTGAATAAAATTATTGAAATGACATCCATTGAAAATTGGTATTACACCAACACTAAACATAATCCAGCAGATTTGATTACACGAGGAGTTATGCCAAAAAACTTATTTACTTGTAAGTTATGGTGGCAAGGTCCCTCTTGGTTATTGCAAACTCCATCTTTATGGCCAATATCCAATCCAAAAGTTGTAAGTACCACAGTACAAGATAACTCTGTCCCACAAACTAGTCATGTGGAACCTACAACAGAAACACAATCCATTAATTATACTTATTTTTATGATATATTTTGCAAATTTTCAGATTTTACAAAATTAGTCAGAGTCACCGCTTATGTTTTCAGATTTATTGAAATATTAAAACAGAAAAAGAACAAAATGCCTCTTTACCTATCTGTTTCAGAGAAAAACAATGCTTCTAATTTTGTAATTCAAACTGTTCAAAAGAAGGCATTCTCTAAAGAAATTTCTGAACTTTCATCACCAAATAAACAAAAACTTTATATTTTTAAATCAAGTCCTTTAAGAAAATTTAATCCTTTTCTAGATGAACAAAATATCATAAGAATAGGTGGTCGTATTCAACAATCAGATATACCCTACAATCAGGCACACCCCATTGTTCTACCTGCTAAAGACCACATAACATCACTTATTATACGACACTATCACTTAAAATTACTTCATTCTGGCATACAAAATACTCTATACCACATCAGACTACATTATTGGGTAATTCATGGTAGAAACGAAGTGAAAAAAATTATTCACTCTTGTATTCGATGCACTAGATTCAGAGGTCAAACATGTACTCAACAGATGTCGACCCTCCCAGCTCCTAGAATAACTTTAAAAAGGGCATTCCTACACGTAGGCGCTGACTACAGTGGTGCAATATCTGTACGGAATGCTATGACACGAAATTGTAAATATACCAAGGGCTACATATGTTTATTTGTTTGTCTAGCCACTAGAGCAATACACTTGGAATTAGCAAGTGATTTGAGTTGCAAAACATTTATTTGTTGTCTTCAAAGATTTATATCCCGTAGAGGAATTCCACAATGTCTGTATTCTGATAATGCAACTAATTTTAAAGGTGCAAAAACTGAACTGCACGAGCTGTATAAAATGTTTCAAAATGATACTACATATAATGATATTGTAAATTTTTGTACCAATAATAATATTGAGTTTAAATTCACAGTACCCTTAGCCAGTCATATGGGGGGGATATATGAAGCAGGAATAAAATCAGTCAAGTCCTTATTAAAAAAAACATTTATTTTTGACTAAATTAACTTATGAGCTATTATCTACAGTATTGATACAAATAGAAGGTATTTTAAATTCCAGACCCTTATGTCCTATTAATGACATCCCTGATGATCTCACATGTCTAACACCTGCTCATTTTATCATTGGTACCTCGATCACCGATCTGCCAGAACCTAGCCTGTTAAATAGCAATGAAAATAGGTTAAACATGTATCAGAAAATTATGTTTTATAAGCAAAGATTTTGGAAACAATTTTATTTCAATTATCTATCAGAATTACAAGCTAGAAACAAATGGGTAGATACTAAAGCTAATTTAAAAGTAGGTGATATGGTCATAATAAAAGATGAATGTACTTTACCCACCCTTTGGCCCCTGGGGAAAATAATTTCTACAAATTCCAATAAGTCAGACGGACTTGTTCGTTCTGTTTGTGTTCGTACATCAAAAGGTCATTTTATGCGACCAATACATAAACTAATATTGCTACCCATAAATGAAAATTAAAAAGTAATGTATTTAGTTTATTACTGTTAGATCATTATTTGCTTAAGATAATTTTGTCTAGAAGTATACCAACCTGTATTGTTAGTAAGTAAAAACTTTGGTTACTTATAGTAAGAAAATACTTTGTCTTAGGTCACGTAAATAAAATGTCAATTAATATCAGACCACAAGTTTTACTATAGTACTAATAATAACATACTGTACTAATACCTAAGAACTTTATGTTTAAAAATGTTATGTTTGCTTAGTTACTTTTCTTTAAACAGTTTCTGTTTTAGTAACAACTACTTTAGTTATAATGTTTACTAGGTAGTACTTATCTGATGTTAAAAATAACACCAAAAGGTGTACTAGCTTACATGTGTTTTATAATTTGCATAGCTTAACTATGCTTTATATTTTGCAAAAATTAAAGTTGCAGACTGAAGTTTTTTTGTAAACTTGCATGCTAACAAAATTATTATTGTTTTGTATTCCTTTATACTTGCCATAAATGTCTAATTTATCAAACTAAGATTAACATAGAATTTTCTTATATTAGTTTGTTTATAGCTTACTTTGTGAGGGGCGAGTATGTTTAGTATTAAATACCAAATTCATAGTTAAGTAGATGTCGCCAGCAGCGCCCTCGGCCTGTTTTGTCTGACCAAGCACACGGTTGTATCGGCTCCTCATTATATTGAATCTATTTACTTAAACAGTGACAATTAAAACGTGTAATGTGTTTCAATTCAATAAAAAGTCTGTGAGTGTCAGCAAGTTGTATAATTTTCAGCTATCTCCTACATATTCAACAGTTAGAACATAATTTCCATCTACAATCAATCTGATTATTAGGCATTTGGTATGATGATTTGGTGCTATTCAATTAAAAATAAAGAGATAAATCGATACCGTTGGGTACTGCAATTTATCTACGGAATGGATCGTTTTAATTACCAGGTGTTTCGTGGGAATGTCATGCACAGTTGCATCCATGAATGAGCTACGCCGTAAAAAGTGCGCACTAGCCTGCGCGTACGCACATCGGGCCACTCACTCGGTAGATAATTACATTGTACGTGTCTCAATGGATCTACTTACATATAAAGAAAATAACTAACATGTAAATTGCAAGCGGCGATCACGCAAATCTATCAAACGTAGGCTTAGTCATGCTCACTTGATTAAGTGCAATTAACTTGTCAGGAAGATATTATTAAAGCGTTTGTTCAAAGAATTTTTTATTATGGTGTGGTCAGTAAAATTTATATTCTCAGTATAAGAACAACTTAGTACGACATCTTAATATTATCAACCTTTAAAAAAACAAGAGGCTTCTAAACAAAAACTCATGTGGTGTGTGGCCAAACAAAAATCAATCGGCCGACGGAGCATAAAAGGTATCCAAAAACAATTAACGAAAGTTAATCCGAAGTTAAATCCATGACGTGCGCCCGCCCACACGAAACTTAAATAAAAAAGCTCGTCCACTACATCAGCTCATACGCTCACACGCACGGTTCTAAGACGCACGCACACACACACACGCGGCCATTAGTATGTGAGGCGAGGACGTTGCGCGTGCTCGGCACTCGCTCCACGGCTTCTTATTATTATTATTTATCGTTGAATAATGTGAATGGTAATGCGTGGTTGTTCACGATCCCGCATAACACCTGCCGTCTTTTCCCACACTCAGCTCGGCTGACGCGCGCGCAGGAAGTGCCGCGGGTGCGAGCGGGACGCGTGCACTGCACGCGCGGGAGCGGCGCAGATATACATCGTTAGAAAGAGACCGCACATGGGATAGATAGCGTAGCGCGTAGCTCCGTAGCACTGAAAAAAAGCGACTACGTAGAGAAAATTAATGAGTGCTCATACGCCGCTTGTCACTCTTTAATGTTTTGAGTTAATTGAAGTTTGTAAGTTACGTACGAGACGGCAAGACATTATTGCGGAGCCTTGTCGTTATAAATCATTATACAACGCACTAAATTACTTTTTGAAGGGTAAAAAACGGACCTCAATTGATCATCCCTTGAATACTAAGGACTATTAACTAATTGAAAATCTTGACCTTTAAAATGCACCAAGGAAAAAAGCGTATTCCATTAAAATACATACGCATTAAGCCTTTTATGAAATAAGTTATTAAAGAATTGGTTGTAATTTGTCAACATTGTGTGATGGGATAGTATATAATTAGGGTTTTGCCTTACAAAGAAAAGAAAATATGAGATCAAGCGAGGTTGCATCTCGGGTTTAAATATCATGAGGGCAATTTATTATGTAAATTAACTGTTTTTTAATAATATCGGTCGGTTAAGCCTCTGGCAGTGAAAGGTAGAGTCGGTCGAATTTAAGGTTGATTACTTAATTTGGTAGCAGAGAATACGACGACTACTGTTGCAACCAGCGAGCTGTACGTTACTGGTCCGGTGTGACATTTAGATCAAACCAATGCTGAATTAATAATCATCATTTAAGCCTAAAGGTTAAACTACTTAAGATTTGCTGAACTACATTTTATAAATAAATAAAACATGTTTTTTAAGAATGAATTAACGTTAAATAATTGTTGTGTTAATTTGTGAAATATGTAAGTAGTTACTAAAGTTATAGTAACAAAGGTTTGTAATTGTTTTTTTTTTACAAACTTAAATAAAATTATTGATTAAGAAGTACGATGAAGTTAACATTTAAGACTAAACTCAACTCTATCAAAGTTAAAGGTGAGATTTGAGAGAATAATCGTCAGTGTACCAAATAAAAAATTAAATCAAGAAGTTTTCAGAAGACAAGCTTTTGCACAAAGCTTTTTTTTTCATACAAATAATGATGAGGCAACAGATAAAGTATCATATTACATTTTATTGTCATTTCTTTAGATTAAAGAGCTGCACTTCCTCCTCTCCACAGTGATAGAGCAATTTTCCTGTTATGGCCACATCAATAGCTGACAGACATAATAATAAAGTGAAATAGCCACAGTTGAAAAGACACCCCGGATGTTCGCAATTTAGTTTCGTTCGGACCAATGAATGCTTATATAGTCGAATTAACAATAAAAATTGCTCATCCCGTGCCCATAAATTCGATACTAAATTCATCAATCAATAATATACTCTACATTTAAGTTATAAGGATGATTTTTCTCTGATAAATGTAGCGGTCAGGACGTTTTGGCCAAGATTTGCGACGTAGGTCAGTCTATTAAAGCGGGTGGTCATAACCGGATGGGATGATCGTGTTACAGTGATTTTAAGGACCGTATGTTACGTCACCCTATACTTTGTTTACGTGGAGGGTGGCGTCACAACATTGTAGCGTGTCTCAGTTTACAATCTTAATTAGTAACGGTCATTCGTTGAAGATTTTCTAAATTACTAAAATTACTTCGAAAATTGCCAATGTCTACCACTATTACTGATAAAGTAGAGTAAGAATGGTACTAGTAATGGTAATAGTACCTACTCTAGGTACTCATTTGAAAGCAACAAATGGTTAAAATATGTTTTATTTAATTTATCATAAGGCTTTAGTTACTGAATTAAATAAATTTTACTTACCTAGTACTAAACCATTAAAACAACCATTGAGGTTTTGCAGTGTTTGTAAACGTCTCATTTAAAGTCTCTTATTATTTAAGTTTCTCTTTAATCTTTTGTATCGCATGTGTGTTTGTCTTAGCGTGTTACTCCCATAAATCACTATCAGAGGTTAGGATTTCCAGGATGCTGGGTTCACGGCTCATTGGACAATCCTCAATGACAGTTTCTACAACATTTGGCTTTTATCTCGGACCAGTGTGGCCGCCAAATGTGACCATTTTGCATGTAACCCGAGTACTGGCCTTTCGCCGAGATTCTGGCCATATGTTTGAGCACATGTCGAGCCAAAGGTCGTCGAAGGAGGTATTTTTTATCGGCTTCCTTGTTTACGTCATGTCCGTTCAACCGTAAAGAGTACACATATGCAAATACATAAGCAGACATCTTGCAGCAAGTTATTATAGAGGCATCGATGGCTCTTGCTAGTGAAGCGATCTATTGCCGATTCAATAGCCTATAAATTGATACAAGTTATCGCCAATACCCCGACGCAATTCTCTCATAGCCATAAAGAACGTCCAGCATTATAAGATAACGCATAGCACTAAGTTATAGTTTCACTGTAACTCAAGTCACTTATGAGTCACTCGGATAACCGCGGTAGCTACGGGCGATCGAGTTAATAAACGGCCACCTCAATTTATTCTATTGTAATCACCGGTCTCCACGATTGCGATTTCAAAATAACAAACGACTCTTAAACACAGTAGCGCGCAGCCGTAACACCTCGGCAATAAATCAACATCCCCATTATTGTTTTATTCTTACTTTCGAATAAATAAACTGAAATCGCCTCTGTCCGCTCCGAAAGAAATTCGAACGCTCACAAATTATTGTTGGTCCGCGTTATTTTATTGTCGTGATATTTTTTGCTTTCATTTGAATGTAGAACGCGTTGCATCTTTGTCTCTCGTGGTGGGCTCGTGTAGTCCGTCTCTTGCGCTCTCGCGCCGTGAGTAGGTAGTAGCGTCGGAGCACGTGCGACACGTTAAAGGCAGAGCGTTCCCACGGTCGAGCTCGAGCCAGATGCCGCCCGCGCCCCGCGCCCCTCCCTGCGCGTGATTCGACTGCACACTCGTGTCGATGGAATAAAGTGCCCGCACAGCACGTTCCAATTGCAAAACTCTTCGGTTTTGGTACGATGAAAGTGGCGGAAATGGCACCTCTTTCTCGGATTGTCCGGTTAGGTAACTCTCGGGCCGCGCAATGCTATGCAAAATTGCAGATACAGTTCAATAGTTTGGTCTTCACGCGTTTTAAGTGTTGCTTGGCATCTTAATATTAAGATGTCATTCGAACAATTCTTAAGAAATAGCTTTTTGCTATATCGTGACGTGATAAAAGGAAAATTGCATCATGTTGTTAGGTCGATTAGAGTCGTCGATCAAAGATCAAATAGTTTATGAAAGAAGGCTTATTAACTCCCATGATCGCTATAACCGAGAACTCATTTGAGGTCGGAACCAGACAACTAAAGATACTGGTTTATAGCTTTACAAACTTGGGCCACGTCTTATGAAGTTAAAGAGAGAATACCTCAGCATTCAGTGTTTTTTCGAGTACAATCAGCGATGGTGATCATTATCGTTTAACTCGTGGCGGCGGCGCCGGCGCGGGCGCCGCCCGTGCGACCGCGCGCGGCATTGCTGCGCGTGCGACGGTGCTCGTGCCGCGAGCGTGCGCTGGCGCATGGAGCGAGAGGCGGCGGGCGGTTACGACTGACTTACATTTATTTTACTCATTGTGACTAAAGTTAAGAAAATGCTGTGATAGTGGAAATTATTAAGAGAGTGACATTAAATATGCTGCATTAGGAGTTTTCTTAAAGTGAAAACTGTCTAAAGCATGTTCGTACTAAAGTATTATTTTTTACTGTTGTTTCTATAATATGCTTTTTTTTAACACAAAATATTAGTACTTAACTATATTGTCTAAGTTACTATTTTGAGCCAGCATAGGTTCTTCAATGATTTTTATAGTTTTAGATAGCTAATTATATTCTAAGTTTGTAGAAAAATATAACAGACTAGCTTTTGCCCGCGACTTCGTCCGCGTGGATATTAGAGAAAATTATTAGGGAACTTCAACCAGGATCCGACCAGCCGTTTTTACGCGATTAGGCGGGTCCCCACCAAGAACACTGCCTCACTAGGCAAGACTTTATCGCGTGTGCCGGGCCTCGTACGAGACTGCTTTTCCCATACAAACTTTGAACCCCCATTTCACCCCTTTAGGGGTGGAATTTCAAAAAATCCCTTCTTAGTGGATGCCTACACTGTATAAAGTATCTATGTACAAAATTTCAAGTCTCTAGGTCCAGTGGTTTGGGCTGGGCGTTGATATGTCAGTCACCCCTTCACTTTTATATAAGAGACTAGCGGCCCGCCCCGGCTTCGCACGGGTGCAATGTAGTTACTAAATGTAAAACTGTGCTAATGTGGTGTCAGTGTAAAGTTATCAGATTATTATACTACAGTATACATATACCTAGGAGGACGACATATACCTATACCACGTACATACGCAAGAGGTGTTATAATATAATTGACGTGTGTGTGTCTGTCTATCTGAGGCAACCTAGCTCCCAAACTTATGGATCGATTTTAATGCGGTTTTTATGCATAGTTTAAGAGAAGCGTACAGACGGCGGGAAGCGACTTTGTTTTATACTATGTAGGTATAGCTTTTGCCCGTGGCTCCGCCCGCGTGGGAGTCGGTAATCGTTGTAAGTCTTCCCTTGGAAACCAATGATCGGGATGAAAAGAAGCCTGTGTTAAGTATTCCAGACTTTAATCTAAATCTGTGCCAAATTTCTCCTAAATCCGTTCAGACGTGATTGAGTATAATATGATTGAGTAGGTAACAAATCATGAACAACATCCAAACATCAAAACTTTCACATTTATACAATTTTGTGATTATATAGGTAATAGCTGCACCCCGTGGTTTTACCCGCGCAGTCTGTCGATTCTGTAACCAAACTCGCATCTCACTTCACTTCGCGTGAATTTGTTATTAGACATTTGTTTACTAAATGAGCTATTTTACTGATTGCAAAAAATTTAGGTAGCCTGCGTAGCTATCTTTTGTGATAAAAAAAATTTCTTATCATTACCTTATTTATGATTTAAAATTCCCGTGCAGTGAAGTGAGATTCGAAGTGGGGTTCGAGTTTGGTTACAGAATCGACGCCCTGTTAACGATTCTGTATTAGTTAGGTAGGTACTTAATAAAATTTATTAGCAGTAATTTAACAAAATAAGTATAATAATATTATGTTACATTTAATACTTACCTTATAGTTAAAAATTCTAATATCTTTGCTTAATAGTTATCTTCTTTATAAATAAAAATTGATGTATGTGTATTTGTTTCCTTTGCACTCCTAAACCATTCAACCACATCGGATTATGATGAAACTTTGGTGAATGTTTGGTGAATTGTTCTGCTTACTACTGAAAAGGTTGATCTGTTGTCTACTGAAAAATTGCAATGCATGCCGGGCAAAGATTTATGCCGGGTGCAACTAATGTTGTGCATTACGAAACACTTCTCTAAATACCACATTCCTTGTCACGTTATCTGATATTTGCCAGATGTTGCCGTTTTATTTGACTAATATTTCGTAAAGTAGTGAAAATAGGGATAAATCTTATACAACATTTTAAGAATCAAAGCTTGTCTTGAAAATCGGGAAAATTAGAGATTAAACGTCAGCCCGTGCAGTGACAACTGACATTTATTTTTCTTAATCATTCAAAAGCACTAAGAAGTTTTGATTCCGATTTCGAAGTCAACCACCCTAAAAATAGCTTTCTACCCCTTTTCAACCCTGTTAAGGGATACATTTCAAAAAAATACGTAACATGTGTTCAATTAATTTTGTAAAAGAATGTCTATGCCAAATTTCAAGTCAATCGGGCCAAAGAATCGCGTTCTCCCATACAAACTTTGCCACCCTGTTTCACTCTCTTAGGGATTGAATTTCGCAAAATCCCGTCTTAGTGAGCACCTACACCCTAAAAGGGACCCCCATGCAAAATTTGAGACTTCTAGCACTTGTAGTTTCAGAGATTTCGTGATGAGTCAGTGAGTGATTTACGCTTTTATATATATAGATGAATTAAATATTTATAACTTAACTAGCGAGTTATAATGATTTACGAAAACGAATCCATGACTCTACATGCTCTAAACAGCTTATTAAATATTATCCTAGATTGTCATTTGCTAGGTTTTGTTAATCAATAACTGTCATGTTTAGTACATAAGTAATAACTGCAAGACTAAGTACTGCTGAAGTTTCATCATAGCTGCGCGTGCTCATGTACTTGTTGTGCGAGTAAACATGGCGTGTGGCGCATTACACAAGAGAGAGCGAAAGAAATATTAATAGTATATTAATAGTATTTTCAACACTTCTGACTGTAATATTGTTTGAAAAAAGTAGACTTACAGTTACTTAAATTATTAAAAAGCAAACTCTTGAAAAATAAGTATTTTTTATTAAGGTGGGTACCCTGAGCGAAAGTGGCGCCGCGGTGAATTATATTTAATATTATAATTCGTATACAAAATTTTAATAATGTTTATCGTGGAGATTTTAGGGCCCACAGTCTAGTATTTTTAGACGGTATCGTTACATTCCCTCGTAGTCACTGCTAGAAGTAGATAGCAAAACTGCTAAAAGTGGCCGTTTTTGACACATTTGCTATCTACTTCTACGAATGACTACGAGGGCATGTAGTGATATCTTTTAAAAATACAAGACCATGGGCCCTACAATCTCCAAGATAAACATTATTAAAATCTTTGTATATTAATAACTTATTAAATAAAAACCTCTGAGGGCGCCACTTTCGGTCATACAACCGCCTTAAGTATATTTTAAATTAAAACTTTTTTTACAAACATTGCATGTGATGCATGTTTGTAACTTTACCTAAAATAAAATAAAAATTGAGTTCAAACTACATCGAAGCAGGTTGATATCCCACAGAGACAAGTTTACTCCGTTCTTTGAAATCTTAAAAAAAAATCTATTATGAGCTATTTTGTCTCGAGTAAGGTCGTCTTTTTTTAACCGCACAGACTACTACAAAATTCACAAATTGTTCGGGACGGCCGCCAAACTGACGATTTTGTGTAAATAATATGATTTGTAAGTGAATAGATATTGACCATATGAATATGAATGTGATTAGTGTCGTAGTTTTTAATATTTTGCTATGTTTTTAAGGATCTATTAGTAAGTTCTCGATTTTGTATTCTATAAGTTAGCGATGTTCGATTGTTTTATTACTGGGCTTTGTATTATAGTAAGTTCTCGAAATTTCATTGTAAATAGGTTAATTATCTATAGAAAATAAGTCTTTATTTTGTAAAGACCGGCGCTTACTTCAACAATAGAAACGGGATCATTTTTTGTGTGAACAATACAAAGGGATAATTGCACTAGTATGAGATAGATACATTGTATGAAAGAAAGGTCCGAGTTCTAACAAAGACTGAAATGTTCTGGATAAACAATCGAAAGAAATTCGGGATTTGTAAATTGGCTGAGATTATTCTCAACTATTCCAGTAGTTTTTACTGACTATATAAAGCGCGAAAGTTGAAGCGAGCGTCAGTTTACTTAGTGCAGTCAGTTTACTTTGTTACAGTCAGAGGTCAGTTTGCTTAGTTCAGCCACTAGTTAGAGTTCAGTTTCAGTTCAGTGCAGTTTTAGTTCAGTCAGTAGCTTACATGTAAAAGGAAAAGGAGGCCAATAAAGGAAGACTACAGTGAACGAACAGGCATTTATTTCTTCACCAACCCAGCAACTATCTACGTATATGTACCCGTCGCATCACCGCTTTGCATCACTTATACAGTCCACTACGGAAGGCGGGTACATTTTGGTCCTTCGAGCCGGATATTGTGAAGAAAGAAGATGCCCGTGGTTACGAGATCGACCTCCGGTGGAAGTAAGCAGCTAACTCAAGAAAGTGAAGAATCGTCATTACACGCAACTATGGGGACCACTATGGAGTCCGTCACCGAGACAAGCGCAGCGACAACTACCGTTCCTACCGCCGATGCTACCGTGTCGCCGATGCTGGTCGCTGCTGCTATCGCCACGGTTGGGCCGCCGCCGAACGCCGCCGCCCCCGCCGCGCAGTCTCGCCGTAGCTACAGAAGCAAGAAGCAAACCAGGTTGGAGCGCATCGCAATCCAGGAAGAGAACTTGAAGCTCCAATTGATGCTGAACAAGCTGCGCGAAGAGAAGTTATACCTCAAAGAGGATGACGATGATGAGGAGGAGAAATCCCGCATCAGTGAAGCAGATGTCGACGACCGAGTGAGGTCGTGGCTGGACGAGTCCGTGCCGCAGTTAGCCATCAGCGACACGCCGTACCCCGCTGCCAACAACGCCGTGTCCAACGTGCCCGCCGTCGTATCCGACGCCGTACCTGCCGTGTCCGCAGCCGTACCTGCCGCGGCGCCCGCCATGCCTGCCGCCAACGCCACCGTGTCCAACGTGTCCGCCGCCGTACCCGCCGCGGCGCTCGCCGCCGCCGCCAACGCCGCCGTGTCTGCCGTGCCCGCCGTCGTGTCCGACGTGTCCGCCGTCGCACCCGCCGCGACGCCCGCCGTACCTGCCGCCGTTTTCGCCACAACTACCGCTGTGCCCGCCGCGCCGCCACTGTTGGAGATGAATAGAGAAGCGCAACATGCGTCGCCGTATACCACGCCGCCGCTGCTGCCGCCGCCGCCGCCACAAATACAACCGAAGTCAGAACTTGTCATGCTTACCGAAGCTATCACCGCCATGGCAAGATCAACGTTACGTCCGCACGCTGTAGAGCTACCGAGCTATAGCGGCACCTGTCACGATTGGCTCGCGTTCCACACCGCCTACAAGGAGACGGCACACCTACTCAGCGGTCTCGAGAATAAAGCAAGATTAAGAAGATGTCTACACGGTCGCGCCAGAGAAGCCGTCGCGAACCTGTTGATTAGTGAAACAAGCACGCCGGAAGATATTATGAAGACGCTAGAAACGAACTTTGGCAGAACAGAAACTCTAGCAGTCGCTGAGCTGAACCGCCTACGAAACCTACCGAAGTGTACCGCGGATCCAAGAGATGTTTGTTTTATGGCAACCCAAGTGAAGAACGCCGTAACCGCCCTACACGCACTGAAGAAATCACACTTCCTACAGAACTATGAAGTGATGGAATCGGTACGCAAGAAGATGCCTGAAGCACTGCAACTTTCGTGGTTCTTAGGCCTGGTTTACATTAGTCAAGTAGACGACCGAGTCGAGTAGCGAGTAGAAATACATTGCTTGGCATGTTCGTCGATTTTAAAAGAACGTCAAACACACCACGTAATGAACTTCTACTCTCCTAAAGCACTCTACTAAAGACTAAGATAATGTAAACCAGCCTTTATTCAAGAAAGACGCGCCTGAAGATGAAGCATCACTGGTTACACTCGCCAACTTCTTCGAACAGTACACCGAATGCGCCGCGGTCATCAACAACGAAAATAATATGAGGAAACAAGAAAACTACTTTAGAAATGCGCCGCCGCCGCCACCGCCGCAACGTCGAAACCTACGATCGTACGCCGCGCAAGAAAAAGCGATAGAAGCGAAACAACAACACCGCGCGACGGGGATAGAAGAGGGCCACGAATGAACGAGCGAGAGAGAAGATGTCCCATTTGTGAAGAGAAACACGTCATTCAAGATTGTAAGAAGTTTTTGGAAGCTGATACCGATAACGAATGGTACCTCGCGAAAAAACATTGTCCATGTTTTCGGTGCCTACGTTATAGAACACAGACGCACCACTGCTGCCCGCTACGCTGCGACATCGACGGGTGCTTTGGGAAGCACCACAAGCTGCTACACTATAAAAAGAGAGAAAATGAAGCCGCTGCTAGTGAAAATGGAAGCGAACCGGAAGCAGTCACCACAACGTGGACAAACCGGAAAACAAAGGCTTATTTGAAGATTGTACCGGTACGAGTGTCTGCACCGGCGGGAGAGATCGACACTTGGGCGCTACTGGACGACGGGTCGACCGTTACATTAATCGACAGCAGCCTCTCCGACAAGATTGGTGCGAGGGGCCCCATCGACCCACTACACATAGAAGCGATTACGGAGAAGAATTTGAATGCGTCCCGCTCTCGTCGTGTCTCACTCACGCTACACCGCAATGAAGCGAAAGAGAAGATCTATGCAAGAACGATCGACTGCCTGCGCTTGTCACCACAAGAGGTTAGCGACCGAGATATTCAAGATTGCAAGCACCTACGCGACATCAAGGAAGAAGTGATGTACCCACATGCCGTGCCACGTATTCTCATCGGTCAAGACAACTGGCACTTGCTTATAGCGAAACAAGTACTAAAAGGACGTCGCGACCAGCCAGTAGCATCGCTCACACCGCTCGGCTGGGTTCTACATGGCGCGCACACACGCACACTTGGACAGCGTGTCAACTTCATCCACCATCTGAAGAGCGCCGACGATGACATGAACGAACAGCTACGACAACACTTCGCTATCGACAACTTAGTAATTGAACCAAAGAGGCCGTCGACCGATCCCGAGCAGCGCGCTATGATACTTGAAAACAACACCGTGCAGCGCGCTGACGGTCACTATGAAACCGCGTTATTATGGAAGAGCGACGCCACCAGTATGCCGAACAACTACGAGAACGCCGTGCGCCGCCTTCACTCCGTCGAACGCAAGATTGAAAAGGACCCAGCTTTGAAGAAGAAGTACTACGAACAGATGGACGCGCTGGTCAACAAAGGGTACGCCGAGCCAGCACCTGAGAAGAAAGAAAATGGAAAAACGTGGTACCTGCCGCATTTTGGGGTTATTAACCCGATGAAACCCGACAAACTACGCATCGTGCACGACGCCGCCACCAAAACCGGAGGGACATCACTGAACGACCGCCTGCTGTCCGGCCCCGACCTACTGCAATCTTTGCCGGGCGTGCTCATGCGGTTCCGTCAACATCGAGTCGCTGTGTCAGATAACATCGCTGAAATGTTTATGCAAGTAAAAATACGTGAAGAAGATCGCGACTTTCTACGTTATCTGTGGCAAGGAAGAGAATACCGAATGACGTCATTGATATTTGGCGCCACATGTTCGCCGTCGACCACTATCTATGTGAAAATCGTTAACGCTAAGAAGTACGAAAAATCTCATCCTGAAGCCGCCGCAGCAATAGTTCGTAACCACTACGTCGACGATTACCTCGACAGTTACGAAAACGAAGAGGACGCCGCGCACATAGCAACTGAAGTACGCAACATTCACCGAAGCGCGCGACTACAACTGCGAAAATGGGTGTCGAACTCACCACAAGTACTTAAACAGCTGATCAACGAAGAAGGATCAACGCTCGAAGATAAGAAACTCGCAGATGGCGCTAGTAGCGAACGAGTTTTGGGCCTCGTTTGGAAACATAACACCGACGAGCTCACATTCAACTTGGACCTCGCTCGCATACCGAAGGAGATGCTAGAACGAAAAGCACCTACGAAGAGAGAAGCATTGAAGATCGTCATGTCACTTTGTGATCCGATGGGCGTCGCCGCGCCGGTCGTCATAAAGACGAAACAGCTGTTACAAGAAGTATGGCACCGTGGGCCCGACTGGGACAACAAACTCAACGACGACCTCGCCGCTCAGTGGCGTGACTGGATGGTGCACATAGAAAATCTACGCAACATCTCCGTGCCCCGCTGCTATCTACACTACAGTGACGCCGTGTTACTACAGCTACATACGTTCGTAGACGCAAGCGAAACAGCCTACGCCACCTCAGTGTATTGGCGTGCCATCGCACCCGACGGCCGCGTTACGCTCACCTTAGTCTTGGCAAAACCAAAGGGGGCGCCGCTGAAGCTCACATCAATACGGCGCCTTGAACTGCGCCGTGCCATTGATGAAATCAAACACGAAGAAGCCGAAAAGAGGAAGATCAGCTGGCAGTACATACCTCCAGGCGTGCCGTTCATGGGCGGCGCCTGGGAGCGACTTGTACGATCCGTGAAGACCGCCCTGGCTGCAACGCAACAGAGCCGCTATCCGACCGAAGAGGTGCTGGTCACGCTGCTCGCCGAGGCCGAGTACACAGTAAACAGCCGGCCACTCACACATGTCTCCGTGTACCACGAAGATGAAGAAGCCGTTACTCCGAACCATTTCCTGCTGGGCGGGTCTGCTCTAACACCCGTACCCGACACGTTTACCGACGGCGACCTGATTGGGCGTGCCACCTGGCGCGCGTCTCAACGACTCGCTGACATGTTCTGGGCGAAATGGCTCCGTGAATATCTGCCGGAGCTCCAAAACCGGCGGGAGCCACGAAGCAAGGGCCCGGCGCTAAAGACTGGTGACGTGGTGCTTATTGTGGACAACACGTTACCGCGCAACACATGGCCCCGCGGAGTGGTAACTGCGACCTTCCCGGGACCAGACGGCGTGGTGCGAGCAGCGGACATCAAGACACAAGGAGGGACGCTGCGACGACCTACAAAGAAACTGGTCATCATCCTACCGAAGGCGACCGACCCATCACCGAATATTGACTGCAACGCCGCCGGAGACGACGATGCACGGCGGGAGGAATGTTCGGGACGGCCGCCAAACTGACGATTTTGTGTAAATAATATGATTTGTAAGTGAAAAGATATTGACCATATGAATATGAATGTGATTAGTGTCGTAGTTTTTAATATTTTGCTATGTTTTTAAGGATTCCTTAAGGATTCCTTAAGGATTCCTTAAAAACATAGCAAAATATTAAAAACTACGACACACAACAACATACAAACATTGCATGTGATGCATGTTTGTAACTTTACCTAAAATAAAATAAAAATTGAGTTCAAACTACATCGAAGCAGGTTGATATCCCACAGAGACAAGTTTACTCCGTTCTTTGAAATCTTAAAAAAAAATCTATTATGAGCTATTTTGTCTCGAGTAAGGTCGTCTTTTTTTAACCGCACAGACTACTACAAAATTCACAAATTGTTCGGGACGGCCGCCAAACTGACGATTTTGTGTAAATAATATGATTTGTAAGTGAATAGATATTGACCATATGAATATGAATGTGATTAGTGTCGTAGTTTTTAATATTTTGCTATGTTTTTAAGGATCTATTAGTAAGTTCTCGATTTTGTATTCTATAAGTTAGCGATGTTCGATTGTTTTATTACTGGGCTTTGTATTATAGTAAGTTCTCGAAATTTCATTGTAAATAGGTTAATTATCTATAGAAAATAAGTCTTTATTTTGTAAAGACCGGCGCTTACTTCAACAATAGAAACGGGATCATTTTTTGTGTGAACAATACAAAGGGATAATTGCACTAGTATGAGATAGATACATTGTATGAAAGAAAGGTCCGAGTTCTAACAAAGACTGAAATGTTCTGGATAAACAATCGAAAGAAATTCGGGATTTGTAAATTGGCTGAGATTATTCTCAACTATTCCAGTAGTTTTTACTGACTATATAAAGCGCGAAAGTTGAAGCGAGCGTCAGTTTACTTAGTGCAGTCAGTTTACTTTGTTACAGTCAGAGGTCAGTTTGCTTAGTTCAGCCACTAGTTAGAGTTCAGTTTCAGTTCAGTGCAGTTTTAGTTCAGTCAGTAGCTTACATGTAAAAGGAAAAGGAGGCCAATAAAGGAAGACTACAGTGAACGAACAGGCATTTATTTCTTCACCAACCCAGCAACTATCTACGTATATGTACCCGTCGCATCACCGCTTTGCATCACTTATACAGTCCACTACGGAAGGCGGGTACACAAATTCTATATTTGTGAATTTTGTAGTAGTCTGTGCGGAAAGAGAACCAACTTGGGATTTGTGCTTGTTCACCGTTTTTGTCATGTTGACTGCACTCAGCACCTTTATACGTAATTATAGTAAGACTATCCTGACTTAATAGATATCAAGTTATTACAGTCGCACTAAACGTTACAGTGCCGCCAACATTTCATAAACGTAAATTAAACACATTGAGCTCGGTGGCGCAGTGGACACCCCTAAAGGAGTGAAATGGGGGTTCAAAGTTTGTATGGGAAAAGCAGCCTCGTGCGAGGCCCGCCACACGCGGCAAAGTCTTGCCTCGTGAGGCAGCGCGCTTGGTGAGGACCCGCCTAATCGCGTAAAAACAGCTGGTCGGACCTTGGTTGAAGTTCCCTAATAATTTTCTCTAATATCCACTGCGCCTGGCTCAGCGATTGCGGAGGTTAAGCAACTGTCGCAAGGTTCGGTCATGGGATGGGTGACCAAAAATTTATTATTTCAGGCTCCTCCGTGCTTCGGAAGGCACGATAAGCCGTTGGTCCCGGCTGCATTTGCGTTAACACCCACCAATCCGCATCGGGCCTGCGTGGTGGGTTATGGCCCGTCCTCCTTATCCACCCTGAAGGCCTGTGCCCCTGCAGTGGGGACATTAAAAATGGCTGATGGACAATCAAGCACAAATCCCAAGTCGGTTCTCTTTCCGAACAGACTCTACCGTTCTAGAAAATATAAATAAATCGTTAACCGTTTGGCCAATTACCGTTTCACGGCTCACACAGCGGGTGTTAAAGAGTTTTTTGTGCCATAATAAAAAATAATGATACGATATAATGATATATGACAGAGTATTTAAATTGTAAGTACCTATTTAGATTTCTTTTTACATCATAGAGCATTGAAATAATGTTTCCAAACTTAAATTCTAAATTGGAATAAATCACTAAAGTTTTATGTGAAATTAGTGTGAAATCCACCTAAAGAAATTAATAAAAATATGATAGAAATACATTAGGATTTCACAATATTCAGTCAATTGTATGCAATAAATTTGTAACTTTACCGAACGAACTATTTATAAAAAGTGTCACTGAAAATCGCAACTGACTTTTTTAAACCTAAATAATGTTTTTATATACTTAGTTGAGTTATCAATAATGTCAAAGCGAAATTATCAAGATAGACTTGTTGAGTGTAACGATGTAACAAAAGATGTTACATAACAATGCGAAACATAACCAATTCTGTTTTTATACCATCCGCCGATAAGGCAATATCAATTTCAAGCTTCATAAAAGACAAAAACTAACTAGCTATATAAAAAAACAAGGAAAGTTATATGAGGCTTAAAAAAAAGTGTTTTGTTTGTTTACTCTTTTGACAAATGATACAGGTAAAATATATTTTAACGATGCAATAGCTAAAATAAAATTATTAGGCGTTTATAAATAAGGCCGTTTCTTTATTTTTTTAAGAAAATGGCAAAATTATTGGCAAGAATGTTACATAATTTAAACTTCTTTATTTTATAGTATTACAAAATATTTATTTGATGTTTTCGTTGGACGGATTGGACAATGTTATCTCACAAAACCGAAAAAATCTATTTTTGGGGATGAAAGAGTTTAAGAAATGATAAATCTACTGATGAGCTCAAAATACGCTTGATTCGTGTCAAAAATACAAAGGTGTAAAATTGACGAAAATGCATACATTTCAGGCTTTAACATAATTTTCAAACACTCATATCAAAACTCATGTTGTAAGTTTTTGTTTAGTTTCGGTAGTTACAAAACAACTTTTTGTTAGCTTACACCTTGGTCCACTCATTCGTTCAAATGTATACCTATTTAGCTACCATAAGATTATGTTCAAACTATAATTTTGATTGTATGTAAGTATAAAGAGCAAAATGCTGTTAAAATATTGTATTTCAATTCAATCCAAATCGTGCATATAATATTTCAAGCAAGTGCATATAATATTTTTTCTAAAAAATAAAAATTTTGAATCGAATAATAAAACACAATTGTGTGTCTAACGGAGCGCGATCGATTATCATTTTCATACAATCGCATGTCTTAAAGGTCACGCGTAACGTAATATTCTATTCAGTTCAATCATTAATCTACTTATATTGAAGAAATTATCCATAAATTTCTTGCAAAACACGGTTACTACTTATAACAGAAATAACCCTAAAACGCATTGGCATAACATCGATTTTCGAATCCAATTCGAATTTCGAAGTTGCCATTGAAATCATTTGTGGAACATCGAACGAGGTTATCGGAATGTCGCACCTTTGTCATTAATAATAGAGGCGAATACGTTTTGGCGCCCGCAAGATTGTGTATCGTAAAGTCAGGAAGCGCATTGTTAGGTCACGTTCTCACAACTCCCCTTTTCTTCGAGGGGGAATAAATAATTGCACTTTTTCTGTCGCATATGGCCAAGGAAGCGGGATCGTTCCCACGGTTCGCCCCTTGGGCACAAAGGCCGAACGAGGTCAAGAAAAAATACGTGCCCGCATAATACTGGGGTTTCTTTTGTAGCGGCAGATGTACCGAATCTAGGGTTAAGTGTGGAATCGTGAAAAGTGAATTGATTGACGTCACATTGTAGTTTTTTCTCTAATTTGATTGGGAATAGGAGCTTTTTCATTCTGAATATGTTAATAAATCCTGATTAATGACCCATGCTATCTTACTTTAGTAACGCTGTTATATCAAAATATAAAAAAAATATTTGCTAATTACATAATATATCTGTAAAATCAAAGTGAGGAAGACGATTTTACTTTGTGCTAACATATATAACTGATCATTTGTTATCTTTCAATAAGTGATTACTAAAATCAACAAAGTGATGACTTAAATAATATTCGATAAGAAATGTAATAAGCTACTCAAACTCAAAAAATAGCAAAGACCGTACACTCATCAAAAAACTTGCAAAACTATTTACCGTCCAAGATGCGCTCAAACTTTTTGCGGAACACATTTCGAATACTTATTTTCAAACGAAATTCCTTTGGTTCCAATTTCAAACTTACTCGTCTGTATACCATTAGTACAAAAACTTATCGAATAAAAAAACACGTATTGCACCTTTTCTAAGGCGTTCTATATTTGAAAACTCGCTACGTTCCCACGATCGCTCGCGCCAGTTGCGGGCGCGTCTTCCCCTCGATCTTATTATTTTTTTCGCCATTTGAGAGACGATATTTGTGTGACGACCGATAAAGTTTTTTTTTGTGATATATGGAGTATATAACAGTTGAAGGGAATTAAGCATTTGAGTAAGTATATAAAGTTTGTTAAAAGTAATTGATATTATAACATAACTAAGTTTGTTTAAAAAGGCTGGGTTGTAAAGTTTGTTTTGGTTATTTTTTTCCCACCATATTCAGTAAATTTTATGTAAGTAAGTAATTAAAACAAACACCTCATTACCCACCCACGTAAACATAGTTTCCACGCGTACTTCGCCACTAAGTAATCATAATACACAGTCAATCAATAGAGGGCATGTGTATGAAAAACTTTTTATTAGAGAATCATCTCGTAAATTGATGGAAATTGGATCTAATGCGTAAGAAAATAATGTTTTATTTCAATTTGGTCCTATCCTCAAGATGTTAAGGCAGTGTTTTTGGAAAGGGGACTCTATGAGGATGTGTTTGAATTTGAAATTGGAAAGAGCGTTCCATAGAGAAGCGACGACAGTTGAGAAAAAAGGCTCGCACACATTGCGTTCAGCGTGATACGTTCCCACGATCCACGCGACATATGGCGCGAGCGGGGTGCACTTACGCATGATCAACCGTTGACGCGTGCACAAAAAACCATTGGACTTAGCGGATCTATGGGATGATGCTCTCCTGTAAGATAAGGAAACCGGTATAGACTTTTTTGAATTTTTGAATTCAGATAAGGATGATTAAAACATTAGTAACAGTTTATATGACCATAATCGCTTTTTGAGTTGTTGATAACCAATGAATTTTAATTTTATCAGTGTAATTGCACTTCACTAATGAAAATTATACTTCCTTTTTTTGTAGATAATATTAAGTGATATTTCAAATCCATATGTAAATAAAATGCAAGTTTTATATTGAAATAAATAAAAAAAAAGAAACTTTATTCGTAGCATCTCGTAGCGTAGTCAAACTACTATTAGATTTTCGTGCAATATATTAATGAACACTATTAAACAAAAACATCAGAAAATCAAAACACCCTGGTCTTAGTTAAAAAGTTAAACAACACCAAGGTCAAGCAAATTGTTCCGAATTTGAATGTTGGTAGTTTTTTTATCGCGGGGGGCAGGTGTTGCACGCAACTGTCGCCGTTCCCACGGCCCGCGAACACCGGGCGTCTGCGTACGGACGCGGCCATGTCACGATTGCCAATCACTAAATTAACCAAAAAACCATTCCAATTTTTCAAATGTTGTGCGATTGTCTTTTTTTTGAGAACGAAAATCAATTTGAAATTGGAATCTTGTGCAAAAAATATTTTACTGCAACAACGGATTTTCTTCCCTTTTTAAAATATTTTATCCACACCCAGGGTTCTGAAACGGATAGCTTACTGGCACAGACCATACAACAAGTACTTAGGTCTGTGCTTACTGGCAACATTACAATATCCGAGCGAGAGGATGTCACGCTCCTCACCGCACCCACGCCCGACGAGTTACGTTATGAAATTCAGTACAACATTATAACACTAGTTCGGTTGATATAATGACGAAGAGGAGGAGGAAATTCAAAGTCAAATTAAAAACCTTTTATAGAGGAAACATATCATGGGTGTAGATAAAGTCTTGTATGCAACTGTACATAATTAAGTATTTATAGTACAGTTGCATAAATAACTATTACCAATGTGTGTTTTCCAATCTAAAATACCAAAAAGTAAAAACGTAGTTGTAAATGAATAAAAAAACATTCGTAGCATTGTAGCACGTCTACGAGCTTCGTAGCGTAAGCGAATGACGCATATAAAACTAATGACTGAAATAACCCCTTTGTCCAGTATTATTCCACGAGTATCACAATGACACTGTATAAAAAACAAACAACTTCAGTTTCTATACAGTTAATATTATTAAATAAATTGTATTTTCCTTCTGAGTAAACACTGTCAGATAATAGGGATTACAATTGGTAGACTATTATTGATAATTATTCAATAGAAAGAGTTGCGCAAGCAAGTGACATCACTTCCAACCTCGTTTGATTTTATATGTGTTTTTTCGAAAGTTTCCCATTCTTATTTATTTGCCTAAAGATCTTGCCTGGCCTATACAAATACGTTCAATTTTCCTTTGCAGTGCCTATAATAAGGGAATAAAAAAAATCGCACGTGGGTGATTACGTTAACATCGATGAAGATTTACTAATTTCATTCAAAGATTACTAACAAAAATTTCAGATTACAAAAATAATTGTTTATTGCCATGCCTATCGAGCTGCCATGTCATACGAAGGTTAAAATAAATATTAAAACAATCTGCAGATAGATATGGCACCATTTAAATCCAATTTCAATACATCTTATTGTTATTGAAAGGAATAACAACTCCATACATCTGAAACCTTGATTTAATTTGTACGTACAGTAACGCCATCTTTTGAAAGTTGGTTGTACTAAAATCGATCTCTTCGCAAAATAGATAAGGGGACACGGAAGTAACGATGACAATGACTATGCGAACAATAGATAAGTTTAATATAGGTCAAAGTGTAAGTATTGTTCCCTATGGGAAAGCAAAGGTAATTTTGGGGTGATGATCCTATATATTTAGAAGGTATAACATTTTGGTGTTCAGTTATTTGCGTGATTGCAACCAGGAAGTAACGGTATTTTAGCAACACTGACGGCATAAATAATAGTTAACCTTTTTTTCAGCTAAGTTCAGATTAAATAAATTGTGTGTGTATCTGAATGAAAAATGTGAATATTAGGAAAAGTGGTTGTGTATTTTTAATTATTGGGTTTGTAGTGAGTGTTTTAATCGGAATTAAATATTTTGGGATAGTGAGAAAAAGTAAAAGAAAGTATTTTATATGCTGCTTAATTACTTATCAATGTTTTAAAATATCTCTTAGAATCACGTATTTTGAATGCGATTTCTGTTGTTAAACAACATTGATGATAAATGAAAGAAATTGTTACTAATGTGTGAAAAACATATGTATGTGCTCATATTCAATACAAAATGACTCATACTTAAGTATTTTAATTAAGGAGGAGAATTATTATATACCAAATTTGAAGATTTTTGCATATTTTTTTTTGCAGCATGGAGGAAAAAAAAGATAAGTTATCTAGAAATATGATTTGTTTATGGGTAATGCATGACGTAGATAAAAAACTAGCATTATAATATGTAGGTATTGTGTATGTGTGTAACTAAATATTCGACTAAACTACCTAACTAAATAATAATTAGTCCACTAACTTTATTATACTAACTGCCCCCCTACTCAAATGGCCAACTTTCTATTCGTTTGAACGTTACGCCTACTTTTAAAGTTTAAATATGAGCAAAAGATGATTAAATCACATGTCGCAAACTTAAAATGTAAATCGCAGACTTCGATGTATTGTATGGAATTATCAAGCTTTTTATTTAATTTTTATTTTTATAACTGCCTATTTTAAAGTTTTAATAGTAAGCGTAGCGTTCAAACGAATAGAAAGTTGGCCATTTGAGTAGGAGGGCTGGTGTGTTTTCTTAATGTTTTTTATTGATTTCTTTTGACTTAAACAGTTACTTTTAAAACATGGCATAGTATAGTATAACTAACTGGTTGGTATGCAAAGCACGTAAATTACATGACTAACTGGTTATCTATACCATAAATTACAATGCATGAAGCTTTTGATAAATTAGGTACGGTATATACATAATTTATTTGTACATAGAGAAATCTAGTTAACTAACTAACAAACTAGGTATGGGTATATTGGGTCTAAATAATAATAAAAAAATAACGAAAATTTTGCTAAATTGCATTTGTTTAGCAAAAGTTTCAATTGTTTTTTAATAGACATAACTATTTCCATGATAAAGATATGCCTTAACACTGTTATGCCAGCTCATCCGTTTGACGCAAGTCGCATATTGACTCGATTACAATTTTTATCATCTGAACAAACAGAGTGATATCATCTCTCCGAACTAGCAATTGCACAGGTGGTCTATTGTTCTATGTATTATCTATAGCGGGGCGACCTTCCATGCTTATTTAAGGAAAACTATGGAAAAGGGCGTGAAACGATCGACCTTAATAACATTTTCAAGAAGAAATTTTCATTTTCTATGTGCGTAATATTCCAAAATCAGTGTTAAATCTCAAATATTATTGATAAATGATCGTTAAGTACCTAGTTTAAAAATTAGCGGAGAAGTAATCTTCTCTATAATATAAAAATGAATCGCTGAATGTCTTGCTAAGCGCAAATCTCGAGATCAGCTGAACCGATTTCGCTAATTCTTTTTTTGTTGTATTTGTTATTATCAGGAAAAGGTTCTTATGGAAGAAAAAATAAAGAAATTGCGCGGAAATGAAGAAAATTTAAGAATACTTAACCACTATATAAAATTTAATTTAGACAATAAACTTTTTTAAAAACTGAATGTCGTTTAAAATTCGAATTCAATCTGACGTCCATTACCTATACAAGTACGCAGTGTCATAGATAGACAGGACAACGTCTGTCGGGTCAGCTAGTAACAAATATAGGCATTGATTTCAAAAGTTAATATGCACTAAAGAAAAGAAAATTCTTTAGTTAGGTTTCGCAATGCGTGCAATCTAGATGTTGGCGGTATTAATATACGTTTAAGTGCATTGACAGCTTAAGATAAATGCGTGAGACATTTAAACATGGCCTTAATTGCTTTTATCAAGCGCTCTACATCGACACTCTCCATTTAATTGCAATTGAAAACTAATTAGGCCGCTCCAGAGCTTAATCTTCAATTAGCCATAGGCCATGATTTACGTCCTACAGATTATATCATTTTTTTTTACTCTGCACGTGTTCAGACAATTATTGGCGAAAGCAGTGCCCCAACAATTGCAATGCACGTGTATGCACCAAAATTTGTGTACACACTGTACAGAAAAAAGTTTTTAACCCAAATTTTGCAAAAGTTGCGGAATTGAAGGTAAGGGTTGCAAAAACTCCTTTCTTATAACCGGAGCGTCCGATGCATTAAACACGTGCAACCAACAATGCCGATGAGTCACGGACGGGCCGCGTCGCCGATACGGACCGCGTATTATTAAAGACGAGGAGAAAAAAAAAGACATAAGCGCTCACTCGTCGTATCGCGTCAAGGAATTGTACATCTGCCGAAATTTCTCACGACTCGGTCGCCCCGTATGGTATTATTATGCCGGACAAGTTTGCTATCTGTACCCGTGTATTATGAGTGTTGCAAGATAATTGCTATGGCTAGCGGGATCGCGGCGGGGATATAATTTTTAATCAATGGCATGGCGTTTAGCATATTTTCTCGTAGATACCGTTTGCGCTTTTTTAATTCGTAGAGCGTTATCTATAGATGTGCAAATTTATTAGTTATTTATTACAGACATAAAGTGACATGTATTTTTTTGCATATGAATCAATATTTTTGTATTAATTTTGCATGTTTAAAAATTTTTTCGCGTAAATAGATGTTTATTTTGGTGTTAAATAAAACACACATTTGGGACTTTTTGTATAAGATTTCGAATGCCTGTTTTGAGATTTTGTTGTAGTGTCGTAGAAAAAAAACATGATTTGATAATACCTACGTAGCAGATAAAAATGGTAGATAGATTTTTAATGAAATGTTGGTTTTGAAAGTTTTTGATATTTTTCGATAGTTTTGACTTGTTTTTGTAACTTGTAGCTTTTTTATAACTAAGTAGTACTTAATAAATGTAGTCTCTTTAGATTACAAGAGAATAGATAGGTAAAGAACCAAATATCAAATATGGTTTACAAAAGAACGCTTAGGGTTGGTTGGGGTACATTGCATCTAATTATTGGGATAAAACTTAGTAAGTACCGATTTTTTTTGGAGAACTTATTTAAGTTTTGCATGTCCCTTAGAAAGTGACTATCAATGCGAATGAGTATTGTGCTTGCTTAATTTATTATTGGAAGCATCGCACGTGCGTTTGTGAATAGTACATTTTTATTGTTATAGTTACTATAATAGTAAAAATGGTCCCAGGTATTCTGCAAATAGTTTTTATTTAAAATGCGTGGGAGCAAGTTGTGACAAGTCTTGGTCGAACAGGTTGGGACTTGTACGGGTTTTATAAAAGTTATTGCACAAGTTTGCAGTTATCTTGCGATCTCGGCATATTCTTTATTTTAAAAGTTAAAGAAGTAGCGATTTACTGGAAAGTTGCACAGCCATTAGGTAACCAATTTGTAATGTAATTACTACTTTTAAGATTTTGCTCACATAAATGTAAGAAATATGTAGATAAAATTTACTTTGTATTAGTTACCTTACTTTCAGTAAGAAAAAATATTTTTGTCGATTTAGCAACGGTTTAAGATACTACTTGCATATTAGTTTACCAATTTAATAAATTAAGTTCTTAACCTTTGGCCTTACCTGCTCACTTGATTTGGTTTTTAATATGACTTGATGATTGATGCATGCATGCCTGACACATGTAGCTGTCAGATAAAAATTGCAGAAAGAGGCGGGAACGAAGAGTCTCCATCTATTTTATATTAAAAATGAATTGAACAGAAAATATTGATTTTGCCTTTTTAATCAGCAGAATTTTAATTCTTCAATGCCCGCGCGGCCGCATGCGGCCGGACAACAATAGAAAATGTATCAATGTGTCTCATTTCATTTTCCGGGCCTTTTGTTTCTACTGTTTGTAGTTCTACTGTTTCATCACTTCATCTACTTATTTCCTGTCCTCTTCTCCTTCAATTGCTATACCCTACTGGGTTTACTTTATGGTATGCAATAAAATATTGAATTGAATTTAATTTACTTCACTACTGTTTTATTATTTTAGTCCCAAACGTCGTTAAATCTATTCCAAAATCCTTTGTATCTGATTATTATTTATATTTATTTATTATTATATTTAATAATAAATCTGATGCATATCAGTGGTCAGTACGAAACGAAGATCAGATTGCTCGATGTCTAAAAGCGGCGTCTAGGTCCCTATCTCACTAGGGCACCATGGTTACGCCAGCAGAGGATGATTCGCATGGCCGCCTCCTGGTAGCGCAACTAAGCAGACACCAGGTGAGGTACCATCCATTTACTAAACTGGTGCCGTACTTGCTAACGCTCCGAATCTCGGAAAGTCTGCCGGGTTTCAAATTAAAACAGATAATTCGAGCCCCAATCAGGCCAAAATGGCGAACCCCAATACATTATGTCACGTGTGACATCGATATATTCCAAAAACATCGGCAAATAGTACTAAATGAATACGAAATTCTTTACTTCGATTTATCTCTTTTAAGTTGATCACGGCAGACCCGCGGAAGTTTGAAAATTTAGACGTAGGGCTCCTGTATACATTTTGTTGGTGGTGCGACTGGTTGCGCCACCACTGCTGTCTTAGTGAGGTATAGTACTAAATGGGCAAGAACAAAAAGCGACAATTAAAAAGCCGGTAGCGTTGGCCGCGGGCGATGCACGTGCGGGCGCCATCTCGGAGCCTGCGCCCGCGCCACCGCGCGAGCCGGCAGCCAGTCTGACCGCTTTTCAACAACTAAACTCAACAAACAAAAACCTATCTTATTGCTGTGTCTTAAGGACCATTGTATAGTAACAGCGGTCAAGAGTTCCGTACCAGAAAAGGCAACAAGTTTCTTTCAACCAGATTTCAAACCGTCTTATTGACGTTTAATAATTCAGTCAGCTACTGTTTTAATACTTGTAGGTTGTTAAAGGGTTCATAATAAGCAAAAAATGTAAATTTTGTTAATCATAATTTTTATTTTTTGTTTTAACATCAGACCAGTCGATATAAATAAATTACTATCCCTAAACAATTAAAGCTCATAAAAGAATCACAATTAGGGTTCCTAAGACCTAGCTAACATTGAATGTACGAGTACAATACAAATTGTTAAACTCATAAGTTCTAAGTTTAATTTATACAAATCAATTATTAAAAAATATCACAATTGGAAACATTAAAGCTTTCGAGGAGTTATCACGTGAGCGATACCTAATCCTATCCTATCCTACATGGCACTGGAGAATTAAAGCTAACATCACAGACGGTTGCAGAAACCAACGAAGCAGCACTTGGTTTCACGGAAGACACGATTAGTGTTTCGTCGAAGACTTCAGGCTTGCACCCAGCGGTCTTGGAAGACTGGGTACTGCTGCTCCGCGGTTTGGCACTCGGTGTAACAGTGGGCGGCAGCGAAGTCGGCGTCTTGTTTGGAGACTGTGGTCCAGAAGAAAGTGCCTGCTTCCGTCCGGGCGAAGTGCACTGGTACGTAGAAGTTGTTAGGATTCACTGGCACGATGTCGCACGTGTCATCCTCATTGCAGACGAGGAAGGCCGATCCCGGCGCGCACGTTTCCATTTCTGCGTAGATTTTGCGCTCCAACATCTCGTTGCTCGAATTCTGCTCATCCTCGTAGCACGTGTCGCATTTAGCGGGAACACGTTTCGTCGTCTTCTTAATCATTTTCATTAGCGGCTTCAATAAAGCTTTGATGCCACTGTTCTTCATCTTTTCCGTGTTGTATTTGTTCTCGTTGATCGAGTTGTTAGTCGCGATGATATATTCGTTGTTAGCGTAGTAAGACATGTTGAAAATTTGTTACGAGAGCGTGTGTTGCGAGTGAGTTCTCAAGCAAGAATGTGGGGCTGCTTGTCCGACCGGCTTTTTATACCCAGCTCGCCGCCCCCGATACAAAAGCTCCTGCGTGAAAAACTCCCTGCGTGTGTGTGGGTGTGTCGAGTGGTTTATTCGATACCCTGACGCTTTTAGCGTAATAACAACATCTTGAATGTTTTATCAACAGGGTAAAGAGGTAAGAAAATAGAAGCAAGTCTTTGAAAGGGTGCACAAATTTTCAATTATTGTTATTGGATTTTGGTTTCAAATGAAAACTGAAGACATAGGTCACAAAAGAGTCTGTGCCCAGGTAGTTAGTCTCTAGTCTTACTCTTTAGTAATAAGAGCTTTCAATGTTATGAGAAAAAATCTCGCACAGTAGCATTGCATTTTCAAAGTAAATGTAACTTAAGTTGAGTTAAGGTTTAGGACCAAAAAACCACGCAATTTAGACACTATAAACTCCTAGTGAAAAAAAACTAATTATCTTCAACATACCGCATGGAAAATAAAACTAAGCAAAGATACTTGCAGAGAGTTACTTAACCGGGTCTACTTTCCATACTAGGTCCACACGGGAGTCTAAGCATTCCAACAAATGATTGACCATGGGAAATCTGTCCACGTGCCGTCCACACGCTTAAAATACAATCGGGTAACAGACCACATGGCGCTCATTAGCCCTTCATATTACAATGCGATTGTAATCGTCTCCCCTCGGGTCACTAAGTCACGCCCTGGGGTGTAAGCGACCCCTGTGTGACCCGTGCGGCGCGCGCGCAAGTCGCGTGACCCTATCAACTTGTTGCACTGTCAAGTGTTTGCTATTTACAAATCGAATTACCATTGAAATATTTGAAATTAAAAAAACGAATGATAAGATGTATTGTAGCTGTAGCGATGATGAAAATTAAACATAATGAGTGAGACGTTGTAACATAACCCCATCTTCAATCTGACATTTGAATAATTTACATCATAGTTCATTAGCATTTTGTTTACAAAAAGAATTATCTGACATAAAATGCCCACCTACACACAAAAATATCCAGTCCATACCGGTTCAAACATGTAGATTTTTTTTTATCATATGTCCGAAGAGAGTATTACAAAAAAATTAAGTTCAAAAGAAATCAGTGTAGCGGTGATAGTGTTTTCTCAGCCAATGGGGTGCGCTCGCGCCGCAGGTGTTGCGATCCGAAGGCTCTCGCACACATACGATGGCAGTTTAAATATACGATCATTGAACACGTGCATTCGAAGGGGATGAATATACGGTGGACCGAGACGCGAGAGAGAGAGGTGCGATATTTTTTATCGATATGAATAGATTCACGACTCCCTCATATCCGAAATAGGGTAACGCAAAGGCTAATTTGGTTATTGAAAATTGAGGGGTTGTTCGTGGGAATGCTCTGCGCTCCTAGGTTCCCAGGGTTGCGCGCACATTGAGTTTTTTTCGGCGATGCGAGATTCGGAACGGCGACAGATGGCAAGCGTGGATCGTTCCCGTTCTGCTTTGTTATAATAAATCGTATGGGATATTGGAATTAAACATTCCGTTTTGATGGCTCATCGCGTTTGGGGGGTGAGGGGATGAAGATGTAAACAAGTGTAAAAGGGGTCAGTGGAACTTGGCCAGGTCTATAATTAAATGTCTATTAGAAGCATTTTGAGATTATTAGGGTAAGATTTGTTAGGGGTTGAATTTTCATTTGGACATAATGGTAGCGATTAGGGATTGCGTGGGAGAGTTTTGGATAGTAGCTGATTACTAATGAGAAGTATGGGCGTTTTTTTGTAAAACCCATTAAAGCAATTTTAGGGGTTTTGAAAATGTATTCTGACAACTTCGAGATAGTCCTTCTTTTCCAAATAGGTAAAAAATTCATTCGATAAGACATAAATAAATGTATGAGTTTCTATCAGTTGGATTATTGTCACGCCAGAGACGATCAAATATTTTTTATTTTATTGTACAATTTTGCCAGCTCATCGGTTTAAAAACCAAACTAACGTTTATAAAACTGTCCTTTTTTTCCAGGGCCGCCGTTTATCATTTCATAAGACCTCTTCCCACGCTCTGAAGATGCAAAAACAACAATGGGTCAAAAGAACGGTGTCTGAAGAAGATAGTTTGCGTCATTTAAAAAGCTGACTATTGTGAAGCTCGGCGTGACAAGTGCGTGAGATTGCGGAGGCTGGTTAGGGGTTCGTCGTTTGGGGTGGTTTATGCCCCCCTCGCTCGAGCATTGTTTGTGCACTTGTCGCACACCCTATGGAATTTGGGGTCATGGAGATGTTATGTTTTTACCTAGTTTCATGTCAGGTGGATAGATTTTAAGTTCAAAAAGGTTTTACGTAAATCCATATAAATAAATAATGTTTTCCAAGTGAATTTATTGTTCCTTTATATTGTTAGTAAGGATGAACCTAAGCATTTTTTATGGATTTATTTTGCCGAATTTGAGATCCAATATATTTTTCATAATTTTTTGCTAAAATCATGAATTGTTTGTTTCCATTTCCTACAACAACTTTATGTAGTTAATATATTGTACTCGTATTAATGTTATGAATTTTTACTCTGATTAACACGACTCTCATCACAACAATAATTCATATGAAATTTTGATTTTTTTTGTAATACCGATCGAAGCAAACAAAAAGTAGGCCCTCAAATTAATTGTAACTAATCCAAAGACACTTATCTATGTAATTTTGCTATATCAAAGACGTGTACGATTTTTTTTCCAATAAACTATAAAACATCTCAAATCCAGGCGCGGTCGCAGCCTGAGATTTTGGGGGAGGGGGGTCATGTCCCCTGTGACCCCCCCCTCGGACCGCGCCTGCTCAAATCAAATTGTTACGCTTTGAAAAAAATCTCAGCAATCCCTTTAGATTCGAGTGTGGGAATTTCAGTTACAAGAGTTTTTTTTAATTCTATCAAGATCATTGAAATATAAGTTGGGGGTGGAAAATAAAAGGCCATGTATAAATCACCCCTAATCGCTCCTTTTGTTACCCTGTACACTTGTTGCGTCATCCAAATCGTACGTTTTAGACCACATTTTTGATACAGCTCAAAAAAGCTTTACTGGAGAAATTCGCCCTTGTACCATAAAGATTAGAGTTGACAATTATATATGTTTTGATTTTAAATAATTGTGGTTTCATAAGGGCGGATAATTTTAGGGGTTGCTGAACAATTAACTGAGGTACAGGACACAGGTAAACTCATTTCGTATTGAAGAAAAAAAGGTCAGATGATTTTGCATTTGTAAAGTGAGATGTGATTATGTAATAAATAATAACTATGTTGGAATATAAATCGTTGATGTTGTTACGTTGTATAATTTGTTAATAATTGTTGAATTTAATGATTTTTGTTATTTATAGAGGGGTTTAGATAGTTATGGGGTATTTATATAATTGTGTATTGTTGAAGATATAAAAGACCCTTGTTTGTGATTAAAATAGAAATGCTTTTTAATTATAAGTACTTAGTTTTATTAAACTCAGAATTTAGACACTTGAAAGGAATGTTTGTCGATTGTGAAAAATGCATTTAATAACCTAACCTATACTGTCGGCAGGTAACTTGGCAAGATAAAAACGAGACAAAAGATGCGCAGTATCCACAAACACTAGACTCGGCGCATCTTTTGTATCATCTTTCTCTTGCCAACTTATATACCGGCATCTGTACCTAAAACGAATTTTATAGAAAATCTGTTCATCTTTTCTTAGCAGTTTTAATCTAACCATGCTACGAATAGATATTAAGCAAAAGGCTCACATTTCATATTCCTAAATACATAAAAGTAGCATCAATTATATCATTCATCACAAATTTCAACCAACTCTGTGGTCTAGTGGTTTGCCCACCAGTGTAACGCAGGGATCCCGGCAGGCTGATTATCTAATTTAAAACCACCTAGCGACCGGTGATAATTACGAAATAGTCGCTGTCAAACTCGATTTCATACCACCGATCGAGTTTCTACGAGTGCTGCCTCCAACGGACAACTAAAGAACTAAAATATACGAGCACTTGCAAGGAAATGCTCCGAAATTCGTATTATCTAACTCAGAAACCGCGACGCGACCGCGACGATTTCGCGATTTCTTCTGTCAAACAGAAACCAGACAAAACGTAATTTCTGATTAGTTTTCGTTAAATTCTTAGCCTTACCTTTGACCAAAATTAAATAAAATTGCTATAATGTAAAACAAAAGGCCTGTCCTTCAATGCCTACACGGAATTTGCCATTTTGAAGACGAAAAAATGTAAACGAAATTCGAAGCGAAAACAAAAAGGTTATGTTCACAGAGCACATATAGTCAGACACATACACAGATACAGACTACTTTCGGTAAAAGGACTTTTCAGTCGCTGCCACCGGTTGCTAGTGGCGCTAGTTTCTATGGAGATCTTAACGAGCATAAACTGGAGCATAAACTAATCAGCGATCGCATACATAATACCAAATCAGTGACTCGGTCGCGCGACGATTTCGAAATAATTCAGGAATCGATTTCGGTCGCTCATTTTAGATAATCAGCCTGCCGGTACATTTGTACTCGGTTTGTATGGTAGTAGGACTTATTTCAAGTCGGCCTGACTAACTACCACCATCCTAACCTTTTTTTTTTTTTTTTTTTTTGTTGTGTCAAGAGGAGAATGCACTCTTTAGGCACACCAAACGGCGTGTTGGACTCGGTCATACTCGGGGAACCCGAGCATGTCCCTCGCCGCACCCGACCCTCCCACCAAGCCTACTAGGCTTCGTGTCAGGGCCAGGCGGTTCTCACCCCTGCCCCGCCCCCTAACGATCTCGAAAGATCGAGAGGGGACCGGGCAGAGGGAGGGAGGCTCCTCCTAGACTCCCCATAAGGCTACCCACTAGTGTGGGCGGGCCAGATGGGGTGAATGGGAGTAGTCACCACTACCAACTAAACTCCTCTCGAAGACCTGCGCCTTTCCGCCGGGTCTGTGGGTACGCGGTGGCACGCTCCACTTGACCCGGGGAGAGTGGCCCGTTGGGGCTCCACCCTATGGGGGGCAGAGGGCCTTACTGCGCCCCCCCTTGCGGTCAGGGGAGAACGAGACGCGCACGTTGGCGTCTCCTTCTCCCCGGCCGCGCACGTCGGAGTTGGCTCGCTGCAGCGTCCGCCTCGCGAACCCTCTCCGCGGCCTCCTTTTGCGAGATAACGTCCTCGCAGAAGGTGACCACGGCCTGCCATCCCCCCTCGCTTCGCAGCATCGCAACTGTGATATTGGGAAGCGAGAGGTCCGGCCCAACTGCAGCAACCAACTCCTGGCGCTGCACCGTCCACGCCGTGCACTCCTCGAGAGTATGGCGTACGGTGTCTTGCGGCGCGCCACAATGGTGACACGCGTGGGACTCCTCCCTCTGAATTTGACACAGGTACCTGCCAAAGCAGCCATGGCCTGTGAGTACCTGTGTCAACCGGTATGTTATAGATCCGTGGGCTCTCGATCGCCATTCCCTTAGGACTGGACGGATCGCCTCCACGGTTCTCACTCCTGCGGTTGGGGCCTCAAGTTGGCTCTCCCATTCCGTGAGACAGTGCTCCTCCGCTGCTTGCATCGCCGCAGAGAACTCCTGTGGGGCCAGGTGGACATTGTTCGCCCGTTGTTCCCGTCTCTGTCTATACGCCTCCGCTAGTACTGGGGCTTCCAGCTCCCAGGGAGGCGTACCGGCCAGTGCGCACGCCGCTGTCCCCGATACCGTGCGGTATCCACGTATCATACGTGATGCAACCACCCGTTGTGGACGCCTTAATGCGGCCTTATTCGGCTCCGTGAGGGCATCTGCCCATACGGGGGCTCCGTAGAGGGCCATGCTACGGATGACCCCCGCGTATAACCGTCTGCAGCTTTGGTTGGGGCCACTAACGTTGGGCAACAGCTTGCCCAGTGCTGCCGCCGCCTTCACGAGCCTTGGGGCCAATTGCTCAAAGTGGGCCTTGAAGGACCACCGCCCGTCCAGTACCAGCCCTAGGTATTTCATGGTGGGGCGTAGTGGAATCTCCACGCCGTCCACCACGATGTCCGCCCCAGGGGGAGGGCCCTGACGTGGCCCATGGAACATGATGGCCTGAGTTTTGGCCACAGACACTCTGAGTCCCAGGACCCGTATTCGGCCAATCATGTAATTGGCTCCCGTCATCGCTAGGCGCTTTGCCTCCGCGAAATCTCTGCCCCGGGCATATATGAGCGTGTCATCGGCATAGCAGATGACACCTTGCCGGGGTAGTAGTACGCCACGAAGCGCCCAGTCATATCCCAAGTTCCACAGGAGTGGTCCTAAGACCGACCCCTGCGGAACTCCACACGCCATTTGCCGAATCCTAAGCTGCCCATCTGGTGCGAGAAAAACGACTTCCCTCTCTTCTAAATAGTGCCCTATGATGCGGACGAGGTACTGGGGTATGCCATGGTACCTTAGCGCGTCCATCACTACACTGTAGGGCAAGGAGTTGAAGGCGTTCTCTATGTCGAGAGACACCGCCACGACTCTCTCCCCGTTATTAATTGCCCTCTGCGACTCCTCTTTGAGGGTAAGGATAGCATCCATTGTGGATCTTTGCCTCCTGAAGCCGAATTGTCTGTTCCACCATCCTAACCTAACCTAAGTCTGCCATAACAACAATTTAAAAATTGTTGTGTTCCGGCAGTTAGAGGTAAGATAGCCAGTTCCTCAGTGATGATGATTCCGGGTGTAGTAGCTTCCACTTAACATCAGGTGAGGTGAAGGACAAACACCTAGGTATCCCATTGTGCATAAAAAAAACAATTATTTCTTTATTTTTTATATCAGTTATTTTGTATTTATGTACTGTACCTATAGTTGCCATACATCTATCTATCGTATGGAATCTAAATAATTGTGGCGTGGTGGCCGGTGAGGACCTTAAATAATTTTTCTCCACAATAACTAAAGATACATCATAAAAGGATCCATAATTAATGCTTACGTCTAAGGCTTCTAAAGTTAATGAGAGGAGAATCATTAGTGAACTGAAGAGGGAAGTGATAATCGCCCCCTCATTTGTGGGCCTCCTGTTAAAATCTTGGTTTATTTTGAATAACTTACGGAGTTGATCGCTGGGTGTGGATCTGTGTAGTACGTGGTTGGTAAGGTCACTTACACATAACGATGTTTATGATTTACGATACGATATTACCAAGATAATTAATAAGTATGTTAGAAAAAATACTAGATAAAAATCTCATTCCTAGCACGTCAGACAGGACAGGTGCTACGGGTGAGTCAATATTTTCTAGTATTATTTCTAATTTATTAATTAGATATCTTAATTTAAAAATAGCATTGTGTATGCCTAAAATCTAAAAATTTAATAACGATATTATTAGTATAAGTATAATCTTAATGGTCTGGCAAATAAAGTTTTTCGACATTAATTGCATTAATTTTGCAATTGCAATTGCAATTCATCCCAAAACATTAATACGTTTTCAATGAAAACTGCTGTAAATTAAAAACTGTCTTTGATCTTATCTACGCGCTAACATAAACAAAGTTATAGCAATCAAACTAATGTTCTTCTTTATTTTTCTAAAAAAGTTGCATTTTACTAAACATCAAATGAGCGATTTAAAAAAATCGTCGGATGTAAAATGTTTAATCAGGATTCCAAAAGGAGTATAGTCATTACTCAGATATTTTAATTAAAAATTCGATACGCTCTTCCTAGTTCGTTCTTATAAGATTTTACTTTTATTATCCCATTTAAAGTACTTGGAGAATCCAGCTGTCTTAAAAAGCATTAGTATTTTATTTTTCTTCTTTAATACCAAAAGAAATAGTTTTGAAAAAGTATTGAGAATAAAATAAAAAACAAATCTGACATTTTGTTTATATACAATATTTAATAATTTGTGTGTAGATTACAATAGTTCACTCAAAGGACAAGAACCGCAAGTTTTTTTCCAAACTGCCCCCTTACAATGACTGTCAAAAGTAATATCGAAGCGACGTTGTGATTGAGATTGCGCTATACGCGATGTTATAGCTCTGTCTCTATCTGTCTCACATTTTACTAATACAAGGTAGGTCACGGGTAGGTATACAAAAAGCTTGATTTGAGCTTTTACTAATACATTCTAGACCTTAGAGTAAGACGCGCTTCGTTCGAGACGAAGCCGCGATGCTCTAAGTTCTAGACACATACTCAGTAACTTAGTTGCTGCGTATTAATTAAAAAAAAGGTTAAACCAACCCGATGGTCAATAAAAAAGGCTTTATAATTTATTGTTTATGAGGTCCGAGATATGCGTTATAAACTTAAAAGTGAGCTCTAAAACGAAAGCGAGCTTCATGTTCTCTTAATTAAGTAGATGGGGCAACATTGGATTAGACCGAGAGCGTTCAATTAAGGCAATGTAGAGGGAGCAATAAATAAATTGTTGAGTGCAACGGACGGTCTACTCAAACAATTTGTGGGTGTCTACCAATGTGTGGTCCAAGTGTAAGCGTTGTAACAGTGTTTAAAAGCTGCGCGTCTAATGAATCGTTTCTGCTTCGTCGATTTAGGTTCACCTTATCATTATTTTTGAGTTCTTTCACTGAAATGATCTACGATCCTCTGTAACTCTTTCAGGTAGCAAAATAAGTTACTTTTTTGCAGATTAACCTGTGGTCAAATGGATACTGATACTCACAACAAACATATTAAATAAATCTGCGCGTCCACTGCATCGGAATCGGAGTGGACGTCGGGCGCGGCCGGATTTGTTGCTTTGTATGGATTTTTATGGCACTGCGTGCACTGCATCGGCATTTCAGCTCCAAAGAAATCCATACGAAGCAACAAATCCATCCGCGCCGTACACTTCGATTCTGATGCAGTGGACGCGCAGCTTTATGTAACATGTTAGTGAGTATCAGTATCAATTTGACCACAGGTTAAATCTACAAAAAAGTAACTTATTTTGCTACCGGAAAAGTTACAGAGGATGTAGATCATTTCAGTGAAAGATCTCAAAAAATAATGTCAAGGTGAACCTAAATCATCGAAGTAGAAACGATTCGCAGAGCTTCTGGTTTAAGGATGTGTGAGATATGAGTTACCCATAAGTCAAAGTCACTTTAAGGAAATGCCTTATTGTGAAGGTTGAGCGCTTTACTATAGTTCGAGAACATTTCTGCAAAATGGTTAGGCACGTGAGACTTGGTTGTTGTATTGTAATATCACCAAAGCTGCTCCTGTTATTCCTAGTATCCCCGTCTGCAGGCCCTATCAATCATGGCAGCCACCAAGATATTCCACTGGCTGGATGCGTTCCAGCTCGCCTTTGTTTTTGACACAATATCTCTAATAAATATACATTAAATAGTACGATATCTTCGACTCCTATGACTTGTCCCACTGCTCGTAACCATGTACCTAATAGCGTGTAATAGTTGTCGCGAGCGGCCATTAGCCGCGGCACGTTATCGCACAGACGCGTGCTATATGCAGTTTATTAATGCTATTAGATGTTTACAGTCTCTAATCCTTTAGTTCTTTCGCGATCTACAGAAGTATGACAGAATGTAGTAAGTATAAGATAATGAATTACTACTATTTCTATCGCATATGATTTACAAATACTTATTGTTTCTTTGTCATGAAATATTTTACTAGGAACTAAAGCTAAGTGATGTGTACCATGCGGGCAACAGCGTCGCTTAACCACTCCTATATAAAGTTAAAATCGCTTGCACTGCATGCCGCGCCAGCACAACATACTAGACCGGGCGGCCACCGCATGGTTACCTACCCCATCGAGTTACTGAAAATTACCACCTTCCACGAAAAGTAGACCTTAAATAGGTAAGAAAAATGTTGGTCTGCCGGGGCTCAACCTGGAGGAACCTTGGCGGTGCAAAGCTGTGCTACCTACTTTTGACCATCATTTTACCTCATGTGGTTACTGAACAAAACCTTTTCGTTGCTTTTAGTCTCTATTAGTAGAGTCAAAATAATTATGTCTGCCGAGCGAATTCTTGGAGGGTTCCGCAGTCCAACCATTTTTAGGGGCCGCATGGGGGTGCTATTTTACCTCATCGAGTTACTGGATGAAACCAAGTTCTCCTGGTAGCTAAAATGGTCCCCTTTAAATATTAATTGGTCTGCCAGTTCGCAACCTGGCAGTTTTTGCAGTCCAACCAAATAACTACATAGCATAAAACAAAATAGCTTCCCGCTGTTTGTCCCTATGTATGCTTAGATCTTTAAAACTACGCAACGGATTTTAATGCGGTTTTTTTTAATAGATAGAGTGATTCAAGAGAAAGATTTATATGTATAATACTTGCATAATATAGCAGAGAAACACTGATAATTTCAAAGGTTTCTAATGTGTGTCGTAAATAAACACTTTTTTTCGCTTACATTGCAAACGCTGGCTGAATCCTACGAGATAGATCAAAAAATGTACTACAGTATTATTTACCTTAAAAAGGTCCACATAAAACTTCTTGGTGGTATATGTCTATCTCTTAGGGATAACCCACAATAACCAGTTTTATCCTTTCTTTTTATGAGAAATAATGGCTTATTTACGAAGCGATTTTAAGCAATACAGCATTAATCCTTATCCAATTAAGTACCTTAAATACATTGTGCATGAATGTGATATAGATTAATATGGCCTTAGTATCAGCATTGTACCCCTGCAAAGCCGGGGCGAGTCGCTAGTTTAATATAGTTTGAAAATTAAATGTTCTGTCTATAGACGAAATTTTATTTTTGATTTATTTGGTTGCTTTCTGTTTACCTATTATTTTCAAACTGAAATATTAAATACAATTAGTTTATTATATGCGAAAAACTATTCATTATGTACTTACTACTTACCGTAAAATGGGGGTACTTTGACATTACGTGGTTACATTCATAACTATGAATTAAAAAAAAACTCTTATTTCTTGGTTTCTGAACATATCCGAACAGTTTTTTATGGCGTTTGCAGCACTGATACTGCGAAAAGCAAATGGCGCCCATACCATTACATGTGTTTTTGCTAAAACATTTTTTTAGCAGTGCACAGGTGAAAAGCTATTTTCAAGGCAAGAAAAACTCTTACAGAGCAACGCCCAGTACAGTTTTTTTACCCCTAATAGAAGTTGCATGTTGGCGGTACCCATGTGATATCAAGTATGCGTAGCTCCGCATACTTTGAAAATTGCTCCGTCAGGAGTGTATTTCATGACTGCGACAGACAAAACTGCGCATAACACGATCGCGACAGTTTATTACTGCCGCTAACGTGATTGCGATAGAAGACTTCTGCGCATATTCTCATAGCGACTGATATCCACTGCGGCGCACCCTACTCCGATATAACGCTACTGCGACAAGTCGTTAATGCAACGGCTCGACTCTGCGACAAACATTTTATCCTGTGGAAAGCTGTGGTTTAGTTGGCAAATTAATTTTTTGTTAAATTTTTTGGAATGTGCTCATCAAGGCCTTTCATTTGATACCCATATTATTATTTTTTTTAGTTTTTAGTGTTCCGTGCCCAAAGGGTAAAAACGGGACCCTATTACTAAGACTCCGCTGTCTGTCTGTCTGTCACCAGGCTGTATCTCATGAACCGTGATAGCTAGTATAATATCTAATATTTTTTTTTAAGTTTTTTTGTAATGTGCTCGCTCATCAAGGCTTTTTATTGGATACCCATATTTGTGTTTCATTGAAAAGTTTGCTCCAATTTTGAATTACACGTGTGTAATGAGTTTAAATAAAAACATTTACGGTCAAACGCCGGCAATATTTATATCATCATCATCATAGCAGCCGCATGACACCCACTGCTGGGTATAGGCCTCCCCCAAGGATCTCCACGACGATCGGTCCTGCGCTGCCCGCATCCAGTGGCTTCCCGCGACCTTTACCAGATCGTCCGTCCACCTTAATGGGGGGCCTACCCACGGAGCGTCGTCCGGTGCGCGGTCGCCATTCAAGAACCTTTCCGCCCCAACGACCATCGGTTCTTCTCGATGTGTCCAGCCCACTGCCACTTTAACTGAGCAATCCTCCGAGCGATGTCGGTTACTTTAGTTTGCGGATCTCCTCATTTCTGATTCAATCACGCAGGGAAACGCCGAGCATGGCTCTTTCCATTGCACGCTGGGTGACCTTGAGCCTCCTTATGAGACCAATAGTTAGCGACCACGTTTCGCTGCTGTAAGTCATCACTAGCAACACGCACTGTCCCTAAACTTTTGTCTTGAGACACTGAGGTAAATCGGACACGAAGATTTTTCGGAGCTTCCCGAATGCTGCCCATCCGAGTTGGATTCGACGAGAGATCTCTTTCTTGAAGTTGGACTTACCCAACTAGACTGCCTGTCCTAGGTGTACATAATGGTCAACAACTTCAAGTGTAGTGTTCCCAACATGAACTGGAGCGGGCACGACATGGGCATTAGACATGATTTTCGTCTTATCCATGTTCATCCTAAGACCCACTCTTTGGGAAGCACTTCGGAGATCTTCGAGCATTGTGTTCAGGTCTTCCAAGGTCTCAGCCATAAGACTTATATCATCGGCAAAACAAAGGTGTGTTAGGTACTGTCCATTAATGTTGATGCCGAGTCCTTTCCAGTCTAAGAGTTTAAAGATGTCCTCGAACGCGGCTGTAAACAGTTTCGGAGAAATAACATCTCCCTGTCTCACATCACACCACGCTGCAGTTGGATTGGATTTGTGCTCTGGTTCTGTACTCGGACCGACATGGTGGCATTTTTGTATAAATACCTCAACACCTCAATATATCTGTAGTCCACTTGGCACCTTTGAGAGACTGCAGCACCGCCCAGGTTTCAATCGAATCAAATCATAATCCACGAACGCCAAGCAAAGTGGCAGATTGTACTCCTCGGTCTTCTGTATAACGTGCCGCAGCGTATGGATGTGGTCTATGGTGCTCAAGCCTTTTCGGAACCCGGCTTGTTCGGAACCCGGGGGCTAATTTAATTGTCTAATTTTAAAAATCTATCGCAATCGCTTTCGTTTGACAGATGAATGTGACACATTGCTGCATTTCTTTGCTAAGTTTTTTTTTGTGCCAAAAAGAAACTTCAATGGATTACATCCTGAAAGTGATTGCGATAGATTTTGAAGTTAGACAACAGAAAGGCTGGCTTGTAATATTTTTATGAAAAACCATTATTATACGTTAGTAATGGATTCTCATACAAAAATTGCTGGAGCGGTTTAGGTCTGTCCAGTCCGATTTAGCACCAAGAAAGTTGTCAAAATAATGTTCGAATTTCCAAGCATGTTTGAGAAAATAAATATACTTCATGAATCAATACAAAGAAACAAGCAAGCAAGTAAAATATCGTCTGTAGACTGAAAATGTAACATTAAAATTATAATAAATTTAGTTGGACTGCAAAAACTGCCAGGTTGCGAACTGGAAAATCAATTAATATTTAAAGGGCATAATTTTAGCTACTAGGAGAACTTACAAACTATATTAAACTAGCGACTCGCTCCGGCTTCGCATGGGTGCAGTGCTGATACTAAGGCCATAATAATCTACATCACATGCATGCAAAATATATTTTTCAATATAGTTGCTCGAAAATGTGAGCTTACGATGACAGGTCAGCGTGCGGTCAGTTGATTTTACCGCACGCCGTGCGTTTTTGTTTACGGTTTAGTATAGCGTGCGGTAAGTTGATTTTACCGCACGCCCGTGCCGTGCGTTTTTGTTTACGTACGTTTTTTTTAATTTCTACTAGCTTCCACCCGCGACTTCGTCCGCGTGGACAGTAGAAAAATATACCGACCAGTTTAAAATGACCTCTTTAGTGTATGAAAGCTAGTACTAAGGAGAGTTCAAGCTGTTTCCCTGGTTCCACCCACCTGAATTTAATGAAACATATCTTAGATTTTAAGTTGGACCTTAATCTACTAAACTGTGAAAAGCCCATCAAAATTCTTTTAACGGTTTTTGCGTAATACGCGCACAAATATTTAGAATTTACAGTATTATTATATGTGTAGAATACAATTTCAGTAGTACTTATAATGTTTTCTCGCAAATGTATTGAAAAACGTAGTATGGCACACGGTTGTTAAGGTTTTTTAAAACTCGTGACGATTATAAACCCTCGCCTGCGGCTCGGGCTTATAAAACGTCAACTCGTTTTAAAAACCTCCTTACCAACCTTGTATCATAAACTACTATTTCAATACAGTTGCTCGAAAATGTGAGCTTACGATGACAGGCCAGCGTGCGGTAAGTTGATTTTACCGCACGCCGTGCGTTTTTGTTTACGGTTTAGTACAGCGTGCGGTAAGTTGATTTTACCGCACGCCCGCGCCGTGCGTTTTTGTTTACGTACGTTTTTTTTTAATTTCTACTAGCTTTCACCCGCGACTTCGTCTGCGTGGACAGTAGAAAAATATAAGAACCAGTTCAAAATGACCTCTTTAGTGTATGAAAGCTAGTACTACGGAGAGTTCAAGCTGTTTCCCTGGTTCCACCCACCTGAGTTTAATGAAACATAGCTTAGATTTTAAGTTGGACCTTAATTTACTAAACTGTGAAAAGCCCATCAAAATTCTTTTAGCGGTTTTTGCGTAATACGCGCACAAATATTTAGAATTTACAGTTTTATTATATGTATAGATTACAAATTTAGTAGTACCTATAATGTTTTCTTTTACCTATAGGGTTTATAATCGTCACGAGTTTTAAAAAACCTTAACAACCGTGTGCCATACTACGTTTTTCAACACATTTGCGAGGAAAAAACAAAGTAATTTACCACACAGCAACAAATACGACAAAAACAAAATGATAATCATGATGAGAAAAGGCGAGCAGGTTTTTTTTTTGTTTTTTTTTCACACGCCCAATGCAAGAATATTTTGCGAACAAAGGGGTTAGTGAGCATACAGCCTACTACAAAAATATAAATTTAAGTGGTAAAATGGTAATATTTCAATATTTTTTAACAAAATATTGTAAATTAGGAATAATTTGATACTAATAAATATTTGTTTGACTTAATTAAGGACATACACATTTATTTATTCCAAAAATGCAAATGAATTTTCAGCGGCATAAAACCTCTTTGTTGTTACTAAAAAAATAACTGTATTACCCGGTTGAATTGAAAATGCTCTGTTTACTCGCATAGAACTTGCAGTAAGGTACCTATTTAACTTTGTAGGGCTAATTCTATAACCAACTAGTGTTTTATATATTATTGCACGCGTTTGTTATAGTTCGGTTTATGGCCCTAAAAGCGATGTATTAGGGCTCACTTTACGAGCAAGTGTGTTGAAAAATTAATTTATTATTTCTTACAAAAAGGATCTTTTTTTTTACATTAAATGGGCTTACTCTTGCCCACATTCGAGAACCATAAGGCTAAGAAGAGGCCGAAGATGAAGCGAGCTTGCCCAGAAGAAGCCTATTCACTCGTGCCTTAAATATTGCTGGGTTATATTCTTTCGGGAATACAGACGCAGGCAGGGAATTCCACTCCTTAGCTGTGCGCATTAAGAAGGAAGATGAAAAACGCTTCGTGCGCATGCATGGAATGTCAACCAAATAGGGGTGAAACCCCGCCGTGCGTCTGGATGTCCGATGGTAGAACGGGAAGGCGGAATGAGCTCATGCAGCTCAAGAGCACACTCTCCGAAATATAGTCTGTAGAACACCGCCAGACAAGCCACTTCACGGCGGTGGGAAAGACTGTGAAGCTTGGTTTTTAATAGCGCACTATCCCCTATGAGTTTTCTGGCTCTGCGTTCAACCGAGTCGAGTGCGGCTAGCTGGTACTTTGCGGACCCATCCCACAGGTGGCAGCAATATTCCATGCACGACCGGACTTGCGCTTTGTAAAGAGTTAGAAGCTGTCCCGGCGTGAAATATCGCTTAACCTTGTTCAAGATGCCTAGTTTTTTGGCCGCAGTTTGAGCCTTCGACTCGATTGTGTCACCAAAGTTGAGATCGGAAGTCATCTTTATGCCAAGGAGATCGAGATTGTCGGTGACAGGTCTATACCTGTAGCGTACACGGTACGGTCTGTCGGTGACAGGTCTATACTTGACTCCTACTTTCCGAGGTGTAAATAGTTACACCTCGGAAAGTAGGAGTCAAGTTCAGAGGATTCTTCTTTGCAGTGAATAGACATGCCTGCGTTTTGGGGGCGTTAAAAGTGACTAAATTGTTGTCGCCCCATTGGGAGACAAGACTCAAAGTCGTATTCGTCCGCTCCACCATGGCCTCTCTCAAGGAACCAATTTCTTCCTTGCTGGCCTTTGCATTGGACAAATACCTCTCCGCAACCGTGCTGTCGTCTGCATACCCAACAATTCCGGGCATGAGCAGATCGTTGATGTGCAGCAAAAAAAGCATTGCGGAAAGAACGGATCCTCGAGGAACTCCAGCTTTTATAGCCATGAGGTCAGAGGAGCAGCCGTCAATAGCCACTCTTATCGACCGTTCGCTCAAGAAATCCGAAATCCAACTGCAAAAGTCAGCAGGTAAACCATACGCTGGAAGCTTGCTCAGCAAACTAGCGTGCCAGACCCGGTCAAAGGCTTTCGAAATATCAAGCGACACTGCAAGTGCTTCGCCATGATTTTCGATTGCTTCACCCCAGATCTAAGAAAACTGAATTTCTTAGTGCTCATCACGGTTAGTTCAGAGCCACCACACCTAATATTAAATTGGTAAGTTTGGATAGACTAACATACACGTTACTAACATAACAAGTGATATATACTTGGTTATAAAGCTGTTGGGTTATTATAAAGTAAACGGGAACGGGACGGGAAAGGGAAAGGGGAACGGTAACGGAAACGGGACCTATAATATCTCTGAACCCAACTTTTCATTAATTATACCAACTCGAATTCAATATTCATAACTAAGACAGGACAACGTCTGTCGGGTCAGCTAGTTTCTCATAAAAAGAAAGGATAAAACTGGATATTGTGGGTTATCCCTAAGAGATAGACATATACCACCAAGAAGTTTTATGTGGACCTTTTTAAGGTAAATAATACTGTAGTACATTTTTTGATCTATCTCGTAGGATTCAGCCAGCGTTTGCAATGTAAGCGAAAAAAAGTGTTTATTTACGACACACATTAGAAACCTTTGAAATTATCAGTGTTTCTCTGCTATATTATGCAAGTATTATACATATAAATCTTTCTCTTGAATCACTCTATCTATTAAAAAAAACCGCATTAAAATCTGTTGCGTAGTTTTAAAGATCTAAGCATACATAGGGACAAACAGCGGGAAGCTATTTTGTTTTATGCTATGTAGTTATTTGGTTGGACTGCAAAAACTGCCAGGTTGCGAACTGGCAGACCAATTAATATTTAAAGGGGACCATTTTAGCTACCAGGAGAACTTGGTTTCATCCAGTAACTCGATGAGGTAAAATAGCACCCCCATGCGGCCCCTAAAAATGGTTGGACTGCGGAACCCTCCAAGAATTCGCTCGGCAGACATAATTATTTTGACTCTACTAATAGAGACTAAAAGCAACGAAAAGGTTTTGTTCAGTAACCACATGAGGTAAAATGATGGTCAAAAGTAGGTAGCACAGCTTTGCACCGCCAAGGTTCCTCCAGGTTGAGCCCCGGCAGACCAACATTTTTCTTACCTATTTAAGGTCTACTTTTCGTGGAAGGTGGTAATTTTCAGTAACTCGATGGGGTAGGTAACCATGCGGTGGCCGCCCGGTCTATACGTTTAGTTCGTGCAGGGGCGATACGCGTGCAAAAGAATTTTGTTGCTAACTGGTTAAGCGACGCTGTTGCCCATAGTACTGGGGGGGTAATTATCTAACTTTGTTGCAATAAACTCTGACAGAAATCGCAGATACATTGCTGCTTTAGTTAAGAACCAATGTGACAACTATCTTACTTAAAGCAGCAATGTTGCTGCGCTTTCAATCGATTTCGAGAATTGTTAGCAACAGACTTACGTAATCAACGGCCAGGTTGTCAAATATTTTTAAGCAAAGTCATTAGCAATCATTACGCATTGTAAATGTTTATAGGCAGACACTTAGATTTCTTCCACAGCCGTTGCCACCCGTGTAGACGCAATTACGTTGAGGGCGCCAACTTTTTCCACCGCTTCGAGAGTTTGAAAAAACAATCATTGTCATTAGCTGTCATAAATGGGTTTAACCATAAAAAGATACGCAACTTGTCAGCTTGTTTATTTTTTTTTTGTATTTAAAGCGAAAATATTTTATAGAGAATAGTTTTCATTTGACTCAGTTTGTGCTGAGTCTGAGGACAGTTTTTTATAATACACCAGACTAAGTTCGTTCATATACATATTTTATAGGAAAACAGCCGATCACTTCAATACATACCTTTATGGTTTTATTTGAAAATCGTGTAAAATCGATTTGTAAAACCTTCAACTTTGTTCGCACATCGAGCAATATTTTATAGGAAAAAAATAGCTGATCACTTCAGTATATATTCTTTCATAGTTTTGTATGAAAATCTTGTAAAATCGATTTGTAAAACCATCAACTTTGATCGATCTAGAGCTATAATAAAACATTATTTCTAATCTACATAAAAAGTCTAAATCGAAAAGATCTTGGTCTATTAATTTCAAATTAATGTTTTTGTGTTGTTCCATTCCGAGAGTCGTTAACCACAATAGAGTTGAACCCTGGAATTAACACATCAGTTAGGGCCGTGCGTGATTTGGTCAAAATTAACCCTTTCCCTTGATCGGCCGATAATTTAACCCTTAACTATCGCGTTAACCGACAATCAATCGGTTAAAATGGGCGAGTGATTGTCCAAATTAAACTCGTGAGAAGGGGTGGTTAGGCAGCATTTTAATTTTACTTTAGGTAAATAATGTTTTGAGTACAGATAGCGAGACAGAAATCATTACCATTATAAGTAAAATAAAAAACCGGCCAAGTGCATGTCGGGCCACGCGCCATAGGGTTCCGTAGTTACCTTATACCACACCATATTTAATACCACCTATCATTTTTCGTATGCAAAAATAACTTGTTTTTCACAGTGTTGGTATGAATGACAAAGTTATATTTGCGGTTTTGGAAAATGTGCTATATCTCAAAAACTAATTACTATATCTCGTTCAAACCAATTTTGGTTGAAAGTGTTTATTAAGATCTACAGCATATATTTTTTTTAGATTTTTCACTCTCTTATTTCAAAAGTTAAAGGGGGGGGGGGGGACACACATTTTACCACTTTGGCGGTGTATATCTTTCAAACAGTTGACTTTGAGAAAAAGTTGTCTTAGAAATCTCAATGTAATTTTTAAAGACCTATCTATAGACACCCAACACGTGTTGGTTTGAAGAAAAATTTTTTTTTCAGTTTCAGTTCCATGTACGGGGAGCCCCCCTTAATCTTTTATTTTTCTTATTTTTGTATTAAATTCGGTAAGCGGTTAACAGAATACACCTACATACCAAGTTTCAACTGTGTAGTCTTAATACTTTCGGAATAAAGTGGCTGTGACATACGGACAGACAGACAGACAGACAGACAGACATGACGAATCTATAAGGGTTCCGTTTTTTGCCATTTAGGCTACGGAACCCTAAAAAGGTTAGTTAAAGTCATATTCAACAGGTTAAAATATTTAGAGACGTAAGTACGAGTAAGTACTAAAAAGAAGTAGTTATAAAATTTTATAACCAATTACCTACTACAGAAATAACATTCAAGAGTGACTGTGATTGACGATAATACGAGTAATATTCTGTCTCATTTGGATATAAACACGAAAATTGAAGGTTTCGCACAATCTTATGTAATTTCCGGTAGCCAAAGAAATATTTTCTCCTTCAAACATAAGTATCTTTAAATTGCTTTCGCCAATTTTCGGTCATGAGGTTTTAATAATGATCCCTTGGATATAACACCTTTTTGAGCTCATTTAACTCTGAAACACATAATTACCGATAATTGGCGTCATTCACATTGATTTAACTTAATGACCGTAAATTACTGAGGAAAAAAGTCGAAAAGTTTCGCCGACTCGTGCGGTCTCGTAAAGTTATTTACTTCTAAAAGAAATATAACTCATTGGAGTTCTAATTTACTGTTCCTTCAGTTTATTGGCTTTTAGCATGAACATTTTAGGACGCCCGTTTTAATGTGTTTGGTTTAAGCTGTAAAGCGTTTATGATTATAGTGTGGTAAGGTCTATATGTTCAGGAAAAAGCATTTATATGGCGGAAACCAATGAAGTTTTTAATCTAAAAAAATCTGTTAGATATTTTTCTAGGTAGTTATTACAGATGTGCACTAAAATTGCGAAGCTTTTTCTAATAAATTTCAGTGTGGAGTTTGTCGTATTCATTTTAATGAATTTACTTAAATGCATTACTTATTTAAAATTATCAAATTTTACAGAGGCATCAGACAACGCTAGTGTGCGTAATTTGGTTTTGTGATTACCCGTACTGAATTGGTGAGAGGAGGGGACGAATTCAATACGGTTAAGGAAATACGCTACCCTTGACCACGGTCTCGACTCTCGGTCTCAACTTTACTTTATTTATGTTTATACCTATGTAGTTTGAATGAAACACATCTTAGTTCTGGTGGATTCAGTATATTGAGGAATTTTAAAAGCACTAAATTAACCCCGTCTCCGACAAAATATTAACCCTCGGGACAACACAAATCCGGAGACGTTTTCGTTTTATCACGCCCCTAAATAAGAGTGATAAAGTGCCAAATAAAAAGATTCACGCATATAAATTGGGTAGGTACGATATGAATAGGGTTGACCCATTGATTATATAATATTGTTTTAAATCTGTTAGTAACACTGCCGGATTTAAGCACAGGCTACATAGGCTGCAGCCTAGGGGCCCGCACCACGAGGGGGCCCGCACCACATGAAAAATGTTTTGCATTTTTGAATTACGCGGATGAAATCACAGATTACAAAACTAGTGGATGCAACTGACTGAAAATCACGCTACGCGGCTGTTTTTCACTTTAGACAGGCAAGATTACAAGATTAAAGTGGATGAAACGTGACTTTAAATCGCGCTGTGCGCCCTTTTTTTTACTAAAGATCGGCAAGAGTACAATATTAATGTATGAAGCTGACAAAAAATCGCGCTGCGCGGCCGTTTTGATACGAAAGACAAGCACGATTACAAGATTAGTGGCTGAAACACACTAAAAATCGCGCTGCGCGGCTGTTTTAATACGAAAGACAAGCACGATTACAAGATTAGTGGCTGAAACACACTAAAAATCGCGCTGCGCGGCATTTTTTTTTTACAATCGATAGGCAAGATTACAAGAATCTAGTTGCTTAAACTGACTAAAAATTGCGCTGCGCGGCAATTTTTAGTCAGTTTAAGCACGAGGGGCCCGCACCACGAATGAGCCTAGGGATCCATAGTTTTCAAATCCGGCCCTGGTTAGTAATATTCAACACTTTGGTTCTGGAAGTGTTTCCAATTAATTTTATATCGGTGAAGTATTGAGGATTTATATAGCATAAAATTGATAAAGCATTGAGAGCTGGTAATATATTTTATAGAATTATAACATGAATAAGGATTAATTGGAACATGTTTTTCTTAAACAAAAATCCACACATAAACACTATAAACTTGCATTTTTTTGGCATGCAAGGTTATTTTTAGTTAATACAAAACCTCTCGAAGTTGATCAGTTTGATGGTCTGATCAACCCCACGAGAGGTTTTGTATTAACTAAAAATAACCTTGTATAAGTGTACCTGCTTTGGTCCTATCTGTGTTATGTTATATCGTTTAATATTTGAAACTCATTAGAAATGTCGAGCTAAGGCACCCCTAGTGACTCCTACTCCGGGATAATTTTTATCGCTAGTGATAATAAAATATCGCTTAGCTGGACGATAAAAAAGGTATCTTACCCGACATCGAACCGACCAGAATCCAACCTTTATCACGGTACGACTGCGTTGCGATTATGCGGTGTCATTATTTAAATAGTCGTTTTCGGAGATAACATATTTTGTTTGAGCTTAGTTTTCGAACGTGATTAGGATTTTTTAAGATGAAAAGACTGGACCGCTTTTGAGATTGAAGTGATCAGGTTCGTTGTAAGGAAATGGACTGAAGCTGAATTAAAATATTTTCGTATAGTAAAAAGTTAGCTGTCTTGACAAGTCTGATGGGAGACAAGGTTCAGGGTCTGATGATGAAGCTGGAAGAAGGCTACAGGAACTCATTGCAACCATGCAACCTCATCGAGTTTGGGCTCGTTTGAATCCGAGTACTCTAATGGAAAAAGTGTCTAAGGGTTTGATGATGGGTCGGAAGAAGGCCACAGGAACTCTTTAATTAAATCACGCAACCCCATCGAGTTTAGGCTTGTTTGATTCGTCTTGACGAGTGCTACGATAAGAGATGGTGATTGGTGTACTTTTAGTTTAAGCTCGTTAAGGCGGTTGTATGACCGAAAGTGGCGCCCTCAGAGGTTTTTATTTAATAAGTTATTAATAGAAAAAGATTTTAATAATGTTTATCGTGGAGATTTTAGGGCCCATGGTCTAGTATTTTTAGAAGGTATCATTACATGCCCTCGTAGTCATTCGTAGAAGAAGATAGCAAATGTGTCAAAAACGGCCACTTTTAGCAGTTTTTCTATCTACTTCTAGCAGTGACTACTAGGGAATGTAACGATACCGTCTAAAAATACTAGACTGTAGGCCCTAAAATCTCCACGATAAACATTATTGAAATTGTGTATTAGAATTATAATATTAAATAAAATTCAGCGCGGCGCCACTTTCGCTCAAGGTACCACCTTAACTAAAAAGCAGTATTTTAAAACTTTTTAGATTTTTTATGCATTCACAATGCTATTTGGGCTGGCCTACAGCGAAAACGTGAAAACTATTAGAAAATTTCGCCAATCCTGCTAGCGACTCGGTAGCATAATTGGTTAGTGCATTGGGCCGGAATCCTAAGAGTGCGGGTTCGAGTCCCGTCTGAGCTGCTACGGGTGAGTCGATTTTTTCTAATATTTTTCAATTATATTAATGATCTTAATATAAAAAGAAGTAAATAATAATTTACCCGATAAGTATTGCCTATGATTCCCATAGGCAATATAGTTATCGAGAACGGATAACGAATTCATTCATTCTGTATCGAAGCTCAATTGTTTTAGCTAAAAACTGCCCGAGATATCACAGTTTGAAATGCACAAAATTGGACTCACCCGAAAACGCTCCATACTAACGGCTACCAAGTTATGACGTTACGCCTTCCTACGTTGTATGCAACGCGTAGGAAATTTGTTCGGCAGCTATATTAAATATTGTATTTATCAAAATGATTTCTTTGACAAATTTGCTATAAATTTTACGGATTAATTAAATGTATTATTTACGCAATATATAAAACCAAGAGGTATACAAGCTACACCAAAAGTTTGATATGTTTACGATTTTTATTAGCATTTCGTTATTTTATTCATAAGTCAACATCCCTTTTCTACATATGTTTCGAATCATAATATATTACATCCCTGCAAAGTTTCATCGACTGAGGATTTAATGTTGGGGTCTACATACAAAAGATCGCTTCATTTCCTAAGTTTGGTAACTGTCATACATTTCAATATAAATTATTTGGATAAGTAGCGTCATTCGTCATGACGTCCCATTGTGTTTGCGCTCACAGTTAATACGTCAGTCCTTTCGTCAAATCTTCGAACTATCCACACCTTTTATCCAAAACTTTTATATACCTATAAACTAAAACAGATTACTGATTCATTACCCAAAAATCCATCCCGGTTTACACAAATAAACCGTCGAGTTTAAAACAACATAACGATTCACCGATGAACCTGTAAAAACAACGTTCATCATCGATCATTCGGTTCATGGTAAACCAAAAACCGTGCTTCGAAATTATGGGTCTAAGAAAACAAAAAAGGAGCGATGGAAAAAACTGTTCCCGAAGATTTATTTAAGGGAGCGTAAAGATCTGTTTATGGTATGCGCTGGTAATTAAGGGGCTGCGCGCACGTGTGCGAACGCAAAAAGAAAAAAACTACCTGTTCTCATGGAGTGCAGGTCCGCTGACATGCTCTTCAGGGGGCGATGGGTTCTCAAACTTTAAGCTTTACTCGTTTCACAAGTTATTTTACCCATCCACGCCCGGAAAATGAGACACAATAGATTTTCTATTGTGGCGTCCATAAAAATGGACGCCGGTATCCGTGCAGGCATTGATAAATTAAGGGAAGCAATATTCTTGACAAGTTTACTTAAAAAAATTGTGATGACGAGTACCAAAAACAAAAACATTATTGTTTTTGGTACTCGTCGTCATAATTTTTTTCGTTAATAAAATAAAAGAACTCTCTTTAATTCCTATAATTTTATGTTGATTTAATTTATTAGGCATTCTGTTTTAAAAGCTGTTGACAAATTGGTGATACAAAATTCTCATCCCACAGAAATTATTCAAAGTTTTCGAGGTATTTAAGACTAGATCACACTAAACTATAACCTCCTTAACTAATAGATTTTTTTATTTCCACGGAAATTTTGGAGTTAACCTTAATAGTATTTTGAGAGCCACTGACCCTGTCTTCCCTTAATGTTATCTTATTATAGCTAAAATGACTTTGGTGTTCAGAGATAATAGCGGGCCCCGGGTTCCTCACCAAAATTTTTTACTGGATTTTTTCACCTAACTAAAGATAATACTGCTTTTAGATATAGCGTGTTAGATAATTTGATTTCTGAATCGCCGTAAAGCGTCGCTCGTGAGATGATAAGATTGGAAATTAATACTCTTTATGACCGCAAAATGCAATCAACTTTAAATCCAGTAAAACGAAAAAAATACAATGTTTTTAACGTTTGAAATTAATCGTACAGTTTTAAAAATAAATTATCGTATTTAATTTAGGACATTATTTCTTCTCTGTCTCATAGTACACATTGGTTGAGTTAAAAATTGTACAAATAACTGTAAAAAATTTGAATAGGCATGTTGACTATTTTTTTATTTTATGTTATATAAATTACCCCTAAAAAAAGAAACATTTGTATAAGAATTATTACGCTAGCATGAAAACTGCCCGAGGTATCACAGTTTGAAATGCACACAATTGGACTCACCCGAAAATGCTCCATACTAACGGCTACCAAGTTATGACGTCACGCCTTCCTACGTTGTATGCAACGCGTAGGAAATTTGTTCGGCAGCTATATTAAATATTGTGTTTATCAAAATGGTTTCTTTGACAAATTTGCTATAAATTTTACGGACTAATTAAATGTATTATTTATTTTAGCAAATTTTATACTTTTTACATGGACTTGTCCACCCAACTTTGAAGGGTCATAAAACAAATAATACCTACGCAATATATAAAACCAAGAGGTATACAAGCTACTCCAAAAGTTTGATATGTTTACGATTTTTATTAGTATTTCGTTATTTCATTCATAAGTCAACATCCCTATTATCTTGGATGTTGAAATAAAATCACTTCTTTGATGCAATATAATGGTTTAAAATGATAAAATAAACGAAGAATAAGTTTATACTTACCTAGTTAAAATATACATATATTTTTAATGAGGAAGTCGGAATCGCCAAATTGTAATATCTGCGATGTAATTGAAGACGTTCACCATTGCTGGTGGAGTGTGCCATAAGTTACTTTATGAGTGTGCCCAAAACGAAATTATGAGACGAGAGGTGATGGCAAAACTAAACTTAAATGCAAGAAATGTAAGCATGTTCCATGGAATTCTGTCGTCTCCCACCAGCGATGAGGCTAGAATTATGTTTTCGCTCTAAATAGTGTAACAAATAGGGTTATAGGTTAGGTAGTTTTAGATAAGGTTATGATGGGGCGGACATGACTTTAAGTGTTAAAAGCCCCCGAATAATAAAAGAAAAAAAAAGAAATGTTAGAAGTCTGACGTCTCAAAACGTCATTCCGAAACTTTTTGATTATTCTAAGTATAAATTTATTCTTCGTTTATTTGTTCGGCACGGCAGTAGGAATTTCTAAAGCAATAATGACGTCTTACCAAGTTTTCTAAAAAATATCAATTTCAAAAATTAACATTAACATTTATATGATAATAAATAATAAGGGGATCTGTTCCATAGGACAAGCGAACGCCTGCTGAGTTAAACACACATTGTCTTGAATGCACATCACGAGCCACCATGGATGGAATGCCATAATATCATGCAACACAACCTTCATAATAAATAGGAAAGGTATCATACCATTAGTTCTTTTACAATTGGGAAAGTTAAAATCTAACATTTTAACTTTTCTTTCCTAAGAAAAAATATCTGGGGTAAATTGAATTCATGTTCTTAAAAAATATCTATGGTATGCATATTTCGTACTAGTAAGCGTACTTTTCATTTCATTTATTATAAAAGATTTTTGTCGTAATTTCAATCTATTATAATAAAAGGAAATTTCTTTATCATCATCATTATAATTATCTAGTTAAGAGCTTCCCTTAAATATGTCAACTTTTCTTAATGTTAACGATACCTACTATTATGATAACATAGACCTAACACATTCATGCGTAACAGTGTAGAAAAAAATAGGAAGGTCGTGTAATTTACGAAACTATATTGATAGGCAGCATTATCCCAAACTGTGTATGGCAAGCAAGAACGTACTTTCTTTCCTAAATTAATAACATATTCCTAAGGGAACTATGGATCCAGGCTTGGATGTTTTGAACAATGTTATCGCTCCATCGGCACGTGTTTACGGCTTTCTTTACTGATGATTGATAGAATGGAATTTTTGTTTAGATAATATGAAAAAATGGCACCTTCTATTTTTCATTTCTTTCCATATAATTATTAGGTATAAGGAGGGATTATTTTTTTAAGTTCTAAAACATATATTTTAAGAACGGACCTACCTACTATGTAAAAATTTAATAATCCTGATTAATTGAACAACTGAAGATCATTAAGCAAAGGAATGTCTCTCAACACGGATGTGCTTAGCGTAAATTAATTAGAATTTAGTCACGTCTTCATACCCCTGTTTCCTCTCGGATGATATATCACCAGTCGCGATGCGTGTGCGCTGTTTTCGATGACAGATACACGCGAGCGAAGTATCGTTTGATTACTTTTTGAACTTAAGGGACGCAGCATGCTTGTCAGTTACCAAATATTTTTTATTAAATGAAAAGGAATCGTCGGTGAATTTGAAAAGGAATTAAAATATCAGGCCCTTATTACATAAACGTGACAATTGTAAATTACAATGACAATTTGATGTATGTACGTTGCGGTATCTGTGAGTAGATCAGTAAGTAAGTAAATTTTCTAATTTAAAATTAGCTGACGCCATGGACACCAACATTGTCATTGTAATTTACAATTATGGTCACGTTTATGAAATAGGGGCGGGCTTCTTATTTTATGCTAAAGTTTAAAAGTTTTTGATCTAGAAAAAATACGACTCGCACCAGATCAATACTCAGACGGGAATCGAACCCGCGGCCTTTGGATATCCGGTCCAATGCTCTGACCGCTGAGCTACCGAGTCACTAGTGACATCGTCGAATTTTTCCTAGTATATCCTAAACTCTTACGCTGTAAGCCAGCGTTATTTCACCAATGTGAGGAATTACCTCGACATTCAATTGAAATATCTTTCCAGATATTTTAACAATTGATTAAGATGAAATAGCTATATAATTTTTAAATTTGAGATTTTTGCATTTACAATGCTATTTTTAAACAATACTAAATAATATACTAGAAAAAATACGACTCGCACCAGATCAATACTCAGACGGGAATCGAACCCGCGGCCTTTGGATATCCGGTCCAATGCTCTGACCGCTGAGCTACCGAGTCACTAGTGACATCGTCGAATTTTTCCTAGTATATCCTAAACTCTTACGCTGTAAGCCAGCGTTATTTCACCAATGTGAGGAATTACCTCGACATTCAATTGAAATATCTTTCCAGATATTTTAACAATTGATTAAGATGAAATAGCTATATAATTTTTAAATTTGAGATTTTTGCATTTACAATGCTATTTTTAAACAATACTAAATAATATACTATAAAAAATACGACTCGCACCAGATCAATACTCAGACGGGAATCGAACCCGCGGCCTTTGGATATCCGGTCCAATGCTCTGACCGCTGAGCTACCGAGTCACTAGTGACATCGTCGAATTTTTCCTAGTATATCCTAAACTCTTACGCTGTAAGCCAGCGTTATTTCACCAATGTGAGGAATTACCTCGACATTCAGTTGAAATATCTTTCCAGATATTTTAACAATTGATTAAGATGAAATAGCTATATAATTTTTAAATTTGAGATTTTTGCATTTACAATGCTATTTTTAAACAATACTAAATAATATACTAGAAAAAATACGACTCGCACCAGATCAATACTCAGACGGGAATCGAACCCGCGGCCTTTGGATATCCGGTCCAATGCTCTGACCGCTGAGCTACCGAGTCACTAGTGACATCGTCGAATTTTTCCTAGTATATCCTAAACTCTTACGCTGTAAGCCAGCGTTATTTCACCAATGTGAGGAATTACCTCGACATTCAATTGAAATATCTTTCCAGATATTTTAACAATTGATTAAGATGAAATAGCTATATAATTTTTAAATTTGAGATTTTTGCATTTACAATGCTATTTTTAAACAATACTAAATAATATACTAGAAAAAATACGACTCGCACCAGATCAATATTCAGACGGGAATCGAACCCGCGGCCTTTGGATATCCGGTCCAATGCTCTGACCGCTGAGCTACCGAGTCACTAGTGACAAAATATCTGGAAAGATATTTCAATTGAATGTCGAGGTAATTCCTCACATTGGTGAAATAACGCTGGCTTACAGCGTAAGAGTTTAGGATATACTAGGAAAAATTCGACGATGTCACTAGTGACTCGGTAGCTCAGCGGTCAGAGCATTGGACCGGATATCCAAAGGCCGCGGGTTCGATTCCCGTCTGAGTATTGATCTGGTGCGAGTCGTATTTTTTCTAGTATATTATTTAGTATTGTTTAAAAATAGCATTGTAAATGCAAAAATCTCAAATTTAAAAATTATATAGCTATTTCATCTTAATCAATTGTTAAAATATCTGGAAAGATATTTCAATTGAATGTCGAGGTAATTCCTCACATTGGTGAAATAACGCTGGCTTACAGCGTAAGAGTTTAGGATATACTAGGAAAAATTCGACGATGTCACTAGTGACTCGGTAGCTCAGCGGTCAGAGCATTGGACCGGATATCCAAAGGCCGCGGGTTCGATTCCCGTCTGAGTATTGATCTGGTGCGAGTCGTATTTTTTCTAGTATATTATTTAGTATTGTTTAAAAATAGCATTGTAAATGCAAAAATCTCAAATTTAAAAATTATATAGCTATTTCATCTTAATCAATTGTTAAAATATCTGGAAAGATATTTCAATTGAATGTCGAGGTAATTCCTCACATTGGTGAAATAACGCTGGCTTACAGCGTAAGAGTTTAGGATATACTAGGAAAAATTCGACGATGTCACTAGTGACTCGGTAGCTCAGCGGTCAGAGCATTGGACCGGATATCCAAAGGCCGCGGGTTCGATTCCCGTCTGAGTATTGATCTGGTGCGAGTCGTATTTTTTCTAGTATATTATTTAGTATTGTTTAAAAATAGCATTGTAAATGCAAAAATCTCAAATTTAAAAATTATATAGCTATTTCATCTTAATCAATTGTTAAAATATCTGGAAAGATATTTCAATTGAATGTCGAGGTAATTCCTCACATTGGTGAAATAACGCTGGCTTACAGCGTAAGAGTTTAGGATATACTAGGAAAAATTCGACGATGTCACTAGTGACTCGGTAGCTCAGCGGTCAGAGCATTGGACCGGATATCCAAAGGCCGCGGGTTCGATTCCCGTCTGAGTATTGATCTGGTGCGAGTCGTATTTTTTCTAGTATATTATTTAGTATTGTTTAAAAATAGCATTGTAAATGCAAAAATCTCAAATTTAAAAATTATATAGCTATTTCATCTTAATCAATTGTTAAAATATCTGGAAAGATATTTCAATTGAATGTCGAGGTAATTCCTCACATTGGTGAAATAACGCTGGCTTACAGCGTAAGAGTTTAGGATATACTAGGAAAAATTCGACGATGTCACTAGTGACTCGGTAGCTCAGCGGTCAGAGCATTGGACCAGATATCCAAAGGCCGCGGGTTCGATTCCCGTCTGAGTATTGATCTGGTGCGAGTCGTATTTTTTCTAGTATATTATTTAGTATTGTTTAAAAATAGCATTGTAAATGCAAAAATCTCAAATTTAAAAAAAAGTTTTTGATCTATTAACATATTTTTGCCTACCTTACTTCCCAAACTCTATGATTCAAATAAATAATTATGTTAATTGTTAGGAAATATAAAAAAAATAAAAAGTTCTTAAGTATGATCATAATAAGTGATATATTTTCCCACAGGGGATCGCATAAATGTTTGGCGACGACTTAAGCACGGTGTTAAGTAAGTTAATTACTTTCCTGTCGTAAGAGAATTAAGGGCACACACGGAGAAGTGTTTTTGTGAACGTCTGGGTCTTAACGCCTTGAGTTTAATGGGGATGGAAATTTAGCAGTGTAATAATTTTCTAGACTAGTATAACTACTGTAGCACACATAACGTACAGTCACAGAATAAATATAAGTACAGTTCTCTGCAGCAGATGCGTGAAGTCGGTTTCACTTTTGATATTGTAATTTAATATACAAGGAATCAGTGGAATATAAATATAAATGCAGAGTTTCTGTGCTAATTATTAAGCAATACAAACATTTATAGCATTAAGCATATAATATCGTGGGGTGACAAGTAAAACTCACTAAAAACAAAAAATAGACAAAAATTGTTATTCACACACTAAGTGAATTAAAATATCAACAGCTTTCCCAGGAAAAAGTCATCATATTCATAGGTGCATTACTTTACGTAATTCCAAGGAGCAAAAATCACTAAATCCAAAACTATTTGTTGAACTCGGCAGGTAAAATTTCACTAGCCTTACTCCATTGTTTACTTAGTGAATTTTTCCTGCCACTCAACAGGAAAAAAAATACTTTTGCTACTTAGTATACTCACTCACTAAATATTTTTAATGGATAATTCCTAAATAAAACGATATTTCTATAAAACTGGAATCATAAAAAATAGACATTTTTTAATGAAATTTTGACGTCAACAAAACTGTTTAAATTTTAATTACTCCATTGTTTATTTTAGTTATTTAGTGAGTTTTACTTGTCACCCCACGACTCTAGTGGTACTTACTTAGTTCGTTCGTTCTTGATTAAAATAAGTTCGAAAATAAATCACGATGATTTATTTTCGAACTTATTCTAATCATAAAAACAGTCTCATAATTAATGAAGTGTTGACTATAACACGACATTGTCGGTTATCTCGGACCTCAAGCGTGTGGTCTCCCATCCCCCTAATCACCATAGCATCAGCATCCTCAATAATTCTTCTAAACAGTGCCAGTAAACCACACTTTTTTCTTTTATCTCAAATCTCGTCAAATTTCGTCCTTTATCTCCGATCTGTGGTGTTGGTTACAACTTGGGAATAAGTGGATATCTTTAAATCTCGGAGCGGAGAAACAAGTTAGCGCACAAGGAAAGCCTTATCTATCTGATATCGAGGAGCTGAGAATAATTTCTGCTTCATTGAACTGAGTGTATGGAGTGGGTCGGCTTGATTGAATTAAAACTGGTAGACGGTAAACGATACTTTTGGAATTTCATTTTGTCAATTAGATGACCAATAGTGTTTTTAGTTATCCATATCAAATACAATTCAGTTGTTAATGATATTATTTTAGTACCTAAGTAGGTTGGTACACAACTGAAAATAGTATATTAATTTCCTCAATTGTTTTGTAGATTGTAACTACCGAAAAGGATTAGAATAATCTTAGTTGTTGAATTAAAATCTAGGCGTTATATATTATCAATTAATTATTGTTAAAATACTTATTTGTCAGTATTGCTTTCTTACAAATTTATAGGTATGTTCTTAAGCCCGCCGGTAACGATCAATTGCGATTGTCAATTTTTCCGTCAATTCCATTGTTGGAGCAACTGACAATCGCTTCGATCAATTTTTCCGTCAATGGGCGTCAATTGCGGAAAAGTTGACAATCGCAATTGATCGTTACCGGTGGGCTTTAGAATAATAACAAAGGCACTCGTGGGTATCACATCATAATTATATTTTAACAATATGATGGTACTACCTACAACTTACTAGAAATTTACTGAGGACTCTGGAGTAAATAATACAAAAGCTTTTCGATTAACATGCAACTCAGACACCACATTGCTACAAAACTATAATAGCAAAGAAATCGAATGTCATGCAAAATGATTTCGCGTTAATACCTTCCACAATACAAGGAGATCGTATCTGATAATCTTAATACAAATATTATGTCATTCACGCAAGATGTTCGTTCGTATTGTACTCGGTAGTTCGCTAAATATTTGTAAGGAAATATTGATAAAATCTCGTTAATCCTTGATGAATGGAATCGCATATTGACGTCAAGTGTAGCGTGACCAGATTATGACATTGTGCAAACGTGTGTGCTTAATGTACACGTGTTTTGTTAGAGATGGAATTTTACTGTCTGTACAGACCCCCTAAGCCAGATAAGGCTGAATAGAAATATCACACAATCATCTGAAAATTATGAGAAATAACTATGACATCTACACTACAAGGGGGGAAGTACCAATTAAGATGTTTCGCGATGCAAGATAAAGCGAGTCCTTAAATTTAAGACTGACTATAGTGTATATGACATACTAAAGTTCTATAAACCATTAACACGGGAAATTTAAATAAACAGCAATAAGTATTGTTCCTGTATATCTCGAACAAAATCTCGCGCTCATTACGTGACACTGCCAGAGAGCGTAGGAAATTCCTTACATGCCCATTTAAGGGCTGATACACCTGGAACGTCGGTTTAAACGTCTAATGTAAACATTTATACGTTTCCTCAAAGGATAATATAAAGTAAAGAGCGGTGTAAATCTGTGTGCCACCAGACGGTGCGAGCCTTAAATCCTACCTTATCTCTTAGACAATCTTCATAGCTTCGGTGTAATATTACAAAGAGGACAAACTACCAAGAAAAGGAATTGTACGTAAGCCTCTATTTGACCCAAGACTGAGAAATTCACGCCTCAACTAATTTCAATTAACTGAGATACTTTTTGAAAATACAACAATAAAATCTTTTTGTGGCGTGCCCGGAGTAGAATATAATCTTTGGAGGTAATGTTGATGTTTTTATTAATAAGGAATTTTGAATATAAAAAATGTTTTGTGACCCTTTTGTGATGTTATTATTTGCTTATTAGTTTGTGTTGCAGTGCGATGCTTGAATGATTTTATGATTATTAAAAAAAATAAGCCTTGTTTTAAAGAGTAACAAAATAAAAATGTTCATTTATTAATCAAACAATCTAAGATTATACTGAAATTAAAGATTCACTTTAATTTTAATAGATACATAGAAGTTGTAAAGAATGATGTAAGCAAATAATTATGTTTTTTTAAGCTTTGTTTATTTTATTATCTACATTGAATATTTCCACAGATGAATACGCTTTTAGCACAAACTAAAGATTATTTTGTGCTTTCAGTTTGCGAAAAACAATTACCATTTTACATTCGAAAATTATTTTCACAAATATTAATTGAACATATCGTTAATTCGCAAGACAGAAAATTTTACAGATGAAAGAAATACCTATACAGGGTGCATTTGTAATCACTCTCCAAATAAGGATGTGTTCAGTTCATGAAACTGAACAACTTTCTCCATGAAACATGTGTCGAAATACGCCAAAAAATTTTGGTCATCCCATACTAAACTGATCACGTGATCTCTTTGATTTGTATGAAAAGTCATTTTTTTTACATATTTGACCCTATGTTTCTTAGAGAAAGTTGTTCAGTTTCATGGACTGAACACATCCTTAAAATTTGGAGAGTGATTTCAAATGCACCCTGTATAAGTACCTTACCTACCCATAAAACTTTATTTATTTTTCAAGTCGCATCATTCATTATCAGTCCGAATTATATTTATCTCCTGTCAATGATTTCTCGAGTTCATCTTGCAAGCGAATCCGGTGCTTGAACAGCTCGCCCGGGGGCGGGCGGGCGCGCGTCTCTTACAAATATTTTGGAAATATTTCTCCAACTTGTCGGCGTTTTATCTACCGCTTCTTTCCGTTTAGTTGACTATTGCGTTGAACACAACTTTGACAACCCTACCAACTACCGGGGTACCTCACTGGTATTATAAACTATATTCTCATTTGAGTAAGGGTCTTTTTGGGTTGTTGTGTGGTTGTCTTTAAGACATAATTCAAGGAATGAAAATTGATTATCTAACAGCGAAATCTTTACGAAAGCTAAAAATGGATGCGCGCAAAAACGCATGATCCCGACCCGGGAATTAGGGATGACGCATAAATATTAATCTGTTAATATATTTAATTTATTAATTCATGGTTGGCGGTGTTTTATAGTTAACTTGAATAGGTTGGGGTGTTTTTTTTTTGTGTATATTAAATTAGATATTAAAAGGCCGGTTATAAACCACTTCCGTAGATTGTATTGTATTTAAAGAGTTTTGTTTAAAGGTTCTAATAAATAACCCCTATAATCACCTTTTCTTCTATCTCGTTCTGTCCAAAGTTAGCTACAGTAAACCTCGTAATCAATCAAAGTCCTCAAAAAAAGTTAAGGTTTATAATAAAAGTGAGATAATAAGTAATTTAGTAAAGTGCCATCCCTAATATTTTATCTACCATCTCGTGCCACGTAATTTGACACTTTTCACTGACAAAGCCCACATTTGCTCGACACAGACAGACAGATACGAATACGCAAAAAGCGAACTTCACAAAAAGCAATTAGCGTTTTTTGCGCCCTTTTTCTTCCAGAATTCATATTTAGAGGAATTTGTGGAAAAAAGTTCGGTGCAGCACGTGTTAACTAAGAGTATTCGTATTGTAAACTATGTCTTATTTTTCATAATTAGCCCGTGAAGATATTGAGGAAGTGGAATTTTCGAAGGGCAGCTTTGCTAGCGAAACGAATCAGGGTGGTCTGTGCAAGGAAAATGAAATATATGAATTTATACAATGATATGACACATTATAAATATGTATTATAAAATTTTATGAGAAAAACGTTTTTGGCAACGTTTATATCATTTACAAAACACCAAGTTGCGATACATACATCCTTACTAATATTATAATTGTGAAAGTCAGTTTGTTTGTTTGTTACGTCTTAACTACTTAACCGATCATCATGAAATTTTGTAAACACATTGTCAGGGGTACAGAGAAGAACAAAGGGTACTTTTCATACAGAAAATAAGTACTGTTCCCGAGGTATATAGAAATAACTCTCCGACGCAGACGACTGCTAGTAATGATAAAATACAACATGGAAAATGGAACTTAAAATTTTTCAAAATAGATCAATTTACACTTAACTCAGGACTTACCTATCGTATTGTAAATATAAATTTACATACTATTTGTACGTACTTATTTTATATAATGACTGTTTGTGCCAGAATAAAGAGAAAAAAAAAATTGTAAAAGGAACTGAAAACCCGAAAAATAAACCATAAATAGGTTCGCTAAATAAACGCTTCAAAAATCGCAACAGCAATCACAGTTTCAGAATCATCAATCAAAAGCGCGAATTCCCAATGTACAGAGATAAACAAATTGAACAAAACAGCCGTGTCCTGAGGCGACGTAGATTTTATCGTAATCCAACAGGAAGCGCATTGTCAAACACCAGATGCGAAATTCCTGAAACCGTTGTTCGATAAATGATTGTTGAAAATAATGGTTCACTTGTGGGCGTGGCCGATTGTGCTCGTTCCGATAGGCAATCGGATGCCGACGCAGTTATAAGACACTTTTGTCCTAGTTCTAAAGATGTATGCCTATATCGTATTCTTTCTGATACTTAACAAATACGCGCCTTTGACCTTCTTATACAATACATAGTCACCGTCTGATAAAGATAAATAATGCCCGCATGACTGTCATTGCCAAAGTCTTTTTCAGTTAAGAAGTTGCGCTGAGTACAATATTGTCGACTAATTGCAAAATTCAACAATTACGTAGGAAATACTACTACATATTTATTTGATTTTTTTTTTTCAATTTCAAATAATTGTCATCCAAATAAGTTACCGATAGTAATTTTATAACTTGGTCTGATTCCATTGCATAATACTTTGTGACTTTTTCAAATAAAAAGTATTGAATTATTTTCATACATCTACAAAAGCATAATAGAAAACAAACTTTTTCTAACAAAAAGTACAAAAAGCGTACCTACTAAAAAGGAAGCAAACGTGGTAATCCGAGCGGCAAATTGGTAACGAAAAGGATTCTCAACTGTTTTGGAAATACGCGGCGTTCTTTTACAAGATTACGACGTGCGTGCAGAAGCCTTATTGTGGATTGTTTTTACAGCTTACGGGATCTTTGGATCCTTCCCGAACCCTTTGTCGGGTTTGCGGAATCACGGAATATCTGTATAGAGCCTGCTTTAACCATTTCACGGCCCTTGAATAGTTTTTGAACGAACGTGACGGTGAATAGAGCTGTTTCTGTTTCATGCTATTATTGAATAGGGAATTCAGTGGCTACCCAATGGTATCGAAAATGGGAAGAGGTTTCTTCAAAAGAAGTCGGTATTTCCAACCAACTTCTTTGTATTATCTAAGGTTTTGTGTTATGTTAGTTAAGTATTTCTTAGCATTTATGAGCGTTCATTATCAAGGTAGAGTTGAGTTTTAGTTAAGTGGGTTTATCGGTGTCAGACTGTCAGGTTCCGAGTTCAATTCCTATCAGTGACGGTACCTACAATGAGTTGCATAAAACAAGAATTGCCAACCAAACTGAGGGTAATCAATTAACGGGCATATGCACTTTACTAAAAAGCACCACTGTGTGATAAATATGATATTGTTGTAACAGGCTATTTCATTTATACAAATTTCTTCATATTTTGCAGTAAACAGGTAACTATTAATTAAGAAAATTATTTTAATATTATTCATTACCTTACGTATACTTCACGAATTTAGCGAGCACACGTGACATACTTTCAACCATTCAATTTGAGCTCATTACTATCCATTAGTGTTTCAAGTCAGAATTTCACGAAACCCCGATAGTGCTACCTGCTAGAAGGTAGCCGGTTTAATCGAAATTTGCACCTACACTATAATGAAATTTAGCACTTGGTGCTTAAAGCTAATATAATAATATAATACGAATAATGGGTCTGTGAAAATTATGCAGAATATGTTAATATATTAGCATTCGAATGATTTAATGCAAAGTCACTGAAACAAGAATTTTGTTTTGTCATTAAAAATTAATAAGGTTATATTATATAATATAATATATAAAAATATTAATGAGATTTCATAGTTCTTAGCGTCAAGTTTTGTGAAGGAATTTCACTTAATAGATTTTTGTTTCAATCTTTTTAACCGTAAGTACTTATAGCGTCTTTAGAAAATGAATTTGGATTTAAAAAATAACCACTTATGCAAGACTCGAATAACAATAATCTAAAAATATTACAACTCTTATAGCCTGAAGGATATATTTTAAGGATCTTTTTAATACTTCCCTACAAACAGAATTCTTTTTATTCATCGTTTCTACCCATTTATCATAAGTCACATTGAATATGCATTGTTAAAAAAAGGTTTCTTTTCAGTCTAACCCACTCAAAATAGCCGGAAGCCATATGTGCACAAATATTTAAAAGTGGTTTACCTACGGACAGCGTTTTTTTCTAAAAAAATGTTTTTTGTTCATGCCCTGAATTTATTTAATGGTTACTAAGTATAGAAATGGACCCTTTTTTCGTTTGACATGCTATATTGTGGCCCCAAAAAGATTAGCAAAGGTATTGTCAACCATTTTTTGAGTCACCCTAAAGGTTTTTGTGGAATACGTGACAGGGATATTAATAAATAAATAATATGTCGAAACAGGATGAAAAAGCTGATTTCGTATTAATATTTTCTATTAGCAACGGATTTCGCTTGAGAGAGCTATTGTCGATTTTATTTTTTTACCTTTTTTATAGCTTTGTTATGCTAATACTTTTTTCATGGCTACTGGAGTTTGGGGCTGATTTTAGTATGAATAAATTATGTCATAGTTTTGTTAACTTTTTATCGTAAGTCCAGAATACATAAAAAAGTGATAAATTTTTTTCATAATTTTCAATGCATTTCTTCCCGGCCTTTGCTAGAAAACATATGTGGCTATTAAAATGCATATGGTTTTTTTTTTTTTTTTTTTTAATCTTTTTTTATTTAGAGGCTTTTACCTATTTTAGGTATGTCAGCCTCATCATACCCTTATCCAAATAACTTAACAATTCATAAATATAAGGGAACACTTGGGTCATTGATACAGAAACATATTAATAAGTTCTTTAACCCGGCGTCATTGATGCAGGGTCAACATGACCCTGCATGTTTTGCATATGAAAAAATGCTTAGAAATATTTGCCACACACAACTGTCTGTCTCAGTAGCTGCAGCTAAGGATCACCCCTCCCCGCCACGTACTTCACTTCATTCGTCCATCACCCGCGCAAGGAGCAAAACGTGTGTAAACCTGCGACAGGGTAATTATGACCCAGCTCAACGGTGACGTTGCTGTTTTGGTGCCATATACTTTTTTATATATTTTATATAAAGATTATGTTAGTGTTCGTAATCTTCTAATGATAGAGAGGTTAGGTAGTATAAATTTGATTTAAGTATCATTTTTGTTAGAAACGATATTGTTTTTTGTTGATAAAAGAAAATTAAGAAAAGAGTTACAGTTTTGTTGTATAATTAACAGTCTATAGGAAAAATTAAAAATAAAAATTATTTCACTCATTACCAATGTGTTTTATTGCTGCTACTGATTATAAATACAGTATTTATAATAAATATAAAATGTTTAAAATAAAAAATTATTTTATACTATGCCAAATTTTAACAATTGTAACCAGGGTCATAATGACCCCCCTCAACGTTAGTGTAACTTTTTTCCGCCACAATGACGCCGGGTTAAACACCGCAGATTGGGGGTCTGCTAGTATTGTCAGAAATTTTCCTACGTCTAGTCTATTTATCTTATGTTTCTGTATCAATGAATCCCTCGCCCCACTGTATTTGACGCATTCCAAGAGCATGTGTTGGATGTCGTCAACGGTACCACAAATTTCACAATTACTTTCACAACACACTGAGTACGTATTCTCGTTATACATCGGTAGCTAACTAAAAGAATTTACACTGTTTTCCATTAAACGTCTTCACCCAAAATCTATTCTTTAAATCAGCTGAATTGTAAAGAAATGTCTCTGATTGATGGTTCACCGAAGGCACGATTTGGCACTATCATTTCAATACAACAATACTGCTCCAAGGCCCCGTATTCGCCTACCAAGTGTGTCCTATAAATAATACATTATACACCTCTTTGTTAACAAACTGAATGTGAAACTTTAAGGGTGGATGATCTCTTAAAATAACAAGTGTTTGCTTCAATGATTATCAACAATGTAGAGACCTTTAGCTGCCCTATGAAAGCCTTCTTATAAATCAGTAACAGAATATAAGTAAACCCAAACGATTTTAGACTTAAAAATCACGTAACATAAAAGTAAATTTCCACATTCTCGTTTATTTCGGATTGTTACATAAATTTCAAATAAATGTAAACCTAAGCGTACAGAAAATAAGTTCTATTTTTAAAAGAAAAACACGAAACTTAAACTTGAAATCGGTTTTAAAATAAAATGTGCGTGAAACATGACGACCAAGTTGGTTCACCAACACAATGCAACATTCATCTATTGATATTTTGCTATTTAAATGGTTTTACACATTCATAATGCGAGTTACGGTAAATAGGGGATATTGTGCGATGTTTTCATTTTGTTCCGAACTTATTGTATGAAAATAATACATTTAATTCTATTTCAATATTTAGACGATCAGTTTTGAGGGTGCTATCTTATTATCGTAATAAGGTATTAAAAGTCTAAAGAAGTGTTATTAATTTATTATTTAATCGATTATAATGGATTATCCTATGGTTAGACTGTTTGAAGTACGCAAAGTTTGCATTTCTTAAAATGCTTTGGAGCTGCTCTTCTTTGGTGGATTGGACAACACTCAACTAGATTCTAGTCTGTTTTTTCAAATGCAGATTTTCAATTATCTAAGAAGACGCAGCTGCATTCCCGCCCTCTATAATTAATTATAGAATTGCAAACATCATCTGCTTATTATTTCGAGAGCAAATGGCCCGTTGATCGGTCTCCGCCCAAGGATCTTCGCCCAGGGCACGCCCAATTCTGCCCAATCACATATCAAGGGAACACTTTATAGTTTCTTGTGAAGTGATTTATTAATCACCTTTGCGATTTTGTGAGATTGGTCAATTATTGAAGTATGAAATATTTAATTTGAAATGGACAAAGTAACATCTGCAGTCACCACTTCAAAAATGGTAGAGTACACTGAAAAAACACTAGTAAAATGTTTGGAAAAGATGAAAATCCTACCAAATTTTTGTTTAATGATAACCAATGTTCTTTGTTGACGTATAATGAAATTACGAATCATTCTGCCACTATGCAGAAAATTAAGATTTACAATTATTATAATAGAAAGAAGCAGCTGATTATAATAAAAACAAAACAATTAGCGTCAATGACGAAGCACTTTTACGAAATTAGCAGTTCTCATGTCGTAACTTTTGCTACTTGGTTAGGTTCTTAGAGTTAAAAATACCCCCGCCCCGCCCCGCCCTGTCACGCCTTTTGCGTGAAAGACGGTGCTTTTGCTGCCTAGCTTTAATACTAACTCTTTTGAGAGACTAGAAATGTGAAGCACATATTTTTTCTCGTAACAAAAATAATGAGGTTATAAGCGCATTTTTAAAATAGTATAACGTGGCAGATTAAACAAATTCAGAGTTTAAGTGGTGAGAATATTTTTTTAAACAATTTGTTTCTTCGTTGACTAACTCATTTGAAATTCAAAGCATAATAATATACCTTTTGAGATTTATTCTTATTTCAATGCAGTTTCTAGTGCAATAATTAACAAATATACTATGTCTTAAGCATGTAACATAGTTACGTAACGAAAGTTACCATAACGAATGTAACCCATATTTAGGCAGTTTAGAGAAATCTAAACTGCCTAAATATGGGTTACAAACGTAATGATCTACAAATTTATTAATTTGATTTTATGTTTTGGAAGGAATAAAATGCAATTGTTAAAAAATAAAAATTGACTGGCATCAATGACGTTGCACATTTAAGAAATTAGCAGCTGAAGTCGGCACTTTTATTAGTTGGTTCTTAGAAATACCCCCGCCCTAGGTATCGAGCGCCCCGCCCTATCACGCCCGGCGCGCGAAAGTCGGCGCCTTTGCTGCTTAGCTTTTGTACCATAGAAATAGAATGTCAAAGAACAGCAAAGTCAATAAACAGGTGATCCGAAAACGAATCAATACATTTTATATGAGATGCGTAAAATATGACTTAGATTCATAAAATATGACTATATTATGGCAAAGGAAGTTAATAAACTATGTTCCATACTGTTTTCTTTGTCGATAAACGAATAAATGTAGCGAAATTTGGTTTTAGAGAAATGTGTGGCAATATATTATTTACCTTTGAAAAGTGTGATTATCTGGATTGTTTCTTTTTGTCACATCACAATTACTTAGAGCAGAAGACACCATAGCTCCACGATACCTTTATTTTAAATTCTAATTAAGATTAAAAAATATATTAAACAAACTGTGATTGCTCATTTGCTAGGCGGGACGCTAGGGGCTCTTACTGTAAAAAATGTTGGCACATGTCACTTGATTCTTTGTCTCTTTTTTACATAGACCGTGTCCGTATGATGTTAACTTATCTTTTCCACGCTTTGTTGGTCTTCTTGAGCGCAGCGAAAATTTTTCTATGTCTATGTTTTGTACAAATTGCTTTGTATTCTAAAGTAGGTATAGCTTAGTAGGTATAGATTCAATGGTATCAGTAAGTATGTATGTACTTTTCCTTTTTATTCCATAGATTAAATAAAAATACTTAAACATAAACATAAAATTAAATTGATGAAAGTATTTTTTTTATCAAAAAGATTTTCTTCTCATATTCTGAGTAATCACAGCCTGAAAATGTGTCAAAGTAAGTATAATATTAAAATAATTATTTTTAGTCTTTAGTTAGACCACAGATTACATAGTAGACAAGACTTTAATTATTTCAGTTGATGATTCGGATCTTTGAAGAAGGTCAAACATACAGACTTCTTAAGTGCAAAATATTACGAAAATATTACTGTCTGAATAGTTTAAGTGTCATTTTCTAGAAAAAAAGCTTATTCAGATTCAATATTTTCATATTAACGCTGAATTAAACGTGAGACATTTCAATACAGATTTCAGGAAAAGGCCAATGACTAAAAAAATTGCAGTGCACGTGCAAACCCAATTAGCAGTAAAATAAATAAATGGCGGTTCGCCAACAAATCGGTGTCGTTCTCGGAAACTGTTGGCGCCCCGCCCAATCCCGCCCGGGCTAAACGAGCTTGTATCGTGGGCGGAACTCACCTTATACCTACTTTATATTTTGGGGGCGGAACTCGTAACTATTTAAATAGTTTGGTCAAGATTGGCCTCCTAAAGCGCTTAATAATAGAATTGTTATTAAACCTCGATAGGAATCCTTTGTTAGAAGTTTAACGTTGTAATGGAATGGGTAATGGTTGAGTGTAAAAAATATTCGTGATTTGACCGTCTCTTGACGATTTTTACATCGATTTTCAAATGTTTCTTTGTTAATTTTCAGAAGTTAGGGCTACCCAAATTAGATCCGTAATATTTATTAATAGCTAAGATACGTAATTTTTCCTTTGGAAATTAAATTAGCCTTGACCATTATAAAATTATTAATAGGTGTGTAAAATTATATTTTCACAAGATTCGATTTGTAGATAAAACCTTTCAGTGCAATTCTGTGATCACCTAATTTCAGGTCCTACTTACTTGTATTTTTTGCGATATGTGTCGCTACGCTAAGCCTCTTCTTAACGTGGTTGGATGGACAGATAGACAATCTGACAGACACTCAATCTGTGGCTGACCGTTACCGTTATGGAGAAAACACCCGTAATTGACATGCACAGAATATTCACAGGGTTGGCGACAAAAAATCACTGTTCCATTGATATAAGGAAGTTTAGAATACTTTTGTTTGATATATTATACTTAACTGCTTTATACTTTCTAATGTAGTTGTAAAGGAATATTTTTATATGTCAATTGTACAACAGGAACATGCGTGAATGGATTTTTTTGAAAGTATGATAAAATAAGAAATTATTACATGTCGTTTTTCTCTTTTGCTTGCGTATTAAATAAAATATCGAATCATTTTGATTATTTACGAACATTATTTAAATTATTTCCACGAAATAAATCTATCAGAAGTGCTTTTGACAACCCTTACTACATTCGCGCACGAGAGTGCCACAATTTTTTCCGTGTTTCGATTTCTTTGTTCGAAACAATAAAGGTTGGGTTGGGTGCGTTATCGGCAGATCTTGAACGAGATGTTATCAGGGCTGGGACCTTAAGCCTGCCCTGTGAGCTCAGACAATGGGTGCACACGTGGACCGCTATTCTTGGCAAACAAATTGGATATTATTATTGTGTTAGCTTTTGTAGGGTATTGTATTGTCTATGATTTGGATGTAATGGCTAGCTAGTTGTTGGTATTCGAGAAAAAATGTATCTGCTTGATTCGTTTTCTTTTGAGGTGGAACAACTACCTTACCTTTTTTTTATGCCGAAGGAAAATGCTTTTATGCGCTTCCCCCCTGCAGGTGAGACAACTACCTTACCTACCATAATTGCAGAAAAATAATGATGAAAGAAATGATCTCTTTATTATCTTATTGATAAGAGGCCAGCCAGAGAGACAGTCTTGTCCTTTATGAAATTAAAACGAATAGTTACGCGATGTCGCGTAGTACTTATATCTATTCTGCGGCGAGAGACCGAGTTAATATGCGTATCATAGAGCCCAAGCAGATATACAATCGAAGGGCAATATTAATTTATTGTAGGTTTTCGTTATAAGTATGTGAAAAAAAACATCTTGATTACGTAAATGAAGCACAAAGTTCGGTGACTGACTATCAGATACTTTGATAAACTAATGACGTCATTTTATCAGTGAATTGAAAAAAAAATCACTATAGTGCGAGTTGATGAAGTAGACGTACTGTTACTAAAATGGTGTCTGTGGCTAAGGGTGGGTAAAGAAGGACGCCCATTTCTGACCTGTCAAAATGTAGATTTTATCAATTGCTAACTAAAATAAAAATCGGCAGTACAGAAATAGAGAAAATCTTATATCTTTAAACGAGCAATTCTTGAATTTTATTTATATGTAAGTATATATATAAATTTATTTCTGTGATCTCGGAAACGGCACTAACGATTTCGCTGAAATTTGGTATACGGGGGTTTTCAGGGTTAAACAATCGATCTAGATTAGTCTTATGTTTGGGAAAACGCGTGTTTTCGAGTTTTCGTGTGTTTTTCTTTCGACACAGAATGTGGTCGCTAATTTCGTCCTGCCGGCCACTGTCCATCTGGTCCAGCGGGTTAAGACGTGGACGGCAAGAAACGAGTGGTACGCAAGGTTCGAATCCCGCTCGGTGACTTACTTTTGTTTTTTTTATATGTTCAAATTTATATAATTATATATTTTTTAATTTTTATTGTTTTTAGATAAGTTTAACCGTTAGTTAAGTACCGTAACCGTAAGTTAGTAATAACCGAGCAAAGCTCGGTCACCCAGGTACTTAATAATAAAGATTTTCAATATACATACATCAACTTTGTCTAGGGATACTGGTGTTATTTCATACAAACGAGGTAACTTTGAAGCCTTGGTTTCCTGCCAGGGATGTACTGTGCTGTGATCTGATGACGGCTATCCAGGGAGTGAATGGAGGAGATTTAGATCATTATATACACCCAACTCGATGTGACCAGCATTCTAAAAACGTAATGGACATGTTTAAAAAAACCGCGAAAATAGCATGAAAATGTGTGGAAATCCTTAAACTGAGAACTCTGACCCAATAATCTTTTAGAATGATGATCAGATCAGTTGGGTGTGTATAGCGATCTAAATCAACTCCATTCACTTCTTAGATGGCCATCATCATATTACAGCACAGTACATCCCTGGCAGAAAACCAAGGCTTCAAAGTTACCTCGTTTGTATGAAAATAGCACCTGTATCCCTAGACAAAGTTGATGTGTATAGTTACAAATACTTATAAATTAGAACATATTAATTTTACCATTACATACATATATTTCTGATTGCCAATTTCAATAAATCTAGTGGTTTACGGTCATAGTAACTATTCAAATATAATTTTATTATTATCAACTTTAAAAAAAGCTATTTGACAGGTCAACGCTTGATGAGAAGTGGTCGTTGTTTTATGCAGTGCTGTATCACTCTCCACTGTAGTCTTGACTAGCAGCAGAGGCGGCTCGTCTAGGGATGCGCGATCCGGGGTTGTCGATCCGATTTTTCGGATCGTAATGGATCGTAATTCCACGATCCGATCCGCGGATCGGATCGAATGCCTTCGATTTTCAGGAAATCGATCCGGATCGGATGCAAATAAGTAAGACACAATTAATTTTATATCTTTATTAAGTAAAGCCATGCAAAACAATGTATAAAATAATGTGGAATAGTAATATTGTACTCAGAGAACTTAAAGACGAATTTCTCTCAAAAGTTTATACTTGAAGACGCGCCTACTAATAGTTAAGTACAATTTTTATAGGCGCCAGTTTTCGGCCAAGTTCTAAATGTAGACAAAGATAAATTTCGTAACAAATAAACCAAAGTGCCCATTTTTTTGTAAACAAACCGCATTTTCGTTCATACGATCCAAGCGATCTGATCTTTCAAGTTTTGTATCGATCCGGCAAAAAATCGTATGGCCTCGATCCGATCCGAAAATCGCCGGATCGTATGCCCGCCGATCCGATATTTCAAAAGATCGGATCCGATCGGCGCATCCCTAGGCTCGTCTTTAGAAGCGCTGGTGCAGTGCACTCCCACAAAAAATCAATCAATTGCCTACTTTATACTTTTATAATTCCTATAAAACATTTTACTATGCCTATACAATACACTCTTTATATAATTTACAAGAAACAATTATCTACAAAGATATTTTTTTAAACATAAGATTTTGTGTCAATTTGTATCGAGTGGTGCGCTGGCGATTCCGCTCCTATGAAACAAAGTGCAGTACAATGCCTAACGCTGATTTCAATGAGTGCGAAAGAGAAACATTGACCTAGTCCAGCGCGTGAAACAAAACATTTGTATGAGAAATTAGCGTATTCTGGAGCGGCGCTCCGAGCTACGTTGCCAGTTTGCGTTGTTTTGAAAAATTGACATTTTGGCGCGGGGACTATGCGCTGTTGTTGCCGATCTTATGTAAACAAACGAACATCGTTGTCGCTTGTTGGAAGTTCTTCTCTAATTTATTTTAAAAATAGTTTTTGTCTTAAAAATGGAACAATATACTGTTTCTTTTATTAAAAATTGTGAAAAAGAATATGATTTAGCGCATATTTCAATTAAACTGAACTGAAAAAACATTCGCAATCTCGATTTCATATGTCTGCCTATTGAAAATGTATTAGAGAGTTCAATGAACCCAATGAAAAGCGTTGATGAAAACCGAGAAATTTTACGGCGTGTGGTATTTTGCCTTACGGGGTCATGATGGAATCCTTGAATCCCGGAATATACAGTTTCACAAAAAAGTTAGGTATTGATGTTTTCGCTAACCATAAAGATAGGCGAATGGATTTTTTTGTACAAAATTAAATGGTAAGCAACTTTTTCTGTTTTTTTTAGTGAACACCCATAAAAAAATGTCACAAGCCGCCTCTGACTAGCAGTGGGATGTAAATAAATAAATATAATCCAAAACTGAACACGTGTTCAAGTGACAGCAAAATTTTATTGCATTTCTCTCGCTCTGATGAACGTCGTTAAGTCATATTGAATCCTTATTGTTGCATTAAAAGGTGTTCAACATCTTATAGTCGAGTCATTACAGCTAATATAATATCTTTAAGATGTCATTTTTACACTAAATGGAGTAAGGCAAAAGGATTCGTCGAAGCGTTGATGCAGTTAATTTTTTGTGACGTCTATTATATTAATGTTATTGGATTCTTTGTCATATTAGTCGCTTGATGTTTTCGCTAAACGATTTTAGTAGTACAGGATGTTTAAAAAAAAAGAACAATATGAATAGAAGATAAAGTAATTGTTTGTGTCATTAATAATATTGGAAAATAGTGCAAAACAACAATAAGGAGAACTTTTTAATGTGAACTTAATGAAAGGCCAGCTTTTTAATAACATTTTATTTAATCAATTATATACAAGGCAGCACCCACTTTTTGGTTTGAGATTTCATTATTTAATAATTATTTACTGTAAATCATTACAGGGTGTTTCGTAAATCCGTAAAATTTTGTTTTTATTTGTATGGAAAACTGCAAAGTGACAACCCTAGACTCAAATAGAATATTGTTTTCGATAATCAATCCCATTAATGGGTAAAAGCAATACACAATTTACATCTAGGGTTAACATGAAATGAAAAAAATGTGGTTTTCAGGGACATACATATTGTAATACGTTGTATAATAATTACAAATCACTATATTATTTTTGAAATATCTTATATAATTTATTTATTACATTATCTTAGATATCTTAGATGTTACTGAATAATTAGAACACTCTGTATAAAGGTTCTTGTCGCAGTCAACTACAAATCAAAGACTGACAAAGGACCATATAATAGGCCTTTTAGTGCAGTCGAAATCGAGACAAATTCTACACGCCGTGGCCCAAACCAAAGTGTTTGTGAACCCAACCGATGAAATATCGCTACTTTATCGCCACGTCATAGGCGACAAAAAATATTTTGAATATGATTAAATTTAATTATTATTTATTGAAATAGTTTATGCTTCATTAATGGATTCCCGCTGCTCTAGGAAATATATCATGAAGACTGTTCTGCTTTATTTTTTTTCCGAATTCAATCTTATTTCATTAATGGATTCCCGCTGCTCTAGGAAATATATCATGAAGACTGTTCTGCTTTATTTTTTTTCCGAATTCAATCTTATTTCATGTAATTTGATTCTGCTGTGAATAAAATTTTCATAATAAATTAAATAAACTGTTGACAATAATTTTGCAGCCTAGACTTATTTTTGCTATGAAAAAAAAAGTTAAGTTATGAGGGAAAAACAAATAAATGAAAATGGAGATTTATTTTATTAAAAATAATATTTATATAATAGATAATAATAAATATAATTATAGACTTTTCGAATGTTACATTATTAGTATAACTGCTAATGTTCCTGCTATAAATAAAAAGTTAAGACATCGTGCTTTCAAGTAGGTAAATACTGGAAAAATCTTCAGGAAAAGTATAACAGCTTAGAATTCGCTAGGATTAAACTTCAATGTTGGAAGGATTAAATGACTGTACATTTAATAATGAAATGAGCTTTAGTCGTCATATAATTTCAATGTTATACACCGCCGACATCTGCTCCAAGCTGAGAAAACATTCTTTGACATCGTTTCACGTCAAAATCCACGTTCCGCCTAATATAACCCGAAGACTTCAATGTAATTATTGTCAAATGCCATACCAAAATGTACGCTTCAAAGATTTTCTGCGCAAAATATAAAAATTATTTACGCCCAATGCACCGAACTGAATAGACCAAGAATAAGGTCTTTCGGAGGCGAAACTCGTTCACAAAAGGCGGGGGATAAAGAATCATATTTATTTCATAATAAATGACAATTATCGTAAATTGATTTCCTCAACGACAATACTCGACGCAGCTAACCAAACATTGGCCAGAAAGGATCGCTGTCATTGTTAAGAATTCAGAAAAAAACAGTTTCGAGTAACCATAGAATGACGGCTCAGAATCGGCCCTGTTTATTGTGCTATGGCTACAAATATTATGTATGGACTTGTTATATTGTTGGAGTCAGCCTGCCTATATGGATTCGTATAAATAAATAAATTTCGATCATGTTTATTGAAATAATATTTTGTTATCTTATGATCTGAATGACTTGTCCGTTTTCAATCATGCAATAAAAAAAAATTTTAGCCCTTTTGAAGTTCGTTCAGTTCAAAAGATTATAATTATTAGGTCCTTAGTCCTTCCTTGCACATGAAATTGCTGACTTTTTCTTGGAAACTTTTATGCTCATAACTTTTATTCTCTAATAAATGCAGCAGTTGTTTTATGAAATATGTAGATGACCTGGTAACGAACGGTCAAATTTAATTATTTTTACTAATGACATAATTATTACTTGGCAGCATTTTACATAGTTTTGATATCTAACTTCGGGTGGTTTTGATTATGAAATAAGAAGAAATTTTTATTGATTTCAATAAGTACTAAAACCGACTTCAAAAAACCTACCTCTAAAAAGAAAGAAATAATATTCGTAATAATAAAAACACGTCTATTGAAGTCGGGTGGGGCTGGAGTACAAATTCCTTTTTTGTTCTAAAAGCCCCACCCGACTTCAATAAACGTGTTTTTATTATTACGAATATTATTTCTTTCTTTTTAGAGGTAGGTTTTTTGAAATCGGTTTTTTGTTTTTTTAAACAATTTTTTATTTTTTTATTTTTAGTGTAGGTACCTTTTGTATTATGTAGTGAGTGTAGGTATATTATTTAGGTAGAAAAATCGGCTCAGCCAAACGTGAGTTAATCGCGGAGAAACATACATCCATGCGGGTCAAACTGAGAACCTCCTTTTTTTAAGTCGGTTAAAGAACTACACTTAAGATATCCCTTTTCCAACAAAAAAATAATTATCTTATTCAGTTCATAAACAAAGAAGTTATACGACTGATCATCGAGGTAATTCACACAGAAGTCGGTAAAAATCATACTATTTTCGTACTTTTTTCAAGATTACTTGAAAAGTACTGAACCGAATACAAAATTTTAAAAAATGGGACCAACTTGGGAGTATACCTGATGTAATAACGTTTGAATCATTTCAATCGGTTCAGCCGTCTTCGAGTAATCGGTGTACATACAAAAAACAAAAAAAAAAAAACGTGTCGAATTGAGTACCTCCCTCCTTTTGAAGTCGGTAAAAATAAAAATGCTGAGATCTTTCAAACAAGTGTCAAAAATGTATTCTTTATTTTAATCTTTTTGGTAATGTATGATATCAAATAAACCACCATAATGTATGTGTACTAACAAGCGACAAAGTAATATTCGTGGTAGTAACGCGACGTGAGTGGAGACAAGTATGCGCTGTTTACCCAAGTCCCTAAAAACGTACATAATCCATATAAATGGCGTTTTCTGGAAAAGACATCAACAAATATTTCGTATCCCGTGACAACATTGTCCGCGAGCAAAAAGCGTTCAAGTCTTGTTCAAGTGCTGAATAAGCACAAATTTAAGGTGTTCCCGCTGATCACGCTCGTGCTGGTTGAAAAAACGAAACGAGTTCAATAAATTTTGATTGCGATTGAAAGGAAATTGTTGGTGGGCGCGCCTCCCGCGGCGTGATGCGGACGCGCAAACATATTCGCCAAATTTTAGTTAAGGTGCAGTTTCTCTGACACGACATTATCGTAACGACATAGTCGTTGTAATTGTAATAGATGCTTTTAAAAGTTTTTTTAAATTTTTGGAAAAGTGGGTTTATGTTAATAGAGTTTTTTATACATTGCCAAAATCTAGCTCGAATCTTAGAATAATAACACCTAAAACGATAGTTCCCTACAAAGCGCACTGTCAAAAGTGAGGCATCTAAACCTGAGCCATATTAGCTCAGATTTCATATTTTATCCTTAATACTTTACCTAATCGTATTACCTATAAGTACGAAACAGTTTCAATTCTTTAGGGGATTATATCAGTTACTATTTTATTGGATTTTAGTTACGATTAGGCAAAGTATGAAGGATATGTATTGAAGTGGCGTTAGGACGGAGACCCGAACACTAAAAACTGAACCATTATGGTTCAGTTTTAGTTGCCTCACTTCACATACGAAGACTCAGCTTCTAGGTGTTATTATACAAGGCTGGAATCGTTAGGTCATTGTAGTTCAGTAGCTCTTTATTTAGAAATAGAGCTATATATGCTAGAGCATTCAGTACCTCTAATCGAATACCAACTGGCAGTGCTGGAATATAGTTCCAGATTTTTTCCAAATACTGAACGTTTCTCCTTCAACAATATTTGTCGCTATTTTAGCGGTATTAAAAAAAAAAGGTTTATTAAGTATTAACGCAAACGCACCTTAAATAAGTGCGTATTGTGCTCACGTCTAGCAGGAAAAAGCTAACTGTCCCCACAGTGCCATTGTTTTGTTCATTCGTAAGGCAAATATTGGTGGAGGCCATTCAGCCCGTTTGCAAACATGGCCCTACTGGGTGGCGGCCAACAATGGCCTTCTCAGAACTTTCGTGACAACACTCCAAATATAGTGATTATGCCCTAATTGTCTGCAGCCACCTGGACTTTTATTTAGTTTTAGACGTGAACAAGGTAGTTACCAATGGACCTGTCGTTGTTTAATTGATGGCCACTCTTTGTGATTGTAAGACATGTCGCGAACAAGACTCGCAAGACTATAGCTAGGCGTTTATGGGAAAACATCTGCAAAGTTGCTATTAAGAGTGAGGTGGCAGGAGGTCTCTAATTTTGGTGCCAACACAAAATTGAAAAAAGCTAAGGATAAAATAAGAAATAGAAAAAAAAACAACATGAGCTTTTCAAATCTATGATTTAAAAGTGTACAATAGTTCTGCATTTCTCGCACAAAAATGTGGCTAAATTTAAAAGTTTCGTTGAATTATAAGTAAGTAATTACCTTTTTTTGCATTCCAACATCATTGACTAAATAAAAATACTTCTTACCTATGTTAGTATAATAAGTACTGCTTTGTAAAAAGTTCTGATTTATATACCCATATCACCATTTTAATCAGAAGTCTAAAGGAGATTTTATTGTGATTCTTATGTTTTACTTTCTTATTTTTAATTAGTTTTTTCAATAGATTCATCAGTTTCAAATTCAATTCTTCCAATTCTGTAAGGATTAGGTATACCTAAGTGCAAAATAAATATTGGTAAATATCAATTCTTGCATGATAAGTATTTTTATATTATGTGCTTTTATCGGATTACTTAGTTTACCTAACAAGCATTTAGGTTGTGTTAACATTAATTTTGATTTCATTGATAAGTTTCAGCTCTGTTTGTCACATAATAGTAATAAAACATTCCTATATATATAATTTTGATTTACTTTAATTAATAGTATAACGGTCAGAATTATTGTTATTCTAACGGAATGCAATTCCTTGGCCACATTTAATCACTCCACACACCACCTCATGAATTGCATTATTCTCTAAACAGTTTCGACCGATACAAAGCGGTTTTCTAATCAAAGACCGAGTGAGTGGACTCCGCAATAACCTCATACTGAGCTATTATACGAACTCCTTACAATACGTCACACCTAAGCCCAATACTTTGACACCATTGTGAAATTTCTCACTTTTGGTCGCGGCGACCCGCAGCGATCGTCGGGTTAGCCCCACATTGTTGTAACACGTGCGCGGTGAATGGACCCTTAGTGCCCCAAAGTGACAACCCCATTTATGCGGTCTAATTGAATTATAGGGTTGATGCGGGACGGTGATCCTATTTGGTAATTATAAGGACTTTTTTCAAAACGGTAAAAAAAACTTAATTTATCTATGTTAACCAGAATACGAACCGATCCAAAAAAAAACAATATCTACCTATTAAATTACTTTGGACACTCAAAACATCATTATAATATAACATTATAACAATATAACCAACTGCTAAAAAGCAAATTAAGTTAGGTAATTAATTAATCAAAGCGAAGCAAATTAACATAATAATAATATATTGGAAAAAAAGTTCAATCTCTTCATCCTCTAAAGCTGAAAAAACTCATCACTTTTTAATGAGATAAGTAAAATAACCACTTTTATAAGACCTCTTGTCTCATTTCCTTGCCTATTATTTGTTGTTTGTTATACGATAAGAAGGGCCATAATAATATGGTTAGATATTTTAAGCAAGAAGGTCGACCTTGAGTGCAAAGCACATATTTATTTTGTCTGAAGCTTCGGTTGTTATCTTTGCAAACAAACGCGGGTGTTATTTGCTTATTGGGCAGAAAATGTCAGGACTAAAGGAATTTAGGGATTTCGCTAGAAATGTTTGCTTTTTATACATTGATGCATTGCGTTTAGATAATGTTGTGCTTTGAATTCCGATGACTTGACTTTTGGACAAAAATTAAATAGAAGTGTTGTTTTACCTACTCCTGTGATTATAAAGAAACAATGATGGAGAGCAAATATTGATAGACGATGATGCCTTAATAATATATGTCTTATACTTTAAGCTTAGTTAATTTACAAAAGTATAAAACTGTAGTAAAGTATCTACACACAATACTAATTAAAAGGGAATAGTAGAACTAAGTAACTCTATTTATTTATTTTCATAGACATAAACTGCACAATACTGACTTAAACACAAGATTTTAATTTAATACATACATTATGTATTCAATTAAAATCTTGTGTTTAAAGTCTGTGGTGTTTGCGGTCCATGAAATAGGTGGTTAAGTATATCGTGTTTTAATTTTTTCTTAAATAAAAAAGATATATAAAGTTAATTTACCTATATAAGAATCTGAATCATGCTTATGAATCAATGAATGGTATTCTGCAATTAAAAATGATAACCATAATCAAATCCATAGACTGTTCAACTGAACTATATATAACTATATAGAGTCAATTGTCGTAAAAACCAAAACATTTCTTACGTGTCGCCGACTCTTGTGTTTCTTGCCGACTCTTGTTCGACTTTTGTGATTGTAAAGAAAACTAAAAACCGGCCAAGTGCGAGTCGGACTCGCGCACGAAGAGTTCCGTACCAAAAAACGGCAAAAAAAAATACGTTTGTTGTATGGAAGCCCCCCTTAAATATTAATTTTATTCTGTTTTTAGTATTTGTTGTCATAGCGGCAACAAAAATACATTATCTTTGAAAATTTCAACTGTCTACCTGTTGTCGTTATTAATATCGAGCAAAAAATGGCAAAAAATCACGTTTGATGTATGGGAGCCCCCCTCAAATATTAAGTTTATTCTGTTTTTAGTATTTGTTGTTATAGCAGCAACAGAAATACATCATCTGTGAAAATTTCAACTTTCTAGCTATCATAGTTCATGAGATACAGCCTGGTGACAGACAGACAGACAGACAGACGGACAGCGGAGTCTTAGTAATGGGGTCCCGTTAACTTCGTTACTGTTGTAAGGAATTTATTTTTTTATTGAATATTAACATATTAAAAATCATATCGAAAGTTGTTTAAGAAAGGCTCAAATTGTAGTTTAGTTAGCTTTATAAAAGTATAGAGTAGAGATACCTGAAAAACACTTCCTTAAGGTAGTTTTTTTGAAAATACTGAAACAAGTGCCAAGTTTTTCCAGCAGTACAGAGTTTCCAAGGGTTAAAAATTGGGTAAAACTACTCTCAAGGTACCTAACTACATCTGATAAAATCGTAGTTACATATGCGCTTGTGATATTTGCCTTTTTTTGTCGATATTGACTGGCATTTTTTTATTTTCTAATAATTTACTAATATTGTTTACTTCTGCGTTATACTTTTTAAGTTTCTTTCAAAACAGTTACATAAAAGTGTTATAATGTATTTATATTTGGAATTAGCTATTTATTACCTCTCATTTGATACCCATATTCTTATAATAAAAAATTATATATTTCCATAGGTATAAAAGAAATTGACGGCACGCGTCAGTGAAATTTTTTTTTCGCTATATATTGTTAATAAAGTGTAAGTTATATTTTTTCAAGTCTTTATTCTAAAAGATTTGTTAACATATTTTTTGTTTGCAAATAAATAAGAACATCACTTTAATATTTACGGTGACTTAAAGTAAAAAAATGTAGTTGCAATTATTGGTTATTGTGTAATGTTTAGGAAACTTCTTAATAAATTGCTTTTTTATACCAGAAATGAATTCTACGTCATTGATTTATCCGAAATTGATACCAAACTTGGCTTAGTATCTAAACTTAGGCAGTTATTAACCTCGGACTTCGTTAAGGCCGAATTCCCCCCTGCCCCACGCTTGCTTGATAAATCCAGGTGGCTCCATTTCGTAAATCCATCTTAGGAACACAAGGATCAATCCTACCGAAGGAAATCTTTGGTTCATGGACAGCCGTATTCTTCGTTTTTTTGCCTTTTACGAATGGGGCTACAACGGGTCCCGACATTAAAAATAATAAAGCATTTTCTTTCTTTTAAAATATGTTTTAAAATTTCATGGACCTGATGGGAAAAGAAGAACAAAAGAGACGTGGACCTTTGGGAATACCTTGACCAGTCGGCTTTTACCTCTTCAAAATATACAGGGTCACTGGAAATATGACGTATTCCTGCTAAATGGTTATAGACAAAGTAAAAACAAATATTTTTTTTAATATTACTTTTTCTCAAAAAGTTCATAGTTTTTGAGTAAATTAAAATTAAGTAATTTTTTACCAAAAGTACGTTTTCAGATACAAAAAATTAACATAAAAGATAACTACTCGTTCGATTCCGGTTTTTTTATTATTTTGGTATAGAAAACAGTCTAAATGTTGATAATGAATAAAAAAGTTACAAAAATTACATGTGTTCATAAAAAAATAATCCTTAAAAACATTTTTTATTTTTATTTTTTCAGATTTTTTAGAAAAGGCAACAAATATCTTTAAAAAATTCCTAGTAACTAAGCGTGCATAATATTTTAAAAACATCATCATCTATTCAGCTTTTAGTTGAGGTATAAAACTTAATAATAACTTAAATAAAAAATGAGAAATTAAGACTTAAGTGAATTGCAGTCCCATTTCATTTAGCAAAAATTTCCTACTTCGAGCGCTTCGGAGGTGGCCGTATTATCCTACTTATATCATAAATGTGAAAGTTTGCTTATTTGGATGATTGTTAATCAATCATGCAAAACGGCTGAACGGATTTGGATGAAATATGGCACACAGATAGTCTAAAAACCGGATTAAAACATAGGAGGATACTATTATCTTGGTTAAAGGATCCCTAGGGATTTTCTCGAATGTAAATGCCGATGAAGTCGCGGGCACAAGCTAGTTTCCCATAAATGGTCATGCTCACTAAAAATAATAATAAGTGTTTGGGGACAGGATTATTTTCCGCCAATGAGTCAATTTTTTTACGGACGGCATCAAAAATAACCATGCATATCAGCCATTGCTAAAGCCTTTATGCCAGGCCTTCCTTTTGGCTTGTGAATGGATAGAGCGGACGGGCCATAACCCACCACGTGGACCCAATGTGGATTGGTCAGTGTTAACGACTGTAAATATAGCCAGGACCAACGGCTCTATGTAAGGTACGTTGTGTTAACACCGACAAATCCACAATGGGCCCATGTGGTGGGTTATGGCCCGTCCACTTTATCCATCCACAAGCCAAAAGGAAGGCCTGGCATAAAGGCATTAAAAATGCCTAATATGCATGGTTATTTTTGATGCCGTCTCTATAAAATTTTGACTCATTGGCGGAAAATAATCCTGTCTCGAAACTTACTCGGACGAAAGTATTTTTAGTAAGCACGACCGTTTATGGCAAACTAGCTTCCGCCTGCGACTTCATCCGCATTTACATTCGAAAAAATCCCTAGGGAACCTTTAACCAAGATAATAGTATCCTCCTATGTTTTAATCCGGCTTTTAAACTATCTGTGCGCCATATTTCATCCAAATCGGTTCAGCCGTTTTATGTGATTGATTAACAATCATCCAAACAAGCAAACTTTCACATTTATGATATAAGTAGGATAATACGGCCACCTCCGAAGCGCTCGAAGTAGGAAATTTTTGCTACATGAAATGGGACTGCAATTCACTTAAGTCTTAATTTCTCATTTTTTATTTAAGTTATTATTAAGTTTTATACCTCAACTAAAAGCTGAATAGATGATGATGTTTTTAAAATATTATGCACGCTTAGTTACTAGGAATTTTTTAAAGATATTTGCTGTCTTTTCTAAAAAATCTGAAAAAATAAAAATATAAAATGCTTTTAAGGATCGATTTTTTATAAACACCTGTACTTTTTGTAATTTTATTTATACATTATCAACATTTAGACTGTTTTCTATCCCAAAATAATAAAAAAACCGGAAGCGAACGAGTAGTTATCTTTTATTTTAAATTTTTGTTTTTGAAAACGTACTTTTGGTAAAAAATTACTTAATTTCAAATTACTCAAAAACTATGAACTTTTTGAGAAAAAGTAATATTTCAAAAAATAATTGTTTTGACCTTATCTATAACTCTTTAGCAGGAATACGTCATATTTCCAGTGACCCTGTATATTGTCTCTTATTTGTCATTGACTGTACGTACAGTACTCATTCTGAACGCCGCATCATAAGGAAGTGGCAATTTCATGGAAAAAAGGGCATAATGCTGTAGAAGCGATTTGGCAGTTTGCGGGAAGCCTTACGCGCCATCCGCCAAACGACGGTTATATCCACGAGCTTTCATTCATAAGCTCCGGTGATTAACGTTTTTGAAGCCTTTTAAGTTCCGTGAATGAGAACCGTTTAATTTATTGTGTAGGAGACCTAATTTATTTATTTAATTCAGGCAACTAAGCCCATACAATATATACCTTACACACTAACATACATACATAATACTTAAATTACATTTAATAATTAATTATTATGGATCTATGTTTCATGTTTATCCATACCTACTTAAATTATATTAAATGCGTAAATTTTTTGTCTGTTACGCTTTCACGCCTACACTACAGAGGGGGAGAAGGAGGGGGAGAGAAAACGGGGGCAGCGCGCTTGGTATGGACCCGCCTATTCAAGTAAAAACTGCTGATCTGATTTTGATGAAATTTAATTTCATGTTTCTATGTTTTATAGAATACTATTTTTTCCCGGTTAAAGGTTTCCCAAGGATTTTCTTGAATATCCACGCGGACGAAGTCACAAGCAGAAAATTAGTCAATAATAATAATAATAGTCTTTGATGTTATATTTCCATAATCAGAAATAAACGTAAGAAGTGCCAGTCAAAATACTAAAACTAATAGGTATATCGATATTTCAATGTGAATTTTATTTAATATAATGATTTATAGCATACAATTTTGATGGTATCGTTACATTCCCTCGTAGTCACTGCTAGAAGTAGATAGTAAAACTGCTAAACGTGGTCGTTTCTGGCACACTTTCTATCTACTTCTACGAATGACTACGAGGGCATCTAGTGATACCTTCTAAAAATACTATACCATGGGCCTTAAAAACTCCACGTAAAACATAATTAAAATCTTTTTCTATTAATAACTTATTAAATAAATCCTCTGAGGGCGCCACTTTTGGTCATACAACCGCCTTAACTTAAAATCGTATCCGTTTTAAATTTTCTCATTTTTGTGCGCAAAATAAAATTGTGAATTTTAGTTCTTCAGTATTTTATTTGTTTTGTTGACTTTGTGCTCTCGCACGCGCTGCACGTTCCAAACCAATTATTCCGCTCTGTAAAAAGTGCCGTAATCATAGACATAGAAAAATTTTCGCTGCGCTCAAGAAGACCAACAAAGCGTGGAAAAGAGAAGTTAACATCATACGGACACGGTCTATGTAAAAAAGAGACAAAGGATCAAGTGACATGTGCCAACATTTTTTACAGTAAGAGCCCCTAGCGTCCCGCTTAGCAAATGAGCAATCTCAGTTTGTTTAAAATATTTTTTAATCTTTATTAGAATTTAATTTAAAGGTATCGTGGAGCTATGGTGTCTTGTACTCTAAGTAATTGTGATGTGACTAAAAGAAACAATCTAAGTAATCACACTTTTCGAAGGTAAATAAGATATTGCCACACATTTCTCTAAAACCAAATTTCGCTACATTTATTCGTTTATCGACAAAGAAAATAGTATAGAACATAGTTTATTAATTTCCTTTGCCATAATATAGTCATATTTTATGAATCTAAGTCATATTTTACGTATCTCATATAAAATGTATTGATTCGTTTTCGGATCACCTGTTTATTGACTTTGTTGTTCTTTGACATTCTATTTCTATGGCCGTAATCTTCTCGTTTTCGTCGACTTCCTGTGCAGCTACGGCTTTTTAGCACAGAATAGATAATAGTACTTTTAGACCAAACATGTATAGGTGCTGACTGATGAATGTGCGTTTTTAGTATTTGTTTACACAACTGCCCAAAAAGGAGTGTATATGTGTTCAGGGTTCATGTATGTTTGTGGGTATGTGAGTTTCTTTATTCCACCATAACTTCTAAACGGCTTGACGGATTTGAATGTATGGGGTATCGTTAGAATTCCGAGTGACACTGGCTATAATATTTTTGAAAAAAGTCAATATGGCGACCCAACAAGCAAAAACGTCATATAAGTTCTGACTTGTACGACTTTAAGTTGGATAGCAGTCTTATAATAGTAATGAGATGACTGCTAGGTCATATAGACGTCTTAAATCTTACTTTTTAGTCGTGCGACAAATATGTCATAATAAACTGGTCATAGTAACGTCGGCACGACTTAAACTATACGACGTTATATTAAAGTTTTAGCCAAAACGTCTGTACGACTTGTAGTCGCATTGGAGTCAAGTTTCGACTTTTAAACGACGTTTAACAAAATGGCGGCTTTACTTGGTCTTCAAATAACCTTAAAATGACTTTTTGTCTTTAAAACGTCATATAGAGATTAGTGTGCGACAAAATTAACATGGCTGACATTTTTAGAAATAAACAAAATGTTATTAATAAAAATTTTATGTTTCAAACGCAAAACTACGAAGGGGCATGAAAATATGAATTGTATTTACCAGTGGCGAGGGGTGCAATTATGTCGAAGGTAAGCCGTAATTATGGCGAAGGTAAGCCGTTCTACAAAAATGTTATGATCTGCATAGTGGATAGGTGGGGTGGTATTTCTAAAAGGTAAGCCGATGGGAATCGGCTTGTATGGAGCCTTCGCCACTGCTATTTACATAGGTATATTATCATAAAACTTAAATTACCAGACAAACTAAACGGTATAAGAGACAGACACAGTTAGCAAGATATGAAAGTTATGTAATACTCACCTTTTATTTCCTTGTAATAGATTTATTTTGCACTCAGATCTCGAAACATAACCACAAACACGAGTCACTGACAAATATTAAAAATCAGTCGTACAAGTGTTGTTATTTGACTCATATATAACGTTTTCGTCGTTAAAAAACATCTGTATGACCACAAAAGAGTCGTTGTAAAGTTTTGATACGACTACTGTACGATGAAAGTGGTAATCTTGTGACTTTTGTATGACCATTAAACGACAATGTAGGTCGTATAAATGGGGCCCTTTTCGCGTTGAGTAAACGTTATTATAACGTAAGTGTGACCTATCTTTTGTGACCAGTGGTAATAAGATAACGTTTCTACGACCATTGTACGACGTAAAATTGTTAGTTGGGGACTGTACGACGCCACTTTCAAAAGTGAAAAAAAAAAATTTTTTTTCTTTAATTATTACAAAATGAGCATCATTTTGAGCACTTTCCAAAACTATATAATTTATCACTAAAATGTGTGAAACAAAAATAAGTAAATTAAAAAAATATTAAAATCACACTGCCCTGCCAAAAACGAACTAAAAAGTTAAATAACAAATGTCATTGCAGTCGGGGGACCTCTTAGATTTAAAATTGTGGCACAAAATGGTCCCCCGACTGCAATGACATTTGTTATTTAACTTCTTAGTTCGTTTTTGGCAGGGCAGTCATGTTTTTAATATTTTTTTAAATTTTTTGTACTTAGTGAGTTTTTATTCGTAATAGTTTGGACCTTTGTCATTGCAGGGTATCATCGAGATACAGGGTATTAATAAAAAAAACGACTTTTTACTTTTAAATGCAGAACTAATAAAATAATCAAGATCATTCTAATGAACAACAAAGTGTCGAAATTTTTGAGTTGATACCCTTTCATCCAAATCAACGACAAGTTGCTGGTATGATAATATTATGATTGATAATATAATAATTATATGTCGTTGATGTCTTTTTAAAGGCAAATCATGAACAGGTATGTTTGTATCACATAACACTAAGAAGTGTGTAGTTTCTGGTGGTGCTCCTATTAATATTACGAATTAGGTGCAATTACTCATTGAGTTCTTTGAAGATAATTTTCGTCCGTTGCTTGCGGGGGTATTTTACACTCAATTTCCCGCCAATTTTGGTGCCAAATACTGGCCGCATTAAAAAAAATAAAAAAGAAACGCTCCATTTTCTAAAAAAGTAAAATTATCGAGACTATAATGAGCCCGTATAGCTCAGCATGGGTCCGAAATTCAATCAATAAGAATTTATTGCCAAAATTCGCGTAGGCTACGCTTCCTTTTCAAGACTATTGTGTGAAGCGGCCATATTTTTTTCTGTTCTTTTTTCGAAAGTTTTTTCTTTTTCTGAAGTTAGATAATAGGACGGCGCGAGCGATGCCGCCGGCTTATTATGTGCGAGCTGAAATGACAGCAGAGCAACGCCCACTTTTTTAATTCTTTTCGAAGCGACCTCCAAAAAGTTTTTAAATGTTGTAGAATAGAGGTTTGAATTACGGAATTTTCTAGAGAGGTAGGCTGGATATTGTTATTGGAGTTGCATTCGTCTTTTATTTTTTGTAGCAATGGAAAATTGCTGGATTTTTTTATTTCTACTTCTTTCTGTCTCTTATTGTTTAATCATAATATATAGGTAATAAATTAATATGCGTTTAATTAAGCCACAAAATAAGGTTTTAGTAAGTAGGTGTAATCTACGTGGGTTGTTTATGAGTACTGAATAATTTTTCTTACTTACCAAAATTCACATCTTGTTATTTCAATTTTTAAGTATACCATATTATACCTGAAATATATAGTAAAAGGAACGTATTTATTGCTGGAAATAATGGCAACCACTTTGGCCATCTTACACGTGTTTGCATATTATTGTTAAAGATAGTTCTAGTTTAAAGAAAATAATACTTAGGTACCACAGGACAAGATTTAATTTTCTATAAATTTTTATCCTTATTTATCAACATAAAATGTTGTAGCAGTTCATTGAATTTTCGAAGTTATGTGTAGGCGATAGAGTCCATTCGTATCGTTTGTCGTGAAATAATGTTCAGCTATAACAAGCATAAAAGTGAAGAATATCACTTGATTTTTAAGGGGCACTTAAAGGGCCGAATCTCAGCGATTATTGTGTTACGGCGATCCATCAAAGTAGACAGATCTATTGGACGTTACCGCTCTCATTTCCTGTGCCCCGAGCGGAGATTTTTAAATTTGGAATTTTTGCGATACAATTAAACCTTTTTAGTGGAGTTCTTTCATTTTTTTCTTTTTCTTTTGGACAGTGGGTATTATGTTACCGAATCGATATGAATGCGATTTTTTAAGGTCAGATAAGGACTTCGAGGGATATGGGTACACCGATATTTTTTCAGATTTCTATAGCGATTTAACTTTTTTTGCTAAAGAACAGATGTTTCAAGATAAGTAAAGAAGTAGCCACTGGATTTTGTATGAATCTTACCAGTTCCTGGATAATTTTTTCCTCTTTGCATTTTTTGTGTCTATCTTTTCTTTTCTTTGTAATTGAACTGAATGTTTAAAAAAATATCTAACGCAATTTTTTAATTTTTGTTTAATGAAATAGTTACTCATTATTAGTTTTGTAAAGTTATGATGATACATTTTTGTCTGTTCTCTTTTTGTACGGTTAAGTGTCAAAAACGAAGAGGAAATGAAAAAAAACATAGGTAACACAATTTCGCCAAACTGTCGTCATAAACGGTCCGTTCTTTTCGTCACTCAAAAATCCAAAAATCCGCGGTTTCCGGTAAAAAAGTTGAACTGTAATTTGAAGCCGCACAAAATTGGCGTCACACGTGCAGTTGGAAACTTTTTGGACCTGTTGCTACAGCGTTTATAAAAAAAAGAAAAAAAAACTGCTCAGGAGTTTTTAGTCAGTTTTGGCGGCAAATATTTTGGGGCCACGTGTTAGTGATTTGCGTGAGCAGTTAATGGATGCTTGTTGTCGCATGTTTCCTTTTACTGATTGCGTCGAATATGACAAGAAGGCGCCTTGTTATAACCATAATTTCGTTAAGATAAATGGATAAATTTACTTAGAAATTTAATGAAGTGCAAAACTTAAAGGAAACATGAAACTTTGGCAGCTTTTAAATGAAAGACACATTGGCCAAAGAAAATATTCAATTCTAAAAACAATCGGGGCATTAATATACCTAACCACAATAGTTTTGTTGATTTATAAAAAAGCCTTCCAGCCTTTACAATGAAATAATAACGTTTGTAAAAGACTACTAACTTCCCATAAAGTTTTACAAAGCTTTTCCACAATTTAAGAGTGAGAAAATCTTACCACAGCCTTTCTCAAGTCGTAAAGTGTAGACACCGTCTGCAGCCGGAAGTAACTAAGTGTTACAAAACCGCACCTAATTATGTTCAGTAATGGTTTCCTGTATGGCCACTTATCGGCATTGCTAAACTCCCATGCAACTTTAATGCAACTTGTGTGTCAAACGAAAAAGAATGCAACTTTAGTGTGGATGAGGCCTAGGGTTGCCACTCGAAATACATAGGGTACCTACTGTCAGCGAAGCTATAAGCTGAACACCTAAAGGTTAATTTCTAGATTGAGTAGTCTGTATTGTCTTGCATTTACCCAAAAGTCACAAAAGAATCTTTTGTATATAAACAATGGAGGCAGGTAAAGATGAACTTTTAGTTCCATCATTACAAGCGATTTATTTTCAAATTGTTAAGGTCATAACTTTGCTGACTGTATATTATGTCGTACTGTATAATAAAGTATATACTTTAATCGGGATAATTGTACTCTATATACTTAATGAGGAAAATAAAGTCCCTTCGTGAAAATACTTTATTTCACATGGTTTGTTTAAATATTGCCAAAAGCAATTTAAAGTATGTTTTAAAGGTATAAATAATTAATACTTTTTTCCATACAAAGTACTTTTTTTTCTACCTTTAGCAACCGATATACTTTTTTAGAGGAGCTCGACGGCCCAGTGGTTTTGCGCCTGGTCCAGCGATTGCGAAGGCTAGGCAATTTTCGCAAGGGTCGGATGGGTGACCAAAAACGTATTATCTCAAGCTCCTCTGTGCTTCGGAAGGCAAGTTAAGCCGTTGGTCCCGGGTGCATTTTGCAGTAGTTAACACCCACCAAACCGCATTGGGCCCGCGTGGTGGGTAATGGCCCATCCTCCTTATCCACCTAAACGTAAGGAAGGCCTGTGCCCCAGCAGTGGGGACATCAAAAATGGCTTATGGCATTGATAGTCTATCAATGGCTGATGGTCATACTTTTTAGTCCAAAAAAGGTGGCAACCCTAATGAGAGCCACTCATTGTTCGACTAAAGTTAATATAGGACCGTGAATACTAACAACTTTTGAGAGGTTCATGATAGCCACTTGTTTTTTTGTAAACAATTGTTTAAGTGATACTTAAACTTAACACTAATGGATTTATTTTGTTAATGTTGCACATGTTTAGTATAATTGAGTGCTAAGAACTTCATCAGAGGAAGTGATTTAGTGGTTCTTTAATTTCTGTGAAAGAAAATGTTATTAATACTCGTAGTCGTAGTTAGCATATTACAAAGTAATAGTAAAAATAGTCTTTATTGGGTGTAATGTGGTATATTTATCTTATTGCTCTACTCTTGCCTATCGTCATTATTCGAATTTCGAAACAAAGGACATGTCCCATTGCGCTTATGTCATTTGCCTCACCATTCTCAAAAAATGAAAGTCTATCGCGTCTTAATCAAAGTAGTATGTCAGAGTAGGTATTTTCCTCTAGAATCAGATTATTAATTATTTTCTGCATTAAAAAGTGGGATTTTTAAGTTAAAACGCTTTTAAATCACAATTTTTTATCATGATAGTACTATTTACTTACATTTTTTTCACAAAATACTTCAGAAAACAACTTAATGTTTTTGTAATTGTTTTTCTAAAAATAAAACAATTCTTGACTGATACTATACCTAAATAAAATGTAATTAGCATTTTTTGATTGTGAAAGTAATTAAATAAAATGAAACTGGGGCAACGATGGGATATCTCCTTTAAGTACCTAATTCGGTAGGTACCTTTTTCCTTAAATTGCAATCTAAGGAAATAGGTATGTTATAAACATTAAATTTTCAGGTGCATTTTAAGATATATTATTATAAATTGACATTATTTTAATACCGATTACTTACTTAGAAATGTAATAGTGATGTCATGATAATATTTGTATTTGAAATTGGGGTATTACAGAAGAATTCTTTAAAATACCATGTATATAGACCAGTTATCTTTTGGATCTGTATAGATAGTTAATACCTTTGAGCACGTAATAGCTATACCTTAACAGCTTCCTCCAGCTGGTTTTAATAGTCAACTTAACGCCAAGTTTGTCAACCATGAATGAAATTAACATTTTATTTAAGAAAATCAGGGACCATGAAACTATTTGCACTCTTATAGGTGCTTAAAGTATATCATAAAAGTGTTCAAAGAACTGTTAATATCGGCACTTTTAGTAGTTTTATTAACATTTGAGGCGTAAACTTGAAAATTTTGCGTTTGAAGCTTTATTTTTGATCTTATGAATAAGCTTTAGTTTGACATAATAAGGGTGAATTTTGAATGGCTTATTAATTGTCCTAAAGGCGAAAAGGGATGGGTTTTGTAAGGTCTTGTACCAACAACGTTATCCGAATTTTACGCGACACTTGTTTGTTTTATGCTTCCCCAGGGCAGCATAATGGGGCCCAGTTAAGTTGTGAATTTCAACAAGGTAAGTGGCAAGGCTCTGTTGATTTTCACAGCTCCGTGAGTTTGGTTGGTGGTTTTATTTTGATGGAAGCTCTATTTAATGTGAGATCAAGTTGGTATAACAATAAGTAAGATTTGTTGCGACATTGTTGGAAAAAGAAGCATAGATATTTGTGTGTCGTAATAATAAAAGAAACTGGATTATAATGTAGTATTAATTTCAATGTTCTCTAGTTTCTTTACTTTAAAGATTTCCGAGCGTGTTTTATTTCAATTAAGAGTTTTTAAAATGGTGCCCTTTGTAAAAAGATAACATTTAAAAATATTAAATACTAAGTTGGGTAATTAGTAACAGCCATCAAGAGGATCTTGGCTACTCAATTACTCTTCGCAAAAATGTCTAGCAACTTTAAAAAATCTTCCAAATTTTTTTTACTGCAACCAATTTGTTTATCTCATACCTAAATCCCTCTTATGACTGTCGTATTTTCAACAAATTTACTCAGTTTCACCAGTTCAAATGACAAGAAATTATCGAAGCGTTTATATTTGCAGAGGTTATTATACTTTTAAACTGGCAGTTAGTAAAGGTGCCTACTGAGGTTCAATATATAAAGCTGGTAATCTACAAAGAGCAAGCCGACAGAGGCGAGTCCGACAAACGGCCTTGTTGAGGATATAAAACACCTACGTGGATTTCGGACAGCCAGGAATGTAACGCTTGGGTGGCACGATGTAAATGTAATGTAACAACGAATTTGTTAAATTTGAACTACAGATTTAACTTACGATAAGTTGTTGGTCGTATAATTTATTTGTATATTTTATTTAATTTGTAATCATTTTGAATTAATAAGCGAGCGATTATGTACTTTTAATTTGGAATATTCTGCAATATAATAAGTTTTAGATTTGGGAAAAGATTGTAAAAATATGTTAACTAATTAATGAGCAAACGTAAGTAGTTTTAATTTAACAGAGTATTGCGTCGTTACTCATACTTTGAATAATACTTGTCAGTTGATGGTCAACATTCGATGAAAATTACATAAATTATTTAGTATTTACTATATATATATTCTTACTAATATTATCCTTACTAATATTATAAATGCGAAAGTCCGTTTGTTTGTTTGTTTGTTACACCTTCACGTCCTAACTACTGAACCGATCATCATGAAATTTTGCATGCACGTTGTCAGGGGTACAGAGAAGGACATAGGGTACCTTTCATCCCGATAAAAGGTTATAGTTCCCGAGGGATAGCAAAAAACCTTTCCACGCAGACGAAGTCGCGGGCGGCCGCTAGTATATATATATAATTTACTATTTAATCACGGAATTCGAATTAGCAATCTGAACACACAATTATTGAGACTGAATGTTAAGATGTTAATCGTTTGAGATGATCTACTTGATAATCTAATAATAAATTCAGATAATACATTTTTCTTCCAAGCTCTATATACAGGGTTATTTGTAAAACACCAACAACCTCGCGGGAGTAGATTACTAACATCATATACAACAACATTTTTGTTCTACAACTTTTCCTAAATCAGACTGGTTTATGGTGATTACTTTCCGTTTTCAGCACCAAAGTATATATTGCCTGTTTCTTTCATTTGAGCTAAAAAAGTTATGTGCTCAATTGGTCTGCTGCAGCTGAAATGCATCAAATCTATCATCCCACTAATGGATTTTCTTTTTGTAACTTCAGATTTCGCAATAACTTCTGACAATAAACCTCATAACCAGCAGCTGTGACGGAAGATAAGTCAACATCAATGTAACGGATACCTAACCGTGACATTTGTCGCGAAATCTTAAAAGCCATTTCGGATCCATGAATGCGTAGACCAGCTAAATCAAAGGACATGTGTTTGTAATGCTGACACCCGTTCAGCGCGAGACGAATCGGCGAAGAAAGCCCGTACAAATCCTTTAGAAATAACCGAAAAACCGAAATTTTTCTGCGATTCGACACAGCGCCTCGATTTCACGGTACCCTATCCCACCATACCTGTAAAACACCAATGAATTATAAACTTTATTTTGAACGGAAAAGACTGCTTTTTCTATTGTTGTTTTCAATAAAATTTAAAATTATAGTACACCTTAGAAATCATAGAGTGACACGAGCGGAGGTGTCGCAGACTTTTGTCGCTATAAAGTTGGATCGGAACGAATCGAGTTTAGAATTGGAACCGATTTATCATTCTTAAACGTTACCCATACCTACTAAATGGACATCCCCAAAGCTTGTAAAACGTCACGTTTTTCGGACTGTTTTTGAAACTGAATGTTATTTATCATTTGATAGAATTGACGTTCTATCTATAGAATTTTATTATATAATATTATTTTTGTACAGTGATATGTGTACATAGTTGGTAGGACATCAAAATAATTTATGACGTTTTTAAGGGGAATCGCACTCGGAAGCCTTCTTTGTCGTATAATAATTTTGTCGTTTTATTCAAAATTACAAAGAATTACCTATATTCATAATTCATAATGTAGCTCTAGTTTTCGTTTTATTAGATTTTCGTAAGTGAAACCTTGAAAGGGATGATTAATTTAACTGAAATGTGTATATAAATTCAAAAACTTCATTTTGTCGTTATAACTATCGTATACACCTTCAGACGTTGCTAGTTTGTGTAGATACTTTCAATTTGCAGATAGTAGGTATAGTAGGTACTTAGAATTTGATTGAAGATGCCTATCAAAACGGAAATCCTAACTTAGGTACTAACTTATGCAGTAATCTGGCCTGGCATAACCCGATCCAATTGAATGTCCCATACAAATGAGGAGTATCGCTGTAAGTTACAAGTGATTCCAAAAAATACACTAAAGAGATCCGATATTCATTAAAATTTTTGATTTAGTCAGTGTAGTCACTGCGCCCGGCAGTTTCTAACCTATCGTGTCGCCTACGCAAATATCTGGTCAATTAACTTCACGACTTGTGACGTATACAAATAAAGAGTGTGCAGCCATAGATGCCATGGATAGTCTGTGTCGAGCGTTGTCTATGCTATGTCCTGTCACGGACGGTCTATGTCGTGCGTTGTCTATGCTATAGCCATAGACAACGCACAGGTTATAAAGAGGCCGGCAATGCCGTGCCAGTCAGTCAATAGTGTATTATCTATGGTCAGTCATGTGTTAGCTACCGTACGGGGCGGACGAGTCTGCCCAAAGCAACAGTGGCTCACCATCACCACACGTTGAAAGTGACTGTTTTATTTCAAGAACGCCACACGACTCATCATCATCCCCTACCATTAACCCAATTTATTTGGGGTCGGTGCAAGTGTGCTCTTCTTTTCCATTCCTACTCGTCATCTCCTCATCCACTCCCTTCACATTTATTATCATTCCGCACACAATCCATCCATCTTTTTTGCAGTCTTCCTCTTACTTTCCAGCCCTCAACATCCATATTTATTGCTCTTCTAGTAACATGCCTATACCAAGCCAGACGATTCCCTTTAAAATTTTCTATCACTGGTGCTACTTTCAAACTTCTTCCCACATACTCATTCCTAATTTTATCCATTTGCGCCACACCACATATCCACCTCAGCATTTTCACCTCTGCTACATGTAATTTTCTTACTTTTTTTACTTTACGACTATTGCAGATTAACTATGATTATTGAGAGCTCGATGACGCAGTGTCTGAGTGGATTTAGCTTGCGCTAGCAACGGTCAAGCAAGTATATCAATGAGGTCCGTCATCGGATAGATGGATAACCAAATACTATAATAAAACTAGTGGCTCCGTGAGCTGTAGACCTTGCGTTAAAAAGTAGCTCAAATTGTATGTTTTTTTTTAAATTGTTTTAACCACCTAATTTGAGATTTTTTTAATGTTTAACTTGATTTTTATGTATTGTTAAGAGGTTGATAATAAAAACTTATTCTATTCTATTTAATTTACTCATGCCTGGAAAGCTCTGTTTATATTCAAGCATGATTGTAGCAAAAGGCTGTAGATTTTCCTAATGAATAAAACTTAATAATTTATTATATTTAGTTTTATTTTGGCCCGCGTGGTAAAGACCTGTACTCCAGCAACGAGGAAAACTTTTCTGTCAATTTCTGCCTATGAAAGTTAGCTGATAACTTATTTCTTTTACAATGCTATCAAGCACTTTTTGTATGAACAACGACGAGGTTGTTTATTGTGATTCATTAACACTTCACTATTTGGTAGTATAGTGTAAAGGGTTACTAATACGATATTGTCGCACGCATCCTGATTATTTAACAATTTTGCTACTACGATAAAGATAAAGTGTAGGTACATATTTAATGATAAGGATTATTATTATTTATTTTAAGTACTAACGACCGTCCGTGACTTAGTCTGCGTGGAAAGATTTTTTGCTATCCCTCGGGAACAATACTTTTTTTTGGATGAAAGGTAGCCTATGTTCTTCTCTGTACTCCCGAGAACTTGTATGCAAAATTTCATGATGATCGGATCAGTAGTTAAGATATGAAGGCGTAACAAACAAACAAGCAAACAAAAGGACTTTCGCATTTATAATATTACTAGCGGCCGCCCGCGACTTCGTCTGCGTTAAAAGGTTTTTTGCTATCCCCCGGGAACTATACTTTTTTTCGGGATGAAAGGTACCCTATGTCCTTCTCTGTACCCCTGACAACGTGTATGCAAAATTTCATGATGATCGGTTCAGTAGTTAGGACGTGAAGGCGTAACAAACAAACAAACAAACAAACAAACAAACAAACGGACTTTCGCATTTATAATATTAGTAAGGATAGTATCCTTACTACTAAGGATTACGTAATTTTAACTACTAAGGACTACGCAATTTTATGAGAAATTCTTAAATAATACCAAGGAGATGTTGCAACTATATGAAATTGATATAAAATAAATATTACAATCTTGATAACTTTTATGTAAATCTTTCTTGAACCAAAGAATGGAACCTGTTATACTTGTTTGTGTAATCGCACAAGTTTTGCTTCTGCTCAAAGAGGTTTTATGATTAAGTCGTGCTTAAATAAAAGACAATATTTTATTCAATAAGCATTTATTAAAATTAAGACTGGGAGATCAAACGAAAGTCTTGAAAATTCTTAACAGTATCAGTCTAAAACTTATGATCTAATCTTATAATAGTGTAGTCATGAAACTCAATTAAATTCTTAAAACTAAAATCAATGGGAAGAACGTGAAATAGAATAATTAAACTAAGGGGTCAAAAACTAAACTTAAAGACAAAAGTATTAAGAATCAATTTAGCTTAAAAACTAAAAAATGCATTAGTTATAACAATTAATTAGATTGGCACGGTCGGCCTACTCCACTATAATTTTAAATTCGACATCTTATAATCAAAAGTAGTTACAATAGGTGGGAAATTAAGTACATCTCAAAATGTAGTAATAAGAAATCATAAATCCTATTACTACATAGTCGACACACATTATTATATAGCACCAACTGCACCTACACTTACAAACTATTAAAGCTTTTGTTGTTGATATGTTAATTCTAGTTCATAAGGAATTTACAATAAACTAAGCTACTTTGCTGCACAAGAATACATTTACAAAAGTCATACAATTAAACTTATGTAAAAACTAAGTGTGCAGACAGCAACTGTAGAAATTATGGCATAAAATCTCTGATAAAACTCTGTTACAAACTAATTAAAGCTCGATTTTCTGTACTCTGATATATCACAGACAAAAATATAAATCTCTCTTACATCTATTGGAAGACATTGGATGTAAACATCGAAAACGAAAGTGGTTGTTCTGAAGAAAGTTAAGGAGATAGCTGAGGGCTGTGCAATGATAACAGTGCGGGCGTTAAAGCTTCTACCAAAACTTGCTGTTATTTCAAACGATCAACTAACTGGGTTCGCGCCCACGACGCCTGAGCCGACTAAATGCTACTGATCACAGAGGAACGATAACTAATCATAATAATCACATAAACTTCGCTTCGAGGCGTCGTGCGCACGTTCCACTTCACTATTTCTAATGGAAGACGTTGGATAAGCGCTCACGCAGGAGCGCGCACTAACTCTACATAATTGGAAGACGCGATTTTGTTTTCACTGAATTTAAAATTCGAACGACCGGAAAGAAGATTTGACGAAACTAGTACCAAAGTCTACATACGAAGCAGTTCTGGCTGGCGGTGTAGCAAATCTCGCGGACCTCGTTCGCCATGTTGTCGTTGATCTCTTCTCCGGAGACCAGCTCGAAGCGGCTGGAGTTCAAGATGTTCTGGTTTTCTACGTTATCGTTGTCTTCAACGGGGGCCGGTTTCACCGGCTCCAGGGGGTAGAAGTAGTCGGAAAAAGGGATAATCACCGGCTCTTCTGGATAAGCAGTCTTTTGCGATGGTAGGTCAGTGCGAGGCGACGAGTTGGAGATCAGCTCTCCTAACTTGGACCAGCACTTATTTAGATTCACACGCGTAGACGATGTCACTTTTCTTGGAAGTCGCGGCTTTGAACTCTATAAACAGAAAGGAAAAAACATTTAGTTACAAAGTTAAAAAAAAACTGTACTATCACGAATTATTAAAAAAAACAGAAACGTTTGATAAAAATGTAAAAAGACAAACTGTTATTATTGTTATAAAATAAATAGATCCTTACCTGTCGACTTAAAAGCTTCGCCCAAGGCGAACGTGGCGACACCGCCTCCTTTTGCGGTGATTCTTCGTTCTTAGCCAAACACATTTTAATCTACGAACTTAGTCTACGACGTAACTACGTATTTACAATGCAGAGCGACGTGCGCGCGCGGAAGTTCAGCAGGGAATGATGGGGTGTGGAAGGGCGCGGGCCTTTTATACAGGTCCCGTGCCGCGCATGCGCCGGGAGCGGGGCCGGCGCGAGCGCGGCACGAGCGAGCGGTAGCGCGCGCCTACGGTTCCTCAGACCCGTTTCCACGTAGTACTTCTACGAAAGGCTTTGACTCGCCGACTCGTTACTATGATTGTGTAGATACTGATTAGTCTTGTTGTTTTTGTGAATGACTCTGTGTTTAGTGTATTTTATTGTTTGTGTTTTGTTTTCACGTTTCGAGAGTGAAAGCTTTTTGTAAAAATTGTTTTTCTTTATTTTCCTTTATGTAGAGACACACCCTTACCTGAATAATACTTATCTATGTGATAAATTAATATTAATTCAAGATATTGTAGGTAAAATATTTTGTTTAAAACTGCATTCTGTACTAGATATTTAGAGAAAAAGGTCACAATTATTATAATAGTCTACTTTAAAACCTTTTTTAATATTCAATACTTAAATAAAACAGTGGGGCGAAAGAGGAATATAAAAAGAGAAATATATCGAGGCCAACAAGTAATATGAAATGGGGCGAATCTGGACAAAAATAATAATAATATTATGGGGCGAAGGAGGCATATTTTTTAAGACGAATCGTAATTTTTTTAAGTCGGGCGAAACTCACTGGGGTGAACGAGGAATATAAATCAAAATAAAATCTACACTGTTCCAACACGTAACACTCAGTATGTTGAATCATATAATATTCTTATCAAACGGTTGTGAGAATCATATACAATAAGTTATTTATCCGAGAGAAACAGATCTGCAACATAGGAAGCCTAAGTCACTTTTATTACCGAGTGTTCTGCACCATTTCAGATTTTATCTAGCCCGATTCTAGCTGTCACCGCTGGCGATTCATTGCTGCAGCGCTTTACATACACACGACATCACGTTAAATTAAACAATTGAACTGCGAAAACAGCTATTATCACGTAGGGCACAAAGACGGTTTAAGGTCAACATGTAGTCTGTCTACCGTCGTCTGTACCACTTGCAGCTGTTAGGATAGATCGGTTCCTGTCTCCGGGCCTGGACTTCCTGCGATGTAATCGCAATCGCAAATCACGTTGGTTTGATAAATAATTTCCTTTTGTGTTTGAAATTGTGAGGTTAGAAAAGTTGTATATGCTGTTATGAGTTGCGAGTGCTGACTTGTACTGTTATGTATTCTGTGGTAATGTGTACCTGTATTGGAAATAACAATTATTAGTATATTAGAGGCCACCCGCAACTTCATCTGCGTGGAGAGTTATTTCTCTATCCATCGAGAACAGTACTTTTTTTTCCGAATGAAAGGTTCCCTATATCCTTCTCTGTACCCCTGACAACTGACAGACAACGTGTATGCAAAATTTCATGATGATCTGTTCAGTAGTTTTTTTTTATACACAACGGGATAGCGCTTGGCCTTCATCGCACCTAATGTTAAATGACGATAAGGCCGAAGGTGGAAGCGCACTACACCCGTTAAGAGGTGAAGGCGTAACAAACAAACAAACAAACTGACTTTTGTCTTTATAATATTAATAAGGATGTTAAGTATACAATTAGTAAGGATGTCAATGCTAGATTTGCATCTATAATAATATAAATAATAAATAATCTGCTTGAAAGGATAATGATTAATAATTATTTTATTTTCTCTTGATGACGTATCAGTAACGTAATTACGATTAATGCACTGTATTTAGTTAAACCGCATTATGATTGTTCACACTTCATGCAAGGGGTGAGTTAGTATCTGGGGGTTTGAGGGCTGAAAAGGGGTTTTATCTCAAAAAAAACTGGGTACCCTTTTGTGTCACACAGCCCTAATCTAGGACTGTGGCCCAATTTATTCTCGAAACACAAAACTTATTACAAGACCTTATGGTTAATAGGAAAAACCTGAACACCGCCATATAGATAAAACTTAAATATGTACAGCGACATCTTGTGATACAAATCAGAACTAATTACTCACTATGGATTATACAATCTTAATAAAACTCTTAACACCGCCAGTCAGATAATGATCAGATGGCTACAGTGCCATCTATGGAGCAATATTAGAATCTAACAATGATTCAAAAGCAATGAAACTATCGCCAAATTATTGTGTCACAAGTATCTTTAAACATGGAAAAAAAAGTGCAACTTAGGTACAGTACGAGGTATGTATCTTGAAATTTTTTCGATGTAGTGGGGATAAGTTCGCGTATGTTCACCAATTAGCGCTCGCCCCTCTCCCGCCGCCCGCGCCCCTCACCGCTACGCATGCCCAAAATACGCATTCCGCGCAATCCCCACCCGATTTCAAGATATATGCCTCGTACTGTATTTCATGTTTTAGAATTTAGATGAATAGACTTTACTTTGAAATATACCTACTCATTTTAATTGATCGTTATATTTCTTACTAGCGGCCGCCCGCGACTTCGTCTGCGTGGACAGTTATTTCTCTATTCCTTGGGAACAGTTGGTTTGGTTGTTTGGTTGTTTTTGTTGTTTTAACTTTAGATGTCATTAGTAATACAAAGTCTTCGTTTTCCATTTAGAATACCTATCGGATAATTTAAACTTGCATAAACACTAAATCAAATGAAATCTGTTTTTTTTTTGAGGGGCTACCATGAACTTTTTTGAACTTAGACAAAAAAACATTAAAATTCAAAATAATGGCAAATGATAGTGACAATTTCTGTATAGATAAACGTCAGAGCGTTTTTCAACGACCGGTTTTGATGGTTAAAAAGTTGCAACACACTTATGTTTGGAATGCCGTTAGAGCGTAAAGTTGCACTCGGAGCGTAGGTTCTGAACGCGCCTCAAGCAAAGCAAAGAAATGAAAACGGTAGGTCTGTGGCCAGTTAACCCTATATATATTTGACAACATGACATATCACATGACTTTGACTTTGACATTGCTCCTATTCCAAAGTAGCTAAAGCACTTGTGTTATGGAAATCATAGACAACGGTGGTATCAAAAACACCACAACCTGAGATAATATTGAGAAGCTCATTTCCTACATTGACCCAGCTGGAGATAGAACCCGGGACCACGACCACTCGACCACGGAGGACGTCAAATTATATTACATCAAATATTCTAAACTAGACCTAACATAAAAAAACAATGCTACTAATAAAACCAGATCGATTCGAGTCACCATCCCACCAGCTAAGGCATCACGTTCCATCCCCGTAACTGACACGTTCTCAGGAATTTTCACAACGTAATACTTTTGTAAAAAGTAAAAAAATACATTATACCACAAGCCGACCACGTGCAGCGTTCGGGTACAAAAAATACCACTTTTTTCAACCCTGTCGGTATAGGGTTACAAATGGAACTCTCGAACGCACCAAAGTATCAAGTCCTTTGGCTTGTATTAATATGTTGTCGTCAGATTGCATAGATGGACACATCACAAAATTGAATATCACAATGTATCTAGGCATTTCATGTAAAACAAGTTACTACCTTACATGTTTTTGACGTTAACTTGATTAAATTCTCAAAATCGTTGAAGGATTTAGAAATTAAGTAATGGAAAATAAAAAAATATTTTCAAAAAAATTTTTCGTTATTTGCATTATAAGTGTCGAGTAAAGGTATGATTCCGATGTCAGCAGCACTGCTGCGCAGCAGTGCTGTGTGCTACAAATTGAACCCTAATGTTACGTTTGAAAGGCTTAATTTGATGTAAGCGAAGAAGCCTTCGCGACATTGCTGCGCAACACTGCTGCGCGACACTGCTGCGCAGCAGTGCTGCACGGCACTGCTGCCGCAACACCACTGGTCCCCATACATTCTCTATAGGTTTATATGAGACTACATTCCGAGCTCTGCAGCAGTGCTGCGCAGCACTGTTGCGCAGCAGTGTCGCGCAGCAGTGTTGCAGACATCGGAATCATACCTTAAAGCAAACTTATAATTTTTTGCTTTAAGCAAATAAAAGTGGATGCGTCAATTTTAACTTGCCAAATCTTTCATTTCTCTCAGATTTCTGATGAAAAATAAATAATCTAAGCATACAAAATGATATGTCTGATTCTAACAATTTTCTACGACATTACCACTTTGAGTGTGTTTGTTCGTAAGCGTCCAAACACACGCCTAGGAGAACGCCGATGTCATTTATAGCAGTTTTGTATAGGTTTATTGTCCGTTTGTATGTTGAAAAGGGTTTCGTTACGAGCCATTGTCTCTTTGTATAATGTGTAGATAAAGAAGCTATTAAGTGTCTATCGATTTATGTTTTTGTAATATCAGTCGACGAGCATCCTTGAAAGAGCAAGAAAAGAAAAAAATATAAAGGTAGAGCTTTTTTAATTTGATTATTTTAATATTTAATGAGACGTTTTCTTTTTCCACTTGAAACAAAAATGAATTATACGTTTTGAGAATATTAAGGATTGAAAGTAATAAATTGTACTTATAACTATTTTTTTTAATAGCTAGCATAAATAGTTTTCATTATTTATTGTGTGGTTCAGTACACTTTGACCAAAAATGATCAACAAGATCGTAATGCCTTATATATAGCCTTATTATTTAATGTATTTGTATTTAATATGTTTACTTTGAAATCTGTTTTTTTTTATATTGATTGTGTTTGGTAGGTAACGATATAATAAATTGTAAATATCGTTACTTTTAATGAGACTGATAAGTTTCTTGCGCCCATTCTTCTTGTCAGCAAAAAGACGTCCCGAATGGGTGGTAGGGCAAAAAAAAAACTGGACGATTTAAAAGTACTTTTAAATAAGTCTATTTAAATAAAAAATATTTCTATTCTATTTTATTCTATTCTATTCTATAATGCCCCAGCAATCGACATAAATTCAATATTGTAGTTGGTACTCATCGATATTCATAATATAATCGGGAAAAACTAAACCATACTTATCATAAGACTAATTATTTATTCTTATGACCATTTAAAAAACGATGCAAAATACCTTAGTATCTACTATTCTGTATTCTGCGGCAAAGCCGCTGTAAAAATAAAGAGCAAAATCACTTAAAACTCCAAATTTTTTAAAAATAAAAATATCTTTTTTGAATATCTTGACTATCTTTGCCTCTACTGATTGATTGCATTACCCTAAAGTGGGTACATGCGAACCCATTTAACCCCCACAATAGTTTATAAGGGTCGGTCGATGTAAATGAGTAAATCGGTCACGTGCGTGCGCGCAGCATTCCTGCACGATGCGGGCCTTAACTGAAGTACAATCAACGTCTTGGTGCTAGGGATCAGCCTTTCTATTGTCTAATTTAAAAATCTATCACAATCGCTTTCAGGATGTAACACATTGAAGCTGCTTTTTGGCACAAATAAAAACTTACCAAAGCAATGCAGCAATGTGACACATCCATCTGTCAAACGAAAGCGATTGCGATAGATTTTTTGAATTAGACAATTAGCCCCCTGGTTTGAAAAACGAAGATAGTTTGGGGATTTCATTGTTAGTATTATGGAACTTTATTTGTTTAATGTATACATAATAATTTGAAGGTTTGCGACGAGACGTATTAAATACGTCGCGTCGCCATTTTCTGCTTCGAAATAATAATAATAGTAGTCCCGGCATGTGCATCACACACTTCACATTATATTAAAACAATCTCAAAGGGCCTCTACGCAAGCCTGGCAAAAGGACTGGGCTTCTTCCCAAGAGTTTCCAGCCGAGATACAAAAATAATAATAGTTTATTTCGAAACATCAAACAAATTCAGTAGCGGAATCAGTCTTGAACTCAATTTAGGAGATCAATTCACTTGATAAATAAGGAATATTTACCAGTCTTAATTTGTAAAACTAATACACATAGGAATCCTTTTAGGGCGGTCGTTATTTATTATCAGTAAACACACATAATTTTAATGTCATCAATAATTTTAATGCTTCCAACAATATCTACCAGTGTAAAACAGGCATTTATTCATGTAAATGTTTAAATTAGGTACTGAAAGGTTAAATACTTCTAAGTCATACATAAGCGTTCGTTTTTTATGTGATTACAGTGAAAAAAACTGAAACATCAAAACCATAATCTAATAAACTTAATACAGGATAATTTCAGATTGTTTAATATAAAGGCGCTATCGGCAGAAACATGTTCAAAAAAGAACCACCAAATTCCAGCAATACTATACTCGTACAAGAAGTATATTAACTACACCCTAAAATTTACACACAATCAAAGTATTATCAGGGTGCTTGTTGATTCAGCGACACGCGCCTTTAGTTAACGGATGGTACGCGACCAATCGTATGCATACCACAAACAATATCTGTGATATGATTAATCAAACGGTAAATCAATAAAACTTTGACATTCTCTTCTACGTACTTAAGCTTTGAAGCGTGACATGCTTAAGTAATAAACTAAAAATAGTTATTGAAATTATTTCTTCAAAGTGATATCGTGACTTAACTTGCTAAAGTTTTCTGAAACTTTGTTTTTTTTTTAAATAAACTATTTGCAGAAGCTTATTCCTGCAATTTAGCACCTATACGCTATTAAAAAATATTGCTGTTTTCAGAGAACCTGAAATAAATTAACCTTTCTCATTAAAAATAGTAACAGAGTTACTTACGCTTTTAGAATTGTGCGAGTTAAAAAAATAAGAAGTTGCTGTAAGTTATAAGGCAAAATAATAATCAGTTTTCCTAAAATGGTAATCAAAAAGTTTATTGTGCCACTCAATCTTTATAAATCGATGCATGCAACTGCAGATTAATTCAAAGATTTTTTATCCAATTTGCAATAAATTAACTGCTTTTGGTATATTTAACGCTCGAAGCGTGCAATAGTACGTAAAATTTTATTGCTGAAGAAATTGATACTGGTAAAAACAATTATCGATTCATGACTTTGATGGATACGGGAAAGAACAGCATATGGCGATGGACACTCATTTTACATACCAAATGCGGTTTAATCTTGCATAAATCTAAGCTAGAAAACAAACTTTCTGCGGGTACTTATTCGTACGAGCAAAACATTATAATAGTTATCTTAAGACGCTTGTAGATCAAACACATACACAGGTGTGGCACACAGGCGTGAAGGACGTAAAGCATATAAACACCCCTCCACGGATACTTAGTTGAGTAAATCCTGTAACTGGAGCCAACTTAACGCACACATGGATATTTTGTGTGCTTGAACACGCACGCGTGTCTTAGGGTTGGCGAAGAAGAGATGGTAGAACTTTCGAGAAAGCTCATGAAAAATTTTAATTTAGGAAACACTGAGAGTTTTATTCAATTCATGTTTTGTTGTTGTAGTTTAAGTTTTGAATATTAATTGTTTCTTTAGAAATGAACCAATTATTATTTTTAAATTTGAGATTTTTGCATTCACAGTGCTATTATTTGACAATACTAAATAATATACTAGAAAAAGCGGGTTCGATTCCCGTCCGAGAATTGATCTGGTGCAAGTAAATTTTTTTCTAGTATATTATTTAGTATTGTCCAATCATTATTGTTACTCTCTATCATTAACGTTTTCATAATTTGGGAAATCGACTCAAACTGACTGTCCAGAAGATTGATTCATTCGAATTGAGAAGAGCAAAAAGTTTCTGATTTATTAGACATTAAAACTTTTTCGAATCCGTTTCAAATTAAAAACCGGCGCGGCATCCCTAAAGACGCGCGCACACACGCGTCGCCTAATCGGCGCTTTCCTTCGCGTGTCGGTCGTGTGTGCCTCCATCCCCGTTAAGGGGGCAGGTGTACCGTGGTGAATGAGTCGTGGGAACCCGCCACAACCCCGGGTCCCAGCACCTACACCTGCCACCTGCCTACTACGCATAATTCGCGTTCGTAAATGAACGGTAGTGACCACGTGCATGTTTTTTTTTTCATCTCGGACGCGGAAGACCGGTGGGCCAATTAATTTTATCTTAATGATTGGTGATGACGGCGCCGTTTTCTCCTTTAATCGATTAGCTGAAAACCGCTCTTTTGGGATGCTTTCCGATCTCGTTACGGTTTGCTTAAAATGACTATAGCAAAAAAATTCAACTCGGAATTGGAAAATCGGAATTAATTTTGTTTGCAACATAACCAAGCGCAAATTGCGAAACTAAATATAGATACTTTTAGAAAAGCTTTTGCCTATAAACTTTTTAATTTTACATTTTAACATTGCAAAACCTTAACTGAAACAATTCATTTTATTTCATAAAACGCTCATTGCATTAAATACTTGTAACTACATATACAGTATCAGATCCACCCCTCACTAAAAGCATTCCAGACTATTCTCTGTCATGTGACCTTTGTTCCGGTCGCACCTGTGCCGCACTTGTTCCGATGTTTAGTTCCGGTGCGATCTTGTTCCGGTGCAGTGGGTGCGTTCCACCCCGTGATCTATGCGACCTTTGTGGACGGTCGACGGTTAGCGATTAATCGTCATCGTTGTTAAAGTAACGTCTGTAATTAGCATTAAAACGTATGTTTAACGTTTTGTTTAACCGTCGGTGGTGGTGTATGAGGAGCGCCCTTGGTTCATAATATAAAGTATTTTTACTAATAATCTTTAAAATTTTGCATATGCAAATGGATTCTGTATTGCTGTAATAACTGCAACAAAGTCTTTGACTAATGTAGTCATTCAAATTAATTTGATATTGTTATTTATTTTTGGTAAGTAGGTATGTACTATATTCTTTATTTATTGGCAAATTATTTATTCTATTTTTTTAAAATGAAAATACATAAGATACCAATGTCAAGAATTGCCATAAAGATGTAAATCACTGATTACACCATGAAACCACATGAAATATTATCTCAAAAGTAATCGTTAATGTCACAATTCAATTTATTTTCCACATAATATTAAAAAACTTATTTAAAAACTGAGTGCCTATAATTTTATGCCATGCATGGCGCATAAAAAATCTGGCCAGAAAGAATTAAAGTGGGTGAAAAAAATAACTTTCTTGATCGATAGGTGGCGTGCTGCAGGCGAAATGACATTTCACTGAGTAGTTATTACGAGGCTTGTTCTCGCTTAAACACAATTATCTTCCTCTGTAAGCCTGTGTATTCATGAGTATCAATTCAATTCAAAAGTATCAAGTGACAGAAACTAGGAGACACATACTTCCTACGAACAATTGTTCGTAGCATACTTCAAACTATGAGATCAACGAAAACATTGTAAAACTATTTTTAAATTTGAGATTTTTGCATTTACAATGCTATTTTTAAACAATACTAAATAATATACCGGATATCCAAAGGTCGCGGGTTCGATTCCCGTCTGAGTATTGATCTGGTGCGAGTCGTATTTTTTCTAGTATATTATTTAGTATTGTAAAACTATATAAATATCAACAAGTTACTCATAACTATATGATCTAGCTAGATGATTTAGTGTCATTGAATTCCTGCATTCCGATCACAAAAACATCGATTGATACTAATATTATTTTTGATATTTTTTCCAACATTTAAAGTTGGTGCCATGCTATTGTTTTAACTGACATCAAAACTAATAAGCAAAATTTTGTAATATGAAAGTAAATACAAGACGAGTGGCTTTATTCTAGTTAAAATTTTGTTTAAAAAATTATATTGTGAATGTAAAAATATGAAGCTGAGTCAATACTTATAGTTATAACTTAGGCATAAAAAAATTGAATTGACACATTTATTCCAAGACACAGTGTGTACCCAGGCCAAACTCAGTGTACCCAAAGGTGGTAATCATTGGCTCGCATGTCATATTTAAAAGGCGGCTACTGGGTTCGAGGTGACACATCAAAATAACTGACGATCATTCTCGGAAATATGTATAATGCGTAGGTACTGTGCACGACAAAATGTACGTTTTGCTCATATTCAGTTAAGCTAATTACTCTACTCTCCTATATGTCATACATAGGGTTGCCAACCATACTATATACCTAATACGGTATCCTACTATATTGCGGGCTCGCCTACTATATTTTTTGAAAAAATATATAGTAGGCAAAAAATACTTTATTTTTTCAAGTGAAAAATTAAACAAAAGCAGCTTCACATAAGTAATTGCATAATAATTTTTGTGTTTAAACTCTTGTGTTTATTGGTAGTTGAATAAATTATGAAAATGTTTAGTTTATGGAAAGTACATCTTCTTTAAAATTTTCCATACAAAACAGCAACCTACTATATTTTTTTGGTCTTTTTCGCCATCAACTACACGTTATAATCTTGAAAATCCTATATTTAATGGTATTTTCACGGCAACCCTAGTCATATCTGTACTTACTCTTAAATAAAAATATATGTGTTACTTTAAAACCCCGAATTTAGGTAAATCCTAAGATTTTCCACTAAAACATAAGATTTAAGTACCAAAAATCTGAACTGTATATAACGGGTGTAACAAGACCCTCAACGAAGCCGAGGTCTACGTATTCTGTCCATCATCAGGACCAATTCTGTTCAAAGTTATTGCTGGGAAACGATTTTCATTTTTGGTGTTAAAATAGTATTGCATACATTACCACGCAATGTAACGCGTACTACAGACCGCGCCTGCGAGTGAATGCTACACAGCTGTGTGCGGCCGAGTTAAAAGGCAACGTTTATGTGCGTGCTCATGAAATACATTGAGTGATGACGTTTTAAAGCCATTGTTTGTTACGAAATACATAAAATTTTAATAATGTTTCTGTAGACAAAAATTAGGAAATAACGAATAAAATAAGATTTCATAAAAAAATTGAAAAAAAATTTTGACTTTGACCTTCAATAACTTTGTAGGTATTGGTTTCCCAGGTATAGTCTAAAAGACAAAAATGATCCTGATTATGGGCGGAATGCGTGGATTTCGGCTTCGTTGAGGGTTTTGTTACACCCGTTATAATAACTACGAGGTGCATATAGTAGTATATGTACCTAAGTAAAGTATTAAAAGTAATTTAATTTATCACATGAAGTAGCTCGATACGAGATAATACAGAACTTCAATGCCGACAACTGATGTAATCTAACAAAATATCTAAAAAACTAATTAATGTAAACAAAAAAGAAAATAAAAAACAATTGAAAACACAGACACTCCATTGAGTGTAGATAACAGAAGTTTTCTATGACTTTTTAATAACCCCATTGGGTTAATAAATTTAAAAAGTCATAGAAAACTTCTGTTATCTAGTATTTTCGAAACTACAGGTTATGTTTAAATTACACGAGTCTAGAATAATACATAATAAGCTGTCTGTACGAGTAATAACCATAAAAAAACTTAAAACTCCGTAATAGGTATTTCCACTAAGTATTTACAACTACAGGCTATAATTTCTACTTGGTTTATTCTCGGTTATTCTTAGTACATAATGAGTATAAGTAGGAATAATAAGTATAATTTTAAAATTCATATTTTCTACACAATTCTTTCACAAAATACTTTCTAGATATGTTTTAAGAACGGCGCGGCTATTTCATGAGCGACATTAACAATACACGTAAAATACACCTACCTAAACTACATATTATAAGAAGTGATAGTTGTTGATTTCTCTTACTTAATTAATACTAATTCCTCACTGAAAGGAATGCCCTCTTTGCTTGCTTGAAAAACTTTTTTCCGTGCTTTTATTAACTTATGGTATTATGGTATTCTGATAAATTAGGAATCCTGTACGCTGGTCATCTCTGTTATTTTGGGAATCTGGTATCCTGAACACGAACATCTATCAAGAAAAAAAAAACGCGCGTAAAAGTACTTGATAGAGTAATTATCTATGGCAAATTTCATTTCGCTTTTCGGCGGTAGATGGCGCTCTACAAATGTTACATCTAAAATTACTCTGTTTTTACGCACGTTACTGTTTTCCAATAGCTGTTCGTGCTAAGAGTACAGTGTTAAGTTTTTCTTAAATGAAAATTAGCTGTCCTAAAGTAGGTAAAAATAGCTTGTTACAAGTATGTAAAAGCAGTAAAACCTATTTAATTGTGCAGGGTACTACTGAAAACTTATAATCGCCATTGAGGCAACATGATCGGTTCGACAATATTCTTATTACTGAACAACCTCGAATTTATTCTGTAAGTTTCAAAATTAAAGTCTTATTTAAATTAGTTTATTTATGCGATTTCTATTCACTTAAAATTCCAATAAGAGTTAGCATAAAATTGCGCGCTTTTTTCAGTCGCTTACGTTTTAAAGTTTGTGTCATTGAAACCTATTAAGTGTGTAAGGTATCATTAAAACCTACATGAGGGTGTATTAAACCTAATAGCTTTACAATCCAGACCAAGATCCAGTCCAAGTTAGGAAAGTAATACCTACGTAATTCAGCTGTGCTTACTAGCTTGACTATATAATTAACGATGATTTTCTTTCAGCTTTTAAAGTTTAAGTACTCCTTAATTTTTTTCTTGGCGCAACAAAAAAGTAAAACTTCTAAAAACTATACTTTCGGTATTTTAATTTAAAGGTTATCTTATTTGTGTTGACCTTGTACTAAGATTTAATAGAAGCACGCCACGCATTCGAAGTAGCTTTTACTGATAAAAAATATCCTACTCATTTTGAGATTACATTATATTAAACGAATGAAATTATCATTTGTTTTGAACCTACAAACATGAAAAATTTTGACATTTAGACAGCTTTTCTATGATTGATTATGCCACATGGGGACGAAGGTAGAGCAAACGCAGTCTGCTTGTTGTAGTCTGACTTTCAAGAATGTCAAGTTAAATACTGCAGAAATATATTATTAGGTGGAACAAAAATGCGTAACAATACTGAAACAGGTGATTATGTTGCCTAAACTGAACAACTTTTTCCAAGGAACAAGGAAAATATTGTCACAATTTTTATTTTCGCCTTTCCATAGTAAGTATGAAAATGTATGAAAAAGTTTGAAATAGTTTTTTCATTTTTTGACCTATATTCCTTAGAGAAAGGTGTTCCACCCATAAAGTTAATATACCTGACGGAACATGTATATTAACTTTATATTTAAAGTTAATTTCGATTGTTTCGACGTGCAAATACTTAATACAATTTAAGGTAAACAAATAATATTTAAAACATAATTAAAATAAGAATGAAATGAAATTATTAGAAAATCAGCAATAGTAAATGTCATAAAATATAAAACAAAATTAAAATAAGAATAAAATGAAATTATTATATTGGAATGTCAGCAATAGTAAATGTCAAAAAATACTATAATTAGAGTGCAATGTCAATAATTTTATCGTTAAGGAAGTCACTAACACAGTAATATGTCTTTTCTAATAAAATATTAAATAGTTTGATTTTAAATTTAGTTACAGGTAGTTCTTTAACATTATTTGGTAATTTATTGTAAATGCGTATTGCCATACAAAAAGAGTTTTTTGAATGTAATACCAATCTTTGACCAGGAATTCGTAAATTTGTTCCTTTTCTACCTCTGTAGTAAAAGTCTTGATTCTGTTTGAACAAATTACTATTTTTTTTTACAAATAAACTAATCTCATAAATATAAAGGCACGGCAAGGGCATAATATTTAAGAGCTTGAATAAAGGTTTGCAACTGTCTAAATAGCCAGCACCACAAATTGTACGAACACATTTTTTTTTTAAATTTGAAAGCCCGATTCACTTCCACTGAGTTTACCCATAATATAATACATGGTAACAGATTACTATAGTAACATCAAATTAGGCCTAAAAACAAAGAAACTGCCTGCCTAAAATCCTTGTTATCTAGACTTGAATACATTTGTCATTGATTTTATTATATGAGAAGCTCAGTGGCGCAGTGGTTTAGCGCCTGGCCCAGCGATTGCGGATGTTAAGCAACTTTCGCAAGGGTCGGTTATGGGATGGGTGACCAAAAAATTATTATCTCGAGCTCCTACGTGCTTCGGAAGGCACGTTAAGCCGTTGTTGGTCTCGGCTGCATTTGCAGTCGTTGACACCCCCCACCAATCTATATTGGGCCCGCGTGGTGGATTATGACCCATCCTCCTTACTCACCCACAAGGAAGAGCTGTGCCCCAGCAATGGGGACATAAAAATGGCTGATGGTCAATCTTATTTCATTAATAAAACTAAGCTCATTAAGCCCAAACTGAAGTTAACTCTAAACCCGCCCAAGCACTTCAATTAGGGCGATTGAATAATAAAAATAAAACGTTCCACAGTTTTCTCAAAAACGTTGCAAAAAACCTTGTCGACCGATAACCAAAAAAGTAAGCCGTATCATTAAGCACACAAAATATGTTTTCCATTTACACAGACGCTTCGAAGTGGTTATAATTTCGTATACGCTGAGTGTTTACACAGTAAGAAGTGCTCAGAATCGGTAACACCTGCCGTGTTTTCCCACGAGCAGCTCGGCTGTCTTCGGGGTTCGTCGGGAATGGTCGGGTGCGCGCGCGTCGCTTCTCGCATACAAAATGAGTGATAAGCATGACATTGTATGCGCGCGCAAACTATCGCGTGACACGCGTCATAATAACAATACACTGTTAAATGTTGAAAGCTCATGCTTATAGAAAAGTATTCAATGATAGCATTAGGTTCTGCTTCTTATTGTGTCGTTGTTTTTGTTCCCTAAAACAAATTACCCCCTAATATGTAATACTTTTGAAGTCATTAATGAATAAGAGCGACTTATATTTTGTAAATATTGGGTTAGGTACTTTAGTAATGAGCTATTCAGTAATTTTGAATAATATTCAAAACTGTAATAAGGCCTGTAATATAAAGTAGCACAAAATAGCAGTCTCAAGTTAAACGATAAAACAACACAGACTTTAAAATAAGTAATTAAATAGGTAGATATTCTCACCAAATTACACTGCAAACAAATAAACACTAAAATGCAAATGTAATATTTAACTTGATCAAAATACAACATCGTGTTCATTAGCATGTACCGTTTTAAAAATAAAAGTACTCGTGTTTACACTTGCGAATAGTAAATGTGAAATAAAAAAGTAATAATTGACGAGAAGCAAAGTTGCTGGCTGTTTATAGTACTAGCTTCGCAAATAAAGAAAAAAATATGGGCCCGTTATAGCGGTACTGTAGGAAAATATTGTGACAAATCGTCAAGGATAGGCTTATTAAGCGATGTGCACACTCAGAAACAGTCTATGCATGAGCTAATTAACTTCAAATCAGTAACAAAAACAAAAAGAAGGTCTTTTATAAAAAGTCGTGGAACGCTTTTTATTTTCTTTTGTTTTTCCTAACTTGGAAAAACTTTCTGTCAGCCTATAACCAATATTGGTTATATTAGTTATGAAATATAATTAGGAATCCTGTATTATTTAGAGACTGAGGGCCTATTGTTTAACTCAATATCTGTTGAAATAAATTGATAGATTTTTCACAATTAGAAACACAGAATAAACTTAACTATACCAGAATTGGCTTATTTAGAAATCCTATTGCGATATTTGATATTAAAAAAAAATCATAAAGTAGGGCACTTGTAATACTAGTGGCTCCGTGAGCTGTAGACCTCGCTATAAAAAGTGGCTCAAGTAGTACAAAAATAAAATGCCGCCCTGAAGTTTTCAAAGCACACAGTACGTGAGTATTCGCAGCTTTGTAGATGGTGCTTCTAATTTTGATCATTTTTCGAAATAGGTAAATATTTTATTTAGATAAATTTAAAAAAACTGGCTTGACTATATTCGAACCTGCTCACAAAATTTTACCAAAATCGGTTGAGTAATGCGACCTGTAGAGAAGAACATACAGCCGAAAAGCCGGACTGAAATATGTTTTTTTACATTGTCATTATGTATGTAGTATGTCATTTTAATAAATTTCGAAAAACTGTCTCGATAAAATAATTCTATATATTTATCAAACCTGCTCACGAAATTTCACCGGGATCGGTTGAGAAATGCGATCTGTATGGGAGAACAGACAGCGCTGGAAAGCCGGACTGAAATATGATTTTTTTACCATATCTCTGCCATTTTGAAAAATTTCAAAAATCTGGCTTAACAAAAAAAATCTACATCATTTTCAAACCTGCCTACAAAATTTCACGAGAATCGGTTTAGAAATACGACCTGTAGAGGGGAACAGGCAGAGCTAGAATGTCGGACTGAAATACGTTTTTTTACACAACTCCGCCATATTGAAAAATTTCAAAAAACGGCTCGACAAAAAAAATCTGTATAATTTTTAACCTACTCACAAAATTTCACGAGAATCGGTTGAGAAATGCAACCTGTAGGTGAGAACAGACAGCCAGACATACGAAAGAATTTTTGCCCAAGCTGAAGCAGAGACGCTTCGCTCGCACTTCGTGCTCGCTTGGTCAATTATGTATTCTGTGGTAAGGCATTGCTCAGGGATCTACCTCCCTCTCTGTATAATGATAATAAAATTGTAACAAGATAAAGGTAACTCACTTCTATCAACCGGTGGAATGGTAAAAAACAATATTCTATTACTGAGTTCAAACCTTTAATGAAAAATACCATTCTATATTGTAAAAAATTGCAAAATGATTGACTGACAGCCACTTTTTCGTCTTATCGACTTTTTCCACCACGTATAAATATTAAATAAAAAAGTTGATATAATACTAGGGCAAAATAAAAAAGTTAAGGTTAATTCAGTTTATTCTTTGGAAATAATTCAAATCTGCGCTAACTCGCTTGTTTAAAAAATGTTAAGAAGTTTGGAATGGCATAAAAATGTCAGGATATTTAGTTTGTATGATACTTAGGTATATGCGTACTAATTTTATTGCGACATCATTAGCTGCAATCTTTTTCGAATTCGATCGCTATCGCGTAATACGCTAATAACAATAATTACCATTACCATTATACCTCACGTAAAAAGTACGAAAAAAGGAAAAAACCATGCATACATAAGGAGGTTTTAATTAAAAATCAATATCGGTGCAAAAAATGTTATACCGTGTGCACGACGCCTCATTACTTCCCGCAAGAGATCGCCACCTGCCCAAAGCTCCCACGGTATAACTTGACTTTTGAGCTTTTTTCTTTTTTTACACCCTTTTTTGCATTTTTAACCAGCACTTTCCTTACATTCGAGCAATTTTCGATGCACACCTCGTTTTTCATTTTGTTTTGCGTCCATTTATGACAGCTCGCAGTCTCTTTGATGAGTGTACAGTTGAGTTGCAAAAGTAAGATGGAACCTTCTAGAACTTTTATTATCATTGTAGTTAAGTATGGATTTATAATAAGTTAAGTTTATTAAGAATTTTGGAATAAAACTAAAATTATCTTTGATCAGATTGAATTAAAAAATAAGCCAATATAATAATTTTGTTATTGATAATTAATTTATGAAATGGAGGGTGAATGACTCATCATATAATAGATAACTGAAATTTTGCAAAAGCGTTCCCTTTGTATATTTCGAAATTCAACCCCTAAATTGGTGAAATGGGGGTTCAAATTTTTGTACGGATAAAAAACATTAGTAGGCATTTCGACTTGAAACTTTGTACTTCTTCTTAAAACTAAAAAGTATACACGTTTTTCGTGGTTTTCTGAAACTCAACTCCTTAGGCCGCCTTAGGGGATAAAAAGGGTAAATGAACCGAAAAAATTGTCATAGATGTTATGGGATTATGTTATGGGATGTTGATTGCGAAAATAGCATTTATTTTGAAGTCCAACATGGTAGACATTATTCAAAGAGGTAAAATGGGTGCTCAAAATTTGTATGAAAAAAAGTAGACATTACGTCTTGAAACTTCGTAGGAGTACTTCTGAAACTAAACAAACACGTATTTCGTGATTTTCCAAAAATTAACTACTTAGGGGTAAATGGGTAAATAAACCTGAACTTGATATGGATGTCGTTATTGAGGTTTTATGGGAAAATAGCATTTATTTTGTTGTTTAACACGGTGGCTATGATTCAATCCCTAAAAAGGTGAAATGGGGTTCATATTTTGTATGGAAAAATTGTATAGGTAAATAAATAGACTTTAAACTTCGTAAAAGTAGAGTAATTCTAAAAACTAAGTAAACCCGTATTTCATGCTTTTCAGAAAATGAACCTCCTGGGGTTTAATGTGGTTTTATAATAAAATGGCATTTATTTTGAAGTCCAGAACGGTAGCCATGATTCAACCCCCGGGTGAAATGGGTTTATATTTTGTATGGAAAAATAATATTAAATAGGTAAACATTTGATTTGAAACTTCGTATGAGTACCTACTCCTAAATACAAATAAGCAAACAAATTGGTATGGATGTCGTTATTGAGGTTTTATGGGATGTTTATTGCGAAAATGGCATTTATTTTGAAGTCTAACACGACACGGTGGACATTATTCAACCACTATTAAAGGATTGAAATGGGGGTTAAAAATGTTTATGTAAAAATATAAGGGAACGGGATCAGGAATGAGAACGGGAACGGGAGCGAACAGGAACGGGAGCGAACAGGAACGGGATATGGATATCCTACTAATATTATAAATATGAAAGTTTAATGTCTGGATATTTGGATCACTCAATCACTTAAAAACAGCTAAACGGATTTGGAATAGCAATAGATTCTCTATAGATTTTCCGAATGTCCACACGGATGAAGTCGTGGGAAAAAGCTAGTAATTAATATTAAATGAGGATATCTTCATCTTTGCAAAAAAATTCGTTTGTTCAATAGAGATTCTTATGGTAGAGCTATAAATTATAATGTTTATTAATATGAACAAAATGAAAACTATAACGTTAAAGGCCTGGGCACACCGGCTGCGTAGACACGCGCGTGGTCACGCACGCGTAGACACGCGCGTAGTGACGCCAGGGTTGCCAGATATCAGCTAACTCAATTCGCCTAATTTGCCTACCGAGTAGCCTAAATCGCCTAATATATTGTGACGCACGTAACCCCCAGACCCCCTGATACACCGGGTTACGCATACGTCTACGCGGCACGCAACGCAACCTGTCCCTTGCGTACCCAGCCGCTGCGGCAACCATGTTTGCGACTCTAGTGCGCGATGTCAGACGAAAATTGAGTAAATAGACTAATTTTTTCGCACTAATTCAATTAGTTTTTCTTTAATATCGTTATTTATTATTTAAAAACAAAATAAAACACCGCTTAGTACCGGTAGTACCGCTACTATTTGTAAACAAATACAACTGAATGCGTAGTTACGCGCGTAGCCACGCGCGTAGTGACGCGCAGCAAAGATACGTGCGTGTTCGAATTTGTTCGGTGTGACGTCCAATAGGGAATGCCATTGAGTACAACGTCATTAATGCGTTCCGCTCAGCGTAGGTATGTACGAAGCCTATTTATAAAATATGTTCAAAGTATATATTTAAAATAGGGATATGCATAAGTGACCGATTTTGATAAATTTGAGCTTGATCGCTGCGGACACGTATAAAACATGATGGAACAGAAAAATAAAAAAATTGTAAGTATATTTTAGTTTTAGCACACGAAATAAAATGTAGTTATTTTCATTTTCGGATATAATGCACTTAACAGTCAGAATATCGAATAAGAAATAATATTTTGTATGACACATACCTACGTACTTAAACGCAAAATCTAGGGACATACTTAATTGAATCTTGACTAACTCCATAATAAACGCGCCTGAAATCGTGGTGGGTGACATCACAAATCATGACCGCCTTGTTTAGAGCGTTTTTGGCGGGTGCTGCTGCGTGCTAACTTCAAGTAACTGTATCACGAGAAAAAAACGCAAGAGAAAAGTTTTAATATTACGTTGATTTTCTCATGCATTATAGGTACTTTTGATTTTGATATAAAAAATTTGATGCATATTTCCTATTAAGTAGTAGAGTAGTGTAAATTTTTCTTTATTATGTGAGTACACCTATATACGCCTTTTAATTCTACCTATAAAAAAACATTTTCATACTTTCTACCTTCTAGAGTTTTTTCTGAACAGCATTCTAAGCAGTTTCGTTTGAATAATTTGGGACATAAAAAAATGGGTCGTAACAGGTGTGTCTATTGTTACTTGCTACTCAAATATGCAAGGTCGTGTATTTGAAGAACCTTGTATTTGTGGTCTATTGTGAATAAAGAAAAAAAGTTAAAAGGTATTGATGGGACAACATGACACACATGTCGTGATTTACCCTCTTTTTAACATAATATTAAAAATTGTTCACAAGATTCAACCTTTTAGACATGGGGGGAAGGGACAAAATTTTCGAATTCAGGTAAAAAAAAACATTAATTTGGTATAATGTAGATGTCCTCATCTTAAAGATCTTTAAAAATGTTACCGCATACTACATATAGCACAGTTTCAGCTACCCCGCTCAACTATTACTATAATGTCTTTTAGTATTGGCCGGTATTTCTGTATTCTAATAAGCTGGTTCATTTCCCAACTTATAAAGATTTTCCACAAATCGGTGAGGAAAAGCGTTACGGATAGGTCTACCTCTCGCCGTGATTGGCGTCGCACTGGCCAATAGCAACGATTGTTTCGTCCCACCGAGAGTGCGCGCGCACGCCCACTTCTATTTTTGAATTTGAATAGATTCCAAATTACAATGAACTACGTTCTAATTTTAAACCTTTGAATAGGATTTGACGCTTCTTCATTGGACGAGGGATTGGTTTGCTATTAAACCAAGCTAGCTCTATTAACTTTTTTCTTTCAGTATTTATTATTTTTGTACTCAATGAATATATTTTATACAAAGAAAATCCGTTCAACAATGAAAAAAGTTGACTCTACAACTGGACTTGTTTAATGTAATCAATAGATTGAGCATTATTATTAGATTATTAGCATGATGATTTGAGATTTATTATTAGATATCTAACGAAATAATTATTTCCAGCACAAAAGTATTGTACTTAGATATCACAAATTCTAGCTTAAGTGAAAATACTCCATTCGCGTATTTTTTTATTTGGCAGTATTTGCGGTGCGTTATTTTTTTTTAAACTCTATGATTTTATTGAGGGCTTTTAGAACATTTAAAAAAAAGAAACTATTTGCCTCATTAGATGGCGTTGGATGGTCAAGTGAAGTCTCAAAATTGGCTTTGACAAATAAACGGAATGTGGTCAAAACAAGGTTTTCCTACGTTTTCTACAGTGGACACTTTTGTACCTTTTTATTAACACCATCAGCTATCGAGCCTACAGTTTTTTGTCAAAGGAGAAAAAATAAGTCAAGGGAGGTACGCAATAGCAATGTTCTATTTTCAAACGCATTATCTGATTATGCAGCCTTTTTTGTCAGAGACAGTCAATATCAATTTGCAAAAACTGATATGACTTCAGATGTGTCTGGCAGGAAGTTAACATCACTTTGAACTACGGCAACGAAGCGTGCGCGGGCGCCACTATAACGAGACGCTGTATCGATTAAATCTCAATATATCGATTGAATATCGATATTTCGATCAATCAAAATCAGGATGTTGTGATTTAATAGCAGTAAAGGAAGTCGTGTCCTTAATGGGATCGTCATTAAATGGGACCATTATTCTCCCACAGATTGAAAATACTTATTGAAAGTCAAATGAGATGTAATTTATGATAGCCATCATCCGTATGATTAAAATACAATTTTCAAACAAGTAAATTATTGAAACCCATTTTACTTTTCACGTTATAGGTACTTATTACTTACCTAAAAAAATATGTAAGTAAGTGTAGAGCAAACTATTAGGCGAACCAAAACCTTAACTCATTAACTATATTTTTTATTACAAAAAATTACCTTTAAAGGGACCTATAAAATACTGTTATCATTTAATTAAAATGCAGTATCAATTCCAGTAATTAAGTTTATTGCAATTAGGGTTACCAGATGAAAAAATGAAAAGTCCGGAGAAAAGGCCCGATTTCCCTTTAAAAATCCTGAGATTTGTAGAAGTTTGAGAATGGGATGTAGCGGGGGGGGGGGAGGGGTGTAGAAATAAGTTTATTAATGAAAAATCTTCAAAAACATTCACTGTATTTTATTGAAAATACTAAAAATCCTGAGATTTCCTGAGATTTGCAAAATCCGGCCGCAATCCTGAGAAGAGTCCAAAAATCCTGAGATCTCAGGACAAATCCTGAGATATGGTTACCCTAATTGCAATGGATACTACAAATTGATACTAAAAATGTTTAAACAAGAATCATGTACACCTATGAAGTAGTTTCTCATGTATCAACAACATTATTAAACATCATTTTGTATCATAACATTTATAACAAGTCGTTAGTCTCACAACTCGTGCTGAAGCCAAAACAATTGAATGTAATTTGCTTATACAAAGCTTCGTGACACCGCTATTAGTATGACACCTTGTTATTTAAAGTTATTGCAAAACCCTACTTATTGCGCCATCTAGTCCGGGAATAACGAACTAAGTGGTGCCTTAAACTTCCGCGAGGTGGAGCTAGAATCGTCTTAACAGAGGAAAATGAAATGTAGAGTTCATAATTAATTTTATTTTATAGATTAAATAATAATTTTTATTTAATGAATTTGCACAATAATTTATGTTAGTTTTATATTGTATTTTCATTACCTGTAGTAATTATTACTTCAGACTGGCGTAAAATGAAATGTCAATTAATTTCAATATGACTATTGAAATTAATTAACATTTCATTTCATTGACATAAAGTTGTTAAATGTTAAATAATAAATTGTTGTCAAAACTTTTCTTCGTTTTCAGGCTTTTCATATGAATTTTCGTAAACCAAAACAGCGCCATCTTTCATAATAATTCGATAACATCATATGCCACGAGCCAAACGATAGCGCGTTCTCTATCGTCCCCCTGAAAATGTGAGCTACCCATCTCTTTTCAACTCTATAGGAGTGCGTCGCGCGTCTCGTTCTTATCGCGCCGATCATTGATCTTTGTAATTCGAACGCGCGGCAACTCGAGCGGCGCGCGCGCGCCTTCGGCCACCGTGCTTCGTCCCGCTCTCTCTCGCGCGCTTCAGTTACCGTTGTCTCGCGTTTCTTTTATTGCCGTTTTATTATTTCTTGTAGATGATCACGCGATTGTGAGCTGTCGCTTGGCGCGCACACGTCATCTCTCCCGTCTTTATCTTACGTTTACAGTCTTGTATGGTTCTGTCTCGTTCTTCGCGGCGCATGTCGGGCTCGCTGCCGTGCGTCGATGTTTTGGGAAGTGCACCCGCCCGGCGTTCCCACGGTTCACCTTCGGCTGACTTCCTTACGAAAAAAACAAACAAGAGCACTTTGTTAAAGAAAATCGACGTCTGCCGGTCGTCGCGCTGAATGATTAATACAATTACGAGCGCGCGCCGCTACCTACCCGCTCGCCGGTAATAATAGTTAGTTCTTTATTAGGAACACGTGGAACTGGACAGTTATTATAGTTTGAAGACTCACTTTGATTGTTACATTAAATTATAGAGATTAGATTATCTATTTCCAAAAATCAACTAGGATATAAGAGATATTTGATGTAGTTCACATTGTAGCTAGTTGCTCTGACTCTACATTGTGTTGTAGGCTTATTCTAAGGTTGTAGGTGGCTATATTAAATTAACGATGATGATGATGGAAATATCCGTTTTAAAATTTTCATAAGTACATATAACGATACTAGTAAATTGAACATAATATTTAAATTTTACGAGAATATTAATATTTGCAAAATGTAGAGCAAGACTATTGTAATTACATTCTTGGAAAAGATAGTTGTGATTTAACGATTATCAATGGTATTAAATTAATTGATGGGTAAAAAAAAATGATTTGGTAATCTGTGGTAAAAGCTCTATCATGAATTAATGACAGTTTCTTAGGAACAAATAACCAATAGAGGCTGCATTTAAAGAAAAATAAAACTGAAATAAAGAATATTTTTCATATTATTAATTAAATAAAAGAGATTACAATAAACATAACGGACTTCGTATCGAATAAATAAGGTTACTGGTCATATATTTTTTACTTTGCGAAGGTAGAGCTTTTGGTAAATTCTAACTATCGCTTCGTCGAAATATTTACATATTGGGTTGACAAATCGAAATATTATTTAATAATATTTCGATGGGTTGACATAAGTTTTCGCTAACAATAGATTTTAAAAATGCCAAATACCAACTTTTAATATTTTCAAGAGCAAAGTGATGGTAAAAGATTTGCAAATTAGACTTCGGCTAGTCTGGAGTAGGGGTGGCTAACTTGTCTAGGGCTGCGATCTACTTAAAATTTCCTGGTCTATTGGAATCGACTTAAAGCATTTTCATTTTTGGGTAATTTTTCACTACGAAACCGCCGCACCCGCCTCCCGCACCGTTCGGTTGCTACTTGCTTTGCTACCACAAGCAAAGCACTTTTTGTAATATCTCTCGCGATTGACTGCACTGTCTCCAGAGATCGACAGGTCGATGGCGATCGACTTGCTGCCATCCCTGGTTAGAGGATGTTTTAAAAATCTGTGCATACTAACAGCTCATCGATGTTTCCTAGAAAAAATCTGCGATAATTATATCGCTAGGTTTCTGGAAGGCCAGTCTTTATGGTTCGTTAACGCTCAGCCATGATTCAGGATCGCAACGGCAGATGGCGACTCGTCCTTTTATGCGGGACACATTCAATCAAATGGCGGAGACTTGAGAAAACTAAGAAAAGTATGGATAAGACATTTGCTAAATGTTATTTAATTTTAGGAATATGAAGTGTGTGAATTTTGAAACGCTTTTTTTTGTCTGGAAATCATTAAGTATCTAGTCTGATTGTAGTCCGTGTAGTCATTCATTTGTATAGTACTGCAAGTAAGATAATAATGTAACAGAATAATTTATCTATAGGTAACAACTGCGGTACCTATACAACTTTACTCAATCAAATCAAATCAAAATTAAAAAATGTTTTTTTAAGTAAACTTAGAAATTTATTTTAATTTTATTTTTATTATAAACTTAGAAATCGTCGAGACATTTTGGCTGACAAAGGTATAAAGTAACTCCCGATAAACGCTATTCTTAAAGTACTTGATTAATTTTATAGACAAATCGAATAACAATACCGTTTTAGTATTAGGTTAACAAAATAACTTTACACGTAGGAAATTACGCAATTACGTCCATTTGATTTAAATAAGATAAATTAAACTAAAAAAAATTAGGTTGCGACCAGCACGACAATTGGCTTACGTTAATAACAAATTAAAATTTAGAATCTAATTAAGTTGTCATTAATTAATATTATTTGAATCTAGACATGTTAAGCAAACTTGTTTGGCTTTAATTACTATATTGATTATTCAAGACGTGATAAGTTAAAAGATACCTCTTGTATCAAACTAGATATATGCGTAGTCGTAAAGAAGTAATAATACTAGATATACCAGATAATATGTACTTAGGTAGGTACAATTGATTTGTAGTTCCTTCAATCTAGCAATAGTCTTTCGCTATGTTATGTAGACTTTTGTTGTTTATCCTTTGATTTCAAGACCCGTCTTATCCATACTCAGTACGTCGTCAAGCTGGCATGTGCTCAAGAAACAATATCCCTACTCGTGTATAGACGTATCTTGGGAGGGAGCTGCGTTCCCACGCTACCACACGTGGCTGCCAACCCGAATACCTACACAACACTATTTAATACTTCGCTCTTTCAACGGAAAGACACCCTTTATCGAAGCCATGTTAGCGTAGCCTTCTTCGTCTAACAATGCCGTTTAAGGATTGAGAGTCGAATGGTATGTTGGTTCAATAGTCACTTGATTAGTTTACTCCATGTGCTTACAAATTGAAGCTATCTTTTAATCTCATTAGTTATTACTATAGTCACTGTTTTTATCTAATTATATACTTGATTAAGTGTTTTCTGTGTTTCATAATAGTCTTGTAACTTTGTATCTGAAATAAACCCCATCATTCAACTGGTGAAATACATGGTTACATCGCCACCAACTTGAAAATGGTTTATAAACTACTACCAATTTTTTGTTTGACATATTTTGGCACATAGCAGTTAACATGAATAGGTATTATGTCAAATACATTAAGGTTATTAAATAGAAGATGGACAAAATAGTGCCCAATATTACCTGTTTTGTAAGTCAAGACAAAAAAAATAAAACCTAATTTATTTTTATAGGGCACATGCAGTAAACTAAAATCTAAGGAACAAGCATTGCGCTCAAAAATGGCACCACACGAAAACTACAACTAAGTGGAAGGAGCTAAAAATGCTGGCATTTAATTATGCAGCACAAATCGTCTGAATACTGGTTTGCTTATTAGCAACTATAATTTCTATACCCATAGATATTTTCTATACTTAAACGAAAAAACATGATACGTTATTTTTGTATATTTTACTGCATTCTTTGTGTATTTTACACTATTTGACTACACAGGACGTCATTTCTAATAAACTCTTTCTATATTTTCTCTACAATAAAAACTGCAATTATTGAAAAGAACACTAACGTCAGTCACCGGGTGCGTGGGTGGCCCGACTAAAGCTGAGCGGGTTGTATTTTTTCGGCGCCGTGGTGCCATTTTTTAAGCAATATTTATTTGCAATTACACTTCCACAGATTTTAGTTCGCTGGGCACATGTGTCGGAAGAAAAGCACTGAGTCATTAATTGAAAATAAGCAGTAATGTGCAATGACGTTTTATATATCATTGACGATTGGCGATGCGAATTATTTTGTTCGGTAAACAGTGACAATAATTCAATATAAAGAGTGTGGGACACTCAACAGCATTTTTTAAAATAATTGATCGAAGATTTTGTTTTTGACTTCAACTCATTTTAGTGGCCATGGAAGTTATTAACGAACAACGAATTAACGCAAGACAAACCCAATAAGTATACAAAAAATTGTAAATAAACATAAGTTCGTGCAGGAAATGTCGAAAATACATCATAGGGCTTACTACGATAAAATAACCACGAAAAGGTCGTTCGTTGTCGTTTACGATTTACTTTATATTGACCTTATTCTTAAGCTAATAATGTCAAAAAGCGGAATAATTAACGTCCGATTAACGTGGTTTGGTTTGTAGAGTAGACCTTTGGAGTCCAATACCAACATGATTCTGTTAAGTGAGCTTTTATGTTGAGCTGTTGAGGCCGGGAAATGAAAGTCGGCACTATATAAGAATTTTTATAGCGCTCAAAATATTTGCACGTATTGAATTAAAAGGTTTTCGGCAGATAAGGTAGATAATGAAGATTAATTTCTTTCAGCTTAGTTTGGTGTCAAGTAAGTTTTATTAAAAAGAAAGAGAATTTCTATCAGGTTGTAGGTTTTCATAGGACTTTTTTCAATACATAGTTTGATTTTAAAAATCTCTCACAAAGCTCTCGTTGCGGTAGAAAATTACTAAACAAAACATTTTTAATCACGGTTTTCAATATTCATAATATTAATCGTCCATTGGATCACGGAATTAGTTATACCTAGGTATAATTAAATTAGATAAGTACTGTCGTCTCTATAACGAGTTAAACAAGATTTAATTATTAATGTCTAACTTAGTATTAATTATTAATGTCTCAAAGTACGTGAGTCTCTTTATGTAGATAATCAATCGTTAAAATTAATCAAAATATAAGGCCCAAATTGTATGCATCAAGTATACTGATTGCAGTAACTAAATCCGCGTTAAAGTTTTTTTTTTTTACTTTATTAAGCGTGCATTTTTTGGCTTGCCGCCATTCGATACCCAGTTTTTGTCAACATTGGGCTGATTTCAAGGACGCTATAGTGGTTATGGCCAGTTTTGGAAGGCTTCTTTCATGCGACCCGGTTTAGCAAAAATTATAAGAGACAATTTCTGGTATATATTGGAATGCCTAATTTTTTTTGTCCTAACTGTCTTTGGCATACTAATTATTGGCCTAAAAACTTTTTGCACAATTTTCATTTGACCTAAATTTGTTTGGCCTATTTTCACTTCGCCTAAAATTTTTTCGCCGCATGATTACTTCCCAAATTCATCATCAAGCATAACTATTCATAATCCCTAATGTTTAAAAGTACTAAATAACGATTCGCACAATTGTGTAACGCTTAATATTTTTTTCGCCGAATGTTCACTTCCCTTAATCGTTATAAGAATAACTATTCTTAATCCGTTTTGTTTACTACTTACAAATTGAAAATTAATCAATCTAATTAAACATTTTTGAATGATTTTACCAACAATTAATAACAACTGCACATAATTTAGAATATGAAACACTAAAAATTGTTTTTGTTAATTAAAAATAAAGAATGAGCAGATAAACCTGTCGTTGTCTTTTTAATTGGCTATCTTATATTTTTCTTACACTCAAGAATGCAAGCATACAAGTGACCAAGCACGCACGTATACAAGCAAGCATACATGCAAACAAGGCCATGCATACTTGCACATGCAAGCAAGAGCAGGCATGCATGCATGCAACCAAAAGCATGGAATGCATGTATGCAAGCAAGCATGCAGCATGCAAGCAAACATGCAGCATGCATGCAAGCATTAGGGAGCTCAGCTCGCTTCGCTCGCTCCGCTGCAAGTGGTCAAAACGCTAACCTAACCTAACCTATTGGTTTTCGCATTAAGAGTTTTTCTTTATAGCGGGGGGCCTCAGAAATTCGGCCAAATGAAATTAGGACCAATGACTTTAGGCGAGTCAAGGGACACCCGACAATTTCATTAATATGTAACATTATAAAATAGTCTAACTTATTATTGTTAAGCAAACTTATAACGCTCCTCTTTATGCGACGGGGTTTTAAAATATTGTTACACGCTATGGTAGGTACTTACCTATACCTAGATAGGTGCTATCTAAACACACTCACAATATTCTTCATTCACCCGTCTGTCTGAGCGTATCATTAAAGTTATACAGCCATCAAAATCAATGAGTGATCATTTTTCCATATTCACTTTCGTCTAACTGTATTCTATTATTCCCTAAGTCGAAATATCAAGAAAGAGGACAAGAATCGACCTTAACCACTTTAAAGTCCACAACGAATTTTAAATTCACAATTTTTATACTCTTTTGTAGTTCAATATAGATTTATTAACGCAGCGGCTCAAATTAAACTTACTCCCAATACCGTTTTACGACCATATTGATATTTCTTGGCCTTTCATTTGACTTCACGGGTAATAAATATACAGCAAAAAGATCGCATACGAACCTAAAATCAGTATTGAACTTGCTACTCTACTGGTAACACGATAAGTACGGTATTCGTTTCTTTGAATTAATTTTTACAGCTGTCTGGTTTGTTCAAGTGAGCGATAACTGACACCACCTGTCTGCTTTTCCCACAGAAAAACGGATGTCGTCTGTCGAGTTATCTGAACCATAAGTATACGTGAAACGCCTACGACATGCGCTTAATTTATTAAATATAATTATTTATTTTATATAACCGATTCAGTGGGTCACTATGTTTACACTTTAATCCTGTATAGTCATATTAGTCATACAACATATAAATAATCGTACTATAGTGTTTTTAACTTTCTTGCTTAATTTATTGAAGCATTCGAAAATATTTGACTAACTTCTCTTTTATAAAATGAAAAAATGTATGTAGACTCAGTATTATAAAAAATATCTAATTACATACATAAAATATTATCAATCACACTTTCGTTATGAATCATACACAGTTTACAAAAATAACATTTCTTAATTTTCCGTAAAATCTATATTTCAACTTCGATATTCACCATTGAATTATTATGACACAGGGAGCAAATAGCTAAATCGTTGCAATTTCGAGTTTCTTTTTCGATAAATATTTGGTTACCATTTTTTATTATTTTCTAGAATATCTATTGTGATTATTTTAATTTGTTTTACTAGGTACCCATTTTCTAACTATAACATATCAAAATCAGACAGGACTGAATAATATATTAGACCGAATTTACATATTCTTAGAATCCACACTCATTCATGAAACAAACAAATGACCGCTATCATTTTAAAACGTTAATTAACCAAGGGATTAAGAAAACTAGCATCATTGGTCAATAACTAGAAAGTTAACATGAATCAAACAACAGGTGTTTCGTAATACAATATACAATTGTAATTAATTAGTGGCTGTGGGTTATGAAATGGACCACCCAACAGAGTTTGATATTATAAATCATTAAAGAGTCCGCCTTGAAACAGTAGTGCCTTAATTATAAAACACTGCAGGGAGTTTTAGAAAAACTCTAGCTTCTGTGATGCTTGTAAAAAATAGTAGCATTGTAAAGAATAAGACAAAGGATACCGCAAGGGTTGCCAATATAAAATTGATAAGTCATGGCAAAAAACGCTTTGATGGATTTCAATAAGCTTTCGTTCACTGTAATGCTTACCTCGTTTTTTTTATATTTTCGTTATTTATAACGCTTCTGTTTACAGGCGATTATATTGACAATAGTGCGGCACTTCAGAACGCATGGCCATACCGTGGTTTGGCATACAAAATGACGTATTATAAATATAATCTGTATTTTTTCTCTTCATACAATCTCGAATAAAGTTGCAGCGGATCTCTATTTTCAATTTAATCGCATTGTACCTATATGTAGGTACTGTTATTTATTATGTGCCTATATTTCACTTCTTTTCTTACATTAAACTTGTAAGAAAGTAGTAACCATTATACCAATATGCCAAAACTTGGAATAAAGGAGCAACAGAGTTTTTTTAAAATTCAGATTTAAGACGTTTAATTTTTGGTATCTAAAAATTGTTAAGTACTAAGTTTGATGACAGTATTGGTTTAAGATTAAATTTTCAAATGCAATTTGCCTAAAATATCATCATTATTCAACGGAATTAAGTACTAACAATTTTAATATAATCATTTAAATAAAAATAACTCGTTTCGTCAAATAGATACTATTCTATTACAACTTTAATGGAATAATTTTACAATCTAGAACTTGTAAAGCCTTTTGCTTATAAATATAGTTAAATATCAAAGTCAGTTGGCTTATTATTAGTTATTAGAAATCAACAAAAAACAAGATTTATGATTTAGCTATACAATTAATTATGAGCATCCGTTCAAAGAGATTAACTTCTTCAATACGCAATCGTAATCCAAAGATCAAAATAATAATAAATATTTCAATTATTTAGTCGGTTGGTTGTATTTCTAAATATTACCATTCATTAGTTGAAAATATATTTTGACATCTTAACTTATTTTGCCAACTAAGTAACTACCTGACCATCAGCTATTTCTATTGTCCCCACCGGCACAGGCCTTCCTTATGGGTGGATAAGGAGGATGGAACCCACCAGCCGGGACAAACAGCTTGACGTGCTTTGCGAAACACGGAGGAGTTTCAGATCTTTGGTCACCCATCCCATGACCGACCCTTGCAAAAGTTGCTTAACCTCCGCAATCGCCGAGCCAAACGCGCCACTGCGCCGCCGTCGAGCTCATCTACTAAACTAAACTACGTACTTACATGAAAATTTTTCGTTACATGAAAATATTTCGTTACATGAAAAGTCGAAAAAGGTTAAAATACCTATATCAAGATCAACGTATGCATTTGTACTAAAATATTATGATAAATTGTGATTTACGCTGATTATACATACAAAAGTGAGCACCCTCTTTATTAGAGGTTTAAGACCATGCGAATTTGCTTTCAGCAAAGCAATGTTATTTCTTTTATAATCCATTATACAAAAGTAACTTTCATTAGCGCTTGTCGGTGATTTCAAATACAATACATCCGTTCCGATAAAAATGACTGACTAAACTTTCTAATCATATCATTTATCACTTGAAAGACGTATATTGGTGTGGCAGTTAAATAACGTTAAATGTTTGTTTTCCATATAAAATGTACATTTAAAACCTTTGACTGTGTGGGTGTACCATATTTTAGCCTTGACCATTTTAATTTCAAAAGAAAAGTGTCAATAATTTAATCACGATTATCAATTCATTTGCAACAATTGATTCCGTCGTCTCCCGCCATCCTGCAATCTCGGCTTGTCCACAATCATTGAAATAAATGAAACCTCATAAAATAACTGGTTATGAGTCGTTAAACCGTAATCCCTTGTTTAGTGCGTGATAAATTACTTGAAAAGGTGCATTCAGATATGGCGTTCGCGCGTCACGTACTGAGTGTTGATAATTTATTTTGTGCGAATTCTTTGGTAAACTTTCAGCGGTTATTATAATCATGAAACTTTTGGTTCCGTTATTCGTTTTAGTTTTGATTTGATAATATAAAATATTCTTTGGTAATAAACCACCATTACTTTACCATGTTAAATATAAATAAGAAAAATAGAAGCTCAATTGATGCGAGAACGCAATTTTTCAGGCAACCATTAGTTGAGCTAGTTATAAAATAAATGTAAGATTTAGTGCCAGGATTAGAATACTGACACAACACCAAAACTACTTGGCTATTTTTTAACAATATTGTACTGTATAATAACACTCCTCCCTTCAATTTCATACGTGTTTGATTAATAATTAAAGTTCAACATTTTGATTTCGATTGCATGAATGTGGATTTGCCTTTATTGTTATTTACTTATTTAAGTAAGCATCTAGCCATACACGTAGCCATAAAGTATATAATAGCCATAGCCATAAAGTATGTGTATCACTTTAGAACATTGAGATTTTATTATTGTTACTTTGAACGTGCGATAAAAAAGACCAATAAAGGATTATATTGCAACTGAACCGCGTGGCGTGCTATAAACGCTGAAATTTTGATCATTTGGTTCCCGCAGTGCAGTGGGGTGGTTCCACTCATGATTACAAGCAAATATACTACGGGGTCAACTCTGATATCGCGAAAAAAATCTGCTATTCCATACAAAAGCGCAATACCTAGGTACTCGACTGTAATGTATAGTTCATCTGATATTTATTTTCGTGTTATCAAAGTTGGCCCCATAGTAATGTATAGTTTAGCTGATATTTTTTTTCGCTTTATCAAAGTTGGCCCCATAGTAAAAGTTGCTTGCAATCATAAGTGGAACCACCCACTGCGGGAACCAAATGATTATAATTTCACACAGTGTAGCCAACCTCCTTATTCTCTCCTCATACCTACAAAATAAGGAATAGGCTACTTTTGCATCACACTTTTATTAAATTTAATAACATAGGTACTGTATGAACTGAGTATTTTGAAGTGAAAACTTCTTTAGCGGCGTTGCACGCTTTTTGTATGGGGAAAAATGCTAAACTCGCGTCACTAAGAATCACGTGGCTGATCGAAAATGCGTAAGACGGATGTGACGGGTGGAGAGTAGACAGATGGCGGCGGAAGTATCCCCCTCTCTTTCTACGGGGCGCGTTGAAAATGGCGGCGCGTCATTTTAAGACGTAAACACTTGTGTCACCAGCAACGCCCTAATTTTGAAAATGGAACTAATAGCAGCGATCTCTTCGGTGAAATCATAGAATTATTTATACTCTGTGACTATAAGTTTAAATCGTAGAATGCGTGCATGTAGAAATTAAAAAGGCCACTTGCGCTTTAGAATTTTTCTCTAATTACAAACTGTATGAATTGTGTGACTGTATAGTAATAGGAAAGAAATAATTTTAATCCTTTGCCGCTAATTTCAAAATATCAAAATGCACAACGTTAATATTCAAGTTTTCACTTCTGCCGGCACTCCCGGAGTGCCAACCGATTTTTTTTATCTAATTAATTATAATACTTAGAACCAAGTACTTCCCACGGATATCAGCGGCGGGATGAACAACGGAACTTTTTAAATTATAATTGCGATTTGGAGCCCATAATTGCGCAAATGAGTTGCGCGTGCGTCTCGCAGGAAATCGGCAGTTAACATTATGAAGTAGCCAGCCAATACTTCCGCAGTTGTGGTTGCTAAATTACGTTATAATATACGAAACATGTTTCGGGTAACAGTAAAATTGAAAAAAAAACGGCCTTTTTTTGCTGTACCGTTATGGTGATATATGATTTTGTTTTAACAAATCAGGCTCAAACTACTATTTCGAAAATTTGCCTCCCGCTTATTAAATCTACTGGACAAGAAATAACAAATGGTTTATTAAATGTTTATCTTTTTTATAATAAGAACGGAAAACGAACGGAGTACTTACTTACTTATACGAAAGTAAGATGAGTATAGGAATATTAGTTCTTATTATCACAATAAAATTTTAATGCTCCATTTTTTTTTAATAAACCACGTCTAAGCCCTAATATTATGGTCAGGCTTAAAAAATCGTTACCTTCTACAGCATGTATAAAAAACCGGCCCAGTGCATGTCGGGCCACGCGCAGTAGAGTTCCGTAGTTACCATATACTATACCTTATTTAATACCACCATCTTATTTCATCTAAAAAATAACTATGTTTTTCAGTGTTTCTATAAATAACAAAGTTAACTTTGCGGTTTTGGAAAATATGCTATAACTCTAAAACTACATATTGTATCTCCGTTTTACCAATTTTCGTTAAGATCTACAGCATATATTTTTTTTAGATTTTTCACTATCTTATTTAAAAGTCAGAAGGGGGGACACACATTTTATTTTACCACTTTGGAAGTGTATATCTTTCAAACGGTTGACATTGAGAAAAAAGAGTTTAAGGAAGCTCAATGTCATATTTAAAGACCTATCTATCTATAGGCACCCCACACATATAGATTTGATAAAAAAAAACTTCAGTTCCATGTATGGGGAGCCCCCCCCCCCCCCCCCTTTTTAAATTTTGTGTAAAAATCGTAAAGCGGTTCACAGAATACATCTACCTACCAATTTTCAACAATGTAATCCTAATAAGGGTTCCGTTTTTTTTCCATTAGGCTAGGGAACCCTAAAAAAGTTTGTTTACATATATTTTGATTTGACGTTGCTTCAAAAATTGCACATACCATATCCATATAGCTATCTTCGCATAAAAACTCAATCTGCTTACAAGGGCAGCATTATTATGTAGGCTGTGGCATTACTGCCGCCACGCGTGTTGTCTCTGATTGTTCAATACGCCACATGCAGAATAATGCAGATGATTAGGTGGTTTCTTGCGTTCGGTTCGGTTTACAGCATTCCCACACAGGTGTTAGGGCCAATTTATATCGCATTATGATGATAACTCAATCAGAATAACGTTGGGAGTCGCGAAGAAATATTTACCTACAAAATAATGGGTTGAGAAGATTTTTAGAATAGCACCTTTGAAAATTAAAAGTTGATCATTATTCGAAATCAGTCATAAAAACTTTTATACAAGTTTTAAATTAGTATAAAAAGCTTTCACAAACATTCTAGCTTTAACACGATTGCATCATATTACAGTATTATTTTAACTGAACTATAATTTAGTCATCAAAAAGCTTTTTATGAAATGGATCCTGATAAAAAGCATATTAAATTAGAAATGACAGGTTATGCAGCAACTCAAACTTTAATGGAGTTAAGACAAAACTGAATATAGTCCGCCATTTTTAATGTGAACAACAAAAAGGTTTTTATTCGAAACAATTGTAGCTTGTGTCTTTTTTACGATATGAACACGTGATGTAATTTATCTTATTTTTAAAATTTATCGTTTTTACGAGTATTTGACATTAAATATCTGTCATCATCTGTCTGTCTGTTATGATTTATGAATCCTAAATTTTCATCGTTTTTAAGCCTACCCATTGTAATGGTATTACTGTCAAGTAATCCAGAAAAATTACCTATTTGATTAATTAAAATTCCACTAATAAAGACATATATTTTTTAATTCATTTCTAATAGTTCTTATCTCTACACCACTTCACAGTGGACATAACTTATGGAAATACGTTCCATTACGCTTGATTTAAATGTTAACGCTGCCCTGCCCCAAGCAATTTGTCCAATAAGGGCCAGCGTAGAATAATGTGCAGATTTTAATACGTAAATAGTGGCATGTCGGAAAGGGTCGTTACCTATTTAGTTCTTGTTATTAAACCGTGACTTGGGACTTGGTGGATTTAAAAAAGTTGTGTCGACACACTGATTGCACCTTATGAGACAGATGACAGATGTATGCGCATGCGCATACGTAAAGTGGTGGCCAGATAATTAAGGACACTAGTCGATTTTCATGCAAGCACACAATAGCGTTAAAATACATTCTAATTATTTATTTACTAGCGGCCGCCCGCGACTTCGTATGCGTGGAAAGGTTTTTTGCTATCCCTCGGGAAATATACTTTTTTCGAGATGAAATATACCCTATGTCGTTTTCTGTAGCCCTGACAACGTGTATGCAAAATTTCATGATGATCGGTTCAGTAGTTAGGACGTGAAGGCGTAACAAACAAACAAACAAACTGACTTTCGCATTTATAATATTAGTAAGTAAGGAAGTAAGGATAGTTAAACACCGTTTGCGTTACTAACCAACTCAAGCACATACATCCGAGGTTACTTTGAAGCCTTGGTTCTCCACCAAGGATTGGCCTAGCTGTGATCTGATTATGGCCATCCAGGGAGTGAATGAAGGAGATTCAGATCGCTATACACACCCAACTGATCTGATCAACATTCTAAGAGATATAAGAATATGTTAAAAATTACTGCGAAATCAGCATAAACTTTTCAGGATTACCATACAATCTAAAAACTCTGATCCTTATATCTCTTAGAAGGCTGATCAGATCAGTTGGGTATGTGCTCGTATTAGTGATCTGCATGTCCTCCATTCACTTCCTGGATGGCTATCATCAGACAAAGGCGCAAACGGTCTCTAACTATGAATAAATAATTAGAATTTATTAACGCTATTATGAATATTATGGTTGTTGAAATAAACAAAAAAGCATGTTCGGATTGGTAAATATAATTATTATCCTTTAAATCTCTTTCGAGGTTTAAAACTAAATTAAGAAAATATTTTCACACAGTGTGTAGCTAAACAGTTTTACAGTCAAGATTACTACATATATTTAACAGTATGTAATCACAAAATGTATTAGATAGGTATCTCTTTTAAAATATTTTCATAACATTACCGAGCAATATAATATTTATCTTTGTTCAGAATTACACAATATTATTATTAATTAACAGTATTAATTAATATTTGATTACTTCAAATTTCATCAAATAAGGGTCGTACGATTGAATGTAATACAGCACGAATGCGCACACTCTACATTTTAAATTAAATCAGCACATCAACAGTCAACATCCAGTCTCGCACGTGTCATGTTTTATTTTAACTTGTACGTAAGCAGTTCTATTATAGTACAGTAGCCAGTAGAACATTTAAATCACCAAAAAGGTTACCGTTTGCCGTTGTGATATAGTCATTTATTACGAAATTATAGATACTTTTACCCAGGTTTTACAGACCGCAACCCGCCGTAACCTATATTTGTATATATCCAAAAATGATATATTTTTATTTTTCGAAGTTTACCACATAGTTTAGCTATTGTCGTGATCTACAGCTTGGTTTGATTGCCACAGACAAAAGTAAGATTATAAAAAGTAGCCATACACAGATTTAAGACCTGATGAAAATGGTTGGACTTCATCTGGTCTTAAATCTGTGTATGATCACTTTCCATAGTCTTACTATTATCAGTGGCAATCTTACAAAGCTGTAGAACACGACAATAGCTAATCTATGTGGTAAACCTTGAAAAATAAAAAAATATATTTTTTGGAGATATACAGGGTCACTGGAAATATGACGTATTCCTGCTAAATGGTTATAGATAAGGTCAAAACAAATATTTTTTGTTATATTACTTTTTCTCAAAAAGTTCATAGTTTTTGAGTAAATTGAAATTAAGTAATTTTTTACCAAAAGTACGTTTTCAGATACAAAAAATTAATATAAAAGATAATTTTTTAGAAAAGGCAGCAAATAAATTTAAAAAAAACCTAGTAACTAAGCGTGCATAATATTTTAAAAACATCACCATCTATTCAGCTTTCAGTTGAGGTATAAAACTTAATAATAACTTAAATAAAAAATGAGAAATTAAGACTTAAGTGAATTGCAGTCCCATTTCATGTAGCAAAAATTTCCTACTTCGAGCGCTTTGAAGGCGGCCGTATTATCCTACTTATATCTTAAATGTGAAAATTTGCTTGTTTGGATGATTGTTAATCGATCATGCAAAACGGCTGAACGGATTTGGATGAAATATGGCACACAGATAGTCTAAAAGCCGGATTAAAACATAGGAGGATACTATTATCTTGGTTAAAGGTTCCCTAGGGATTTTCTCAAATGTAAATGCCGATGAAGTCGCGAGCAGAAGCTAGTTTGCCATAAATGGTCATGCAATTACTAAAAATAATAATAAGAGTTTTGGGACAGGATTATTTACCGCCGATGAGTCAAAATTTTTACGGACGGCATCAAAAATATCAGCCTTTTTTAAAGCCTTTATGCCAGGCCTTCCTTTTGGCTTGTGAATGGATAGAGCGGACGGGCCGTAACCCACCACATGGGCCTAATGTGGATTTGTCGGTGTTAACACAATGTACCTTACATAGAGCCGTTGGTCCTGGCTACATTTACAGACCTTATCATTTATCATTATCAGTTATTAGTATCATTAGTCATTACATCGATATAAGTTACGGCGGGTTGCCGTATCTGTAAAACTTGGGTTAAAGTATCTATAATTTCGTAATAAATAACTATATCACAACGGCAAACGGTAACCTTTATGGTGATTTAAATGTTCTACGGGCTACTGTACTATAACCTACACGTGTTAAATATTCCATTTACAAAAGTTCATAACTAATTAAATGTTATGAGTCGGCACGGCCGTTGTGTTCCGTGTCAAATGACTCGAAACAATACCTTAAATGCTGCTGGTTGGTACAGACAACGGCAAGTCAGACTATACATGTTGATTTTAAGATCGTCTTTATGTCCTACGTAATATTTTTTTTCACAGTTCAACTGTTCTTGATGTGCTGTCGTGTGTACATGCAGAACAAAACATCTCTGAATTACACAGACGAGCTATAAACAAATAGATTGACTTATTGAGTGTTAGTCATATTTTTCATCACAATCTGTAATAATCATAAGCATTTCAAAAAGTAAAACTAAAAATTGCACAATCTAAGAAATCTCGAGATTTCTGTTTCGATTGGAAACTTTGTTGAAATTGATTTGGAAAATTCTGATTTCATTTAGAACTATAAAAATAAAGAGACCGCCTGCGGCTTGCATTTTAGGTTTTTTTTGTATAGAAATCTTTTAACTTGTCAATTTTTCAAAACATTGGGATGATACTTTTATTTATAACCTTCCTATTAACTTAATCCTTCAGTAAAATCGATTTGATTGTGAGAAGTAATTATCCTTACTAATATTATAAATGCGAAAGTCCGTTTGTTTGTTTGTTTGTTTATTTGTTTGTTTGTTTGTTACGCCTTCACGTCCTAGCTAGTGAACCGATCATCATGAAATTTTGCATACACGTTGTCAGGGGTATAGAGAAGGACATAGGGTACCTTTCATCCCGAAAAAAGTATTGTTCCCGAGGGATAACAAAAAAACTTTCCACGCAGACGAAGTCGCGGGCGGCCGCTAGTAAATTAATATTTTAAAATTAACTATCTACACCGGAACAATAACGAATATTATATAACAAAGCAATGATACAAATCAAAATTTACTGAGTTGCTTTTTAAAAGCAGAGCGGGCAAGTCATTGCACTCTGTAGCCTACTGAAATTTCGCAACAGATTTAAGACTGCTCACAGACAGTAGCTAGCTGTGTTTTGAATGGACACAGTAGTTAGCTGACTGTGTTGTAAATGGACTTTACAACTACATCTGTGGGAATATTGAGACCTTTTAAAGACCTCGAACTTGTCGCTTTACGCTTGTCGGTAAAATCGACAAATCTATTATGACAGTTTCGGGTATTTATATATCTACTAGTATTTATCTGTCGTTATGTTGGTAATGTGAAAAATTAAATTATTGATCGTCAGTATACCAACTACAGTTGCAGCAATATTTTTTTAAATAATATTGCGAAATACCCTATTTCACTTAGGGACAAAGAACTAGCCTTATTAAGAATCAGAATTAATTAGGATATAGCTTGCCAGGATGTTTTGACATTCTTGCGTAATATTTCAACACAGACCATTAAATAGTGTATTTCAATGTCGTTTCAATGACGTGAACACTTTGCCAATGTGCCAAGCTAATTCTTTCTTTACTTTTGCATATTATTTGCAGTCGTACTTTTTGATTTATCAAAAAGATTAACTTTTTTTCGATGTGGTTTCAGTGTTCTTTAGTATTATTTTCAGAAACGGATCTTGCTTTGTATTGTTATACTTGAGATATTGTAGTTCTTATTTAGTTTTTTTTTTTCTAAAAAAAGTTTTACCCACTTATTAATAAACGAAGATTACGTTTATACCTAGTTTAACCAAATGTTTGCTTAGGAATATGAAGCTTTGTGACGTCAAACGTAAGGAGTAATATTGCAAAGACAAATTTTTGGTTGAACCAGGTCACAGAATAGATATAAGTACTACCGTATAGAAAGGACACTCTCCGTCCCGCCCCAGAATCAATTACCTCACCCCACCGGCGCCCACCGCGCGAGTTCCGTGTGCTGATCCGTGTGCTCATTCAATAGCTCGCACACAGTTGCGCGTGTGCAAAAACGTCACTGTGTAGCGTCTGAGCGATCTATTCCTATCGAATACCAAAAACTAATACCAAATGGTATTTGTTTATTGCCGTTATAAAATTCTATTCCCAACGAGTCCCAATTCTTAAATATTGAAAAGAAGCTCAAAATCTATTCCCAACGAATACCAAAACATAACATTTGGTACAGTCACCGAAACAATTTATTTTGCGTTTTAATAATTTAATATTATGATCATCATAATACAATCCTAAATTCACTTCATTCCGGCATTTTTACTCACGACACGAGTAGCTTAAGTGTATCACTTGCTAATTTTTTTTTCTTACGAAAAAAGGTGAGTTTGCTTTATAGTTTCAAAATCCAAGCGCCGTGTGCAAACGAATTTTTTTATTGATTGTTGGAATAAACGCTAAGACTAATGAAATAAGGACTGTTTTTTTAAATATTTTTGTTCTTGCATAAATTATTATTATTTCTATTAAACTGGTCAATTCTAAGGGATATTGTTATCTATTCCTTAGTACTTTTCTGTGTGTGGTGGCGTGCGCGCAATAACTTGAAACAAAATTGAAAGTGTTATTTATTCAGTGAGTACTTATTAATTTGTAATTTTATATTGTTATAAAATTACAAATTAATAAATATAATACATATAATTAATAATACATAGGAATACTAAAAGACTGATAAAAGACTTATCAGTCTTTTAGTATTCCTATGTTTATATTCAATATGATTGATGTGTATTTATATAATTTATTACTTAGTCGAATTTTTAAAAGATAACAATTAAAGTCACGTGTTTATTAAAGTCCAAGTACAAATCCCCGTTTTAGTTTATGCGTTTATTTTTTTACAAATGTCTGATAAAGAAGCTGTTACTCTGCCTCCCACAATTTCAGAAAACATAGGAGGATTGACTTTTACTAAAAGAAATAGTGGCTTAGTGCTGTTGAGAGCTAACCAGCTCTATATACTATAAGGTAGTTTGTTGTATACTAGTAACCACCAGTATTCAAAAAACTTTTTTTTGTAAATAAGTATATAATAGTCGATTGTTTGTGATATTCTTTAATTGTTACATTTTGATGAAAGTAAAAAATATAGATATGTAGGTACTTAATTAGTTAAGTATCTCTTTTAATTTAATAATGAACCAAACGTTTTCATACTACAATTTAATATGTTTGGAGAGACAGATTTTTATTAATAAACACTACTCAAAATCACATTTAAAATCATTTTTATTACTGACTGTACCTCATAGCATTTAACTTGTTTTAGGATTCGTTTATGAGTGGTACTCGTTGGGAATAGAATTTTATAACTGCAATAAACAAATACCATTTGGTATTAGTTTTTGGTACTCGATAGGAATAGATGGTCTGTGCAATAGGTAGTTGAAACGCGACGCTTGTATGGAGTGCCCGGGGTGTGACTTCTTTGTTTATTAATAAGGCCTTAGTCTAGTACGCCTAAACTAGAGTTAACTGTTATACTTAAATAAAGGTCAGAATTTGTTCCCAAGCTTCTGTCTCAAGCAAGTAGCAAATTTGACACTGCGCTATAACCGGTCGGTGTGATGTTTTTTCTAACGTATCGGATTTCGCGTGTCTCCGTTAAGTGCCCCTTTAGAGAGCAATATCCTGTAGGTTGGTAAATAAGAGTTTTCGAAAGTCTGTACTTTAACTTTACAGATACTCCTGAAAAACTTGTAACACCTTTTTGCTAAAAATAGTTACAATTTCCGTGAATAAATTAAATATTCCACTTTCAGAGGAACATCATATGATCGTAATCAATCGAAACAATAATAGCCTATTAACATATCAATATCAGTAAGATTAACATCGCAAACAAATAAATAAAGACGAGTTAGATATTATTAAAATCAAGCTTCGATTCCAAAATAAGTAGCTGAATCACTAGTTTCATCTGAAGGAAACCTACACCTACAATAGTTTTGTAAATGAAAATAAACTGTTTTCAATATAAAAGCGTTTTTATTTGATATACAGAACAGACAGATTAGGTACAGAGCACAGAACACAATAATAGCGCGGTTGCGTTCCATTACACTAACACCCTCCCTTGGGACGCAACCCCATTTTTGACACACAATAAAAATGCTTTTCAGCAGTAGTGCCTTTAGTTAAATTATCGGCAATCATTTCCTCACCTTTAACATAACAAAATTTTAACTTTAAATTACTAACAAGATCCTTGAGGAAATGGTAACGAATATCAATATGTTTAGATCTAGGTAAATAACAGTCATTATTGGACAATCTGATTGCACTCTGGTTATCACTGAAGACGACGAGTGGGTTGCTCTGCTGCTGTCCGAGCTCACCACGTAGTTGTTGGAGCCACAACGCCTCTTGAGCCGCCGACGACATCGACATGTACTCGGCTTCAGCAGTGGATAATGCGACAGTCTGCTGTTTGTGTGACCGCCACGATATAGCACCACCCTGTAACATAAAAATGTAACCAGTGCACGACTTACGATCGCGCACGTCGCTTGCCCAATCAGCATCACAATGTCCTGTGATGTAATCATTACCATCTTTGGTGTAAACTAACTTGAAATCTTTTGTACCCTGTAGGTATCTGAAAATTCTCTTCACTGCAGCCCAGTGTTCAGCAGTAGGATTCTTGTTATATCTGCTCAGTGTGTTCACTGCAAAAGATATATCAGGACGGGTACCTTGAGCCACATAGAGCAATGAGCCAATAGCTTGTTGATATGGACAATCGGTCAACTTTTTTCTTCCCCGTTTTCACTGAATTTCAGACCAACTTCAAATGGTGTTTTCACAGGCTTACAATCCGACATTCTGAACCTTGCTAATATTTCTTTTATATATTTTTCTTGGTCTATCATCACTTTGTCCCCATCTCTGGTAATGTGTAGACCCACACATTGGTTTGCCGGACCAATATCTTTCATTTCAAAATGTTCTTTTAATTTTTCTTTCAATAAAGTTTTCGTATTTTCTAGCGCAGTAAATATAATTAAATCATCAACCCAGATAGCTATGAATGTATTCTTTTCTGCATTATAGTAGACACAAGGATCTGTTTTTGACTGTTGCATTCCCAACTCTTGTAAAACAGAATTTAATTTTAAATTCCACAATCGACTTGCCTGCTTGAGACCGTATATAGATTTATGTAGCATGCATACCTGAGATCCTTGCTTATATTCTTCTGGCTGTTGCATGTAAATATTTTTATCTATTTCTCCTTGCAGAAAAGCTGATACAGCATCCATCTGATCTATTTGCAATCCGTATTTGGCTGCTAAAGCAAATAAGTAGCGAATAGTTGTGTACCTGACAACGGGTGAATATATTTCTTCATAGTCTGTGCCTCTTCTTTGTGCATAACCTTTTATCACGAGCCTCGCTTTATAACGGATAACATTTCCACTCTGATCTGATTTTGTTTTGAACACCCACTTGTAAGGAAGAGCCTTCTTACCCGGAGGCAGCTCTGTCAAAGTCCAAGTTTTATTTTTCATCAGGGAATTGTATTCCTCATCCATGGCTTTCTTCCATTCTATAGCTTGGGGTGATGAAAGTGCCTCCTCTACAGTCTGTGGATCAGTCAAATCAGTAAACAAACACAAAAGACCCTTTTTGCTAATCTGTGCATCATATTGTTTTTTCTTTAGCCGCGTTGACCTCACTGTTACATTACTACTATAGTCCTGTCTTATCGGATAAGGTGGATGATAACTGTCATCCAATTCTCCAGTGTCAGTGCCATACTCACTTGAGTCTTCACTATTACCTTCTTGTGTATCTGAGTCTTGACTGGACTTCACTTGGACAGGTGCAGAAGTGGGCGGCTCCTGAATGGGTATCCTCGGACTGACACTATTTGTACTCCCCGAGTTTTCATTATTTGGTGAGACAGAACTGGCAGTGATCGTGTAGCTGTCCTTGTCTGAAACACAAGTGTCACATGGTATGGCTACAATATTCTCATTATAATTTTCCATAAAAACAACATCTCTACTTTTGACAATCTTATGTGTATTAGGGTCCATTAAACGATATCCTTTGGAAGTTTCACAATAACCCACAAATAACATTTTCACTGATTTTTTATCCCACTTTTGGCGCTTTTCTTTTGGGACATGGACCATAGCTTCAGTGCCAAATATTTTCATATGTGATAAATTTGGTTTCTTACCTTTCCACATTTCATACGGAGTTTTACCTTGTAAGGACTTTGTCGGGGAACGGTTCACAACATACGCAGCAGTTGCCAATGCTTCAGCCCAATATTTCTTCTCCAGGTTAGCATAGAATAACATGCATCTTGCCCGTTCAACTAAAGTCCTATTCATTCTTTCGGCCAGACCGTTGTGCTGTGGAGTGTATGGAGTAGAGGTCTGATGAATTATACCATGGTTAGATAAAAACTTTTCAAAATTATAGTTGCAGTATTCTTTACCATTATCTGACCTAATCTTTTTAATTTTATGATTCAATTCATTCTCTACTTTTAACTTAAAATCTTTAAATGTTTCTAAAATATTTAACTTATCTTTGAGAAAATATACATGGACCATTCTTGTGAAGTCGTCTATGAAAGTAATAAAGTATTTCATACCTCCAAACGATGAGTTTTCCATTGGGCCACACAGGTCTGAATGTATTAATTCAAGTGGTCTTGATGCCCTGGAACCAACATTACTGAATGGCAACCTTGCTTGCCTACCTTCCATGCAATGAGTGCAGATGACATTACTTTTATCCTGAGTCAGAGTCACACCCTCGGTGCAAACAGGCAACTTCTTCACGTCTGAAATATTCAAATGGCCCATTCGCAGATGCCACAGGTAGGAGCTGCCGCAACTCGGAGAACTTGAGGTAAAGTGAGCCACTTCCTTACTAGAATCCATTATGTATAAATTGTTGTTCAAAGTTGCTGTACATAAAATCTCACCTTTACCATTTTGGACTTCACACCCCTTCTTATTAAATATAACTTTATGGCCATTTTTCACAATAGTGCTTACTGAAAGTAAATTTGCAGCTAATCCTGGTACAAACAAAACATTTTTGACTTGTATCTTATTTTCTTGATTTATCTGAATGTCCACACAACCGACTCCTTTCACAGCTAATGGCTCTCTGTTAGCTACTGTAATATTCTTTACTGATGGCTTAGTGACATTATACATCCAATCATTCCTGCTTGTCATGTGCATGGATGCACCGGAGTCAATGAACCATTTATCACTTATGTTTTCTCCAACAGTTGCTGAAAAGGCTGCTATAAAACCAGAACTTTCTTTGTTTTCTTTGCTCACCATTTGTTTCTTCGGTTGCTTACAATATTTAGCAAAATGCCCATTTTTGTTGCAATTGAAACATCTAGGTCCTTTTGGTTTTCCCGGCTGCAAATAATTTCTATTAGTTTTCTTAGAGTTTGTATAGAAAGCTGCTGACTTTGGTGTACTGATCTCTTGTATGAGTTTAGATTTAACTGCGTCAGCACTGATCTGAATGCCAGAACTCTCCAAGCCCATTATCATAGGTTTGTATTCATCGGGTAAGCCGGCCAACATTAAAGTACCGAGCCACTCATCATTGACCTCGAAGCCAATATTTCTCAATTTGTGGGCAGTGTTCATTATCTTACTCACATAATCTTCAACACTGTTGCTTGATTCTAATGTGGTATTTATCAAATCTTTGAGTAAACCTACTCTTCTAGTCAAGCCATTATCATCAAATGCCCTTTGTAGACTCTCCCACACTTCTTTGGCAGTTTTACACTCTTGAACATGTACATAATTCTGTGGGTCCAACAACAAAATCAGCTTTGACTTCGCTTTGACGTCCTTAACAGCATCAACTGGTTTGTCATCAGGGCGTTCAACACAGCACCACAAGTCTTCATGCTCCAGATATGTTTTCATGCTAAATTTCCAGGTAGCGAAGTTTTCCCTCCCTACCAGCTTTTCCAAGCTGAACATATTTGAGCCCATCTTGCGTGATTCACCAGAAATATGTGCCCTTTGATGAATCGTAAACGTAGGTGAACAAACTCAGATTCAAATCGCAACGACAATTTTTACTGACTGAGTTTTTCCTTCTCTTCAATATTTCCACGGTTTCTGCTTACTCACAACAGAAAGAACTACGCTCTGCTACCATGAAGGAAACCTACACCTACAATAGTTTTATAAATGAAAATAAACTGTTTTCAATATAAAAGCGTTTTTATTTGATATACAGAACAGACAGATTAGGTACAGAGCACAGAACACAATAATAGCGCGGTTGCGTTCCATTACACTAACATCATCTCTTCAACAAAGCCTTTAGTTAAAGAAAATGCTATGTTCAAAATATTCCAGAACGAGTTCATAGTAACCAACCGCTTATAAATGTAGTTCAATAAGATCCAGAATGCCCAAGCCATTTATGGGTGGATTAGTGTTACGTTACACGGGAACTCATCAGGTACTCATTACTCACTCTCCGCTGAGTTTAGTAACCCTCTCACGACCTGATTAAACCCGTAATATAAAAAACACATTTTGATTAGGAAGCTTCGATCGTGGTAAGCAAAAAGAAGGGTTAATTCTGATCATACGAGAAGAGTTTGGTTAAAACTGGGAAAGGGTTTTGAACTTCTTCAATCAAAACAGAAGCGCGTCTTACTCTAAGAATCAAAACATACAAACTTAGAGTAAGACGCGCTTCTGTCCCAGAAAGAGAAGCCATACGAAGCTTTCCCCTCTGCCGAAGTACAAGCCCAAATGGGCATATGCAGTTGATAAAACCAGTTGCGCCCGGATTTCTTTCTAGACCGAGTCCAGTCGCGCATGTGAACGCTGCAGTGTTTAAAATGCCGAATTGATGAGTTTTTTACTGTTAAAAGAGGTCTGGAACATCAAAGTTTACAAAAAGTCGGTGTTACATTTCACATGAAAGTAATTTTTTGTCGTATTATTGCTATTTGTTTACATTTAAACATTAAATTCGTATATTTTATTCTTGAATAGTTGTCAAATTTATTCAGTGACATCGGGTCTGCTCGTCCATGGCTCCTCCGTACAAATTTCAGATCTGTCGCTAGATAAATCCGAGTTCTCGCCGATGAGCAACTTAGTGATGTTACCGTATCACAATGTTTGTCGATAAAGGATATGGCCTGGTCCTGCTCCAGATATTCTCATAAATGTGATATACCTAAAAATTCTTAAATATTTATTAATTCTTTTTAACTTCTGACAGACTCAATTTGGTCTTTGCAGTTTTGCACTGTTACATTCTGCGTCAAAGAGTAAAATAAAATCACAGCATAAATTAATTGGTTCTCTCACAGAATAAATAATCTTTTTGATACATCTTATATTATTATATAAAAATGAATGGAATAAGATCATTTATAATAGAAAAACGTCATAAAATGCTCTTAATACGTATATGAGACTTGACAATAAGACTGAGTGATCTTGAGTCCGTATTAACTTTTTTAAGACTATTTTAAGAACGATGACATGTCACAAAACTATTATAAGAGCCCTGTAAGCCTACCACTCTAATAACGTACGCATCCTGAGACTTTTTTGCTCCTTCCGGACCATCTGACCACCAAATCCTACCACCAGTGGTTGGTTGGAACTCCAATTTCTCAACTGACTATCCGTTATTAAATAACACCATCTTACTCCCATTTCACCACTGGTGTGGTGACCAAACCAAAAATATTATATTTATAAAATATTCAAATCTGACTGCGATATGATTATTTCCCAACTTCTGCTGACAAGGAGTTTCAGTTTTTTTTTATATATTTTTAATTACTTACGTTTCCAAAGTACCAGGATCATATAAATACGGAGAAGGTTAACTTCTATAATTTTCTGTGTCATTTTTATTTTATAATTAACTAGCAACGTGTCCTCGCTTCGCTTTGGTTCAAAATGAAATATTTTCAATCACTTGCATCTCCAAATTACCAGGATCACATAAATATGGAAAAGGTTAACTTATGGTGGTTAAATTATGATTTAATGAAATAGGCTTACATAGTTTTCAAAAGGTCATCCGTAGTCAGTTGAAACAAAAAAAAACCCCCACTTCATCAGTTTCATCATTGGTGATGAATTAGGGATAAATTGCTCCCAATTCACCTCCAGTGGTCAGATGAGAAATTCATTTCTCAACTGACCACTGGTGATGAGATTTAGTGGTCAGTTGGTCCAAAAGGTTTTTGCTTGTTGGGCTCTTTGTTGTTATTCACCCCATGTAAAATGTTTGAGTTTGTTACCTTTATTACTTTTTCCGTATCGATATTGCTGCAACGACAATTGAGCCCAGCCCTTTATGTCAAAAACGTGTCATATTTTGATGTGTGACTCATCCGTACACAAATTTTAGCTGTTTTGTTTTATTTTTTATGTGTTGGTGTCGTCTTTACAGTGTTGTTTTTGTATGTGAGTATGCGGCACTGCACTTGTGTGCACTTTCCCCCCCTGCAAAAAATGCCAGAAAAAATTGAATAGAGTAATAATCGCTAAGGCTGCTCCCTTCCGCGATGCTCTAAGCATACAAACTTACGAACGAAATACCAATGTGATACTCGTTCATACCAGTTAGTGACGCTCAAAACTTCTTTACAGATTGGATAAGACTTATTCCTTAGGATAAAATTATTAAACCTTTCGGGTTCCGTAGTAAAACAAGGAACCCTTATAAGATCTTTTCACAGCATCGTGGAGTCTACAGTTTTATTTGAACCGAATTTGATATATACTTCTGTAAGAAATCTAAATTTAACATAACAAAACATAATCATTATTTTTTGGTCTGTTATGTAATAAAAAGCCTAAACGAGTAAGTTGAACAAAATGAACATTTCAAGCGGTGGTAAATACGGACCAGTTGTGAAAAAGTTATCCAAATACTTAATTTCAATCAATAAGTCCGAAAATGTTGAAATCATAAATATTTTATCGTCGACACCAATATCCATCATCTTGTATCGATTATTCATAATTGCTAAACAGGAAATGCCCTCTTACCATACAAATCCGGGACAATCGTTTTCGTTTATAAACAACAAGAAATGTTCATATTTGCATTGCTCTCCATTTCCTTCCAATTTTTCAGACATTATAAGTATCATGAAAGACATAAAATCATCATCATATCAGCCTAGTAATAAGTAGATGTATGAAAATAATTGTAAAATGTGTAAAATTGGATGAATTGATTATCCGATAATAAATCCATAATGCTAATCAATAATTAAGTTTCAGAAAGAGACAATAAGTTTCGTTTCTGGATATTTTGAGTGCAATACCCTTGACAAAGTTTTCAACACTTTTCTTTTATCAGATTAAGTTACTACCTAATTAACTCGCTATTATTATTTAGAGGTTAATGCTTAAATATCATTTTTTTAATAAGACAATAAAAAAATAAAGTGACCAGTGTCATCGTCTCCCTGTCGTCCACAGTACAAGTGGCAGTGAACAATCGCGGCGTTTGTAAACAGTTGAATGTTTACACAGTGTGTGCGCCCGCGCAGGCGTGGCGGTAGGCGTACGCTCAAACAGCTCAAGTTAATACCTAAACTACAACTACTACTTTACGAATTATGTAGAGTCAGAACATTTTTGTTTACTCTGTGGGAGAGTGATCTACGTGGCTGAGATTTATATACTACGAAAAACGTTGCTACAACGCAATAAATCTTCTATAATACGTTATTTCGACGCAACGCGAATTTACCGCGACAGTCATGGTCATGCCCCGGGTTTACTTCATAACATCAACTATCAAAATGTCAAAACCATAAGTATAATCAACAATTTTATATTTCAAAGAATCAAAACTCATAATAACATAAAAATGGCTTATTTGTTCAACGGTCCACAATATTTGAATAAATCAATGTCTAAAATAATCAACAATCAATACAAATCAATGATAATTGGGGTGATGACTAATGAATAAAATAACGAAATACTAATTGAAATCGTAAACATATTAAACTTTTAGAGTAGTACCTCTTGGTTTTATATATTGCGTATTATTTGTTTTATGACCCTTCAAAGTTGGGTGGACAAGTCCATTTAAAAAGTATAAAATTTATTAAAATAAATAATACCTTTAATTAGTCCGTAAAATGTATAGCAAATTTGTCTAAGAAACTATTTTGATAAATACAATATTTAATATAGCTGCCGAACAAATTTCTTACGCGTTGCATACAAACTACTCAAGCGTGACGTCATAATTGAGTAGCCGTTGGTATGGAGCGTTTTTGGGTGAGTCCATTTGTGTGCATTTCAAACTGTGATATCTCGGGCAGTTTTCATGCTAGCGAAATAATTCTTTTACCAATGTTTTTTTTAGAGGTAATTTATATATCATAAAATAAAAAAATAGTCATCATGCCAATTAAGTAATATTGCAATTATATCTTCGATTGTCTATACCTGAATTATATGCAATTTTTATATGATAAAAGTCTATGATTTTGAGAGTTGTTGATAATCTAAATAAATTGTTGACATTTTGAACCGTTAATGTTTAAATTCCTTAAACGTTAATTGTTGAGTTGATTATATGGTGATCGATACATTTACTCTGGTATAATCAAAAGTCATTTGTACGAAAAAACGTGACAACAACAGTTTTTAACCAGCCCTCCTAGCATGACCACCGTACACGGTTTATATCGCGTATAGCGTTTCATCGATACTCAACTGTCAAAATCCACTCTCTTTTGACTGTTAAATGTGATTAATCGGTATATCATATCGCGTTTCAGTGGTCACTCTCGGCGGGCAGTTTTAAGTTTTCCTCGCCTTTTAGAGTAGGTAGATGTAGAGTTTTGCGATTAATGTGCGTGGCGTGGTATAATCTGCGGTTCTTGCTTCATATCCACATTATTCGTACTATGGAATAAATCCAACCAAAAAATCGTTTTGAAAATGATATTTAACAAAAGAGTATTGGTTAAAGTCAATAATAACGGTATTTGTCTAGAACAACACGTGCTTATCTGCTAAAAGTTAACATTTTACTGCTGAACAACTATCGTTTAACCATAATAACTGTCGGCATCTTTTGACGAAAGTGCGTTGGAGCTATTGTTATTTTTATATTGGTTAAAATAAAAAAAAATGAATGCATTTGCACACGCGGTTCCCTTTCGTTACCCGTACCCGTACTTTTTTTTGTTTTCTCTTGGTGTTGGATTTGTGTTATTGTTAGTCAATAATGAAATTATGAATACTTTTGTAAGATAAAGTATTGGCATGGCCTTCGTTTATATCCTTACTTAATATTATAAATGCGAAAGTCCGTTTGTTTGTTTGTTACGCCTTCACGTCTTATCACTACTCAACCGATCATCGTGATATTTTGCGTACACGTTGTCATGGGTACAGAAAAAGACAAAGGGTACCTTTAAGCTCCAAAAAAGAACTGTTCCCGAGGGTAGAATAAAAACTGTCCACGCAGACGAAGTCGCGGACAGCCGCTAGTTTAACATTTGCGGCATAAGCTATGCATCTAATTTTTGTGATCGTTGGTTATATCCAATATATATGAAAGACGCGCGTCTGTCGCGCGTTAGCAACGCGTACGCCGCAATTAAAACGCCAAAATGTGAAAGCGTCCTAATTAGTGTTTAATAGTTTCCTGTTATGGTTTCATGGCGTTATATCTAGGTCCAGGTAAATATCTCCTATACTCGTTAATTCTTTATAACACCATTGCTGTCAAGTGTTGTATTTTTTATAGTTTTACTTTATTACTCTTTGATATTATCTTTTTTGTCTTGTAATTTCTCTCATAAAAAAGAACATAAGAAAAAATATTGTTGTTTTCCATCACTAGTAAAATATTCAAAACGGCAACAAAGAGACTTAATTTTTAGACCCTTGGTAAAAGTCTATGTCATTAATATTCCTAGCAAAGCACAATAAAACTAATTTAATTATTTATGTACAAAGAAAATAATTCCTACAATATCTCTGTAGATTTTCCTCAAACATGTTACTAAATTAAGTCGAACTTGAAAACCTTGAAGCGTGTGTGACCCAAAACTAATATATTGTTATAAATCACATATCGGTACAGTAGGTACATTAATGTGACTTTAATGTCAGCTCACACCTGTTTACTTTTATGTAATCATATTTTTTCCATATCAAGTGCTCAAAGTAAATACTAGCAAGGTTCTATGTTGATTTTTTATAGATTAGCTGAAGATACCGGGGTAGAGTCAACACAATGTCAACCGCGACCGTATCGTAAGTTCAATACTCTTTAAATCGAGTCAATATTTATTGTAAATTACTGGAAAATGATAGAATTGGGAATATTATTAAATGTATAACTCGTATGTTTGAATGATTATGTAATGAATGGATCGCTTCGTCGGTGTCGTCCTAAAAATACAGGGTTATTTGTAAAACACCAACAACCTCGCAGGAGTAGATTAATAACATCATATACAACAACATTTTATATACGACTTTTCCAAAAACTGTCAAAAAAATCGACTTTTCATACAAAACTCGATCAGCTGTTCGGACATTTTGTGTGGAGAGTTGAATTATTTTTATCTGTTTTCAGAAAAGTCGTAGAACAAATGTTGTTGGTTATGATGATAGTTTACTCCTGCGAGGTTATTAGTGTTTTACAAAATAACCCTGTATACTTAGGTACCTTATTGTGTATTATGGAAAGGATACTCTATTATTTATTTTTTAGAATAAATTCTGAAAAAATATCAGCTGTTTATAAAAGTTCACTCCAAAATGCAAATAAGTTTTATGTAAATTATATATCATAGTCAAAAATCTATCTTCTAAATCTATCTATTCTTTGAGCTCTATCCAAGAACTTTGAAAAATCTCTCTTTATGGGTAAAGCTTTTGCTAAGACCTCAAGCGAGCTTTTCTCAGGCAAGCTTTTAAGCGAAGAAGGTTTAAACAAAGTTGTATGGATTCACAAGGGAATCACTTCATTCTGCTCCAAAGAAAGTATCCAAACTGGTACAATGCAATGGAGACGCATCTGATGCAAATGTAACGACACTCTACATACCAACAGTGCAATGCCACCAAAGAGTGTGCAGTTTTGAGAGATTATTTTTTTATAAAAGCAACATCTAAGTTACAGTCTTCAATTTTACTTTTAATTAGGCTTCTGTTAAAAAAAAATTAAAATGTGTTACCAAAGGGTAATACTTTTTATTTTTTTTTATTTTTTTTTTAATATTAATTTTCAAATTTATTATCAACTTTCATACAATATTTAATAATTAAACAATCTAGGCACCTGTCTCATGCGCACTCTTAGGGTCAATGGAAGCTTTGCCCATGGTTGAACATCTACTTTACCCATGGAATTGGCACGTAAACACTCTGAATCCTAGGTCATGCCATGCAATCACTTTTCATGCCACTAAGTACCACAAACACTACACTACTACACGACAATTGATTTTACACTTACTTTTACTTGTGTGGAAATTATGTTTAGTGTAATAAAAAATATTTATAAGTTAGTTAGTGATTATTTGATTCATATTAATATTAATGTTGGCTATTCTCGCCTGAAACACAGGTTTTTTCTAGTTTAGGCAAATGTTATTATTATTATACTTAAGTAAACTTTGTAATTGATTGTATAAAACTGTATTTTTGAAAATTATTCTATTCTACTACTGATCCAATCTTCATCTGGAGGTTCTACGTAGATTATTGCAGCACAAAGGTATATTTTTAGGTATTTTTTTGTCGTAGATTTCTTTTCATTTCACATTTCAAATTTGTCTTCTTGCGTTTTTCTCCGTATTATTTTTGTGCGCACTCTTTGGGTGCTCACTCTTAAGAATCACGTGTATTAGACTTCCAGCCATGACAGTTTAAAAAATTCTGTTATTTTCACACAAAACATCACTTATTAGCAAAGTATAATAATAAAATTTCAAGAAAAACCAACATTCTCAGAGCATGCCCTTATGAAAATCTTGTAATGTGTCTTTAAAATTGTTGATAAATAAAATCTAAAGTAGTCAAAACCTTTAAACTCTAATATGAATATTAATACTTAACCCACCAACTTGATTGCGTGTCTGCTGATACTACACGTCACTAGCAACCGAAAGTTATCAGTGTTAATACTCATTGAAATGAAGTACCATTTAAGAGCACGCGTACTCTTTGGTAGTGCGTACTCGTAGGTGACTTTACCCTAAATATCTATAATGCTGAACCAAATTATGTTTATTTTACGACATTATTTTTATACCTTTCTGGTCTTTTTTCAGTTGATGATTATAATTTTGTGTAGTGTAAATAAAATTGAGTAATCTTAGTGTCAATTTACGCAACCATTGTTAATGCAATTGACAATACTTTATAATTAATGTGTTACCTAAAATAAGTTCAAAAGACCAGATTATGTTGTGGGTGAGTATCTAATCTAAAACTTTATTTGATAGAATTTCCATAAGTTTTTTACGTTTTGGTTACTATATGTGAGCACAAACATTTACAAATCACTTTAAAATATGTACATTTAAATCGAACTACGCAATTCGGAATGTTACCATTTGTTGAATCACCGAACACGGCATTTGAATAAGCAAAATTCGTTTCAGTGCTTTTTACACGCGAACATGAAATAAGCCATCGACAGCATTACATCGACCTCGTGGAATTTACAGATATAATAAAGTAGATACGTGATAGAAAAAAAAGGAGTCACCTGGGTAGGTCGGTGTATCCTAGCTGCCGTCGACAAAGCGAGCCCACGCGCTAATGTATTCAACTCAGCGATTGATGAAGTATAAAATTTCTTAGTACCGTCTCACTCACAATGGAATTATGATAATTTATCGGTTGGCTTGTGCCGGCGAGTGTGTGGGAACGCGCTCGGCACGGGCTTTCCCACGACACGGGCCCGCGGCTCCAAACGTCTTAATAGAAACAGCCACAAGTGACACTTACGTCTTTTTTCCCGCGCGCTGGAATACACCATCGCTTGAAGAACGGCGTAAGTGTCGATCGGAGTAAGTAACGGGTCTTCGAGCGTTGCATGAAGAGTCTTTAATCGACTTAAGTCCTTTCGGCGTCTGGGTGGATGAGACAGAATTGGAGTAAGTAGCGTCACGGCGGTTTCGACCGCACAATAGGTCGGTGTCGACTCGGCTAGCGGTGCTGGGAACCACTCACACCTTTGCAAGGTGATAGTCGTGTTATTGTTTTGACTGACTAATTAGGATGGATGTTTTTATTTTAAGATGGATTATGTTATGAAAATCGCTCATGGCATTTTGCAGTAGATAAGCAGTTTACAATAATGGTTAGTGCACGCATTAAATGTTATCGGATATAATCAGCATACAAAATAGAATTCGTAATAAACAAATTTTAATAAGGTCGAGCGACAGATCTTTGCTATAGGTAATTACGAGTAGGATAAACATGGCAGTAGGACTTAAATATTTAAATGCAATTACTTCTGATTTAGAGAATCAAAACGATATTTTCGTGTGATCAAAAGTAAGGATGAGGTAGGTATGCCTGTTTTTATAAAAAAAAGGATTAATATTGTATTATTACAAAAATGTGTCAAATAAATGAAATTGAAAATTATTGAATATTTATTGCACAAAGGTACCTATAGCCTTGAATTCTAAAATAAGTAAACTTATGTATCAGAATAAAGCCATCTTCTAAAAGTTTTTCTAATATTGGTATTTCTATATATCTGTAGCGAAATTTAAAAAAAAAATACTGTATTTCCTCCTTCGCGACGCTGCATTTTCATTTAGGATACGCACGTAAAAAAATACAGCTAAACACTTTTCAGTTCGGCACCTCGGTAAGCCAATCGCGACACCGCCTCGTGTCGAGAGCCGAGCTACGAAGCTTAGGGTTGCCTCCTACGCCTATGGATTTAAATCAATTAAACGGAAAATTTGTTACACTTACAAAAGTAAACAAGTACTTATTGCTTTCCGAGATTTGAAGAGTAAATACGAGTAAATCGTTATTACAATTAGTGAAAAGTAGTTTTTTTTTAACATGAAAACTTGCTTTTAGAAGTTATTTTTACTGTTAGTAGAAAAAGAAAAAAAATACAGATTACCATGATAAATAAACAATATAAAAATGTCTTTCTAGAAAACTATTTAAAAACAATTTGTTCCAGTGAGATTTCAATTAAATATCGCAGAATATTTTTTATTCTTCTTTTAAAAAGTATTTTATAAAGGCATAAAAGAAAGTAAAGATTTAATAATGCCCCGCCACGAGTCTTCCCAACAAAGCACGGTGACGTCACACGCTTGGGGGCCATCTTTGGAGGGAGCGCGTGGGAACGCGTGCCAACCAGGTGCCATCAGCTGGCCCCTCGATGCAAACAGCTGGTCTGCAAACGTGGTGCAATATTTAATAAGAGAGTAGTACAAAAGTAATGATTAGAGACAGCTGTTGAAAAAAACGATAAATTATATGATATCGTAAATGTCACGTAGGTTCTCGTATTTATGTTACTGGCCGATTTTTGCTTAGGTAAGAACATCGTTAGGTGTACATAACAGTGGATCTAAATAATATGAGTGTAAAATAAATACGCAGAATTTTAATGATTTTGAAGTCGATTTTCATTCAAATGAGGTAACTTTGAAGCCTTGTTTCTCCGCCAAGGATAAACCGAGCCATGACCTGATGATGGCGCTCTAGGAAGTGAATGGAGGAGATCCATATCGCTTTAAAGACCCAACTGGTCTGATCGGCATTCTAAGAGATGTAAGGAATGCATTTACAAAACCGCGAAAAATGCATAAAATTTTATGCAAATCCTGAAACTGCAAACTCTGATCCTTATACCTCTTAGAATGCTGATCAGATCAGTTGGATCTCTAATATAGAATAAATAAGTGGCCACCACTATATCTATATACACAATTGTTTTTCAAAACCTATAATATGTCAAAATTTAACAATTAATTGTAAATTAATTATTTAGTTAAAAGACAATTCACACTTAATGCAATTAATGATAAATAACAAAGTACCTTTGAATACTTTTATGAAACAAGAGTTTAAAATAAATGCCCAGTTATAGTAAAGCCAAATATTTTTTAGCATTTTTTATTCTTTGTAATATGTATTAAATAAAATAGTAACACATTTATTATTAAACGTTTTATATGTACCAGGTGACAGCCAGAGCGTCTTAAGAACAAAATAATAATTCTCTAACTTGAGAGCGCCACCCCTGTGTACGTTTATCACGGGCGTTTTGTCACAATCAGTAGGCACATAAAAACTGCGCGGTCGGCGGCGCGCGACCCATTCGCTCACAGACCGCCGCGCGCGCAACACCAATGATCCTGCCCGCCCGCGCCATGTCGCCGCACGGCGTTTACCACCCACCCGCGCACCCACATGATGAAGAACCCGTTTCCAGAACCTACCAGTACAGAAAAGTCATGAAACCCATGCTCGAAAGAAAAAGGCGAGCCCGCATCAACCGATGTCTCGACGAACTCAAAGATCTTATGGTCACCGCTCTACAAGCAGAAGGCGAGAACGTCTCCAAGTTGGAAAAGGCTGACATATTAGAGCTGACAGTCCGACACCTCCACAGCCTCAAACGCCGAGGACAATTAGTGTTGAAACCCGAAATGTCGTATGCGGAGCGCTTCCGCGCAGGATTTACGCAGTGTGCTACGGAAGTGTCACAGTTTATTGCGAACGCTACGTTGGCAGCGAACGCGATGCAACGCCAAGGCCCAGTGGATCCTCAAGCTGGTGCGAGGCTTCTGCAGCATTTGAGTAATTGCATAAGGAGGTTGGAGAGTTCGCAAGTGCAGCCGCAGCCTCCCAATGGCGTGGCGAGGCCGACACCTTTGCAGCCTATCGCGCCTGCTCCTCCACCACAGCCGACAGGTCCACAACCACAAGTCATGCCACATCCACCAATGCAAAGGACATCGCTGGCAGAAAGAGGTGTCAAACGGGCAGCGGAACCGTTCGACGCCGAAGCGGCACTCGCCAAGCGTGCGTACGCGCCTCCTTCGCCGCCACACAGCCCCGCCTCCGAAAGCATCGACTCCGCCCAGCCGATGTGGCGGCCCTGGTGACCGCTGCTACCTGCATGATCTCGACCTCAACACACTAGAATCCGAACAAGATTTCTGATGCCACAAAATGTGACAGTGATATACAAACTTTTTTATCGGAAATTTGAATTAGGAAACCGTGTGACTTCGGTGCGATAACCACAGACATTGTTTTGTTTTCTTCGTTCCTAGAACCGATGTGTATTTAAACGTTGCATGAGTTTTACTCGTTTTGCTTGTTGAAGTTTGTTTTTTTTTCTAACTTAATAATAAAATAAGGTTTTTGTTTTAACGTAATCTGTTATTTGATATTCCTAACTTCAACGTCTTCCGCGTCGGTTGTTTAAAGCATTTACTATAAAAAGTTAAGAAGTACCATAGTGTAGTTAGTACCTAAGTTAACACTGTGATATACATTTTAGTAATCTTCGATGTTATAGGATTGTTACGTTACGTAGGTATCTATCGTAGATTAGAAGCTAAGATAGGACGCCCAAGCATTTCAGAAAAGTGAACAAAAATATTACATATAAATAATAAAATATTGACACTAAAGTTTGTTTTGCATTTTTAACATCCTTTTATATTACATTTAACAGCTTGCAACTATTTTCTCTTTAATCCTCACATTTTTTAAAAGTTTGCTAAAATTATATGAGATTAACACAAATAATATTTCCAGGTCTCATTTCCTTATTATAAGTTATGATCAAGTTTCATGGGAAGATGAGCACGCATACCGTGAAGGAAAGCGTGTCTTATAATGACCACATGAAGGTTTAATTTAATTCAATAGATAATAAAGGTAATAGAGCTGTGCTTGATGAAATATTCAAGAGAAATTCTTTGTATCATAACCTTGTTGACAGTTCTCACGTTGACTGTTGCCCGTAGGAGTCAATGGCCACTGGAATGTTGCCATTATAATTCTTTAACTTTGTTTTATTTAATACCTCTTTTAATTTCCGCACCTAACGTAGTAAAAAATACAGAGCGTGAATAGTGTTGCAAAGCCGTTACGAAAAAGCTTTTTAAGAAGGTTTTTGGGCAGTCTCTGTAGGTAAGTATTTGCAATTTTTTTTTATAAAAATAGATTGAAAGTTAAGGAGAGTCATTCTTACTTTAATACAGATAGTGATAAAAACAAACCTCTTCATCAATTCTTTGGTAAATCAATTAAGAAAGTTATATCAATCAACAAATAATAAATCATAATTGACGCTAATTAACATTGAACAGTTTGTTCGGAAACTGCAATATTGAAGCAGTTTATTGAAATACAATTGACGTTATCAAGGATAATTACTTTTAAAATCGAAAAACAATATTTTTTTTGTACTGAAGCAATTTCAGTGCAAAAGGCCAAGTTGAGGAATCAAAGAAATTTAAATCGTTTATTGAGCGAACCTTCGAGATGTTACAAAGATTAAAAATTGTCTCGTTTTTTAAGTTTTACATTTTTTGGTGAAAACCTACAAATTTTGCCGTTCCCCTACTGTGAACTGTGAAATTGCGGTATTTTTTTACTTTAAAATAGATAAAGAAATGAGATTGAAGATCCACTTTTCCGTACAAGCCATAACTCTAACAGAAAAAGACGTCAGGGAAAGAATATTCGGTATCTCTACCAAAAAACTCTTTGACTCTATTACTAAAAAAAGTTAATTGCTTAGCAGTAAACAACAATTTTAAGGGTCCTAAACATCTAAAAATAGTACTTTTAACAAATTATCGGTGTCCTTATTTTTTTTATTAAATAAAAATCGTTATAATAAATTAATACGGAAAAGTCATGGAGATACGAAAATAATATAACGGGTGTAACAAGACCCCAACGAAGGCGAAGTTTACGCATTCCGCCCATCATCAGGATCATTTTTGCCTTTTAGACTATACCTGGGAAACCAATAGCTACGAAGTTATTGAAGGACAAAGTAAAAATTTTTTTCAAATTTTTTATGATATATTTTTTTATTCGTTATTTCCTAATTTTGGTCCGAAGAAATATTATCAAAATTTTAAGTATTTCATAACAAACAATGGCTTTAGAACCTCATCACTCAAATGTATCTCATGAGCACGCACACAAACGTTGCCTTTCAACTCGGCCGCACGCAGCTGTGTAGCATACACTCGCAGGCGTGGTCTGTTGTACGCGTTACATTGCGTGGTAATGTATGCAATGCTTTTTTAACACCAAAAATTAAAAGCAATAATTTTGAATAGAAAAGGTCTTGATGATGGGCAGAATACGATAGACCTTGGCTTCGTTGGGGGTTTTGTTACACCCGGTATGTATTATAATTAATTGTGTAGTGGTAGTAAATTTAGGTACTAAAAATAATAAAGATAACATGCACAGTAAGGAACATCCTTAACATCATAATTACCAGACCTGAAACTGCTGAACCATTTTTTGTAGTAGTATTCAACAAAGCATCTTCCCCATTAACATTAAAAATCTTTCCTTGAGCACTAGCAGCATTCATTTTGTTATTAAGGTTCTGAACCTTTAAAGAAAAAAAATTGCAAAAGTATCTAATAAAAAATATTATAATTATAATTTTACCGCTATTACCAGAAAGTCAGCTGTCAAACAATATAATTACATTCCCGCCTAAGTTTAGCATTGCCAGTAATAGGTAAAACACGCAAAATTCATGCTTCAAAAAGGCCGCTAACTTTTCCGACTACTTACCTATTATTTTTTCAAATCAAATACCTGTTTTTGTCAATAACATTTATGTATGGGTGGGATACATAGCCGAAAAAAATGTGTCGTGGGGCATCTTATGGATGTCTTAAGTCCAGCAGTGAAAAACTTCAAGATACACATGTGATCAGTTTTTAAATAAGTAAGATTTATGAATTATATCAGCATATTTTTGGTTTTTAGAATATATTAAGTAATGAGTGCTTTGTTCTAAAACACAGGTTTTTTTTATTTTTGACATTGGTAATGGTAGACTGTTTGTTCTGCTATTCGTGCTTTATAATCCTTAAGAGTAATTAGTAAAACGTGAAAAAAGGAAATGACGCAACCTCCTTAAACTATAGTACCTCAGTTTTGTAAAGGTTAAGTAGAACTTAAATACTTACTGCGATAAAGTACAATCAGATTTTTATAAAATGCATAAGGCCAATTTCACAGGTTCAGTCCGGATAGCACATCTACTTTCTGGTTTAATTGAAAAAGGCAACAGAATTTGTATGATATTTTCAGTGGTGTGACTTGAAACCACCTTGATACCGTTTGAAACCTAAGCTGTGAAACTTGCCCTAATAATTTATATTTACAGAACTCCTTTATAACTAGTACTCCCATTGAAGACAAGCTACAAACAAAGTACGGAAAATAACACAAGTAAGATCAACTAGATCAAGTACATTTGCGTCTAAATAGAAGAAACGTTTCAATTAAATCTTTACAGAATGCTAATTAATTATGAAACAAGTCCTAGATAATTGGGAGGGTGATTAAATGCCTATAATGGCTATCTGTAGTGAGGCCACGCCTAAGGATTACTGGTCACGCTTTTTGCTGTGCTTGTCAGAAGCGGTAGCGGAAAAAAAAAACAATATTTGAAATTTTGTAAAAACCCATGAGACGGTTAAAATTGTTACTCTTAATTTATTGGTTGCTGCAGCGCCCCCTGGTGGTCTACCACCATGAAACATGTCTAAGAACACGCCTAAGGAATACTGGTCACGCTTTTTGCTGTGCTTGTCAGAAGCGGTAGCGGAAAAAGCAAACTTACAATTTTGTAAAAACCCACGACAGTTAAATTGTTACTGTTAATTTACTGGTTGCTGCAGTGCCCCTGGTGGTCTACCATCACGAAACATGTCTAAAAACATGCACTGAAATGAATCCTTTTGATTGCAAAAGACCGCATCGAAATCGGCCCTGTAGTTTCCGAGGAAAAAGGCAACAGACAAACATACAAACACACAACCTCTAACCCCAAACGCCCCCAACCGCCCCCGTTCCGTTCCGTCCGTCGTGGGTAATAAAAACTAACAACGTTACGCTAAAGATGTGCGATTGCTGGGAATAATTTCTTAGAGTAGGGAATATTCCCAATATAGCCGGAAATATTCCCACCCTAAGGCAATATTCCCAGCAACGACACATCTTTAGTTACGACGCACTTGTCTGCTTTTAAGTAGAACTCTTTGATAAAATGGGGTAAACAGCACTAAAGGTGGCCTAACACTTTTACGGACAGAATTATAATAGAACAGAATGTAATTATAATTTGATTTTGAACTAATTAATTCTAGAACAATACCTGAATTAATATTATACGCGCTGTAATCCTTAGAAGTGTTTTATTTCCAATGAATATTACGCACACTATGCGCGGAAGCCATAAAAATGTATAGTATATAGTAGTACTAAAGGTGTTAGTACATTTTTAAATCTACTAAACATAAATGTTCAGTCGGCCTTAGCGGTAACTGAAAACTACCATGCATTGATACCGTGTACCTGTTATTGAAAAAGCGCAATAAGTAATTCGTGTGATATTATACCTAATATACTGTTGACCTAATACCATTATATATTCTGTGATAATATTAAAAGTACTAAACTTATACTCAAATATGATGCAAGTAATACTAAACATTCCAACACCATAAAAGCTGAGCTTTAATGAACTCGAAGTCACCAAAATAGTTGAGTAGCAATATTATTATGACATCGATCTTTTAATATATTAAAGTACCTACCTATTGATAGTCTGTGTCTCGTACGTACACAGCATCCCATGATAAAAAAAAATGTGAAAATTATCTCGATCGCTATTTCTTATGATTTGCTATCTAATGATTTTAGAAACAATGGGTTATTAATTGGACGTTTCGTGTAACGGTGACTTATTACAGAAAAAACTATAAACTAACGATTGAAGTAAAAACAGGTAATCCTATTAACTATCTCTTAGAATTTTTAATAAAACTACTCTTATTTACTTCTTATGGACCGAGCGAGCACGAAGTGCGAACGAAGCGTCTCTGCTTCAGCTTGGGCAAAAATTCTTTCGTATGGCCGGCTTTTTGTTTTCCCCGTCGCATTTTTCAACCGATTCTCGTGAAATTTTGTGAGCAGGTTTGAACATGTTAACCTGGAAACCTTTCTAACAAGTAATAGTTCTTGTAGTAACGAAACGGCCAAGCCACATGTTTTGACTAAGGTGTAGAGTTTTTTAAATTAGGACTTGCAGAGTTAGGGCGCGTAGAGTTAGAAGCTTGGCTCTACATGAGGTCTGATAACTTTTTGACAGTGTGAGGTCTTGGCAACATTATTCATGAAAATTATTTTGGTGGGATTTTACTTCTTTTTGTAAGTAAATCCATAAACCGAAAAAAGCAAGGTGCGGTCAGAACTGTGGTCTAAAATCGTGTAAAATTCGATCACCATCGGTTGATGGTGATCTTGGATGAATTAACCACTGGATACGTAACGTAAGAAAAATGTATGAAATCACGATCAACCAATTTTTGCGGGGTGAGGGGGGATTACACTTGTCAAATAATGTCAATGTTATAGGGTGATTTAGCCGGTTTTCGGCCATAATTGCCGGCCAAATATTATGGATTGTGAAACTCATACATTAGTTTTCGGCCAGGCGGCCAAAACGCAAATGACCTCCCAAAAACGCATTTAGTTACCAGGCCATCAAATTAAAAAGTATCATACCGAATATTTTACGCGTTAAAGTCAAAATAACAGTACTAAAACTAATTTACCATACTCAGTAATAAAAACTATGTGTATCAAACCGTAAACAACATTGTAACTTATACCTTCCAAAAAAACTCACATGCACAATTTTTTTGCTACTTTTAACGACACACCTACCTTGTTCAATTTTGCACCCTTCTTCCCCACGACACTACCAAGGCGCACTACTGGTGGTGTCGTGGGTAATTTTGTTTGCCGTGGTAAACCACCTCGAATAACATACTTTACCAAGTTTATGTTTCGCCAATCTTTCATCACACTCGCCCTTGCTGACTGCTGGACACATTTCTAAAATATACAGTTGGTCTGTACTTAAATCATCACGGCTTTTCGTTATAATAATATCTGTGCAAACAATAGCTTACGGCAGTAAATGATTTGACTGGAAGACATTCAAAATTATTAAGTGCCTTCCCTATCGGACCACTAAAGTTTTTCGGCCCTGTAATACTACCGTCTAAATATTTAAAAAAACCGGCCAAGTGCGAGTCGGACTCGCGCACGAAGGGTTCCGTACCAAAAACAGCAAAAAATCACGTTTGTTGTATGAGAGCCTCCCTTAAATATTTTTTTTCTGTTTTTAGTATTTATAGTTCTAGCAGCAATAGAAATACATCATCTGTGTAAATTTCAACTGTCTACCTGCAGTCGTTATTAATAGCGAGCAAAAAACGGCAAAAAAATCACGTTAGTTGTATGGGAGCCCCCCTTAAATATTATTTTTTTTTCTGTTTTTAGTATTTGTTGTTATAGCGGCAACAGAAATACATCATCTGTGAAAATTTCAACTTTCTAGCTATCACGGTTCATGAGATACAGCCTGGTGACAGACAGACAGACAGACAGACGGACAGCGAAGTCTTAGTAATAGGGTCCCGTTTTTACCCTTTGGGTACGGAACCCGAAAAAGATGTCTTAAACTTCACTCATTTGCATGTAGTTGGCATATTAGCCATTGAAGAGGACGTTGCAGCTTGTTTTCAAGTAGTTTGATAATTCCGGCTCTATTACCAGTGTTAACAGCAGTTCCTCGCGTTAAATGACTTTCAAGACGAAAATTTACGGAAGTCAAACATGATTTTGAAAACGTTTTGTAAGAAAAATGTTGATTTTTGTTGATTATTATTGGCTTTTGTGTAAAAGTATTTCTTAATATAATAACTATAAAATGTCATATATTTTTAAAATTATCACTATAAATTATATTATAAAATTATCACAATCTCTTACTGATTCCCCGCATCTTCTATCACTAATAAATTTCAAAATTCCAAACAGAAACAGTAGACACATCTACAACCTTAGTGTTCCGTATTGTGCTACCAACTACAGAAAAAACTCGTTTTTTATGCGATCACCTGTTTCTTTTAATAAAATTGTTGATGTATCTGTGCTTGACATTTTTAACTCTAAACCGGAACAATTGTTTGAACCGGAACAAGATGTTTTGAGTAGGAACTGGTTTGATGTGGTTTCTTAAGATTTCCTCTTTTATTTTGTTAGCGATTTTTTTTTGTTGTTGTTTTCTAAGTATAATAGCATTTTTTTTAACTATGCCAAAATTGTTTCTTCCGATTCAAAAATGTATATCAAAATCTATACTTTGTGAATACGAATAAGCTTCTCGATGTTTATATGCGAAAACAAATTAAATGAGTATATTTGTATCATATTTAGTTATACTATTAGTTATAAATACTGTATGTTTTCCAATGAAAATAAAGTAAAATAAAATTTTGTTTAAAATTATACTATGAAAATATTAATATTTAGGAAGTTTTTCGAAAACGTCAGCTCCTGGGGGCAGTACGTCTCGTAATTTGTTTCTAATTATATTTTTTATACGTAATAAATAAGTGTATTGGCAACTTTTAATAACACCGCGAAAAAGAAATTTCACGAAAAATGTCTTTCATACATTCTTACATTTTCCGTAATGGCCGAAAACCAAAGGAGGCCTGCAAACCGGCTAAGTCACCCTACTTTGTTTACATACCAAATTTTATTTATTTTGCGAAAAATAGCTACTATAATAGGTTGATATTGTGCTAATGCGTGAAAAGAAACATTTCTTGATTGCCCGTTATTTTTTTTGCTGAACAATACGAAGCATTTTGCCCATTTTTGTACCAATGTTTCGCCACGAGCTCTACCATCACACTGACAACGCGATATCGTTTACTGAGGCTATCGGTCACAGTAAGTGGCAGAGGGGTAAAGGCAAATATGCCTGTCATTTCGCGTCCAGTGGTTGATTCGTCCAAGATGGTGATCGATACATCGGATACCAGCGTATACCAGCGTACTTGTACTGTTATTTATTTTATTCTGTGGTAGAACTAATTCATTTATGCTGTGGTATTATTTTATTCTTTAACGCAGAATTTGACAGTGCAAAGAACAAAATAGAGTCTGCGTTTTGTGCCTTGAAAGATGTAGTTTTGAAATGAACAGAATATCTTTTTCATTACTATTTTTTTCCATTACTTTAACAGTGATTTACTAAAGCTTAAAAATAATTACTAAATATTTAAAGATTTTTCAGACTCATATGTCTCATTTTTTCAGACCTCCAGCATCAAAATTTTGTGGAAATCGCATACAAACTTCCATGCCCTAGTTTAAGGGGTTAGGGGGTAAATGTTTCAAGTTTTATAATTTTTTTGCAGTTTGTGTACTAATACTAGCTTACATACCATATTTCAGATTTCTAGGACTTCAGGAAGAACACTAGGAAATTGGCGAGGGGTGAAATTATGGCGAAGGTAAGCCGCTCTACAAAAATGATGAAAAATGTAGTGATCTGCATAGTGGATCAGTGGGGTGGGATTTCCAAAAGGTAAGCCGATGGGAATCGGCTTGTATGGACCTTTCGCCACTGCTAGGAATTTTGATGATTTTCAGTAAGCTTTGACGAAATCGAGGTTTTTTAGATATCAATAAAATCCAAAGTTTAAGAGCTATGCAATTGAAACTTTATATATTTAGTAAATCTACTACAGACATCATATTCTGAGAATTTTGTGCTTCTGGTATAATCCAAAACCAATCCAAACCCATGTTATGATGGGGGGGGGGGGGGTTAAAGTCCAATTTATAAGTTTCAAACTTTATAAGTTTAATAAGTCCACTACTGAAATCACATTCCGAGAATTTTTTTTATCTAATATACTCCAAACCCAAGATATAAGGGTTCAAAAAAACGACGAAGCGCTTCGAGAAAAGGTAGGTAGTACCCTTGCGCTTCGCTTCCTCGTCTTGGCGGGAGCACTATTGCCCAAATAGTTTGCGAAACCCTGCTTTAGATTATCATAATATTATCTAGCAAGCAAAGAAGAACCGGCACTCGCTATAAAAAAATTATTAACTTGTATACGACTTTGATTATACGTATATAATCAAAGGTATACGATTGAATTTAGTCTTAAAATAAAGCCAATAATATTTGCTACATCGATCAAATTCTGTCTTATTTTCAGCGCATGAGTAAAAAAAATAATTATTTATGAATAATTTTTGATATAAAACACTACGGAATCAACGAGTCATTAAAAATGTTCCGTTATCGACATTCAATTTTCAAAGGGCAGAAAAGTCACTATGAAATGTAAAAACGTGTCTGCATAAACCATAATCTTAGACCATAATTAGTACGTTTAGTACGTAGTAGTCACGTAGTATAGTGCGTTTCATCAGTTATTAGTTTACCTATGGCGTTATGTTGGTACCCCGGAAATTTATGATTATTGCGATGGAATAGGGTTCAAAATTGAATAAATTTCCGGGGTACCAACATAACGCCATAGGTTATAAAATAAGAAAATAACCGATGAAACCAAAAAGCTTTGGATGAAGATTTTTGCGAAATTAAGAAAACGAAATGTCAGTTTGAGTTCCGATTTGGCATTGATCTGTCATTTGGTTGACAGATACAACAGACTAAAGCGCCGCTTACATAACATGCCGATCACAGACCATACAACAAATACTTGGTTATAAGGTCTGTGTATGCCGATCACAGGCAATACAACAAGTACTTTATGCCGATCTAGTGTCCGATTTAGGAAATTTCGGGTTGCCGACGAGAAGATATTGTATAATAAGGTAAACATTGGTTAAGATTGGAGATGAGAAACGAAAATAAAAAATTGTAAACAATTACCTTTTCATTATTTGTGTAAATTCACTGTTAAAATTGAACTTATACGGGTGGCAACTCTAAATTGGATTCCTAAATCGGACAATAGATTGGTATTTTTGCCGACCAGCACCAGCTACAGCCTTTTTGGGTTTCTCTTTGGTCTGCCTTCTAAATTCTAAATTTCTGTGACGTCCTTTTTGTAAAACAAATGTTTGATGTTGTCAATAAACTTGTTACGGAAAAGATCGTGTTTGTGAGTCTTCGTGCCCTATCCTCAACAGGTATAATATGTAATCGCAGCTTAAAGTGAATTTACACAAATAACGGAAAGGTCAACATTGTTTATTATTTTTATCTTCTATTCTCATCTCCAATCTTAAACAATATTTACCTTTCCGTTATTATTCACTTTTAAAATCGAACTTACATATTATACAATATTTTATTGTCAAGTAGGGGTGGTAACCCAAAATTGGTCCCTAAACCGGATGCTAGATCGAGATATGTAATTAACGCTTAAATAAAAAAAAATACAGTAGATTACGAATCTCAGATTAAAAATAAAAAAGTATACAACTACAGTATAAAAGGCCGGGTCTCCATTGTAGAATCAGAATCCAAATTAAATGATAAATACAAAGTATCACAAAATAGAAATTGTCAAAAATTATTATTTAATTAAAAATAAAAGTCAAAGAAAAGGTAAATGTCAAATAAAATTAGATTCCTAGAAATCTTGTGTTTCCAGGCAGAAAATTCACAGCTGTGTTTGAGTATTACACGCAAAGGCAGGGCGATCCTTTATGACTGTATATTCCAATTTCAAACTAAATTTGCGTTTTTCCAAATACGAAATCTAAAGAATGAAAGCATTATTATTAAGGTATGATTCCGATCTCGGCAGCAAGCAGCAGTGCTGCCGCAGCACTACTGGTCCCCATACATTCTCTACAGGTTTATATGAGATTTCATCCCGAGCTCGGCGGCAATGCAGCTCACAGCTGCCGCTGCAGTGGCAGCACTGCTGCGCGGCAGTGTCACCCTGCCGCCGCTGCAGACCAGTAGTGAGGTCAGAGCGTCAAGTACCGGTATAAAATTGAGTGAAATAAATGACTATACAACAGCGCACCACCACGAACAGCGTAACACTGCTGCCTTGCTCGGAATGGGCCTGGCAGGCAGCACTGCTGTTTGCTGCCGAGATCGGAATCATACCTTTAATGTAAATTTTGGTTTTAGGAAGCCAAATTCTAAAATTAGTGCCGTGTAGAGGAAAAACAAAGCAAAACAATTAGTTTTTTTGAAACGAAGACAATTTGTTCAAGCGGAATTCAAGCGGAAAGTTGCAGATGTAACAAATAAGTATACGCTTCATACTTATTTTTCACTTATATGTGTATAAGCAAGGAGTGCACTATAAAAGAAAAATTAAAAATGTTTTTAACTACAGTGAAAATAAGAAATGCTCAAATCGGTGCGCACTTTAACATGTTTTTTTCCTGGTATCCGAACCGAAGACTCTAAAGCCATTTATATTTTATTACAGGAATAATGAGGTATTTGTCAAATTTAGTACGTGCTTTATGTATCCTTATTATCGATTTAATAGTAATTTTCAAAGTTAGCCTTCATAACAGCTCGCGCAGAGTTGTTTCGATCATTTGTATTGAAATTAAAAAAATGGAATTTGATCGAAATATACAGTCTTAAGAAAATGTGCTTTATTTTCAATTTTGACTTGTTTGACTGATCTACAGTCTCGTCTTTTATACTGATAAGGATACAAACGATTTTTTTTAAATTACAATAAGCCCTTTTCTACGGACAAAGTTTATCACAGTGATAAACATAATGTTTATTTTTTGGTTTGAAACTTCTACATAATCTACATTGCAATTACCAATGACTACGCCTTTGTGATAGGTAAGTACTTCACTTATCAAGTAAAACATTATGTCCTTGGTACTCTTCGTAGTAAGTGACTAACAAGTGCCCAGTTTCCGAGATTTGTGGCCGAAGAACCGATTAAGAAGCGGGAGCGTGCGCGCCTAGTATTAGTTCGGTCGTTCTAATTGGACTCGGAATCACTGACAGTCAGTTATGCAGTATCTCATTCTGTACTTTTAGAATACTGTTTCCAAATTTCGATGTTTATTTTATTAAGACGATCTGAGCGAAACATCACTAATATTTTGTCCTTTTTTACTAATAGGTAGGTAAGTAAAAAAGTAGAAAAACTTAGTCGATAAAAAACCTGTGACTAATTAGACAATTAGTTTATTAACTTCCTTCCGAGCAAAATTCAGAGACTCGTATAGAGTATTAGTCGTCATAAGTTGTTAGGCTACTTCTATTATGTAAAATTGTATCGTACTACACATAATTAATAAGATCAATACAGCAGAGCTCTCGTAAGTGTGATAATATTTAAAGAAACTCGGGTTTTAACGTATTCGCTATCAATGCATTTTAAAATATACAAATAGACCGAATACAGACGATATTAATTTATTTATGAAACAGAATCACAGCACTGCATAAGCTAAAATCAAAATATGCTTACTGACTCTTCCCGTATCTATTTACTGTGGCAGTTGCGTGCGCGCACCGTGGGAACCAGTGAAAATATCAAAGAACAGTCTACAAAACAGTAGTAGTAACCTTATCTTCAATAATATCGTCCCTATCCCATTGAAATAAGTTTCAAATTCGAAATGCAAGTGACACGTATGCAAGTCATTTATCTGTAGCTTCAAGCTTCTAAGATTATTCCAAATTTCGTTATGGACTGGTTGCCTTGGCATTTTTTAGTATCGATCATCACGATTTGTTTTGGTGCAAAATTGTGGGCACGGACGACATTTGGGTGAGATTTTCCTTTGGCGTCAATAATCAGCTTAAAACAGTAATGTCACTGATAGTTTACGCCTGTCTGAATCACCATTATAAGGTATTTTTTGGGGTGTAGGATTTTCTTATGGAGTGACAAGGAGGTCCAAATATTAACCACTTAATTTGAATTTATTTGGACATAATGACTTCAATAAACTTCTTCAATATCTGAGTAAAATATAAGAGCCATGACTGTACTGTATGTAATACTGAAATGCTTTAAATCAAGGTTATTTAAAGTTACAGTATTTTTTTTATGAAAATATAGTTTGTACACACTTTGTAGCAGAGACTTCTATGGACAGTTGCTTTTTACGTAGACCGAGAAGATGATTTATAAGCCTTTCTGCTAAAAATAAATATTTAACTTCCTGAAAATTATTTTATCTGAATGATTCATGAATCATTTCCACTGTTATCTCGGGCAAAAGTAAAAGTGTCTGATCTGTTCACAGCTCCACCGCGTTGCGTCCAGTTTTACGTAAGCCTATTTCAATGGGCCCTCTTTATTCACAAAGGCGGAATTTTTACCGCTTTCCTTCGGCTTATTATAGCTAGTACAGAAATCATCGGTGCAATCACGATTTAAATATTGATAGCGGAAATGATCCGATTTTGTGTACAAAAATCTTTCCATTATTTTAAATAAATGAATCACATAGCTTAGTAGCTATGAAATAGAAAATTACTTAATAATTACGCATTGTACATACACATAATCGGTGAAGTCTGTCCCAGAAATTTAAAACGGTGATCGGATGCATCTTAATAACAGAACAGAACACAGTTATTTTTGCATTTTATAATATTAACCTAACTTTCCCCTGTTCTTTTCTTACCCTAAAGAACTGAAAGAGACGTACCAATTTCTTAAGATATTTTACAAACCGGAATAAAGTACACTTTACTTTTTATATCTTTCATTCTTCATTTTTATATCTTCACGTCCTTTCGCAATAGTTTTCATGTGGCTGTGTTAGTTTTGAATACAGGTACCACAGTTTAATTTAGCACCATGGCTAAATTTTTTATAGGTACTGTACCCGTTATTCCAATAAAATTGACTATTAACACTTATTCGGTAGAATCAATTTTATTTTATTGGAGATATTTTTTTGATACACTTACACACTGTTGTTTAGATTTTTTCATAAAAAAATTGATAGAAATCTTATTTGTACAGTTCTTTATTTGATTTATCAATGCTATCAACTAAGCTATGTGATTTCTAAGATTCTTTATTTGATTTATCAAATAAAGTACTGTACAAATAAGATTTTGAAACTCATTTTATTGCAGAGATGGGGGCAAAAAACTGACGCTTGTGTTATTTTCGCAAGAATTCATCACGAATCTCGAGATTGTTTCTCGTTAGGGTTAAATTACATTATCCCGCCACATACAGCAAATTTTTCGTAGCTCTTTTTCCGGCACTCAGAATCATCGTTTGCTAGAATGAGAAAACCAATCGGCCGCTTTCGCGTGCTTGCGCGTGCATCACCAGCCGGTTCTTGCGGAACGATATTCTCGCACTAGCGACAAAATACATGATAAGATCTCTGACAAGCAACATTTCTAAACAGCCAGTGTAAAGAGCCTATGGAAAACAAAAGCCGCGTGATTCGATATAGTTTGACCCTAAGTGGACAGCGAGCATAACTGCAATTGAAATCAATTGTGGACATTTCCTGATCGTCTGGCGAACTCAAGCACAGTATCGGATGGATCCACGCTCAATTGATTATTGATTGATCGGGTTGCATAAGATGTGGCTACTTGTCGATTGGACATGCTGTTTTAAATCGGATGAGTTTATCCATTTTATGTAATGGTGGAATTTTCTCCGTCACTTAAACTGCTACGAAGGTTATGCTGTAAAGAACAAGCAAAATAGCAAGGTGTTACGTTGTTGATGGTTACCACTGCTGTGCAGCAGTGCTGCGCAGCAGTGCTGTGTGCTCCAAATTGAACCCTAATGTTACGTTTGAAAGGCTCAATTTGATGTGAGCGGAGAAGCGTCGCGACACTCGCGACACTGCTGCGCAACACTGCTGCGCGGCACTGCTGCCGCAACACTACTGGTCCCCATACATTCTCTATAGGTTTATATGAGACTACATTCCGAGCTCGGCAGCAGTGCTGCGCTGCTGCGCAGCACTGCTGCCGCAGCAGTGTCGCGCAGCAGTGCTGCAGACATCGGAATCATACCTTTAGGGGGACGGGCCATGACCCACCACGCAGGCCCAATACGGATTTTTGGATGTTAACGACTGCAAATGCAGCCGGGACCAAAGTCGTGTGCATTCCAAAGCACGGCGGAGGTCGAGATAATAAATTTTGTCGGTCATGGAATGGTCCTCCGCAATCGCTGGGCCAAGCGCTAAGCCACTGCGCCAAGCTCCTCGTACAATACCATTGGAAACTTATTAATTAATCGTCAACAGCACAGAGCTGCTAGAAATAAACACGTGTTTCCTACTAGCATTACCCAATACTGCCTACAGCTGACGACACTTTTATTCGTTATCGTTATATAATATTATATGAGTCCCCCAAATTTTGTAGAGAGTAGACAGACGAGGATATCCTATCAGACTTCGTAACAAAAAAAAAACCAAAAAGACCCACCTCATTCTTCGTTTATTGACATTGTAACGTAACAGTCGATGAAAAAATCAATCGACGATCACACATAATTACAGCACCGCTATCTTTTCAAAAAGTTTGAATTTCGCATTCGCACAGAAAAAAGTTAAACAAAAAGCGATTAAATACGTGACCTCGCGCGGTTGAATGCAAGCGGCTTAATTGATCAGACAAAAACTATCGCAACTAAATGGATGGATGGAGATAGTTTTTTGATGGTCCAGTTGAGCGCCATCTGGTGTGAAAAAGGTTGCTTTATAGTTAGGAAACGAGTACTGAGTGATTAATAAAGTTTGGGAAATACTTGAAGGATTGCGCTTAGACATTGCTACTCCAAAATACTCCAAATTGAGAAAAAATTATGTGCTAAATTGAAGGAGAGAATGGACTCCGTAGTTACCTTATTTACAACATACCATATGGCTAAAAATATAAATTTAGTCAATGATAAACACAACTAACATTATAACTAACTATGATTTTCTAAAAGTTTATATCATTGTAACTAAAATTATACATTTGTTGGTTTTTTTGGGAATAAGAGAAATAGTTGTATCGTCATTATTAGGTTTTTCTCCAAATGTCTGACACTAACTGATCATCAACTACATTTATTTATTAGATTGCTTAAACAATATAGTGTAGAGTTATTCGTAAATGGCAGGCAATAGGCGTATTTCAAATTATATGCGTGTATAATTTATAAATATGATATGGCACTCATACCAAAATTTTAGGTCACAGTTGAAATTTGTCTGTCTACAATCTCCAACATTATCGTAATGGCCTATCTTTCAAAATCAATAGACACAAGCAGCCTAGATCTTCACTGTTCCTCTACAGCTATTGTAATTATAACTTCTATCACTTTAAAAACAAGACTTGTTTTCAAAAGAGGCAACAAAAAGTGGACTGTCTCTCTGTCCTGACAGCAATTTTATGATTTATTGAATCAGTAATAAAGTTTATTTTTGGTTGTGGTTAAGGCGTTGGTTACGTGCGCGCGGTGGTTGCGTCGAGTCGCGCGTCGAGTCATGATTGCGGCGCGCGCCGACCGCTCGTCACGCGCTCGCGGTCGCCACGGGGTCGGACTTGGAAAAATACTTATTTTCTTCTTATATTTTAACATTGAAAATGTTTTTTGAGGCATCTGTACAGGCCCGATTTTCAGCCAAAGTGCGATATCACCCTGGTGTCGTAGATATTAGAGCTACGTAAATGATTGAGATATCAAATGACGCGTCTAATTAAGGGCTATAAACTGAAAAAAAAAATGTTTTCAAAAATCTCAAAATCTTTTTCTGAAAATCGCAAAAATGTCAAAAATGTGTTCGATTTTCGCCCGGTTTCGGCGAGAAAAAAATCATATCTCGTATACGAAACGCGATATCGGGTCGATTTTAAAAACACCTCGAGATATGACTTTGGTCTACTTTAAAAAAAATAATTGAGGTAAATAACATAAAAGGATAATTCTGTAGCTTAACCTTTATGAAGTAAAGTTTGCGCGGAGCGTATGAGTGAGCGCTGAGCGCAGTAGTGTACGTACGTACCTAGTCGTATCAACGCTAATGGTCTGAAAGACAAATGTTTGTTTATAGTTATATATTGAGTTGTAAATGTAATTAAATTTTATTTTATTTTTATAAAAAAAATCGGATAGGTACCTAATGAAAGTGTTTTTAAAAGCAAAACAAAAATATATTTTTAATTTATTGATACTTAGGTAAAATTCTTAAATCAAGTAAAATTAGATTCAATGAGTTTATGTTTGTATTAAGTTTTGTTAAAGTGATTTTTTAATAAATATTTATTTATGACTTTTTAATGGTTAGGTGTCAAATCTAACGTAAAACAAGTAAGTTAAATAAACACCATTAGTATTACCCATACGAAGAACAAGATATCATTCATTTATTAACCCTATTTTGGTTAATAACGCGTTTTTATACTTATGCAAAAGGCCGAGCTTTGCCTTGCAGTTGCACGTGAGCATCGAAAAAAACTATTTCGGCGCATCTGTTTCTATTGTTTTGGCTATATTTCCTGACCATTGCCTGCACCGTGGGATTTCGTGATACTCGGCCCTTTTTTGTATAGGCAAACGAATAAACAAATCTTGAGCGAATGTTGAATAGAAGAGAGTTTTTAGTTTGAACCTCCATTCTTAGGAGTAGATACAGAAAAGCATTTGCACTAATTGGTTAGAATTTTTAAGATAAATTACACTCAAAACGTGTAAAAAAGAAAATAAATAGGTACCTATGTTAATGTTAAAGATGTTGCTGTATATTCGTGGGTTGCTGTTATTTCAATTTCGATATTTAAAATTACTCGATCGGGCATGTCTCATGTTTTTCTTAGTACGCTACGATTCCAAATGAATTTTTACAACGGTCTCTAAATGAGAATGTGAAGATGATGCCTAGATAAACATAGTTTGTTATCGCACATATTCAAATGATGATGAAGTCAGCGCGAGACTGCATTTGATTTTGATTAGAATTTTTTATTAGTTATTTTTTTGTAGAAATTCTAAGATATTTTAGTTATAGTACTTACATAGGTATATTTAATAATAATAAAAAAGTTTACGAATAAATTTTGTTTTAGGTAATTAATTAAATTCATTTTCAATGTACCAGAAAGTCGTGAAAGGCACGAGATCTGTGAGTTTTTTGATCTAATAAGCCGATTTTGGGTACTTGCATTATGAAGTATGAAACTCCACTATTAAGTATAGGCCTGCCTATATTGTAGAGAAATGGGAGAATAGTACATAACAATATTGGTTGTACAAATTTATCAAAGTGCTGAAATCGATGGCTTTATTTACTACGTTTGAAAGCACGAGGAGAGCTAATAGAAGATTGTTATACAAGAGTTGTAAGTGATCTATTGACCACTCGAGTTGAACACTCTACTTTTCATCGCAAATCCGAGGAAAATTTTTGCATTTGAAAATGAAACGACGATGGACTTCGTTCGATTTTCAAATTTTGTTATGCAAACTCTTTGAAGTTTAATGGTTCTTTTTAATTATAATCTTTTTGAGTTCTTCGTTGCATTGCCTGCCATGCTGTAAAAGAGCCTCGTTCGATTTTCAAATTTACTTACCTCCCTAGGTATGTAATTTGAATTTACATTTGGATTTCGAATTAAATGCAACCACCTTTCAGAGCATGAATGATGAAAAATGATAAATAACCACTGTGACTGACTATTGCGGAACTAGATGCTCAGGCAGCCAGGATTTTTGGTAAGTGTGCGTAAATCGGACGACAGGGGCCCCAATTTTACTAATTTATAATCATTCTAATAAAATTTAATAGTGATGGTGGGTGATGATGAATAAGTAGAATACAAGATGGTATTTACGTTTTTATGCAAATAAATGGGTTCCAGCAGTGGCCCTACCATGAGTTGATGCAAACTATCGGATATACTGCTTACAGTCAATACGAGTGAAAGAGAGAAAACGATAGTTTACGGTTTAACGTAAACAGGGGGGCTACTCAAATGGCCACTTTTCTATTCGTTCGCTAACTTAAATATTAAAAATAAGCCATAAACTACAAAATTACGAGTTGTAGGCTTGTCAATTCCATACAATACAACAATGTCTGTGATTTACATAAACTTGCGACGTGTGACTTGATCGTTTAATTGCTTATTTTTAAGCTTTAAGTTAGCGAACGAATAGAAAAGTGGCCATTTGAGTAGGGGGGCAGTTTACATCAACTTATGGTAGGACCACAGGTCAGCGTTTAGTGCAAACTTTTCTACATTCTTTCGTTTCAGTGTGGTTTGGTTAAAGTTCTATTACACTACATATTTCTATTGCCTCTTGGGATAGATAGGATCTATTTAAGTGTTACTTAAACCTTACTGAAAACCTAAATACGGGCCTGCGTCAGTCTCGCCACAGGCGATAGTTTTCCCACGGTCGCGGCCGGCCGCATCGTGGCCAAGTATAGCCCGGCCATTTGCATGCCCCCACTACCGTATTACACCACCTCTTGCCGGCTAACCGACAATAAAACCGATTCGAACAAGAGCCTGACTCCTTAATTTTGTCGGGTTATACCTTCGGCGTAGCATTGTAATCTGCATAATGTACAGGAATATTCAATATACTGTTTCAGCACTTTCACACGAAATAACAGGGCTGAGTGCTCGTCGAAGTCGAACTCGTGCATTACTTCGTAAATTAAGTAAGCTTTTGTATTACCAACTGTCATGTTTCATTTAAATGATTAAAGAACGTTTGTTTTTCTCCATTATTTAGCCTGAAAATCAAATCTGGGACTTCAGAAATGCAAAGGTAGACGTCATTGTTTTTGTTTTCACTGAACTTTATTTATTTGTTTCAACCGTGGAAGTCGACTCACGACATTTTTTGTAAAATAATATTTACCATGACGTCCACCAAAAAAACTAATAGCACATTCAAATTCCAATCATAAAAGTAACAGTTTTCAGTTGTTTTGATGCGCTAAGAGCTCTATAATACTGACTAGGGGCTCTACTATCGCCTAACTTCAATTGCTATCTCAATCGCTTTCATTTGACAGATGGATTGGATGTGTGTGACACATTACTACATTTGTTTGGTAAGTTTTTATTTGTGCCAAAAATAACCTAGCAATGTGTGACATCCATCTGTCAAAACAACGAGACTCGCTGCTGGTTTGGCTTGAGATTATGCCTGGGTAATGTAGGTATATGTGTGTAATGTGGGTAATGTTACCGTCCTTGAGAATTGTCAAATCTAATATCTCTATGTCATATAATTACATTTAAACGTTGACAGCAGTATAAATATTGCACGGTTCTCTTTTAGACAAACATTTTTGTAATGAGAAATAAAGAATAATTGTGATTATCATATTGTTTCGTAGACCGAAATGACCGTCATCTTTGCTAGATTAGTGGTTGCGTAAATGATGATGAGCTAGTTTACCAGACAATGGGTTGAACTCTCATGTTATAATATAATATTGAACCTTATTTAAATGAGTTTTCTTTAATCTAAAATAATATTCTTTTGTTTTATTGATGTTGAGAGTTTCACGTGATACATTTCCCGTTTCAAGTTCTAAGTTGTAATTTACTTATTTGACAGAAAGAAATTCTGTTCCATTTTGTAAATTAGGTAAACCAGGGTCCTGATTCAAAACGTCGGAAACTTTCCGTATCCGATGGAAAGCTTTCCATATATTTACTCTATGGTTTCCGTAATTTTTGACAGTTCGATTCGGAACGAAGACTAAGTTCGTGGATTCATTTCCGACAGCTATTTGGTGTCGAAAGAGTTAGGCTCGTATTCATAAACCGCTCTCAAAGTTGAGAGCTATCTTGAGATTATACTTGAGATGCTCTTCTTATACTAACTTCATCTCAAGTATGATCTCAAGATAGCTCTCAACATTGAGAGCGGTTTATAAATACGGGCCTTAGTATCCGTTGGAAAGAAAATTGACATTTCGAACACAGGACCATAGAGTAAGAAATCATAGCATCAGATACGGAAAGTATCCGACGTTTGTAAGTAAGCGCCCAGAAGTCAGCGCTATTCGGAACTTCTTAAGGAGTCCCTAAACATAATGCCCTCTGATGACGTAGCAAGTAATAGCTACCCATCAAAAATTCGGAGCGGAAGAACCGGAAACGAGATCCAGTTTCTCCATTCTCTAGATCCAATCAGTGACTAGGTCCAAAATTTGGAGTCTCGAGGTCCAGTCACAGCCATAGTGTAAATCAGACTTAACTCTTAAATTCTGGACTAGCAAACCAAGGATGTAATTATGATACTACTAAAGTAGCACTCAAATAACTATAATTATTCCGACTTGCTCAATATAGAACTCGTGCTCGTGACCCACGTATGGTATTAAATTAGTACGTTAGTCTAAATTTCATCAGTTTTTAATAACTTCTTTATAATTATAGATGTGTGAATGGAAATGTGTCGGTAGTATTGTAACGTAAAGACTGTAGTATTAGATTACAATGATTGATGATTTCTATTAAAGAGTTAATTAAGTTAAAATTAATTTTATCTGGAATTCAAATGTTGTTGGATGTCAGTGTTGTTTCTGGTTTAAATCTAGACGGTTCTTCTATTTTTAATAACTCTTCGTTTTTCCAAATTATATGAAATAACCTCTTTAGCTATTATGGTTATACTGCTCTGGAACAAAACAACTAAGTTGACTGGCCGAAAATGTTAAACCATTATACCTACTTAAATAAATTATAACGCAGATATAAGAAGACATCGCTATAGAGTTTTCCTATAGCCATGCATAAAACAGTAATTCTGTATTTATTTTGCTATCTGAGCAATGATCTAATACATATTTATTTATATACTTAAACCATTATATTCTTTAGGACTACTTAGTTACGTGATTAGAATCATCACTGGTTTTATTCTGAACATGGTATTTACATAAAAATGCATGCAACAATAATCCATAAAGTTGTTGACACCGCAGCCACGGCACGATCAAACAAAGAATCCAATGAAAAAGGCCAAACCCCATTCAATACTATAAAACATAATAAAAATGTTTATAAACAAAAAGAGGAATCATTATTGGAGTAGCTGTCTGTGATTTTATTGAGAAAATCGGTGCCTTCTCGTTCCCACGCTCGGTTTCCGGGCGAGGCGAATTTTGACAGACCAGAATTACATCGAACTATCGATGTACGGATAGCAAATGACGAAAGTGGTGATCGATGTAAAATTAACAACCTATGCGAATTCAAAGGATCATTTTTAACCCTTAACGTAATTGTTTAAAAAATTTTGAACATAATTTAAGTTGTATTGGAAGTCGTTAAACGAAAACTTACTCGTATCATATTGATCGATGGAGATTGTGCAACCCTTCCAAAGTAGCATTTATCAAAATATCAGTTACCAGATAAAAAAAATATTAAACTCAACTCAAGTGATTTGACTAAGTAAAAACGGTATTCCTTCATCATTAATCAAAAATTATGGGAATGTATTTTTTTAAGGAAATGGTTTTACCGATCAGTTACATATGGTACCCACCTGATTATTATAAACTAGCTTCTGCCCGCGACTTCGTCCGCGTGGATGTTAGAGAAAATCCTTAGAGAACCTTTAACCAGGATCTGACCAGTCATTTTTACGTTTCCGGTTCCGGTTCCCGTTCTGTTACCGTCCGTTTCCGTCCCTTTCCTGTTCTGTTTTCGTACCCCTTCCGTTGCCATTCCCGTTCTCGTCCCGTTACCGTCCCGTTCTCGTTCCCGTTCCCGTTCCCGTACTGTTTTCGTCCCGTTCCGTTCTCGTTTCATTCCCGTTCCGTTCCCTTTCCCGTCCCGTTCTCGTCCCGTTCCGTTCCCGATCCTTTCCCCTCCGTTCCCGTGCCGTTCCTTTACCGTTCCAGTCGTTTTCGTTCCCGTTCCGTTCCTGTATCGTTCCTGTTTCGTTCCCGTTCCATTCCGTTCCGTCCCGTACGCGTTCCGTTCCTTTTCCCGGTACCGTTCCCGTCCCATTCCTGTACCTTTCTTTTTCCCGTTCCATTCCCGTTTCGTTCCCGTTCCGTTCCCGTTCCCATTGCCTTCCCGTTTCATTCCCGTTCCGTTTCCGTTCCGGCCCGTTCCTTTCCCGTCCCGTTCTCGTCCTGTTCCCGTTCCCGTTCCTATTCCCGTGCCCGTGCCCGTGCCCGTGCCTGTTCTCGTTCCCGTTACCTGGATGTGCATGTCCAGGTACAGGTCCATGATGTGTCATGTCCACCGTGTTGGACTTCAAAATAAATGTCATTTTCGCAATCACCATCCCATGAAACCTCAAGAACGACATCCACATCGATTTTCATGTTTACTTACCCCATTTACACCCTAAGGGATGATTTTCAAAATAACAAAATATGTGTTTGCCTATTTATTTTTAGACATGCTCCTACGAATTTTAAAGTTGTAATGTCTATTTTATATTCTTTTTCCATACATTTGAACCTCATTTTCACCCCATTAGGGGTTAAATCATGTCCACCGTGTTAGACTTCAAAATAAATCTCATTTTCGTAATTACAATCCCACAAAACCTCAAGAACGACCTCCACATCGATTTTTATGTTTACTCACCCCATTTACGCCCTAAGGGGTTGATTTTAAAATCACAAAATATATGTTTGCTTATTTATTTTTAGACGTGCTCCTACGAAGCTTAAAGTTGTAATGGCCATTTAATATTTTTTTCCATACAAAATTTGAACCCCATTTTCACCCCTTGAGGGTTAAATCATGTCCACCGTGTTGGACTTCAAAATAAATGTCATTTTTGCAATCGTCATCCCAGAAAACCCCAATAACGACATCCGTATCTGTTTTTAGGTTTACTCACCCCATTTACCCCCTAAGGGGTTTATTTTCAAAATCACAAAATATATGTTTGCTTATTTATTTTTAGACGTGCTCCTACGAAGTTTAAAGTTGTAATGTCCATTTAATAATATTTTTCCATACAAAATTTGAACCCCATTTTCACCCCTTGAGGGGTCAAATCATGTCCACCGTGTTGGACTTCAAAATAAATGTCATTTTTGCAATCGTCATCCCAGAAAACGCCAATAACGACATCCATATCTATTTTTAGGTTTATTTACCCCTTTTCACCCCCATTTCAGCCCCGTAGGGGTTGAAATACTAACAATAATAATATACGTTGCGTTAGGTTTCTATCCATAAGCCTAAATTATATATTTAGCAATTTTGACTTCGAAAATAAAGGATTTTCTTCATTACACAACTTCATCCCCCTTTTGACCCCTTCGGGGGTAGAATTTTGAAAAACGCTGAGACCCGTATTTATGAATTTTTTATCGTCAGCCTAAACACAAAAGTTGACGATCCTAGCTTCAAAACTGAGGGACTTTCATACAAACTTTCATCCCTTATTTCATCCCCTTAGGGATAGAATTTTCGAAAATCCTTCCTTAGTGGATGCCTACACTGTATAAAGTATCTGTGTGCAAAATTTCAAGTCTCTTGGTCCAGCGGTTTGGGCTGTGCGTTGATAGATCAGTCAGTCAGTCAGTCAGTCAGTCAGTCATTCAGTCATTCAGTTTACGATTTTATATATTAACTAGCTTTTGCCCGCGACTTCGTACGCGTGGATGTTAGAGAAAATCCTTAGAGAACCTTCAACCAGGATCTGACCAGTCATTTTTACGTTTCCGGTTCCCGTTCCCGTCCCCGTCCCATTTCGTCCCCGTTCCCGTCCGGTTCCCGTTCCCGTTCCCGCCCCATCCCATTCCCGTTCCCGTTCCCGTATCGTTCCCGTTCCGTTCCCGATCCTTTCCCCTCCGTTCCCGTGCCGTTCCTTTACCGTTCCCGTCCCGTTTTCGTTCCCGTTCCGTTCCTGTATCGTTCCCGTTTCGTTCCCATTCCATTCCCATTCCGTTCCGTCCCTTTCCGTTCCCGTTTCGTTCTCGTTCGCGTCCCGTTCCCGTCCCGTACTCCTTCCGTTCCTTTTCCGGTACCGTTCCCGTCCCGTTCCTGTCCCTTTCTCTTTCCCGTTACATTCTCTTTCCGTTCCCGTTCTGTTCCCGTTCCTATTCCATTCCCGTTTCAATCCCGTTCCCTTCCCGTTCCGTTTCCGTTCCGTTCCCGTTCCGTTCTCGTCCTGTTCCCGTTCCTGTTCCCGTGCCCGTGCCTGTTCTCATTCCCGTTACCTGGATGTGCATGTCCAGGTACAGGTCCATGATGTGTCATGTCCACCGTGTTGGACTTCAAAATAAATGTCATTTTCGCAATCACCATCCCATGAAACCTCAAGAACGACATCCACATCGATTTTCATGTTTACTTACCCCATTTACACCCTAAGGGGTGATTTTCAAAAAACAAAATGTGTGTTTGCCTATTTATTTTTAGACATGCTCCTACGAATTTTAAAGTTGTAATGTCTATTTTATATTCTATTTCCATACATTTGAACCTCATTTTCACATGTTAAATCATGTCCACCGTGTTGGACTTCAAAATAAATCTCATTTTCGTAATCACCATCCCATAAAACCTCAAGAACGACCTCCACATCGATTTTTATGTTTACTCACCCCATTTACCCCCTCAGGGGTTGATTTTCAAAATCACAAATTATATGTTTGCTTATTTATTTTTAGACATGCTCCTACGAAGTTTAAAGTTGTAATGGCCATTTAATATTTTTTTCCATACAAAATTTGAACCCCATTTTCACCCCTTGAGGATTAAATCATGTCCACCGTGTTGGACTTCAAAATAAATGTCATTTTTGCAATCGTCATCCCAGAAAACCCCAATAACGACATCCGTATCTATTTTTAGGTTTACTCACCCCATTTACCCCCTAAGGGGTTTATTTTCAAAATCACAAAATATATGTTTGCTTATTTATTTTTAGACGTGCTCCTACGAAGTTTAAAGTTGTAATGTCCATTTAACTTTATTTTTCCATACAAAATTCGAACCCCATTTTCGCCCCTGGACCCCTCCAGGGGCGAAAATGGGGTTCGAATTTTCAAATCATGTCCACCGTGTTGGACTTCAAAATAAATGTCATTTTTGCAATCGTCATCCCAGAAAACCCCAATAACGACATCCATATCTATTTTTAGGTTTATTTACCCCTTTTCACCCCCATTTCATCTCCGTAGGGGTTGAAATACTAACAATAACAATATACGTTGCGTTAGATTTCAATCCATAAGCCTAAATTATATATTTAGCAATTTTGACTTCGCAAATAAAGGATTTTCTTCATTACACAACTTCATCCCCCTTTTGACCCCTTCGGGGGTAGAACTTTGAAAAACGCAGAGACCCGTATTTATTAATTTTCAATCGTCAGCCTAAACACAAAATTTGACGATCCTAGCTTCAAAACTGAGGGACTTTCATACAAACTTTCATCCCTTATTTCATCCCTTTAGGGATAGAATTTTCAAAAATCCTTCCTTAGTGGATGCTTACACTGTATAAGGTATCTGTGTGCAAAATTTCAAGTCTCTAGGTCCAGCGGTTTGGGCTGTGCGTTGATAGATCAGTCAGTCAGTCAGTCATTCAGTTTACGATTTTATATATTAAGATTATAAATGATAGCCAAAAACGGATAGAATTACAAAAAATACCCCTTTTCCACTAGACTTTATGCTTAAAAAGTTAACTATTTAAAGTTGGCGATTCAATTTTGACTTATAAAAAATATTTATTTTGGCCCTTTGATGGAATATTATTACAAAATCGTGTTAAATTATTAATAAGAGTTTATCATCGAATTTTTAGATTAAGGCAACAATGCTATTTTTCCTAATATAATAATTATCTTAATATAAGTGTTTATCAATTTTTTTTATTATATAACGTACGAATCCAAAATTCCATACAAAATCTTTACTTCTTTATATTTTGTATTCAAATAGATAGGTATTAATAAAATACTTGGGCTTTATCTCTAGCGAATATTCTTCTGTTTTACAAATGTTTTAAAACAAACAATATTTTTTTAAAGCACACAGTTTGTGTTGCTATCTGTCCTTCAGGGTAGAATGACCGCCAATTAGATGCGCGGGCGCCGACTACTCTTGTAAACTATCCTCAACATTTTATTGGCTACCAACGCGCAGAGAAGAATTGAACCAGAGACAAAAAAAATACTAAACTATCACCTAAGCTATAAACATTAGAAATCCAAGACGATACACTGTAGATCCTACAATAAATCAATAAGGAGCTGTCTATCTATTAGGTTTATTGCAAAGTTTAAATGTAGTAGGTACATACATATTTAAACGGCTTGATATTTTGTCAAAGCTTTATTATTTTGTTAAGAACTCTTTATTGTTATGTGACAAAAAAAAATTGCAGATCTCGTGCTCTTCAGTGTAATATACTTAGATTATTCTAAAAAAAACATTTCGGTCGAAAATTTTATATTATATACATATATTTTTTTTAAAACCAAAAACATATTTTTTTCAAAACCAACTTTTCCAACATATTTTTACATCATTTTAAAACCCTTAGAATTCCGCGTCTTTTGAGCTCTCGTACGTCCTCGTGGCCGCACGCGAGCCGCCTGCCGCGTGATATCGCACCTCGTGCCGCGCAAAACTCGCGGCTAAGGGCACCTACAACCTCAACCATCACCAACATGTCACCAATATCGAAAAAAGTGTGATGACTTAAAATGTTCCTTGGTTCAATACCAAGGTGGTTTTTTTTTTTCATATTTTTGAAATTCAGCCCCGTTCTCGATTGACACACGATTTTTCGGCCAAAAAAAGTCTTTTTTAACTTTTTCAAAATAATTTTTACATGTTCTTAAAGCTCTTCAAGTTTGAACCTTCATACGTCCTCGTAGCCCTAAACCTCAGGGTATCACGGGCGAGTCGCACTTTCAGCGAAAATGAGGGCCTACTGGAGCGAACGAAAAAACATTTTCAATGTTAAAATAAGTTTTGAACCATAAAAAGGAGATCGCAATTCACTCTATGATTTAATCATACTTAATCTTACTATATATTATTGACGGTATATATTTCAACGGTATTTTAAATCTACAACGGGTAAATTCTTGGCCTTCATTTCACCTCATGTTAATCCCTCAAGTAGCGCCCTCATCTTAAGTAATTAAATTTATTGCTCGATAAGTATGAGTTTTACATTTTATTTACAAACAATAACCTCAGTAATAGTAAAATACAGTTAGTTTTAAGCAAGTAGTAGTAAGCAAAAGAGCAAAAAGTGGCCACTTAAGGCACTTTTGCCTTTTTTTTATACACAACGGGATAGTGCTTGGACTTCATCTCACCTGATGTTAAATGACGATAAGGCCGAAGGTGGGAGCGCACTACACCCGGAATACTGGCTATCTTACCTCTAACTGCCGGAACACAACAATTTTTTAATTGTTATTATGGCGTGATGGTGGTAGCTAGCCAGACGGACTTGAAATAAGCCCTACCACCAACCAAACTGAGTACAATCGAACCCGGGACCTCTGCGTCTTACACGGGTGGGCGAACCACTAGACCACAGAGGCGGTTAAAATGCCTACTACTACTATTACAACGAACTAAATTTTACTGAGGTTATTGTTTGTAAATAAACTATGAAACCTTAGCTTCAATGTGTACATGTAAATTTTTGATATAATATGTACTTAGCGAGCAATAAATTTAATTAAGACGAGGGCGCCTCTAGAGGGATATAGTCGCCTTAAAAAAGTTAAATTCAAGTTTTTTCTCTGTTCTTCACTAGTCCCTGAGCTACCGATGTCTTTGTTTTTTCGCCAAACCCCGATAACATAATGTAACAGTCCGTTATAGTATACTAATTAATGAGATCGAATTAGTAATGATGTTAGTTTGGACCGAAGTGTGGGCCAAAGCTTATAAATATTTATGTTGTTTAAATGGAAAATGGAAATTAAAACTTAATTTGTCGTATTTTAGATTGGGAAGATCACGGTTTATGCATACTTATTAGTGTAATAAAGATCCAGAATAAGGATTTTGTCGGTAAGCGACATAATTGGGATGTTGACAACTTTTTCGCTAGCTTGAAAACTGCCCGAGATATCACAGTGTGAAATGCACACAAATGGACTCGCCCAAAAACGCTCCATACTAACGGCTACTGAGTTATGACGTCACGCCTCAGTAGTTTGTATGCAACGCCTAGGAAATTTGTTCGGCAGCCATATTTATTTAATATGTGTTTATCAAAATGGTTTCTTAGACAAATTTGATATACATTTTACAAACTAATTAAAGGTATCATTTATTTTAATAAATTTTATACTTTTTAAATGGACTTGTCCACCCAACTTTGAAGGGTCATAAAACAAATAATATACAATATATAAAACCAAGAGGTATACAAGCTACTCTAAAAGTTTAATATGTGTACGATTTTTATTAGTATTTCGTTATTTTATTCATTAGTCAACATCCCAATTATCTAAATCATATTGTAGCTTTTTATCTGAAGGATCAAAATGCCTGGAAATGATGTGACACATAACACATAACTTGCTAAGTGTAAGTAACATTTTTTGGCAATAATCATGTTTACTGTATTTGGTTACGATATATTGAAATTGTAAATATTGTTACTTATATTATTTCTGTTAAAGCTAATTTAAGTTTCTTGCGCCCGTTCTTCTTGTCAGTCAAAAACTGGTAGAAAATATAGACGACTCAAAAGTGCTTCTCGTAAGTTTATTTGAATAAAGACACTTTGATTTTGACTTTTTACATTCTACTCGGCAACTTATTTAATAAAATCGGCTGATAAAATCTAAGAGACCTGCAATCTTTACTTAACATTAATTGAACGATGAAAATCTTTAATAATTTAAATATCATTAAAATTTTGCAATAGGATCTTCACAATCTTGCATAATTAAAAAACATAACAGCGTCGGAAACTTCGGTTCTTCATCGAAACCTAAGGAACTTCACACTCATTAAATTTAATAGCCTTTCCGCTTTAGTCTGTAGTGTGGGGTATTCAATTATTTATCAGTATCGAGTGAAGAACATATACCGGACATCAATTCGGTCATCAATGACGGAGATGGTGACGTAATCAAGAGATCAGGTATTATCTAATCGAACTGACATGGTTTTTTTATTATCTCAGAGGTGAATAACCGAATTTGCATTTAGTTTTCTTCGAATCATGAATCGGTAGTATAATTTAATCGGAAATTTTGAATAATCTGTGAATCATTGTTATAAAGAGGGTGTCCCAAAACTTTGCCACACGAAGGAAAAGTACTTTAAATGTTGAAGATATGAAATTTTACTGAAAGAAGACTTCATTTTATTTTTAAAAATTATTGGAACTGCATCCAATTTTTTTTTAAATCGCTTACACGTAAGAAATATTTAAAGTTTAAATGTACATGGACTTCATTTCGTTTCAGTACCCGTAGCACGAACAGCTATCGAAAAAAATAACGCGCGTAAAATCATTCGATAGTACAATTTTGTTTTGAAAATTTGTACAACGCCATCTACCGCCGAATAGCGAAATTAAAATTTCCATAGATAGTTTTCTATCGAGTAATTTTACGCGTGTTTTTTTTCTCGATAGTTGTTCATGTTAAGGGTACTGTACCCTTAGCACGAACAGCTATCGAAAAAAATAAAAAAATAACGCGCGTAAAATCATTTGATAGTGCAATTTTGTATTGGAAATTTGTACAACGCCATCTACCGCCGAATAGCGAAATTAAAATTTCCATAGATAATTCTCTATCGAGTAATTTTACGCGCGTTTTTTTTCTCGAAAGCTGTTCAAGCTAAGGGTACTGATGTTGTGTTTTTTTCATAAAAAATAATCCTAATGATCGAGTAACCCTTACGATTGGTATCGTTATAATAAATTATTGTTTTTGTTTTCATATTTGGTGTGTTCGATTCCTGCTGGTTAAGGCAGGAGATTTTTCAAAAATCTTTGAATGCAATTCCTAATATAAAAAAAAAATCAAAATGACGTCTTCTGCCAGTAAAATTTGCTTCCTTCAATATTTAAGATACTTTCCCTTCGTGTAGACAATTTTTGGAGTCAACTAAATCTAAAGCTGGCCGTTTTGATGCAGTTTGTGATTTTTCTGATTTCAATAGCACAATGTTTTTGACAATTAAATTTAGAATCGGGGCAACTTAAGCGATGTTCTATTCGACATTTTACACTTTTGATTAATGAAAAGTAGGTATACCTGAGCTTCCAATCAAAGACTCTTTTATCTCATCAAACCTCTGTTCAATAAGTTCAATAAAAACCTTATCTTGCGTTATTAATGCCCGTATCATTTACAGAAGTTGACAGCTGAAGGTGTGGGCGTAGGCTTTGTGTACAGTCGCACGCGTGGGAAAGGGCGTGCCGAGACTTCCCACCGTCGCATGTGCATGAGTCGCATACTGCCGAGTTATTTTGGACATGATGTCACGAGACACACTTATGCAGAATCAATGTCAAATGATGCCTATTTAATCCTGTTGCCTGTTTAATCCAGGAGAATAAAATTGAAACATTTTGGAATACAATTTACGAGATATGAATCCTGTCCTAATAGTACGTCGATAACACAGACCCACTAACAAATAATATGGTCGATAACGAAGCGCAGTTTTCAAACTTATTCTTATAGTGATCACATACGGATGTGAAACGGATACGGGTGAAACAGATATGAATTGTTTTAGCAATATTTATCAATTATTTATTTAGCTACTAAATGCACAACATTCTATTTGTAGCCTTTCATTAAAGTAAATTATTAAAGTAGTTATACATCTTTATTGGATTGGGCTTCGTTGAAGAACTCATTTGGCAGAGCGTCTGTTTACTTGGATCTACAGCCAAGATCCACTTGTGGATCGATGGATACATTTTTTTCCACTTCGGTCCACGGGTGGATCCATAGATAATTTGTACTCCTCGTCATCCACCGGTAGATCCATGGAAAATTTCAATTCCTCTTCAATCAGAGTTGCCAATTTTTAAATACACATTAATATATGTAAAGTTTGAGTCACCACCGTTATGAATTATTATTATAACAGACTAAAATAATGAAGGTTCTCGTATTGTAATATATCTCATCAGTTATCATTATCAGTCAATGTTAGGGAGAGATTACACGACCATGCACACTGATAAAGGGATGCCATTTGTACGGTTGTTTATTCTTAGAATTTCTTAGAAAAATAGTACAAATGGCAGCTATCAGTCTGATGTCAGTCTGCATGATCGTGTATCTAATCGCGATAAACGTCTACATTCCAAGAATGCAATTAAAAACAAAATATTGGACACAACACTATCGTAACAATAACAACATGAATCATCAAGCTCAAACAAGCTATCTAGAAAATCAAATCCGTTATCTGGTGATACCCAAAAACCATAACAACTGTCCAACTCTTAGAACGTAAAAACACTACCGTATTATTACCAAGAAAAAGCACAGGATTTTAGTGAAGCGGTGATCACTAATAGGTGTCATTCACATCGATACGTAAACGAGAAAATACCTCATCCTACGGTGACTCATCTTTCAACCTTTTGTTTACATTGCGCGTACCGGTCATCTAACGAAAGAATCCATGCGTCATAACTTGACTTACAACCTTTTTCCCCGAGCCTTATTAATTCAACTTGTGTTTGAAATACATCACTGCACGTATAGACATAAAGTCCTTTTTAACAGTGGTTTGGTTTCGTTCTCGTTACATAAATCTGACGTCACCGCAGAATCACATTCGATGACGTTCTATTTCGTGAACAAATTAATGATGACGTTTTAAGCACCTCGTCATGGACAAAGTGTATCTGAGTCATTGTATTTTGATAGGATGCTACAATGTATCGTATTATTGCATAATATAGATAGATTAGAAATTTTGTTTTCTGGAACTTAATTCGCTATCATACTAAGCTATTATTAGCTTAAGGAAAAACTTATTTCAAGGGCAAGGTTAGCTATTAATTATCTTTGTATTTATTTACATATAGGATAATAAAATGAGTTAATAATAGCGTATCATTAATATAGTTTCATAATACATATCTTTATGTATGTTACCAAAGTTTGAGTTTTGAGTTTGACGCACACGTATGTACCGTTCAAGATACTATAGAAATTAGTTGGCAATTACAGTTAATCATAAATAAGGGATACTGATAACATTTTATGTATTCAACCAATAAATGGATAGCTTGTCATAAAAATAGAAACCAAGGTCAATATTTTTAAGCTCCGACCCAATTTCATATGCATACAAATGATGAAACCTCAAATATTATCGGTAAATTTTCAAGACAACTATGTATTATCATGAAAAAAGCCACTTGTATTATTATGCGGACGGGCCAGAAAAAGGCTCATGCGGCATGCCAGCTACCTGGAGTGACCCAAAAATGTCCGGGGTATTCAAAGGCGGGCCCATTATGGTCCGTGCCATTTATTAGACTTTTTGTGTCCGTCTTTTGTCTATGCCACGCTTTATCTCGCCGCTAAACAGTGCATGTAGCGGTTGCCAATAAACTTTTAACTGAGCTTTTATAGTTTAAAGTTAACGAATTATTTTTAGCGGTTGTTTTGCTTTAAAGCCGCCCGCCGAAAATGGTTGAGGTTAACAGTGCTTTTAAATAGTGTACCTACCCCGTTTTTACACGGCTTTTACAAGTTTAGCGTAACTGAAATTGAAAATTTAAAATATCTTCAATGTCAATAAGGTTAATACAGAAACATTAAGAACAATACAGAAAATTATTTAAGTTGCAATCAAATATCAGACAGTAAATTTAACAAACAAGTCAATAGGTAAACAATTGCAAATAATATAAAGAACTATCTATAAACAAAATTTTCACTCAGGTGTTAAGTAGATAAGGTATAGAAATTATATCCAATTACAAGTATTGTAAAATAACGGTAATGAAAAATATTAGTATATTGATAAAAAATCTACTGACCTGTTCCTACAAATAAAATTTTCTAAGATTGAAATAAATTAAAAACTTTTGCACCTAGCCGCAATTTGGAGCCATAACAATTTACATGTGGCTTTAGAATGTAATGAGTTTTTAGAAATTTATTTTACCCTTCAGTGTACACTTACTATTTATTCTGTGCCTTCGGTAAGAAAACCCAACAAAGACAAGGCAACAAATTGTTAACATTTATTTTAGCTTACGGAGAGGCCTCGCTAATGATGACAATTAGCGGCGTCTTTAATGCGACTTACAAGTAATGGCCAAGGATTTTGAGGTAAAAAGGCTGGGAATCGATTTATTGTTCTTTAAACACGTGCAGTTTTACCTTTTTGTTTGAATACTGCGCTGACCACAGACGAAAGACTTTGTTTGTTGAAGAAAGAATTGAAACTACAATTTTCGTCTTGTGTTTTTATTTGGTATTTAGAAATTACTTATGAAAACAAGAGACACGTATTTTTTTCTGTTCCTAAATTTTAATTTTACGCATACAACTTTTATTACGCCAATGACATTGTATTATTAGGCATAAATGACATTCATAATTATTCCTTCCTCTCGATAATACAGGGTTTTTCCCACATATTTCGTTAAATAATTGATCAGAATCCCCAAAAATATTATGTACGGTGACAGAAATTGAAAAACCTCGAAATGGTTTTCGATTTACCTACCTTGTAAAAAATTAAAACATGTTAATTCTTACCTTCATCTAAAGATAGTCATACAATAATATAATTGAGCCAAAATGGCTTAGTATTCAGATTTTTATTTCTATCTTTCATACGTTATGTAATCGTAGCTTTAAGATCGAAAAAGTTTCAATATCCCTAGGTATATTTAGTATATTTTATTTTATTGGATTTAAGTTACGATAAGTTAACGTATGAAGGATATAAACCTGAAAACTAAGCCGTTTTAGCAGTTTTTTGCCTCACTTTACATACAAGGACTCGGCTCCTAATAGGTTATCTAAGACCTTGGACGAGTGGTTAATTCGTCCAAGTCTAAGACCTATATTTATAGATGAACGAATTCTTATAACTTGTAGTTTGGTTTTGAAATTACTAAATTGAATTTTTATGATATTTTGCTGGTATAATGTGTATTGTACCAATTTTTATTCATTTAGTAGTAGCCGTCAACGAGTGAAATAGGAACTAAACTAATACCAACGTTATGTTTATGTGTTACAAAAGGTTGATGTTACATGAGTTATACCATTCCCATATTTCCCATAATTTCATTTCTACAGTAAAACTATGTAGCATTATTTACTACCTTGAGTCTCTTGTTACAGGCATTTTATGCTTAAAAGGAGGATCCGGCCACTAATTACTGTAACACAAAACTTTTTATCGAAATAAAATTTATTTATTGTTATTGTTATTGATTGGGTCGGTCTTGGACTGTCTAGAACACAATTGCCTACTAATGCCAAATCGTAATAGAACACATTTTGCCTACTGCTGTCTTTTGTTTTTATTGTACAGGTTGACTTCTGTAACATCTGAAAGATCTACTGAAACTACAACCAAAGTAAATAAACACAGAAGCTATTTCTATGAGTTATGTAGAGTAAAAGAATGTTACGCATCCTTGAAAAGCGGTTCGCACACGTGCTCACGCGCAAGGCATGAATGGGAGGGCGCAGGGCGGGCCGCGGGGGAAACGACGCGGGGCGAAGGCTTTTTTCAGGCGACAGTATAACGCTTCGCGCGGCCTCACGCGCACGTACCACCTCGTTCTGTGCGGTGACTGTTTTTTGTTTTTAAGATTCAAGTGATTGTTACGTTTAAGGTAAGTTGATTTTATAAAATATGTAGATAGTATCAAATTTTTGTAGGTAGTACTGTGTTAGTTTGCAAAAAAGTTACCTATTGAAGCAAAATTTTGTTTAATTTATTAAATGTTAACCTATTAAAAGAATGTTTTTAAACTAACTTTGAATAAATAGTGTAGGTTCCTAGTTTCACAGATTCAATGTTAAAAGCGAGACAAAAAAAGTAAAATATATTTTTTGTTTTTAATAGGTTCTTCGTCAAGAAATGGCAACGGACCCAGCACCTTTGTCAAAGACAGCAAAGTATAAGAAAATTACAAAACCTCTTCTCGAACGAAAGAGACGAGCCCGCATCAACAGATGCCTCGATGAATTAAAGGACCTCATGGTTGGAGCTTTAGAGGTAAACATAATTATTACTATATACAGAAAAAACTAGTCCCGTCCCGTAGTCATTACCTTATCCCACTCTCAACAACAAAGTTTAATTGCATGCAAAAAAATAATTAGGCCTACTCTTCTTTTATTGCTCATCAAAACGCAATCCATCTTTCATTCACACGCCATTTATTTTTATCACAGACCGGTCGTCCTTCTGTTTATTGCACGAACACTTATCTGCTCGAGGCGAAACTGGAATTTAAAAGTACAAGTCCCATTATTTATAAACCGTACCACACATCTCCCTATTCTGTCGTACAGTTATAATAAAGTGACCGAGTACCAGTACCGTGGGAAAGGTTGAGTTACACCTGCTCATAGCTTTTTTCGTTTTGTTCACAGATCGATGACGACAACTTGAGCAAGTTGGAAAAGGCTGATATCCTTGAGTTAACCGTTAACCATCTCACAAAGTTGCATAGTCCTAAGGATCCCGTTTTGGAAGCGAAGAAATTTCAAGCTGGCTTCGGACAATGTGCTGCGGAGGCGTGCCGGTTTATCATGTCGGTTCCTGATTTAGAGCCCAAAGTCAGCCAGAGTCTGATAAGCCACTTATCGAGACTGATCACTGCGCAGCCGTTGACTATTCAAGTTCCTGACCGGCCGCCTTTCTCCCCACCCACATCACCCTCGTCCGTGGTTTCGGATAGGAATCATTACTATAGCGATCACGAAAGATCGTCTTCAGATGCAGAAGACTCCATATACTCCGGCGATAGCGCACCCAAGCAATGGAGCTACTCTCAACCGAATGTTATCCAAAACCACAATCACAAACCAGCTCCTCCGATGACTGGTTTACTTACAACCGTCGACAAAATCCCACCCTCTCATCACATCGCGGAACAAATGAAAGGTGCAAACCATCATAGGAACAGTGGTTACTTCAACCGAGTCCCCGCTGAAGCAAAGGATGTTATACTTCAAAAGATCCGACAACACATAATGGACAAACGCGGTAACGAGAACGTGTCCGCCGATGTAAACATGGTGGCCGACTCCGCTGGCGAACCAAAATATTTGTACAAAGACGAAGTCTGCAGAAGCGATCTCATGTATCAATACTCACCAGCGACCGTTCCGAGCTCAGACACGTTGGATTTGAGGAAGTTCAGATCACCGATGAAGACGTCATCCGAAGGCAACTCTCCGAAAAAACCAGTTCAGACCTCCAACAGATTAGATACGCAACCAGCGCCCGAGATCAAAGTTGACACAGCCAATCTTCCGGAACAATGCGAATTACCGATGGATTACAGCAACTTACCACCTAAAAAGAAAAGGAAATTAATCGAGTACCAGGAGTACAAAAAACAAGAGGAGGCGAAGCGACAGCTCGAGGCTTTATATACTGCGAAAAAAAGGCGTGAAGAAGCGCCGACCGATGATGAAAAATGGCGCCCCTGGTGAATCCTGCGCATCCGCCTCAACCCAATGTGATATTTTGATTCTTCCATGACAAAGCTTTAATTAATTTATGTATGTTACGTTAAGTATAGTTTCATACTCGTGCCTTAATTTTATTATTGTATTTTAACTATCCTTCAGTCTTAGTTTTAGTCATTAAAATTATTGTAATTCTTTAAATTCTATTTTATGTGCCATTGTTTGATCTCTATTCCTCTTCCGAATATAGAAATATTGTCTTCCAACCAAATTATCGGGGAAATTGAAAATTATATTCATAAAAATATTGCTGATTATCATGTTTTGATTATTAACTAATAAATAATGATATATCAAACCTTGTTTCTTTATCCTCCTACAAAAGACTTAAACGAGCGTTCACACAATATTCGATAAAATTAGCGAATCAAAATAGCAATTAACTGCTCACACTGTATAATAGTTTATATTATTAATGTCAGTAAGTATCTAACGTGCTTCGAAAGTCAGAATATATATATACACCAACTTACAAAAATCCCAAAATACCTCCTACCTTTAACGTTAATATAAATAATAATCTTGAGCTTAGCGAAAAATTTATTAAGTCTATGATAATAATATAGTTTACACAATTAAAACAGTGTCTCATTGTTGTATATAATAATATGGTTGGTTGGTATTAGAACTTTATCAATCCTGAAAAACATTAAAAAGCACTCTATAATTTTGGACACAGGTAGCGACATCTATACAGTTTTTAGAGCGATTTTATAAATTATTTTATAGTGCCATCTATTGGCATTAGCAAAAAACTACCACACTTTTGCAGACCTACTTACTACTTACTTACATAGATGGCGCAGTCACAGCACAGCATGCTTCTTCAGTAGCTGCAGTAATGCTTTGTTAACTTGCTTTGTTTCGAAAAGCTTCTCAACACTAGATGGCAGTGCAGGAAAGGTTTTGATATTTTTTTTAACTAATAATATAACTATAAAGGTGCCTTTCCACCGGTGCGTCTTGAGACGCACGAGACGAGAGCGCACCAGACTGAACTGACACACTGGGAAACGACCGTGCGCCGCGGTGCGTCGTCGGTCGTGCGTACGATCCATCGAGCGTCGGTAACTTCAAAGTATCGGTGCGTGGCGGTGCGTAGCGCTGTAGGTCCGCGTTCGTGGCGGCTCGTCGCCTTTGTCAATATGTCGCGCGTCATAGTATGATATCTATCAGTAGTCAATCGGCCCTGGCCTTTAAATAATTACCTACAGTATTTTAATTTCATCTATGTACTTTCGTATCTTTCTAGTTTTGTGATTGTACGTATTACGTAAATTGCTTTTTAGCAATAAGGCCGCTTTTTTTGTGTGCTTTGCTGTTTTTCTTTGTATATGTCCTGTCTTAGTGTGCAATTAAGTGTTTTTATTATTATTATTAATAATAATATTTTAGAATCAATATTATATAGGGTCTACCTTCAATGCGAAATACTTTCTAAGCAATAAAATACCTAGGTTAGCAAATTACAAAACTAATAGTGAAAACAAAAAACAAAAAATTGCGTAAAACCTATATAGGGTTTTTAGTTAGCCTAATAAAGCCGAATATGGTAGATAGGGACCATCAAACTGAACAACTTTTACTATGGGACCAACTCTGAAATGCGAAAAAAATCAGCTGTATCATACAAAAATTAATAACGAAAATATCAAAATGTATAGAATAGCAGATTTTTTTCGCGATTTCAGAGTTGGTCCCATAGTAAAACTTATTCAGTTTGATGGTCCTTACATACCATAATTATTCGGCTTTATAAAGCTATTACCAAACAGCCTGTATTAAAAATTAGTTACAAATCCTTTTGGCCATAGTTAGTAGGTAATACCTATATACTAAACAGTATTTAAATTACTTACTTATATTTAATCTTATATTTCGGAGCTTTCAGATTTTTTATCTCTGAATTAATTGGTTACCTACATAAATATAATAAAAACAGCACTATCTGCACTTTACCATAGTAAGTACAGGTATTTCAATCAATAAATAAATAGCACCTACGTAAATTTTTCGTTCGTTACTGCGGCGCATTCGCGACTGTTTGTGTACCTACCTACCGAGTTCAGTCAGACTAAACTCGAGGCGCGTAGGTATGGCTCGCTTTTCGACTATTTGTACTGTGCCATCATCACTCGTGCGTCGTTGCACGGACGCGGGCGCACCGTGGGAACGGTACAGCGGGCCGTGCGCCGAACATGGCCGAACGACGCACGGCCCGTGCCAGCGTTTCCCACGGTGCGCCCGTGCTCGCCCTCGTGCGGCTCGGTGCGGTGCGTGGTAGCACGCACCGTGGGAAGGCACCTTTATATATTCTGTGTGTGGTTAGGCTTTATTAGCTTAGTACTAGGTTTTATTATATACTATGGTTTAGCCAAAGAAGGACAAAGACATAAAAATTTCGTTAATTTCAGTTGCTGCTATTATGAAAGCATTTTTTTAACAAAATTGAAAACAAGATTCTGATAGGTTAATTTAAATCACAGAACACCTACATAAAGTCTATTATGTTAAAATAACATTACATGAAAAATAAAAAATAAAATGTAGAAATTCAATTTTTTTCTGTTCTGCTACTCGCCGCTAGATGGCCATCTCATCGACAAACATCTGCTCGCCATTCTGGTTCTTGTTTCTTCATAGTAAAGAGGTGGGGCGGAACACGAGCAAATCAGATTCATTCAATTCATTCATACGTTGACGCGCCGGCTAACCGGCAAGTCATCGAAATTTAAAGATCACCAACCGGTATAATGAGGCGCGCGCGTATAACGAACTTTTTCGACGTTTGAAAAAAAATACGAATTTGACAGTTACGTTGCGTTTGACATCTCTGAGTTTCTATAGAAAAATATTTGTTGTTTGTTTACATTTTGTGTTAAGTGATAACATGTGTTATGTTTATGGTGTTGTGTGATTGCTGGTAAAATGTTGTGAAATGCTCGTGGGTGAGCAGTCGCCGGCACCACGGGTGGTGGCCGGATTGAGGAAGCTGCACCCTGAACTTACTCCAGGGCCAGTGCTAACGCCGGCCGATCCCAACCTGAGAATATCAGGTCAGTTCCAGTTCAGTTGGTCTTTGAACTTCAATGGCCTTATTAATAAGAGAAGAGTAAGTTTACACGTGATTTAGCCAAAAATATTGCTTAGCTATATTACTCCTTACGATTGATGTATCAAAGCCTCTTATTCCCAAGCAAACTTTTTAGTTAAACTAGGTGTGTAAACTTATTCTTCGTTTATTAATAAGGGGGTAAAAGTAGAACGCTATTAAGACACAGCCCGCACAGCTTGTCTAGTCTCCAAAAGTAGGCCAAATATTATATTACCTACTTTATTAAGAAACTGTGTTAATAATAATTATAATGAACTCAGTTTATTAATTCAATATAAATATTTGGCCTACTTTTGAAGACTAGAAAAGCTGTGCGTGATGATAAGCTTCAACAGTTCAACAGGTTAAAATAATCAAGTAGGTAATCGACCAGCTAAAGTAGGTAAGTACAGTCAGCAGCACATGAGGTTATACAAAACTGTCAAAAATCTGTAATTTATTTTGAACCTTGTATTAAGTACATAAAATTAATTGAATATCATTACCCTGGTGTGGAAGCCTAGCGTGCCGTTTTAAAAACTGTAGTTGTCAGGGATTTTTGATGTCCCAAAAAGTCTAAGTAGCCTAGTACCTACTTAATGAAAACATATAATTTGTTACCTAATCATTTTGGTGAGAAAAAAATATTAAATGTCAACTAAATTAAGAATGTACCTACCTAGATGTAGGTGTACAAAATTTCAGGAAATTTACTTAATAACCCTAGGTTAGACAGACCTTATTTTTGTCACAATGTTGGTTTTAACACAGAATATACAAATACAAGCGTTGTAGGTACCTACTTGTTATAATAGTCTAGCAAACTGAACCACCGAACTAACTATATTACATTTGTTAGGTAGGTACTAAGCGTTTGTTTATTTTGATAAAACAAAATGACCCGACTTTGAAACCCAACACCGCGACATTACTGCTTTAATTTAGAATCCTAAACTCCCTTATCGCTGTGAGTTATGTTATGCCACAGAATAAATAATAGTACGTTATGCTTATTATAAACACCATTGACTCTGCCGCAGTTTCGAATTCGTTTGTTTCGAATAACAGAAAGACTTGACTAGCTAGCAAAACAAAGACCGTAGAATAGATAGACCAATGCATTGTACAAAAAATGTCCCTAGACTACACTACCTATGTACAGTAGTGCGATTCACGTTGGTGCGAAAGATCGATTGTGCTATTCACGTTCGTGCGAAAGATCGATTTCCCGATTCACGGTCGTGCAAAAAATCGATTGTGCGACGAACTGTTACCTAGTCGAAAAGCGAAGTTGTCCACTGGGGAATATCGGGAATTTTTTTTTCCATACATTTCTCCCGATATCCCCCAGTGGGGAACAACGGAAATAGGCCGTCCATACTTTATTTCCCGATACCCCCAGTGGGGGCAAAGATGGAAGACAACGCGGGAATAGGCCAGCAAATTCTCGGTTGCATCTTTTCTTCGCACAATCGATGTTTCGCACGAACGTGAATTGCGCAATCGATCTTCGCTCGAACGTGAATCGCACTAGGTATTGTGGTTCGTTCGACCTGGGGGTCAAGTCTCCTAATTTTTTCGTCATAATCGTAGTTCAATGGTGTTCTCATGGTAATGAAGAAACAAGAACAATGTCAAAAAGCACCGTTGAACTACGATTTTGACGAAAACATCAGCAGACTTGACCCCCAGTAGGTAGGTAAAGGTTTACCTAATAGTTTTTTTGTGTTACTAAAACCGTTTATGATTATAATTTTATTAAGTACATTAATTCGGTATGAGACGTTTAATTTTAAGAGCTTTATATTATTTACTGAATTCTGGTAATTTTAAAAGATTAAAATAAATATCTCGTGTCGCTGTCGCAAATGTCCTTCGATATATAAACGTTTCGCAAAAACAATGCAACAGGATGACTCTCGGGAAGAGTCATCCTTCCTATTGATAAAAGTTTGCCGCATGAACTTGAAAATGTAAAAATAAAACTAAAGTAAAGTAAAAATAAAATCTTCCGCCCGCGACTTCGTCCGCGTGTATATTCGAGAAAATCCTTATGGAACCTTTAACCAGGATAAATAGTAGGGTAGGTATTCTATGTTTTAATTTCATCAAAATCCGATCAACCTTTTTTACGCAAACAGGCGGGTCCCCACCAAGCGCACTGTCCCCGTCCTCGTACCCGCCCCCGTCCCCGTCCCCGTCCCCGTCCCCGTCCCCGTCCCCGTCCCCGTCCCCGTCCCCGTCCCCGTCCCCGTCCCCGTCCCCGTCCCCGTCCCCGTTCAGAATTGGGTAAAATTATAGTAGGTATGAACGTCTATACAAAAAAAATTTGGGAGTTACAAGGCGTGATAAAGTTTCGCCGCATAATGGAAACTGGTCTGTAGGCTGTTCTTAACTAATATTGAGCTGGGCCAAACTATCCTTACATATGAATCCAAACGGCGGCGGGTTGAAGTAGCGTTCCGCCCGGCTTCATTCTAAAAATTATAACTGTCCCGGTTTAGCTTATAGGTCAAGTGTGGTATCAATTTCAGATAAATCAATAACGTAGAATTCATTTCTAGTATAAAAAAATGCAATTTATGTAGCAGTTTCTGAAAAATTGCTCAATAACCAAAATATTCAACTACTTTTTTTTACTTTTAGTCACCGTCAACATTAAACTGATGCATTTATTTCCAAACAAAAAATACGTTATCAATGCCTATTTAATGCAGATTTGAAATAATATAACTTTGAAGTACCTTTACAAACCATAAATAGCGGAAAAAATATTTAAACGTCGCGCGCCGAGAGCCTAGAGTTCACTTTCGAAATAAATTACCAACTTTGACTAGCTATGTCTCTGCAATCAATGGACTGAGACTACTCGGGTTAGGCTCAAATTGTAGCAAATGCTGTTAGCTTTACAGAAGTATAGAACAAATTAACCCGCAGAGTTATGAATCTCCATATAAATTAATCATGGGTGTTACAAGTCCTGATAAAATTTGGCCACATGATGAAAACAGTTCTGTAGACTGTTCATAACTAGTGTTGAGCAGGGCCAAACTGTCCTTACAAAAGAATCCAAATGGCGGCTACTTATGACTTATCTTTTTGTCGAAGAAATTATTATTTTTAAGATAACTCAAAAATAATAAGTGCTCCACAAAAACTTAATAAAACAATTATGTTACAAATAAATTTATCTATGACTTTGCTTCTCATAAAATTTTTGATAAATCTAATAGTTCATGAGATAAACTGATTTACAATATGGCGTTTCTTTTTTATCGTTTCAAAAAGAAACGCCATATTGTAAATCATTTTATCTTATAAACTATTAGATTTATCAAAAAATTTATAAGAAGCAAAGTAATAGATAAATTTATTTGTAACATATTTGCTATATAAAGATTTTGTAGAGCACTTATTATTTTTGAGTTATCTTAAAAATAATAATTTGTTCGACAAAAAAAAATATCATAAGAAGCCGCCATATGGATTCTTTTGTAAGGACAGTTTGGCCCTGCTCAACACTAGTTATGAACAGTCTACAGAACTGTTTTCATCATGTGGCCAAATTTTATCAGGACTTGTAACGCCCATGATTAATTTATATGGAGATTCATAACTCTTCAGGTTAATTTGTCCTATACTTTTGTAAAGCTAACAACATTTGCTACAATTTGAGCCTAACTCGAGTAGTCTATGTCCATTGACTGCAGAGACATAGCTAGTCAAAGTTGGTAATTTATTTCGAAAGTGAACTCTAGGCTATTGTCGCGCGACGTAAATTTTTTTTTCCTCTAGTTATTATGTGTAAAGGTACTTAAAAATTATAGTATTTCAAATTTGCATTAAATAGGCTTTGATAACATATTTTTTGTTTGGAAATAAATGCACCAGTTTAATGTTTACAGTGATTAAAAGTAAAAATATGTATTGAATATTTTGGTTATTGAGCAATTTTTCAGAAACTGTTACATTAATTGCATTTTTTTATACTAGAAATGAATTCAACGTTATTGATTTATCTGAAATTGATACCACACTTGACCTATTAGCTAAACCGGGACAGTTATAATTTTTAGAATGAAGCCGGGCGGAACGCTACTTCAACCCGCCGCCGTTTGGATTCATATGTAAGGATAGTTTGGCCCAGCTCAATATTAGTTAAGAACAGCCTACAGATCAGTTTCCAACATGCGCCCAAACTTTATCACGCCTTGTAACTCCCAAATTTTTTTTGTATAGACGTTCATACCTACTATTAGTATTCCGTTCCCCTTTCCTTCCCGTCCCTTTCTTTCCTCTTTCTTTTCTCCTTTCGTTTTCCTTTCCATTTTTAGTCCCAGTCCCCGTCCCCGTCCCCCCGTTAAATTATGCCAACCGTGTCGTGTTGGACTTCAAAACAAATGACATTTTCGCAATCAACATCCCATAAAACCTCAATAACGACATCCATTATCGATTTTTAGATTTATTTACCCCATTTCAATTTCATCCCCTTAAGGGTTGAAATTTCAAAAATACCAATACATGTTAATTTGTCGAAAGGTGTAAGTACATACCTAGTCGACGAAAGGAATTCATTAACATGACAAAAGTATTTTTAATTTATTTATTAAATACCTCCATAAGAATTACATGCAAGCTTAAAGACTAGCTCTCGCTCTTGTCTTTGTAGCTTCCTCCACTCGTCTCTGTCCTAAGCCAAGTCCTTGGTTCCAGAATAAGACACGACTTTCTCTTTGATCTGTTCCATGTAGGCTCTTCTTGGTCTCCCTCTTCCTCTCTTTCCCTCTATTTTTCCTTCTCTGATATTTGTAATGAATTTATCGTGTCTTATCAAGTGGCCGATCATAATACCTCTTCTTTCTTCTATGATTTTCAATATTTGACGTTTTTCATTTACCCTTTTCAATACTTCCTCATTCGTAACTGAAACCATTTATGATAATTAGTCCAATTAGTCCAGCTTATCTTCTCTATCCTTCTCCAACACCACATTTCGAATGCTTCTAGTCTTTCTCTATCTCTTTGCGTCATTGTCCAAGTTTCACATCCATAGAGGGCTATACTCCATACGAAAGTTTTGATGCACCGTCTTCTTATGTTTTTAGCGATTTTTGACTTGAACATCCTTTCCCGTGGAAGGCTTGTTTTGCTATTGCTATTCTAATTTTGATGTCTAAAGCGCATTTGGCATCATTTGTTACTAACTGCCTAAATATTTAAAGTTATTTACTTTTTCTAATGGAATATTGTTTAATGTTATGATTTGAGAGTTGCGTTTTAGAATTTTTGCAAATCTGTACCAATCCGTCACCTCTGCTATCTTTCTTACCTAACCCATAATTACCTACAATATTTTCTTCTCTTCCCTCTCCCACTACTGCATTGATTGATTCGCCTATTATAATTAGATTATCACTCTTTTTTGTCGAATCCATTATAGTATCCAATCGTTCATACATTATTTCAACTTCTTCATCGTATCATATCTCTTTATAGTACGGTCTCCCATTGGTATATAGCCTTAAATTTCGAGGTTATTTTTTTAACAGACAACAGAAATAACATTTTTAATACCCCATGCTACACCTAGTTTTAGTCGGCTACACCTAGTATTAGCCGCGAGTAAATCGGCTACACCTAGTTTTAGCCAACAGCTATCGGTTACACCTAGTTTTAGCTGGCTAAAACTAGGTTTAACCGCACTTCGGGTATTAGCCGTAACATATATACATACTTGAATTATAAGAAAATCTTTCGAGTCTGCTTTAATTTTAATCGCTGTAATGGTATTTTAGTGGTATTTTCTATTCTACTTCCCCAAGATTTATAGACTAGCTAGAACTTCAAAAATGTAAGTAGGTAAATGTAAAATAATACCCAAAGCTCAGTTTAAAAATACATGAAATAATTTCTGCATTTACTTATTAATAATAGTTTTGGTAAAAGATACCTAAGATAAAATACTTTATATATACTTTTCAAATAGGTACAATGTAATAATTAATTTAACCCTGCAGTGGTCGCGTGCCAAAAACTAACCAGATTGGTCGCGTGGAGTACATGTGTATGCCATTGATAAATTTAAAATAAAACGTTATCTGAGCTTCGATTGTTTTTTATTTGTGTTGATATCTTATAATTAAAGTATTCTTTATTAAAAATTATCAAGAGAAATTAATCACAACCTGTTTGTTTAAAGAAAAATAATAAAAACCATAAAGTGGCACTAAAAATCACTTATTTTGTTATGATACAAATCACGAACAAAATAATCAAAAATACATAATTTGAATTTGTGTTTTATAAACAAGATAAATGTACAATGTTTGATTGATTGCCACAAATAAACTTTTTGCATGTGCAAACATGTGTTAGATAGTTTTCGAGTGTTTTTTTACTACAGCTTCTTCCGCAATAATAGCAGCCACCTATGGAACGTCTGTGCTGATGTTGTTGCCGGGCTTTCTGTCTGAACAAGGCCAAGAAAGTATTTTATTTTTAATACTAGACTTCTCGGCAATTTGTTATTTTCAAATCTGCAAGGAGCCATAGGTTTTACCAGCTTCATTCAGCCACACCTCAATTCGAACAACCTTCCGATCATACATTGTTATTCTAAAAAAAAACATAATTTTAGGTATCAAGCCATTTCAGCACCTACCAACAGTCAAACAATTATATTTATAACATAGAACTAACGTTTATAAAACACAAATAAAGAAAATTAGTATGTTCAAAATACTTACGCAATCGGTCGCGCGGCATACACTTGTACTCCACGGACTTTGCGGACCTCCTGTAATCCTGAAAACGCACGACCGGTGCTCATGCAGCTCAAAGCTCATTCTTTACACGTTAAATTTTAACCTGGAAGCACTCCTAATTTACGCATGTAGTTATTTAAATTTTCACAATTTAGTACGCATGGATTACATATGTAATCCACGCGACCACTCTAGGGTTAACAATGTACATACTATACTGAAGGAAGTGACTAACTTCAAAGCGCTTGCGGTACAAAACGATGTAGGTATTTTAATCTGTAAAATTTTCTCTTTGCCATGAATTCTCGAGTGAAGTTGCGGTGGATCACTGTCTATGTCTATTATTGATAATAAAACCGCTTCAATAACACTTTTTATTTTGTAAATTATTGATTTAACAATTTAACGAAACTACACACTTGTAGATTATATAAAAAATACCGTCTATCTGAGGACAGCCAAGATGGGTCGGCAGCCGACATGCCCCCCGCTGTGACCTAAAATTGCAAGTGTCCAACACATGTGTGCACGTCAGAAATAATCCCGACTTATTTGAAACACTTGCTTGTTAACTGTACGAACTAACTGCAAACTCTTTAATTAACGTCGCGTCGTCAAAAGTTCTTTAGATGATTGCTGTTAGATACGGACATAAATATAACTTTTTTCACTGATCTGAAACTTCATGTCTGATAAAATCGCAACTTTATTTAGTAATCAGTACAATTATCAATAATATTATGCAAAGCAAAATACAAGGAATCTAAAATAAAAAGTCAATGGTAAAATGTGATATTAAGTACATAGGTAGGTACTTAAGTAGGTAATTGAAAAAATAAGTCAAAAACTTATCTGAAACAAACGTGCGCCATTTATGTAAATATATAAAAAATATATAAACCACGTCACCAGAAACCCGGAATTTTCAGCTTTTAGAAATAATTATTAATTAGTAGGTATTTTGTTTAGTTAAATCTTTTCTTTCTGTTCCAAAAGTCGCTGATTTCACACAGAATGAATTTACTCTTACTATCAGTTTAATTCAAATCCTTTTTCAATTCAGAAGAATTCGAAAAATTTCGGTAAAAATTGGTAACTACGCGCTTTTGAATAAGTATCCATCAATTTACTGCGATGGTTCCAAATGCATGATGTAAGCAGAGATTTAAATCGTCTTAGATAAAGATAAAATACTGTCGTGGAATTTGATAAGCAGTTAAGATACCTCATTGCCAGACATATTTGTACCTATTAAAATGGTTAATTATTCATAAAAAAATATCACTACATTATAAACAGCCATGTCATCCAGCGGATATCTGGCACTGATTAGTGGACAGTTTAATAATAACATCTGTATCTAAACTCTGACAATGTTAACTGGCGTACAGGAAGTTGGACAAAAAACGGTCTAAACCACCAATTTTATTAATAACTCTGCTTGAAAATTCTGGCCCCCTAACACTGAGTTTTTTTATTGTTACTCTTAATAAGTGTAATACTTATTGCATACTATATTGCATTGTTTTATTTTCGTAATGTTCATGCTTTCATGCTTTATTATTATAGGTACCTAGTTAGTAGAATGAATAACTTGCAGCATGTGTTACAGTTAGGCTAAAAGTTGATGGTTTACTTAATGATAAATGCATCAGCCATTTTTAATATCCTCAGTCCCCACTCCAGGGGCACACCGCCTTCCTTATGCATAGATAAAGAGGGATGTTAAGAATGGCTTATAGTGATTCATAGATTAAGTAGATATTAAATTGGGTAATCGACACATAAAGTTATTTGCGCAGAAAACTCAAAAAATATCAAGACAGACTCCAGTTGTGCTGACTCTGATCTGATTAGTTAGATCTTTCCCCAAAATTTTCATTTCAATACCTTTAGGTATACGTGGGGAGGTCAAAAAGTTCGCAGAATAGAGGGTAAGAAGTAAGAATTAAAAATCAAAAAGATTTTTCCTTTGCAATGTATTCTTCCTTAAGGGTTTTTCCCTGAGGATCTCATTCCCCGAGATCATGTCCCGGAGAATCTCAAATACGTATTGATTAAGTTCATGAAGATAAAACAATTCGAGATCCTCCGGGACATGATCCTCGGGGAATGAGATCCTCAGGGAATAACCCAACTCTATTATTAGATAGATCAATTAATTTATTGATACCGTCGAAAAAAAAAATGTTTTGCATCTCTAGTCGAATTAGGTATTAAGAATAGGGAATATGCATAAGTCACCGATTTTGATAAATTTGAGCTTGATCGCTTCGGACCCGTATAAAAACATGATGGAACAGAAAAATAAAAAATAATATGTATTATTTTAGTTTTATCACACGATGAAATCAGGGAAAAATAACGATTAATTTTTTTACTTTCGGATATAATGCACTTAACAGTCAGATAGAATATCGAATAAGAAATATTTTCTTGTATGACACATGTACTTGAGCGCAAAATTTAGGGAGATAATTGTAAATAATTGAAAATTCTTGGCTAACTTCATAGAAACGTGACATGTGACGTCACATATCATGTCCGTATTGTATAGAGCGTTTTTGGCGGTTGCTGCTGCGTGCTAACTTCAAGTAGGTAACTATATCACGAGAAAAAAAAGCAAGAAAAAAGTTTTAATATTACAGTTGATTTTCTTACGCATTAGGTACACTTTTGATTTAGATAAAAAAAAATTTGATGCATATTCCCTCTCGAAAATTACTTCTCTCGAAGCTCTTTTTTACCAAGTAAAGAGTCCCCATAAACCATAACAATTCTTATGCATAAACTTAAGACATATTTTCCAACTAAAGAGCAAGTAAAAAAAAATATTTTTGCGCCCCCCAACCCCTCCATCCCGCGAACTTTTTGACCTCCCCTCGTAAGCTATTAATTTAAAGTCTACATAAGGTAGAAGTTCTCATGTTCACTGCCAATTTTAATTAGCTGTTCTCTAGCACATGGACATGGACACAAAATTACAATTCATTGCACATTTATTATGGATTACATTTGACGCAAAGAACTTCAATTATGTGCTTAATAGTAATTTATGCAGGTATTACCTTATTGAATTCGATATCTAATACGATTTATAACATCGTACATTCCAGATTAATATTACTTAGAATAATAATATAATAGAAGATCAATAAGTTTCCTTGTTTTGATTATGGGTGATTAATTAAGTTGTCAGGTTTAGAAGTATTGTATACAGTAGCTAGTAGTAACCTCGCTATTATTATGTGGTCTGTGTCATTACTAGAAAATGTTGAAATATGACCTATTGAATACGACGAACAAAGTATCGTCCATTTACACGTGAACTGACACTTCGACATTATAAAAAAAGATGTAATAAACCTAGTGTTAAAAAAATAAAGTGACTTGAATTCAAGATATTATTCTTTTCTTGGTCAAAAATAATAAGTGATTCCTTTAAAATATATCAGGTGTAAGTAAATAAACTGAAGGCATTATTTTCGAGGCAATTTTCTAACACGCGCTCAGACAAACGTGTGATATTCATTGTTGAGAAAGACCATTTATAAAAAAGCTATTTAGCTACCCATATCTATCGACTGATTAAAGTCGTTAAGGATATTTTGTAGCAAATACACTTTTAATAACAACTATTACAAATGCACTTTTAATAACAACTTTTAGTGCTAGTCGTCTCATCAGTATCAGTAGCACCTGACTTGACTTGTTTGACATTTAGATTAAGTTATTAAAAAGCGTTCATGTTTATTTTTAACGTTATTTATCGTATCATTCTAAGCAAGGTGCAGACCCTATCAAATCCCTAGCATTATTATTCTCTCTGGCTGATAAAGTACAATACGCAAAATGAGAACAACACGCAAAACGTACAAATACGGGTGTAATGAAATTCAAACTACACAAAATGTATATAGTATAGTATTGAGAAAAACACAAAATTTGCAAAAAAATAAATGAAATATAACTGCAGTTCGTTTGGGACAACATTCTAATATTATAATGAAGACAAATTGCTTAAGCTTAAGAATAAATGTTTCAGTTGGTTTTAGTAGATTAAATCACGGAAAACTAATCTTTATTGTTATTGTTCTAATATCAAGAATTTTAATGTTTCCATAATTAGAATAAACGAGAATGTTATTTATATTTCAATAGTTTCCTAACTAAAGCTGGAAAAGAACTCCCAAGGACTTGACAACGTTTTGACGATTCCAAAACTCTTTCTCATAATTTCAGTCACAATTACGAAGTTCAAAAAAATAAAGCTCAATTTTCTTTGCAGGAGTACTACGACAGTATTACAATGACGACAACGACTCCTGGGCGTGGGTCCGCGCCGCGGTGCGATGCGGCTGCCTGCTGGCGTGGCGCGAGGGTACCCTGCCCCGGCGGCCCGCCGCCCGCCTGCCCCTGCGCGGCCTGCACCTGCGCACCGCGCCCGCCCTGCCCAACGCTTTCCAGCTGTCCCGACTACGCGACGACACTGCCGTTGCCACATTTCAGGTGAGCTACAACAAATTGAGGGTTAGCTTTACCCACCGCCTGCTTCTGCGTGGCCTGCACCTGCGCACAGCTCCCGTCCTGCCCAACGCCTTCCAGCTGTCCCGACTGCGTGACGACACTGCCGTTGCCACATTTCAGGTGAGCTACCACAAATTGAGGGTTATCTTTGCCCACCGCCTGCCCCTGCGTGGCCTGCAGGTTGCTCTGCGCACCGCGCCCGCCCTGCCCAACGACTTCCAGCTATTCCGACTGCGCGACGACACTGCCGTGGCCACATTTCAGGTAAGCTATCACAAATCGAGGGTTATCTTTTCCCACCGCCTGCCCCTGCGTGGTCTGCAGATTGCCCTGCGCAGCGCACTGTGCCCGCCCTGCCGTTGGGTAGGGCGGGCACGGTGCTTCTAGCTGTCCCGACTACGCGACGACACCGTCGTTGCCACATTTCAGGTAAGCTACTTACCATATTTTTTTATCCACAACGGGATAGTACTTGGCCTTCACCTCACCTGCTGTTATGTGAGGTTTTTTTTAACGTTTTTTTTCCAGCTGTTCTCAACTCACTAGCACTTATGCCAATCTGCCTCCACGGAATCATTGCCCCATTATACCAAACCGAGCATTGTTCAATGTTTCATACATTTAGAGCATCAATTTATCAATCACACCACACTTTATAATATAAACTATACTTAGGTGTAACGCCAAACCGCTTTCGTGGAATACAGCTAGGTAGGTAGATTAATTCTTTCTTAGTGCTTACGATATACAAAATATTACGTCGACATTTGTGTCAACATGATAAAACTACAGTATAAATAATAGTAGGAAAGGAACTAGATAAGAATATCAAGTGTAAGTAATCTTGACATTTCATCTTTCATTTACTTGACATTATCGCTTATAAAGAAATGTTCCCAGAAAATATCATGGATCAAAAATGGATGCTGATTTTTATATGAATATTTAGACAAAATATGTAGATAATATCAATATAGATATTTATGACAGTTCGACGACCGCTGAGAGTATAGAATTAGATAGGTACTAACATTATAAGATGTATCTATGTAAAAATAAAATAGGTACTAAACAAAATACCTAAATGTGATCATTGAACAATCCCAGACCTAGTTTTTCTAGGCTATTCGTAAGCTGATGTTTAATACAATGGCCCCGAGATCCGCTGTTTTGGTAGATAAAGCTTTTTATAGCACGCTTTCAGTGAAAGCGTATGAAAACGAAAGCAAATAGATACTAGTTTGACTCGTCGACTATTTCCGTTACGCCTGGGGCCGCTCAAGCTCACGTTTATTTGATAAAATCGGTGTCTTTTAAGTAGGTAGGTAGGATGCTCATAAGCTAACCGTAATCGTAGGTAGCTTCTAGTCTGATTTTTAAAAGCTTTTTGGTTCGCTAAAAGTTACACCTTATTCGATGGGAAATTGGGAACTCTGTTTTATTTATCTAATACTAGCGGCCGCCCGCGACTTCGTCTGCGTGGAAAGTTTTTTTGCTATCCCTCGGGAACAATCCTTTTTTTCGGGATGAAAGGTACCCTATGTCCTTTTCTGTACCCCTAGCAACGTGTATGTAAAATTTCATGATGATCGGTTCGGTAGTTAAGACGTGAAGGTGTAACAAACAAACAAATAAACAAACAAACGGACTTTCGCATTTATAATATTATTTATCTAATTTATCTAATATACCCTTACTAACGCATGAACATTTTACTTAATTCTGTGTAACATAACATGACTAACCAAGTCAGTCGCCAGGAACAAGCACAATACTGCAAAGATAACGTTTTCAAAAATAGGCCCTTTCACTTAAGTAGTATCTTATTCTTAAGTACCCTCAACTGAATCGAAATATAGCTTTATTGACAAATCAGTCACGCACGTAGGTATGTACTTAACTGTCTTAACAAGCGTCGGCATCGGCATGTGTGGTAGATAAAGTTATCGTGAGATCGCGTTTAACACGGCGATTTCACACCGAGATATGTCAGAAGAACGCTTGGACGAATCAACCACTGGACGCGAAATGACAGGCATATTTGCCTTTACCCCTCTGCCACTTACTGTGACCGATAGCCTCAGTAAACGATATCGCGTTGTCAGTGTGATGGTAGAGCTCGTGGCGAAACATTGGTACAAAAATGGGCAAAATGCTTCGTATTGTTCAGCAAAAAAAATAACGGGCAATCAAGAAATGTTTCTTTTCACGCATTAGCACAATATCAACCTATTATAGTAGCTATTTTTCGCAAAATAAATAAAATTTGGTATGTAAACAAAGTAGGGTGACTTAGCCGGTTTGCAGGCCTCCTTTGGTTTTCGGCCATTACGGAAAATGTAAGAATGTATGAAAGACATTTTTCGTGAAATTTCTTTTTCGCGGTGTTATTAAAAGTTGCCAATACACTTATTTATTACGTATAAAAAATATAATTAGAAACAAATTACGAGACGTACTGCCCCCAGGAGCTGACGTTTTCGAAAAACTTCCTAAATATTAATATTTTCATAGTATAATTTTAAACAAAATTTTATTTTACTTTATTTTCATTGGAAAACATACAGTATTTATAACTAATAGTATAACTAAATATGATACAAATATACTCATTTAATTTGTTTTCGCATATAAACATCGAGAAGCTTATTCGTATTCACAAAGTATAGATTTTGATATACATTTTTGAATCGGAAGAAACAATTTTGGCATAGTTAAAAAAAATGCTATTATACTTAGAAAACAACAACAAAAAAAAATCGCTAACAAAATAAAAGAGGAAATCTTAAGAAACCACATCAAACCAGTTCCTACTCAAAACATCTTGTTCCGGTTCAAACAATTGTTCCGGTTTAGAGTTAAAAATGTCAAGCACAGATACATCAACAATTTTATTAAAAGAAACAGGTGATCGCATAAAAAACGAGTTTTTTCTGTAGTTGGTAGCACAATACGGAACACTAAGGTTGTAGATGTGTCTACTGTTTCTGTTTGGAATTTTGAAATTTATTAGTGATAGAAGATGCGGGGAATCAGTAAGAGATTGTGATAATTTTATAATATAATTTATAGTGATAATTTTAAAAATATATGACATTTTATAGTTATTATATTAAGAAATACTTTTACACAAAAGCCAATAATAATCAACAAAAATCAACATTTTTCTTACAAAACGTTTTCAAAATCATGTTTGACTTCCGTAAATTTTCGTCTTGAAAGTCATTTAACGCGAGGAACTGCTGTTAACACTGGTAATAGAGCCGGAATTATCAAACTACTTGAAAACAAGCTGCAACGTCCTCTTCAATGGCTAATATGCCAACTACATGCAAATGAGTGAAGTTTAAGACATCTTTTTCGGGTTCCGTACCCAAAGGGTAAAAACGGGACCCTATTACTAAGACTTCGCTGTCCGTCTGTCTGTCTGTCTGTCTGTCACCAGGCTGTATCTCATGAACCGTGATAGCTAGAAAGTTGAAATTTTCACAGATGATGTATTTCTGTTGCCGCTATAACAACAAATACTAAAAACAGAAAAAAAAATAATATTTAAGGGGGGCTCCCATACAACTAACGTGATTTTTTTGCCGTTTTTTGCTCGCTATTAATAACGACTGCAGGTAGACAGTTGAAATTTACACAGATGATGTATTTCTATTGCTGCTAGAACTATAAATACTAAAAACAGAAAAAAAATATTTAAGGGAGGCTCTCATACAACAAACGTGATTTTTTGCTGTTTTTGGTACGGAACCCTTCGTGCGCGAGTCCGACTCGCACTTGGCCGGTTTTTTTAAATATTTAGACGGTAGTATTACAGGGCCGAAAAACTTTAGTGGTCCGATAGGGAAGGCACTTAATAATTTTGAATGTCTTCCAGTCAAATCATTTACTGCCGTAAGCTATTGTTTGCACAGATATTATTATAACGAAAAGCCGTGATGATTTAAGTACAGACCAACTGTATATTTTAGAAATGTGTCCAGCAGTCAGCAAGGGCGAGTGTGATGAAAGATTGGCGAAACATAAACTTGGTAAAGTATGTTATTCGAGGTGGTTTACCACGGCAAACAAAATTACCCACGACACCACCAGTAGTGCGCCTTGGTAGTGTCGTGGGGAAGAAGGGTGCAAAATTGAACAAGGTAGGTGTGTCGTTAAAAGTAGCAAAAAAATTGTGCATGTGAGTTTTTTTGGAAGGTATAAGTTACAATGTTGTTTACGGTTTGATACACATAGTTTTTATTACTGAGTATGGTAAATTAGTTTTAGTACTGTTATTTTGACTTTAACGCGTAAAATATTCGGTATGATACTTTTTAATTTGATGGCCTGGTAACTAAATGCGTTTTTGGGAGGTCATTTGCGTTTTGGCCGCCTGGCCGAAAACTAATGTATGAGTTTCACAATCCATAATATTTGGCCGGCAATTATGGCCGAAAACCGGCTAAATCACCCTATAACATTGACATTATTTGACAAGTGTAATCCCCCCTCACCCCGCAAAAATTGGTTGATCGTGATTTCATACATTTTTCTTACGTTACGTATCCAGTGGTTAATTCATCCAAGGAAGAACGATATAACAAATAGCGTAGTGCGTAGATTCTGATTTCCAATGAGCAAAAAGTGGAACTGGATTCGTCTCATGTTCCTGGTCTCGAAACTATATGCGTCAAAGCACTGGCCATCAAGACCAAAATTGTTAAGAGCTAATAGTTGTGTTGTTGAATCCGAAGACAGTTTTAATTTCACTTTATTTGATCAATAGATGACCTTGTTTAACACAAATTTTGGAGTATTTCATTTAATAATATGAAGGTTTGATCACAATCATAAACAAGCTCAATTGGCAAACAAAAAGTGGTCCCAAAACTCAGCTACGTGATATTTATTATGATACGACATTCAATCTGATAGGTGCAAAGGCACTCGGCTACCTACCAATACCAATGCCCTTGGCGATCGACACGTCTGTCGTTAAATGAGATTGAATAAATCGATTTCTTGCCACCTTTTTTGCGTCTGAATATGAATATTTTCGAGGGCTTGACTGGATTTGTAATTTCACCTTGTAGTGTGTAAAAGAAAAGACATGCAATCGTTCAAAACTGAGAAACTGTGTACCTATCTGGAATATGAAGAATAAATGCATGTAACAAACAGCCAAAAACGTCCTAGAAGCAGATTTAAATATATGAGAAAACAAAAACACTTAATATTAAACGAACCGTTTTCTGTCACAGCAGAAGAAGTTGCGTGTAAAGTCTTTCATCCATAAATAGCCAGTATAGCCACAGCCAAACACTTTCGTTTCCGCAAGAATAGCGATTTTGCGATATCCGGGAAGAGAAACGGCCGACGCATTAAATAGTAGGAAAAAAGCAAATTGGTATATTTTTTGTTTTTATTGTGACTTGCATGTTTGTGTTGAGTCGGAAATTGAACGAACCGTTAATATTTGCGAATACATAGTTCCGTTGTGTTCACATTATTATTGAAGTAAATTGATGTAGGAATTTTCTGAGGCTTAATAATTTGTTTCCTATTCTCGTAACTTAGTCGTTAAAGTAGACAATAGTCGTATTGTGAATTTGTGACTGGTTTAACTTTTCACAAGATCTGACCTACAATCAACACCAAAAGAAAATTATTTCCTATAAAGAAGAAAAACAGCCAATATAATTGTCACAAATTCGTCAAGCACACAACAACGAAGACGATGTTTATACAAAAGTGTTTGAAGAATACAGGTTTGCCCATACAAAAGATCGTAAATTAGCCAACGCGAAACAAAGCTATCGTCGTCACAACATTATTATATTTTCTTATGGAAAACTTAGTAAAATCTCGATATCGCGTTGGCTCAGTCATTCGGGTGTCACGTACTCCATTCATTGTCTAAATTACAATGGATACGGGTAATGACAGGCTGGCTCTACGCCGCGACGGCGAATGAGAATATGAAAATATTTTGAGACATGTCGCATGAGACATCCTTAGCACCTGCCTTAATTGCCTACAAGAAAATACCAATCAAGTTTCTAATGCAATTCTTGATGAATTGCTCATGATATTTATAATCATTAACATGCCTCAGCGAAATTACACAACAAAGAACCCGTTTAGCCGTTGAAGGAATCGAAATATTTAATCAAATCTGCAAGTTGCGCCTTGAGTTATGATATAAATTCACAGTGGCCATTAAATATCAATAAGATTTCTGGTTAAGTACACCTTGAAAGTTGTCTAGAGGAAACTTAAATAACGTCTTTCGAGACCCCTTCAAGACGACATTCTCACGATTCGCTCACTTTTATAGAACTGTATAAAATGAAACACCCGTAAATCATTGCCTTTTGTGTCTGACCTTTTATGGAACTATTTACCATAAGAAGGGATAGATCGCGAAGGTGTTGACATCAAAGATGTATAAAGAAATCATGTTCAAAGAATCTCTAGAACTTGATCTTTAGATAAAAAAAACCGGAGCTAGTTTCCTTTTTTGAAATAGTCCAATTCAATGGGCACCCTAAAGAATAATAAACATAATCCGTATTCCGATCCTTCTTGAAAGACGGATGATTTCTTTTGATAGTCGAATTACGTCGTTTTTGTTCTAATTGTGGTTGCTATATCTATGGAATCCTGTTATAATACTAAAATTATTATTTCTATTGTTACAGGCATGCAATGCGGCGGAGTACGCAAAGTGGGTGCGTGCGCTATGCGTCGAAATACTCGGTCAGACGCCCCTACCGCAAGTCCGATTCTTGGACGTGCTTTCGGCAGCTGATACTGCTACTCGAGGTTCGAAAGCAAAGACTCCGAACCAGGAGACACCTTCTTGCCCGCCGCCCCGGGCGCCACCGCGTGCTCGGCGAAGGCTGCTCCAGACGGAAACACAGCTACCGCGCCGCGACCACTCACCTGCCGCCACCGACGAGGGCATAGTCGTCGAAGACGACGACTACGACTCATCGTCTGACCGCAGCCTCGACCTAACTCTCTCCCTAGACGCTATGAAAGCGACCGATGTGGTCGACGCGCCCATACGGAAAGCGGAGGTCATCAAATGTGACAATTGCAGCAAACTGAACGCGCAACATCACACGCTACCGCGAGCAGCGCGCTCCGGCGAATCAGAGCAAGGTCGCCATAGGTACTTAAAGCGCTGGGAGGGAACGGCGGGGGCGGCGGAGCGGGGCCGCCATGTGATGGAGGCGGCGAGACGGAAGACGGCCTCACTGGAGAGCAGGGCTCGATCTTGCTCCCCTAATGCCCATGAAGTCGTGACTAAGTACGTACCGGTGCGGGAACGTAGAGCTTTATTTGAGTCGCTATCTCGTGCTGGGGGTGGCTTAGCGAGAAGTACAGAGCATTTGTCGCAGACAATTCCAGTGGCGCCGACGACGCCGAGACGCGCTGCTTCGCTTCACGACTTGCAAGCACCGCCGACGCGTTCAGTAAGTGATTTGCGTCAGTTCTTTGAAGCTGTAGCACGCGGTGCGGGAGCCTGTTCAGGTCTCCAGCGACACAGCGCACCTCCCGACCCAGCACCGCGAGCCTTCGTGTCACTCACATGCGCTTAAACCTTTGTACATATACTGTAGATACGGCGTTGACCGCCATCTATTTCACTAAGTCGTTTGTTGTAAGACTGTTATAGTATTGTTATAGAAGTACCTAATATAAATGAAATAAATGTATTATCTATTATACCACTGTGGTTTCACTATCGTCCTGAACGATTGCAACCGACCACAATCTGGTTTTGGGCCTGGCACGCGGGTGTAAAGTAGTGCACGTTTTGGTCAGCGAAACTATGTTATTTGATTGTGCAATTTGATCGAAAGCATTTTGATAACGTTGCCTAAGCTTTGTTTTCGGCCCTGACAGCAAGTACAATGTAATTGTAGTAAGTACAAGTAATATTCCGATACAGGCAACTGGCAATACAAAATGACACTGGATCTGCGCCTGCGCTTATAGGTCACCGTCTCGTGTCCCTCACACTGCCAAACAACAAACGACACATTCACCTTAACGTTCACTAAACTACGTTTTAAATAGTGTACGCTCGTATTTTGTTTTTTGCGTCTCTTGAACTGTGTTCCCATTCTTATAAGTATTGTATAATTTAACTCACAAAAACGAAGCTAAGTGACTTTAATGACAGCTACGTCCTCTTTCAAAGTGTCGCTAGTTTTGTCATTTTCACAAATGATTTCAGTGGCATTGTTTTTTAGAACTTTGAACTCATATCATACAATAAAATCTCACAGTTGGTCATTGGAACGTAAACACGTGACCGTAACCACCAGTGAATATTTTTGGTTAGTTACTCATTAAAAGGCGTCAGTACAAAAGAACGTAGAGCTAATCAAAAACTCCGAAATGTATGTGAAACATTATCTAATGATTCAAGATAAGCTTTTTTCTAATACTTCACCATGAGAAAGGCTTTAATGAACTAAGGTTCATTAAAGCTTATTTGATGATTGGTGACTGATGCCCATCTTTACTTCATATTTAGTTAATTATGTCAGCTTATGTACGTAGTTACGTACATTATCAATTATCTTTAGCTATCAAATCGCTTTCATCGTGCTTTTTAATGTGAGATTTATTGTACGTACTACTAGATTTAATGTGATCGTAATTATCATAAATCATCTTTCCATAACTGTTTTATATACCAAGCTCTTCTGATTCAAATCAAAATAAAATAAGTAAGTATGATTAAAGTTTCATCAAATGATCCATTACATAATTCCAAAAACTTAATAAAGATACCTAAAGCCTTCGATCAAGAATACCCTAGATGTCCGGTCAGTCTCGAAAATGGCACCTCAAATAGCGTCCTGATTATTTTGCACAAATTAAGTGATACAAGAGCTATTTTTGTGTATAATAAGCTTATTTTGTACAACATAAGTGATATAAAATGTGAGTTTGTACAAAATAAGAGGTGATTATGTACAAAATAAGCGCCAAGTTTGTAAGTAGGACGCTATTTGAGGTGCCATTTTTGCATACTGTTTCAGTTCGTGAAGAGTTATCTAGGATATATAATTCTTGATCGAAGCCTAAATCAGAAGAAGACCAATCATCAATAATGGTGATCAGTTGAGATATCGAAGAAAAATATTGGGTTTATCACCAATCCACAATGGACTCGCTCGGTGGGTGCTGCACTGCATGACCAATTCATTATCCTTTTCAAAGAGAATGTAAAAAAAATAGCATATCTTTATCCTACTAATATTATAAATGCGAAAGTTTGTGGGTTTGGATGTTTGTTCCTCAATCACGCAAAAAATATTGAACGGAATTTGAAGTTGTGAGAGGTTGAAATTAGGCACACAGATAGTAGCTAGCTTAGATTAAAACATAGAATCCTTTTTATACCGATATTTCTACAGGAACGGGAACCACGCGGGTGAAACCGCGGGCGGCCGCTAGTAAGTATATCCATATAATTCAAAATTAAAAAATAATTCAGTCTAGGCGTTCACGTAGGCGACATTCACAAGCACTTGTGAATGTCGAGAAAACTACACCATCGGCTCGCAAACCCTAAGCGGGAGACCTTGTAACGAGAAGAACCGGCAAGAAACTTGTCAAGGACTGCTTTTTTCTCCCTATATATTTCATACAGAGTGGTCAAAAGTTTTAAAATGACCTCTGCATTTAAAATGAGGTCATAAGGCCTGTTTTAGGAGGCAAAACTGATGACGATGATTAGAATGGGAATTTTGTTTTTGAAGTCCAAGAATATCTCTTCAATGTTTTAAATTCGGGTCTCTCGGAAGGCAAATGCAGTTTAAAGTAATTGTGCTGATTGCTACGACTAATTGTTGATGTTGTTACAAAACAACTAGTAGAATTAAAATGACCACTTATGCTGTTGAAGGAACTACTATACACCGCGTTTAATTGTACCACGGTTGATTTATTAAATTGGAGCTGTTGTGATAATAACGTTGTTATTGTATCGACGCTACCAGTTGTAAGGAATCTGGTTTTTATCATTTGAAATAACTTAAGTAACCGTAGTAAAGCATCGCGATAATTCTTGCTATTTGTTGACAATAATAATAATAAGTTGGACATTTTGGCTTCAGTTTATAAAAATGTAAGGGTACAAGTACATACAACTTCTTTAATATCATGGTAAATTCTTTTAAGATTTTTTGGTTACACGGCAAATTGGCCAGCCTATTCAAATTAACAACTGTTAGCAAGTAACCTCAACATATAATTTCATGTTACAACGCAAACTATAATAAAACATCCAAGTGATCCTCTACAAAGGGAAGAAAAAACTAACCCGGGTGTAAGTAACACCAAATTTTCGTCTATCTCGTTCTTTCATAGGACATGAGTGTTCTACTTAATAGCACCAAATTAGCAGTTGGAATGTGGTCGTGTCGAATAGTCGCTGCCACTATACAACCAGTAATTCAATCAATAGAAAAAGCGGACAAAGCGAGTTGGGAGCGATAAAAAAACTCATAAAAGACACCGAGGGATGATACAGGTAGCGGGGTCGGGATATCAAAAGATCGGGAGATGTAAGACCTCAAAGATATGTGAATGTGTCGGTAGATGGTAGCTGTTCGGAGGCAAATTTGAGAAAGGTGTACCTACGTAAGGAATGGTAGGTGCAAAATCAACAAAAACTAAGGTTATTTGTATGTTAAATAAGTCGAGAGTAGGTATAGCCAAATGGCAAAGTCATGTAACTGGACGAACCAAAAAGAGTGGTATACTGCCCGGAACGTAACTTGGCAAGATAAAAACGAGACAAAAGATGCGCAGTAGCCACAAACACTAAACTCGGCGCATCTTTTGTCTTATCTTTCTCTTGCCAACTTATATGCCGGCATCTGTATAAGTAGTCCATTTGTGAAAGCTAAATTTTTGTCGTATTTTGTTGCACATGTCAACTCTGTGAGTATTTAGATTTTGACTAAAATACAACAGTTGCCGCGCCCCTGTGAAATGGCAGGTTTCAAACTTTAAGGTCCCGTCCGTCCCGTCTATTTTTTTAAAGATATTATTACCCTAGCCTAGAAGCTCGGAGTTGTAATTTTATTAATAAATCGGTACCTACCTATGTAAGTATTATCCTAATCTACTTACATTCGGTGAATGTCCAAACCTTGAACATGACTTGCGGCAACTTTTTCGGATGTTCGCAATTTTACCAATGTCACAAAACAATAGTAAGTATTGAAGCTATGGTTCTGTCCCCTAATAAGGCAATAGGCGTGAGAGAGACAACCGGATCGAATGATAGTTGGACGCAGGTGCAAGGTCAGCTGGCGATAGATTGATTTGGGTACTGTCGACAACAAAAACTGATGGACTACTTTGAATTCGATGGAATGGATTTACTTTAAAACGACAGTTCTTGTGAATATTTTAAATTAAAAACGGTAGGTACCTTATCTGTAACCTCATCATGTAACCGATACTTATTGTGACCACAAAATCTGATGAATAAGGTATGGGTGGGTATCATATTCGATTTCTGAACCGATAAGTAAGAGTGTTAGTGAAACTGACCTATTTAAGGTCCTGATTTTGGTGGATTGATTTTATATTTTGTTTCTTATATGACATGAGACAGACGGACAACGAATCGAATCATCGGTACACCTACGTACCTACGACCTATATACCACAATAATAATAAATAATATTAGCAATCAGTCCCGTTGAAATTAGTGAAATCGGTCCCTTAATTAAAGTAACATCAAGTCCTAATCTTCAGGTACCTACCTACGGACAAACATGAAGCAACCGACTATAAAACACGAATTTTCATGCAATTGCATAACATCATCAAATGCGATGCTTGAATTTTTTAGTTCATTTTCTTACAAAAGTTGTGAACATATGACTCCAAATATCCTTAGCGCTCATACGCACTGCCCGGCTAGCCGCGTTGCGGCTGTCCGTCCGGAGTACCGCAAACAAAAATATGTACGAAAAAATAGTTTCTATTCGCACTGTGATACGGCTGCGCCCAACCGCACCGGTCGTTCGCAGCGCTGCGGTCCGACTGACGGCTATCCGGACGGTCGCTGTACGCACTACGCGGATGCACTGCGGTTTGCTAGTTTGCGGTTGCTCGCCAGTGAATGCGCTGCGCCAGTGAAATACTTAAGCCGGCCATATACGCTAGGTTATGCATGATGGTTATGCCTGTAAGGTCAAAACCGTCATGCATAACCGAGCGTGTGTGGGATAAAACTGCATGCCTGTCATGCATGCCTGTCATGCAAGCCGCTCGGTTATGCCTGTGGTCAAAACCGTCATGCATGCCTGTCATGCAAGCCGCTCGGTTATGCCTGTGGTCAAAACCGTCATGCATAACCTAGCGTTATGCATGACGGTTTTGCATGAAGGTTTTGCATGATGGTTTTAAATCCTTAAATATTGAAGATGGTTAATTTTACTGAAAGAAGACTTCATTTTGTTTATAAAAATATATGGAACTGCATTCAATGATTTTTAGAAAATCGCCTGCCTTAACCAGGAATCGAACCCACCAAAAACGAAAACATTTATTTTTACAACACCAATCGAAAGGGTTACTTATAAGGATTACTTTTTCTTAAGTGACACTGCATCTTAAACAAATGGAAGGCCATGAAATTTAACATTTAAAATTTTATAATTACGGATTGCATCAATTCGTATCGAATCAGTCAATCAATTTAAAAAAAAACTTTGAATGCAGTTCCATATATTTTTATAAACAAAATGAAGTCTTCTTTCAGTAAAATTTACTACCTTCAATATTTAAGGTACTTTCCCTTCGTGTGGCAAAGTTTTGGAACACCCTGTATATTTAATAATATGCTTATTTCATCTAAATGAATTAATTCTGCTAGAAGTCATTCATCCCAAAAATATAAGTGAAGAAATCTGAGGGACAGGGCAAATACCGGGGGTGGGGCTACAGTTCTTTTTGAATTGCTCCAATGCCAACAACACCACACACGCTAGGTTATGCATGACGGTTTTGACCACAGGCATAACCGAGCGGCGTGCATGAGCGGCTTGCATGAAGGTTTTGCAGCTCGGTTAAAACTGTCATGCGTAACCTTACGTGTGTGCTCTCTATTGAACTCGGTTTTGCATGAAGGTTTTGCAGCTCGGTTAAAACCGTCATGCATAACCTAGCGTATATGGCCTGCTTTACGCTACGCTGAAACCGTAACGTTATCCTATCCGCACTTTCCGGTTGCGCTTGCGGCTAGCCGCTGCCCGGCTAACCGCAACTGCAACCGCACCCTGCGGCCAGCTGGACGGACAGCCGCAACGCAGCTAACCGGGCAGTGCGTACGAGGGCTAAGACCACAAGAGGAATTTTGATATTCAGTAAGTAGACTGACCCATCCTTCTCTCGTGAAAGGTTATCAATTACAATTATTATCATACACAAGCTTTCGCCCAAGACTTCATCCGCGTGGACCCAAGGGAACTTTTGACCATGATATAAACCAGGTTATAAACTATGTCTTCCAAATTACATCCAAATTCATCCAGCCGTTTTTGCGTCATTGAGTAACAAACATCTGAACTTTCACAATCATAATATTAATAGGATAAAACGGAGAGTACAATCGGATCCCATAAGTACGTAAGTACCTAAGTATATCGAAACTATAGATTTTCTACAACCGATAAGTACTGCATTATTGTAAAGACGTAGAGACTAATTCCCTATCCTATGGCATTCAGGTTTTAAATGTCAGATATTTAATAAAGACAAAGACCATGAACCCGCTATTTAGAAAGGTTCTCGCACGTACTATAGTTAAATATTTATAGGGCTGTCAATCATAATTAATAAATAAAATTTGTAGTAGGTACGGTAAAAACACTGTCTATATCGCTGATGTAGGTGAGTCCAATATTTTCTGGTGAGTCCCACATTATGCCCTCCTGCTCACCTGTGGGGGAGAGTGCATAAATTTATTTTCTACGGCATACAAAAAAAAATAACAAGGTTAGTCCAATAAAAAAATAGAAAATGTACAAAGACATCAACGAAAAGCGCATAAAAAGCTACGCAAGCTTTGCCATACCGTTTACTAAAACGTTATGGTGTGTCCCCACTTAGGTTCGCGAACCTCCGCGCTCCGCGAACCTGCAACAGTGCGCCTTAGCAAACATTTTATTTTCACTTTGGTTATAGTGTGTACGTGTGTGAACCAGGTTCACATACATGTTCGCACACGTACACACTATGGCGCACTGTTGCAGCACAGCATAAACAATTTTTTTGGTGCAGGTTCGCGGAGCGCGGAGGTTCGCGAACCTAAGTGGGTACCCACCCTTACAATTTATATCTTCTTTGTATCGGAAGTAATCGGAACTAAAGGCCAAAAGTTAAAAACCACAAAGATTTAGAAAATTTAAAGAAATACGTAAAATAGCTGTAAAGTCTTGCACTGCCAATTTTTAGCTTGTAGGTAACACAGAAACTGTATCTATAGACCTAGCAACTTGTTGTATGGTCTGTGGCCTAGCATGACCCTCAAAACACGATATCATATAGCGTGATATAGGTAGCGTTTTATCACGTTTAACTGTCAAAAGACAATGGATTATGACAGTTGAGTGTCGATAAAATGTCATATCACGCGATATAATAATATATCGTGTTTCGTCGTTCATGCTAAGGGGGCTGATGTTTAAACAAAATAATTAAAGTAATCAAGGATCCCGTGTAATCCATCGGAGTTGAAACAAGCTTTATAATTGACTTGGGCACGTGTTTCTGATGAAACCTGCTGTTTTTTAATCGAACGAGTGCAACTGGTTGGCAGCTGGCCTACTCCTGTTGGCATATATCTGGAAAAAAGCAATGAAGGGCTGCTTGCTTGCCAAATAAATAAAGAATAATTAATTCGACGACTTATTTGTACAGAATCTAAAGTTTTCTTTGCATCAAATAACGCTGTTTTTGGTTCTGGAAGGATAATAATAACAATAATAATAACTTTTATTAAGTTACAAATATCCTCTTATATATAAGATGGAACATAAAAATAGATTTTATAACTATTCAAGAGGTTAACGTTGACAGCCGTACTAGTATGAACTGTGTCACAGCTGTCAGCGTCTCCCACCCGCCCTGGGTGAAGAACTATCTATTACATTTACAGAGAGAAAAACCATGAAAATAACAAAAGTATCTTTCAATGATTTGACTACAGACACGCCTTGTTTATGTAACTATGAACTTTTTGTAAATTCTAGAATATCTATATTTATAAGGTGGAACAAAATTATTTAACAATACTGAAACAGATGATAGTGTTTTGGAGAAAGTGTTTCATATAAAGCAACGCTATGACCTGTTTCAGTACTCTTGCCCTTAGCGACCGCCCATAGCAGGATTTGACTCCACATTGCAGGGTTACTAACAATCATACCAGTCTAGTAACTTTTAGAACAGGTAGGTACAGAGAACATTCATACAGTTTATTTAAGACTATTATCGGTGTTTTCGTAAAGAACTTTGCTTTAAGTATGCTATTTTTGGCGGAAAAATATCACGTAGTTTTAGAAATCCACGAAAAAAGCTTCTCTAAAAGATAATATTTTTCACGAAAAATAAAGACACCAAACTTTATTCACCTCTCAAGCTTACGCGCTCACTAGACATGAAATAAAACACTTTTATCTACTCTCATATCATAAAATTCGAATTATGAATTTCAAATCGAGTTTATATTGACATACTTTATACACGCAATACCGAAAAAAAAAGTTATTTTATAACATACCTTCGCTATACTAAGCAATGTTATAAAATAACTTTTTTTCTCATTACGATACAGGGCAAATCCAAGAAGAAGGCAGTGTCGTGATATTAAAAAGAAACAACGATATTTCCACATACTTTCCATGATTAAAATGTACTCTATGGTGATCGATGACTCATCGTAGCGATTAGTCTTCTGGAATACACTCATCCTTGCACTCATCTCAGCCATTTTTAGATTTTAATTTTTACTTTTGCTTAAAAATGTCATAGTAGTGAGTGAAAATTTGACTCCACCCGATATTTTAGATGCGGCGACGGAAAAACGTCTTACTTAACCTAAGGTAAGTAATAGTGCCGACATACCGATAAACTACAAACTTACTCTGATAAAAATCATTGATATTTTATTTTGTAGAAGTTTTGTAGGTTCAATCACAAATTGTATGAGAGTAGATAAAGTAGTGTATGAAACTGCACATAACTAGGTATTAAAACACTCGTGTGATGCTATTAAAAACACACTCATGTTTTAATACCCCTCATTATGCGCCAGTTTCATAAACTACTATTTAACGGATACTATACATATAGTGCGGTTTTATTGAAAGTACTTTTGTAATTAGTTGATATTTGGTTTGATTTTTGATTTTCCCGACGTTTCGGCACCTTTGCAGCTGCCGTGGTCATTTTCAATGAAACCGCGTTTTAGTATCCGTTAAAAAGTATTTTATTTCATATCTCTCTTTTATACTGGCAACCCTACCACAATTTGAGTGGCAACGTCATAGAATGGCAAAGGGGTAAACTGTACAGCGTGCACCAAGCCACGAGCTAATAGATCGTTACCAGCCAGTTACTATTACTATCAATACCAATTAACTTCCATTACGATTAGTATCTCTATCTTATTGTGTGGAGTTAAAGCATTTGTTTTTTTACTAATGAGTTTTGTTAAAATGCCGATTAAGAAACCAATAAGCTTTAGATTACAGTTTGTTAATTTGTTTGCGTTTTATAAAATTAAACATTTATTTTCATAATAGGTGGTAAGTAATAGTACCAAAATTACGTTAAGTATTAGGTACCTACATAACGATTGATGTATGTAGGTCCTACATACATATCGATCGTTATTTTTTGTCTATAATTTTTTTTCAAACTAAGATCTGTAGGTACTCTTCTAAATGCTACCTACTCTTATTCTATCATTTTTTTACTTTTCCTCCAATATAGGACGTACTCCTACAGTGCAGAAAAGTGACTAAGTACCTACCTAGAGGTCTACCTCTAGTACCCTACCTAGGTACCTGTATGGAGCAGCTAAAATCCAGGGGGGGCTAAAATTACAATCATTGGGGTATGCACCACTCATCCAATGATAGGATATCCCTGCATCTTGTAAAGTGGCGGCAGAGGATTTCCACAACTGCACTGCAATAAAACTGTATTTCAAATGTTCATCTAGCTAGATTTTTAGTATTCTGTTGACGTACCACAGTTCAAAACAAAATGCGACTAAGAATGAGTCAGCAGTTAACATTTCTTTACATTTATTGCGAACTTGATCACACTGGTGATTGCTTGAAAATAACTGCGGGAGTCTGTCCTTGTGAATTGATAAAGGGAATCGGCAGTTAATTTGTTGAAAGTCTGTAATTGCAAACACATAGCGCAAAATAAGTTTATCGAGAGCATCTTTACATTAAATCTATTCTACTTAATGCTTTTATGACTTGTATGCAAAGTTAATACAATTTTATTATTTAAAATGTACAATACTGACATATATTAAGGTAATGTTACTAACAAAATATGGACTAGTGTCTGAAATAAATAAATCATTATTATTATTATATAACACACCTTTTTAGGGTTCCGTAGCCTAAATGGCAAAAAACGGAACCCTTATAGATTCGTCATGTCTGTCTGTCTGTCTGTCTGTCTGTCTGTCTGTCCGTATGTCACAGCCACTTTATTCCGAAAGTATTAAGACTACACAGTTGAAACTTGGTAGGTAGATGTATTCTGTTAACCGCTTAACGAATTTAATACAAAAATAAGAAAAATAAAAGATTAAGGGGGGGCTCCCCATACATAGAACTGAAACTGAAAAAATTTTTTTTCTTCAAACCAACACGTGTTGGGTGTTTATAGATAGGTCTTTAAAAATGACATTGAGGTTCCTAAGACAACTTTTTCTCAAAGTCAACCATTTGAAAGATATTCACCGCCAAAGTGGTAAAATATGTGTCCCCCCCCCCCCCCCCCCCCTTTAACTTTTGAAATAAGAGAGTGAAAAATCTAAAAAAAAAATATGTTGTAGATCTTAATAAACACTTTCAACCAAAATTGGTTTGAACGAGATATAGTGACTAGTTTTTGAGATGTAGCACATTTTCCAAAACCGCAAATATAACTTTGTCATTCATACCAACACTGTGAAAAACAAAGTTATTTTTGCAAACGAAAAATGATAGGTGGTATTAAATATGGTATGGTATAACGTAACTACGGAACCCTATGGCGCGTGGCCCGACATGCACTTGGCCGGTTTTTTTTTAATGTATGGTCGAACTAACTGCTGTGAAAAAGCAAATATATTATTATACTATAATATACAGGGTTATTTGTAAAACACCAACACCATCTCAGGAGAAGATTACTAAAATAAAACAACAACATTTGTTCTACTACTTTTCCGAAATGAGACAAACAAAACGATTTTGCATACAAATGTCCGATCTGAACAGTTGATCGAATTTTGAATGAAAGGTCGAAAATTTTTTTTCTGTTTTCGGAAAAGTCGTAGAACAAAATGTTGTCTTAGAATTCTACTCCTGCGAGGTTATTGATGTTTTACAAATAACCCTGTAAGTATGTCTTTGAAAAAAGTAAATTATAGATTTGACCTAGTTTTTTTTAATAGTAAAACAGAATGTGTAATAAGTAGTACAAGTAGGTATAGGTAATAATGTATAGGCTGGACCTTTTCATGAAGAAGGACTTCTGGCCGCAGGGCGTGGTGTACAGGCGCTTCTGAGGGAAGCCTTGTGCCACCGATTCAACAAACAAAGCGTCAAATAGATTTTTTACTTACATATTTTTTAAGTTATTTACTAAAACATTGTTTTATAAATTATATATGTTTAGTTTTAAGGTATATACTATATATGGGCCATCGTTGCCTGAATATAAATAAATAAATTTAAAAAATAATAGGTTATGTGGTTAATTCGTGGAATCACAATATCGATTCTTTGGCTATAATTTATAAAGCTCCATATATAAAGGCGACACTAATATCAAATAGTTCGGGGATAAATGCTTCATACTCATTCATATAATCTCATGAATTTTTCCTAATAAAATTTCCTCAAAGGATTTCGTTGATCAACAACATCCAATTCAATCCAATACAGGTAACGTTTTTAAAAATTCCCTTTAAGTCGACAAAAGAGCTTTATTTTACTTCTCTATTCCAATCAACAGTATATACAAGATGTTTTTTATTCACTCTCCAAATTTTAAGGATGTGTTCAGTCCATGAAACTAAACATCTTTCTCTAAGAAACATAGGGTCAAATATGTAAATAAAATGACTTTCCATACAAATCAAAGAGATCACGTGATCAGTTTAGTAAGAGCTGACCAAATGCCGTATTTATTTCGACACATGTGTCATGGAGAATGTTGGTCAGTTTCATGGACTGAACACATCCTAAAAATTTGGAGAGTGAATAAAAAAGCATCCCGTATAACCACAGAATACAAAATAGTATAACCACATAATATATTATACATTGATCTAGTCCGGCATTACTGTAAAATGTAATCACGTAGAATTGCTACTGATATGATAACTCTCGTGATTTGTAATGTTTGAATCATGGTGGGACCGTTATGGTGTCAGCAAAAAAATTTATAACGTTTATGTTTAGACGAAAGGATCACCTTATGTAGCAGTCAAAGTCAATCGAGTTGAGGCACGTGACCACGTATAATAGATAATAGTCAAATTGATATTTTTCTTCCAATAAAATAATAACGTTGATCTATTTTGGTATTACTGTAAAAGACAATATAATGTAGCCGTGCTATTTACTACTGATTACTCTCGTGCTTTATATCAAAAGAGACCGTTATGGTGTTGGTGTCGGCAAAAAAAATCTTATGACCTTGATTAGTTTAGCCTAAAGGCTAATAAATCACCTTGTAGCAGTCAATTCAGTGAAAAGAAAAAAATCGGGTTGCACTCCGGGAGTACCGGCAGAAGTGAAAACTTGAATATTAACGTTGTGCATTTTTGATATTTTGAAATTAGCGGCAATGGATTAAAATTATTTCTTTCCTATTACTATACAGTCACACAATTCAATCAGTTTGTAATTAGAGAAATATTCTAAAGATTTCGCGCCAGTGGCCTTTTTAATTTCTACATGCACGCATTCTATGATTTAAACTTATAGTCACAGAGTCACTGACATGAAAAAATTTTTTTCGTATTAACTGAACTGGCTGTCTGTATGATTTGACAGCAAAGTTCTTGTGCCTATTTGAAACGCCACTAGCGTGAGTCTAAATAACTAATTTTGACGTGTACAATGAAAATGGTTGCCGTGATGGTCTCTCCAGACTTCAGACTTTAGTACCATGTCCCTCACGCTACGTCCTACTGCGCCAAAATGGCGGAAATCAAATAGGCACAAGAGCAGTTTGACAGCAGCCAGTCCAGTGTAATAATATAGAGGTCAATGCACAGAGTATAAATAAGTCTATGATTTCACCGAAGAGATCGCTGCTATTAGTTCCATTTTCAAAATTAGTGCGTTGCTGGTGACACAAGTGTTTACGTCTTAAAATGACGTGCCACCATTTTCAACGCGCCCCGTAGAAAGAGAGGGGGATACTTCCGCCACCAGCTGTCTACTCTCCATCCGTTACATCCGTCTTACGCATTTTCGATCAGCCACGTGATTCTTACTGACCCGAGTTTAGCATTTTTCCCCATACAAAAAAGCGTACAACGCCGCTAAAGAAGTTTTCACTTCAAAAAATAATACTCCAAAATAGTTTTTGAGATTATCTAATCTCAAAATTACAACAAGCAGATGCTTGTAATCTATTCTGTGCTTTGGTAATTGATACCTCCTTAGTTGATAAAATATTAACTAATGCAGTATTTTTGAAATTGAATTTGAGCGGGGTGTTATTAAGAGGTGTATGTAACAAAATAACATTATTTTGAAAATTTCATTTTTAAGTTTTTACTCGCATAAAAATGAAAGTATTAAAGATTCATAGTTTCACTAAACGTTAATTTAACTTGCTAAATTTAGTTCTTCTAATCTCACGAAGTCCGTTTGGCTATGAATGTTTTAAGGCGTGCAGAACTGTACTTTATTTTAGTGTGCGTAAATTAATACGATTGTGTGCAGACGTACTCTAAAACATTGTGCATGTGCACGCCTAGCAACATTCATAGCCGAAGGGACTTCATGAGATAGAACAACCATATTGTGATAAATTATATCTGTTACTTACCATAAGGAAATTAAATGTTATTCTTACCTAAATCCAACCAAATAATTATAATTAATTAACGTAACTAATTGGTCAATATAATTTTACAAAGAAAATATTATATTGCGTTTTGAGAATCGCCTGATTTCTGAGGCAAACTGCGACACGGTTGTTAAATTTGTTACCTAGCGGTATTCGCAAGTAGGTAGCTAATAGAACTCGAGGCTTGATTGATTTCGGTAATTAATCTTATCATGGTATATTACACTTCAGTTATTTAAGACAATTAAAGTTTTTTTTGCGCCTACTTTACAAACGAAGATTTTAAATGACTACAGAATATTTATTCCTCCTTGTTCTTTGTACTGTGTTTTTGGAAAATTGTGATTGTAACTTATCATCAGCCATTTTTAATAACATCCAGCAGTGTTTGGGGCATAGGCCTTTTATTAGATTTGTGGATTGTGGATTTTAACGACTCCAAAATGCAGCCGGGACCAACGGCTTAAACGTGCCTTTCGAAGCACCGGAGAAACTCAAGATAATACATTTTTGGTCACCCATCCCATGAACGACCCTTGATAAAGTTGCTTAACCTCCGCAATGTCAAGGCCAGGCGCTAAACCACTGCGCCACAGAGCGCTACTATTTTACGTTTAAGCGATTTATCTTTTGCCAAATACCTGGGGGGGAATTATTTTTTTTGCTCTGTGACTAGCTAGGCTTATCAAAAGTCCTGAGAAAAGGCCCGATTTCCATTGAAAAATCCTGAGATTTGTAGCAGTTTGAGAATAAAGTACGACGGGGGGGGGGGCGGCGTCTTCTTGGCTTCAAATAGCAAGCGGCCACGGTACTGTAGATTCACTGGTTTTTTTTTTTACTGATTTTTTGTAAGTGTTCGTAAAGGAAAATAAAACAATACACCACTTACAAATAATATTTTTGTACACATTAATAAACATCTTCTAATCAGTATTCTATTCAAAAACGAGAACAAAGTAAGAAATAAGTTAAATCATTACAATGCCTAACATTGGTTCTTTAAAAAAAAAAACAATTACTTAACGCTGATTGCGGAATTAGGTACTTGTTATTTGCATGATTTAAATTCAAATCGTAATCACATCTTAAAAGTGTTGTTAACAACCAAAAACAAATAAGTTAGTTAAGTACTTAAGTATACTCGTATATTTCTGGTTTAATTTTAAAACTGCAAATCATTTAAAGACAATTTAATTCCTTCGTAAACAGTTATCTCATTGGCTATATACATTATACTATGTGTATGTATACATATATGCCTACGACACTTCTTTTACCTGGTAAATTAAATTTTCAAAAATAAAGTTTACTTACAAATTACTGTAATATGGACTGCAAATTGCTAATTAAATATTTCGCTGCAAACGTTTTGTAGTGGACTACAATACGTCTGCAACTGGATTTGGTGTGATCCGATCATAAAGATGTCTTGTGCCTCAAAAGAACTAAGAGAAATACGCAAATCAGCGTACCTACATTAAACCAGATACGAGTATAATGTAATGTAAGTATACCTAGTTACAATTACAAAACACTCCACAAACAAAAGAGGCACTACTGGTTATTAAAAATAACACATAATCATCCCATGCTAATATAATAACACCACAGAATATATAATAGCACTAACTAATACGCAGTAACATTCCAAACAGATCTATGAAGCAAAAACTAGTGTGATCAAAGTACCTACTTGCAATTTTTTATCGAGAACTATTATCTCGAAGTGTATCAACATAGTGAGTCACCCGTCCGTCACTTAGGTACTACGAATAACTTGAGCACTTTATTACTGTCATTTTGATTTACTCGTATTAATTACCACTGTAATAATAATACTTTTTAAGTATAAGTTTAAGTACCTACCCTCGGTGTACCTCTAAGTATTACAAAAAAAACACACCAATGAAACTAAAACTTGATTTCAATCGAAATTTGAATTTGGCAAATACGGATAAAGGCTGTTTATTGTTTTGAATGCAAAACTAAACCGGAAACAAAGGTACCTATAATTTATTTATGAGCAGGTACTCTTAGATAATTAAATTCATATTTACGCCATATTTTTAACAGCGCGTGAGAAAAACATTGTTGTATGAGATAATTAAATTTCAAGAGCATTCATGCATCTAAAAAAATACTTAAGTATAATAATACGATATTTTGGTGTTTGATATTGTGACATAAGGTTGGAAAACTGTTAAAATGTGTTTAAATATTAACTCGATTACCAATTTTCCGATCATCTTTGTTCTAGAGGGAGCATTTTTTAGGGTTCCGTACCCAAAGGGTAAAAACGGGACCCTATTACTAAGACTCCGCTGTCCGTCTGTCTGACTGTCGGTCTGTCTGTCTGTCTGTCTGTCACCAGGCTGTATCTCATGAACCGTGATAGCTAGACAGTTGAAATTTTCACAAATGATGTATTTCTGTTGCTGCTATAACAACAAATACTAAAAACAGTATAAAATAAATATTTTAGAGGGTCTCCCATACAACAAACGTGTTTTTTTGCCATTTTGGTACGGAACCCTTCGTGTGCGAGTCCGACTCGCACTTGGCCGGTTTTTCAACGTTCCGGCCGACCTCGTCCATTCAGAGCTAAGTCAGAGTTCCTTAACCGTCTGAATTTGACGTCATTTCGACTACTTTTTAGTGTTAGAGCCGTCCATCCGTTGAAGGCACTGAAGCAAGTCTTTGAGAAGTATGCAAATCATAAAATCTCTTTAGATCAGACAGGGGTAGCCCACGCCCCTTGTCTATATTAGATTTTTCATTATGATCCTTATTTAAATTTATATTTTTTTCTCACACTCGGGTCGCAAAGATGCATTTATATGATGATATGCGCGGTTATGGTTCTTCTATCTCACGAAGTCCGTTCGGCTATAAATGTCGTTAGGTGTGCGTGCATCTGTACCCTTAGCACGAACAGCTTTCGAGAAAAAAAACACGCGTAAAAGTACTCGATAGAGAATTATCTATGGAAATTTTAATTTCGCTATGCGGCGGTAGATAGCGCTGTACAAATTTCCCATACAAAATTACTCTATCGAATGTTTTACACGCGTTATTTTTTCGATAGCTGTTCGTGCTAAGGGTACTGCACATTATTTTAGTGTGCGTAATACGAGAGCGTGCAAATGCACGCTAAAACAATTTGCATATGCACGCCTACCGACATTCATAGCCGAACGGACCTCATGAGAAAGAACAATTATAATTGCCCAATTCCCAACCCGGTACAGCTAAAATATTAATAAGTGCCTTTGTCCTTTGAAGTTCACAAACTTCAACAACTTTCCATTTAATATTTAATTTAACTGTTGATTGAAAGAAACCAAGCTTTAAATCTACACACAAAAATCAAGTTTTAAACTTGTTATGTATTAAGAAAAAACTTCAACATTTATTGAGTTATTAAAAAGTTTTCAGGTTTTCTTTAACGACAGAAAAAAAGACATTTTGTTTTATATTTCAGAGGCGAATGAACGAAACGAGTTAGCTTTAAAAATAACTTGGTTGGTCTTATTTACTTAGGTACTCGTTTATCAAAAGTTATTTCGGATTATGACCGAAGATGGTTTATTTCTGTCCACCACTTCGTCTGAATCTTATACTACTACTCTTTAACATAGTCATCTCTTGTACTCTTTAATAGAGTCAACTTTTTTATAGAGTACATACTTCCAGATGCACTCTCAACCGCTTATCAATGCGGTGCGGTGCGGTCTCGTCTGCACTTGCAGTTGTTAACACCCACCATTCCGCATTGGACCCTCGTGATGTGTTTTGGCCAATCCTCCTTATCCATCTTTGACTATGGTATCATCATTTGGTCTCTGCCCAGCAGGATATTGACAGGGTACTCTATAAAACAGAAATAGTTATTCTAAGAACTCCCAAAATCTGAATATAACAAAAGAATTCAGTTTCTCCTATGAGAAGCACTTCCCGTCAATAATATTAATGAAATGGGTTCTCCACTTTTTACACATTAAGTGAACAATAATGTTTTAACTTCTGATAGATTAATGGCCAAAAGCTTTTACAATGTAATAAAAATAAGCTTCCTACATATTGCTTCCTTTGTATTTCATAGAATAGTAATTCTTGTAAGATATTTACGACTTGCTTGAATAAGTTGGAGAAGAATTTAATAAGAAAGGAACAATATATCTTTGATGAGGTAAAGACTGATTTATTAACACTTTGTTTAAAAGGTTAAGTCAATACTGGTGAAAAATTAATATGAAAAGTAAGTAGTATCATATTTTTAATAAGACTAGTATGTAGTGTTGAAATTTTATATTCTTTTTCCATACAAAATTTGAACCCCATTTTCACCCTTTTAGGGGTTAAATCATGTACATCGTGTTGGACTTTAAAATAAATGTCATTTTCGCAATCACCATCCCATAAAACCTCAAGAACGACATCCATATCGATTTTTATGTTTACTTACCCCATTTACCCCCTAAGGGGTTGATTTTCAAAACAACAAAATATATGTTTGACTATTTATTTTTAGACGTACTCCTACGAAGTTTAAAGTTGTAATGTCTATTTTATATTCTTTTTCCATACAAAATTTGAACCCCATTTTCAGTAAAGTCTAACACGATTGTTAGACTTTAAAAAAATGTCATTTTCGTAATCATCATCCCATAAAACCTCAAGAACGATATCCATATCGATTTTTATGTTTACATACCCATTTACCCTCTAAGGGGTTGATTTTCAAAATTACCAAATATATGATTGCCAATTTATTTTTAGACGTGCTCCTACGAAGTTTAAAGTTGTAATGTCTATATTATATTCTTTTTCCATACAAAATTTGAAACCCATTTTCACCCTTTTAGGGGGTTATATCATGTCCACCGTGTTGGACTTCAAAATAAATGTCATTTTCGCAATCGTCATACCAGAAAACCCCAATAACGACATCCATCTCTATTTTTAGGTTTATTTAGACATTTCACCCCTATTTCATCGCCATAGGGGTTGAAGTACTAACAATATCAATTTACGTTGCATTAGATTTTATTCCATAAGCCTTTACTATAAATTAAGTGATTTTTACTTCGAAAATGATGGATTTTTTTCTATACACAACTTCATACCCCTTTTCACCCCTTCGGGGGTAGAATTTTGGAAAACGCTGAGACCCGTATTTATTAATTTTCAATCTTCAGCATAAACACAAAATTTGAAAATCCTAGCTTCAAAACTGAGGGACTTTCATACAAACTTTCATTTATTCACCCTTATTCCCTTATTTCTTATTCTCCTATTATATCTTCCCATTCCCTTATTTCACCCCCTTAGGGATATAATTTTCAAAAATCCTTCCTTAGTGGATGCCTACACTGTATGAGGTATCTGTGTGCAAAATTTCAAGTTTCTAGGTCCAGCGGTTTGGGCTGTGCGTTGATAGATCAGTCAGTCAGTCATTCAGTTTACGATTTTATATATTAAGATTAAACAGTTTTAAGAAAGACCTATAGCCATAGATTACCAAATACTTCTTCGTCCTTTGCTAACCTCAAATGGCTGTAAAAGCCTTGCATCCGCCATTTTAAAATAAGAGAGCGTTGGCGACTGCGACTGAATCACATCACCAAGAAGTCCAAATTAAGCTTCGCAGAATAAAGGGCTTCACACATTACAGCGACTAGACGCGACGCCGACTCAATTTTATTTACACTTGAAATATGAGCTTTAATATGACGGAATTATCAACTTTTAATGAAATTAACAATGAGTGAAAAACAAGTGGTCGTACATTTCTAATTTCATGTTGAAAACTCCATCGCAAGGAAAACGCTGTAATAGTAGTTTATGATACAAGGTTGGTAAGGAGGTTTTTAAAACGAGTTGACGTTTTATAAGCCCGAGCCGCAGGCGAGGGTTTATAATCGTCACGAGTTTTAAAAAACCTTAACAACCGTGTGCCATACTACGTTTTTCAATACATTTGCGAGAAAACATAGGTATTACTAAAATTGTAATCTATACATATAATAAAACTATAAATTTTAAATATTTGTGCGCGTATTATGCAAAAACCGCTAAAAGAATTTTGATGGGCTTTTCACAGTTTAGTAAATTAAGGTCCAACTTAAAATCTAAGCTATGTTTCATAAAATTCAGGTGGGTGGAACCAGGGAAACAGCTTGAACTCTCCGTAGTACTAGCTTTCATATACTAAAGAGGTCATTTTAAACTGGTTCTTATATTTTTCTACTGTCCACGCAGACGAAGTCGCGGGTGAAAGCTAGTAGAAATTAAAAAAAAAACGTACGTAAACAAAAACGCACGGCGCGGGCGTGCGGTAAAATCAACTTACCGCACGCTGTACTAAACCGTAAACAAAAACGCACGGCGTGCGGTAAAATCAACTTACCGCACGCTGGCCTGTCATCGTAAGCTCACATTTTCGAGCAACTGTATTGAAAAGTTTATATTTCAACTAGAGCTACCGCCTGCGAATTCGTCTGCGTGGATAATTTTTTGTCTATCCCTCGAGAACAGTTCCTTTTTCGGGATAAAAGATACCCTATGTCCTTTTTTGTTCCTCTGGCAATATGTATAAAAAAAATTTACAATGATCGGTTGAGTAGTTGTTGAGACGTGAAGGCGTAACAAACAAACAAACGGACTTTCGCATTTATAATATTAGTAAGGATAATTTACTAAGTCCGAGTGGAGGCGTCAAGTTGTTGTAATATGCGAAGACCTTAAGTCCATGTGAGTCAGGGCGGTGGGACAGTCGAAGTAGCCGAACTGACAAATGGAACCATATCAGTGGCGCCAGTGTTAGTCATGATATCGTAAATTCGGGATGAGGTAATGCACCCAATCTGTAATTAGGAGTCTATCGACACAAGAGGCGGATGGTACGCACAAACTTTCATAGGTAGGTATGTACTTTAAGCATGATTATTGCTGTTCGGGGTTAGCTTTTAGGTTCAATCCAAATGCTCACCATATTACAATTTACAGTAGATGCTTTTAGTTCCTAGTAATTTGATTTGGTGATTAGATAATTTTGTTTTTTGATAGACAATGTGGAAAAAAAAATTCTTCCTCCTCCTTTAATATTTTGTTTCTGGGTGTTTTATTTTAATTTTTATAGAGATATATAAGAAGATTTTTTTATAGGTACTCGGTGCCGTAGTGGTTTAGTGCTTGGCTGTGCGATTGCGTAACAAGGATCGGTCATGGGATGAGTGACCAATTATCTTGAGCTCCTCCGTGCTTCGAAAGTCAAGTTAACGTCGCGACCAACGTCCCGGCTGCTTTTGCAGGCGTTAACACCCACCACCGGTACGCATTGGGCCTGCGTGGTGGGTTATATACCATCCTCCTTATCCATCCATAAGGAGAGCCTGTGCCCCAGCAGTGGAGACATTAAAAATGGCTGATGTCAAAGAATAAATTTTAATTATTTTAATTGGCATCGTTATAGGCGTTGTTCCAAATGAAATTGCGAACATAATTCCCAAAGAGACATGGTTAAAAAATCTTACCTACTAAGGCCAAAATAATTTCCAGTGGTCCACCCAGGTGAACTATGGGCAAAAATAATTTACATGGTACACCCAGGTGAACTAGGTGGGTGGACCACGGACACTGAAGGTAATTTTCTAGAAACCCACCAGCTCGAAGCACAGAATACTGAGTTACTAACACTGGTTGACATTTTTTGCGCGGATTTAAAATCTAAGTGCCGGATTTAGATTTTAGAGGCACAATGGACATAATTTCCTATCTTTTGTTCGCAAAACAACTGGGGCATGACCTAACTAATTACAATTTTGGTATAATAGCTCGCCTGTCTCGTCTTCCAAGAAATTAAGGATGACTTTAAATAGAAGCTAAAATTAAGCGGTTGTTAACCGCAATTTTATTATCTCTACTCTACAAAATGTTGTAATTTACTAAACACAGTTTTCCTGTTTCAGAAGCACAAAATGTAACTTTAAAGTTTAGATATAATTAAGTAAATAACTACATTTTACTGCTTGTTTATGTAGAGGTTTAAGAGGGAACTCCACGGTCGAGAGAATGGGGAATGTCCGAAAAAAATCAAATTAGCTGAATATTTTTTATAGGTAGAAATAAGCTCCCTTAGTAATAGAAAAAAGTTTCAGAATTTTTGGTTGCGTAAAAAAAATTTAAATAATTAAAGTCTCTTTGACTTCACAAATGTACGAAAGTAACAGCAGAATGGAGATTATACCTTTGCCACCACCTGCCACAACCACAACAAGTATTAAGAAAAAAAGTTTTGACATTTCTTTTTTTTAATACCGTGTTGTGGATGTGGCAGGTGGTGGCAAAGGTATAAATTCCATTCTGCTGTTACTTTCTTACATTTATGAAGTCTAAGAGACTATCATTTTTTTAATTTTTTTACGGAACCGAAAATTCTGAAACTTTTTTCTATTACTAAGGGAGTTTATTCCTACCTATAAAAAAATATTCAGCCAATTTGATTTATATCGGACATTCCCCATTGAGAAATTCCTATAGAAAATTTACGAAATCAACGTTTCCTAGTCCCCTGTTTCCTACTCCAAAACTAGACCAATTATAATACTTTTTTCATAAAAAAAAAATAGAAACGCGTTGGATTGCTGGATGTCTAAACAAAGGCATTTTTTAACGTTTTTAAAGATTAACATCTCCTTTAATAGTTAAATTATGAAATAAAGGAAAACATAGGAACACAGCCAAGTCCTTTCTTTAATAAAAAAAGTATTTAAATCGGTTTAGTTTTGGAGGAGGAAACAGGGGACTACGAAACGTTGATTTTATCAACTTTATATAGAATTTTTTCAATTCTCTCGACCATGCATGGTGTTTCCTCTTAAGCAAGAAGTAAAATGTAGGTATTGATATAGGCTTCTCTCATAATTAAGCTTTTATGAAGTGTAATAAAAAATTGCTCAGTCAATTTAGATAACAAAATCAGCATGAAGAAAAACAATTATGCGTTTCTTGAACAGAATCTGTAAGTGAATGGCCAAACAAAACTGCATAATGATGCAATACAGGATGTTAAATAATTATATCATTTTAACACATTTTCAATACACTTAAACATCAGTTATACCTATCACACATTTTGTTTCCTTGACGTTGACTAAAACGGCATTTTGTACAAACGAACCGATTTTATTGAACCTTCATAATATGCATAGGCAGGATATATACGTCTAATAAGTTAGTTAAGAACATTTTTAAAATGTCTTATTTAAAAAAAAAGATACCTATACCTAATTGAAAATTTCGCTTTCTATGGGAAAATAAAACCGGTCAAGAGCGAGTCGGACTCGCGCACCGAGGGTTCCGTACCATCCATATCATAATTGCACCATTAAACCACACTGCAGAGTAGCATAATAAAATTAGTATTGCAGTTTTAGGTCAGCGCCATCTCTTGACCGATAGTGGATTTAATGTTAACTTTTTTAGAAATTATCAAATTTCTAAAAAAGTGTGCTATATTGAGACATCGTTTTATTTTTCTTGTAATCTTTATATAAACTGCTATCACATAGAATTTTTTTCAGATTTTTCTCTTTGCAAACTTCGGAGATAAGGGGGGGACGGTATTTTTTTTTACATTGTTCATCATAAGTCGAAAACTATGCGATCTAGAACAAAAAAAAAATATTGAAAACGTGCAAACGGCGCTCTTTTATATAATACCCCACATGCCCTAGTAGCCCCACTTCAAATTTTTAAGACCCCTTTTCAGGCCCTGCTGTAAAAAAGATATTTATTTCTTTAATTATTTCTTATTTGCAAAATAGTTGGGCAAATGTCATCTTAAACCATTCCAAATTTCAAGTTGATACCTTTAGTAGTTCTCGAGATATCCAGCTGTGACAGACAAACAGACAGACAGACTGAGTCACACCATAAGGGTTCCTTTTTTACCATTTTGGTACAGAACCCTAAAAATACCTACTTAGGTCTAAAGCTGTAACACTATTTATTGAAAATGTTTTCAATTAACTCACTTTAGAATTTGTTTTTGATTTGAAAAAGACTTGAAAATTTCGTCAACGCTTTTAACTCTGTCGTGTCGTACGTGACATTAAATCACTGCTGCTATGACGGCAACCACATGTTCCATACAAAGCAAGGTACAACCCGATAGGTGCTAAGAGAAAGTATCATAAATTAAATAAACATCATCGGTTAGTTTTTGTGATACGTACTGGTTTTAAATAAACCTCACACATGTCCCACCCACTCCAATAGAAATATTTATTTCATAGATTTGAAAAAAAACTCTAGAAAAAATGAACTAAGCATTCGCTCCGTAATCGTTTTTTTTTTCTTCTATAGTAATATTGCAAGATGAGGTTACGAGTTTTATGCAGTATGACCTCCTCTTTTAAGTCAATTAAGTAAAGTTAAATACTTACTTACATTTAAAATGGTTTCGTTGTTCAGAATAATAAACCTTACCTAACTAAATTAGAAACAGTTGAGTCAATATTTTAAGGGACTCTTGACTCTAGAACAAAAGTTAGATAATAATTGTTATTGCTTTAATGCCCTAATCAATGTAGGCGGCACAGCGACCAATGAGTCACGACAACATAATCATTATAATATGTGCATAATTATTATGTAGCTTGCAATTAGCAAACTTGTCACAGAGTGTAAATTTCTGTGGAGCATATTATGAAATTCTAGCTTCCGCCCGCGACTTCATTCGCGTGGACATACGTAAAATCGCTAGGGAACCATTGACTAGGATAAAAAGTATTATATGTTTAATTCAGGCTATACCTAAACTATCTGTCTGCCAAATTTCATCTAAATCCGTTGAACCGTTTTTGCGTGATTGAGTAACATACATCCCAACTTTCACATTTATAATACGAGTATTTATTATCTCTAGCGGTCTAGACAGTGAACCCTCTAACTTCTAGTCTAGAGGTATAGGTATTGTAAACACAAAATCGTAAAATTAATATTTACGTATCGTTTCTTAGATAAAACTGTCAGTAGATGAAGAAAATCATTTGATTTATCGTGTTCTTTTTTCAGTTCAAAATTATCACAAAAGTAGAAATGAACTTTTATTTGTGTCATCCATCATAAGTACATGATTGTCTGAATTTCATAAAATAAAAATTATGAAATAGGTGAGTTTCTGAAAACCTTTACTTAAAGATTTTACATGTTAAAAACTTATTATTTTCTTCTATTCATTATTTTTTTATACAATAAAGTTGACTATTAAACTGAGTCACTATTGTCACTTGATTGCAACAATGATTTCTCGTAGATTGTTAAGAATACCAGCTTCAGAGTTTAATACTTATTATGATAATTGAATAGCCACGTTTTCTAGGCTTTTCGTTGGACAACCAATTTTGCAAACGACATGTACATACCAGGGCAAGATTGTATTTGTACGCCTACCATCTTTACGGGTTCATAGGCCTCATGCATAATGAGGCTTACTTACTCTTTGTCCTTAAGTTTATTGTCAGTCAAATCCTTTTCAGTTATGCAAACGAAGTCTTGCTTACTTTTTTGCTTGTGATCGTAACCAAAAAAAATGACAATCAGTCATCGGACATGTGTGTTGTTGTGGGTGTGTCACATCACATATGCTAATTAGACAAAAACAAAGTACAATCGGTTTATTTCGGACTTTGATAGGATATCGCACGCTTTAAATACGGAACCCTAAAAACGGGAAAATTATGTATTTATCTTCACTCTGTTTTAAATTATTACTGTATTTTTTATTTAAAATATTGCCTCTATTTAAGTAAAATAATAAATATTCCAGTAAAATAAGCCCAAACGGCTTTGCCTGAAATGCTTTATAGCAAATTTAGCTGCCGGAAATGAGCCTAAGCTAGTATACCGAGACTTAAAAACCGTAAACCGTAGGTCACGAGATAGGTGCGAGGAGCTTAGCGACGAGCATGAGGTTGACATGAACCCAGCGCGGGAGGCGAGCGAGCGAAGCGAGCGTGCCGCGGCAGCGGCCGGTGAAGCTCCAGAAAAAACTATTTCAAACACGATTGGTGGATTTTGTCAAAATAATGACCATTTTACAAGCATATTTGGGTAAAACAAATTGACTGCAACGCCTACTTTCATAAATGTATGTGTTTGTGTAGGTAGAGTAAGTTATAAGTATCGACATTTTAACTTTCGGAACTACGAACTTTCGGGATTTCGAGCTTTCGGGATTTCGAACTTTCGGTCATTTGATAATCGATCTTTCAAGTTTCGGTCTATTGGATATCAACATTTAGGATGTTCGTATTTTGAAAATAGGTGTTTTATGCGTCGATATTTCGGTCGTATGTATTATGAATTTTCTACATTACAATGCATACCCGTACTATGTGTGTTTTAAATAAAACATTTATAAGCCCACAAAACACTTCGGTTGTCATATTGAACTTTTCTGTCAGTTTAATCTTATCAGTATTTCAACATAACGAAATAACCAATCTTATCTTATTTTCTATTCTATAAGGTAAAATATTTCTCTTATCCCAAAATACTTGAGATATATTATCTAGGAAATACATTTCACCATTAAGATTGTATTTGTTGGTTGAGGAGGCTTATCACCCGCACATTGTTATATCGGGATGACGCCCCTTCTTAAAAAATTCTAAAGTATAGGTACATGAACTTCTGAAACTTAGGTAAATTATCAATTAAACTATTTATGTTTATAAGTAAGTGAAAAATTTTAAACAATTAGAAGCGTTTATTATTATTACTTATAATTTAATTACTATGAATGAAGAGTTGATATGTATAGAAGTCCATACTTCATCTTATAAAGACACGTTATTTGTTATATCTAACAGAACAAAACAGCAAATACAGCAATCACAAGTGTTGTTGTCTGTGACAGCAATAGATGTTACTGATTATCTGTTAGAAAATCTTTAATTAACATTCAGAAATGAACAATCCTCTAAATAACAGTGTTTTTTTTTCTAATACATCACCTAAAAAGTTAATTGCATTGTCGCATCACAATCTAATTGCAAAATTATGTTATTAAAGTAACCAGGGCTGGTCTTAGATGTTGTATGCATTATTATTGCAATTATTATTCTAACTGTTAAAATATTCAGATATGACGTAATACGAAAATTACGAAGAGCCATTTATGAAGTAAAATTAGTAGTCATAAATACTTCCGATAGAGATTTAGAACTACGTGAAATGGTATACCTACTTACTTATGATATGGCACATACTACTGCTTTATAATACTGTGGATATAGTAAGTGTTATATGGCTTAAGCTTTTACGCAGAATACAAACAGACCTATTAAATGAGAGCATGTAGTAAATCTGAACCAAATGTGAATCCCAGCCCAGATTACTAGCACAAGTTACTGAGAAATTGTGGAAGTTTAACGCTTAACGGCCTATTTCAATAATCTATCTTCAGTAAAGCATGGGTTTCCTAGGATGATGGTGCCGTCATAATACGGCCGTAATTTAGCGGCGTAGAAACTTGTCTATGTAAACAATACGGCGCGGTTTCCTAGAGAGCGGCGCTGGACATCGTAAAGTCAAATAGCTTTTTTACGTCCGTAAAATTACGGCCGCTATATGACAGCACCGCTTTTTTAGGAAACCCTAGCTTTAGAGATATATAAAAGCAATTTAAGGCCAGTATATTCGAAATTATCGAAATTGACCCATTTTTGACTCCAAAATAATCAATCAAATATTCTTTATTTTGAGCAGATAAAAATATATGTTGATGTTTCATAAACGATCTTGCTATTTTTCGGTTAAAATACAATATTCGTATCTTTACTTGATTATAAAAATATGCAAATACAAAGAAAATTTTCATTAAATTTTTATTTTTTGGATAATACTAGAAGTTTATTAACCACTTATTCACGAATAATATATAGAAAAATAGGTAATGACGTATAGAAGAATATTCAACGGTTACTTTTTCAAATAGTGACTTTATACTCAAAATAACATGGAAAAAATGAAAAAGTGAGGTTATTTTCATTACTCTTCACACGTAAAGAAAAAGACAGAGACAGAGTTTTTGGAATATACTGGCCTTAATATAAAAGTGAAATATAAAAGTTCATATTAGCACTACCTATGATAAATTATTTGAAGTGGTCATTGTCAATTTTCTGGGTTGTGGTTGTTTTAAGATAAAATGGGTATATGTATACTTACCTCTTGACCCTATTCAATAATAGGAATCTATCGTCGTGTCGTGCGCGATCGATCTTATGATATTTAAATTTCGTTTATGCTAATCAGTGGTGTGAAGTGCGAACAATTCGATAGAACAATAAGTACCAATTTAAAAAAAGTAAGTGAATTCATTAAACCTGGTATTCGCGAGGATCAAAAAAATTTTGTCATGATGTACAAAAAAGTGAAGAATAAAAAGTTTTTGGCAACATGCCTTAAACTTTCAGACATGCACCAGGATTAAAAAAACCGGCCAAGTGCGTGTCGGGCCACGCGCCATAGGGTTCCGTAGTTACCTTATACCATACCATATTTAATATCACCTATCATTTTTCGTTTGCAAAAATAACTTTGTTTTTCACAGTGTTGGTATGAATGACAAAGTTATATTTGCGGTTTTGGAAAATATGCTATATCTCAAAAACTAATTACTATATCTCGTTCAAACTAATTTTGGTTGAAAGTGTTTATTAAGATCTACAGCATATATTTTTTTTAGATTTTTCACTCTCTTATTTCAAAAGTTAAAGGGGGGGGGACACACATTTTACCACTTTGGCGGTGAATATCTTTCAAACGGTTGACTTTGAGAAAAAGTTGTCTTAAAAATCTCAATGTCATTTTTAAAGACCTATCTATAGACACCCAACACGTGTTGGTTTGAAGAAAAAATTTTTTTTCAGTTTCAGTTCCATGTATGGGGAGCCCCCCTTAATCTTTTATTTTTCTTACTTTTGTATTAAATTCGTTAAGCGGTTAACAGAATACATCTACCTACCAAGTTTCAACCGTGTAGTTTTAATACTTTCGGAATAAAGTGGCTGTGACATACGGACAGACAGACAGACAGACATGACGAATCTATAAGGGTTCCGTTTTTTGCCATTTAGGCTACGGAACCCTAAAAAAGCATGATAGCATTGCACCGAGGTGAGCATTCTACGTAAGAAAAAAATGTAATCTGGAGCTACAAATACATTAAAAGTGTTAAAAATGCTAATCCATCTCTGGCTGTAAAATTACATAAAAAGATAATATTAAGAAGAACAATAACAGGCGTTAGTAGCAATTAGTTGCGGATCGAGAAAGTGCACGACGTCTCCCAACAAGATCGCTAACAAAGCGCTGCGGTGAACACGACAAGACATAGACTGATGAACTATCAGACACGGGGAGTAATAACAAAAAATACACTACGAAAATGTAATTTAGAAAGAAAGTACCACATAGGCTCCATATACCTATAAGTATAGTTAATAGGATAGGAATTCATTCTTTGTTTTTCTCCAATCTTCAATTCAGAGATTAATTCTGATTCTTTCTGTATTGCGAGCTCAAATAATACTTATTGGGTTACCCTCAGGGCTACCTGATGCGTTTAGATAATTAAATAAATAAATAGATGCGTAAGAAATAAAATAAAAACTCCTAGAAGCCAGTTCATGGTCTGACGCAAAGACTAATGTTTGAGCTTCCAGCAAATTCAAAATTCGTCAAAATTTTGAAATTTCGACGGATTTTGGAAAATCTCAAAAAAGTTACCGTACCATTCATTCTATCACAATTCTATTCTGCAAACTTTATTGACGACTATCAGAAAAAGCACAGAATGCATATTAAAAAAACAGTGAAAGAAAACCTATATTTTAGCACATAACAGGATAAGGATCCATCAAATGACTAAAAATAACTCAACTTATTTATTTTCCTTCATAAATTAGGCCCAATTTCATATTTTCATGTATATAGATTTATGATTTTTACAAATTGTCTCTTGCATGGCCTGCATTTAAAATACCTTACAACAAAACAATTTCATAAGACATTTATTATTTTCATAAGTTCTGTGATATAAATAGCTGCAGTAAATATTAATACTACCTACCTGTCTTTTTCTTCTATGGCTTTATTGAAAGCGAAAGCAATGCGATGCGCGAGCGCAATGCTTGTAGTACCTCGTGAATGGCTTCCATTTCATTAACAATCGGTTACACAGGGCTGTCACAGACCACATTTCAAGGACGCTGTTTATTGTTGCATATCTGATACAGAAAAAAAGGAAAATTTATTAATTTTATTAATTTTTGAATTAGTATACTTACCTAAAATGACATTGTAATAATGTAATATTGTAATACATGTTATTATAAAAAAAGGCTGGTGTACTCAGTGACAAAAACCGCAGGGCATGTATGAAAAGGTTGATAGATGTGAATGAAGCGAAAGGAGTGTGCAAGGATCGTAGCAGGTGGCGATCTATAGTCTCTGCCTACCCCCATGGGAAACAGGCGTGAGTGTATGTATGTATGTACCTAAAATATATAAAAATATTTTAAATAATAAGTAGTAATTTAAGATATGTCTGTACTCTAACATTTTAGAAGCAGGACGTGGTCTTGTATGTAGTATAAACATAAGTACTTAGCTAAAATAAGATATTTATATATGAAATGATGTAATTAGTGCATTAACTGTAAGTAGACCTAAATAAATAAAATAAAATAAAAAAAAGGGACAGAACATGTAGCACAATATTACACTAAATCTAACTAAGAGGTATGGAAATACATACTGCTAAAAACCTTTTTGTGATAAAAAAAAATATATACTTTTTGAAGACTGATTATTAGTTCAGTTAGCAACAAGTACTTTGTCATAGCATCTTTTTTGACTGAATGTCTTACAGTTTGAAACGATTATCATCAAAAAAGTTGCTATGGCAAAGTACTAAAGTGTTAAGCGAATTTCATTGCTGACTGTACCTAATATTTTTACAAATGTTCAAAGACGTAATTCTTAAACTGCTAAAAATTTCACAATCCATATCTATTTTTAAACAATACTAAATAATATACTAGAAAAAATACGACTCGCACCAGATCAATACTCAGACGGGAATCGAACCCGCGACCTTTGGATATCCGGTCCAATGCTCTGACCGCTGAGCTACCGAGTCACTAGTGACATCGTCGAATTTTTCCTAGTATATCCTAAACTCTTACGCTGTAAGCCAGCGTTATTTAAAAATAGCATTGTAAATGCAAAATCTCAAATTTAAAAATTATATAGCTATTTCATCTTAATCAATTGTTAAAATATCTGGAAAGATATTTCAATTGAATGTCGAGGTAATTCCTCACATTGGTGAAATAACGCTGGCTTACAGCGTAAGAGTTTAGGATATACTAGGAAAAATTCGACGATGTCACCGGTGGCTCGGTAGCTCAGCGGTCAGAGCATTGGACCGGATATCCAAAGGTCGCGGGTTCGATTCCCGTCTGAGTATTGATCTGGTGCGAGTCGTATTTTTTCTAGTATATTATTTAGTATTGTTTAAAAATAGCATTGTAAATGCAAAATCTCAAATTTAAAAAAAACCATATCTATTTGTTACAGTAGCATATTTTTTACAATTCACATCAAGTTAGTTTAGATTGCAAAAGAAAATCTCCAAACTGTTTCAAAAATAACTAATTTACTATGGCAGTAAATGTTGCAGTAAAACAATAGAGATGTGGCAATTTTCATAAAATTACTATTTCTCATGCTCCGTTAAGTTCAACATAAGTTATTACGAAACCGCATTGTCAAAACTCGTCGTTCGACAAAAGATAACTCGTACTTTTAAATTGCATCGTAAATATAACACAAGTTAGTTAAGTGCAATTTATGTTGAGTTCATTCAAATATTAAACGCTCCGTTAAATGTTACAGTTATTTTTTATTAACTTGCCAGTTACAAGTAACTATAGAACCAGAACTTATTTTCTAGGACATAAAGACTAAAGACGAGTAAGTAAGACTTGAGTAAAACTTGTAATTTTCAAATGCTTCTCATATCATATTCACATGCAATTTATAGTATTATTCATCTTAAATGCAGTCTTAGTGCAGTTTTGGTGCATTTATGATTAATTTATACTAGCGACCCGCCCTCGCTTCGCTTCGGTGTAGTGTGGAATTTGACACCATGTATTATACATATAAACCTTCCTCTTGAATCACTCTATTAAAAAAACCGCATCATAATCCGTTGCGTAGTTTTAAAGATTTAAGCATACATAGGGATATAGGGACAGAGAAAGCGACTTTGTTTTATACTATGCAGTGAAAATGCGTGTGAATACAATATTAGAAGCATTTAAATATTGCAAGTTTTACTCAAGTCATTACTTACTTACTTGTAACGAATAAATAAAGTTTTTAATAATCTAATAGGTTTAACTCAAAAATATATTATAAATAATTAAAATGTAGTATAATAGTTCATTTTTAAACTTTATTCGAATTTAAACGAATTACTATAAAACCCGACATTTATTCATTATTCATTAGATGTTCACGTCGATAGCTGTTAATTGGAGCGCGACCAATTTATACAAGAGAGTTCGATGTGTGTCAATGAAAACTCATTATTTTATTGATAATAATAAATACTTGCATGTGTTCACGCCACGCTATCATCAAATTTGCCATGTGCTGCAGCTGATTAAATAAAAACTGGCCAAGTGCGAGTCGGACTCGCGCACGAAGGGTTTCGTCAAAAAAAATCACTTTTGTTGTATAGGAGCCCCACTTGTGTTTATTTTATTCTAAGTAATTAATAATATATCTAATAGTATATAATAATTTAATACATAATCTGTGAAAATGATACAGCCTGGTGACAGACAGACAGACAGGAGTAGAGTAGAGACAGAGTAGAGAGTAGAGTTTTAGAATATTTACCCTTCGGCTACGGTACCCTAAAAAGAATTTATGTGAAGGCTGTATTTAGTCAGAGATTGATATACTTTGTGAATTAATTGTAAGTATAAGAATGAATTATTTATTGATACGGCTTCTTTGCAAAATTTAGTTGGCTTACTATCCTTACTAATATTATAATTGCGAAAGTCGGTTGTGTTTGATTGTTACGCTTTCATGTCTTAACTACTGAACCGATATCATGAAATTTTGCATAAGCATTGTCAGGGGTACAGAGAAGGACATAGGGTTTCTTTCATCGCGAAAAAAGTATTGTTCCCTAGGGATAGCAAAAAACTTTCCACGCAGACGAAGTCGCGGGCGGCCGCTAGTATTCTATACATTTCTTCTGTTTTCATTCCGGTCAAATATTATGTTATTACTAACATTGACATAGAATAATACTTTGGTTTATTTATACAAATAATTTACATTTTACGCTATTTATCTCTATATTTCTTATATTACTACGAGTATATAAAAAAAATCGACATAGGAAAATAGAAAAAATTGACAGAACATTAGTTTGCTGTTTTTAGAATATAATTTTTTATTAACGCAATTTTATTAAAATATATAAATCAGGTGTTTGATGACCTTAACTTTTATACTTTTGGAAGTATTAGTTAACTATTAACCCACATATAATGACAAAATATGGTATGCAACCAATATCAAGTTACCTCGGTTTGATTGGATTCGTAGGTTCATGTCACGGTCGTATGTCAGACTATTTTTACCGACTTCAAAAGGAGGGAGGTACTCAATTCAACCAGTTTTTTTTTTTTTTTTTGTTTTTTGTATGTACACCGATTACTCGAAGACGGCTGGACCGATTTAAATGATTCAAACGTTATTACATTAGGTAAACTTCTAAGTTGGTCCCATTTTTTTAAATTTTGAAATCGGTTCAGTACTTTTCAATTAATCTTGAAAAAAGCACGAAAATAGTATGATTTTGCGTGAACTACCTTGATGATCAGTCGTATAACTTTGTTTATGAACTGAATAAGATAATTATTTTTTTGTTGGAAAAGGGATATCTTAAGTGTAGTTCTTTAACCGACTTAAAAAAGGAGGTTCTCAGTTTGACCCGCATGTATGTATGTTTCTCCGCGATTAACTCACGTTTGGCTGAGCCAATTTTAATTTCTACCTAAATAATACACCTACACTACCTAATACAAAAGGTACCTACACTAAAAATAAAAAAATAAAAAATTGTTTAAAAAAACAAAAAACCGACTTCAAAAAACCTACCTCTAAAAAGCAAGAAATAATATTCGTCATAATAAAAACACGTCTATTGAAGTCGGGTGGGGCTTTTAGAATAAAAAAAGGGATTTGTACTCCAGCCCCACCCGACTTCAATAGACGTGTTTTTATTATGACGAATATTATTTCTTGCTTTTTAGAGGTAGGTTTTTTGAAGTCGGTTTTTTGTTTTTTTAAACAATTTTTTTGAAGTGAAAACTTCTTTAGCGGCGTTGTACGCTTTTTTGTATGGTGAAAAAACATAGATATTATAGTATATTATAAAAAAAATTTTTTCATGTCAGTGAGTATATTAAAAGAAAAAAATGTTGAACTCGCGTCAGTCAGTCAGGATCACGTGACCCTGATCGAAAATTTGTAAGAATATGTAAACACTTGTGTCACACTCTAGATTTTCTGTCAAGCTATGGATAAAACTTTCGTACAATACCTACTGTTCTGTATTCGTAAATTCAAATGCAGAGTAAATTCGTAAGACGGCAATTCGTGCAAAAAGTTTTCACTTCTGCCGGCACTCCCGGAGTGCAACCCGATTTTTTTATAGCCTATTTTCTATATTCTTTGAAGCATTTTTATAAACAGTACTCGTAGTTAACACATAAACACAAAAAAAACATCTGAACAATTATCGTCCGTATAACCTTATAAGTCGTAAAAAATATATTATAGGTAAAATAGACAAACGGTCAACGTAATGGGCAGTGGGCACAGTTTGTAGTAATGGGTTTGTAGTAAACAATAGTGTCACTATGAAAGGGTCAGCTGCCTACTCACTTTCTCTGCGCGTGTGCGCTGGTCCTACTCAATAGTGAGTGACGAAAAACTTAGTACCTACTTCAGTAAATGAAATGAAAAATAAAGTTTTGATACTGAAAAAATGTTATGTACCTAACTACCTATTTCACACACGTACTTACAATTTTCGCACCGATGAACTTTAAACGTACGCGCTTGAAAATTTGCGCAAAAATTAATGGTGCTACGGCCTTGGACCTACTTTAATTAACATGGATACAATCATTTTGAAGATAGATTAAATATGTTCAACATTCTTTTGTAACTTACTTTACCTAGGTAATTAATACTAGTATTCCACATATTAAATATTCATCATCATCATCATATCAGCCGCACGACACCCACTGCTGAGTATAGGCCTCCCCTAAGGATCTCCACGACGATCGGTCCTGCGCTGCCCGCATCCAGTGGCTTCCCGCGACCTTCACCCTCACGCCGGTCCACCTTGTCGGGGGCCTACCCACGGAGCGTCGTCCGGTGCGCGGTCACCATTCCATTAAATGTTCGTCTCTATAAAAATGGCAGCACCAAAGTCCTCCATTTCTAAAAAGTTGTGAACACAATATTCCGTTGATGCGGTCACACGCAGTCCTAGTCCACATTTACCCAGTAGTATTGTAATAATCATATCTTCACACAGCCTTAGGGCCCCTTCACACTCCTGCATATTCATAAAACTATTAAAAACCAGTCGTACCTCTCGACGTGAAATGGCACCGAACAATAACAACAATGCCAATATTTCCGTCTCATTACCGAGTTCTGACTGCGACCGCTGCGCTATTACTTTCATTCATTGAATCGACAATGAATTGACACAGTAGGGAAGAACACCAGTAGAGTTATTAATTATTCATGCTTTGATTGAGGTATGCTTATGACACGGATTTTCCCAGTATAATGTACCAGCTGTAATATTTACTGTATCTAGAATAAGTAGAATAAATAAGATTGTACTACAAATTATGTAAAGAGAGGGAAAAATAAAGTTTTATTAATTTATTTATGCGTTGAAGCAGGTAAAAATACTTACTTGTACATAGAAAAGCCGATCTCTCATTTGATTTCAGTATCAAAAACTTTATGTGAATAATAATACTATTTTTCGTCTAATCCATAGTTGAATCACTTTTTAATGTTTGTTTTAAATTACATGACTTGACAAGAGTTTTACCCTTCAACAATGATTTAAGTAGGTACAATAAAATTTAATTAAACATGGAATTAAACATTCAATGCTAATCAATGGCCTGTCTACCACAAAATATTGAGGAAAATTATATAAACAATTTATAAGCCATTTAATGTAAATTGTTTTGTTTATGTAATGGTACTTATAATCGCATTAAAATAAATATTAAATATTATTGTACCAATTACTGCCCATGATTCTCTTATGCGTTTATTACGGATTTTGGTTGGACTATAAAATTCAATGAGTACGCAACGCAATTGTAAGGTTTTTTTTCATAATCACTCACATCTTTAATGTAATACTCGTAATATACATAAAGCGGTACAGTACGAGGCATGTATCATGAAATTTTTTCGACGTAGTGGGGATAAGTTCTCGCATGCATTGCATGTGCTCTTGTGAGCGCCCAATAGCGCGCGCCCCTCTCCCGCCGCCCGTGCACGGGCACCGCAACGCAACGCATGCCCAAAATACGCGTTCCGCGCAATCCCCACCCGATTTCAAGATATACCTATGCCTCGTACTGTAAGTCTACGTGGTAGATCTACGGTCGTGCTATACACTGTGGCACTAACACCAGTCCATGCAAATACCCCATCACATCACATCAATACCCCGTACATTCCCACGATGGGGCCACTCTCCCCACGTGTCCCCAGACTCCATTTTTTACCACTAACGTGTAAGTTTAATGACACCTTTACTTTCTTGTTTACTTTGTACCTTTATCTATGCCATTGTCGGTCCTACAGGGTGGTGTCTTTGGACAAGGGATGAATAATGCTTTTTCTATAATTGTAGGATGCTACCGTTATTCGTTATTTACGATTGAGATCCCTTTAAAGCAATGGTTAATTTGTAATACATCGTTTTTTGGAACTGGAACTAGTAGATTTTTTTACTTGAAAAGTCTATCGGTTATTTGCTTTTCTTGGTTATGATGAGTGGGATAGTTTTATCGTTGTAAAAATCCATTCAGCGATAACATAATAATTATTTTACACCCTCCCTCATTCCCCTTCCTCATTATCGAATTTACAAAAACAAAACTAAGTGGTAGTAGTCCGACGCACTCGTTTAGTACTACGGCAGCTGCAAAAATGCCGAAAATTAGGCACAAAATAAGTACGGGAAAAATGCAAAAATCCATAAAAAAATACCCAATCCAATTGTAACCCTAAATAATTAATTAATTGACTGTTTAATGCACAGACCAAAGAAAAAATGTTTCACCATCAGGGGAATTCATATTGTTTTTCCCTATACTGAGTTTGTCATACTGACAGCAAACAAATATAATAATTGGCACTAAATAAATGTAAGGAACGTTCGTTTCTCGCGAAGTGTTTAAACATATTTTTTAATTATTGGAAATAAAACGATGGAAGAAAAAAAATACTCTTCTTATATCATCGTGCATGCAGTTTGTTCTACAACTCCGCGTTCAATAGTTCTAAGTACCACAGAAAAATAAGTAAACCAACAATGTAACACTACCTGTGAGGTTACCGTGCGATTGCACTGCATTGACTTGTTAAACCAACATTGTCAATGAGGGCTTTTCAAAGTGACATTTAAAAACAAAGAATAGTAACTATTTGTCTCACTAGATGGCTTGATGGGCAAGTGAAGTGTCAAACAAAATTGGCTATGAAAAATGAACGGCATGTGCTTAAAAATACATTTTCATTTCTTGGCGTTCATTAGTTCCTAGCGGTGCTTTCGGTGTTTTCATGTGTTTTCTTTCTTCTAGGTTTTCTACAGTTGATACTTGCCTGTTTATCAACGCCATCTATCGAGCCTACAAGTTTTTGTCATTTTGAATAGCCCTCATTACAATAATTTTGACACAGTTGTGTTCTCACTATCTGTCAGATTCTGTTAGTATCATTGATATTGAATTTTGGACTCGAATATTTTCTTGTTTCGTACTTTTTATTAAGCAAAGTGATTTTCACGTAGTCGGGTTTTGGTCTTTAAACTTATTTTCTATTGTAACGACGTTAAGTTTTATTAAAACAAAAATTGTTTATTATGTTTGGAATGGTTTTTCAGTGAAAATAAATCGTAAAGTTAAATTTTTCGGTCATTATACAGTAAATATATGTTCGTAATTGAAAAAAAAATGAAGCAATTGTGCAGTTCTAACATCGAAAAATATATAATATTTTATGCCCGCCGTTACAAGGTTACGTTGAAAAATTTTGATGAAATGTCAAATGTGGCCTTTTAAAGTGGCCCTACTTTAAGTCTAGTGGAAACGCAAACATAACCGACATAACAGCATCGTAAGATCTCGATGACACAGACGAGGTCAGAAGGTCAGGGCTATAATGCTGAAGTAATGCATTTTAAATTGTTACCCGTCGTTTGTGCATCGGCATTGGTGACAAAATTGACGGTTCGTCCTACCCTAAGGTCCTTTAAACCGCACTCGTTAAAAAGTGATATGGATTTGTTTTTTTATTTTTGCGTGAAACAATACGTCAACTTCAATATAAATTATTTTAAGATAATAACTTGTAATAAAAAGCGCTTTATTTTTCTGTTACAACAGATAAATATGTTATTTATAACAGAACAACCTTTAAACAACTTTGTTTAAAAAAATAGCAATGTTCTTTATCTGTTCTTTACTGACCAAAATAAATCATTTAAATATTATACATATATGTACTTATATACACAGTAGTTCATCATCGACAATACGCACAAAATTAAGTGTAAATTCAATTGTTTTATTTTTATTTTTGTGATTGCATCATGGTTACTGAACCTTAAAAGCGCTTAGGAAATAAAATTAGCTAATGAAATACCGAATTGCGTAAAACCGCAAAACAAATGACGATGTTGTCACACACATCACTTTCTACCCCCATCATCACGTCCTACTTAACGCTAATAATATAAACCACAATCAAGCCGCAAATCTCTAACAAAGCTTGTCTATCTATCCAATATATTACCGAATTAAAAGAAAATAGCTGTAATACTACCGAAACCTTCCATCTGGACCGGTAAGAGATTTTCCGAGGATTTTCCAAAGAGTGACTTAGGTTATCTACGCTGACTTTCTAGACTTTAAAGTCCTTAAAGGGGTCACTTTAGTCTCGACAAAAAGCCTGGATATGAAACTCAATACGTGGAGCCAATATTTATTCTGTGGAAAACTTCTAAAAATCATCTGCAAAAATATAATCCAAATGACTCGAGGACTTCATGTAGACCTTAATTTCGCAAATTCCATCTTTAAACGAAACACTCGATTTTACGTCAAAAAACACCCGAACTTATTTACTAAGTGGACGGAACACTGCAAAAACACAAAGAATAAAGACAGACTGGTCTTTCCTAGGAAAAAAACAGCATTTTATTCTAGAAATTGCTTTCCAATGATTATAAAAATATTCAATAAATTATGTAATGCCTAAACTATGTCCATTTAATAGTTTTGAATTTAAATTGATGACTTGGCTGATTGATAAATGCTATTATTCTATACATGACAATATCATAAATTCGGTGCTGCGTTCAAAATGATTACCTACATGCTTGCCCTAATAAGTTAATTACTAATTTAATTACTGATTTCTTTTAATAATTGATTGTTATTTTATATCTACTTTATGTGTTTTTTTTTACATACTGAAAAGCAAGATACGTTAAGCAACCTAATTTTAATTTGCCGACATGTAACCATCTCAATTGCAAATAAATTTTCATTCATTCAAAATATGCTGTAGTACATGGGAAACGTTCCTAAAAACATAAACTCGCTCTTTTTCCTTTTTATTAATTATTTAACTTGTTTACTTACCTACCTAAACATTTTATTTATGCCTTCCCCGACAAGATGACATTGACAAAAGTGTTTTTATAAGGAAATTTCCCGAACATTAAGAGACCTGCCTTATACTTACAATTATTTAGTTTCCCCAAATTCGTAATCAAATATTTGGTATAGGTAATTTGTATACACCAAAATAGAAAATATAAAATACAGGGTTATAATTTTAAAACACCAACTACCTCGCAGGAGTAGTTTTTTAACACCAGAACAACAACATTTGTTTTACGACTTTCCGAAAAAGGACAAAAAAAACGACTTTTCATACTAAACTTGATCAGCTGTTCGGACATTTGTTGGAAAGTTGATTTTTTTAATCTGTTTTCGGAAAAGCCGTAGAGCTAATGTTGTTGTTTATGATGTTAGCAATCTACTCCTGCGAGGTTGTTGGTGTTTTATAAATAGCTCTGTATACAGTACGAGGTATAACGGGTGTAACAAGACCCTCAACGAAGCCGAAGTCCACGCATTCCGCCCATCATCAGGATCATTTTTGTCTTTTAGACTATACCTGGGAAACCAATACCTACAAAGTTATTGAAGGTCAAAGTCAAAAATTTTTTTTCAATTTTTTTATGAAATCTTATTTTATTCGTTATTTCCTAATTTTTGTCTACAGAAACATTATTAAAATTTTATGTATTTCGTAACAAACAATGGCTTTAAAACGTCATCACTCAATGTATTTCATGAGCACGCACATAAACGTTGCCTTTCAACTCGGCCGCACACAGCTGTGTAGCATTCACTTGCAGGCGCGGTCTGTAGTACGCGTTACATTGCGTGGTAATGTATGCAATACTTTTTTAACACCAAAAATGAAAATCGTTTCCCAGCAATAATTTTGAACAGAATTGGTCCTGATGATGGGCAGAATACGTAGACCTCGGCTTCGTTGAGGGTCTTGTTACACCCGGTATATCTTGAAATCGGGTGGGGATTGCGCGGAAGGCGTATTTTGTGTATGCGTAGGGGTGAGGGGCGCGGGCGGCGGGAGAGGGGCGCGCGCTATTGGTCGCTCACAGGAGCACATGCGCGAATTTATCCCCACTCCTCCGTCGAAAAAAATTCAAGATATATGCCTCGTATCTCTGCCTATTTTCACATTTACGCGGAAATATTTCCGTTCGTATACTTAACATATCAGTTTTTCAGATTTGGCTACGCGTATTTCTATTGGAAAATCTGAACTTTGCGGTTACATAGGTACTATGTTTAATAAAAAACCGGCCAAGCGCGAGTCGGACTCGCGCACGAAGGGTTCCGTATCAAAACACGGCAAAAAAATACGTTTGTTGTATGGGAGCCCCTCTTAAATATTAATTTTATACCGTTTTAGTATTGTTATAGTGGCAATACATCATGTGTGAAAATTTCAACTGTCTATCTGTTGTCGTTATTAATATCGAGCAAAAAACGGCAAAAAAAAACACGTTTGTTGTATGGGAGCCCCCCTTAAATATTTATTTTATTCTGTTTTTAGTATTTCTTGTTATAGCGGCAACAGAAATACATTATCTGTGAAAATTTCAACTTTCTAGCTATCACGGTTCATGAGATACAGCCTGGTGACAGACAGACAGACGGACAGACAGACAGACGGACAGCGGAGTCTAAGTAATAGGGTCCCGTATTTACCCTTTGGGTACGGAACCCTAAAAAGTAATAAACTTTATAATGTGATTTTAATTTTTTTCCATTCCTTGAAGCTACGGCTTGTTCCTTGATCACAGAATCGACCCCTATGAAAATAATATTTATTCAAATAGACTTATACTAAGCAGTTAAAGACAAACCAGTCTTTTATAATGTTTTTGTGTAAAGTTAATACTTACGAAGATGTTTTGTTTCAAATTGCGCTGCGAAGTAATTTCCGCCGTCAATCAAGCATTTTCATCCAAGTCATTGGGGTCACCATTAAGTTGTATTGTACTACCAATGACCGTGACTTTCCTCACTTTGTGTTGTTTAAAACGATTTTTAAGAACACATTAAAAAAAAATGTTATTTAACACTTAAGTCATTGATGTCATCATCATTTTCTTTTGAGGAAATTATCACATCGGACACGTCACATCGATTTGCTAGTATGAAACTGCTATGAAAATTTTCTGTTTATAGTCCGTGAGCCCGCGACTGTATTGCCTACGTCATATGACATCACGATGAAATGCATGGCACATGGTCGGAAAAGTTGTGCTGAGCGAGGATCAGAAGATTATCGCAAATAATATTGGCCAGAAGCTTGAGAAAATCTTCCACTTCCAGTCAAAATTTTAAGATTATATTTACGTCATGTGACATCAGTAAGAGACCCGTGTCATCATTTATTTTTTAATCGTAGAGAGAGTAAACATAAGTCTGTCAGTTCTGAAATGACTAAAAAACTTAAAATTTTGACCGGAAGTGGAAGATTTTATAAAGCTTCCGGCCAATTATATTTGCGATAATCTTCTGATCCTCGCTCAGCACAACTGTTACTTTTCCAACCGTGTGCCATGAATTTCATCGTGATGTCATATGACGTAGGCAATACTGTCGCGGGCTTGCGGACTACTATTTTTACACGACTGCCCAAAAAGGAGTGTATATGTGTTCAGGGTTCATGTATGTTTGTGGGTATGTGAGTTTCTTTATTCCACCATATTTTCTAAATGGCTTAACGGATTTGGATAGGGTATCGTTAGAATCCTTACATTATTCCGAGTGACACTGGCTATATTTTTTTTGAAAACAGTTAACATGGCGACTGTACGACGCTTTTTTCAAATGTGAAAAAAAAAATTCTTCAATTATTACAATATGTGCATCAAATGAAAGGCCTTGATGAGCACATTATAAAACTATAAAAGTAATTTGTCACTAAAATATGTAAAGTAAAAAAAACACGTCTGCTCTGCCAAAACTGCAATGATACTTGTTATTTAACTTTTTAGTTCGTTCTTGGCAGGGCAATCATGTTAAAAACACGATTATAATTTATTTTTATAATTTATTTTTTCATAAATACTAAATTTTATCACCCGTTATATGTTGTAGGTACCTATTTATGTTTCTTTGTAAGTTCTTGCCTGCAACCAAAACCAGTTAATTGTGTGTCAAACTATAACTAGGTTTTCTGAATATTACCGAAGAGAGTAGACACTTTAAAGTAAACAAAACACTTTACAATCTTTTTGATAAATCGTTTCGATTCAACAGCCCACCAAGCATGTTAGAGTTTTAATACACAAAAATATGTCAAGAAGCCTGCATTCCTTATCCAAAGCAATTTATCTTAAAGACGTCCATTAGAAGGCATCCAAAGCGTTACAGGATAATGGGTATACCGATGTCCTTATTGTATTCCAGTCGCCTGTCAATCTTCGGAGGCCTACTACGAAAACCGAGTACGACATTGGACCACGTACCTTTCGCATCGTAACGTTATTGTCTCCATGATAGGGTTGAAAATTAAGTAAATCAAGCTACGAACATCGTACGGTGATCACGATCTTTTCCGTAGTAGACCAAGTTTGGATCACCGTGAAATCATGTCATTTTGACCTACCGCAGTATATTTCAAGTTACGTGTAGTGTAATAGAATGGAACTTTCGCTCGGTAGATGTTCTATACGGTTATCATAAAGAAGGATTAGACTTGACGGTGAGGTGGGATTAAACGGTTTTTATTTTAAAAAAGATATGAGAATAAAGTGCCGATAATAAGCTACGCCACTTGATATTAGTGTTCTTTATACGGCTGTTAAAATAAAATTAGGTATCAGATTTGATCAAAAAATAAATGCCGTTGTGTGACAATGTATAGTTACGTATATCAGCGTCAGCACGCAGCCAATATTGGAACAGGGAATTTAGGACTAGGAACTTGATATTTTGCACAATGACTACATTTACGAAGTAGTCGAGAGCGAGATTTTTTAAATTCAACCCTTAAAGGGAAAACGGAGAAAATGCGAGCGGTGATATAAATACAAAGGACCTAATTATTATAACTTTCTTGTAATTAAACATGACTGTGTAAATAATGTAATAAATCAATGACAATATTATTATCGTTTCATATTATTACATACCTTTGGTACTGCCATTTAGAAAGTTATTGACCATAAATTAATATTTTTATAGCCTATAAAAGCATTTCAACAAGAGAATAGTTTCGAATAAATACTTACTAGGTACTTAGGTCCCTACTTAGTTAGGCAATACTAGGATTGGCGGCGTTTATTTAATACTGGCGGCGACGTTTATTTAATACTAGCTTCCGCCCGCAACTTCGTCCGCGTGGATATTCGGACAATCCCTATAACCTATCCTTAAATTCCAAAAGACTTTTGTTATTAATTTAATTAGGCAACTACCCATGAACATACAATTATGTTAATTCGAATTTTAAATAAATTTGTGCAAGATTTTCAAATGAGTATAGCGCAGCAATAACAATAGGTACTACGCGGAAGAATAAAAGAAAGTCAGATAATAAATTGCAACAGAACATAATAAAACAAATCAAATTATCAATAATAATATTGTTACAAATCATGTAGCATAGTTAACGAGCTGTTACGTTTCGTAGAAAATAAGACACTTTCAGAATTCATGCGGTAATTGGAACGAGTAGGTAATGTAGTGCAACGAATGGTCTTATTTCCAATAATATTAGGTCCTTACCTCTGAAATTGGTGTTTCTTTTTTCTTACACACAGAGAAACTCATAACTTCTGTGATTCAAAATATTTACCATATCCGTAAACTATCAACATAATTAAAGTTTATTTATTTTGTTTTTAGTGACTCCTTTTGTTAGCGAAAATGACCACTTTATCCGTTGAGCCTAAACTTATTTATTTCGATTTAGTTATGTTGCCTAAGTTAGCTTTAATTTTTTAAACATTTGTACATAAACTTTTGCTACCATAGGGTAAATTATGAAAATGAGAGTAGGTATGGAATATGCCATTAGTTAAAAATTCTCCATTTACACGTTAATTCCATAGGTAAGGACCTAATAATTGGATTGGTCTCCCATTTGTGAGTAAGAAATTGAAAAATTTGGTTCCTTATATTGTCTAATGTCAATTCTTTACGATCGTAGATAGAAGCGAGTTGAAAAGAAAGCTATGTATCATATCATTGTCAGGGGCTTGTTCTATCTTTAGTTCCGGTACGGCCCGCCCCTCGCCCCATTGATGAAAATTCGTGTGACCGATCGATGGATCTGTCAATCGATTTCTCCGCATGTTGTGCGTGATGAGATGAATCATCTTTCAATGAAATAACAACACAATTTTATAATTTTTTATTAGCAACGACAGGCGTGTGACCACCATCTTGCTTGGTAACCAGGATGTGGTCTAAGGTGTAGCATGCTTGCCTAGGAAATGCCTATTCACTCTTGCCTTCAAGAGATCAGGGTTGTAACTATCGGAAAACACATGAGCAGGCAGCGCATTCCATTCTTTAGCAGTTCGCATAATAAATGTATTGGCAAAGAGCGTGGTACGGACCCTTGGAGTAGGTATACAATGTAAGGGTGATAATGTTAACCTGCGTCTGGAACCCCGATGGTAGAAAGGGGCTGGAAAATGTACAAACATCAGTAAATCGCACGGACAACACCAAGTCTGCAAATAACGTGATCTTTTGGTGAATCTTAAATGTGCTGGAGTTGCTATGCAGTTTTTCCAATAGGTAATAAAATAAAATAAAAATCACTGCGTCATAAATATCAAATCACCGGCATGTAAGTACTCCAATTAGAATCATCTCACCTTGTTTCTGATTATTACCACGCGTTTCGTCTTGCGTACACTTCTTCGTTCCATTTCTCACTCGTTATTTGGACTTACGCGTTTCTGTGTATCGACAACTTTGTGAAACCATTGAGCTAATTGTTTTCTAGAGTAATTGTGGCGTTAATTTGCGCAATCACGCTCGTCTGCGTCTGCGCAACACGATAGTATCGCGATCGTGCAACTCCCAGTTACAACACTAGGTAGTGAAATGACGCATTGTGAATTAATAGTTACAAAATACACATGTCAGTAATGTAATTGTCTTGAGATTATGTAAAATATTGCTGGATTTTAGTTGTTGCTTATAAAAAAGTAAAATGTAAGTACCTAATGAGTTTTCCCAATTAAAGTATAATTACTGCGATTAGTTAGAGGCATTTCATTTGTGATGGAATTTATTGAGTGTAGTTGTTACGTCTTGTAAGCGATTTCAGGGTAAATCAACTTTTTGTTGTCTTGTGGCATTTCTTAAAATATCTACGTGAACCATTTTTATATGAAGTTAATCTGTAGTTGCTTATACTCTCAGCTAATTATCTTATAAGAAAACTTAAAAGACATGAAAATTTTTATGTGATTTTAAAGAATAACATAGGTGACCCAGAAGACAACTCCTATTTTTCATATAAAAGCTGGGGACAACATTGTCACCTATGTTTTTCTTTAAACTATTGATTATTTTTGTACAAAACTAAGTATGTTTTATTGGCTATGAATCTAAATATCGTAAAATAGAGATTTCATACAAAAGAATTATCTAGTTTTGTTTTAATTTATAAAAATTTATTGTGATTATAATTATATTTATAAATTATTATAAATTAATGATTTTTTCCTGACTAAAAAAAGTTGATTCACCCTTCAACGCATATTCATGAAAATTCTCTTGAATCCTTTATACATGTAAGACGTTTCAAATCAAACTTGATGAAATAGGCTAGTGTAAGTATTTTGTTGGAATAAAATAACAATAGTTTCGATTTCTGATACAGCATAGCATTCAGTAGTTGGTTATTTGTTGGTTTAAACACGCATTAAATATTGAAGAAAGTTTATCATTGGCATTTTCCTGCTTTGCGTATACAATTGTGGTTTAGGCTTAGAATTAATGTTTTCTCTGAGGGTTTAGGTTTTAAGTTGGGAAAACCTTGTCATTGTGATGGTAGTTGAGTCAAGTTTTTGACGTATTTACATGATTAGGTAATACCGTTACAACAAATTGAATGGAAAATTAATATAGATTAGAATTACCAAAAAATAATTAAAAAAAAGAAAAACCTCCTTTAAAATCCTAAAAAAAAATGACTAACATAAACAGCATCAAAATTAAATACTTAGCTCTAAAACACAAGAAATAATACTTATTCCAATTATTACTTTTAATTATAATAATATACTCATATCAATTTTAAAAAAATCGCGTTGCACTCCGGGAGTGCCGGCAGAAGTGAAAACTTGAATTGAATATTAACGTTGTGCATTTTTGATGTTTTGGAATGGTTAGGGAATAATTTTGCACGAGTTGCCGTCTTGCGAATTTACTCTGCATTTGAATTTACGAATACAGTAGCACTACCATGAGTTTACAAAAACCATTCTCGATATCGACCGCGTTAGCAATTTGTATGGGAAATTGAAGCAGAGCCTCTAGCGGATACGCGAAGAACTAAAATCTATGGTAAGAGTGCTCACCATCCACGAGTTTACCATCCTCGCTAATGTGAACTCAATAAGGTAAATGTCCCATATTTCGGCATCTTAAGACTCTTAATGACTTCAAGATTTTAAAATTGTAATATTTTAGGTTTTCATGATCGAGTATAGTGCCCCGATTTATGAAATTGTGTTGTGTCATTTGCCTGTAGTATCGCAGATATGATAGATGTGCGGATGGGCTATTAAAAGGTTTCATATTTAGAACCAAATAAAGATATTTTAGTATTGAAAATTCTGATTTTTTTTTTGGGAAAATCGAAATTGGCGGAAAAAACGCCAAAAATTCTTACCAGATGAAATAAGGATAAGAATAAGAATAAGAATAAGAAATCTTTATTTGCACAAAACATGGTATAAAGGTGTTAAGTTGTTTAAAATGGACTCATGTTTTACCAATTTTAATATGGTAAGCAAATGACATTATAATGAAGCTAAAAATAAATCAATTACACAAATAAAATAATTCAAATTAATTCATATTTCGTATTAAAATTATTATCAATACCTACTATTACATTATACAATACCTACTATTAAGTTTATTTTATTTATAGTCAAATATCGTTTTCATACTTATAGTCAAAAACGTCTTTGGTCAAACAACTCATTAACGCTATAAAAATTCTTATTAATAAGCCACTTAAATAATTCCCTTTTAAATGATTCAGGTCTTAATGCTTTGAATTCATTAGGAATTTTATTAAATACTCTGACACTCATGGCCAAACAATTTTTCCCGTAACGAACATATTTATTAATTGCATTCGGAACTAATGTATGAGGGTATCTACGTTGTCTAGAGTTTGAGCAATCGCTAGCTTTTTTAAATAAATGTCTGTTTCTGACCACAAAGTTACAAATTTCTAAAATGTACAGTGAGGGTAGCGGCAATAAACCAAGATCTTTAAACAATGGTTTACACGATTCATCTGGCGGAATTCCCCAGATTGCTCTGATGCATTTTTTTTGAGCTATAAAAGCTCTTTTCCAGTCTGTACTATTGCCCCACATAGATAAGGAGTAAGAATAGAAAGCTGCATAATCAGCGAGAAATATAGGCTATAGTTGTTTAAAAAATAGAAATATCTATAACCTCTATAGTAATTGCAATAGTGAAAACCTACCAAAAAAAATCCTATAAAATTATTTAGCGTGAACTGTGAAAACTATTGATAATAAATAAATAAATAAAAGATTTTAATATAGTCTTCTTTAAATTATTCTAATCGGACGTTTCGTTTGCAAGTTACTACGAGTATATGGGATCATTTTACTACTTAACTATTTAAAGTTTTATTCAAATTGACTTTCTGTGAGCTTAAAAAGTAGGTACATACGAGCGCTAATCTTATGGTGGTGACAAGGAATACACGCCATAAAGCTGTCTGTGCCGACGACTGAGAGTTTTGAACGTAGCATTGCCCTCAGTCACGGTAACGGATAGATACCGTAACCGTGTCTTAGTTCAGTCACCAAAATGTTGGTACTTGATTTTTAGACAGTTTATGTGCTATATTTTGTACTAATGTAGGTATAATAATTAATAATTTGTGACAGAAAAAAAACTAAACGAAATAACTTACTAACACGAAATATTGGTCGTTTACCTTAGTTGCTGTAGTTTGCAATTATAATCCGACTAAGTAAAAAATAATTAGTTAGTGCGTGTATGCCGAATGTAAGTGAATTTTGAATTTATGTTGGTTACTATCTTTTTACTTTCCTCTATGGTTACTATTTATGTCAAATCTTCCTGTGAGTATAAATGTTCCTTGTGTCAAATCGAAAATGTCAAATGTAATTTTCACGTTTTAATAATTATTTATTTTGTGTTTTCTTTGCGTATTTTGTTGTGTAAAAGCTAGCTTGTTAAGATTGATAAGAATAAAATTAGAAGCAGTCGATTAGAGGAGTTTATGGAAAGGTGAAATAAAAGGTTGGTACTTGATACAAATCCTCGGACGATTCGTCCAAGTACAAATCATTAGAAAACTCAGATAAACCTAAATCCAACCAGAAAAATACTTTCATGAAAGTTTTTATTAAACCTTACGCTGTTTTAGTTTAAGTTTCTCTTAATAATTGTTTCTTTATATTTATGATTAGCTATCCATGACCTTGATTTGTTTTTACTATCGGCCCTAGATGCAAGATAGATGCATTAATTGCAATTTTTTAAAGACGACCTGCCCCATGCTCCAATTGCCAACCTTACTTTTAAAGCTTAAAATATGAGCAATAGACGATTAAATAACGTGTCGTAAGCTTATGTAAATCTCAGACTTTGATATTGTGTGACAAGCTTTCGACACGTAATAACGTAGCGTTCAAACGCATAGAATGTTGGCCATTTGAGTAGGGGGACAGCGTGATTACGATAATAGCCTAGGTCTTATTTTAACACGATAGAGCTTAATGAGAATCCAACAACTTATACAACTTATGGTTTACTTATTTCATTACAGATAATGTGTGTATCATCCCACAATCGACTAAAATATCCAGTTTCCTTCCAAATTAATAAAAACGTACAAGTTGGACGAAATACAACCTGGCAGAGCGACATGCGGCAGATACCTACGTTTTTTGTGCCTTATTCAAATATGATATTAAATAAACAAATAAGGCCCCAAATGATACAAATCTACGAGTTAAAGTGAGATCTTTTTTTAGGAATATATAACATAAATCTTTACTTTGTAATAATAAATTTTCAAATTTATTGATAAGTTGTTTTTATTTAATATGGTTTCATATTTAACCTCAATTTCAAATAAAAAAGTTATAGGCCTTAATTTAATAAGTGTAATCGATTTATTACGGCCAAAGTCAAGTTTTCGGAAAATTAGATTTAGTTAGAACTGTTTTCTTATATTCCTACTGTTAAATAATTAATTAAATAATATATAAAGACTTAAAATTAGATAGGCCTTCTTTGTATCAAGTATTACGTTGATATGGACGGAATTAACATATTTGCAACTAAGTAGATTATTATTTAGATTTAACACAATATTTTCTAATTTTGTAACATGCTTGATAGGAAAGTACTTAATTAATTTTTTTACATTAGTTTCAAAGTGGAGGAATGCGTTACGTTACGGCGTATTTGAATGGTGACCTTAGTAAGCCCACTGAATGGAGGGCCCACCTAGAAGGGCCAATATTCAGCGTTGGGCACAACCTGACCCACCCCCTGACTAGAGGATTTCATATTTTTCATACTTATCATATTTCACGGGTTTTCATATTTATCGGTTTATAATTTGCCCTTGATTTCGTTGCATTATGCAGCTGTGGCGCACATATTTTATGCTAAATAAGCTCTGAAAGACATTATTTGGACTATTTTAGACACAAAAAATACTAAATTAAATTAAAATAGAAGTATTCACGCCAATCACTATGCTGTACCGCGGTTTGATTACATTCTCTTTTGTTGTACCTATTTTTTACATTCCTCTATGCCATAGAGGATAGTAAAAGGTATACTCATTGATTTCACGCCTCAAAACGCAAGTGAGTAACTTTACTACTATAGTTATGGTATTTCTCGATACTATCTGTCAATTAGTAACTCATGGTACCGAATTGCTACGAAAAAGGCCAAAACGTTACTCGATGCTCGCTAGCGAGTATAGTAAACTATTGTAGTTTACTATACCAACTCATGGTAGAGCTACAGAACAGTATTGTACGAAAGTCTTATCCATAGCTTGACAGAAAATCTAGAGCTTTAACATTGAATTAAGAAATTAGCGCGTTGCTATGGTGACACAAGTGTTTACGTCGGACGACTACGACTACGGAATTCGAGTACTGTAACGATTCCGACTACTTTTTAGGGTATTTTTTTTGCGATATATTATGACGTCAAAATATGGGGATGCCATCCCCATATTTTGACGTCATAATATATCTATCTCTTACACCCGGTTTCAGGTTGTCTAGTTTTCATCTCGGTGGCGCATCTACCCCTTTTTAATATACTATATCTATTGTTTACGTCTTGAAATGACGCGCCGCAATTTTTGCCGCGCCCCGTAGAAAGAGAGGGTGAGGGGGCGCCGGCTGTCTACTCTCCATCCGTCACATCCGTCTTACGAATTTTCGATCAGGGTCACGTGATCCTGACTGACTGACGCGAGTTTAACATTTTTTCCTCATTACAAAAAGCGTACAACGCCACTAAAGAAGTTTTCACTTCAAAAACATCTATTTAATTGTATATGTTACCGGCAATGTGTATAATCCGGCATTGTATACAATGCCTAGGCATTGTATACAATGCCTAAAACGATCAGGCAATGTATGAAATATAATTCATTTTATACTTTGCCTAGGCATTGTATACAATGCCTGCTGGTCCACCGGCAATGTGTAAAATAAGTATATTTCTGTTGTCTGTTATAAAAAAATAACCTCGAAATTTCTAACCTATACGCGGGACCTACAGGAGTGAAGCAGGTTCGATTCCAAACTCAAATTTCTGTTGTCTGTTATAAAAAAATAACCTCGAAATTTAAGGCTCACGCTCCGCTGCGCTCCGCGCTCGCCTTAAATTTCTAACCTATACGCGGGACCTACAGGAGTAAAACAGGTTCGATTCCAAAGAGCCCCCCTCGAGCCCCCCTCGAGCCCCCCTCGAGCCCCCCTCGAGCCCCCCTCGAGCCCCCCTCGAGCCCCCCTCGAGCCCCCCCCCCTCGAGCCCCCCTCGAGCCCCCCTCGAGCCCCCCTCGAGCCCCCCTCGAGCCCCCCTCGAGCCCTCCTCGAGCCCCCCTCGAGCCCTCCTCGAGCCCCCCTCGAGCCCCCTCGAGCCCCCCTCGAGCCCCCTCGAGCCCCCCTCGAGCCCCCCCCCTCGAGCTTTCCTCAAGCCCCCCCCCCCCTCGAGCTTTCCCCAAGCCCCCCTCGATCCCCCCTCGAATCTATTCTCGAAAATCTTTTTATTATACACATTGCCGGTGGACCAACAGGCATTCTATACAATGCCTAGTCATTGTATACACTGCCTAGGTAATGTGTGAAATAGATATCAATATTCATTATATTTCATACATTGCCTAAAAGGGCCAGGCATTGTATACAATGCCTAGGCATTGTATACAATGCCTGCATTTCATACATTGCCGGTAACATATATACTGTTTACAAAATACTCAAATCAAAACTTCATACCTTTAGGTGACATTCTTTGTTTTGAAGTAAATATCTAGTTTCTTAACAAAGTATTTCTATCGACATCATATTTAAAACAACAGTTTTGAGCGGTAGGTGGCGCTGTACAAATTTCCCATACAAAATTACTCTACCGAATGTTTTCGCGCGTAATTTTTTTCGATAGATGTTCTTGCTAGAGGTATATACTGACCAATTTAACTGGTTTTCTTCATCAAATTCAACTTGCTTGTTTTGCAATAACTAAATCACTTCCTTTTGCTTCTCATTTCCTTAATGTGCAATCATACAAGGAAACTACCAATATGTTTTCCTTAATAAGTACTAAATAGTTGAAAAACAAAGCATTGCGTGTTGAAAAAAACGACGGCACATCAGACTATACTGTGGAACTTGATTGAGTCCGTCTTTTGCCCTACGTAATAAAAGCTGATTTCGCAATTTAACTGTTTAACTTGATGTGATGTCGTGTGTACTTTAATCAACAAGTTTTCGTAAGTTACAAAGAAAATTTGTAAAGAAGTTATAGAATGTTTCACATGATGATAAAAATTTGTATTACCATTTATAATTTGTTTTTAATTTGAATCATTCATAAATTTCAATAGAATATGTGAAAAATTAATTATTATATCGTAATCTGCAGGGGTCCCAGAGACCTATTTTTGAATCGCTCGAGTTAGTGAGTAGCTCGACATTTGACTCAATCTCCATACATTTGAGTCAAATGTCGAACGAAAATCTGTCGAAAGAGCGCTCGACGCCAGTCGAACGATTCAAAAATAGGGCCCCAGTGGCCCTACCATGAGTTGATGCAAACTGTTTACGTTACAGTAAACTGTCGGATATACTGCTCACAGTCAATACGAGTGAAAGAGAGAAAACGATAGTTTACTGTAACGTAAACAGTTTGCAACAACACATGGTAGGGCCACTGTTCTTTGCAGTTTGCCCATTCAAAAACGTCAGTTGGGCGCCACATGGGAATCAAAAAGTAAGGGTCGGTAGTAGCACAACATTTCATTAGTCATGCATAGATACGGTAAACCTGTATTATTTATTGAATACTAGCGGCCGCCCGCGACTTTGTCTGCGTGGAAAGATTTTTTGCTATCCCTCGGGAACAATATTTTTTTTCGGGATGAAAGGTACCCTATGTCCTTCTCTGTACCCCTTAAAACGCGTATGCAAAATTTCACGATGATCGGTTCAGTAGTTAAGACGTGAAGGCGTAACAAACAAACAAACAAATAAACAAACAAACAAACGGACTTTCGCATTTATAATATTAGTAAGGAAGTAAGGATGGACATTTTAAATTAAAATTAAATTATGTCTGTCTATAACGGCTTAACGCCAAAATATTTACTGTAGCCGTAGCACGAACAGCGATCGACAAAATAACGCGCGTAAAAATGTTCGATTTTGTAACTTTGTATGGGAAATTTGTATAGCGCTCGCTATCTAGCGCCGAAAGCGGAATGCAATTTTTCATAGAGAATTATTATATCGAGTACTTTAACGTGAGTTTTTTTTCTCGATAGATGTTCGTGCTAAGAGCCATACCGCACTGTCGACTAGTCGCCGGGCGACTGTCGACAGCGACTGTAATTTCTACTAGTTTATATGGACGCGTACGCACTTGGTCGCCCGGTCGCTGGGCGACTCAGAGTCATCGGGCGACTAGCCACGCCCAGTCGCTCGGCGACCGAGAGATACACGGGTTCAAATGGAAGCGTATACGCACTGCGAGCGACTGTCGCGGTGACTGGACGTCGCGCACAAAATGGCTTTCGATACTGAAATATTTATTTTAAAAATAGAATTGCGAAAAGCTATTTAGGATTTATCAAGTAACGAATATTCTAATAATCGGGATAAAGAAACAACAGTGGGAGGAAATTGTGGACCAGTTGGTATATCTAAGAATGCTGACAAGAAGCCTGTTTTCTACTAAAAAATTCTGATATTTTGCTAAAGCCCCCACACGGCTTACGATAACACATTGTAGATATACCTAATAAATTATTATTTTTTCTTGTTATAATGATGTACCTAATTAATATTTCAAGTAAGACGAAAAAACTTTAGTTTTTCGTTTTTAAGTTTTAGTTTTTGATTATTTATAATTTTAAATGTGGATTATTTGAAAATTTATTATTTATTGCAAAGCTAGTGAATCTGCACGACTGTACCAGAAACACTCCACGTATCGAGTCGCTGGCTTAGTCGTCGGCCCGTGCGTTTTGAGTTGCAGTCGCCGGGAGACCGAGTCGCTCGTCGACCAGTCGACAGTGCGGTTTGGCCCTAAGGGTACCGATAACCCAAGTCAAGCTATAAACATATGGAAAATTAGTGCTATTAATAGAAAATAAAACCGGTCAAGAGCTAGTCGGACTCGCGCACCGAGGGTTCCGTACCATCATAATTGCACCATTAAACCACACTGTAGAGTAAAATAATAAAATTAGTATTGCAGTTTTAGGTCAGCGCCATCTCTTGACCCATAGTGGAACTAATGTTTCAACTTTTTTAGAAATTTGATAATTTTTAAAAAAGTGTGCTATATTGAGACATCGTTTGTCAGTGACATAGAACAACACAAAATAGACATAATACACACAATGACATATATAATTGAATGGCTTAATAAAAATAATCTTGACATTAATTTAAATAAGACATGCTTAATTAACTTTAATAATTTTCGAAATCAAAATATTAACGTTAACGTAAATGGACAAATTCTCTCGAATGCGACTAATGTGACATATTTAGGCTTAATTATAGATGTGACATTAATGTGGAAAGACCAGATAGAAAAAGTGTGTGGTAAAATAAATAGGTTTGTGTTTGCATTGTACAAGCTTGCTTTACTGGCAAATAAAGAAACAGCGATCATGGCATATCATGCTTATGTCGAATCGGTAATAAGGTATGGTCTATTAATCTGGGGTAATGGAACTAATATAAAAAAGGTGTTTGTTGCACAAAAAAAATGCATCCGTGCCATATGCAACATTGCACCGGATGTATCTTGCAAACCATATTTTAAATCAATGAATATTATGCCAGTCCCATGTCTCTATATATTGGAGATAGGAAAATATGTTAAGCAAAATGGGCACTTGTTTATGCGGACAAAAGATGCAACACAAGTAAACTTGAGAAATGTGAATGAACTTATTCTTAATACCGTGCCAAAAACAAAACGCTTCCAAAGAAACAGTTATTCGATGTGTATAAAAATTTACAATAAAATACCCAATGACATAAAACAATTACAATATAATAAATTTTGTGTTTCATTAGGAAATGGCTGATTAACAATACATTTTATTCAATAGAAGACTTTTTTAAATTTAAATCATAGTTGTTTATTGTGTTGAGTGTGATCGATGCTATGAAATGTATCATTATTTAGTGATAAATTACCATAAGTTTGCATGCTGTTGAATACGGCTAAATAGGCTTCAAGAATCTTTTCCCTAATTTTATAATAACACCACATTCATGTATCTCCCTATTTATGGCAAATAAATCAATTTGTAATTTGTAATTTTAATTTTTTTGTGGCCTTTATATAAACTGCTCCCACATAGAATTATTTCAGATTTTTCTCTTTGCAAACTTCGGAGATAAGGGGGGAACGATATTTTTTTTTACATTTTTCATTATAAATCGAAAACTATGCGGCCAAAAAACAAAAAAAAATGATTGAAAACGTGCAAACCGCGTTCTTTCATATGATACCCCACATGCCCTAGTAGCTCCACTTCAAATTTTTAAGACCCCTTTTCAGTCCCTGTTGTAAAAAAGAAATTTTTTTTTTTTAATAATTTCGTATTTGCAAGGGCAAATGTCATCTCAAACTATTCTAAATTTCAAGTTGATACCATTAGTAGTTCTCGAGTTATCCAGCTGTGACAGACAGACTGAGTCACACCATAAGGGTTCCTTTTTTACCATTTTCGTACGGAACCCTAAAAATCACAGTTAAACTACACATATTATTTGGAAAGCTCACCGATAAAATAAAAACATTGAGCAGATGACCTCAACAACACAACGTGTTAATGAATTCAGCAAAATGAGAAAACCGTTTCTTCGGACCAAACAACTTTTACTATGGGACCGATCTGAAATCGCGAAAAAAAAAACAGCTGCTTAATACATTTTTATATTTTCGTTATTAATTTTTGTATGAAACAGCAGCATTTAAAAAAATATACTCGCTGTGCCACTATGATGATTCGAAGGCGGAAGTCGATTTTTTAGAATATTATAAATAATATTCTATACTAAATAATATTCTATTATAAATATATTCAACTTAAAATTTATTTTATCTGAACAATACGATGACTTTAACTCTATGTAAAAAAAATCATAAAACAAATTTGAGACTCAAGATGAAGCTTAATTCAGATAGTACAAAAAGGCATTTTATCAATGATTCATGTTATGCCACAAAAGATCATCTATAAATCAAACATCTATAAATTATTTTCTTTCGCCAAAATACTGGTTTGGTGCTTATCGCTGCCATCGATAGTTGTTGTCATAGCAAGGAGATTGTTATGGCAACACTATAGTAATGTGGGTACGTAACGATACAATGCACTCGATTGCTTGTGCAACAATGTAGACTAAGAGACAGTCAATTTTATTGGTAGAATGATTTTTCTTTTTAGAAAAAGTTTTTGCCTTTGTTTACCTTCTAGCAAACAAAGAAAAGATACATAATCTGGGGTCTTCTGGTACAGGTAATCTTCATCATGATTATATCAGCCGCACGGCATCCACTGCTGGGTGGAAGGATCTCCACAGCGATCGGTCCTCTGCCCGCATCCATGGCTTCCCTCGAGATACAGATATTCTTATATCTATCAAAGTCACAGAATATTTAATAGTAATAATCAAAATGCATTTATGCCTCATAAATGGCAGTGTTACTGTATTCTGGTTTTTGGAAATAAATATTGTTGTATCTTGCATACTGTCAATTTAGGACGTAGAAAATGTTCGAACGCCGATCACTCTCTGGTAGAGCAGAAACATACATAAAGTTTTTAATGTTAATTTTTCTTTGATTGTGTGAATTAGAATGATAATCACTTACTTCTTAATCTGAATTTAATGTATTGAAAAGCTTGATGTCAAAATTTCGTGCAGAACAGATCAATTATGACTAAACATTTCTTTAAAATCCATTATATTTCTTAATATCCATTATTATCCAAATTGAAATGATTAGATATGAGCGTCATTCCCAAGAAGGCTTTCATACGGAAAGTCGTATCACTTATCATTACCAAGTAATTGCATCTATCACACTTTACGAAAGGCAAGATACAACTTAGACAAAAACTTTCGAGTTTGTATTGAATAATACATATGTTACGGCTAATACCGAAGTGCGGCTAAACCTAGTTTTAGCCGGCTAATTCAGATTTCAGAGTTGGTCCTATAGTAAAAGTTGTTCAGTTTGAGGGTCCCTATCTCCTATTACGGCATTAGGAGTATTTTTGTAACACATTGTATAATATTTTACGTGTTCAACTTTGTAACTTTGTAAAACGTGATTTTATTATGTTTAGCCCTAAGTCTATTGGGTGTCGATTTGATCAAGACATTCGACGTTGATCCAGCTGATAAGAGCGACCCTGCTTAGAATCTTAACGACATCGACACTTCGGAGACAGTGGCAGGTAACAAACCCGGTACAGATTAACATTTTACAACGAAACTTTAACAAAGTCGATTCCAGGATTGCCTAACTTTAATACAAAGCTTGTTTAGGGATCCTATCATTCATGATTTTTACTTTTACATAACTTTTACTGTAATACTTAACGGAGACCTAATGATCAGTACCCTTAGCACAAATAGGTATCAAGAAAAAAAAAAAGCGCGTAAAATAGCTCAATGGTGTAATTTTGTATGGGAAATTTGTACAACGCCATCTATCGCCGAAAATCGAAACGAAACTTTCCATAAATAATTGTTCTATCGAGTAATTTTACGCCCGTTCTTTTTCTCGATAGATGAACATCTACGAAGAACTCTTACAACGAACGTTCTAAGGGTACACAAGTATAAAGAAATAAGCAAAAAAAAATATAAGGTCATCTGCACTAAGCTTTATTATCTTATTTTATTTTTTTTATTTTATTCTTTAAGGTACAAAAGCAGCTTAGAGACCAATACATACAGCTATCACATATTATACAGTATAAACTTATGAATCTAAAAGCCTTACATTGTACACAACCTTAACACAACATATCCAAACATTGTTCAAAAAGTTACAAAATATTAATGGATTACAATTATTTATACTAATTCCTGTACAGTGAATCAGAGACTTTGTATGAATGAGAATGAGAGAGAGAGAATGAGAGAGAATGAGAGATATGAGAATGTTTAGAAAGTTCTTATAACTCTGGAAGCTCCGATGAAAGATATCAAGTTCTATATCAAGTTTGTTATAAGTTTCACACATTCTGAGGATCGGGTTATTACGAGATACGTTATTGTTCGATGGTGGAACATTAAAAAGCCGATGGTGTCTGAGTGATCGCTTAGGAGTGTTAAATTGGAGTAAGCTAAGTAGATGTTCACTCAGTAAGCCATTGGCCATTTTGTGTAGCAAACACAAGTCGTTGATTTTACGTCTAGTTTCCAGACTATTTATACAAAAGTGTTTCATACGGTCTGCCAGTATTTGTAGCGTTTGTGGGGTATAACATGGGTTGTATTTAATTGGGTAACAATAAATTCCCATTTTGGGTATCAAATATACTGAATACAGCGTACTGAAATACAAAGTGGGCGTCGGACCGAGGGCGACTACAGATATTGAACATGGGTGACTTTTAAATACAAATTGAGTAACTAGTTATTCAGAACGGGCGACCAAATTACTATTCGGGCAACAACATTTTATTTATAAAAAATTAAAACCTACTTGGTATAATAGTTGCCCACTCAATATTTTAGTCACCCATTTAGATTATTTGTCACCCACATGTAGTCGCCTGTTTTAAGTATTTCTGTAATCCACTGTTTGTCGCCCAAAAAAGAAATTGCTGCCCGGTTTAGTATTTAAGTATCCCATTAACAGTCGCCTTTATTTCCAGTCACCCAAATAATTAATTCCCGTTTAACATTATGCTGAAACTAAGATAAGTATCAATTTAAAAAAAAATGTTGAAGAGTGTTGCATATTCTCTTAAGGTGCTCCCTCACCGGGAGCATTCACGTGTACTGTAACATTATAAATTCGTCTTTGAGCATTACATTACAATAATACCTCCCTGACTGACGAGCATTCGCGTGTTTCTCCTCCTTCACTGATGTGTATCATTACAAGGTTCGTATTGTAATGCTCGGTTCTCCTCCTTCACTGATGTAATGCTCAAATCTGTAACGTTACATTACACGTGAATGCTCCCGGTGAGGGAGGGAGGTTAAGCTAGAGGTACGCGGACAGTATATGACAAGCACTTTAACAGACTTACTTTCAAAATAATATCGTTTTAATTGCGAATTAATGCACCTAATGTTGCACTAACTGTTATACAACGTGCGACAGACAACATTAACAACTTCAAAAGTTATTAAAATTTACGTAACCCCGTACATTAGTCGCTTCTGGGCAATTACAGATAAGTTTATTTCAAAACTGGTTATCTGCGTGATTTAACTGACGACTATAACTTGTAATTCTACTATAATACAGGCTAATCTACATTATATAATACATAATCCCGTTAATTTGATCTAATTCAATCACTTCTTTCGACGTCATGAACGATTGTTACCAGCACTACATAAGACCAATTAAGTATTTCAGTTCTTGTATTTCAAGTGTTTGAATAACTTAATTATAATGTTGATTGTGTCAGTTACGTTATCATGCGGAAAGCAATAAAAAAGTTCAAAAGCTGGACTGATTTTATCCATTAGGTCTATCTTCAGTACCCTTAGCACGAACAGCTACCGAAAATCATACCGCGCGTAAAAACATTCCATGGAGCAATTTTGTATTGGAAATTTGTACGGTACCATCTACCGCCGAAAAGCGAAACGAAAATTTCCATAGATAATAATTAATCTATCAAGTACTATTACACGCGTTTTTTTCTCGAATGATCGCAACTACACTCGTAGCTTTTAGTAGTTTCAAATGTTATACTCGTATATTATCTGACTATGAATCGATTGACTAACTTCCTACCCTAGAGGTTCTACTCTCTGGCTCTTATACAAGTTGCAACCCAGAGTCGGAGATTTCGGAAACATTTATATGAATGGGGAGAAAGAAAAGATAAAGATAGGGTTAGGAGTAAAATCACATCCTGCACGCTCGCGCACAAGTGCACTTACATTACAACCTTTAGACTTTACTTAGTGATATAGGTAAAAAAGTTGTAGAAAATCATATAGGTGATTGACTGTTTCAAGCAAGTTCGTAAGGAAAAAGATTCGAATAAAAAACTGCTTTTGTTCCTAGGAACTGTTAATTTTACGTTTTAGACGCTTCTTCCTAATTATACATAAAAAAATATGTTGTCTGTGGAAAAATACATAGATTTTTGATTGAAGCGAAACTTCTTGTATTATCAACATACAATATAATAGGAAGTGTGCGATTCTTATCAAACAAAATTTATAAAATCATTGCAATGCCAACTGGGCAATAGGTACCTAGAAAATAATAAAAAACACGGAACTCATTTAATAGTTACAGAGACATTTTGCGAGCTTTACAAACTGAACAAAATGCTTTTGTTGTTTTTCTTGTAGTTTATTCTAATCAAAGGTTATCGATTGTGTTCTAAACGCTGTCGAATAAGGAAGTAGTAACGAAAAAACTTAAATAAAAAGTAAGAACAATAGGTTAATCCATTTTATAGAGTAGCTTGGGGCCACCCGTGGAGTAATTCTCTATACGCCAAAGTGACGTGAGAACTTAAAACCCCTTCTCCGTCGCACGACGATACGGGTTATGCATTAAAAAATTCGTGTGTGTAATGTAAGTACTTGCTGTGGTCAAACCGAATGCAGCACAACGTGTTGCGTAGCATAGCGTAATGCCGGCACTACATATTCGCCCATCATCGCCTCAATTCATCGTACGTTGCCGGTTTTGTAACAAATGCTTCAAAGAGGTTCTTTCAAAAGCATCAATGCACGATAAGTTGTGTCGATGATGGGCGAATATGTAGTGCCGGCATAACGGTAAACGGCCGACGTGTTGTGGTGTATGAAATGCTATGGTGTATGTCACACAGAACGCGCGACTGATGTGCAGCAGCTGCGCGACATTCGGTATATTGGTATGAGGGTATGACATACTGTCATAGACATACATGTCTACTCAACGTGGACCATCTATGAATTTTACACAATAATCTTCAATTTATTTTTGCTTTGGTAGACTTACAAAATAATGGAAAGCTATAGTGGTGGACGGATAATAAGAAACACCAGTCGATTTTCATACAAACGAGATAACTTTGAAGCCTTGGTTCTCCACCAAGGATTGACCTAGCTGTGATGTGATGATGGCCATCCAGGGAGTGAATGGAGAAGATTCAGATCGCCATACACACCCAATTGATCTGATCAGCATTCTAAGAGGATCAGTTTCAGCATTTCCATATATTTTAATGCTATTATCGTGTTTTTTTAAACATATCCAATCCACATAGCTCACCACTATATGTATATACATGCTGAAATTTTAATCATTTGGTTCCCGCCGTGGGGTGGTTCCACTCATGATTACAAGTAACTTTTACTATGGGGCCAACTCTCCTGCTCGCAAAAAAAATCAGCTGTTCCATACACTACGGTCGAGTAGGTACTGCACTTTTGTATGGAACAGATGATTTTTTTTTGCGAGCAGGAGAGTTGGCCCCATAGTAAAAGTTGCTTGTAATCATGAGTGGAACCACCCCACGGCGGGAACCAAATGATTAAAATTTCAGCGTGTATAGGTCTTCTTTAAAAGTTTTTTTTTACATTTACTTACTTATTAAAATAAAGTTGTGTCATCCGCACATCATTCAGTATGTAAAGTATAATATTTCAAAGATATTGCCAAATTAAAACTAATTTAAAACACATTAGTGGCTAGGCTAGTCAATAACAATAGGTTTACGTAACACGCTTAAAATAGTTGTATAATATTGACTTTGTGTCGATACAACAAAAGCTATATTTGATTGACGCCTTTTGTGAATCTCTGTGGGAAAAGTGGGCTGAAGTGACGCTGTCAGCACGTTGAGATAATACAGCGGTTTCCGAACTTTGAGCTAATAATGCTTATTGAATGACGTCATCGTATATCTTCCTTGAATCCATTTAATGAGTTGTTCATGTAGGTAGATCCTACTAATATTATAAATGTGAAAGTTTGTGGGTTTGGATGTTTGGATGTTTGTTCCTCAATCACGCAAAAACTACTGAACGGATTTGGTTGAAATTTGGCACACAGAAGATAGCCTAGATTAAAACATAGAATTTTTATCCCGATTTTCCCACGGGAACGGGAACCACGCGGGTGAAACCGCGGGCGGCCGCTAGTACATAATAATTGGTGTCGGGTTATATGTACAACCCAACCCCAATTATTAAGTATGTATCTCCTACATGAACAACTCCTTAAATGGATTAGAGTCCATTCAGTCCTTCCTAGAGGAAGATATTCCATGACGTCATTATACTTGTACCGTTCACGGAATAGAATGACTTTCAAAGTTTATCCTCCTGACCAATTTTGTACTTTGCATTTTATATTTTTATTTAAATTAATCAAATATAAATTAGAATAAAATTTTCCATTTTTTTATCGTTGCTTACGAAACTTTATACTTATTTATGAATCAATAAAAACTCATAAGTATTCATTCTACGATAATTTAAATCAATTACTTACTCATAAAAGTAAAGTTAAACTTAAAAAACATTATTATGATAATTTGAATCAATTTATAATCTTTAATGAAGTTGTAGTGCTTAATCGTGCTTACAAGCAAAGCTAATTATCAAATCACGATGTTTGAGTCAAATCCACTTTTGCTTTGCAATGGAGGTTTTATTCAAGTACCTATAGATGATGTTGAGAACCGCACGTTTTGTAAAGTGGGCGACACTCGTAAAGGTCGCACATCATCACTAACTTTCACTTAACGCAACATACGTTGGTTGACGTTTCGTCAAATATTACCAAATTATCTTAAAATGTCCTCCCGTTATCTCCATTGTGTTATGTATTGTTATGAATGTGTGAGATTTACAATTTGTAATCAGCAGTTATTCAACGACTATTTGTACTGGCTTTCATATAACCATCAAATTAATAACGCACATGACAGCTTTTATGCGATGAGTGTCATTGACAGCAAAGTTTCGAAACACATTTGTTTTTACCAAAACCTATACCTATACTGTACCTATCTGAACAAAATTCTTTTTTATGATGTGTCAAACCGGTACCTCTCGTCCGGCACTCGATAAAGCACAAACCCTAGGAAGCCAAAGAACTTTGATTATTTATATTAAATAATTTAAGCCATGTTATAAATAGAACGTGATAGGATTTGCCCTCTTGACATGTGACACGAGGCGTAAAATGATCCATAACATAATCGAGATCACCTATAGACATGATTACCACTATGTAATATAAATTTCAGGTCACATTAGTTGCACTTGTCGTGTCGTAAGGTGTCCACACATTACAAACATATCCTACTAATATTAATGCGAAATTTTGTGTGTTGGTTTGTTACCTTTTCCAATACAAATCAAATTAAAATCAACATTAAATAAAACCGGTCAATAGCGAGTCGGACTCGCGCACCGAGGGTCCCGTACAATCATAAATATATGTATTTGGATATGTTACTTTAGTACAGTCTTTAAAAAGTAGGATAAACGGCGGACAGGTGGAAGGGCGAACAGGCGGACAGTTAATTTACAAATCTTAACCACAGCCTACTTATGGTGACTGAAAAACGTTTCAGCCACTCCACATTGCAAACTGTTTATATTACTAAGTAGGAACTTATTCTTCGTTTATTCGTACGGCAAATAGTAGGTAATTATATTAGAATCAGCCACCAATTTATTATTGTAGTATTAGGTTGCGCCATCTCTTGACCGATAGTGGAACTATTTTTTTTTCTTAGGTTAGCATTCTTAGGACAGCGCCATCTGTTGACTGGAAGTGAAACTAAAGAAATTTTGTTTGTTTTTTGAATTTCTAAAAAAGTGTGATATATTGAGACATCGTTTTATTTTTCCTGTAATTTTTACGTAAACTACTATCACATAGAATTATTTCAGATTTTTCTCTTTGCAAACTTCGGAGATAAGGGGGGGAACGGTATTTTTTTTTACATTTTTCATCATAAGTCGAAAACTATGTAGCCTAAGAAAAAAAAACGTTTTAAAATGTGCAAACAGCGCTCTTTCATATAATACCCCACATGCCCTAGTCACCTCACTTCAAATTTTTTAAGACCCCTTTTCAGTCCCTGTTGTAAAAAAAATATTATTTTTTAATTTTTTCTTATTTGCAAAATAGTTGGGCAAATGTCATCTTAAAATATTCCAAATTTCAAGTTGATACCATTAGTAGTTCTCGAGATATCCAGCTGTGACAGACAGACAGACAGACTGAGTCACAACATAAGAGTTCCTTTTTTACCATTTTGGTACGGAACCCAAAAAAGTACCTACTTAGAAGTGTTGACAATTTGTATCATGTCATTATGCTTGAATAAACATTAAAAAGAGCTCTTTTAATTGTTATCAAAATAAGTAACGGGTAGCTTTATGAAATTCTGCATTGTTTCAATATAAGGTCGTATAGTGAGTCAGCCAACAAATCATGAGTAACAAATTGTTGTTATTATTTTCAGCTTAGCATCCTCACGCACGCGTGACCTTCCACTCCATCCCACTTTACCAACCTCCAAATAGCAATTAATTATTATTTCGTGCTTAAATTATGTTCTCAAAATATTTGTTTGTTTAATGTTCGATGCGTTTATTTGCTTACTTGTGCTTCCATGCAGCTGTGAGGTTTAATCGTCCACACGTGTGTTGTCTATTTGGTAAGTACCTATACCATTCTGCGCCAGTTCGCCGCGCACAAAACCAATTAATTAATAACTTGACACTTGTATACTTAACAGAAGAATATTTTCCTTACAAAATACCTATGCCTTTACTAACTTACCTACTTAATTTATTTTATCCATTTTATTTGATTGAATCAGGCGTCACTTGGCGGAAGACCCAAACCATTTTGAAAAAAGAAATATATGTAGCTTACTTCCGCAAACAAAGTTTGTTTGCGGAAGTAAGCTACATATATTTCTTTTTTCAAAAACATTTATCCATTTTATCATTCACCAATTTTTTTTATTTTCACTTTAGACTTTATCTTACAATGTAAACAATCCGAATAATTTTAGATTTTTTTATTATAAAACTTATTAATAATAAATAATTAATTTATCTTTTCTGAAATAAATAAAGTACCATTTTGATTTATTTTTGTAACGGGTGAATCTGCCCACTGCATACAAACTGAAACAATGAACGCACCAATCTCCATAATTCAACACACATGCCAGTTAACACTCAACACGGTTTTATATGAATCTAATTAAGTGTTCCATATGAGACTCAGTCATTAGTTAGCACTTGTCTGTTAGGTTATCGAGGGTCACAGCGGCTATAATTAGTGCACACACTCAGCTGCGGCTGCGCCTGCGCCATTCATGTGATATGGCAACCCAAATGATTCACAAGTCTACAATGTTCGGTCGAGTAATTATGCAGTGAAAGGTTGTTTCTAAGTAAGCACATCAGCCATTTTTAATATCCCCACAGCTGGAGTATAGGCCCTCCTTATGGCTAAATAAGGAAGACGGGCCTTAAAACCCTCCCCGCTCAAAATGCAACCAGAACCAACGGCTAGCCATATACGCTAGGTTATGCCTTTAAGATCAAAATCGTCATGCATAACCTAACGTGTATGGGATAATACTGCATGCCTGTTCATGCAAGCCGTTCATGCAAGACGCTCGGTTATGCCTGTTGTGGTCAAAACCGCCATGCATAACCTAGCGTGTATGCGACAAAATTGTATTATCCTTGCCTGTTGATGCAACCTTCCCGCTCGGTTATGCCTGTGGTCAAAACCGCGTGTGTGTCCTCTATTGAACTCGGTTTTGCATAAAGGTTTTGCAGCTCGGTTAAAACCGTCATGCATAACCTATCAATTCAATTCAATTCATTTATTCGCAGATATAGGTAAAAATAGTTAATAGGTACATAATTAGCAGGCAATAGCCTAGCGTGTATGGCCTGCTTAAAGGGCCTTCCAAAGTACGGAGGAGCTTGAGGAGGCCAACCCTTGCGGAATGTCAGACACAATAAGTGTTTCAGGATTTGGCACTGATTTGGATACATAATGCAGGCAACGTTCACTTTGACCTGACCGCAGACCGCAGAACGCATCCAGTGTGCCAAAATGTATGTATATCAAAATAAAATATGTAACTATAGGTAGATACTTAATATTAATGGTTTGCAAAAAACAATTGAATGTCACGACTGGTTTGAATTACAGCTCGTGCTCGTGCGTTCATGACTGTGTGTGAATATAGGATCAATCTTAATTGAAATTTTTGTCAGCTCGATAGTTTGTAAATACTTATAGGTATTTTTCCGCGATTCTATTATCTACTTGCAAAACTGAAAGTTTAAAAAACGTTATCAACTGAAATCGTCAACAATTGGTAAAAAAACCGGCCAGGTGCGAGTCGGACTCGCGCACGAAGGGTTCCGCACCAAAAAAGGCAAAAAAAAATACGATTGTTGTATGGGAGCCCCCCTTAAATACTAATTTTATTCTGTTTTTAGTATTTTTTGTTGTAGCGGCAACAGAAATACATCATCTGTGAAAATTTCAACTTTCTAGCTATTACGGTTCATGAGATACAGCCTGGTGACAGACAGACAGACAGACAGACGGTCAGCGGAGTCTTAGTAATAGGGTTCCGTTTTTACCCTTTGGGTACGGAACCCTAAAAACGTCGTCGCTGCTATTTGCATGTAATGTTACGAAATAAAAAGTGTACCTTGAAATGCTACTCATGTTCTCACAAGGTAATGCTTACCATAAATTATTTATTATTATTATTATTTATTTAGCAATTGGTGAACATGCTGACTTACAGTTATCCCAAAACGCCAGCATGTTATAATTATTTCTAAGACTAGCGGCCGCCCGCGGTTTCACCCGCGTGGTTCCCGTTCCCGTGGGAATATCGAGATAAAAAGTAACCTATGTTTCAATCTAGGCTATCTACTATCTGTGTGCCAAATTGCAACCAAATCCGATCCGTAGTTTTTGCGTGATTGAGGAACAAACATCCAAACCCACAAACTTTCACATTTATAATATTAGTAGGATATAAAATTATTATAAGTACAGTATTTTAAAAAAATCGGTTGGCAAACCGGGAGTGCCAGCAGAAGACAAAACTTGAATATTAACGTTGTGCATTTTTGATATTTTGAAATTAGCGGCAAAAGATTAAAATTATTAATTCTTTCCTATTACTATACAGTCACACAATTCAATCAGTTTGTAATTAGAGAAAAATCCTAAAGATTTCGCGCCTATATGTACGCATTCTACGATTTAAACTTATAGTCACAGATTATAAATAAGTCTTGATTTCACCGAAGAGATCGCTGCTATTAGTCCCATTTTCAAAATTAGCGCGTGGCTGGTGACACAAGTGTTTACGTCATAAAATGACGCGCCGCCATTTTCAACGCGCCTCGTAGAAAGAGATACTTCCGCCGAGAGCTGTCTTCTCTCCATCCGTCACATCCGTCTTACGCATTTTCGATCAGCCACGTGATTCCTGACGCGAGTTTAGCATTTTTCCCCCATACAAAAAGCGCACAACGCCGCTAAAGAAGTTTTCACTTCAAAAAATAGCAAACTATCATGTGTCATTATGATATGATATTATTCTTTTTACCATCATTATGATATTTTTTTTTTTACCAGTTCAGTAGGTACCTACCCATTTTAAAGAAAATCCAATGGCTGTATTTTGGTAATGGCAATGACGGAACAAGTCCTGTTGTTGTGATCTAAAAGTTTTCCATAAGCAGGAGACACTGTTATCTAGCTAGATGATCGAATAGTCGTAACAATAGTTATAAATTGACATGTCATCTAATTTGAATTTGACAAATGATAGTGTTGATTCAACATGAGTATTAGATTTGGTATCGCATCAGCGAGGTCCACGTTGGTCACCCAAGGACTCGTTGTGTAACATTATGGTTAATTCATGTGTGGAACTACGCAAAGGAATGTAGTGTACCTAGCCGATTGTATGATAAAATTGTCCGAGGGACAAGCAACGCGATTAACACAGGACTAAATGAAACTGACGAAGAGACTAACGTTTGCTATTAGGGTTCCGTACCAAATGGTAAAAAAGGAACCCTTATGGTGTGACTCAGTCTGTCTGAAAAATGTAAAAAAATAAAACGATGTCTCAATATAGCACACTTCTTTAGAAATTATTAAATTTCTAAAAAAGTTAACATTAGTTCCACTTTCGGTCAAGAGATGGCGCTGACCTAAAACTGCAATACTAATTTTATTATTCTACTCTGTAGTGTGGTTTAATGGTGCAATTATGATGATACGGAACCCTCGGTGCGCGAGTCCGACTCGCTCTTGACCGGTTTTATACATTTTTATAATAATTCAACTTTTTGCAAAACACCGGATGTGTTTGAAAATAGGTATGCCACAATATATCAAGCGGCAGAGATACATAATAATTAAATAGTGTGAATGTGATTATTGTGTTTTGGGTCTAAGTTGAAGTGATTGAGAATAATCAGGGTACCTGCGTACGTATTCGAGATATTGATATTATGCATAGCATCCATGAATCCGTCCTTGAGACACAGACCACAGATCAAGTAAAAATGTATAACCGTATATCACTCTCTATCAAAATAACATTTAAATAAAGTTATGATAATTCTGCTTTCCAGTGGCGAGAGGTGAATAATATGTGGCGAATATACTCGTATATCGTATATTATGCCGCTGACGGTAAACCATTCTACAAAAATGTTAAGATCTGGATAGTGAATTGGTTGGCTGGGATTACTAAAAGGTAAGCCGATGGGAATCAGCTTGTATGGACCCTTTGTCATTGCTGTTTTCTATAATCGTAAACGAGTATTGCCATTTATATATCTGTCAAGCTTTAATATAACAAGCAAATATTTCCTCCTCAAGCAAGCAGTCTTTCTTGAGCTTTAACCACAGATAATCCCCAAATTGTGGGTTAACTATGGCTTTAACTAACCCACAACTAACCACATTACATAGCCTGTCCCTTGGCCTACGCGGCCGGTGTCGCCCTTTGCATACTATTATCTTGTTGACAGTCGCCGGACGTACGTTATTTGCCATCGCGCACACATCTCCGAGATTGTTTATTGTCCCCATATCATAATGGGGATACATTACCATCAACTTTAAATACCTTCGGGCCAATTATTATTCCGAATAGGCGTTTAACTATTGTCGGCTTTGCTGGATATATATTGTGTTATATATATATATATATTGTGTTAATTTAACCGTTGCATCGCATAGGATAAGTTTAATACTCCTTTTTGGAATAATTATAGGTAATATTACGAGATATAATTCCTGTGGGAGACTTAGTAATTCAGTAAGTACTATAACATTATAAACTTTCAAATACATTTATTCAGAGTTTATGTCTATCTATTACGGTATAAGAAAATCATTAGCAAAAAATCAATTCCAGGAAGTACTAAAACTAAAATATAAACACTTTATAAACTACTAGCAGCTGCCTGAGACTTCGTCTGCGTGGACAGTTTTTTGCTATCTCTTGGAAACTGTACGTTTTTTCGGATTAAAGGTTACAACGTGTATAATATGCAAACCGCAAAACGATGGAAAATCTATTATATCTCATTTTTCGAGGCTTGAAGGATTACAACGTGAAGGCATAACAAACAAACAAACTGAATTTCGCATTTAATAATATTAAGTAAGGATACGTTTTGTTTTCTCACCCGGTAACCACAATATTACTCAGCATAACATGAGTGATAACAAAGTTCAGCTACTGTAACATAAAACCAATTGTCAGCTTTATGAATACTTTTTTACAATATTTTTTCCTTATATTCCGACCGAGTACAATAGCTTTAGTCATTAGACCTTCAGGATCGTGAAGGCAAATATTCAACTGGACACATAATATCCCTATCATTATTTTAGGGTTTTTCTCTTTTCGATTAGAATGACTTATAAGTATTATTATTGTGGCAAGTTCTTTGAGAAAACAAATTATGTACTAAACTCTGATTATCAGCTTTCCCTCTAAAACAATCGAAGTTATTATTGTAATCATGGAAAAAATTATTGATAAAATTTTCTTCGAATATTCGCTGGAAGTTCGACCTCAATTCATGACATAGTTTAAACAAATTCGTCAATATCTTTCGTAAACATCCTCACAAACAGATAACGATAACACTTATTTTCTTTAAATAAGATAATATTAGAAATGTATCAATGTTACTTATTATAAAATTAAGTTGGCGCATGGCGAAACACACAGACCCCCACTTAAATAAAATAAAACCGGTCAAGAGCGAGTCGGACTCGCGCACCGAGGGTTCCGTACAATCATAAATATATTTGGATGTGTTACTTTGGTACAGTCTTTAAAAAAGTAGGATAAACGGCAGACAGGTGGAAGGGCGAACAGGCGGACAGTTAATTTACAAATCTTGACCACAGCTGCTTATGGTGACTAAAAAACGTTTCAGCCACTCCACATTGCAAACTGTTTATATTACTAAGTAGGAACTTATTCTTCGTTTATTCGTACGGCAAATAGTAGGTAATTATATTAGAACCAGCCACCAACTATTATTGTAGTATTAGGTTGCGCCATCTCTTGACCGATAGTGAAACTATTTTTTATCTTAGGTTAGCATTCTTAGGACAGCGCCATCTGTTGACTGGTAGTGAAACTAAAGAATTTTTGTTTGTTTTTTGAATTTCTAAAAAAGTGTGTTATATTGAGACATCGTTTTATTTTTCCTGTAATCTTTACATAAACTACTATCACATAGAATTATTTCAGATTTTTCTCTTTGCAAACTTAGGAGATAAGGGGGGGAACGGTATTTTTTTTACATTTTTCATCATAAGTCTAAAACTATGCGGCCTAAGAAAAAAGAAAAAATGTTTTAAAATGTGTAAATAGCGTTCTTTCATATGATACCCCACATGCCCTAGTCACCTCACTTCAAATTTTTAAGACCCCTTTTCAGTCCCTGTTGTAAAAAATAGTAGATTGTTATACAAGACGCTAAAATGACCCATTGCATACGAGGTAGTTTTATTCCCGAGCTTTAGCGAGGGAATAAATAGAAACCGAGTTACAATGGGTTTTTAGCGTCGTGTGTTACACTCTACTTTTCACTGCGATTGCGAGAAAATAAAATACAATAATAAATACCTAGTTTATACTTCCGTAAACGAATCCACTCGTTTTTCTATCCTCCACTTCATAAACTTTTCATACAATATGATTTGTGCTTGACGGCAAAAGATTAAAACTATTTCTTTCCTATTACAGTCACACAATTCAATCAGTTTGCAATTAGTGAAAAATTCAAAAGATTTCGCGCCATGCTTTATTAATGTCTACTGTAGCAGCTAAGAAACACAATGCACGCATTCTACGATTTAAACTTAAAGTCACAGAGTATAAATAAGTCTATGATTTCACCGAAGAGAGTTAGTTCCATTTTCAAAAAGTCGAGCGAGTCTTTATTCGTAATTATTCTATCTATGAATAAAAACTTTTTCGTTTTAGTAGGCTTATTGGTAATAGACAAACATTAAAAAAGAAAAAACTTTATCCCCTAGGGGTAATTATGCTATTTTATCTCGACTTTTGTACGTTACAATGACCGACTTTTTGAGCAAGAGGAGTGAAAAAATTTTTTTTTTATTTCTTTCTTATTTGCAAAATAGTTGGGCAAATGTCATCTTAAACTATTCCAAATTTCAAGTTGATACTATTAGTAGGTCTCGAGATATCCAGCTGTGACAGACAGACAGACAGACTGAGTCACACCATAAGGGTTCCTTTTTTACCATTTTGGTACGGAACCCTAAAAACACAGCTTTTTGTTAAAAAAGTTCGAAATAAATCAGATTTGCATCAAACGAACATTGAAAACAACTTCACCAAAATAAAAGAACTGATTTGATTTGAATAACAAGTATAAATATGTAAACACAAAAAAACTAGCTTTTTTGTTACTGTGTTCACTACCTAATCAGCTCGGATAACCAGTTCGGATGTGCACCGCAGTCTGTGAGTTGACTACACGAAGATACAATACAGCGTTTTGCGTATCCAGTACAATAATGCATTTAGGGCACAGATGGGGCTGATTCCTTCGTCCGCCTAAGGGTGGAACGCTCAAGTGTTTCGAGCGTCCCACCAAGTAGGAGACATTAAAAATGTCAAAGCAACTGGAGTCCAAAAGGACCAGCACAGGTCGGAGAGGCGGAGACTGCCAAAACTGTCCCGTAATTTTCGTTCATTATAGTAGAGATGGAACACCGCAGGGGGGTTAGTGGGTAGGCCTCCGTACTTAGGTACTTCCCCGGACCCGTACGGAGGAGAGTCCCGAACTTGCCGGAGTGGCTCCACCACTCCGGAAGCCAATAAAAGGGTACCCAGGCGTAAAAAAAATTTTTAGGGCACAGATGGGGCTGCCTCGGTTCTATAGCGCATCTGGGATATTCACGGAGGCTCGTGTGGACTGCTTCCACGCCACCATGCGCAAGTGGTGCGCGTCCCTGGTGCGCCGGGTCTAGGGCCCTATTTTGGGAAGGTGTCGAGCGTTTTTTACTACTCATTTTCATTCGATAGATTTTCATGCTCTCCAATGAAAATGAGTAGTTAAGAGCGCTCGACGCCATTCAAAAATAGCGCCTCTGGGCCAGCGCTAACTGGGTTCTGAACATGATCGCGCGCAGGCTTGACTCTGCACTCAAGAACCAAGACGAAGACGATGGAGCTGCGTTCATCAACGACTGCTGTAAAATTCAAGTGCATGTACAGTGGTGGTCACATAATTAAAGACACCAGTTGATTTTTATACAAACGAGGTAACTTTGAAGCCTTGTGTCTCCGCCAAGGATTGACCTAACTGTGATCTGATGATGGCCATCTAGGGACTGAATGGAGGAGATTTAGATCATTAATACACACTCAACTGATTTGATCAGCATTCTAAGAGATATAAGGATCAGAGTTTTCAGTTTCAAGATTTCCATGATCACAGCTAGGTCAATCCCTGGCGGAGAACCAAGGCTTCAAATTTACCTCGTTTGTGTGAAAATCGATTGGTGTCTTAATTATGTGACTGCGTCTTTGTTTTGTATTGTAATGCTCTTACTAACATCAGTTTTAAGTTTGTTACTAACCATTTGAGTCTAACCCGGTATCTATAGACGAGTACCTAAGTAATGACTTGAGTAAAACTTGCAATTTTCAACAAACGGTTCTAATATTATATTTACATGGAATTTATTAACAGTTTAAGTGCAGTTTTGGTGCATTTAAGATTAATTTATAAGTACTATAAATTGGATGTACTTAAGTATAATATTAAAAGCATTTGAAAATAGCAAGTTTTACTCAAGCCATTACTTATTCGTCTATAGATACGGGGGCAAATAGCTCGAAATAAATGTTTTTATTATATTATTATAATCTACCTATCACAGCACAGTTCCTTCCTTGACCAGAGAAATAGAGATCATACTAACAAATCACAATAAAACAATGAACGCATACATTTTCATTATCAGCACTTTATCACAAATGCGAGCCCTCAATATGTCATGTCTTCATTTATCAAGAGTGCGAGACGGCCTTTACGACTTTGCCTCTTAGTTTGGCATTGAGAGAATAATATTATTATCGAAAGTACTATGCGAGCCAAATAAGAATAGTACTGTCAAACGGCAATCTTGATCTTTGTTCCTTTTCTTGCACATCCTACACCCTCAAGTGGAAGCGAAACGCAAACAATATATGGCCGTTTTGACAGTATTATTCTCATTTTGCTCACATACTCGTAGTAGAGACTGGATGGATAGAGATCCATCGCAACATTTACAGTAAAAGCATGAGAGATGTATATTTCTGTTAATAATATAAAGATAAAACAATCGTTAAGGGGCCATCCATAAATAACGTCACACGAATTTCATGGTTTTTGACCCTCTACCCCGTCCTTGTCACAGCTGGTCACATTTGTGAGACCCCCCTTCCCTAGTGTGACGTCACATATTTTACAATTTTGCATCTAGTAATAATTATTGAATTAAAAAGCAGTTTAGAAATTTGTTTTATTTCAATTTAAATTATTTTGAAATGTGACGTCACGAAATTAAGGACCCCTCCCACCCCCTTGTCACACATTGTCACATTTCGTCGACCCCCTCCCTCCCCCTTAACGTGTGACGTAATTTATGGATGGCCCCTAATGTACACCATGGTAATTTTAATTTACATAGAAACATACAAAAGATGATTTGGGGGCATTATCACTGAAATAGCAATTTATGCCATGCAAGCAAGCAAGTTCACGAAGATAACTGATTTGTATTCATATACTTAAGTACTTTGTTTATAAATTTTTCTTCGTTATAACATATGTAGGTATATAGGTGCGTATAAAATAGAATATTCTGATGTGGACTGTGTTATTATTTCATTTTCGTGTCGATTAGTCAATATTTTGTCCATTATGAGTTTATCTATCAATTTACAAAATTTCCGATGTGTAATAAGTCACATAAGTGCGTAATAGTAGATTGTTACACAAGGGATGTAAGTGAGCTATTACAGAACAAGATCCAATTTGGCGCCCGTGCGAGCGCAATTCGCAAAGGGCGCTAATGGATCGAGTGCACCCGAGATATTTAGACGCACGAGCGAGCGAAGCGAGCGAGGGCGAATATAGTTCGAGGGTGTAATAGCTACTTACAACCGAGGTAAGCATACTATTTTACATCATTCATGCGAGGTAAATTTAATAAAAATAAAAATAAAAAAAATACAAAAACATTAAAACAAAAATAAAACGTTAAAGGGTTATTTCATTGAAAACTCGTAGGGTTGATCAGACAATTAAACTGAACAACTTTCATTATGGGACCAACCTCGAAATCACGAAAAAAATCAGCTGTTTTGCATTGCAGAATTTTGCATACCTAGCTTCAACTGAAATGAAATGCCGCCATTTTCATTGTTTTTTTTTTCAGCCAAAAGTTTCGTCAGTTTATTATAAAAGAAATGAGATTGGTTCACTAAGGAGTTTTAAATGCTTGAATTGTAAAGTAACTTTACATCATACTTGCTCGGTAACTAGGATTTACTTATATAGTATGAGGCTGTGTAAGTTGGCATATGCAACACAGTGCATTGTTTAGATAGAACGTTCCATTTTCAAATCACTTTACAATTCAAGGATGGTGAATGCTTTAACTGTAAAGTTACTTTACAATTCAAGCATTTAAAACTCCTTAGTGAACCAATCTCATTTCTTTTATTATAAACTGACGAAACTTTTGGCTGAAAAAAAACAATGAAAATGGCGGCATTTCATTTCAGTTGAAGCTAGGTATGCAAAATTCTGCAATGCAAAAACAGCTGTTTTTTTTTCGTGATTTCGAGGTTGGTTCCATAATGAAAGTTGTTCAGTTTAATGGTCTGATCAACCCTACGAGTTTTCAATGAAATAACCCTTTAACGTTTTATTTTTGTTTTAATGTTTTTGTTTTTATTTTTATTAAATTTACCTCGCATGAATGATGTAAAATAGTATGCTTACCTCGGTTGTAAGTAGCTATTACACCCTCGAACTATATTCGCCCTCGCTCGCTTCGCTCGCTCGTGCGTCTAAATATCTCGGGTGCACTCGATCCATTAGCGCCCTTTGCGAGCTGCGCTCGCACGGGCGCCAAATTGGATCTTGTTCTGTAATAGCTCACTTACATCCCTTGTGTAACAAACTACTATTACAGTTAAAGCATTCACCATCCTTGAATTGTAAAGTGATTTGAAAATGGAACGTTCTATCTAAACAATGCACTGTGTTGCACATGCCAACTTACACAGCCTCATACTATATAAGTAAATCCTAGTTACCGAGCAAGTATGATGTAAAAATACATAACATAATTTAACATATGGATGCGTTGGCCAGACATTATAGACCATACCTACAAAACATTCTTCATCAGAAATTAGGATGACCCGTCTCGTAGTTGCACTTTCGATACTTTTAAAGTGCGAGCGATTGTTGATCTAAGTTTTATGATTATTGGATTATTTTTATGAGTATACAATTTACTTCTAAGTGTTAGTTCGAATTAAGTAATCTAGAAGTGTTACTTATGTTTTTAGAAACACTTTTACACATGAAATAAAAACTTCGTCTGCTTTCTGATTTTATTATTTTGATATAACTTAAAAACGGCGTTTTAGTAGGTATGAACCTCTATACAAAAAAAAGTTGGGAGTTACAAGTCGTGATAAAGTTTGGCCACGTAGAGGAGATGCCACATTTACGAAAGTCGTCTAATTACGATTCCGGCTGGACAAGAGAGTGCTCCACCGACAACCGGTATCATTGTCTTCAGCATGATCTCCTGAACAAGAATACAGCGGTTGTCGCATTATAAAGTGGTGGAGGGGGGAGGGGGGGAGGGAAAAGATGCGGAAGTCGAGTATCGGAAATTGGTTAATTTTCTCAACAACCACTTGTCATATTTAAACAAATAAGATGTTTTAGGGTAGGTAATATCCTTGACAACATATTTTATTTAGCAATGGTTTTTGTAAATACTATAGTTTATTAAATAATTAGAAAAAAGTCGAATTTCAAACTAAATCATTTTTGGTTTTGTAGATTTGAAGCAGTAAATTAAAATAAAGTACAGAAGTACATATAGTATAAAGTACTACGTAAAATTGGCACAGTCATTAGCTTGCTGTTTGTTTTTTAGTTTTGAAATTTGGCTGGAAGACAGCAAAATTATCATCGATATAGTGCGGGAGGTCACTGTCCGAATAATATGGAAACCGCTTTAACGAAAGTCGTCTAATGACGATTCCCGTCGAACCAGAGAGTTCTCTACCGACAACTGGTATCATTGTCTTCAGCATGATCTCTTGAACAAGAATATAGCGGTTGTCGCATTATAAAGTGGTTGAGGGGGGAGGGAGGGGAGGGAAAAGATGCGGAAATCGGGTATCAGGGTTTGGATAATTTTTCAGTAACCGCTTGTCCGATTAAAACAAATAAGGTGTCATATGGTAGATAATACCCGTAACAACAAATTTTATCTAACAATGGTTTTTGTAAATACTAAAGTTTATTACAATAATTGAAAAAAGATGAATTTCAAACAAAGGCTTTTTTAGTTTTGCAGAATTGAAGCAGTAAATTGAAAGAAAGTACTATGAAATTAAAACTATGAGGATTTGCCCTAGAAAAAAAATATTTGTACATAGCACAGTTGTTTCACTATATGGAGTAATAAACTTGTTAAACATTTTTATCTAGTAACTATGCTTAAAAAATTTTTTGGGTCACGTGGCGAAATGTTTTCTACCATTTTTTTCGAAAATCCTCTACAGAATTAAAACTATAAAGATTATCCTCGGAAAAAAATACTGGTGAATAGCCCAGTTATTCCACTATATATAAAATTATAAACATGATAAACATTTTTGTCTAGTAACTATGTTAAAAAAATGTTTATTTGTTCACGAGGTGAAATTTTTTCTACCATTTGTTCGAAAATCCTCTACAGAATTAAAACTATGACGATTTGCCCCAGAAAAAAAATAATTGTAAATAGCCCAGTTATTTCACTATATAGAATAATAAACTTGTCAAATATTTTTGTCTAGTAACTGTGTTAAAAAATATTTTGTGCCGTGCAAACTCATTTAAACATAACTTTGCAGGTCCACCGTGTTATGTGACACAAAACAATTTTTAACACAGTTACTAGAACAAAATGTTTGATAAGTTTATTAATCTATATAGTGGGATAGTTGATCTATTTACTATATTTTTTTCTGGAGAAAATCCTCATAGTTTTAATTCTGTAGAAGATTTTTGGAAAAATTATATGTTAGAGAAAATTTTGCTGCGTGACAGAAATATTTTTTTTTAACATAATTTCTAGACAAAAATGTTTGATAAGTTTATTTTTCTGTATAGTGCAATAACTAAGCTATTCACCAGCATTTTTTTCTGAGGCAAATCATCATAGATTTAATTTTGTAGAGGATTTTCGAAAAAAAAAATTGTAAAGAAAATTTCGCCACGCACCACAAAACATTTTGTAACACAGTTATTAGACAAAAATGTTTTACAAATTTATTATTCTATATAGAAAAATAACTGGACTATTCACTATTATTTTTTTATGGGGCAAATTTTGATAGTCTTAATTCTGTAGAGGATTTTCGAAAAAAAAGAGATAAAGAAAATTCGCCACGCAATAAAAACATTTTTTTTAACATATTTACCAGACAAAGATGTTTGATAAGTTTATCATTCTATATAATGGGATAACTGGGCTATTTACCGTTATTTTTTTCCTGAGGCAAATCTTCATACTTTTAATTCTGTAGAGGATTTAAGAAAAAAAAAATGGAAGAAAAAATTTCACCACGCGATACAAAAAAAATTTTTTTAGCTAGTTACTAGACAAAAATGTCTAACAAGTTTATTATTCTATATAAAGGAATGACTGGGCTGTTCACCGATATTTTTTTTCTGGAGCAAATCTTCATATTTTTAATTACATAGTAGTTTATTTCAATTTACTGCTTCAATTCTACAAAACAAAAAAAATATTTATTTGAAATTCATATTTTATCTAATTATTTCATAAACTATAGTATCTACAAAAACCATTGTTTGATAAAATCTGTTGTTAAGAATATTACCTATCATATGACAGTTTATTTGTTTAAATCGAACAAGTGGTTATTGAGAAATCAGCCAAACTCTGATAACCGAGTTTTGCACCTTTTTCCTCCCCCCCCCCCCCTCCCCCCTCCACCACTTTATAATGCGACAACCGCTATATTATTGTTCAGGAGATCATGCTGAAGACAATGATACCAGTTGTCGGTAGAGCACTCGCTTGTCCGACGGGATTTCAATTTTGAAGGCCTGGCCCCTCCTCTAACGTGATAGAAACTGATCTGTAGGCTGTTTCTAACTAATATTGAGCTGGGCCAAACTATCCTTACAAACAGTTCCATACGGCGGCGGGTTGAATAGCGCACTTTTCCCGGCTCCATTCTAAAAACTATAACAATTCAGGTTTAACTAATAGGTCAAATGTGGTATCATTTTCGGATAAATCAATAACGTAAGAATTTATTTCTGGTATAAAAAATGCAATTTATTACGCAGTTTCTGAAAAATATCACAATAACCAACATTTTTAAACTTCATTTTTTTAGTTTAGGTATTGGCACTTGTTTCAGTATTTTCAAAAAAACTACTTCAAAGAAGCATTTTTCAGGTTAATTTGTAATATGCTTTTGTTATGTTAACTATATTTTATACAATTTGCGCCTAACCCAAGTAGTTGAGGTCCATTGTTTGCGGAGACACAGCTAGTCAAAAATATGCATTTTTTCATGAAATAAAAGGGGTTTCCATTTCGTTCGGAAGCATTTCTCACTTTTTTGTTTATATTTCTGTAAAGTTAATTAAATTGTCTACAATTGGAGCCTAATTTTATTAGTCTAGGTTTACTAGTTGCAAAGACACAGCTAGTCAAAGATAAGATTTTTTCAATTAATTTCAATACAAAGCCCATTTTTAACCAGCTATGTCGCTGCAACCAATAGACCTAGACTACTCAAATTTAGCTTTAAATTGTAGAAAATTTAATTAACTTTACAGAAATATAAACAAAAAACCTGAAAAATGTTTCTGAACGAAACGGAAACCATTTTTATTTCGTGAAAAAATGCATATTTTTGACGAGCTGTGTCTCCGCAAACAATAGACTTAAACTACTTGGGTTAGGCTCAAATTGTATAAAATATAGTTAGCATAACAAAAGCATATAACAAATTAACCTGAAAAACGCTACTTTAAAGTAGTTTTTTTGAAAATACTGAAACAAGTGCCAATACCTAAACTAAAAATGAAGTTTAAAAATGTTGGTTATTGTGTAATTTTTCAGTAACTGCGTAATAAATTGCATTTTTTTATACCAGAAATAAATTCTACGTTATTGATTTATCCGAAAATGATACAACATTTGACCTATTAGCTAAACCTGAATTGTTATAGTTTTTAGAATGAAGCCGGGAAAAGTGCGCTATTCAACCCGCCGCCGTATGGAACTGGATGTAAGGATAGTTTGCCCCAGCTCAATATTAGTTAGAAACAGCCTACAGATCAGTTTCTATCATGTGGCCAAACTTTATCACGACTTGTAACTCCCAACTTTTTTTAGTATAGAGGTTCATACCTACTATTTCATCTATCAGACGCTTTAACTCACGGAGCGCTTATTTCATTGTTATTAACTTTACCATTAAAATACATTATTGAGACGTTCCATTATATACTCACCTAGAAATGTCTGTTATAGTTAATGTTTGTTTATCAATAGAAGTTGATAAAGATCTTTGTAAATTATTTTAGTTTTTTATCATCGTCAGATCAGCTTTTTATCATCATCAGATAGGCCTCCCTACTTTTATCATGAAAAATCATTTAGGTACTTTAGCGGAAGTTCTGTTTAGGTTGTGTGAAGTTATATCATTATTAACACGGATGGAACCAGCTTTAATAAAACATTTACTCAAAGGTAAAGCATTTCTGTAGGCACTTCATTCGCAAAAGTACTTACCTCAAATGATTTCTCACATAAACTTTTGGGAATACTACCTTGAGTTACAGTTTTATCTATAACGTTGTGTTCACTCAAAATGGAAGATTACCAGCTACCTAGTTTAGAATAAAACCGATACCTATACATATTATGGTTTGTCCAATAAATCGAAAGGATTGGAATATAGATCTTACTTAAAATCATAAGCGTAGCATAGCAATATTAAGCACTTTGTGTACAAGTACACTCAAGCGGGAATTTACGGGCATTTTAGACGCCGTCATTCTCCTCAACATACTCGTATTTTCATAATTTAAGAGAAAGAAAATTCTGTCCTCGTGTGCATAACTAGAATTCGTCTCAGACGAGTAGCGTTTAGCAGCATAAGGACAGATTACTAAATAGTTACATATATACGTGCATAAGTTTTATTATTTTCGCAACCTATCATGACAATTTTATGTATAGGAGAATGAGGGCGTTCAAAACGCCTGTAAATTCAGGCGACATTTAAATTGTAATTGTTAGACATAGTTTGATTGGCAAATCACGGTCTGCATAGTGTAATCGTATATAATTTTGACATGTTAGATATAAGCGGTCGCTCACGAAACCGACTTGCAAATAGACAGTGTCCTCTTTATGCAAAACCAATATTGTTAGTTAACAGTTACTAAGCATGTATATTATACTATGTTTAGTCCGTCTAAACTAAACTCAAATTTGTCAAAAGGGTATGGAAACAAACAATCTTTTTAATTTCTTTTCGCTATTTGTAATTGTATCCTTCATCTTCATTAAACCTAACAATAATATAATTTCATTTGATGAGCACTACTAAAGATTTTTTTGACATTTATCTTCATAATGCATATTATTAATAACATTATTGTAATTATATAGTTAATCTTAATACAACACAGTTCATTAGTTAGAGTTATCTGGTATTGCTAAAGTGAATGTTGTTTGTTTAGACTATTTCCGATGTATCGCAACGCAACGCGTCGACAAACATTTCGAAAACGTATATTTGCCGACTCGATGGAGCAAAAGCAAAATGTCGGTGGGCACAAAGCTGTTATTGAGTTTACATAGACCATAAACTGTAGCGACAAGGAAAATGTCAAAATGACAAAAATGTGACAAGGAAAATGAGAAAATGACAAAATATGGCCCCGAAAGACTGTTCTCGCATTTTTTCGTAAGCTTATTATTCAATTTATTACTTCATAAAAATTGCATAACTATTCAAAGTTATGCAGTTTTTATGAATCTATTATCGCTGAAGATATGTTTACAGGGCAGAGACAAGCTCTCTCACTAAAATAAATTCTAATGCAAGTTATACTTATTTTCAAAATTCAAAACTCAAAATAGTTTATTCAGTCCAGGCTGTTAGGGTGGGTACTCACTTAGGTTCGCGAACCTCCGCGCTCCGCGAACCTGGAACAGTGCGTCCTAGCAAACATTTTATTTTCACTTTGGCTATAGTGTTTACGTGTTTGAACCGGTCCGCATACGTGTTCGCACACGTGCACACTTTGGCGCACTGTTGCAACACAGGATAAACAGATTTTTTGGTACAGGTTCGCGGAGCGCGGAGGTTCGCGAACCTAAGTGGGTACCCACCCTCATAAGCACTTGAAGCTACGCCATCGATTTGCAAACCCTAAGCGAAGACCTTGTAACGAGATGAACCGGCAAGAAAACTCGTCAAGGGCTGCTCTTTCCTCTGCATATTTCATACAGAGTCGTTAAAATTGAAAAATGATCTCAGCATTTTATTAAAGTGAGGTCATTTTCCATCACAATAATTTAACAAAGTTTACACACAATGGGTAGGTAGGTATTGAAAATTAATAACTTATCGGACCTACATATCGGATAGGTAATAGTGCAGCTGTAGCCCCTCTTGTATTGATACTTACCATGGCCTATAAATTTTTCTCTTGATAAAAGATGCTTATTTGAAAGTGAGAAATCTCAGAATAATTTTTAACATAACTTGACAAATAATTATTTTTAGCCACTGTTCAAAATGTCTGTGCATTACTAAGGCTATGTCAGTGTTGGGCAACGAAACCACTATAACCAGTAACTGCGACCCAGTTCCGAGCAGGTGTGGTCGGCGCCGTGCAGTCTGTAGAGATACTTCCTCCAATGGGGTACTTATATCAACAGCACACGGTCACTTTTCCTTTAGCAAATGCAGCGTCCTTTTAAGCACTCCTATACTATACCTGATAGGAGTGAATGTTTAAAAGGACGCTGCATTTCTGCAAAAACCAAAAGGGTTTGTACAAACGAGCATAGGTAAGATTCATAATTTCACTAGAATTTTTTTCATGAGAAAATATGAAGTTAAAAGAAATGAAGTCATCGATGTAAAATAATTAAAATAAAATCTATAAAAAAACGCAAAAGATTAATAAGTCAAATAGGCAATATTTACCCATATACGGTGCGTTAAGTTTATTTATTAATATTCAAATATTTCTAATGAAATATCAATGCAAATCGTTTTAAAGTTCAATGAAAGGTTCAATGTTGAATGCAATAATTTATGGCATAGTTTGTTTAAATCAAAATATTTCAATTTGGATGTCATAAAAGTTCATAAAGATGAAGCAGTGGTCAATGAGCTTCGAAAATTAATAACAGTAAGTTATACAAACTTAGATGCTAATATTTTAACTTTACATAATCTCTAGGCTTTACATGATGAACAATTCATTGATTAATTAAACATAAGTAATTTACATAATCGAAACAACTCCAAACTGCAAGACGGCAACGATAAATATTATTTGGCGGCCATTATTTTGGTTCATCGGACAAATCCGAAGGTAAAAACAAATTCCTGTCTCTATATTTGGTTACATTATCATCTTCACTTAAATCTTTGTGCATTATTACACATGAAGCATTGTAAGCCCACACAACATTCATTATGGCAGATTCATTGGAATAACAATAGTCAATAGCTCATTCTAGCAAATTTCAAATAATCATTGTTAATACGTTAAGCTCATAAGCTGTTATTAAGCTGTTTAAACACATCAAGTAGGTACAAATGATGCAATATCAAAAACATGACTCAATACCATTTTATTTTTTACTCTTATGTGTAAGAAAGCAAGTTTGAATAAGAAGGGTATTAATTTAAAACGGACTAAAAAGTATACAAACCGGACTAATAACATATAAACCCCTATACCTACAGAAGTTTTAAACTTAAAAACGTGGGGCGCATGCTAAAGACAATGTTGATGATAAATTTTACAAAATGCGCCCCACGTTATTAGGTTTAAAACTTTTGTAGGTATGGTTATAATATAAATATTTATGGAAGAATTTATTTTATACTTTTTAGTCTGTTTTTACTAGTCCGTTTTATATGTTATTAGTCCGGTTTGTATACTTTTTAGTCCGTTGTAAAAACATGTTTTTTTAAGTTACAAAACGTTAAAAAACGAGCTCAAACTCAATGGGGTAACATGGTTTTAGTAAAGAGTTTTTGAGGCCTTCTTCCAGCTCCATCATCAGACACTGGAAACTATTTCCCAACCTATTTGACATATGTTCAAAGTTTTAAGTCTCTATATCTCATCGGGAAGCTAGTATAAAATCGTTTGCTAACTTTGTAACGAGAAAGCAACCTAATAAAAACGTGGTAAAAATGGCAAATTATTTCTAGCTATGCCGATTTGCGCGTTACTGAGTTTTTTAAACTATATAACATCAATCATAAGTATTCGCATTAGCACGTACGTATTATACTTATTTAAAATAAATCGCCTCATTTGTTTATAATGAGTAAACAACTTACATAATATCATCTCTATCTTTTGAATTTAGACTTGAAATTCCAATCAAGTCATCTACTTAGTTAAACGGACTTGTGCAAAAAATCGTCCACACACGAGTCGTTGGTACTTAGTCTTTTGAAGTTACTGTCAATATGACTTGCTACAATTCATCAGGAGATGGGGTCAACATCCTAGCTGGTATGAATAGCGGTACGCATGTCATATTGATTATATTGCTTGCTTATTATTGATCGAATACGCACCAATAGATACATAAAGGCAACGTACTCTTATTTGAAGTACCTAAGTAGAGTTGGTTGATCTTTTGATTGTTATTTTTTTCATTTTATACAGTTACTATATTATAATGCATTTGATAATATCAATTTGTAAATACTTAAATATACTTAATTAGATAATGTTTGGGAAAATTTTTGAAAAGCAGTTATTGCCTCTAAGGTTCCCCTTTTTATTTATTGCCTATACATCAAGTCTGAATTTACGAGTATTCTTATGCTCACTTTTATGATGTGTATATATAGATATACACATCATAAAAGTGAGCATAAGAATATATTTGGAAGTAAGGTATAGACCTTACTTCCAAATAGCGTCGGTGCTAGGATAATGAGCGCCCCTGGTACGATTTGAAATTTGCGTCCCAAAACTTACAGACTTATTGTCTAGCTATGGGTCAGCTAAGTGCGCCCCCTGAAGGTTGCGCCCCTGGCAGCCGCCTCTTGCCAGCCCCTAGCTACGACGGACGCCGCTTCCAGAATAAGCAAAGAACGTGTGTAGCACACATTTCATCATGTTCACCGATGTTTTGTTGTTTGTTGTAACGTGTGTATTTGTAAAGTCTGTCCATCCTTACTTGTCTTATATTTAGTAAACAGTTTTTGACAGTTGTCATACGTCTTTTAAACTTAAATCGTTATTTAAAAATATGTTAGTAACTTTATGAAATTGTTGTTGATTTATTAACAATTTATTTCGTAATCTATGTGTGAAAAATCATTTCTTGTATTTTATAAATAATTATTTCAATAAAGAGTTGGGTGAAGCTTATTTACCATATAAGACAAGTAAGGATTATAAAGTTAATATACCTGTCGGAAAGGTAATATTAACTTTATGGTAAGGATGGACAGACTTTACACATATTACATTAAGTGAATAAACTTCCGACATGCAACGGAGGACGAGTCAAATATAAATAATTGCATCGCTTCACCGCCGCCGCCGTGACTTGTGGGCGCGTATAAGTCCCACGTGCGTTTGCGCATCAAGGCTATGAACTAAAATGCATGGCATGGTTAGGTTATAGGTAACTATTATAACTAATTACTTATAAGAATATTAAGGCTTATAAATAATAATACATAGAGAATAGTATACTGTCGAAAACGGTTAATGAGGAGCCTCCCGTACCAACTCGGCTGAATAATTGCCTGACTTCTGAAAAGCGGTCCACAATATTAAAACTAACAAAGGAGATATCCCAGCATTGCCCCAGTTTCATTTTATTTAATTACTTTCATAATTAAAAAATCCTAATTACATTTTATTTAGGTATAGTATCAGTCAAGAATTGTTTTATATTTAGAAAAACAATTACAAAAACATTAAGTTGTTTTCTGAAGTATTTTGTGAAAAAAATGTAAGTAAATAGTACTATTATGATAAAAAAATTGTGAAATCACAATTTTTGTTGTTGAGAGGATTGTTAAGTTAAAACGCTTTTAAATAAAAGCGTTTTAACTTAACAATCCCACTTTTTAATGCAGAAAATAATTATTAATCAGATTCTAGAGTAAAATACCAACTCTGAAATACTACTTTGATTAAGAGGCGATAGACTTTAATTTTTTGAGAATGGTGAGGCAAATGACATGGGCGCGATGGGTCATGTCCTTTTAAAATGATTAATGGTTCGGTCCACGAGAGAACTAACAAAAAAACAAGTCAAATACCTATATTTGATTTGAGAATTGATTCAACTTTTAATTAAGGTAAGTATAATAGAGCAGAAAGGGAAGCAAAATAAACCCCTACCAACACAAAATTTTAGCTTGATTTGACGAATATTTTACTATGATTTCTAGTTACAATTAACAGTGTTGATTATTAGAATCCATACTTGTGTGAAATGTGACGTCACAGAATAGTGAAGTCACACTTCACGATGCACCGTCGTCAATATTGTATGGCGCGCAAAAGAAATTTGTGATTACCTAAGAAAAAAATGTTTATACATTCAACATTTTTGAAGTGAAAACTTCTTTAGCGGCGTTGTATGCTTTTTTGTAATGGGGAAAAATGCTAAACTCGCATCAGTCAGTCAGGATCACGTAACCCTGATCGAAAATTCTTAAGACGGATGTGACGGATGGAGAGTAGACAGCCGGCGGCGGAAGTATCCCCTCTCTTTCTACGGGGCGCGGTGAAAATGGCGGCGTTACATTTCAAGATGTAAACACTTGTGTCACCATAGCAATGCGCAATTTTTTTTAATTCAATGTCAAAACTCTAGATTTTCTGTCAAGCTATGGATAAGACTTTCGTACAATACTGTTCTGTATTCGTAAATTCAAATGCAGAGTAAATTAGTAAGACGGCAATTCGTGCAAAATTATTCCCTAACCATTCCAAAATATCAAAAATGCACAACGTTAATATTCAAGGTTTCACTTCTGCCGGCACTCCCGGAGTGCAACCCGATTTTTTTTTTGGAATTACGTATGGATTCTAATAATCAACACTATTTTGTCACTGGAACATTTTGATTTCATACCAACTTTAGAGTCTTAGAAAGAAATCAAGTAAAATTCGCGTAGGGGTTTATTTTGCTTCCCTTTCTGATCTATAAAGTAGAATCCAATCTCAAGTCAAATACCCAATGCTTTTATCTGTCTCCTAACCCTATAATAAAATTATGGCGGCTGATTATTTGGTTTATGAGGATTTATGTATATTTTGTAAGTTACAAACGTAGTTTGGGTCAATCGTGATGTACCAACCTATACATACTTAGTACTACGTATTATCACTGTACGGTATGTCATAATTGTTTACTGCGTAGTGATGTGATATTTTGTAAGGGGCTTCACTTAGTTTAATACCAATTATTTGTATTATGTAAAAACGACAGTAAAATATAATCGTTTTAGCATTATTTGTCACGGCCGCGCGACATGAGCAGACAAGGTTACGGTAACATAACACTCATTCGGTATAACAGATATAAAATACGGTAACTTTATGCTCTTGTGTTGTGATCAACCGATGATAAAGACAAATTCTAATGAAAATATCAATATTTAAGCCAAAGGAGAAATAAGAACATACAAATACAAGAAGATAACAAATTAAATTCTTTTTAGACAGGAATTTCACTTTTCCTTAGTTTTATGGTCCTAAAAAGAGGTGCATTTTCAAACTAATAAAACTGGCCAAGTGAGTGTCGGGCCGCGCGTAGTTACCCTGTACCTTACCATATAATAAAATACCACTTCCATTTTTCGTCTGCAAAAATAACTTTGTTTTTCATAGTGTTTGTATAAATAAATGACAAAGTTATATTTGCGGTTTTGGAAGATGTGCTATCTTTAAAACTGCTAACTAAATCTCGTTCAAACAAATTTTCGTTGAAAGTTTTTATTAAGATTCACAGTACAGGTTATTTTTTTTAGATTTTTCACTCTCTTATTTTAAAAGTTAGACACACAATTTTACCACTTTGAAAGAGTATAAGTGTTTGTATAAATAAATGACAAAGTTATATTTGCGGTTTTGGAAGATGTGCTATCTTTAAAACTGCTAACTAAATCTCGTTCAAACAAATTTTCGTAGAAAGTTTTTATTAAGATTCACAGTACAGGTTATTTTTTTTAGATTTTTCACTCTCTTATTTTAAAAGTTAGACACACAATTTTACCACTTTGAATTTTTATCTCTTTCAAACGGTTGACTTTGAGAAAAAATAGTTTTAGAAACATTGACCTGCATAAAAAAAATTTTTTTCATGTCAGTGTTTAGAAATCTATGTCATTTTTAAAGACAATGTTTTTTTTTCAGTTTCAGTTCCATGTATGGGGAGCCCCTTTAACCTTTTATTATTTTTATTTTTGTATAAAATCATAAAGAGGCTTACAGAATACATCTACCTACCAAGTTTCAACTGTACCTGTGTAATCCTTACAGTACCCTTAGCACGAACAACTATCGAGAAAAAAAACGCGCGTAAAATTACTCGATAGAGAATTATCTATGGAAATTTTAATTTCGCTATTCGGCGGTAGATGGCGCTGTACAAATTTCCAATACAAAATTGCACTATCGAGTAATTTTACGCACGTTTTTTTTCTCGATAGCTGTTCGTGCTAGGGATACTGACCTTATAAATCTATAAGGGTTCCGTTTTTTGCCATTAGGCTACGGAAGCCTAAAAAAGGAAACTAGACATTAACTGCAGAAGATTTTATTAATCAATGAGAGGTTCTCAAATTAAAATGTTTTCTTAAGTTATCTTTCTTTACCCTCGCTCGTAAATTTAAATTACAATAGCATTTAACCTCCACCACTCTGAAAAGTGTTTTACCTTCACTTAGGGCGAGTTTCAAAAGTGATAAAATGTATGACTCACAAGGAATTTGCTACTAAGACAGTCAAGGGCATACCAGATAATTCTAAATGTCACATTTCCTCAATTGTACTGCCTTTGTTGCACTGTAAACAAAAAACAGCGAAATTAAATCATCTAGGTACCGTTGTCATACAATACGAATACGATACCATAACTATAGCTTACTTGCAAAAATTTCACCCACTTGTTAACTATCTAACGCAGCGGTTCCCGAATTCTTTTGGCTTCGGAACCCTTTTTAACCGACTTCAAAAAAAGGAGGAGGTTCTCAGTTCGTCGGAATCTTTTTTTTTTTTATGTATGTTACTCGATTACTCGAAGACGGCTGGACCGATTTGAAAAATTCTTTTTTCGTTTGAAAGTATATACTTCCAAGTTGGTCTCATAGTCATGAAATCAGGATCTGATGATGGGATCCTGGAGAAATCGAGGGAACTCTTCAAATATTATAGGCACATCTATAGCGATTTTAGTATTTTCTTAAGTGACTTGTGCATTTGCTTTCGAAAAGTACTATTTCGGTGAAGTGGAACTGATGATGAAGACCAGCATAGATGATCATCGGAAATATTCAATACTAAGAGTTCACTGGTACGATACGATTACTTTAATATGGTTGCTAGGATATTTATGCTTATCATAATTCATATGGTGAAGTGGAGCTGATAGTGAAGTACCAGGAGAACTCCTCAACAATAAACGCCCCTGCGTCGGGAAAAGCAGTACTATGTAAAAAGTGATGAGCCGTTGACATAAGGCTATTGTAACTTAGATAATATCATCACCAAATATACTTACCACAAAAAAAGTTTAAAATAAAAAAGTTTTAAATAAAAACAAAACCTCCTTCAAAAATCTTGAAAATAATCTAACAAAAAACAGCTTCAAAAATAAATTAATGGCTCTAAAAAGCAAGAAATAAAATATTGAAATCTGCATAATAACTAACTCGAAAGTTTGTATGCATATCTTATATTAAACAACGTCTTATGAAGTCGGGTGGGGTTTAAACCCATGATTATAGTTTAGATATATTAGTTTAGATAAAAAATATCCTGCGTCCCCCCCCCCCCCCCCACCCCCACCCGACTTCAAAAGGCGTTGTTTAATATAAGATATGCATACAAACTTTCGAGTTAGTAATTATGCAGATTTCAATATTTTATTTCTTGCTTTTTAGAGCCATTAATTTATTTTTTAAGCTGTTTTTGTTAACGAAACCCTAGCTCTAGTAAGAAGTAAACTAACCAGGTTTGGCACTTTTAGGAACAGAAAATATGACAAATACAAGGGTGCGAGAAAAGTTTTTAGGGTCTATTTTCTAAATGTACGTTGAAATCATTAAAAATACCAGTAAAACTACTGTAGAGTCTGGTAACTGGAAAATCCTTCATTTACTAGTTACCCAGACACGTTGAATGTATGTGAATGTTTGTAATTACAATACTCAAAATCAATGAAAACAAACGGGCGGGTCAGCAAAGTAAGACCTAGGTAAAGGGAAAAAAGAGACTTTTGATTTAATGTTTTAGATTTTTTTTACTGTTTCCATTCCATGCATATTGTGTATTGCTACGGGCCTATCTCGTTAATTCCGCGTCATTTTTATATTAATGAATTCTGAACAAGACATGTCTTTTGCAATTCTGCTTTCATTAAATCTACAGAGCAACGGTTTCTAACATTAGAACATTTAAGCGTCATTTTAATTTTAATTTATTCTAAATGATATAGTTTGACTTTAAAAGAAGGACTTTTAAGATATAAAATATTAATTTAGTTAGAACACAAAGATAAGTAGAAACTTGAATTTATAAACTCTTGAATTTTCGCGGAACCCCTGAAAGCCTCCCACGGAACCCCAGGGTTCCACGGAACCCTATTCGGGAACCGCTGATCTAACGAATCAATCAATACACTAACTTTAAGGTTAAACATCAGGACGTGACTCGTTATTGTAGGCACGTAACGTGGTTTCCCAGGATTTTAGCTTTTACACAATATATTTTAGCCCGACAACTAACGGCGGCAATTGTTCACTATGAACTTCACACTTCTATGTAGCCCGGGCTTAATCTTCATGGACCACCGTGTCGATCAGAAAATTAAAACCTTTTAAAAAAGAAAACCATAAATTATATTTTTTACAGTATTGCGTAGCAAAGTAAACAATTGCCCAGTGGTTCGTTAAAATATGCAGTCTACAGCTGCATAGAAATAACGATTTCGCCGTCAAATTCTGTGGTGGTCTATAGCCAAATGTCTGGCGCCAGGCCTAGATAAACATTCACCCTTTGTTTAAAAGGTCGCAAAATGGATTCCTAAATGTGTCACCCAGACGGACACACTTTAGAAAATTGTTTAAAACAACTGAAGTGCCTTTGCTTTTTTGTTGAAAACAATAAGGTTCATTTTCTGCTATCTTTAATGGTTTTGGTGTAATTTTAGTTGCTTTTAATACTTAGTACGTAATGATCAATTTTATTGTGTACTCTAAATTATAATAAGACCTAGATGTGAGGTATCTATTAAACACGAATGCCCAAATTCTTATATCTTCCTCTCTAACTCTTGAAAATAGCACAGAAAGTAAACTAGATTATCATAATAATAGTCACCTTTTTTAAATAAAATATATGCCAAAATTTTCATGTTTTGTGTGCCCTAAGGTTGTCGCCCAAATAGATATTTGGTCGCCCGTTCTGAATAAATAGTTAGGTTCTTAATTTGTATTTTAAAATCACCCATTTTAAATTTTTGTAGTCGCTCTCAGTCCGTCGCCCACTTAGTATTTCAGTACGCTGTATTCAGTATTTTTGATACCCAAAATTAGAATTTATCGATACCCGATTAAATACTACCCTTTTCAAATTAACCAATATCACTTATTTAAGCAAATAAAATAGTCTAAGCTTTTTTTTACTATTTAATTTTTCGTTTTATCACCACGTCACAATTTTAAGAAGTTTCGTACATTACGGATTTTACTTTGTTAATGCATAAAACTAATGATATATTATTAACAAAGTAATTTACCCACGAAATGCATTAAGTTAATAAGTTACTAGTAATGTAGACGTGCAATAGTACTAAGTATGAGAATTATAAAAGTTCATTGTTATTAAGTGACTTCAGAAGATTTATTAAAATTGTTAAAGAAGATAGATCGCCTGCATTTAAAAATAAAAAAAATAATTTTACTACCTTGTTGATACATTGCCTCCCTGTTAGTTTAAAAATAATGATGGTGAACTTTATCTACGTAAGGAAATGCAAATCTCATATCAAAATCTAACTAAAGCTTAAAAGGAAATAGAAAAGTTTTTATTTATTAAGTGCTAAAACGTTCAACTTCTTTATTAGATTGTTTATTACCTACTGTATTGCAACAAATCTACGAAGATATTATGAAACCTGCGCGCGCGGCGATGCGAGTATGCGACGCTTGGTTTAGAAGTCGTAAAAATTTTACGACTTTCAATGAGATGTTTAAAGGCATACATAAATTATCCTATTATGAACGAGCAAAGCTTATTGAAGATACTTATTTACTGTAATTTAAAATCGTATTGTTACGCAAGCACAGCTACCTACTGGTAAGACAGCTGACAGTAAAGTAACGTATTTCTTCTATTAGTTTCTTTATTGCGGCAGATAACTTGTAATTCTTTATTTTATGGACATCGGTTTGTAAAATTTCAAAATCGACCTTAGCTCAAGGTTCTTTTAAAGCTGCGTATATTATTGACTACACAAAACTAAAAAAACAAAAATACGAAAACATCTCATTTGTTTTTTTTGTCGAGCGACAGATATGCCGTCAGAAGCTACCTGTATTTTTTAGAGATTACGCTTCAAAATTCTATCTACGCTGTGGGTATTTCGCCTGTAGAAGAAAAAAACCGGCCAAGTGCGTGTCGGGCCACGCGCCGTAGGGTTCCGTAGTTACCTTATACTATACCATATTTAATACCAGTATCATTTTTCGTCTGCAAAAATAACTTTGTTTTTCACAGTGTTGTATGAATGAGTTATATTTACGGTTATGTAAAATATGCTATATCTCAAAAACTAATTAATATATCTCGTTCAAACCAATTTTTGTTGAATGTATTTATTAAGATCTACAACACATTTTTTTTTAGATTTTTCATTCTCTTATTTCAAAAGTTAAAGGGGGGGGGGGGGGGGGCACACATTTTACCACTTTGGCGGTGTTAATCTTTCAAACGGTTGACTTTGAGAAAAAAATGTCTTAGAAACCTCAATATAATTTTTAAACACGTATCGGTTTGAAGAAAAAAATATTTTTCAGTTTTAGTTCCATGTATGGGGAGCCCCCCTTTAAATTTTTTAATTTTTATTTTTTATTAATATCGTTAAGCGGTTAACACAATACATCTACCTACCAAGTTTCAATTGTGTAATATTAATACTTTCGGAATAAAGTGGCTGTGACATACGGACAGACAGACAGACAGACATGACGAGTCTATAAGGATTCCGATTTTTGCCATTTAGGCTACGGAACCCTAAAGAGCATAAAATAATATCTGTCCATATTTTAAACCTCACTAGATGATCGAAGACATCACCTGTAAACCCCTTTATTGATTCATCTCTAGGCATTTGTCTACGCATACTGTCTCTTTTAGATATATATCATGAGTAAATTATTTACTATTTCAAGTACCTATTTAGAATAAAACCTTATTTTTTATTGCTTAATTAAGTATTCAAAGCAACTTAATCGTTGGAGTAGGAGTGCAATTAGATAGATTTCGTTACATTTTACTATCTCATGTTAATTTTGTTCTTTATTTTTTATTCTGCAGGTCTAAAACATACAAACAAATGTGAAATTGTAAAGTAATAGTGGTAATGTGCAGTGTAGTGTAAAACTTGTTTTATTACAGATAACGAAAACTTTCGTCAGAACAGGAACAGAATTAGTATATTTCACACATTCGTAGCTATCATAGAAATAGAATGTCAAAGAACAGCAATGTCAATAAACAGGTGATCCGAAAACGAATGCAAACATTTTATGAGATACGTAAGATATGACTTAGATTCATAAAATATGACTATATACGGCAAAGGAAATTAATAAACTATGTTCCATACTGTTTTCTTCGTCGATAAACGAATATATGTAGAGAAATTTGGTTTTAGAGAAATGTGTGGCAATCTTATTTACCTGTGAAAAGTGTGATTACTTGGATTATTTCTTTTTGTTACATCACAATTACTTAGAGCACAAGACACCATGGCTCCACGATACCTTTATTTTAAATTGTAATTAAGATTAACAAATATTTTAAACAAACTGTGATTGCTCATTTGCTAGGCGGGACGCTAGGGGCTCTTACTGTAAAAAATGTTGGCACATGTCACTTGGTCCTTTGCCTCTTTTTTACATAGACTGTGACCGTATGATGTTAACTTTTCTTTTCCACGCTTTGTTGGTCTTCTTGAGCGCAGCGAAAATATTTCTATGTCTATGGTAGCTATCCATAACGATCTGTAATTAAGACTTCTTAGAATTAAGCATACTTCTCGCCTCATCTGACATTAATCTTGTTTTTTTTTAAAAAACAAATAATCTTTTCTGACGCCTTTGTAAGATATGCTGTCAGCGACTTCAAAACCTGTAACAAGAAAAACTGTCTTATTTCTTATAAATTTAACGATGAAATTAGCTTGCTGTTAAAGACCGATGCGTGATCTGTCACCCTCAGCGTAGGTATTATGGATAAATACAAAATTATGTGCCTGGGAACGGAGACCCTTGCATCAAAACGGTCAACCCAAAGAATAGTCCCAAAATTCTTTAGAATAACGTTTTTTCGTCTACGGCTCTGTATTGTGTATTAACTTTTAACCCGGATTTACAAAGTATTTTATAGGCAATAAAATTAAATGCGACTTTGACTACAACAAAGTGAGAGTTCGGTAATGCAGTGAACTTTGATCTTTGCGCAATTCGAGTGTGTAATTTTTGAATGAAAACTTGGTTTTCTGAAAAAAATGCAACTTATGGTTATGAAAATATCTAACACAGACTGAAGTAACATAATGCGTTTATGGCAATTTAGTAAAAGATTATTATTGTTATGCATCAGACCAAAATTTTACATAACGTTCAACATTAGGTATACCTAGATAGGAATTATTTAATCGTAATGTTTTAAGCTTCAATAGAATTTCGAAATACTTGTAGACTTGTAGATAATACCTATAGTATAAGAAAAAAATCGCCTCCATATTTGTACAAATTATTAAGCTAATTCTCTCAGCGCGTAATATTTAGTATACGGTTGGGATCATTCAAGCAATTCAATTAAGGCTGTAGACTCGCATCACGTTCCATCTTTAAATTTTCAATACAAATGATCAAAACAACTCTGCCCGAGCCGTAATGAGGGTGAACTTTGAAAATTCCTATTAAATTATTAAATAGATATAATTATATACAAAACACGCAATACATTAGACAAATACCTCATTTTTCCTAAGAAAAATTAAAAATTACTTTAGATTCTGTAAATACCAGTAAAAAAACATGTCAAAGTGTACCAATTTGAGCATTTTTTTATATTTTATTTCTCTGTGATTAAAAGCATTTTTTTTTTAATTTTCTCTCTATAGGGAACTCCTTGACAATACAAACAATAAGTGAAAAAATAAGTATGAGTCGTATTCTTATTTGTTACAGCTGAAACGTTTTTGAAAAATACCTCTTAAAAACAAATTTGAAATTCCACTTGAGCAGATTGTTTTGGTTTTAAAATACCTGACAATTTATTATTATGTTTTTCTCTCTTTACGGCACTAATTTAAGAATTTTGCTTCCTTAAACTAAAATTTACATCAATAATAAATGTTTTCATTATTTAGATAACTTCATTGGAAAAACACTAAATGAAATAAATGTCTTTTATTATTATTATTTTATTAAAACTAATTTCGTTGAAATGCAAATATACAGCCTTAAGGCAAATAGGTAAACAAGTAGTTTATGTACATACCTACCTCAGTATTACAATGCCTCCTTAATCTCCCTTTCGCTATGTGGGATGGTAGGCGAGATAATTTCAATCGAACTCTTCAACTAATAAAAATTACTCAAAGTAATTTATTAAATTAATTCCTCTGGCACGTAAAACGATAATTATTTTCATATCTTACAATCCCATCGAAAGGATACCAAAAAGTAATTTGGCCTCTCCTTTTAAAAAACTTAAAGGCATTAAAATTTTAATATTCAGAATACAATTAATAAAAGATAAGATCTTTCAAAAAGTTGGGATGAGAAAGATCCGGTTCTACCAAATCTGGAAGGTCATTGGAGGATTAAATTTGATTATTATATTAAGTATAGGGTCCTTAGAAATATTTAGTTTACATAAAATATTCTACGGTAAATGAAATAGATGTAAAATGCAACCTCTTTTATTGCCAATAAGTAAAGAAAAAGAAAAAAAAAATTGTACCCTAGCACATCTAGCACGAACATCGGGTAAAAAACCGGCCAAGTGCGTGTCGGGCCACGCGCCATAGGGTTCCGTAGTTACCTTATACCATACCTTATTTAATACCACCTATCATTTTTCGTTTGCAAAAATAACTTTGTTTTTCACAGTGTTGGTATGAATGACAAAGTTATATTTGCGGTTTTGGAAAATGTGCTATATCTCAAAAACTAATTACTATATCTCGTTTAAACCAATTTTGGTTGAAAGTGTTTATTAAGATCTACAGCATATATTTTTTTTAGATTTTTCACTCTCTTATTTCAAAAGTTAAAGGGGGGGGGGACACACATTTTACCACTTTGGCGGTGAATATCTTTCAAACGATTGACTTTGAGAAAAAGTTGTCTTAGGAACCTCAATGTCATTTTTAAAGACCTATCTATAGACACCCAACACGTGCTGGTTTGAAGAAAACAATTTTTTTCAGTTTCAGTTCCATGTATGGGGAGCCCCCCTTAATCTTTTATTTTTCTTATTTTTGTATTAAATTCGTTAAGCGGTTAACAGAATACATCTACCTACCAAGTTTCAACTGTGTAGTCTTAATACTTTCGGAATAAAGTGGCTGTGACATACGGACAGACAGACAGACAGACAGACAGACAGACAGACAGACAGACAGACATGACGAATCTATAAGGGTTCCGTTTTTTGCCATTTAGGCTACGGAACCCTAAAAACGCACGTAAAAGTACTCGATAGGGAATATATAGAGCATTTGTCTATGATAAATCTCATTTCGCTTTTCGGCGGCAGATGACACTGTACAATTTCCCACACAAAATTACTCTATCGAATTTTTACGCCGTTAATTTTCTTGATTTTCTTTATGTTCGTGCTACTGTATCGGTAGCACGAGAAAAAAAACGCGCGTAAAATGACTCGATAGAGAATTATCTATGGAAATTTTAATTTCGCTATTCTGCGGTAGATGGCGCTGTACAAATTTCCAATACAAAATTGCACTATCGAATGATTTTGCGCGCGTTATTTTTCTCGATAGCTGTTCGTGCTAAGGGTACTGACTGCCTATCTAGTGCTTGGAATCTAGTGAAATGAAAGCTCATTGGTGACGCAATCCCAGATAAGCACTAAGTATAACAAAAGGGTAGCAGTTGACTACTCACTTGACTATGTTACCGCTTATCTTCTGTCATTGTTAACGATATAGTTATCGTGATTGTTTCGCACTTTACACGAATTTGTAGTCATGCCGAAGAAATTTCTTGTCTGTATCCAAAAGCAATTTGGGTGTCATTGTTTGGATATGCAATGATTAATTCTTTAAATATGTTTGGTTACGCGGTAGCAAAAATTTTTCAAGTTCAAACTTTATTTAAAAACTAATTCAATGTAACTTGTGTGTAAAATTGTTAATTTTTTTAGTCTTGAAATAACTTTTGAGTTCATAGCTCAAATTCCAATCAAATAGTTTCTGTAGGTACTTACCTACACTATTAATCAATAAACAAGTAGGCATGAGGAATAATTTGGAAAGTCGCCTTTTTCTGTCTGGCAATGTCTGCACTGTCTGGGATAGCAATTAAACTACACACATTAAGCTTTTGACCTCTGTCGATATGTCTTTGAAGAGGGGAGCATAGCTTGCTGTAGGTATCTGTATGGGACTCCCATATATATGGCAGGCAATGTTTACCCTCGTTAAGTATATAAGAACTACATATATACTTTACGTAAAATATTGTGTCGGGATGACTAAAGTTTTCATATTTTTTGTTGTTTTTTATATATTGAAAAATAATTTGATAAAAGTTATATAGGTACAAATGAAAATCATACATACGGTACCTAATACCGCAAATGGAAACCTTTTATTTATGTAGGTACTGTATATGTTGTTAAATAATTAACATCTTTTAAGTAGATAAGTTTGTAGACCTAAATAAGCTCAAACGTCTTAACTTTTTCTATTATTCTGTGTACGTACAATGCGGTTAAATTGAAAAAGTCAGTGTCGGTCACTTGTGTTGTACATTGCTTTGTATATTTCTTATATAATATATAATAAATAACCAAAGTAGTTTTTCAACTAGCTCTTCGAATTACAAGTTGCGAGGAGTTCCACGTACTGTAAACTGCTGCAATTTTGCCCCTAAGCTTCAATTTTGCCTAATCTAGTAAAACTAACATACTAACATTACATTACTACACAACCGCCATCTATTTTTTACTTTTGATAATGGGAGAAATATCTTCGTTTTATTGGCAACCCATTTCATTTCGGCGTTTTCTATTTGAAGCCCTTACTATGGTAAAAACTTACTTTGAAGATTTTAACTGAGACTGCTCAAAGTTTGCCTGCTTTTTGCCCAATTTTGCCTGCTTGCCATAAAAAAGAAAAACTATTTCTTTATTTATTCCTTTATTTTTACATTTGCACTACATGCAACTATGGTTATATGTGGTACCCATGCACATCCCTATGGTAACACATTGTCTATGGCTCTATAATTAAGACCAGTTTTTTAAATGCGGCTTCTATTTTTGCTAATAATCTTCTAGGCAAAGTTGGGGTATTTTATCACAACTTTGCCTACAACTTTGACAGTTTCTGGAGATCAATCTAACAGCAGATTCGGCGTTATGAACCTTAAGATATATAGCATACATCTCCAATTCGCGCGCTAATATAAAAATGGGCACAGATAATAAATAGGTAGGTACTTGAAGAGATATTTAAAAAATACATATATAAATTTCGTGCAAAGTTGCTGCAGTTTACGATAGTTAAAATCTCACATTGTCCTTTTCTAGAGATGCCTGTGGTTAGCCCGGCGATTAGCTAATTATTTCCAAAGATAATAACAACTTCTTATTTTTCAAATCCAGTTACTTTTTTATCCATAGCGGTGTCTGCTGCTCGACTTAAGGTAATTACACACGCGACGGCCGGTAATGCGTCCACTACTATTATATCATTATGGCCCCGTTACACGCCCGCTTGTGGACTGGCTCTCGAAATTGTGGTCAACATCAATAAGATTGCTCCGATATCGGTCAAATATCATTGTTTCCGCATCATTTGAGTGCATAGAATGTCTATATTTTCTTTAGAAATGAGGTCTTCGTAAAGTTGGTTCACCTAGATCTAGTCTAGTATAGTACCTACTTTAATTAATAGGATTTTATACCGTGCTATAACATACAAAAGATAACAATAAGAGATTTTTTTTAAACTACTGTGAAAAACACATAAGATGGAGAATTTAGGTATTTTGGTATCTGCTTAATAGATATCTTCTAAAAACTTCTACTACTTATAGGTAAGTAATGTTTTTTATGAAGAGAAAATTTTCTAAAAACTTCTAGGTATGTTTTTTAAGAAGAGAGAATGGGGAATGTCTAAAAAAATCAAATTGGCAGTATTTTTTTTTTATAGGTAGGAACACAGATTAATATAATACTATACTAAGTAGCAGTAGGAATAAGCTCCCTTAGTAATAGACAAAAGTTTAAAAAATTTCGGTTGCGTGAAAAAATTAAAAAAAAAACTCACTTCGGCTTCACAAATGTATCAAAGTAACAGCAGAATGGAGATTATACCTTAGCCACCACTGGCCATAACCACAACACGTATTAAAAAAAAGGTTTGACATTTTGTGATGAAACTCTTTTTTTATAGGTAGTAGGTACTCTTACGTATAGTATTGCTTTCTCTGTGGTAGGTACCATGTTGTGGTTGTGGCAGGTGGTGACAAAGGTATAATCTCCGTTCTCCTGTTAGTTTCGTTAGTGTAGTCGAAGTGACTTTTTTTTAATTTTTACGCAACCGAAAACTCTGAAACTTTTTTCTATTACCTACTAGAGAGCTTTAATTCATACCTATAAAAAATATTCACCCAATTTGATTTTTTTCAAACAATCCCCATTAGCAATATTATCGTGTTCGTGGTATATTTTCATCTAGAAAAATATTTGTAACCTGTGTGTATAAAGCATTACTTACCTCTAGAAGCAATACCAGTTACCTACATATTTTAGTATAGGTATGTATGAATGAATCCATGATCGTCTGTAGGGTAGTCAACTTTTTTTGCATCAAATATATAGTAGTATTTTCAAGATTATTAGTGTAAAAATATAGTAGATGGCGAAAAAATAAAAAGAAATATAATAGGTTGTCTTCTTGTATGGAGGATTTTAAAGAAGTTACATTTTTCATACTTAAGAACTAACATTTTCATAAATGATTCAACTACCATAAAAACATGTGTTTAATCAAAAAAAAATATTATCCAATTACTTTTATGTGCATATTAGTAATATTTTTTTTGTTGCTATTGTTTAATTTGTCCACTTGAAAAAATATTGTAGTTTTGCCTACTATATATTTTTTCAAAAAAAATATAGTAGGTGAGCCCTCAATATAGTAGGATACTATATTATATATATAGTAGAGTTGGCAACCCCAATCGTCAGTGAGGTTAAGGTACAGTCACAATACAACACAAGCAATTAAATGTACACACTTTAGAACTGTCACATTCAATTATACAGTGCCTTTGGTCTTGAACTAGCGATAATTTAAAGGCGTGTAAGGGCTGGTTTACATTATCTTAGTCTTTAGTAGAGTGTTTTAGGAGAGTAGAAGTTCATTACGTGGTGTGTTTGACGTTCTTTTAAAATCGACGAACATGCCAAGCAATGTATTTCTACTCGCTACTCTACTCGGTCGTCTACTTGCCTAATGTAAACCAGGCCTAATACACCTAATTTTATCGACAAAAACACCCACATGTTGGGGTCTATCCCCACTCCTGTTGGAATGGCCGCCATTTTAAATTTGACTTTTTATTTTAGATGACCCTGCAGAAAAATATTAATTTCTCCGGATTTAGAAGTCCTACAGTTATAACAAAAATATTGTTTGAATGCTAATAATATCACCTAGTAATTTAAAAATAAAATGTTTAAAGTTTTGATTTAAATACGTCATAAAAAATTACTGAAATAAAATTTTATACGAAATTTGTGCGATTTTTTTGAGATTTTATTACATTTCTCAAAAACTAGGACATTAATGTCCATTTTTTTTGCACTATTCAAATACACAAGAATATTATCTACAAAACGGTTTTAAAATTTATTGCTCTATGTTGCATATTTTGAGAGTTATTTTTGTTTGAACTATGACCCTTACGTCACCAAAAAATGATTATTTTTGAAAATGGACATAATTACAAGCATTTTGAACATATTTTAAATTAGGTTGATAATATTATCTGAATACTAATTTCATCAAATGATAAAATCTAGTTATTAGGAATTTTGATTTTTTTTATTTTCGAAAATAACCATTTAGTACTTGTAAGGGTCATATTCAAACATCAATAGCTCTCGAAATATGCAACATAGAGCAATAAATTTTTAGTCGTTCTGTAGATAATATCCTTGTGTATTTGAATAATGCAAAAAAGTGAACATTAATGTCCTAGTTTTTGAGAAATGTAATAAAAAGTCAAAAAAATCGCACAAATTTCGTATAAAATTTTATTTCAGTAATTTTTTTTGACGTATTTAAACAAAAAATTTAAACATTTTATTTTTAAAATTGATAGATGATATTATTATCTTTTGAATCCGGAGAAATTAATATTTTTCTGCAGGGTCATCTAAAATAAAAAGTCAAATTTAAAATGGCGGCCATTCCAACAGGAGTGGGGATAGACCCCAACATGTGGGTGTTTTTGTCGATAAAATTAGGTGTATTACACGCCTTTAAATTATCGCTAGTTCAAGACCAAAGGCACTGTATATCTCAGTGTCATAATGTTATACCTAGGCTTAGGCTATTCAAAACGTAATGTGACAAAGTTTTATGGTGTGTACATCTTATTGCTCGTGACTGTACCGACGGTAATCTGAGCAAATTGACCGCATAAAGTATCAGATTATTGAATACCTAACCTCCACCGCAAAGCGCACGTTTCATCACAATGTTTTTGTACCATCGATCCACGATTCTGTTAATGTTAACATAACAATCGTGTCTTAATTGTGTTTAAATAGTATGGCTTGTTGACATTTTTATTTTAAAAACAAAACGATTGAAACCCAATTTAGACACGATTATTACATTCAAATTAGCAGAATCAAGAATCTGAAGAGAATTAGGCGAGTAAAAGCAAAAAAAAATAACCAGCCTCATGAAACCAAACTAGCAAAGTAGCTACTTGGGCGGCGGCGTTAATCAGAATAAACATCTTTGAGAGACTACCGATAATTAATTTTTATGTTATAAGTATAGAAAATAGGAAGAAAACGTCTTTATTCAGCAAAAAACTTAGAACTTGATGAAAGTTGTTGCTGACAAAAAAGTAGTCACATGTAGTGTAGGTAGGTGCCAAATAGTTAGTACCTACCTACTTATTGTCTAATTGGGTTACCTACAAAAAACAAAAGAGGATAAAATAATTAGGTACCTACACATCTACCTAGTAGGTACCGTGCTAATACCTACCTACCTACATGAGACCATAGGATTGTACCAAAACTGATGAAATAAATTTACATAAATAATACCTGTGCCTTTGCCAGGCCTTTGCCTACTATAATCACAGAATAAAAAGATAGGTAATAGTGCTGTTAGTTATTCATAACATAATTTGTTATTATCTCTCTGCCTCACTCAACCTCAACCACAGAATACATAGTCCTCAACCATAAAAGGCGGGGGGATACTTCATACATTATCAATGTTTAAAAGTCACTAGCGACACCTGTTGTTGAGTAGTAAAACTATGTCATGACTTGCTTTTAGCAATTAAACTTTATTAGGTATAAATAGATGTCTCTACTATTATATTGTATAATGAATAATCTATTCGTTACTAGATAGCGCTACTATGCTGCTTGCGCGTAGAAAAAATAATTTACATTTTTTAACTTTTTGTTGATAACAATCGTTTGTTAGTTGAATGCAAAACACAGACTATACAACAAAATAATGCCTACTGCAAGGCACCAACCAAGAAAAAAATATTACAACGAAATAACTATGTTTAAGAAAATTAACACCTAAACTACACGACGAACACATTTAAACTAATCGCATACAAAAATGGTTTTTATATTTTTCAGGTAATTATTTCGTTGTAATGATTTTTTCTTGATTGGCAGCGCTAGTGGACGCATGAAAGAATACTTTCTTCGTATTTATTTACAATAATGTTATGCTGTTGGAACGAGATACTAAATTTCATTAACATTTCTCAAGCTGCGGTGTCCGAGTGGTTAAGGAGATGGACTTGAAATCCATTGGGTTCTACCCGCACAGGTTCGAATCCTGTCCGCAGCGATTTTTTTATTCCTTTCACTTGTTTTTTTTGTTTAGTTAACCGTGACATTTGCTGAATAATATAATTTAACTAAGAATTTTAACAGTTATGTATTTTACAACTTGGTACAAATTTATTTCCCTTTTGTGAAAACGAACATTGAAATTAATATTTTATTGCAATTTATTACATTATTTTTATCTTAACCAATCAAACAAAACAGTTCAAAAAGAGAACCTCCTTCGAGCCGGATTTGAACCAGCGACCTATGGATAACAGCAAATTCCCTCTACAGTCCACCGCTCTACCAACTGAGCTATCGAAGGCCTAGAGTTCGGTCGCGAAATAGTAATACACTTTTAATATCTAATAATATTACTAAAAATTTTTTTTGTACCAAAGCTAAAAAATATTTATACAAACGGCTCTGACATGCAAATTCCACTGGAACAGATTATCTTCGTTTCATAATAATAATAATACCTTTGGTTTTCTCTCTATACCATAAAGTTAATAGGTATTAACTCCATAGGGCACTAATTTAAGAATTTTGCTATCTAAAAATAAAGTATACATCCATAATAATGCTTTCATTATTTACATTTCGTCTTAGGAAAAAAGCTAATTTCATTTGAAATGAGAATAATACAGTCTAAACAATAAACTGAAATCAAATTAATTGAAAATTTGCTCTAAAACTTGCTTCACACTAACTTGTACGTAATAGCACGTAATAGCAAAGCAAACGCGACGATCACGTCACGTCATGCAAGCACGCAATAATAATGACGTCTTGTCGATGATGTCATAAATATGACGACAACATCAACCCAAACTTCTAGGGCGAAGAAAACTGGTTTTCACCAGTTTTATTCACGCTAAAAGTTTGGGTAAAATAAAAGTCGAATCACATAAAAATATAAAAAGTTTGCTGTGAAGAATTTTCATCTTTTGTACCAGCAATTTGGGAGATTGGGACTGACCGTATGTATGGTCAAATAATGCACAGGCGCTAATTTGACCAGGTTTTTTTTTTGTTACATTTAAGTATCCTTTAACAGTAGGTAGGTATTTTGATGTCAAACCTCCGAATAAAAAATATAACTTCCTAACATTAAAAAAGAGTAATTAAGTACTAGTGTCGAACCGCATTTTTTCCTTCTGAAGTTAGATTTCCCTTTATTAAGTAGTAGGCGTTAGTCTGACTGCTGGTATGCTGCATGCTGTGTAGCTGCAAAATAAATAAAACTCTTTACTTAACAAGAAATATAAAAATAGAAGATAAAGTTTAAGTCAAAAGTCCCATTTATTGCGTGCGAGTAAAGTATCAACTCTTCTCTTTACTGTACAAAACTGCGCTATTGCCACGCTTCTCACGTGAACTATGTTCTCTGCACACTGACGTCACAGCAGACTCATAGCACAGCCTCCAGTATTGTCAAACATATTATATTTAATTACCATCGTGTGCAGTGCGGCACACGCAACGTACGCGCAAGAATAGCACATGCTCCCTTTGTCATGGTCCCAAAATGCCAGTTCCACAGAAAAAAATTAGGTCGACTTTCATTTGTTCAGGGTGGTGTGGTTAGGTCCTTCTAAAAACATGGTGCAGAAAGAGTTTTGGCCGATCCTGGCATGGAGTACGCCTGCGCGAACGTTCGGCGAGCAGCCGCCGAATATTCAGTACGAAAGAGGCGGCGCGCCGGATGCGCGCTCGCCCGCCGTCCCGTCCCCAAACCGGCGCGGAAAACTGTTTTTATCAATAAAACGTTCCCTTGTATGTTTTAAAAACATTGTGTGTAGCGATACCATGTCAATTTAGCCTGTTTCGTTCGAAGTACGAAGGAGAAGTCGGTGTTAGCTGCCTGTAGTGTCTTCCCTTAGTATACAGTTAGCCATGATTGTTCCGGTCGTGGGATTGTTTTGAGGTGAGTTAGTTACCAGTTTAAGGTCGCAGGTTGTCCTTGGGAGTGAGAGCATAGTTTAGCATGTGCAATTCATGTGGTTAATGACTGCTCGCGTGTAGCTGATTGAGCGGTGTCATTGAGCAAATTGCTTCACGTTTTGAGTCATGTAACTTGTGAGCAACACAGCGATTTCTTTGTTGTTCCCTTTGTGATGCTATTCAGTATCCCAAAAAACATAACTTTGAGTTTGGACAAAAAATAAAAGTAATGAAGGCAACAAAGGTCTTTTCATTAGATTAGCCACTTCAAGTGTCATACAATTAAGGATTATTACAGATGAGGTAATAGCATCGTTTCAACCTTCTTACGTAAAACATCGAATGTCAGTAAAGACACTAGACTCTAGTGTAGAGTCTAGTGTCTTTACTGACATTCGATGTTTTCATAGTCATAGTAGTTGGTCTAGTGACTAGACCAACTACTATGATCGTCTGTATGGTCGTATGAAGCTGGTGCTTCTGTGGTTTGTTAAACACATGTTGGTACCGACATCACTCGATTGATGTGACTCGAATTAAGTATTGAATTGTTTACAGAACGTCACTAAAAACAATTTCCATAAAGTGAACAAAATTGCAGATTCTTTACGTACTTGGAAATGCAATTTTGTTACGCAACTTGGAGTAGGTTTCTACTCAATGGTGGGTAATGTATGTGGTTTGAATACTAAACAACATAGAACAACCTATTTTGTTATATCATCGTCAAAAAAATTATGAATAAGCAGAGATGTGAATTATTTGAAATACATGTATTTAAAATACAAATACAAAATACAAAATACGTATTAGTATTTTGTATTTAAAATACTTTTTTTCAAAATGTATTTTGTATTTTATTTGAAATACTTTTTATGAGGTACTTAGTATTTTTAAAATACAAATTACTTTTTTCTGTGTATTGGTATATGTATTCTGTGGTATAGTATGTCATGTCAATGTCAAACAAAACAAAACAACTAATTACAGAGCTCGGTAATTTGTCATGACACTTCGTTTAATTTCTATCTATACCAATGGGTTCTAATGGGTGCATTTCAGCAGACTAATCGCTAAAGAGTTCTACACTAGGCAGACGTGGGCCACGTATGCCGATCTGCGTATAATATTAAGGATGATCTCTTTGAACAAATGCTAGTGTTAAAAATCGGTGAATTAATATGAAGTTATTTTATACCATATTTTATTTATTTGACCAGTTTTAACACTAATATTTTTTGAAGCTACAAAGATCCCAAGTTAGAGTGTTTGTAAAAATTAGTCTGCCGTTTTTGGCCCAATTTAAAAAAAAGTATGGTACAGAAACGAAACTTGTTTCCAAGTATAAAGTCTGGCCAACGAGTCGTGTCATCTCAAACCCGCGACAAATTTAAAATTTTCTTTCTCTAGATATTATTATCATTAAGGTTGACTTATAATATGGCACCAAAAAAATGTATCCCATCCCAGTGAAAAAAAGTTATAACCTCCTTCTCCTCCTCTAAAAAATAAAAACAAAAAACGTTAAAAATAGCTCTAAAAACCATGAAATAATATTGTAATCACAAATACGCATATAAATTTTAATAAAAAAAAGTCTATTGAAGTCGGTTGGGGCTCGATGGAGGAAAACTTTTTTTATTCTAAAATCCCCATCCGACTTCATTAGACGTTATTTTTTATTAAAATAGATATGCGTATTGGTGATTTTAATATTACTTCTTGCCTTTTAGAGCTATGTGAAGCTGTTTTTGTTTTTATTTTTAGGTTTTTGAAGGTATTTCTTTTTTAAAGAAGCTTTTTTATTTTTAACTTTTTTGTGGTAAGTGTCTAAGCATATAATATTTTTAATTTTATATATTTTCAAAATGCCCATAACTCAATTTCTTAATTTACGCTGCTTGTTTTTAAAGAGTTGTTGTGGTTTTGTAGTCCAAGTCTATTCCAGAACGTCGCAGACCATAACTTGATTTGTTTTGGATTGTCACAAATCTACCAATATCACAATCACTATACATATCCTATTTGAGTTTGAAGAGTTCCTTTGAATATCTTCGAAGTCCAAGGTCCAATGTCAATTAAATTAAAAGGACACTTAAGGGTATCCCTTTTCCAACAAAAAATCGGTTCATAATAACCAAGTCGTCACGGTAGTTAACGCAAAATCATAGTATTTTTAGGATTATTTGAAAAGTACTGGAACGTTTAAAAAAATAATAGAAATTGGGACCATCTCGCAAGAAAACTCAATCAAACAAAAAAGAACCACCAAAATCGGTCTATAAATATCGAAGATACGCGCGAACAACTATAAAAAAATACAATCGAATTGAGAACCTCCTCCTTTTTTGAAGTCTGTTGAAAAAAGACAACCCGAATGATATTGATAATATCTTTATTTGGAAACAAGTTTCATTTCTGTATCATACTTTATTAAAAATCGGGCCACAGGTCAAGGGAACAGAGTGGAACAGTTGCATTGTCTAATTGCGTTGTTTTTTGGAAACTGTATTTTTTACTTTACTTTAGAAGAAAGTTCATGAAATAATCTAGTGTCGGCCACGGTCATGCTCTTTGTTTTCTTATGTTATGTATTAGGCATGAGGGAGGCAGTTGTTTTCATAACAATATACCTAATTTTATCGACACAAACACCCACATGTTGGGGTCTATCCCCACTCCTGTTGGAGTGGCCGCTATTTTAAGGGTCATAATTCAAACAAAAATAACTCTCAAAAAATGCAACGTAGAGCAATAAATTTTGAAGTCGTTTTGTAGATAATATCCCTGTGTATTTGAATTATGCAAATGTCCTAGTTTTTGAGAAATGTAATAAAAACTCAAAAAAAGTACACAAATTTCGTATAAAATTTTATTTCAGTAATTTTTTATGTCATATTTGAGTTGAAAGTTCACACATTATTTTTTTAAGTTGATAGGTGGTATTATTAGCTTTCGAACAGTATTTTTGTTATAACTCTAGGACTTCTAAATCCGGAGAAATTTATATTTTTCCGCAAGGTCATCTAAAAAAAGTCAAATTTAAAATGGCGGCCATTCCAACAGGAGTGGGGATAGACCCCAACATGTGGGTGTTTTTGTCAATAAAATTAGGTATATTTCACGCCTTTAAATTATCGTTAGTTCAAGACCAAAGACACTGTATAAACATTTATAACGCTCTTTGAAACTTTGTGTTTTTTGTTTATTGCAAAACATAAAGATAACGTCTTCTAATTAATTATTATGGACTGTGTAGTACCTAGTGTGGTAGTACACTTGTAACTGTTAATAAAAATAATAACAATGATAAAAAATAAAATACGAAAAAAGGTATTTTATTTGAAAAAAGTATTTTGAAAATACGTATTTTGTATTTTGTATTTAAATACTTTTTTTGAAAACTATTTTGTATTTTTATTTGAAATACAAAAAATAGCCAAGTATTTGTATTTTATATTTAAATACTTTTAATAAAGTATTTTGCACATCTCTGTGAATAAGAACTATCTATATTGTTCGGATTCCAAAATAAGTTGGACTTTGCCATAGAAATCAGATGGTAACCCATCCCAGATTATAGAAAGTATGTAAAAATTACATTTCCCATTCAGCCTGCCTAGCATGACCGATTTATATCGCGTGATATAGCGTTTTACCCGTTTAACTGTCAAAAATACAAAGGAATCTGTCACTTGAGTGTCGATAAAATGCTATATCACGCGATATAAATCGGTCATGCTAGGCAGGCTGGTGGTCTAAGCAAAGAACTTGGAGCTCAAAGATTTCGCTAGCGTGCAACTTTTCGGTGTCTATGAACTTTTTTAATGAGTTTACTTATACATAAGTCTATTATTACCTACAAATTTTATGTTACTCATTTAACATAGGTGACAAGCATAACAATACAGCATTCGTGATGCGGCTAATAATTAGACAAAATTTAAAAGTAAAAATAAAAAGCCTTTAGAACACTTCTGTATAATTCAAAGATTGCCTCACGTTAAAACCATTAATCCTAAATTCGTACGTTACGTTGCGGTAAACGTAACACAAACGAACGAGAATAATTTCACATTCGGCTTGTTAATGCGAGTCTGCGGAGAACGGCCGGCGCGGCGTCCGATGAATACGCCTTCAAAGGCTAATCAAGTAAAAGCTTTGCTTTTAACTTAGCCAAGAAAGAGTACCATCGACCCTAATAAAACCCTTTAATTTCTGTTTGCGAACGAATATAGCCAGTCTTTGCAATATATTTAGATCCAATATACAAGTTAGAAAATATCAACTCCATTCCCAAATTTAATATATATTTCTTAACCCTGCCATTGATCCAAGATATCTCTTGATTTGTTTGTGTATCAATAGCAAAAAAGATAATTAAAAGTTTAATAAAGGGTGTTCTTCAGGGTTCGGTTATAGGACCATGAGTATTTAACTTTTACGACTCTTTTAATGTGCATTCAAATAATTTTCATGTACTTACCTGATGTTTTATTGGAATTCACATCGACCTTAAAGTACAATCCCAAAGGTAAATTAACTGATAATAATATTATGAAAATGAAAATCATGATTCAGACTTATTACGCACCATCACGACTCTTATGACGTAGGTATCAGTGAAACGACCCCAGCTTAGGTAAGTATTTCATTGCTCCAAGATAGCATCCAACTATATTCATAAAGCTATCCGTATAACCCCGTACCAGTCCCCGATACTATTGACTTGGACGAAAACTGTTTGATCGACAACTCGGACTTGCTATCGACTAATGAAATAAAAGTATTTATAGATTCCATTTTCAGCACTTTCATACCTATGTTGATTGAAGAATGAATATTTTGCGGTGGATATGTATGGCTAAACTAGACAAAATAACCTCATGCATGCGTTTTGCTTGGGTGTTTTTTTTTTTCATTCAGATTTATTTGTCCATTTCTGAATTGACATACTGTTTTCATTTTTTTACAAGGTACCTTAAAAACGAAAACCATTTCGAGCTTTTCAATTTCTGACACCGTACATATTTTCAACACAGGGCAAAATTTTGAAATGTTGTCAATTGCGATTTTGCAAATCTAATAATGTGATAATGATGAGACCAAAAGTTTACATTGAAAAACAATTATTTCTTAATTTTTATCAAAAATAAAATCATGAAAAATTATTGAAAAATATCTTGAAACTGTATGCTATGATTTCTCCAGTCATCAGTATTACCATCTTAGATTGTCATCTTCTTACGATGGTTTCACAGAATAGATAATAGTACTAGCGATGGTACGAGTATACCCATTGAGGTTGCACACTTTGGAGCATGTCCTGTCCATCTATATTCTATGTCAACGAGGGCAAAACGAGACCCTTAAATTCTATACTACGAGTGCTATGACACCACCAAGTAACCTATGTTATGTCTTTAGTTTATTTCTAAAAGCTATAATAATACATTTACGCTCATTGTGTGTATTTTCAAATAAAATCACCTAAACAAAACTCATCATTTTAATAAAGTCGTTTTAAATCAGGCACGTTTCAAAAATAAGCGCTATCGCACACAGGCAACTTAGTCGCCCAGCAACTTATTTGTCTCTGTCGCTGTCTCCTTGTCGAGATTTGGAAGGTGCGCACACGGAAGCGACAGCGACGCAACTATTGCGTAAAATTTAGCCTCATTCATCAATATGGCAATCAAGCGGCAAATGGCGCACGGTGGGTGAAATTCAAGCTTCAATAGACTTTTAGTAATATGAAATTAGGTTGATTTAATAAAAAATAAAAAGTACATAAATACACAAAATCACTGTTTGTCATTTTTCAATTTACCCACTATTTGCAGCGTAACGATTTTTTAAATATTTTTTTGTATGCAACTAGGACTTAATTTGAGAATAAATAGTAATACGTTAAGAATAAGTAGTAACATACGTACTATGGGCAACAGCGTCGCTTAACCAGTTTGCAACAAAATTCGTGTGCGCGCGTATCGCCCCTGCACGAACTAAACGTATGTGACAGCGGGCGCGGCGTGCAAGCGATTTTAACCTTAGCAGTGGTTAAGCGACGCTGTTGCCCATGGTACAAACATACATGAACCCTGAAAACAATACACTTTTCTTTTTTAGGCAGTCTTGTTAAAGTATTAGTATTATGCAGGCGGTAATTATGTACATTTTATAGTGTTCTAAGTACATACTTTAAAATTAAAATATCAATACAAAAAACATCTTCCTATCGACATAGTAAATGGAAATGTTTATAACCTTTGACTCGAGGCAAAACCGGCATATGACGGGCTAGCCTCATTTATGCTGCTCGGTCTTCTCCAATCGTATATTTTGAGCCAAGGAAACTAATTTGGCCAATAACTTCGTAATTTATAGAATTATTAATAAATTCAATCAAGTAACAAACTTTAAGACATCAATTTACAACCAACTCACCTCTAACTCCCATTAAGATACTTTAAAACTCGGAGATATTTAGATTTTTGTACGACATATTACACTCAAATGGAGAGTGAAAAAATGGACCTTGATTAAAATACCCTTTATAAATATTTACAAGCCTCGTAGCAACATCTATTATAGAGATGTAGAACTGTTATATAAAATATTCCAATATTAAACAATAGTTTATGTGACTAATGACTAGATTGCGCTACTATGCTATAAAACCCGATTGGTTTTAGATGGACTGTTTGGTCTTGCCCTCTAGGTGGTCTTCCCCACACAACCCGCATTGACCTTATCAGGAATTTATTGTCTATTTTACCACTGCAGCTAGTACTGCGATGTTCTGCGATATTTTTATTCTCTGTTCCACACCACCTCAGATAGAGAAACTAGGCGTAATTTTTTTCTGTGGTATTCCCAGTAGGCCTTTGTTCATAGTTGGATTGATTTGAAGCCCCCATCAAATCCCCATTTACTAATCAGGGTCATTTTCATAAGTTTACCATCAGTTGTAGTTGACTGATTTTTTTTTTTACTGTAATATCTGTAATGAGTGTAAAAATGATTTGTAAACTGAGTATATAATAATACGTAGAATTCAAAAACATGCATTCAAATACTTAGTCCAAGTTTCGTAATCCTAGCCCACTGTGTGGCGGGCCGGCAACAGGGCCGGCAACTTATTTGTCGCCGTGCGCGCACTTGCACTTAAACCTATTAGTAGGTATGAACCTCTATACAAAAAAAAGTTGGGAGTTACAAGTCGTGATAAAGTTTGGCCACATGATAGAAACTGATCTGTAGGCTGTTTCTAACTAATATTGAGCTGGGCCAAACTATCCTTACATACAGTTCCATACGGCGGCGGGTTGAATAGCGCACTTTTCCCGGCTCCATTCTAAAAACTATAACAATTCAGGTTTAACTAATAGGTCAAATGTGGTATCATTTTCGGATAAATCAATAACGTAGAATTTATTTCTGGTATAAAAAAATGCAATTTACTGCGCAGTTTCTGAAAATTTACATAATAACCAACATTTTTAAACTTTTTTATTTTATTTTAGGTATTGGCATTTGTTTTAGTATTTTCAAAAAAACTACCTTAAAGAAGCGTTTTTCAGGTTAATTTGTTATATGCTTTTATTATGCTAACTATATTTTACACAATATGCGCCTAACCCAAGTAGTTGAGGTCCATTGTTTGCGGAGACACAGCTAGTCAAAAATATGCATTTTTTCACGAAATAAAACGGGTTTCCGTTTCGTTCAGAATCATTTCTCAGTTTTTTTGTTTATATTTCTGTAAATTTAATTAAATTTTCTACAATTTGAGCCTAACTTAGTTAAGGTTTACTGGTTGCAAAGATACAGCTAGTCAAAGATATGATTTTTTCAATTAATTTCAATAAAAAGCCCATTTTTAACCAGCTATGTCTCTGCAACCAATAAACCTAGACTACTCAAATTAAACTCAAGTTGTAGAAAATTTAATAAACTTTACAGAAATGTAAACAAAAAACCTGAAAAATGTTTCTGAACGAAACTGAAACCTTTTTTATTTCGTGAAAAAATGCATATTTTTGACTAGCTGTATGTCCGCAAACAATGGACTTAAACTACTTGGGTTAGGCTCAAATTGTATAAAATATAGTTAGCATAACAAAAGCATACAACAAATTAACCTGAAAAACGCTTCTTTAAAGTAGTTTTTTTGAAAATACTGAAACAAGAGCCAATACCTAAACTAAAAAAATGAAGTCTAAAAATGTTGGTTATTGTGTAATTTTTCAGAAACTGCGCAATAAATTGTTTTTTTATATGTCAGAATTAAGTTCTACGTTATTGATTTATCCGAAAATGATACCACATTTGACCTTTTAGCTAAACCTGAATTGTTATAGTTTTTAGAATGAAGCCGGGAAAAGTGCGCTATTCAACCCGCCGCCGTATGGAACTGTATGTAAGGATAGTTTGGCCCAGCTCAATATTAGTTAGAAACAGCCTACAGATCAGTTTCTATCATGTGGCCAAACTTTATCACGACTTGTAACTCCCAACTTTTTTTAGTATAGAGGTTCATACCTACTATATAGGGAGGGCAACAGTTGCGTCGCCCAGGCCCGCAGACAGAAAAGTCGCCCGGCTGTTGCGTCGCTCGTGTGCGCGCTTTCATATAAACCCGTGGACTTGATGTGAGAGACAAAATAGTTGCGGAGACAAAAGTTGCCCGTGTGCGATAGCGCTAATAATAGAACATTTTAATATTTAGGATGTAAATCCGTTGTATACGTCATTTGAATACATTACCTACTGGCTTTGCAGGAGTTATTTGCGTGACATGACACATGTAGAATTTTAAATAGTATTTAATTAGCTCACCGACTTTCCGACCTTGTGATTTAGAATTACAAATCTAGGATTAAATTTGTTTCAGAAATAATAATTAGTATTATTTATACCAAACGACCGTTTATAAATTCGCGCAAAAAAGAAAAATGTTACAACATGAATGTAAGAAATAGAAGTAGGTATTATAATAATATGTCCGAGAAATAAATTAATCAAAGAAATGCCAGTCAAGTTCAAAAATGCAGTTTGATTGAATTGAACATAGTACAATACAACATTACTCATAATACAGCTAAGAAAATTCATAATTTAAAAATTAGTTTTTTACGTCTGGCAATCCCAGTAAAACGCCGAGTCTCTGGGGATTATAGGACTGATCGTTAAAACAACGGAAGTTAATACTTTAATAAAAAATCCCTTCTCTTTTGTTTCAGGTTTAATCCCGAAGACGACGTGTAAATATAATTAGGTCTATTGAAAAGCAATAATCCAATTATTTAAAGTAGAAACCCCGTAGTCGTAGCGATAAATGCTGACTCTCAATTAATAACAAATCTTCCAACTAGTGGTAAAAATGTGCTGTGCTTAATAGTGTTGGGATGCAAAATGACTTTGGATGTGGATGTGGAAATAATTGATTATAAAGAATCGTGTGACGTTAAAGAAGAAAGTGAAGGAGAAGTGTTTGAGGAAGAATGTTAAAGAGAAGATGCCGCAGCGGGGAGGGTCGTCGAGTCTGATGCGACCGTTCGTGGTGTTGGCACTGCCCGGAATGTATTTGCTGTACAAGTATAACCAGTACCGACAGCAGCAGATGGAGACCGCGCGGCGCCGCGTCACCGAACGAGAGCTTATGCATCTCAACACCAAAATAGTGAGTACATACTCGTATATACCGAATAACTTAGTCAATTATCGTAATTAAAAGAGCTTATGCATCTCAACACCAAAATAGTGAGTACATACTCGTATATACCGAATCACAATAGAGCTTAATATTATTATGCAAAATTTACTACTATCAGACATCGGTTTGCGAACCATTATTCGAACTAACAATAACGAATTCCAGCCAACATACAAGAAACGCCAATTCTTTTTAAATATGCCGTCAACACTAATGAACAAAAATAATTTTATCATACTTCTTCAGCACCAGCGTGATCCAAGGAGGCTGGAGAATGCCTAAAATAATTCAATGAAACTGATTCATAAAACTCCCTTGACTAGTAGCTAGAATCATCTATTATTTATAATATTTACTGCCATCGCTTATCCAGTGATCGTATTACTAGAGATTTCGCGTAAAACATTAATTTAGCGAACGGTATTTCCTCTTCTGTTATTAATTTCGTGTTAAGTCCTTCCGTGGCGTGTGGCGCACCCTCTGCCGAACGTTGAAGGTCAAAGGTATTAGGAAAAACCATCAATCTCACCGTGAAAACATTTTTCACACAGCTCATGTCATTAGAACAGCGATCTATAAACGATTCTTGCTTTCTACGTCTTTATTAACCCTCTTTTAACTGTTCTGGAATAAAATTTGGTGTTTGATTTATGAAGATTAACTGGCGAGTTGCCTTTAAGCCTTATCATCAGATCGCGAAACAAAATTCTTCAGCTCTTATCTTCTGTCTAGTGTTGTTCAACATTATAATCAATCGCTCAAGTAAAAGACTCATTAACATAAATAACCACCTGACGAATCACCAAGAGCCCATTAGGTATTGCAATTATTATAAAAATGAGTCGCGGTAGTAGACCGAAATAAGGTCTACAGTACAGCACCACCTTTCTTCACCACTGTATACCGGTTAGACATGGTTGATCAAATTCCTTCAAAGAATAATAAAATTTAAATATATACTTGAATCTTACTATAAACAAAATAGCAAACCAAAATTGTCAACTTTCAAATTGTATTGATCTTTTTTTCTCAAAAAGTTTTCGCTTTCGGATTGCAATATTTGAGTGCCAAATAATATACTAAAAAAAATACGACTCGCACCGCACCAACCCCCTACTCAAATGGCCAACTTTCTATTCGTTTGAACGCTACGCTTACTTTTAAAGCTTAAATATGAGCAATAGATGACTAAATCACATGTCGCAAACTTAAAGACTTCGATGTATTGTATGGAATTGTCAAGCTTTCGGCACGTAATTTTATAGTTTACTGCCTATTTTTTTTAAGTTTTAATAGTAACAAACACTGCCAAAAACAAACTAAAAAGATAAATAACAAGGTGTCATTGCAGTCCGGGGACCTCTTTAATTGAAAATTGTTCCACAAAATGGTCCCCCGACTGCAATAACACCTTGTTATTTATCTTTTTAGTTTGTTTTTGGCAGGGCAGTCGTGTTTTTAATATTAAAAAAAAAACTAGTATATTATTTGGTATTGTATATTGTATAATTTGGTATTGTATCCTACTAATATTATAAATGTGAAAGTTTGTGGGTTTGGATGTTTGTTCCTCTATCACGCAAAAACTAATCAACAGATTTGGTTGAAATTTGGCACACAGATAGTAGATAGCCTAGATTAAAACATAGAATACTTTTTATTCCGATATTCCCACGGGAACGGGAACCACGCGGGTGAAACCGCGGGCAGCCGCTAGTATTGTATAAAAATAGCATTGTGAATGCAAAAAACTCAATTTTAAAAGAGTGTCGTATTTTACTAACTTTTATATGATCCTTACCATGATAATAAGTCCTAATCCTCGTATACCTACTTGCCTATTCTATCTCAAGGGTTAATTACAACAAAATACTTATCAAGCATACCTAATTAAGCTTAATCCGTGTTATTACAAAAGATTTTTAAACAGACACTCACTTTTTTGACAATATTGTTTGACAGAGACAACATCACATTTAACACGGATTAATTATTTGCAGGATGCTACTGTTTCTTGACATTTAAGTTTATTTTTCATATATTTTAATGATATCTACCGCCCATAGTATTTCAGTCGTAGGCTAGTCCACGGGTGCGCCTGGGGACCACGCGATTCTATCAACATAATTCGCGCGTTCCTATGAGTCACTCGTTCACTGGAAAAGCCACTAGGGGGCGTACGATTAAAGGTCATGCCAGGATTTAGTAGGTGATTGAAAACAAGTGAGGTTTTTCTTGAAAATGCTTATTAGGAATATATTTTTATTGCACTAACTACTTACTCCAAAATAATTGAGAGAAATTGAGCTCTAACTTCAAGCTGCAGTATTCTTTGAAATTAAATTAAATTAAATTAAAATTGTTTATTTCAAGCAAATTAGCCCATATTACAAACAAAACAAAAATAATCATAGAACACAACAAAAGATTCGTCACTTTAATATTTGCTGTTAGGCAACGGTTTTAAGGTTCGGCTTGTTTAATTACAAATGTATTGAAAAATTAATTTTCAAACACGCTTATTCTATCGACACTGTGACCTTAGCGAAGACTATGAGCTGATTCAGAGACAACCAATCAAAGGTTAGTGGTGTAGGATATTACCTGCACGAAGAAAGTCAGGCGTTGAGCTACTGAACTATATAACGGAGCCTCAATCTATGGGTTCGTCGACCACCACGCTCCACACGCTATTTCCTGCCCTAGACATCGTGATGGATTGCCTAGAAAACGTTCCGTCGAACTTAACAGTCTGGTGAAAAAGCGGTCAATATCTCTTAATGGCTACAACATTGAGATGTTTCCAAAAACTCTTTTGTAACTCGTTAAAGGTGAAACTCATTATCAATGCCGGAAAAAGCGGTTCCTATTGCGAAATTCAAAAGCATATTCGATGATTTAAAAATAAATAATAGGGAGATCCTTGGGTATCTGCCTACTCCCATCGACTGCTTCTTGTTTAATCTACATAACTTACCATTTAATTTTTTTTTCGTTTGTGCCCGAATTTTATAAAAAATGCTGTTATTATTTTTCAGATGAAGTAAAATGAACTGTAGGAACCCGAAACTTTTTCTAATTGCTTACGTTTGTTTCTTTTGTTCATTTGTTCACCCCAGCTACGAGTACTTTGCTATAACAAAGAATCTCTGAAAAGTCCAACAATGGTTGAGTAAATACAAAAGATAATTAAAACTAAAATGATAATTAAGTTAGATAGACCGATAAAAATATAAAAAAGGGTTTTCATTTTCATCCGTTTAAACTCTAACTCTAACGCTAACTCACAAGTTTAATAACAACCAATCTATATATATAAAAGGGAAAATCACTCACTGACTCATCACGAAATCTCAGAAACTACAAGTGCTAGAAGTCTCAAATTTAGCATGGGGGTTCCTTTTAAGGTGAAGGTGTTCACTAAGACGGGATTTTGCGAAATTCAATCCCTAAGGGGGTGAAACAGGGTGGCAAAGTTTGTATGGGAGAATGCGATTCCTTGGCCCGATTGACTTGAAATTTGGCATAGACATTTTATCACAAAATTAATTGAACACGTGTTTCGCATTTTTTTGAAATGTATCCCCTAACAGGGTTGAAAAAGGGTAGAAAGCTATTTTTAGGGTGATTGATTTCGATATCGGAATCAAAACTTCTTAGTGCATTTGAATGATTAAGAAAAAGAAATGTCAGTTGTCAGGTTGTCACCTCCCCTGAGACTGTAATTATGTCACGCACGAGCTGACATTTCATGTTGTATAAGATTTTATCCTGATTTCACTATTTTACGAAATATTAGTCTACTTATAAAATGTGGAAAAATCTGGCAAATATCAGATATCTAACGTGACAAGGAATGTGGTGTACTGTAAAGTGTTGAAATTGAGAGCCGGATAATAATGCACAACATTAGTTGCACCCAACATAATTTGCAATGCCACGTTATTTTAGCCGGGAACTTTTCAGTCATAAGCAGAAATTCAACAAATATTTTATTATAAGAAGATTATAAGCGTACCAAAGTTTCATCATAATCGGATGTGAATGGTTTAGGAGTGCATAGGAAACAAAATAATAAACAGACATAGATTTTTATTTAAAAAGAAGATACCTACCAAACTATTAAGTAAGTATGAGTATTAAATGTTACATAATATTATTATACTTATTTTGTTATATTACTGCTAAGAAATTTTATTAAGTACCTACCTACCTACCTAATACAAAATCGTGAACAGTACGGCGTCTCGGTTCTGTAACCAAACTCGAACCCCACTTCGAATCTCACTTCACTGCACGGGACGGGAACTTTAAATCATAAATAAGATAATGATAAGATTTTTTTTTCATCACAAAATATTTTAGATAGCTACCTAAAATTTTTGTAATCGGTAAAATTGCTCATAAGTTAGCTTATTTATAATAACTAATTCACGCGAAGTGAAATGATGCGCGTTTGGTTACAGAATCAACAGATTGCGCAGGTAAAACCGCGGGGTGCAGCTATTACCTATATATCACAAAATTGTATGAATGTGAAAGTTTTGATGTTTGGATGTTGTTCATTTTGTTACTCAATCACGTCTGAACGGGTGAACGGATTTAGACGAAATTTGGCACAGGGATAGATTTTAGTCTGGAATACTTAACACAGGCTTCTTTTCATGCCGATCATTGGTTTCCAAGGGAAGACTTACAACGATTACCGACTCCCACGCGGGCGGAGCCACGGGCAAAAGCTAAACATAGTATAAAACAAAGTCGCTTCCCGCCGTCTGTACGTTTCTCTTAAACTATACATAAAAATCGCAATAAAATCGATCTTTAAGTTTGGGAGCTAGGTTGCCTCAGAGTCCTCAGACAGACACACACACTTCAATTATATTTTAACACCCCTTGCGTACGTCGTATATATTATTATGTAGATATCCTATAGTATAATCAAATAACTTCACACTGACACCACATTAGCACAGTTTTACATTAGTAACTACATTGCACTGCAACCCGTGCGAAGCCGGGGCGGGCCGCTAGTAAATGATAAATTGCAATTACAATCAATGTGTTGTATGAAATTGACAAGCATTAATAGTTTGCTGTATATTTCAAGCATTTAAACCGTTAGAATATTTGTCACGTGTCTAGGTGGGCTACCTCTAACTGCTACAACACAAATTGGGTTTAAATATGGCCACATGAGTAAATAAACATATGGCGACAGACACTAGGTGAGACCACATACGTTTATTTACTCAATGTGGTGAGACGGTGCTACTTAGAATAAGCTCTACCATCAACAAGACCAATAAAATTGATGATTGAATCTTTAACCTTTCTCTGGAAGCACAAGATATCAAATGATTAAAACCAATTCATCAACAATGGGGAATGTCCGAAAAAAAAACAAATTGGCTGAATATTTTTTATAGGTAGGAATAAGCTTCCTTAGGAATGGAAAAAAGTTTCAGAATTTTTGGTTGCGTAAAAAAATTTAGAATTATTAAAGTCTCTTCGACTTCACAAATGTATACCAAAGTAACAGCAGAATGAAGACTATACCTTTGCCACCACCTGCCACAACCACACCATGGTATTAAAAAAAAGTTTCAACACAAAACGTCAAAACTTTTTTGATACTTGTTGTGGTTATGGCAGGTGGTGGCAAAGGTATAATCTGCATTCTGCTGTTACTTTCGTACATTTGTGAAGTCGAAGATACTTTAAATTTATATTTTTTTTACGCAACCGAAAATTCTAAAACATTTTTCTATAACTAAGGGAGGTTATTCCTACCTATAAAAAAATATTCAGGCAATTTGATTTTTTTCGTGCATTCCCCATTGTAACGTTATGGGTTATTTTTAAATAAAATCTACATTTTTACTAAATTAAAAAAAATGAAAACAAATAATTTTTTTAATACTTTAATTAATCTAATCTTATTTCTATCTTAAACTAATAACTACAATCAAAATAATAATGCACATTAAACTGCAGATCATACGTATTGTTTATCAAAAACGTTTTACCACTGCGCGAACGGTACCCTAACCTACCTTTGTTTCGCGTATCGACCTGAAGGTAGCGGTTGCGAATCACACAATGCGTGAGCGCAACTAACATCGCGATGCAGTGGTTTGCTGCGTCATTGACACACCGCTTTCTGAGCTCCCGCGTACGACACGAACCTATTTCGTCTTAAAGTCGCCGCGCCCCTTGGAAATCATTTTTTCATAATACTTAGAAAAGAAAGATCACATATTGATCAGAGTGTCGTCACTTTATTTAAAAATAAATTCAGTGCAATCCCCGAAAGGGTAAGTGTTGAACATCATTGTGTAGTAGTTATTAGTTAGTAATTTTAGCTTGTGTTTTAAAATAATTGTTTCATGTAAAATTTAGTGCACGCGAATGATTATACATTCCTTTGTGTAAGAATCTCGGCGTTATCTTTTAAATAGCTTAAACGACCAAATCAAAATTGCTAAATCATTCGCCTTTGTATACCCTCACATTTTAATTTTATTAATTTTACATTTTTATTGAACGTAATTTCATTTTTATAATATAACCATGTTGTATGTAATCAGCATAATGCTTTTCTGCACAATTTAATTAGTTTTATGTATGTAAACTCCGCTCTGATTGCGATAATTGCCACTTCACCTGCTACGTACTTTCTCTTCTCCCAACTTTTCTTGGCTTGGCTTAGGTGAATTGGCTATCGCAATCGGCGGCTGCTAAACGTGAAGCTTATGCAGTTCGATGGGAATTTCAGGGACCCAGGTTCACCCAGGTTGACCCAGTTGACCCCTGCAACTTTGGCCCAACCAACTTTGGCCGACATACTTTGGCCGCTCGGCGGTTTCTTCAGTCGCCATTTGCGACGCGCCTCACACCCTCCGCTGCATCCTTCCACGCCACGTCGGGCCATCTACCACCTCAAGGCCCCCTTAAGATAAGTTGGGACACGCAGAGTAAATACCAGTCGGGCCCTTACACTTACGACCCTATGCTCAAGCCATAAATAAATATTGTGAACGTAAGTTGTGGTTTTGCTCATTCAGTAACCCGCTACGCGACACCATAATAATAATTTTCAGATAATATGTGAAAGGGCCGGCCAGCATTTGCTATATTCTGTTAGATAGAACTTGTCCGTAAGCATTTTCTCATTTTTATTATTAGGTTGTTTTCTCGTTTGGGTGTTTGTTTGTTTCTCCGCAAAGTTTGCGAACGATTTTATACTAGCTTCCCGATGAGCTAGAGACTTGAAACTTTAAACATAGGTCAGAATTGGAAAGCAATGCAATATTATGGTGTCATTGAGCTGATCTGATGATGAAGCCGGAAGAAGGCCACAGGAACTCTATGATGAAACCATTCAACCCCATTGTGTTTGGGCTCAATAGAATCGTCTTGACGACTACTCTAATGGGAGATGAGGTTCAGGGCCTGATGATGAAGCTGAAAGGCCGTGCCATAGGAACTCAATATTGAAACCGTACAACCCCATCAAATTTGGGCTCGTTTGAATCGTCTTGACGAGTTCTTTGCTGGGAAATAGTGTCCGAAAATCCGATGATGGAGCCGGAGGAAGGCCACAGGAACTTTATGATGAAACCATTCAACCGAGTGCTCCGATAGGAGATGGTTTTTTTTTAGTCTTAGCTCGTTAACTGAAAAGCAGAAAATAATAATATAATGAAAAAAAATCTATTTTAAAAACACGTTTTTTAAACTGACTAAATTATTACAAAAAAAATGGACAAAAAACATTAAAACGGGCTTAAAAATTAAAAAATAAATTCTTCTGTAAATATTTATAACCCTACCTACAGAAATTTTAAACCTAAAAACGTGGGGCGCATTTTGTAAAATTTATGATCCATATTGTCTTTAGCATGCGCCCCACGTTTTTAGGTTTAAAATTTTTAGGTTTAAAATTTCTGTAGGTATTTATTTCTGTAGGTAGGGTTATAAATATTTACAGAAGAATTTATTTTTGAAAGAAAGAAAGAAAGAAAATAAATTTATTTTGAAAATCACTCAACGACACGCAACATTACAAACAAAAAAAGAGTAAGAAGAACTAAACACAAACAAGGACATTAACAAACATTGTGCATCGTCGCGTGATGTCAAAACTGTACTCAGCTCAGTATAAGCGGCAGGCTAGGCCTGCTGCACTGATATTCTGCCGAGCACAGTAATGACATCAGGACATTGATTGACAAAAACATTGATTTTTACAAAAAGAAAAACAATCAAAACACTAAATACAAAAAAAAACCTAAAATTATAATTCCCTTGCCTTCCCATTTATGGGAGAATACAGTGCAGTGCAAAGTCTGTGGCTGCTACGTAGTTGTTATTATTTGTATAGTCTGTGTCTGAGGCAGTCTGTGGTCAACAAGCGCAAGCAAGCAAGAACAAACCAGTATTTTAGTGATCTGTGATAAGAAATGACATGACAGATACAGTACAATAAAAAGCAGACTTGTTTTTTTGTGGTAAAAACAATTTTACCTCCACACATAAATTATTATACCGAACTTATAATTTAGAACATGAACAATGGATACGTGTGGACACGTGGTGGACACATCATCGGCCGCCATTGAAAAATAACATTTATGCAACGTGGCAAGCAGAAAACAATAATAACAGAATTATGACACAATACAAACATAAAAATGAGGACAGGACTCACTCAAAAAACAAATAAACAATTATGTCAACTTTATTTTATTTCGCACCTCGAAGTGGTCAAACAAATAAGCCTCCCAAAGCACAGCATGTATCACTGCCGAGTAAGTACCTACTTACTTTTAATAAAGCAGCTGTGTTTCCAGTAAGTGCTCCTTATATGCGTTACTAAAGGCTTTACGCGTTTCCAGTGTGTGAAGAGGGGGTGGCAAGTTGTTCCAGCACTTCGAGGCCGAATATTTAAAAGATCCCCGGAAAGCAGCAGTCCTGTGTGCGGGTGTCAGAATCATGTAAGAAGCTGCTCTGGTCCTTTAAGTATGGTTATCCCTTGCCCACTGGAGTTTACTAAACAGATATTCAGGAGTTTTAGTATGTATAATATCGAATAATAAAGTGGCGAAATGCAGTTCTCTACGTGAGTTCATCTTGAGCAAGCGAGAGTTGTTGAGAAATGGAGTAACATGAGCTCTCGGAGGGACAGAGAAGCAGAAGCGTGCACACGCATTCTGTACACGCTGAAGTAGTTGCTTAGTTCTTGAGAGTAGACAGGGGCCAGAGACTGTATCAGCATAATTAAGTTTTGATAGTACTAAGGAATCGCATAGTCTTACCCTGAGATCCTCCGAGAGAAAAGGACGATACCTGTAGAGGACCTTGAGTCGGTAGAAGCAATTTCGGACTACTTCAAGAGTGTACTTTTCAAAGCGCATGTTCGACTCAAAGATCACTCCTAGGTTTCTAGCTTCATAGACCATCTCAACCGGCTGGTCAGCGATACAGATTTGTGGCCGGTGCTCAAAAATAGAAGAAACTTGTTTGACTGAACCAAGGATCATAAACTTGGTCTTGTTAGGGTTCAACACCAGACTATTTCTGTTTGACCAATTAGACAAATGCAGTAGATCTTCATTTATCCTCCCCACTGCACTAGATGTCTCATTTGGATGGAAACTGAGATACAGCTGGACATCATCAGCATAAAGATGGTACTGACAATGTTTTACACTTTCAGTTATATCAGCAGTGAACAAAATGAAAAGAAGAGGGCCTAGTATTGAACCCTGTGGGACGCCTCTGGACAAGGCCTTGCATTGAGAGTAAGAGACCCCACCATCATTCCCCTTAATCTCCACGATCTGGGAGCGGTTCAAAAGATAACTGTGAAACCATCGAACCGCAGCAGCATCAAAACCATAATATGCAAGCTTTGAAAGGAGTAGCGGGATATCTAAACAATCAAAAGCTCGCGAGTAATCAAGGAGGACGAGAATAGTACCCATTCCCCTATCCTGTGCAGAGAGTATATCATCAACTACATTGAGAAGTGCTGTGGATGTACTGCGTTTCTTCCGAAAGCCTGACTGTGCCAGGGGAAGCAAAGAATTAGATTCTAGGTATTTGATCATTTGCATGCTCACAGCCTTTTCTACAATTTTAGAGAGACAAGGAAGTATGCTAATTGGCCGTAGATCATTGACACTGCCTGGGTTAGATTTTTTAGGTATAGGCTTTATAAGAGCTGTCTTCCAGATGTCAGAGAAATGAGAATCAGTCAGAGATTTATTTACTATAGCTGTAATAGCACTGAGTGAGTTAGGCAGAGTCATAATAATCATATGCAAAGAGATACCATCAATGCCAACTGCATCCGAGTGAAGACTATGAATAATATCAGCAACAGATTTTTCAGAAATTGGGGAAAGAGAAAATGTTGAAGTGCCACGCCTGTGATACTCATAAAATGTCAACTCAGAGATGCTAGTGGAAGAAGTGCCAGGGACATTTAGAAAATGATCATTTATTGTGTCAGGATCAAGACCAGGTATAGATAAAACATTGTTATTTTTTATTACAATGTGTTTCTTAAGATTTTTCCACAGTGTTTTTGGATTATTTATATTTTTATTGATGTCTTGCTGAAAATAACAACTTTTTAGTCCGTTTTAATGTTATTAGTCCAATTCTTTTTAAAGTTTTTTTTTCCATTGCGCTTAGTTTTGTTTGAGTATAATAATACCATGGTATGAGCGTGTTAGTTCTGCTACATACTTCTACGAGGATGCCTGCAATTAGGGTTGCCAGACTCCCGGGATTTCTGGGATTGTCCCGGAATTACGTGCCTTATCCCGGTGTCCAGGAATTACACCTTACTGTCCCGGATTTCAAATACCTACTACTATTTTACGAGTAGGTTACGCTACGTGCATAGCGTAGCGTACAGTGCGTACCGTTTGCTTCACGTTGTTGCTAGAGTCTGTCTAAGAAGTCCATTTACATGGGTAATTTCAAGAGTAATATAAATTAAATTGGAATCATTTGCACCCCCCTATCGTTGTCCCGGAATTGACGCCAACCAATCTGGCAACCCTAACTGCAATACATTTGCGACCACAATCTGGTTTAAAATCTTTAACCCTAATCTCTCTAGCTAGCTATATATAACTAACCTGATACCGAGAGTATTTAAATGTTCAAACCCAGTGAGTTTGCAGTCCCGATATGAGACTGACTCGGCAGGATTCGGTAATTGCCTCTTGTTGCCTCGGTTTAAATAAAACGCGGACCTTTTTAAGGTCAAAGTGTTTTGTCCAATGCAGAGTTTCTCTAGAGAGGAATTACTATAATCCTATCCCATTATATACTTTTAACTCGACATTTATGATTCCGTTCTACGCACTTGATTTTGTTATAGCAGTTATTCGGGAATTTACCGGTTGAAATATTCAAGGATAAACTTAGGCGTAATGTTACTTTAACTTGAACAGGTGTTCCTGTAGGGATTTCTTTAACAGAATGTAAATTAGACGCGAATGCATGGTTAACCGAGACATTATCAAAATTCGAATATTATTTCAGGAAACTTACTTCAGCTTTTTAATCTCGACGTTATCATCATGAACGATGATAAATACATTAAAAAGAAGGACCAGTGTAGCTCAAAAGAAAAATGAGTATCACAACACAACCGACTTGTCACGACACTGATAGTTCATATTTATGATATTTCCTGTATTTCCTATTCGGCTCGCTGATGCGACAATATACTAAAGCGCTCGGCAAATAACGTTTCCGTCCATGTAAGAAATAGGCCAATAGCAGATGAGAGGGTTATAAATAAAGCAGTGTCAAGGCGATACGTTGCCCGCGCTTTCGCTCTCAATCGTTCACTATCACGTTATTTATAGACAAGCAGGTAAAACTCAGATTCATGAATATCTAAAGAAGTGCACGGTTTTGTTTATTTGCGGATAGGGATTTTAGCACTTTCCTTAAGAGACTCAAAGATATCATAAAGATACTTATTGTGTTTTTACTATTGTGCTATAGATTTGTATGTTTATCGTATAAGCTTTGTTGGTCTTTATCAATGTTCTTCCCAATGTGGTGTTTTAATAACTTTTGTTTCCATCAAAACCCTAAGCAAACGACCGGTGTAATAACACAATTTTATAAAAACAATATATTTTTAAACACCTGTTTAAATAAATTAGACACTGTTTAAATGCGATGCTGTCTGCATAGAGTAAGATAAAAAAAATAGGCTGTCTGTTTCAAACAATATAGTTTCAAAAAAGTGACAGCATCACTAACCGTGCGTTCACACAGCGGATCCGTATTTACAGGACCGTTTTTTACGGAACCGTCGCTACTGGATGTGATGTTCACACCGCATTTACAGGAAAGTTTTATCGGATCCGTTGCTATAGATACAGTACACATACGGATCCGATATACTGCATTGTGTGTGAACACGTTCATACAACTACATACGCCATAGCCGAATAAAAATGGATCCGATAAAACGGTCTTGTATAACGGATCGCTATTTGAACGCACGGTAAGTTAAACAGGTGTTTCAAAATCTATAATTTGCTCTAAAATCATCATAGCCATTTGGTTGCGACCTTGCGACTACCTTATCGTCCGTATCGTGTAAGTACAGCTTAGAGCATTTAATTAAATGCTCTAAGAAGTACAGAGTAAATCAACTTCCATTCAGTAAGCCGTGCAGATAGGATAGGTGTATTATCTATGCGTGCAGCAGTGCAATATTTGAACACTGTTTCTCTTAGAGCATTCAACCAAGTTAAATGCTCTAAGCTGTGGTTCCTTTTTAACTCTGGCATAAACTATCCCATAGAAAAAGGTAAAAAAACTCTCCCCTCTATGACACAAGAAAAAACTGTCAAACAAAGAAACAAAAAAGAACCAAAATGAGAAAAATCGTTTCAATGACAAAATCAACACACATCACTCCCCTAAATTTATAAAAAACAAACAAAAAAAACCATGCAAACATTAAATATACTTTCGAAGACCAAATTTTTGTGGTCCAATTTCTTAAACCAGCGGCCTTTGTTTCCTGGTCAAATATGTCTCGTGAGGTTGTACGCGAAGAAGTCAAGTGATGAGTGCAGGAAAGCTATTGCAGATATGCCCCCTGAAGTGGATCCTGACTGCCCCCAACCCTGCGAGAGGAGGCAGAAGAAAAAGAAGGGGATACTGCACAGAATCAAAATGAAGGTTATTGAAGGCGGGACAAACTTTGGCAGTTAGTTAATTATCTTAATTAAAAGGTCCAAGCTTCCTTAGTCAATTATCTTAATTAAAATGTCCTCGAATCATCGTTTTGTTTAAAAATAGCTTTTGTTCCCAGTTTTTCATGAGAAGTCCTTTCATGAGTCCGAGAAAAGATATGTTTCTCAAAAAATAATCACGATATTGACATCAGCCGTTTTTAATATCCCCTCTGCTGAGGCACAGGCCTTCCTTATAGGTGGGTAAGGATGATGGGCCATAACTCACCACGCGGGCCCAAGTCGGATTGGTGGGTGTTAACGGCTGCAAATACAGCCGGGACCAACGGCTTAACGTTGCCTTCCGAAGCACGGAGGAAACTCGAGATAATTAATTTTTTTTCACCTATACCGACCCTTGCGACGAACCTCCGCAACCCAGGGCCAGGCGCTGAACCACTGCGTCACCGAGCTCCTCAACCACGAAATTACATGTTCATAATTCATAACAGCACCATTTCGCCGCGTGGAATGCCGCAAGAAACCCTGTGTCGAGGAGATACCTGAGGAACCAAAGGCTCTTCCGGAACCAGAAAAGAAACTTCCTGCAGTGCCGGCGCCTCGCCCGGGGGTGCAGGTATCGATACTTGGCGCCGACACTGCGATAGGACAGTACGCGGCCTTGTTGCTCAAGCAGTGCCCGTGCATCACAAAGTGAGTTTGAATTTATACCAACATTTTAAAAATGGGCGGAACTAAATGCGGCAAGTGCAAGATTGACTATGTGGTTAGGGAAGATCTGGCCCCTATTTCACCAAATTGACATTGGTCAGTGACATATGTCAGCAATTTTTACATTTTCCCTATAGGTAAGTCCTCTGTTTTACTAGGGGATAATTTTTACAAGACGACAATTGTCACGCAAACTTGACTCAGCTCTAATCTCATGCCAAGAATTACTGACAAATCTACAATATGTCGACTTGTAAAAAATATCCCTGTTTCACAACATACTTGTCCCTTAAAAGTAACTATAATTGTAAAATTAACCGACATAATGTCACTGAAAAATATCGACTTGGTGAAATAGGGCCCTGTCTGTACCCCTATTTTTTACCCAACAGTGAGCGTCTTCTGGCTAAAATGATGATGGTGAAATCTCTCTCCATTTTAACATTTTTTTAATTTCATACAAATAGATTTTTAGAATTTATGGAAATAGGTAGTTCTAATGTATTTTTTTTTCAATAACCTAATTTAAAATGAAGACACTAAGAAAATTTGGCTGTCTCAGTTTCAGTTAGATAATGTTATCAGAATAAAAGTTGGGTAAATTTACTCTGTTGAAAAGTTACTCCAAAAACCGATGGATCACAGTGTGCCTAATCAAATTATGTGTTACGTTATTAGCATTTCATAGGATAAACAATATTAACCTATTTGCGCTTTCAACCCACAATAAATCACTCTTGTAAGCCCTGCCAACGCAAAACCCGGCGTTTGCTTCTCTGGCATAATCCAGCCTTCCGAATTTCAGATGTTGTTCTTATCGAAAAATTTAGAACAGGTATGAATTATTTACAAAAGGCGGCGGCAACCAAAAGAATTTGTATTTTCATCGTTTATTATGAGCTGTACCTCAGAATATACAAATAATGCTGTACTCTATGCACGTTTTTACATAAACATTTGCCTGTTTTTGGAACATCTAGTTCTGGCAAGTTCTGCTGGAAGCAAAACTTGGTATTTTAAAAAGCAAGCAGCTCAACACAAAAGGCTGCAACTATAATGCTTAAGTGGCGTCGTTTTTGCAAAAACAAATATCTTTGATATAACTTACTTACTACAAATTGTATGAGTATTTCTTTTCTGCTTTCGAATGTTACAGAAAAATCCATTGCCCTGGTTGTATGTCAAGGACTATAAGGCTCATATACTTCAATCGTCCGGAGCAAATTCCCTTGGGCAGCTGTCGGACCTTTGAAGTTGGCAAAACTTATGTAGTACCTACTTATTTATGTTGTTACACGAATCAAAATAAATCGAGTTATTTCAGTTTTTTTACTGTTTTTAACAGCGTGATGCTATTTAACGTAGACTGTTGAAACTTTAACATTAGACAGCAAAACGCTAGACGCTAATAATCTTATCAATAAAATTATAAAATCTTCAGATTCTTCAGCAATAAATATTTAGTCAGAATACTGATTATTCTGTTATACCTATTGTGTCATGTGTTGTGTCAGTGAATTTAATGAGAACATTTAAGTAAAGGAGACATACGTGGCATAAAGTGTCTACTAGCTAGTACTAGTACTTTAACTTACTTTAAATTTAGGCGTTCATACAAACTGTGTCCTTATTTTTCGCACGCATAAGCAGGATAGATAGGTCTAAAAAGTCAGTTCAGTACATTTTTGAAATATCTTTAGATGCGCTGTTTCTATGGAAAATTTAAAATCGGTTTTATTTAGCTGTAACACTATTTATCGTAAATGTTTTCAATTAACTTGTCAGACCAATGTATTCTACTTATGATGTATAAAGTTTTATTATAAGTGTACGTGTGTATGAAGTTTTATTAAAGTCAATTCATTCATTTCGAAAAATAAGTACTTGAAAGTTTGTATGAAATGCCGTATTTTGTCAACTCTCTTAAACTGACGAGTTTTTCACAACCATTCTTCTTGTGAACATTTTTAAGGAAAATAAGGAATTTAACATTATTTAAATTGGAATACAGCACTTATTTTAACATAAATTAAGTTGTATTTCATCCATATCGTTTGGTGTGAAAAAGATCTAATTCTATCGTCTCCAAAGTCCTAAGGGACAGTCGTCCTACTTCATGCCACAACATAACACAACACGAGTACGCCACGCCACGTTTCGGCTCGTTACGGCCTTTCCGCGTGTCCCCTGGGGTACCTACGTAAATTTTGATTTCTTTTGGGTTCGCATTGCTGGATGTCAATTTTGAAATGATTTTACATTATGTTCACTGAACGTCTCGATACCTACACAAACTTGATGTTATTTGGTGTCTTTTACAATCGTGAATTTTTATTGGTTCTATTTTCATACCTTTCCGTTTATTTCCTTCAACTTCAGTCCATGCACACTTTTTTATCAACTTACTTTATGTACTTTTTCCAAAACAAAGGACCTAATCAGTGTCTAAGTTTTTTTGAAGTAAATAGTTAACTTCAACAATGTAATTTTTAATCATCGTATCAAATGTAACCAAAATAACTATACAACGTGTTTCAAAAATACCATGGTCCCTATCATATCAACAATATTCGGTTTTTTCGAAAACGTCCTTGAAGCTTGATTTTAGAAGTTTTAGTTCCAAAATACTGCTTTTCCACTCAACATAACCTCGCGAAGTGTAAAAACTTTTTTGCACGCGATTTTAGTGTAAAACCTCCATTCATTCATTTGCGGGACGTAATGGCATACCGCATTCGGAAAGCACACATCAAAGTTTTAGTGGTGCCTTCATAGTGCCTTATGTGTCATTATGTGCATCTTTCAGCACCTATAAAGGCAAGATTTTACGAGCTCCGTGACGGCGGCCCGGTTGTTTATCACGGCACTTTTATTGCCCCGAAACAGTGAAATTCACAGTCCAGACGAGTGTTGGACGAAAATAATTGCCTGCCACTAAATATGTAATATACAACGTAGAAGCACTGAAACTTTCAGAGGAGCTGTATTTTAAACAAATTATTTCTTTAAACTTATCTTTTTTTTTTGTAAAAAGTTGTCTCAGTTCATTAAACATTATCAATCAGTTCAAAATACATCGGTTGAATGCAATTTTATTTTACTTATTTTTATACTTTTAAAATGTTTCCTTAAATATAATTGATGATTGATTCCTCAAAACCATATCTTCATCACCATCATCATCATCATCAACCGCACGACACTTACTGCTGGGTATAGGTCTCCCCCAAGGATCTCCACGACGATCGTTCCTGCGCTGCCCGCATCCAGCAGCCTTCTGCGACCTTCACCAGATCGTCGGTTCACCTTGTGGGGCCTACCCACGGAACGTCGTCCGGTGCGCGGTCGCCATTCCAGAACCTTTCCGCCCCAACGGCTACTTCTCTCTATGTGTCCCACCCACCGCCCATTCATCAATATACATCTACCATGCTACCGGATATATTATTAGTATTATTCCTACCTACTAAATATAAATATCAAGCACGGATTCTCTAACGTTATTCACCTTGATTGAGTGTAGATTTAGGTAGTGCTGATTTTTACCCAATAATTAACTTATTTTTAGTTTTACGCAATTTCCTTTCTGGTGTATCCAATCCAATTTACCAACTTCCTTTCCCAATCCCATTTCAGATTACGTCTGTATGAGGCCACAGATACTAGGAGTTCCGCTTTCAACCGGAACCTCTGCAACGTGGTGCAGGACCTTAAGCACATCGACACCAACTGTCGCGTGGAAGCCTTCAGCTGCGCATGTTTCGAGCTCGAGAGGTGTCTCCAGGTCTTTATTTTTGTTCTAAACTTAGGGGTCATTTTTATCGTTGAACGCGTGATTTTTAAATCAAAATAACCGACATTTTCATAGTGTACTCTATACAAAAAAAAATACACGTGGTTTGGGGGGCGGAGGGGTTATTCTAAAACCTCATCACGTATCGCCAAGAGGAGGGGGGAGGGTATTTAACTAAAAAAATATCACGTGATTAATGGACTACCCCTTAATTGCAATGTAAATCATGCTAGTGTTATTTATTGATAGAAATTAATTAAAAGCATATTATAGGTTTTAATAACACATTTTATAGTTAAATTATAGTTATACCAAACAATCTGATCATGGCTACTGGGCTGATCGCAGATGGAAAAGCAAAAAACCAAATATTTAATTTTCTTCATATTTTAGTTAAGGGATCGTCTTTTAATCTCCTTAGGAAAATTCCTTTCTAATTTTTGGCCAAAACACGGTTAAGTTAAACGTCTATTTATTATTTGCAGCAGGATTTTATATATAAATAATAAAGTACTATATTTAGATTAAATTATATGCATTAGAGAGTTATACGGAAACATTTTCCACTAGTTCTAATAGTTCAGGTTCGAACAACTCGGCGTGGGTGTTAGTATCTGTTATTCGTTCGGTTTCTTCTAATTCCATCTACGATACAGCCAATATTATTATATAAATTTATACAAAGTGTTACAAAACAGTCCCTAATGCCGGATATGGTAGATAGGGACCATCAAACTGAACAACTTTTACTATGGGACCAACTCTAAAACCGCGAAAAAAAATCAGCTGTTTTATATATTTTAATATTTTCGTCACTAACTTTTGTATGAAACAGCTGATTTTTTTAACGATTTCTGAGTTGGTCTAGTAAAAGTTGTTCAGTTTGATGGTTTCCATCTACCATATTCGGCATGAGGGGTATTTTTATAACACGTTGTATAGTTAAGTTTCCTTGTTCATATCATTTTCGTTATCCTTTTCTAGATAGCCTTACTAATATCCTTACTAATATTATAAATGCGAAAGTCCGTTTGTTTGTTTGTTTGTTACGCCTTCACGTCTTAACTACTCAACCGATCATCATGAAATTTTGCATACACGTTGTCAAGGGTACAGGGAAGGACATAGGGTACCTTTCATCCAGAAAAATGCACAGTTCCCAAGGGATACCAAAAAATTGTCCACGCAGACGAAGTCGCGGGCGGCCGCTAGTAATATTATAAATGCGAAAGTCCGTTTGTTTGTTTGTTACGCCTTCACGTCTCAACTACTGAACCGATCATCATGAAATTTTGCATACACGTTGTCAGGGGTACAGAGAAGGACATAGGGTACCTTTCATCCCGAAAAAAATATTGTTCCCGAAGGATAGGAAAAAAACCTTTCCACGCAGACGAAGTCGCGGGCGGCCGCTAGTAAAAATATAATAGATACCTTTACTTACCTACGTTACCTTATTGTTTTTGCATTAATTTTCTTTATTGAAACAAGCATAAACATTTACATCAACAGTGTCCTGCAAAACTGTTTGCACAGTTTGACTGCGGGATCATAATGAGTCTCTATTATGATACATTATTATTGTAATTACATACTTTATAATAGGTCTTTACCTATGAAATTGCCGATTTGTATGGAGATTTTTCAAGAAGTTGCATTTTTCATAATAGCATTTTCTTTGTTCATTTAACAACCATGAACACTCATGTAACAAAACTTTTATGTACTAATGTTTGAACACTATGCTAACTTATTTCCATTTAAGATAAGCGAAAAAATAAGTTTTGGTTAAGTTACAACCCCTTCGGTCACCCTTTTTTTTGCTCACAAAAAAAGAGTCACTTTCAAGATCTTTTTTTAATGTCACGAAAGCTAAAATATGGACTTTATTTTTACTGATAGTTAACTATAATGATCATAATTCGTTGTAATATTCACGATTTTGTTAAAATTTTAAATTATAGAAGTTATTATTTTCTCTGTATGTGACAAAATATCGGCAATTTCATAGGTAAAGACCTAATATATATAGATAACAATGGCATGTGTAAGTATAAACAATTTTTTAATAAATTTAAATGAGTTAGCTATATTATTCTGGATCAGCTGCTTAAGTAATACTGCCTCATCGATTTCTTAAACTTATTTTTATTTTTTTCCTGTCGTATATCCTCTGGCAGACCGTTTAAAAAATATCGTAGGTATGGTAGTATATTCAACTGCGTCTTGCTTGGTTCCTTTTAGAATCAGATTCTCAGTAGTGGATTTCCTTGAAATACTGGGTCATTTTGAACATACCATCCAAATTTTGAGGATGTGTTCAGTCCATGAAACTGAACAACTTTCTTTAAGGAACATATAGTCAAATATGTAAAATAAAAATCGACTTTCCATACAAATCAAAGAGATCACGCGATCAATTTAGTATGGGATTACCAAAATTTTATGGCGAAATTCGACACATGTTTTTTACCGAAAATTGTTTAGTTTCATGGACTAGACTCATCCTTAAAATTTGGATGGTAAGTTCAAAATGACCCGATATCTTGCAAAATATCTTGCCGAAATAACAAGAACTTTTCAATGGCAAACTTGTCTTCGGATTTCATTTCAAAGTTATAACAGTTATAACTTCGATAACTGGAGTAGCTCGTACAGTTCAGCCTTTGACATCTCCCAATATTATAGGAATAAAACTAAATATTAAGTTTAGTCTGTAGAACACACCTTTCATTTACGATTGTCGAAATATTGTTGCGTCAGCTATAGTTTCGAAAAAAGACAGATTATCTCTATTAAAATGTTCTCGTTTACTTTTTGGATCAAATATTAGATACTGTCGTTTCCATTGTATTGTTGTAAGTTTCTTATCAATAATCATATTTCTATCGTAACAAGTAGCGCAATTGTCTATGAAATATTTATCCTTTTTTCGATATAAAATTCGGATAGGAGTTTAAAAAACAAATACCTAAAAATACTTTTGATCAGTCTTTCACCAATCCCTTTTTATTATTTTGTTTCGTGGCCCACATGTCATGCGATGGGGCTACGTGGATGGGGTGAGGGGTATCACGTGCTTGCCTATCAGGTAGCTTTTCAATCAATAGCTTTTGCCCTCGAACCGCAAAAATATGTCATAACAGTTCTGCTTTCAATGAGAAATGAAAGAAAGGCGTCTATTCCATCGTCGGTCTGCTATAATTAGCTTGGGGCTAAAGATCTAGTTATATTATCGATTGCAACTTACATTGTCATTGGAAATTAAATATTGATTACCGATTGCACTACAGAGTTCATCACCTTATTTTCGGCCTTCAGCACTTAACACACGTTGTATGAAACGCCTAAATGATTGATGAACGTGAACGAAAGCGATTACATAAACGTTACGTAACTGGGATACTCTACACAATAAAACGTAGATTTTGCAAGCAAATTGGATTTCAGGCTGCTTAAAAGCTGTGTAACGTGATGGAAACAATTTGTTAATTACGCTTGTTAAGTGCGAGTTCTTCCCATTGTGTCAATGATCGGAATCATTATGACATTCGAATTGTTGTCGACATTTTGTCACGTCTCAAATAATTAGATCTCCAAATTGGAGGCAGCAATTGGCTTTGGTTAAAAAATAAAAGGTATTTTTTTTATATTTTTTTACTACAGATTAGGCCAATTTAAGAAACTAATTTGAATATTTTAACATTTGGTCCCGTATTTATTTTTTTATAAATATATTTGTCGAGTGGATATGGTCAACCGGAATGACGTCATTAGTGGCATGAAAGTTTAAGAAGGAAAACCTTTACCATCTACTTATAGAAAAAGAACGGCCAAGTGTCATTACCTGTCATAATGACTTTATGGTTGTTTGTTAACAAAAGTTATAGTTAATGTTTCTTCTATTTTATTCATTTAATCCAGTTGTGACGGTTCTAACCTACCTTCTTAATTTGCCGCAATAATTTTTGAGGTGGTAAAATTATAATAAAAATGCTTACCAGTGGAAACTCTGCTGAAAAACTTTGTAAAAACTGACACGCCCAATTTACCCAAATTGCGAAATGTATTGTATGTATTGTGTCTATTTTGGATGTAGGCTACATGGATGAAATTGTAGCGATTGCTTGTGGACTGATAAATTTGCAGGATAACATAATAAACATTGTGAAAATAAGTGCATACTTTATTTCTATTTACAAACATTTAATAGTAGGGATGTGGAAAAAATTACGAGATAAGTTCATCGATATTTTTCGGGCGATATTAAATACTCTGATATATCGATAGATGTTTTTACAATAATTTTTCCAAAACGAATACATATATAAAATTACGTATGGATTTTAATAGTCGACACTATTTTGTCACTGGAGCATTTTGATTTTTTCCATCATTTGAGTCTTAAAAATCATCGTAAAATTAGTCAAATCGAGCCAAAATTTCGCGTAGGGGTTTATTTTGCTATTTTTTATGTTTTACAATACCTTAAAATTAGAATCCATTACTTAGTCATCATCCCGTTTCATCCCATTTTTTTCTGAGAAATATTACCTTTATCGATATTTTTTCACTTCCACCTTCCACCATCCCTAATGCCAAGTTCATTGTCAAAATTGTCTTTGCCCTTTTTTCTTTTTTTTTATTATGGCTGGGGGATCTGTATGTGATGACGTCATATGAAGGTCATTTGAAGGTTAAAGCTTTTTATTGAATATTATAAATATCTTTAAAAATATAGACTTATTTTTAAATTTAATTAGTAGACACTGTACCGAAAGCTTATTCCTCGAAATGGTTTTGAGATTTCCAGTCATGTTCAAAAAGTTATCAAAGCCAATTGTAAAGAAAGTAATGATGAATGTTAGAAAAAATTGTTGGATAAGTGTGTAAGTATTTTCTCATTTTATTTCAGTTTTCATCCCCTAACCTTTTACCGTAAACTTTTCAATGTTTATCTCTACATACGAGTAGCTTACTTACGAGTACCAAGACATATGAGACCAATTTTTTGTGTGTTATTTCTATAGTTTTGTAAAGAGCTCTGACAGGTTGAATGCCGCTGCGGGAGTGGCTATCCGTTTAGTTCCATTGTATAAGTTTTAGCTTTCATAGTTATTAAATGAGTTTTTGCACTCCATTGAACGTCGATTTTGATTCATTAAACGTATTGTTGATTTAGGTTATTAAAATTAGTTCTATATGTATACTTAGAAATATCTACATGTTTTCTATTGGTGAGGACCTGTGTTATATTAGCTTTTAAGTGTTATTTAAATTTAGCTTTTGGTCTTCCGAATAATAAAAATAAAATAAATAAATCTAAGATATTACCGAACTATAGGTATAAAGTTTTTACCGAGCTTAAATATAAATCAGAACAATAAAAGCAAAGATTCGTATTGTAACGTAGGTTTTGATTCTCCAAAGTACCAAAACAAAATAAACGAAGTTTTCAATAGAACTAAGTTTATCAAAAAATTAAATTAAAATCCATAATGATATTGATATGACAAATGTTATTATAGAAAGCAATCCTAATTTTAACATGACTTTTGATTTCCTTCATCAGAACAGCGACATAGTACTGATGCTAGAGAGCGCGTACATCAACTTTGACATGCCCATAGACAAGAGGTTCCAGTACCAAGCACCCATAGTGAAGAAATACACAGACGCAATAGCTGCGGAGTGCCCCAAGGCGTTCCTCATAATCTGTGCCTCTCCTATCGATTGCATGGTTCCCCTGGTAGCTGAGGTAATCATTTATTCATTTTTACAGTCAGTCATGAGAAAAGCATTACATTTAATTAGTGTAATATAAACAGGTAGGTATCAAAATCTATCTTCTTAACTTTTTTAACATTTAAAATACAGTAAACCTACATGTTTACCCCATTGAAGTTTAGGTCTTGAATAATTAAAATGGTTTGCTCAACATCTTTTCAGTGCTTAATGTTTGATGCCAGGAAGACGTTCTAATAGCTAGGGAAATATTTAATCGAGAGTAGCGACCGTTTATGAGTTTGTTAATGTTTGATTGATGGTAAATACTTATGATATCACTCGGGTGGTAAATAGGTTTCTGATTGGTGACTTTTCTGTTGGTAAACGGGTTTATTGGCCGTAACTAATATACTTAGGGGCCAATCGTGCTAATTCTAAACGATAATACCACAACCGTTACATTCACTGAAAAAAATGTTTTGTATACAGTTACAAAAACTTTGGTTACTACTTACACAAAAAAAGTGACTTGCAAACTATGTTTTACTAGCTACAAAACAGAGTTTTGCTGTTTGAGTTGAGGTACTAGTTGCTAAAGTTATTTTGTTGCAATTAAATCAACGGGCTACTAAACACTTTGTCAACGGATTACTTTTTTTATTGTTACTGATATGTGAACAGTGTGGTTGTTATTAAGATATCTTGGTGTGTTAGTAGTTACCAAACTGTTTAGTAATAAGTAACAAAATTAGTTGAGTAATCGTAGGGAAACCGTTCAGTAATAAATAAGAAACCCAGTTGAGTAATGGTATGGTTCATGAAATCTAGCTTATAGCATTGAAATACTTATTTTAAGTAATAGATATAATTTGCAAGCTAAAATGTAAATATATATACCAGTATTGTTTCTGTTTGTGGAAAAACCAACTCACACATCAGTAGTATATTTACATTTTAGCAACAAACTACATCTGTTACAAAAAAATAAGTACCTATAAATGCTACAAGCTAGATTTTATGAACCATACCATTTCTCAACTAGGTTTGTTACTTATTACTTGATTAATAATATTGGCTAATAATACTGATTCAAAATAAAATAATACATTACTTTTGCACTTATTTATTTTTTCTCTCACATAGGTCATAGGAATCGAAATAGCAAAATTAAAAATACAAACATATGAAACTTACAAAGATGAAACTATGATAAACATAGCTTTTACTATGAGACCATTTTTTGATTTTGTCTAACATTCGCAGTGGTCACCGAAGGGGAATGGCCATAAAAGCAGCTACGTCCATTACCTCGTCGCTAGCTGTAAGCAAACATAAGTACTTATTAGTTATACAGGATCTTCAGCACATAGTAATGATAAGGATGTCCAAGTAAGGATGTTACTGACGAAGTATTTGATAATATTTACCATGATCAGTGTCTTTCATAATGTCTTTCAACGTTGTAAGTATCATTATAGCATTACATTTTTGGCTATCTCTATTTTGGTCGTAATCCGATTTTGTAGTCTTTTAATAGCTGTAAGAAAAATCAACAGATTAATATTTACAAACAACTCGACATCAAAATCATCGAAGAGAGTTCCTCATCAATGGACCAGTCCACTCCTTTTCAAGCAGAAAAAATCATCGCGTGCATGATGCAACCACCATAGAACTACCTATTGCCTACTTGCATAAAAATGAAATTACCGACTTTCAGCGTACATACCTTTTAATTTCGGAGTGTACCTCTCTAGGCCCCAAGACTTTAAATAATCTTCCATGATATCAGGCTCTGCCGGCTTTGTGCCTGTGCCTGACCCTGCCGCCTCCGCGAAGTCGCCCATGTTCAGAAATATTCGGCCAGGCACTATACGAATATTTTTTTTTACGAAAACCATAAGGCTCCTGTTGCGTAGAAACACTATTGGGTAAAACTAAACTAATGACGAGGTACTTCTTGTTCCTGGCACCAAATAAACACACTGATCACGATGAAACACGTGCCGGTGACCGTGACGCCACTCGCTCGACGAACAGGTATCAACTTGAGCAAAGTTTGATTGATATTTTTGAAATTGTTACTTTGTTTGTAATTAAAGTTTGACTATATTAATGCAACATTTAGTACGGTTGTTATTAGTCAAATAAATAGGGTATCATCTGTAAAACTTTTGTAGATAATAAATAAGGTATATGTTACTAACAAATTTATTAAGCGTTCTAATGCCTACAAAGGTTTGGTAATTTCTTAAATGTGCACGTTTTGTAAAATATGATCAAAGGCTTTCATAAATAGTAAACAATTAGTTATGTTATGTATTAGAAAATGGTTTTGTTGCTATGGAAAAACTAATTGGTCTACGATGTTTCAGTAACTAGTAACCAAACGTTTTGTAACTTATTAACATAATAAATTAAACCAACTACCTTTGGGAACACACATACAAACTAGTTTTGTTTATTTAGTTAAAGTTTATTTATTGACAACTAAAGTTTGCTTAAAATTAAAGCAACAAAACTACTTTGGTTGATTATTTTTTTCAGTGTTGTCATTTAGGTTATAGTTATCTAAAAAGCTTCGATTTAGCTTTAGAATTCTCATTTAATTAAATTGACCAAGATTGGTGTCATGGCTCTCTAGGCAAAGCTTTCAACAATTTTAACAAAGCAACAAATTTAAAGCTAGTGTTTTTCTGTAAACGAAACAAAAACAGTAACGATTAAGTTTTGATTTTATCGTTGAAAATTTCTATGATTGGACCTCTGGTTAGTTCAGAAAAGAAGGAAATATGTCTTATTATAGTAGGATCATTTTTACTCGAGTATTTCACTTCGCAGATTGTCTTACCGAAAAACACGCGGTCCTCAAAGCATAAGTAAATAATTCCCAAGTTTCATCTTTTGTTATGATGAAAACAATATTATAAATCTGAACGAGGATTGCATTGCACGCTCTGGGTCGTAATAGTGGTCTGCAGAGACGGTCTCGCCATGTCGCGATAAATATTGTACGTCTCCTGCGGGAAAAGCTCCCGATCCCGCCGAAATTACATTATTTCGTCGACGAGGGCCGTTTGGGCAAACTTCGCGATTTGTCAGAGGCAACGATTCGATGCCTCCGTGACTTGCCGTTTAGTTTTTGAGAACTGCTAAGCCACTAATCTGGAGTGGTAACCTATCTGCGGGATTCGGTTGTTTTCGAGTTGTAAGTAAATAAAGTACTAAGTACAAAAGGACTTTCAGGACTGCTAAATCTGCGGAATATCTTGGGCTATTTTAAGAGATTTTTGGTTCATGTTTGTATGTTTATTGTGTACCTCTCACCGGAAAGGCCTTTATACAAACTGGTAGTTTTTAATAACTCCAGGAAGCAATACCTCTTGTCTTTTGTAAAGCAAGGATCTCGACTCTTTTTATTATTACTTAAAAATGGTTCTTATTAATCGAAGTTACCTCGGATTTTGTCCTTTTGCAAAACTGGACTATTTAAAGGTTTATTATACAACATGTATGCTTATTTTTTACGTAAGCTGCTGTATTTATAGACTGCAGCTCTTTTAGGCACTGTAGTTGCGGTTTATTTTGAACTTTGGTAACATTACTACTACAAGGAAATAAATGCCAAAATATGTCTAATAAACAAAAAACCTTTCTACCGTTATGAACCCTTATATCTGAATCAGAATTTAATACATTCTTATTCCACAAAGGTCAGACGGTGAGGTCCAATGTTCTTAGCTTGCTCTGCAAATAACATCGATCTTCTAGTCGAAAAACATCGCAAACATAAAAGAGACCGAAGTAATAACATTTTTTTTTTCATCTATAGGATTCTGATGACAACACAAGACGAGAGTTTGGTGTCTATTTATCCATCCTCGTAATTTGGACGGTCAACTTTGTTGGCGCAACGAGTCATAAAAACGCGTCACCCCCTTACCAAGGGTAATAGATTCGAGAAAAACAACAATTTGCGTTTGTAAACAACTGCTTTAGGCACTGGTTTTGAGTGGTCAGGCGAGACGTGGTTTACATGCATAGATTAGATAATAATATAGGCATTCGTTTTAAGGAACGACTGTAATGAAATAAAAACAGAGGCAAGTTAATACTATAAAATGAATGAGTTATCTAAGGACTGTTTATTTTTTTCTTTTAATCTCAAAAGAAGGGCAACTTAGGCAAAGGCTACTAATTTTAGATTCGCTACTTTAAAAAAAATTCGACTTAATAGTTTTAACAAAGAGAAAGCTCAGATTGGCGTTATCAAATAACGCCCATCGCCAATGTCTTATTCCGAAACTCTTGAAAATAGAATTAAACGTGATACCGTTTACCGTTAATCATGTAAACACGTATACACGTATACATATGTACGGCCAAATGTCATCGCATTGACCTTTGTTTTTGTTTCAATCTACCCTGGTGACGCAACCAGGCCTTTCGGCGAACAACTTTTGTAGCCTTTCTTCGGAGTTTGTGGCGCGGTTGATATTTAGGACAAGTACGTACTTCTTATAAAAACTATGTTCTTATTGGGATCTTCATATAACATTTTTATTGGTGTCCTATATTCTTCATTTTTATGGCTATTTGTTAGTAACACAATTTCATATTAAGTACTTAAGTTTATTTCAGAAAATAATAGAAGACAATTTGATTGATATGATTACCACTTTCTCATTGGTTTTTACAATAACCTATACATATAAGGTTGTATCAAATGATGTGATGACACTGAAAGAGGGAGATAGTGATGCTTAAACTAAACAACTTTCTCCATGGAACATAGGCCGCAAAATGAAAAAAAATCATACTCCCATACAAAATGTATTTGGTCAGCTGACCGAATTACTATGGAAAGGCGAAAAAAAATTCGTTTTTCGACCTGTTCCTTGAAGAATTAATGTTGTTCAGTTTTAGCAATACTATAATCTGTTTTAGTATCAACTATCATAAGCAGAGACTGGACTTGCGGTGGCACGAATAAAATGACGTTTAATAGTGCGTGGACAACTTAATTATCTATTTGTGTAATCTATCGATAAAAAATATAATTACTTAAGTAACGTGAAAACGAGTAAAAATCGAAACTACATTTTTTTGCAAGGCATTACGAACTGAATAAGTAAAAATCATGAATTGTAGAAGAAATAAAATGCACTGCAGTCTTTCTTGATGCAAAGATAGCAAAGTCAAAGTGAGTGAAATACAATGTATTTTTTTTAAAATACATCCTCCTTGTTAAAATACAAAACAATATACAGACGTGATCAAAGAAGTTCTACTTCTAAAATATTTTCAAAACATCGATATGTAAATATTTACGATAATTTGATAATAATCACTAGCAAGTTTGTATTCTTGCTACCGCAAATCCGGCCTTTGATCATAAGCCAAAAAGAGGTGGTGTCATACTTGATGGTAAACAGTAGGTACTTAAGTACAAGTAAAACAACTTTGATTAACAAAAATTCCCACAGACGCTAAAAGAAACCGGCTGGTATGATCCACGTAAAGTACTTGGCTCGCTAGCGGTTCCGGAGATGCGCGCGAGCACTTTGGCTGCGCGTGCGCTGTGCCTTGAGCCGCGGTACACGCGCGTGCCATGTGTGGGGGGCACGGAGGGCGAGGCTTTAGTGCCTCTGTTCTCTAAGGCCGTGGAGTACTATGAGTTTGCTCAGGTAAACTTTAAAACTAACTACAACATCTTATCAAAGAAACTTTATAATACTTCAAAATTATTAAAATACAAGCGCAGTGCTCAATTTTTTGTATTGGGTTTATAGAAACCACATTTTACCACGGCGGCACGTAAAGAATTAATTTTTTCAATAAAGCTTTGAAAATAATGTGTGCTCTTGAAAAGTCAACAATCGGCAAAAGACTATTAACCTCCAAAGTAAAATCCCAAAGAAACCTTACACAAGTGTTAGTAACTCGTAATCCGCCGAATCTGCTCGGCTTTTAACCGAACTTACTTCAATCCTCTTACCGTTTGCCCTCCAGCACAACGCAGAATTGATGACGCATTCCGTCCGAAGCGCTCAAACGGCCGTGACAAGATGTTCCGGTCACTGTCCCAAAGCAGCTGATCTGAGTGAAGCTCACGCTCTCGCTGGTCTCGTCACAAAGGTGGCTTATGCTCTGCTCTGCAAGGATATACCGAGGGTCACCGGCTTCGTCGAAACAGATCCCAGCCAAGTTATTTCCCCTGCCTTGTAATTGCTTTTATTTTATTTAACCTACCTTATATTATAATTCTTTACCAATTTTGCAGGTAGCAAAACGCGTTGGTCACCTTTCCCCTAACTTTTGATTACGAAAAATATTGATAGAATTCAAAGGCTGATCCCAACTTAGTTGAAATAAGCATAAAATACACCAAGCTTTTCCCCTTCAGGTTTATCGCGAATACGGTGGAGCTAGGAGGTGGTGGAATCGCTAAGAACTTAGGTCTACCGAAGATGAACGTACCTGAAACGACCCTTGTCAACCTAGCTTTAAACGATCTGTGTGAGAAGCTAAAAATGACGTTGAACTGGCACCGAACTTATTGCTGTTCCTCTGGCAGACTGGATGCCTGTCAAGTTCAGTTCTTCACTCCAAGATCTAGTGAACGTTTTGACGACTGCGCTTATGCAAACTTAGGATAACTTTTTTTTGTGGCATCGTATTTTTGATGAAATTGTTCTATGTGTAATATAAAAGTTTTGACGTAATTTTTGATATTATTAAAGTCTCTGTCTTTATTTCTACTTTCATTTACAACTTATGATTCTTGCCAAATAATTAAGTAAACGCAGACAGGTTCAAAAGCAGCTTGATGCAGGGGCAGCCAAGTGTATTCATGCTTGTTTTGACTAAGTTATAGTTGTGGAAAAATTATTTTCCCTATGTAAACTAGTTTTGTTCGAATTGCTTTACCACTAGCCCACAAACTTATTATTTCCACTGTTTTCTCATAGCTATCTAGCCATTGACGTTCTTCTGAATGACAAGGGTATATGCCGGAAATTTGACATCCCAATATTGAATGAATATGAGGAATACCTTGTGGAAATGGCTTTCCCTCGATTAGTGAAAAATGTGGATATGGCAAGATGTTGGCACTTGGCATCACTGTACAAAGACATTGAGGACTGCAAAGGGGCAACGATGAAAGACTGGTTCCTCAAGAAAGATCTTCACCATGTGCAGTCTTGTACGCATAATTTGGCTGCGTGAATATTTGTTATGTTTAGTACCCACCATTAGAGGTACTTACGTATTTGTAAACTGATGAAAGTAACGCAAATGAAACGAAAACATGTACATGTTTGGAGTGTGAAATATAAAGAAAATAATAAAAAAAGGGAAAATGCTTTTAAATGAAAATAAATAAGAGAAAATTAATATTACTTTTATTTAAACTTACTTCTAAATATCACAATTTCATTGGCACAAGGATAGCACACTTCGGTTCTGGGTATGTCGATATTCTATACTAATCTGGATTCTTTTTATTTACGCATCTACAGTCTACAGCCTTTGATTAAATCAAAAGTCTACAGCCTATTTTTTGCAAATGGTGGTCTTTCATTTGTTTCAACGTACATTCTCCCGGACATCCTGCAAAAAAAGTTGGTATTTAGAGACACTTGTTGGTATTGTAGAAACGCAGATAGAAAATATGAGTCGATAATGTTTAGCACACAGACATAAATATTTTGTGGTTTAGCAGCAAATCAGCACCATTTGTTGCTTGTGCTGTGGTCATACTGCGTAGTCCTACTAAAAGAACCACGGGCATTTTATTTTGTCCGTTGTTTTATCAGTAGGACCATGGGCAAAGCAACATTGCCAGTAGTTGCGTACGTAGTAGTAGTGGCAATACTACGTAGTGATTTTACATTCTCTTTGATACAACCGTTTAACTACAGGTAATGTTGCTTTGCCCATGGTCCTACTGAAAAAACCATAGACAAAATAAATTACCCATTTTAACATTGAAAATTGTTTCGTTCGCTCCAGTAGGCCCCATTTTCGCTGAAAGTGCGACTCGCCCGTGAAAACCTGAGGTTTAGGGCCACGAGGACGTATGAGGGCTCGAAAGACGCGGAATTTGAAGGGCTTTAAAAAAATGTAATAATTTTTTTGGAAAAGTCAAAAACTTTAAGGAAATTCTACTTGAAAATCGTGTGTTTTCACAGAAAATATCCGATATCTCGAGATCGGGATATGTTCCCACCAGAAACAACGTATGAATCTTTCTGCACTAAAAGCAAACACCTTTACATCTAGCCCGAGCGACGCATACATGTTTCAAAGCGAAGCGATAACAAAAATTTGGCTAGGTGTCATTGGTCCCGCAAAGATCTGTGCCCTAACAGTAAGGACATTAAAATGACTCATGATGATGATGACCCAACCCACAATATACCTAACGGATGTAACAAGACCTTCAACGAGCTGAAGCCGAAGTCCACGTATTCCGCCCATAATCAGGATAAATGTGTCTTTTAGACTAAACCTGGAAAATCCATAGCTACGAAGTTATTGAAGAATTCAAAAAAATATTTTCAATTTTTTTAAGAAATCTTTTTTTATTAATTATTTTCTACTTTTTGTCCAATGAAACATTATCAAAATTTTAAATATTTCGTAACAAACAATGGCTTCAAAACGTCGTCACTCGATGTATCTAATGAGCACGCACATAAACGCTGCCTTTCAACTCGGCCGCAATCAGCTGTGTAGCATACACTCGCAGGCGTGACTGTAGTACGCGTTACAATGCGTGGTAATGTATGCAAAGGTTTTTCAGACCGGTTTTTAAAGATTCCGTACGGAAAAATCCCGCATGTGTGTGGCAGTCCCATAGATTTTCCCTTATTCCATTTTGTATGCAGTTGCTGCGTTCGGTATCACGTATGTACGGAATTCCGTAACGGGATTCCGTCTGTGTGTGGCCAGCCTTAACACCAAAAATCAAAATTGTTTCCCAGCAATAATTTTAAACAGAAATGGTCCTGATGATGGGCAGAATACGTAGACCTCGGCTTCGTTGAAGGTCTTGTTACACCCGGTATAAAGTTTGCAACTCACGGGGGTCCGGCTCCGATCCCCAAGTATCCGTCCGTCTGTACAGAGCACCTGCTGAATGCGGAGCTCCTGCAGAGCGTGGCTGGGAAGCCGGCGGGGTTGGCCACCGACTCTGAGTACAGCCGCCATGCGCGGTTATGGCTGCACCCGTCTGCAACAAATTGAGGAATTTAACACTTGTACAATCAACATACAACAACATCAACAATACATACAACGATGTATCATCGACGTAATGTTCATTTTTTGCCCGTGACGCTACTGCCTGACACTACCAGTAGTGTCACGGGAAATTTTTCTTTCCCGTAACTCTACCGGTAGTGCCATGGGTAAAACTATATCTCCTATGACACTACTCGATGTTTTAGTTTTGATAAAAAATAAAAACATTCCACCCACCAGCGGGTAATGCCAGTGGGTCCACGGGTCATTAAAGAAATATTTGTGTGACAAATAGTGCAGCGCCTGTGGTGCTATTTTAACACGTTTTTATTAGGTTGCTTTCTCGTTTGTGTGTTCGTTTGTTTGTTTTTAAACATAATTATCACAAAAGCAAACACAATCGATTGCATGCCGTTTAAAACCCGTAACTCTCGGTTAATATTTGAGCAAAAGGTGCACGAGCACGATGCGCCATAACGAAACTTCATAATATTATGCCTATTTTTAATTAAGCTAATGATTAAACTTTAAAAATTGTTCAAATAAAAATTGTCTTAAAGGTCAAAATGGATTTAACCCGATTTTGGAAATTCATTTTGAGTTGTCAAAGTCAAGCTTATCAAGCTTAAATAATTCAAGTCCCTACAGACATGATCGTTGAAATCCACAAGAGTGTAACGAAGAGTTTTCAAAAATTTGAATAAAATTAAATCCTTATTCATGCTCATTCTTAGAAATCTTTTTTACTAAATTGGATAATGTCAAAATGGAAACGGAATCTCACCTTTTGAGCCGTTCAGCATTAACACACCGGAGCCGGCCCGCAATTGCCTTTGAGGTGTAATAATCCAGAGCTAAGAAACCGTGCATAATTTGGTGACTCGTTTCAAATTACATGACATATGAAATTTTTGACGACCTGCGTGGTGCAGTGGTCAACATGCTGCCTATCGCGCAAGAGGTCCCGGGTTCGATTCCCGGCCGGGCAGAAATTGAAATGATGAATTTTAATTTCTGTGACGGGTCTGGGTGTAACTATGTATAATAAGTATATATTTAAAAAAAAAAGTATATAAGTAGTATATCAGTTGTCTAGCACCCATATTACAAGCTTTGCTTAGTTTGGGGCTAGATGGCGCTGTGTGAAATTGTCCAAGCATTTATTTATTATTTATTTATATGTTTACACCAAGAACGCCCATATTTTATACTATTAAGTTCTTAAGGTTTCCATTACTATTTTCATATAATAATTGATTAAATAACGAACCAAAAACAATGGGCAAATATCTTCACGTTTCCATTTACTCTATTAAGAGGAAATACCACAGTAGAGAGAATTGAAATAGAAAGTTGACAAAATCAACGTTTCGCACTCTCCTGTTTCCTCCTCCAAAGCTGGACCTAGCGGGTTAACTACTTTTTTTAAAAAAAATTATAAAGAATGGATTTGGCTGGGTTCCTATGTTTTATTTTTTATAAATTAATTATTAAAAGAGATATTCATCTTCAAGAACTTAAGAAAAGTGCCATTGTTTAGCCATCCAGCAATCTTTGACGAGATTATATAAAAAAAAGCAAAACATAGAAATACAGCCAAAATATTTCTTTACTTTTTGATGAAAAAGTATTTAAATCGGTCTAGTTTTGAAGGAGGAAACAGAGGACTACGAAACATTGATTTTGTCAACTTTCTATAAGAATTTTTCAATTAACTCGGCCGTGGTGTTTCCTCTTAATCGAATGTTTTGACCCGAGAGAGAAATGTTTTCCCAGCTATTCGATCTGAATATGCAGGAAACAGCTGAGAAAACTAACCAGATACCGAAGTATAATGTTAAAACCGATGTTATAACCTAGTTCGACCAACCTACTAACATTTAGCGATACCTACTTCAGTTACACGGTTAGTGGAACCGCCCGATAACAGTCCTATAACTAATCTTCCATTGACATTCGCTTTAACGATCAATCTTTGGCCAAAAGCCAAGCTAGTTACGCAAATGGTGAATTTTCTTACAAATGTGGAGCATGTGACCAAAAAAGTTAATAAGATATTTTTGCGGACGATGTTGACCGACTTATAAGATTACATGCATTACATTAACCATTGGAAGTTCTAGATTTTTTTTGCATGCCAATAATGTATGAAATGCAACAAACTAGAAAGATTCGACAGTAAAACTATTTACATATAGTTAATTGAAGCGAACTTGTATTTTTATCTCTTTTTAATATTTTTAATCATCTCCAACGAAATAACATTTACCATATTATACGTCAAATAAAAACTTGTATAAAATAATATAAAACAGTATATTATAGATCTATCTTGACTCAGAAGTCCAGCAACCAGCAAGGTAAAGTTTCGATGAACTTTAACAATCGTGACACAAAATCAAAAGCTTTGCAGCTCTATTAAACTTCGTTTAATATATACATAATTAATGACGAGCGTCTTACACACTGTGGTCTCAAATTATTGACGTCACTTTATTTAGATCTTATCAGCTGATTTCATAAAGAAAGTCAGAATCCATCACAATACTAAAAAAAAATCCATTATTTGAATAAGAAACTTGGAGCTTTCAACTAATTTCCCTCACAAAGATGGACAAACATTTTTAGACCGTGTATTTTAATGGAACCGGTACCCTCGTAAAATAAAGACTTCTAATAATAGACTTGGAATACAAATAATCAGGTCTGGCGTAGCGGTTGTATCATCCCCGTGGCGCGTCCTTCGCCCCTCTCGCCCCCTCCCCTACAGCATCCGCGTCGTGACGTCAGAGCATCGATCGGCTTCCCGCCGAAAATGCGCCTGTGGGATTGCAATGTCGAGCCATTTATTTAATGAAAATTACCAAATACCATAAAAACTGGATCACGGGAGCCGACAATTCAATGCATGTTTTTCAATTACTAAAACAATGAGTAATTTGAACAAGCGCTAGCGTTTCAACCACAAAGCTTTGTGGTTACTTCTATGCTATCACATAATGTAAACAAAGTTAATGCATTCTAACCACAAATGTTCAGGATCTCTAGAATAGGAGTACCTATTATACGATTTATGTAAATTAGGGTATCATGACAAACAGTACCTGCAAATATTACCACTAAAACGTAGTGATTATTTCCTCTGTGATTACCACTTTAACTCTATATTGGTTCTAAGTAGCTTCGGTCGGTTGACCCAGCCACCTGTAAAATACACCTGTCAGGATTATTCCAAATACCGGCAGAAAATTTCATTTAAGATAACACCCTTTAATTCTCCTCAAAACCCGTGGACCCACCGGCACTACCCACTGGTGGGTCCACGGGTAATTTGCGTTTAGCGTTCGACCCATTGCATTAGAGTTGGGAGTAAAATTTAAATGCAAAATTTAAAAACCCTAATGCTAAATGTTACCTATAAAATAAGAAGATACATCATTATCATCACTTACAAAGTAATCTCAGCTTCCTGCTCTGCAGCAGTCCAGTTGTATCCTCTCATGGCTATATTAAAATTAGATCAGCTTCACAGCCTTGAATAATGATAATTTAATACTAAATAGAATAACGTAACACCACTTACATAAGAACCTGAGTTCTTTGTTCTGTACGAGTTGGTTGACCCAGCACCCTGGCTGAATCCACCTCCCTGGGTTGGCGTAGAAGTCGACGTCTCCTAAGGGTTGAGGGAACCCAAGCACGCCAGGGTTCGTGTGGATTACGTCCACAAATATGGCGTCGCCTCGGGACAAATGACCATCGCTGTTGGTTAGGCTGTAACCGGGGTAGGCAGGATCTAAACCTGACGAAAAAATTTTATTTATTATATTAAGAAATACCCTTCCATCCCCCTAGTACACCCTTACAGGCTCAGATACAAAATGTGTTCACGACTGTAACTTTGTTCCACGCGTAAAAACCATTTGTACATCACTAGAATATGTTCCTTTTTTAGGGTTCCGTACCCAAAGGGTAAATACGGGACCCTATTACTAAGCCTCCGCTGTCCGTCTGTCTGTCTGTCTATCTGTCTGTCTGTCTGTCTATCTGTCTGTCTGTCACCAGGCTGTATCTCATGAACTGTGATAGCTAGACAGCTGAAATTTTCACAGATGATGTATTTCTGTTGCCGCTACAACAACAAATACTAAAAACAGAATAAAATAAATATTTAAGGGGGGCTCCCATACAACAAACGTGTTTTTTTTTGCCATTTTTTGCTCGATATTAATAACGACAACAGGTAGACAGTTGAAATTTTCACAGATGATGTATTTCTGTTGCCGCTATAACAAAAAATACTAAAAACAGTATAAAATAAATATTTAAGGGGTGCTCCCATACAACAAACGTGATTTTTTTGCCGTTTTTTGGTACGGAACCCTTCCTGCGCGAGTCCGACTCGCACTTGGGCGGTTTTTTGTTCTATATTTTGGTGAGAATATAATAACTCAATGTTTAGACCAAAGGAGTTTCTTTTTACTAACGTTTAAGCTAAGTATATTAATAAAGTAGGACAATAGTATACAAGCGTTTGTAAACCATTGTCAAAGATCTTGCAAAATGTTATTGTCTGAACTTTTTAGTAATAATAGTTCTAAATCAAAGCCCTTGGAAGTGCATGGTCTAAATCACGTAAAACCTGTTATTCTTCCTAGTCGAACCCCTCTCGAGTTAAGCACCTTGCCCGCAAACCCTGCGGCTTCCGCCCCCAAGGAAAACCCTATGACGTGTAGCGAAGTGGCCGGCACGCCCACACTCTGCAGGAATTCCACGAAGCTTGCCAGCCGCCCGCCCATGTGACGAGTGTTCCGCACTGCCGTTACGTACCTGGGAAATAATAGGTTTGACTTGCAGATTGTAGTATGGTGTTAAGGTGTTAATGACGATCGCAGGGCTCATAGCCAGAGAAAATACGATGCCAACTGCAAAGTATCTTTAACTTCCTGTTCTGGAAGAGTTAAGTAAGTAACCCAGCGTGCCCCTTGCAAAAATCTCCCAGAGTGCATTAAAATGCCATGATATTGATAGAAAAAATACGTCATTACCTACGTAAAAAAGGATTGGCGGGTGCTGTTCCGCGCTGAAAACTTATATATCGTCATTTATAACCCATGACGGATACAAACAACATCAACTATCTATTTTGTCTTTTGCAGAATAGAGATACGACTTGAATGGGTGATAGCGAAAGACGTGGACCATTTAAAGGTTGTCATCAAATCAGAGTATAATATTAGAGTTGCGATTAAATGTATGGTAAGTAAATAAATGACATAATACACATCAGATTTACATTATTATGTAGGTATATTGTAAAAATCTTGGTAGGACTTACGTCAGCCTATTTTCAGGCAGTGAGGCAGTGCCCTTGGCTCCGCCCGACGGACTAAGCTTACGCGAAATAATTGTAGGTAGACATTAGTTGCCAATGTCGTGTCCGGACACAAGGACATAGAAGGCAGACAGAAATGTCAGAATGCATACCAACACTATCAGCCGTTTGCACTAAACTCAAGTTAGGCGTGTCCTAGTTAAGTTATTTCTTAGCTTAGGAACAGCCTAAAAATGCCAAGCTGAAATTTTTGTTTGCACTAACAGACTACGTCGTAACTTGGGCATCGCCTTGCTAAGAGAAAGAATGAACGAATGTAAATATTAATTGTTTATGGATTTTTAAGCCGGCGAAGTAATATAGGTCATAGAGTACTTTTTTGGTTATAACATCACAATGATTCATTCGTGAGTTAAAAGGAGACGAAAGATAAGGCGTTGGTTTATTTTATTTGGTAGGGTGATCGAAAAAGTTATGTCATCAACTGTCAATTTAGAAAATGGAAATCAAATCGCGGTAGTGTTGCCAATGGTACGGTAATTGCCGTATTATACGGTAATTGGGGTCAAAAATTAACCTTGACACGGCAGCTTAATGCAGAAGTTTACATACAAGTACAGTTATTTTATACGTTCTTATTATTTTATAAGTGCAGTAATTGTATTGAAATACTGCAATTTTTGCGATTTTCCACCGAGTCGTTTAGTAATTCAATTATTTAAATGAATGTTCCATGAATCTTCCATTTTTCAGCAAATATTTCTGTTTTTGTCACAATTGACGGCCACAGGCTATAACCACAGATTTACAATTCATAACATAGGAATTTCTTAAGCCTTGGGCGCTCGATATTGGGCGCGTAAGTTAAGAATAGCCTAAAGTGCATTTAGGAACGTCCTAAGGTTAGTGCAAACCAATTTTTTGCTAAAAATGTCTTAAGTTAGTTAGGAAAAGACTTAGGCGATTCTTAAGTTTAGTGCAAATGGGTGTATATAGAACAGTCTAGAATAACCATATAGAATTAAAAGTTAGTCTGTTAACCACATCATTATCTTCTAAAAATTACGCAACGAGATTTTAAAGTTTATTAAAAAGTTTAATTTTTTTTTACTTATTTATACAACAGTGTATGTTATCTACACGCTACCTCCAAATCTTTGGATGGATTAGCTTTAAGTTTCAGACTGAATTTACAAAAGTACCTAAGTTTAGGAAAAACGTTACTGCAAACTAAACAGACACCTATTTCATATGAAATAGAGTGATACCTACTGACATCTGCAGATATTGAAATGAGGAGCAGGAAATGCCCAAGCACCTCTTATGTGACTGTGGACCCCTAATCCACAGGCGTAGTATCCATCTGAGGCGACACGTGATCGACCCGGAGGAAATAAAAACTCTTAAAACCAGGAAGATACTAGACTTCTTGGAAGCCTCTGGGCTCAAAGAGTTACTATGATTACTTAGGTGGCTAGTTACAATAGATCTTTGAGGTCGCAGTGACTACAGCTTTATCTGAGCTGCATAGCCTCTAACAATCAAATAATAATAGGAAAAACGTCCTCAAATTTATGCGACCGATGATTCTACATAAATGTCTGCGCCATCTCCGCTAAAAGCTCATCCATCACACATCAATCATGGCCCATTATTTTTCTTGGTTCGTTGTTTGACGAGCGAATACACTTCGAATACTGCACTCAAAGGATGACCTACATAATCCTAAACAACTTGTATTTATTCGCCCTTCTATTTAACTTGTTGACGTCACGAAATCACATAACGCTTTTAAAAAATAGTTGAATAATTATTATCCATGGCATTGTTCGTTTGAAGGTTACTCAGATTATGTGAATAATAATGCAATGTACTTTATAGTGACTAATAGAGTACAATGTTATAAAATCAGATACCGCTAGCCCTATTAAATAAATTAAAATACATAGGTAGGTAATAAAGTTAATATGAGCCGATGGTTTTTAAATAGTTCTTGATTGAGAGAATTTAGTGTCATTAGCTTAAAGATAGGCTATATTGAAAAAAAAACTTAGTGAAAAATTATAACAGTATTTTTCATACTAAAGATATGTTATTTTGTCTTTGTTTTTTCTACAAAAGCTCCAAAATGTTTAATGGCACATATTTAATGCGTTGCTTTTTTTATTGATTGGGTAACAGTAATCGTTTTTGTTTTGATATCACCACAGTATACAGGGTGTCCCAAAACTTTGCCACACGGAGGGAAAGTACCTTAAATATTGAAGATGAGAAATTTTACTAAAAGAAGACTTCATTTTGTTAGGGTTCCGTAGCCTAAATGGAAAAAAACGGAACCCTTATAGATTCGTCATGTCTGTATGTCTGTCTGTCTGTCTGTCTGTCCGTATTTCACAGCCACTTTATTCCGAAAGTATTAAGACTACACAGTTGAAACTTGGTAGGTAGATGTATTCTGTTAACCGCTTAACGAATTTAATACAAAAATAAGAAAAATAAAAGATTAAGAGGGGGCTCTCCATACATGGAACTGAAACTGAAAAAAATTTTTTCTTCAAACCAACACGTGTTGGGTGTCTATAGATAGGTCTTTAAAAATGCTATTAAGGTTTTTAAGACAACTTTTTCTCAAAGTCAACCGTTTGAAAGATATTCACCGCCAAAGTGGTAAAATGTGTGTCCCCCCCCCCTCCTTTAACTTTTGAAATAAGAGAGTGAAAAATCTAAAAAAAATATATGCTGTAGATCTTAATAAACACTTTCAACCAAAATTGGTTTGAACGAGATTTAGTAATCAGTTTTTGAAATATAGCACATTTTCCAAAACCGCAAATATAACTTTGTCATTCATACCAACACTGTGAAAAACAAAGTTATTTTTGCAGACGAAAAATGATAGGTGGTATTAAATATGGTATGGTATAAGGTAACTACGGAACCCTATGGCGCGTGGCCCGACATGCACTTGGCCGGTTTTTTTAAAAAATAATTTGCACTGCATTCAAAGATTTTGAATAAAAACGATTTTTTTTATTTTTTTTTTTACGATACCAATTGAAAGGTATACTCATGAGAATTATTTTTTCTTAAGTGACACAACATCTTATACAAAAGGAAGACCATGAAATTATACATTTAAATTATAATTATTACGGATTGTATCAATTTGTATCGAATCTTATGCGATAAAAAAAACATTGCATGCAGTTCCGTTTCTTTTTAAAAACAAAATGAAGTCTTATTTTAGCAAAATTTCCTATTTTCAATATTTAAGGTATTTTCTCTCCATGTGGCAAAGTTTTGGGACTCCCTGTATATTGGTTTATATGTATAACTGTTTGTATTTTTAGGCGGAAACCTAATGACTGATAAATAAAATGAGCAATTTACTTGAGATTCTATTTATAATTATTTGAAAAGTAATCCACCCAAAAAGGTCAACAAAGATTATGATCCTAATATTGTAACCTACAGTTGAGATTATTTGATGAGCGTCGCTCGTACATAATAAATAAGGACGCAGGAAGCAGCCCGCATATTTTCACATATCGTACGTGTAAAGATAACTCCCCTATAACACGAAATATGTATGCCTCGGTATGTTGCATAACCGAATGTTCCGCGCATAAATCTGAGCGTAGTTGGCTAACGGCCACTGCTATAAATTAGGCTTCTTCTCAAGATATAGGGACATTGTGAAGTCAAAAGACTTTTTACGATAAAAAGTTTTAGATCAGTTTTAAAATTAGTGGTAATGAGCTTACACTACCGACATTTCTTAAAAAAAATGCTGTTCTATGATTTCGTCAACTAATGCATTGATTGCTAACTAAGAAATTGAATGAAGACATTTTTGTTGCTTAACGGATTAATAAAATAATATTGGTAAGGCCTAGTAACTTTCAAATCTTGTAATTTTTCTGTAAAGTTTATATTTTGTCCTAAGATATAAGTAATCACGATTTTTTTACGTTGTTTAAAATATCTGCTGTCAGCAGCTGTTACACATAATAAAATTAAATTTGCATGAAACCAGTCTAGTTTGTCCCAAAATATAATGAGATTACTTACCAAGGGAAGGCAATCAGCCGCGACCAGTCCACTGCAATGAAGTTGTATGCACCAGAAGACAGATAAGCTGCAACAATAAATAAATAAAGTATAAAGCAAGATACTTGAAGAATCGTTAACGATGGGCATCGTTAGCTTGAAGATAAATGCCATTTGGTATAAAGTCTGCACTTGCCATCAAAACGTGCTGAAATTTTTTAATAAATACTTGTAGAGCAAAAGGAATTCTTTTTTTTTTAAATTATACTTGTCTAACTTATTTTAAAAGTTTTCTTGTATTATTCGTTCATGAAGCATACAATTAAAAAACTTTGTACTAAAAAGAAATGTATTTATACCTATTACGGTATACCTATTTACGGCACTCTTACACCATAGAAACCATACGCGCGTCCAAATTCAAGTAACTAGTTAACTAATTATTTAACTTTAGAGTGTGTCAAAAGACAAATCTTTTTATCAAACTCAATCCATAATTTGAAAGAAAGTGACATAACACACGCTTAGCTAAATAGTATTTAAAGGGCTTTTTTATGAATTTTCATTCCAGTTAGCTTAAAAAAACTTATGGAAAGTGAAATATTTATCTGAAAGTGAGAATCCTTCTCAGTCTCAAATTGCACCCAGTGGTGAAACATATAAAAGATTTTAAGTCGTTGAAAATTTTAAGCCGAAATACGATTTGTAAGACTGCACGTACTTACTGAAAACTTTAATAAGATGTAGGTAGTAAAAATTTAGGGCAGGCGGCACGGTTCTTCTTTACGTATTATTCGGTTGAAAGCTGTATACTTAAATCTAGAAGTTTTGTAAACAAAGTTGCGATCTGAACTCAGCTAGTTTAAGTTAGAACACTTTGCTTAAAAACTTACCCATTCTACGACTTTTATATAAACTCGGTCTTACTTTCAATTATACTTAGAGCAACGCGCTGGCTTCAAGCCGAAGCTGTCGTTGCTCGAAGGAATTATATGAGTATATTATCTATGGGTCTTACCACGACTATTTCCGAGAAACAAAAGACAAGCAACGCAAAACAAAAGAATGTCTCTTGATCTTGAATGAATCCAAAAAGGTTAGGATCTTGTTATTAAACTCCATTGTATTCATACGTTGTATGTATTTGTTGTATGGTCAGTGATTCTATTGTAACTTGAGAAGCACCAAGAAGCACTTTAATTACTGACGAGAATACAAGTCTGAAAAATACAATCTGAAACTCAAAACCCACCCAAAATATTTTACATGTCATTTAAAATTTCTAAATTTTTTCTATCATTGTTATTTGCAATTAATTAATTAGGTACGCCAAAAAAGCGTCAAAATCTTTTGCACCATGAAACAAAAGAAAGCGTTTCTGCTGTTGTCTACCACTGTTTCCTAGTACGGAAAAGTGGCAAAGGTGGAAACGGTGGCCTTACACTAAAACTGAAAAGTTTAAGTGTAACGCCACTGTTTCCTAGTACAAAAGATTTTGACGCTTTTTTAACTTAATTAATTAATTGCAAACCACAATGATCGAAAATGGCTTGTGATTGTGACTCCATTTACGTTCGTCGTCTACGTCTTGCTCATTACGTATATAAAATTTGTTTTCACCTAATTTGCGAAACTTCTTACCATCTCTCATGGTGGTGGTGCTGGCTCCCGTGGTGGCCTCCGAAAACCCCATGAGGTATATGATGGTGGGGACGGAGGCATCGAAGGAGGTCCGACGGAGGGCTCTAGCGTTACCCGATGGAATTACTTGGAAATTTCTTGGATTTTCTCTGTGGAAACAATACATACCAATACTTTTACAAAAAAAAATATCTCTCTCTCTCTCTCTCTCTTTCTCTCTCTCTCTTTCCTCTCTCTTACATATAAATTAGATAGTAAATGGCCTCCATGATCCGCTACTTGCTGTCTTTGTTGTCATTGGTATTATTGGGATTATTTAATAAAAGTTAGGAATAAATTCAAGATATAAAAAATCGGACTAGAAACATTAAAACGGAGTAGTAAAAACAAACTAAAAAGTAATAGTAGTTTGTTACACAAGGGATGTAAGTGAGGGTGTAATAGCTACTTACCACCGAGGTAAGCATACTATTTTACATCATCCATGCGAGGTAATAAAAATAAAAATAAATTAAAAATAAAAATAAAATAAAAAAAAAACATTTAAACAAAAATAAAAATAAAACGTTAAAGGGTTTTGAAAACTCGTGGGGTTGATCAGACCATTAAACTGAACAACTTTCATTATGGGACCAACCTCGAAATCACGAAAATAAATCAGCTGTTTTTGCATTGCTGAATTTTGCATACCTAGCTTGAACTGAAATGAAATGCCGCCATTTTCATTGTTTTTCTTTTCAGCCAAAAGTTTCGTCAGTTTATAATAAAAGAAAAGAGATTGGTTCACTAAGGAGTTTTAAAAGCTTGATTGTAAAGTAACTTTACAGTTAAAGCATTCACCATCCTTAAATTGTAAAGTGATTTGAAAATGGAACGTTCTATCTAAACAATGCACTATGTTGCACATGCCAACTTACACAGCCTCATACTATACAAGTAAATCCTAGTTACCGAGCAATATGATGTAAAAAATAAATTATTCTGTAAATATTTATAACCCTAATACCCTATACCTACAGAAATTTTAAACCTAAAAACGTGGGGCGCATGCTATAGAATATAGATTGACAATATAGGTGATAAATTTTACAAAACGCGCCCCAAGGTTTTAGGTTTAAAAATTTTAGGTACCTATACGGTGCAAGTAACTTTCGCATGTTGAGGCACTTGCGTAGGTTTATTTGCTTAGTGAAAAGAAGTGAGCGGGTAACTTGAAAGTAAATGATGTTATGAGGCATAAAGCTTGTTTCTACTGCTAACGCAAAGAGCCCGTGAGAGCGCGCGCCTTTACTTGCTCCAGCTACTTGCACCGTGTACAGAAAGCATCTAAGGCTTTATGTCTTACGTTATTTAAATAATTTGTGAACGCTAGGAAATTGACAGATTTGTTTTATTTTTCATCGTTCGTATTTTATAGATCGTCCTGACTTTAACTATTACCTATGTTTATAAATAAATTGTATAAAAATTGTAATATCAGAAAAAAATATGTTTGAAAGCCTTGATTATGTTTGAAACACGGGTACGAAAATGTGTCAGACGCACAAGTTTGTAAAGGAGTCATTGTTGTTGAAAAATCGCACATTTTACCACAATGCATAGCATAATTTTAACGGCCAGGTAAACGACCTATATCACGACACGTTATTCAATAGATTTACCAAATAAGCATTAAAATTGCCCCCTCTCTCCCCCCATTTTCCTTGCGACCATCAAAATTACGCGAATGGTGCTTACACACGCGACGCGAGGACGTTGACGCTGTAAATACACTTATTCAGTAAAAACTAATGGCATTGCGAAATAGCTAATGTTTTTTAAACTGGGGCTCCTGTGTAGGTCATTAGCAATAATGACAGCAGCGGGCTAAGGGTAAGAGCGTCTGCTGCGTTAAGCGGGACACGCGCGCTGTCAACATAGATTAGAGCTTACTCATGCACTGCAAGCATCCGTCCGTCAAAAGACCAGCAAACTATATCGACCGCGCGCGTGTCTCGCTTAACGCAAAAATTAATGTAACATTTCTCTGCAAAGCTACTCTAATAATTTCTATGGCTGAAAAATTTTATCACAAAGTTGCACTCCACTCGACTAAAGTTCATAATTGAGTGAATCTTCCGTCAGTGGACTCAGTGGCAACGGTCTTTAGGGGCTTTTTTATTTTCCAAATTAAACGCCCATATTTTTCTATTTAATCACCTATTATGATTGTTCTACTGAAATAAAAGCACCGTTTTTAAGATTCCGTACCAAAATGGTAAAAAAGGAACCCTTATGGTGTGACTCAGTCTGTCTGTCTGTCTGTCACAGCTAGATATCTCGAGAACTACTAATGGTATCAATTTGGAAAAGTTTAAGATGACATTTGCCCAACTATTTTGCAAATAAGAGAGAAATAAAAAATAAATATTTTTTTTACAACAGGGACTGAAAAGGGGTCTTAAAAATTTGAAGTGAGGTGACTAGGGCATGTGGGGTATCATAAGAGCGCTGTTTGCACATTTTAAAACATTTTTTCCTTTTTTCTTAGGCCGCATAGTTTTCGACTTATGATGAAAAATGTAAAAAAAATACCGTTCCCCCCCCCCCTTATCTCCGAAGTTTGCAAAGAGAAAAATCTGAAATAATTCTATGTGATAGTCCTACTAATATTATAAATGTGAAAGTTTGTGGGTTTGGATGTTTAGATGTTTGTTCCTCAATCACGCAAAAACTACTGAACGGATTTGGTTGAAATTTGGCATACAGATAGTAGATAGCCTAGATTAAAACATAGAATACTTTTTATCCCGATATTCCCACGGGAACGGGAACCACGCGGGTGAAAACGCGGGCGGCCGCTAGTAGTTTATAAAGATCAGGAAAAATAAAACGATGTCTCAATATAACACCCTTTTTAAGAAATTCAAATAAACAAACAAAAATTCCTTAGTTTCACTACCAGTCAACAGATGGCGCTGTCCTAATAATGCTGACCTAAGAAAAAAAAATAGTTCCACTATCGGTCAAGAGATGGCGCAACCTAATACTACAATAATAATTGGTGGCTGGTTCTAATATAATTACCTACTATTTGCCGTACGAATAAACGAAGAATAAGTTCCTACTTAGTAATTTAAACAGTTTGCAATGTGGAATGGCTGAAACGTTTTTCAGTCACCATAAGCAGCTGTGGTTAAGATTTGTAAATTAACTGTCGGCCTGTTCGCCCTTCCACCTGTCTGCCGTTTATCCTACTTTTTTAAAGATTGTACTAGAGTAACATATCCAAATATATTTATGATTGTACGGAACCCTCGGTGCGCGAGTCCGACTCGCTCTTGATCGGTTTTTTTAGGTAAGTAGTCGCCTATTGCTTATTTGAAGCTTTAATTTATGCTATCAATTTACTTTCCTGTCGTTCCATACTTCTAATCTAGACTACTAGACTATCTTAAGTTCTGAACGAGTATTTTATGCATTGTCAATATTAGAAGTAGGTACCTACCTGGTGAACAATTTGTACTGGATGTCGATGTTGTCATCTCTCTGGCAGCAGTAACTGCACTGGCCGACTGGTGAAGTCATGAAGCATACTTCTGTCACACCTAACAAGAAATAAATACAACGTTAAGATAAGTATTTGAATAGAAAAATACTAGAAAAATCGACTCACCCCTAGCAGCTCAGACGGGACTCGAACCCGCACCCTTGGGATTCCTACCCAATGCACTGACCAATTATGTTACCGAGTCTCTGGTGGGAGCGGCGACACCTTCTAGTACTTTTTAAGTTCACGCTGTAAGCCAGCGTTATTTAATCAATGTGAAAAATACCTTCAACATGACATGACATAAATACAAATGAGAAAACCGTTTCTTCGGACCATCAAACTGAACAACTTTTACTATGGGACCAACTTTGAAATCGCGAAAAAAAATCTGCTGCTTCATACATTTTTCTATTTTCGTTATTAATTTTTGTATGAAACAGCTGATTTTTTTTTTCGTGATTTCAAAGTTGGTCTCATAGAAAAAGTTGTTCAGTTTGATAGTCCGAAGAAACAGTTTTCTCATTTTGCGTTAATTCAATAACACGTTGTATAAGTGTATGTCAGCGTATTATTTGTCTTAGCACCTTGCACGAAGTAAGCACCCATACAATTTTAACTGCATGTATGTTTTAATAGTCATTAGTAGTTATCTGTTTCACAATAAGTTCTAGTTTTTAAAAGATGCTTTAGTTTTTTAGTAATGGTACATCAAATTTTGATCACATAACCAAATCACAAACGGGCATTTGTACGCATTCAGTCACTGAAAAAAATAGCATTGGTCCTACAGCAGAATCGATAATCGATGCCGTGGAGTGTGCTGAACTTTATTGCCTACGCAAAGTTACAACATCATATCAACATCAACATCGAAAATAAATAAACTCATACATTAAAAACATTTAAAATAGCTACAAAATTGAGTTTAAGTTTAAGGTCACAAAACGGACGTAAAAACCATAAACGATAAAATATTTACAAAATACAGAAGTGTTAGGGTCCCCCCAGATTTCTTTTCTTTGCTTTGCTGTTCAGCAATGGAACGCCGGCAAAGAGGCTCATTTTCAATCTATCGCATATTATCAACCGAAGTACATTTCACATATGGGAGCTTTGTTCCGTAAACGATCGTTATGAAAACACAAAAAAATAGTTTAGGTAGGTAATGATGCCACCCACGACTCTGTTCACAATTTATATAAATATGCGATCGATTTATTTTTAGCAATCGGAGACCATGTTCAGGGTGGCATATCTCCCAGAAGCTTCCTACTTCGCAACCCAGACGATTATATTTGATAACACCAAGCTAATGGCTATTTTGCCAATTTGGTCTGGTCCCAATATGCAATAGATTGAAAATGACCCTGTTGGCCGGCGGTCTAAACAGCAAGGTAGAACAGCAAAGTAAAGAAAAGAAACCGGTAGGTCTGGGGGGACCCTTATCGAACCGCTAACCGTTTCGAACCTTTACCACCGCCTTTTTTCAATGGCACTCGAATTAAATAAACTATACGTACCTACATTAATTGACGTTTAACAATCCATAAACACACAAAACATTTATTTCTAAAATTTTAAGGGGTCAATGTACTCATGCATACAAACAACTTTTACTATGGTACCAACATTGAAATCGCGAAAAAAATCAGCTAGATCAAAATGTATGGAACAAGTGATTTTTTTTTCGCGATTTTAATGTTGGTACCATAGTAAAAGTTGTTTGTATGCATAAGTACATTGACCCCTTAAAATTTCGTGCACTATTTAAGAAGGACCTTATATTCAATGTTACAGTCAAAGTTAGAGCATCATATCAATATCAACTAATAATAAATCAATACAGGACAATATTTCTGCTCCGATTCCAAAGTATGTAGCTAAAGTACTTGTGTTATAGAAATCAGAAGCAGCGACGGTACCACAAACAAACACCCAAATCTGAGACTATATAGAAAAGTTCGTTACCTATCTAAATGGGCCCAGTCGGGGATCGAACCCGACACTTCAAAGATAGCGACACTATGAAAACCGGTGTACAAGCCACTCTATATTACGGAGGTCATCAAACAAGTAAATCACATGCATTTAGCAAGTAATCTGGTGGATGTAACTCGGTCACATTGTATGTTAACACATTAAACTAGGCTCTATACATAATCATGTTACATAACAGACAACAACTAACAGAAATATACCCTAATTCACATTACGTCTAAATGCTGTCTCTTATCTATAAATATACTACTTAGACCACTGGAACGCAACAATAGTCTGCATCAGATTATAACAATTATATACATTATATTGCGCATACCAAGACCTACCTAATAAGATATATACCAAATCCAATAATACAAACAAAAACCCCAGGTAGCCGCAAAATATTATAATTATCGATGGACACTGACATCATTGCAGTTCGAAGGCCTGGTTTACATTAGTCAAGTAGACGACCGAGTCGAGTAGCGAGTAGAAATACATTGCTTGGCATGTTCGTCGATTTTAAAAGAACGTCAAACACACCACGTAATGAACTTCTACTCTCCTAAAGCACTCTACTAAAGACTAAGATAATGTAAACCAGCCCTTATAAAACAAATTTTTACCAGCAAAAACGTATATAAGGAAAATAAATTGCACATTTTGTTTTTTTGTTCGTCGCTCACTAGCATCAATCAATTACATTCAAAAGGATTTTAAAGACTTGAGTATACCTACGTCTTCGAATTTACTGACACATTCGATAAAGTATTTAATATATTTTCAATTATTTATTTCACATAAATAATACGTACATAAACATAATGTACATACTACGAAAATGGATTGTCTTACATTTGTTAGTAGTAAAAAATCCTAAGTTTTTTATAACTTAATATTTCTTGCAAAATCACGAAGGACCTCGAATTGAACGCTAGGTAGGTACCAATTTATATGTCAAGATGTTGAAAAATTTGCACTTCATACTCTATAATTAAGGCTAACAATAAAGTCATTGTATTATTTGTCTTAGCATCCATACAATTCTAACTACATCTATGTTTTAATAGTTATTATCTTAGATTATTTATATGTCTAGATAGAGTCTTAGGCTTTTGACGCATTAAACAAAACAGGCCAACTTTTTTAAGGTGGTGTGCATTTTTAGCATCATCGCGTCCAAAGAGTATTAATATAAAAACTATGGCCGGCTCACACTACTGACAATGTGTGCGTGTTTTGGTCACCCAACTGTTGGGTGATATTTTTTTCGATGCTGTCGTAGCTTCGACTGTCTATCTTGACATATAAATAATCTAAGGTTATTATCTGTTTCGTAATATGTAGTTTTTTACACGACAGTCCAAAGCAAAAAGAGTGTATGTGTGTTCAGGGTTCATGTATGTTTGTGGGTATGTGAGTTTCTTTATTCCACCATAACTTCTGAATGCCTGAACTGATTTGGATAAATGGGGTATCGTTATATATTTTTTTTAGAAAAAATCAATTTGGCGACTGGACGACGCCATTTTCAAATGTGAAAAAAAAAATTTTTTTTTTATTTAATTACAATATGGGCATCAAATGAAAGGCCTGATGAGCACATTCCAAAACTATATAATATGTCACTAAAATGTGTGAAATAAAAATAAATAAATTAAAAAAATATTAAAAACACGACTGCCCTGCCAAAAACGAACTAAAAAGTTAAACAACAAGTGTCATTGCAGTCGGGGGCTCTCTTTGATCAAAAATTGTTCCATTATAAGGTCCTCCGACTGCAATGACACTTGTTGTTTAACTTTTTAGTTCGTTTTTGGCATGGCAGTCGTGTTTTTAATATTTTTTTATTTATTTATTTTTAAAAGATGCTTTAGTTTTATAGAAATAAAATTTTGATCACAACACAATGGTCAACATAACCAAATCATAATCGAGCATTTGTACGCATTCAGTCACCGAAAAAAACAGCATTGGTGCAACAGCAGAATCGATAATCGATGCCGTGGAGTGTGCTGACCTTTATTGCCTACGCAAAGTTACAGCATATAACATCAATATTGAAAATAAATAAACTCGTACATTAATAACATTTCAAATAGCTACAAAATTGAGATTGAGGTCACAAAACAGACAGGCAAAAATTGTAAACGAACCTCTTCTGTATCATAAAATGTTTACAAAATACAGAAGTGCTATCAAACCGTTTCGAACCTTGACCACCGCTTTTTTTCGATGGCACTAGAATTAAATGACTGCCTATATACGTACTTACATTAATTGACGTTTAACAATCCTTAAACACACAAAACATTTATTTTTTGAGTGCTATATTCAATCTTGAATGGGCAAGCAAATATTATGTCATCGACTATCGTACAACCTACTAAAAGGTTATTGCGTGAAAATCAATCAACTGCAACAAAATTTATGTAACACAATCAATGTTAGTTATTAGTTTCAACTACAATACAAATGGGGAGTGAGAACATAACAATGTAACTGAAAGTTGTGAAAAGTTCGTTAGCTTTATCGTGCTTCAACCGGATATTTAATCAAAATTTTGTGATAGGTAACTGCCGAAACATTTTAGAATTTAAAATGCAAGTCATTTATTCATTGACCTTACTATTGTCTTAATTTGTGTCGTGGGAAAAGAAGAAATAAAATTGATGAAACAAAAGGTGTTTTAACATTCATCGTGATTAACAAAATTGCAAATTTTCACAATTTGTTTTATGAAATGTTTGTTTTGAAACTTTTTTATAATTTACCTGAGGATAGTGGATTTATAAAACCTAAAAGTAATGATACAGCTTGTACCTAAGTATTATATTCGTTCTGATTAAGAAAAATTATACAATTCAGATAAAATTAAAATACCAAAACATGTATTCCTTAAAGTTAAAATTAAATTACCAAAGGGTACTCCTGTAACATTCGAAAACCACTATAAAATGGCCTTGCTCCCGAAACAAATTTCTGGTGAGAACTTGAAACATGCAAGTCAAAAAAATTTACTGCTTAAAGATTTTTCTCCCCTTTTGGCTCTACTTATCTGTCTAATCTGTAATTCCGCAACAAACCATTAACTAAGCCATTAACCTATTATTTAGTAGACATCTTTAGATTCTTTAAAAAAAAGAAAAATATCAGCTTTTAATTATTAGTTTAGTATTACTGTAAGTATATTATTTATAATTTCTTCTTTTATTCTAAAATCAAAAACTGCGGTTCTTATACTGTACCTCAAAAAACTGACCTGCATAATCCTATAACATCGATGTTGCCAAAAACTTACCAATAAAAAATGTCATCAGCTGACATGACGCTGCATTCGCCAACATCACGAGAACTTCACAAAACTGCACTCATTCACAAAAACCTCGGAAATCCTCATTACATTGCGACATTTCCGTGGCCATCCGCCCACACAATGCCACTCGCGATCTCTGAAAACTCGTTACAACTGCTCTCGTAGAAGTTGCAGGCTTATTAGTTTGCCGGCCACTGAGCCTCCATACGGAAATATATTCGTATTTATAAAGGATTAACGCATGTTTTTCTCGGCTACCTTGGCTGCTGCTTTGATTAGCACATTATGCGCTACACGAAGTCAATTAGTGCATCTGACATTGTAGGTAATACCAACTTCACTATCAGCTGAACATTGCTATCTGTTCGAGGTGTCACTGACGACTAATTGGCTAACTGAAACTAAAGCATTGTCGACCAATGGTGGTTATGCAACCGGTTGCAAAAATACAGTGCGACACGAAACCACTTTGCCGTCGAATTGATTTTTGACGGGAAAATTGCTTAAATTATCATACTTATATTACTTACGGTAATACTTCGTCTTTTTATAGACACGAAATTTATACTTAATGTAAGTTATATAACCTACTAGGTATATGCTAATGGAAGGTCGCTTTAATGCCTTTAAGTACCTAGAAAAGATTTATCTCAACAGATTTATCATACAACATAGGTACTACAAACCACCTACCTATACAAACCGTATACTTGCTGCTTTTATGCACGGAAAATTTTAAATTACTAAAAAATTACCAATAAAGACCAATATCTGTGCTCTAACTGAGAGGAAAATGCAGCAAAGTATGATAGGATTTTCCTGAAGAAAAAAAATATCAATATGGATTTTTAAAACGAAAGTATTAAAAAATATTAAAAAAATATCAATATGTTAACTAAAATTATGGAACACTATTTTAAATAGACAATGGCTGCGTATTGTATGTACTCGTATCTACTCATCACGCATCCTAGAAGCATCCAGATTATATCTTAAAAAAAAATAGAGTGATTTATTCAAAATGTAGAGTCGCAGCACAAAAATGACAAAGCAAAACAAATATACAAACTCTGAACAAGAAACAATTTTTCAATAATTTTCCTAACATACTGTAGTTAACATTTAAAAATTTCGCCTTAAAACCTTCTTAATACTTATTCAAATATCAAATCACAGATAAACATTTCTCGATTGTATTCGCACAATACAATTGCATTTTCAGTAAAAGTTCTAACTAAGTACATATTTACACGGATTTATTACTCTGTTAAATCGCAGTTTACCTATCCCACCACAGCCCGTTAAACGTTTTAGGCATAACATAAAATATTCAATATGCCACATCAATCATGTAATATTTAACCGCTACCGACTGAAAACTTAATTAAATCCCTCAGCAAGGTTGCGTCTTCACATAGGCACGTTAGCTCGGAACACAGGTAGCCTACGCCCCAGATATTGGTTAAGGCTAGATTGGACCGCTTTAGCTCGTTATAGGCAGTCACGATGGGAATTCTTGCTGTAATTAAAACTCGGCGGTGCAGGAAGTTTGCAGAAAAGGTAATAAAGGAACTTTAAGCGTCTTTTAAGAAAAAATTACTGTCATTTTACTTTGATCTAGGAAGTAGTTAACTACATCTTATTTTTTTACACTTTACCGGATTTGGCATCTTGCAGTAACCGCCCCTCAGTGACCACATTAACTCTTTGAGTCACACTTTCACGTAGATGAGTTTATAAATGAAATAATGAGATATTCGATTTAATTTCGGTTTATAATACAAGAAAAAAAATGAATAAAAAAATTACAACTTAAGGCTTTCGAGGAACAAGGTGGTTAGTTTGCTGATCACTGTGACTTTTGGCATAAAAATAATCAAGATAATATTATTAGATAAAACCAAATTGACAGGAAGAATAAATGAAAATATTTTTTTTTATGGAAATCTGGAAACATGTTTTGCCTTATCGGATGCACAGAGGTATTTCACTGTCTACCATTTCATGCTGAATTTATTTTCACTAATGTATTTTGCGCGTCTTCGCGCTGTAGTTCGCTCTGGCTGGTCATATCGCTTTCCATTTCTAATTCTAATTTTATTGAGCCTGATAGTTTATGAAGGTTATCAGAACAGGTTACAGTGAAGTTGGGCCAGAATTTTTATGCCCATCACCAAATAACAAGCAAGAAACACTATCTATTTAGGTATTGTAGGTATATAAGGTGTTTCTTTTTGCGTGGCGTGTAGATTTCCGAAGGTATACCAGTCTTCCAGATGAATATCTTCCATATTACTTTCACTGAGTACTCGTGGTTTCATGAAAATTTAACAGTAATATAATAATAATCACTCTGTGATACAAACAAAATAGTCACAGTGGTTAGTATTAGAACCACCATATTGATTCAGTTGATTATAAAAAAGTATACAAGATAATGCATATTTTTCATAATAAAATAACGAAACAAACCCTTGATCACAAATAAACACTGAAATCGTAACATAATTGACACGCTTATCTGCAATATAGAATTTTAAAACGTACCTTATAAAAAATATCGCTTTACGGCTCTTTCAACCCTATGCCTGAACCTGATAGTCACACCTTGGCACCAAATTTTATCGAAACACGATTAACGGTGATTTAAAGAAACGCAATAGTTAAGAAAATTACCAATAGGAAGCGTTCAAAAAATATAAAAAAATCTTAAAAAGGTGGTTTCCTTTCTAACCACTAAAACTGAAAGAGTCTGCCGTGGTCATAACGGGAAGCGTGGTTATGGGTTTTGCTAACTCTTAAAAATAATTAAATAGTAGTATTATGGATTCTCAGCGCGTATACTTTAATTTTGAGTACTATTCACTCCTTTGAGTATTGTTTTTGATATAGGATATTGTTTTTATAATTTTGTGAGGTTTTGGATCTTACATATCGTGGAGCTTACGCACTATCGTATCGTTTAAGACTTTAGTGTTTAGTGTGGAGGTAAAGAACACTTTAGTCAACTCATTAGCTCTGGTTGGCGAGCCGAGAGCCCGTTCAGCAGTTCCCACGACTGGGACTCGAACCGACAGCATTCTTAGTTTGTTTTCCTTAACCAAGTTTATTTACACCCTATTGTTGGCTTTATTGAATCCCCGAATAGAATACTGATTCTGTTCCGTTTTATGAACATTAATGTTACATTGGAGCTGCTTTATTATGCTATCAAGCAAAAGACTTATCATTACCAATGTTTATTTGTGCATTACGAATTTTCCGTTTATTGAGGCAGCTTTAGATAAATTAGTATTTTTGTTTATCAATTGTAACTTGAAAAATCTAAAACTTAATTTTCAATCAAGCCTATATACCTAATTAAGGAAAAAACTGCTAATTTGCAAAAATTGATTTGATACCATCAATGATACAAAATTGAGTTTTCGCCACAAAACACGGAAAAGTGTATTCATTTTATTTTTTATTGTCAACAAAGTTTAACTCTATTTCTTGTCATTGAAGCAAGTAACTTTTTAATATTTATTTAACCTGAAATGGCCAAACAACTTTTGATCGTTCACTGTACCTGTACCCCATGAGTCATGCATGACACTTGAACGGAAATATAATCGCCAATAAATACTAGGCAGTTTAGTACACTATCCCTAAATGCCATCATTTTATATGAACGCAATAATTAGCATTACTAAAGGCATGTGAACTAAAGTGTTCACATGCCTGAGTGTATTTAAAACGTCCAAACGTTGTTAGTCTGTTTGTTATCCTTAGAAAATAATTTCTTAATATACCTCAAAGTGGTGCCCTAATCATAATTAAATTAATTGCTTGCAAAGTACATAATCTATCGAAAATTCACAAGTACAGATTGAAGCCTAAGGTAGATAGCAAAAGTGCCTAAAGTGCACTTTTTGCTCTTTTTACAACGAACTATATTTTACTGAGGTTATTGTTTGTAAATAAACTATAAAAACCTTTACTTCAATCTTTACATGTGAATTTTCGATAAATTATGTACTTTATGAGCAATTAATTTAATTATCATGAGGGCGCCACTTGAGTTGAGGGTGATACGAGGTAGATAGTAACGTTTTGGGTGAAAAATTTTACATCCTTGTTAGATCATGCAGGCCCACAGAACAAAGAAAAAAATTCTATGTTCTGTGTGCAGGCCGGCCGTTTTTAACAGTTTTCAGCTATACGGACATTCGTTTAACGTATACCTTATCTTGTTGCAGGACAAATTGCTCAATAAACTGGAGGAGAACGAACCGGAGCTGGCCTCTTCCCCCGAGGAGGAGGTGAGTTAATGCATAATATATTGTAGCGCACGCCCCTAGTGTTACCATTTCAAATTTTAAAGTACAAAAAAGCCGGACATACAATAAAAGCCGGGACATTCTTTTTTTTTAAAGAACTGACGGAAAAATTATATCTTCCGCCATGAAGTATTTTTGTCGTGTGCTTACATTTTAAAGCACAATATAAAATGTTCCTTCCAAAAAACAAAGTTTTTTTGGAAGGAACATTTTATAGAAATTGGATGATCAGGAACTGATGATTTTAGAGAAATTGGATGATCAGGAACTGTTTATCGTGTCTTTTCTTTACCTATTTTTGGTAAGTACATCCATGTGTACAGTAGTACATGGATGTTGCCCAGACTCCATACAATTTGAAACATCTCTTTCGAACACTTCTGCGATGTATGTTTTTTAACTAGTACTAGCTGACCCGACAGACGTTGTCCTGTCTTAGTTATGAATATTGAATTCGAATTGGTATAATTAATGAAAAGTTGGGTTCAGAGATATTAATAGGTCCCGTTCCCGTTCTCATTCCCCTTTCCCGTCCCGTTTCCGTTTCCATTTCCGTTTCCGTTCCCGTTTACTTTATAACCCAACAGCTTTAACACAAGTATATTATATCTTACTACTACTACTTCTTATGTTAGTAACGTGTGTATGTTAGTCTATCCAAATATACCAATTTAATATTAGGAGTGATGCCTCTGAACTAACCGTGATGAGCACTAAGAAATTTTGGGACTCTATTTTTGAATCGCTCGGTTGGCGTCGAGCGCTCTTTTCTACTGATTTTCATTCGAAATTTGACTCAAATGTATGAGATGTCGAACGAAAATCAGTAGAAAAGAGCGCTCGACGCCAACCGAGCGATTCAAAAATAGGGCCCCAGTTTTCTTAGATCCTTTTTGTAAGAAATAATAAATTAATTATTTTACATGTATTTCCTCAATAAGATAACTCCGACCGAAGCATCTGTTTTATTACATCCTCTTTGACGATATTTGTAGCACGGATTCTAAACGTCATAAGGTTGTTACATTAAAAATATTTTTGTCCAAAATAATTTTATATGGTGGTTAAGTATTCTTAAATTTTCTAATTTTACGCGCAATTTTCTTAATTTTTTTTTCATAACAACCATCTCCTGATAGAGTCTGTCGAAAAAGTCTGTTTACATGAGTTTTTTTTTATAAAAACTTATACTGGTAACCCTGTTGGTGATGTCAAAATTCTAATTGTAAACATATTTATTTATTTTTATTTATTTAGAGGGGTATTGGTGGGGTGGTTGGGGATTTAGGTGGGTAATAAAATTACCTTTGAAATTACCCATGTAAACAGACTTCTTAGACAGACTCTAATAACAAACACAACAAAAAAAGAATTAGCGAAATCAGTCCAGACGTTCACGCGTGATGGCTTGACCACGCGAAATTGGATTCATTAATATATAGATTACACCGCCCAATCTAAAGAGCTGGACAAATCCGAACAGATGGTAACCCTACACGCTCCACACTACCTGAGATTGCACTTAATGGCTGGTACTAAGATTTTTATTTTTACTACGGATTAATATAGTAGATATAAGTCTGTTTGTGTCCATTTGGTATATTCACATAACTCTTTATTGAAATAATCATTTGTAAAAATAACAAATGGTTTTCCCCCCCTTACTAATAAAGATTGTAATAGCAGCTGCATAGTTACACAGTGTTTTGTCACTTTCTTTTTAATGTCAAATTCAAATAATTTGACAGAGAGTAACCATTGTGTAACTAAACATCTGCTATTCAATCTTTATTAGTAAGGGGGATAGAATACGAAATATATAATTAGTTATTAATGAAAATTAGATCTCTCAGTTTACATACTTTTAAACAGCGATCTAAGTTTAAAAGACGTATGACAACTGTCAAAAACTGTTTACTAAATAGGACAAGTAAGGCTAAACAGACTATAAAAAAAAAATCGATTGGCACTCCGGGAGTGCCGGCAGAAGTGAAAACTTGAATATTAACTTTGTGCATTTTTGATATTTTGAAATTAGCGGCAAAGGATTAAAATTATTTCTTTCCTATTACTATACACAGTCACACAATTCAATCAGTTTGTAATTAAGAAAAGTTCTAAAGATTTCGCGCCAGTGGCCTTTTCAATTTCTACATGACCTACATGCACGCATTCTACGATTTAAACTTATAGTCACAGAGTATAAATAAGTCTATGATTTCACCGAAGAGATCGCTGCTATTAGTTTCATTTTCAAAATTAGCGCGTTGCTGGTGAGACAAGTGTTTACATGACGTCTTAAAATAACGCGCTGCCATTTTCAACGCGCCCCGTAGAAAGAGAGGGGGATACTTCCGCCGTCAGCTGTCTTCTCTCCATCCGTCACATCCGTCTTACACATTTTCGATCACTTACGTGATTCCTGACGCGAGTTTAGCATTTTTTCCCCATACAAAAAGCGCACAACGCCCCTAAAGAAGTTTTCACTTCAACAAGTGATTAATTAACTTGGGAGCATGCAGCGTGCGGAAATAAATCATTGCAAATTTTCTATTATCTCTTTTTTTATTGGTTTGAAAAATTATTGCTCAATATTAAAATTAGGGTTTCTGATTTCTGGACCTTTTATTTTTCTAGAGTTTCGGGAATTCTCGAGTTTTCTCGGGTCTCGAGTCTTTTAATTAAAGCTGTTGAAATCTGTTGAAATTAAATAAAAAAATACAAGATTTTTTTAATCTAAGATACTTTTATTGCACCACAATCAATTAGAATTTGGTACCTCTTATTTGGGTACGGAAAGAAACAAAAATTTAAATCTTCTTACATATTTCTAACTAATAATCAAAACTTAGTTATTAACTAATAGGAACATTAGTCATAACGACTAAAGTTGACTAAACCTAGACTAAATCACCCTAGAAGCAACGTTAACCCATTAAATAATTAGTAAACTTACTTTTGTCTTAGAAAATAGGCTTTCAAGAATTTTAGAAGACAGAGTGAACAAATGAATGAAAGAGCACGGAGTGCGGGTGGTGTATAATCCCCGTCAATTGGTAATGCGCTGGAACCTTGTCACATTAACATCCACGTTGACGTGATCTGCAACTAAAAAGTCATGAAACAAGAAAATTCTAATAGGTAATATAATATATAAATTATTGAATTATTATTTTCCATAAGATAGGGTCGAGATATATAAAAAAAATACAATTTTTTTTTCGTTTTTGAGGTTAAAATCATGGCCGCCAGGTGCATTACCAATTGACGGGGATAGTAAGGTGCTTATAGCCGACCACTAACGCCGCCAAAACATTTATTTTTATTTTTCGTAAACCAAATCAATATTTAAAAAAAATTAAACAACCTGAGGTCTCAGACCAAATAAAAAAGGGAAGACGTAGTCCTCTGAACAATGCAGTGAAGCCAATAAAACTACGCCTTGGCGTGTACACACACAGTTACACGCACACACATGTAACGAAACTACGCCTTTTGTTAACAGCCAGCGTGCGAAGCGGACGTACCAGGACGTACTAATAAATTATGAATTTCACCAAAGAAAATGCCGAATTGTGTAGTGAAAAGGTGTAAAAACCAATTTTCGACACATAAAAAGCAGGATGGAGTCACATTTCACACGAAAGTAAAATTGGAAACTAATATTTTCACTAATTCAAAATAAACATTAAGGTATTACTTGAAACACAAAACGTCAACACAAGTGTTGCCATGCCAAACGTTCTTTTTTAAACCTGTTATTGGGTAACATGGAAAGTAACGTAACGTTATTTGTTTCTTGTTAAAAATAACGCGTTAATTATTTCTGTTTCTGGACTGTTTTTACCCACGACGGACGGAACGGAATGGAGGTGGTATATGCGTTTGGGGTTAGAATACTGTGATCCATCAGTATTTAATTAGGGGCCTATTTCATAAAATATTAGTAACTTTACTATAACAATTTACCATTATTGTTATTGGGGTAGAACTGTTTCTTAATAATTATAAAACATAATCTCTACTCCAATAAACTACTACAATGGTAAATTACTGTACTTTTTCATACTTTTATGAAATAGACCTCTGATTAAATACTGATGATCTCAGTATTTACCACGCGTGTAGCCGTCGCCTCAGAGGTTGTTTGTTTGTTTGTCTATGTCTGTTACCATTTTCTTCGGAAACTACCTTCTGGGCCGATTTCAATGCAGTTTTTGTCGTTTTTCAAAAATTACTAAACCGATTTCGCTACGGCTTTCTGTAATGGTTTTTGGCGATGCTTCTTAGATAAGTGTTATAGTATTAAGCCGCTAGGGAGTGCTGCAGCATCATGTTTTCATTTATCTCCATAACGGTTTGACCGATTTAGATGCTGTTTTTACCTGACTGCAAGAGGGTTATGTTTTTCGCGCGTATCTTCTATCTTGTATGTATGTAATATTTTTTTTTACCTCATATCTTTTAAACGACTGAACGGATTTCTATGATTAAGATATCGTTAGATTCGTCTTGTCAGCCTAATTGTTCTTAAGAAGATGGCGTTCTAAAAAACTTCTTAAGAAAGTGGCGTTCTAAAAAACCAACATGGCGGCTATACGGTGCTATTATACGTAGTGGAAAAAAAATTTTTTTTAGAATACTGCTATATGGGTATCAAATTAAAGGGCTTATTATGAAGATTTCGAAAAGGTATATCATGACCGTAATATATGATAACTAAAAAGATATAAATAAAAAAATAAATTATATAATTAAAAAACCCCTGCCTGCCGCAGAAAAGACAATAAAAAGACAAGTCAACTGAAAAGATGGAAACAAGACTAAATATTAAAGGTAACATAATAACATGCAGTCGGAGGTATATAATTCAAATAATTCATAATGTCACTTTCTTTATGCATGCCTCTGACAGCATGTTATTATGTTGCCTTTAATATAACAATATCTTGTTTCCATCTTTTCAGTAGACTTGTCTTTTTATGCAGGCGGGTTTTTTAAAACTAGATAAAGTATGAATTCTTAAAAAAAATTAAAATGAAAAGCAACATTTAAAACTTTGAAAAAACCTACGTCACTTAAAATAGTTATTTTTAATCCTGCAATCCCTGATGGAAATGGAATATTGTGTCTCATTTTCCGGGCTTAAAGGATTAAGTGAAAAAAATAGGTATTCCTAACAAAGGTAAAATAAGTGGTTTTACGAAAATATCTCCCAATTTAAATTAATTTAGGTAGGGTACTATACATACATATTGAAGGAAGGATGTTATGAGTTTGACTGATTGACTGATGGAAAGAACAAATCACATCATGCAACCATCAGTCACTACATTACACGGTAGGTTAATCATCAGTCACAGCCCGTGACTGTGGTTAAACTGACAGCAAAACCTACCGTGTAATGGATGCCTAACATGTCAGAACAAACATCTTGCCTTAAATACACGAAACTTTAGTATTCGTTAGTTTTATTTTTTACATTTTTCCTATTTCCGCCACTACTTTTAAAGCGAGCTACTCACAGCCCTGCATGCAGGGCTTTGAGAAGCTCACTTTTTCTATCTATCACTAGGCGACGGCTACACGTGTGGTAAATACTGTAATCCATCAGTATTATTTATCAGGGATCTATTTAATAAAAGAATAAAAAAGTACAGTAATTTACCATAGTAATGGTTTATTGGGATAGAATTATGTTTTATAATTAATAAGAAACATAATTCTACCCCAATAATAACTGTGGTAAATTATTATAGTAAATTCACTAATCTTTTATGAAATAGGCCCCTGATTAAATACTGATGGATCACAGTACCAGGCGTGTAGCCGTCGCCTCACACCCGAGTCAGAATAGCTGAATGCCTATCATAGTCTGCGTCTCTTTCATCAGTAATAAATAAAAGAGACGCTTTGATAGCCATTCAGAAAACTGACAAGTTTTAAGAGCTTGTAATACCCCCCTTGGGACCGTATTATGATCTCTTGAATCCAGGCAGTTTTTTGTTTTGGTTCTGATATGTGATAAATAACGTTATTATTTCATAACGCGTTATTTTTATAACATTGGGGTAATATGAATTACTATGGCAACACCGGCTTACACACTAATGCATGAAAAAATTGGCTTCAGTCCCTTGCTTGGAAGACTCCGTCTTCCCTTTTTATTTGGTCTGAGCCTGAGGTCAGTAGCGCCACCAATTGAAATAAATCAATTACGTTTTATCAAGGGCTTAGATTAAAGGTTTTAATAATTTTGCTTAAATAAAAAGTAAAATCAAGTAAATTGCATTTTCTGAATATAGTTTCAGGAACTCAAACTTAGGCAATAAGTCGTGCATCTCAATAGTGCCAAAAGTGGCCACATTTAGAAATATTGAGATTCATAACATTGCTTTTATTCGAGGTCATGAAAAAATATTTTAAAATTGCACTTCACTCTTCTATTTGCGCAAAATAACCAAAGCTTTTATTCTAAGCCCTTGATAAAACGTAAATAATTTATTTCCATTGGTGGTGCTGTGCTACTGAGCTCATTAAACCACCTTAAATAGTCTCTAATATTTTTTGAGTAACTCTTAAATATCTACCTCGTTTACGTATAATAAAAATAAATCAATTGGTTGTGCTATAGTGGATGGCTATTAAGTGCTTACGGAGAAAAATCGCGTCAGCCACGATTCAAATTTGAAACTCGAGAATTCTTGTGCTCCGATAATTTTTTTTTCGTCTCGAATGAAGCCTAATTTCTTGAGTTTTCTCGAGTTCGAGAAAGCTTATTCTATCGAAAGAATTATTCTACCGAGTATTTTGACGTGATAAATAACGTCTTATAAATCGATGAACGCCGGCTGCATGCACGAAAAATTGACACGTTCCGCAAGCGAGAGCGCTTGCGTTTTTTATAAAGTGAAGTGAATATTTAATGTGAATACCAATGTTTTCTTATGACGTTATCACGTAAAATAATTATAGTCCGTAAACCGACTTTACACCGCGCACCGGACGACGCTCCGTGGGTAGGCCCCCGACAAGGTGGACCGACGATCTGGTGCGCGGTGGCGGGAAGCCACTGGATGCGGGCAGCGCAGGACCGATCGTCGTGGAGATCCTTAGGGGAGGCATAGGCCTCCCCTACTACTGCTGGGTATAGACCCAGCAGTGGGTATCATGCGGCTGATATGATGAAACCGACATTACAGACGACCAATTTTTACGTGAGTTTTTAATGACTCATATCTAGAAAAAAAGTACTTTCAAACCTGGGTCACGATCACGACATGACAGTACCCTTAGCACGAACAGCTATCAAAAAAAATAACGCGCGTAAAAACATTCGATAGAGTAATTTTGTATGGGAAATTTGTACAGCGCCATCTACCGCCAAAAACCGAAATGATCCACAGATAATTTATTACTCTATCGAGTACTTTAACGCGCGTTTTCTCGATAGATGTTCGTGCTAAGGGTTTGGCCGGGTTTTCAGTCTTGGAAATTTCTGAAGACCAAATCTCTCTGCTCTAAAGCACACCCCAGGCACTTCATACAAACGCCGCGTTTCAACTACCTATTACACAGACGCTACACAGTGACGTTTTTGCACACGCGCAACTGTGTGCGTGAAGTCTAGGGCTATTGAATGAGCCTACGAACTCGCGGGGCGCGGTGAGGTAATTGATTGCGGGGCGGGGCGGAGAGTTTCCTTTCTGTACGGTAGTACTTATATCTATTCTGTGTCTAAAGTCTCTGAGTGCTATACCCAGACCTAACCATCGATTTCCTGTTGGTTTACGAGGACACCGACTTTACGACTAAACGGAGCAGTATCTGCAAATGTTCCGATTTATTAACCTCACCCACAGCATTTAGTAGCGCATTTACAGCGCTGTCTCTAAATCAGGCCTCCCGCTAGAAATATTACGGTCCAGATGTGAAATGTGAGCACTGCTGCGAGGCCGTATACAGTTTTTACCAAACTACGGATATTTAGAGGAAACTATTTGGGGATTTGTATCGTATAATGTATTATTTTGATTTTAAGTTGTTGGTAATTTTGCTAAATGTTGCAATTTCACCTTTTTTCTGCACAAGACTATTTACAAATAGATCCAACCAAATGTAGGCGCACAAAACTCACTTCTATTGTAGATTACCGTGTAAATTATAGAAATTAATTAATTCATTTGAACTATCATTTGCAGAAGAGAAGATTTTGGAATGCCTTTTTTGCTAATCCCTAAAAAGCATTTTAGTTCTTCTTTGCTACGACAAAACTATTTGCTACGCTCTGCTACGACTACGACATCCAGACTACGGATCGTAGTACAAAAAGAGGGCCTATTACAAAAAAGAATCACGATAGTCGGAAGCAATTCGTCGTTCAATTTACTTGATATTGAAGCTTATTTAATTTTGTGAGACAATATATAGTGCCAACGGAGTGGGATGAACATCGTACGCTTATGGCGATGCTTTTTTGTAATGGGCCTTCAGAATTTCAGCAAGGTGTCAAGAAAATAAGACTAATGAAGGTGTTTTAAGTCGACAAAATGTCGAGTACTATACAAAATCCCTATAAAATATTGATATTTTATTTAGTTAAGTACCTAAATACTTAAATATTTCCCAATACTATAGATTGCTGACCTTTCTTTTGCAGAATTAAAATATTATAATATAATAAATGCACAAGATATTGTTTTAATCAAATCTACATCTGACCTGACCTTGTCTCGGTTCAAGGTTGCCATTGCCAGTAATCTGGTGACGAAAACGACCCATTGCACAGATCCACAATCTAATTACAAAATCCCGCGGTTTATTATCAACTTTCTCGGTCTCGCGAAACTGTCTGCGATTGGACCTTGAATTTTTCGCTTTGATTAATTTTATGCAAATTGATTAAGCAGCATGATTCACTGCCTTCAAAAATCATAATTATTGTGTCCGTGTAGTCGAAAATCCTAATCTACTTCAATCTAATACTTACTTAATAATAAAATCCTAAGAATATCGAAAATTAGATTCAATCAGATTTTAGTTATTGTGTAATGCAACAGTTTCAAAATTAAGTAGGTATTTTCAAAATAAATAAGAAGTTCTTAACAATAATGTAAGTTGATATAAAATAATAGTTTTGAATCGCAAATGCATTAAAAATACTTAGGTAGGTACCTACTTACCTGAAAATGTTGAATACTTTTCGATAATCAAAGAGTGCTTTGACGATTTTATCAACGTAATTTATTATTTCGTTTTCAGTGTGTAATATGCGTGAACGCAAAGGCGACTATGCAAACATCGCCGTGCGGCCACCGTGTGGTCTGCCGGCGGTGCTTCGTGAAGACCATCCAGATGGCAGTCAGTCAACGGTTGCTGCCACTGCGATGTGTCATCTGCCGCGCCAAGATCCTGCGGCTGCGGCAGGCGCCACGACTGGTCACGAGCAAGAGCTGGCAGGTCAGTCAACCTATGAATGTATGACAGATCTCCTAGATGGCGGTAAGCCAGCTGCGCTGCGTCATCTGCCGCGCCAAGATCCTGCGGCTACGAGTCACGAGTCACGAGCAAGAGCTGGCAGGTCATTCAATCAATGATAGGATACAATGTATGACAGATCTCCCAGATGGCGGTAAGCCAGCTGCGCTGTGTCATCTGCCGCGCCAAGGTCCTGCGGCTGCGGCAGGCGCCACGACTAGTCACGAGCAAGAGCTGGCAGGTCAGTCAACCAATGATAGGATACAATGTATGACAGATCTCCCAGATGGCGGTAAGCCAGCTGCGCTGTGTCATCTGCCGCGCCAAGGTCCTGCGGCTGCGGCAGGCGCCACGACTAGTCACGAGCAAGACCTGGCAGGTCAGTCAACCAATGATAGGATACAATGTATGACAGATCTCCCAGATGGCGGTAAGCCAGCTGCGCTGCGTCATCTGCCGCGCCAAGATCCTGCGGCTGCGGCAGGCGCCACGACTGGTCACGAGCCAGAGCTGGCAGGTCAGTCAACCAATGATAAAATACAATGTATAACAGATCTCCCAGATGGCGGTAAGCCATCTGCGCTGCGTCACCTGCCGCGGCAAGATCTTGCGGTTGGTGGCATATACGTACGACGGCTTTAGGCCTAAAGCTGGCAGATTAGTCAACTAACTACTACACAGGACAGACCATCCTATTAGCGGCCAGCCACGGTTGCTGCCGCTGCGGTGCGTTATGAAATTCTTACCCAACCGAAAATCCCTTTACTTACTGTAAGCAGTTCCGGCTCTTGCTGCAAAGGGATACTTACCTCAAACATTATGAATATTATAATGAATAACTTAACCGTCGAGGTTGTGTTACCTACTCTATTGTTTGGAAGAAACAAAACATCGTTGTAAATTGTAGTATACTTATTAGCAATAATAATTCATCAATTGCTTATTGCCATTTGTTACTTTAAGTTTGTTGACGGCTCCGCTAATATCGGACGTAATTGCATAAAAATGATTGAAGCCTTGGCCGCCCTGCTCCATCCGTGTGGATAATTCAAGGCGACGAACATTCCGGGCTGACCTTTGACAAGCGAATGCGATCCTACCCGAGATATCAAACTCATTGAGGATAATTTTTTAGATGAGATTAAGTATTTGTTAGAAACACTGTTTCCTGATTTTTCTTCCTTATTTGTGTTTTTGACTATGGTGTTGCCCTTGTGGAAAATAAAATAACCTTCATAAAAAATAAATAACCTTATTAACCTTCAGGCATTTTTTGACATTATATTGTTTTACTACTCATCTGTACTATGTGCGATAGGCAACAGCACAGCGTATCGCTTAGGGTGCTTCTACACGGTGCAAGTAGCCCGCGCAAGTTGAGCACTTGCGCAGGTTACATGCTTCGTGGAAACACCTGAGCAGGTCCAGCTCCATAGCATTTTCCAACTCGCGCCTCAACGTGCGCATGCTACATGCACCGTGTAGAAGTACCCTTAGCCAATTAGCAACAAAATTCGTGTGCGCTTGTATCACCCCTGCACAAACTATACGTATGATGTGACGGCTCGGCGTGCAAGCGATTTTGACCTAAGGAGTTAAGCAACGCCGTTGCCCATTATACAGCTCGCGCAACATAACTTGAACCAAACCATAGACAATGAAGCTTGCGCAGTAGCAGTTTTCAGTGCAAAAATTGTAGTGCGCAGGCCTCGTGGTACTAAAAATTGGATCAAGTTATGTTGCACGAGCTGTACATGATCATCATTTATCGCGCAGGACGTAGGCTTCTCCCATAGAAGGATCTGTACTATTCCGTACATAATTAGTTGAGAAGACAGTAGGTTTTCATTTCTCAATGAAACAAACTCGGAACAATTAATAAACTCTCACTCGTAATCGTAACATGTCACTGCCAGAAACTAGAACCCCGTCCACGGAGCATCAAAACATGTGTTCTAACGGTAGAATAGGGACCATCAAACTGAACCCCATAACAAAAATATAATTACGAAAATATCAAAATGTATTATGATTCCATAGTTGGTCCAATAGTTAAAGTTGTTCAGTTTTTGGTATCCTATCTACCATATTCGGCTTTACGGGCTTTTTGTAACACCTTCTAACTAAACACTTATTATGTAACAATTCTAAGAAATTCGTCAAATCATTATCTGATTTGATATTTGGTCACAGGTGTCAAGTGGCAGTGGCAAGTCGTGGGGAGTCCCAGGTTCGGTGTCCAGTTACTCGGTGGGCGCGCGCTCCGTGCCCGCCTCTGCCTCGCTCTACTCCGTCACCAGCGGAGAGTCGTCCCTATCAGGTGAATTATTAATAATAAACATTGCATAACATCACATACCTACTTACATTACTCAGTTTCCATGTGGTGACACAAACGAAAACCGGAGTGGAATATGTCCTAGGATCTTGACGGCCTATGCGATAGAAAAAATGAAATTATGCTCGGTTTCTGAGGTAGTTATGGGTGGCTTATCGAAGGTTTACCTTCATCGGAGCGGTCCACATTATCTGGTTAAAAGTTATTTTTAACCGACTTCAAAAAAAGGAGGAGGTTCTCAGTTCGTCGGAATCTTTTTTTTTTATGTATGTTACTCGATTACTCAAAGACGGCTGGACCGATTTGAAAAATTCTTTTTTCGTTTGAAAGTATATACTTCTAAGTTGGTCCCATTGTCATGAAATCAGGATCTGATGATGGAATCCTGGAGAAATCGAGGGAACTCTTCAAATATTATAGGCACATCTATAGCGATTTTAGTATTTTCTTAAGTAACTTGTGTATTTGCTTTCGAAAAGTACTATTTCGGTGAAGTGGAACTGATGATGAAGACCAGCATAGATGATCATCGGAAATATTCAATACTAAGTAATTCACTGGTACGATACGATTACTTTAATATGGTTGCTAGGACATTTATGCTCATCATAATTCATATGGTGAGATGGAGCTGATAGTGAAGTACCAGGAGAACTTCTCAACAATAAACGCCCCTGCGTCGGGAAAAGCGTACTATGTAAAAAGTGATGAGCCGTTGACATAAGGCTATTGTAACTTAGATAATATCATCACCAAATATACTTACCTAAAAAAAGTTTAAAATAAAAGAGTTTTTAATAAAAACAAAACCTCCTTCAAAAATCTTGAAAATAATCTAACAAAAAACAGCTTCAAAAATAAATTAATGGCTCTAAAAAGCAAGAAATAAAATATTGAAATCTGCATAATAACTAACTCGAAAGTTTGTGTGCATATCTTATATTAAACAACGTCTTATGAAGTCGGGTGGGGTTTAAACCCATGATTAAAGTTTAGATATATTAGTTTAGATAAAAAATATCCTTCGTTCCCCCCCCCCCCCCGCCCCCACCCGACTTCAATAAAAAAAAAACATTTATTTCGGTAATCTTAGTAACAAAAAATTGCTGAGACTTCCCTATAAGTAATCTGACGATACTTGTATTGGGAATGACCCGCTACTTCCCTATGGATAACAGTAGATTACAAAAAGCGTTCTTCAAAAGGCGTTGTTTAATATAACATATGCATACAAACTTTCGAGTTAGTTATTATGCAGATTTCAATATTTTATTTCTTGCTTTTTAGAGCCATTAATTTACTTTTGAAGCTGTTTTTTGTTAGATTATTTTTATTACTTTAAACCTGCACGCGTAGCATGAGCAAACGGGACTCTAACTTGTCTACGAAGACTTGTCGTCTCGATCTTCTCGATTGCTGAGCACAGTTTGACAGACAGATGGGACTCGCTCTCAGAATTTTACAACCTTTTTATGACTTTTAATACAAATATGAGTTTTAAAAGGTAATATTTTTATTTCAACATCCATAAACGTCGAAATTATCTAAAATGATTCGAAATGATTTAGTTTAATCATGATACTTATTTTTTAACAAGTTCTAAGATAAAGAGACACTCAAAAAAGCTTTCACTTCCGTAGAAAAAGCTCTCTCGAGCTCGAGAACATAGGAATGCGAGCATGAGTATCTCGATCTCAACCCGACAAAAGTGACATTTCGGTGTAGATGTCGTGGGCTAATCGTTGAACTGGGCCGATCGAGAGCTGCGTGGGCAGATCACGATGTGCCGGCATTTCATGATCTGGCCAATAATTTCATGATGTGCCTAATCAAAAATTAGGCAGATCGATAAAAGCATCCTATTCGTCGATTTACCCTACAAGTACTTGGCCACATCGAGATATGGCTGGGCGCATCGTAATATACTTCTGTTTCGCGACGCTTGTGGCGCTGCTGTAACGCTTTTTGCGCTCTGTCAACTGGTTTGCGTTCAGAACCTACGCTCCGAGTGCAACCAAACGCTCTAACGGCGTTCTAAAAATTAGAGCATGACGTTCGGTTGACACAACTTTCCCGTTCTAAATGTCAGAGCGTTGCAACTTTTTAACCATCAAAATCGGTGGTTGAAAAACGCTCTGACATTTGTCCATAGAAAAAAATGTCAATGTCATTTGACATTATTATGAATTTTTATGTTTTTGTGTCTAAGTTTCAAATAGTACCTACATGGTAGCTTCTCAAAAAACAGTTTTTATTTAATTTAGAATAAAGGAAAGTTTAAATTATTCGTATTCCAAATGGAAAATGAAGACTTAGTACTATTAATGACATTTAAAGTTCTTGGTCGTTCCGAACCTTAGAGTTAGTTAGTTAGAGCACAGAATAGATATAAGTAAAGTCTGTTCATCCTTACTTGTCTTATTTAGTAAACAGTTTTTGACAGTTGTCATACGTCTTTTAAACTTAAATCGTTATTTAAAAATATGTTAGTAAGTTTATGAAATTATTGTTAATTTATTAACCTTTTATTTCGTAATCTATGTGTGGAAAACCATTTGTTTTATTTTATAAATGATTATTTCAATAAAGAGTTAGGTGAAGATTGTTTACCATATAAGACAAGAAAGGATGGACAGACTTTACTATCGTACAGAAAGAAAACTCTCCGCCCCGCCCCACAATTAATTACCTCACCCCACCGGCGGCGCCCACCGCGCGAGTTCGTGTGCCACTCCGTGTGCTCATTCAATAGCTCGCACACAGTTGCGCGTGTGCAAAAACGTCACTGTGTAGCGTCTGTGTAATATGTAGTTGAAACGTTGAAACGCGACGCTTGTATGGAGTGCCCGGGGTGTGGTTAGAGTTACAATTGTGAAAATAAAAAAAATAACAGTGAGTTAGTTGAAGAAAAAAGTTTTACTAATACTTTGGTTACCCTACAGACTATTTATCCCAGCATGGCTGTTTATATCTTTATTATGTAGTAGAATAATTATTATCTAAACTTCATTTTATTTGCTTGTACTTTAGCCACCCTACAGAATCGATTTGCCCAAGCATGGCCGGGCAAATCGTCAAACGTTATGCTTTGAACGATATGGCGGGTTTTAAAAGGCAAATCAAGAAATGCCGGCGTATCGTGATCTGCCCAGGCAGATCTCGATCGGCCCAGTTCAACGATTGGCCCACGACATAGACAAGCCATTGTTCTATGAGTCGAATCTTATCTCGATGTTGGTCATGCTACGCGTGCAGATAATGTGCACCCCCCGATAAAGTTAAACCTTCGATAAAGTACTTCAGAAACCGGAAGTTAGTTGTGGAGCTGACGCGAGTTTTGTAAGGGTAAGTAATTTCAGAATAGGCATTCCTCATAATCAAACTTATGTTACAACAAGAATACCTAGAGAATAAATTCATATTATTATATTAGTAGAAGGGACAATAAGATAATTATGTACTTAGTATTAATATTACGTACTTAGTAGTAGTACGTACGTAGGCGTGTACAGGCAAGATACAATAACAGGAATTGGGAAAATACTTGAAATTAGAGTTGTGTGGGTTTCTCCGTGTGGGCAGGGGCTACCAGTGTGCGCTTTCGGAATCTATTTAATAACACTTTTCATCATTACAGGAGTGTCTTCCGTATCGTCGAACAGCGGCAATGTTATTAATGGGTGCTCGACGAAGTTGTGCGGGGGCACCAAATGTGGGGGCGCATGCTTGGGGGCTGTGCCGCGGCCCCAGTCCGCCTCGGCGCCCCCCAGGGCCCGGCAGCCCGCTTCGAACTCGCTACGGCGTTCACAGCATCACAGCATGAAGGTACAGATTTTTTGAGTAGACAGTCAGTAACGAAGAATGAAGCTGTGTGCATGGTGTATTGATGTGGTCTGTGGGGGCATGCTTTGAATGTCATCGCTTTGTAGATATAATAAGTTAAAAGCCGATTAAGGCAATTTAAACTTTTAATCGTAAAGTACTTAGTGGTATAGTATATCCCAGCCAGCGTGCTGCCGTGTTTCTGTGTGTATGTATGGACCTTTCTATAATCTATAAAGTTGTGAAAAATTATGCTTTAATACATCCATCATATTGGCCTCATTGAAAACTGAATATAATAAATAAAAGCGTGAGCGTGAATGCATCAGTAAAATGTATCTTTGATTATTAGCCCTAAAAGAAAGAATTTCTCATTCATTAGCAACAATGAAATAGAACATTGGGGGTTGCCTCATCAAAATATATTTATATATAAGTACAGTCAGCGCCAAAATGATCTGAGCATTCAAACTTACCAAAACAGCTGAGCATTTGACTAAGATCAACCTTATCTCAAGACATGGTGCACTTTCATTTGCTGTCTGAGAACAAAAGAAAGAGCAACTTAATGTCTTGAGATAAGGTTGATTTATGTCAAATGCTCGGATGTTTTGGTAGGTTTGATTGCTCAGATCATTTTTGCGCTGACTGTACCTACCTATAACTATACCTACCTGCAGAAACCGGTTTTTTTATTATTTCTCCCCATTGGCGTCGGAAGGGGAAGGGGAGCATACCCACCCCAGAACAGTCTGGTGCCCACCCTAGAAAAAAGCCTGCGTCTAGTAGTACCCCCGCCCCCTAACCAGGGCCTAACCTAACCTACTGGCTAACTTTTCAAACTTCGATGGATTTGCCGAGCTTCAACATAAAACAGATAAATCGAAGTAAGGAATTTCGTAGTGTACTATTTAATTCCTGAATTCCTGATGTCACACGAACATCGAAGTTATTTAGAAACATCGATGTTCGTGTGACATCAGGAATTGGGGTACGCCATTTTGGCCTGATTGGGCTCGATTTATGTTTTAATTTGAAGGACTTGCCAAAGTTCGAACGTTCGATGCGTTAGCCGGTAGGGCGGCCCCTGGCCCCTCTAGACTCTGGACAAATATCTCTAGATACGCCCGTGCAAACTAGTTCAACTTCTTCAATTCTTCTTTCCAGGCTCGGCTACAAGAGTACCAAGTGCACAGCTACACGGGCGGACCCGCTGGCGAGACGTCAGGCCGGCTGCCGCCTATTAGGGAATTCCAGCGGGAGTTCCGAGAAGGGAGGCGGGAGAGCGCGGCCGCAGCCTCCTCCTCTACTAGGATAAGGTGATTCGATATCATAATTCAGATTCTGTTAACAAATCTCCGTCCGTTACGTCCGTCAGTTTCTTTGTTTGTTTGTTTCGGCTTTACGTATTAACTACTGAACCGATCAACATTAAATTTTAAATACACGTTGTCAGGGGTACAGATAAGGACATAGGAATTAGGATACCTTTCATCCCGAAAAAAAGTATTGTTCCCGAGGGATAGCAAAAAAAATGTTCCACGCAGACGAAGTCGCAGGCGGCTGCTAGTATTAGATATTTTTATTTTTGGTCATCGGGGCGTCGCCAAGGGTGGGCAGGGAGGGGCAGCTGCCCCCCCCCCCCCTAGAGGTTAAAAAAATATAGCCAACTGCAAAGTAACCAAAGTTCTGAGGCCGTGCAACTTGCTTTTCCGATAAATCCCGCATTTCAAAACTTGAATAAATTCACTAGGTTACTCTTGACTGTACCTAGAATTCATATTTTTGTTTTCTCATCCTCCTTAATATTAACTTGTCGCGTCCCATCGCGCCACGCCGCGCCGCTTATATAATTTATTAAAGTTTATAAAATTTAAAAAAATAATTATTTTCAGGTGTGCCCAGAAAATAGTGACACAACTAGAAACTTCGCCGCAAGAGAAAAAACACTTTTTCCGACCTCTAAAACCTTCAAACAAAGATGAACCTCCTAAATCCAGAGATCAAAGCAAAGAGACTGAACGGAAAAAAGAAAACCCCAAAGCTAAACCCAAGAAAGAAGAGAAGAAGAAGAAAGATGATGAGAATACGAAGCAAGAAGATAAAAGCAAAAAGGACGAGAGTAGTGACAACAAGAAAAACGAGATAGCTGAAAAGAAGAAAGAAGAAAAGCTTAGACTCAAAGCTGAAAAAGAAGCTAAGAAAGAAGCTAAGCTACAAGCTAAGGAAGAAGAGAGACAAGCCAAACTTTTAGCTAAGGAAGAGGAAAGGCAGGCCAAACTACTAGCAAAAGAAGAAAAGAAAAAAGCTAAGAAGGAGGCGAAACTAGCCGCGCAGGCGGAAAAGAGTAAATAAGGATCAAAATTAAAGTTTTTACATTGTAGTAACTCGTAGCCGTCTTAAATTAGATTCGAAAGTTGTTATTATTGATGAATAGTAAACAATTTTGAATAGCATGTATCTAACGAGTCTATTGTAGTCCACATATACAAATATATTAGGTACTTACGATAAGATACTTTAAAGTTTATTTTTTTACTTCGATTGGTAAAATGTTATTTGTGTTTGTGCTTTGATACTAATTTTTATTATTTAAACTTGTTTAGCTTAGTTGCAATTTCATTTTGAAATTGTAAATTAAATTAGGGTTGTTGTATATAGTTTTATTATCAAATGTTACTATGAAAAGCAATCTAAATACATAGTTGTTGGGTCATAGTTGGAACTCTACAAACTGCGAAGACTGAAAGAATGGGATAATGAAATCATATCGTTTTGTAATTTAATTGTTTAACACTAAATTTAAGAGCTTCGTGCAATCCAGCACCGCCAAAGAATTTATTTATTACTTAGGTACTAATTTTGTCGTACTTAGTTGAACTGTAGGTGAAGCTTTGATTAGTATAAGTTACAAACTTTTAAAAAGTTAACCATAAAACAATATTTTGTCATACAGCATTGAAATTGCTTATTCATATAATCATATTTCGTAATAGCATACTTAGGTCTTGAGTATCTATCCATTCCAAATATAGTTTACCTTTCAATAACATTATTAAACTTCAGGATTGCTACTTACAGCAATGTTTTTGACTAAACACTAGTATACCATTCAGAAAAACTATTATCTCAAACCTTTTGAAATATCCTTGGCAACATTACTAATATCCTTGGCAACCTTACTAAGTGTTTAAGCATTAACTTTGCATTATTATACTGACTACTTAATTATTATTATAACCCATTGTAAAGTATAAAAATGTAGAACCATATCAGGTCGCATTTAGATTATGCTAGATAAGTGTTGACATTTAATTTTGTAAGAGTTCCCACATGTCGGAATTTATTATTGTCAATCGTTAGAAATTCCCTGTAAAAATAAATAACAATGTTACCATAACTAATAATATTTTATTTTTTCCAAACTTTTCCTTCTTAATATCATAGTCAATAATATCAGAAAGCCTTTCATAACAGCATGAAATTATAATACAACCATTTCAAGGGTAACCAGTAAATGGTATGTTACAAATAAACAAATTTATATAATATATTTGCAGCATCATTTTATTTATCCTGTTGCACTGTTCTTGTTCTGATAACTTGAAATTAATCAAATAAATTAATCATCAATATAGGCCACAATCAAAATTTTTTATTTATCTACATTGAAATATGTAACAATACGCTTGATTACTAAAAATATACTAACACTGTTTAAAAAGACACAAACTTTGTCTAATCCTTGTGGTCATCACCAATACGGTCATACATTTCTTCACCAGTCTTCTTATTGATACGAAGATACTTGTTGACCATCGGCCGATAGTAATAAGCTTGGTAATCGCTGCGTTCACCCATCTTCTTGACAATTTCTTTCTCTAGAGCTCGTATTTTCGCCTTCTGCTGTTCTTCATCAATAAAGTGCAAAAACTTTTCATACTCCTAGAATACAAAAAAATATTTGTTTAAAACATAGAGCTGCATATTGGATAAATTTGCGAGTATATCCCGGTCAAGTTAACTTGGCACCTGAACGAAAGCAACCCCTCTTTTGCACTTTCTTGATGCATTTTATTATTTAGAAGGGGGAACACCAGCGAAGCCAGACGTGTAATCAGTCACCCTGGTCGGGACCATTTCACCCATTTCCCCAAATTATCTCGATGCCTTACATCCAGGGACCGGATTAAGCGCTTAAAAACCCCTTCGTTCATTTGGGTTTTTAGTATTTAGAGAATGATAATTTTAAAAAAATACAATAAATAGAATATTTGATAGGGAAACCCTAGTCGATATGCAAACATTATAATCATAGCATCATGAGAATACAAGATATCGTAGATCAAAATCGAAAGGGTTTCGGTCCCTGCTTACACCACTGTCGTCATGCTAGTAGTGTTAGTACACTTGTTAGCGATATTTTATCAGTAATCTGTCAAACATTTTCAAAAACTTGACAATGCTGGTGTGACGCAAGGAGAAAAGGAGATGTCGCTTTCGCTTCAGATGCCGAGTTAACCGGGAAATTACTACAACTGCTTTAGGGACAGATAGGACACTCAAAACTCTTCATGAAACAAACTGTAAGTGGTAATTACCTGTTGTGGATTAGTGTGTATGTAACGGGCAATAAAACGAGTGATTGGATGACTATGGTATTCCCAGTGTTTAGGATTGTACCCATCAGGTATGGGGGTCAGTTGGGCAGGACCTATGAACACATTGGTGTAGAAGATAATCAGACCGACGGGGATCAAGCCCACCATAGCGTAATAGTGGAACATATCCTTGAATTTGTGGTACTGCCATCTGAAAAAATAATAATTTCACTGTTTAGGTTATAAGAAATAAATACTGAAAACGACGTCAAAAGTAACCACAATGTCGTGTCTTTTGAGTAATCTATGTGTTTTATTAAACTTAGCAATCATTTTAATATCTTTTGCATTGATTTCAAAATAAAAATTGGTTAGGTAATCATTGGGCTCGTATTTACCTGGAGGGTTGTAAAGCCATTGTCTTGTGTTCATGGCCGGCGCTAAACGCCTTGGTGGTTGAGAAACTCACATTTTTTGTAAGAAATGGTGATTTAATATTATTTTTCAATAAATTTATGCCGAAAGATCGGCCCAAAGCACTCCAAGACACCATCCTTCTATTGACAATTTTTGACAGTGACAGTGAAGTGACAGGTTTTATTTGACAAATCGATCAATTCAATGGGTGCATTCCAGCAGACCAAGCGCTACGCTAAGTCATCGATCACCACAGTATACATTTTGACTATGGAAAGCAAGAAGCTTATACCCCCAATGGAGATTGCACGGCCAGTGTCATAGTGAAGATTGAAAAAAGATCCTTAAGGGACGTGATGGCTTATGGCTACCGGTTTAATAATATCTGTCCCCTTCCAGAGTCTTGAAGTCTTCAGCAGCCTTCAACCCGGGGAGTATGTCGCCGACCGGTCTACCACGCACGGGAGGAGACGAGCGGGGGCGGAGGGCCGGCTACGTCACTGCGGTGAGCAACGACCGAGGACACCTTCTTACTTGCGCTCCATACCTACACGGACGGACACCAACCGCGAATCGCTACTCTTTTTATATAACATCACGTCGTCAGTCTTAATTTTATTTGTAAAACGGCTATTAAATCAGCCTCCTATGTACTACAGTCCGCTATTTTATTTATACTTTCCCGAAGGATCATTTTCAAGAAGCTTATACCCCCAATGGAGATTGCACGGCCAGTGTCATAGTGAAGATTGAAAAATGGTCCTTTAGTGACGTCGCGGCGAATTGCTATCTCTTTCTTTAGTGTGACAATATGTGTTCGTCGTTCGTTCGTTCGTGAGAAACGAAAACGCATTGTAACACTAAAGAAAGAGGTAGCAATACGCCGCGACGTCACTAAAGGACCTTTTTTCAATCTTCACTATGACACTGGCCGTGCAATCTCCATTGGAGGATATAAGCTTCTTGGTTACGATACGTTTTCGTTTCTCACGAACGAACGAACGACGAACAAGTATTGTAACACTAAAAGAAAGAGGTAGCAATAAGCCGTTTTTTCAATCTTCACTATGACACTGGCCCTGCAATCTCCATTGGGGGTATAAGCTTCTTGATGGAAAGTAATTCGTTTTAGTTTAGGCTCGTATTATAGAATCAAACCCAAACTCTAATTTCTGATTGAGTACAGTTAGAAAGCGATGGTGCTATTCATCTCATATAGCGCCATCCCTTTCTAACTGTACTCAAACAGAAGTTTGAGTTTGATTCTATAATACGAGTGTAAGGAATCGTTCGCACGAACGATTTTTTCGACGTGCGACATTTTTACCGCTGACGACGTTCCACGGGAAAAGATACTTTATGGCCAGGCCATTTTTTTCACTTAATTTTATTTAAATTAGCATTACAATTTAATTCAATATCTCTCAAATCTTTAGTTTTCTCTCTCCGAGGAGTATGATGTACTAAATCGATGCTCCGACCAAATCTGACAGACTCTATCAAACAAAATGCATTTTATTCGAAGCCCAGTGACTTGCCTTTCTATTGTCTAACTTCAAAATCTATCGCAATCGCTTTCAGGATGTAATCCATTGAAGTTTCTTTTCGGCACAAATAAAAACTTACCAAAGAAATGCAGTGAAACGCAGATTATTGGAAATAAAATATATTTATAATAGCCTTATAGTGATGAACAGCGGTAGCAAAAGTAAGGTTAAAAACAACAGTGTGTCAAGCGGATGTCTATAAAATTCAAATACAAGACAGCACTTAGAAAACTGCCAGTGTTCTTATTAGCAAATAGTTTTAACACCTCCCCGTAATTAGGACACCATGTATATAAGTGACAAAACTAACAAACACATTAGTAACATTAGTAACCCACCTTAAAACTATAAACAAAAGACATGTTGAAAAGAAATTAATAACTGCATACAACACTTAACATAAACAAATGACGGCACAAATAAAGTACTTAGGTACAATAACCTAACTTAACCCAAACAATTGTATACATTTCTGATGTTTGATTCTGGGCAAAGGTTTTGTCAAAACATCAGCAGGCATATTATTTGTGGGGATGTAATGCAATGAGATGAGGGTGTCGTCCAAACAAGTGCGTATGAAATGGTATCTAATGTCAATGTGTTTGGATCGAGCATGATAGCTGTTGCTGTGAGAGAGCTTTAGAGCGCTTTGATTATCACAGAACAGTTTTATGGGTGTGACTGTGTTCATGAGATTATTTACAATGGATTGTACGTAGATAGCCTCTTTACATGCATCGCTCAGAGACATGTACTCGGCTTCCGTCGTCGAGAGAGCGACCGTACGCTGTTTGCGAGATTCCCAAGATATGGGTGCTCCACTGAACGTAAATACGTACCCTGTATACGACCGACGATCTACAAGACATGACCCGTAATCGGCATCGGCGTAGCCTACAATGTTGAGGCACGATGTTTTGTCATCTTGAAATCGTAGACCCATTGATTTTGTCGCTTTAAGATAGCGAACGACCCTCTTAGCGGCTCGCCAGTGCACCTCCCCGTAATGTGTGTTGAATTGGCTGAGAAGTGAGACAGCATGAGCTATGTCAGGTCTCGTGCCTATAGCAACATACATTAGAGAGCCGATGAGCTGCTGGTACGGAAGATCTGGGCGTTCAGCTTCTTGGTCAGGTAAAATCAACTTGAGTCCAGGTTCAAGTGGTGTTGAGACGGGAATGGCGTCGTTCATGCCAAATTTATGTATCAGTTTCTCAATGTAATTGGTTTGGTCAAGCGTGAACGTCCCTTCGACTTGTGTTACACGCATTCCAAGACAGTCTTTTAATCGGCCTAAATCTTTAATTATGAACTTGTTCTGTAGCTCCTTTTTGAAGTCATTTTTCATATCTTCACTGTTGCTAAACAGGAAAAAGTCATCAACGAATACAGCGACAACTAAAAGATCACTTTCCTTTCTCTTGAAATATACACAATGTTCCGTCTCAAGTTGTGTCATAGACAGACACGCCATTGCTTCACGAACTTTCAGGTTCCATTGCCTCGGAGCCTGCTTCAAGCCATATAGTGACTTCTTAAGAAGACATACTTTATTTTTTCCTTCAGGAGCGTAACCTTCAGGCTGCTCCATGAAGATTTCTTCTTCCAAATCTCCATTTAGGAAGGCGGTCTCCACATCTATGTGGTCGACTTTTAAATTCAATTTAGTTGATAAAGCCAGTAGGATTCGAATGGACGATAGTCTCGCGACTGGTGAAAATGTTTCACTGTAGTCCACGCCATAGACTTGTGTAAAGCCTTTTGCTACAAGTCTAGCTTTGTACTTCACGATTTTTCCGTCAGTGTCCCTCTTTATTTTATAAACCCATTTATTTTTATTATTTTTCTATCGTTAGGTCTGTCCACTAATTTCCACGTGTTATTTTTAATTAGACATTCGTATTCTGCTTCCATAGCTTTAATCCATTCATCTTTGCTAGCATCTTCCAAAGCTTCTTTATATGTCTCCGGTTCAGAATGAGAAGAAACCAAATAGAGAGATGATCCATCATTCGCTGGAAAACGAATTGGCGGTCGACGCTCTCTAGAAGGATATCGTCTCTCACTTTCTTCTGGAATTATAACAGCTGGTTCAGGTTCTAGTTGTAGTGTCTCTGTTGGCAATTCTGAAACAGAAACATTTGGAACCTCTGCAGGTATCACCTCAACTGAACACGGCTCTGGAACAGGAGTTGACTGCTGCAATTCATGCGTAGAAGTGGGAGTTAAATCATCTATAAACGGAGAACTTGAACTAGAAGACGATGAATGTGAAGAAGTAGATTCGTGGATGTCAACAACGTATGGAGTCGTTGCTCTTGGGGGACTTTCGTTAGGAGGTTGACTTGTAGATGTCGTAGGACTCGTCGGAGATTTATTTTCGATGAAAATTACGTCTCTGGCAATAATTACATTCCTTGGGTTCCGTGTATCGATTAAACGATAACATTTCGAGTGTTCGGCGTACCCTACAAATATACACTTTTGTGTCTTGGCGTCAAGCTTCTTGCGCTTTTGCTCTGGAATAAGCACATGAGCTTCACAACCGAAAACTCTAAGATGTGAAAGGTTCACCTTAGTACCGGTCCAGATTTCCTCGGGAATTCTGTTGTTGAGCGCTGTAGTGGGGGAATGATTCTTTAGATAAATAGCTGTACTAACAGCTTCTCCCCAGTAGGCTCGTGGTAGACCAGCATCTTCAAGCATTGACCGCGCTTTCTCTATTACAGTACGGTTTACCCGTTCCGATAACCCGTTCTGCTGTGGATTATAAGGGATAGAAGTTTGGTGGATAATTCCATTCTCCCTCAAAAAGTTCGACATTGGTCGATTAATGAATTCTCCACCGCAGTCCGATCGGAGTATTTTAATTTTAAGACCTATTTGGTTTTCGACCAAATTTTTAAATTCGACAAACTTATTAAAAACTTCGTCTTTGTGTTTAATAAGATAGCCGAAAGTTTTCCTAGAAAAGTTGTCGGTAAAAGTTAAAAGATATAGAGCACCACCAAAAGAATGCGTACTCATTGGTCCACAAATGTCACTGTGTATTAACTCTAGTTTATTACTCGACTCCTTCATAGAGGATATAAATGGTCTCTTTGATAATTTACCTCGTATGCATGACACACACGGTTCGGATAATCTGTCTTTAAAGTCTATGCCTACTTGTTTATTTTTCAAGACGTTGACAGCTTTGTGATTCAAATGTCCAAGGCGACGGTGCCATAGCAACGCTGTTTGTAAACAATTTGTTAAATTAGTTTGGTGGCAGACGTCAAGCTTGTACAAATTATTGAAATTAGACGCAGTTGCGACAATTTGTCCGGAAACTTTACAGTTTTCTTTTCGCAAAATTGTAGCGCCACGCTGGGAAAATAAAACGACAAAGCCGTCACGAACAAGAGAACTCACCGACATCAAATTCGATGCTAACTTTGGGACATAGAGCACATCTGAAATAGTACTCATATCACTATCGCTATTTAGAGGCAAACGCACAGTACCTGATCCTTCACAAAGAATCTGGTCATTGTTGGCAACGAAGATTGGTTTCAACTTCTTATGCAAGCTCTGGAAGCAATTGGAATTGTGACACATGTGTGAAGTTGCTCCCGAGTCTAAAAGCCAATCTTGACTGTTTTGATGACCTGAAGAATATGGAGTGAAAGAAGATGAAAGTGTTACATCAGATGTAATATTAGTTTTTGTAAAAATGTTTGAATTTTTATGTTGTTGTTTTCTTTTCCTACAATGAGAAATTACATGCCCAAACTTATTACAAAATTTACACTTTACTGATTTAGAGCTAGAGTTAGCGGCCGAAACTAATGCACTTGGGGAACAGGGGGATGATTCTTCACGGTGAAACTTCAGATCTTCTTTTAGTAGGCGCGTGGCCACTGAGTCGGATGAGATCCGTACACCGGAATTTTCTATCGCCATAATCAAGGGTTTGTATTCTTCTGTTAATCCCGTTAACATTATCACGCCCACAAACTCATCACTCAACCCAGCATCTATCTCCAGTAACTTCTCTTGCAAATCTCTTATGGAGTTTACATAGCTTTCCATATCACCAAAGGTTGTCATCTTCGTATTAAATAACTGCCTGAGCAAAGTTAGTTTTCGGTCGAGACCTCCATCGGCATACTGGCACTGCAGTTTGGTCCACGTTTCTTTTGCTGTCTTTGCAGACTTTACCGTTGAGTAGATACGTGGAGCTACGCTTAGACAAATTTTCGCTCGAGTCTGTTCATCTAACCTTTTGTAGTCTGGTCTCTCTGCTGCAAATGTTTCTGGTGACTCGACGCACTTCCATAAGCCACAATCGACTAGGAACATTTTCATGCCGAAACTCCAGGTTCCGTAGTTGGAACGTCCTTCCAACTTTGGGATGGGTGGCACACCGCTGGTAATAACCGCTGGTCCAACCTGAGCAGGAACGGCAGCATAATGGCTATCACCCTGGTCTCGAGGGCGATCTTCAGCTGTTGGTGTTACACTCATTTTTGCGCGAGATACTTTAGACCTGCAAGGTTAAAGGCACTGGGCCCATAACCTGCAGTGAAACGCAGATTATTGGAAATAAAATATATTTATAATAGCCTTATAGTGATGAACAGCGGTAGCAAAAGTAAGGTTAAAAACAACAGTGTGTCAAGCGGATGTCTATAAAATTCAAATACAAGACAGCACTTAGAAAACTGCCAGTGTTCTTATTAGCAAATAGTTTTAACAAGAAATGCAGCAAAGTGTCACATCCATCTGTCAAACGAAAGCGATTGCGATAGATTTTTAAAATTAGACAATCAATCAGCCCCCAGACCATACAACAATACTAATTCAAAGCTATCAATTGATAAAACCAAACGTAATCAACTAACAAAATACCGCCAAATTCAAATTAATTAGCTATTACTTGTTGAATTAGGCATGTTTTCTTTATTTATTTTTTGTTATCTCTAATAAAATATATAAGAGACGATTATTGCTAAAAAAATTTCACGTCCTGCTAAATTAAATTATTATAAATAGTTCTAGAAAAACTATATCTGCGTGAAAAAGTGTAAATAGTTGATAAGTAAACTACCTAATTTAACTTAATTTACAGTACAAGTAAAAGTAGAACAACCGTAATCAAATGCATAATAACACTTTATCGGAAAACCTGTTGCGCCTGTAGAAAAAAATACACCGTAATGTATTTCATGGTATTGATTTTTGTACGGAGCATGCCCCATGAAGCTTCGCGACTAGTCAACGTGTGATAAGCCAACACAACTCTACACCCACACGATTATCATTAAAGTATTTAATTCATTTCGTATGCAGCGGCTGAATGTTTAGTAATATTGTTGTGACGCATTTTGTTTAATCGTGAAAATAAATGTAAATGTGTCAATGATGGAGGAACTACTTCAAGATGTGTTCAAGGAGGCTACTGGGCCCAAGTTATCTACTTTGAGGAAAGCCTGCCAAGATGGTTTAGGTAGGTAATAGATTTAATATTCAACTTTTAATGACATATTTGTCCATTTGGACCTTAAGATTTGAAATAATATGTTGGATGAATGGATGGGAGACACTGAATCGCACTTTTTTGTTTTAATTTATATCATAATAAGTACATAAGCCGAGTAAAAATAAAGAATGGAAACAAAAAATAGGTAAATAATGGGTAATTAAGTATATTGTAAGTTTTTAAAATAAAATTTATTCCTGAAAGTAATAGTTAAGGTCTTAGCTTAAAGTATTTAAGGAGTAATTTTCTTTTCTCCTGCGTAGTAGTTTTTTTTAATAAAAAGTCGTATCGCATATCGTTAATTCCCTTCTTCAAAAATGTTTTGTCTCACTTTACAGTTCTAATGGGTAATTTAATGTGCGCTTTTCATTTATTATTGCACATTTTGTTTTCAGAAGCGCTATGTTTACAAGAGAGCAACGCTCGGCGACCATGTTACGAGCTTCGTCGCATTTGTCTTGTACCCCTACAAATAGCTCTAGAGAGCAAAAGACCGAGGCTGGTTACCTTCGCTATACAGGGCTTCCACGTAAGTTACCTACTTGTTACTCTTTTACTTTAACCTTCGTCATTAGCATCATATCAGCCGCACGACACCCACTGCTGGGTATAGGCCTCCCCCAAGGATCTCCACGAGACGATCGGTACTGCGTTGCCCGCATCCTGCGGCTTTATGCAACCTTTACCAGATCGTCGGTCCACCTTGTCGGAGGCCTACGCACGGAGCGTCGTCCGGTGCCCGGTCACCAATCCAGAACCTTTCAGCCCCAACGGCCATCGGTCCTTCTCGCTGTGTCCCGCCCACTGCCACTTCAGCTGAGCAATCCTTCGAGCAATGTCTGTCACATAGGTTCTCCTACGGATCTTCTTATTTCTGATTCGATCACACAGGGAAACGCCTAGCATGGCTCTCTCCATTGTACGCTTGGTGACCTTGAGCCTCCTTATAAGACCCATAATTATCTGTGAGATTTCATTACATTAAAACTACATTATTATGTGCAGAAAATGCTACGAGACGACAGATTCCACCGAGGTATCGAGCCAGAAGACGATTCGCTCTGGATGCCGTCCCAGTTGCTCTGCGCCACCGCCTCTGTAATGTACCACTTGCCAGAAACACAGGTGTGTAGCTCCTAATTTTTGGTTACTCAGTTGTTACAGTGTCAAATCTCTCTAGGTATCTCACACAATCACACATGGACATTCAATAATTTTCTTTCACAATATGCAAGATAACGATGCCCATTCTGCTAAGCACAAGCCTCTCCCAAGGATAACATCTTTGATACGTCGCAGAAAAGGGAAACTATCTTAGAGCCTGACCAAAATGAGACGCGATTATACATGTATCAAAAAACCCTATCAGATCCTGAAAAAGGTGATAGTTTTGCTAAAACTGAACAACATTCTTCAAGGAACATGGGTCGAAAAACAATTTTTTTCACCTTTCCACAGTAAGTCGGTCATCTGACCAATACATTTTGTATGGGAGTATGACTTTTTTTTCGTTTTTCGACCTATTGAGAAATTACCATGGAGAATGTTGTTCAGTTTCAGCAATATGTACTATCACCTTTTTCGGGATCTGACAGGGTTTTTTTGATACATGATGTATACAAGGTTCACTTAGGACCAGAGACTAAACGCAACTAAAATCGCATGTTAAATAATTGTGGACTAAGTCTTTAGTATTACTTACAACGTCGGCGTCGACTCAACTCACTGGAAGGATGAAGCATGCGGTACTGCGGTGCACAGTGGTAGGACCGTGCCCATGAGATTCCATTCCATACCTGCATACACTCACGCCTGTTTCCCATGGGGGTAGGCAGAGAGACTATGGATCGCTACCTGCTACGATCCTTGCACACTTCTTTTGCTTCATTCACATCTATCATTTTTTTCATACCATCATTCCACCAAACCTAAATCATTGTTTCTACGAAAGTACATATCGTCAGTCAGGTTAACCATTTTTGGGACAATCGCTACATTGGTACATCCAGGTGCAGATATTCCGCATGTACCTGTCCCTGGCGCTGTCGCCGCGGCGCACGCTGAACGGGCGGTTATGCGTGTGGGCGTGCGGCCGCTGCGGGGAGGCGGCCGCCGCCGCCGCGCCCGTGGCCGCCGCCGCCCGCGCCGCAGCGGCGCAGGCGCTGCGGGCCTACTGCGCACAGTTAGGTTAGTCTGATATGCCCACAACTCTCAGGGGTCCTTCCTTATCATCAAAGATAGCTATGATCATGGTTCAATAATACCGGGTGTAACAAGACACTCAACGAAGCCGAGGTCTACGTATTCTGCCCATCATCAGGACCATTTCTATTCAAAATCATGGCTGGGAAACGATTTTAATTTTTGGTGTTAAAAAAGCATTGCATACATTACCACGCAATGTAACGCGTACAAAAAGTTTTTTAAAAACAGCAAGACCTTCAAAAACCTTAAAAGACAGCTCTATAAAATGCAAGATATAATGTTCAAATCGATTACTTAATTAAAACACGTCTATTGAAGTCGGGTGGGGCTTTTAGAATATAAACAATACAATAAGTAAAAAAATTACTTCCAGCTCCACCCGAGCTGCCGAGACCCGAGCTGCCGGGCCGAGTTAATAATGAGACATATGAATCTGAAAATTATTAAAGCCGTTTTTCAGCCGGTTATTCAATCAAGCGCTGCTAAATGGGTCTATTGAAAACAGATCATACAATTACAGTTCCTGCACCCAGTAGAAATTAATTACAGTTTCCATTTTTAAAGATGATCCATGAACGAAGGTATCTCCTGCTACCCACCCTTAATATAAATAACTGTTTTAATTTAACAGATGAGGAATACCAAGAGTTGATCTCGGAAGGGTCGCCACTAGGTAGAAACCACATAGTAGCAGTCAGTTGCTACAGCGAAGTCATACCAGTCATACAATACCTCTGTGGTAGACTTTCAGAAACCCAAATGTAAGTTCAAATGAAGTTACTAAGGTTATGTACATTCAGAAGTAGGCAAAAGCGTTCAGAGTTCTAATTGCTATGTCTTTTATAGGGTGCCAAAGCAAAATCCACTCGCGTTGTTTTTCCTGGATTGCCTGCTCACATTGATGTCGAGTCTGTCCGAACGAGTCAGCGGCAACTCGCATTTCACCACATTCCTCTGGCAGAAGTTCTGTCCATCCCTTATATCCTTCCTCGGTACTCCACGAGTCGACAAGAACATCAAATCCAGGTAAGGATTTAGTTTAGATGACAATACCAAGGAGTTAATTGACATAATTATGTCTAATCTATTGTTATTTCAGAGAACATGAAGGCCACTTAGTGGATGATTCCGGAAGAGGTGCTGGAGCACTGAACAGTGCTCCAAGTTTTAACAGCCGTCAAGCTAAGGCAATATACAGGTAAGATAATTTTATATATATTTTCTAAAGAATTCTGATTTATTTTGATAAAGTACTTACACAGATTTTATTGATTCCTACTTTTTGTTTCGTCCTTCTTTAAATTAAGTGGGGAGTGTGTGCAACAACTTCTTATTTTTAATCAACTGTCAGCTCATCGCTCATTTCATTTACATTATAATATCTACATTAGTACGGGCTTTCTCTATGTTTTAACTATAACTAAACACATTTTTTATTTAGATAATTTAAATAATTTACTAGAAAAATTCGACTCGCCATCAGATCATTTTCTCAGGTAGGTAGGACTCGCGGCAAAAAGTTTCAGGTTCGAATTCCACCTGAGGAAATAATAGTAGCGAGTCGAAGTTTTCTGTAAGTAATTATGTAAGTTATTAGTGTAATCACATTTTTAATATTGTATTGGACTCTAAATAAAAAACACTATCCTTTGCATTACCTGCTTTGCTTTGTTCCAGCATCGCAAACCAACTGGTTCGTCTAGTAGGCTCGACTTCCACCCTCCGGCCAGTATTAGAGGCTCTCTACCACCGAATGCTGTTGTACCCGCCGGTAGCTCACAGAGTGGAGCCTCTGAGGAGCGTCAGGGAACTACTGCACAACCCTAAGAGACTGGTGCAATTGGTGCTGCTGAAAAAGACCGACCATCCCGAAAGACATAGCGATGACATGGCAATCGTTAGATTGTGAGTTTTATTTAACTAGCTATGTTACAAGAAGTGCACTTATAAAAAAAAGCTTCTTTTTCAGATGCAAAAGTTGAGCTCATTGACTAATAAAGAAAGGACGTCTTTTTAGCAAGAGCAAGAGCTAGAATACTTATTTAAGGAATATTTCTATGTCTGTGAACATTTTAGCAGTATTCGAGACCAATATTTGAGTACGCGAGACTTTTATTGACGAAGAGATCATCTTCGATGGAGAAATCGAAAAGTGTAAAAAAGGTCTTCTCTAAATTTTTCTTTTATTTTCAGAATAATGGACGGCATCGAAGACTGCGGTCGCAGTGGGAACCCCGAAGTAATCGCCGCTGCAGTAGAATGCGTGGTATCTCTGTTAGATGCTCTAGATAAACTGTGTAGTAGCTCTGGCGAGTATATGCCCGCGGATATCGCCACTCTGTTATTGCAGCACTGGCCCAAACTTAATGACGCGGATTACACGGGGCCGTTAACATATCAGACTTTGGCCAGATTGCCGAGTCCGTACCGGTGAGTATATTTACTGGTTTAGTGCAGTAAAATGCGTGGTGTCTATGTTAGACGCCCTATCCTGGACAAGTTGTGTAGTAGCTCTGGAGTGTATATGCCCGCGGTTATCGCCACCCTGTTACTAAAGCACTGGCCCAAACTAAATGACACAGATTACACGAGGCCGTTGAAGTATCAGACTTTGGCCAGATTGCCGAGTCCGTACCGTGAGTCTACTTGTTTAGTTCATGTACATCTGATGAAGCTATCCAGTTCATGCGGCGGCTGTATCGGGCCGAAAAATACTAAACAGATTATTTTATATTTTCATAAATTGTTTTTTTTAGATCTGAATAATTGACAAACTTTTAAAAAGCCAGCTACAATCACCTTTAGATGACTTATCTTTTTATTTTCAGTGATGTCGTAGCAGTGCTTCAAAGCAACGAAGAAAAGGGGCATGATTCATCCGGTAAGATTTCAGTTGAAAAAAAAGTAATGAAAGTGAAGGGAATATTTAATTTAGTTAAAATCTTATCAATAGACACATCGGGACCAGAAAACGTGACCTCTGGCAGCGACGGCGAAGTAGACTCAGATGCCGATAACGTGTTCCTACCGACCCGAGCAAATAACCCCTCATCCCCGGATGTATCTGAGAAGGAAAACATATCGAAGGTCAAATCAGTGCCTAAAACTCTCAATTTGGGAAGGTAAGCAAGATTATTTCGATACGAACAATATTTCAGATAAACGTAAGCAGATTCTTGACGAATCATGTACTTACTTAAATATTGTTGACTGGCTTGCAAGTTCAAAAATTTTACGGAGTTTAGAATTGATTACGCCAAAGTATATATTAAATTTTTTTGTCTTCTGATAATCCTATAAGTTTTTGGTTTCAGATGCACAGTCACCGAATGTAACGTCGATTTGGAACGTCACAACGCAAGGCAATTCGTAAAAACTTTGCAGAATTCACTTCTTCCCAAACTTATCAATCTGCGAACATGTATTGAGGTAAGTGCTGATAGCAGATAAAGTTACGCATGTGACAAAAACAATATGGCGATGGCAAAGTTTGTAACTGTTATACTAATATTGGTTACTAAGCCCATAAAGGAAATGTTTTTAAAAGGTACAGATCCAAGTTATGGATACTTTTTTATAAGATGAACATCAATAATAAACAACAAGAAGAAGTCTGAAGAATGTCTTTAAACTAAACTAAAACCTCTTAGGTGGATGAAGCTATGCAAGAGTTTGCATCGAAGTGTTGCCAACACAACGCCGCCCAACCCCCCGCCACCGCGTGCATTATGAACGCTGATGGCGTCTACTTGGCTACTTACGCTGCTTTACTGCTGAACCTTCGACAAAGGCGCACTGACTATTATACTGGGAATGACGTAAGTAGTCGCAGTTTGGTAATGTAAGACACGTTCAAAAATACGGTAGTATATACTGGTCTGTCTAGCTAGATAGAAAATAAGGGCATCTTTTCCGATAAGAATTTTGGCAACTAATTTTACTATGTAAAAATTTAAATTTTCAGTATTAAAACCTGTATTTTTAACCGACTTCAAAAAAAGGAGGAGGTTCTCAATTCGATTGTATGTTTTTTTTTTATCGTTGTTCGCGCATATCTTCGTCATTTATAGATAGATTTTGAAAATTCTTTTTTTGTTTGATTGAGTTTTGTTGCGAAATGGTCCCATGTATTAATTTTTTTCAGATCGGTTCAGTAGTTTTTCTAAAATATTTTCTAAAAAGAAATGGGTCGTTAGATGGTCGAAGGTCGTACCGTACACCAAGCATTCAGCTCGATACTACTACTTGCTTGCTGCTGGGTACTCTTGTGTGTTTAAATACACAAACCTTTTATGGAAGACCCTAAACAAATATATTAATTATCACATTTCTTTTCCAGAAGCTTCAAATTTCAATGACTGAAGAAGAGTTCGTGGAAGAAGTACAAGGTAGTGGGGTACTAGTATACCTTTCCGCCACATGGCTCCGTGAGGTGTACCAACAAGTGCTGGCCACGGATCTACTTCGGGAAGTGCCCAGTGCTGATCATCCGCTACTACATCTGCTATCAGGTATACTGAAATGATGCCTGCTAGGATGAATAATCGCGATGGATAATCGAACGATGTTCTTCGTTAAATTTATATTGATTTTGGATTGATCTTACAGAGCGGAACGAATGTTTCCCAGCTATCGTGGTACGGTTGTTGGAGTTATCCTTCAGATTTTTATTAGGTTAAAAGAATTTATTCGACATATAAACAGGAAGTTTACTTAAAATGAGAAAACAAGTTTTTCATCTAAAATTTGTCATCATCTAAAATCTAAAACATCCCAAATCTTTTTTTATTTTAATAGCTCTATTATTATTTATTTTATTAATATTATTAAAATAGATAACTAGGTATCTGATATCCACTTCTTAAATGTCAGTGTTAATCCTTTCATTTAAATTAAATGTTGTAATTTTATTCTAGAAAATCTCTGCTATCATGTCTGTTGTTTGTTCCTTTGGATAAAGTTCTGTTAACTAATCACTGTTCTCCAGATCTTGGAGGCTTAGACCAAAGCCCAGTGATGTCAGATTGGCAGAAGTTAAAGGAAGTTTCTATGCTCCACAATAACACTGACGAGTCACCACGACATCAAGCCAGCTTGCGTTGGGCAAGGAGGTACGTACTCTGAGTAACTTTTCTTATAAGGTTTTGCATTTATCAAAGGCATCTCATAAGTTCAATAGTATGATTTAGCTTTATTTTACTCCTTAAATTGCTATTATTGTTTCAGAATATTAACTTGTATTTGGGAGTCGATGGTGACAGTACTAAGTGTGCCCCTAACGTGCCACAGAAACCGAAAAGAGAAACTACAAGGAATTTTGTCCAAAAAGATAAACTCTTTCGGCAGAAGAAAGCGAATAGCGTGGGAAGGATTGACAATCCAATGTCTCGAAGGACTACATAAGGTAAACCTTACAAAACACACTTCCATCTCTCTATATATATGACATATGTATATTTACCTATAAAAATATAGAAACTTTTACCAAAGTAAAAGATACTCACAACATTAATACGAGACTCAAAAACAGATTATACTTACCACAATCCAGAATAAAAATGCTTAATACCAGTCCTTATCACATGTCAGTTAAAGTCTTCAATAAACTACCAACTTTTATTAAAAATGAACCATCATTGAAATCTTATTTAATTCAAAAGTGTTACTACTCTGTAAAAGAGTTTATAAATGCATAAAATGTATTAAAAATATTAGGATCTGCCCAAAAATACATATTTTTTATTTTTATTGGTTTAAGTGCCTATTTGTAAATGTTAATTAATAGTACCATAATAGTACTGTCAAAAATTTGCTATACTTAAATGGTCACTAAGTCATGCACTTCATTATTGTAACACCACTGTACGTACACTTAGTTGCAAATAAACATTTGATTTGATTTGATTTGAAACAGAGTTAATCGTTTTTTGTGTTAAATTAGATTTAAAAATTGTTTCATGTTTCAGGCTGCAAGAGTAAGCAACACGTTAAGCCTACAGAATCGTTGTAGTAGCATCTTAGCTCTCCTTGCAAACTCAGCCATATCCCAGCCGCCTAATGGCAAGATATTGTCAACACACGCCCTATCGTTGGATATATTAATAACAGGTGATTATTTAATCCCATTTGTAAGAAATATATAAAATAAATGCAAAACTGCGTTACTATTTTCATTGCTTTATCGCACCAATGATACCCACGTTGGGCGCCAATAAATAAATTTAATGGAGCATCTATAAATTAATTTCCTTTTTTTGAATCGTTTAAATTTGTTTATACATAGTTTATTGCACATTACATACTTTTAAGACTTTCATTATAAATATTATCAATTTTTATTTATAATAATAATAACAGAAGATACCACGTTGGGCGCCAATAATAATATTTTTTTTACACCAATTCCACCTTAATTCTACGATTACTTTTCCAAAGTAGTTTCGTTACTATAGAGAAGATATCTCGTATTTAGAGTCCAAGTTTTAACGGGAATTTATGAGTATAAAAAATATTTACCTAGGTGGTTTAGAACTTGGATCCAAAGCGCCAGAATGCTGGGAGCACATCTTCGCGGCGTGCCAGTACGTGTCTAGCTTGGAGCATACATTATTCGGACAGCAAGGCAACAACGCCACGCCGCTGATCACCATGCAGACCGGGCGGAACAAAACTGTGTCGGTGTTGCAAGCTGACGCTAAACTCGCTCTTGACGGGAGGGACGATGAGACTTGGTGAGTTTGAGTTAATTTTAATTACCTTCGCGGTCCTAGTACGTGTCTAACCACTTAGCAGACATTTTTAAGTGCTCGCAACCTTATAGGAGTGAAGTAAGGCGCTCGTGTCTTTAATAGTACAGCTACATCGTCATGATTTACGACGCGTTTTAATTGTAAACTATCATTTTAGACTAACTTTATCAACCGAAAAATGTGTTATACTGAAATGATGTGTTGTTTTTTAGCGTGGACGTATTCAACTTCTTGCAGCCAGTTCTGGAATCAAACGTGAACAACGAAATGTCAGTGTCGAAGATCGTTGAAACTTGCCGACAAGAGGTAGCATTTTAAATTATAACTAACCATTTGTGTATAGCTTTTATTTTGTGTTAAATTTTAGAATGTGGAAAATACCTTAACAATGACCACAGTCAATGCATTTTTAGATTAATCCGCCTTTCTGACTTCTGTAGGGTAGCGGAACTAGAATGTTGTCTTTTATTTCTATCTTTAGTGACCAACTTATATGAACGTATGTTTATTTCATAGACAGAAAAATTTTCGCTGCGCTCAAGAAGACCAACAAAGCGTGGAAAAGAAAAGTTAACATTATACGGACACGGTCTGTGAAAAAAAGAGACAAAGAATCAAGTGACAATGTTCCAATATTTTTTACAGTAAGAGCCCCTAGCATCCCGCCTTGTAAATGAGCAATCACAGTTTGTTTAAAATATTTGTTAATCCTTATTAGAATTTCAAATAAAAGTATCGTTGAGCCATGGTGTTTTGTGCTCTAAGTAATTGTGGTGTGATAAAAAGAAATAATCCAAGTAATCACACTTTTCAAAGGTAAATGATTTTGCCACACATTTCTCTAAAACCAAATTTCGCTACATTTATTCGTTTTTCGACGAAGAAAACAGTATGGAACATAGTTTATTAATTTCCTTTGCCATAATATAGTCATATTTTATGTATGTAAGTCATATTTTTCGTATCTCATATAAAATGTATACATTCGTTTTTCGGATGACCAGTTTATTGACATTGTTGTTCTTTGGCATTCTATTTCTATGGTTTATTTCATAGACGTAGAAAAATTTTCGCTGCGCTATTTGCTCATTTGGCGGGCGGTAGAGCTAGCTTTCATTTGTTTCGATCGCCAAGGGCTGATTTTTCAATCCTCAGATAACAGATATCAGTCAGTTTAAATATTAATCAATTATAATAAAAGTCATTCAAAAATGTGACATGCAAATGAATGACAAGCATTTTCAATTTGGCAGTGTTTAATAAATAGACATAGAAAAATTTTCGCTGCGCTCAAGAAGACCAACAAAGCGTGGAAAAGAGAAGTTAACATCATACGGACACGGTCTATGTAAAAAAAAGACAAAGGATCAAGTGACATGTGCCAACATTTTTTACAGTAAGAGCCCCTAGCGTCCCGCCTAGCAAATGAGCAATCACAGTTTGTTTAAAATATTTGTTAATCTTAATGAGAATTTGAAATAAAGGTATCGTGGAGCCATGATGTCTTGTGCTCTAAGTAATTGTGATGTAATAAAAAGAAACAATCCAAGTAATCACACTTTTCATAGGTAAATAAGATATTGCCACACATTTCTCTAAAACCAAATTTCGCTACATTTATGCGTTTATCGCGAAGAAAACAGTATGGAACATAATTAATTAATTTCCTTTGCCATATATAGTCATATTTTATGTATCTAAGTCATATTTTACGTATCTCATATAAAATGTATGTATTAGTTTTCGGATCACCTGTTTATTGACATTGTTGTTCTTTGACATTCTATTTCTATGGTTTAATACGTTATCAAACTTGTCAGCAGGGTGGTCCTGTGATTAGTGGTGCTGGGGCGGCGCGCGTGTGCTGCGCGCTGGCGGCGGCCGCCGACGCGCTGTTCACGCGGCTGGCCGCCACCACCACGCTGCCCACGCTGCGGGCGGCGCTGCTGCGCCTGGTCGCCCACCAGCAGCGCCTGGTCAGTGCGCATACTGTACTACACTACCATGCCGTTACACACACGCATTACCCGCGAGGTGCAAGCTTGAAGTCCATCCGCCGGCCGCCAAGTATACAATATACACACGAGTCTTTACGAGTAATTAATAATTATAGACCGTGGAAGCTATGACGTGATTTGGGAACAAACAAAGACGAGAATGTTGGTACTTTTGCTTTGTTAACAAATTATTGCAGCGTAAGAGCGGGATATACTATAAGAAATTCGATGATGCCACTAGTGACTCGGTAGCTTAGCGGTCAGAGTATTGGACCGGATATCCAAAGGTCGCGGGTTCGATTCCCGTCCGAGAATTGATCTGGTGCGAGGCGAATTTTTTCTAGTATACTATTTAGTATTGTCTAAAAATAGCAATGTGAATGCAAAAATCTCAAATTTAAAAATTATTGAGTTATTTTGGTGTTAGGAATAAATGTTATGCCGTGGGTTAATTATGCTCCGGGTTAAAATTATGCTCCTGGGTGTAATCCCATGTCTCAGGAAGAGAAACTTGCTTGCTTCAGATGTTTGTTTTTACCCAAAATGTCAAACTCTTCCATTACAGCATTACATTAGCTGCGAGTTAAGTCGTCTGGACAATAGGGAATATGCATCAATTTTATTTAATCAAAATCCAAAGTATAATGCGTGAGAAAATCAACTGTAATATTGAAACTTTTCTCTTGCGTTTTTTTCTCGTGATGTAGTTACCTACTTGAAGTTAACACGCATCAGCTTCCGCCGATAAAGCTCTATACTTACAAATATGTGACGTCACTTGTCACGTTTCAGGGACCCTATTTTTGAATCGCTCGACTGACCTTAGTCCGTTTTAAAAACGTGTTTCCGGCTCCATCATCAGACCCTGGAAACTATATCCCAAAAAAGTACTCGTCAAGACGATTCAAATGAGTCCAAACTCGATGGGGTAACATGGTTTTATTAAAGAGTTCCTGTGTCCTTCTTCCGGCTCCATCATCAGATCCTGAAAACTATTTCCCAACAAAGAACTCGTCAAGACTATTCAAACAAGCCCAAATTTGATGAGGTTGCACGGTTTCAATATTGAGTTCCTATGGCATGGCCTTTCAGATTCATCATCAGACCCTGGATCTCGTCTCCTATTAGAGTACTCATCAAGACGATTGTAACGAGCCCAAACACGATGGGGTTGTATGGTTTCATCATAGAGATCCTATGGCCTTCTTCCGGATCCATCATCAGATCAGCTCAATGACACCATAATATTGCATTGCCTTCCAGTTCCGACCTATGTTCGAAGTTTCAAGTTTCTAGCTAGTACAAAATCGTTCACAAACTTTGCGGAGAAACAAACGAACACACAAACAAACAATAACGAGAAAGCAACCTAATAAAAACGTGTTAAAATATTGTTATTTTTCCCTGATTTCTTCGTGTGATAAAACTAAAATAATACATTTGTTTATTTTTTTCTGTTCCATCATGTTTTTACAAGTGTCCGCACGCAGGGGTATGTGTTACAATGCCGAAGTAGAAAAGACCGAATTTTACAATACCTATGGACGAAATCTCGAAAATTAAAAGGCCGAATGGTTGTTTGGCCGTACGTTTAAAATCACGAAAGGACATTTTACCTAAAGTACTAAATCCCAAACTACTTAATACCGAATTGGCTGTGGAGGTGTCTTTGGGCTTCGCCTGAAATGCTTTATAGCAAATTTAGCTGCCGAAAATTAGTCTAAACTAGTCTACTGGGACTTAGAAACCGTAGACCGTAGGTCACGACACGAAATAGGTGCGAGGAGCGTAGCGACGAGCATGTTAGGTTGACATGAACCCAGCGCGCGAGCCGAGCGAGCGAAGCGAGAGTGCCGCGGCAGCGGCCGGTGAAGCGCCAGAAAAAAAAACTATTTCAAACTCGATTGGTGGATTTGTCAAAATAATGACCATTTTACAAGCATTTTTGTGTAAAACAAATTAACCGCAACGCCTACCTTCATAAATGTATGTGTAGGTGAAGTAAGTTTCGACATTTTATCCGTCGGGATTTTGACCTTTCGGGATTTCGACCTTTCGGGATTTCGAACTTTCGGTCATTGATAATCGATCTTTCAAGTTTCGGTCTATCGGATATCGATATTTAGAATGTTCGGTATTTTGAAAATAGGTGTTTTATGTGTCGATATTTCGGTCGTATGTATTATGAATTGTCGGCATTGTAATGCATACCCGCACGCAGCTATCAACCTCAAATTTATCAAAATCGGTGACTTATGCATATTTCCTATTGACCGACAAATTAATTGCTGGGTTCGAGAGCGGTGCCGTTGCAGAGACGGTATAATGTGCCACGACTTTAACTCGCCATTCGGTTCCGTGAGTAAATCCTATTTAATTATTAATTCTTTCTATTATCTTCACAGCTGTTCTCGTCATGGGATCAAGACATAGCGAACAACAACGCGTGGTGGCGTCGTAACGGGCACGCGGGCGGCGCCGGCGAGGCACTACGGGCGTTGTGTAGGGGAGGCGATGTAGCGCTGCGGTGCTTGAAAGCTGCGCGTCCGTTAGCTCATAGGATGGCTATATGGAGCTGTATAGGACCACACTTGATGCAGGTAATGTTATGTCATAAAGCCCACTAAAATCGTCGTAGCATCGTAGCTAGCGGCACTACGGGCGTTGTGTAGGGGAGGCGATGTAGCGCTGCGGTGCTTGAAAGCTGCGCGTCCGTCAGCTTATAGGATGGCTATTTGGAGCTGTATAGGACCACACTTGATGCAGGTAATGTTATGTCATAAAGCCCACTAAAATCGTCGTAGCATCGTAGCTAGCGGCACTACGGGCGTTGTGTAAGGGAGGCGATGTAGCGCTGCGGTGCTTGAAAGCTGTGCGTCCGTTGGCTCATAGGATGGCTATATGGAGCTGCATAGGACCGCACTTGATGCAGGTAATGTTATGTCATAAAGCCCACTAAAATCGTCGTAGCATCGTAGCTGGCGGCACTACGGGCGTTGTGTAGGGGAGGCGATGTAACGTTGCGGTGCTTAAAAGCTGTGCGTCCGTTGGCTCATAGCATGGCTATATGGAGCTGCATAGGACCGCACTTGATGCAGGTAATGTTATGTCATAAAGTCCATTAAAATTGTCGTAGCATCGTAGCTGGCGAGGCACTACGGGCATAAGTTTTATTTATTCTTATGCTACGGGCGTTGTGTAGGCCCTACACAACGCATCTCAGTGCTACATCTACCTACACTGTAGGGGAAGAGATGTAGCACTGAGATGCTTAAAAGCTACACGCCTCTTAGCTCATAGGATGGCGATATGAAGCTGCATAGGACCACACTTGATGCAGGTATATAATGTTATGTAAATAGAACCTATTAGAAGTATCGTTGTACCGTAGCCGGCGAGGAACTAACAGGCGTTGAGTAGGGCAGGACTTGTAGCGCCATGCTGCTTGAAAGCTGCGCGCCCTTTGGCTCATAGGGTGGCTATATGGAGCTGTATAGGACCACACTTGATGCAGGTAATGTCATAACATTATTGACCGAGCGAGCACGAAGTGCGAGCGAAGCGTCTCTGCTTCAGCTTGGGCAAAAATTCTTTCGTATGTCCGGCTGTCTGTTCCAGCCTACTGTTGTTAACCGATTGTTGTGAAATTTTGTAAGCAGGTTTAAAAATAATGTAGAATTTTTTTGTCAAACCAGATTTTTGAAATTTTTCAAAATAGCAGAGATATGTTAAAAAAACCTATTTCAGTCCGGTTTTCCAGCGCTGTATGTTCTCCTCTACAGGTCGCATTTCTCAACCGATTCTCGTGAAATTTTGTGAGCAGGTTCGAAAATAATATAGAATTTTTATGTGACGCCAGTTTTATGATTTTTTTAAAATGACGGAGAAATGTTAAAAATACATATTTCAGTCCGGCTTTCCAAGGGCCCTATTTTTGAATCGCTCGGCAGGCGTCGAGCGCTCTTTTCGACTGATTTTCGTTCGACAATTATGACTCAAAACAATGGGATGTCGAACGAAAATCAGTACAAACAAGCGCTCGACTGGAGACGAGCGATTCAAAAATAGGGCCCCAGTTCTGTCTGTTTTCTTCTACAGGTCGCATTTCTCAACCGATTCTCATGAAATTTAGTAAGTTAGTTTGAAAATTGTATAATTTTTTTTGTCACGCCAGTTTTTTGAGTTTTTTTTTAAATGACGGAGAAATGTTAAAAATAACTATTTCAGTCCGGCTTTCCAGTTCTGTCTGTTTTCTTCTATAGGTCGCATTTCTCAACTGAAATTTTGTAAGCAGGTTTGAAAATTGCATAGATTTTTTTGTCGAGCCAGTTTTTTTTTCTTTTTTAAATGGCGGAGATAATGTAAAAAAATTGTATTTCAGTCCGGATTTCCGGCGCTGTCTGTTCTCCTCTACAGGTCGCATTTCTCAACCAATCCCGGTGAAATTTTGTGAGCAGATTTGATAAATATATAGAATTATTTGTCGAGGCAATTTTTCTAAATTTAATAAAATGACGGAGATATGTAAAAAAACATATTTCAGTCCAGCTTCCCGGCTGTTTGATCTCCTCTACAGGTCGCATTTCTCAACCGATTCTGGTGAAATTTTGTGAGTAGGTTCGATAATTATATATAACTGTTTAGTCAAGCCAATTTCTCCAAATTTATAAAAAAAATATTCACCCATTTTGAAAAATTATCCAAATTAGAAGCCCATCTAGCTGCGAATACTCACGTATCTACTGTGTGTTTTGGAAACTTCATGACGACATTTTATTTTATTTTATCGCGAGGTCTACAGCTCACGGAGTCACTAGTTAGTTTGACATTACCTGCATCATAGTATGACATATCATAAAGCCCACTAAAATTGTCGTAGCGTCGTAGCTCGTAATGTCATAGATTTTTGATAATAACAATAAATATTGGTGTGGTTATCGTAGCAAGCTAAAAGCTACGAGAACTATATTATTATGCTACAGAAGCGACATATCGCTACCATGCTTACGGTATGCGCGCCGGGTAACACACGGTATGCGCGCCGGGTAACACACGGTATGTATACATACCGTGTAGTGTGTTAAATGAAAGTTCTATAGAACTGCATAGGACTGCATTTGATGCAGGTAAGTAATTAATAATCTATGATAATGATGCGCTACGGGGACTGTGTAGAGTAGGGCGGTGCTACGAGCTACGAGATTTTTAAAAGTCCTGTTTTAGAATCCGGCATATAAATTGCCAAGAGAAAGATGAGACAAAAGATGCGCAGTAGCCACAAACTTTAATGTTTGTGGCTACTGCGCATGTTTTGTCTCGTTTTTATCTTGCCAACTTACGTGCCGGGAAGTATAAGAATAATAATGCTACTGTATAAAACTGAACAATACTTCCACTAATACTTAAGAGCTGAAGTAATTCACTGCTTTTCAGAAATTTGAACAGAAACACAATTCATAAGGACAGTTATTTGGCTTCAATCCTTGCCCCCTATTTTTGAATCCTTCTGCGGCGTCGAGCACTCTTTACAAACTTATCTGACTTGGTGACAGCATCGCTGCCGTCTGTAGGTAGATGAAGGCGTAACCTAGGTAACAATATGTAATAACACTTAGTTCAAGTTTTGGCCACTGGGTCAGAAGTTTGTAAAACGCGCTCGACGCCAGGCGAAGGATTCAAAAATAGGGCCCTTGATCCTTACCATCCTCCTTAGGTATCTCGCTCATCGATTGACCCTCCCTACTCATATCTAGTAACCGCGATCCCACTTGATTCCCAGGCGGCGTGCCACAAGGACATCCAAGTGAGCTCGATGGCCATCCAGTGCCTGCACGACTGCGCCACCGCGCTGCTCAGCCAGCAGGTCGAGTTGCCGCACTTCCATTTCAACGAAGCGCTGCTCAAGCCGTTCGAGAACCTGCTCTGTTTGGAACTCTGCGACGATGATATACAGGTAAGAGCGTAGAACTGACCCCAGCCTCGAAAAATATAGCAATCGAGGTATAATTTTGAACCCATACATTTTGAAATTCTTACTTTGACTTGGGTCCGGTTATTTTGTAAAAAAAATCTTTGGTGTGAAATTGAACTGTAGCCGTGGTTAGGCTTGAAGCTTTAACTTGAATTATATTAATAACTTAAATTATTTTCAGGAACAAATAATATCCTGCATCTGCGAATTTGTGGAGACGAGCCGAATGGAAATCAGGTCTGGCTGGCGACCGCTTTTCAACACCCTCAGAGCTGCCAACAACTCCAACCAATACTCCGCCATATTGGAGATATTCAAAGTCTTCCTCAGCACTGACAATACTCTCGTCTTTGCCAATGCTGCCCTCGACTGTATTCTTTGTCTTTTAAGTCATATTAAGGGATTACATTATGACGAAGTGCAAAGTACAGAAGTGAAACCCAAAAAGCCTCCCCCGCAACCGAAACCAAGTCTGAGTCTTAAATTCTCAAAGAACAGCAAGTTTATACCACTCAGTGAAGAAAAGTCAGAAAAGGTGATCGTAGATATGTGCAGGGAAGCACTCTATCATCTAGAGAGTTGCGCTGATATTCTAACGATGATGTACAATATGCCAAAGTGCCCCATATTCAACACTGGCAATAGAATCAAAGGAGATTTGCCGTTGTCTGTTGTTGATCCCATAATACCAAGCACGTCTCTTGATATAACTAAATATATTATAAATGTTCCATGCGAGGAAGAACCAATTTCTTATAAGAAATTGTCAACCAGTCTGCCCCTGTCGAATACCACAAATAACTGTTTACTAAAACTAGACAGACCAAGTAACATTCTTAAGGTGTGGTACGTACTCATAGAAGGTTTAATCTCTGCAACAGTCGTTTGTTCAAAGAAAAACCAACCGGCAGCTATGGAAACTCTATTTAAACTTCTAAAGAACACCATTGAAGTACCAGGTACACATTTCGGTCTTCACTGCATCAATCATCTGCTATTACCCACAGTGCAGAATTGGCTTCGGCAAATAGCAAACACAAACACTCACTGGGATAGTGTAATGCCAAACTTTAAACAATGTTGTGGGATGACAACAGATACTATTGTAGTGTATCTTCATCATTTACAACAAATTAATATTGAAAGATCCACAGCTGAAGAAAATCCCGACGTTGGAGAAATACAACCTTTCGAGAGCGTTGAAGTCACTTTTGCTTTGAAGCAAATAATGTTAATACTAGTGGAATGCATAGCTCAACCGCAGGAACCGATAGCTAGGCTAGGAGCCTCGTGCATAAGGCACATTATATTAACATCAGGGCACTTGTTGACAGATAGCCAATGGGAAATAGTTTGCACAAGTCTGCATAGAGCGTGTAATGTTAGTTTAACTCCCCTAAAGCAACTAACGTACGCCTTCAAAGAAAATTCAAATAGCTTTTATGGCGATTTGGCGATTGTAAAAGTTGCTGCCAGGCGCGATTGCTCAGTCAATGACAACGTGAGACTACATGCAATGGCCCAGCAAGTATTTCTCACAGAGTATCTAAAGAGCGATAGCCAAGTGAAATTGACACCAAAGAATTCATCCCAAAATTTGATGCTGATTGACGATAGAAGTTATGTTTTCTTGATATATCTTCAAGAATCTGTCAATTCTTTGAACCCCGAACTGTACACTGTCCGAATACCTCATAGAGGACTCGTTGTGGGTTTATTAGCCCATCAAATATTAGTACAAATAATCGCTACAGTGCTTATTCAAGCTTCTTCCGATGTATTTTATGGCATAAACAGTATTCTCTTAGAAAGTTTAAAGACTGGCTCGAATGTGTGTAATCACAAGTTTTTCTTGAATTGTGATAACACAGAATTACTGCTAAAAAGTTTGGAGCTTTCCTATACGAGAGCAATGCAGTTTGACTCACGACCGGGACTGAAGTTTCTAGTCCAGAAAGTGTCTAACCTGGATAATGCGGCCAATCTTTACAAACAGACCACGTCATCATGGCTCATCAAAATTATTTCTCTCACAGAGATCTTCTTCAGCGGCGTTCACCGATTCAAATTAAAACCAACTGACATATCTATAATTTTACACAATTATACCACATCATTGAACTTGACTCTAGAGTACGACAGGTTCGTCACTAAAATATTTGATTTGAAAAACACTTGGGAATTGATTTGTAACAATTACGTAAAACAATTTATAAATGTAACCGATTTTGATGAGCAGGATCATATCAAAGAAAGAATGTCTATAAGTTCAGAAGACTCAGATTCGTCTTCAAATCACTACGAACAATATTACGCACAAATAGAAACTACAAAAGAGCCAATGCCTACTGAACCTACATCTCCCATTAAAGAAGACATTGAAGAGAATATTGATGGGTCAGAAGAAAACTCACCTGTTAAACCGAAACCTTTTACTTTTGCTGATTTTAAAGCAAATACTGAGGCATCTATAACTGATGACATCCACAGAAATGCTTCACCGATACTCGAAAACGAAATAACTACTGAAATTTCTAATGGTGAAGTCGATAAGATGACTCCATTAACTAAAACACCGGAAAAGTCAAAAAACAGTCCAGTCGAACCAGTTATCAATGAATCGTATTGTAGTCCTATTAAAAAAAAACTAATAAGATCCACATCTGAGGTTCTAGAGAATCATAATCATATTACACTTAGAAAAGTAAATATCACAATGTGCGATGGTCCCACGTATGAGAAACCCAAAAACGTCGAACCTTTGATTCCGCCGCAGCCTGTACCTCCAGAGATCGAGCAACAAAGAGCATTGAGTATTAGTAAGGTAATTAATATGTAGAACTTTAACCATTTTCTGTGGCATTTAAATAAAACAGATTTTAAATAATTGTTCATTTTTCAGGACACCGAGGTGCAAAGACATTGCTTCCAGAATATTCTGCTAGCATACTTGGAACTTATATTGACGTTCCCATTAGAAAGATTCCAGCTGATAGCGCCCGCTCTACAAGGGGGGTTTATGCAACTGTCTAAAACAGTCACCGACTCACAACTACTCGACCGTATCAATGTATTCTTCGACATGAAAGACTTATCCGAATTTAATCATAAGTGATCAAGTTATTGTGATACTATAAAATTCACATAATTATTGTAGTCTAATTCCTCTACTATTCAATGTTATGTGCAAAATAAAAATCAATTATATTCGATTAATCCACATATTTATTTCTCGCCCAGCTTAAAGCTTCTGAACAAATTGCTTCTGTGAACCTAAATATCTCCGCAATTTAAACAACAAAAATATACTTATCGACGTAACAAATCTCATATTTGGTATAGATACAGACTATATTAAAAATTGTCTTTTACGAAATGCTCGATTCAGTCGTAACGAAATTGCAATCATTTATACAATGGCACATCGAACTCACTACATTAAGTTAATTATTGTGCTTTTGACATTAAAGCGAACCAAAGCATGATTATTTCTTCTGGTAGCTACGTTAAAACAATGGCACTAAAATATTTGGTGTGATAATTTCACAATATTTACAGACATATTTACATTTACTATATACAAATCATTGGTACAACTTTCATCTTAAAACGTAGATACTGATATGTGATATAACCAACGTCAACATGGATACAGTGACGCCATTCACAGCTTTGGTAGTATACGTATGAACTGTCAGAGCATAGGACAGCGCGCTTAGACCTAAGTCTAAAGAGACCAAGGCGCTGTCTCTGTTTATCATATCAGCTAACTTCTCAGCTTCCAATACGCAAACCTCGAGTTGCAAATCCGTCGGATCTTCCAATAAAGTCTCAACTGAAACGAAGACTTCTGTTTCGATAGTCAAGTAGCCTCTGAGAGCGCATTCAGCTATTTTGACGTGTCTTTCCAGGGCTTTTAGTAAATTGTGGAGGTTTATAACTGTGGCGGAGATATTGGTGCCGTAAAGAGCTCGGTCTATTTGTTTCTTCGAGTAGAGAATTCTTAGACCTCCTCCACATTTCGGGCAGCAAGCTCCAGGTGGGGTGAAACCCTGGCAGCCTTTCTTCTTCAGAGGCGGGCAGACTATCCTATCGAACAGGCACATGGGTTCCATAAAGTCAGTGAGGGGTCCAACGGCGAGGCACGGCCCAGCATAATCTACGCTCACAAACTCTGACCACGAGGCACATTCTGATATGTAACTCACGCCGTTAACGCCGCACACGGTGCCTTTCTAAAAATAAATTAAATTATTACAAGTTAATTTTTATCTTTAAATAAGATCCAATCTCACATAGGAATTATTTTATTTAATAAATTTTAAGTAACGTAAGAGTCTAATATAAAAAATGTTGGTCCTTCGAGTTAATATTATACTAAGGCCCGTATATCTTAACCGCTTTTAACGTAGATAAGAGAGCTATCTTGGATCATACTTGAGATGCTCTTTTTGAGATGCTTATCTTGTGGTATGATCTCAAGATAGCTCTAAAAACATTGAGAGCAGTTTATAAACGGTTTTAAAACTAAAGAATGAATCCTTGGCTAAACCAAAAAAGTTATGGCTGATGAATGGTGAATACTTACTTGAGAGCAGTACTTTAAGCAGGGTCCCCAGTACGCTAGCCGCTTGCCCCCCAGGGCCAGGTGACACGGCGTAGGGTGCGTCACACCGTCTGTATCGCACACTGGCTTCGGTGGTTGAGAATTGCAGTGGGTTGTATTTACTGAAATTACACCTGTCATTATAATTTAAAGCATCTAACCAGTTTAGTGACAGAAATATAAATTTTCTGTTGAATGAATTTGTTTTGTTACTTTTATTTATTTTAAGGTTTGATAGTTACGTTACCAGACTTGATGTGACAGAAAGAACAGCGTGACATAGGTAGAGAATTTTCAAAAATACATTAATATGGATTTTAATAGGAATTTTAAGAGTTAGTTTCAGATCTTGAGCAAGCTTTCAGTCGTAGCATGAAGTAACACTAACAAAGTTTATTCAACGTTAATTCAAATATTTAGAAATGCATACCAAAGAAACTTCACGCGCGGTGATGTCGTGGTCGCGGCCTCAAAGTTGCAGGCGTCCTGCCCGCAACACTTGTTCAGTGAGATTTAGATTATCAGTTTCTTTGGAATACATTTTCAAATATTGGAAATAAATAAGAATAAACATGTTGTTGCGGCCTGACAGGAACACATTGGGTGCGCGTGCATAAGTCATCCCCTCCCGACCCACACACTCGACGACGCTCGCCGAACTCTATCTCGGACAGAAGCAGATCAGTTACAGCTGATCATAAAGAAATGATGCTTTATCTTAATCCAGGGGTGTCAAAGTTACGGGCCACGGGCCGCATCCGGCCCGCAAGCTATCTCAATACAGCCCGCGACCAGAATCTATCCAGTGAGGATTTTAGAGGTCATTCGATGCCACTACGTATTGCAAGATAATAAAATATGAGACCTCAGTATCTGGATCCTCAAGCTCAAGATAACTCTTTTTTTATAAAAAGGTAATCCTTTGTATAAAAATAAAGATTTTAATTCAGTATGTGTTTGAATTTTTAATTTTGAGTCTGGCCCGCTAACACGCTCTTAACTAAAAAATTGCCCTTTTGAAAAATCAGTTTGACAACACTGCTGTCTTAATCAATCTCAAAGATCTCACCGCACAAGTGCTGCGGGCACGAGGCTTGCAGCCGCGACAGGCACACATTGGGTGCGCGCGCGCAGGCCAGCCCCCCGCAGCCCGCGCCCCGCCCCGCGCCCGCCCCGCACGGACGACGCTCGCCGAACTCTATCTCCGCGTCTGTTGCACCTGCACACCTTGAAGGAAGAGGCAGTTTAATCAGTTCACTAACCAAGATAGTAGGCGATTTACTGCGAGCTAAATATTTATTGGTACTTATTTGACCCGAGTGAAAAAATAACTGATTAATGATTTAAACAATACTAAATAATATACTAGAAAAAATACGACTCGCACCAGATCAATACTCAGACGGGAATCGAACCCGCGACCTTTGGATATCCGGTCCAATGCTCTGACCGCTGAGCTACCGAGTCACTAGTGACATCGTCGAATTTTTCCTAGTATATCCTAAACTCTTACGCTGTAAGCCAGCGTTATTTCACCAATGTGAGGAATTACCTCGACATTCAATTGAAATATCTTTCCAGATATTTTAACAATTGATTAAGATGAAATAGCTATACAATTTTTAAATTTGAGATTTTTGCATTTACAATGCTTTTTTTTAAACAATACTAAATAATATACTAGAAAAAATACGACTCGCACCAGATCAATACTCAGACGGGAATCGAACCCGCGACCTTTGGATATCCGGTCCAATGCTCTGACCGCTGAGCTACCGAGTCACTAGTGACATCGTCGAATTTTTCCTAGTATATCCTAAACTCTTACGCTGTAAGCCAGCGTTATTTCACCAATGTGAGGAATTACCTCGACATTCAATTGAAATATCTTTCCAGATATTTTAACAATTGATTAAGATGAAATAGCTATACAATTTTTAAATTTGAGATTTTTGCATTTACAATGCTTTTTTTAAACAATACTAAATAATATACTAGAAAAAATACGACTCGCACCAGATCAGTTTAAAAAAAAGCATTGTAAATGCAAAAATCTCAAATTTAAAAAAAATGATTAATGATTTGATTATTATTGAGAGTTTGATGACAACAAAAACACGAAGTGTAAAAAAAACTGCTACGCGTAGGTTTTTATATTTAATTCTACAATTTTTTGATAAGCTGAGAGCTTATTTTTTAACACGTGAAGTAAAAAGCTAACAAAGTACAGCTATAAAATGTAAATAGCATTGGACCCAATACCGAACCCTGTGGTACATTTCTTAACAACGCAACAAGGTCATCGCAGCAGCGGTGCGACTGAGAAGTGTAGGGCAGGCGTACTTTTCACATCGCTCTAGCCCGCCCAAGCACTCGCTGCCCATGCACGTGCATAGCCGCGAGACTAGGTTCGCAATGATAGCATGTTTGGAAAGGAATGTTTACTACCACCTCCTACTTAGCAAGGCATGCGTTGGAGTACAGCCTTGAGGCCGCTCTCGCAGGCAGGTGGTGCGGCGAGCAGGTAAGCGCAAATTTTACACTCCACCTAATAACGAGAACCTGTTGAGAAGGACTGCCTACTACACCCTTACTTGGCAAGGCACGCGTTGGGGTACATCCTCGAGGTCGCCCTCGCGGGCAGGTGGTGCGGGGGGCAGGCGCAGGGCAGGCGCGGGGGCCCCGTGGCGTCCCCGCGCGCCGGCGCCCCGCACGCGCGCGCCCCGCACACGCGCTCGCCGCCCACGCACGTGCACGGGTTGCACTCCACCCAATACCGAGAACCTGATGACAAATTTTAGGCCAAAGAGTTGGAGATCATGTACATTTAGCTCACTGCTGGGTATAGGCCTCCCTTAAGAATTTCCACGACCATAGGACCTACGCTATCTTTTAACAGTTTTCTGCGACCTTAACAGATCCATAGTTTAAAAGGCGGAGCCTCCCCGTCCCGATGGCTATCGAGTGTCGCTTAGAGTTGCATAAAACTTCGCTTAATCTACTTCGAATATCAAATCGGCCGCTAGCAATCCAGCCTTGGCATTCACACTTTAAACCACGCCTTCCTTGACGGGACTAGCCATAGAGGCTAAAGAAACTTACCATGTTGAACAATCCGGTCGTGCAGGCGGCAGTTCTCGAGCTCCACACACGGCAGCGGCTGGCAGTCGGCCAGCCCGCGCGCGCCGCAGCGACACACCTTGAAGCACGCCTTCCGCGCCGCGCCCGCCATCGGCACGCGGACCCAGGACCCAAGCGGGACTACGTACGTGCTTCCGTCACCTTGGAACAAACACACAAAGAAGTTACTTTAAATATCCTTCTTCTATCTACAGTATTTCATCACAAAAACATTAATCGTTTATGGTTATGGAAATTAGTGACCAAATATCTTCTGGGGGATAGGTATAACAAGCTCTTAAAACTTATCAGTTTTTTGAATGACTATCGATGCGTCTCTCGCTGTATAGCAAATAAAAGTATCAAATTGCTATAGCAGTATTGTTTTCAAAACAACCTCTAAGAATACGTAAAAAAAGCTTATTGGTCAGGTCCGAATTGTTTACTGGATAGTTATAAATGACAAACATATCAGCCCCCCAATGGCGTAGCGATGGGAGGGCGGGGGGGGCGGCCCGCCCCGGGCGGCACTTTTTAGGGGGCGGCAAAATTTCACAAAAAATATTAAAAAAATATATAAGACTACACTATCATTGACGATTTTGACCAAATAATCATAGGCTACACTACGATTGATTGTAATAATTTTAACCAAATAATCATCACCGTATGGCCTGGAGCGCGCGGCGCGCTTCGCACGCCGCGACTAAGCTACACTATCGTTGGTGGTAATGATTTTTACCAAACTATCATCAGCATCACCGTATGGCCCAGAGCACGCGTCTACATAAAAGATTATGCACCGAAAAAAAACCTGAAGAGTTAATTTTTAGTAAATAAATAAGGTAGATAATTATCACTTATTTAAAAAAAATAATTACTGATTTTCTTGACTTATTATGAAAATAGGGGGCGGCAAAATTCGGGTCCGCCCCGGGCGGCACAAACACACGCTACGCCACTGCAGCCCCCCTAGCATGACCACCGAAACGCGATAATATGACATAATTTATCACGTTTAACTGTCAAAAAACAATGGATTTAGACAGTTGAGTGTCAATTGTCAATAAAATGCTGCGTGATAACGCGATATTTTATCGTGTTTCGGTGGTCATGATGCCCCCGCCAGAACTATGATCCTGGATTGGGTTATGTCTAGGGCAAAGACTTCTATATTGTATTCTACACGTCTAGGGTGCTGGGTGATTTCAATATTTCTCACCGAGCCGGCACCCGTCGAGGCACGTGTACCGCGCGCAAGCTCCACCGTGCAGGCAGTTCCTGTTGGCGACGCACGCCTGCGACGCGTTGCACGCCGCGCCCGCGCACGGTGACGTCACCGCCTCGCGCGCCGACAGCAGTGGCGGGTCGGGACCTGGGGGGGGGGGACACGGAGCTGTTTCAAATAGTATGTGAATGATAGGATTTTTGGAAGAACAGTAGCACTGGTTTGTGATTATGGATTCAGGTTACTCATATTGTGGAGGTATCTCGGATTAATAAGTAATTGGATAACACGAATTACGATGCATGATGACGAAAAGGTAATAAAATAGATTTCACTAAGCATCGTGTGTGTACGATATCGCTGGCTTCTTTATCATAAACAGGGGCCTAGATTAAGCCAGCCACCACTCGATGCACGACTACTTAATTGTGATCCACTAACTAGGCATAAACAATCAGCATCATGCAAGGCACAAGGCGGACAACTACAACGCGTGTAACCAACATAACACAATTTGCTTGGATATCTCCAAGATATACAAGAAGGTTGCACTAACTCGGCATCATGAAGGCATCGAGCTGCACGCAGGGCGCGGCGAGCAGGCGCGGCGCGAGGCGGGCGCACAGCGCGCCGGCCGACAGCTGCGGCGCCGCGCGCGACCACTCGATGCACGACGACACCAGTCGGCGACAATCCTCCGCACACAAAAGGCTGCTGTGACCCTGAAGTTGCAATAGGCAATTCAAATGTATCCCATAGTTTTATGGTAAAGCTGTAACTTTGCTCTTTGGCTTTGAATTTGGCACCCATTAAACCAATCGAAAGGATCAGCAGTTAGCAAAGTCAAAAGTGTCCTATTCAAATACATATAATTTCTCACCTTTGCAGTGCATGGCTTTACATGTAAAGGACACGCAACGCTCTTCCAGATATCAGTTGGGCATTGTGAAGAGTTCTTCAATGGAACAACGAGTCCAGACACAGTTATAGATCTGTAAAATTGGTATGTGTCAGCTATTGCATTCACTATTTTTACAGATGGCACAATTTATACATGGAAAGAAATATACCACACTACAATTTTCGTCTTAAGGTTACCTGCTGCCCTTCTGCTCGGCAACAGCTAGATGTGCCTCCAGATCCGCCTGCGCAGTGCATGCGCGGAACAGCGTGGTGGGCCGGTTGTTCAACTGGCTGCAGTACGTCAGCCCCGCGCAGCCCAACGAGCATGGTGCTTCCACTGTACCAAATGAAAACCCACTGTACCAAATCAAAAAATTGCTAGCGATACCTAGCCCTCATGAAGCCTCACGCTAGTGCCGAAAACGCCAAGTATAACTAACGTCGCTATCACTGAGCTATAGGTACGATTTTCATTCCAGTTGAGTCGGAGTAATAGTATTGTTTTCAATAATGTCGTGGGTGTTTTTGACCGTCGTTCTTTCTGATTGTCTGTCATATAACACAAGATCATTCACAGAACAAAGAAAAAATTTTCCCCCCAGTAGAAGTCGCAAGTAGGCGGGACCCGTGTAACCTCAAGTGAGCGTAGCTCCGCATACTTCTGAATTTTGCTACGTCAGTCGTGTGAGCGAACGCCAAGCAAAAACATCTACAAAAAACATATAAAAATGCCGAGTTGCATTATATAAAAGATCAAAAACAATATCCACATATATAATTTAGCAAACGGGTGCATAAAATATCAGAGGTTTTCATACTAAATTGAGCTCATACTACTTCTAACTACTTCTATGTTCTGTGAGATCATTAGCTACAAATGCTGAAAAATTTTTCAGCAGATTAGATTCAACTACACCTAATAAAGAACAAAAGCAAATTAAGTAGATTTCTTTCAATAATAATCTTGCAATGTCACAACACCCACCTTCTTCGATACATTCAGTTAAATCGTTTTCCTGAGGATCTCCCAAGCAATCGCTATGGAATTTTTGCCAATTGATTTGCGATCCAGTGTTAAAAGTTTCGAAGCATAATTTTCTACAGTTCGTAGTTTTCGCCTGAAACAAAACTTTTAAGGGATTAGCCAGATAATTGAATTGTCAACTATAAAATTACTTTATTCCAACAAACACACCTTTTGACAGCAGTGGAGCTTTGCTACATCGTGTGGAATGATGTCCTTATTGTCGGTGGGTTCATCTTTTTTCAGGAAGCATTGTGAAAGTGCGTCATGTAGGGAGAGCTCGCCGCAAGCATCATTTAGTGTGTCGGATATTTCGTACGGATCGCTGGTACGGCGGAGCACCGCCTCACACGCGCTCCGACACGAAGGAAGGGGTGACTCGTGACAGCAAGGTAAATCTGGAGAAATAATCTAAAATAAATCAATGTTCAAATTGCAACCATTGAATCTACAAAGCTGGGGGTCAAGTCTGCTAATGTTTTCGTCAAAATCCTAGTTCAATGGTGTTCTAATGGTCATGCTTTTTGACACAGTTCTTGTTTCTTAAACCCAAAATCAAGACACAATATGTTTCCGTTTTGGGTTTAAGAAACACAATGTGTTTCAGTTTTGGGTTAAGGAAAAAAGAACTGTGTCAAAAAGCATTATCATTCAAACACCATTAAACTACGATTTTGACGAAAACATAAGCAGACTTGACCCCCAGTATGCTGACTCTAATAGATAGAACTGGATCAAAGAACAAGGTAATTCGTGCATTATTATATTTGTGCCATTCTAAGTATTGGATATTTGGAGCTTTTCAAGCTTTTTATGAAAGATTCAGTTTGAAGGATCCAGGAGTTTAAGTAGCAGAAACCGACAATCACTTACATTTAGAGGTATCAGTGTGTACAGAAGATGTGGTTATGTTTCGTAGGCACCGAAGCAGCGTCGGCGACTGGTCGCACGTGTCAAGCGCACGCTCAACAACTTTGTTGTCGACGCGAGCGCTCCCGACCCGGTACAGCGCCCTGTGGCACGCCTCGTGGCAGTTCAACGATTGCGTCTGCGCTGGAAGAAAAGCGTTGGTTGATTCTGAATAGTTCATGACCACAGTTATTTAAAATATGTACTTACTAGCGGCCGCCCGCGACTTCGTCTGCGTGGAAAGTTTTTTTTGCTATCCCTCGGGAACAATACTTTTTTTCGGGATAAAAGGTACCCCATGTCCTTCTCTGTACCCCTGACAACACGCAAAATTTCATGATGATCGGTTCAGTAGTTGAGACGTGAAGGCGTAACATACAAACAAACAAACAAACGGACTTTCGCATTTATAATATTAGTAAGGATATTTACGTTAAATTATATACAGGGTTATTTGTAAAACACCAACAACCTCGCAGGAGTAGATTACTAGCATCATAAACAACATTCGTTCTACGACTTTTCCGAAAACAGACAAAAAAATCGATTTTCCATACAAATGTCCGAATAGCTGATCGAGTGTTGTAGGAAAAGACGTATTTTTTTGTTTGTTTTCGAAAAAGTCATAGAGCAAATGTTGTTGTTTATGATATTAGTAATCTACTCCTGCGAGGTTGTTGGTGTTTCACAAATACCTAACCCGCGTACAACGCGTTACTAAATAAGCCCTAATGCCGAATATGGTAGATAGGGACCATCAAACTATACAACTTTTACTATGGGTGGGACCAACTCTGAAATCGCGAAAAAAAAGAGCTGTTTCATACACTTTGATATTTTCGTTATTAATTTTTGTATGAAGCAGCTGATTTAATTTACGCGATTTCAGAGTTGGTCCCGTAGTAAAAGTTGTTCAGTTTGATGGTCCCTTTCTACCATATTCGGCATTACGGCCCGGCCACGGACAGAGCGGCAGGAGGCGAGGCAGGCGGCGCGGCAAGCGAATTCGGTAACCACTGCGCGGTCGTGACGACGAGCTGAGAGGCCGCCATCGGGATAGCGCGCAGTGATCATTTGAATTCGCTTGCCGCGCCGCCTGCCTCGCCTCCTGCCACGCTGTCCGTGGCTGGGCCGTTAGGGGTTATTTTGTAACACGTTGTATAGACGTAGGTACATACATACTACTAGAAAAAAAAACAACTCGTCCCCAACCATAAAATAATGGTATGCGTAGCATATGCTCGAAGTACCATAAGAGTGCATGCAAAAATCCTTTTTATTCAGTAAAGAGGATGGTGTAGTCACAAATAGTTTTACAAGCAAATTCTTAGTCAACACTTTTCTCATGTTTACTTAACCAGGTAATTAATATTTTCTAAATGCGTTTAAACTACGAATGCGTGCGCATGTATTATTCAGGTCTACGCTACTGGCATTCAATTAGCTATTTTCTTTTGCCCATTACCTTTAATTTGTTTGTATAACTAGGTAGTCAAGCTCATCAGTCCAAGCGCCCATTACCCACGACCAAACAGAAGAGCAGAATAGCACTTAACATCACACCTCCGTGGAATGGGCAACAGAATATTTTGATGAAAACGGAGATTCTTGCAAAATCTTCCCACCAATGGCCATACCATGAGTTTATGCAAATTGTTTTTACTACCGTAAATTATCGGACATACTGCTCACAATCAATGCGAGTGATAGAGAGAAAATTATTAGTTTACGGTAGCAAAAACAGTTTACATCAACTCATGGTAGGGGCACAGGAGATTCTTAACATCCTGTAATGTTGGACTTGATGAGTAAACGATCTTAGTTGTAGCATTTGAGTTTACGCACAGCAGCACCACTGCGCCGTCCGCTGGCTGTGCACGCAGTCGAAGAACGCTATTTCGTCGGAGTGCCGGCAAGCGCTGGTGGCTATGAGCGCCTGCTCGTTCTGCACAGTAGCGCAGGCTTCGCGGCAACCGGGGGAGTTGGCGAGCTCGCAGCACGCGCGGCCCCACCAACCAACTTCTTCTACCACTTCTGAATACGAAAAAAAAATTAAATAAGTTCAAAAATTATAACAACCACTAACGGAAAAAGGCCTTTATATGTTAAATGCAGCCTTTTTAAAACTACATTCTTTCTATTTCTCATTTCAAACAGCTTATGGCTATAATACCTAACTTTCTTCAATACATTCAGAATACGCATACAATTTGAAAGGAAATTAGCCAAAGTTAAACTGAAAGGGAAGCTCTGAATACGAAAAAACTCAATATTAAATAAGTACGAAAATTATAACAACTATTAACGGAAAAAGGCAAAAAACATTTTGCCTTTACTTTTAGTAAGGTAATGTTTTACTGTTACTACCATTAATATAATAAGTCTATGGTTACTACGGTAATGGGGAAGGCAACTGTCAAAATGGCGCTGCGTACGCTTGTTCCACGAGAGCTATGAAAATAAAGGACTTTTACTTAAATAAAGTTTTTTTAGCTTTTAAATGATTAAATTCTGGCTTTAAAAATGTTGACTTACACATTTCCGAAAAATCTGGATATAGAAAAAAATTATAAATTCTGTAAGAAAAAAAACCGTCTTTATTTGGCTTTCGATTCCGGCATTTGCATTGTAGAATAGTCTTTAATATCCATTTTGTGTCAATGGGTCGTTTTCGGTAAAAAAATACCACAAAATAAATACCTATTTTCCCATAGATTTGTTCTGAACGTCTACTGTCTTAGAAACAAGCGTACGCAGCGACATCTACAATTAGCTTTGCGTTGCCAACCCCATTGCAGCCTTTTTAGAACTACAGAATTCGGATACTTACATTTATAATTTTTAAAAAGAAAATTAGCCAAAATTAACACTGTAAAGAAGCACGGTGTAGTTTAAACGAACAGTTGAAAGAAAATAGACAAAACATAATTTACCTTCAATCGTGTTGTTCATGCATACCCAAAAGTCCACCTGCAAAATAAAGGCTATCGATAAATAGGTCGGTTTTCGATTTCAAACCTCAAACACCATTGTTCATAGGAATCTCCGGTAATAAGATACGGAGGTAAAGGCCGTACGGTATGGGGTAATTCAAAACCTGCCCAATTACAATACAATGCTGTGGGCGGTTTATTGACGACATGAATGAGGATTTCTCACAGAATTTAAGAGATGCTATTCAATTTTTGATCGCGATTGTTTGTATACAGGGTTATTTGTAAAACACCAACAACTTCGTAGGAGTAGATTACTAACATCATAAACAAACAATTTTCACTAGCGTGGGTAGTAATTTAGACAAACAAATTACAAATTCATCATCCCCTCCTCCTAACTCTGTCACTGGGGACACAATACGGTCGCCGGTAAATTCATTTACATTGCTGCCCACTGATGAAACTGAAATTCATTCAATTATACTTGGGCTAAAAGATAACTGTGCGGTGGGTAGTGATCAAATTTCCGGTAAGATCATAAAGCGATATAGCTGTTTCCTTGTTCCACCTATAACTCACATATGCAATCTTGCAACTTCAACGGGTGTTTTCCCTTCAACTTTTAAAACAGCACTAGTGAAGCCCATCCACAAGGCGGGGGAGCGAGGCTGTGTTAATAATTTCAGACCGATTTCTATTCTTCCTACTTTATCGAAAATTCTTGAACGCATCATGAACAAACAGTTGATAAAATTCCTAGAGACCAACAACTTGCTTTCGGATTCACAATACGGTTTTCGCTCTGGCAAATCGACGAGTGAAGCTGTGCAAAATCTTACTGACCTTATTATCTCGAATCTGGATTGCAAAAAGAAATGTCTGACAGTTTTCCTCGATATAGCTAAGGCTTTTGACACAGTCTCAATCCCCCACTTGTTACGGAAACTAGAACTTTTGGGTGTTAGAGGTCTTCCTCTTAAACTCTACGAGAGTTACCTTACTGACCGGAAGCAGAGAGTTAAGATCGACCAATGGATAAGTAATGAGCAAACCGTATCCTGTGGATTGCCGCAAGGAAGTATAAATGGTCCAACCTTGTTTTTGGTTTATGTAAATGGCTTATGTAACATGAAGCTTTCGGGTGGCTCTATCTTCACTTTTGCGGATGACACTGCCCTGTTCTTCAGTGGCGATAGCTGGGATGAAGTATTTAATTACGCACGGAATGGTTTAAGGGATGTCTGTATGTGGCTTCAAGGTAATGCTCTATCTCTAAATATTACTAAAACTAAATACATGGCATTTGCCCACAAGAAGAATCTACTACCCCCGGAAACATTGTCAATCAGCCTACACTCTTGTCCTCCGAATTCTCCCAGCTGCGCCTGTCCTTCCCTTCAAAGAACAGAAACTATAAAATACCTCGGTGTCACACTTGATGAAACATTGACGTTCAAACAACACATTGAACTCTTAGTCACTCGGCTGCGTAAACTTATTTACATATTTAAAAATCTTAAACATGCCGCCAACAGACATGTAATAAGAATGGTGTATTTTACCTTCTGCCACTCATTAATAGAATACTGTATCACTTCATGGGGTGGAGCGGCAAAAACTCACCTCATCGAATTGGAAAGGGTGCAGAGAGCCATTCTAAAGGTGAGTGGTGGACTCCCCTATCGCTTTCCCACATCCGAGCTTTACAGGAGGTGGGATGTTTTAACTATAAGACAAACCTTTATTCTTAATATCACACTCAAAAAACACTCCCAACTCCCTTACGACCCAGAACTAAACAGGGATAAGCGTAGGAAGCACCATGTTTGCGATATCCAATCGGTTAACACTAGCCACTCAAAAAGATTTTTTACATTCCTCGGCGCCTTTCTTTACAATAAAATTAACAAAATTCTAAATATATATCCCCTACATAAAACGTCCTCCAAATCTGTTATCACTAAATGGCTCAAAACATTAAACTATGATGACACTGAAGCCCTCATTCATCCAATAACCTAGAACTGATCAAATTTACAAATGCAATGCGACTAAGTTGATGATGGACAGTGACCCACTGCAACTGTAAAATCATTTTCAATACAGTTGCTCGAAAATGTGAGTTTACGATGACAGGCCAGCGTGCGGTAAGTTGATTTTACCGCACGCCGTGCGTTTTTGTTTACGGTTTAGTACAGCGTGCGGTAAGTTGATTTTACCGCACGCTCGTGCCGTGCGTTTTTGTTTACGTACGTTTTTTTTTAATTTCTACTAGCTTCCACCCGATACTTCGTCCGCGTGGACAGTAGAAAAATATAGTGACCAGTTTAAAATGACCTCTTTAGGGTATGAAAGCTAGAACTAAGAAGAGTTCAAGCTGTTTCCCTGGTTTCACCCACATGAATTTAATGAAACATAGCTAAGATTTTAAGTTGGACCTTAATCTACTAAACTGTGAAAAGCCCATCAAAATTCTTTTAGCTGTTTTTGCGTAATACGCGCACAAATATTTAGAATTTTCAGTTTTATTATATGTATAGATTACAATTTCAGTAGTACCTATAATGTTTTCTCGCAAATGTATTGAAAAACGTAGTATGGCACACGGTTGTTAAGGTTTTTTAAAACGAGTTGACGTTTTATAAGCCCGAGCCGCAGGCGAGGGTTTATAATCGTCACGAGTAACCTCCTTACCAACCTTGTATCATAAACTACTAATGTAAAAAAATACAGCTTTAAATATGTCACACTGCTTGCGCTCTGAAGTGCCATTCCAGTTGTACCTACATTGTTAAATTAATTGCATTGTATTACCTCATGGACTGTCATGCCATCAAACATATTTACATTACCTACAATATTATACTCAAAATGCACGCACTCACACTCACACACTATACACGACACACACACTCCCACTCACACACTACATTTTACTTTTGTTGCCTCATTGTTTTAATACTAGTTATTCATTGTTTTCATTTCTTATTTTTAAGTCGTCACATCAGCATATTGGTTACTATGTTATGATTCACAAGTATCTGCTAATTACTTAAGTATGTTTTTTAATCCAAGGTGGTGGTGGTAAATCCAATCCAAGGCACTGGTGACCTGTATTACGGGTTTAAAAAAACTTATCTCCGGCGCCAGTCTCTTACACTAGGGGTTATTATTGCATTCATCGTATATAAAGCCATTGTAACTATACCTGATTTGTATCATCTGATTTGATTGATGTAATGTAACCTTTGTGTGAAAGACGAATAAATAAATTATTATTATAATATACATACATAATACAACTTTTCCGAAAACAGCCAAAAAAATGTAATTTTCATACAAAACTCGATCAGCTGTTCAAAACATTTCGTGTGGAAAGTCGATATTGTTGTCTGTTTTCGGAAAAGTCCTAGAACAAATGTTGTTGTTATATGATGTTAGTAATCTACTCCTGCGAGGTTGTTGGTGTTTTACAAATAACCCTGTAGAAGGTAATATACATGGACCACAGTGTGGTGACGTCAGCTCACCAGAAATAGAAAAAGCTTGGTTAAGTTAGTGTTATTTAAGTTTTAACATACCAACTGTGGCGCAGTCGGTGTGCAAAACTTGTAAATATTTTGGATTCTTTCTTCACGCATATCATTGTCAGTGTTAGCTACTAGCGACATCTGAAACAATAAAAATATTTTTAAAGAAAACGATTCTTGTAAAAATTAAGAAATCGACTTCAGCCATTTTTAATGCCTCCACTGCTGGGGCACAGGCCTTCTTTACGGGTGGATAAGGAGGATGGGCCATAATTACCCACCACGCAGACCCAATGCGGATTGGTGGCTGTTAACGACTGCAAATGCCGCCGACGGACCACGGCTTAACGTATCATCCGAAGCACGGACGAACTAGAGATGATACATTTTTGGTCACCCATCCCATTACCGACCCTTGCAAAAATTGCTTAACCGCCGCAATTGTAGGACCACGCGCTTAACCACTGCGCTACCGAGCTCCTCGAATAAAAAATAATAAGTCATTATTCTAAAGGTTACACTAAAGTGTTTGCGATCAATTAAATCAAAAAGTAATGATGATCGCCGATCATCATTATTTTCTCTTGCCTCCGTCATCTAAGTATAGTTAAAATTACGTCGTAAAAGCTTATCGATAAATACAAGAAAAAGAACTTAAATCCCAGCTGATACAAAACACGCCACAAAACAACGCCAAAATTAGTCATTAATAAAACTGACGCCCGCCGCATGCGGGCGCGCCGCGCCGGTCGCCGGGCTAACACATGTTCTTATTGGACCGCATTAGCTTGTCTAATGAATTTAATTGATGTACTACGTTCTAACGGTGCACTGTCTGTTCAAATATCTGGTTACATTGTGTATCTAATGTTTCCTTCTTCTAACTTTACCGGAATTTCAAGACTTTCTTGAAAAAAACTGATAATATATTCGTTGTTAATAGAAAAGCATTTAATAAAACTTTACGTGGAATTTTTAGGACCCATAGTCTAGTATTTTTAGAAGGTATCTTTTCCCTCGTAGCCATTCGTAAAAATAGATATGTAGCAAATGTGTCAAAAACGGTCACTTTTAGCAGTTATGCTATCTACTTCTTGTCTAAATGACTACGAGGGAATGTAATGATACTTTCTAAAAATCCTGGGCTATGGGACTTATATCTCTTCTATGAGACTTAAAAAATCCAAGTAAAGTCTTATTAAAATTATGTATTATAATTACAATAATAAATAACATTCACTGTCATGATAGCGCTACTTTCGGTCTGGATAAAGTCAACAGAAAAAGGACTCACAGATCCTTGCATTCTGATCAAGTTTTTGATATTTCTACCTCTAAATATGTCCACCAAAAATACTTATTATTTTGTTTTATTAATGGAATGCCTTTAACGCCCTTCATGAATGAGAAAATGTGTGAAACCAACAACATTAGTTATCTCACAGACACGAGGGGTTATCGCGATGAAAGTGCTAAGGTTATCAATGAAGTTCACTTATCGATAACTTCGACAGTCTATGTGGTTTATAATCGTGAATAACTTCAACACAATCAGAGTATTTCAAATTAGTAAAATCTTATATCATATTTGTTTACGCGCCCTAACTCTACAAGCCCTAACTTCAAAAACTCTACACCTTAGTCAAAATATGTGGCTTGGCCAATTCGCTACATGGAAATCTTTCTGATAAACAATAGTTCTTGTAGTAACGAAACGGCCAAGCCACATATAAAGTGTAGAGTTTTTGAAGTTAGGTAGGGCGCGTAGAGTTAGAAGCTTGACTGTACATGATGGTCTGATAACTTTTTGACAGGGCAAGCCATATGGAAATCTTGGCAACATTACCTATATACATAAAAATGTTTTTGGTGGAATTTGTTTTTTCTTATTAGTCAAATCTTAGTGTTTTTAATTACTACCTAAGTATGATTCATATTTCAGTGTTAAACTTCCTTCTACTTTTAAAAGAGTTTCTCTAAATATTTAAACTTAATGTTATTTTACTTATGTCTTATTTCCTGACAAAATTGAACTCGTTTTTTAAATATTTCGATTGATGGGTTGGGTATGCATAAATTATAATTTTGTTTCTTAAAAAAACATTTTCATTGTTTCTTTCAAACTTTTGTTTTTAAATGAAGCTAATACAAAGCCGCAGCGCGAAGAAAGTCTTGAATCAAGAAGTGTCACCTCTTAACCGAGTAGAAGAAAAATAAAGGGAAAAGCTGAGTCAGCAAACTTGGACTACTTATAATACAGAGGCTCTCTTGAAAGTCTCACTAGACTTGAAATTGTTTTGGTATACACATTTTCGTACTTTATTTAAATTAAACTTTTAAAGGTTCGTTATGGATCAATTATCCCAATACGTTTAATTCCGACGTCCTACTCAATTATACTTGCTCCTTGTCCAAGAGGTATTACAAGTAGTAACGTCGATTGTACCAGCGACCAGTCACAAAGTCCAAAGCTATTATTTAAAAAAAAACATTTTAGTATATGGTCACATTCTCTGGAAATGTCATTACGTTTTTTTGTGCAAGCGACAACGGACGTCACGTTAATCAAATTTGAAAATTCGTTTAAATAATTATATTTTGTACATAAAACTAGTATTTTAGTGAATGAAATATAGAAATTGTTAGTATAATAAATAATGAGTGATAATATCTGTGATATAGTGTTATAAAAAGCAGAGTTATTTTTTTTCTTACATGGGAACCAAGGGAATCAAGCTTAAAGGTAAAAGCTATGTAATTTAGCTAAACTACAAATTCTTGGAAAGTCAAATAATAAATATAAAATTACCTACAATACCACAAATTCATAATAAATTACGTAACAAAATATGTAGGTACCAACAAAGTTAAGAAAATCTAAAGCTGGTTGGTCCCATAATTCTGTTATATTTGCTAAACACTATAATAGACCTATAGCGGAAAGACCTACAAATTATAGCACTAAAATTTGAAATACAGCAACTTTACTTGCGTCAGTTAAATCAATTCAATTGTAAAGGTTTCTTTTATTTTTCTTTCACTTAAAAAATAATAATGTTATTTTCTTAAAAAATCGAACAGATTACCTACCATAAGTTAAGTAAAATATGATGTTCGTATCTAAATGATAGGAACAAGTGAAATTGATATAGTTATTTTTTCATTTACAAATTAATTTCCTAAATTTTTTAGTAAATGAAATAGGTAGATTAAAAATGTGTTAATTTACCAAATAACTTCCTGCTAAAAATATTCACAACCCTTACTTCGAACAGCTACTTGTAATACGTCTTGGACAAGGAGCAAGTATAATTATATGATTAAACGAACTTACCTTAAGTGAAGTTCTATCATAATTATACGAAGCTCCTTGTCCAAGATGGGACTCCCTCCCTACCCTAAAAACTAGAGTATTAACCCTTAGAGCTATGTTAAAGGTTGCTCATATTTTTCGTTAATAGATGTATTTTTAAGGAAGTAGGTACTTCAAACGTAATGACATTTCCAGAGAGTGTGACCATATACTAAAATGTTTTTTTAAAATAATAGCCTTGGACTTTGTGACTGGTCGCTGGTACAATCGACGTTACTACTTGTAATACGTCTTGGACAAGGAGCTTCGTATAATTATGATAGAACTTCACTTAAGGTAAGTTCGTTTAATCATATAATAATTCATCACAAATTAAATTAACATAGCACTACGTTCAGTACTATTATGTATTCCGTGATAGCACGACGTCCTGAAATAGCACTTAACATAATGCACTTCACATAGTTCCTAGATAATAAGCAGGGATTTTGTCTTAGGTACCTACATGATTATACCATTGTGTTCAGAGAATAAGATCATACATCAATTTCAGGTTCAATTGGAGCATTTTTGCCGATTAAGTTTGACTCTCGAGTCGCAATGTGGCGCGAAGCACAATGATCATTGTATACAAATCAGCGGTTGAAAGGGCGGCCCAGCCCACACCATCGGCCAACACCATTGTTCTAGTTGTTTTGTTAAGCTCAACACGCTATGGGACAGATGTTAAATGTTCAACCTTCCCACATTCAAGTACAGTTGCTCTCATTTCTTCAATGGATTTAGTATCTACGATGAAGTGGCATGCAACTAGCAAAGTATAAGCTTTGGAGATTTAGGCCCACGCACGATCTCTCTTGAACCGGGCAAAGTCCGAACTCATATTTCAGATAGGAAGCTAATAAATCGGCAGTTCTGTGGTTGGAATAATATCATATGTACGTGCAAACTGCAAACATAGATTACTTATGAAATATGCCTCCTTAAAGCAGTAACTATAATTATGAATGAACTTTAAACATAAATAACGAATAGGTAGTCTCTATTAACAATTTAGAATCAATTAAAGCCTCAAATCATTCCACATTTTAACATGATGTTTTTGGTAAGTATATAAAAAAAAAACACTAGAAAGATGTGTTCAGTCGGACCACCATGATAGCGTGTGCCGGATTATTAAATCATCACTCCGCCGTTGTTTTTGAAGTCCCTTTGATCCAATTACCAGAAATATTGTTAGTTTCGTATTTGTCATTTAAAAAAATACCTAGGTGGTTGAAAAGAACGTATTTTTACGTAAACGTAGCGATAACTTTCTGACTATTACTACTGTATTTATTACATCAAGCCGAATTAAATAATTTAACCAGCAACAATAGTTAAGACAATCATAACAATTAGTTATGATGACACATGCAGTATGTTTTCCTTCCTCAAAGTCACAAAGTAAGTACCTAGTGGCGGCGCTTTTGTGCTCATGATGACACTTTAATAACATCTATAAAATGAATGTAGAGACAACTCGTTTGAACTCCATTGGCTCAATCATCGTTATAAATACTTACATTTTATTACAAAAGCTGTAAATTTTCTTGTGAAAATAAAAATCAATCTTACTAATGCAGTTACCTATTGAAAATTGAGAATCAAAGAAGCCAATAAGCCGTGAAAGGAATCACATTAATAAAATAATGGTTACTCGTACTCAATCCAACTAGAGACCCCACAATATTTATTATGCACGCAGCGACAATTCTGAGAATCAAAATGATTCCGATGTGACACGGATGGTGGTTGGAACTTGGATTCGTCGTCAGTTATATTTTTATGCATTCGTGCGACCAACCACACTTAATATTCAATGCGCACTACAGTCGTTTGTCAATGGTGACGGAGCTTTAATATCTAAGTGGCCACCTAATGTAAAGTATGTTTATCCTTACTTGTCCTATTTGGTAAACAATCTTCAACCAACTCTTTATTGAAATATTCATTTACAAAATACTTATAACAAATGGCTTTCCACAAATAGATTACGCTATAAATTTATTTTTAAAAGTGGTACCTACCTATGACAACTGTCAAAAGTTGATAATAGGACAAGTAAGGATATAGAGTCTGTCTAAAAAGTCTGTTTACATGAGAAATTATTAAATTATTTATAAAAACTTATACTGGTAACCCTGTTGGTGCTGTCAAAATTCTAATCGTAAACATATTTATTTATTTATTTAGATGAGTATTGGTGGGGTGGTTGGGGATTTAGGTGGGTAATAAAATTACCATTGAAATTACCCATGTAAACAGACTTTTTAAACAGACTACTTAAAAATTGATTTTGTGATATGGCAGAAAAAGTCTTAACTATTTGAAAATGAAAATTCACCCAAGATGAATTTTGAAAAGTCTCCTCCAACATGAATATATTGCCATGATTAAATTGTCTGTCACCCAACACGAAATGGGGCCCTATTTTTGAATCGCTCGTATGACATAGTTTTGTCGCATGCGACTTAAGTCACACTCGTCTTCCAAGTCGCATGACGCCGATTTTCCGTATTTTTGACTCGTTCGTTTCCGGTGCTGCCAATATAAACGAAATGTTGGATTTTATCAGTTTCACGCAGAATCTAGAGAAAACGTAACTACCGCAACGAAAACGAAACGCAATATCCATGTTTCTATTGGCTGTTCCATAAATATCTTTGTTTTTAGTAGAAAATAATATCGCTCGCCGTGCCATATCACTCGACTGCAAACGAGTGCCCTCACCCACTCGTTGCGGTCGAGCGATTCAAAAATATGGAAAGTCAAATGTCGAACGAAAATCAGTAGAAACCAATCGCTCGACGCCAGCCGAACGATTCAAAAATAGGGCCCATGAAATGTCGTGTAATTCGATCAAGGATTGATTCGTATTGGAAAAGATTGAGCTGATGTCGGTATTTCATTAAACTTTTTTTAAGTGACTTAATTTTTAAATCGATTATATAAAGCACATCACATTTCATAAAGCATTTTGAGCAAGTAGAAATCGAAAGTAGTGATCCCTACTACATACCCTTATGGAAGAAAGGCATGCAAACTGCAGGTTGTACCACAGCATAGGTATTAGGTACCTACTGTAAAAAACTATATTAAAAATACGACTGCCCTTCCAAAACGAACTAAAAAGTTAAATAACAAGTGTCATTGCAGTCGGGGGACTGTTATGTGGAACAATTTTCAATCAAAGAGGTCCTCCGACTGCAATGACACTTGTTACTAAACTTTTTAGTTCGTTTTTGGAAGGGCAGTCGTATTTTTAATATTTTTTAAATTTATTTATTTTCATGTTACACATTTTAGTGACAAATTATATAGTTTTTAAATGTACTCATTAAGACCTTTCATTTGATGCCCATATTGTAATAATTCAAGAAAAAAAAATATTTTTTTTCACATTTGATAATGGCGCCGAACAGTCGCCATATTAACCTTTTTCAAAAAAAAATATCTTATCCATAGCTTGCCAGAAAATCTAGAGTTTTAACATTGAATTAAAAAAATAGCGCGTTGCTATGGTGGATACTTCCGCCGCCGCCTGTCTACTCTCCATCCGTCACATCCGTCTTACGAATTTTCGATCAGGGTCACGTGATCCTGACTGACGCGAGTTTAACATTTTTTCCCCATTACAAAAAAGCGTACAACGCCGCAGCGCTAAAGAAGTTTTCACTTCAAAAAAAATATCAACGTTTGGTGCATTCTTTACACAAGAAAAAAATAATTAAAAAATAATGTTTGGTCAAATGGAAACCCAATTTTCGCCAAAGACTTAGGTTTAGTTGAACACAGAATATTGATCAGCTATTCCATCCAGGATCGTATGAGATAACGAATGCTGGAGCTGTGACAAATGGCATCGTTCGCAAGAAACGACGCACACAATGAATCTATTAGGATTCCAAACACAATTCCGACGAGCAGTCAGCCTCTACATGCAACCCGGCTAACAATACCATCTCTACTCTACCTTAACATTTATTACTGAGCATTTAAAATTTAAAAATAAACTATTACCTTTATTTAAAAAAATATTGTTTGTTATTGTAACGAACTGATATACCTTTAAAAAAATAAGCCATCCAAGAAGCTGATTATAAAATCAGTACATATATAATCAGTTAATACTATAAAGTACCTAGGTACCTAACATTTTACTCTTAGCAATCAGTAATGTCTTAAATCAGACTATACTGGACATAATAAAAATAACAACTTTATACCATATTGTTAGGAATATGAGCCGTGACGTCATGCAGGAAGGCAACGGGCTGGGAGCGTCCACAACAGTTCAGTTCCCGGAGCTTGCTATAAGTGACAGACGTGTACTAATTTGTGAAAATATTAATTAAACATGTATTTCAAAGTGTCTAGATTATTTTATTGTTAACACAGCGGTGGGATACTTCCCATTAACCGCCTAAAGTGGACTTATTGTGAAGTTTCCTGATAATTAATTGATAATAAAACTTAATTTTGAAAGTGGATAAAGACAAAGCCGTGGATTTCGGAGAGAAGTATATCCAGTGATCCTTCGGAGTCATCCGAGTCGACAAGGGCGGGTCATCATACTCCATCCCGGAAGGTGCGTAAGCGATATCGATCACGCTCACGAACTCCCGACCTCCCGACCTGGGGGTTGTACCTGGATTTGATCCTAGCAAGGAAGGCAGGTATGTTGAAAAGTGGTTACAAGTGGAAGATGTTGCTATTGCTAATACCTGTAACTGGAGCGAACGGCGACAACTATTTCGTGAAACCCAGGCGTTACAAGGGGAAGGAAAAGCTTGATTAGATCTCTGGTTACCAAAAAAGAGGATTGTTGGACACGATCCCGGAAGGACTTATTCGTCACAAATATCCAAGGCTAGCAAACTTTTTAGTGCTATGGAAAACATAAGTTACAAAAATGACCAAGCAGATTCCTTAGTTTTTATATGCCGGAAGTATGACTGCTAAGTGTGAACTTAACGGAAAGGCAGAAGATGGATATTATGCTAGGCGGAATCACAGATAAAATTATTAGCGTGGTTTTTGAGAGCTATGAAACCTTGACAGGTATGGTAGCACGTTCAATAATTTCAATAATACTAAAAACTATAATGAGAAAAGTTTTTCACAATCTAAAAATAAATACGAGTACAAATCTCGCTCGCGTCACTTGGGCGATTATAAAACAAAGGTGTCTTAATTTAATGCGGCAAGCCGGGACATAGGCGATTGAATGTAAGTCGAAACTAACGATTACGCGACAGGTCATTCCGACCAAACGAAACTATCAGAAAGAGGCCGCCTTTAATCCCGACTCTAACATAAACAATGGGCCGATAATGTAAACATTGCCATCGCTACGGACATACAGTTGAATAAATTATAACCGGTGTACTTATGCACTGATAAGGTGGTACAGATGTTGACTACGAGTATATGTTATATTAATAATATGCCTATTCAAAGTGTAATTGACACAGGAAGCTCTGTAACTTTAATTCGAAATAAAGTAGCGCAAAGACTTGGCTTGCACTGAAGACCAACTACAGCTCTTATGACTGGAATAAATCGAAGCATTGTAGCAGCAGTTGGAGAAAAATATTGTAGATTAATTAGTGAGGTGTGTAGTTGACTGGGACATATTAAAATTTCCGTGTGTTCAGATAGAAGCTTACAAGGACGGCGTCTACATCAAGTATGAACAATCTAACCATGTGAATTATATCGTGTTACCGGTTCAGTTGAATGACATTGAAACTGGTGACTTATCCAAGGACGGTGTAAAAGATTTTTAAGAACTGATGCACTGATATTGAGATCGCGTTTCAACATCATTAAAAGACATTGGATGTTCAACAGTGTCTTAGCTAGAAATAAAACTTAGTTCTTAATAAAAACTAGTATTTACTAGTCCTCGCAGATTGCCTCAAATTAAGAGATAAATTGTGAAGAAATATCACTGAAGAAATTAGAAGAAGTGCTGTTGCGTCTGCGCGAAGCTGAACTAACACTATCTAAACATTGAAAAATAGCTATTCTTCAAGACAAGCGTAGAATACTTGGGAAGGGAGATAATGGCTGGAACTGTGAAGCCTAGTCACCATAAAATTGTGTGACAAGGGCTTTACCGTCAAAGATGACAAAACAGCTAAGACAGTTTTTGGGTCTAGCAAGTTACTTCAGGCGATTTGTTTATAACTTTGCAAAAAAAGTCAATCCACTGTAAAACCTGTTGAAGGAGGACGTTAATTTTGACTGGAATTCAGTCGGAAAGCATTCCAAGAAATAAATATATCCTTACTCAAAGGCCAGTTCTAAAGATTTATGATCCTGCGGCGCAAACTGAAGTTTACACTGATGCCTCGAGTGTGGGACTGGGGGCAATATTGCTGCAAAAAGATCAAGATGGCAAGTTACATCCGGTAGCTTCTTACTACAGTCGGCGAACGGCACCGGATGAGAGCAAATATCATTCTTATGATCTAGAAACTCTGGCAGTCGTACAAGCAATCAAACATTTTCGAGTGTACTTGATTGGGATACAATTCAAATTGGTAACAGATTGTAGCGCGGCTACTATGACTAAGAAGGAAATAAATCCACGAGTGGCTCGATGGTGGATATACCTGCAAGACTACAATTTTGATACTGAATATCGTCCGGGTAAACGAGTGGCACACGTTGATTATTAAAGCCGTAATCCTGTTTGTATGACTTATGAATTTACAACGGCAGAAAATTTACTTAATGGTAGATAGCTGATGAAGAATTGTCAAGAATCGTCAGTTTACTGAAAGAAGAAAATGGCGAAGGAGATTGTAACCAATATTTTAATGATTACGAGATTAAGTAAGGAGATCTCTACAAGAAGACGCCAGAAGGATCCAAATGGGTTGTACCACGGAATGCAAAATGAGGGTGGTTAAGAATTATGCACGATGAAAGCGGACATCAAGGTGTCGATAGAACACTGGCTGCCATTCGATGTAAATACTGGTTTCTCCTGATGAGGAAGGTTGTAACAAAATACGTCCGGAATTATTGTAAATGTTTGATTGGCAAGAGTGATACTGGCCGTAAGCCAGGGCTGTTACATCCGATACCAAAGGGTGAAATTCCATTTGCAGTGGTACATGCTGATCATCTTGGTCCGTTTGTAAAAAGCAAGGAAGGATTCCAGTACATAATCGCTTTACAAGATGGTTTTACTAAATGCTGCTTTTTGGAAGCCATGGTTGAAACGAGCACTAAAGTCGTGAATGTCGTGATGAAAGCCTTAAAGGCTATGGCGTATTTGTTCGGAGTACCTTGTAGACCCATTTGCGATCGAGGAACAGCATTTACCCCGAGGGCCATTAAGGGCTTCTGTAATGAAAATGAGATTCAGTTAGTAATAAATTCACTAATCTGCCTATGGCAAATTGGCAGGTAGAGCGTCTCAACAGGACGATGATGTTGAACGCTGTTATCAAAGTTCAACCAGAATAAAACTGGTGTGAAGCTCTGGCTGCCACACAGCAGGTGTTGAATAACTCAGTGAATATGGTCACTGAGGCAGAACTCCGAATGTTTGTTTGGCTATAAGCCAACTGCGCTGTGTGAGGCTTTACGGGTGAATAATCTCACGCAGGCTGGTGAGAGGCAGGACCTGAGGGTCACACGTACGATAGCACGGGAGCTTTTAACTGCAGGTTGAATAATTCGGTGAACAGGGTCATTGGCAGAACTCGAAACGAGTTGCTGTTCGGCTATAAGCCGACAGCAGTGTGTGAGGCGCTTTTGATAAATAATCTCACAGAGGCAGGTGAGAGGCTGGACCTGAGAGTCACAAGAGCAAAAGCTTGCGAGCTTTTGGATGAAAATCAAAAGCGGCAGATGCAGTGGTTTAATGCCAAACGCTATGTGAAATCTCCTTATAAAACTGAGGATATAGTTTTGATTCGAATTAGTAAAGGGAATCTGGAATACAAAAAGTTAAAAGGCAGATTACGGAGCATTTCGTACAAAGTGACGAAAGTTTTAAAGAACGCTCGATTTGAAGTGTTGGGAACGAAACCCAATGGCAGCACTCACAGAGTGACGGTCACTTTTGAAAATATGAAAAGTTGGCCGGCAGAACAAATATCTGATTAAAGTCAGGCAGAACAAATATCTGACTAAAGTCAGGCAGAACAAATATCTGACTAAAGTCAGGCAGAACAAATATCTGACTAAAGTCAGGCAGAACAAATATCTGACTAAAGTCAGGCAGAAGGCAGATGGTGAGAGGATCATAACCCCCTCTCCTGGATTTCATTTTATTTTAGCTAGAGCTCCGAGGGCGAAGCAGTCGTCAGTATGGCCGTGTTAGGAATATGAGCCGTGACGTCATGCAGGAAGGCAACGGGCTGGGAGCGTCCACAACAGTTCAGTTCCCGGAGCTTGCTATAAGTGACAGACGTGTACTAATTTGTGAAAATATTAATTAAACATGTATTTCAAAGTGTCTAGATTATTTTATTGTTAACAATATAGATGTTATCAACAAAAGCTTTGCTTTGACCCAATCGACACCTGAAAAATAGTTGTAGGTACCTGTTCGAGAAAAGAAAGATTGCCAGCGTACTTTAGAGAGAGGAGAGAACTACAGAACTGCGGAGATAATGAAGCTATCACAACATTCAAAACACAACAAAAACAATAGTTATTTGTTATACAAGAGAGCAAAGTCATTATATTATATTATATTATAATATAGACTACTGAGCACAGTGAGTGATTTAAAGGCACGAGACATCAAAAAATTTGCTCTCGTGTTAAACATACAACTTTTCACCTCTACCAGCGAGAAAAGGTGTTAGAAATTAAAAAAGCACTTTGCCGCACGCTCGCAGCAAAAGTCGATTTTGCTGCGAGTTTTTACGCGCCAAAAGCACCCTTTTCGTGCTGGAGAGGTGAAAAACAATTTAATGATTGATACACGATGATTGCGTCATCCCAACTCTACGAAACGCGGGAAAAAAACTCAGCGTACGAGTCGCAGTAGTACTATTATTAAACAATTAAAAGTCAGTCTGTAATGAAGATCTCAAGTGGCAGCGGTGTGCTAATTAAAACACAAAGGGTACACTTGACAGAATAAAACGCAGCAGAGTGCCGTCTGACGCCCTAAATAGTTTACCAACACCAACCGTAATTATTGCCACAGAGATACCTTGTAGGGCTGTCTCGATAAACAAGGATAAGCCATAACTTTTGGTAGGCTTATTGAAATGGGAAATCTAAACTTTATACGACAGCCGAAACATTTTCTTTGTTGTGATTAGAAGTGAGATGAACAACATCAAAAAAGATTTTAAAAGTTAAAAAGCTCAACTCAATTCAGAAATCCAGGTACTTTTACAATTTAAATTAATTAGAAGACAATAAATGTGCTGAAATGTAGTTCTATCAAGATTAGGAAAAAATATTGTCTTAGGCAAGAATCGAATAACTTGCGTGCTTTTTTATTTTATTTAGAAGGGTCAGCTCCCCTACTCAAATGGCCATTCTACTAAAATTAACGCTAGTAGAATAGAATAAAAAATTACAATGTATGGGAATTAAATAAGCTAACGCTAAGCTCCGTCGTCAATCCCATACATTGTCCTCCTATTACTCCTACTACTACTAGCGTTAATTTTAGTAGAATGGCCATCTGAGTTGGCCTTCAGTTTTTTCTTTATTTTCCTCTATATTCATATTCATATTTCTTTATTGCATTTTGTTGTATTATACAATGGTGTTACATAAAATTTTAAGACACAAACAAGAACCCTGTTTTTAGACACAAATAATCGATTGATTGTTCCTAGACAACCCTTGAAACAATTCAAGCAAAATAGCGGGTAGCCTAAAATAGCGAACATGGGACAAACTCTGTAATCGGGAAGGAATCGGATCGCTCCGTCACCGCTTTGAAGTTTCGTTTGATTCGCCTGATGCCCCCCTATTAGTTCATTTACATACATCGACTATGCTTTTGATGCTGGGTGCTCCTATTCAAACTTTGTTGTTTTAAGTATCTCCCATACATGTAACTATCGAAATACCTTGAGACGTTTTCTTTGAAAACACGCAAATTATTTATTGGATAACACAGATAACCACGAGAGCAACGACCTGATACCAAATCTACAGTATATCAATGGTGAACCACATCGCGTAAGCACTTATAATCAATCACCCCTTTCCATATTATCTCGATGTTCACTAATTTTATGACCTATTTATAACATTTTAATTTGATCTAAGTCACCACAATTTTACAAAATACTGCTGACATTTATGATTTCAGAACGTGTGTCATCCCAAACTTTTGTCAGCGAAGCAATAAAGTTAGGCCGCGGCGTCGTCACGCGCGCTGACAGGCGTCGTGATTAACGACCTGAAGAAATTCCCCAAACACATCTCCCCAGCCCAGTGTTGCCAGCAGGGTATTGTCAAAAATTACCTAAAATATATAAAAAAGTAACCTTTTAGTGAAAAAAATTACCTTTCATATTTTTTTTTGGGAAAATGTATTCAAAGTTGATAAGATGTTAATTGTATTAACTTACAAAAACCAAAAATAAAAAAAACATTTTCAGAATTTGCAAAAAAAAATTTTTTGTGATCTTTGAAATGATATAATTCGGTTCGGACTGAAGTGACAGATTTGGTATCAATATTTTGCTTGTTATACTTTCTAAAATATACAAGAATATTATCGACTGCCGCAAAAAAAAAACGAATGTACCACTTGCCCATACAAATTGGTCATTTTCTTTTATAGCTCTTTTATAAAATAGAATTACAACAGGTAGTACGATAGGTAACTACCAAACGATTCAAACAAAATTACTTCCTATGTAAAATCTGTCTGCGACTCATTGAACTGACAAACAAACTGACATTGACAATGACAAGTGATGGCGGCGGGCGGGGGGCGGGCGACACGACATGAAAAAAAACATAAAGAGCACTCCATTTCAAGTTAGTTTTTAAAAAATAAGAATTAATATTGAACTTCCGAAAAATTACCTAAAAGTTACCTTTTGAGTAGTGTAACCTAGAAGTAACCAGACAGATTCTAAAATAACCTAAAAGGTTACTATAGTAACCTTCTGGCAACGCTGTTTATCACAGGCTCGCACAGACAAGAGAGAAGAGCAGTGTTGCCAACTCGGATTTTTAAAAAGACGTAGGCAGGCATCCGTCCGTCACTCGCCCATACCTACAGCGCGCGACAATTACTCGGAGTTGCAAAATCAGTCAGGGTTGCCGCCGCGCTTGTGAGTACACGCCTGCGTTATTCTGTGCCTCTATGACGGTTATAGTTGTAAAAAAGCGGTTGTTATCGGATAGTTATCTAAAGCAGCCGATAATATCGTATAGACAGCGGCTGACAACCGGCTGCTTATCCGACTCAATACCAAAAGGTCTTACAACTTTTACAATTCCTGAGTCGAAATTGTTATAATATACGAGTCGTTAAATGCAAATAGGTATTTTTAGTAAATTAAATACCTACTCTGTCATGATGAATTCGTGGGCGATGAATTTGTAGAACATCAAACTGGAAATTCTGGTGTTCTCGTCAATTTCTCTGCACCACAAAACTGTTTACTGGTAAAGGTTAACGCACATTTAGGCGGGCCGCAGCGGGGTGGGCCGCATCGCAAAAATCCGCTCAAATCGCTCCCATACATTTTATATGAACTATCGCACATTATGCCGGGGCGGAGCGGGCCGCATAATCCGTCGCGCATTTTGTTGCGATGCGATGCGGCCCGCCCCGCCCCGCTGCGCCCCGACTCAGTGTGCTATAGCAAGCGGATTTATCGATCGGGAGTCATCCGAAAATACCCCAAAACTTTTTTGTCGTATAAAAGATTGAGAAAAAGATATCTATATCTTTTTCTCAATCTATTGATATCCTATATAATTTTGTAAAAATACCCTTAATTAAAATTCCTTACTTGTTTTTTTTCCTTTAGAAATAAAAAAATACTTATGAATATTTTTCAAAATTATTATGGCACATAACAATGAAAGTATCCTCTGCACTGATGTCCTTGTATAATGGACGTCGTCAGTGATCCTCTGCATCACTATATTTTTTGTTATACATTTATTAGAAGTGGCACTCGCCATAGAAAAAATACTTAACTTGTATACAATTAAATTAAATTTGGTCTTAAAATAAAGCCACTATTTTCCTTTTTTGAAATTAAAAAACGCAGTGTTTATTTGACTTCTGATTTGGCATTGATCTGTCATTTGGTTGACAGATACCACAGCCAGAAATAAAAAACCGGCCTAGTGCGTGTCGGGCCACGCGCAGTAGGGTTCCGTCTGTGGTTACCATATACCATACCTTATTTAATACCACTATCATTTTTCATCTGCAAAAATAACTTCTTATAGGAGTACAAACTTTTTCATAGTGTTTTTATAAATGACAAAAAATATGTTTGCGGTTTTGGAAAATTTGCTATATCTTTAAAACTACTAAATATATATGTCATTGAAACCAATTTTTGTTAAAAGTGTTTATTAAGTTCTACAGCATATATTATGTTTTAGATTTTTCACTCTCTTATTTTAAAAGTTAGAGGGGGGGAGACACACATTTGACCACTTTTGAAGTGTATATCTTTCAAACAGTTGACTTTGAGAAAAAATGGTTTAAGGAACCTCAATGTCATTTTTAAAGACCTATCTATAGACACCCCGCACGCATAGGTTTGATGAAAAACTTTTGTTTTAGTTTCAGTTCCATGTATGGGTTAATCTTTTTAGGCTTCCGTACCCAAAGGGTAAAAACAGGACCCTATTACTAAGACTCCGCTGTCCATCTGTCTGTCTGTCACCAGCTGTATCTCATGAACCGTGATAGCTAGACAGTTGAAATTTTCACATATGATGTATTTCCATTGCCCCTATAACAACAAATACTAAAAACAGAATAAAATAAATATTTAAGGGCGGCTCCCATACAACAAACTTGAGTTTTAGGCGTTTTTTGGTACGGAACCCTTCGTGCATGAGTCCGACTCGCACTTGGCCGTTTTTTTTATTTTTGTCTAAAAATCGTAAAGCTGTTCACAGAATACATCTACCTACCAAGTTTCAAATCCTAATACTTTCAGAATAAAGTGGCTGTGACATACGGACGGACAGACAGACAGACATGACGATTCTATAAGGGCTTCGTTTTTTGCCATTGGGCTACGTAACCCTAAAAACTTACTTCTCGCTCGCACACTAAACACCACACCTATTGCTCTCTGGCACACTCTTTGTGATAGGTGCAGTGAGCTGCCATTTCCAATCCCATTTTTTATCTGCGCTGGTTGTACTTACTTTCAATAATTGGGCAAGACATTAATTTTTCCATTATATCTGGCTTCAATGGTAAGCAGTGAAGTTACAAGTATTTATGATGTTTTTAATAAAAGGGAACATTATTTAGGGATTGCAAGAATTAAACTAATGCAAATGTATACTAATTACTATATGAAGCGATTCTGAATGTATTTAGTGTAGGTAGATATGAGCGCCGCGCCGGCGCGCCGCCGCCGCCGCCAGTTCTACCGCGCCGCCGCCGCCGCGAAAAGGCAACGGCGCGCCGAGCGAGAGAAAAAATTTAATGAATCAGTGTAAACGAGCTCGTTTTCATGGTAGGATAGAACGCGTGACACGTTTGCATCAAAATGGCCACGTCTTCGTCGTCATCGTCATTAGATGAACAAATTGTGGACGTTTTTAAAACAAAACTAGATAAAATTACCGTTTCTTCGCTTTCCTAATTGTTGGAACTGTTACTTGGCGTTTATGGACTATGAGAAAGCCATTCGATAGAGACCTAGGCGGTGCTGCAGACTTTTCAGATGTGCAAAGTGGATTACAGGTATGTTCGAGGTGTTAAGATACTTATACGAAAATGCCACCATGTCGGTCTGAGTACAGAACCAGAGCACAAACTCCATCCAACTGCAGCGAGGTGTGAGACAGGGAGAAGATATTTCTCCGAAACTGTTCACAGCTGTGTTGGAGGTCATCTTTAAGATCTTGGACTGGAAAGGACTCAGTATCAACGTCAATGGCCAGTACCTAACACACCGTCGTTTTGCCGATGATATAGTTCTTATGGCTGAGACCATGAAAGACCTGAACACAATGCTCAAAGATCTCCGTAGTGCCTCCCAAAGAGTGGGTCTTAGAATGAACATGGATAAGAAGAAAATCATGTCGAATGCCCATGTTGTACACCCACTCCAGTTCTTGTTGGGAACACTTTTTTTATGATAGATTAGCAAGCGCTTGCCTGCTATCACGCTTGATGGTAAGCGATTATGCGGTTCATGATTAAACGTGCTTGCCTAGAAGATACTATTCACTTGCGACTTGAAGGTCCCCAGATTTTACCTATCGGGAAACACAGACTCAGGCAAGAAGTTCCACTCTCTAGCGGTACGGATTAAAATTTGAAGCAAAACACTTACTGCGAGTCTTTGGCATATCCACCAAAAAACGGTGGCGCTGATTCATACGTCTGGTTGTCTGATGGAAGAAGGGAGATGGCGGAATTAGGTTGTACAATTCTATTGCACACTCGCCGAAATGTATCCGATAAACAACCAATAACCTTCAACCGCGTCTATGCTCGAGGCTTTTCAGCTTACTACAAAAAAGACTATCGTTGCTGATGATCTTCATGGCCCTCCTCTCAATGGATTCAAGCGTCTGGAGCTGGTATTTGGCGGAGCCATGATGGAAGAAGAGAGCTGGCGGAATTAGGTTGTGCAATTCTATTGCACACTCGTCGAAATGTATCCGATAAAAACCAATAACCTTCAACCGCGTCTATGCTCGAGGCTTTTCTGCTTACTACAAAAAAAAATATCGTTGCTGATGATCTTTATGGCCCTCCTCTCAATGGATTCAAGCGTCTGGAGCGGGTATTTGGCGGAGCCATGATGGAAGAAGGGAGACGGCGGAATTAGGTTGTACAATTCTATTGCACACTCGCCGAAATGTATCCGATAAACAACCAATAACCTTCAACCGCGTCTATGCTCGAGGCTTTTCAGCTTACTACAAAAAATATTATCGTTGCTGATGATCTTCCTATCATCAATTCTGGAATGGCGACCGCGTACCGGACTCGGCTTCTTGGGTAGGCCCCTGACAAGGTGGACCGATGATCTAGTGAAATTCACGGGAACCCGCTGGATGCGTCATCCTTAAGACCAAGCAGGACCGATCATCGTGGAGATCATGGGGGAAGGCTTATACCCAGCAGTGGGTGTCGTACGGCTGATATATGATGTACGTTTTTAATTCTAATAAAAACAAGTATTTCTGATTGATAAACTATGTCTTTTTATTATTTCCTGTCAATAAATTAAAAAAAAAAACATTTAAAGGTCACGCCGCCGACGGCGCCGCCGCCGCCGACCCAAAAATATCGGCGCGCCGCCGCCGACCTTTCACCCATCGGCGCTCATATCTAAGTGTAGGCATCAAAATATGAAAAACAATTTGGTGTTTTTTTTTTTTCACAACGGGTTAGTGCTTGGCCTTCATCTCACCTTATGTTAAGTGACAATAAGGCCCAAGGTGTAAATGCACTACTCCCGGAATCCTCATCACTGAGGAACTGGCTATCTCACCTCTAACTGCCAGAACACAACTATTTTTAAATTGTTGTTATGGTGTTGGACTTAGGTAAGATCAACTACCACCAACCAAACCGAGTACAAATTGTACCCCCCCTGGGAATCGAACCCGGGACCTCTGCGTCTTACACGGGTGGGCGAACCACTAGACCATAGAAGCGGTTAAAATCCACATTCCCTTTTAATTTCTTGTTCATGTTTGCATTGCACAAGGGCTCATAGAAGGCGGTTGACCAATGACCCTATTGATATGCTCAGTTCAGATCTAAGTGAGATGCTCAGTTCAATTATGTTGGTCATGGGTTTTAAAATATTAACAGTGCATCTGTAATGATTATTCCCAATCATATAAATAAACTGATTGTCCAACAACAATTGAACTTTAAATCACGATAGTGTGTGAGTCTGGTATGCTTCAAATAATGCTTCAAATCGAAATCGAGAAATAGACAATGATCAAAATATGAAAACGAAGATTCATACAAACTTACTTTCCAACAGCAACAATCAAAATGTGTTTCTTACGCGTTTCTTCAATTAACGTGAAAAGTACAGCTGAAAATAATTCAGCGATAATATTTAACAATCAGGTGGACTAACTAAACTAAAATGATTTATGATATGTAAAACAAAACACATTTTTTTCAAAAAACACATAAAACCCAAGATTTATTTATCACCAGTGTTGCCAGCAGGGTATTGTCAAAAATTACCTAAAATATATAAAAAAGTAACCTTTTAGTGAAAAAAATTACCTTTCATATTTTTTTTTGGGAAAATGTATTCAAAGTTGATAAGATGTTAATTGTATTAACTTACAAAAACCAAAAATAAAAAAAACATTTTCAGAATTTGCAAAAAAAAATTTTTTGTGATCTTTGAAATGATATAATTCGGTTCGGACTGAAGTGACAGATTTGGTATCAATATTTTGCTTGTTATACTTTCTAAAATATACAAGAATATTATCGACTGCCGCAAAAAAAAAACGAATGTACCACTTGCCCATACAAATTGGTCATTTTCTTTTATAGCTCTTTTATAAAATAGAATTACAACAGGTAGTACGATAGGTAACTACCAAACGATTCAAACAAAATTACTTCCTATGTAAAATCTGTCTGCGACTCATTGAACTGACAAACAAACTGACATTGACAATGACAAGTGATGGCGGCGGGCGGGGGGCGGGCGACACGACATGAAAAAAAACATAAAGAGCACTCCATTTCAAGTTAGTTTTTAAAAAATAAGAATTAATATTGAACTTCCGAAAAATTACCTAAAAGTTACCTTTTGAGTAGTGTAACCTAGAAGTAACCAGACAGATTCTAAAATAACCTAAAAGGTTACTATAGTAACCTTCTGGCAACGCTGCCCCAGCCCCTCCCCGGCCGCTTCTGAAAGTGACACTCCACTACATAATAATGGGATGTTCGGGAGCGATAAAATGCGATATCCCGCTGGTATTTGCGATAGAACCTCATTAAGGAGTGTTTACGTTTAATGACATCATCAGTATCCCAGGATAGTGTGTTAGATAAAATTGTGTGAATACTTTGCCATATTACACGCAATCCGCAGGTTTATAGAATAGAATAGAATAGAATATTATTTATTAGCAACACATAGCACATACACAATAGGCATAAATAATAAACATGATAAAAATAAAGAAAAATTAAAAACTTACAATAAACTACCTACGTGCTATGTGATGCCAATACTGACCTCAGCTCAGTATAAGCAGCAGACAACGTCTACTGCACTGGTATTCTGCTGAGACCAGTCGTTCGTGACATCACGGAACAGAGACGAAAACAATACAAAACTAACTAAAATTATTAAAACAAGGAAAAAACAATTAAAAATAAAAAAAACAATACTTACAAAAAACGAATATTTATGTAGGTACAATGCTATTATTTAAAACAAAGTGTAACGGAATTGGCTAACTTCAGAGCGTTTCAGATCACTGTCTAATTGTCAATTTAATAGCGTAAATAATTAAATAATAATCGCGTAAATAATTTAATAGTAATAATTTAATCAAGTTTATGTAATTCTTACACTTTATGATTATGTCATCCATTGATATTGAATTGTGTCATAATAATGTGTACCGATAGCACTTAATCATTGAAATAAAACATAAAAGCTTGCTATTCTTACAGTAAAGCAGCAGTAACGCCCGACAGACAACCTCGCAGGAGTAGATTACTGACATTATAAACAACAATGTTTTGTTCTGCGACTTTTCCGCAAAAAGACAAAAAAAGCGACTTTCCATACAAACGTCGGAACTGATCGAGTTTGTATCAAAAAACCGTTTTTTTTTGTGTTTTTCGGAAAATCGTAGAAAGTTTGGTGTTGTAATAACCCTGTATAGTAAAAGTTTTTTATTGCAATGAAATAGCTACATACTTGAATTTCTTTTGTTCTATTTAAATATGTAGTAATGAGATATTCAATAAAAATATCCCCGAGGTATCCCGATGTCAAAGCCGGGGACGGATGGGCAGACATGAAAGGGCTTACATGTCTATTTCTACTCGCTTTGATGCGACTGCGCATTTGTTTGTTTGTTTTCGCAACTTCTACTTGACTTTGAGTGCGACATTACTGTCGCAACAGGTTGTCTTAATTATTGAGAGATTACAAATCACGTGGATACTTTCCTAATTGTTTAAGTAAGTTTCAGTTTAGACGGTAAATACTCCCCGAAACGTGAAGTGTCTGACGCTAAAATTCTTAAGCTGTGAACATCTATAATTTTTTTTAATGATCCCAAATTGATAAAAATTTAAACAAAAACAATTATGTCCAGAAAATAATAATAATGATAGAAAAATCCATAAACTATGTAAGAAACTGATTTTGTACCTTAAAGCAAATCCAAATACATTACCACAAACTTACAAATGCTTGATATATCCATATTTCATCCAACTAATATCACAGATGCCTTAACTATGCGGTGGGGCGTGGTTTAAAGTATCAGACGTGCCCAGTGTTGCCAGATGCACTGTAATTACAGGAAATCTACTGTATTTTTACGTCATCTACTGTACACTGTATAAAATAAATTACAGTGACAAAAGCACTGTAATTTCTACTGAGCCAATAGTTCACGATATTTTGGTAAATATGAGCACAACATAAGAATGGATTTGAAAATTTATGATCATACACGTGTAGTCCACACTCCACACGACCAATCTGGTTTATTTTTAGCACGCGACCACTCTAGGGTTAAGAGATTCTTTCTTTGCGTTGGTTGGGGACTCCCCGAGCATTGAAATTTGTTGGATGGGTAGGTTATTGGGAAGTGAACGCAATGATCGAAACCAAAATTTTCCGATTCCACGACATATCGATATCGATTCAGTGGAATCGATTATCATTTTGCTGCATTAATATGAATGAAATACTAATAGGAAATAACCAATAAATGTTTTAAATGTACTAATAAAAGCAAATTTAACGATATAAATATCTTTTTAATGCACTGTAAAAAACACTGTATTTTTGAGTACAATTCCCTGTATTTTTGTTGTAAACACTGTATTTTAACATCCAAAACACTGTAATCTCATTTTCCTTATCTGGCAACACTGGACGTGCCTTACTTGGCTCATTTCTCAAGCTTAAGCTTCATAAATGGTTTGCATCGTAGCACGATAGGACATTTGCTAGTTTTATTAAAGCATTTATTCATTTATTATCATGGCTTGTATTCAAACTTTAAGAACTTTTGAATTTTCTTTCAGAAATCGGACAATTTGGCTATTCGCGATTATTTTCCCTTTGCGTTCTTAAATGTGTAAGAGTAAGCAGATTAGAAATCTGCGCCTTCGTTGCCTCGCGTTCCGGAAATAAGTCAGATTAAGTTCGATTGCAAAACGCGAGAAGAATCCTAATGTGTCCATATCCTTAGGTATACAATTGTAAACAACTTTATAAGTGACTTCCTTTTTGTTTTGTTAATTATGGCGCAGTAGAAAATCATTTGTTTTAGTCTATACTAGTAAATAAATACTTTATAAAACATCACCGACAGACGAAATTAGGATAAATAATGTGTTCCAAATGGAGTACACTAAATACTAAAAAGATAGCAGTCGTCTTTACATTATATAAAAGAGATGACGTACACATGCTACGCACTGTATTGCAAATGCTGAAATATGTTGAGCAGCATCTATGTACTGAATGCCACGAAATACAGCACGGAAGCTTGGAAGTTATAGCCAGGAATGGAATGGAACACAGGTTCGTATTAAATGCCGGCAGAGTGGCGGACGTGGCCAGCATGCAGCCACGATCCCGCAGGAACGTCGGCCGGCCGTGATTGTCACGACGCGACGAGACCGTCACGAGTGTCACAGTGGACGAACACAATTATATGCGAAAACGAACATTTTTAAGTACTTCGACATCGGCCATAATGTCCCCACTGCTGAGGCACAGGCTTTCCTTATAGGTAGATAAGGAGGATGGGTCATAACCATCCACGCAGGCCCAATGCGGATTGGTGGGTGTTAACGGCTGCAAATGCAGCCGGGATCAATGGGGAATGTCCGAAAAAAATCAAAATGGCTGAATATTTTTCTATGGGTAGGAATAAGCTCCCTTAGTAATAGAAAAAAGTTACAAAATTTTCGGTTGCGTGAAAAACATTTAAAAATGAAAGTCTCTTCGACTTCACAAATGTACGAAAGTAACAGCAGAATCAAAAGTAGGTATACCTTTGCCACCATCTGTCACAACCACAACATTGTATTAAAAAAAAGTTTTAATACAAAATGTCAAAACGTGCGCGCGCTAAACCACTGCGCCACCAAGCTCCTCCGAGCTTTTAAGTACTTCGTTATGTGCTAAAGTATCAATTAAACAATTGTTGTGTTTCTTTCAAGACCAACCTGAAAGTAATTTCTATACAAATGACAAAATCAATGCTTTGTTGTTTCTTAATTTAATACTGATACATTATAATACTAGGAATCTATATGATTTAAAAATCATCAAGGAATAAAAAAAAATCCTTCGATAGTTTTTAATTTTGTCTCATTTTCTAATACCTGCCATATTTCTTTTGATAATTTACTTAAAGTTTGTGAGTTTTTTCATATATAGAGTGTTATTAATTGGTTCTAAACTTTTTTTCTTTATGCGTCACTCGAACAGCCTTATCTTCATTATAAACATACCCCAAAGCCAACAAGATAATGATGAGAAAAGTACTTGTGTAGATTTACCAACGCCTATATATGAATTAAATATAGATACTTACAGCTGGTGTCGCGTCAACCTAGGTCATTCGGCAACATCAAAGTGGCCGCTTATCTTTGAACTAGCCGCGGACGCAAATACTGCTCCAACGCCTCCAACACATAGATGAAAATGTTCGAAAAAATATTTCACACCATGCGCACGATGATGTCATGTGAGGCGATGAGGAATAGTAATAAGTGACGAATGGAATGTTGATGGGAATAGCAATGTTTATTTAAATAAATACAACGCGACAATGACAGGAAGTCCAAGAAATACCACTGACTAACTTCAGTCAGGGTAAAGAGGTCTCATCCAAGTAATCTACTATATGCTTCAGTCTTTTGGATGAAATTAATCCTAAACTTAACAAAATTCATAGGTCATCAAGTCATCATACATAAAGTACATAATGGAAATAGAAATGTATTATCAAGATTTTATACCTCCAACGAAAAATAGAAGAATTGCAAATAAGTACCACTTGATCTAGGACTTGGACCTAGTTACTTACGCTGTGCTTACGCTATCACTTAATCATAGGTCGTCGGTCCTAATAAAACACTAACTAGTGGCTCCGTGAGCCTACCTTGCATTAAAAAAAAGTAAGATATCTCAAATTATATATTTTTTTAAAACAAATAACACAACAGATATTAGTTTTTACAACTACTAAATATCTATACTGTGCAAATAATATACGCAGTTCTAAGTTCTGTCACAAAGTCACAACACAACCCTTATTTATTTTCAAATTTCGAATATTGGCCAGAAATGTTTTGATTGAACTTTTGAGTCTTCTCAAAATAAAAAAAAAACCGGCCAAGTGCGAGTCGGACTCGCGCACGTAGGGTTCCGTACCAAAATCCGAAAAAAAATATGTTTGTTGTATGGGAGCCCCCCTTAAATATTAATTTTATTGTGTTGTTAGTATTTATTGTTATAGCGGGAACAAAAATACATCATCTGTGAAAATTTCAACTGTCTGCCTGTTGTCGTTATTAATAACGAGCAAACAACGGCAAAAAAATCACGTTTGTTGTATGGGAGCCCCCCTTAAATATTAATTTTATTCTGTTTTTAGTATTTGTTGTTATAGCGGCAACAGAAATACATCATCTGTGAAAATTTCAACTTTCTAGCTATCACGGTTCATGAGATACAGCCTGGTGACAGACAGACAGACAGACGGACAGCGAAGTTTTAGTAATAGGGTCCCGTTTTTACCCTTTGGGTACGGAACCCTAAAAAACAACATTGACTTTGCACCGCTAACAAAAAAGTTTTGTTACATTTATGATCATTTTTCGAAATTGCTGAAATATGTTTTTTTACAAATCTCCGCCATTTCGAAAAATTTTGAAAAACTGGCTCGACTGAATATTCTTTATAATTATCTAACCGGCTCAAATTTCACGATAATCGGTTGAGAAATGCGACCTGTAGAGGAGAATAAACGGAGCCGCCGGTAAAACGTAGTGATTATTTTCTCTGTGGCCGCCGGAAGGAAGGACATAGGTACCACAGAGGAAATCAGGAGGAGCACGTCTGCACAATAATGAGATATGGCATAGTACTTTGGGGAAACTCATCTATATATATAAAAGAGTAAATCACTCACTGACTCATCACGAAATCTCAGAAACTACAAGTGCTAGGAGTCTCAAATTTTGCATGGGGGTTCCTTTTAAGGTGTAGGTGCTCACTAAGACGGGATTTTGCTAAATTCAACTCCTAAGGGGGTAAAACAGGGTGGCAAAGCGATTCCTTGGCCCGATTGACTTGAAATTTGGCATAGACATTCTTTCACAATATTAATTGAATACGTGTTTCGTATTTTCTTGAAATGTATCCCCTAACAGGGTTGAAAAGGGGTAGAAAGCTATTTTTAGGGTGGTTGACTTCGATATCGAAATCAAAACTTCTTAGTGCATTTGTACGATTAAGAAAAATAAATGTCAGTTGTCAGGTTGTCACCTCCTCTGAGAGTATAATTATTATGTTCGTTGGTTCACCACGGAGAAAGCAAAAAGTTGTCATCGCACGAGCTGACGTTTTATGTTTATTTTCACTACTTTACGAAATATTAGTCAAATAAAACGTGGCAAAATCTGGCAAATATCTGACAAGGAATGTGGTATATAGAGAAGTGTTTCGATGGAAAGCCTGATAATAATGCACAACATTAGTTGCACCGAGTTGCACCCGGCATAAATCTTTGCCCGGCATGCGTTGCAATGTCACGTTTTTTTAGCCAGGAATCTTTTTAGTAGTAAGCAGACATCATAATCAGATGAGGATGAATGGTTTAGGAGTGCAAAGGAGACAAATAAACATACATCCATTTTTATTTATAAAGAAGATAACTATAAGCGAAGATATTAGAATTTTTAACTATAAGGTATTAAATGTAACAATATTATTATACTTATTTTGTTAAATTACTTACCGGTAAGAAATTTTATTAAGTACCTACCTACCTAATACAGAATCGTTAACAGGGCGTCGATTCTGTAACCAAACTCGAACCCCACTTCGAATCTCACTGCACGGGAATTTCAAATCATAAATAAGAAAATGATAATATTTTTTTTTCTAACACAAAAGTTTTTAGATAGCTACGCAGGCTACCAAATTTTTTTGCAATCAGTAAAATAGCTCACTTAGTAAACAAATGTCTAATAACAAATTCACGCGAAGTAAAGTGAGATGCGAGTTTGGTTACAGAATCGACAGACTGCGCGGGTAAAACCGCGGGGTGCAGCTATTACCTATATAATCACAAAATTGTATAAATGTGAAAAAGTTTTGATGTTTGGATGTTGTTCATGATTTGTTACCTACTCAATCATATCATACTCAATCACGTCTGAACGGACTTTGGCACAGATTTAGATTAAAGTCTGGAATACTTAACACAGGCTTCTTTTCATCCCGATCATTGGTTTCCAAGGGAAGACTTACAACGATTAACGACTCCCACGCGGGCGGAGCCACGGGCAAAAGCTATACCTTCATAGTATAAAACAAAGTCGCTTCCCGCCGTCTGTACGCTTCTCTTAAACTATGCATAAAAACCGCATTAAAATCGATCCATAAGTTTGGGAGCTAGGTTGCCTCAGATAGACAAACACACACACGTCAATTATATTATATCACCCCTTGCGTATGTACGTGGTATAGGTATATGTCGTCCTCCTAGGTATATGTATCCTGTAGTATAATAATCTAATAACTTCACACTGACACCACATAAGCACAATTTTACATTTAGTAATTACATTGCACCCGTGCGAAGCCGGGGCGGGCCGCTAGTGTCATATAAACAAGGTTTTCGTTGCCCAAAAAGCGTGCGTTCGTGCGAATTATGATGTCGAAACCTTGGTTTCGTGCAAACCGCTGTTTAAGGAGTTGAAGATTCTTACGGTCCCTTGTGTATACATGTCTGAGGTGTGCATTTTTGTTAAAAGCCATCCTGAGCTATTTAGTTTCTTATACGATATTCCCCGCCCTTATAGCTGTAGACATCGAAAGTGCTACCGGCAATGAGAACAGCCATGCGCAACAGAAACTGTCGCGCGATGGCTGTAAGAATTTATAAAAATTTACCAATTGACATTCGAAATTTAGCTCTAAATAAATTCAAAGACAAACTTAAGACATGGCTAATACAAAAATGTTACTATACTATAAACGAATGTTTAGATAAAAAACACTGACATCTGAAACTTGACATGTAGAATTTAATAAAATATAATTATATACTTATTTAGTTTTGACGAAAGTATATAAATATTATAATGTGACAATTTTATTTTTATTATGTATTAATTAATTAGTAAGTACCTAGGAACATTTGAAATGCAGAAATAGTACACATAAAATGCGGCACTTATTATGACAAAAAAATCATTACTTAAACAAAATTATAAAACTATTCAACATGTAAGTAGTAAATTAATGAACGAATAGTTTAAGTTAAAACAATAAATATAAGTTTCTGGATTAGCTAATAGATTAAAATGTATTTTGCATGCCCAAAAGTGGGTGAATGTGTCTTGTGCTTTCTGTACCTACCACATTCTTGCATAATAAAATTGTTTATGTTTATGTTTGAAATGAAAATGAAATGAAATGAAATAATGAAATGAAATAAATTTATTTGCGTTAATTGTGGTTACATTACAAGATGTTCTGTAGAACAATTAGAATCACACAATTAGCTAATAATAGCTAATAGCTAGTAATATGTTTACGTTTTAGGACATACGAAAGAATTTTTTCCCAAGCTGAAGCAGAGACGCTTCGCTCGCGCTTCGCGCTCGCTCGTTCAAATAGGAATCAAGTTAAGAAATAATCAGGTCAGGTCAGATTTATCAATAATCCAAAACCACTTATATTTCAAACGAACGTATAAAACTGATAATAACTTTAATTTCCCACAACCCGTTTAAACGAGGGCATAAAAAGACATCCGAGGCAAATATTTAAGCGCAGCCACGACCAACCATAAAACTGATTAAACAACTCCACATCCTGCAGATTTAATATTTCACAAGTCACTTTCATTGAGCCGAACGCGGCTGGGTGTTTGTGGCCCAATAAATACAGATGTTTATGTGTGGAGTATCTACTACGAGCATGTTAACACGTGCTCCGGTAGGGATGAATCTTTATTTTTATTTGACAAACTAAAAACACTCCGAACATAAGCACTAATAAACCTCCAATAGTATATGAAAGCGTTAATTAGTAAATTGGCTAGGTAAAACTGAACTTAGAATCTTAGAAAACGAATTATAAAACACTCTTTAATCTTTCAAAGGTAAAGTTTCTTAGATATTCAGAGTCACTAAACTCAGTCACTAATCGAGTCACCAAGTGACTCGGTAGGTCAGCGGTCAGAGCATTGGACCGGACTTCCAAAGGTCGCGGGTTAGATTCCCGTCCGAGAATTGATCTGGCTACGAGTCGTAATTTTTCTAGTACCTATATTATTTAGTATTATTATTAGTATTATTTTTCAAAGTCACCAGTCAGATGATGCTATGTAATTTTCTTATACACTAAGTGGCAACCCTCAACTGTAGCAGTTAGTTATTCCACGGCCCATCGGTGTCCGGGATAGTTCGCGCTCCATCACCGCTGCTTCATAAACTCTCCTGCGATTTACTGCACAATGGACACCAATAAAATTAGACAACGCCATTGATCGACTAGACATTATGTTTATGGACGGAATTGACAGTCGAATCAGGTAGGCTCGGTGAGCTGTAAACCTCGCGTTTGTGACATTTTTTGAAATGGCTGAAATATGATTTTTCCACATAAGGGTATTTCCGCCATTTTTTTTTTCGCTTAACTGAATCGACAAAAAATCTATTGATTTATCGAACCTGCTCACATTTTACGAGAATCGATTGAGGAATGCGACCTGTAGAGAACAGACGGACAGCCGGACAGCCTAAAGGACATAATACGAAAGCATTATTGCCCAAGCTGAAACGGAGACGCTTCGCACTCGTCGATCAAGAAGATAGTACCTAGGTACTCGACATTAAGATTGATTGATCCATAATAATCTCCAAGTTTTGTTTGTCATCTTACAAAAACTAAAGAAGATGCTAGATTTCTCATTACTTCATAAAAGTGAAGTCAACGTTAAAAATATTTTCAATGTTATTTGTTTTAGACCTCTAATAGGTTTATTTATGATTACTCCAATTAAAATTAGAGGTTTGGACTTGATTGGACTAATGATAATAACCGTTTGAGCTTCATTAGTTAGATCGTCTATCATCTACTCAACTTTCCGTTTTCATATCATAACCAATTCTCTGTCCACACATCGAACATCTACTATCATACTTACTATCCATTTCCACGCTTCAGGAAAACCCCAACTGAAGCGAACAAGGCTTGTTATTCCGACTAATATAGGCAGTGTCATTGGCCGACCTCCCTCATACAAATGGCATAGTCATTACACCATTAGCCACCACCCTGTCATCCAGGCGACATCGACAGAAGCAAATTACACCCGCACGGTAAACAATATGTCTCCCAACATTCTAATTACACGTCAATATGCCCTTTAATCATTTTTCTATTCATAGAAGCTTTGTGCCTTAATCGTTCGTGAAGGGATCGTACGAGGGTTAAATACTTATAATGGTTTAACGAGCAGCCACTTTATTTTAGATTGCTACGTCCTCCCTGATTTGAGACGATCACTTTACTTGTAGCAACGAACAAAATGTATAATTTGTGTCTTGGTTTTATGTAAATCTTATAATAATATTTTTTTTATATTTTAAGTGAAATGAATCAATTACATAATATTAATTTAAAACTATAGGTATGAACTATGCTTTAAATTCCAGGGTAACGAAATAAAAGATAATCGACATTAGGTATGAACAGTATAAAATATCAATGTTTAGAGTCGTCGAGTTTAAGAAAGAAAGCATCGGTAAAGGCGTAACATATTCAAAGGACGTCGTGGGGAGGAAGCGGCCGTCACGTCCCCTAACGAGACGGAATTAAATACGAGTGTATTAGGACCAGCCGCTCTCCTCTTACACGCTCATAATTTTACTTTTATTCAGTCAACGCGAATTCCCAGAACACGATACCAGAACTGTGACGCGATTCCTGATTAGAAACGACGGTCCAAACCCCCAATCGCATAATATTTCAATACCTAACAGGATGGCACACCGTGAAACTCATTGATACACGAAGCGCGTTCTCCGTTGTTTTATATTAGATCAAAGACATCCAACTTTCTTTGAAAGGAAATCAAAGTAGCTTTGTAAAATCTTACACTCTCTAATATGAAAAAATATCCGATGGCCCCATTGCGTCGGCCGAGTTAAAAATATTCTCGTCCGAAAACTTTGGGGAAGCGATAAATCTGCTTAATTAGTCAATTTGGCTTTCCACTGAACAGTTTGATTGGGAATTCTTGTACGAGATTAAGATTCTATAAACGTGGTTTCCAAGGAATTTCTGATATCGCCCCACTAGGACACGTTAGCACGTCGATTCTAATATGATATGGCAAGCAAGCTCGCTTACTGCTTACAGCCGACCAATAAAATTTTAAATTAGGTCATGCATGATGGTGACGGTGTGATATAATATAACTTATTCAAAAACGGAATTATATTCAGTAAATTTTATCTTCATTACCTGTATATTTTGTTCTTTTATTCCATCTCCAACTCAACTTTAGTTCATTATCTCAAAACATTTTGGATTCATTGCACAAGTCAAATATTTCAAATGATTTGTGTATATTTTTAAACAACTATAACTTACCTTTTCACAAACACTGCGACAGGTCCCCTCCGCTTTCGTACAGCACATCGATATATCTGAAATGAGAAATAACCCAATAAAGCATGGCATCAAAAATATTTGTTTATGAACTGGCGTGGACGCGGACGAGACGGGCCCAACAGCTGCTGCCAAACCACAATAAAATGCTTGTGACAGTTACAGATGGCCTCATCATATCGCGCAGCTTTGATCTGGTACGCTCTAACGGCCTATTTTACTCCACTTGTCAACATCTTTATTGTCGTGAATTAGTCTTTATAGCAATAAGCCATTTTGGAAGTCATTTACGGGAGATGTAAAGAAAACTAATAACTTAAATCATTTCGTAATTCAAGTTTTCATTGATGTGTCACCAACCAACAAGGCAGGTTTGAAAGTAAAAATTCTAGCCAGAAACTACGAAACGTTACTAAACTTTTTCAAAGTTATCAAATCTTTCTTTCCTTTGGTATGGTTTTTAATAAAACAAATCACCTACTCCTTAACGACAAAGGAAGCTATACTTATAAACAATAACATTTGTATTTAATGTTCAAATTAATAAATTGCAACTCAACTCCATAAGAAGAAGGAATTAATTCAAACAAGAATGTAAATCTAATTGTAAAAGTTCCAGCGTATTTGCGTAGTCCCGACGATAGTAATATTGAAATAAAAGAGAAAGCTGAATTGGATAATTACTTAGTTGCTTATAGACCTGTCCAGGGCCTGCAGCCTTCCAACGAGACCAAATTATAGGAAATAGTTGTTGAAAGTTAGATGAAAGCTGTTTTACAGATTATGATCATACTTTAAACCGAAACCGGATGATAGCGTAATATTCTCTTAGACTATAACCCATTTTGCTAATGTCTGGTCTCTAGGCACCGCTGTATTAGATATGCAAAATATAGCAGTAAAGTGGCGGTATTAATAATTTTCTTGGAGTTCACTGAGATAAGGATATTTGCCGATCAAATTCTAGAACACGTGCTACCGACCGCTGCTGTTGCAGTTTAGGTTCAGGGATTTACACAAATACTAGTATTAGTATAATGTTATCTGTACTCAAATCTAGTACCTATACCATCCATATTGTGCATTTGCCAATCATAGAGTTCAACAGCCTTTTGAATGACTACTACTTTCTTTTAATTTTTAATATCTACAAGGTCTTTGGTAAAAGTCTTATAAAGCCGAATATGGCAGGTAAGGACCATCAAACTGAATAGCTTTTACTATGGGACCAACTCTGAGATCACGAAAAAATCTATTGTTTCATACAAAAATTTATAACGAAAATATAAAAATATATGAAACAGCAGATTTTTTTTGGCGATTTTAGAGTTGGTCCCATAGTAAAAGTTGTTCAGTTTGGTGGTCCCTATGTACCCTATTCGGCTTTATAAGGCTTTTACCAAACACCTTGTATAAATAACGTAAATTTTTATTTGAAAACTAGAATTTCATTAAAAGTTACGGTCAAAAAATTCGAAAAGTGCAATGCTGACTCACACACCGAAAAAAATATTTTTGGAAATTGTAGAAAAGTTTTAGCATCATTCTTCCCTCACCTTGAGCATTTGTGTGGGTTAACACGAAGGCCGCCAGAAAAGTCCAAATGAACCACCAGTCTCTCAGGCCTCTCCTTCCACCTCTCAATGTGGACGTCATGGCTTCTATGGCACTTTCTTGTGCCTTCATTCTTTTTAATTGGTCTAACAGATGAAATCACATCTTGAACTATATCCTTCGATCCCATTCCTCCATTCTGTAAAAAAAATAAACTGCTGATAGCACGAAACGGAAAAATGATTTTTTTGTAACGGATACAAGTGCGATGTTTATTGCACCAAAATTAGTTTCAATCTTCGACACCTTTTAAAAACTAAACTACAATAAAAACACATCCAACCTAAACCTACCCAAGTAGTGGCTCTGTGAGCTGTAGACCTCGCATTAAAAAGTAGCTCAAATTGCATGTTTTAAAAACAAATAACACAGAATTTAACATAATAATAATATTAGTTTTTTTAACTAATAAATAATAAGTAATCTATACTATGCAAATAATATACGCAGGTTCTGTCACCAAGTCACAACCCTATTTATTTTCGAATTTCAAATATTGGCCATAAATGTTTTGATTGATGAATCCAAGAATCTTATATTCATTGAGTCTTCTAAAAATAAAAATAAAAAAACAAAATTTACTTTGCACCGCTATCAAAAAAGTTTTCCTACATTTTTGATTATTTTTCGAAACTATTGAAATATGTCTTTTCTTAACATGAGACGTTATATCGAAAATTTTCGAAAACTTGGCCCGACTAAAAAATTCTATAAAATTATCAAACCTGTTCACAAAATTTCACGAGAATCGGTTGAGAAATGCGACCTGTAGAGGATAACAGCCAGCGCCAGAAAGCCGGTCGGAAATATGTTTTTTCTACATATCTCCACCATTTTGGTAAATTTCGAAAAACAAGCTCGCCAAAAAAAATCTATATCAGCTTCGAACCTGCTCACAAAATTCCACTATAATCGGTGGAGAAATGCGACCTGTAGAGGAGAAAAAACAGCGTCGGAAAACCGGACTGACATATGTTTTTTAACATATCTCCGCCATTTTGAAAAATTTCAAAAAACTGGCTTGAAAAAAAATACCTATGTATAATTTTTGAACCTGCTCACAAAATTTCACGACAATCGGTTGAGAAATGCGACCTGTAGAGGAGAACAAACGGACATCGGGATAGACATTCGAAAATTTTTTTGCCCAAGCTGAAGCATAGACGCTTCGCTCGCGCCTCGCGCTCGCTCGGTCAATAATAACTGTCCTAAAATTTTGTCAATCGAAACATTCTGGCGAAATAATTTTCTTTTCTACTTTGTTTAATTATATTTTAAGAAAATATAAATTTTGGCACCGGCGAAGTACCTATGTACGCTACGTAAAATGCTCTTAAGTTCTAAACATTAGGGACTCGTTTTACATAGATTGCGAACAACCCTCCCGATCCGTGGAGACCAGTAAAAATATTTTATACGTCCCACGTGAACCACACGCAGTAACTTAAAGGGCTTGAAACAAATTCTACCCTAAAATCTAAAGCAATATCGTCTTCGAACAGACTTTGAAGTAAATTTCTCTGTTCACTTTGATACTCAAAAGTGACATCATCTAAAACTACCCTTGTACATCAAACATATAAAACTGTTCTTGGCGATTTCGTAAACGTCCTCAGTAAATAGGTACCTAGACAGTTCGAAGTGCTAAGACTGTTGGAAAGTTTCACCGTAAACAACTTTGTAATGGGTCCAAAGTGGAAGATAAGACTTTTACAGAAGAATCAGACTGTACCTGCCGTACAATACCAACTTTTATTTTCTTTGAACTGTTACAGAGTGAGTGAATATACAACGTGTTACAAAATTACCCCTAATGCCGAATATGGTAGATAGGGACCATTGAACTGAACAACTTTTACTATGGGACCAACTCTGAAACCGTGAAAAATTGGTATATCAGCAGCTTTTCGCAATTTTTGATTAATAACTTTTTTCTTCTTCTGCGCGTTTCATGTGTATAATTCATCGATATAAAATACTCCTTTAGAGCATTATATGTATATGTCGTAGGATAATTGTACAAATAGGATTTTTACAAAAATCCTATCGATTGTAAAATACAGGATAATTATAATCTAAGACAGTTTTTTTGCAATCTTCCGAGTGATGTTTAGGATTTTCACAGAAATCCAGCGTATCTTAGGTAAATCGCCAATGACCATCACTTAGCTCGCGCTGATTGGCTGACGTCAACGTTATGAACTGACGGATGCTCTGATTGGCAAAATGCAACATTGCTGCGTTTGTTGTTAGGGAACGTACCCATTCTACGTGACCCGTTAAGGGGGGGGAGGGGGGTCTTTAAAATACCACGTTTGGTCACAGGGGGGGGAGGGGGGCCTATGTTTTGTCACGTAGTCAATATTGTCAATGGAAATCTGGTTCTTTTTTTTCAAGTTGTATTCAAATATGGCACGCAGCGAATTTTTTTTTCTTCTTGATACATTTTTTCACTTGTAATTGTATGTAAAATTATAATACGCACTCTTGGCATTACGTGGCAAGCGCCTTACTAATGAAAAGACAAAAATGAGTAAATTTTTTTTTAGATTTCTGTTGAAAATGATGTAAAACCATTATCTATGAAATACTACGTGAAAACCAGGGGGGAGGGGGGGGGGGTCTTGGCATATACTACGGTTGGTCACCGAGGGGGGGAGGGGGGTCAAAAATGGTAAAATATGGGTCACGTAGTATGGGTACGTTCCCTTATTATTGTGATTATTGTCAAATATTTCTTCAGCCTATTGTTCGAATTTTACATTTTTTATTAAAAAATGAAAACTGAGTACCCAAATCAATCAAGAGACATTAATGTACGATGAGATAAGTATAACCGAAAAATAACTTTTCTACACAGAGCTATGATACAGCGCTCGTCAACATGTTTGTGCAAAACCTTGTTAAAACTTTAATTGAAGAATTTAATTCGGCAAAATTACGAAATAACCCCAAAACCCACCAGCAATATGTTCTGACCAATCAGATTAAAGATGTTATTAATCGTCTCTTAGATTATCCAATCAGCATTCAAGTTTACAATTGTCCGAAACATAATGGGATTTTTACTAAGATCCTAAATATTTCTCGGATGATTGCGAAAATCTATCTAAGATTACAATTATCCGGTTCTTTACAATCGACCTAGGATTTTTGTAAAGATCCGGCTTATACGATTATCCTACGACATATACAACGTGTTACAAAATAATCCCTAATGCCGAATATGGCAGATAGGGACCATCAAACTTTTACTATGGGACCAACTCTGAAGGAATTAATCGACGTTCTTGACAATCTCTTTTCTACCTATTCGAGATTCTACACAATATGGATTCCGCACAACTGCCATTGATCACATTCTCTATTCCACACAGTCTTCAGTTTTACACAAACGCGTTTCTTCCTATTCGCAATTCTACACAATATGGATTCCACACAACTAACATTGATCACATTCTCTATTCCACACAATCTTCAATTTTACACAAACGCGTTTCTTCCTTTTAGCAATTTTACTCAATAATAATTACACACAACTGCTTTTCATCACATTTGCTATTCTATACAATCGTTTATTATTTGTGTGTGTATGTAGTCACGTCGCGGCGTCGCCAGAGATTATTTGCCTTTGAAAATTTTTAAGTTTTCCTATTTCTAAGCTATTTTCAAAAAGTTGGATTTTTTTACATGCGCTCTAAGAACAGTCAGGTATTTTGTACTATGTCGATTTATTTGATGAATACAAACTCTCAGTTCATAAAGGGATGGTGATCGCAAATATAAAATTTAACTGTGGAAAGGAATATTAAAATACTGAAAAGGTGCCCTACTACCCACTACTATAGCGCCGACAATACATTTATTTTTATTATTATTTCTGTTTATTTTTAATACATAAGTAATTATATCAGCATAATTAATACATAATTGTGTAAATTAAATAAGCAATCATCTTTAAACTAAGTATAGGGCTCGTAATTACAATAAAATTTTTGTATGGAAGCAATCCTAAAATCGCGAAAAAAATCAACTGTTTTATTTGTATGACACGGCTGTTTTTTTACGGGTATTATTTAATTGGGTAACAATAAATTCCCATTTTGGGTATCAAAAATACTGAATATAACGTACTGAAAAACTAAGTGGGAGACGGACCGAGGCGATGGCAACTAACTACAGATATTGAAAATTGGTGACTTTAAAATACAAATTGGTTATTCAGAACGGGCGACCAAATTACTATTTAGGCGACAACCTTAGGGCACACAAAACATGTAATATTTGGCATATAATTTATTTAAAAAAGGTGACTATTATCCTGATCGACTAACAAAAAACAAACAAACGAGAAAGCAACCTAATAAAACGTGTTAAAAATACCATGTTGGGCTGCTCAAATCAGTTATATAGTTACCTACTTGATATAATAGTTGCCCACTCAGTATTTTTGTCACCCATTTAGAGTTTTCACTGCTAACTTAAATTATTTATTACCCACATGTAGTCACCCGTTTAAGTATTTTCGTAATCTACTGTTTGTTGCCCGTTTAGTTATTGTGTCGCCCAAAAAATAAACCGCTGCCCGGTTTAGTATTTAAGTATCCCATTAACAGTCGCCTTTAATTATTTCCAGTCACCCAATTAATTAATTCCCTTTTATTACTTTCCTCTATGAGATGAACATAATAATAGGTACTCAGATACATAATAAGCGAATGTATGGAATAGCGAATGTGATGAAAGGCTGTTGTGTGTAATTAATATTGAGTAGAATTGCTAATAGGAAGAAACGCGTTTGTGTAAAATTTAATATTGTGGGGAAAAGAGAATGTGATCAATGGTAGTTGTGTGGAATCCATATTGTGTAGAACCGCGCATAGGAAGAAACGCGTTTGTGTAAAACTGAAGACTGTGTGGAATAGAGAATGTGATAAATGGCAGTTGTGCGGAATCCATATTGTGTAGAATCACGAATAGGTAGAAAAGAGATTGTCAAGAACGTCGATTAATTCCTCTGAAGTTGTGAAAAAAAATCAGCTGTTTCATATAAAAGTTAATAACGAAATTATATCAAAATGTATGAAACAACAGATTTTTTTGCGATTCCCTGAAAATGCACGGAAATGCAGGAAAATATAGAAGCAAACTAAATAAAACCAAAGAAAACAAATTCGATAAGTTTAAAACGCACTTGTATCCATAATTGTTTTATTTCAATTGATTTTTAGCTAGTACTAACATCCTGAAATTCCTGAAATTTGAGAAATTAAAGAGAAAACAATTGAGTACTATAGGTATTTACTGTAAAAGCTAAAAATAAACTAAATGAAGGAAAACAATGCAGTTATTTTTTATATTGTCTTAGTTAGCTGAATTCACTACTGAAAACGTATTTTTTTCGTTTTTACGTGTTAAACTACTTGCTCTAGATATTATATCATTAAGTTTTGTAAAGTAATTACTTAATACCATTACAATTAATAGTAAAATATTTCGTGAGAGTGAGTAAACTCTACGAAGAAAGTTTTTTTTCAGTCTAAAGAAACTATAAATTATGACATTCGAAAAAGCAACTTACATCAAAGTGTTATTGATAGTGATAGAGTGACACTTTTATTTTCTGATACAGAAGTTATTTTTGTCCCTGCTTCTTGTGAATCACTTCAATAATTATGTTAGCGTTTCACTTCTTATCTTTATTGTATGTTACTAAATTTCATAATTCAGTCAGAAGATTGATAAAAACGCAATCCATTTCACAGCACTAATTTTCAGACACAGAAAAAACAAATAGAATTAAAAAGTTTGTGAGTACGAAAAAGTATTGTCGATTCCGAGATACGTTTCGCGCGCTTTTTGACGCAACAACTGAAAACAACCTTACTCGCCACCTCACTCGTGTCAAATTGACGCGCTACTAAATAGACCGACATAAATTCATTCAACTCCAGCCTCTACATTCCCTGTCTCATTCTCTCGGGTGCATTGATGTGTAGCGCCATCTCGCTCTTCGCTTCCGCCTGATGAACCCTATTGAGCTCGTTAGTCATTAATTAATTCTGCATAAGAAAATTACTTTTAATTTAAACGGTGCACAGATGGCACCGTTTCTGGATGCCTTTACAGTAAAATAACAGAAGCCAGATAGAAATAATGTATTCGTTACTGAAATTACAAACATTGAGTATTTTGTTAGTTGAAACTTCTCATGAATATTAGGTACCTTAGTTACTTACAAAACTGAAACTTTTAGGTTTAATAGTATATAATAAGTCTATCAATATTTCTGAATTTTTGAAACCCTTAATGTAGAGCACAAAATGTAATTATATAAGACTAAAGAAACAAACTAAAAACTATAGAAATGTTGAAGTCGCGACATAACTTTTGAGAGTTAAACCATCAACCGGGTGTTAGCATTTAAAATGAAAATAAGTAAGTACTTGGAAGATACATAAAATATAAAAATCTTTTAAAAACTTTTTTAATTAATTTAAAAAACCAATGTATGTATGTACATAAGTAGGTATCGGTTTTTCCTAAGAGTTTCATTTAGGTACTTAATTAAAATCTTTTCAACACACTTACTCGTAAAGTGAGCCCTAATACATCGCTTTTAGTGCCATAAACCGAGCTATAACAAACGCGTGCAATAATACATGGTTAATTTTTAAGTATATCTAAAAATGTAATGGGGATTTTAGACCACGTAAATGAACAACTTTAACTATGGGACCAACCACGAAATCGCGAAAAAAAAAATCAGCTGTTCCATAGAAAAGTACAGCATCGACTCGACTATAATGTATAGAAATTATGGAATCTCGTGAAAATTTTACAATAAAATCACTATACGTACAGGTACAGGGATATTTGTAAAACACCAACAACCTCGCAGGAGTAGATTACAAACATCATAAACAACAACATTAAATTATTCTACAACTTTTCATACAAAACTCGATTAGCTGTTTGGACATTCGTATGGAAAATCTTTTTTTTTCTGTTTTCGGAAAAGCAGACCAAAATATGTTGTTGTTTATGGTGTTAATAATCGACTCCTGCGAGATTGTTGATGTTTTACAAATAACCCTGTATATTATGAAAAGCCTGACCTTAAGGCGGTTGTATGACCGAAAGTGGCGCCCTCAGAGGTTTTTATTTAATAAGTTATTAATAGAAAAGGATTTTAATAATGTTTATCGTGGAGATTTTAAGGCCCACGGTCTAGTATTTTTAGAAGGTATCACTACATGCCCTCGTAGTCATTCGTAGAAGTAGATAGCGAATGTGTCAAAAACGGCCACTTTTAGCAGTTTTTCTATCTACTTCTAGCAGTGACTACTAGGGAATGTAACGATACTGTCTAAAAATACTAGACTGTGGGCCCTAAAATCTCCACGATTAACATTATTAAAATTGTGTATTAGAGTTATAATATTAAATAAAATTCACCGCGGCGCCACTTTCGCTCAGGGTACCACCTTAAGACCTTTCAAAACACTTGTACTAGATAGATAGTATTATGTATTCTGTATCAAAACTTCAATTTCCATAAAAATATTGTTACATCTAGGTACATACATAATTACTTACTATCAAAATATCTGCGGATCTTCAACTCGAGTACCTACGTACCGATTTGTTCGCACGTAGGTAAGTAGTACAAATATTTTAAATAGTTTTTAGGCGTAACGTTTACAGTGTAGCATGGTTTGAGATCAATCAGCTACCTGGAGTCAAGTGCATGGGACAGGCGTGTGGACGGGCCAGATGTTCGCGTGTCAAGTGGACGACGCTTTTACAAAGATTTGGTCGCGACACGCTATGAAAGTCTTCATCCCTTCTACTAACAACGTTATTATAACTTAATTTGCGCTCTAGGAAGGTCTTACAAAATTCAGCTTATTGGTTCATATTAACAATGTTTTTACATTCCATGCCTGACAGAAAAAAATATTCAGAATTTCATGTTTTTTTGTAAATTTATGAAAAAAGCGCAGAACAAAGGCCTATTCCCGTTTCCAACCTTTGTCCACCACTGGGGGATATCGGAAAACAGTTTTTTTTTGTACATTTCTTACCGATATCCCCCAATGGTGGACAAACAGTGTGGGATAAAGGGAATAGCCAAAGAGAACTCGCACGAGAAGAGATGTGCCTAGCGAAGAGGAGAAGAGATGTTTTTCAGAGGTTTCCACCGATGCTGTGCGTAGGAGCGGAGAGCTGGCTCGAGCGGAGGAATATGAAATGTCAAAGCAGTCTAAGTATTTTTTTCGTAACAATATAGACGGCGACGGAACTTGTAGTTTAGTAAAAACCATACTTTCTTAGAATTTAGAGCGTGCTTTTCCCCGCTTTGTTGGAGTTTGGGCCTAAAGAATTGTTCCTCTGGGAATACTCAAATGCCTGATGTTTTAAGAGATTTCCTAATTTCCTAAGATTTTTCACAAACATGATTTACAGAACGCATTCATAATAAGTACTCGTACCTACTTATATAAATTACCATACCACCTAAGTACTTTTAACCGAAAGTTTCCCAACACTTCACCGCATTTTAGTTCTCCACATAACCTATCCATACGTTAATATATCAGTGAACAGCAATACGGTTTCATGAATAAATTTACATACCACGTAGTCTTGTAAAGGTAACTGGGATACAGAGCCAATCTAAAAGATGATCCTTCTCTTTGTCCTACGAGCGTCAAGCTATCCGTCTGGCTTTTATTCTACATTACAATGTATCATAATAGAAAAATTTATAAAAATAAGGAAGCATCGCCTTAAGACAGAGGCAGTGCTCATGTAGATTTTATTAGCCACATTGAATAAAACTCACGATTATAATGCTTTTGCCTTATCTTCAAAACTTTCCAAATCAAAAAAGTAACCGGCTACCAACATATAAAATAAATATTCCCGTGATATCATCTGACCGATGACCCATAAGTTGAGCCAAAAGTCGTACGTGACTACGCATCGAGATGAGAAAACGGATACGTGTATGCAAAAATAAGGTAAAAAATCTGGAATATAAAAATAAAATGTTACTTTTCAGCTATGAACATTATTATTACCTATTACTGTCACTATAGCATAATTACGTCATTCAAAATTTCTTGTGTGCGTGCGACGTAAGAGTGAACCGCTACGAAATTATACTGCGAATAAAGGAAATATTCGCAATACAATGCGAATTATTTAACAATGTACAACTGAAGCAGGGATTGAAATACCGTTAAAAAAATAACGATATAAAAAAATAACGTTAAAAATACCGTTAAAACATTTATCGGTAAATTTACCGATAAAAATAACGTTAAAAATATTTTACCGGTAAAATTAACGTTAAATATAGCGTTAAATTTAGTACCGGTAAAATTATAGGTAAAAAATTAACCTTATTAATTGGAATAACGTTAATTTTAAAGTAACGGTAAAAAAGGAAGAACTATCGTTAAAATTAACGTTATTTCAGTAAATATCCTCTTTGGCATACATTCTCGAGTGAAGTTGCAGCGGATCACTATCCATTGTCAATTTAATCGCATTGTATTAGGTACAACTTGTTCCACACTAAATAATCCATAAAAGTCCATTTGAGAGGAAAACAAATTCCTAAGTAATATGTATTGCATAGGTACCAAATTTTAAATATTCTGTTCTAAATGGCCTTCCCTCGTTACTTACAAACAATTTCCTTCAAAGCTTCATATTTTTCCGAGGCATTTTCCGCCGTAAGTTATTTTAATGCAAAAATATACAGCGAACAAAGCCGCGGTGCGACATTGACAGATGGACTGGGTTTCACAATGTCGTATACAACAATCACTGCAATAAAACCCTCATACATGCCTAAAAGTATCTTTAATGGAAGACCATACTTATATTATAATTATGTATGTATGCATAAATGCATATGAATAAATACATACGAATAAAAAGTACATGTTAATACGTTACAACTCTCAAGCTTACGCGCACACTAGACATGAAATAAAACACTTTATAACAATTACAAATAAAACCGCGGTATTTTATTTCATATTATAACAATAAAACTCGTAGAATGATATAAATACTTATAGCCAAGATATGTCGCAAGAAATAGAAACTAAAAACCCCTAGCATAAAAGTTTCGTAAATCAGGTAATTTACAGTTTACACGTGCGCTGCAATATTTGGATCATTAAATTTAATGCATATTTCCAATTTACAAAAGTTTCATTTCAAAGTAAGTAGTCGGAATTGAAAGCAATTTGCTTGCACGTAAGTAGGTATAAGTATTGCTCCAAATGAGGGGTGCCCTTCGCATCGCATAATTTCGATTGTCCTAAAGTCACTTGGCATAACTCGATTGGCATAATAATCACAAAGCATACTATTTATTTAGCATAAATTTCGATACGCATAACCATCGAATTGCATAACTTTTAAAAAGCATAATATTTCAAAGCATAATAGTTACAATTCCTAATTTCAATTGGCATATTGTCAGTAAGCATATTTTGAAAGGCATAATTTTGTTATGCCTAATATACATAACTACTAATGTTTTATAGCATAATATAAAGAAAAAACATAGCTAATTTGAAAACTAATTTATAAAAAAAAAACTTTAAATGTGACCACCATTGGTGGGTTAGGTTAGGTCAGTGTTTAGAGTTTAGACCACTCTAAGCTAAGTGGTTGGAGCTTAATAATGCTTGCATGCATGTTACACACTGCATGCTTGCTTGCATGCTGTGTGCTTTCTTTTATGCATGCTTGCTTGCATGCATGCATGTTTGCTTGCGGATGCTTGCTTGCAAAATGCTTGCCGGGGGGTGCAGGGGGGCTGGCCTCCCTGCTCGGGGGGGTCGGGGGGCCCGAGGCCCCCCGTTATAAAGAAAAACTTTTTTATGCACTAGGTAGGTTAGGTTAGGTTAGTGTTTTGACCACTTGCAGCGGAGCGAGCGAAGCGAGCGGAGCTCTATAGTGCTTGCATGCATGCTGCATGCCTGCCTGCATGTTGCATGCCTGCCTGCATGCTGCATGCCTGCCTGCATGCTGCATGCTTGCCTGCATGCTGCATGTTTGCCTGCATGCTACATGCTTGCCTCCATGCCTGTCTGCATGCTTGCTTGCGTGTTGGGTGCTTGCTCGCATGGATGCTGCATGCTGGGTTTTTGGTTGCAGAGCGTGAGTGAGTAGCCGGGAGTAGAATTACTCATATTTTTAATGATTACTTATTCATAAATATTTATGAGTTTGAGAAAATATGCCTAAAGAAATTAGGTCTCGTATTACAATGCGTAATAAGATTATGTCTTTTAATGAATATGCTTTTTAGACAATATGCTAATTAAAAAATATGCGTTTTGATATTTATGCTTTTTGAAAATATGCCATCTAATATTTATGCTTAACAAAATTCAGCCTTATGATTTTATGCGTTTTGAAATTGTGCTATAAAAAATTATGCTAAATGATGATTATGCCATTTAACAGTATGCGTTTTATGTTTAGGACAAATAAAGTTATGCGTTCCATTAGGTAATCCCAAATGAGTCGTAGCAGGGCGCGCAATATCCCATCTCCCACAGTGATACTCTACACTTTCCGGCCCACCGCAATAATTATTATTTTAATAAGTCGGAGTAATATTTCCGTTTTTTTACTCATGTGATATTTCTAAGCAATATTTTTAGTTAAACTAGGTATAAACTTATTCTTCATTTATTTGTACGGCAGATAGTGTATAAGTTTACATAAAATTATTTATTGCATCAAAGAAAAGTTTTTAAATATATTCTGAAAAATCTTTTGCGTTGTGTCAGCACTATCCGGATTATTCTGTAAAGTTTTTGCGACTAAAATTTTGATCAGCTTCGGATTTAGGACACAGAATGACAGAATACATAATAGTGTTTAGGATTAAAAAAAAGCAAATGGCAACTAGATATGACCGACGAATACCTACGTGGGCAATTTGAAATGAATAGCTACATTCAGGAAAAATAAATTATTCATTATTACAGCTCTCATACCTATAGGCCTCGCGTGTATCGTTAGGTCAAGTCAAATTATAAAGAATTGCTAATCTATAGAGTCACTAGCCTAGATTTCAAAGTCCCAAAAAGTGACAAATGCTATTATGTTATATTTTGTTATAAATCGTGTATAAATCTATGAAATGGATAGAAAAACTACTTGTAACTACCTTGTCCTTCACAAAAGAGAATGGGACAGAATTAATAAATGGAATCATCTAGAAGAAGAGGTAGATGATGGTAGAAATGAATATTTTAAACAGCTAGTTGAGAAGTCCCAAAACTGGATGAAAACTTGGCCTGACACTGCACAGGTAGGACAACTGCATAAAATATCTAAGAATAGAATAAAAAATCCTAAAAATAAACAACTATGATATTATTAAAAACAGAAACAATTTATTAAAAATAAAAATATAAAAAGTACTTATACTAACCTTTTCACCTAACTTAAGTAATCACTTAATTAGTAGATATACTTAAGTTAAAACTATCTTTTATTGCCCGTGACGTGGTCCGATCGCCGAGTTCTACTGGTCGACTTTATTTTTAAGTTAGTTCCTTCATAAACTATTTTAATAGTAATAAGAGTAAAACAGGTCTTTAAGCTAGCACTTTACTTAGGTACAATCGGTACAATTTATACATTTCTGAAACAAAAATAGATACAACACCATCTTTGGTTAAAAATAATCGTAATAATCGTAGAGTCGGTCTCATGTTTAACTAATAAAGAAATCGGAAAATTATTCTTTCTGACGATGAAGTCATTCAAGATGAGAGTGTCTTCTTCTTCTTATTTTTGTTTTGGCAATCTACTTTCCTCTTGGTAGTAATTTTTGCCAGTGTCAAGTGTTGAATATTTCAGTGTTAGATTGTTTCAGTTTACATTAAAATGCGGGTGCATCGCATTCCAATGCTGCTTGGAGCATTTGACACCAAGTATATCAAGACAGTTTACTAGGTAAGTTCTGCCGAGGTAGCCACAACTACAGTAAAAGTCTCGGCTTCACACAACCAAGATCGCGCCTATTTCAATTATCCCACATTATTGTTCAGTTGCGTAGACACTTGTACCACAAAACTGCACCAATTTTAAGACACAATATCCACTATGAATCAATTTGCAAATAATTAAAATAGACACCTAACCGAACTTGACAAATGGCGCCAAAAAACTCCATGAGAGTGTCTGCTCCTGCCTACGAACAAAGATTCCTGCACTGCGCCTGCGTAGTACAATAAATAAAAAAAATTAAAGGAAGATACGATTAACAAATAAAAAACAATTTCTCCTCACGCTTATTATTCGCCTGTTATTAAGTATAAGTATTGTATTTAGTATTGTTCGCCATTTCATCAGGGCCACGTGGAAAAACTCGCAAAAGAGAATGAAAGGAAAATGAAAGAAAATAAATCTTTTGTCAAGGCATTTAAGGAGAAAACCACCAGCAAAGACAGTTTAGCAGAAATTAAGAAAGCAAGACAAATTATTTTTGAAAGAAGTAACTACGGCCGACAACTACTGAGGTAAGGGCCATATACAGGGTTATTTGTAAAACACCAGCAACCTCGTAGGAGTTGATTACCAACATCATAAACAACAACATTTGTTCTACGACTTTTGATAATTCGTTAGATTTTACTTTCATACAAAAAAAATATAATTTTAATTTACCGTTCATACCAGGGAATTATAACGTTATTTTTAAATGGTGAATGTAATACATTCACCATTTAAAAATACGAATGTAATACATTCACCATTTAAAAATACGAATGTAATACATTCACCATTTAAAAATAACGTTATCATTCCCTGGTATGAACGGTAAATTAAAATTATATTTTTTGTAAACATTATGTATTGCGTTATGATAAAAGTCGTAGAACAAACGTTGTTGTTTATTAAATTGGTAATCTACTCCTGTGAGGTTGTTGGTGTTTTACAAATAACCCTGTATAATGGTGGACAGATAATTAGATCGATTCATCCAGTCGATTTTCATACAAACGAGGTAACTTTGAAGTCTTAGTTCTCCGCCAAGGATTGACGGAGCTGTGATCTGATGATGGTCATCCAGGGAGTGAATGGAGAAAATTCGGATCGCCATACACACCACCTATATATCATTAAGGCCTATTTATAAACCGCTCTCTTGTTCGCGCTGAGAGCGCTATCTTGAGATTATCCTGAGATGCTGTTCCTATAAAAATAATAAGGGCCTAGGACACCTTGGTTGCGCCCAACAGTGGTGATTCGGTTGCCGCCGCTAAATTGGTTGCGCAACCAAACAGACAAAAAAAAAGGAGTTTTTCAATTCTGGCTATAGGTGTAGGTACTTATATCTATTCTGTGCTATTGGTATTTTTTATACAGAGTCATTCTTAACTTACCATCCACAAAGATGTGTCCAAACTGTCCAGTCCATTAAATTGAAAAACTTTCTACAAAAAACATGTCAATCCATGGACTGAAACATCCTTGAAATTTGGATGGTAAGTTTAGAATGACCGTATAGGTACTTAATGTGTTCACCGCTTGCACAGAATAACTAATAGTACAAGTCCGCTTGCTCGAAGACGGCTGAACCGATTGAGATGATTCAAACATGTTTGTGTACATTCCTTAGTAAAATTCGAAATCAGTTCAAAATTTTTCAGGTAGTTAACTGCCTAATCCTGAAAGTAATGTACACATCAACTCACACGATTTCGTAATTGTGTTGTTATTTTCAACGGCTCGTCATTTAATGTTCCGTATTCAATCGATCTCCAAATGCAATTCTCACTCCTTTTAGTAGGCTTTATGTCCTACTACCGAAGTTAAAAATACAATTTTATATTGTACACAGTGCACTATATGAATCCAAAACTTTAGAGGGAAGAAATATTCAGTTACATTTTCAAGCAAAATGCAAGCAAGAGGCCAAAACGCGTGAGGAGAAATTGGACACAACCGAGTCATTTTTAAGCAAAATCGATAAACAAGATACAAAAACTGAACTTAATAAAAAGAGACAACTAGCCGTGGACTTGGCTAACACAAATTATTGCATGTGAGTGAGTATGTATGCTGGCTTTTAGCTTGCGAATTGTTTTGCAAGGCAGCCACACAAGTGTTATTAATTTACGAATTAGCACATCCTTCTAAAAATTCAATGAAATATTCGAAATAAAAATATTTTCATTATAATTATTATTTTACTTTATGATTATCAAGGTACAAAACTAAAATAACCGAGGAAGCTAAACAGAAGTCGGAAATTGAGAAAGAAGACCTAGAAAATGCACAGTTAACTCATAAATTACTGGAAAGTGAAGCTAAACAGGCAGTAAGTTTTAAGATGAAGTAACTATGGCAATTTATCTCTTTAAAGATATATAAAGATATATCTTAAAAAAAAAGAAAAAGCCGTTTTTACAACGAACACATAGTTACATCATTCTATGTAAATTTAAATGTGAGTCTTTCAGCTTTATAGGACAAATATAAGAATTATTTTAAAATTAGATGTGAAAAGATAATCTAATAATAGTTGATGTAAGTAGGTAGGTAATACTGATTAGTTTCGGCCGTATATTTACAACTGTTGTCTACGTCATTCTTCAAATAAGTGGTAAAAACGCTTTAAAAATATTAACCAACTTCTGTCAGAAAGACTACGAAGAATTTCTCAGACGAGATATAAAAGAGTATGAAAAGCAGCAACAAGAATGGAAAGCGCGTAGAGTAGAGAGGGAGAAATATGAAGAAGCCAGAGCCGAAGCTCATCGCAAGGAAAAAGACGAGAGAAACTGCAGGATACAGCAAGTTATGAAAGAGGTAACTAACTACATCATCATCATCATCATCACAGCCATTTTAATGTCCCCACTGCTGGGGCATAGGCCTTACTTATGGGTGGATAAGGAGGACGGGCCATTAACCCACCACGCGGGCCCAATGCGGATTGGTGGGTGTTAACGACTGCAAATGCAGCCGGGACCAACGGCTTGACGTGCCTTCCGAAGCACGGAGGAGCTCGAGAAGAAAAACAAAAATCAGCCCCTGACAAGTACCTATTGAGGGCTTATGAATTGTTGCTGTTGCTGTTTTTTTTTTTTTAATTTAGTCAGGCATAATTACAAGACTAGTGGATGGAACTGACGAAAAATCTTTTTTTTAAATAGACAAGCATATTTCTAAAAAAACCAGGCGTTTTGTGCATCCTAGACAGGCATCTTCCCTTATGTAGATGGCGATCCTAAGGGCGCCATACCTTTTTGGCCTAAGGCGCCGAATCTTAAAATACGTCCCTGGGCTGGACTACTAAAATAAAGTTTGACCAAAAATGCAGCTAATTTTATAACTACGTAAGTACCTAGGACACACTGAAAGTTTTGCACTTCTGGCAACACACAAATATTTGAATATAGAATGTTATATTTTTTTAAACTTTAGAACTCATTAATGAAATCAAAACTAAAATTGACCGGAAGTTGCGAGTCATTTGTTTTTTATTACAATGCGAAGTTCGTCACCCGTAGCAAAAATGAAATTAACGCAAAAAGATTTCTGGGTGACATTTTTTTATGATTTTGAAACTTCGCTTTCTCTGCAAGTTTGGACTGCTTCACTTCTAAATGCTTTAAGAAAAGAAGGCACCTTATTTGAGTTTCGCGAAGCAGTGGTATGCAGAATGTAATTGTTTTCTTGTCTCTCCTATGATGAAATTGGTGAAGGTCGGCATTCCAATGCGATCACTGTGCAAAAGATGACTATTGTCACATGATTTATTAAAGAAATCTGGCATATTACCTATTGAAGAGTTTTAGAATACTAGGGGATTGATATGACATAAAATTAAAAGAAATATTCATCAGCATTCAAAACTTAGGAAACTTTGTTGCCGCTGGATTCTTAATGAACTCACCATGTTAAAAACGGGATCGAATTAATTGATGTAAAAATATGTTGTTAAAGTGCAAACATGGTCGTTTAAATGCTGTGTATTATTGATCTAGAAGATAAAATATAAATATATTGTTCCGGAATCAGAAAGATACCATTATTCTTTTGTATGGATGTTCGAAGTCGACAGTAAACCGATAAAATTAGACTGGTGAGAATCGTGGGCAATGATTTGACCACATTCGTTTTCTCCCAGACAGGTCCTATCTAAAATAACCTACTTGACGAACAAAAGACAGTTAATGGTGAGTAGATCACTACCGTTTGTCGTTAAAAAAGGTAAGGAAAAATGACCAAGATGTGACATCCTATTGCGCGATGTCATTTTTAGGGTTCCGTAGCCAAAATGGCAAAAAACGGAACCCTTATAGATTCGTCATGTCTGTCTGTCTGTCTGTCTGTCTGTCTGTCTGTCTGTCTGTCTGTCTGTCTGTCTGTCTGTCTGTCTGTCTGTCTGTCTGTCTGTCTGTCTGTCTGTCCGTATGTCACAGCCACTTTATTCCGAAAGTATTAAGACTACACAGTTGAAACTTGGTAGGTAGATGTATTCTGTTAACCGCTTAACGAATTTAATACAAAAATAAGAAAAATAAAAGATTAAGGGGGGGCTCCCCATACATGGAACTGAAACTGAAAAAAAAATTTTTCTTCAAACCAACACGTGTTGCATGTCTATAGATAGGTCTTTAAAAATGACATTGAGGTTCCTAAGACAACTTTTTCTCAAAGTCGACCGTTTGAAAGACATTCACCGCCAAAGTGGTAAAATGTGTGTGGGGGAGAGACGTCTCTACAGCTGCGCCACACGTATCTCCTAAACGCAAGACCGACAAAATCTGGTTCTTGGTGACAAAATCCGACAAATTAACGGCTGCACACACGAGTAATCAGATTTTCGCTACGACCTTCCGTTTTCGAGATCTGTGTGGCTCAGCTGTAGAGACGTCTCTACAGCTGCGCCACACGTATCTCCTAAACGCAAGCCCGACAAATTCTGGTTTTTGTGCGACAAATTCCGACAAACTATCGTCTTCATCATGGCATAGTCAAAAAGTCAGATTTCCAACTTTTTTTTTGTGGCGCAGCTGTAGTCCGGCACGTGCGCCACCGAGCTCCTAACTACAGTCAAAGATAAATTATTGTTTGGGTACAGTGTCAAACATCTTTACCTAACCTAGACTGGATAGAGTAGATTTTGTATGGGATGACAAAACATTTTTTTTTTATATTTTGACCTATGTTTCTACGGGAAAGTTTTGCAGTGTCAAAGGTAGAATCACTTCCTATAATAATATTGCTTTTTTCTACACCTAGTATTGGCTCCGTGCACGCTTTTAGCGCCACCTAGCGTGTTGCAACTTTGTTGGCTCTGACTTGGCCGTTTTGACGTTTTGATATGTAATGGCGGCATTGTGACAAAATTTTAAAAAATACTATACATATTGTGCTACGAACAAAGATACTAAGGAAGTGTAATTCTGCTCAAAAAATAGCACCACGCAAACTACAACCGAGTGGGCGGGGCTAAAAAAGTACAACCGAAGCACTGTTTAGTCATGTCTGTCACGCGCTCGGTGACAGTCGTTAGCGCAACGACAAAAAATCATTAAAAAGTGGTAAAAAATGACGTCATGTGTGGTCAAGTGGTGTAAAAGACCAATAGAAGGCATCAAAACAAATACGGTCATATCATATTATTGGTAAGTAAAATATTTTTCGTTATTTAGAAATATCTATGAGCGTATACATGCAATCTATGGTAGCTATTATGCAACAAGTGTTCAGTCACTTTGTGGGGCAGAGTCAAATCTTCACGTTCACTGCTATCACAGATTTTTAAACAAGAATAAAACTCTCTCATGAAATTCAGTACAACAGAAAAAAAGGAAAATTAAAATCAAAATTTTGTAATGCTATAAAAATGGCGCGTCCTGCAATATACAATCCATAGAAAACGAGTAATCTGATGTAAACTCCTTGCTTTTTATCATTATACAGGGTGTAACAAAAACTCTGTTCAATCCGTGAAGGGATGATTAGGTAGGTACCTATAAAGTTTCGATTCTATTCACACAATCCTCTTTGATTAACAAGTAAAAAAAATCCCTGGTTTAAATAGAATAAACGAATAATGGGGAAATCACATTGTAACACCGAAGGCAGCGTCACCACAAGTAGTGACGTCATAAGGTCAAGACCGTTAGAACACAAAGTAATGACAATTTACAGAAACTATGATTTTTATGCAGCTCTGAAAACAGCTTTTTAATTTGGAGTTTGATTCGCGGATCGTTTTGCTGGAACCCCAATATGAGATCTGCTGCGAAGATCCTACTCCATATTTCCACCACCAATAGCAATACATGCCCAGCAACTGTGCACTAGATTGTCTCGAACACTTTGCAGCACACCTGTATTCAACTTAATAAGTACAAAAGTGGCTATAATTTGCAAACGCATTACGGCTTCACTCTCACAAATGTTTTTAAACATCAACTGTTAACATGACCTCACAAATAAAACTCAAGGGGTGTCAAATCTGGCGATCGCGCTAGCTACGGAGTTGATCCACCTCTTCCAATCCACCGTCTCACATATTGCTAGCTTAGGTATTCGCGCACCGGTCAATAAGCATATTAAAATAGTCTGCATTTGAAAAAGATTTTTGGCAAGAATAAATTTTGACTTGGTGGAATACGCTGCTATAAAAAATATATTCCGACGAACTGAGAACCTCCTCCTTTTTTGAAGTCGGTTAAAAAGATGTCGCTATAAGAATTTTGTACTGGCAATTAAAGCATGCTTTTTTATGTCAAAAATAAAAATAAAGCAACGTATTAATACGCAGTCACACCTCTAAAAGACGTATTGAGGCGTTGCTTTCGCCAATGTGATAATTATCCACATTATGCACTTAGAATAAGAATAAGAATGTTTATTTGCATAATACCATGTACGGGTACGTATCAGAATGTCTAAAGTTAGAATGTCTAAACTTAAAATGGCAAAGTTCAAAATGTCAAAAATTTGAATGTCTAACGATTAAAATGTAAAACGTTCAAAATGTCAAAAACGAAAATGTCAAACGGTCAGATAGTCCTAAATTAAAATGTCTAAGTTCAAATGATCAAAACTTAAAATGTCTAATATTCAAATTACCAATTCATAATAAATTCCAATTATTTTTTTTCATACAAATCTGTAAATCGCAATAATTTTAGTTTGGTTTGATATTTTGGATTTTTTATTATTACTAGATAAATAATGTCTTTCTTTATCCAATTAATAACATCACAAAAAAAGTTAAATATGGTTAAATTGCGAATCATTTTGGTGTTATATTAATACTTTGTATGGGAAGCTCACGGTTCGGCCGGAGTAACGGATACTAGCGCGGTTTTCTTGCGGTTTTATTAAAAGTAGTTTGATAATTAGTTAGTACTTGGTTTGATTTTGGATTTTCTTGACGTTTCAGCATAGCCATAGTCAAAGGGACTTTGAAAATTGTTGTGTTCCGGCAGTAAGAGGTAAGCCAGTACCTCAGTGGTGAGGATTAAATATGTTCCAATCGCAAATCATTTTGGTATTACCTACCACAGATAATTATGTATTACGTTTGTATGGAAAGCTCACTGTTTGCCGGAGTCTTTTTTCATGGAGGGGATCGCTTATTCTCCTGCTTTAATGTTTGGTGATAAGTGTAGCAGTCTACCAAAATTGAAGTTGAGAAAGTGTGATTTGAATAAGTTAAGAAATAATAACAACTTGATTACGACAACGTCAGCGCGTGCACAACACGGGCGCGGTGCATTGGTCGAGCGGCGTGCGCTCCGCGTCTCGTGGTGGCTTAGTCTTGACTGGTGATCTCGGCGAGTGCATCCATTTGATATATTGCAATGAATCAAAGAAATGCACACAAAAAACTGGAGGACAATAGGCGCACGTTAAGGTGGGTACTCACTTAGGTTCGCGAACCTGCAGCAAAAAAAATATATTATCCTGTGCTGAAAATAGTTTGCCATAGTGTGTACGTATGCGAACTTAATTCGCACAGGTACATACTATAGCAAAAGTGAAAATAAAAGGGAACAAAATTTTCTGTCACCTAAGTTTAGATGTGTCACTAATCTGCAATACCCTAATAATAATATCTATCTCCAAGAAATATATTAGTTATCATATTTACCAAAACTGTCTCTAAAGTATAAATCATCGGATTAATGTAAATATGAATCTTAAATTATAGTTTGATCACTTTTTTCTATAGCCTGAATATACCTAAGATCTATGCTCGGATCTATGCATTAAGTTACGGGCAGGAATAATACACCTACCTAAAATAATAAACCTGTCACTATAAATCTAATCATCTAACTATTAGCATGGATTAATTCGTTCAATTATCGAAATTATAGATCTGTTACCTAATTAATAGAAAAATTCCTAATAGGGGCGGCATTTTGATATTGTTTGGTGATTCAATTTCAGTGACACTTTTATTATTTTGATAATTGATATTATTTCCAAGTAATTTTTAATTAATATTTAGGTAATCGTTTTAAGGCCGTTGTATGACCGAAAGTGGCGCCCTCAGAGGTTTTTATTTAATAACTCATTAATAGAAAAATATTTTAATAATGTCTCTCGTGGAGATTTTAGGGCCCATGGTCTAGTATTTTTAGAAGGTATCACTACATGCCCTCGTAGTCATTCGTAGAAGTAGATAGAAAATGTGTCAAAAACGGCCACTTTTAGCAGTTTTGCTATCTACTTCTACGAACGACTACGAGGGCATGTAGTGATACCTTCTAAAAATACTAGACCATGGGCCCTAAAATCTCCACGAGAGACATTATTAAAATTGTGTATTAGAATTATAATATTAAATAAAATTCACCGCGGCGCCACTTTCGCTCAGGGTACCGCCTTAACATTATTTGGTGATTCGATTTAGGTGAGAGATCTACTATTTTAGGAACAAATATTATTAACTAGGTCACTGAAAACGTATTTATTAGGTAATTGATGAAATCATGCCCTAAAAATAATAGAAAATAAATATGATAAATAGGTAAGAAAATCATCATTTATATTTACATCATAATATAAAAGCTTTACATCTAAGTATCTAAATAATCAAAGTAAGTATATTATAATAGTAAAAAAACATTATTTTTTTACACAATAGTGTAATAATGTTACATCTTAGGTAAATAATCACAAATTTCGAAAACGTAAGTATACCCTCTTCCATGTTACAATTTAAAAATTGTAACGCAATTACTAGAAACTACAAAGAATTGCTCACAAAATTTTGCAAGGCGATAATTGAAAAAAAAGGCGAATTGTTGTTTTCAAATCATTGTAAACCTTTGACTTATGGACCATTGATATTTTAACTAGTTTGATGTTTGAACCGTTTGACATTTTGAATTTTGCTATTATGAATTTATACATAATGATTTTTGACATTTTGAACTTTGCCATTTTAACTTTAGACATTTTAACTTTAGACATTCTGATACGTACCCCCATGTACAGACAGAGTTAGAGGGTATTGTCAATGTGGATCAATAGTATTATACCTTATGAATGTAGGCATGCAAATATTTTTAGTGCTAGTATTTATTACAAATTATCAAGAGCGCAAAATAACAATAAAAAATTAATTGATGTCAAATAAGTGATAAATAGTACGTACAAAATTAATAAAAACAATAATATGAATGTCATAGTTCTTTGGATTCTAGATACTCCTTGATTGAATAAAAGTTCTTATTAAGGAGCCAACGCAGTAAGTTATTCTTAAATTTATTTTTGTCTATCGGTAAATCTCTTATGTGTGATGGTAGCTTATTATACAATTTTATTGCCATACAGTATGCATTTTCCCTGACATGTTATGAAAAAGAAATTTCTACATAATACATTCTCTTTTATTAAGCATACCTATTTTATTTCAATACCTTACCTAATTTTAGTCCTTCTTGAAATCAAGTGTCTTGCCAATTAATATGATCATTATTCATCAACATCATCATTTTATAATTTTCATAAAATAAAATAACAATAAAATCATCACAGCCGAAAGACGTCCACTCCTGACATTATGTCTCTTTTAGTTTTCCAGAGCGACTAGTTGCAGACGACTTACATCAGCGTATTCGAGCGATCTTTACCAAGTCGTCTGTCTACATAATAAAACAAACATTACATCTAACAAATAATAATGTAAGTACTAATTTCATAAAACAATTTTATGATGCCGCCCACCGCGCCGGGCCGTAGTGATCTTAGCAGGTTAGGTGTACTGACTGCATTCTACATTACACCGTCCTCGCTTCAATGACAAAGGCACGACAAACGGCCCAATGAGTGACACGGCGCGAGCCAAATATCCAATCATGTTTGATCTGCGTTCAAACCCCAGCCAATAGAAAACGTGACATGCGTTAGAATACAACCTAATACCGATTATGCGTACATTGTAATAAGGTATGTTTTTACTAGTTCATTGTTGAGTTTGCGACCTTTTTGTGTTACAGAATATGCGAAGGTGCCATTTTTTAAGCAATATTTGTTAGGAGTTAGGCTTCCTTAGTTCTTATTTCGTTGATATTGTGTTATTAATGTAAACTTCAAAATTACTGTGATTTGGGTGGATAAAGTGTTGTGAAATCATTTTTGGTCATTTAAATTAAATATGGCAAGTAAGATCTATTCAAAAAGAGTGTTTTATTTTGGTTATATCAAGGTTTGTTTACTTCTTTTTTAGTTGTAGATTTTGTAAAACAAGAAGATAAAGCTACTTTAATCATTTTACTAAGTGATAATCTATATATATAAAAGCGTAAATCACTCACTGACTCATCACGAAATCTCAGAAACTACAAGTGCTAGGAGTCTCAAATTTTGCATGGGGGTCCCTTTTAGGGTGTAGGTGCTCACTAAGACGGGATTTTGCGAAATTCAATCCCTAAGAGGGTGAAACAGGGTGGAAAAGTTTGTATGGGAGAACGCGATTCCTTGGCCCGATTGACTTGAAATTTGGCATAGACATTCTTTTAGAAAATTAATTGAACACGTGTTTCGTATTTTTTTGAAATGTATCCCTTAACAGGGTTGAAAAGGGGTAGAAAGCTATTTTTAGGGTGGTTGACTTCGATATCGGAATCAAAACTTCTTAATGCATTTGAATGTTTAAGAAAAATAAATGTCAGTTGTCACTGCACGGGCTGACGTTTAATCTCTAATTTTCCCGATTTTACTTTACGAAATATTAGTCAAATAAAACAGCAACATCTGGCAAATATCAGATAACGTGACAAGAAATGTGGTATTTAGATAAGTGTTTCGATGGAGAGCCTGATAATAATGCACAACATTAGTTGCACCCGGCATAAATCTTTGCCCGGCATGCGTTTTTTTTAGCCATAACCTTTTCAGTAGTAAGCAGAACAATTCACCAAACATTCACCAAAGTTTCATCATAATCGGATTTGGATGAATGGTTTAGGAGTGCAAAGGAAACAAATACACATACATCGATTTTTATTTATAAAGAAGATAACTATTAAGCAAATATATTAGATTTTTTAACCATAAGGTAAGTATTAAATGTAACATAATATTATTATACTTATTTTGTTAAATTACCGCTAATAAATTTTATTAAGTACCTACCTAACTAATACAGAATCGTTAACAGAGCGTCGATTCTGTAACCAAACTCAAACCCCACTTCGAATCTTACTTCACTGCACGGGAATTTTAAATCATAAATAATAGTACAGTAGCCCGTAGAACACTTAAATCACCAATAAGGTTACCGTTTGCCGTTGTGATATAGTTATTTATTACAAAATTATAGATACTTTAACCCAAGTTTTACAAATCGCAACCCGCCGTAACCTATATTTGTATATCTCCAAAAATTATGTTTTTTTCATTTTTCAAGGTTTACCACATGGTTTAGCTATTTTCGTGTTCTACAGCTTTGTTTGATTGCCACTGATAATAGTAAGACTATGGAAAGTGATCATACACAGATTTAAGACCAGATAAAGTCCAACCGTTTTCATCAGGTCTTAAAACTGTGTATGGCTACTTTTTATAGTCTTACTTTTATCTATGGCAATCAAACTAAGCTGTAGAACACGACAATAGCTTAACTAACGTGTGGTAAACCTCGAAAAATAAAAAAACTATCCATTTTGGAGATATACAAATATAGGTTACGGCGGGATTCGATCTGTAAAACTTGGTTAAAAGTATCTATAATTTCGTAATAAATAAATATATCACAACGGCAAACGGCAACCTTTTTGGTGATTTAAATGTTCTACGGGCTACTGTACTATAAGATAATGATAAGAAATTTTTTTTATCACAAAAGATTTTAGATAGCTACGCAGGCTACCTAAATTTTTTGCAATCAGTAAAATAGCTCATTTAGTAAACAAATGTCTAATAACAAATTCACGCGAAGTGAAGTGAGATGCGAGTTTGGTTACAGAATCGACAGACTGCGCGGGTAAAACCGCGGCGTGCAGCTATTACCTATATAATCACAAAATTGTATAAATGTGAAAGTTTTGATGTTTGGATGTTGTTCTGTTAGGTACCTACTCAATCATATCATACTCAATCACGTCTGAACGGGTGAACGGATTAAGGAGAAATTTGGCACAGATATAGATTAAGTCTGGAATACTTAACACAGGCTTCTTTTCATCCCGATCATTGGTTTCCAAGGGAAGACTTACAACGATTACCGACTGCCACGCGGGCGGAGCCACGGGCAAAAGCTATACATAGTATAAAACAAAGTCGCTTCCCGCCGTCTATACGCTTCTCTTAAACTATGCATAAAAACCTCATTAAAATCGATCCATAAGTTTGGGAGCTAGGTTGGTTGCTTCAGACAGACAGACACACACACACGTCAATTATATTATAACACCCCTTGCGTACGTCGTATAGGTATGTCGTCCTCCTAGGTATGTGTATCCTGTAGTATAATCTAATAACTTTACACTGACACCACATTAACACAGTTTTACATTTAGTAACTACATTGCACCCGTGCGAAGCCGGGGCGGGCCGCTAGTAAACATATATAATTATTCCTGTATCGCTAATAATAAATTAAATATCGTTTTCAAACAGATTACAGAGCCTTCATTATTTCTACTTTTCGCCACCATGAGCGCTGCGATCGATTATTATACCTTCGCACCCTCCCAATAGGTACTTAATAAATAAGTAGGTATGTATAAGTGGGGGTGTGTGTCTAGCTAGATACTAGTTTGCCAAATTCATATTGTGACATAATATGTATTATTGTAACTACGAGATATTATGCCCAATTATGAAGGGTCCTAAACCAAATGTAGCTTTTCGATAAAGTAGCAAACGTCTCCTGTGACGAATCGCGAAAGTGAAGTCATAGGTAAATAGGTCAGTACCTAAATATATAGCAAAAAAGGGGGTAGATGATCATAATAATATTCATTCAGCTACAATGGGAAATGTCCGAAAAAAATCAAATTGGCTGAATATTTTTTCATAGGTATTAAAAAAAATTCATCACAAAATGTCAAAACTTTTTTTTTTATTCTTGTTGTCATAGTGGCAGGTGTTGGCAAAGGTATAATCTCCATTCTGCTGTTACTTTCCTACATTTGTGAAGTCGAAGAGACTTTAATTTATTTAAATTTTTTCACGCAACCGAAAATTCTGATTTTGTTTTTTCTATTACTAAGGGAGCTTATTCCTACCTATAGAAAAATATTCAGTCAATTTGTTTTTTTTTCGGACATTCCCCATTATAGATTCAGAATGTTACGTAATCCAATTTAACTCTGTAAACCTCTAGAATATTTTGTTAGAAAGTAATAATACATACAGGCATCTCGTACCTAACTAAAGGTAAAATGTAGCTCATATTGTGTTAAGTTGGTTTTAAAGAAATACTTAGGTAAGTAGTTAAAAAAGTACTTCGATATTTAGATATTATTACCGCCTAATTATAATAATTACATTTAAATGTTTATAGTTCCATAAGGACAAACGAGATACAGAACAATCCAGAAATCATTACGAATTAATCAAAAAAATCGAGGCTGAAAAAGAGACACTCTATGAAAGTTTCTTACAGGCAGGCATACAGCGGCAGGCTGACAAGTAATTATTTTAAATTATTATATAAATAACTTCATGAAAAACAAAACCCTTATTTCACATACTTAGAGCAGGACAAAGTAACACAAGGTTACACCTACTTTTCATTTTTACCTCAGAATCAGGTACCTACCCACAGACATACAGTGTGTGGCCTAGAACCGGGGATAATATTAAAAACGGAGGCTCTTTAGGTCACTAGTAATTGAATCATTAAGGTCCCAACTAATTAAAATAAAATCTTTACTTTTTAATTTTTTCTAACAAACTTAATCGTAAATTCAATGTAATGCAAACAACAGTTCCGCTCAACTCAATCGACAACACGCGTACTACTCATCGTACTTATTCGGAGCTACTCGGAACGTCTTGTTGACAATTTATGGGTTGTCTGACACAACTTGTATCGGCTGATAGAAATGAACCACTTTCTAGTCAATAGTAAATTATTTATTGTACAAATACTTAACAAATACAAACACAAAGCGGAAAGCTCGTCGCTTCGCTACACAAGTCAATTTTCAAATGTCTGCCGCTCTGCTGTATGCAAGTAGTGTACCGACTGATAATGTTATTGTGAACGGTTTCTTAATCCACGTTGAATAGCATCATTGTGAAAAAGTGTCTGTTGCCCTAGTACAAGAGCACGGTTATCAGTGCACGTAAGCGTTATAACCACGCGAACATTCCTCGGGTGCCTTCTGTTTGGAAACAACGCCAGGGCACGTGATGCATTACCACGAGCTTTTCTGCACAATAATATCATATTCACAAATGGTCTAGCCATTTTCACATTACAAATTGTGTTAATAAATCCAATTCAAATATTAAATTAAAATTAATTTAAACTGTAACCAAACAAATTCTCGTGACAACATTTTGACTTTTCAAAATTATTATTTTTTACAACGTTTTTAAAAAAATCATAGGTAATGTAAAAAGAGTAAACCACGTATTGAATCTTTAATCCCTGAAGAAGAGTAGATTGCAAAACCAAAAATAAGAAGAGAAGACTGACATGTCATGTCATGATGGATAAAATTTAATTATGTAAACAGATTACTGTCATTGCGATATTTAATAATTACATACTAACTACAGATTGTAATTAATTTGAAACTGATTTTATGCTGTGGGAAGTGGAAGCAGTGGGGTCCGGTTCTATTCAAGGAGTTAAAAGTAAATTCTCTAATGGATAGTGATATCATGACGTTTTGCAGTTAGTTTTTTATTATTCCCTGTACCACGATAAGTTCGCAACGTTAGCGATAATGTCGTTTTGGAATAATACACTGATTATGAATCGTAACTTTAAATTTTTATTGTGTGTAACGTATGGGATTTAATTAACTGGGAACTTTTCAGAATAAACACTAATACTCTAGAGAGTCTCTATTTTCTATATTATCCCCGGTTCTAGGCCACACACTGTATATCGATATATGTCTGTATACCTACCTCAGAATCAGAAGTAGGTAGCTGAATATTTTAGGTTGATGTTCAGTTGCTGCACTAGTTTTTGGAACGAGATCGTTTTAAAGTGTGGAATTACGTCTGACACAGACACAGATAATAGGTACTAGTGGCACTGCGAGCTGTAGACCTAGCGATTGTGACATTTTTTTAAATGGCTGAAATATGATTTTTCCACTATCTCCGCCATTTTGTAAAAAAATCGAAATAGTTACCTACTGAATCGACAAAAAATATTACAAAAATATCGGACTAAAAACATTAAAACGGAGTATTAAAAACAAACTAAAAAGTAAAAAAATAAATTCCTCTGTAAGTATTTATAACCCTAATACCCTATACAGAAATTTTAAACCTAAAAATTTTAATTCTAAAAACGTGGGGCGCATGCTATAAAGATTGACAATATAGATGATAAATTTTACAAAACGCGCCCCACGTTTTTAGGTTTAAAATTTCTGTATAGGGTATTAGGGTTATAAATATTTACAGAGGAATTTATTTTTTTACTTTTAGTTTGTTTTTAATACTCCGTTTTAATATTTTTAGTCCGATATTTTTGTAATAATTTAGTCCGTATTTAAATAGGTGTTTTTAAAAAAGTTTTTTTTTTATTAAATTATTATTTTCTGCTTTTTAGTTAACGAGCTAAGACTAAAAAAAATATACCATCTCCTACTCTCGCACTCGTCAAGACGATTCAAACGAGCCCAAACTCGATCGGGTTGCATGGTTTTATTACAGAGTCCCAGTAGCCTTCTTCCGGCTCCATCAGACCCTGGAAACTATTTCCCAACAAAGTACTCGTCAAGACGATTCAAATGAGTCCAAACTCGATGGGCTAACATGGTTTTATTGAAGAGTTCCTGTGTCCTTCTTCCGGCTCCACCATCAGATCCCGAAAACTATTTCCCAACAAAGTACTCGTCAAGACGATTCAAACGAGTCCAAACTCGATGGGGTTGCATGGTTTTATTACAGAGTTCCTATGGCCTTCCTCCGGCTCCAGCATCAGATCCTCGGATACTATTTCCCATTAAAGTACTCGTCAAGATGATTCAAAAGAGCCCAAACTCGATGGGGTTGCATGGTTTTATTACCGAGTTCCAATGGCCTTCTTCGGGCTCCATCATCAGACCCTGGACACTATTTCCCAACAAAGTACTCGTCAAGACGATTCAAACGAGCCCAATCTCGATGGGGTGGCGTGGTTTTATTAAAGAGTTCCTGTGTCCTTCCGGCTCCACCATCAGATCCCGAAAACTATTTCCCAACAAAGTACTCGTCAAGACGATTCAAACGAGTCCAAACTCGATGGGGTTGCATGGTTTTATAACAGAGTTCCTATGGCCTTCTTCCGGCTCCATCATCAGATCCTCGGATACTATTTCCCATTAAAGTACTCGTCAAGATGATTCAAAAGAGCCCAAACTCGATGGGGTTGCAATATTTTTATTACCGAGTTCCAATGGCCTCCTTCGGGCTCCATCATCAGACCCTGGACACTATTTCCCAACAAAGTACTCGTCAAGACGATTCAAACGAGCCCAATCTCAATGGGGTGGCGTGGTTTTATTAAAGAGTTCCTGTGTCCTTCTTCCGGCTCCATCATCAGACCCTGGAAACTATTTCCCAACAAAGAACTCGTCAAGACGATTCAAACAAGCCCAAATTTGATGGGGTTGCACGGTTTCAATGTTGAATTCCTATGGCATGGCCTTTCAGCTTCATCATCAGACCCTGTATCTCATCTCCCATTAGAGTACTCGTCAAGACGATTGTAACGAGCCCAAACACGATGGGGTTGTGTGGTTTCATCATAGAGATCCTATGACCTTCTTCCGGATCCATCATCAGATCAGCTCAATGACACCATAATATTGCATTGCCTTACAGTTCTGACCTATGTTCAAAGTTTCAAGTTTCTAGCTCATTGGGAAGCTAGTAGGTATCGTTCACAAACTTTGCAGAGAAACGAACGAACACACAAACGAGAAAGCAACCTAATAAAAACGTGTTAAAAATATTCATTAATCGAACCTGCCCACAAAATTTCACGAGAATCTGTTGGGAAATGCGACTTGTAGAGGAGAACAGACGGACAGCCGTAGCCGGACGGACGGACATACGATAGCATTTTTGCCCAAGTTGAAACGGAGACGTTTCGCGCTAACTCGGTCAGGAATCTGTCCCTCCGGCCGCAAGGTTCGATCGCGTTGTCCGTTTGATCGAACCACGCGGAACAGAAATTCTTTGTGGTTCGATTGTATAAGCGAACTAAGAGGAACGTTAAATTTAAGTGCTCGTGGTTCAATCGATCGAACCACGCGTAACAGAATAAATTTGTTTTGTCTGTAATCATATTGTTTTTCGACATTTACTTATCCAGACAAATCAAACTGAAATTCGTCGAACTACGAAGAATTAGAAATCCTCGTAGTTCGATTGATCGAACCACAAAGAATTTTTATTCCGTGTGAGTTCGATTCGATCAATCGGACACGCGATCGAATCTCGCGACCGGAAGGAATCTGTCGACGTTTCGTTTGTGCATCGTGCAGTGCAGTATCAACAAATTTAACGCGTGTGGAATATGTTGTAAATGTTGTTTACAACGCAATGTATTATTTGAAACACAATTTTCTAGAGTTTCAAATAATGAGAAAGAAGAGTTGCTCAACGCGAAACAAAAGCTAGAGAAATGCTTCGCCATCGCGCAGGAAAACAAGAAGACGGCAGAAGCTGCGCAGTTATGTCCCTGCAGGATAGAAAACAAATGCGTTAGCGATAGACAGGCGATTATGTGTCGATCAAAAGGAAGACAAAATAAGACTTTAAAAGAAACAAAAGAAAGCAGCAGTAAGTACGGTCACTAAAAAACCTATGTGCTAAACTAATTCTGTAGTGAATGTTAAATTCAAATTAAGGACTCACATACGTGTTCTTCTTTCTTATCGTTCGTCCACTGTCCATGTCCATATCCGTAAACACAGTATGGCACACAAACACAGTAATGGCTGAATACTCAAACGCTACTTAACTTTGAGCGGCTCTCAAACAGCATGCTGTCTTTTTCATATCTTTGACATTTAATGCGACAGGACGACGTTTGAGAGCCCCTCAAAGTTAATGAGCGTTTGAGTATTTGGCCATAAGTCAAGTAAAAATTGGCGCGCGGTAAGAAAAGGAACTAATTTTGACAGTTGTTACGAATTTAAAACACCTTTGAAAAGGGGCACCCTTGAACGCAGCACTGACCATAAACACCTTTAAAGGAGGCACCTTAGGACGCAACACTGACCACAGGCAACAGCATCGTTTAACCATTCCTAAGGTTGAATAAAATCGCTTGCACACTGCATTTGTTGCTAACTGGTTAAGCGCTGCTGCTGCCCATAGTACATGTCCGTATGGATTGAGGAGCCACTTTTCGTATATTAATGAAATTAATATACTTATTTAGTAGTAAGTTAAATTATTTTGTAGGATCTATCCTCGATTTTGTAGTATAATACTTCAAAAATTATTTGAACATAAAGGTGGCTCCTCAATCTAAATGTTTGGATTGAGGAGCCACGTCAGACCTAGGCACATCTTGGATTAATGTTTATTATAATTTGATATGATTTTGTAGCATTTGAGAGTAGTTTGTAGACAAAATCTAAGCTCGGTAATATTAAAATTAAAAAAGTTACCATACATCATAAGTGGCTCCTCAGACCATACATATACAACTCGTAATTTTTCAAAGAAGCAATTGTTCCATTAAAGCGCAATTTTCACATCATTTAGTAGTAAGTATAATAATTTTGTAGGACAAAAGTCCGTAATTAAAAATGAGTGAGTAGGGAGATATGACAAATTATAACTGGCTCCTCAATTGAGATGCTTCGGTGAATAGATTTGCCTCTAATGTACTGGTAGTTGTGACAAAATTTAGAACAAATATATCTATATTTTGTATAAATGTATACTAATTGTACGTAAAACCCTGCCATTAAAAAAGTACATATCTACGAAGATATTAGCTTTCCTTTAATTTTCTTACAAATTGTTTTGAAGGGTGTCCATGAATTATACTAAAAAAATTGTTTTAAAAAACAAAAAACTGGCTTCAAAAGAGGCTGGAGGACATTTTTTTTTAATTCTAAAAGCTCCACCCGACTTCAATAGACGTGTTTTATTACAATGATAATGCGTATCTAGTGATTTGAATATTATTTCTTGCTTTTTAGAGGTAGCGTAGGCTTTTGAAGACGGTTTTTTGTTTCTTTCTTTTTAGTGTAACGTTCTGTGTTAGATATATATTATCTAGGTAGAAAAATATAGGTATAGTCGGTTTGACCAAACGCGAGATAATCGCGGACAAACATACATACGGGTCAAACTAAGAACCTTCGTTTTTTGAAGTCGGTGAAAATACTAAAACCTTCTCCTAAGTGTAACAAATACTTTTCTGAAAACCGCATCAAAATCGGTTTAGCCAAACGCGGGATATTCACGAACAAACATATTCACGGCCAAACTGAGAACCTCCTTCTATTGTTTGTTTTGAAGTCGGTTAAAAATCGTTTCATGGCTTTAAAAACAAATATACATTATTTGCTTTAAGGCTGTATATCCGCATTTCAAAGAAATAAGCGTTTTTCCAATGAAGTTATCTAAAGAAAAGAATGAAAGCATTACTATTTATGTAAACTTTAGTTTTAGGAACCAAAATTCTTAAATTAGTGCCGTATACAGAGAGAAACTTAATAAATTATCAGGTATTTTAAAACGAAGACAATCTGTTCAAGTGGAATTTCAAATTGGCTTGTCAGATATATTTTTCAAAAATGTTTCAGCTGTAACAAATAATAATACGATTCATATTTATTTTTTCACATATTGTTTGTTTTGTCAAAGAGCCTATAGAGAGAAAATTTAAAAAAAAAATATCACAGAGAAATAAAATATTAAAAAAAAAAATTCAAATCGGTACACATTGACATGTTTTTTTACTGGTATTTACAGATTCTAAAGTCATTTTTTATTTTTCTTAGGAGTAATGAGGTATTTGTCTATTGATTTGTGTGTTTTCTATATACTTATATCCATTTAATAATTTAATAGGAATTTTCAAAGTTTGCCCTCATTACGGCTCGCGTAGAGTTGTTTTGATCATTTGTATTGAAAATTTAAAAATGGAACGTGATGCGCGTCTACACCCTTAAAAACACAAACATACATTATTATTTTTTCATCTCATTATTTGGGTTGGGGGTAACTGAAAATTAATTTCATTATTTACTTACTTCAATAAATACTGTTTATTTAGTAACCTGACACATATTTACGTACAAATAAATTTAATAAGTAGATTTTTCACATACTTGCTCGTAAAGTGAGACCTAATACATCGCTTTTAGGGCTATATACATATAACTAGTGGCTCCGTCAGCTGTAGACCTCGCGTTAATAAGTAGCTCAAATTGTATGTTTATTAAAAACAAATAACACAGAATAGTTCAAAAACTAGTTATCCTGGTTTCATTCATATGTCATGGTCACCCTTAAGAGCGATTTGTTAAGGAATATCGAAAAGTATTTTTTTCCAAATACCGAACATACACAATGTTGATCTGTACATTATGTATTGAGTGAACATTTATACTAAATGTTAGTGTCTTTGGTTTTTGTTTACTATGTGATCTCAGGAGGTACAGTCAATCATGTATTATGCAAAACGTCAGGATTGAGGAGCCAAATAAAATGCGTTTATTTACTAAATTTACTCTGTTTTACTACTTTGTCCATATGCTACAAATTTGAACAGACTTACTACTGAATGTTTTTTGGAGAGGAATATAAATTAACTAATTACTTTCATGAAAATTCACACTTTTATGTATAGATTGAGGAGCCACATTAAAAATATTGTATATTCTTGAATATCAACGGTACTGGACTCAGATATTTAGTAGGCGCTATACACAATTGCTACTAAATGATACAATATTTTTCAAAAATATTCATTCAATATTTTCCATGTTTCATGTGGCTCCTCAATTCAGATGTTTAGATTGAGGAGCCACTTTTACATTAATACAATTTTGGGTATATTTGACTACAAATTTCAGGATTTGGGCTACAAAATTATTTAATTTCCTACTAAATAAGGGGTTAAATTTCCTTTTAAAATCTGAAGTGGCTCCTCAATCCATATGGACATCATAGTACACGTAAGTATACACCCGTACACATTTATAAGTATGCCTACCTGACGGTTAAGATACGCTTTGTTGATAACAATGTTGTTAGACTCCTAAAATCATTCAGGTAAAAAAATGATTAAGAAAATGCTCGCAAATATGTATGCTACAGAGTTCTCCGTTCCTTTCAGCTTCGTTCCTGCAACCCACCAACAAGCTGGTGGAAGCGCTGAAGCGGCGCCAGAAAGAGCCGTCGCCGTGGAGCGGGCTGCAGGCGACGCACGCCACCTTCGCCGAGCACGCCGGGAACGTGCTCAAGGAATGCAAACATAAGATCTTTGCAAGAAAAGTTGTAGATGTAAGCTCTTGCTATTCAATTATGATCTAGTAATAAGTCCCTCACTCGTGAGGTACCTCTCGAGTTCCTTGTCGCGACAAAATGAGGGAGTACTCGTATAACTTTGAATCACCTAATTTAGCTCCTCACATTTTCGAGGCTTCGAGCACGAGGCGCGACCACAGATTACACATAACGCTATATGATCTATCAATTGACATAGAAAAGATAAAAATACGTGTCTCTTGTTTTCATCAATAATTTCTAAATAATAAATTTGAACAACAATTTTGAAATGTTGTCAATTCAAAAGTAGCGCGGTTTGTACCGCGCAAAAGCATGGGATTAGTAGCTAAAATTGAAAGTTATTAGCTTTTGTAACCTAATAATCGCAACAGTACTTTTTTAGTACTAAATCTGCCTAATTACTACAGTTTTTGGTTTGATATTGTTTATTGTCGACGTATATAAAAATCAAATTAAGTACTAGATTTACCTAATTGACCATGCATTATTTATTACCTTTCAGGAGTACAGAAAAATTAACCTTTTGGATGCCAAGACTCTACCAGTTGAAAATTATTAATACAATTACTTGTCATTTATGTTTTGGAAAATAAAACTACAATATTCGACAATCATTATACTATATTTTTGTAAACTACATTAATATATACAAAACTTTCACTATACCTTAAAATATCCTTCTCGTTTACAATTTGTTGCGGTCCACTTTAAATTCTACTATAATATCAATAGGACTGATTTTTGATTAAACATTGGAAAGTAGTAAACACTGTAATGCCTACATATTAAATAACAAAATAAATAGTTACGTGATCACAAAGTACAATCAGCAATGAAAGTCGCTTAACCCTTTGGTACTTTGTCTTAGTGACTATTTTGACAGGTGTCTCACGGTTTGAAACATTAGTGAAAAGAGTTACTATGACAAAGTATTCAAGTGTTGAACAACTTTCGTTTCTGACCGTACCATACAGTAAAATCTCATCAATTACTGTACATAGTGCATTTCTGTAGTATTTCTTTCGTAAAAATGATTGCAGAAAGGCATAATTATATTATTTTTATATTTACCTAAAATTAACTACTCCCGTCTAAGTGTCTCTTAATACTTGATAATGGAATCTAGTACTTAAATTATGTATCGTGGATATTTATTTGAATTATAAAAAAACTGTATCAAAAAACACTTAACCGACAGTAATTGGAGATAGTACTTAAAACTAGCCGTATGAAGTTTATTACACAAGCTCATAGTTAAAAAAAATATGCAAAAATCAAATGCAGCACGGCTCAGCACACGGCTTAGTCAAATTTTAAATAACAAAATTAAAACTCAAAAAACGTCAATTGAGTTAAAACCTATATATAATTCCTAAGTACAAAATGATTTTCTAAAAAGTAATATTCACATTTTTGTTTTATTCAACCTTCTTACAAGGAAATAAGGTAATAAAATCACAATTTTTGAATTTACATTAAATTCCCATGTTCAAACTAATAAAACGACTGTGTTTACGAATATACGTCGCGCGCTTTCAATACAATATTACTCGATGACCCTATAAAAATAAATATCATTTTGAAATCACTTTTTATATAAAATCTAATGAGCTTAGTGTAAAAACCGTAGATTAATAATAAACGAAGAGTAAGTTTATACATGGTTCAACCAAAAATTTGGCTTAGCAATATTACTCCTTACGTTTGACGTCTCAAAGCGTCTTATTCCTAAGAGCGGATTCGACCAAACACGAAGTTACACCAGTAGAACTATTATCAGAATAAATTTACTCCTTGAAATTACTCGATAATTTAGTTTACGTTTTTTCAGCTTACTTGAAGAGTTCATTATACTCGGTATTGTTATCCTTTGGTTCAACTGTGAATGATGAACGGATGTACAACCGACAAAAAAATAATATGACATTCTTTCTTTTAGCTTGACTTTGAATACCGCAACAACTAAATTTTGTCGGATAATAGAGTGAAATGCCAAAATAAATATCAAGTGTTGACTGTTGACACCTTACAAGGTATTTTATTTTGACAAGTGACACTAGTTAATTAATCTCAGTTTAAGCTTCTACTCCGCCAAAATCTATCGTATAAATATTTACTCGCGTAAAGTCACCTTATTCTTAGACTAGTGATTAGTAAAAATGCAAAATCTGCAATTTACAATATGTTGGTACGGGGCTAGCTAGATCCTGGCTCTTGGGGCTTCATGGAGGAGTTAGTCTGGCCCTTATGCTAAAAAGTTTGGAGACCCATGCTCTAGACTAGAGAAGACTTACTCCAGTTTGGTCGAATCAAACTTTTTGGTTAAACTAGGTGTAAACTTAATCTTCGTTTATTAATAAGGAGGGTAGAAGTTTAGTAAGGGGAGTTCTTCTGCTTGAGAACTGCCTGCACGCATTTGGCCATCGTGGGCGAGGCGCGGCTGATGGCGTCCGTCATGAAGAAGTCTTCCAGCTGCTTCAACTGCACGTCTAGTTTGCCTGACACCGGTTTCTGCAGACTCTGAAAATAGATAAGGTTCAAATTTCAATAACTGGATAACAATAACATATTCATTGAGCACACACTCACTAGGTTCCTTATAACAGAGGAACGGTCGGTGGTTGTGTTTGAAAAAAATAAGAACGTTGAGTTCTTAAGTTGATAGATATAGGATAGGCGGTGACAATCCGCACATTGAGGTTTAAAAATACGGGCATAATAACTCAGCAATTAACTTATCATTCAAATTAGAGTATTAAATCATGTGTCGTAAAATATATTTTTAATAACATATAAGTTTAAAAGAAGTATGACCAGTGACCGCTGACAAAAACTATTTACTAAATAGGACAAGTATAAATAGATTTATTTGAAACGTCATTTTTTACATTTACCCATTATGAGGAAATAACTTGTAATCCTTACTAATATTATAAATGCGAAAGTCCGTTTGTTTGTTAGTTTGTTTGTTACGCCTTCACGTCTCAACTACTAAACCGATCATCATGAAATTTTGCATACACGTTGTCAGGGGTACAGAGAAGGACATAGGGTACCTTTTATCCCGAAAAAAAGTATAGTTCCCGAGGGATAGCAAAAAACCTTTCCACGCAGACGAAGTCGCGGGCAGCCGCTAGTATTAGAATAATTATTATTTAAGAGAAGACAATCCTAACGTCGCTGTCGTCAGAAGAGATAAGAGCTAAGCGCTAAAGAGAGACGTAACTTCTAGGTGAATATAACTGTAGGGAAGGGAGCGCTGTGCAATCTAAATTGCATTTATTATGTCGGAACAAGAGTCGCTATTTATTTTTTGCGGAGTGCATCTTCTGTCCTTGTACTATTTTCTATTCTATGCTATTACAGAAAAGTCAAAGTTGGCTTACAAGGATTCCAATATTTCCAATCCAAAATCTTGGGCTTAGATTTTCAAAAATAAGAACTTAATCGGCTAGATACCTGTGCGAGCGCCCTGGCTTGCGCGAAGTAGTTATTCGGTTGCACGTCCCCGTAGGCGACGAGCGCGGGGCTCACTTGGCTGAGGCGGTCGCGGACCTCGTCCAGCGTGTCGTACGGCAGCGGCTCACCCGCCACCTCCGATAGGGCTCTGCGCAGCCAAATAAACGGTGTTATACTAGGTACAAGCATAAGAATAAATAAAACTGACTAGAACGGACTCTTCTTTGTCCGAGTCCCAAATGCCGCCATTTATATAACTACTTCCCCCTTCACGTCGCTACGCCCCGCTGTCGTCCAAGCGTGTTGCCAGTGTTGCTTACTGTTAAATATTGCTTACGTTTAAAGATAATATCGCTAAAATATGAGTTTTTCTTTAGTCTAAAATCATTATTTTAGTCTAGTTAGTAGATACAAAAATAAAATATTCATTTTTTATGTATTATACTTTAAAGCGGTTGTATGAACAAACACACCACAATAACTTGTCGCCATTGTTATTTGTTTCCAAGATCGTACGGAACGCACAAACAGGCAAACGCGCGTGCGGCGACGCCGACCGTAACAGCTCGACTGAGTTTCCCGTTTAACGTGTAGGCTAATATCGTGACTTTGAGCCCGTTAGGAGCGGGAGCGTCCGTTCTAGTCACTTTTATTTATTTTTATGGTACAAGGCAAACATCTTAACACTTTTTCGACGAAGTGGAGATAAGTTCGCGCATGTGCACATGCGAGCGACTAATAGCGCGCGCCCTTCTCCCACCGCCTCCGTGCCTCACCGCTACGCATACCCAAAATACGCGTTCTGCGCAATCCCCACCCGATTCCAAGATGTTCGCCTCGTAATATAGTTGTGTATACACAAGCATGAGAAACACAGTTTACACTTTTATTTTTGCCAATCGATTCAAACTATCAGATATATTCTTTAGCGAGGTTTTAGCGACCATCTGTTATAGTAAACGAAAAAATAATGAATCAACTGGCTTAAGATATATAATTTAATACTATCTTCGAACTTATTCTTTTTGAAGTAAGGATGATTCCAATTATATACTTTATCACTGTACAATGCATTTAGAATCCAATTCGGTGTAGCATAACCTCGAACTTTCATTTTAACTTTCTAGAAAAGTTCAGAATTCTAGGATTGAATCGGAAGCTAGATTTATTTTATTTTATTTATTTATACCAAAAAAGTTTATACAGTAACAATCTTTAAAATACGTTTGCAATATTTGTCCTTTGCATTATAATTGCAGGTATACACAACATTGAACTTTTATAACGTGCAACATATAAAAAGTTAATAATGCCGATACCTGATAATCTTCCAGTCCTCGCGCGCGAGTCCGGGCGGCGTGACCGCGACGAGCGTCTGCTGCGCGCGGCCCTCGGCGTTCACGTACGTGGCGCGTTTCTCGGTGTACGCCGCGCCTGGCAGCACTATGTCCGCAATGCTGGCGCCCGCGTCGCCGTGATGTCCTACGGCAAATAAGGGCCTTTACTCATTTGTCGCCGCAGCCAGGTCAGGCGCACTCTGCGCATTAGGTATGAAACTACTTCATACGTCAAAAAAGAGAATAACTACGCGATAAAAAGAGAGGCAACCATGTCCATCAGCCATTTTTAATGTCCCCACTGCTGGGACACAGGCCTTCCTTATGGGTGGATAAGGAGGACGGGCCATAACCCACCACACGGGCCCGGATTGGTGGGTGTTAACGACTGCAAATGCAACCGGGACCGACGGCTTAACGTACATTCCGAAGCACGGCGGAGCTCGAGATAATAAATTTTTGGTCACCCATCCCATGACCGACCCTTGCGAAAGTTGCTTAACCTCCGCAATCGCTGACCAGGCGCTAAACTATTGCACCACCGACCTCCGTAGGTGAATGTAATTGTAGGGAAGGGAGAACTGTGCGACCCGAATTTCACTTTATTGTGTCTGAGCAAGAGTCGGTATTTATTTAAATGATTTTGCGGAGTGCACCTTCTGTACTTGTACTATTATGTATTCTGTGCCGCAGCATCGGTACGACATCAGCATGCTCGGTATACACGGTACCGAAAACATACCGAAAGTTTACTGGACGCCTATATTTCAAAAAAGCATTCGTTACTCATTTGTTAGCGTAACATCAGCTCGCCGCGCGGTACAGATTCGATACAGAATCTATACCGCGCCGACAAATGATTAAGGGCGTAAAAGTCATGTCATAAAACAAATGCAGAACGATTCTGTAACGCAACAAATCGGCGAGAATTTGGAATTCGTGGTTGACTATCGCAATTTCATTGAGTAAATAACTTTTTGCTCCTTCATTGGTTGCTAGGGTCGCTAGTTTCTATGACGTATTTGTGACAGAAACTAGACTTGTGACTGGGTTGTGATCGCAGAAAATACGAAATTAGTGACGCGATCATTTTATGACTGGTTGAGAGTTGCACTTTTTATAAAATGAATATTTTTTTTTATATAGTGTGTCTAGAAATCGAAGGACCAATCTGCTATGAGGCTCACCCTGGTAGATGACGACGGTGCCCTTGGGCAGGGCTTCCCTGGTGACGGCGCCCCCGTCGGCGCCCAGCAAGTACACTACTTGTGGGGCTCCCGCTAGCGCTTCGCTCACGCCCGGCCTGTAGCCGATGTCGAGTGCTGCCACTTGGGAAGCCGTGCGTTGGAGCACATTCAATACCTAATATCAAATTCAAAATAAACTGTGACGCCTGTAGCACACCTCGGTCCGCATAGGTTCTGCCGTGAGTTCGACAAGCGAAACAAATGCGAACAGCCTGTGGCCGTACCGGCTAACGCTCCGAGCCTCGGCAAGTCTGCCGGGCTTCAAATTAAAACAGAGCCCCAATCAGGCCAAAATGGCGAACCCCAATTCATGATGTCACACGAACATCAATATCTTTATCTTCCAAATAACTTCGGTAATCCTACTAATATTATAAATGTGAAAGTTTGTGGGTTTGGATGTTTAGATGTTTGGATGTTTGTTCCTCACTCACGCAAAAACTGCTGAACGGATTTGCTTGAAATTTGGCACACAGATAGTAGAAAGCCTAGATTAAAACATAGGATACTTTTTATCCTGATATTCCCACGGGAACGGTAACCACGCGGGTGAAACCGCGGGCGGCCGCTAGTAGTACAATACGAAATTCCTTACTTCGGTTTATCTGTTTTAAGTTAAAGCCCAGCAGACCCGCCGAAGTTCGAAAAGTTAGCCGGTACGGCCCCTGTTCTAATGCATAGATTTTTCACGCGCGATTCCGCCCGTTCGGCTCCGATCGTTGACACACGCTAAAGTAATGACGCGAAACCGCTACGTAGATGTGATCCTTATATATCGTCGTCGATAAAAGACAACTCATAGCGGAACTATGACGGAATTACCGCGGTGCCGCTGGTATAGTTTCGCAGCGGAGGTGTGCTACAAGCGTGAAGGTGAAAAATATTATTTCGAATTTATAATGATAATAAAATCACTTTTATAAGTTATAAACCTATCGATAAAATAAGTGATTTTAGACTTGATTGTAATTAAAAATCATTCGACCTATTTCGATCAATTTATTTCAGCAATATTAGTTAGACTAGACACTAGATACTTTCAATTCGCAAACTACAATATAAGTTAGCAAAAGTATTTCAAAAAGTCCAGCTAACATCAATTTTTTCTTAGACTATTTATAATACTTATGGATCGATGATACACTATCTCCACACTTATTTGTACAGATGCTGGATTTCCATAAAAATAAAATAAAATAAAGAATCTTGCCTTCCATTCCTTATCCTCTAGCTTGTCTTGGAGCCTTAGAGCCAGTTCTTGTGTATAGGCGAGTATTGCTGGGCCCTCGGAGGTCTTGAGTTAGTCCGCTCCGAGGATCACCACGGGCCTATTCGCGCTCTCCAGCCGTTTCAGGACCTCGTTTGAAAATGAGCCCGTGGCCAAGTCTTTTACCAAGGTGGCGGAATAACCTACGTGCTGTTATTAAAAAAAACTTTGATTTTACCTTCCATTCTTTATCCTCTAACTTGTCTTGGAGCCTTAGAGCCAGTTCCTGTGTATAGGCGAGTAGGGCGGGACCCTCGGGGGTCTTGAGCTGGTCTGCGCCGAGGATCACCACGGGCCTCTTGGCGCTCTCCAGCCGTTTCAGGACCTCGTTGGAAGATGAGCCGGTAGCCAAGTCTTTAACCAAGGTGGCGGAGTCGCCTACGTGCTGTTATAAAAAAATAATTTGATGTTGTATACGGCTCCAAGGACCAATTCAAACTTATTCTTGTATTCGGATTCAAACTCTTTTTAGAGTTCCGTACCTCAAACGTTTTCCGTTTGAGGTACCAAACTTTAAAAAGAGTTTGAAAACGGAACCCTTATAAGACCACTTTGTTGACCGTCTGTCTGTCTGTCAAAAACCTTTATCTTAACCGGGAACGCGTGAAGGTATCGAATTGAAATTAAAACCATATATTCAGGTCTAGTCCCTTAAAGTTGTGAAAAAATCAAACTTCTAAGTTAACGTAAAAAAAGATACGGCCGGTTATGCTGCAAAAAATAATATATATGCGAAATGTATCTAAATATACATTTCGACACTCGAGGGAGTCACAATTTATAGGGTACTTTCTGTTGACGTGTTATTCTACAAATGCAGGGGGAAAAAATAGAAACTGTAAATACATACATTAGTAATAAAATAACAAAAAATATAGTCTTTGTATAAATTACATAATCAATCAATAAATACAAAATTGTACGGAACCCTTATTGGGCGAGTCCAACTCGCACTACTTGGACTACGGACTATGAGTGCTAAGTAACGCTTGAAAATATAATTCTAACAGAAACATTTAATTTAAAAATCATTCGATTTATTCGGATGTATACTAAGTTGAGAGCTAATAACTTCTAATTTTTTTAATCATTAATAATATGATTTATAGTTTATACTAACGGTATATTCGTATGTGAGGTCAACTTGCGGCCCAATGAGTGCGACGTCAGTCTCCTTGTGTATGAACGCCTTGCGGATGCGCGCGTTCAGCAGCGGCGCCTCGAAACGCACGTTCGTGCCGATTAATAGCACGAAGTCCGCCTCTTCCACATCTGACCACAAAAATAAAAATAATAATATAGTTTTACGATAATGTTTAGACGCAGACGGTGGGCAGAACTATAGATAACATAAATTACTAAACTCTTTGCCACTGACCCCACAGCTAAGTGTCATTCCACCCACAGTTCGATTAGAATATAATCTAAAAGCCTTTTAGATTCATTTTTAGCCTAAGGGCCAGACTAATTTCTCCACGATGTCCCAAGGGGACCTCGCTAGATCATCATACCTAGAGAATGCAATCTCGATAGCAAGATCGCGAGATCTCGTCCATATTTACCGAGATTAATCTCGGCCAAAAATCGGACGAGATCTCGCGAGATAAACGAGATTGGACAGAAACATAAATAAATGTATTTTCGATGAAGGAAGAAGCATTTCATTGCAAGAAGACCTGCTTTTTGCGAAGTTATTTCCAAAATTTTGACATGTTTTTTTTTATTAAATAACTTAAGACGAAGTATAATAGATGATCAAACGAACTTCAGAGTGAAGTTCGATCATTATTATATGAGTACGCTTCATTCGAAGATATAAAGACACAAACGTAGTACTTTTAGCCTACAAGGCAACTTCGCACATGTTAAAAGAAAAATAATCCATCGATTTTTAAACAAAAATACTCTCATCCTACTTCCGGTCGGCGCGCGAGTCCCGCGTCGGCCATGCCATATACGTCATTCTTTAGAGATTTGACAAAACTTTCTACTGGGTTGGGTTTGGGTGGGACTTTATATCTTCGAATGAAGCGTACTCATATAATAATGATCGAACTTCACTCTGAAGTTCGTTTGATCATCTATTATATTTCGACGCTTCATTCTTCAGATATAAAGACACAAACGTAGATGTTAAGAGAGCAGAAAGTTTTGTTTAATTATAACGTAATAAAATGAATAACAACTTGAATGATGATTCAATTTTTTATTTATTTATAATAAGAATTAACAGAGAACATAATAATTGTAATTTTTCTAAACTTTTTAATTCATAATAATGACATTATTGTCTAAGGTTCTGCAGACCTAATGCAGACGGCTCTTGCAAAATTTCCTTCGTTCTCATTTCGTATAGGACGATTATAGAATTTTGCAAAAGTTTCCGATGTTCTAGACCACCCAGCAGTCTTACGAATTACCTCTAGCGAAATGCCAGCTGCTTTAGCCGCAGACGTGGAGGCGTGTCTAGTGCTATGTGCGCTGAACGTCGCCACGTCCACTCCACTTTCTGCTAAAGTAGCTTTTACCCATCGGCTAATGGACTGCGACGTAGCCACTCTATGCGGTCGTTTAATCGTTAACAAGAGATAGTTAGAATCAGCTGATCTTAAATCACTAGTGACTGCTAGATAGTCTATTAGGGTGGTAACTGGACAAATGTTCTTATTATCATTAAAAAATGGTAAAAATAGAACTGGTTGTTCCCGCCCTGGGGCAGAAGTTTTTATTGTGTCGGATATGACTATTTTCGCCCCACTTTAGCTAAAGTTTATGTTACTAGTTTTTATTACGGATAGCGTTTGAATTCTCTGACTAGTACATAGAGCTAGTAAAATTACTAATTTCTTGGTGATCTTTTCCAAAGGTAAATGTCTATTTGGGTACCAGGCAGCAATGTAATCTAACACAAGTTTCGGGTCCCATGTTCTAATATATTTAGGTATGCAAGGCCTTAGTTTATAGTTGCCTTTAAGGAGACGTTTTATTTTTTCGTCCTCACCTACTTTTTCACCTAAAAGGATGGAAAGTGCTGACCGATGGCTGTTTAGCGATCCGTAAGCACAACCCTTATTATGCTGTTCCGTCAAGAACAATAAAACAGATGGAATCGAAAGATCATAATAATTAAGGTTGTTTGCTTTGCAAAAAGACCACCAAAGTTTAAAGGTAACGTTATACTGAAGTAAGGTATTCCTAGACAGGGAAGCTAACATTAAGTCTAAGGCGTGTTCTGGTGATCCCCTTTTCATAAGTGCCGTCCGGATAGCTTCGCTGCAGCCAGGGTATTCCGTTTGTAAAGCTGAGGACGAGCTCTGTAAGAGAAATTAAGGAGAGCGTCAGACCAGTCTAAATATACAATATCTGAAACAACTAAACTCATAAGAAGAGGAAACCAGGGCTGTGACGGCCAAAAGGGGAACACTAGTATGCCTACGGCTTTATCTTTAATGATCTTTTGAAGACATTTCAATATTAATGGGAAAGGTGGGAACGCATAAAAATACCACGGCTCCCAGTTGAGAGTAAAGGCATCGACATAGAGCGCATCGGGGTCTTGTTTCCACGATACGTATATAGTACACTTGGCATTGGTGCGTGAAGCGAAAAGATCTATTTCAGGTGTGCCCAGAGATTGAACGATCATCTGGTAAGCGGTTTCGGACAATACCCATTCTATATCTGGGTTAGACTTACGAGATTCCTCGTCAGCTTCTTTGTTTTCCTTTGTATTGATGTAAGAGGCAACAATCCATATCTTACGGTTCTCGCACCATTGCCAAATGGTTCTAGCCAATGTGTTAAGGTGGGGGAATTGAATTCCCCCATTCTATTAATGTAACTGATCGCCGTAGTGTTGTCTACACGCAGCAAAATTGTACTTTGTGTAAAATTCTTTGCAAAGCATTTTAAAGCTAAGAAAATGGCTAATAACTCAAGATAGTTAATATGCTGCTTTTGCTCTTGGGTCGTCCATGACCCGTTTACGCGGTTATTATTGCAGAATGCACCCCAACCTGTTCTGGAAGCATCTGTATAGATCACTAGATCATATTTTAAATTATCAATAGAATTATAAATTGAATTAATATTATGAGACCACCAATCGAGATCTTGTAATATTTCATTTGATGGCTTGAAGATGGCATCGTAGTTACCATGCTTATGGAGCTCGATGAACTTATTTCTCTCTAACAACTTTGTGTACAACCAGCCGTAACGAGCCGCTGGGCAAGCTGCTATCAATGTTCCTATCAAATGAGCAAAATCTCGAATGGAACATACTTTTAATGATTGAAATCTATGTACTAGAAATGCTATATGGCTACGTTTATCCTGGGGTAGGGAAATAGTCATATCAACCGAGTTATACAAGAAGCCCAAAAAGCGACATGTCTGCTTAGGTTCTAAAGCACTTTTGTCAAAATTTACAATAAATCCCAAACATTTAAGTAAACGGAGTGTTTCAGTAACATTATTTAAACAATCTTGATAGTTTTTACCGATGCATAATATATCGTCTAGATACATAACTGAAATGTGTCCTTGTGATCTCAAGAAAGAGGCGACTTCTTTCATTAATTTAGTAAACGTGCGAGGTGCTACAGAAAGACCATACGGCATCGCTGTGAATTCGTAAGTAACAATTATGTCATTTTCATCAAGAAAATTAAATCTTAGATATTTCCTGTCGGATTCTGACATGGGCACCAATAAGTAAGCCTCTTTTAAGTCTACTGTTGCCATAAAGCCATCTCTGGGTAAGAGCCTAGCGGCCGTTCTGTAGTCCTCCATTTTGAAATGGGCCGTAGATACAAACTTATTTAAAGGTTTAAGATTCAATATAAATCTTTTACCACCGTTAGGCTTCGGCGCTAAGAAAATTTTGGAAACAAATTGGTCATCACATGGATCACATTTAGATATAGCACCTAAACTCAGTAAATTATCTATTGCAACACCTAGTTCCTTTCTTTCCGACGGTGAAAACCTAATCGTCGGGGCTCGAGCCTGCCTAACAGGCTCGCTAAAAGGTATGTTGACACCTTCTCTGATCCATTTTAATATGACAGGATTATTAGAAATATTAAGCCAACATTCATAAAAGTAAATTAATCTGCCTGCATGAGGTACCTGCGTGTTCACTGACGCGCTGGAGCACGCTGCTTGGCAGAGCCCGAAGCCTTCGCGTGTATCGGCGCCGTGGTCGCCGAGGGAGCAGCTTTGCGTGCGTTGCTCGCTGCTGCTGGAAGCCTGGATATTCCGCCTCTCCCCCCCCTGTTCCACGGCTGCTGGTAACGAGGAGAGGCCGTCCAGTTTCCCTGGTACCGAGGTCGAGTTGTTGTCGTGGTGTATGACGATGTCGGAGCCTTAGCGGTCGCAGCACTCTTCTTAATCTGTAGGCCCTGCTTCTCTATAGTCTTTGTAGCTTTTATCTTCTCGGACAACTTGTTGCCGAAGAGCGTGTCGTCTCTTTCGACATTCTGCACGACGGACATAAATGTCTTGTCTAGGCTGGGTACTATTAGCTTTATTCGTGACTGCGTCTCAACAAAGTGAAGGTCACTTAGTATACGGCATCCGTCCGACAGTTTCTTTATGGCTTGCACTCTGTTTTGCTTGTCATCGCCGCCGGTGAGCAGTACTGACATGCCCACGTTGATGGCTGTGATGCCGAGGCCCAACTGTAGTTGAATTGTCTCTAGTTTCTTATCACGCCCTCTTGTCATATCTGTCATTGCCGCGGAGATCTCTGGGTTTAATGAAGGCGCTTTCAGCAACCTGCAGTTGTCTGGAATAGCATATTCCTTTAGCAGCGGCTCTTTTATCTCCTTTTGGAGTCCACGCCGTAGGATGGGTAGCCATCTTTGAGCCAAATCTTGGTGTATCTTATCGCCATAGATCGGTGTTTTATCTACTTTGTCACCAAGAGCTGACAGATAATCGGCATCCAACTCTGGAACTGCCTCTTCAGTGGGTGTAGCGACGGGGCCTGTAGCCGGCGTTTCGGGGTTTTGTAACTCAGCTGTCGTGCCCGGCGAGTCTTCGGCCTCCGGAACCTCGGCTTGTTTTTCCACCGACGTGTCGTCAGTTGTTGCATCGATTTTGTCTTCCTGCTCGTCATGATCTAGAAAGACCAAAATCTAAAATTAATATGTATATTTTTTTTTTTTTTTTTTACTCATTTTACAAATGACGTCATAGTTTTGTGCACTTAAATTGACTAGCTGATATATTTAAATAAATCTTTGTGCTGACTCACGGCCAACCCCCTGATAGTTTTATGCATTCGTGTTAACTCGCGGAAAACACCCAGATAATTTTATGCCTTCGTGTTAACTCACGGTCAACCCCCGGGCAACAAAATTCCTTTGTATTGACTCACGGTCAATCCCCAGGACAAGTTTTAGAATCACATTTATTTCTCACTTCCATAATAAAAAAAAAATCACCTACCTGAATCGTTTTCAGATTGCGAGGAATCGGAAAAAAGCACGACGCGACGAAGTCGACGTTCATTTCTTTGCTTCTGTTCTTGTAATCGCTTGATTTTCGCTTGGAAATATTCAATTTTCTCACTTGAACTTCTTTTCGGCATTTTTAACGATGTGGTTTCACACAAAATGGCGGTACACTTGACGTGAATCACCGTGTGACATGTGCTCAGTGCCTCGCACGGAAAAAGAATGACGTATATGGCATGGCCGACGCGGGACTCGCGCGCCGACCGGAAGTAGGATGAGAGTATTTTTGTTTAAAAATCGATGGATTATTTTTCTTTTAACATGTGCGAAGTTGCCTTGTAGGCTAAAAGTACTACGTTTGTGTCTTTATATCTGAAGAATGAAGCGTCGAAATATAATAATTATTTAATTAATGAAAACTAGTAGGAATAAATGATTATTAAATATTACATCAAACTTGTTACTTCCCTATCAAAAATCCATAATAATGATTGTGTGAACCATTATTGTGGATTTTTGATAGGGAAGTAACAATATTAATTTATAAAAAAAAGAAAAACAATTTCACCAATCTCGCGAGATCTCGGTTTCGACATGATGTCGCGAGATTGCACACCTAATCATACCAAATACTGTAAATTACAGTATGTTGATACGATCCGGACGATTACAGGTTGTTGGCACTCGCGGGGCGGAGCTTTGGAGATCTCTGCTGTATATATTCCATCACATGACTTAAGTTAAGATTAATTTTGCTTATGTTTCAGTTCCAAAATATGTAATTGTTTCATGGATAACTTGTAGACCCAGAACAGCACAGCACATTATACCTACTACAGTTTAATCATTAATTCACAGTCAGTCAGACACAGTCTAATCAACACTGGAGTAATCTGACGTTTACGGTTGTATGTAACCATGAACGTTTGAAGCTAATTTAAAAAAATGTTCCAGTTGTAACCATGAACGCTACGCTACTGACTTTGTGTGAGTGAACTGAATCACAAAACGAAAAGCAGCACTAAATAAAATACAATAAATAAGGCAACATTATTTTACAATGTGACATTAGAATCTGTCAGTTTACTCCAGTGAATTAATAATTAGACTTTAGCGCGGTTTTATTACGCTAGTATCCATCAGTGTTTTATATCTATAGTATACAGGGTAATTTTGCGACCCCTTTACAAAATCAAATATAAGGTTAAGGAAGTAATCAAAAGAAATTAGGTGAGATAATAATGAATAATTTCTTTTTAAATTCACAGTTTTCAGCCACTATTTATATCCTAAAAATCTAGGCGCGCCCGCTCACCCTCGCGCGCGGGACGCGAGCGGGGGAAGGCGGGTGGCGGTAGGGGGGCTCGCGTCCAATTTCCCGAACAATTTCGATTTGTGTAGGGGAAAGTTTAGAGAAAAATTATGTTTTTTGAAGTGAAAACTTCTTTAGCGGCGTTGTACGCTTTTTGTAATGGGGAAAAACTGCTAAACTCGCGTCAGTAAGAATCACGTGGCTGATCGAAAATGCGTAAGACGGATGTGACGGATGGAGAGTAGACAGCTGGCGGCGGAAGTATCTCCCTATCTTTCTACGGGGCGCGTTGAAAATGGCGGCACGTCATTTTAAGACGTAAACACTTGTGTCACCAGCAACGCGCTAATTTTGAAAATGGAACTAATTGCAGCGATCAATTCGATGAAATCATAGACTTATTTATAATCAGTAACTATAAGTTTAAATCGTAGAATGCGTGCATGTAGAAATTAAAAAGGCCACTGGCGCAATATCTTTAGAATTTTTCTCTAATTACAAACTGATTGAATTGTGTGACTGTGTAGTAATAGGAAAGAAATAATTTTAATCCTTTGCCGCTAATTTCAAAAATATTAAAAATGCACAATGTTAATATTCAAGTTTTCACTTTTGCCGGCACTCCCGGAGTGCCAACCGATTTATTTTACTTCATAAATTGATTATACTGCTGTTATAGAATGACCTGACAAAATTTGAAAAAAAGGTTCAAAAATTACCCTGTACACGTAAATCTCACATGTGAATAATATGGAATTTACCACCTCCAGTATTCAGTAACCAGCTTTCCGACACTCACTAGCGATTTTAGTGTTGAGTAGGTAGGATGAGCGCAGGTCGGTGCCGGAGCCCCCGCTGGGGAAGTACTGCTCGGTGCAGGTGTTCTCGGAGCCCAGCCGGTTGGCCAGGTCCTTCAGCGACACGAGCGCCTCCGCGTCCGCCAAGTCACCAGCTACCACCAACAACTGGAACACACCAAAAGGCGCGTTCAAAACCCACGCTCCGAGCACAGAATAGATATAAACTGCTATCTACGAGTCTTGTGAGAAGCTCTTTGGAGTCTAGTTCGTGTATCTGGAATCCTCATACGGCCAAATACAGACTTATGTTGGAAAAGGTACAAAAGGTTTTTCTACGCTGCTACTATAAGCGGATATATGGTTATTATCCTTTTATGCTGGGGATGAACTCTTTGGAAGTCGGGCGAGCTCGATTGGATATTTCAACCGCTATAGCGATTTTGCGTGGGAGTATGGACACTCGCCTGAATGCGTGGAACAATTGTTTCGGCTATATGTGCCTGAGAATTATTTACGCATTCGCTCTAGTCGTAGGCATCGACTGTTTGCGCGTCCACCATGTCGCACGGTGGCGCGTAGGCAGTCGCCGCTGTGTCGCATGCATGAGGCACTCAACGCGCTGCTGGTTACCTACCGTGACTTTGATGTATTTGTAGACAATCCGAAATCTCTTGTTAACTTGAGTTATGTTTGTAGTACCTAGGGTTGCCAACCCTACTATATAATATAGTATCCTACTATATTGAGGACCCGCCTACTATATTTTTTGAAAAAATATATAGTAGGCAAAACTACTATATTTTTTCAAGTGAAAAAATTAAACAAAAGCAATAAAAAAATATTACTTATATGCACATAAGTAATTGTATTAGTAATATTTTTGTGATTAAACACTTGTCTTTATGGTTGTTGAATAAATTATGAAAATGTTAGGACTTAAGTATGAAAAATGCACTAGGTACTTAAAAATCCTCCATACAAAACGGCAACCTACTATATTTTTTTGGACTTTTTCGCCATCTACTATATTTTTACACTAAAAATCTTGAAACTACTATATTTGACGCAAAAAAAGTTGGCAACCCTAGTAGTACCTACCACATAATTATGTAATTGGGTCTATATGGGTATATATATAAATATAAATAATAAATAATAAGTACTACCGTAGGTAACTCTCCGCCCCGCCCCGCAATCAATGACCTCACCGCGCCCCGCGAGTTCGTGGGCCAGTTCGTATGCTCATTCAATATTTTATCAAAACTGAGGTGGCAGCACTGGTATAGTACAGATTATGGTTTTGGGAAATCCCCTTGAGATATTATGGTTGGTCATTAATGAAAGAAAGAGAAAGTTAATAGTGATCCTACTAATATTATAAATGTGAAAGTTTGTGGGTTTGGATGTTTGGATGTTTGTTCCTCAATCACGCAAAAACTACTGAACGGATTTGGTTGAAATTTTGCACACAGATAGTAGATAGCCTAGATTAAAACATAGGATACTTTTTATCCCGATATTCCAACGGGAACGGGAACCACGCGGGTGAAATCGCGGGCGGCCGCTAGTATTTACTATTAGTGAAATTCGGTATTGTATACAATACCTAAAACGTTCAGGGGCCTTACTGTGAGCTCATAAAGCAGGACTTATATTGAACTGCCTTACTTTTTCGTACCATGACCTCGATTTTAGTTCGAGTTTAGTTCATAAGCAGTCATGTTTAAGGCCTGCTTTTGAACTAAACGGCTTAAGGATGGTTTTTTATTTTCTGATGATAAGCCCCCAGGTAATATATGAAATATTACTCATTTTATACTTTACCTAGGTCTTCTATACAATACCGGATGCCGACAATCTATGTGAAAAACCAGAACAGGCAAAGTTGTATGTACAAAAACATCGTTTCTGGTGCTTCAGTCTTTTTTCTTCAAGATTTTTTTCTTTTCATGACAAATCAAAAGTGCTCTAAATTATATCAATCAAAGTTACGTTTATACGGATTTCATACGGATTTTGTTGGAATCTTCCAATACGGATTTCATACGGAATTTCTCTGGCATCTGGCAACACTGGGCGTGAGGTCCCGCGGCTGTCCTACAGCATGGGCGTCACCAGGCGCTGCAGCTTAAAGGCCGTCGCACGCGAACCGAGACTTGTCTGACAACCACTCCTCATTGATCTCTGGTTGTAGTCCAAAATAAAAATATCCTAAAAGTGCGAACCTTCTCTGGTGGGCAATCGCGCAGCGCGCGCGCAGCGGCGACTATAGCATCCTCCCAGTCGACGGGCGTGAGGTTCCCGCGGCTGTCCTTCAGCATGGGCGTCACCAGGCGCTGCCGCTTGAGCCCGTCGCACGCGAACCGAGACTTGTCTGACAACCACTCCTCGTTGATCTCCTGTACACAAATTATGATTGCTGTTTTCATTCCAAAAATTATGTCTTCTACTTTTATTTACTAAAAATTGGAGTACTAATACTACTTTACTTGCTAATGAGGGCTTTTCAAAGTGACATTTAAAAAATAGTAACTATTTGCCTCACTAGATGGCGTTGATGAAAGAAGAAGTGTCAAAATTGGCTTTTAAAAATAAATTACCTGTACCAAAGAGACAAGTAAGTGCTCGCTGGCTGACATCTTCCCAAAGAGAAACATTTTAGTGTCACTTCTGCCTGCCGACCTGAGTACTCTTCGAAGCTTATTTAAAAAAATCACGTTGACACATACATTTTTATCAACGCCATCTATCGAGTCTACAGTTTTTTGTCATTTTGAAAAGCCCTCATTATCTAGTTATCTGTGTATAATATATTTAAGTATCTACTCTGTAACGTTAGCTGTAAGCCCCCCAAATATTATAAAATAAAATACTTCTCACTTTACTACTGAGCATATACGTCTTTTTAACTGACTTCAAAAAAAAAGAGGAGTTTTCCAAATCGATTCTATATTTTTTATTGTCGTTCATGCATAAATTCGACATTTATGGACCGAATTTGATAACCCTTTTTTATTGAATTTTCTTTCAAGATAGTCCCCTTTTTTTAATCGGTTCAGTAGTTTTTTAGAACCCATACTCAGCCAAATAAAATTTTAAATTTCAAGCAAATAGTTGTTAGTGGCATCTAGTGAAACAAAATGTGAGCACTCAGATTGACAAACAAATTACTGATCATTTGCGTATTACTTATTAGTATTACATATTACTGATTGATTCGTAATTATGCAAAAAGAGCAAAAGGTGCTCTTTTTGCATAATTACGAAATCTGACATAAAACACTATTGCATAATCTTACCTCATTAGTTCTAGGCAGAATACGCAGCACTTCATTGGTGCGTGTCGCAACGACGATGTTACTACCCAGTGGGTCCAAAACATCGACCGAATCAATCTACAAAATTGAAAAAAAAATGAGAAAACATCACACATAGACAAATAGATTAAAATTGATGAAACACTTACTCTCCTGGTTTCCCAGGGTCGAGCGGCAAAACTATAAGGTTTTGATGTAAGGGCACCTACAGGGCATAAATCTATAATGTTGCCTGATAATTCGGAGAGAAACATTTTCTCTACATATGTGCCAACCTGAAAGTTGAAGCATGTTAACAATATGAATTTTCAAAAATTATGATAAGAGATAAAGGGATGTCACTGAAGAGATAGGAAGGATGATTATGAAGCTGATAGGAAGAACTAGTATGATGATGGAGAGATGGAGAAGTGGAAGGGATTGGGTGACTTTGTCACAGGGCACACAGATATTTTAAACAGAATCATTTTAAAATAAAATACATTTTATGTAGTGTTTTTTCCTGATAAAAGGCTATAAATAGAATATGCAATTAACCTGCATTTCAGTTCCTCTACCAGTTGTGCCAAAGTCGTCAATACCAGCAACTTCAGATGCAAAACGAATGCATCTGGTGCAGTGAATGCAGCGGGTCATTATGGTTTTAATAAGAGGTCCAACATCCTTATCTTCTACAGCCCTATAAAGAAACAATACTATTAATAATAAATAACAATCTGTAAGCAAGTTATTATACAAATTTAGTGTAAAGTTGGTCTTTTTGCTATTAGTTTCTGAGTATATTGGAAGTTACATCTTTTTACTCATTACAAACGATTATTATTTATAAGGGGGGACGCCAGCGAAGCCGGACGCGTCAGTCATCTTGATCGGAACCATATCACCAGTTTACCAGTTCACTAGTTTACAAACTAAATTTACCTTTTTCCAGAAAAGTGAATATCTGTGAATCTACTTCTGTCTGAGCCAAAAGCCATGGATTGATCTTGCAAATCACATTCACCACCCTGATCGCAAATGGGGCAATCTAAAGGATGGTTCACCAGCAGAAACTCCATAACACCCTCTCTAGCCTTCCGGGTCAAGTCGGAGTTGGTTTTGATCCTCATCCCTTTCATCACGGGCATGGCACACGCCGCTACAGGTTTCGGGGACTTCTCGACTTCCACCAAGCACATCCTGCAGTTTCCAGCTACTGCCAGTCTTTCATGGTAGCAGAAACGTGGGATTTCTACACCAATTTGAGCAGCTGCCTATAGGTAACATTTGCTTTAATTAACAGACAACCCAATAAACATTTATAAAGTTATGAGTACATAAATGCAGGAATTTGTGTAGTAGATAATCATTAAACATACACTAAAATATATTGCCAGATGTGTTTACACATAAATCATCAGAAGACAATCTATCAAAACAGTTACTTAGTTATATCTATATCTATTATATAATAAAAATGAATCCAAAATGAATCGAGTGGTCAAGCCATCACGCGTGCACGGCTGGACCGATTTTGCTAATTCATTTTTTGTTGTGTTTGTTGTTATTAAAGAATTGTTATGAAAGAAAAAATTAAGAAAATTGCGTGGAAAATTAGAAAATTTAAGAATACTTAACTACCATATAAAATTATTTTGGACATAAAACCTTTTTTAATGTAACCTTATAACTTTAAAAAATTTAATAAGAATAATTATTTTGGACAATATAAACTTTTTTAATGTAACCCTTAGATTATAACCTTATGACGTTTGACATAGAATTCAAAGAATGCGTGCTGCAAATATCATCAAAGAGGATGTAATAAAACAGATGCTTCAGTCAGCGTTATTTTATTGAGGAAATACATGTAAAATAATTAATTTATTATTTCTTACAAAAAGGATCTAAGAAAACTGAGTTTCTTAGTGCTCATCACGGTTAGTTCAGAGCCATCACGCCTAATATTAAATTGGTAAGTTTGGATAGACTAACATACACGTTACTAACATAACAAGTGATATATACTTGGTTATAAAGCTGTTGGGTTATAAAGTAAATGGGAACGGAAACGGGATCGGGACAGAAAAGGGGAAGGGGAACGGGAACGGGACCTATTAATATCTTTGAACCCAACTTTTCATTAATTATACCAATACGAATTCAATATTCATAACTAAGACAGGACAATGTCTGTTGGGTCAGCTAGTTAGTAATAAATTAGCTTATAATTTTCAGGGGTTTTAATGAGACACCCAATAAAACATTTATGAGTATTTATAAGTGTTTGTAAACTGTTAACACCAGTTCTTTGTTTGCAAAGCCATAACTTAGGATCAAATACCCCTAAACCTGAGTCTCCAACACCTATTTCTTTACTTAATGGATTAAGTACATTCAATAAAGTGATGAGCTGAACATCTCAAGGTTGATTTCTAGATTGAGTGGTTTACAACGTCTTGCATTTACCCGAAAGCCATAAATTTGATAAAACAAAAGCATCTTTTGTATAAAACAATGAAGGCAGGTAAAAGACGAACTTTTAGCGTCCCCGCAGACTGCAGACTTTCTTTTGGCCGATAGTTGGTTTTGTATGAAGAATCGGCCAATACTAAATCATTGTAGGGTGCGCACTTGCATACTTCTTCATACTGATTCCAACTATCGGTAAACAGTTTGGTCTGTAGTTTGCGGGGACTCTTAGTATTACTCTTGCAAGCGAATTTGTTTTCAAACTGTTAAGGTAATAACTTTGTTGCCTCTACATCAATATTACCTGTAGCACTGTGGTGCCAGGCAGAACATACACAGGTTTATCATCAATGAAGACTTCTACTTTGTCTGGCTGTGCCTGTACTTGAGCAGCGTAGCGACGAGCCGCCGACGGAGCCACTCGCGTCGGTGAGCTCAGCGCAAGCGCCCGAGTAAGCGGCTGGCGCAACATTTTCTGCAGCAAAATGATCACCAAATAAAGGCACTGTAACTTCGCCTAATTTGGTCACTTCTAAGTAGGTACTGAAGTCTAAACACAATATGAGTTTGGCCGTGGTACCCTTTTTTGTTTATTTATGAAATTAAATGGAGAAAAATTCATAAAACACTTAAAACTGATGTTATTGTTACATAAGTATAGAAACATAACCTATGTTATTATTTATCAAACAGACTTCACTTTGGGACTGTATTATTTTATGAGGTATGGGAAAAATTAACAAATTACAAATATGCAGTTTTTTATTGATTTTACCTATTATTTTACACAAAAATTTTCAAGAGTATGTGACAGACATGGACAGACAGAAGACAGACAGCAGATACAAGAACTGTCACTGTCAAGACGTAAAAATGTCATCATGGTGCTCGCACAGACAAAAGATGAGCTAATGGATAGCGTACACCGTACACCTACCTACCTTCAATTGTCTATGGTTGGTCTCTGTAGGTTTGAAAATTGTTGACAGACAAAAGACCATCTTAAATTAAATCGATCGATTGAAGCAAAAGACAATGAAGCCACAGCCACAGCTATAATAAAAAAAAATCGATGAAAAATCTTCCTTCTCGCTTTTTCTTTCTTTTTCTCTCTCGCTCGCCTTCTACCGGGCCGTGTGGTGCAGTAGTGTAAAGATTCCAAAAAACTACAAAAATGACTATTGGAGACGTTAAATCCGCTCAAGGCCTCAACGAATTGAACAAATATTTGGCTGAGAGAAGTTATGTGTCTGGGTAAGTCAAAATCAACAATGGTTAGGTTGGAAAAGTTAACCACGTCAACCCTCCTAGAACCGCATCTTAGAGGTTATAAGGATTTCTTATATACTTTCAGTTACACACCCTCTCAAGCTGATGTTCAAGTGTTCGAGGAAGTAGGCAAAACACCTTCTGCTAGCTTGCCACACGCCCTACGTTGGTACAACCAGATTGCCTCGTATACACCAGCGGAACGTAAGGCCTGGGCTGCCGGCGCCAGCCCCCTGACAGCTGGTGGCAAAACCACAGCCCCTGCACCTGCCAAACCCGCCGCTGACGACGATGATGATGATGTTGACCTATTCGGCTCTGGTGATGAAGAAGAGGTAAAGTCTCATACAGAAAAATATGTGTATTTGTCGATTTCTAAATGGTTTTTTTATAAATTAACCACTTTTTGTAGGATGCCGAAGCTGCAAGAGTCCGTGAAGAGCGTGTTAAAGCTTATGCTGATAAGAAATCAAAGAAACCTGCCCTCATTGCTAAATCTTCAATCCTTCTTGATGTAAAGCCTTGGGATGACGAAACAGACATGAAAGAAATGGAAAAGCTAGTTCGCACAATTGTAATGGATGGTCTGCTATGGGGTGCTTCTAAACTGGTTCCTGTTGGATATGGTATCAACAAACTGCAGATCATGTGTGTCATTGAAGATGATAAAGTATCCGTCGACATTCTAACAGAGAAAATTCAAGAATTCGAAGACTTTGTCCAATCTGTAGATATTGCTGCATTTAACAAAATCTAAATGAAGCCATAATTTATTATAATTTTCAATAAAACTACAAAAAATAATGGTTGTTGTTTTTTATCCCAATCACTATATTTACATTGACTTATAAATTATTACAACTAGTGTTCCTCATGACAAACTATTGCAAATGAGAAGTATTTCATGAAGCTATATTAATTATGAATCAAACAAAAAATATCACAAATTGTAACAAATTTTACCCACATATTTTCAGTAATAGGGTTAATTGTTGTTGCTAATCTCCATTTAAGTTAACCTTACACAAATAAAAACAAGTTCCTGAAGGTCAATCCTTCTCTGGCAACACTAAGGCCGGCCACACACAGACGTAATCACGTAACGGAATTCCGAACGTAATTTCGACAATGTATGAAGATTCCGTACGGAAAAAACACGCTTGTGTGTGGCAGCCCATAGATTTTGTATGCAGCTGCTGCGTTCGGAATCACGTACGTACGGAATTCCGTTGCGTGATTCCGTCTGTGTGTGGCCGGCCTAAGTCATTCATGATCTTCACTCACAATCACAACTATCAAATCAGAGTCAAGACAAATTATTCAATGACTAGCCAATATTTAGACAATATTATCAATACTCATTCAACCTGCACACTCTTAGGAATACTATCACCAAGATTTGCTTGAAAAAACATGTTGGGAATGTCGCTGCCAAAGTATATCTTATTATTTTGAGAGAGAGCTTCATACTTCTTTAATTCTAAGTATTCTTTTGTCAGTAAAAGTTTATTAGCCTCTGCTTGTTTCTTCAAATGATAGAAGTCTGCCTCGGCTTTAGTTTGCTGTTTAGCTTTATGGATGCTGTCTTCAATCAATTCTATTTTTTGCAAAGATTCCTTCTCCATAATTTTCTGTTCATATTGAATTTTTGCAACATGAGCCTCTTTCTCAGCTTCAATGACAGCCTTACGGCGAGCAGTTTCTGCTTCTTTTTCTACAACCTGATAAAATCGAGGGAATAATTTTAGTCAAGAAGAATTCTCACAACACAAAACATTATATTAAACAACATTATATAAAAGATTATAATAAACAATCAACCTTTTGATGTTGTGCTGCAATAAGAAGTTTGGATTTTTCTGCTTCCATAAGTTCATAGTTTTTTCTAATGGCTTCAGGTATTTTAGGTTTAGTTACTCTTACAGCTTGGACCCTTAAGCCAGGTGCCATTTCATGCAGGTCCCTTTGAAGAGCCTTAAACACAAAAAATTCAGTTAGGATCTAAAAAATACAATAGGCAATTAACGATTATTTTGCTCATTAAAGAAACACAGCTCTTATAATAAAGGTAGAACTATACCCATGAATAGATCATTAGTCAAAACAGTTTCTAACTTTGAGATTTACCTAGCGAAGACTATAATGAATTTAACTTAAATATATATAATTTTACTCACTGTCCTTAAGTTTTCATCAATTTGGTCAAATAGGTCAATATACACTTCATGCAGTGAATGGGCACTGCAAAATTGATTCAATTCATGATGCACTTTATTGAAAATTAAAGTTTTGTCATATTCTGCAGTGAAATTTCGTACCATATCCAAAACTGCAAAACAAAAATTTTATTAATTTGGTACCTGACATAAAATAAAAATTAGCACAGGGGTCTATTTCATAAACATTACAGTTTTGTAATTTACTATGATGATTCGCATACATTACAGTGTCTGTGAGTAGTTTATTTTCTAGTTTCAAATTGGCGATGCAATGAACACCAAACAATTGTTGTAATTTACTATGGTAATGTTTATGAAAAAGGCCCAGAAGAAAAGAAATTATACTAACCACTGATTGGTTCTAGCTTATTAACCACTTCTATCCTTTCAAAGTAGATCATGACTCCACCACTAGTACCGCAGGGTACATTTTTCACTTCATCGGTTTGTAAAGTAGTCTAAAAATAAAGTAAGTACATATGAGTTTTCCTAAAAAACCAAAAGCTGATTATAACAAACAATATTATTGAAATAACCACCTGTATTGCTTTGTAGGATGTTAGAAGAGGGACCATCATATGAAATCCAGGTTGACTGGTCACTGGTAGTAAAGCTCCTCCCTAGACAAGTTAATATTATATGATATTATCAACTCATATGTAGTCAACTTTGTTATTGATTTTTTAGAATCAGCTTCAATTAATATTTTATACATACTCGATAGTAAACTCCCACATGTCCTTCCTCGACTTTATGCAAGGAAAAATGTACAGTAACTCCAACAGCTAAGATCATAAGAGCCAAAACAGATGATTGGTCCGCCATAATCAGCCTGTAGCCTGTAATGATTACCAAGATTTTTTGATACCACACACAGTTAAGGATTCTAGCACTACAGAGATGAACTAAAAATTACCATTATTACCTCCACAAATCGGTATAATACGTGCACTCGTAGTAGATACAAATACTGATTAAAGCGAGTGCATTTAATTGCTCAGCTGTGTAATTTATGTAGGTATTAAAACTTAAATATTGTGCTAATGAATGATATTATGTAAGATATAATGGGTTATTAGGTATTATAGAAATCAAAGTTACCTATGTCTTCTATTTATTTAATTATTAATTCATTTGAAATACATATTATTTAAACTTACGAATACGAAAATCTCACCAAAAAACATAAATCTGTTGCTGGCTGTCACTGTCATACGAGTTTTGATGTTGGGTGCACTCCAGCAGACTAATCGCCGAGTCATCGATTGCCATAGAGTACATATTTACCATGGAAAGTAAAAAAATATGAACATTAAAAACAAATTAGGGATCGTACACACGAACAATTTTTCCAACGCGTGTAGAGATGGGAAAGTGTTTCTGCCCGGGCGGGAAAATTGGGAAAAAACCCAGGCACATTGGGCATAAATCTTTTATGCCCAAATAAATGCCCAATCTGTGGGCAGAAAAAAACTATTGTTCAACGACGAATAAATGAAAAAGTTTTAAAGAAATAAAACGAAATATTAGTTATTTAACAAATATTTATTATAATTTGTCTTTTGGGTATATATTTTACTGATTAGTCTAAGCAAACAAAGGTAAATAGAATCAACATTTTTAAAAACTCGGTTATATTCGCCTTCTATCTATTCCGTGTCGGTAGGGCTGCCATCCGTCCGGGTTTCTTCGGATTTCTCCTAGTTTGGAGGGCGTCCGGGGAGCGGGGGAGGAGGTTCTCAGTTCGTCGGAATGTTTGTTTTTTTATGTATGTTACTCGATTACTCGAAGACGGCTGGACCGATTTGAAAAATTCTTTTTTTTTTTTTGTTTGAAAGTATATACTTCCAAGTTGGTTCCAGTGTCATGAGGTTAGGATCTGATGATGGGATCCTGGAGAAATCAAGGGAACTCTTCAAATATTATAGGCACATTTAAAGCGATTTTGGTATTTTCTTAAGTAATTTATGAATTTGCTTTTAGAAAGTATAATTTTGGTGAAGTGGAACTGATGATGAAGACCATAGATGACCATCGGAATTATTCAATACTATTTCACTGGTGCGATATGGTTACTTTTACATGATTGCTAAGCTATTTATGCTCATCATAATGCATATGGTGAAGTGGAGCTGATAGTGAAGTACCAAAAGAACTCCTCAACAATTAACGCTCCTGCGTCGTGAAAAGCAGTATGTTGTAAAAGGTGATGAGACGTTGACATGAGGCTGTTGTAACTTATATAAATCGTCACTAAATATACCTACCACAAAAAAAGTTTACAATAAAAGTTTTTTTAAAAAAAACCCTCTTTAAAAAATATAACTTAATAAAAATAGCTTTAAAAATAAATAGCTCTAAAAAGCTAGAAATAAAATATTCAAATGTGCATAATTACAAATTCGAAAGTTTGTACGCATAATTTCTAATATTAAACAACGTCTTATGAAGTCGGGTTTGGTTTAAAACCTATGATTGATGAAGTTTAGATAAATAAAATCCTTCCTCCCCCCACCCGACTTCAAAAGGTGTTGTTTAATAATAGATATGCGTACAAACTTCCGAATTAGTAATTCATCATATCAGCCGCATGACACCCACTGCTGGGTATAGGCCTCCCCCAAGGATTTCCACGACGATCGGTCCTGCGCTTCCCACATCTAGTGGCTTCCGGCAATCTTCACCAGATCGTCGGTCCACCTTGTCGTCAGTCCACCACCGAGCGTCGTCCGGTGCGCGGTCGCCATTCAAGAACCTTTCCGCCCCAACGGCCAACGGTTCTTCGCGCTATGTGTCCAGCCCACTGCCACTTTAGCTGAGCAATCCTTCGAGCGATGTCGGTTACTTTAGTTCGCCTGCGGATCTCCTTATTTCTGATTCGATCACGCAGGGAAACCCCGAGCATGGCTCTCTCCATTGCAATGAATTAGTAATTATGCAGATTTTTTTATTTAGCTTTTAAAAACATTTATTTTTGAAGCTATTTTTTTAGGTTATTTTTTTAAGGTTTTGTTTTTTTGGGAAAAAAGGCTTAAAATTGTAAAAGTTAACTAAACTTTTAAACTTGACCAAGCTAAAAGAGAATATTAAAAATTAAATGTCCGGGGTCAAGGCTCCAAAGTCCGGGGTTTTTACGCATCCGGTCCTGAGCGGCAGGTTTTAGAGATGGCAGCCCTATGTGTATCGTAGAATGGAAAACAATATTTACCCGATGTTGACATACAAATGCAAAAAACTTCTGACGGAGTGGCTAAAGACCCTTGCATATGCAGAAACTGATATAATTTTGGAAAGGATAAGTTAAAAAATATCATTTTTAATTAAATTTAAATCATATACCGTTTTGATTATGTGTTTGCGCCTGTGCGTTATATACCAGCAACGTCGTCGATTACTATTTTATCAAGAAGCGGCAGGAGTACAATATTTTTCATACATACTACCTCCACTTTTTTTTCTCGAAATTCTCATACGAAACTGTCGACATTGATCACTTTCAAAATTATTGTTTTTCTTTAAAATTCATTATAAACCAAGTACATTTCCACAATTTGGAGTTTCATTTATGTCCAAAGAAGAGACATTATGCATATAAATAATCAAATAATTCTTAGATAACACACACACACACACACACACACACACACACACACACACTTGTTATTGTATTTGGGAAATAAAAACTATTTTTATTTTTCATTTATTTATGTGTCGGTACATCAAAGGGTTCTCCGGTAGTTTCGCCAAGTTTTATGTATAGTAGGTGAAACTATCTCTCCAGATTCCCGCTGTCCCTCGCGCCAGTTGGCCGACATTTACCGTAGTGAGCCTAATAAAAGCTTTTAAAAATGTTGGTATATTGGACACTCGAACTATTATTGTATTTCTTAGGAACTGTTATTATTTTATTTCGAACCATTGTTATAATATTATTATAAATTATTATTATGCAATTATTATTATTATTTTGAACCATTATTATATTCATTAGTTCAAAATAATAATAATAATAGCATAATAATAATTTATAATAATAATATATGCAATGTAAAATTTTATGCCTAGTACCTACTCAGCATTAAGAATTTTATTGCAATTATACCCTACCTTTTTTTCTACCTACCTAATAAGAATAGTAGTAAGGTAGTAGAATAGTAGTATCTTGCATTACGGATGTCGGCAAAATGTCAGATAAATAATCTATACTTCTATATGTGTACCTAGTAACCCCGTAAATTGCAAAAGAACCTGGCGACAATTTTTTAAATTAAAAAAACTAAAAACAATTATATTGCTTATATGTTTTATTTCCTAGACCCTATCTTATTGAAAATAATAAAAAAAAAATAAGCGGATGACGTTAACATGGATGTTAATGTTTTCGTATTTCCAATTTCGGGTATAGTTCCCACAATGAAAGTAAATGATTAATTTACTTCTTCGATTAATAAACCATTTGTACCAACTCGTTTATTGGACGACTTATGATAAGATTATACAGATTTATAAACAAAGCTAATGCCGTCATTTCGCATAAAATCGTCGCTCTCGCTATTCGTCAAAAGTTTTGGCTATCGGCGAACACCGGGAATATAGGGAGCCGCTCTCGCCAATGCCGTTGTTTACCAAAAGTTTTGCCTCTCAGCAAAAACGATAAATGGCAACCTACTAGTATTAACCTCACCGAGTGGTGCGGGGTGGCCAAGAGAGTTTAAATCGGGAGTGTCCTTCTCTACTTGTATTTTCATATTTTCCTTTAATAACATTTTTACTACTTTCGAAGATTTTGTGACAAATATATACTTACATCTACGATTCACAGACAAAATTTTGATAAGGACATCCAAATTCATGAAAACATAAGCTTATGAACAATAATCTTAACTAATTTAATTAAAATTAACTATATTTTAAAGTTTAAATAAATTTTGTAGATCAATTTTGTAACAAAAAATAAATGCCCAGATAAATGCCCAGTGGGCGGGAATTTATGGGCGTTTATTGGGAATATTCCCAATCTGCCCAAAATGCCCGGCATTTTCCCCATCAGTAAACGCGTGATATTTTTACCGCCGAAAATGTTCCACGGGAAAAGGGACCTTACTATGAGCTCTCATAGCAGGACTTATATTGAATTGCCCTCACTGACGTCCATTATACAAGTACGCTGGACAGGCGAACGTCACCAATCGTTTGTTCCGATTTGAAAATCGAGCGAAACACTCTCGTCATATTGGCGCTGAAAGTGTACTTATAACTAATTAGTTCCAAGTACACTCACTTCTGCCCTAGTAGAATCTACTCACTGACATGAAAAAATTTTTTTTTATTTAACTATGCAGGTCAATGAATCTACTGCTCTCAGCACCAATATGGCGATTTTCAAATCGCCACAAAAAAATAGCTGTCATTTCATGACAATAGCCTGTCCAGCGTACTTGTATAATGGACGTCAGTGATTGCCCTACTTTTTCGTACCGCTATGACCATAAGAATAAAGGTAAGATTCCGATCTCGGCAGCAGTAGCAGTGTTGCCGCAGCAGTGCACTCCAAATTGAACTCTAATGTTACGTTTGAAAGGCTCAATTTGATGTGAGCGGAGAAGCGACGCGACACTGCTGCGCGACACTGCTGCGCAGCAGTGCTGCACGGCACTGCTGCCGCAACACCACTGGTCCCCATACATTCGCTATAGGTTTATATGAGACTACATTCCGAGCTCGGCAGCAGTGTCGCGTAGCAGTGTCGCGCAGCAGTGCTGCTGACATCGGAATCATACCTTAATGCTATGACCTCAAAGGTTAGTTCCAAAGCAATCCTGTTTAAGAGCTGCTGCTTTTGAACTGAACGGCTCAAGGATGGTTTCTTATTTGCTGATGGTAAGCCCCAAGGTACCTTATGGCCAGGTTATAATGTACCATTTCCCGTGGAACATCACATGACTTCTCAGCTGAGAGTTCATTCACACGGACGATAACGACGTTCCACGGGAAAAGTTACCTTATAGCCTGGGGGCTTACTATGAGCTCATAAAGCAGGACTTTTAATGACCTGCATTACTTTTTCGTACCGCTTTTGAACTGAACGGTTTAAGGATGGTTTCTTATTTGCTGATGGTGGGCGGCTGCCAGGGGGCTTCCTGGCCGGAGTCTCGTCGGCGGTAAAAAAAACTTGCAAACTACTTTCCATGGTTAAAATGTACTCTATGGCGATGGACCACAGTATTTACCATGCGTGTAGCCGTCCCCTAGAAGAGATTATAACTTGGCAAGAGAAAGATATACTTCCCTACTCAGGCCCGTATTATGGAACTGTATGTATAAATATATATTTATTTATTGTATATGTATATATCATTCTTTTTATATTTATAACATAATATAATAATAATATATTTAAGATGTATATATATTTATGTATTTTATTATAAGTACTTCTATGGAACACCATAAACTACCCATTACTATCTAGTATTTTAATCCAGCTCAACTTATGGTTGCCTGGAAGAAATTGCTTTTAAGCGATAAGGCCGCCAATTGTTCTTCTTTGTGTAATACTCTGTAAATTACTATGGTGTACAATAAAGAATATTTTATCTTATCTTTTTATCTTATAAATCGCTCTCAACTTTGAGAGCTATCTTGAGATCATACTCGAGATGCTGTTCTAATTAATAGATCATACTTAAGTACAGGTTTAAGTTCGTGGTATCAACTAAGATCACTCATATTAATAAACAACACTGCACTTGAGATCACTCTTGAGATGATGATTGAGAGCCTGTTCGCCAAGTGCTGCAAAACCGTGATTTGAGAGCGTGCGCGCGCGGGATAGTTATTTTATTTTGAACTGCTACGTATGTTTTTGTACCTATGTACGTGGATACAATTATATAGTTACAAAATCTAATAAATGGAGTTAATCATTATGATGATATTGATTACGTTATTACATAAATTACGAAATGTATTAGTCATAATAAATAACAATTACAATATCCCGCCAATTTTTTCCGTTTCTTTAATCATGAAACAGAAAAGGCAAAGGCACATTTGCATCATACAGCCACGAAATATATAATCCAAGACTTCAGTCTTCTTGAACTGACGTAGTAATAGAAAGTGATATTTTATTTATGTGTAAATAAAGTAATATAAATAAATATTTAATTGTACCACTTGTGTAAAATGTTTTGCACTAATTTATGAGAGTACAATTATAAAACTATTATTTTTTGTAATTTGAGCTAACTATTCTACGCAGCTTAAACGAAACGGTTATCATTCAATCTTAATTCAAAAGTGTCATTTTACTGTATAAAAACCACCGTGAACTTAAGATCCTGCTAAGAGCAAGATGCTGCGAAGATTGATCTTAAGAGCTGAGATCGATCTCATTTGATACGCTCTTGACATCTGACTATTAATTAATATCCAACTTAAGATGCTGCTCACATCTTGAGAGCGTATCAGCTGAGATCGATCTTGAGATCGGTATTGAGAGCGGTTTATAAGTACGGGCCGTGACAAACACTAAACTCGGCGCATCTTTTGTCTCATCTTTGTCTTGCCAAGTTATGTGCCGGTATCTGTATGCATTTTATTCCTCTGTCGAACCATCTGAATGAAGATAACATTAGATGCCAGTAAAAAAAGTGCATATAATTTTATATACTTATTTTATTATAAGTGTTTTGACTGCTCCGATTCAGATGCGGTCATGTAAGTCTTTCCCTCGGCGTGTATCCCATCGAGCACGTTGTTCATGGTTGCCTTTAGAGCTCTGTATTCTTCGAGAGCTTTCGCGCAGAGCTCCCCCTCAGGGGAGTTGCCAGGTTCGATAAACAGCATTTCCAGAGCCCGTTTTAAATATGTTTCGGCATTTAGAAGTTCATCCTGAAATAAAAAGTTAATATGCTGAAACGGTTCGCAAAAATTAGGTTTGGACTAAGGTTAACTAGGACAGCGGTTCCCGAACGATGTTCCGCGGAACCCTGGGGTTCAGTAAGAGGTTCTCAGGGGTTCCGCAAAAATTCTAGGGTTAAGTAAATATATTTTTGTTCTAACTAAATAAATATTTTTATCTTAAAAAGTCCTTTTTTAAAGTCAAACTATAGTTACAAGATGCGAACACCAACCCAAAAAGCATCAGTATGGTGTGATTTCATGTAAAAAAACAATGTTACAGTTAGTTTAATTCTTACTTGAGCTAGGGTTCCGCCCAAAAACGGTAAACCAAAAAAGGTTCCGTAGCCAAAAGAATTCGGGAACCGCTGGACTAGGAGAATACAAGGTGTTTGGTAAAAGCCGAATATGGTAGATAGGGACCATTTAACTGAACAACTTTTACTATGGGACCAACTAATCGCGAGAAAAAAATCAGCTGTTTCATACATTTTGATATTTTCGTTATGAATTTTTGTATAAATCAGCAAATTTTTTTTCGCGATTTCAGCGTCTCATTGCAAATTATTCAAATTTTCACAGCGTTGCGGTCCTATTATAAGCACCTCCGAAGCGCTTCTCTTTCTGTCGCGTAGCTCTGTCTCATCCCTCGTGTACTGGCTCGACTGAGTGAGCCGCGAGCAGTAGGCTAATATAAAAGTTAAAGCGCGGAGGACCCCCTGCATAGTAGAACCAAATAAGTAAGTCATCTTACTCATTATGCGCACGAACGCGGTTTGTATGTGAGCGCGCCCGTACGTATGCGTCGTCGCACGCACACACTGACAAAATTTAAAGGTGATAAAGGTGCAACAGTCATGGCTGCGCCGTACGTAATCCCGCTCGCGCTCACGCACGCTTTACGCCGCCTACAGTACATACCATGCTTTCCAAAGATATTATTGCAAAAAGATTTGTAAGAATGAGGATAATATATTTTACATTAACTTTAAATAATAAGGCATTTCGTACTTGTCGAAACAGACGAATTTTTTTTCATATCTATTGTGTAATTTTGTTAAAAGATCATAAATTCCTACAGGAAAAAGTACTTTTAATGCCTATTATGGATAGTATTCAATTTCCGAATTTAAAGATTTATTATTTTTATAAGTAAATAAAAAAGTAAGAAACAGTTAATAGTGTAAAAAATAAAATTTCATACCTAATCATTTTATTTTATTTGAATAAACATTATTTAGTAAAGCCACGTTTTAATTAATCATATTTCGACTGTAAGTTTTCAAATCACCTAACATGACGTAGGCAATGAAAACATGTTGTCAGTTCCTGAAAACAATGAATTTAATGTAAACTGTAATTTGACAGATAGATGTGATACATTGCTACTTGTCTTTAGTAAGTTTTTATTGGTGTCAAAACGAAAGTGCTAATGTATCACATACATCTGTCAAATTACAATTAACATTAACTTCATTATTTTAGTCGATAGACCCGCTGGTTTACGTACAAAAAATATAAAAAAAACTTTGTATTATAGTTCCCTGATGTTTACCCTACAAGGAAAAAAATATTTTGTATAGAGATTGACTATGCATTTTTTGACGATTGAATAAACTAGCGATGTGACAGCCCTACGTGTTTAAGCTGTATCGCTCGCTCTAGGCTCGAGTTGGCCTACTTATTTGGTTCTACTATGCCCCCTGCTAGGACTGGATTAGGTTAAGAACCTAGTACTTTTCTGAACTTGTCGAATGGAGAAGTTTCCTATTTTTTTTTTTTCGCTATTATTAAAATAATTAAATTATACACAACTGTGAAAGAATCATCAAATTATCTATAAAAATGAAAAAGTTACAGGATGTGAAAATACGATTTTAAGATAATTTCGATCATCGGGCATATATACTTTCCAACGGTGGTATGTATATGGGCCTTAGAGCATTCAACCAACAAAGTGGCGTGACGTCATCTTCGGAACACCTCGAGCGGCCCGGCCGCGCCACCGCCATACAAGCGATAGGTGGGGTGACGTCACGCCCTTCCAATCGGGGCATTCGGGTCGCGCAAAAATTTATCAACTTAAATTTATTTATTGATCTGCCATTCTTGATGGATTTCAAAAAAATATTGGCCTATCCTTATCCTTACTAATATTATGAATGCGAAAGTCCGTTTGTTTGTTTGTTACGCCTTCACGTCGTAACTACTGAACCGATCATCATTAAATTTTGCATACACGTCGTCAGGGGTGCAGAAAAGGACATAGGGTACCTTTCATCCCGAAAAAATGTATAGTTCCCGAGGGATAGCAAAAAAACTGTCCACGCAGACGAAGTCGCGGGCGGCCGCTAGTAAAATATAATGTTTTCATCATCACGAAACTTCTCCATAGTCAGCAATGATGGAACTCCGAATTTTTGTAGAAAAAGTCATACCATGTAACCGCTGCCAGTGATCTCTCGACTATCAAACAACTTTTTGGCCAGTTGCACTATTGTAGCATGTATTTCGTAAAGGGTGATAGCTGAAACATGAACGAGTGAAATAATTAGTAAAATCTAAAATCATCACACGCGTCAAGGCTGTAACTTTTGTTTGCATATCCTGTTATGATAAAACAAACTAAAAACAGATCTCTGCATTATAACCTAAGGGCTTTGGGTTTTTATTTGAGGAGCTCGATGACATAGTGGGTTAGCGGCATCGCCCTGCTTCTCCGTGCTTCGGAAGGAAAATTAAGCCGTTGGTCCCAGCTGAATTTGCAGTTGTTCCTAAACACCCACCAATCCGTATTGGACCAACGTGGTGGGTTATGGTCCAACCTCCATAACAAGGGATTGAAAATGTCTGATGATGACCCATATCTCTTTAACAGACATATCCGAAATTAAAAAAATTGACATCCTTAAATTTCAAGTCTGGAGCACAGACATAATCCTAGACATAGAAAAATTTTCGCTGCGCTCAAGAAGGACCAACAAAGCGTGAAAAAGATAAATCAACATCATACGGACACGGTCTATGGAAAAAAAAAGACAAAGGATCAAGTGACATGTGATGTGCCAACATTTTTTACAGTAAGAGCCCCTAGCGTCCCGCCTAGCAAATGAGCAATCACAGTTTGTTTAAAATATTTTTTAATCCTAATTAGAATTTAAAATAAAGGTATCGTGGAGCCATGGTGTCTTGTGCTCTAAGTAATTGTGATATGACAAAAAGAAACAATCCAAGTAATCACACTTTTCAAAGGTAAATAAGATATTGCCACACATTTCTCTAAAACCAAATTTCGCTACATTTATTCGTTTATCGACAAAGAAAACAGTATGGAACGTAGTTTATTAGCTTCCTTTGCCATTATATAGTCATATTTTATGAATCTAAGTCATATTTTATGTATCTCATATAAAATGTATTGATTCGTTTTCGGATCACCTGTTTATTGACTTTGTTGTTCTTTGACATTCTATTTCTATGGATATAATAGTACTAAACGTACAGAAACCCATCTGCGCGAGGACAATCAAATAATAAGCTACTCTCGCTGCACGGCAATAAAGTTCAATTTCAAATTGCACAACACTTTGTGCTTATTATTAAAAGCACCTCCGAAGCGCTTCTCTTTCTGTCGCGTAGCTCTGTCTCAACCGACACATGGCATCCCTCGTGCGCTGGCTCGACTGAGTCAGCCACGAGCAGTAGGCTAGTATAAAAGTTTAAGCGTGGAGTGAGCCCCCCTGTCCTTAGGTCACCTTTCGTCCTCGATATCCCTGGGCACAGCGTTTGCAGCACCGGCAGTAGTTCCTGGCACAGCTGGAGCTTTCTTCGCAGCAGCTTCTTGGTCGGATGCGGTTCCCTGTTGATGGCGTCTCGCAACACTCCCGCTAACCGCTGCGTCGCATCCAGTAGCAGATAATGGTTCGGTGCCAATATCTTCGACACGTTTCTTATGTACTCCTCTAGTTCTTTCTCGTCTTTCTTATCTGAAATTTAGGGATTTGGTCAAACAAGATGAAAACTACGGTACCATAGCAAGTAGTTTTGTAACTGTGGTGTAAAAATCATCAATTTTTTTTCATGTCAGTGTCAATAGTCCATCCATTCAACGAGATATTATCATTTCAAATGATATTAAACTTCATGTCTTAAACTTGAAGTTTAAACTCTTTATTCCCAGAATTCAATTTTTATCATAGCAATAGTTTCATCAATTCAGGCAAGCAAAAGTAACAAATGGACGACAAACACATAAAATGTTAAGTTAGTGGATATAATTCCTGATGACTTACTGATAACATCAAATTTATCTGAGCAGCATTGAACCGTATGCCCAATGTTTGAGTTTTCGAACTCTTTCTTGCAGCTATGACAAGTCCACTGTTGTTCTGAACTTTTGGAGACGTATCCAGTTTTGCACTCCGGGCATATGGCGGAACTGATGTAGGTGCCCAGTTCTGTGTTGTCCTTGCAGCGTTCACAACTGCATTTGAAATATTTGCCTACAAGCAAATGATGTTGGCGAACAGATGTGCCCTGAAAAAGTTATATACTTATACGACAAAACTTAAGATTAATTTACACGACTGCCCAAAAACATACGTGAACCCTGAACACATACACTCCGTATGTGTTCAGGGTTCATGTATGTTTGTGGGTATGTCAGTTTATTCCACCAATAATTTCACCATAACTTCCAAATGGCTCAACGGATTTGGATGTATGGGGTATCGTTAGAATCCTTACATCATTCCGAGAGACACTGGCTATATATATATTTTTTTTAAAGTCAATATGGCGACTGTACGACGCCATTTTCAAATGTGAAAAAACAATTTTTTTCTTCAATTATTACAATATGGGCATCAAATGAAAGGCCCTAATTACGAGTAGCACATTTCAATACTATATAATTTGTCACTAAAATGTGTGAAATAAAAATAAATAAATTAAAAAAATATTAAAAACACGACTGCCCTGCCAAAAACGAACTAAAAAGTTAAATAGCAAGTGTCATTGCAGTCGGGGGACCTCTTTGATTAAAAATTGTTCCACAAAACGGTCCCCCGACTGCAACGACACTTGTTATTTAACTTTTTAGTTCGTTTTTAGCAGGGCAGTCGTGTTTTTATTTTATTTTTAATACTAACCCTAGTTCCTGAACGTGACAATACCAGGCTAGGCGCACTCCGCGCTTTAGGTACGAAGCTACAAGTAGCCAGCGGGTCCGTCCGGACGGACTAATTTCAGAGGGCTGCCGCCGTTGGCTGGCTGTTAGCAGTTCAATTTCGATAGTCACTCACTCGCCGCGTTCATCTTAATACTAATATAAAGGATCCGAACCTCATGTTTTTCACACTTCCAAAAGTTCAAAACGACATCGAAACGTAAGAAGTGCTTGTCTACTACCTAGATATTATTTAGTATCCGTTTATTCTTAGGTACTTACTTGTCTTATTTGCTAAACAATCTTCACCCAATTAGGTATTTATTGCAATAATAATTTATAGATGAGGTAGGTACTACATACCTACTTTCGAAATAAGGTTAATTATTAATGACAATGTTATTTCGTAAGAAAGCAAATTGCCTCAAAGTCAGCATGTTTAGTCTAATGTGGCGTCGACTGGGTAGTCCAGGTTTTTTTTAAATGTATTTAAGTACATTAAGTACCATTATTTAATTATTATTTAGAAGAACAAACCCTAAAATCGTTAGAAGAGATAAGAGCTACGCGATAGAAAGAGAGGCAACTTCTAGGTGAATATAACTGTAGGGTGGGAGCGGTGTGCGACCTGAATTGCACTTTATTGTGTATGGGATAGAGTTGCTATTTATTTAAATTACTTTGCGGAGTGGATCTTCTGTACTTGTACTATTATGTATTCTGTGACAATACTAGCAAAACTCACTTGGTCTAAAGATTTACAGTATCATATTAAAATCGAGCCCGCTACTACAAAATAAAGAGACTAACAGAAGTTAAGCTTAGTAGTACGGGCGCTCGAGCATCGCACACACACAAATACAGCTCTCACCGCTGCGTCACGTACTTGAACTGGTTTGAGATTGGTTTGAAATGCCCGTTATACAGGAGAGGTGTCTATGTGTGCGTTGCTCGAGCGCGCGAGTGCTAAGCTTAACTACTGTACTCTCTCTATATTGTGCCGCTACAAAATTCGCCGTCTGTAAAACTATTGTCAATGTATCAAATTACCTTCAATGGATCCGTGTAATTATAATAAATTACATCTCCTTTCTTCAGATCCATACTAGCATGAACAACGAGAACATTATTGTCGTTTATCGATATGTGTGTATTCCCAACACAATCGTGAGCGATCAATGACGCTTTCAAGTAGACTCCACGCAGCGGCTGAGCGTAGCCCAGAACTGGTATGGGAGGCCCACGGACTTCGAAACTGTTCACGTCTATTGCACCGCATACTTTTTGTACTAGATTCTCATCTTGGACATTATCGAGCATTCCTAGAGATGTGATAAACTGAAAAAAAAAATCTTCAACTCAAGCTATTTCGTTTTTTTACTGAAGAAAGACTTTTCATAATGGTCCTTCGAGCCGTATTTTAAAAAGAAATGTTAATGGTGACTAGAAGGTTTGTTACTTTCGAATTACTCATGCTTGTGTTAGTAACGATATACCTTTACTGTTTTCTCGTTGTATTCCCAAATACTGGAATTTTTTCTTTCATCAAGATGTGTTTCTAGCTGTATGAATTCCTTCCAAGCTTGTGGGTCAGTTTCTTTCTTGAGCATCGCTCTGAGAACCAGTAATGAGCCGACGTTCTGCACCATCGTCATCGGGTTTAGTCCCTTTGTGAGTTTTAAGTTTCTGAAGAATTCGCATTCTGAAGAACTGTGCCATTCTAAAACAATCTATCAATCACAATCCGTTGACAAATTGGACGGCTCTAAATTGATTATACTACTTTTAATTGTAAGTATAAAGAACTACCGGCCGCCCGTGACTCGTCCGCGTAGACCCTAGGGAACCTTTGACCAGGAAATACCAATCCATCCAAATCCGTCCAGCTGTTAAGGCGTGAAGAGGTAACAAACACACACTTTCACATTTATCATATTCGTCTATGTTGGCTAATTCCACTCTGGGCGAGTCTGTTTTAGGTTGGATAACTAGGATAAAATGGACTCTACTACCTACTACTACCGTACTACCACTGCTACTACTAATTACTAGCTCATTAGAAATAAAACACTTTTTACGGATTACAGCGCGTATATTATTAAATCAGGTGTTATTTTAGAGTTATTTAGTTTGTATTAATTATTTTGTTTATTTCCCGACGTTTCGACACCTTTCCAGGGGCCATGGTCACGGGGAGACTGAAATTCAGTCATCCTGTGACCACTTAGAATTCAGCTAAAATAAGACCTGAATTAATAATATACGCGCTGTAATCCGTAAAAAGCGTTTCATTTCTAATGAACTTTACGCACGGAAATCTGTAACTCACTAGCTCTTGTACTAACGTTTTTAAATAGGTATAGATAGGTTAAATGTAAATCCTTACTCTTAGTATAAGTTTCAGGGCACCCGTCTCCAGGGCAGATGGGCGCGACGGCGCAGTTCTTGCAGACCAGGAACTTGCTGATAAGCGGCAGGTAGCAGCTGAAGCACACCAGCGAGCTGTCCGACGCCGGGCCCAGCACGAACGGCTCGTCTGACAGGATGCTCTCGCCTGCTTTTAGGTCCTTGCCTGCTACTAAGTATCTATGTCAAAGGTTCAAGATCATTTTGTGTATGTCCATCAGCCATTTTAATGTCCCTACTGCTGGGGCACAGGCCTTCCTTATGGGTGGATAAGGAGGACGGGCCATAACTCACCACGCAGGCCCAATGCAGATTGGTGGGTGTTAACGACTGCAAATGCAGCCGGGATCAACGGCTTGACGTGCCTTCCGAAGCACGGAGGAGCTCGAGATAATAAATTTTTGGTTACCCATCCCATGACCGACCCTTGCGAACGTTGCTTAACCTCCGCAATCGCTGGGCCAGGCGCTAAACCACTGCGCCACCGAGCTCCTCGGTGTGTTTTATGTATAGTCAATAACAAAAAAAGTAGGACAAGCGACTCCCACGCCGTACTGCGTAAGCGAGTGGCTTCCCTTTGGGAGCGAGTGCGAGCCAGCACCAACACTCTCCTGAGGATGATCGCGGAAAGGGTGGATAGTCCTATCATTAAATACTGGATGTCCATGCACATCCAGGCTAATGATTTATATAAATTTTACTAGAGCAGCGAGTTGTCCGACGCCGGGCCCAGCACGAACGGCTCGTCTGACAGGAGCTCTCGCCTGCTTTTAGGTCCTTGCCTGCTACTGTTTATGTCAAAGGATCAATTTTTAAATTTGAGATTTTTGCATTTACAATGCTATTTTTAAACAATACTAAATAATATACTAGAAAAAATACGACTCGCATCAGATCAATACTCAGACGGGAATCGAACCCGCGACCTTTGGATATCCGGTCCAATGCTCTGACCGCTGAGCTACCGAGTCACTAGTGACATCGTCGAATTTTTCCTAGTATATCCTAAACTTTTACGCTGTAAGCCAGCGTTATTTCACCAATGTGAGGAATTTATTTAGTATTGTTTAAAAATAGCATTGTAAATGCAAAAATCTCAAATTTAAAACTTATATAGCTATTTCATCTTAATCAATTGTTAAAAATATCTGGAAAGATATTTCAATTGAATGTCGAGGTAATTCCTCACATTGGTGAAATAACGCTGGCTTACAGCGTAAGAGTTTAGGATATACTAGGAAAAATTCGACGATGTCACTAGTGACTCGGTAGCTCAGCGGTCAGAGCATTGGACCGGATATCCAAAGGTCGCGGGTTCGATTCCCGTCTGAGTATTGATCTGGTGCGAGTCGTATTTTTTCTAGTATATTATTTAGTATTGTTCAAAGGATCAAGTTTTTTTGTTACCAACTAATGTATACTATAGAATATTAAACTAGCTAATGTAACTATATATTTTTAATATTCTATAGTATGTTAGTGTTTCCCAATCCGCGTACCCCCTGGGGTACGCGAGGTTGCATGAAGGGGTACGCGCAGCAATCTCATCTACATGATTTCATACATCTGAATTCATTTTTAGGGTTCCGTAGCCTAAATGGCAAAAAACGGAACCCTTATAGATTCGTCATGTCTGTCTGTCTGTCTGTCTGTCTGTCTGTCTGTCTGTCCGTATGTCACAGCCACTTTATTCCGAAAGTATTAAGACTACACAGTTGAAACTTGGTAGGTAGCAGTGGCGAGGGGTCGAAATATCGCGAAGGTAAGCCGAAAAAAAACCACCGCGTGCTGCAAGCTTCAAGCGTTTCTTCAGAAGTTAGGCCCTCACTTTCACCATTCAAAAAAGCACTGATAAGATAGTGACAGTGTCTATCTCTGCCCGTGCTATTTCATACTGAGTTGGAATCAGAAAATAATAAACATGGAAAACAGATAATTTTATTGAGTTTGGAACTGCCTGTCATCCACGTATATTTTTCGTACAAAGATGTAGGTTTGATATTGAAAATGTTTAAAAAACCCGTCTTGCTAACGTAACTATAACTTCGTAACTAAGTTTGGAAAACAAAGTTTTACCGGTAAGTAAGTAGACACGTAAACAACACTCCATATGAATTAAAGCCATTATGGCAAATAAAACTTACCGCAATGAACAAATCGGTATAAGGTAAACACAGTAAAATAAACAAAACTTGCGAAGAGTATCGATTTTCACTCACTAATTCACTATTTTGCAAAAAACTAATCACTTTCCAAACACGCACATAAACAATAATAATGGCGGACAGGTACTAATTATTATTTATTAATCACTCGCGATGTCATTTCGTTTCATTCGCGTCATATTCGCGTATACTCGTAATAGACAGAGAAGGGAAACGTAAAATCGCTTGAAATAGAAAGAGATGGAAAAATACAACCCGGTGGTGCATCGGGTTATTTTAGCCGAAAGGCATGCGTGCGTGTGAATGAGACAGAGTAATAACAATGTTACGGTTACCATGGCAACGCACGCCAGACGCAGTGCGAACATGAAGCCCAAAATAAGCGGCTTAACTCGTCGAACTTTGCTATGGAAATAATTGTAGGCGCTTTGAAATAAAGATACAATAATACTGTCCATGTATTTCTCCTCACAATCTTTTGACAATAATTAATGATATGTTATAATCTGCATGGTGGATCGGTGGTGGGTACTGGGGTAGTTCAGGGATTTCTCAAAGGGAAGCCGATGGGAATCGGCTTGTATGGACCCTTCGCCACTGGTAGGTAGATGTATTCTGTTAACCGCTTAACGAATTTAATACAAAAATAATAAAAATAAAAGATTAAGGGGGGCTCCCCATACATGGAACTGAAACTGAAAAAAATTTTTTTCTTCAAACCAACACGTGTTGGGTATCTATAGATAGGTCTTTAAAAATGACATTGAGGTTCCTAAGACAACTTTTTCTCAAAGTCAACCGTTTGAAAGATATTCACCGCCAAAGTGGTAAAATGTGTGTCCCCCCCCCCTTTAACTTTTGAAATAAGAAAGTAAAAAATTTAAAAAAAATATATGCTGTAGATCTTAATAAACACTTTCAACCAAAATTGGTTTGAACGAGATATAGTAATTAGTTTTTGAGATATAGCACATTTTCCAAAACCGCAAATATAACTTTGTCATTCATACCAACACTGTGAAAAACAAAGTTATTTTTGCAGACGAAAAATGATTGGTGGTATTAAATATGGTATGGTATAAAGTAACTACGGAACCCTATGGCGCGTGGCCCGACACGCACTTGGCCGGTTTTTTTAATTATCAGTTTTGCAATAAGGGGTACGCGAGTTTGAGGTCTTTCTTTACGTAGAAGAATACTAATATTGGGAACGTGCCGGACTACAGCTGCGCCACAAAAAAAAAGTTGGAAATCTGACTTTTTGACTATGCCATGATGAAGTCTATAGTTTGTCGGAGTTTGTCGCCAAAAACCAGAGTTTGTCGGTCTTCCGTTTAGGAGATACATGTGGCTCAGCTGTAGAGACGTCTCTACAGCTGCGCCACACAGATCTCGAAAACGGAAGGTCGTAGCGAAAATCTGATTACTTGTATGTATAGCCGTTAGTTTGTCGGAGTTTGTCGCACAAAAACCAGAGTTTGTCGGTCTTGCGTTTAGGAGATACGTGTGGCGCAGCTGTAGGAGACGTCTCTACAGCTGAGCCACACAGATCTCGAAAACGGAAGGTCGTAACAGAAATCTGATTACTCGTGTGTGTAGCCGGTAGTTTGTCGGAGTTTGTCACCAAGAACCAGAGTTTGTCGGTCTTGCGTTTAGGAGCTGTGTGAGGATACGCTGTGGAGACCTTTCTACCTGGATCTTGAGAACGGAAGGTCGTAGCAAAAATCTGATAACTCGAGTGTATAGCCATTAGTTTGTCGGAGTTTGTCACCAAAAATCAGAGTTTGTCAATCTTACGTTTAGAAGATATGTGGGGATATGCTATAGAGATATTTCTACCTGGATCTCGAGAACGGAAGGTCGTAGCGAAAATCTCACATATCTCCTAAACGCAAGACCGACAAACTCTGATATTTGGCGACAAACTCGGTCGAACTACCGACTATAGATATGACTAATCGGATTATCGCTACGACCTTCCGTTCTCAAGATCCAGGTAGAAAGGTCTCCACAGCGTATCCTCACATATCTCCTAAACGCAAGACCGACAAACTCTGGTTCTTGGTGACAAACTCCGACAAACTACCGGCTACACACACAAGTAATCAGATTTCTGTTACGACCTTCCGTTTTCGAGATCTGTGTGGCTTAGCTGTAGAGACGTCTCTACAGCTGCGCCACATGTATCTCCTAAACGCAAGACCGACAAACTCTGGTTTTTGTGCGACAAACTCCGACAAACTAACGGCTATACATACAAGTAATCAGATTTTCGCTACGACCTTCCGTTTTCGAGATCTGTGTGGCGCAGCTGTAGAGACGTCTCTACAGCTGAGCCACATGTATCTCCTAAACGGAAGACCGACAAACTCTGGTTTTTGGCGACAAACTCCGACAAACTATAGACTTCATCATGGCATATTCAAAATGTCAGATTTCCAACTTTTTTTTTGTGGCGCAGCTATAGTCCGGCACGTATATTGGGAACAACTGGTATATGATACTTAACTGGAGAAACAATAAGTACATTTTTATTCATTTTTGAACTGAGGTTCTGTTGTTGGAATCTAGTGTCTATATACACAGCTACTACACAGCCAAATTGATGTCTCAAAAAACTCACCCTTAAAAATATTTCTCTAGAGTCTAGCGAATGTTGCAACATTTTACGTGCCGGACTACAGCTGCGCCACAAAAAAAAAGTTGGAAATCTGACTTTTTGACTATGCCATGATGAAGTCGCTAATTTGTCGGAATTTGTCGCACAAAAACCAGAATTTGTCGGTCTTGCGTTTAGGAGATACGTGTGGCCCAGCTGTAGAGACGTCTCTACAGCTGCGCCACACAGATCTCGAAAACGGAAGGTCGTAGCGAAAATCTGATTACTCGTGTGTGCAGCCGTTAATTTGTCGGAATTTGTCGCACAAAAAACAGAGTTTGTCGGTCTTGCGTTTCGGAGATCTGTGTGGCGCAGCTGTAGAGACGTCTCTACAGCTGAGCCACACAGATCTCGAAAACGGAAGGTCGTAGCGAAAATCTGATTACTTGTGTGTGCAGCCGTTAATTTGTCGGAATTTGTCGCACAAAAACCAGATTTTGTCGGTCTTGCGTTTAAGAGATATGTGAGGATACGCTGTGGAGACTTTTCTACCTGGATCTTGAGAAAGGAAGGTTAGCGAAAATCTGATAACTCGAGTGTGTAGCCGTTAGTTTGTCGGAATTTGTCACCAAGAATCAGAGTTTGTCGATCTTGCGTTTAGGAGATATGTGAGGATACGCTTCCGACGTTTCGTTCTCGAGATCCAGGTAAAAAGGTCTCCACAGCGTATCCTCACATATCTCCTAAACGCAAGATCGACAAACTCTAATTCTTGGTGACAAATTCCGACAAACTAACGGCTACACACTCGAGTTATCAGATTTTCGCTACGACCTTTCTTTCTCAAGATCCAGGTAGAAACGTCTCCACAGCATATCCTCACATATCTCTTAAACGCAAGACCGACAAAATCTGGTTTTTGTGCGACAAATTCCGACAAATTAACGGCTGCACACACGAGTAATCAGATTTTCGCTACGACCTTCCGTTTTTGAGATCTGTGTGGCTCAGCTGTAGAGACGTCTCTACAGCTGCGCCACACAGATCTCCTAAACGCAAGACCGACAAACTCTGGTTTTTGTGCGACAAATTTCGACAAATTAACGGCTGCACAAACGAGTAATCAGATTTTCGCTACGACCTTCCGTTTTCGAGATCTGTGTGGCGCAGCTGTAGAGACGTCTCTACAGCTGGGCCACACGTATCTCCTAAACGCAAGACCGACAAATTCTGGTTTTTGTGCGACAAATTCCGACAAATTAGCGACTTCATCATGGCATAGTCAAAAAATCAGATTTCCAACTTTTTTTTTTGTGGCGCAGCTGTAGTCCGGCACGTCAACATTTTTCATTTAGCAAAAACAAAACGGAAAAATAATATTTACGAAAAACGACTGAAAACGTAAACATACTAAATGGTAGATTGCGTACACAAATTAAGTAACTGTTCTTAGGAAGAAATGCCATGTAAATTACTGTGTATATTAAACAACACACCTGCCCAGCGTATCCGACCTCCGGATTTCGTATCTCGCGTCCATAATGACAATTAACGTATTCGAAACAACACAAGCCGGCAGTCTATGCCCAACTGCATACGAGCCCACGTGCGCGAAACTGAGCACGTCTAACTACTATTTATAGAATCGTTTCGTACGTTATTTTTACCACACAACGGAACTCTAAATGCCTCGCATATCGATAGCCGCTACGTGAAGATCAGCAGCGCAGTCTTATTGTTATGTGATGTGACATTTACACTTGTATCTTTAGAATACATTCATTTACTAATTAGGAATAGGGTATTTGACAACATTGAAAATATACAAGATACAAATTGTAGTCATCCTAACAGATATTGGCGTAAAAAACATATTTAACTATTATATAGACTAAATTAAGTCTATTCATTGATTTATTTCACCTAGAAAAATGCAATAATTTTTGAATTTTTTTCTGTGGCGAAAACGCTCTAAGATTACTGATGACGTCACTTGCCTGTAAATAAATATGGTTTCAGGCGTTTGACACGATCATAGACTAAGGATCCGCGATTGATGGCTGTCAAATGGCTAAGGAAATTACAATGTTTACAGGCTAGTGACGTCAACAAGTCACGTGTCCAGCGCCGTAGCGTTTTTGGCGCGGTTTTAAAATTTTAAACTTTAACACTGTTTTTTTTTAATGAAATACATTTTTTCCTGAAATATCAATGTGGTGCGCTTATTACGTAATAAGGAATAATTTAAAAAGGATTTTCAAAATTAGTCAAACAGCTTATTACAAAAAGTAACAACACTTCTTTAAAATATAAGGAAACAAATAAAATAAAAGTCACAAGACTGAATATGGGCTTGAATTATTTAAATATCTGCCGTTAATTATATTATTAAAAAAACTTTTCCAAGACTATTATTTATATCATAGTTTTGATTTTTTCGCCTCTTGAATCCCATGTAATCCTTAGATTTATGTGACCATTGTACTTGAAATTTAAAATTATTATTTACCATACTTTTTCCATATCCTTTCTTCTTATTTCCTTATCCTTTCTTCTTATTTCCTTATTTCCTTTTTACTAGCAAAACATGTGATCTACAAATAACTGTAACAACTTTTTACCATGTTTTAAGCAAATAAACTATTGACTATTGACATATATTTTTAGATATAAAAAAGTGCGACGAATGCATTTATGAACTTCTGATAACCTTAGATATTGGTAGATGATTTGAAAGCTAAAAATACGAACAAATAATTTCATTGTAATAAGTACCTAATAACTAATTTAGCGACATTGAAAATAAAACAAAGTGTTAGAAATAAACATTGCATTTATTTAAACTACTCATATTTTACCTTAGATAAAAGGTATCCTTATTTATGACTAACTAAAGAAACATATACAAAATTATGTACATTATTCACATAAAAATAAATCTCTAAACAGTCAACGAATTTACAGTTTTTTATTTACAAATTAAAATCCAGTTTTTAAATGGAAAATAATACTCTTATTTCATTATTGTATAGTCATTAACTTATTAGATTACAGCCTTCAACAGGTGTCATTTTTAATAAAGAATAGAAAAATACTTATATTTAACCTGTGACCCTTAGATAATTTATATGTCCAGATAGAGTCTTACGCTTTTGACGTACTAAACAAAACAGGCCAACTTTTTGAGGTTGGTGTGCATTTTTAGCATCATTGCGCCCAAAGATTATTGTAATAAAAACTATGGCCGGGTCACACTACTGACAATGTGTGCGTGTTTTGGTCACCCAACTGTTGGGTGATATTTTTTTAGACGCTTTCGTTGCTTCGACTGTCTATCTTGACATATAAATAATCTAAGCTGTGACCCTACCATGAGTTGATGCAAACAGAACTGTTTTCGTTACCGTAAACTATCGTTTTCTCTCTTTCACTCGTATTGACTATGAGCAGTATATCCGATAGTTTACGATAACGGAAACAGTTTGCATCAACTCATGGTAGAGCTAAAAGAATTTATTTTACATTTTTTTTGTAATATTTCACGCATTATTTTTGGGATAGAATGGAGTTGATTATTTAGATCAGGAGTTCCCAACCAGGGGGGCATGCCCCCCTTGGGGGGCGTAGTGGAATACCAGGGGAGGCGTAATCAGTACGTTTAATTTTCGGAAATAGTAATTAAGCGCAATAGACACTAAGCCCGCCGGGCCGCCGACACAACCCGTTGGCCTGTATGAAAAGAATCAAATCAAAGACAAAAAGTTGCCGACATATATCGTCGGCCCGGCGGACTCAGTGTGTATTGCGCTCTACATATACAAGTTTCGACAAGTCACAACACGACACTCACGCGTTTTTCAGCTTTGGTTATAATAAAAACTAAACAGCGAAATCGTCTTGCCGTCGATAGCGATTTAACCATTGCTCTAGCAAAGACTGAACCCAGAATCGACATACTGGTACAAAAGATGCAAGCTCAAGTATCTCATTAGTATTTAATAATTAAAATAAAACTAGCATATTTACCTAAATGTGAAAGTAATTAATGGTTTTCAAGTGTAGATACATATATCTTCTCTTATTAGATCCTTAAAACATAAATATCTACAAATATCTGTATAGAACTCTTTGTTTTTAATTTTAATTCAAATAAATAATATAGTTGTAAAAAAAAATTGTGTGTTTTTAATGTTTTTAAACTTAAGGGGGCATGAGAATATTATTTTTGAATTGGGGAGGCTCAGTGAAATAAAGGTTGGGAAACCCTGATTTAGATGATGACTGAACCTAATTTAACTACTTACAAAGGTTTCATATACCATGAGCTCAAATATCATGTGTGTGCCTGTAATGGAAAAAAGGAACATTAGTTTATCAGTTACTAGCGGCCGCCCGCGACTTCGTCTGCGTGGACAGTTATTTCTCCATCCCTCGGGAACAGTACACTTTTTCGGGATGAAAGGTACCCTATGTCCTTCTCTGTACCCCTGACAACGTGTATGCAAAATTTCATGATGATCGGTTCAGTAGTTAAGACGTGAAGGCGTAACAAACAAACAAACAAACAAACGGACTTTCGCATTTATAATATTAGTAAGGATGACAAAAACACTAGCTTGGATTATCTGACTGATTATTAAAATCCCTCATAATCTATCATCTTTTTTAGGGTTCCGTACCCAAAGGGTAAAAACGGGACCCTATTACTAAGACTCCGCTGTCTGTCTGTCTGTCACCAGGCTGTATCTCATGAACCGTGATAGCTAGACAGTTGAAATTTTCACAGATGATGTATTTCTGTTGCCGCTATAACAACAAATACTAAAAACATAATAAAATACATTTTTAAGGGGGGCTCCATTCAACAAACGTGATTTTTTTGGCGTTTTTTGGTACGGAACCCTTCGTGCGCGAGTCCGACTCGCACTTGGCCGGTTTTTTTAATATTATATGCACAACGGGATAGTGCTTGGCCTTTCCTGATGTTAAGTGACGATAAGGCCGAAGGTGGAACGCACACCTGAAATTCCCATTACTGAGGAACTGGTTATTTTACCTCTAACTGCAGGAATATAACAATTTTTAAAATTGTTGTTATGGCGTCAGAGTTAGGTAAGATGATAGTAGCTAGCCAGGCGGACTTGAAATAGCCCTACCACCAACCAAACCGAGTACAAATGTACCCCCTCCTGGGAATCGAACCCGGGACCCCTGCGTCTTACACGGATGGGCGAACCACTAGACCTGAGGCGGTTAGATGAATGATTAGTGAGATGAAGTGCCTTATGTTAGCGTTTTTCTATAGAATTAATCAACACCTAAAATAGAGATCTCGCCTTATCATCGCGATGCAGTGAAGCAGTCATATTGTAACAGTAATCAATGTAAGCCTACGAAATTATGATTTATTCCGCTCACAGGCAGAGCTTACACATAATTATGTGGCGTGTAAAAATCGTCGTTTAACTACAGTTGTTAACTAGATTCATTGAATACTAGCGGCGGCCAACGTCTTCGTCCGCGTGGGCCCTACTAGGGAACCTTTGACTAAGACCAACTTTGACAAGATTTTTAATCCTATATACAAGGTTATTTTAAGTATATACAAAACCTCTCGTGGGGTTGATCAGACCATCAAACTGAACAACTTTCATTATGGGACCAACCTCGAAATTACGAAAAAAAATCAGCTGTTCCATACAAAAGTACAATTCTGAAATGTATGAAACAGCAAATTTTTTTTCTCGATTTCAAGGTTGGTCCCATAATGAAAGTTGTTCAGTTTGATGGTCTGATCAACCCCACGAGAGGTTTTGTATTAACTAAAAATAACCTTGTATAACCCGGGTAATAAACTATCTACAAACAACTAAACACAGACACGCACACACTACACAAAAACTTTTTCACCTCTCCAGCACGAAAAGGGTGCTTTTGGCGCGTAAAAACTCGCAGAAAATCGACTTTTGCTGCGAGCGTGAGGCAAAGTGCTTTTTACCAAAAACTCGCAGCAAAATCGACTTTTGCTGCGAGCGTGAGGCAAAGTGCTTTTTACCAAAAACTCGCAGCAAAATCGACTTTTGCTGCGAGCGTGAGGCAAAGTGCTTTTTTAATTTCTAACACCTTTTCTCGCTGGTAGAGGTGAAAAGTTGTATGTTTAACACGAGAGCAAATTTTTTGATGTCTCGTGCCTTTAAATCACTCACTGTGCTCAGTAGTCTATATTAGAATCACTCGCTACGCTCGTGATTCAATTCTAGACTACTTCGCTAGTTCGTGATTTAAAAGTCAGCACTCGCAGCAAAAAATGACTTTGCTCTCTTGTATAACAAATAACTATTGCTTTTATAATATTAGTAGGATATGGGGAGTTATGATGTTACCTCGTCGAGTATGGAAGGCGCTCCGTGGTGCGAGGCGCTGATGACATCCTGCAGGCAGCGGGAGAACTCCTCGATGACGTCACGCACGGGGTCCACCTCGATGTCCGCGCCTCGCTCGCCGCTGTCCATCGACGCCGCGATTAGGCACTGGCATACTGCCTCTATCACTTCCGTTGTCATGAAACTGCACGGTTGCCTGGCAACATTAATAATTGTTAAGATAATTTATATATTTTAAAAAATACTAGAATAATGGACTCAGCCGTATACCTGGCTGAAACGCTCTGGCTTTTGTAGTAAACATTTTTACTACAAAAGCCAGAGCGTTTCGTCCAGGTACCTGGCCGAAATTAACAGGCTTTTGTAGTATCGCACCTCAGACGGGATCCCATCTGAGGTGCTGCGGGTGAGTAAATATAAATTATCTTAATACAAAAATAGCACTGTGAATGCCTAAAATCTAAAAATTCAATAATTACTAATTGTTGTTTAGAATATTAGTAACTAAAAGAGGATTTTATTAATTTATTCTTCAGGAAAAAACAATTTAAATTCTAATTGTTACTATACTAAACTCACAAGCCTGTAGCACAGAATACATAATAGTACAAGTACAAAAGAGACACTCCGCAAAGTCATTGAAATAAATAGCGACTCTTGCTCCAATAATAAAGTGCAATTTAGGTCGCACAGCGTTTTTCCTGCAGTTATTTTAACCTAGAAGTTGCCTCTCTTTCTATCACATACTATCATATCTTCTAACGACGTTCAGGATTGTCTTCTTAATTAAATCAGGGGTGTCAAAGTTACGGCCCGCGGGCCGTTGATCTTCGATCAACAGCGTTCATAAGTTTAACATTTTCCGCTAACTCTAAAGCGCAGTTCTGTTTGTATCGATATGCGCATAGTTTGAAAGTGTGTCGTGATTTCAAGGGCCGGGCCTTTTTTGAGACTCTGACCGAACATCTAGGGCAGGGGTTCCTAATCTTTTTCAGCCCGCGGCTTACTTAAATTACAAGTTTATTATGTATTTTGTTACGATGCCCTACCTTAGCTTATATGTAATAGATACAGTCGAAAAAAAATAGAGAATTGTTTCACTGCGCCCTTGTTTATTTTCTACGGTGTACCAGAGTGCCGCGGCGCACACTTTGGAAACTCCCGTTCCCAAATCTAGGATATTCTTGTTTGGCGCTGCAGGCCGTCCTCCACGTTGCGGCACTTGCACATGTTCGTGCACGCGATCTGGGCCTGCGTACAATACTCACTTGAGGTGTGCGTGCGTGGGCGGGCGGTAGAGCGCTTGCGGCGGCGCGCGGCGGCGCTGCAGGCCGTCCTCCACGTTGCGGCACCCCACGCACTTGCACATGTTCGTGCACGCGATCTTGGCCTGCGACAACACACACAACTCTTAGTCTGCGGGCACGAAAACGGCGACGGCGACCGCGGGGCGGGGCGATGAGGAGAAATATACGCACCGCCACCGCCCGTTTCGTGCGTCACCTACTGTCTGACTTAGCGCGCACCCCGAGTGGCGGCGTATTGCGTTTGCGGAATGCGGAGTGGAGGCGCGCGTGGGGCTAGTGCACGCTAGAACACGCCGAATACTCAAAGGCTTCTTAATTAAAATCTAAAGTTAAAAGTCTCCTTAACTTTAAAGAACCTGTCCGTCAAATTTAACAACTTTTTGAATTCAAGGTGGCCTTAACTTTAAGATTCGTTTGAGTATTTGGCCGTGAGGCCCCTTATTAACGAAACAGTTCTACTGGGGCCGGGCCGGATAAGCTTGTTCACGAACACTGTTTGTAGGAGCGCCCCATGCCCAAACCATCGCTAGCGCCGGCGGCGTCGTTAACAAACCACCATAGTGTCCCATACCTAACTGACGACCGGGCGTAGACACGGTTTAAAACCGTGCCTAGACCCGGGTAGAAACCGTCTCGTTAACAAGGGGGGTTAGGCCCTTTTCTGGTTTGTCAGCGCAACAGCAGTTCAACATCAGTATGCTGGGTATATGCTAATGAGGGCCTAGCATGCGCATCACGACTATTAGCGAACCCCGCGATGTCTGTCCCACTCATATTAGTACGGTGTGTGTGTGTGTTAATACGGGACAGACGCTGCGCGTACGCGAGTAAAAGATCGAGAAAAAATTGGCGCGGTGCGCATGCTAGGGGCACAGAAACGCTTAATTGAAATATAGGCACTCGGTAAGCTTTCGTTTCCGTGTATACCGAGCATGATGTTGTTGCACCACTGCCTGCTGCGCCGACAAATTAGAAAGTGCACCCACTTTGGATGCATTCATACGAGTATTAGTTTCATCCGCCGCGAATTCCGCATTTGCGATGCACCCATTATTAAGGGGGTCAAGTCTGCTAATGTAAACGTTAAAATCGGGGTTCAATGGTGTTTGAATGGCAATGCTTTTTGACATAGTTCTTGTTTCTTAAACCCAAAATCGAAACACAATCTGTTTCCGTTTTGGGTTTAAGAAACACAATGTGTTTCGGTTTTGGGTTTAAGAAACAAGAACTGTCAATTATGACGATTCGTTGAAGCGCTACCAAATGCAACATCTTCAGAATAGACGCGACTGCATTGATTCGGTTTTGTTACACAAAATTATACACAGTTTGTTCGATGTCCCCTCACTGCTTGGTAGGATTAACTTCAGGGTGCCGCGCGGGCGTGAGCGCAATTGTCGTAAAAAAGACTTATTTCACATTACACCAAGTAGAACTAACTATGTTGCTAATATGTTTACAAAACGTGCTTGTAAACTTTACAACAAATGTGAACTTTTAAAGGACGTGGATATATTTTGTTGTACAATTAGATCTCTGAAAAAAACATTTAGGTAAATAGAAATTGGAACTTATTAAATGACAGCTAAATCCTAGTCAAACCAACCAATAATTATTTGGCATTTGTTGTTACCAGCCATCATTCTGTATCTACTTTCTTTGTTCAATTATCTTTCTTCAATTGCAAATTGTTTTTGAATTAATATCTTGGCATTATATTATAGTTGAATATTGTTTGGAACTTATTACCCTGTTGTGGTGGCTTAGCGACCTTAGCGTGCCGTTGTCTGTACCATTATTACCATTTTTTCGGAAGTTTTGTTTGTAAACAAACAATTTAACATGCCTATAATGTTGTTATGTATTAATTTCCTACCTACTATTACTTATTACTATTAACTCATTCAATATATACAGTGCCTTTGGTCTTGAACTAGCGATAATTTAAAGGCGTGTAATACACCTAATTTTATCGACAAAAACACCCACATGTTGGGGTCTATCCCCACTCCTGTTGGATTGGCCGCCATTTCAAATTTTACTTTTTATTTTAGATGACCCTGCAGAAAAATATTAATTTCTCCGAATTTAGAAGTTCTACAGTTATAACAAAAATATTGTTCGAAAGCTAATAATATCACCTAGTAATTAAAAAATTAAATGTGTAAATTTTTGGTTTAAATACGTCATAAAAATTTACTGAAATAAATTTTTTTACGAAATTTGCGCGATTTTTTGAGTTTTTATTACATTTCTCAAAAACTAGGTCATTATTGTCCACTTTTTTTGCACTATTCAAATACACAGGAATATTATCTACAAAACGATTTTAAAATTTATTGCTCTATGTTGCATATTTCGAGAGTTATTTTTGTTTGAACTATGACCTTTACGTAACCAAAAAATGATTATTTTCGAAAATGGACATAATTACAAGCATTTTGAACATATTTTAAATTAGGTTGATAATATTATCTAAATACTAATTTCATCAAATTATAAAATCTAGTTTTTAGGAATTTAGATTTTTTTTATTTTCGAAAATAACCATTTAGTACTTGTAAGGGTCATATTCAAACAACAATAGCTCTCGAAATATGCAACATAGAGCAACAAATTTTTAAGTTGTTCTGTAGATAATATCCCAGTGTATTTGAATAATGCAAAAAAAGTGAACATTAATGTCCTAGTTTTTGAGAAATGTAATAAAAAACCACAAAAAATCGCACAAATTTCGTATAAAATTTTATTTCAGTAATTTTTTATGACGTATTTAAACAAAAAATTTAAACATTTTATTTTTTTAATTGATAGGTAATATTATTAGCTTTTGAACAGTATTTTTGTTATAACTTTAAGACTTCTAAATCCGGAGAAATTAATATTTTTCTGCAGGGTCATCTAAAATAAAAAGTCAAATTTAAAATGGCGGCCATTCCAACAGGAGTGGGGATAGACCCCAACATGTGGGTGTTTTTATCGATAAAATTTGGTGTATTACACGCCTTTAAATTATCGCTAGTTCAAGACCAAAGGCACTGTATTTATAACACACCTTAAGTGTGATTTATTTCGCCGTGGATTGATTTTTGTTAAAGGTTTTGTTGTAACTACTTTTTTTTGTATACTTTAATGGAACTATAGGTCTTTTTTTGGATCCATATAACATTGCAAAATAATTGTATTGTGTATGACCGTTTGTTTCCTTAATAAATAAAAAAAAAAGCATTAACATCCAAACACTCATTGAACCACGATTTCGACGTTAACATTAGCAGAATTGACCCCCAGGACGCACACTAATGGCCGAATACTCAAACGCTACTTAACTCTGAGCGGCTCTCAAACAGCATGCTGTCTTTGTCATATCTTTGACATTTAATGTGACAGGACGACGTTTGAGAGCCCCTCAAAGTTATTTAGCGTTTGAGTATTCGGCCATAAGGTCCGTAAATACGGACATTTATAAATATAAACCGCTCTCGACGTTGAGAGCTATCTTGAGATCATACTTGAGACGCTCTTCCTACACGTGCCGTGATCACGTGATACCACAATGCACGCTGCTACAGTACTAGGCACGTATTTTGAAATTTTTTCGACGGAGTAGGGATAAGTTCGCGCATGTGCTCTTGTGAGCGACCAATAGCGCGCGCCCCTCTCCCGCCGCTCGCACCCCTCACCGCTACGCATACCCGAAATACGCGTTGCGCGCAATCCCCACCCGATTTCCAGTTATATGCCTCGTACTGTAACCCGCGACTACGCGCCGAATGATGGCTCAAGCACGATCAAGGTACAAAATACAGGCGTGTCTGCTATTCATACAAATCGGTTCGGTGGGCGCGGCGCAATATTATACAACATGTTACAAACCCTAAGCCGAATTATGGTAGATAGGGACCATCAAACAGAAAACTTTTATAATGGAACTCACTCTGAAATTGCAAAAAAAAACTGTTTTTATACAAAAAAAAATAACAAAAAATTGAAAATGTATGAAACAGCAGATTTTTTCTCGCGATTTCAAAGTTGGCCCCATAGTGGTTGTTCAATTTGATGGCCCTTATCTATCAATTCGGCTTTAAAGGTTTTTTTATAACACGTTGTATACACGCCGCGCGCCGTTGCAAATCAGCGATTTAATCCGTGCACGGAAGCTCAAGTGTAAGCACAGATATTATAATACTATATTTTCAAATATCCAAACGTTACTATCGTTTGTCTTATAAAATATTAAATCTAGACCTTAATGTCATAGCATTAAGATCTGTCATGAATTTTAACTCAAACGCGATAGCAACGCTTGCACATTTAAAAACTTACACTCAGGCTTTAGATTTTAGGCCCGTATATATAAACCGCTCTCAACGTTCTTACGAGACGCTCTTACAGTAACACCATCTAAAGTATGATCTCAAGATAGCTCTCAACCTTGAGAGCGGTTTATAAATACGGGTCTTAACGGTGTTGCTTGCGACCAAACGATGACAGGGACTCGGCTGAAAATCAGTGTCTGGTTCCTCGGAACTATCAACACTGAGTTGAGTTCCTTTTCTGTCTGCCGCTGCTTCACACTCCGGTACGGTACTATCTTGGACAATTTGTTAGTTTTAAGTTATCTAATTTTTTTGTATTGCCTCAAGTGTTCTTGATATTGTTGTTGTGTGTTGTAGTGGTTGCTGAATAAATCTTATCTTATCTTATCTTATCTTATCTTAAACACCCGAGTGCACAGCGCAGTGCACTCGAAAATGCGTAGTATATTTTTAGGTCTGATTGGTAATTACCCATTAATAGTACATTATGATACAAGTTAGCTTAGGTTGCTTATTGCACACAAAGCTGTGGGTTGCAGCCCGAGCCGCAGGCGAGGGCGTAACTCAGCCGAGTGTGCAATGAGTAAGAGCTCACGAGTTTCATACGACGTTTTTCAACACATTTGCGAGGAAAAAACAAAGTAATTTACCACACAGCAACAAAGACGACAAAAACAAAATGATAATCAAGATGAGAAAAGGCGCGCAGGTTTTTTTTTTGTTTATTTTACACGCCCAATGCAAGAATATTTTGCGAACAAAGGGGTTAGTGAGCATACAGCCTACTTCAAAATTATAAATTTAGGTGATAAAATGCTAATATTTTAATATTTTATAACAAAATATTGTAAATTAGGAATAATTTGATAATAATAAATATTTGTTTGACTTAATTAAGGACCTACACATTTATTTATTCCAAAAATGCAAATGAAATTTCAGCGGCATAAAACCTCTTTGTTGTTACTAAAAAAATAACTGTATTACCCGATTAAATTGAAAATGCGCTTTACTCGCATAGAACTTGCAGTAAGGTACCTATTTAACTTTGTAGGGATAATTCTATAACCAACTAGTGTTTTATATATTATTGCACGCGTTTGTTATAGCTCGGTTTATGGCTCTAAAAGCGATGTATTAGGGCTCACTTTACGAGCAAGTGTGTTGAAAAACCTATTACATGATCGGCTAGACACAAAAGGCGTTGACTGTACATTGGAATAAATGCACCTACCTCGTAGCACTCGCAATAATTTTTGAGACATCCACTTCTCTTACAATTGCAGCCTTTGTTATGCCGTCGTATTATTTCAGGACCGCCTGCTTTCGTCTTTCCAATTTTTGGCCTTAAACAAAAAAATAATATTGAAAAAAGAAATAAACAAAAAATAACCCATACTATATCGATAGACAGAGCTTTCGTGTAAGTTAATAATCGATTTTGAACTCGGTTTGGTTGGTGGTAGGACTTATTTCTCCGTCTTTGTCCACCTGGCTAGCTATTCAATTCAATTCAATTCACTCATTGCATTTCCAAAATGATAACAAGATGGTAGGTATAATAACAAAGTACATTGTAGACCCTGAAAAGGGCACAGCAAATTATTTGGAGAGGAGTTGAGAGGACGACTTACTTTTTTTCAACTAAATGACAATGATACTTTATTAAATATTTAAATCTTTATCATTTATCATTTAAATCTTTATCATTTAAATCTGTATCATTTATCATTTAAATCTTTATCATTTTACTACTGCCATCTTACCTAAGTCTGACGCCATAAAAATAATTTAAAAGTTGTTGTGTTCCGGCAGTTAGAGGTAAGATAGCCAGTTCCTCAGTGATGAGGATTCCGCGCTTCCACCTTCGGCCTTATCGTCACTTAACATCAGGTGTGGTGAAGGCCAAGCACTATCCCGTTGTGCATAACAAAAAAATAAAAAAAATCTTTTGTTGTCAAATTGCTAGCATTTAATAATAATAACGATTAAGTAGTTACCTAAAGGCGTTAGGGTTCTTCTCGAGGCACGCCCTGATGGCCTTCTGGCGGAGCTCCTCGTTGTCCAGGTTGTTGTGGCAGTTGTTGCAGTTGCAGCTGTTGCAGAACTCCCCGTTGGCGAAGCAGTCGCAGTACAGCTTGGGGCAGTTTAATAGCGATCAAGTAGTTACCTAAAGGCGTTAGGGTTTCTGTCGAGGCACGCCCTGATGGCCTTCTGGCGGAGCTCCTCGTTGTCCAGGTTGTTGTGGCAGTTGTTGCAGTTGCAGCTGTTGCAGAACTCCCCGTTGGCGAAGCAGTCGCAGTACAGCTTGGGGCAGTTTAATAGCGATCAAGTAGTTACCTAAAGGCGTTAGGGTTCCTGTCGAGGCACGCCCTGATGGCCTCCTGACGGAGCTCCTCGTTGTCCAGGTTGTTGTGGCAGTTGTTGTAGTTGCAGCTGTTGCAGAACTCCCCGTTGGCGAAGCAGTCGCAGTACAGCTTGGGGCAGTTTAATAGCGATCAAGTAGTTACCTAAAGGCGTTAGGGTTCCTGTCGAGGCACGCCCTGATGGCCTTCTGGCGGAGCTCCTCGTTGTCCAGGTTGTTGTGGCAGTTGTTGCAGTTGCAGCTGTTGCAGAACTCCCCGTTGGCGAAGCAGTCGCAGTACAGCTTGGGGCAGTTTAATAGCGATCAAGTAGTTACCTAAAGGCGTTAGGGTTCCTGTCGAGGCACGCCCTGATGGCCTTCTGGCGGAGCTCCTCGTTGTCCAGGTTGTTGTGGCAGTTGTTGCAGTTGCAGCTGTTGCAGAACTCCCCGTTGGCGAAGCAGTCGCAGTACAGCTTGGGGCAGTTTAATAGCGATCAAGTAGTTACCTAAAGGCGTTAGGGTTCCTGTCGAGGCACGCCCTGATGGCCTTCTGGCGGAGCTCCTCGTTGTCCAGGTTGTTGTGGCAGTTGTTGTAGTTGCAGCTGTTGCAGAACTCCCCGTTGGCGAAGCAGTCGCAGTACAGCTTGGGGCAGTTTAATAGCGATCAAGTAGTTACCTAAAGGCGTTAGGGTTCCTGTCGAGGCACGCCCTGATGGCCTTCTGGCGGAGCTCCTCGTTGTCCAGGTTGTTGTGGCAGTTGTTGCAGTTGCAGCTGTTGCAGAACTCCCCGTTGGCGAAGCAGTCGCAGTACAGCTTGGGGCAGTTTAATAGCGATCAAGTAGTTACCTAAAGGCGTTAGGGTTCCTGTCGAGGCACGCCCTGATGGCCTTCTGGCGGAGCTCCTCGTTGTCCAGGTTGTTGTGGCAGTTGTTGCAGTTGCAGCTGTTGCAGAACTCCCCGTTGGCGAAGCAGTCGCAGTACAGCTTGAGGCAGCGCGACTTGGTGCAGTTGCACGCGCGCCGCGGCTTGAAGCCCAGCTCCTCGTTTATCACATCTGCGTACCAGTATTTTGAATAATAAATGTGAGAATTGTAGGCAGAACACCTAGTGATGATAACGTAGTATCTGTTGAAATAATAGAACATTACTGCCGCGGTCGATAATGACTGCGTTGCTGGCAGCGATGATGGCCGAGAGCGGAGCTTAGCGCAGGTCCAGGCCGTCACAGCGCGGTCAACATTGCAGCCCGCGCATGGACAAGCTGGCCTCTATAGCGCAGACAGCAAGGGCTGCAATAATGACCAAGCTTGAAGGCCGAGAGCCTAGTTAAGCTTAGCTCGAGGCCATCATAACGTGGCCAGCAGTGCAGTCATTGTGGACCAAGGCTTGTATAGTACTTTACTCATAAAATGCGAATACTATACTGTAGGTACTTATAACTTATAAATAGAAAAAGAATACAAAAATGCAAATATCTCAGAAACGGTGCATCGGAGCCAAAAAATAAGGTTTTTATGATCCCCTATATAACCCCAGAAGTAGATAAGAGGTATTGAATGAAAGGTCAAAAAACGGTCAAGTGTGAGTTTTTTATATTTTTCCATACTAGTTTTATATAAAAGTACAAAAACATCATCTAGGTACAACAATACAACACCCGCGCAGATAAAGAATTGGATTCAAAATGGCGGCTCACCGCGCTCACCACAGCGAGTGTGACTGAGAGAGCGATAGGTGTGGCGTTTAATGTGCGAGCGAGAAGTGAGTATGAACGACGCCATTTCTAATCCGATTCTTTATCTGCGCGGGTTGTACAGTGTATTATTTTTCACCTAACTATGTTTGAAACAAACGTCGACAATAATGGATTCTCAAAGGAAATTGCTGGTGGCTAAAACTCGACAATAATGAAATTCCATACAACTTTGTTGCGTCACCATTTTTAGTAAAACAGTTATCTAATACTTATTTCATATTGTAGCAAATTTATTCTACTTTAAAAACGCCCCGAAAAGTACTATCAAAAACTAGTCCTTCAGGGTTATAATCGCCAAAATCCGAAATTCACGTGGTTTTCTCGATTTTTGACATAGTTGCGTTCGGCTCTCGAGGTCACAAACTTGGATTATTCATTTGGCCAACATCATAAACAAGTCTGCAAAAAATCAGAACTACCGGATTTGACGCAAGGTACCCCGTACTTTAAGACGACAATTTTACTGGACTAATAGATTTAGTACGAATTGATTTCGTGATTTTTTCGCCTAATCTGCCAAATCGGTCTTACTCCGGCGCGAGACGTTTTCTCATTACTATCTCACTTTACGCTTTATTTTTTACATAGCCCCCGATGAATCAATACCGATAACGGAGATGACGTAAGCTTGTGTTACCCATGTGACTTCCTGTCTCCGAATGCTATCCCTCGCGCAGTATATCATTGTACCATGGTTTTATCCATTACTTACCGCCGTCGTTCATAGCTGGCGGCGACAGTGGCGGTTGATATGTATTCAAAATATCCGTTTCAATATTCATACTTCTGTTCATTTGTACCGAATTATCTTGCTGTAACAAAACGAGATGAGATAATTATGTTTCTGTTTCATACTTGCGACTTGAAACAGTTGAAACTTGAAATACTTTCAGTATTTAGAAACTTTTATCTGTACAGGGTTAAGCAGCAACAACCGCGCAGGAGTTGATTCCTAACATCACAAACAACGTTTGTTCTACGACTTTTCGAAAAAGATAAAAAAAACCGGTCAAGTGTGAGTCGAACTCGCGCACGAAGGGTTCCGTACCAAAAAACAGCAAAAAAAAATCACGTTTGTTGTATGGGAGCCCCCTTAAATATTTTATTGTTTTTAGTATTTGTTGTTATAGCGGCAATAGAAATACATGATCTGTGAAAATTACAACTGTCTAGCTACTATGGTTCATGAGATACAGTCTGGTGACAGACAGACAGACGGACAGCGGAGTCTTAGTAATAGGGTCCCGTTTTTAACCTTTGGATACGGAACCCTAAAATAACCTTTTCATACAAAACTCGACCAGCTGTTCTGATATTTGTATGGAAAGTCTAATTCTTGTCTTTTTTCGGAAAAGTCGTAGAACAAATGGGGAATGTCCGAAAAAAATCAAATTGGCTGAATATTTTTTTATAGGTAGGAATAAGCTTCCTTAGTAATAGAAAAAAGTTTCAGAATTTTCCGTTGCGTAAAAAAATTTAAAATAATTAAAGTCTCTTCGACTTTACAAATGTGTAAAAGTAACAGCAGAATCGAGATTATCCTTTGCCACCACATGCCACTACGACAACAAGAATAAAAAAGAAAAAGTTTTGACATTTTGACATTTGTCATTTTTTTAACTTTTTTTTAATACAATGTTGTGGTTGTGGCAGGTGGTGGCAAAGGTATAATTTCCATTCTGCTGTTACTTTTGAATATTTGTGAGGTCGAAGAGACTTTAATTTTTTTTTAACTTTTCACGCAACCAAAAATTCTGAAACTTTTTCTATTACTAAGGGAGCTTATTCCTACCTATATAAAAATATTCAGCCAATTTGGATTTTTTCGGACATTCCCCATTGTTGTTTATGATCTTAGTAATTTACTCCTTCGAGGTTGTTTGTTTTACAAATAACCCTGTTTACAACGTTTTCCAAAATAACCCTTAATGCCGAATATGGTAGATAGGGACCATCAAACTATACAACTTTTACTATGGGACCAACTCTGAAATCGCGAAAAGAAAATCAGCTGTTTCATACAAAAATCAATAACGTAAATATCAAAATGTATGAAATAGCTAATAGTTTTTTTTTCGGTTTCAGAGTTGGTCCTATAGTAGAAGTTGTTCAGTTTGATGGTCTCTATTTACCATATTCGGCATTAGGGGTTGGTTTATAACACGTTGTATATAAAATTCATATTGATATAAATTCGTACTTTAATTAAATTAAAATCAACTTTAATTCTCTGAGCATTAAGTTGAAAGTTGTTTACCTCTCTGGTGTTTTCGTTGGTGGGCTCCTGTTTCATGTAATTGGAGGAGATGACTATCAGCGGGTGTTCCGACCGCTCTATTGGGACGAGGTGCTCCATACTGTTGGAATTGTCGCTCACTTCTGGGCTCTGGAAAGTAATTGATGAATTGGGATGATGACTAATGAATATAATAACGAAATACTAATAAAAATCGTAAACATATTAAACTTTTAGAGTAGCTTGTATACCTCTTGGTTTTATATATTGCGTATTATTTTTTTTATGACCCATCAAAGTTGGGTGGACAAGTCCATTTAAAAAGGATAAAATTTATTAAAAGAAATAATACCCTTAATTAGTCCGTGAAATGTATAGCAAATTTGTCTAAGAAATCATTTTGATAAACACAATATTTAATATAGCTACCGAACAAATTTCCTACGCGTTGCATACAAACTACTCAAGCGTGACGTCATAATGGAGTACCCGTTAGTATGGAGCGTTTTTCGGCGAGTCCATTTGTGTGCATTTCAAACTGTGATATCTCGGACAGTTTTCATGTTAGCGAAATAATTCTTTTACCAATGTTTCTTTTTTTTTTTTGAGGGGTAATTTATGTAACATGAAATAAAAAAATAGTCATCATGCCAACTGTTGCAGAGTATACGTGATCAATTTAAAGATGTTTTGACTGTAATCTGTTTATGGACCAATAATAACTATATATATAATGCCCAAAAGAAAATAGAGACTACCATATTTCATACAAAAGAGTTTAGTTCTGAAGGTATGTTTCTGATAAATTCAATCTGATTTTATTTGAATTTGATATTGTTCGAAAGCTATAATAGTCAACTTGCCGAATTTACTGTTATTGTGTCAGTTAGAATCAAAGTATGTTTAATTTCCTTATTTTTGTGTGAAACTCCTTTTTTTTATTCTAACTGACACACGGCGAATAGAAGAAATTATTCGGCAAGTTGACTATTACAGCTTTCAAACAATATCAAATATTTAATATAAAATCAGATTGAATTAACAGATATACATACAAAAGTGCTAAGTTCTGAAAGGTATTTTACCTTTAGAACTTAGCACTTTTTTAAATGGAAAACCATATGGTGGCCCCTATTTTCTTTTAAGCAGTATGTAGGGTTATTTGTAAAACACCAACAACTTCGCAGGAATAGATTACTGATATCATATACTGACAACAACATTTGTTCTACGACTTTCCCGAAAACAGACAAAAAATATCTACTTTTCATACAAAACTCGATCAGCTGTTCGGGACATTTGTATGGAGAGTCGATTTTTTTGTCGGTTTTCGGAAAAGTCGTAGAACAAATGTTGTTTTTTATGATGTTAGTAATCTACTCCTGCGAAGTTGTTGGTGTTTTATAAATAACCCTGTATAATAAATAAGGCTCCGGGCTGCACCTGGTCGCGCGTGGAGGCGATGAGCGCTTGCAGCGCCGCCTTGGAGTCCGCTTCCTCTATCGTCACCGCGTCCGCGTCCGCTTCCGCTTCCACCTCCGCCTCCGCCTCCACCTCCTCCGCTTCCGCCGCAGACTCTGCCACCTCGTATTCTTCCATCGTTTCAAGTTGTAGATCCTGGATGAGTGGACTTTCAGTTAACCTTCTACGGTTTTATTCATTATTATACGAAAGTGTACGGTAGTTAATTCAGCAACCTATTTCAAGAGAAGACCAACAATCGAACATCATTATTAGACATCGGATTTTATGCATTTGCATATGCAAATGCATATAACTCTTTACTTACGGCGTTAATGCATATTTTAGCCTTTTTTCCCCAACCGGGCATATTTCGTTTAGTAGCGGGAGGTATGTATAGGGAGCTATTTAAGCTAGGAAATACTGGAAACAATAATTGAACTCGCCAATGCCATTCCTAATGCCATATGAGATAAGATTCAAAAAAGTTTTTGCGTAAAAACCCGAGTCTTGATTGAAGACATGAAGAACATTATGCCTATATCAACGGTACAAGTCGTACCCTGCCTTACAGGTACGCTTCAGAAATAGCGTCAATTTTTAAATTTTGTTCAAATGACGTCAGTTGATGTAGAGAGGTCGTTTTCGGCGTACAAATTGATACTGGGTGCCAAACGTCATTTTGCGCTCGAAATTAGGGAAATACTTGCATGTATTATCACAAAAAATATTCATTGTTTTAAGAATATTTCACTCTTTTTGTAACGCCTTTGATTGAAATATATAAAAATTATAATCGTTTTTTTATTTTGCATTGTGTATATTTTGGGCATATTGACAGTTTTTAGTGCATATTTTGGCATTTTTAAGTGCATATTTGCATGCAATGCATATTTTGGCACTTTGTTGTTGCATATAATCCGATGTCTAATGATTATTTTAACACCTATCGGCGCAAGTGCTGTGTCACAAACACGCCACAGACATCGTACGATGCGTTGCCGCATGAGTCACGGCGGCCCCACAACTGCCCGTCGCCGCCTATAAAACCGGCTGGAGCTCGCGGGCAGAGAGTTGCCCGTTTTCGTAAGTCGTGGCCTGCTCGTTGGGTCACCCGCACTATGGGCACAGTTTTAATACTACTAACAGTTGTCCGACTCATGTACTTGCGCGGGGCAACGATGGGGGGTACGCGGGGAAGTGAGCGGCAGAGTCTGCGAGCGCAATCTCTTCTAGTTTGCGCTCTCTAACATGAAAGGGCAGTGGCGAAGGGTCCATACAAGCCGATTCCCATTGGCTTACCTTTTGGAAATCCCACCCCACAGATCCACTATGAAGATCACAACATTTTTCATCATTTTTGTAGAGCGGCTTACCTTCGCCATAATTTCACCCCTCGCCACTGTGAAAGGGTGTACGTTTGAAGAAGCGTAACGAAATTTCAAAACGTCATAATGGTTTACAGGATTTGTTTCGTTTTAAAATTGTAAGTCCACGACAAGGTTTGATAGGGACCATCAAACTAAACAACTTTTACTATGGAATAAACTTTGAAATCGCGAAAAAATATCAGCGCAGCTGTTTTGTCTGTTACAATGTTATTCTTGAAAGACTCTGTTGACTATTTTTATTCTTTCGTCATTATAAATTATAACTTTTATTAATAAGAAGAATAACTTTTATGTAAAATATTTGAGTTGCTTTTGCTGTGACAACCCTGACCCTTGACGGAGTTTCTTCTTCTTCTTCTTATTTTTGTTTTGGCAATCTACATTCCTCTTGGAAAGTAATTTTTGCCAGTGTCAAGTGTTGAATAGTTCAGTGGTAGATTGTTTCAGTTTACATTAAAATGCGGGTGCATTGCATTCAAATGCTGTTTGGAGCATTTGGCACCAAGTATATCAAGACAGTTTACTAGGTAACTTCTGCCGAGGTAGCCACCACTACAGTAAAAGTCTCGGCTTCACACAACCAACATCGCGCCTATTTCAATTATCCCACACATTGTTCAGTTGCGTAGACACTTGTACCGCAAAACTGCACCAATTTTAAGACACAATGTCCACTATTAATCAATTTGCAAATAATTAAAATAGTCACCGAACCGAACTCGAGTAAATGGCGCCAATAACTCTGCGGAGTTTCTGTGCATATACCTACGCAGTGGCGGCATGCGTTTATCAACAAAAGAGTCGAATTACACGCCTGAGCCCTGGTTGCCCTTTTATTGGTTCGTTAGCTTGGATCTGGATCCGACCTTTGGTATAGGAATTTATAATTTTTAATTTGCATGGTATTTTTATGTACCATGGGCAACAGCGTCGCTTAACCACTGCTAAGGTTAAAATCGCTTGCACGCCGCGCCCGCTGTTACATACGTTTAGTTCGTGCAGGGACGATACGCGCGCACACGAATTTTGTTGCAAACTGGTTAAGCGACGCTGTTGCCCATAGTACCTACAAGTGCTTCCAGATTCACTGACGTTTCTACTGTATACTGTAATGATAAATTACAGTATACAGTAGAAAATTGTTTGATTTTCAATCATAAAATTAATGAAATCTAATGTAAAACGAAACGCCAGCTGCGTTTCGTAGCTTTCCTTCATCCATAGAAAATGTTGAGTAGGGTTGTCACTTGTCACAAAGAAACAAGCCTATCTCTGTCGATTTTGAAATCTGCTGTATTATTTTTAGAATCTACTGTATTTTTTTAGCTGGAAACACTGTAATTTTACTTTTGGGATCTGGAAGCACTGTAATTTTACTTTACCTTTAATTTTAATTTTAATTTTACGGTACCTACAAAAGTTTTATGTTTGTTGTCGATTGTTTGCCTTACCGGCGGAGGGTCCGAGTCTAGAGAGGGCAGAGAATCTGCAGTGATGTTTTCCGAGGGCGGCGCTGCGGTGGTCAGCGGCGCCAGCAAACTCTGCGACGGCCGACTGGACGCTTGCTGTCACATACAATAAAAAAAAATACATTTATCTCAGACTGAGTTTCCCCATATACAACGTGTTAATGAATTAACGCAAAATGAGAAAACCGTTTCTTTGGACCATCAAACTGAACAACTTTTACTATGGGACCAACTCTGTGTTCGCGATGAAAAAATCAGCTGTTTCATACAAAAATTAATAACGAAAATATAAAAATGTGTGAAGCAGCTGACATTTTTCCACGATTTCAGAGTTGGTCCGATAGTAAAAGTTGTTCAGTTTGATGGTCCGAAGAAACGGTTTTCTCATTTTGCGTTAATTCATTAACATATACACTTTTAAACTTTCGCGTTGCATTTTATTACATTAGTAAACATGATAGATGTGAATAAAAATGGCGATCAGTGGAATCGCACGCAGGTTCTTTCCACTAATCGCCATTTTTATTCACGAGTCGTACGTGAAGCGATTGAAATTAAAAAACATCCAAATAACTTCAATCGGGAAGATGGCCACAAATTATCTGCAGTGTGGAATCCAGTAATTGCAAACGCACTACCTCTTTGTTCGCGGTCGGCTAGCTACCAGAATACGGCTATGATACAGAATAGGGACACCGTTAGTATTGTGTGCGGCGGTAGTTGGAAAAACTGTTCGACGGTGGATGAAGATTCCACCGCAGAGGAGGAGGCGTAACACCGCAGCTCCAGTCAGCCCGTGACCACGGCCGATGCAACTCGGTTGAAACGTCGGGAAAAAGGTTAGTTAAAAACGCGTTTAAAACCTGTGTTTACTAATGTAATTCATTAACACGTTGTATTTGTTAGTAACATCTTCTAAACTACATATGTTAGTATTATGCGACTGTTAGTATTTTCTTACAGCTATGTTAATGGATTTACATCTAAGCTCGTCACATATCTAGCGATACCTGACGGTCCCCCGACGTCTATTTCTTGCATAGATCTATATGACTTAATGATATTATTTTCAACTTTTTAAGAGTTAGCTCTTTTGTATCGTAGTTTTTTTTTTATTTAAGTTTTATTTAAAGCTTTTTAAACTTAATTTTTGGCGGCCAAATTTTTGTCATTTAGTTTTTTTATTGCACTTAAATTTATCCAGGGTGTACGTACATTATTTTAGTCAAAGCACCACCTCGGTATCTTTTACCGTTTCGGCAGGCAGTTGACCATCTCCATAAATGGATGGATGGATTTTCATCAAACGTGGCTAAAAACCATCTCGATTAATTTAGCTTTCACTTAAAAAAACCGGCCAAGTGCATGTCGGGCCACGCGCCGTAGGGTTCCGGGTACCTTATACCATACCATATTTAATACCACCTATCATTTTTCGTCTGCAAAAATAACTTTGTTTTTCACAGTGTTGGTATGAATGAAAAAGTTATATTTGCGGTTTTGGAAAATGTGCTATATCTCGAAAACTAATTACTAATTACTATATCTCGTTCAAACCAATTTTCGTTGAAAGTGTTTATTAAGATCTACAGCATATATATTTTTTTGATTTTTCACTCTCTTATTTCAAAAGTTAAAGGGGGGTGGGACTCACATTTTACCACTTTGGCGGTGTATATCTTTCAAACGGTTGATTTTGAGAAAAAGTTGTCTTAGGAACCTCAATGTCATTTTTAAAGACCTATCTATCCTATAAACACCCAACACGTGTTGGTTTGAAGAAAACATATTTTTTTCAGTTTCAGTTCCATGTATGGGGAGCCCGCCCTTAATCTTTTATTTTTCTTATTTTTGTATTAAATTCGTTAAGCGGTTAACAGAATACATCTACCTACCAAGTTTCAACTGTGTAGTCTTAATACCTTCGGAATAAAGTGGCTGTGACATACGGACAGACAGACAGACATGACGAATCTATAAGGGTTCCGTTTTTTGCCATTTAGGCTACGGAACCCTAAAAACCAAATCGCTTGATCTGTTTAGGCACTACAATGATCCGTACAGACAGACAGACATAGGCTTCAAACTTATAACACTCCTTTTTGCGCTGCATCAAGGGTTAAAAACTGTTTACCAATTTAATAGCATTATGAATACAAACATCTAAAAATGTAATATAAGCATTCAGATTCTGTAACGTAAAACAAAATAAAAGCAATAGGTTTGTTGCTGTTGTTAATAATGTAGTATAGTCAAAATTGCACGTATAACCATAATGTACTCTGTAGTAAAACGATTATTAAATATAAAAGTAGTGTGATGGTAGCTATACACGAGAAATAAATTGTTATACAACTAGCCTGTCAGTTTAGAACTTTGAAGATACATAACTTCATGTTGTGAAACACTTTCGTAATTAGTGTTACTAAATAAGTTCATAGTGGCGTCGATTCGGTTAGCAACGACTTAACTAAGTTGACATGACTAAACTAAATTTGGTTTTCCATCCTTTTCTTTCTATATCGAAAAGACAACAGAATGCTAAAATTAAGTTTAGTCCTGTCAATTTTGTTTAGTCGTGCTAACCGAATCGACACCATTATCAGCTATTGTAACTAAGCGGTTGACTTTCTAAAGTAAATAAAAATAAAACGTACCAATATATAATATATAAAAATAAAACTTACCGATACTAAAGAGGCCTTGACTGTTAACGGAGCGGCCGCTATCCGCACCAACTTTTGAGGCCCTTGGGAAATAGAATAGTTATCCATTTTTATTAATAGATTTACGAATAAAAAGATCTCAACGTATGTCTGCTGCCAAACTGACTCGCGACCATCGATCATTTCCATGTTCCAATGTTATAATTTTTCAAATACAGAAATCTTCAAATAGTATGTGTCATACGAATTTTTGAATTTTCGCTCCATTATTCTTTTAAATTAAAATGATTTGTGTGCCACTGAATAGAAAGTAGACTATAAAATATTGAAACGACTCCAGTAGTTTGTTGCGTTCTGACCACGGATTAAATTTTAATAATTTTGTAATGCGTTGAATAGTAAATGATAGTAAGTCAGCCGGTAAAATTAACGTTTATTTATAATAAGTATTAAAATCGTAGTAAATAATAGATCTATACACCAGTCACCTCACGGAAAGAATGTTTGTGTTATAAATAAAACTTTGCGCATTTTTCGTAATTATTTTACAAATACGTTGTTTCAGTGAATTAACACCAGTAATATAATAAGTCTACCATAACTACAATTACCATAAATACAATTTGGACAACATAGGCAAGCCATCAATGATTTTCATATATTTATCAAAAAGGGCTTATGTTTAAATGATCATCATACTAACCTAACCTACCCAGATTTAGTAAATGCTCACCAAATCTTCTTGGGCGGTTAGGATTTGGTGACTATTTACTAGAACAAAATGTTTTTTTTTATGTTAAAGTATTAATCCCCATAAAAATATGTACTTTTGAGGTTACAATGGGCAGTTTGTTTATAAACATTGGCTGGAGTATAGTTGACAATTTTAATATAGATAGGTAGACAGTAAAATCATGCATAATAATATCTTCTGACGAATCCTTCGTATAATTATGATTGAACTTCACTTACAGGTAAGTTCGTTTAATCATCAATTATAATCATCTTCCATAATTTCTTAAGTTTTACAACTTTTTTAAAACAAACGTTAAAATACAGTACAATAGAGAATGTCACTGGGTCTAACTTGAAACTTTATGAGCATGTAGCTAAATGTCTAGCAATACACATGTTTTTGTTTCATTTAAATCAAGCGAGTAGTTTCGAAGTTATAACGATTTCAAGAAAATGCCAAGTGCACTGAATTATTTGCTTTTGTACGTACGACGTGAAGTTCACCTTTAAGTCCAATGACGAATCGACAACACAAAATAACAGTGTTCTAGACCATATAAATATTCTGAAATAAATAAATTTAATCATTTCTGTGATTCAAGAGATATCGCGGACAATTTTCTACAGTTGTTCATGTGGTCAATAAGCTATTGGTTAAGTCACTAAACAAAAAAATCACTGTTATTCTTCATTAGCAGTCATAACTACGAGGGGAGGTCAAAAAGTTCGCGAAATGGAGGGTATGAAGTAAGAATTAAAAATCAAAAATATTTTTCCTTTGCAATGTATTCTTTCTCAACTCGAATACATTTAGATCTATCAATTAATGTATTGATACCGTCGAGAAAATTTAGGGAGTGGAAAAGTGTGTAAAAAATAACATTAACATTGTGAAAGATATAAACAAATTAATCAGTGAATAACATAACCTAAAAAAAAAAAAAAAAAATTGCAAATATTCTTAGTCACCGTCACCGTCACCGACCGACAACCGACCCGTTATATGGAACGAAGCGACATCTATTGCAAGTCGGAAGTACTATCTGTGTATTGTCATCATCTATCTACACCACATCAACAACCTTGCAAAAGCACAACATAGAAATCTAGTACCGCATCACTCCGCTAGAGGGCAGGAGAATAAAAAATGGAACAAATCACAGAAATGTTAAAACTTTTACAAGCAAAGTTTGATGAACAATCAACGGAATTAAAAGAAATGAAAGAAAGTATTCCAAATAGTATAAATAAAAATATAGATGAAAAATTTATCATTCTGGAAACCAGACAACAGCAACTAGAAAAAATTACAGAAGAACAAGCACAAAAAATTCAGAAATTTGAAAGAATAATAAGAAAGAAAAATCTGATTTTTTTCGGAATAGAAGAAACGGAAAATAACTACTTCACCTTACAAAATAAAATATTAGATATAATAAATAATGTTATGAAAATAGATTGCCAAAAAGTCGATATTGAGTGTGTTTCACGCATAGGAAAAAGAACTGGAAAGATAAGACCCGTAATCGTTACTTTCACTACTATGGGGAAAAAAATTGAATTACTCAAAAACAAGAAAATGCTACAAAAAACCAGCACTTTTTATATTAAAGAAGATTTTCCCCCAGAAGTTTTAGAAGAGAGAAAGAAGCTAAGTATTCAGCTACAAAAAGAAAGAGAACAAGGAAAACAGGCATATATAAAATACAATAAATTAATAATTCTACCAGAGAATATTAACACTCAAAATGAACGACAAAAAAGAAGTTTATCTCAATCTCCGGAAACAGTGGCAGTTGCTGAAAGAGAACAGAAAAATACCTCTAAAAATCCAACCAAGAAAAATAGAATGGATCTATATTTAGTAAAAAATAAACCCGTAAATACGGAAATTAAGTCCCCATCGCATCAGCTAGTATCAAAGAAATGACATAAAGAAGCAACCTCTCTATGTCCCCCACCACGGCCGGTCACCGCGGGGGTCACAGACCAAAACCCTCCACCCCCACCTCTATACATATGTACATACAATGCTCGATCATTACTATCGGATGAAAGACTGCTAGAGTTCAAGCAATCAGTATCAACAATTAAATATGACATCATTGGACTATCAGAAATCAGACGCACAGGTTATAATATAGAAGAAAGTGAAGACCATATATTCTGCTACTTTGGTGAGACTAAAGGCCAATATGGGGTAGGTTTCCTTATAAAAAAGCACCTCAAGAATTGCATAGAAAGTTTCACCGCAATCAATGAACGAATTTGCATACTACACTTGAATTTTGATAATACAAGCCTATCCATCGTTCAAGTTCATGCACCGACCTCTGATGCAACTGAACTAGAATTAAAAGAATTCTATGATCAAATACAGGAATCTCTTAAACATTGCAGTAATAACCTTATAGTCATGGGTGACTTTAACGCCCGAGTCGGTCAAAAAATGAAAGGCGAAGACAGAATATTGGGAAACTCATGCTTCGGAAAAAGAGACAAGAGAGGTGGTACTCTGCTCCAATTATGCTGGGAAAATGATTTATTCGTCATTAATAGTCTATTCAAAAAGAAAAGCAAGAATCTTTGGACGTGGCTTTCCCCGAAAAAACGTAAAAGTCAGATAGATTACATACTGTCAAATATAAGAAACAAAATAACTAATATTGAAGTGATAAGCAATCTATCGTTCCCGAGCGACCACCGACTTGTGAGAAGTACTCTATTGTTAACCAATACAAAAAAATCTAGAGCCACATATAGAAGTAATAAATTTTCACTAAAAACTATAGACGAACAAGAGACATATGTTGAAGCTTTAAAAATAAATATTCAAAGTATAAAACTAGAAGAAAATGAGGATGTAGAGACGTACTATGAGAAAATTAAACAAGCAATCGATAAAAGTCTAAAATCTATAGGTAACAACAATACAAATAGAAAACGACACTACATTATTTCAGACAGCACAAAAAACCTCATTAAAAGAAGAAACGAATTAATTTATAAAAAACAATTAACACCAGAAGAGAAAAATGAGAAAAGTTATTTATTTAAAAACATTCACAAAATTATCAGAAAGGAGTATCAGAACTACAGATTAACAACAATAGAAAAACATCTGAAGAAGTCAGGAAGTGTGAAAAAAGGTTTGAAAGAATTAACAACTTCTAAAAAGTGGATACCATCTTTGAAAAAGAACTCTACCAGCAAGAAGGAAATATTGTCCAGGTCGGGAATAATAAAAGCAGCCACTGAATTTTATAAAGATCTCTACGCTTGTAAAATACCATCCAGTATAGAAACTCTACCAACACAGAAAAATGATACTGCAATACAAAGATTCTCTGCTGAAGAAATTTTTACTAAGATAAATTCTCTAAAGAAAGAAAAAAGTAGTGGTCCAGACGGGATATCAAACGCAGCTATTCTAACAGCAAAAACTCTCCTAGTAGAACCTTTAACCACCCTGTTCAATAAAATATTAGACGACAGAAAAATCCCCACTGAATGGGCAAAATCAGACATAGTGCTGCTCTACAAGAAAGGAAACCCTAATGATATTAGCAACTATCGACCAATTAGCTTACAATCGACTCTCTACAAGCTGTTTGCTTCTTGCCTAGAAGAACGCCTTGCAAAATACACCGAAAAGCATCAGCCAGTAGAGCAAGCAGGATTTAGAAGATCATACTCAACTATAGACCACATCCACTCATTGGATCTAATTGTAGAGAAATACCAGGAAATGAAACGCCCGCTCTACCTAGCGTTCATTGACTACGCTAAGGCATTTGACTCTATATCCCATATCAGCATGTGGAGAGCCTTACAGGAATGCGATGTACCACCAGAGGCTATAGAGCTCATACAAGACATATACAAGAAAAGCACAAGTAGAGTAATACTAGACAAAACAGGCACTGAAATCAATATATGTAGAGGCGTTCGTCAAGGCGACCCCCTCTCTCCCAGAATTTTTATCACCGTTCTCCAAAACATCATGAAAACACTAAAGTGGGAAAACAAAGGCATAAACATCAATGGTCAATTTTTGAGTAATCTCAGGTTTGCAGATGATATCGTACTCTTCGCAGAAAATTCATCACAATTAGAATTAATGATAAACGAAATTAACCGTGTCAGCAATGAAATTGGCCTAGACCTAAACACAATGAAAACAAAAATTATGACAAACAGCACCAAGTCACCAATACACGTTAGTGGTGTCTTACTAGAATATGTCCAAGAATACACATATCTAGGCAAACAGATATCATTTAAAAAATGTAGACACCAAGATGAGTTAATGAGACGTGTAAACATGGCCTGGAATAAATTTTGGAGCTTCAAAGAAATTCTAAAGTCAAATACTTCAATAAAACTAAAGAAAATGGTAATAGACTCTTGTATCTTACCTTGCCTCACATATGCATCCCAAACATGGATTTTCAATAAACAAACTAGGAACAAAATATCAACCACCCAAAGAGCCATGGAACGGAGCATTCTGAATCTAAAATTGAGACACAAAAAGAGAAGTACAGACATAAGAAAAACAACAAAGTTGATTGACGCTCTAGAACACTGCAAAAGACTCAAATGGAAGTGGGCAGGACATATTGCACGGATGAAAGAGGATAGGTGGGCCAAAAAGATAGTGTCATGGAAGGGACCCGTCGGCAAGAGAAACAGAGGCAGACCGGCGGAGAGATGGCTCGATGAAATTTTAAAAGTAGCGGGAAAAGACTGGACAGACAAAGCAAACAATAGAGCTACGTGGAAAAAAATGGAGGAGGCCTTCACTCTATAGAGAGGTCCTTAATAAACAAATAAATAATAACTCAAGCAAATGTATTTAGACATAAAAAAAAAGAAATATTTAAATCAACAAGCAAATGTATTTAGACATAAAAAAAAAGAAATATTTAAATCAATTCTATTTTAATTAATTAATAAATTGCATGATCTATAATTATAATTTTGTTAATGTATTGTTATTTTATTAAGGAAATAAAAAGGCTTAATTATTATTATTATTATACCGTCGAGAAAAATATCTTGCATCTCTGGTCGAATTATAAAGAATTGTGGTCTTCACCCATCACCACTGGAAAATTACTTCTCTCGGAGCTCTTTTTTATTTATTTTTTATTTTTTTTACCAAGTTGCGAGTCCCCAACAACGAAAGACATATTTTCCAATAAATTCTGAGAAGATTTCCTAGGTTGGTAAGGCATTAATGACAACTCGAAACTCGGGAACTCCCCTCCGGATTGGTTTGTTTATTGATTTTTATCTCAGTAAATAATGACTTGATTTTTATTAAACTTTGTTATTATACTCCTAATGAGTGTCACAAATTAGTTTACGTTAAAAAAGTGACCCTTTCTCCACCATACCCTTCGTTCCGCGAACTTTCTTCCCTAGGCAGAGGTTGCCCTCTTTATCTCTTATCACTGGAAAATTGCTTTTGTTAAAACTCTTTTTTTATTTTTTTTGCAAGGATATGAGTCCCCATAAACAGAACATATCTCTTCCAAAATATTCGGAGGAGCTTTCATCGATTGGTAAGGCATGTAATAATGACAGCACGAAACTTAAATGAGAAAATAATGACCCGATTTTTATAAAACTTTGTATATATGTTACGGCTCATACCCGAAGTGCGGCTAAACCTAGTTTTAGCCAGCTAAAACTAGGTGTAGCCGATAGCTGTTGGCTAAAACTAGGTGAACCGATCTGCTTTACTCCTGTAGGTCCCGAATATAGGTTAGAAATTTAAGGCGAGCGCGAAGCGCAGCGTAGCGTGAGCCTTAAATTTCGAGGTTATTTTTTTTAACAGACAACAGAAATAACTTTCTTAATACCCCATGGTACACCTAGTTTTAGCCGGCTACACCTAGTTTAAACCAACAGCTATCGGCTACACCTAGTTTTAGCCGGCTAAAACTAGGTTTAGCCGCACTTCGGGTATTAGCCGTAACATTTATACTCTCAATGAGTGTCACAACTAGTGCAAGAAAAAAATTCATCCTTTCGCCCTCCCCAACCCGTCCATTTTTGACCTCCCTTCGTAGCATCATAGACTTACTTTTGTCGAGGGCCGCGTTGGCGGTGAGCACCAGCGGCGGCGGCGCGCCTGCCTTCGCGCCAGACACCTGTACCAACTGCCCTGCTACTCCTGCAACAAACATACCAACCATTCACTTGTTGCCATTCACACTTTTTGATACACATTATTTTTTTTATTTAGACACGACTAGCGGCCGCCCGCGACTTAGTCCGCGTGGGAAGTTTTTTTTGCTATCCCTTGGGAACGATATTTTTTTTCGGGATGAAAGTTATTCTATGTTCTTCTCTGTGCTCCTAACAAAGTGTAGGTAAAATTACATGATGACCGGTTCAGTAGTTAAGACGTGAAGGCGTAACAAACAAACGGGCTTTCGCATATATTATACTAGCGGCCGCCCGCGGTTTCACCCGCGTGGTTCTCGTTCCCGTGGGAATATCGGGATAAAAAGTATTCTATGTTTTAATCTAGGCTATCTACTATCTGTGTGCCAAATTTCATCCAAATCCGTTCAGTAGTTTTTGCGTGATTGAGGAACAAACATCCAAACATCCAAACCCACAAACTTTCACATTTATAATATTAGTAGGATTAGTAAAGATAAGTCTTTTCGAGGATAAAAAACGTAAGAAATCATGGTTTCTAAACTTATTTTTATTATTCCACAAGGGGACCGTGATTGGCCTTCACCTCACCTAATTAAATAAATAATGTAACGATAAGGCCGAAAGTGGAAGCGCACTACACCTGGAAAGAGGATCAGTAACAGGTTTGAATCCTATAGTTTTATTGATCCTACTAATATTATAAATGTGAAAGTTTGTGGGTTTGGATGTTTGTTCCTCAATCACGCAAAAACTACTCAACGGATTTGGTTGAAATTTGGCACACAGATAGCAGATAGCCTAGATTAAAACATAGAATACTTTTTATCCCGATATTCCCACGGGAACGGGAACTACGCAGGTGAAACCGCGGGTGGCCGCTAGTATAATATAAAATCATACTAATAGCTATGAAAGTTAGTGAAAGATTTTTTGAAATCCGTTTAGAAATGGTTGAGTTATTCAGGATTTGAAGGAAATGCAAAACTCAATGCAATATGTGCTTTATCACGTACGACATAAGGTTTGCGTACGTCGCGATGACGTCATAGGGACCCACCAAAATAACAGTATTATAGCACATTTTATCTCGGAATAACTTCTCAGGTTTAAGAGATATCGCAAAAATTTCTTCACAGTTAATGATGTGGTGGCATAAGCTTTCAGATAAGCCACTAAACAAAATCGTTACTGATCCTCATTCTCATCGCTGAGGAACCGGTTTTCTTACCTCTAACTGCCGGATAACAATTATGTTTAAATTGTTGTTATGGCGTCGGCCTTAGGTAAGATGGTGGTAGCTAGCCAGGCGGACTTGAAACAAGCCCCACCAACCAAACCGAGTAAAAATTTTACCCCCCTCCTGGGAATCGAACCCTGGACCCCTGCGGGTTGACATTAAGTCGGACCGATAGTTTTACCGGAACGAAAAAGGTGTAGGATGCAGTGGCGAAGGGTCCACACAAGCCGATTCCCATCGGCTTACCTTTTAAAATCCCATCCCCATCGATCCATTATAACTGTCATTCCTTAATTTTTTTCGCCATTTCGGTAAGATTAATTAATAATAGCTACAATTATTTTTTATGAATTTCTAAGTATTTAATTGTCTACTTTAAAAACGCTCGCGCGCGCGCCGCGCCCCGCGTGCAAGGAATATCAAATCAATTTTCGTACAAAATCTCCTTGAGGCAAGCCGACGTCCTTTAGCTTCCTTTTTGCACTGTGTCTTGGCGCGGTTGCCACGGGCAACGGTGGATTGTTATTACTCTGTCTCTTTCTCACCAACGCACCACAGTCGCGTGCCTTTCGGTTGAAAATGGTGAAAGGCAAGCCGGCCGGCTGTGGCTTAAGTTTTCTCTCTCTTTCTATTTGAAGCGATGTTAATGTTTCTTTTCTCTTTCTGTTATGAAGAGACGAATAAGTTTTAAGATGCAAAATAAACAAAATAAGAACGATAGAAGAAAATACATCGCAAATTAAATAAATTTATTTAGAAGTATAATAGTACGTTTCCGCCATTATCATTGTTTATGTGAGTGTTTGGAACGTGATTAGTTTTTATCAAAATAGTGAATTAGTGAGTGAGAATCGATACTTTTTCCCGGTTTTTGTTTATTTTAATGTATTTATCTCATGTATTTGTTTATTGCGGTAAGTTTTATTTGCCATAATGGCTTTAATTAATATGGATTGTCGTTTAAGTGACTAGCGCGGCGAAACATTGTTTTCCAAACTTAGTTACGAAGTTATGGTTACGTTAGCAAGATGGGTTTTTTTAAACATTTTCAATATAATACATCTTTCTACGATAAGGATGACAAGCAGTTACAAACTCAATAAAATGTTTTGTTTTCCATGATTATTATTTCTGATTCCAACTCAGTATAGAGTAGCGCGGGCTAGACTGTCACTATTTTATTAGTGCTTTTTTTGCATGGTGAAATTGAGGCCCTAACTTCTGAAGAAACGCGTGAAGCTTGAACCACGCGGTGGTGTTTTTTGGTCCGGATTACCTTCGCCATATTTCGACCCCTCGCCACTGGTAGGATGCATATTGGCATAGGTATTTCAATTGCGCTGTTCACATTAGGGCGACCCTTTAAAACTGTCGGTGATGACACATCTACCGGACCTTCAGCCACGATTTCTGTCGGATCGGGATATAATATTGGCATTCTGTTTCGAGTATACTACATTAGGTCGGACCTACAGCTTACTGTATGAACTGCAAACCCCGATAATCGGCCAACGGAAAAATTGTCGGTCCGACCTATTGTGAACCAACTCTGAGGTGGTTAACTTATTACAAATTGCAGCCCGCTAACTATTGCGGCCCAACAAGTGCGTGCTTTCGGATTACAGTCAGCGCCAAAATGATCTGAGCATTTGAATGCTCAATTGAAAGGACATCAGGCACATGAGACCCAAAAGTGTATAAACATAATTCTGTTATCTATAAACACTTTATGTTACTAGAATCATAAAACAGTAGCAACATTATTTTTTAACTCCTTCATTTAGCGTTAATTAATGATTGAAAAAAACAAAAGCATATCAATGAAACGGACATCTTTGTTAGCGATTTCACAAGTCTCCCCTGAGTATATTTGTTCTGTGGCACAAGTGATTGCGCATTAAATAAAAGTCTGCCGGATGTCAGTCAACCAAGAAGCTTATACCCCAAATGGAGGTTGCGCGGCCTAGTGGCATAGTGAAGATAGAAAAATGTCCTTGAGTGACGTTACGGCTTATTGCTATCTCTTTCTTTAGCGTGACAATACGTTTTCGTTTCTCACGAACGAACGAGCGATGAACAACGAACACGTAATGTAACACTAAAGAAAGAGATAGCAATAAGCCGTCACGTCACTCAAGGACATTTTTTCTATCTCCAATATGACACTAGCCCTGCAATCTTCATTGGGGGTATAAGCTTCTTGCAGTCAACTCAACTGTCAAAAGCGTTTTGTTGCAAGCGACATATGCAGATTTTCCGTTTGATCGGTTCCAACTCGTACATTGTCCTTGGGGGAGGCCTATACCCAGCAGTGGGTGTCGTGCGGCTGATATGATGATGATGATGAATCATTTCTACTTTTTAGTCAAATAGTCCCTAATACAGCTAATTTTGTCAGTCTGGCCTCTATAATTACCTTAACGTACGTGTTTTCACAGTTTCAAAATGCTAACTTTAAAATAGCGATACCGCACTTGTCTAAATAGGGGTTTTTCTTACGTTCTATGTATGACTGATGCAAAAGTTCGGGGTGGGAACCTTTGCTGTCGCTGATCACGAACGATTTGGTCGTTTCTATGGGCTGCGATTTTGACACGGTCTTTGCAGCCACTGGGTTCTGGTTTGATATCAATCTTATGTATTGAATCTGTGAACAATATAATGTATAATATTTTTATTATTCTTAAACATTTTTATAACTTACTATTTTAAGTTGAAATTAAATTAGAAGTTTTTGAACAAATGTGTTATAATTATGTATAATTAGAGATCAGATAATGGGATGCATATTTACCTAAACATTATGAAAGCGGCTTCTTAAAATATTTAAAATTCTTTGAACTTAAATTGGCGAACTAAAAATTCCTTGGTTTTTTCGATAAAAAAGTGCTTTCTATAATACCCAACATCTGAACTTTAGGTAAATATGCATCCCAATATTAGCTATTATCCCATCCCGAGCCAATATAGCTAGGGAATATAGCTAATCCCAATATTAGCTATATTCCCAATATTATCCCATCCCGAGCTTTAGTTACAATTTCTTTAGTTTGGAACTTTATCATTATACTGTGAGTATAGCATTATCTGTTATTTGTTATAGGCACATAGGTAAATTACAGGCACTAGCCTAACAAAGCCATATACAATTTGAGACTATTGCTATTCTATGCTTTATAAAGAAGTTACAAAAATAAACTTACTCCTTTTCCCGGAACATTAATTTGATGAAGTTGTGATCTTTGATTTTGCAAAACCATTTTCCCATCTTTCGTCACCTGTAACAGATTCTCTAGAGTTGAATTACAATTGGAATGCCAGTTAAATAAAACTTTATAAAACAATAGATCACGCCGCATGGACTGAACGGTCGGAGCGTTGACACCCGACTAAAATGAGCACACGATTCGGCACACGAAGTCGCGCGGTGGGGTGAGGTAATTGATTGTGGGGCGGGGCGGAGAGTTTCCTTTCTGTACGGTAGTACTTTTATACAGGGTCATTTTGAACTTACCATCCAAATTTTGACGATGTGTTCAGTCCATGAAACTGAACAACTTTCTCTAAGGAACACATGGTCAAATATGTAAAATAAAAATCGACTTTCCATACAAATCAAAGAGATCACGTGATCAATCTAGTGTGGGATGACCAAAATTTTCTGGAGAAATTTGACACATGTTTCTTAGAAAGTTGTTTAGTTTCATGGACTGGACACATCCTTAAAATTTGGATGGTAAGTTCAAAATGACCCGATATATTGTGACAAGGTACAGTCAACAACGGTTTATGAAATCCACATTTTGAAAACAAATTCGCTTGCAAGGATGGCACTAAAATTTTGTCTTTTACCTACCTTCATGGTTTTTATACAAAAGCTGTTTTTGTTATCTCAATTTTATGGCATTTGGGTAAATGCAAAACCATCAAACCACTGAATTTAGAAATAAACCTTAGGATCTGCCACCCATAACTTTGTTGACGTACATACAATGACATATAGAAACATTTACAACTAGAATACTTTTAAGACATCAATTACAGGTGTACTCAGCCATCTCAGCATGCATAAAAATAACAGTTATAAAGGTGTTTCTTTGAAATATTAAAGGGCTTTGAACATTTTGGCATAGTGGTAACCATAACTTTAGATTTTGACGGGGATTTAGGAAATATAGCGGCATACGATGAAACCTGTTTATATCTATTGAGTATCTATAGATAAACAAAAAAAATCGTATGATATAAAGTCCTAAAGCGCAACGTTTCTGAGATAATCCATGTTAGAGATCCTTTATAGATAAAAATCCAAATTTATTCCCGGGATTATCTCGAAAACATGGCGCTTTAGGACGTATTTCATAAGAAATTTTTTGTTTGTTTATAGATCCCCTATGTTTCATCATGCGCTGCTATATTTCCGAAATTCCCGACTTAAATCAAAAATTATGGTTACCACTATACCAGCCTCTCATACTAAGAAGTTCAAACCCTTTTCACGTATATTATCAGTGAAATAGTACGTACTTGTGTCATCTTACTAGGGGCCGTCGTCTTCAATATGACGTTCTGCATAGGAGCAGCAGCGCTCGATGCAATCATCACTTTGGTAGCAGTGCCTATAAAAAAAAGCAAGAATTAATACTGTCGCAGCCAACGGGTGTAGCCGTTTATTAACGGCCCAGCCATTTCATTAAACGGTGACTAGCCGTTTATTTACGGCCAAGCCATTTCATTAAACGGTGCCTAGCCGTTTTATTGAACGGATAGAACGGCGCCGTTAAATCTAAAGGCTAGTCTGTTTCTTAAACGGCTGATTAAGCTAGTTGACTGCGACATGTACAGTACAATAGCAGGATAATGCGACTGCTTCACAAAACGTCCACCAGTCGACGTACTATCACACCCCGGGCACTCCATACAAGCGTCGCGTTTCAACTCTACACATATACAGGGTCACTGGAAATATGACGTATTCCTGCTAAGGAGTTATAGATGAGGTCAAAACAAATATTTTTTGTCAAATAACTTTTTCTCAAAAAATTAATAGTTTTTAAGTTAATTGAAATTAAGTATTTTTTTACCAAAAGTACTCTCTATTTTTGATGCTGTCTGTATAAAATTTTGACTCATCGGCGGAAAATAATTCTGTTTCAAACTCACTCAGACGAAAGTATTTTTAGTAAGCACGATCATTTATGGCAAATTAGCTTCCACCCGCGACTTTGTCCGCAATTAAATTCGAGAAAACCCCTAGGGAACCTTTAACCAAGATAATAGTATCCTCTTATATTTAAATCCTGTTTATAAACTGTCTGTGTGCCAAATTTCATCCAAATCCGTTCAGTCGTTTTGCGTGATTGATTAACAATCATCCAAACAAGCAAATTTTCACATTTATGATATAAATAGGATAATACGACCACCTTCGAAGCGCTTGAAGTAGGAAATTTTTGCTACATAAAATGGGACTGCTATTTAGTTAAGTCTTAATTTCTCATTTTTTATTAAAGTTATTATTAAGTTTTATACCTCAACTGAAAGCTGAATAGATGGTGATGTTTTTAAAATATTATGCACGCTTAGTTACTAGGATTTTTTTAAATATATTTGATGCTATTTCTAAAAAATCTGAAAAAAGTTAAAAAATAAATGCACTTAAGGATTGATTTTTTTATAAACAACTGTATTTTATGAAATTTTTTTTAGTCATTATCAACACTCAGATTGTTTTCTATCCTAAAATAGTAAAAAATTTGGAATCGAATGAGTAGTTATCTTTTATTTTAAATTTTTGTGTCTGAAAACGTACTTTTGGTAAAAATGTACTTAATTTCAATTAACTCAAAAACTATAAATTTTTTGAGAAAAAGTTATTTAACGAAAAATATTTGTTTTGACCTCATCTATCACCCCTTAGCAGGAATACGTCATATTTCCAGTGACCCTGTATATATTACACAGACGCTACACAGTGACGTTTTTGCACACGCGCAACTGTGTGCGTGCTATTGAATGAGCCTATACGTACTGGCCTACGAACTCGCGCGGTGGGCGCCGGTGGGGTGAGGTTATTGATGGTGGGACGGGGCGGAGAGTTTCCTTTCTGTACGGTAGTACTTATATCTATTCTGTGGTATTAGCGCCAACTTGGCGCTAGTGTTATAGATTGTACCTGTCATTTGGTTGTTTGCTATCATTTTTTGAACATTGGAAGCGAATTTTCGTAAATATCAATTTTTCTTTCGACACATTTTGTTTTTTTTTTACAATTCAATCTTTCATCCTTTTACTTTCCAAGTTCCATAATAATAATTATTATTATCAACCCATATGCACACTCAAAAAATAACCCATATGCACAGGTACAATAGGTCTTCCATCTACAGCAGCGCCACCAAGCAGGATAAATTGTCTGTCATCCTGCCATTATTAGGTTACCGAATCAAGTATGTAGCTTGAACTTACTAGGTACCGGAGCTGGCATTATTTTGGGCGGCTGTGGCGACTTGAACGGGACGAGTTGCTGCTTTTTCATATATTTGACGCCCTGCTTCGTCGGCGACGCCATAACCACATCCTGAATCAGAATATTATTGTTTATTATTTTCTGCCGCGCCATCGAGCTCGGGAGAATTACGGCCATCTCTTCAAAATATCAAATCAAGTAATTGGTACAATATTGTGCCGGAAGTTTGTGGCTATTATCCAAGCTTCGATCTAGAACACCCTAGATGTCCGGTCAGTCTCAAAAATAACGCCCCACTTACAAACTGGGCGCTTATTTGGTACAAAATAAGTGCCTAATTACAATCCTTTTTAGGGTTCCGTAGCCTAAATGGCAAAAAACGGAACCCTTATAGATTCGTCATGTCTGTCTGTCTGTCCGTATGTCACAGCCACTTTATTCCGAAAGTATTAAGATTACACAGTTGAAACTTGGTAGGTAGATGTATTTTGTTAACCGCTTAACGAATTGAACACAAAAATAAAAAAAAATTTTTTTAAGGGGGGGTCCCCATACATGGAACTGAAACTGAAAAAAATTTTTTTCTTCGAACCAATACGTGTGGGGTGTCTATGAATAGGTCTTTAAAAATGACATTAAGGTTCCAAAGACAATTTTTTCTCAAAGTTATCCGTTTGAAAGATATACACCGCCAAAGTGGTAAAATATGTGTCCCCCCCCCCCCTTTATCTTTTCAAATAAGAAAGTAAACAATCTAAAAAAAATATAAGCTGTAGATCTTAATAAACACTTTCAACTAAAATTGGTTTGAACGAGATATAGTAATTCGTTTTTGAGATATTGCACATTTTCCAAAACCGCAAATATAACTTTGTCATTCATACCAACACTGTGAAAAACAAAGTTATTTTTGCAGACGTAAAATGATAGGTGGTATTAAATTTTGTACGGTACTAGCTTCCGCCCGCGACTTCGTCCGCGTGGATATTAGAGAAAATCCTTAGGTAACCTTCAACCAAGATCCGACCAGCCGTTTTTACGCGATTAGGCGGGTCCCCCTCCCCCACTAAGCAAGACAGAGGAAGGCAAGACAAAAACGAAACGACTGGTCGATCCCGTTCCCGTTCCTGTTCCGTCCCGCTCCCGTTCCCGTTTCCGTTCCCGTCCCGTCCTGTCCCGTTCCCGTCCCATCTCGTTCCGTTCCCGTTCCCGCTCTCGTTCCGTTCCCGTTCCCGCTCTCGTTCCGTTCCCGTCACATCCCATTCCGTTCCCGTTCCCGTCCGGTTCCCGTCCCCGACCCGACCCACTCCCGTTCCCATTCCCACCCCGTCCAGTTCCCGTTTCCTTTCTCCCCGTCCCCTGGGGCTGAATCATGCATATCCACCGAGTTGGACTTCATGACATGTGTTTGACTATTTATTTTTAGACGTGCTCCTACGAAGTTTAAAGTTGTAATATCTATTTTATATTCTTTTTCCATACAACATTTGAACCCCATTTTCACCCTTTTAGGGGTTAAATCATGTCCACCGTGTTGGACTTCAAAATAATGTCATTTTCGCAATCGTCATACCAAAAAACCCCAATAACGACATCCATATATATTTTTAGGTTTATTTACCCATTTCACCCCTATTTCATCGCCATAGGGGTTGAAGTACTAACAATAACAATATACTTTGCGTTAAATTTTCTTCCATAAGCCTATATTATAAATTAAGTGATTTTTACTTCGAAAATGAAGGATTTTCTTCTATACACAACTTCATACCCTTTTTCACCCCTTTGGGGGTAGAATTTTGAAAAACGCTGAGACCCGTATTTATTAATTTTTAATCGTCAGCCTAAACACAAAATTTGAAGATCCTAGCTTCAAAACTGAGGGACTTTCATACAAACTTTCATCCCTTATTTCACCCCTTTAGGGATGGAATTTTCAAAAATCCTTCCTTAGTGGATGCCTACACTGTATAAGGTATCTGTGTGCAAAATTTCAAGTCTCTAGGTCCAGCGGTTTGGGCTGTGCGTTGATAGATCAGTCAGTCATTCAGTTTACGATTTTATATATTAAGAAGATAAGGATCACGAATGTGAAAGTCCTTGGAGCGTTCCTGGCTGAGCTGGGCTGGCTGGAGTGATCCGGCCGAACATCCTCTGACGCAAAATAGGCGCAATAGACGTCGAGTTGCGGAAACCGCCTGCACTGATAAGAAGAAGACGAAGAAGATGGTATAAGGTAACTACGGAACCCTACGGCGCGTGGCCCGACACGCACTTGGCCGGTTTTTCTACTTTCAGTGTTTCCAATGTCATGTTGGTGTTTGTGCTACAATAAAATTACAGTTTTTAATGTGATTTGTGTTAGTTTTGTACAAAATAAGCGCCTAGTTTGTAAGTGGTGTGTTATTTCGAGGTGCCGTTTTTGTGCGGTTTTAGTTCGTAATACAATATTTAGGGTATTCTTGTCGAAGTATCCAAGTCATAAAAACGGAATTAAAGGTATGAAAGAAGTTTTCTTTTATAATTCTCTATAATTATCAAAAGACAACTAATAAAATTATATTATTTCTAATCTGAATCATCAATCACACACGGCACATCCAACAATTTTATTATGCTTGTGATATAATTGCCGTGGTGGTGGAGACTTTTTTTTATAGTAAGATTTTATTAATTTTTAATTTTCACATTTGCTAAAAGTAATCCAAAACGGATAGACATTTTATTTAAATGTTTTCGCACCACACAGTTGAAATATCAGCACAAACGCACTGAAGTGAAGTCGGTTGCACCTCCAGATTGCCAGATTAATCGTATAGTTCAGGGGTGCAATACTTTTTCTTAAGGAGATGGACCTAGCAAAAATTTATGACTGAGATCGACATTTTGAGTTGAGCATTTAACAATAAAATAAATTGCATAAGTAAAACTACATTGGGTGCAACGTGTCAAATCTGTTGTCTTACGGCCCGGCCACGGACAGCGCGGCAGGAGGCTAGGCATCTAGTATAGTAGTTGTACAATACTATAACTGTGTGTATAGTTACCTTCCCCAGTGACACCCGCACGGTCTTGCGCTGCATGACGTATCTGCAGGCGTTGGCGGGCGCGGGCGCCAGCTTGGTGATCACCGCCGGCTGGTTGCCCTCCACGTTCGGCTGGCCTGCCACCAATAGTACATTACTGCCGCGGTATATAATGACTGCGTTGCTGGCAGCGATTATGATGGCCGAGAGCGGAGCTTAGCGCAGGTCCAGGCCGTCACAGCGCGGTCAGCATTGCAGCCCGCGCATGGACAAGCTGAAATAAAGGCCGAGACCGGAGGTAAAGGCCTTTATAGCGCGGACAGCAAGGGCTGCAATGATGACCAAGCTTGAAGGCCGAGAGCGTAGTTAAGCTTAGCTCGAGGCCATCATAACGTGGCCAGCAGTGCAGTCATTGTGGACCAAGGCTTGTATAGTGCTTTACTCAAAAATGCGAGTACTACATACTACTATAGTGGGTACTTATAACCTAATTTCGAAAAAAATACAAAAATGCAAATATCTCAGAAACGGTGCGTCGGAGCCAAAAAAATAAGGTTTTTTTCGACCCCCTAAGATACCCCGGAAGTGGTCAAGAGGTATTTAATGAAAGGTCAAAAAACAGTCAAGTGCGAGTTTTTTATATTTTTCCATACAAATTTTACATAAAAATACAAACATCACCTGTGTATTAGGGTTTTCTCCCCTCAATGTACAACACCCGCGCAGATAAAGAATGGGATTGAAAATAGCGGCTCACCGCGCTTACAACAACGAGTGTGACCGAGAGAGCGATAGGTGTGGCGTTCTATGTTTGAAACAAAACTCGACAATAATGGATTCTCAAAGGAAATGGCCGGTGGCCAAAACAAGACAATAATGAAATCTCATACAACTTTGCCGCGTCACCATCGGAGGAGCGCGGCAACCCCGACTTTGCTCAAAGAAGGTTGTCAAAATAATGACCATATTACAAGCATTTTTGAGTAAAATATATTGTTTATATGTCGCAGCCAACTAGCTTAATCAGCCGTTCAATTAGCAGCCTAGCCGTTTCATTGAAAGGCGCCGTTCGATCAGAGGCCTTAATAACATCCCAGCAGATAATTTAGCGGCTTGGCAAATGAATTAGTATGAATAGCTTTTTTATGCACGACGGGGTAGTGCTTGGACTTCACCTCACCTGATGTAAGTCCGAAGGTGGAAGTGCACTTCACCCATAAGTCTCATTACCGAGGAACTGTGAGGAACTTGGTAGTGTATTCCGATGACTTGCCTAACCGAGTCGTTGTTTAGTTTCATTTTCTATCACCAGGCGCGCTGTAAGCGGTACTGGCGTCCAGGAAGCAGTCACGAATGTGATAGCTCTTGGAGCATTCCTGGCTGAGCTGGGCTGGCTGGAGTGATCCGGCCGCACAAACTCCAGAAGCAAATTAGGCGCAATAGACGTAGAGTGCAGAAACCGCCCGTATTGTAAAAGAAAAAGAAGCGGTACTGGCTGTCAAATCAATATGGGGCATCAACCTGCTATGATATTTCTGTTTCTGGTGCTTTTCACAATCTACACTTTTAAACACCAATTATGCAGCATTAGGTATACTAAATATTGTAACAGAAAAATGGAAATGAGAAATATTTCTATTAAGGCTCCGTTACGCGAAATCAATTGTCTCTGTCTTTTTACCGACTTCAAAAGGAAGGAGGTACTCAATTCGACCAGTTTTTTTATTTTTGTATGTACACAGATTACTCGAAGACGGCTGAACCGATTGAAATGATTCAAACGTTATTACATTAGGTAAACTCCCAAGTTAGTCCCATTTTTTAAAATTTTGAAATCGGTTCAGTACTTTTCAAGTAATCTTGAAAAAAGCACGAAAATAGTATGAATTTGTGTGAACTACCTCGATGATCAGTCGTATAACTTCTTTGTTTATGAACTGAATGAATAAGATAATAATTTTTTTGTTGGAAAAGGGATATCTTAAGTGTAGTTCTTTAACCGACTTAAAAAAGGAGGTTCACAGTATGACCCGCATGTATGTATGTTTCTCCGCGATTAACTCACGTTTGGCTGAGCCGATTTTTCTGCCTAAATAATATACTAACACTACCTAATACAAAAGGTACCTACACTAAAAATTTAAAAAAAAAATTGTTTAAAAAAACAAAAAACCGACTTCAAAAAACCTACCTCTAAAAAGCACGAAATAATATTCGTAATAATAAAAACACGTCTATTGAAGTCGGGTGTGACTTTTAGAATAAAAAAAACCGGCCAAGTGCGAGTCGGACTCGCGCACGAAGGGTTCCGTACCAAAAACGGCAAAAAAAATACGTTTGTTGTATGGGAGCCCCCCTTAAATATTAATTTTATTCTGTTTTTAGTATTTGTTGTTATAGCGGCAATAAAAATACATCATCTGTGAAAATTTCAACTGTTTATCTATTGTCGTTTTTAATATGGAGCAAAAAACGGCAAAAAAATCACGTTTGTTGTATGGGAGCCCCCCTTAAATATTTATTATATTCTGTTTTTAGTATTTGTTGTCATAGCGGCAACAGAAATACATCATCTGTGAAAATTTCAATTTTCTAGCTATCACGGTTCATGAGATACAGCCTGGTGACAGACAGACAGACAGACAGACAGACAGACAGACGGACAGCGGAGTCTTAGTAATAGGGTCCCGTTTTTACCCTTTGGGTACGGAACCCTAAAAAAGGAATTTGTACTCCAGCCACACCCGACTTCAATAGACGTGTTTTTATTATTACGAATATTATTTCGTGCTTTTTAGAGGTAGGTTTTTGAAGTCGGTTTTTTGTTTTTTTAAACAATTTTTTCTTTACGTGTAAAGAGTATGGAAAATAACCTCACTTCTACATTTTTTCGATGTTTTTCGTTGTTTTTTCATCATTATTTTTTAGCACAATTATCTTTCTTGAAAAAAAGTTATTGGAGCAACTGCACAGTACGTTAGTGTATTTTAATGTAGAATTCAATACGTTTTCGCTATTATTCACGCCAAAAATATGGCCCGCGACAAGCGCTTTTGATGATATTCTGATTTTTTTTTTTACAATCATCTGTGAGGTTTATACGCAAATTAATACTTGTAGCAACTAGATAATCTCTTTAGCTTGTCGTATGTTTTATTTTGTGGCTACGACTATACGTTTTCTATATAAAAATATAGCCCGCGCAAACCGTGTTTTCCTATTATGGCCCCTTAAGTAGATGACATAAGACTATCAAATAATGGTATGAATTTCACACTGAAAGATGTGGGGCAATCCTATATTTTATAAAGTTAATGTAAAAAAAAAGTAACAAAACAGATAATTATTAAAAAAATAAAATACCTTGAACTATTACTTTACCCATCACTGGTTTATTTATCTGTAGTCCAGAAATATTTTGGGATGGTATCAATTGAGCCTGAAATCAGATACAAGAACTACATAATGTAATTTGTAATGTAGTAAGTAAATTATGGTCTATACTAAACTATATTAACTTCTAACCTGATCAGAATCAGCTTTTATATACTGCACAGTAGACATCCCTTGGTTGCCAGTGGTAACCAATTTTAATTTCTGACCACTAAAAGATGTAGGCACCATAACAAGTTGCTTTCCTATTTGTGCTGCAAACATAAAACATATTCAGACACCATGGTAGGGTCAAAATAATGAGAATTTGACAAGCATTAATCTAAAACTTATCGCTAACGTACCAAGAATTGTTCCTTGCTGAGAAGCATTCTTAATAACTTTAGTTATCGGTAGCTTTTTTTTTCCAAGAGATGGATTCATAACTAACGCAACTGGTTGTGGAGTGCCTTGCTTTAATTGTGGGGCTAGTCTCGGGAGCTTGGGAGCTATTGCGATCTGGCGTGGAGCAATCGCTATAGGAGTTTCTGACTTTTTAGGTGCCGAAAACGGTGCGGCCTGTGAAAAAAACTAAGTATTAGTGACTAGACACACTATGTCGAAATTACGCGACCGAAGTTCGGCATGATTACGCCTGCAATGCTATTTGAATTACTGACGACACATTATGCCAAAATTACGTTGCGTTTTTTTCATAATAAAAGCGTTGCTGCCGAACTTCGGTCAAGTAACTTCGACATAGTGTGTCTATGTCTAGACAGTAAGGCCTCATTTACGGAGACGCAGGGCGTCACGTGTCGCGTCTGACAGGGCGTCTCGCGGCGCGTCGGACGTTTTTTCTGTTTACGGTGCGGCGGCGCGTGTAGCGGCACTTATCATCGCACTCGTACACAACATATGGCAATATACGAGGTTGTTCATAGAGACGCGAGACGGCAAGAGTGGCGGTGCCCGCCGCTGTGCCCGCGGCGGTGCACGTGACGAGCCTTGCTGCGGCGGCGGCGGCGCTCATTCAAACCGACTAGTGAAATAATTAACTTTTTAACATAGATTAATTCGAAAAAAAAGTCAATCAAATTGTACTCCATTGCGATGGTGACTACGTCTGCGTTATACGATTTCCAAGTAAAGACTGGCAGAAGGCTCCGCCGGCCGCGGGCATCACTTCATTAAGAATTGCCGCTGGGTGCGCCGCCGCGATTAAAGACGCGTGTGACGCGACGATGCCCTCCGCGGACTCGATCGCAAAAAACACCCCATTTCAAGCGAACGCGTCTAAAATCGCTTCTCCGTAAACGCACTCATACAACGAATTAGTGTTTGAATTCAGTGCAGGCCGCGCCACCCATCGCGACGCGCGACGTGCGACGCCCCGCGTCTTCGTAAATGAGGCCTTAGGTATCTGAATGGTTTTTCTACTGCTAGTTGAATGCATCATCAAACTTAATTAAATAATAATTTTTTTGCTCATTAAATTTCATGTAAAAGGAGATTACCTTCACAGCTATATATTTTGGCTTTCCCTTCACTTCTATCCTCGAAGGTGTTATCGCTTGGGGTTCAAATTGCAAATCTATAGTCTCAGATTGATTTGCTAACAGACTTTGTTGCTGGAAACAAAATGCCTAGTTAAAGTGAGAAATGCACAAAAATTACTTGAATAATTTCATGTTAATTTGATGAGACCTACATTTGAATCTTCAGTTGTTGTCATCCCAGAAGTTTGATCGTCATGTATAGAATATTCTTGCAGATTGAATTGGTCTCCCATAAACTCTGAAACTAAACAATTATTATTAATACTTTTATTACTTTATCAGAGTTACATTTGTTCGAAGATATTAGATCAAAACATTTTAACAATTAAGTAAACATTTTGAGCTTGCGTTGAGTGGAAATGGAGATATTTTAGGAAGTGGGTCAAATGTGTAATGAACCAAATGCCAAATGGGCATGCGGCGAAATGGACCGAAATGCGAAAGAGGTGTGTTTTCAGAAAGTGGACGAAATGTGAACATTGCATAGTAGACGTAATGCCACAAAACGATTCTAAAGAATATTATGAGTAACAAAATAAATTGTTTCTAAATAAAAGTTTAGATGTTATCCGTGTAATCACCTGTATAACCCGGTCAATTTAACTCGGCACATGGCTCATATGCTTTTTTCTCACACGAGATGACTTTATGGTCTGATAGTTTAATGGCTGTGTAATTAATGGTTTGGATTAAATAGGCAATATGATAGTGGAATGATAAAACATGGTAACAGCATTTGTAGCACAATATGTAAACAATTATAAAAAAACATTGATTTCGACTCAGGTGCCGAGTTAACTTGACTGGGTTGTAGTCATTTGTTACATACCAATAATTTCTTCGCTCCCAGAATCCATAATATGCTGTTCTTCAATGTGCTCAAACTCCATTGTCATATCTCCTTCCTGATTGCTGGTGGCTAGACTCATCTCTGCTTGGCTAACCACTACATCCTCAGCACTCTCAAAATCCATCTTTAAAAAGACACAATAATCAAAAATAGGGAATATTTAAAATCAATCAAGAATTATTTGCAATAACACTAAATCTATTAAATTTAGATCTAAAACAAAAACTGTGTAAATGCAGAAAAATTATAATATCACTTACTCCAATTGCACTTTCCAAATTCAATGAGTCTTCTAGATTGTGATCCATTTTGGGGAATTAGTTTATACATTTACAGAAAAATTATAAAGAAATAAAAACTTCACTGCTTTATTATATCTACTTCACAAAACACTAAATTAATGTAAACAGTCTTGTACACTCAAGAGTTCAAATGACGCCGCCATTTTAACTTGTCAAAACCCTCCATAGTCACCACGGTTGAAAACAAGTTTCAAAAATCACATAACAACGTTAGTAAAAACACAAATGACTATTACAAGTTCTTCTTGATATTAAACTGTAATTATTAAATAATGAGAACCACTTAAATAAACATTTCTTTTCTGTTTTTAGGGAAAAAATCACACGAATATTAAATGGCGCTTCTTTCAATTTTAGTGACAAATCGTACCAACTTAAAAATAAGAACTGTCATTCACTCTGTCTGTCTATGCTGCCATTGGGCGCATTCTGCCAGACAAATCTTTGAGTCATTGATCGCCACAGAGTACATTTTAACCATAGAAAGTAAAATAGTGAACATTCCATACAAATTACTTTCGATGGTTAAAAATTACTCTATGGCGGTTTTACTCGACATTGGCAAATGTACTAAAAGTACGAGCCAAAAAAAAAAAAAAAAAAAAAAAAAAAAAAAACTCTATGGCGGTCGATGACTCAAAGATTTGTCTGTCTGGCAGAATGCGCACATTTTACACTGACACTGACATGAAAAAATTTTTCAATTTTTCATCACCATACACTGACGTGAAAAATTTTTTTTATGCAGGGGGTCAAGTCTGCTAATGTTTTCGTCAAAATCGTAGTTTAATGGTGTTCTAATGGTAATGCTTTTTGACACGTGAGCATGCGAATCTCCGTGCCACTGAATAATTCCATTCTAAAACTACCTAGAAGTAATGTACCGATGATATACGTTCTTATTTCAGATATCAAATCGATTGTACCGGCTTCCCGGCAGAATGATTGACAAAAGCATGTGGCACGGAGATTCGCATGGTTTGAGGTTATGTTTTTTGTTAAATCGTCGAATTCCAGATCAATCTGAGTCTGTACTGGTGGTTTGATGTATTTGTAGCCGTTACATATTCATTGTAACAGCTACAAACACTTTCGTTGCTCATGTAACGCAACAGGGTCAAAGATATCGCGATCTAAAGTTTTAAAAGCATGCGACTCTCCGGCCCACACACTTAAGTCTAAAATATTGATGAAAATTGCATTAAGATTAAAAATAAGCAGGTTTTTGTAATCGTTTGATCACGATAAACGACCCGAAAACATATTTTCAGAATATCTTTACTCGTTTTAGAGAAATTTGCAAATTTATTTACTATGAACAATCACAGTGTAGGGTTACCATATCGTCGGTCGGTCAGAATCATTAGGCTGTTTCTAGAAAATAGACCGATCGGAATACGTTATTTTGAGGGTATAACCTTCAAGAATTCTAAAGTTTATTAATTCTTGCCTGTCGATACTTTGGCATATAATTAGTTTATTTTTGCGTTTTGTGTCACATCTAGCCGATGCATCTTGAAAAATTAGATTATTTGTGGTGGTTATAAATAATTGGACTCTAAGGCGATTCTCCCACTGCCAACGCGCGCCGTCGTCGCGGGGCGTGGTTTGGCGTTTCACGTGCGCGGTGACGGCGCAGCGCAACGCCTGTTCGGGCGGTTTTCTCCGCGCCCCCACGCCATTCGGCGTCTGACGCGTCCCCGCCGCTTGTTTTTTAGAGGCATTAAATTTTGAAGTTGTTTTGTTTTAATTTCCAGGTTTTTAGGGTTCCGTACCTCAAAAGGAAAAAAATCTGAACACATATAAAATCACTCATGAGATTAAAACGTCCAGACAAATAATTAAGATTTGCCATCTCGATATTAATGACGGAATTTTAATAACATACGAGTAGGTAGGTACGGTCAACGGCATGCTGGGCTTCCACGACAGCGTAATGATATTCAATCAAATAAATAACAGATTTTTTACAGTTTTGTATAACCTCATGTGCTGCATAATGTACCTACCAAATGGCACTAAAATGGGCGTATATCCAAGCCACGAAACATTTGAAAACCAGAGGAAATCCCGCCATCGTAACGAAACGATCATCGAAAACTAGCCGCGGGGCGCGTCGCAGTGTGTTGTACCCCGCGGTAACGCGCCTGCTGGCGCAAACTGCTCGCGGATCGCCGGCGGCACGCGGCGGTGCGCGCTCACGCGCCGTGGCGCGCCTTGGTGTGTTGGACGAGGCGGTTTTCTGTACAAATTGATGTACTTGCATACAACGTAAAAGACGCGCGTGGGTGCGCCGCGACCACGCGCGTCGCCAGTGTGAGAACCGTCTAAACTGTCAAAATTGTTTTAAAGTAAAAAGAAACAATAGTATTGTATTTAAGATAGCCTGCGTAGTGTACAAACCTAATTTGTGTCATTTTCGTCCATGGAAACAGACGTGGGACCCATACATTAATAACACCGTCAAAAAAATATTACAATTTGAAAAACAAGTACCATATACCTCAGATCACTTAAAAATCCCTATGAAATAAATTTGTGTCAAATTAAGGCATGGACTTTTAATATTTTCAATTTTTTTGTTTGTCCGAGCCATTGATGCTTATAAAAAATATTAGTATTATTAGAGTTTACATATTTAATATCTTAAATACATGAGTGATGGACAGAATGAATTTGTGTCATTTTCATGCATGGATAATACCTAGGTAGGTAGGTATTCAAAAAGTTTGCGGTCGAAGCGAGTAGGCGCAGGCGCGTGGCGAGGGACGACGAAGCTCGTCCGTTTCGGTTGGATACTAAGTACGTACATACCTATAAGTCTCACGTCACGATACGAACGAACACGCACCTTTCGTTTGGTTAAGTAGGTACTCTATAGAATTACATCTCCTGTTTTAGAAATTCATACAGATGTACTATGGACAACAACGTCACTTAACCACAACTCTTAAGGTTAAAATCGGTTGCACGCCGCGCCGCCGCCGTCATAACATAATATATTTAGTTCGTGCAGGGGGATACGTGCGCACACAATTTATTTGCTAACTTTTTAAGCGAAGCTGTTGCCCATACTACATACATATCTGTTCTGTTTCCATTCTAAAACAACCTAGAAGTAATGTACCGACGATATACATTCTTATTTCAGATATCAAATCGATTGTACCGGCTTCCCGGCAGAATGATTGACAAAAACATGTGGGCCGGAGAGTCGCATGCTTTGAGGTTATGTTTTTTGTTAAATCGTCGAATTCCAGATCAATCGGAGCCTGTAGCGGTGGGTTGATGTATTTGTAGCCGTTACATATTTATTGTAACAGCTACAAACACATTCGTTGCTCATGTAACGCAATAGCGACCTAAAGTTTTAAAAGCATGCGACTCTCCGGCCCACACGCTTAAGTCTAAAATATTGGTGAAAATTGTATTATGATTAAAAATAAGCAGGTTTTCGTAACCGTATATAATAGGTCTTTACCTATGAAATTGCCGATTTGTATGGAGAATTTTCAAGAAGTTGCATTTTTCATACTAGCATTTTCTTTGTTCATTTAACAACCGTTTACACTCTTGTAACAAAACTTTTATGTACTAATGTTTGAACACTATGCTAACCTATTCCATTTACGATAAGCGAAAAAAATAAGTTTTGGCTAAGTTACAACCCCTCCGGTCACCCTTTTTTGGCTCACAAAAAAAAGAGTAACTTTCAAGATCTTTTTTTAATGCTATGAAAGCTAAAAAAAGGACTTTATTTTTACTGATAGTTGACTATCATGGTCATAATTCGACATACGTAAATCAAGATATTGTTAAATGTTTTAAAACATAGAAGTTATTATTTTCTCTGTATGTGACAAAATATCGGCAAGTTCATAAGTAAAGACCTAATATTTATAGATATATATTGCGAACGATTTTATCCTAGCTTTCCGATGACCTAGAGACTTGAAACTTTGAAAATAGGTCAGAACTGGAAGGCAATGCAATATTATGGTGTCATTGAGCTGATCTGATGATGAAGCCGGAAGAAGCCCACAGGAATTCTATGATAAAACCTACAACCCCATCGTGTTTGGGCTCGTTAGAATAGGCATGACGAATTTTTTTTTATTTTTTATGTTACATAAATTACCTCTCAAAAAAAGAAACATTGGTAAAATAATTATTTCGCTAGCGTGAAAACTGCCCGAGATATCACAGTTTAAAATGCACACAAATTGGACTCACCTGAAAACGCTCCATACTAACGGCTACCCTAGTTATGACGTCACGCCTAGGTGTTTGTATGCAACGCGTAGGAAAGTTTGGCAGCTATTGCCTGAATGGCTGAATAATTGTGCAATACCTTGAGAAAACCTTTATCGGTTGGAATTCAACAGATTTTGTCATTTACGCTAGCGAAATAATTATTTTACCAATGTTTCTTTTTTTGAGAGGTAATTTATGTATAGACAGACCTATTATACATAGACCTATTATATACGGTTACGAAAACCTGCTTATTTTTAATCATAATACAATTTTCACCAATATTTTAGACTTAAGCGTGTGGGCCGGAGAGTCGCATGCTTTTAAAACTTTAGGTCGCTATTGCGTTACATGAGCAACGAATGTGTTTGTAGCTGTTACAATAAATATGTAACGGCTACAAATACATCAACCCACCGCTACAGGCTCCGATTGATCTGGAATTCGACGATTTAACAAAAAACATAACCTCAAAGCATGCGACTCTCCGGCCCACATGTTTTTGTCAATCATTCTGCCGGGAAGCCGGTACAATCGATTTGATATCTGAAATAAGAATGTATATCGTCGGTACATTACTTCTAGGTTGTTTTAGAATGGAAACAGAACAGATATGTATGTAGTATGGGCAACAGCTTCGCTTAAAAAGTTAGCAAATAAATTGTGTGCGCACGTATCCCCCTGCACGAACTAAATATATTATGTTATGACGGCGGCGGCGCGGCGTGCAACCGATTTTAACCTTAAGAGTTGTGGTTAAGTGACGTTGTTGTCCATAGTACATCTGTATGAATTTCTAAAACAGGAGATGTAATTCTATAGAGTACCTACTTAACCAAACGAAAGGTGCGTGTTCGTTCGTATCGTGACGTGAGACTTATAGGTATGTACGTACTTAGTATCCAACCGAAACGGACGAGCTTCGTCGTCCCTCGCCACGCGCCTGCGCCTACTCGCTTCGACCGCAAACTTTTTGAATACCTACCTACCTAGGTATTATCCATGCATGAAAATGACACAAATTCATTCTGTCCATCACTCATGTATTTAAGATATTAAATATGTAAACTCTAATAATACTAATATTTTTTATAAGCATCAATGGCTCGGACAAACAAAAAAATTGAAAATATTAAAAGTCCATGCCTTAATTTGACACAAATTTATTTCATAGGGATTTTTAAGTGATCTGAGGTATATGGTACTTGTTTTTCAAATTGTAATATTTTTTTGACGGTGTTATTAATGTACGGGTCCCACGTCTGTTTCCATGGACGAAAATGACACAAATTAGGTTTGTACACTACGCAGGCTATCTTAAATACAATACTATTGTTTCTTTTTACTTTAAAACAATTTTGACAGTTTAGACGGTTCTCACACTGGCGACGCGCGTGGTCGCGGCGCACCCACGCGCGTCTTTTACGTTGTATGCAAGTACATCAATTTGTACAGAAAACCGCCTCGTCCAACACACCAAGGCGCGCCACGGCGCGTGAGCGCGCACCGCCGCGTGCCGCCGGCGATCCGCGAGCAGTTTGCGCCAGCAGGCGCGTTACCGCGGGGTACAACACACTGCGACGCGCCCCGCGGCTAGTTTTCGATGATCGTTTCGTTACGATGGCGGGATTTCCTCTGGTTTTCAAATGTTTCGTGGCTTGGATATACGCCCATTTTAGTGCCATTTGGTAGGTACATTATGCAGCACATGAGGTTATACAAAACTGTAAAAAATCTGTTATTTATTTGATTGAATATCATTACGCTGTCGTGGAAGCCCAGCATGCCGTTGACCGTACCTACCTACTCGTATGTTATTAAAATTCCGTCATTAATATGGAGATGGCAAATCTTAATTATTTGTCTGGACGTTTTAATCTCATGAGTGATTTTATATGTGTTCAGATTTTTTTCCTTTTGAGGTACGGAACCCTAAAAACCTGGAAATTAAAACAAAACAACTTCAAAATTTAATGCCTCTAAAAAACAAGCGGCGGGGACGCGTCAGACGCCGAATGGCGTGGGGGCGCGGAGAAAACCGCCCGAACAGGCGTTGCGCTGCGCCGTCACCGCGCACGTGAAACGCCAAACCACGCCCCGCGACGACGGCGCGCGTTGGCAGTGGGAGAATCGCCTTAGAGTCCAATTATTTATAACCACCACAAATAATCTAATTTTTCAAGATGCATCGGCTAGATGTGACACAAAACGCAAAAATAAACTAATTATATGCCAAAGTATCGACAGGCAAGAATTAATAAACTTTAGAATTCTTGAAGGTTATACCCTCAAAATAACGTATTCCGATCGGTCTATTTTCTAGAAACAGCCTAATGATTCTGACCGACCGACGATATGGTAACCCTACACTGTGATTGTTCATAGTAAATAAATTTGCAAATTTCTCTAAAACGAGTAAAGATATTCTGAAAATATGTTTTCGGGTCGTTTATCGTGATCAAACGATTACAAAAACCTGCTTATTTTTAATCTTAATGCAATTTTCATCAATATTTTAGACTTAAGTGTGTGGGCCGGAGAGTCGCATGCTTTTAAAACTTTAGATCGCGATATCTTTGACCCTGTTGCGTTACATGAGCAACGAAAGTGTTTGTAGCTGTTACAATGAATATGTAACGGCTACAAATACATCAAACCACCGGTACAGACTCAGATTGATCTGGAATTCGACGATTTAACAAAAAACATAACCTCAAACCATGCGAATCTCCGTGCCACATGCTTTTGTCAATCATTCTGCCGGGAAGCCGGTACAATCGATTTGATATCTGAAATAAGAACGTATATCATCGGTACATTACTTCTAGGTAGTTTTAGAATGGAATTATTCAGTGGCACGGAGATTCGCATGCTCACTTTTGACACAGTTCTTGTTTCTTAAACCCAAAATCAAGACACAATATGTTTCCGTTTTGGGTTTAAGAAACACAATGTGTTTCAGTTTTAAGTTTAAAAAACAAGAACTGTGTCAAAAAGCATTGCCATTCAAACACCATTGAACTACGATTTTGACGAAAACATTAGCAGACTTGACCCCCTGGTCAGTGTCACTATAACATATATTTTTTTAAATATAAAGAATATTGTATTCATTTCATATCACTGACGTCCATTATACAAAGTACGCGGTACAGACCCGAATTACGTAACTCTGTTACTAACAATTCTCGATTGAAATCGCAGTTGCATTGCTGCTTTAAGTTGATAGCAACAAAATTACAAAATCAGCCCACTGTAAATATATGCAGGTTAATGTATAAATATAAAGGTGCGGGCACATTTGTCTGACGCCACGTGTTAACACGCCGCCGTATTTATATGAACGTGTTATAAGATAAGTGTGCTCCTAGTCACTTACATGAAAAAATTTTTTTCTTATTAATTAAACTGGCTGTCTGTATGATTTGACAGCAAAGTTCTTGTGCCTATTTGAAACGCCACTAGCGTGAGTCTAAAGAACTAATTTTGACGTGTACAATGAAAATGGTTGCCGTGATGGTCTCTCCAGACTTCAGACTTTAGTACCATCACCCTCACGCTACGTCCTACAGCGCCAAAATGGCGGAAATCAAATAGGCACAAGAACAGTTTGACAGCAGCCAGTCCAGTGTAATAATATAGAGGTCAATGGCTCCTAGTGCATACTTTTACTATGAAAACCGATGTCATATGACAGTGTGTTAACACGTTGTGTCAGACAAATGTGCTCGCACCTTAATATTCTTGACTCTGTCATGTGCTAACAAGCCCGAATCGGGCCTCGAAAAAACGTGACGCAACGCATCTGCTGGAAGCCCGAATCGGGGGCCCTACTGCACTGCCTAACTCAAAGCCAGGGGCCGTACCGGCTAACAAATCGAACTTCGAAAAGTCTGCCGGCCTGCTGGATTTAAAATTAAAACAGATAAATCGAGCCCCAATTGGGCCAAAATGGCAAACCCTAATTCGTGAGGTCACACAAATATCCATATCTTCCAAATAACTTCAACAAATAGTACAATACGAAATTCCTTACTTCAATTTATCTTTTTTAATTTAAACTCGGCTTTTCCGAAGTTCGATTCGTTAACCGGCGGGCTGATTATCTAATTAGAAACCACCTAGCGACCGGTTGCAGTTCATAGATGATAGTGATCCATTGCTACTTCTTTTTGGATTAAAAAAAAACATACCAAAGAAAAGTAGCAATGTATGTGGAATGAAACCGGTCGCTAAATAGTTTCTTTTTAGATAATCAGGGTGCCGTATGGCCCCAGGTCCGTCTCTACCCGAGGGTGCCCTTGCACCGTGCCATATCGTGCGTAGCACCCGGGTGCAGGGCCCTAGTGGCCGCCGCGCCGAGGGCCGATCACCTTATACCATGCGTAGTCTGCCAGCTCTGAAAATCACTTGACAAGCATTTATTATACAGATGCCGGCATATATATTGGCAAAAGAATGAAAGAGACAGTAGCCATAAACTTAGTGTTTATGGCTACTGCGCATCTTTTGTCTCTTTCTTTCTCTTGCCAATATATAATAATATGCCGGGCAGTATACCTAACCTTGGTATCTATAAAAATGCAGTACCAAAACAATATTGTTGTCAAATATGCCTCAGCCTCAGTTTTCGGTAGATTCGCCTTGCTTAATTGCGACTTGCGTAGTGAAAGCCAATTGAGATCTTATAACTAAGAATTAAGGTCTCTAAGGCAAGACTGAATAGGTATTTCCTGGGCAAGCATGCTACACCTCATCAGACCACATCCTGTTAGATGGTGGTCAAATGCCTGTCCAGTTACTAATATAAAAATAAAAAACATGTTCCAACAACTACGCGCAGCAAAATCAAAAAGAACACAAAAATGACAAATGAGCGCGTGCGCGCCCTTTGACACGCGCAAAATTTAATTTTTTACTTTCGGATATTTTTCAGTTCAATAAACGATGTTTTATTCATAAAAGTTGTTAATAACATTTTGGATTTTTTAAGCCCGATCACAGAACTCCGTAACTATGTCTGTTATTTTTGAGATATTATTTCAAATGGCATGTGCTGTGATGTGCAACTTCGTCCAGTGCACAGCCTTTGCAGCACTTGCAAGATATATATTTATAGGAGGAATGGGGAATGTCCCAAAAAAATCAAATTAGCCGAATATTTTTTATATGTCCTACATATACTGCTGTTACTTTCGTACATTTGTGAGGTCGAAGAGACTTTCATTTTTTTTAAAAATTTTACGGAACCGAAAATTCTGAAACTTTTTTCTATTACTAAGGGAGCTTATTCTTACTTATAAAAAAAAATGGGGTAATGTTCGAAAAAAACAAATTATAGTCCGTGCCATTTAAATCTGCATAAAAAGTCATTCACACGCCTTTACCAATGTAACCCCCTTTCCGGAAACTAGCGATCAAAATCTATGAGCTCTATCGCTATTTCTGTCGCTAACGTAATAAACAAGCGTTTCGACGGACAGGGGCGATTTTAAAGGTCAAATGCACCATGTGTTACAAACCCTTTTGAAAATGTACTCTTTTTAATTTATTTTTATTCAAGTAAAACTTACATAAGATGTGTTTTTTTAAATTTCGATTATTTAACATAGTATTGTTTGTTGCATTATTGTATTTGACATTATTTCCTTTACATAATAGGTTATAACGAAATAAAACTATAAAAATTAATTAAAAAGTTTATTTTAAACCTTTTATTAAACTAGTAATAGTAAGTAAAGTAATACATCATTTGACTTACTATATTATAACACAAAAAGTGTGTCTTGTACGTATGTGACTTTTATTTATTTCACCATAACTTCTAAATGCCGGAGCAGATTAGGTTATGTGGGGTATCGTTAGATTTGTTAATTGTTATATTACGCAAAGTAAAACTGCCTACAATTTAGAAAAAGAAATGGCTGTATGACGCCATTTAAGAAAGTGAACGTTTTTTTTTTCAATTATTTCAATATGGGTATAGAGATGTTCGATCCGATCCGATACTTGCGTGGATCGATACTATTGTATCGATCCACGTAAGTATCGGATCGGACACGACCCACTCAATTTTTTATCGATACAATAGCATTCGATCCTCTGGTGGATCGATACACGTTCATAGAGGATCGGATCGAATAAATCGTATTATGTATTTATTGTATTGAATAAATATGTATAGAATGAACTTTAACAGAATATTTAGTCAAAACCATTATTCGTTATACTTATGATACCGCATCCCTTGTTTAAAATACTATAACGGGTGAAGAGATGCATATTATTAATAAAAAAAATCTCTAATCACTTGTTGCCATATCATATTTCAATGTACCGTCAACTATTATACTATTGTTTAGTTTGAGAAGAGAACAAATTTCATTTCGTTAAGTACGTTTTGATCACTTGGACCACCAGGAACTTTTAATTTTATTTGTGTACTTTAAGAATTATATTTGCTAGTTTTTTTATTTTTATACCTACACTACTAAACAAATTAGGTAGGTACTTAATATAATATTTCTATTAAAGTGTGATAAAAAAATAGACTTTTCTAAAATATTTAATTAGATATTGGATAGATCCAAAAAATCGTATCCATTTTATAGGATTGATACAGTGGATTACGATCCATTGCGATCCGGAATATCGATACAATACAAGGTACCCAGATCGAACATCCCTAGCACAAACTAACTAAAGAATGCAATAATATTACAATAGCGGTGACGTAATGCCTCACCCCTAAAAAACTCAAACAGGTTTTGCACTTCTGGCCACGAGAGGCGTCGCAAGTAACAAATATTAAACATCAGTATCTCATATAGCATGATTTTTGCGTGGTAATGGAGTATTTGTATGAATTAAGTTCTGACTCTTATACTATAACCTTTAATTTAACTTATGATAAAGTACTTTACGATTACATGATAGTAAAAACTAAAATTTTATGAGTTAAAAACATGTTTAAAAATTTCAACATAGAGTACTGATAGCTTTATTTTATCATGTTCACCTGCCTTTATCTCGAGACGCAGTCGTTTTGTGGTTTAGCGACAGTTAGTATGAAATGCGATATGCTGTCGCAAAGTTTTTAGAATTTAGGTACAGGTAGGGTGACTGACTTTTTATGCAGATTTAGATGGCACGGACTATAGCTGAATATTTTTTTATAGGTAAGAATAAGCTTCCTTAGTAATAGAAAAAAGTTTCAGAATTTTCGGTTGCGTAAAAAATCTTTAAAAAATTAAAGTCTCTTTGACTTCACAAATGTACGAAAGTAACAGCAGAATGGAGATTATACCTTTGCCACCACCTGCCACAACAACAACAACAAGTATTAAGGAAAAAAAGTTTGGCATTTCTTTTTTAATTTTAATACCGTGTTGTGGTTGTGGCAGGTGGTGGCAAAGATATAAATTCCATTCTGCTGTTACTTTCGTACATTTGTGAAGTCGAAGATACTTTCATTTTTTAAGATTTTTTTACTGAACCAAAAATTCTGAAACTTTTTTCTATTACTAAGGGAGCTTATTCCTACTTATAAAAAAATATTCAGCCAATTTGATTTCATCGGACATTCCCCATTGAGGAGCTTTGTTTTTTTTTAAAGTCACGGGGATTTAACCGCTTCTGTGGTCTAGTGATTCGCCCACCCATGAAAGACTCTGGAGTTCCGGGTTCGATTCGCAGCTGCAAACTGAAAAAAGTAAAAAAAAACAATTTTTCACGTATCACGCTACGCGGGTACACCTTGTTTTAGCTTGAAAAACAATTTCTTTCACTTTAGGAGTCTTAGTTTAGTTTTAAAAAAATGGAACACTTTCATTTTCTTGGCACAGGGGGCGCAAGCTGAATTTCGCACCCCGGCACCCAATAAGGTTAAGACGGCCCTGCTCAAAGCTATAGCGATAGCGTTAGCAATGCACTGTTCATTGTTTTCATATCCTAAATTACACAATGACAAAGACGGACAGTGCACTGAGTCTTAAAGTTTAGCAATTTGAAAGCTTTTTGTGTTAGGCGGTAGACCTGCGGGCCGGCATAATATTTGAGTAATCGAGACATCGCATCGATCACCACAAAATACATTTAATAAATTATTATCCAAGGAAAGTTTTGTTTTTAAGATTGACGTCCACTAGGCGCGCCGAGTCGAGTCGAATCGAATCGCAATAATTCGCCTCCACTCTATACATTTATTTCTACGAAACTGCGTCCAGTGACAAAGAGCCGCGGTGCGCCGAGTCAACGCCAGTTAATGGACGCAGTATCATAGTAAATGTATGGAGGCGACTGAATTACGATTCGACTCGACTCGACTCGGCGCGCATAGTGGACGCCAGCCTTTAATGTTGATTAAAATGTACTCCAAGGCGACCGATGACTCACCGCAGTGCCGGTTTTAGCACTACCAGCGCCCCTGGGCGACATTTCTACGGGGCGCCCCCTATCTGCGATTCCAAGATTTTCAATTTTTCCTGTTAGTTAAGAAACGGCCGCGCAGCGCGATTTTTTAGTCAGTTTTACATTAGCGTATAGTTGGCAGCCTCACCATGGAATTAGAAGGTTTTGACTAGGTCAAAAAATTGTTAGTAAATAGTTATAAATAGTGAACTATAGCATATAAATAGTGATACTATGGTTCAAAAGATATTTGAGTATCTTGGTGAGGCTGCTATCTTGACGTCAAGCTAGCAGACACCTTAAGAAATACAGTTCGTATCAATGTGATTTATATGCCAAAAAATTGTTAGGAAATAGTGAATCGTATACGCAAAATTTCAATAATATTGCTTCAGTACAAGCCGAGACATTACGATCTCAAAGTGGGCTGCTAACTTGACGTTTCTGGCAATGGCGATTCCAGAGAAACGGGTACAAGTTATAAACAAATAAATATATCAAAAAATTGTTAGTGAAATTGTGATTCTTACGATTTAAATAAAAAAAGAATTCTTCATTGCTATTTTCTAAAAATCGAATGTTAACTTCTACATAGTACTCTGAATATAGGCTGTCGATCAATATTGAACTTTGCTCCACAGTAATAAGGTTTAAACTTGATTGCAATCATGAGGTGAGTACTATCAAGCAAAGACACCTTAAGAAATACAGTTCGTATCAATGTGATTTATATGCCAAAAAATTGTTAGGAAATAGTGAATCGTATACGCAAAATTTCAATAATATTGCTTCAGTACAAGCCGAGATATTACGATCTTAAAGTGGGCTGCTAACTTGACGTTTCTGGCAATGGCGATTCCAGAGAAACGGGTACAAGTTATAAACAAATAAATATATCAAAAAATTGTTAGTGAAATTGTGATTCTTACGATATAAATTAAAAAAGAATTCTTCATTGCTATTTTCTAAAATTCGAATGTTAACTTCTACATAGTACTCTGAATATAGGCTGTCGATCAATATTAAACTTTGCTCCACGGTAATAAGGTTTAAACTTGATTGCAATCATAGGGTGAGTACTATCAAGCAAAAAAGTGAAATTTATATTTTTTGACTGTGTCAATAGTCATATCCTCGGTTCAAGGCTATTGATTTGGTATAAGTAAACAAATATTTTTCTACTTACTTTTTTTAATTTATTTTTAATTAAATCTCATCAAAAAAAAATTGATTTTGTAATACTACTCTAATAATAATTAATACTACTACTCTAATCATCGGTAATACCACAGCCTAGAGAGTATTCTTCTTACAGTCGGACATCGCCCTTTGTGTTGGCGCAAAAGCCGCCGTTCGTCTAGACAGTTGACGCAACGACTAAAAGTGTAAGGGTTGGCACGATGTAATTTGCCTTTTCGAATTTTAAAAATATATAGGAAAAATAAGATAGACACTTCAAAATTCTTGTTTTATTCTTTGAATTATTTATTGTCATTTTTTTCTAGAAGGTAAGAATATTTTTTCAAATTTGTCTCTTTTCCTTCTTTTAATGCTCTTAAAATAAGGAAAAGAAAAAGTTTTTCTTAGTATTTTCTCTTTTTTCTTCTTCTTGCATCATAAGTGCGAGGAATTATAGGAATTATGGAAAAGGATATGGAAAGGATGTATGATAATCATAATTTTAATTGTAAATCATTACTAATTTAGGGCTAAATAAGTATAAAATAAATCTTAAATTAGTACTCAATTAGGAAATAATAATGAAAAAATAAGTTCCAAGATGGCGGCTGACAACTTTTTTGTTTATGGGCCGATATCGATGAAACTCGGTTTTTGGTACCATTTTGACACAAAAATAACAACGCAAGGTAACGCAATGTGAAAATATTAAAAAATTCAAGATGGCGGCCAACTTTTTTGTTTGCGGGCCGATTTCGATGAAACTCGGTTTTTGGTAGTATTTTGACCAGAAAACAGCAACGTAATGTTAAAAATGTAAAAAATTCAAGATGGCGGCCAACTTTTTTGTTTGCGGACCGATTTCGATGAAACTTGGTTTTTGGTAGTATTTTGGCAAGAAAACAGCAACGCAATGTTAAAAAAATAAAAATTCAAGATGGCGGCCAACTATTTTGTTTGCGGACCAATTTCGATGAAACTCGGTTTTTGGTAGTATTTTGACAAGAAAACAGCAACGCAATGTTAAAATGTAAAAAAAATTCAAGATGGCGGCCAACTTTCTTGTTTGCGGGCCGATTTCAATGAAACTCGGTTTTCGGTAGTATTTTGACAAGAAAACAGCAACGCAATGTTAAAAAAAATAAAAATTCAAGATGGTGGCCAACTTTTTTGTTTGCGGACCGATTTCGATGAAACTCGGTTTTTGGTCGTATTTTGGCAAGAAAACAGCAACGCAATGTTAAAAAAAAAATTGAGATGGCGGCCAACTTTTTTGTTTGCGGATCAATTTCGATGAAACTCGGTTTTTGGTAGTATTTTGACAAGAAAACAGCAACGCAATGTTAAAATGTAAAAAATATTCAAGATGGCGGCCAACTTTTTTGTTTGCGGACCGATTTCGATGAAACTCGGTTTTCGGTAGTATTTTGACAAGAAAACAGCAACGCAAGGTTAAAATGTAAAAAAAATTCAAGATGGCGGCCAATTTTTTTGTTTGCGGGCCGATTTCGATGAAACTTGGTTTTTGGTAGTATTTTGGCAAGAAAACAGCAACGCAATGTTAAAAACCGGCCAAGTGCGAGTCGGACTCGCGCACGAAGGGTTACGTACCAAAAAACGGCAAAAAAAATACGTTTGTTGTATGAGAGCCCCCCTTAAATATTAATTTTATTCTGTTTTTACAACAAACATGTTTTTTTTGCCGTTTTTTGGTACGAAACACTTCGTGCGCGAGTCTGACTCGCACTTGGCCGGTTTTTTAACTCACTCTAATGTTCGAAACAACCAAGATCTTTAAATGTCATTAACAGTACAAAGTCTTCGTTTTCCATTTGGAATAGGAATAACTGAAACTTTCCTTTATTTTGAATCAAATAAAATCCGTTTTTTGAGGATCTACTATGATCATTTTAAAAATTAAAATTACGCTCTAATGTTTGGAACGCCGCCGCCGTTAGAGCGTTTAGTTGCACCCGGAGCGTAGGTTTGGAACGCAACCCTGCGGCGCTCCGCGAACCGCGCTCCGCGAACCGCGCTCCGCAGTGTGGCCAGATTGAATTTTACGAAAATAACGAAGCACCTCAAAAAAATACTGAAACATACCAAGTTGCACATGGAAAATATACCGATAAAAGAACTGATTTTCAAAACAGGTTTTATTCATTTATCATCACAATTAATGTTTAAATTATATTTTAACATTCTATTCGAAGGCTTCTTATCTGTAACTTAGAGTCTGTTCGGAACTTTTTTGTTTGTGGGCCGATTTAGATGAAACTTGGTTTTGGGTACTATTTCGACAACAAAACAACAACGCAATGTTAAAAATATAAAAAATCCAAGATGGCGGCCAACTTTTTTGTTTGTGGGCCGATTTAGATGAAACTCAGTTTTGAGAACTATTTCGACAACAAACAGCAACGCAATATTAAAAATATAAAAATACAAGATGGCGGCCAACTTTTTTGTTTGTGGGCCAATTTAGATAAAACTCGGTTTTGGGTACTATTTCGACAACAAAACAGCAACGCAATGTTAAAAATATAAAAAATCCAAGATGGCGGCCAACTTTTTGTTTATGAGCCGATTTAGAAAAAACTCGGTTATGGGTACTATTTCGACAACAAAACAGCAACGCAATGTTAAAAATAGGAAAAATCCAAGATGGATTTAGATGAAACTCGGTTTTGGGTAGGGTGTAGTGTGGTACAATGAAACACCAAAAGTTCTGAGTCTCATATTTCTCTCATTTTTGTAGATATGAATTCCATTTTTTACAAGAACGGAGTCTACTCAATAAGGTATAGTATGGCATTTATAGTTTCATTAATAAATAGATACATAACCAATAACAAGACTTTTAAAAGAAAATGGGAATTGTTTCATTGTGTACACCTAGGTGGAAGAAACACCCCGTGTCCAACAATGAAACACTGTTATTAATTTTGCCTTTTTAGGGTTCCGTAGCCTAAATGGCAAAAAACGGAACCCTTATAGATTCGTCATGTCTGTCTGTCTGTCTGTCTGTCTGTCTGTCCGTATGTCACAGCCACTTTATTCCGAAAGTATTAAGACTACACAGTTGAAACTTGGTAGGTAGATGTATTCTGTTAACCGCTTAACGAATTTAATACAAAAATAAGAAAAATAAAAGATTAAGCGGGGGCTCCCCATACATGGAACTGAAACTAAAAAAAAATTTTTTCTTCAAACCAACACGTGTTGGATGTCTATAGATAGGTCTTTAAAAATGACATTGAGGTTTTTAAGACAACTTTTTCTCAAAGTCAACCGTTTGAAAGATATACGACGCCAAAGTGGTAAAATGTGCCCCCCCCCCCCTTTAACTTTTGAAATAAGAGAGTGAAAAATCTAAAAAAAATATATGCTGTAGATCTTAATAAAAACTTTCAACCAAAATTGGTTTGAACGAGATATAGTAGTTAGTTTTTGAGATATAACACATTTTCCAAAACCGCAAATATAACTTTGTCATTCATACCAACACTGTGAAAAACAAAGTTATTTTTGCAGACAAAAAATGATAGGTGGTATTAAATATGGTATGGTATAAGGTAACTACGGAACCCTACGGCGCGTGGCCCGACACGCACTTGGCCGGTTTTTTATATAAAGTGGAACAAGTAAATTACAAAATCTGTTGAATTACAATCAATGAAGGTTTTTTCAGAGTATTCCACAATTATTCAGACTTTAAAAGTACCTCTAGGTTTGTCTCCGGTACAATTATTTAGTGACTTAAAGATTAACGAGTCCTAATTTTTTAAATCTTAGTTAGGTACCTTTTTTAGGCAAAAACTATTTAAAATCAACAGTTACTCATAATAGGCATTAATGTCTTAAGTAAAGTTTGAGCGTGGGCGGGGACTTTTATTGTCCATTTTAGCAAGTCTAGCGCTAAAATGAATGTTGCCTTCGTTGATTGATAGGACACTTTATAACCTTAGAAAGCTGCAGAACTGTATTAACCAAATTTTTCTGCTTGTTTTCTGGGACGCATTGTATTTCAATATTTGTTGAACGTGTCTGTAACTCAAGCTGTGCCAGTCTAGAAGAAAGGTTTTGATTAGCTGAACGTAGCGACTCATTTTCCTTGCGGACATCATTCAAAGTGGCCAACTGGGCGGCGTGTTGCGTTTTTATGCTATCCAGATCCTGGCTGAATGCCGAGAGAGATGATTCAAAGCCAACTATCATATTTTGCAAGGCAACAATTTTTGGATTAATAACATCCTCAAAAGCATTGTAAATCTCCTCTCTAATAATGTCCCTTAAATCATTGGCCGACAGGAACAACTCGTTGGCGCAGGAAAACTTGACTTCAAGCGCTCGGTAACGAAGCTATCATTGGAGGCAGTGGGTAATTTAGCTCTCGTTGGTGTAATCGTGTTATTACCCTTTTTGGGCTCGCGAATGTGGCAGAAATCACAAATTCAGGCGTTTTTAGTATCAGCTGTCATCGCATTCTAATCTGCGAGTAAATATGCAGTGCACTGCAAATGATAATTGTCTTTGCAACGTTTACATTGCATGAATATTGCTCCATCCATGATATTAGGACATCCCGCGCACTCAGATGATCCTTTAGTCGACATTTTTTATTCTTATACAATTACTCTCAATAATCTTATACCTTACTACGGCTTTGGTGAATGAAGATGTTTTAGTAAATCAAAATTAATTGAAAAGTAATGTCCAAAAATATCTTCAATACAAATTAAAAAAAAAATATCTTTAAAAATAAATAAAATGTCTCTAAAAAAATTTGGGAGAAAAAGTCTTTATAAGCGAGGATCGATCTTCGGGCCACTCACAGCTGAATTCAGTATGCAGCACTCAGTGTGCTAACGTATGCGCCAAAGCGACTTAAAGCGTTCAAAGTATTGATCAGTTAAGTAGGGTTTGAAACTTGATGTATGAGTTGGTTTGAGTATGAGGTCAAGACGAAAATAATAATTGTCAACACTGATAATATCACTGATAATAATATTTAGTTTTAACACTGGAGATGAGATTTATTACGCAAATTAAAGCGCAGTTTTATCACTTTTCTGAGGATAATGCTCAGACTATATTCAGCAGTTTTTAATAATCCACTGATTAAAAAAGGCACTGAATATTTTTTGAGCACAAATACACACTTTTAAACTATAGGTATAGTTCTACAAACGATATCACTGGTGAATTACTAGACAAATTATTGATTTAACTTGATTCCAAATGTTAGAATTGTGATTTAAAATTATTCGGCAATATTTAACGTAGAGACTATGTTTACTACAAAGCGCCATCTGGCGGATTTAGATGAAACTCCGTACTATTTCTAACCTGTTGCTGTTTTGTTGTCAAAATAGTACCGAAAAAAAAGTTTCATCTAAATCGGCCCACAAACAAAAAAGTTGGCCGCCATCTTGGGTTTTTTATATTTTAAACATTGTGTTGCTGTTTTATTGTTAAAATAGTACCCAAAACCGAGTTTTATCTAAATCGGCCCATAAACAAAAAAGATGGCCGCCATCTTGGATTTTTTATATTTTTAACATTGCGTTGCTGTTTTGTTGTCGAAATAGTACCCAAAACCGAGTTTTATCTGAATCGGCCCACAAACAAAAAAGTTGGCAGCATCTTGGGATTTTTTTATTTTTAACATTGCGTTGCTGTTTTGTTGTCAAAATAGTACCCAAAACCGAGTTTTATCTAAATCGGCCCATAAACAAAAAAGATGGCCGCCATCTTGGATTTTTTATATTTTTAACATTGCGTTGCTGTTTTGTTGTCGAAATAGTACCCAAAACCGAGTTTTATTTGAATCGGCCCACAAACAAAAAAGTTGGCAGCATCTTGGGATTTTTTATTTTTAACATTGCGTTGCTGTTTTGTTGTCAAAATAGTACCTAAAACCAAGTTTCATCTAAATCGGCCCACAAACAAAAAAGTTGGCCGCCATCTTAGATTTTTTATATTTTTAACTTTGCGTTGCTGTTTTGTTGTCGAAATAGTACCCAAAACCGAGTTTCATCGAAATCGGCCCCCAAACATAAAATTTGGCTGCTATCTTTTAGATTTATTTATTTATTATTAGTTTAGATTTATTACTAAAATTGTAATAATAGGCACGATCTGGCAACATTACCATGTGGTAAATACTGAGCCTGTAGGCGTGCGTTTTCATTCCATCGTTGGAATTGGAATTATCAGTATTTACCACACAGTTGGACCACAGTAAATACTGTGTGTAGCCGTCGCCTTATACGTAATTATAGTGCGACTATCTTGAATTAATATTTATCTTGTTAATACAGTCGCACTAAAACGTAACAGTACCATCAACATTTCAAAAACGGTAATCAAGCATAAATCCCAAGTTTGTTCTTTTTCAAAACAGACTCTACTGATCTTTGCTTCTGAATGAAATATAGACTTAATCCGGGAAATTCCTTGAACATCAATATTTGCGGGGACTTAACACCGTAGTTACCATAACTTTATAACCAAAATATACCGAAAATACTTACTTCCGCTAATATACCTACAAAAATACTGATGTTCGGTAAAGTCGATAAAATATACTGAAAAAGGATTAAAATACTGAATCTGGTCACACTGGCGCTCCGCGCTCCGTGTTCGCGTGTTCGCATCGGATCCCAAATATGGAGCGCGCTCCGAGGTTCGCGGAGCGCGGAGCGTGGAGGTTCGCAAACCTGAGTGGGGACACACCCTAACGTTAAAGTTTCAGTTACTAAAAAAAAATACAAAATATTCATTTTCAAACATTTACAGGTTAGGGTATTTTCATTAGACTCCTCCCTTTAAGTTATAGTTTTAACGTTAGGTACCTAATTGGTAGTAAAATATTTGTAGTTTTTCCTACACTAAATAAATGAACTGAGAGTAGAGTATTAAACGACCAAATTTTTTTTGATGAGATATAATCAAAAATTTTTTGATTGTGTCAATACTCTAAAAAATAAAAAAGTGGGTAGAAAAATATTTGTTTACTTATACCAAATCAATAGCCTTGAACCGAGGATATGACTATTGACACAGTCAAAAAATTTAAATTTCACTTTTTTGCTTGATAGTACTCACCTCATGATTGCAATCAAGTTTAAACCTTATTACTGTGGAGCAAAGTTCAATATTGATCGACAGCCTATATTCAGAGTACTATGTAGAAGTTAACATTCGATTTTTAGAAAATAGCAATGAAGAATTCTTTTTTTATTTATATCGTAAGAATCACAATTTCACTAACAATTTTTTGATATATTAATTTGTTTATAACTTGTACCCGTTTCTCTGGAATCGCCATTGCCAGAAACGTCAAGTTAGCAGCCCACTTTGAGATCGTAATATCTCGGCTTGTACTGAAGCAATATTATTGAAATTTTGCGTATACGATTCACTATTTCCTAACAATTTTTTGGCATATAAATCACATTGATACGAACTGTATTTCTTAAGGTGTCTGCTAGCTTGACGTCAAGATAGCAGCCTCACCAAGATACTCAAATATCTTTTGAACCATAGTATCACTATTTATATGCTATAGTTCACTATTTATAACTATTTACTAACAATTTTTTGACCTAGTCAAAACCTTCTAATTCCATGGTGAGGCTGCCAACTATACGCTTATAGTTTTACCTACTAATCTTGTAATCTTGCTTGTTTATAGTAAAAAAAACGGTCGCGCAGCACGATTTCTAGTCAGTTACATCTACTAATCTTGTAACCTTGCTTGTTTATAGTAAAAAAACGGCCGCGCAGCGCGATTTTTAGTCAGTTTCGTCTACTAATCTTATAATTTTGCTTATTACAGTAAAAAACGGTCGCGCAGTGCGATTTTTAGTCAGTTTCTCCTACTAACCTTGTAATCTTGCTTGTTTTTTGGAAAAAAAAACGGTCGCGCAGCGCGATTTCTAGTCTTTTACATCTACTAATCTTGTAACCTTGCGTGTTCATAGCAAAAAACGGCCGCGCAACGCGTGTTTTAGTCAGTTTCGTCTACTAATCTTATAATTTTGCTTATTACAGTAAAATACGGTCACGCAACGCGATTTTTAGTGAGTTTCACCTACTAACCTTGTAATCTTGACGCCTGTGGCGCCCCTTTATATCCGGCGCCCCGGGCGGTCGCCCGTGCTCGCCCCCCCCCTAACGCCGGTACTGACTCACCGATTAGTCTATTGGAATGGAATCAGTGGTCTTACCTACCGATTTTTCGGTATTTCTACCGATATGGAGCCTTTCCTACCGAAATACCGAAATGTTAAGATATTTTCACGATATCTGAGAAGTTCTGAGAATATAAGGAAATTCACCAGTATTTTTTACCGAATCGAACTAGCAACCCGTTTCGATTCGTTTGTTTACAGTGGAATCTATGACTCTGCAAAGCGATAATTCAGACTTTATTTTTCATTTGTTTTCGACTTGTACTTTTACAAGTACACTTTTTAAAGTGCTTACTTGAATTTGATATTGTTTGAAAGCTGTAATAGTCAACTTGCGGACTTTACTGTTGAATTTACTGTATAATTTCTCCTAAGCGCCGTGTCAGTTGGAATAAAAAGGAATTGGATTTTCATACAAAAACACGCGAATTTTATCATTTCCCAATTCGGAACTTAACTTGTTTGCATGGAAAACCATATTGTAGCCCTTATTTTTTTTTGTAGCAGTTATAATGGGTTTTTTCACAATTTACCGATTTTGGGTATGAATCTACCGATTTTTTTTGGCAAATCTACCGATTTCGCATTTTGACGTTCGAGCGAGACCACTGAATGGATGGAATGCTTCCATTCCATTGACAAGAAGGAAGAAAGAGCACAAGAAAAATAATGTTTAAGCAGATGGCCATGTAGCCAAAGCTACAAAAAAAATATATATACAAGAACAATAAAAAAAAACTACAAATAAACCCAAATAAAAATTAAATTTTGATGGTACTTATTACATAGTCAAAAGATTTGCTACAAAGGATAACAAAATTGTGTTACAATGCCTCTTAATCTTCAAGGCGTGCGACAATATTTGAGTGAACTCAGAAATTCTGGTGGTTTACACAAAGATCAGGCTGAAAAGTAAGTCCTATAAACCTCAAATCGAAATATAAATAAAAAATTAACCCGAGTCCTATCCGATAAAAGTATTTGCATTATACTCAATAAATCAGTTACTTAATCAAACAATCTTTAATTGTAGGTATCGCAATGTGCTAATAGAAATACTCAAAAATACTGAGGGAGAATTAGCAGAATCTTTAAAGGCATTTATAGAAGCAAGTAAGTAACACATCCTTTTGTATCTCTGTTGCTTCCTTATGCTCTCTTTAATCATTTCTGCGTTGGTGTCGTATGAGGTGGGTCGTTACGTTCCCTCAAATATGGTTGAGGGAAACGATGGCTGGTTTAGACGTCATGCTCGTGAACGAGTGCTGCCAGTGGGAATGGGTCTTCTTATGACTACCTATCTTAACACATTGAATTATATCAATTGAATTTTTTTGTAACAGCCTAGACTAAATGAAACTTTAAATTTTGAACTTAGCTTGAACCCTGTAAATTGATTCATTATGAAATGTGCTAATTAAATATGTTTTTTTGTTAATCTATGTTAACATAATGTCTGGAAACATATATTTGTAAATATCGTTTCATCTGATAAAGCTGACAAGTTTTTTATGCCCATTTTTCTTGTCAACTAAAAGACGTCATAATGGGTGGTAGGGTAAAATAATTGACAGTTTAAAGATGGTGATTATGTGAGCTTATTTGAATAAAGAGTTTTTCCATTTATTGAAAACTAGTGGCGGCCTGCGATGTTGGTTAAAAAGTATCCTATATGTGTTCATTCAGATTATTAACTATCTGTATACCATATTTCATCCAAATCAACCCAGCCGTTTAGGCGTGAATAGATAACAAATTCACACAACTTTCGCATTTATAATATTAGTACTAAGGATGTTATAATGTATGTTTAAGTTGGTATTCAATCTGTTCTCCTTTTAGTTGTAAATGAGAATGTCAGCCTGGTAATATCAAGACAGCTGCTCACTGATGTCAGTACACACTTGGCACTGCTCCCAGACAAGGTTTCCCAGGAGGTATCACATTTTGCGTTGGATGTTATCCAACCAAGAGTAATTTCATTTGAGGAACAGGTAATTTATATAATCATCCATTATTTGCAAATATATTTAAAAAAACATGATTTATCATTATTAAAGGTGCTATACATAAATAATTAGCGATTTCCTTTTTCTCAGGTAGCAAGTATCAGACAACATTTAGCTGATATTTATGAACGGAATCAGAATTGGAAAGAGGCTGCAAATGTCCTTGTTGGAATACCACTTGAAACTGGGCAGAAGTGAGTATTCTAAGGATCTGAACTTATAGCTTCTGATATCAAGGTTTTTAGCATTAAGGCGAAAACACATCAGCATTCTGCTTCTAATAGACTCCAATGGGACCGCCAGTGTTGTGCAGCTCACCGCTCTGTTGTATTGTTGCTCTAATTCTGCCCTTTTCAAATACTTTACTGTATAATAAAATTTTGAAAATAGATAAATAGCTTCTATCTCCACTTGTTGCATACAAATTATTTACATTCTTTACCCATTGTCATCCTATTTTTCTCTACTATCTAAATATTGTTTAAATAGCTAAACTTTACTGTTCATATTTAATTATCATAATATTTTAAGTTAAGGTTAAGTTCGCTCAGTCCGGCCATATGTCAGATGGCTGACTGTTAAGTGGCTTTACAACTGAGCGCTTCCGTGCTTCGGAGGACACGTTAAACCGTCGGTCCCGGCTGTTGTCATCTGATTTATAAGTCTATGACTTAAAAGTCATCAAGCCAAGTCAGAGGTCTAACAGGCGGCTTGATAAACTCTACGTGCCGGACTACAGCTGAGCCACAAAAAAACAAGTTGGAAATCTGACTTTTTGACTATGCCATGATGAAGACGATAGTTTGTCGGAATTTGTCGCCAAAAACCAGAATTTGTCGGGCTTGCGTTTAGGAGATACGTGTGGCGCAGCTGTAGAGACGTCTCTACAGCTGAGCCACACAGATCTCGAAAACGGTAGGTCGTTGCGAAAATCTGATTACTCGTGTATGCAGCCGTTAATTTGTCGGAATTTGTCGCACAAAAACCAGAGTTGGTCTTCCTACTACCGGCTACACATACGAGTAATCAGATTTTCGCTACGACCTTCCGTTTGCGAGATCTGTGTGGCGCAGCTGTAGAGACGTCTCTACAGCTGCGCCACACAGATCTCCTAAACGCAAGACCGATAAACTCTGGTTTTTGTGCGACAAATTCCGACAAATTAACGGCTTCATAAACTCTAACACCAGAGGAGTGGCCACTAATCCTCATACAATAAAAAAGAAGTTAAGGTGCCTCGAGAGTAATTTTGAAGAAAATTTAATTGTTTATTTTTTATTTCAGACAATATTCTGTAGATTATAAGCTGGAAACGTATTTGAAAATAGCCAGGCTGTACTTAGAGGTAGATGATCCGGTGCAGGCAGAAGCCTTTGTCAACAGAGCCTCCTTGTTGCAAGCGGAAACTACTAACGAACAGCTACAGATCTATTACAAAGTCTGCTACGCCAGAGTGTTGGATTACAGAAGGTCAGTCCTCAAAAACACTTATGAAAAACACCTGCCCCCTTGATTACGTAACTCTGTTGCTAACAATTCTTGATTCAAACCGCAGTTACATTGCTGCTTTAAGTAAGATAGTTGTCACATTGGTTCTTACTAAAGCAGCAATGTAACTGCGATTACTGTCGAAGTTGATTGCAACAATGTTACAAAATCAAAGGGGAAGTTCTATAATTGCTTTTTATAGAAGTTACTTTATCTTAGTTTTTAGTTTGTAGAATTCATGAGACAAAAAAATATTGTTAGAAACTTTTGGTTACACAGGAAATTCATTGAAGCTGCACAACGGTACAATGAGTTATCATACCGTAATATAATCCATGAAGATGAAAGGATGACCTGCCTCAGAAATGCGTTAATTTGCACAGTGCTGGCATCTGCAGGTATAAATTAATAAACATTGATTTAAGAGCGCGTAGTCTGCACACTAGCGCCGCCATTGAAATGTGAATCATAGTTAAGTTTGGAGTTTTTTTGCGAAAAGTTTATCAAAAAAACCCCATTAAATTAAACGACAGGCTAGAAAAAAAGTACCACAAAGGTTCTTCAGACTGCACTACAGAGAAGTAATTCATAATTTCGTCTTTATTTAAGGGTGCATAGCGCGTCCACTAGCGCCGCCAATCAAGAAAAAAACATAACAACGAAATAACTATATTAAATAAAATTACGAAAAATATAAAAAATAGTATTTGCTATAAACTATTTTTGTATGCCTTAAATTCTTAGTTTAAATGTGTTCGCGTAGTTACAACCTGGATTAACGCCCAAAGTGGCCACTTTAGGCGTTAATCCAGCCTTTCTATTGTCTAAATTAAAAATCTATTGCAATCGCTTTCAGCATGTAACACATTGAAGCTTCTTTTTGTCACAAATGAAAACTTACCAAAGAAATGCAGCAATGTGTTACATCCATCTGTCAAACGGAAGCGATTGCGATAGATTTTGAAAATTAGACAATTAGCCCCTGGTTTTAACTACACAAACATTTAAACCAGGAAAAAAGGCATTCAAAAATAGTCAACAAATACTAGTTTTTATATTTTTCAGAATTTTACTAAACTTAGTTATTTCGTTGTTATGATTTTTTCTTGAGTGGCAGCTCTAGTGGAGGCTCGGTGGGCCCTTAAGCACTATGATTCTCGTTTTAATGGCGGCGCTAGTGTGCAGACTACGCGATCTTAACTACCTTATTGTTTTGTTTTCATATATTAATTTACTAATAATGAAATATTTGTATCATCAGGCCAACAACGGTCCAGAATGTTAGCAACATTGTTCAAAGATGAGCGGTGCCAGCAGCTACCAGCATACTCTATTCTAGAGAAAATGTATTTGGACCGTATCATCAGGCGCTCTGAATTACACGAGTTTGAAGCACTTATGCAAACCCATCAAAAAGTAAGTTCATAATCATTGTTTGACATTTTATGAAATAATCTTAGTATGATAGCATAACACAATATTATGAGTATGACCAGGCCCCTATTTCACCAAATTGACATTTGTCAGTGACATATGTCGGCAATTTTTACAGTACTTTCCTTATTTTAATAGGGGACAATTTGTGTTGTGAAACAGGGGATATTTTTTACAAGTCGACAATTGTCACGCAAACTTGACTCAGCTCCAATCTTATATCAAGAATTACTGACAAATCTACAAATATGTCGACTTGTAAAAAATATCGCTGTTTCACAACATACCTACTTGTCCCTAATTAAAGTAAAGACAATTGTAAAATTAACTGACATATGTCACTGACAAATGTCGACTTGGTGAAGTAGGGCCCAGGGGGCTGATTACGTAACTCTGTTGCTAACAATTCTCGATTGAAATCGATTGAACCGCAGTTACATTGCTGCTTTAAGTAAGATGGTTGTGACAATGGTTTTCACTAAAGCAGCAATGTAACTCCGATTTCTGTCAGAGTTGATTGCAACAAAATTACGTAATTAGGGGGTAGAGAAACCATATTATTACAATACGAGGCAAACATCTTGAAATCGGGTAGGGATTAGGGTATTTAGGGTATACAGGACGCGTATTTTGGGTATGCGTAGCAGTGAAGTACGCGGGCGGCGGCAGAGGGGCGCGCGCTATTGGTCGCTCGCAGGTGCACATGCGCGAACTTATCCCCATTCCGTTGAAAAAGTGTCGTGTGTTTTGGTCACCCATCCCATGACCGACTCTTGCGAAAGTTGATTAACCTCCGCTATCGCTGGGCCAAGCGCTAAAACACTGCGCCATCGAGCTCCTCCCAAAAATATATTAATTTGATTGAAATTGTTGGCATTCAAGCACAATAATCCAGAATAATTATTTTACTAGAAGGTTTATAAAATTGCGGCTTCTAGAAAAAGCCTGCGACTATACTACGTGGTCAAGTTGCTCGTAAGTCGGCACCTGGCTCGAATGATTTTTTTCCCACACGAGACGACTTTTTGGTCTGATACTGCAGATAAGATAGTGGACAGCCGAGTCTTGACATTTAATTGTGTTAGGATAGATGCATTTGTGCGTTTGGCCGTCTAGGGTATCCCAAACATTCGCCTCCAACACCACATCTCGAATGCAGCACAATATGTGAAGGATTATAAGAAAACGTCGCTTTCGACTCGGGTGCCGAGTTAGAGTCTCTGCAAACTACAGACTTTCTATCGGCCGATAGTTGGGTCGGACCTTTTTTAATATGAAGAATCGACCGATACCAAATCTTTGTAATATGCGCTCTTTTGCATACTTCATACTGATTAAAGGCCCGACCAATGAAAATCGGTAGTCTGCGGGGGCTCTAAGTGTAATATTTTCGATTGTTTAGGCGTCAATGTCGGACGGATCGACAATCCTGGATCGCGCGGTGTTCGAGCACAACCTGTTGTCGGCCAGCAAGCTGTACAACAACATCACGTTCGAGGAGCTCGGCGCGCTGCTGGAGACTCCGCCCGCCAAGGCCGAGCGCATCGCCAGCCACATGATCAGCGAGGGCCGGATGAACGGGTACATCGATCAGATCAGCTCCGTCGTACACTTTGAGAGTAAGTTCTCACTACAAAATAATTGATAATTCTTTTCTTATTTGAAATCTTTTAAGATTTTTTAAAGTTTCCTACCACTCGCCAATTTATACTTGAAGTCTATGATTATGAATGAACCTTAAGAGCTATACGGTCGCAGGACTCGCAGGGCAGTAAAACATGCGTAGATGAAAGTTAGCACACTATCCCTCATACAATAGAGTAGGAAGCGGTGTTCACTTATCTACACGTACCGGACTACAGCTGGGCCACAAAAAAAAAGTTAAAATCTGACTTTTTGACTATGCCATGATGAAGATGATAGTTTGTTGGAATTTGTCGCACAAAAACCAGAATTTGTCAGGCTTGCGTTCAGAAGATACGTGTGGCGCAGCTGTAGAGACGTCTCTACAGCTGAGCCACACAGATCTCTAAAACGGAAGGTCGTAGCGAAAATCTGATTACTCGTGTGTGCAGCCGTTAATTTGTCGGATTTTGTCACCAAGAACCAGATTTTGTCGGTCTTGCGTTTAGGAGATATGTGAGGATACGCTGTGGAGACTTTTCTACCTGGATCTTGAGAAAGGAAGGTCGTAGCGAAAATCTAATTACTCGTATGTGTAGCCGGTAGTTTGTCGGATTTTGTCACCAAGAACCAGATTTTTTCGATCTTGCGTTTAAGAGATATGTGAGGATACGCTTACGACCTTTCGTTCTCGAAATCCAGGTAAAAAGATCTCTACAGCGCATCCTCACATATCTCCTAAACGCAAGATCGACAAACTGATTCTTGGTGACAAATTCCGAGCACATTGCACACGAGTAATCAGATTTTCGTTACGACCTTCCGTTTTCGAGATCTGTGTGGCTCAGCTGTAGAGACGTCTCTACAGCTGCGCCACACGTATCTCCTAAACGGAAGCCCGACAAATTCTGATTTTTGTGCGACAAATTTCGACAAATTAACGGCTGCACACACGAGTAATCAGATTTTCGCTACGACCTTCCGTTTTCGAGATGTGTGTGGCTCAGCTGTAGAGACGTCTCTACAGCTGCGCCACACGTATCTCCTAAACGCAAGCCCGACAAATTCTGGTTTTTGTGCGACAAATTCCGACAAACTATCGTCTTCATCATGGCATAGTCAAAAAGTCAGATTTCCAACTTTTTTTTTTGTGGCCCAGCTGTAGTCCGGCACGTCTTATCTACACCCTGCTATTTATATGTATATGAATTATTTTACCTTTTTGAAATACTCAATTTCTGGTTTTATAAACAATACAGTGTGTCCAATCTACTTTAACCCCCTTTCAGGATTGCACTTTATCGAGGGACACATTGTATAAGGCATAGTTTCACTAACAAACACTTAGAGAAAAATGAGGCATTTTGAGAATAGGTAATTCTGAGAATAAATCTTTCTGCGAATGAGTCCAAAGAAGAATAGGGCATTCCACGAATAGGGCATTTTGAGAATGAGGCATATCACGAATAAGGCAATATGCGACTGCAGGGCATTTTGCGAATAGGTCCTTTTGCTACTAAGCCAGTGTCCAGTAGTCTCTTTCCATAGCCCAAATCCTAGACCATCTCAATCCCAACTCAATAGCCCACTAGTCCTTAACCAGTAGATTCCATAGTTCACGTGCATTTGCTGGGGATAGTTTGAGTATATTAAACTGATGTAGTCGGAAATTAGATTAGATTATGTGAATTCCTAAGGGTACTTAATAATAAATAGAACACTTTATCATTAAAAAAGCAACAAACAGGGACAAGTACACAAAAGGCGGCCTTATTGCTACGCAGCAATCTCTTACAGGCAACCTTGAGTAAAGAATAAATAAATAATAAAATACTTGGACAATTTCACACAGCGCCATCTAGCCCCAAACTAAGCAAAGCTTAGTAATATGGGTGCTAGACAACTGATATACTACTTATATACTTTTTATTATATACTTTATTATACATAGTAACACCCAGACCAGTCACAGAAATTAAAATTCATCACTTCAATTTCTGCCCGGCCGGGAATCCAACCCGGGACCTCTTACGTGGTAGGGACGACATGTTGATCACTGCACCACTCAGGTCGTCAGAAGTATTAAGGGGGAAAAATAATAGCCCTTTATAATTATTTTATCTAATATATTTTATTTATTTCAGCCCGAGAAATTCTACCACAATGGGACAAGCAGATACAGAGCCTGTGCTATCAAGTAAACAGTTTAATTGAAAAAATTGCTGCAGCAGAACCAGAGTGGATGGCTAAACTCATGGAGGAGGAAATGATACAGTAAAATAAAATAAAAATATATTTCCTATAATAATAGCATGTCTACTTGTAAGAAATATTAAGATATGAATAAATTGTCTTTTTTCTAAGACTACCTTATTTTTCGATAATCTTTCAACTTCATTCATACCACAAGATGCAACATCTGGGAATAGTTTTCAGGCTTTAAATAATATTTTTTGTTACCACAAAACATGGATATTATTTGTGAATTAAACAACCCTGAAATCGCGAAAAAGATCTGCTGTTTCATACATTTTACCAAATAAAATTTTATATGAAACAACCTAATTTTTTTTCGAGTTTCGGGTTTTCATTCATGTTGTTCATAATAATCAACTCTACAAATAGTTAAATGAAATAAAAAAGCAAAGACTGAAGTAGGTAGGGGTTTTGATGGATCGAGGGAACAAAATGAGCTAGGTAGCCCCTAGCCACACATACTAAAAGACAGACACTAAGGTTCAAAATTGATTAGAGATTTTCGAGTGTTGCTTAGGTACTGCTGACTACAAACCGTACAATTTTTTATTTCAGTAATTAAATGAAGAAAAACCTCTCACGTCTCGGAAAAACTACAAAAGTAAACTGTACAGTTACAGCATACATGCATCGCGAGAGGTTTTAAGGTCGATCGCACAAGTTTACCCGATGTACCCAATGTAGATTTAATTATGCGATTTTTTTTCTTGAAAAATATTTGGTGGGTTAAAGAATCAAAATGTTGATTCTTAGACGTGCCGGACTACAGCTGCGCCACAAAAAAAAAAGTTGGAAATCTGACTTTTTGACTACGCCATGATGAAGACGATAGTTTGTCGGAATTTGTCGCACAAAAACCAGAATTTGTCGGGCTTGCGTTTAGGAGATACGTGTGGCGCAGCTGTAGTGACGTCTTTATAGCTGAGCCGCACAGATCTCGAAAACGGAAGGTCGTAGCGAAAATCTGATTACTCGTGTGTGCAGCCGTTAATTTGTCGGAATTTGTCGCCAAAAACCAGAGTTTGTCAGTCTTGCGTTTAGGAGATACGTGTGGCGCAGCTGTAGAGACGTCTCTACAGCTGAGCCACACAGATCTCGAAAACGGAAGGTCGTAACAGAAATCTGATTACTCGTGTGTAGCCGGTAGTTTGTCGAAGTTTGTCACCAAGAACCGGAATTTGTCGGTCTTGCGTTTAGGAGATATGTGAGGATACGCTGTGGAGACCTTTCTACCTAAGCTGGATCTTGAGAACGGAAGGTTGTAGCGAAAATCTGATAACTCGAGTGTGTAACCATTAGTTTGTCAGAGATTGTCACCAAAAATCAGAGTTTGTCAATCTTGCGTTTAGAAGATATGTGGGGATATGCTGTAGAGACATTTCTACCTGGATATCGAGAACGGAAGGTCGTAGCGAAAATCTCACATATGTCCTAAACGCAACACCGACAAACTCTGGTATTTGGCGACAAACTCGGTCAAACTACCGACTACACACACGAGTAATCAGATTTTCGCTACGACCTTCCGTTTTCGAGATCTGTGTGGCTCAGCTGTAGAGACGTCTCTACAGCTGCGCCACACGTATCTCCTAAACGCAAGGACGACAAACTCTGGTTTTTGGCGACAAACTCCAACAAACTAACGGCTACACATACGAGTAATCAGATTTACGCTACGACCTTCCGTTTTCGAGATATGTGTGGCTCAGCTGTAGAGACGTCTCTACAACTGCGCCACACGTAATCCCTAAACGCAAGACCGACAAACCCTGGTTTTTGGCGACAAACTCCGACAAACTATAGACTTCATCATGGAATAGTAAAAAAGTCGGATTTCCAATTTTTTTTTGTGGCCCAGCTGTAGTCCGGCACGTGTAGGTCATGGATATGAGAAAAACAACGGAGTGATCCTCAGGGTAATATTTTTCTCCTTTCAAGATGTAAAACCCTAAAAGTTAATAAACTATTATAATAGAAAACATATAAATGTTTAAAAATACTTTATTAAACATCTTAATGAATTCAAAAATAAAATATTATAAAGACAAACACAAATACGTAATCAAATGTAAATTAGCACTCTTTACTCGTACAATGAACAAGATGGCGGACGCGGAAGCTTAGGGAATGGGAGTTCACACAAGGTTCTAATAAAACAAATAAATGCTGATCGCAACAGACTAATATTTTATTTCCAATATTGTAACACGCCATCGGTGTCTATTTACAAGATTTTAAGAGTTAGGTTTAAAATCAATCAGGAGATGGTAAAGTAAAGCAGCAAAATTAAAATGTCCCGGAACGTGCTGTGTCCCGTAACAGTACAATTTATTCCGCTAAACTTTTAAGATAGAAGCTCGTCCGCCATTTTGATAAACGGATGCTTCACAGCGCGTGGAAGTAAAGTGAATAACAATCGAATTGTTGCGTTTTAAACGCTGCAATTACACATAAGTTTACAATACAGGTATCGGTAAATTGATTTGCTATATACGCTTCTCTGTCATAAATTACAACAGGCAGGTATGTTGCTACGACTAAGGGCGCGCGGCGCGCCTAGGGCTCGAGCTCGAGGGCCACGCCCACCTTGTGTCCGCCCGCGTTGAAGTTCTGCCCGTCGATGGCGGCCGACAGCGTCAGCGTCACGCCTGCAACAACCACGGAATAGATATAAGTACAGTACGAGGCATATATCTTGAAATTTTTTCGACGGAGTAGGGATAAGTTAGCGCATGTGCTCTTGTGAGCGACCAATAGCGCGCGCCCCTCCCGCCGCCCGCGCCCCTCACCGCTACGCATGCCCAAAATACGCGTTCTGGGCAATCCCCACCCAATTTCACGTTTCCCTCGCACTGCACTACGCGTTCACTTTATGATTGCCCCTACGAGCGAGGCCCCATTAGTGCGTTGCGCTGCGTTGCGTCGCGTCGTCGCAACGGAACAACGCATTGTATGCCACACCTGCGTTGCGTTGACGTTGCGACAACGCACAAAAGAGGGTACGCTCGTCTAGCTTCCTCTGTAGCAGTGGATCACTGGCCGTCCGTCGCAGCGCATCACCCTCCCTCCCGCTTCGTCTCTTGTCCGTCGATCCGTTGAAACGTCGCGCGCGACGACGCATCGGTCTAAGGGCGAGGGAGGCCCCATTAGTGCGTTGCGCTGCGTTGCGTCGTCGCTGCGTCGTTTTCCATATATTTTTTATGACATGCATGCCCCATTAGACCGTTACGTCGTCGCGCTATCGCCTTTCTAGTACGGATAGCAACGCAAAGCCTAATTTATGTTTCTGTTGATTTATTATTTACGTTCGTTATTTGTGTTGCTAATGTAAAAATTTATAGAAAAAAGGTTCTACATGGCGAAAAATGAAAAAGAGTCGACAAACATGATTACTTATTTTTTTTTTTTTGTAGACTTAATGTCTACAGTACCGTTAGCTGTGACATCATAACGGTCGACCACGGCAATCACGAAGTGAACGCGTAGTATTTGCAGTATTTGCATGAGATAACGAATGGGATTATTATTATAAAGATAATGGTTACGTCACACTAGTTACATAAAAATATTAAAACCCGCAGGCTTATTAGCGAAATATAGCAACCGGTTGCTAATTGTACAATAGCAACGCGACTGAGACTAGTAGCGGTTGCTTTTTTGGTATTACGGAAACAAATCGCGAACTCATTGCTCGCCGAGTGCATTTGCGATTATTATGTATGGAAACTAGCGCCACTCGCAATTGAACGGCAACCAATGACAACTTTATGATTGCGTAGTTGCGATTGTCGAAAAACTTATTACAACTAATTCTAAATCAAACTTTATTCAAAACAAAGATATCTTTTATATAAATAAAAAATGTTTCTAATGAGAACGTAAGATGTTTAGAATAAAACTTAATCTCTAAAGTCGTTTAGGGTGATAGAAGTGGTTTCAAGTGGTACAAAGGAATTCTTGTGCAGTTTTTGTTTCGTCGAAAGCTGATAGAGCGCAACTTATTGAAATGTGTAGTTAACAAAAAAGGTAGGTACCTACCTATTTTGTTAACTACACATATTGTTAAGTTAAAGGAATATACAGTGTGTTTTTTTAACAGTGATCAAATTTTGTGGTATTGCTTAGACCATCAAACTGAACAACTTTGTCTATGGGAACAATTTAATCAGATCAAAAAAATATTCAGCTGTTCCATAGAAAACATTAATATCTACTCGAACAAAACGTATGGAACAGCTGATTTTTTTTGCTCTGATTAAGTTGGTCCCATAGACAAAGTTGTTCACTTTGATGGTCTAAGCCACACCACAAAATTTGATCACTGTTCAAAAAAACACACTGTATATTTTTTAATGGGTTTTGAAGATTCTACGAAATCAAGTGATGGATTTTGTGTTTAGTTTGGAAACATGGGAAAAAAGAAATAATAAGTATTTTTTGTAAAATAAAACTAATTTAATTCAATATGAATGTTTACAATAATTTATTGTCTGTGCAGCTATGCCATTGCTTCGTAAATCCTACGATGGGAGACCTTGTACCAAGTAGAAGCAGCAATAAATTTGGCAAGGGCTAGTTTTTTCTCCCTTTTATTTTTTACCTATTTCTCCATGCTCTTTGACTTCGAGCAGCATTTAGCTCCGACTGAGAAAATTAGAAGATGAGAAGATTTGAAAATCTGAAATGAGACAAAACAATAGGTACCTAATTTAAATAAATATTGTTTACAAATGTTCATAAAATTAATTACATTGTTCTATTTATACTTACTTATTGATTATTCCCATTCTTTCTGATATATTTTGTAGGAAAATTATGGAATATTAATATTCTAATGTATGAGTCATCTCTCTTATTATATTATAATACACTAGCAAGGCTGACTAATTCCATGTAAATAACTTAATGCTCACACAGGCTTTTGATAAGACCCAGTAGCATAAAAAGAGAGGGCAGTTAAAACCTGCAAAAAAATACTTATGTAAGTTTAAAGGTAGGTATTTAAATTGTATTATTAATTAACCTTTCATTCTGTGTTTACCTTAAACTCCACAGAGATTTGATTCCTCCTTCGCCGTCTAGGCAACAAAAAAATAGTTCAGAACATAACCTTTTAAAAATATATTTGTATAATCTGTAGTGAGCTCTGAACTCGACATCTGAAATCTGTAGAAGATAGTTTATATCAGTTGTACGAACTCTTCTCCGCACTCGGACAGCGTTAGCTTTTCTTTCACTGGTTTTTTGATGTAAATAGTCCATTAGCATCAAAGCTTTTGCCATAGTGAATTATTACTTCACGTAATTAAAATATAACCACACAATTTATTATCAACACTATTTAAACACAAACCACTGGTTGAACATAGTAAAAAGGCCGAAACTTATTAAATAAAGACTAAGCAACTGCTAACAATCACAATATCACTAGTTGTTAAATCTCAATCGCCATTGCTCTCGAGTCGCTGTCAAAAAACGTTTCGTAATACCAAAACAAACAATCGGTTGCTGTGTTCTAGGCGAGGTCATGCATTTTTAGTTCGTCCATCGCTCGCATGTAGCGCTACTGTGGAGTGGTCGCTAACTTTGCGTTCCATAATACGAATTTGCGATTTGTTAGCAATAATTGTACAATTAAGCGATTGCGACTGTCATTTGAAGAACGCTAATAAGCCTGCCGATTCAGCACACCCCGGGCATTCCATACAAGCGTCGCGTTTCAACTACCTATTACACAGACCCTACACAGAGTACACAGTGACGTTTTTACACACGCGCAACTGTGTGCGAGCTATTGAATGAGCACACGGAACTCGCGCTGTGGGCGGGGCGCCGGTGAGGTAATTGATGGTGGGACGGGGCGGAGAGTTTCCTTCTGTACGGTAGTACTAATATCTATTCTGTGACATCAGTGAAGCCACAGATCCGGCACAGTACCGCTACTGTGATAATTATTCTTTCATATATATATTATACATTTATAGTGACTTCACTGATATGTGTGAATCGGACTTAACAGTTTTATTTGTTTAAGTTTAAAGACTTTCATGTAGTGAAGTCGAATTCTTATCTATTTTGATAAGTATCTGATACTGTCGTTTTATATGTTTGTTGTAAAAAGAGAGAATTAGGACAGATTATGATTGATCACACTCAGTACTCCGATTTAATGTGATGTGACATAACTCTAAAATTGTACCTGTCACAGAAATTCTAAAGAAATAACTATTTTATTAAGTAACTGATAACTTTGTTAACTGAGGAGCTCGGTGGCGCAGTGATTTAGCGCCGGGCCCAGCGATTGCGGAGGTTAAACAACTTTCGCAAGGGTCAGTCATGGGATGGGTGACCAAAAATTTATCATCTCGAGCTCCTCCATGCTTCGGAAGGCACGTTAAAGCTTTGGTTCCGGATTAATTTGCGGTTGTTAACACCCACCAATCCCGGGCCGACCAATTGGGCCGCACCAATTGGGCCCGCGTGGTGGGTTATGACCCATCCTCTTTTATCCAGGCTTGTGCCCCAGCAGTGGGGACATTAAAAATGGCTAATGGTCAAGTAAAACTCAGTTAGCTAAAATGTAGCTCACCAGGGCGTAACTTCTGTTGGTATCCAAGACCGATGAGGGATTTGTTGTTGACCTTCGCGTGAAGGGAGGCATCCGCGTCGAGCGCAAACTTGGCGCCCACGCCGAACAACGTGTCCGCGGATCCGGAAGTCCACTTCATGCTGACACCGCAGTCCAATTTGTCTGACACCTTCTGGTAGATGGAACCACCGAACTCTTTGCCATTGTCACTATAACAAAGAAAATAATACACTACGCGAAAAGAACCGACACTTACGCATGTGTGCTGTAAAAGTGGTCGCGGCTATGTGTTCCAGACGCAGCTCAAGGTCACCGGCTCCAGAGCTCACACGTACAGGAGAGTGTCACTGATGTAACTAATAGCCATTTCAGACAAATCCGTAACTTGAATTTACATATTTATGTGAAAACATGGCTGGTTGTGCCGAACAAATGGCTAACATTAAACCAATGTCACAAACAACACTCACAATTTGGCTTATACATATTAACAGTGAGGACAAGACATCATTTCAAAACTGTAGCAGGGAGTGTTATGTAATCCAATTAATCAATATCCCTGCATAGCATTGTCAAGTTCAAACCATTCTGTGAAACTATAAAAGACATGAGTATTAGTACAAATAAATCCTCTAGAGGGCGCCATATTCAATTTAATGTGACGTCACATATTTAATCGTAAAACCAAGACGTTTAAGATGCTTCTGACGATACCTCACTTGTCAAATTATAAGTAGTTTAGAAGTTATAAAGGAACAGATGAACATACATATCCGTCTCAATCATATACCCTCAGTTTTTTTGCTTCGCCATAATCGGTTAAAAATAATAGGTACTTGTTACTTACACATTAGTATGGAGGGCAAAGTCATTGCTCTGGTAGCCGAGAGCAAAGTTATTCTTAGCGAACTTGGCCTTTTGTGAGTCAAACTGTGTGTGTGCACCGGCCAGCCAGCCTTGATACGAGAGAACAGCCGCTACGTCCACTATGGGTCCCGCCAAGTCCAGGTCTAAGTTGGAGTTCACAGCCACTGTATCATTGGCATAAGAAGTCTTCAATTTGCCTGTCTTGCTCCTGAAATTAGAAAAAAATACCTAGTTAAACTTTTGTAGGTATATCACATTTATAATTCCAAAAATTATACAGTTTTTAGGGTTCCGTAAATCTGTACCACAAAAGTTCCCGTACCACAGGTAGTTCCCGTTGACTTAGAACTATGAAATTTGGCATGTGATTTATATACTTTAAATCAGCCATGTCAAACTCAAAATCATTTTTGAGCCAAATGCATATTAACCATAAAATCAGTGGGCTGCAAAACCTAACTGTAGAGGCATGATTCCGATGTCGGCAGCAAGCAGCAGTGTTGCCGCAGCACTATTGGTCCCCATACATTCTCTATAGGTTTATATGAGATTATATTCAGAGTGACGCGCGACACTGACGAGCAGCACTTCACGACACTTCTCCTATCACTTCAACTTCTTCAAATTGAGCCACCTTTCATAACATTACGGTTCAATTTGGAGTGCACTGCTGCGGGCAGCACTGCTGCTGCTGCCGAGATCACACTCATACCTTAAAGAAAAATTAAACTCATTGCATAGGTAAAGTGTTACTTTTGAATTGAAATATTGTTGAGACACGCTTGGAGGCCGCATCAGAAGGATGTTTTTGAAATTGTTAAGTAAACATGTAAAAGGTCACATGTTTGACATGCCTGCTTTACGTTGTTCCTCTAAAAGGCAGATTTTTCCAACAGTTTTATCTTTTATGGCAATCTAATCGTACCCTGTCTGTGGTGCGAAGGTTCCTTCTAGGGTGAGCTTAAGGCCCGCAGCGATCTTGTCCTGGATTGTGATATCAGTAGCTAGTGTGTTGTCCGTATTCCACTTCTCCGTGAACGTGAGGCCATAGTCTTTCACTGCATATTTGGAGGAAAGGCTGCCAAATACCTGTCATAAAGATAATTTGTATTTGAAGATATCAAGTCCGATGAGCTAAATTGGATTTAAAATGTTATTAAGTTGTAAGAGAAACTTTTGGTTTACTTTTTATTAAGGTATAAACTATAGCCATATACAAGAAGCTTATACCTCCCTCCAATGGAGATTGCACGGCCAGTGTCATAGTGAAGATAGAAAAAATGTCCTTGAGTGATGTGACGGCTTATTGTAACCTCTTTCTTTAGTGTTACAATACGTATTTGTTGTTCGTCGTTGGTTCGTGAGAAACGAAAACGTATTGTAAAACGAAAAGAAAGAGATAGCAACAAGAGTCTTTTTTCAATCTTCACTATGATACTAGGCGTGCAATCTCCATTGTGGGTATAAGCTTCTTGGCTATATAGTATACTATAGCCATGCTACGAACATGTCAGCAAACACAAACATGTCAAAGTACTTTTCAATACAAAGAATATTTTTTTGCCTGTTACGGTCCAGACACAGTTAAGTTATGGTGCAGTGTAGTGAGCAGAGACCTTTATAGTTCGTTGTTCTTAAAAACAAAAAGATATATATTTTCATCATAGTATAAAAATTAAAATCGAAATTTACCTTTCCACTTTCTTGGTTTGAGATAATGCCACTGGTGAACTCAACACCAGCCTCGCTCTTGGTCTTCAGGTCAAGTTTGAACACACCAAAGTGATAACCCTTGCCGAAGACATCATTCGCCTTCTTCCCAAGATCAGCATAGTACGGAGGGGCCATTGTCTGAAATTATAGTAATTTGGAGTGTCACTATGAGTACAAACCTCAGCACGTATCTTTAGCAGTGACAGTTAGTAATTTTTGTGTCTCACTAGCTAGAGACGTGGTGTGGGGCTACTGCAAACATGCGAAGTAATCCCCTCTGATATCTCTCACCGCTAAAGATATGTGCATAACAATATTGCAGCCATGGAATTCTTAACTAGCATTTTTCATACAAACCAAGATCATGAACCATCCAAAACAGTTAGGTAAAGCAAGTGGTGATTAATATGTACCTACCTAGTACATGTAGGTAGTTAATTTTACTGTTCTTGAAAATAAATGTTTTACATTTGTTATTCCCAAAGGACATTGTGCGAATTAGCAAGTCAGCAGACAGTGCCAGCTATGTCAGGGTTAAAATTGAATTCGCGATAGATACCTACTTATTTACAAGCCGCATTCAGCAAGTATTACATAACATATAGATGAGTAGGCATCGACAATAGTCTTAAATATTGTAAATAGTGAAGAGTTCTATAAATGATCACAAGCCCCGAGACGAATAGGTTCTTGACCTTTGATGAAAGGTACCAACCCAATCTAATCGGTTCTCGGGAATCACATGCGGCAGGTATCCAAAGTGACGTATCAAATCTGATGATTTTAATCAATGAAATAAACTCATGTCTAAAGGTTATAAGATCAATGAAAATCAATAATATTTGAAAATTATCTAACATATTATAGTAAAACAAGCAAATAAATTACATTACGTCGATAATTCTATTAGAAAACGGGTTAGAACAGCAAACTTTTGTAACCTATCTAGAATGGTTTCTGGCGTGACAATTATCGGTAATAGCTAGTTTTTAATACGTTAAAGTATTTACTCACAGTTTTAGTAAATTATTCACAAATTGAACTAATAGAACTTATGATTTTCAGGCAATAAAATTGCCGAGCAGACCTCCGCACCGCACCACAAGACAATTTGGTTTGCTCTGGTTGACACCAGAGGGCGCTAGTTGTACGAAAATGTCGGAAAAAGTCATATTGATAATTTTGGAAAAACAATTTCTAGATCAGAAAATGTTTGTCTAGAAATCAGTGCATTATTTATTATGATTCTCTCTTCTCTACAATAATATTTTATGACTATGTAAAGACTTTAAATTTTTAGAAGAATATCTATTGGCGGATGCGTAGGGTTGTTGACGTCATGACCAGTGTTGCCAGATCGTTCCTTTAGGAACATTTTGCGTTCTATTTTACGGTCACGCGTTCCCTTTTCGTTCCCATCTTTCGTGCGTTATTTTCGTTCCTTTTAAACTGGTAATGCTTCACCACTAACGACGCCGTCACTATGCCATGCCATCAGCGTAAGTATAGAAAAGTTTTACAAAAATTGTCTAGTCTGTGTACTGTACAATATGTAGCCTTTCATTTTTTAAAACTAAACTGCCCACTACATACTACTAATTTTGTATACTCAGCAGCATATCAAGCTATACAAAACTGTCAAAAATCAACAATGAATTTTGAACTTAAACTGCTCGACTTAAAATTTAAAAATGATTGAAGAAATTTGACACCTTGTGGAAGCCCAGCGTGCCGTTGACCGTATTTTGTGAGTGATATTGATGAATGATCTTGATGCAAAATCAAGATGTTTGCCGCTTGCATGACACTGACTAACTACTAACTTCAAAAATCGATTCTAAATTAACAAATACATATACTTTTTTAGGGTTCCGTACCCAAAGGGTAAAAACGGAACCCTATTACTAAGACTCCGCTGTCTGTCTGTTACCAGGCTGTATCGCATGAACCGTGATAGCTAGACAGTTGAAATTTTCACAGATAATGTATTTCTGTTGCCACTAACGCTATAACAACAAATACTAAGAGTATAATAAAATAAATAATTAAGAGGAGCTCCCATACAATACAACAAACGTGATTCTTTTACCGTTTTTTGCTTTATATTAATAACCATAACAGGTAGAAGGTAAAAAATTTCACAGATGATGTATTTCTGTTGCCGCTATAACAACAAATACTAAAAATAGAATTGAATAAATATTTAAGGGTGGCTCCCATACAACAAACGTGATTTTTTTTTGCCGTTTTATTGGTACGGAACCCTTCGTGCGCGAGTCCGACTCGCACTTGGCCGGTTTTTTTTAACTTATTTTACATTTGCGTTCCTTCACTACGAATTTTGTTCCTTTTCAAACATTCCGACGTTCTAAATCTCCCATCTCTACTGGCAACACTGGTCATGACATTCGCAACGGAAGCAACGCAATCGTAAAAAGCTTTTCAATAATTTTGTTCTATTAAAATTTCAATTAAATACCAAATTCTTATAGCTTTTTATTAATGACTTAATGGTAGGTAATTATTTCTTTGTCCCTACTTTATACGGCGGTAAAAGTTACGATTTTAAATGTTGAAGTTACTACAACACAAAAAACATTAAATTCTTAAGAAGGTGACTACTAACTAGCCATCAAGTTGGTGGTTGACTTAACAAAATGAATGAAAATAGTCTTGCATACAGGTCACTGATATTGTATAATTGACGTCAGTGATCTGCTTCATATAATAAAATAAGACGAGCACAGAATACCCCGGTCAATTATTAGCCGAAAGTCAATGTAGCCTGCAGGCCTATTTTGTAACTCAACTGACAGCTTAAAATGATTATCACTGAACTAAAGGCTGGTTTACATTATCTTAGTCTTTAGTAGAGTGCTTTAGGAGAGAAGAAGTTCATAACGTGGTGTGTTTGACGTTCTTTTAAAATCGACGAACATGCCAAGCAATGTATTTCTACTCGCTACTCGACTCGGTCGTCTACTTGACTAATGTAAACCAGGCCTAAGTTGTAAGTACATTGCTGGGTTTTTGTAGAGAGTCATAACATTTATTTTTACTATAGCAGCATTGTACTTACAACTTAGATCAGTGATGATCATTTTAAACTATCAGTTGAGTTACAAATTAGGCCTGCTTGTAGGATCGAAATAAACAATAAATACCTACCTACCAAAGATAATACTGGCAATAGATAACACGATTAACTTACTGAACCACTTAGACTCCGCAGCATGACTCGTCCCCCATCGGAGTCGTCATCATCGCCACCGCCACCGTACGGGCATGAACACTCTACTCTGTTTCCATCTTCGTCTTTGCAAATTACTTTCTCAGCCCAAGAACCATCCTGAACATGGATGTAAAATGTAACGTTTTACAAAATAACGTAAGAGAGAAAAAGGTACCTATGAAATGGTTTAATTGAAACACTAGCGCTGCCTTGCCTGCATGCCGCCCGCCCCGCCGCTGCTGTGATATGGGCATATTGGGTATAGACTTATATTATATTGATTATAAAAAAAACCGGCCAAAAGACTCGCGCAAGAAGAGTTACGTCAAAAAATTACGTTTTGTTGTATGGGAGCCTCACTTAAATATCTATTTTACCTATTCTGTTTTTAGTATTTGTTGTTATAAGTAGCGGCAATAGAAACATCATCTGTGGAAATTTCAACTGTCTAGCTATCACGGTTCATGAGATACAGCCTGGTGACCGGCAGACAGACAGTGGAGTCTTAGTAATAGGGTCCCGTTTTTACCCTTTGGGTACGGAACCCTAAAAATATATGACTAGTAATTTCATGTTATCAAAACGTAACGTAGATTGCTTTTTTCTGCGAACACAAAATAAGGTAAAAATCATTGAAGTTAGTAGGCGCAGGTACAAGTTTCTACTTACAGAACGAACGCATGGCACGGTTTCTCGTGTTATAGCTGCATTCACCGAAGGAAATTTAAAATATCGCCATATTTCTAATATATTTACAAAAATTGACATAATTAGGAATAAATCATTGATTAATCATCTAATAATATTAATAAATTACGTTTATTGAAGGAATGCCAGAGGAGTGTATCTATCTAGATTGTTCAAAAATCGGAATTTTACGCGATGTAATCTATAGAGCTATGATAATTAATTAAAACTTCACCTGTGGAGTTGATGGATGAAGACTTTTTTTTATCGAATCCCCTTGTAATAATGTTACAGAATATTACATTACAGAATGTAAGTAAGTTAAAGATTAACATTCTTACATATCCTACAATAGCAAGCCACTCTATACATTTTTTTATTAAAAGCGCCAGTGAAAAGCGCACTGAACATCACGAGAAGAAATAGGCAGAAGTAAACCGTGTGATTTCGGCATTAAGGCGGTTGTATGACCGAAAGTGGCGCCCTCAGAGGTTTTTATTTAATAAGTTATTAATAGATAAAGATTTTAATAATGTTTATCGTGGAGATTTTAGGGCCCATGGTCTAGTATTTTTAGATGGTATCACTACATGCCCTCGTAGTCATTCGTAGAAGAAGATAGCAAATGTGTCAAAAACGGCCACTTTTAGCAGTTTTTCTATCTACTTCTAGCAGTGACTACTAGGGAATGTAAGGATACCGTCTAAAAATACTAGACTGTGGGCCCTAAAATCTCCACGATAAACATTATTAACATTGTATAATAGAATTATAATATTAAATAAAATTCACCGCGGCGCCACTTTCGCTCAGGGTACCACCTTAAGGGTGTAGACGCGCATCACGTTCCATTTTTAAATTTTCAATACAAATGATCAAAACAGCGCTGCGCGAGCCGTAATGAGGGCGAACTTCGAAAATTCCTATAAAATTATTAAATAGATATAAGTATATACAAAGCACGCAATACATTAGACAAATACCTCATTATTCCTATGACACATAAAAAAATACTTTAGATTCTGTAAATACCAGTAAAAAAAAAACATGTCAAAGTGTACCGATTAGAGCATTTTTTTAATATTTTATTTCTCTGTGATTAAAATATTTTTTTAATTTTTCTCTCTATAGGGAACTCCTTGACAATACAAACAATAAGTGAAAAAATAAATATAAGTCGTATTCTTACTTGTTACAGCTGAAACGTTTTTGAAAAATACCTCTGACAAGTAAATTTGAAATTCCACTTGAACAGATTGTCTTCGTTTTAAAATACCTGATAATTTATTATGTTTTTTTCTCTATACGGCACTAATTTAAGAATTTTGCTTCCTAAAACTAAAGTTTGCATCAATAGTAATGCTTTCATTCTTTAGATAACTTTATTGGAAAAACGCTAATTTCTTTGAAATGCGGATATACAGCCTTAACAAAAAAACTGTTTACACTCTTCACATTAGTTTGCTTTTCTCGAAAAATCAGCTAGCTGGCATTGATCCAATCAGTCAATTCACTCGCTTCTTAATTATTATGTCACTAGCTGTGTATTGTTATGCCATGCCACTGTTTATCGGGTATTTACGTAAATTCCATAGAATTTTGTACTTAGTACATTAATTATACAGGTTTATGTAAAACACCAACAACCTCGCAGGAGTAGATTAGTAACATCATATAATACAACAACATTTGTTCTACGCATAGACATAGAAAAATTTTCGCTGCGCTCAAGAAGACCAACAAAGCGTGGAAAAGAGAAGTTAACATCATACGGACACGGTCTATGTAAAAGAGAGACAAAGGATCAAGTGACATGTGCCAACATTTTTTACAGTAAGAGCCCCTAGCGTCCCGCCTAGCAAATGAGCAATCACAGTTTGTTTAAAATATTTGTTAATCTTAATTATAATTTAAAATAAAGGTATCGTGGAGCTATGGTGTCTTGTGCTCTAAGTAATTGTAATGTGACAAAAAGAAACAATCCAAGTAATCACACTTTTCACAGGTAAATAAGATATTGCCACACATTTCTCTAAAACCAAATTTCTCTACATTTATTCGTTTATCGACGAAGAAAACAGTATGGATAATAGTTTATTAATTTCCTTTGCCGTATATAGTCATATTTTATGTATCTAAGTCATATTTTACATATCTCATATAAAATGTATGCATTCGTTTTCGGATCACCTGTTTATTGGCATTGTTGTTCTTTGACATTCTATTTCTATGGTTCTACGACTTTTCCAAAAACTGTCAAAAAAAATCATCTTTTCATACAAAATGTCCGAACAGCTGATCGAGTTTTGTATGAAAAGATGTATTTTTTGTCTTTTTTCGGAAAAGTCGTAGAAGAAATGTTGTTGTTCATGATGATAGTAATCTACTCCTGGGGAGGTTGTTGGTGTTTTACAAATAACCCTGTATATATATTGTTTGTAGGTCCAAAAAATACATTACAGTACAGCAACTAAGTGCTTAAGTACTTATTACTTAAAGTTTTTTCGTATAGGTACTTCCATGGTCGTGTAGTTAATGGACACACAACTTTGGGATCTCTGAGTCGTTTCCCAGTGCAGTTTATTTTTAACCGCCTCTGTGGTCTAGTGGTTCGCCCACCGCGTAAGACGCAGGGGTCCCGGGTTGGATTCCCAAGAAGGGTACAATTTGTACTCGGTTTGGTTGGTGGTAGGACTTATTTCAAGTCCACCTGTCTAGTTACTACCATCTTACCTAAGTCTGACGCCATAACAACAATTTAAAAATTGTTGTGTTCCGGCAGTTAAAGGTGATAGCCAGTTCCTCAGTGGTGCGGATTCCGGGTGTAATGTGCTTCCACCTTCGGCCTTACCGTTACCTACTTAACATCAGGCGAGATGAAAGCCAACCACTATCCCGTTGTGCATAAAAAAAAGTTACTTACTAATGTAAGTAATATTTCAATCACGGTAGTTCATTTTTTTTTTGTAGTATAGTCACAGAACGACTAATAGTACAAGTATAGTGAAGCTGAACTAAGTCAGTAGGTAGGTACTCATTTTTAGGGTTCCGTAGCCTAAATGGCAAAAAACGGAACCCTTATAGATTCGTCATGTCTGTCTGTCTGTCTGTCCGTATGTCACAGCCACTTTATTCCGATAAATTAAGACTACACAGTCGAAACTTGGTAGGTAGATGTATTCTATTAACCGCTAAACGAATTTAATACAAAAATAAGAAAAATAAAAGATTAAGGGGGGGCTCCCCATACATGGAACTGAAACTGAAAATTTTTTTTTTCTTCAAACCAACACGTGTTGGGTGTTTATAGATAGGTCATTAAAAATGACATTGAGGTTTCTAAGACAACTTTTTCTCAAAGTCAACCGTTTGAAAGATATTCACCGCCAAAGTGGTAAAATGTGTGTCCCCCCCCTTTTAACTTTTGAAATAAGAGAGTGAAAAATCTAAAAAAAATGTATGCTGTAGATCTTAATAAACACTTTCAACCAAAATTGGTTTGAACGAGATATAGTAATTAGTTTTTGAGATATAGCACATTTTCCAAAACCGCAAATATAACTTTGTCATTCATACCAACACTGTGAAAAACAAAGTTATTTTTGCAAACGAAAAATGATAGGTGGTATTAAATATGGTATGGTATAAGGTAACTACGGAACCCTATGGCGCGTGGCCCGACACGCACTTGGCCGGTTTTTTTTATACTACGGTCTAAGTCCATAAAAAGATCTTTGTCTCCGACAAGGCCACTTTCACTGTTAGGGGCCATCCATTAATTACATCACACGAATTTCATGATTTTTGACCCCCTCTTCCGTCCTTGTCACAGCTGGTCACATTTGTGAGAACCCCCCCTCCCTAGTGTGACGTCACAGATTTTTCAATATTACATCTAGAAATAATTATTGAATTAAAACAGCGTTACCGAAGTTAGTTTTATTTCGATTTTAATGATATTGAAATGTGACGTCACAAAATTTGGGACCCCTCCCACCCCCTTGTCACACAATGTCACACTTTGTCGACCCCCTCCCTCCCCCTTAACGTGTGACGTAATTTATGGATGGCCCCTTAGGGAAAGCAGAAAAGGGTATGGATATGTTTTGTATTATACACAATAATAATTACATACAGTTACGGATATTCTCGATCGTCCCAGATCTCGAATGGTCGGCGTCTTATTATAGCCGCTTGTTCTTCAGGCGGCGAATGATTCAGACGCGTCAATCTTTATCCGGCAACGGCAACAACACGAGCGGCATTTGTTTTATTATTTTAACTTCCTTTTAGCTTACGAGAAACAAGAGCAAATTTTGAACAGTGATGGCTGAAAATGAGCCTAGCCACTACGATGTTCTCCAGAACGACAAATATGGACGTTATTTGGTCGCTAACAAAGATCTCGAAAGTGGAGAATTGATATTTGAGGAGACGCCATTTGCTTACGGGCCCAAACCAGGCAAGTTTGTTAATGTTTTCCCTGGTCACATATGGGATATGATTGACCAGAACTTAATGACTAGGTATCTCTATACTTAGCAGTAGCCCCTAGTGAACGCACGAGTTAACCGTCTTCAGAACAGACGAGTTTTTTTAAGTTATTAATGTGAAATCTTAGTTAGTTGTTAATGTTGGTACCTGTTCGCATTTGCTATTAGTGTAGATAAATTTTAACCAGACCATGCGTATTACGTGATATTACACTGGCTGCGGGCATTTTTCTGTGCCACGTAGGTATTGGATAGGTCAGTGCCAGAACATCCTTACATTCCTTACTAATATTATAAATGCGAAAGTCCGTTTGTTTGTTTGTTACGCCTTCACGTCCTAACTACTGAACCGATCATCATGAAATTTTGCATACACGTTGTCAGGGGTACAGAGAAGGACATAGGGTACTTCATCCCGAAAAAAAGTATAGTTCCCGAGGGATAGCAAAACCTTTCCACGCAGACGAAGTCGCGGGTGGCCGCTAGTCCATAATAATTTATTTTTTCCGAACTTATGGGGTGGGGGATGGGACTCACTTAGGTTTCCAAACAAAATATAAATAGATATTTATAAATACACAAAATTAATGACAGATAATTATTGTGGTTTTTCCCGACGAAAAACAAAACGACCGACCGACGGCTGTTTTTAGCTTTTTTCACCACCATAACTGCAAACAATTTATTTGTCACTGAGTTTGTGTTTATAAAATAACAATTGATATTTTGCGAAGGGACCAAAGCTTGGATTTTTTTACCGAGCGATCGAGAAGCGTAGGTATTTGTTTCAGCTTGCACAAAAATGCTTTCGATTGCGATGCGACCCTATTAGGATGAGTTATAGGTAGGGTTGCCAACCCTTCTAGTATCCTACTATATTGCGGGCTCGCCTGCTATATTTTTTGAAAAAGTATATAGTAGGCAGAACTACTTTATTTTTTCAAGTGAAAAAATTAAACATAGGCAACAAAACAATATTACTTATATGCACATAAATAAGTAGGTAATTGCATTAGTAGTTTATGATACAAGGTTGGTAAGGAGGTTTTTAAAACGAGTTGACGTTTTATTTTAAGCCCGAGCCGCAGCAGGCGAGGGTTTATAATCGTCTCGAGTTTTAAAAAACCTTAACAACCGTGTGCCATACTACGTTTTTCAATACATTTGCGAGAAAACATTATAGGTACTACTGAAATTGTAATCTATACATATAATAAAAGTGTAAATTCTAAATATTTGTGCGCGTATTATGCAAAAACCATTAAAAGAATTTTGATGGGCTTTTCACAGTTTAGTAGATTACGGTCCAACTTAAAATCTAAGCTATGTTTTATTTAATTCAGATGGGTGGAACCACGGAAACAGCTTGAACTCTCCTTAGTACTAGCTTTCATACACTAAAGTGGTCATTTTAAACTGGTCGCCTTATTTTTCTACTGACCACGCGGACGAAGTCGCCGGTGGAAGCTAGTAGAAATTAAAAAAACGTACGTAAACATAAATGCACGGCGCGGGCGTGCGGTAAAATCAACTTACCGCACGCTGGGCTGTCAGCGTAAGCTCACATTTTCGAGCAACTGTATTGAAAAATATTTTTTGTATTTAAACTCTTGTGTTTTTGGTTGTTGAATAAATTACGAAAATTTTTAGTAAGTATGAAAAATACAACTTCTTTAAAGTCCTCCATACAAAACGGCTACCTACCTAGTGATGGGCCGAGACAAGGCCGATTCGAATACTAATTCGAATACCTTCCTGGTACTCGCATACTCGAGTACCGAAAATACAGTATTCGGATTCATAAGTACTCGAATAGAGAATTCGAGTATTAAAATTATGCGAATACCAAAGTGGGTAGACAATCAGTTTTAGCGCTAAATTTAATTGTTTATTGTAGGAATTAATACATAAATCCAGTGTCATTTTGTGTAAGTAATACTTACTTTTTGAACTGTTATGTGGAACAATGTAAATTCACGTTTCACAAGTGCCAAAACAGTCTAATTGAGTATTCGAATTAGTATTCGCATTGCGAGTACCTGGACTCGAATTCTGATTCGAATTTTTTTTAACGAATACCAAAATACTCGAATACCAAAAATAGCGGTCTTGGCCCATCTCTACTACCTACTTCCAATGTGCGGCGTCGGGAGACGTAATAACACAAGAAAGATGATTCTTAACTGTTCATTTATTTAGAGAAAAACAGGGTTTTTATAGTAATTCCATATAGATCACCACACCACGTAATGGTTTACAATCACATTTAGTTTGTTTCGAAAAGTATCCGATTACATGTTACACGTTTACTTTATAATAAAAACAATATTGGCATTACACGTCATCGATGCCGTGTCGCACACTACATACTATACTTGTTGGACTTTTTCGCCATCTACTATATTTTTACACGTAATGGATCTTGAAAATACTATATTTGATTCAAAAAGTTGGCAACCCTAGTTATAAGTGCCGGCCGGCATATAACTTGGCAAGACAAAGATGAGACAAAACATGCGCCCAGTTTAGTGTTTGGAGCTACTGCGCATCTTTTGTCTCGTTTTTATCTTGCCAAGTTACGTGCCGTGCAGTGTAGCCAGTGTAGCAAAGCTCGTAGAATGCGCTAAACGAATGCGCCATCGAGCATCTCTTGTCATAAAATATTTGATTGATGAGTATTTAATTTACTTGTCCGGTATAGATACTTGCCCATTATGTCTTGGCTGCTACACCCCTGTAAACGGCCGGTTGTGTTCGAAATGTGGTTGGCCAATCTGCAGTGAGGAGTGCGAGTCGGCGCCCGCGCACACAGGAGAATGCGCAGTGTTCTCCGCCGTCAAGGTTCGCTTCCAGCCCGTCGACGACTGGACTGCCGCCTCACCGCAACTCGACTGCATTACGCCCTTGAGGTAAAATAACTGGTATCGGTTGTTTTTGTGCTACCGACAGTCGACACCCTGAGTCCTGAGTAAGTCCTGCTATGACAGTCCCAATACAAAGGGGAAGGCAACTGTCAAAATGGCGCTGCGTACGCTTGTTCCACGAGAACTATGAAAACAAAGGACTTTTAATTAAAAAAGTCGTTTTTTAGCCTTAAAATGATTAAATTCTGTGAAAAAGGCATTAAAAATGTTGGCACTTACAAATTTCCGAAAAATCTGGATATAGAAAAAAATTATAAATTCTGTAAGAATAAAAACTTTGGCTTTCAATTCCGGCATTTGCATTGTAGAATAGTCTTTTATATCCATTTTGGGTCAATGGGTCTTTTCCGGTAAAAAAATACCACAAAATAAATACCTATTTTCCTATAGATCTGTTCTGAACGTCTACTGTCTTAGGAACAAGCGTACGCAGCGACATCTACAATTAGCTTTGCGTTGCCAACCCCAATATAAGTACATATAAGTAAATAAGTAAGTAATAAACATATTTACTGATCTGCCTTAATACTAAATTATCTTTAAAATACCTGTACCTACATAAAATTACAATATTCCTCCAATCTATAGGCTCTTTCCAGCGCTACATCCATGGTTCCTAAATTCCTAATTAATTTAGAAACTTATTTTTTAGCATTTACAATGCTATTTTTTTATATAATAATAAATAATATAAGTAGGTACTAGAACAAATTCGACTTGTCACAAGACCATTTTTTCAGGCGGGAATCGAACCTTTGGAATTCCGGTCCAATACTCTTCCAACTGAGCTAAGTACCGAGTCACTGACTGAATTGAAGTGACTCGATAGACCGGCGGGCTGATTATCTAATTAGAAACCACCTAGCGACCGGTTGCAGTTCATAGATGATAGTGATCCATTGCTACTTCTTTTTGGATTAAAAAAAACATAGCAAAGAAAAGTAGCAATGTATGTGGAATGAAACCGGTCGCTAAATAGTTTCTTTTTAGATAATCAGGGTGCGGACTTCCAAAAGTCGCGGGTTCGATTCCCACCTGAGAAAATGATCTAGTGACGAGTAGAATTTTTTTTTAGATATTATTTAGTTTTGTTTTGCATACAGATTACTCTTAGCGAAAGAAAAGAATCCGGAGCAATGGCAGCGCGAAGTGTCGTCGATGGAGACGCACACGGCAGCGCGGCAGCAGCGGCCCACGTGGACCGCCGACCAGGTCAACGTGGCCGACTTCCTCGCCGACCACTGCAAGCTTGGCGACCGGTTCGACAAGCAGTTGGTGCAGCGCGTTTGCGGAATACTTGAGGTAGGCGCTTCAATGCGCCCTACAGTAGCCTCGTACTGAATATCTTGAATTTATATATAAAAAAAAAAACAAAAATAAATAAAAGAAAATATATTTTCGACGGAGTGGGGATAAGTTCGCGCATGTACTCTTGTAAGCGACTAATAGCACGCGCCCCTCTCCCGCCGCCCGCGCCCCTCCCCGCTACGCATGCCCAAAATACGCGTTCCGCGCAATCCCGCCGATACTCGTACTTATGCAAAAAATCTTGTCCGCAGTTCAACAGTTTGTTAGTAATTTATTAAAATTATATAGACCACTGCCATCAAAAATCTTTTGATGGCGGTGACCACTTTGGTTGCTCAGCGGCGCCCCCATCATTACGTAGATAGATATACACTACGCAGCAAGTATTTTTATAAGACGCCACAGAGCAAGACATAAAATGCTGACTGAAAATATTTTTCAGGTCAATTCCGTGGAGATTCCTTCAAAAGGAGGCCTTAGCATACGGGCTATTTACCCCCGATTGGCTATCGCAGCGCACAGCTGTGTACCCAACGTTGTTCATACCGTATTCCAAAACGGTTACAAGTAAGTAAATGTAATTTATTGAGCGAAAAGATACGATTTTCGAGGGTCTAGATTATTCTTGAATATGGAATTATAACTAAGGATATTTTCTCCAGGGTACATGTAAGAGCAGCGGTCCCGATCAAATCCGGCGACATGCTGCACCTGTGCTATACCTACGCTCTGTCACCGACGTTAGTGCGCCAGGATTATCTTCTGGAATCTAAATTCTTCAAGTGTGACTGCGCTCGCTGCGCTGATCCGACAGAGCTAGGGACACATCTCAGCACACTTAAATGCCAAAAATGCGATAATGGAGTTATTTTGTCCACGAATCCTTTAGGTACTTACCTAATTATTCTTTTCTACTGAATCTACTGATACATCGTTGCTTTATCTCCTGTTTGACAATCAAATACATGAACAGTAAGGTAGGTTCATTTTCTGACTTATAACATTCAGAAAAATAAAACTTGTGTTTTTTACAAACTTCTTTGTTCCTACAAAGAAGCGTTCTACTAATCAGGGCCGTCTCTACCCGGGGGTGCAAGGGGTGCGTAGCACCCGGGCGCAGGGCCCTAGTGGGCGCCGGCGCCGAGGGCCGATCACCTTATACCATGCATAGTCTGCCAGCTCTGAACATCACTTGACAAGCATTTATTATACCTAACCTCGGTATCTATAAAAATGCATTACCAATACAATATTGTTGTCAAATATGCCCCAGCCTCAGCTTTCGGTAGATTCACCTTACTTAATTGCGACTAGCTTAGTGAAAGCTAATTTTGATCTTATAACTAAGAATTAAGAGAGAAGAGAGCTTCAAGGCAAAAGTGAATAGGCATTTCCTGGGCAAGCATGCTACACCTCAGACCACATCCTGTTTACCAAGCAAGATGGCGGTCAAATGCCTGTCCAGTTACTAATAAAAAAATTAAAAAATATTTTCCAACAACTACGCGTGGCAAAATCAAAAAGAACCCAAAAATGACAAATGAGCTCACACGCGCCCTTTGACACACGCAAAATATTTTTTTTGATTAATTTTACAGTTGAATAAAAGATTGATACGTGTAAAACTTTATTCGGATATTTTTCAGTTCAATAAACGATGTTTTATTCACAAAAGTTGTTATAAACATTTTGAAAGTTTTTAAGCCCACCCACAGAACTCCGTATGTCTATTATTATTTGATATATTATTTTAAATGGCATGTCCAACTACGTCCAGTGCATAGCCTTTGCAGCACTTGCAAGATATGAAATAGGAGGAATTGAGGAGCTGGGTCTTTTTTGAAAGTCACGAGGTTTTAACCACGTCTGTGGTCTAGTGATTCGCCCACCCTCTCGAACCCAGGACGGATTCGATTCGCAGCTGCAAACTGAAAAAAGTCTAAAAAAACATTTTTTCACGTATTACGCGGGTATATCTTGTTTTTGCTTGAAAAACAATTGCTTTGACTCCTAAATTCAGTTTGAAAATTTACCCTACTTTAAGGTAAGGTACCTAAGTTAAAAAAAAATGGAACACTTTCATTTTCTTGGCACAGGGGGCGCAAGCTGAATTTCGCACTCCGGCGCCCAATAGGGTTAAGACGGCCCACTAATGAAACTAATCCCTGATCTGACATGGATGGGTCGAAAAACGACAACAAGATTGGAAACTCCCATTTTGAACAATCCCAATACCAGCCCCCCTAGCATGACCGACGAAACACGATATATATCGCGTGATATAGCGTTTTATCGACACCCAACTGTCAAAATCCATTGTCTTTTGACAGTTAAACGTGATAAATCGCTATAATCATATCGTGTTTCGGTGGTCATGCTAGAGGGGCAGGACGTTTTCCGAATATTTATATCGTTCTCGAACCGTCTTTTTTAGACGAATGATGATGATTTTGATTAGATGGCGAAGCGGCATGGAAATGTTCTGACAAGAACTGCGAGTTCAAGACATCGACGTCGGCGATGCGCAAGATGCTGGCGGTGGTGCAGGCGGAGGTGGACCAGCTCGACGCGCTCGAGCTCGGCCCGCAAGCCATCGAGCAGCGAGAGGCCACACTCCATAAGGTTTTTTGTTTTTTTTTAAATGCACAACGGGATAAGCTGCGTTGACACGATCCAAGTATACTTAGACCAAGCTCAGACTAAATAAAAAAGTAAAGACGGAGTCTTCCGACAAAGCGGTGAACCCAGAAAAACTACGCCTTGGCTGTACACAGTTTACGCACACATATGTAACGAAACTACGCCTTGGCTTTCGTTCGTCATTGGACGTACCCTGCCGCCCGGCTCCCGCCCGCCCTCTAGTACGCACACATGTACCATCAAAAACCGGCTTCACTTAGTTGTTCGCAACCACTGCGCAACGCTCCATCTTCCTTTTTTATTTGATTTGAGCAACGAAATAAGAACTAAGGAAGCCTAACTCCTAACAAATATTGCTTAAAAAATGGCACCTTCGCATATTCTGTAACACAAAAAGGTCGCAAACTCAACAATGAACTAGTAAAAACATACCTTATTGCAATGTACGCATAATCGGTATTAGGTTGTATTCTAACGCATATCACGTTTTCTATTGGCTGGGGTTTGAACGCAGATCTAACATGATTGGATATTTGGCTCGCGCCGTGTCACTCATTGGGCCGTTGTCGTGCCTTTGTCGTTGAAGCGAGGACGATGTAATGTAGAATGCAGTCAGTACACCTAACCTGCTAAGATCACTACGGCCCGGCGCGGTGGGCGGCATCATAAAATTGTTTTATGAAATTAGTACATTATTATTTGTTAGATATAATGTTTGTTTTATTATGTAGACAGACGACTTGGTAAAGATCGCTCGAATACGCTGAATGTAAGTCGTCTGCAACTAGTCGCTCTGGAAAACTAAAAGAGACATAATGTCAGGAGTGGACGTCTTTCGGCTGTGATGATTTTATTGTTATTTTATTTTATGAAAATTATAAAATGATGATGTTGATGAATGATGATCATATTAATTGGTAAGACACTTGATTTCAAGAAGGATTAAAATTAGGTAAGGTATTGAAATAAAATAGAAAGATAATGTATTATGTAGAAATTTCTTTTTCATAACATGTAAGTACATAATGTGGATAATTATCACATTGGCGAAAGCAACGCCTCAATACGTCTTTTAGAGGTGTGACTGCGTATTAATACGTTGCTTTATTTTTATTTTTCACATAAAAAAGCATGCTTTAATTGGCAGTACAAAATTCGTATAGCGACATCTTTTTAACCGACTTCAAAAAAGGAGGAGGTTTTCAGTTCGTCGGAATATATTTTTTTATAGCAGCGTATTCCACCAAGTCAAAATTTATTCTTGCCAAAAATCTTTTTCAAATGCAGACTATTTTAATATGCTTATTGACCGGTGCGCGAATACCTAAGCTAGCAATATGTGAGACGGTAGATTGGAAGAGGTGGATCATCTCCGTAGCTAGCGCGATCGCCAGATTTGACACCTCTTGAGTTTTATTTGTGAGGTCATGTTAACAGTTGATGTTTAAAAACATTTGTGAGAGTGAAGCCGTAATGCGTTTGCGAATAATAGCCACTTTTGTACTTATTAAGTTGAATACAGGTGTGCTGCAAAGTGTTCGAGACAATCTAGTTCTAGTGCACAGTTGCTGGGCATGTATTGCTATTGGTGGTGGAAATATGGAATAGCATCTTCGCAGCGAATCAAACTCCATATTAAAAAGCTGTTTTCAGAGCTGCATAAAAATCATAGTTTCTGGAAATTGTCATTACTTTGTGTTTTGATGGTCTTGACCTTATGACGTCACTACTTGTGGTGCCGCTGCCTTCGGTGTTGCAATGTGAGTTCCCTATTTTTCGTTTATTCTATTTTAACCAGGGATTTTTTTTTACTTGTTAATCAAAGAGGATTGTGTGAATAGAATCGAAACTTTATAAGTACCTACCTAATCATCCCTTCACGGATTGGACAGAGTTTTTGTTACACCCTGTATAATGATAAAAAGCAAGGAGTTTACATCAGATTACTCGTTTTCTATGGATTGTATATTGCAGGACGCGCCATTTTTATAGCATTACAAAATTTTGATTTTAATTTTCCTTTTTTTCTGTTATACTGAATTTCATGAGAGAGTTTTATTCTTGTTTAAAAATCTGTGATATCAGTGAACGTGAAGATTTGACTCTGCCCCACAAAGTGACTGAACACTTGTTGCATAATAGCTACCATAGATTGCATGTATACGCTCATAGATATTTCTAAATAACGAAAAATATTTTACTTACCAATGATATGATATGACCGTATTTGTTTTGATGCCTTCTATTGGTCTTTTACACCACTTGACCACACATGACGTCATTTTTTACCACTTTTTAATGATTTTTTTGTCGTTGCGCTAACGACTGTCACCGAGCGCGTGACAGACATGACTAAACAGTGCTTCGGTTGTACTTTTTTAGCCCCGCCCACTCGGTTGTAGTTTGCGTGGTGCTATTTTTTGAGCAGAATTAGACTTCCTTAGTATCTTTGTTCGTAGGATTTGAGAGACCAAGTAATTTGGATGGCTACTTTGACGCTACTTGGATCATGTAAACGAGCACTCCAAGTACACTTGGATCAAAATACCAATCAAAGTAAATTTAATTGGACCATGCTCTACTTTCATCCAAGTCTGCTTGGACCAAGTAGTTTTGACGACTACTTGGACGCTACTTGGATCATGTAAACGAGCAATCCAAGTGCACTTGGACGTCGCCGTATACAAAAAGCTACTTTGTCCAAGTTACTTGGTCCAAGTATACTTGGATCGTGTCAACGGGTATCCAAGTATACTTTGATCAAAGCTACTTGGCCCAATTTAGTTGGTCCAAGTACACTCTGATCATTTACGCGCCTTAAGTGCTTTAGTGCTTGGCCTTCACGCGGCTTTATTGAAATTGAAATTGAAATTGAAATTTTTATTCACAGAAAATAGAGTACAGTTTGGTTGTTACATTATTAGTAGTCCGTCTATTTTACCAAAATTATGGCATGTGAATTTAAGAAAAGAAAAATACAAATTACAAATTAATAAGATACTAGTTAATGTTAATGAACGTTAGGACTATTATATATTATATTCAATGGTTAATATGTCTATAGTCAATCATAATATAATTCATCATATAAATTAATTAATAAAATTAGAAATATATTAACAGTTTACACATTATGTCATTGGCAATTATCATTTAATTATTTTATGTCAACTTTACAAGTAAGATATTCCTTAACTGAGTAAAAACATCTTGTTTTAAGCCATTCAAACAGTTTTCGTCTAAATATGGTAATGTGAAGTTCGGTTAAGGAATGTGGTAATTTATTGAAGATCATCACACAACTTATGTAACAGTTCCTCTTGTAGAGGACGGTCCGCATTCTGGGTAACAATAACTTTCCGCGATGCCTAATACTTCTCTTCATAAATGTATCCCTATGCACAAACAAATCCGGATGGTTTTTGACGAATATACAGCACTCGAAAATGTATAGTGAAGGAAGAGTTAATAAGTTGAGCTTTGGAAACAATTGCTTACACGATGTCATAGGTGGAGCGTTACAGATTGCTCTGACACATTGTTTTTGAGATATAAAAGCTTTGTTTAGGTCGTAAGAATTACCCCAAATTAGTAAACCGTATCTAAGATTTGAAGCCACGTATCCATGGTAAGCCATCAAAGAGGACTTTTGATTTATTTGAATCGTTAGTCTCCACAACGCGTAAGCAAATCTATTTAATTTAGTACGTACTCTCTTGACATGTTCTTTCCATGAACATTGATTATCAATTATAATGCCTAAGAACATGGCTTTATCTGATTCCATTATGAGGTCATTATTATGAAATATTGTCAGATTATTATCAATGGGTTTTCTATTATAAAAACGCAAATATTTAGTTTTTTTTATATTTATATTTAAATTATTTACTTTTAGCCATTTTACAATATGATTAACAGTATTGTTTATATCTTCATTGAAATTCACTTCTGGTTTCTTTGGTATTACTACAGATATGTCGTCGGCGAATAAATTACACTGATGATCAGTCACAGAGGGTAGATCGTTAATGTAAATTATGAATAATAGTGGCCCAAGTATAGTTCCTTGCGGAACACCTACATTATTTCTGACAAGTTTAGATTTAACTGGAACTTCTTCCTTATTTTGATTAATGTGTTTAATTTCAACATATTGAAAACGATTTTGAAGGTACGTTTGTAGCCATTTTAGCGCATTCCCTCTTAAACCATATTTCTCACATTTCGCCAAAAGAATATCATGTGAGACAAAGTCAAAAGCTTTGCTCATGTCGAAAAATATACATATTGTGTCAATATTCTTGTCCATTTTCTCAGTAACATTTTTTATCAAATTAAAAGCTGCTAAGGATGTTGACTTACCTTTCCGAAAGCCATTTTGTTCTTTAGCCAATACATTAAATTTTTCCAAAAACTTATAAATCCTAATATGCATTACTTTTTCATAAATTTTAGCCAGAACTGATATTAAGGCAATGGGTCTGTAATTGTCCATCTCGTCAGTTTCATCTTTCTTATGCATCGGTTTAATTATTGATATTTTAAGGGCTTCCGGGAATATTCCTTCGGTCATTGAGAAATTGATTAGGTAACTTAAAATATCAGATAGAATTAGTGAGCAATACTTTATAATTTTTGTGGGTATTTCATCATACCCGACCGATGTTGTGTTATTGAGTAATCTGATAATTTTAAATATTTCCTCAGGTGTGACCGGATATAAGAAGATGCTTGAGTCTAATGGTTTTATATTATTGTCAGGTTTAAAATGCTGCTTGGCCTTCACCTCACTTTATGTAAAGTGACGATAACGCCTAAAGTGGAACCGCAATATACCCGGTTTCCTCATCACTGAGGAACTGGCTATCTTACTTCTAAGTGTCGGCACACAACAATTTTTAAACTGTTGTTATGCCGTCAGGCGTCTTACACGGGTGGGCGAGCCACTAGACTACAGAGGCAGCTAAAGGTAGTGGGAAAATCAAGGATCGTCATGTGCCCGTTTCAGGTCCCCACAGGAGGGGGAGGCTTTCTTTATGCATTATGAGGACGAACCACAGCCAGCGGATCTATGTTTGGTGGCTGTTAACGTCTACAAATTTATAATTCAATAGTCTAACGTTCCAAATGCACTGAGCTCGGAGAAGCACAGCACAAGATAATAAGAAAATCCAAACCCATGACTAACGGCCGATGCGCTACCGAGGTTAATACCTAGAACAACTAAATGAGCATGCGCGACAAAATTATCCTTGAATCTTGAACTTAAAGCGCGCTGCTTTCACACATCTTACTTCTGACCTTACTTTTTCATTACAGAAGACAAAATAATTTAAAAACATACGTAACGGTTTTTTTTATCTTTTGTTTTTTTTTCAGTACAAATCAGTATTCCACCCTCGGCACTCGGTGCTGCTGTCCATCAAGATGTCGCTGGCGCAGCTGTACGGGCGCGTGGAGGGCTACGGCATCGACGAGCTGCCCGACATCGTGCTCGAGCGCAAGGCAGAGTTCTGCCGCCTCGTGCTCGCCACGCTGGACGTCGTCATGCCCGGCGAGTCGCGCATGAGAGGTCTGCCTTATTATACAACGTTTAACAGAAAGAGGGTATTAACCCGAAAAGAGGTCAATGTACTCGTGAAATTGAATACATTCCAGCAGAAAAAATATCAAATAAAATAAAAAAAATTGATCTCTCCATACAAAATATTGGCGGCAAATTCAAATTTTCTTTGGAGAGACCAAAATTTTTTTTTCAATTTATATTTTTTTTCTGTTGAAAGATTCACGAGTACATTGACCTCCTTCCGAGTTGATACCCCCTTTTTGTTACACGTTGTAGAGTGGGAGCGAGGAGCGGATCCGCTTTAATAACCTCCTTTAGGCTGCCTGTTCATTGACGCGGACGAGGCGGGCGGAGCAAAGAAACGAAGAAATATTAACCAATAGGATTGCATAAAATCTCCGTACCGTAAGCCTATTGGTTAATATTTCCTCGTTCCTTAACTCCGCCGCCTTACTCTGCGTCAATGGACAGGCAGCCTTAGAGGGAAAAATAAAGCAATGATCCGCCGCACTTCTCCTCCAAACGAAAGTGCTATCTATCTCGACTTGTTTAAAACTGATTTTCCTCATTCAGGTATGATGCTGTACGAGCTACACGCGCCACTTATGTTCTTGGCAAGAAGCGAATTCGGAGCAGGCCTCATCACTCAAGAGAAACTGAAAGATCGCTTGCAGGAACCCATACAGTGCCTGGCTGAAGCCGCGCGGATACTGTCGCGCGAAGACCCTCAGAGCCCTGAAGGAATCACTGGACAAATCGCTTACCAATCTATGGAACAACTGAAAGCTAGTCTCGAAGCTTTGTAGACATTCTTCCTGTATAAGGCACATATTCTACGCGTCGACAAGCACATTTCGTGACGTAGTGATGCATTTTATAGTTATTTATGCAACTGTACTATAATGAGGGGTATTAAAACACGAATGTGGGCTTATCACACGAGGCGAAGCCGAGTTCACACTCGGCTTATTATCACTAATAGTATCACATGAGTGTTTTAATACCTAATTATGTACAATTGCATACAAGACTTTATCTACACCCATTTTTTTTTATTTGGGAAACAAATAATATTTTTATACATATGGATTTAAAACATCCAAGATATTTATCTACACCTATGATATGTATCCTCTATAAAGGTTTTGTCTTTGTTTTTAACTTTCCTCCCCCTCCTTATCATTATGTCTTCAGCAAGAGTGTTATAATGTTGTACTGAATTTCATAATGCACGGGCGCACGGCGCAGCAGGACCAGCTCTCGCTCGGGATATTGTAATGATGGCAGTAAGCCAACTGTTTCAAAACCCTTTATAGAGGATTTAAAGCATGGGTGTAGATAAACGTCTTTATAGTGCGGTAGCCGAGATAATGCTCATTTGACAGATTTTATGAAGTTCCTAATGTCGACTGAATAAGATTTATTTTCGATTAGCTTTTCTGGATATTACAAAACATAAGCACCAGTGGCGAAAGGTCCATACAAGCCGATTCCCTCCTAGAAATCCCTCACCTTCGCCATAATTTCACCAGAGGCAAGGGCCTCTGTCAAATGTGCATTCTCTAACGCCTGGTAGCACACCTCCGCCTGCGGAACAGCGCAGTAGGTTCCGCCATGAGTTCGACAAGCGAAACAAATGCGAACAGCCTGGGGGTAACTGTGGGCCCCCTGTTCTAATGCATAGATTTCACGACGCGCGATTCCACCCGATCGGCTCCGACCGTTGACACACGCGAAGTAATGTCGCGAAACCGCTACGTAGATGTGATCCTCATATATCTTCGTCGACAGAAGACAACTCCGGAACTATGGCGGAACTACCGCGGATTCGCTGGTAAATGTGCTAGAGGCATCAATAGCAACTCTTTATATTATTTGAGACAGTTGCATTTGTAGTTTTCATTTATCAATTATGTGTAGACTTTGATCAACATTTAATATAATATATAAATAATAAAAATAATAGTAAGTATAAATAATACTAATTAATTCAAAGAAAATATTTAAATAGATATATAACTTAGGTATGTCTATTCTTCAATTTGTTTACTTTTCATTAATAAATAATTGTACCTATTTAAAATTTTATTTTCTTCGGCTTTTTAGTTCCCTCCTGTGGGGCTGCTACTGAATTCTGTTGAACTATATCTTCTATGTTTTCACTGTCAAGAGTGTGAAGTTTTATAGATGTTTCTTCTTTCTTGGAATTTACCTGCAAACACATAAAAATTTATTAGGCTTCATTTCATTAAGTTATCATTATAACAACAGATTTGTTCATACAAATGAAATTGTAGTCAGGGAGGGCAGTGCTCTGTCATCCTTAAGGTCAAAATTGCTTGTGCTATCTACTAAGTAACTGATGCACGCACGGTCAACCGTCGAAAAACGTTCGAAGGATTTTGTTTGCGAAGTCGCAGAGGGCCTATCACTGTGATTGTGCAATCATTTTGTTTTTTGTAATAAAATATAAAGGTTGTACTCACTGAAGGACAGTCTTTCCTCATATGTGTAACATCCCCACACAACTTACAGCAACCACCATTGGGGTACAAGCCTTTAGGATTATCTGGACACTGTCTGGCTATGTGACCCTGAAATTTCATTAATCAAATTAATTGTGATTAGTTTTAATAGATTGTAATTGAATCCAGATTGTTACGTTATAAAGTAATACTTACTGCCTGTCTACATATAAAGCAAGTAGCAAATTTAAACTCCATGTTTTTTTGCACTTTACACTCAAATTGCTTGTGTTCTGTTGACCCACACTTGAAGCAAACTCCATCGGCAGCGTCTACACCTGGGAGCGTCGACTTTAAGTCTGGACAATCGGACAGATTGTGACCTCCTTTTCTACAGTTGTAGCACACATCCCTCTTAAGTCTAGCCAACGCTTTCTCTGCACGCCTTCTTTCTAATTTCATTGTGCGTTGTACTTCACTTTTAGGTATCCCTTTTTTAATCATATTGTTTTTTAATTCCTGTAAACGTTCAGCATCCTTCTTCATGATTGGAAAACCATCAAACCTGACCAGTTCCACTTCTTTACCATTAATAATTAATTGAAAACTCTGGTCGTTGATCTCTTTTCGTCTCACAGGTTTGCCATCTGTATTTCTTTTATTTTTCTGTCTTTTTGCAGACTTGCAGTTGACTTTGTTGACATTGCTAACGTTTTTTTTATCACTTTCAGATTCATTGGCTTTTTCAGCCTGGTTTGTGGTGATCGTTTTTGATTTCTTTTGTTCCTTTATTTTGGTGGCTTGATTCAATTTGCTTTGGACATCCGATACAGAATGAGCAGCATTTTGCAATAAATCTGTCTTAGTTTTATTTTTGCTTTTCTTTTTCTTCTTTTTGATTTCTGGTGCATTGTCAATGACATTATTGCTATTATCATTTAAATTATCTGTTATTGTTTCCTCATGTGTAGGTTCTTTTTTATTCTTCTTCTTTTTTTTTATTTCTTCTGGTGTATTGTCAATGACATTATTGATGCTATTATCATTGAAATGATCTGTCATTGTTTCCTTAGGTGTAGGTTTTTTTTTATTCTTGTTTTTCTTTTTCATCTTTTTGTTTTCTTCTGGTGTATTCTTAATAACAGTAGTATTGTTATCATTTAAATTATCCGTCATTGTTTCCTTAGGAGTAGGTCCTTTTTTATTCTTATTTTTCTTCACTGGCTGATCAACAACAGTAGTTTTGGCTGTCTCAGGGAACTCACACCATGTAGCTTTTCTTTTTTGTGTCTTCTGTTCATTGAGAAAACGTTGATAATTTTCCAATCTTTGCTTCTCAGCCTAAAACACAAATGACAGTTAAAGTAAGAATACTTAAATCTCCACAAATTATTAAAAGAAAAATTGTTGAATACTTGGATGGTAAAAAGACAGCAAGTAGATAGTACAACAAATATATAATATCAGCTAACCTCTTGTCGCTTTTTTATGTCTTCATTTTCTTTTTTTGACTGAAGAAGTTGTTCTTTCATCACCTCCCATGGTGTACCATCTTCAGGTGCTTTTTCGTTAGAAGACTTAGAACCTTTTGCTCGAGCAAATCTCGTCATTTTGAAGCCCCGAACCTGACATTCCGACCGAATATCTAGGTATATCTCAACTGAAAAACATATATTTACGTAAAAAAGTGAACACAAGACTATCATAAGTCTTCGATTAGGTCATATTAGGTTTATAAGTACCTATGCAATAATTACCTACCTATTTATGGGCAAGTGGGTGTTGGAATTGTAACAGGACAGGATAAATGCATTACATTTTAAAGAAAATATTGTTTCATAACCTCTTTTCACCCACGCTTGCACAACCAACACACACACACAATATTTTTTTTATATTTTCTGACCTGACACTGACAGATTGGGTGCATTCCAACAGATAAGCCGCTGAGTCATCGATCGATCATAGAGTACATTTTAACCATAGAAAGATATTTAAGCGAACCCTGGCTACACTACACGCATGGTAAATACTGTGATCCATCAGTGTGTTAATATTATTAAACAGGGGCATATTTCATAAAATAATGGTTTTACTATAATAATTTACCATAGTTGTTGTGTTTTTATTTTAATAAGAAACATAAAGAGTTGAAATTAAATAAAATAGAATTATTTTTTTTCAGTACAAAATAAAGTAAGTGTTGCCGAATAATCCGTGATGTTTACATAGAAAGTGACGCCCTCAATTTTTGTCAACTCTTTATGGTCAAGCTGTAATTATATCCTAATATACTATCAGGGGGGTATTACTCCGCGCTTAATCTTTTACATTAGCCTACTGCTCGCGGCCCACTCAATAGGGCCATTGGTCGAGGGATATCACCGCGCCGACAGAAACGCGCCCTGTGTGCAAGCTAGGGAATGCAATCCGGATAATCCGTTATTCGAAAAATCCGGATATCCGCTCATTTTTATTAGACTTCCAAATCCGGATTTGAAAATCATATTCGGATTTTTCGAATAATAAGAAATTGTTACAAAAAATTAAAACGAGCAAGTTTCTCGGAAGTATTCTTACTTATGATTAGAGCAATCGAGCGAATAGCAACTGAAGTATTCCACTTAGATTATATTACTAGCGTAAGGACCCGCTCAAAGTCACTATGAAATGACGCCAGTTGGTTGGCCCTAAAAATACAGTTTTAGGGCCAAGGCCAACGCGTTTCAGTCATCCGTGGGAGACTATGGTAGACAGATGGTGATTGACGTGACATAAAAATGCCGAATTGTGCATTTGTAGATTGCAAAAAATATGATGCAAAGGTTAAAAAGTTTCATGGAATATCGTATCATCGGTTAGTAGCTTTACATTATTTTTATTACGTGTCTAACAATTTTAATAAAGTATAAATGATTTTACTAGTACTAGTTATTGTTAGAGGCACTAGAGATGGGTCATCATGACTCAAATGAACTAATTCACTTGAGTCCATATAAGATCTTTAGTTCATTTAGTTCCATAGCTAATTAACTCCAAGAACGAGAGTAAACGGTAAGGATAGATTACGAACACTACGTACAGAAATGTATCCTATGAAACATATTTGCTGCAAAAATATTTTTATTAAGGATCTACACTACATTACATTTCAATTCAAATAATTACAGATTGCCTAATGATCTAGTGTGTAAAGAAATATGGAGTCGCATTATTCCAAAATAACGAAAAGAGCCCTATTTCAAGCCTCCTAAAAACGCAAGAATATGCTCTGCAAATTTTTATGACACAGATGTCAAAACCTGAACTACGAAAGCTGAAAGCAATGGCAAGGGGGCAATACCGCGAATTGAGATTGAAATATTTACTGCATTCACGCGTATAACAACATAACTAAAGTCCTGCCTCCCATAATTATGCAGTACTAGCAGCCGCCTGCGAATCCGTCTGCGTGGAAAGTTTTTTTGCTTTCCCTCGGGAAAAATACTTTTTTGGGATGAAATGAACCGTCTTTCTCTATACCCTGACAATGTGTAAGTAAAATTTTATGATGATCGGTTCAGTAGTTAAGGCGTGGAGTCGTAACAAACAAACAAACAGACATTCACATTTATAATATATAGTAAGGATATGCAGTATAGTGACCGGCCGCAGCTTTGCTTTAAGATTTATTCCTTGTGTAAAAACCTAGGATAAAATAATCACTGTTGTATCTCTGACATATTAAACAGACTATATTTATATAATCAACTAGCGACCCGCCCTCGCTTCGCTTCGGTGTAATTTATAGATTTTATACATAAAGATTAATCAATAAAAAGTTGTTTATACATACGTTTAAAAAACCTTAGGTACCTATATTGATGCATGTAAATAATTAATTTTGACAATGTCATTATTTAGTTGGATAAGGATTGTGATACGAATGTCATCATCTTCCAATCAATAATTATTACTTTTATAGAAAAAAAAATATATAGGTATTGTGGGTTCGTTTCATTATTCCAATTTTCATAGGGATCTCTTATTTTTTTTAAAGAAAATACTACTAATGTTACTCGCTGATAAAAGCTTTCATTAGGTGAAAGAATTTTAAAATCTGATCAGTTTTAAGTTTATGCATTACAAACAATCAAAATAACAGACAAATCTTTCCTCTTTATATTTAAAATATATCTATTTATATTAAATAATTTATAGTTTATAATATTAGTTTAGTATAGCTGAGAAAAAGCACAAAAACATCTACCTACCTAATTTAAAATAAACATGATTGAGATTTTGTTGTGTTTACTTTTTATTTATGGCCTTAATACCATCGAAAAACTGATATAATTACCATAATAAAAATATTTAAAAATAGTTAAAAGTTCTAGCGACCTAAAGATAAGTGATCTAGTTCTTAACTCCAATTGAACTAAATCGTTCACTTCAGTAATCTTTTTTGCTCATCTCTAATACCGCAGTAGTTCGAGTAGGTTCTAAAAGATGTCGCTGATTTTGCTGGTATGAAGGAATTATAAAGCAAAACATTCGGATGGGCGCATCCTTCCTTTTGAAATCAATGCACTTAGAGCAACTTTCGATATTTAACAAAATGACTTACAAATATATTGATAGTTGCTTTAAGCGGAATACTTTAGTTGTTATTCCACCAATTGCTATTCACTCAGTTGCTATAAATGGAACACTTCGTTTCTCGCACTAGCTAAACGGTAGATGCTAAATTCTAGATGACGCCATTCACGCGTCTTGCTAGTGCCGTGTCTCAGATCTGTCACATTAAGTCCCAAAAAGTTCGTTTGGTTGAACCAGCTCTCCTGATGTTCTTGCCGATTCAACTCTCCTTCTTCATCGTCAATTTCGGAGTGTTCTTGCAGCGTCTCTAGCTCGACCAGTGGGTCTACCGCGCAAGTGTTATTGGCATCGCTATCTGCTTCATTTGACAGATAGGTATGACACATTGCTACTTTTCGTTCGTAGTCGTCCGGATGGTGTGCGGGTGACTCTCCTCCTAACCTCCTAAAGAACGAGTGGTTAAGACGGCGCCTCTCAATCTCTCAGGGCTTTATCACATTAAATGCCATGTATATTTAAAATTCACATAACCTAAACAACAATTTATGTTGTTTAGTTATGTACATTTTTAATCATATTAATTGTTAATATATTATTATGATATATTTTTTTTCTGAATAGGTGAATTTGTATAATCTTATATAGAGTCTATGATTTTTAGTTTTATTAGCGCTTTTTCGACATCTTATCGCGCGATTTCGGAATAGAACATATATGACTTTTCTACTGTGTGTTTGTACGAGTAATTTTTAACGCGCGATATTTTTTATCCCGTTCCACAGTCGGTCACATTGTGTTCTATTCGAAGCTTCAGAAAAATCGCGCGATAAAACGTCGCAAAAGCGCTCATGCGAACGATCACTTACGTCACCTACTCGCAAATCGCAAGCGAATCATACACTATTTTAATTACAATTGTGCAAAAGGTAACATCATAATATTGCAGTATTTTATGACAAAAAAGTATTGGATTTGATTAATATTGTCCTTTCATTGAATCCACTTACATAAATATAAGAGACATCACATTAGTGAACCTATATGGACAGGAATGATTTATTTTTATAAAAAAGAAAATATTTTTATAAAAAATCCGTAATATCCGGATAATTAGGATGTGACCAAATATCCGTTCTTAAAAATCCGGATTTTGAAATATATACGGATTTGCATTCCCTAGTGCAAGCGACGAGAGCGCAGCGCGTGAACGGCACGAACGAGAACGAAACGAGTCAGTCTAGCGCCGAATGCGAAACTGCATGCACTTCGTTTTTGATAATTAGTAACGTACCTACCTACCAGTGGCGAGGGGTCCATACAAGCCGCAGGCTGATTATCTAAAATGAGCGACCGAAATCGATTCCTGAATTATTTCGAAATCGTCGCGCGACCGAGTCACTGATTTGGTATTATGTATGCGATCGCTGATTAGTTTATGCTCCAGTTTATGCTCGTTAAGATCTCCATAGAAACTAGCGCCACTAGCAACCGGTGGCAGCGACTGAAAAGTCCTTTTACCGAAAGTAGTCTGTATCTGTGTATGTGTCTGACTATATGTGCTCTGTGAACATAACCTTTTTGTTTTCGCTTCGAATTTCGTTTACATTTTTTCGTCTTCAAAATGGCAAATTCCGTGTAGGCATTGAAGGACAGGCCTTTTGTTTTACATTATAGCAATTTTATTTAATTTTGGTCAAAGGTAAGGCTAAGAATTTAACGAAAACTAATCAGAAATTACGTTTTGTCTGGTTTCTGTTTGACAGAAGAAATCGCGAAATCGTCGCGGTCGCGTCGCGGTTTCTGAGTTAGATAATACGAATTTCGGAGCATTTCCTTGCAAGTGCTCGTATATTTTAGTTCTTTAGTTGTCCGTTGGAGGCAGCACTCGTAGAAACTCGATCGGTGGTATGAAATCGAGTTTGACAGCGACTATTTCGTAATTATCACCGGTCGCTAGGTGGTTTTAAATTAGATAATCAGCCTGCCGATTCCCATCGGCTTCCCTTTCAGAAATCCCTGAAATACCATCCCAACGATCCTCCATGCAGATTATACCATGTCATTAATTATTGTTACAAGTTTGTGAAGAGATTACATGGACAGTATTATTGCTTCATTATTTTAAAGCGCCTACAATAGGCTTGTTTCCACTAAGAATAAATCGGCTAGCATAAGGTTTCTAATGATTAATCATGTTAAATAGTAACCAAGAAAACACTTTTTTCATTAAAATAAATAAATATTACCAATATTTACGGAAAATAAAATCGGCAAAATTGGCCATTTAATCACGTGACATTGAACACCAATCAGAGACGCATGACGTCAAGCCTCGCGAAACTTTTGTTGTTGCAGTCATTTTCACACACACACAAACACACAGAGGTGTATGTGTGTAGGTGTCAAACACGAATGTTTCCCGAGGCGTGTCGTCATTCAAGACGCCATGACAGTTTTGGCCTTTTTCGATGTCATTTTGAATTCATTTCTTAAAACGCAAAATTCATAGATAAAATGACTTATTTTTCTTAAAATAATATATTTTTGGGGTAAAATAGACGCCAAACTTTATTTTTAAACTATTTTCCAAATTTTGTCAACTAGCCTATTATTTCCATAGCAAATCTCGTCAAGGAAAGCCGATTTTGTTTAGCTTAATGTTTACCCGGCATCTGGCGTGGTTGCCATGGTAATCGGAACTTTGTTATTACTCTGTCTCTTTCGCACGCACGCGTGCCTTTCGCTTAAAAAACTCTGGATATAAGCTATGGCGGACCGGGTTCCATTTTTCCATCTCTTACTATTTCAAGCGATTTTACGTTTCCCTTCTCTGTCTATTACTAATATACGCGAATGAAACGAAATGACAACTGAGTGCAATATAACATTGCAAAATTAAAAACTATGATTGATACAAGAAAGTATATCGCGACTTAGACTTTTAACTTAGTTGTATATTATGTTCGGCTTGATTTGGATAGTGCGATAGTTGTAGGTGTTCGGAAATTAATAAATAATTAGTACCTGTCCGCCATTATTATTGTTTATGTGTGTGTTTGGAAAGTGATTAGTTTTTTGCAAAATAGTGAATTAGTGAGTGAGAATCGATACTTTTCGCAGGTTTTGTTTATTTTATTGTGTTTATCTTATACCGATTTGTTCATTGCGGTAAGTTTTATTTGCCATAATGGCTTTAATTCATATGGAGTGTTGTTTACCTGCCACTTACTTACCGGTAAAACTTTGTTTTCCAAACTTAATTACGAAGTTATAGTTACGTTAGCAAGATGGGTTTTTTAAACATTTTCAATATCAAACCTACATCTTTGTACTAAAAATATACGTGGATGACAGGCAGTTGCAAACTCAATAAAATGATTTGTTTTCCATGTTTATTATTTTCCGATTCCAACTCAGTATGGAATAGCACGGGCTAGACATTGTCACTATCTTATCAGTGCTTTTTTGAATGGTGAAAATGAGGCCTTAACTTCTGAAGAAACGCTTGAAGCTTGCATCACGCGGTGGTGTTTTTTTCGGCTTACCTTCGCGATATTTCGACCCCTCGCCACTGCTACCTACCAAAGTTTATTGTATTTTTTGTATACATATTACATACTTAGTTGTAACGAGGTTCGAAATATGGCACCAGTAAAGAAAAAAGCTTAAAGATACTGCATTGTCTTTGGTTGTCTAAACAAAGAGTCCATCTCAGGAATTTCTTTTTTCTATCTTCTTTAAAATGTTGAAAGGTAAGTTAAATTAGTAAGTTAATCGGTAAATACCGATAAATTTAATTTAAGTAGTTACCTATATTGTAATACGCCTTTCAGCAGACGTGTCTCATTCACCTCACTCCGTATTCTTTAAGCATTAGAAGTATGTATCCTAATAATAATAAAAAAAATGTTCTGTACTTTTTACGTAAATCATCCTGTACGAGTCATCGTACGTAATTGTTTACATTGCTTAGGCCGGCCACACACAGACGTAATCACGCAACGGAATCTCGCAACGGAATCACGCAACGTGATTCCGTACGTACCACCACACACAGACGTTTTTTTTCGTTCGGAATCACGGCTCAGTCAGGCGCCAGACTTTGATGAGTGAACATTGAGCGAAGATGAATTATTTTGACTTTTAATGAATAATTAAGATGAATAATTATAGTCTATTTATTATTTATATTACGCTTAGGTCAATTCAATTGTTTTTTTGATTTTTTTTTTGTTAAAATAGAACTAATAACTTAAGGTGGGTCCATAGCTCGTGTTTTGCTCTATTTATTTATTTATTTATTAGGCACGGAAACAAAATAATATCAACTCTAATAAAGTTGATTACTACTAAATACTAAAATTCACTCTACACAATCAACAAAAAGATCTACACAAAACATTGTTTCGCGAAACATTTTTGTGTAGAGAAACAATGTTTCTGCTTTCCATGCCCGGTGGAAAACACGTACACAAAACATTTTGCGCGGGTCGAGGGGCAGGATATTGTCATGGGCCAGCCGCACACACGCAATAATATTGGCAACTATAATATTGAACACTTCTCAATATCGCCCGCAAACACACAATATTATTGTCAATATGCAAATTATTGCCAATAATATTGCAAGTGTGAGGCTGGCCTGTCTGTGGTTATAATGGGCGCATTTTGCCGCTAGGTCATCGATCACCTGACCGAATATTTTAATTGATGTATTATGTGGAGTACGTTTTATGGGGTGTTTTTTAAAGCCGGTGGCGTACATTGCCAGTTTTGTAACAAATGTGTCAAAGAGGACCTTTCCAAAAACATCAACGAACTATAACGTTTGGAGGCGGTATTACTAATCTCAATGGAAACAAAAAAAATGACACTCTCAAACTGACCTTGATAGTTACATTTTCAGATATTATACCTAAAACTTTCGTCACTTTAAATTTTATTTCATACATTTTCGAATCATGATAAGTAATAGGCTAACATAAAATGCTAAATTGGCAACACTGAAGTTACGCATTCATCGGAATCGGTTGTTATCATTTTTAACCTTTCCTTATATCAAGCAAATCTTATCATTTATCGTAATATCATATTATCAATTTCTTATCATTATCATCTTAAAGTGTAGGGCACCCTACACATCCCGAACTTTATACATCACCTAACATTACCAATTTATACTATATTCTGTGACATCACTCCCAAATAGGTTACCTCTATCTGGCAGAAACTTGATGCTCCGAAATTTATTTGGCAGAACACACTTGGCAGAATCTTCTTTAAACGAATATATTTAAGGCATAAAAATTGTTTAATATAATTATTGTTTGGCAGAATGTTTACATGTCCGAATTTACAATGGCATACTATTCAGATGGCAGAATTTCATTAGGCATAAATACCTTTGGCAAAATTTTTATTCGCAGAATTTCGTTTGGCATAACGTTTATTTAGTCGACAATTATTTGGTATAATTTTCACATGGTATACTACGAATATGGCAGAATTTCATTAAGAATAATGTCATCAAGCATATTGTTATCTCTAAAAAAAATGCATTTTAACTTCAAATTGAATTAAAAATTTGTCTTAAAAAGTCAATATGTTGAATTTTTGTAAATGTTGTGCTACAAAAGTCAACAACACAACGAATCGCTGCAAAACCGATATGCATGCTGCTTGCTTGCATGCATGCATGCTTGTTTATGCTGCTTGCATGCTTGCCGGGGGGTGCAGGGGGCTGGCCCCCCTGCTCGGGGGGGTCGGGGGGCCTGAGGCCCCCCGCTATAAAGATAAACTTTTAATGCACCTACCAGTAGGTTAGGTTAGGTTAGTGTTTTGACCACTCGCAGCGGAGCGAGCGAAGCGAGCGGAGCTCCACAATGCTTGCTGCTTGCATGCTGCATGCTTGCTTGCATGCTGCATGCTTGCTCGCTTGCATGCTGCATGCTTGTTGCATGTTTATTTGTCTGCATGTAAGGATGCATGCAGCATGAAACATGCGTGTAAGTAATACAAAATTATTCTAGATATGAATTTTCTATTAAATGTATGCCAAAAGATGATTCTGACTATAAACTGTCTGCGATATGATAGTTCTGCCTTTTAATAACTATAGATTATGAAATGTATGCCAAAAGATGATTCTGACTATAAACTGTCTGCGATATGATGGTTCTGACTGTGAAATTTCTGCGATATGATGGTTCTACTATTTAATTATTATGGATATGAAATGTATGCCAAAAGATGATTCTGGCTTACAAAATTATGCGTTTTAAGTATATGATGAATGAGTGTATGCCAAACGATTTTCTGCGACATGAAGTTTATGCCATTAGTTATTATGCATAATAAAATTATGACATAAAAAGTTCTGCCATAAAAGGTAGACTCCTCCCAAATAATATTATTTTCACAAGTTAATTAGGTAGGTACTTACTTAATATACTTATTTAAACAACTTAACCATCAGCCATTTTAATGTCCCTACTGCAGGGGCACAAGCCTTCGAGCTTCTCTAACTACTTAGAAATACTTATTATTTACGCTCTTTAAATATGCTCAGCTCACCTATTAGGTAGATTTATTTTATTTTATAAGTAGGTATTAGTAATTTCATTGTATATTCCCATGAATATATAATGAAATTACGTTATGCCCATGCATAACGAATGTTTTCTATGATAACGGTAAGTAGCGAGTAGTAACCTTAACGATTCACGAAATGTGTCGATTGAGACAGAGCTATGCGACAGAAAGAGAGGCACTTCAAAGGTGCATAATATAATATTAGGTGCGTAGCGTTGTGCAGTTTGAAATTGTACTTTATTGCCGTGCAGCGAGAGTAGCTTATTATTTGATTGTCCTCGCGCGGACCGGCTTCTGTACGTAAGTACTATTTTACATTCTGTGCTACTGCTATGGTGAATAGGCCCTATTTCATAATATTTTATGACATAGGCCCCTGATTAAATACTGATGGATCACACAGTATTTACCATGCGTGTAGGGTTCCCCTTACGGCTCAGTTATGCGGAAACATTTTTCTGTCTTTTTCTTTACGTGTCCAGAGTATGGAAAATAACCTCACTTCTGCACTTTTTCAATGTTTTTCGTTGTTTCCTCATTAGCACAATTATCTTTCTTGAATAAAAGTTTTGGAGCTACTTCACAGTACCGTAAAATGGGATGGATAGGGTTTCAGGGGGGAATAGAGTGACAGCCGAGTATTTTAGTTCAACAGATCCAAGTCAACAGACTATAAAAATGTGCCTATTTTGATGAATGCGATACGGCAATACGTTTTTAAAAGCCAAGGAAATGATTATTCGTAATGGCAATAACAATATGCTCTCACCATAGACAAAACTAAGAAAAAAGGAAAAAAGCCATTTGAAATACGATGTTGCAACCGGAATGTTTTTTGGTCTCCCGAAACTTTACTTTTTCTTGGTCAGTTCACAAATTTCAAGTGTTTTTGTAAGTATTTACTGTCGCTAGTTTTTAAAGGAATCCCATACAACCAAAAGTTACTTGAAAATAATCTGTTTTAATCGTCTAATCAGAAAATTAGTTGCAGGCTTGCAGGCCTTCTTCTTCTTCTTATAGTAGGTATGAACCTCTATACAAAAAAAAGTTGGGAGTTACAAGTCGTGATAAAGTTTGGCCACATGATAGAAACTGATCTGTAGGCTGTTTCTAACTAATATTGAGCTGGGCCAAACTATCCTTACATACAGTTCCATACGGCGGCGGGTTGAATAGCGCAGTTTTCCCGGTTCCATTCTAAAAACTATAACAATTCAGGTTTAACTAATAGGTCAATGTGGTATCATTTTCGGATAAATCAATAACGTAGAATTTATTTCTGGTATAAAATAATGCAATTTATTACGCAGTTTCTGAAAAATTACACAATAACCAACATTTTTAAACTTTATTTTTTTAGTTTAGGTATTGGCACTTGTTTCAGTATTTTCAAAAAAACTACTTTAAAGAAGCGTTTTTCAGGTTAATTTGTAATATGCTTTTGTTATGCTAACTATATTTTATACAATTAGCGCCTAACTCAAGTAGTTGAGGTCCATTGTTTGCGGAGACACAGCTAGTCAAAATATGCATTTTTTCACGAAATAAAATGGGTTTCCGTTTCGTTCAGAAGCATTTCTCAGTTTTTTTGTTTATATTTCTGTAAATTTAATTAAATTGTCTACAATTTGAGCCTAACTTGAGTAGTATAGGTTTATTAGTTGCAAAGACACAGCTAGTCAAAGATAAGATTTTTTCAATTAATTTCAATAAAACACCCATTTTTAACCAGCTATGTCTCTGCAACCAATAGACCTAGCCTACTCAAATTAAGCTCAAATTGTAGAAAATTTAATTAACTTTACAGAAATATAAACAAAAAACCTGAAAAATGTTTCTGAACGAAACGGAAACCTTTTTTATTTCGTGAAAAAATGCATATTTTTGACTAGCTGTATGTCCGCAAACAATGGACTTAAACTACTTGGGTTAGGCTCAAATTGTATAAAATATAGTTAGCATAACTAAAACATATTACAAATTAACCTGAAAAACGCTTCTTTAAAGTAGTTTTTTTGACGATTCTGAAACAAGTGCCAATACCTAAACTAAAAAAATGAAGTTTTAAAATGTTGGTTATTGTGTAATTTTTCAGAAACTGCTTAACAAATTGTTTTTTTTAATATCAGAAATAAGTTCTACGTTATTAATTTATCCGAAAATGATACCACATTTGACCTATTAGCTAAACCTGAATTGTTATAGTTTTTAGAATGAAGCCGGGAAAAGTGCGCTATTCTACTCGCCGTCGTATGGAACTGTATGTAAGGATAGTTTGGCCCAGCTCAATATTAGTTAGAAACAGCCTACAGATCAGTTTCTATCATGTGGCCAAACTTTATCACGACTTGTAACTCCCAACTTTTTTTAGTATAGAGGTTCATACCTAAAGTCTGTCCATCCTTACTTGTCTTATATGGTAAACAATCTTCACCCAACTCTTTATTGAAATAATCATTTATAAAATAAAACAAATGGTTTTCCACACATAGATTACGAAATAAATTGTTAATAAATTAACAATAATTTCATAAACTTACTAACATATTTTTAAATAACGATTTAAGTTTAAAAGACGTATGACAACTGTCAAAAACTGTTTACTAAATAAGACAAGTAAGGATGAACAAACTTTACTATTATTTTTGTTATGGCAATCTACATTCCTCTTGGAAGTAATTTGTGCCAGTGTCATGTTTTGAATAGTTCAGTATTTCTAGATTTTCTAGTAGATTGTTTCAGTTTACATTAAAATGCGGATGCATCACATTCCAATGCTGCTTGGAGCATTTGGCAGCAAGTATATCAAGACAGTTTACTCGGTAAGTTTTGCCGAGGTAGCGAGTCGACCACTACAATAAAAGTCTCAGCTTTACACAACGAAGATCGCGCCTATTTCCATTATCCCACATATTGTTCAGTTGCATAGACACTTGTACCACAGAATACATAATAGTACAAAGTACAGAACATTCACTCCGCATGGTCATTTAAATAAATAGCGACTCTTGCTCAGCCACAATAAAGTGCAATTCAGGTCGCACACCGCTTCCTTGCGTACAGTTATATTCACCTACAGGTTGCCTCTCTTTCTATCGCGTAGCTCTTAGCTCTTCTAACAACTTTAGGGTTGTCTTCTTCTAATGCTCGAGCGGCCCCATCGGGCCGCACAACACAACAATGGAAAATCTATTGTCTCATTTTCTGTGCTTGAAGGATTAAATACATTATTACAAGTTTTGTGTTGATAATGTGTACCTACCTAGTTAAATGTGAAAAAATTACGTTTCAAATAAACCTAGGCTAGATGTACAGTTAACGCCACATTAGACTATGTGTTAAATTTGAGGCAGTCTTTATGCCACCGCCACCATTCTGTTGCCGGTTACGGAATCCTTAAATCCAGAAATGTAGGTATTTAGTTAAGTAGGTATAATTCGATCAAAAAAAAAGAATTAGGTAGGTGGGTACCTTAGGAAATTTGATCGAGAAAAAATAGTCACGACTCGCCTCTGAATATAAGTACCTATAACTACACGCTTTCCTACCTATAGTATAGGTTACACCTACTTATCAAAAATAGGTATGTACCTGCTCATAAAAATTACGAGAAAAATAAACAAAATATATTTTTTTCTTATACATTTTAGAATCTTTCGGTAAAGTGAATAAACCGGTCAAGATCGAGTCGGACTCGCGCACCGAGGGTTCCGTACCATCATAATTGCACCATCAAACCACACTGCAGAGTAGAATAATCAAATTAGTATTGCAGCTTCAGGTCAGCGCCATCTCTTGACCGATAGTGGAACTAATGTTAACTTTTTTAGAAATTTGATAATTTCTAAAAAACCGGACAAGTGCGAGTCGGGCTCGCCCACCGAGGGTTCCGTACAGACCTACATCTATCCATAAATTAAAGCTATAGAAAAGTTGTGTCGGTACAAAGGAAATATTTTGAAAAAAAGTGGTTGGTAGTTATTAGTTTTTTATATGAAAACTGTACTACGGAGAGTTCAAGCTTTATCCCAGGTTCTACCTACCGGAATTATGTGAAAAATTGCTTAGTTTATAAGTTCGACTCCAAGCTACCAAACTGTAAAAAAAATACCATCAAAATCCGTTCAGCAGACTGCTATATATAGATAACCATTTGAAATCCTTTGTCGCCACGTAGAAAATAACCCTTCCAGGGATTACGACAAAGAATTGACCACGGGCGAAGTTTGAAATGGAATAGTACATTACTGCAGCGGCACTCAAGACAGGCATTGAAGAACATACGTTAGTCCATCAATGCCTAGTTGCGGCCAAGGCTTGTGTAGTACTTTTAAACTTTTAACTTTTTAGTTTTAAAAGTTTTAAGCTTTTTATTTTAATTTTAAATTACTTACAGTAATTGAAAAAAGAAAATGGAAAGTGGAATGTGCACATAAAGGCCTTTCATTTGATACACATATTGAAAAAAAAATCCGGTTTTTTTCATTTATTTCCAGTTTTTCATTTTTTTTCCAGTTTTTTGGAAAGTGCTCATCAAGGCATTTCATTTGATACCCATATTGCAAAAAAAATATTTTTTTGTTTTTTCTTTCAGTTTTTGAGTTTGTTTCAGTTTTGCTCATCAAGGCCTTTCATTTGATACCCATATTGCAAAAAAAAATTGCCTTTCTTTTTTTTTTTTAGTTTTTTGGAATATGCTCCTTGATGAGGATATTCCAAAAAGCTTTTCAAAAAACTTTCATTTGATACCCATATTGCTATTGATTGATATTGATTGAAAAAAAAAATTTTTTCGTTTTTAATTTTTTTTATCTTTTTGGAATGCGCTCATCAAGGCCTTTCATTTGATACCCATATTGCACCGAAACAGTTTTTTTTTCTTTTTTTTTTTCAATTTTTTGGAATGTGCTCATCAAGGCCTTTCACGTGATACCAGTATACCGAATATTAAAAAAAATATTTTGGAATGTGCTCGCTCATCAAGGCGACATTTGATACCTATATTTGTGTTTCATTGAAAAGTTCGCTCCATTTCTGAATTACACGTGTGTAATGAGTTTTAATAGAAACATTGCTGGACAGACGCAGGCAATTTTGTATGAAAATCCATTATAACACGTTAGTAATGGATTCTCATACAAATATTGACGGCGCGGTTTAGGTCTGTCCGTAAACTCTGATTTAGCACGAAGAAGGTTGTCAAAATAATGTTCGAATTTCCAAGCATATTTGAGAAAAAATAAAATAATTACAAACCCACCGTACCTGTATGAAATACAAGTACTGTTGATTGTCAACAGATGGCGCTGTATATCGATAGTACACTGTATAATGTTCTGTGAAATGGTTTTATCTATCGCAATATTATTATAGAAAATGGATTAGCGTATAGTTGGCAGCCTCACCATGGAATTAGATGGTTTTGACTAGGTCAAAAAATTGTTAGTAAATAGTTATAAATAGTGAACTATAGCATATAAATAGTGATACTTTGGTTCAAAAGATATTTGAGTATCTTGGTGAGGCTGCTATCTTGACGTCAAGCTAGCAGACACCTTAAGAAATACAGTTCGTATCAATGTGATTTATATGCCAAAAAATTGTTAGGAAATAGTGAATCGTATACGCAAAATTTCAATAATATTGCTTCAGTACAAGCCGAGATATTACGATCTCAAAGTGGGCTGCTAACTTGACGTTTCTGGCAATGGCGATTCCAGAGAAACGGGTACAAGTTATAAACAAATAAATATATCAAAAAATTGTTAGTGAAATTGTGATTCTTACGATATAAATAAAAAAAGAATTCTTCATTGCTATTTTCTAAAAATCGAATGTTAACTTCTACATAGTACTCTGAATATAGGCTGTCGATCAATATTGAACTTTGCTCCACAGTAATAAGGTTTAAACTTGATTGCAATCATGAGGTGAGTACTATCAAGCAAAGACACCTTAAGAAATACAGTTCGTATCAATGTGATTTATATGCCAAAAAATTGTTAGGAAATAGTGAATCGTATACGCAAAATTTCAATAATATTGCTTCAGTACAAGCCGAGATATTACGATCTCAAAGTGGGCTGCTAACTTGACGTTTCTGGCAATGGCGATTCCAGAGAAACGGGTACAAGTTATAAACAAATAAATATATCAAAAAATTGTTAGTGAAATTGTGATTCTTACGATATAAATAAAAAAAGAATTCTTCATTGCTATTTTCTAAAATTCGAATGTTAACTTCTACATAGTACTCTGAATATAGGCTGTCGATCAATATTGAACTTTGCTCCAAGGTAATAAGGTTTAAACTTGATTGCAATCATGAGGTGAGTACTATCAAGCAAAAAAGTGAAATTTATATTTTTTGACTGTGTCAATAGTCATATCCTCGGTTCAAGGCTATTGATTTGGTATAAGTAAACAAATATTTTTCTACTTACTTTTTTTAATTTATTTTTTATTAAATCCCATCAAAAATTATTTTAATGTGTAATACTACTCTAATAATAATTAATACTACTACTCTAATCATCGGTAATACCACAGCCTAGAGAGTATTCTTCTTACAGTCGAACATCGCCCTTTGTGTTGGCGCAAAAGCCGCCGTTCGTCTAGACAGTTGACGCAACGACTAAAAGTGTAAGGGTTGGCACGATGTAATTTGCCTTTTCGAATTTTAAAAATATATAGGAAAAATAAGTAAGACACTTCAAAATTCTTGTTTTATTCTTTGAATTATTTATTGTCATTTTTTTCTAGAAGGTAAGAATATTTTTTTCAAATTTGTCCCTTTTCCTTCTTTTAATGCTCTGAAAATAAGGAAAAGAAAAAGTTTTTCTTAGTATTTTCTCTTTTTTTCTTCTTCTTGCATCATAAGTGCGAGGAATTATAGGAATTATGGAAAGGATATGGAAAGGATGTATGATAATCATAATTTTAATTGTAAATCATTACTAATTTAGGGCTAAATAAGTATAAAATAAATCTTAAATTAGTACTCAATTAGGAAATAATAATGAAAAAATAAGTTCCAAGATGGCGGCTGACAACTTTTTTGTTTATGGGCCGATATCGATGAAACTCGGTTTTTGGTACCATTTTGACACAAAAATAACAACGCAAGGTAACGCAATGTGAAAATATTAAAAAATTCAAAATGGCGGCCAACTTTTTTGTTTGCGGGCCGATTTCGATGAAACTCGGTTTTTGGTAGTATTTTGACAAGAAAACAGCAACGCAATGTTAAAAATGTAAAAAATTCAAGATGGCGGCCAACTTTTTTGTTTGCGGACCGATTTCGATGAAACTCGGTTTTTGGTAGTATTTTGGCAAGAAAACAGCAACGCAATGTTAAAAAAAAATAAAAATTCAAGATGGCGAAAAACTTTTTTGTTTGCGGACCAATTTCGATGAAACTCGGTTTTTGGTAGTATTTTGACAAGAAAACAGCAACGCAATGTTAAAATGTAAAAAAATTCAAGATGGCGGCCAACTTTTTTGTTTGCGGGCCGATTTCGATGAAACTCGGTTTTTGGTAGTATTTTGACAAGAAAACAGCAACGCAATGTTAAAAAAAATAAAAATTCAAGATGGCGGCCAACTTTTTTGTTTGCGGACCGATTTCGATGAAACTCGGTTTTTGGTCGTATTTTGGCAAGAAAACAGCAACGCAATGTTAAAAAAAAAATTCAAGATGGCGGCCAACTTTTTTGTTTGCGGGCCGATTTCGATGAAACTCGGTTTTTGGTAGTATTTTGACAAGAAAACAGCAACGCAATGTTAAAATGTAAAAAAAACAAGATGGCGGCCAACTTTTTGTTTGCGGACCGATTTCGATGAAACTCGGTTTTCGGTAGTATTTTGACAAGAAAACAGCAACGCAATGTTAAAATGTAAAAAAAAAATCAAGATGGCGGCCAACTTTTTTGTTTGCGGGCCGATTTCGATGAAACTCGATTTTTGGTAGTATTTTGGCAAGAAAACAGCAACGCAATGTTAAAAACCGGCCAAGTGCGAGTCGGACCCGCGCACGAAGGGTTACGTATCAAAAAACGGCAAAAAAAATACGTTTGTTGTATGAGAGCCCCCCTTAAATATTAATTTTATTCTGTTTTTAGTATTTGTTGTTATAGCGGCAACAAAAATACATCATCTGTGAAAATTTCAACTGTCTACCTGTTGTTGTTATAAATATCGAGCAAAAAAACAGCAAAAAAATTACGTTTGTTGTATGGGAGTCCCCCTTAAATGTTAATTTTATTCTGTTTTTAGTATTTGTTGTTATAGCGGCAACAGAAATACATCATCTGTGAAAATTTCAACTTTCTAGCTATCACGGTTCATGAGATACAGCCTGGTGACAGACAGACAGACAGACAGATGGACAGAATAGGGTCCCGTATTTACCCTTTGGGTACGGAACCCTAAAAATGAATAAAATTCAAGGTGGCGGCCATTTTTTTTGTTTGCGGACCGATTTCGATGAAACTCGGTTTTGGGTACTATTTCGACAACAAAACAGCAACGCAATATTAAAAATATAAAAATCCAAGATGGCGGCCAACTTTTTTGTTTGTGGGCCAATTTAGATAAAACTCGGTTTTGGGTACTATTTCGACAACAAAACAGCAACGCAATGTTAAAAATATAAAACAATCCAAGATGGCGGCCAACTTTTTGTTTATGGGCCGATTTAGATAAAACTCGGTTATGGGTACTATTTCGACAACAAAACAGCAACGCAATGTTAAAAATAGGAAAAATCCAAGATGGATTTAGATGATGATCCAACACCAAAAGTTCTGAGTCTCATATTTCTCTCATTTTTGTAGATATGATTTCCTTTTTTTACAGGAACGGAGTCTACTCAATTAGGTATAGTATGGCATTTATAGTTTCATTAATAAATAGATACATAACCAATAACAAGACTTTTAAAAGAAAATGGGAATTGTTTCATTGTGTACACCTAGGTGGAAGAAACACCCCGTGTCCAACAATGAAAAACTGTTATTAATTTTGCTTTTTTATATAAAGTGGAACAAGTAAATTACAAAATCTGTTGAATTACAATCAATGAAGGTTTTTTCAGAGTATTCCACAATTATTCAGACTTTAAAAGTACCTCTAGGTTTGTCTCCGGAACAATTATTTAGTGACTTAAAGATTAACGAGTCCTAATTTTTTAAATCTTAGTTAGGTACCTTTTTTTAGGCAAAAACTATTTAAAATCAACAGTTACTCATAATAGGCATTAATGTCTTAAGTAAAGTTTGAGCGTGGGCGGGGACTTTTATTGTCCATTTTAGCAAGTCTAGCGCTTAAATGAATGTTGCCTTCGTTGGTTGATAGGACACTTTATAACCTTAGAAAGCTGCAGAACTGTATTAACCAAATTTTTCTGCTTGTTTTCTGGGACGCATTGTATTTCAATATTTGTTGAACGTGTCTGTAACTCAAGCTGTGCCAGTCTAGAAGAAAGGTTTTGATTAGCTGAACGTAGCAACTCATTTTCCTTGCGGACATCATTCAAAGTGGCCAACTGGGCGGCGTGTTGCGTTTTTATGCTATCCAGATCCTGGCTGAATGCCGAGAGAGATGATTCAAAGCCAACTATCATATTTTGCAAGGCAACAATTTTTGGATTAATAACATCCAAAAGCAAAAAAAAAGCATTGTAAATCTCCTCTCTAATAATGTCCCTTAAATGATTGGCCGAAGGGCAGGAACAACTCGTTGGCGCAGGAAAACTTGACTTCAAGCGCTGGGTAACGAAGCTATCATTGGAGGCAGTGGGTAATTTAGCTCTCGTTGGTGTAATCGTGTTATTACCCTTTTTGGGCTCGCGAATGTGGCAGAAATCACAAATTCAGGCGTTTTTAGTATCAGCTGTCATCGCAATATAATCTGCGAGTAAATATGCAGTGCACTGCAAATGATAATTGTCTTTGCAACGTTTACATTGCATGAATGATATTAGGACATCCCGCGCACTCAGATGATCCTTTAGTCGACATTTTTTATTCTTATACAATTACTCTCAATAATCTTATACCTTACTACGGCTTTGGTGAATGAAGATGTTTTAGTAAATCAAAATTAATTGAAAAGTAATGTCCAAAAATATCTTCAATACAAATTTAAAAAAAATATCTTTAAAAATAAATAAAATGTCTCTAAAAAAAATTTGGGAGAAAAAGTCTTTATAAGCGAGGATCGATCTTCGGGCCACTCACAGCTGAATTCAGTATGCAGCACTCAGTGTGCTAACGTATGCGCCAAAGCGACTTAAAGCGTTCAAAGTATTGATCAGTTAAGTAGGGTTTGAAACTTGATGTATGAGTTGGTTTGAGTATGAGGTCAAGACGAAAATAATAATTATTGTACTACCTCAACACTGATAATATCACTGATGATAATATTTAGTTTTAACACTGGAGATGAGATTTATTACGCAAATTAAAGCGCAGTTTTATCACTTTTCTGAGGATAATGCTCAGACTATATTCAGCAGTTTTTAATAATCCACTGATTAAAAAAGGCACTGAATATTTTTTGAGCACAAATACACACTTTTAAACTATAGGTATAGTTCTACAAACGATATCACTGGTGAATCACTAGACAAATTATTGATTTAACTTGATTCCAAATGTTAGAATTGTGATTTAAAATTATTCGGCAATATTTAACGTAGAGACTATGTTTACTATAAAGCGCCATCTGGCGGATTTAGATGAAACTCCGTACTATTTCTAACATTGCGTTGCTGTTTTGTTGTCAAAATAGTACCGAAAACCGAGTTTCATCTAAATCGGCCCACAAACAAAAAAGTTGGCCGCCATCTTGGGTTTTTTATATTTTAAACATTGTGTTGCTGTTTTATTGTCAAAATAGTACCCAAAACCGAGTTTTATCTAAATCGGCCCATAAACAAAAAAGATGGCCGCCATCTTGGATTTTTTATATTTTTAACATTGTGTTGCTGTTTTGTTGTCGAAATAGTACCCAAAACCGAGTTTTATCTGAATCGGCCCACAAACAAAAAAGTTGGCAGCATCTTGGGATTTTTTATTTTTAACATTGCGTTGCTGTTTTGTTGTCAAAATAGTACCTAAAACCGAGTTTCATTTAAATTGGCCCACAAACAAAAAAGTTGGCCGCCATCTTGGATTTTTTTATATTTTTAACATTACTTTGCTGTTTTGTTGTCGAAATAGTACCCAAAACAGAGTTTCATCTAAATCGGCCCACAAACAAAAAAGTTGGTCGCCATCTTGGATTTTTTATATTTTTAACATTGCGTTGCTGTTTTGTTGTCAAAATAGTACCTAAAACCGAGTTTCATCTAAATCGGCCCACAAACAAAAAAGTTAGCCGCCATCTTAGATTTTTTATATTTTTAACTTTGCGTTGCTGTTTTGTTGTCGAAATAGTACCCAAAACCGAGTTTCATCGAAATCGGCCCCCAAACATAAAATTTGGCTGCTATCTTTTAGATTTATTTATTTATTATTAGTTTAGATTTATTACTAAAATTGTAATAATAGGCACGATCTGGCAACATTACCATGTGGTAAATACTGAGCCTGTAGGCGTGCGTTTTCATTCCATCGTTGGAATTGAAATTATCAGTATTTACCACACAGTTGGACCACAGTAAATACTGTGTGTGTAGCCGTCGCCTTATACGTAATTATAGTGCGACTATTTTGAATTAATATTTATCTTGTTAATACAGTCGCACTAAAACGTAACAGTAACATCAACATTTCAAAAACGGTAATCAAGCATAAATCCCAAGTTTGGTCTTTTTCAAAACAGACTCTACTGATCTTTGCTTCTGAATGAAATATAGACTTAATCCGGGAAATTCCTTGAACGTCAATGTTTGCGGGGACTTAACACCGTAGTTACCATAACTTTATAACCAAAATATACCGAAAATACTTACTTCCGCTAATATACCTACAAAAATACTGATGTTCGGTAAAGTCGATAAAATATACTGAAAAAGTATTGAAATACTGAATCTGGTCACACTGGCGCTCCGCGCTCCGCACCCTGATTATCTAAAAAGAAACTATTTAGCGACCGGTTTCATTCCACATACATTGCTACTTTTCTTTGGTATGTTTTTTTTAATCCAAAAAGAAGTAGTAATGGACCACTATCATCTATGAACTGCGACCGGTCGCTAGGTGGTTTCTGATTAGATAATCAGCCCGCCGTGTTCGCGTGTTCGCATCGGATCCCAAATATGGAGCGCGCTCCGAGGTTCGCGGAGCGCGGAGGTTCGCAAACCTGAGTGGGGACACACCCTAACGTTTAAGTTTCAGTTACTAAAAAAAAAATACAAAATATTCATTTTCAAAAAATTACAGGTTCACAGGTTAGGGTATTTTCATTAGACTCCTCCCTTTAAGTTATAGTTTTAACGTTAGGTACCTAATTGGTAGTAAAATATTTGTAGTTTTTCCTAAACTAAATAAATGAACTGAGAGTAGAGTATTAAACGACCAAATTTTTTTTGATGAGATTAAATCAAAAATTTTTTGATTGTGTCAATACTCTAAAAAATAAAAAAGTGGGTAGAAAAATATTTGTTTACTTATACCAAATCAATAGCCTTGAACCGAGGATATGACTATTGACACAGTCAAAAAATTTAAATTTCACTTTTTTGCTTGATAGTACTCACCTCATGATTGCAATCAAGTTTAAACCTTATTACTGTGGAGCAAAGTTCAATATTGATCGACAGCCTATATTCAGAGTACTATGTAGAAGTTAACATTCGATTTTTAGAAAATAGCAATGAAGAATTCTTTTTTTATTTATATCGTAAGAATCACAATTTCACTAACAATTTTTTGATATATTTATTTGTTTATAACTTGTACCCGTTTCTCTGGAATCGCCATTGCCAGAAACGTCAAGTTAGCAGCCCACTTTGAGATCGTAATATCTCGGCTTGTACTGAAGCAATATTATTGAAATTTTGCGTATACGATTCACTATTTCCTAACAATTTTTTGGCATATAAATCACATTGATACGAACTGTATTTCTTAAGGTGTCTGCTAGCTTGACGTCAAGATAGCAGCCTCACCAAGATACTCAAATATCTTTTGAACCATAGTATCACTATTTATATGCTATAGTTCACTATTTATAACTATTTACTAACAATTTTTTGACCTAGTTAAAACCTTCTAATTCCATGGTGAGGCTGCCAACTATACGCTAATGAAAATGGGTGTATTCCAACAGGACCCTTTGGTTGTGTGAAGCCGAGACTTTTATTGTAGTGGTTGCTACCTCGGCTGACCTTACCGAGTAAACTGTCTTGATTATACTTGGTGCCAAAATGCTCCAAGCAACATTGGAATGCGATGCACCCGCATTTTAATGTAAACTGAAACAATCTACCACTGAACTATTCAACACTTGACACTGGCAAAAATTACTTCCAAGAAGAAAGTAGATTGCCAAAACAAAAATAAGAAGAAGAAGACCCCCTGTCATACAGCGTGACACACCGCCATGTTGCGAAAATATTTAAAGCCAAATTTATTACTTTTTAATTTTATTTTTAAAAGTAATTAACTATAACAATATTTGAAAGGATCTGAATAATTAATAATAAATAAATATTGATATTTTTAAAAGAATTAGTGGCGCGATTAATCCAAAAGTAATTAGAAGTTAAACTATGACCTCGCAATGCCGCGCATACCGTTGTTTCACCAAGATGATTAATAATTACGTATTTTAATGACCATATTTTATTATGATTTAATTACAAATATACAGTTTTCAGATTTATTCCTGTAAGTGTAGTATAAGACGCTATTACCTGCCAAATTTCATAGTTCTAGGTCAACGGGAAGTACCCTATGAATTTTGATTCCTTTGAGAGTATCGAAAATGCGTTTTTTGCGCCCTAAACGGCAGTATCTTTTTTTTTACGTTAATTTAGAAGTTTGATTTTTTTACAGCTTCAAGGGCCCGTAGACCTTAGTATATGGTTTAAATTTCAATTCGATACTTCCACGCGTTTCCGAGATAAAGGGTCTTGACAGACAGACGGACGGACAGACAGACAGACGGACAACAAAGTGATCCTATAAGGGTTCCGTTTTTTCCTTTTGAGGTACGGAACCCTAAAAAGTGTGCTACCTATATTGAGACATTGTTTTATTTTTCCTATAATCTTTATAATTATAAACTGCTATCACATAGAATGATTTCAAATTTTTCTCTTTGCAAACTTCGGAGATAAGGGGGGGGGGACGGTAATTTTTTTTATATTTTTCATCATAAGTTGAAAACTATGTGGCCTAAAACAAAAAGAAAAAATGATTACCAAGGTGCTAACGGCGTTCTATCATATGATATTCCACATGCCCTAGTAGAATCCACTTCAAATTTTTCAGACCCTTTTTCAGTCCCTGTTGTAAAAAAGATATTTATTTTTTTATTAATTTCTTATTTACAAAATAGTTGGGCGAATGTCATCTAAAACTATTCCGAATTTCCAGTTGATACCATTAGTAGTTCTCGAGATATCCAGCTGTGACAGACAGACCGAGTCACACCATAAGGGTTCCTTTTTTACCATTTTGGTACGGAACCCTAAAAATGAAAACTTTGAATCCTTCTGTTTATTGCGACAGCCGTCCACGCAACAATAAAGTATTACGATTCTCCATCCTTACTAATATTATAAATGCGAAAGTCCGTTTGTTTGTTTGTTTGTTACGCCTTCACGTCTTAACTACTGAACCGATCATCATGAAATTTTGCATACACGTTCTTAGGGGTACAGAGAAGGACATAGGATACCTTTCATACCGAAAAAAAATATTATTCCCGAGGGATAGCAAAAAATATTTCCACGCAGACGAAGTCGCGGGCGGCCGCTAGTTATTTATAAATTATAATAGTGTACGGTACAGTGCTGGGAGCAATAAATAATGATCGATTGACCGTCATAGAGGCACAGAATAACGCACGCGTGTCGAATGTCACAAGCGCGGCGGCAACCCTGACTGATTTTGTAACTCCGAGTTGTCGCGCGCTGTAGGTACTTATCGCGGTAGGTATGGGCGAGTGACGGATGCCTGCTTATACCACAAAACTGCACCAATTTTAAGACACAATATCTACTATGAATCAATTTGCGTTTAAGGCCGTTGTACTAGCAAAACGTGGTTTTTAGTAGGTTTTCATTCTCTATCTCCTCTTTATTTAATGAATATTAAAACAAAGTAAATATACCATAATAATCTTCAACATTTTGCCTATCGATTCCACGATTAACATTTGTTAAAAATATTTTACATTATGCCAAAAATATCATAAATAAAATCGACTAACACTTTTGTTTCTGTGCATCTCCTCCGTAACTACGAGTCCTATGGAAATCTCGTTACCACCAATCGATAGAGGAGAAAAAATGCTACAAATTCCACGAAAGACATTTTCGAAAAGACCATTTATGGGATTTTCGCGACTATTTTTCAAAAATTCAGATACATTTTTGATAGAGGGTGCCCTCGAGGGGAGCGGGCGGCAGACCGCCACCGGCGCTCGGACGGGGAACACGTATCGCTCATGCTCCCACTGACAGCTACACAGTTCTCTATGTCTCGCTCGTTTGTTTTAGCCTTGCTTTAGCACTGTCAGAATGTTACAATTATGTTTTGAAAATTCATTTCGAACTGAAGGACTATTACAAAAAAGCATCGCGATAAGCGTACGATATTCGTCCAACACCGTGGCACTATTTCCTCACCAATAAGGTTCAATATCAAGTAAATTGAACGACGAATTGCGTCCGACTATCGGTTTCTTTTTTGTTTTGTAATAGGCCCTCTGATGCATTATTTTGCCATAGATATAAAAATTACGCGTAAGGACGGTTAGTATAAAATACCTACCTATTGAATACTATATATGAGTCTTCAAATCAAACATTTGTAGGTAATAAATCACACGACTGTGAGTTAATTTATTTCACTATAACTTTTTAAATGCCTGAACTGAACAGATTTGGATGCATGCAGGTAGGGTATAGGTAAGAATATTTATAACATCCTGCCCCCCCTAGCATGACCATTGACCAGTGACCACTGAAACGCCATAATAATATACATTTATTACTTTTAAGGACAAGGGTTTTGACAGTCAAGTGTCGATAAAACGCATCACGCGATCTATAGGCTGTCCCAATACTTTGCCTCATCCAGGAATCGAACCCACCAAATATATTTTTACGATACCAATCGATAGGGTTTCTCATCAGACCCCCTAGTCAAAGTAATATTTGCAAATCGTTATCGCTTCGCTTTTGAAACTGTATGGAAATGACATAGGGTACGTTCAGATGACAAGCGCTCAACACGCGGTAATTTTTTTCAGATTCAATAATTTGATATAATTCGATGGATTCGAATTTGGATTCGATAATATAAGCGCGCATTGACGCGCGCTGACAACAGTCGAGCGCTTGCGCAGCGTTCAACGTGCACTTTATCAAAACTCGCGTTAAGCGCTTGTCATGTGAACCTGCTCTTAAGGTTTCGTTAACAATCTAATTTTAAAATCATATGTTAATGTAAGTAAGTAATCGAATTTAAGGATCAAACGAAAAATGTAAGGATTATAGTCTTAATTCATACATTTTTCGGAGTGAAGTGATAGCGAAAATTTTAATGTGACATTTGGCTACAGGCTCTGGATTATTAGCACGTTTTTAGGGTTCCGTAGCCTAAAAGCAAAAAACGGAACCCTTATAGATTCGTCATGTCTGTCTGTCTGTCTGTCCGTTCGTATGTCACAGCCATTTTATTCCAAAACTATTAGAATTACACAGTTAAAACTTGGTAGGTACATGTATTCTGTGAACCGCATTACGATGTTAACACAAAAATAAAAGATAAGGGATTTATATTTTTAAGATTATTATCTTAAATATATAAATCCCTTTATTTTATTAAGATTATTATCCCCATACATGGAACTGAAACTGAAAAAAATTTTTTCGTCTATGCGTGCGGGGTGTCTATTGTCTATAGATAGGTCTTTAAAAATGACATTGCAACCTCAAAGTCAACCGTTTGAAAAATATACACTGCCAAAGTGGTAAAATTTGTGTTTACCCCTCTAACTTTTAAAATAAGAGAGTGAAAAATCTTTAAAAAAATGTATGCTGTAGATCTTAATAAACACTTTCAACTAAAATTGGTTTGGATGAGATATATTAATTATTTTTAGAGATATAACATATTTTCCAAAACCGCAAATATAACTTTGTCATTTATGCAAACTCTATGAAAAACAAAGTTATTTTTGCAGATGAAAAATGACGTGGTATTAAATGAGGCATGGAATATGGTAACTACGAAACCCTGTGGCCCGACACGCACTTGGCCGGTTTTGTATGAGGCCTAATCAATCTGAAATGATGGCAAATTGTAAATTGGCAGACACAAAAGCCGCGGCCGGGGGGGGGGGGGGGGGGGGGGAGGTCACTCTCTAATTTTTATTACTATTTAGACGCAGTGAACGCACACCAACTTAAAAAAGTTAGCCTGTTTTGTTTAGTACCTACTTACGTCAAAAGCTTTTTCATATTACTGTTGTTTATCCAACTTCATAATTTATAAAAAATATTTTATATTATTGAAATCTTTTAAACGGTCGTGATTTCAGGCCTCAAACTTCGTCAATCGATATAGGTTTTAGATTCTATGATATTTTTTTCGTAGTGGTTAGATTATAAAGTACCTACTATACTTACCAGATATATTAATCTCCTTTGGTGATAATGTTTATTATTGCGTATACCTATTTTACCAACAAATACCAATATATTACACCATCAATAAACAAAATGTAGTTGTCAACAAAATTAGTAAATGCATTTGAATTGAATTGAAAAAACACGAAAAATGTAGTAAGTAGATAATCAAAATACTTCCTTTCCGAAAAAAACATTTTTTTTAAATTATTTGGAAAAGGAACTAACACCATCATTTCAATGATGCCATACAATAGTCTGCGCACGACGCGATCACTATAAAAAAACCTTTGAAATAAATTCAAAAAATTCAAAATTCAAAAAATCATTTATTCAGTCTAGGCTGTTACAAGCACTTGTGAATATCATAGAAGCTACCCAATCGGTTCGCAAACCCTAAGCGGGAGACCTTGTAACGAGAAGAACCGGCAAGAAACTCGTCAAGGGCTGCTTTTTTCTCCCTGTATATTTCATACAGTCGTCAACATTTAAAAATGACCTCCACATTTAAAGTGAGGTCATTTACACAATAATTAAGAAATCACTTTGTCTGCTACTCCTAAGTAGGCAATATTTACCAAAAAACACTTGATACAAGATATAAAAAATAATAATGAAAAAAACGCAATTCTTACAATTGACAACATTTCAAAATTTTTACGTACATGTTTTTATCGATATAATGAAAAATTATCGGTTTTTAGGCAATACGTATTTTTTCTTTTCCATTTATTTTCATACATTACTGAGATATTAATTAATAAAAAACGGTTTATTCTAAAAGGACGTAAGTACAAGATATAGGTAAAATATAAGCGATGTCTTTGCCTTGCCTCTTAAAACGTCAATTAAAAAAAAACTGTCTTTGATGCGAATTGTGATGTCTATAGAGATGTAGGCACGCTAATTTTTATATCGATAATAATGGTATTTTTGTTCCATGTTTCATAATAAATAAGAAACATAATAACAACTATAGTAACCCCAATAACAACTTTAGTAAATTATTGTAGTACCTTAAGGGGTACCTAGGACTAAATTTCTAAGAAGAGGTGGGTCATTTTTCTTTCAATATTGCTTTCTAAAAACAGTTTCAACTAAAAGCCCCCATCTAAAGACTGTCAAAAGTAATATCGAAGCGATGTTGTGATTGAGAAGTGCGCTATACGTGATGTATAGCTCTGTCCCTATAACAAAATAACATCACTTTGAGGTTGCTATAAGAGCTCAGAGTACGACCTCTGGTAACTGCCCCCCTACTCAAATGGCTAACATTCTATTCGTTTGAACGCTTACTTACTATTATAACTTTAAAATAAGCAGTAAACTATAAAATTACGTGCCGTAAACTTGACAATTCCATACAATACATCGAAGTTTTTGATTTACATAAGTTTGCGACATGTGATTCAATCATCTATTGCTCATATTTAAACTTTAAAAGTAAGCGTAGCGTTCAAACGAATAGAAAGTTGGCCATTTGAGTAGGGGGGCTGGTATTCCTAAGAACTTTCTCGAATGTCCATGCAGACAAAGACAAGGAAATAAAAGAACAGGTAAAATGACAGTGTTTATTATGTTAACTCTTTTTAGTTGTCGCTGCAAACTAATAATCATTGCTTCATGTCGACATCACGCAGACTCATTAAATTTTTGTGGTATGTTGGATATCGGCTCCTAAAACAAAGAAATTGAGCTTGTAGTAGTAAGTATCTACATACAGAGTTAAATTGAATTAAATAACTTGATTATCATTTATTTAAAAGAATGATGTGCCAGGCTAGCCAAGCCATGTGATGGTTTTCTACTTTTTGTTCCCATCAAACAAAGTACCTAAGAAAGTACGATAAAACATATCGATATAGAAATGCACATCACTATGCGAAAAAACACACTTCAAAGACCTGTAATAAACAGATCTGATATTTGCAAAAATCGATAAAGAACTGGACACAAACGACTATTTGCACAAATTATTAATATATTATAATAGTTTCAGGCTATTCACATGACATAAAAAATGAAAACAATATGAACTCACCGATTAAATGATAATATCTATTGATTATTTTCTTATGTTCCTGTGTGTGATTTCCAGCCCTCAATCACACAAAACATAATGTCACAGGTAACGCTTAAGTATCACAAACGATGCTACGACTTTCTTTTGATTTTCTTACAAGAATACTTTAAAAATATCTAAATTTTACTGAACATAGAAATACACTCGAAAGACATTTAGTCATTATTATGACATTTATGACAATTGATTTTTTTAGTGTTGCCAGATCAGATTTTCACACTACCCTAGGCTGGGTCTCAATTTACCCTAGATCACAGAATAGATATAATATATAATATAAATAAATAATAATCAATAAGTACTACCATACAGAAAGGACACTCTCCGCCCCACCTTACAAGTACATGGAAGAATTGTTTGTTGATTTATAAAGAAAGAAATAGGTAGTGGAAAGAAATATTTTTCTTGTATTTATTTATACTAATCGGGTAATGGGAATGCTGTAATTTCAATTAAGGGATTTAAAATTACTCGGAAGGGGAATGTGTCGTCTCTTAGTGCCGGATATTTTTTACCCTAACTCTAGGGTAAATTACCCTAAGCTGGCACCACTGTTTTTTTTTAAAATAGAAGGCAAAGAGACTCAACTCAAACTCCCTATATGGACTAGATTTTAGATATTTTTAATTTACGTAAAAAATACTGATCTAAAAATTCTGAAAAAAAAATATATGAGCTTAGAACACTAAAATCTCGAAATGGTTTTTTAATTTTAGTACTTTCTCAAAATGAAATGTTGTCAATTCAATATGCGTTAAGATCGGTACTCAGAAGCAGACCCATTCCCACTGGCAGCATCCGTTCACGAGCATGACGCATGAACCAGCCATCGTTTCGCTCAACCATATTTGAGGGAACGTAACGACCCGCCTCACACGACACCACCGCAGAAATGTTTAAAGTGAGCATGACCATAAGACGTACCTAGTTACGAGTATAAGTACTATGCAAAATGTGAAAAAATCGGTTGGCACTCCGGGAGTGCCGGCAGAAGTGGAAACTTGAATATTAACGTTGTGCATTTTTGATATTTTGAAATTAGCGGCAAAGGATTAAAATTATTTCTTTCCTGTTACTATACAGTCACACAATTCAATCAGTTTGTAATTAGAGAAAAATTCTAAAGATTTTGCGCCAGTGGCCTTTTTAATTTCTACATGCACGCATTCTACGATTTAAACTTATAGTCACAGAGTATAAATAAGTATAGACTTTTCATCATCGAAGAGATCGCTGCTATTAGTTCCATTTTCAAAATTAGTGCGTTGCTGGTGACACAAGTGTTTACGCCTTAAAATGATGCGCCGCCATTTTCAACGCGCCCCGTAGAAAGAGATTACACTTGAAAGTAGGGGATACTTCCGCCGCCAGCTGTCTACTCTCCATCCGTCACATCCGTCTCACGCATTTTCTATCAGCCACGTGATTCTTACTGACGCGAGTTTAGCATTTTTTCCCCATTACAAAAAGCGTACAACACCGCTAAAGAAGTTTTCACTTCAAAACAGTAAAATAACTAAAACATGAAACAGACTTGACTTCATACATAATTTAATTTTAATATAAATTGCGGCTGATTGATTGAACATTGCTGATTTCTTGTTTTTTTATAAAACAATTTACCTTCAATTTACCTACATAAAATTAAAATTTAATATTTTAACAATGCCATGCTGCCGTGTCTCCAACTTTCTATGGTCCGTGAATTTTGGCCAAGCTTTGTGTAGGTTACGCATTAGTTTTCAAAAATTTTAATAGATGTCGGTAATAAATTACATCTTAGTTTTTCAATTTTTTTAATAGATGTCGCTAATAAATGACTCGCGATGTAATGTAGAGGGTGGCAGGGTGAGGGGAGTCAAATCATTAGCTGTCACTTCACCAAGAGCCGCCTTAATTAAAATAGTCGCCGAACCTGAACTCGACAAAATCCCGCCAAAAACTCCCTTGCAGGCCTTATTTTTAACACGTGCCGGACTGCAGCTGCGCCACAAAAAAAAAAAAATGAAATCTGACTTTTTGACTATGCCATGATGAAGTCTATAGTTTGTCGGAGTTTGTCGCCAAAAACCAGAGTTTGTCGGTCTTCCGTTTAGGAGATACGTGTGGCTCAGCTGTAGAGACGTCTCTACAGCTGCGCCACACAGATCTCGAAAACGGAAGGTCGTAGCGAAAATCTGATTACTCGTTTGTATAGCCGTTAGTTTGTCGGAGTTTGTCGCACAAAAACCAGAGTTTGTCGGTCTTGCGTTTAGGAGATCTGTGTGGCGCAGCTGTAGAGACGTCTTTACAGCTGCGCCACACAGATCTCGAAAACGCAAGGTCACAGCTAAAATCTAGTAGTAGTTTGTCACCAAGACCCAGAGTTTGTCGGTCTTGCATTTAGGAGATATGCGAGGATACATATTTTTTAACATACGTCTAGTATATTGTATGATATCAAATACGGCGTTTTCGCGAAGCGGGCGGTATGAGTGTTCTATATAATCGACCATAACTTAGTCTACATAGGTTTCACAAATTTTTCGATTTTACCATCAAGTTTGCACAATTATTTCTTAAATTCTTCGTATGGTTAAATCAATTTCTAAGAAAGGAACACTCACACCACACGCACATGAATTTTTAGGGCTGCCAAATAATTGTTTTGTTAGCTGAATTTTTTTAATTCAATATAACCACCTGGTGTTTTTTTTCAGTCTTTAGTATTTGCGTCTCGGTTTATAAGAATGCGATTTCACTCATCATACCTACCTAGATTTGTATATCTTCATTTGCAGCTAAAAAGTACAAAATGACTCGGACGTACAAGCCAAAACCGGGTGCAAAGACATATAGAAAGTACGATGATACTGTTATAAAATATAAAGCATTTTTTAGAATAAGTATTAAGCAAAAATGCAATACTTTGTTGTGTTAGGTACTCCTTTTATAGAAGTCGGTTAAAATGTTAAAATTATAGTGTCAACCCTGACAAAAAACTCGATTGCCCCCAGTTTCGATTCTATTGACCCCAACCCGGGGTTAATCGGGTTTGGTTGGCAGCAATTTTGGGATTTTTAGGCGATTTCCTTAGAAAACTTTATAAATATATCGTGTAGTTCGCTAAAATGATTAGCGTATAGTTGGCAGCCTCACAACACACTTAGAAGGTTTCGACTAGGTCAAAAAATTGTTAATAAATAGTGATAAATAGTGAACTATAGCATATAAATAGTGATACTATGGTTCACAAGATATTTGAGTATCTTGGTGAGGCTGCTAACTTGACGTCAAGCTGGCAGACACCTTAAGAAATACAGTTCGTATCAATGTGATTTATATGCCAAAAAATTGTTAGAAAATAGTGAATCGTATACGCAAAATTTCAATAATATTGCTTCAATACAAGCCGAGATATTACGGTCTCAAAGTGGGCTGCTAACTTGACGCTTCTGGCGATGGCGATTCCAGAGAAACGGGTATACAAGTTAAAAAAAGATTGTGTAATACTCTACTCTCAGTTCATTTATTTAGTTATTTATTCGAGAAAAACTATAAATATTTTCTACTTACATCATCTACTTCCTACCTACTGATTACTAATTTTATTATAAATCTCACCAAATAGGTACCTAACGTTAAAATTTCAGTTACTAAAAAAATACAAAATATTTATTTTCAAAAAATTACAGGTTAGTTAGGGTATATTTCATTGGACTCCTCCCTTTAAGTTATAGTTTTAACGTTAGGTACCTAATTGGTAGTTAAATATTAGTAGTTATACTTCAGGATTCTTCCTTCGATATTAGTACTATTAACACATGTAGTATCGCTTGCATGTATCACCACTTAGCACGTTATTTTAGAGTAATAACCTAAAAAACCTAAAAAGAGAAGGTATTTGATTTAGAATTGACAGATATTTTGACATTTCCGGCTCGAATTCTCCTCGCCGCCATCACGCGCCAAATACTTCATTCGCTTTTCGTGCTTCGCCACGGACGCACGCATCGCATACAATCTCAAAGTGAGAATTCTTCAGAATTATATTTTATACAGTGAAAATTTAATTTACTTAGTTAAAATGCTTCGTGCAGAAAGGAAAAAAGTTTTCAAGACGGAAGAGGACAAGAAGAAGAATACAAGATGGAGAAACACTATTAAATGCGTAACTGCCATTTTGGGCTTTTACCGTTTACTTGGCTTGAACGCGTAACTGCCAGACTGGGCTTTTACCGTTTACTTGGCTTAACTGCATAATTGTTTACTTACCTTTATGAATGCGTAACTGCCATACTGGGCTTTTACCATATACATTTATTTTACTTTAATGTACATGAGTACAAAAAGAGCGGACTTAATGCTAATAGCATTCCCTCCCAGACAACATTGTTTGCTGAGATTTAAAAATGCGTAACTGCTACACTGGGCTTTTACCATTTAATTATTTAATTTTGTCTGACACGAACTTACCATACTGGGTACTTTCTGTCATAAGGCATGTGTCTAATAATAAGGCATGAACCAAATATCTATTGCACTCGAAATAGTCACACTGGACTATTTCACCGCATAGATAGGTCAGACAACGCAACTGCAACAAGTGCAGCAACTCAAAGTGCCCCTGATGACGCGACAGTGTAAAAAGCAAGCTGCCCTCAAAGGTTACCATGTTGGAACCGTTGCCGAGCACCAATCGGGTGACTCCGCCGTCCGCCGAATTCACCGCCAACCGCCTTCCAGCCAGGCGGCTGCTCTGCTGGAGCTGCAACAGCAGCCCTGACAACAGCTTAGTTCATCAGGTATGAATTTTGATATCATAGATATCCTTTGTGTTGCGTTGATCCCAATGGATTAATAGAGTACCATCGGTACTGAGATAAATTTCTGGCTTGCAAAATTTATATAATATAATTACGTATGATTTTATTATACACATTGTTACAACTGTAACGCAAAACTGCCAGTATAACGTTCATAAGCAGAGCTATAAATAAATGCTAAAATTAGCAACTTCATGGAACCAGATAATAAGTTATACAGCAACTAGCTGATACCTGATGTTTCACAATTTTTATGTGAAATAGCTTCTATTGATATAGGTACGCCTAACATGGGCCTGCTGATAGAAATTTCAATAAGAAATTGAATAATAGGATCCATACATTTTGTTATCCATAAATGCAGTAAGTGTTTATTACTGTGTACCACAGTTTTAATAAGTAAAAACTTTAAACATTTGCCTTAACTAGGATATCCTATGTTTCAGGCTTATTATTTATGTTTAATCACTAACTAATTAGTACGTTTATTTCTAAGCTATTCCCTTGTAAAATGTAAAAAATACCTGTCTATTAATTTTCAAATTGAATTTGTGTGTGTAAAACATAAATTGATTGATCTTAATGATAATGATTCTGATGTGCAGAAATTATTAGCCAAGTAGATATATTATAGTAATAATGAAGCATAAGGAGCAGCTCTCCAATATAGAACACCTTTTTATGACAGTAATTTAAGACAGTGTTTTGCACTTTATACATTATACAATGGGGCATTGCAACATTAATTTGTTGTGCACAACATACATTTTATTATAAACAGAAGGTATATGGTCAACTCAAGTGTAATTGATGCTGTCCACTTAAAAGGCCACCAACAGTTGAGTCGAATTTGAATGATGCATTGGCCACAGGCCTGAGGTTAACGATATTGATCAAAGAAAAAACTGTAAGTAAACCGGGCGTAGTACTTAAATAAAACATACATTTTAAAACTGATTTATATATTTATTTGCTGGTACATTTTGTTTTAAAACAATTTAAACTTGAAAACAACAAACGAAACATGCAGCCAGGTATACCATATGCTTAATTCCGACGGCAAACGAATATCGAGACGTGGCGACGAAGCCCCATCAACGATTTCTTTCGTCGATAGCAGCAGACCCGCAGGCGGCCGTTACGGTCCATCGAAACAGTTGCCGAGGATACATTTGTCAACATTCACATTCGATCATCGTACGCGGGGTAAGGATACTCGTAAGGATCTGGTGCAGCATTTATCTGTATTCAGCGAATACAGGCAGTGGTCGCCAACTATAGGCACATAGGCGTCCACATAGTTGTTTGGTCTAAATTCGACATGTGTGAAAATACTATTTTCACTGCGCTAGGAGGGTACCAAGATTATTATTATTTTCTTTTATACTCACTCGTACTCACTTGTGACATCTCCAGAGATATATATTAAATTCTAACATTAATTTGACTAAAATTCGGGTGAAATACATAACAACCACATAATACGTATGTATTTAGTGACAGACAATAATTTGTCAACTACACATTAAGTTGAAGGTTCAACATCTCTGTTCAAGAAAAAATGTTTTATCAGGTTGTCATATCAGGTTTAGTAAAAATCTAACAGAAGTCATATTATTATAAACTGTAAGAAAGTTATACTATAATAAAAATAAAAAATGCCTATTGTTTATAACAAAACACATTCTAAAAATCCCAGAAGTCGCATTATTATAAACAGTATAAAAGTTAACCTATATTGAAAATAAGAAATGGTTATTGTTTGTAAGAAAACAAGAATACAACAAAGAAGTCTTTGCATTTTAGAAATCCCATCAACCTTTTATGGTTTTAATATTGGAAAAGTAATAGATATATACGAATTAAAATTCTTAACTTTTGGGTATTGTAGTGTCCATATTTTTACAAAATGACTGCCGCCGGCTACGACATCTTATGCAGGCCATACACCATCCATTCGATCGTCCAATCGGCATGATACTGCCGATTGGATCCAATCGAATTGACCGTGTGTGGCCGTGGATCGGAAGGACGATCGAATTGACGGAAAAATCATTTGGCTGGATCATGCCGATTGGATCCTGCCGATTGGACGGTGTGTGGCAGTGGGCAATCGATCGTATGATTTTCTTAACCGACTTCAAAAAAGGAGGTTCTTAATTGGAATGTATATATTTATTTTATCATTGTTCTCGCGTATCTTCGATAGGTATTTATAGACCGATTTTGATGATTTTTTTTTCTTTTTCTTTCTTTTTTCTTTTAACTGATTTAAAAATAGGTAGGTTCTCAGTTTGACCTGTATCCACGACTACCTCACGTTTGGCTGAACCGATTGTAATGCGGTTTTCATAAATGTATTTGTTGAATTTAGGAGAAGATTTTAGTATTATAACCGACTTCAAAAAAAGGAAGTTCTCAGTTTGACCTGTATAATCTGTATATGTATGTTTGTCCATGATTATCACAAGTTTGGCTGAACCGATTTTGATGCGCTTACCAGAAAAGTATTTGTTACATTTAGGACAAATTTTTGGTATTTTAACCGACTTCAAAAAAGAAGGAGGTTCTCAATTGGATTGTATAGGTATTTATATTTTTTATCATTGTTCGCGCGTATCCTCGATATTTATGAACCGATTTTGGTAATCATTTTTTGTTTGATAGAATTTCTTGCGAGATGGTGCCATTTTTTTTTTTTTTTTTAAATCGGTTCAGCAGTTTTCAATCGAAGTATCCTGAACATACTATGAATATGGGTTAACTTCCCTGATGACTATTTATGAACCGAATCAAGTGATTTTTTTTTAAATGGATAGACAGAGCGTGAATTTGGAAATTGAGTGAGAGCCTATGGGCATTTTGAAAATATATAAAGTTAAAAAAAATATTACATGCCGTACATACCTACCTACTACAAAAAATTGAAAATAAATAAGCTTTATAAAAAGAAAAACCTAATTCAAAAACCTAAAAATAAAAACAAAAACAGCTTTCAAATAAAATAAAAATGTTAAACCAAATATATACAATCGAATTAAGAACCTTCTTCTTTTTTGAAGTCGGTTAAGAAAATCATACGATCGATCGTCACTGCAGATTGGACGATCGAATTGATGGTGTGTGGTGTGTATGGACGAACTGCAGATTGGATCCAATCGGCAGTATCATGCCGATTGGACGATCGAATGGATGGTGTATGGCCTGCATAATGCAGGCCATACACCATCCATTCGATCGTCCAATCGGCATGATACTGCCGATTGGATCCAATCGAATTGACCGTGTGTGGCCGTGGATCGGAAGGACGATCGAATTGACGAAAAAATCATTTGGCTGGATCATGCCGATTGGATCCTGCCGATTGGACGGTGTGTGGCAGTGGGCAATCGATCGTATGATTTTCTTAACCGACTTCAAAAAGGAGGTTCTTAATTCGATTGTATATATTTATTTTATCATTGTTCTCGCGTATCTTCGATAGGTATTTTTAGACCGATTTTGATGATATTTTTTTCTTTTTCTTTCTTTTTTCTTTTAACTGATTTAAAATAGGAAGTTCTCAGTTTGACCTGTATAATCTGTATATGTATGTTTGTCCATGATTATCACAAGTTTGGCTGAACCGATTTTGATGCGCTTACCAGAAAAGTATTTGTTACATTTAGGAGAAGGTTTTGGTATTTTAACCGACGGCAAAAAAGAAGGAGGTTCTCAATTTAATTGTATATTTTTTATCGTTTTTCATGCGTATTTTCGATATTTATGGACCGATTTTAAAGATTATTTTTTGTTTGATAGAATTTTCTTGCGAGATGGTCCCATTCTTTGAGCAGTTTTCAATTGAAGTAATGCTGAAAATACTATGATTATGGGTTAACTACCTTGATGACAATTTATGAACCGAACTAAGTGATTTTTTTGTTGGGAAATGGATAGACAGCGTGAATTTGGAATTGAGTTATGGGAATTTTGAAAATATATAAAGTTAAAAAATGTTACACTCCTAGTTACGCACGACGGCACAGTACGAAAACAACTCTTATTACTTACGACATAAAGGCGGTCTCAAGGTCAACATGTATAGTCTGACGTGCCGCTGACTGTACCATACCACAAAAAAATTGAAAATAAATAAGCTTTAAAAAAGAAAAACCTCCTTTAAAAACCTAAAAATAAAAACAAAAACAGCTTCAAAATTAAATAACAACGATAAAACAAATAAATAATACAATCGAATTAAGAACCTCCTTCTTTTTTGAAGTCGGTTAAGAAACTCATACGATCGATCGTTCACTGCCGATTGGACGATCGAATTGATGGTGTGTGGTGTGTATGGACGAACTGCAGATTGGATCCAATCGGCAGTATCATGCCGATTGGACGATCGAATGGATGGTGTATGGCCTACATTATGCAGGCCATACACCATCCATTCGATCGTCCAATCGGCATGATACTGCCGATTGGATCCTATCGAATTGACCGTGTGTGGCCGTGGATCGGAAGGACGATCGAATTGACGGAAAAATCATTTGGCTGGATCATGCCGATTGGATCCTGCCGATTGGACGGTGTGTGGCAGTGGGCAATCGATCGTATGATTTTCTTAACCGACTTCAAAAAAGGAGGTTCTTAATTCGAATGTATATATTTATTTTATCATTGTTCTCGCGTATCTTCGATAGGTATTTATAGACCGATTTTGATGATTATTTTTTCTTTTTCTTTCTTTTTTCTTTTAACTGATTTAAAAATAGGTAGGTTATCAGTTTGACCTGTATCCACGATTACCTCACGTTTGGCTGAACCGATTTTAATGCGGTTTTCATAAAAGTATTTGTTGAATTTAGGAGAAGATTTTAGTATTATAACCGACTTCAAAAAAAAGGAAGTTCTCAGTTTGACCTGTATAATCTGTATATTATGTATGTTTGTCCATGATTATCACAAGTTTGGCTGAACCGATTTTGATGCGCTTACCAGAAAAGTATTTGTTACATTTAGGACAAAGTTTTGGTATTTTAACCGACTTCAAAAAAGAAGGAGGTTCTCAATTGGATTGTATAGGTATTTATATTTTTTATCATTGTTCGCGCGTATCTTCGATATTTATGAACCGATTTTGGTAATCATTTTTTGTTTGATAGAATTTCTTGCGAGATGGTGCCATTTTTTTTTTTTATTTAAATCGGTTCAGCAGTTTTCAATTGAAGTATCCTGAACATACTATGAATATGGGTTAACTTCCCTGATGACTATTTATGAACCGAATCAAGTGATTTTTTTTTTAAATGGATAGACAGAGCGTGAATTTGGAAATTGAGTGAGAGCCTATGGGCATTTTGAAAATATATAAAGTTAAAAAAATATTACATGCCGTATATACCTACCTACTACAAAAAATTGAAAATAAATAAGCTTTATAAAAAGAAAAACCTAATTCAAAAACCTAAAAATAAAAACAAAAACAGCTTTCAAATAAAATAAAAATGTTAAAACAAATATATACAATCGAATTAAGAACCTTCTTCTTTTTTGAAGTCGGTTAAGAAAATCATACGATCGATCGTCACTGCCGATTGGACGATCGAATTGATGGTGTGTGGTGTGTATGGACGAACTGCAGATTGGATCCAATCGGCAGTATCATGCCGATTGGACGATCGAATGGATGGTGTATGGCCTGCATTATGCAGGCCATACACCATCCATTCGATCGTCCAATCGGCATGATACTGCCGATTGGATCCAATCGAATTGACCGTGTGTGGCCGTGGATCGGAAGGACGATCGAATTGACGGAAAAATCATTTGGCTGGATCATGCCGATTGGATCCTGCCGATTGGACGGTGTGTGGCAGTGGGCGATCGATCGTATGATTTTCTTAACCGACTTCAAAAAAGGAGGTTCTTTTTTCAATGGTATATATTTATTATATCATTGTTGGCGCGTATCTTAGATATTTACAAACTGTATTTGATGATTATTTTTTTCTATTTAACCGATTTCAAAAAAAGTAGGTGCTCAGTTTGACCTGTATCTGCGATTATCTCACGTTTGGCTGAACCGATTTTAATGCGGATTTAAGAAAAGTATTTGGTGCATTTAGGAGATGGTTTTAGTATTTTAACCGACTTCAAAAAAGGAGGTTCTCAGTTTGACCTGTATAATATGTATATTTGTCCACGATTATTTCGCGTTTGGCTGAACTGATTTCGATGCGGTTACCAGAAAAGTATTTGTTACATTTAGGAGAAGGTTTTGGTATTTTAACCGACAGCAAAAAAGAAGGAGGTTCTCAATTTGATTGTATATTTTTTATCGTTTTTCATGCGTATTTTCGATATTTATGGACCGATTTTGAAGATTATTTTTTGATTGATAGAATTTTCTTGCGAGATGGTCCTATTCTTAGAGCAGTTTTCAATTGAACTCATCCTGAAAATACTATGATTATGGGTTAACTAAGGTAGTTAACCCATAATCATAGTCTTTTGACATTTTATGAACCGAATTAAGTGATTTTTTGTTGGGAAATGGATAGACAGCGTGAATTTGGAATTGAGTTATGGGAATTTTGAAAATATATAAAGATAAAAAATATTACACGACTAGTTACGCACGACGGCACTTCTTATTACGTACGGCATAAAGGCGGTCTCAAGGTCGACATGTATAGTCTGACGTGCCGCTGACTGTACCATACCACAAAAAAATTGAAAATAAATAAGCTTTTAAAAAAAACCTCCTTTAAAAACCTAAAAATAAAAACAAAAACAGCTTTAAAATTAAATAACAACGATAAAACAAATATATACAATCGAATTAAGAACCTCCTTCTTTTTTGAAGTCGGTTAAGAAACTCATACGATCGATCGTTCACTGCCGATTGGACGATCGAATTGATGGTGTGTGGTGTGTATGGACGAACTGCAGATTGGATCCAATCGGCAGTATCATGCCGATTGGACGATCGAATGGATGGTGTATGGCCTACATTATGCAGGCCATACACCATCCATTCGATCGTCCAATCGGCATGATACTGCCGATTGGATCCAATCGAATTGACCGTGTGTGGCCGTGGATCGGAAGGACGATCGAATTGACGGAAAAATCATTTGGCTGGATCATGCCGATTGGATCCTGCCGATTGGACGGTGTGTGGCAGTGGGCAATCGATCGTATGATTTTCTTAACCGACTTCAAAAAAGGAGGTCCTTAATTCGAATGTATATATTTATTTTATCATTGTTCTCGCGTATCTTCGATAGGTAGGTATTTATAGACCGATTTTGATGATATTTTTTTCTTTTTCTTTCTTTTTTCTTTTAACTGATTTAAAAATAGGTAGGTTCTCAGTTTGACCTGTATCCACGATTACCTCACGTTTGGCTGAACCGATTTTAATGCGATTTTCAGAAAAGTATTTGTTGAATTTAGGAGAAGATTTTAGTATTATAACCGACTTCAAAAAAAAGGAAGTTCTCAGTTTGACCTGTATAATCTGTATATGTATGTTTGTCCATGATTATCACAAGTTTGGCTGAACCGATTTTGATGCGCTTACCAGAAAAGTATTTGTTACATTTAGGACAAAGTTTTGGTATTTTAACCGACTTCAAAAAAGAAGGAGGTTCTCAATTGGATTGTATAGGTATTTATATTTTTTATCATTGTTCGCGCGTATCTTCGATATTTATGAACCGATATTGGTAATCATTTTTTGTTTGATAGAATTTCTTGCGAGATGGTGCCATTTTTTTTTTTAATCGGTTCAGCAGTTTTCAATTGAAGTATCCTGAACATACTATGAATATGGGTTAACTTCCCTGATGACTATTTATGAACCGAATCAAGTGATTTTTTTTTAAATGGATAGACAGAGCGTGAATTTGGAAATTGAGTGAGAGCCTATGGGCATTTTGAAAATATATAAAGTTAAAAAAATATTACATGCCGTACATACCTACCTACTACAAAAAAATGAAAATAAATAAGCTTTATAAAAAGAAAAACCTAATTCAAAAACCTAAAAATAAAAACAAAAACAGCTTTCAAATAAAATAAAAATGTTGAAACAAATATATACAATCGAATTAAGAACCTTCTTCTTTTTTGAAGTCGGTTAAGAAAATCATACGATCGATCGTCACTGCCGATTGGACGATCGAATTGATGGTGTGTGGTGTGTATGGACGAACTGCAGATTGGATCCAATCGGCAGTATCATGCCGATTGGACGATCGAATGGATGGTGTATGGCCTGCATTAGACAGCATTATCTCCCTGTTATATTGGACATAATATTTACTCTAACAATGTGTCTCAGAACATTTTTTAAAGAATTGAGATACACAATAAATTTAAATAATTTTTTTTTATACAGCTACCTTTACAATCTTTTACAAGAAAAACATTCACAAAACTGCAAAATAAATTATGACTATTTTATGAATGGATTAAACCTGTAGATACCGGTATAATAGTATATTTTACTTTATATAGTTGAATGTCATCGATACTTACACCGAATTAGAGAAGACATAGTTGTGGAATATTTTTCTCTGGTACCTCTCAACAACGGGGTAGACTGGGGGACACTTGTGGCCAGGAATCAAAACATTGAAAAATAATTGCAAATAAATTATCTAGCTAGAACATGTAGCTTATTATATTTTCATTGCCTTTTTAGGGTTCCGTAGCCTAAATGGCAAAAAACGGAACCCTTATAGATTCGCCATGTCTGTCTGTCTGTCTGTCTGTCTGTCTGTCTGTCTGTCTGTCCGTATGTCACAGCCACTTTATTCCGAAAGTATTAAGACTACACAGTTGAAACTTTGTAGGTAGATGTATTCTGTTAACCGCTTAACGAATTTGATACAAAAATAAGAAAAATAAAAGATTAAGGGGGGGCTCCCCATACATGGAACTGAAACTGAAAAAAAATTTTTTCTTCAAACCAACACCTGTTGGGTGTCTATAGATAGGTCTTTGAAAATGACATTGAGGTTCCTAAGACAACTTTTTCTCAAAGTCAACCGTTTGAAAGATATTCACCGCCAAAGTGGTAAAATGTGTGTCCCCCCCCTTTAACTTTTGAAATAAGAGAGTGAAAAATCTAAAAAAAATATATGCTATAGATCTTAATAAACACTTTCAACCAAAATTGGTTTGAACGAGATATAGTAATTAGTTTTTGAGATATAGCACATTTTCCAAAACCGCAAATATAACTTTGTCATTCATACCAACACTGTGAAAAACAAAGTTATTTTTGCAAACGAAAAATGATAGGTGGTATTAAATATGGTATGGTATAAGGTAACTACGGAACCCTATGGCGCGTGGCCCGACACGCACTTGGCCGGTTTTTTTTATTATTGTATTCGGTGTAAAGTATTCCAGTCGTTATTATTCGATTCACTTATTCAAAAAATTATTACCAGTTTTGGTATTTTCGGATTGAAATTGAGTAAATTCGAATGCAAGTCGAATTATGTAGTAGAAATAAACATTGTATAAATATTTTTCTTGATATCCTAGCATTTGGATCCCAATGACGATTATTTTTTAATTTTAGATTTTAGCATTCACAACGCTATTTTTGTTTAGTGCCTATTTTATTTACAAAGACAATTCTGTCACTATCAATTGGACAAGCTATTATTTTTATTCTTTTGTACCAGTTTCTTAGTGTTACAATTCTGCCATTATGATCATCACAATAATTTTAAGCCTTGATACCCATTGTTTACATGTAATATAGTGTCTATTAAAGTACTAACATCCTATAACTTCCAATTCCAGGGACGGAAATTCTTCGCACAAATAGACTGGTTTGTACAACATTATCAAGGTGATATTATTTTACAGGTATATTACTATTATATATTACTATGTTATTTAAGCTTGTATGTCTGCTGATACTATCAGAAAGTACAGAGCTTGGTTATAAAAATGGTTCGATTATTCACCAAATAACAATATAGACATAATAAACACAGAAGTGTGTAACACAATTATTAGTATTATTTAATATTGGATTCATTATTGATTGCACAATATGAGCTAATCTCAAGGTTTGGTATCGAATTTAACTATGCCTTGGCGTAGACTTGCATTGCTCAAATACAATGGATATCTAAGATTTCTTATTACTATTTATTAAATATCTTCCAATGAGTTTCTTTCCAACTTTTCTAACTTAAAAAAAAAAAAAAAAAAAGTTTCACATTGAGGTACCTTGCCTATTGCACATAGAATGAAAACAATATAATCAATTAATTATTTGTTTAGTTCAAGTATGAAACATGAATTCTTCTTACTTTGACACAAACCATTCTATATTTACCTTCTTTTTCGAGAATGCTACATATTATTATTATAATAAACATTTCATAATCACTTCTTTTTGTTTATAAATATAAAATAAAAATAGTAATACATATTAAAAAAAAAAAAAAAAAATTAAATACTTATACGTAGAATAGATAATGGATTACTGAAATGTAAAATTCAATGATAGTGGAGTAGACTCAAGTCCATGGTAACTAGTTTTAGCACTCGACGTACGCCGATACCTATATAGGTATGTTATGGCTATATAGCCATAACATTTATTTTTTATTATAGAAATTCCACGTAACACGGCGGAATGGTAGATTATTTCACTATCTTTGCAAGATATCATCGATTAATGATAATTAAACTGAATTTTCCTAACGAATCTTGCTTATTTTTTTGGTACCAACCATCTGTAGGTACCATCTTTACTTCCAAAACATTAAGAATTATGTTAAATGTGACTGATTTTCTCTTTTAAATTTAAAAGACTAATTACACAAAGATGATATTTCCATTTTCTTATATAATGCTTTAAACATCTACATGTGTTAATAGTACTAATATCGAAGGAAGAATCCTGAAGTATAATTAATGATTAAACGAACTTACCTGTAAGTGAAGTTCTATCATAATTATACGAAGGATTCTTCCGAAGATATTAGTATAGAGTCCCACCCTCCCTACTGCTTATTGTTAATTACAATAAGTGTTCACCCACTGAAGAAAATGAGGAAATATCATACGATTTGGACTTTAAACTAAATGAAGTATTTGGCGCGTGATGGCGGCGAGGAGAATTCGAGCCGGAAATGTCAAAATATCTGTCAATTCTAAATCAAATATCTTCTCTTTTTAGGTTTTTTAGGTTATTACTCTAAAATAACGTGCTAAGTGGTGATACATGCAAGCGATACTACATGTGTTAATAGTACTAATATCTTCGGAAGAATCCTTCGTATAATTATGATAGAACTTCACTTACAGGTAAGTTCGTTTAATCATTAATTTTTGATTGTGTCAATACTCTAAAAAATTTAAATAAAAGTGGTTAGAAAAATATTTGTTTATACCAAATCAATAGCATAGAACCGAGGATATTATGACAGTCAAAAAATATAAATTTAATTTTTTTGCTTAATAGTACTCACCTCATGATTGCAATCAAGTTTAAACCTTATAACTGTGGAGCAAAGTTCAATATTGATCGACAGCCTATATTCAGAGTATTATGTAGGTAGAAGTTAACATTCGATTTTTAGAAAATAGCAATGAAGAATTCCTTTTTTTTATTTATATCGTAAGAATCACAATTTCACTAACAATTTTTTGATATAATTATTTGTTTATAACTTGTACCCGTTTCTCTGGAATCGCCATCGCCAGAAGCGTCATTTTTAATATTTTTAAGTGAAAAATAGTAAAAATAACAATAAACGCTTACAAAATAATTTAAGTTCCGTTTCATGAATTTCTGGACTAGGTACCTCTACACAACGTCTGGATAGACGTTCCTGAAAAAAGAATCGAAAGGGAAAAATGCAAAATAGTGATCAAAGTTAAGAGTTCAAAACGGAATTTAAAAACTTTAATAATACAAAAAAAGATCAAGAACGAGTCGGACTCGCGCACCGAGGGTTCCCTAGCAACATAGTATAAATACACTGCAAAGTATAAGGCAGAGTAGAATAATAAATAATTATTAATATTTCGTCAGCGCCGTCTCTTGACCGATAGTGGAACTAATTTATTTTTTGTTGATAATTTGTATAGAAGCCCCACTCAAAGGGCTCAATCCTTATTCTGTTTTTAGTATTTGTTGTTATGTAGCGGCAATAGAAATACATCATCTGTGAAAATTTCAACTGTCTAGCTATCACGGTTCATGAGATACAGCCTGTAACCAGACAGCGGAGTCTTAGTTATAGGGTCGCGTTTTTACACTTTGGGTATGGAACCCTAAAAACGTGAATTTTACTTACTAGGTCATTTTACGCCGAAATCTGCTTTCAAAGTTAGTAAGGTGAAAAATCTTGTTGACAAAATAAGATTATGTGTAAAATTTTAACTACCTATTTTTTTCATTGTTATTGCTAAAATTAGTAAGATTAATAGGTATCATAATGGATCATTAATATACTAGCCAACGTAATTTTTTAAACTTTATTTTTTAGAATGTAACTTAGCTTCTATTAATTTAACCCAATTTTCAAATACAACATTATCATCAGGTGATATTTCATCACAAAATTTATCGATATCTTCGTCTTTAATTGTTTCCTCGTCTTCTTGTTCATTCTTATGACTTTTTTGTATGCTTGTTTGTCCACTATTACTTGCAACTGCCACAGCTTGCGGCATATCGTCTATTAACACTGTTTTATTATTATTGTTTGTAGTTATTAAGTTAACTTCTTGAGGATTATCAGCATCGTCAAATATGATTTTTTTAGGTTTCTTAACTTCTAAATTGCATTTAGATTTGCCTACTTTATTTAGACTTTTATGTATCTTTTTTTCTGATTTCACTTTACAGCCACTTTCCTCTTTTACATCAGTTTCTGTTGTATTTAACATTAACATTGTTTTTTCTTTATTGTTTACATCTGATGTATGAATCGACTGCCTTTTATTCTTACCCATGGTTCTGAAAATAAAACAGATGGTTATAGATAGGTTAGGTACCTAACTAGCAAAAGAAGATTCTTGCTTGCAAAAAAGTACCTACTTTTCAATTTTACAATGAATGATAATAATAATAGACCAATTAGTGTAACCATTAAAAAGTTATGTGATAGTAAATAATACCTCAGTGGATTTTAATACTTAGATCAGTAACGTAATACCACATTTTTTTTAATAGTACTAAATGGAAAAATGCACAAAAATTTTTGATGCGTAGGGCAAGTATATACATAGGTATACTGTGTTGTGTTCTATCAGATGAAAACTACACGCCCATTTATTTAATTGATCGTGGAAAATTTCTGAATACCATTAAGTTACTTAATATACCTGCTGAATAGTAATTGAATATTTGAAGACAGAAAACCGCAAAGTCTACATAACTACATAGGTAGGTAGGTATCTAGCATTCTGATTTCCAAATATCACGCAACGCAACCGTCATTAGACGAAGTGCATCATTTATCAAATGGATGACACCATGATGACAACGTTAGAGGTTATTCAGTCAAATAGATTGAGTCTAATCTACCGAGTAGTAAGGTAATCTCGCTCCGCAAGATTTATTAGGCACAGAAGCTTCGGCCACAGATGACGTAGGTAACTAGGTAACCGCCCCCTGATTTTGTTAGCTTTGTGGCAATCAACTCCGACATAAATTGCAGTTACATTGCTGCTTTAGTAAGAACCAATATGACAACTGTATTACTTAAAGCAGCAATGTAACTGCGGTTTCAATCGAGAATTGTTAGTAACAGAGTTACGTTTTCAGGGGGCCGATAACAGCCGCATCAGAGCAACCGTTACGTTGCGTCTGTCTTGTAGAATCAAATCATTGCAGATTACAAAACTACGATATCACTCATTCTAGAAACTTAGGTCAAATCCGTAAACTGGTAATGATAAAATAATGACCCAATGCGCACCGCACAAACGCTATTAGGCAAGATTTCAAGAATATTAATTATCCACATTTAATTTTAGAAAGACACTAATATTAGATTGGTAAGTACTTAGGAGTGCACAGAATTTGACATAAAAACAAACGAAAATAGACTACCCTACTACTAACATAATATAAGAAAAATACGTAAATATAGCTTAAGTACTTAATTTTGTAAAACCAAGTAAATAGGTACCTATGTATCTATCCTTCTTACTACCTAAAATAAAACAGTCTGGTTACTATCTCTTGAATTGACAAAAGTTATTTATTAGCGATATGTTGAAGTGCGATATTAACAATCAGTCGGGCAATCATCGAGATAAGAAAAGTGTTTACGTAATGAATCGGTAGCTAGCTGCGGCCGCCACCCGCCGCCGCCGGTAAGCGCTCATTCGCCAGCCCGACTTCCTATACTACGATCGACGAGACGACATCCCGCCCACCACCCGCGTCTCGCCGTTAGAAACGGAGCCAACTACTGACTGCCGCATATTATCTGCAGTATAGTTGATGATCAGCTAGCTACATATCGCCGCGCGTCGATTATTCCAACTCGCGACCGGTTAAACACGATATTATTTTTACAAACTAACAAAAGAATCAGTCACATTTTTATCAGTGCAATATGGCAGACAAAGAATTTATATTGGGAGTGGATATTGGAACTACGTCAGTGAAAGTTTGTGTATATGATCCAAACACAAAACAAGTTGTCGCTAAACAAACTAAGGATACGGCAGCGAACATACCAAGTGATCAAGGAATAGAGGGCAATAAGCAGGATGTTCCGAAAATAGTTTCAGCACTTCACTACTGTGTGTCGCGTCTTCCCAGAGATGATTTGCGCCATGTAATTAAAATTGGAGTTTGTGGTCAAATGCATGGGGTCGTTCTATGGAGAGAGGGGTATGGACATTTAAGTTTAGATAGTTTTTTAAATGATTAATATCAGTTATATTTTTAATAAATAAAAGCCTTTTCTTTTTACAGTGCTTGGGAAAAAGTGGAAAAGGACAATGTAGTTATGCGCTTTGAAGGTGTCAGAAACAATATGTCAGCTCTGTATACCTGGCAGGATACAAGGTGTAAGCCAGAGTTTCTGGAAACTCTTCCAAAACCTAATTCACATCTTAAATGTTATTCTGGCTATGGCTGTGCTACTTTGTTGTGGATGTTGAAGCACAAACCAGAAAAACTCAAAAACTACACATGTGCTGGTACTGTACAAGACTTTGTAGTGGCTATGTTATGTGGGTTAGAAAAACCAATCATGTCTGATCAAAATGCAGCAAGCTGGGGATATTATAACACAGAATTGAGTGAATGGAATGTTGATATATTAAAATCTATTGATTTTCCTGTAACTTTGTTACCAAACATAGTAAAAGGTGGAAAGTTTGCTGGTCAACTGACTAGTTCCTGGAATGGCATCCCAGAGGGAACCCCAATAGGTGCTGCATTGGGTGACTTACAATGTTCAATTCTTGCTACATTAGAAAGTGAACAAGATGCAGTTCTTAACATCTCCACTTCAGCCCAGCTGGCTATTGTTGTAAAGGATATATCTGATTTAGGTTACACTACAATAGAGCATTTACCATATTTTAACAACAATTATTTAGTAGCAGCAGCTTCTTTGAATGGTGGAAATGTCCTCGCTACATTTGTTAAAATGTTGCAACAGTGGATGCTGGAATTTGGTTTTCCAATTCCTCAATCCAAAGTATGGGAAAAATTAATATCTCTAGGATTACAAGAACCAGCTTCAACCCCAATGAAAATAAGTCCACATTTATTAGGAGAAAGACATCTGCCATCAGCGAAAGTTGCAGTTGAAAATATTGATCTTTCAAACATTCAATTGGGTCATGTTTTTAGATCTCTCTGTGACAGTTTAATTGAAAATTTACATAATATGATGCCCAAGGAAATATTGCAAAACTCAAATATAAAAAGAATAGTTGGAAACGGGTCGGGCCTATCTAGAAATGCAGTGTTACAGAGAGCTGTTGAGCACTACTACAGTCTACCGTTAGAATTCACATGCGGAGGAGATGCGGCAAAAGGAGCTGCTATAGCTGTTATTTAAATAATCTCATATGTAGATGATGTTATGTTGTTTTATGTAGATGTAACATTAATAGGGGTAACTCGCCACAATGTAGCCCTCTCCCTTTATTGGCCCCCTAAACTTAACATCAAAAAATAAGAATATTAATCAATAAGCTGTGTTGCTTTAACATAAAACTGAAACATTATGATATTATCTACATAAATTGATAATAGTGAACAGTAATTTATAAAACAGCCGCCAAACATACAAACTTTATTAGTAGTTTCTTAGATTTTTGTTAAGACAAGTGCCCCCTGTTTCAATTATTTATGTGGTAATTATTGTGGTTTTCCATTCTTGTTTTTTTGTGTTCTGTCTGTACAATTTGAGTATGTATGTATTATATTATTTGAGTATGTGTTATAATAAAACTCAATTCCAATTATTGGCCTACTATACGCCTAATGTCGATATTATTTATTATGTACATTTGGAACCTTATTTTCAGAATCAGAATGTTTTTTAAATCAATTAATGAAAATAATCTTTTTAACTATAAGCTTTCTAAATGTTGGCCTCATGCCAATATTCGAAAATTCAATTGATAGTAATGCCAGAAACTGGTGAAAGCATGCCAATATTTTTTGGTTTAAGGTACTGAATATGAAGTCAAAGAACTACCCCGTCGGAGTCTCATTCTCAATAGGAAAATGACAGTCTCATTCTCAATAGGAAAATGATTTTCCTTGTTCCATCCAGGGGCGGCCCTATGGCGGCGGTGCGAGTGGTGCGACCGCACTGGGCGCCTTCATGTGTGGGTCGCCGAAAACGCCTGACCACCGATCGACTATCGTGTTGTTGCTTAGCGACGAGAGACGACGCGACAAATGAAACTGACTAAAAATCGCTCTGCATGGCCGTTTTTACTATAAACAGGGAAGATTCCAAGATTAGTGGATGAAACTGACTAAAAATCGAAAAAACGTTGTTGTTTATAATATTAGTAATCTACTCCTGCGAGGTTGTTGGTGTTTTACAAATATCCCTGTACATTAGGAGCAAGGGGCGCCATAATTGAATGTCGCACCATCATAAAACTTGCTTCAGGCCACCCCTGGATCCATCATGGATTTGGCCTATGTATCTAATCTACTGAGAATAAATGCCAAGAATATGATTTATTAAGTAATGCCTATTTATTGTTTTAGGCCAATAATTGGCTCAGTACATTACATGCCAATAATAGGTCGAAGGGGGTCAATAAATGGACTAGGTGTCTATCTTTGTTAAAACAAGTGTGGCTTAAAACAACTGGAAATACTTGAAAAATCATATTGTATGTTATTCTTACTCACAATATGTTTATTTATCTGACTGAATGGATAAATCAATAATAAATGTAGGAAATCTTTAACTAGGAGCTTTTTTGTAACATATTTCTTAAAGGGCCAATAATTGGCTAGTTTACCCTAGTAGTAATAAATAAATATATATTTTTGTAAATGGTATCCTCACTATAATTAATATTAATTTTACTTATGAGGAGACCATTGAGTTTAATTTCAAAATAGGTAGAGGAAAAATATAAGAATTTATTATATCAATTTTGTAAGAACCATTAAGATTATAATAGGTCAACAGAAAAAAGAATCTTCAAGAACAGCTCTCAAATGCTAGAAATAATGTTCAAATATTTTTATTTGAACCTTATTAAAACGTCTATACAAGTCAGGTGTATAATACTTGTGCAATAACTCAATTTCTACAGCGTGTTGTGCCTTCGCAGTTCAAGTCTTTATTACTTAACTAGCAACCCACTCTCGCTGCCTCACTTTGCTTTGGTTTCTTCCTATTTTTGCCAAATGCGAGCTTCCAACAACACCCAAAAAGAAAACAAAAAACCTACAGTCATCAGTTCATCACCATTCATTCATTTAATTTATAAAGATAAAATTATATTAATTTATTATTTACAGTGTTTTAACTTTATTGCTTTCCAGTCCATAAAAAAACAGTAGGTATTAATAGTTAAATAACCGGGGTCTCCAAACTACGGCCCGTAAGCACTAACAATCCAGCCCAACATACTGTAATTTACAGTATGTTGGTAATTGTAGCCAGGCCCTAGCTTGCTCCAGTGAGCAAGCTAGGTCCTGGCCCTTGGGACTTCGTTGAAGAGTTAGTCTGGCCCTTAGGTTAAAAAGTTTGGCTACCCATGATTTAGAACAAGAGAAATGAGGATCCTGAACGGGCTCAGTAGGAGTAGGAATGCCACAGTTAGATAAGTGAGGCACTATGATGTATTAAAACAATTAGGTTTTACTTTTATACAATATTAAACTGTACCTAGCATAGTGTTTGCTCTTATTTATAGATAAACTTACATTTGGAATATTGACGATATTTCTTTTGTTATTGTAATTAATAACTTACCACAGTTTGCTTGAGTTCCGGAGAAAAGTATTTCACTATTTATTATTTAAATAGGTCTAATAGACATTCTGAATTGTGAGGCAATTTGAGGTTATTAAATTAACAACAAAGTAGTGGTGGGCGACTCGGGTCAAATAACTCGGTTAACTCGAGTTACTTCTCCGACCCGTCAACTCGGGTTGGTTTTTTCCTAGCCCGGGTCAACTCGGTTGACGCGCCACGCGGGCCGCCCACGTGGTGCGTACGTGTCTTACCAACTGAGTCAACCCGGGCTAGGACAAAATCAACCCGACGGGTCAACTCGATTCGGTGTCTCGCACTCGCATCGCGGCCCGCCGCTCTTCCCCCGCCCGCGTTATATCACCTTCTTAATGATGTTTAGAAGTTCCTAAGTATTTTCGTTATTATATTTTAATTTTGTGAAAGAAAAACTTTAGTTAAGTTAAGCGTAACTTGTGCCTCTCTATTACATTCTCTGAGGTATATAATTTTTTTGTAAATTTTTTAGTGCCAATCAATTGCTTTAATGATGAATAATGATTAAATAATATTAGAAGTAATAAGCGCTAAGGGCTGGTTTACATTATCTTAGTCTTTAGTAGAGTACTTTAGGAGAGTAGAAGTTCATTACGTGGTGTGTTTGACGTTCTTTTAAAATCGACGAACATGCCAAGCAATGTATTTCTACTCGCTACTCGACTCGGTCGTCTACTTGACTAATGTAAACCAGGCCTGAGACTGATAATTTATTAGCGTATAGTTGGCAGCCTCACCATGGAATTAGAAGGTTTTGACTAGGTCAAAAAATTGTTAGTAAATAGTTATAAATAGTGAACTATAGCATATAAATAGTGATACTATGGTTCAAAAGATATTTGAGTATCTTGGTGAGGCTGCTATCTTGACGTCAAGCTGGCAGACACCTTAAGAAATACAGTTCGTATCAATGTGATTTATATGCCAAAAAATTGTTAGGAAATAGTGAATCGTATACGCAAAATTTCAATAATATTGCTTCAGTACAAGCCGAGATATTACGATCTCAAAGTGGGCTGCTAACTTGACGTTTCTGGCAATGGCGATTCCAGAGAAACGGGTACAAGTTATAAACAAATAAATATATCAAAAAATTGTTAGTGAAATTGTGATTCTTACTATATAAATAAAAAAAGAATTCTTCATTGCTATTTTCTAAAAATCGAATGTTAACTTCTACATAGTACTCTGAATTTAGGCTGTCGATCAATATTGAACTTTGCTCCACAGTTATAAGGTTTAAACTTGATTGCAATCATGAGGTGAGTACTATCAAGCAAAGACACCTTAAGAAATACAGTTCGTATCAATGTGATTTATATGCCAAAAAATTGTTAGGAAATAGTGAATCGTATACACAAAATTTCAATAATATTGCTTTAGTACAAGCCGAGATATTACGATCTCAAAGTGGGCTGCTAACTTGACGTTTCTGGCAATGGCGATTCCAGAGAAACGGGTACAAGTTATAAACAAATAAATATATCAAAAAATTGTTAGTGAAATTGTGATTCTTACTATATAAATAAAAAAAGAATTCTTCATTGCTATTTTCTAAAAATCGAATGTTAACTTCTACATAGTACTCTGAATATAGGCTGTCGATCAATATTGAACTTTGCTCCACAGTAATAAGGTTTAAACTTGATTGCAATCATGAGGTGAGTACTATCAAGCAAAAAAGTGAAATTTATATTTTTTGACTGTGTCAATAGTCATATCCTCGGTTGAAGGCTATTGATTTGGTATAAGTAAACAAATATTTTTCTACTTACTTTTTCAATTGATTTTTTATTAAACTCATCAAAAAAATTGATTGTGTAATACTACTCTAATAATAATTAATACTACTACTCTAATCATCGGTAATAGCACAGCCTAGAGAGTATTCTTCTTACAGTCGGACATCGCCCTTTGTGTTGGCGCAAAAGCCGCCGTTCTTCTAGACAGTTGACGCAACGACTAAAAGTGTAAGGGTTGGCACGATGTAATTTGCCTTTTCGAATTTTAAAAATATATAGGAAAAATAAGATAGACACTTCAAAATTCTTGTTTTATTCTTTGAATTATTTATTGTAATTTTTTCTAGAAGGTAAAAATATTTTTTTCAAATTTGTCTCTTTTCCTTCTTTTAATGCTCTTAAAATAAGGAAAAGAAAAAGTTTTTCTTAGTATTTTCTCTTTTTTTTCTTCTTCTTTCATCATAAGTGCGAGGAATTATAGGAATTTATTTATATGTATGATAATCATAATTTAATTGTAAATCATTACTAATTTAGGGCTAAATAAGTATAAAATAAATCTTAAATTAGTACTCAATTAGGAAGTAATAATGAAAAAATAAGTTCCAAGATGGCGGCTGACAACTTTTTTGTTTATGGGCCGATTTCGATGAAACTCGGTTTTTGGTACCATTTTGACACAAAAATAACAACGCAATGTTGAAAATATTAAAAAATTCAAGATGGCGGCCAACTTTTTTGTTTGCCGGCCGATTTCGATGAAACTCGGTTTTTCGTAGTATTTTGGCAAAAAAACAGCAACGCAATGTTAAAAGTGTAAAAAATGCAAGATGGCGGCCAACTTTTTTGTTTGCGGACCGATTTCGATGAAACTCGGTTTTTGGTAGTATTTTGACAAGAAAACAGCAACGCAATGTTAAAAATGTAAAAAATTCTAGATGGCGGCCAACTTTTTTGTTTGCGGACCGATTTCGATGAAACTCGGTTTTTGGTAGTATTTTGACAAGAAAACAGCAACGCAATGTTGAAATGTAAAAAAATTCAAGATGGCGGCCAACTTTTTTGTTTGCGGGCCGATTTCGATGAAACTCGGTTTTTGGTAGTATTTTGGCAAGAAAACAGCAATGCAATGTTAAAAATGTAAAAAATTCAAGATGGCGGCCAACTTTTTTGTTTGCGGACCGATTTCGATAAAACTCGGTTTTTGGTAGTATTTTGGCAAGAAAACAGCAACGCAATGTTAAAAAAAATAAAAATTCAAGATGGTGGCCAATTTTTTTGTTTGCGGGCCGATTTCGGCTATGGCTAGATGTTACCATATTTCTAGACGCCATCACCGACTCCATTACCTCCTTTGATAGGTGCGATAGCCTTGTCCTGTTGGGAGACTTCAATGTTGACCTACTTGCGGTTGGGGGTGGTGGGCCACGGTTGCTGACACAGTTCTTTGAGACAATGAACCTTACCCAGGTAGTCACTGATTCAACCCATTTTACTGATCACAGTCAAAGTCTAATTGACTTGATCTGTACAGACATACGCACATTAAAGGTAACAGTGGGACACTGCCCTGATGTGAGAGGTCATGCTATAGCCACAGCCAAGTTAAAAATAAAGAAAGACAAGATATGTCCCCGTTAGGTAGAATATAGGCCAATAAAAGATATTATTCAAAACTTATGGGAGTTTGATCTTAGCAAAATAGACTGGAGTCATTTCCATAAAGCGAAAAATGTCAACATATTAGTAGAGAATTTCCAATTGTGTCTAACACATTTATTCAATCTGCATGCTCCATCTGTAAGGAAAGGTAAGTTTAAGCACCCTCCTCACCCTTGGATCACTGACACCGTCAAATCCATGATGCATATTAGGGACGAGTACCGGCAGGCTCTAAAAACTAACAAATCTAAATCACAGAAAGACTGTGAGAAGTCTAAATCACAAAAAGATTGCTATCTTCAAATGAAGAACAACGTGATTGTAGCCATAGAACAAGAGAAGAAGTGTTTTTTGATAGGCATATTAACTCTAATATTAAGAATTCCAAAAAACTTTGGCAAAACTTGAAAAGCACTGTGTTACCAGATGGAAAAAAGTCTGAACTTCCTCCATGCTTCGATAATCCTGACACCATCAACTCTCATTTTCTCTGTGCACCCGGTCAAAATGATGTGTCAATATCACAGCTTACATATTTTGAGTACCTTAGATATGGCACAGCAACGCTTTCACTGCAGCCTGTAAATGAGGACAAGATACTCAAAATCATCAAAGGTCTCAAATCTAACGCTCAGGGCTGCGATGGGTTAACACGGGACATGGTTCTTTTGTCTCTTCCTTACACCCTACCTGCAATTACTATTATAATCAACAGATCTATGGCAGAAAGTACATTCCCTAATGCCTGGAAGACAGCAGTGGTAAAACCCTTACCCAAAGTGAGCTCCCCAACGTCTCTGCAAGACCTCTGTCTCATAAGCATCCTTCCATGCTTGTCAAAGATACTGGAACGGGTGGTCTGTGAACAACTCACAGAGTTTCTCGAAGAAAATGAGATATTTCCTTGCTTCAGATCTGGCTTCCGTAAAGGACACAGTACTGCTTCTGCTATGGCTGATGTGGTTGACAACCTACTCTCGGCTCAGGACCAGGGAGAGGTCAGCATTCTGGTTCTCCTGGACTTCTCACGCGCTTTCTAAACAATAAATACCGTACTACTTTTATCCAAGCTCTCATATTATGGGGTGGACACGGCTACAGTTAAATGGTTTGAAAATTATTCGGCAGAAAGGCAACAGTATGTGCAACTTGTGGACAGGAATGGTACCAAATCAAACTCCTCATTTCTCCCTGTAACGCGAGGAGTTCCACAGGGTTCTATACTTGGCCCAATTTTGTATATCTTGTACAGCGCTGATCTCATCCACAGTATTAAACACTGCAAATATCACCTATATGCAGACGAATTACAGCTGTATTTTTCCTTTAAACCAGAAAATATTGAGAATGCTATCACAATGATCAACAGTGACTTATCTAGAATAGCTGATTGGTGCAAATCCAACTATCTGGTCCTTAACCCAAGGAAATCAAAATTAATGTTAATAGGTACCAACAAAAAGGTTAAAAAATTTGATAATATTTGCCTCAATATAAAACTGGACAACGAAGTCATTACTCGTGTGAATAAATGCAGAAATCTGGGTTTAACTTGTTAAAGGAGATCGCAAAGCAAGCGAGTGCAACCTACTTGGAAACCTACATGGGTTTTTGTATTTGATATTTTAGATGTCAAATGTCACTCTCTCTATATGAAAAATCTGTACCTACACGAATAGTTTTTCTCAGTTGTAAATAAAAGTCTGTTTTATATTTCAATAAGCGTTTATTTCATTGCTAAATAGCTTCCACATCGTCTGCGCACTGCTATATCACAACAGGTTATGGTTTTGCTGCAATTTAGCTGAAAGATGGAATCGACTTTCAAGTACAACATTGCACCTCTCGAAGGTAAAAGTAACTGGGATACATAGAAGTATAAAGTGGTTATTGTGCTCAAGGGCATACCTCGCGCTCTCGATATAATCGAAGGCAGACTTACCGAGGATAAAGAAAGCGAAGCCATTGCGAACGGAACATCCGCCGCCGATACCGTGTCGGAATTCACGAAAGCCGACTCGAGTGCTCTTTTCATTATCACCAACAATATGACTGAAGAAATGTTACGAAAAGTGATGATATTTACGTCCACTAGAGAAATATGGTTAGAACTTCATCGAATGTTTGACGGAACAAACGAAGACAAAACCTTCCAATTATGTATGAGTTTCTTTGGACTGAGAAAGGATCCAGCTGACGACGCAGCAACTCATATGTCAAAGTTGAAGAACGTTTGGACCTCATTGAACAAAGAGCTCGGCGAAGATAAGAAGCTTCCGGATCTTCTTCTCATATGCAAAACGCTCAATACACTGGGAGAAGAATACGTTCAATTCAAGAGTGGATGGTTAATGTGTCCAACGTCCGAACGAACCATTGATAACCTAACCGACCGTCTGTGCGTGTTCGAAAGGAACTTGATGGTGTCTAACGTGCCACCAGAACAAGAGGCCTTAGCAACAAAGACCACACAGAAAGGGACAAAGAAAAAGAATAAGGATGCAAAGATAAAATGCAACTACTGCTCCGTCAAAGGTCACCGCGTGAAGGATTGCAAAAGATGGCTTCAAGATGGCAAACCTCCAAAAGCAGTAACCCGCCTCGTTCTGTTTCGTCTCAAAAGGAATCTCAAGTAGTGGAATCGATGTACTTACAAGCGGAAGTACTGACAACTGACCATGAAGTATCGACGACTTCATCGAATACAGTCAACTGGTACGTTGATAACGGCGCAACATGCCATGTCAGCAATCGCGGAGATCTATTTCAAACATTCCAAGCTTTTGACCAGATGCACACCGTCTCTACGGCTAATGGCAATGCAATGCAAGCTAAAGGCAAAGGGAATATCAACATCGAATCAGAAGTACGTGGAAAAGTTTACGAGATCACCCTGAAGGACGTTTGGTACGTGCCACAGATCACAAAGAACCTGTTCTCTGTTCTAGCTGCTCATGACTGCAACTCAATAAGCAAGTTTGAGTCCACACCAACGAGCTGCACTATGTCAACACGCGGCGAAGTTAAACTAACGGGTGTACGCAGCATAAGCGGAGGCTTCGACAAACTAAATGTTAAGAGTATCATTCCTAACAGAAACTTAGAAGTGAATCTTACATTAACAAAAACGCAGCTTTACCATGAGCGACTCGTACATCAGAACAAACGTCAAGTACGTCACTTTGTAAAACGGGAGTTAGGAGTAGACCTTCTTCAAGATGAAAGCATCTGCGAAAGTTGCATATTCGGCAAGTCGCACCGATTGAAGTTTGGTACCCGACCTAGAGCTTCAAGACCCGGTGAACTTGTACACAGCGACGTATGCGGACCGTTCCCTAACTCATTTACAAATCTACGCTATTTTGTATTGTTTAAGGATGATTTCACCGGCTATCGCTACGTTTACTTCCTGAGAGCCAAGTCAGAAGTAAAACAGAAGATACAAGAATTCATTACCGAAGCAAGAAATACTGGTCATTCGATCGAGACTCTCCTGAGTGACAATGGCGGCGAGTTTGACAATAAGGATGTGCGTGAGATCCTCGCCACGCATAGAATTAGACAGAGGCTGACTATGCCATATACTCCCGAGCAAAACGGATGCAGCTAGAGAGATAATAGAACCTTGGTCGAGGCTGCAAGGACTATTATGCACAGCGGAGGGTTCCAAGAGAAGCTTTGGGCCGAAATAATTAAAACGGTTGCATACGTTCTTAACAGAACAGGTCCCTCCCGTATGGAGAACAAATCACCTTACGAACTATGGCATGGACTTAAACCGAAAGTTGCTCACCTACGCATCTTGGGCTGCAGAGCCTACGTCCATGTCCCCAAACAGAAAAGGAAGAAACTCTCCATGAAAGCCCTCAAAGGAAGATTAATCGGATACGACAACGATGATGGCTATCGTATCTGGTGCGACGACAACACAATGATTCGGTCGCGAGACGTAATCTTTGACGAGAAACCGCTTGACAGAACTCTTTGCGAAGACGTTGTACCCACGACAACGAGGAAAGACACGCCTTTCAATGAAATCGATTTGAAAGTGACTTTCAATCAGGAACGCAATGAAGAAAGTCAAGATCCAACACCAAGCCATCATATTGAAAACTCGATATATGATCAAGAAGATCAAGGACGTGTGCCGCAGATAATAGAAGACAGATCTATTGAATTTGATGAGGAAAATCCCGATCATGGTGAAATGTCCAGACCACCGAGCACAACTGTGGACAAAGCCGATGCCAGTTTAGGAAATTCATCTGACTCAGAAGATGAAGAAACAGAACCTAGATACAACTTGCGAGACAGGAGCACCATTCATCCTCCAGAAAAATTCAGAGACTGCTGTGCACTTATCGATAAAGAAGCTGAACCCACTACGTTTAAAGAAGCTATGAAGAGCCCAAATAAAGATGAGTGGATCAAAGCTATGCTGAAAGAGATAGATTCTTTGAAAGAGAACAACACATGGGTCCATCAAGAACCTCAAGATCGAAAAGCCATACCGTCCAAATGGGTTTATAAGATAAAGAGAAACCCGGATGGCTCTATCGATAGATACAAAGCGCGTCTGCCGACTACGAGGAAACGTACAGTCCTGTAGCCAGATTTGCAACCATACGATCACTATTAAGTGTTGCTGCAAGTGAAACGATGTACCTAACACAGTTCGACGTGACGACTGCCTTTCTCTATGGTGAGCTCGAAGAAGAGCTTTACATGCAACAACCTGAAGGTTTTCACGACGGCTCTACCCGCGTATGTCATCTGAACAGAAGTTTGTACGGATTGAAGCAAGCGCCCCGCTGCTGGTATCATCGTTTCCATAAAGTACTGTCTGAACTAGAATTCACACAGAGTACTGCAGATCCGTGTCTATACACAAAGAAAGTAGGGGGGAAATGTATCTTACTTACTTTATATGTCGACGACGGATTAGTGGCTGCTTCAGACAAACAGCTTGCCGATGACTTCCTAGAGAACCTGAAAACTAAACTTAAAATAACGACAAAGCCCGCGACCTACTACTTAGGAATGGAGATCAGTCAGTGTAAAGACGGCACGATTGTAATCCACCAAGAAGCATATACAAAGAAGGTACTTGAACGCTTTAACATGGCTAACAGTAATCCTGTCTCAACGCCGATTGACGCCGCAGAATCGTCTGTAACACAATTAGACGCGGAGAAAGGAAACACCGATGAGATTAATTTCCCTTATCGAGAAGCTGTTGGTGCACTAGCATACCTCATGGTTGCAACTCGTCCTGATATCGCTTATGCCGTTGGCGTAGTATCACGGAACTTGGAAAAGCCAAACAGAAGTGACTGGAACAGAGTTAAACGTATACTCCGTTACCTAAAGGGAACTACGTCTCTTGGGATCCAGTTTAAGCCGAAGACCCTGGCAAAGCCAGAATTGGAAGGATATAGCGACGCCGATTATGGTGGCGATGCTACTACCGGAAGATCCACCACTGGAATAGTATGCCTATATGCCGGAGGTCCAGTATCATGAACAAGCAGAAGGCAAACCTCAGTAGCACTGTCCACTACTGAAGCGGAATTAGTGGCCGCCAGTGAAGGAGCCAGAGAACTAGTTTGGCTGACGAGAGTCTTTGAAGATCTGACAAAGGAAAAGAGTGTGCCGACTCTTCATGTTGACAACGAAGCAGCGGTACGATTGGCACACAACCCGGAATTCCACAAGCGGACGAAGCATATTCGCGTCCGACACTTCTATGTCCGAGAACTTGTGACTGAAGGAGCGATCTGTGTTAAAAGAATTGGAACAAGAGATCAGATCGCAGACGTCATGACCAAAGGACTGCCGAAGCCCGCCTTTGTGAAGGTCAGGTCTGCACTTGCATTGTTTTAGAGGGTGTGTTAAAGGAGATTGCAAAGCAAGCGAGTGCAACCTACTTGGAAACCTACATGGGTTTTTGTATTTGATATTTTAGATGTCAAATGTCACTCTCTCTATATGAAATTGTACACACGAATAGTTTTTCTCAGTTGTTAATAAAAGTCTGTTTTATATTTCAATAAGCGTTTATTTCATTGCTAAATAGCTTCCACATCGTCTGCGCACTGCTATATCACAACATAACTCTGGATAACCGCCTTAATTTTGAAAGCCATGTTACTGAGTGTGTCCGAAACTGTTTTTATCGCCTAAAACTCCTTAATAAATTACATCCTTATCTACACGAGCAACTCAGAGTAGCACTTTGCGAATCTCTTATATTATCTAAACTAAATTACTGTGATACTGTATATGGTTCATGCCTACTGGCTAGAACTGCTAAACTTATACAGCGGGTGCAGAACGCCTGTGCGCGTTTCTGCTTCCATATACCGCCGCGATCACATGTGACTCCGTTCCTAAATAGTTCTAACATATTGAAAATGGAGGCCCGTAGAAGGTTACATCTCGCAACTTTAATGTTTGGTATCATTAAATCGGGCAAACCAATTTACCTTTATAACAAGCTCACATGGTTTCAACACACTAAGAGTAACCAGCTTAGAGCCTGTAGAAGTATCTTAGAGACGCCAATACATCGTACGAGGATGTTTCGTGGATCCTTCAGGTTCGCAGCTACACGCTGTTGGAACGATCTCCCGCCGCCGTTGCGTGACCTTAAAACAATCGTCACTTTTAAAAAACGCCTTAAAAAGTACTTATTTGAGCTCCAGTCAACATCGATTGCTTCATAATTATTTATATCCACTTACAATCCGGTATTTCAAGTCGCGCGTGCGGCGTCGGGGACGTTGCGAAGCGTCATCACGATATGTTGCACTGTTTGCAAGGAATATCCTCAGCTCTTTGGCTTGGCGGATCATCATATTTAGACGTAAGTAAGTACTTGTAAATCTATTTATATGTATTCTGTATTTTGATTTGTTTTTATTTTGTTTCGTGCCTGTATTAAATGTATTGCAAAAATATGTACCTGCGACGAACGTTATCTCGTACAGGCCCTGTCAGAATACCAGCGCTGTTGTGGTGTGAGCAATGTTCTCATCACAACAGCATTAAGCTGAGGCAGGGTCCTGGTTGGCTCGTCTCACACCCTATTTTTATTGTTTAAATTAGTTTAAGTACCTACTTAGTTTATATATTTTTTTTCTATTTCTCCTGTTTGTGTTTTTTTTTGTGTGTGTGATATTGGCCAATAAACTTCATTCTTCATTCATTTCGATGAAACTCAGTTTTTGGTAGTATTTTGACAAGAAAACAGCAACTCAATGTAAAAAATGTAAAAAATTCAAGATGGCGGCTAACTTTTTTGTTTGCGGGCCGATTTCGATGAAACTCGGTTTATGGTAGTATTTTGACAAGAAAACAGCAACTCAATGTTAAAAATGTAATCTTGTTTTTTACATTTATAACATTGCGTTGCTGTTTTCTTGCCAAAATACTAACAAAAACCGAGTTTCATCGAAATCGGCCCGCTAACAAAAAAGTTGGCCGCCATCTTGAATTTTTTACATTTTTAGCATCGCGTTGCTGTTTTCTTGCCAAAATACTACGAAAAACCGAGTTTCATCGTAATCGGCCCGCAAACAAAAAAGTTGGACGCCATCTTGGATTTTTTATATTTTTATTATTGCGTTGCTGTTTTCTTCTCAAAATAGTACAAAAAACCGAGTTTCATCGAAATCGGCCCAAAAACAAAAATAGTTTTTCGCCATCTTGGTTTTTTTATATTTTTATTTTTGCGTTGCTGTTTTCTTGTCAGAATTGTACCTAAAACTGAGTTTCACCGAAATCGGCCCGCAAACAAAAAATTTGGCCGCCATCTTGTTTTTTTACATTTATAACATTGCGTTGCTGTTTTCTTGCCAAAATACTACCAAAAACCGAGTTTCATCGAAATCGGCCCGCTAACAAAAAAGTTGGCCGCCATCTTGAATTTTTATTTTTTTAAGATTGCGTTGCTGTTTTCTTGCCAAAATACTGCCAAAAACTGAGTTTCATCGAAATCAGTCCGCAAACAAAAAAGTTGGCCGCCATCTTGAATTTTTTGCATTTTTAACATTGAGTTGCTGTTTTCTTGTCAAAATACTACCAAAAACCGAGTTTCATCGAAATCGGCCCGCAAACAAAAAAGTTGGCCGCCATCTTGAATTTTTTGCATTTTTAACATTGAGTTGCTGTTTTCTTGTCAAAATACTACCAAAAACCGAGTTTCATCGAAATCGGCCCGCAAACAAAAAAGTTGGCCGCTATCTTGTTTTTTTTTTTTTTAACATTGCGTTGCTGTTTTCATGCCAAATTACTACCAAAAACCGAGTTTCATCGAAATCGGCCCAATAATCAAACAAAAATACACAAATATCAACAAATACATCAATGTGCGGCCGCCATTTTGAATTACAAATCTAATATCAAAATCGTGCCAAAAACACTTTTTCATGACACCAACATCAAAAAATTACAAACACTTCTTTCAATATAATATAATATAACCCAATCAGAAGCGTAAGCTCTGACGGGATAGGGCCCGAGATGCATACATTGCCAAAGTATGGGCTCTCGGGCCCTCCCACCCCCCTTCTATACCGCACCACCCCGCACGATTGCTCTGTCTAGAAGACGCCACCGATGGCCGACTGTATGAAGACTTTTAAATTTGAGATTTTTGCATTTACAATGCTATTTTTAAACAATACTAAATAATATACTAGAAAAAATACGACTCGCACCAGATCAATACTCAGACGGGACTCCCGTCTGAGTATTGATCTGGTGCGAGTCGTATTTTTTCTAGTATATTATTTAGTATTGTATGAAGACTATCTCTCGGCTGTGGTAATACTACTCTCAGTTCATTTATTTAGTTATTTATTCGGGAAAAACTAGAAATATTTTCTACTTATATCATCTACTTCCTACCTACTTACCTACCTACTGATTACTAATTTCATTATAAATCTCACCAAATAGGTACCTAACGTTAAAGTTTCAGTTACTAAAAAAAATACAAAATATTCATTTTCAAAAAATTACATGTTAGGGTATTTTCATTAGACTCCTCCCTTTAAGTTATAGTTTTAACGTTAGGTACCTAATTGGTAGTAAAATATTAGTAGTTTTTCCTAAACTAAATAAATGAACTGATAGTAGAATATTAAACGACCAAATTTTTTTTGACGAGATTTAATCAAAAACTTTTTGATTGTGTCAATACTCTAAAAAATAAAAAAGTGGGTAGAAAAATATTTGTTTACTTATACCAAATCAATAGCCTTGAACCGAGGATATGACTATTGACACAGTCAAAAAATATAAATTTCACTTTTTTGCTTGATAGTACTCACCTCATGATTGCAATCAAGTTTAAACCTTATTACTGTGGAGCAAAGTTCAATATTGATCGACAGCCTATATTCAGAGTACTATGTAGAAGTTAACATTCGATTTTTAGAAAATAGCAATGAAGAATTCTTTTTTTATTTATATAGTAAGAATCACAATTTCACTAACAATTTTTTGATATATTTATTTGTTTATAACTTGTACCCGTTTCTCTGGAATCGCCATTGCCAGAAACGTCAAGTTAGCAGCCCACTTTGAGATCGTAATATCTCGGCTTGTACTGAAGCAATATTATTGAAATTTTGCGTATACGATTCACTATTTCCTAACAATTTTTTGGCATATAAATCACATTGATACGAACTGTATTTCTTAAGGTGTCTGCCAGCTTGACGTCAAGATAGCAGCCTCACCAAGATACTCAAATATCTTTTGAACCATAGTATCACTATTTATATGCTATAGTTCACTATTTATAACTATTTACTAACAATTTTTTGACCTAGTCAAAACCTTCTAATTCCATGGTGAGGCTGCCAACTATACGCTAATGATAATTTAGTTAAATTCTCAGTCTTAGCGATATGTAAAATTTTCATTATAACAAAAAGCTTCATTTAGGTATTCATCTCTGTACCTAACTAAAGCGCATTTGTTAATGACTAACAGTTGATTGATTTTTGCTATTACTATAATTTTATTCAAATCCTCATCTTATTCAATCATCTCTTTGACTCTTTTACTTTGCAACTTGCAACGGCAACCGAGTTGGTTCGGTTCAATAGTTATCAAATACAAACAAAACGAGTTGAAGCCCGGGTCCGTACTCCGTATAGATTTCAACTCGGTTAACTCGAGTTGAAAAAAAATTGCGACTCGTCGGCGCTCGGCGGCCCATATCGCTGAACCGAGTTGACCCGAGTTGAAGCCCGGGTCAGCAATAATTTCAACTCGGGTGACCCGACTTGAAAAAATAGCGACTCGGCCCATCGCTACAAAGAGTTGAGAGAGTACTTTTTTTTTTAATGGCACAGACCAGCACGCGTAGCATGAGCAAACGAGACTCTTGTCTACGAAGACTTGTCGTCTCGACCTTCTCGATTGCTGAGCACAGTTTGACAGACAGGTGGGACTCGTTCTCAGAATTTCGAAACCTTTTAATGTCTTTTAATAAAAAAAGTGAATTTTAAAGGTAATCTTTTTATTTCAACACCAATAAACGTCAAAATTATCTAATTTGATCCGAAATAATTTAGTTTAAACATGATTCTCATTTTTTTTATAAGTTCTAAGATAAAGAGGCAGTCAAGAAAGCGTTCCTTTCCGTAGACAAGCTCTCTCGAGTTCGAGAAGAATAATATTGCCAATAGAAAATAATTACTTTATTTCTCATAAAGCACCGTTCCTTTCTATAGATTTCACAACGCTAAACTCTTAAAACTAATTAAATATAGCTGTATGGATATAAATTCGTTTGCCTTTCTTTTATTGAGAGTATTTTGAAAAGATAACACAGACCACTAACGAAATTGTTAATTTAGTAATCTGTGTAAAATGACGAGAAAATTACGAAATATTAAAATCAACGTATGAAAATAATTTTAATTTAAGTTTTTAAGGAATAAAATATAAGCACGGATAATTTAGATTTATTTTTATTGCGAAATTTAGATTCATATAAAATAAAATACGTAGAAAACTATTTCGAATCTTCTTATTAGTCTGTGATTCTCTCTCGACCTTCTCGACTACTCAAAGGGTGGTAGACAAGTTTCTCTGATTCAACTGTCAAATTAATGTCAGTTGAAGAGAAAAGCTCGTGTTTGTCGACTTTTGACATTAGGCCACGACAAAGAACAATACGAGTCTACTAGTTGTAAATGCGAGCATGAGTATCTCGATCTCAACCCGACAAAAGTGACATTTCGGTGTAGACAAGCCATTGTTCTCTGAGTCGAATCTTATCTCGATGTTGGTCATGCTACGCGTGCAGGGTTCTTCTTTCTTCTTCTTATTTTTGTTATGGCAATCTACTTTCCTCTTGGAAGTAATTTTTGCCAGTGTCATGTTTTGAATAGTTCAGTATTTCTAGATTTTCTAGTAGATTGTTTCAGTTTACATTAAAATGCGGGTGCATCACATTCCAATGCTGCTTGGAGCATTTGGCAGCAAGTATATCAAGACAGTTTACTCAGTAAGTTTTGCCGAGGTAGCGACCACTACAATAAAACTCTCAGCTTCACACAACCAAGATCGCGCCTATTTTGATTATCCCACATGTTGTTCAGTTGCGTAGACACTTGTACCACAAAACTGCACCAATTTTAAGACACAATATCCACTATGAATCAATTCGCGAATAATTAAAATAGTCACCATACCGAACCCGACAAAATGGCGCCAAAAACTCCAGACCAGGGTTGCCAGATATCTACGATAATGAACTCTCTCTCTACACGATCAAAAAACTGCTTGTCATCATTTAGCGATCGTTCGCACGAGCGCAAGCGTTTTTTCGACCTTTTATCCCATGATTTTTCTGATGTTTCGAATCGCGGGCGGCGGCGCGGTTACTTGCCCAAAAAATAGACTAGATTCTATACAACTTACGCGAAAATTTTTTGACCAACAACTAAATTTTAACTAAATTAAATACTTAACAACTTGCCCCGTGTAAACGGCTCTTTAAAGTGTAGAGAGTTGAGAAGACGGTTATGGTCTGTAGCTGACAGACAACACAACAACAGCTGATTGTCAAGCAAGTCAGATTTGACAACTACATGTAGGTTATTTGAGTTGGTAAAATAAGTGCATTTTCAATTTATAATAATCTATTTACAATTTCTTTTTGAGACAAAAGCGAATAAGTTTAATTTAAAATAAATCAATTTCATCATAAGTATATCTAAGTGGATAACACAATGGATATACCTACAGCAGAAGGCAATCTTTTGGAACAGCCAAAAGAAGTGGATACGCCGACTCGTAATCCTTTAATTAAGATGCGTACATATGTATTGGCATTGCGACCGTGGTCCCTGAGCGCCAGCTTGCTGCCGACGCTGCTGGGCGCCGCCCTGGCCTACCGCCTGCCAGGAGATAGTGGATTCAGCTGGCTCACTCTACTGTTGACGCTTTGCACTGTGGTGCCCGTACATGGAGCTGGAAATGTTGTTAATACGTATTTTGACTTTGTAAAAGGAATAGACAATCGAAAATCTGATGACAGAACGTTAGTGGACCATATTTTAAGTATAGATGAAGTGGTATCATTGGGTGCTATCCTGTATTTAGCTGGTTGTGTTTGTTTTGTCCCCCTTGTTATATTGTCTCCTGCTCGAATGGAGCACCTAGCTTTGGTGTATTTTGGAGGATTATCCTCTTCATTTCTTTACACGGGAGGTATTGGACTGAAATACATAGCTCTTGGTGATATTTTAGTTTTAGTCATATTTGGTCCTGTGTCAGTAGTTTTTGCATTTTTAGCTCAGACAGGGAGAGTAGACTGGCCTATAATTTATTATGCTGTACCACTTGCTTTAAATACTGAAGCTATTCTACATAGTAATAATACTAGGGACTTGGAAACTGATAGTAAGGCAGAAATCGTTACTTTAGCGATACTCATTGGAAGAACATTTTCATATTTACTTTATGCATTTTTACTTTTTACACCTTATATTGTATTTGTAGTGGCATCAGTTCGTTGTTCTTTATGGTTCTTGTTGCCAATGCTAACTTTGCCTAGAGCATTTGAAATAGAGCGAAGGTTCAGAAGTTCAGAAACAATGAGGTATGTGCCGAGGCAAACAGCCAGGTTAAATTTTTATTTCGGAATGTTGTATGTTATATCATGTCTCTTCGGAAGCAAACTACCATTTCTTCTACGATAGAATTTAAAATTAAACTTACTATACATTACAATAAAAAAATATTTGATCGATGGGGCCATGAAATTTCATATTCATTGATAGAATGACTAAATGGTTAAGTTTGATGGCTGAACTAGTATTATTTTATTTGAAAGTTATTTTTTCAAGATTAATGTTTTCTATTATGTGAACAAATCAATATTAACATATCATAGTTGATTTATTATGTAAGTCACCATCTTTTTTAATGTATATTTGAACTGTTTTAACCTCCAAGTTACTTGAGATGGAAGCAACTGATACTAGCTATTTTTATACAAATGTAGGCATTGTCAACACATAGGCTGTGCACAAATTATGTTCAGTTCAGACAGATATTATAATATGAATGCCACATTATTCAATTTGTATAACGCTTGACAGTCTTGAGATGTTGAAGAAAATCTACCTCCAATTTTAAGTATATTTTTTTTCTAATTATTGCTTGCATTTATATTAACATAAATATTATACAGAGATGTATTACAAAACTGTTATTAAATAGTCCAATCAATGAGCATATTTGTTGTATGGAGACTTCCGAATAATTCTCCCGTCAGTGAAATTTGGCATGTGATGAAGTTAGGTAATACAGATTACAGGTGAACAATAATCCAATAATATTTGTTACGAGAAGTTAGGTTTTTTTACCTAAACATGAAAATCGCTTATATCTCTCTGTGAATATTTCCTCGGGCTAAAATACTTTCTGTATACGTACTTATGTACTAGTTAGAATAAGTATGTAAAGGAATCCAATCTTTTTTCGATTTCAGAGATACCCCAAATTTAACTTCTAACATTTTTCAATATATCTTCTATTGAAAAAAATATTTGCTGATTATTATTTTTAATATGTTTTTATATCCTAAAATATATAGCTTTGTTCAGTAAGTTAATAAATTTTCTTCTCTAATCATTTTGTTTAATTTTTGGTCTTAAGAGGTAATGTGAAAAAATACTCCATCGGTCCATTATTATACGTTTGTGTATAAATATGATTAAAGAAGAAAATTTATTGGCTTACTGAACAAATCTATATATTAAGGGTATAAAAACATATTATAAAATAATAATCAGCAGATACATTTTTAAACATAAGATATATTGAAAAATATTAAAATTTAAATTTTGGGTATCTCTGAAATCGAAAAAATATTGGATTCCTTTACATAATTATTCTAACTGATACATAAGTACGTATACAGAAAGTATTTTAGCCCGAGGAAATATTCACAGAGAGATATAAGCGATTTTCATGTTTGGGTAAAAATACCTAACTTCTCGTAACAATATTTATTGGATTATTGTTCACCTGTAATCTGTATTACCTAACTTCATCGCATGCCAAATTCCACTGACGGGAGAATTATTCGGGTTGCATAAGCCCCGTTGATTGGACTAAAAATTTGGTACATTTATTTATTTATTGCATTACAATGCAAGTTCACAAATGTTTTATTGTATCGGACTTTAAATGTATTTAAGAGATAAGAATCTCACTTCGAGTGTAATGGACAATAATTTATTTTAGGTAAATACAGTTTTTTTATAAATAACGAATTTTATTCATGTATTAGTTCAGTGAGACCATAGTTTGATAGTAGATTTTATATTTACTAAAACTGTCTGAATGAAACTGTATATCAGAATCCAAATAATGATTTAATATTTATGTGATTATTATTATAATGTCCCAAAATTCTATGGATGGCTAACTAGTGATAAAACATCATTCTTCCCTCACACATGGTCGGAGATACAATTTAAATGTTTTGATACTCTATTGAACTTAATCTGTGCATATTATAGTGTTAATTACTTTGCACACAGCAATATTAATTTTTTGCATCTAGCGCGGTCCCACCTCCCACCCCACGCCGTGGTTTATTTCCAATCCCCCCTCACCCTCGCCACCACGGCAGTTCATCTTGTCTTGAATAATACAATTCTTATCTTTGATTAGCCACTCCAACGCCAGGCGCGGTCCCAGGGGGGAGGTGTCACAGGGGACATGACCCCCCCCCCCCCCAAAATCGTACATGTCTCAGAAAAAGCTTCCAAATTTACAAAAAAGCAATTGTATTATTATTAGTGACCCCCCCAAAATTTCAAGGCTGCGACCGCGCCTGTCCAACGGCCGTAGTGCGACTGGGATATTTTTAGAAAGATTCCCAGTTGCCGGAACCAGCACTATATGCATGAGGAAATAAGTAGGGGGGAGGAGATTGCAATGTAGGGGGCTTCTTTTTTGCCGCGTTTAGTGCAAAACTACCTGAATTATCATCATGTTCAGCAACAGTTACGTTAAGTAATTATTGTCTCAACTAACGGTTTTCTGTAAAGGTAAAGTGACTCGGTAGCTCAGCGGTCAGAGCATTGGACCGGATAACCAAGGTCGCGGGTTCGATTCCGGTCCGAGAATTCATCTGGTGAGAGTCGTATTTTTTCTAGTATATTATTTAGTATTGTATAACTTTAGATAGATAGATAGATAGATGAACACTTTATTGCACACACATATTATAAAAGAACAATTTACAAACTAAAACTTAAATCTATGGTGGGCAAAGGCGGCCTTATCGCTGGAAGAGATTTCTTCCAGGCAACCTTTGATTTAGGATAGGTAGCTGAGAAGAGATTTGAAGGGCAGTGCTACATATAAAAAATGAAAATGCGATACCTAAATAATCTAAGTTATCAAATTAATAAACTTACATACTATTATACTATTAAAAAAAAAACTACATAAACCTAAATAGATAAATATATAAATATGTGTTGCAAACTAGGATTTTGCTAAAAGGTAAGCGCGCAATTTAGTCTTGAATACAGCAAGAGATTGTGAGTGTCGAAGCTCAGATGGGAGGTTATTCCATAGGCTAGTCGCCGTAACCGTAAACGACTCCCTGTAATAACCAGAGCCGGGCAGAGGATTTCTAAGGAGATTGTCGGTTTTGCTCCGAAGTTCCCGGTTATGATCCACGCCAAGAGGCTGGAAACGCTCTTTAAGATAGGGAGGAGATCTAGGATCATAAAGGATTTTAAAGAGTAGTGTGAGAACATGCTCCTCCCGACGCAACCTGATAGGAAGCCACCCAAGTTCCTTTCTGTATGCCGACACATGATCGAACTTTCGCAATCCGAAAATGAATCTTTAATCTTTAATACCCTTGCCATCTACCACCATCTACTTACCTGTCCCTGTCATAAAATCCTAATTTAAATATTAAAAACCACCAGTCTACAAACTTGATATGAATGCGTATACTGTTTCTGCAGATAGTATAAATGTTTTATATGATGGTGTCGTCGTTGTACGCCTAGTTTTAGCTCGTAAGTCGTAAGGTAGGTAGGCTATTCTATGCCCTAGGAAGAATCTGTATAAACTTAACAGTTATAATGAAAAAAACATTCATTTAATTTATTTTTACTTTATTGACATATTTAACATAAGAGACTTCTAGCATACAATCTTCATAATATAAAGATAAATACAAGTCAAATTATACTATACAAGTGAGACCATGTAATTTTAAAGAAATGGACTTAATTAGGAATGGCTTTACTAGAATTCAATATGTTGACAGATTTGGCAGTGATAGGGTAAACAATATCGACAAAGATATACGAGTACAAATATGGTAGATAATAATAAGTATATGTTGTAGAATCTGGGAGATTATGCTATTGATATTATGAATACTATTTTCCTAATCATACTAGGATGGAAATCCATTTCAAATGAGAATTAACATAAAAAGGAACGAATTCACATTATTGAAAATAAACTAACTAAAATTATGTTGGCTAACAAAATCTAAACATAATATCACTATACATACATTATACGTGAACATTTATCAAATTCATAAAATAAATTCATTTCTCTACTCTCTGCATTTTGCACAAAAATAAAATATCTCCAACATTCCATAAGTTTGCTTTTTCAATTTTAAAGAATAGCTTTATAATTTGATGTACACCATTAGTCAAACTAATGCAGGATTATTGCATACAAAAAATGTTTAACAGAAATGACTTGCTTGCGAAACTCGCTTCAGAGATTTGCTATAAAATGCAAGAAGACAGCACATGCTTCATGCTTATTGCTACGTATTGTTACTTATTTGTCATGTTTATTCATTTCATACACATTGGGGTCAACGTTCATGACAAGCACCTCATTGCGGATAAACGTTATTATGTTAGGCCATTTCTTTATTACCTCTTGTGATGTTCGTTCACAGATGATTAGTTAAAATGAGTCTCTATGAAGAATTTGCGACCTTTGGAGGAGAGTAAGAAAAGTAATATGATATTAGAAAAGCTATTGGACACAATTTTCGAATAGGAATGTAGGTAGGTAAGTTTTGTTTCGAATTGTAGACTCATTTCAATGAATTACGCTAGTTTAGCTAGCTTTAGCTAGCTTTTCATATATATTTTAATGAGATTTCGTAACTTTGATCAAAACGCTGCCAAATCGTGCACACTAAAAATCAGAGAACATAAAGGGAAGGTGTAATTACATTTGCATAAATAAGTCAGGCGGATCGACGACGGCCCAAAAGTTTCGCGCCTCCTATGAACTCAACAGAAATGTAAGGTTACGATTTTTTTTCAATCGCACGGGTCTTTCGCACTAAGTAACAAACTTAGAATAATCTCACAATCATGCATTCGGACAATAGTCCGTAAAATGCTGGATAAATCCAGATTTTAGTCTTTATATATGGTTTAATTATATACATCAGACTTTATCGTTGGCCTCCATCGTTTATGAAAAGGATCCTTTCTTTTCACGCTGCCATTGGATGATCTTCTCTTTGAGCTCGGTTGCTGTAATTTCAAACATTAAATCATTTTAAATTTTACTACGATATACAAATAAATATGGTTGTGAGTAGAAATAGGTAATTTTTAATGAATAAAAAACTTGACTTCGTAATAATCAACGCCTAACACGTGCAAGCGAAAAATTATCAGCAAAAGTGGGTAGTGTTTTCATAAACAAACATTTTTATTACGCCAGAATGTGGTAGGTACAGATGGAGTTTTTAATTCTAAAAGATATTGCACAAGACACATTCACCCACTTTTGGGCATGCAAAATACATTTCAACCTATTGCTAATCAAGAATCTCAAAGCTATTATACTAACATTCAAAATTATTCGTTCATTAATTTATATTTAATTACTACAGTTTCTTGTATTGGACCCTAGGGTGCGTCCAAATCTAGCGAACGAGACGTTACGTTAGCAAAAGGTTTATGAACTGCGCTATCTCTGCTAGCGTGTATTTGCTTTCTTCGGAATCGGAAGGCACATTAAGACGGCCCTAATGGTGGGATGGCTCATGAAAGCCGGAAAACTATTACCACTTTTTTGAAAAAAATAAAATCTTTTAATGATAAACTACATCCTGGCAGCGCAGGACCGACGGTCGTGGAGATCCTTGGGGGAGGCCTATACCCAGCAATGGTTGTCGTCGTGCGGCTGATATGATGATGACATAGTGGAATAATTAGGCCTAAATTGTATTTTACGAGAATGCCTATTACGAGGATTGATTATCGAAAACAATAATTTAATTTGCGTCTAGGGTTGTCACTTTGCAGTTTTCGATATAGTCTTAAACAGCGTGTATGTATGAGTTTCGTACCTGGCCGCAGCTGGTCCTCGGCGAGCGGCTGCCGGTTGAAGGGGTCGGTGGCGCTGTTGAGCAGATGCCGCAGGATCACCGATCGGTCCATCACCTGCCAATATTCATCACAATTCATTTATTTGCAAAATATGGTACATATGTTATAAATTCCAGCATATTCTATCTGGTTCGACGTACAACTTTACGGTATCTCTGCATCTTTTTGCGTGTTTTACACCATTTGACACAGGACGTCATCCTTACTTATTATAAATGTGAAAGTCCGTTTGTTTGTTTGTCTATTTGTTTGTTACGCTTTCACGTCTTAAGTACTGAACCGATCATCATGAAATTTTGCATACACGTTCTCAGGGGTACAGAGAAGGACATAGGGTACCTTTCATCCCAGAAAAAAGTATTGTTCCCGAGGGATAGCAAAAAATCTTTCCACGCAGACGAAGTTGCGGGCAGCCGCTAGTATACAATAAACTGTCTCTTTCTTTAAAATACAAACTGCAATTACTGTTAAGAACGCTATCGTCTGTCACCGGCAGTGGCTGGCCGCTGGCCTGACTAAATGCTGTGCGGGTCGTAATTTTTTAGCCCCGTGCTATTTTTTAAGCAATATTTGTTTGCAATTTACAATTTCATAGATTTTAGTTCACTGTCCCCTAGCCACAATGTCCTAACAGGCCCCTAATGTCCTAAATAAAATAGAGGTTTACCTTTCCGGAGGGCAGATAAACAGGGTCGGTCATGAGCGTGTCCATGAGGGGGTCCCGGAACTCCTCGGGGGCGTCCGCGAACTCGTCACTCTTCTGTTGATTGGACACTGCAAACATATTCAGCGTGCTCATAAATAAAAGCTCCATCGATAAATCCTTTCAGTATGTCTGACATAGTAAAGTCATGCCCCTAGCAAGACCACATGACATGAGTAAATAAACGGAACAGATTACAAGCTCTCAAAACTTATACCGATTCTCAAAGGGTTGACACCTGTCGCAAGTTAAAAAAAAAAAACTACCTATTTTTTTTAGGGACAAAAATTAAATATTGCCTTATTTTATTTTTGTCCCTACTACCTATTTTTCCATAATAAAATGTATATTTGAACGAAAACGAATACTTACTACATGATTTTTTGGGTACGAAAAAAAAGAAATATCCTTTTATTTTCCGAATTATTAATACACACGGTGCAGGAGTTGGGCATATTTAATTTATTAAACACTGATGTATATAAAATTCGTTTTATTTTACACACTGAAAAATGGTAGAATTAATAATTAATTTTTAACAAAATCTTTGCCACGAGTTCACGACTTGTTGAATGCACGACTCGTATTTTTTCTGCAAGTCAGTAATTTGACAAATCAAACTGTCATTTGTCACATTAATGTACTCGCGAAGAAAAAAATGAAGGTGGTACAGCACTTAGCGGCCCTGACGGTTATACCGCAACTGAGCCGGTGCCAGGGGCGTGCATTGATTTTCCGGCTAGGTAAGCAGTCAGACACTAAAGATTTTTTTTATAGCGAGAATGTTTTTCTAACTAATCGTATTTACGACCCTAGTTTTAATAATGCTAAAAGTAGTTTGTAATGCTGTTATATGAGCACTGTTTTTATTTTATTTAAAAAAAATGGGAAAGGATAAGAGGTAGGTAAGAATTCTCTAAACAAACGGAATTATCAACACAATTGGACCACTCTTTCTAAAATTAAATTCAGAATATATCATTCAAATTTCAAAACTATTTCTCCATTATTTAATAAGATAATTAGGTAAGTAGTAAACATTTTAAACACAACACAATAAATAAACACAGTTATATTTTTTCTTACTTTTCATAATTTCATATTACTAAACAATAAACAAACATGTAATAGCGAAAGTGAATCGGGAGTCGGGACTTAAATCAAATACTATAGAACAGTAGAGTTTCTATAGTATTTGCTTAAATAGAAACAAAAAACATTGCCAGCCAGCACTTGCATTATTTTTATTTCCGCAAGCGAGCGAAACAGACCTTACTCTAATGTGGCATGGGACCACATGGGACGTATTGCTATCGGCCTGTCGGCTGGTCGGCTATTCTCGGCAAAATCTGTCCAGCCGAGTAACGTTGATTACCTAGCGCTGTTAAATTGCGAAGGTCATGTTTTAGAACGTAATGCGTACAAATAGCGCATTTCTTTCTGTGGTCTTATAACTTTGACGGATTATTTTTCTAAAACTCGTTGTATGAAACGCTCCTAGCTTCGAATATGCATTCCAAAGACTGCCTAACCGGGCATACCGTAGTACTTATTAGCGTAAGGAAAAAGGTTACACAGTGTTCAATAGAAGTTTGGCAATAGAATAACGTACTTGTTTAACCAAATTAGACTGAATTAATTTAATGTAGTGATATATTTAGAGTGCCAATTTAATAGGTTCGTAGGTATAATGATTGAGGTGAGCACTGCCTTACTGCCTATATGGTATGCACGCCCCTGGCCGGTGCAAACCAGTTTTTACCCCGGCGGCGTGTCAGTTAACCCGTCGGTGAGAGGTCACGCACACATCGCCGCATTATGTATGAGTGCACCTACAGCGGACCGTTTGTAGGCAGCTTGTGCTCTGTTCAGTTTACGTTTATTTACTCATGTGGCAAGACCACCGAAACGCAGTATGATATACCAATTTTTAGTTTTTAACAGTCAAAAGACAATGGATTTTGACAGTCCCGAGTGTCGATAAATCGCTATATAACGCGATAGTGTTTCAGTAATCATTCTACAGGGGATGGCGGTTGTTATAATTTCGAATATGTAATGCTATTAGTACTGACAACAATAGCACATCAAGGTTTCAAAAACTGTAAAAACTGAAGTTTATCGCGTAAGATATAAAGTTCAAAGTCAAAATTTTCATACTGGAACTGGTTCAGAAATAAATAAGCAACGAGTAACAGGTGTGACTCGATGCGAATTTTTATTCTCATCTAGTAACACTGGTTCGCAGTGAGACACGTTCGTAAAAAAAATCAATTCAGTGTGACACGTTGAGAATAAAGGGAACTGCGGAGTGACCCATGCCTTATTTGTGAATATCTTACCGGCGATTTGATATGCATTGTCAGCTAGCGCCTTGAAGCGCTCGATCTCGGTGGACGTCTTGATGCAAGACTTGGCGAGCCGCACGGCCGCCTCCTCGAACAACTCCTTGCGGAACGATCTCTGTACACAAACGTAAGTCAACGACTTTAGCATGTAAACAATAGCATTAAAGTTAACGCTATGGTTAATCTTTTAACTAGAGTCGCTTAACAACACACACACGCACACGCACACACACACACACACACACACACACACACACACACACACACACACACACACACACACACACACACACACATACACACACACACCTCTTAGCTAGATTTAAAAACTTTGTAATTTGATTAACTTTGTTTTTTTTTTTTTTCTACTGTTGAAATACATTTTATTTTTGTAATCTACTGTTATCCATAGGGAAGTAGCGGGTCATTCCCAATACAAGTATCGTCAGATTACTTATAGGGAAGTCTCAGCAAATTTTTTGTAACTAAGATTACCGAAATAAATGATTTTTTTTTTAAAGTGTTATACTCGGCTCGCGGCAGACGGTGCAATAAAACGCGGATATGAGATGGCGCACTTCATGCTCGCATCTCTATTGATATCTCTCTCGCGTGCGCATCTCTATTACAATACAAAAGTGATATATGACACCGTTTGCCGCGAGTCTCGAGTTTGTGTGTGTTTAGTATAAATCTAATGCCGAGGTTGGACCCGATCTTTCAGGATGTTAATTAATATTGTTGCTTAAATATTGTGCCTAGTAACAACATTTCATGTGTTTCTCACATAAAACTCTAAACATTGTGCCTATAACAGTAACAGTTTAAGGACAAGACTTACGGAGTATTAGTGACTTAGAGATAGCAATAAACGAACAACATCATAATATAAATTTTCTTTAGTTGAAATTTAATAGTAATAGTCAGGGGCGGATCTTGAATTTGTGGGGCCCTGGGCTAATACTGCTTAGGGGCCCTACCTAATTACTCAACTAATTGCCATTTTGACAAGAACCAAACTGTAATTTTCTTTTTTCAGCTCCACTTTTATATTTTCTAGCAGACATATTGTAAAATGAGATATTTTTCTGAAAATAAACAATGAACTGGATAGAACTTTTAATTTTAGTACTTACCTACTGTTTAATGAGTGTAACAATTCACAAATTATCATTGAATATCGAACGAGTTCAATTCATTTAGTTTTGAAAACTGAAATAAAAATAAAAAAGTCATGTTTTATAATTTTACCTACTGCCTATTAAAAGCTGGAAGTCTAGTTATGCTGAATACTTTCAATTTTAGTAAATTAAAAGAAAGGTCCGGTCCTTATAACTTTTAAGTTATCTACCACTTAGTAAACTAAACACATGCACTAAACACATTTCTAACAATAAAAAAGTCAATTCGTTAATATAGTCGACGATAGCAGAAGTGCGGAAAAATAACAAAATTGCGTCGAGCGGAGGGAAGTCCCCAGTCATAGACAATACAAGGAATACACCGACCGAAAACAAGCGACAGGGAATTCGCCGTTCCGTTTGATAGATGCGCACACGGGTTGATTGATCGCAGTGTTGCCAACCTGATCGGATTTTTTTTTAATTCTAGATAATTTTTATTATTGACAATATCGTCTATTGGTTTCAGTTCGGTTGGGGGCCCTCTGTATTCGCGGGGCCCTGGGCTGAAGCCCAAAAAGCCTCTAAGTAGATCCGCCCCTGGTAAAAGTAGTAAACGTACAGAAGCTCAACCGCGCGAGGACAATCAAATAATGATCACTCGCACTGTACGGTAATAAAGTACAATATGAAATTAGCCTAAAAGTTTAAGCGCGGAGTGAGACCCCCCTGTTATTGGAAAGGAGTGAAAGTGTATGCAGACCTCGTCGGCGGCGAGCGCGGAGTGGAAGAGCGGTGAGTCCAGGTGCAGGTAGATGTCCACCAGCTGGCTCAGCAGCCGTATGGCTCCCACCCGTCATGCTAGGAGGGCTGATATTGGTAACAGTACAAGTGTATGCAGACCTCGTCGGCGGCGAGCGCGGCGTGGAAGAGCGGTGAGTCCAGGTGCAGGTAGATGTCCACCAGCTGGCTCAGCAGCCGTATGGCTCCCACCCGTCATGCTAGGAGGGCTGATATTGGTAACAGTACAAGTGTATGCAGACCTCGTCGGCGGCGAGCGCGGCGTGGAAGAGCGGTGAGTCCAGGTGCAGGTAGATGTCCACCAGCTGGCTCAGCAGCCGTATGGCTCCCACCCGTCATGCTAGGAGGGCTGATATTGGTAACAGTACAAGTGTATGCAGACCTCGTCGGCGGCGAGCGCGGCGTGGAAGAGCGGTGAGTCCAGGTGCAGGTAGATGTCCACCAGCTGGCTCAGCAGCCGTATGGCTCCCACCCGTCATGCTAGGAGGGCTGATATTGGTAACAGTACAAGTGTATGCAGACCTCGTCGGCGGCGAGCGCGGCGTGGAAGAGCGGTGAGTCCAGGTGCAGGTAGATGTCCACCAGCTGGCTCAGCAGCCGTATGGCTCCCACCCGTCATGCTAGGAGGGCTGATATTGGTAACAGTACAAGTGTATGCAGACCTCGTCGGCGGCGAGCGCGGCGTGGAAGAGCGGTGAGTCCAGGTGCAGGTAGATGTCCACCAGCTGGCTCAGCAGCCGTATGGCTCCCACCCGTCATGCTAGGAGGGCTGATATTGGTAACAGTACAAGTGTATGCAGACCTCGTCGGCGGCGAGCGCGGCGTGGAAGAGCGGTGAGTCCAGGTGCAGGTAGATGTCCACCAGCTGGCTCAGCAGCCGTATGGCTCCCACCCGTCATGCTAGGAGGGCTGATATTGGTAACAGTACAAGTGTATGCAGACCTCGTCGGCGGCGAGCGCGGCGTGGAAGAGCGGTGAGTCCAGGTGCAGGTAGATGTCCACCAGCTGGCTCAGCAGCCGTATGGCTCCCACCCGTCATGCTAGGAGGGCTGATATTGGTAACAGTACAAGTGTATGCAGACCTCGTCGGCGGCGAGCGCGGCGTGGAAGAGCGGTGAGTCCAGGTGCAGGTAGATGTCCACCAGCTGGCTCAGCAGCCGTATGGCTCCCACCCGTCATGCTAGGAGGGCTGATATTGGTAACAGTACAAGTGTATGCAGACCTCGTCGGCGGCGAGCGCGGCGTGGAAGAGCGGTGAGTCCAGGTGCAGGTAGATGTCCACCAGCTGGCTCAGCAGCCGTATGGCTCCCACCCGTCATGCTAGGAGGGCTGATATTGGTAACAGTACAAGTGTATGCAGACCTCGTCGGCGGCGAGCGCGGCGTGGAAGAGCGGTGAGTCCAGGTGCAGGTAGATGTCCACCAGCTGGCTCAGCAGCCGTCGTGGCTCCCACCCGTACTTCTCCGGCCGCCGCACCTGACACGCAAACATAAAATTTTACAACAAATACAAAATGGCAAATTATTGAAAACTAATGAAAACCATCGCACTTGAATGGAGCATCACACCTGCCGATAATTTCGCGTAAATCAATGAGCTGCTATACTTCAGTAGGATGTAAAGTAGGTGTAACGCTCGGCACGCAGGAATAGCTGCTTGATCTCCACCGTCGGGTACTGTCGTTGATGTTAGTCGGTGACTGACCTTGAGGTTCTTGCACTTAGGCCCGCAGAGCTGCTGCAGGTTGAAGTTGAGCATGGAGGCGAGGCGGTCCACCAGCTCGGCGCGCAGGAACGGCTCCTTGATCTCCACCGTCAGGTACTCCAGCATGTCCACAGTCTCTCTGGGTATCACAATATTATATACATTACAGCAGTGTACTTTCTTTTAATTTTTAAAATAAGTGGTCAGCTTGACCTGGGCCCCTACAACTTTTCGGACTTCGGAATGTGGTATTGTACTATTTGCCGAAGTTATTTGGAAGATACCGAAGTGACATCATGAATTGGGTTCACCATTTTGGACTGATTGGGGCTATATTATGGAGCTCGGTGGCGCAGTGGTTTAGCGCCTGACCCAGCGATTGCAGAGGTTAAGCAACTTGCGCAAGGGTCGGTTATGGGATGGGTGACCAAAAATTGATTATCTCGAGCTCCTCCGTGCTTCGGAAGGCACGTAAAGCCGTTGGTCCCGGCTGCATTTGCAGTCGTTAACACCCACCAATCCGCATTGGGCACGCGTGGTGGGTTATGGCCCGTCCTCCTTATCCACCCATAAGGCCTGTGCCCCAGCAGTGGTGGGGACATTAAAAATGGCTGATGGACTGGGGCTCGATTTATCTGTTTTAATTTGAAGCCCGACCAACTTGCCCCTATTCGGAGCATTAGCCTGTACGGCCCCGCATGGGTTCAATTATATCGTTATTTATTTTATTATTATTACACACCACACAAGATTACAGCTATAATAAAAATTAATATGTTGTTTGTAGGAAAAATATAAAGTCTAATATGAATATCCGGTTCGAAGGACCAATTACCGTGGTTGATCTATGGAAGTTTTCTTTAAATCCATTAAATATTTAGTCTCAAACAATAGTAAAAGTGGCGTCTTTAGAAATGAAAAGTTATGAAATCTATTAGAAGCGTCAGTTAACTTCTAAACTAAGTGAGTAATCGTTAAGTTATAGTTCATGAGAACGTTCATGGCACGCGGGGTAGTAAAACGCGTCATTGACGTCAGTCATTAGGGTTGCACGTGCCATTGAAATGAGTCCGAGCCCGCCCATAATGCCTATAAGTGCAAGGGAGCGCGCAATATAGCTACTCCGTCGCACATTTTACGACCTCGCGTGCCACGAACGTTCTCATGGACTATATAACGTGTTAATGAATGTACGCAAAATGAGAAAACCGTTTCTTCCAGGCGCGGTCCGAGGGGGGGGGGGGTCACAGGGGACATGACCCCCCCCCAAAATCGTTCACGTCACATAGAAAAAGCTTCTAAAAATTTACAGGAAAGCAATTATTATTATTAGTGACCCCCCCCAAAATTTCAGGCTGCGACCGCGCCTGGTTTCTTCGGACCATCAAACTGAACAACTTTTACTATGGGACCAACTCTGAAATCGCAAAAAAAAAACAGCTGTTCCATACAAAAATTAATAACGAAAATATAAAAATGTATGAAGCAGCGGTTTTTTTTGCGATTTCAGAGTTGGTCCAATAGTAAAAGTAGTTCAGTAGCGGTCTCGACGGCCTGAGTGGTGCAGTGGTCAACATGCCGCCTACCACGCTAGAGGTCCCGGGTTCGATTCGCGGCCGGGCAGAAATTGAAATGATATATGAATTTTAATTTCTGTGACGGGTCTGGGTGTTACTATGTATAATAAGTATATATTTAAAAAGTATATAAGTAGTATATCAGTTGTCTAGCACCCATATTACAAGCTTTGCTTACTTTGGGGCTAGATGGCGCTGCTAAATTGTCCAAGCATTTATTATTATTCAAATCAAATCATTTATTCCACCTTGTAACATGGTAAAATACAGATGTTTTCAATATTGAATGATCACAACATATTACAGTAAAACTAGTATGTGGAAATTATAAGAATTTTTGAAATTACATTTAAAATAACAATGGGTTATTGAATAAGATATTTTAAAATCTTTAGATCATTTAAGTTCTAAATTAGTACGTCATTATAATAAAAATGTCAAAGATAGTAAAAATGTCAAAATAGATTATGTACACACTGAATCGCATTAAAAAAGTAAAAAGATATTCATTAATGTCAACATCATTAATTTAGTAAATTAAATATTAACATTTACAACTAAAATATTCTTCAAGTGAGTAGAAGCATTTTTCTAACAACCATTTTTTTAAACATATCATAAATTAATTGAATGGCAACTCACGAATGTGCATAGGGATGTGATTTATGAAGGATGTCATGAAATTACAATTTTTCCTGTGCATAATGCTTCTTCTTCTTTTGGATCAGAAAATTCAAGGCATGATGCAGAAGCACCCCACAATAGAATGCCGTATCTCAAAACCGATGCAACATAACCATGATATGCAATTTTAGCTGTTGGTTCCCCACTAGTTGCACGGATTTGTCTCAAGGCATAAACAAACTTGTTGAGCTCTCCAATTACAATTAGAGTCCAAAGTTATGCCTAAGAAGACGGTTTCTCGGCTATGCTCGATAGTTTCACCTTGATATGTGAGGTTATGTAAACTAGAGCTTGCGTTATAGTTTTCAAATTGAACTAATTTTGTCTTAGATAGGTTAGCGCGCAAATCTAAATTAGTTTCTAGCCACTTCATAACATCATTTAAAATATAATTTAAAGTTTCTGTGTGGGATATCCCGCTACATTTAACTTCCGAAACAACTACACATACGTCATCCGCGAACAAAATATATTTATATTTATTAATTTCCGGTAAATCGTTGATATACAACAGAAACAAAAGAGGGCCCAGAATGGAGCCTTGTGGAACCCCACGCGGGTTTAATTGAAAATTAGACCTACAGGGTACAGAATTGAGTTTATCATCAATCCTATTAATTTCTATACTTTGAAAGCGGTTTTTGAGGTACCAGTCCAATGCTGGTCCTCGTATACCGTACTTTTCGCATTTATCAATTAATAAATTATGGTTTACTAAGTCGAATGCACTAGACATATCAAAAAATATAGCGGCTACTTTGATTATTCTATCAATATTTTTTGTAATCTCTTGAATTAAGGAAAAAGCTGCTAGCGTAGTCTACTTGTTTTTTTGAAACCCGTTTTGTTTTTCCTTAATAATATTATTATTAACACGTTGTAGATATAATAATACCTGGCGAGTGTAAGGTAGGAGCGGCACTGGCGCTCGTCCTGCGCGAGGGCGCGCGCGCGCGCCTCGGCCGTGGCGCCGCTGCCGCCCGCGCCCTCTTGCGCCTCGTGGATGCGCTTCAAGTACTACACGACGAACGACACAAACATACATACATTTAAACTCTACATTGATTGTTGGGATACGTGTAGAGCTCTAACAGCTGAAAGTAGAGACACCATTTTTGGAAGATGCCTTTCATAGTTTAGGTGAGCACTAAGAAAGAATTTTGGAAAATTCACCCCCTAAGGGGATGAAATACGGGATGAAAGTTTGTGTGGAAGTCCCTTAGTTTAAAGCTAGGATGTCCGAATTTTGTGTTTAGGCTGACAAATTAAAAATTATAAGGGCAAGGGTAAAGGCAAGAGGAAGGGTTAATGGTTAAGTATGGGAAATAAACCAAAATTCTGTATGGATGCTGTTCTTAAGGTTTAATGGGATGTTGATTGCGAAAATGGCATTTGTTTTGAAGTCTGACATGGTGGTGACTAAGGTTTAATCTCCATTCTGCTGTTACTTCCGTACATTTGTGAAGACAAAGTGACTTAATTTTTTTTCATTCAACCGAAAATGCTGAAACATTTGTTGGAGCGTATTCCTACCTATAAAACAAATTCAACCAGTGTATTTTTTTCAGACATTCCTCATTCTAAGCGTCCTAATAATCAATTAATAAATGAATTAACACAATTTTCGCTTACCGTCAGGCATTCATCTAAGAGGAATGTGGTGTCATTCATCAGCATGTTGATGAACTTGACGAATTGACGTCCAGAACGCGATTCCTTTACGATCGCCTGAAAAGAACAAAAAGCATTTCTTTACAGTTTACATTATAAAAGAAATACGCGTTGACCTTATTGTGTTACGATCCGTGATCAAAATCTATAATTGCGATCTAAATTAAACTTGGATTGTACTAGTGAGCTATAGGCTAATAAAGATCAAGTTTGAACCAAGGACCGGAACCGCTTACCGCTGAAGGGGTTTTTGATTGGGTATTTCATAGACTTGTTTTCAAAAACTTTATCAATACGGTAACCCTATCGGTTTCGATAGGGTTACCGTATTGATAGGGTTTGTTACCGTATTGTTACCCTTTGGTAACCCAAGTAAGGACTTACCGAATACGAAAACCCTATCGGGGAAACCCAATGAAGGCTTTATGAAGGGGTTTTAAAACGTGTTCAAGCAATTTATACCTAGTTCCACCTGGACCAAAGGACCGGAACCGCTTACTGTTAAAGGGGTTTTCATTGGGTATTTCATGAACCGCTAACCGTTAAAAGGGTTTTTGATTGGGTATTTCATAGACTTATTTTCAAAAACCCTACCAATACGGTGGGCATGACGTCGACTAACCCTAACGAAAGGGAAACCCTATCATTTGGTAAGCTTTTTGATAGGGCTTCCCTATCAATTAGGTTAGCCAAAAAAGGGGTTTTCTGGTCCCTGGTTTGAACCCGAAGTAAGCAATTCACTGAATAAACCCACACAGACTTTTGTCTTGACGTATAACGTCCGTACACTCTACGAAAAATGATTTGAGCATTCAAACCTAGCAAAATACCTAATGGTTTAACAAAAATCAACCTTATCTCGAGACATTAAGGTGCACTTTCGTTTGTTTGCAAACAACAAATAAAAGTGCATCTTAATGTCTTGAGATAAGGTTGATTTTTATCAAATGATTAGCTATTTTGGTAGGTTTGAATGCTCAGATCAATGAGTGTAAATTACCTGTTTATGCATCGGCCGTTCCCACATCCCCTTCAATATGATGCTGATATGGAAACGTATAGTGAATTTATCATAGAACTCGGTACTCTGTCCTGTCGTCTCAATATCCGTGTAGAACTTCATCAGGGCGCTCGGCAACGCCGTCTGCGACATTGGATGGTCCATAAACTTCTCGTATACATTCTTCAGTTTCAACGGAACGGACAGGTTGATCACAAATAACACTTCCACTATCTTGGCTACAAGATACGGGTTCTTGATCATTTGGGAGTTGCATATGGCGCTGAGCAACCACGTTATTATCGGGTCCTCGATGTGGTCCGCTACGATTTGAGGGACGTATCTGTAATAAATGGATTGGTTAATGGAAAAGAAAGTACTGGATGAGGACAGTGCAGCGGGTCTATCGGCTAAAAACATTGAGGTTCATATTAACTATAATTTGACAGATGGATGTGATACATTGCTACTTCATTTTGGCAACAAATATAAATTTACTAAAGAAAAGTAGCAATGTATCACAATTGTTTTGGTATAATTTTCACATGGTATACTGCGAATATGGCAGAATTTCATTAAGAATCATGTCATAAGGCATATTGTAATTTATAAAAAATTGCATTTTCACCTTATATTGAATTAAATATTTGTCTTAAAAAGTCAATATGTTGAATTTTTGTAAATGTTGTGCTACAAAAGTCAACAACAGAACGAATCGCTGCAAAACCGAAATGCATGCTGCTTGCTTGCATGCATGCATGCTTAAATGCTTGTTTATGCTGCTTGCGTGCTTGCCGGGGGGTACAGGGGGGCTGGCTCCCCTGCTCGGGGGGGTCGGGGGGCCTGAGGCCCCCCGCTATAAAGAAAAACTTTTAATGCACCTACCAGTAGGTTAGGTTAGTGTTTTGACTACTCGCAACGGAGCGAGCGAAGCGAGCGTAGCTCCACAATGCTTGCATGCTTGCTTGAATTCTGCATGCTTGCTTGAATGCTGCATGTTTGCTTGCATGCTGCATGCTTGCTTGCATGCATGTTTATTTGTCTGCATGTAAGGATGCATGCAGCATGAAACATGCGTGTAAGAAATACAAAATTATTCTAGATACTAATTTTCTATTAAATGTATGCCAAAAGATGATTCTGACTATAAACTGTCTGCGATATGATAGTTCTGCCTTTTAATGACTATAAATTATGAAATGTATGCCAAAAGATGATTCTGACTATAAAGTGTCTCCAATATGATGGTTCTGACTGTGAACTTTCTGCGATATGATGGTTCTACTTTTTAATTATTATGGATATGAAATGTATGCCAAAAGATGATTCTGGCTTACAAAATTATGCGTTTTAAGTGTATGATAAATGAGCGTATTCCAAACTATTTTCTGCGACATGAAGTTTATGCCATTAGTTGTTATGCATAATAAAATTATGACATAAAAAGTTCTGCCATAAAGGTTAGACCTGTTTGTATGCATGAGTACATTGACCCCTTAAAATTATGTGCACTATTTAAGAAGGACCTTATATACATCGATAGAGGAACTAAAGACGAACAAAAAATGTTATGTGACATAAAGCCCTAAAGCGCAACGTTTTCGAGATAATCTATAGATAAAATCCAAACTTATTCCCCGTCCAATTATATACCTAATAAGGGGCGCAATATAAAACCTATGTATATCGATAGAAGATATATAGATGAACAAAAAATTTTATGTTATATAAAACCCTAAAGCGCAACTTTTTCGTGATATTCCATGTTAAAGATCCTATATAGATAAAGATAAAATCCAAACTTATTCCCCGTCCAGTTAAATACCTCATAAGCGGCGCACGATAATACCTATGTACATCAATAGAAGATCTATAGATAGATGAAAAAAAAATGCTATGTAATATAAAGCCCTAAAGCGCAACGTTTTCGAGATAATCCATGTTAATGTTTTTGTTGGGAACTCCACACTCGAAGTTGTTGACCATGGCCCCTCCCTTCTCGAAAATTACTAGTTTTGAGGACCTCAAAATCAGCAGCTCATTTGATGGTTTTTTAATTTTTTAGCTTTCCTCCATGAGCACAAAACATCTGGCAAATTCTAAAAGATTCTTATGAAAAACCTCCAAACAGTCATACATACCAACTGAGACTTATAAAACTACCCTGCAATGTCCTGACCAACTAGGAAAACTTAACAAGGTGACTTTATTCAGGAATTAACGATCTCCAGGTCAAGAGCCGAACGCTCTTAACCATTAGACCATGGAGACAGTCGTATAAAACATTATATAAGTAGTATTTAATTGGAGGGGGAATAAGTTTGATTTTTATCTATAGACAGGATCTTCAACATGGATTATCTCGAAAACGTTGCGCTTTAGGGTTTTATATTACATGACATTTTTTGTTTATCAATAGATCTTCTATCGATATATATAGTTTTTATCGTGCGCCGCTTATTAGGTATTTAATTGGACGGAGAATAAGTTTGAATTTTATCTATGGATTATCTCGAAAACGTTGCGCTTTAGGACTTTATATATCATATAACATTTTTTGTTTGTCTATAGATCCTCAATCGATATACAGGGTCACTGGAAATATGACGTATTCCTGTTAAGGGGTTATAGATGAGGTCAAAACAAATATTTTTTGTCATATAAATTTTTCTCAATAAATAACTAGTTTTTGAGTTAATTGAAATTAAGTATTTTTTTACCAAAAGTACGTTTTCAGACACAAAAATTTAAAATAAAAGATAACTACTCATTCCACTCCGGATTTTTTATTATTTTGGGATAGAAAGGAATCTGAGTGTTGATAATGAATAAAAAAAAATTCATAAAATACAGGTGTTTATAAAAAATTCAATCCTTAAATGCATTTTTTATTTTTATTTTTTCAGATTTTATAGAAATAGCTTCAAATATCTTTAAAAAAATCCTAGTAACTAAGCGTGCATAATATTTTAAAAACATCACCATCTATTCAGCTTTCAGATGAGGTATAAAACTTAATAATAGCTTAAATAAAAAATGAGAAATTAAGACTTAACTAAATAGCAGTCCCATTTCATGTAGCAAAAATTTCCTGCTTCAAGCGCTTCGGAGGTGGCCGTATTATCCTACTTATTCCATAAATGTGAAAGTTTTCTTGTTTGGATGATTGTTAATCAATCACGCAAAACGGCTGAACGGATTTGGATGAAATTTGGCACATAGATAGTTTATAAGCCGGATTAAAACATAGGAGGATACTTTTATCTTGGTTAAAGGTTCCCTAGGGATTTTCTCAAATGTAAATGCGAATGAAGTCGCGGGCGGAAGCTAGTTTGCTATAAATGATCGTGCTTTCTAAAAATACTTTCGTCCGAGTGAGTTTGAAACGGGATTATTTTCCGCCGATGAGTCAAAATTTTATACAGACAGCATCAAAAATAACCATGCATATCAGTCATTTTCAATGCCCCGCTGCTGGGGAACTGGCCTTCCTTTTGACTTGTGGATGGATAAAGCGGACGGGCCATACCCACCACGTGGGCCCAATGTGGATTGGTCAGTGTTAACGACTGTAAATGCAGCCAGAACCAAGGGCTCAATGTAAGGTACATTGAGTTAAACCGACCAATCCACATTGGGCCCACGTGGTGGGTTATGGCCCGTCCGCTTTATCCCAAAAGGAAAGGAAGGCCTGTTCCCCAGCAGCGGGTCATTAAAAATGGCTGATATGCATGGTTATTTTTGATGATGTCTGTATAAATTTTTACTCATCGGCGGAAAATAATCCTGTTTCAAACTCACTCGGACGAAAGTATTTTTAGTAAGCACGATCATTTATGGCAAACTAGCTTCCGCCCGCGACTTTCTTCGCATTTACATTTGAGAAAATCCCTAGGGAACTTTTAACCAAGATAATGTATCCTCCTATGTTTTAATCCGGCTTATAAACTATCTGTGTGCCAAATTTCATCCAAATCCGTTCAGCCGTTTTGCGTGATTGATTAACAATCATCCAAACAAGAAAACTTTCACATTTATATAATAAGTAGGATAATACGGCCACCTCCGAAGCGCTTGAAGCAGGAAATTTTTGCTACATGAAATGGGACTGCTATTTAGTTAAGTCTTAATTTCTCCTTTTTTATTTAATCTATTATTAAGTTTTATAACTCATCTGAAAGCTGAATAGATGGTGATGTTTTTAAAATATTATGCACGCTTAGTTACTAGGATTTTTTTAAAGATATTTGAAGCTATTTCTAAAAAATCTGAAAAAATAAAAATAAAAAATGCATTTAAGGATTGAATTTTTTATAAACACCTGTATTTTATGAAATTTTTTTTATTCATTATCAACACTCAGATTCTTTTCTATCCCAAAATAATAAAAAATTCGGAGTGGAATGAGTAGTTATCTTTTATTTTAATTTTTTGTGTCTGAAAACGTACTTTTGGTAAAAAAATACTTAATTTCAATTAACTCGAAAACTATTTATTTTTTGAGAAAAAGTTATATGACATAAAATATTTGTTTTGACCTCATCTATAACCCCTTAACAGGAATACGTCATATTTCCAGTGACCCTGTATACAGGTTTCATCGTGCGCCGCTATCACAGTGTAATAAACCCGCTATTTCCGAAATATCCGTCAAAAACAAAATTATGGTTACCACTATGCCAGCCTCTCATACTAAGAGGTTCAAACCCATTTCTCCTTCGTTTTATGTTAAATGTTTGTGTTGTTGTATGTGATGTCTTTTATTATAGGTAAATCTGCTTATGGGTACAAATTTCAAAAACCTATTTGAACAATTTTCTCAATCGTGCAAATCTAACTACGTGACATTGGCGGAATTGTGCTTAGACCACAGAGCAAGCCATTAATTAAGATGAAGAAAGTGTACAATTTCAAATTGCCTCCGAAGAGCTTCTCTTTATGTTGCGAAGCTTTGTCTCAACTGACAAATGACATCCCTCGTGCGCTGGCCCAACTGAGTCAGCCGCGAGCAGTAGGCTAATATAAAAGTTTAAGCGCGGAATGACTCCCCCTGCCTATGGTACAGTACACAAGTAGTATGGCACACTCACTGGACGGCGAACAGCATGAACTCGGCGACATCCTCGACGTACCACTCGGGCGTGGCGTGGAAGGCGGCCCCCGCGCCCGCGCCCGCGCCCCCGCCCTGCGCCGCCTGCAGCTGCTGCGTCAGGAGCGCGCACGCCGACGCGCAAAACTGCACGCTGCGCCGCATCAGTTCCCCGTCTAGCAGGGCCGTCTCGGCGCACTGCTTTGATCTACGTTACAAATCGTACAGAAAATTTATTGTGACATCACTGATACGAAAAGGCGCTCTTCATTATAGCAACACAGGCCCCCTAGCCAAAGTAACATTTACAAATTTTCGTTATCGCTTCCTTTCGAAACATGTATGGGATTGACATAAGGTTTCGTTAACTATCGAATTTTGATACGTCAAATTCATACATGTTTCGAAGCGAATCGATAGCGAAAATTTGTAAATTACATTGGCTACAGGCTCTGAGCGCACGCTTATTACGCTTATTTAACTAACTAATTATACAAATAAAACGAATGTTAGATCACAAAGTCTCGGCTGCCGGCGAGAGGAGAGACTTGATGTACACTGTGGCGAGAGTTGAAATAAAATCCGCCCAGTTGCCGAAAATTTTTAACTGCTTTTTTACTTCTAAATACTGTCTCTTCGACAATGCTGCCACCTGCTTTAAACTTGAGAGCTTAATTTCTTATTCTATCAATCATTTAAGCATCTTTTCCAGTTAATAATAAAACATCAGTCTTTTGAACCACTTACCTCAAAATAATTTAATCAAGATTCAATTCTACGTAATTAATTTAAAGTACGTATTCGTGTGCATTACAGAGTGTTTGGTAATATCCTTATAAAGCCGAATATGGTAGATAGGGACCATCAAACTGAACAACTTTTACTTTGGGACCAACTCTGAAATCACAAAAAAAAAATCTGCTGTACCATACAAAAATTAATACCGAAAATATCAAAATATATGAAACATCAGATTTTTTTTTTCGCGATTTCATAGTAGGTGCCATAGTAAAAGTTGTTCAGTTTGATGGTCCCAATCTACCATATTTAGCTTTATAAGGCTTTTACCAAACACCCTGTATAATCCAAGTCCACAACGTACCTGTGCAGGCGTTTGATCTGCCGCCGCCAACGGCTGAGCAGCTCGCGGTTGCGCAACGCCGAGAAGCTGTTCCGCCACTGGGGCTCCGCCGCCATCAACTCTTCTATCACCTTTTGGAGATCTCGGAATGCCCTTCAAATATTTTAATAATCTGTCAATCTAGTCCTTCAAAAAATGGAAAACCGTAAATTTTTAAGCCCTTGATACACCTGTTGTTTAAGTTTTTACATACAATGCAACGCAATTTTGTGATTGTGCTTTTGTAACCATACATAGAAAAATAATGTATAAGGTACTATCAAGAACATAATTCGGTAATTTCCAGTCGCCACTACCAGTTCCGCCTCCACTGGGGGAGACTGGGGTTATTTTTTAAAAAGTTCCCATTCGCCACCAGTGGTGGTCACGCCACCACTGGGATTTTGCTTAGAAAAAAAATCCCAATGGGGAAGGCAACTGTCAAAATGGCGCTGCGTACGCTTGTTCCACGAGAACTATGAAAACAAAGGACTTTTATTAAAAAAATCGTTTTCTTGTGCTTTAAAATGATTAAATTCTGTGTAATAGGCTTTAAAAATGTTGGCACTTACAAATTTTTGAAAAATCTGGATATGAAAAAATATATAAATTCATTAAGAATATAAACATCTTAATTTGTCTTTAAATTCCAGCATTTGCATTGTAGAATAGTCTTTCATATCCATTTTGGGTCAATGAGTCTTTTTTGGTAAAAAAATCCACAAAATAAATACCTATTTTCCCATACATTTTGTTCTGAACATCTACTGTCTTAGGAACAAGCGTACGCAGCGACATCTACAATTAGCTTTGCGTTGCCAACCCCATTGCCCCTACTAAGGTTAAATACTAACCTAATACGACGCTGATGCGTGTGCAGAGCAGGAATGAGGGCGACGTGGTGCATGTGGAGCGTGAGGAACCAGCCCACCGTCTGGAATTTGGCCTCGGGCCACTTGTGGCTGGGGTCTTTATCTGGAAGAAGAACGAATTGGTAATCTCGACGAGTTGTGTAAAATATGATGGTAGCTCCTCGGGAACATTAGGGCTGATTTATACGGGCCCAGTGACTCGGAATATCGGACCCAATAACTGGGTACATGACAGGATCGGCAGTAAGTCGTACTGTGCTCGAAAATAGAACGGGTGGCCTGACTTGCGAGCGAGCAGTCAGCACTGGATTGGGTTGAAACTAGTGTCTACTCGAGCCCAGTAGCAAGTCAGCGCTGGACTGGATTACTGTACTGTCATGTTACTGACCCCATATAAACCAGGCATTATATACATTAGGTAGCATTGAACAAACTCTTTTCTATGAGTTATGTACTTACTGAGCGAGTCGAGCCAGTCCTGCGCCTCCTGCGCGGTGAAGTAGAGGCGCGTCTCGTCGCGCACGCCCGTGCACGACTCGGGCTGGAACGTGTACAGCGGGTACACGCGCTCCAGCTTGATGCGCACTGACAACAGCTGCAGCACTGAGCATACGTTCAGCATGAACCCGTCACCTGTACGCGACCAAATCCCGAGTAAAGACGCTGTTACACAAGGAAAGTTTCTTGCACGCAAGTGGCAATTTTTTCTTGGCAATAATTGTGTTGCCTAGTGTAATCAGATGCTTCAAGCCTCGTCTCTTATAATTTTGCCTTTCAAGTTTTGCATTCAATTTTTTGCCACTTGCATGCAAGAAACTTTTCTTATGTAACAGCGTCTTTAGGGATCATTCACACAGCTCAGAAGCCACGTTGACATGATCAAAGTATACTTGAACCAAGTAAATTGGACAAAGTAGCCATGATCAAAGTATACTTGAACCAAGTAACTTGGACAAAGTAGCTTTTTGTATACGGCGACATCAAAGTGCACTTGGATTGCTCATTTACTTGATCCAAGTAGCGTCCAAGTAGTCATCAAAACGACTTGGTCTAAGCTGGCTTGGATGAAAGTAGAGCATAGTCCAAGTTTACTTTGATTAAAATTTTGATCCAAGTGCGCTTTGATTGCTCGTTTACATGATCCAAGTTGCGTCAAAGTAGTCATTCAAACTACATTGTCCAAATATACTTTGGCTTAAGCTGCGTTGACATGATCAAAGTACACTTGGACCAAGTAGGTTGGATGACTACTTGGACGCTACTTGGATCATGTAAACGAGCAATCCAAGTGCACTTGGACGTCGCCATATACAAAAAGCTACTTTCATATCAAAGTATACTTGGATACCCGTGACACGATCCAAGTAACTTGGACAAAGTAGCTTTTTGTATACGGCGACGTCCAAGTGCACTTGGATTGCTCGTTTACATGATCCAAGTAGCGTCCAAGTAGTCGTCAAAACTACTTGGTCCAAGCAGGCTTGGATGAAAGTAGAGCATGGTCCAAGTTTACTTTGATTAGAATTTTGATCCAAGTGCACTTGGATTGCTCGTTTACATGATCCGAGTAGCGTCCAAGTAGTCATCCAAATTACTTGGTCCAAGTATACTTTGATCATGTCAACGCGGCTTTACTGAGCTTTTTTTGGAACAAGTTTTGACTTGCCGGTGACTGACGCGTCACGTGACTGTCAAAACTTGTATTGAAAGACTGACCGTAGACGTGACTGTGCTGTATGAATGATCCATATTATTCCCATATTAAAGACCTTAACACATTATACTTTTACAAACGGCGATTGGCACATGCTATCAGCGTTTCTGCTTTTGCATTGATACTGCAACGCAGGGTTGCCACCCGTCCCGATTTTGCCGGGACAGTCCCGATTTCGATGAAATCCCGCGTCCCGACGATCAGTTCTGTCCCGATTTTTGATGAGAACACGCAATAAAAATCAGTGTTGATAAAAAATGGGTCGAAATATTTAAAAGCATAAAGGACAGCAAGTTAAATGCCTTATTTTGCTTTGTATCTCGTTAAGTATACCGCCTTCCATGTTGACCCATATGACGCTTAAATTATCTAATGTCAGAAGTCGTTGCTCTGTAGATTTAATGAAAGCTGATTTGCGAGATCCCCCTCCCCGCTCTCTTTGTCCCGACTCTTATGTTCCTAAAGGTGGCAACCCTGCTGCAACGTGTTATGTATGACGACTCTTTGCGTTGAATCGCACAGTATAAAAAGTTAATAAAATATTTGAGTTTATGTAAAAAACGCGCAATTGTAGCGATGTTGCATCACAGTTTGGTGATATCAAAACTGCGTTCTTGTTGCAATATTTTTTTGCGAATAATAATCGGTGTCGATCCGAAGCGACTCCAAGTCGATTGTCGAAATCGGAGTTAGGTTTGTTTTTAAATTTTTCTTTTTACTTTTAGAAAAGGAAAGTCATAAAAGTACAATAACATGTTTCCAGAAAAACGAACAGTCATCTTGATAAGAGTATTGTTTTTATTTATAAATCACAGGTTTGGCTAATGGTCAAGACTTCCTACATGATTCCATGAATTGGTAAATACAAATATTTACAAAGAGGTAAGGCAGTCTTGGAAAGTAAATAATTTGGAGACATGCCAATACAAGATCCGCCGCACGATAAGTGAACGAACGACACATGGAAGATAATTATAATCTATTTCAGCCGATCATTAAACTCGCGCGTCTACGCACTCAATGCTACAATTAACATTTATTACCGACATCACTCGTGCGACGTTAACAAGAATAAAAGCGTTACCTCTGATAAATGTACTACTGACCTTATAAACTGGGACTAGGTACTATCAATAACAATGAGAAGAAATATTGGTTGTTGATACCTTCATTAAAGTTTACTATACAAATTACTAAAAATATTGTTGATTTAAACTTTCTATTATTCTGGAATGTTATTTTAGTTGGACTGTAGTTTCAATAAACAGCTGCGGAAATTAAATCTTATCCATAACAAGCTGTCACTCATCTGTGTATCAGTGTAGGTACTGAGACCGGGGCGACCATTGCCCCGGCTGGTGATTTATGAATGGCAATTAGTAAACATAGATACCCTACATGTTTACAGAGTTTGGCTTAGCAAGTAAACAAATGCATGTACGAGGGACACCAAACTGAAACTCTTAGGGATTCTTCTAGTCACAAGGTCTAATATGGCTTGCGAACCGATGGGGCGTAGCTTTTTCGACATTCAAAAATGCATGTAAGTAAAAGGCTATATTAAATAAATGATCTTGAATTTGAAAACTTACCCGCTAGAGATCGCTCGTCCGTTTGCAATTGAGCACGGCGCTCGTTCCGCTGAAGGATCGCAGCAAAGTAGCTGAGGAATGGCTCGCGAGCTTCAGGGCACAGGAGGATGTTGTGGCAAATGTTGTGCAGCGTGTTGCGGCTCGCTTCCACCTCGCGCTGCAGCGCGAACGCGAGGCTGCGGTCGCCGGAACCGGTGGCGAATAGACGTTCCGCCAGGCGAGGGTTTTCTTCGGCAAATAGAGAGATCTGAAATAATATTTTATTGAATATTTTGCTAATACTTCCAGCGTTTACGGGGGTTCAAGTGAAGTTCAGTCAACAAAGTTATGACCTTAACAGTTTGAAAACAAATCGCTTTCAAGGATGGAACTAAAAGTTCGTCTTTTACTTGCCTCCATTGTTTTTATACAAAAGATGCTTTTGTGACTTCTGGGTAAACGCAAGACAATTCAGACTACTCAATCTAGAAATGAACCTTAAGGTGTTCAGCTCATAGCTTTGCTGACTGTACGTGAAAAATTCTAAGCCGTTTTTTTAAATTAAGCGCTTTCAAAACTCGGGCAACGGTCTCTCTCTGCATCTTCTAAAACACTCGAATTTTGACAAAAAAAATACTTACGGTCAACATTTAAAAAGCACCCAGTACCGGTGCGTGACATTTGGCTAAACGACTCACCGCAAAAAATGGTCCGAGGAAGCTGACACGCGCTATCTCTCGGCCAGGGGCCGTAGTGACGGGCTCTGGGCAGAAGCTGGGTAGCCGGGCGATGAGCGCGCACACGGGCCGGGCCGAGTGGCGCGGGCCGGCGCGCAAGTCGCACAGCGAACGTAGCGCGCGCAACGCCGCGCCGTGCCCGCGACCGACCGTCGGTGACACGCACCGCCGCATCTCTTCGCGGATACCCATCAGAAGCGGCACGAATACCTAACAACGAACAATCAAGATGAGAATTCGAACTTTTGGAAGAACAATGGTAAAGTTTATAAATACCAACTCTACAACAATCGACAACTTTTTTTATGAATGGACTCTGCAAAGGTGATTTAAGGTTATGTAAGTTAAATAATTTGGTTTTATGAAAGTAAACATGCATGTATTTAAAAAAGTAGGTAGACAATTTGAAAGTAAGTAATAATATATACTTTACCTCTTCAAAGACAGCCTTGTCCGAGTATGTAGCCAGTAAGATTTCGGGTATTAAACCAGATGGAGTATTTCCGTTTAAAATATACGGCAACAATGGTGACTTTTTACACTTTTCTAGTTCGAATTGACTTTGAAGCACTAGCACCAAATGATTCACAATTAAAGTTCTTAAATTTTGTAAGAGATCGCTCAAAGGTGGCTCGGAACTTTTCTTTGGATGCTCTCTTTCGTAAATATTAATGTTATTATAGAATTTTAACAGGTAACTAACGGCGAGACCCTGTGTGGGAATTGTCTTAGGCATAGGCAGCGATGGTGCTGGACAGTCAGATCTGTCGGCATCCATATCGGATCCGAGTGGACCGCTTGTCAACGAATCATCTCCACAGTCTTCACTGAGTCTCTTAGAAGTCTCCGAAACTGCAAGGAGTTTCTGATTCAGTGGGTCCGAACCATCTGCTATTTGTGTAATGACGTCCATAATAGCCTCTGACGCCAATTCATCTAAACTTAATTTAGGATTGTCAAGCAATGTAGCTGCAACTGATGGTACAAAAATTCCACCTGTAAATATAATTTGTCAAAATTTATGCTGAATATAAGAGTAAAAACTCAACAATACATAGGGCACTGGTGACAACCACATGGCTGTGACACGTGAAAGCTGACACTGTATACATGAGTACTGTACAAGGCAAACAACTTGAAATCGGGTGCAGGGGGGTGACAGCTTTAGTTCCATGTGATCCGTTTTGGCGCTGCTATCGCGACGTCACCAACATTTCCACCAATAAAATCGTCGACTTCACGCAAATCGCGATTTTATTGGTGGATATGTCGGTTACGTACTGTCATGTCATATTGTTCATGTGTGCGTGTGTCGATAAATAATTATATAATTGTGAATTATTATTTTCCTCGGTTTATAGCTTGAATTGAGATCCTTGTGACGCCTATTTATCTTCAGTTATTTCATCTCTTCGAACAAAGTAGTTCGTAAACAAAACTTTTCATCGTGGGGCTTCGGAAGTGCTATGTTGGTTGGTGGTTGCACTGCTACAAGTGAAACTCGCCAGAAGAGGTTTAGTTTCCCCAGGAACGATTTAACTTTCTAAGTGTATGTCTTTCCTAGTGCCTAGTAAAACCTTCCCTCTTAGGATTTAAGTACCAAAGAAAAGCTTTTGAAGAACGAGTAGATAGGTAAATTTTTTGACGAGCACCAGTTCGACATGGAAAGACGAAGAATTCACTTTTTCCTACCCTTGCCTGAAGCATGAAATAGCTCATGGAGTTCCGCTTGTCGTGAAAAGTAAGCTACTTTTATTATTTTAAAAGTCTTCACTGTCTTACATAATACTTGCTTACTTAATAAAGCAATAGGTATCTAAAAACAATTATAAAGTCACGTCTACTGGTTAGGTTCTTTTAGTTACTCTGATAGCATAGTGACCCAAGGATCTTGGTCTGATGGCCTCATATATTAAATAGCTTAATTTTTCTAAATATTATACTTTGCCCGACAAATCTGCGGCTCTTAGGCCTGGTTTACATTAGTCAAGTAGACGACCGAGTCGAGTAGCGAGTAGAAATACATTGCTTGGCATGTTCGTCGATTTTAAAAGAACGTCAAACACACCACGTAATGAACTTCTACTCTCCTAAAGCACTCTACTAAAGACTAAGATAATGTAAACCAGCCTTTAAGTTGATGAAAGAATACTTTGTTACTAAATGCATATCATAAGTTAAATTTCCTTTTACTTGCTAGGTATTGTCTTGTTACAGAAGATTTTGACTGTATGGAAATATGAAAGTGTTATAATTTGCTCTAAAATAAGTGTTTCTTTTTTGCAGTACATAACATGATGAACGAACATGATTAATTTCAAGATCAAAATAAGATGGACATCCCAGGGCCTTCTTATGCTGAGAGATGAGGTAAGTCAAATGGAATCAAAGAATACTAAATAAACACTATGTGGAGGAAGGTAAATGGATAGTCTCGCTCTAAATAATTGAAGACGCAGGAAGAACAGGGAATATTTTAATTTTTTTTTACATTTTGTGAGAAAAAAACATTTATTATTCCTTGTTTTTCATTGCAATAACAGGAATGTCCTACTTTAGGCTTCAGTTCATCCAAATGTGTAACCTAAATAATTATATAGATTTAAACTGCGCTATGTAACTTTGTTGGATTTTTTCAAATTATTTATGTTCTAACTTTTCATTATTGACGTTGAAATATAGTCAATATAAGAGTTAAGGCCATTACAGAATCATATTTCCATAATAATAAAAGTATATAATTCCATATCTGTCGAATGAATGAATGATTTAATAGATTGACTATGAATATAATTGAATGCTTGCTGTCAACTAGGATCTCATATCCATGATCATACTATATTATATTACACTATCTTAAGTTTCTCCTATAAAAATTACTTGTAGATCTCGAATCATATTTCTATGATAGTGTATTATATGACTCTAGCTCTTAATATAATTTAATATTTTTTTTAATTTATAGATGGTGCTGGCTCGGAAGAACTTGGAACAACTTGGAACTTGCTTTGAAAAAATATAATTCATTCAGATTTGAAAGAAAAAGTTTGTCAAAATTGAAACCTTTATTAAATTGATAATCAATGCTTTATGAAAGTGCTCGTTTTATTTCTGCCGATAACCTATGAATAAATTTACTAAAAACGCCAAGGGGCTACCAAAATTTTGTCGATATTATGGTACATCACTATTTATCGATATCAATTTCGACGACGACCTCCGTATTTGTACATCCCTACCTGTGTGCGATAGCAGCGCCAAAACGGAACACATAGTAAACTTACGACAAAAAGCCACTGTCACATCTGTTTTAACTAGTATATTTATCTATGATCGGGTGGGGATTGCGCAGAACGCGTATTTTGGGTATGCGTAGCGGTGAGGTACAGAGCCGGCATATATATTGGCAAGAGAAAGAAAGAGACAAAAGATGCGCAGTAGCCATAAACACAAAGTTTATGGCTACTGCGCATCTTTTGTCTCTTTCATTCTCTTGCCAATATACAGGGTCACTGGAAATATGACGTATTCCTGCTAAGGGGTTATAGATGAGGTCAAAACAAATATTTTTGGTTAAATAACGTTTTCTCAAAAAATTCATCATTTTTGAGTTAATTGAAATTAAGTACATTTTTACCAAAAGTACGTTTTCAGACACAAAAATTTAAAATAAAAGATAACTACTCATTCGATTCCAGATTTTTTACTATTTTGGGATAGAAAATAATCTGAGTGTTAATAATGAATAAGAAAAAAACCGGCCAAGTGCGTGTCGGGCCACGCGCAGTAGGGTTCCGTAGGTACATTATACCATACCATATTTTAATACTGCTATCATTTTTCGTCTGAAAAAATAACTTTGTTTTTCACAGTGTTTGCATGAATGACAAAGTTATATTTGCGGTTTTGGAAAATGTACTATATTTTGAAACCTAATTACTATATCTCGTTCCAACTAATTTTCGTTGAAAGTGTTTATTAAGATCTATAGCTTATATTTTTTTTAGATTTTTCACCCTCTTACTTTAAAAGTTAAAGGGGGGGGGACTCACATTTTACCACTTTGGCGGCATATATCTTTCAAACGGTTGACTTTGAAAAAAAAAAATAGTCTTAGGAACCTCGATGTCATTTTTAAAGACCTATCTATAGACACCCCACAAGTATTGGTTTGATGAAAAAAAATATTTTCAGTTTCAGTTCCATGTATGGGGAGCCCCCCCTTAATCTTTTATTTTTTTTATTTTTGTGTAAAAATCGTAAAGCGGTTCACAGAATACACCTACCTACCAAGTTTCAACTATGTAGTCCTAATACTTTTGGAATAAAGTGGCTGTGACATACGGACGGACAGACAGACAGACAGACATGACGAATCTATAAGGGTTCCGTTTTTTGCCATTTTGGCTACGGAACCCTAAAAATCATAAAATACAGGTGTTTATAAAAAAATCAATCCTTAAATGCATTTATTTTTTTATTTTTTTCAGATTTTTTAGAAATAGCATCTAATATCTTTAAAAAATCCTAGTAACTAAGCGTGCTTAATATTTTAAAAACATCACCATCTATTCAGCTTTCAGTTGAGGTATAAAACTTAATAATAACTTAAATAAAAAATGAGAAATTAAGACTTAACTAAATAGCAGTCCCAATTCACGTAGCAAAAATTTCCTACTTCAAGCGCTTCGGAGGTGGCCGTAATATCCTACTTATTCCATAAATGTGAAAGTTTGCTTGTTTGTATGATTGTTAATCAATCACGCAAAACGGCTGAACGGATTTGGATGAAATTTGGCACACAGATAGTTTATAAGCTGGATTAAAACATATGAGGATACTATTATCTTGGTTAAGGGTTCCCTAGGGATTTTCTCGAATGTAAATGCGAATGCAGTCGCGGGCGGAAACTAGTTTGCTATAAATGGTCGTACTTACTAAAAATACTTTCGTCCGAGTGAGTTTGAGACAGGATTATTTTCCGCCGATGAGTCAAAATTTTATACAAACTGTGTTACAAATAACCATGCATATCAGCTATTTTTAATACCCCGCTGCTGGGGAACTGGCCTACCTTTTGGCTTGTGGATGGATAAAGCGGATGGGCCATACCCACCACGTAGACCCAATGTGGATTGGTCAGTGTTAACGACTGTAAATGCAGCCAGAACCAAGGGCTCAATGTAAGGTACATTGAGTTAACACCGACCAATCCGCATTGGGCCCACGTGGTTGGTTATGGTCCGTCCGCTTTATCCCAAAAGGAAAGGAAGGTTCCCCAGCAGCGGGTCATTAAAAATGGCTGATATGCATGGTTAATTTTGATGCTGTCTGTATAAAATTTTGACTCATCGGCGGAAAATAATTCTGTTTCAAACTCACTCGGACGAAAGTATTTTTAGTAAACACGATCATTTATGGCAAACTAGCTTCCACCCGCGACTTTGTCCGCAATTACATTCGAGAAAATCCCTAGGGAACCTTTAACCATGATAATAGTATCCTCCTATGTTTAAATCCTGTTTATAAATTGTCTATGTGCCAAATTTCATCCAAATCCGTTCAGTCGTTTTTCGTGATTGATTAACAATCATCCAAATAAGCAAACTTTCACATTTATGATATAAGTAGGATAACGGCCACCTTCGAAGCGCTTGAAGTAGGAAATTTTTGCTACATAAAATGGGACTGCTTTTTAGTTAAGTCTTAATTTCTCATTTTTTTATTTAAGTTATTATTAAGTTTTATACCTCAACTGAAAACTGCATAGATGGTGATGTTTTTAAAATATTATGCATGCTTAATTACTAGGATTTTTTTAAAGATATTTGATGCTATTTCTAAAAAATCTGAAAAAAATAAAAAAATAAATGCATTTAAGGATTGATTTTTTTATAAACACCTGTACTTTTTGTATTTTTTTTTATTCATTATCAATACTTATATTGTTTTCTATCCTAAAATAATGAAAAAAACGGAATCAAATGAGTTGTTATCTTTTATTTTAAATTTTTGTGTCTGAAAACGTACTTTTGGTAAAAAAATACTTAATTTCAATTAACTCAAAAACTATTAATTTTTTGAGAAAAAGTTATATGACAAAAAATATTTGTTTTGACCTCATTTATAACCCCTTAGCAGGAATACGTCATATTTCCAGTGACCCTGTATATGCCGGGCAGTATACTACGGCTGAGGCGGGAGTGCGCGAACTTATCCCCACGCCGTCGAAAAAGCGTCAATATGTTTGCCTCGTACTGTAGCACACAGTAAGTGGGCACTAAGCTGTTTGCTACAAATCTATCACTTACCAGCAATGTCTTCTGACCACGAGACCTGCAGAATTTTGGCGACAATATGCCGCAACTGTTCTTCGGTATATTCTGTACAGCTAACGGTTCGAGACCGATATATTTTTCTAGCAGGAGAAGCTGTTGAATCATCTTCCACCTATTAGCAGGGGGATAAATATAATCCAAAACACATCACGATTTTTAGTACCAGAATGGAAAAACTTACAATCTCATAACTGAATACTGCAACATTTTTAAGGGGCCATAAAAGGAAAACATGGTTTGCGCGGGCCATATTTTTATATAGAAAACGTAAAGTTGTAGCCACAAAAAAAAACATATGACAAGCTAAAGAGATTATCTAGTAGCTACAAGTATTAAATTGCGTATAAACATCACAGATGATTGTAAAAAAATCAGAATATCATCAAAAGCGCTTGTCTCGGGCCATATTTTTGGCGTTAAATAATAGCGGAAACGTATTGAATTCTACATTAAAATACACTTTAACGTACTGTGCAGTTGTTCCAATAACTTTTTTCAAGAAAGATAATTGTGCTAAAGATAATGATGAAAAGGCAACGAAAAACATCGAAAAAGTGCAGAAGTGAGGTTATTTTCCGTACTCTTTACACGTAAAGAAAAAAAACAGAGACAAATGATTTCGCATAACGGAGCCTTAATAACTTAATATTATAAATGTGAAAGTTTGTGGGTTTGGATGTTTGTTCCTCAATCACGCTAAAACTACTGAACGGATATGGTTGAAATTTGGCACACAGAAAGTAAATAGCTTAAATTAAAACATAGGATACAATTTATCCCGATACTCCCACGGGAACGGTAACCACACGGGTGAAACCGCGGGCGGCCGCTAGTCCTTACTAATATTATAAATGCGAAAGTCCGTTTGTTTGTTTGTTACGCCTTCACGTCTTAACTACTGAACCGATCATCATGAAATTTTGCATACACGTTGTCAGGGGTACAGAGAAGGACATAGGGTTCCTTTCATCCCGAAAAAAACTATTGTTCCCGAGGGATAGCAAAAAAACTGTCCACGCAGACGAAGTCGCGGGCGGCCGCTAGTTCATTATAATGCGAAGTGGCAGCATGGGGCCAAACAACAATGAAAAATCTATTGTGTCTCATTTTGTCTGGCCTGACAGGTTAATACTTATGTTTCAGGAATATATACAAGGAAATTAAGAATGAAATACTGTAGTAGCTACCAATTTCCCCCAGTTTCAGAATGATGATTCTGAAATTACTGAGAAAATTGGCGATGATTAATGAGATGTCATTAATCATCATCTCGACAGCATGGTAAGGCATAACATATAGTGAACTAGTTACTCTCTGAGGAAAAGTTTAAATAAGACTAGCGACCCGCCCTCGCTTCGCTTCAGTGTAGTGTGGAATTTGACACCATGTATTATACATATAAACCTTCCTCTTGAATCACTCTATCTATTAATAAAACCGCATCAAAATCCGTTGCGTAGTTTTAAATATTTAAGGCTCCCTTATGCAAAATCATTTGTCTTTGTCTTTTTCTTTACGTGTAAAGAGTATGGAAAATACTCTTCTGCACTTTTTCGACGTTTTTCGTTGTTTTTTCATTATTACCTTTACCTCAATTGTCTTTCTTGAAAAAAAGTTAGTGGAGCAACTGCACAGTATGTTAAAGTGGCCCGCGACAAGCGGTTTTGATGATATTCTGATTTCTTTTTACAATCATCCGTGAGGTTTATACGCAATTTGGTACTACTAATTTCTTTAGCTTGTCGTATGTTTTTTATTGTGGCTACAACTTTACGTTTTCTATATAAAAATATGGCCCGCGCAAACCATGTTTTCCTATTATGGCCCCTTAAGCCTACATAGGGATATAGGGACAGAGAAAGCGACTTTGTTTTATACTAAGTAGTGAAGTTCACCTCTTTTCCTTGCTTGCTGTTATACAGTACTTTTGAATTATAATAAAATAAACTTATTTAGTATTGTTTAAAAATAACATTGTGAATGCAAAAATCTCAAATTTAAAATAAACTCTTTAAAAACATGTTATTATTTTTTTAAAGTAAAGTTGGGAAGGCTGACAATGAACTGGACACTACTCCACACAAAGTATTACACTCTTTTAGTAATATCTGTAAATCAAATATACTCACTTCCATGGGCTCCTGTTGTTGTTCTGATTGAGAATTTCTTTCAGAAGAGTCATCTACTTCCATTGAGAGAGATCGCCGAGAACAACTTGGAGATACATTGTTAGGTCGAGGCCTCACTGGAGATGGTTCTGCAAATTGTGCTGGGGAAATTGACCTGGAAGTGCTGTCTTCCCGAGTCGACGTCCCTTCTGAACGAACCACAGTAGATTGGGGCAGGCTACCAACTCTAACTGCACCGCAACTTAATAATGTGTCATCTCCCATCGAATCAAAGCTATTGTACTGCCTCGTTTGAGATAAATCTGTCATTTTCGTATCGGGCATTTCGTCTAATAAGTTATTGTCTGTCTTTTCAGTCACAATGAGTCCATCGGCAGGTATTTTAGTTTCATTTGTTACATCACTTTTACTGACACCATCATTATAATTTGTTTCTTTGTTTGTGTTTGCTACTTCAGGCGTATTTGGTTCTGTGGAAGTGCGTGGAGTGGAGGCAGGGGACAGGCGCGACAGTTGGGTGGGTTGTAATTGCAAGTCAGGCGACGGGATAGACGCGCCTGGAGTGGCAGGGGGGCTCGCAGGCGACGGGCCCGAGCCTGCGCCACCCAAGGCAGCCAAACGTGCTAAACGTCGTCTTCTTATCTGCGATAAAGAAAACGAGGACTTTAGGCACGTGTATGAATAGTAATGCGCGCCACTGAGTTACACCAACGCTTTGTTTTGTTACAGAATTAGATTGGCCATCCATACGCATTACGCCAAGGTTCGTTTACAAAACAAAAATTCTACTTACCTCCTCTTGACTTAATTCACTCATGTTTCGTTTGTTTCTATAGATATGATTGGAAATGTATTTTGCGTTTACACTGTTTCTCAAAATTTTGATAAACAGAATAAGAAAGAAGAACACAAGGGACAAGCCACAACCACAAAACGAACGAGAAGCAATCAGACACCTTCCACCACTTCGCTCAGCTGTTTGACGTTTTCGAAGTGTGGTGGTGGTGTGTTGTGTGTGAAGAGATGACGAGAAAGTATTGAAAATACACGCGTCATCCTCGTTCAAAATTACACTGATTATATTTTGTCACTTTCGTCTTTATAGACTTAGTAAAGGATAGCAATAGATTAGTGCTGCTAGTAGTAAATATGAATTGCGGATATCGATGACGGAATGAATAAAATTCAAAATTGTTTGAAGACAGTGTAGTTTATTTTTTAAATTCTATTTATTAATTAGTTAGTAATTTTTTTAAACCAATAAAAATACAATAATATTTAATAGTGGCCATAAACACAATGGTATGACGACGTGACGTGACTTACCCACGGTTTACCCAGGCGCGGTCGCAGCCTGAAATTTTGGGGGGGTCACTATTAATAATAATTGCTTTTCTGTAAGTACAAGACATTGTATTTAGCCAGTTGCAATATTCTAAAATGTAAGTGCGCTGAGTTATTGCTAAAAAACCGCTATTTATTTCTTTTTTTTTTGTTTTTTGCAAAATAAAAACGACTAAGGAAGTTGAAATGTGACCGATGACCCACAGATCACTATATATGTAGCAGGCTACGATGACCTAGCGGTTGGTCTACTGGAATACACCCCTCTTTCTTTTTTAGCCTATCGGAACGAAAAAAAAAGTTGTTGTCTCTGGCTGCGTTGGCCGCGCATGTTTTGCTGGATTTGTTTATATTTATTTGGTACGATTCAGAATATTCTAACTATATGGTTTTTGGTGTATTAGGACTATATTAATAATACAAATATTATTCTCAGTGTCTCCAACTAGATTCTGTTATTACATTACTCAATGTAATAAGCTAGACCTAATAACTTGTTAAGGTGCTAAGATGAGGCCGTAACCTGAGATTTAATTAGTGTGATAAACTATTGCACTAAGCAACATGTCCAGCAATCAAATATCTGAATTAGTGTCGGGACTTAAAGCCCGACACACCGAGACACGACATAAAGCTATTCGTGAGTTGTTACACTTTGCAAAAAGTGACCTACGTGAAATGTCTCAGGATTGCATGACACAGGTTCTGGACGATTTTAATCAACACATTCACACGATGACCTCTAGTTACGACAACAATGAGAAGAAAGCCGGCATCCTTACTATCGGTAAGAAGTTACAAATCTTTCACACTATGAAGTCATATACATCCCTTATAAAAACATCTCAGTTGCGTTGTTTAAATGTATTCTATAAAAAACTAGGAAACAAATGTGCTCAAGTTTAATAAATTTAGCTTTATCAAGACTATAATAACAACCTACAACGATAGTTCTCTTTAAAGCACACTATAAAACAGTATAGCCAAATTGCAGCCAAAATGGCTCAGTTTTCAGATTTTTATCCTTCATACATTACCTAATTGTACCTATAAGAACGAAAAAGTTGAGCTATTTCTGTATAAAGGTAAAACAAAAATCAAATAGCTAATGAAAAAAAATTTTTATATTTGTGAACGAGTGAAGTATTATCTAAATAAATATTAAATGTTTTATATTGACTGATTGATTTGATGGTCTTGAGAGCTGAACATTTATTTATTTAACATATTAAATTATGTATTTGTGTATTGCAGATTTTAACATCATTTTCTTTTTAACATATAATTTATTTGCAATGTCTGATTCATATTTATATATTTTTTTTTACTTGATTTCAGTATGTCTTATTGGTGGAGATACAGAGACAACTAAAACAAGGACTATTCGCTATGCACATTACTTGAGAAATATATTCCCTACATCAGATGCAAGTGTTTTGGAGTTAGCAGCTAAGACCATGGGACGTTTAGCTTCAACGTTAGGAGTCAAACGAGGAGAGTATGTAGAATATGAAATAAAAAGGGCTTATGAATGGCTAGAAGAAGAAAGAAATGAAGGCAAACGGCTTTCAGCTGTACTCATTCTGAGAGAACTGGCTATTGCTATGCCTTCGTATTTCTATCAACACATAAACAGTTTCTTTGATCATATTATGGTGGCCCTCCGGGATCCAAAGGATGTTATTAGGGAAGCTGCAGCAAAAGCATTACGAGCTGCTCTTGTAGTTACTGCTCAGAGAGAAATACCTGAAAGCAGCAACAAAGTAGATTGGTATTCTGAATGCTACGAGGAGGCTATAACGTCATTTAGTGACCAAATTATACGAGAGAGGGGACTGAGTAGAGATGATCATGTTCATGGAGCTTTATTGATTTTGAATGAACTACTGAGATGTTCAAATGCAGCCTGGGAAAAGAAGTACACAATGCTCATGCAAAAGTTAGACGCTGAACAAGAAACATTTGATGACATGTCTTCTTTCAGTTCGAAACTTCAGAACAATTGGTTATCTCAAAACAGTTTAGATGAAAAGAACCAAAGCCCTATTTATGAATCAGCAATGTGTAAGAAGTATATTGCAGAGAAATATGAAAAAATTTGTTCAGATGTAATGGCGCAACAGATATCCAGATCCCACAATGTTCATCAAATGCTTCTTTTATTGATACCAAGGCTCGCAGCTTTCAATAAAGAGGCATTCGTTAGGCGACATCTTAAATCTACAATTAATCATTTAATTACTTTCCTAAGAGGAAGAGAAAAAGAGAAAGCAATGGCATTCACAACTTTGGGTTTGATTTGTGTTGCTGTAGAATCTGATATAAAGCAATATTTACCAAGGATTATTGAAATCATAAAATTGACTTTACCTGCTAAAGATACACCAAGGAAACGTAATGGTTCTGATACACCTTTATTTAATTGTGTAACATTATTAGGATTTGCCATGAAGGAAAATGTTGTAGGTGATGTAAGAGATTTACTAGATCCTATGTGTGCTACTGGTCTATCCCCACAGCTCACAACTTGCTTTAAAGAGTTAAGTCAATACATGCCATCTTTAAAGAAAGAAATTTCTGATAGACTAATAAATATGCTATCAATCATATTAAGGAAGAAACCTTATGTGCCTAATAACTCAGAACAACAAATTGTTCACATGATGTCTACTGCAATGCTAGTGGAGCCATATGATGCCACAAAGTTAGTGCTTGCTCTAAGAACACTAGGATCTTTTGATTTTGAATGGACTAACACTTTGATGTCTTTCATAAGGAGATGTACTGATCACTATCTACTAAGTGAACAACATGACATTCGCCTAGAAGCTGTCAAAACTGCTGCAAAACTATTAGCCAAAGCTATTGAAAGATGTAATCAAACTAACTCTAGAACACTAAATTTAATTATTGATGAATCTATAGGCAAACTTCTAGCTGTAGGGAGATCAGACTTTGACCAAGAAGTTCGTTATAAAGTCCTCGAGGTATTTACCAACCCTGTTTTTGATAAATATTTGGCTGTTGAGGAACATCTTAGCTGTCTGTTTGTTGCAATCAACGATTCAAGCACTGACATAAGTGAGTTAGCTTTATGTGTAGTTGGGAGATTGAGCAACATAAATCCCAGTTATACAACACCTACAATGCGTCAGCTATTTGTACAAGTTTTAATGGAATTGCAACACTCTGAGTCTACACGAAATAAAGAGCAAGCATTAAGGATGGTCAATAACATTATATGCCATGCACCTAGGATAACACAACAGTTTGTGGATATTATACTGAAAGTTCTTGTCCCAAAATTAAGAGAGGAAGACAGTAATACAACAATGGTAGCTACCATTTTAAAAGCCATTGGAGACTTAGCTGAGGTGAATGGTGGAGGACATGCTCTTAATCAATGGCTACATGATCTATTATCTTTCCAAATAGAGACACTCTCGGATCCAAATCAACCTGAAAAAAAAAGTATTGCTTTGTGGTCATTTGGGCAAGTTATTTGTGCAACAGGACATGTCATTATGCCCTATATGGAATATCCCAAACTAATGGATTTGTTACTCAGCTTTTTAAAAACTGAACAACAAAGCAGAGATAGGAGAGAAACCATCAAAGTCTTGGGATTACTAGGTGCACTAGACCCATATAAGCATAAAGTTAATAAAGGTTTGATTGACTTCCAAACGGTTTCCACATTGATACCAGTAACAGAATCCAATAAAAATGAATATTCAGATACAAGTATGAGCGATTTGCTCATAAAGATGGCACCTTTAATCCTCGATGAGTTTTATCCAGCTATAGTAGTGACGTCATTGATGAATATCCTGCGAGACCCCATGTTAGCGCAGCACCACACAAGTGTCGTCCATGCAGTAACAATAATATTCCAATCACTTGGCATTAAATGTGTTCCCTATATATCTCGTGTCACGCCTAGTCTTTTGTATGTGATACGTAACACGGATAATAATATCTTTCGTGAGTTTTTACTGACACAACTGGCTCAACTAATTTCTGTGGTCAAAATTCACATTCGAAATTATCTTGAAGACATATTTGATATGATTAGAGAGTATTGGACCCCTGACAGTCAGTTACAGCCCACACTTATTATGCTAGTTGAACACATTACTGTAGCTATTGGCACAGAATTCAAAATATATCTGAGAAAGATCTTACCAAACATTTTACGGGTTCTGAAGTATGACAAAAGTAAAGATAAAATTTTGACTGAAAAACTCTTACTGGCAATACAAAAGTTTGAAAATAACTTGGATGACGTCCTACTTTCAGTGGTTCCCGCGATCACAGGTCTTTTTGATGGAAAGAATATACCCATGTCTATATCAAAACTAGCTATGGAGACGATGCACCACTTATCAATGTATTTATATTTAAAACCATACTCTGCTGTGATAATACAAGCCCTGGCAAAAGTTCTCGAAAACAATCCCACATTAAGGCCAACTGCTATGAACACACTCTGTGCTTTAATCATACAATTAGGGCGCGAGTACATTGATTACATACCATCTGTGGATAGACTACTGCTCAAACATAAAATCCAGTGTCCTAACTACATCGTTTTGGTAACTCGTCTACAAGTTATATCAACTCTGGCATCAGATGATGACTATTTAGATGAAACTCGGTCCAGATTGCGCAATCAGAAAAAAGATGTAAGTACCTGCTGAAATACTACAGATGTATGTGTGATAGTGTTGCTTAAACGGAATAACTTTCTCCAAGGAATATAGTTCTCCAAGTAATATAGGGTTTTTTTGTAAAAAAAAAACGTTTTCCGAAGTAATAACTTATCACAGTAAAGTCTGTCAGCTGTCCAATACATTTTGTATGGGACTATGAATTTTTTTATCGTTTTTCGACCCATGTTCCTTGGAGAATGTTGTTCAGTTTAAGCAACACTATTTATTACCTGTTTAAGTCATCACATCATTTGGTACCACCTAGATAAGTGCTTGTTTTCAAAAATATAAGTACAATAAAATATTGACAAACAAAAAAGTTTTGAACTAATAATTTTTTAGTATAGTCAAATTAGCAAAAAGGTTGGAAGTAATTCGTGTAGTTGTAATTTTTTATGGAATCATTAGAAGACATGAATATAAAGTCTGTTCATCCTTACTTGTCTTATATGGTAAACAATCTTCACCCAACTTTTTATTGAAATAATCATTTATAAAATACAACAAATGGTTTTCCACACATAGATTATGAAATAAATTATTAATAAATTAACAACAATTTCATAAAGTTACTAACATTTTTTTAAATAACGATTTAAGTTTAAAAGACATATGACAACTGTCAAAAACTGTTTACTAAATAGGACAAGTAAGGATGAACAGACTTTAATTATCCTCCGAGTTTGCACCATTCCTAGTACCTACGATGTCACAAAGGTGGCGCTCCTAGGTTTAGATTTTGTCAATTATCTCGGTAACTTTTATCAGATTCAAGCAAACTAGGTATGCAATGATAAGAAATTAAAATTGTTACAAAACATGGAATGAAACTGTTATTGTAGATAATATATTTAAAAAAATATCAGGACTTTAATGTTAATACCTAACATTAAACAATGTTCCGTACATAGCAGGAATGGTGCAAACTCGGAGGAAACGTATATTCATGTCCTGTGACCAGAAAACAGTTCGCGCAAAATAAACTTTATAACACAATTTTCAGACGTTGGCAAATGCTGCAGACATGCAGAGTATTCAGAAGCTAACAGTCAACGTCCACAATCTGCGCAAGTGCTGGTCAACAAGCAATATAATTTCTAAGGAAGACTGGCTGGAGTGGCTTCGTCATCTTAGTATTGGTTTTTTAACAGAATCTAACAGTCCTGCACTGAGGTATATCACAATCAGGATATTTGTTATAAAAGCAAGTATGTGCATATTCAGTTTTTCCAACTTTTATTCGTTTTATTTTAGGGCCTGTTCATCTCTCGCTCAACATTACCCTCAGCTAGCGCGGGATCTGTTTAATCTAGCCTTTATGTCGTGTTGGACTGAACTCGACGAAAGAGCTCGTAAAGAATTGGTTAGTGCTCTCGAGAGAGCATTAACTGTTCCGGATTCACCAGAATTGGCCCTCGCTGTGTTGAATCTCGCCGAATTTATGGAACATTGTGAAAAGGGAGCTCTGCCGATCTCGATTAAATTGCTCGGAGATACGGCGATAAGTTGCAGAGCTTATGCCAAGGCTCTCTATTATAAGGTAAGTGATATTTCTGATTTTGTTTCGACATAAGTTCGTTATAAATTGCTAATTATTTGTTATGTTTTAAGGAGGAAGAATATCGGCGAAATCCATGTACCCAAGTTGTAGAAGCTTTGATTCACATAAACAATAAACTACAGCAAAAAGAGGCAGCCAGCGGTCTTCTGGAAAAAGTAATAACTCAACAGAAAGAGGGTAACTGCTCTTTGAACGTTCACGTGCGATGGTATGAGAAGCTGCACAACTGGGAACAAGCATTAGATCTATACAACAAGAAACTAGAAACAGAACCTCAAGACGAAGATTCTAAACTAGGTCTTATGAGATGTCTCGATGCAATGGGCGAGTGGCAGAAACTTCATGATATTTCAACAGACCAGTGGAGTAAGTTGAATGATGACATGAAGAATAAGTCAGCTAAGTTAGCTGCCGCCGCTTCATGGGGCTTGCAAGAGTGGGACTCGATGAGGAAGTACGTCGATTGTATATCTGAAGAGTGCCAAGAAGGCGCGTTCTACCGAGCAATCCTCGCGATTCACGACGGACACTGGTCGGAATCGAGACACTTTATTGATTCCGCCCGAGGCATATTGGATACTGAACTAACAGCCGTTGTCGGAGAAAGTTACCAGCGAGCTTACGCGGCATTAGTAAACGCACAACTTTTGACAGAATTGGAGGAAGTCGTAACTTACAAATTGGTTGAAGAAAGGAGAAATTCTATCAGGAAAAGTTGGTGGTTGAGACTGCAAGGAGGCCAACGACTAATGGAAGATTGGAGAAAAATTTTGCAAATACGCGGATTAGTTCTATCTCCCCGAGAAGATTTTCAGACGTGGCTAAAGTTTGCCTCTTTATGTAGAAAAACAGGGGCGTTCAATGAAGCTCATAAGATCGTCTTATCAATATTAGGTTGCGATCCTGTTAATAATCCTGATATACTTTTACGTGTCCAAGAACCGAGAGTAATTCTATCTTACAGCAAAAACCTCTGGGACGCCGGGAACAAACGCTTCGCCTACGACGTTTTACAGAGATTTGTCGACAATACGGAACCGGATAGTGAAGAACAGAGTCGACTCTTAGCCCGCTGCCACTTGAAATTAGGCTCTTGGTGTGAATCTCTTCAGGAGATAAACGAGCTGTCTATCCCAGAGATACTTAGGAATTACGCCGCGGCCACCAACCTAGCGCCAGATTGGTACAAGGCGTGCCACGCTTGGGCTTGCATGAACTTCGAAACGGTGTTATTTTACAAGCAACAAGACAACGTTTCCGAAAGCAGTACAGCCGGCAGCTCCGCTGAAAAGAAAGTATCGCGGCCTGACTTTATCAACATGCATACGATACCAGCAATAGAAGGTTTCTTTAAATCCATCAGCCTGTCGAACGGCAGCGCTCTCCAAGATACTTTACGCCTGCTTACTTTATGGTTCGACTACGGCCACAACACAGCGATATACGACGCTTTATTTGAGGGCATAAGACAGATAGACATTAAAATATGGCTTCACGTAATCCCTCAACTGATAGCTAGAATAGATTCTCCGAGGACCCTGGTCGCGAAGTTGGTCCATATTCTACTAATAGATATAAGCAAGCTGCATCCTCAAGCGTTGGTGTACCCTTTGACGGTGGCGATGAAGTCGTCGTTTGTGAATCGTAAGAACGCCGCTAGTTATATCCTGAAGACAATGTGCACGCATTCACAAAATCTAGTCAGTGAAGCCGCCATTATCTCCGAAGAACTCATTAAAGTGGCCATTTTATGGCATGACCAGGTGATCATAGCGATTGATGAAGCGTCGAGGTAAAAAAATATTAATTTGATTGCTATTTGCTAATTAGAAAATGTACTTGTAATTAAAATTGTAAGAACTTTGTCACTCTAAAATCTATTACTTTCTTGAATATAAATTAATGATAAAATGACAACTACAACAAAGTGACAAAGTTCTAAACTGATATTTTTAAACGTGACTGTACATAGCAAAGAATAAAAATAGCATCACGCACGACAAATTGTCTCAATCTACTTTGAATTTTAAAAGTGACACATTTAAGGTTTAAAATCAATTGGAGCAATTGGATACTTTTGGATAATTGACAGTCTGTTGGTTGACATTATCTAAGCAGTTTTATGTTTTCAGATATTATGCTACTGAAAAGGACTTCCGTGGAATGTTTAGAACGTTGGACAAAATGCACGCAATGTTAGATCGACCACCTGAAACGCTGAAAGAAATTTCATTCCTCCAAATGTATGGCAGAGATCTCAAAGAGGCACAACGCTGGAGTGAAATGTATAAGGTATTGTGATTTAATTACAAGGCTTGTTTACATCATTCAACACATCTACGAATGATAACCAATGATTGAAAGACACGGGGATACCTCTATTTCAAACATTGGTCCGCGACTGTGAGTAGGTAAAACGATCCGATTAGTGACTTACATATGTTACTAGCTTCTACCCGCGACTTCGTCCGAGTGGATATTCGAGAAAATCCTTAGGGAACCTTTGATTAGGATAAATAGTATTCTATGTTTCAATGTCATCAAAATCAGATCAGCCGTTTTTTACGTTTAGGCAGGTTCTCACCAAGCGCGCTGCCCCCCTTGTCCTCTCCCTCTCCCCCTACCTCTTACCCTTCAATCCTTATTTCGCGATTAAAGGTAGCATATGTCCTTTCTGAAGCTCTACTCTATCTCTGTACCAAAATTCATCAAAATCAGTTCATTAGTTTAGGGGTGAAAGCGTAACAAACAGACAGACGAAGTTACTTTCGCATAGTATGGATTTCTTAGTCCATTGATCGGCATTGTACTCAACGGACGCATCGCATCACACAAATGAAACTGATTCCGCATTCCGTACGATCCGGACCAGCGGACGCACTTGTATGATACTACTCGTATTTATGACAAACTAAAATCCGTTTGATCCGATGCATGCTTTGCTTTATTAGAATAAACTATGTCGGGATTTACACCATGTACCTGTTTATGGAACTTTGAAAACCATGGAAATTTAAAACGATGTTGCTTTGCTTCCGAAGCGGAACAATGAATGCTTAGCTTATAATGAAATCGTTCATGCAGGCGACCGGCGAGGATCGATATCTACACGAGGCATGGGAGCTCTACTACCACGTCCTGCGCCGCATTATGGCACAATTCCGTTCGCTCACGTCGCTCGAACTACGCTACGTGAGCCGTCGCCTGCACGCCTGCAGGGACTTCGAGCTGGCAGTGCCCGGCTCGTACGTACCCCACGAGAAGGTCATCAGGATCTCGCATATACATAGCCATTTACAGGTAAAAATTGTGTCTGTTCTCTTGTAGTTCCACTGGCTCCTATTGACATTATTCTTTTCAAGGTATAGTAAAGAAGTATCATCTCTAAACAATCACACAAGAGCTTACTCCTAATTAAGATGATACCTAAATAAAATAGGAAAAAATTCAAAATTCAAATTAATTAATTTAGTCTAGGCTGTTACAAGAACTTGTGAATGTTATAGAAGCTACGCCATCGGTTCGCAAATCCTAACTTTCAACTAGTTGAGAAATCACTTCTGTCTGCTACTCGAAAGTGCACCTCAGTATGCAATATTTACCAAAAACAACCAAAGGACCACTAGTGAAAGGACCCAAAACGGAACCTTCAGCACGCCTGTTTTTAATTACGAGTTAGGTAATTCTCCTGAATTAATGTAGACGATCTCAGTACTTTTTCGCGCATTACTTTTAATACCTCAAGAATTTAACTTCTGATTAATCCTAAATCATTTAACAGCATTAAAATTTGTTGTTATATGCAATCGAAATCCTTGGATAAATCGCAGCAACAACATTACAAATAACTAATTATAGGTCAGTTAAAGCACAGAATTGATATTTTTAGTACCTAGCTAGAGGCTCTTTTCAGGTCGCTGCTGTTTGAATAATAATAAAAGATGGTTAGTGCAATGGTTCTGAAACTATTTTGTGGGCCAGATGTCTACAGTCAATCTACTCAAAAAAAGTGAGATTTATAACACTTTGACGACACAGTACAATTTTTTCAGGTGATAAAATCGAAACAACGCCCTCGTCGGCTCACCATTCACGGTTCAGACGGAAAACAATACATGTTCCTACTAAAGGGTCACGAAGACTTGCGTCAGGACGAGCGCGTGATGCAGCTGTTCGGCCTAGTCAATACGCTCCTCCAGGCGGACCCGAGCACCTATCGCCACGACCTCGCCATACAACGCTACGCCGTCATACCACTGTCTCCAAACTCCGGCCTAATAGGCTGGGTGCCCGAATGTGATACGCTATACAACCTCATCAGTGATTATCGAGACAAGAAGACCAATAAAATGGCTCTGAATATGGAACAACAGATAATGTTGCGAATGGCTTCCGATTATCAAAACTTGATGCTGAAACACAAGGTGAGTTATTTCAATTTCGTCTGTTTGGGTACTTACTAAATTTGGGGTGAGAACCCCAAAAGTTTTTGATGTTAGTTACACTACAGAATATCTAAGGCCGCCTACGAACCGATAGGTGTCTACATTAGTGCTTAGAGCCTAGATATGTTGTATCCAAGTAAAACGAACGATCACGATCGCAACCGGCCGCACTGCGCGCTAGGTGCCTCGATTAACCCAGGAGACTACCTAGAATGTATCGTAGGCGCGAGGCTTACAACCACAGACTATGAGACCAATGCGAATAGCCTAGCAACTCACCTACCAGTGCGGTCACCAAGTAACATGGATATATCTAGGCACCAATCTAGACAACTGTCGGTGCGTTCGCAGCCTAATAGTCATCATCATCATCATCATCAGTCAAGGGCGTCGCCAGCCCATGGCCCAGGGGGGGGGGGGGGCAAGTTAATATTAAAGAGGATGAGAAAAATATGAATTGTAGCTACAGTCAAGACCACCTAGTGAATTTATTCAAGTTTTGAGATGGGGCAGGATTTATCGGAAAAGCAAGTCAAATGCATGGCCTTAGGACTTTGATTATTTGCAGTTGGCAACATTCTTTAACCTCTGGGGGGGGGGACCCTGCCCCCCCCCCTGCCCACCCCTGGCGACGCCCTTGTCATCAGTAACACCAAATGACCATTCAACCCCCAAAGCCGACTAGGGTTATAGTGTAGGAAATAAAGGCAGTGGACCCCCACAATAAATCCTCACTAGACGAAACTTTACAGTATGATAAAGTATTATAAATGAAACATATTTTTTAAATTATCCAAATGGTTTTTTTTGTTTTTAGATATTTGTTCATAGGTTTTGGTTCATACCTTATTACATCCCTGCAAAGTTTCATCGACTGAGGATTTAATGTTGGGGTCTCCATACAAAAGATCGCTTCATTTCCTACATTATTAAGCTAAATTTTACCTCATTTTACCGTAGTTTTATGTCTTTCCGGCACTCTGAACTCCAGTTTTCTTCCGACGGCCATAGGTACTTTAGTTAGGACACTAATTATTCTGTCCTAGTAGTCTTCGAACTATATTTAACTTCTATGTGTTATTGTTAAAAGAAACCTTATAGGTAGTTCATAAATATGTTATCTAGTAGATTAATAAATAATGTGAATTGACAGCGACAGATTTACATATCGGGAAGTTCTTTCACACAAATACGTAATTTACAATGGCTGGATACTACGACATTGTGATAAAAAGATAATCTTTGTCCTTTTGACTTTTATTGTATCCTTATTTTAATGCCGTTACGATAGTCTGATAATAATGTGTTGACTATGAATTACTCAATTCCTTTTTATCTTTAGTAAAGGATTTTTTATCTTTATTACTTAAACCATTTTACTACAACTCGGTAGTTGCCATGAGAAACTGTTGTAAAAACGTGTTACATTAAATTTTTATTCAGATTTTTATCGTTATTAAAAAAATATTTAAAACCTTATCGCATTCTAATGCGATAAGGTTTAAAATCAACTTCTAAGTTAAACACTTCTAAGTTTAAAAACTATTTAGGTAATTTTCATAAAGTACCACTTTATTATGTAGTATAGTACCACTTTATCTAAAATTACTCAGCGTGGTCCTGTGTGTTTCAAGGGATATATCAATCCCACCCAAATGAAATCGTAATGTTTAATTAATGTAATTTTATTTGAACAAGACGTTTTAAGCTGCGCGTCCACTGCATCGGAATGGGAGTTTACGGGCGGCGCGGACAGATTTGTTGCTTTGTATGGATTGTTCTGGCACTGCGTGCACCACATTTCCGAACATTTCTGCGCCATAGAAATCCATACAAAGCAACAAATTCGCCCGCGCCGTACGCGTCGATTCCGATGCAGTAGACACGCACCTATATTCTTCTCTACAACGTGTTACAGAAATACTCCTAATGCCGAATATGGTAGATAGGGACCGTCAAGTCAAACTGAACAACTTTTACTATGGGACCAACTCTGAAATCGCCAAAAAGAAACAGGTGTTTCATACAAAAATTAATAAAGAAAATATCAAAATGTATGTATAGTGCGAGGCACGTAACTTGAAATTTTTTCGACGGAGTGGGGATCAGTTCGCGCATGTGCTCATGTGAGCGACCAATAGCGCGCGCCCCTCCCGCCGCCCGCGCCCCTCACCGCTACGCATGCCCAAAATACGCGTTCCGCGCAATCCCCACCCGATTTCAAGTTACATGCCTCGTACTGTAACAGCTGATTGTTTTTCATGATTTCAGAGTTGGTCCCATAGTTGTTCAGTTTGATTGATTGACTGATACCATATTCGGCTCTAATGCCGAATATGGTATCAGTCAATCATTTTTTTAAACACGTTGTATATTTGATGTTTTGTCGTCAGGTTGAAATATTCGAGTACACCCTATCTCAAACGCCGGGGAACGATTTATCCCGGCTTCTCTGGCTGAAGAGTCCGTCCGCCGAGGCGTGGTTCGAGCGCAGGACCAACTACACGCGGTCCCTCGCGGTCATGAGCATGGTGGGATACATCCTCGGGCTGGGGGACCGCCACCCGTCCAACATCATGCTGCACCGAGTCACGGGGAAAGTCCTGCATATTGACTTCGGAGACTGCTTTGAAGTGACGCAAACGAGGGAGAAGTTTCCGGAGAAGATACCTTTTAGGTTGACGAGGATGCTTATTAATGCGATGGAGGTAAATAATTTCACAAATAACTTGGATTTTTTATTTAATAGAACCATAGACAAATACTGTCTTAATGCATTGCAAATCATTTTGTTAACTCATTTGTATAGGAAGTTCACTGTCTGTCGGCTTCTTAAGATTCTATCAGGATACGCGAACAGTCAGTAGCAAAAGTAGATGTTAATCATTTTTAGATTTCAAAATGATATGATATTAAGATTTTTCACATTCCACTCTTATTTTCACTCAGTTTTTTTTAATGGTCTAGGTATATAAAAAATTTACAATTGTTTTTCGTTTTTGAGGTTAAAATCATGGCCGCCAGGCGCAATACCAAATTGACGGAGATAGTAGATTTGAAATCTAATGTAAAATATTAGCTGGCGCCAGGCAAACCGCTGTTATTGACAATATAAAACTATGTTTTATCAAAACATTTGTAATCTTTATTGTAGTCTTTTAGTTCGTCAATCCCAAAAGTCGTGTTCTTTTTAATTGTGCTCAATTAACTGATTGCCTTTGTTGTTGCGCCGAAAATTACCACGATTTCCGTTAGCTTGTTTAGTTTAAATGCCAGGAGGTTGTTGTTGCTACGCCGTAAACGTCGTCGTAAACTCATTCACACATACCTTTATTCTCATAAGGACAGATTCTCAAAGGGACAGATTGTCAAAAAACCGAAAATGGTACAGCTGCACACACAAATTAATAGAATCTCAAAAGTTTTTTATCCACTTGACCATATCACTCACTCACTCACACTTATTGTGAGAAGTGCTGTGCGCCTTCTCACAGTAAGTGTAAGTCAGTTTTGGACTGCTGCAGTTGATAAATAAAAATTAAATTACGTTACCAAAGTACCAGGTTAGTATAGATTTAGAGGAGGTTAACGCCAAGCAGATGGAATTTTGTACAATGACCCGTCTATAGGTACTTTATCTCTGTCGCTCTCGCGCTAACATTATTGTTGTGCCTGTGCGAGCGCAATGGCAATATGTTGGCGCACGATTACAGAGAAACGTCACCTATTACATTAAAAAGTGATTAAAAATATAGAAGTTAAACTTCTCCGTATTTATGAGATCCTGGTACTTTGGTGATGTATTGTATTACGAAAAATAAGAAAAAAAAAGGCTATTCAAAATATAGAAGTTAAACCTTCTTTTCTCTTTTTCTGCTTACCTGTACTGCTGTCCTTATGAGAATAAAGGCACAAATAGCTATCAGATATACCTAATTTTGATCAAAGACTAACACTCATAAAACATCTGATAAGCCTATTTATTAGCTTACATAATGAAATGAATCTACTTCAATTCAACCGATCAGAAACACATTACCGCACTTACATTTGTAGTGAAAATATCTTGAATTCAGCATAATCAGATATACATTTTTCTCTATACATGATAACAAACTTTTTGCTGTTCTTTTTCATTTACTGATTGATAATTATTGTCTAAAGGTAACTGGCATCGAGGGTACGTACCGGTTCACCTGCGAGTCGGTGATGCACGTGCTACACAAACACCGCGACAGCGTGATGGCGGTGCTAGAGGCGTTTGTGCACGACCCTTTACTAAACTGGCGGCTGGTAGAAGCTGAGCCGCCTTCACTCACTGCATCCGCCTTCTCCTCCGACATCGACTCTTCATACTCCCTGCCCAGCCGCAGCCGCAACGTCCGCTGCGATTCAATCGAACCTCCGCCTGAGCCGAACTTAAACAAGCGAGCCCTCGCCATTTTGAACAGAATCCGCGACAAACTAACCGGCAGGGACTTCCCCCACATAGAGGCGGTCGTCAGCGTCCCTAAGCAGGTGGACTTGCTCATCAAACAGGCGACCAACAATGAGAACTTGTGCCAGTGCTACATCGGATGGTGCCCGTTTTGGTAATTAAATTGAAAATACGGTAATGGTGCGGGCACATTTGTCTGACGCCACGTGTTAATACGCCCGATGGACGTGTTATAAGTGTGATCCTAGTGCATACATTTAGTATGAAAACCGATGTCATCTGACGGCTTTTAACACGTGGCGTCAGACAAATGTGCCCGCACTATTATTCTTATATCCATGACGGCAGCATTAAGGTCGGCGCTTACTATCTGAAAAGCGATTAGCAAGCGAACATTTTTAATTATACCTTGACATTTGTTTGGAGTTTAGTACCTATAATTTAGTATTGAACATATGAACATAATAGCTGTCAGTGCCGATACCGAAACCGACAGTTAAGTTTGGCTTTGTTATTGTTATTTTTCATAGATTTAAAAGTATTTTTATTGTTTATTAGTTTTGTGAAAACAATTATTATCGGTCCTTCAAGAGCCATTTTAACAAGCCGTTATAGATCCTTTTGTACATAAATAATAGTAAAAGAATAACGGCACTGCAACTGTACTCTTAAGATCATGATAACGATTTTACTGTTGATGGTCTTAGCTAAGAATTGACAACATTTCATTTTGAGAAAGTACTAAAATTAGAAAACCATTTCGAGATTTTAGTGTTCTAAGCTCATATATTTTCTTTCAGAATTTTTAGATCAGTATTTTTTACGTAAATTAAAAAAATCTAAAATCTAGTCCATTTAGGGAGTTTGAGTTGAGTCTCTTTGCCTTCTATTTAAAAAAACTTATATCTTGTACTTGCGTCCTTTTAGAATAAACCGCTTTTTATTAATTAATATCTCGTAATGTATGAAAATAAATGGAAAAGAAAAAATACGTGTTGCCTAAAAAACGATAATTTTTCATTATATCCATAAAAACATGTACCTAAAGATTTTGAAATGTTGTCAATTGCGGATTTAAGATGAGATTGAATTGTTACGAGTACGACAACAGTTTCATTGAAAAAAAGGTTGATATTACTATACAGTATGTTTGGTAACCTTGTATAATCCCGATTATAGCCAACCATTCACTATCCTGCCTGGGAGGGATTATTATAAACAATATGTACAGCTGCGTCTAGGGTTGTCACTTTACGTTTTCTACCCTTTCACTACCAAACACCATGTATATTGCAGAATTACCAGTAAAAAAAGCAATAGTATCTTTGCACTTTTACAAACAGTGTGTACTGTCCCTTGGAGTCTTCAAGCCATGCGTCTGACGCTATTTTGTATAAATATTTATTTAAAATTTCAAATAAGTATGATAACTTGCACAGCCCTATTATATTTGTTTAGTTCCTGTAAGAATACGCAAGCAGACATCAAAGTTAATACAAACAAATACTTGCACAAGTCACAATACTAATTGTATCATTTACCGGTTATTGATAGAAAAAAATATATAAATAAAAATCGTGTCCTTGAGATGAGATGCGCAAAAAATATTTGATTACCTACTCTTTTAATTAAATTAAATGTTGTCCGTTTGCCAATCTAAGTTTGGTGATCCTATGCGTTTTGTTCAGATTATAGTTTTCAATTCCTTTATTATTGTCTATAAATCTTTAGTTTCCATTTTGTCACATTAGTCAGCTGTCGGAATCACCACCGCATTTAGTTCTAGTTCTTTGGTTATTTTATAAGATATGTTGCATTTATTTACCGGATTGTTGTCTTACTTATTAATATGTAGTTAATTGTTCGCAAATGTTATTGATTAAATAATAGATAATAACTCATTAAACGCCAATTCAGAATGTTATAACATTCTTTGGCAATACTAAGCTCTAAATGGAGCTCCCATCGTTAAAAAATTGTAGAAGTTGCCTTTTTGGCATTTTTTTATAGCTTACTATATTTTACCCCAGTATAGTTTCCAAATACATAATTAACGGTACTTTTATTAGGAATGTTTGGATATTTTTTGGGATAAATTATTTATTCAACACGTAGGTTATATTATATTATTATTATTATGTATAATATTTAAGGTTGAGTGTGCTACCTACACCAAATTATCGCCTTAACATTTTTCTGAGAGTATATTTGAAGCTTTATTGCTTTTTCGGTATATCGCACCTTTGCGACGACAACGTGACATTTCTGAAACAACTTCGCAGGAGGCTTTTTCCAGATAATAAAGGTGAACGTTTTTAGCGAGATGTCACGTTGTCATCGCAAAGAGGCGTCGCTTCTTTGCGATGACAACGTGACATCTCTTTGAAAACGTTTTTTTTATTATTTGGAAGTCTCTTGGAAGGTTGGTTGTGGTTTCAAAAATGTCACGTTGTCGTCGCAATGGTGAAATATCTTCCATAACAATAATACGTCACTGCCAATAAATAGACTTCCATATATTTCAACAAGTTTCACGTAACAATAGATATTTCAGTGTGGAGCAGTATCAGCATCTACTTATTATTCCATTATTGTGAGTAATAACCAATCCTATTTGCTTTAAGCGTAACTATTTTGTAAACTTTGTACATAACTAAAATAACTGCGTTAAGACTTTATACTGTAAGTATTATAATATAACTACACTATGTAAATACACTTAAGACTCAATAAAAAATATTTAAAATTATATAATTTATTATTCTTACCAATGATCATAACTTATTTGTGTCAGAGAATATTTAATAGGTATCTAAATCTAAGCATTATTTTATAAACTAGCTTCCGCCCGCGACTTCGTATGCGTGGACCATTAGGGAACCTATAACCAAGATAAAAAGTTTCCTATGTTTTATTCCAGGCTATAAACTATGTGTTTCAAACTTCATCCAAATCGTTCAACCATTTTTGCATGCTTGAGTAAAAAACATCTTAAGATCCAAACTTCACAAATATTATTTTATTATTTATTTATACCTCATTGCATATATGAAAGTGCAATTGGCGGACTTAATGCTTTGCATTCTCTAACAGTCGACCGGAAAGGGTGATAAAGAAAGAAATCGTGGCGGCAATATGGAAAATTAAGTTTAGTACGATAAAAATCATATCTTTTAATTAGGTACCTCTTATCTTTTTAAATGCAAATCACTTTCATTATAAACTGTCGACGCAAAAATTAAACTCCCAATAACTTCATTTAAGTAGTTAGGCGACACCATTGATTTGAGCTTGAGCAAAGGAAAATTTACTGAGAAAAATCAGTTTCGTATGTGGTCGACAAACAAAAGCCTAAAGTAATACATAACAAAAAAGAAATAATATAAGTGTTCGTTTTTTCAGAGACGTTACTTTTTGATTGTATCTACAGCGAAGCTCACAAACGAGAGTGGCAAAAGCTGAGACATTTTGGTACATAGCACTGTGTCCATAGTAGGTCGGCACAAATACACATCTATGTCTCCATCAGAACCGCGGAATTCACTCAGTGCTTGTCTGCAAACACCACACGGCGCCGTGAACTCTCTCTGGTGCGCAACCACAGCCACCGTTTTAAATTTATGATAACCTTCACACACTGCCTTGCACATCGCCGCGCGTTCTGCACAAATAGCCGGCGTAAAAGTGGAGTTCTCTATATTACACCCGGTAAAGACCTTCGAGTCATCTTCTGTGAGTAATGCGGCCCCGACAGCGAACTCCGAATATGGACAGTATGCCCTTTTCCTTATTTCAACGGCGGCTTCTATCAAACTCTTCACTTCAGCATCTGGAAAATAAAATAGTCGGGTCTTTAGAAATAAATAAGTAACACTGGTATTTGCCTCATTAGGAATTCACTATGATTGTATTTCAGTTTTTACGTGCCAGGAAATAACAGTGTATGATGTAAACCTAGCAAATAAACTAAACTGAATTATTAGACCGAGCTGTAAACGTCAACATTCAATTCTTCTGGAAATGCAGGTGGTCTAATTAAATTTTATGAAGGCAAACAAAAATAGATCGCGTCCAAAATCATAAAACTAGAAAAATCTTTGCTAATCTTGTTGACTGTTAATTATATAAAATAATAGCAAAATACACTTACTCAATGAGTTGAAGTCAACGACTTGGAAGCGGTCCATGTTTTCGCGCGTATATCAAAGGTTCGCGATCTAGTGGCGGACGGCCAGATGTGTGTGCGCTTCGCCGCGGTCACCGGCCAACTGATTACCGTAAACGATCGTTGATTGATTAGATTCTGGCTCCCATGATTGAATATGTCCTTTGTTAGTAAACGGCAACTGTATACAATACTAAAGTCGAACGTACAGTGAAAGCACTACTATAATTTACAGCATTTTTTTGGAATGCGAAATGCAAAAAAACTCCATTAAACTAAACGAGACGCTAGGAAATATTGTTTAAGCGATAAAAAGTACCCCAAAGCTTCTTTAGTGCACTGTATGAACACAATTCACAATTTCGTCTTTATTTAAGCACTATGATTTTTTTCTAATGGCGGCGGTAGTGTGCTGTATAAACCTTCTTAAATTACAGCTTTTTGAAATTCACAAAGGTCAAATTATCTTGTTCTTTTGATAGCAGTTTTTCAGACACGGAAATATAGGGTACCTAGCCTAGGGTAGGTAGTGACATACATACCTTATTTAAATCAAAATATAAGAACCATTTGTTTCTTATCATTTATTTTTTAATAATTATATTTCACAATAATCAACAAAAATCTAAATTTTTCTTTTGTAACATAATTTATTAAGGAAAAAGTTTGCTTTTTCCCGAAAATTGATTATTTATTTTGAGTCACTGCGAAAAATTGCATACAAATAAAGCACAATTTAATATTTACATGCAGATTACATTAATTAAAATTAATCGTGATTTACATTATGTTTTACGTATAATATGCTGTTAAACATATTATTGCAATATTGAATTACATAATAGATTGCCATGGAATTACGCAAATAGAATTCTATTTTGTGACGGCATGTGGTATAAAGCTTTCTTTATATGACCGAAGTTATTGTTGTTTATTTTGATAACGGAGTTGCCGAAGATAAAACCGGGAATACCCATTTTGTATATAAAATTCGATTATTACCATTAAATAAGAATGATATTAACTTTTCTGTTTGTTCTTTTTGGGTGGGGAATCAAGTTTTTAATGTAAGGAAAATGTGCGCAAAATTTCATAAATTAAAACAAAACTAGATAACGATGTTTAGATTCGTAGCCAATTACATACTGTTTTGTACAAAAATAATCAATAATCATTAAATTTAAAAAAAAAACGTTGGTAACTCAGGGGAAAATTTATCACCGGCTTAAAATAGGGGTTGTCCCCTAGGTCACCAATGTTTTTGTTAAATAGTAAATCACATTAAAAATTTCGTCTCTTAACTACCGATTAACTTTATTTATGGATGGCTCAAGTAGATATTTAAGTAATGTCACAAAACAAAAAAAAGGTGATTCACCCTTATCGCTTTTAACAATAGGGTAGGGTAAGTGCCATTTTTTTCTGGGTACCGAACTTTCAAATATGGCTAAATGTTTTTTTTTTCATATTTCTCCTTGGGCCATAAAGATTTGAAATACCGAACACAATAAACTTTGTCTATGATTTATATTTTTGGTTTCATGATAAATTAATGATCGAAGTTATCATGTCTAAGATGCTTTGCTTATTTGACTATACGGGATATGAAGGAATCGTCGCAAAGTCAGTCTACTGACAACAATTAATACAATTTGCTGATGATTACATTTATTTATCGTGCGCCGATTACTACAATTATTATTGATACTTAGGCAAGTGCAAGGGCTTGACCAAAATTGCGCGACCCACACATATTCAATGGCAGCTACCCACTGGTAACTGCACAAAAATGTGTGCAATTGGGGGCCCTACAACCCTTAAAGTAGCGCCCTCATCTTAAATAAATTTATTTATTTATTAATAGGGTATTTGACAACATTGAAAATATACTACAAATTGTGGTCATCTTAACTGATATTGGCCTAAAAAAACATATTTAACTATTATATAGACTAAATTAAGTCTATTAATTGATTAATTTCACCTAGAAAAATGCAATAATTTTAGATTTTTTTCTGTGGCGAAAACGCTCTAAGATGACTGATGACGTCACTTGCCTGTAAATAAATATGGCTTCAGGCGTTTGACACGACCATATACTAAGGATCCGCGATTGATGGCTGTCAAATGGCTAAGGATATTACAATGTTTACAGGCTAGTGACGTCAACAAGTCACGTGTCCAGCGCCATAGCGTTTTTGGCGCGGTTTTAAAATTTTAAACTTTAACACTGGTTTTTTTAATGAAATACATTGATTTTTCCTAAAATATCAATGTGGTGCGCTTATTACGTAATAAGGAATAATTTAAAATGGTTTTACAAAATTTGTCAAACAGCCTATTCTGTACACACACAAGTTTAAACAGAAAAGAAATGCGTTAAAACAAAAATGAATTTATTGCTCGCTAAGTACAATGTATCGAAAATTTACATGAACAGATTGAAGCTACGGTTCTATAGTTCATTAACAGACTATAACCTCAGTAAAATATAGCTCGTTGTAGTAGTAGGCACAAGGGCAAAAAGTGGCTACTTTAGGTTACTATAGATAACCTTAGCTTCAATATGTGAATTTCGATACATTATGTACTTAGCGACTAGGGTTGCCAACCCTACTATATAATATAGTATCCTACTATATTGAAGGCTCGCCTACTATATTTTTTCAAGTGAAAAAATTAAACAAAAGCAACAAAAAATATAACTTATATGCACATAATTATGCTATTACATAATATTTTTTTGTGATTAAACACTTGTCTTTATGGTTGTTGAATAAATTATAAAAATGTTAGTATTTAAGTATGAAAAATGCTACTTCTTTAAAATCCTCCATACAAAACGGCAACCTACGAACCTACTATATTTTTTTGGACTTTTTAGCCATCTACTATATTTTTACACTAAAAATCTTGAAACTACTATATTTGATCCAAAAAAGTTGGCAACCCTATTAGCGACCAATAAATTTAGTTAAATGAGGGCGCCACTTGAGGGCTATAGGAGCCTTAAACGAAGTTGTTTCTAAACAGCAATAACTTAGTTGACACGCGTGACATACACTGGTAATATAGCTAAACAGTAAAGCAACTATGTACATACGAACGCACGAACGTTTGGCGCACTCACACAAACGCTTCGAAAACCTTTACGTGTATTTCGCTATGCAGCTATTAAAGTCCAGAAAAACTACACATGTGGGCTATTGCATAACAAATTACAAGCTAATATTATTAGCGATTTTCCATAGAAATTCACTAATAATATTAGCTTGTAATTTGTTATGCAATAGGCCCATGGTCGTGGCACTCACGCATGATTCGTGAGTGCCTCATCGATACTATACTACTGTGTAAACCCCCCACCCCCCGTCCGCCTCATTGCCCGCAATAAATTTTAATAAAATTCACGAGTATATTTCATGCTATAGTCAAATTATTACAATTTTATAAAAATAATACTCATCCAGCGTTGTGTACGTAGTTATATCGAAAAAAGCGACTTCGTTTATACAACGTGTTACAAAAAAACCCCTAGTGTCGATTAGGGTAGATAGTGACCATCAAACTGAACAACTTTTACTATGGGACCAACTCTGAAATCGCAAAAAAAACCAGCTGTTTCATACAAAAATTAATAACGAAAATATCAAAATGTATTAAACAGATGATATAGTGACAAGAACTGAGAAAGGAATGCTCCGCAGGCTGATTATCTAATTAGAAACCACCTAGCGACCGGTTGTAGTTCATAGATGATAGTGATCCATTGCTACTTCTTTTTGGATTAAAAAAAACATACCAAAGAAAAGTAGCAATGTACCTATGTGGAATGAAACCGGTCGCTAAATAGTTTCTTTTTAGATAATCAGGGTGCCGGTGGTTTGGTCACTTAGAGAGGATGAATGAAAGGCGAATCACGTAAGAGATATATTGTGCGAATGTGGAAGGAACGATTGCGCAAGGGCGTCCCAGAATAACCTACGCGGACCAGATAGAGGTTATTATAAAAAAGGCTGGTGTACGCAGTGACAAAAACCGCAGGGCATGTATGAAAAGATTGATGGATGTGAATGAAGCGAAAGTGTGCAAGGATCGTAGCAGGTGGCGATCCATAGTCTCTGCCTACCCCAATGGGAAACAGGCGTGAGTGTATGTATGTATGTATTAAACAGCCGTTTTTTTTCGATTTCAGTGTTGATCCCATAGTAAAAGTTGTTCAGTTTGATGGTCCCTATCTACCATATTCGGCATTAGGGGTTATTTTGTAACACGTTGTATACTGAATTAGCTATATTAACTGTGCGTCAGTAATGCACTCAATGGTATACTGCATTAGTTATATTAACTGTGCGTCAGTCATGCACTCAATGATATTGACCTCAATATTTGACTAGCGTAGCGATTTCGTACGTTCAAAATTATGATTAAATTGTAAATAATTATTGATCACTAAATTATATAAGTATGTTATACAAAATAAACATTATATCAGCTATGATATAGTAGATTACTTATTTTACAAAATCTTAAATTAACAGATGTCACGATATTTAAATATAAATAAAAAAAATGGAACTTGATGATGAAATAAAATTTGGGTATGTATTAAATACCATTAACCTAAAGGTTCTAAAGTTAGATATTGCTTTTCAGCATATTATGTAGTAATAAGTTAACTCAATAGCCAACTATAAAAACACCCATTCCAAACATACAACATATGAAAAGAAAACAATAAAAGACATCACACCATCTTTGACATGACATAATTATAAGAATTTAACAAATAAAAAGCCACCAGAAGCGACGAGTAAATGGTGTATTTACTTGTTTGCTCTTTTCTCGCAGCTTTCTTTAGTTACTTTCATACATAGCACCATTCAGCGGGTTTAACGGCTAAAAATATTTAACAGATGGGTGTGATACATTGCTTCTTTTCTTTGGCACAAATAAAAACTTAACAAAGAAAAGGAGCAATGTATCACACCAATCTGTCAAGTCAAAGCTTACATGAACTAGTGTTTTTAGCCGATAGACCCGTTGATCAAGTCAGTACGCGTATCCAGCACGCAATACACAATTACACATGGCACATCCAAGTTCTTAACACTTTACACTTACGACAAGTGATCACTTTTATCGTGTTATTACTCTATCAATCCAATTCAGATGACATTAAAAAAAGAAATATTTTCGATTCGAATATAGCTTAACGATTGGTTGGTTGGTATTGATAGTGTAACACCTCCCACGGCTCCCACTAAAAGGGGAATCACTCAAAAACCAAAACACATCACAGATATCGCGCCGATCTACCAGAACGGGCACCACCCTACATAGCACTGGCACAAGTTCTCTTTGTTCGTCGCCTGTTGTATGAGAAGATCCACTTGCTTCTGTACAGTGACTATCTCGTCGATCTGCGGGAAGTCTCTGCCCGTGAGTTTGTCGCGGACTCGGTTGACGATCGCGAGTGCTCGTTTATTGAGGTGTGTCTCGAGCGGATCGCGAGCGGGCGCGGGCGTGGGCGGATGAACTAGTGTTTTTAGCCGATGGATCGGTTGATCAAGTCAGCCAATACGCGTATCCAGATTCAGCACGCAATACACATGGCACATCCAAGTTCTTAACACATTACACTTACGGCAAGTGATCATTTTTACCGTGATACTCTATCAATACAACATGGGATGCTGCGATTGTATTTTTATTAAATTTATTAATCATGATACTAAAAAAAACGATTCGAATACAGCTTATCGATTGGTACTGATAGTGTAACACATCCTATTAAAAGGGGAATCACTCAAAACACATCACAGATATCGCGCCGATCTACCAGAACGGGCACCACCCTACGTAGCACTGGCACAAGTTCTCATTGCTCGTCGCCTGTTGTATGAGGAGATCCACTTGCTTCTGTACAGTGACTATCTCGTCGATCTGCGGGAAGTCCCTGCCCGTGAGTTTGTCGCGGACTCGGTTGACGATCGCGAGTGCTCGTTTATTGAGGTGTGTCTCGAGCGGATCGCGAGCGGGCGCGGGCGTGGGCGGATGAACTAGTGTTTTTAGCCGATGGATCGGTTGATCAAGTCAGTCAATACGCGTATCCAGATCCAGCACGCAATACACATGGCGCATCCTATTAACACATTACACTTACGACAAGTGATCATTTTTACCGTGATACTCTATCAATACAACATGGGATGCTGCGATTGTATTTTTATTAAATTTATTAATCATGATACTAAAAAAAACGATTCGAATACAGCTTATCGATTGGTACTGATAGTGTAACACATCCTATTAAAAGGGGAATCACTCAAAACACATCACAGATATCGCGCCGATCTACCAGAACGGGCACCACCCCACGTAGCACTGGCACAAGTTCTCATTGCTCGTCGCCTGTTGTATGAGGAGATCCACTTGCTTCTGTACAGTGACTATCTCGTCGATCTGCGGGAAGTCCCTGCCCGTGAGTTTGTCGCGGACTCGGTTGACGATCGCGAGTGCTCGTTTATTGAGGTGTGTCTCCGGCGGATCGGGAGCGGGAGCGGGCGTTGGCGGAGATTCATCCGCTCGCCGTGTCGCTTCCACCAAACGCCAGTTTAACAGAGGGTCGTATACGAACGCCTCTAGCACGGCCATTACGCTGTCTTTGTGACGGTGGAGCACTTCCATTACGGACTCGCACGTCCGCCGGTAGGTGCCTTCGATGCCCGTTACCTTTTTGGTGAAATACAAAAAAAAATAACACATTTTCTTCAGAGCGTAATGATCAATGTTGAAATCTACCATGAGCAAGTAAGCAAAGATCATAAATCCTTTTAAATAATCCTACCCCTTTAGCATGACCACTGAAACGCGATATGATATAGCAATTTATCACGTTTCACTGTAAAAAAAACTATGGATTTTGACAGTTGAGTGTCGATAAAACGCTATATCACGCGATATATATCGTGTTTTGTCGGTCATACTAGGCCTACTGGATATAATCATCAAATTACCACAAATTAGTTCTATGTAAGTACAAGGCCTCATTTGAAAATTTCGAAACTCAATAGTAATAGGCCAGAAGCCCGAAGAACATTTAAATCACCAAAAAGGTTACCGTTTGCCATTGTGATATAGTTATTTATTACGGAATTATAGATACTTTAACCCAAGTTTTACAGATCGCAACCCGCCGTAACCCATATTTGTATATCTCCAAAATTGTTATTTTTTATTTTTCGAGGTTTACCACTAGGCTTGCCAACCGTCCCGGATTTTCCGGGACGTCCCGCTTCTGAGCCAATTTTGGGCCGTCCCGCCGTGACCCCTTGCGGGACGCCTTTTGTCCCGGAAATCAGTAAAAGTCATTAATAGAAGAAAAACAAAAATCAGCCCCTGACAAGTATTGGGTGCTTATGAATTGTTGCTGTTGCTGTTTTTTTCTTAATTTAGTCAGGCATAATTACAAGACTAGTGGATGGAACTGACAAAAAATCGCGCAGCGCGGCCTTTTTTTAATGATTAAACGAACTTACCTGTAAGTGAAGTTCTATCATAATTATACGAAGGATTCGTCCGAAGATATTAGTATATTAACACATGTAGTACCGCTTGCATGTATCACCACTTAGCACGTTATTTTAAAGCAATAACCTAAAAAACCTCAAAAGAGAAGGTTTTTGACTTAAAATTGACAGATATTTTGACATTTCCGGTCCAAGTTCGGCCTGTCACTGCTACACGCCAACCACTTCATTTAGTTTAAAGTCCAAATCCTATGATATTTCCTCATTTTCTTCAGTGGGTAAACAGTTATTGTAATTTACAATAATGAGTAGGGAGGGTGGGATTCTATACTAATATCTTCGGACGAATCCTTCGTATAATTATGATATAACTTCACTTACAGGTAAGTTCGTTTAATCATTAATTATACTTTAGATTCGTCCTCGATATTAGTATATTAACACATGTAGATGTTAAAAGCATTATAATAAGAAAATGGAAATATCATTTCTTGCGTATTAGTCTTTTAAAAAAAAAGGAAAGAATACCATTTAACATCATTCTGAACGTTTTACATGATTACATATACTAAAAACGGTACCTATAGATGGCTGGTACAATATATATATATATACACGCACATATATACATATAAATATACAAGGTTGGTTTGGAAAACTCAGTTTGATTATCGGTGATAATATGTTTTGATATTTTGCAAATATAGCGGAGTCATTGACCATTTCGCCGTGTTACCTGGAACATCTATAGTAACATTTTTTGTTAGAGCTATAAAGGAATCGGCATACGTCAAGTACTAAAACTGGTTGGACACAACACAAGTCTACTTCATTTCATTAAATGTTTCATTTCATCAATCTATTACTTACATTACTTATAGAATTTAATTTCTTTCTAAATAAGAAGTGATTATGAACTGTTTATTTAATATAAATATGTATGATCCATTCTTGTTTTTTTTTTTTTGTTTTTTGTATTGTTTGCATTATTTGTGCAATAGGCAAGGTAATCAAAGTTAAACTTTTAAGATAAAAATGATGAAAAAAGAATAAAATTGGAAAATATGTAATAAAATGTCTTAAGTAATCTAAGATATCCATTGTATTTGTACAATGAAGTCTACGCAAAGGCGTACTTAGTTAAATTCTTTACCAAACCTTGAGATTAGCTCAATTTTGTCCATTCAATAATGAACGAAGTATTATGTAATACGGATAATTGTGTTATACACATCTGTAAAAAAAAATTGTTTATTATGTCTATATTAGTATTTGTTAAATAATCGAACCGTTTCTGTTACCAAACTCTGTACTTCCTGATAATATTAACAGACAGCAGCTTCAATAATAACATAAATAATATACCTGTAAAATAATACCACCTTGATAATGTTATGAAAACCAATTTATTTGTGTGATTAATTTCCGTCCCTGAAATTAAAAGTTATAGAATGTTAATATTTTATATTAGAATAAGATATACGAAGAAGTACCTTTCATGTGAATAAGAGGTGCCAAACCGAGGCTCAAGATTGTGACGATTATGATGGCACAATCGTTACACCTTCGTTTAAAAAACTGGTGGAAAAGAATTAAAATAATAGGTATCTTAGTGTCAGAATAGTCTTTGTACAATACTAAACCAAAATAGCATTGTGAATGCTATAATCTCAAATTAGAAAATAAATATTTTTGAAATCAAATGCTAGAAATAGAGAAAAAGAAAATCTACTGCATTTTATCTCCACTGCTTAATTCGACTTGCATTGCATTTGAATTTACTCAATCTCAATCTGGAAAATAAAAACCAAAACTGGTGATTAGTTTTTGAATTTATGAATTGAATAATTTCTATTTGGCATCAGAATAATAATATCTAGAATACTTAACACCCCGCACTGAATACAATAAGAAAAATTGCAATGAAAGCATATTGAACTGCATGTTCTAGATAATTGATATGCAAATATTTAACAATTTGTGATTCCTGATGTGACCACTAGTGTCTCCTAGTCCACCCCGTTGTTGAAAGGCCCAAAAGAAAATATGTCGTCTCTAATTAGACTTACGCGGAATTCTGTGTAAGTATCGATGACATTCAACTAAGTGATTTCTGCAGTTTTGTGAACTCTTGAAAAGATCATAATTGCTAATACATCTGTAATATAATGGAAAGTTGCGACGGTAGCTGTATATAAAAAAAAAATTGTATATAAAAAGAACTTCATTTCTTTAAAAAATGTTCTGAGACCCTTATAAATAGTAAATATTGTCCAATAACAGGGAAATCATGCTATTTAAAAAACTTTATAGCCGGCGGCGGTAGTTTTGTAATAAAAATATGGGCACTAAAATGCCCAAAATTTATGATTTTAAATTCGTATATTACTATCACTTTCCTTATCAATATTAAAACCTTAAAGGTGATGGGATGTCTAGACTGTGTTTTTTAAAAACAATAAGTTACATTTTTAATCGTGATAAAAAAAATTAACTACTTAGAGTACGTAATTTTTTATAAAAGCTAAATTAAATTTTAAACAGTTCCTAACTAAATCTGATATGACAACCTGTATTTTTTTTTTCTTTTTACTCATGTCACCTTCTGTTGAACCTTCAACAAATTGTAACAAAACTATTGTTTGTATGTATTATAACTGTTATGCATTCTGCTCGACTGGAGATGATATACTATATATATACATATATATAATAGAAAAATATAATAATAATCTGGTCGACCTGTGTAGCGCGGCTAAATGGTATATTCACACAGACGATTACCGGCGCAAACGATTAAGTGGACCTTTGCGCCTGTAGTCGGTGACCACTGCCTGTATTCGCTGAATACAGACAGATGTCACACCAGCACGCACCCTCGCGAATACATTATCTTAACGGGTGTCCTTACCTCACGTATGATGATTGAAGGCAAAAATTGATGATGCATCATCGGCAACTATTTGGATGGGCCGTAATGCCCGTCTGCGAGTCTGCTGTGACTGACGAAATAAACAGCTGATGGGGCTTCCTCGCCGCGTCTCGCTGTTCGCATGCCGTCGGAGATGAAGCATGTGACATACCCGCCTACGTCTTTTGTTGTCGTTTTTAAGGCAAATAAATATATAAATCAGTTTTAAAATTGTTTTATTGAGTACTGCGCCCGATTCACTTACAGTTTTTTTTTGTTGATGGATATCGTTCACATCAGGCCTGTGGCCAATGCATCATTCATATTCGACTGAACTGTCGGTGGCCTTTTAAGTGAGCAGCCTCAGCTACACTAGAGTTGATCGTGTACGGTATAATTGAACGTCGTAATGCCCCACATTATGTAAAAAATTCGAAATACTGTCACAAAAAGGTGTATATAGTTTTGTATTGGAAAGCTGCCTAAAACTTCACTGACACTTGTAGCTAATAATTTTCCCACATCAAAAACATTATTCTGTACACACTCACACAAATTAAATTTGAAAAGTAATAGAGATAATTTGTACAAGGCCATAGCTTAGAAAGAAACAAACTAAATAGTTAGTAATGAACAAGTTCAACATGTTAGGTCTACCCGCCTGAAATACAAGGTTTCCTAGTTAAGGCAAATGATTAAATTTTTTACTGTATTCCAACAAACATAAATTGCATTTATGATTTACTAGCGGCCACCCGGGTTTTCACCCGTGTGGTTCCCGTTCCCGTAGGAATATCAGGATTAAAAGCATTCTATGTTTTAATCTAGGCTACTTACCACATGTGTGCCAAATTTCAACCAAATCCGTTCAGTAGTTTTTGGCGTGATTGAGGAAAAAACATCCGAACCCACAAACTTTCACATTTATAATATTAGTAGGATAATTGCATTGCAATTATGATTCATTTATAGATAATAAAATGTAAGGATTCTGTTATTCCATTTTTAGTTGAAATTTCAATCAGCATGCCAGCAGCTAACTATTTCAGCAGCTAGCTATTTCAGCAGCTAAGCTATTTCACATAATAGGTGTGTGAAGTATCAGGTATGAGCTATTTGCTGTATAACTCAATATCTGGTTCCATTAAGTTATTAAGTTTTAGCATTTATAGCTAACTCTGTCAGTTTTGTAAACTATAAATTTATCTTAGTACCGATGGTACACTATAATACCGTTGAGATTAACTCAACACCAAGGATATCATGATGTCAAAATTCATACCTGATGAGCAACGCTGTTGTCAGGGCTGCTCTTGCAGCTCCAACACAGCGGCCGCCTGCCTGGAAGGTGGATGGCGGCGATTCAGCGGACGACGGAGTCCCGATTGGTGCTCGGCAGCGGTTCCAACAACGTGGCAACCTTTGAGGGTAGTCTGCTTTTTTACAATGTCGCGTCGTCAACGGCACTTTGAGTTGCTGCAGTAGCGTTGTTTGACGTATCTATTCGGTGAAATAGTCCAGTATGACTATCTCGAGTGCAATAGATATTTAATTGTGTCTTAAACACAATGCTTTGACAGAAAGTACACAGTATGGTAAATTCGCATCAGACAAATAAATAAACTGACAGAAAGTACCCAGTATGGTAAGTTCGCATCAGATAAATAAAAAACTGACAGAAAATACCCAGTATGGTAAGTTCGCATCAGATAAATAGCAGACAATTATGCTGTTTAACCAAGTAAACGGCATTTAAAAGTGTTCCTCCGTCTTGACTTCTTCTTCTTGTCCTCTTCCGTCTTGAAAACTTTTTTCTTTCTTCACGAAGTAAATGCTTAACTATAATTAAAAGTAAAAATATAATTCTAAAGAAGTCTCACTTTGAGACTGTATACGTGCGTCCGTGGCGAAACACGAAAAGCGAATGAAGTGGTTGGCGTGTAGCAGTGACAGGCCGAACTTGGACCGGAAATGTCAAAATATCTGTCAATTTTAAGTCAAAAACCTTCTCTTTTGAGGTTTTTTAGGTTATTGCTTTAAAATAACGTGCTAAGTGGTGATACATGCAAGCGGTACTACATGTGTTAATATACTAATATCGAGGACGAATCTAAAGTATAATTTACTATAGACAAGCATCTTTCTAAAAAAAACAGGCATTTTGTGCATCCTAGACAGGCATCTTCCCTTGTGTAGATGGCGACATACCTTGTTGGCCTAAGGCGCCGAATCTTAAAATACGTCCCTGGGCTGGACTATTAAAATAAACTTTGACCAAAAATGCAGCTAATTTTATAACTACGTAAGTATATTGCAAAACAAAAACTTGTTAAAGAGCGCGAAAATCTCAAAATAATTTTTGTATTTTGTATTTTTGTATTTTTTTTTATTAACTGATTAGGTACCAATAGTTTTTTTTCTAACCATTTTGTATGTGGTGTGTTGTTTCCCGCGTAATATACCCAAGTCCCGGATGTCGAGCTAGGTAGTCCCGGAAATGCCTTTTTTGGAGTTGGCAAGCCTATTTACCACATAGTTTAGCTATTGCCGTGTTCTACAGCTTGGTTTGATTGCCACAGATAAAAGTAAGACTATAAAAAGTAGCCATACACAGATTTAAGACCTGATGAAAATAGTTGGACTTTATTTGGTCTTAAATCTGTGTATGATCACTATCCAAAGTCTTACTATTATTAGTGGCAATCACTGACCTGCATATTATATTTACACTGGACAGGCTTATGTCAAACTGTTTTTGTGCCTATTTGATTTCCGCCATTTTGGCGCTGTAGGACGTAGCGTGAGCATAGCGTGCGGGACATGGTACTAAAGTTTGAAGTCTGGAGAGACCATCACGGCAACTATTTTCATATTGTACGTCAAAATTAGTTCTTTAGACGCACGCTAGTGGCGTTTCAAATAGGCACAAAAACTTAGCTGTCAAATCATACAAACAGCCAGTCCAGTTAAATAAAAAAAACATTTTTTTCATGTCAGTCATGGCAATCAAACAACGCTGTAGAACATGACAATAGCTAAACCATGTGGTAAACCTTGAAAAGTAAAAAAAATATTTTTTTGAGATATACAAATATAGGTAACGGCGGGTTGCGATCTGTAAAACATGGGTTAAAGTATCTATAATTTCGTGATAAATAACTATATCATAACGGCAAACGGTAACTGTTTAGGAGATTTAAATGTTCTACGGGCTACTGTACTATAAAGGCAAATCACCAACTTACCTCCATCGCATTAATCAGCATCCTAGTCAATCTAAACGGGATCTTCTCCGGGAACTTGTCCCTCGTGACTGCGACTTCGAAACAATCGCCGAAGTCGATATGCAGGAACTTTCCAGTGACTCTATCGAGCATGATGTTGGACGGATGGCGGTCCCCCAGCCCGAGGATGTAGCCCACCATGCTCATGACCGCGAGGGACCGCGTGTAGTTGGTCCTGCGCTCGAACCACACTTCGGACGAAGGACTCTTCAGCCAGAGGAGCTTGGCGAGGTCGTCACCCGCGGTGTGCTCTAAGGCGTGTTCAAACACTTCCACCTGATTAAAAAAAGGTAAAATAAAGGTTGACTTAATCACAGAATACATAATAGTATAAGTACAAGGGACACTCCGTGAAATCATTTAAATAAATAGCGACTCTTGCTTCGACTCAACAAAGTGCAATTCAGGTCGCGCAGCGCAGCGCTCCCTTCCCTAGTTATATTCACGTAGAAGTTTCCTCTCTTTCTATCACATACTCTCATATTTTCTGACGACGATTAAAAGCGATTGTACGCACGCAGGGTGAGTTTCTTCTTCTTCTTCTTATTTTAGTTTGGCAATCTACTCTCCTCTTTAGTGAGTAATTTTTGCCAGTGTCAAGTGTTGAATAGTTCAGTGGTAGATTGTTTCAGTTTACAATTTTACATTAAAATGCAGGTGCATCACATTCTAATGCTTCTTGGAGCATTTGGCACCAAGTATATCAAGACAGTTTACTTGGTAAGGTCAGCCGAGGTAGCCACCACTACAATAAAAGTCTCAGCTTCACACAACCAAGATCGCGCCTATTTCAATTATCCCACATATTGTTCAGTTGCATAGACACTTGTACCACAAAACTGCACCAATTTTAAGACACAATATCCATTATGAATCAATTTGCGAATAATTAAAATAGTCACCAAACCGAACCCGACAAAATGGCGCCAAAAACTCCACGGTGAGTTTCACCCACCGGTGCGTACGCGCAGACGTGCACGGTTCACTGCATACGTGCACGTCCACGCAAACGGATTACCGTGTCAATGGAGTTAATGTTACATCATCTAAAGACTTGCCTTTTGCATCAACATCAGCCTCTCCAAATCCGAGGCCATCCGTTGCATGATTCTGTGTTCTATGTTCAGTAAGCACTTCCTCTTTTCCCTGTAGTCCCTGATCAGAGAATGCAAGGTATCACAGTGAGGCACCCAGCCTATAAGGCCGGAGTTGGTAGAGAGGGGTATGACGGCGTATCGCTGAATGGCCAAGTCTCGCCGGAAGGTGTCAGGGTCCGCTTGGAGGAGAGTATTGACTAGGCCGAACAGCTGCATCACGCGCTCGTCTTGACGTAAGTCCTCGTGACCTTTCAGTAGGAACATGTAGTCTTTTCCGTTGGAACCGCGAATGCAGAGGCGCCGTGGCCTCTGTTTCGATGTTATGACCTGAGGACAATATTATTTAATTTCATTAAAATGGAGACATGCAAAATGCGAGGACGGATGAAACACACTGATTTAGAACAGTATCAAATATACACGGTTAATTTTTAAGTATATCTAAAAATGAAATGGGGTTTTCAGACCACGTAAATGAACAACTTTTACTATGGGGCCAACCACGAAATCGCGAAAAAAAATCAGCTGTTCCATACATTATAGTCGAGTCGATGTTGTACTTTTCTATGGAATAGCTGATTTTTTTTTCGCGATTTCGTGGTTGGCCCCATAGTAAAAGTTGTTTATTTACGTGGTCTGAAATCCCCATTTCATTTTTAGATATAGTTAAAAATTAACCGTGTATAATATATTATGACATGACATTACACTTTGTGTTGAATTATGTTGAAATAGATACATTTACAGATGTACATGAGCATGTTATGAGAAGGGATGAAAATATGGAAAGTAATAGAAAGACCGCAGAAAAGATGAATGGATTGTGTGCGGAATGATATGAATGTGAAGGGAGTGGAAGAGGAGATGACAAGTGACAGAAACGTATGGAAGAGAAGAAGGACGCACTGCGCCGACCCCAAAAAAATGATGATAAGATAGATATATCTACAGAAATGTTTCGAAGCCAGCACTCCAGCGAGGAGAGAGAGCATTTGGTCATCGCTGTAGTAACACCAGCTGGAATCTAAGGCCGTGTTTCCACCTGCAAGAAAACTTATGCAAGAACTGTCCCACAGCCTGCCTGTCACACAGTAGCTTATAAACGTTTGACGAACTGTCGCCAGTGCATTTGCTATTAGTTAACACTCGTAAGCTACTGTCTGGCAGGCTGAGGGATACTTCTTGCAGAAGTTTTCTTGCTGGTGGAAAGACTAGCTGACCTGCAAGCTGGTCTGTATGTGGGCGATGCGGATGAGGTCCTGGTCGGGCACGTAGGAGCCGGGCACCGCGAGCTCCAGGTCGCGACAGTTGAGCAGCCGCGGGCTCACGTACTGCAGCTCCAGCGAGGTCAGCTGCGGCAGCTGCCGGCTGATGCGACGGAACACGTGGTAGTACAGGTCCCACGCCTGATTCAGGTCGCGAACCAAACCCGACTCCTGCCAACATTACATTTGAACCTATTATAATAACGGAATTATTTTTTGGCTACACTTTTCGCAAGCAAATACAAAAATATGCCTTACATTTTCACATTGATATTATTTATTTAAAGTAGACTGATCGTCTTTTTTTAACGTATTAGTTAAAATCTTACATATTAAAAAAATAGTCTGGCTTTAAGCATGGGCGTACCCACGTTGGGGCAAGGTGGGGCGCCTGCCCCACCCTCCACCCTGACTTTAAGTAATTTAAGCAAGTAAAAAAAGATCTATTCATTAATTTCTTCAAAAAAACAAAAATACCACGTTACAGAACCTTCTTGTGTTTTCTAGACGAAGCTTTCAATCATTGATTGTAATGATTTTGTCCAAACCATCATCACCGCACGGCCCGGAGCGCGTGGCGTGCGAACGCAACTAGGCTTTTGCATAAGTGGGTAGGATACGAGCCCACTTGTGTGTGTATAATTTAACAAAATCTAAGCTGGGCGGCTGGGCGGGGAGGAGTTAAATTTTTTTGGCACTAAATGATTTCGAAAACGAAATTTTAACGAAATTTTGCCAGAATCCTTGCAAGTTATTATTGATATAAGGTCAGTTTGGTTTCTAAGCATTTTAAATTCCTATTAGGTATTTATCGAATTTCTTTACTTTTGCCCCACCCCTAAGTAGATTCTGGGTACGCCTAATAGACCTCTACCTCTAAAATAGGAATTGTTTTTTATACTTTAAATGTTTTTCGACGTGTCTATATTGGGAAAACATTCCCAAAGAAGTGTTCATGATTTTAATACAATTTTGTGCTGTTTTTAAAATAAATGCTTATTTATTACATCACTTCTAAGCCAACTGTATAAGACGTACCTTGAATCGATTGCACCACTCCTGTGCATCGTTGAGGTCTCTTCCGTAAGCTTGACTGAAGGACACTTCTTTGAGAGTCTGTGGACCTCTCTCCAGCATCGCATGTAGTGGCTCCAACGTCTTAAACATCGCCTTCACGTCGTGCTCGCTGAAGTACAACCTTGAGGCTTCCTCCAGCGCTTCGTGCCATTGCTCATGCCACAAAATAGCTACCCTAATTAGCTCCTCAGAAATCATAGCGGCTTGATTCACCAAATTGCTCGAATGAGTACACATCGACTTCAAGATCTGATTAGCGGCATTCCTCCGGGCGACAAAGGACGATTTAGAAGCCACAGTCAATGGATAAACGAGTGCTTGAGGGTGCGATTTCCCGATATCAATCAAAAGTGTATGAATCAGTTTCCCCACGAGAGCTCTTGGTGTATCAATCCTGGCGATTAGCTGAGGTATAACTTGGAGCCAGACGTTAATCTCGATAGTCCTGATGCCTTCCACGAGCGCCTCGTGCACGGCCGGGTAGTGGCCGTAGTCAAACCACATGGTGAGTAGACGAAGAGTGTCTTGTAGGGAACTTCCGTGCGAAAGATTGATTGATTTGAAGAAACCCTCAACCGCCGGAACTGTGTGGTTTTGAATACATTCAGAAGAAGGTTTCTTTTCTTCCGATTGTGATTCAGACGTGTTCGTTTCTTGGTGTTTGTAAAACAGAACAGTTTCAAAGTTCATATACGCCCACGCGTGCCACGCCTTGTACCAATCGGGCGCCAGTTCTATGGCAGACGCGTAATTATCTAGTATTTCGGGGATGGAATGTTCATTGATTCCGAGTAAGGATTCACACCACGATCCAAGTTTCAAGTGGCAGCGAGCCAGGAGACGGCAGTGCTCTGCGTCGCCGGATCCAGCAGCTTCTACGTACCGCTGTAGCTGATCATACGCCAGCTGTTTGTCAGTGGCTACCCACAAATGTTTAGCATAGGCCAGGGTAAGTCTAGGTTCATGCGTTGGTAAAGGCAAGTCTCGGTTCTTACTAGGGTCTGTTCCCAGCAACATTACCAATGTCCCGTGTGCCTGTCGCGGCGCTCCACTTTTGCGGCAGAGGGAGGCAAACTTTAACCATGTGGCCATGTCCTCTTGGGGCGTCAACACTAAACTGCGCACTTGCAGGATCCTTCGCCAATCCTCGACTAATCTCTGCCCTCCTTGCAGTCTCGTCCACCAAGCCTGGCGAATGCATTCCCTTCTTTCTCCTACTAACTTATATGTGATGACTTCCTCTAACTCCGCTAATAATTGGGCGTTTACTAGAGCACCATAAGCTCTTTGGTAGCTCTCTCCTGCTACAGCGGTAAGTTCAGAATCTAGCAAAGTGCGCGCTTGGTCAATAAACTGCTTCGATAATTCAAATTGTCCATTGTGGATGTTGAGAACTGCTCTATAGAAAGCACCGTCTTGAGTGTTTTCAGGCAAGAAGTTTACATACTTTTCCATAGACTCCCATTCGTTCAAGCCCCAAGCAGCGGCCGCGGCTAGCCTCGCCGCCTTGTATTTATCGTCGTTCGTCATACCGGACCACCGTTGTGACACTGTATTGTAAAGTTTGACCCATTCGCCTAGAGCTTCGAAACAGCGTAATTCACCAATATACGCTTCCATGTTATCGGAATCTACGCATAACTTCTCCTCGTATAGATGAAGAGCTTTCTCCCAGTTGTGGAGTTTCTCGTACCACCTAATTTGCACTTTCAAGTTGGCGTCTCCCGCCTCGCGTTGAGACATCACTCTTTCTAAGAGGCCCTCGGCCGCCTCCTTTTGTTGCAGTTTGTTGTTTATATGAATCAAAGCTTCTACAACTTGAGATGTGGCGCCACTACGAAATTCTTCTTCCTGTGTATTAAATTATGTTAGTTTAGGAATCAGGCATTTTATATACACTCGACGTCAGAAAAATCTATTGCTAGCTAACGTTTTATTGTGAAAATGTTGATATCTATTGAAAGTGCATTTAATGAGCTTTCACTTAATAATTGTTTGATTTAATTAACATCACAGGTACCATAATTAAACTTTTTTTAAAGCGTTATTGCACCGCCATAAAAGGGAAATAAAAGGGGTAAATTCCGGAAATGCGGTTAAATTCTCTATCGAGATGCTGGAGAAAACATACTTCAACATTTCAATTAAAAAAATGAATACCCAAGAGATGGATACTATTGCCCATGAAATCGCTCAAATATTGCAAAAAAAATGAGGCAATGTAATGTTGCTCGGAAACTGAATCTCGGTGATTGATTCTGTTCGACAAGTATTCCAACAGTTTTTAGAGACTGTTGGTTATGTCCGAAAGGGGAAGAAGTATATAACAATACTTACCATTAAATTAGATATAATTAAATTAACTTAGAAGAAATATTTGAAAAGATGCGATTTTTCTGACGCCGAGTGTAGGTATGGACGGTCGTTTATAAGCGGTGATTAATAATATTTTATACATTGATGTAAAAATGTAAAATAAGATTCTAAATTCTAATTTTCGATTAAAATAGTAAACTCTAAATTGATCCTTCGAGCTGGATTTATCTCAAAAACTATAATTCAACTATCAATTTCTTCAACTTTACCTTATAGTGCAATGCTTTAGCGTAAGCTCTGCAATGCATCGCCCGTTCCCCCAGCAAGTGGGTGGATATAGGCAGCGTGCCGCTCTCGCAGTGCTCCATGAACTCCGCTAGATTTAGCACAGTATGCGCTAGTTCGGGCGCGTCAGGCGCTGTAAGTGCTTGCTCGAGCGCGCCGGACAGTTCGCCGCGCGACGAGTTGTCCAATTCCGTCCAACAGGACACGAATGCCGCGTTGAATAGGTCGCGTAGCAGCTGAGAGTAGTTGTGCGCGAGGGCTAAGCACGCCCTGTGTACAGAAATGTGTGAAAAGTTCATATCAGAAAGAGAATAAGTATTTTTTTATTATAATGTATTTTGTATTGGTGTTTATGTTAAGCCCTCACGTGTGTTTTTTGTTGTACAACAAGGGGGGTAAAACGTATGTACTTAGATTGTGATAAAGTTTAAAGTAAATAATATACACCGTTAATTTTTAAATATATCTAAAAATGAAATGGGGATATTAGACCACGTTTCTGAATATGAACGTGCAGTTAAAAGTCAAAAATTATTAGTTTGAAAATATCGGCTTAAATTAAACAACTTTATCTATGGAACATAGGTCGAATAAGGAAAAAAAAATTCTTACCCCTATATAAAACGTATTGGTTAGCTGACTTTAACTTACTATGCAAAAGCGAAATAAAAATGGCTAATAACTTCAGGTTGTGCGCGAACCTAACCTAACGTAGGCTACAAACTTAAGCGCAGGGCTGTGCGACTCGGTGAGCAGGCCGATGCTGAATCGACGCAGCCACTCGAGCCAGTCGTCCTTGGACACGCGGCTGCTGACCGTCCACGCCAGCTTCAGGTTGTGCGCGAACCTAACCTAACGTAGGCTACAAACCTAAGCGCAGGGCTGTGCGACTCGGTGAGCAGGCCGATGCTGAATCGACGCAGCCACTCGAGCCAGTCGTCCTTGGACACGCGGCTGCTGACCGTCCACGCCAGCTTCAGGTTGTGCGCGTTCACGCACAACTTGCGGATGGATTGCGACGTCTCGCACACCAAGTAACGAGCCTGAAACACAGAATATATAACAGTACTAAACATACAGAAGTCCATCTGCGTGAGAACAATCAAATAATAAGCTACTGCACGGCAAAAAAGCGTTACGTGCCTATTATTATAAGCGCCTCCAAAGCTTCTCTTTCTGTCGCGTAGCTCTGTCTCAACCGACACGGGTGCTGGCTCGACTGAGACAGCTGCGAGCAGTAAGCTAATATAAAAATTTAAGCGCGGGCGGAGTGAGACCCCCTGCCTAAAATATTCATTTATGTTAAGAACGAGAATTTATATAGAATTGATGTTATAAAAAGAAAGAAAAAAATATATAATACTGGCCCTAGGCCAGTATCATAAGTTCCAGATTGTTACAGTTATCAGCCCTGCCTGACACAACCCAGAAGGGCCTATTACAAAAAACCGGCCAAGTGCGAGTTGGACTCGCGCACGAAGGGTTCCGTACCAATAAACGGCAAAAAAATCACGTTTGATGTATGGGTGCCCCCCTTAAATATTTATTTTATTATATTTTTAGTATTTGTTGTTATAGCGGCAACAAAAATACATCATCTGTGAAAATATCAGCTGTCTAGCTATCACGGTTCATGAGATACAGCCTGGTGACAGACAGACAGACGGACAGCGGAGTCTTAGTAACAGGGTCCCGTTTTTACCCTTTAGGTACGGAACTCTAAAAAAAGGGTCGCGATAATCGGACGATGTTTATTCCACTCCATGACATTATTAAATCATGCATAAGGTTTAAAATCTTGTAAATCGAACGAACAACATCGTCCGTTTACCGCGATTATTGTCCTGTTAAAGGCAGCAGAAGCCACGTGCACCTGTAAAACAGGCCCTTAATGTCACTAACCTCTTGATTATTATTCCGCGGCTTCCGTCTTGTACTTTGCAGAAAATCATCCATAGAAAAGGATTGACTAGACTGCAGCTTCGATAGTAATAACTCGTAGTTGGCATGTTGTATTCTGTGTTTAGTGGTCACTTTCTGCACCAAAGGTATGAAGTCATTGTACTTTCGTCCCAGTTGGACTATCAATGCGCACAAGGTGTCCATTGCTGTAGGGCGCAGAGCGGGGCAAGTGTCCAGGCTTCTCACCAGAGGGTGAATAATCCTCGACACGAGCTCGCTATAATTCAAGGTATCAGACAGGTAGTCCACTGTCTCCATCGCTACTTTAGCGACATTTATTGGACAATCCGAGGCGTCAAACAATTTTACAATCGATGGAATAACAAGGTGCATATAATCATCCAAGTTATCTTCGAACTTTTGCAGAGCGAACAGAAGTTTCTCCGTCACAAATCTGTCTTTGCTCGTATCGTGAGCGAGTACGCGCAGTATTTGCGGCATCAGTTGAGGCAAATAAACTTTGAACTCTGAGCCCAGAGCTACAGCTATGTGCTCTACTAATAATATCAATGTATGTTGCAACGGACTGTTGGGAGTCCAAAACTCTCTGATAAGGTCAAATATTTTGTCCAAGTAATTACGGATATGCTGCTTGACAATAGCTATTAATTTGGCGAGTTGAGTAAACAAGAATTCACGGAAATTGTTATTATCTGTCGCTCGTGCCACGTACAGCAGACTCGGAGTCACTCGGGAAATGTAAGGAACGCATTTTATGCCTAGAGACTGGAAAATAAACGTAACAGCCTGTACGACGCTGGTGTGATGTTGCTGTAAGGTTGGGTCTCGCAGTATTCGCATTAACGTAGATATAACAATTGCAGGGTAGTATTCGTCGAGAACTGGCGACGGCATATTGACCAACATCTCACTAGTAGTCATATCAAAGTTATTTTCTTCAGCTTTACTGTCCGCAACAGGAACTAAACTCGAATCTGGTTGACCATCTATCAAACCACGAGTCACCTTGTGTTTGTAAGGGTCTAGAGCTCCTAGAAGACCCAAAACTCTTATTGTTTCCCTTCGATCTTTAGGCAACTGTTCAGTCTTTAAGAAATTCAATAAAACATCCATTAAGTTCGGATATTCTGTGTATGGCGTTACAACATGTCCAGTTGCGCTTATCAATTGACCAAATGCCCACAATGCAACACTTCTTTTTTCTGTTGCACTTGCATCAGATAACAATTCAAGGAGAACTGTCAACAATTCAGGTAAACATTTTTTAAGGGCGCTGTTGTCTCCATGCACGTCAGCCAAATCACCTACAGCTTTTAACACACTAATAACAACCCCAGGGTTAGCATCAGATTCCTTAAGTTTAGGAACTAAAACATTCAGTATAGTCTCCATGTAAGGCTTTACCAATTTTGGAGCATGCAAAATAAGATTGTCTAGCATTCTTGCGGCTTGTTCTTTATTCCTACTCATTCCAGAGTGTTCTAATTCTGTCAAGAACTGTATTAGGGTTTTACGAAGTCCTGGCATAACATAGGCAGGGTTAACGGTACTCAGGCGTCCTATTGTACAAATGGCTAACTCTCGAATTTCTAAATGTTCATCATTCATAGCAATAAACAAGAAGCTCAGATTTTCGATTTGTGCAAGATGTGTATCAAATATATCATGTAATGATTCTAATACCCAATAGCGTACTTCGTAATCTGGGTCAGTAACAGACACAACTAGCAACTTGCAAATAACTTCTGCAGTTAGCATCGTCAATGTTTGTGATGGTGTTTTCATGGTTCGTGCTGTAGCATCTGCCAACAGTTTGGCTGAAGTTTTAACAGCTTCTAACCTAATCTCCTGTTGATCACTCTGCAGAAAGTGGTCAGCACACCTTCTAACAAAAGTGAGAAGACTGTGTTGACCTTCAAATTGAAATGTACCAAGAGTTCTCAAAGCCAAAACTATGCTTGTAGTGTCTTGGGGTTCAATAACCAAACTCATCGTGCTCTGTTGTTCTAGGCTCCTTGGTACACCTGGATGCAAAAATGGCTTATTTCTTAGAACCAAAGACAGCATATTCAGCATACCTTCTGATATCTCTTCTCTGAGAGCTGGAAGATTTTGACTCAACTCTTTCAAGCATATGGTCAAGGATGGACTCAGACCTGTAGCAAACATAGCTTCTAAAAGTTCCTTGATGTCAGCCATCACCAAGTCTTTGACAGCACTTCCTAATAAGGTAATGCAAGCAAATATAGAGGGGTCAATCCACATTCTCCTCTTGATTTGAGTGTCACGTACAGGCAAAGCCTGTTTGATTACATCCATAATTTTGGGAATATAAATTTGAACATCATTTTCTATAGCAGCTGCCATAAGACCTAAAGTTGTAAATGCCATATTCTTATCTTTTTCCCTACTACGCAAGGACCCTAGCAAATAGTGCATTGTAGAATTAAGATACTTCTTACAAAAATATTCTTTATAGAAAGCAGCTAGTCTTGGTATTATTATTAGTAAAGTCTGCGGCACTCCTTGGATTTTTAAATGACGTTGTGCCATTACATCTGAAATAAAAATTGTTAGAATACAATGGCAGTTAATATACGAAATTGAGGAGCTCGGTGGCGCAGTGGTTTAACGCTTGGCCCTCTGATTGCGAAGCTTAAGCAACTTTCGCAAAGGTCGGTCATGGGATGGGTGACCAAAAATTTATTATCTCGAGCTCCTCCGTGCTTCGGAAGCACGCTAAGCCGTTGGTTTCGGGTGCATTGCAGTGGTTAACACCCACCAATCTGCATTGGACCCGCGTGGTGGATTATGGCACATCCTCCTTAACCACCCATAAGGAAGACCTGTGCCCCAGCAGTGGGGACATTAAAAATGGCTGATGGTCATACAAAATTACAAAAAAAAAAATTTATGTGAAATTATTAATTTCTCTTATCAAAGACAATTTTTGAAATAAAGAATTTTGAACCTTTAACGTATTTGGCTTTAATATTCCAATAAAAGCAATTTTTTTATATTAATATTTTACATAACTTTTTTATGAATTACCTTGGCAAATCCTTTCAAATTTTTCAATGAGTAGTCTACGGCACACTTCTGATTCATATATAGGAACAGGATACTGGACATTTTCAGTTTTAAATCCATCACACAAATAGCCTCTTTTCACAGATGGACTATGTAGTTTAGTACTAATAAAAATTATGTCATCAGATACAGTAATATCTTTTTGAGTATCTAAACTCTGCATCAAGTATGTATATTTCTTTTCCCAGGTTGCATTGGAACATCTCAACAGCTCATTGAGTATCAAGAGACCACCATGGACTCTTTCTTCTTTAATTATTCCCTTTTCTTTTATTGTAATTTCTTCAAAAGAAAGCATAGCTTCTTCATAGCATTGCATATACCATTGAGGTTTGGCTGTTGACTGTTTGGCAGTTTCCCTCTGTGCTGTTACCACTAAGCCCGCCCTGAGGGCCTTAGCCGCCGCTTCTCTTATTTGTAGCTTAGGGTCTTTTAAAGCCACTAGTATGTGGTCAAAAAATCCTGAGACTTGCTGATAAAAGTAGGTTGGCATGGCTATTGCCATCTCTTTTAACAAAAGCACTGCAGAGTGTCTTCTCCCTTCATTCCTCTCTTCGGACAACCATTCAAAGGCTCTTTTTACCTCAAACTCTACATATTCAGCTCTCTTTACACCAGAAACTGTAGCGAGACGGCCGACAGTCTTGGCAGCAAGTTCCATAACACCCACATCTGATGATGGTAGTAAATTCCTTAAATAGTTTGCAAATCTTGTTATTCTGGTTTTTGTTGTATCACAGTCACCACCAATTAAACACACTGAAACAAGAAAATATTTTATTATTATCATTTTTTTATACTGATTCTGAAAATGAAAATATTTGAACCGTGTTTCGGCTTTCGTATATACAATAAAAAATAATGTTGTATTATGACCTTTTTTATAATAATTACTTCATCATATATTTATTTGTACAAACATTTGATTGAAAGTTCTTAAGTTAAAGTGCTGTATATGATGCAGGTATAGCTTTGCAATTTAACCCTTCAGGTACGGGAAAATGAGACACAATAGATATTTCATTGTCGCATTTGATGAATTAATAAGTAAACTCAATAGGTAAGGGACATTGATTATAATTGTTAGAACTTGTGTTACTCCATCAAGGCCTGGAAAATGAGACACAATAGTTTTTAATTGTTGACCGGCCGCAAAAAAAATGTTGATCTGGTCTTTAAAAAAACAAAATTAGACTATTATAAACAAATCATTACAGTGCTCAAAAGAAGAATATCAATCATTACACTGCTCAAATGATACCATTTTCAACATACAAGCTGTATGTTGTGGAACTATGTTCGATACATATTATGAACAATTACTGCTACATTTAGAAATATTTTAATTCAACCCAAAATACCGGCATGGTTCCATAATTAAAATCCGAAGTATTTACATATTCATATACATACCAATAGCTAATACACCACCCTTTTTTTCATGAACATCATTGCTAGAAACCATCTCAAAAATCTGGTGGTTGAACTCATCCAAGAACTGCGTTAGTTCCTCTTGTGGAACTTCTCGCAATTCTGTTTTCGCGAAATGGTAAAGTTCACGGGCCGTCTTTATCTGAATATCAACATTTCTGGACTTTAGCCCAGCCACAAACTGGGCAACTTGGTTCGACATAATGAATCTAAAAATGTTCTAAGATATTGTAAACAGTTATGTTTATTCCATTTTGAATATTGGTAGAATCACTTCGAATATTCGTTAGTAGAATCACATCAATTACAATTATTTTAGTTTTTATTTTTCGGAATATAAATAAACAATCCGCAGCATGCTAACCACATTAACCAAAGACAAACAATTTTGACATTTGTTTTTTTAAATGTCACTAATTGACACATTAGTGATGTAACTTTCGTCTAAGTCGATAAAAATGTGTACAATCCAGACGAGTGTGTTGTGACCTTAAAGGCTATTTTCATTTCATAGACTAAAGACTCCGAGTGTCCGAACTCGTCCGAGTTCGCTCGCTTCCTTTTCTTTCTGTCGTTTATGGTTTTATACGATACGGGCGGTCATCGCTAAAGATTTCCGTAAAAAATATTAAATGAAGGTGCTATAGGCGTTGATTTTATGAAAAAGCCGTAGGTTATTATATTTTAAATAATGATCTTGCTAGAGATCAATAATAGAATTATAGAAGAAACTCTAACTGTGAAATATAAAAATGCACTGGCGCGGTGAGTACGTTACGCTTAGAAAGTTCACTAGTTTTTATCAATTGTGATGTGTTGTAAAAGTGTAGTGTTCGTTTACAAGTATATTTGGCCCTTACTCATAGTAATAATTGTGTCAAGTTTTTTTGACTGCATTAAATAACCCCAATCGGGAGTAACTTGACAAGTGTCAAGTTCTCAGGGTGGGCCCACGTTGGACGCCGTTCTCCACATATTTTCGTTATCACACCCTATTTAATGATGTTCAGCAACAGGAAAAATAGTTTCCAGTTGGAAGAGTTCGGTAGTGACGCGGCGAAGGTAGCGCCTATCACCACTCGTATGACTCATATCGGTTGTTTATTAGTGTCGATGGGTGCGGAAACGTCCTCTTAAAATGTTGGTCAGTGTTTTCAAATTCCAAAAGTTATAAACAACATCACGACTGCAGCAGCAGAATTTATTCTTAGCACAAATATGGAGGCATATTCACAACATGATTTTGATGAACATGAACAGCTTTCTCTTCACTCTCCTAAAGATACTTTACCTGCTTTACACTTTGATTATTTAATAAATAAAGGCTTTACCTTACCTTAGAATAGTAATTTGTAGTTGTAGTTGTAGTACATTACAAGTAAAAAGAATGATCTAATATCAAAGCCATATTCATGTGTAACTTCAAGGAAAATCTACTTTCCCATTGAATTTATGTAATAAGAATGTATACCTACTACATAAAGCTTATGGTTTTATACCTATCTTTGCATATTAACTAGTCAACGCCTGGAAAATGAGACGATAGATTTTCTATTGTTGTCCAGACACTGGCGTCCATGCGGATATTTATGCTTGCCTGACAAAAGTTTGCAAGAGTTAACTGAAACTACTAATGGTCAAACATGATCTATTTAACAAAGTTAACAAATGAATATGTTTTTAGTTTCTTCATATTTTACTTTCAGTTTAAAACCAGAGTCTATAGATGTAACAGTTGCAGATTTTGATGGAGTCCTCTTTCATATATCTAATGTCAATGGAGATAAAACCAAAGTTAGAGTAAGTTAACATTTTTATCTAACTTTTTCAATCTACTAGTGTTTATGAACTGCAAAATTAATTTGGTACCTATTTGTTATTTTATTATATTACTATCAAGATAAACTAAACTAAAATTGCAGTATTAAGTATACCATTTTTATTTTAATAGTCACTCAATTCCTAAAATAAATCAACATTGAAATGTGAGTCAGTAATTGTTATCAATGCATAGTAACTGACCCAACATTGAATTGTTGTAAATATTTAAATGACATCACATTTGTATGTTTATTATCAAACAATATGAATAACTAGTCATGAATGTAGGGTTGCCTGCTTTAAAAATCAAAAAGACGGACTCTCCCGTTGAAAAAGCCAGACTTTGGGAACCAAGGCCAGATGCTATGAAAAAAATATTTTTGAAAAAACATTAAATAAAACACAATTTAAAAACCGGGCTTTTCAGCCCCAAGGCTGGACGCTAAAAAAAAGGATTTTAAATGTGACTGCTGACGGAACGCCCGTCCTGCGCTCGCTGCCCGCACCACATGCATAGGGTGAGGTGTGTGCGGAGTGGGCAGGACAATACATTATAAAATCTTCACAAAAGCTGGGCAGGCCGAACACAGTTGAATGTATCCAGACAAGAGGTCAAAAAAAACTTAAAATAGTCCAGCATTATGCAGACTGATGGCAATGCTCATGTATGCCTGTACCATTTGAAGTTATTTATTTCAACATTGTACACATACAAACATTGTTGGAAAAACATTTGTTTGGACCTTATTCTTATGATAGTAAATTTTTAAAAGTGAAATTTCCTTTCAGGTTAGTATATCACTGAAGTTCTACAAGCAGTTAGAGGAACATGGTGCAGATGAGTTACTCAAGAGGGTATATGGACCTCTACTCACTGAAACAGAGTCAGGTTAGTTCTTAAATTCAATTTAATTTGCACATAAAGAACAACTTAATTGTCATATTGTGGAAACGCTACGCTTGGCTTTCTAAATTTTACATCATCCTAGAATATTGCAGCAGTAGAGATTAATAGAGCATATAAAAACTAGTTGCATTGCAAAAATACTGATGAGAACTATTAGGTACTTTGTTATTCTGGTTATACAGTTGTGAAATATTGATTTCAAACCATATTATCTTATTTATGTTTAAAGCTATAATAAACTAATTGTTGTTTGATCAATATAATTTTGTTATTTATCTAGAATTGTAACTCAGAAAAAATATTATTAAACATTTTTATCAGTTTCAGACTTGGTTGATAAGATTAAATGTTTTGTTGGAAGATAATACAGATAAGATTATTGTAACTTTTATGTTTCTAATTGGCAGTTTTTATTTATCAGTAAAAAGTAGATTAATGAAACTGAAACTACATACAAACAATCAATGCATGAAATCTTTGCTGTAGAAAATAAACACTGGAACTTTGTATTCCCATAATACCTAGTGAAGTCAGATATTTCTTTTTTTCAATTTAGGCATTATTATTTAACCCATCAGGTTCAGCACAATGAGACACGACAGATATTTCATTATTGTTGTCCGGCCTCATGTGGCCGCCTGGCATTTAGAGCTGCCGCAGATTGGGCCACTAGTCGAGGCCACTAAGCGCGACCACAAGCTTCGGACGAGTTTTTTCATATATTTTGTATGGTATCGGCGCAAACCGGGTGTTCTAGTGGCCGCGTTCGAGCCACCAGCTGCGAGAGTCGTCCGCGCTTGCTACTTGTGTGGCCGCGTTTGTCGCTCGCATCGCGCGCACACTCGTTCACAGTAGCCGGCTTCCCGGCGGGCAGGCTGTGGGTTGGCATTCATAGACATCCAATTCGAAATGTTGAAAGTTCGTCTTTGCAAGTTGCCAATAAGCCACCATTTCAAAACCCTTTATAGAGGATACATATCATGGGTGTATACAGGCTTATTTGTAAAACACCAACAACCTCGCAGGAGTAGATTACTAACATCATAAACAACAACATTTGTTCTAAGACTTTTCCGAAAACAGACAAAAAAATAAAAACATTCCATACAAAATGTCTGAACAGCTGATTGAGTTTTGTATGAAAAGTTTAAATTTTTTTGGCTGTTTTCGGAAAAGTCGTAGAACAAATGTTGTTGTTTATGATGTTAGTAATCTACTCCTACGAGGTTGTTGGTGTTTTACAAATAACCCTGTATAAAGTCTTGTATGCAACTGTACATAATTAAGTATTATACTACAGTTGCATAAGTAACTATTTATACTAATAGATAGAAATATCTACAATAAATTATTTACTGCACCTTATTATTTACGCCACATTATTTACAACTACCAGGGTACAATGTGTCGCTTCTCCTGGACATGGAGAACATCCCGGATGAGTGGGAGGAGGTGGTCAAGAAGGTGGGATTGCTGAAGAGGAACTGCTTCGCGTCGGTGTTCGAGCGATACTTCCGCATGCAGGAGGACGGCGACGTCGGCCAGAAGCGCGCCGTCATCAACTACCGCCAGGATGAGACGCTGTTCGTACCCGATTCATATGCGAGGCATATATCTTGAAATTTTTCGACGTGGGGATAAGTTCGCGCATACGTGCTCTTGTGAGCGACCAATAGCGCACGCTCCTCTCCCGCCGCCCGCGCCCCTCACCGCTACGCATGCCCAAAATACGCGTTCCGCGCAATCCCCACTCGATTTCAAGATATATGTCTCGTACTACAGTATGTGCATATATCTTGCCTATCTATACTTAATATTTTAAATGCGAAAGTTTGTTTGTTTGTTACGCCTTCACGTCTCAACTACTGAACCGATTCATGAAATTTTACATACACATTGCCAAGGGTACAAAGAAGGACATAGGGGTACCTTTTATCCCAAAAAAAGTATTGTTCCCGATGGATAGCAATAAAACTTTCCATACAGACGAGGTCGCGGGCACCCGCTAGTGAGTTAATTAATAAATAGGATTTCCAATAAAATAATATGGATCGGTAAAAACTACGGTATAGCTCGAGTCACGAAAGATGACCACAAATGGCGCCCATCTCAACATCATAACTCATGAAGAAAAGACTTACAAAATAATATTATTATTGTTACTTTAGGACAAAATAATATTTCATTTAAATATTTAAAATATTTATGATCTATCTAAACATATATGAAATATTATTTAATATTTTGTCTTAAGTATTTTATTCCAGAGTTATGATGCGAAGGTCTATTGTGGTCATTTTTCGTGATTCGTATTGTAGACACCTAGCCACTAGCGACATTGTCATAATATTTTTTCTCTCTTTTTGCCTTTTGGCTTAAGAAACAATAATTATTAAATAAACTCATGCGATTTTGACTCACCTCGATGACAACTCAAGGGAAAATAAATAAACAACTTAATATACAGTCAATACCAAACTACAGTTTTATTTAAATATGTTTGATTCTATACAATACTAACACTCAACGTGGCAATCGTAGATCTTGAAATTTACATGGAGATATGACACGAAGAACGAAGCTAGAAATGTAATATTTTTCCCACAGGGGTTATTTTAAAAGGTTAGACTTAAAACTACTCGCAGAGCGTTATGTGGGTAAGAATTGCCTGCCCTAGAGATATCAGAGAGTGTTTTATTTATCTAACTTAAATCGAGCTCGTAGGTTGCACTCGAAGGTCTACGAACGGAATGCTGGATTCTTCAACTTCGGTTAGTTAAGGGTTAAATAGATTTGAAATTTAACTGGTACCTATTAGGCTAACTTTCAGCGAGTCGGTTGATAGAACGCTACGACGGCTGCTTGTTATTATTAATTCCCAGGAGCCGGTAGTGAATATTTAAGTCCAGTTAATCTCGGCTTTTTCTCCGCTCACTTCGAGGCTCAATGGGCGACAGAGCAGTTCGGCTGTTATCGTGGCTCCATATACGTTGCTCTTCACCTTCGATTCCTTCGTTTTACAATTTATATGGTTCAAATTCTCGGTAGTTGGTAATGTATTATCACAAAACGACTTAGTTCTCCTTTTAGCGGCGTTTATTAGCCAAAAATCCTCTGGAGAATTCTATGGTATGGTCGAAAAGGATTATTTTAGTAGTATTGTCAGGCTAGGCGCACTCCGCGCAGGTACGAAGCTACAAGTAGGCAGCGGGTCCGTCCGGACGGACTAATTTCAGAGGGCTGCCGCCGTTGGCTGGCTGTTAGCAGTTCAATTTCGATAGTCACTCACTCGCCGCGTTCATCTTAATAATACTAATAGATCCGAACCTCACGTTTTTCACACTTCCAAACGACATCGAAACGTAAAAAGTGCTTGTCTACTACCTAGATATTATTTAGTATCCGTTTATTCTTAGGTACTTACTTGCCTTATTTGCTAAACAATCTTCACCCAACTAGGTATTTATTGAAATAATAATTTATAGATTAGGTAGGTACTTACTTACCTACTTTCGAAATAAAGTTAATTATTAATGACAATGTTATTTCGTAAGAAAGCAAATTTCCTCAAAGTCAGCATGTATAGTCTGATGTGGCGTCGATTGTACCTAGCCTAGGTTTTTTTGAAATGTATTTAAGTACATTAAGTACCTATTATTTAATTATTATTTAAAAGAACAAACCCTAAAGTTGTTAGAAGAGATAAGAGCTACGCGATAGAAAGAGAGGCAACTTCTAGGTGAATATAACTGTAGGGTGGGAGCGGTGTGCGACCTGAATTGCACTTTATTGTGTATGGGATAGAGTCGCTATTTATTTAAATGACTTTGCGGAGTGGATCTTCTGTACTTGTACTATTATGTATTCTGTGGTATTGTGCGAATTGTGATATGGCCCAGCACCCAAATGCAATTAATTTCAGCGAAAAATACAACAAAACAATGAATCACCACAGACACCTCGACTCTATGAATTTAGACGCATTCCGTCAGGCTAAGCGCTGGCTCAGCGATGCATGTCGAGACCCGTCCGTCCAACTTGACATACAGTGAGTGTCAAACTGCAGCCAATCGATCCCGTTGCACGGCCCGCCGAAGCGGTGTCAGCGAACACGACGAAATCACGGCCCAAGAACGTACTCAAACAGGACTGCTAAAAGGCCGGTTCTCATACTAACCTTTGAGGTCCATAGTATGAAAAAGTAAAGCAAATTGGATAACAACTCTTGCGATAAGAGCTCCTAGCAAAGGCCGTCGGAGTGGGGGAAGTAGACTACAACAAATAACAATTTTAATCTTTTTTTTTTAAGTTTATGACGCGAATATTTAACTTGGACTCTTTACGGAAATAAGGAAAAGGACATCAGGCATACTGCCGAGAAATCAAATTTTATCATTAATGGGAACAAGTATCTTTATACTACAAAAAAACTTTCCCTCTAAGGAAATCGACCAAAACAACGAAAAACAACGCTACACCATACATGCAAAAAAAATAGTATTTCAAAATTCAGCGGGCTGCGGGTATCGAACCCGGTTCCAGGATTTGCGATACTATTGATCCAGTGATATATCACTCAACCAGGGAGGTTATCAAGTTCCATGCATGAGTGCTTACCAAAATACATCAAAGATTCATTTATAAATCTTTTGTCCAATGAAATAAAACTAACACCCGATTGCACTAATCCTAAGAATCGCCTAAGTCTTTTCTTATCTACAACTCTACCAAGATAACTAGGCGAATGACAACTACATGACGGCTAAGTTTATGACACCGTTTTAATTTGGTCGTGTTGTAGTCAGCCTGGCGCAACTCTCTCAGTAAAAAACGATCTATGAAACGGAGGCGAATTTTTAACTTGTCTAAGTTTGAAAGAACGTCGACAATCCACAAAGCAGTAGATAATTGACAACATTCGAATTAAGGCGTATTATACTTCACCCCATCAAAGAGTATCTATCATCTTTGACCGTTTTACCGCCAATGCCGTTTGACGTTTCTCTTTTGTTTGTTTTCGTTGAATTCGCCTCCGTTTCATACTCACGCTTTTTTGTATGACACTCCCGTCTCTTATAACGCTAGTTATTTTTACATTCTCTTTGGTTGTAGTTAGGAAAAGACTTATGCGATCCTTAAGTTTAGTGCAATCGGGTGTTCGTAACATAATTTTGAAACTATGATTGTATCATAAGGTTAAACATTAGCACGGGCCCGACGACTAACGACAAATTGATGACTATGAACTGTAATCAAAGCAAAATTATCGTATCAAATGCCATATGTTTGTAGTATTTGGCAAAAACAACTTAAGTGTGTACATATTATTAACCTTAATTCAGTCATGGTGATTTAACACGTTCTTAATTTTAATTGTAGATACGTCGAAGCTCAGGAGGACCGGGTGACAGTGGTATTTTCAACAGTCTTCCGACACGAAGATGACATGGTCATCGGAAAGGTGTTTATGCAAGAGTTGAAGGAAGGACGGAGAGCATCCCATACTGCTCCACAGGTATGTTAATTTGCTACTAAGACAGTTTATTACCAACATAGGTAACAGATGTGACATACTTTAGACTGGTTTTCATATAAGGCTCATTTATGTTTACTAAAGAAGTAGACATTCTGTGAAATTCATTAGTCTTTAGTATCTAGGTCATTGCAAACCAACCAAACAGTATAATTGTATTAGGATCACAGAATACATAATAGTACAAGTACAGAAGATGCACTCTGCAAAGTCATTTAAATAAATAGTGACTCTTGCAACACAATAAAGTGCAATTCAGGTCGCACAGCGCTAATTCCTTACAGTTAAATTCACCTAGAAGTTGCCTCTCTTTCTATCGCGTACTTTTATCTCTTCTGACGGCGTTAGGGATATTTTGAAATGTTAGGGTTATTTTTAAATGAATTGCGTACCATATCTCATAAAAGGAAAGTGATTGTACGTACCAAAGAGAATGTAAAAATAACTAGCGTTATAAGAGACGGGAGTGTCATACAAAAAGCGTGAGTATAAAACGGAAGCGAATTCAACGAAAACAAACAAAAGAGAAACGTTGAACGGCATTGGCTGTAAAACGGTCAAAGATGAAGAATACTCTTTGATGCGGCGAAGTATAATACGCCTAAATTCAAATGTTGTCAATTATCTACTGCTTTGTTGATTGTCAACGTTCTTTCAAACTTAGACGGGTTAAAAATTCGCTTCCGTTTCATAGATCGTTTTTTACTGAGAGAGTTACGCCAGGCTGGTACGTACTATGGTTATAGAAAAGCTTACAAGAACAGTGGAACATTTTGTTAAAAAACGTACGAAGCGCGCGACTGTACGCGAACGCGACACGACAAGTTTCGTGCTCGCGGCCGCATATAAGCAGAATCTAACTCCTGAGTTTTGATACTGATCTCTGAAACTACCGAATTATTTGACCAATCAGATATCACTATCAAAACTCAGGAGTTAGATTTTGCTTATATGTCTCGTGGCCGGCGCGCGGCAGCCCTCTGACATTGACCCGGTTAATCTGGCCCGCCATGTACTTATAGCTTCATGCCTAAAGCACAATAACTAATAGTACAAGTACAGAAGCAGCACTTGGCAAAGTGATTTAAATAAATAACGACTTTTGCTCCGACACAATAAAGTGCAATTCAGGTCGCGCAGTTCACCTAGTAGTTGCCTCTCTTTCTAACGCGTGCTCTTACCTTTTCTGACGACGCAACCTTAGGGTTGTCTGCTTTTAAATGAACTGCGTAGCATATATCAAAATGTGAAAAACGACAATTGTTTATTGGTTTCTTGATTTTGACATCAGTACACGGCACAGTCATGTCGATTTGACATTGTTGCTATTATAAAGAGGCAATATCTACGCAGGCAGTAAAATGCCGCGCGACTACGACGGCGGGCGTGTGGCGGCCCTCTGCTCACTTGTTCGTTCGAACGAACGGCTAGCGGTAGGTGCTTATCGCGCGACCTTGAGCGAGTGATGGAGGCCTGCCTAAAGTGCGGAATGCGCCTAGCCTGCTAGGATTTGATTCTAACTGAACTCTTATTTTTAGGTTCTTTTCTCACATAAGGAACCACCTTTAGAACTTATGGATACAGATGCCAAAGTAGGAGAAAATATCAGTTATGTCACATTCGGTAAGTTTAAACACTTCCTTATATTCTTGTTAAGATATAGTGATTTTTCAATATTTTTTTCATCAATTGATACTGTACTGAAAACTTATCTGAGTAGATTTTTAGTCCACCACTGTTGTTTATGCTATACAGTGAATAAAATCTATGGAACAAGCATTCTGCTCAAAAAATAGCATCACCCAAAATGACAACCAAGCGGGGCTAAAAATGTTGGCATTTAGTTATGCAGCACAAAGCAACTGAACAGTGGTTGCATAATAGTGACCATAATCTGCACACTCATAGATAATTTCTTCATCTTTTTGTCTTCTTTGCCTCTTTTACTTACACCATTTGACTACACGGGACGTCATTTCTAATAAATTCTCACTTTTCTTTAAAATACAAACTTCAATTACGCTAACGTCCGTCACCGGACGCTAAATGTGTCGTGTGGGTTGTAATTTTTTAGCCCTGTGGAGCTATTTTTAAACAATATTTGTTTGGAATTACACGTCTATTAGTTCGCTGATCGTATATCGTGATGTTTGTTGGTGCAGTGCTGTTCCCGCGGCACACGTGCGCGGCGGCGCGCGACAACACGATCGACCTGCTGCACATGTTCCGCGACTACCTGCACTACCACATCAAGTGCTCCAAGGTGTACGTGCACTCGCGCATGCGCGCCAAGGCCGGCGACCTGCTCAAGGTGCTCAACCGCGCGCGCCCGCAGGCCAAGCCCGCCGAGCGCAAGACCATCACGTGAGTGCCCCCCACACATACACACACACTCGGCCGGCGACCTGCTCAAGGTGCTCAACCGCGCGCGCCCGCAGGCCAAGCCCGCCGAGCGCAAGACCATCACGTGAGTGCCCCCCACACATACACACACACTCGGCCGGCGACCTGCTCAAGGTGCTCAACCGCGCGCGCCCGCAGGCCAAGCCCGCCGAGCGCAAGACCATCACGTGAGTGCCCCCCACACATACACACACACTCGGCCGGCGACCTGCTCAAGGTGCTCAACCGCGCGCGCCCGCAGGCCAAGCCCGCCGAGCGCAAGACCATCACGTGAGTGCCCCCCACACATACACACACACTCGGCCGGCGACCTGCTCAAGGTGCTCAACCGCGCGCGCCCGCAGGCCAAGCCCGCCGAGCGCAAGACCATCACGTGAGTGCCCCCCACACATACACACACACTCGGCCGGCGACCTGCTCAAGGTGCTCAACCGCGCGCGCCCGCAGGCCAAGCCCGCCGAGCGCAAGACCATCACGTGAGTGCCCCCCACACATACACACACACTCGGCCGGCGACCTGCTCAAGGTGCTCAACCGCGCGCGCCCGCAGGCCAAGCCCGCCGAGCGCAAGACCATCACGTGAGTGCCCCCCACACATACACACACACTCGGCCGGCGACCTGCTCAAGGTGCTCAACCGCGCGCGCCCGCAGGCCAAGCCCGCCGAGCGCAAGACCATCACGTGAGTGCCCCCCACACATACACACACACTCGGCCGGCGACCTGCTCAAGGTGCTCAACCGCGCGCGCCCGCAGGCCAAGCCCGCCGAGCGCAAGACCATCACGTGAGTGCCCCCCACACATACACACACACTCGGCCGGCGACCTGCTCAAGGTGCTCAACCGCGCGCGCCCGCAGGCCAAGCCCGCCGAGCGCAAGACCATCACGTGAGTGCCCCCCACACATACACACACACTACAGCTCACCGTAGACCGCTACAGGACTTACTATCCCCGCAAATGGCGAATACGCCTGGCCGCCATCTCAAACAGGAAAAACTATTATACAGTATGTTTTTTTACCCACTCTCCAAATTTTAAGGATGTGTTCAGTCTATGAAACTGAACAACTAAACTTTTCATACAAATCAAAGAAATCACGTGATCAGGGGCCGTGATATGGATGAAATACATTGCTACTTCTTTTTGGTACAAATAAAAACTTACCAAAGAAAAGTAGCTATGTACTACCACCATCTGTCTAATGAAGCTGACGGCGAAGTCGACGACACTTGGGCGGTAGACCCACAGTTTAGTAAGGGATGACCAAAATTTTATGGCGTATTTCGATACGTTTCATAGAGAAAGTTGTTCAGTTTCATGGGTTGAACACATCCTTAAAATCTGGAGAGTGGTTAAAAATACACCTTGTATACTTAACCCTATCTTATTGAAAATAATAATTCAATAATTAATATATTGAATTACCTATTAAAAGAGATTTTTAGGATGTTAATGTGACAAGGTTCCTGTGCACAAAACGGGGATAGTACGTCTCTGCGCCAACACTTATGACAGTAGGTTAGAAATCAAACCAATAAGGTGAACTAACTTTATGTTCAATTTGAAAGTTGGACCACAACTGATTTAAAAAGATTAGGTTTATTGCCGTTTTATTTTATTGATGAATTTGGTAAATGATATTATATTTAAGTGCGAAACACACCGGATGCGTAAGCGTGCACGTAGACGTACCATGACGTTGTAATGTCTGAAACTTAATGAGACATGACACACCGCTTGCGTTAAGCGTAGACTGATGCGTAACCCTACGCATTGCAGCTCGTGACTTTGTACTCAATGGCATTCCCTATTGGACGTCACACCGAACACGCACGTATCTTTGCTGCGCGTCACTACACGCGTGTCTACGCAGCCGGTGTGCCCAGGCCTTTATATTCAATTTTAGTTTTGATTTTACAATTAACATACAAACCATTGTGTGAGAATATCGTGTATAATGTAATGTGCGACTTGCGCCTTACTGCAAGGCCTCCATAATAGTACATTACTGCCGCGGTCAATAATGACTGCGTTGCTGGCAGCGATGATGATGGCCGAGAGCGGAGCTCAGCGCAGGTCCAGGCCGTCACAGCGCGGTCAGCATTGCAGCCCTTGATGAACAAGCTAGAATAAAGGCCGAGACCGGAGGTCGAGGCCTTTATAGCGCGGACAACAAGGGCTGCAATGATGACCAAGCTTGAAGGCCGAGAGCGTAGTTAAGCTTAGCTCGAGGCCATCATAACGTGGCCAGCAGTGCAGTCATTGTGGACCAAGGCTTGTATAGTACTTTACTCAAAAAATGCGAATACTGCCTACTATACCTACTATAGTAGGTACTTATAACCTGATTTCGAAAAAATACAAAAATGCAAATATCTCAGAAACGGTGCGTCGGAGCCAAAAAATAAGGTTTTTTTTGATCCCCTTTGTAACCCCGGAAGCAGATAAGGTGTATTGAATGAAAAGTCAAAAAACGGTCAAGTGCGAGTTTTTTATATTTTTCCATACTAATTTTATATAAAAATACAAAAACATCATCTAGGTACAACAATACAACACCCGCGCAGATATAGAATGGGATTCAAAATGGCGGCTCACCGCGCTTACCACAACGAGTGTGACTGAGAGAGCGATAGTGAATATGAACGACGCCATTTCTAATCCCATTCTTTATCTGCGCGGGTTGTACAGTGTATTTTTCAACTAACTATGTTTGAAAGAAAACTCGACAATAATGGATTCTCAAAGGAAATTGCTGGTGGCTAAAACTCGACAATAATGAAATCCCATATAACTTTGTTGCGTCACCATCGGAGGACACCGGCAAGCTCGACTTTGTTCAAAGAAGGTTGTCAAAATAATGACCATATTACAAGCTTTTTTGAGTAAAGTATGTATCGCACACGCAATGTATTTTTTTATTTTTTAGGGGAAAAACGTTTGTAAGGCGAGATTGAGTGTGCGCGGCGGCGGGCGCAGACGGCGAGCGCGCGGGCACGCACGCCGCCCGGTAACACCACGTGACGTCACCACTAATCACCCACCACGTGACGTCACCACTCGACGCCCACCACGTGACGTCACGGATCGCCACGCCACGCCCACTCCCACCACACTACCGCACGCCACTATACATCTGCGCCTGCCGCACACCGAACGCCAAATACTACGCGTCTACACGTTTCAAATATTACCACAAAATAAGTTCTTGTAATATAAAGAGAAATTAATAACAATGTTAAAAGTATGTTGTATCGGTTAACACAAAAAAATATGTTGTTACTAAAATAAATAAAAACTTATATTTGACAGCAACCTCATAAAACTTAGACGTAAATGCCGCGCAGTTTAATGGAGTAGAAGCTGTGCAAGCGACTAGTATGTTTGTTTAGTAAGCATATTTGAACTCGCGTAGTATTTAAATAACTTGGTTGAGCGTACGTTCGCTCTACTGCGCTGCGTCGTATGGAAATCAAAGTGCGGTTGGTCATGTTTCTTATTCCCGACGCGATCGCAGTAGCTTTTGTTTCGATGCGCTTGCGTTTTGTGCGCTCACATTTTGACCACTCATACTAATAGACGTGTGACAATGTGCGTATTTCGTAGGAAACGATGACTTACACAAAATCTGTTTAATAACCTTGTCTTTATAATCCGAAACGTCTAAAAGCGCTTTTTAACGATTAGCTGACGCAGTCCCTGTGTCTTCTGCTGGCGCAATGTATCCTGTATTGAAATATGCACATTGTTTTATAAATATTTATTGTCAACTCTGAAACATAGTTTAAAATCGATGAGTAATCATGTTGCGGTAGGTCTTGTTGGTAACAAGATTATGCTTTATCGTAATGAGAGTTCTATTTACAGCGACTGCAATGCGGTGAGCGTAGCTCGGGTCCCTAAGGCTGGATTTAGTGCACGACCGACGGCCAGCGCTGACGTCGGTCGAACATAACTATACCTATTCATTAAAATCTATGAACAGCTTTATTGCAACGCTGATTAATACCTACGTGAGTACAGCTACGTCGCGCTGATGGGGACCATCGGTCGAGCTCGTTCGCCCGGCGTATGTCGGTCGGCTGACGCGCTATGGCGGTATATGCGTGCGTTCAGTGCCACGCCGACGGAGCCACCGAGCGCGCGTAAATAATACGAACATATTAAAGCGTTTGTAAACGGATTCATTTTCTTCCTCATAGTCCACGTATGGTTAAGTTTCTTGTCAGCGTAACACTAAACACAAATTTTGACCGGCGCTCAGCGCTCAGTCAGCGCTGACGGTACGCGCTCACCGTCGGTCGTGCACTAAATCCAGCCTAACTTTGGCGGGCGTAGCTATTGCTGTCAATACTGAACTTTCATTCTAGCTTACGTAATTTTGTTGATGTGAGTTATGCAATTACCGATCCTCATGTAGGGTAAAATGTATTATAAAATCTAGCCTATACTTATTATTTTGGTTAACAGAGTTGTAAAAATGTATATCTCTGAAATATCGAAACAGGTATCATGCACAAACTCGTACGAATTAATCTATTATTACTATTTTTTAACATTGCTCTTTTGTTAGTTCCATTATTATTGTATGCAATATACGAACAATAATTTTATTAAAGTTACTTTTCAGTTTTAGGTAGGTCCGATTCAATTATAATGTAAAAGTGAAAGTGTATAGTATTTCTCAATAGAATCTTCCATAGCCAAGAGATACTGGATGGCCTTATTTCCGGGTGGCTCAGTCCTCGGCGCGCGGGTTTGGTCGGTAGAGTCGCTAGATTAGGCACACGAAACACTAAATTGTATCTAATTTAAGTGCAATTCGACAACACAGTTTCTTATTCCAATAGTTTTAAAAGAGTATATACCAAGTATCGGAATTTTAGTGAAAATTATAATGTTATTTTTAATATCGTGTAGTGTCATCCTATAGCGAACACACGATAGAATATAAATCATGGGCATTTAGTTTTGAGCACAAAAGCACCAAGAAATTTGCTCAAACTGTTCAAAACACCAAGGCGCTGAATGGTCGTGTCAGAGAGATTAAACAGTGTCTAACTGAAAGGGTATAAATAAGCGGAAAACCTGTTTGAACTCATGAATATGAATGACTACTACTAGGAAATAATGGATATTTCATACAAATATATCAATGTCTTTGTCTTTTTAACGTTAATTTATTGAGTAGGTCAAATTGTGTGTGTTCCATTGTAAATTTTTCTTATTCATGAGTAGTATCGTTGAATTTAAGCTTTTTAAACCCTGTCGGTGATACAGTCTAGATAACATCATTGCATTTGTAAGGTTATGTTTGTGAAAATTTAGTGTAATTCGGATAATTTGTTTGGGTGAATCGTTACTGAATCGGCATCAGCGATAGACTGAGTTGAGAGGTTAACAAAGCGATTTTTTGAGTCAGTGGTTTTAAATAAGACAAAATGATAAAATATTTACTAAGTCATAAAATAATGGATGAAATTACAATTATTATAACATGACAGTTAAAAAATAACATAATGGAATGTATGAGTAAGGATGGGAAGTAATACAAACATGTAGAAACAATTTAACTATTTAATAAAATTTTGTAGCTAACTTGAATTTTATGTAACTTTTATTTGCAAGATGTATTATTTATGTATTATAAAATGTAAGTTAAATGTTGCTTTAAAGTTATTCCTTACAATTTGATTATTGTTTTTACTGTCAGATTTTGTAAACTGCAGAACATTGAAGTTATTTGTGAATATGTAATTATTCTTGTGATTTCGAAATACCGTTTATACTGTATTTTTATTTTCTAGATTAAAGAAAACATCTTACTGCATTATATTTTTTATTTATGTACAGTCAGCAGCACTTCAGGTTATACAAAACTGACGAAAATGTACAATTTATTTTGAACCTCTGTGCCTTCGCATTCAAGTATAAAATTGATTGAATTTAACTACCCTGTCTTAGATGCTTAGAGTGTGCCGTTGACTGTACCTGTTTTAAGTCGCTGACTGTACCTGTTTTAAGTCGCTGACTAAATTGGATGCCATGCAATATTCGGTAGAGAGACGCCGAAAGATTGGTTTCCACGAGTCCGTTACGCCAGCAAGAAAGTAGCTTCTAGAGGGAAGCGAGTTTGATGAATAATTTGTGCGCAATTCGGTGTAAATGTGCGCCAAATTAAAAATTTGTGGGCCTTATAGTTTTGGAATAAAACGGGAAAAACGAATTCTGCTGGGGTAACGGTACTCCAGCAGGAAGATTCTAAACTAATGATCGGAGAGAAATAAAAGATATATGGGCGGGTAGCTTGATATTACCAAGAAATGTGCGCCAAATATATAATTTGTGGGCCTTATAGTTTTGGAGATATTCGATTTCCTGCTGGCGTAACGTTTTGCCGGATCCCAGATCTCGGAAACTACTAAATGTGCGATCTTACAGTAAACATATATAAGTAGCCCCTAATTTGTGCTATTTGTGCGGTAGAAAACATTTCAAAAATATTCACAAATTTTGAAGTAATCGGGCATTTTCAGAAAACAGAAAAAAAATTCTAGCGCCTAAACTACCGCATAAATAAAGAAACCAAAAACGGTGTTCTATTCTTCTTATTATTTCTCATTACCATAAAAATTTTGAAAACCGCACATTTAAACGTTTTCGAATAATACCCACATGAAGGTGAGACCGACCATGTCATGACTTTGACGGTCAGCAGGATAAAAATATCAGAGATTATTTAAATCCTGGCCCAATGAATAATCTGTGCGGTTACTGAAGTACATGCTCTGAAAATTTCAGCTTCAAATTCTTCGTATTAAAGGAAATATCAATTAAAATCCAAAACAACTGTCAGTATTCCGATTAACCGACCAAATTCGATAGACCACAAAAAAGCGACGCGTTCATACATATTGATGACCTTCTTTAATGTGTCGTATTATGCAGAAAAATTGTTTGTACAGTCACGTTCATAACTTCTTATTGGCAAATGTGGGTAAATAGTGTTTTAACATTTAAATAGTTAGTTTGAGGCTGTATTTATACAAATACAATGTGGCGTTGATCTGTTACATTACACCCAGATTATATATTTTGCGGACGGCACTCTTCGAACACGTGATTGTGAAACCAGCTAAATTTCTTAAGTTACTAGAAGATCTGTTTACTTCTTGGTGAAATATACCAGAATCATTGTTGTCTCAACATCAATAGCATAGCTGTTTTTATTTTCAATAACAAAACAACTACCTAGCTGTCTTAGGTAGGTATGTGTTTATAACTTCATTCGAACCGGAAGCACTAAATAAAATTAGTTAAACGGGCACTTCACTCGCGTATTATTATTAAGGTAGGTATTTAGTTTTGGTGTAACAAGTAGGTATTTATTGTAATAATATTTTATTATGGTACCTACCTAAGTACTTACTTAAAATGCAATTAATTTTACAACAGAAGTGAGTGACCAACTTCATAGCGCTTGTGCTATAAAACGACGTTTTTTAATCTGTAACATTTTCTCTTTTCCATAGAGACCACTGACGTTCATTATACAACTTGTATAATGGACGTCAAAGGGCCTACCTAGTACGAATTGTGTTTTTCACCTCACTTTACGAAAGAGAGGAAATCATACGAGTGAGTGAACGAGTGAAAGAATGAAAACGATAGTTAACTATTGTGCGCTTTTATAATTCTCGACGGCCCGGCACGGCACGGCCCGGCACGGCACGGCTCGGCACGGCAGCGGCGACACCGAAAGACGCTTTTATAATTGCTGCCGTTGCCGGCCATTGGATGTTCAACACAGAACACTCATAGCGAAGAAGTTACTATTTGTACATTGTACAGTAGTGTCGTGGTACCTACTTTTTACTTTAGAATAATATAAAGAATAAAAGTTGACCTTCTCTCTCTAGATATTTGTTATCTTTATAATTATTTCATAAAATAATAGTTTACCAATTATACAACGTGTAACAGAAAGGAGGTATCAACTCGAAAGGAAGTCAATGTACTCGTAAATCTGAACACTTCCAACAGAAAAAGATTTCAAATCTAAAATACAATTGGACTCTCCATAGAAAATTTGAATTTGCCGCCAACATTTTATATAGGGAGGGACATTCTAAAATTTTTTTTTCTGTTGGAAGTTTCACGAGTACATTGACCTCCTCTCGGGTTGATACCCCCTTTTTTTTTACACGTTGTTTAATTATTATATTACAATGAAGGTAGGTAGTAGGTACTTACTTAAATGATAAATAAATCTTTTAAAAATCAAAGAATATATTATATGTAGCTGGTTTTCATGACGTACCTACTTACCAAGATAGGTAGGCATCTACACAACACATTATTTAATTAAGTAGGTAACTACCTACTTAAGTAATATCTAGGTAATTATTTGTTGAGATAGGTAACAATATTTAACTTTGGTAAGTTCCCTATTAACGGTGTTTCCACCGCTGTAAGTACCTAGATATCTTTCCGATCAGTATCGAAATAACTGTTTGTCGGATTATTAGCTATTTGTTGATTTTGATGTTGTTTGTTTCCACAATCATACATAGGTACATGGCATACCAACAACAACGCATTAACGATATTACGCTAATATACTGGTTGTGCCCTTTATACACGCTGTATATTCTTTGCTCTGGACTCACACTTACACATATGAATCCTTGTAGCTACGCACTACATCGTAAAAGTTCGACGGCAGCGTAGGATTTGGCCGGCACGGCACGGTTTGCCGGTGCCGTTGAGGAAATATAAAAGCGTCTCCATATGATTACATACATTTCACTTCCCTGTTGTGCCGTTGGACGGCTGCCGGGCGGTGCCGTGCCGGGCCGTTGAGAATTATAAAAGCGCACATTCGCAAAGTGAAGTGAGAACAAAAAACCAACTCGTACTAGGCCCTCTCTGAAGAGACCTACATCCATGTAGAAGTTGCATGCAAGGGATCACTGTCTATTGTCAATTTAATCACATTGTAGGTACATTAAGTACCTAGTTAGGTATGACAAAATAATCGAAATAAAATTACAAAACATCCTTTATTTTTTTACAAAAATAATGTTAAAATGGTTAAAATTCTTTCAATTCAAGTAAAAATGAAATGAAACAGAAATAACTTCATTCGTTATTTAAATAAAAGCACTCACTCAAATCACTTTTTCACTTAAATGTACGTAGACGTGACGTGTACAAACCTGTTCGACAACAAAGTTAAGGAGGTCATCAATATGTATGAACGCGTCGCTTTTTTGTGGTCTATCGAATTTGGTCGGCTAATCCGAATACTGACTGTTGTTTTGGATTTTAATTGATATTTCCTTTAATACAAAGAATTTGAAGCTGAAATTTTCAGAGCATGTACTTCAGTAACCGCACAGATTAATAATCTCTGATATTTTTATCCTGCTGACCGTCAAAGTAATGACATGGTCGGTCTCACCTTCATGTGGGTATTATTCGAAAACGTTTAAATGTGCGGTTTTCAAAATTTTTATGGTAATGAGAAATAATACGAAGAATAGAACACTGTTTTTGGTTTCTTTATTTATGCGGTAGTTTAGGCGCTAGATTTTTTTTTCTGTTTTCTGAAAATGCCCGATTACTTCAAAATTTGTGAATATTTTTGAAATGTTTTCTACCGCACAAATAGCACAAATTAGGGGCTACTTATATATGTTTACTGTAAGATCGCACATTTAGTAGTTTCCGAGATCTGGGATCCGGCAAAACGTTACGCCAGCAGGAAATCAAATATCTCCAAAACTATAAGGCCCACAAATTATATATTTGGCGCACATTTCTTGCTAGTATCAAGCTACCCGCCCATATATCTTTTATTTCTCTCCGATCATTAGTTTAGAATCTTCCTGCTGGAGTGCCGTTACCCCAGCAGAATTCGTTTTTCCCGTTTTATTCCAAAACTATAAGGCCCACAAATTTTTAATTTGGCGCACATTTACACCGAATTGCGCACAAATTATTCATCAAACTCGCTTCCCTCTAGAAGCTACTTTCTTGCTGGCGTAACGGACTCGGTTTCCACATGGGTCGGTGCCTGATCTAGGAAACTTGGAATCCGATAGTTTTTGTTGTCTAAAGAATAGTCCTACCTACAATACACATTAATTAATTAGAAACTTTACAAATACTTATTATATTTTATTTCGAGTACATGTTCTGTGTATAAAAGAGTAATCTATTACATAGTTTGCTCAGATCAAATAAAAAAGGAAGATGGAGCGTTGCGCAGTGGTTGCGAACAACTAAGTGAAGCCGGTTTTTGATGGTACATGTGTGCGTACTAGGGGGCGAGCGGAGGCCGGGCGGCAGGGTTCGACCAATGACGAACGAAAGCCAAGGCGTAGTTTCGTTAAATATGTGTGCGTAAACTGTGTATGTACACAGCCAAGGCGTAGTTTTACTGGCTTCACCGCTTTGTCGGAAGACTCCGTCTTTACTTTTTTATTTGGTCTGAGATAGTTTGCTAAAAAAACTGACCCAATTAATAGTATTTTAACGAGTTTGTAGCCACATTGGATAGATAATAGTTTATACCTAGTCTACAACTTAGGTTCAAAAGTCCATTTTGTTAGCGGCATCGGGCGTAGGTGACTTGGGCTGGCCCAGCTTGGAGAGTGTAGCCACCTTGCTGGCTAACTTGGAGAAGCTCAACCCTGACTCTGATGCTTGAGGCTCCGGACGCTGTCCGCCGGACGGCTGGTCTAGTAAACCTGAGTATGTATAGAACAAGTAACATTTTACTTTCGTAAATGTTGGACCCTGTCCAGCCCCCCTAGCATGACTGCCAAAACGCGTTATGATATAGAGAGATTTATCGCGTTTAACGGTCAAAAGGCGAATGGATTTTGACAGTTGAGTGTCGTTAAAACGCTGTATCTTATATCGTGTTTCGTCGGTCATGCTAGGGGGGCAGAGTTACGCGCGGGTGAGACGCGATTCGTTAAGCCCACCGGTAACGATCAATTGCGATTGTCAATTTTTCCGCAATTGACGCCCATTGACGGAAAAATTGATCGTTGACGCGAGCAAATGAAGCGATTGTCAATTTTTCCGCAACATTGACGGCAAATGATCGAATTGATGGCAATTGACAACATTTCATTTTGAGAAAGTACTAAAATTAGAAAACCATTTCGAGATTTTAGTGTTCTAAGCTCATTAAAAAAATCTAAAATCTAGTCCATATAGGGAGTTTGAGTTGAGTCTCTTTGCCTTCTATTTAAAAAAAAACAGTGGTGCCAGCTTAGGGTAATTTACCCTAGATTTAGGGTTAAAAATATCCGGCACTAAGAGACGACACATAGCCCGTTCGAGTAATTTTAAATCCCGAAATTGAAATTACAGCATACCCAATTACCCGATTAGTATAATTAAATACAAGAAAAATATTTCGTTCCACTACCTATTTCTTTCTTTATAAATCAACAAACAATTCTTCCATGTACATGTAAGGTGGGGCGGAGAGAGAGAGGGCTGTACGGTAGTACTTATTAATTATTATTTATTTATATTATATCTATTCTGTGATCTAGGGTAAATTAAGACCCAGCCTAGGGTAGTGTGAAAATCTGATCTGGCAACACTGAAAAAATCAATTGTCATAAATGTCATAATAATAACTGAATGTCTTTCGAGTGTATTTCTATTGTCAGTAAAATTTAGATATTTTTAAAGTATTCTTGTAAGAAAATCAAAAGAAAGTCGTAGCATCGTTTGTGATACTTAAGCGTTACCTGTGACATTATGTTTTGTGTGATTGAGGGCTGTAAATCACACACAGGAACATAAGAAATTAATCAATAGATATTATCATTTAATCGGTGAGTTCATATTGTTTTCATTTTTTTATGTTATGTAAATAGCCTGAAACTATTATAATATACTAATAATTTGTGCAAATAGTCGTTTGTGTCCAGTTATTTGACGATTTTTGCAAATATCAGATCTGTTTATTGAGGTGTGTTTTTTGCATAGTGATGTGCATTTTTCTATATCGATATGTTTTATTGTACTTTCTTCGGTACTTTATATTTGATGGTAACAAAACGTAGAAAACCATCACATGGCTTGGCTAGCCTGGCACATCTTTCTTAATAAATGATAATCAAGTTATTTAATTCAATTTAACTCAAATCAGTTATAACTTAATGTTCTGTATGTAGATACTTATTACTACAAGCTCAACTTCTTTATTTTAGGAGCCGATATCCAACATACCACAAAAATGTAATGAGCCTGCGTGATGTCGACGACATGAAGCAATGATTACTAGTTTGCAGCGAAAACTAAAAAGAGATAAAAAAGTCTTCAAATAATAAACACTGTCATTTTTATTACCTGTTCTTTTATTTCCTTGTCTTGTCTGCATGGACATTCGAGAAAGTTCTTAGGGATACCAGCCCTACTTCTCAAATGGCCAACTTTCTATTCGTTTGAACGCTACGCTTACTTTTAAAGCTTAAATATGAGCAATAGATGATTAAATCACATGTCGCAAACTTATGTAAATCACAAACTTCGATGTATTGTATGGAACTGTCAAGCTTACGGCACGTAATTTTATAGTTTACTGCTTATTTTAAAGTTTTAATAGTAAGCGTAGCGTTCAAACGAATAGAATGTTGGCCATTTGACTAGGGGGGCAGTTACCAGAGGTCGTACTCTGAGCTCTTATAGCAAACTCAAAGTGATGTTGTTTTGTTATAGAGACAGAGCTATACATTGCGTATAGCGCACTTTTCAATCACAACATCGCTTCGATATTACTTTTGAAAGTCTTTGTATGGGGGCTCTTAGTTGAAACTGTTTTTAGAAAGCGACATTAAAAGAAAAATGACCCACCTCTTCTTAAAAAATTACTCATACCCCTTAAAGGTACTACGATAATTTACATAGTTGTTATTGGGGTTACTATAGTTGTTGTTATGTTTTTGTTATTTATTATGAAACATGAAACAAAAATATCATTATTATCGATATAAAATACTAGCGTGCCTACATCTCTATGGACATCACAATTCGCATCAAAGACAGTTTTTTTTTAATTGACGTTTTAAGAGGCAAGGCAAAGGCATCGCTTATATTTTACCTATATCTTGTACTTACGTCCTTTTAGAATAAACCGTTTTTTATTAATTGATATCTCAGTAATGTATGAACATAAATGGAAAAGAAAAAATACGTGTTGCCTAAAAAACGATAAATTTTCATTATATCCATAAAAAGATGTACCTAAAAATTTTGAAATGTTGTCAATTGACGCGCCTTGCATATTCGCTTAGGACCAGCGACGTCAGCAACGTGTGAAATATTAACAGCAATGTAGGTAATCAACATGACTTAGCATGACCGATAAATATAGCGTTTTATCTACACTTATCTGTCAAAATCCATTGTCTTTTGACAGTTAAACGTGATAAATCGCTATATCATATCGTGTTTCAGTGGTCATGCTAGGGGGGCAGCAATGAGACACTTAACACTTTAATACTTTGTCATAGAAACTGTTTTGATTAATGTTGCAAACTGTGAGACGTTCTGTAAAAAAGTTGCTACGACAGTACTAACGTGTTGGGCTACTTTTGTTGCTGACCGTACGAATATGGCTCACGGAACTACGCCGGCGGCGCGGGCGGCGGCGTAGCAAACCCTTCTGAAGGATTAGGTACTGCGATACTGCCATTATGCCTCTGACCTGCATATATTTACACTGGACAGGCTTATGTCAAACTGTTTTTGTGCCTATTTGATTTCCGCCATTTTGGCGCTGTAGGATGTTGCGTGAGCATAGCGTGAGGGACATGGTACTAAAGTTTGAAGTCTGGAGAGACCATCACGGCAACCATTTTCATATTGTACGTCAAAATTAGTTCTTTAGACGCACGCTTGTGGCGTTTCAAATAGGCTCAAAAACTTAGCTGTCAAATCATACAGACAGCCAGTCCAGTTAAATAAAAAAAAAATTTAATGTCAGTGCATTATGCCCTATGACCAAAAAAAGGTATATAGTTCTGTAGCTAAGTTGTAACTTTATCCATTAGTGTTTGAAAACCCACAAACGCCGCCTTTCATATAAGCGTGTGGCGACTACCGGTGCGTTTTGTATAAAATATATGAAAACTACAGAAAAGAGGTCAGTGGCGGCGTTTGTTTTATTAGGCACTACGGGTTGGTGCTTGGCCTTCAACTCACCTGATGTTAAGTGCCGATAAGGGGCCTTATTGATGAGCTCTTATAGCAGGACTTAAATTGAACTGCCTTACTTATTCGTACTATGACCTCAACGGTTAGTATGAAAGCAGGTCTTAAGCAGTCCTTTTTAAGGCCTGCTTTTGAACTGAACGGTTTCTTATTTGCTGATGGTAAGCCCCAAGGAATGTGGAAGCGCACTACACCCGGAATCCACATCACTGTGAAACTGGCTATCTTACCTCTAACTGCCGGAACACAACCATTTCTAAATTGTTGTTATGGCGTCAAACTTAGGTAAGATGGTGGTAGCTAGCCAGGCAGACTTGAAATAAGCCCTACCACCAACCAAACCGAGTACAAATTGTACCCGGGACCCCTGCGTCACACAAGGGGGCGAACCACTAGACCACAGAGGCGGTTTCGTGGTTAGTGGCCCGTGTGCGGAGACTAATAATAGTTTAATCTGCATAAAATTAAAAACTTACTCTGTTGAGAAATAGAAATAGAAATAGAAATTTATTCGTTTGAAACACGGTACAAATTAATCATTATAAAATATTTAAGGTACAAGCTCAGCGTGTTCCACCAATTACTGGTATACAAATAATTACAAAGTTACAATGAAATAAAATAATAAGTATTTAAAAATCTAATAATTAATTATATAGCTATGTCATTTCTAGTTGAATTGTTATAATTTAAGTACATAAGAAATAATTTTATTGTAATGTCAATGGGTTGATTTATAATTAAAGAATTCATTCAGATTGTAAAAACAATTTTCTTTGAGCCAGTGAAATAATTTAATTTTAAATTCTAAAATTTCTGATTCTCTTATCAACTTTGGAATTTTATTGAATATTTTTATTGCCATTATACTACAGTTTTTTCGATAAAGGGAACTTTTACATGCAGACATTTTCAACATTGTTGGGTCTCTACTGGGAAAACGTTTATATTTTGCTAATGTCTCAAACATTTCTGGATGCTCCTTAACAAACATACCGATTTGCATAATATACAGGCAAGCGAGTGTCAGCAAACCGAATTTCTTAAAAAGTGGACGACAAGACACCATAGGACCAACTCCGCATATGGCTCTCAAGCACTTTTTTTGTACTAGAAAAACTTTATTTATATCTGTTGAGTTACCCCATATTAATAAACCATAACGTAAAGTGGAGACCACATACCCGTGATAAGCCATTAATGCCGTTTTTTCGCTTGTTAGACGTCTCAACCTCTTTAAAGCGAAGACAAATTTATTTAGTTTTTTGCTAACAAAGTCTATATGACACTTCCAGTTACAGTGTTCATCTATCATTATACCCAGAAATCGATAATCATCAGCTAATTCTATAGGTTGTTTGTCACATTTGACATTATAAACTATTTTTTTGTTATTGTAGTTACTGAATGTTACATATCTGGTCTTTGAAATGTTTGCCCGTAATTTATTAGTTCTTAACCATTGCATAATAGTGTCAGCTGCTGAGTTCAATGATTGCTCATGTTTTTCAGGCAAAACTCTCTCATTATGAGTAACTATTACGGAGACATCGTCAGCAAACAAGACACAATCGTACGTCATTTGAAGCGGCAAGTCATTTATATAAAGTATAAATAGAAGCGGCCCGAGAATACTTCCCTGGGGCACGCCACATGTAATACTACTTTCTCGTGATCTTAGCGATTTGAAATGGTTACTTTCATCCAAGTAATTTACTTCGACACATTGAGTTCTGTTAGAGAGATAGCTTTTTAGCCATAATAGTGCAGGACCTCTTATTCCGTAACATTCACACTTGTCAAGAAGAGCTTTGTGATCAACAAAGTCAAAAGCCTTTGACATATCAAAGAATATAACTGATGCCGGAATACGTTTGTCAATTTTTTCAACAACCTTACTGATGAGGTTAAATGCTGCTAAGGTTGTCGATTTTCCTTTCTGGAACCCGTTTTGTTCTGGTCTGATAATTTGAAACTTATTTAAATAGTCATTTAAACGCTTCTGCATAATTTTCTCTATAATTTTTGCAAATATGGATATGAGTGTGATGGGTCGGTAGTTATCCATTGAACATTTCTCACCCTTTTTATGCAGAGGATGAACAATTGACTTTTTTAGTATATCTGGAAATACCCCCTGTTCAAATGATAGATTTATGAGACATTGCAGAACGCTGGCTATTAAATTTGCACACTGTTTTAATATATGTGTATTTACGTCGTCAAATCCTACAGATGATGTGTTATTTAAAGACATTATGATTTTGTAAACTTCTTCTGAACTACAGGGCGAAAGAAACATACTTTGAGTTTCTATCGGTATTTGTGCAGTTTTGTTGTGTTTAGTGCTACAATTAGGTACTATTTTAGTTATATTTGCAAAGTAGTCGTTAAACGCTTCCGCTATGTCTTTTGGATTTTTTAGGATAGCTTTATTTGTTTTAATGTCATTTAATGTTTTACAGTTTTTTACCTTGTCAGGTTTATTTTGGATCAGTTGCCAGGTAGCACGACATTTATTTTTTGCTGTTTGGACTATTTTATGGTTTAAATTTTTCTGTGAAAAGTCTATACATTTTTTAAGTATTAAGTTATATTTTTTAAAATTTGAACTATTCTGCTGTCTCATCTTACTTTTTTTATTTTTATAATAAGTGAACCTCATCTTACGTTTGTTTTGGCAAGCAATTCTTATACCTTTGGTAATCCATTTGGGAGAGCTGTTACAGGCTTTGATCTTTTTTCGTTCTAAAGGAAAACATAAGTTATAGAACAATACAAATTCCTGATGAAAGTTATTAAACGATTCATTTACACTGTTTTCGTTCATAAAATTATTCCAATTAATAGCTGCTATACATTCTTTAAATTTATTAATATTTTCTAAACTGAAATTTCTAGTCGTGATATACCACTCTTTCAGGTCTATTTGCTTTTGTGTAACTGGTATTTCTAATGTCTGACCCGTGTTGTGATCGGAAAGATAAAGATTATGTACTTTTCCTATAGCATCTGGTATGTTACTAATTATATGATCAATACAAGAACTTTGCCTTGTTGGCTGCGTTATATGGAATGTCAAATTGTAATTAATAATGAGGTCTTGTAATTGAGATGTTATATTATTAGTCTTCAAAATGTCAATATTTAAGTCACCGGTCAATATTATTTTTTTATTATACTTTTTAGAGATATCATGTAGTAAAATGTCAAGTTTATCAAAAAATACTTTTATGTCACTTTTTGGAGTCCGATAAATACAAATAATTATGAATTGATACATTCATAATTTAAGGGGACATGATCGAACTCTGCTGCGAGTTGTTACCATCTTGTTGGTCGTTTCGGTCCATATTGGGGTTCGTCTTGGTATGCAACAGTTCCAGTGCTTGCGTGAACAAATTATGTAAATTCCTTTAAATCTGTATACACGGAAGGCTATCAAGTGCCTACAATCATGACAATTACGCTTGACTTAGTTATTATCTTATCTTTAATAAACCTTTCGTCTGAGAATGCATTCGTGAGTAGTTAGTAAACAATATAAGCAAAGCGAAGTGTGCTAGCCAGTGCTGCTTCAGTTCTTTGGATTTTCAACTTGTATACTAAAGAATATTGTAGGCGCCTAATTTGTAAATAGTTAAGTAATAAATAAGTACATAAATGGACACCCAGTTAGATACCAGACCCTGTTTCATTACCATCTTTCAAAGACATTGCATCCATTTTCGTGTCTTGAATAGTTTCTAATTGCTTTCGAAATTTGGAGGTGATTTTCCGCCGCTGGTAGTCCGCCTCAATTTGTTGTTTCGTCCGCGGGATGCGGTACCGGAAGCAGCAGCACACCATCACAACTGCGACCACGAAAAGAAAAGTTTTGGAACGGTATTAAACGCGGTGATCCGTTTGCGAACAAAACCGCCGGTAAGCCAAAACTCGCGAGCCAAAAGTCTAAACCGCCAAAGGAGCACTGAAAAGTATGCGGACTTTTAAGTGCACCATTGCCATTGGCGGTTTAGACCTTTGGCTCGCCAGTTCGTTGAAAATAAAAAGAAATAAAAAAAAATATCTCTTATTCAACAGGGACTGAAAAGGGGTCTTAAAAATTTGAAGTGGGGCTACTAGGGCATGTGGGGTATCATACGAAAGAGCGTTATTTGCACGTTTTCAATAATTTTTTCTTTTTTTTAAGCCGCATAGTTTTCGACTTATGATGAAAAAGGTAAAAAAAAAATACTGTTCCCCCCTTATCCACAGAATAACTAATAATACAAGTCCTTATCTCCGAAGATTGCAAAGAAAAAAATCTGAAATAATTCTATGTGATAGCAGTTTATATAAAGATTACAGGAAAAATAAAACGATGTCTCAATATAGCACACTTTTTTAGAAATTATCAAATTTCTAAATAAGTTAGCGCGAAAGCGTTAAACTCAGCTCAATCTCTTGACCGATAGTGGAACTAATGTTTAGTTCCACTATTGGTCGAGAGATGGCGCTGACCTAAAGCTGCAATAATAATTATTGTATTATTCTACTCTGCAGTGTATTTTTTATGATGGTACGGAACCCTCGGTGCGCGAGTCCGACTCGCTCTTGACCAGTTTTATTAAATTTTCAATACAAATGATCAAAATGACTCTGCACGAGCCGTAATGAGGGCGAACCTTGAAAATTCATATTAAATTATTAAATAGATATAAGTATGTATATACAAAACACGCAATACATTAGACAAATACCTCATTATTCCTAAGAAAAATTAAAAATTACTTTAGATTCTGTAAATGCCAGTAAAAAAACATTTCAAAGTGTACCAATTTGAGCATATTTTAATATTTTATTTCTCTGTGATTAAAAGCATTTTTTTAAATTCTCTCTGTTGTCTTATCATGTTTGAGGAACAGGTGTATTTGTTTACGAAATTGTCTACATACTGCGTTTAAAATACTCTGTAGGTGTACGATACGATTGAAGCCCAACAAACTCTTAAGAAGTTTATCTACACCCATGCTTTAAATCCTCTGTAAGGGGTTCTGAAACAGTTAGCTTACTGCCATCATTACAATATCCCGAACGAGAGGTCCTGCAGCGCCGCGCGCCCACGCGCGAGCAACGCATTATGAAATTCAGTACAACATTATAACACTCTTGCGAAAGACATAATGACGAGGAGGGGGAGGAAAATCAAAGTCTAAGACAAAGTCAAAACCTTTATAGAGGATACATATCATGGGTTTAGATAAGTATCATGGGTGTTTTTAATCCATATGTATTAAAATATTGTTTGTTTCCCTAATTAAAATAAGAAAAAATAAAAAAATGGGTGTAGATAAAGTCTTGTATGCAACTGTACATAATTAGGTATTAAAACACTCATGTGATACAATTGTGTTTTAATACCCCTCGTTATAGTACAGTTGCATAAATAACTATAACATACCTACCCAATAAGGATGTGAGGAACTTAATATTTTACACAGGCACTTACTCAACGTAGTCATTCCAGCCAAACAAAGGAAAATTATTTGCCACACTCTTAGTTCACCCACCACTGATTTTTCAAGCCACTCCGGCTCTTCCATATAAGGAGCAGACATAACTGTATAGTTAATATAATTAAATTTGTACACACAAGAACGCAAGCAGTTCTAACTAAACAATTTACAAAGCGATCCAATTGAAAGGCACGTAACTGTCCCAATTCCAAGGAGTGGTTTTTAGCCACACCTCGTAGGTATTACGCTATCAACCCTCGGCACTCCCATTAATTTCATTTGCAAAATAGTTCTGCTAGTTAAAACAAGTGAAGGGACGCTACTTAGGGTAAATTGTCCAAACAATCAATACTCGTGTTGATTTTTACAGTAAACTAAACACTGTAAAATTATTAAATCCAAATACCAATATCGCAATCGAAAGCAGTGAAAGTAAAGGAATAAAATTTAAATTTGCCGCCACCAAATTCCGCGACCCTAAAAAAATAAAAGTGGTGTGGCCAGCCAAAAATAACAAATTAACGTTATGTCGTTAACCCATCAAAACATAACAGCAGCTAGCTAGATAATTTCTCGTTGCATTACACAGGGATCATTTACGTATAGTTTTATGACCAAAAGTTATTTTTTTTGGCTCAAACGCACTAACCAAGCACAAATGGCAAAAATCGAGTTCTCGTCCTCGTCGAATTCGTCGATTTGATATATTTTTTTATTTCAACTGTTATCACTTTGTGAATGAAACATTTTTTTTTACAGTGACAACATTTAGCTAGTTTTCTCTTTCGCTCGTATTGCTATTTCACTTTCCCGCAGAAAATAGGGTGTCGAATCTGTCCTATAACCTCCGTTATATTTATTACTTTACAAAGATCGAAGATGAATCTTTTATGATAATTGTGGATTAATTCGTGTAAAGGTTGTCATAAGTGATGTTGTGTAAGATCGTTTGTGTTCTTGCGGTCACTCTGTAGTGTTTTTAAAAATTAAACATGGCCTCGAACCGAGGAATTCAAATCGGATCCGCGTGGTTTCAACGGAAGCTGAATTTGAGGCCACAGCACCGGGGCGTGCACCTCGTTACCGAAGAGATCTTGAAGCAGGTGCCGGAGCTGTCCCAGTTCGCGGTGGGCCTTTGCCATATCCAAAGTGAGTGTCCGTCACCCGTCAAGATCGCATTCTTGCCGCCGATGATGCACCCCCTCCCACTTGTCATAATTGCCCTGTATTTCATGGTTTATTCTTTTCTCGTTATATGTGTATACGGAGTCATTGATATGCTATCAACGACCGTTATATGGAAGTTGTACAAATGAACCAGCTGATCACTGATTCACGTCACGTTGTTTCCAGTAATGCACACTTCTGCGAGTCTAGCCCTCAACGAGAGTTGGGATCCTGATGTCAGAGACGATATGGAAATGATGCTCAATAAAATTGTGCCAGAAGGCCTACCTTATCGTCATTCGTGCGAGGGTCCTGATGACATGGTGAGTGAGCCAAGTGATGACCTTGTCTTTAGAAAGAACTTAACTGTCAAATCACAAATGGCAATTTTGTTTTATTATTTGCTGTCAATTGTTTTTGTTTAACATTCAAATTGATTACTGCATTGTGGCCTATGATCTGCTTAACAAGGTTTATAGTTTACTTTCTTTTTGTTAACTGAATAATTAGCCTAAAATTAATAACCCTTATTTTCAAAATAAACAGCATTTTACTGTGTTTGTACTATGGATGCTTAATTCATTCTTCCATAATATTGCATTCAATTCCACTGCAAATGCAAGTTACATTGGCATACTGTGTTATCGTTAATTATTATAATAATAAACCCCTTCTTTTTGCGTCATATTAAAATATAAAGTTATTGTAATTAGCAGTTGTTTGTTAGTCTGTTTGCCCATTGGCAAAGGCCTCTTCCATTTGGTGCCACAATTTCCTTTCTATGGCCTTTCTGGTCAAAGCTGATCCTGCTATAGCCCTTATCTCATCATCCCATCTTTTGTGTGATCTTCCTTGTTTCCTTTTGGTGTTTCTTGAGTACCAGTTTTGCTCCATTTATCTCTGCCTCTCACTGTATGTACTGTATGTTTCAGTACTTTTACTGTGTGGTTATGTCTTTAGTTTTTATTCGTCTATATACTTTATCTGACAGTTTTATCCCCAACATGCTTCTTTTCATAGAGTTCTGATAAGTTTCCAATCTTCTTGTGTATGCTTTAGTCAGGGCCCAGTATTGGCATCCACAACTAAGAATGGGCAGGACACAAGTGTTGAACAGTTTCTGTTTAATATTCACATTCACTTCATGATTCACATGTATGTAATATACACGTTCCTGAAGTAGTTAATTATTACTTTACTATAAATAAAGGTCACACTACTGCAATGTGTAAATTTAATAACCTATATTCTTGAAGTTACATGTTAAACTTATGATAAAAATGAAGGACATGTTTCAAACAAACATGATATTTGTTTTATTTATTTATTTTGTAAAGATAGATAGAGAGAGAAACACAGGGTGTTCCATAATAACCTGCAAAATTTTGTTTTAATTTGTATGGAAAACTGCAGTGATAACTCTAGACGCAAATAGACTATTATTTTCGATAATCAATCCATTAAAGGGCAAAAGCAAAACAATATAGGTCTAGGTTTGCCACTATGCTGTTTATAATGAAAATAAACATTATTTTTTTCAAAAAAGTTGTGGATTTAATTTTTTTTGTAACATGTTGTTTAATATGTTATCATAATTAGGTAATTAAAATAGTGTTGTGATGAAAACAATATATGTGACTCAAATTATTAATTACTCACAATAATAAAATAAATTATAAAAGGACTATATCAAAGTAAATCTCGAAATCAGAGAATACAGGAGCTCTCTAAGTGCCTGTTTCAAATTCTACAGATAGGCACTAACTTCTGCTTTAAAGGAAATGGAATTTATTTTTAATTTTCTGCTAAGTTTATTGGAACTTCACAAGAACCTATGAAACAGACCGTAGTCATCATCTCAGCTGCACAACACCCACTGCTAGGTATAGGCTTCCCCCAAGGATCTCCACGACAATTGGTCCTGCATTGCCCGTATCCAGTGGCTTCTCTCCCGTGACCTAACCCTAGTATCATTATAATAATATTTTGTTCATTACAAAAAATACTTGTATTTTCAGCCTGCACATGTGAAGGCTTGCTTTCTCGGATCATCACTAACAATTCCCATCACAGACGGCAAGTTGAACTTGGGCACATGGCAGGGAGTGTGGCTCTGCGAGCATCGAAATCATGCTGGAAGTCGAAAGGTATTTAAAAAGTTTTCTGACATAATATGGTACCAACTCAGCTTAATATTTATTTGATGGTCCATGTCTGTATAACCTAAGTCCTAAAGTGTGTTGAGATATTAAGTAATTGGTGTCGAGTCATTTTTGGTCAACATCATGACATTTGTACAGTCAACAGCACGTCAGACCATGTTGACCTTGAGACCGTCTTTATGTCATATGAAATAAGAGCTGTTTTCGTAGTTCAACTGTATAACTTAACTTGCTGTCGTGCGTAAAAGAGTTTCAACAGAAAAATATACATTATTTTCAAAAATAGATTAGTAATTTACTTATTTTTATTTACCATAGCTTTATGAATTTCTGTCATTTAGAAACATACTTAAAGAAAATTAGTGCTATGGAAAGCTTTAACAACACCAATGCAACCACTCTCAATCTTTGTTAGGAAGAGTAAAAAGCAAATGAAGACTTTATGATTAGAAAGTTTCAGTAGTAGACTTTCTATACACAACTAGGATGGTGGTACATAGCGAGAACGTCTACACGCGTGTTTCGGCATTTTGCCGTATCAAATGCATCGTATTTATACAGCGAAACAGGTTCCGTCGGCTGAGAGCGGCTGGTACGCCGATCGGGTCTGTATGACCCTTGCCTCGCTATATATCTCGTTTTAGCGAACGAACAAAAAGCGCGCGCGTCGATGAAGCTTCTCCCTTTAGGCCACGTACGCACTGCCAGGAGGCTCGCTTAGAGTCTAGTGACTAGTGAATCACCTAGCGTGTAGTGAAGTGAAAGGAATGTTCATGAATATCTGCAACCGGCCAAGCCTTGCGAAAAGCAAGTGAGTGAGCAAGCAAGGTTGCAAACATTATAGAACGTCCCTTCGCTACATGCTAGGTGTTGGGTGGGGTCGAAGTTGGTTTCCCAGGGGTTGACATACACAAATAATTATAATAATTAATTACATATTATATTTAATTTTTAAAGTTATTTGGCTATGGGAGTCTGAGGTTGATACCTGATTAGTTTATTTTGGAAGAGGCGTCTCTTGCTCAAAATAGTTTGAGAATTGCTGCTCTAGGTGTTAAGCAAGCCACATGTCAGTGTGTAGGTGGCCTTAAAGCAGTATTAAGTGAGATACAAGTGTGGGTTTTTTTTACAGGACAGAGTACTCTTTTATACAACGTGTTAATGAATTAATTCATTAACACATTGTATAGGGAAGGAAGACTTAACTCTCATGTCAAAAATTTTGTATGAAGTCCCGTCTCTTAAAACCCGGTGATGATAGATAGTGATTTTATAACCCGGTCGAGTTAACTCGACACCTGAAGCGCAATAGACCCCCTTCGTTTTCTTCTTTCCTCACGCCACTGTCGTCATACATGCCAGTAGCGTTAGTACATTTGTTAGCGATAATCTATCGAAAATTTCTAAAAATCGACGACGGTGGCGTGAGTATACGAGAAAACAAGAGGGGTCTATCGAGCTTCAGGTGCCGAGTTAACTCGTCCGGGTTGTACATTCTGTTTGGTTTGACAGGTGGTGGTGACGCTGTCGGGCTGCCCGCGCGACTCGCCGCTGTCGCCGGTGTCGGCGGCGTCGTGCTCCAGTTAGGAGCGGGGGGGGGCCGCGACCCCCCACACGCACTCGCGCCCCTCCTCCAAGAGCACGCGGAGGTAAACCCCGCGTCCACACCTTTTATATCCCCGCACCTAACGTACACGTTAGTTCTTATTCTTATCTTCGAGCGACAATATGTACATAAGATTAATATTTTGTAACGCTTCGCGTGGCAGGTTCGACCGCTTTTGAGGCTTCTCCGAACAGAACGCGTACCTATCGCCGCGTAGTGTTGCGTTTTAACGTCGCGCTCTTTTACGTCACACTGATGTTAGCGCTACGCTCCTACGCGACGTACTATGCACCGGTGCGCAGTGCAGTGTCTGGAAAGTTTATTCGCTATTAAGATGTCGGGTAATTCAGATGAGGAAGAATTATTACTTTATATGCTTTATCACGATCACAGAGAGTTTCATTTACTTCATTTCCGATTTGTTCGCACAATTTCGACTTTATTGCTAAGTTTTTATGTTATCCTTCATATTATACGAGCAGGGGTATTTTCGAACTAATTCTATCAGATTTTCAGTCATATTGCAGTTATTGCACACGTTTGCGTCGGACGCTAGAACCAAATTTTGTAAATAAATACAACGCCCGGCGTCAAAGCGTCCTAACGCCGCGTCAGAGCGTTGTGTACTGCTAGCGCCGGCGCTGTGTTTGACATGAAACTATGCACGTCTTACGACACAATCCGGCGCTATAGCGCGACGTCAGGTTAGCGCTCTAGCGCGCGCTAAGTACGCGTTCTGTTTGGCGAAGCCTTTAACGCGCGGCCTCGTCCGTTTCGATCCGAAGCGGCGAGCGCCGTCCGAGGGGTCCCCTCGCGCGCGACGCACACTCGGAGAGATCCTACCTGTAATATAGCGTTTATAGGAATTGACGATTGACTAGCTTCTGTATTTTGTTTCCGTTGAAGTGCCACGTGAAGACTGAATCCCTATTGATGTTACGTTCGGTCAGATTTAAGCTGAACCCCGTTGAATTTGTACATAAAACTATGTGCGACGGTTTTAAAGTATACATTAAAGTAATCGTTGTTTTGTTATTGCGACTTGTCGATATGTACATACAAAGGTCACGCGTGGACGTTGTGAAAATTTGCTTCGTTGGTTCGGTTGTTGAAAGGGTTGATGTGGCACCTACTTTTAACTTAATTATCCATACAATATCTTAAGACGAATACGACGTAAGGAGTGATGATTTGAAGTGACTAACTATTTTCACTACTGCACTCGTTCAAATATTTTCGACTTCACTGGAAGACACCATAATATATTTTTGAACATGGAAGCACATTAGGCATTTTTGGGGTTGAACACTCATTTTATTACACCAATTTTGTATGTAATCGCACTGGTTAACGATCAGTTCATGTAAGTTGTAAGAGCTGTAAGTAGATAAGAACTTTGTAAGTGTATGATAGCTCCCTTCTCTCTCCGTGTTAGGTTAGACATTATTAACGACTAGTATGTGAAACATGTCCATAGCTTTAAATGTGTCACGCCCGTTGTATCAACGGGTCCTTCACGGGATGACAGTGAGCTAACATTTGGTACCACTAGTTTGTAGTTGTATATCATTACTATTAAGGTCATATAAGTGCCTCGGATTTATGGGGTGGTCATTTGTTGATTTGCAGACTTGGTTTCCGAGATTTGGGATTCGGCGAGTGTTCGTAGAGCCTGAGTCACTTCGCTCGTCTGTTTGAATGACTTCCTCCTATGCTATGTTACTAGCAAACCTCCAGATTGTTATTTCCATTGAGTTACAGATTGTCATACTACGAAAATTACGCGGATTACTATACTCTAGTTTATGAGATTTAATTTCATATTGTCTATCAAAAAGGCGTATGTGTCTGGATGTATGTCTTCCTATGTAAGTTCAATCGTGTAAGAACCATAATATGATAGAATCTGAGTCATGTATCGGGTACACGTGAGCGGTATGAGGGTCGCAGGCGTCATCTTATTATCCGGCCACTACTATCTCACTAGGTTAAATCGCTGTAGATGATTGCAAATAAATAGAGTCCGTGATCGTCGTTATCGCCGCCAGGTGGAGTAATATGGCAGAGCACGGGTGTAATTTCGTAGCTAAAAATACCATACTAATTTTTACAGGGTTTAAAACTCTGTTTTTACAGGAATTTAATAGTGTATATTCCGTAATAAACATTACCTTAACTAATGGAATAATGTAGGGGTCGCTATAAAGAAGGTTTGATTGCGTTCGGCTTTAGATGTCCCGTCGAGATCGCTTGTGTGGCACAATTTTACACTTGAGAATTAGTTAGGAGTTAATGAATTATATCCCGTTCGTGCTAAGTTTGCCGCGCGCACCGCGAGCGACTAACTTAGCGCGAGAGGGTAGTACGAACCGTAGCTGCAGCCAGCTAGGAGGCGCAGTCCTTGTTTTGATACCACATTGTACAAAGTGTAGATGTCACAGACATGGTACAGTATTGTCTCATGGACAACTTTAGACTTACTTCACTTAGGGAGCTTGTTGTACTTTCATACTCAGCCGTTACTTAGATTCGCCACAAAGTTAAACACTTAAGTTTTACAACGTATTTTCGTAAGTAACGTTTCTATTTTTATTCCATAACACTTATGGTAAGTTTAGTACCTATGCTTATGTAGATTATTATTTTTGTTGATTGTTTGTTATGTGAAAAACTATGTTTTCTGTTAAGAACATCATCTTACACATTTCATTGCAAGCATTTTATACAAACTGTTCTAATTTTTTTGTAGGTTTGGGAAAGGTGTTAATAAACGGCTTTTAAGTGCTTTTTAATGCATAAATAAGGATTTGTAAATATTTTTTGCAGTAATTTAATGTACATGTATATTTAAACATGTACAGTGATTCAAATGTAAAAATGTTCAAGTGCTATTTATGTATGGGTGTTAGGTATGCCACTGCCATTGAAAAATTGCCTCTTTACGATAGTGATGTTTAATTTGTTTTTTATTAATTTTGTCCGAACTAATGCTAAACAATGTAATGAATATAAAAACCTGAAAATATACTATAAGTGTGTAGATAAATACCTAGAGCAAGATACTTAAGCGGCGACTGGTTCGTTTGTATTTAGAACACATTCCTTTCCTTATTTACTTAAGTGTTATCTTCAGTCTTTGGACCACGTTGATTTTGTTGTACTGTTTTTTATATTTAGTATTTAGATAATGTCCCGTTTTAGGCTGTTACAATAACAACGAATCTGTCTAGTGTTTACCAGTAAGCGGTACTACATTCCACATGCATTACATTACATCATGCCTCTCAGATTCGTGTGACTTACATAATGTACTGTCTAAAATATGTATTTGCATTTAAAATATACTTCAATTATACTTGTTCCCAAATAACAGTAATACGTAAATAAATACGGCCAGTATATTAACAAGATTATACTATATGTATTTGTTTTCCTTTATATGATTGAACATTTACACTTTCAATTGTAATTAATTATAAGTGTATAAATTTCACTAATAATGGCACAGAATTTTAATGTAATGTTTTTGGATTAATTAATAAATTCAGTATCGTTACTTCATTTGTCATTCATGTTAATTGCACTAGGAAAATGAGGTTGTAATCAGGATTAATAAAACTAACCAAAAGGGAGACAAATAAATTGTGTGTATATTGTTTAAGGTTATTATATCAATATGATTATTGTACAGTTCATTAATTCACACTTTCTTAGAGATCCTCGTCAGGTGTATATTGTTGGTTTTACGCTCACTTGTAAGTGACATCGAGATATCGGTCACAATAAAATTTAATTGTATCATATAACTTGTACAATATAAATATATAGATCCACAATTATGAAAGAGATTAAATATTTGCAAAAGTTAATATCTTGAAGGTTTTATTTAAATTACAACACATCCTAATGTTCAGTCGATTTCAAATTTTATTACATAATTCTTAATTAGTAAATTAGAGCTAAAAATTATGAGTTAAGTTTTGGCACAAGTGTTTTAATCTGCTTTTTCTGAACTGGCAATTTTGTGAGGTCCCGGGCCTTTATCTGGAACAAATTGTTTAAGTTATTTTCAACTGTTAATTTATACAAAAAAAAAACTCGTCTTCGAGACTCGGCAGGTAGCGAACCCGCGACCTTCGCGGATCAGGTGTAATCTCTGACCGCTAATCGTGTTACAAAATAACCTTCTCCAAATCTTATGCTGAATATGGTAGATAGGGACTATCAAATTGAACAGCTTTTACTATGGGACCAACTCTGAAATCGCGAAAAAAAAAATCTGCTGATCCATACATTTTGATATTTTTGTTATTATTTTTTGTATGAAACAGCTGGTTTTTTCCCCCATATTCAGTATTAAGGGTTATTTTGTAAATACATATAGTTTACCAAGATGCTCGCAAAATTTCCGCCGGAGTAGAAAAATGTTATGAAAATCAAAATTAGTCCTCGCTTGATAACTATTACATTTAAGAGGATTGTCAAGCAAGCGGCTCTATACAAATGGCGATAACGTTTTCCACTCTCTAAACCTTAACCTCTACAGTCTACAGCAATGAATTTTTGTTTTAGTAGGGCGGTAAAACAAGGTTTGACGTTAGTTTTCGCACAAGTCATCACGGAAATACAAAAATGTGGTATCGATGCATTCAGTACGATGCCTTGATCACAAATATATAAGATGACAAGTGCGAAAGTGGTGGGGGTAGAAACTGTGACGTCATAAAGTTTTCAGTACAAAGAAATTTTTTTTTCATACCATTTGGTATATCAAATGAAAGGGCTTTGTGAGTAGATTGCGAATATATAGCACACTATAACATTTTCACTACTTGGTTTAACAAATTATTAGCAAACGTCGAAAAATTCCGCAATTCAGAGTCGCCATTGAACAAGTCTAGATTGAAAACGACTGAATTGATTTTTACAAAATACATAACAAATAACTCTGCACATACTCTTTTCGAATGTCTAAAGGTAATTGACCAAAGATATTTAAAAATAAGAAAAGGACATCAGTTTTAATAACAGCATAATTTTCTGCTTTTTCTAAATTCTCGGATCCTTTAATAATTAATAAAAAAACAAATAAATAAACTTTCGTATGTTAATCATTTCTTGTCCTACTTAGTAAACAGTATTTGACTGTTTCCATGCTTTTAAATTTAAATCACTATTAAAAAATGTGTTAACAATTTCTTTGGTTTTCAATGCATGGAAAACCATCTGTTGAATTTTATACATGATTATTTCAAAAAAGAATTGAGTAAAATTTGTTTACCAAATAGGACAACTAAGGATAACTAAAAGTAATGACAAATATACATGGAAAACATACACAGTTGCTCGGAGACCTAAATCACCTGGCGAAACTCAATAGGCAAAAGTTATTTAGAAAAAATCAAAACAATACACAAAAATCACAGTCTTTTTAATGGGTATAAAAGGGGCTTAACGGGTGTAAATAATCATTCATAAAATACAACAAATGTTTTACCACGCATAGAATACCAAAAATATTGTAAATTGTTAATAATATTTGATTTAATAAGACAACATATTTTAGTGATATAAAAGTAGTTGTATAAAATAGTGATTAGGTTTAAAAGAAGTATCTAAAGTGTAAAAATTTGGTTATTTAAACCTTCGTCTGTTTATCCTAACTTGTCCTAGTAAGGATAAACATACGAAAGTTTTTTTTTTATTAATTATTAAAGGAATCTGAGAATTTGGAAAAAGCAGAAAATTATGCTGTTATTAAAACTGATGTACTTTTCTTATTTTGAAATATCTTTGGTCAATTACCTTTAGACATTCGAAAAGAGTATGTGCAGAGTTATTTGTTATGTATTTTGTAAAAATCAATTCAGTCGTTTTCAATCTAGACTTGTTCAATGGCGACTCTGAATTGCGAAATTTTTCGACGTTTGCTAATAATTTGTTAGACTAAGTAGTGAAAATGTTATAGTGTGCTATATATTCGCAATCTACTCACAAAGCCCTTACATTTGATATACCACATGGTATGAAAAAAAATTTCTTTGTACTGAAAACTTTATGACGTCACAGTTTCTACCCCCACCACTTTCGCACTTGTCATCTTATATATTTGTGATCAGGGCATCGTACTGAATGCATCGATACCAAATTTTTATATTTCCGAGATGACTTGTACGAAAAGTGTTTTCTAAGCGTCTTTTTTAAGATTACCGCCGCACTATTTTGAAATGCTTAAAAACTAGGGCTGTACGTTTTAATTTTTTAAATATTCATTGTAGATTTAAAAATATTGGCACTTTTTTGTTTTGTATAAAATCACTAAAATGCATATATTTCAAAATCTATTATAGATATTAAAAAAATAAAAACGTACAGCCTTAGTTTTTAGGCATTTCAAAACATACTAAAAATCATTGCTGTAGGTTAAAGTTTAGAGGGTGGGAAACGCTACGCCGTTTGTGTGGAGTGGAGACCGTTTGCTTGACAATTCTCTTAAGGGTCCACGATAGGAAAACATGGTTTGCGTGGGCCATATTTTTCTATGGAAAACGTAAAGTTGTAACCACAAAAAGTAAAGAAAAAGACAGATATAAATGTTTTCGCATAAGCGAGCCTTAAAGGGCCATTCATAAATTACGTCACACGAATTTCATGATTTTTGACCCCCTCGTCCTTGTCACAGCTGGTCACATTTGTGAGACCCCCCTTCCTAGTGTGACGTCACATATTTTACAATTTAACATCTAGAAATAATTATTGATTTAAAGAAGCAGTTCCGAAATTTGTTTTATTTCAATTTTAATGATTTTGAATTGTGACGTCACGAAATTTAGGATCCCTCCCACCCTCTTGTCACACAATGTCACACTGCGTCGACCCCCTGCCTCCCCCTTAACGTGTGACGTAATTTGTGGATGGGATGGCCCCTAACGAGGATCGATACTGTAATATCGTGATGAAGCGTCACCTTCTGGTTTGTCCTTGACTGTACTCAAGTTGGTCTTGGCCCGGTCGAGGGCGGCGCCGAGGCCGGTCTTGATCTGGTGGAACTCCTGCGTGACGAGCGACAGGCGCCCGAGCAGGTAGTTCAAGTTCTCGTCCACTTCTACCATGCGGGCGGTGATTTTGCCCACCTGGAAAGCAAGGTTTTAATGTTAGGTGCTTTAAGCGCCACTTACCAAAAAAAAAAAAAGATTTCGTAAACATTCAGTTATGCTCGCTAACTATACAAAATAGTCTAATGCCTTAAGGGCGCACCGAGCCTCCACTGGCGCCGCCAATCAAGAAAAACTTAAGGCGTCAATCCAGATTGTAACTACACGAACGCATTTAAACTAGGAATTAACGCACACAAAAATATTTTTTTTATAACTAATACTAGTTTTTATATATTTTTTAGAATTTTATTAAACATAGTTAAGACTTAGATTATTTATATGTCAAGATAGACAGTCGAAGCTACGACAGCGTCGAAAAAAATATCACCCAACAGTTGGGTGACCAAAACACGCACACATTGTCAGTAGTGAGCCTTCCATAGTTTTTATTACTTAATACTCTTTGGACGCGATGATGCTAAAAATGCACAGCACCTTAAAAAAGTTGGCCTGTTTTGTTTAATACGTCAAAAACCTAAGACTATCTAGACATATAAATAATCTAAGAGTTAAGATAAATAATTGTATAGAAAAAAATCGACTCACCCATAGCAGCTCAGACGAGATACTGCTACGGGTGAGTATATATTTTCTATTAAATTATCTATCTTAGTATAAATATAGCATTGCGAATGCCTAATATCTAAAAAATTCAATAAACATAGTTACTTCTTTGTAATGATTTTTTCTTGATTCGCGGCGCCCTTAACCAGCCACAAGTGTTCTCGGATTCGATTCCCCGGACATAGGGTTCAATTTTGAATCGGGATGGAAATGATTACTTTAAGTCTAGCTTATTTAGTATACTAGCTTAGCTTATTAGTATTAGTATACTAACACTAGCAACAAGTCACTTAGATTTATGGGGGGATAGATGTGCTACCTCTCGCTCGACCATGTGCAGATGTCTCTTAAGTAGGATTCGAAGCCACAGAATAACTAATAGTACAAGTACAAAGCAGCACTCCACAAAGTCATTTAAATAAATAGCAGTGGCGAAGGGTCCATACAAGCCGATTCCCATCGGCTTCCCTTTGAGAAATCTCTGAACTACCCCAGTACCCACCACCGATCCACCATGCAGATTATAACATATCATTAATTAGGTATTGTCAAAAGATTGTGAGGAGAAATACATGGACAGTATTATTGTATCATTATTTCTAAAGCGCCTACAATTATTTCCATAGCAAAGTTCGACGAGTTAAGCCGCTTATTTTTGGCTTCATGTTCGCACTGCGTCTGGCGTGTGTTGCCATGGTAACCGTAACATTGTTATTACTCTGTCTCATTCACACGCACGCATGCCTTTCGGCTAAAATAACCCGATGCACCACCGGATTGTATTTTTCCATCTCTTTCTATTTCAAGCGATTTTCCCTTCTCTGTCTATTACGAGTATACGCGAATATGACGCGAATGAAACGAAATGACATCCGAGTGATTAATAAATAATAATTAGTACCTGTCCGCCATTATTATTGTTTATGTGCGTGTTTGGAAAGTGATTAGTTTTTTGCAAAATAGTGAATTAGTGAGTGAAAATCGATACTTTTCGCAAATTTTGTTTATTTTACTGTGTTTATCTTAAACCGATTTGTTCAATACGGTAAGTTTTATTTGCCATAATGGCTTTAATTCATATGGAGTGTTGTTTACGTGTCTACTTACTTACCGGTAAAACTTTGTTTTCCAAACTTAGTTACGAAGTTATAGTTACGTTAGCAAGACGGGTTTTTTTAAACATTTTCAATATCAAACCTACATCTTTGTACGAAAAATATACGTGGATGACAGGCAGTTGCAAACTCAATAAAATTATTTATTTTCCATGTTTATTATTTTCTGATTCCAACTCAGTATGAAATAGCACGGGCTAGACACTGTCACTATCTTATCAGTGCTTTTTTGAATGGTGAAAGTGAGGGCCTAACTTCTGAAGAAACGCTTGAAGCTTGCAGCACGCGGTGGTTTTTTTGCGGCTTACCTTCGCGATATTTCGACCCCTCGCCACTGATAAATAGCGACTTTTGCTCCGACACAATAAAGTGCAATTCAGGTCGCGCAGCGCTAATGGCCCACAGTTATATTCACCTAGTAGTTGGCTCTCTTTCTATCGCGTGCTCTTACCTTTTCTGACGACGCAACGTTAGGGTTGTCTTCTTTTAAATAAACTGCGTAGCCTAAATCATAATGTGAAAAACGACAATTGTTTATTGGTTTCTTGATTTTGACATCAGTACACGGCACACTCATGTCGATTCGACATTGTTGCTATTATAAAGAGGCAATATCTACGCAGGCAGTAAAATGCCGCGCGACTACGACGGCGGGCGTGTGGCGGCCCTCTGCTCACTTGTTCGTTCGAACGAACGGCTAGCGGTAGGTGCTTATCGTGCGACCTTGAGAAAGTGATGGAGGCCTGTCGAAGCTACATATAACTACGTTTTATTACTAAAAAACAATAATTGAAGCTTTTTACCTTATCAGTGATATTGTCCATCGAGGTGGAGCTTTCATTAACGTAGCGCACAGTTTGTTCCTGTAAAAAAAGGCTATTAATAATGTTATAGATATAGGAGCGGCGGCGGCGGTTGGACCATGTTTGTGGAAAAATGTGCAAGTTCCGGGAAAATTGGGTCGAGTCGAAAAAATGGGATTGCGACTGGAAAATTTAAGAAAACTAGTGTGACATTCGGAGGAAATAATATGCCACAGAAAGTGGCGCCCCCTCAGAGGTTTTTATTTAACAAGTTGATAATAGAAAATGATTTTAATAAAACTTTACGTGGAATTTTTAATGCCCATGGTCTAGTATTTTTAGAAGGTATCACTACATTTCCTCGTAGTCATTACATACATAGAAGTAGATAGCAAATGTGTCAAAAACGCCACTTTTAGTAGTTTTGCTATCTACTTCTAGCAGTGAGTACGAGGGAATGTAATAATACCATCTAAAAAATATGGTTAGGCCCTAAAACTTCCACGTTAAGTTTTATTAAAATTGTGTGTTAATAAAATTCACCGCGGCGCCATTTTCGCTTAGGGTACCTTAAAGAAAATATAGGGTAAGTTTGGGCGGAAAATGGGATAGGGTTTTGGGAAAAGATTATTCACTCTATTTTAATTTCGGTTAGCAAACTGACAGTCAACTTGTCGAGGGAGTCCTTGTTGGCGGTGAGCTGCTTGTGCATGATGCCGATCTGGCGCCACACCGGCGCCATCTCCGACTCGATCTTGTCGCTTATGTTACTTCGAGCCTTCGACTGGTTCTCTAAAATTGTAGCCTGCACAACATCGAACCTTGAAAAAAAAAAACACGTGTATAAACCTCTTCTTTACCCATGTGGTATAAACTTCTAATTTCTTTGCTTCTATCAAGAATATCTTAGATATCGTTTCACGTACAAAAGAGCACACGAATATGGCACCGACTGACAAAACTAGCAAATGATAAAAACTACCTCCAGTGTATATCAGATTAAACGAATTTATGACTTATCTGAAATAAAATAATTTTTAACGGATACTAGCGCGGTTTTATTGAAAGCACTTTGGTAATTAGTTGGTATTTGGTTTGATTTTTGGTTTTCCCGACGTTTCGGCAACTTTGCAGCTGCCGTGGTCACGGGGGACTGAAGCTACCCGTGAGTCTACCCTCAAGCGATGAATTTTTTAGACGTTCAGAAATTAAAATTTTAACAAAATTTTTAATTTTTAATTAATTTAATTAATCTGAGTATTGATCTGGTGCGAGTCGTATTTTTTCTAGTATATTATTTAGTATTGTAAAATTTTTAATTGTTTTAAATTGATTTATAATTTAATTTTATGAATTATTTAGTGCTAAAAAGAGAGAGAATCTACTGCAGCTACCACCATTTCATGAAATTGGGAGGCCCCTCCAAGAAACAAATGGCGAAAGAAAACTTGGAGAGGAAAACCGACCTCCGTCTTTTATATTAATTTATTTATTTGCAAAAGGAACTAACTGTATCATTAGATCTTACAGTGTGTGTGAGAAGCTTAAGCTTGTGAATGATGGGGTCCCAAGCTGGTGGAATTTTCCAACCATCATCTCTATTGAAATTAGGGTATTTATTTATTTCGATAGCCTCGCGGAGCATTCTAGGAATAAATCTACGTTCCCTAGCAAGGATTTGGGGTTTGTCAAATCTAATATAATGGTTGGGCCCCTCAAAGGCGTGTTCACTCACTGCAGACTTGTTATCGCGCCTATGTTTCATGTCAGCTACATGCTCTTTGACGCGGGTCCCTATGCTTCTCTTTGTTTGCCCGATGTCGGGAAAACCAAAAATCAAACCAAATACCAACTATTTACCAAAGTACATTCAATAAAACCGCGCTAGTATCCGTTAAAAATTGTTTTATTTCATGTCTAGTGAGCGCGTAAGCTTGAGAAGTGAATTATGACTTATCTGTTAAATCTAAAGCGCAATTTTGTTTGTATCAACATCGACATGAATGACAAAAAACGATTTGAAATTTAGTTTTTTTTATTTGATTAAGCTTACCGAAAGTATGATTTTCCATTTGAGATATTTGTGTTTCGATTATTATTTTTACAGTTTTTAATAAAATTGTGGCAGGTGAGTATGTTGGCGCAATCAAAAGCGAACTAAATCAAAATATCAACCCAGTTTGAAAGTGCACTGTTATTGGTGGTGCCGCTATTGAGACTCTGACCGGACATCTAGGGTGTTCTTGATCGAATAAGTTTCTTTGTCATGAATAACACAAAGAAAATAAAACAAGTAACTTAGAACTACTAAACTCTAAACCGACCGCTAATGAATCAGTGAATTATATAAATACTCATTTTGCAAATATTGGCAGCTCCTTGGCTGATAGTATCATGACACGTCGCTCAATTCAGGATAAATCTTTCAAATATTTTTCTGCCCCACAGCGGTCTTCCTCTTTTGTCTTTTTGGAAACAGACCCTGACGAAATATATGGAATCTTAATGGGGCTAAAGTCAGAGAGTGCTGCTGGCTGGGATGGTATCTCAACAAAATTTCTGAAGCAAATTGGCAAAGAGATTTCTCCCATTGTTGCTCATTTGGTAAATCTATGCATGACGCAGGGCATCTTTCCGACTTCACTTAAGAAGGCCGTAGTCACACCCATACATAAGGGTGGAGATAGAGACGACGTCTGCAACTACAGACCCATCTCAGTCCTACCAGCCTTGTCAAAAATATTGGAAAAAATTATTAATAATAGATTAATTAACTACTTAAATAAATTTGAACTTTTATCAAACTCCCAATACGGCTTTAGAAGAGGGGTCTCTACTGAAGATGCTATAATTGCCTTGACGTCACACATTTCTAAAAATGTTGATAGGAGTAAAAAGTGCATCACAGCTTTTCTAGATCTTCAAAAGGCGTTCGACACCGTCTCCGTCTCCACCCTTATACGCAAATTGGAATCAATAGGGGTCAGAGGTATCCCTCTGGCATTGTTAAGTGACTACTTACATGATCGTAAACAATGCGTTAAAATTGGTGACCACATCAGCGAGCTAGTAGACATAACCTTTGGCGTGCCTCAGGGAAGCGTTCTGGGACCCACTCTCTTCTTGATCTACATTAATAACCTCTGCAACTTGGAAATATGTAATGGGAAAATCTTTTCTTATGCAGATGACACCGCTGTCGTTTTCTTGGGGTCAACATGGGATGATGTACATGCTCTCGCTCAAAAGGGTCTTGCCCAAATAGCCCGCTGGTTAGATAGTAATCTATTAACTCTGAATGCATCTAAAACTAAATATATTTGCTTCACAAACTATAACAGCACTCAACCTGACTCAAAGTTCCACATTAAAATTCATTCTTGTAACAATCTTAATAACCAAAACTGTTCATGCGTTATGATAGATAAAGTAGCTAAAATTAAATATCTTGGTGTAATGGTCGACCAACGTCTTACTTGGCATGCGCACATTGACTTACTAATAGGTAGAATTCGGAAACTTTCATGGGTCTTTAAAATTCTCAGACATGTTGCCAATACCGATTTATTAGAACAAGTATATACATCGTTGGCTCAATCAGTCCTCAGCTACTGCATCCCAATCTGGGGTGGAGCCACAAAAACTAAATTTTTGGAATTGGAACGGGCTCAAAGATCTTTGTTGAAAATAACATATTTCAAACCTTATAGGTTTCCAACCGACAGTCTATATTCTCAATGTTGCCTCCTTTCTGTGAGGAAACTTTATATCCTACACGCCGTTTTAAAATTACATAAAAACCTTCCACTAAATGAAAAACACAAAACAAAAGAACTGTTGTGAGCGTAGCACCTGTAGATTCTGTAAAAACTGTTTACGCCCAGAGGCAGTACACGGTACATTCAGCACACATTTATAATAGAATAAACAAAATCCTCAATTTTCACCCCCTAACATTAAAAACCTCCAAGCACACATTACAAAACTGGCTACAGACTAAAAATTATGAAGAAATAGAGAACCTTATCTAATTAAATAAGTAAAATTATTATTATTTTTTCTATTATAATAATTATCTTAATATAAAAAAATAGCTTTACATCGTACATATTTACACACACACACACCCTCCCACACACACACACACACACACACACACACACACACACACACACACACACACAGAGAGAGAGAGAGAGAGAGACACACACAGATACACACACACACACAGAGAGACACACACACACACACACACACAATAAACCGTCACAATTATTTTATTTAGCACAGCACACAACTCATAATCATTAAACATAAACCAACTCCACGCAATTTGTTTGTTTGTAACTATTTATGGGCATTATTTATTTATAAACGCACATTGAAAAATATTTTGAAACTTAGAAAATGTTTATATAATTAGTTTAGCACTTAGCAGTAATTAAACAATGTAAAATTGAAACAACAAATGTATCTTTTGAAATCTTAGAAGGAGCGGGGCTCTTAACACAGGTTTTATACTTAAAAGGGGCCTCAGCCATATAATATGTAATGTACTTAAAAGATACTGAATAAATATTTTTTCATTTTTTTTTTCATTTTTCATTACCTTTCAGAGACTGTTTTGTTTAAACTCTTGCCCTGATTCTTGACTAGGTCTCCGACTTCTGCCAAAATCTGATGAACTCCGTACTCAATACGCTTTTTAGTTGCGATAACGTTGTCTGCTGTTTGTAGAAGTACGTGCTCATTCTTTGTAAGCATCTGCACCTATAATAACGTAATGTATCATTTGACCGAACTAAGTTATGGGCGATTATTGAAAGTGAACATTTAAAAAAATATAGGTTCAAGTGCACAGCCCTGCAGAACTCCCAAAATACAGTTTGAATTTGACATATGACTCAAAACAATGAGATGTTGAACGAAAATCAGTAGAAAAGAGCGCTTCAAAATTAGGGCCCCTGAGCGGTGCAGTGGTCAACGTGCCGTACTACCACGAAAGAGGTTTCGGGTTAGATTTCCGGCCGGGCGGAAATTGAAATGATGAATTTTAATTTCTGTTACGTGTGAGAAATATATCAGTTGTCTAGCACCCTTATTACAAGCTTCGCTTAGTTTGTGGCTAGATGGCGCTGTGTGAAATTGACCAAGCATTTACTCCCTAAAGGGGAAGGCAACTGTCAAAATGGCGCTGCGTACGCTTGTTCCACGAGAACTATGAAAACAAAGGACTTTTACTTAAAAAAATCGTTTTTTAGCTTTAAAATGATCAAATTCTGTGTAATTGGGTTTAAAAATGTTAGCACTAACAAATTTCCGAAAAATCTGGATATAAAAAAAATATATAAATTCTGTAGGAATAAAAACGTCTTAATTTGGCTTTCAATTCCGGCATTTGCATTGTAGAATAGTCTTTTATATCTATTTTGGGTCAATGGGTCTTTTTCGGTAAAAAAATTACTACAAAATAAATACCTATTTTCCCATAGATTTGTTCTGAACGTCTACTGTCTTAGGAACAAGCGTACGCAGCGACATCTACAATTAGCTTTGCGTTGCCAACCCCAATGATCGTATATCTGCAAAAGGCAATTGAGATGTCATGAACCCGGGCTTCGTAAATAAGAAATAAAATAAAAATACAATAATAACGCTGACCGCAGCGTATATACTATACACCGGTATAGTGGGATTTGCCAAACCAATAGTTTACCTCTTTACGTAGCGACTCGTAGCTGCGCGATATATCGTTGTAAGCCCTTTCAGTCATCGTGTTGCCCTGCGTCAGGCTGTTCTGTATGTCCTCGTTGGTGGAAGCCAAACGATCGGTCAATTCTCGCAGTTTTGTCGTTACTTGAGTGATTACTGTAAATAAAAAATTAACTGATGATACCTAATAATGTAAATAGGTAGGTAAAGAAATTATTGCTGCTAACAGCTATAGTACCTAATTGACAACATTTCGTTTTGAGAAAGTACTAAAATTAGAAAACCATTTCGAGATTTTAGTGTTCTAAGCTCATGGTTTTTTTTTTAGAATTTTTAGATCAGTATTTTTAACGTTAATTAAAAAATCTAAAATCTGGTCCATATACGCAAATGATGGCATATTTTTTATTTATTCCTTGGGATTTTCAATAATTTACGAGTTGCCGACAATGACGCAGGAAGTAAGAAATAACGGAGACTCAGTCAGCTATACATCGCGTAAAGCGCACTCTCAATCACAACATCGCTTCGATATTACTTTTGACAGTCATTGTATGGGGGCTTTTAGTTGAAACTGTTTTTAGAAAGCGACAACGAAAGAAAAATGACCCACCTCTTCTTAGAAAATTACTTATACCCCTTTAGGTTAGTACCTAAAGGGGTATAAGTAAGTAAATTATTGTAGTCAATAATTTACTATAATTGTTATTGGGGAAGTATTATATTTCTTATTTATTATGAAATATGAAACAAAAATACCATTATTATCAATAAAAAATACTAACGTGCCTACATCTCTATAAACATCACAATTCACATAATAGACAGTTTTTATTTATTTGACGTTTTAAGGGGCAAGGCAAAGGCATCTCTTAGCGCCATCGCACACGGGGGACTTTTGTCTCCGCAACTATTTTGTCTCTCACATGGTTTGTATGAAAAGTTGCAGACGACCGCGTCGCTTCGTGTGCGCGCTTCCATATAAACCCGTGGACTTGAGACAGAGACAAAACAGTTGCAGGGCGACTAAGTTGCCCGTGTGCGATAGCGCTTATATTTTACCTATATCTTGTACTTACGTCCTTTTAGAATAAACCATTTTCTATTAATTAATATCTCAGTAATGTATGAAAATAAATGGAAAAGAAAAAATACGTGTTGCCTAAAAAACGATAAATTTTCATTATATCCATTAAAACATGTACCTAAAAATTTTGAAATGTTGTCAATTTTGAAGCGATTCTGAAGGGTCCATAATAGGAAAACATGGTTTGCGCGGGCCATATTTTTATATAGAAAACGTAAAGTTGTAGCCACAAAAAAAAAACATACGATAAGCTAAAGAGATTATCTAGTTGCTACAAGTATGAATTTGCGTATAAACCTCACAGATGATTGTAAAAAAATATCAGAAGATCATCAAAAGCGCTTGTCGCGGGCCATATTTTTGGCGTAAATAATAGCGGAAACGGATTGAATTCTACATCAAAATATACTTTAACATACTGTGCAGTTGCTCCAATAATTTTTTTTTCAAGATAGATAGTTGTGCTAAAGATAATGATGAAAAAACAACGAAACACATCGAAAAAGTGCAGAAGTGAGGTTATTTTCCATACTCTTTACACGTAAAGAAAAAGACAGTGACAAATGATTTTTCACCTCTCCAGCATGAAAAGGGTGCTTTTGGCGCGTAAAAACTCGCAGCAAAATCGACTTTTGCTGCGAGCGTGAGGCAAAGTGCTTTTTACCAAAAACTCGCAGCAAAATCGACTTTTGCTGCGAGCGTGAGGCAAAGTGCTTTTTTAATTTCTAACACCTTTTCTCGCTGGTAGAGGTGAAAAGTTGTATGTTTAACACGAGAGCAAATTTTTTGATGTCTCGTGCCTTTAAATCACTCACTGTGCTCAGTAGTCTATATTAGAATCACTCGCTACGCTCGTGATTCATTTCTAGACTACTTCGCTAGTTCGTGATTCAAAGGTCAGCACTCGCAGCAAAAAATGACTTTGCTCTCTTGTATAACAAATAACTATTGCATTCTCATGAAATCTCCGGTTGCTACATTTATATCGTTAATTCATAAAGAATTTGAAAAATTGTAGCACACCTCTGCCGCGAAACACCGCAGTAAGTTCCGTCATTACTTGTCAGTTGTACGACAAGTGAAACAAATGCGAAACAGCCTGTTCTAATGCATCGATTTAACCATGATGCATGCTCTTTCACGCGTGATTCCGCTCGACCGTTTGCATACCTCCTCCGCCGCGAAAATAATGACGCGAAACCGCTACGTAGATGTGATCGCCATATAGAATCGTCGATAGAAGACAATTCATGGCGGAACTACTGCTGTTTGGGTTGGCTTTAGAAATGGGGCGCCTGATTTCGGAATTGAAATATATCGCATTTTGTAGTTTCGAAAGGCCTTTCAAATGATACTAGTTTCCCGGCGAGGAAATTTGTATTTTTGTTTTTATCATTATTTCAGTGAATGTCAGTATTTCGTATTTCTGCGTGAAACGGAACACGTTTACACACCATATTTGTATGTTTGACTCAGATCAAATAAAAAAGGAAGATGGAGCGTTGCGCAGTGGTTGCGAACAACTAAGTGAGGCCGGTTTTTGATGGTACATGTGTGAGTACTAGGGGGCGGGCGGGGGCCGGGCGGCAGGGTTCGATATGGAACGGCCAATGACGAACGAAAGCCAAGGCGTAGTTTCGTTACACATGCGTGCGTAAACTGTGTATGTACACAGCCAAGGCGTAGTTTTACTGGCTTCACCGCTTTGTCGGAAGACTCCGTCTTTACTTTTTTATTTGGTCTGAGATGTTTGATAGTTCGCGCGTATTTCTTTTTTCGTTTATTACGGCAGTTCCAGAACCGAAATTAGTCAACCCCGACACCACGTGGTATTGTGCTTTGTTACGCAAGGGCGGAAGGGCTACACATCCCGCAGCACCGGAGCCGTGACAGAAAGAACTATAGATGTAAGAAAAGCGATGTTTTGAGGTTCGGATTTTTGAAATCATATATCTCAGTAATTATTAATTTCCTCGCGGCGGGACCCCTAGATCGATAGGGACTCCCCTATCGATCTCTCGTAATTTCAGGCGCCCCATTTCTAAAGGTTACCCTGGGTATTGTTTCGCGGCGGAGGCACACAGGCGTAAATGGATTGTCAAATTGTATCTTACTCTTTTGGTCATTTTCCTTCAAGTCTTCCTTAGCGCTCTCGATGGCTTCCAACGTCTGGTTGGTGTACACCTGCAGGTCGGTGCGGCTCGGCAGCTCCTTCCACAAGCCTTCCGCGTCCGATAACAGCTTCTGAATCTTCACTATTTCCTTCTCTTGTCTCTCCATTACTGTTACAAACAACCGTTATTTATGAAACATTTATTAAAGATTTTAATTTATGTTGTTATACATAGCGTCAAGTTTATCTATTTTGAAGTAGTCGGGAAATAAGGATCTCCAGTCCAGATACTCTCAACCTGGTTGGGCGAATGAGCGAACGAGCGCCGTTCGCCCTTGGGCCTAATCTCACTAGGACACTATGCGCCACCAGCGGGTGATTAGAATGCTGCCCCTAAACTGGTTGCGCAACCAAGAGGAAACCAGTTGGGGTACCCTCCATACATCAGTAGGTATGCATTTTGTTTGTAGCGCGACTGAGCGCGCCACCTCTGGTGTCCTAGTGAGATAAGACTTGGCCAAGTCTCATATCGCACTAGTATAATAATAGTATAAATACACGAATATTTGGAAATACCAACGATTAGCGAAGAGATAACCAAATATAATAATAAACATAGGGATCGCCTTTGTGCTCACCCGAATCAGCGTTGGTGGAAATGAAAAGAAGTGATATCAAAAGACTAAAACCACCTAAAACGAAGAAATGTGTTTGATGATTAAGAGAGGCTGAAGCATTGGGCGCATTCTGCCAGACAAATCTTTGAGTCATCGACCGCCATAGAGTATTTTTTAACCATGGAAAGTAATTTGTATGGAATATTCACTATTTTACTTTCCATGGTTAAAATTTACTCTATGGCGATCGATAACTCAAAGATTTGTCTGGCAGAATGCGCTTAATGGCTTTCTTCACTCTTACGTTAATAGAACCCATCACAATTCCTTATTGTCTGGCGACTGATTGTACCTATATTATTATTATAATAAAATAAATCCGGTCAAGAGCGAGTCGGACTCGCGCACCGAGGGTTCCGTACCAACATAAATCATAATAAATACACTGCAGAGTATAGAATAATAAAATTATTATTGCAGTATTATGTTAGCGCCATCTCTTGACCGATAGTGCAACTAGTTTAGTGCCATCTGTTGACTGGTAGTGGAACAAAATAATTTTTTGTTTGTTTTTTAAATTTCTAAAAAGTGTGTTATATTGAGACATCGTTTTATTTTTCCTGTAATCTTTACATAAATTAGTAACACATAGAATTGGCTTTGGTTAAAAAATAAAAGGTATTTTTTTTATATTTTTTTACTACAGATTAGGCCAATTTATGAAACTAATTTGAATATTTTAAGATTTGGTCCCGTGTTTATTTTTTTATAAATTAATTTGTCGAGCGCATATGGTCAACCGGAATGACGTCATTAGTGGCATGAAAGTTTAAGAAGGAAAACCTTTGCCATCTACTTATAGAAAAAGAACGGCCAAGTGTCATTACCTGTCATAATGACTTTATGGTTGTTTGTAAACAAATAAGTTATAGTTAATATTTCTTCTATTTTATTCATTTAATCCAGTTGTGACGGTTCTAACCTACCTTCTTAATTTGCCGCAATAATTTTTGAGGTGGTAAAATTATAATAAAAATGCTTACCAGTGGAAACTCAGCTGAAAAACTTTGTAAAAATTGACACGCCCAATCTACCCAAATTGCGAAATGTATTGTATGTATTGTGTCTATTTTGGATGTAGGCTACATGGATGAAATTGTAACGATTGCTTGTGGACTGATAAATTTGCAGGATAACATAATAAACATTGTGAAAATATGTGCATACTTTATTTCTATTTACAAACATTTAATAGTAGGGATGTGGAAAAAATTACGAGATAAGTTCATAGATATATCGATAGATGTTTTTACAATAATTTTTCCAAAACATTTTTTTTGTAATTACGTATGGATTCTAATAGTCGACACTATTTTGTCACTGGAGCATTTTGATTTTTTCCTACTTTTGAGTCTTTAAAATCATCGTAAAATTCGTCAAATCGAGCCAAAATTTCGCGTAGGGGTTTATTTTGCTATTTTTTATGTTTTACAATACCTTAAAATTAGAATCCATTACTTAGTCATCATCCCATTTCATCTCATTTTTTTCTGAAAAATATTACCTATATCGATATTTTTTCACTTCCACCTTCCACCATCCCTAATGCCAAGTTGATTGTCAAAATTGTCTTTGCCCTTTTTTTTTTTTTTATTATGGCTGGGGGATCCGTATGTGATGACGTCATTTGAAGGTCATTTGAAGGTTAAAGCTTTTTATTGAATATAATAAATATCTTTAGAAATATAGAATTATTTTCAAATTTAATTAGTAGACATTGTACCGAAAGCTTATTCCTCGAAATGGTTTTGAAATTTCCAGTCATGTTCAAAAAGTTATCAAAGCCAATTATTTCAGATTTTTCTCTTTGCAAACTTCGGAGATAAGGGGGGGAACGGTATTTTTTTTATTTATTTTTTTTGTCATAAGTCGAAAACTATGCGGCCTAAAAAAAAAGGAAAATGTTTTGAAATGTGCAAACAGCGCTCTTTCATATGATACCCCACATGCCCTAGTCACCGCACTTCAAATTTTTAAGATCCCTTTTCAGTCCCTGTTGTAAAAAAAACATTTACTTTTTAAAATCTTTCTTATTTGCAAAATAGTTAATAGTATAAGTAGTAAACAGACAGACAGACAGACTTAGTCACACCATAAGGGTTCCTTTTTACCATTTTGGTACGGAACCCTAAAAAAGCGTGGCCAAGTCGTAAGCCTTACCTAAGAAAATATTTTAAGCGTCCTATCGAAGGGGGATATTGGTTACCTTCAGACATTTTATTATGCCAAGCCTCATCGGCGAGCGAGACCTCGCTGAGCGGCACGAAGTCGGTCTGCACCTTGGTGTACTCGTTCAACTTCAGCTCGTACTTATCTAATAACTTCCCAGTTTCCAGAATATGCTTCTCCAGCGGGTTTTCATTAACAGCTATATCCAGGAATATAGCCTTGAGAGACTCCTGAAATATTTGAATATTCGCTCAGTATCGTACAAGCCTCGGCACGTATCTTTAGCGGTGTCGGTTAATGCGCAGGGGGGTATTACATCTTAAAACTTGCCAGGCTTATGAATTGTCATAGTTACATCTCTTTCTCACTGTATAGCAAATAAAAGAGATGCGTTGATAGCCATTCAGAAAACTGGCAAGATTTAAGAGGTTGTAATACGGGGACAGAAGTAATTTTCGGGTCTCATTGGCGGGAGACGTGGTGCGGGGCTATTGCAAATATGCGCAGTAATCCCCTCTAATCTCTCTTACCGCTGTGCCGAGGCTTGTATCGTCGTGTAGTACTAGCTACGCTTTATGATACCACAGATTACATAATACTATGATACGCATCGGATATCATATAGCGTAGGAAGGAACACCAGCTTTCATCTTCATTTCAGATTCAGCAATCATGATACGCATCGTCTTCGTGTCGGTCGGTGCAATGAGACTAGAATTCGATACGCCACAATGATACAAACTGTGGACCCACCTTAACGAACTCTTGTCGGATTGTGATTGTGAGTCAATTGTTTTTTTTTGTAACAAAATTTAATATCGTCACGAACTCACGAGAGAAGTCCCGTGGATGTAATGTTATCATCGTCATTAGTAAATAAGCTTTTTCAATAACTATTTTGTATACTTTAGTTCCATCAAAATTCCGTGGGACTCTTTGGTGGCGTGGGCTCTATTTGCAGTTTCCGCAACCAAGCGATAAATTGAAGGCTGTAAATAGTGTTTTGTAGGTGTTCATAAGAAACAATTTCACTGTAAGTAATCCAATTTAAAATTATATTGCCAAGCTACAAGGCCAATATTTTATTGTTTTAAAATGACATGTCATACATACCTTGGACAGGGTATTCTTGAGGTTGTCTATCTCCGTTTTAACAGCATCCAGCTTGGCATTAGTGGTTTCCAGCCTGAGATCGAGTCCATCATCGTTGGTAGTCAGGTTGTTCTCTGGCTCCGAGGGCTTCAAATTCTTGTTGATGGTCGTGGTGAGGGACTGCAATGATTTCTGTATCTCGTCGAGCGCGTCACTCGTCTTCTTTTGTGTGGCCTTTTCTCGTTCTTCTTTCTATGGGTTAAATGATTTTATTAAAAACCTTAGAATAATAACAACCTAGAACGAAAGTTCCCTACAAAGCGCACTGTCAAAAGTGGGGTAAATAAAACTGAGCCAAACCAGTTTTTAGATTTTTATCCTTCATATGTTACCTAATCGTACCTATAAGAACGAAAAAGTTACTATTTTATTAGATTTAAGTTACGATTACGTAACGTATGAAGGATATCAATCTTAATGCTGAGCCAATTTGGTTCAGTTTTTTTGCCTTACTTTACATTTATAAGGACTCGGCTTCTAGGTGATTATTATTCTAAGTCAAAAACGACTTAGTTTTTTAAACATACTTAAAGTTTTCTCAGGGTATAAGAGTGGGTGGTCTCTATTACTAAATATGGTTTTATTAACAGTATTTTAGTATAATAAAAAAAACCACTCGAGTTTAGCCTAAACATCTGTTCATCAACAAAGTAACCGCAGTAGCAGTTGTTTATAAATTATATCCCTAGTTAGTTATACAGCAATATACCACACTTTAGTTACCACAATATTTATGGGTGGTTTCCGTTCCGGGTAGTGGCGGCCTTTTCATCGCACCAACACGACCACTCAAAATTAGGTCATGTTGACCAAACATTTCCAAGTGGTGGTAAAACGGTTATAAAACGCGTGGGGTAAAAGCAGGTAATTAAAGATGATGTATTCACTCGAAATGGGTTTTTAATATTAAGGTTTTTTAAGTGAGTAGGTTCTATTCTACCAAACGATTATAAGCGTTGGTTGGTAGGCAAGGGTGACCAGAATGTTCGTACATAACATACCTGATACAGATTTTACTTACAATCTTTGCCTGGTAACTGGTAATATTATTGAAGTAAATGATTAAGCGCTGTTTATAAGGGTAGGTAATCCGTCTCACCTATCTGCCTTACTAGGGTCAGTTCAGACAGAACGGAAAAATGCCTGAGCAATTTTCTGGCTTCATTGAAAATAGGACCGTATCTCTAAATCAGAAAATAGGATGAATATCGACTCAGTGGTCTCGGGCACACTCGCGAGTCGTGTCATTAATACAATTTTCTGCTTTAGATAATTGTAATACGGTTACGGTTACGGCATTTTTCCGTTATGTCTGAACTGACCCTTAACAGTCACAGATCATTGCAAAGATATGATCACTAAGTGGCAAGTCATTACCTGTAGAAGTATAGTCTCAACGTTGGAAAGTAGCTCGTCGAGCCTGGATATCATTCCCTTGAGCGGCTCGAGAGCGCGGTGCTTATTTTCGAGACCGCCAGTAATTTTCTTGAGCTGGTCTCCTAAAGCCGTCTCACCTCTCTGCCTTATTAGCATTCACAGATCATTGCAAAGATGGGATCACTAAGAAGAAGCAAGTCGTTACCTGCAGAAGTATAAACTCAAGTCGCTCGTCGAGCCTGAATATTAAGCCCTCGAGGGGCTCGAGAGCGCGGTGCTTCTTCTCGAGGGTGCCGATCTTCTTGAGCTGCTCTCTTAAGGCCGTCTCACCTCTCTGCCTTATCATATAGTCACAGATCATTTCAAAGATTGGCTCACTAAGAAGAACATTACCTGCAGAAGTATAGTCTCGACGTTGGAAAGTCGCTCGTCGAGCCTGGATATCATGCCCTTGAGGGGCTCGAGAGCGCGGTGCTTCTTCTCGAGACCGCCGATCATCTTCTTGAGCTGGTCTCCTAAAAGCAAGCTTTTACCTGCAGAAGTATAGTCTCAACGTTGGAAAGTCGCTCGTCGAGTCTGGATATCATGCCCTTGAGGGGCTCGAGAGCGCGGTGCTTCTTCTCGAGACCGCCGATCATCTTCTTGAGCTAGTCTCCTAAAAGCAAGCTTTTACCTGCAGAAGTATAGTCTCAACGTTGGAAAGTCGCTCGTCGAGCCTGGATATCATGCCCTTGAGGGGCTCGAGAGCGCGGTGCTTCTTCTCAAGACCGCCGATCATCTTCTTGAGCTGCTCTCCTAACGCCTTCTCCCGGTACTCGTGCCGCTCCAGCTTGGCCTCCGAGTTCCGGAACATGTGGACCAGAGACATCATCGCATCTCGGATGTCTTCGTGTCTATAGTGAGGACGTTATCATCATATCAGACTGCTGGGCACAGGACTACCCCAGGGTTGAATGAATCAACACTTTATTGTTCACCATAATAAATACATTCAAGGACAATACAAAAGTGGAACAATATTGGCGGCCTTATCGCTGAAAAGCAATTTCTTCCAGGCATGGTTCTCCAAGGGACGGATATATAAGGTGGTACCAAATGATCTGATGATACTGAAACAGTTTCTTCAAGGAACATAGATCGAAAAACAATAAAAAACATACTCTCATCTCATACTACCAAAATGGAATTGGTTAGGTCGACTTACTATGGAAAGGCGAAAAAAAATTCGTTTTTCGACCTACGTTCCTTGGAGAAAGTTATTCAGCTTAAGCAACACACTATCACCTGTTTAATTTAGAGTGGTTGCGGACTATTATGTGGTTGCGGACTATTATGTGGTTGCGGTAGATTTTAGTGGTGTTAGCCAAGTAATGCGTCATTTTATTTAACGTTGCGCTCTATGAAATGGTCTTTTACATGTCGTTTACTCGTTTCGTTACGTTATACTATACATAGTAGCGATAGCAAATAAGCAAACTATATAAGTATTTGCCCAGGCGCAGAGCTTTCGTGGAAGTTTATTACTTGATAGTAAAAACAGTAAGTAGTATTAGCAGCTAATATCAGTTATTTATAGGTACTAATTCCAGATCCTGGATCCAAAAACTTATGATTTCATCTTAACATGTCTTGATGACGTTATAAACCCAAATTTTTATTACATTTTGTTTATTAAATGTGAAAGTCATGCTGTGTTTGCCTGTAACTGTTTCACTGTAAGTACTTGTAATTTATTTTTAAAGATGTATTTGTATGCTAGTGTAAAAATGTTGGCAAACCTATAATAAATAACGTACAGTCATTCGGCACATCAAGTTATACAAAACAGTTAGAAATCACCTATTAATATTGATGCCTGCCTAATGTCTTCACGCCGTTGACTGTACCTACGTAACGAACGATGCATTCATTTGATTCGATTTGGAAAATGGACATTATTTTATCATTAAGTATCCATATAAAAAATAACAAAATATTAATACATATCAATTAAATCCGGATTCCGTCGGCTTTTTTTACAGTCACAAAATTTACATGCAACAAAGGTATGTATATATTAAGGAATTAACCGAGCGACCCGCTCGGTTAATTCCTATTAGCAAAGGTGATTCGAAATCGTGCTGTTTAGCACCGAGATTGCAAATAAATCACGCGCACCGCCAAAGTTAATAGTTTCAAATGTATGACCTAGGCGAACTCAATTCTCTTTGAAAATCAAGTACTTAGCTAGTCTTGAATTAAACACCCACAACAACTCTTAATCTTATGCAATTTGCACTCGTTGGATTATTTTAAGTTTACCGAGAAGTGTGTTAAGAAATTCCACAATATGAAGTCTGAACTAAAATTACTGGCACCGACGCCAGTACGTTATAATCATCACAGTTTTAGTTTAGAGACGTGTCGTTTTATTTAAGGTCTAAAATCACAAGATGTGATTAATAGTTTCGATCAATAATAAAAAGTTATAAATGTCCATAACATAAATTATTAACGAGCACGCTAGCGTCAGTTGAACAATCTTTATGCTATTCATAGATGATCCATCCATCAACCACCAAACATAAATGAAATGGATTGCATGCTCTTCTGGTTAAATGAGGATTTATAGATATCGATAACTATGTATGACTCAAAAAGTTTTCCTTCGGTCTCACTAGTACACTTGCTAGTTCAACCGTTGAACTATTGCAACTTTTTATCTCAGATGTTCACCTATCTTTATATCTTTTTATATTTGAACTACTGCGACTATTCGCTCCTACTAATACACCTAGCTAGGTAAAAAGGATTGCTAAACAATAATTTTAAAAGTACCAGGGTTACATGAATCTAAAGAAGGTTCAAATACTGATAGAGACACGTGTGACACAATAAGTTCAACCATTTAGTAGCGGTAGTTCAACTCTTAATACAGGTGCACTACTGAGATAAAAAAAAGTTGCACTAGTTCAACGAGTGAATCAGCCGGGTGCACTAGTGGGAGCGAATAGTCGCGCGATAGTTCAACTCGACCCTTGGACGCCGAACTTGCCCTATGCGGCACACAAAAAAACGCTAAAGCTATTGGATTTATACATAGGTGAACTACTAAGACAAAAAAGTTACATTAGTTCAACGGTTGAACTAGTTGGGAGCGAAGGGCTGGGGTTAAATGTTGACGTTATGTAGTAGGTACCTTATTGTGTTTTAATCTGCTCATTAAAAGATCCTTGAATAGCGAGATTTCTATTGTCCAACCAGTCCAACCGATTTTAATATTGTAAGTAGAGTTTATTGATAAAAAATAACCTTTATTGATAAAGTACTTACACCTTTCTTTTTTTAACTACTTAATGGAATGATGATACTGTTAATAGTGTGCTTTGGTATGTCGTGTATCTAATTATTATAGTTAAAACCTTGATACCAACTTCGAATCAAGTGCCCATAAATGTTATATTAGGTACTATGGGCAACAGCGTCGCTTAACCAGTTTGCAACAAAATTCGCGTGCGCGCTTATCGCTCCTGCACGAACTAAACGTATATGACAGCGGGCGCGGCGTGCAAGCGATTTTAACCTTAGCAGTGGTTAAGCGACGCTGTTGCCCATGGTACCTACCTATTAATAGCAAGCTCATAAACTTTCAAAATATTTATGACCAATTAAATCGAAACGCTTAGTGAAGGGAGACCATAATTTCAAAACAAGATTTATGTAAGCAGGTAGTGGACAAGATTTGAAGAAGCTCAAGCCCTTTGGCAATTGTAAGTAGTTAAATAAGTGCAAGTGAAGTTTAAACTTTATGTAACTACTTACGTAACGTTCCGGCAATGTATGTGTGGAGTCCATATTAGCAGCACCACGGCCACCCACCAAACTCTCTGGGGACACAAAATTCAGTTCAAGTAAAGGCGTAAGAGGGGATCACATCGACATTGATTGATGGGATAGTGTGTGAAATGTTTTATGATGAGAACAAAATGCTAAATGAAACTAACATTTTTTGTTCAGAAAAACCACAATCATTACTTTGTAATGAGTCTGTGGTGGTAACCAAATGCTATTTGTGTTCTGTGAATGTAAGAATTTGAGTAAAATGAAGATAAATAATTAGTCAATTTCTGTGGTGTATAATAGAATAGGTAAATAAATAGATAACCTTTGCGGTACAAGGTCCCAATTATCGCGGCGACGGGTGGACGTCTTCGCCTTGAATTGACCCATTGAATATGTTTTTAATGAAATCAGATCACCGCTTTAGATTACACTTTCACGGATTGTTTTTGTTTTATTTATTATGTATTTTTAAAGAAGTTTGACGGAGCGCAGTGGGTTAAGCGTACCTATTCGCCACTTTCGCAAAGTCCAAAATTTTATCGTTTTTAATTTCTATGGTTATTGACGTTTAACGAACGTTATTGACGTTTATTAGAATAAACTATGTCGGGATTTACAACATATACCTGTTTATTTTTGAGACTCTGGAGCCCTATTTTTGACGTCGAGCGCTCTTTTCTACTGATTTTCGTTCGACATCTCATTGCTTTGAATCCTATGTCGAACTACAATCAGTCGAAAAATGCGATTCAAAAATAGGGCCCCTGATATTTCGACGCAGTGGCATGCGCCATGTTCACGAGAAGAACTGTTCTTCCGTTTTTTAGTTTATTCTAATATCAATTTCTATTGAGCTCCTCCGCATTGGGCCCGCGTAGAGGGATATGGCTCAGCTTCCTTATCCAGTCATTAATGGTTCATTAAGGAGGGCCCAGCAGGAGACATTAAAATGGCTGATGGTAATAATGGCGGTATTTCCGTAAAAGCGACTTTATCAAAAAAATGCCTGAGTTGAGTGAGTCCCACAGGGTTCAAATGTGATAAAATATTGAAACTTTAATTTCACTGCACAACATAACAAACTTAAGGGCACTAAATGGCTGTCCTAAAACGTTGTTCTTCTTAGTAAAAAAGGGCGCTGTAAACGTTATTAAGTGTGCATTACTTCTGATTTTACTGCTCTCGCTCAGTCAATCTAATCTTCAACGAACCATCTGCCGTTGTAGCAGAGCAGGCGTAGATGCCACAAAATAAATAATAGTAATGGACTCGATAAAACAAAGCTCATTCATCATCACTCGGCGGGCACATGGCAATGTAAATTGACGTGATGCAGCAATCTTGTTTGTATGATTAAGATTAGTTTATATTTGATTGAGTTTATTAGATTTGGTTGTTCTACTACGAGACCTGTCATCATTCATGAAAAGCTATTAATTTTAATAGGAGGAGAGCTTCGTATTTGATTAGGTTTAAACTGTCAATTTTTTCAGCTCTAAAATTCTGCTTCAGGACGTCCTTTTTTTAGATTTTTGATAGAGATAATTTCGGTATCTAAAAGTGGCGTAAAAGTATTAACACAATAGCAAAAGGTGGTCAGGGGGGCTGGGTTATTCACGATTGTCGGGAACCAACTTTCCGAATCGAATCGGAAAGACTACAGTCTTCGATCTTATTTTCTACCTTATGCTACCAAACTTTGTAAGTGCATTGCGCTTTCCCGTCGGAATGTGAATCGAATGCCAAGCGAATGTATTGTGAATAGCTATATTTTTGTCATATCGGAGGATACGGATTTGAATAATAATAATTTTGCGTATTTCGGGTTCGAGTCACAATCACAACGAATCGCTTAAAAGCTAAGCTGCTAATGCTAAGCTAATGTTGTTCCATAAATGTATTTCTAACCAAATAAGGCACCAATAATTCCGATTTTATAGATTCCTACACCATAGAATTTTAACTAGTTCCAAAATTCACCTTCATCCGGGTTCAACGACTTAAAAACAAGCTCGAGATATAGGATCAACGATATTTTTTGTGAACTACTACGAATTACTATTAAGATTGCTCTGCTACATGTTTACCTTACGAGTTGTGCTGCATATTCTGGAGACCATGTACCCAGGTCCTTCCTCTAAAGGTGACGTCACAAAGGGAAAGGAATTTAAATTACTGAAACGCCGGTTTATGGTCCTTGGCCGGAATCCAAGCCAGTCGGCTCATGTCGACAGTTTCATATGAAAATTCATTATTTTGATACAAATAGACACGAATCTCACTCACTACTGAAAACTAAGGTTTTGACACCGATAGAGAACAAATGGTAGCCCATTGTGTAAATAGTAGGTATACCTATACCCTATAAACGAAGTAGATCCGGAAGGAATAAGAACTTAAGTCAAAGTCGGCGTAAACCACTTAAGTCAGACATAAGTGGTTTTTGTCGAAGATGAAATGAGTGGATTAAACATAAAAATACTTAGAACAGTCGTACATACGGCTGTAGTGACTTACGTGCTTGTTCCAGTCGGCTCATTGAATAAAAATACGCGTATTATGACTTTAACAATTTTTGAGCAAAAATTTACTTAAGTGCCTATGCCCGCCGGGTTGTTAATGTTGTTATGTTCTGCACTAAATCCACTGTAAAACGAAACGTTTCTTAATTCCTAACTCCCCACCTCTGAAATGTTACTTGGGTTATTTTTCCAAAATTGCAAATCATCATGATAGTCGCGCGACGCCCACTGCTGGGCATAAGTAGCTGACTCTCCAAGGCTCTACAATTGGTCCGGAACTATTTGAAGAATTTCATTTAACTCACTATTTAAATTAGGGTCCACTTAAAATCTTCCAGATTTGTTGGTAAGTAACAAAATAAAGTAAAATAAGTACATATGTCAAGTATATAATATAGGCAAATCGGTACATCTCAGTACAAATAAGAAATATCACATCTTATTTTTTTATACTTAGGTACGTAATATAGAAACGTATCGTTGAAAAGAACAGGCATCATACACTGACTTAGGGCAATAAACTTTCAATGCGAGAGATCCGAAAAATAAGTCCATTGTCCTTGTTAGTATTATCCAAAAAGAGTTTGTGTGATAAAGTAACTTGTAAACAATTCTAACGGTGAACCGAGTATCGGACGGAATACGACATACAGGGGATGTGAATGATATCAAGTAAACACGTAATTCTCTAGGGAGACTCGACGACTTCTAGTCAACTAAATTTAACTATGCAAAAGAGCATTCAAAGGTGTTGTAGTTCGAAAATAATGTGTCACAAAGATATAAAGTTAAAATGTGTAAGTTAAATTGTGATCAAAGAATTCCTGGAAGTGAAACATTCGTCAGATAAATGTATGTTCTATTGAACAGTAACTTTATTCCTTGTTATGAATAAATTAAGATAGTAAAATTTTTATTCACATTATGTGAGATGATTAGACTTATGGCTAGTAATGACTGTTCGATAAATCATAAACAATGTCTGTGGTAAAAATTTAAACAGGATAATAAAACAAAAACTTACCAGACTCAACACCGCCATGTTGGCCTTTTAATTCTATTTTAAACTAGGAAGCACCTTTGTTCCTTTTGGATTAATATCGCGGCAACGAACCGCTAAGTTCTAAATTTGAAGTAAGCCAGTAGGGAGACTGCGTGCGCGCGCAGCCGATCGCGAACTGACGATGAACTTTGTTGACTTGCGCCGGCGCCGCGGGTGCAGGGTCGGGCGAACGCATGCGCCTGTTTATTAATGCCTTATTGACGTACACTTCGATCAACATTCCAAAGGGTTAAACGAAACCTTATTTTTGGAAGCTATCGGTCGATCAACGGTTGTTGTCCCTTGTTTCTGTGAACATCGTTCATAAAATTGTGTCGTTAATTTATTTTGGAAGAAAGAAGCGACTGTTCGTGATGGTAAATATCTCGAGACTTGCTCGACTAACATCTCAGACACAAGATAACGAAGGACGTTGCTCTTTAATATTTCGGTTATATCAACAGCGACAATATCAATAGCGGCGCCTGAGAACGGAGGCCTATAAAATGGATTCAATCGCTCGAGATGTCATGTTTAGTAATCAATCAATTACATCACAATTAGCTCATACTCCTTTCTTGAATTAAATTTTGACTTCGTGGAGTATAATAAGAACATAATAGTATAGTAGAGCAATAAGATAGAACCCCGGGGGAGAAGGTTCCTCCCCGTTCGAAGAGTGTAGGAAACCAGGAATAAAGAATATTGGAAACTTAAACATAGCCATAATGGAGCTTTCCCTGTTTACTATATGTAATCAACATGAGCAGTCTGGAGTATATTAATTATCGTTTAAATCTCTCTTGATATACAATCTGGAGATGTCATGTCAGTAAATTAAAGGTCGTAGATAGGTATAGCCATAAACGCTCCCAGTCTGCATAGAAATATCAATTAAAAATATCCAATAGTTTAGTTACAGGAAATGTTTTTCAGTTACTGATTTCAGTAGGTACAATCTATTTTGTTGCTAATAAGTTGGTTTGAAAAAGAAATCTATGCTTGGAATTATTTGATAGTTTTAAAATACTCCTATGAACTGGTGTCACCAAAGTTTTCATTCACTGTCGTCTCCAGGGGCCATACCGGCTAACGAATCGAGCTTCGGAAAATTTGCCGAGTTTCAAATTAAAAAAGATAAATTGAAATAAGGAATTTCGTATTGTACTATTTGTTGAAGTTATTTGGAAGATATGTTTGTTTGTGTTGTATGTTTGTGTGACCTCATGAATTAGGTTTCGCCATTTTGGCCCAATTGGAGCTCGATTTATCTGTTTTAATTTGAAGCCCGGCAGACTTTTCGAAGCTCGATTCGTTAGCCGGTACTGCCCCAGGTTGTATAATTTAATAGTTCAATTACAAAATAACTATATATTCTCTCTAATTTGAAGCGAAACATGATATTTATCACAAAACAAATAAAAACAGCTTCTCAGAATAGATAACTGATAGTTTACAACAATATGTGTAAAGATAAAAGGGTCAACTAAAGCTAACTCTTGGACTTAACATGTAAGTAATAAAAATAAAAAGTACTCTCAACAGTTTATTGGCCTTTTAATTTTCTATGTACAATTCTTTTATGCCTGCCCACGCATCCAGCTGTTCTGAACGTTTTCCCACATTCCTGACAACTGAAGGGTCTTTCATCAGTGTGGATGCGATTGTGAACCCTCAATATATCTATGGTATTGAACCTTTTCCCGCATGTTTCACAGGCGTACTTCCTCTCGTTGGCATGATAAACAAAGTGTCTCCTATACTGCGCTAACACATGGAATGTTTTTCCACAAACTTCACACGTTTTTCGCGGCGTCGGGTTATGCACCGCCTTGTGAATTACCAACCCACTTTTAAACTTGAATCTTTTGTCGCACACGTTACACGAGTAAGGCTTGCCCGTAGAATGCATGTCCAAATGGCTGACAAGGTTCCTCGTGTGCTTCCCGCAAACTTCGCAAACCTTCCAATAATCGTACCTCGATTTGCGAACTTTTTTCTTCTTTCTTATAACTCTTGGAGATCTTATTACTTTTGTAGATTTCTTTTTCAAACCGGTCACTTTAGAGTCAATTTTTATTTCCGGCGCATCTGGCACCTCCTCCTCGTAATGAATATCCATTTCATCAAAATCATTATGATCGAGTTTCTCTCTCGCATCATCTATATTATTTTGGTCTTGATTTTCTTGGTTTTCCTCAACTTTCTCTGGAATCTCAATTTTTATTCTATTTAATGTTTCACTTCTCAAGTGTTTATCGACATCCTGACATTTTCGTCGGAAATTGTAAGCGTTTTGCAGTTCTTGGAGACAGTCTAAGCAAATTTGTGACGGTAAATTATCCGATTTGTCGATCTGCAAAAACATTTGATCGTTCAGTTTTACTATAGTAACTATATGGAATTAGACTTGAATCAAATAAAATGCATCAAATAAAATGCCGGCGGAAATTTTTATTTTTACGTTATGCATCGATATATATTTTTTCTTACATGGATTCGTTTTATAAGTAAACATAGATCTATATCGTTTTATTTCACGATTATGAACAATATTCGTATTTGTAGCAGTACAATGTAAATCATAATAAGATCATTGCTGCTTTAAAATAAAGTCCTATAAAAAAAGACTGCCATACTAATTTGAGTTTTTTTTACATAGCTAAAACTACAGTGACTTTAAATAAGTGCTAATACGTAGCTTATTTCTGCATACCTTTATTAACTCATTTGACTTATTTCTCTATTATCTATGTTATCTATCTAATGCGGGATTTTATTTAGTTTTCGAGTCCAGAGTTAAACTGTAACGGATATCTCTGTCAATTTCAATTTTATTAAGACCAAAGCCTACGCTTCTTCAGTCTTCTTTAAAAGAAAACTCCATGCAGTTCACTTACCTCAATGCCGCCTATAGCCCTCAGCTTGCACGCGAGGTCCAGTCCATCACCATCAACCTCTTCGAATAAATTGATTGTGGCTTGTTCGCTGTAGCAGGACCGACAGTGCAAATCGGTTTCGAACTTAGGCTGCAAGCTCCACCGCTGTTTCAAGTCTAGCAACTTCATATCGTCTTCACAGTCGTCGTTAAGAGCTGTATCGTCCATATCTCCGTCGTCAAACTCTTTTATCCTCGGCCTCTTTGGTTGTGAGCTCTGCAACTCCATGTATCGAGCTAAAGCGTCGTAGTACGGCCATTGCTCGTTCAGTATGCCCTTGTTAGCGAACTTGTTTTTCCACTAAAACAAGACAATTTTAAGTTAAGCGTCCACTATACAAACTGAATCAGTTTTATTCATTAACTGCAATCCGTTCTTTTGAGACAATGCAATTCAGTGGACATCATAGCTTTAAACAGCGTCAGAATGTCACAAAATGACTTAAGTTCAAAAAGTTATAACTTTTTTTGCAGATGGTATATGTCAATGAGATCTTAACGGCCAAATACTCAAACGAATCTTATAGTAAAGGCCACCTTAAATCAAAAAAGTTGTCAGATTTGACAGAAACTCTATGAAACTGACAGCTTCCTTAAAGTTAAGGAGACCTTAACTTAAGATTTTAACTAAGAAGCCTTTGAGTATTCGGCCATTAGTCAATAAAAATGTTATAGTCAGACTGCTTAGATCAGGGGTGGCCAACAAGTCGATCGCGATCGACCAGTCGATCTCTGAAGACAGTGCATCGATCGATCGCGAGAAAGTGATTTGCTTGTGGTAGCAACAAAACGGTGCGGGAGGTGGGTTCGGCATTTTCGTAGTGAAAAATACCCCAAAAATGAAAATGCCCTATGTCGATCTCAATAGGCTAGAATATTTTTAAGTCGATCGCAGCCCTAGACAAGTTGGCCACCCCTGGCTTAGAAAACTGATAAATACATGAATAGCTAATCCAATACATACCCTAAATGTCTTCTGCAAGTGTGTCCAAATTTCAGGTAGATCAAGCAAGCTATGGTCCAGTGGTAAACCGAGACTTCGCAACCTTTTCTCTACTTCTCTAAACAGAAAAAGAAGATATTTACAGCTTGACCATAGAATTGACAAAAATTCAGGGCGCCACTTACTATGCGAAAAATTTGCCAACACTGACTATATTTTGACGACTTGAGTAGTGCAGTGGTCAACATGCCGCCTACCACGCAAGGGGTCCCGGGTTCGATTCCCGGCCGGGCAGAAATTGAAATGATGAATTTTAATTTCTGTGTCGGGTCTGGGTGTTACTATGTAATAACATTTAAAAAAAGTATAATAGGTAGTATATCAGGTGGCTAGCACCCATATTACAATCTTTGCTTAGTTTGGGGCTAGAATCGGCTAGATGATAGCTGTGTGAAATTGTCCAAGCATTTATTTATTATTTTGTACTGTTTTTTTTTAATTCCATTTTATTTAATTTCTACTCTTTTTGGCCAAGCTATAGGTCTGTAAGTTTTTACAAGCAAGTATAACGGCTGTAACAAGACCTTCAACGAAGCCGAAGTCCACGTATTCCGCCTATCATCAGGATCATTTTTGTCTTTTAGACTATACCTGGGAAACCAATAGCTACGAAGTTATTGAAGGTCAAAGGCAAAACTTTTTATGAAATCTTATTTAATTCGTTTTTTCCTACTTTTTGTCTAATGAAATATTATCAAAATTTTAAGTATTTCGTAACAAACAATGGCTTCAAAACGTCGTCACTCGATGTATCTCATGAGCACGCACATAAGCGCTGCCTTTCAACTCTCCCGCGCGCAGCTGTGTAACGCGTTACATTGCGTGGTAAAGTATGCAATGCTTTTTTTAACACTAAAAAAATCGTTTCTCAGCGATAATTTTGAACAGAAATGGTCCTGATGATGGGCAGAATACGTAGACCTCGCTTCGTTGAAGGTCTTGTTACACCCGGTAGGTGCCGGCACGAATCGAAAGCATTGTGGAGAAGTTGGAGGGGATTACAGCGCACGTTTGCAGTCGCCCCGCCCCGCACCACGCCCCACGCCAACGAGACCTAAAAATCTGTTACAGGCCTCGGCACTCAAGATCCGCGCCGAGGCCTGTAACAGAATCGTGAGCTATATACAGTATGTATGTCAATACTTTGTAGAAAATACATACCTCCAACCACCGGTTTGATCTTTCAGCGAAAATTTAAATAAATGCTCCACGTCGATCCTTATACTGATCAGATGATGGACCCATTGCTCTTGCCCTGTGAGGTGGACAAGTAAACATTACTGTTCAGCCCCCCTAGTCAAAACCCTACGAATCAGAAGGTCTATAAGGGAACATAACCACCCACTAATTCGCATTGGGCCCGCGTGGTGGGTCAGGGCCCGACCTCCTTATCTGCTCATAAAAACCTGCCTGGGGGTCCTGCATATAATTGGTTAAAATCATATTTAGAAAATAGATCACAATGTGTTGAAATAGAGCAATTGGATACGAAATATACTAGGCATGTATCCAGGTCCAAACTAGAGTTCAATAACATAGGGGTCCCCCAAGGTAGTATACTTGGACCACTATTATTTTTGATTTACATTAATGACATATATAGCATTTCAAATCACAAACTGACATTGTTTGCTGATGACATCTCAGTATTGATAACAACTAACAAAAATAGTGACATAGAACAACACAAAATAGACATAATACACACAATGACATATATAATTGAATGGCTTAAGGCGAGGTGGTAGTGAAAGTGGCGCCGCCACTACATTTATTTTTATTACTCGTAAACCAAGTCTATATTTAAAAAAAACTCAAGTAACAATGTCTTAAATTGTCTTTAATATTTTTTGAATAACTCTTCAACAGTTTTCATTCTTTCTGTAAGTTTTAAAATCCATTTTAGCTCAAAGTGGCCACTTTTGGCAATTATGGATTTTAAAACTTACAGAATGAATGATAACTGTTGAAGAGTTATTCAAAAAATATTAGAGACAATTTAAGAGATTATTACTTGAGCTTTTTTAAAATATTGACTTGGTTTACGAGTAATAAAAATAAATGTAGTGGCGGCGCCACTTTCACTACCACCTCGCCTTAATAAAAATAATCTTGACATTAATTTAAATAAGACATGCTTAATTAACTTTAATAATTTTCGAAATCAAAATATTAACGTTAACATAAATGGACAAATTCTCTCGAATGCGACTAATGTGACATATTTAGGCTTAATTATAGATGTGACATTAATGTGGAAAGACCAGATAGAAAAAGTGTGTGGTAAAATAAATAGGTTTGTGTTTGCATTGTACAAGCTTGCTTTACTGGCAAATAAAGAAACAGCGATCATGGCATATCATGCTTATGTCGAATCGGTAATAAGGTATGGTCTATTAATCTGGGGTAATGGAACTAATATAAAAAAGGTGTTTGTTGCACAAAAAAAATGCATCCGTGCCATATGCAACATTGCACCGGATGTATCTTGCAAACCATATTTTAAATCAATGAATATTATGCCAGTCCCATGTCTCTATATATTGGAGATAGGAAAATATGTTAAGCAAAATGGGCACTTGTTTATGCGGACAAAAGATGCAACACAAGTAAACTTGAGAAATGTGAATGAACTTATTCTTAATACCGTGCCAAAAACAAAACGCTTCCAAAGAAACAGTTATTCGATGTGTATAAAAATTTACAATAAAATACCCAATGACATAAAACAATTACAATATAATAAATTTTGTGTTTCATTAAGGAAATGGTTGATTAACAATACATTTTATTCAATAGAAGACTTTTTTAAATTTAAATCAAAGTTGTTTATTGTGTTGAGTGTGATCGATGCTATGAAATGTATCATTATTTAGTTATAAATTACCATAAGTTTGCATGCTGTTAAATACGGCTAAATAGGCTTCAAGAATCTTATCCCTAATTTTATAATAACACCACATTCATGTATCACCCTATTTATGGCAAATAAATCAATTTGTAATTTGTAATTTGTAAAAAAGGTTTGTGCCCCAGCAGTAAGAACATTAAAATTAGCTGATACGCAATTTCTTGAATAGACAGGGTGAAAAAAATAACAGCCATATTTTTATATAGGGTCATTGAGAATCTAATCTACACTGGCATTCAAAACTTAGTAGCACACTTTTAAAATTGAAATTTTCTCAATAAAACTATAGAAGTTAGACTAGAGTCTTGATATAAACGCTTTCGACTTCTTTTTCTTGAAAATTAAATGAAAATGAAAAATTATTTATTCAATATATAGTTTTAAATATTAATACAAGGGGTTGGGACGACCTATTAAGTATTTGAAAACATTTGTGTCAGGAGGTCCCGCTCTTCCTAACTGAATGCCAGTAACTTAAGACTTTATCTTTTACAAATGCTTTACTTAATCTTACTTTACTACCTAATCCTTTTTAATTCGAAAATACATCTTGTGTACTTTAAAAGTTAATGAAATTTTAAAAGTGTGGTAGGTAGGTACCACAGTTTATGGTAAAGCTGTGGTGGTACTAAGTTTTGAAGGCCAGTGTAGATTCACCGGAAAATGTATAATATACATTTTACTCAACTGTCAAAAAACAAAAGATTTTGATATTTCAGTGTCAATAAATCGCTAATTCGTTATATCATATCATAACGTGTTTCGATGGTCATGCTGCGGGGGCTGTTTTATCTTGCAGAAGCACAGAAAACACAATAATGAGTTAAAATAAAACGAGTTGTACTTACAGTTAACAAGTGGATTCAAGCTGAGGTGAGTTCCCTCCCCCAGGTACGCCTCGAACAGAGTGTAGTACACCCAAGATTTATTGTTTGTAGCTTTGGCTTTCTGGTATTCCTGTTAAAACATAATATTTTATAAACCTTTAAGCGATCACTTAATGTTATCGATGAACGAGAATCATGATTAAACAATGCAGTTAAACTGTCAATAGACAGTGATCTGCGGCAACTTCAGAGCGTTTGCGGCACAAAACAACGTTTCTTAATCAGTAAAATTTTCTCTGCCTCATTACAAAATGTATTATTATTTTAGTAATGATATTTATAATAATCGTCTTACCACAGATTATATAATAGTACTAAACGTACAGAAGCCCATCCGCGCGAGCATAATCAAATAATAGGGTACTCTCGCTGCACGGCAATAAAGTACAATTTCAAATAGCACAGCGCTGCGTCTCTTATTATAGGCCAGGAAAAATAAAATTTTGATCACATTAAATCCTACAGTTCATTTCCGTTTTTCTAAATAAGGTTTAGGGTTATCATAACATCGTACTATGGTTGCTTTTCCTCTCCACCATAAGCGTTATGAGATATAGGTAAAAAATACCTAAATTCTGGAAAGTAATGTTCATAAAATTCTACAGTGGAGATTTATGATGCGTTTGCTTATTTACATACTTAATAATTAATTATAAAATAATCACTGATTTCATGTTTAAGGTTAAGGAGATAGAGGGCGTTACAATCATATTTTTGGAGAAAGTATAGTAATGTATCTTAATAAATCGTACACAAGGTGATTTTTTTATAACATGTTTTTAAGCTTAATCCAGGAGCATCTTTAAGTTTTCACTCCAGTGACTTTAATATATCTATTGATTTTTATGTTTTTACGTGGTTTTTGCCATTTATTTTAGTCAACAAAAAATCCTACACCAAATATTTTATCTCGTCTTCATTTCTACCCTTGCAATAAACCCTCATAAAAAAAATCACCAGCTTTTATGAGTAGCATACGAAGTTTTAGTCATTAATAGCTGTAGTTGAATTGCGCATCAATCGGACGGAGTCAAGTGACAGATCGAAAATATCATTTAGTCCCCAATACATAATAGTTTTATCGCTTGGCGGGTTTCTTAAGTTTTATTGTCTGCCACTCCTACCACTTGATCGTTTTTCACACTATTGTTAGTTAGTAGATAAGTTAAGGTCCGCTAAGAAACAGCGGCATATATACGACGATCGAGTATCACTAGTATGAGCTCGCGCAGACCGGTGCAAGTGCAAGGACAGCAGGTATTGTTGAAACCTTAGTGATTAACCGGGGCCTCATTACGCACCAACGGAAGTGTAGTTGTCTCACTTACACCCGCTCCCTCACCGACTGGGATCGGTTCGCCTGTTTGGTGCTCTCTTTCGTTCCTAGGGTGAAATGCCCTAAATTCGGCCACGTCAGCAATTTTAGAGATTAAATCTAAAATATTTATATTACAAATGAACTACAGCATTGTAATTTTTGTTATTTACGATTGCTACATGATTGTTCTTTATAATAATGGTAAGAAAATCATGGAAACAATAATAGTAAAATTAAGAAAAATTTAAATATGACGAGTGACCCAATTTTCCTAAATTCGGACGCGTATGCCCTTCATTCGACCCATTTTTCCCTAAATTCGGCTAAGGTGAAATAAGCACGTTAGTTAGGAACTTCAATTGTTTTTATTGACATTTAAATAAAATAATGAACATAATTATTATTCCGATCAACATTAATTATATTAGGCGTAACAAAAAATAACGAAAAATAAGCTTAAATAAAAAAATATATCAACTCTAATACTTTAATGCATTTATTGTATATTTATCAACATTAATAATTTTAGGCTTATTCAAAATCCACAAAAATATTGTTGGCTATATATTGTTCTTTATATGAGTACTAGCTGCCGCCCGCGACTTCGTCTGCGTGGAAAGGTTTTTTGCTATCCCTCGGGAACAATACTTTTATTCGGGATGAAAGATACCCTATGTCCTTCTCTGTACCCCTGACAACGTGTATGCAAAATTTCATGATGATCGGTTCAGTAGTTAAGACGTGAAGGCGTAACAAACAAACAAACAAACAAACGGACTTTCGCATTTATAATATTATAGTAAGGATATAACAACAATCATATCAAAATTATAAATGTTAATCTAAAACATTATTTATCAAAAATTAATAAACATAGTTAATACAGTCATGTTCACATTAATATTTTTAATGCTAGGTAGTTCTATTTTTATCAGTAAATATATTAATAATAGTTATTTAGGAATATAAATATTTTATTAAGAAGTTTTTCGTGAATATTAATTATTAATATTACATTGATTACAATTAAATATTAAAATTTTAAAAATAAATTCAAATGTTGATTTGTGGTATCAAATATCTAAATTAAATTAATTTTAAGTTATTCAAAAGTTTTTATTTTTGTTTTATTTTTATTTTATTAAGGATATTTTTTATTTTATTATAAATAATTAGGTTCTTTTTGGAGTGGAAAGTTTTTTCATTTAGATCTATAAGTATTGTAATAAGAATTTTATTAGACTGGATGTCTGTAATATTTATAATATTTGTTTTATAAATTACTTTTGCAGTAATTTATTATAGAAAAAGTTAAGTATATGAGATCTGAGTTAAATTTAAATCATTTTATATTATTAGTATTATTATTTGTATTTTCAATAATTTTAATAATAATTATTATTAATCATAATAATATTAGACTTTTATTAAGTTTGACCGTTGACCGAATATAAGATCATATTTATTCTATTTTCGGCCACCCTTTCAAAAACGGCTGAATTTAGATTTTTGACTAGTTTTTAGGGTTCCGTACCCAAAGGGTAAGAACGGGACCCTATTACTAAGACTCCGCTGTCCGTCTGTCTGTCTGTCTGTCACCAGGCTGTATCTCATGAACCGTGATAGCTATACAGTTGAAATTTTCACAGATGATGTATTTCTGTTGCCGCTATAACAACAAATACTAAAAACAGAATAAAATAAATATTTGAGGGGGGCTCCCATACAACAAACGTGAGTTTTTTGCCGTTTTCTGCTCGATATTAATAACGACAACAGATAGACAGTTGAAATTTTCACAAATGATGTATTTCTGTTGCCGCTTTAACAACAAATACACAATAACAGAATAAAATAAATATTTAAGGGGGGCTCCTATACAACAAACGTGATATTTTGCCATTTTCTGGTACGGAACCCTTCGTGCGCGAGTCCGACTCGCACTTGGCCGGTTTTTTTAATCCTAATTTTGGACAAGCTTTTATTAATTAACTAATAAAAATATATGAAAAAATATCACTTCAAATCATTCTTTGGTTAACCAAAGAACCTTAAGGTTTTATCACATAAATGCCAATGGATTAAGAAATCAGTAAGTATTTAAATAGTAAAAGTTTTTAAAATTTTATTTCTCAGAACTTGCTCGTAACTAGAATTTGACACCAAAACGGTACAATGTGTGGCACAACGACGTAGGTCACTGGTCAGATCGTTACTGAGTGCAAACCATATGACTGCTTACTGCCATTTTTACAATTCTTTATCTATACATGTAATAAATCTGTAGAAAGTTGAGTCTGTACAAAGAAAATATTTTGAAAAAAAGTGATTGGAGTGTTTAATAATTACCAGTAGAACCCATTTATAACATTTTTTGAATTTTTGTCTGTTTGTCTGTATGTTGGTGCGCTAAAAATGTAAAAAGCGCTAACTTAATACTAAATAATGTTTACATACAAATATATGGTGTATCTTGCAAAATAATGAAATCTTTATTTCATCGCAATTGGTTCACTGAATCAAAAGTTCAACTAATTTAAAATTTACGATGAATTTTTGTTGTAATAATATCTTCGGGAATTATACTGTTAGAAAAACCGACCAGCTGGTGTATCCACATCTGGCACAGAGTAATGGTCAATGGCTAAAAGTAAACAAAAACGTGTGGAGTTTTGGGTCTATTGTAATTTCTCAGAAACAAAATGCACGTGCATGCAGTAAAATCAAAGCCCGCTTTCTATTATATTATTTTCTACTGGCTTCCGCCCGCGACTTCGTTCGCGAGGACATTCGAGAAAATCCTTCGGGAACCTTTAACCAGGATAAAAGTATTCTATGTTTTAACGTCCTGCCTCGCTAGGCAGCGCGCTTGGTGTGAACGTACCTCACGCATGGCAGGCCTCGGGTGAGCGTGAGTGCGATGTCGAGCGCGAGGCCTGCCGCAACACAAGCGGCAAACGCACTGCCTTGCGAGGTTCGTCCACACCAAGCGTACTGCGTAGCGAAGCAGGACGTTAAAACATAGAATACTTTCATCCTGGTTAAGGTTCCCTAAGGATTTTCTCGAACGTCTCCTCTACAAGTCGCATTTCTCAACCGATTCTCGTGAAATTTTGTAACCAGATTTAAAAAATATATATAATTTTATCGTCAAGCCAGTTTTTGATTTTTTTCAAAATGGCCGAGATATGTAAAAAAAAAGTATTTCAGCCCTGTTTTTTGGCGCGGTTTGTTCTCCTCTACAGATTGCATTTCTCAACCGATTCTCGTGAAATTTTGTGAGCAGGTTTGAAAATTATATAGACTTTTTTGTCAGGCCAGTTTTTTGAAATATTGGATACAGTTCGAAAAACTGGTCTTAAAAAATAAATAATTCACACATTTCGAAAATACAAAATTAGAAGCACCATCTAGCTGCAAACATACCAAATACTTAATATACCAAACAGCATGAACCCTACTATATGCTTGAAAACCTCGTGGCGAGAGGGCGACATCTATATTTTTTTAACAATTTACTTTTCAATGCAAGGTCTACAGCTCACTTAGCCACTAGTTTATCTTAAACTACATAACTAATGTGAGGTAATTTCAATAAAAGGTTTTTATATTACTTTGTTAGGTACCTTCTCTTACCCTTAACTGCCCTAACAACGGCTTACCTCAATTACTTGTTTTTAGGGTACTTCAAAAGGAAAAACAGATACCTACTCTTATCTTAGGATCACTTCGTTGTCATGGTCAATTATTTCCTTAAAAGGCCAGGTCCCTATTTCACAGACGTGACAATTGTAAGTGACAATGATAATTTGGTGTCCATAGCGTCAGCTAATTTGAATTTAGAAAATATACTGACCAAACTACATAACACACAGATACCACAACGAACATCAAATTGTCATTCTAATTTACAATTGTCCTGTCTGTGAAATAGGGGCCAGGTATTGGGCAAGTCACCCTACTCAGTACTCGCGTCGAGTCCGAAAAGTCCGAGTTGCACTTGATGGGTTTTTTCATCTAATAATAATTTCGAAAATTCGTTTTTTTTCCTATAGATTACGTCAACGAAAGATGAGATTGAAATGGTGGCGCCACTTTCCCTGTTTAAGGCGCAAAATTAGTTCCATTTCCAATCGAGTCTCATCTTTCGTTGGCCAAACTCAACGTAAATAAACCTTTTTTTTTGTTTATTGACTATAGGTAATTATATCTTGTCGCGAAAATGATGCCACTTTGAGTAACCCTGATTTTGTTCCGATAGATCATCGAAACAATTTTTTGATCACTTATACAAATGTTGAAAAGTTACCGAAATAATCGTAATATTCGTAACCTTTTGTACCGGCTCGCGTCACTGTGCGCCAACCGCCGCCGCGCGCCGATTACCTACCTTACGCGCGTCCGTCCATCCGTGCACTACCCACAGTTGATATTTATTTTCGTACATTTCTAGAAATCCTTTGGGAATAATTGGGGGATTACTTAATTTTAAAAACTAAATATTTATTTAATATTTAACTTTTACGACTGTAGAATTAATGCTTCCTATATAAAAATTAATAAAACGCAATAAAAAAAACTATAATAGTCACTTGAGTGAAAACTTTTGCTATTAATGTAGTAATTATAGGGAATGTTATGCTACAAAATCACTTATTTTATAATATTTGTTTCTGAGTTAGGATTTTTTATTTTTTATTGGCCTTTATGAAAAAATCCTCTGAAATGTAAGTGGTGATTTTTAAGGTTTAGTTTCTAATGGTTTTAAGAAATTCATTAAGAAAATTCCCTTCATGTACGATTTAATCTCGATGTTATAAAATAAAAACAGTCTTTAAACCACCTTTGTAAAAAAAAACTACCTAGATATTTTGGGGAAAACTTGAAATTTATCATTGAAAAGTTTATTTTAATCAAGGTTCCAAAAATCACCTCTGTAGGATATAATGTGATTTTCTCGAACAAAGTATTTTTCATTGCCCGGAGACTCGTGATAAGCCGCGCGCCAGCGCGTCATCGTCGCTCGTAGGCGCGAGAGCGCCTGCCATGCTCGCTCACTACTCTATATTACGCTCCGCCTTGCTGATATTTTCGTAAATTTCGAGAAATCCTCTACTTAGAATTGAGGGATTACTTAATTTTAAGATGTTATTAATTATTACACTATATATTATTGAACTTTTACGACTGTAGAATTTATGCTTCATATTTAAAAATGAATAAAACGCATTTAAAAAAAAACTATATTAGTCACCTGAGTGAAAATTTTGTTTTTAGTATAGTTAATTATAAGAAACGTTATACTGCAAAATCACTGATTTTTTAATATTTGTTTCTGAGTTATGATTTTTTTTTATTTATTAGCCTTTTTTGCAAATTCCTCTGAAATGTAAGTGGTGATTTTTGAGGTTTCATTTCTAATGGTTTTAAGAAATTCATAAAGGAAATTCCCCTTGTGTACGATTTAATCTCGATGTTTTAAGACAAAAACAATATTTAAACCACCGTTGTAAAAAAAGCACCCCAGATATTTTGGGCAAAACTTGAAATTTATCATTGACAAACTTATTTTAATCATGTTTCCAAAAATCACCTCTGTAGGATTTATTGTGATTTTTTCTAACAAAGTATTTTTCATTGCCCGGAGTATTATAAGCACCACCAAAACGCTTCTTTTTATGTCGCGTAACTCTGTCTCAACCGACACATGACACCCCTCGTGCGCTGGCTCGACTGAGTCAGCCGCGAGCAGTAAGCTAATATAAATGTTTAAGTGCGGTCTTACTTTTACATTTAATAATCTTTTAATCAGCAAAAGTTATAAACAGAAACATGTTGTCATAATAACTTACTGCGAATGTGGCAGCCCATTTCCGACTGATTTCCCGAGACGTAAGTGTTACAGGGAAGCCATATTCTCCAATCATGATTTTAAGAAGAGCACTGGCAACAAAAACATAAATAAAAAAATATATAAGTATATTATGGTTTTTGTATGAATAAATAAGAGAAAGACTTACTTCCAGGAATACTTCTTTTGAATGAATATCCAGTCGTTTTGCATTCTTAACTGAATGAATGTTTCTGTAATGTCTTTCGACCCTGCATAAATAAAAAAAGAACAATAGTTATAGATCTGTCCACTATAAAAACTCATGTGTTTAACAACCTATTGTATTCGAGGCACAAAAAATCCCAGTTAAAAAGTCAATAACTCAAACTCATACAAAATATTTCAGTATACCTACATTATTGAAATAATTAAAAGACCAAAATTAAGGCCTGTATTTATACACTCAACGTTGAGATCTATCTTGGGATCATACCCGATACGCTGTTCCTATAAGAAGAGTATCTCAAGATTCAAGATGATTTATAAATACGGGCCTAAAATTTACAAGAAGAAACAAAGTTTTGTTACCATTTATTCTACTTGGCAATTTTACCGTAGATTTAATGACTTTTATCTCATTATTGCCACTGTTACCACAAAGTACTATTTAAATTAGTTCTATGGAAAAGGTAGGAACAAAAGGAAACAAATGGAAGATAAAACACTCACATTGAAAGTCACTTTCATACTCATTGTCATCAACATCTTTACGCTTTTTCCTGCTGAACCTCGGTCTTAGCCTTCTGGCAAATTCAACCGTCGTCTCATTCTCTAGTTTAACAATGTAATCAGGTTCATAAGTTTCAAAATATTTTATCATCACGTCATACAATGGCCAATCAGTCATATCTGCGCCATTCTTTATTTTCAATCTATGTTTCCTCTGCAACAATATATTTTTAGATACACTTCAGATTAGACCAGTAATAAACTCCCATACATCTTAATCTCTTGAGTAGTAGGAAGTTATTAGCAAAAGTAGAACACATCGCATTTAGACTCTACTTAAAATGTAGAGCATTTGTTATATAATTCGGAAAGCAATAACTTTGCAATAATTATAATAATGTCCATCAGCCATTTTTGATGTCCCCACTGCTGGGGCACAGGCCTTCCTTATGGGTGGATAAGGAGGACGGGCCATAACACACCACGCGGGCCCAATGCGGATTGGTGGGTATTAACGACTGCAAATGCAGCCGGGACCAACGGCTTAACGTGCCTTCCGAAGCACGGACGAGTTCATGATAGTAAATTTTTGGTCACCCATCCCATGACAGACCCTTGCAAACGTTGCTTAACTTACGCAATCGCTGGGCCAGGTGCTAAACCACTGCGCCACCGAGCTCCACGTTATTATAATAATACATGATAGAATTTTTAAATTAATTTTTAATGCACTTACATTGAATGTCATCCTTATATGTTGCCACAAACCTTTTATATCTTGGACACAACAATCATTTGGCAAATTTAGACTTCTCAAAGCTCTTTCCACGCTTCTGTAATGATCAGATATTTTGTTTATAATGTTAAGGAATAGAGGGAAAGTTAAATATTTCAAACATTTACCATAAGATAAGGAACATATTAAAAAACATACTTCCACATTGTTTGGACATCAAGTTTATGACTTGTTGCTTCTGAAATGCAAGTTATTAATTTTAATCGCCATTCATCAGCCCCTGTAACAAGAAAGGTTGACATGTTGTGTGTTTATTAGACACAATATTACACTACAGCAGGCATGTCCAACATGCAACCCGCGGGCCGTATGCAGCCCTTCACAAGTTTGACTTCGGCCCAGTCCAATTTTAAAAACATCTTCCTGATGCAGCTTTAATGCGTGTCTTGATAGTATTTCAATTTAAAAAGCAACACTTAATTGCATACAAGTTTTATTTTTCTTTAAAGTTATGTTTTGCAGCCCATTGATTCTACGGTCAATATGTATTTGGCCTACCAATGATTTTGAGTTTGACATGGCTGCACTACAGTTTCTGTATTAGTTACCTATTAAGTTATTTAACTTTATAAAATATTATTATTTAGTCATATAGGTACTTACAAGATTCATATTTATCCAATGTTTTCGATTTACCGAAATGTTTGTCAAATACTTTATAATATTTCCAATCTTTATTATTAGTCCTCTTCGCGATTTTGTACATCTATAAATAAATTAATTATTATTATTATCTTATTATTATTATTATATAATATAATTATTATCATTCAAAACATGACAGATATCAAAAACAAACAAAAACACAAATGTTTTAGAGTCTGTCTAAAAAGTCAGTTTACATGGGTAATTTCAAAAATAATTTTAATACCTACCTAAATCCCCAACCACCCCACCAATACCCATCTAAATAAAATTGAGTAAAGCTATATTTACATTAAGAATTTTGACGGCACCAACAGGGTTACCAGTATAAGTTTTTATAAATAATTTAATAACTTCTCATGTAAACTGACTTTTTAGACAGACTCTACAGATCTATATTTTTTCACATCTTTCAGTATTTTATGTTACATTTAAGGCCTGGGCACACTGGCTGCGTAGACACGCGTGTGACGTAGTGACGCGCAGCAAAGATACGTGCGTGTTCAGTGTGACGTCCAATAGGGAATGCCATTGAGTACAACGTCACGAGCTGCAATGCGTAGGGTTACGCATCAGTTTACGCGTTACGCAAGCGGTGTGCCATGTCTCATAAAGATTCATACATTACAACGTCATGGTATGTCTACGTGCACGCTTACGCATACGCTTACGCATCCAGTGTGTTTCGCCTCTTATTGTTCTGAGAGCCTAGTACTAGTTTTTTCACCTCACTTGTGAATTAGTGCACTTAGTTTTGAATAGAATGATGTATCTAGCAATAATATGTTGCTAGATGATGGTCTACAAATCCCATATAAATTCTAACTAAATGGAAGCCGAGGTGAAAAAACTTTTATTAAGCCCTCTTACAAAGTTCTAAGAGTTATATTTTACATAATATTAAATAATTTACTATGCATAAAATACAACAAACATTTTATAAATAAAGTAAATATCTACTTACATCATAAGTATATGACCATTTTTTCCTCACATGATTGATTGTCATTTCTGGTGGGAACCCACTTTCAAGTAGAAGTTTGTAAAATTCTCTAGACAAATGTAAAAAAGATAATTTTTTATAGGTACTCCAGCCAGCTTACGGATTTTTTTTTTAGAAAAATTTTGTAGGTATACAAACTTTCTTTCCATAAGATGGCTGGAGTATAAAACGTACATTATTTTAATAACCAACTAATATTACACCATTATTGAGTGACTTGTTTGTTGCACCAAATTTCGTTTTGTTTTTTGATAAAACAACTAGCCACAAAACATTATTGTAATACTTACCCCCAAGGTTGCTTCTTTTTTTTAAATAACCAATCATTTTCGAATCGTAATTTAAACAACTTTTTAGTTAATTCAGATGTCCCTGAAATCAATAAACCTTAATTATTAGGTGACAAGTTTCAAAAACTTTACACAAATAGCATATAAACAAAACTTACATATAAAAGCTTTCTCATCCATTATTAACCTTCAATAAACTATAACCATATATATTAGGTAACAATGTAATAATATGTATTGTTATTTGAATTAAAATTGGTAAATTACAGGAAATATTTCTCTTCTTGCATTTTTTTCTTTGCCTATTTTTTGACAAACTACCTACTGTCACTGTCATGTCACCCACCAAAGAGTAAAATAATAGACAGACATACAAAAGTACTCTGTGAGACAGTAATTTTTTTTCTGTTTGTCGTGCACCTCTGAAAATTCACTTCGTCATTGCCGTGCACGCAATAAGATTTTTTTCAAGACAACCATAAGGGACCCTTCCACTTTCCTGCCTGGGGGGCTGCGTTTCAGGATGCGAAGCAGGGGCCCTACCGCCCAAGTGTCGTCGCCTTCATTTGACAGATGGATGATACACATTGCTATTTCTTTTTGGTACAAATAAAAACTAACCAAAAAAAGTAGTAATGTATTACATCCATCTGTCAAATGAAGCCGACGGCGAAGTCCATAGAGGAAATAATCACTACGTTTTAGCGAAGTCGACGACACTTGGGCGGTAGGGCCCCTGGATGACCTCACATCACACACTAACACTATCCTACTAAGGCGCAGCGTGCCCGGCCGCATATAAGCAAAATCTAACTCTCGAGTTTTGATGGTGATCCCTGATTGGTCAAGAAACTCAGTAGTTAGGTTTTGCGCGCAAACTCTAACTCTCCAGTTTCGCGCTAGTTCGAAAGTGATCTCTGAGTGGTCAAAAAACTGAGTAGTTAGGGTTTGCCCGCAAACTCTAACTACTGAGTTCGCATCTTTATTTTTTTGGTCAGTAGTAATGTATAGCGCGTAATTGTATAACTGATTTCAGGGACTTTGCTAGTTTAGTTATAACAAGAAGTTTTGCAATATATTTTCATCAGTAATTTATGGCACTTAATAATGATTCGGAAAAAAATTAATAAAATTTTGTTCAATAATTTCCGTTGCTGGCTGTACTTACTGAAATAAAAAGATGTTTACAGATAAACGATAAACCAAAAAAAAATACGTTAATGTGTAAAGAAAGGCGAATACCTTCAAACCATTTAGCCTTATAATAAGTACTGTATTGAGATTAAGAATAAGAATGTTGAATTGAAGAAAAACTTATTAAGAATGTTTCTGTGCAATAAATGTTTATTTTGTTGTTTATTAAGTACCTATTGTTTTATTCTCAAAAGTTTTAACCCAAACACAGGAGAAGACTTCTTCTTCATCGTGTCGATGATTCTGGCGTCCACCAAAGCGTGTTGTCAGGCGAAATTCACAACGGCATAGCGCAACCAAATAGGACAAGTAAAAATAAATGCATTTTAAGTAGATATACTGCCCGGCATTTATATTGGCAAGAAAAAGATGAGACAAAAGATGTGCAGTAGCCATAAACTTAGTGTTTATGGCTAGTGCGCATCTTTTGTCTCATCTTTCTCTTGCCAATTTATATGCCGGCATCTATACTAACTTGCAATTATAATTCGTTGCAACGCAGGTTTCGTTTTCTGGACAATCCATTTGGTCAATTTTATTCAGCATTCTTGTATCCATATGGATACACTAGAGAACTTGGCATATGCCACAGTTCTCCAAACTATAATATTGGGTTCTTTATACCTATGAAATTGGTGTTTTTTTCTCACACACGAGAACCATATAACTCCAGCGATTTAAATTATTTATCAGTTGCTCGATATTACGGCTATATAACTATCAAGTTGACGGCTATGCTTATTATATAATTGGATGTAATTTGATTGTTCTGATGAATAATTAAAGTCATCTAAAAATACATTGAAAGTGACTTCTTTTTTTTGGCAAAAATGACCACTTAATCTGTTATAACGTAGCCTTAACTTATTTTTTTCGTGTAAGTTATGTTGCCTAGGTTATCTTAATGTTCAAACATTTGTACTTACAGTAAAGTTAGTTGCAATAGCGTTCACAGTTGTTAAATAAATTGTGAAAAATGTTAAAATAGAAAATGCAACTTGTTAAAAATTCACCATACAAAACGTGAATTTCATAGGCAAGGAATATTTAGTTTAGCAGAAAAAAGCGTCTTATGCGTTCAGATCTGGGTATACTGGATTATATTCGCAAAAACATGGAAAATCATTTTTAAAAAATAAAATATTTTACCACAGTTGTGTTCAAAGACAATTGACAACTGAATTTTGAAGCTCGTTCATTGGTGGATGCACACTCAGTAGTTGGAGTTTGCGGGCAAAACCTAACTACTGAGTTTTTTGACCAATCAGAGATCACTATCGAACTAGCGCGAAACTGGGGAGTTATAGTTTGCGCGCAAAACCTAACTACTGAGTTTCTTGACCAATCAGAGATCACCATCAAAACTCGAGAGTTAGATTTTGCTTATATGCTGCCCGGCCGCATATAAGCAAAATCTAACTCTCGAATTTTGATGGTGATCTCTGATTGGTCAAGAAACTCAGTAGTTAGGTTTTGCGCGCAAAGTCTAACTTCCCAGTTTTGCGCTAGTTCGATAGTGATCTCTGATTGGTCAAAAAACTCAGTAGTTAGGTTTTGCCCGCAAACTCTAACTACTGAGTGCGCATCCACCAATGAGCGAGCTTCAAAATTCAGTTGTCAATGGGGAATGTCCGAAAAACATCAAATTGGCTGAATATTTTTATAGGTAAGAATAAGCTTGAATTGAATTTGCGGTTGCGTGAAAAATTAAAAAAAAATTTAAAGTCTCTTCGTCTTCACAAATATAGGAAAGTAACAGCAGAATGGAGATTATACCTTTGCCATCACCTGCCACAACCACATCATGGTATTAAAAAAAATCAACACAAAATGTCAAAACTTTTTGTTTTAATTTTTTTTTTTTTTGCAACCGAAAGTTCTGAATTTTTTTTCTATTACTATGGGAGCATGATGGGAGCTTATTCCTATCTATAAAAAAATATTCAGCCAATTTGATTTTTTTCGGACATTCCCCATTGTCTTTGAACACAACTGTGGTAAAATATTTTATTTTTTAAAAATGATTTCTAATCTTCCAAGTTTTTGCGAATATAATCTAATACACCCAGATCTGAACGCAAAAGCTTTTTTTCTGCTAAATGAAATATTCCTTGCCTATGAAATTGACGTTTTGTATGGAGAATTTTTAACAAGTTGCATTTTCTATTTTAACATTTTTCACAATTTATTTAACAAAACTTTTCTGTAAGTACAAATGTTTGAACATTAAGATAACCTAGGCAACATAACTTACTCGAAAAAATAAGTTTAGGCTACGTTACAACAGATTAAGTGGTCATTTTTGCCAAAAAAAGAAGTCACTTTAATTATCATCAGAACAATCAAATTACATCCAATTATAAGCATAGCCGTCAACTTGATAGTTATATAGCCATAATATCCAGCAACTGATATATAATTGAAATCGCTGGAGTTATATGGTTTTCTGTGTGTGAGAAAAAAACGCCAATTTCATAGGTAAGGACCCAATATTATAGTTTGGAGAACTGTGGCATATGCCAAGTTCTCCAGTGTATCCATATGGATACAAGAATGCTGAATAAAATTGACCAAATGGGTTGTCCAGTAAACCAAACCTGCGTCTGCAAGTTAGTATCTACTTAAAATGCATTTATTCTTACTTGTCCTTGTGTGCTTTTATAATTCAAGACAAGGAAACCTTTTCGGTACCCTACTGTTCAACTTTTTGCCGAAACAGCAGTATTGACGGTAAGACAGCTATTCCTCATGTCCACAGTTCTTCGTAAACATGTTCAGTTGTACTTTGACCCTACAATTTTTACCCGTAAACGGAGATCTGATCTAGTCTGCTGCACCCCTCGACATAGGACTAAACTTGCGAAAAGACATTTTGGGGTCCTTAGTTGTAAAATTTACAACAAAGCAAACAAAATACTGAATATATACTCTTGTACAAAACGGGTAGCTAAAAGCAAGATCCAAAATTGGCTAGGGACCCTAACGTACGCGGAAACAGAGGATCTACTGATTACTCCTACCTAAATGATAATTTATGACAAATAAATTAAAAAATAATTGTTTTAAATTTGGCATTTCTAAATTGTTTTTGCATCAATAAGTAACTTGTGCAGTACACTCACACTCCCACGCATCGACTCATACACAATCAAATACACACACTCTCATAAAAGTACACTCGCACATGTGTTAATAAAAGAAAAAAGCACACACAACACACTCACTCACCCACTCACATACACACCCGCACACACACATTCACACACAAACAAATACACACACACACACACACATACACACTCACACATACACACTCACACATACACACTCAAATATACTCTAACTCACACACACATACACACACACGCGCACGCACGCGTAGCGGCGTTTGAAGCATGAATTCCCGAATAAACAGAATAATAATTCTAGTTTTAGGAATTCCTGTAAACTAATTTTGTGTACCTTTTTATGTTTCTTTTATGCTAAATTATAAAATAGTTTACACACAGAATCTCTATCAGTTTGTCTTCGCTTCCTGACCCACGAGATACAGGTCTTTTGTGCCTAGTTCGTAGGATTGGGTGGGCGACAGATCGTGTGATTATTTTTAAATTTGAGATTTTTGCATTTTACAATGCTATTTTTAAACAATACTAAATAATATACTAGAAAAAATACGACTCGCACCAGATCAATACTCAGACGGGAATCGAACCCGCGACCTTTGGATATCCGGTCCAATGCTCTGACCGCTGAGCTACCGAGTCATTAGTGACATCGTCGAATTTTTCCTAGTATATCCTAAACTCTTACGCTGTAAGCCAGCGTTATTTCACCAATGTGAGGAATTACCTCGACATTCAATTGAAATATCTTTCCAGATATTTTAACAATTGATTAAGATGAAATAGCTATATAATTTTTAAATTTGAGATTTTTGCATTTTACAATGCTATTTTTAAACAATACTAAATAATATACTAGAAAAAATACGACTCGCACCAGATTCGATGGGTTCGATTCCCGTCTGAGTATTGATCTGGTGCGAGTCGTATTTTTTCTAGTATATTATTTAGTATTGTTTAAAAATAGCATAGTAAAATGCAAAAATCTCAAATTTAAAAATTATATAGCTATTTCATCTTAATCAATTGACAACATTTCATTTTGAGAAAGTGCTAAAATTAGAAAACCATTTCGAGATTTTAGTGTTCTAGGCTCATATATTTTTTTTCAGAATTTTTAGATCAGTATTTTGTACGTAAATTAAAAAAATCTGAAATCTAGTCTATATAGGGAGTTTGAGTTGAGTCTCTTTGCCTTCTATTTGCTTCTATTTAAAAAGAAAACAGTGGTGCCAGCTTAGGGTAATTTACCCTAGATTTAGGGTTAAAAATATCCGGCACTAAGAGACGACACATAGCCCGTTCGAGTAATTTTAAATCCCGAAATTGAAATTACAGCATACCCAATTACCCGGTTAGTATAATTAAATACAAGAAAAATATTTCGTTCCACTACCTATTTCTTTCTTTATAAATCAACAAACAATTCTTCCATGTACATGTAAGGTGGGGCGGAGAGTGTCCTTTCTGTACGGTAGTATTAATTAATAATAAATATTAATAATAATTATTAATTATTATTTATTTATATTATATCTATTCTGTGATCTAGGGTAAATTAAGACCCAGCCTAGGGTAGTGTGAAAAGCTGATCTGGCAACACTGAAAAAATCAATTGTCATAAATGTCATAATAATGACTGAATGTCTTTCGAGTGTATTTCTATTTTGAGTAAAATTTAGATATTTTTAAAGTATTCTTGTAAGAAAATCAAAAGAAAGTCGTAGCATCGTTTGTGATACTTAAGCGTTACCTGTGCCATTATGTTTTGTGTGATTGAGGGCTGTAAATCACACACAGGAACATAAGAAAATAATCAATAGATATTATCATTTAATCGGTGAGTTCATATTGTTTTCATTTTTTTATGTTATGTAAAAAGCCTGAAACTATTATAATATACTAATAATTTGTGCAAATAGTCGTTTGTGTCCAGTTATTTGTAAATTTTTGCAAATATCAGATCTGTTTATTGAGGTGTGTTTTTTCGCATAGTGATGTGCATATTTCTATATCGATATGTTTTATTGTACTTTCTTCGGTACTTTATATTTGATGGTAACAAAAAGTAGAAAACCCTCACATGGCTTGGCTAGCCTTGCACATCTTTCTTAATAAATGATAATCAAGTTATTTAATTCAATTTAACTCAAATCAGTTATAACTTAATGTTCTGTATGTAGATACTTATTACTACAAGCTCGATTTCATTGTTTTAGGAGCCGATATCCAACATACCACAAAAATGTAATGAGCCTGCGTGATGTCGACGACATGAAGCAATGATTACTAGTTTGCAGCGACAACTAAAAAGAGATAAAAAAGTCTTCAAATAAACACTGTCATTTTTATTACCTGTTCTTTTATTTCCTTGTCTTGTCTGCATGGACATTCGAGAAAGTTCTTAGGGATACCAGCCCCCCTTCTCAAATGGCCAACTTTCTATTCGTTTGAACGCTACGCTTACTTTTAAAGCTTAAATATGAGCAATTGATGATTAAATCACATGTTGCAAACTTATGTAAATCACAAACTTCGATGTATTGTATGGAACTGTCAAGCTTACGGCACGTAATTTTATAGTTTACAGCTTATTTTAAAGTTTTAATAGTAAGCGTAGCGTTCAAACGAATAGAATGTTGGCCATTTGACTAGGGGGGCAGTTACCAGAGGTCGTACTCTGAGCTCTTATAGCAAACTCAAAGTGATGTTGTTTTGTTATAGAGACAGAGCTATACATTGCGTATAGCGCACTTTTCAATCACAACATCGCTTCGATATTACTTTTGAAAGTCTTTGTATGGGGGCTTTTAGTTGAAACTGTTTTTAGAAAGCGACTTATAGGGTATACTCATACCCCTTAAAAGGTACTACGATAATTTACATAGTTGTTATTGGGGTTACTATAGTTGTTATTTTATTATGAAACATGAAACAAAAATACCATTATTATCGATATAAAATACTAGCGTGCCTACATCTCTATAGACATCACAATTCGCATCAAAGACAGTTTTTTTTAAATTGACGTTTTAAGAGGCAAGGCAAAGGCATCGCTTATATTTTACCTATATCTTGTACTTACGTCCTTTTAGAATAAACCGTTTTTTATCAATTAATATCTCAGTAATGTATGAAAATAAATGGAAAAGAAAAAATACGTGTTGCCTAAAAAACGATAAATTTTCATTATATCCATAAAAACATGTACCTAAAAATATTGAAATGTTGTCAATTGTTAAAATATCTGGAAAGATATTTCAATTGAATGTCGAGGTAATTCCTCACATTGGTGAAATAACGCTGGCTTACAGCGTAAGAGTTTAGGATATACTAGGAAAAATTCGACGATGTCACTAGTGACTCGGTAGCTCAGCGGTCAGAGCATTGGACCGGATATCCAAAGGTCGCGGGTTCGATTCCCGTCTGAGTATTGATCTGGTGCGAGTCGTATTTTTTCTAGTATATTATTTAGTATCGTGTGATTAGACTAAATCTATTGTACTTGTAACACCTGCACCGTAAATTGTTTTAAGCTTAGAAACTAATCAATAATTTTTTTTTTTATTTTATATTCTCGACGGCCCGGCACGGCACGGCCCGGCACGGCACGGCTCGGCACGGCAGCGGCGACGCCGAAAGACGCTTTTATAATTTCTGCCGTTGCCGGCCGTTGGATGTTCAACACAGAACACTCATAGCGAAGAAGTTACTATTTGTACATTGTACAGTAGTGTCGTGGTACCTACTTTTTACTTTAGAATAATATAAAGAATAAAAGTTGACCTTCTCTCTCTAGATATTTGTTATCTTTATAATTATTTCATAAAATAATAGTTTACCAATTATACAACGTGTAACAGAAAGGAGGTATCAACTCGAAAGGAAGTCAATGTACTCGTGAATCTGAACACTTCCAACAGAAAAATATTTCAAATCGAAAATACAATTTTGGACTCTCCATAGAAAATTTGAATTTGTCGCCAACATTTTATATAGGGAGGGACATTCAAAAAATTTTTTTTTCTGTTGGAAGTTTCACGAGTACATTGACCTCCTCTCGGGTTGATACCCCCTTTTTGTTACACGTTGTTTAATGATTATATTACAATGTAGGTAGGTAGTAGGTACTTACTTAAATGATAAATAAATCTTTTAAAAATCAAAGAATATATTATATGTAGCTGGTTTTCATTACGTACCTACTTACCAAGATAGGTAGGCATCTACACAACACATTATTTAATTAAGTAGGTAACTACCTACTTAGGTAATATCTAGGTAATTATTTGTTGAGATAGGTAACAATATTTAACTTTGGTAAGTCCCCTATTAACGGTGTTTCCACCGCTGTACCTAGAAATCTTTCCGATCAGTATCAAAATAACTGTTTGTCGGAATATTACCTATTTGTTGATTTTGATGTTGTTTGTTTTCACAATCATACATAGGTACATGGCATACCAACAACAACACATTAACGATATTACGCTAATATACTGGTTGTGCCCTTTATACACGCTGTATATTCTTTGCTCTGGACTCACACTCACACATATGAATCCTTGTAGCTACGCACTACATCGTAAAAGTTCGACGGCAGCGTAGGATTTGGCCGGCACGGCACGGTTTGCCGGTGCCGTTGAGGAAATTTAAAAGCATCTCCATATGATTCCATATATTTCACTTCCCTGTTGTGCCGTTGGACGGCTGCCGGGCGGTGCCGTGCCGGGCCGTTGAGAATTATAAAAGCGCACATTTGGTTGCGCTATGCCGTTGTGAATTTTGCCTGACAACACGCTTTGGTGGACGCCAGAATCATCGACACGATGAAAAAGAAGACTTCTCCTTTCTTTAGGTTAAAACTTTTGAGAATAAAACAATAGGTACTTAATAAACAACAAAATAAATATTTCTTGCACAGAAACATTCTTAATAAATTTTTCTTCAATTCAACATTCTTATTCTTAATCTCAATACAGTACCTAGTATAAGGCTAAATGGTTTGAATGTATTCGCCTTTCTTTACACATTAACTTATTTTTTTGGTTTATCGTTTATCTGTAAACATCTTTTTATTTCAGTAGGTACAGCCAGCAACGGAAATTATTGAACAAAATTTGATTAAAACATTAATCAAATTTTTCCTAATCATTATTAAGTGCCATAAATTACTGATAAAAATATATTGCAAAACTTCTTGTTATAACTAAACTAGTAAAGTCCCTGAAATCAGTTATACAATTACGCGCTATATATACATTACTACTGGCAAAAAAAAAGATGCGAACTTAGTAGTTGGAGTTTGCGGGCAAACCCTAACTACTGAGTTTTTTGACCAATCAGAGATCACTATCGAACTAGCGCGAAACTGGGGAGTTAGAGTTTGCGCGCAAAACCTCACTACTGAGTTTCTTGACCAATCAGGGATCACCATCAAAACTCGAGAGTTAGATTTTGCTTATATGCTGCCCGGCCACATATAAGCAAAATCTAACTCTCGAGTTTTGATGGTGATCTCTGATTGGTCAAAAAACTCAGTAGTTAGGTTTTGCGCGCAAACTCTAACTCCCCAGTTTCGCGCTAGTTCGATAGTGATCTCTGATTGATCAAAAAACTCAGTAGTTAGGTTTTGCCCGCAAACTCTAACTACTGAGTGCGCATCCACCAATGAGCGCGCTTCAAAATTCAGTTTACTTCAAACTTCTTGACCAATCAGAGATCACCATCAAAACTCGAGAGTTAGATTTTGCTTATATGCTGCCCGGCCCGCGACACCGCACTGGGGCCTTACTTACCTTAAGTCCTGCTATGAGAGCTCATAGTAAGTAAGGCCCCAGTGGGGTGTCGCGGGCCGGGCACGGCCCGCGACACTTTTACAGATGGATGTAATACATTACTACTTTTCTTTGGTTAGTTTTTATTTGTACCAAAAAGAAGTAGCAATATTTATCATCTATCTGTCAAATGAAGCCGACGGCGAAGTCGACGACACTTGGGCGGTAGGGCCCCTGCTTCGCATCCTGAAACGCAGGCCCCCAGGCAGTAAAGTGGAAGGGTCCCTTATGATTGTATTGAAAAAAAATCTTATTGCGTGCACGGCAAAATGACGAAGTAAATTTTCAGAGGTGCACGACAAACAGAAAAAAATTACTGTCTCACAGAGTACTTTTGTATGTCTGATTTTTTGTATGTTTAATTTTTTGTATATTATATTATATTTTTTGTATGTAAAATGATAAAAGTCTGGACAAAGCTTAACGTAACATCGCATCATATGGCGTGTTAACACGTAAGCTAAGTGTGCACCCCTACCGCTGACGCGTCGCGAGCTTCACATGGGAATGCATGTTAATAGTGTGAACCTTGCGTGTCATCACGCAGGTGTCGCGTGTCATCACATAGCACCTGAAAATTCACTTTTCTAATAAGGTGTACATTCCAAAAACCCGAGCAAAAATCTTTAAAAAACATAAAGTCTTCTTCTTCTTCTTATTTTTGTTTTGGCAATTTACTTTCCTCTTGGAAGTATGTTTTGCCAGTGTCAAGTGTTGAATATTTCAGTGATAGATTGTTTCAGTTTACATTAAAATGCGGGTGCATCGCATTCCAATGCTGCTTGGAGCATTTGGCACCAAGTATATCAAGACAGTTTACTTGGTAAGTTCTGCCGAGGTAGCCACCACTACAGTAAAAGTCTCGGCTTCACACAACCAAGATAGCGCCTATTTCAATTATCCCACATATTGTTCAGTTGTGTAGACACTTGTACCACAAAACTGCACCAATTTTAAGACACAATATCTACTATGAATCAGTTTGCAAATAATTAAAATAGACACCGAACCGAACTTGACAAATGGCGCCAAAAAACCAACATAAAGTCATCTAGCTATGGCTGCGGTCCGCATAGCGATAATATCGATATTATCGCGATTACAGCCGGTCCGCATGCACGTTAGCGCGCTTACAATATCTAGGGGTCCCCCCAGACCTACCGGTTTCTTTTCTTTGCTTTGCTGTTCTACCTTGCTGTTTAGACCACCGGCCAGCAGGGTCATTTTCAATCTATCGCATATTGAGACCAGACCAAATTGGCAAAATAGCCATTAGCTTGGTGTTATCAAATATAATCGTCTGGGTTGCGAAGTAGGAAGCTTTTGGGAGATATGCCACCCTGAACATGGTCTCCGATTGCTAAAAATAAATCGATTGCATATTTATATAAATTGTGAACAGGGTCGTGGGTGGCATCATTACCTACCTGAACTATTTTTTGTGTTTTCATAACGATCGTTTAAGGAACAAAGCTCACATATGTGAAATGTACTAAGATTGAAAATATGCGAGAGATTGAAAATGAGCCTCTTGGCCGGCGGTCCATTGCCGAACAGCAAAGCAAAGAACGGAAACCGGTAGGTTTGGGGGGACCCTTTCAATCTCTCGCATATTTTAAATCTAAGTACATTTCACATATAAGAATGTTCTTGTGAGCTTTGTTCCTTAAACGATCGTTATGAAAATTAGTTATTTTAAGAATATTTACTATGAGCTCTTATAGCAGGACTTATATTGAACTGCCTTACTTTTTCGTACTATGAATGACCTCAAAGGTTAGTTCCAAAGCAGGCCTTAGGCAGTCCTGTTTAAGGCCTGCTTTTGAACTGAACGGCTCGGGGATGGTTTCTTATTTGCTGATGGTAAGCCCCCAGCGCCATCTTGGGCTTACAGCGACCATGCCTTGGAGCGTAATCACTGTGAACGTCCTGTCAAAAGTTTCTAGTGACTGTCAAACGAATCGAGTGTCAGAATTTTATTTGGGTAAAAAATCAAATAATTAATAAATTATACAGTTCGTTACAGAAGGAGCTTTTCCTCACTTTACAACAAAAGGATAGAGCATTATATTGGTTAGTACTTTGATAATACCTATTAATTTTGAACTTATTAAAATAGGTGGCTGATGTAAAAAGTTAGAAAAAAGATGTTGGATGCACACTACTCAATAATCAAACGTTTTTCATCATTATCATCGCTTTAGAGAGCAAAAATAGTTTCTAGCAATCATTCCATCTTGTATTTGAGGTTAGAATAAAATGTGACCGCGCTTACGAGCGGTTCGCATTCACCAACTGTCATTTGTCGATTTTATCAATTTAAGCGCGATATAAGCAGTCAAACCGACTAGTTGGTTTTGTGGGACTATTTTGTAACCCCATATTGTATACTTCTTTGTTTATAATAAATAAAATAATAATAATAAAAAAATAAATCGAATGTGGACCATGCGTGAGCATTGTAAACGCCATTATCGAAATTATTGCTATGCGGACCGCAGCCTATCACTGTCACTTTCATGTCATGTCAGTTAGGGATGCGCGATCCGGGGTTGTCGATCCGATTTTTCAGATCGTAATGGATCGTAATTCCACGATCCGATCCGCGGATCGGATCGAATGCCTTCGATCCGATTTTCAGGAAATCGATCCGGATCGGATGCAAATAAGTAAGACACAATTAATTTTATATCTTTATTAAGTAAACCCATGCAAAACAACGTATAAAATAATGTGGAATAGTAATATTGTACTCAGAGAACTTAAAGACGAATTTCTCTCAAAAGTTTATACTTGAAGACGCGCCTAACTACTAAAAGTTAATAACAAATTATAATAATAACTAATGTTTATTTCAGACAAGTTTAAGTACAATTTTTATAGGCGCCAGTTTTCGGCCAAGTTCTAAATTTAGACAAAGATAAATTTCGTAACAAATAAACCAAAGTGCCCATTTTTTCGTAAACAAACCGCATTTTCGTTCATCCGATCCAAGCGATCCGATCTTACAAGTTTTGTATCGATCCGGCAAAAAATCGTATGGCCTCGATCCGATCCGAAAATCACCGGATCGTATGCCCGCCGATCCGATATTTCAAAAGATCGGATCGGATCGGCGCATCCCTAATGTCAGTCAATCAAAGTTTATTTTGATACGATTTGTGCCCGATTTTCTTTCACGTGCTTCACGAGGGTTTTTTATCTAGTTTCCACAATGCTGAGAGTGTATCTTTCTTGAGATTTTGAATTAAATAAACCACAATGCATCGTCTTACAAGTGCCAGAAATTTGTATCATTCATCATTTCATGGATTTTCTTTACCTGCTGACAATTTAGCTAAAGGTTTACCTCTTACCAAAATACAATGCTCTTACTGCCGGACCGTCCTTTTAGGTCAACTAGAATCAGGTGACGTATTTTCCATTTGTTCTAACCCATAATTTTGAGAATGAAGTTGCTTACAAGTTCGCTACGATATTCATTTACTTACGACTTATATATAACCTAAAACCACATTGCGTAACTTGCGGCTTCTTTCCAGAAAAACTAATGTCTGTAAGACATCAGTCCACGAGAACGGCTAGTCTTTTAAAATCCTTCAAAAAGAAAACAAAAAAAGCATTTAAACAATATGGAGAAGTTCTTGCAGGTATGTTTTTGTACTACTACTACAGATCATCATCATATCAGATGAAATTCTATGTTTGTTTACATTTTCTTTTAGTTGGTGATAAAGAAATGACTGAAACTAAAGTATCAATAAGTAAATTGCGTGCAGTACACCTTTCCAAGCTTGCAACAAGCCCTGTATCTCTCGGTCAATTGCATCAGCTGACAGGGAAGCCGGCAAAGAAGACCAACATTGAAGTAGATCCCGAATTACTGCAAAGTGTTAGAGAAAAATTACTAAAAAAGCAAATTAAACCGGCTTCTAAGGAAATCAAGTTGGAAGATGACAACTGTGCCCTAGTTTATAGTAGTTGTACATTTGCTGGACTAGACGATAAACTAAAAACTAAACAATACATAGACATGATAAAGGAAAGTTATTATAATTTTAGAAAAGCCACAATTTATGATCAAAGACTTCAAGATCTGAGATATGCGATAAATGAAGGACTCACACAAGAGTTTGACATGGAAATCATTAAATCAAATGAAAAAGATGACATCTATACACAAATATTACCAAAAAGCCCCCATGCAGTATTTAGAGAGTTATTCATTGATAATCATCTTGATAGTTATGATCATGAACTTATGTCTCAAATAACAACTATGCAGTAAGTTTTTATTCATCAATAATTTTGTACTTACTCTGTACTTCTTTCGCTTCAGAATGTTAAAGAAACTATGTTTCTTTAAATCCAATTACTTAAATTTATTGCTCTCTTCTCTTCTGAAATTATAATGATCATAATATTATTTTAAAGTTAACAAACTGGTGGCAGTGAATGACTGCCGAAATATCCTTATTCTTATTAGGTAGATTTTGGTCAACAAAAGATGAGACTCGGTTGGAAATGGAACCAATTTTGCACCTTATTTTAAGGTTCAGTTTCCGATAACTAAACCTCTAAACCAGGGATACCCAAATCTTTTTTAAGGGCTAGAGACCCCTTTTCCAAAATGAACTGATACCGCAGCCAAATTACTTTAAAAATCCTATCAAACATCAAGTGAAATTAATAATAATCATTATAACTTTATGTTGACCCCTGGAAAACCGATTAATTCGATCCTAAGGTTTCGATATCGACCCCTTGGACCACTTTGGGAATCCCTGCTCTAAACGTTAATTTAACAGGGAAAGTGGTGCCGCCATTTCGATCTCATCTTTCGTTGACCAGACTATGAAAATGAATTAAATAGCAACATTTATATCTTTAGATCCCAAGGCATTGCACATCCAGCTCTTGATGATATATTAGACGATCCCGCACTACACAATGAGATAGCTGACATAAAAGAAGATCTTGATAGTGAACACATACAACATAATCAAACAGTTAAAAGTTTGAAAATTAAGAAAGTGTAAGTAAATAGTTACTTATATGTATGGCATCTACTTCTTACTGTTACACTTGTTCAGTGATATGCAACCCTACCTACTATAGGAACACAATAATTTGTGCAACAAAGTGCTTAACTTTCTTCTGATCTGAGGCCAAATACCAAAAAAATATAATCTGTGTTGTTTCTATTTTATATATTCTTATATTTTCTTTAAATATTTATATGTGAGTAAAATAAAATGAATTTTGACTTCAATATTATGTTCAGTAGAGAAAATATGAAGGCAAAAAAGAAGGCACTGCGTGAAAAGCGTCGTGCTTTACAAGAGTTGAACATGAAACAGGACATGAAGCAGCTAGAGCGGCGCGGCAAGCAGGAGGCACTGCACAGGCTGCTCACTGCACATTTACAGCTCTTATGCTCCCTTCACATGATACAAGAGGTAGGTATTTTGCTTTAGAATAATTCAAGTTCTGCTGATTTTTTTTTAAATTAATTATAATTTCTACTGAAAGAACTAATAATATTGGTCTGCCAATGTAAGTAATTATTGTGGAGAAAATAAAACATATTTTTATTTTATTTATCAGTGTTTGGGTTACATAACATAGTTCCTTTTACAATTTATGGAAAATACCAGAATTATTATGAATATGTATAACTTTCACTTCGCCTACATTCAATAGTTATCAACCTCTTTATCATTGAAGATAAGAAGTATATCTGTGTATTAGGATTGATCACATATTTTAAGGCTGAATTTTTACTTATTTATTTATGGAAAGAGCTTTGGAGGGCTTTAGGGCTATGGAATTTTAAGTAAACATAATGTTTATGAAGTCATAAACATTATGTTTACTTAAAATTACTTAAAATTGATAAGGTAAGCCAAGTGGCTTACCTTATCAATTTGTATTTTTTATTTTTTTTATTGTTTAATCCTTCTAAAATCCTATTCTAACATGCAGTAATTAAAATATGAACAGTGCTATATCTTATATAATTAAGTAATAAAACAAAAGAAGTACTATGTTTGTTTTTTATATGTTTCTTATGCTAATATATATATATTAGCGGCCGCCCGCGGTTTCACCCGCGTGGTTCCCGTTCCCGTGGTAATATCGGGATAAAAAGTATTCTATGTTTTAATCTAGGATATTTACTATGTGCCAAATTCCAACCAAATCCGGTCAGTAGATTTTGCGTGATTGAGGAACAAACATCTAAACATCCAAACCCACAAACTTTCACATTTATAATATTAGTAGGAAGTAGGATAAATTAATCTTAATTAACCTTGTTCTAGGGGCGTCAAGTATTACAATACTACAGACAGAGAAGCAATCGAAGACCAGACCATCCAAAGATTTCAGATGTTAAAGTTTACAATATTTTGTTACATGGATATGCTTCTATGGTAAATTATTATTGTCTAACTTACTTTTAGGCTGCAATGTGGTATATAAATTGTTTATGTATTTTTTTATATTAAACAGGGTCATTTAGAAAAATCTAAAGAATTGTTATCATTCATGGCGGAAGGTGGAGTTACAGCTGATGAACAAACTTATGCTGCCATATTTGAATGTATAGAGAGAAGTGAATTAAGTGACAAAGCTTCAATACTGAAGTTCTACCACAAACTAATGGAAGAAAAGGTGCAATTAAGTTAAATTTAACCTAAAAGCAGTTTTACATATTAGTGCAACTTTACAATTGCTATAACTCATTAAAATAAACTGTGTCACATAACATTAGATCTTTAATCTTTAATATAAAATATTGTTTGTTCAAGATATAATAAGAATTTGAAATCAATATTTTTTTGGGATTTTTCTGTATTCGATTTAAATTGTGTAAAGAATGACTATGTTGCGTTTTACTTTATGTATATTTACGTACTTTTTTTAGGGTATAACGCTAAATGACATGTTAGACAAATCAAAGTTTCTGTACGATCAACGCGAACGAGTGCTCAGCGCCGTGCGGCGAATAGAACCATATTTCGAACCACAGTACACGCCGCCTGTCTTAGATTACGACTGTCCTTTACTAGAGAAGTTAAAGCTAGACGACGTAGAAGCAAGAAAAGGACTTTACCAGTCACCGGCTGAAGGTCTGTTGTCTTTAGAAGACATGATACAGAGAGGCAAAGAACAGTTGCAAGTAGAAATCAATGGAGACATTGAAGTTCAGAATATAGATGTCAAAGAGGATATGGCATCTGAGTCTGTACTTTTTTGTGTAAGTACTCCTTAGTTAAAACAATTTACTGCTTTCTTTATTATAGAGAAGTTTTTAATATTTTTTCCGTCAACAGCGAAAGAAATTACAAGAGACTGAAAATGAGTGGCGTGACGTCATAAAAGAGGCATTTATTCGCCACCTGGGAACGCTGAAGTCGCAAAGCAACGCATCACATTCAGCCATCACACTTTATCCCTATCTCAAAGTCTTGGAGGTAACTTAAAGCTTACTTAACTTTTTGTAGAGGTAATTTGACCATGAGACAAACTAAAAGTGGGATGTTTCAGAGGTTTTTGTTAAGGCCTACGCAGACGACGTACTTTTTTGGACAGTCTGAAGCTTAAAGTTAGTTCAAGTAATTCAAATTAATATACAAATCGGGCAAAAAAAAACCTTATGGGGTATTTACACGGGCCACCTCATTGAAATTAGGTTTGCGATTCCATTTTACGAGTGATCCTTACTAATATTATAAATGCGAAAGTCCGTTTGTTTGTTTGTTTGTTACGCCTTCACGTCTTAACTACTGAACTGATTATCATGAAATTTGGCATACACGTTGTCAGGGGTACAGAGAAGGACATAGGGTACCTTTCATCCCGAAAAAAACTATTATTCCCGAAGGAGAGCAAAAAACCTTTCCACGCAGACGAAGTCGCGGGCGGCCGCTAGTTGCCGATAAAAAGCCCTTTTCGACTAAAGTCTCCTGGAAAATTGACCCATGTAAATGCCCATTATTCTGTAGGTAGGTATTCCGTAGCCTTGATTGGCCGAAAAAATTCTACTTTTTACTATATGAGAATTTATTATCTTGCAACCCTGTTGGTTTACGATAATATATTTTTTCTCAGGTCAACCAATTTGTAGATCTTATAATGGGCGAGATAAGCAAACTAGTCGACGGCAGCGAAACATACAGTCCGACGCTCAAATTACTGCAAAGGGATTTGGGGACTCTAGTCTATCACAAGTAAGCATTTTTTTTGTATTATTTACTTCCGAATCATTAACTTTTTAGTCACAAAAAATATGAAGTAAATACATCTCATTTTATCATTTGAATAGATTTGTGTTTGATCAAAAGAATATCTGCAATATTTTGTCTACACATTAATTATCTTTCCAATCAACAGTTTTGGCACAGAATAGAAATTGAAATTATCTTTATTTAAATAAGCTCACATAATAAGCATATAGATATAAGTACTACCGTACAGAAAGGACACTCTCAGTCCCGCCCCAGAATCAATTACCTCACCCCACCCCGCGAGTTCGTATGCCGAATCGTATGCTCGTTGTCGTGTTTGTCAACGTCAACTTATTTTGTTATTCAAAGCAAGGCGTCGTAACTTTTTAGTCGTGTTTGTCACTGTTAACTTATTTTGAAATTCAAAGCAATGCGTCGTAACTTTATTTACCAAAAAAAAAGTTTTAAAAAACAAAAAACCGACTTCAAAACCCCACTCTACCTCTAAAAAGCAATAAATAATATTGAAATCACTAGATACGCATTATCATTGTAATAAAACACGTCTATTGAAGTCGGGTGGGGCTGGAGGACAACTTTTTATTTATTTATTCTAACAGCCCCACCCGACTTCAATAGACGTGTTTTATTACAATGATAATGCATATCTAGTGATTTCAATATTATTTATTGCTTTTTAGAGGTAGAGTGGAGTTTTGAAGTCGGTTTTTTGTTTTTTAAAACAATTTTTTTCTTTTTAGTGTAAGTACCTTCTGTATTATATATATTATCTAGGTAGATAGAAAAATCGGTTTGGCCAAACGTGAGATAATCGCGGACAACCATGCATACGGATCAAACTGAGTAGAGAACCTCCTTTTTTGAAGTCGGTTAAAATATCAAAACCTTGTCCTAAGTGTAACAAATACTTTTCTGAAAACCGCATCAAAATTGGTTCAGCTAAACGCGAGATAATCGCGGACAAACATACATACATACGAGTCAAACTCAGAACCTTCTTTTTTTGAAGTCGGTTAAAACACCAAAACCTTTTCCTAAGTATAACAAATACTTTTTTGAAAACCGTATCAAAATCGGTTCAGTCAAACGCGAGATAATCGCGGACAAACATACCTACATAATACGAGTCAAACTCAGAACCTTCTTTTTTTTTGAAGTCGGTTAAAATACTAAAATCTGCTCCTAAGTGTAACAAATAAATTCTGAAAAGCGCATCAAAATCGGTTCAGCCAAACGCGAGATAATCGCGGACAAACATACATACATACAGGTCAAAATGAGAACCTCCTTTTTTTGTTTTTTGAAGTCGGTTAAAAAGTTCGAATTATGAATTGAACGCCGCTCATACAGTACAAACTGCACGGTAGCCCTAGACTTACACACACAGTTGCGCGTGTACAAAAACGTCATGACGTCATCTGTTTATAATGGCGCGGTTGTATGAAGTGTCCGGGGTGTGGTTTTAGCCCAAACCCAAATTTAAGTTTCAGAGGGTGCTAGCATTCGAGTATATTACTCTTCTTTTTTCATTGAATTCTTATTCCTTTTCTTCTCGCATTCATGAATACTTAATAACTTATCTGTCATCTACAATAACATGATCTTTTACATTTAATATTGTTATTAAAAATCAACATTACCAGATACCAAATAGAGCAGTACCGTCGGAATGGAGTGCTAAATAAGATCGAAGATATCTACGAAAAGTACTGCGAGTGGTACGTGCGTCGCGACGGCGGACGGCCGTACAATGCGCGCCAGGCGTGGCAGCAGTTGTTGCACGAGAACCGAACTGGTGCTAGTCTGGTGAGTACCTACCATATTAATACATGTTAGGAATGATATAAAAGGTGCTAGATATCTACGAGAAGTACTGCACGTATGTGAGTTGCGGCCGCGCGAGGCCGTACAAAGCGCGCCATGCGTGGCAGCAGTTGTTGCATGAGAACCGAACTGGTGTTAGTCTGGTGAGTACCTACCATATTATACATGTTAGAAATGATATAAAAGGTGCTAGATATCTACGAGAAGTACTGCACGTATGTGTGTCGCGGCCGCGGGAGGCCGTACAAAGCGCGACAGGCGTGGCAGCAGTTGTTGCACGAGAACCGAACTGGTGTTAGTCTGGTGAGTACCTACCATACTGATACATGTTAGGAATGATATAGAAGATGGTAGATATCTACGAGAAGTACTGCACGTACGTGTGTCGCGGCCGCGGGAGGCCGTACAATACGCGCCAGGCGTAGCAGCAGTTGTTGAACGAGAACCGAACTGGTGCTAGTCTGGTGAGTACCTACCATATTAATACATGTTAGGAATGATATAAAAGGTGCTAGATATCTACGAGAAGTACTGCACGTATGTGTGTCGCGGCCGCGGGAGGCCGTACAAAGCGCGCCAGGCGTGGCAGCAGTTGTTGCACGAGAACCGAACTGGTGCTAGTCTGGTGAGTACCTACCATATTAATACATGTTAGGAATGATATAGAAGATGGTAGATATCTACGAGAAGTACTGCACGTATGTGAGTTGCGGCCGCGCGAGGCCGTACAAAGCGCGCCAGGCGTGGCAGCAGTTGTTGCACGAGAACCGAACTGGTGCTAGTCTGGTGAGTACCTACCATATTAATACATGTTAGGAATGATATAGAAGATGGTAGATATCTACGAGAAGTACTGCACGTATGTGAGTTGCGGCCGCGCGAGGCCGTACAAAGCGCGCCATGCGTGGCAGCAGTTGTTGCACGAGAACCGAACTGGTGCTAGTCTGGTGAGTACCTACCATATTAATACATGTTAGGAATGACATAAAAGGTGGTAGATATCTACGAGAAGTACTGCACGTATGTGAGTTGCGGCCGCGCGAGGCCGTACAAAGCGCGCCATGCGTGGCAGCAGTTGTTGCACGAGAACCGAACTGGTGCTAGTCTGGTAAGTACCTACCATATTAATACATGTTAGGAATGATATAGAAGATGGTAGATATCTACGAGAAGTACTGCACGTATGTGTGTCGCGGCCGCGGGAGGCCGTACAACGCGCGCCAGGCGTGGCAGCAGTTGTTGCACGAGAACCGAACTGGTGCTAGTCTGGTGAGTACCTACCATACTGATACATGTTAGAAATTATATAGAAGATGGTAGAGATCTACACGAAGTACAGCGCATATGTGTGTCGCGGCCGCGGGAGGCCGTACAAAGCGCGCCAGGCGTGGCAGCAGTTGTTGCACGAGAACCGAACTGGCGCTAGTCTGGTGAGTACTTACCATACTAACACATGTTAGGAATGATATAAAAGATGGTAGAGATCTTGGAGAAGTACTGAGTGTTTTTATTTACAACGGGTTAGTGCTTGGCCTTCACCTCACCTGATGTTAAGTGACGATAAGGCCGAAAGTGTAAGTGCACTACACCTGGGATCCTTAACCACTGAGGAATTGCCTAACTTGCTTCCTTACCACCGGAACACAACCATTTTTAAATTGTTGTTATGGCGTTAGACTTAGGTAAGATGGTGGTAGCTAGCCAGGCGGACTTGAAATAAGCCCTACAACCAACCGAACCGAGTACAAATATACCCCCCTTATGGGAATAGAACCCGGGACCCCGGGTACACGGGTGGGCGAACCACTAGACCACAGGCGGTCAACCATATAGGCCGTATCACGTACCAAGCGTGCTAGTCTGGTAAGTTATCATCATCTTTCACATTCAAAAGTATACACATCAACTTTGTCTAGGGATATAGGTGTTATTTTCATACAAAGGAAGTAACTTTGAAGCCTTAGTTTTCTGCCAGGGATGTACCGTGCTGTGATCTGATGATGGCCATCTAGGGAGTGAATGGAGGAGATTCAGATCGTTATACACACTCAATTGATCTGATCAGCATTCTAAAAGATTAATGGGTCAGAGTTCTCAGTTTGAGTATTTCCATACATTTTCATGCTATATTCGCGGTTTTTTTAAACATGTCCTTTACGTTTTAAGAATGCTGGTCAGATCAGTTGGATGATATATAGCGATTTGAATCTCCTCCATTCACTCCCTGGATAGCCATCATCGGATCACAGTACATTATATCCCTGGCAGGAAACCAAGGCTTCAAAGTTACCTTGTTTGTATGAAAATAACACCTGTATCCCTAGACAAAGTTGATGTGTGTACTTAATAATTAAGTTTATTTGAATAAAGTTTATTTGACTTTGACTTTGACTTCATCACCATTACGTGCAGGACGTAGGCCTTTCCTGATGGGGGGATCTTTCAATAATTTCCACGCTTGCTTAGCGGGTTGGAAATCGTGTGTTGGAAAGACTTACGACCTCCTAGTTAACTGGCACACAAAAAGTCTTACCTATTGCACGCCTAAAATTACACGTTTCAAATCAAGAAATATGTTCCATCCAATTTTAAACCTTAACATGTTGGTAGTTAAGTTCAAAATCAATAACGTGTGGTCGGCGCCTCGGGTTTGTATAACCATAATTACTCTTGCAGGATACCGTAGAGACACCATGGCCCATAGAGATGCGACAGAACATCGGCAAGTTTCTGTACAACATCATCATCAATGACGTCAAGATTGACGTTAATATGTTTAAGGCTAAACCCAAACAGTGAGTTTACATTTGCTTTACTAAATTTCTTATTCGCCATTTATCTTTAATTTTGCGGTCTGACTATCCTCTTTACTCATCAAGGTTTATGTCTATCTATCTCTTTTCTAGTAACCACCTTTTACTCCTTTTTGTAACATGTCCATAGCAAGCCAGACAATTCACTTTCAACTTTCTATGAGTGGTGAATGTAGTAGACGTAGGCCTTTTAAAACTTCCTCTTACATAAGCTGCACACACAACACTTACTCCTTTGAATCAATCAGGCAGATACTCCTCGTTACCTTACGTCTTACCACAGAATAGATATAAGTACTACCGTACAGAAAGGAAACTCTCCGCCCCGCCCCGCAATCAATTACCACACCGCGCCACGCGAGTTCGTAGGCCAGTTCGTATACTCATTCGTGTGCAAAAACGTCACTGTGTAGCGTCTGTGTAATAGGTACCTAATTGAAACGCGGCGTTTGTAAGGAGTGCCCGGGGTGTAGTCTTACTTATATCGAAATATGTGAGCTTACTATAAGAACGTTCGTTACACCCAGAAAAAAGCTGCCAGCAGTGTACAAAGTGCACCGTCCTTGGGGGCGACTGGTACGGCTCGAGCTGAAGCCGCACCCGACGCTGGCTCGGCTGTGGTCGGGCGCCGCTCGGCCGCGGCTGCGCGTGCGCGCGCCGCTGCTGCCCACGCGCGCGCCGCCCGCGCCCTGGGCCTGCGCCGCGCGCCCCGCCCAAGGCGCCTACCTGCTCACGCCCACGCCGCTCATCAGGTACATCACTCATTAGGTATGCCACTCGTCAGGTACATCGCTCATTAGGCACGCCACTCGTAAGGTACATCACTCATTAACTACGCCACTCGTCAGCAGGTACGTCACTCATTAGGTACGCCACTCGTCAGGTAAATCACTCATTAGGTGCGCCAGTCCACAGGTAAATCACTCATTAGGTACGCCACTCGTCAGCTTCTCCGTTGCTTTAGGATACACACACACACACACACACACACACACACACACACACACACACACGCACACGCACACACAGTTGGCTCTAGACAATTCGAGCACCACAAGTTCTTGTTACTATTTAAAAACAACTCGAAAGAAGTGTTATAACTGTTATAAGCGACATAGTAAATAATTATCTTTACATTAACATTATTTACTATAAGTCCATTGGTTTCATCTTTCGCGACATGCTTCGGAAGTTTACTTCCTCCGTTCATTGATACAAACCTTCCTTCACCAGGATGCCATTCAACGTGTCGACCCAATGGAAGCGCCTGGAGGAAGCTCCCCCCGAGGCGCTGTACCCGGTGCTGGACAGCCTCAACCAGCTGGGGGAGGTGCCGTGGGCCATCAACCGGCCCCTGCTCGATATACAGCTCAAGGTGTTCCGGTGAGAAGTGTGCGCCTCTTATTATTGTTGTGCTATTTATCCGTGTAGATTTTCGTATTGAAAATGGTGTACACGTCTAAACCACGTGGTCAATATGATTATGTGATAAACTATATAATATATAAAATTCAAAGTCCTGACTGACTGAGTGAGATATCAACGCACAGCCCAAAAAACCGCTGAACCTAGAGACTTGAAATTTTGCACACAGATACCTTATACAGTGTATTTAGGCATCCACTAAGGAAGGATTTTTGAAAATTCCATCTCTAAGGGGATGAATTTGTATGAAAGTCCCTCAGTTTTAAAGCTAGGATCTTCAAATTTTTTGTAGGCTGATCATTAAAAATTAATAAATACCTGTTTCAGCGTTTTTCAAAATTCTACCCCTGAAGGGATGAAAAAGGGGATGAAGTTTAGAAGAAAATAATTCATTTTCGAATTTCGAAGTAAAAATCGCTAAATTTGTAATTGAGGCTGGATGGAAATCTAATGCAACGTATATTGTTATAATTTCAACCCCTATGGAGATGAAATGGGGTAAATGAACCTAAAAATAGATATGGATGTCGTTATTGGGGTTTTCTGGGATGACGATTGTGAAAATGATATTTATTTTGCAGTCCAACACGGTGGACATTATTTAATTCCTAAAGGGGTGTAAATGGGGTTAAATTTTTGTATGGAAAAAGAATATAAAATAGACATTACAATTTTAAACTTCGTAGGAGCACGTCTAAAAATAAATAGACAAACATATATTTTGTGATTTTAAAAATCTACCCCTTAGGGGGTAAATGGGGTAAGTAAACTAAAACATGAAAATCGATATGGATGGCGTTCTTGAGGTTTTATGAGATGGTGATTGCGAAAATGACATTTATTTTGAAGTCCAACACGGTGGACATGATTTAACCCCTCAAGGGGTAAAAATGGGGTTCAAATTTTGTATGGAAAAAGAAATAAAATAGACATTACAACTTTAAAATTCGTACATGCACGTCTTAAAATTAATAGGCAAATATATATTTTGTTATTTTGAAATTCATGCCTTAGGGGGTAAATGGGGTAAGTAAACATGAAAATCGATATAGATGTCGTTTTTGAGGTTTTGTGGGATGGTGATTGCGAAAATGACATTTATTTTGAAGTACTACACTGTGGACATGATTCAGCCCCAGGAGACGGGGACGGAAACGGAGACGGGACGGGAACGGGAACGGGAACGGGAAGAGATACCTACTAATATCTCTGGACCCAATTCTGATTATTGTAATAAACTAGCCTCCGCCCGCGACTTCGTCCGCGTGGATATTAGAGAAAATCCTTAGGGAACCTTCAACCAGGATCCGACCAGCCGTTTTTACGCGATTAGGCGGGTCACCACCAAGCGAGCAGCCTCGTGCGAGGCCCGCCACACGCGGCAAACGTCTTGCCTATACAGGGTGGATTTTTAAAACGGTACATTAAGGGCAGGTACCTTAACCGTTATAGTTACAGGAAAACGTTCCTAGGAGACCATCCATAACTTTTTAAGATATTCTGAACTGCATTCACAGATTTTGGAAAAAATTGACCGTTAGCAAAAAAAATGCTAAAATACCAAAAAAAATGTTTTTATGCCAATCAATCCTATTTCGTGTGAAGATCAAAAGACTCTATGTACTCAAAATTCAGTTATCCTCAAAGAGTATTTTGTTCACAGTAAGGAATAGGATCGTTTGGCAATAAAAAATATTTCGAGTTGATTTATCGTTTTTCAGTACAAAATGTATTGGAAAAGATTTGGCCATTTCTGTCGTTTCTAGTACTCATACCTTAAATGATCCCATAGAGTCTTTTGATCTTCACACGAAATAGGATTGATTGGCATAAAAACATTTTTTTTGGTATTTTAGCATTTTTTTTGCTAACGGTCAATTTTTTCCAAAATCTGTGAATGCAGTTCAGAATATCTTAAAAAGTTATGGATGGTCTCCTAGGAACGTTTTCCTGTAACTATAACGGTTAAGGTACCTGCCCTTAATGTACCGTTTTAAAAATCCACCCTGTATAGTCCCCTTAGTAAAACCCCTCTCGCGCTATTTATATTAAGAAGATTAGACAGGGTATAAAATATGAGACTAAACATCTTGTATGTCATCAGGTCTGGCGGCAACAAGAAGCTAGATATCCCTCCACCAGCATCTGCATTAGACACGTCCGCATTTGGTGCGGACACCGATGCGTCTGCAGTGTTCAAGCGACGCGTCGCTATCAGCCGAGCGCGAGCTGAGATGCACTCGCTATGGTGCGACGCGCTCTACAAGCTGTCGCTAGCCAACCACTACAGGTACTGCCACTATAAAAACCATGGATATGTCTATATTATAGCCATAGACACCGACGCGTCGGCAGTGTTCAAGCGACGCGTCGCTATCAGCCGAGCGCGAGCTGAGAAGATACAGTTATCTTTATCTTAGAACTGTGACCAACAAAAAAAACAAACCATGTGTGAGTTTTATTTAGGCCAGTTTTGCCACCTTAAGCTGAGCTGTGTAATGAAAAATTTTTCCCCCGGGGTATTGATGGTATTTACCCCACTGAAAATTTTAGTCGGTAGAGCAAAGGGGTCATGTGGATTCGCGTGGCTCAGTCATCTATGGACGCACTATAATTTTGGGCGCCGATAATATCAATGAAAGTAAAAGATTAAAAAGATAAAGTGTCCACAGATCGAAACAAAGTGAGTTTAATAAATCAAACCAAGATTTATGTTGAAACAAACATTTATTTAACGTATCACATAACTAACACAAAGTTAACAACTGTTTGTTAAGAAACGTGTCATAAAAATATTTAAAACCACATGGGTTATACGGGGTTTAACGAGAAATCCGAAGGGTTAAAGTGAGGTCACACATTATATTTCAATACATATTACCTTGGGAACCCATCCTAATGTTAAAACCGCACGAAGGCAAAATGGCATAACAGGGACCCTTAACTGGTTAAAGTAAGACCTTACATTGATCACAATAATAATGCCCTTGGGACTCACTATAAAATTACAACCACTAAAGAATGAGGGATTTATAATTAGAAACCCTTAAAAGTTAAGGTGAGGACATACTCGCTCGCTTCCAGCCAGTCGGACGGAATGAGTTGCCGTCTGTCTAGAAACGAACCTACCTACTGACAGGACTTATGCTAAAATACAAATCACTTATTATCTTAACACAAGACATTCATAGTAAAATAGAATTATTTATACATTCTGGCTCATGACCAGAGATTACGCTGAACCTAAATTAATTTAAAATATGTCTAAGACATTTATTGGCTGTAGAATTGCACGGGACTAAATTGAACATGACCTCGAGTAACCTTTGCAAGTTTATAGGTACTTAGGGTGAAAAAGGTTCATCCAAACGTGGATTGATTCCCGAGATACATGTTACGGAACACTGCAGCTACGGTAATAATGAAAGGAATCTTCAGAATACCTCGATTATCGTCGAAATACTCATTGCAGACGCAATGTATACCACGTGCTGCGACATCGGCGGGCTTTATAGCGAAGCTAAGCCTTAGTCCTGACGCAAATTTTGAGGTAAACTATGGAACGCTAAGCCATCGTCTTGACGTAACTTTTGAGGTAAACTATGGGACTGGAATTATTCACGGCGCATACTTATAACGACGCTAAGCCATAGCCTTGACGTAAATTTTGAGGTAAACTATGGGACTGGAATCATGCACGACGCATACTTATAGCGACGCTAAGCCATAGCCTTGACGTAAATTTTGAGGTAAACTATGGGGGCCCAAATTGGGCTTGAATTATTACAGGTTTTTATCTCATAAGAGACATGATGAAAGACGAATTAAGAGCTCCGAGCCCACTTAAAAGGATGCTCAACGCATCATGAAATTAATGACAAAAACCCACAAGGAGTTACAAAAACCTGGGGTTTCACATTACTACAATACTGCAACTATTCGATAAAGGTGCAGATAAGAGAATCAAAGTCCAAAAACTTCCGGCGAGTCATGACATTGTTGGAAAATGTCTAGAAATCTCTCGAATACCATCGACAAAAAGATTGCACCATAGACAAACTACCTCCTATGAAAATACTTAACTTTTACATGAAAATAATTATTAAAATCTTTAACCAGCATGCCAGACATTAACATCTACTTTAATTATTTAAAGTAACAAATAAGACATATTTATTTATTTTATTTTATCGACAAGGTATAAGTTTATTGGTCTGTGGGACTGGCATAGCGAATGAAGCGCCAAACGTCACATCTGACAGTTGTCACTTGTCAAAGTGGCTGTCAGCTGTGTGAAAAAACGTAAACACGATATTTTATTTGATTTAATTATTGAAAAGTATTAAAATTCTTAGTGAATGAAGTCTTAAAATGAATCTAAGTGAATGCCCTGTTGCCGGAATGTGTGGTACAATCGCCGACACTCGCCAAGCTATTGGAAATTAACGCAAACAAAGGTAGTAATCTGCATGCAATAAACTAACACTAAACACATCAAAACACTACATGAAAAGGGTCACTATCAGAATACCCACGTTGTAAAATGACAATATCGCCCAAACGTCTTGATATTAAAACGCAATAGTTACTAAATAGACATGAACGCAAAACGCCTTAGTAGCAAAACGTCTGGATCGTAAAATGTCGTAATTCAAAATACGCTAGTAGCAAATAGCCTTTATATTAAAACGCCATAGTTACTCAATAGACATGAGCGTTGAATGATATAGTAGCAAAACGTCTTGATATTTAAATGTCATAGTTACTAAATGACCTCTTTGAAAAACAAAAAATGAAAAAAAAAAGATATTGTTTTTCACAGAAAATATAGGTGGAAAATCAAAAACGAACAATTATGAATATTTTTGGCTATCCCATTCTGTGTTTTTGTCATTCAACTAATTTGACTTCCGGCTAATAAGGTATTTTAAACATAGGGACTTTTGCAATTCCAGACGTTTTGCTACTAGGTTATTCTGCTTTTATGTCGTCCGGCTGAGTTGACTCTCTGCTAACTGGGTATTTTGCTTTTATGTCGTGTAGCTGAATTGTCTTTTGGCTATGTAGGTATCTTGCTTTCATGTCATCCAACGTAAATGGTCTTTCAGCGAAAAGGTTATTCTGATAGAGAGGGCATGAAAACACTGGATGTGTTTTGTAATACCTATCTAAACCTAATACCTAATATTGCGGTCCAACCCACATGACTATAGCGAGAATCCCGCTATAAAAAGTAGCTGAAAGATCAAGTGTTCGCTACCCCATAGGGAGGTGAAAAAAAGGTGTTACAGCTGGACGTGGACATTCTTGGGCCAATAAAAATATTGTACTAAATGAACAAGTACAAGAACTAACTTGGCATACTCGCGGCTCGATATACCTATTTTCATTAAAAAAACTTGTGTTTATTATGCCAATGTCTATCCACTCTCATTTTAATGAAAGCTAAATAAAACGTTTTGTTAGAAAAGACGAGGCCGCTGCCGGCCACAGCTCATCTTTTATTTATCAAGGACAGGATTCCCTTTCTCTCTCTATACAACATGTTACAAAATAATGTATGGTAATGTATGGATGATAGGAACCATCAAACTGAACAACTTTTACTATGGGATCAACTCTGAAATCATGAAAAAAGAATCTGCTGTTTCATACATTTTAATATTCTCCTTATTATTTTTTGTATGAAACAGATGATTTTTTTTCGCAATTTCAGAGTTGGTCCCATAATAAAAGTTGTTCAGTTTTATGGTCCCTATCTACGATATTCAGAATTGGGGTATTTTAGTAACAAGTTGTATAGAAAGGGCACTGATCGCAACATAATAAGTTTCAAAATTCCAATATGTAAACAGGGACACAATATTTTGGCTACCCCACAACATGGACTTCCGCGGGCGAGTGTACGCGTGCCCCCCGCACGTGTCTGCGCTAGGGGCCGACAGCGCTAGGGCTCTGCTGAAGTTTGCGAAACCACAGCCCTTGGGACCACGCGGACTACGCTGGCTGAAACTACACGCTATTAATCTGACTGGGGAATTTAAACGACGTACAGTAGAAGAAAGGTAAGTTGAAACAACTGCGCTAGGGGCTGATAACGCTAGGGTTTTGCTAAGTTTGCGAAACAGCAGCCCTTGAAACCACGAGGAGGGACTACGCTGGTTAAAACTACACGCTATTAATTTGACTGGGGAAACTACGCTGGTTGAAACTACACGCTTTTAATTTAACTGGGAATTTAAACGACACACTGTAGAGGAGAGGTAAGTTGAAACAACTGCGCTAGAGGCTGACAGCGCTAGGGCTCTGCTAAAGTTCGCGAAACCACAGACCTGGGGTCATGTGGACAACGGTGGCTGAAACTACATGCTATTAATCTGACTGGGGAATTTAAACGACACACTGTAGAGGAGAGGTAAGTTGAAATAACTGCGATAGGGGCTGATAGCACTAGGGGCTCTGCTAAAGTTCGCGAAACCACAACCCTTGGGGCCACGGGGACTACAGTGGCTGAAACTACACGCTATTAATTTGACGGGGGAATTTAAACAACACACAGTAGAGGAGAGGTAAGTTGAAACGACTGCGCTAGGGGCTGACAGCGCTAGGACTCTGATAAAGTTCGCAAAACCGCAGCCTTTGGGACCACGGGGTATACGCTGGGCTGAAACTACATGCTATTAATCTGACTAGGGAATTTAAACGACATAAAGTAGAGAAAGGTAAGTTAAAACAACTTCGTTATAGGCTGACAGCGCTAGGGTTCTGCTAAGTTCGCGAAACAGCAACCCTTGGAACCACGGGGAGGGACTACGCTGGTTGAAACTACACGCTATTAATTTAAATGACACACAGTAGAGGAGAGGTAAGTTGAAACAACTGCGTTAAAGGCTGACAGCGCTAGGGCTCACACCAGAACAGTCTGGTGCACACCCCAGAAAAAGAAAACCTGATATATATTTCAGTTGTCATACATACGCCCATAATTATGACTCGAAAATACCAGACATTAATGTTAGATATTTGTAGTCTATTTGGGCCATTACTCTGCCAACCCGCCTTTCTATTGTCTAACTTCAAAATCCATCGCAATCGCTTTCAGGATGTAATCCATTAAAGCTTCTTTTTGGCACAAATAAAAACTTACAAAAGAAATGGAGCAATGTGTCACATTCATCTGTCAAACGAAAGCGATTGCGATAGATTTTTTAAATTATACAATTAGCCCCCGGTTGATCGCAAAATATAACGATTCTGTAAAATCTCCAATGTAGTTTGTTATCAATTTCAAATGTAAGTTGCAATTGTCAATTAAAAATCAATTTTCGTTTCGACAGAACTTATATTTACGTACTTGTTTTAGACTACAACACGCTGAAAAAATCGTAGACAAGATCCTGGATTCTGCCGACCGTCCCCTGAACGGCCAGGGCTGGTGGATGAAGTCTGAAGAGCCGTGGCAGACGCTCGCCTGCTGCATGGAGATAGCCAACGCGGTGCGATCGCACAACCCTGAGGGTATGTCAATTAAAGAAATAGTAAATTAATGCTGTAGTTGGCTGCGACATAAGCATGAATGCGATTAATTTAACAATGTAAAACTGAAGTTACTAACTTCAGTAGTGTAGTAAGTATTTTAATTTGTAAAATGTTTTCTTTGACATACATTCTTGAGTGAAGTTGCAGGGAATCACTGTCTATTGTCAATTTAAGGGCATTGTATGTGATTATAAGCTTAGAATTTATAACACCTAGAAGTCGAGTTCTCGTATATAAAGTGAGGCAACTAAAACTTACCCATAATGGCTCAATTTACAGACTTATATCTTTCATACGTTATCTATTCGTAACTGAAATCCAATAAAATAGTAACTAATCCCCTAAATGTAAGAAAACTGAAATTGTTTCGTACTTATACCGGGTGTAACAAGACACTCAACGAAGCCGAGGTCTACGTATTCTGCCCATCGTCAGGACCATTTCTGATCAAAATTATTGCTGGGAAACGATTTTAATTTTTGGTGTTAAAAAAGTATTGCATACGCCCACGTAATGTAACGCGTACAAAAGACCCGCGCTTGCGAGTGAATGCTACACAGCTGCGTGCGGCCGAGTTGAAAGGCACCGTTTATGTGACTGCTCATGAAATACATTGAGTGATGACGTTTTGAAGCCATTGTTTGTTACGAAATACATAAAATTTTGATAATGTTTCTGTACACAAAAATTTGAAAATAACGAATAAAATAAGATTTCATAAAAATATTGATTATTTTTTTACTTTGACCTTCAATAACTTCGTAGCTATTGGTTTCCCAGGTATAGTCCAAAAGACAAAAATGATCCTGATGATGGGCGGAATGCGTGGACTTCGGCTTCGTTGAAGGTCTTGTTACACCCGTTATAGGTATGATTAGGTAACGTACTGCCTCACTTTCGCCAGTGCACTTTGTAGGGAACTATCGTTGTATGATAAGTTTGTGTTGTGCAGAGTACATGTGCGCGTTCCCGGTGCACCAGGACGGCTCGTGCAACGGGCTGCAGCACTACGCGGCGTTGGGGGGCGACGCGGCGGGCGCGGCCGCCGTCAACCTCGCGCCCGCGCCGCGCCCTTCCGACGTCTACAGCGCAGTCGCAGCGCTCGTGAGTGATCACTACATAGCTTTGTCCAGACACGTCCATTTTGGCGTATCAGATCACCGTATCTTTACCATACATCGCTAGTTTGGTTGGGCGTTGAAGTAATATCAACGCACGCCCGACCAAACTAGCGATGTATGGTAAAGATACGGTGATCTGATACGCCAAAATGATACAAGTCTGGACGAAGCTTTACTATTCTGTTCATGCAGTCCGTCTTTGGAACTCTCTACCAGAAGGTATCAGAAAGGCTCAAACTCTTAGATAATTTCGTAATCAAGTCAGGAGTTATTTCCTTTCTTCTATTCCACACTAATTATATTTATTATTATTTTTTCCATTTTCCTGAAATTTTATTTTATGTATGTACTTAGACTTTCCTCTAAATAGTTGCACCCACTCCCTTATTGTCCTGTATCTTATTATCTCTCTCTCCCAAGGTTTCCTGGAAGAGATTGCTGTTTTGCAATAAGGCCGCTTATTGTGTACTTTCTTCTTTGTTCTGTTTCTTTGATTATTGTAATGTGTTTACGTGTGCAATAAAAAATATTATTATTAATAAAACAAAGTCCCTCACCGCGTCTGTCTGTCTGTTCGCGATAAACTAAAAAACCGCTGAACGGATTTTCATGCGGTTTTCACCAAATGATAGAGTGATTACTGAAGGTTTAGGTGTATAATAAGTTGAGGTTTTATTAGTAGAAATATAACGATAATTTATTGTTTTAAATTTCCATGGTTATTAACATTATTTAAATATACTGTATCGGGATTTTCACCATGTACCTTTTTATTTTTGAGACTCCGATATTTCGGCGCAGTTGCATGCGCCATGATCACGGAAGAACTGTCGGTTGTCACGTGCGGGTAGATGTTATTGGCAGACGAATCGGTCTACCCTCCGTCTAGTTCTTTTATTACGGTCGGTACCGGTACCATTGTCTGCAAACTCACTATTCACTCGAATCTGTTCTCGACACACGACACTCACTGTATCTTTACGCGGAACGGCACTTTTTTTATTTTTGTTGTTTTGACACAGCCGGACTACTGGATTCCAGACACTCGACAATTTAAACCCATCATCACGATTGAAATTTTTGTATTTGGTAATTTCAATCGCTTCCCTGACCATTCTTGGTATGTAGTGGCGTTCTGTGGAGATGATCTGAGGGTTATGTAACTCGATCCAGTGATTTGTGTCCGAATGAATTAAATGTTCAGCGATGGCCGATTTTTGCGTATCGTTGTTTTTGACCGCTTTTATGTGTTCCTTTATACGACATGCTATTGTGCGTTTAGTTTGGCCGATATATGAACTACCACAACTGCAGTCGATCTTATAAACACCAGGTTTCTCCAGAGGAAAACTGTCTTTCGGGGACCGTAGACATTGCGATACCTTTTTTAAAGGAGTGAAGATAGTTTTTATGGCGTACTTTTGTAATATATTTGAGACCTTATCCGTCACTCCTTTTACATATGGCAAAAATACTGGCTGTCTATCTACTTCCTGCCTCTGTAACTGGTGCTTTTTCATGTGTCTAGGTGGAAGCTTTCCTGAATATCCATTGCTCTGTAGGACATGCCGCACGTGTTGTAACTCTTTGTCTAGGTGTTCATCATCACAAAGATCATATGCACGGTTTGTTAGTGATGCCACTACAGAGTTTAGATGCCTAGGATGATGATGCGAAGTAGCTTTGAGGTAACGATCTGTGTGTGTGGGTTTTCTGTATACAAACAGATTCGAGTGAATAGTGAGTTTGCAGACAATGGTACCGGTACCGACCGTAATAAAAGAACTAGACGGAGGGTAGACCGATTCGTCTGCCAATAACATCTACCCGCACGTGACAACCGACAGTTCTTCCGTGATCATGGCGCATGCAACTGCGCCGAAATATCGGAGTCTCAAAAATAAAAAGGTACATGGTGAAAATCCCGATACAGTATATTTAAATAATGTTAATAACCATGGAAATTTAAAACAATATATTGTTAGCCGGTACGGGCCGGATATAGCAAAATTAATAAAAGACCTTGAACGTGTGCGGAAAAAGTGTGAATGTTTAAAAGAATCACTAATCTTTCTAGTGAAGTGCCGTGACGCGGACGTTATTCCAGTGTGTGTAAGAATAAAGCCCCGCAGTGACATTTACGGTTCCGCGAACGTTTTACGAAGTGCGAGTGTAAAACTATTACGGAAAGTGATACGTAATTGCAGGTACCAACTGGATCAAGTTCAGAGTGAGTTGTATCGGATACATCTCGAGTGCAGTGAGTCTCTTTCGGCAGGTGACTTTGACATTTGCGATCGTGTTACCTATTTACAAGCCCAGCGGATAAGAGAACTACGTGCTGTGAAACAACATCGTAAATTCGAGTTACTTGAGCAAAAACAGAAGTTGGTTACCCCCTACCATGAGAACTCACCCCAAACTCGAACGGTGGTAAACATGTCAAATGTAGACTTGTCTGACGCTGCACTGTCCGTTCTCGAAAGAGGGATGAACTTTGCCATCACACCTAGGCACATTCCCTACGAGGATGTAATTGGATCGGTCGAGGAAGGTATCAGACGTAACAAAATACCATCAATTGATGCCGACACCCTGAGACAAGACATTGCCGTGACATTACGTCATGCAAAACCACCACAGGCGAACGTTGCAGCTTCGGAGTTGTCTGCACTTAACGAACTACGGAGAGATCAAACCATAATAGTGTTAAAAGCAGACAAAGGGAATGCAACCGTAGTACTGAACGCATCCGAATATGACAATAAGATCCTAGAGCTACTCAGTGATGACAAAACATACAAAAAGGTAAATTACAACCCAACAGCGAGAACGGATCGAAGCACACGCACGCTGATTATGGAATGCTCTCACGCAATAGACGATGATATTGTCAAACATCTGTTATGCCCCAGGAACGTCCAGCCTCCTAAATTATACGGTTTGCCTAAAGTACATAAGCAAAACGTGCCATTACGGCCTATTGTGAGTCAAATAGGTTCACCTACGTATGAATTGGCGAAGCATGTCTCGAATGTACTACAGCCGTTAGCAGGACAAACGTCGTCATACGTTAAGGACTCCCGTCATCTCGTTGACATTCTGTCGCATAACAAGGTCGAGGAGAATGAGTTGATGGTCAGTTTTGACGTAGAATCGCTCTTCACCAATGTGCCAGTGGCGGAGTGTCTCGAAATTATAAAGGTCAAGTTACATAACAACGATATCCCGATGGAATACGCCAGATTGTTGGATCACTGCTTGTCGAAGAATTACTTCATTTATAATGGTCAGTACTACCTTTGTAACGTTATGGGTTATTTTTTAAATAAAATCTACATTTTTACTAAATTAAAATAAATGAAAACAAATAGTTTTTTTTAATACCTTAATTAATCTAATCTTATTTCTATCTTAAACTAATAACTACAATCAAAATAATAATGCACATTAAACTGCAGATCATACGTATTGTTTATTAAAAACGTTTTACCACTGCGCGAACGGTACCCTAACCTACCTTTGTTTCGCGTATCGACCTGAAGGTAGCGGTTGCGAATCACACAATGCGTGAGCGCAACTAACATCGCGATGCAGTGGTTTGCTGCGTCATTGACACACCGCTTTCTGAGCTCCCGCGTACGACACGAACCTATTTCGTCTTAAAGTCGCCGCGCCCCTTGGAAATCATTTTTTCATAATACTTAGAAAAGAAAGATCACATATTGATCAGAGTGTCGTCACTTTATTTAAAAATAAATTCAGTGCAATCCCCGAAAGGGCACCCAGGTTCACCCAGGTTCACCCAGGTTAACCCCTGCAACTTTGGCCCAACCAACTTTGGCCGACCTACTTTGGCCGCTCGGCGGTTTCTTCGGTCGCCATTTGCGACGCGCCTCACACCCTCCGCTGCATCCTTCCACGCCACGTCGGGCCATCTACCACCTCAAGGCCCCCTTAAGATAAGTTGGGACACGCAGAGTAAATACCAGTCGGGCCCTTACACTTACGACCCTATGCTCAAGCCATAAATAAATATTGTGAACGTAAGTTGTGGTTTTGCTCCTTAAGTAACCCGCTACGCGACACTGGCGCCTCAACTTGGTTTTGGTATGGGCTGGTATTTGCTTTCGCAGTGAGTTGTAGTTAGTGTGTTGTGTGCCTTTTTGTGTTATTTTTTCTTTTTAGTTCTGTGTTTGTCTTTTTTTATTTTGCAAACCTGTGTATTTTGTTTTTTTTATTTTGCAAATCTGTGTTGGCTTATTTGTGTAACTTTTTTTCTTTTATTTCTGTTGCCGTAGTTTTTTTGTAACAGACGGAGTTAGGTGGTTATTTTTTTTAGTTTTAAGTAGTTGTAAGTAGATAGTAAACGTTCAACATTTACCCTACCTTACGGATATTTTTTTGTTTTTTTTTCTTTCGCGTCGTTTACCGAAGTTCCGTTTACTTGTTCTTCTTTTTCTTTTTTCATTATGGCTTTTTCAATAAAATTTCTATCTCTGCAAAAGTCGGAGCTAGAATACGAGGTGACCATTAGAGGTTCCACACCTTGTGCTACTGTGCAAGACCTACGCAAACAGATCGCGAAGTTAGCACCCTTATTTCCTTCTGAGGACATTTTGGACAGTCCATTGGAGGCTGCAGTAGATTTAGTTGGGGTTAGTGATACCCTCACTAAAATAAAAACAAATTTAGATTCGGGTACCGACAAAAACACCTTGTTACGTACGCAAAACCTGTTGCATCATCTATATCATCGGATTAACCGAATAATTGCCGACGAGTCTGTCAAGCCTCAATACGATACGTGCGTTTTGCAGTTTAAAAATTATTTTGAAACTTACAATTCCATTAAGGATAAAGGAGTTGATCCTTTAATTTCTGCCAGCAATAGCGAGTCATCTACTCCTGCATTGCCTATGAACATCTCAGTCACTTGCGATCGTGGTGGTTCTAGTGATTTGGGTAAACTAAAGTACGATGGAAAGACCTGCGTCAGGGCGTTCATTCAACGCGTAACGGAATTTTGTGACGCAAGGAACATTTCGGGACCTAAAGCGCTTTCATTCGCAACTGAGATTTTCACAGGTGATGCTTTGCATTGGTATAGGAGTGTAAAGAGTCGAGTTTCCTCTTGGAGTGAACTCATTATTCTGCTGAGGCAAGATTTTGATCAGTCTGACTTTGATTACAGACTGCTTTCAGAAATCCGTGCAAGAACACAAGGTGAAACAGAGAACATAACAATTTATTTATCAATTATGTCTGGTTTGTTTTCACGCTTAGCGAAAACATTGTCCGATGACGAAAAATTGGAAATAATTCTCCATAACATTAGGCCTTGTTATGCTAGTACATTAGCCTCAGTTAGTGAAGTTAAAACGATCGAATCTTTACAAGCCTTATGTCGAAATTATGAAAGCGTGCAATCACGTCTTGCAAACTTTCATGAGCCTAGTACAGCGACTTCTAATACTCTGGCTCCAGAATTTGCGTACAATGGTAATCGTAATAAAACCAGTAGTAATTCATCGAATACATATAAGCAAAATTTTAATACACCTTTTAATAAAAATCAATCAATTGCAAAATATAAAAATAATTCGAACTATAACTACACATATAATAATAGTAAAACAAATTATCCTAATAACAATAATAATAAAACAAATAATGAAAAGTATTTACATGCTATCGAAGCTCCTAAAGCTCGTTATTGTCCTAGATGTCGTGTAGATACTCATAATTTGAGACAGTGTACAGAAAATAAAGACAACATTTACTGTTTTAAATGTGGTCGAAAGGATGTTAAGACTCCTCAATGTCCTGACTGTAATCTAGGTAAACCATCCAGTTCAAAAAAACTAGTAGAATTGAATTGTGGTAGTTCAAATCACAATTACTTTGATAAAGATGATTGGCAGAAGTGGCTTAAAACTTTAAGTGTTTTCTTTCAAGCATATCGAACTGCCACAATTCATAATAAACCCAATAATGATATTAGACCTTATGTCACTATTAATATTAACAGTCTCTCTTTTACTGGCTTACTCGATTCAGGTTCCGCAGTCACCATTTTAGGCAACAATTCACATTTAGTTTTAGAGTCACAGGGATTTAAATTAATTAAGGACCGCTGTGTTTCAGTTACTGCTGCAGGTGGTCAGTCTTTAAGTAGTATTGGCTATATTAATATACCTGTGCACTTTGAAAACCAGTTTCACATTATTGAAGCTGTTGTTGTACCTGGTATTGATACGTCTCTTATACTAGGCGTTGATTTTTGGCGTAAATTTAATATATGCCCTAAATATTTAGGAAGCATTTCAATTGATTCTATTAATACACCCGTAGACGTCTCATCCGAAATCCTATTACATAGTTATGACAATTTAAGCGAATCAGAAAAAATGATTGCGGACAATATTACTGATCAATTTAAAGAAATTTCTTTCGAACAAAAGGGTCTAGGTAAAACTAGCTTAATAACGCACAGAATTGATACCGGTGATGCTCAACCAATCCGGCAACGATACTATCGCATGTCACCGGAAAAACAGCGTACTCTGATTGAGCAGGTCGATGAAATGCTAGCATTAGATGTAGTCGAACCTTGCGAAAGCGCTTGGTCTTCCCCAGTTTTGCTGGTGAATAAGAAAAACGGACAGCCTAGGTTCTGTCTAGATAGCCGTAAGTTAAACTCAGTCACCAAACGCGATGCCTATAACTTACCGTACATATCTGAGATTTTGGATAACCTTCGTGATGCGCGCTATCTTAGCAGCATCGATTTATCCAAATCTTTCTGGCAGATAGAGATTGCGCCCGAAGACCGAGATAAGACAGCTTTTTACGTCCCAGGCAGAGGTACACTTCGTTTTAAAAGAACCGCCTTTGGTTTGACCAATGCTCCGGCAACCCAACAACGGTTAGTTGACCTTCTGTTTGGCGAGTTTGGCGCAAATGTTTTCGCGTATATCGATGACGTCATCATCATCAGTAATGACTACCAAACTCATGTCACGCTCTTGTTAAAGGTTTTAGAAAAACTTAGAAATGCTAACCTCACCGTAAATTTAGAAAAATGTAACTTCTTTCGTAGTGAGCTGAAATATTTAGGATATGTCGTCGATAGTCGTGGACTACGGACCGATCCCGAGAAGGTGGAGGCCATATTAAACTATCCGACACCTACTTGTCGGAAGGACGTCAAACGGTTTCTCGGGACAGCTACATGGTACCGTCGTTTTGTCCCCAATTTCAGCACTATTGCCGGTCCCTTAAATAGACTCACTTCCAACAAAAAGGGCGCACCCCCCTTCAAGTGGTCTGCTGAAGCTGATGCTTCCTTTCAGAAGCTGAAAGAATGTTTGGTTTCCGCGCCGGTTCTGACTTGCCCCGACTACAACCAACCATTCGAGGTACACACAGACGCGAGCAGTTATGGCGTCGGCGCTATGCTCACGCAGACCAGGGACGGAAAAGAGCACCCTATTGCTTATATGAGCCGTTCGTTAGCTCCTTCAGAGCGTAATTACGGCATTACAGAGCGTGAAACTCTGGCTGTGATTACTGCCTTAGAGCATTGGCGATGTTATTTAGAGAACGGAAAAACCTTCACCGTATATACTGATCATAGTGCTTTAAAATGGTTCCTTACTCTAAATAACCCTACAGGCCGGTTAGCTCGATGGGGAGTACGGTTATCATCGTTTAATTTCGAAATCAAACATCGTCGCGGGGTTGATAATGTTATTCCCGACGCTCTTTCGCGTGCATTTCCAGTTAGTGCCATTAGTTCTTCCGACATATTGGACTCTAAAGACCAGTGGTACAAGACACTTCGCAACGGTTGTTTGAATAGTCCTCAACAGTATCCAAACTATTTAATTAAAGATGATATTTTATATAGATTGACTAAAAGTAAATGTAGCCTTAATGACGAATATTCATGGAAAATTGTTGTTCCTTCCGAGTTGCGGGAGAAAGTAATTTCGGAAAATCATTCTCAGCCTTCTGCTGGACATTTAGGTATATTTAAAACATATCATCGCCTTATGCTTCGTTATTTTTGGCCGGGCATGCATAAAGACGTCGTAAAATTTGTTAGCTCTTGTGATAAGTGTCTTGAGTACAAGTCACATAACCATCAAACGTTAGGTGAAATGGGTCGTCCTAAACAGTGTTCACGCCCTTGGCAAATAATTTCAATTGACCTTATGGGACCGTTGCCTACAACTCGTAAACAGAACAGCTACATTTTAGTTGTGACGTGTGTTTTTTCAAAATTTTGTTTAATTTACGCTATCAAAAAAGCTACTTCGGACGTAATTATTAAAATCTTAGAGGACAACGTTTTTCTTGTTCATGGAGTTCCACAGACAATTTTTCTAGATAATGGTACTCAGTTTATTAGCCGTGACAAAACTGCTTTTTTCCAAAAATATAACGTACCTAATGTTTATTTCTCTCCAAAGTATACACCGCAAGTAAACACTGTAGAGCGCTACAATAGAACGATCATTACCTGCATATCAACTTTTGTCGAGAATGACCACAGAACCTGGGATATTTTTATACCCAAGGTGCAGTTTGCCATTAATAACGCTGTGAATGAAGCAACTGGTTTCACGCCATCATTTTTAGTTTTCGGCAGAGAGCTCGTTACCTGTGGTACTCATTACACAGACACAGATTTAGGCGATGAGGTCTTATTCCTACCGCGCGATATTTATGCGGATAACTTAGGTTGCTTGTCAAGTATCTTTGACGACGTACAAGCAAAACTTTGGCATGCTCATGAAAAGAATACCGCACATTACAATTTGCGTCGTAAAGCAGCCGAATTTCAGGTGGGCGATATCGTCATGAAACGAGCCTATGTACTAAGTGACAAAGATAAATATTTTAGCAAGAAGTTGGCACCGAAATTCATAAAATGTCGTGTCACTGCTAAAAAATCACCTTTAGTTTACGTTTTAGAGGATATGAATGGTAAGGATTTGGGAACATGGCATATAAAAGATTTAAAACTAGCTGGTCTTAATAAGTAAATATTTTTTAAATAAATTAGTTTTTTTAACTGTAACATGAACATTACATTTTTATAACATGAACATTTTAAATATTTTTGAATATATCGTTACAAAGCTAAAAACTTCGCACGTTTACCATCTATGTAAAGTAATCACGTTTGTATGGGTTTACCAGTTCATATGTAACAGGAACCTACCATATTGTCAGGATGCGTCAATATTCGATAATATTGTTTATTGTTGCCTTTTGAAAGCGTGAAGTATGAAATGCATGAATGATGAAGAATGAAAGTGTTAATACGAACCATTAACTTAGTTACTAAGTGCGGATTTTATTAAGAGGAATAAAATCCTTGATCGCGCGAGGGGGTATTGTAACGTTATGGGTTATTTTTTAAATAAAATCTACATTTTTACTAAATTAAAATAAATGAAAACAAATAGTTTTTTTTAATACCTTAATTAATCTAATCTTATTTCTATCTTAAACTAATAACTACAATCAAAATAATAATGCACATTAAACTGCAGATCATACGTATTGTTTATTAAAAACGTTTTACCACTGCGCGAACGGTACCCTAACCTACCTTTGTTTCGCGTATCGACCTGAAGGTAGCGGTTGCGAATCACACAATGCGTGAGCGCAACTAACATCGCGATGCAGTGGTTTGCTGCGTCATTGACACACCGCTTTCTGAGCTCCCGCGTACGACACGAACCTATTTCGTCTTAAAGTCGCCGCGCCCCTTGGAAATCATTTTTTCATAATACTTAGAAAAGAAAGATCACATATTGATCAGAGTGTCGTCACTTTATTTAAAAATAAATTCAGTGCAATCCCCGAAAGGGCACCCAGGTTCACCCAGGTTCACCCAGGTTAACCCCTGCAACTTTGGCCCAACCAACTTTGGCCGACCTACTTTGGCCGCTCGGCGGTTTCTTCGGTCGCCATTTGCGACGCGCCTCACACCCTCCGCTGCATCCTTCCACGCCACGTCGGGCCATCTACCACCTCAAGGCCCCCTTAAGATAAGTTGGGACACGCAGAGTAAATACCAGTCGGGCCCTTACACTTACGACCCTATGCTCAAGCCATAAATAAATATTGTGAACGTAAGTTGTGGTTTTGCTCCTTAAGTAACCCGCTACGCGACACCTTCAAGTAGATGGAGTGGCTATGGGCAGTCCAGTAGCTCCAGTGGTAGCCAACCTCTGGATGGAACATTTTGAAGAACAAGCCCTCGCGACTGCGCCCCTGCCGAGATCAAACTATGGAAAAGGTACGTTGATGATGTTCTTTGCATAATGAAGGAAAACAAACAGGATGTTGAAGGTTATCTGGCATATTTAAACAACATTCATCCAAAAATTAAACTAACCTGTGAGATAGAGGCAGAGAGAAGCTTAGCATTCCTAGATGTCAAGATTAAGGTGCGCGCTGACGGTACACTCAGCCACTCTGTATACAGAAAACCCACACACACAGATCGTTACCTCAAAGCTACTTCGCATCATCATCCTAGGCATCTAAACTCTGTAGTGGCATCACTAACAAACCGTGCATATGATCTTTGTGATGATGAACACCTAGACAAAGAGTTACAACACGTGCGGCATGTCCTACAGAGCAATGGATATTCAGGAAAGCTTCCACCTAGACACATGAAAAAGCACCAGTTACAGAGGCAGGAAGTAGATAGACAGCCAGTATTTTTGCCATATGTAAAAGGAGTGACGGATAAGGTCTCAAATATATTACAAAAGTACGCCATAAAAACTATCTTCACTCCTTTAAAAAAGGTATCGCAATGTCTACGGTCCCCGAAAGACAGTTTTCCTCTGGAGAAACCTGGTGTTTATAAGATCGACTGCAGTTGTGGTAGTTCATATATCGGCCAAACTAAACGCACAATAGCATGTCGTATAAAGGAACACATAAAAGCGGTCAAAAACAACGATACGCAAAAATCGGCCATCGCTGAACATTTAATTCATTCGGACACAAATCACTGGATCGAGTTACATAACCCTCAGATCATCTCCACAGAACGCCACTACATACCAAGAATGGTCAGGGAAGCGATTGAAATTACCAAATACAAAAATTTCAATCGTGATGATGGGTTTAAATTGTCGAGTGTCTGGAATCCAGTAGTCCGGCTGTGTCAAAACAACAAAAATAAAAAAAGTGCCGTTCCGCGTAAAGATACAGTGAGTGTCGTGTGTCGAGAACAGATTCGAGTGAATAGTGAGTTTGCAGACAATGGTACCGGTACCGACCGTAATAAAAGAACTAGACGGAGGGTAGACCGATTCGTCTGCCAATAACATCTACCCGCACGTGACAACCGACAGTTCTTCCGTGATCATGGCGCATGCAACTGCGCCGAAATATCGGAGTCTCAAAAATAAAAAGGTACATGGTGAAAATCCCGATACAGTATATTTAAATAATATAACGATAATTATTGAATGTGTCGGCAAAAATTAAACTTGATTCGAAAACGCCTTTTGAGCTATAATAAAATAATGTATGATGGAATTGTTTCTCTTTTATAGATCTACAAAAAAAACCGCGATGATATATTCTTACTATAACCATTATATCTTCAAAAAAATTGGTCATGTACGATGTGATGATTTGGAAAGCTATTTAGAAGGATACAGTATTAACCCTTATCAACTTAAATACGTTACTTACCTTAAGCATTGAATGCACATTTTTTTAACCATTTACACCATACCATTTAAATTAATATCTTAGAGCAAAAATAGCGCGTGCGAAAATCAAGTGCGTTTCTTACACCGATGATGGAACGCGACTCGAACGGAACGAAAACAGACCTTTGGAGCGAATGGGTAACGACTGTAAGGTATTTGTTTTCTTTTTGGGTGTTGTTGGAAGGTTGCATTTGACAAAAAAGGAAGTGAAGCGAAGCGAGGGCGGGTCGCTAGATCTTAATAAAATTCTGTGGAATAAGGTTTATTCAATTCCAAAATTAAAATCAGATGCATAACGTAAAACCAATCCTTCGACGGTCTGTATTACCACCATTCGTGCAACGTGCTTAACTCTTTAAAATCCAACTGCAAAACGTATTAAAATGTCATCCGGCTTTATATTATACTTAGGGTTGGCAGATTGAAAATTCAAAATTTCTGGATAATATTTTAAAATATTCTGGACAATAGGATTTTTGGCTGGACAAAATAGAAATCAACGGGGGCGGGCGGGCTGTGGGGAGCCGGCCGGATTGAAGTTCAAAGCAAAAAGAGCGTGAGAGGCGGCGGTACGTGCGTTTCATTTTTAGCTGGACATTTTAGCTGGACCAACTAGCTAAAGAGCTCGCAAAAAATACTGCAAGAGTTATCTCAAGGTCCTTGTCTCAATATGATAGAGTGTTTAGGGTGTACATGAGTCAGCACCTACTCCCAGGGCCAGGAAGTGGAACACCTGGCGTCAGCACGCTTCCAAACATGTAGCATTTCGACATGCCCTACAAGAGTTATCTCAAGGTTCAAATTTGGCAGAATGGTAGAGAATAGCACAAAAAAAATAAGACGGCAGTCAGACCGCACTGTCATGGAACATGCCGAGTCAGCACGCCACGTAAGTTGTATGAATTTCGAGGTCGGTACAAGAGCTATCTCAAGACTGAAAATTCGTATACTGCTTAATTATAATGCATAATTTATGAAAATAACAGTCAGACCACATTCTCATGGAACATAGGCAGTCAGCAGTCGCTCAAAGGGTGGAGTCCAAACAAGCTGTTTGGAGCTACAACGCGTTACAAAACAGGATTACACAGTTGAAACTTGGTGAGAAGATGTATTCCGTAAACCGCTTTACTATTTTTACATAAAAATAAAAAAAATTGTTTTAAAAAAACAAAAAAACCGACTTCAAAACCCCACAGTACCTCTAAAAAGCAATAAATAATATTGAAATCACTAGATACGCATTATCATTGTAATACAACACGTCTATTGAAGTCGGGTGGGGCTGGAGGACAACTTTTTTTTATTCTAACAGCCCCACCCGACTTCAATAGACGTGTTTTATTACAATGATAATGCGTATCTAGTGATTTCAATATTATTTATTGCTTTTTAGAGGTAGAGTGGGGTTTTGAAGTCGGTTTTTTGTTTTTTTAAACATTTTTTTTATTTTTTCCTTTTTAGTGTAAGTACCTACTTTCTATATTAGATATATTATCTAGGAAGGTAGATGGAAAAATCGGTTTGGCCAAACGTGAGATAATCGCGGAAAACCATGCAATGCATACGGGTCAAACTGAGAAGAGATCCTCCTTTTTTGAAGTCGGTTAAAATACCAAAACCTTGTCCTAAGTGTAACAAATACTTTTCTGTAAACCGCATCAAAATTGGTTTAGCTAAACGCGAGATAATCGCGGATAAACATACATACATAGTGAGTCAAACTCAGAACCTTCTTTTTTGAAGTCGGTTAAAACACTGAAATCTTCTCCTAAGTGTAACAAATACTTTTCTGAAAACTGTATTAAAATCGGTTCAGCCAAACGCGAGATAATCGCGGACAAACATACCTACATAATACGAGTCAAACTCAGAACCTTCTTTTTTTTCGAAGTCGGTTAAAAACCATGCAATGCATACGGGTCAAACTGAGAAGAGATCCTCCTTTTTTGAAGTCGGTTAAAATACCAAAACCTTGTCCTAAGTGTAACAAATACTTTTCTGTAAACCGCATCAAAATCGGTTACATACATACACATACATACATACATGTCAAACTGAGAACCTCCTTTTTTGTTTTTTGAAGTCGGTTAGAAATAAAAATATCTATCATATTGAGAGAAGGACCTTGAGATAACTCTTGCAGTATTTTTTGTGAGCTCTCGTACTAAACGGTTTAACGTGCTTTCCGAAGCACGGAGGAAGTCGAGATAATACATTTTTGGTCACTCAGCCCATGACCGACCCTTGCGAAACTTGCTTACTTAAACGCAGGGCCAGACGCTAAACTACTCCACCGAGCTTCTCATCAATTTCCCATTCTATCCATCTATATCAGCCTTTCGTTCATCCGTCTTCGGACATAGGCCTCCTCCAAAGCTTTTCACGAGCTTCTATCTTGCGCCACCTGGAGCCAGTTGTTACCAGCATGACTCCTTAGGTCATTGACCCACCTTTCAGGTGGATGACCTCTACCTCGCGTAGTTTGTCTTGGTTTCCATTCCAGTACTGTTCTCGAAAATAACCGAATAAACGCACTTAGGTGGAAGAGATGCGCGCCCGAGACGCGGCGGCCGGTGTGCAACAAGCAGTAATACTGGAGAACTTCGTGCGGCGCAAGGTGATCAAGCAAACGGTGATGACCACCGTATACGGCGTCACCAAGTTCGGGGCCCGCCTGCAGATCGCCAGGCAACTCAAGGGTGAGTACCTGTTTGGGCTTCCCATCCTATTGTCCTACTTATTTCACCTCCATTTCAAAACACCTAGCGCCATCTCTGACTCCAATACGTAAACCTGGCTGCGCGACATTAGCGCCCTCAAAAGAAGACTGGAAGAATTCTCTCTTCGAAACACCGCGTGCACGCGCCGGGTCACTGCCCGCTAAAAATCCTTAAATTACAGTGAAAACGGTGTAAAAGACGGAGCCGGCTCCATTGATCGATCAAGGAACCTAACAGAAGTGAGTGCCAGTGTGGTGCAAGTATCAACAACCACCAGCATCTTCATTTGGAGTCGTCGCTGCCGCTGGCTAAGCAGTGGCCAGCCACACATGTAAGTTCCTTCCGCCTGCTGCCTATCCACATAAACCTCTTGTGTAGGTACTTGTTAGGAAAATTAATCATAAATTGCGAAACCAAGCGGTTTCATTTCAGTACCATTGAGTTTAGTTATTTTTTTATGCACAACGGGATAGTACTTGGCCTTCACCTCACCTGATGTTCAGTGACGATAAGGCAAGGTGGAAGCGCACTACACGCGGAATCCTCACCACTGAAGAACTGGCTATCTTACCTCTAACTGGCGTAACACAACCATTTTTATTAGGGTTCCGTAGCCTAAATGGCAAAAAACGGAACCCTTATAGATTCGTCATGTCTGTCTGTCTGTCTGTCTGTCTGTCTGTCTGTCCGTATGTCACAGCCACTTTATTCCGAAAGTATTAAGACTACACAGTTGAAACTTGGTAGGTAGATGTATTCTGTTAACCGCTTAACGAATTTAATACAAAAATAAGAAAAATAAAAGATTAAGGGGGGCTCCCCATACATGGAACTGAAACTGAAAAAATTTTTTTTCTTCAAACCAACACGTGTTGGGTGTCTATAGATAGGTCTTTAAAAATGACATTGAGGTTCCCAAAACAACTTTTTCTCAAAGTCAACCGTTTGAAAGATATTCACCGCTAAAGTGGTAAAATGTGTGTCCCCCCCTTTAACTTTTGAAATAAGAGAGTGAAAAATCTAAAAAAAATATATGCTGTAGATCTTAATAAACACTTTCAACCAAAATTGGTTTGAACGAGATATAGTAATTAGTTTTCGAGATATAGCACATTTTCCAAAACCGCAAATATAACTTTGTCATTCATACCAACACTGTGAAAAACAAAGTTATTTTTGCAGACAAAAAATGATAGGTGGTATTAAATATGGTATGGTATAAGGTAACTACGGAACCCTATGGCGCGTGGCCCGACACGCACTTGGCCGGTTTTTAAATTGTTGTTCTGGCGTCAGACTTAGGTAAGATGGTGGTAGCTAGCCAGGCGGACTTGAAATAAGCCCTACCACCAACCAGAACCAGAACCTATAATGCTTACACTACACAATGCGTCTAGCCGTCGAGTTAGTAAACCGCACACGGCGTCGTAGCGTAAGCGTATCGTAATACGCGCGTCGTACGAGGGCAATACTTCGTACATGTTCAAAGAAGTCCGCACACGGCGTCGTAGCGTAAGCGTGTCGTATGAGATTTAATGTCAATACGATAGTCGTAGCGTACGGGCGTAAAAAAGCAAGCGTAGAAAATACTTTCTATATGTTTGGTGATGAATTTCTGTCAACGTGAAGCTCTAGTTTATATTCTGGAACAATATCTACGCCTACGCTACGATTCGTGTGTAGAACTCTGCTTGTATCGTACTCGTCGCGTCTTTACAATACGCTTACGAGACGATTACGCTTACGAGCCATGTGCGGATGGCCTTAGGGAGGCTGAAAAGTACGCCTGTAGCACACCTCCGCCTCGAGATAATACCAGCGAAACCGCAGTAGTTCCGCCATTACTTGTCTTCTATCGAGGACGATAAAGCGCATTCACTTAGATAGTGTCGCCCTTTTATCGCGCCGGCTTTGCACGTGCCGCTTCTTGTCAAAGGATGCCGCCGCATAAACAAAGGATACCGCGTGCGGCGTACACCCGCAAGTCAATTTGGATTTTGGGCGTTTACATCGAAGCGCCGCCGTAGTGAAAGCTTGTATTTGTTGACTCTGCTACGTATACTGAAAATATTTTATCATCCTTGGAAGGACAGCTAAGTGCCTCAAGATGAAACTTTAAGTGAACCAACAAAAAAAAAAACATGTAAACAACTTATAATCAATGTCCATCGGCATTGCGTTGAAATCAGTATATCTGCACCTATCACAGATACTTCAAAAATAGTGGGGATACCAAGAACTAGCGTCGGAATAATATTAAAAATAGGCCCATTAACACCAAAAAACGTAAAAACGGAAGAATCCCACTATCGAAAACGGACGACTTTGAATGTGATGTAGTACGTCCGAACGGTATACAGATTTTATGCTAATAAAAAACTTCCGACACTAGACACGATTCTGGAAAATTTACAAGCTAATACTACGGACTTTCCGTATAAACGTACGACTGCGAAATGTCAATACATTTTTAAAACTTGGATTTAAGTATAAAACACTTAATAAGCTAAAACTATTGCTAGAATCATCGCTATTTTTTACGGTTATCTGTAACGTTATTTGTATAACGTTACCAAAAACTTACCGGTATTCCTGTCTCTGAACACAAGTGCTTGCGGGTGTACCGACACTATCTAAATGAATGGACTATATATGATATGACAATGACATCTAGGTAGCGGTTTCGCATCATTGTTTTGCGGCGGAGGTATGCTAACGGTTCGAGCCTATCGGCACAGAATAACTAATAGTACAAGTACAGAAGCAGCACTCGGCAAAGTCATTTAAATAAATAGCGACTTTATCTCAGACACTATAAAGTGCAATTCAGGTCGCGCAGTTCACCTAGTAGTTGCCTCTCTTTCTATCGCGTGCTCTTACCTTTTCTGACGACGCAACGTTAGGGTTGTTTTTTTTTAAATGAACTACGTATCATATATCATAATGTGATAAATGACAATTGTTTATTGGTTTTTTGATTTTGACATCCGTACACGGCACAGTAATGTTGATTCGACATTGTTACTATTATAAAGAGGCAATATCTACGCAGGGAATAAGATGCTGCGCGACTACGCAGGCCGGCGTGTGGCGGCCCTCTGCTCACTTGTTCGTTCGAACGAACGGCTAGCGGTAGGTGCTTATCGCGCTACCTTGAGCGAGTGAAGGAGGCCTGCTATCGGGCGGAATCGCACGTGAAAGAGACAGCAACATAGTTAAATCTATGCCTTAGAACAGGCTGTTTCGCATCAGATTCTGTTTGCTTGTCGTACAAGACAATTCATCATCATCATCATCATCATATCAGCCGCACGACACCCACTGCTGGGTATAGGTCTCCCCCAAGGACTTCCACGACGACATGACTATTCATGGCGGAACCTAGTGCGATTTCGTTGGTATTGTTTCACGGCGGAATTGTGCTTCAGGCGTTAGAATAGATGATTGCAACCAAATATTAGTTTAATCCTATTTTTACCCGACTGCAAGAGGGTTATGTTTTTCGCGCGTATCTTGTATGTTTGTATGTAATATTCTTTATTACCTCATATCTTTTAAACGGCTGAACGGATTTCCATGATTAACATATCGTTAGATTTGTCTTGCCAGCCCAAGTGTTCTCAAGAAAGGTGTGATGCTCCGGGGCGGGACCACCTTAAGCTAGGTAAATTTAATAAGCAAGAAAAAAATGTATATAAAATGTATAAAATTGTATACTCAATTAAAAAAAATGTATATCTATAGTTTGGTTGTAAACATTATATCAATGTGGGTCCGCTGGAGAGCATACTCCCCAGCGGGACCACCACGATAACTCCGTTACTGAAGGCTTTTCAAATTCGCTTATGACACCAAAAAAATGTATATTAAATGTATACAAATCTACTATAGTCAATTTGATATTTAGTTAAGTCTATACCAATTTACGACTACTTTAAAATTTCCTTTCAGAACATTAGAGAATCATGAGCGTCAAAATGGCGGGTGTATCATGGCGAATCGAACTGTCTCAAATACCAAAAAATGTACCTAAAATGTACTATTTAGTACCTGGAATAAAAAAAAAAAATTAATTAGAACCATTAAACATAAAATATAACTACATAAAAAAGTACCTTAAAAGTACCTCAAGGAAAAAAAAAACACATGCTCGATTACTTAAGTTGTTTCTGAGAAATCAAATAATTGTTTTTTTTGTGATTGACAAGATGGCGGGATCCCTTATGGTTTTGGAAGTATTTCATGGCTAGAATTTAGTGCTATTCAAATTTTGGTATTTAGTGAGGAGCTCGGTGGCGCAATGGTTTAGCGCCTGGCTCGGTGGTTTAGCGCCTGGCTCAGCGATTGCGGAGGTTAAGCAACGTTCGCAATGGTCGGTCATGGGATAAGTGATTAAAAATTTATTATCTCGAGCTCCTCCGTGCTTCGAAAGGCACGTTAAGCCGTTGGTCCCGGCTGCATTTGCAGTTGTTAACATCCACCAATCCGCATGGGGCCCGCATTGTAGGTTATGGCCCGTCCTCCTTATCCACCTATAAGGAAGGCCTGTGCCTCATCAGTGGGGACATTAAAATGGCTGATGGACATATTTTGGTAACAACTATTTAGTACTATTCGTTTGGGACTATTTGATACTGTACGTTATTCTGAGGGATAAAGGTTGATATTCGAATGACAGGTAAGAGTGCAGTGAAACCGCAATGTTTATGGTACGACCGTTTATTGAATACTGGCTTAAGGAAGCAATGGATCGTATAGATATATCGATACAGAATCAAACACAACAGGTACCATTTATTAGGGGGTGCCATTTCGGTCGCATAATCTTTTTAGTTATAATGTCGTTTGGCATAACAGTTTTGGCATAAAGTCTTTTCGCATAATTTATGATAAGCAGAGTTTTATGAACGCAAAAAGGTTTCATCGGCATAATTCTTACTTACTCTAATCTCCTTTAACATAATTTTAATTACCATAAAAGGAAAGGGCATAATTGTTATACGTCTAAAGGTAATTTACCATAAAATACGAAGTGCATAATGGATTTAACCATAAATATTCAAGTCAGAAACGATTTTTGGAAGAATCATTTTAATTCAGATTACCTAAAAAATATAAGATAAATATGTAACGTAACATTGTAAATAATTATCTTTTTTTATGGTTAATATAATTTTGCTTAACTATGTAATTAAAAATGTACATAAGTAGGTAGGTACTAATGTTTTAAAGCATAATATAAAAAAGCATAACCAATTTAAGTAATTATTATTAATGAAGAAAAACTTTTAATGCTACCTTCTTGTCAGTTAAAAAAGTCTGAAACGAAGGAAAACGTAAAAGCGCATAGTTACTAAGTTTATTTGAATAAAGGTATTTTTATTTTGACTTTAACTTTGACTTTGACATTGGTGTGTTAGGTTAGGTTAGTGTTTTGACCAGTCGTAGCGGAGCGCGTGAAGCGGGTGGAGCTTAATAATGCTTGCATGCATGTTGCGTGCTTGCTTGCTTGTTTGCTTGCATGCATGCATGCATGCTTGCATGTTGGGTGCTTGCTTGCAAAATGCTTGCCGGGGGTGCAAGGGGGCTGGCCCCCCTACTCAGGGGGGTCGGGGGGCCTGAGGCCCCCCGCTATAAAAAAGAAAATAATTTAATGCACTATAGGTAGGTTAGGTTAGGTTAGTGTTTTGACCACTCGCAGCGGAGCGAGCGAAGCGAGCGGAGCTCCACAATGCTTGCATGCATGTTGCATGTTTGTATGCATGCTGCATGCTTGCTTGCATGCTGTATGCTTGCTTGCATGCTGCATGCTTGCTTGCATGCTGCATGCTTGCTTGCTTGCTGCATGCTTGCTTGCATGCTGCATGCTTGCTTGCATGTTGCATGCCTGATGGTCATGGTCAACTCTATACGCCTATGCTTCAATTATAGCAAAGTTTCTAAACTATAAAACATAAATAATAATTTACGGTGTTACTAATTTGTTAGTATAATTTCTACCCGTTAACATTATGATATTTGATAAATATGACTTGGAATATTTATGATAAAGATTGATATGCCAATAAATGGTATGATTAGTAATCGGTATAGCAAAAATATTTATGCAAAAAAGAAATATGCCAATATATTATTATTACAATAGAGGTTATGCGGAAAAAAAGTATGCGTTATGATTTATTCTGTATGAACATTATGCGAAATGATGAGTATGCCAAAAAACGTTATGCAGTGCAAAAATATGCCTTTCTGTTTTATGCAACCGAATATGGACCCTTTATTAGGTATTATGTATTTATTATAATTTATTTGGTGCCATATAATGAGATAAATTTTTTGCTATTTAGTACCATTCGTTTGTTACTATTTAATATAGTACCGTTCATTAGGTACTATTTAGTACAATTTATTTGGTACCATATAGTACCATTCCTTTATTACTATTTAGAATCATTCATTTCTTTCAGTAGATTTGGTACAAATTATTTGGTACCATATTACTATATGTTACCTTCATTTTCGTATACTCTCATAGTCCTTCATTAGTACTAATAGTCAATTAAGGATTCGTGGACGTGAGTAATATTTTACGCGTCTAAAATAGTGATTCGGACCACTGTGTGCTGTAGGTAGTACTACTAGCGCTGCCAATACATTTATTTTTATTAATCGTAAACCAAGTCAATACTTGAAAAAAAACTCATGTAATGCCCTCTTAAATTGTCTCTAAGATTTCATTAATAACTCTTCAACGTGGCCACTTTTAGCTAGAATGGATTTTAAAACCTACAAAAAGAATTAATACTATAGAAGAGTTATTCAAAAAATAAATAACTTTTTTTAATTTAAGAGGTCTTCTGACTTCATTGCAGTCAGGGACATTTTGTGGAACACTTTTTAAGCTAAGATAATGACTCATCTGACTCGAAATCTGAATTAACTCTAAAAAAAATCTGACTTGTTCAGAAAAAAAGTTCAGTTAACTGTTGTTCAGTTTGATGGTCCCTATCTACCATATTCGGCATTAAGGGTTTTTTACAACACGTTGTATAGTAAAACTGTTTATTTTTTCAAAAGGCCTATTTTGTTTTATTTAAAACTATCTCACAAAAGCCATGTCAAATAAAAGTCTACCATCTATCAGAATGTTAAGTTATCGTGTTAGTTTAGCCTGTTGGGAAAGAGCTTTTCCCGCGTGCGTGACCCGTAACCACATGAGTACTTCTACTACCAAATTAATTTATTACAAATACATGGTACTCCATGCATTTGTAATAAATTTAATTATTAAAAACTAAATTTATTGTACTTAAATTTAATTAAAAACGTAATATATTAATAAGAACCATTCATTAGGTACTATTTAGTATAATTTATTTGGTACCATATAGTATAATTTATTTTGTACCATATAGTACGATTCGTTTGTTACTATTAAGGACTATTCATTATGTACTATTAAGTTTGAATTCTTTGGTACCATATTGTATTATCCGTTTGTTACTATTTAGTACTATTAATTAGGTACTATTAAGTACAAACTATTTGGTACCATATATTACATTTTATTTGGTACCATATAGTACCATGCATTTGTAACTATATAGTACCATTCATTAGATACTATTTAGTGAAAAGCATTTGGTATAATTTAGTACAATTTATTTGATACCATATAATCCTATTCGTTTGTTACTATTCAGTACCATTAAATGGTAATAAATTTTATTAGGTACTATTAAGTATCATATAGTACCTTTTTTGTTACTATTAAGTACCATTCATTAGGTGCTAATATCTGGGCGACCGAGCTTTGCTCGGTTACTACTATTTATTGTAATATGGTGGTGTTTACGTAATAATCTACATTAGCTACATTTTTTAAACTTGACTAAAAACAATAAAAATAAATATATAAACTTGAACATAAAAAAAACATAAGTAAGTCACCGAGCGGGATTCGAAGCTTCGAACCAGTAACACTCGTTTCTTGCCGTACGCATCTTAACGCGCTGGACAAAACGGACAGTGGCCGACAGGACGAAATTAGCAACCATATTCTGCGTCAAAAGAAAAACGCATGAAAACTCGAAAACACGCGTTCTCCCAAACATAACACTAATCTGGATCGATTGTTTACCCCCGAAAACCCCCATAATACCAAATTTTAGCGAAATCGTTAGAGCCGTTTCCGAGATCACAGAAATTAATTTATATACATGCAAGAATTGCTCGTTTAATTTAAAGGTATAAGATTTAGTACAACTTATTTGGTACTGTAGCCCTCGTGCGCTTCTACAAATGAAAACGATTCTTTGGACTGGAAAACTATTATTTATTTAAGAGAATTTGTAGTTTACAAGTTTTAATTGATCTTGGCCCTAAGCCGGTTCGTAACAGACTATGTCAAGACATGACGTTGTAATCCTTTTTTTAAAAATTTACTTCGTTTCAGTGAGTGAATTGAAATAAAATAAATAAATATATAAATTAAAAAAAAAATTAATAAGTTAATTGTGCTTAATAGTATCTAATGAATGGTACTAAATGGTACCAAATTAATTGTACTAAATAGTAACAAACAAATGTTACTATATGATACCAAATGATTTTTATAAATAGTGCCTACTGAATGGTACTAAATAGTAAAAATCAAATGGTACTTTATGATATGATACCAAATGATTTTCACTAAATAGTACCAAATGAATGGTACTAAATAGTTACAAACGAATTGTCATACATGGTATTAAATAATGTGTACTAAATAGTACCTTATAAATGGTAGTGAATAGTAAAAAAAAAACTATATGGTACCAAATAAATTGTACAATATGATACCAAATGATTTTCACTAAATAGTACCTAATGAATGGTACTAAGGTACTAAATAGTTATAAATGCATGGTACTATATGGTACCAAATAATTTGTACTTAATAGTACCTAATGAATTATACTAAATAGTTACAAACGAATGGTACTATATGGTACCAAATAATTTGTACTAAATAGTACTTAATGAATGGTACTAAATAGTAACAAACGAATGGTTTTATATGGTACAAAATAAATTGTATTATATAGTACCAAATAAAATGTACTAAATAGCACTTAATGATTAGTACTAAATGGTTACAAATGCATGGTACTATAGTCAAAGTCAAATAAGCTTTATTCAAATAAACTTAATTATTAAGTACTTTTGAATCGTCTATATTTTCCTATCACCCGTTCCAGACTTTTTTAGCTAACAAGAAGACGGTATACAAAGAAGACGGTATATGGTACCAAGTAATTTGTAGTAAATGTACCTTACGTAATTAATGGTTCTAAATAGTAACAAACGAAAGGTCTTATATGGTACCAAATAAATTGTATTATATGAAACTAAACAAATTGTAATAAATATTACCTTATAAATGGTACTAAATAGTTAAAAATGCAAGTTACTATATGATACCAAATAAAATGTACTATAGAGTACCAAACAATTTGTCCTAAATGTACCTAAACTAATGAATGGTTCTAAATAGTAACAAACGAATGGTACTATATGGTACCAAATAAATTGTACTATATGGTACCAAATAAATTGTACAAAATAGTACCTAATTAATGGTACTAAATAGTAACAAACGAATAGTACTAAATAGCAACAAACGAATCCCATTATATGGTACTAAATAAATTATAATAAATACATAGTACCTAATGAATGGTATATCTCAAAAGAGATTCCCAACAGCGAATTAACTCATCTTCTGCTTCATCAGAATCCGACCATTAATGCTGCTATAAAAGAGGAAGATGATCTTAACTTTAAGTTTGAGCGAAAGAATCGCAACGAGAAATTATATAATGCCGTATACATTGTCTCTCCCCCTATCTTTCGTGCCATACTGGATCTCGGCAAGGTCAACGTTGACTACCAACGTGTCCATGTCGAAGAGTTCAGTCCTTTCCTTCAATGCTTCAAGTGTCTTCAGTTCGGACACACGCGAAATAAATGCTCAGCTCAAGCCGAGACATGTTCTCACTGCGCAGGTGCGCACGACCTTGAGAAATGTCCGGCCAAGGATGACACCAAGAAGTCCGTGTGTCTTAACTGCAAGACGCACAATGAACGCTTCAAAGGAAAGGACAACACTCAACACCGCGCTACTTCTACCAAATGCCCACGCGTTAAAGCAATGTTGATCAAAGTCCAGCAACGAATCGACTATGGCACGCAAGATTGCACATAACTACAATTTCCCCTATCATTTTTCTCTAGTTAATATGTACTAAACAATTTTTCTTCTATAAATAACGTTAAATTCTCTTTTCAAAAACTTTTGCCTCAATGTTAATAAATCTTAAATTCCGCTTAAATAAATGTAACTCTGTGTATCACGTATATACTTTTAATACTATACTCGCTGTATCAGAGAGCGGCAAAGTCAGAACGATTGTATCAAATAGCGACGTCTGGCTTTGTTGCTCACCTGGAATGATAAAACTGTATCAGGTATGATAAAATTTATCCCAATTGTAAAACAAATAAAATTGCTAAAAAAAAAAAAAAAAAAAAATGAATGGTATGGTACCAAATAGTTCAAAACGAATAGTACTTAATAGTAGTTACCAAAATATTAATGGCTCTAAATTCTAGCCATGAAATACTTCAAAACCATAAGGGAGCCCGCCATCTTGTCATTCACAAAAAAACTGTTGTTTGATTTCTCAGAAACTACTTATAGCCCAGTAAAATTATACATTTAAAATGCAAAACGCGATGTAAGGCTGCATTTTGTTATGTTATTTGGACCCCCTAAGGGAGTGTGGACCCATGTTTTGCAAGCAAAAAAAAGTTGTGCTAGCTGCGTTATACGTGAAAAACTGCAAAATTTTTCAGCTTTTGTAGTTTGATTTAAAAACTATAGGCTTTTGACATTAGCTGCCATAATCATTTTGAAAATGCATTAAATTTCAAATAATCAAAGCTAGCCCACAGCTCTGTATGTCTAATAGTTTTTGAGATATGATGCTTGAAACATTGACACTCACCAGCACATCTAACCACCCACACCGTTATTTTCATACAAACATGCTCACTTCACAGTCTCATAAATATAAAAGTTTACGGGTCTCTGCACGGGTTTGTATGTTTATAGATTAGGAAGGTGCTCGTTTTTCGAATAAGAATGTCAATTAAGCATAGACATCTCTCAATTTCGCCAAACATAGAGTAAAGCAATGCATAATTTTAATACTATATATATATCATTGTATGGAACCAGAAAATTAGTTTACCTTTATATGACGCAGCTAGCACAACTTTTTTTTTGCTTGCAAAACATAGTTACACTTCTCTTAACTACTAAGGGGTCCAAATAACATACCATAAATGCAGCTATACATCGCATTTTGCGGTTTTAGGAAAAATATTTGTAAGATTTTACTGGCCTATTAAGTAATCGAGCATTTGTTTTTTTGCCTTGAGGTACTTTTTAGGTACATTTTTTTGATATAGTTATATTTTATGTATAATTGTTCAACATTGATTTATTAAGGAACACCCGCCATATTGACGTTAATATGGCGGGTGTACCTTTAATTTCGATATAACTTTTGCAAATTTAGGTACAATTTTTTTTTATTCTAGGTACTAAATAGTACATTTTAGGTACATTTTTTGGTATTTGAGACAGTTCAATTCGCCATGATACACCCGCCATTTTGACGCTCATGCTCCTCTTATGTTCCGAAAGGAAATTTAAAAGTAGTCGTAAATTGGTATAGACTTAATTAAATATCAAATTGACTATAGTAGATTTGTATACATTTAATATACATTTTTTTGGTGTCATAAACGAATTTGAAAAGCCTTCAGTAACGGAATTATCGTGGTGGTCCCGCTGGGGAGTATGCTCTCCAGCGGACCCACATTGATATAATGTTTACAACGAAACTATAGATATACATTTTTTTAATTGAGTATACAATTTTATACATTTTATATACATTTTTTTCTTGCTTATTAAATTAACCTAGCTTAAGGTGGTCCCGCTCCGGAGCATCTCATCAAGAAAGTGGCGTTATAAAAAAACCAACATGGCGGCTGCACGGTGCTATTATAGGTAGTGGAAAAAAAAATTTTTTTAGAATACTGCAATATGGGTGTCAAATTAAAGGTCTCATTAAAAGGATTTCAAAAAGGTATATCATGATTGTAATAAATAATAACTAAAAAGAAATAAATAAAAAAATAAATTTAATTTGTTGTTTATTCGTAGATATTGAGGATTTCCCCAAGGAGCACGTGTGGTCGTGCTCGCAGTACCTGACGATGAAGACCTTCGACAGCCTGCGGGAGATGTTCACCTCCACCAAGCTTATACAAGATTGGTTCACGGACTGCGCCAAGTAAGTGCTACAAAAGACGTGTTTTTCAAGTTAAGCAAATTCATTATTATTAAGTTACTAGCTTCCGCCCGCGACTTCGTCTGCGTGGATAGTATTTTGTATCTATCCCTCGGGAACAGTTCCTTTTTTCGGGATGAAAGGTACCCTATGTCCTTCTCTGTACCCTTGACATGGTGTGTGTAAAATTTCATGATGATCGGTTCAGTAGTTAAGACGTGAAGGCGTAACAAACAAACAAACAAACGGACTTTCGCATTTATAATATTAGTAAGAATACTACTCGTATGTACAGCACACGCAAAATAATTTGACTCAAATTTTAGTATCACGTGACTTGCGCAGTAGCAATTTTAGGTAAGTACAAAAATGTTGGATAAGACGAAAATTATGTCAAATGGCCATGTTGTACCCTCTCCAGTTCATGTTGGGAACACTACACTTGAAGTTGTTGACCACTACGTATACCTAGGACAGGCAGTCCAGTTAGGTAAGTCCAACTTTGAGAAAGAGATCTCTCGTCGAATCCAACTCGGGTGGGCAGCATTCGGGAAGCTTCGAAAAATCTTCGCGTCCGACTTACCTCAGTGTCTCAAGACGAAAGTCTATGAACAGTGTGTGTTGCCAGTGATGACTTATGGCAGTGAAACGTGGTCGCTAACTATGGGTCTCATAAGGAGGCTCAAGGTCAGCCAGCGCGCAATGGAGAGAGCCATGCTCGGCGTTTCCCTGCGTGATCGAATCAGAAACGAGGAGATCCGCAGGAGAACTAAAGTAACCGACATCGCTCGAAGGATTGCTCAGCTGAAGTGGCAATGGGCAGGACACATAGCGAGAAGAACTGATGGCCGTTGGGGCGGAAAGGTTCTGAAATGGCGACCGCGCACCGGACGACGCTCCGTGGGTAGGCCCCCGACAAGGTGGACCGACGATCTGGTGAAGGTCGCGGGAAGCCACTGGATGCGGACAGCGCAGGACCGATCGTCGTGGAGATCCTTAGGGGAGGCCTATACCCAGCAGTGGGTGTCGTGCGGCTGATATGATGATGATGATGATGATGACAAAAATGTTTAGTGCGCAAGCTTCATTGTCTTTGGTTTCGTTCAAGTTATATCGCGCGAGCTGTACTATCGACAACACTTACACTTTACCACTCCTAGGGTTAAAATAGCTTGCACGCCGCGCCTTCGCGCAGTAGTAGTATTGCAATGCGTGTAGTGAAGATTAACATACGTTTAGGTTGTACAGGGGCGATACGCGCGCACACGAATTTTTGTGCAAAGTGGTAAAGCACGTGAGCTGCCGATCATACAGTCAATACATCAAGTTATAGAAGTAGCTGTCAAAATTCTCCAATTATTTTGAACATTAATGTCTTCGTATTAATTTTAAAATTGATTGAAATCGATTACCTTGTTGTTGTAACGGATGTGGTGTGTAATATTTAACTAATCTTTTTAGGGTTCCGTAGCCCAAATGGCAAAAAACGGAACCCTTATAGATTCGTCATGTCTGTCTGTCTGTCTGTCTGTCCGTCCGTCCGTATGTCACAGCCACTTTATTCCGAAAGTATTAAGACTACACAGTTAAAACTTGGTAGGTAGATAGATGTATTCTGTTAACCGCTTAACGAATTAAATACAAAAATAAGAAAAATAAAAGATTAAAGGGGGGCTCCCCATACATGGAACTGAAACTGAAAAAAAAATTTTTCTTCAAACCAACACGTGTTGGTTGTTTATAGATAGGTCTTTAAAAATTACATTGAGGTTCCTAAGACAACTTTTTCTCAAAGTCAACCGTTTGAAAGATATTCACCGCCAAAGTGGTAAAATGTGTGTCCCCCCCCCCCCCCTTTAACTTTTGAAATAAGAGAGTGAAAAATCAAAAAATAATATATGCTATAGATCTTAATAAATACTTTCAACCAAAATTGGTTTGAACGAGATATAGTAATTAGTTTTTGAGATATAGCACATTTTCCAAAACCGCAAATATAACTTTGTCATTCATACCAACACTGTGAAAAACAAAGTTATTTTTGCAAACGAAAAATGATAGGTGATATTAAATATGGTATAAGGTAACTACGGAACCCTATGGCGCGTGGCCCGACATGCACTTGGCCGGTTTTTTGCTATGTTTGTTATGGTTTTAGCGATAAGGGTGACATTTGTTTGTCTGTAGGGTGATATCGGGCGTGTGCGGCGAGAGCGTAGAGTGGGTGACGCCGCTCGGGCTGCCGGTGGTGCAGCCCTACTACCGGCGCCCCGCTTCCTCGCACGCCGCCTGCCGCGCGCCCTTGGACCAACAACAGTGAGTGCACACCATACCGTAATGATTGACTATCAGCCATTTTAATGTCCCCACTGCTGGGGCACAGGCCTTCCTTATAGGTGGACTAGCGGCCGCCCGCGACTTTGTCTGCGTGGAAAGGTTATTTGCTATCCCGCGGGAACTATACTTTTTTTCGAGATGAAATGTACCCTATGTCCTTCTCTGTACCCCTGACAACGTGTATGCAAAATTTCATGATGATCGGTTCAGTAGTTAGGACGTGAAGGCGTAACAAACAAACAAACAATCAAACGGACTTTCGCATTTTTAATATTAGTAAGGATAGTAAGGATAAGGAGCATGGACCATAACCCACCACGCGGGCTCAATGTGGATTGGTGGGTGTTAACGACTGTAAATGCAGCCGGGACCGACGGGTTAACATGCCTTCCGGAGCACGGAGGAGCTCGAGATAATAAATTTTTGGTCACCCATCCATGACCGACCCTTGTGAAAGTTGCTTAACCTCCGCAATCGCTGGGCTAACTGGCTGGCACCGAGCTCCTCATAACGCAATGATTTACGTAAGCGTAATGATTACTCACATTTAAAAAAAGGGTGAAAGCAAGCAAAGCCACGGGCAAAAGCTAACAATATATACATATTTGAAAAGTGCTCATTAAGCCCTTTCATTTGGTACCCAACACGGCATTTTAAAAAAATATTTTTTTTAGTTCATGTCTTTAACTCCTCTAGAGGGCGCCACATTCAATTTAATGTGACGTCATATAGCCTATGTTCATTGGACAATTAAGACGCTTCTAACGATACCTCATTTGTCAAATTATAACAAGTAGTTTAGAAGTTATGACGGAACAGATGAATTTACAAACATACATACATACATACATACAGGTCAAAATCATATACCCTCCGTTTTGGCTTCGCCGTAGTCGGGTAAAAATCATATACCCTCCGTTTTGGCTTCGCCGTAGTCGGGTAAAAAAACAAATACCTAAGAGTACCCAGACCTGGCTCTCGCTTCCAAAAAACTATTGTTCCTCTGTACACAGTTGTATACACCTGAAATAACTTCTTTCGACTCACTGTGTTGAAACTTATATATAACAAAAGATTTTTCAACACACTTGCTCGTTAAGTGAGCCCTAATACATCGCTTTTAGGGCCATAAACCGAGCTATAACAAACAACGTGCAATAAGTTGTTATAGAATTATCCCTACAAAGTTAAATTAGTACCTTACTGCAAGTTCCATGCGAAACAGAGCATTCCCAATTTAACCGGGTAATACAGTTTTTTTTTTAGTAACAACAAAGACGTTTTATGCCGCTGAAAATTCATATTCATTTTAAAATAAATACATGTGTAAGTCCTTAATTAAGTCAAACAAATATTTATTATTATAAAATTATTCATAATTCACAATATTTTGTTATAAAATATTAAAATATTAGCATTTTATCACTTAAAATTATAATTTTGAAGAAGGCTGTATGCTCACTCACCCCTTTGTTCGCAAAATATTCTTGCATTGGACGTGTGAAAAACACAAAAAAAAACCTACGCGCCTTTTCCCATAATTGTCATATTTTGTTTTTGTCGTATTTGTTGCTGTGTGGTAAATTACTTTGTATTTTCCTCGCAAATGTGTTGAAAAACGTCGTATGAAACCCGTGAGCTCTTGCTTATTGCACACTTGGCTGAGTTACGCCTGCGCCTGTGGCTCGGGCTGCAATCCACAGCCTCGAGTGTAATGAGCAACCTAAACTAACTTGTCTCATAATGTACTATTATCTACTCTCATATCGTAAAATTCGAATTATGAATTTCAAAACGAATTTATATTGGCATACTTTATACACGCAATACCGAAAAAAAATTAAAAAGTTATTTTATAACATACCTTCGCTATACTAAAGTATGCTATAAAATAACTTTTTTTCTCATTACGATACAGGGCCAATCCAAGAAGAGCAGGTGCCGCGATATTAAAAAAAAAACAATGATATTCCCATATACTTTCCATGATTAAAATGTACTCTATGGTGATCGATGACTTAGCGTAACGATTCGTCTGCTGGAATTCACTTATATCATTATTTCTTTTTCTAATAGAATACGCGCCATTTTTTATTTTAATTTTTATTTCGCTTAAAAATTTCTGATAGTAGGTAGTGAGTGTGAAAAAAGACTCCCCGATATTTTAGATGCGGCGACGGAAAAACGTCTTACTTTACCTAGGTAAGTAACCTACCTACCTACCTAAATCAAAGTCGAGAAACTACTTACTCTTTTTACTATTGATATTTTATTTTGTAGGTTCAATCACAAATTGTATGAGAGTAGATAAAGTAGTGTATGAAACTGTACATAACTAGGTATTAAAACACTCGTGTGATACTATTAAAAACCTCGCCTACGGCTCGGTTTTTAAACATACACTCATGCTTTAATACCCCTCATTATGCATCAGTTTCATAAACTACTATAATGATATAGATATCTTTTGCAATAGCCTAACCAATGCCAAATAATAACTAATGCCTAACCGTCTATAGAAAGTTATTGCATAATAAGTTGCCAATAGCACTTTGATTATTATTGGTATTTAGTTTTATGATTTATGGTACATTCTCTAAAACACTCGATTGTGTATATTTATGTTAGTACTTACTTACTTCCAAAACACTATAACTCGGTGTAATTTTATATACTTTATCTATCTATAATACTTCTATAAGAAACTCGTATTTTTTGTCTGCAATACCAATGTATAAGAAAGACTGTTTGTATCCTAAATAAAATAATAGTAGTTTATGAAACTGATGCATAATACCTAGTTATGTACAGTTTCATACACTACTTTATCTACTCTCATACAATTTGTGATTGAACCTACAAAATAAAATATCAATAGTAAAAAGAGTAAGTAGTTTCTCGACTTTGATTTTGGTAGGTAGGTAGGTTACTTACCTAGGTAAAGTAAGACGTTTTTCCGTCGCCGCATCTAAAATATCGGGAAGTCTGTTTTCACACTCACTACCTACTATCAGAAATTTTTAAGCGAAATAAAAATTAAAATAAAAAATGGCGCGTATTCTATTAGAAAAAAAAATTATATGAGTGAATTCCAGCAGACGAATCGTTACGCTAAGTCATCGATCACCATAGAGTACATTTTAATCATGGAAAGTATATAGGAATATCATTGTTTTTTTTTTTAAATATCGCGGCACCTGCTCTTCTTGGATTGGCCCTGTATCGTAATGAGAAAAAAAGTTATTTTATAGCATACTTTAGTATAGCGAAGGTATGTTATAAAATAACTTTTTAATTTTTTTTCGGTATTGCGTGTATAAAGTATGCCAATATAAATTCGTTTTGAAATTCATAATTCGAATTTTACGATATGAGAGTAGATAATAGTTATTTATGCAACTGTACATAACGAGGGGTATTAAAACACGAATGTGGGTTTATCACACGAGGCGAAGCCGAGTGTGATAATAGTATCACATGAGTGTTTTAATACCTAATTATGTACAGTTGCATAAAGACTTTTTATTTTTATTAGGGAAACAAACTATATTTTAATACATATGGATTAAAAACACCCATGATATTTATCGAAACCCATGATATGTATCCTCTATAAAGGTTTTGACTTTGTCTTTGACTTTCCTCTCCCTCCTCGTCATTATTTCTTCCGCAAGAGTGTTATAATGTTGTACTGAATTTCATAATGCGTTGCTCGCGCGTGGGCGCGCGGCGCTGCAGGACCAGCTCTGGCTCGGGATATTGTAATGATGGCAGTAAGCTGTTTCAGAACCTCTTACAGAGGATTTAAAGCATGGGTGTAGATAAAATAAATAAAACTATACTGCGGTCTCCAGGGTGATATATCACCCTATAGGACTACCACAGTGATGTTAAAACAGTGTAAAAAAAATAACATCGCGAGTCAATTCGCGTGTTAAGGCCGTCATCTGTACAAGCTCTAAAATGTGAAAATAACTAAAAAGAAAAATAACTGAGAAGAAGAATTGTGAATTTTACATTTTTTAAGCTTACTGTCAATCGAACGGCTACGTCCGTGCAGTACGGTATCTGCAATATGCACTTGCGGTTTTAATCTGCTAATATTTTAGCGGCTATCGTAGAACGATCATTTTCGATAATGTAAAAACCTTGGGACCCTACCGGCTAACTATTCGAACTTCGGCGGGTCTGCCAAGCTTCTGCTTGAAACAGATAAATCGAAGTAAGGAATTTCGTATTGTACTATTTGCCGAAGTTATTTGGAAGATATCGATATTCGTGTGACATCGTTGAATTTCGGGTTCTCCATTTTGGCCTGATTGGGGTTCGATTTATCTGTTTTAATTTAAAGCCTGGCAGACTTGCCAAAGTTCGGAGCGTTAGCCGGTACGGCTCCTGGAATGAGGATTGATTCCCAGATCTATCGATCGACCAGTGAAAATATAACAAGTTGTCGCTAATACCACAGAATAGATAATAGTACTAGCGTACGGAAGTTGCACTCCGCAAAATCGTTTAAATAAATTAGGACTCTTGATCTTACACAATAAAGTGCAATTCAGATTGCACAGCGCTCCTTTCGCTACAAAACATTCACCTTGTAGTTGCCTCTCTTTCTATAGCGTAGGGCTTATGTTTTCTGACGTATGAAATTTGTCCTCTCAGAGGACGCCGAGCGCTTCATACTCGCGCGCGGAGTGGCAGAGCCCTGCTAATACGCAGTAATTCCATTCTCCAGACGGCCGTGCACGATGAAGCAACGCAACGCGTTCCCGCCCAACTTCATCCACTCGCTGGACTCGTCGCACATGATGCTGACGGGGCTGCACTGCCAGGCGCGCGCGCTCACCTTCGTGTCCGTGCACGACTGCTTCTGGACCCACCCCGCCACTGTGGACCTCATGAACGAGGTACGTACGACTGCATTCCGCCGGTACGCAGGCCCGGACTTAGAGACCTAGGGCCCCTAGGCACTTTACATTTGGCCCCCCCATCCCGACGCATTTTGGACATTAAGCAAATAAAATGCACTAGTGCAAAAATAAAATACAATTTTTAACTAACTTTAAGTACTGTAAATATAATATAAATATCAGAAATAATTCATGTAGGCCTGCCATCAACTAAATTACGGACCATGGACAAAAATTTCAAAAACCCCGGACATTTGAGTTAAATAACTAGTTTTACCCGGACGCACTTGCCTGTCTATAATAAAAAAGCGGCCGCGCAGCGCGATTTTTAGTTTGTTTCATCCACTAATCGTGAAATTGCCTGTAATCGGAAAAACGGCCACGCAGCGCGATTTTTAGTCAGGTCATCCAATGATCAAGTAATCTTGCTTGCCTGTCTATGATTAAAAATAATCAGTTTTATCCACCAATCTTGTAATCTCGCCTATCTATAGAAAAAAGAAAAGGGCCGCGCAGCGCAATTTTTAGTCAGTTCATCCACTAATCAAGTAATCTTGTCTGTCTATCTATAAAAAAAACGGCCGCGCAGTGCGATTTCTAGTCAGTTTTATCCACTAATCTTGTAATCTTGCCTGTCTTTAGCACAAATAAAAGAGCCGCGCAGTGCGATTTTTAGTCAGTTCATCCTCCGTTGAGGACCATCTTCAGTTAGGGCCCCTAGGCTGGTTGGGCCCCTAGGCCAGGGCCTTGTAGGCCTAGGCGGAAATTCGGGCCTGCCGGTACGGTCAGCCCAGTGACACTCTGAACTTTAGGTATGACACTATAAGTACGCGGCGAGCTCGACCGGTCGGGCCAATGCAAAGGGCTGCTGCGCACCGGCCGCGACCACGTTAGTTCGATATGCACACGCTCACCGCGTCGCGTATACCAAATACGTTTGACAAAAATGTTCCAATATCGACGATCTATGCATAAAAGGCACTTTTTTTGGGGATAATAGGCCATCATACATACATAGTTTCAGTAGGACCGACGGCGGCAATGGGGTTGGCAACGCAAAGCTAATTGTAGATGTCGCTGCGTACGCTTGTTCCTAAAACAGTAGACGTTCAGAACAAATGTATGGAAAAATAGGTATTTAATTTGTAGTTTTTTTTTTACCGAAAATGACCCATTGACCCAAAATGGATCTAAAAGACTATTCTACAATGCAAATGCCGGAATTGAAAGCCAAATCAAGAATTTTTTGCTATATCCAGATTTTTCGGAAATTTGTAAGTGCCAATATTTTTAAAGCCTACAGAATTTAATCATTTTAGAGTTAAAATACGATTTTTTTAAAGTAAAAGTCCTTTGTTTTCATAGTTCTCGTGGAACAAGCGTACGCAGCGCCATTTTGACAGTTACCCTTCCCATTGTATCGTTTAATAAAAAATACATTCAGTCACCGGAACAGAAATGCGTTATGTAATTTCATCATTTTTTTTTAGATTTGCCGGGAAGAATTCGTGGCGCTACATTCGCAACCAATATTAGATGACTTATCTGAATTCTTGATCAAACGATACAGTTACTCAGAAAGGTAATATTTTAAGTATTAACTAACTTGACTATTTCTTATTCAATTAAGAATCATTATGTTCAGTCAACGGCTCACTAGGCTACCACTACAGGGTAGCCTAGTTAGCCGTTGTCCAATTTCAATCAATTTTAAACTTAAATGCAAAAATCTTAAGGTTCAATATGGACAAACTGAAGTTCTTTTGACAGTTTTGTATGAATTTTTGGCGCCATTTTGTCGAGTTCGGTTGGGTGACTATTTTATTTATTCGCAAATTGATTCATAGTGGATATTGTGTCTTAAATTGGTGCAGTTTTGTGGTACAAGTGTCTACGCAACTGAACAATATGTGGGATAATTGAAATAGGTGCGATCTTGGTTATGTGAAGCTGAGACTTTTATTGTAGTGGTGGCTACCTCCGCTGATCTTATCGAGTAAACTGTCTGAATAAACTTGGTGCCAAATGCTCCAAGCAGCATTGGAATGCGATGCACCCGCATGCTAAAGTAAACTGAAACAATCTACCACTGAACTATTCAACACTTGACACTGGCAAAAATTACTCCCTAAAAAGGAGAGTAGATTGCCAAACTAAAAATAATAAGAAGAAGACAGTTTTGTATACATTTGAAAGTTTCATTATAAATGTGTTTGTTTTAATATAAATAATGCATTGTTGATTTAACTTACAGTGACCTCGATGATCATACGATGGGCGCAGCGAACAAAAAACGCGTCAACGCCATGCTCCAGAAGGTTCCCGGCAAAGGAACGTTCGACCTGAAAACTGTGCTCGACTCCGTATACTTCTTCAGCTAAACAGGCAACATAATTCCCTTTACTTTACTATGACCTGTGTGTCTGGCGAATAAGGTTGAAATTTGCCTAAATATTGATAAAAGACGCGCAATCTTTTTGAGACTGATGTAACAATGAACTTATAGCTTGACACTTTTATATTGAATGCTGGTTTTTTGATTCGTTTGGGTTATTTAAGTTATTTGTGGTCGTTTGTTGTACACATTCAATACGCTATAACTTGCGTGACATAAAATTATGAAATAATTGAACCTAGATTAGGTTCTAACGGCCTTGTCTAACGGCTTTGCGTCACAAAGAAAGTTTCAACCTTGTGATTTTTTCCCTTACCATGCCTCCGGACACTAGGCTCCCATCACTTCGCTCCCATGGGATCCACTGATATTTTTTTTCGCCTCTTGAGTCCCATGGGATCCTCAGATTTTTGTGACCCTGATAATTTTTAAAATTATTATCTAACATACTTTTTACTTTATGATATTATAGTAGTTTATGAAACCGCACCACAGACCATAGATACTGCAATGAGCACATACGCGCTAATAAATTAAAAAGTAAGCGTGCTATAAAAAGGATGCATTTGTTTGAAAACCGGAGAAAAATTTTGCATATTTTTAATTTTACCTATCCACGAAAACAGTACGTGTATATACAATCTTTTTTGAATTCATATTTGGAACATTATGTTCTGATGTGAGTGTAGATAAAATATATAACAGTTACCCTTCTCTAGATTTATGTAATCCTGGTACTTAATTGTTAATCAATCTATTCATAAAAAAGTACCAGGATTACATAAACCCAAGAATATGAATATCAAATTCTGTCACATAAATCTGAGGATCCATGGGAGTCAAGAGGCGAAAAAATTATCTGTGGATCCCATCAGAGCGAAGTCATGGGAGCCTAGCAAGAACAATATATTATTATAATAGCCTAGCTAAACCATTATAAAATTCTTGGAGCCGTAGACTCTTGTAGAGTACAAAATGATTTAAGCCACTATGTGACCTCGCTTAAATTTAATGTAGGTAGGTACTTAAAGTATTATTTCAGATTTACTTCAACTTTAGATTGCTATAAAATATCACTATATTTAATTAATTGTGCCAATAACGTGACTAAAAACGGCCATCTGCCTTAAATGCATAAAATGTGTGATACTTCCCAGCAACGCCACCATGGCATAGAGATTTCTAAATACCCTCAAATGAAAGACCATAAAATGTACCTAATTGTACCCTAACTCAAAAAATTGTACCTCTGATAGTTTCAGAAAAAAAACGCACTTGATTGTGGCGTTGCCAGGAAGTATACTTCCTGGCAACGCCACAATCAAGTGCATTTTTCTCGGTTGACATGAATATTTCAAAATTATTAATTACTAGCGGCCGCCCGCGACTTCGTCTGCGTGGAAAGTTTTTTTGCTATCCCTCGGGAACAATAAATTTTTTCGGGATGAAAGTTACCCTATGGCCTTCTCTGTACCCCTGACAACGTGTATGCAAAATTTCATGATGATCGGTTCAGTAGTTAAGACGTGAAGGCGTAACAAACAAACAAACGGACTTTCGCATTTATAATATTAGTAAGGATTTATTATGCAAATTGTTTTTTTCTCAACAACATATGAGAGAAACTTTAACAGATTGCAAGATTTCCTGTTTTTAGTTTCGTTATTCGTAAATTAAAAATAGGATCAACCCGTTTTTGTGGTGGTTCTTATGTTTCGTATATATGAAAGATAAAATTGTTATATTATATACTACCTAATGTAGTTTTTGTTGATTGATGTCCACCAAAGCACAGATATACTGTGACCAAAGTGCAATGCCACTAAATCTGTGATTTGTTAGTTGTCTAATAATAAATTAAGTTGCAATAATTTACCTTTTTCATTTACCTTCCAAATGAAACAATTTCTTTACAAACTCATTTATTTCTTGTACAAAAAGTAAAACTATTCCACGATTACAGATGACTACAATAATTTGACTAGCGACATCACGAGTACACGATCATACCGATTTCACAGATCACAATTTATTGCATAATTGCAATAATTTAACAACAACATACTTAAGTATGACAATTTTAAAATTATTTACTAAGACATGTTTTTGTTTTTTCCATTTTTTATTAAACATATTTTGATCTAGTGAACAGTAACAATTAGGTCAATAAATTATTTGGCGCATGTGCAGTCTACGTAATTATATCAATATAGGTAGTTAAGAGCGTGCAGTCTGCACACTAGCGCCGCCATTGGAAATAAAATCATAGTGCTTAAATAAAAAAGAAATTATGAATTATCTCTCTGGAGTGCACTCCGAACAAGCTTTGCGGTACTTTTTATCACTTAAGCAATATTTTCTAGCCTGTTGTTTAGTTATATGTACTTTTATTGCGAAAAGTGGCCACTTTTAACAATAAAAGTCAATTAAACTAAACGACAGGCTAGAAAATATTGCTTAAGTGATAAAAAGTACCGCAAAGCTTGTTCGGAGTGCACTCCAGAGAGATAATTTACAAATTTGTCTTTATTTAAGCACTATGATTTTTTTTCTAATGGCGGCGCTAGTGTGCAGACTGCGCAGCCTTAACAAGTTGTCGCTTGCTAGCTGCGGTTTCTATGGATTTGTAATTGTGCTCAAATATCTACATTATGTCATTAAATTTTATCTTAGCCTACTCTCTATTAAAAATAGAACATGAAGTAATAATTGTTTTAAATTCGTATCGTTCAACGACTAGTTATCTTTTAGATTTATAAGCAGTGTCGGTGGTTTTGCTTTCTGTAACAGTAGGTAAATATTATTTGAAATTGTCTATGAAGGATACCTATTCGACCAAATTCCAAAACGTCTCGGTTTATTTCGAACTTAACGCGATGTACTTTAAGCTGAAAATAACTTTAAGAAATTTTAGCTTAGTTAACCTTAGTAACTGTGCATTCGTATCTTTTCTAAATGCCCATAGGTCGCGCAATAGACACGCTTCATTTTTTAACAAGTTTTTTTTTCGTTTACTAACAAATTGTGTTGGAGAAACATATCCTACGTGATCCCATTTCATTATGTTTAACATTGACATACTATGTTATTAAAACTCCTACAAGAACATTATATCAACCGCTATAAGACACGACACTGGGGCAAACATTTATCTTTTCACATTACATTTTTATCACGACTCAACAGTGAAGTAATATCGCAGTACCTTCTCAGTCGCTTTTTGTTATATTTTTTAGGATACCTCAAGTTAATGACCTGTTTGTTTGTTCCAAACATTGGGTTGCATTGGTCCGCGCCGCGTTATCTGTGCTAACGCCGCGTTGACATGATCAAAGTGTGCTTTGACCAAGTAAATTGGACAAAGAAGCTTTGATCAAAGTTTACTTGGATACCAGTTGACACGCTCAATGTCAAACGCTGTGAATGCAGCTCCAAGTCCACTTTGATTAAACGCCAACGTCAAAGTGTGCTTCGATTGCTTATTTACACAATCAAAGTAGCCATCAAAGCTACTTGGTCACGTAGGCTTTCATAAAAGTTGAACATTGTCCAAGTTTACTTTAGTCAAAGTGCGCTTTGATATCTCGTTTACATGATCCAAGTAGTCATTAAATCGACTTGGTCAAAGTATACTTTGATAATGTTAACGCGGCATAAGGCTGCTGGCATAGTAGAACCAAATAAGTAAGTCATCTTACTCATTAAACGCACGAACGCGGTTTATATGTGAGCGCGCCCGTGCGTATACGTCGTCGCACGCACACACTGACAAAATTTAAAGGTGATAAAGGTGCAACAGTCGTGGCTGCGCCGTACGTAATCCCGCTCGCGCTCATTCACGCAGCACGCTTCACGCCGCTCTGTGCTGCCGCTCGTAATAATTTCATCGTGTACCTACCTATTAGTACATACCATGCTTTCCAAAGAAATTATTGTAAAAAGATTTGTAAGAATGAGGATATATTTTACATAAACTTTAAATAATAGGCGTTTCATACTTGTCGAAACAGACGATTTTTTTTTATATCAATTGTGTAATTTTGTTATAAAATCTCAAATTCCTACAGGAAAAAGTACTTTTAATGCCTATTATGGAAAGTATTCAATTTCCGAATTTAAAGATTATTATTTTGATAAGAGTAGGTAAATGAAAAAGTAAGAAACAGTTAATGGTGTAAAAAATAAAATTTCATAGTCATTTTATTTTATTTGAATAGGTAAATACATTATTTAGTAAAGCCACGTTTTAATTAATCCTATTTCGACTGTAAGTTTTCAAATCACATAACATGACGTAGGCAATGAAAACATTGTAGTCAGTTCCTGAAAACAATGAATTTAATGTAAATTGTAATTTGACAGATAAATGTGATACATTGCTACTTTTCTTCAGTAAGTTTTTATTGGTGTCAAAACGAAAGTGCCAATGTATCACATACATCTGTCAAATTACAATTAGCATTAACTTCATTATTTTAGTCGATAGACTCGCTGGTCTACGTACAATAAAATATAAAAAAAAAACTTTGTATTATAGATCCATGATGCTTACCCTATAAGGAAAAAATATTTTGTATAAAGATTGACTATGCATTTTTTGACGACTGAACAAACTAGCGATGTGACAGCCCTTCGTGTTTAAGCTGTATCGCTCGCTCGAGGCTCGAGTTGGCCTACTTATTTGGTTCTACTATGCTGCTGGTCAGTTATTGACATATCTGTGTCAAATGTCGGGTTCAATGTCTTTGGTGCGGGCGCGCGGAGTTGACGCCGGTGTGCGGGCGCGCCGCCGGGTCCGCGGACTCGTGCGACCCGCTAGTTGTCGTCCGCTGGCTCACATCTGACGGGCTATGGGATAATAATACCAAATTAATTTAAGGGTCTATGATAGGAAAACATGGTTTGCGCGGGCCATATTTTTATATAGAAAACGTAAATTTGTAGCCACAAAAAAACATACGACAAGATAAAGAGGTTATATAGTAGCTACAAGTATTAAATTGCGAATAAACCTTTAAAAAAATCAGAATATTATCAAAAACGCTTGTCGCGGGCCATATTTTTGGCGTAAATAATAGCGGAAACGTATTGAATTCTGCATTAAAATACACTTCAATGAGTACATTACATACAGTAGTGCAGTTGCTCCAATAACTTTTTTCAAAAAAGATAATTGTGCTAAAGATAATGATGAAAAAACAACGAAAAACATCGAAAAAGTGCAGAAGTAAGGTTATTTTCCATTCTCTTTACACGTAAAGAAAAAGACAGGGACAAATGTTTTCGCATAAGCGAGCCTTAATAAAGAATAAATAAGACTAAGCATATTTAAGCATAAAATGGTTGTTGCTGGTAACATTTAATTAAAAAGTACATGTGGTACTTCCGTATCCGCTCTCTGCCCCCGGCAGCATGTATAATCCCCGTCAATTGGTAATGCGCCTGGCGGCCATGATTTTAACCTCAAAAACGAAAAACAATTGTAAAATTTTTATATACCTAGACCATATCTTATTGAAAATAATAATTCAATAATTAATATATTAGATTAACTATTAGAATTTTGTTGTTTCATGACATTTTTTGTTGCGGATCACGTCGACGTGGATGTTAATGTGACAAGATTCCAGCGCATTACCAATTGACGGGGATAATACGCTAGCATCACACACTCAATAATTACTTAGGACAATCATGTCATTAATTAATTACTCAGGTGCAAAATAAACTTAAATTGTTTAATCTAGTGATTTTAGTTTTTACCATCGCATCAACTAACTGCAGTTTACAACAAAGATCACAACAATGGTTGAGGAGAGATAGGTATGCAGTTTTCGTGAATGGGTTTGGCGGAATCACTTTTTGAAATTACACCAGGACATTCTGTTTTAAAGTCGAGTATGCAAAAAATATATTATTATATAAGTACCAACATATTACATACATTTTCTGTCAGTTTGTCATGCTTACCTTGGAGATACATTATCGAAATCCACATTTTGCAGACAGATCCACTGCGGTGTTATGATTTCATCGTCTTTGGCACAGTCTAGCGTTCCGTTGTAAATCAATAAATCGTCCATTAAAATCTGAAACAAATACAGAATATGAGTTCGCATAAAAATAGTCTCTAAGACCGACATCTCATTAGAATGCCATAGCAACGTTTTGTCAGAAATATAAATGATAATATGTCGTAGCCAACCGTCGGTCAGTCGCCAAGTGAGCTACATAATAAAAGATTTCCATACTTTTCAATATGAATTGTTTGGTAAGGCCTGGTGAGATGAGGTACAAATTATTTAAAAAAAAACTGATTTTACAAATATCTATAAAGGTCAACTTACACCAAACTCCTTGACTCCCCGCGTGGGCGTCTTCCCGTAGTTCCATATCTTCATGCCGTACACTGACACCGGTGTGTCAAATACGAAGAAAACCCTGCCGATGTAATATGAAAATAAAGTAAAACATAACAAATTACAGTACCGTGTAGAAGCGAAATTCTTCAAGCTTAGAGATAATTTTGGCTTTTTTTATGTCTAAAATATTTTTGTAAACTACAGTTCGAGTCTAACCGAGTCTAACGTAAGCGCGGTGGTGCTTTGATACCGACAATATACACTATAAGTGCTCGTTTACGGACACGCGGGGTGTTGCGCGTCGAGTGTCGCGTGCGATGGTGTAGCCCGTACTAAATTCAAACATAATACGGCGTTGTATGAGTATTTACGGAAGTGATTTTACACGTGTTTGTTTGAAAAACGGCGTTTCCCACGGCGGGTGTGATGTCATCCAGTTTACGGCTTGAAGCAATGATCGCCGCGGGCCCCGCCTACTCCACGCCACGCGTGTACGCTGCTCGCCTCGCCTCGCCTCACGTCATATGGACCGTGTACCTACGTGTAGTAGTGTAGTGTAGAGGGTCGTTCCGAACCTACGCTCCGAGTGCAACCGAACGCTCTAACGCCGTTCCAAATATTAGAGCGTGACGTTCGGTTGTAACAACTTTCCCGTTCCAAACGTCAGAGAGTTGCAACCAAACAACCATCAAAATTGATGGTTGTAAAACGCTCTGACGTTTGTCTATAGAAAAACTGTCAATGTCATTTGACATTATTTTGTATTTTGATGTTTTTGTGTCTAATTTTCAAATAAATCATGGTAGCTTCGCAAAAAAAACAGTTTTTATTTGATTTTGAATAAAAGAAAGTTTACATTATTCCTATTTCAAGTGGAAAATGAAGACTTTGTATTGACATTGACATTTAAAGTTCTAGGTCGTTCCTAACCTTAGAGTGAGTTAAAAAACAACCGTTTGGTTGTTTTTTAACTGCACTCTAAGCCTCTGAACGCAAACTAGTACCTGTTGAGCGTGGCGGACTTGTACTATTATCTATTCTGTGGTGGCGGGCAACACGGGCGCGAGCCACGAGTGCGCGGCGTCGGATGTGTTGTGGCCGTCGATGAGCTCGTGTGTGCGCACGGCATATGGACCGTGTAGTGTGGTAGTGTAGTACCTGTTGAGCGTGGCGGGCAGCACGGGCGCGAGCCACGAGTGCGCGGCGTCGGATGTGTTGTGGCCGTCGATGAGCTCGTGTGTGCGCACGGCATATGGACCGTGTAGTGTGGTAGTGTAGTACCTGTTGAGCGTGGCGGGCAGCACGGGCGCGAGCCACGAGTGCGCGGCGTCGGATGTGTTGTGGCCGTCGATGAGCTCGTGTGTGCGCACGGCATATGGACCGTGTAGTGTGGTAGTGTAGTACCTGTTGAGCGTGGCGGGCAGCACGGGCGCGAGCCACGAGTGCGCGGCGTCGGATGTGTTGTGGCCGTCGATGAGCTCGTGTGTGCGCACGGCATATGGACCGTGTAGTGTGGTAGTGTAGTACCTGTTGAGCGTGGCGGGCAGCACGGGCGCGAGCCACGAGTGCGCGGCGTCGGATGTGTTGTGGCCGTCGATGAGCTCGTGTGTGCGCACGGCATATGGACCGTGTAGTGTGGTAGTGTAGTACCTGTTGAGCGTGGCGGGCAGCACGGGCGCGAGCCACGAGTGCGCGGCGTCGGATGTGTTGTGGCCGTCGATGAGCTCGTGTGTGCGCACGGCATATGGACCGTGTAGTGTGGTAGTGTAGTACCTGTTGAGCGTGGCGGGCAGCACGGGCGCGAGCCACGAGTGCGCGGCGTCGGATGTGTTGTGGCCGTCGATGAGCTCGTGTGTGCGCACGGCATATGGACCGTGTAGTGTGGTAGTGTAGTACCTGTTGAGCGTGGCGGGCAGCACGGGCGCGAGCCACGAGTGCGCGGCGTCGGATGTGTTGTGGCCGTCGATGAGCTCGTGTGTGCGCACGGCATATGGACCGTGTAGTGTGGTAGTGTAGTACCTGTTGAGCGTGGCGGGCAGCACGGGCGCGAGCCACGAGTGCGCGGCGTCGGATGTGTTGTGGCCGTCGATGAGCTCGTGTGTGCGCACGGCATATGGACCGTGTAGTGTGGTAGTGTAGTACCTGTTGAGCGTGGCGGGCAGCACGGGCGCGAGCCACGAGTGCGCGGCGTCGGATGTGTTGTGGCCGTCGATGAGCTCGTGTGTGCGCACGGCATATGGACCGTGTAGTGTGGTAGTGTAGTACCTGTTGAGCGTGGCGGGCAGCACGGGCGCGAGCCACGAGTGCGCGGCGTCGGATGTGTTGTGGCCGTCGATGAGCTTGTCGGGTGTGCGCACGTCCTGCGCGCGCGCCTCGAGCACGTTCACGCTAGCCGGGTGCGCGCAAACGTCTAATCATAGAGTACATTTTAACATAATAAGTAAACTGACAAACATCAACTAAATAAATAAGTGCGACGCCAACATGGCGGAGGCCGCGAAGTTAGCCGCTATGCACGCGCCCCTCGTGCCATTGAGTCGAAACCTCAACTCTTCTTCCACTAAATTATTTATTGCTTACTGACTTGCGCCTAACTTTACAGCCACAATATACTAAATGTTACTGTTACTGACTGGTCTCCGTGAGCATTATGAGCTCTCCCCTCGGGTCGAAGAGCTGGACCCCCGTGAGCCCGACGTAGTAAGGGTCGCCCCACGTGGAGAATACGCTGAGCTGCAGCACAAAGCCGGTGGGCGCGCCTGAGCTCAGCCCGCTGCCAAACATCAGCCAGTCCATGTGGAAACTATCCGAGTCCTTCCCGTCGTCCAACCTGCAGATGAAACCAAGATTTAGGGCAGCGTGGAGAGACGGAGTGGCAGTAAAGAGACTGGTACATTTATCAATCGAAGTTCGACTTTGGTCACTTTGCGTATGGTTCGCTGTGTTGTCGCGGCACCGAGCGCGGTCGCGCACAATAACTGCGTGCGAGAACAACTGTATGCTAATACCGCTAGGGCCCATTTTCAATTAGTAAAAAGATTAAGGTAATGCTCTTCGTCGCCACTCCGCTTAGAGTGCTGACACTGCTGACCCTAGAGAGGGATCACTACATCTATGAGGGTTCTTCGGCATTTTGCCGTCGTTCAATCGCATAAAACATTCGCCACGCCGCACCAGCTCCGGTCGCCAGTATATATTTAGTAATACTCAAATAACACAAGAGACCTGTCGTCGAGCGCGTGCAGGTCCAGTTGGTGCACGTAGTCGTAGCAGGTGTCGCCGGGCGCGCGCCGCACCAGCGCCGGGCGCCAGTGCAGGCTCAGTAATGTACACAAGAGACCTGTCGTCGAGCGCGTGCAGGTCCAGTTGGTGCACGTAGTCGTAGCAGGTGTCGCCGGGCGCGCGCCGCACCAGCGCCGGGCGCCAGTGCAGGCTCAGTAATGTACACAAGAGACCTGTCGTCGAGCGCGTGCAGGTCCAGTTGGTGCACGTAGTCGTAGCAGGTGTCGCCGGGCGCGCGCCGCACCAGCGCCGGGCGCCAGTGCAGGCTCAGTAATGTACACAAGAGACCTGTCGTCGAGCGCGTGCAGGTCCAGTTGGTGCACGTAGTCGTAGCAGGTGTCGCCGGGCGCGCGCCGCACCAGCGCCGGGCGCCAGTGCAGGCTCAGTAATGTACACAAGAGACCTGTCGTCGAGCGCGTGCAGGTCCAGTTGGTGCACGTAGTCGTAGCAGGTGTCGCCGGGCGCGCGCCGCACCAGCGCCGGGCGCCAGTGCAGGGCCGCCCCGTCCGCCCACACGCGCACGTGCTTCGCGCCCATGTACGACAGCTCCAAGTTCGCGTTGTAGTTCCAAATGCGAATACCTACGCAAATTAAGTAAAGTACCCACTTATACAGGATTATTTGTGAAGGCTGGCGTCCACCAAGCGCGCCGAGTCGAGCCGAATCGAATCGCAATAATTCGCCTCCATACATTTACTATGAAACTGCGTCCATTGACTGGCGTCGATTCGGCGCGTCTGGGCTCTTCTCTAATGGACGCAGTTTCATAGTAAATGTATGGAGGCGAATTACGGAAAAATGCGATTCGACTCGACGCGGTTCGACGCGCCTGTAGTGGACGCCAGCCTTAAAACACCAACAACCTCGCAGGAATAGATTATCTACTATCATCAATGATAATATCATTGACTATCATCATAAACATTAGAGATGCGCCGAATGTAGATTTAACCGAATACGAATGTTCGGCCGAATGTTCGGTCCAAAATGTACCGAACCGAATATTCGGCCGAATCATTCGGTTCAATTCTAGGCGGTAAACAGGTTTTACACGTGTCGGGCGGGCGTTTGCCACAGCATAACCCCTTCTCTAGCACGCCTCGCTCAGTCAATGTTCCGCTCTTTCGTTTACAAATATTTGCAATTCGGAACTGCATACTTTGAAATGTATTATTACGTTGATGAAAGTCTTTAAAGATGAGGCATACATTGACATTTATTAAAAAAAAATGATTGTACCATGGGCAACAGCGTCGCATAACCACTGCTAAGGTTAAAATCGCTTGCACGCCGCGCCCGCTGTCACATACGTTTAGTTCGTGCAGGGGCGATACGCGCGCACACGAATTTTGTTGCAAACTGGTTAAGCGACGCTGTTGCCCATAGTACATTTTAATACTAGTGTTGGTTCCTAAAGATAGCAGTTTTTATATTCTAAAAAAAATTTGGTATGTTTTTGAAATGCCTTAAAACTAGGGTAGGGTAGGGGTACGTTTTGATTTTTGAATATTTATCAAAGATTTTGAAATATTTGCATTTGAGTGAGTTCATACAAAACAAAAAAGTGCTAATATTTTCAAATCTACAATATTAAAAAAATAACCCTAGTTTTTAGGCATTTCAAAAACATACCGAAAATTATTGCTGTAGGATTATATAATCTGTGCTGTAGGTTAATGTTTATAGAGGGTGGGAAACGTTATCGCCGTTTGTATGGAGACCGTTTGCTAGAAAATACTCTTAATCTTTTTTATTGACAAAATTAAAAAGAATAAGAGGATTGTCTAGCAATAAATAATTGGTAGTGTAGTATTCTACTAAATATTTATTGACAAAATAAAAATGATTAGAGGGTTGTCTAGCACTCTAGCAAACGGTCTCCATACAAACGGTGATAACGTTTCCCACCCTCTCTAATGTAAATTGTACCAATAGGTATAATTTAAATATTCGGTAATTATTCGGCAAATCAACCGAATATTCGGCCGAATACGAACATGAAAAAATATGCCGAATTTGCCGAATACGAATATTCGGCCGAACATTCGGCGCATCTCTAAAACATCAACATTTGTTCTACGACGTTTCCGAAAACAGACAAAAAAAATCGACTCTCCATACAAATATCCGAACAGCTGATTGAGTTTTGTATGAAAAATCGATATTTTTTTGGAAAAGTCGTAGAACAAAATGTTGCTGTACATGATGTTACTTATGAGGTTGTTGGTGTTTTACAAATAACTCTGTATACAGTAGCCAAATTTTGAGAAACCAAGGATTTTCAATTAAACGTCCAAACTCCAGTTCGACCATCCTAAATACCGTAAATACGATTCTAAAATGTGATTATACCATCCGATTACAAAATACAAACCGGTTCCCTATGTTTTGCATATAAGCCATAATATGTCAGAACATACTTTGATTTAGCCGGATGATTTTTACGCATAATATTATTCAGGCATAACAGATTAATTAGTACATAATATAACAACTTTAAGCATAATCATGTGTAAGCATAACAAACACGCATAATGATATCAAAGCATATTTTTAATACCTATAGCGTTAAAGTGCAGAAGACAGTGTAAAATAGCCAAAAGCTTCAGGTAGTTAAAGACCTCTATTGTAAGTAAATTTTACAAAAACGTCGTTTCTGGGGCTTCGGTGGCCGCTGCCGCGGCACGCTCGCTCGGTTCGCGCATTTTTGGACGCAGTTCTAACCAAACTTTTTTCATGGGCGTGCCTAGCAAGTTAGGAATAAAACATTATGTAAACAAAAAAACTAAACGAAGATCGGTTCATCCGTTTAGGAGCTACGAATGCTACGACGATAAAACAGACAGACACGTTAAACTTATAAGGGCCGATTGCACTAAACTTAAGGATCGCTTAAGTCTTTTCCTAACTACAACACGACCAAATTAAAACGGTGTCATAAACTTAGCCGTCATTTGCCTAGTTATCTTGGTCGACATGTAGATAAGAAAAGACTTAGGCGATTCTTTAGTTTAGTGCTTTTACACATTACACCCCTCTCTTTTTGCGTCGGGGGTTAAAAAAGGGATCCTCACAGAAACCTGGTAAACAAAAAGTAACTTACTTGTGATTTCAGCAGGTTCCCTCAACTCCATCACTATATGGCAGAACTTAGAACCAGGCTCGAAGCTAGTGCACCACATGTCTTCAAAGTCCGTGGTGATGTTGCGCCCTGAGAAGAGACTCTTGCACTCGATCAGGTCGCCCCGCTCAGGCGGCTGCTCGTCGTTTATGTACGAGCAGTATGCGTACGCGCGGTATACCTTCACTGGCTCGCTGTAGCACATGATTTCTAGGCCTGAAATGCAGTCATTTTTTGGAATATTCCAATAACCAGGGGGCTAATTGTCTAATTTTAAAATCTATCGCAATCGCTTTCGTTTGACAGATGGATGTGACACATTGCTGCATTTCTTTGGTAAGTTTTTATTTGTGTCAAGAAGAAGCTTCAATGTGTTACATCCTTGAAAGCGATTGCGATAGATTTTGAAATTAGACAATAGAAAGGCAGGACAAAAGACCAATCTATTTCATGCATTCTTTAGGTCTCTTACGAAAATATATAGAAATAATTATTGATAAAGGCAAGGGGTAGTATCAAAGTTATGTGATTGCAAAGGGTCTTTCAGCTGAATTGGATACTTGGTTATTGGGCTATCTCTAATCTATTTATTAGACTAATATCTATCATGTGCTATAGGTGCAAAACTCACATGGAGATGTATGAGTGTCATCAGTGTTGTCTTTTTTAAACTCATCGAAGCAAGAAAGTGGAACTTTAACTTCTATGAGAGAAGACCTATTCAAAAAATATTACCAGTTAGTCCGATCAAATGTCGCTGACCCCAATTCGACAAGAGCGTTAATTTGATTTGTTTGACCACATATTTGGTTTGGTTTTCATCGTTATCCAGAGCCTGTAGGAGCTCTTCAGGACTCAAATTGTGGTTGCTGTCATTGGCAGTGAGTGGCCGTTCTATAGCAGTTTCATTCATCGGCTCGTTGTCTTTAAGGAGAGCTTGGAAATTCTTATCGTTTACCATAACCGCTTCGAGAATGTTCGGGTCTTTTGTAAAAAGGATTGTCTGAAAAATGGATTTGAAAATATTATTAGCTAATGGGGGTATAAAAAACCCTGTTTTATTAATAATCGATAACATACGTCTCCAAAACTTGGAAGAGGGCCCTTGAGTTCGCCGCTGGATCGGGCGATTTCACCTTGGAATATAACTTGGTCGTCCAGTTTTATTTGAACCAACCGTACTCCTCTTGTCGAATATATCCTTGATTTGTTGTAGTTCTAAAGAATCAAAATTAAAATATAAAGTTAAATCTTTATGCGTCCGCTGCGTTAAGCGGGATCCCGGCGCGGGGCGACAAAGATTAGAGCTTGCTCATGCACTGCAAGCATCTTTCCGTCAGAAAACCAGCAATCTATATTCCCGCGCCGTGTACCCGCGGCGGGCTCCCGATTAACGCAGCGGACGCTCTCAATAGCGAATTTCGTTGGTTTTACCATGGAACTTTGTTTGGGTATATGATATTTTCAACAGCTATGATATAGAAACGACAACTAGGTATATTCTACAGCGGCGTTACCCATATCCTGAGCAAAGCTAGGCGCGTAGTATTGGCGAGCAGCACGCTGAGCGCTATGGGAAGCGTGCGCGGCGCGGGCGCCGTCCAGGCGTGCCTCTCGTCCCGCGTGCGCACCACCCCGTCCGCTATGTTCTCCACGCGCCCGTGGCTCGACTGGTCGCCTGTGTCCGAATCCGTCCATACCTGGAGATATTGTGATATCGATAGGAGAAGCTATGAAATAAGTCGCGGCAATAAAGTATTTATTTTGAATAAAACATTGTTTCTGTAGGTGTCGGACCTCACGAGGCCGTTGCTAGCTAGAAACATTGCCAAATGCATGCTGAAATGTATGGCAAAAAAAACCTGGCGACAGTTTGCATGACTACTTAAGTCTGTCTTGTTCTTTCTTTTGCATTTTTTTTTATTCGAATGGTTATACTAAAGAACAAAATTTTATTCATCGTATCAACGTTTTTACCTAAGGTGATAACAACAAGCTCACCTTTTCAATTTGCACAATATCGCCATTCATGCCAAATAACTCGATCCCGTTTAAACCAACTAGGTATTTATCGCCCCAATTAGCGTATATCTTAAATTCTAACAGTCTTCCCTCGGGAAGTTCGGGGATGATAAACTCATTTGTCGTTCTTTCCCTTTGAGAAGTCTTTTTACTCGTAACTGACCCTAATGATGCAGGCTTTCTTGTTGAATTTTTGTAAGATCCTCTTTTGTTACCTTCATTTTGCTGTAAATTCATGGAAGTTTCTTTTGCGTATAGCTTTTTTCTTACTTTATTATTTTCTTGAAGACCTGTGATATAATATTGAGACTAATTAATTCAAAATAATTGCTATACTCTATGATTGCTGACTCGAAGGACCATATTCGGAAAAGTGTCTCAACTATTCAGTTCTCTACTTACGTGGGTTTAAGATGACAACATCATGAAAATCATCGTCCAGAATATTGTGAGCTCTCCCCCGATGCCTCGGAGTCACATAATGAGGTAATAGGTCTGATAAGAAGTCATTAGAACTAGCAGTTGAAGAATCACCTCCGTCAATTTTGTTACTTCTATATTTCCATCTACCGTTTTGATTATATCCTGTCGAATAGCCTGAATAAGTAATTAGATAATAATAAATAAGAAAAAGAAATCGTGAAAATATTGTACCTGTGCGTAGTAAAAAAAACCTAAGTGCGAGTCGGACTGGCGCATGAAAGGTTCCGTACCAAAAACGACAAAAAAAACCGACTTCAAATAACCTACCTCTAAAAAGCAAGAAATTAAGTCGGTTAAAGAACTACACACATATCCCTCTTCCAACAAAAAAATAATTATCTTATTCAGTTCATAAACAAAGAAGTAATACGACCATTATCATCGAGGTAATTCACACAAAATCATACTATTTTCGTGCTTTTTTCAAGATTACTTGAAAAGTACTGAACCGATTTCCAAATTTTAAAAAATGGGACCAACTTGGGAGTTTACCTAATATAATAACGTTTAAATCATTTCAATCGGTCCAGCCGTTTTCGAGTAATCGGTGGACATACACAAAAAAAAATACAGACGAACAGAGAACCTCCTCCTTTTTGGAAGTCGGTTAAAAACACGTATGTTGTATAGGAGCCCCACTTAAATATTTATTTTATTCTGTTTTTAGTATTTGTTATCATAACAGCAACAGAAATACAACATCTGTGAAAATTTCAACTGTCTAGCTGTTCATGAGACGAGTACAGTACAAGGCAAACATCTTGAAATCGGGTGGAGATTGCGCAGAACGCGTATTTTGGGTATGCGTAGCGGTGGGGCACGGGGGCGGCGGGAGAGGGGCGCACGCTATTGGTCACTCACAAGCAGGGTTACCAGATGAAAAAATCAAAAGTCCGGAGAAAAGATTCATCAATCACTCAGATTTTCAAAATCCGGCCGCAATCCTGAGCAAAGTCCAAAAATCCTGAGATCTCCGGACAAATCCTGAGATATGGTAACCCTACTCACAAGTGCACATGGGCGAACTTATCCCCTCTCCGTCGAAAAAGTGTCAAAATGTTTGCCTCGTACTGTACAGCCTGGTGACTGGTGATAGACAGGCGGACAGTGGTGGAGTCTTAGTAATAGGCTCCCATTTTTACTCTTTGGGTACGGAACACTAAAAAGGAGGAAAGGTCAAATAAGTAGGTACCTTTGTTATGGCTGTTACGCAGTGTGCCTGCAGAATGTGCAGTATTTTGCATCTTCGGTTTTGTTAAGAAATCTAACGTTGTATCTAAAGATGTTCTTCGAGACAACCTATAAAATCTACTATATTAGGCGACGTAGTTAGTACCTAATTAATTCATAGAAATATTAAAAATAAAACACTTTTTACTGATTACAGCGCGTATGTTGATATTAACTCAAATGTTATTTTTAGAATTATTTAGTTTTGATCTATTGGTTTTTTGGGTTTCCTGACGTTTCGACACCTTTCCAGGGGCCGTGGTCACAAGAGAACCATCATCAGTAATCCGTAAAATGTTTTATTTCTATTGAATCTGCACGCGCGCGGAAATCTTAAAGTATATCAAATAAATAGGTACTAATAAAAAAAAAACATGTTATTACCTAGAGTTTTCTAGTTTGAGATAGCCAATTCGCTGCGTTTCTTCTAAAGGATCACTTATGTGTGTTTCTTTCATCTCCCTGTAACGTCAGAGGTGTACTAGAGTTAAAAATCAACTAAGGTCTTACAACAAAGGGTTGGTGACCTTGTGAACCTTTACGGAAGTCGAAGAGAATTGTGCTAAAAAAATTGAGCTGGTATTGACGCGCAAGTAGGCCATCATTAATCCATTAATCATTCCGACCGTATAAACGATAAACCAATGTAGGTGGTACCTACATGCTGTTTGATAGAAAGACTCACTTGGTAATGTCCTCAAGCCAGAACGGTATTTCCCTGTCTTTCGTCGCGTATTCATGCCCATTTTGTTTATGTGCCATCCTTGAGCCATGAGACTAAAGCAACTTTAAAAATACTTTACACTATAAAAAATATATTACGTTGAAAATTCATTGCATTGCATTACCTACAGTCAGATAAAAATGCAAATTTTATATAAATTATTTAACATGTAAATAAGAAAAGTATTTGGTTTTCGGATTTATTACTTCATTCACACTTGCCACTTTTGAAACATATTTTTGCCGCTGTTTGTTTGACCTTGGTTGCTATAACAACTTCGCATAAAATCAATGAAAGTAGAGCGCAGTGCACATAGCATAACAAATACTACAGCGCGTAATCGTATATTCACCAAATGAAAGGAATTTTATTTTGCCTAACACTTGAAAAGGACGATATTATTTTAAATTTGTGATTATGATGAGATTTGCAGTTGAAATGGTGCGTTTATTAGTATCTGAAATTAAAATAATCGTTTCAGAACGGACAAAACCTACACTTCTCTTTACGTAGTGGGTGTATTCCAGCAGACCAATTGAAAAATAAAAGGCCTGTGCTTAAAAAAGTTTTCCTACCTTTTTACAGTTGACACTTACCTTTTTATCAACGCCATCTGTGGAGCCTATAGTTTTTAGTCATTTTGAAAAGCCCTCAATGAAAATAAATTACTTTCCATTGGTTTAATTAAAATGTATACTGTGCCGACCGATGACTTAACGGTTCGCCTGCTGGAATGCACCCAGTCATATGTTGTCACGTCATTCAATCCTACGTCAATCTTCTTCTGTCACTGTCACTGCCGTCTGCCACTAAAAAAGTCGAAAATCCGATCGTGCGGTGTGTAAAAATAACCTCAACATTGATCTCTTTTTATTTGTTATTTCATGAAATACTTTATAATATTTAGTATTTGCATTTGCAATAATAAATAGACATTAAAATGTCGAATGCCGATCAACATCAGAAGGAATTAGAAGAGAGAACTAGCAAGGCTGAAAAGGAAGCCAAAGCAATAGAAGAAGAATTGGATAAAATTTCAAACGGTGACCTTAGCTACGTGAATGATCAGCGATTGGAAAAATTATTAGCAGATAATGAAAAGCTAAAACATCGTTTAGCTATTTTAGAAAATGCTATCAAGGCTGAAAGCTCCTCATCTTCTAAGAAAACTGTGAGTAAACAAGTTAGAAAACGACCTACAATTACCGATATTAGTTCCGTAGAAGGTAATATCTGTATCCTGGATGAACTTAAAAATATTTTTGAACATGCTATAACGTCAGCATATGCTAATTTAGAAGACCCACCCATAGTCATCACACTTTCAAGTAACAATCCTAAGTTTGGGGACTATCAATGTAACTCTGCCATGCCAATATCACAGCTATTAAAAGCGAAAAATATCAAAACAAATCCAAGAGAAGTTGCAAATAACATTTTGAATAAAACTCCATCATCACCTCTTATTGAGAGAATAGAAGTAGCAGGAGCTGGGTTTCTGAACATTTACTTGAATAAACCATTTGTTGAGCATATCCTTAACTCCATATTGCGATTTGGTATAAAGCCACCCCCAGTTAAAAGGGAACGAATAGTGGTTGACTTTTCATCTCCGAATATAGCAAAGGAGATGCATGTGGGACATTTACGATCAACGATTATTGGTGATAGTATTTGTCGCACGCTTGAGTTTCTGAACCATGATGTGCTTCGGATCAACCATCTGGGCGACTGGGGAACTCAATTTGGTATGTTGATTGCTCATTTACAAGATAAATATCCAGATTACAAAACTCATTCTCCGCCAATATCAGACTTGCAAGCTTTCTATAAAGAATCTAAAAAAAGATTTGATGAAGATGAAGAATTTAAAAAGAGAGCATATACATGTGTTGTTCAGTTACAATCAGGAAATTCAGATTATATTGCTGCTTGGAAGTTGATTTGTGAAGTATCAAGGCAGGAATTCCAGAAAGTCTATGATCGTCTTGATATTAAAATTATTGATAGAGGTGAATCCTTCTACCAGAGTAGAATGGTTAAAGAAGTTGCCTTCCTGAAGGATAATGGTTTCTTAGAAGAGGATGAAGGAAGATTAATCATGTGGGGGAATCCAGATAACCATGATAATATACCTTTGACAATTGTTAAGTCTGATGGCGGATATACATATGACACATCTGATATGAGTACCATTAGACAAAGAGTTGAAGAAGAAAAAGGTGACAGATTCATCTATGTCACAGATGCTGGGCAGCATACACATTTTGTAGTATTAGAGGCTTGTGCCAAGCGTGCCGGGATTCTGAAAAATGGTCAGCATATAGAACATGTAGGATTTGGCGTAGTTTTAGGAGAAGATAAGAAAAAGTTTAAAACAAGATCAGGTGACACGGTAAGGCTTATAGAGCTGCTAGATGAAGGCTTGAAGCGATCATTGGATAAATTAATAGAGAAAGAGCGGGATAAAGTATTAACTCCAGAAGAATTGAAACAAGCTCAGGAAGCAGTTGCATATGGCTGTATTAAGTATGCAGATCTTTCCCATAACAGGATTAATGACTACGTCTTCTCATTTGACAAAATGTTAGATGACAAAGGCAACACAGCTGTTTATCTGTTGTATGCTTTGACTAGAATCCGGTCCATAGCTCGAACTGCACAAGTTTCCATTGAGGATTTACTAGAGAGAGCACAGAAGACTGGTATAAAATTCAGTCATGAAGCAGAATGGAAACTTGGAAAAGTACTTATAAGGTTCCCAGAAGTAATTCTTAAAGTAGCTAATGATTTATTTATCCATACTTTATGTGAATACTTGTATGAAATCTCATCAGCATTCACTGAATTTTATGACAAATGTTATTGTGTTGAGAAGAATAAAGAAGGCGAAATTGTAAATATCTTTTATGAGAGATTGATGCTTTGTGAAGTAACTGCTCGTGTTATGGAAAAGTGCTTTGAAATTTTGGGAATCAAGACAGTTTCTAAAATGTGATTAGTTAAGCAAGCATGTCTCTTGATACTACCATTTTATGTTTAAGCAAACCACAATATTTATGACCATACTAATCAGAAAACAGACGAGATGTGTGAAATAAGTTTGTAGTGTTATTCTTAAAGAAAATAAATAATTAATACAAACATTCTGTATAATTATTTTTTATTGAGTTTCCAAAACCTCTACAAAACTATACCAGGGTCCATTATCAAAGGTAACATTCTAGTATCTGTTAAAAAAATTGTAGAATAATCACTGGGCAATACCACCAATACAAGCATGTACTATGCGAGCCAAATAAGAATAGTACTGACAAAATGGCCATATTTGTTTGTGTTTCGCTTCCACTTCAGGGTGTTGGATGTGCAAGAAAAGGAACAAAGATCAAGATTGCCATTTGATGGTACTATTCTTATTTGGCTCGCATAGTACAGTATCATCTTATCTCCTACAACAATATACATACATACAATATTACACTATCTATATAACACAACATGCAGACAACAATTTTATTATTTCATATTGAAATGTCTAAGTTTAACACAAAAGGCTCGATGTATTGCTTCAAGCATTTCTGAGAAAGGAAGGCTAACAATAAATTATTGTTTAATAGAAGATAAACAATATTATATTAGTAATGTTAATCTGTAATAATAATATATTATGGTATGCTCTTTCTTTAGGCTTTAAAGTTTTCTAGGGATGTGGCTATACCTACTTACATCATGCAAAATTAGCGCCAAACTATCTTAAAATAAATTGATCTCTATTTTAAGATACTTAGCGGGATTTAAACCTGTACTTAAGCGATTTTTGTAATCAGCCACTTTATAAAGCAAACCGAATAAACAACAATTGTAAATTACAATGACAATTCTGTATACCTACTTACATTGCATCAGCCAATTTGAAACTAGAAAGTTACTGATTCAAACTATTAACAGACACCGCAATGTTATACCAAATTTCCATAGTAATTTATAATTGTCACATTTATTATTATAGGACCCGCACCCTGATTATCTAAAAAGAAACTATTTAGTGACCGGTTTCATTCCACATACATTGCTACTTTTCTTTAGTATGTTTTTTTTTTTAATCCAAAAAGAAGTAGCAATGGATCACTTATCATCTATGAACTGCAACCGGTCGCTAGGTGGTTTCTAATTAGATAATCAGCCCGCTGGTTATACAAAACTGTGAAAATTCTTTAAGGCGACTTTTTATGCAACACTAGCGCCACTCCCGCATATAAATAATGGGGAATGTCCGAAAAAAAAACAAATTAGCTGAATATTTTTCTATAGGTAGGAATAAGCTCCCTTAGTAATAGAAAAAAGTTTCAAAATTTTCAGTAGCGTGAAAAAATTTTAAAAAGTGAAAGTCTCTTCGACTTCACAAATGTACGAAAGTAACAGCAGAATGGAAATTATACCTTTGCCACCACACCACCTGTCACAACCACAACATGGTATTAAAAAAAAGTTTCAATACAAAATGTCAAAACTTTTTTTTTATATTTGTTGTGTTTGTGGCAGGTGGTGGCAAAGGTATATTTTCCATTCTGGTGTTACTTTCGTACATTTGTGAAGTCGAAGAGACTTTCATTTTTCAAAATTTTTTCACGCAACCGAAAATTCTGAAACTTTTTTCTATTACTAAGAGAGCTTATTCGGATTTTTTTTTTCGGACATTCCCATTACCGTGTTAATACACAATTTATTAAAATTCCAAGCTAAAGGTTCCCTTGCAAAATATCAATAGTTATTTATAAGCACAAAAACTTAATGACAAATAATTTATTGTGGTTTTTCTCCATGAAATACAAAACGACAGCCGTTTTTAGCTTTTTTTAGCACCTAAACTGCAAACAATTATTTGTCACTGAGTTTGTGTTTTTAGGGTTCCGTACCCAAAGGGTAAAAACGGGACCCTATTACTAAGACTCTGCTGTCCGTCTGTCTGTCTGTCACCAGGCTGTATCTCATGAACCGTGATAGCTAGAAAGTTGAAATTTTCACAGATGATGTATTTTTGTTGCCGCTATAACGACAAATACTAAAAACAGAATAAAATTAATATTTAAGGGGGGCTCCAATACAACAAACGTGATTTTTTTGCCGTTTTTTGCTTGATATCAATAACGACAACAGGTAGACAGTTGAAATTTTCACAGATGATGTATTTTTGTTGTCGATACAACAACAAATACTAAAAACAGAATATAATTATTATTTAAGGGGGGCTCCCATACAACAACCGTATTTTTTTTGCCGTGTTTTTGGTACGGAGCCCTTCGTGCGCGAGTCCGACTCGCACTTGGCCGGTTTTTAAATAACAATTGATATTTTGCGAGGGAACCTTAAGATTGGATTTTCAATATAGTGTGTATTTATATGTTTTTTTGCGGGATTGGCGATAGTGTTTCATATAAAGTCGCCCTAACCCATTTTAAACTTTTAACTAAATATGTAAACATTGAGTCAAAATAGATTGACATATTGTGGCAACCCAAGGTTGCTGATTAATGATAATACATAACAATACTACATATATGTAAACATAATAAAACTTTCTAAAATAATATCTATTAATATTATAAGTCTACCTGTATCTATATATGTATAACTAAGACTGAATACAATCAAATATACTTCATGATTATCGCACTACTATAATGATTCCTATTGACAGGTCAGTAGCACATAAAAAAATAAGGGAATGTGAAAGGAATTTAAATACATTATCTATTGAAATGTCTGGAAGACTCAAATAACTTGTGTTTGGATAAGTAATCATATTTTTTGGCGTTAATAATAACATTCTACCTACTAAAAGGTGGTAATCGATTTACATAATGAAAAACTTAATTCCAAGGTTAGGTAATTAATCAATTCAACGCTACTATGGTTTGTAGTTGTGAGAATAGGACCAAATATTACCAAAGCAGGACCCTACTAGACCCACCCCTAAAATAAAAAAACCCATACTACGTATTCTACCGGTCCCTAAAAATATTTTGCACTCTTTACTTACAAATTACATTTCTTAACTGTCAACTGCCCTACGCCTCGATGCCAATATTTAAGGCGATTTTGAGTGTCGCCCCTATCATTAAAATACCTATTCAGAATGATCACTATTAGCATTTTCGTTAGTCTATTTACACCATACTATTATATTTTTCAACTGTAGTAACTACAATACCTATTCCTATTCAATACTGTAAAATGGATTTATGATATTTTTTATGTATACAGCGTGTATTTTTTTTTAACGATGGGGCGCCACTTGGCTGTTGGCCTAACTAAATAAATCTACACTTTTTCTAACGTTCTTGAAATAATTTTGATTATTTGTTTCAAATTACATTAATATTACGAATTTCACCATCATGGTAAATTAACCACGAGATTTGTGCACTCATGTAATGTCATGTATTATATACCAAATTACCCTGTGATAACCTTGACTAACCGGTTTAAATATTTTCAAATAATTTAACCTGAAATCGTTCACTTCCGATAGGAAAATATTTGGTGAAATAAATAAGGTTTAAGGTATTCATTTATGTATAATTGGAACTTTTATATACAATTAGCCTCTTTATGAAAACTACATAATCAGGATATATTAATTCATATTGATATTAAATTAAACCTTTATTTACTGAAGTCAGAAAATAAAGTTTAAAATTGATGGAGAGGATTTGATATTTATATCTAGTACGCCCCTAATTGTACTTAAACTTAAGAAATCTTAATTAAAAAACCGGTCAAGAGCGAGTCGGACTCGCGCACCGAGGGTTCCGTACCATCATAATTGCACCATTAAACCACACTGAAGAGTAGAATAATAAAATTAGTATTGCAGTTTTAGGTCAGCGCCATCTCTTGACCGATAGTGGAACTAATGTTAACTTTTTAGAAATTTGATAATTTCTAAAAAAGTGTGCTATATTGAGACATCGTTTTATTTTTCCGTTAATCTTTATATAAACTGCTATCACATAGAATTATTTCAGATTTTTCTCTTTGCAAACTTCGGAGATAAGGGGGGGGGAACGGTCATTTTTTTTACATTTTTCATCATAAGTCGAAAACTATGCGGTCTAGAAAAAAAAATAAAAAATGATTGAAAACGTGCAAACGGCGCTCTTTCATATGATACCCCACATGCCCTAGTAGCCTCACTTCAAATTTTTAAGACCCCTTTTCAGGCCCTGCTGTAAAAAAGATATTTATTTTTTTATTTATTTCTTATTTGCAAAATAGTTGGGCAAATGTCATCTTAAACTGTTCCAAATTTCAAGTTGATACCATTAGTAGTTCTCGAGATATCCAGCTGTGACAGACAGACAGAGTCACACCATAAGGGTTCCTTTTTTACCATTTTGGTACGGAACCCTAAAAAGCAGCTATGTACCGATATATAGAAAATAATCACTGTAAAATATATTTTTTTACATTACTCTGTAGGTATAAAATCTAAAATTTTCCATCGAAAATGAACGAATAATAAAATTATTTTCTACTTCTGTAGAATAAGTATAAACATAATCTAAATCTGTCCTTTCTAAAAATTACCTTTATATACAATTTAATTCATTTACAGATCAAAATTTATTTGTAGCAATTAACTGACTAGAAACAATAAACCGGGTTAAAGATAAATACAAAAGTAATGAATCATTTAACCACATTCAAGCTGCACATCGCTTTGAATTTTGTTTTAGTAGGTATTAGTAATAAATAATGTGGTTAGTTTATGGGGAATGTTATCTTCGAACATGCTCGTTCCAAAATGATAATTATAATAAGTTTAAATTATATACTTATTAAAATAATACGTAAGTATTTTACTAGTCACTTCTCTTAGCACGAACATCAATCGAGAAAAAAAACGCGCGTAAAAGATTAAAAGAACTCTAGAGTAATTATCTATGGATAGTTTTGCTTTTCGGCGGTAAATGGCACTGTACAAATTTCCTGTACAAAATTATTCCATCGAATGTTTTTACTTGCGTTATTTTTTGATAGCTGTTCGTGCTAAGGGTACCGCATATAAAACTTGATAAAAAAAAAATTGATAACGTTCAAAGCCCTTTTAGAATTATGATAAAATTATGAATAGTCAAAGGGATATGAAAGTTCTCGTTGTTTGCGTGTTGGATGAATTCACGGGCGTTTTGAACGCCGCTTTCTCTTCGATAATATATAATATAAAATTGTCATGATACATAGGCTACGAAAAAAATAAAACGTATGCTGCTAAACGCCTCATCTGTTCTACAGAGTTATTTGTAAATACCAACAATCTCGCAGGAGTAGATTACTAACACCATAAAGAACAACATTTGTTCTACGACTTTTCCGAAAACCGACAAAAAAAACTACTCTTCATACAAATGTCCCAAACAGCTAAAACAAAAAAATATCGATTTTTGTCTGTTTTCGGAAAATAATGTTATTATTAATGCAGTGGCGTAACTAGGATGTGGCAGGTAGGGCACGTGCCCTGGGCGCCATTCATAAGGGGGCGCAATTCGCAAATTATTAAATTTAAAAATCAAACAATACCTTAACTCATATGCAATTATCAAGCGACGACTAGACAAGACAGGCAAGATTAGTGAATGAAACTGACTAAAAATCGCGCTTCGCGGCCATTTTTTTTTTACTAAAGACAAGCAAGATTACAAGATTAGCCGATAAATCCGACTAAAAATCGCGCCGCGCGGCCGCTCCCCCTTACAAAGACAAGCAAGATTGCAAGATTAATCGACTAAAAATCTATATTAGTAGATGAAACTGACCAAAAATCGCGCTACGCAGCCGATTTTTATTATAGACAGGCAAGATTACTAGACTAACTGCAAACCGCACTGCGCGGCTGTTTTTCTTTTGTCTAAAGGCAGGCAAGATTACTAGATTAGTGCATGAAACTGACTAAAACTGGCTATCTAGTGTATAATTTTATTATATCTGTTTATTTTACATTCAGATAACTTATGAAGGGGCGCAACTTTAGTGCTTGCCTTAGGCGCCGTATCAGTTCGGTACGCCGCTGTATTAATGATGTTATTTATCTACTTTTGCGAGGTTGTTGGTGTTTTACAAATAACCATGTATACTTATTCTATTCGTTTTGCACATGAGAATATAATTTTCTTACTCTAATATTATGAAAAATGCCAAGGAGAATGACGGCGCTCAAACCACCCGTGAATTCACCCTGTTACACATTTTTTCTTTACAAACTTGCAATAGTTACAATTTTACGTAGGTACGTAAGTTTATAATCTACAGTCACTGCGTGGCAATGTGAGACCCGTCTTAGAATATTAGGCGACAGTCCTCCCGTACAATAATTTATGTATAACTAAACGTAAGAACGAACTTTACAATACTGATGAATGAAAAGATCTGTTTGATAACCCGGGCAGTGCGAGTTCAGGGAGACGGAATGACGGCGTGCATTCTATCGGAATGTCCTATTTAAAACAAACGATTGTTTCACACCACAAGGAACAATGCTTATTACATCACATGATTCAATATTCCATTTACACTTAACGATTGACATTGTTATCATCATTCAGTAGAGATAAATAATTTTGTTAAAACACTAATATTAGATTTGGAAGTCTAGCAAACAATTACCTAGTCATACGATTGAGCAATTCTTAAATTACCTAAATTGGGACAATAAATAAGTCTAATTTATTTACTGAACGAAATTATGGAAAACCATTTAGATCAAAAACTGATTTGAGATGGTACTTTGAACTAGCTACGCTAAATGTACCTAGGTATAACGAATTATCCTAAGGTAAAGTCACATTGAGGTGTATAAAAGACCTTACTGAAAAAATCTGGATTTATATAAGTATAGGTATAAACTTTTCTAAAAACCCCTTGACTCATTATATAGGTACTCTAAAAGGGTTGGATTGGTCTCGAGATTCTGAGATTTGACTACAAACACTACAACAATTGAATAACTTTTAACAATATCTTACAAAATATACACACATTTCAATCATATTCTATTTGGCCGATTGCGGTCCATGCTGTTCATTGTGTACTTCTAATGTACTCTCATTATCTACTTTATGGAAAAATAATTAAATACTTACATTATAAACATACGACTACGAATTACAATGAGATTATTAGGTAAACGACTATGGCTTAAAATCAGATCTTTGAGTAAACTCATTGCTTAATATCGTAAGCACGAGTATGGAGATATGCAATCATATTCAGATCTTCGATTCGAACTCAACAGCATGGAACTGAGATCCAATAGTGTACAATGACAATCACACGACACGTCGGCGCCGGCGCATGTGCCGTGCGACCCTACACAAAAGCCACAGAACGGGCGTACAAAGGTTTAAACTGCGTCTCGCGGCGGGGACGATGATTGAGTAAATTATTTAAACTGTGGCCTTGGGGTCGAGTTGGGATACAAAAATAGGTAGAGAGCTCTATTAATCGAGATTCAATAGGATGATGGGCAGTCTTTAAGGTTTAAGTTCGGGGAACAAGTGTCGGAGTATGGCGAGGTAGTGCACGGAGGCAGCGAGCGCGACGAAGAGGTGCCATATGGCGTGCGCGAACGGGATGCGTCCGTCCGACTTGAAGAAGAACACTCCCATCAGGTACAGTAGCCCGCCGAGCTTCAGGTCTGACATCGCTGGGAACTGGTGCTGTGGACAACCGTCATTGTCATTAACTAACCATCAAGCCACTAAATGTACAGCCATTACCACTTGCGCTTACGCAAGGTCAATGTTGGATTCGTAATGATACAATATGAGACATAAACAAAACCTAGGAACTAGGGGGTCAAGTCTGCTAATGTTTTCGTCAAAATCGTAGTTCAATGGTTTTCTAATGGTATTGCTTTTTGACACAGTTCTTGTTTCTTAAACCCAAAATCAAGACACAAGATGTTTCCGTTTTGGGTTTAAGAAACACAATGTGTTTCAGCTCTGGGTTTAAGAAACAAGAAGTCAAGAACTGTGTCAAAAAGCATTACCATTCAAACACCATTGAACTACGATTTTGACGAAAACATTAGCAGACTCGACCCCCAGGTAGGTATGTCGCAGGCGTATTGTATATTTAGCCGTATTACATAGCAACTAGCTGTTTTAGAAAACGGCGCCGTATTATAATGCGGCGGATTAAAGATACGGCGTATTCAAAACGGCTGGTCAAAAGTACGCCGCATTGAATAGAGCGCTTTGCGATTTTCAATACGGCTAGCCGTAATGTAATTGGGCGATTCATAAGCCGCTTTTCCGTAAGTTTTTAGTACCAATTATCAACACTCGCCGCGCTGCCTACTATAACAATAAAAATGGCGTCAAGTGCGGATATTGCATCGAAAATAAGTAAGAATATAGATGAATTAAATGAAGAAAACGTGCCAAATGTGTCCAGATAATTGTTTTAAAGACATTTCCTTTATGTGCAGTTAAATAGTTTCTACGCAGCTCAATGCGGAAGTGTGAAAAAGCCGTGGATCAAAGAACGAGATTAAAACTGCTAAGGTGGCAATGGTTTCTGGTATTGTGCGGAATCCTACTCAATATTATTGGTGTAAAAAATACAACGTAATGAGTGTAGTCAGTGAAGATTAAAAAAACATATTTCAGAAGACCCTAATTTTTGGGCAGTGCCCAAAGAACAATATTTTGATACATAACTTAAAAAAAGTTACATTCAAAAAGGCTTTAAAATTATTTAAACCAAAAAAAATTGCTTAACGTTCTAGTAAGTCTAAAATATTACAATTTTACAAACAAGAACCAAACCGTTTTGTACCGTACCTACTTATTTGATAGAAGTAGTACTTACCCATATATTCATGGAGCTTTGGGAATAACCCATACATTCCTTAAAATTAATAAAAAGAACACATATTTCCTACTACTTTACTTCCTAGGTTCTTTAGAAGTTACTTAAACCTACCTTTTTTCATAATTATTAAAATTAAATTAATTTTCAATTAAGCACTGTTTCATTTTGTTAGTGTGGTCACTCTACAATAGAACTTTGATTCAAAACGGCTAAACGTGCTCCGCCGTATTGAACAACGTATCACACTGTCAATCTGGCGTATCGTTGACTCGCCGTATTACAATACGGCGCCGTTTTCTAAAACAGCTAGTTGCTATGTAATACGGCTAAATATACAATACGCCTGCGACAGGTATATTATTGAAATTATATAGGTTATTATGGTCTTTTTAAAGTTGGAGAGCAAGCATCTCACAGCGATATAGATATTTTATTAACTACAGAGCATTAGTTAAGTGTTTTTTTTTGCTATGCAATTTACTTCTAATTTTATACATGTTCTCTACCTATTGCGTTCGTAACGTAAGTGGCAGTTGGGCACTCGTGGGTAATCTGGGTCACTAAGCGGATTACTGGGCTAAATTATCTAATTAGAAGTAAACCAAATTTATAAGAATTGTAGGTATGTATGTTGTTGACCATTTAATAGCATATTGCAATAAAATAAAGCATAAACCATTCTAAGAAACTCAACTAAAATAAATGAAACCAAGACAACAGCATATCGTTAAAAACTGCCTAACTTAACTGACGATTTCACCTGACGATACGTTAACCGCCGTTAACGTATCGCCAGGTGAAATGTGAGCAATCAGCCGAGTAGCCGTAGCCGATGGTCGTATCGCGCTATAAATATACCCACGAATCAGACAATGGCTCTTTTACGGTCGAACACAGTAAATAACTCGCAAAAAACACGGGAATCAACCCATCACAGCATTCACGACCAGTATTCTTTCAGTTTCAAGCTTTAACCACAAAATAATTCTACGGAGCGCCGAACTGTACTGTCAAGCGCGAGTCGGAATTTCGCAGTTTTCAGAGGTTTCGTTTTCCAAATGCCATTTAATTTTGAAAGTTATTAGTGATTGAATTATGAGTATCCATCCGTCTAAATTAAAATAATATTGATGATAAATAGAGATCAAGTTTGCTAACAGATGAAATAACTACCTATGTACTACTAAATAAATAGTTAGGTATGGTTTCGGTAAGTTAAAAAAATATATATGACAGACAGATGGCGGTTTTTTATTAGAGCAGATCAATTTCATGATTTTAACAAACATTGTTGCCGGAAAGAACCACGGACGAATTTGCGGTCAATAGGCAATAGCACCATAATCTATTAATTTAAGCATATCGATTCAGGCTTAGTAAACAAAAGAATATCAATATTCAAAAGGTGAACAACCTTTGCTGGTTTGAATTGAACAAGTTTCACAATTAATTACGAAACTTATTGAACACAAATGACTATGGAAATTAAATCAATTCGCTTAGATAGGTGTAGGCAAACTATACAAAATGTAAAATATCTCTAACTGATTATAGTTTGTCATACTTAAGCATTACATTATATATTCTGTGGCAGTACGACATTTTGGTGATAAGTGGAAGTTCGCTGAATAGTTAGCTAAAATTCCGTTTCCGGGTTGCTGAAGTCTTTAATTAAATCGAAATTACAGCAGAGCCGTCCTTCCCATTCAAATCAACAACGGTTTACTTAAATAAATTATGCAAATTACTTTGTAATAGTAATCTAAGTACTATTGAATATTTAAACGAACCAAAAAGTTAACACTATTGAAGCCTTTACCCCTAATTTTCGATAACAAACCTTTTGTTATCTCGTCGCGTCGACTCCGTTTCGGATAGGGTTACCAGATACCTATGTAATTCTGACAAAAAGCCTGATTTCTAAACCCTGACAAAATTAAAATTTTAAGTAGAAAAAAATAAAGTTTTTATTTTTATCTTTTGAAGATTTAGTAGTGTTGATTATTTACCGCAAATACAGGGTCATTTTGAACTTACCATCTAAATTTTGAGGATGTATTCAGTCCATGAAACTGAACAACTTTCTCTAAGGAACACATGGTTAAATATGTAAAATAAAAATCGACTTTTCATACAAATCAAAGAGATCACGTGATCAATTTAGTATGGGATGACCAAAATTTTCTGGCGAAATTTGACACATGTTTCTTAGAGAAAGTTGTTTAGTTTCGTGGCCTGGACACATCCTTAAAATTTGGATAGTAAGTTCAAAATGACCCGATATACGTAGGTAAGTATCTAAAGTTGATTTTTACCGAAGAAAAGAAATCCTAATTTCTTAGGTTTGTTTTATTTTACTATGATGTGATTAATTCAAAAAATCCTGACATTTTCCAACTCTGTGGTCTGGTGGTTCGTCCACCCGTGTAAGACGCAGCAGGGGTCCCGGGTTAGATTCACCAACCAAATCGAGTACAATTTGTAGGGTAGGGCTTATTAAGTCCGCCTGGCTAGCTTCCAGCATCTTACCTAAGTCTGACGCCATAACAACAATTTAAAAATTGTTGTGTTCCTGCAGTTAGAGGTAAGACAGCCATTTCCTAAGTGATGGATGAGGATTCCGGGAGTAGTGAGCTTTCTACCTTCGGCTTTTCGTCACTTAAATTCAGGTGAGGTGAAGGCCAAGCACTATCCCGTTGTTCATAAAAAAAACTCCGGCCGGAATACTGACAGGGACCAAAAATCCGGAAATTTGGGAACCCTAGTTCCGGCGGAACTTAATCATTTATTAAGTTAAGAAATTACTTATTTATTGGTCCAAATTTCTGACTATTTAAAACATAAATGGGAAGTACTTGGCCTTCATATCAATTGACAGCGGTAGAGTTTAAGTGGAAGCCCACTTCATTCGGAATTGAGGAAATGACTATTCTTAAAGACCGAAAACGCTCATTGAGCGAAAAAAACAGCTACAATAATGGTCTTATGGCCACTGTAGGCAGTACCGGCGTTAGGGGGGGGCGAGCACGGGCGACCGCCCGGGGCGCCGGATATAAGGGGGCGCCGCAGGCGCCCCTTTATACACACACTCGCTCATGACGCTCATGGAGCGAGTCCTACTTATTATCGTAAATTCCCTTTTAGCGACAAAATCGTTATGGTGGCAAGGTAACACATAATCACAACAATTTGGCAATATCTCGCCGAAATTTCATCGCTCGCTTACATGTGCCGTTTAAGATTTGGCCATTGTAAAATCCAGGGGCAAGCGGTGCGACTGCACTGGGCGTCCTCGTGTGTGGGGCTCCAAAAAAGCTTGACCACCGATCGACTATCAATCATATTGTTGCCTGTTGACGAGTGACGACGTGACGAATGAAACTGACTAAAAATCTTACTGCGTGGCCATTTTTGGTATAAACAAGCAAGATTAGTGGATGAAACTGACTAAATGGCGCTGCGCAGCTGTTTTTCGCTATAAACAAGATGAGTAGATGAAAGTGACTAAAAATCGCGCTGCGCGGCCGTTTTTTTAACTATAAACAAGCAAAATTACAAGATTCGTAGATAAAACTGACTAAAAATCGCGCTGCGCGGCCGTTTTTAGGGTTCCGTGGCCAAAATGGCAAAAAACGGAACCCTTATAGATTCGTCATGTCTGTCTGTCTGTCTGTCCGTCCGTATGTCACAGCCACTTTATTCCAAAAGTATTAGGACTACATAGTTGAAATTTGGTAGGCAGGTGTATTCTGTGAACCGCTTTACGATTTTTACACAAAAATAAAAAAATAAAAATATTAAGGGGGGCTCCCCATACATGGAACTGAAACTGAAAATATTTTTTTTCATCAAACCAATACTTGTGGGGTGTCTATAGATAGGTCTTTAAAAATGACATTGAGGTTTCTTAGACTATTTTTTTTTTAAAGTCAACCGTTTGAAAGATATATGCCGCCAAAGTGGTAAAATGTGTGTCCCCCCCCCCTTTAACTTTTAAAGTAAGAGGGTGAAAAATCTAAAAAAAATATAAGTTATAGATCTTAACAAACACTTTCAACGAAAATTGGTTTGAACGAGATACAGTAATTAGTTTTTGAGATATAGCACATTTTCCAAAACCGCAAATATAACTTTGTCATTCATACAAACACTGTGAAAAACAAAGTTATTTTTTCAGACGAAAAATGATAGCGGTATTAAAATATTGTATGGTATAATGTACCTACGGAACCCTACTGCGCGTGGCCCGACACGCACTTGGCCGGTTTTTTTTGCTGTAATGAGTAAAATTAGAAGATTAGCAGATGAAACTGACTAAAAATCGCGCTGCGCGGCCGTTTTTTTTGCTATAAACAAGCCAGATTACAAGATTAGTAGGTGAAACTGACTAAAGATCGCGCTGCGCAGCCGTTTTTTAACTGACAGGCAGAATTGAAAATCTTGGAATCGCAGATAGGGGGCGCCCCGTAGAAATTTCGCCCAGGGGCGCTGGTGGTGCTAAAACCGGCACTGACTGTAGGCAATGTAAATTATCTACATCGCGAAATTGTGGTGGGTCAGGGAGGGATCGTCCTAACTGAACGCGACTACGCGATCATCGTAAGTTCGCGCGAATTTTAGTCGTACGAATACGCGATTAAACATACTGGAGCCCTATTTTTGAATCGCTCGGTAGGCGTCGAGCGCTCTTTTCGACTGATTTTTGTTCGACATAGGACTCAAAACAATGAGATGTCGAACGAAAATCAGTAGAAACTAGCGCTCGACTGGAGTCGAGCGATTCAAAAATAGAGCCCCTGATGTCGAATAGGTGTCCTAACTGGGATTCACGCGATGCGGTCGCAGGACTAAAATGTTTGTAAACTATTCGCGCAAACTAAGTTTGTACGAATCCGCGTTCAAATATATTGATGTCGAATAGGTGTTCTCATTTCATTGACATTTGCGTCGCGTCGTTGGTTCACGCGATAATTGTTCGGGTTCCATTAGGACACACATTTCTTGTCATCGCGCGAACATATGATGGTCGCATCCATCGCTTACCTACTCGCGCGATAATCGCCTCGCTTACTCGCGCGATGATCGCCTGGTCGCGTTCTATTAGAACGATCCCGGTTAGTTGTACTATTATGTAACCTGTGGTTAGGTAGTACTTATCTCTATTTTGTGGTTAGGGTATCTAACCCCTACTCCGTTTTACAATTTTTATAAGAATGATGCTCATAATTCTGTACGCAAATTGCAAATCCTTAGAGAGCTCACTCACGTCCCTATTAAAATTATCTAATAAAAGAGAGTGGATGGCATTCTCTTCTGGTAATTGCATTGAATATTATGATGAAAGGAATATACCTAGGTATACTTAACCGCAAAACTACGTTGTTTTTTTAGGGTTCCGTACCCAAAGGGTAAAAACGGGACCCTATTACTAAGACTCCGCTGTTCGTCTGTCTGTCTGTCTGTCATCAGGCTACAGCCTACATGAGATACATCTCATGAACCGTGATAGCTAGACAGTTGAAATTTTCACAGATGATGTATTTCTGTTGCCGCTATAACAACAAATACTAAAAATTAAAAAACCGCCTGCATTAAAAGACAAGTCAACTGAAAAGATGGAAACAAGATTAAATATAAAAGGCAACATAATAACATGCAGTCGGAGACATACATAAAGAAAGTGATATTATGAATGATTTGAATTATATGCCTCCAACTGCATGTTATTATGTTGCCTTTTATATTTAATCTTGTTTCCATCTTTTCAGTTGACTTGTCTTTTTATGCAGGCGGGTTTTTTAATTTTTTTAATTAATTTTTTTATGTTAGGGTCATGATATACCTACTTTTTTGAAATCCTTATAATAAGCCCTTTAATTTGACACCCATATTGCAGTATTCAAAAAAAAATTTTTTTTTTCCACTAGCCGTCATGTTGGTTTTTTTGACGCCGCCTTCTTAAGAACACTTAGGCTGACAAGACAAATCTAACGATATCTTAATCATAAAATCCGTTTAGCCGTTTGAAAGATATGAGGTAATAAAGAATATTACATACATACAAGATACGGTCGGGTAAAAACAGAATAAAATAGATATTTAATGGGGGCTCCCATACAACAAACGTGTTTTTTTTTTTTGCCGTTTTTTGGTAAGGAACCCTTTGTGCGCGAGTCCGACTCGCACTTGGCCGGTTTTTATGGAATAATAACTCCAGGCTTATTATAGTCTCTCATGAATAACTAACTATACTTATCGAATTTTTTTACTCGCGTTTTATTCAACTGAATCTTGTCCTCTCTAGTTAAAGTAATGCACTTTTTTCTATGGATCGACGAGAACAAGGATTCATACTTGCATATGTGGCTTATGAACATCGAGAAAAGTTAAAGGAAATTAATATTTTATTTTAAGAACGGCACCGTACGAACTCCATTCCATTAGCTTTGGAGGTATGTGCCTCTATCTATCTATAACAAATTACTAACATAGGTAAGTATGTTAAATAAAATATCATGAACCAAGACCCGTCAAGGCAGACCTCGCCTCGCCATGTTAAATATTTTACATTGTAAAAGCTACAAACGAAACAGAAGTTGATGCTAGCTACATTTTCGTCTTTATCCACTTACTTTAAGGACAAGAACTTTGTGGTAATTTACTCGTAAAAAATTACTGAATTACCGATATAAAACCGTTTGGAAAATACCCTTCGAGTTGATCAAGGCCATCAACGGTGGTAAAATAGATGTATGTTTTAAAGAAAGGTAAACTGCTTAATCACTTTGCAGACTTATGGCACTTATTATGATCCCTTCAATGGGGAATGTCCGATAAAAATCAAATTGGCTGAATATTTTTTTAAAGGTAGGAATAAGCTCCCTTAGTAAAAAGAAAAAAGGTTCAGAATTTTCGGTTCCGTAAAAAAAATCAAAAAAATGAAAGTCTCTTCGACTTCACAAATGTAAGAAAGTAACAGCAGAATGGAATTTATACCTTTGCCACCACCAGCCAAACCACACACGGTATTAAAAAAAAGAAATGTCAAAACTTTTTTTCTTAATACTTGTTGTGGTTGTGGCAGGTGGTGGCAAAGGTATAATCTCCATTCTGCTGTTACTTTCGTACATTTGTGAAGTCGAGGAGACTTTAATTATTTAAAAATTTTTTACGCAACCAACAATTCTGAAACTTTTTTCTATTACTAAGAGAGCTTATTCCTACCTATAAAAAATATTCAGCTAAATTGATTTGTTTCGGACATTCCGCATTGTTATTGTTACAGTGTAATAGAAAATAAAAAACTGTTATAATTAAATAACTGACTTAGATTTGTAAGTTGAATTAAATCTTTACACTGCGTGTGCCACTTTCTAACCATCTTTATCAGTTGTTCAAAGGTCGCGACTAAGAGGCACTTGTGCAACACCATAATATTGTATTCACGTATGGAAATTTATAGATAACAAACCACCGAGACGATTGGCTCAACCAGTTACTCTATACATAATTTAATTATTACTATTAGATATTAATAAAAGACTAGATTAGATATATATCACAGATCAGCACATAAATGTAAAGGAATTGTCGTTGAATGGTTAAAAACTTTATCATATGAAGAGACTGAAAATTTACTAGAAAGAATTGTATAAACTTAATTATAGAATTATATCACAAACAGATACACACACACACACACACACACACACACACACACACACACACACACACACACACACACACACACACACACACACACACACACACACACACACCACACCACACACACACACACACAAAATTTATAAAACAAACTTACCTTTTTTTGAAATTGTTGTTCTTTTAAACTAGTTAACCTTTATTTTGTTTCAAATACTTTTATAGTACCTAAGTATTATTAACATATCGTGTAAGGTTCAAGGGTTTTGAGCGAGATATCCCTAACACAAGTGTATCAAATCTACTTACTAGGGAGTCTCACCACTTGTTTAGAATAGAAACTTTATGTTAATAAAACATTTTTTATTTTATTATTTTTATTGATAGGTACGTCCGGAAGCATGCTCTAAAATGTAACATGCATGCAGTGCAAGCGCAGGCCGTTGCCAAAACTGCAACAGATTTAGCTGCCGACTCGTATAACTAACTGTAGAGTGTAGAAATATTCCATAGGTACTTCACATCAGAAGGTTTATTAAAAACAATGCATAAAAAATCGAAGTTAGTTAGATAGATAACACTTCTTGATTTGACTAAAGGACATGTCCCATCGCGTCTATGTCATTTGCTTCAGCATTCTCAAAAAATGAAAGTCTATCGCGTCTTAATCAAAGTAGTATGTCAGAGTAGGTATTTTACTCTAGAATCAGATTAATAATTTTTTTCTGCATTAAAAAGTGGGATTTTTAAGTTAAAACGCTTTTAAATCACAATTTATTATCATGTCGTAGAACTTATTATATATATTAGTACTATTTACTTACATTTTTTTTTACAAAATACTTCAGAAATCAACTTAATCTTTTTGGAATTGTTTTTCTAAATATGTATAAAACAATTCTTGACTGATTCTATACCTAAATAAAATGTAATTAGCATTTTTTAACTATGAAAGTAATTAAATAAAATGAAACTGGGGCAACGCTGGGATATCTCCTTTTGTGTTACTTTTTTGGTAGTATGGATTTGGACATTGAAAAAATATTAAGATTTCTTTCTTTAAGATTTGTAGTACCTATTTGGTGTTTTATTTCATTACAGTGTAACGGCGGTAATTAAATAAATATAGCCACAACACGTGATAAACAATAAGACGATTTTCGTTATAGTTAGTAAATTTACAGTGGCGGTCATATAAATAAAGACACCAGTTGATTTTCATACAAACGAGGTAACTAGGAAGCCTTGGTTCTCTGCCAAGGATTGACCTAGCTGTGATCTGATGCTGGCTATGCAGGGAGTGAATGTAGGAGATTTAGATCGCTATAAACACCCAACTGATCTGATCAGCATTCTAAGAAAGGATATTTAAAAAAACCGTGATATTAGCATAACATTGTAATGAAAATCTTGAAACTGAAAACTCTGATCCTTATATCTCTTAAGAATGCTGATCAGCCCGTTACGCCATAATGGCTATAGAACTGATGATACATCGTGAAAATCATCAAACTTACATTAGAAGTGACTATGATGGCAGCAGGACCCAGCCCCATGACGAGATACAGTAGCAGCTCGAGCATTTTGTAGCGCTCGTGGAATATCTGTTGGTAGGTGATGCCGAGCACGGCCAGCAGCCAGATGGCCCAGCGCAGCTCGCGCAGCATCCAGCACGACAGCGTGCCCACCGTCAGCCACGGGAAGTACGAGCTGGCGATGAAGATGTAGATCATCGCCCGGTCGCACCGGTGTAGGAAGTGCTTCACTTTACTGAAAAAATGATAATTTTAGAATCCACAACCCTTGACTTATCAACCGTGCGAAGCGTCTCTGCTTAGCTTGGGCAAAAATGCTTTCGTATGTCTGTCCGTTTGTTCTTCTCTACACTACTAATAGCACAGAATATATAATAGTGCTACAGGTCGCATAATTCTCAACCGATTCTCGTGTAATTTTATGAGCAGGTTCGATAATTATAGATTTTTTTTGCCGAGACAGTTTTTCGAAATTTTTCAAAAAAAAATCATACATGTCAGTCACTTCGAAAAATGTTTTAAAATGTCACAAACGCGAGGTCTACAGCTCACAGAGCCACTCACTAGTTTTTTTTTAAACTTAGATATAAACCACTACACATTATTTTCATGATTATGGACCATTTTTATCTCCCCGTTGAGGCTTTCCTAGGAGATAGACAAGGAGGATGGCTTATTTTAGAAAAAAAAGAACGGAGCATATAAAGAGAGTTTAAAAATATTATTTTTTTACACAGTGCTAGAATTGTTCTTTTGACTAATTTTCGTAATTGAAACAACCTTTTTTAATTCCAGGGTATCGAAAATACATAGGCCGGTAATTAAAGTTTCATAATCGCTAATCTATACTAAAAATAACACACGCCGCCGCCCCGTCACCGTGGCTGAAGGTCTAGGGCGACCTTGGCCCGTTAGAGGAAACCTTAAGACTACATGAGGATTATTTCTATTTTCGCATAAGCCTTTTCATGGTATTGAGTCAGTATTACATTAGGTGCTAAATCGGTAACAGGAAACCTCTTTTTATAATCTAATACAGCAGGGTGTCTTTTTATTAACTCTCCAAATTTTAAGGATGTGTCCATCAATGAAACTCAACAACTTTCTATAAGAAACATAGGGTCAAATATAAAAAAAAAGACTTTCTTTCCATACAAATCAAAGAGATCAAGTGATCAGTTTATTAAGAGATGACCTTTGTCATTAAATAAGTTTTTTAAAAATATTGTAGGTTTGTGAAAGCAGGAAGTAAATATTTTATAGCCATATAGTTAACTACGGAACCTTATTAGGTAGAGCGCGTGACCCGTCCGACACGCACTTGGCTGGATTTTTCCTTAAAAGTTTTAAAAAGCCAATAGACCCAATCTTTTTATGTATACCTAATACCTACATAATTTCGCTTATGAATTAATAGTTACCACGCAAAGCAATAAATATCTCTCCATTCTCCATAAATGTCCAACAAACAAAGTCGATTCCATTACCAAGAAATGTAATTATGTTTAGCCTAGAAAACAATAAAAAAGTAAAACCAGAGCTAGTCCCGTAATTACAGCAAGTCTCAATGAAAATTTAAACAATCCTACTGTTACAGTATGAGGCTTTGTTCGTCAGAATCCATTAAATATAGATAGCGGAGAAGTGGAAAAACACGATGCCTACAATACAACGCGCGAAAAGCTCGTGATAAAATTGTAAAAAAACGTGGTAAAATACGGGATTACTCGAGAGATACTTATAGAGCTTGATCAGAACCACAGAATATAATATATCAGAACCATTTTGAAAAAAGAAATATATGTAGCTTACTTCCGCAAGCAATATAATTATGCAAGATGCACCGCCCGTCCGCCCGGAAAAATATGCACATCCACACCACAAAATGTCAGTGCACAAACCTGCATTTAGCAAGACAGCAACACACCTTGCACCTTCACCAATGAGGTTTGGGACTTCCGCCAAGTGACGCCTGATTCAATCAAATATATCAGAACCACAAAGTAAATAATAGTTGGAACGTTCTTTATGTACCTCCTGTAGTGTTGTGTTTGTGTTCGCTTTTATAAATAAACTTCTTGACTATCAATTTAATCGTAGGTGTCACATTGGTTACAATCGTGTGGGCGGCTGGTTTCCATTCTACCACTGGCTTCCCACGTCTTTTGTTTCCTCATTTCATGTCAGCTTCCAGCCAGACGCAACAATAGGTTTAAACTTTGTACACACTTTGAATGTCGAAGAGTATTTAAAACTTGAATAATGTCGATACTAGTATTGGTTCTCTCTCAAGTTTGTTATATAGTGTGTACCTACTCGATGTCAAGTTAAAAATAACCAGAAACCCCCTGAAGCTAAATCTTATTATAACTATTCAGAATTATTTAGTTGCTCATAAAGTGAAAAAAAACCGGCCAAGTGCGAGTCGGACTCGCGCACGAAGGGTTCCGTACCAAAAACGGCAAAAAATTACGTTTGTTGTATGAGAGCCCCCCGTAAAAATTAATTTTATTTTGTTTTTAGTATTTGTTGTTATAGCGGTAACAAAAATACATCATCTGTGAAAATTTCAACTGTCTACCTGTTGTCGTTATTAAGTTCGAGCAAAAAACGGCAAAAAAAATACGTTTGTTGTATGGGAGCCCCCCTTGAGTATTAATTTTATTCTGTTTTTAGTATTTGTTGTTATAGCGGCAACAGAAATACATCATCTGTGAAAATTTCAACTTTCTAGCTATCACGGTTCATGAGATACAGCCTGGTGACAGACAGACGGACAGCGGAGTCTTAGTAATCGGTCCCGTTTTTACCCTTTGGGTACGGAACCCTAAAAAGAGCATAATCTTTATATATAAAACTCAAACAAAGGTGATTGACTGACATTGTGATCTATCAACGCACAGACCAAACCACTGGACGGATCGGGCTGAAATTTGGCATGCAGATAGGTGTTATGACGTAGGCATCCGCTAAGAAAGGATTTTTCAAAGTTCACCCCCTAAGGGGGTAAAAAAGGGGATCAAAGTTTGTATGAAAGTCCCTCAGTTCAAAGTAAGGATCTTCAAATGTTGTGTTTAGGCTGACGATTGAAAATTAATATATACACATCTCAGATTTTTTTGAAAATTCTACCCCTGAAGGGGTAAAAAGGGGGATGGAATTGTGTATAGAAAATCCTTCATTTTCGAAGTAAAAATCGCTATATTTATAATTTAGGCTTATGGACGGAAATCTAACGTAACGTAAATTGTAATTGGTAGTATTTCAACCCCTATGGGAGTGAAATAGGGGTGAATGGGGTAAGAAAACCAAAAAATAGATATGGACATCCATAAATTACAATTAAAAGGGTGAAAATGGGGTTCAAATTTTGTATGGAAAAATATTATAAAATAGACATTACAACTTCAAACTTCGTAGTAGCACGTTTAAAAATAAGTATAGGCAAAAATATATTTTGTAATTTTGAAAATTCACCCCTTAGTTGGTAAATGCGGTAAGTAAATATGAAAAATCGATATGGATGTCGTTCTTGAGGTTTTATGCGGTATGGACGGTATGGTGATTGCGAAAATGACATTTATTTTGAAGTCTAACACCGTCAACATGATTAAACCCTAAGGGGGTGAAAATGAGGGTCAAATTTTGTATGGCAAACGTCTTGCCTTACGAGGCAGCGCGCTTGGTGGGACCCGCCTAATCACGTAGAACGGCTGGTCGGATCCTATTTGAAGGTTACCTAAGAATTTTCTCTAATATCCACGCGGACGAAGTCGCGGGCGGAAGCTAGTCTAATATAAATAGTCAGTTGAGTTTTCTGAGCGTTGTGTGAAACTCTAAATAAGCGACGTCGTGAGCGTTGTGTGGAGGTATAGATTCCAAATAAGCAGCGCCGGCGCGTCCACTGATAGCGTGCGTGCATTATAAGTAGTCGTAGCAGCACCGTACGAAGTGGAAGGTGGTTGAGACAGCAACCAACAGGGCGAGGCCAAACACGGCAGCGGCGGCGATCGCTTGCAACGCGTTCCCGAGGGCGTGCGTGCCTCTACCATAAGAATAAATAAAATGCCTCTACTCCAAGGCCCGTATTTATAAACTATTCCTATAAGAAGATCATCTCAAGTATGATCTCAAGATAGCTCTCAACGTTGAGAGCGGTTTATAAATACGGGCGTTAAGAAAGTCTCAACTTACTTGTCAGACCGGCAGCAGCATACTGAGTGGAAGGTGGTTGAGACAGCAAACAGGAGGCAGAGGGCGAGGCCGTACACCACGGCGGCGATTGCTTGCGGCGCGTTCTCCGAGCGCGTGAGCAGCTCGCGCGCGCCGTACGACGCGGGCGCGACGCACAGCGCGTGCGTGCAAACGTTGGCTACATTCTCCACCTGCGCAAAGGATTCTTTTAAAACTTTGAATTTTCTGATCAGTGAATTCGAATGAATAGAGAAAAAATAGGGACATCATCAATGGCAGTTTTCAAACATAAGCCTCTTTGGACAGCCAGAAAGGCATAGCGGTCAACACCGCTCTTATTTATTGGTATGGGAGCCCAATGCCCAAGGGGACTAAATCACGTGATGATCAGGGCGAAAAAGTGATAGCTGTGTAAATGGGGACTGATTAGATATTATCGTCTCAAAAGTTTCACATCGGAGCTCCGCACAGGTGGATGTCAGATTTTCAAAAAGGACAAAATAACTTGATGATCAACGCAAGTAATTTTCGTATCACCATATGAGGGCTGACGCATAATGTAATTTAAAGACAAAATCTGACCAACAAACTGTGATTGTTGTGATTTAGACCTTCTGTAACTACTTTTTTTCGGGATGAAAGTAATGTAACACAACTTGTCAGGCTTCTTTTCCTCGATTTTACTTAAAACAAAACAAGAGATAGTCCTGGTGGCGCCTAGGGTTGCCAACCATACTATAATAATATTGCGCGGAAGACCAGCGCTGGTCGCAGACCATGCATTATGCTGAGTCGGGACCGTTTTAGGACTAGCTGTTCAATTTTCAGTGTTTGTTTTGTGTTCATGTCTCAAATAAATTATTTTTCTTTCTTTCTTTCTATACTTACTACTATATTTTTTGAAAAAATATATAGTAGGCAAACTATATTTTTACAATTTAAAAAATTTAAAAAAGCACCAAGAAAATATTACTAATATGCACATAAGTAGGTAATGGAGAATGTTACTGGGTCTGTTAAATCACTTGAAACTTTATGATCATGTAGCTAAATGTCTAGTAATATACGTGTTTTTGTTTCATTTAAATCAAGCGAGTAGTTTCGAAGTTTTACGGGCTTGAAGGAAATGCCAAGCGCACTGAAATATGTGCTTTATTACGTACGAAGTAAGGTTCACCTGTATGACCAATGACGTCATTGGTCACACAAAATAACAGTATTCTAGATCTAGACCATATAACTTTTCTGTTTTAAGAGATATCTCAAAAATTTCTTCACAGTTGTTCATGTGGTCCCATAAGTTATTGGATTATGTGATTTAACAGACCCGGTAACATTCTCCATTGCGTAATATTTTTTGTGTTTAAACACTTATGTTTATGGTTGTTGAATAAATTATGAAAATGTTAGTATGACATATGCAACTTTTTAAAAATCCTCCATAACAAAACCTACTATATTTTTTGGACTTTTTCGCCATCTACTATATTTTTACGAGTAATAATCTTATAAACACTATGCAAAAAAGTTGGCAACCCTAGTGGCGCCCTACTGGACGCTCGGCGCCCTTTTAATAAAAATATGATTATGAATATGGCCAACTAATGAACTATTGGTTTGACCTTATCATAAGGCGAGGTTAATGGCAAAAGGTAAAGCGTTGTATGATAATTTATGCTAAACAATACAAGTACCTAGATATATATATAGCCACAGCTACGTTAGTTGTTATTTCTATCCTATGCGTTACTTATTAAGAAACAGTAGTTTGTTTTGTTTGATCTGTTTCACAATGTCCCTAAATTAATTAACCTCTTGGAAACCAACCAATGGTCAATGGTGTTACTATCGACTAATTTTATATTCAATCTTCATTTTTAAGACCATGTCTTCTTAGATAGAATAGCGTCCAAAAGTTTTTAGTGATAATTATAGCCAGGACAGTTTTATACAACGTGTGACAGAATTAATGGCTAAAACAGAATAATGGTAGATATCGTCGGCGAAGAGTGAAAACCTCGTAAATCCGCTTTCTTGTCAAAACACTTTTGCCGAGTTTTTCGTCACTCGTGACCTTTCTGTCATTGACGAGGTTTTCATAAAATGCAATAGATAGCGTTGTACAAGTTTGAATGGAATATGAGTGAGGTAGAGTAGTGAGATAAGAGGTTTTCTGTCAAAAACTGCAAAAAATGTTCTAGACAAAAATTAGATTTACGAGGTTAAACTGAACAACTTTTAGTACGAGTACAACTCCGAAATCGCGAAAAAAATCCACTGTTTCATATAAAAATTAGTAACGAAAATATGAAAATGTATAAAACATCTAAATTTTTTTTATAAAATTAACAAATTATTTTTTTCACGATTTGAGAGTTGGTACCTTAGTTGTTCAGTTTGATGGTCCCTATCTACCATATTCTGGTTTAGCTAAAGATGGGCCGTGTGGGAATATTCCCAGCAATATTGGGAATATTCCCGACCATATGGCAATATTCCCGGCAACGGCACATCTTTAGGTTTAGCCATTGATTCTGTTACACGCTGTATATTAAGGTGAGCGAAAGTGGCGCCGCGGTGAATTTTATTTGATATTATAATTCTAACACACAATTTTAATAATGTTTATCGTGGAGATTTTAGGGCCTACAGTCTAGTATTTTTAGACGGTATCGTTACACTCCCTAGTAGTCACTGCTAGAAGTAGATAGAAAAACTGCTAAAAGTTGCCGTTTTTGACACATTTGCTATCTACTTCTACGAATGACTACGAGGGCATGTAGTGATACCTTCTAAAAATACTAAACTATGGGCCCTAAAATCTCTACGATAAACATTATTAAAATCTTTTTCTATTAATAACTTATTGAATAAAAACCTCTGAGGGCGCCACTTTCGGTCATACAACCGCCTTAAAAGAAAATCTTTATTAATAATTTTCCTAGTAATTATAGTCAGTCTCTCTGTTGCACGTTTCGTTGCTAACTTATCGCAATATAGGTTTTTTCCGACACTGAAAATGTATTCCCATTTCACCAACACGATAGGTACTGATAAGGAATTTTAATAAATAACACCCGTCAGTCTATTGCGTAGATTTATGGGGCCCATAATAGCGTTGCGGAAAATATAACGGTCAAGGTCTAGGTTAGTTGATGGGTTGATAGACCGCAGGTAACGTCGAAAAGGTAATTTGGTTGAACTGTGTATTTTCGGTACCTACCTTTAAAAGCTGTTCAGGTCTCAGGTCAAGAAAACCCTGTACTGTAGCCAATGTCTTGCAAATAGAATATGTATAGGGTTAACATACGTTACTACCTATCGATTTTTAAAACGTCTTTCGTCTCTCCAAAGGCTAAAAAATTACGTTAATTTTTAAGAATGTGACAGTCGGGGGGGCTGGTGAGGCGGTAATCAAGAACTGGAACCGCTTACCGTTAGAGGGGTTTTTGGTTAGGTATTTCATAGTTTTCAAAAACCCTATCAATACGGTAAGCATATCGTCGACGACTGTCGTCGACAACCCTATCGAAAGGGTAACCCAGGTAAGCACTTACCGAATCAAAAACCCTATGAAGGCTTTATGAAGGGGTTTAAAACGTGTTCAAGCAATTTATCCCTAATTCCACCTGGGCCGAAGGACCGGAACCGCTTACCGTTAAAGGGGTTTTGATTGGGTATTTCATGAACCGCTTACCGTTAAAGGAGTTTTTGATTGGGTATTTCATAGACTTGTTTTCAAAAACCCTATCAATACGGTAAGCATATCGTCGAGTAACCCTGTCGAAAGAGAAGCCCTATCATTTGGTAAGCTTTTTAATGGGGTTGCTCTAACAATTGGCTTAACCAAAAAAAGGGGTTTTCCGGTCCCTGGTGGTAATAGGCACATCGCGCCATAGGTATACAGCGAGCAAAGGGGGTAAAATCGACTGCAAAAAAATATGGGAATTAATACTTTAGAATACAAAAAAAAACATTTTGTTCTCCAAAATTAGTAAATAGCAAAACCTACACCGCCCAAGAAGATTTGGTGAGCAATTCACTAATTCTGGGTTAGGTTAAGTTAGTATGGTGATCATTTCACCATAAGTGCTCGTTTACGGAGACGCGGGGCGTCAGGCGGCGCGTGCGACGGGGCCTCTCGCGGCGTGTCGGACGTTTTTTGTGTTTACGGAGAGGCGGCGCGTGAAGCGGCACTTAGCATCGCACGCGTAAACACAAACATATGGCACTATATGATGCTGTTTATAGAGACGCGTCGCGTGCGGCGTGGCGTCGCCCGCGACGTTGCCCGCGGTGAATCTTCAAACGGCTAGCGATGCACGCGACGGGCCCCGCTGCGGCGGGCGGGGGCGGCGCTCAATCAAATCGACTAATTTTAGTTTTAGTTTAGCGAGAGACAGAAGGTTCCGCCGGCCGCGGGAATCGCTTCATCGAGAGTTGCCGTCGCGAGCGCCGTCACGGGCGCCGCCGCGGGCGCCGTCGCGGGCGCCGCCCCATTTCAAGCAAACGCGTGTAAAATCGCCTCTCCGTAAACACACTCATACAACGCCATATGTTTGAATTTAGTGCGGGCCGCGCCGCCGCACGCGACGCGCGACGCTCCGCGTCTCCGTAAACCAGCACTAAGCCATAACATTATGTCTGCCGTTTCCCGTTCTTGGCGCCCCCGTCCGCAGTACGTGCGTGACATTTTGCACTCCACGTGTATCTTCAAGATAATATCACATTATGCAGTTCATACCTAATTATAAAATATACACCTAGTATGCATTATACAAATAATACGACTATAACTGCTGTACGACTAAACAAACTAAACTGATCAATATTGTTATCTAGCTTCGAAGAAGACCACCTATATCGAGCTGATAGATACTACAGTATTACGTACGCTAACAAACAGCTCCGACATATTGCACGCACGCAACTGAATTTGGTAATATAGTTAAAAAAATTACATTCATTACTTATACATCCTAGATGACTAGCTAGGCTCGTCATTAGAGTTAGTCTCATAATCTCATTTAAGACACTGTATTTGTCTCCTTGAAATTAAAAATGCTAAGTACTTTAGGCATACCTATAATCGAGAAATCATTCGTATCTGATTTAAATTTGACAATACGGCGGGAGTCCCTAGCACAGGGATATTATGGCGAACACTTTTGTACCAACGCACGTACCATTTTTCTAAAGAAATCTTTAATGAGGTCCTAGACGTGCTATCAAAAAACAATTTTGACTTTGTGATTATTGGGAAAATAGGTAATAATAATAAATACTATCAACTCAAAAGTCTTTATTTACTACAAAAAATAGGTACAATTTGCAATGTTTTAATTATACGGGTAATTTAAATTAATAACTTATAAACATATAACTTATAGTTCGTAATTTTTTCGTAGTGCATAATGAATTTTGTGATTGGTGACGTGCCCAAAATATTGTGTCGCGTGCCAATAATGGCACGCGCCATTGGTTCGTCATCCCTGCCCTAGTATATCTGAACCAGAACAAAAACAATTAACTAGACATTGAGAACCTCGATTGTAACAGTTACAGTTTAGTGTTGTTTACATGGCAGTGATTACACACACATTGGCACGTTGCATCGCAACGTAGTGATTACTTCATGTGGCAACATCCTGGCTCTCGCGTGACCGCGCGGTCAGCCAGTGGTACTGGGACTTGGCTACTATCTCTACATGGAGATACTAACAAAATTAACTAAACACGTGAACGAAACTAATTTTAAACTTTTAAGAGAGGGGTAGTGTGGCACATCTGAATTTGCATTGAGTACATCCCTGGCAGAAAACCAAAGCTTCAAAGTCGCCTCGTTTGTATTAAAATAACACCTGTATCCCTAGACAAAGTTGATGAGTATACTAAAAACAGAATAAAATATATGTTTTAGTGGGGCTGGCTCCCATACAACAAACGTGATTTTTTTGCCGTTTTTTGTTACGGAAACCTTCGTACGCAAGTCCGACTTCCATTTGGTCGGTTTATTATATTGTCTCAGGTCTAGATGTTTGTGTTACCACCGTAAGTTGCCTCTGATATCCATGACAAAAGTGCTCACACTCTCACGCTTCGCGGGAGGTTCGCGGATTCGCTCTCGAATCGCGTGTGTGTGAGTGTGGAGAGGCCTTTAGAACTTTTTTTTACGAGTTGAAAATGCGTGTGCATACTTCTCCAAGCGTCGGCAGTTAAGGACTCTCCCAAGGAAGCGACACAACGCTGGAAAGAGATCGAGGAGGCCTTCTTCATTTCATTAGACATGCTGAAGAAAGTCAGCAGCAAGCCTTATTAGACTTATTTTTATTTTTTTTGGATTTTCGTCCACCCATTACTACCCAGCCTTATTTAACATGCAGCACACTCACGATAAGGCCGCCTATGCACCGACAAGTGGCTAGATTAGCGCCTAGAGATATGTATCGAAGTAAAACGACGTTTACGAATGTTCCCAACTGGCCGCACGCGTTAGGAGACGCCTCGATATTATGCAGGCTCAATAAATTCACATTTTGGGTATCAAAAATACTGAAATACTAAGTGGGCGACGATGGACTGAAGGCGATTACAAAAATTTAAAATGGTTGACAAATTGATTAACTAGTTATTTATAACAGGCGACCAACTTTCTATTTGGGCGACAACCGTAGGGCACACAAAACATTTAAAATTAGAGATTTTATTTATAAAAGGCGACTATAAACCTAATCGAGGTGACAAAAATACCAAGTTGGACAGCTTAAATCACTTATAGTTACCTACATGGTATAACAGTCGCCCACTCAGTATTTTTGTCAGTCTTTTAAATCATTTATCTCCCACATGTAGTAGCTTGTTTTACTCATTTTTTGTAATCTATACTTTGTCGCCTGTTTAGTTATGTTAGTTATGGCGCGACGGGGCGCGACGGGAGTTCACACTGCGGGCGTGATCTCGCCTACGTTCCGCCCCGCCGCGCTTCCGATCTGTATTCACGCTCTGAGACGTCTGTGTGACGTCGTCCATAGCATCTAGTATATTACAACTGCTCAGCGTCGCGTCGCCGTCCCGTCCCGTCACGCCACGCCCGCTGTGTGGCTTGGCCTTTAGTCTTGATGAAATAGAATAGAATAGAATAATTATTTATTTTCAAAAATGAAAGGTACCTCATGTCTTTTTCTGTACTCCTGACAAATGTTTTTTTTTTAGAATGGTATTCCTAAGTATTTACCTTTTTATCGTTATAAGTCAGGGATGCACAGACTTTTTGAGACCAGGGGACATTTGGGAAAATAATTAATTTATAGCAGGCCACCAGCACAAATTAAAAACAAAAAAAAATTGCCAAAAATTGAATTTTTCCTTCAAATGTATGAAGGAAATTATTTTTTCTGGCAGTCACACAGTCTGAGCGTCCCTGTTATTTGCTACGTGCACGCTTTTAGCGCCACCTAGCGTGTTGCAACTTTGTTGGCTCTGACCTGACCCTTTTGACGTTTTGATATGTAATGGCGGCATTGTGACAAAATTTAAAAAAAGACTATACATATTGTGTTATTCATGTAAATTCCAAAATTACTATGATTTGGATGGACAAAGTGATGTGAAATCATTTTTGGTCATTTAAATTAAATATGGCAAGTAAGATCTATTCAAAAAGAGTGTTTTATTTTGGTTATATCAGGGTTTGTTTGCTTCTTTTTTAGTTGTAGATTTTGTAAAACAAGAGGATAAAGCTACTTTAATAATTTTACTAAGTGATAATAAACATATATAATTATTCCTGTATCGCTAGTAATAAATTAAATATCGTTTTCAAGCAGATTACAGAGCCTTCATTATTTCTACTTTTTGCCACCATGAGCACTGCGATCGATTATTATACCTTCGCACCCTCCCAATAAGCAATCATAGACATAGAAAAATTTTCGCTGCGCTCAAGAAGACCAACAAAGCGTGGAAAAGAGAAGTTAACATCATACGGACACGGTCTATGTAAAAAAGAGACAAAGGATCAAGTGACATGTGCCAACATTTTTTACAGTAAGAGCCCCTAGCGTCCCGCCTAGCAAATGAGCAATCACAGTTTGTTTAAAATATTTGTTAATCTTAATTATAATTTAAAATAAAGGTATCGTGGAGCCATGGTGTCTTTTGCTCTAAGTAATTGTGATGTGACAAAAAGAAATAATCCAAGTAATCACACTTTTCACAGGTAAATAAGATATTGCCACACATTTCTCTAAAACCAAATTTCTCTACATTTATTAATTTATCGACGAAGAAAACAGTATGGAACACAGTTTATTAATTTCCTTTGCCGTATATAGTCATATTTTATTAATCTAAGTCATATTTTACGTATCTCATATAAAATGTATGCATTCGTTTTCGGATCACCTGTTTATTGACATTGTTGTTCTTTGAAATTCTATTTCTATGTAAGCAATAGAAATAAATACATAGATCCCAATCTGCAGAAAAGGAAGAAAATTAAAATTAAAATTTAATTATGAATAACTAGCTCACGCACGCGACAACATATAAAAGACGGCCTGATTGCTAAATAACAATCTCTTCCAGGTAACCTTGGGTGAGAGAAAATAAGTAAGTAGAAGTAGGCGAATAAATGCAAATTAAAGGATTATTATTTAGGTAGATAGAAAGAGCGAAAACTATTGATATTGTTTGAGTTGAAGTAAGTACCTAGTGTAAATACCAAACAATTTTGTGATGTTTTTTTAACTGAGACTTGAATGACTGAACATTACACTACACGCCACTTATCTCTGTTCCAAAGAGATTTATTCTTACGATAGAGCTAGCGAGGATTTTAGATAGAAAAATGCTTAATTACCTATGTGCATAGGTACTCAGTCTACTCACCGAGGTCGGAACATACGCCTTGTTAGCCGTCGCCCTCTCGTTCATCCATTTCACGTTTTTAAGCTTTTCCCAGGGAAGATCATAGTGAAAATAAATTTTACTTTCATTGAACTTAGATTTAAATTTTTTGATTAACACAGAAAATAAGCTTACAACGTCACCCATTTGGCCCGTTTTTATGAGAAAAGCAGCTAAATGTTAAATGGTCATGAGACCAAAAACAGTATGCTTAATTGTATGGTATTCTCAACAGTCATGATTGTAATTTATCTTTCGTTTCTCTGTTGAAAAACACATTTTTTCCTCCCTTTTTACTACAAATCGCTACACAACCACCTCACTCGATGCCACTTAATGACTGATATGACACCTGACACTGACACTACTGACAGTGACAGACTGACTGACAGACAGTTTTTTTCGGTGTTCCGTTTCGGAATCGCTATTTTTAAGCCTGGCGTCCACTAGGCGCGCCGATTCGAATCGCAATAATTCGCCTCCATACATTTACTATGAAACTGCATCCATTGACTGAAGTCGATTCGGTGCGCCTGTAGTGGACGCCAGCCTTTAGGCGACGGCTAGGCTAGACGAGACGCGTGGTAAATATATCGTCGTGATCCATCGCCATCTTTGAAAGGGGAAACCTATGGAAGTGGCATAAACTGCAATAACAAAGCATTCGTGACTTCGTGACGTCAGGCGAGGCGCGTGCCGTGTCCGCCATATTTTGTTCTTGTTACATACATGTTACAATTTCAACTCTATGCTGTTTAGGGTCCCCCCAGACCTACCGGTTTCGTTTCTTTGCTGTTCTACTTGCTGTTTAGACCGCCGGTCAACCAGGGTCATTTTCAATCTATCGCATATTTGGACCAGACCAAATTGGCAAGATAGCCATTAGCTTGGTGTTATCAAATATCATCGTCTGGGTTGCGAAGTAGGAAGCTTCTGGGAGATATGCCACCCTGAACATGGTCTCCGATTGCTAAAAATAAATCGATCGCATATTTATATAAATTGTGAACAGGGTTGTGGGTGTCATCATTACCTATCTGAACTATTTTTTTGTGTTTTCATAACGATCGTTTAAGGAACAAAGCTCACAAGGACATTCTTATATGTGAAATGTACTTAGATTGAAAATATGCGATAGATTGAAAATGAGCCTCTTGGCCGGCAATCCATTGCCGAACAGCAAAGCAAAGAACGGAAACCGGTAGGTCTGGGGGGGACCCTTACATAAGGTGTATGTACACTAAGCTAAGCCGCCATGTTTAGTTCCGTTTGAATGTAGAACAATGAAGTAGGTATGCACGCTTTTTTCATATGTATGCCGGCGGGCTGATTATCTAATTAGAAACCACCTAGCGACCGGTTGCAGTTCATAGATGATAGTGATCCATTGCTACTTCTTTTTAGATTAAAAAAAAACATACCAAAGAAAAGTAGCAATGTATATGGAATGAAACCGGTCGCTAAATAGTTTCTTTTTAGATAATCAGGGTGCCGGTCTATATTATTCCTTTGTCATTGATCGCCATAGAGTAAATTTTAACCATTTTTACAGAATGTCCAATATTTTACTTTCCATGGTTAAAATTTACTCTATGGCGATGGATCACGTCACGATATTTAGCACGCGTGTAGCCGTCGCCTTACTGTAATAAAAACGGTGTTCTTCTTCTTCTTCACTGTTCTTCTTCATAATTTTTGTTTGGCAATCTACTCTCCTCTTTAGGGAGTAATTTTTGCCAGTGTCAAGTGTTGAATAGTTTGTTTCAGTTTACATTAGAATGCGGGTGCATCGCATTCCAACGCTGCTTGGAGCATTTGGCATCAAGTATATCAAGACAGTTTCCTCAGTAAGTTCTGCCGAGGTAGCCACCACTACAATAAAAATCTCAGCTTCACACGCTTGGTCGTGGTACGTCAAATTATTCGTGATTTTGATGTGTTTACATACAGAGTGGCGCCCTCAATTTTTGTCAACTCTTTATGGTCAAGTAGTTATTCTGTGCCCTAGACGGGATGGAGAACCATTAGCTACATAATATTCTGTTCTGTGCTATATGGCAAATACTATAGAACAGTAGAGTTTCTATAGTATTTGTAAATAGGTACTGCACTGCGTTGACATGATCAAAGTACACTTGAACCAAGTAGTTTGAATAACTACTTGGACGCTACTTTGATCATGTAAACGAGCAATCAAAGCAAAGCGCACTTGGACCAAAATTCTAATCAAAGTAAACTTGGACCATGCTCTACTTTCGTTTTGAAGACTACTTGGATAATGTAAATGAGCAATCCAAATTATGTAACTTGGACGTCGCCGTATACAAAAAGCTATTTTGTCCAAGTATACTTGGATCGTGTCAACGGGTATTCAAGTATACTTTGATCTGAGCTACATTGTCCAATTTACTTGGTCCAAGTATACTTTGATCATGTCAACGCGGCAGCTGTTCACACAGACGGATACAAATCTATGGACCTACCACACACAGCGGGATTTTTCCATACTATGGACCTACTACACTACAGGTTTTGACGCAAATCGTCACTTTCGCAAATGATTATCGCGAAAAATTTGGTCACTTTCTCAAATGTCTTTTAAAATTTTTTTCTTTTTTTTCTCCTATACAGGGTTATTTGTAAAACACCAACAACCTCGCAGTAGTAGATTACTTCGAATTCGATCAGCTGTTCGGACATTTGTATGGAAAGTAGAATTTTTTTGTCTGTTTTTGGAAAAGTTGTAGAACAAATGTTGTTGTTTATGATGTTAGTGATCTACTCCTGCGAGGTTGTTGGTGTTTTACAAATAACCCTGTATATTCTTTGTACCATGGGCAACAACGTCGCTTAACCACTGCTAAGGTTAAAATCGCTTGCACGCCGCGCCCGCTGTCACATACGTTTAGTTCGTGCAGGGGCGATACGCGCGCACACGAATTTTGTTGCAAACTGGTTAAGCGACGCTGTTGCCCATAGTACAGACGAGTGTGATTTTGGCATAAAAATATAGTCTGATGTATTTTCTACTGTACATTCAACGAAATTCTAACAACCAAATAGGGTAATAGCAACGAAATAAGAACTAAGGAAGCCTAACTCCTAACAAATATTGCTTAAAAAATGGCACCTTTCACCATACTCTGTAACACAAAAGGCCGCAAACTCAAAAATAAACAAGCAAAAACAAACCTTATTACAATGCGTGCATAATCGGTATTAGGTTGTATTCTGACGCATATACTGTTTTCTACTGGCTGGGGTTTGTACGAAGATCAAACATGAATGGATATTTGGCTCGCGTCGTGTCACTCATTGTGCGCTTTTATAATTCTCGACGGCCCGGCACGGCACGGCCCGGCACGGCACGGCTCGGCACGGCAGCGGCGACGCCAAAAGACGCTTTTATAATTTCTGCCGTTGCCGGCCGTTGGATGTTCAACACAGAACACTCATAGCGAAGAAGTTACTATTTGTACATTGTACAGTAGTGTCGTGGTACCTACTTTTTACTTTAGAATAATATAAAGAATAAAAGTTGACCTTCTCTCTCTAGATATTTGTTATCTTTATAATTATTTCATAAAATAATAGTTTACCAATTATACAACGTGTAACAGAAAGGAGGTATCAACTCGAAAGGAAGTCAATGTACTCGTTAATCTGAACACTTCCAACAGAAAAAGATTTCAAATCGAAAATACAATTTTGGACTCTCCATAGAAAATTTGAATTTGCCGCCAACATTTTATATAGGGAGGGACATTCAAATTTTTTTTTTTCTGTTGGAAGTTTCACGAGTACATTGACCACCTCTCGGGTTGATACCCCCTTTTTGTTACACGTTGTTTAATGATTATATTACAATGTAGGTAGGTAGTAGGTACTTACTTAAATGATAAATAAATCTTTTAAAAATTAAAGAATATATTATATGTAGCTGGTTTTCATTACGTACCTACTTACCAAGATAGGTAGGCATCTACACAACACATTATTTAATTAAGTAGGTAACTACCTACTTAAGTAATATCTAGGTAATTATTTGTTGAGATAGGTAACAATATTTAACTTTGGTAAGTCCCCTATTAACGGTGTTTCCACCGCTGTAAGTACCTAGATATCTTTCCGATCAGTATCGAACTAACTGTTTGTCGGAATATTACCTATTTGTTGATTTTGATGTTGTTTATTTCCACAATCATACATAGGTACATTACATGGCATACCAACAACAACACATTAACGATATTACGCTAATATACTGGTTGTGCCCTTTATACACGCTGTATATTCTTTGCTCTGGACTCACACTCACACATATGAATCCTTGTAGCTACGCACTACATCGTAAAAGTTCGACGGCAGCGTAGGATTTGGCCGGCACGGCACGGTTTGCCGGTGCCGTTGAGGAAATATAAAAGCGTCTCCATATGATTCCATACATTTCACTTCCCTGTTGTGCCGTTGGACGGCTGCCGGGCGGTGCCGTGCCGGGCCGTTGAGAATTATAAAAGCGCACATTGGGCCGTTGTCGTGCCTTTGTCATTGAAGCAAGGATGGTGTAATGTAGAATCCAGTCAGTTCACCAAACCTACTACGGGCACTACGGCCGGCGGCGGGTGGCATCATTTAATTATTTTATGAAATTTGATGGCTAGTACACTATTATTAGTTAGGTATAATGTTTGTTTTATTAGGTAGACAGACAACTTGGTAACGATCGAATACGCTGGCTGCAAGTCGTCTGTAATTAGTCGCTCTGGAAAACTAAAGGAGACCTATGTCAGCAGTAGACGTCTTTCGGCTGTGATGATTTTATTGTTAGGTAAGTATATTATTTTATAAAAAATATAAAATGATGATATTGATGAATGATGATCATATATTTTGTCACAAATAGGTAAGATACTTCATTTCAAGAAGGATTTAAATTAGGTAAGCTATTGAAATAAAATAGGTAAGCTTAATAAAAGACAATGTATTCTAGATAGATATTCTTTCAAACATGTAAGTACCTACCAGTGGCGAGGGGTGAAATTATGGCGAAGGTAAGCCGCTCTACAAAAATGATGAAAAATGTAGTGATCTGCATATTGGATCAGTGGGGTAGGATTTCCAAAAGGTAAGCCGATAGGAATCGGCTTGTAGGGACCCTTCGCCACTGGTACCTACCTACATATCATATTATGTAGATAATTAACATATTTGTACGAGCAACGTCTTAATATGTCTTCTAGAGGTGTGGTGTGACTGATAAAGAACAACGCATTAATACGTCGTTTTATTTTTATTTTTCACTTATAAAAGCAATAAAAATTTTGAACCTACCTATTTAGTTAAGTACCTACCTATTTTTAAGCTTTGATAGTTTATAAATTGGTAGGTAGGTAAATAATTGGTCAGAGTGTAGGAACTTGATTCAAAAAAAAATTACTTTACCGAGATTACCCCCTTTTGAGGTAACGTAATAACGTTGACAAAAATCATCCAACGTTAGCGGCGTTAGTGCTCTCACAAGCGGTCCGAATCAATGCCTAGTACCTATCGTGAGCACTATTGGCGTGAATCGGAACGCGGCCTGTGTCTCAGCCCCCTAGCATGATCACCGAAACACGATATGATATGGCGATTTTTAATGGGAGAGTTTTATACTTGTTTAAAAATGTGTGATAGCAGTGAATGTGAAGATTTGACTGCCCCACAAAGCGACTGAACACTTGTTGCATAATAGCGACCATAGTTTGTATTTATACGCTCATAAATATTTCTAAATAACGAAAAATATTTTACTTACCGATGATATGATATGTCCGTATTTTTTTTGCTGCCTTCTGTTGGTCTTTTACACCACTTGACCACACATGACGTCATTTTTTACCACTTTTATGCTAATTTTTTTGTAAGAACGCTAATGACTGTCACCGAGCGCGTGGCAGACATGACTAAATAGTGCTTCGGTTGTACTTTTTTAGCCCCGCCCACTCGGTTGTAGTTTGCGTGGTGCTATTTTTTGAGCAGAATTACATTTCCATAGTTCTTATTTCGTTGGGTAATAGGGTAATAATAAGAAACAAATATTTATCATCAATAAAATCGCCTTAGAGCATCGCGGAAGGGAGCAGCCTTAGCGATTATTACTCTATTCAATTTTTTCTGGCATTTTTTGCGGGGGGGGGAAAGTGCACACAAGTGCAGTTCCGCATACTCACATACAAAAACAACACTGTAAAGACGACACCAACACATAAAAAATAAAACAAAACAGCAAAAATTTGTGTACGGATGAGTCACACATCAAAATATGACACGTTTTTGACATAAAGGGCTGGGCTCAATTGTCGTTGCAGCAATATCGATACGGAAAAAGGAATAAAGGTAACAATCTCAAACATTTTACATGGGGTGAATAACAACAAAGAGCCCAACAAGCAAAAACCTTTCTGAAAAAGTTAATACGGACTCAAGAACACTCAGTCTTATTGTCAAGTCTCATATACGTATTAAGAGCATTTTATGACGTTTTTCTATTATAAATGATCTTATTCCATTCATTTTTATACAAGGTGTTACAAAAATACCCCTAATCCCGAAAGGTAAAAAAATGAATCTATCAATACTAAACATGCGATTAAATTGACAATAGACTGTGATCCGCGGCAACTTCACTCGAGAATGTAGCTATGGTGCGGTGTGCACAGATTTCAACAAATTAAAATACATCCTTATGTACCGCAAGCGTTCTGAAGGTGTTCACAGCTGGATACATATTCCATACATGCACAGTGTTCCTGAATCACACCACCAAATGCCACATCAATAGGTGTAGAATATGTAGATCTGCGTCATAGGTACCTAAAAATTATTACATTATTATTTACAAATTAGATTAAGGTAATTAAAAATAAAATTTTAGTCTTGGTATCCTAACAACAACCAAAACATGCGAAAAATGGCAGCGCTTTCGATTACTCTAATTATGTGCCCTCAATGAAACTCCAGGCTCAATACAACATAAATAATTTGGAAATCATATTTTGTTTTGTAGTATTACTTAATATTAATAAAAAATCACACTAAGTAACTAATCCTGGTACTTTTCTTTTTTATTTTCTGTATGTGTGTGTGCCAATATAATGTTATTCTTTCTTTGGTCGGAGAGTCAGGTTTGGGGTCATAATTGAACTGTATCATATCAAATAACGAATGTGTATTATATACCTTTGTGTTGCTTGTGATCTTGGAAAACATATTTTCATAGATATCTGACACACTCAGACATTGTAGTCTGCGAAAGGCCAAGGATCCTTGCACTAAACGTTTTGTTGGTTTGGTAACTATCACTTAGATTTAAATGATGAAATCCTTAGGCTTCCCGGCCTATACCCAGCAGTGGGTGATGTGTGGCTGATAATATGATGATGATGAGATTTAAATGAAATGCAGCAAAATCTGAAAAATAACAAATAATCTTTAGTCGTCTTGAGGTGAACTTCTAAGTATTTACAATACCAAACAACTAACGCATGAATTACCTTAATTAATCTCAAGGCACACACGGCTGTAAACCTTCAACTTCTTGGTAGAAACAAGGCAGAAGTGGAGTACGAAGATCTTTACTTTAAAATCTGTTTAAGGCGTCTCTCTTCTGCCACAGCACGGCAGATTGCTTGTTAGTTAAAAATAATCGGTTAATTATTAAATGCACTTAATAGTAACGAATATTAAGCACAAATCTTGATAAAATAATCGAAGCCAGGGACTAATTTACTCTTGGCTTCATTTGACATTACATTCGGGCTATCACGGTTGACTTTTCTTTTTTAATTTTTACGCGATACCGAGAAATGTCAAATCGTATAGGAAAAATGAAGCTAATCATTCACTCTTTAGCTTCGTCAAAAATATTAAGTTAAGGTAATTACGCGATGCGACAAGTTCAAGTAACCTGTCATCAAATGTCAAAACTCAAACCAATTGGGCTTGGATTTTTTACGTGATAGAGCTGCAGGCCATATCCTTTATCGACAAACATTGTGATACGGTAACATCACTAAGTTGCTCATCGGCGAGAACTCGGATTTATCTAGCGACAGATCTGAAATTTGTACGGAGGAGCCATGGACGAGCAGACCCGATGTCACTGAATAAATTTGACAACTAATCAAGAATAAAATATACGAATTTAATGTTTAAATGTAAACAAATAGCAATAATACGACAAAAAATTACTTTCATGTGAAATGTAACACCGACTTTTTGTAAACTTTGATGTTCCAGACCTCTTTTAACAGTAAAAAACTCATCAATTCGGCATTTTAAAACTGCAGCGTTCACATGCGCGACTGGACTCGGTCTAGAAAGAAATCCGGGCGCAACTGGTTTTATCAACTGCATATGCCCATTTGGGCTTGTACTTCGGCAGAGGGGAAAGCTTCGTATGGCTTCTCTTTCTGGGACAGAAGCGCGTCTTACTCTAAGAAAATCGCCAATCATTGACATTAACAAAATTAATGCGTAAAATAATTTATTTGCAACTTTATAAGTAAACGATTCATTCTGAATCTATGTTTTATATATATTGAGATGATTATTGATCTTACTAAATACTGAATATTTGTGTTAAGTTGATTATTTATTTTGTTAAAATTGAACAAAAGAATTGTTTTTTTCCTAATATATAAGGTCCTTCTTAAATAGTGCACATAATTTTAAGGCGTCAATGTATTCATGCATACAAACAACTTTTAATATGGTACAGATGCCGGCATATATATTGGCAAGATAAAGAAAGAGACAAAAGATGCGCAGTAGCCATAAACACTAAGTTTATGGCTAATGCGCATCTTTTATCTCTTTCATGAGACAAAGAGAATGAAAGAGACAAAGGATGCGCAGTAGCCATAAACTTAGTGTTTATGGCTACTGCGCATCTTTTGTCTCTTTCTTTATCTTGCCAATTTATGTGCCGGGCAGTATACCAACATTGAAATCGCGAAAAAAAATCTGCTGTTCCATAGAAAATTTAAAATCGAATAGATCAAAATGTATGGAACAGCTGATTTTTAATCGCGATTTCAAGACATTCTGCGAAAGTGACCATTTGCGAAAGTGACAATTTGCGAAAGTGACCATTTGCGAAAGTGACCATTTGCGAAAGTGACGATTTGCGAAAGTGACCATTTGCGAAAGTGACCAAATTTTTCGCGATGACCATTTGCGAAAGTGACGATCTGCGTCAAAACCCTACTACACACAGCCGAATTTTTCTGTACAAAGCTCTGAGAAAGGAAACTAATGGGGCTGCCATAAACTCCATTACCAACAAAATACAAAGCATTCGTGACGTCGCATCAGGCGCGTGCCGTGTCCGCCATATTGTGTTGCGACTATTTATATTACAATTTCGACTCTATGCTCTTTACATAAGGTGTATGTATGTACATTAAGCTAAGCCACCATGTTTAGTTGCGTTTGAATGGAGAACAATAAATTAGGTATGCATGCTTTTTTCGTAGGTATGGCAGGTCCATCTTATTCCTTCGTCATTGGTACAATGGACCTACCACCTTGGGCCTATCACACACAGCAGGATTTTTCCATACACCGTATGGAATCTTCATACACGAAACTCCGTTCTGAATTCCGAATCAGGATTCCGCCTGTATGTAGTTCTTATGTTAGCTTAAGTATTCAACGAAAAGAAATATTAAATGAGGTCATAGACATGCCATCAAGTGCTGTAATAGAGCCGCATTGAAAAATATATCAGGGTTTTTTGTGGGGTGGGCACCAGCCTGTTCAGGGGTGGGCACTGCTGGATTACAATATTAATCTCGCAAAATAATTTATATCCATAATCCCTCGTTTCAGTTTTTATCGACTTGTTCTTATAAAATTAAATAATTTATTTTGGGGATGTTTTTAATTTTTAATAAAAAAAAGCTACAAACTAATTATCTATAATTTATTATGACCAGGAAGAGAAATACCTTTACAAAAAGTATTTACAAATCAAAAACTTTTAGGTATTCTTCTAACAAACAAGATTATTTTTGTCATCATTTAATTCATCAACGCCCAGCAGCGGTCTCCGGCGACCGGATAACAAACGTAAATCTATTGTGTCTCATTTCCAGGGTGTTGACGAGTTAAATAATTATAAGAGTTTTCTCCTCAAAACTTAAATAAGACCTTATCTAAATATTAAAATATAATAAATGCTTACTAAATAATATTTTATACACTTTAACATCTTAATTAATACATACATTTGTTTAGAAGTTGTTTTCAAAAATCTGCAACAATCTCTTTATTTCTGCTATCCTGGCGGCTTGTGCTTGTACAGGGACCATGGCCTGTGAAACCTCCTCACCTTTAGCAAGTATTGTATACATACTTTTTATGTTATTATCCATTGCGTCACAAGTTTTCCCAACAGCATCTTTATACACTTCCATGTTTTCAGCGGTCAGCGACGAATTTGAATGTAAAATATTGGATAGATTCTCTATCAGGTTATCTACAGATTGTGCAATCTTTTGGGCTTCATACTCGAGATCATTCAACACTGTAATATCAATTTGCCCAATTTGAGGCGCCAATATTTGTCTATATAGTTTGCCAGAAGGAGTGCTCGATCTTGAAGCACTTGAGCTTCCAAATACTGGGGTCTCACCTCGCTTCGTTATAGGGCTGGAGAGTTTAATCTTAAATTCCAAATCATCAGCAACATAGTGTGTCATCTCGCCTTCGTATCGAACATGTCCATCCATATCTAAAGGCAGTTTTTCTTGTTTACGATGCTCTGAGGGTAGGTCGTACGGCCTAGATGGTCCTGCTGCTTTGTGATCTTCGTTTCCGGCGCCTTGGTCTGAATGAAACGATATTTCACTATACGACGCCGTCATTCGGGCTGTAACTTCTTCATCCATATCCACGTCATGTCTATGTGATCCCTCCACTTTTTTATCCTGTGCCGTTGGTGATGATGATTCGTTGGATTCTGACATTTTCTATAGTTCCCCTTTTAAGAAGCAATAAAAATAATCCAACTTTACATCGATTCTATTTATCTCACACACACTTCAATCACAATTCACATTCTTGAATTTGTTTTTTTTGTTGTTGTTGTTGTTGTTGACTGTTGTTTTTTTTTATTCGTTCTGAAGAACAGGCTAAGGTCATAGACCATACTGCCTCCCTCATCATCAGTCATTATATTTTTTCTTGAGTAGAGTTATTAAATGTTTAATCCCTTAAACTTTTTTAAAGTTCTTCCTTGAGTCAATCCAAGAGTCAAACAAAATACAAAAACCTAGCCAAACTAGAAAGTTATCGAAGCATAAACGTAAGTTCAATGCGAATGAAAGAAAATCTTGCATTCCAGCAGACTAACCGCTGAGTCATCGAACGCCATAGAGTACATCAAGTAAAAATAATTGTTAAATCAAAAAGACATTAAAGGTGCAGGCACATTTATCTGACGCCCGCCACGCGTTAACACGTGTTAACACGCCGTCAGATGACATTGGTTTTCATAGTAAATTTATGCTCTAGGATCACACTTATCCTTACTAATATTATAAATGCGAAAGTCCGTTTGTTTGTTTGTTTGTTTGTTTGTTTGTTACGCCTTCACGTTTTAACTACTGAACCGATCATCATGAAATTTTGCATACACGTTGCCAGGGGTACAGAGAAGGACATAGGGTACCTTCCATCCCGAAAAATACTATTGTTCCCGAGGGATAGCAAAAAAACTTTCCACGCAGACGAAGTCGCGGGCGGCAGCTAGTCTTATATAAGGTCCTTATTGAATAGTGCACAAAATTTTAAGGGGTCAATGTACTCATGCATACAAACAACTTTCACTATGAGACCAACATTGAATTCGCAAAAAAAAAACTGCTGTTCCATCGAAAACTTAAAATCGAATAGATCAAAATGTATGGAAAAGCTGATTTTTTTCGCGATTTCAATGTTGGCCCCATAGTAAAAGTTGTTTGTATGCATGAGTACATTGACCCCTTAAAATGTTGTGCACTATTTAAGAAGGACCATAAGTTTATATACTAATATCACGTCCATATGGACGTATTATCGGGCCTCCATCACTCTCTCAAGGTCGCGCGATAAGCACCTACCGCTAGCCGTTCGTTCGAACGAACAAGTGAGCAGAGGGTCGCAGTTGCATTGCTGCTTTAAGTAAGATAGTTGTCACATTGGTTCTTACTAAAGCAGCAATGTCACTGCGATTTCTGTCAAAGTTGATTGCAACAAAGTTAGACAATCAGCCTACTGAATTGCACTTTATTGTGTCGGACTCGGAGCAAAAGTCGCTATTTATTTAAATGACTTTGCGGAATTCTGCTTCTGTATTTGTATTATTAGTTATTCTGTAATAGTATAATCATTTAATTCTCACCATAATCCTTACAATTTAACATAAATATACATAGAACAATTTTAGCAGTAGGATTTGACAGATTATGGTGGAGTGGACTGATACCTGAACTAGGTATAACCTGTATCTCAGGTTATCAGCCCCCACCTCGTAAGAAGTATTACTAAAGTGCTAAGTGAACACTAAATAGATATTTAAAAAGAGAATTAAAAGCAAATATTTTCAATGAGGGCTTTTCCAAAGGACTAAAAACTATAAGATCGATAGATGGCGTTGATAAATTAAGCACTGTCAACTGAGGCGCATTCAGAACCTACGCTCCGAGTGCAACCACCGCTCTAACGGCGTATCAAACATTAGAGCGTGACGTTCGGTTGACACAAGATTGGTTGCACTCGGAGCGTAGGCACAGAATACATAATAGTACAAGTACAGAAGATCCACTCCGCAAAGTCATTTAAATAAATAGCGACTCTATCCCATACCCAATAAAGTGCAATTCAGGTCGCACACCGCTCCCACCCTACAGTTATATTCACCTAAAAGTTGCCTCTCTTTCTATCGCGTAGCTCTTATCTCTTCTAACGACTTTAGGGTTTGTTCTTTTAAATAATAATTAAATAATAGGTACTTAATGTACTTAAATACATTTCAAAACAACCTAGGCTAGGTACAATCGACGCCACATCAGACTATACATGCTGACTTCGAGGAAATTTGCTTTCTTACGAAATAATATTGTCATTAATAATTAACTTTATTTCGAAAGTAGGTAAGTAAGTACCTACCTAATGTATAAATTATTATTTCAATAAATACCTAGTTGGGTGAAGATTATTTAGCAAATAAGGCAAGTAAGTACCTAAGAATAAACGGATACTAAATAATATCTAGGTAGTAGACAAGCACTTTTTACGTTTCGATGTCATTTGGAACTTTTGGAAGTGTGAAAAACGTGAGGTTCGGATATATTAGTATTAAGATGAACGCGGCGAGTGAGTGTATATCGAAATCGAACTGCTAACAGCCAGCCAACGGCGGCAGCCCTCTGAAATTAGTCCGTCCGGACGGACCCGCACCCTGATTATCTAAAAAGAAACTATTTAGCGACCGGTTTCATTCCACATACATTGCTACTTTTCTTTGGTATGTTTTTTTTTTAATCCAAAAAGAAGTAGCAATGGATCACTATAATCTATGAACTGCAACCGGTCGCTAGGTAGTTTCTAATTAGATAATCAGCCCGCCGCTGCCTACTTGTAGCTTCGTACCTAAAGCGCGGAGTGCGCCTAGCCTGGCGTAGGTTCTAAACGCGCCTCAGTTGACAGTGCTTAATTTATCAACGCCATCTATCGATCCTACAGTTTTTAGTCCTTTGGAAAAGCCCTCATTAATATTAGGTACAGTAATTATACTTTTTTATATATTTTTTGTATAAGATAATTATAAGATAATAACAAGACGGATTTATATAAATACGGCATGTCAACACGTGGCGTTAGACAAATGTGCCCGCACCGCACCTTAAATAATACCTTTGTTTAAAATGTATACGGAGGTGATCGGTGACTTAGCGATTGGTCTGCAGGAATACACCTATTGTCAATGTCAATAAAAACATCGTGAGATTCGTGAGTGGTCTATCTATCGGGTAAATTGTTAAATTGTGCGAATAAAGTACAGTTTTACTTATTATTTGGCGTCGATTTATGCAATATTTTTTGTTTAGAATGCATTTCTATCTTTTCTTTAAGTGAGGTAGTTTTTATTGGTGAGTTATATCATTCAAAATCATAGAGATCTTTCATTTCATTGTCCTCAACATGGCGACATGTGTAGACGATAACGTTCATTATTTGCTGTATTAGCACAATTTGGACAAAAACTTCTGCCGTATTGTATTCGTTGTTCCACTTGCGTGTGTTACTATTATTTTTACCTCTTACATAACGGGCCTGGGGTCTCGGATGTAACGTAACGAACCGAGCATTGCAATGGTGAAAACCCGTCGCAGTAATGGAGAGAACGGGGAGGTTGACGATGGGAATTACACTCTAAACGACGTTGGCAGCGTCTCTGATGAGAAGGTGAAACATTGTACTTTGTTAGATCGCCTCTAATTACGTTGTTTTGCTTTAAAATACATAGAATTTGTCAACTTCCTGTCCCAGTTTCCTTGGATGATGCAAGCAGATGCATGCGCTTTTGTCACTAGAAAATGAAGTTGATTTACATTGTAACTGGAATAAGCATGATTTTGTAGGTAATAGGAAGTGTATGAAAGATATTATTGGTTAAATAGTTTAATATATTACATGGTTACAGACAATATTATTATTTTCTTATTCTACCTTGATACTGGTATATTTTCAAATATATTATCCTTAAAACTCTTTTATCATTTACCCATTATTGGCTTTCTTTAGGCAAATACAACTATTATTTAGCTGGAAAAAAATTGTTACCTATTCAATCACATTCTTTGAACAGAAAAATCTTAAATTTTTGGGTTTGAGATTTCATAAATATAAATATCATATACCTTGCTAGTTGCTATCATTCACAATAAGTTTTCCTTATAGAAACATGCTTAAAGTAATACACTCGATGCCAGAAAAATCACACCTCTTCGAAAATAAGTTTAGACTTGGCCACCTGCTACGTTTTATTGTGTAAAATGTAAATGTTGATATCTATTGAAAGTACATTTAATGAGCTTTCAATTAATAATTGTTTGATTTAATTGACATAACAGTTACCATAATTAAAGCGTCATTGCTTGCTCCACCATATAAGGTTAAATAAAAGGGGTCAATTCAGGGAATGTGGTTAATTCGCTATCGAGATGATGGAGAAAACAGCAACAGTTCAATTAAAAAAAGGAATACCCAAGATGGATACTATTGCCCATGAAGGTGCTCAAATATTGCAAAAAAATGAGGCAATGTAATGTTGCTTGGAAACTGAATCTCAGTAATTGATTCCGTTTGACGAGTATTTCAACAGTTTCTAGAGACTGTTGGGTATGTCTGAAGGGGAAGAAGTATATAACAACAGTTTCCATTAAATTAGATAGGATTAATATAACTTTTAAGAAATGTTTTAAAAGGTGTGATTTTTCTGACACCGAGTGTAGTGCATCAATGATCAATGCAAGATGCAAGCATTTACATGTAAAGTTTTGGTATTTGTTATATTATTTTGATGATGCATACATATATTTTGGTAGATGTTTGGCTTGAGGAAGGATAACAAAATTGTTCCTTGATGTTCTGTTACAAGTCTATAGTTCATTTGCGTTAAGAAAATAATGAGTCATTAGTGCAACTGCACGATGAAGGTGTATAAACAGTGGAGTAATAATAAATATACATTGCGATTAAATTTACAATAGACAGTGATCCGCTGCAACTTCTCTCAATAATGTATGGCATTCTGAAAATTTTACAGATCAAAACAGGTACATCGTTTTGTACTGCTAGTGCTCTGAAAATGCCACAGATGTGTCGCGCACTGTCTTTTGTCAATTTAACATGTTGGCTGCCCACCATACAATACCTACAGTATTGCTCTCACGCCCCATACAAATTTACTGATCCCACCGGTGATGCTTAAAGCATTCACAATTTGTATCTGGCCCCTAAAAATTTCCCAAAAACAATACCTTGAAAAAATGATCTTTTGATCCCCAATGATCCCCACCATTGATGCTCATGGCAGCTAACGTGTTAATTGCATTGTACAATAGGTACTAAATAATATTAAAAAGAAGGTATTATTGTTATTTATATTTTGCATTGGGAGAGGTCTGATAGATAAATAATAAAAATAATGCATTTATTTCTTACTTGATACTGACTAATAGAATACAAAAAAAACCGGCCAAGTGCGTGTCGGGCCACGCGCCATAGGGTTCCGTAGTTACCTTATACCATACCATATTTAGTACCACCTATAATTTTTCGTCTGTAAAAATAACTTTGTTTTTCACAGTGTTGGTATGAATGACAAAGTTATATTTGCGGTTTTGGAAAATGTGCTATATCTCAAAAACTAATTACTATATCTCGTTCAAATTAATTTTGGTTGAAAGTGTTTATTAAGATCTACAGCATATATTTTTTTTAGATTTTTCACTCTCTTATTTCAAAAGTTAAAGGGGGGGGGACACACATTTTACCACTTTGGCGGTGAATATCTTTCAAACGGTTGACTTTTGAGAAAAAGTTGTCTTAAAAACCTTAATGTCATTTTTAAAGACCTATCTATAAACACCCAACACGTGTTGGTTTGAAGAAAAAAATTTTTTTCAGTTTCAGTTCCATGTATGGGAAGCCCCCCCTTAATCTTTTATTTTTCTTATTTTTGTATTAAATTCGTTAAGCGGTTAACAGAATACATCTACCTACCAAGTTTCAACTGTGTAGTCTTAATACTTTCGGAATAAAGTGGCTGTGACATACGGACAGACAGACAGACAGACAGACAGACAGACATGACGAAACTATAAGGGTTCCGTTTTTTGCCATTTAGGCTACGGAACCCTAATTAGCTTTTGATTTACCGAATTAAAGATGCACTCAGAATCATCACCAATATTTTAATACTTAGCTTAGAATGAAATAAGGTATGTAGGCCTGCAAGAACTTAAAATTTTAGGGTTTGTAGACTATACAATCTGATGCTAACTTTAATGATTTTAAATAATAAACAAGTGCGAGTCGGACTCACGCACGAAGGGTTCCGTACCAAAAAATGGCAAAAATATCACATTTGTTGTATAGGAGCCCCCCGTAAATACTTATTTTATTCTGTTTTTAGTATTTCTTGTTATAGCGGCAACGGAAATACATCATCTGTGAAAATTTCAACTGTCTAGCTATCACAGTTCATGAGTTACAGCCTGGTATCGTTGGTAATAGGCATGTGTCTACTACTGTCTTTTTCAGAGATACATTGAAATTGCCTTTTAAGATTTCTTAGTGTGCCCAATATTTCTTCCATGTAGAATTTATTCTTCTATCTACTTCTTCTTCGTTACTATTTGCTCTGAATGATACCTGTTTTCCTAAATATATATAGTCACTTACATATTCTATATCATTTTCTTCTATTGTTATTGGTTTCTTTTCTGAATTTGTCATTATTTTCGTTTTGCTAGGATTCATATGTAGTCCTACTATTTTACTCTGTGTGTCTAGTGTTTTTAACATATTATGTTCTATTTCTGGAGCTGTTTCTGCAAACAAGGCAATGTCGTCGGCAAATCTTAGATGACTTAGGTGTTGATTTTGTATTTTTATACTTTTATCTTTCCATTTTATACATTGGAATATGCCTTCTAGGACGGCGATAAACAATTTAGGTGATAGCGGATCTTCCTGTCTAACACCTCTTTCTATTTTAATTTCTTTCCCATAGTTTTCTAATCGTAGTTTGCTTACACTGTTACAGTATATGTTTTTTAGAATATTTATGTATTTATTATTTATTTCACATGTCTTGAGTGCTTTCCATATTGAACTGTGTGTAATGCTGTCGAAGGCCTTCGTATAGTCTATGAAGGCCATATACAATGGTCTGTTATACTCTTTATATTTTTCAATGATTTGTTCTACTGTGTGTATATGATTCATTGTTGAGAAGTTTGAACGAAATCCAGCTTGTTCTAGTGGTTGATGGTTATCTATATTAGCAGCTATTCTTGCAGTTAGTATGGATGTGAATAGTTTGTAGATGCTTGACAGTAGACTTATTGGTCGATAGTTCGAAATATCTGTGGGATCGCCTTTTTTATAAAGTAGAATGATGTCTGAGCGAAGCCATTGTTTTGGTACTATTTCATATTCTAGAATTAAGTTAAACAAGTATGTTAAGAAGGTAAGGATTGGTCCACCAATTTTTATCGCTTCATTTGTAATGCCGTCTGGGCCTGGGGTCTTTTCTGGTTTTAATTTCTTTATATGAGTTAGTACTTCTGTTTCTGTTATATAATCAATTGTGAGATTTTCTCTTTCTGTTAGTTGTTGAATTTCTTCATTTTCTATGTCTTCTTTTGTTTTCTTATATAATGGGGAAGGCAACTGTCAAAATGGCGCTGCGTACGCTTGTTCCACGAGAACTATGAAAACAAAGGATTTTTGATTAACCAAATCGTTTTTTTAGCTTTAAAATGATAAAATTTTGTTTAATAGGCTTTAAAAATGTTGGCACTTACATATTTCCGAAAAATCTGGATATAGAAAAAAATTGATAAATTCTGTAAGAATAAAAACGTCTTAATTTGGCTTTAAATTCCGGCATTTGCATTGTAGAATATTCTTTTATATCCATTTTGGGTCAATGGGTCTTTTTCGTTAACAAAATACCGCAAAATAAATACCTATTTTCCCATACATTTTGTTCTGAACGTCTACTGTCTTTGTCTTAGGAACAAGCGTACGCAGCGACATCTACAATTAGCTTTGCGTTGCCAACCCCATTGTGTATAAAATTCTGTAGCACAGTTCATAATGTCATTTCGGGATTTTATTTCTTTCTTTCCTTTTTTTAGTTTTTGAATCCATTTTTTATGTGTTTTAAGTACTTTGTACGCTCGTTTTAAGCTTCGAAATTTTGTTAGTTTTTCTTGGATTACTCTCTGTCTGTAGTTTTTGTAGTCCTCTTTTAATAGATTTGTTTGTCTTTTTGAATAGATCTTTTAGTTCTTCTTTTTGTTTTTTTCTCTTATTTTTGGTTTTTATTATCTCTGTACGTTTGGTTATTAAGTTTATTGTTTTTTCACTCATTATTTTGTATTTGTTATTTTTGGGATTTCTTTTTTCCATTTTCAGGCTTGTTGTTATGATTTCTTCTAGTTTGTTAGAGTATGTTTCGACATCTTTAGAGTGTTGTAATATTTCTAGATTCATTTGTATATTTTCTTTTAAGTTGCTTAAGTACCTTGTTATTTCTTCGTCGGTTTTCGGTGTTCTCGGTATGGGTTTAAATGACTTTCTACTTAGTTTGGTTGGTTTTACTTGAAAAGAAGCTCTTACTGGTCTATGGTCAGATGAAAAGTGTATTTGATTTAGGACTTCAACATTTGTGATTCTTTTAGGTTTGTTACACATTATAAAATCTATTTCATTTTTAGTTCGTGTATCTGGTGATTGCCACGTCCATTTCCGGCTCGGTTTCTTTTTGAAAAATGTATTCATTATAGAAAGTTTATTTTCATTCGCATATTCAATTAATTTTTCACCTCTTTCATTTCGACTTCCGTAGCCAAATTTTCCCATTATAAGATCTTCATGGGCTTTTGGATGTCCTATTTTTGCATTAAAATCGCCCATAACCAGTGTAGTTTTTTCTGACATATCCTTTGCTGTTTTTAAGTCGTTATAGAACTGACAAATTTCTTCATCTGTTGATCTTTCTGTCGGGGCGTACGCCTGGATCAGTGTTATAGCCTCGTCTCCAAGTTTAAATTGCAATACAGCCACTCTCCGATATGCCTATGAAGTTTGTTATGTTTAGTTTAATTTTTTTCTTTATTAGAAAACCGACACCATGTAGACCTTCTGTTTCTCCTACATAGAGTAGAATTTATGCTTGTTTATAAAGTAATAATTATTATTGTTTAATTGTTAAAAAAAAAACAATAAGAATAATAAATGTGTCCGAAAAGTAATGAAAAGGAAAATAGGTATTTATTTTGTGGTATTAAATTTTAGGTTCTTGCAGGCCTGCATACATTATTTCATTCTAAGCTAAGTTTTAAAAGATTGATGATAATGGTGAGTGATCTTCAATCAAAAGGTAATTTTGTATTCTATTAGTCAGTATTAACTGTTAATTTTTTGTTATAAAAAAATATTTTACAAACTAAATAAAAAGAAATCAAGTTTATACCATACCAGCCCCCCTAGCATGACCACCGAAACGCGATACATTATAGCGATTTATTACTTTTGACTGTCAAAAGACAATGGATTTTGACAATTGAGTGTTACTAGGGGGCAGGTCCAACCATGGGTATGATGCGGCAAGGCAAATAAAAAAGTCTATAAACAACAATCAAAGATTAAACATGACCTTTTATTTTTTTAGCCATCAAATTGGTCACAACGTGAATTGAGAAGTAGCCAGTATAAAGTCACAAGGAAAATTCAACACTGGCCAACTAAATGTAAGTTATTAAGTAATAATTACTGGTCAATATGACGAGGAATATGAATGACGAGTCTCCCGCTTAGGGTTTGCGAACCGATGGCGTACCTTCTATGACATTCACAAGTGCTTGTAACAGCCTAGACTAAATAAATTATTTTGAATTTTGAATACTTTTTTAGTTTTAGATAATTATTTTATTACCAATACTTTATTTTTTGTTTATGTAGATAGTCGTCGTCGTCGTACAATCAAAATGCCGCGTTTGATGTACCCAGAAAGTGATACTGAGCCTGAGAAATATTCTAGAAGGTATGAAAATGATATAAAATCAAATTGATTCTATAGTACAGTATGAGGCAAACATCTTGACAGTTTTTCGACGGAGTGGGGATCAGTTCGCGCATGTGCACTTGCGAGCGACCAATAGCGCGCGCCCCTCTCCCGCCTCTCTTACCTCACCGCTACGCATACCCAAAATACGGGTTTCGCGCAATACCCATCCGATTTCAATATGTTTGCCTTGTACTGTATTACAGTGTTATGTCATGTTTTGACATTGCGAGGCTGCTCACCAAATCCTCGCATTGAGCGGTGTCGTACGCCCGGTCATGTTGGCTCGCGAGGCAAATGCGTCTCCACATCGTGAAGCTGCCTCCTAAGTCATGGTTCGCGATGCGAGGCAGTCTCGTGATATAGATACATGGCATTATATGAATGAACAATGTAATATACACATCAACTTTGTCTAGGGATACAGGTGTTATTTTCATACAAACGAGGTAACTTTGAAGCCTTGGTTTTCTGCCAGCGATGTACCGTGCCGTACCGTAATCTGATTATGGCCATCCAGGGACTGAATGGAGTAGATTCAGATCGCTATACACACCCAACTGATCTGATCAGCATTCTAAAAGATTAATGGGTCAGAGTTCTCAGTCTGGGGATTTCCATACATTTTCATGCTATTTTCGCGGTTTTTTTAAACCATTACGTTTTTAGAATGCTGGTCAGATCAGTTGGGTGTGTATAGCGATCTGAATCTCCTCCATTCACTCCCTAGATAGTTGTCATCAGATCACAGCACAGTATATCCCTGGCAGGAAACCAAGGCTTCAAAGTTACCTCGATTGTATGAAAATAACACCTGGTATCCCTAGACAAAGTTAATGTGTGTATTTATGATTGTTGTTATTTTAGATCCAGACAAGTAAGAGTCTTCTTTGCGGAAGACAATGATTCAACTAATAGGAGTTTGAAGATTCGCAGTAGGCGTGGCCCAAGGAAGAATTATGTGGAGGAAAGTGAAGATAAACCCATCCAAGAAAGTATGTATATTGCTGAAATCCTATATTATTTTTGCTGTGCTAATGAAAAAAAATATTAATAAAAACACTTTTTCTGTTCTCTGAATATTTTCAGATGTCAGAAGAAGCTGCCGTAAGCGTAAGCTCATCCATCACAATTTCAACGAGAGCTGGATTACCAATGAGCTCAAGGTCAAGGGCTATCCAGATTTGTATGGATTTAATGGGTCTAGTTCATCGGATGAGTTTACATCTGGTGATGAAGCGAGAGAAGCTAAGAAAATTGTTAGTACTTTTCATGTTTTCTTTCGTATATTGTTTTTATACTTTATTTCAGCTTATCTGATTCCCTTTTCCTCTTCCAGCCCCGCAATATTCCGCCTAATACGGATGAAGATACTCAGTTATCGTCACGCCAAAGAAGGACATCTGCGAGATTTAACAAAAAGATAAATGTGAGTTTTTCTTAAAAACCAGAACTTTATCATATTAATATTGATCGCGCTACAAAAAGGTAACCACTGTTTCCCCCTTATTAATAAAGATAGCAGATATATAGATACACAATGGTTACACTCTCAAACTTTAAGTTTACAAAACATTAAAGAGAAAAGGAAAAAACCGGCCAAGTGCGAGTCGGACTCGCGCACGAAGGGTTCCGTACCAAAAAACGGCAACAAAATACTTTTGTTGTTGGGAGCCCCCCTTAAATATTAATTTTATTCTGTTTTTAGTATTTGTTGTTATAGCGGCAACAAAAAGACATCATCTGTGAAAATTTCAACTGTCTACCTGTTGTTGTTATTAATATCGAGCAAAAAACAGCAAAAAATCACGTTTGTTGTATGGGAGCCCCCCTTAAATATTAATTTTATTCTGCTTTTAGTATTTGTTGTTATAGCGGCAACAGAATTACATCATCTGTGAAAATTTCACCTGTCTAGCTATCACGGTTCATGAGATACAGCCTGGTGACAGACAGACAGACAGACAGACGGACAGCGGAGTCTTAGTAATAGGGTCCCGTTTTTACCCTTTGGGTACGGAACCCTAAAAAAACTATGAATATAGTATGTATGTAACAAACAAATAGTGCTATGCGGTTACTGTTGCTTAGCTTATACAGGGTCATTTTACACTGAATAAGAAGTCTTCAGAAATAAGAAATACTGTTCAACTTTTAGGAAGCCTCAGGATCTGAATCTGAAGAAGACAACAACCAGACAGTGATAGAGAAGAAACCAGCGGCGACAGAGAAGGAGGAGGTCAAGAAAGAAGGAGAGGAAAAGACTGCGGTAGATGACAAAAACAAGGCTGAACAAACAAACCAAAATCAAGACAGCGAAAGGTATTAAAAAACTACTAAACACTTGGTTATCGCAAATGCCAATAAAATATTTCTGGTATTATAAAATGTTTCCATTCATAAAGCTATTTTTATAAGCTAAATTTTTAATACAAAATGTCAAGTTGTCTCTATGTGCTCGTAAAGGCATCAAACTTTTTAGTTTATTTATTTTATATTAGATTGTATAGCAATAGTGTAGTAGTAACTAAAAGAATATAATTACATACTTATAGCACACCCCGGGCACTCCATACAAGCGCCGCGTTTCAACTACCTATTAAGGCGGTGATCCATTTGCGAGCAAAACCGCCGGCTCGCGAGTTCGTTATTACCGGCGGTTTTGCTCGCAAATGGATCACCACCTTTACACAGACGCTACATAGTGACGTTTTTGCACACGCGCAACTGTGTGCGTGAAGTCTAGGGCTATTGAATGAGCACACGATTCGGCACACGAACTCGCGCGGTGGGGTGAGTAAAGGCGGTGATTCATTTGCGAGCGAAACCGCCGGCAAGCCAACGAACTGGCGAGCCAAAGGTCTAAACCGCCACTGGAGCACTTAAAAGCCCGCATACTTTGAAATGCTCCATTGGCGGTTTATACCTTTGGCTCGCCAGTTCGTTGGCTTACCGGCGAATTTGCTCGCAAATGGATCACCTCCTTTCCTTAAGAGGAAACACCACGGTCGAGAGAATTGAAAAAGTCCCATACAAAGTTGACAAAATCAACGTTTCGTTGTCCCCTGTTTCCTCCTCCAAAACCAGACCGATTTAAATCCTTTTTTCATTAAAATTTAAAACAATGCTTTGGCTGTGTTCCTATGTTTTGCTTTTTTTATATAAACTCGTCAAATTTGATTGCTAGATGTCTAAACAATGGCAATTTTTTAGGTTTTTTGATGATTAATATCTCTATTAATAATTAATTTATGAAAAAAAAGAAAACATAGGAACACAGCCAAACCCTTTCTTTAAATTTGAATGAAAAAAGTATTTAAATCGGTCTGGTTTTGGAGGAGGAAACAGGGGACAACGAAACGTTGATTTTGTCAACTTTGTATAGGAATTTTTCAATTCTCTCGAACGTGGTGTTTCCTCTTAATTGATTGCGGGGCCGGGCGGAGAGTTTCCTTTCTGTACGGTAGTACTTCTATTCTGTGCTTATAGTAAACTTCTCTTACTGAATTGAACATAAATTGTTTTAGCAACCAAGCTCCAACTAGAACTACTCGGAGAAAAGGCAGAGCAAAGAAAGAGGATAGTCAACAAGAGACAGGTATGTAACCTTAGAATAATGATTGTTATTATACTAAGTAATGTTAAGTTTTCGAATCACCTAATAAATGATATACATAGTGTTCATACTTCCGTTCGAAGAAAAAATGAAAGCATAACTAAGATCTCGATAGTGTTTAAATTAAACAAAGAGGAAGACTGCAATATGCGCCGATATTCGGCTGCCCGTTTTCGATGTAGTGCATACCCATGGAACCCTCCAACTAGTGGGACACAGAGTTATCTAAAGGGGGGTGCGGCGAACAAATAAACTGTATGTACATAGTACTGATTAAAATAAGGCGTAAATACTTTATCATAAAGTTGGGAAGGTGCTTAAGGTAAAAGGTTGGGAATCCCTGATCTAGTGTAAATTGTTCGGCCACCGACTGATGTAAAAGCCCATTCGGCTAACGAATACAAATACAGTTTAACCTTACGCGGTCGTCGTATTACCACTGATCTAATGTCAAAGCGCTATTTAGCCATCCATTATTTTTTATCTTTTTCGTCTATCGACCTAGCATGCTCACCACGTTAAAATGTGGACACATTTCATACACAGAGTCGTCCTCATCGGAATCCGGCAGCGAGCTCTCGCTGACTCGGCAACCGCGCCGTTCCAAACGCACAAGGAACCCTAAACCCGCCTTCGTGCAGATTGCACAGAGAGAGACGAGAGGCAGAGGTAACGACTACAGAACTGGCGAAGGGTCCATACAAGCCGATTCCCATCGGCATAGCGCCAGCGTTCACGAACAACTTTCGTCCTCTCAACTAATTTGTCTCTCACATGGTTTGTATGAAAGTCTGCCGGCTGTCGCGTCGCTACGTGGGTGCACTTTTATACGAACCCGTAGACTTGATGTAAGAGACAAAATAGTTGCAGATACAAAACTATGTTCGTGCGCGCCAGCTCTTACCTTTTAGAAATCCCACCCCACTGATCCGCTATGCAGATTATATTTTTTTTGTAGTACAGCTTACCTTTGCCATAATTATGACTAAAACAATGCCAAGAAGTTTTAGCGATAGCGTTAAAACGTCACGATTCGGTTGTCAGTAGGGTTGTCAAAAAATACAAGTTCTTTCCTCCCTTATCGCCCCGTAGTCATCACCAAACTTGATACAAACAATTGAAGTATCGCAAAGAGTGTGCAACATGACGAAATTTACTGTTTCTTTATAAAGAACCAGTAAATGTCCGTGTTTCCAGGTTTCCAGGTTTCGCAGTGTCTTATAAGACACTGCGAAACCTGGATACTTACTAATAAATAACGCTTTACCACTCGTTTCAAAATTTAATTGCTGACAGACCCATAGACCTTACGAATAGGAAAACTATTTTTTGTTTATTCAATGTTCTGAAGACATTTGTTTTACTTTCAGCTAAAACGTTTACAATCAGAAAGAAGCCATATTCCTTAAGAGAAAGAAAGCCGAAAATTCTCCGTAGGAAAACTATCAGATGTAAGTTTATAATAAGCTTGCGACCGCCTGTGACTTCGTCTGCGAGGACAATTTCTATCCCTCAGGAACAATCCTTTTTTTCTGGATGAAAAGTATCCTTTACCTTAAATGAAAAAGAATTATGTTTGTACAGCCATGCTTTACATTTCATAGTGACTTTTCGGCTCTTTAAAAATTGTGGATAACGGAATCTTTTTCAATAACTCGTTGTTTCAGTAGTGTTTCTATATCAAAAAATATTCATAATTAATGTGCTAAAAATAAGACAGAGCTTTATCAAGGTAGCAAATATTATTGGCTTTATTTTAAGACAAAATTCAATTGTATACAAGCATTTTTTCTATGGCGAGTGTCACTTCTCCTTTAGCATATTGTACATTCAATTGTATATTTTGGCAGCCCAATCGCCATCTTGCAGCAGTAGCAGCTCGTCGAGCAGCGACACCGAGGAAGATCTTAATGTTTCTATGAAAAATAAGACCAAAGGAAGGTAAATAAAGAGATAACTAAAGTGTGGCCGCCTATAGTTTGTTTATCCCATAGACATAGAAAATTTTTCGCTACACTCAAGTAGACGGACTATGGTGCGAGTGAGAAACCGATTCTTACGGCTTATGCGATGTGTGAGAAAGAGTTAAAAGAAAATGACAGCAGAACCTAGTTTGACTTCATTTATCATCTTTTATCATCTTGGGGAAAAGCGTCCGTTCGATTATTATGTGATTTTGATCGCGATCGGGTCGATTTGGCTCTTATAACTACATAAATCTATAATGGTGTCGTGTTCTGTGTTAAATTGTAATGTTATTTACAACAAAAACCCAAATAAACACTCATTTCACAGGTAAATAAGATTGTACAAGTACCATTTTCATATTTCATATTTTAGTTGAATATATTCCCAAACACACTAAGTAATACACTAATATCATGCTATTAACCGCCTATTTTCTAAATAAAGGCTGATTTGTAAATATTATGTGTTAGATAAAAAGATATTATGTCCGTGAACTTGACAAAATAAGGCGTAGAGATTGATCAAAAATTATTGATATCGATACTCATGTCGATGATTTCCAATATAACTTTGTTTGTCTTTGTGCACACTGATAGTTTTATCTAAAGCTGCTTTTAACCGACAGTTTTCAAATGGTAAATTATACCTACTTAAGTACTAATTTAACAATATTTCCAGGTTTCCTGTAAATCCAGTGATTAAGTTACTGGATAAATGTCATAAATAGAATAGACTGGGAGCCCTTAAAGGAGACTAAGATTTTTTTAAATAAAATTGTTCAAAATTTTGTTTGTGTTTTACTTATTAGAGCAATAATACATTAAGGTTATCGACAACCTAAAATGGACTTCAAGGCATCTCTAAAATTCACGCACACGTTTACAATTTTCACACACTGGCTCATGTCGCTTTTGGTGTTGCAGCCAAGCGAACTCTGTTCGTCTATTCCAGTGGAATATTATGTTTATGGTTTATCCTTACTTGTCCTATTTAGTAAACAGCTTTTGACAGTTGTCATACGTCTTTTATATTAAAATATTTTTATTTTTACTTTGTTATGTTATTAAATCAAATTGTTACTATTAAATTAGCAACTTCTTTCGTAGCATATGTGTGGAAAACCATTATGTTGTATTTAATAATTGATTTTTTGAATAAAATGTTGGATAACAATTGTTCACCAAACAAGACAATGGGGTTGGCAACGCAAAGCTAATTGTAGATGTCGCTGCGTACGCTTGTTCCTAAGACAGCAGACGTTCAGAACAAAATGTATGGGAAAATAGGTATTTATTTTGTGGTATTTTTTTTTTACCGAAAAAGATCCATTGACCCAAAATGAATATAAGAGACTATTCTACAATGCAAATGCCGGAATCGAAAGCCAAATTAAGACGTTATTATTCTTACAGAATTTATAAATTTTTTCAATATCCACATTTTTCGGAAATATGTAAGTGCTAACATTTTTAAAGCCTATTACACATTTAATAATTTTAATGCTAAATAAACTATTTTTTTAAGTAAAAGTCCTTTGTTTTCATAGCTCTCGTGGAACAAGCGTACGCATTGACATTTTGACAGTTGCCTTCCCCATTGTAAGGCCGGGTCTCCTGCGCCGTGTTTTTGTGTTTTCAAACATCAAAACAATGTTTTCTCAACATGTTTGGGGCGTGGCCTATGAGTTTTGTTTTGCAAAAAACACAAAACATGTTTGCCGAGACGAACGGAAAACATCCCCCGCTCTCGCCTGCGGGGAGGGGAAGTAACTCATTTTGTGTTAGCGCTCACTAGAGATGGGTAGGTCCGCTCTTAGTTAGGAGTTGCATCAGGATGTACATCCAGTTCTGGTGATGTACATCCAGGTCCCGTGTCCGTCGGACCCATATGGGTCCGGCAGAGTAAGCGTCGTGAATCGCGATCTGCGGAGTCGAGACGCGTGTTGCGCTTGCGTTGCGTGCGGTGCGGAACTAGGATTGGAATCGAATCGACTGCGCGAACGAACGATGCATATCCCCACGCGCGGGTCCCACTCCGACTCCAGCCAGCCGCCGCCGCACCGCACCTCCCCCCGATCCGTTATCCAGTGATTCAGTTCCACAACCACTGTGCATTCCGCTCTGGGGGACCGGTATCCAACTGGCCGTTGGATGTACATCATCACTGGCGCATGTGATGCAGGTCCACTGATGCGCAAAATAAGCGCAGCAGACCCGACCTAAGGATAAACATACTATAGAGAATGTTTCTGATATACATATTCAAGTTCCTTATATCAACTGAATAAATATTATTTTAGTTTTTTTCGGGTAATGGAAAATATACTTTATTCTCCTAAGCTAACTTGACAAATCTCTCTGAAAAGCATTTTCTCGACGGCCACACTGTAACTTTCATAAATAATCCCAGATTTCAGAAGTTTGAAATTTATTAACTTGTTGCTCTTTCAGACAAAAGTCGAAATCTACAGATGATAAGAAAACTGACAGAGCATTGAGAGATATACAACCTGTTGAAGTTGACGGCAGCGTGAGATTCTCATCCGTAAGTTATAAATTACCTAATAATAAGTATCAAAACTTAAGCAGCTCAAGAGTTCAGGGGGTCTCACTCCGCGCCCTACTGCTAGTGATGTACAAGACTCGAGTTTTCCGAGTCCTTTTGTCTAGAGCTCGAAGTCGTTTTACAGGGCTCACCTCGTTTGTATGAAGCTCGACGACTCAGGAGTCTTTTTACCGACTTCAAAAGGAGGGAGGTACTCAATTCGACCCGTTTTTTTTGTTTTTTTTTTTGTTTTTTGTATGTACACTACGTACGATTACTCGAAGACGGCTGGACCGATTGAAATGATTCAAACGTTATTACATTAGGTAAACTCTCAAGTTGGCCCCATTTTTTAAAATTTTGAAATCGGTTCAGTACTTTTCATGTAATCTTGAAAAAAGCACGAAAATAGTATGATTTTGTGTGAACTACCTCGATGATCAATCGTATAACTTATTTGTTTATGAACTGAATAAGATAATTATTTTTTTGTTGGAAAAGGGATATCTTAAGTGTAGTTCTTTAACCGACTTAAAAAAGGAGGTTCTCAGTTTGACCCGCATGTATGTATGTTCTCCGCGATTAACTCACGTTTGGCTGAGCCGAATTTAATTTCTATCTAAATAATATACCTACACTACCTAATACAAAAGGTACCTACACTAAAAATAAAAAAATATAAAATTGTTTAAAAAAAAACAAAAAACCGACTTCAAAAAACCTACCTCTAAAAAGCAAGAAATAATATTCGTAATAATAAAACACGTCTATTGAAGTCGGGTGGGGCTTTTAGAATAAAAAAAAGGGATTTGTACTCCAGCCCCACCCGACTTCAATAGACGTGTTTTATTATTACGAATATTATTTCTTGCTTTTTAGAGGTAGGTTTTTTGAAGTCGGTTTTTTGTTTTTTTAAACAATTTTTTTTCAGAGCTAAAGCCGATTATCGGCCGAGCTCGGCCGATTTCGAGCCATTTTCACGGCTCGGGCCTTTTTGAGAACTCGGTCGATCTCGAGGCTTTTTCACGGCTCGAGTTTTTTTGGCGCACTACTCGTGATGGGCTGCTGATGAATGAGGATAAGTAGAGCTAAAACACAATAGATTAAGCATCTACGGTGCTCTTTATAACATAAGATATTCATCTTTTTGAGTTCTAATTTTGTAGACTAGAGTCAGATTTTCAGGGCTTTGTGAGCTTGATAGGCTCGGTTTTAATATCTCTGTAAATAATAATATTGTAAATATCATTATTTACGGAGATATTAAAGTCAGTAAACATAAACTCTAAGCTTTTATGAGTCTCGCGTTCATTTTAAGACACGAGTTTTTTTTTGAAGGCTCGAGCTCTTTTGAAAGGTTCGAGCTCTTTTAAAGGCTCGAACTCTATTGAAGCTTCGAGGCGTGGCTCAGAGAGCTCGTGTCTCGGCCAGGCTCGGGTTAACGAGCCTACCGAGCTCACCGAGTCCTGCCAATCCAACTCGAGTCTTCAAAAGTAGAACTTGATGATTCGAGTTTTGTACATCACTACCTACTGCTCGCGGCTGACTCAGTCGAGCCAGCGCACGAGGGATGTCATGTGTCGGTTGAGACAGAGCTACGCGACTGAAAGAAACGCTTCGGAGGTGCTTATAATAATAGGCACGCACCGCTGTGCAATTTGAAATTGTACTTTATTGCCGTGCAGCGAGCGTAGCTTATTATTTGATTGGCTTCTGTTTTAACGTTTAATACTATTATACAGGGTGTTTGGTAATAGCCTTATAAAGCCGAATATGGTAGATAGGGATCATCAAACTGAACAACTGTTACTATGGGACCAACTATGAAATCGCGAAAAAAAAAATCTGCTGTTTCATAAATTTTGATATTTTCGTTATTAAATTTTGTATGAAACAGCTGTTTTTTTTTCGCGATTACAGAGTTGGTCCCTTGGTAAAAGTTGTTAAGTTTGATGGTCCCTATCTACCATATTCTGCTTTATAAGGCTATTACCAAACACCTTGTATATTCTGTGGTTAGGTCCTATTATTAATATTATGTGATACAAATGCACACACTATGTTATTTTTTATAAGTACTAAAATTACAAACAAATGTATCAGAGCGAAATTTATACGATTTTCATCATTTCAATTAGTGTATCTATGTTCCTTATGATTAGAGCAATAAGTACGATTTTCCTTTACTAGGTGGGTGGTCTAGAAGAGCACATAAAATGCCTACGAGAGATGGTCATCTTTCCTCTCATGTACCCCGACCTATTCCAAAAGTTCAAGACTCGTCCCGCCAAAGGAGTTTTGTTCCACGGCCCGCCTGGCACTGGCAAGACGTTACTGGCGCGAGCTCTGGCAAATGAGTGCACGTTAGTTGGCGGGAGAAAAGTTGCCTTCTTTATGAGGAAGGGCGCGGATTGTCTTAAGAAGTGGGTCGGTGAGAGCGAGAGGCACCTCAAGCTGCTGTTTCAACAGGTCAGTATTATGATTATAATAATTAATAAATAAATGCTTGCACAAGGACTGTATCGAAACTGAATTTTGCATCTGGCTGGCTTTCCTAATGCAGTCTGTATGAAGCCTAGGACCCTTTACTCATTTGCCGGTGCAGCAGTGGTATGATATCGCCTCGCCATAAACTCACTTCGGTAACCATGGCAACTACCTGTTGACGATGTACCACCTGCTGCGCTGACAAATGAGAAAAGGTTCTAACTAAAGGATCATTCACACTGACGTGACTGAAATCTATCTAGAGCAGTCACGTTTCAGTCACGTCAACGGTCAGTCGAGTTTTCAATAGAAATTTTGACTCGCAGCGACGCAACGTCAAAACTAAATAATAATAATACTTGTATTGAAATTTGACTGACCGTTTTGACGTTTCTGAGCTGTGTGAATGATCATTAAATGTTTCATTTTTAGGTGTCATTCTGATTCTTTTTCGTGTCGTTGTAGGCGAATAAAATGAAGCCCTCAATAATATTCTTCGACGAGATCGACGCGCTCGCGCCGGTGCGCAGCGTGCGGCAAGAACAAGTGCATACCAGCGTAGTTGGAACCTTGCTGGCCGAGATGGATGGACTGTGTGACAGGTCAGTCTTTTTTAGATGTTAAATCGTTTTAGTTTTTTTTTCTGCACTTTTCCACTACACAAAGCGTTCCTTTTTAGGGTTCCGTAGCCTAAATGGTAAAAAACGGAACCCTTATAGATTCGTCATGTCTGTCTGTCTGTCTGTCTGTCTGTCTGTCCGTATGTCACAGCCACTTTATTCCGAAAGTATAAAGACTACACAGTTGAAACTTGGTAGGTAGATGTATTCTGTTAACTGCTTAACGAATTTAATACAAAAATAAGAAAAATAAAAGATTAAGGGGGGGTTCTCCATACATGGAACTGAAACTGAAAAAAAATTTTTTCTTCAAACCAACACGTGTTGGGTGTCTATAAATAGGTCTTTAAAAATTACATTAAGGTTTCTAAGACAACTTTTTCTCAAAGTCAACCGTTTGAAAGATATTCACCGCCAAAGTGGTAAAATGTGTGTCCCCCCCCTTTAACTTTTGAAATAAGAGAGTGAAAAATCTAAAAAAAATATATGCTGTAGATCTTAATAAACACTTTCAACCAAAATTGGTTTGAGATATAGCACATTTTCCAAAACCGCAAATATAACTTTGTCATTCATACCAACACTGTGAAAAACAATGTTATTTTTGTAGACGAAAAATGATAGGTGGTATTAAATATGGTATGGTATAAGGTAACTACGGAACCCTATGGCGCGTGGCCCGACACGCACTTGGCCGGTTTTTTAAAAGTAAGTTGTGGTAAATAAAGCAAGAACGTATGGTACAACAATTACTAAATAAATAAAAGTATTCACTGTTTTATAATAAACATTTAAATTACTTACTTGAGAGGCTTGCGCTAGCTGATCTGTAGCTCTACTACGGGTTGATGCAAACTGTTTCTGCTACCGTAAAATTTCTGATATCCTGTTTACAATCAATGTGAGTCAATGAGAGAAAACGATAGTTTAAGGCTGTATATCATGATTTAGCAAAGAAATTAGCGTTTTTCCAATGAAGTTATCTAAAGAATGAAAGCATTACTATTGATGTAAACTTTAGTTTTAGGAAGCTAAATTCTTTAATTAGTGCCGTATAGAGAGAAAACCAAAATATATTATCAGGTCTTTTAAAACAAAGACAATCTGTTCAAGTGAAATTTCAAATTTGCTTGTCAGAGGTATTTTTCAAAAACGTTTCAGCTGTAACAAATAAGAATACGACTCATATTTATTTTTTCACTTATTGTTTGTATTGTCAAGGAGTTCCCTATAGAGAGAAAATTTGAAAAATGTTTTCAATCACAGAGAAATAAAATAGTAAAAAAACTTTTTAACAAAAAAGAAAAACCTTCAAAAAACCTGAAACAAAAACACCTTCAAAATTAAATACCTCTAAAAAAGCGAGAAATAATATTCAAATCATTAGTTACGCAAAACATTATTAATAAAACACGTCTATTGAAGTCGGGTGGGGCTGGAAGACAAGTTATTTTTTTATATATCTGAAAGCCCCACCCGACTTCATTAGACGTGTTTTATTAATAATGTTTTGCGTAACTAATGATTTGAATATTATTTCTCGCTTTTTTAGAGGTATTTAATTTTGAAGCTGTTTTTGTTTCAGGTTTTTTGAAGGAGGTTTTTCTTTTTTGTTAAAAAAGTTTTTTATTTTCAACTTTTTAGTGGTAGGTTTGTAAGCGTGTCAATATTTTTTTACTTTATAAAATATTTTCAATAGTAAAATGCCCACAACTCAAATTCCAAATTTACGCTGTTTGTTTTTGAGGAGTTCCGTTGTGTCTTCGTAGTCCAAGTCTAGTCCAGAACCTTGCATCGCAGACCATGGTTTGGTTTGTTTTGGATTGTCATAAACCTACCAAAATCCAAATCACTACATATACTATTTGAATTTGAGGAGTTCCCTTGTGTATCTTCGAAGTTCAAAGTCCAATACCGATGAAATTAAAATGTGACCACTCTTGAAGTATACCCTTTCAAACAAAAAAATAATCATCTAAATCGGTACATAAACAAAGATGTTATGTTCGAAAATCCGTAAAAACACGTGTGATGGCAAGCTAAATAATTGACATTTTTCAGGATTATGAAAAAACTACCAGCCAGATCTCTGTAATTTTTTTATGGGACCACACACGAACTATGTTCTTTATGATAAAAAAAGAATTGTATAAATCGGTTAACAACTGACGAAGTTATGGTAAAACATACATAAAAAAAAAACCGACGACTTGAGAACCTCCTCCTTTTTTTGAAGTCGGTTAAAAAATGCTCAAATCGGTACACTTTGACGTGTTTTTTTACTGGTATTTGTCTAATGTATTGTGTGCTTTGTAACGGGTGGCGCAAAAGTACTGGCACTAAAGAAAATACTTTTATTTTTTTTATATGACATTTTCTGTCATTCTGTTGTTGAAAATTGTGTAGTGAACAAATATAAAATACACTGAAAATAAACATGGACCGTTTTACTCCCCAAGAACGTGGAATAATTGTGTCAATGTTCTTACGGAATAATTCATCAGTGATAAGAACACAACGTGAATTTCGTCGACGATTTCCCCACCGTCCGGCAGGACTGACCAGTCCAGACTTCTTTCTTTGGGGTTTTTTGAAATCTCGGGTGTATGTGAACAAGCCACAGACTCTCGCAGCTCTAAAAGAAAACATTCGTCAAGAAATAACGAACATATCGCAGGAAGTGTTACGGCAAGTTATGCAAAATGTCATAAATAGGGCTCAAATGTGTATCAACTCTGGAGGTCACCATTTAAAAGACATCATCTTTAAATCCTAATGGTACGAAATTTAATGGCACAAATATACATTTAAAAAAACCTAAATCTAGTTTTCTAATTTAGAAAAAATGTTATAGCTGAACCAAATAGGGTCTTTACTTTTGCGCCACCCGTTATATACTTATATCTATTTAATAATTTAATAAGAATTTTCAAAGTTCGCCCTCATTACGGCTCGCGCAGAGTTGTTTTGATCATTTGTATTGAAAATTTAAAAATGGAACGTGATGCGCGTCTACACCCTTAAGGTAGCGAAAACAGTTTGCATCAACTCATGGTAGGGTACAAATTGGCTCCAAACGCATTTTGGGTCTCTCGCATGTTTTTGTCTACTATAAAGATTTAACTGTACTAATTTGGAACAGGCAATAAGTTCAGAATTTTATTGTTTTAGAGGCGAAGTGGTAATAATAGGTGCAACAAACCGCTTGGACGCGGTGGACCCCGCGTTGCGTCGCGCGGGGCGATTCGACCGAGAGCTTTACTTCCCACCGCCCGCCACTACAGCAAGACGCGACATACTACACATATACACCAAGCATTGGATGCCTACATTGTCTAGCGATCAACTGGATAATATAGCGCAACTTACTAGCGGCTACGGAGGTGCGTATTAACATCATCTCTCTATCCTTCATCGTTAACTATTTTTAATGTCCCCACTACTGATAACCATTTTGGTCATGATCATGATCAAGGGCGTCGCCAAGAGTGGGCAGGGGGGGTGCCCCCCCCTAGAGGTTAGAAAAACGTAGCCAACTGTAAAGTAACCAAAGTCCTAAGGCCGTGCAATTGACTTCCTTTTCCGATAAATCCCGCATCTCAGAACTTGAATACATTCATTAGGTGCTCTTGACTGTAGGTACCTACAGTTCATCCTCCTATATATTAACTTGCCCCCCCCCCCCCCCCCCCCCCCCCCCTGGGCCATGGGCTGATGACGCCTTTGACAATTACCTAATCAAATATAAGGATTGAATTGTATCTTTCAAATATCTTTTTTATTTTGTAGGATCCGATCTAAAAGCATTATGTTCTGAAGCAGTATTAAAAGCGTTGAGAAGAGTGTACCCTCAAGTATATGAAAGCGAATTTGCTCTACTTATTGATGCCAAAAATGTAAGTTACTTTAACAAATATTGTATGTTGAAGTTTGGCTAGAATAGTCAAAAACTCACCCCCACGCCACATTTGGTTTTTTATTGTCTTATGTCAGATTTAAGTTTGTTTCTGTAGAATAAATTAGATATATAGATAAATACTTTATTGCACACTCACGTTACACAAAAATATGATTACAAAGAATTAAAATAGTACATATTAGTTAACCGAAAATTTAATTATTATATTAGTGTTGGTAACTTTTTCTATAACTCTAGGATTGCGGCTTTTTCAAACAAGATGACAAATTCATTAAATGTTGTCTTTTTTTGTAGGTGGAAGTAACAAAGCGAGACATGTTAGACGCTATGGATTCCCTAGTAGCGGCCGGAGCCCGAAGTAGTCCGTTAGCAGCGCGGCGATTACCAGCGCACTGCGAACCGCTACTGTCGTCGCAACTACATGCGGCGTCTTTACTACTGAGGCATCACCGACCTGATGTTACACCGTGAGTATTTTTTGAAACAAAGACTGAATATAGTTGGTAGCGCGGTGATTACCAGCACACTGTGAACCGCTACTGTCGTCACAACTGTAAACGGCATCTTTACTACTGAGGCATCACCGACCTGATGTTACACCGTGAGTATTTTTTTGGTACAATGTTTGAATTAGTTGTTAGCAGCGCGGCGATTACCAGCATACTGCGAACCGCTACTGTCATCACAACTACATGCGGCATCTTTACTACTGAGGCATCACCGACCTGATGTTACGCCGTGAGTACTACTAGGATACAATGACTGAATAAAGTTGTTAGCAGCGCAGCTATTACCTTTATTATCTTTACTCAGTAGTAAAGATGCCGCATGTAGTTGTGACGCCAGTCGCGGTTCGCAGTGTGCTGGTAATCGCCGCGCTGCTAACAACTAATTCAAACATTGTACCAAAAAAATACTCACGGTGTAACATCAGGTCGGTGATGCCTCAGTAGTAAAGATGCCGTTTGCAGTTGTGACGAGCGCTACTGGCGTCACAACTACATGCAGCATCTTTACTACTGAGTAAAGATGCCGCATGTAGTTGTGACGTAGCGGTTCGCAGTGTGCTGGTAATAGCTGCGCTGCTAACAACTTTATTCAGTCATTGTATCCTAGTAGTGCTCACGGCGTAACATCAGGTCGGTGATGCCTCAGTAGTAAAGATGCCGCATGTAGTGATGCCTCAGTAGGCATCACCGACCTGGGGCCCTATTTATGAATCACTCGGCTGGCGTCGAGCGCTCGTTTCTACTGATTTTCGTTCGACATCTCATTGTTTTGAGTCATATGTCGAACGAAAATCAGTCGAAAAGAGCGCTCGACGCCTGCCGAGCGATTCAAAAATACTGCCCCTGATGTTACGCCGTGAGTACTACTAGGATACAATGACTGAATAAAGTTGTTAGCAGCGCGGCTATTACCAGCACATTGCGGACTGCTACTATCGACAACTGTATTTCACTTTGAGATTTCTACTCAGACAAAATTGTTCTCAAGTTCGTAATGCAATGAGGACGGGCCTTTTTTATATTATCATTTGTTACAGCTCACAACGATCCTTGACACCCAACGCGCTACTAATAACGGGCGAATGCGCCGAGACGTATATAGCGCCGGCCATTTTAGCAGACATGGAACATTGCACAGTGAAAGAACTCAGTATGGCTACTCTGCACTCTGCTGTTGCATTCTCTCCGGAACAGGCCATCATATCGGTGAGTTAAAAGAAGAATTTAAAGTTTTTAAGAGTATCAATAAACGATATTAGCGTAGTGGATTTTTTGTTTAGTCTTCTTCTGTAAATTATGATGCAAGTGATACAGGTAACGGTATTTTTTGTCCAAACCAGGCCAGGGACACTCCGCACTTTAGGTATGAAGCTATAAGTACGTAGCGGGCCCGTTTAACCGGGCCACTGCTTGAGGGCTGCCGCGCGCCGGCCGCGAGCGTGTTAAGGGGCCATAATAGGAGAAATGGTTTGCCCGGGCCATATTTTTATATAGAAAACGTAAAGTTGTAGCCACAAAAAAATATACGACAAGCTAAAGAGATTATCTAGTAGCTACAAGTATTAAATTGCGTATAAACCTCACAGATGATTGTAAAAAAAATCAGAATATCATCAGAAGCGCTTGTCGCGGGCCATATTTTTGGCGTAAACAATAGCGGAAACGTATTGAATTGAACATGAAAATACACTTTAACGTACTGTGCAGCTCCAATAACTTTTTTCAAGAAAGATAATTGTGCTAAAGATAATGATGAAAAAGCAACGAAAAACGTCGAAAAAGTGCAGAAGTGAGGTTTTTTTCCATACTCTTTACACATAAAGAAAAAGACAGAGACAAATGATTTCGCATAACGGAGCCTTAAGCTAGGGTTTCCTAGGATGACGGTGCCGTCATATTACGGCCGTAATATAGCGGTGTAGAACGTTATCTATGTAAACAATACGGCGCGGTTTCCTAGAGAGCGGTGCTGGACACCGTAACGTCAAAAAGCGGTGCCGCTATTTTCGTGACGGCCGTCATGACGGTGCACAACAGTCCGCCACCGTTTTTAGGGTTCCGTACCCAAAGGGTAAAAACGGGACCCTATTACTAAGACTCCGCTGTCCGTCTGTCTGTCTGTCACCAGGCTGTATCTCATGAACCGTGATAGCTAGACAGTTGAAATTTTCACAGATGATGTATTGCTGTTGCCGCTATAACAACAAATACTAAAAACAGAATAAAATAAATATTTAAAGGAGGCTCCCATACAACAAACGTGACTTTTTTGCCGTTTTTTGGTACGGAACCCTTCGTGCGCAAGTTCGACTCGCACTTGGCTGGTTTTTTTCAGGATAGCGGCGCCGCGACGGTGAATGAAAATGAGTTTAATTAAACTGGTGTAAAGCGAAGTATTTCCTGAATTTCTCGTCATTACGCATTCACAGTAGACAGCGATGCTAAAAAATCTCAAATGCAATACATTTGAGTTTTTGCATCTGTACCACGCACATGGAATAAATCATCTTCCTCCATACAATTATTTTTTTCTCCTGATCATTGGTCATGATCCAAGTATATAATTAAAACTAAACCAAGATCGTCCATTATCTTCTCAGATATGTACGTTTCTGGAAAAAGGACGACCGTAAAGGTGTTGTAACTTTCCACGTGACTCCACCGTAAAGACGGCCGTCTTTTTGCACCGTAAAATTACGGCCGCAATGTGACTGCACCGCTTTCTTAGGAAACCCTAGCTTTAGTTCGATACTCACTCACGCGCTCTCCGCGACAGGGCGCGGAGCGGCAGATTTTAACGTTGTATGCGAGTTTGTCAGTTTGTATAGAAAACACGCGCGGCACCACACACTGGCTCCGCGCCCCGTCGCGGCTGACACTGGCTTCGCGCCCCTCCGCGGGAGAATTGTTCCGATGCGAAGCGCGGAGTCAGTGTGAGAATCGCCTTACTACGTTTGCATTCTAAATAGTAATGTTGTCTTTCAGTTGTTCTCAGAATGCCGTCGCGCCGACCGCGGCTGCGTACTATTCGTGCGCGACATACAAGCTGTATGGACGTCACTAACAGCGGCCGGCGCGGCGCTGCTGCTGCAGCTGTGGCGCGCGAGGGCTGCCGGAGACGCCACGCTGTTGCTGGCCACCGCCGCCAGTGGCCACTGCGATCTGGCCACAGAGGTATGAGTCACTAATAAAAAGCAAGTGTTAGGTTAGGTTATTGTATGGACGTCAGTAACATCAGCCGGTACAGCGCTGCTGCTGCAATCTGCCCACAGAGGTGTGTGCTTCGTCCAAGAATACCCTAAATGTCCGGTCAGAGTCTCTAAAACGGCACTTCGAAATAACGCTCCACTTTAGCATGACCGACAAAACACGATATACACCGTGTGATATAGAATTTTATCGACAGTCAACTGTCAAATTCGATAAATTCGCTGTATCATACCGCGTTTCGGTCATGCTAGGGGGGCTGGGCGCTTATTTTGTACAAAGTATTATCTTCTTTGTTTCTTACTATTAAAAGTTGAATTTGGAAAGAATAGTAATTTGTACCCAGATAAAAATATTAATATGGAGATTCGAATTTCAAAATAAAACCAGTCAAGAGCGAGTCGGACTCGCGCACCGAGGGTTCCGTACCATCATAATTACACCATAAAACCACACTGCAGAATAGAATAATAAAATTAGTATTGCAGTTTTAGGTCAGCGCCATCTCTTGACCGATAGTGGAACTAATGTTAACTTTTTTAGAAATTTGATGATTTCTAAAAAAGTGTGCTATATTGAGACATCGTTTTATTTTTCCCGTAATCTTTATATAAACTGCTATCACATAGAATTATTTCAGATGTTTCTCTTTGCAAACTTCGGAGATAAGGGGGGGGACGGTATTTTTTTTACATTTTTCATCATAAGTCGAAAACTATGCGGCCTAAAACAAAAAGAAAAAAATATTGAAAACGTGCAAACGGCGCTCTTTCATATGATACCCCACATGCCCTAGTAGCCGCACTTCAAATTTTTAAGACCCCTTTTCAGTCCCTGTTGTAAAAAAGATATTAATTATTTTATTTATTTTTTATTTGCAAAATAGTTGGGCAAATGTCATCTTAAACTATTCCAAATTTCAAGCTGATACCATTAGTAGTTCTCGAGATATCCAGCTGTGACAGACAGACAGACAGACTGAGTCACACCATAAGGGTTCCTTTTTTACCATTTTGGTACGGAACCCTAATTAACTGTGTCGTTTGTCCCACAGCTGCAAGAGCTATTCCCGCTGTACAAAGACTGCGTGTACAAGATGCGCGAGCCGAGCGCGGCCGAAGTGATCGCGTTTTTGAAGCCGCTGGTTGCTGAGGCGTTGTTAGAACCGCCGCCCGTAGAGAACACTGAACCGCCGCCGCCGCTGCCCAGAGGTTGGTTATACCAAAGAATACTAACTAGAGTAGGGACAATTTAATAGATCACATTTGACATCTGTCAGTCTTTTGTTTTATTTGTCAAAGTCAATCGTAAAGGTCATAGGGCATTTTGTTCGGACATTTGACCTACGGCGTACACAAACAAAGTAGAGCTAGGTATGTAGATAAATGTATCTACATGTGGTATAGGTCGCATTTTTGCAGGACATATTTAATTTTTTATCATTATATCACAGTATTTCAATAATAAATAAAATAAAGACAGTACCAAAGTTTATTATGCTTGTACCACACATTTTCACAATGCTGAAAGTAAAAACTTGTGTTTTATTAACAAAGTTTAACATTAACATATACTCACACACACATAATGTGAAATAACTTTTTTCTGTCGGTCGGTTCATAAAAAAATATACATATTTTGAAAAGTGGGATTGAATTCTTCAATTTAAAACTGGTTTGGTTTCTGTACGTGCACTTCCATTAAGCAGGTCAAATATGCCCAATGACCTTTGCTCTGTCTCTTTTTGTCACCAAATTATGATAATTTAGCAGACATAGTATAGGAGGACAACGTCTTTATATGAATGTTTCCATTCTATACGTTAATTTAAATACTTTGACAAATGACATTCCACGTAAACCAATCGATTCTCGTTTTAGGTTTCTGTAGGCCTAGCACGCACACCACGCCACGACAAAAACTTTTCGATACTTCTCATTCTTTGTGACTATGAGATATTATGCCCAATTCTGAAAGTGTCATAAACCTAATGTTGCTTTTCGATAAAGTAGCAAACTTCTCATGTGACGAATCGCGAAAGTGACTTACAACGCACAAAGGCTCTCATGTAAGCGCTGTGTCTGTCCTGCCCGCACTGTACTGATATGAGCGGGACAGACATCCCGAGATAAGTGTCGACAAGAAGTCCACTGGCAAATTGCAACATCTATCAAAACTATCATAATGCGGTGTCTATAAAATACAAGTGGCGCAGACGCACGACACAATTCGTGTGAAAAATAACGTTTTCCCTACCAAATAGATATTGTCAAAATAGTCACTCTTATTAAATAATTTCTAAATACATTCAGTCACTAATAAAAATTGTTTGTTTACTGATAGGAACAAAGAAAAATAAAAATGAAGATACTGGAAGCAAAACGCAAATTGGTTAGTTTTTTTGACGAAGTTGTTGTAGTTTATGTCATTTGAAAGAAATAGAAACACTTATAACGAGTGTAACAAGACCTTCAACGAAGCCGAAGTCCACGTATTCCGCCCATCATCAGGATCATTTTTGTATTTTGGACTATACCTGGGAAACCAATAGCTACGAAATTATTGAAGGTCAAAGTAAAAAAAAACTTTTCAATTTTTTTATGAAATCTTATTTTTTTCTTTTTGTCCAATGAAACACCAACATTTTAAGTATTTCGTAACAAACAATGGCTTCAAAATGTCGTCACTCGATGTATCTCATGAGCACGCACATAAACGCTGCCTTTCAACTCGCCCGCGCGCAGCTGTGTAGCATACACTCGCAGGCGCCGTCTGTTGTACGCGTTACATTGCGTGGTAAAGTATGCAATGCTTTTTTAACACCAAAAATCAAAATCGTTTCCCAGCAATAATTTTGAACAGAAATGGTCCTGATGATGGACAGAATACGTAGACCTCGGCTTCGTTGAAGGTCTTGTTACACCCGGTATAAGTTATCCCAATAAAAATAGTCAACTTTGGAACTAATGCAAATACTAGCGCATACCCTAAAACAAACTAGAGAAATGCGTTTAGAATTGGGTATGGTATGGACAATACATGGATCCCGGTGAAACTTTGCTTTCTGTTCTGCCCTTATAGCCAATGTCAAATAATGATGTATATCCTCGCTAACAAAAATGTATGGGATTGACATAACTTTTCGCTAACCATCTATTTTAAAACATTCAAACAATATCCATATAATTATCTTTCCAAGGGAGGGGCACAAGGGGCATACGAGAAAAAAATATTTGTTTTATTATTAAGTATGTCTGTGTGTGTGTGATTGAATCTCCACAGTACACAAAAAAACCGTGCCCCCTGCCCCCTTAAATCCGCCCTTGCATCTTTCGAAAGTGAAGCAATAGATAAAAAAAATGAAAATTTGTCTTGGGAGGTTGGTAGTGGTTTTAAGGCTGTATTTATAAACCGCTCTCAACGTTGAGACTGTTCCTATAAGAAGAACATCTCAAGTATCTCTAGATAGCTCTCTATGTTGAAAGCGGTTTATAAATACGGGCCTAAAAGCGCTTTATTGTAATACATGTGGTATTTCAATGAATTTGAACACATTTATCCGTATAGCACCACCGCCCCCACCGCCCCGCGAGAGCGAGGAAGAAATATCCCGTCGCAAACGTAAAGAGGACTACAAACTTCGGGAGCTGCGCATCTTCCTGCGGGACATCTGCCGCAAACTTGCCTCCAACCGACGCTTCTATAAGTTCACCAAACCTGTCGATTTGGAAGAGGTAAAGCGTTTCACGAAGTTTATTTAATAAATTATATTTAATAACATTCTAATTAATATGAATTTAATTATTTTTAACTAGCGGCTACCCTAGGCCTTAGGGGACCTTAGACCACGATAAAAAGTAACTTACGTTTTAATCTAAGTTATAAACTACACTCACGAGCAAAAGTATGGAATCACAGGCCTATTTTCATACAAACGAGGCAACTTTGAAGCCTTGGTTCTCCGCCAGGGATTGATTGAGCCAGGGAGTGAATGGAGGAGATCCAGATCACTATACACACCCAACTGATCTGATCAGCATTTTAAGAGTTATTTGTATATTAAAAAAAAACATCAAAATTGCATCAAAATGTATGGAAATCCTGAAACTGAGAACTCTGATCCTTGCAACTCTTAGAATGCTGATCAGATCAGTTGGGTGTGTATAGTGATCTGGATCTCCTCCATTCATTCCCTGGATGGCCATCATCAGATCACAGCTCGATCAATCCCTGGCGGAGAACCAAGGCTTCAAAGTTACCTCGTTTGTATGAAAATAGGCCTGTGATTCCATACTTTTGCTCGCGAGTGCATTACTATTTTTTGTTTAGGCGTAAAAAGGTAAACACACACACACACACACTCACAAACTTTCGTATTTATGATACCAACGGTAGGATAGTAAGTACCAATGTAATTTAGCCTATCAAACGTGACGACGCGACGCCGCCATATCCAAAATAGTAAACTATAAATATCGTATTTTTGTAGGTGACCGATTACCTAGATATAGTAAAGCAGCCGATGGACTTAGAGACCATGATGACCAAGGTGGATATGCACAAGTATAACTGTGCCAAGGAGTTCCTTGATGATATAGACCTTATATGCGCTAACGCACTGGAGTATAACCCGGACAGGTGAGAAAACACACATATACATACTTCTTCCTTGTGTCTCATTTGTTACTTTTATATGACTTCTTTAATGGTGATTTTGATGGTGGCTGATGGTGATTGGATTTAAAGTCGCATTACTAATTTCCCAGCAAAAATGTAAACAAAGGTGTTTCCAGAACAAAACAACACAAAAAGAAATAGTATATTGCTAAATCAAGAAATAAATACACTTACATGTTTTTTCATCACAAACCTTATAAAAATAGATTAGATAAATATTCTGAATCATGAGTTTTGGGGCAAAAACGGTAATATAATTTAATATTTCATAATAACAGTTTTATAGTGGAAAACATTTTTATGATGCTGTGCACACATCAACTGCAAACCGTACACAGTACACATCAACCTTTGGTAATTTTATAAAAATTAGTATTACGAGTGGTAGCTGCAGTAGTAACATGTGTCTATTGGTATTGGGGGGGGGGGGGGGGGGACAGGCGAAGTACTTATTTTTGATAGTTTACATACAGTCTAAGTAAAGTTTTCTTATTTCTTAACTTTTAACATCAAAAATTATGATAGGTTATAAAGATAAAATTTCTAATTACCATCCTATTTTAAAATTACCCTGGATGACATTATATTTATTATGACTCAAAATATAATAAACAAATTAAAAAGTTATAAAAGTGACCAAAGGTTTTTAATATCTGAAAATGTCACTATCAGGGTCAGTTTGTCAATTTGACAATGACGTTTCTTTGTTTACGTTTACTATAGGGTCAGTAAATTCTTGCCATAGGTTTTGTAACTATTGCCAGGGAGGTCTCACTCTGCGCTTAAACTTTTATATTAGCCTACTGCTCGCGGCTGACTCAGTCGAGCCAGCGCACGAGGGATGTCATGTGTCGGCGCTTACAGATGCTTATAATATAGGCACGCACCGCTGTGAAATTGAAAGTTGAAATTGTACTTTATTGCCGTGCAGCGAGAGTAACTTATTATTTGATTGTCATCGCGCGGATGGGCTTCTGTACATTTAGTACTATTATATATTCTGTGCTATTGCTTTGATTTTAATCAAACTACCGCAGGATTGTATTTGACATAGAAAAAATATAGATAGGTAATTATTTCTTCGAAAAATGACTGTTTTACTTAAATTCTTAATATTATTATAATATGTGTAAGATTTACCGATCACAATCACTTTTTAATTTTCACTTCTTACACACTTCATACATGCTACTATTTATCAGTTGTTTTAACCATCACAATTTGTTTTTTTTGCATTTCCCCGCCGATCAAAGGGCTAGAGGGATGTATAGGTATGGGAACGCTTCTTAGGAAATATATTAATAATATAATTCAATTCTATAATTTATAATTATTGTAATTAATTTATAATTAATAGCATTACATCCTCTAACCTTTTGTCCACTTAAAATTTGGACAACTTGCATGCCCCTGAAGGTTATTGTGATTTTTGTTTGCGAACCATTCTTAACTTTTTATTTAAAAATTCTAAAACCCCCCTTTTTCACAAACATATGTATAAGCGTTTTATAGTTAGTTATAATGTGTTTTGTCACTATTACGGCAATACAAAATGACAGGAACAAAACTTTGTAAAAACAAACACTACTTATAAAATGTTTATGAAGAAGGGGGTTATTCTATTTAAAGACATTTTTTAAAGTATAATAGCATGACATAAGACCTAGAAGTAAGACTATTGATTCTTAGAAACTTAAATAACGCAGCATGCAGTGTATCTTAACTCAATTCTGATTCATATTTTTAAGCTTTATTGTCAGTAAAATTTGTTTGTTTCATTCCTTTGAGATAGAAAAAGGTAGCTGTTTATTAGGATAAATTTCGACCTTATTGAAAAACGTTTAATAGAGTCTGTCTAAAAAGTCTGTTTACATGAGAAACTATTGAATTATTTATAAAAACTTATTCTGGTAACCCTGTTGGTGGTGTCAAAATTCAAATTGTAAACATAGCCTTAGTCAATTTTATTTAGATGGGTATTGGTGGGGTGGTTGGGGATTTAGGTGGGTATTAAAATTACCCATGTAAACAGACTTTTTAGACAGACTCTAACAACATTCTTAAGCAGTCATTTTAGTTTGCGTTCCTTTTTCTAACCGAAGAGAAAGTCTAAGAGGATTTAAATTTAATAAATAAATAGATACAATTTCACACCATATTGTAACAATTTTGGTTATTCTGTTTGTGGCTAAAAAAACAGCATTTCGCAGGACTTCGTCTGACAAACAAATCCGCCATGAAGCGTGCTCGCTCAGAGACCACGCGCATGCGCTGATCGATGTAGAAATGGACAGTGATTTCGAACTGGAGTGTCAGGACATCGCCAAAAAGCGACAAGAGGAGGGCGACATCGCCGATAATGACTTGCCAGACTTTATCTATACAGCTTCTAATTTGCGTAAGTGTATTAAAATATTGATTTTCAGTAGAGATGCGCCGAATGTAGATTTTACCGAATACTTATATTCGGCCGAATTATCGGTCCAAAATGTACCAAACCGAATATTCGGCCGAATCATTCGGTTCAATTCTGCGCAGTAAACAGGTTTTACACGTGTCGGGCGGGCGTTTGCCACAGCACAACCCCTTCTCTAGCACGGCTCGCTCAGTCCATGTACTGCTCTTTCGGTTACAAATATGTAATTGCATTTCGGAACTGCATACTTTGAAATGTATTATAACGTTGATGAAAGTCTTTGAAGACTAGGCATACATTGACATTTATTAAAAAAAACATAATTTTATTGTACACTAGCTTCCGCCCGCGACTTCGTCTGCTTGGAAAGGTTTTTTTGCTATCCCTCGGGAACAATACTTTTTTTCTGGATGAAAGGTACCCTATGTCCTTCTCTGTACCCCTGACAACGTCTATGTAAAATTTCATGACGATCGGTTCAGTAGTTAAGACGTGAAGGCGTAACAAACAAACGAACAAACAAACAAACAAACGGACTTTCGCATTTATAATATTAGTAAGGATTTTAATACTAGTGTTGGTTCCTAAAGATAGCAGTTTTATATTCTAAAAAAATGAGGTATGTTTTTGAAATGCTTAAAAACTAGGGCTGTACGTTTTGATTTTTGAATATCTATCAAAGATTTTTAAATATTTGCATTTTAGTGATTTCATACAAAACAAAAAAGTGCCAAAATTTTCAATATTTAAAAAATCAAAACATGCAGCCCTAATCTTTAGGCATTTTTAAAACATACCGATAATTCATTGCCGTAGGATTATATAATCTGTCCTGTAGGTTAAGGTTTAGAGAGGGTCGGAAACGGTTTCGCCGTTTCTATGTAGACCGTTTGCTAGACCATCTTTTCAATCTTTTTTATTTTGTCAATAAATAATTGGTAGTATTGGTACAGTTTAAATATTCTGTAATTATTCGGCAAATCAACCGAATATTCGGCCGAATACAAACATGAAATAATATGCCGAATTTACCGAATACGAATATTCGGCCGAAGATTCGGCGCATCTCTAATTTTCGGCATGTATGCAAGAATTTAGATATATTGCAATAATTATCTCGGTGAAATTAAAAATTAGGTTGCGTAAACGTTATTTATCTTTGTTTCGCTCCACAGTTTAAGGTAAAAGCCATGATCGCTGTTTTATAAATTTCAGCTTTTTAGGGTTCCGTACCCAAAGGTTAAAAACGGGACCCTATTACTAAGACTCCGCTGTCCGTCTGTCTGTCTGTCTGTCTGTCTGTCACCAGGCTGTATCTCATGAACCGTGATAGCTAGAAAGGTAAAATTTTCACAGATGATGTATTTCTGTTGCCGCTATAACAACAAATACTAAAAACAGAATAAAATTAATATTTAAGGGGGGCACCCATACAACAAACGTGATTTTTTTGCCGTTTTTTGCTCGTTCTTAATAACGACAACATGCAGACAGTTGAAATTTTCACAGATGATGTATTTTTGTTGCCGCTATAACAACAAATACTAAAAACAGAATAAAATTAATATTTAATACAACAAACATATTTTTTTCCGGATTTTGGTACGGAACCCTACGTGTGCAAGTCCGATTCGCACTTGGCCGGTTTTTTTAGCTTTGTTCCTCCTTTACCAATTGAAAGTAGACTTTAGTGTCATTAATATACGGTTCTCCGCGACATAGTGACATAGTAGAATCAAATAAGTAGCAATCAACTCGAGCCTCGAGCGAGCGATAAAAGCCTAAACACGTAGGGCTGTCGGTTATAGTTTATTTAATCGTCAAAAATGCATAGTCAATTTCTATACAAAACATTTTTTCACTGTAGGGTAAGCATCAGGGATGTATAATATAAAGTTTTTAATTATTTTTGTCCATAGACCAGGAACTGACTACAAATTTTCATTACCTACGTCATGTTATACATTTTGTCAGTGTGCGTGCCACGACGCATACGTACGGGCGCGCTCAAATACAATCCGTGTTCGGTGCGCATAATGAGTAAGATGACTTATTTATAGTCCGTTCGGGTTGTACCGAAGCAAGCACTTGTGTTCAGAGACAGGAATACCGGTAACAAATACATAACCTTTCACTACGGCACTTCTATGTAAACTGTCGAAATCCAAATTCACTTGCGGGTGTACGCCGCACGCGGTATCCTTTGTTAATGCGGCGGCATCCTTTGACAAGAAGCTCCACGCGCAAAGGCGGCGTGATAAAAGGGCGACACTATCTAAGCGAACGGACTTTATTTGATTCTACTATGATAGTGGCGCAATGAGAACCGTATACCAAAAGTAAAGAAAGTCGAATTTTGATTGATAAATTAATCAGTTTCTTCACCGCCTCCGCTCGTCTGCGCTGACCCTATAAGGGTCATGACGTCTACAAATAAATATATCGTATAATTTTTCTACAGCCCATGACTTAACCGACTCAATCGTAAACGACACTAAAATACGAACACCACAAAACGGGGACAAAAGCGACACGCATTCGGCGAAGCGCAAGCGCAGGCGAATAAACGCGTGGTCCAAGGGGCTGGTTGCTAAGCGACAGAAGACTGTACACAAGGTAAACTAACATTTTTTTTTGATCTTATTGTCTAGACCAGGGATTCCCAAACTTTTTGGGCAAGAAACCCCTTTTCCAAAATGAACTGATACCTCAGACCCCCCATAGTCAAATTACTTTAAAAATGCTATCAAATATAAAGTGTAATTAATAATAATTATTATAATTATTCGTTTATGTCGACCCCTGGGAAACCGATTTCGACCCCAAGGGTTCGATATCGACCACTTTGGGAATCCCTGGTCTAGACCAAGGGTCGCCAAACTTTTCAGCATAAGAGCCCGACTAACGCCTGCACGAAGTCCCAAGGGCCAGGACCTAGGTAGCTCATCGTGCCAATACACTCGTACTGTAAATTACAGAATGTTGGTACGATCCGACTAGGGTTGCCAACTTTTTTTGCATCAAATATAGTAGTTTCAAGATTATTACGTGTAAAAATATAGTAGATGGCGAAAAAGTCCAAAAAATATAGTAGGTTATCATTTTGTATGGAGTATTTTTCATACTAACATTTTCATAATTTATTCAACAACCATAAACACAAGTATTTAAACACAAAAATTACTATGCAATTACTCATGTGCATAAGTATAAAATTTTTTTTTGCTGCTTTTGTTTAATTTTTTCGCTTGAACAAATATAGTAGTTTTGCCTACTATATATTTTTGAGTCCGTTACGCCAGCAAGAAAGTAGCTTCTAGAGGGAAGCGAGTTTGATGAATAATTTGTGTGCAATTCGGTGTAAATGTGCGCCAAATAAAAAAATTGTGGGCCTTATAGTTTTGGAATAAAACGAGAAAAACGAATTCTGGTGGGGTAACGGTACTCCAGCAGGAAGATTCTAAACTAATGATCGGAGAGAAATAAAAGATATATGGGCGGGTAGCTTGATACTAGCAGGAAATGTGCGCCAAATATATAATTTATGGGCCTTATAGTTTTGGAGATATTTGATTTCCTGCTGGCGTAACGTTTTGCCGGATCCCAGATCTCGGAAACTATTAAATATCGCACATTTAGTAGTTTCCGCAAATATAGTAGGCGAGCCCTCAATATAGTAGGATACTATATTATATAGTAGGGTTGGCAACCCTAGATCCGACCTTCGCGCGGGCCGAAATATCGCGGGCCGCGGCTGGCCCGCGGGCCGTAGTTTGGAGACCCCTGGTCTAGACTCTATAGGTGCAAGTTGTCGTAAGTTTTTTAAAGTGGTGAAAATTGTTTGTTGAAATATTTCAATTACATTTATTATGTTTTAGGACAACTTGCCCTATAAATTGAATATTGTTTAAGTGGTACTTAAACTATAGTTAATTTTTGTTGCAAGTTGCCCTTAGAATGTAGATCAGAATCAGAGTTAAGTTAATTACTGTAGCTTGTCCAGAACTATTTTAGTTGAGTTTCATGATGATTTTCACTGGATGATTTCCACGACTAGCATTACAAAATACATAACAAAATACAAGCCAATATTATTATTTTCCAGAACTTTACAAATAATATTAGCTTGTAATTCGTTATGCAATAGGCCCTTGGGGCCTTTTTCATAAACATTACAATTTGTAATTTAATTTACTACGGTTAAAATGCATACATTGCGGTATGTGTGAGTAGTTTATTATTTTATAGTTTCAAATTGGTCACGCAATCAAGAAGCTTATACCCCCAATGGAGGTTGCACGGCTAGTGTCATAGTGAAGATAGAAAAAATGTCCTTGAGTGACGTTACGGCTGCTATCTCTTTTTTTAGTGTTACAATGCGTTTTCGTTTCTCACGAACGAACGAACGACGAACATCGAACACGTATTGTCACACTAAAGAAAGAGATAACAATAAGCCGTAACGTCACTCAAGGACATTTTTTCTATCTTCACTATGACACTAGCCGTGCAATCTCCATTGGGGGTATAAGCTTCTTGCACGCAATGAACACAAAACCATCGTTGTAATTTACTACGCTAGTGTTTATAAAATAGGCCCCAATCAGAAATTTATCAAATTGTAAATGTATTTGTCAAATAAACCACCTGATGTCATTTAGAAGTGATAAAGAATATTATACTCAACCAAAAAAAGTGTAACTAATATATAAAGCTAAAGCTTCTATTGCAGACCTTCAAAGATTCAAGTATGGCGATCACAGACGAGGAATCCAAAGAGAACAAGCCTATAACTTCGACGCCACTGCCCAACGGCGACGTGACGTCATCCTCAGAGTCCGATGACAACGCGCCCCTCAGAAGGCCACAGGACGACACTGTGTTCAACCTTAGCGCGCACACAGGCGGCTGCAACCATGTTTTAGACAGGTACATAATCTGATTCATCGTCATCATATCAGCCGCACGACACCCACTGCTGGGTATTGGGAGGGTGCGAAGGTATAATAATCGATCGCAGCGCTCATGGTGTCAAAAAGTAGAAACAATGAAGGCTCTGTAATCTGTTTGAAAACGAAATTTAATTTATTATTAGCGATACAGGAATAATTATATATGTTTATTATCACTTTGTAAAATTATTAAAGTAGCTTTATCCTCTTGTTTTACAAAATCTACAACTAAAAAAGAAGTAAACAAACCCTGATATAACCAAAATAAAATACTCTTTTTGAATAGATCTTACTTGCCATATTTAATTTAAATGACCAAAAATGATTTCACAACACTTTGTCCACCCAAATCAGAGTAATTTTGAAATTTACATGAATAACACAATATGTATAGTATTTTTTAACATTTTGTCACAATGCCGCCATTACATATCAAAACGTCAAAACGGGCAGGTCAGAGCCAACAAAGTTGCAACACGCTAGGTGGCGCTAAAAGCGTGCACGGAGCCAATAGGCCTCCCCTAAGGATCTCCACGACGATCGGTCCTGCGCTGTCCGCATCCAGTGGCTTCCCGCGACCTTCACCCTCACGTCGGTCCCCCTTGTCCGGGCCTACCCACGGAGCGTCGTCCGGTGCGCGGTCGCCATTCCACAACCGGCCCGCCCCAACGGCTATCAGTTCTTCTCACTATGTGACCTGCCCATTGCCACTTCAGCTGACCAATCCTTCGAGCGATGTCGGTTACTTTAGTTCTCCAGCGGATCTCCTCGTTTCTGATTCGATCACACAGGGAAACGCCGAGCATGAAATCTGATTATACAGGGTTATTTTGTAAACTGTAAACTCGCCTGCTAGCGCCTGCAGGCGCACCATTTTGTATGCAATCCCTACTAATTTCTTTATTTACCTACAATGTGCGAAGCGTCTCCGTTTCAGCTTGGGCTAAAATGCTTTCCGTCCGGCTGTTCGTCTCTTCTTCTCTACTGGGGCCGTGCCAGCTGACTTACATGGCTATCGTAATCGCTTTCATTTGACAAATGGATTCTGTTTTAATTTGAAACTCAGCAAATTTTTCGAAAAAATTGCCGAGTTTCAAATTAAAAAAGATAAATTGAAGTAAGGAATTTCGTATTGTACTATTTGTTGAAGTTATTTGAAAGATATAGATGTTTGTGTGACCTCATGAATTAGGGTTCGCCATTTTGGCCCAATTGGGGCTCGATTTATATGTTTTAATTTGAAACCCTACAGACTTTTCAAAGTTCGATCCGTTAGCCGGTACGGCCCCTGGTCGAATTTCTCAACCGATTCTCAATAAATTTTGTGGGCAGGTTCTATAATTACATCTAATTTTTTTGTCGATTCAATTTTTCGATTTTGTCGATTCAGATCCAGATATGGGGAAAATTATAATTCAGCCCTTTCGAACTATGTTCAAAAATGTCACAAACGCGACGTGTACAGCTTACAGAGCCACTAGTTATTATGTTTTTTATCTTTTATTTACAGCCCAACTAAATCAACAGACAAGTCACCGTCAAAAACATCACCAAAGAAAAGAAATTCAGGACATGATTTAAACACAGGTAAGAATTTAAACTAACTATTCATTAAATAGTACATTAGACTTGCAATCAAAAAAAAATATTCTACACTCGATAATCATTTCTGCAGTAATGTAGGCTTTTATAATAAAATTATAATACACTGGGCCGCAAAGGAAACGGGTAAACATCACCACGTTATTTTCATACAATTATCAAGAAACATTCTCACTTTACAGTTTTATTAATAAAAAAAATGAGTGTCTCCGCAATTATTTAATTGCGGTTTACATTTATTTATTTTTGGTGTCGGTATTTCTTTGACTTATTTAATCGACACTTGAACATCCGAATCATCCATCGACAATCGACATAAATAAATAATTGCAGAGATGGTATTCTTTTTAATCAATAAGACTGAAGTAAGCATGTGATTTGTATGAAAATAACGTGGTGACCCGTTTTCTTTGCGACTAGAGTGTAGCTGAAAATTTTCTACGTTATAAGAAAACTATAATTTCTATTTCAGAAACAGAGAGAGTACTGATAAACAAGACTGAGCTAGATAACGTTGTATATAAGAATGCGAAGGCGCTCCGTTCTATAGGATTGAACGCCTTAATCGAGCTTCATTCACAGGCGAGTCAGATCATTCGATCGTACTCGCCACAACACGACAGAAATAAATTACCACAAGAATTACACTCTTTAGTTGCACGTTATCTGCAGTTGGCGAAGTGAGGTGACCTTATTCATTACTAAAAGGTCAAATATAGAAAGTTCGAATGTAAAAAGAGGTTGTGTTCAAAAAGCTCGTGTAATTTAATGCGGGGTTTAGTTGATTGCATTCGAGATATTCAGATATTCTTATTTTTAAAAGAATACCATTTGGATTACATTACATAATTAACTTATTTTGTGGAAGTTCAACACTTTTCAAATACATTCTAATATGTTACAGGTATTGTAAGCAAAATGCTTTCACATTTCTTGTAAATTTCTGTGTGCATTACGACTGTGCTCGCCTTAAATGTGCGCGAGTCTTAACGGAGCTGTTTGTCTTTGGAACAAAAAAATAATTGTGAATTATTTTAGGATTCAGGACCTGAAATTGTCTATTGTTAAGAAGGGGTAAGAAATAGGTCGATTTGTTTTGGAGCTTTACTGGAATTTAGGTTACAAATGATAGGAGAGATGATAGATAGAATTCAGAAGCTTGAATTCAGCTTGTCCGTTTAAGAATATAGTTAGACAATATGAGGTCGATTTGCTCTGGAGATTTCTGGAATTTAGGATACAAATTATAGGAGAGATAGATAGAATTCAGAAGCTTGAAATCAGCGTGTCCATTTAAGAACATAGTTAGATAATGGTATGAATGAAGTCGATTTGCTCTGGAGATTTACTGGAATTTAGGCTACAATTATAAGAGAGATAGATAGAATTCGAAGGCTTAGTCAGCTTGTCCGTTTAAGAACATAGACAATGGTAAGAAATAGCTTGATTTGTTTTGGAGATTTACTGGAATTTAGGCTACAATTATAGGACAGATGAATAGAATTCAGAAACTTTAAATCAGCTTGTCCGTTTAAGAACATGTTAGACAATGGTAAAAATGAGGTCGATTTGCTCTGAAGATTTACTGGAATTCAGGCTACAATTATAAAAGAGATAATAAAATATAGAATTCAAAAGCTTGAAGTCAGCTTGTCCATTTAAGAACATAAACAATGGTAAGAAAGAGGTCGATGTGCTCTGGAGATTTACTGGAATTCAGGCTACAATTATAGGAGAGATAGTAGAATTCAAAAGCTTGAAATCATCGTGCCCATTTAAGAACATAGTCAGACAATGGTAAGAATGAGGTCGTTCTGGAGATTTACTGGAATTTAGGTTACAATTATAAGAGAGATAGATGGAATTCAAAAGCTAAAGTCAGCTTGTCCGTTTACGATCATAATTAGACAATGAGGTGAATTTAATGTGTATGGCAGAGAACTCGATAACTTACAGATAATTATAAATTGAATAAGTAGGAAGAAAATGATTTCCATCTTTAACGGGAGCTACATCATATTTTTTGATAGGTAACTAATATGTAGTTATTAGGTAAAAGTTTGGGTATAAGGTTTGTTGGTGTAGTAAAAACGTTGCTCGATTTTAAGAAGTGTGGGGTTGGAGCATTCCATATCTACGAAATTGTAATCGAATCACTGCCATCACGGCTATAAATTATTATGTAAATTATTATTCGCGTATTTTAAGGGATGTTGTTTGTGACCATTCCTAATTAGCCAAATTGTATGTGTAATCTGTTACATTACGAAAGAGTGGAATTTTAATATGAAACTTCTGTTTAAATGCTGCTAAATACGAGCCTCAGATTTGCTTCATTGCAATAATATCTTACTATTTTACTGATACATGTTTTGAATTTGTACGAATGAACGCAATAACATCTAAAGTCTGTTCATCCTTACTTGTCTTATTTAGTCAACAGATTTTGACAGTTGTCATACGTTTTTATAAACTTAAATCGTTATTTAAAAATATGTTAGTAAGTTTATGAAATTATTATTAATTTACTAACAATTTATTTCGAAATCTATGTGTGGAAAACCATTTGTTTTATTTTATAAATGATTATTTCAATAAAGAGTTGGGTGAAGATTGTTTACCATATAAGACAAGTAAGGATGGACAGACTTTAGCATATGTCAGCGTGAGTGGCGTGACACACCATAAGAAATCACCTGAAATATTTATTTTGTAATTTCGACTCTATTGCTAATGTAACAGAGTCGTCTGTCGCCTATGTTAGTTCACCGGTTGTTAGGTCCTGGTCTGTGATATGGAAGTAAGTGGGGGATGTACATAACCGCTTCATTTATTTATTATTACGCCTTTATTGCTAGACGAATATTACTTATAATCTTGACCGCCAGGTTACCATATTATTCTTCAGATTAATTGAATTTTATCAGCGTTTTTGTGCGTAAAAATGTAGAATGTATAGACGTTATCGATTTAACATTTGTAAGTTTAAATAAAATATCTAAATAGCCTGGGAAACGTGTTTCTGGCGCGAAAGCTAGGATGTTTTTAGGGTTCTGTACCCAAAGGGTAAAAGCGTTTTGGTGCAACTCACATTTAGAGCTATAGCGCACTTGCGGCCTGGCCGCAGCGGCCAGGTCGCGGCGGCAAGCGAGATCGGTAAATTAGTATGAAATCGCCGTAGGGCGCGCGCACCTGGCCGCCGCGGCCAGCGGCCATACTGGGCCGCGGCGGCCAACGAGTTTGAAGCAAATGGTTTTGGCCGCGTGTTTGGTCGCGCACCTTGCGGCCAGCGACCTGGCCGCGCGTCCAAGCTGCAAGTGCGCTGTCTCTAAGTGTGGTGCAACTCACACTTAGTATGAGTCAAAAGAGAAAAATGCTGTCAAAGTTAAAGTTATCGTCAAATGATAATGCTACCCATTCATTTGTCACGTCAAACTTGTCAAAGGACATCTGTTGGCTGGCAACCTCTTTTTTTGGCTAACTTATGCTTAACCGGTACTATAACAAGTTTGTTATTGTTAAAGTAAGATGGTGCAACTCAGCCTTGTTTCTATTTTAAATGTTTTGTCATTTACAAAGAGGTGGATCAATAAAAGTCAAAAGCGAATCAAGTGTAGTGCCACTATCCCAAAAAGCCAAGGGCGAGTCGGTTTTTTTGTTAGTAAGTATTATAAACTTTTCGAGGGAACAATATGGTTAACCTCGCGAAAATATTGTAAATTATTTTGCATCGTTCAACATTGTGTGTTACAAATTTATATATTTATGTATGTATTTACCGCGATTTAGCAATTTGGCTTGTTAGGCGTCAAAAGGAGAATTAACGCACTGATTATGTTTAAAAGAATTTAATTACCAAATAAGCTGATTTAACCGTCGTGTTTATCGTAGGCTAAGGTTGTACTAACAGTAATTTTAATCAAGTTATATTAATAGGTTACTGAATTGTTGTGTGTTTGTAACGTGGATTATTAAATTTCACTGCCTGGTTTAGTTAGACTTGTGATTGTGTTGGTATCGTAAAGTATGTACGATGAAATAGTATGGTTTACATTCTTCCGCCCTGCCCTTGTGATTTTAAACCCTAATAATGTTTTTTAAAATTACAGTGTAGGTGTTTTCTCGTTTTTAGGAAAAATATCTACATAATAGAATTATTAAAATTATATATCGAAGTTTCTCGAAGTTCAAAAATCCAACTTATTATGGACTTAGTTCATCTATCCATTTTTATTTGGTTGAGAGTGGCTTTATGATATCTACACAAACACTTATCGAGTTTAGTTTTTTATGCCGCGACTGTTGATAATTTTACAAAAAAAAATACTTCAAATCTCTAAAATGACGCGTGTTTGGTGGACACTATGTTTGTCTTCTACTTTTTTTTTAGTTTTATACACATGGACATTTACTGATGTAAAATATTTAATTGAAATACAGCAAAACAGGCCCGTAGCCAGGATCCGTATTGAGGGGGGGGGGGGGTATTGAAACTTAGAAATACCAGTAAAAGATAAATACGTGTCGTGACGTGTCGTGTAATGTAACGTGTTCATATTTTCGAAGATTTCGGGGGGAGGGGGGGCTTGGGATAGGACACGATACCCATCTCTCCCACCCTGTCTACGGGCCTGAGCAATTATTGCTATATGGGCCATTACTTTTTATACCATAGTTTTGACCAAACACGATGTTCTGATAACTATACAAATTGACAATGGTATGGCATCGTTTTTAGGGTTCCGTACCCAAAGGGTAAAAACGGGACCCTATTACTAAGACTCCGCTGTCCTTCTGTCTGTCTGGCTGTCTGTCTGTCTGTCACCAGGCTGTATCTCATGAACCGTGATAGCTAGAAAGTTGAAATTTTCACAGATGATTTCAACTTTCTAGCTATCATTATTATTTCTGTTGCCGCTATAACAACAAATACTAAAAACAGAATAAAATTACCATTTAAGGGGGGCTCCCATACAACAAACGTAATTTTGTTGCCGTTTTTTGGTACGGAACCCTTCGTGCGCGAGTCCGACTCGGTTGAGACTCAATAAGAGTTTTAGTTACAATATGAATAATAAATTAATAAGTTAAATTATAATTGCGAATATCTGATTATTATTCTTTTTTTTTTGGAGATTTGTAGATTTGTAAAATAGTAGCTATGGGCGCTGTTAAATAATAGTATTAGAAATGGGATAATACTTACTTACTTCTCGCTCGCACACTATATTGTCACAACTATTGCTCTCTTACTCACACGCAGTACATGCACTGTGGTAAGCGCAGTGAGTTGCCATTTCCAATCCCATTCTTAAACTACGCAGTTGCGTTTCGAATACAAGACAGAAATTAGTTATATATTTTAACAATTTCTATTTTAAAGTACTTATTGAAACCATTAAAAATGTTTTATGGAAATTAAATATGGTAAAAATGACTGTATTTAAGTAATGTATGTTGACTGACTTTTACTTTTTAGTAAAAAATACAGTACTTACATGATGAAAAGTGAAGATTATCATTGTCAATTATATAGAAAACAACTTCACAGTTTCCTAAAATAAGAAACGAATTCAATTTTTTATTTACATCACATTGACTACAATGCCAATAAAAAAACATTAATTTATTTAATAAAATTAAGTATTGGTAAAAGTATGATTGCGAAAATCTTATTCTTAGTAACTAAAACTAATTATTTAATCATTATTTATTGGTCTTTCAAGTATTTTTGTAGGCGATAATCATTGTATGGTCTGTGCAAGTTAAGTTTTAATATCGATAATTTTATTTGTCGATATGGCCTGGTGGATTTTTGAAAAATTATTTCTTATGAAATGGCCGTCTGATGTGTGTTTAGTATTTACTAAACATTTCAATTCAAGATAAATCGTTAATAAAGTAGTTTGATGTGAAATGGGGAATGTCCGAAAAAAATAAAATTGGCTGAATATTTTTCTTATAGGTAGGAATAAGCTCCCTTTGTAATAGAAATAAGTTTCAGAATTTTTGGTTGCGTAATAAAATAAAAAAAATTAAAGTCTCTTCGACTTCACAAATATACGAAAGTAACAGCAGAATGGAGATTATACCTTTGCCATCACCTGCCACAACCACAACATGATATTAAAAAAAAAATTACACAAAATGTCAAAACTTTTTTTTTTAAATACTTGCTGTGGTTGAGGCAAGTGGTGGCAAAGGTATAATCTCTATTCTGCTGTTACTTTCGTACTTTTGTTAAGTCAAAGAGACTTTTAATTTATATAAATTTTTCACGCAACCGAAAATTCTGAAACTTTTTTCTAATACTAAGGAAGCTTATTCCTACCTATAGAAAAATATTCAGCCAATTTGATTTTTTTCGGATATTCCCAATTGTCTGTTTGAATAATAACGACAAACTGCCATTTGTATCCTTAAAAGTATCAGAAATCCTAGTCTGTAAAATAATAGTTCTGTTTTAATTTGCTGTTCGTTGTTTCTATTACTTACTACTTACTATCTGGGTTTCTCGTTCTCCTCTCAAAGATAGAAATATGAAAAATTCAGTACGATTAAAATAAGAATATGCACAATGTGATGTCATCCTGTGAAACCAACTTCATTTCAGTACAATTTACGTATAAAACTGACTGAAGTGATTATTAATTTGATACGATGACGTTATACATGTGCACATTTTTTAAACACGATTAAAATTTCTGATACTGATAATTCCCCACATTGTGACACGCTGTTTGTACAATAATTATGTACTTAATATTGTGATCAAAAGTCTTCTACAAATTCCTTGGGGTGTCTTCGTGGTTAGTTGTATGTAACGTTGTAGTGTGAATCTCGAGGCGTTTTGTACGCCGTCATTCTCCTCAGTACATATTTTCATAATTTTAGGTAAAAAAATTCTGTCCTCGTGTCGAATAGACTCCAGACGAGTAGTGTTTCGCAGCAAAAGTTTTAATTATTTTCGCAACCTATCATGACAAATTTTATGTTGAGGAGAATGACGGCGGTCAAAACGCCTGGGAGATACACCCTGTAATCTTTTATAAATGTATAATGATAACAGAATACAAAGCAGTGTGATATTGAAGGAATAAAGCAACATTTACAAAGTATATAAATAGTTACCTCGTACCAATAAGAAGTTCTATGCCATAATTTATATATCATGTCCTGCCACTCTAGCCGAAGTGACATTTTACAATCTTCGTTATCGCTTCGCTTTAGAAACACTATGGATTTAACGTTTCAAAAATCGATTGTCACTGAAAACTAATGTCTGTCCCTTGTCTTTCACCGAAAACTTATGTCAGCCCCATACATCTTTCACCGAAAACTTATGTCAGTCCCATACATTGTTCGAAAGCGAAGCGATAGCTGATATTTGTAATTGTGATATCGGGTACAGGCTCTGTTTCGACCACTCGCTACATTGTTGTGAAACTAATAATCTGCTTGCATTTGCTCAATCGGAGTGTTTGATCTTTGTACGCACTCTTTCCACCGTCTAGTGTATAATTTTGTATTGTATTATAATGTTGTATTTAAATGGAACAGAAAATAAAAGGGTACGATTACATGTGATATCAAATTTGGTGTTTTATTGAATTTAATTAACTTTCCTACATTTTAATGAAAAGTATGCAAAAAAATCGCTACTGTGCTTGTCTAATAAAGTAAGTATTCAAATTCCAACAGAAAAAGACAGGTAATCTATTAGATTGTCATTACATATTAAAACTGCATTCAATTTTCGACCTTAAAGGGTCAATATGATATCCTGTTTTCTTTCTTGGCAATAAACAAATGTTACTATTATATTTATGTCCTACTCAATGAAATTCAGTTTTTAATCTTATTTCAGAATATGCTGTCGTTATGATGCTAAGTGATGCTTCACGTTGCTACAAACCTTTTTCCAGTGTTTTGAACAAATTCAGAGGGCCAGGCTTGAGTTTTGCGACTTGGAGAAAAAGAACATGAGAGGTGCAGTGATATAAAAGTCATCAGAATGAAACAATGAAATGGTATTTCATATTTTTATTTTTTACACTTTACGTCGGTGACCGTAAACGAATTTTACTACATCGCTCCATCATTTCAATTTCAATTACACGACAGAATGATACTAGAACATAAATATTTTTTCGTATTATTTAAGATCAAATAGATAATCTTTTTTACATCCTAATGTAACGATATCATTTAATTTGTCATTATATTAAGCAAAATACAACAAATTAAATTACACAACTTATAATTAATTATACTCTTTATCGGAGAGAACAATTATCTAAAAGCTAAAATCATTGCAATTACAATTTATAAATACTCGTAACAAAAATGAAGGAACTAAATATTTGAATCTACTATCAACTAAAAATAAGTACTCAATGTGTCTTAAATATATTATCTATTCTTTACGTCCTTACATTTGGCTCCTGGTGAAATTCATTTGTAGATAATTAATGTGAGCTTAAAATAGCGTCGAGAAGCAGTTTGGAGAAGTGACTGGATCGAATTTCACTACGTAACTAGATAGTTTGACAAGAAACAATATTGAAGGAAAGTCGAGAGGAACTCTTAGTTTATTTCCGGTAAATAAGGCGGCAGGTGCGAGACTAAATCAAATCATTACGGGTCCGTCGAGGACGAATCTACTTATTATAATCACTCCATCAATCTTATTAACAAATAACAACTTAATTTAAAAACTTCGCAATTAAAACTTTAACAAAATCACTCTAATACTGCTTGAATTTGTACGAATTAGGTAAAATGTCCGATAACACATACACTAAACACAAACAATTAACTAATAGAATGAACCGAAGTGTTCCGTTCCGTGTCACTCAATAAAATAATAATAAAAATACATTTTGGTAAAACGACAATGGTTTGCCATCTCTGCCAATATTAAGTATGAACTCTGATTGTAATTCAATTTTTGGCACATGTATTTTTTCTACACAGACATCGGTTAACATTTTATATTATTTTTTACTTTACTATCAGTAGCGTCGCGTACAAAAGTGCTTTTAACGTGCAAAACTAAAGTAATTCTTTAACACAAACATAATAGTACTGAAAATAGAAAAAAGCAATAGGTATCTGATAAACTATAGTTACATATTCAATTATACAATGTAATTCGTTTATATATAAAATCCCTGTAATGATAATATTGTAATATGACGTGACACTAAGTGTACTGTACTACTGTTATGAGATTCACTGCCAGAGTTACTGCGATCATGTGTAATGTACAATAATTATATAAAATAGAGTAGTAAATAGTGTTCAGTCTTCTGTTAGAGTTCTGCAGTTAAATGTATCGTCGAATATAATAAAATGTGATTCAATAATATTAACCTTGATGATTCATTCGCGGAAACTGCGGAGTGGAACGTGTGTGCGCGGGACAACTAAACGTAGTCAGTATATTGGGAATCATTATAAATTAAACATCAAATACTTTCAACATAGATTAAAATCATTATTTTACAAATAAATCGTATATACAACAGGTAAACCGTTTTAGTTCCTAGTTCACTTGGTATCTCTAATTCATTATGAAATCATTGTATACAATTATCTAAAGCCAGGTAGGGTTGAACCTTGATTTATTCTAACTTTCATTATTATTTACTAAAAATTTGAAAGCTCCTTTTTATTTGAACATTGAGTGCAGAAACTTTTATTTGTCTAACCTGGCGCGCACTGTCTTTTGTTTTCAAGATACGTGACGAAAGAAGAGAGGCCCCCGTGAGTTACTAAACGTGCAAACGGAACAATTGCTTTGATTTAAATTTAAGACTTATTTGCTTGTAATAAAGCTCTAAATTTAAATCAAGAGTAATGTTGAGACAGAAGCCTATGTCACGGTCTTGTAACTGCTTGGTTTTGTGAAACTTTGTGATTAAGAGATCACTTATTCGAATGTCACTGAATTTTCACTCGTGTTGCTATATGAAGAGGTATAATTTTGTACACATCAGTGCACCAGTGAAAATTGAGCGGCTTATGAACAAGACTGTTTATTTATTGATAATGATTAATAATTTTCACAATAATAGCAGCTTTTTAAAGTCATGTATTTTATAATTTTGTGAAATCTACGAAGGTATGTATGATAGGGTTTTTGATTGTTAAAAAAGTGACAAAATTGTATGATGTCTTAAGTTAGTGGTATATTGAGATGTGACTAGTGCGCGTGCGAGCGGACCATCCGTCTGTCTGTCTGCGTTCTCTACAGAACATTTCACTGTATTTAGTTCACTAATACTACAACAATTACAAATACACTACAATTACCATTTTAGACACATAAATGTCTCCTTAATAAAATGGTTAATTCAAATCCCCATTTAATTTATCATATCAATAACTATTTACATTTAAAAATTGTTTATCATCGAATATAACTATTATTATTACGAAATATTTTACAAACTTTGGTGAAATGCAGAAGTGTAGTCACACATATAACACATATCTACATCGGTTCGTATAACACAGAACAGGGCATCTAAAAGCTAAGACGATGCTCTTAAATAAAAATATTTAGCATAACTAATTACACTGTAAATGATAAGAATAACGCTAAAGGAATGTACGTCATGGAATGATAACAATAAAAAAAGTATTCGGAAAATCTTAACGATAACAATCACAACACCTTTCATACTTATTGCACTCCTTCGGAATAAATTATCGCCTATCACTTAAAAGCGATTCAATATACATTTACAATATTAACACATTTTTAAATATAAATTTAACTAATTTGAATGTGGACGTCGCTCTCCCGAGCTCCGGATGTGTTTGACAAATACGATCTAAAAATATTGTTATACAATTCTGGGAATACTATGCGTCATCTGACTGCAATATACAGCAAAGAGATCAATTAATGTGACCCTACTCCGTCCAGCCAGCTATTGTTTGAAACTAGGAAATCTCCTTTTCTTTAACCAGGAACAAGACAAAGATGTTATGCTGTGTAGAATAATGCAAGAGTGGATACAGAAATTATGGTCTCTGGGATGCCGGAGCAGAGTCAGTTGTCAGACGCCGCAATCGTAACTCCCACGCACGCAATGCAGTTCGAATTTTACACTAAGAAGAATCCAGTTTATACGTCCTCATTCTATTCTTAAAAGACTTTTCACCCAGAGAGCACAGAAAATGCGCTTAACTAAGTTTTACCTAGTGGTAGGTACGGCGAAGATTCGAAGACGTTTGAACTACGGTGGAAGATGCCTGTCCTTAGTCCTGTCCGTTGTGGTGAAGGAGCGTGCGGTTGTCAGGCGGGTGCGGGGGGTGCGAGGGCGCGCGATACGCGTCGCCCTCCTCGTCCGCAGAGTTCTCCTTTGACCTATCACTCTTGCAGTCCTCCTCCTTGGTCACTCCTGACAGAGAATCTAACGCCATCGGCATCGACTGGTATAGCTCTCTCGCTTTCTCGTTTGGTGGCAGAAGGTGAAGCATGTTCAGCGGCATCGGGAATCCGGGCGGGAACTCCGGGTAGAACCCTTGTGAGAACGGATTGAACATCGGATTCGAAGCGATGTCTGGCTCCGAGCTGGCCGGTCTTTGGCTGGCGTTCTGGTGGTCTTCTTTGTCGTGGTGTTGGTGTTTATTGGGCGGATGGTTGTTGTTATTGTTCCCGGAGTTCATATTCAGTACGTCAAGTGGCCCCCCGATGCAGTCTTTCCTGAGCTGCTCCAGTTTGAGGCTCTTGCCGTATTTGCCCCGCACGTACATGAGCAGCGAGTTGTATGGGATGCCGAAGATCCTGGAAGCCTGACTCGTGGTCATCTTCTTGTTCCACACGTGCTGCAGCGCCTCCGTGAGTTCTGCGTTGGTCCATGATCGAGGTGGGCCGCCACGCGGCGCGCTGTGTTGGCCTTTCGGTCTCCCTGTCGACAAAAGAATAGGTCTTCATGAAACGTTCCGTGTCTGTCAGAAATGTTTAGTTAGCTAATTACGTTATGAACAACAATGTTGAGTTTGTGATTTACGAGTAGCGAGTGCAGGCGGGCGCACGACATGTGCCGTGTGCCGCCGTCACCGGCATTACGCGAATGCACCACTATCTAATAACCATGTTTCGGTGGAGCAATAACTCTGTACCGGCTTACGACCGAAATGAGCGGGTTGCGGCGACATTTCGTTGGCGGCGATTTGTCATTAATTCGATGCGAGCACGCGACTATTACCATGAGTTTTGTCAAAAAGAAACACGGACATGCATATGCCGCGACGTCGCCCGCGTAACTTATAGTTTTATAATTTCCGCGGTGCACGTTAACTCGATTCCGATCGGATAATTCGTAGAACGTTTCGGATTACGGGGCGGAATGATATTTTATTATGGAAATTAGTTTTTCTTTTAATAGTCGTCCCGGGTCACGCGAGGAGGTGGATGGCGAATTAAAAAAGGATGTTTTCCATTTGTAGCTCGTTAGCATTTTATGAGGGAGCGTCGTGTGCGCGCTGTCTCGGCGCTAATCGATCGCGACTATTGTGCGGCCCTCAGCGGCGGCGGAGCGCGCCCATTCAAAGCATACGTTAGACTCGGCGCCTGTTCCCCTATGCGATACGCTATCAGATCGTCTTAATAAACATTTGCTGGGAAACAATGCTCGTTTAACATTACGATGGCGATGCCTCTCGATGAGATGTGTGATGCGCAACTGCACTATTATCGGCCGAGGGCATTGTTGCGGAACTCTTTATTTGTTGCGAAATATATTTGTTTCAATAAATCTGAGTAATTGTGAAGGGCGGGCTTCGAAGCCGCGTTACTGCCGATCTCTTGTCTTGCTATAATGGTTGCATTTAAACTGAATAAGTACCTCATTGTAATAAAAACAGAAGGTTAGTTGTAAAATTGCATCTAGAATATTGTTTTAATTATCGTAATATTATATGACTATATCGCGTTGTGCTATTTGCAGTCAGATTTATTGTTTTAAGTACTGTTTATGGGTCGGGTACAGCAGAAACGTGTCCTGGAATATTGTCATAGTTTATATAGAAAACATAAAGTAATCGCCACGAAAAATAAACATCTGACTAGATAAAGAGTCTGACTAGGCCCTACAAAAATCAAATTGAAATAAACCTAAACAAATATTACTCGAAACGTGCAAAAACTACTGACTTTTTCCATAAGTTTAAATTTAATTTTTTGAAAATTAATGAATTTCAATTGATTGTGTGTACAACAAAAACAAATAACCCACTCAATGTTTGTGATTTTTTTTCTGTTTTGTTTGTGTAAAAAATTTGCAATTTTCCGCCCAAAATCTAGTTACTTTTTGCTCTTTTTACGCAGAATAGAAGTATTGTTTTATGGAGAACAGAATTTATGGTCGAAAATTGGTCTTACAAAGACCAATCTATATCTTGCATAGTGTTCGAGATATCTGCTCCTGAATATCTGTCAACATGCTTGAAGCTTGAGAACAATCTGCCGTGCATTAACTGAATTTGACCTTTTGGGTATAAATATCATTTGACAAGCATGTTGACAGACATTCAGGAGCGGATTTCTCGAAAACTATAAAAGATATCGAAAAACCTGACAAAATAAAAGTTGTATCAAATTTTATCACTACCGCGCATTTTTTTCTCGATAGATGTTTGTGCTAAGGGCAAACAAAACAATAATCATAAAGAATTGAATTGTGCGACAGTTGAACCGAAAAGCGTGTAATGGTGACCTTAGCTTTAGGTCGAGCAGTCTGGAGGGCAAGGAGCATCACAAACAATATAGAGTCGGCAGGATTAGGCACTGCTTCGAGTAATACCCCCGCGGGTTATTAAAAATCGCTAAGGAAAATTGAGTAAAATTGTCGATTTAAAAAATTATGATATGAGAGGAACAAAAGAATTATAATTGAAAATTACATGATTGCAAATAAAATTCATGTCTCCGCAGAAGATGGCGATTTTTTCACAATCCAGTACCATTAGCACGAACCAAGAATCTTATATTCTGGCACGAACACCTATCAAGAAAGAAACTCGTGTAAAAGTAGGTACTCTATAGAGTAATTTCTCTATGGGAAAATTAATTTCGCTTTTCAGCGGTAGATGACGCTGTACAAATTTCCCATATAAAAACTATTTTATATAGTACACATAAGTCGTTTTCATTAGGTACTGAACTAAATTGTGAATGATTATGTTTCACCAAAGAAAATATACACTAACGCGAAGTTTCACTTGGTTTTTTTTGCTTCTGTTTTTGTTAACGTTAAAATGCACTTGCGCTGCTCCAAATTAAAGCTGTAAGTATTCAATGTAATCTCATTTTAAGTGAACATTGTAAGTTCTAATGAGAATAAATATCTTTAAACCTAAACCTAAATAACTATTAATTTTTTACGCGTTTTTTTCTCTATAGTTGTTCGTGCTACGTGTACAGTTCCCCGCGAGAACATCAAAGATCATAATATCATGATAATATCACGATTGGGTACATGTAACGCCCACAATTAAACATTTGGCGAATGTGGACACCCTCATTAAGCACTCCCTAAACGATCAAAACTGCTTGTCAATCGTTTACATTGCTTCGGCTTGTTAATCACATTTTGATCGTCTAGGAGCGATGCTTGACGAGCACCACAGAGTAGAGATTACCATGGCCTATCAAAAGTAGGCCACGCCCCCAAATAGTGTAAATAATTGACAATAAATGCTTGATCGTCTAGGGCAGTGGTTCCCAATTAGTTTTTAGGGTCCCGTACCCAAAGGATGGAAACGGGACCCTATTACTAAGACTGCGCTGTCCGTCTGTCTGTCACCAGGCTGTATCTCATGAACCGTGATAGCTAGACAGTTGAAATTTTCACAGATGATGTATTTCTGTTGCCGCTATAACAATAAATATTTGAGTGGGGCTCCATACAACAAACGTGATTTTTTGCCGTTATTGGTACGGAACCCAGGAACCCTACGTGCGCGTGTCCGACTCGCACTTGGCCGGTTTTTTCTACGTAGCCCTCCAAGAAAGACCTCAAACTCTCGTACCCCTTAGGTAAAGCAGGAACGATAAATAAAAAATGAAATCAGATGTATGATAATGTAGATGAGATTGCTGTGCGTACCCTTTGATGCAACCTCGCGTACTCCTGGGGGTACGCGTACCACTAATTGGGAAACTACCATCATCTAGCTAGCTACCACTAGCTCCCACCTTATCTAAGTTTGACGCCATAACAACAATTCAAAAATTGTTGTGTAAGATAGAGGTAAGATAACCAGTTCCTCAGTGATGAGGTTTCCGGGTGTAGTGCGCTTCCATCTTCGGCCTTATCGTCACTTAACATCAGTACCTTTAGCTCAGCTATCGAGAAAAATAACGCGCGTAAAAATTCTCGATAGAGATTTATCTATGGAAAATTTCATTTCGCTATTCGGCGGTAGATGGCGCTGTACAAATTTCCCATACAAAATTATCTAATGTTTTTACGCGCGTTATGTTTTCGATAGCTGTTCGTGCTAATGGTACTGGTAAGGTGACGGCCAAGCACTACCCCGTTGTGTATAAAAAAACTCTGGTCTAGGGGCTACATTATATTAACTTACATTTCTTTTTAACGTTGGTAAATAGTTGGGCGTCCAGGGGCGGCGCGCGGTGGTCCACGTCCATCATCGGGTACATTTTGTGTTCCATGCCCGGCGGGAACAGCCCTAGGGGGGAGTCGATGCCGAACACTGCGGACAAACATGTTATCATTAGTTATACATAAAACAAATTAAGAGGTCGTATACGTTTTGTCGCTCTCTCACTCGCACATTGTTTTCTCAAGATTTCAATGACCCCCTGGGTCAAGTCTCGTCAAAATTGTGTTTCAATGTTGTTTGAATGATAATGTTTTTTGACACAGTTCTTGTTTCTTAAACCCAAAATCGAGACACCGTGTGTTTCTTAAACTTAAAACGGAAACACACTGTGTCTTGATTTTAGGTTTAAGTAACAAGAACTGTGTGAAAAAGCATTACCATTCAATCAAATACCATTGAAACACGATTTTGACGTTAACATTAGCAGACTTGACCACCTATATCCTAGCACGAACGAACATCTATCGAGAAAAAAACGCGCGTAAAGTACTCGATAGAGTAATTATCTATGTAAAATTTAATTTCGCTTTTCGGCGGTAGATGGTGTTGTACAAATTTCCCATATATTTTGTTACGCCCGTTATTTTTTTAATAGCTGTTCGTGCTAAAGGTACTGGAGATTATTTGAACTGTCAGAAACAACAACTTTTTGTGCTTCTTAAAATATTAGACAACATCTCATCATTCATTCCGCTTTTAAAGTAACTGCACTTGTATGGAAATCAGAGAAAACGGTGGTATCACAAACACCCAGTCCTGTACCCTTAGCACGAACAGCTATCGAGAAAAAAAACGTGCGTAAAACTCGATAGAGAATTATGTATGGAAATTTTAATTTCGCTATTCGGCGGTAGATGGCGCTGTACAAATTTCCAATACAAAATGGCACTATCGAATGATTTTACGCGCGTTATTTTTTTCGATGGCTGTTCGTGCTAAGGGTACTGTAACAATGCGATTTATTTGACAATAAACAGTGATCCGCTGCAACTTCACTCGAGAGTAATGGAAAAACAGATAATTTTACAAATTAGAATAGTCGTTTTGTACCGCAACCGCTCTGCAGTTAGTCACTTCAGTTGTTAAATAAATCGCATTGTAAAAAAGTTTTCTAAATTGACCTAGCCGACGGAACCCGGGATCTCTGACGACGACTCCTTGAAACGTACGAGCCACACGACCACGGAGGTCGCCATGTCATAGATATTTTATTGACAGGTATAATTACAGAAAAGTTCGAAAACAAAATATTTTTTTACACAATCTTAGAAATGGGGGGAATAAAACATTTTCACAGGTCCCGTTTAGCTTTGAATAAATTAACCATAGAGAATTCTTCGTTTTAAATACTTTTTAAAATTCAGAAGTTATCAAAAACGATTTTTGTACAATTATTATTATGAGTTACGAAAAGTGATAAGCAAGTCGATTAAATAAAATGTTTTGGTTAGGTATATTTTTTTACGAAAAACTATGATCTCGTACTAAATACTAAGATGTTAAGAAATAAAATGGCTGTGACATACGGACAGACAGACAGACATGACGAATCTATAAGGGTTCCGTTTTTTGCCATTTAGGCTACGGAACCCTAAAAATGGCTTGATACTAAACTTTTGGATGTTAAAAGCTTTTTTTGCATACTTTAGACGACTGCGCCTATCTCATAACAAGGACATTATGAAACAGGCCCTTGCTCTATTTTAGCATCGATAATTATTTATTATTAAAACTGTTTTTATAACCTGTGAGACTGTACCTGCAGACAAACTACTTAATGTAGTTTTGTGGGACCATGCTATAAACTTTGTATTCGAAGATAAATAAACATTTCATTCATTCATTCATTCAAGGAAGGAAGAGCCTAAAGATGTCTACTTGCTACGCTCCTGGCACACTGACCTTGTTTTTATATAGGTGGAATAAGGGAAAGAAATAATGTTCACCAAGTTAATATTTTATAATACTTATATTCTTTTTAATGCTCGAATGCAACCAATCACTGCGCGTGTTCAATGCATTGGAATCTAAATCACTAACTATATTTTACTGAAGTTATTATCCTACTAATATTATAAATGTGAAAGTTTGTGGGTTTGAATGTTTGTTCCTCAATCACGCCAAAACTACTGAACGGATTTGGTTGAATTTGGCACACAGATAGTAGATAGCCTAGATTAAAACATAGAATACTTTTTTATCGCGATATTCTCATGGAAACGGGAACCACGCGGGTGAAACCGCGGGCGGCCGCCAGTTTGTAAATAAACTATAAAACTTTAGCTTTAATCTGTACATGTGATTAATCGATACATTATGTACTTAGAGAGCAATAAATTTAATTATGATGAGGGCACTTTGTGGTATATAGGGGCCTTAATTTGTTAATGCGTATAATTAGCTACAATTTTTATTTAATTTATAATGATGCATTTATTTCGAGTGACAAAGAGAAGTAATTTAGGTAATGTTAATTTATTTTAATATTCCAGGCCAGAGATCGAAGGCTAAAGTAATTTTCGTAAATCTTATTTTGTTAAAAAGTATAAGTAATAATTCCAGTCTTGGGTTTGTTAATTCATCTCTTTAGGTCGAAATCGAACAAACAAAATGCGCAGGTAACGAAACCTATGAAAACACTATTAACATAATTTTGATATATTTCCGGCTATCAAACTTGGATATTGCATGTCATAACATAACAACATGCCTGCCATGTACGCTTGTGACAAGCAATAACATGTCCATAAATGTAAAATATTCCATGCATGCACTTGATGTGTTCAATAAAAAAGTGGGGCAATTCAGTTTTCTTTACCAAACATTTAAGTACCTACCTAGTAAAGAGCCAATCAAAGTATCTAATAACAATGCTAAATCTTTTTATAACATGGAAAAATAACATTATATAAGGTGAAAATATTGATATAATGTTAAAATCATGTAGATACTAATAGAAATATTTAAACAATCAGTTACACCGATGGCAAGCTCAAACTAACGAGTGCAAGTATTTTTACATCACTCAGCATTTCAAATCGATTATAATGTTCGAATGATAGATATTGCTTACTTTATGAATAATAATTATTCACAATAACAACAAGAATCATCTCGGAATTTCACCATAACATAAGTAGGTAAATATATATACTTTGGTTTATTTGAAATAGTCTTATATGTATAGTTTTATAGCTAATATAAATAAAATATGTAGCTGTACTCATTAAAATTCAAAGAAAAACTAAAGGGTATTTGAACTTGATTGGATTGGACTGCGTTTAGTAAGTCTACTCGATACTAGATGGCGCCACTTATCCGAGACTTGTTTCATATTATTTGGAGTGGTTAGGAAACTCATGTTTTTCTACACAGTCCAGTGTTTCTACATAGACGCTAAAATATTGTTGAAACCTTTTAGAAGCCCTAAAGTTGATTATATAAAGTTTCAAAACAAATCTTATTTTATTTTCCCTGAATTTCATGACAAACTTTCAATATTTGCACATTGCGTTCAACATTTTTATTTGTAAAGTTACACAACCATCTTACAAATGGTTATTTCACGGGTTTTATTTTCTAGACTTGTATCTAGATGGCGTCTAAATTTCATTCATAACTTGCAATCTCTTATCTTCTTGATTTCTTATCAAGTTTTAATTACGTGGGTACTCATTGGTTAAGGAAAAAGATTTACGTATTTCTCCAGGCAGCTTTACGAAAATGTTTGGTAAAAAATTAGGTACGTGCCAACGTGATGAATCTTTGCTTGTGTTGTGTAGTTGTGTAGCCAGGTGTAGTTCGCTGTCCGTGTGCTGAGATGTAAATGCAGACACTTTCTCGCTTGCATAGTCCGTTGAACCAAATGCGACAAATCGATACGAAGCCATGCCTTGTTTTATTGGAGTCTTTTATCTCGGGACGGAGATTTGCATCCATATAACTATAGAATTAATGAGTGTAGTTATTTTGTGTTCTTTGTTACAAATTATCTATTACTTGATATGTTCTGAATGTTTTATTCAGCGTTGCTTTATTACGACCACTGTTTATAGTAGAACATTAAATCAACCGAAGTCATTGCCAATCAGTAAGAATCTAACCGCGATATTGATAACTGACGCCTGGAAAATAGACCCGTGGAGGCATTTAAAAGGGCATGGGCATAAATCGACCCATTTAAATGCCCCCAATTCCACCCTGTATAAACTGTTGCATAACAACATTTACCACACTACTATTCTACTAATATTATAACCTACTAATATTAGAAATGTTAAAGTTTGGATGTTTATATAAAATTTCGTTGGTAGACAGATATTAGAACCTGGATTGACATATCTAGATTATCTAGGCTACTTTTTATCCTGGTCAATGGTTCCCTAGGGTCCTGGCGGATGAGCCACTAGTAATATTCTAAGCCGAAAAGTAAGCGGTTAGGTTGTATATGTTACGTTTTAATGCCCGCTGAACAAATTTTGATGTATATTGGTATTAGATTAAGTTTGGAGATGGATTGGCTACTAAATACCATACCGAAATTGTGGCAGGAAACATAATTTCACATAAGGATGGCAATATTTTTTCGGACAACATCAAAGCCATATCCTACTTTAATTTATAGCAGAAATAGAATACAAGTATTCAACAAGATCTCTTCTTTGAATTATAGAAGTAATAATATATTGAAATTAAAGCGTACCATCGGATAACATCAAAGGCATGTTATTAACGAGAAGCAAACGGTCCAGTTAAAGCTTAAATCGATACATTTAACGATATGTGGGTACTACACGCATGCAGGGTTAGCTTTAACCACCTTTAACTGTGCTTCGTTTTATTGCAGCCAAGCGATATGCTAAGTCCACACAAGTGCGATTTCATGTTCGTCTTGTGCTTTTCGTCTGACGGACACATGCGCATGTTCTAAACAGGGTATTACAAAACAAACCGGCCATCAAACTGAACAACTTTTACTATAGGACCAACTCTGAAATCGCAAAAAAAAAAACCAGTTGTTTCATACAAAAATAAAAACGACAATATCAAAATGAATAAAAGAGCTGTTTTTTTTCGTGATTTTAAAGTTGGTCCCATAGTAAAAATTGTTCAGTTTGATGGTCCCTATCTACCATTTTCGGCATTGTCGGTTGTTATAAAACAACAGGTTGTTTTAAACCGGTTTATTTCTCAATTCTCAAAGGAACATCAAAAGATGTGACTGAAAGGAGTGGGCCTTAGTTTCGTGGTTTGTCAACAAGTCACTTTTATTTATTTTGGATTCGATAACGCACAGGCGTAGATGAAAAGCTGCGTGCGGTGAGTATCAATCATAGGGCAATCAATATTGCAGACGCTTGCCGCAAGACGAATATAAAGTTGAAAATGCAAGATGAACTTGAAAGCGCATTAATGTGGACTTAGCAATAGCCATAGGAATACGTAACGAACCGTTAATTCGTGTCACTAGTTAGAGCACTCGTTAGTCCACCGATACTCGTTATTTTGCATAATTACCGACAATCAATAAGCCTACATTCATATCAGTAGAATCTGTGTAAAAATAAGCTTCCATGGAGTTTCTGTAACTGGTCCGGCAGCATTTTGTTCCTTTTAAATATGAATGAGGAACTAATAGCGTGGGATGCACAGTCTATAGTGTATTGGTCTCATTATTAGACTCTAATAAGACTTAAAATAAATAAAAAACAGCTTCAAAATTAAATAGCTCTAAAAAAGCAAGAAATAATATTGAAACACTAGATACCCATATCATTGTAATAAAAAACACGTCTAATGAAGTCGGGTGGGGCTTAAAGAAAGAAGTTGTCCTCTCCAGCTCCACCCGACTTCAATAGACGTGTATTTTTTATTACAATTATATGCGTAACTAGTGATTTTAATATTATTTCTTGCTTTTTAGAGGTATTTAATTTTGAAGCTGTTTTCGTTTTTTTTCAGGTTTTTGAAGTCAGTTTTTTGTTTTTTTTAAACAATCACTCCCTTGTTGTAATCTAAAAGGTGGGTGTACCAAAAGTTCGACCCAGTATAAAACTGATGCTTCTTTTCTTTGTCTTCCTTTCAGCAAATAAAAGTGACAGTATCAGTTCGATCAGGTTTAAGATTTAGATTAAGTTTATTGTAATGGGAGTATGTGCTTTCACACAAAAGCACATTTTGTGCTATATGCTTTATTATACTAAAGCTCTGTTTCAGAAAACAATAAATAATGAAAAGAGGCAAACAACCGTTAAAAACTCGTCATGTAGCTATTTAAGCAGTTTTATTTCATTGAGCGTTATATTATTATTTGATATCTTATTTGCGGAACCATTTTCCGCTCTTATAATGGGATCGGTCGAAATGGATTTATTACATCATATTTTCTAGCAGAACAGCGTAAACCTTGCGGTCAATTAGTTGTATCGGCAGTGGCTGCTTGACGCTTTCTAATTCTGCTCTATCGGACCCCTTCAGAGAACTACTCGACCATAAACAATGCTTTTGCGAAACACACCCACTAACCGAACCCCGCAATACGTTCGCACTCGATTCGATTCGTCGTTTTTTCCACGAATTTTCGCAAGTTTCACGAAAATTTTCTACGTTTTTTCGCAATACGTCTACCGTTTTTGTCCGTGCCGTTATGTTAGCTCAAACTAAACACGTAGACCTGCTGTTAATTGAAACGGCTCGATATGGGTAATCATCCTAAACTCGACCAACAAAGTTAGTTTTCAATCGATCGCAGCTCGCCCCATATGCAACACGCATCGAAATCGAAAGCGCACAAAGTTTGTTATGAACTCAACCCTTTCACGGGCATGTGTACACAACACAACTCGTCGAACTTCCCCCGTTCATTCAGACAAAAGTTTGGGTGCACCCTCTCGCTCACACGCGCGTCACGCACATGTGCTGTTGTGTCTCGCTGCGTGCGTGATCCGTATAACCCGGCGAGAGGTGAGCGGCTGAAGGGTGTTCGGTTGTGGTTGGGGTTGGGTGCCTCGCATCGCGGACGGGTTGTGAGGGTTGAAGGTGCGCATATCAGCACGTGACGATGTTTGCAGCCGGGACACATTCGCTTCCGGCGGCCGGGCGGCCGGTCGGCGCGACCGACGCGTCGAGGCAGTGTGGGAGTCGCCGCGTGTTGTCTACGGTCAGCCCGCGCGTGCTCGCCGTTTATTTTGCAACGAGATTTACAACTATAACTGTAAATTAACTTTATCGAACGGACCCAAATCTAGGTCGTATGGAATCAGCATTAATTATCGCTTTAATCTAAGACCGATGTCGACTGTACGTACACAATAGATCACATAGATATCGGCTCACGCCAAGGATACGAAAGCAATAATCGCGGGACGAGAACGGAGCGCTCATTACGGAGCACCGCAACTGGATTGATCTATTGTTTCAGAGAAATATACGCGCGATGTGAGGAACAATTAACTGGAAAGAAGTTTAGGTCGCCATTATGATGGGCATCTCCTTGCATTGTTCGCGGAGATCGCGTGTCCAATATAAGTCCCCAATACATAAATATTATGGGGTGGTGATGCTGGCCGCTCATAAACGCAACTTACTATTTATAAGCTTCACCTTGGCTTCCTATGATGAGATGCATTACCGAGAATCGTAAATGAATGTGGCTCTTGACTTGAACAGAAATAATAAGTGATCGAGAGCAGAAATAAGTTCAAGAATGTATTAAATTGACTTAATCTTCGTGCTATTTGACAGTAAAAATATTAAAGTATACTTCAGTTTTTAACTTGAAAATCAATAGAAAATTCAAGGAATTTATCGAAGAAAATTTTCAATTGATATTTTTCGTATTTCAAACAACATTTAGAATTCCCGCAACTAGCGTATCGTACTTATAAAAAATATAATAAAAATTGTTCTACTTAGAGGTATATTACATTGTATATCTTTAGAAATTGTGTTAGTGTTATTGTAAGATAATACTTAATTATGACGTGCGAATAAACCTTCATCTTATTTACATGGTTTCAAACTCTTATACTTACGTGAAAAAAAAACAGCATTGTAATGAAATGAGACCTCCAAGTCTATTCTTGTCCGAGCACAATCGCCAGCACACGACGTTATCAGAGTGCAAATTTAATATGAAAGGTGAAATCGGCCTTACACGTGTGACTCGTAATTAAAATTTCGTGTTTCACAATGACAGCGCGCAGTTACCAAATTAGTGGTCCAAATTGGTAACCAGACCACATTAGGTGAATCACACACTCGCCTGGGAACCTCCATACAAATGAATTACAACCGCGAACGTGTTAATTTCGTAAGCTCGCATCCAATTTGGCTTTTAGCTATTGAAATGTATTTTCGTTAGCTTTCCAAATGATGCGCCCGTGTGAATGTAAAGCCACTTTCTATTGTTCGAGATTAAAATAGTCGGTTCATTGTCTGGAGATGGTATTTTAATATATCTAATTCCTATGCTCGATTTATTGGGCACATGACATTCGCGGTGAACGCGGAATCGACTATTGTTTTCGGAAAATGTGTTCTCGTAATATAATACATTATAACCTTCTAATCTTTTTTGTTCGGTTAATGTAATTAACGTTTTGAATGGAAAGGAAATTAATTTTGACTCAATACATTCAAATATAAGATGTAATACAACCTATATACAACCTATATATTGTTTTGTGGATTAGATACTGTAAACTTAGAGCATCGCGGCTTCGTTCGCGGCTTCTACAGAAGCGTGTCTTACTCTAAGACTGTAAACATGGAAGTATGGGTTAATATTTTAAAGTACTTGCCAATTAAAAAAAAATAAGTTTTATAATTTGCTTGGAAAAAAATACAGCTAGACTAATCATTGTTTTTCAGTGCCAATAGCCCAAAGACAATTCATGTAGCATATTGATATCAAGACAAACAATCTGTACGTTAGTAGTATCTGTTCGCTTTTAATCAATAACTTGAACAAGTAGTGCAAAGCCGCAGAAGTTTGTTTCTTAAGTAAAATAAGCACGTATTTACGTTACTGAGAAACAAAGACCACAGAATAGAAACTTATCATACGGGTTGTGGTAATGTAAGGATTGATTATGATTTTGTTTGCAAAAGGCTTGCTTCTTAATTGCAAACGTACCTATTAGGTTTAAATCATAGAAATAGAATGTCAAAGAACAACAATGTCAATAAACAGGTGATCCGAAAATAATTGCATACATTTTATATGAGATACGTAAAATATGACTTAGATACATAAAATATGACTATATATGGCAAAGGAAATTAATAAATTATGTTCCATACTGTTTTCTTCGTCGATAAACGAATAAATGTAGCGAAATTCGGTTTTAGAGAAATGTGTGGTAATATCTTATTTACCTGTGAAAAGTGTGATTACTTGGATTGTTTATTTTTGTCACATCACAATTACTTAGAGCATAAGACACCATGGCTCCACGATACCTTTATTTTAAATTCTAATTAAGATTAACAAATATTTTAAGCAAACTGTGATTGCTCATTTGCTAGGCGGGACGCTAGGGGCTACTTTACGTTACTATAAAAAATGTTGGCACATGTCACTTGATCCTTTGTCTCTTTTTTACATAGACCGTGTCCGTATGATGTTAACTTCTCTTTTCCATGCTTTGTTGGTCTTCTTGAGCGCAGCGAAAATTTTTCTATGTCTATGGTTTAAATAAATAAAATTGTGACAATAATATTAGTAATATTTATACATTTTGTGTACTTTGAGCACTAGTCGTCAAAAATTAGCAAAACCACAGAACATAGGAAACAATTTTTTTCTTTGTTTTGTGAGTAAAACAATGAAAACTATAGTATAGAAAACTTTGACATTATAGAAGGCTGAAACAATAATTTTGCAAGTATACATTTAAATTGAAGTAATTATTCATTATGTAATGTTGCTCTCTTTTAAAAGAAACTGGCCAGTAGATGGTTGAAATCAGTTTTTATTTGATGGAAATTAATTTAACCAAAATCTCAAAAGGACTTCTGCATTTTTTGTCTCTACAAACCCGTTTTTGTATTCGAGTTTTCGTTATGAATTAACGCATTAAGAATAATTTTCAGGATGTAAAATAGCATGAATAATATTAATATTATCAACTAAGGAATAATTATTACCATTTATTGTTACTCGGAAATTAAATGTTAATAACAAGAATTAACTGATCCCATTCGTCATATAGTGATGTGGATGTAGACGTATTATGACGGATGGGGGCTGACTCACCAGTGTGGGTGGTTCTCAATGGAAACTGTGATGTACATATTTAATTTGCTGTCATTATAAGTAGGTGAAAGTGTGGTAGAAAGAAGGGTAGGTGGCTAATTGTAACAACAAAATGTATCTCTCCATTTTGGTTAGATTTTTAAGCGTCCTAAAACAAAGGAGCGATGATCTTCGCAAGGTGGCTGGCAAAAGCTGGATAGAGAGGTCTATGTCCAGCAGTGGACGATGATAGGCTGATGATGATGATGATGATAAAAATAAGGGAGGAGGCTCTTAGCGTTTGTGGTTTTTTTCATAGTTTCAATTTAAAGTTGTAGGAGTAAGAATGACAATACTATCTACATAACAAAACAGAATTGATTAGGTTAGATTCGTGCATCAGCAAAAAATAAATAATTTAAATGTTTGGACAGTTACTTTATGATGATTTGCACGATGTTATAACCCGATAAAACTAGTATTGGCTTTTGTCTTTCTTTTTTATATTAAAAATTAAATTATTGAAATAAAACTGGAAAAGCGTTAACAATAAAATATTTTATTCAGTAAAAATGTAGATCTTTTCTTCCTTCTCCAATCTTTGCCAACACTTTCTCACAATGAACATATTGCGTTCTGCGGTTGTTTGTACAATTCACCATAATACGACGCCACTGTACAGTATGTAATCTTCTATCATGTGAAATAAGGGATCCAAAACGTTTGCGGTCGTTCGCGAGAAACGATTTAAACTGGATAAAAACGACGCGAGAAAATGAAAAAAAAAAAACATTCGATACGCTGATTATAAGCAGCGTTTGACTTTCACCGAAGCAAAATAATCGAGAAACGTATAGAAGGAAACGTATAAAATTGATTTGCATGTCGCGTTGTGTGTTGTAAATATTTACTGCATCGCTTTACTGGGCTTTTATTTAAACTAATTAAAGAGAATTGGTTAATAAAAATTATGTCCTGTTAAACAGATAAAAAAACCTGCTTTATGTTGCATTGTCCGAACCTGACGTAAATATTTTTTATAACCATAACAAAGATTAGGTATCAACTATGTAGGCACAATAAATTAATGAGAAAATTTGCAATATAAAATTATATTGAGTCACACTCTTATTGATTAGTTATAACACGTTTCAATTATAATTTAATTCCAAATTCTGTGGTACAGGTTCCTTATTTAGGCACAGATAATGCAAGTAATAGAATAGACACACATCGACCGAGATAGAAAGCGTCGATGAAATTATCTACGTTTTGTCACGCTCCGCAACATTTTATTTTTGTTCGAACGAAGTTTGGGCACTTGCACAGAAAGGCTACGAAATTTATATACCTACAGTTCAGCTACAAGTAATACACAAAATCTTCATTGCATATTCTAGTAAGAAATATTGCACTGGAATAATTTTTGCTGTTATTTGTTAGATTTTTAGATAATCGCAAGATCTATGCTAAGTGCCAAGGGTAAGCTGCGTCCTTTGAGGATAACTTTTTCAAACAAGATTGAAAAAAAAAAGAAACTAAAAAGTTTGTAATTCGAAAGAGGTAGGTAGTATATCTTATTACAGGCAAACGTATTGGCATTGGATAGGAAGTTAAAAAAGTTTTGATTGATACAAAATTGCTGTTTACGTGTGTGGTTGACCGCGAGCGCGGTGATTTGCTGCGGCGGCGGCGCTACGCAGCTTTATTACTCATGTGCTTGACTCATGCGTGCCGATACACTGTAATTTGTAATATTATTACTAAGAACATGCAAATGACATTTAACAATTCCCAGTAAGGTAATGAGAGTAATTAATTTACTGAATACACGTTAAGTGATCTTCAATTATGTAATTGAAATGTGTTCATTTGAATTGAACATTTCACTTTCTAAAGCGTCTGGGTATGAGGAATGTAACTATTCAAATGTTTACAAAAGCCAGTTAAAATCTCCTAATGGAAATCGATTTCGATATAATTATGCGCGCAGATGTAGGTAGTCTATTATCGCAGAAAGAACTTCACTGTCACATAACTATGTTTATATAATTTTATCGTTACATATTACTTAGGACTGCGAAGCTCCAGCTATTATTATGTTCCCATATTTTTTTGATACAACAATTTGTATCGGAGGTCACGTTTAAAATAAGATAAGTACTGTAAAACTCGCGTGTGGTTACGCTAAGTCCTCGCAACCAAATTGTGGTCAGCACTCGGCCCGGCTCGGGGGCGAAACTTTATAATCGCACGCAGGACTCATAATCTGATTTCGAGCTTTTTGTGACAGTAAGGTCCACTTTCAGCCTTCGGATTTCCTTTGTATCGTTTTTCGCCAAGTTCGAAAAGTTCGGAAAATGTTTACAGAGATAATTTTATTTGATTCTAGGAAAATAAAATTAGTCGTGTTAAATGTAGACCCGAAATGATATCGTCGTACGGCGTTTTTGTCACCTTCAGCTACAGCGGGGCGTCGAGGTGTGTTTTTGTGGCACGACCACATCTTTCCGAGAAATCTTTGAGGAACATCGTGCGCCCGATCCGTCCGAGAGCAAATAATATCCAACAGATCCGTTCAATGCTCGACGTGTTCCACAATTTCATGTGTCGATCGCACTTTTTGGTCGCGTTCGTTTTCGTGGGCACCGATTTTAATTGCTTTCTAGCTCCGTTCGTCGCTCGATTCCCATGACGGTCGCTGTGAAATTGACTAGCACACGTAGATGCATGACATGTAGTTTTTTCGTGGCGTTTTTTGTGTTTATCAAGAGAGAGAGATCTGGCTGTATGCGCGGTCATTGTGCCGCGGCGGCGCGGGCGCGGGTTTCCGAACGCACCGTATCCGTCATCTTATTTCGATGTCCATTCACGGAGCACTCATTCAAATTTCGAATTTTATGGGCGGAATCAATTACGGATGTGTGACGACGACACACGGCTACCGGCCGCCGCGAGCAATAACCGATTGAAAGGAAACCCGTGTTGCACAGGTTTGAATGGATTATGGAATATTAATTATAACAGTCGGCGCTCACAGCGGGCAGATACGATCATACATGTACATCAATCTCGGTCCGAATAGTGCGTCGGCACCTCTTTACCGCTGACAAAAAATCGAGCAGTGCCTTTTCTCATGGTCCCGTAGCATACAATAGGCGAGCTCACATCTCACTTGTTATTAAATTCGTATAAAATTAAATGTAATGTGTGATTTCGGCTGTTGCGTGTTGGGAACGGAGTAACAGTGCTTTATTTGTAATGCTCACCGAAAATAAAAAGCTAATTCGAAAATTGCGATCATTTGCATTACTACACTACCACCGAGCTACTTTCAAATTATCTTTTACCTGTTGCAATTTAGGCACTTATTAAAGTATCCAATCGATTTGAGCTGAACACATATTGCTGTTTCTTGTAAAACGTTTCTTTGCCGGAGTCGATATACCGTTCGATAATGTACAGGTATTTTATTTAAAAGTAAAGTTTACAAAAAGCTTGACAAAAACTCTTGGGAGTTCTTCAAGGCGTCACACTAGCGCCGCGGCTATACCTAAACTATAGGAACTGCGAATTACAATCATGACTCTGCAAGATTTGGTAACTAGTAAGCGTTAATACATTAGCTTCATACAAAACTATTAAAGTGTTTATCGATCAGTTTACAGCCCACTGCTGGGCACAAAAAATAGATTGACCGTAACCCAGATCACATGCTAACGATTAGCTTATGGGTAAGGCTTATTACTTTCTGGCACGAGTTTCCGCCTGTTGCCATTTGAGGATCTCTATGGGATCAATGTGGGATTATTAACGATATTTTTTACTGTGACTGGGTAGTTTTTTTTAGGTTTTTCTTCTGACAATAGTCTGGTCTGTAAGATGTAAAGACTTGACACTGTATCATGTGGTCATGATTTAATTTCTTTATGCTCCAGAAATCACTTAAAAACTTAACTTTGACTGTATTTTACAATTATTTCACCTCCATTAAAGTTTTAGTTGGATCTTATTGGAATCAACGCTCCTTCCATCAAAACCCTTAAATTAAATCCTCGTTATTAGCTCATAATTTCGTTTCGTAGATTTGTCACAATAATTGACCGAAGCTTACACGGAACACCAGCATTGTTCCAAAGCAGTTTTCAATACGGCGATTATTGATAGCTCGGCGTCGTCGTAAAGAGTATAATTTACAGTGGAGACGTTAAAGGCGGCGCGCGCGCAATATTCCTTCCAATTAACTGGGGGTATTTGTCAATAGTGAGTAACTACGCGCCATTGATACGACTCGTGTGTTCGACATACGGTCAAGAGTTTGGATGCCGATAAATTAAGCTTTATTTATTATTGCATAAGAGTCATTAAGCGGTTGAGAGGAAAATTGTAAGTAAACTCAATTAATTCGTGTCTAAATAAAATCTTTTATGATACAATGAATTTGACACAGGATAGGTAGCAAATATTTATTTCAAGACTAGCTTTCGCCAGCGACTTCGTCCGAGTGGCTATTCGGAAAATCCCTAAGGGAGTATAAACGTATACTAATGTTTTAATCTAGGCTATAGACTATCTGTTGTTTTGGCATCTATCCAAGAGTCGTCGTTCATTGGACCGAAATATTGCTTATGCCTGAAGAAATTCCAGCAGTAAATCACAGTAGATTATGTTTTTGGCAAAATTTGGGTCTTGCGTAGCTTCAAAAACGTTTTTCATGGTATGTACAAGTCTGTGATAAGAAAAGTATGTAGGTATATTAACCAGCATCTGCCCGCGTCGACTTTCAAAAAAAAATTCTTAGTCTTGCTTGCTTACACTTTAAAAGCTTTATTTTTTTTATTGGTAACTGGGCAGGCATATGACCACCATCTTGCTTGGTAAACAGGGTGTAGCACGCTTGCCCAGGAAATGCCTATTCACTCTTGTCTTGAAGAGACTAAGGTTGTAACTATCGCGGAACAGACCAGGCGGCGCATTGCATTCTTTAAGCATAAGAAATGTATTGGCAAAGCGCTTGGTACGGACCCTTGGAGTATCTACAATGTAAGGGTGATATGCTAACCTGCGTCTGCTACCCCGATAGAGGAAAGGGGCTGGAGGAACAAGGTCGTGTAGTTCCCTCGCACACTCTCCAAAGTGTATTCTATAAATACCGATAAACAAACAACTTTGCGACGGTGACTAAGGCTCTGAAGTTCTGCCGTGACCAATGTTGAGTTGCCAATGAGCCTCTTGGCACGGTTTTCAATCGATTCAAGAAGTTCATGCTGATACTTAGCAGAACCATCCCATCAGGTGACAACAGTACTACATGACTGGACGAATCTGCGCTTTTTCGGTGAGAAGACCGCATAGCCCGTGAGAGGACGCTCAGTTCCTTAGCAGCACCACAGAATACATTAGCAGCACACTGTGCAATTGAGTCGATGTACTCACCAAAATTCAGGTTTGATGACAGATCAGGCCAAGAAGTTGCAGATGTTCGGCTATCGGTAAGGATTGGAACAGCATTCAAATATTTTTAAAAAAATTGTTTAAAAAAACAAAAAACCGACTTCAAAAAACCTATCTCTAAAAAGCAAGAAATAATATTCGTAATAATAAAACACGTCTATTGAAGTCGGGTGGGGCTGGAGTACAAATCCTTTTTTTTATTCTAAAAGCCCCACCCGACTTCAATAGACGTGTTTTATTATTACGAATATTATTTCTTGCTTTTTAGAGATAGGTTTTTTGAAGTCGGTTTTTTGTTTTTTTAAACAATTTTTTATTTTTTTATTTTTAGTGTAGATACCTTTTGTATTAGGTAGTGTAGGTATATTTATTATTTAGTTATAAAAATCAGCTCAGCCAAACGTGAGTTATTCGCGAAGAATCATACATACATGCGGGTCAAACTGAGAACCTCCTTTTTTAAGTCGGTTAAAGAACTATACTTAAGATATCCCTTATCCAACAAAAAATAATTATCTTATTCAGTTCATAAACAAAGAAGTTATACGACTAATCATCGAGGTAGTTCACGCAAAATCATACTTTATTCGTGCTTTTTTCAAGATTACTTGAAAAGTACTGAACCGATTTCAAAATTTAAAAAATGGGACCAACTTGAAAGTTTACCTAATGTAATGACGTTTGAATCATTTCAATCGGTCCAGCCGTCTTCGAGTAATCGGTGTACATACAAAAAACAAAAAAAAAAAAAAAAAAAAAAAAAAAAACGGGTCGAATTGAGTACCTCCCTCCTTTTGAAGTCGGTAAAAATCGCATACGATACGTAGCAAGAAAAAATAGTATCGTAAAAATAAAAGTTTTTTTCATATTAGGTGGATTCACTTGAATCTTTCTCTTAAAATTTCTTTGAATGCAGTTCCAATTGTTTTTAAATAAAAATGAAGTCTTCTTTCAGTAAAATTTCCTACCTTCAAAATTTATGGTACTTAGTTTCCCTTTGAGTGGCAAAGTTTTGGGACATCCTGTAAAATATTTTACGTATAATATAAAGAATAATTTTAGTTTGATAATGTATTGCACGGGACAATAACAAAAATGAAAAAAATAATTTTCAGATATATGGAGAACCATTATTAACCAGAAGTAAACAAATGTTCGTAATAACATATCGCATAAAATCCTCAAGTGGCATTATGAGGCTATTCTACAGAGTGGTTTATGGCAATAGAGAAGTGTCCCAGCGGTGGGGTTGTAATCAGATGCATGCTATAATGTGACGTAACATCTTGTGATATGATTCAGTTTCGCCCACAACGGTCCTTGCTTAGCATTCGAGTGAAACATACGATTATGATTCAAGAATAATTATTGTGGAGTAATTTGCGCAGATGTAGTCAGTAGAGCTTTCTAAGAAATATCTATTTTTAATATACTAAAATTTAATATTTGGTGACATGCAATAAATAAATGAAAGCTTAGAAAATGCTCGGACAGCGCTTAGTCTTAAAAATAATCTGGCACATTTAATGACGGATTTATGGCTAAAATTTATTTACATAAAAATAAATGTAACAAAGATTAATTAAAAAAAAAAATCGGGTTGCACTCCGGGAGTGCCGGCAGAAGTGAAAACTTGAATACTAACGTTGTGCATTTTTGATAGTGCACTCCTTGACAATACAAACAATAAGTGAAAAAATAAATATGAGTCGTATTCTCATTTGTTACAGCTGAAACTTTTGTGAAAAATACCTCCGACAAGCAAATTTGAAATTCCACTTGAACAGATTGTCTTCGTTTTAAAATACCTGATCATTTACTATGTTAATAAAACTAAAGTTTTCATCAACAGTAAGTAATGCTTTCATTCTTTAGATAACTTCTTTGGAAAAACGAATTTTTTTTGAAATGCGGATATATAGTCTTAACATTAAACACTAAAATTAAACTTGAGATAATTATTTGATATTTCATTATAACTCGTTAGTGGGCAAATGAGTTTAATATCTTGTACGATTTTATGGCTCCTAACATGGTTTGCATACATGAACTCAATTTTCATAAAATGAAAATGTTAATTTGCGTCATCTTATGAATTCCATAAAAACGTATAAGATTGCGCACAAGACAGTTTCATTGCATTTGCAGTTTTACTTTACATATTATGGAACGATTGAGTTGCATTAATTTTACAGCATTTTATTATTGTTGTTCTAATTAAATTGTTATATGTATAAAATTTTATTGGAGCAATATAAATTAGCTTTCTTGCAATATATTGGCTACCTACCAATAAAGATTAACTTTCAATTTTCTACGGATTAAAATTATTTTGATTGCTTCTTCTTTATTATCCTGGTGTTCTTAATAAAATATTGTACGATGTCTTCAAGTGATGTATGAAATAGTTCAGTTTGATACATGAATTAGGTACCCAAAGGCACTTTGACAAAAAGGGTGTTTTGACGAATAGCACGTTTGACTATAGGCGGAAAACCCCTATTTATAAACTATTTCAGATATTGTTTCTTTTCCAGATTTAGGTAAGTATAGTCTTTGAAGTATGAAACAAATACCAAAATTTTGCAGAGGTCCATTAAATATTAACATTATAATTATTATTATACTAGCTGCCAGCCCGCGACGGCGTTCGTTTGCAGGGAAAGTTATTTGTTATCCCTCGGGAACAATACTTATTTCTAGATAAAAGCTACCCTGTGTCCTTCTTTGTACCCATGACAACGTGTATGTAAAATTTCATGATGATCGGTTCAGTAGTTAAGACGTGAAGGCGTAATAAACAAACAAACGGACTTTCGCATTTATAATAATAGTAAGGATAAGGATATTAGTAAGGATTTAGAAGATCTTTTAACGGCCGTTTGCACTAAACTTAAGAATCGCCTAAGTCTTTTCCTAACTACAACTCGACCAAATTAAAACAGCGTGAACTTAGCTGTCATGCGCCTAATTATCTTGGTCGAGTTGTACTTAGAAAAAGACTTAGACTATTCTAAGTTTAGTGCAAACGGCCGTAATTATATTTTACCGTAGGTTTACTCAGAACGCATCAGTGGGCAAAATACACATTTTGCATAGTTGAGGTATGTTTGCATCTCCAACTACCTCGCAAACCATTGCTAACTGTCAATCATCTATCAACGACCATCCGCGTACTGTCAACTGTCAGTTTGACATTCAAGTGCGTCGTAAAATGTGGGCCGTAGCACCTGCAGCCTGCTCTGTCGAATTAGAAAAGCCTGAATGTGGAACTACAAAATATAAAGTACAATATAGTAGGGCCGCTCGAAACAAATCATGGTTTTCCGTGCACGCACACATTAGACATAGGTACTACAGGAAGTCTCGGGTCAAATCAGACTACTCGGTAACAGTACAGCTACAACAGGGGTCCAATCGCGCTAGTTCTGAACGATAAAACCAAAACCGTTACGTTGTCATTTAGGTTATATTTAACTAAAAATTTTTGGTTTTATTTTATATTTTTCATTTAAATTGTCCAAGATTGGCATCATAAGCTCCATAGGCATGTAGCTTTTAAATAATTTCAACAAAACTAAATCGAGATTTTTTATGTAGAAGAAACTGAAAAGGTAACGATTTAGTTATCGTTGAAAATTAGCGCGATTGGGTCCCAGCTCCTATGCAACAAATGGCGGTAGAGTTTTCGAAAACAGTCAAAGTGGCCATTCTGCTTAGGAGTACACGGACCTTATATTTTGTGCAGGAACCATTAAGTAGGCTGTAGGCTAGCCTTTATGTTAATTCCGTACACAATATCGTGTGAGCCAGTTGTCACGATCTTACTCTCGCTTCCTTTATTCAGGGTTGGCAGAACCCAATATTTGTTTCACCATAAAATTCTGTCGAACAAGTGTATGTTATGTTGGTTACTAGGGTCCGATCAAGATAACTTTGAACGATGAAACCAAATCAAAATGGTTATATCGTTTCATTTATGTTTACATATTCACTTTATCTTTAGATTATAGTTTAAACTTAGGTCTAAGGAACCTATAGTATGCCAATCGCACCAAACTTTCAAATGAATTGAAGATTTTATCACAAAATAAGTATGACCGAAATGACAGCGTATCCGTTCTGGTTTTATGCTCCAAAATTAGCGCTATAGGGGTCCCTGTCACCGCAAGCTTTAAATTACTTTTAATTATAAGCACTGGGATTTTCGATACTGTGTAAGTAATTAATATCGCTGTAAGAAACTTATAATCTGACTCATAATTCGATGCAGTAGAATGACAGCTCAAGTGTGACCACTTCAGGACAAAATAAAAGTAGTGACGTGACAAGACAAAATAATCGTTCATTCAATTAATATTCAGTTAAAAACAGGTAAATATTAAATTTACTATTCAGAACAGGAATAGTGTGAAATAGAAATATGTAGGTATTCTCGTTCGTGTTTTTGGGTGGATCTACTTTGTTTCTTACTTCCTGCGTCACTGTCGTTACTCGAAAATCTTTAAAAATCCAATGCATCACAAGGAAAAGATCAAAAATATGTCATCATTTACATTAGAGTACAATAATAAATTGTATTAATTTGCATATTTTTTAATTTATTTATTAGGATGCATTGGATTAAAAAAAAAATCGAGTAACGACAATGACGCAGGAAGTAAGAAACAACGTAGATTCACCTTTTTGTAATTGTGATAATTTTACGAATTGACAGTTCGAAGTGTCATTCTACTGCATCGAATTATGGGTCAGAGTACTTATAGTAAAGGTTGTGAATTATAACATTGGTAAAATAAAAGGGAAATGCAAGTTAATAGAAAATCTTGCAGTTTTGTTTTGTCAATCATTTTCACCAATTCTGTTTACTTTTATTTACTGAGAGTAAGTATTAATTCTGTAATTGTAACATTTTGGTGATTGCAACGGAAAATCCCTTATATACATTATTCTTTAGTGGCTAGTTATAAGACATAGTAGAAATCGCGATCATAAATAATTGTAACGCTACACGTCGCATATCGTTACAGTAGGCGATACATTTCCAGCAGCATTCTAGATGCATTTCTACTGTCATGTAGATTAAACGGACGATCTAGAAACTAATTTAAGCGGTAAAGTAGGCTGATGTTTAATGCGTTCTAATAAATATCTTTATTGTTTGAGTTAAAAGATTTATTAAATGCTGGTTAGTAAAATGGTTTGTGAATAAAAGAAAAAAATAAAGGTTCAAAATACTCCTTACCTTTTCATTAGTAATTAATTATTTATTATAGGTATTTGATAGCTTTATTTCACTGATTAGTAGTGCTGAAAAGATGTGTCAGTTTGATAAAAAGTTGATTAAAAAACCGGCCAAGTGCGTGTCGGGCCACGCGCCATAGGGTTCCGTAGTTACCTTATACCATACCATATTTAATACCACCTATCATTTTTCGTTTGCAAAAATAACTTTGTTTTTTACAATGTTGGTATGAATGACAAAGTTATATTTGCGGTTTCGGAAAATGTGCTATATCTCAAAAACTAATTACTATATCTCGTTCAAACCAATTTTGGTTGAAAGTGTTTATTAAGATCTACAGCATATATTTTTTTTAGATTTTTCACTCTCTTATTTCAAAAGTTAAAGGGGGGGGGGGACACACATTTTACCACTTTGGCGCTGAATATCTTTCAAACGGTTGACTTTGAGAAAAAGTTGTCTTAGAAACCTCAATGTCATTTTTAAAGACCTATCTATAGACACCCAACACGTGTTGGTTTGAAGAAAAAAAATTTTTTCAGTTTCAGTTTCATGTATGGGGAGCCCCCCCTTAATCTTTTATTTTTCTTATTTTTGTATTAAATTCGTTAAGCGGTTAACAGAATACATCTACCTACCAAGTTTCAACTGTGTAGTCTTAATACTTTCGGAATAAAGTGGCTGTGACATACGGACAGACAGACAGACAGACAGACAGACAGACAGACAGACAGACAGACAGACAGACAGACAGACAGACAGACATGACGAATCTATAAGGGTTCCGTTTTTTGCCATTTAGGCTACGGAACCCTAAAAAGTGCCATTTTATTATACTATTCAGTACTAATACAAGTTTTTCTTTCAACTATTTATTACTAGCCTCCTCCCGCGACTTCATCCGCGTGGACAAAAAAATACCCAGGTAGTATCCCTTTTGCCCGCGATTTAACAATAATGCGACTAGTTTAAATGATCTCCTTAGTGTATGAAAGCTAGTACTACGGAGAGTTCACGCTGTTTCCCAGATTCTAACTACCCGAATGAGATGAAACATAGTACCTAGCTTAGATTTTAAGTTGGACCCCAAGCTACCAAACTGTGAAAATCCCATCAAATTTTTTTTAGCCGTTTTTGAATTATTTGGACACGAACATTTAGAATTTACTGTTTTATGTATAGATTTTCTATTTCATAATTTGTTGTGAATTATGGTCTATATATTTTTTTAATATTCTTGTGCTATATGTAGTATATTTAGTTTTATTGTAGGTAAGTACCTATATTATATTTAACAATTTTTCATAAAAAAAGATCATAAATTTGAATTCTGACCGGGAGTTTATTTAAATATTTAAATTTAAACTTTCCCAACTGAGTACTAAATGAGAGAAGATATGTTTTTAACACGTTTTTATTATTTCTAGTATAATCCGATCCGTCATTTCATACTTAACGTGTACATTTTTTAATTTTTTAACTGTGTTTCATAATCTGACAATTTCGGATTATCAAATTCAAAGCCAAGTTCTTAATTTCGCAAAAATGCAAGGGATTGTGGTTCATGCAGCCACTTTTCCAAATTTCATAGTGACATTTTGAAGATTTAATGTGGATAACGGAATGATTTGATGACTCCGTGTTTCTTCTTTTACTAAATGTGCTAAAAATAAGACAACGGCTTGATTCTGCATGTAGCAAGAGTTATTGGCTATTTATATATAAATTTTAAGACCAATTTCCATTGTATTCAAGTTAAGCATTTTTTCTAGGGAATGTGCCGGGTTTCATTTTAGGGTTCTGTACCCAAAGGGTAAAAACGGGACCCTATTACTAAGACTCCGCTGTCCGTCTGTCTGTCTGTCTATCTGTCTGTCTGTCTGTCACCAGGCTGTATCTCATGAACCGCTCCCCATACATGGAACTGAAACTGAAAAAAAATTTTTTCTTCAAACCAACACGTGTTGGGTGTTTATAGATAGGTCTTTAAAAATGACATTGAGGTTCCTAAGACAACTTTTTCTCAAAGTCAACCGTTTGAAAGATATTCACCGCCAAAGTGGTAAAATGTGTGTCCCCCCCCCTTTAACTTTTGAAATAAGAGAGTGAAAAATCTAAAAAAAATATATGCTGTAGATCTTAATAAACACTTTCAACCAAAATTGGTTTGAACGAGATATAGTAATTAGTTTTTGAGATATAGCACATTTTCCAAAACCGCAAATATAACTTTGTCATTCATACCAACACTGTGAAAAACAAAGTTATTTTTGCAGACAAAAAATGATAGGTGGTATTAAATATGGTATGGTATAAGGTAACTACGGAACCCTATGGCGCGTGGCCCGACACGCACTTGGCCGGTTTTTTTAAAACAAGCTTCAGCTCGTGACTTCGATCGTGATCAACTCCACTTGCAATGGAAAATTTTGACGTAAGCATCCGCTGAGAATTTCCACGTCATAATAACTTTTTTTGCTCGATCCAGTGTTTGAGCTGTGCTGTCAAGACATAATATTAGGTCCTTACCTATAAAATTGCCGATATTTTGTCACATACAGAGAAAATATGATATAATTCTTCTTAAAAAAGATCTTGAAAGTGACTCTTTTTGTGAGCAAAAAAAGGGTTGAGGGGTTGTAGATAATCGTAACTTAGCCAAAACTAGTTTTTTCGCTTATCGTAAATGAAATAAGTTAGTTTAGTGTTCAAACATTATACATAAAAGTTTCGTTACATGAGTGTTCACGGTTGTTAAATGAACAAAGAAAATGATTGTATGAAAAATGCAACTTCTTGAAAATTCTCCATATACAAATCGGCAATTTCATATGTAAAGATCTATTATTTAAGTGAACATTGTAAATTCTTATGAGAATAAATAATTATAGAAGACTAAAAACTTAAAAAAGTATTGAAGTCAAGAAGGGTAATACATTTGACAAGTGACAGTAAATTATATTTAATGGTCAGTATTATAAAACAACAAACAATAAAAATCTAAACGAAACTAAAACTATAATGTTTTTTGAAATTTATTTGGCACAACATTAAATACATACACAAATTGTATGTAACGTTCTAAAAGTTACCAATTTTATAAACACATTATTATAAATGTAGCCAACCCCGTTGTGCGCAGATTGATTTATTAAAATCTTAATTGGTAAAGTTTTACATTAAATACCCACGTTGAAAACATTTTGTCGAAGGCAGGTGTTTCATTCTGATACAGTACATTAGTCCGTGATTCCCCATGCGTCACTCGGCGAGCCTCATGAGTAGCTTTAATTAATCGCTTGTTACTCGCACAAACACATTTAAATTACAACATTAACTAAGTTGTTTTACGTAGTTCAATTATACTTTGAATACGTTGAAATCGTTAAATACTTAATTGATGGGGTGGTCATTTGAAAATTGTAACAGAGTTGGTATGTATTAGCTTTTCTTTTGTTTGTTTATTAGATTTTTTAATCGGGACATTTAGAACTAAAAAGGAAATTTGAATTTTCTAATTATTTTTGACAATTTATAAAAAAACCATCAAGAGAAATATCTTACGAATTTTTGATTCATTTTGTAACTGTAGTGTTCAGTAACGTATTAGACCAACTACACTTTTTCAAGAACTAACTATTAGAACTATGTTTTATTACACAAGCTTAAATGAAGAACGTGCCCTTAAGCGCGCTTAAGCGCCTTTTATACCTAAAAGTGGCAGCCTAATCTTAATTAAAAGTGGCCACTTCTTGCTCTTTTGGCTACTACTACTACTACAATGAACTATATTTTACTGCAGATATTGTTTGTAAATAAAATATAGAACTAAGCTTCAATCTGTAATATGAATTTTTGATACATAATTGTATGTGTGTAGTGTTAATACACTAGCAAACAATAACATAAGTTAAGATGACGGTGCCACTTGAGGTCTATAGGAGCTTTAATCAAATAGAACGACCGAAGAAAGGGCGACGACGTTTATAAAATATTTTTTATGTGCAATGGACTTTAGAAAGCCTGTAGTTTTGTGAAAATTTCAATACAGCAATGGAAGGTTTAGTGTCTCTCTCTATTAATCCTTTAAAAACAGCCTATCACACAGAATGATACTACTACTCAGTTTGATTCAAAACTAGCAGCCGCCCGCGACTTCGTCTGCGTGGAAAGTTTTTTTGCTATCCCTTGGGAACACTACTTTTTATCGGGTTGAAATGTCCTTTTCTGTACCCCTGAAAACGTGTATGTAAAATTTCATGATGATCGATTCAGTAGTTAAGACGTGAAGGCGTAACAAACAAACAAACGGATTTTCGCATTTATAATAGTCAGGTCAGATCAGTTGGGTGTGTATAGCGATCTGAATCTCCTCCATTCACTCCCTGGATAGCCGTCATCAGATCACAGCACAATACATCCCTGGCAGGAAACCAAGGCTTCAAAGTTACCTCGTTTGTATGAAAATAGTACCTGGTCCTAGACAAAGTTGATGTGTGTATTAGTAAGGATGACTATTGGCTTCTGACAAAAAAAGTTGATAAAACGTGAGTAGGACACATACACAGGTTCGCATAATTAAAAACATAAGAAAAAGAAAAAATACGTCTTGTTTTAGTAACGATAACAGTCATTTTCGTTAATTAGCTAAAATAGAACAGACATGCAAGAGTAAATGAATATGGGATAACTTAAACACAGACTTCAATCATGTTGGAGGTAGATGTAATAAAAAAAGGACATGCGATTCGGTCGTGTGTGCGTGTCAAGACAAGTGCAATAATCACAGCATTTAATCAAACATTGTGCACACGCTTTAAGACCGGATTTTAAATACATGTTGCACACGAGATTGCAAGAAAAAATACTTATTTAATATTCTTTCATGCCTAGAGAATATACAACATGTAACAGAAATAATGGCTCAAACAAAATATGGTCAAACTGAACAATGGGACCAACTCTGAAATCGCGAAAAAAATCAGATGTTTCATACAAAAATTAATAACGAAAATATGAAAATGTAAATTTTTCGCAATTTTAGAGTTGGTCCCAAAGTAAAAGTTGTTCAGTTTGATGGTTCTTTTAAACCATATTCTGGTTTAGCTATTAATTCTGTTACATATTGCATATATTTTTGTTTTTATAAAAAAGTAGGATTTGTATAACTTAGATTCAGTGCATTATCGCGCGCGTTTAAGTCTAATGCACAAAAAAACGTTATATTAACTTTTACCACTTGGCTAATGATTGCATTTAAAATTTCTTCATTTTCATTAGTACCTCCTATTAATAAAAATACTAACTGATATTTAAAAAAACTCATTAATTGCATTTAATCAAAGATGCAAAATAATATTTATGTACTTAATTATTATGTCACACAAACATCATTAGTACATTTTTTTTAACTTTTTAGATTTTTTATGCATTCACAATGCTATTTTTATATTAAGATTATTAAAATAATTGTAAAATATTAGAAAAAATCGACTCACCCGTAGCATCCCGTATGAGCAGCTACGGGTGAGTCGATTTTTTCTAATATTTTTCAATTATATTAATAATCTTAATCATTAGTACACTTACCATTTAGAAAAAAGTTTTTTTGCACCCAGTGCAAAAGCAAAAAGTTTGGACCATAATTTATTAACAAACAAATAACAAGCAAATATAGTATTTTGTTGCATATATATTCCCGATGACATGTGTGTATACGTTTTACTACTGCCGAGAATCAATTTTCTCACGTTTAGTACCGATCTAGGCATTCAATTACTTTTTTATACAATCGTCAGAACACACGATACACGTGTGCATTTATCAATTAAACACGATGATAGCATTGTGAACCTATAATTTTAATTGTATCTATAGCTTTTTTAAAGATTTCTTTTGATTTTTTCAAACTTTTTAAAAATTTCGTATGTGGGTTGAAAGAAAACAAGGTTTTATATAAAAATTAGAGACTCTTCATATCAATGATTAAGTAGTACAAAAAAAAATCGAATAAAAATCGTTTGTTTTAATTTTTTTTTTAAATATAATGAATTTGTTTCTTTGTTTGTAAGCTTAGTTGCTTTTTCTATGAAACCAGCAAAGCATAGTTAATGAGTTTTCCTTATAATTGAAAAAAATAATTGAATTAACTAAGGAAAATACACTAATGTAGGTCAGTAAGCGCAGATCTGTCGATTGAATGTAAATGCGCAAACGCAGATCGTAGTCAGCCTTCTTGACTATTTATTGTTCATAATGGTTGAGTTCTTTTATTTTTTTCTTGAATTAAAGACAATAGTTTGTTTTGATGAAATGAAGGATTAAAAAAAGGTTTTTATGTTTTAGTCTGTCAAATAATGAAAACTAATAATCTTTTATAACATATTTGCTCGTAAAGGGTCTCTTCTTACACCAATTTCAATATCGTATTGTATCTCATTACGAACTTGTGCGGTAATGTAAAGTAAAACGCACGGTTTCCGTGAACCGTGCGTTTTACTTTACATTACCGCACGGTTTATCAAGATACTTCGTCTAAAACGAACGGTACTTTTTTAAATCTTAGCAAAGAGTTTTTATGTCAGAAAAAGAGGTCAACATTTTATGGATAACATTAACTTTGGGAGATAAATATAATATATAAACATTAAATTATTCAATTTAATTAATTTTGACAATAAATTACAACCATTTATCTGTAACAAAAACACAAAAATATTAATTTACTTTATTAGTAATACTGGCTGTTTTTAAGCCTTTGCCTTAAAAAAAGCGCTGATGCGCGCGCATTGCTAATTTAATGTGATGAATTTATTAATTCAACACCGCCAGAAGTCTCAGAGGCAGCGCAAAAGGCTACTCTAAGCCTCTTGCCCGAAAAATTGACCGATAAGATACTTACAAGCGTATCAAAATTTAATCATATGGAAAACAAGCAAAGGTGCAAAGTCCGAGTTTTTATTTATTTCCTCGCAAATATGTTATAAAACGTCGTATGACATACGTGCGCTTTGATAATTACAGCCTCTGCTTTCTTATAGCAATATCGCCTCGGCTGTAATTTTCAACGTACCGCACTTATATCATAATGTACTATTACTTAAGTTTATGCTGCCTATTTATTATTTCAGTAGTTTTTAATTCACAATTTTTACTAGTATAGGGCAATATTTACATCCTTATTATAAATCCGAAAGTTTGTTTATTTGTTACGCCTCCACGTCTTAACTACTAAACCGATCATCATGAAATTTTGCATACACGTTGTCAGGGGTACAGAAAAAGACATAGGGTAACTTTCATAGCGAAAAAAAGTATTGTTCCTAGAGATAGATAGCAAACAAAAACTTCCCACGCAAACGAAGTCGAGGGCAGCCGCTAGATAACAATAAATCTTGACACGTCGTCATCTTGTTGTTAAAACATTTGATGGCTGACTTGAATTAGGAATTAAGTATGTACTTAATAACTATTTTTTTAAAGTTGTAACGATGGTGATGCCTTTTAAGAGCTACACACGCATTAAAAACATTTTTTTGCACAACGGGGTGCTTGGCCTTCACCCACAGACCATACCCCCCCCCCCCCCCCCCCCCGAGAGTCGAACCCGGGACCTCTGCGTTTTAAACGGGTGGGTGAACCACTAGACCACAGAGACGGTTAAAAGAATAACATTTATAAGGACACACATTTATAAGGACATTATCATATTGTCATATTTATTTGCATTACCTCCGCACCCTTGCGTGCGCGCAGCTCCATAGCACTCAATGTCATCCTGCAGTTTTTGTGTCACCCTCAAAGGTCACGTACTAAACGCCAATGTTTGCGTGTCTTTGACGTAAACAATAGACAAGATAGAAGTGTTCACGGTTTTTTTAATAGATTGGTATTGTTCTCTTTGCTAATACTTGGTGTACTAGATGATTTATAGCGAAATCAGTTTATTAACTTAATTACCTCTTATCTTCAGTTAATATGTGTCAAGGATAGTTTCTTTGTCAAGTTTTTTATAAGATTGCTGTGTAGTAGTAAACAAAATGTTGTAATTAATATATGAAACATCATCTACGCATTTTAGGTGCAGTTTTGTATCTTGCCACACATGTAAGTTGCATGTTACTTTACTATAAGTATTAACTAATATTTTAACTAGCTGTAAGTCTGTAACCAACATTTTATAATGTTTAATTTTGGGCAATCGTTGTCTATACCATTAAATATATTAATTTTTTTTTGGAATAACTGTATGTGCCAAAATAAATAAAAAAGAAAATCGATAGTTTCTTTGTCAAGTCTTTTATAAGATTGCTGTTTAGTAGTAAACAAAATGTTATAATTAATCTATTAAACATTAATTATCTACGCATTATATTTAATGGAAAGTATAGAGCAGACTTTATTACTTTAATTCCATTAGTTAATGTAATGAAGACTAATTTTATAAGTTGCACAATAAGTGTAGTCTATTATTTGCAATTTAGAAATAACAATAACATCATTAAAAGTAGTCTCTTTATATCGGGCAATTCTAGACGATTAAAATTACGGTGTAAATGGATAAATGATCACAGAGGAGGTAAAAGATTCATGTAAAAAGAGCGGGATTAAAATTTAGAATTGCTTGACAACACAAAGTGCACAATCAGGAAAAAGGAGGTTCTTGTGATTATGTGTACCTGCCGACCCCTCATTATATTTATGCGCCACTATTAAGCGTAATCAAGCAAACTTTCATCACACACGGCTTGCAACATACAATAAAACATTAACTACACAACAAAACTACATGCTTCACCGTCATTTGTTTTGAAGAACAAAGTACTCATCCAAATTTGAAATAAGAAATGCTTATTAGAATTCCAGATTTAAAAGGCATTCGAAATTCAAAAATGGGACGAGGGTAACAGCTTTAAGTTGGGGCATAATTTGCTTTCGAAGCTGAATGACAAGTGCGGAAACGTTCGGAAACTCCCCTCCGTGTATTTTAGTTTCCCCACGCACGTCGTCGCGAGGCGAGTGCGTGCAACCCTTCATTATAACCCACGTCCATTATAGCGCAATCAAGCACTCCGCACATACGCGAAACTGAGGAAACAATAAAACAAATTGACGTATAAATCCACTTCTCCAACTTATACGATCTGCGGCCGGACTGACATAAATAAAACACATTACTAGCGCAATTTAATTTAGTTTTATTTACGAATTAAACCAATTACCACGGGCACTGTTCTTGTGCAATAAATCGTAACAAAACACAATTATGTTTAAAACTTTAATTGTTAAAAGTACTTAGATTTAATTTTAATGCCATTGAAGGTATTATGACATAACCGTCTTTTATAACGTCCCTTTAATCTAAGAGGAACAAAACGCAGTTAAGCGAAACAACAAATCCGTTATCTGTAGCCTTGTCAACGTATTTTTTACACGTATTTCTTATCCGATCCGTGAGGCAGTAAAAAGTGGACCGTAAAGAAATATGAGGACTTCCACAGACTCAAGCATACGTTCAGAAATCAGGGACATAAAACTAAATTACTGAGAGAAAAGCTTCCTCTAGAAGCGAACTCACGTTAATTACTAACGTGTAAAATTTACACTGACACACGTTTATGGGGTTGATATGCACCGGATAAAGGTACATACAGCCATTAACGATGTTTTATAGGCCAAGTTTGCGACAGACTTAATGGACTCAAAACCTTTCACGAGATAATGCCAGACGCATGAATAGGTGATCTTAAGTTACTAAAAGGTTCCGGTAATAGTGTAGTCGATAATCGAATAACATGCGTGCGATTTATGGAATCGATAACAACGATGGCTATCTAACGGATCCTTTAATGATTTAGCCGCTCGGTTAGTCGAGTTTGTAATTGTGGCATCGTTGAAGAGGTCAGTGGTATGTAAGAGCTATTAAAATTGTATGAGCTAGTCCTTTTCTTTGGAATTTAATAAGGCTTCTTACAAAACTAAATAAAATTGTATGTTTCTGTCCATCAGCTATTTTTATGTCCCCACTGCTGGGGCACAGGCCTTCCTTATGGGTGGATAAGGAGGACGGGCCATAACCCACCACGCGGGCCCAATGCGGATTGGTGGGTGTTAACGACTGCAAATGCAGCCGGGACCAACGGCTTAACGTGCCTTCCGAAGCACGGAGGAGCTCGAGATAATAAATTTTTGGTCACCCATCCCATGACCGACCCTTGCGAACGTTGCTTAACCTCCGCAATCGCTGGGCCAGGCGCTAAACCACTGCACCACAGAGCTCCTTAATTTAATTTTTGAAATTTCTATCAATATTAATAAAAAATCTTATAGGAATTTTAACAATGACGATGGTCTTGTTTTGATTAAGTTATGGATATTTTTTCACCACAGTCATCTAAGTTTGAACGTAAACAAAAAACAGTTACCCTAATATCTAAACACCTATTTGTTTAGCATTGATGAACAAAAAAAAATCGAATCAGTAGCGTTGACAATCTGCGATCGAGGTCAGTTTTTGTCCGTAATTATGTATTTACACCTGGTAATTACTTATTCATCCACGACGGCATTGATATGAGTGACCTTTGTTTTTATGTCCTTACAAATAAAAATTGTGAGTACTTAATAGTACTTTACCTTAGAAAATTGTACTTCGCAGAAGATCATCAGTTAGATTTTTAAAAGAAAAGTATAATTTCTGTAACAACGAATTATTTACTTTGTGTGTGCCTATTATCATATTATTATGAAAAACTAATGTGATTCAGGTTGCATGACATCACACAGTTTAAGGGATTCCATCGAATTCTTTTAGGACAATAAAGTAATTTTCCTTAATAATAGTTAAGTAATTAGTAATCACATAATAGGTAAACAAAATCATTCTCACGCACTGACTTTCCATTGTACTAAAAGGAAATTTTATAGATTTCTCAATTTTACTGATCCTACCTCACACGAATAAAAAGCGAATGTTTAAAGTGTACTTACTGTGTGGTGGTGTTAGGGAGAGCGCGGAGACTGCCGAGGGAGGCACAGGTGGGAACATGTCCTGGTGTGGCGGGAACATCCGCGGCGGTGGTGGCACTTCGCTCTCCTGTTCATCTTCCTTTGGTGGTGAACGCGGCCTGGCGAGGCGCACCGCCTTTAGCCCGCTCGGGGACCGTCGCATCGACAAGTTTTCCGGCGTGTCGGACTCCCCTGAGCGGCGGCGCGGGCGCGCCTGCTTGCGCCGCGGCTGCGGGCTGGCCGGGCTCGCGGGCGGGGACGGCGCGGGCGTCGCCTGCGCGGGACTACGCGCCACCGGCGTCGGCGACCGCTCCTGCCTCTCCTCCCGATCCTGATCCGCCAAGCCCCGAACCTGGAGCGATTCTCCCGCCCGAATAACAGTCCCGAGCTGCTCTTGCGCCACTGACACCTCTCCTCGATACATAAAGTCTACCACTGCTTGCACCTCCCATCCTTGGAAGTCCTTCAACACGATCACGGGATGCTTGCACGGATTCTCGCTGAATATCCGCCGAAACAGGGGGCTGCAGGCGCCGAGGAGGACCTTGTGAGCGCGCACTCGGCGCTCGGCACACACGAGGGTGACGTCGACGAGCGTCTCTGCGTGCAGCAGCGCTTCGAAGGAGCGCAGCAGGTGCGCCTGGTGGTTGTTCCAGCGCAGGCTGTAGTGCTCCTCGCCGCCCACGGCGGTCGGCTTGTCGTCCATCGCGCGCGCCGGTGCCGACGCGTGTGCTGAGCCGCGCCGAACTCCGCCGGGCGCTTGCGCGGCTGAGCGCCGCCCTCCGCCCGCTTCGCACCCCGCACTCCAACCCTTTCGTCGCTCAAAGAGTCTCCTTCCCGCCGGATCACAATCTTATCATCGCACTATTCCACAGTATTTTTTGTTCCGTCCGAAAGCACGAGAAAGTTAAGTTTGAGCACTGCACAGCACTGTTCTCGATCGTCGAGGGTAGCGGCGGGAGCGTAGGCGCGTACGTGTGTCGCGGGAGGCTCACGAGCGCGGAGTGAGCTGGGAGACGAGCGCGCGGTACGGCGGTGTCGCGCGAATGCCGAATAACCGAATATCGGGTCGGAGTCGGCGGGCAGCGGCCGCCCGGCGGGGACCGCCCCCGGCCCCGCCCCGGCGCACACACGCGCGCCTCCCGCGCCCCCACACATGTGTCACATCACTAATACCTACACATGTGACGCCTCCTACGCGGTATGTATTTTCGGGATACCTACTCTTCGACGACTTGGCTTCAGATGCTTTGTTCACAGTACATAGATACTTTTTCCAAGCGGCTCATCTTCATTGTAAATTCAAGTCCAAGTTAGTGAATGGCGTTCTAGTAAAGGAGTTAAGACGATGACCGCGCTCCTCCGTTTTAGTTAATAACTTATTAGGTTTCTGCTATTCTTACGATTTATAGCTCTATTAGAATTATGAACTGTTTATTTTGACCTACTTATGCACAAAAGTTTTGTTAGATTGAATACAAGTGACAAAGTAGGTGACAAAATATCAGTAAGTCATGTTATTATATTCTACTAACAGAAATTAATTTAACTTTTAAAAATTTAAATTAAATTGTTAAAATTGTGTTAACATTTTAACAATTAATTTCTATTTGTGAAATGCGTCTTATTTTTGAAATGAAAACCAAAAACTGCTGTAAGTATTCAATAATTTATTAAACTTATTCCAAAACTTTGGTATATAAAAAAAAACTGATAAGCACATTTCATAAATATAGAAGACAAAATAAAGAGTTATGTATAGATGCAATTAGCAACAATTAATTAACTCCCCGTTTTGAGATCATTATTTAATTTGAAGAGGATAAATAAAAGAATTTTTTATGTTGCAAAAAAGTTACTTCCAGAATTTTAACGCCAGTATTAAAAACAAAAACAATGCGTCAATAATATTTATTAATTTTCTATCATAAGAAGGATGGAGGTTGTATTACTTGTGAAAAGCTAAACACTTCGTTATACGTACGCAGTCAGCAGATGGCGTTGCTAGTATATTGAGTTTTCCGAGTTTCACATTTCCAACAAAGAAAGAACATTTAAACTTGTTTCTTATTGAAAAAATATATTACCAAATTGTTCAAAATAACGATAATTTTAAATGAATTTCTCTAGAAATCTATGACTTTGTGAAAAACCATAGTAAGTACGTTAAAAGTGTTTATTTCAGCAAAATATAAAGCTTAAGATATTCTTTACGAAGAGCAAAACAAAAAAGCAAAATAACCCAACAACTTATATACAGAAAATTAAATCAAAATATTGATTGACTTTGGTTGGAATTAAATTACTCAAAAATAAAAAAATAACTCGAAGAATATTCCAATCTTTTGACGTAATCAAAGCTAATACTTACAATTTATTTTTGCTACATTTATTGTGGTATCAAAGTTATTAATTTTATTGTGTTATTCTCCTATCTGTTATAAATCAATTTTCTTTCTCATAATTCAGTGAGAAAATATTTGTAAAAACAGGTGAGATAGCTAGTTCCTCAGTGATGAGGATTCCGGGTGTAGTGCGGTTCCACCTTCGGCCTTATCGTCACTTAACATCAGGTGAGGGGAAGGCCAAGCACTATACTAACAATACACTATAAAAAACAGCGAATTTTCTTATGAAAAGTATTGAATTAATATTAATACAGATACAATACTGCAAAAAAGTTTGAATAAACAATAAAATTGTCGCAATCAATGCAATTGCTATTAAACATTCTAAATGAATGTGTAACTCGTTATAACGTATTAAATTACCTACGTCATTTAATTTTTTTCAACGTCATGTATTAGAAAACACGTCATTTAAATGAGCTAATTAGCTAATTATGTCGTAAGATAAGACAAAATTTGTAGTATTACCCTCCGTTCATGATTTTGTCGACGTGGAATTAACGTCCCGTGGGAATTTTCAAAAAACCTTTCTTAGTCTTTGTCATAATAACTTTACTGTATATGCATACAATGATGGCCAGATATTTAAGGACACCAGTCCATTTTCATACAAACGAGGTAACTTTGAAACCTTGGTTCTCCGCCAAGGATTGATGATGTTGAGTTAATGGAGGAGAATCAGATTGCCATACACACCCAACTGATCTGATCAGCATTCTAAGAGATATAAGTATCATAGTTTTCAGTTTCAGGATTTCAATACATTTTTATGCTATTTTCGAGGTTTTAACTCTTTTAAAACATAATACTCATATCTTTTAGAATGCTGATCAGATCAGTTGGGTGTGTATAGCAATTTGAATCTCCTCCATTTATTCCCTGGATGGCCATCATCAGATCACAGCTAAGTCAATCTTTGGCGGAGAACCAAGGCTTCCAAGTTACCTCGCTTGCATGAAAATCGACTAATGTCCTTAACACCTAGCCACAACTATAATAATATGCATAATAAAATCAGTCATGCAGTGATGAATCATAAAGTCAGTCAGGACATCCTGTTTTACACAGATTAAAATTAAACGTGGATCTTATTGAATTAAGTAATATTATGTTTTTTGTTGTAATTAGTTAATCTTTTGTTCCTAAAGCTAACAGCTCCCCTACCCAAATGGCCAACTTTCTATTCGTTTGAACGCTACGCTTACTTTTAAAGCCTTAACATGAGCAATAGATGATCAAATCACATGTCACAAACTTATGTAAATCACAGACTTTAATGTATTGTATGGAATTGTCAAGCTTACGGCACGTAATTTTATAGTTGACTGCTTATTTTAAAGTTTTAATAGTAAGCGTAGCGTTCAAACGAATAGAAAAGTGGCCAGAGTAGGGGAGCTGGTTTATCCAAAAACAAGAAAAAGTGCAGAAAAAAGAAAGAAGAGAAACTTCAAAAGTTTAAGAATAACTTAACTTTAGGAAGTAAATAACTTTAGTTCAAATAATAGAATTATAAAAACATAGTAATAGGTACCGTGAGCTGCTGACTCATTTAAGCAGTGATTAATCCCTTAAGTAAGAAGTGATAATAATTTCATAATAAATGTACTCAATACAGATAGAATAAATTTGCTTCAAAATAGACTAACAATTTCTTATGTATGAAATATTTATGATTGCTTCAATTAAGAACAAATATTTATAAATCTATGTTTGTCTTAAGACTGTATATATATTCCCATTTCAAACGAAATTAGCGTTTTTTCAAAGACGAAATCGAAAGAATGAAAGCATAATTATTGATGTAAACTTTAGTTTAAGGAAGCTAAATTCTGAAATTAGTACATTACATAGAGAAAAGCAATATTAGGGTTTTTGAAACGAAGACAATCTGTTCAAGCGGAATTTCAAATTTGCTTGTCAGAGGCATTTTTCACGAAAGTTTCAGCTGTAACAAATGGGAATACGCCTCAAATTTATTTTATTACTTATTGTGTTGTCAAGGAGTGCATTATAGAAGAAAAATAACAAATAATTATGCTTTTAATTTCACAAAAAATAATATCTATGAAATTCTCAAATAGGTACAATTTTAAAATGTTTTTTACTGATATTCGAAATTTTTTAAGTATTTTTACAAGGAATACTGAGGTATTTGTCTAATGTATTAAGTGTTTTATATATATTTAATAAATTAATAGAAATTTTCAAATTTCGCCTTCACAACAGCTGCAGCTTAAGCTGTTTCGATCATTTGTATTAAAAAATAAACAAAATGGAACGTGATCGAAATATATTTGAATGCTACATTAAATTAATATTAACTTAAAAATAAAAAATAACACAAGCGATATGTCCAAACACTAACCACTTAATTAAAAACAAAACAATCTTTGTAACGAGCATAAATCTACGTTACTCAACCATTTACAAGTTAAAACATGCATTCCAATTAGCGATACAAAAGTGTAGTGTTTCTGCTAATCCCTCCACTCGCACAGCTAATACGGGGATTGCGTGGTTTCAAAGCGACCACTTTGTTTCACATAAGTGGTTATATCACGTGTTACTTTGACACGAAGGACCCTTATTAATCAATTACAGTTAAATAAATTGCGGCCATTTTGTACAGTGGGCAAATTAGTGAAGATGAGGGTTTAGTTTTGTCGGTTCTGCAAGGTAAAAAAACAACTGGCATTATATTCATGATCTATTTGACCTTAATCATAACCAAACCTTAACTCATTTTTAACCCAATCTTTTCAAAAAATATAACAAAAGAGCATCAATTAGGTTGACATTTAGAGAATGTAGAGCTCCAGAACATATGCTTACAAAAAGTAATTATATTTATTCCAAGATGCAAACCTGAAAAATTTTGAAAGATATTTTTTAATACTGAGTACAATTTAACATTTTACAATAGTTTGAAGAAAACTCATTGCAATATTTCATCTTAAATATTAAATCTTTTCTTTTATTTTCCGCACCCAAACAGTAGTTTCTTGCACAGTTTTAGTAATTATTCCCGGTTTCGAAACTGAGTTACCAAACGGCAGGTCTCGGCGTGTCCTTGCGCCACAGCGCAATAGTTATGAATCGCACATTATGTATGCTCAGCGGGCGGTCGTCACCACCAGCCTACATCTGAATAATTCGAAACTCTGCACTAAGTCAGCATAACTATTGTAGACTTAGATTTTATATAGCTACTAGCCCGCCCGCGACTTCGTCTGCGTGGACAGTTCTCTATCCCTCTGAAGCAGTATTTTTTTTGGATGGAAGGTACTATGGGCAACATCGTCGCTTAACTAGTCAGCAACAAAATTCGTGTGCGCGCGTATCGCCCCTGCACGAACTAATCGTATGTGACAGCGGGCGCGGCGTTCAAGCGATTTTAACCTTAGCAGTGGTTAAGCGACGCTGTTACCCATGGTTTTATATACCCTTTTTTATATATTATAGTATGGATTGGTAAAATAATGTTACTTCTGATAAAGTTTGATGTTTCTGGCGCCCATTCTGCGTATGTTGGTGTTAATTATGGTTGGAATTTGGATACACATAGGTACATCAACCTACATCTGAATAATTTGAAACTCTGCATATAGTCAGCAGATCTGTTAAAGTTAAATTATAAACGAAATACACAACACACAAAATTAGGAAGCTAACCCCTCGAAGACTATTTTTTTATGTATTGAAATAAACTTCTACGATTCTACAAAAAATGAATATAAAGTCCTGTTTTTTTAGTTTATGTTTTTCACATTACCAATAAAATAATGATCTATCGTTTTTCGATTTATCTTTAGCAATAAGTAATCGACATTTGTCAGAAAAACAAAAAAATACATCAAAGCAAAAACTGCATTAATACAGTTTGAGTCTTTCCCGAAAGCTTATGATGTTAGGTTTTCAAAGTTGACATTCTGTTTCTTCATTTGAAAACCTTAATAAAAGCTTTAAATGCTCTTATAATACAAGTTTCAGCAGAACTTTTCGTAGCCCAATAAATCGTGTAAAATTAACCCGTGCGTGGTCGTGCGTCACTCGGAATTATAGCTACGTGTGTGTCATTAGTGTGTGCCGGATAACATCTGACCCCACTTTAGCTTTCGTGCTAATTTGAACTCAATTGAACGGGGTTACGATGTTACATCTTGATTAGGTAGCAACGATTTTGAGTGCTTTTTGATAATTATAGCAGAGATTGCGAAGATTGAAGTTATTACGTTCACATGATCGGCAAAAATGCATCGTATTTTTTTGTCTAGACAAATACACTTCTAAGGCTTCCGCGCGTACAGTTCATTAGAAATAAAACACTTTTTACGGATTACAGCGCGTATATTGGTTAATTTAGATGTTATCATAGAATTAGTTGGTTTTGATTTGTTGATTTTTTGGGTTTCACGACGTTTCGACACCTTTCCAGGGGCCGTTTTACTTCAGTCGTCCCGTGACCACGGCCCCTGGAAAGGTGTCGAAACGTCGGGAAACCCAAAAAACCAACAAATCAAAACTAAATAATTCTAAAATAACATATGAATTAACCAATATACGCGCTGTAATCCGTAAAAAGTATTTTATTTCTAATAAACTAGACATCCTTAACAACTGACTAACTCAACTGATCATCATGAAATTTTGCACACACGTTGTCAAGGGTACAGAAAAGGACATAGGGTACCATCTCGAAAGAAGTATTTTTACCGAGGGATAGATAATAACTGACCAGAAAAAAAGTATTTTTCCCGAGGGATAGATAATAACTGACCAGAAAAAAAGTATTTTTCCCGAGGGATAGATAATAACTGACCGCAGACGAAGTCACGGGCGGTCGCTAGTATAAAATATTTGGCATTTAGTTTAGAATTGGGTTATTCGTAAATTCACCACGTGGCTCTTAGTGGCGACGTGACGTACTGAAGTGCACGACGGAGGCGATGACGCGAGAAGTTCATATTATCTCACCTCACCTCTTTGCATCTTAGAACTCCTTAGGGAATACTTAAAACAGAAACTTTATTTTATGCAGATATAAATGTCTATGCCAGCTTATGCTACAGCCGATATTTATCAGCTATGTAGGAATTCTAATAGCTTTTTATAATAGATATTTAGTTATTGAATGAAATTATATGGATAAGTTGAAAAGAGTAATATGTTCAGAAATAATTGACACCTCTGAAAATTCTCATATAGTTTTGTAATTTTCCGAAAATAAAAAAGATGCACAAGAAAATTAAAACCAAACCTGTAGCGCTATAGCACACAAGCAACTTTTGTCTCGACAACTATGATTCCTCTCACATCAAGTCTACGTGTTTGTGTGAAAGCACACATACGTAGCGACACTACAGTTCATACAATACTTTTCATACAAACCATGCAAGAGACAAAATAGTTGCGGAGACAAAAGTTGCTCGTGGGCGCTCTCCCTTTGAAAACCTTTTAGAATTTCACTTGTTCTGATCAAGCTTCAGTTAGGTTATTTCTTACAAATTCTGATCAATTTTAATATTTAACCAGAACTTGTTGTACTTGCGCTTATTTCTCAAAATTTTCATTACAACCATTTTTTTAAATATGAAAAATATTTTTCTGTTTCTGTGTGAAGTTACTCTATGCTATTCTTCCATGCATGCGATGCTCACATCCCTGCTCGTTGAAGGCTGAAAACTGAAAAAAAACAACCTCGTCGGCACTTGTCTGGCAAGTTGTACGACCCGCACTTAGATTAGTTCTCAACTTTTACAGCCATCCCCGCAAGTTCTGCACGTAGTAGTTATGTTCATTCGCTTATTTATTTATTACACCTAAGTTATTGCGAAGTGTGAAATATGATTCGTTGGTCTATTTTTTGTTGTTGAAATAGATAAAGAATATGTCTGTAGAAACTTGTTTGAGAAATTAGGGTTCTCCTTTTTTCTCAATATTTATAGGAAACTTGACAATTTTGTGTAGAATTTAAGATTTCAATACACCATTTGAATGAAATCAAGCAATTAACTTTGCTTATCGAAGTAAATGCTGTCCAGTAAAATAAATATCTGTGGTGTTCAAGTACTTAAAAAAAAGTGTTTTTTATTATGAATATGAAATAAAAAGAACAAATAACAAAAAATAGCTATCTTAATAAAAGTATTAACTGCAGTATGCCGACGGCGACAAATTAGATTTGTCTTAGTACTTATCTACCGGTCAACTGAAATTAATTTGTCACAGGCAACCTTGAGAAAATGTTGTCAATCTGTTGACAAATGTTACTCCGCTATTTTTATTTACAGTTATTTTATAATCTGTTTACTTTAACAAGTGTTTATGCAGTGGTTATTTAATTAAAAATTAATACAACGTGTTATTGAATGCACCCAATATTGGAAAACCATTTCTTTGGACCATCAAACTGAACAACTTTTACTATGGGACCAACTCTGAAATCGTGGAAAAAAATCAGCTATTATATATTTTGATATTTTTGTTATTACTTTTGTGTGATACAGCTATTTTTTTTCGTGATTTCTGAGTTGGTCCCATAGTAAAATAAGACCATTTGTCTCCAACGAGTCACACCATCAACTGTCACACTGACTGGTTGGGAAAGGACATCATCCATGTTTCATACATTTTTCCAAATATGTAAGTGCCGGCCAAAATACAAAAGTGCTTTATTCTGATAGATTTTGTCCACTTAAACATTTTTTATTATGGCACCGAAGCTGTAGCACCGCTTCACATTTGTGTCAAAATGTATGAAAAGACAGACTTTTTAAACTCAATTAAAATCTAGTACAGTGGTGCTACAGCTTCAGTGCCATAATAAGAAATGCTTAAGCGGACAAAATCTATCAGAATTTGCTTTTTGGCCGACTGTTTTACATTTGTGCCAAAATGTATGAAAAGTCAGACTTTTTGAACTTATTTAAAATCAAGTATAACGGTGCTACAGCTTCGATGCCATAAAAAGAAATACTTAGGTGGACAAAATCTATCAGAATAAAGCACTTTTGCTTTTTGGCCGGCACTTTCACATTTGGACCAAAATGGATGATGTCCTTTAATGTCATGACCACCCGCGATATTTTTAGGTCCCCATATAAACTTTCTTCCCCTATTTCATAATTATTAATATTCATTTTCGCTATAAAAGGCAATTCTTCATGATCCAATCTATCTTTAAACTAAAATTCATTCATTCATCATTCAATCATTCATCATTCATTTTTTTTTTTTTTTTGTTTTTTGTATGTACACCGATTACTCGACGACGGCTGGACCGATTGAAATGATTCAAACGTTATTACATTAGGTAAACTCCCAAGTTGGTCCCATTTTTTAAAATTTTGAAATCGGTTCAGTACTTTTCAAGTAATCTTGAAAAAAGCACGAAAATAGTATGATTTTGTGTGAACTACCTCGATGATCAGTCGTATAACTTCTTTGTTTATGAACTGAATAATATAATTAGTGATAATTAAAGATATCTTAAGTGTAGTTCTTTGACCGACTTAAAAAAGGAGGTTCTCAGTTTGACCCGCATGTATGTATGTTTCTCCGCGATTAACTCACGTTTGGCTGAGCCGATTTTAATTTCTACCTAAATAATATACCTACACTACCTAATACAAAAGGTACCAACACTAAAAATAAAAAAATAAAAAATTGTTTAAAAAACAAAAAACCGACTTCAAAAAACCTACCTCTAAAAAGCAAGAAATAATATTCGTAATAATAAAACACGTCTATTGAAGTCGGGTGGGGCTTTTAGAATTAAAAAAGGGATTTGTATTCCAGCCCCACCCGACTTCAATAGACGTGTTTTATTATTACGAATATTATTTCTTGCTTTTTAGAGGTAGGTTTTTTGAAGTCGGTTTTTTGTTTTTTAAACAATTTTTTTGACACAAGGTTGAACTTATTGATTCATATCACTATACAAGGTGTTTGTTAAAAGCTTTATAAAGCCAAATATGGTAGATAGGGATCATCAAACTGAACAACTTTTACTATGGGACCAACTCTGAAATCGCGAAAAAAAATCAGCTATTTCATACATTTTGATATTTTCGTTATTATTTTTTGTATAAACAGCAGATTCTTTTTCACGATTTTAGAGTTGGTCCCATAGTAAAAGTTCTTCAGTTTGATGGTCCCTATCTGCCATATTCGGCTTTATAAGGCTTTTACCAAACACCTTGTAGAAAGAAGGCAATCGTCATCGCTTTAAAAAAAAACCAGTCGGACCAAGTGCGAGTCGGACTCGCGCACGAAGGGTTCCGTATCAAAAAAACGGCAAAAAACATGTTTGTTGTATAGGAGCCCCCCTTAAATAATTTTATTTTGTTTTTAGTGTTTATTGTTATAGCGGCAATAGAAATACATCATCTGTGAAAATTTTAACTGTCTACCTGTTGTCGTTATAAATATAGAGCAAAAAACGGCAAAAAAATCACGTTCGTTGTATGGGAGCCCCCCTTTAATATTTATTTTTTTCTGTTTTTAGTATTTGTTGTTATAGCAGCAACAGAAATACATCATCTGTGAAAATTTCAACTGTCTATCTATCACGGTTCATGAGATACAGCCTGGTGACAGACAGACGGACAGCGGAGTCTTAGTTATAGGGTCCCGTTTTTACCCTTTGGGTACGGAACCCTAAAAACGTATCGTTAGAATGCTTTGTATTCGGTTCCATACTGTTTGATATGAATACCTTATCTTCAGTATAAAGCTTTATGGCAATCTCAAATCGGAATACTAAATCATTGCGGCGCTTATATGGAAGTGTATGGGGCATTTAACTTTTGTCTATGGCCGATAAAGACGTGTATGGTCGCCGCGGGTTGTCTGTGGTCTGGTACGGATATAGAGAATGTAGAGTGCGGGCAGAGCGCGGTAATGAATCAGATGTGTATCGGCCGACGTGTGAGAACATACGGCCGAAATACGGATCGTAAATAAAAGCTCGCGTGCGCTTGGATTCGCCATAAAAATGTCATAGACATGGCAGGCTTTAAACTGCTTTCTAGATTAACCATGATCTCGAAGATATTCTCAAAGGTTGAGGATTCAGGGATCGAAGAGTGCTTCCACCTTTGGCCTTATTGTCACATAATAGCATGGTGTGATGAAGGCGAAGTATGCTGTTTGTCCACCACTGGTGAATATCGGTAAATAAAATATGGATGGTCTATTCCCGTTGTCTACCACTGGGGTATATCGGGAAGAAATGTATAGAAAAATACCTTTTTCCCAATATCCCCCCGTGGTGTACAAAGGGGAACAACAGGAATAGGTCGCATTGACCCGTTGTGGATAAAAATATTTTTTTTAGATTTTAATTCCACTGGTCATTTATTTCGTCCATAAGTCTGCGTATTTGCGAATGCACTTCGCTACGTCTAAGTAAAGTAATGCATTAATTATTTACTTACTCTGAAAATAATTTAATATTTTCTTATGTCATCAATTACAAAATAATTTATGCTATTTCACAATCTAGAAAAGTTTTTGTAGCTAAAAATCAAAAGTGTTTTCTGCTTTCTAAATGAAAACCTGATGAAAGCGTTCTAAAAGAACACTTTCCTCGAAGCAGGCCGTATATAATATTGTTTTGTCATTCTATTACTTACGTTACGTTACGTTAATATTACTTTTTATAAATTTGCACTGTCTATTCGATTCTTAGCTCACCCGCCTCGTGCCCACACCGGCTCGCCCGGGGCAAAAATAAAAGTTAAATCGCTGGCTGATAAGCGCCGAAATTTTCAATGTTTTCCTGCAGTTTCGCCCGCTTCCTCCAACATACTATGCACGTGTGTTTATGGATGCACGATGTGGGAAGAATGGATGTGGTTTAATGTAATGACGTTCTTTTAAAACCAACGAACATCCCAGGCAATATACTTCTACTGAAGTATTTTTACTGGAATAATGTAAACGGGATCTTATTTTAGCAAGCGGATATAAATTATGAACAACAAACTTTAATGTTTAATTACCTACTCTTACCGTCTACTTATATTTTCTACTTAAACACATAGGTACAGTCAACGGCACGTCAGACTTTACCTGTTGACTTTGAGACCATCTTAATGCCTTACATATAGGCTGTTCTGTTTTCGTAGTTCAACTGTTTAACTTACCGTGTTGTCGTGCGTACATTAAAATGAAAGAGTCGTATGGGAAGAAAAAATTTGTGGACAAACAAATAAATAAATAAGAAAAGCGACCTAATAAAAACGTGATTTAAAAAGCAGATTACTAACGTTTAAAATAAGTTAAGGAGGGTCATTTTCATTGCTGAACTTTCAATAATTGTAATTTTTTATGTAGGTACGAATTGTACAAGCTTAGCCCAGTGCATTACTTTGAATTTGAAACCGGTTTAGCATTTAAGATATTGACATCTGTCGAATTAATTCGCCGAAACTATGTCAACATTGTATGATTGAATCTTTGGGCTTATTTTTGCTCACTTAACATCAGACGAACTATCAAAATCTATTGTCTTTTGATTATTAATTAAGTGTTCATAAATTGTTTTATCTATAACTAGCGGCCGCCCGCGACTTCGTCTGCGTAGAAAGGGGTTTTTGCTATCCCTCGGCAACAATACTTTTTTTCGAAATGAAAAGTACCCTATGTCCTTCTCTGTACCCTTGACAACGTGTATACAAAATTTCATGACGATCAATTCAGTAGTTAAGACGTGAAGGCGTAACAAACAAACAAACGGACTTTCGCATTTATAATTAGTAAGGAAGGATGGTAGGGGAAGGTGAAATAAAGTTTCTCGTTTCGTATTCACTATAGTTTCCCGTTTATAAATACATTAAATGGAGTATCCATTAAGTAATTTTTTCTTACTTCATGGAAGTTCCGAAATCTAATAGCTATACACGATTATTGCGCCGTAAGGCGAGTGTACACAGCGGGCTCGTTTAGAGCTCGTTCACACGATACCTGAACTAACTTCTACACGTGTTTTTATATCTTTTTGTTATGCACCGGTTTCGTTAGTTAGCCGGCTTGCAATTTTTTTTGTTTCTTTTTTTCACCATGTTTTGAAACTGCTTGTGCGAACTGCAGTCGCTTTTAATGTTCAAGTAAGTTTTATTACTATAATATTAGTTACTCAAATTAAAACTGGTCAATATTTCGGTTTTGACCGGTTTTATATTTTTGTATACTACAAGTGAGTCTAAATTTTGTGTTGGAATTGAATTTACTCACCAATATTTTCCTGTTACGGACTAATGTTTCTTATACCGAGATGTGTTGAATTAAATGACAAACTTAATACATTTTATGCTTGACTTATTCTCTGTCATTGTGTTATGAAATCCAATGTTTTTCCTGTCTGCATGATACACATTTTTTTATAGAAAAGAAAAAAAATATGTGCACAATAATTAATTCAAATCTTTTCCCGCAATCTGGTTATAGTCCGTGAGCCCGTGACAGTATTGCCTACGTCATATGACATCACGATTCAATGCATGGCACACGGTCGGAAAAGTTGTGCTGAGCGAGGATCTATTATGTTTGTGAATATTCGACACATTTTTATTGATTTGACAAAATCCACGTTTACGTTTTCATTCAACAGAAAAAAGAAATACAATTATAAATACTTATTGGACAACATAATAAACAATGCTTGACAATGTACACACGACAGCATGTACAGTTAAACTGCGAAAAAGCTTTTATTACGTAGGGCATAAAGGCGGTCTCAAAGTCAACATGGAGTATGTGGTGCCGTCGTGTAAACAACAACTTGTGAAATCACTCGAGAATGTTATATGGTGTGCACGTATTACACCCATCTCTCCATCCATTTTGTACCACAAGCTCTCGCACCTGGAAGTTGCCGTTGTTGTAGAACTTACATTGTCAAATTCTTCTTCTTATCGAATGAGGATTAGTGGCCACCTCTGGTGTAAGAGTTTATCAAGCCGCCCGAGGGCTCTAACTTGGCTTAACGACTGTTACAGATGACAACAGCCGGAACCGACGGTTTAACGTGCCCTCCGAAGCACGGAAGCGCTCAGTTGTAATGCTATTTTAACGGTCACCTATCCGACACCTGGCCGGACCGAGCGTTGCTTAACAAACGTGATCGAGTACGATCAGTCTGTCAAGTTCCGCCATGAGCGCTTCGATTCGATTCGATTCGATTGTCAAATTAATCGCATTGTATAATACATGTTTTTGTGTAAGTATAGAAATCAGAAACAACAATGGTATCGCACCGCAACGCAAACATCCAGCTGTGATGAAAAGTTCGATTTTCCGGCTGCTCCAGCCGTCGATCGAACTCGGGAACTCAAAGGTGGCAACGCCATGAAAACTGTTGTAAAGCCACTCGACCACAGAAAGAAGTAAACTACGGCTTAAAATTATCTTAGCACTATTATTCGTATGGCAAAAAGTAGAATTATAAAATTTATTAATAATTTATTCACACTTGTTTATCATTATTATTGACATTTTGAGTCAATTTGTACAGAATGCGGTGTTTTTAGGGTTCCGTACCCAAAGGGTAAAAACGGGACCCTATTACTAAGACTCCGCTGTCCGTCTGTCTGTCTGTCTGTCTGTCTGTCGGTCGGTCTGTCTGTCTGTCTGTCTGTCTGTCTGTCACCAGGCTGTATCTCATGAACCGTGATAGCTAGACAGTTGAAATTTTCACAGATGATGTATTTCTGTTGCCGCTATGACAATAAATACTAAAAATATAATAAAATAAATATTTAAGGGGGGCTCCCATACAACAAACGCGTTTTTCTGCCGTTTTTTGCATTATACTAATAACGACAACAGGTAGACAGTTGAAATTTTTACAGATGACGTATTTCTGTTGTCGCTATAACAACAAATACTAAAAACAGAATAAAATAAATATTTAAGGGAGTCTCCCATACAACAAACGTGTTTTTTTGCCGTTTTTTGGTATGGAACCCTTCGTACGCGACTGCGACTCGCACTTTTTTTAAATATCTATCTCTATTTGTATTAATAGTTTACTTTCAATTTAAATGAAACATGAGCACCTTAATTCCCATATTGTAACCACAATTTTATACCGTGTTTGCTGTTTGATTTAAGTAAATAAATGATTATGATTTTGAAAACTTATTATGAAAACGCCAAATAGCTAAAACTTCTTTAAGTATTTTAAAAACTGTGTTATTTCCAAACATAACCCAATAGTATTAAAAATATTCCACTCCACAGACTCAATTCACGGAACGCAAAAGGTACAGCTATACACCACGTGTTTTTTACCCAAACCCCAAAACATAAGCGGATGTGTTCGTATTGTAATAAGGTTTAAAAACAATGCAAGCTACCTGGTGCCGGGTATTTCACACTTGTTCCTAGTACTGATAAGTGAGAATTATATAAAAAGTTTTACGACACACGGCTTTTATTGTTCCGTGTGGTAACTTTCCTATTTTTTTATGGATTTTAAGGTAAAGGTGATGCATAGAAGTATACCTACAGGACAGGTAATTTTGAAATGTGAATAATAAGGACTACGTTCAAGTATTTCAAGTACAATACAAATAAAAATAATAATGAATGAAGGTAATATCATAAATTATCCTCCATTTAAATTAAATAGGATCAGTTGAATTTAAATGGTGGATAGTTTAGATTTTAAGATAATTATCTTTAGTACTTTTGTTTATCAAAGACAACGAGAATATTATGTAGGTAGTAATTAGCTGTTCTGTTAATTTTTTACGTTGAAATAGGTAGGTACTGTTGCTTTATAATTATTTTTGTGCTTACCTATTTGGCAGATAGTGATCAGTTAAAAACAAAAGCTCAAAAGGAGATATTTTAGTTTTTTTTACTGTAGTTTCTGGAACTTAAAAAAAATACTTATGTTAAAGACAATCTTGGCCACTTACACCTCGACCCCGTAAATCGAAGTGTCCAACTCGGCGTGTCATGACCGACGTCTATTAAAGCGCACACACACCGTCCACTTTTACGAACACACGAATTTCGGAAGTCCAGATAAGGGCATTAATGGATTGGCTGACATAAATGTGACGTCACTCCACATATTTCAGGCGTCGCATGTTACAAGTGTCCAGTGTTTCTTGGCCTTCAGTTTTGTTAAGCTAGAAACTTAGTGTACCTTCTTTTGTTTTGTAAGAAGGAGGGTGGGAAGGTCTCTTGGTTTCGGTGGTTGGTTTATCAGATAGTTCAAGGGTTACATTATGCGTGGCTCGCTCACGCGTTTGGTTGCCGATTAGCATCGGACGCATTAGCATTTTTCGATAGTGTTGGGCGTACGTGTCTTTGAGGTCATGTGTTAATGCCGCACGCGATCTTACGGTCGGCTGATAAGCGGCTGTGTTATGTAAACATGTTCGTGTAGCCACTGATTTTACGAAGTCACTTGAGTTAATGTTGGGACTGTGATTAATATGCGCTTGTAATTATAGTTTTTATACATTACTTTGGGACTAGTTTAGCATATTTGATATTGGCATGTGTCGATTTAATTCGCCGAAATTACTCAACATTTAATAATTGAATCTTTGGGCTTATTTTTGCTAACTTAACATCAGACGAACTATCAAAATCTATTGTCTTTTGATAATTAAGTGTCCATTAATCGTTTTATCTGTAATGTTCGGTAGTCATGTAATTTTGTTTCTAATAGTTTTCTTTAAATACAGATCTCTGTATTTCTCTGTCATCACCTCACTAAATCATCTGATTAGGGTTAAATACAGCATATAAATAACAACGCCAATATACACATTTAAGTTTTCAATTTATATGAAGTAATATTGATTTCATCATATTTAGCCAAAGTCCCTCAATATAACTCATATTTAAACATTAAGACAGAATCAAAGCCTCGAGGCTTCATTAGTATTATAATGACTCACAATAGCACATAAATGGTATTGCAATCAATGGCACATATAGTTTGTAGTACGCGTAATTTATAGTACACAAAAGTTTCCTAATTACTCAACTATCTCAAACAAAATATTCAGTGGTCACAAAATTTTTATGCATGCATTCACACAGGAGTTTGCTCAGGATTTTTCAAAGAACTACTTTGTTTAACAGGTTGAATCTTACCTTTATTATTACCTCATAGGTACATTTTAAAAGGTCTGTCTTATCTTTTTTCAACTATCCTTTACGATCTTTTGTCACAACAGTCGTACCGACAAACAATACATATAGGAAACATTTATGACGACATTGTAATTTCCCGACGTGCAGTTTTTTGAGCACACTCAAATTTATATTTTCTTGGTATAGCTTTAAAGTGCTCTTTTGAAGTTTAGTTAAGGTGTGTAACAGTAAATTCGATTTTAACAGATCTACCTGTTTTATTTGGTCACAAAAGTATGTGTGGCACGTTTTAAGTACCTATGACCATTATTTTCGCTGACTTTGAAGGACACAGTAATAAAATGAAACACTATACGATACTTTCTGAGTTAAGTTTTATTGCACTAATATTCGTTATTGTTAGTTAATAATATGTTTTATAAGTAAAACTTTTGGCACGTCCTTCTTTTGTCGGCTTTATTTATGGAATAAAATAATACAAATTTTATTCCTTTTATTCTATCAAGCAAGTAAATATATTATTTCTGGGCCCTTTTTATCAAAACTTACAAGTATACAAGATTTTTTTTACAAATTCATGTAAATTATGTTTTTTTCCAAATAATTTATGCAAGACACTTGTAAAAATTGTCAGACAAATCTCTCCATTCCGGAGAGTCACCGGACACTCTCAGAAATATTCAGCATTTTCCATTGAGTTGATTTTTTTATTAGCGAAATGGCTAATATAAGCGTGTATACATATTAGTTAAATAAACAGAAAACATTTGTAGCGTTTAATTTAACGTTTTTATAGTGGAATTAATTATTTTTATAAAGAAAATGCTTGATTTTAAAAAAGTACAAGACTTTGATAAACAGGGCACTGGTCAAAAACAAATAGAATACTTTAAGGCATTGATGGTGGAAATTACTGAGCTTAAAATAAGCCGACTTAGTTTGAAATAAATAGTGTATTATCTATTTTTATTAGAATTTTGTATGCCGTTTGAATGATAAGAACGAAACAGTAAGTACTTACCTCATCATTACCTATCTCCGTGTGTTTTTGGAAAGAGTAGGTAGTGTTTTGTAGGTTATAACATTTACCTATCAGTGGTAAGGGGTGAAATTATTGCGAAAATTTGTAGAGCGGTTTGCTCTACAAAAACGATCTAAAATGATATGATGTGCATATAGTGGATCAGTGGGGTGGGATTTCTGAAAGGTAAGCCGATGGGAATCGGCTTGTATGGAACCCTTATAGGTATTAATTTATTATTAAAATATGTTAAAATAGTGTTGTCCAGTGTTTTGAATAGAAATATGTAATATAAAGTTTTTTTAAAACTCATTACAGTTTTGTTACCTCAAAAAAAGTAATGATGTTCTTCTAAAAGGCACCTTAAAATCGCCTCAATGAATCAACCAGGCTCACAAACATCCATGTCCAAGTGTCCCTTATCCCCGTGAAAGTTGAACGAACTGTGTGAGAAACCAGAAAAGTTACGTTCATTGAAGAACGGAAATGACGCTACGCCTTTCTTGTCTTTCATTCCGCGGTCAATGGAAAACTGAGCTTCACACTGTGACGTGGTGACTTTGTCGTCAGATTTGAATCAAACTGGTTGTATTATGAATTGGAATTTGATAAACAACGATCCGCTCCAGAAGGTTTTCTTTAACGGGCGACAAACTGGATAACAAAAAAATACGTAAAACGAACAACTACATATGAGAGATAAATTTAAGTTAACAGTGAAAATTCTAAATAAGTGACAAAAATACTGAGTGTGCAACTATTATACCAAGTACCTAGGTAATATATTAACTGATTTAAGCTGCCCAACATGGTATTTTTGTCATCTCGATAGTTTGACAGTAACTTAGCCTAAAAATTTTGAAACCAATTTTAATACCTTATCATGGGCCACAACAGAAAATCAAAAGAAAAAATAAAAAGTACCTATTAAAAATTCGAGAATAGTTTACTATTCTCGATTTCGACTATTTTAGTAAGAGATGTTTACATCTCTTTAATTATTCGCAATAAAGGTTTATTTCAATGAAGCTTTCGCCCGATTCGAATATTATAGAAAATTCAAATTTCTATATTGTTACGAAGAAGTCGTTGGTTCTGATTTCCATGATAAAAATCCATACACGTGTATTTTTTTATGCACAACGGGATAGAGCTCACCTTACCTGATGTTAAGCGATAAGGCCCAAGGTGGAAGCGCACTACACTCGGAATCCTCATCACTGAGGAACTGGCTATCTTACCTGTAACTGTCGGAACACAACAATTTTTTTTTAAATTGTTATGGCATCAGACTTAGGTAGCTAGCCAGACGGACTTGAAATAAGCTCTACCAGTACCACCAACCAAAACGAGTATAAATTGTACCCCTCCTGGGAATCGAACCGGGGACGGGCATCTTAAAGTCAAAGTCAAAAATGACTTTATTCAAATAAACTTAGTAATTAAGCACTTTTGATATAACGTGGGTGGGTGAGCCACTAGACCACAGAAACAGTTAAAATTTTATCCTCATATTGAAAATATTCAATTAGTTGTATTTAATAAACTTTAACCTTACTTATTATTTAATGAAATTCATCATCGATTTATCTTTAATATTGTAATGCACACAATCGATACACGAAAATGAAGACCCATAAGGGGACCCATATATTTTCTCAAAAAATAAGCAATCGGAATAAACTTTAGAGCTGTCAATGGTATGCATTAATTTATCCGGCGACTCCACGTCTGTTTTAGCCGTACACAGGATGTTCATTACCGTAATACGCGTCGGCACGCGAGCACACGTGCCTCATCACGACAAATGCAAATGAATAAGCTTTCGTATTAAGCACATACAGGATGGACATTGTTTGTTGAATTGTCAAAAGTAATGTTGATTGCAGGGAATGTTAACGTTATAACGTTATTTCTTACTTTTTTACCGTTTATTTTAACATTAACGTTATGTCAATAAATATCGTTAATTTTAACGTTAATTTGAGAAATAACGTTAAATTTAACGTTATTTACTGAAATAACGTTAATTTTAACATTATTTCTTCCTTTTTTTACCCTTACTTTAAAATTAACTAATTTTTTACCGATAATTTTACCGGTACTAAATTTTACGCTATATTTAATGTTAATTTTACCGGTAAAATATTTTTAACGTTATTTTTATCGGTAAATTTACCGATAAAATGTTTTAACGGTATTTTTAACGTTATTTTTTTTATATCGTTATTTTTTTAACGGTATTTAAATCCCTGGTTGATTGTCATTTTTGTTTGAAGATATTTACGATAAGATTTTATTTATCAAATAAGACAAATTTATCTTGTTGAAGTTAATCAACTTTTATCGAATGACCGCTTTTACCTTGCTTTTACCTACTAATTTTCAATTTTAAAAATGGCAGTCACCCATCCTACACCTGACCCGACCGACCGTTGCTTAACAAACGTGATCAAGTACGATTAGTCTGTCAAGTTCTGCCACGAGCGCTTCGTTGAAAACCCTAACAAACAGTAACAAAGTTAAACACAGTTTCTACACATAACATCCATATTAATTACATAAATGCCTAAATACCACACTTCACATCACTCTGTATACAACAGTTAAAGGTTGGCGCAAATTCGGGCAGGTTCGGTGCCAGGCGGCGACGACCCTGTATAATTGCAGCTGTCTTCACGTGTGCTGTGTATGACTGTTATGCTGTTACTTAATTACGTGCCTTCACGCTATCGCCCTTGTCTGGGAGGTAAAAAAACTATTTGCAGCCAAAAATGGACTGAGAATTTTGATGGTATATGACGAAAAAGAACTTTGAACGATAAAACTCAAACGGAGACGGTGTAATTTCGGTGACTTTTACACATTTTTTTAAGCTTTTGACATCTATGGAATCGGGGCACAAATAGCCAGGATGCTGGAGCCGAATCATCTCCTTGCACTAAAGCATGAGACCATGGGCCACTTGGGCAAATGATGAACTAATGGCGGGCCACCAGCAAAACTCAAAAACATAAAACAAGGCAAAAAAAAATACTTTTTTCAAATGTACAAGGAAATCTTATTGCTGGCGGGCCACTGGAATATTGCTGATGGGCCACATGTAGCCCGCGGGCCGCAGTCTGTTCATCCCTACACTAAAGACATGCCATAAGTACTCTATGGTATGGGTTTCCAAATTTATTTAGCCTAAGGGCCAGACTAACTCCTCCACGAAGTCCCAAGGGCTAGGACCTGGCTAGCTCATCGTACCAAGTACCAACAAACTGTAAATAACAGTATTTTCTTAATAAATTAAATACAAGGGGCTAGTTTTACAGGTCTTGGATAAGTTGCCGATTTTCTTATCAGATTATTTCATACAATTTCTGTCCTTACCACATTAGGGTAGGCCTGTCCTTTGGAAGTATTTATTACAATTTTTATATAGGTTTGTTCTCTCTCCAAACACTAGATTTGGGTTAATGGGTTCCAAGAAATAATTATTTAAGAAAATATTAGTTTTAGTAGTATATTCAGTTTTGTCTATTGGTTAAAGTAAGGTAATTTCTAAAGTAATTAAGTAAATATGAGTTATCATACTGATCATAGTTAAAATATAAATAAGAGAAATAAGAGACTAGGTACATAGTTTTCTTTTAGCTAAGAAATTAAAGGAGTTTTCTGTCTGTATAAATTTCTACCATTAGTGGGTGATATTGCAGGTTTTTTGAAAAATAAACAAAAATAGCAATTCATTTATTTATGGACATATTATATCATAGAACGTTACGTTTGGCACGTCATAGCTTTACATTATTTAAATAAATTTTAAATACTTGGTTTAAGTCATGCATAATAAGTAATTCTAAATAACTATTACTTACAGGAGACTTCAATGTTTGTAAATTCAGCAGTTTAAGCAGATAAAAAGAATATTTCAGAAACTTTTGAAGTAATTGTTAGATTTTGTTAACAGTATCGTGTAATAAACGTCAATAGTTTTTATTGTGCTCGAGTGCATTGAAAAACAAAAAAACAGAAAGCTAGGATAAACATAATTGTTTTTGCTGAAAATCAAGTAATGTTACGCTCTTTAGCGATTTCGTAAAGTTATGAACTAAATGCACGTTCCGCAATTGAAATTTTGACACAATGTACCAACAATCAGATTGTCCTTCAAAACCGATTTTACAGTCGATTATTTCGCATTGAATCGATAAGAGGTCGACACGGCGTCAACACACGGGTCATGCCTGCCCCTCGTCGCACACCGTGGGACACAACGTAAACGCAACTGAAACTAATCGATTAACCAGAATCGATTTTTTAAAATAACGGTAGCCATGAGCGATTTACATCTCGATAGTTACGTAGCAATTTGTGAGCGTGATCGATGAAATTTCCTTTGCGGGTAAACGTTTGTTCATTGAAGCTTCAACTGTCATTTCATAAGGCACGCCGATGAAAAGCACGAAGGTAGCACACAACGATGTATCGCGACTTGTTTGCTTTGACCTCTGTCCGCCAATTTAGTTGGTAGTTGCAGTACGAATAATGGCGGGGTCTGAGGGGTCTAGTTAGGTTGGCTGAGTGACATATTGTCACCAGCCGCACGATTTTACTGTCCGGCGAGACGTGACAAGTTACGCGTGGTCGCCGTTTTTATTTCTGCCAATGACGGGTGTCGAGGCGGACACCACGGATGCCCCGACTTAACTGTGCGTCTTCGCTGACTCTTATGCGGAGGTGATAAGGTCTATTTTTGGCTCATCATCATTTCTGATAAGATGGCAGCCGGCTAACCGGTCCAAGTGGGAGTGATATGTTTTTTTCACTGGCAACACACGCCCACCGCGCAATCGTCAATCGAGGTGTGATTGCGTCGTCCGATTTCTAAATTGATTGTCGTTTTGTTACACTGATTACAAGCGGTGGTTTGGTAGTATTTTGTTAATGCACAATTTTTAATAGATTGGGTTGGTTTATTGTTGGATTTAGTTATGAATAAAATAGGTTAGTGAAACAGTAGCATATACCTAATGATGTAACAGTTCAAAAAAGTTAATAAGTTTTATATAATTTGATCATTTGTAGAGCTTAGATTTTTTCATTTTTTTTTGCGAAAAATAACATTGATATTAATTTCACTATCACTAACATTCTATACTAAAAAATAAAAATTATTTGCTAGTAATTTTTGTGTCTTTTCCTATTTGCTCTCTCACATAGCCATAACATTATTATCATATAGGTAATGAAAAAATAATTAAAAGTATTATAAAAAATTAAATCCCTATTTACACTAAATACATGAACCATGACCAAGCGATACATAGAACAAAAGTGTTACTATTCGTTTCGAATAATGACATAGAAAGAGCTAATCTTTGTCAGTCGGTTTGATCTCCATTACATCAAAATCAGTTCATTATTCGGAGTATCGTATACAGTTCGGGTTAACAGCACATCTGCGGGTGTGTGGTTGATAGGTAGACAGTAATGTAACTTAAACAACTTATTAGTTAACATAAATTACAAAACGCGCCAATCAAAAATTACAAAACGCGCCTATAGACTGAATGACTGCAGAATAAAGTATAACTATTACACTTAAATTTTACATTAATACTAGCGACCGCCCGCGACTTGGTCTGCGTGGAAAGTTTTTTCTCTATCCCTCGGGAACAACACCTTTTTTCGAGATGAAAGGTACTTTATGTCCTTCTCTGTGCCCCTGACAATGTGTATGTAAAATTTCATGATGATCCGTTCCGTAGTTAAGACGTGAAGGCGTAACAAACAAACAAACGGACTTTCGCATTTATAATATTTATAAAGGAAGTAAGGATTTGTAAAGTAATAATGTCTCATGAATATGTCAATTGAAAATATTTTTGATTTCTTTTAACATATTCTTATAAGATTTACGCGCTTGAAATAAAATCATTTTTACAGAGAAAATTTTAAAAATCCCTTGTTTAGTATCCGTAAAGCTGTTTCAACTTAATTTTGCTTATCAAAGTTATTAGTGAAACAGTAAGGACATTAAAAAGACAAAAAATAATTATACTTAGCAAAACTTAGGGATAATCGCTGGAATTCTACAAAAATACTCATTATGCACAAGTAACTAAAGAAGTCATCATGCACGTTCGTCTTGTTAACATAGTGTGGAAACTTATTTGAAAAAAACAACTGAATTGATATTCTCACCCAAAAGATAGTATACTGTTACCACCTACATCTGTCTAATTGTAGTTAAAATTTGTAACGTAATCCTGCAGAGATATCTTCGAGATTCGATTGGCTTTGTGTGCCGCCATTGTGGCAGTGACGTGACTCGCACATCGACGCACGCGCCGCCAAAACGGGGGTCAACGCACGCGTTATCTGTCATTCGGGAAAAATATCTTTGGGGATTTCTTGTCTATGGCACTTTGTTTACTTATAATTTCGATGAAAGGAGTCCTGAGTAGTATACAACACACATAAAGAACATTATTTAGATTTCTTTTAGTTGCTGAATATTAGCCATTTTTTCAATTGCCTTCGATTTCTTCAGTAATACGGGATGACTATATGAAAAATATAACACTATTGCACAGACTATTGGTTCATAAGCATATGCCGCAATTCTGTACGAGCTATAGATTTCAGCAAGGGATTTTTTTGGGGAAGGAATGATTTGTTTATTCCAAGGAAAAAATGTTTTTTGCCGGTTACCTGCCTTAAGTTAAACTAGTATCATTTGATCTTACCTAGGTATTGCCTATAGTGTTCGTACGTAATTATATACTCGTATTTGCTTTCAATATTTAGTCGTACTAATTTAGCGATACGAATACTTAAATGGGCATCTAATAAACCTTATAAGTGTATGTTATTGTTTTGTTATTCGAATTGCGAATTACAGCTGATTGTTTCATTATTTGAACTGCGAATAACATGATGTTCTCCGTATAATAACAAAAGCTCAAAAGCGAATTTAAAAATAAACAAATTACGATATCCAACGAAAGCAACTTTATATTGCGCATAAGACGTTTCCCAAGAACTCTACATATGATACAAAAAAAGTCGATAAAATCACTCCCATCACTATCCCGAGTTTTTACCAGTAATGGGCAACTTAATCGATACATCTCGATTATCGATAACATTCACACGTCGCACACGCTCCGGCGTCGTGTCGCTACGACGGCGGGTGCTTTGTTGTTATCGACAATCTATCGACTATCGACATCGGATTTTCGGCGGTCCTGTCACTCAAGCGATCGAGGTTTTTGTGTGCACGTCGATATGTCTATGTTGCGGTGGAAGTTGGAATTATTGTAAAATGTCTGATACACATTAAAAGTTATTAGTTTTTAATGACCACAAAAATATGACACTATGTAATATACAAAATATAATAGGATAACAGATCAAATCACATCAATATTTGTTACGAACTTAATTTTTTTTGCCGCTTTAATGTTTCCGACCTAAACTTTTCGTAATAAAATTATAAACTGATAGAATATCTTATTAGAATTAATAAACATAAAATGCTAGAGTTTCTAATAAGTACGAGAGAAAGAACGATGAAGTAATATTTAAGTTTTTAGCATATGTTTACCTACTTATTTGTGATGAGTTCTTAGAAAAATTGATAAATTGCGCTTCGAAACTTTCATTTTTAATCTGTAACATGAGCCTGTTTCACTGGTTGCGTTTAATAAACTTACATAGGATTACAGATAATTCAAAAGAATTTCTGTTAGATTTAATTTTATAGCTATAATTTGGAATATATGAAACATACTCCGTGTTGTTACAAAAGATTTTTAAACACTGTTTAACTAAACACCCGTTTAAATGTGATGCTGTCACTTTTTTGACAATATTGTTTGAAAAAGACCGCATCACATTCAAACAGGTGTTTAGTTAAACAGTGTTTGAAAATATTTTCGGACTGTCTCTAAGATACTTTCCAAAAGTACAGAATTAAAACAATGACTGCGACAGATGATATATCGATAGTATTGGTGTTATTAAGTTGTGTAAAGACGAGTAATCTGGTCGATCTGATGGTGCTTGGAGATGGTTGATGCCGCCGTGACGGGCCGGCCAGCGAGATCACACCTTGTTCTTGCGAAATGGATGGTGAAATACATCCTCGAAATAAAAGGATGTAAAACGTCCACTGATTGACCATAGACGGAATAAGATTTCCTTTTTTGATTTTGTAATGTATAGTATAATTATTGTACCATGATGTATATCTACCAAAAATCCGGTTTTCCATGCACCCACAAATAGATATTACGGACAGACAATCTCACACCAAACCGGTTATACTCTGTAATGTAGCAGTTATCAGATTTATGCTCCATCTCCATTGCCCCTAGGGCAGATTAATATTTTATTTTAATTTTCCTGTCTTCGCTACTGACCCATTTGGTTTTATTTTCAATTGCCCCGAATTTACATCTGGTCCATATAATGGCGTTTGGAGATGGTTGAAGCCGCTGTGACGGGCCGGCCGGCCAGCGAGATCACACCTTGTTCTTGCGAAATGGATGGTGAAATACATCCTCGAATGAAAAGGATGTAAAACATCTATTGATTGATCATATATAGACGGAATAAGATTTCCTTTTTTTGTTGTAAAAGTTGTAGATATGGTCGGTTTTGGCTTGATAAGTAAACATTTTGAAAGCATTGTGTTTTTTCAAGCTTAACTAGAAGCGCTCATGGCGGAACTTGACAGACTGATCGTACTCGATCACGTTTGTTAAGCAACGCTCGGTCCGGCCAGGTGTCGGATGGGTGACCGTTAAACAATTGAGCGCTTCTGTGCTTCGGAGGGTACGTTAAACCGTCAGTCCCGGCTGTTGTCATCTGACAACAGTCGTTAAGCCAAGTTAGAGGCCTTACAGGCGGCTTCATAAACTCTAACACCAGAGGTGGCCACTAATCCTCATTCGATAAGAAGAAGAAGAACTATCTTTCAAGTACTCTATAGTAAGTCATGTCATTTAAGACTACGCATAGTTTACACATTTTTTTAATAAAAATTGGCAACATCTTGCGAGTCGCTGCGATCGCTGCGATAGAATTAAAGAAATGTTTAGTATCATTTGAAAAACAGTGCCAAAAACTTTTACTCAGGAAAAAGCAATAACCTAACAGATACCTAATATTCACGAATTAAAATACAAAATAGGTTTTATGTTACACAAAAATAGATCATAAATGCACAAAGATTCTCACGCATAATGTGGCGAAGTGTCTAAAATTCAGAGTAAGTATAAAAAAATATGAAAATAACATATCATAAATTAAATAAACAAGTATTAAGTCAAAACAATAGACCTTCAATACTATTTACTACATTCAAGAAAAGAATTACGACACTCCAAATACAAAAGCCTAAACATTATTTATTACGCAACGGGGCCACTCACTGGCCACTCAGTTCAGCGACCCCGCAGTATTAAAAAGTTCCGGACAATGGAAAAAGTAGGTAAATTTGAAAACAGAATGTCAATAGCCGCCGGCCGGCAGACCTGCCCCACGCGCCCTTGACTTGCGGAGATAAAAAGGGGGAGATGACCGACACCCCCCGATGCCCTCTCGGGTTTATTGCTTCTTTTATCGGCCAACCGAACTTAGGAACTGCGGTGCAACTGGTGGTATTTCCATAGTTTCAACTTTACGTTTGTTGTGGCTTTGAAGTTAGTTTTTGGACTGCTCATTGCAAAAGCTGCTTAACATTTTGTTTGAGGTAAGGGTTTTTTGTATTTTCATATTTATAGGTAATTAATCGTATTTACTACATTCTGATAAGATAATCAACCAAAACTTATAAATATAACTCATAAATTTTCATATTCCAGTAAAATTACCATACAGAGTCTTGATCAAAGTTGAAAGTAAATAATAAACCTCTAAGTAAAAAAAACAAAACAGCAAGGAGTTTCTGAACCAAAAATATATATCAAAAAACAAAAAAACATTTTCCATTCAGCCCGCGCAATATTCCACAAATTATACCACGGTCACAATACCGGCGAGCTATCAGCTGATCGTAAAACTGTCCCCTCCGGGCGCCGACCTTGAGCGGTACCCCACTATTGAAATTAAAAAGGAGCACCGGGGTCACTGGAGCTTTGCACTTTTAAAAATGGAATCGCAGTTTAGACGCGGGGTTGATGACCGAAGTAAAATTTAATAATTTATCTTTTTTCTAGAAACTTTTTACACGGAGTTAGGAAACAAACTTTTCGGACAAAGTTCTTGTGTGTTATTGTTATTATGAATGTATTATGTTACGTCACAGTAAGAAGATACGATAGGAGTTTATTGTAAAACTAAAAATAAGGACATATGCAAATAAAAATAAATAAAATAATCATTCAAGTGGGATTTTTAAAGAGTACTAAATACACAAACGTGCTTCTCAGAGGATTTGAACCAAGTGCCTTTGGCTACAGGTGCCACCATTGCACCAAGTTGTCATCAAATAAGCTATTTGCGTGTGAGACATTATTTTTATTACAAAATCAATATTTAACATTCATATAACGAATTCCAAATCACTCCACAACTTATTGTACTTATTTCGAAGAGGGTTCGGTTTTTGCTATGGTGTGTACGTTTGCTCAAATTTTCAAATCTTATTTATTATTTAGTTTGTGACTCAAATTGCGAAATACACACGTTGTAGGTTCAAATATTCCTAGCACAACTGTTAGGACAAATAAATTCTGTACTGACAATGTCTTTACAAATTAGAATACCATGATTTGCTCTTCATAAATAAGAAATTTTAGTCTTTTTGGGAATAAATTCCTTATTTCAGTCATGGGATGAATATGGAATAACTCAATTTTAATCACATGTCACTATATTATATGGTTTGGGTCGTAAAGGCTAAAGAAAATTTTATATAGCGTTGAAGCTCAAACTCATTTATTCAGTCTAGGCTGTTACAAGCATTGTGAATGTCCTAGAAGCTACGCCATCGGTTCGCAAACCCTAAGCGGGAGACTTTGTAACGAGAAGAACCGGCAAAAAACTCGTCAAGGGCTGTATTTTTCTCCCTGTATATTTCATACAGAGTCGTCAAATTGAAAAACTGCGTACTTTATTATATCTACAATTGAACTAATTTTGATAATAATTGAACAGCGAATTAGCGTGAAATATAACAAAACAAAGCAATTTCATTAAAGTTACATAAACACGTTGCGTCTGTAAATTGGATCCTAAGATGGATTTTTGGGCGTAAAATTTCAAAACACATTCTCAATTACGTAACATTATTATTTCATTTCGTTCTTCGCAGATAAATCTTTATATATAATAAAATTGTAACTGACCGATGTCTGTATATCCTTACTAATAATAGGTAGTCGGAAAATTTCGCGGCCTTTATGAATAACGAACTTTGCGTGTTATGCAGTGTCCTTGGTCTTGTACTAGCGATAATTTTAAGGCATGAAAACCCAATTTTATCGATATAAACACCCACATGTTGGGTGGGGTTCATCCTCTCTCCTGTTAGAATGACCGTCACTTTAAATTTATTTAAGATGGCCCTGCCATAAAGATTAATTTCTGTGGATCTAGAAGTCACACTGTTATAAAAAAATACATGTAGTAAAAAAAACTTTGAGTAAACTTTCAACTTTAATACGTAATAAAAAATTACTAAATTAAATTTTAATCTGAAATTTGTGTGCTTGTTTTAGTATTTTAGAAAAGGACACACGGTACTTTACATGCAGAAAAAAAACAGAAAAAGAATTGTCTTCGCAGACGAAGTCACTGGCCGTCGCTAGTAGGAGATATTTAAGAAGAATTAAAAAAACCGGCCAAGTGCGAGTCGGACTCGCGCACGAAGGGTTCCGTACCAAAAAACGGCCAAAAAATCACGTTTGTTGTATGGGAGCCCCCCTTAAATATTAATTTTAATCTGTTTTTAGTGTTTGTTGTTATAACGGCAACAAAAATACATCATCTGTGTCTACCTGTCTACCTGTTGTTGTTATTAATATCGAGAAATACAGCAAAAAAATCACGTTTGTTGTATGGGAGTCCTCCTTAAGTATTAATTTTATTCTGATTTTAGTATTTGTTGTTATGGCGCAGCAGAAATACATCATCTGTGAACATTTCAACTTTCTAGCTATCACGGTTCATGAGATACAGCCTGGTGACAGACAGACCGATAGACAGAGAGACAGACAGACAGACAGACGGACAGCTGAGTCTTAGTAATAGGGTCCCGTTTTTACCCTTTGGGTACGGAACCCTAAAAAAGGGTCTTAATAAGAGCAATAGAAGTGAATAAAATATTTTTTCTGTCAGTCCGTCTGTATGTTTGTATGCGCATCACGAAAACATTATTGCTTGAAAATGAATGCGGGTTGTATTGCTATAAGTCTAACTACATGTTTTATTTTGATACGTTGCCCAAAAGCCGAGTTACTAACAACAATTATTAACAAAGTCAGAACGAACGAAGTCGCGTGCGGCCGTTAGTCGTCAGTCGTCATGTCAACTAAGAACGAAGATTACTTTTCTCACTGAATTTGTTTAGAAAGGATTATTGGGTAACGTGGAGAAACTTTACGTTTTCAGTGAATTCCGAAAGTGTCGCGATACAGTTATTTTTATGAATCGTTCCGAGATGACTATTCATCGACGTTTCATAGACTAACAAGGTTGGGCCAGGAAAATGGCGTTTTCACATTTTCTAGAGACTACTATTTACTACGATAGTTTGAATACTTGAAAACAGTGTAGCGTTTAATTAATAAATATCAAAAGCTAAATAATTACAATATAAAAATGATAACTAATATTAACCCGTTCTATTTGTTTTGTTGTTTGTTTTAAGTGTTATTTATTTGACATACTTATTTGACTTATTTACTTGACAGTTTAATTTTATTTATTTTATTTGACATTCCTTAGTGATGAGGATTTCGGGTGACGTGCGTTTCCACCTTCGGCCTTATCGTCACTTAACATCAGGTGAGGTTGAAGCGGTTGAAGCACAGATCACAGAAATGGTTGAAGGCCAAGCACTATCCTGATGTGCATAAAAAATCTCTTTAATCTGTTAGTGATTGGTAGGACGCGATATTATTAACAATTGTTAAAAAATCTATCCCAGGAGTGATTCTGTTAATTTTCTTCTAGTAATAAAAAAAAACTCGTATTTAAAAACATATAATTGTTGCCTGTTCTGTAATTCTTACAAATAAATCTCAATATTTCAGTAACAGTTGTTTTATTTAACTCCAATTAAAAAAATATATCATAAAAATCGCGTTCTTCATAACCACAGTATAACACAATCTGAGGCCAACGTCCACTGCGTTCCATTGATTCGGCTTTCTTCAAGAAATCACGTCGAACACCGGATGGCGATTCGATGCGCCACGTAGACCAGAACGCGACTCTTACGCAGACAATTCAAGCCTCCACCGCATTGAAAAACCTCCTTACTTATTTGAAAATAGAACTCTCATTTCTTCGCTCGGTGGTCGGAGTTTGTTTGAGCGAATTATGACCTTTAAGTGGTAGTGTTTAGAGTCACTAATTCCTAGTGTCGATGATCTTAAGGTATTTCCTTCACGCGCGACTGCGAGTGCGCAGTCATCGCAGATGCGTTCCGCACTGATACGTGAGACTGTCACACGAGGACTGGCCATTGATGCAGAACTTTGATTTAAAAAGTTAAGTTGAGCAAAGAGTTTTTAATCGATGTGGTCAAACCTCAATAATTAAAAAGTGTTTGGTGGCCGCCATGGCTAAAGTAGTGAAGAGTTTCAAACTAACAGTAGATTCATCCGTATTTAGTTTAAAAACCTCTTGTTACATAATGCTTTTTTGCTTAGTTTGGGGCTAAATGATTGGTTTATTGGGAATCAAACCTGCATCGATGAAATGCAAATATTTCACCGGATCCAAGTGAGTTTTCAAACGTTTAAATAATTGCTATACCATGAGTCGATGCAAACTGTTATCGCTATAAAAACTATTGTATATAGGTACTTACTAATGCGAGTAAAAGAGAGAAATCGATCGTTTTCGATACCGGAAACAGTTGTGTCAACTCATGGTACTTTGTATTAACTTCACTCTTCATTCTGTCGCAATCAAATGAAAATTACATTTGTACAAAAATATAATATATTTAAATAACTCAAAGTTTATGTTTAACCAAACAAACAAAAATTTTAAACACTGTTATTCGGTCACTGTTATTACAACAACAAGCTGAGACAATTCTTAGCCTACATAACCATATTAAAAAGAAGAATCCCATATAAAGTTAAATTAATGCTATATAACTCGCTTGCTGAATCGTATGTTCAGTATGGTTTATGTAGTTACGGCCGTAGCTATAACACATACCTAAATAAAATATATAACCTGCAGGTACAAATTTTAAAACATATTGTATCAAATAATATCCGATGTAAATTTCATGGTGACGATAGTGGTCTTTTTATGCATTGTAAAATATTGCCGGCTCAAACCCAGTTCAAATATATGTTTTTGAAAAGTCATTTCTTTAATGACGTTTTTAAAAAGGAAATAAATCACCCGGTGTATACGCGCGCGGTAGCTAGAAACCGGCTCCAAACGTGCTCTGCGAACAATGTGTACGGTAAAAGAACTGCCAACTATCTCGTCCCCCGACTAATAAATAATCTGCCGCATGAATTATCTAGTACTTTAACAAACACTAATATAAAAAATAAACTCAAGAGCTATTTTTTAAGTAATTTAAAAAATATTATGTAAGTAGTGACTGTCATTTGTTGTTACTTGTTACACTTACGAGTATTACCTACCCAATTCCTAGTTTTTTAATTTTGTTAAAGTTTTAATTTAATTTTATTAGTGAATGAAATCGCATCAAACAAACCTTAGTGGTTTAAAATTGTGATTGTAAACATTGTAATATTAACATGTTTTTTAAAATGGTAAATAAAGAAAAAAAAAAAAAAAAAAAACAATAATTATAGCTTTGTAATGTTTTTTTAATCTATCTTGGAAAAAGCTCCGAAACTGAAACGCCTTCGCAATATACATTAGCTTTCCTAATATGATTTTATAAAAATATCGGTTGATAAATTAAACATCAAATCGAATTATGTATCCTATATATTGAGTTTTCCGTAGCATGTAGCACGTAGCATATGTCGTTGAATTCTTTTCCACGTATGTAACGCGACTACGAGTGCGTGTAGCGTGTGCGCACGCTACGAGATGCTACGGACTCACTTGTAATTAAAAAATGTAGAGATTTTATTATGTTTGTATTTTAATGTTATGTCGATATGATTTTAATTACTGAAGTTCTATTTGATAATGTAAAGTAGTACTTATTGCATTTGTAGTAGGTTAACAAAACAAGCTTTTCGTTACAATACTTTGTGCACTTGTAATGAAAAAATGTAGAGATTTTATTTTGTTTGTATTTGAATGTAATGTCGATATGATTTTAATTACTAAAGTCATATTTGAGAATGTAAAGCAGTACTTATTGCATCTATAGTAGGTTAACAAAACTAGCTTTCCGTTACAATAATAATTATTGTAACGTATAGCTATAGTATTGTTTGTGATAGGCAAGATTTTTGCATAAAGTTTTCTTTATTAAAACTACTTGCTTTCCATAAATAAATGGCAATACTCTACCCCAATATTACTTACACAATGAGATCTTTCTGACAGCGCGACTTTCATAACCAATATGAATATGACGAATAATTGCCGTCGCCTTATTAAAATTCACGCAATCATTTCAATAAAAATGTATATCCGTTTCGCAGAAAAACCTTTTACCTCCCCCATTCCCTTGAGTTCGTTACACATCAACAGCGAATACCAATCAAGCTTTCATTAGGAAGCGAGACAATCAATATTCATGTCCCATGCGGAATCTTCATAACGCCAGTGTAGGAGAAAAACAAAAAAAAAACATGATAGATGATCTGTGCTCCGCTCCCGTCCGCAACGAAATTAAAAAGAACAAGCCATATCACTTAGCGCACACAAGCGCGGTTTTTATTAAAAAAATTCTACATATCTCGCGCGTCTTCACCCCACCCACCCCCAAAAGAGACAGACAATAAAAAACACAGAGGAAGAAAGGGACGCTCCGTGGACGCGAAAATTATAATTGCCAGCACGTGAATTAACACTGATTTCGTCTCGTTCTTCGCGACGTGTGTGGGAAAGAGATGGGCTGTGTTTGTGTGTGATTTACACATGGTCCGCGGAAATAGGATAACGGGCAAGGCGTGGAAATCGAAGACTTGGACGATATCGGTTTTCCGGCGATCGCTGCATTATGTATGCGCTCGGATCAGACAATCGAGGATTAATGGATGGGAATAGTAAATCCGAGCGAATATTAAATTCAGTTTCGTAGTTCATTAAGGCTGCGCTTAATTCTGCACTGCAATTTGAATGTGTATGATTTTTTTTAGAATAAAAATGTTTCACTATGTAGTGCTACCAAACTGCGTCATAAGCGTAATTTACTCGTGTCTTAAAGGTTTTATCTTTTTGTTTCTATTATTCTAGTAAAAATGTTATTATTCGATTTCTATGATCTAATTACTTAGATCAAACAGTTAGCTTATTCTGTTTGATTAAACCAATATCGTAAGTTAACGTCCATCAATTGTGCTAAACTTTTGTTTATTATTGACTAGCGACCGCCCGCGATTTCGTCTGCGTGGAAAGTTTTTTTGCTATCCCACGGTAACAGTACTTTTAACTGGATGAAAGGTATTCTATGTCCTTCTCTGTACCCCTTAGAACGTGTAGTGCAAAATTTCATGGTGTTCGGTTCAGTAGTTAAGACGCGAAGGCGTTACAAACAAACGATCGGATTTTCGCATTTATAATATTAGTAAGGATGTAAGAATTTGATATAAATATGTGTCAGACTAAGCAAAACTATGTTCTTTTGTTAGGTTAATTGTTAATTTCAAAGATACTATTTGAACAGAGTATTGTTGTATGTACAAACAAAGTGCAGTCTTTAATTTGGCATTAAATAACGGATGTTTTAGTACGTCGATTGATAAGGGAAGGTACAGTTTGGTTGGATTATTTTCTGTTACATTTCTTCTGTTTCTAGTCTAATTATTGTAAGTAACTACCTAAGGCCCTCCTTAGGTAGGTACTTACAATAATTAGATTGTTTGTTTTGTTCATGCCTGTACCCTTACAGGTATGAACAAAACAATGCTACACGTAAATTGACCTTTTTGTGAAAATATATCGACATCAAAGGAATTAAGTTTCAGAAAAGCTCAGTATAAATCTCCACCGTTATAAATACAGGTCCCCTAGCTAAAACAACATTTGCAAATATTCGTTATCGCTTCGCTTCGAAACATGTATGGATTTAAAGTTTTTAAGTTCGATGATTAACGAAACCTTATGTCAGTCCCATACATGTTTCAAAAGCGAAGTGATAACGAAAATTTGTAAATGTTACTCTAACTAGGAGGGGTACATAAAGCTAAGTACGGTACCTAAGCAGGGTACAGGTACGCACAAAACACCCGCCTTAGGTACCGTACTTAGCTTTATGTACCTGTATGTATAACGGTGGAGGAGGTTGCTGAAGAAATTCAACTCTTTAAGAGTTTTCTTGAAGATTTTTCTGGCGACAAAGTAAATTGTCGCGCTGCAAATCTTCAAGAAAACTCTTAAAGAGTTGAATTTCTTCAGCAACCTCCTCCACCGTTATACATACAGGTACATAAAGCTAAGTATGGTACCTAAGGCGGGTACAGGCACACACAAAACAATGCAGCGCGATAATTTACTTTGTCATACCCAGAAAAATCTTAAAGAGTTGAATTTCTTCAGCAAACCTCCACCGTTATACATACAGGTACATAAAGCTAAGTACGGTACCTAAGGCGGGTACAGGCACGCACAAAACAATGGCGCGCGACGGTTGACCTCGCGGCCGCCTCCCCGTGTCTTGCGCCCGCCCGGTAGCGCCGCGTGCAATTAATATGCCGAGGCGGCCGCGTGTACGCCGACCGACTGGGTTGGTACTTGGATTTTTAGGTCAGGGTGATTTTTTTTAAATATTTAGAGGAATGAGCTTTTGGTTCGTGCCAAGGTTTGATTGTGTACTAGCTCTTGATGAACATTTAAGAAGTTAACTAGTGCTTTCTATTTTTTTTATTACTTTTAAGTGCTGAATCTTTCTACGGTGAGATTCAATTTGTTCAGCCGAGTGCGAAGCGCGAGCGAAGCATCTCCGTTCCAACTTCGGCGAAAATATATTCGTATGTCTGTCTGTCCGGCTGTTCTCCTCTACACGTTGCATTTCTTAACCGATTCTCGTGTAATTTTGGGAAAATAAATATTTTAGCAATTTCTAAATATGTTAAAAAAAATGTCACACACGCGATGTTTACGGCTGACAGAGCTACTAATTTATAACAAGTTAAAATGGTGGCCCAACCTTTGGCAAGCGGTGGTAGTAAAATAAACTTATATACATTATATTGAGCGACATTATGATACTTCATTTGTATCGTACAATGCCTTCAGAAATTCCCACCAAGAACTTTTAAAACCCTTGAACGTTCGTTAAGGTATGATTCCGATGTCAGCAGCACTGCTGCGCGACACTACTGCGCGACACTGCTGCGCGACAGTGCTGCGCAGCACTGCTGCCGAGCTCGGAATGTAGTCTCATATAAACCTATAGAGAATGTATGGGGACCAGTGGTGTTGCGGCAGCAGTGCCGCGCAGCACTGCTGCGCAGCAGTGTCACGCAGCAGTGTTGCGCAGCAGTGTCGCGTCGCTTCTCCGCTCACATCAAATTGAGCCTTTCAAACGTAACATTAGGGTTCAATTTGGAGTGCACTGCTGCGGCAACACTGCTGCTGCTGCCGAGATCGGAATCATACCTTTATGAGTTTGGATAGAAACATTGGAAAATTATATGAGGCGGGAATTTTTCAGTCCATAACATTGAAATTGTTGTTGATTTACTATTTATTTGTGTGTTGCAGTACACTATATTATTGATGTGGTTTTAAGATTAAGAGTGTCAGGTTTAAGTTGAATTCATTTGAATCGAAATCTTCAAAGAAAAATATTAATTAAAATATCTAATTACAACGACCAAGCTATACCGGTTGACACATAACCCGTCCAAGTTTTCTTTTGCGAAAGAAGAGAGAGAATTTTTGATCAATAATTGTCACTGGGCGGCTCCCTCCCCGCGCGGGTGTGGGGAGGGGATCCGCGACGGTGGCGGGGGAGGGGGGTAATTACGAGTGCGTTTTGTTACCGAGATGATAGGCGCGAAAAATGGCTTGCGCGTGCCTTTACGTGTCTCCTAGTTTTGAATATTCAGAGTCGGCCTCTCGTCCTGATGAAATATTGAATAGACCCCGTAATTTATTCCCCGAGGAGAGTTTTCGAACGGTCGCCGTTCCGTTCGGATATTGAAATTAGGCGCTGCTTTGCCTAAGAAAAGCGTTTGTTTGACGGGTGTCCTATAGAGGTTCTTTATGTGTCCAATGGCCGCAAAATTATTCTTTCTGACTTTCATTTTGGTTTTTCTTTTAGTAAAAATAAACTTTCGTTACTCATAGTAGGGAAGACACATTCTAATATATCATTGATACTTGGTGAACTTATTTTTTTAATTGATATAGGTGGTCTAAAACAAACATCCAACTCAATTGCAGAATTTGAAAACGCATCCGGTCTTTTAATGGTAAAAAAAGTATTAACGTAAATATTATAAAAGAAGCATTAAGATTAACGAAAGACCGTATTTACCAACAAAAAAACTACTAAATGAACAAAAGTCGTTTAAAAAACACATAACACAACTATTAAACACATTTAGTAATTTAATACTCCAGCCCACGTTTGTAGTAGAAAGAAATCATGTTGCCTTTCTTTCTTTAAAATTATTGTCCTTTGTTGTTTTCAATAGATTCTTTTATGGAATTATTAATAATTTTAACTGTGACGAATTATTAATCGCAGGAATTAATTAACTTATTTAGTTTCTGACTAAAAGGTAGGTGACAATTTTCCGGAAAATTTTGATTTTTGATGAATATGTAAAAGATACAGAAAGTATTATCACATTATATTCTTGCACTAGTTCCATAAAACCAGTACATACCGTCAGCGGAATCTAATCTTTATGTTAAGAGAGACATAAACGTGTTAATAAGGTTTTATTTGAAAAATTAAGCTATTTAGTTTTTATTTACCGGCGAAAATTAAGTACAATAAAAGAAAGATTATGTTCGGTACCCTTAGCACGAACAGCTATCGAAAAGAAAACGCGCGTATAACATACGATAGAGTAATTTTGTATGGGAAATTTCTACAGCGCCATCTACCGCCAGAAACCAAAATTAAATTTTCCATAGATAGTGACTCTACTAAATACTTTTATGCTCGTTTTTTCTCGATTAATATTCGTGCTAGGGGTACAGAAATAGCGTTGGTTTTGGTACTTCAATCACCCAAGTGCCCAGATTCGACACTGAAAAAAATTACTTTTGTTAAAACTAAAAAATATTAATATGTATAACAGTGTAGGAAAATTCCAATAAATATAAGAAAGTTACAACTTATATAACTCCAGCCACTTACAAACAAGGCAACAAGGCACACTTTAAATTCAAGGAATCTTAGCTTGAGTAAATTTTGATCCCAAGAGCGGCATTTAGTGTTCGTATGCAAAATGAGATTGCGCATTCAAAACAAAGCGTAGCATCACACGCTAGAGTCGTTTAATGAAGGAGACTCAAATTAGAGAACGCTAGAAGAATGCTGGAGAGCTGCAAACAAGCCATCGCACTTAGTGAACGGGCAAATATGCAAATTCATGCTTTATGAAGCTCGCAGTGCGTGGAGTATGAGGGAATAGAAGAGGAGTGGAGTGGAGATGGTTGTTACCTTAAAAAATCAAGGGCTTAAGCAAAGCTACTTATTAGGCCCTGGGATTTCGTGAATTTTTTTATAATTTGTAGAAATGGCTGAAATATGATTGTATTTCGAAAAATTTTGAAAAACTGAATCAATAAAAAAAACTATATAAATATGCAACCTGCTCTCAAAATTTCACTAGAATCGGTTGATAAATGTGACCTGTAGGTAGGGCCTACATAGACAAGCGGTAAACGCTTGGCTTTTCGATTACTCAAATATGTGTAGAAGTAAGTAATGTATATATGGATAGAAGTGACATATATTAGATGTATGAAATCGACATTACAAAATGCCATGATTGTCTATGGTCAGTGACATCTAACGTCAATTACTTACTAATTCAGATAATAAATAAATAATTTATTTAAATTGTAGAAAGCCTTTACGGCCAGGCTTCAAAGGCCAGGAAAGCCGGACACAGACATACGAAAGCATTTTTCAAAAACATTAAATTGCCGTCGAGTGACACTTGACATTTTCTCTTACTTTCTCTACTTAATCTTTTTCCCTACTCGCACAAAAACTTTTTTCAATACTTGGGTTTGAAAGCTTCACCTTCAAGTAATGTTTTTACTAATACTGATCAAAATCCGCTTCGAATAAGATCAATTATGTCTTAAATCTATCGATAATTACATAAAGAGTACATATGTAGTAATAAAAACTAAAAAAAATCTCTAGTACCTCTCTACATATTTCTCTAACATCCGCTAACAGTTCCGTAAGATGAGGGTGGTTAATGATAAAAAAAATCCCGTTTTTTCTCCTCAGCTCAGTGATTAGTTACCCTTGTAATGAGTAGTGTGTGTGTGCGTGTGTGTGGGGGCAAGTTCGTACGGTTTGATAGGGGGTGTAAGATTATGGGTTTTTTGCTATCGATCGCGCGGACTATGCAAATGGGGAACTTTAAAAATTAAGACGGGGGAAGACGTCGCGTTGTTTTGTAGGCATGGGGAGTTTTATGCGTCTTTAAAATTAACGATCGTGGTATTTAGCTCTATGCAGGCACATACTTTCTTTATGGTTAGACATTCTTTTTAAACATGCAACCGAGTATATCGGCAGTAGTAAGTACCTATAATTTTGGGTAGTCGGAAAAGTTCGCGGCCTTTTTATACTGAAAATAATAAAGATATCGCAGCGAGGAACATCTTATCTTCAAAATTAGCAGACTCGAAGCTGCTGTACCATTTTTTGCAGTAGTATGCTGTAGCATTTTCTCTATTAACATTTCAAATATGTCTTTAGACACTAGCAGCATTTTTTTATTAAGGGTCTGACTGAACCCTAATCGAAAAAAAATAAAAAACCTATCTAAAATATGATAAAACAAGACAATTATCACTTTGTTTAAATTTTACCGCTATTATCAGAAATTCAGCTGTAAAATAATATATTACATTCCCGTTTTAAGTTCAAGTGACTGATGTTAATAAGCGTTAATGTAATCTTATGTTTTTTTTATAATAAATTACATGTTCAGAACGGAGACATTAAATTTTCTATGCCAGTTCAATTTATCTTACGGTTATCAATATGGTTCCAAAGTGACATATTATTAATTGTAAATTGTAATGTAAAAATAAACACCCTCACATATTACGTGCCATTGCAATCACTTTTTATAAATAAAAAAATTCTTCAACCGTTCAAGTAATGAAATACTCTCACATTTCCCAAAAATTATGTGCCAGTGAACCGCCTAATTTCCATAGTAAAATAATAAGCACACACACAGTGTTCCCTCAGGAAAATTCGCCCGTTTCCCGGTGTTATGCGGTTCCGAGACGTGTCAAGGTGAGCCCGCAGATCGGCTCACTGCGGCACAAGTATAATATGGAGCAGTGATGTTCGGAAATCTGTGCGAGACGATGTCAATGATACTTTTTTATGCAAACATTAAAAAAAAATCTGAGTTTTTTCAAGATTCGCTTTGATTTGATTTGGTTTTGAATATTATGAAGTCGTTCATTTGTTTTTCTAGAATGTTTATTAGAAAAATTTGCCCGTTTCCCGGTGTTATGCGGTTCCGAGACGTCTCAAGGTGAGCCCGCAGATCGGCTCACTGCGGCACAAGTATAATATGGAGCAGTGATGTTCGGAAATCTGTGCGAGACGATGTAATAGTAGTTTGTTACACAAGGGATGTAAGTGAGCTATTACAGAACAAGATCCAATTTGGCGCCCGTGCGAGCGCAGCTCGCATAGGGCGCTAATGGATCGAGTGCACCCGAGATATTTAGACGCACGAGCGAGCGAAGCGAGCGAGGGCGAATATAGTTCGAGGGTGTAATAGCTACTTACAACCGAGGTAAGCATACTATTTTACATCATTCATGCGAGGTAAATTTAATAAAAATAAAAATAAAAATTAAAACAAAAACATTAAAACAAAAATAAAAATAAAACGTTAAAGGGTTATTTCATTGAAAACTCGTAGGGTTGATTAGACCATTAAACTGAACAACTTTCATTATGGGACCAACCTCGAAATCACGAAAAAAAATCTGCTGTTTTTGCATTGCAGAATTTTGCATACCTAGCTTCAACTGAAATGCCGCCATTATCATTGTTTTTTTTTTCAGCCAAAAGTTTCGTCAGTTTATAATAAAAGAAATGAGATTGGTTCACTAAGGAGTTTTAAATGCTTGAATTGTAAAGTAACTTTACAGTTAAAGCATTCACCATCCTTGAATTGTAAAGTGATTTGAAAATGGAACGTTCTATCTAAACAATGTACTGTGTTGCACATGCCAACTTACACAGCCTCATACTATATAAGTAAATCCTAGTTACCGAGCAAGTATGATGTAAATGATACTTTTTAATGAAAACCTTTTATAAAAACATTAAGATATTTTTTCAAGATTTGGTTTGTTTGAACATTAAGAAAAATACAAGCCGTTCATTTGTTTTTCTTAGGTTTCTAGGATGTTTATTAGAAACATTTTAACAGATTTTTCTCACTAATGCGCTGGGTACGATTATTAAAGTTGAAAGTAATTTAAATTGCTACTTTACAATACAGCTTCAACGATAAAAAAGTAAACAATTGAAACGCTTTATTAATTAAATATTCACAAGGTTTCTCAGCATCTAAATTCTGCAATCTTGATAGTAAGTATAATTTACTATTCGGGGATTTTTTTTATAACTTTACATTTGGTAATATTACACGTGTAATCATAACATTACCGAGTCCTACCGTTACCCAACACTAATACTACCTTAAGGAATAGGGATTTTCTTGCTTTTCTCCCCAATCGTGACACGTGTCCAGAATTTTTGGAACTTCAAAACTTGCTGAAGTTGATCCTTTTCACCTTCCTGGACACACAGGAGTCAAATCGCGGTGGCTCAAGATATATTGGTCGTCGTCAACGTAAGAGTGACTCAAGTTAAATTAAGAATGTGGAGTTTTTCATGTTTTTTTTACTTTTTTCACTCACTTTGTTTGTCGCCAGTGACTTTTTCAACATTGTGTGCGCTCTTGAGTTCTTTTTTTTAATTCTTGAGGCGTCCGTGTGCGAATATACGGACTCCTTGCATTGCACCTCCACGTTTCCGTGTATGGCTTTATATTTTTTTACTGTTTATTAAGGGATTTTGCGGAGGTGTGTTTTTTGGATTACGATCTCCTTTGAAGTCCATGATTAAGGTTTTAGAGGATGCGTGTTGTTTGTTTTGGCACAAGGGTGCCTTTATACTTGCGATGGCTGCGTGCTTGAGTTCCGAGAAATTGAGACGGCACTCGATATCAATGTGCTTTATACTAAGGCTTTTGTAGTTATGAATTTGGGGAAATAATAATCTCTTGAATATGCTACAGCATTTTGCACAATCATATTTTTACTTGAACTTTTTGGACAGTATTTTTCACAAGATAGCAATGACAGGTCTAAATTACAATGTTATGCAATTACGGCGTTGTACTCATAGTTTTCCTTATAAATATTTATTTACTTATCTATGGTGAAGTTTTAAAAATGTCTTCAATTCAACAGATATCTATATTAATACAAATTTATAGCTATACTAATCATCGCAACGATATAATTTACTGTCAAACGTGCAAATAGAAACGTTCCTAACGGCTTATTTCCAAATTAGACCGATGTCATTAACCGGGTCTTCATACTTCTAAGAAAACATAGATTGTCACTTACCACAGCAAAAACCGAAGAATTAATTAAAAAAAATACCGCTGAAAGTGAGCAAGCGTAGCCTAAACATGTGATTCAAAAATGAACTCTATTCATTCGTAATAATGGTCAATCATTACGAAGCATGTTCGGAAAGCCATTAAGATAGGTGGACCGTGTCGCGGCAAACGGTCACAACTTGCAAAATGTTGAAAAAAATGCTGGTACGTAATGACTAGATTGTAGCGTAGGACAATGATATAATCTAGGAACTATTTTATAAATGGGTTATCCTTCCTAAAATTACTTAATGCTCTTCAAAGTATTGCTCAAAAGTGTTTAAGTTTTTTTTTACTTTTAGATATAGTTGCTTATTTATAAATAAGCTAGAGTTAATTATTATCAATGTTAAGTATACATGTAGAAATTCATACACATCCAAGCATGTCATGATGAATGAAATATGTGTAATGTAACTGAATGCATTTAGTTGGTGTACTTAAAAAATAAAAACACGTCTATTGAAGTCGGGTGGGGCTGGAGTACAAATTCCTTTTTTTTTATTCTAAAAGCCTCACCCGACTTCAATAGACGTGTTTTTATTATTACGAATATTATTTCTTGCTTTTTAGAGGTAGGTTTTTTTTTGAAGTCGGTTTTTTGTTTTTTTTAAACAATTTTTATTTTTTTTATTTTTAGTGTAGGTACCTTTTGTATTAGGTAGTGTAGGTATATTATTTAGGTAGAAAAATCAGCTCAGCCAAACGTGAGTTAATCGCGGAGAAACATACATACATGCGGGTCAAACTGAGAACCTCCTTTTTTAAGTCGGTTAAAGAACTACACTTAAGATATCCCTTTTCCAACAAAAAAATAAATATCTTATTCAGTTCATAAACAAAGAAGTTATACGACTGATCATCGAGGTAGTTCACACAAAATCATACTATTTTCGTACTTTTTTCAAGATTACTTGAAAAGTACTGAACCGATTTCAAAATTTTAAAAAATGGGACCAACTTGGTAGTTTACCTAATGTAATAACGTTTAAATCATTTCAATCGGTTCAGCCGTCTTCGAGTAATCGGTGTACATACAAAAAACAAAAAAAATAACGGGTCGAATTGAGTACCTCCCTCCTTTTGAAGTCGGTAAAAATGCTCTAACAATACTAACTTATTTCAGCCAAACAAAATGTGTTGGTATCACGATATTGGTGTTCTAAGACAGTACACATTTTTACTTTTTTTATTGTATTGCAAAGTGCTCCGTTTTTATTTATTTTTCTGTTACTTGTATGAATTATGCAATTTTCATTTAGGTAGAACTTTATAAAGTAAAAATTTTAACACGTTCCGTAATAATATACCATGAAATATAGTGAAACCGTGGAAAGAAAAACAATTACTTTATTACTCAATAAATCTTTTGCGTAACGTGACGAAACGCTAACGTATGAAAAAAAAGAATCAAAATTAAAGTTTTTATCTAGCGGCGTTCTGAATTCGAAATTTGAATTTTTGCGGAACGAATGTCGCGCGGCGTGAAATACTAGACTGGTTGAAACGAAAAAAAAAGAAAAAGTGCTCTAGTCCATGTGTTCGCATTCGTGTCTCCGTTTGCATTGTGGGAATGTAAAAATTTGTTCAAATAGCTAGACTCGGAACTGCGAGGTTTACGAACGTATTTTGTAAGTACTATTTGTTGGACTTTGCATTTATTTTGTTAGCATATTTTTTTAGGCAAAAGAGATGTGTTGTTCGAATTTCAAAACAGAGTTTGTGGTTTGATTTTTTAAAACAATAACAAAATTAGCATTTTAGAAGAGATTGTATAATAACGTGCATAACCTACGAGTATCTATAACTTGGCATAGCGGGAAACCTTTTTTATTTGATAAATTAATTAAATATATTTTCTTTTATTATTTTTTGGAGACGATATATGTTGATGTTTTTCCTAGTAGTGGCAAACATTTCGTTTTAAGTAAACGGAAATCTAAACAGAGTAGTAGTGAGAAATTCGTGTTTATCTAGACTTTGTTTGAGGAATTTTGTCTTGTTTTTTCTAAATCTTGTTTGAACGTAAATACACTAATAAGTTTACATTCACCACTAGCTTCCTCCTGCGACTTCGATCTCGAATTTCGGTGAAAAAATATCGCCTATGTGTGTCACTCAGGAACATTGTAACTTTCTAATGGCGAAGGAATTCTTAAATCGGATTTAATGAGCTTTCAAATAAACCTCCAAGGATTCTATTTTCTCACCGATCCAATAATCAACCTCTGCGAAAGTAGTTTAGCTTTCAAAATCAATGGCTGAAAGCGCCCTCATTGCAACATCAAGCTCGGATATACTTATTTATTAGTAACAATGTTCTACCAAGCAGAACTTTTTATGAAAGTACCGAACTCAAAACACGGAACTTCCATTCACAGATCCTATGAAACTGTGACAAAATTTATCCACGATAGCTCCAAATTGAATATCGTTTTTTTTTCTCAAAATTCACTACTAAATGCTCGCGTTTGAGGTTCTCACAAAAAAGTTTAATTACTTACAAAATCTGTGCGCACACAAAAATGTGACAAAAAAGTGTCACCGTGTACAGTCGTGACCAATCGGGCACAGATCCACCCGTTGTTTTAGGACAGTCACATCTAAGGTCTCACGATAGCTTATTGCCTGCGTCATTGAGAAAAACGGGGTTTCTTACCTAATTAAAGAACGAATTTCACACGTCCCAAAATTGTATTTTTCAATAAAACAACTTACTTGCCCTCAGACAAGGTGGAACGACGATCTTTGCAATGTGGCTGGCAAAAACTGGATGAGAGTAGCCGCGGATCGTGCTCGGTGGCGTGCACTCGGAGAAGTCTTTGTTCAGCAGTGGACGATGATAGGCTGATGATGATGATGATGACTGAGGTCGAAATACGGAAAATATAATCAGAGAAAAGACGTGATTGACTCAAATATGGGGTGACAAAAACCTCCTGTGGAAAAATGCACAGTGCGAAACAGTCAGTTTTAACCGACTTCCAAAAAAGGAGGAGGACAGGTTATAAATGTTATTTGTCGCGTATATTTTTATGTAGTTTACTAATGTTTCAGTCAAAACTTGAAAGAAACTAAACTCTGTGGGTGTTTTTTTCAGTTTAGAGAATCTTCAACATAAAAAGTTCGCACGAACTTTAGCCTATATAGGCTTGTTTCACAATCAAAAAGTAAGTTCTGAGTAGCTTACTAATTGATAGTTTATTTGACATTATTTTTTCATATCACAACGCCAAGTCATTTATTGTCAAGTAAGCTACTCAAAACTTACTTTTTGATTGTGAAAGCCCTAAATGAATTAATAAGTATAAGAACCTGTTTTACATGTATCTTATGGATTAATTTAAAACGGAACAAAAATGTGACATTATTTGTCAAGTTTTCGGAATCTGTGAAAATGGATCAAAATGTTTTGAATATGATTTTTATCTCTATAACAGAACCAGTTGATTGGTAATGGTAAAATACAGGTGTACAGTATAATGACCTTTCATTGTTTTTGTATAAATAGTTGCATCTGTCGGCGTAACCAATGCTCCATTGATGCGAATGATTGGATCGTTTAGAAAACATCACATTTAGTTGTATGTATGGTTAAATCAACTTTATAGACAGCAGGGACTTCCGAATGTTAATATACACTGTCAATAGGTAAGTCAAATGTGGTGTTGTTATTACAACTAACAAACTGTATACTAGTTCTCTTTTTCACTCATTTTTTGGTGGTAGTATTATTTTTTCAATATAAAATGTATGCAGAATTAAATAGGGGGATAAAGTATTTTGTATAAATATCAAAACCATCGCAATAAAAGAGTTCCTACATACATAGAAATCTTTCCTGAAATTTCGCATCCAAGCTGGATGTGCTCGCAACTTGACTGAGGAGTTTATTAAACAATATATGTCACCATGACTGAAGTCACTGAAAAAGGCTAGAACAGATGTACTTAGAAATAAATAAAAACCGGACAAGTGTGAGTCGGACTCGCCCACCGAGGGTTCTGTACGTGGGTAATTAAATAAATACTATATTTTTTCTGATTTAATTACAAAATATGCATTGATTTTTTAGATTTTTCTATGTACTTCTAGTTTAAGAAGATATTACTTTCCAAACATAAAAGTCAACGGGAAGTACCCTATGAATTTTGATTCCCTTGAGAGTGTCGAAATATGCGTGTTTTGCGGCATAAATAGCCGTACTTTTTTACGTCAACTTAGAAGTTAGCTTTTTACACAGCTTTTAAGGAACCGTAAACTTGAGTATATGATTTTAAATTTAATTCGATACCTCTACGCGTTCTCGAGATAAAGAGTATTGACAGACAGTCAGCCAAAGAGACATCAAAGTGATCCTATAAGGGTTCCGTTTTTTCCTTTTGTGGTACGGAACCCTAAAAATTAGAAAAACTCTAACCCAGGTTAAAATTTGTCCTATAACACTACCAACTCTTATCACGGCATTAATATCAAAATCGTGTAAACATCCAAAGAGTTTTTTCCAGCTGCTCTGAGCAGGTGTGGCGATCGGAGCGTGGTTCCTCAATCGGAGCTAGGAAATTTGCGGTCAGCAGCGGGCTACAGCGGATCTGGTCTGCCGTGAATTATGTGATCAATGCCTATTATATTGGTAACGTAGTGCATGCTCGGCAGAGCTGTTGTTTGAAAAAATTTACTGAGGAGAGAAAAGTAACAAAAAATCATACATGAAACTATAATATATCGTGATCGAAAAGAGTTCACATGTAATCCAATTAAATTAGACATTTATCGTTGCATCAAATCAGGTATTTTTGGTTTTTGGATATATTGTTAGCATTGTGGAGGCAATTTTCGACCTCGGCAGACGACTGGGTCATTCTAAAAAAAAGGTACCTTTATTCAGTTTTTGGCAATTTTGACCCGGAAGGACTGGTCTTTCATCAAGATTGTGTAAAAAAGTTTTAAAGAAGGTTAAATTTGCAACCAATGGGGAATGTCCGATAAAAATCGAATTGGCTGAATATTTTTTATAAGTAGGAATAAGCTCCCTTAGTAATAGAAAAAAGTTTCAGAATTTTCGGTTCCGTAAAAAAAAATTCAAAAATGAAAGTCTCTTCGACTTCACAAATGTACGAAAGTAACAGCAGAATGGAATTTATACCTTTGCCACCACCTGCCACAACCACAACAAGGTATTAAAAAAAGAAATGTCAAATTTTTTTTTCTTAATTCTTCTTGTTGTGGCAGGTGGTGGCAAAGGTATAAATTTCATTCTGCTGTTACTTTCGTACATTTGTGAAGTCGAAGAGACTTTCATTTTTTTAAATTTGTTTACGGAACCGAAAATTCTGAAACTTTTTTCTATTACTAAGGGAGCTTATTCCTACTTATAAAAAAATATTCAGCTAATTTGATTTTTATTGAGGGTAAAACAGTTTTGATATGACCGATAGTTTCGGAGACACAGCTTTTCAAAATTTAGTCAATTTTTAAAATTTCATTTTTTTTTACCATATTTCATGTTTTTCAGAAGTATTTATGTTTCTGAATTTTTATTTCTAACTAACCTCCACCCGCGACTTCGACCGCGTGGACAGTAGAAAATTCCCCAGTAGGTATCCCTTTTTCCCGCGACTTACTAAACGACCAGTTTAAATGATCTCCTTAGTGTATGAAAGCTAATACTACGGAGAGTTCAAGCTGGTTCTATCCACCTGAATTAGATAAAACATGGCTAAGGTTTTAAGTTGAACCCCAAGCTAACAAACTGTGAAAATCCCATCAAAATCCGTTCACCGGTTTTTGCGTGATTCGCGCACAAACATTTAAAATTTACAGTTTTATTGTATGTATATAGATAATCGCTAATTCCTCGAGTTAGGTTTTCCTACTAGCATTTTCATCGTTTTTAGGGTTCCGTACCCAAAGGGTAAAAACGGGACCCTATTACTAAGCCTCCGCTGTCCGTCTGTCTGTCTGTCTGTCACCAGGCTGTATCTCATGAACCGTGATAGCTAGAAAGTTGAAATTTTCACAGATGATGTATTTCTGTTGCCGCTATAACAACAAATACTAAAAACAGAATAAAGTTAATATTTAAGGGGGGCTCCCATACAACAAACGTAATTTTTTTGCCGTTTTTTGGTACGGAACCCTTCGTGCGCGAGTCCGGCTCGCACTTGGCCGGTTTTTTTTCTTTATTGTTAGTTAATACATGCCAGCCCCATCGTAACTATAATTAACGTGGGGTTTATAAATTCTAAAACATTAGGTATTTGATCTTAGAGTGATGCTTTGTGCTGCGAACCTATAAGTCAACACTGCTGCTTCAGACGTAGGGTTCGAAAGCGCACTCAGGAAATCGCCAATATCCAGCCGGCCGACTTTCAGCTTCGCAGCTAAGTCTTCACGTAATGCTTGATTCCTGGCCCACTCCACCAACAAATGTTGGACATCTTCAATTCTTTCACACAGCGTACAATTAGGAGAGCTTACTTTTTTCATCAGATGTCCAAACTTATTCAGTGGAGCGTGTCCAGATCGAAGTCTATGAGCAATTACAATCAGTGTCCTAGTTTCATCGTTTATTATTTGCCATTTTTTAGGACCCAAGTGACCCAACTAAACAAGGTGTTAGGTAGAATCTCTATATATATAAAATTCAAAGTCCTGACTGACTGATATATTAACGTACAGCCCAAACCACTGAACCTAGAGACTTGAAATTTTGCACATAGATACCTTATATAGTGAAAGCATCTACTAAGAAAAAAATTTTGGAAATTTCACCCCTAAGGGAGTAAAATAGGGGATGAAAGTTTATATGAAAGTCCATCAGTTTTGAAGTTAGGATCTTCAAATTTTGTGTTTAGGTTGAAGATTGAAAACTAATACTGACATGTGTCAGCGTTTTCACAATTCGACAATCGAAGGGGTGAACAACGGATGAAATTGTACCTGGAAAGTCCTTCATATTCAAAGTTAAGATGGGCAAATTTTGAAAAGCTGTGTCTCTGAAACTATCAGTCGTATCAAAACTGTTTTACCCTCCAATTTTTGCAAATTTAACCTTCTTTAAAACTATTTTGCACAATCTTGATGAAAGACCAGTCCATCCGGGTCAAAATTATCAAAAACTGAATAAAGGTACCTTTTTTTCGAAAACTTAGATTTAACATTGCCTCCACATTACCAACAATATATCCAAAAACCAAAAATACCTGATTTGATGCAACGATTACCCCCTTTTTATGTCTAATTTTACTGGGTTAATGAGAAAAGAAAGGAAACATAACAAAATAAGTCCATTTAGAGTTGGAGAGCATTTTCTCTTCTTATAATTTGAAACGACAAGGTGAGATTTTTCTTATTATCTCCAAAAATTGTTATTTGCCACTAAAAATATAAGGCAAGCACTTATTTCTTCTGGAAATTTTATTATTGTAGCTCATAATATCGCTCATTCGGAGAAGACAATAAAATATCAAATTAGGCGAAGAAATTGATGACAATAAAAAACATTACGTTTACATAAAATTGTTCTAGGAAAGCTTATGATTTTTATAGTCATCTCTACCAAACGTATTAATTATTTGCTGTACTATAAATTCTGAGATCTCCCTTTTCCACCATTCTAATTTCAAATATGATTTTCAAAAGTTATTTCAAATAGGAGTTACTCCCGATGCGATCGAGAATATCGAGATTGAATTCGAATCGAGTAAACGTCAAAACGGTAGTATGGAAACCATAAGGATAAAGGAAACCGGTTTTAGTGTACCAAAATAACAGGTTTTTGACGTTTATTCGATCTTCGGTCGATCGTTTCGATCTTCTTATTCGTTATTCAGTCAATTCCCGTCGAGAGTGGGGGAGGGGGGCTATTGCAAATAACATATAATAAACATTTCTCATGATGCAAGTGAACTAACTAAGTAGGTCCAACGCCTACTCACCGTAGCCGAGTTATCTCGTCTGAAATGCCAACCTGTCAATACTACACTGTTTTATTTTTAGCACCGATATTTAAATAGACTACTTATGTATTATTACGCATTGTTGCAATATTGTTTAATCCAAGTTTAACCTCTGTCTTGGCTAGAAAGCAAGTCGAAACGATCTCATATAAAGATTTGGCTACTTTAGAAGTTGGAGGCTTTTGTTAAAAAAAGTTCCTTTTTAATTTAATTGAAATAGATTCGTTTTTCTTATTGTACTTCTTTTATTATCAATCGTAAATTTTTGAATACTTACCTCTTGTTTCTATTGAAAATATTTTAGACATGTAACGTGATATTTACGCCAAATTATTTTTGTTTGTCTGTTACAGTTTGTTTTTCGATATCAACTTACATCCATTAAGATTAGAATTAGAATCTCTAAATGCCAATACAGAAAAATATTCCTAAACGAAAGAAACAACGAATTGAAGCCGTCATTGTGGAACAAAGTTAGCTAAATAGTAAAATCAATGGAGTATTACAATTGCAAAATATCGTCTTTTTATAAATCGATATGGATTGCAGTCAATAACAATGGTGCCTTTCTCTTTAGCTTTTGGTTTACTATAAATAAACAAAATACGGAGATGTCATGCGGTTAATCACTTTGAGCCAAATAGATCTTCAACAATAAAAAGGAAAGATTGAAATCAATTAGTAGTTTCCCCAATAAAAAAATATAAAAAAAACCAAGACCACCCTGCCAAAAAATACACTAAAAATAAATTACTCACATACATACATGAACGGGGAGCTCGGTGGCGCAGTGGTTTAGCGCCTAGCCCAGCGATTGCGGAGGTTAAGCAACGTTCGCAAGGGTCGGTCATGGGATGGGTGACCAAAAATTTATTATCTCGAGCTCCTCCGTGCTTCGGAAGGCACGTTAAGCCGTTGGTCCCGGCTGCATTTGCAGTCATTAACACCCACCAATCCGCATTGGGCCCGCGTGGTGGGTTAATGGCCCGTCCTCCTTATCCACCAATAAGGAAGAGCTGTGCCCCAGCAGTGGGAACATTAAAATGGCTGATGATGATGATACATGAACCCTGAATACAATACACTAATTTTTTTGGGCAGGCGTGTAAAAATAGGTTGAATGAGAATCTTGCACAGTCTTACAAACTTCCTCTTAAGACTTCGTCTGCATGGACATTCGGAAAATCCAGGTTCGAAGGAACCAGGATAAAAAGTATCTATTATCCAGCCATTCAAATTGGATCCAAATTTGTTGAGCCGTTTTTGCGTAATTGGCTTACAAATCCAAAGTTTCACATTTATAATCTTTGTTAGAATCTACTAAACACTTTAAGGTTCCGTTATGCAAAATCATTTGTCTCTGTCTTTTTCTTTATGTGTAAAGAGTATGGAAAATAACCTCACTTCTGCACTTTTTCGATGTTTTTGGTTGTTTTTTCATCATTATCTTAAGCACAATTATCTTTCTTGAAAAAAAGTTATTGGAGCAACTGCACAGTACGCTAAAGTGTATTTTGGTGTAGAATCAATACGTTTCCGCTATTATTTACGCCAAAAATATGGCCCGCGCCAAGCGCTTTTGATGATATTCCGATTTTTTTTACAATCATCTGTGAGGTTTATATGCAATTTAATACTTGTAGCAACTAGATAATCTTCTTAGCTTGTCGTATGTTTTTTTTTATGGTTACAACTTTACGTTTTCTATATAAAAATATGGCCCGCGCAAACCATGTTTCCCATTATGGCCCCTTAAAGACATACTATGCAGTCAAAGAAATAAATAAAAGAAGCACAAATTCTAATTCTATTAATCAATTCATTAGAGATAGTTCTTTTGACACCATAGTTATTATTATTATTTAAGTGTTAGGACTTTTAGGGGCTTTATTTGCAGCTCTGACAGAGCGATAGTCACTACGACCTAAGACTCTTTTCCTCCTCCTATTTAATAACTTTCTTTAAGCCCTTCGGACGCCATGGTTAATGAGTATAGTAATATTTGCAAATGCTTGCTGTTATCTATTTGAAATCACAAAGTGTCTTTCATACGAGTACTGGCCATTACTTTAATCTGTCATTCATATTATTTGGAATTAATAGTTCGGCTGCGTTCTAACGATAACACACGACCCGACCTCAACCCGAACTCAACTCAAACTCACCTCAACCGCAACCCACCTTGAAATACATCGCTTACAATTTTGAGTCTTATGACACATTAATAAGCTCTTGTGTAATGTTTAGGTGAGTTTGAGGTGAGTTCGGGTTGAGTTTGAGTTGAGTTTGAGTTGAGTTCGGGTTGTGTTCGGGTTGAGTTTGAGTTGAGTTCGGGTTGAGGGCGAGGCGTGTGCAGTTGCATCGACAAAATATAACGGAGCTTATTAATGTGTTATAAAACTCAAAATTGTAAGCGCTGTATTTCAAGGAGTGGGCTCCGGTTGAGTTGAGTTCGAGTTGAGTTTGAGTTGAGTTCGGGTTAAGGGCGAGTCGTGCGTTATCGTTTGAACGCAGCCTTACAAACAGCCAGCTTATAACAATTTTCACAATATTTTGTTTTGCAATAAACTTATCTAGAGCCAGTTTGCTAGGTTCATGTTTGTGTTTCTGTGCCGTATAAACATAGGTATCAAATTTTAATGTCTAATATCTTTGTGTATTACGATCGTAAAATTGTAAGTGTGAGTAAAATTAAAATTCACGAGTTATGAAGTAGGTAATTTATGATTAATTTAATATGTTACTTAGTAAAACCTACACTATAACCAAATTATAACTTTGTAACTTAACTACCGTGTTACGACTTTTATCTCATTCTTTAATGGTTTAAAGCTAAATATTAATAATTTTAAGTTATTACGCATTATTTATTTTGCAAGCAATTTATGATTGGTATCAAACGTAAAATTAAGTACTTTTAGTGGACAACATTTAATCAATAATAACCAACTATTGTTTATAATAATCAATAGTAAAAATCTGTTTTTCAAACATTTTAAGCTGCTGACTTTTTACAACTTTCAAAGTTGGGTTCAAAGTTCAAACTAAGATCCAAAATAAGATCAGTACCACAGAATGTATAATAATATGTTATTACTAAGCAATTTAGCTAAAAACTTTATGGTTTTGTCATACTGAATCAATTGTTAGGTTAAAAGTTAAAAATTATTCATTGTAATGCCAATGGATGGTTATGGCAAGACAGCTGCATATTTGCCATATTTATAATTATGTATATGATAGAAAGTCGGTAAATACTTAATATCAAAACCTTTCAGTAAATTAAAGTTTCAGCTGTTTAAATTTTTAGGCTAAAATAAACTTTAGTTCACGTTTTAGGTTTAAAACGTATTTTTTAGGGACGCGTAGAACGTGCGTGCGTTCACTGGATACAATGTGAGATGGTATCGTCTACGCTGGTTATTAATTACGGCGAGTGGAAGGGTTTGTGGCCATATTAACCGGCGTTATTTATCGTCCGCGCCGATACGTGCTGATACGTATTTTGGTAATGCGCGCTCTGATTTTACGATGTAAGGCACGCGAGCGTTTAGGCCGGTGGTAGACTGCGCGATTTAGTTTTAGGTCTTAATTTTTTGTCGAATCACACATTATATTGTTATTGACGTCATTAGAATAAACTATGTCGGGATTTACACCATGCACCTGTTTAGTTTTGAGGCTCCGATATTTCGGCGCAGTTGCATGCGCCATGGTCACGGAAGTTCTTCCGTGACTAGTTTATTCAAATCACACATAGTCACCGACAGCTGATGCAGCAGTAGCACACTGAAACGTGTTTGCTACGTTATGCTGATTAGGAATAGTACAAAAGTTTAAGTGCTACGCTGTTGCACCATTTCTACACAAACTTGTCATTTTACGTAGTAAATATTTCATGTAAACACAAAATTATTATATATGTGTTACTTTACAAATTCCTTGTATTATTTTGCTTTTCTATTTAGGAAAATCACTTACCTTACTTTATTTGCTAATAAGTTCTTGTCGGTCGTAATGATTATCTTTTATAGCCTTTTTAAGTGTCAGGTCTTGCGCGCTTCGATTTTTTCCTTTTTTTAAGTAGGTATATCGACTTTAAAGTTTGTAGCAGATACCTATTAACTTTCGTAATAAGGATCCTAATAATGATTTAATAATTATTATGTTTTTAATGGCGTAATACATTATATAAGTTTTTTAAAGGTGTTTATGTTATGTCAAAAATTGGCAGAAATCGCTCAGTGAAAGAAAGAAGAAGTGAAGTGTGCAAGGAGCTTTAATTTTTTAACACAAGTCTTATCAAATGAGGAAATCATATAGAGGCAACTATTCACAACCGCATGTAACCATTTTGGGGTTAAAATTACTTAGTTGGTGGTTAACAGCAATTTTCGGCAGATTTGCTTGAAAATTTGAAGAAAATTTTATGAAGATTAATCAGCTTGAAATTTATTGCACTACATTGTAGTACCTACCTATTTATTAAAGCGTTTATTTTACGGATTACTGTAGTGATTATTCGATAGACTTAATTGTATATGAGAAATCTAATTTCACTTTTCGGCGATAGATGGCGCTGTACAAATTTCCCATGCAAAATTGCTCTATTGAATTTTCTTACGCGCTTCTCGATAGATGTTTGTGATATAGGAACTGAATATGTAACAACATGTCTTAAAAACTTTTCAAAGCAAAAGATACTTAAGTTAAGACAGCCACGCTTGGCAAATGGCTGGCATTAGATCCAATACACCGATTTTTAGTAACTTATTAATCCTTAGGGCTGTTTTTTAAATCCCCAGTTAACAGATATCGGTCAGTTTAAATATTAACCAAATATAATAAAAGTTATCCTAAAATGTGACAGACAAATGAAAGAAAACATTTTCAATTTGAGGTATAATACGCTATCAAACGAATTACAACAGACATTAAAAAATCAGCTCAGTTAACTTTATTAGTCCACCACTTAATGACAATTAGTAGACTATCGCCAATACCTATAGATTTTTTTGTTTAAATTTTTGATGCGTAAGTAAAGTTTTAAAACGTCCATGTTAGTTTCAGTTAAGTGTCCGATAAATAATGGGTTATACGTGAGCACACCTTCAGAAATTAGTAGTTTTGACATAGAAAAGTTTAAAACCGTTAATGACTTTTCCCTTGTTGGTGTTACGTGACTTTAACCCTTAACTAAACATGCCAGTGATGTAAGTTTATAGACTACTAGCGGCCGCCCGCGACTTCGTCTGCGTGGAAAGATTTTTTACTATCCCTCGGGAACAATACATTTTTTCGGGATGAAAGGTATCCTATGTCCTTTTCTGTACCCCTGAGAACGTGTATGCAAAATTTCATGATGATCGGTTCAGTAATTAAGACGTGAAGGCGTAACAAAGAAACAAACAAACGGACTTTCGCATCCTTACTCCTTACTATATATATATACTAGCGGCTGCCCGCGACTTCGTCTGCGTGGAAAGATTTTTTGCTATCCCTCGGGAACAATACTTTTTTTCGGGATGAAAGGTACCCTATGTCCTTCTCTGTACCCCTGAGAACGTGTATGCAAAATTTCATGATGATCGGTTCAGTAGTTATGACGTGAAGGCGTAACAAACAAACAAACAAACAAACGGACTTTCACATTTATAATATTAGTAAGAATTATATATATATATTTATATTATAAATGCGAAAGTCCGTTTGTTTGTTTGTTTGTTTGTTACGCCTTCACGTCTTAACTACTGAACCGATCGTCATGAAATTTTGTATACACGTTGTCAGGGGTACAGAAAAGGACATAGGATACCTTTCATACCGAAAAAAAACTATTGTTCCCAAAGGGATAGCAAAAAACCTTTCCACGTAGACGAAGTCGCGGGCGGAAGCTAGTTTATAATATTATTAGTAAGGAAGTAAGGATTTTAATAGATTAATGTTCATAACAATATTTTATCTAGCTATAAAGTATTTCTTGATGGCTTGTATGAACATTTCGCCTCGGATCGCTGTTTGGCGAGTGAATAATGTACAACCGTTAGTACATAGTGATTTTATTTCATTAACTTGGATATATTTTATTTTGATTTCTTAATAACTGATATACAGCGTGTTACAAAAAAACCCGTAATGCCGAATATGGTAGATAGCATTGGCGGATCCAGGGGGGGGGGGGGGGGGCAAGGGGGCCATGGCCCCCCCCACGAAGCCCATTACCTTTGCGGATAACATTGAACTTGCTTTAAAAAAATTTTTTTTAAATGTATTGTTTTATGGAGGAAGTGTCAGTGCCTCTATCTTTATTTTTTAAATCATAAAACGTGGCCCGAGTAGGGTTACCATCTGACAGACATTTGACGCATTTGACAAGCATTTTACGGTTTCAAGGCTTGCGGCTGGAGCAAAGCAGAGACAGGCATTTTTGTTTAGTGAGTCTCGCTGTGAAATCTTGCGTACATGCTCCAATCACGCAAACCTTGCTGCGCAAGCTACCCGTCTGCCCGGATGAAATCACATATTGCAAGATTTTTGGATAAAAATGGCACAGCGCGGGCTCCGTTTTTTACTGTAAACAGACAAGATTAATTGATGAAACTAACTAAAAATCGCGCTGCGCGGCCGTATTTTTTACTAAATACTGACAAGATTAGTGGATGAAACTGACTAAAAATCGCGCTGCGCGGCCGCTTTTTTTAGTATATACAAGAAAGAGTACAAATATAACAGTTGTAACTGACTAAAAATGGTGCTGCACGGCCGTTTTTTACTAAAGACAGACAAGATTGGTGGATGATACTGACTAAAAGTGGAGCTGCGGGCTGTATCTTTTACTATAGATAGACAGACAAGATTAGTGGATAAAACAGACTAAAAATCGCGCTGCGCGGCTGCTTATTACGGTTCCGTACCCAAAGGGTAAAAACGGGACCCTATTACTTAGACTCCGCTGTCCGTCTGTCTGTCTGTCTGTCCGTCTGTCTGTCACCAGGCTGTATCTCATGAACTGTGATAGATAGACAGTTGAAATTTTCACAGATTATGTATTTCTGTTGCCGCTATAACAACAAATACTAAAAACAGAATAAAATAAATATTTAAGGGGGGCTCCCATACAAAAATTTTTTTTGCCGTTTTTTGGTACGGAGCGATTCGTGCGCGAGTCCGACTCGCACTTGGGCGGTTTTTTTTACTACGGACAGGCAAGTACAACAAGTATAACGGATGAAACTAACTAAAAATAATGCTGCGCGGCCGTTTTTTTACTAAAGACAGATAAGATTAGTGAATGAAACTGTCTAAAAACTGAGCTGCGTGGCCATTTTTTTACTAAAGACAGGCAAGAGTACAAGACTAGTGGATAAAACTGACTAAAAATCGCGCTGCGCGGCCGTTTTATTTCCTATAGACAAGCATTTTTCTGAAAAATCAGGCGTTTTGTGCATCCTAAGGCATCCTCCCTTACATAGATATCTATGTAAGGTAACCCTAGACCCGAGGCTCCGAGGGCCCCCCCCAAACTTGAATCCTGGATCCGCCCCTGGACTAGATAGGGACCATAAAACTGAACAACTTTTACTGTGGGACCAACTCTGAAATAGCGAAAAAAAATCAGCTATCAACGAAAATATTAAAATGTATGAAATGAAATGTATTTTTTTTTCACGATTTCAGAGTTGGTTCCTTAGTAAAAGTTGTTCAGTTTGATGGTCCATGTGTACCATATTCGGCATTTCGGTTTTTTTGTAAAGAGGGCCTCCACACTCGCGCCGCGAAAGCCCGCGAAGGCCGCGAACCGCGAGTGTGGAGGGTTTCGCGGCTTCGCGTATGGGCTTCGCAGCTTCGCGTTCGCGCTTCGCGGCGTTCCCCGTCCGGTGGCGGTTTTTTGGTCTGCGTCAAAGATCTTGTGTGCCGAACTAATGTTGCCGTGATTCGCGGCCGCGGTTCACGCGCGAGTCTGGAGGGCTATATTATTCGCACCGTTTTCATGCGCAAAGCGCGCCCGTGATTCGCGGCGCGAGTGTAGAGCCCTCTTAACACGTTGTAATAGGTGTTGTAAATTTATTAGCGCGATAATTATTGGCGTTAAGGCATATTGTGGTTGTCTAACAAACTTGCTCAAGATTATACGATAGTTATGTCTAATAAAATTTGAAAATGACCCATTTACCAGCAATGTTTTTCAATCACCTTCTACCAAAACATTATTTTTCAAATCTCCCAGTACTGAAAAGACCACGGGGCGTTATAATGCAGGGCAGATCTGGAACCGCTGGTCGATCGAAAAATTCACTTAAAGCCATCCGACGCCCCGTGAATAATTTAACCAATAACAATCCGTCGGCTAATTTTAGCGGCGTATGGAAGGAGCTGGGCAAGTGTGATGGTTAATAAGGTAGTGGTTCAGTATAGTGTTTTTTATGCACAACGGGTTTTTTACTAGAAACAGGCCAGGCATTTGACCACCTTCTTGCTTCGTAAACAGGATGTGGTCTAAGGTGTCGCATGCTTGCCCAGGAAATGCCTGTTCACTCTTGCCTTGAAGACACCAAGGTTGTAACTAACACACACATGAACAGGCAGCGCATTCCATTCTTTAGCAGTTCGCATAAGAAATGTATTGACAAAGCGCTTGGTAGGGACCCTTGGAGTATATCTACTATGTAAGGGTGATATGCTAGCCTGCGTCTGGTACCCTGATGGTGGAAAAGGGCTGGAGGAACAAGGTCGTGCAGTTCCCTCACACACTCTCCAAAGTGTATTCTATAAAACACCGATAAACATGCAACTTTGCGACGGTGACTGAGGATATACCGGGATAGTGCTTAGCCATCACCTCACCTGATGTTAAGTGACGATAAGGCCGAAGGTGGAAGCGTACTACATTCAGAATACTCATTAATGAGGAACTGGCTATCTTACCACTAACTGGCGGAACACAACAATTTTTAAATTGTTGTTCTGGCGTCAGACTTAGGTAAGATGGTGGTAGCTAGCCAGGCGGACTTGAAATAAGCCCTACCACCAACCAATTAATATTAATTTACCATTTGTCAAGGGCTATCTAGACATGTGTGTTCTTTATGATGAATGTGTCACATTAATGATAAAGAACACAATGTATCACAATACCGGTATAAAAAAAAAGTAATCAATGAAAGTCAATTATAAATAGATAAATAAATCATTTATTCACAACTTCATTTTGTTCACATTTATAACAATGGACAATGTCAGCTTTAAAACTAGGTTAGTACTTATGCATAAACAAATTAGTAAGGAATTAGTTCCTACATAATACTAAATAATATTAGAATTCTGAATACGTACTCGTAAAAATTACTGATATAGTTTTATTTAGGTAATATAAAATTATTTGTGCCTGAACTAGGTTATCCTGTGTTTCAGGCGATAGATAATTGATTGAATATGTTTTATATATAGGGTCAACAAAAATCTTCTATTCTTTTGCTCGTAGTGAAGTGAAGCAGTAGACCGATTTAAGACAATAAAGGGAAACTTTATTTTTTCTATCCGATTCTACCAGAAATTTATACAGAGGCCTCACACTGGAACTCTACAATGACTTTACATACGTAGTTGTCTATAAGAGATTGCTAAATAAGGAACATAAACCCATGTTTTAAAATCTACATAATTGCCATTATTTGTTTTGATCACTTTTGTTACTGCTTTATACGCAATAAAGTATTATATTTGTGATAGATTTTAAGGCTGTTACCATTTTAGGGACTTGGTTCGGTTAGCAACGGTTTGGCTGTTTATTCTTCGTAGATTTTAATTTATGTTAAAATATAATTCCTTGTTTGTGTTCTTTAAAATATAGCAATCTTTAAGCCCAGCCCACAATATTCGTTTTCTCCAAACACCGATGGAACCCTACGAACGTAGCGTCTTCAACGCTTTGACGCCCAGTAAAGCAATTTGTGCGAAGTGACGGAGAGAGCTGTGTCGGCAAGTATGGGACCTCGTAAATACCTTCTATTTACTCAGTCCAACTGTACATAAAGCCAGAGTTATAAGTCTATGTTATACATAGACTAAGATGGACCACTTAAGGTCACGTATCACTGTCCATCAAGCAGGTTTTAAAAGAAAAAAATATTCGAGTCCAAAATTCAATAAAAAGGATAACCGTAGTCGCATGCCACTTTCTCTTAGACACGCACGACACGAACAACAGGCTGGAGGTGGCATGCGACTACGGTTATCCTTTTATTGAATTTGGACTCGAATATTTTCTTGTTTCTTACTGTTTAAAACACGATTTTTCCGTAGTCGGGTTTTAGTTTTAAAACTTCTTTTTTATTTTAAATATTTTGGAGTTGTCAATAGGGTGAAAGCAAGCAAAGCCACGGGCAAAAGGGCACTTTTCAAATATATATATATTTGAAAAGTGCTCATTAAGCCCTTTCATTTGGTACCCAACACGGCATTATTAAAAAGTCTTTAACTTCTCTAGAGGGCGCTACATTCAATTTACTGTGAAGTCACATAGCCTATGTTTATTGGACAATTAAGACGCTTCTAACGATACCTCATTTGTCAAATTATAACAAGTAGTTTAGAAGTTATGAGGGATCAGATGAATTTACAAACATACATACATACAGTTCAAAATCATATACCCTCCGTTTTGGCTTCGCCGTAGTCGGGTAAATAGCGCTAGCGCAACGCAGGCGCGTAGATGCTTTGTTAGTTTGTTACGGCATGTGTGACTTCTACACAAACTTGACACTTTTCGTAACTTTTTAAAATCTGAATTCAATCGTGATGCAGCATGAAGCGTGGCTGTGTGAGATCCGCCTAATTCAGGCTCTGAACAAGATACTCGTAAACGGAATAGTGCTGTATTATTTTGATTAATTCCACATTCAACCGGCGATTTTTCTATGGGTGAATTATTCGTTTTGTGCGCATTAGAACAAAACGAAACGTTCGTATATGTAATGTATTGTTACTCGTTATTCTGGCATTCGACATTACATAGTAAACCCATTAATTTTATTACATAAAGCACATATTATTTTTACAAAATTCGACTTGTTTTCTCGTATCTCAATGTCATAGACGACGAGAAATTTTCTCGTAAACTCTTTTTTTAAATAATAGGAGTAATTTCTATTAAGTACTTATAAGCTACGTGTCTTAAACGCAAATAACTTGAATCTTTATGTGGTGTCGCAAATACGGGCCAAGAATTCAAAACCGTTCACTAACAAATTTCAATATCTATCAGATTCAATTAATGCTACAAGTAACTATTTTAATTTCCACCGTTCCAACACAATCCTACACGAGAAACGCTTTCGATCTCAAACGGAAGTTGTAAATTACGCACGTAAACCTGACCTGACTACATAGCTCTTCAGCGATTGACATAAAGACTATAATTGTGCACGAGTTTGCAAATCCAGTGTTTGTGTAGAGACACTGCGTATTTAGATTTTTGTGGAAAACTGTTCCCCGAAATAGTAACAAGATTTCATAAAAAACATTAGTAGTGAGTTAGGACTTTGTTTCCCCATTTAGTGTAACAAAAAATAATGTGCTGTTGGATATTTGTATCGAATTTTTTGTCTTTAGTTAAGGTGTTATGATATTAGTAATCTACTCTTGTGAGGTTGTTAAGGTGTTTTAATAACCCTGTATAGTTATCGACGTCGAAAATTTCTACGATTTTGTGATAATTTTGTTTTGTTTCTGTTTCGAAATCTTACTTTAAAAATTTAATTACTAGTGGCTCCGTGAGCTGTAGACCTCCCGTTAAAAAGTAGCTCAAATGGTATGTTTTTTAAAAACAAATAACACAGTATAGATATATATTAGTTTTACAACTAATTAGTATCTATACTGTGCAAATAATATACACAGTCTTAGGTTCTGTCACAAAGTCACAACCAAATTTATTTTCAAATTTTGAATCTTTTAAAATTAAAAAACAAAATTTACTTTTGATATTTTTCGAAATTGTTGGAATATGTCTTTTTTTTACATTTCTCCGTCATTTCGAAAAATTTCGAATAAACTGGCCCGACTGAAAATTTCTATATAATTATCAAACCTCCGCAGAAAATTTCACGAGAATCGGTTGAGAAATGCGACCTGTAGAGGAAAACAGCCAGTGCCGGAAAATCGGACTGAAATAAGTTTTTTTTACATATCTCCGCTATTTTAAAAAATTTCGAAAAACTGGCTCGACAAAAAAAGAATTATATAATTTTCGAAACTGTTTACAATTTTTCACGAGAATCGGTTGAGAAATGCGACCTGTAGAGGAGAACAAACGGACAGCCGCCGGAAGGACATGCGAAAGAATTTTTGCCCAAGCTGAAGCAGAGACACTTCGTGCTCGCTCGGTCAAATATTTTTTCTGTCAGTCATCTGTTTGTTTGTCATTGTTTTTTTATTGGTAAGTAGTTTGGACTTTAACCTTTCGTCCTTTATGAAAACTTGTCGGTTGGTTCCCCTACAGTTTACGTTAGACATTTAAGTTGTCTCCTACATCAATGTGAGCTGGTCTTAATTAATGCCTTATGTTGTTATCAGTGTTAAAAACGACCGCTTGCAAAACAACATTGACACGTGAAATACAAAGGTGTAATCATGGAATGAATGTAAAAGAGAGATTGAGATTTAGAAGGTTTACTTTGCAATGTAGAATAGCATCAACCCTTCACGGTTAGTGGTATCGTAAAAGGCAACTAATGATTTAGAGGTAGTAGTAATAATACGACCTTCTTATGAGACAAAAACCTTCTCTTATGAAGGCTCAAGGTTACCTAGCGTGCAATGGAGAGAGCCATGCTTGGCGTTTCCCTGCGTGATCGAATTAGAAATGAGGAGATCCGTAGGAGTGCTAAAGTAACTGAAATCGCTCGAAGGATTGCTCAGCTGAAGTGGCAGTGGGCGGGACACATAGCGAGAAGAACTGGTAGCCGTTGGGGCGGAAAGGTTCTGGAATGGCGACTGCGCACTGGATAACGCTCCGTGGGTAGGCCCCCGATAAGGTGGACCGACCATCTAGTGAAGGTCGCGAAAAGCTGCCGGATGCGGGCAGCGCAGAACAGATCGTGGAGATCCTTGGGGGAGGTGTACATCCAGCAGTGGGTATCGTGCGGCTGATATTATGATGATGATAAAATGACAGTGTATCAGAAAATGAGCACTTTTCCGATGGAAAATAATAAAACGCGACAGCTTCCGAACAAAGACTAGTTTATTTTTTTAAACCAACATAAGGCTAGGCACAGACAATTACCACAGATTATAAAACTTAGTCAGTATGACATCAAATGGCTTTACGAGCCGGATTATATTGTTATTTTAAACACAAATAGCAATACCACCACCTAACAAAATAATCCAAAAGCAGATGAATTGAAAACAGAAATATTATCTGCATTAAATAAAAATTAAACATGGCCTTATATTATATACTAAGTTAATTCTACAATGCCAACTTTCTTTATAAAAGCATGGTGTTTGATTTTACATAAGCTTTTAGTAAATATGTCAGCTGGCATATCAGATGTTTTTAGGTATTTAATTTCTACCAAATTATTTGCAACGGCTTCCCTAATAAAATGGAATCTTACGTCTATATGTTTACTTCTTCTGTGATACATATAATTTTTGGTAAGTTTTTGTGCGCTCTGATTGTCATTGAACAATAAAATTGCATTGTTTTCTCTATTAATAAGTTCACTTAATAAGTTTTTTAAGAAAATAGCCTCTTTACTAGCCTCACAGACAGCCATATACTCGGCCTCAGTGCTAGATAAGGCGACTGTCTGTTGCTTTCTACTCTCATGAGATACTACACAACCAGAATACACAAAGCAATACCCAGTATAGGATCTCCTGTCTATCGCATTTGAAGCCCAATCAGCATCTACATATCCAACTATATCTAAGTTATTTTTAGTAAACATTAAACCAAAAGATTTAGTAGAGCCCAAATACTTTAGAACTCGCTTTGCATGTTTCCAATGTGTTTCATCATTACAATTATTAAATTGGCTCAAATAACTTACACAAAATGATATTTCTGGTCTTGTTAAAATAGAAAGGTACATAAGGCTACCTATTAACTGTTGGTATGGATAGTTGGTAGTTACATTTTCGCTCTTTTTAAGTTTTAAATTAACCTCCATAGGAGTGTCTATATTTTTACAATTTTCCATATGAAATTTATGCAATAATCTTTCTATGAAATCCTTTTGATCAATACAAATTTTATCTTTTTCGATTTTAACATTCATGCCTAAACATTTTCTGAGTTGCCCTAAGTCTTTCAACTTAAATCTGGAACTTAAGTGTTTTTTTAAATAATCTACTTCTCCTTTACAATTTGTGAATATAAAGAAATCGTCAACGAACAGAGCTACAAAAGTTTTAATCTTTCCCGATGATTTTATAAACAAACAAGGCTCATATTTAGATTTTTTATAATTAAGATCTTGTAAACAATCATCTACCTTTTTATACCATTGCCTGGCTGATTGTTTAAGCCCATATATGGCTCTGTTTAGTTTCAACACTTTATTTACATTATTTTCACATATAAAATTTTTAGGCAATTGCATGAATACTGTTTCATCTAGATGGCCGTTTAAGAAGGCCGTGGTGACATCTAAGTGAGTTATATTAAAATCAAAGTTTACACTTATAGCAAATAACAATTTTAAGGTGGAGTATTTAAGCACTGGTGAAAAAGTTTCTTTATAGTCAATACCTTGTCTTTGGGTAAATCCTTTCGCCACCAACCTTGCTCTGTATCGCACTGTGTCATCACTATTTAACTTCTTTTTGTACACCCACTTGCACTGAACCACTTTACAGTCATTTGGTTTGTCCACCACTTCCCACGCATTGTTGTCGTGGAATGATTTCAATTCTTCCTTCATGGCCTTGCACCATTCTTCTTTTTCTTGACTCCTCATCACCTCTTCATATGTAAGGCTGTCTTCATGCATATCTATATCTTCAGTTACACATACATTACTGTACCCATACCTTTCTGGTTGCTTTCTCTCACGCTGAGTTGGGTGAGAATCTGCATCTGAATTTACCTCTTCATTAAACTCGCTATCACAGAATTCTTCTAAATGAGAGGAGTCCAAGGTATCATCTGGTACGTATGTTGCATCTTTAAGATCAATTACGGAGTCGAAACTTGTGGAACTATCAGTTTCTTCTGGTTCATTTTGGCTATCTTCTTCCTCTTTCTTCTCTTCTATTACAGCTTCTACACTGGAATTCTCAAATTTCTTTTCATCTATCAAAACATTTGTAGTTACTGTTTCTGCGCTGGTCTCCATTATAACAACATCTCTACTAGTAGTTATGTTCCGAGTCTTCGGGTTGTATACTCTATAACCTTTGGTATTTTCTGCAAATCCGAGAAGAATATATTTTTCTGCCTTTCTGTCCCATTTAGTTCTCTTTATTTTGGGGACATGAACCATCACAGGGCTCCCAAATACCCGCACATGGCTAAGATCTGGTTTTCTGCCAGTCCAGAGCTCGTATGGTGTTTTTTTGTAAGCCGGAGGCCAGTGTCCTATTTCTTAAGTAAACTGTAGTGTTGACCGCTTCAGCCCAAAACTTTTTTTCCATCTTTGCATCAAATAAAAGACACCGAGCTCTTTCCACAATAGTTCTATTTAGCCGTTCACATAGGCCATTTTGTTCTGGTGTATGGGGATTTGTTTTTTGGTGTAAAATACCATTTTTCTTCAAAAACTCTTCAAACTCGGAAGAACAAAACTCCCCACCATTATCTGTTCTTAGTACTTTAATGCTCTTCTCTGTCTGCTTTTCTACTAACGCTTTGAACTCTTTAAAGAAGTTGAACGCTTCACTTTTAGACTTTAGGAAATACACAAAGGCCATTCTGCTGTAGTCATCTACAAAAAGGAGAAAATACTTTGACGAACCAACTGAGATTGTTTCCATGGGGCCGCATAGATCGGCGTGCACCACCTCTAACACATTATCACATCTGGAACCTTTATGTGAGAAAGGTAATCTCGCTAACTTCCCTTCACAACATGTGATACACTGGGACTTGTCAATTTCTGCCTTTTCTGGGAAATACACTCCCTCTACAGCGCCATTTTTCATATTGTTCAGATCTTTACTGTTAATATGGCCTAATCTTCTATGCCATAACAAACTGGTTGTTGTCATCGCTGAACTTGCTAACAAACAATCTTGTTTTATGTCCAATTTGTATACACCATTCGATAGGTATGCTTTTGCAACAAGAATATTGTTGTGATTTAAGATCTTGCAAACATTTCCTTCGAAAATAACTTGGTTTCCTTTTCGTATTAATTCACTCACAGAAAGAAGATTCGTTGTGAGGTTAGGAATACATAAAACATTTTTCACAGTTATATTGAATTCTGAACCATCCACTACTGTGGTTATCTGCGTATTTCCTGAGCATAACACTGGTACTGTCATTTTATTAGCTACCACAATGTTTTTCATAGTTGGGTTGTAGGATGCATTAGTAAGAAGTTTCTCATTGGTAATCATGTGTGCACTGGCGCCGGAATCAATGTACCAATCTGTACATTTGTAGGTGGAGTCCATGAAAAAGACACTGAAAACAGCACTTTCTTTGTTTTTCGCATTCTCTTTCAATTTTTCCTTTTTGAATCTACACTGGCTTTTGTAATGTCCAATTCGTCCACAACCATAACAACGAATTGTTTTGACAGGTTTCGAAGATGACGTGTTATTTGACATTTCTGCAGTTTTACCACCTGTCTTCGCGTGACGCAAACTTTTTGACAAAAAAGCGCCCTCTGTTCCAATGCTACCAACCTCCGAGCTCATATCTAATAGCTTCGCTTTGATGACATCTGTACTAATGGCTAATCCAGAATGTTCGATAGCCATTATCATCGGACTGAATTTTTCAGTCAGTCCTGCTAACAATAGGCATCCAACCCACTCGTCAGTGATTTTAAACCCCGTGCCTTGCAATTTTCTAGCTGTATCCACAATCTGGGTTACGTAGTTTGTCATAGACTCGCTATCTTCCAGCCGGATCGAAATCAGGTGTCTTAATAAACTGATTTTTCTTTGAAAACCGGAGTCATCAAATAATATTTGTAGACGTTTCCATACATCTCGAGCTGTTGTCTCATCTTTGATATGGACATATAAACTTGAATCTATTGTCATGATAAGTTTTGCTTTAATCTTCTTATCATCAACAGCTGGGGTCTTAGGATCCGGATCAGTTTTTATATCCGTGCCTTCCAGTAACAGAAAATTCTCGGCGGCGAATGCCCACTCGTCGTAATTTTCGCGACCCTTGAGTTTGGGCACGTTGACTAGATAGCTGCCGGCCATTTTCAACAGCGACACGAGGACGCGGAGAAGCACTTTGCAATAAAAATTGAATTTCGGGAAATCTAGTCCGGCTGACGTAATGTTTTGAATTACGCACACTGACTCTATGAAAAAAATCACTTTTGATCGCAAATTTATCGGTTTTGACTTTATTTTAATCGCGAAATATGGGACTGGGCCCATAACCTAATAAAACGCGACAGCTTCCGAACAAAGACTAGTTTATTTTTTTAAACCAACATAAGGCTAGGCACAGACAATTACCACAGATTATAAAACTTAGTCAGTATGACATCAAATGGCTTTACGAGCCGGATTATATTGTTATTTTAAACACAAATAGCAATAGAAAAGGTCCATCCTTTCACGGAAGAGGTCTTGGTCCTGCAGTGAACTTAGTTAATACTAATGAGTTAAAATACGATAGAAAATACTGCGTTTGATCTAGGTTTGATCAGCGATTTGCAGAGGTCGCACACACATCCACAATATCATACCATAAAACCCAAGTCATTTACTTTTGTATACTTATCGATGTTAGTAGCTAATTTATAGTACGCTTTTTTACAACAAGATTAGTAATATCTATCTGTTTTAGATCTATGGATTCGCGACATGTCACCTGAATGGACGGCGCGTATTCCTGTTATTTACATATTTAATGACATTTAACGTCGCCGGCTCCTTAATGAGACACTGTTGCTAACAGTTGCTTCTGTCAGACATCGAGACGACTTTTTGAAAAAAAAGGCGTCCGGAGGGCATTGTGGCAGGCGCGCTTCGTTTGTTTTTTCCCCGCTTTAGTTTGTCTAGCATTGCTGTTTTGTTTTTTTAGCACGCTCCTCCATTTTTGAGAACAATCGGCAAATCTTTTTTTTTTGTAATTTACTGCAGTGGATTTGGATGTCGTTTTTTGGAGAAAAAAGATGACATCCAAGAGTAAACGTTTTTAAATTTGAATCTCACACCTTTGTCTTTCCGAATGATTTTTTTCAACTAGGATATTGATAAATCAGCCTGTATGTGTTTAAGTGGTACTTAAACAATATTTAAATTATGGTGCAAGTCACCCTAAGTGTAATGAAATAAGTAAAGTTAGTTTAACCCTATCTTATGGAAAACTATAGAAACTTAAAAACACTGATAGTATGTCTGAAGAAACATTTGAACACTGGTTTTCAAAGATAAAATGTGATAAAGTAATAATATCAGATATGAGTCTATTCAGCGGACACGCATGGCTGTAATGAGGGCGCAGCGATTGCGCCCGATTGTCATTGGTGCGCTATTGTTCACTCTATATGGCGGCGCATGCAGCTCGATTTGGACCACTCTAAATAAGCATAGATCTATGCGAGCGGCTCGCTTTTGAGACCCACCAATCTAACCAGGCCTATACCTCCCCTACACATTCATTTGTTTTCAGGCTTCCGAAGAGGAACAATATGAAAAGCCACAGCTCAATTCAAACTGGTCTTCTTTATAGCCTGTTACGTATGGTGAACATTGTCAAAGTTACAGCTTTCTTCTTGGTTGGTGACTTAATTAGTAAGTTGGATATGTGAATGGCAGGGCAATGCATTCTACCTCTTCTACGTAAATCTAGGAACATCGTTATATTGAAAATATGGGTGGCATCGGATAAGCGTCGGCGTTTCGTTTCGCATCGCCAGTTTACGTTTGAATTCGCGTTTTGTTTAAGCTAATTATTACCGGTGAAGTACCTATCTTATAGTTTAACTGGTTCCGTTATTTAATCCGGTGACAATGTTGGGTAAAATGTTGTAAAGTAGCAATATACAACTGGCAACAAAAAAAATTAAGTCGGCTGGTGTCAGAAGTTGTTAAAGTGATCGCAGAATTATAAGTTTAAATAAAAAGTAATTTTGAACGTTCGATAAAGTAAATAAAATACATGTGAATTACGCGTTAATCCTTCGAATAGATTTAACTATAAAATTAATCTCTCTTAACATTCTGCTTCGAAACACTGACGATTTGACTAAAATGTGAATAACATTTTAGCATTGATGTTCTTTTCTTTTCTTCAAAAGAAAATTATTATATTTAAAAACACACACGAAGGCCTTGTTACATTATCAAAGATTAATACACCAATTAGTTAGATAATTGAATAGCGACACCTAATTGTAAATTACAAGCAGTGTTTGCCTTTTGTAAACTGTATAACGCCCCAAAGCAAACAAATGGAACTGCTCATATATCAACCGGCAACAATAGCTTTATATTAATTAAAGGTGCAGTTGCGTGCGCATAGACAATACGGGTGTTCACGTAATAAAGAATCAATAAGACTAAAACCGTGTTAAATCAACATTGGGCGAGCGCGCAAAGACAAGAAACGAATCCGACAATTTATGGTTGCTACTGCGCAGAGCTAAGAAGCGACAGAGCCGTGCGTCACTGTCAGCAGCGCAGCGTGTGAAATATTTCAGGTTTGGAGTAGCTGAGATGATTCAGACTGCTATTTGAGAGTTTTTACTTGCCATGTTTGTACCATTTTTAGCGGGATTTGTAAATATTGTTTAAAGCAGGATCTGACTTATAAGTTTACTAGAGACCGTCCGCGACCTCGTCTGCGTGATCAGTTTTTTCTCTATTCCTCATACACTGTACTTTTTTCCAGGATAAAAGGTATTTTGTGTCCTTCTCTGTGCCCCTGACAACGTGTATGCAAAATTTCATGATGATCGCTTGAGTAGTTAAGACGTGAAGGCGTAATAAACAAACAAACGGACTTTCGAAATTATAATATTAGTAAGGATTTAATATTAATAATAAGATAACAACGGCATTTTAAAGTATAACGTCTTGCACTATTTGCAATAAATGATAATAATAATAAAACCGTTGTTAATCTTGTCAAAGCATAAGATAACTTTAACATATGACTTGGTATGTATTTACCAAATAGATTTCACAAAAATCTATGCAAAATTTATTTAAATTATGAGTGGAAAATATAAATAATATAATGAGACGGGCAGAAAAAAAGGAGATATTATTTAAACTGAAAAACCAAATGTCTGAAAAATTTTAAGCTCTGTAGTCCTAAGCCTAATTTTATTAGGGACGCGCCCGCACCCGAAAAAGGCGCGAAACACACGCGATATAAAAAATGGCGGCGTGCGATTTGAATGCGTGAATTATTGTCTTTTAAGGAGAAATAATACACCTTCGGAAAATAATATGAAACACTCGCTAGCACATAATGCAAATGAAAAATGGAGATGGGAGAAAGCTTTTGTTGTTACTGCGAATGTTCCCATTTAAAGTTTGCACCAGGCATTTGGGATTCACGTTCTTCGAGCTTTTTTCTGGATGACTGATTGAAAATATGTTCATAAATCCATGAGCGTTCTATTGAGTGGTTGTAAACAAAGGTTTTATTTAGAGAGTGGAAAATCAAGTAAGGTTCTAGGGTTTCGTATCGACTTGACCTATATCTATGGATCAGCTGTTATCTTTTACATTGGAAAGTATATCCTGTATCTATTAGGGGTTTCAATATGAAATTGAAATTGTTGATATTATTTTTTTAAACAAGTTGCATTTTCCACGAACGCCGCTGTTACAAAAGCTTTTGTGCAAGTTTAATTTTTATAACAGCTTATTAATGCGACGTGCTTTGAGCAAAATCGAAGTCTATGCCAATTTACAACAAAATAAAATGATCATTTGGGTACCTAACAATAAAAGTAGTCACTTTGAACCTTTGTTTTTCTTTACATAACGAGGATACATAACATTTTATATTACTTTCACAAATAAATTATCAATTTTTGTAGATTGTCTCACACAGGGTTTTTCGAGTGACAAAACAAATAGTGCGTTAAACGGGACTGTGCATTGAATTTGTTAAATTGTACTGTAGATTAATTAACTTTTACTCATATTTGTTAGTTTTTTATTTATAATGTTCTCATGTAAGTGACAATGTTATGTCTTTATGAGAATAAATTTATTTAAACCTAAACCTAAGTGCAACTGCACTAACTTTAGTAAAAAGGTTCTAGTTTACGAGCACATTTTTTGCATATCCTTGGCTGTCTCAGGCGACTGCTTGGTTTGATCGAACCGTCATTACGGTAATGAGGTAGAGGAAGGTTGTATTGTTAGAATCGTTATACACCTAGGAAAAACGTAATTGGGGAGGGGATGTGGTTTGTCGTACGACGTTCTTATGCTTTGGACACAAATAAAAAGGAGAAATGAGAGCCACTCGGACAAAAACATTACCCTCCCTTTCTATCGACAGTCAGGTAAATAGCAGTTTTCCATACACGCACACATAGACATAATCAGGCTATAAGTTCCTAGCGCATTAAAATAAATGACGTCATGTTGTGTTTTCCATGATTCAAGAAAACAAGGTCTGGCATTCTAGGATTACAATTTGCTTACACTTGCTTACGTCATCTAGTTCTGCTATCTAGTTGCTACTTGGTAAGAAACAAAGAATGAAGGATTTTTTCGGTCATCCATCACCCATTACAAAATTATTGTAATGCATTTCAATTGTGATTTGTTTCTCTTAGCAAACAAAACAATTCAAGTTAAAAAGATGAATGAACGTAATTTTCAATAAAATACTTAGTTTTATTATAGACCTGTTACAGGTTATACAGGGTCATTCTAAACTTACCATGTGTTCCGTCCATGAAACTAAACAACTTTTTTTTAGGAACACAGGGTCAAATATGTAAAAAAACGTCTATCCATACGAATCAAAGAGATCACGTGATCAATTTAGTATGGGATGACCAAAATTTTGTGGCGATACGACACATATTTCTTGGAGAAAGTTGTTTAGTTTCATGGTCTGGACACATACTTGAAAAGAGATGTCCCAGCGTTGCCTCAGTTTCATTTTATTTAATTACTTTCAAATTAAAAAATGCTAATTACACTTTATTTAGGTATAGTATCAGTCAAGAATTGTTTTATATTTAGAAAAACAATTACAAAAACATTAAATTGTTTTCTGAAGTATTTTGTAAAAAAAAATGTAAGTAAATAGTACATACTATCATGATAAAAAATTGTGATTTTAAAAGCGTTTTAACTTAAAAATCCCACTTTTTAATGCAGAAAATAATTATTAATCTGATTCTAGAGTAAAATACCTACTCTGACATACTACTTTGATTAAGACGCGATAGACTTTCATTTTTTGAGAATGGTGAGGCAAATGACATAGGCGCGATGGGACATGTCCTTTGGATGGTAAGTTTAGTACGAACGAGTCTTCATAAGTTGATTGATTGTTATGTCGCTCTATAGACATAATTAGAAGTTGTTTATCAACGTAATTTCCAGTTTTCACTACATTCACGTAAGGACACATAAATCTTAGCTGCACCCAATGATTTATTCCTATATATTTGCGTTCTTACTTAAACGGTGGGAGTAAAAGGCTTTCCAAGTGATAAATATTCAAAGTTCTCGAGTGATTTTCACTTACATTAATGTCTAGTCCACTTATCGACATGTCACCTCTGCTTCTAAAAATAGTACATCACTAGTTCATATCTATGCGCGGCATGCAGATTCAATTAGCCACATTTGAGCTAGTGTTGTGACAAAGAATTTTAAAGTTTATCGATAATGAGTAAATTTTAGTAACACGCATTTAAAAGCTAGAAATATAATACAGGTAATCCTCCTTGCGTCGTGGTCGTCATTACTGAGGGTCGTGATGCCCCCGATGGGAAGTTAATTTTTCTTTGATGATGCCCCTCCATCGATGTCTGTCCTTGGCGTCATGGAGTGCATCGTGTAGCTTGGTGTTCAGCGTCGGGCGGTTTTGGTCAGATCACTTAGTTGGGCTTCGACCTCTCGGCCTTTTGGCATCGACCTTGACAGTGACCATCAGTTGTTCGAGGTTGTGTCCATCTTTTCGGGCGATGTGACTGAAGAATTCCAGTCTGGTTTTAATGTTGAGCTCTCGAAGGATATACTCGTTTGTTCGGAATGCAGTCCACGGTATTTGTAACATCCTCCTCCAGCACCACATCTCAAAAGCGTCAGTGCGATCTCGGTCGGCCTTCTTTAACGTCCACGTTTCCGAGGCGTAGCTGAAAATGGAAAACACTAGAGAGTTAACCAATTTAATCTTTGTTTTTCGAGATATGTTGCAGTCTCTCCATATTCTCTGCAGTTGGGTCATTACAGGTTATAAGGTAATACAGGTTATTACCTGTTTATTACTTATTAGTCTATAAATTTGTAAGTAAGCTGTACCTCTAGGTTTTTAAAGTCAGCAGGCATATCGATTATCGATTAATCGACTCAAATAGATTCAAGTTCCGTAATAAATGCGTTCCGTCCGTTCTGAAATAAATCGATCTAGGCCCGTGGAAGGCCTTTAAGAATCTGCATACGGCGTATCTCTTTATTGATCTATCGGACAGGTTCCGTCTAATCATTTTACGTATTCAATCTTAATGAAAATCCGCGAAGTGGTGTTGCCAACATTTCTTTTTAATTTACATTGTTTTACGAATACAGATTCTTCGAGTCTTCTAATGACCTGTGAAAGTGTTAAATAGATCAGTGGCGGTCAAATAATTAAAGACAGCAGTCGATTGTCATAAAAACGAGGTAACTTTGAAACCTTGGTTCTCCTCCAAGGATTGACCTAGCATTGATCTTATGATGGCTTCCAGAGATAATGGAGGAGATACAAATAGCTATACATACACACTCAACAGATCTGGTCAGCATTCTAAAAGATATAAAGATATGTTTAAAAAAACCGCTGAATTAGCATAAAAACACCTAGGTATATGGAAAACCCTGAAAACTCTGATCCTTATATCTCTGAATCAGATCAGTTGGATGGATGTGTGTAACGATCTGAATCTGAATGATGGCCATCCAGGGAGCGAACAGGGAACTGTACGCTGCCTGGGCTTACATCAGAATACATCAGCCTAGGTCAATCCTTGGCGGAGAACCAAGGCTTCAAAGTTGCCTCGTTTGTCTGAAAATCAACTGGTGTCTTTAGTTATGTGGCCGCCACTGTATATGTCTATATATACTGTATATGTCTATGTATATGTCTACTTATAATTTATTTTAATAAAGACTTGTAATAACTACATACTACCTAATTTAATTTTACAAAAAAATATGTAGGTTGCGGTTTGTTCCTAACTACGCTAACTTATAAGAGTGACTGAGAATAAAAGTAATCCTTATTAATGAATGGTGAGAAATCTTATGATTTACCAGGAGCAATACAAGACGTCTAACTTTAATAGGACCCGATACGAATCTCGGCGCGCTATCTCCATTTACGCGATGCCATTTCTAGCTCACTACCAAAGCAATTCGAATAACCAGCTAAAGATTTCTCAATAATCTAACCATCCCATATGCAAATGTAACGACAAACCAATACCCGACAAAAGTGCCAATTTGTCAGTCGAATATATGAAACTCGACGGTTATTATGTTCAAAGATTTTATGTCACCGCCTATCAGGTAATTCCGACATTGGCTAAATGATATTTAGAATATAGTAGTGATAAAATGAAATAGCAGAGGCACTAGCGAGTCCACTTATGTGATCAGGAGATTGCTCCGGTATGTATCGGAATTGCTAATAAAGAGAGAATGTATAAGGGAAGGGTTATCAGAGAGCCGACTGAGAAACGGTGTATTAATGAATTGAATATGTTATTTAGAATACTCTTAACGTTATTTAGGCACTTGATTGTAATGTTCTACTTATGTAATATATTTTGCGATAGGAGCAAGTAAAGTTGGAATGTTTTGAATTGACTCAGTAGTTTATTCAGTCTCCCGCTTTGATTTCTAGAGATTTTTTCTGTCGCAAAGTCTAGAAATAGATACCCTTTTTAAAAATGTTGTTTTTATAAGACATTTTTGATAATAATTATTGGAAATACGAGTCTTAAAATCAAGAATTCATAAAATCAATCTTCTTGTTGTGACAAAAACTCAAACTCAAAAGATATTTTCATTTTACCACAAATAAAAAATATATGAGCTTATATCAAGAAAAAACAATTAATGAAAATGTTGTGCATTTCTGGCCGAAGAAAGGCGGGCTATCTGTATGCAATATAGGTTAGTTAGCTTCATATTCCGGTAGCACGCGTAATGGCATGTGCGAGAGATAAGCGGAGATGCCTTACAATACGACCTTTAAGCTATCTTGTAGGCTGTGATGTGAGAGGAATTAATTTATTGATGTACATGTCTGCACAAAGGTTTTGGTTACCTCCGGCGATGAGTGGGTCTGGTGTTTGTGGCACAAATCCATTTATACACTCATTATGACACACTTACTTTTGATACAAAATGTTGAAACTCAGGCAATAATTAAAGAAGTGGAACCTTTATGGATCATTCACACTGCTCAGTCACGAGTTGACGTGACAGTGTGTCAATATAAGTTTTGACAGTCACGTGATGCTTCAGTCACCGGCAAGTCATAATTTGTATTGAAAGCTGACCATTGCCGTGACTGAGCTGTGTGAATGATCCTTTAGACATAAGTTAACGTTAGGGTTAGTTTCGACATTAAATTATAACCATAACCGAATGTAAAAGAATTTGCATGGTAGACATTCTTATTTCAAATTCTGGACATACAGATAATACTTCCAAGATTTATTGTCTCGTATATTTGGATGACAGTTACGTACCTCTGAATTGCGCCACCCAAGTGCTTTACTTCGAGCCAGAGCAGTGTACTCGTATGTTGTCCAATATTTAGCTCACCAAAGAAATAGTGTACTAATCTCGTAATATCTAACGGTAGAGCCCTAAGACAGGTAGACGGGGCATAAACATGTGTTCGGACAACGAACAAGGCTGACGATAGCAGCTCGTCAGAATTAATGAACCATTGTCAAGCGTGTTTAATTACTGCGCCCAAGAGTTGCCCGGCGGGTAGTGCGTGTTGCCCTTAATTCTTGATCGATTGAAGGTTAGGCTTCATGTACCTTCTTGACAGGAGATTGACCAACGCTCGTGTGTATCAGGAAAAAAGGAAGTAAATAACGAAACGCCGTTAGGCCGAGAGTGGAAAAAGGCGTACTGTGCCAAGTCACCTTTAAAGATTTGGTAAAGGGCAGGGAAAATAAGCGTCATTGAAATAACTAAATTTTACTTTTAAATACCCTGATTCTGACCTGTCTTTCTTTTGGAATACGAAACTCGAACACTCTTTGGTACTTTAGTGCCAGCTCACATCTGACATTATGATATTTGGTTTATACCAACAATTGCTTACCACCAAAAATGCATATTTGAGTCCCAATTGACCATTTCCAGAGTGAAATAATTTTCTTCTTATTAAAAGTAGTATCCTAGTTTTAATTGGCAAGCTTCTAAAATAATAAATAATCTTTTGTAGAGCTTTAACCTTACCTCTGTTTATTATTAAGTCAACCCAACATGGTATTGTCACAAAATGGCGTAGTTTATATACCAGTCTAGTATATCTGCATGTCTGGTAGTGTGCTAATTGAGACTGACGGACGGCTCGACAATACAGCTTCATTAGGTATAGTGGCCGACGGACTTGTCAGGCGAGTCGACTTGTCTGCCACTTGAACTGTTTACGCTTTTGGGTTTAAAATTAGAGTGAAAAAAATATTTAAGACTGTGTATTCCGATCAAGGTCCATTTTTAAATTTTCAATACAAACGTTTGAAACAACAACTCTGCGCGAACCGTTATGAAGGCGAAATTTCCTATTAAATAGACAAAACACGCATACATTAGTGATTAGACAAATAACTCATTATTCCTATAAAAAATAAAAAATAACGAAACAAACGTGTCAAAAGGTACCGATTTAAGCATTTCAAATATCTTATTTTCTCTATAATTAAAATCGTTTTTGTAATTTTTGCTTTATATACTCCTTGAAAATACATACAAAAAGTTAAAAATAAATATGAGGCGTATTCTTATTCGTTACAGCTAAAACTTTCGTGAAAAATGCCTCTGACACGCAAATTTGTAATTCCGCTTGTACAGATTGTCTTCGTATTAAAAAACTGGTCAGTTGGGAGCGGAATATATATGTTTTGGTGGTTAGCAAACTTTATATTAATTTCAAATCAACAAAATTGTTTATCATATTTGAAGTAATTCAAACATCGAACGCATTCGAAACCACATGCTTCCATATAAACTGCATTTAACGACATGGACATAATGTGAGCTTAGTAAGACTTCTTCCTCCATAAAGTATGCAGATGGCAGTTACCGGGCAGATAGTGGGTTGTGAATAAAATCGAGCTCCTTTACACTTGTTGCGCCGCTCTGGGCGGGTAATTAAAATTGCCCGTTATCGATAAGGCACGGTACGTTAGGGCATTAGATTATGTATGGAGACTTTAAGAATAACGTACAGAAGGACTTCTTGGTGACAAAGACGATGCTGTTATAAAATTTTTTTACTCCAAAATGAATGTCTATGCACAATTAATTATTTTTTACGATTTTTACTCCAACTTTAAGTAGATTTATAAGCAACTAGAAGCCCGGGACTTCTTCCGTGTGAATTCCAGAACTACAAAGAAGAAGAGAATAGTTGGAAGGTTTTTAAATTACAATCGTAAGACATACATTCATACTTGAATTAAAATGATATAGGGTATTCATAACTTTCTGCAAAGTAAGCAATATCTTCAATTAAGTTTGTGATAAAAAGTTCTTAATACTTATTTTTATTTTATTTTATTTTCATGGAAGATTTACAGACAAATAACATCTTTTAATAGAACTTATAAGTAAATACTATGCTATTAACAAATCTTCACAATTGAGTGTACAATAGTGTTTTTTACCATTAGGGCGTAGTGGTATTTAGATTTTAGAAAAATTATTTAAAACAGAGAGTTGCTAAGCTTATTATATTTATCTAATATGTTGAAGTTTTGAACAGTAAAGATGGAAAGTAGATAAGAAGCATCCATGTGAAACTTAATTTTAAACTATAACTTATTTATTTTTACTTATTAATTAATTAAGATCCTTAAAAAAATCAGTGCATACAAGATTTTTAACTGACGAAGTGCTGGAGCAAAACAAGTCTATATCATAAGGGAGGTGATTAAATGATTTACAAGCCCGTATCACAAATGTATTTGATCTTACTTACTTACTTACTTCTATAATATTCCCTTTACATACGAGTATTTATCCTTCATCCTAGATCTTTCGCTAAGTATTAAAGTGAACCTTCTCTTCCCCTCTATACTGTGCTGCAATGGACCTATCACACATTCCTAAATCTTGTCGTATCTTTGTACTTAATCGAATACGTACTGCGAGCTACTGGACCACGGGATAACGGTTGTACGTACCTTTATGTGTCCACTCAAGCATACATGTTCAATTTTGCATTTTTATCATTGCATGCAGATGCTTAAGGCTATGCACTTTCATTAGAACATGCTAATGCAATACTGACTGACTTTGGAGCATTTCCTTCACATACAACAAAAATGAAATGTAATAAATAATTTATTTAATGATCAGTAGGTTATCTAGATTATTAAGATACAGATCAGTGACTGATTGCAAGTGAGTTAACTATAAGATTAACTTAATGGTGCTAAACCAATTAAATGCTAGATCTACATTTAAATTGTAATGCATTTTCAAACAAAAAAATAGTAATTATTGCTTGATCCAGCCTTCAATTTACAGTTTTATCTTAAATCTTTACTTAAAATTCACTTCAACTACATACAAGGTAACATTCAATTACCTATTCTATCAAGATAAACATTGTAAATTCATGTGACAATTTTGTAAACATTTAATTACAGGTACAAAACTAAGCTAGTTTGTCATTGGTCAGTTTTCCGTGCAAGTCAAATTTTACTATACTGAAGGCGTGGTCGAAATCGCAGGATATTGCATTCAATACATTTTGTTGATTACATTAGTGCAAGTTACTGTATGTGTGTGTGAAAATAAATGAACTAGTGCAGGTGTCAGACAAATATGCAAAAGCCATTCCCTTTGATATCGTGACCTCGGCGATCTTAAAATAATACCGGTTAACGATATGTCATGATTTTATTGTGATCAGGTGCTGAGTATTAAGTTTACTAAGTCACGCTTGCAAAAGGTTTATGATAAAGGTATTACATAACCTGCACACACACACTGCAAACTAAACAGATACCTAATTCATATGAAATTGAGTGATACTGACGTCTGCAGATATTGTAATGAGGAGCAGGAAACGCCCAAACACCTCTTATGTGATTGTGGACCCCTAATCCACAGGCGTAGTATCCATCTGGGGCGACATGTAATCGACCCGCAGGATATAAAAACTCTTAAAACCAGGAAGATACTAGACTTCTTGGAAGCCGCTGGGCTTAAAGAGTTACTGTAATTAGGTGGAATTAAAAAAGATCTTTTAGGTCGCAGTGACTACAGCTTTATCTGAGCTGCATAGCCCTTAACACTCAAATAATAATAATACATAACCTGGAAAAGGTATATGTATATAGTTTTGAGGGATATACACGCTGAAATTTTAATCATTTGGTTCCCGTCGTGGGGTGGTTCCACTCATGATTATAAGCAACTTTTACTATGGGGCCAACTCTACTGCTCGCAAAAAAAAATCAGCTGTTCCATACATTAAGGTCGAGTAGGTACTGCAATTTTGTATGGAACAGCTGATTTTTTTTGCGAGCAGGAGAGTTATTACTAGCTGCCGCCCGCGACTTCGTCTGCGTCAAAAAGTTTTTTGCTATCCCTCGGGAACAATACTTTTTTCGGGATGAAAGGTACCCTATGTCCTTCTCTGTACCCCTGACAACGTGTATGCAAAATTTCATGATGATCGGTTCAGTAGTTAAGACGTGAAGGCGTAACAAACAAACAAACAAACAAACAAACAAACGGACTTTCGCATTTATAATATTAAGTAAGGATAATAATAATAATAGATTTAAGTTTTATCAAACTTAAAATCGAACATCTATCGAGACGCGCGTAAAAGAACTCGATAGAGCAATAATAGGGATGTTGACTTATGAATAAAATAACGAAATACTAATAAAAATGGTAAACATATCAAACTTTTGGAGTAGCTTGTATACCTCTCGGTTTTATATAATATTGCGTATTATCTCTTTTACGACCCTTCAAAGTTGGGTGGACAAGTCCATTTAAAAGGTATAAAATTTGTTAAAATAAATAATACATTTAATTAGTCCGTAAAATTTATAGCAAATTTGTCAAAGAAACCATTTTGATAAACACAATATTTAATATAGCTGCCGAACAAATTTCCTACGCGTTGCATACAACGTAAGAAGGCGTGACGTCATAACTTGGTGGCCGTTAGTATGGAGCGTTTTCGGATGAGTCCAATTTTGTGCATTTCAAACTGTGATATCTCGGGTAGTTTTCATGCTAGCGTAATAATTCTTATACAAATGTTTCTTTTTTTTAGGGGTAATTTATGTAACATAAAATAAAAAAATAGTCAACATGCCTATTGTATATGGGAAATTTCATTTCGGTTTTCCATAGAAAATTACTCTATCGTTTTTTGCGTGAATTTTTTTCTCGCTACGTTCGTGCTACGGGTACAGATCAGTAAAGTTTCCTTTTCAGACAAATTAAACGCTGTAAGTAATTAAAATGATAGGTAACCAAAATTTGGTTTAATGTTTCATCTAATTTAACCATTATCAATCGATTCATTTACTTAAACCAATTCCGCAAATTTTTTTAGTTTACTGTTTGCAGATAAAGATTAGACCTATATTTAAAGAAATCAAAACCGATCTTTGTAACTGAAAAAGTTAAATAAGTCTTCACTTTCACTACGCGAGCTGCATTGAAAGTGCTTTCATCTAGTGTCGTGAAATATTCACAATGATTGTAATAGACAGTTAAAGAATGTCAAAGTCTCTTTAGAATTTGTGTATTGTATTATTTTTTTATACAATTCAAAGCTGTCAAAAGAATAGAACGTGAACATCTTTTCTTTGAAAATTGCAGCTAGCTGTAATACCGAATTTTTACAAATATGTTTACGTAATGTTTTAAGCCATATTTTTATTATAAAATATGCAAATGCTCATGTATCTAATCATCTGTTGAGAGCGTTTCATAAGACTTCCTTAACTAAAAACTAGTTTTCCGCAGTTATTTCGTACGGGCGGAGACCCGTGACAAGTAGTGGGATAAAAAGTAGCCTATGTCCTTCTCAAGGTCCCATATCCGTACAAAATTTCGCCAAAATCGGTCCAGTGGTTTAGCCTTACAGACAGACAAATCGAGTAACTTTCGCACTTATAATATTAAATATTAAGAATGGATAAATGTAACGGTAATAATATTGGGCGACCCAAAGTGACAGAAAGCTGAAAATATGGATACTCCAATTCTTCTGGTGATTATAAATATGAATCTATCTGTCTGACACATCTATCACAATAGCTCTTATTATAGTTAAACCCCCCTAGCATGACCACCGAAACACGATATACCCTATCGTGCGATATAGCGTTTTTTCGAACACTGTCAAAATCAATGGATTTTGAAGACAATGGTCTTTTGACATTTCAAAGTGATAAATCACTATGTCATAATTATCGCATTTCGATGCTCATGCTGCTGCATGGGGCAAAAAAAAACTTGTTAACCAATAACGATAAAATAGAAAATATTAAGATAGTTCCAACGCTGTATCCTTACTTAATATTATAAATGCGAAAGTCCGTTTGTTTGTTTGTTTGTTACGCCTTCACGTCTTAACTATTGAACCGATCATCATGAAATTTTACATACACGTTGTCAGGGGTACAGAGAAGGACATAGGATACTTTTCATCCCGAAAAAAAGTATTATACCCGAGGGATAGCAAAAAACTTTCCGCGCAGACGAAGTCGCGGGCGGCAGCTAGTTTAATATAATTTCTACCTGTACCTACGCAAAGGCAGCATAACCGCTCTCAATAAATACTTGCACAGGAAGAAAAATTATCCCATTTTGCACTTGTCTAGCTTCTAATAGCTATTACACTTCAGTTCCGTTTACACACAACGCGAACGCTCGGAGCCGTAATAAATAAGATAAGCCTGCATCAGTCCGACCACAGTTATGCATGGAAATAAGTCGACAGAAGGACCGGTTGGATATTGATAGATGTTCTGTCACCATGGTGTCATGAAAAGAGATCAAAAAATTATCTTCCATAAAAACATCTAGCATCAACATCTTGCCAGATTCCTTCAGATATTCTGGTGCTCATACAGAACAATATTATACTCAGAAATAATTATTCCTATCGTGATTAGAATCTATAAAAACTCTGATTGTTAAGTTTTTTTAGTACTTACTATAGGAAATATGTAAGTCCCAATACTTTTTGTCACGACAATGTCATGAGCTTAGTTTTTTCAAATGATATTAGGCATAGATATTGAGAAAATTATAAAAGCTCCCACACTACACGTTTTCTCGATCCTCAATCATAAAGTTAATCATAATGTTATGAGTTTTAGGGAATTTGGTTGCTCTGAAAAAGTTTAAGGATAATAAAAGGACCTCTCACACTACACTTACGTTTTCTCGATCCTCAATCATAAAGATAATCATCACGTGATAGCAGAAAAGCTTTCGGGAAATTGGTTGCTCTGAAAAAGTTTAAGAATAATAAAAAGACCTCTCACACTATACGTTTTCTCGATCATAAAGTTAATCATCAGTGATAGCAGACAAGTTTTCGGGAAATATCCTGCTCTGAAAAAGTTTGAGCATAATGAAATAACCTCTCACACTACAATTACGTTTTCTCGATCCTCAATTATAAAAATAATCATCACGTGATAGCAGACAAGTGTTCGGGAAATTGGTTGCTCTGAAAAAGTTTAAGGATAATGAAAGGACTTCTCACACTACAATTACGTTTTCATCATCAGTGATAGCACAAAAGTTTTCGGGAAATTGGTTGCTCTGAAAAAGTTTAAGGATAATAAAAGGACCTTCTGCAAACACCTTCAGTGTTGCCAGCGTATAGTTTTGATTAGAGCGGCGTGTCCACGCCCGTGGGCGAGCGGTAGCGCCCACGATACAACGAAGGACAATGTACCGTAAGCGACACACGCTACAGGCTGCTCTCACCACGCCTATGCGCAGGCGCAACTTATGTGCGTATTCAATGCATTTTATTAGACCACCTATTCTACGCATTAATACTCGTAATTACATCAGTAAGTCAGATCACCTCCAATACCACCGCAAATCCGCCATCTTAAATTGATATAGATACAAACATATTTGGTCTATCACTCTACAGTTGTTGTAATTCAACTATCACTTGCTGCGATTATACAGTGTGAAATTTTAATCAATTGGTTCTTGCAGTGGGGTTGTTCCACTCATAATTTACAAAGTTACTTCAACTATGGGGCCAACTCTGACATCGCGAAGCAGAACAGTAGATTTTTTTTCCTGATTTCAGAGTTGGCCCCATAGTAAAAGTTGCTTGTAATCATGAGTGGAACCATCCGCTTGCGGGAACCAAATGACTAAAATTTCAGCGTGTATAGGTAACGAAGTCAATGACTGTTTTTGCCCGACAACATCTTCATACCTTAATTTTCTTTTAAAAAAATAACAATAAATCTTGCACAACTCAAAGTTTGAAAGTTAACGTTGAAAAGTCTACTTCAAATTAACGACGATATGGGTTGAAGTAAACGAAACTTATTACGTGGCGTTAATCCATTATTTATTTATGATTTTTATTCATCATCAGAACCTGTAGATGACACCACGCACGCTAAATGCTACCTAAACTATCTCTACTTACGCTCAAAATTTTACCTTTCCAACACGAACGTCGAACATCCTGTGTTTGAACGGTCCCGCGTCGTTTCTATTTCGCGTTTTATAGGGTACCGGGTAACACCTGATTATCTGCTCACATTGTGCCGTACTGCGCACGCGCCGATGTTGTGCGCCGATACTGATTGCGTTATGGCTCCAATTGAAAATAGCCTTACTGTTATTGATTTAAGATTGCTGTTTCATTTTCTTTGTACCCTCGTGATTTCGATTTTGTTTTGTTTCGTGATGCTAGCATTCGTGCAGCTTATGATAGGTGTTGTTATTAAATTAATATCTTAGAAGATTGGGCTTTTATTAAGTTTTTACAAAGAGAGAAGCTTTGTTTAATTTCTAACTTCATTTACTGTAAAAAAGTCCAAAAGCATATAAGCTTTTACTCATTGTACCTATTATTTGTGATTCGATAACACTAGCAATTTTAGTTCAAGCAATTATAATTGTGTTTAAAATACCACAAGTTTGAAAAGTAGCGTATAACGTGTTCGAGACTATCAAATCAGTAATTTACAATTATCTTGCTAGTTCGAGCGGAGTGCAGTATGAAACAGCAGTTTGCGTAATATCATTTAATAATGTCAAAATAAAGTCATTTCCCTTAGACGTAATATCAGATATCGGTCAGTGCACTAATAAAGACAAGGGACACGTACGATTGTCGTGCACTTGTTGCGCAAATGGGCGATAAAAGTCGCGCGAGTGACGTCGTGACTGTGAGATAAGTGGACATGAGGCATACACGAAGTATTTACAGCTTTACGGACACAAGTGGACGGTAAAGACGTGGATACAATGGAAGTGTCCGTCTGAAGGAAGTGAGGCATTGAGGAGTTTAAAATTTGAAAATTGTAAACCAGTGGAAGCATCTGGATAGATTTTATCAGAAAAAAGTTTTTATCAGATGTGTTGACGTGTGATTGGCATCAGAAAAAGCATAATCTAGAATGATATGTCATATTTTTAAATGAAGATGCAGTAGCAGTGGTGGCGTAATTTCCCAAATATTATGATGATGCAAATGGGGCGGTATGTACGTTTAAGCTAAATAGAAAATTTCAACTGTTGCAAAAATACAAAATTGTGGAAAGTATTTTAAAGACGTAGAAGGAAATCAGGACATCTGTGAAAAATATTAATTTGGCGTAGCAATTTTACTTCTGATAACTTCTGATATTTATTTTGCACAGAATCTAGGTATATGTCATGAGCTGTTGGAAATTCAGATCGCAGCAAGACACGTTAACTTGTAACGCCTTAAATCATAATGACAGGTCTTTTACTAAGACTTGAAATATGCTTTTTACCACCTTCCATGTCCATCAAAGTGTCCCATAAATATTCAGACAATCAATTACATGCGCACATTACAATTTCATTACGCAAGTTAGACTAAACGCCCCATTAGGCAAGGTGCACTCTGTTATTATGCCATTCAACCAACGAGCGCATTATGTATGCCGCTTAAACTCCCCATATCGTTAGGAGACATGCACATAGCCCGCTTATGGTCTATTACGATACGATAATGCAACGGTATTTAGACAATGGTAACGAAGGCAACAGCGCTGTAGTCAGGGTTAGTCGCGATAAAAGCCTAGATACCGATTTTGTGCCTTCTACAGAACTGGCTGACCATTTTGAACTTTGATGGGGAATTGTTAAGGAACTTGCTGCTGTTGGTGAGATCGAAGCTTTTGATCGGGTTGGATTGGAGTAGCTTTGAGATCTGGCGACATAGTGAGGAATCCTCCTTTCGATCAGCTACACGTGATATTAATAAAATAATTCCGATCTAAAGAAAGCCTTTGTGGTTATCTCTTAGATTGTTTTAGCTAGAAGATATAATTTCCCCTTAACATTATAGGCCCTACACACACAAAGTTAAATGAAACTTGGGATCGTAAGAGATTTTAGTAACTGATTGCAACCACGAGTTTTTACATGCTTTTCAGAACACAGTCGAATTAATGTCGGATGAAAATGAGTAGCAAAGAGCGCTCGACGCCTTTGAAAAATGAGACCCTACGTGTTATTGTAAAACTTGAGCTGTACCATTCTGTTGTGTCCTGACTTAGGGATGACAATGTGTGCGACGCTTTGGTGTCAAAATTTTCTGTTACCTTTTGCACAAACATTAAGCAGGACGTATATTTATAAAAATAAAAATAATATGATTCCAATTCCCTAATTACGGTACTGGAGTAGTCAGTACTGATAATTGCAAGCACTCAGCCTTTGTAATCCACCCGATAAATGTTAATGAAGACACGTTTGTGCGCTTTCAGTTCGCAATATCCTATGTGATTGTGAATATTGGATCGATTTTACCTGTGCTGGAAAGTACGACATTGGTAGGACATCGCCGGAGTTAATGTTTACCATGAGGCATCCGGCAGAATACCTATAATAGGACCACCTCTTCATATTTAGGGGTATTGATGCAATTTTTGTCTTGGAGTATGGAAACTGGCTCCGAAATTTAGTTCCGAAATGGACAAATGAAGTCTCATTTCGTATCCAGCTAATAAACGGGATTTATATTTCCCGTATCAACGCAGGTTCCGAAAGTTTGGTCCGAAGGGGATCTAACACCTTTGTGGACCAGAAAAACATGGACCATTTTCTAGTTTAACATTGCAATCTGCAATCACCTGCCACCATCTTCCCATTACAGGACAGGCATCTTCATCCTGCAGTGGAATATAAGATGAGTATAAGTAGAAACAATAATAAACGAGAAAGCGACCTAATAAAAAAGTGTTAATAAAAAACATCTAATCGTGATTATTGTCACCAGATTGAAAGTCATGTTATGGTACTGTGGAGTTTACGATAGACTATTTAATGTGTGGTACCAATGTATTGTTTTTACGCATGTAAAACTATATTTTTTGTTAGTCAAAAAAAAAATTAAAAACCCGCCTGCCTAAAAAGGCAAGTCTGAAAACTGAAAAGATGGAAACAAGATTAAATATTAAAGGCAACATTATAACATGCAGTCGGAGGCATGCATAAAGAAAGTGACATTATGAATGATTTGAGTTATATGCCTCCGACTGCATGTTATAATGTTGCCTTTAATATTTAATCTTGTTTCCATCTTTTCAATTGACTTGTCTTTTTAGGCAGGCGGGTTTTAAATTTTTTTATATTTATGTTTTTATTTATTTATTTTTAGTTATTATTTATATGATATACCTTTTTGAAATCCTTATAATAAGCCCTTTAATTTGACACCCATATTGCAGTATTCTAAAAAAAAATAAAAAAAATTCCGCTACGTATAATAGCACCGTACAGCCGCCATGTTGGTTTTTTTATAACGCCACCTTCTTAAGAACACTTGGGCTGACGAGACAAATCTAACGATGTGTTAATCATGGAAATCTGTTCAGCCGTTTGAAAGATATGAGGTAATAAAGAATATTACATACAAACTTACAAGATACGCGCGAAAAACATAACCCTCTTGCAGTCGGGTAATAATAAGTTGTTTTACTTCAAACCATAAACACAGAGTATGTCATATGTCATAACTGGGACCTAATCCACTAAGTTTGGCCTAGTCCGTCCGGCCTAGTCCACTATATTCAGCTATGCTGCTGAAAAATAACTATCTCTCGATTGTGAAGTCAACGTCATCCCTATTGCATGCGTCGGGAACCGAACTTAGTGGATTACATAGACTTAGAAAAATTTTCGTGGATTAGGTCCCAGTTATGACACATGACATACTCTGTGTGTATGGTTTGAAGTAAAACAACTTATTATTTGAGTAACAAAAAATATACTACTTATTATTTGCATATCAAAATAATGACTAAAACTATCTCATGATAAAGTGTATTCCGTATGTCTTTTGGTCCAAAGTAACATAAAGTAAAGTTGATTTATTAACCAGGATATTATGTTAAATGCGATCACAAATCGAGAGGAACATAAAATTTTATCTATCGCCCTCGCGTCGCATGAAAACGATCAGTATTTATTTAAATGGCTGAATTTAGTAAGTAGCCATAGAAAACCTAATACATAGTAAATTTTGTTCGGCTCGTGCACATAAATACAGCTTAGCTACTATGGGGTTTTATGCCAATATTAGTAGAAAAGATTTTCGCTTGACTTTCTTATTATCTTGTATATCACTGAACCACGCATAATAGAATAAAACTTTTAATAAAAGATTTGAAGATTTATCTCCCACACCCATTTCTTGGTTAATATACCTTTTCTGCGTACCAAACACTACTCATCATCGTTCATAATGCGCACAGCTATGGAATGGAATTCCCTGCCGGCATCTGTGTTTCCGAGCGCATACAACCTGACTCTATTCAAGGCCAGAGTGAATAAGCATACTGGGCAAGCTCGCTCCATCGTAGACCCTGTCTTTGCTTTTGGGCTAGACTGGGGTCAAGAGCAAAGCACCATTAACTATTAAAAAAATATATATTTGCGCTTTTCAGTCGATTTATCTATTAGGAAAATGATCAGCATCATTGATATACTCAATCAATGATACTTAATGATAATTGGAAAGCAGTTGAAATTCGTCCAAGGTTGATATGCTTCAAAATATAAAAACCAGATTATGCTCGATTACATGATTATAAAAAGGTTGGTCAATTATGCTGTGATAGTGGGCGGGACACATAGCGAGAAGAACCGATGACCTTTGGGGCGGAAAGGTTCTGGAATGGCGACCGCGCACCGGATGACAAGGTGGACCGCCGCGCCGATCTAGTGAAGATCGCGGGAAGCCACTGGATGTGGGCAGCGCAGGACCGATCGTTGTGGAGATCCTTGGGGAGGCATATACCCAGCAGTGGGTGTCGTACGGCTGATATGATGATGATGATAATGATGGTCAATTATGATATTTATAAAAAAACACTGAATCTAATTTAGTTATGATATAAATCTACCGTTTTTATTATCAGCACCACGACCCACAAGAAGTTGACTTTAACATGCATGGCCGTGTGTTCGCTTGTGAATTCATGTATTTATGAGAATCGAAGCCTTTTGAAATGCTGATTATGCATTTCTGGAGGCTGTGGTGCTTTCGAAATGCAACGTAAGTGAAGATGTATGACCTACAGCGCAAAGGAGGTTATGAAGGTATATAAAGTTACGGTTATGAAGATGAATATCATAATACTTGGAAAAAGTATTTGCCACCTGACGCGTTTCTGGTTGCTGTTCTACTAATTTAGCTAATATGGCGTTTTTGTACCTACCCGTAAAAAATATGGGCTGCATTTTTTAAAATTTGCAAATCCTAGCAATTGTCTTTGCTCCAAGTCAAATAATTTAATGTATGGTTAGATTATTTGAGGCCCCGTAAGTCAAGTGCTGATGGTAACAGTCTCCGAGTTTGTAAAAATATGATTTTCCTAAAGGTACTTTTTATGGGATCGTATTTTTTCTTGGACGAATTAACCATTGATACAAACATTTAAATTTGTAATCTTTAGAGGTGAAACAGTTGCTACTTATTTTGGGATCAAAGCAATAATGTTTATGTAGATATTCAAGTTTCAGTTATTTTCACAACAAGGTATAGAAATAACTCTATCAAAGGATTCGTTCAATTGCACTAATGCATTTTAAACTTCCGTGACGTTATTGTAAATGAAATGGAGGATATCATTCTCAAAATCTTGGTAAAGATAAAGTTGACGTCACACGCACACAATCTCGACTGCAACTGTACGATCTACATTCACTTAATTTTAAACAGCGTTTGTTTCGCCACTGATTATCAGCGGCACGAAGAATGGACGCCAGATTAAGAAGTAAAGCTAACTAATCAACATACAGCTGGGCTGTGCTTAGCTATGAGAATGAGCACAGTTTTATTGCACACGAAATGGAATACCTACGTCATAAGGCCCAGCCCCCTAATTACGTAACTTTGTGGCAATCAACTCTAACAGAAATCACAGTTACATTGCTGCTTTAGTGAAAACCATTGTCACAACTATCTTACTTAAAGAAGCAATGTAACTGCGGTTTCAATCGATTTCAATCGAGATTTGTTAGCAACAGAGTTACGTAATCAACTGGCTGATCGACGAGTGAGTAAAACCGCGGTCTTATGGCTCGTCGGTAAAGCTCACCGGTGTATCATTGCAATACAGCGGTTTTGTCAGTCGACGAGCCTGGCTCGCGGCTCGTCATGTTTGCTTAATTTTTTACTCGGCTCGTCGTGTTAAACCGCGTGTCGATCACGGCCGGCGAGCAAAGTCGCCAGTTATCTTCGACAATGCTAGAGGACGGACGAAGCTAGCAGGTCAGAGAAAATGTCATATGATAAATCACCCTAAAGGTTGTCATGAACAAAGTATTACCTATTTGTCGGCACCAAAGTATCTCTGGCACTTATGTACAATCATCTGTACTGACACTGACAGCTAGCAGAGCACAGCACAGTATGATGTGGAATTTCACCCTAAGGTTTAGCACAAAAGGAGTGGTCTAACGGCCGGTTACCGTGTTCCTAATGAGAGCTTTCGTTTAACTGCGGTTAAAAGGTGCGCACTTAATGTGAATTGGCGATTGTTGGGGATTCTTTAATTGTTTTATTTTTGTTGATACGAGCATTGGGATTGCTAGGAGGGTTAGAGGCCATTTCTACCGAGTTAATGCAACTGAGTTGATACTATTTAATGAATGAAATATAGCACGATTGACCATAGTATGGTTTTAAAATATATGGATTTAGAAAGAATTTATTATTTTATGCACAATGGGATAGCGCTTGGCCTTCACCTCACCTGATGTTAAGTAACGATAAGGCCGAAGGTGGAAGCGCACTACAACCGGAATATTCATCACTGAGGAACTGGCTATCTTACCTCTAACTGCCGGAACGCAACAATTTTTAAATTGTTGTTATGGCGTGACTTAGGTAAGATGGTGGAAGCTTAACCAGGCGGACTTAAAATAAGCCCTTCCATCAGCCAAACCGAGTATAAATTGTACCCCCCTGGGATTCGAACCCGGGACCCGGGCATCTTACACGGGTGGGCGAATCACTAGACCACAGCGGTGGTTAAAACATTTAAAGCAAAATGCGATCTTTCACAGGCTATGGTGACCATTTATCACCAGAGGTGATTTTTATTTCTACTTATATTTTGTTTATCTAATTTAATAAAAAAAAAAAAAATAAGAATTAAATTAAAGTAAAAAAAGATACCGTGTCCTTCTTAGGAAATGGTTATCACATGAGTTTTCCTATAAATTAAACGTGCTCTGTATCCATAAAAGTGTTTTATTCGAATTGATTTTACATACCAGAAAGCACACGCGCCTTTACTATCTCTGTCACAGGTAACTGATAGCCAACATAAACATGCCCACACAGCTATGTAGAACGTTTTACAATCCGCATTGCTCCGCTCTCGTCCCATTAGTTCACATATCTCAGCAACACTGTCATTGTTATCATATTTCAGCGGGTCCGTTAGGCTCCCATGCACACAATTAAGCTCACATATTTCCGCTCGCGAGCGCTATCCGCTCGCACGAGCGTTATTTGTGCTCGGTAAGCCAATATCAACACGCCTCGTTTGCGTAGATTGTTATTTACGTGGGATGTGGTAGGTGTACACTGTCAGGATTCTATGTCAAAATTGTTTGCTTGAAGATGTGCAGTTAAAAAAGTCTTGAACGGTGGTAGGAAAATATGGACGATTCAAAAGTACTTAATAATTAAGTTTATTTGGATAAAGCTATTTTTGATTTGACTTGAATTGTGACCAAGAAAGTCATTATGGGGATAACTGTGCTTATATGGTATGATATTTATAAGGATAAAAAGTATTCGATATTTATTTTTTCACGGGCAATTATAAATTTTGGTTCGTGACAAGCAAGGACAACTCGGCAGTTATTCGTAACAGTCCATTTGGAGAGGCGTTTTTCCGGAATTTCCACATCCATACAACTACTTAACTTTGAGCAGTTATTAATTAAAGAAAATATTTATTTTGTATAATATTAAACAATTTACTTGTGACTCAATATAAAAATTGCACAGATTCTCTATAGCTTAGGTTTACATCGAAAAACCTAACCTATAACCATGACTTGATAATAAAGATCGTATCATAAAAGTTTTTCCTAGCTCACTTTATTATTTTCTGCAAATGTCTCGAGTGAGCACCAACCCCAACATCCCAGCGCATGTGGGCCACTATTATTTGTGTACTCGCCAAATCAACCTGTCGTCAGTCCCTATGACTTAGTGACAGGGCAATGTCTAAATTATGGCTTCTCTATGCATATGTGGACGGAGAAAACCTACTCGTTAGTAAGAAACTCCGTTGATTGATGCACAGCCTGAGTTATGCGGCTGGGACGGTTGACATGCAGATTGAGTGCTGATTGGAAAAATGAGAGGTTTTTGTGTTGATAGGAGAGATTTGATTAAGAATATCGTATATAAGGCATTCTTCCGAAGTCTTGCACTTTCCAAAATTTCATTGCTTTTTGAAAGAAAAAAAAAATTGGGTTGCACTCCGGGAGTGCCGGCAGAAGTGAAAACTTGAATATTAACGTTGTGCATTTTTGATATTTTGGAATGGTTAGGGAATAATTTTGCACGAATTGCCGTCTTACGAACTTACTCTGCATTTGAATTTACGAATAGAGAACAGTATTGTACGAAGGTCTTATCCCATAGCTTGACAGAAAATCTAGAGTTTTGACATTGAATTAAAAATAATTGTGCATTGATGGTGACACAAGTGTTTACGTCTTGAAATGACGCGCTGCCATTTTCACCGCGCCCCGTAGAAAGAAGGGGATACAACCGCCACCGGCTGTCTACGATACATTCGTCTTACGAATTTTCGATCAGGGTCACGTGACCCTGACTGACATGAGTTTAACATTTTTTCCCCATTACAAAAAAGTGTACAGCGCCGCTAAAGAAGTTTTCACTTCAAAAATATTTTGAAGAAACACCGTTTAGTTGTAAATTTTGTGCAATGCAGTAGACTAAATAGAAAATCTACTGAAGCTCTCAAAACAACTTGAAGTACTAATCATCATTATGTTTATTTTCGTATGTTTACATTTACGTTTGACACCAATTTCCCTTGTTCACATTTAGCGCCACCTGGAGAACATGCAAAAGCACTTAATTGTGTCTTTATACGGAAAGATCTTCTTGATTTATTTATACTGTTGGTCATTAGGCAATTGAAATTGAAATTCTATGTTAACTAATGGCTCATGCAGGTCATCATTGATATAATATTGTATAACCTTATGTGGATATTATTAGAACCAAATGACATTGGATAATATAAAATTATGTTTACAGCTACTTACATAATGCGACAAATATTTTCTCAAATGACAAGCCGCAACTTCTTGTCAGCTAAAAAAGTCTGGAACGGGTGGTAGGAAAATATAGACGATTCAAAAGTACTTAATGATTAAGTTTATTTGAATAAAGCTTATTTGATTTTGACTCAATTAGAAAATGAGCACTAATAAATCCAGTAGTGGTTTATATTTTATATTAGTGCTCGTCGATATGATCTCAGGAATGAGGTACCGTACTTCATAAAAAAGCACATCATGACGCGTATCAAATTGCATCTATAAGTCCTTGTCTTGAATCAAAAAAGAGAACTAGAAAGATTAAAGTAAATAGAGTGCCCATTGCAAATAAATTATAAAAATTAGTAAAGATCCTTTGGATATAATGAAGATCGTCCCTTTTAACATAAATGCGAAGTTCGCGTTATTCCCGAACTTACCATTTCGTGTCCATACATTTCAATAACAGGTAATAATATCCATAACTACCAAAGACGGTAGGAAAGCGGTTCGTATCCATTCGTTATCATAGGACTTGTATATGCAAATCAATTCTGAGGCCGAGGCACTATAAATAACAAAGTTTTGATTAGAGGGAGCTCTAACGACGTGTACATATTCATATGGATATTAATTAGGACGATGAAATGTTATGTTTTATCGAGGCCTGTGTGATGGACCGACCGACTGAGGAATTCTAGCCCGTAGCGTGGAATATTAATGAAATTGGACCAGTTAGATGATGGCTTGTAAGTAGTTGTTGACGCTGTGTGTTGTACTATTAACACTATGGAAATTTGAAGCTAGAGCCAATCGAATGATCTATAAAAACCATGGTTTCATTTCAATCGATTATCAAGCTGATATATCCAAAGAAAACAAGGTGGAATTTCGTGTAAATATTTAAATATACGGATATGATACAAAAAGGAAATAAAATACTAAAAAATATTTATTTTAAACATTATATTATTATGTGAGATATTGCCTAATGAGCTACATGGTGCTGATGGCTGAAAATCGAGGATTTTTGCTTTCAGCGAATGCTACGCTGAGTCTTGACCCTGTTGCTGCTGCACACATATTATTAATAAGTTCATGTTTTTTTATTTGCATTTTTAAAATTATGTTATATATATATAAATTATGTTATACTAGCGGCCGCACGCGGCTTCACCCGCGTGGTTTCCGTTCCCGTAAGAATATCGGGATAAAAAGTATCCTATGTTTTAATTTAGGCTAACTACTTTTTAATAAAAATTTTGCGTGATTGAGGAACAAATATTTCAAACATACCAAACCCACAAACTTTCACATAATATAATATTAGTGTTAAGTGTTATAGTGTTTATAATGTGTGTTAAAAACAGCAACAAACGATGCATCTATCTATCTATCTACTGTAAGTGAGTCTATGGAGAGATTTAGAAAGGTATAATGTAGGATTCGCAGTTTGGAAATAATTGGTGCTAGTCTTAGAGCAACGCGGCTTCCGTACCGTTAGAGCGACGCAGCTTCCGACTTCCGACCGACAACGGTACGGAAGCCGCGTTGCTCTAAGGTGCTAGTGATGCTGTAGCGTATTAAAATGCTCTTACACTTTATTGACCACGAACAATCGTACTAAAAAGATAGCGAGAACGCACAAATCCGCACAATCCTTTGGTCTGACCAATCGCTTACTGTCATTCTATTCTAAAGCATTTAACTGTATGCAAATTTTAATCAATATGTGAAGATAAATTGCAGCAAGTCATTTGCAGATAAGGACCAACCAACAGCGTTGTTTCATAAAAGGTCTAACAGAATTAGCTCAAAAGATAACACTTGTGATTGCGAAGATAAATAGTGGTGTCCGGCTGCGGCGTTATCGACACATCGACAATGTCGACGCTATCGACTGTCGACTATCTGGAGATTTATAGCGGGACGTGCGAGCATGTGTTAATTAACTACCTATTAAAGTTTGAAGGAAGTGCTGCCATCTTGACGGGTAGCGGGACTTGGTTTCGCTGTCAACTGCGACGACACTGCTGCTGGGCAATTGAAATCACACAGTCCTATATAGGGTTGCCAGGCGTCCGGCTTTAGCCGGACAAAGGTAGGCTTTTTGATTGAGTATCCGGCCAAATTAAACGGCGTCCGGCCTGTCCGGCTTTTGTTAGGCTTTTTACATTTACTTACGCACTAACTAGACTAGACTAAAAAGATTTTAAAATTTATAATAATTCATTAGTGTAGAAGTTTTGTTTTGTTCAATTTTGTTTTCTTAATTTTAATTTTGAGTTTTCCCTTGAAAGATAATAATATTAATGAATGATTAGTAGTAAAAGATTGATTCGTTATTCAACTTTATTTTATTTCATTAGAATTTAAGAATTTTTGTAGTAAATGATCAAAAAAGCCTAGTTTTACGTAAAAACAAATTGTCGGATTTATTACTAAGATACAAAATCCTTAATAATTTAGGGTGTCCGGCTTTTTTACCCAAATGTCCGGCCAAACTGGCTGGTCTGTCCGGCTATTAGGTTAGACGACCTGGCAACCCTAGTCCTATAGATACACTTATGGGTAATGGAAAGAAATTGTCGCTAATCCTGGCAATGGTCAGTAACCATACTAACCCATTTCCACGTTTAGTTTGGTGGGTTCTGACTTATTCTCCCTTGTGAATGGATAACATAATTACATACCTAACACACCATGCGGTCTCAATGCAGATTTCTGGGTGGTAATGATTGTATGCACCTGGAACTGGGACCAACAGTTTAACGTGTGTTACACATAAATGCTGGCTTTTTGAATATCTTTCTTACATTGCTTTTCTTTACTCTTGAGTCTTGAGTTCGTTTATGCCACAGGGTTTACTATACAGAGTATAAAGTTTAATATAAAACCTTTTCTATGTATCTTCCATTGAGCTACGACAAAATTAAGCTATGTTAGATCCTACATTTTGAATTTATATTTACCTCTATACCTTTACAATCTTTTATCATTTTCTCATGAAATTCGACTAGTCGCCTAGAAAGTTGCCCGGAAAATCAACCCGTGTAAATGCCCCCACGAGTGAATTTAATGGGTCACAGTGTGCAATATCGCACAGATTCTTAGTTTAAAAATTGCCAGTGACTTCGATTTCAGACTTCGCCCTGTATAGTGTTTATATTGTCTCTAAAATAGGGAATATGTTTAGCTTTGGTATCTCGTGAAACCAATTAAAGAGTAGTACGTAGAGTATTAACTGCATGAAATATGCCATCGTAACGGTCATGTGAATGTGGTTATGTGAATAAGATACAACATAAAACTCAATCCCTTAGTGGACTTTAACGACTAGCACGAGAAAATAAGCAGTAGTTATAATATGTTTTACTTTCTCTATTGAAGTAATATAATCGAAATTAAATAATTATTATTTGTTATGAAGCGGGACGGAATATCATACGTTGGGAAAATTATTACTGATTTGTATGCAGTAAAACTAAATAAATAATGACTTGATGATGAAAATCACAAAATTCACGTCGAATTCGCCCATTCGAGACAAATAGCTTCAATACACGGTTAATTTTTAATTATATCTAAAAATGTAATGAATGACAGTATCTTTTTCCTATTCTAGTCGAGTATGTACAGTTAAAAGTTTCAATATTTAATAATTGGTCAAGATATTGAGGTTTGTTATTATGTCCCAAAATTTGACTGATTTCTGGATTTAGAGCTCATTCATAGAATTACACGCGCGTAATCTAAAGAGACGTATCTTGTTTACCTACGAAAATCATGAAAAGAATGTGAAAGAATGAATCTATTTTTGTGAGTTTGCCGATTAATCAAGATTTTTTTCAACTTTTAATTTTATCTTTTAACTGCCATTCATATTTAGAAACGCTGTCTGATTTCCCCATTTAATTTTTAGATATACTTACTTGAAAATTAACGGTGTATAAGATTTGAGATCGTCCACGTTCTAAAAGTAGTCCGATTTTCAAAGCACATGCGATAAGCTGGCGTTTCTCTCGCGCTGCTGCTGGCTTGATCGACATTTCCCGATGTTCGTTGCGCATGCGCAAACCGCAACGTTGGCATTGAAATTTAGAATACGACGGTAGCTGAATGAAACCCGGCTCATTTACATGTAGTCGTGATGTTGGTAATATTGTTAGTTCGAGGCATACTTCGTGCGTTAGGTGTACTTTTTTGCATATAAGTCGCGATAGGAACGCATGATCCGCTTCGTGGTAATGGTAGCAATAATCTCAGATTTTGGTGACGTCAAGTTAATTATCGTCATCACAACATTAAAACTGTGACGGAATATAGGTAGAACCAAATGATGTGATGATACTGAAACAGGTGTTAGTGTTGCTAAAACTGAACAAAAAAATTCATACTCTCATACAAAATGTATTGGTCAGCTGACCTACTTAATAGGGAACGGCGAAAAAAAATCGTTTTTGTGGTTCCACTTTATAAATATTTTTTAATCTGCCGAGATCAGGAAATATTATTTCGGGTTTTGGCGTTCCGTCTACGGAAAATGCTGTTCTGCTTCTTTTACTTATTATAATAAATTAATTGATAAGCTACTATTTGGCACGAAAGCAGCTTTTCTGATAATGTATAATTATTTTAGTATAAATTAGAAGACTTTTGATCAAACAAAAAACAAAAACGAAGAAACACTGTATTTCACTGTAACCTTTAATATATTTAAGTAAGACCATTCCTGTTATTTTTAAATAAACTAAATTTGCTATTAGCTCTACGCATTTCTCGCAGTTCGCAGTGTATTTAGCTGAAAAGATACAGGTGATAGTTCCTACTGGATTTATACCGTTGTCGCTCGTTCGATTCCCGGCTAGACATCGCATTGTGCCCGCCGTATTCATATGCCAACACTCGATTTATGTCCTCAACACCTATCTTTGCTTTCTCAAAAACTAAACTTTATTTTATTTTCTGGTGGTAAAGTTGAAAATTGTACAGTAACTTTTTATACAATTACTAAAATCTTGGTGGCCAAATTAGATATCACTTTGTGAGTATTGCTTATCTTATCTTTTAGTTATTTTCTAATTTGATAGTTTTCTATTAAAGTCGTTTCAGTATAATGCGTCTTTCGACTCATTCATATGGAGTAAACACGCAATGACAGTAACGCAAGATAAAAATCGTTTATGTTTTAGACTCCAAAATCATAGTATTGTTGTGTTTTTCTGTAAAATATAATAAAAAATATTTTTTTACTGGATGAGTACGGATAAAAATGACGATCTAGGGCGCTCGATTTATAACATTATAAATGTCTTACGTTAGTAGCAGACTACTAAGTTCTTTCTTTATGCCATCTTAGCTTGAAATATTTTCGAACGATAGTACGAAGTTGTGATTAACATAAAACTATCAATACAATAGATTCTGATAATAAATAATCAATCTCTCTCTCTAATTATAGGCACTCAAGGATCAGATTAAAATACAAAATTCAGGGAATTCCGAGATAACCAACTAATCTTCGATCTATCCCGTAACGTGATACCACGTAATATGAGTCTCTATTGTCTTGTCTTCGCAGTAATTAAGTGTGGAAGGATTTCAACTTCTAAGTTACTTTGGAACAAACAAGGCTAAATAAACATAGCTTTGATTGCCCATCCAGATTTCAGATAAAAGGTTGTGTCAGATAAACCTGACACCTGTTTGATGCCTAAAGGCTCTACATCTAAGCTCTAAGTTGCTTAAATTTTGAGTAGCAATAAATCCCAAAGCTTTAATGATGACTCTACTATGTACCACTGAAACATCAGCTGTCAACTTTTGCTATTATATTTTGATAAATAAACTAGAAGCAAATAGGTAAGTATATAGTAGAAAAAGGCCACCCAAGGAATAATATTATCCAAGGAATTATATTATATATCTATTTTGGCCTGTGGCCTTCTTTATGAAGGATCAAAAAGGATACCCACAGTGCGGGCCCACTGCGGATTTGGGCAGCTGGGATGTTGGGACGTCGGCTTAAGATTTTTGGCATAGACTTATTATTGCTTACTTTTGACATAAGTATTATACTCTACTTTACCAACAGTAAGTAAGCTAAGTAAATAAATAAATGATTTATTGTCTCTTCAATCTAACAACATTCTCTTAAAAACTACTTAAATAAAGCGAAATGTAGTTAATGAGCGAAGCGATGGCTGGTTCATGCGTCATGCTCGTGAACGGGTGCTGCTAGTGGGAATGGGTCTGCTTCTGACTACTTATCTTAACGCATATTGAATTTTATGTTGATAGTTGTGGAATAGAATGTTTTTTTCTTTTTAACAGCTTTGACTAAATTACTTTAAACTTTGAATTTAGCTTGAACTCTGTAAATCGATAAAGTAATTTGAAATTCATTAAGAAATTAGCTAATTAAATAATTTTATTTATTTGTTAATCTTTCGTTAATATAAAGTCTGGGGACGATATACCATATTTCGCGTATGTACGTTTTGCGTATTGTACATTTTGCGTATTGTACATTATGCTACGAAGGGTTTGTAAATATCGTTCCATCTGATAACGCTGACAAGTTTTTTTCGCCCATTTTTCTTGTCAGCTAAAAGACGACATAATGTGTGGTAGGGTAAAAGAATTAATGATTAAAAGTGCTTATTATGTGAGCTTATTTGAATAAAGATTTTTGCATTCATTCATTTTTCATTCATTCAAAGTATTTTGACGTAAGTACTAAAAAGAACAATGACAATAGTATTTATTGAATTTTAATTTAGTAATCAGAAAATTGTGTAGTTGTAATATCAAAATGTTCTAGTTTATTGCTAATCTTTATTATTAATCATCTCTATTTCTGTATCATCGATTTTTATTTTAGTAGCAATTTATAAATAACAGTAATAATGAAATTTTATGAAGTATTACTTCTCTATACACTATTAGTAATAACATTTTGACAGGTCAGAAATGGTCATACTTCTTTGTAACTTGTTTACAATATTCACTTATTTTTACAATTTATAATATTATTATCTTTTTATTCAAGTCAAAAACAACACGAGTTACAAAATGGTAATATATTATGTCCAATAACACCATTTCAACGCCCGTTTCCCTTATATCAAATTGTAATTAATGCCCTACAAATATGTTGGGCAATTATTTATACTTGTACTTTTCACAATCAAGGCTGTCCAATAAATCAATTAACTAGATTCTCATTAAGTGGCCTGTTATCGGGAATCGAACCTGGGACCGGTTGCCGTCGCGTGCGCACGGTGAAAGTGTTTGTTTGCACATATCTGCTTGTCTGTTCGTCTGTCCGGTAGATCTTATCGGATTAGTGTGCTGTTTTGCTCTATAAGCGAAGACACATTGATTACAAGTGTATAGAAATAACAAAATCTGTAGGACCACTTTTATTTGGGTCAATATTAATGTACTGGAAAAACGCCACGTTGCCATTTTAGATTACCTATATTTTTGAAAAAAAAAACTGTATTTTTGTTGGAGGAGTGTAAATATAATCAAAATGATTAATAATTTGGTTTAATTGATCAAAATTAGTGCTGTTGGGTCAATGTGTTCTGAATAAAGTACATATATAAATTAAAATAAAAAATATACTGGTTTTATTTGAAGTACCTATCTATTCTTGCACCTGTGGCCAGGAGATTCTAACATTTCAGAATCCTCTCAAAGTTTTAATTTTTTTTACTTCATCAAAGATAATTAGAATTCGTTGAAAATCTTAAAAATGTCTGATACCTAGGTCCATAGAAACTCTTTGATGTAGGTAAACAGTGAAATTTTCATGACACGTCTGAATTTATCTTCCCAATTTCAACGTCCTTAGTTGAAACTACACACATCAACTTTGTCTAGGGATACAGGTGCTATTTTCATACAAACGAGGTAACTTTGAAGCCTTGGTTTCCTGCCAGGGATGTACTGTGCTGTGATCTGATGACGGCTATCCAGGGAGTAAATGGAGGAGATTCAGATTGCTATACACGCCCAATTGATCTGACCAGCATTCTAAAAACTTAATGGACATGTTTAAAAAAACCGCGAAAATAGCATGAAAATGTATGGAAATCCTCAAACTGAGAACTCTGACCCATTAATCTTTTAGAATGCTGATCAGATCAGTTGGGTGTGTATGGCGATCTGAATCTACTCCATTCACTCCCTGGATAGCCATCATCAGATTACAGCACGGTACGTCCCTGGCAGAAAACCAAGGCTTCAAAGTTACTTCGTTTGTATGAAAATAACACCTGTATCCCTAGACAAAGTTGATGTGTAAATTTTCATATTTTTTTATGCACAAAGGGGTAGTGCTTGGCCTTCATCTCACCTGATGTTAAGTGACGATAAGGCCGAAGGTGGAAGCGCAGTACACCCGGAATCCTCATTACTGTGGAACTGCCTAACAATTTTTAAATTGTTGTTATGGCGTCAGACTTAGGTAAGATAGTGATAGCTAGCCAGGCGGACCTTGACACAAGCCCTACCACCAACCAAATCGAGTACAAATTGTACCCCACCTGGGAATCGAACTCGGGACCTCTGCATCTTACACGGGTGGGCAAACCACTTGACCACAGAGGCGGTTAAATATGTGTTTAAGTACGGTTAAAAAAATATGTTCCTTATTACGAATCAAAAATCAAATCGACTCAGCCGAATACAACAGAAGACAACAAACGCAACTGTTCTGTTTTCAACAGTATATTCTTAATTTTACAAATTTACATATCAAACGACAACAAGAGGTCGTCGTTATGATATCGAAACGATTTCGTTGTTCTTTGAATAAATTGTTGTTTTTAAGGAAACTTTGAGTTAGGTACTTTCTGAATTAACGAGTCCTTTGTGTAAAGAACTCGATGGGCGAATGTTATTTATCGTGACGATAACTTCTTACATTTTTGATTTGCTTGTAATATTACGACTTGTTATTTTTAAGTTTAGACATCCAACATAAGTATTATATTGATTCAATAATTGAGCTTGATTTTTTATTAAATCAATAACGCATTGTGTTCAAAAGAATAGGGTAACAACATTCTACAGGGCTTTTTTCTTAGACAAGTGAAAAACTATCAGAAAGTTTTTAGTTCATGAAATTAAACAACTTTCTCAAAGAAATGGTCGAAATACTAAATAAAGACGGTATAAATCCCCCAAAGTAATACGTGATCGATTTCCTAAGGGAGGTGGCCCAAAATTTTTCTTAGAGGATTTTTTTTTCAGTTTTTCTTCAGTTAAACTGAATAAAAGTTTCTGAGCGATTTGTCAACATATCTAAAAATCACCCTTAAAATCATTTCCTTAGCGTGGGTGGTACCATTAGACAGTACCATTTATGGTACGGTGGTAATAATTTTTTTGCTGCGGTACCGTTGCAATTAAGAATAGTTTTGGGGTCATATTCCTTCTCCGGTAAAATTCCTGTTAAAAAATTAGGTTCGTTTTCGACTTATACCTTCAAATGCAAACAAAGCTTAATAGTACAATGGCCCGTAGAACATTTAAATCACCAAAAAGGTTACCGTTTGCCGTTGTGATATAGTTATTTATTACGAAATTATAGATACTTTAACCCAAGTTTTACAGATCGCAACCCGCCGTAACCTATATTTGTATATCTCCAAAAATGATATTTTTTTATTTTTCAAGGTTTACCACATGACTTAGCTATTGTCGTGTTCTACAGCTTGGTTTGATTGCCATAGATAAAAAAAAGACTATAAAAAGTAGTCGAAGACTATAAAAAATACACAGATTTAAGACCTGATGAAAATGGTTGGACTTTATCTGGTCTTAAATCTGAGTATGATCACTTTCCATAGTCTTACTAATCAGTGGCAATCAAACAAAGCTGTAGAACACGACAATAGCTAAATCATGTGGTAAACCTTGAAAAATAAAAAAAGTATCATTTTAGGAGATATAAAAATATAGGTTACGGCCGATTGCGATCTGTAAAATTTGGGTTAAAGTATCTATAATTTCGTAATAAATAACTATATCACAACGGCAAACGGTAACTTTTTTGGTGATTTAAATGTTCTACGGGCTACTGTACTATAAAGTGATGTAGTGAATATCAGCACAGATAATATTGATTTAATTCTCTTACCGTGTATCAATTCGATCGGCAGATACTCTCAAAGCAATAGCTCTCCTCAAAAACAGCTCTTAAGGACACATTTCAGAATATAACGTTTTCTCCAGTTCATGTGGGTGTCGATAAAGTGCATTTTGCTTTGCAGCTATAAGATTGAAAGCGTCTCGACATTGTTATTGGAAGCTCAACCTGCGCATGAGTCGATGATTAAATTATCTGATCTGTATAGTGTGCATCGTAAAGTGATAATTGTGGACAATCTGTGGGGGTATCTGATAAGTGTAGTGCGATTTCGCGGATGTAAAAAAAATATGATTAGTTTATACAGTTAGTTTATAGTGATATTATCCGAAGATTCTTTGGAATACGATGTTGAAAATAATTTATTGACCTTACTATATTATTTAACAGTAATATTAGTACTTACTATTATTTATTGGTATCACATACAAATTGTTTCGTTGTGTAATAAACTTGAAATTTAAAGCTTTTTAATTTATCGAAAAATATTTTATTAATTTGATATTAGTATTTCATTACCTATTTCAATAAAATCGTTCTTCTATTGAGTAGTTCTATCTACTGCGCGATATTTCGAAGTTCAAATCTACCAGAATTTTTGAGTGATGAGCATATTAATTGTTTATTTTAATTGTCAGCAACCCTTATTTTAAGTATCTATTTGTATTTGAACTAGCAGTAATACTAAGGTAACCATGTGGATAATAAGGTGCTTGTTATAAGTATACAGACTGTTTGGTAATAGCAAAGAGAATGTAAAAATGACTATGTAAAAAATTGTTTAAAAAAAACAAAAAACCGACTTCAAAAACCCTACTTCTAAAAAGCAAGAAATAATATTCGTCATAATAAAAACACGTCTATTGAAGTCGGGTGGGGCTGGAGTACAAATTCCTTTTTTTTATTCTAAAAGCCACACCCGACTTCAATAGACGTGTTTTTATTATGACGAATATTATTTCTTGCTTTTTAGAAGTAGGGTTTTTGAAGTCGGTTTTTTGTTTTTTTTAAACAATTTTTAATTTTTTAATTTTTAGTGTAGGTACTTTTTGTATTAGGTAGTGTATGTATATTAGTTAGGTAGAAAAATCGGCTCAGCCAAACGTGAGTTAACCGCGGAGAAACATACATTTATGCGGGTCAAACTGAGAACCTCCTTTTTTTAAGTCGGTTAAAGAACTACACTTAAGATATCCCTTTTCCAACAAAAAAATAATTATCTTATTCAGTCCATAAACAAAGAAGTTATACGACTGATCATCGAGGTAGTTCACACAAAATCATACTATATTCGTGTTTTTTTTTAAGATTACTTGAAAAGTACTGAACCGATTTCAAAATTTTAAAAAATGGGACCAACTTGGCAGTTTATCTAATGTAATAACGTTTGAATCATTTCAATCGGTTCAGCCGTCTTCGAGTAATCGGTGTACATACAAAAAACAAAAAAATCGAGAGTCGAATTGAGTACCTCCCTCCTTTTGAAGTCGGTAAATTATAAGAGACGGGAGTGTCATACAAAAAGCGTGAGTATAAAAATGGAAGCGAATTCAACGAAAACAAACAAAAGAGAAACGTTAAACGGCATTAGCGGTAAAACGGGTCAAAGATGAAGAATACTCTTTGATGGGGCGAAGTATAATACGCCTAAATTCGAATATTGTCAATTATCTACTGCTTTGTGGATTGTCAACGTTCTTTCAAACTTAGACGGGTTAAAAATTCGCTTCCGTTTCATAGATCGTTTTTTACTGAGAGAGTTGCGTCAGGCTGGGTAATAGCTTTGTAAAGACTGTAAGTCCTGAAAACCATTAGATGACTGAAAAACTTTGTTTTTGTATTTGTATGGAAAACTGCAAAGTGACAACCATAGACGCAAATAGACTACCGTTTTCAACAGTCAACTCCAATTATGGGCAAAAGCAAAACATAAATTTCAGTCTATGGTTGCCACTATGAAGTATATCATAAAAGGGGAAAAAAATCAGTCAGGGCCCTAAATAAAAATTTCGGGGTTGTATGAATATGCATGGTACTCTACCTATGACGAATTTACATAGACATTTTATTGAAAGTGGCGAATTTACTTTCAATATATGGAACTTACATTGTGGTGAGTTTACAAGAGCTCGATTTTTCTGCAGTCCATACGTAAACACCTCAGTGGCGACTTTACAACAGAGTTTTTACTCTTTTATTTTTAAAATGCGAGTGGTGGCGAGTTTACACATGTTTATTTTTACCTTTTTTCTGATGGCGAATAACTGTGGTGGCGAGTTTACAATAACCCCTTCTACCATATTCGGCTTTATAAGGGTTATTACCAAAAAACCTGTGGAGTTGGTTATTACTTAATTTAGTAAAACCTCTGACAGAGATATGTTATAATAATCTCATAACTTTTACTTTACAAGCTTCAACTGAATTTCTATTGCATTATAAGACATGTGGTTTAGCAGTATCAGGTGAAACGGTAAGCTTCAACAATAATATATGAATTTCAATCGCACATAGCGGTAATGGTTGCCTTGGGCGGACTTTCTTCTGCATCTATCATGTACCCATTACAATGCATGCACCTACAATTCATATAGAAAGTGTTCTGCAACCGAGTTACGACCACACAGAATGGAGACTTGGTACCTAAAGATAAGGTTAGAAAATGTTGTAAATAGGTAATTGAAATTTTTTCATTCTAATAATAGCATTTATTAAAAATATACCATTGCTGATTAAAAAACAAATAGAAAACAATCGATAATTATGGTATTGGAAAATTGTGAACTTCCACGAGCAAGCGATAACGACACGACAGCACTTCAGGTTATACAGTTAAAAACTGCGAAAACAGCTTTTGATTACGTAGGGCATAAAGTCGATCTCAAGGTCAACATGTATAGTCTGAGAAGCCGTCGTGTGTACTATATACAGTAGCAATCGATAAAAATACCGTATTTAACCTTACAATTAAGCTTTTCATATTGGTCAGCTCGGCACCTTTTCCATAGCTCTATTTCTTTCTGTCAGTCAGAAACATCCTGAGCTAGAGTGAGAATACCACTCGTATGCGTCCGCGCTATTCAGTATCGGCAAGCTAGTCGTTTTACTCGCTGAGAGGTATTTTCTATCGTGTGATGTTTTTGAAAGACGGAAAAATGCTATGGAAAAATTAAAAGCCACCCAATATCAGCAATTTTAAGTTAAGTGTCAACCAACAAGAGAATTTCTATTGTATCTGGTGTCCGCGGCAGTTAACGTGTTAATCTACTATTATATATTATATAATAGTATGCCGGAGACACCATATTATTCAAAAAACAATTACTCACAATTCACATTTTGTACAATTCTAGCTTTATAATTTGAAGTAATATCTCGTACCTAAGCCACATTTTAAAGAAAACTAAAGCATTCAAGTAGGTAATTTTAACGTTTATTTAAGTAAAACTAAGTCTATATCACAAGAAAAATTCACATGAAAAAAGAATAAGACACATTTAATCCTCTACTGTAAAGTTCAAACAATGTGGCATATATGAGTTATTGCCTGTTAACCGTAACCCTTTACTATAGATGCTGTTTTCAGTATAAGTGGTGTCCCTTTTAGAAAGCTGGGCGCGGTGTGTGTGTATCAGATCGGAGCTCGCCTGCAGACATCCTGTACAATGCACCACGCATCCAATGGTAAACCTTCGTTTACCTAACTACTACTGGTTAGAACGGGTACATCGTGGGATATTTTCATAATGTTATCTTCTGAGTGACGTTAATATCTGAAAATGGGTTTTTGCCCTGTGCGTATAGTATAGAATTTAGGTAAATACTCTTGATGCATCTATTTTTTTTCCTACTGCTCCTCAGTCTCGGGGTCCGAGACTTTATATATCTGGATACACATTCATACCAGTTCTCGCTAAAATTCTTCTCGCACTTGCATGCTTCATACAGTTCTTTCTTTCATTCCATTCCTCATTCATACCTTTTTGCTGGTGGGATGCCAGCCTAATAGCTAATGCAGCCAGCCTAATGCAGCTAAATATTGAAACGTCACTTATAATTTTTGAGAGAGATAAGCCGTTCAAATAGCCTATAGCTGCTTTCAAAAACAAACGAAGCTTATAGAGGTTCAAAGAAACACAACAAATCAAACCTGAGAAAGAGCTGTTTTAAATTGGAAAATCACATGTTAGAAAAATACATACAAGGTACAAAATTAAATTTTGTAAATTAACTCGCAGCAAAAACTGATTTTGCTGCGAGTTTTCTTGCTGGTAGAGATGAAAAGTTGTATGTTTCTTACGAGAGCAAATAATAGTTCACTTGTTTAACACATAATTATTTTTACAATTTATCGTGTGCGGTGGTTTAACAAGTGGATATGTAATCAGCGATCTTAATGTTTTTAAAGTTAAATTTAAGAATGCAATCTATTCCCAAGAAAATTACAAAATCAAACGCCGATAAACAACGAAACTGTAAGCGTAAAACAAGATAAGCAATAACAGAATTGTAAAAGCGATAAACGCACGCATTATCAGTGGTAAACGCAGATGAACATCGCGTAATCAGCATAAAGCAGCACAATAACAGCTTAAAATAAAGCGCGCGCACAATTATAGTTGGTGAGCATAAATACTGTGAAGTATAATGGCGGACATGCGCCTGCGCCGCTAATCACCTGCCGCCGTATATCGCACCACAGAAGCTATCCTGCGCGCTGCCACATACATACGCTGGCGGCCATCAAAAATGGCCTCCAAGAAAAATATTGTATTTAAAAACAAGATGGGGATGACGATAGTTTAAAAAAAAGAAATCCTTTTTAAATAGATTTAGAAATGTAAGATGTAGACGATTGTTTAAAATAAAAATAAATTATTTTAAATTGATATAGAAAAGCTTTCTATTTGAATTTTCATCGGTCAAAAGGTTTTCCTCGAGAAAGTATGAATAATGTTTTGACTATGGTAACGTTAAAGGATATTTGGTAATCTTAAAGGATGTTTTCATCGTATATTTAAGATTTAACATCAACACTGGACTCTTAAACTATAGGCCAAATAGATGGCGCTGATTTAGGTAAATATAACGTGGTTTCCCAGGATTTCAGCTTTTACATAAATATATTTTAGCGTGTCCAACAACTAACAACAATTTTCTTCACCATGAACTATTTTATCAAAGCAAAATTATCTCATTAATTGCAATATGTTTTTAGTATTTGGCGAATAGAACTGACACTGTCTATAGCGCCATCTATGCTGTCAGTTTTATAATGCTGCCGTAAAAAAACTTGCTCAAGTGATTTCTCAAGCAATTCTATTTACCGTGGGAATGACTGCCGTCAAGAAGTTTCTTCAATTTCAACTATCGCCATTCCGCCCCCGCTAGCTCTGTTTACAATCTGTCGCAGCATGGACACTCGTTCCACTAATCACCTGCCGCACTATATCGCACAGAAGCTATCACGTACTGTCACAGAAACTTGCTACAGATTGGCTCAATAACAACCCACACAAACTTATTTTAGGAATTAGACACGTTACGATATAACTGCAATAGTTGTACGATTCTCTTTCGGATTTTATATAATTTTTGTGTATCAATATATTGATAGACAAAACAAGATCCGAAATATTTTACCTTTTTGCAAGTATTACAAGATCTTCATTAAAATATTAAAAATTATCAGTGCCCGAAGCACGAAACTTTCGAGAAAAAAACGCGCATAAAAAAAGTCGATAGAGAAACTTTATAAGGGACATTTTTACAGCGCTATCTATCGCCGAAAAGCGATATGAAATTTCTTATAGATAATTACCTACTCTATCGAATACTTTTGCGCGCGTTTTTTTTCACGACAGCTGTTTCGTGCGATGGGGAATGAACTGCGAGTAAAAAAAATATAATGTTTTTAGGCCATGATGGCTTTTTTTTATAGTGGATTGTTTTTTAAACATTACACTCATAATGATTTCGATGATGTAATCCTAGTCATTACGAGACATTCCGGTATATACTTTAATTTGCCTTTCAGTGTAGCTATCTACGTGTGTTACAGTTATAGTTATAAATATGGCAGCGAGGTCTAACATTACTCATGTAGTGCGCGCGCGGCGCCGCTCCGTCATATATCGCAGTGAGCTAAATTCCTGCTTATAATGGTGTATACTTATATATGCTCGGGTTTGTAAATTCATTGGTATGCATTGAAGTGATGTAAGATGTTGAAGGCAAATATAATTCCAAGTGGCTGTCTTTATTGGCCTAGTAGCTTCGTCTTATGAAACTGCACAGATTTATTGTTTTAATGCTTGTTATGTAGATTCTCTTTTAGTATATGATGCGTATGATAAAATTATCGCAAACAAATGATTATGGGACTTGTGGATGGGACTCGGTAAGAGTATGTTTACAAATGTGGAAATTATTTTAATGAGTTTAAACGGGTGTGTTAAATTTTGAAAGTCCGCTGGACATTAAAAGTAATTTTAATGTATCAAATAGGTGGTTGTTATGTTGTTTTCTCGTTTCTTAAAGTGTACGAGTAATTTATTTTAATACCTTTCATTAGAACTGACTAGAGATAATTAACTGTCCAAGTACTTTAGCTTAAGCTAAAATTAGAAAAAATAAAACCGCATTTTATATGTCATTTTCAGATTGGGACATGAAAAAAAAAACAAAAAAGCGACTTCAAAAAACCTACCTCTAAAAAGCAAGAAATAATTTTCGTAATAATAAAAACACGTGTATTGAAGTCGGGTGGGGCTGGAGTACAAATTCCTTTTTTTTTATTCTAAAAGCCCCACCCGACTTCAATACACGTGTTTTTATTGTTACGAAAATTATTTCTTGCTTTTTAGAGGTAGGTTTTTTGAAGTCGGTTTTTTGTTTTTTTAAACAATTTTTTTATTTTTAGTGTAGGTACCTTTTGTATTAGGTAGTGTAGGTATATTATCTAGGTAGAAAAATTGGCTCAGCCAAACGTGAGTTAATCGCGGAGAAACATACATAAATGCGGGTCAATCTGAGAACCTCCTTTTTTAAGTCGGTTAAAGAACTACACTTAAGATATCCCTTTTCCAACAAAAAAAATAATTATCTTATTCAGTTCATAAACAAAGAAGTTATATGACTGATCATCGAGGTAGTTCACACAAAATCATACTATTTTCGTACTTTTTTCAAGATTACTTGAAAAGTACTGAACCGATTACAAAATTTAAAAAAATGGGACCAACTTGGGAGGTTACCTAATGTAATAACGTTTGGATCATTTCAATCGGTTTTCGTCTTCGAGTAATCGGTGTACAAACAAAAAACAAAACAAAAAAAAAACGGGTCGAATTGAGTACCTCCCTCCTTTTGAAGTCGGTAAAAATATGAAACAATGTTAACCTACTCGTATGTAATGTAATATATCTATCTACTTGGTTTATCTACTACACTCCCAAAAGGTGACTTAACGGTGATTATACAGGGTTATTTGTAAAACACCAACAACCTCGCTGGAGTAGATTACTAACATCATAATATACAACAACATAATTGTTCTAAGACTTTTCCAAAAACAGGGAAAAAATCGACTTTTCATACAAAACTCGATCAGCTGTTCAGGACATTTGAACGGAAAATGGATTTTTTGTCTGTTTTCGGAAAAGTAGTAGAACAAATGTTGCAAGCGAATTCGGTAACCACTGCGCGATCGTGACGACGAGCTGAGAGGCCGCCATCGGGATAGCGCGCAGTGATTATTGAATTCTCTTGCCGCGCCGCCTGCCTCGCCTCCTACCGCGCTGTCCGTGGCTGGGCCGGTACAATTGCGCCTCTTAAACCACTTCACTAGTTATTCTTGTGCGTTGACACAGCAGAAACAACAAATAATACAAAATCAACACTCGCTGGCAACACCGCTCGGCAGGCTTCAAGTGTGTGTTACCAGACTAACCTTGTTATTTTGCCCGATCAAGGATTGCGCAAGTGAGACGTCCTTGAAATTAACTGAAGAGTTATCGCCACGTAAAATAAACTAGTGGAGTCACTTCAACACATTTTTCATTAAAAATGTGATGACACCAAAAATTTATTAATTTAAATATTCTTTGTAAAAAAAATTAAAAAAAAACACGACTGCCCTGCCAAAAACAAACTTAAAAGTTAAATAACAAGTGTCATTGCAGTCGGGGGACCGTTTTGTGGAACAATTTTTAATCGAAGAGGTCCCCGAAGAGAGTTATTTAACTTTTAAGTTTGTTTTTAGCAGGGCAGTCGTATTTTCATTTTTTTTAAATTTATTTATTTTTATTTCAAACTTTTTAGTGACAAACTATATATTTTTGAAATGTGCTCATTAAGGCCTTTCATTTGATGCCCATATTGTAATAATTAAAGAAAAAAAATATTTTTCCCATTTGAAAATGGCGTCATACAGTCGCCATATTAACTTTTTGCAAAAAAAATATAGCCAGTGTCACTCGGAATGATGTAAAGATTCTAACAATACCCCATACATCCAAATCCGTTGAGCCATTTTGAAGTTATGGTGGAATAAAGAAACTCACATACCCACAAACATACATAAACCTTGAACACATATACACTCTTTTTGCTTTGGGCAGTCGTGTAAAAAGTGGACTTTATCCGTTAAATAAAAAAACTGCTCTACTTGACTTTGATTCATTTATTTATAATTATTATGCTAATGATCTAACACACAAAATTATTTCTCTTAAAGAAACCGAAGAAAGTTTTCTAAATTATTTTTCAATCACTTCTAAAACATACATAAATCTTACGTGAATAAAATTGAAAAAAAAAGAGTCATATGTAGGACAGGTGTACTGTGATAGAGCTTAATTTTTACTTTATTTGATTATGCACTATTTTATGAGTAAAAATATTTCCTATTGCAAATTTTAGCCGTCTCATGACTCTTGGTACGTTGACAAAACCCGATAGCCACATAGTAAGTCAGAGATCAATTGATCAGTGACCACAGATAGGATCTAACATCTCTTTCAGAGGGCCTACTACCTAGTACGAAAAAACGTTCGCAATAAAAGGACGATGTTCGTCGTACGATTTTCTTAATTCTAGACCATATTTATTAGGAAATAATCTCATTCATCCGATTGTCGTGTTTTGGTTTTTGTAGTAGGGTCCCAGGACGCATGCAAATGCATGCATCACTCAATGCCGCCTGCGGTCTGAGAATGCAACCGGACTGACATTGCGGAAACGTAGTATGGAGCTTACAGCAAATATTTAGGTATCATGTTTAGGATTGCAAATGTTACAGTTTGATGGTCCCTCTATGTACCATTTTCGGCTTTATAAGGCTATTGCCAAACACCCTGTTTAAAAAATAATCATCAATAGATGTTTAGTGGCCGATGATGACTGTGACACAAAACGTTTATCGGCGTGACTGTACTTTGTCATGAATTTGGGTAAAATGCGAACATGTGTCCAGTTGGCAAAAACATAAAAATGATTTAAATTAAGTTTTACCATGTGGACACGCGTCAAAATCTTGGCTTGTCCTGATGACGAAATAATAATTGATACCAATTATGAGTTTCACCAACTGGATACACGTGAGTCCAGTCTCTTGTGTCCAGTTGGTGAATAACCCTTAAGTAAGTGGTTTAGTAATAGATATTGAGTAAGTCATTTTTATTTTATTAAAGGGCAAAAAACATCATCAAATCAGCCGCACGACATGCTGGGCTTAGTGCAAAAAATATAGAAAAAAGTGATTTTAATAAGCAAAAATAAATAACTCGTTTCTTCTATACATTTGTATTTTAATACAATCCTTAATAAAGGACTTGACAGTGATAGTCCCATTGTTAGATTGAAATAAAAATCATTAAGCGTCTATTATATTCCAATCACACTTTATAACACTACACACACTTTTTTAACACTAATCCACGCTGGTACTGGTGTGATGAGAGTTAAAAACTGAAGTACCTACTTGAATTACTAAATGTGCTCAAAATAAAACTACTGTTTAAATACTCCTATAAAATGATTACACCATAATAATAATCATCAAATACACATTATATTAACGGCAAGGCTTCGCATAAGAAGCAAGTAACTAATTAACATTTTTAACCTTCAACAGGTATCCAATACTCGTTTCTAAGTCGATAAAAATCACTCAAGTTTGAACTTTATCAGTGTTAATTGAGTCTTAACTTAACTCATTGGCTTTTACACTTAAACTTCTTAATTAACATGTGATTATTTAACATAAATATTTAATTTCACTTCGCCGGTAAGTAGAAATGCAAACCACCTGCCCGTATCTTATGCTAATGGTATCTAGATATTGAGCGCCGTTACCGCAAAAATAATATGGCGTTAAATCGCTAGTAAAATGACTAGTGGTCATAAAACTGTATGATTACCGCTACTTTGTAAATTCAAAACTGTATCCTGGCGCGATATATGGTCAACTAATGTATGTGTAACTTTAGTATTCTTCCTACACGATACGGTAAATTAAATTCTTTAGGGATTTGGTTAATAAAATCTAAATTAAAATAAATTTTATTTCGAACAAGAATACATCCATATTTTGTTAGTAAGTAGTATCCTCATTATTTAATACTAGCGGCCGCCCGCGACTTCGTCTGCGTGGAAAGGTTTTTTGCTATCCCTCGGGAACAATACATTTTTTCGGGATGAAAGGTACCCTATGTCCTTCTCTGTACCCCTGGCAACGTGTATGCAAAATTTCATGATGATCGGTTCAGTAGTTAAGACGTGAAGGCGTAACAAACAAACAAACAAATAAACAAACAAATAAACAAACAAACGGACTTTCGCATTTATAATATTAGTAAGGATTTATACACCAGTTTTGTGCTCGTTTCAATGCCTCGGTTACCCAGTGTCCAAGATTATTTAGTCAATACTCGAATAGCTTACATTATATAGGTGCTTTGTAAGTTTGTTAAAAATAATGAAAACTTTTATAAGAAACTATTTCAGTATAACTCAAGCGAACTTACAATGATTTCAAGTAGGTTTTGAAATGAAATCGCCCTTGTAACTTCTGGAAATATTTTCATTTTCTTTAGCGTTTTCTTAATTTTTGTAACAACTATTAACACTTACTTTACATCTACAATACATCCTCTATTATACTTTTTATTGCACTGACAACAAAGTAAAGTTATAGATAACTATTCCTATCGAGTACCAAAAACTAATACCAAATGGTATTTGTTTATTGCCGTTATAAAATTCTATTCCCAACGAGTACCACTCATAAACGAATCCTAAAACAAGTTAAATGCTATGAGGTACAGTCAGTAATAAAAATGATTTTAAATGTGATTTTGAGTAGTGTTTATTTAATAAAAATCTGTCTCTCCAAACATATTAAAATGTAGTATTTCATACTTATACGTTTGGTTCATTATTATAATAACAGAAATACTTAATTAGATAAGTACCTACATATATATATTTTTTACTTTCATCAAAATGTAACAATTAAAGAATATCACAAACAATCGACTATTATATACTTATTTACAAAAAAAAGTTTTTTGTATACTGGTGGTTACTAGTATACAACAAACTATAGTATATAGAGCTGGTTAGCTCTCAACAGCACTAAGCCACCATTTCTTTTTGTAAAAGTCAATCCTCCTGTGTTTTCTGAAATTGTGGGAGGCAGAGTAACAGCTTCTTTATCAGACATTTCTAAAAAAATAAACGCATAAACTAAAACGGGGATTTGTACTTGGACTTTAAAAAACACGTGACTTTAATTGTTATCTTTTAAAAATTCGACTAAGTAATACATTATATAAATACACATCATATTGAATATAAACATAGGAATACTAAAAGACTGATAAGTAAATCAATATAAAATTACAAATTAATAACTCACTGAATAAATAACACTTTCAATTTTGTTTCAAGTTATTGCGCGCACGCCACCACACACAGAAAAGTACTAAGGAATAGATAACAATATCCCTTAGAATTGACCAGTTTAATAGAAATAATAATAATTTATGCAAGAACAAAAATATTTAAAAAAAACAGTCCTTATTTCATTAGTCTTAGCGTTTATTCCAACAATCAATAAAAAAATTCGTTTGCACACGGCGCTTGGATTTTGAAACTACAAAACAAACTCACCTTTTTTCGCAAGAAAATAAATTGGCAAGTGATACACTTAAGCTACTCGTGTCGTGAGTAAAAATGCCGGAATGAAGTGAATTTAGGATTGTATTATGATCATCATAATATTTAATTATTAAAACGCAAAATAAATTGTTTCGGTGACTGTACCAAATGTTATGTTTTGGTATTCGTTGGGAATAGATTTTGAGCTTCTTTTCAATATTTAAGAATTGGGACTCGTTGGGAATAGAATTTTATAACGGCAATAAACAAATACCATTTGGTATTAGTTTTTGGTACTCGATAGGAATAGATCAGATAAATTATGAAAATTACATGAAAGTTATTTAATAGTATTATTTTAAAAGCTCAAAATAAAACTACCGTTCAGTACTTTTATTTTGAGCACATTTAGTGGTTCGAGTAGGTACTTCAGTTTTTAACTCCCATCACACTTATCCATACCAATGTGGATTAGTGTTAAAAAAGTGTGTGTAGTGTAATAAAGTGTGATAGGAATATAATAGACGCCCTGGCGTGCTTAATGATTTTTGTTTCTATCTAACAATGGAACTATCACTGTCAGTTCCTTTGTTAATTATTGTACACTTTAGATCTCTGCTTCCACATTCACATAAACCATTCGCACCGTCCAATAAACACTGTGACGTGACGCAGTTGTAGGAAGCTAAACTCAACCAATTGACAAAGCAGCCATTCTAATCCCATGTCTTCCAGACGCAAATGAATGTTCGATTTGAATTCCCGAACAAAGGGCCAGGTGCAGGATTTTATGGAGTTTAATTGTGTCCTGGCGGTATAATCGACGCCGCAGGACGCCTGCAACGGTGCAGTCTAAGCGATATGTACGAGGCGCGCAACACGCGAGCGTGTGTTGAGTCTGACGCGTGCGCTAGACCTGGAAATGGTACAGACTGGACAAAAGAAGTAATATTATTTTTTGTCATAGCCTGCTTTTCCTCGTACGCATAATTGACGCCGCAGGACGCCTGCAACGATGAAGTCTAAGCGATATGTACGAGGCGCGCAACACGCGGTGTGTGTGTTGAGTCTGACGCGTGCGCTAGACCTGGAAATGGTACAGACTGGACAAAAGAGGTAATAACTTTTTTCTCATAGCCTGCTTTTCCTCTTTAATTGTGTCCCGTACGCATAATTGATGCCTCAAGACGCCTGCAACGGTGCAGTCTAACTAAGCGATATGTACGAGACGCGCAACACGCGAGCGTGTGTTGAGTCTGACGCGTGCACTAGACATGGGAATGGTACAGACTGAACAAAATAAGTAATAACTTTTTGTCATAGCATGCTTTTCCTCTTTAATTGTGTCCCGGACGCCGCAGGACGCCTGCAACGGTGAAGTCTAACCGATATGTACGAGGCGCGCAACACGCAAGCGTGTGTTGAGTCTGACGCGTGCGCTAGACGAATAGTACAGACTGAACAGAGACGGATGATTTTTTTTTTCTCAAACTAAAGATGCTTCGAATCATTATCATTAGGTACACCAGTCCAATAACATCTACTACTTGTAAACTTTAAACGTACTATGACAACGTCTATCAAGACGTTGTACGTTGTACATCAGTCCTGGGCCTTTACGTTGGCAACGTAGGCGGGTTGGAGGTCGCAGCCGAAAGCTGATATGTGCCTGCCAGAAGACGTAGATGCTCGTTTGCTGGCGTGCCCTGCCAATTAAATCACCGTGACTGGAAATAGAAAAACTCGGAAAAAATTGATCTGGGATCTTTATAATTTTCTTCCAAATCCATTCTTCTAGATGCATAGTGCTTTAACAGGGAATGCGGCGAGCTACACCCAATCAGACAATGGTTGATTTAGCTGCTACCGGCCGCTTACCGGCCTACGCACCTCTGTCGCCTGTCCGGAGATATTGCGCCCAGAGATATGTTACGTCGGACACACGCCGTATAGCGTTAGCGGTGCATTGGTACTGTTATGTAGATGATATAATGTTTATTTTTAAATATTAAGGGCCAGTTTCGCAGATTTCGGATATGCTCTAGATATGCCTGTTCTCCTAGCATGACCACCGTAACGCGATATGATATAGCGATTTATTACGTTTAATTGTCAAAATACAAGGCGAATAGGAGAAATCAACAGTAAAATCGGTAAGTTGAATATTACAGCTTTCGAATAATATAAAGTTCAAATAAAATCAAATTGAATTTATCAGAAAAATATTTTTCAAAACTTTGCTCTTTTGTATGGAAAATCATAAATGGTGGCTACTATTTTCTTGTAAGCAGTATATTTTGTAACTTATGGAAAGACATCTGTTTTTGTTCTGTTCTTCAGTTTTTAAGTTGTTTAATTTTGTTATCAATCACACCCATATACAAGGTTATTTTTAGTATATACGAAACCTGAAAACTGTTTGTTCAGAATTAGTAATAGAACCGATTGCAATATTTTTTATATTATTTTGACTAAATAATATTTACAAAGCCATAATTAACGCACACCCTACTAACGGGTCACCACAAAGAGCTTGTAACTTGGTGAGTTTTTAAGGTATCACTATTATTTTTTTATACTGATTCTGGAAATGAAAATATGTGACCCGTGTTTTGGCTTTCGTATAATGTATATACAAAAAAATATGTTGTATATATTGGTCGATTTCGGATATAGTTAGGCAATATTAGACCATTGGTCAATTATCTCAAAGGCAGTGTACAAAACAATTTTAATTAAAACAAGGAAGCTTAGGTACGGCTTACACTGTCGATAACATCGGTTATGAAATGCGAACAATGTATGGGGGACAGAGGTGACGATATCTCACATCTCGTTCACACCTCGCCTCTTTCTCGCACTAAATCCTTAATTAAGTGTAAACCAACACAAAGTGTTCGATAGTTATGTTATTAGGCGCGACGCACATAGAACGTCATTTTTGTGATAATTAAAACTATCGTTATTAATCATAATATGTTTTCAAATATGAAATATGACTTTTGAAAATATCAAATAAGGGAAGACTTTGTTTTTTGTTTTGTTTTCAATAAAATCCTAAGTAAAAAAACCAAAGTCAAAATAATCTTTATAAGTAAAGCCTATAATAGTATAAAGTAAATATTTTCCAATCACCAATTCAAGACTTTTTTAGGTGGCAAGAAGAATAATCTTTAGAAATAAAACACTTTTTCGGATTACAGCGCGTATATTGGTATTAATTCAGATTTTGTTTTAGATTATTTAGTAATGATTTATTGTTTTTTGGGTTTCCCGACGTTTCGACACCTTTCTAGGGGCTGTGGTAACGGGAGAACTCGAGGATAATGTTACCTGTAACGCCCTAGTGTGCGTCATGATAACCCGACCATGTTGAAGGGCTTTGAGAACAAACAGTGACACGCGGTAAATTACTGTTCTGCGTTCACACCCGCATGAGGCTGCGGTGAAAATATTGATATTTAACTAAGTAATTAGTTGTTTATTTACTTAGTACTAATCATTTGATCCATCACAAAGATTATGTGGTTTGAATAAGCTTAATTTTTGGGGTTCCGTACCTCAAAAGGAAAAAATGAAACCCTTATAGGATCACTTTGTTGTCCATCTAAAATGATCTGAAAAAATCGAACATCTAACTAAGTTAACGTAAAAAAAGATACGGCCGTTTATGTCGCAAATATTTCAACACTCTCAAGGGAATCAAAATTCATAGGGTACTTCCCGTTGACTATGAAATTTGGCAAGTAAATTTTTATCAGTTTGGTTACGATTGTTATTTAGGTATGAAAAGATACTGTTTTTTTTTAAGTTAGACATATTGAAGCATTAAAATTTATGAAAATACTTGATGCTTTACTGGGCCATTAAAATGGTTTTGTCAAATTGACTAGATTTCATTCCGATACCTCTACAATGACCAAAAGTTTTATTAAGAATTGACATTCTCAAACGCTCGCCACAGTAACAAATCTGATAGAAACATCTGGGAATATATCTTCACTGTGATGGTAATAAGGTTGTCAGCTATAAACTTGATGTCATCTATATTGTACCCATGACAATCCTGTACAACAACTCCATCGCTCATCCTCCACTTCCTAGATCTCATGGTATGAGCTTCATAAACCCTTCCCAATTAATTTGAATATGTAAAAACGGCGGTGGCCACCACACTCTGAGCTTGACAGTCCACATAACTCGTCTTAATGGAGTCTGCAGCACGCACCAACACACATCACTGAACTGACAGACTAGTCTGAAGTGAGCAAAATTGAGCTTTGAGATGTAGGCGTACAGATAAGTTTGAATCGGCAGCGATCAGGAAAGGTGAGGTTGAGGAGCAGGCACACTTGATTTTAGCGCTTTTTAGAACTCAGCAGGTTTCAGATAGCACCAATCTTACTGCTAGGATAACTCTAGGATGGCACCTATTTTATTTGAAAATGGAAGAATTTGTGGAACTGACCCCTAGAGTAGTTAGCGGTAGTAATCGCCAGAGGCACTGTTTGTTATTAAGCATATTATAAAACTGATCACCAGAACCTAAACCTGAACTTTGGTAGAGTGTGACAATTTTATAGAACAATATTCTTAGTGCAAAAAGGGTACAATTGTTTATTTAAACAAGAATATAATTTTCTCTTTTTGTCTCTCGATGAGCTCGATGGCGCAGTGGTTTAGCGCCTGGCCCAGTGATTGAGGAGGTTAAGCAACTTTCGCAAGTGTCAGTCAAGGGATGGCTGACCAAAAATGTATTATGTCTAGCTCCTCCGTGCTTTGGAAGGCACGTTAAGCCAAGTTGCTACCGGGTGCATTTGCAGTCGTTAACACCCACCAATCCACATTGAGCCCGCGTTGTGGGTTATGGCCCATCCTCCTTATCCACCCATAAGGAAGGCCTGTGCCCCAGCAGTGGGGACATTAAAATTTTCTGATGGTTATAAAATTCTAAGTACACAAACGTTTCTGGGCAAATGTGCAGTCTCCTCAACCGTATCCCGCGTGTGCCCGCGTCACACATCTCACGAACGGCGACGCTCGCATAACTCCATGTCCAAATGAAGACACAAATCTGTAGCCCATTCGATGTATCTGCCGCCTCGTCGGTATATCCTGAAGCTATACATTTTTTATGTTTACATAAATATCTTCAATATATTTTAAAAATAGTTTACATAACGTTTTGATGAGTCCGTGTGAGAAAAACAAAGGAAAGGTCATTGCTGAGTTTCTTACTGATTCTTCTCAGTGAAAGTTTTGCCATAGGTTGTAGTTGTAGTAGAACTATAAACTAATAGCACGTAACCGTGTGTTACCACTATTCAATTAACAATGTTAAGACGCGCTTCGATGCTCTAAGGTTATCTTAGAGTAAGACGCGCTTCTGTACCAGACGAAACCGCGATGCTCTAAGGTTATAAACATCATTTCGAAACCGAGATTGACAGATAGTGAAAAAACAACTATATCAAAAACTAGCGGCCCGCCCCGGCTTCGCACGGGTGCAGTGCAATGTAGTTACTAATGTAAAACTGTGCTAATGTGGTGACAGTGTGAAGTTATTTGATTATACTACAGGATATCTACATATATACGATGTACGCAAGGGGTGTTAAAATATAATTGAAGTGTGTGTGTGTCTGTCTGAGGCCACCTAGCTCCCAAACTTAAAGATCGATTTTATTGCGATTGTTATGTATAGTTTAAGAGAAGCGTACAGACGGCGGGAAGCGACTTTGTTTTATACTATGTTTAGCTTTTGCCCGTGGCTCCGCCCGTGTGGGAGTCGGTAATCGTTGTAAGTCTTCCCTTGGAAACCAATGATCGGCATGAAAAGAAGCCTGTGTTAAGTATTCCAGACTATAATCTATCCCTGTGCCATATTTCGTCAAAATCCGTTCACCCGTTCAGACGTGATTGAGTAACAAAATGAACAACATCCAAACATCAAAAATTTCACATTTTTACAATTTTGTGATATGTAGGTAATAGCTGCACCCTGCGGTTTTATCTGCGCAATCTGTTGATTCTGTAACCAAAATCGCATCTCACTTCGAATCTCACTTCACTTCGCGTGAATTGTTATTAGAAATTAGCTAACTAAATGAGCAATTTTACCGATTACAATAAATTTAGGTAGCTATCTAAAATATTTTGTGATGAAAAAAAAATCTTATCATTATCTTATTTATGATTTAAAGTTCCCGTCCCGTGCAGTGAAGTGAGATTCGAAGTGGGGTTCGAGTTTGGTTACAGAACCGACGCCCTACTGTTCACGATTTTGTATTAGGTAGGTAGGTACTTAATAAAATTTCATAGCAGTAATATAACAAAATAAGTATAATAATATTATGCAACATTTAATACTCATACTTAATAGTTTGGTAGGTATCTTCTTTTTAAATAAAAATCTATGTGTTTTTATTTGTTCCTGGTTCCTGGCTAAAATAACGTGACATTGCAAATTATGTCGAGTGCAACTTATGTTGTGCATTATTATCCGGCTCTCAATTTCAACACTTTACACCACATTCCTTGACACGTTAGATATCTGATATTTGCTAGATTTTGCCACGTTTTATAAGTAGACTAATATTTCGTAAAATAGGTAGTGAAAACCAGGATAAAATCTTATACAACATGAAATGTTAGCTCGTGCGGTGACATAATTACAATCTCAGGGGAGGTGAAAACCTGACAACTGACATTTATTTTTCTTAATCGTACAAATGCGCTAAGAAGTTTTGATTCCGATGTCGAAGTCAACCACCCTAAAAATAGCTTTCTACCCCTTTTCAACCCTGTTAGGGGATACATTTCAAGAAAATACGAAACACATATTCAATTAATTTTGTTAAAGAATGTCTATGCCAAATTTCAAGTCAATCGGGCCAAGGAATCGCTTTCTCCCATACAAACTTTGCCACCCTGTTTTACCCCCTTAGGGGTTGAATTTAGCAAAATCCCGTCTTAGTGAGCACCTTCACCCTAAAAGGAACCCCCATGCAAAATTTGAGACTCCTAGCACTTGTAGTTTCTGAGATTTCGTGATGAGTCAATGAGTGATTTTCTCTTTTATATATATAGATGTATATTTGACAACAGTTAATATAGTGGAAACGCACGGACAAATTTTTAAAATACGCTGAACGTATTTTGTAACATTTTTGAGAAGAAAATATTTTTTTGGTTTTTCGAGCAGGACACTGCTTTCAACGAACACATTATAATAAAATACTTAAAGACTACAAACAGTAATGATAATATTTTAGATTTTATAAGATATGCAATACGTGCCAGTCTAAACTTGGGCATTAAATAAATCCCCACGCTCAACTAACTTGGTGATAAAACTCAGGCATCTGGGCCACGGTTTTATTGTTAACTGTCTGTACAAGTGCGGCCTAAACTATTTATTGTTCCAGTGCAATGATTAATTTGGACTTAGGCGTTTGCAACATGTATCACTTTAAAATTATGTGACCCAATTCCGAATGCAGTGTTAAAATTTGCTTTCGAAACAACTTCGCTTGGATTGATTGACTTTCTTACGGTGATTTTATAGCTTAACGATAATTCGAGCTTGGAACTAAGAGTGAGAGACAAACAACAAGCCCAGATTATTGAAAAGGTTGTGAATAAGGAAATGGCCCGCATGCTGGCCAAACGTTAATAATTAGCGTGAAGAAAACTCATGCAGTCACACTGAATTGAAATCTTCGAGAATCTAGTCAAAAACTAAAAAAAATATACTTGACCATCAGCCATTTTTAATATCCCCACTGCTGGGGCACAGGCCTTCCTTATGGGTGGGTAAGGAGGACCATAGGACATAACCCCATTAAGCGGGCCAAATGCGGATTAGTGGGTGTTAACGAATGCTAATGCAGCCGGGATCAATGGCTTAACGTGCCTTTCGAAGCACGGAGGAGCTCGAAATAATAAATTTTTGGTCACCCATCCCATGACCGACCCTTGCGAAAGTTGGTTCACCATACAACGCCACCGAGTTCCTCTAAAAATTCAATAATTATATAGCTATTTCACTTCAATCGATTGTCTGGCTTCTGTAAATATGTTGCATTCGAATGTCGAAGGTAATTTTTCACATTTGAAGAAATAACGCTGGCTATACGTTCTCGCTGTCGCGAAAACGTAAAAAACCGGCCAAGTACGAGTCGGACCCGCGCACGAAGGGTTACGTACCAAAAACGGCAAAAAAATCACGTTTGTTGTATGAGAGCCCCCTTAAATATTTTTTTTCTGTTTTTAGTATTTGTTGTTATAGCGGCAACAGAAATACATCATCCATGAAAATTTCAACTGTCTACCTGTTGTCATTATTAATATAAAGCAAAAAACGGCAAATAAATCACGTTTGTTGTATATGGAAGCCCCCTTAAATATTTATTTTATTCTGTTTTTAGTATTTGTTGTTATAGCGGCAACAGAAATACATCATCTGTGAAAATTTAAACTTTCTACCTATCACGGATCATGAGATACAGCCTGGTGACAGACAGACAGACAGACGGACAGCGGAGTCTTAGCAATAGGGTCCCGTTTTTACCCTTTGGGTACGGAACCCTAAAAAGTACTGGAAAATATTGCCGCTCCCACTAGTGACTCGGTAGCATTATCCGTCAGTGCATTTGGCCGGAATCCCAAGAGTGCGGGTTCGAGACTCGTCTCGGGTGAGTCTATTTTTCCTAGTATTTGTTTCTAATATATTAATTATCTAAAAACTACAGTAAAGTTTCCGCTGCTGTTTACAGTAGAAATGGTGTTAACGTTATTAGAATCGGCTCTCCGAGCTTTTCATAACCACTAAAATTAATAAAAAATCCAGTAAACTAATTTCGCACTCTAATTGTTGCCGTCCTTCGCACAAATGAGTTTCGCAACATAACAGTTACCTACCGACAGAAGTGACAAATGCAAACAGTGCCTCCAGTCGTGATGTCGTAAAACTTGCCAAATTACAGGGGACAGAAAATGTGCCTAATTCCGAAGAATACTCTGCGCAGGAGTTTTCTATTAGCAAGTGCGGTTTAAGGCGCAGGCCATGGTGTTATGTGAACGGTACAGATAGGTATTTAAACTTAATTTAAGTGATAATATTAAACATTTTGAAAAAATACTTAAATTATTTTCAAATAATTGAGTACCAATTCATGTGCGATATGAAATCGTTCACTATGTTCATTTATACTCACTTTTAAAATGTTCAAAAGTTGTGCTTTATTTGCGTTTGACCATCAGCCATTTTAACGTCCCCACTGCAAAGGCACAGGCCTTCCTTATGGGTGGCTGGGGAGGATGGGCGATATCGGACCACGCGGGCCCAATGTGGATTGGTGGGTGTTAACGATTGCAAATGCAGCCGAGACTGGCTTAACGTGCCTTCTGAAGCACAGAGGAGCTCGAGATAATACATTTTTGGTCACCCATCCCATGACCGACACTAGCAAAAGTTGCTTAACCTGCGCAATTGCTGGGCCAGGCTCTATACCACTGCACCACCAAGATCCCCGAATATATACTAAATTTCGATATTTGCGTTATTTCCTTGTCTTTACCATAGGATCAAGTTTTTGTGATTCACTATGGATTCACTTTATACTCGTAAACCCCATTCGGCGCCAGGCGTCTACTTATCAAATAGCCAACCAAAAATTAATATTATTATATTTAAATTTAAATATATTAGTCCGCTATGCTTATGACTATGTCCCACGTCACCCAGTACAGCTCGCTAGGACGACATTCCTACGGTGACCGCAACCGCCACACGCTCACGAGAAATTAATCACAATTATGCGACAGCTCCACTCGACGCCGCGATGCCACACAATGTTAGTGTGATCGCACCTTTATGCTGACTACGTCGGCACATTTGTATCCGTTAGGGAAGACGTCGTCGTCGCTAAGATAGCACGAGATAGGACTGTGTTATTTGCCCATATAGACCTAAGTTTAATATGGAGGACAAGGCTTCAGGAACAGCTGACGGATAACTCTTCGTAATTATATTGTGTACCGCATTTGTTTTTTATTCAAGCATCGTCCTATAGAAAATAGAATGCCAACGAACATAGCGGACCGATGACGCTTTGATTGATTTTGAAAACTGCTTATATTTAAAGCTTGGGACGAACAATTTAACAGAAAAATGAAAATCAATTAAATTATGTCTTTTTCTTCATTAAACCAATTAAAGACGAATTTTTAAATATAAAAAAATTTTTCGTTTTCGTTCCAATCTTTAAATATAAAAAAAATATGAAAAATACCCTATTATGACATTTATTCTTCGTCAGTATGTTTGATCGCGGATTCGTACGACAAAAATTCGTGCGAACTTGCGATGATCGCATAGTCGGTTTGGTCGCTATATTCACTTAATTACATAGCTCATAGCCATAAATTAAAATAGGTAATACGTATAGAAAAATTGCCGTACCTTATAACAATTTTATTTTTGTTAAATAACCACTTTAACGACACATTTTACAAATAACGTAAGATGAAGATGTCATAGGCAGAGGTCTAAACTATCGTTTTTGAACTCAGTGGGCGATGGTATCGAGGGTCGTGATGTACAGAAACCGCGGAGGTCTACGGGACCCGTAATATACTGGTATCTGATGGCTTAATTATGGTGGACGCACTCAAGTAACTTGTAACTCGGGTTCTATTATATATTTTATCTACACCCATGCTTTAAATCCTCTGTAAAGGGTTCTGAAACAGTTAGCTTACTGCCATCATTACGATACCCCGAGCGAGAGCTGGTCCTGCAGCGCCGCGCGCCCACGCGCGAGCGTTGCATTATGAAATTCAGTACAACATTATAACACTCTTGCGGATAACATAATGACGAGGAGTGGGAGGAAAGTCAAAGTCAAAAACAAAGTTAAAGTCAAAACCTTTATAGAGGATACATATCATGGGTGTAGATAAATATCATGGGTGTTTTTAATCCATATGTATTAAAATATTGTTTGTTTCTCAAATAAAAAAAAATAAATAAAAATGGCTGTAGATAAAGTCTTGTATGCAACTGTACATAATTAGGTATTAAAACACTCATGTGATACTATTATATATAAACCCACATTCGTGTTTTAATACCCCTCATTATAGTACAGTTGCATTAATAACTATTGTCAATTCAGGCAGTATTTTAAAAGTTAGGTTTGTCTATCTACACGGTAAGATTTGACGCTAACCTTTAAACAACGTGCTAATGAATTAATGCAAAATGAGAAAACCGTTTCTTCGGACCATCAAACTGAACATTTTTTACTATGGGACCAACTCTGAAATCGCGAAAAAAAAATCAGCCGCTTCATACATTTTTATATTTTCGTTATTAATTTTTGTATGAAACAGCAGATTTTTTTCGCGATTTCAGCGTTGCTCCCATAGTAAAAGTTGTTCAGTTTGATGATCCGAAGAAACTGTTTTTTCATTTTGCGTTAATTCATTAATACGTTGTATTATCAAACAAAATTTTTAAAGACTTTTTGAAACCTAAAAAAAATACCTTTATCTACTCTCATATCGTAAAATTCGAATTATGAATTTCAAAGCGAATCTATATTGACATACTTTATACACGCAGTACCGAAAAAAAATTAAAAAGTTATTTTATAACATACCTTCGCTAACTGAAGTATGCTATAAAATAACTTTTTTTCTCATTACGATACAGGGCAAATCCAAGAAGAAGGCAGTGCCGCGATATTAAAAAACAACAATGTTATTTCCACATACTTTCCATGTTTAAAATGTGCTCTATGGTAATCGATGACTTAGCGTAACGATTAGTCTGCTGGAATGCACTACCTCATTTTTTTTTATAGAATACGCGCCATGTTTTGATTTATTTTAATTTTTACTTTTGCTTAAAAATGTCTGATAGTAGTGAGTGTGGACTCCACCCGATATTTTAGATGCGGCGACGGAAAAACATCTTATTTAACCTAAGTAAGTAAGTACCTATCTAGTAGTAGAAAGTCGAGAAACTACTTACCTTACTTACCTACTCTTTTTATCATTGTTAAATTATTTTGTAGGTTCAATCACAAATTGTATGAGAGTAGATAAAGTAGTGTATGAAACTGTACATAACTAGGTATTAAAACACTCGTGTGATACTATTAAAAACCTCGCCTACGGCTCGGTTTTTAAACTCACACTCATGTTTTAATACCCCTCATTATGCATCAGTTTCATAAACTACTATTTCATTTAGAAAAGTCATTAGAAATGGTAAAGAGGACTCTACACTCGCGCCGCAAACCGCGGCCGCGAATCACGGGCGCGGTTTGCGCATGAAAACGGTGCGAAACAGTTCGGCACACAAGTTCTTTAGAGGGCTCCACACTCTCGCCGCGAAAGCCCGCGAAGGCCGCGAACTGCGAGTGTGGAGGGTTTCGCGGCTTCGCGTATGGGCTTCGCGTCTTCGCGTTCGCGCTTCGCGGCGTTCCCCGTCCGGAGGCGGTTTTTTGGTCCGCGTCAAAGAACTTGTGTGCCGAACTAATGTTGCTGTGATTCGCGGCCGCGGTTCACGCATGAGTCTGAAGGGCTATATTTTTCGCACCGTTTTCATGCGCAAACCGCGCCCGTGATTCGCGGCCGCGGTTCACGGCACGAGTGTAGAGCCCTCTTAACGAAATAACCAAGTACACGTTTAATGAGTATGTACTTGAGAATACAGTAATGTTTCTGTAATTAAAACACCTAATAAACAAACTAACACTTTCTCATTCGATTTTGTTTACTCTATGTACTACTTTACTAATATTAAAACTTCAACTAGAATAATTTTGAGAAGATCCTCTCGCGTTTTGTTGTAACGCGTCTAACTCAAATCAATTAAAATAATAGTGAAGGGAGTAAATACATAAACAACGCGCGCAACGTTAACAGCCTTATCATTAGGAGATAGCAGAGTAAAATATCTGGAACATGGTATTATCTGGCTATATCCGCGTTCAGTAAAACGATATTATATCATCCGTGGAGGTGCAACTCGTATTAAAGGCTGGGAGTGTAGCAGGCGCGATAATAATTTAAAACCCTTTCACGTTGCATGATCACGCGAGTCAGTCTTCAGTGCCTCTGTATCCCTAGGACGAACACCTATAGACAAAAAAACGCACGTAAAAGTGCTCGACAGAACTTTGGTCTAATGTGAAATTTCATTCATCTTTTCAGCGGTAGATGGCGTTGTACAAATTTCTCATACAAAATTACTTCATCGAGTAATTTTACGGGCGTTTTTTTTCTCAATGGATGTTCATGCTACGGGCATTGATCTCTTAAGTGGGTGATCGACGTACGAGCCTATACCCTATACAGTACGAGGCATATAACTTGAAATCGGGTGGGGATTGCGTGAAATGCGTATTTTGGGTATGCGTAGCGGTGAGGGGCGCGGGCGGCGGGAAAAGGGCGCACGCTATTGGTCGCTCACAAGAGCACATGCGCGAACTTATCTCCACTCCGTCGAAAAAATTTCAAGATACGTGCCTAGTACTGTACCGCGGTTTTAAATATGGTCGGTTTTAATCGCGGCTCGTTGATGCTGATCGACTAGCGAGTAAAACAGTCGTATATGAATAAGAATTGAGGTAACATGCCTTGTTCGGAGTTTGAAGCTTTGTATTATCTCGGCAAATTAAGGAAAAAAGGCGTTTTTTTCTGAACACCGGCTACATTCGAGTTCGATTCATATTTTTTTGCAATCTCCACGAGTTTATTATACGCTTTAGGCTGATTTCCCTTGTTTTTATACTCGATTGATTTAGTTTTAATGAAGTCTTACTTATCTTTTGGACAGCGAAAACAATGGGATTAACTTCTGCCCATGTGTTCCATCCTTCCTTCGATATCTTCAATTTATTAAATAGACCCAAAACCCTGCAAAATTGGCAGGGGGATTGCGGCAAGTGTGTCGTCAAGACACAATACTTTGTGCCTTCTGGATTCGTTAGTTACGGGATTTCTTTGCTTCTGTATCTAAATAAAAAACCCGCCTGCATAAAAAGACAAGTCAACTGAAAAGATGGAAAAATATAAAAGGCAACATAATAACATGCAGTCGGAGGCATGCATAAAGAAAGTGACTATGAATGATTTGAATTATATGCCTCCGACTGCATGTTATTATGTTGCCTTTTATATTTTTCCATCTTTTCAGTTGACTTGTCTTTTTATACAGGCGGGTATTTTTTTGTTTTTTTTTTCTATTTATATCTTTTTAGTTATTATGTATTGTGTATTAGGGTCATGATAAACTTTTTTGAAATCCTTATAATTAGCCCTTTAATTTGATACCCATATAGCAGTATTCTAAAAAAAAAAAATCCACTACGTACAATAGCACCGTACAGCCGCCATGTTGATTTTTTTATGACGCCACTTTCTTAAGAACACTTGGGCTGACTAGACAAATCTAACGAAATCTTAATCATAGAAATCCGTTTAGCCGTTTGAAAGATATATGGTAATAAAAATATTACATACAAACATACAAGATACGCGCGAAAAACATAACCCTCTTGCAGTCGGGTAAAAAAGCACCTAAAGACAATCCTGGGGGGGGTATTACAACCTCTTAAAACTTGCCAGGTTTATGAATTGCTATAGTTACATCTCTTTCTCGCTGTATATCAATTAAAAGAGATATATTGATAACCAGTCAGAAAACTGCCAGGAAATAAGAGGTCATAATACGGGGGCTGGAATCTTCAAATACTAAGGATTGACCATTTTACAAATCCACATGCCCGTAGACTTTGAAAAAAAAAGAAAAACTGCACATTCTAAAAATATTGATTCAAAGTACTTATCACTGCTCTTAGTACGTCTCAGCATATGTAGACAAGTGAAGATAATATCGATATGCAAGATAACAATGCACACCTTCTGGGCAAGAGAAATTGCCAGTTGGAAAGTGGATTTCATTAGCGCACGGGAATCGAACTGGGAACTGTTCGCTATGATTCATCTCGAAATTGTTATTAGGCAAATGTGGGCCAGTGAGATACGCCCACGGTATCTCGCTAGTTACTTGCACTGGTGCACTTTCAGTTTCTATTCTTTGGAATAGGCTATTGTTTGAAAAGTAAAAAAATAAAAATATATTTCTTTTATTTAATACAATGTATTTATTAAACATCAATATCTATAAAGAAAACACTGCATGAAGCTCGATAAAAGCAGCAAAATGTTTAGCTTCATCTTAGCAATCCATTAATTAATTAATTCACGTAGATCCATTGGCACATTTATATTTGTACGTCCTGATGAAGAAAAAAGAAAAAAGACGATTGCTTGAATATAAAAATATGGGTCTAAAATACTAATAATAGACAAGTGCGTATTTTTCGTTGTAGTTTCAAATGATATCAAAACAGCCAATTAGATGGAAAAAACGCCAAAAGTTGACCAATAAAGAGAACAATCCCGCAGTTTTCAACCCCCCGGGAAAGTGAAATAAATCCCGTGCATAGAGTACCGCATTAACCTTTTTTTCCTGAAAAATACACATACTCGTATTAATAGAAAATCCTGTCAGTTAAAGCCTTGTTGCTTGTAATAATTATAAATAGTTTAAATAATTAATTTAATATAATTAATCCAAATTATCTCACACACCACAAAACGACAACTCTAAACTAGTTGATTTGGTAGAGGCAAAAAATAAAAAAACGAACATTAATAGCAACGAATTATCGTTTAAATAATATTTAATTTATGGTGCAAGTGGTGGTAAATTTCAAATATAGTTTCCTAAGTAGGTAGGTACTTAGATTTGTGCGTTTTTAGTTTATCACATCAAACGCGGGATTCCATAAAATGCGGGATCCCAAGTTGCGGGTTCGCAGCTCTGCTGATCACACAATCAGGCGCAAATGGTCAGCGGCGCGCGCGACGCCTCACGATCGCCAGATATATAGGCCGCTCGCGCACTAAATAAATCACTTCCTGCTCTCTATACAATACTGCAAAACTGAGATAGCACTTGGAAAACTTAGAAGCGACAACATAAAAGTCTATGTTAAAAAAAATATTTTATTATTTGATCAATAAAATAAATAAACAAAAAAAATTTTGATAAGTACTGTAGCGCTTGTGCACCACTATAAATGAAAACGATTCTTTGGACTGAAAAACTATTTATTATGTATGTTATACATACGATTCCGGTCTTTGAGCGAAAAAAACGCTCGCAACGCGTTTGGTCACTGCCGAAATGCCACAACGCGAAATTCGTGTTATGGCTCTTATAAAAACCCCCAGAACGCGTTGTGGTAATCATAAAAATGCCACAAAGCGAAATTCGCGTCATGGTCAACATGCCAAACGACCACAACGCGTTGTGGAAATGTAGAAAAGTCATGACGCGTTCTGAGTACTAGTTGATGCAACCATAACACGATGGACAATTAGTAAATTGTCGGAACGCATCACAATGATGCATAAGATGCATCAAAGCATCGGTTAAACTGATTTATTCATTTCTTGTTAATTTCGAAGATAACTCTTAATACTTACAACTTATACTTAATACTACATAATTATAACTAATTATGTAAATTCTATAAAATGTCTAATTATTTTAAGAATGTAAGTTGTAGTTTCTGATTACTCATACTTTGTGTTCAACAATTAGTAGCCTTATTAGGTATGCTGATTTGAAAAAAAAGTAATAAAAAACTTAAATTTTCAATGACTAATAATTTTTTTAAAAATAAAATTTATTTATTTTATTTGCCAAAATAGTTCTAAAATTTCCTCTTTTTCCTAATTTGTAGTCAGCAATTTGTTTTTTTTTTTCAATAAAGTAGTCCTTTTACCACCAAATGATGTCCTTTATTTAAATGATACGATTTATTTAACTTTTCCGTCTACCTACCAAACCTAGTACTGTACAAAAATTTTACTTAAAGATATGTATCAAAAGTTTTGAGACTTGTGTAGGACACACGCACATGTATTGCAAATCAGTGTGCGTCGAATTCTCTTTATCATGGTTCCATACGCGCGGATTGTATGCGTCCCGACAATTTATGACCTGTCCGTTGTGTTATTTTGGTTGTCCGTTGGTTGCACCAACTAGTACTCAGAACGCATCATGGCTTTTCTTCATTTCCACAACACGTTGTGGCCGTTTGGTATGTTGACCATGACATGAATTTCGCGTTGTGGCATTTTGGCAGTGACCGAACGCGTCGTGAGCGTTTTTTTCGCTCAAAGACCGAAATCGGTCTTTAAGCCTAACATGTATATAACTTACCATATTGTAATAATTGAAAAAATATTTTTTTTACATTATAAAAAGACGACATGCACTCGACATATTATTAGTGACTTTAAAAAAATCCCTAGCCAGTGTCATTTAGAGTGATGTAAAAAGTAAGAATTCTAACGATATCCTACACATCCAAATCTGTTTAGGCATTTGGAAGTGATAGTGGAATAAAAAAACTCACATACATGAACCCTGAACCAACAAAAAAATACTCTCTTCTTTTTTGGGCAGTGGTGGAAAATATACTTTCTAAGCAAGAAAAGAACTTCAATAAATGGGTACTGATTATTAGAGAGTTATAGAGTACTGACTATTTTGAACCTACAGATTTTAAAATTGTACTGCTTAATGGAAAAAGACATAATTGTATGTCGTTATAATTTTACACGTTATATTTTTACTAGTACCGTCTGCAATTTCGTCTGCGTGGACTTGCCAACTTTTTCCGTGGATTTCCGTTCATTATTACGAACACAACAAAGTCTACCAAATCGGACGAGCTGCGGCATACATGTGGCAAATTGATTTTCATTTTCAAAGATATCATGATATTTTTGAATTTTTAGATTTTTCTATTAAAATAATCATCTTAATATCATGATATTTTGTAAATAAATAAAGTCAAAGTCAAATAAGCTTTATTCAAATAAACTTAATTATTAAGTACTTTTGAATCGTCTATATTTTCCTACCACCCGTTCCAGACTTTTTTAGCTGACAAGAAGAACGGGCGCAAGAAACTTATCAGCTGTAACAGCCATAAGTAACGATATTTACAAACTTTAATATATCGTTACCAGATAATTACAACATAGACTTATTGTGATATTACTTCAACAAAGTACTTATAGTAGCAAGTTATGTGTTACATCATTTCCACGCATTTTGATCTTTAAGATAATCGTCTACTTTATATAACCTTTACCCATGAGCGAATTTTTAACATGGTTTTTAAATTCATGCAAAGGAAGATCAATCACTTGTTGTGGAACTTTATTAAAAATACATTGTCTACCAAACTGTGCCTTAATAATAGCTTTACGGGTCTATGATTTTGCATTTTTTTATTAAAAAGCCTTGAGCCTTAAGGTCTATGGGAGTATATCGCTATGTCCGTATGAGGGCGGCGTGATATATCGCCCCTGTAGCGTTAATAAGCGAACACGCGGCTCGTGATCGCCAATAGCTCAGGTGCGGCTCTACAATGACGAACGTACGGCCTTTGTATGAATTCAAAATACATGTTAAAAAGACGGTCATGAGTAAAGGTTACTAAAAAGTAGAAGACCTATCTTAATTTTACTTTTTAATTATGTTGTTTTTTTGTTTTAAATACAGGTATTTAGTAACGATATAATTTTTGTGAATATCGTTACTTCTGATTTCTGACAGGGCTGATAAGTTTCATGCGCCCATTCTTCTTGTCAGCTTAAAAAGTCCCGAATGGGTGGTAGGAAAATATAGACAATCCAAAAGCACTTAATTGTTAAGTTTATTTAAATAAAGGATTTTTCAATTTCAATTTATTTATGACGAGGAAAGTATACGACAGTTACAAGAGTTTGGGAGCTTAATCAAGTTACTAAACTGGCTATCTATTGTCTAATTTCAAAATCTATCGCAATCACTTTCAGGATGTAATACATTGATGCTTCATTTTGGCAGTAATAAAAACTTACCAAAGAAATGCAGCAAAGTGTCACATCTATTTGTTAAATGAAAGTGATTGCTATAGATTTTGAAATTAGACAATTAGCCCCCTGATTGTTGATTTCTTGACTTGCACGATCGAAGTTTAAAATAAGGATTTCGAATCGTTAAATATTTTCCTATAGATACATTCAAAACTATTTGTTTTTATCAAGAAAATTGTAAGTACTTCGAAGTACTTACAATTTCCTTGGTTTTAATAAAAGGTAACGGTAAGATACTTTCAATCTTTTTATAACTGACATGAGTTCAAGATTGTTGCTATTTAAAAAAAAACGAATGGTAAGTTTTCATGATGTATAGTCACATCATCATTGTCAAACGCACGACGACTACGGAATAACGGATAAACCTACTCGTAGGCGCTCTCATAACATAATTTAATACTTTTTGTTCTGTATAAAAAACTAAAATTTGAAAGCGAATCATTCTTATGCGCCATAAAAAATCCACTAGGATTAGTCTCCCACAGACAAGGGTCACAAAGATCTCCATGATGTTCTGCGCTGCCCATATCCAAAGCGGCTATCCGTGACCTGCAATCTGTGTCTAGGTGAATATTTTCATGTTAACTTCTCAGTTTATAATAGAAATTTATTCACTTGTATGTATTCGTCGTTTTGAAACCTCACGTGACGCATATGGGTCACATTCGCGCGAAATGTCCGTGTTTGGACGCGCTGCGCCGGCGCCGATAAATATACACGTCACAGGAACGTGTTCCTTAAAGCGAAACCACTATTTACACCTATCCAAACCCAAGTCAAGCAAAAACCAACCTTAACTCATTCCAATTAGGGCATTAAAATCCTTCCAATTACGTGTAACAATTTTGTGAGATGTCTAAGGATATTCTTGGGCAAACAAATTCGTACCTTATAATTTGCACTGTAATGAGTATAGTTGCTTGTTAAACCATGTTCAGTGAGATATAAGATCCACTCAGTGCATCTTGGGATCGTCACGACAAACCTACAATTTGTTACCCCAAAGAGGTTTCTTGTAAGGCAGAGCTGAGAATGGATTGACCGTAGGAACTCTTATTTAGTATGGGATTGTATGGACGATGTCGATTTACGTTCACTATTGATATTGAAATACACAGGTCTATAGTTTTATTGTTTGTGTAAGTTGATCTTAAACGCGTTCATTTACTTAAACTACAAGTAATATAAGTAGATACTCTTATTTGAAACAAAAAATAGATGAACTGAACTTTGTTTGAATATTAGAGTCTAAATATCTCTTTATACACACTTCAACTTTGTCTAGGGATACCAGGTGTTATTTCATACAAACGAGGTAACTTTGAAGCCTTGGTTTCCTCCTTGGGATGTACTGGGCTGTGCGATCTGATGGCGGCTATCCAGGGAGTGAATGGAGGAGATTCAGATCGCTATACACACCCAACTGATCTGACCAGCATTCTAAAAACGTAATCGACATGTTTAAAAAAACCGCGAAAATAGCATGAAAATGTATGGAAATCCTCAAACTGAGAACTCTGACCCATTAATCTTTTAGAATACTGATCAGATCAGTTGGGTGTGTATTGCGATCTGAATCTCCTCCGTTCACTCCCTAGATGGCCATCATCAGATCACAGCAGAGTACATCCTTGGCAGAAAACCAAGGCTTCAAAGTTACCTCGTTTGTGTGAAAATAACAACTGTATCCCTAGACAAAGTTGATGTGTATACAATGCATAAAGACAGTTTTTGAATAAAATCGGATTGCCTAAATAACATTTGTATGACGTCCCATTTCAGATAATTAATGTATTAGAAAAAACAATAGAAAAAATCGACCCATCCGTAGCACCTCATACGGGACTCGAAGCCTTAGGACTCCGGCCCAAATCACTGATCAATTATACTACCGAGTCGCTAGGAGCGGTGAAATTTTCTAGTACTTTTACGTTTTCGCTTATTTGATTTGGTGTATTGATGAGATCAGTGCATTGGGCTAGAATCCTCAGGGTGCGGGTTCGAGTCCTGTCTGAGGTGCTACAGGTGAGTCGATGTTTTCTAGTATTTTTTCTAATACTTATACACGGTTAATTTTTAACTATATCTAAAAATGAAATGGGGATTTCAAGCCACATAAATAAACAACTTTTACTATGGGGCCAACCACGAAATCTCAAAAAAATCAGCTGTTCCATAGAAAAGTACAACATTGACTCGACAATAATATATGGAACAGCTGATTTCTTTTTCGCGATTTCGAGGTTGGCCCCATAGTAAAAGTTGTTCATTTACCTGGTCTAAAAACCCCATTTCATTTTTAGATATACTTAAAAATTTACCGTGTATATTATCAATATTATAAAAATAGCATTGTAAATATCTAAAATCTAAAAAGTTCCATTTCAGGTTTTATACTAAGCTGAACCAGCTGCTTACGTTCCGAAAGTACGGACGATCTTGAGATAGTAAATTTTCGATCCGACGATCGATTTAACGATATTCTTCTCTATATTTCAATACCAAAGCTTAAACAACCTATAGTTAAAGCAAGGAGCTGCCACTCATAACCAACAGTTAATATCAGTAAGCAGTTTATTAACACACACATAACTAAGTTACTAATTACCGGCAGGGCCGTATCGAGGGCGTGCCACAATAACAGTGGCGATTACAGTTACAGGGCCGGATCTGGGCCGATGTTAATATGCAATTAACTTGCCACGCGATCTTGTATGGGTAATGTGTAATAAGTTGTTTGAAAGCCTCGTTTCATGGTGTTTAAAATGTAATATAAGGATTGAGAAATAAATTTTGAATTTAAAAAGGTTGGTTGAGAAAGATGGTAGTTCTTCTCGAAGTGTTTTTCTAATTAGGTCTTTAATTATGAAATTACCGATATTTTGTCACATACAGAGAAAATAATAACTTCTATGATTTAAAATATTTAACAATATCTTGATATTATATCTGTTACGGCTAATACCAGAAGTGCGGCTAAACCTAGTTTTAGCCGGCTAAAACTAGGTGTAACCGATAGCTGTTGGCTAAAACTAGGTGTAGCCGATTTACTCGCGGCTAATACTAGGTGTAGCCGGCTAAAACTAGGTGTGGCATGGGGTATTAAAAAAGTTATTTCTGTTGTCTGTTAAAAAAAATAACCTCAAAATTTAAGGCTCACGCTACGCTGCGCTTCGCGCTTGCCTTAAATTACTAACCTATATTCGGGACCTACAGGGGTAAAGCAGATCGGTTCATCTAGTTTTAGCCAACAGCTATCGGCTACACCTAGTTTTAGCCGGCGAAAACTAGGTTTAGCCGCACTTCGGTTATTAGCCGTAACATATCGAATAAGGACCATGATAGTCAACTTAAGGTCCTTATTTAGCTTTCTGAAAATTAAAAAAGATCTTGAAAGTGACTTTTTTGTGAGCAAAAAAGGGTGACCGATGGGGTTGTAACTTAGCCAAAACTTATTTTTTTCACTTATCGTAAATGGAATAAGTAAGCATAGTATTCAAACATTAGCACATAAAAGTTTTGTTGTGTTAAATGAACATAGAAAAAATGCTAGTATAAAAATGAAACTTCTTGAAAATTCTCCATACAAATCGGCAATTTTTTTAGGTAAACCTATAATAAAACTTTAGAATTTTCAAGAATTATATATTTTATGTATTGCCTTTAATTGTAATGGAAAGTGACTTTACTTTTAATATTGAAGTAACCTTGACGAAATAACATAGTGAGAAAATTAAAAACCACTAATTTTTTGTCTGTTCTTCTTGGTATTTAAGTTATTGTCTTGTGTAACTTGCTGAACTTTTAACAGGCATTTGTAATCAATCACTGTGGCTAGAATGTCATCGGCGAAATATTTTTTTTCATATTGTCTCAAATCTATGGGAGAATAGAACCTTACCGTACTTGTTTTTGTAAGAATTCCACATTTTTTAGTTCGTTTTCTGAATAACAAAGTACATCAAGCAAAATATCTTTATGTTACAAAGCTTCAGCTTGCAGCTTCTTGGCTTCGTATAGTATTGCTGTTTATTATTCATTTGTATTATTTTATAATGAATGTAATTTGGTCTTATTTCATCCATTGAAGCCTTAAGCGAAATTTCTATCTAACACTCCTTACTCATGCACTCATTTATTTGCTTTAAAGTTTAAACATTGAATGGCTTCGCACCACCACAAGATGTAAAGTTCGTGCGTTCTAGACAGAAGGTCTGCTCAAGCCCTATTTTGAAATCCTTCGGCGGTTGTCGAGCGCTATACATAGCCAAAATCCGTCTTTTAAATCGCTCCTTGGCCAGTAGTTGTATGTGTAGTGTAACGTTATGGGTTATTTTTTAAATAAAATCTACATTTTTACTAAATTAAAAAAAATGAAAACAAATAGTTTTTTTTAATACCTTAATTAATCTAATCTTATTTCTATCTTAAACTAATAACTACAATCAAAATAATAATGCACATTAAACTGCAGATCATACGTATTGTTTATTAAAAACGTTTTACCACTGCGCGAACGGTACCCTAACCTACCTTTGTTTCGCGTATCGACCTGAAGGTAGCGGTTGCGAATCACACAATGCGTGAGCGCAACTAACATCGCGATGCAGTGGTTTGCTGCGTCATTGACACACACCGCTTTCTGAGCTCCCGCGCACGACACGAACCTATTTCGTCTTAAAGTCGCCGCGCCCCTTGGAAATCATTTTTTCATAATACTTAGAAAAGAAAGATCACATATTGATCAGAGTGTCGTCACTTTATTTAAAAATAAATTCAGTGCAATCCCCGAAAGGGTAAGTGTTGAACATCATTGTGTAGTAGTTATTAGTTAGTAATTTTAGCTTGTGTTTTAAAATAATTGTTTCATGTAAAATTTAGTGCACGCGAATGATTATACATTCCTTTGTGTAAGAATCTCGGCATTATCTTTTAAATAGCTTAAACGACCAAATCAAAATTGCCAAATCATTCGCCTTTGTATACCCTCACATTTTAATTTTATTAATTTTACATTTTTATTGAACGTAATTTCATTTTTATAATATAACCATGTTGTATGTAATCAGCATAATGCTTTTCTGCACAATTTAATTAGTTTTATGTATGTAAACTCCGCTCTGATTGCGATAATTGCCACTTCACCTGCTACGTACTTTCTCTTCTCCCAACTTTTCTTGGCTTGGCTTAGGTGAATTGGCTATCGCAATCGGCGGCTGCTAAACGTGAAGCTTATGCAGTTCGATGGGAATTTCAGGGACCCAGGTTCACCCAGGTTGCCCCAGTTGACCCCTGCAACTTTGGCCCAACCAACTTTGGCCGACATACTTTGGCCGCTCGGCGGTTTCTTCGGTCGCCATTTGCGACGCGCCTCACACCCTCCGCTGCATCCTTCCACGCCACGTCGGGCCATCTACCACCTCAAGGCCCCCTTAAGATAAGTTGGGACACGCAGAGTAAATACCAGTCGGGCCCTTACACTTACGACCCCATGCTCAAGCCATAAATAAATATTGTGAACGTAAGTTGTGGTTTTGCTCCTTAAGTAACCCGCTACGCGACACTGGCGCCTCAACTTGGTTTTGGTATGGGCTGGTATTTGCTTTCGCAGTGAGTTGTAGTTAGTGTGTTGTGTGCCTTTTTGTGTTATTTTTTCTTTTTAGTTCTGTGTTTGTCTTTTTTTTATTTTGCAAACCTGTGTATTTTGTTTTTTTTATTTTGCAAATCTGTGTTGGCTTATTTGTGTAACTTTTTTTCTTTTATTTCTGTTGCCGTAGTTTTTTTTGTAACAGACGGAGTTAGGTGGTTATTTTTTTTTAGTTTTAAGTAGTTGTAAGTAGATAGTAAACGTTCAACATTTACCCTACCTTACGGATATTTTTTTGTTTTTTTTTCTTTCGCGTCGTTTACCGAAGTTCCGTTTACTTGTTCTTCTTTTTCTTTTTTCATTATGGCTTTTTCAATAAAATTTCTATCTCTGCAAAAGTCGGAGCTAGAATACGAGGTGACCATTAGAGGTTCCACACCTTGTGCTACTGTGCAAGACCTACGCAAACAGATCGCGAAGTTAGCACCCTTATTTCCTTCTGAGGACATTTTGGACAGTCCATTGGAGGCTGCAGTAGATTTAGTTGGGGTTAGTGATACCCTCACTAAAATAAAAACAAATTTAGATTCGGGTACCGACAAAAACACCTTGTTACGTACGCAAAACCTGTTGCATCATCTATATCATCGGATTAACCGAATAATTGCCGACGAGTCTGTCAAGCCTCAATACGATACGTGCGTTTTGCAGTTTAAAAATTATTTTGAAACTTACAATTCCATTAAGGATAAAGGAGTTGATCCTTTAATTTCTGCCAGCAATAGCGAGTCATCTACTCCTGCATTGCCTATGAACATCTCAGTCACTTGCGATCGTGGTGGTTCTAGTGATTTGGGTAAACTAAAGTACGATGGAAAGACCTGCGTCAGGGCGTTCATTCAACGCGTAACGGAATTTTGTGACGCAAGGAACATTTCGGGACCTAAAGCGCTTTCATTCGCTACTGAGATTTTCACAGGTGATGCTTTGCATTGGTACAGGAGTGTAAAGAGTCGAGTTTCCTCTTGGGGTGAACTCATTATTCTGCTGAGGCAAGATTTTGATCAGTCTGACTTTGATTACAGACTGCTTTCAGAAATCCGTGCAAGAACACAAGGTGAAACAGAGAACATAACAATTTATTTATCAATTATGTCTGGTTTGTTTTCACGCTTAGCGAAAACATTGTCCGATGACGAAAAATTGGAAATAATTCTCCATAACATTAGGCCTTGTTATGCTAGTACATTAGCCTCAGTTAGTGAAATTAAATCACTCGAGTCTTTACAAGCCTTATGCCGAAATTATGAAAGCGTGCAATCACGTCTTGCAAACTTTCATGAGCCTAGTACAGCGACTTCTAATACTCTGGCTCCAGAATTTGCGTACAATGGTAATCGTAATAAAAACAGTGGTCATTTTAAATCAAATACATATAAGCAAAATTTTAATACACCTTTTAATAAAAATCAATCTTTTACAAAATCTAAAGTTAATTCCAACTATAACTACACTTATAATAATAGTAAAACAAATTATCCTAATAACATTAATACTAAAACAAATAATGAAAAGTATTTACATGCTATCGAAGCTCCTAAAGCTCGTTATTGTCCTAGATGTCGTGTAGATACTCATAATTTGAGACAGTGTACAGAAAATAAAGACAACATTTACTGCTTTCAATGTGGTCGAAAGGATGTTAAGACTCCTCAATGTCCTGACTGTAATTTAGGTAAACCATCCAGTTCAAAAAACTAGTAGAATTGAATTGTGGTAGTTCAAATCACAATTACTTTGATAAAGATGATTGGCAGAAGTGGCTTAAAACTTTAAGTGTTTTCTTTCAAGCATACCGAACTGCCACAATTCATAATAAACCTAGTAATGATATTAGACCTTATGTCACCATTAATATTAACAGTCTCTCTTTTACTGGCTTACTCGATTCAGGTTCCGCAGTCACCATTATAGGCAACAATTCACATTTAGTTCTAGAGTCTCAGGGATTTAAATTGATTAGAGACCGCTGTATTTCAGTTACTGCTGCAGGTGGGCAGTCTTTAAGTAGTATTGGCCATATTAATATACCTGTGCACTTTGAAAACCAGTTTCACATTATTGAAGCTGTTGTTGTACCTGGTATTGATACGTCTCTCATACTAGGCGTTGATTTTTGGCGTAAATTTAATATATGCCCTAAATATTTAGGAAGCATTTCAATCGATTCTATTAATACACCCGTGGACGTCTCATCCGAAATTTTATTACATAGCTATGATAATTTAAGCGAATCGGAAAAAATGATTGCGGACAATATCATTGACCAATTTAAAGAAATTTCTTTCGAACAAAAGGGTCTAGGTAAAACTAGCTTAATAACTCACAGAATTGATACCGGCGATGCTCAACCAATCCGGCAACGATACTATCGCATGTCACCGGAAAAACAGCGAACTTTGATTGAGCAGGTCGATGAAATGCTAGCCTTAGATGTAGTCGAACCTTGCGAAAGCGCTTGGTCTTCCCCAGTTTTGCTGGTGAATAAGAAAAACGGACAGCCTAGGTTCTGTCTAGATAGCCGTAAGTTAAACTCAGTCATCAAACGCGATGCCTATAACTTACCGTACATATCTGAGATTTTGGATAACCTTCGTGATGCGCGCTATCTTAGCAGCATCGATTTATCCAAATCTTTCTGGCAGATAGAGATTGCGCCCGAAGACCGAGATAAGACAGCTTTTTACGTCCCAGGCAGAGGTACACTTCGTTTTAAAAGAACCGCCTTTGGTTTGACCAATGCTCCGGCAACCCAACAACGGTTAGTTGACCTTCTGTTTGGCGAGTTTGGCGCAAATGTTTTCGCGTATATCGATGACGTCATCATCATCAGTAATGACTACCAAACTCATGTCACGCTCTTGTTAAAGGTTTTAGAAAAACTTAGAAATGCTAACCTCACCGTAAATTTAGAAAAATGTAACTTCTTTCGTAGTGAGCTGAAATATTTAGGATATGTCGTCGATAGTCGTGGACTACGGACCGATCCCGAGAAGGTGGAGGCCATATTAAACTATCCGACACCTACTTGTCGGAAGGACGTCAAACGGTTTCTCGGGACAGCTACATGGTACCGTCGTTTTGTCCCCAATTTCAGCACTATTGCCGGTCCCTTAAATAGACTCACTTCCAACAAAAAGGGCGCACCCCCCTTCAAGTGGTCTGCTGAAGCTGATGCTTCCTTTCAGAAGCTGAAAGAATGTTTGGTTTCCGCGCCGGTTCTGACTTGCCCCGACTACAACCAACCATTCGAGGTACACACAGACGCGAGCAGTTATGGCGTCGGCGCTATGCTCACGCAGACCAGGGACGGAAAAGAGCACCCTATTGCTTATATGAGCCGTTCGTTAGCTCCTTCAGAGCGTAATTACGGCATTACAGAGCGTGAAACTCTGGCTGTGATTACTGCCTTAGAGCATTGGCGATGTTATTTAGAGAACGGAAAAACCTTCACCGTATATACTGATCATAGTGCTTTAAAATGGTTCCTTACTCTAAATAACCCTACAGGCCGGTTAGCTCGATGGGGAGTACGGTTATCATCGTTTAATTTCGAAATCAAACATCGTCGCGGGGTTGATAATGTTATTCCCGACGCTCTTTCGCGTGCATTTCCAGTTAGTGCCATTAGTTCTTCCGACATATTGGACTCTAAAGACCAGTGGTACAAGACACTTCGCAACGGTTGTTTGAATAGTCCTCAACAGTATCCAAACTATTTAATTAAAGATGATATTTTATATAGATTGACTAAAAGTAAATGTAGCCTTAATGACGAATTTTCATGGAAAATTGTTGTTCCTTCCGAGTTGCGGGAGAAAGTAATTTCGGAAAATCATTCTCAGCCTTCTGCTGGACATTTAGGTATATTTAAAACATATCATCGCCTTATGCTTCGTTATTTTTGGCCGGGCATGCATAAAGACGTCGTAAAATTTGTTAGCTCTTGTGATAAGTGTCTTGAGTACAAGTCACATAACCATCAAACGTTAGGTGAAATGGGTCGTCCTAAACAGTGTTCACGCCCTTGGCAAATAATTTCAATTGACCTTATGGGACCGTTGCCTACAACTCGTAAACAGAACAGCTACATTTTAGTTGTGACGTGTGTTTTTTCAAAATTTTGTTTAATTTACGCTATCAAAAAAGCTACTTCGGACGTAATTATTAAAATCTTAGAGGACAACGTTTTTCTTGTTCATGGAGTTCCACAAACAATTTTTCTAGATAATGGTACTCAGTTTATTAGCCGTGACACAACTGCTTTTTTCCAAAAATATAACGTACCTAATGTTTATTTCTCTCCAAAGTATACACCGCAAGTAAACACTGTAGAGCGCTACAATAGAACGATCATTACCTGCATATCAACTTTTGTCGAGAATGACCACAGAACCTGGGATATTTTTATACCCAAGGTGCAGTTTGCCATTAATAACGCTGTGAATGAAGCAACTGGTTTCACGCCTTCATTTTTAGTTTTCGGCAGAGAGCTCGTTACCTGTGGTACTCATTACACAGACACAGATTTAGGCGATGAGGTCTTATTCCTACCGCGCGATATTTATGCGGATAACTTAGGTTGCTTGTCAAGTATCTTTGACGACGTACAAGCAAAACTTTGGCATGCTCATGAAAAGAATACCGCACATTACAATTTGCGTCGTAAAGCAGCCGAATTTCAGGTGGGCGATATCGTCATGAAACGAGCCTATGTACTAAGTGACAAAGATAAATATTTTAGCAAGAAGTTGGCACCGAAATTCATAAAATGTCGTGTCACTGCTAAAAAATCACCTTTAGTTTACGTTTTAGAGGATATGAATGGTAAGGATTTGGGAACATGGCATATAAAAGATTTAAAACTAGCTGGTCTTAATAAGTAAATATTTTTTAAATAAATTAGTTTTTTTAACTGTAACATGAACATTACATTTTTATAACATGAACATTTTAAATATTTTTGAATATATCGTTACAAAGCTAAAAACTTCGCACGTTTACCATCTATGTAAAGTAATCACGTTTGTATGGGTTTACCAGTTCATATGTAACAGGAACCTACCATATTGTCAGGATGCGTCAATATTCGATAATATTGTTTATTGTTGCCTTTTGAAAGCGTGAAGTATGAAATGCATGAATGATGAAGAATGAAAGTGTTAATACGAACCATTAACTTAGTTACTAAGTGCGGATTTTATTAAGAGGAATAAAATCCTTGATCGTGCGAGGGGGTATTGTAACGTTATGGGTTATTTTTTAAATAAAATCTACATTTTTACTAAATTAAAAAAAATGAAAACAAATAGTTTTTTTTAATACCTTAATTAATCTAATCTTATTTCTATCTTAAACTAATAACTACAATCAAAATAATAATGCACATTAAACTGCAGATCATATGTATTGTTTATTAAAAACGTTTTACCACTGCGCGAACGGTACCCTAACCTACCTTTGTTTCGCGTATCGACCTGAAGGTAGCGGTTGCGAATCACACAATGCGTGAGCGCAACTAACATCGCGATGCAGTGGTTTGCTGCGTCATTGACACACACCGCTTTCTGAGCTCCCGCGTACGACACGAACCTATTTCGTCTTAAAGTCGCCGCGCCCCTTGGAAATCATTTTTTCATAATACTTAGAAAAGAAAGATCACATATTGATCAGAGTGTCGTCACTTTATTTAAAAATAAATTCAGTGCAATCCCCGAAAGGGTAAGTGTTGAACATCATTGTGTAGTAGTTATTAGTTAGTAATTTTAGCTTGTGTTTTAAAATAATTGTTTCATGTAAAATTTAGTGCACGCGAATGATTATACATTCCTTTGTGTAAGAATCTCGGCATTATCTTTTAAATAGCTTAAACGACCAAATCAAAATTGCCAAATCATTCGCCTTTGTATACCCTCACATTTTAATTTTATTAATTTTACATTTTTATTGAACGTAATTTCATTTTTATAATATAACCATGTTGTATGTAATCAGCATAATGCTTTTCTGCACAATTTAATTAGTTTTATGTATGTAAACTCCGCTCTGATTGCGATAATTGCCACTTCACCTGCTACGTACTTTCTCTTCTCCCAACTTTTCTTGGCTTGGCTTAGGTGAATTGGCTATCGCAATCGGCGGCTGCTAAACGTGAAGCTTATGCAGTTCGATGGGAATTTCAGGGACCCAGGTTCACCCAGGTTGCCCCAGTTGACCCCTGCAACTTTGGCCCAACCAACTTTGGCCGACATACTTTGGCCGCTCGGCGGTTTCTTCGGTCGCCATTTGCGACGCGCCTCACACCCTCCGCTGCATCCTTCCACGCCACGTCGGGCCATCTACCACCTCAAGGCCCCCTTAAGATAAGTTGGGACACGCAGAGTAAATACCAGTCGGGCCCTTACACTTACGACCCCATGCTCAAGCCATAAATAAATATTGTGAACGTAAGTTGTGGTTTTGCTCCTTAAGTAACCCGCTACGCGACAGTAGTATACAATACAATTCGAGTTGTAGTTTACATAAACACAGAATACATAAAACATTACATTGCATGTGACTTAAGTCACATGAACGATTTCAAACGAATGATTTCCAAAATGAGGGCTTTTCAAAAAACTGTAGGCTTGTATTGATAGATGGCGTTGATAAAAATGTATGTGTCAATGTGTTTTTTTTTACGAAACTTCCAAGAGCGCTCAGGTAGGCAGGAAGATGTAACCCTAAAATGTTTTGCTTTGGGCAGATGTCAGCCAGCGAACGCTTACTTACCTCTTTGGTACAGGCCGTTTATTTTTAAAAGCCAATTTTGACACTTCTCTTTCCATCAACGCCATCTAGTGTGGAAAATAGTTACTATTCTTATTTTTTTAAATGTCAATTTGAAAAGCCCTCTTTGCAAAAAAGCTATACCGTCATTTGTTTTGTTGCTGCAGGAACTCCTTGGTCTGTTACGGTACTGAATATAGAAACGTACTGAATATAGAAGCTGTAGACTTCGAGTTTGTGAAATATTTGATCATCTTTCGAAATGGCTGAAATATGATTTTCCCCACATCTCCGCCATTTTGTAAAATTTAGAAAAACCCAATCGACATCTATAAATAGAGATGAATGAATGAAATGAATAGAGATGAATGAATAGAGATGAATATAGACAAAAGACGGCTTGTACTAACTAGAAGCCGTCTTTTGTCTATATTCATCGCAAAGACTAAGGTGTTACCTTACTATATGAAAATAAATTAATACACCATGATATAGACTGGTGCGGCCTGAGATTGCCTGTACGGAATGTCTATTTGTGCGTGCACACAAAACAGCACTTTGTTCCAAGCGGTTCTTCTGATCTGCGTACTTTATTTTAGTGGCACCAGTTTGATGTATGGGCGGTTATGAGGCGTCGAACTGACGCCCGCGGCTTCTGTCCATTGCATATTTACTGGGTGTACTGTTTACACTACTCTTTGTCATTGTTTATGTAGACTGTGGTTAGCTTCGGGGATTTTCATTCGTCTAATGTTGATTCATCATCATTAGCCATTTTTAAAAGTTCCCACTGCTGGGCACAGGCTCTTTTGGTTGGTTAAGGAGGATGAGTTAAAAAAATCACTACGTGGGTTCGTACATTCCGCTCATAAAATAAAATAGTAAATACCCGATACAATAATCAATGAAAATAAGAAAAATAAAACATTTTCTAATTAATAAATGATATTATAATATGAACGAATATTTAGATGATACAAAATAAAATATGAATTACCTAATTATAATTATATTGTATTGTAAACAAAATAATAGTCATTAAAATTGAAATGTCTATTACATCCAATTCTTATGTTAGCGCTTCCTCTCTTCTTACACCCATTGATTGCCCATCATCATCATCATCATCAGACTATCATCGTCCACTGCTGGACATAGGCCTCTTCAAGTGCACGCCACCGAGCACGATCCGCGGCTATACTCATCCAGCTTTTGCCAGCCTTGCGAAGATCGTCGCTCCACCTTGTCTGAAGGCGTTCCACACTACGTTTGGCGATACGCGGTCTCCACTCAAGAACTTGTCTGCCCCAGCGGCCATGATTGATTTTTCGTCTTTCGACGCAGACGAATTTTGTAAGTCCAACTATAATATTCATCGCATCGTCACACGTGGTCACAAACAAATTTTTCATATACCTACTGGTTCGTATTGAACCTTCATTTCATTTTATGGATTTTCCATGCATTACTTACGCATTCTTCTTTTGCCCGCAATAAATAATTCGCAACCTGAGGACGAATAAAAAATGAATACCGTACGACACTTCCCAAATCACGTGAAACCTCAGCGTGACACCCCTGACACACTCGATCCATCACGCAGCGTGTTAACAGCATTACCACGATCTTATTTACAGATAAAAACCTCTTTATCTCTTTGCAATAAAGTTTAAATTAGCAAACGCAACGTGCTTCGAAAACTTTGTTACAAAGTGCGTTCCAAAATTAATTTTGCGATGCGTTGAGCTTTAATGCTTTTGTGTTAAAGTTGATTTTGTTTTGTTTTAGTTGCTTTTGCAAAGTTGGTGGTTACGTCACACGTTGAGAGGGTTGGCGGAACGGAAAATTGCGATATAACTTTATTTTTTAACTGGAAGATTGACGACTTAAGCGGCGGTCCATGAGACGCGATACATCGTAATCAGATCATCTCCTTGAGTTTATCGGTAAGGTGGTTATGGCTAGATTGTGTCATGTAATATTAATAAAGGAGAATATGGAACTCTGAATTTATTAAAAAGAAAAACCTCCTTCAAAAAACCTGAAACAAAAACAGCTTCAAAATTAAATACCTCTAAAAAAGCGAGAAATAATATTCAAATCATTAGTTACGCATAACATTATTAATAAAACACGTCTATTGAAGTCGGGTGGGGCTGGAAGACAAGTATTTTTTTTTATATTTCTGAAAGCCCCACCCGACTTCATTAGACGTGTTTTATTAATAATGTTATGCGTAACTAATGATTTGAATATTATTTCTCGCTTTTTTAGAGGTATTTAATTTTGAAGCTGTTTTTGTTTCAAGTTTTTTGAAGGAGGTTTTTCTTTTTTGTTAAAAAAGTTTTTTATTTTCAACTTTTTAGTTGCAGGTATGTAAGCATGTAAATATTTTTTAACTTTATAAAATATTTTCAATGGTAAAATGCCCACAACTCAAATTCCCAATTTACGCTGTTTGTTTTTGAGGAGTTCCATTGTGTCTTCGTAGTCCAAGTCTTGTCCAGAACCTTGCATTGCAGACCATGGTTTGGTTTGTTTTGGATTGTCATAAACCTACCAAAATCCAAATCACTTTACATATACTATTTGAATTTGAGGAGTTCCCTTGTGTATCTTCGAAGTTCAAAGTCCAATACCGATGAAATTAAAATGTGACCACTCTTGAAGTATACCCTTTCAAACAAAAAAAGAATTATCTAAATCGGTACATAAACAAAGATGTTATGTTCGAAAATCCGTAAAAACACGTGTGATGGCAAGCTAAATAATTGTCATTTTTCAGGATTTTGAAAAAACTACCAACCAGATCTCTGTAATTTTTTAATGGAACCACACACAAACTATGTTCTTTAAGATAAAAAAAGAATTGTATAAATCGGTTAACAACTGACGAAGTTATGGTAAAACATACATAAAAAAATAAAAAATACCGACGACTTGAGAACCTCCTCCTTTTTTTGAAGTCGGTTAAAAATATAAAATGTGTAATGTATTTCCAACTCCAGAACCACATCGTGAAAATGCTCTTAGGATCTGAAGTGATCACTCCAACCAATTTTAAATTAAACATGTAAATTAGAGTTTGGTGTGAGGCGGAGAAACAAATTGAATAACTAAAGATAAATCAATACAAAATTATTTCATTAAAGCGCTCATGGCGGAACTTGACAGACTGATCGTACTTGATCACGTTTGTTGAGCAGCGCTTGGTCCGGTCAGGTGTCGGATGGGTGACCGTTAAAGTGGTATTACAACTGAGCGTTTCCGTGCTTTGGAGGGCACGTTAAACCGTCGGTCCCGGCTGTTGTCATCTGATAACAGTCGTTAAGCCAAGTTAGAGGCCTTACAGGCGGCTTGATTAACTCTAACACCAGAGGTGGCCACTAATCCTCATTCGATAAGAAGAAGAAGAAGATTTCACTACCTGTTAGGTATTATAGCTTGAAAATACAGGGTGTTTGGCAATAGCCTTATAAAGTCTAATATGGTAGATAAGGACCATCAAACTGAACAACTTTTACTATGGTACCAACTCTGAAATCGCGAAAAAAAAATCTGCTCATTCATACGAAAATGTATAACGAAAATATCAATGTGAATGAAACAGTTAATCTTTTTCTCGCGATTTCAGGGGGCCTATTACGAAAATAACGTACGCAGTTACGTATCGCAGTCACTTGGCCACGATAGTCGTCTTCAGTTCGTTGGTTGTAGTTATATAACAAACATTTTGAATTTGGCTATCGTAGTCCATAGACTAGTAAACGAACAGTGTCGGATACGCTAGAGAGAAACTGTCAAACTCACGCAATCACTTCGCAATATCGCATACGAAAGTGATTTGTAATAGGAAACAATCAAAACGAAGCACGGACGCAGCTGCGTGTATCGCATTAAACTTTTTGTAATAGACCCCCAGAGTTGGTCCCATAGTAAAAGTTTTACAATTTTATGGTCCCTACCTACCATATTCGGCTTTATAAGGCTTTGACGAAACACCTTGTAAATAATGCAAAAACAAATCATAACATCAACATAGAAATAATCAACTTTATAATGTGTTTTGTAATTGCAAAATAAAATGTGAAAAATGATCAGAATAACCCATATTCGATTTTCTCAATAGGTACCCGTCATTAATGCGGAATTTCCACAATATTTATTTACTTAAAGTCCACATTTAAAGTGTTTTAAAAGATGAAACAAAAAAGACAGTAAGAAAAACAGGCATAATGATTTCTACATCTGAATACACTTTGATAATTACTGTTGTCGATTGAAAATATCATAAAATTGGGTTCAAACTACGCTGGAAACAGAAAAAACAAGAAACAAACATTCCCTAAAAGTAACTTAAAGGTCGCGGCATAAGAATAAAGTGGTTGCGGTGACATATTCCCGAAAGTAGGTTGTTACTCTCCAACTTACTCCAAAGACAACCAACGAATCCATCAATCGCCACGCCATCCAATGCGAAACTACAAAGCGACACAGAATCCCATAACTGCGAGAGTATTGATTAAAAAAGCAACATAAATTAGCGATTTCCACGAGAGAGGGGGGGCTGTTGTCAAAAAACTTTTATAAGTGTTTATGTGTACTCCCCCCACCCCCGCGCTGACACCCTTTCGCGTATACCCACATTCGTATAATACACCCAAGGTACAGACGCAAGGCGTTTTAGCGCGAGAGCTTTGGTCCTTCGAGCTTTCTACCTTTTATGATTTTAATAAAACATATTTATTACATCTAATTATTTAAGTAAAATTATTAAATATTTTGGCTTTTGTTTATGTGTAGTTCTAGTTTAAAGGGAGTTGGGTAAGTAAACTCAATTTTAATAGAAAGGAAAACAATTAACTCAAAATGAACATAAAAATAGGTGTTTAACTTTTTCCCGACGTTTAAACGCGTTTAATACCTGTGTTCTTAATGTAATAAAATGCAACGCAAAAGTTTAAAAGTGTATAAATTAACATAAGTTAGGTTTAAAGATGCAACAATTGCAGTGTTAATTAATTTACGTGCAAATATAAAGGATCTTTTAGAGTATTTTTAGGACAGTTTTCTTTGTCGTCACAGTGAAAGTGTTATAAAAAATCAATCAAGAACCGCTCCGCTGTTCGTCTGTACACTGAACTGACATACAAGTACATGTAAATTAAACACCACCGCACACAGACACGCACACAAATAAAAACGTAAAGAAACACCGCCGAGAGGAAGAATGTATTAAGAAAGCGGGAGAGAGACGGCCTTCTAATTAACACTACAAGAGCGAGCGGGACGGGCGTATACGACACGCTAATTAAGAATACAAGAAGAAAGACCCGCGTTTTATGTAAGATGTTTCGTTGTGTGCGTTCCTTCGGAGTGTGCCGACGATTTTCCGTTTGTACGGCGAATGTATAGGTGTTGCGATATTAACTCATTATGTGAAGAGTTAGCAAGTACATAAAGCCCTATTTACTGGTTAATTGAAAGCGGTTTTCTGATAAGGCTTGGTAAAGACAGCGGTATCGGCCGTGTATATTTGATTTTGATTTTAATAAGTTGTGGCGCAAAAATAAGTTTTGCGGTTGTTCCAAAGTTGGCTCAAGTTTGGGACAGCGGCCGTGGGTAGGAAAGTTGCTTATTTAATTTTAAACGTCATTGTTTGAATTATGCCTTTTTATGTTTCGATGAAAGGATTTATTAATTGGTATGACTTTTTTGCAGGTTTATTTTTGGGCGTTTATTTTTATCGTTCTAACTTCCAATAAAACATGGAAAACCGTTGACAGTCATAGCACAGGTCATAGTAAGTTAATATCCTAATTACGTACATGAAAATCTATAGTTATTTCTGTGTTAAATACTAGTTAATTGTTGAAATTATTTTAGTAGCAGTTTTGCAACCTTGATTTCATAACTAAAGTTGTTGTTGCGTTTTCCGCTATAAAATGTGCGATGAATACATTATAAGAATTTCATTATAATGTATTCATTTTTTTTAAACTCATTTCTACTTGAATTTCGGCATTAATAATAAATGACTGCTATATTACTATTAATTTTACAAAGTTGGTGAAATAGTCATCGTTAAGCAATATTAAGGAAAAATCTTATTCATCATACATACTGACTCTATATTTTCATCAAGTACGTATAAAATGGAGGAGCTTGATGGCGCAGTGGTTTAGCGCCTGGCCCAGCGATTTCGGAGGTTAAGCAACTTTCGCAAGGGTCGGTTATGGGATGGGTGACCAAAAGTGTATTATCTCGAGCTTTTCCGTGCTTTGGAAGGCACGTTAAGCCATTGGTCCCGGCTGCATTTGCAGTCGTTAACACCCACCAATCCACATTGGGCCCGCGTGGTGGGTTATGGACCATCCTCCCTATCCACACATAAAGAAGGCAAGCGGCCCAAGTAGTGGGGACATCAAAAATGGCTGATGGTCAAGTATAAAATAAAGTTTTTAACCTTTAGTTAGGCATGCAATATCTATTTTACCAAACTGAATAGTTATCATAATCACTTTACTTCAAAAAGTTAAAAGAAATATTATCAGTCACTGTACTACTATGAATGATCTGTTATCAAGTTGTTGTTAAAAACAAATACTTACTGACAATCTTATTTTGATGAAATCATGTAAATTTTCAGTTTTCATGAAGATGGGCATCTAGGCACGGGCTGTGCCTAGAGGCAATTTCAAGGGCGACGTGGGATTACCGCGGAAAAGTGAATGTTACGACTGCAAAGTATCAACTATAAAAATGGTTTGACATATTATAACATTGCTAAGAGGTTGGGTTAGGAATTGAACTTAACTTATTCAGGGTGAAATCGAAGTCATTGGCGGGAAAATCGACCCGTGGGTGCATTACACGGGTTGATTTTCCGGGCGACACTTATCAAATTCGCGGTAAGATTCTTAGCTTAAAAGATTGCCAATGACTTCGATTTCGTTCTGATTAATTAAACATACTAATCAATAATAATGTTAAGTGGTCACATCTAGATTTTGATATTAACTTTCCCAATATTAAGTCGAAGAATCTTACCGACTAAAAAGTGGTTCAGCTTCGTTTGAAAAATCACTAATTCAAGTTCTTGTAGCTACAATGAGATTACAAAGATGTAAATCGGGGTGCATACTATCAGCAGTCTTAAGTATTCTATTGTGCATTACGTCCACACTGAAGGAAGTCGCAACACACAAATCGCTTTTTGATCACCCCCGAACCGGTGGAATCTTATCTCGCGACGTCGCACGTTTATTTGTTTTAAGCTTTCAATGCGGACGAGTGAAACAGCCAGTGTGTATCGGCTTACTGATAACGTCACAAACGCGTTTCGACTTTGAAGAGTATTCAGTCATAGGAGAGGAAAATAAAGTCCAGTTTTGCCTGTAGGTGTACAGAGAAGATAGATGCCGGGTATCGCCGTCTTGCTCTGGGAAAAAGCTCGTAAGAAACCGAAGAATGGTGGAAGAAAAGAGAAGGGACAGTAGATATGTCTTGGAGTCGTGATGAATTAAATTTTTAGGGGGGGTTTGTGGGGGCTTTCCCCTTTCATTGGCGCGTCTTCATCCAGGCATTTGTTTCTTTAATTTGTGTTAATTAATTTTTTTGGGCGCGAGTAGTGGGCTGTGAGTTTATAAAGGCTTTTGAATTTTGAATATTGTATGATTGAAATATAACACATTTTACGGGTACAAAGGCTGTTTGTTTTTTGTTTGATTTTTGCGTTACCCAAGTTTCTAAAATGATTACTCTGAAATTAATTCTAAGTAGAAAATTAATTTAGTATTAACGATTAACTTTATTAAATGGTTTATATCTTTATTAATAAACCAATGGTTTCAAATAGTTTAATAAAAGATGAGAGAATAATCTCGGTAGAATCTGTAAGTACTAAAAATCTGAAAAAAGTGCCAAACTTTTCACACACTTGGATGAAAACAAACTTTTCCAATCGAAGTCCATATTTCTCGAACCACAAATAAAACATCCAATTTCACTGCACAAAGTTCTTTCAAATTTCCAATTCTTTCCACACTCTAAGAAAGTAAATCGCAACTGCACCCATGTCACATTAACACACACCTCGGAAACTCACCGTTTGCTCAGCCACCGAAATTACAAAAGTTCGATCGTCGGTTAATTTCCGCCGTACGTATGCAGACTATTCGAATAAAAAAAACTTGAATCGATATGGCAAAACAAAGGCACCCTCGGATATGCCGAATCGATACGAAGAAGTGTCATTAAAGAACCCCCAAAAATTAAAACCCCTCACGCACACATGCACCTTAATGAACTATTGAAGGGATGCGTTTGACAATTTTGTTGTCATGCAAAAAATATGGGAGCGCGGGGTTACTGGAGGTTATGTGACTATTATTAATTATGTTACGTTTTTCTTACTTAGTTAAGTAAGAAAGTAAACGTGAATGGGTAATTACTACGAAATTAGTATAAATTTGGTATAAAATTAATTGGTAATATTTCTATTATCAAGCCTCTTACTAAAGGAATTGGAACTATCAGCTGTTAAGTTAATTTGTGAGTTTATTTGATTCCTTTATTTCACTTAAAAAAGTTTCTATAAGAAAAAAAACAAAACAACTAAAACAACACAAAGATTTTAATTTTTTTTATTATCGATATAATACACTTTTTCTACATTTTTAAACTTTAATTGCACACTAGTGTATGAAGATCAAAATTAATCGCGGTAATATCAAAATTGATCCTCAAAACAAATGTCTTCTAATAGTTAATATGACTTGTGATAAAATATAGAAACATTTAAACCGATTTCATTAAACCTTTAAATTACGCTTAGCTGTTAATAACATAAAATTTCGAGGCAAAAAAGCTATAAAAGCAAACAAACTCTCCCATATTTTAATACGGGCAATTAAATTGAAGGAAATCGCAAACGATACCAGTTTTATAGGCCATAAAGTGCAAGCAACGTTTACTAACTGTATGTTATATATCGCGTATTTATTATAAGGCAGGTTATGTCATGTCATACTTAAGTACTTCGGTGTAACTAAAGTATTATTGGAGCGATGGCCTTTCTTACGGCTGGATAGAGGGCCGGCCTAAACATGCAAGCATCATCGTATCGGCCGCACGACACCCACTGTTGGGTATAGGCCTCTCTCAAGGATCTCCACGACGATCGGTCCTGCGCTGCCCGCATCCAGCGGCTTCCCGCGACCTTCATCAGATCGTCGGTCCATCTTGTCGGGGGCCTACCCACAGAGCGTCGAACGGTGCGTGGTCGCCATTCCAGAACCTTTCCGCCCCAATGCAAGCATAATGAAAAGAAAAAATTCTTTATTCAAATAAGCTCGCATATAAGCATTTTTAAGTCGTCAATTCTTTTACTATATAACCCATATACATGACATAATGCGTATTGGTATACCGACTGTAAGTGCAATCACAGCCATCCCCGAAATCTTTTTGGGCACTTATAAATTAATAGTTAGAGTCTGTCTAACGATAGCTGGGGCCTAATTTTTATCGATAAGACCAAAACTAAATCGTTACCGTTTCAGTTTCGTTACAGAAAAATACTCGGTTATTTTTTTTAAATTGTGGAAGGCTGTACCTAGGGAGCCTAGAATACCAATCTCGGACAATTTAGAGGAGAATCCAAAGATTTTTAGGTAAATATAATCTAAAGGACAACGTAACGGTTTTTATCTACTCTCATATCGTAAAATTCGAATTATGAATTTCAAAACGAATTTATATTGACATACTTTATACACGCAATACCGAAAAAAAAATTAAAAAGTTATTTTATAACATACCTTCGCTATACTAAGCAATGTTATAAAATAACTTTTTTTCTCATTACGATACAGGGCAAATCCAAGAAGAAGGCAGTGCCGCGATATTAAAAAAAAAACAACGATATTCCCATATACTTTCCATGATTAAAACGTACTCTATGGTGATCGATGACTTAGCGTAACGATTAGTCTACTGGAATGCACTTATTTCGTTATTTTTTTTCTAATAGAATACGCGCCATTTTTAGATTTTAATTTTTACTTTTGCTTAATATATCATAGTAGTGAGTGTAGTGAGTGAAAATTTGACTCCACCCGATATTTTAGATGCGGCGACGGAAAAAACGTCTTACTTAACCTAGGTAAGTACTGCTGACCTACCGAACTCTTTTTTATCATTGATATTTTATTTTGTAGGTTCAATCGGTTCAATCACAAAATTGCATGAGAGTAGATAAAGTAGTGTATGAAACTGTACATAACTAGGTATTAAAACACTCGTGTGATACTATTAAACACACACTCATGTTTTAATACCCTTCATTATGCATCAGTTTCATAAACTACTATTGTTTAACGTTCAGAATAAGCGCGATTGGGCCCGTATCTACGTGGGGGAAAAGGCACTAATTTTGCGCTTCATTATTTAGGCCTCTTTCCAATAACGTATCTGCAATAGAACAATAGTTTTTGTAGTAACGAAACGGCCAAGCCACATATTTTGACTAAGGTGTAGAGTTTTTGAAGTTAGGGCTTGTAGAGTTACAAGCTTGGCTCTACATGAGGTCTGATAACTTTTTGACAGTGCGAGCCATATGGAAGTCTTGGAAACACATTATACACTAAAATGTTTTTGGTGGGATTAATTTTACAGGGAAAGTGGTATCAGCATTTAAATACCAGTTTTCATTAGATATAGGTACATACTCTAGATATTATGTAAGTAGTTTCTTTAAAATTGTTTCCTAATGCGTATTCTATGAAAGCATGTAACAACACGTGAACAAACGACACGAAACTTTTACTTCAAGACTTTGTTCTTATTTTATTTTTTATTTTACTTTATTAAGAAAACCAACAGCGTATTAACAAAATTACTTAACATTAGGTACATGTTAGTTAGTATAGCCAATAATAGGTTTCCCTCAAATTAACAGTAATACTTTATGTCGTTGTTAAGTAAAAGTAATATAACAGTTTTGTTACCAGAAAATTAAAACACTTAAACAAAATTTAAATCAATCAGTTAAACAACATATTGTATTTGCCCTTTGCCTATTTGTCAGACATTATTATATGAAAAAAAAGTAAAACTAAATTATAATTCTTGTAGTGCCTTTACAACATCTTTTTTAAATGTGCGTTTAGTTTTTGTAAAAAGGTCGATGCTACGAAAAGGTGCGTTATACGTACGGATAAGTCGTAAGATAACTGAATTTCGAAAATAGTTAGTGTGGCATTGTGGGACCTGTAAAAGGGGTGTATTGCGCGTACGACGTCTAGGAGTACGAAATAATATTTTAGATACAAGAAGCGGACAGTCAACCCTACTGTTTATAATATCGTGAAGCAGACCCATATCCAATACTGTACGCCTCTGCTCCAAAGATAGGAGACCGTGCTCCTTGCAACTATCATGATAATTATCAATTGCTTTGCGACAGCGAAAGTTAAGGTGCTTAACAAAAACTTTTTGAATTCGCTCCAAACGGCTAATGTATGTTGCGTATTGGGGAGACCATATGGGGCTACAGTACTCTAGTATACTTCTTACATAAGCAAAATAAACGATCTTAATTACTGATACATTAGTGAATGGCTTACACACTCGAAGAACAAAACCCAAATTCCTATATGCTTTATTAATTGTATTTTCAACGTGATCCGAAAGTAACATTTTTTGGTCGAAATACACACCTAAGTCCCTCAAACTTTGTTTCCTGTGTACTCGGTCTCCGTTGAAATGATAATCATGAAGAATAGGCTTTGAACTCCGCGTGAAAGTAATGCATTCGCATTTACTTGCGTTAACCGTTATATTATTTTTATTATAATATTCAAATAGGTTGTCTAAATCTCCTTGTAAGCGCAAACAGTCCTGAACAGAGCTTATTTTACAAAAAATCTTTTTATCATCCGCATACATGATATATTGAGAATGCTTAAGAGATGAGCCTATATCAAACAGGTAGGCATTATAAAAGAGTGGACCCAAATGGGACCCCTGCGGAACCCCTGAAGGTATATTAATGTAGTCCGATCGATAACCACCCATGACTACCGCCTGAGAACGATTAGTGAGGTATGATTCAATCCATCGGAGTAAATCCCCATGGATACCAAGCACTTGTAACTTGTTTAGCAGGATCACGTGATCCACACGATCAAAGGCTTTCTCAAAATCGGTGTAGATCACGTCAACCTGCCCCCCCCTTTCCATATTTTCCAAAATAAAACTCGAGAAGCATGCCAAATTGGTAGTGGTGGAACGGCCTTTTAGAAAACCGTGTTGTTGTTCGGGAATGGAATTCGATAGAGTAGAATATATTTCATCGTATACAATCTTTTCTAGTAATTTTGCAGCAGTACTAAGAATAGAGATACCTCTGTAGTTTCTAACATCTGTTCGCGACCCTTTCTTATGCACAGGCACAATGTGAGCTGATTTCCATTTGTGTGGGAAGATACCCTCGCGCAAGGAGCGATTAAACACTATAGTTAAAGGAAGGGCCAATGACATAGCGCATTTAGACCAAAATATAGCTGGTAACCCGTCACTGCCAGCGCCTTTATTTATATCCAGTGATTTTAACATTTTCTCTACAATTAATACAGACGTTTGCAAATTCGATACTGTATTAGTACATAGCGGTTGTTCTTTTATAGGCGTATAGTTATTACAAGGATCACCAAAAACACTCTGAAAAAAATTATTAAAGGCAAAACATATATCATTCCCATCAGTGTATTCGACGTTCTCCAAATACACCTTCTTAGGATATGCTGATCCACCGCGCACAGCTTTCACGAACGACCAAAATGCCTTAGGGTCCTTTTTAATATTATTTTCACAATTCGACTTGAACCTTCTGAAACATTCATTTTGTACGCGATTCTCTCTTGATCTTAATTTAGAAAATTCGTCGTAATCTAATCTGTTCCCGTATGTTTTCCATCGCGAGTGAGCTTTTGTTTTTTCCTTAATTATGTTAATTAAAGCAGATGAGTACCAATTAGGGTATGATCGTTTATTTGAGCTACGGTTATACGGAACATACAAATCTATGCAACTATTAATAACTTTATACAGAGTATCAATGGCCTCATCTATAGTGCCTGTACCTAATAAAGATCGCCAGTCATATTTTAAGAGGTATTCATTAATACTATTATAGCACGCTCTTTTGAAATTAAGTTTAGGTGTGGAAGCCTCCTGTAAAGGAGTTATGTTTAAGTCCAATATTGTAAAACAAAAGGATGGATGTGCGCGGTCCTCTTTCAAAAGGGGAGTAGTTACCGATGACACTTTCAAGGGAAGATTAGAGAATACGAGATCGAGAGTGTTCCTGGAAGAGTTTTTCAAAATGTTGTACTGCTTAAATCCACAAAATGCTGCCGTTTCCATCAGTTGTGAAGCGGCCTCCTGCACTTCAACTAAACCCATTTTCAAAAGTGTGTATCCATTAACGCTCCAAGATAAGCACGGCAAATTAAAATCACCTATTAATATAAAGTTATCGTTTGAACCAAGCTGAATAGCACTTTTAATAACGTTACAAATTGTGTTCAAATCGGAGGGTATCTGGCGCTGAGTGGGAGGTATGTAAACTGCGCAAAAATGTAGGTCGAATTTAGAAGAGCAAGCCCGCGATGGTATCGTAACCCACAACAACTCAGTCGGTGCGCACGAGTCAAGGTCACGAACCATGGCACCGAGCGAACGCCGTGTCAGTACAGCCACGCCACCACCAATAGTTTTACCACTGGCATTCAAATTTCGATCCGCTCTGAAAACGTCATACCTGTCGTCGCATAATTCACCATCAAAAATACCACTGTGTAGCCATGATTCCGTCAATACAATTACGTCATAATCGTTATTCAAAATGCTAAGTCGTAACTCATTACATTTCGTCCTAAGACCACGAACATTTTGGTAAAAAATATTCAAATACTGATTAGCCATTTTTTACAATGAGAAATAAACTAAAAGTACTTTTAAAACAATAAACTAACACTTTCACATCCATCTGTAAATCACCAAAATGAAATTTGTTTTCTGATTTTTTTGTCACGACGTACTTTCGTAGCAATTTATAATTACATAATATGTACACAATTAAAAAACTTAGACAATCCAATAAGTCGGAAGCATAGATATTTTTGTTTAATTGACGGATATCATAGCCAACACAGCGGATCACTATAAGTTTAGGTGAATCGTACAACGATACTCTCGGACAGCGACTGCGGACAGGAATGAGTAATAATTTCAATGCAAGGTAGTGAGCAACATTTGTGGACACGGTCAGTATAGTACGGTCCCTAAAAAAGAGTGCGGAGTTAAAGTTACATAGCTTTGGTACTATTTTTGCATGTAAGTCATCGCAAACCAAATGATTATAAGTTACGATAGGGTGATATCGACACAGCATACTAAAACAAGACGAATTGGAAATATTTAAATAAACACAAAAATATTTATTAAAGTCATAAGCTCTAATTAAGTCTGAATAAGATGAAATAATGTTTTTGAGATTCGGATCTTTAATAAATATTGATACTAATTGCCATAAATGTGAAAAGTACCTGATTATCACTCGATTTAAATTCCACAATGCAACACAATAGCTTTGTTGGACGAGAGTACTGATGGCTAAACGCCGCACATGTTTCGCACGCATCTTCAATGTATTACAAACGCAAGTCATTGCAAATAATGAGTTTAGCTGCATTATCGTCAAAGAGTAATTACATACAGAAAGGGCACTCTGAAGTAACAGGGTTCGAAAAAAAGTTACTTTTAAAATTTCCAAAATAAAAAGAACATTAAAAGCATGCAATAAATAGAAAAAAATTAAATAAGCCAAATTAGTAGCGTCACACGAGATTACACTATCCGCGAGATGTCTTTTTCTTGTGTTATTTGTAAAGGTGGCGATGTGTCGTTTCTTCTGACAAAAATTCTTCCATTTTTTGTCCACACGTATTGATAGCTCTTGAGTTTTGATGCCTCTCTGCACTTTTTTAACAGGGTTTTATTAAAATGTGTGAGATGTTCATTAATATAAATTCTGCCGACAATGCCCTGGATACCAAGATCTTGATTGGTTAAGCGGTTTTTCCGGCTACCCGAAATAATGTTGTCTTTCAGAAGGCGAGTTTTCAATTTTACAATAATATTTCTCGGGCGCCCCTGTAATTTAACTTTAGGCGTGATTCGATTAATTTCTAATATATCATCCGGGGAGATAGTCACGCAAGCGTGCTTGGCTATTGACAACATTAGATTGTGTAAATTTTCATCTTTATTCTCCGGGACACCCACGATTTCCAAATTCAAAAGGCGGTCCCTTTGGCTATTATAATTTAGTTCCACTTGCAACAGGCGGTTGTCATTCATCAATGCGTCGATTTTAGATTCGAGCGAAGCGATCGTTTTCTTTTCGACTGCCACAGAATCCACTTTTTTGTTAAGTTTGTCGTATTGATCACTGTGGAACTGCACTGAATTTTCTAAAGCTGCCACTTGTTTGAGTGTGTCATTATGCTTCGAGTTTAGCAATTGAACAGATTTTTTCAAGTCCGTATACTCTTGTCGTACGCTACTTATTTCAGATTTCATTTCAGTGAAAGACACATTGAGCTTGTCTAGATCAGATTTGAGTACCGATTCCAAATCGTTTTTTATTTGCGAAATATTATCCTGTATTTCGGCTTTCCAATTTTGCAATGTGGATTTAATCTCTGATGTTAGTTCCTTGAAAGCTTCTGAGAAATCGTCATTGTGCTTGCGTTTACGGACAGATATGTTACTTGCTTCCCCCGAGTTGCTGACATCAGGGCTGGAGCTATATAACTTTTCCGATGATCGGGACATTCTGCACCACTTTTTATTCTTTGATACACAGGAAAATAGTGACACTTTGCAATTTTCGACCAACGTAGTAACGCGATAAGTTTCAATTTTCAATGACTGTTTCGGAACACAACCAACGACACGACCACTCTGAGCGAGCTCCGATGAGCGATTCTTAAACAAAACTAGGTAGGTAGTTAGTTAAATTACAGTCCTTTGGGGAAAACCTAGAACCGTCCGCTTGACCTTGCTTTTGTAAATATAAATTGTTTTAAAGTCAAAATCAAAATAATTTTATTTCAAACAGGTAACATCAAATAACGCTAGTATCGTTATTTTTCTTAGGGCATTAATGCTGTAAGTTATTTTTTCTTTACAAGGTGTAAAGGAGCTGTCAAGAAGTAGAGGTGTGCCATCAGTATTAAAAAGCTAACATAGTTTAACTATGATGTTAGCAATAAAACTGTATGTAAAAAACGGCTTCTTATTTTAAAAAAAATATCAATAGTTTAATGCGGTCATGAGTCATGTGAATGAAACTCGAGGTCAAAGCGCATGAAATTTTTTATTGTTTCAACTTTTCAAGATCATTAAAACCTCTTTATTATCTTTTATTCTACGTCATTAGCAATATTTGCAAAAACAATATAAAAAAATGGAATAGTATTTTACTGTATATCATATTAGCTTATATGGGCCAGAATTGCTAGATGTTCACTAAATATAAAGTTAGACACTTTTTTATGAAGTGTATAATTGTATTTTATGGTAAAAAATCTTTGCTACTCAAAAAATTGTGTCCCTTAAAAATCTTCGTCAAAACATCACAGTATCCCTCCAAAAGAAAATGACGCAGTCGACCCAGAAGAAAATTACATTAATACAGAGACCGTAAACATGTATGTATGTGTGTGTATGTGAGGACCGAGGCGGCGATGAGTTTTAAAGTTTTTAAGGGTTCGCCGAAGATTGCGTGCCTTGATTACCACCCTTCGTAAGGGGGCCGAAAACCGGGCGGTGTTTTCGGCCCCCCCTTTTTTAAGGAGGGAAAATTAAAAGTGTAGCGTGCGTGCGACAAGTTTTGACACTTCGAAGACATTCGTAATTAGCAGACCTTTTTTGTGATTACTTTCTTGTTTTTTGGAAGTCTTCGTTTGTTTGTTATGACGGGAGGACTTGTTTATATTTACCTTTTTGTGAGTTATGTTACGTGAAGTGAGTGATGTAAGTTAATGTTTATGAAAAAAGGTGACATAATAATAATAAGTACTTATTGCAGTAAAATCAAATATTAAAGCCAAAGTCAATGGTAAAAGTAATGTAGGAAATGTTCTTTAAAGATGTAGGTATTTCGAGTTTTTTTCTTTCAACTGGTAAAATCCTTCTAATATTATAAATGTGAAAGTTTGTGGGTTTGGATGTTTGTTCCTCAATCACGCAAAAACTACTGAACATATTTGGTTAAACTTTGGCACACAGATAGAAGATAGCCTGGATTAAAACATAAAATACTTTTTATCCCGATATTCCCACGGGAAAGGGAACCACGCGGGTGAAAACGTGAGCGGCCGCTAGTCAGTTATAAATGATGGTATAAAAAATTGGAATATCAGCAAGTTTGCAGAACAAAAGACACGTAGTAGGGTTGTCAACTACTCATAATAAATAATTACTTTAAACTATAGAGTTGTTTCCAGCTCATTATTGCACTAAAGGATCAACATTATTAGGTCGCCGTAAGCCCCAACATATGCGGCCACAGACATCGCCATTTATAGACGATTCTAATACCTATATTTATGTGGCATTGGGATTATATTATGTTTGCACACTCTTGCTTTTTTGGAAGACGAGGCTAAGGGTAAATTATTTAGTTTTTTGAGTGATAAATTAATAACAAAAGGATGAGAAACAATAGATCTCATAAAAAGATGTTTGATTTTTACAAAGTTAAAGTTCATCACTTTGGTACAGAATAAAACATAACTTTCTAATTTATTATTAACTATTTTAAAAGCACAATTAACTATTTCCACAATTTTTTTTATTTTTTATTTTTAGGGTTCCGTACGAAAATGGTAAAAAAGGAATCCTCGGTGCGCGAGTCCGACTCGCTCTTGACCGGTTTTTATTTCTATTGAAAAATATGCACTATGGGTTTCAAGTTCAAACCATGACCTTTTGCAATGCGGGTACTGTTATACCGTTATACCACATTTATTAACTTAATTAAATTCATCGAACACTAATTATAAGATATGTTAAAATAATTATTAAATTTCTTAGATACACCTTTCTAAAAGTCTCAAATTATGATCATTAGTTACTTTCACTATTGACTACTCATGAACTAAAATGTCATCATCATTACACGAACTCGTAGCCTGAATGAAAAATGGCGCCTCCAAATTTTGGAGCGGCACCTTAAGACGGCTTAAGCTTAATACACACGCGCGTCACGTCGGCCGCTCATTTGAGGCTCTCATCGATCGAGACAAAGCCTTACTTCGCCCGATAAACGAATTAAGGAAATGGGAGATTTTTTATCTGGGACGAGGGGGGGCGACATGCGTCGTAAAACGCAGCAATACTTTCTTATGCGAAGTCCCTTCGATAATTAGGTAGCTGTTCGTGTGTTCGTGTCGTATTTTGTTTTGTGTGTGTGCGCCTTTTTAATTTGCGAGGGTGTATGGTGGTGGTTGTAATTTTGTGTAATGCGTTTGGTGGGTCGTGTGTACTTGTTAGGACGTATGTTAAATAAATGCAGATTTTTAAAACACTGAGATACATAAAAGTCTTCTTCTTCTTATTTTTGTTTTGGCAATCTACTTTCCTCTTAGAAGTTATTTTTGCCAGTGTCAAGTGTTGAATAGTTCAGTTGTAGATTGTTTCAGTTTACATTAAAATGCGGGTACATTGCATTCCAATGCTGCTTGGAGCATTTGGTACCAAGTATATTAAGACAGTTTACTCGCTAAGGTCAGCCGAGGTAGCCACCACTACAATAAAAGTCTCAGCTTCACATAACCAAGATCGCGCCTATTTCAATTTTCCCACATTTGTTCAGTTGCGTAGACACTTGTACCACAAAACTGCACCAATTTTAAGATACAATATCCACTATGAATCAGTTTGCGAATAATTAAAATAGTCACCAAACCGAACCCGACAAAATGGCGCCAAAAACTCTACATAAAAGTCAGACAAAACGTACCTACATTTTTGGTATGAAGTTAAAAGTAACAAAAAAGTAATTCTACAATTTATTTCTTGATATTTGTGGTAAGAGACTTACAATTTAATCGTAATTTTGGTCTATGCCGAGTCTTTTTTAATAAAATACTTTTTTTCTTAAAATTTAAATCAAAATTTACCACTTAATTTAAAAAAAATATAAGTATTTAAGTATATCTCTAGTATGCATTAGTATCATTCACAAACCTATCTTATTAAACTCACATCACCCTAATTTAATCAAAATCTCCTCAAATCGATTATAAATCGCCAAAAAGTTAAGCAATAAAGCACACAAAACGTCAAAAGTAAATAAATTAAGGCAGGAACACATGTAGCCCTCGATAACTTAGTAATTAAGAAAGGCATTAATCATAGCGCGGTGAACGCTCGGCGCCGTCCGCGGCGTAATGCGTGTGACAAACTGCCATAAGTCATGCATTTGTAGGAAGTGTGGGTGGGACCTAGCAGATCATATTTCTGGGTACGTGTGGTAGGGGCTTTATTAATCACTGGTCTTAAATAGGTTACCAGTATTATTTCTTGATATAATTTGTTAGTGGGATGACGTAACATGTTGAGTTTCATTTGTAGAGTTTCCCAAATACCAATTTCTCTTTTATAAGCAACACTAGCGCCACTCCTGCAAAATAATAATTACCGTGTAAACAATGGCATAATTACAAAAGAGGCGAGAAAATAATGACAGTTTCTATCTAAAGACAAGAAATATAGGTAGCCATCTTAGATTATTATAATCTAAGGTAGCCATATAGATTTTCTACTCAATTGTTCACGTAGTACTCAATACTCTTCAAATTGTACCTTCTTGTAATCATCAGTAAATGTGATCACTTTCTGAGAACAGTCAAAACAACTGAGAACCATGTCAAAACAATACATGCATGTCCATAGACTGTCTTACATTTAAAAACTGAAACTAGAGCGATACCAGTTGCAACGACAAAGTTCTAAAACTTCCATCAAATTTCGCCTCGTCGTGGGTGCACCGCCTACAGTGCAGTGATTGTGAGTCTATGAATGCATCGTAACGAAGGAGCCACTTTATATGGTTTAGCTTGTTTGCTGTTGAAATATGGTTACAGAAGGACAATCTCTCTCACGCTGATTAACTATGTAATAAGGAAATACAATGTCAAACCTGTTAGTAGGGCGGTAAAACAAGGTTTGAGGTTAGTTTTCGCACAAGTCATCACGGAAATACGAAAATGTGGTATCGATGCATTCAGTACTATGCCTTGATTACAAATATATAAGATGACAAGCGCGAAAATGGTGGGGGTAGAAACTGTGACGTCATAAAGTTTTCAGTACAAAGAAATTTCTTTTTCATACCATGTGGTATATCAAATGAAAAGGCTTTGTGAGTAGATTGCGAATATACAACACACTATAACATTTTCACTACTTGGTCTAACAAATTATTAGCAAACGTCGAAAAATTTCGCAATTCTGAGTCGCCATTGAGCAGGTCTACATTGAAAACGACTGAATTGATTTTTACAAAATACATAACAAATAACTCTGCACATACTCTTTTCGAATGTCTAAAGGTAATTGACCAAAGATATTTAAAAATAAGAAAAGTACATCAGTTTTAATAACAGCATAATTTTCTGCTTTTTCCAAATTCTCAGATTCCTTTAATAATTAATAACAAAAAATAATAAATAAACTTTCGTATGTTTATCCTTACTAGGACAAGTTAGGATAAACAGACGTAAGTTTAAATAACCAAATTTTGACACTTTAGATACTTTTTTTAAACCTAATCACTATTTTTAAAATTAGTTGTCTTATTAAATCAAATATTATTAACAATTTACAATATTTTTGGTATTCTATGCGTGGTATTATACATACATTAAATATATACATTTGTTGTATTTTATGAATGATTATTTACACCTGTTAAGCCCCTTTTACACCCATTAAAAAGATTGTGATTTTTGTGTTTTGTTTTGATTTTTTCTAAATAACTTTTGCCTATTGAGTTTCGTCAGGTTATTTAGGTCTCCGAGCAACTGTGTGTGTTTTCCATGTGTATTTGTCATTACTTTTAATTATCCTTACTCGTCCTATTTGATAAACCAACTTTACTCAATTTTTTTTGAAATAATCATGTATAAAATTCAACAAATGGTTTTCCACACATTGAAAACCAAAGAAATTGTTAACACATTTTTAATAGTGATTTAAATTTAAAAGAAGCATGGAAACTGTAAATACTGTTTACTAAGTAGGACAAGAAATGATTAACATACGAAAGTTTATTTGTTTGTTTTTTTATTAATTATTAAAGGAATCTGAGAATTAAGAAAAAGCAGAAAATTATGCTGTTATTAAAACTGATGTCCTTTTCTTATTTTTAAATATCTTTGGTCAATTACCTTTAGACATTCGAAAAGAGTACGTGCACAGTTATTTGTTATGTATTTTGTAAAAATCAATTCAGTCGTTTTCAATCTAGACCTGTTCAATGGCGACTCTGAATTGCGAAATTTTTCGACGTTTGCTAATAATTTGTTAGACCAAGTAGTGAAAATGTTATAGTGTGTTATATATTCGCAATCTACTCACAAAGCCCTTTCATTTGATATACCACATGGTATGAAAAAAAATTCTTTGTACTGAAAACTTTATGACGTCACAGTTTCTACCCCCACCACTTTCGCAATTGTCATCTTATATATTTGTGATCAGGGCAGCGTACTGAATGCATCGATACCAAATATTCATATTTCTGAGATGACTTGTACGAAAAGTGTTTTCTAAGCGTCTTTTTTAAGATTACCGCCACACTATGTCATGTTTCATAATTATTTCGAATTCAACAAACATTTTGACTGCAAAGAAACTTGACGACTTCGAAGCCATTGGTTCAACTGCGTGAGAATTTTTGTACCTCTAATCCAAAATTATACTAGTTACTTCGGACAAAAAACGTAATAGTTTAGTTAGTTAATAAAGTCAATTTAGTAACTTAAGTGACATCGTATTATACTTCAGGATTCTTCCTTCGATATTAGTACTATTAACACATGTAGTATCGCTTGCATGTATCACCACTTAGCACGTTATTTTAGAGTAATAACCTAAAAAACCTAAAAAGAGAAGGTATTTGATTTAGAATTGACAGATACTTTGACATTTCCGGCTCGAATTCTCCTCGCCGCCATTCGGCGCCAACCTTTTCATTCGCTTTTCGTGCTTCGCCACGGACGCACGCATACAATCTCAAAGTGAGAATTCTTCAGAATTATATTTTATACAGTGAAAATTTAATTATACTTAGTTAAAATGCTTCGTGCAGAAAGGAAAAAAAAGATTTCAAGACGGAAGAGGACAAGAAGAAGAATACAAGATGGAGAAACACTATTAAATGCGTAACTGCCATTTTGGGCTTTTACCGTTTACTTGGCTTGAATGCGTAACTGCCAGACTGGGCTTTTACCGTTTACTTGCCTTAACTGCATAATTGTTTGCTTACCTTTATGAATGCGTAACTGCCATACTGGGCTTTTACCATATATATTTATTTTACTTTAATGTACATGAGTACAAAAAGAGCGGACTTAATGCTAATAGCATTCCCTCCCAGACAACATTGTTTGCTGAGATTTAAAAATGCGTAATTGCTACACTGGGCTTTTACCATTTAATTATTTAATTTGTCTGACACGAACTTACCATACTGGGTACTTTCTGTCATAAGGCATGTGTCTAATAAGGCATGAACCAATTATCTTTTGCACTCGAAATAGTCACACTGGACTATTTCACCGCATAGATAGGTCAGACAACGCAACTGCAACAAGTGCAGCAACTCAAAGTGCCCCTGATGACGCGACAGTGTAAAAAGCAAGCTGCCCTCAAAGGTTACTATGTTGGAACCGTTGCCGAGCACCAATCGGGTGACTCCGCCGTCCGCCGAATTCGCCGCCATCCGCTTCCCAGCCAGGCGGCTGCTCTGCTGGAGCTGCAACAGCAGCCCTGACAACAGCTTAGTTCATCAGGTATGAATTTTGATATCATAGATATCCTTGGTGTTGCGTTGATCCCAACGGAATAATAGAGTACCATCGGTACTGAGATAAATTTTTGGCTTGCAAAATTTATATAACATAATTATGTATGATTTTATTATACACATTGTTACAACTGTAACGAAAAACTGCCAGTATAACGTTCATAAGCAGAGCTATAAATAAATGCTAAAATTTATCAACTTCATGGAACCAGATAATAAGTTATACAGCAACTAGCTGATACCTGATATTTCACAATTTTTATGTGAAATAGCTTCTATTAATATAGGTACGCCTAACATGAGCCTGCTGATAGAAATTTCAATAAGAAATTGAATAATAGAATCCATACATTTTGTTATCCATAAATGCAGTAAGTGTATATTACTGTGTACCACAGTTTTAATAAGTAAAAACTTTAAACTTTTGCCTTAACTAGGAGATCCTATGTTTCAGGCTTATTATTTATGTTTAATCACTAACTAATTAGTATGTTTATTTCAAAGCTATGCCCTTGTAAAAAGTAAAAATTACCTGTCTATTAATTTTCAAATTGAATTTGTGTGTGTGTAAAACATAAATTGATTGATCTTAATGATAATGATTCTGATGTGTAGAAATTATTAGCCAAGTGAATATATTATAGTGATAATGAAGCTTAAGGAGCAGCTTTCCAATATAGAACACCTTTTTTATGACAGTAATTTAAGACAGTGTTTTGCACTTTATACATTATACAATGGGGCATTGCAACATTCATTTGTTGTGCACAACATACATTTTATTATAAACAGAAGGTATATGGTCAACTCAAGTGTAACTGATGCTGTCCACTTAAAAGGCCACCAACAGTTGAGTCGAATATAAATGATGCATTAGCCACAGGCCTGAGGTTAACGATATTGATCAACGAAAAAACTGTAAGTAAACCGGGCGCAGTACTTAAATAAAACAGAAATTTTAAAACTGATTTACATATTTATTTGCTGGCATATTTTGTTTTAAAACAATTTAAACTTGAAAACAACAAACGAAACATGCAGACAGGTATACCATATGCTTAATTCCGACGGCAAACGAATATCCAGACGCGGCGACGGAGCCCCATCAACGTTTTCTTTCGTCGATAGCAGCAGACCCGCAGGCGGCCGTTACGGTCAATCGAAACAGTTGCCGAGGAATCGAGGATACATTCGTCAACATTCACATTCGATCATTGTACGCGGGGTAAGGATACTCGTAAGGATGTGGTGCAGCATTTATCTGTATTCAGCGAATGCAGGCAGTGGTCGCCAACTATAGGCACATAGGCGTCCACATAGTTGTTTGGTCTAAATTCGACATGTGTGAAAATACTATTTTCACTGCGCTAGGACAGCACCAAGATTATTATTATTTTCTTTTATACTCACTCGTATGTGCCATCTCCAGAGATATATATTAAATTCTAACATTAATTTGACTAAAATTCGGGCGAAATACATAACAGCCACATAATACGTATGTATTTTAGTGACAGACAATAATTTGTCAACTACACATTAAGTTGAAGGTTCAACATCTCTGTTCGAAAAAAAAAAATGTTTTATCAGGTTGTCATATCGGGTTTAGTTAAAATCTAACAGAAGTCATATTAGTATAAACTGTAAAAACGTTATCCTATAATAAGAATAAAAAATGCTTATTGTTTATAACAAAAACACATTCTAGAAATCCCAGAAGTCGCATTATTATAAACAGTATAAAAGTTAACCTATATTGAAAATAAGAAATGGTTATTGTTTGTCAGAAAACAAGAATACAACACAGAAGTCTTTGCATTTTAGAAATCCCATCAACTCTATGGTTTTAATATTGGAAAAGTAATAGAAATATACGAATTTAAATTCTTAACTTTTGGGTATTGTAGTGCCCATATTTTTACAAAATTTATGCCGCCAGCTACGACTTCTTAGACAGCATTATCTCCCTGTTATATTGGACATAATATTTACTCTAACAATGTGTCTCAGAACATTTTTTAAAGAATTGAGATACACAATAAATTTAAACACATTTTTTTTTTACAACTACCTTCACAACTTTCCATTACGGTCTTTTACAAGAAAAACATTCACAAAACTGCAAAATAAATTATGACTATTTTATGAATGTATTAAACCTGTAGATACCGGTATAATATTATATTTTACTTTATTTAGTTGAATATCATCGATACTTACACCGAATTAGAGAAGACATAGTTGTGGAATATTTTTCTCTGGTACCTCTCAACAACGGGGTAGACTGGGGGACACTTTTGGCCAGGAATCAAAACATTGAAAAATAATTGCATATAAATTATCTAGCTAGAACATGTAGCTTATTATATTTTCATTGCTTTTTTTATTATTGTATTCGGTGTAAAGTATTCTAGTAGTTATTATTTGATTCACTTATTCAAAAAATTATTACCAGTTTTGGTATTTTCGGATTGAAATTGAGTAAATTCGAATGCAAGTCGAATTAGGTAGTAGAAATAAAATATAGTAGAAATATTTTTCTTCATTCCTAGCATTTGGATCCCAAAGCGATTATTTTTTAATTTTAGATTTTAGCATTCACAACGCTATTTTTGTTTAGTGCCTATTTTATTTACAAAGACAATTCTGTCACTATCAATCGAACAAGCTATTATTTTTATTCTTTTGTACCAGTTTCTTAGTGTTACAATTCTGCCATCATGATCGTCACAATTTTAAGCCTTGATACCCATTGTTTACATGTAATATAGTGTCTATTAAAGTACTAACATCCTATAACTTCCAATTCCAGGGACGGAAATTCATCGCACAAATAGACTGGTTTGTACAACATTATCAAGGTGATACTATTTTACAGGTATATTACTATGTTATTTAAGCTTGTATGTCTGCTGATACTATCAGAAAGTACAGAGCTTGGTTAAAAAAAAATGGTTCGATTATTCACCAAATAACAATATAGACATAATAAACACAGAAGTGTGTAAGACAATTATTAGTATTATTTAATATTGGATTCATTGTTGATTTCACAATATGAGCTAATCTCAAGGTTTAGTATCGAATTTAACTACGCCTTGGCGTAGACTTACATTGCTCAAATACAATGGATATCTTAGATTTCTTATTACTATTTATTAAATATTTTCCAATTAGATTTTTTTGTAACTTTTCTAACTTAAAAAAAAAAGTGTCACATTGAGGTACCTTGCCTATTGCACATAGAATGAAAACAATTTAATCAATTAATTATTCTTTTACTTCAAGTATGAAACATGAATTCTTCTTAGTTTGACATAAACCATTCTATAATTACCTTCTTTTTCGAGAATGCTTTATATTATTATTATAATAAACATTTCATAATCACTTCTTTTTATTTATAAATATAAAATAAAAATAGTAATACATATTAAAAAAAAAAAAGAAATGAAATTCTTATATGTAGAATAGATAATGGATTACTGAAATGTAAAATTCAATGATAGTGGAGTAGACTCAAATCCATAGTAACCAGTTTTAGCACTCGACGTACGCCGATACCTATATAGGTATGTTATGGCTATGTAGCCATAACATTTATTTTTTTATTATAGAAATTCCACGTAACACGGTGGAATGGTAGATAATTTCACTATCTTTGCAAGATATCATCGATTAATGATAATTAAACTGAATTTTCCTAACGAATCTTGCTTATTTTTTTTTTGGTTCCAACCATCTATATGTACCATATTTGCTACCAAAACATTAAGAATTATGTTAAATGTGACTGATTTTCTTTTTTAAATTTAAAAGACTAATTACACAAGAGATGATATTTCCATTTTCTTATATAATGCTTTAAACATCTACATGTGTTAATAGTACTAATATCGAAGGAAGAATCCTGAAGTATAATTAATGATTAAACGAACTTACCTGTAAGTGAAGTTCTATCATAATTATACGAAGGATTCTTCCGAAGATATTAGTATAGAGTCCCACCCTCCCTACTGCTTATTGTTAATTACAATAAGTGTTCACCCACTGAAGAAAATGAGGAAATATCATACGATTTGGACTTTAAACTAAATGAAAAGGTTGGCGCCGAATGGCGGCGAGGAGAATTCGAGCCGGAAATGTCAAAGTATCTGTCAATTCTAAATCAAATACCTTCTCTTTTTAGGTTTTTTAGGTTATTACTCTAAAATAACGTGCTAAGTGGTGATACATGCAAGCGATACTACATGTGTTAATAGTAATAATATCTTCGGAAGAATCCTTCGTATAATTATGATAGAACTTCACTTACAGGTAAGTTCGTTTAATCATTAATTAGTGATATCAACGATAATATACTATAGAATATTATCGTTTTTAAGCAGTGAATGGGAATCCAACTCAAAATTTTTGAGATTGACTACGACAGAAAAAAAAAAAACGATACTACCTATGATATTTTAATATCATTGATTTAGTACAGTAAATGAGTTGCAAAAACGCTATCTTAAATTGAAATTCGCTCCGAACTCCTGAAATCCATCGCAATATAACCGTGTTTCGTTCGCGCACTTTGTTTTAATATGCCATAAAATTTTACCAAAAAATTGGGGCACCGTTCGCACCTCAAAGGGAAAATCGGGAGGTCGCTTATACAAAGTAACTTTTTCAGTTACATGGACTTTAGTGTGTTGTGTTAAGGGTTATATTATGATTGTTGTATGGTGATAAAGTTGTATATTAACATGAGGGATTGGACGTGACATTTATTGTTTGATAAGCATCGATCTGCCCTTTGCTATGCGAGGCGTGAACGAGCCAAAGTTCATGGGTTTTTCATTCTTTTTAATAGGCAAGGTGTCTCTAAGAATCGGACATATTAAATATATTGATCAAAAGAAAACGCTTTGAAGATATTTGTAGAAACTGTTCTCGGATTTTATTTTTTGATATATATTTTATCATTTTGGTACTAAAAGTACTCCTTTACAGGGGTATGGAATTTATGTGTGTTACTTTTTATAATATATCTAGCACAGTCTAAAAAAAAATACAGTAATATACTGTGTACTCAAATTATATTAAAATTAAAATTAGGTAAGTATTATTTAACTGAATTTATCAAAAATAGTTTTTTTGATAACTTTGGTGTTTATTTCTTTGGGTAACATTATACGGTTACCTTTAAGAGGTTGTACGTACAATATAAAGAGGATAATTTACGAAAGAGGGTTTTTAAAAATTCACTCCTTAAAGGGTGAAAGACTCTCAAAACTTTGTATGGAAGGAAAGCCACTTGGATTAAACGAGCAAGTTACATCGTAAGTGAGCTAGTTTTATTAACATCTCACTAATAATTTTTTGAGTGAAACAAAAACAATTGCCTTTGAGTTCCACACTTTAAAATTAAAGCTATACAAAATGTTTGTTTAAGAAATACTTAGTTAAATAAATTTTGGATAATCCTTACTTATATTATAAATGCGAGAGTCCGTTTGTTTGTTACGCCTTCACGTCTTAACTACTGAACCTATCATCATGAAATTTTGCATACACGTTGTCAGGGGTACAGATAAGGACATAGGGTACCTTTCATCCCGAAAAAAACTACTGTTCCCGAGGGATAGCAAAAAACTTTCCACGCAGACAAAGTCGCGGGTGGCCGCTTGTTTATAAATAAATACGAGTAAGTAGATCTAGATCAAAACTGAAATTACGGAATTTTAATGAAAACTTTAACCGTACAAGATACTAAAAAAACTAATTCTTTTTAAACTTCCTTTTGATGTTATGCCAAAAGTCGCTTTCAAATTTATATCTTTATCCATAATAATATGAAAATGGTTCTTAGAGCTATAATTTATGAAGATCTGTTCAGCCGTATAAAGATCATCAGCTCATCAAGTAAGAAATGAGCTGATGATCTTCATAAATTATAGCTAAAAACTATCTCGATCACGCTAGCTTTCAAATAAAAAAACCGTATCTAAAGCGGTATATTATTTTGGAAGCTACGATGCCTCAAACTGACACAGTCACAGTACAGTCTTATCAAGTTTCGATGGACCGAATAATTTGCGTCGGGGGAAAAGTACACCGTATTGTCATAGAATAGAATAGATATAAGTGTGTAACGTGGCCCTGCGACCTCCTTCTCAGAGAGTAAAAACTTATTTTTGGATAATTCGAAACTATGTCAAGTTTTTATTCTGTTCTGGAAATGATGTGTTCGCTGCCACGGGACCTTGTCAGTCCCATAGATAATACACTATATAATTCAAAGTCAGTCCAAGAGAAACAGCCATCGATACTTGTTACTACTCAGTGAATTGTAAAATGTTTAGATAAAATACATTAAATAATGGCCTAAAAATCATAGTACCTACAGTAAAACAGTTCTGTTCAGTAAAACTGTTATGTATAATATAATAACTATGGTAAAGTTAAAATAGCAGTCAAAGGCAGCGAACTGCGAACGTCTTAAAAAGAAACCTTAGCAGGTTTTTTTTGCAAAATTATAATATAACTACTGTGGAACCTTTCTTTTATTTACTCCACCGTGACAAGTGTATTGTTTCACCACAAGCGCTCTGAAATTGGTTATTGTGCACATCGTCAGATTAATTCTTTAATTGTTAGGATTAAAAAAAAAACAATTTTGAACAATATGTATATTTTCCTTAAATCAACCTCTTTCGGCAGCTCTGAAGCATCAGTTAACTTTAATTATTGTTGCTATGCTAAAAAGTTTCTTATGTCCCATCATTTTAATGTTAAAAAGCAAAAACAAACAATATTCAAAATTCTTAAGAAACCTAAAACCAAACTTATTATCCCAAGAACGCTAAACTTTGGTGTTATTTTTTAATCAGTAAATTAATTAACGAAAACAGAGGCTCCCCTTCGAGATGGGTGATCGTAATGATGGGGATTCTTACCCAAGTGACAACCGGAAGTAAATTGGGAGCGGCAACCCTTTCGAAGTCGTTAAACATCAAAAAGCTACCGAAAAAGTTTTCTGATCCAATTTATTATTCGGCGGTTGGGTTGTGTAAATTATGATAAGACCACTCATTTTTAACTGACTTCAAAGATGTGTAACTTCTAAATTCATCGCTTATACGTTTTTTATAAGTCCAGATTATGATTAAAGTAGAATCAGAAGCGCTCATGGCGGAAAACACTGATCGTACTCGATCACGTTTGTTAAGCAACGCTCGGTCCGGTCAGGTATCGGATGGGTGACCGTTAGAGTGGTTTTACAACTGAGCGTTTCCGTGCTTGGGCACGTTAAATTGTCGGTCCCGGCTGTTGTCATTTGATAACAGTCGTTAAGCCAAGTTAGAGGCCTTACAGGCAGCTTGATAAACTTTAACACCAGAGGTGGCCATATGGCCACTAATCCTCATTCGAAGCTGAAAAGGTAAAAAAATCTATTGTAAAGATAACTACAGTACTGCAACCGATGATTTGGTTTGAATTTAAAATGGTTGAAAATTAGCTAAACTGTAATGTAGAGTTCTCAGTAAAAATTTGACTAGCAATCGTACGTTTGAGAAGTGAAAGATATATTTTGATTAACAATAAAATAACTTAAACAGCAGTAAGAACTTAACTTTTTAAGACCAAAGGTTTCAGAAAACGTTTTATTCTGATTTAAGAAAATGACACATGAAATTATCTATCAAGTAGGTTAATCAAAACCAATCCGGAAACTGAAACTGGCTTTAAATCACATACTACTGCCTTCAATAAAGCATAAATGCTTATTTCACAACCAAAAGTACTTTTCACCCAAACCATCGATGATAAAACACACCCACTTCAAATCAAATTATATTGCGCACAGTCACCTTATTCTCCCGCGGTTGTATGGAAATCGCTAAATCACTGCAATGAATGTCGAATGTGTGAAAACATGCCACTCGATACACCCCCGGGCGATTGTGTCAAATCGAATTGTCGAGTAGACCCCTTCCTTTGTTAGATCCTGATGATTTTTTATTGAAAAACAGCTCGTGAGAGGGATGCTCATGGCGCGTTACGGACGGAAGTTAGACAACGATTTACACCTAATTTATAACTTTGGGTAAAGTACCCAGGACAATAAGTTGGGCTTTTTCAAGGGTGAATAGGCTATTTTCTAAATGGGAAGCCCATCGTAGTCCAGCGGGTCTATCGGCTAAAAACAATGAAGTTGATATAATTTGACAGATGTATGTGGTACATTGATACTTCGTTTTGGCAGACATAAAAACTTACTAAAGAAAAGTAGCAATGTATCATATCCATCTATCAAAACAGAGCGATTACGATAGTAATGTAAGTTAGCCAATAGAGCCCCAGGTCAACCAGGTGGTTATCGGCAAATGTTCACCAAAAAAAGCTTTCTCTGGTACAGTTTTTCCTTTTTTTACTTCAAAATTCTTCGTCTACTTCAATAAAAACAAGCTAGATGATAAAATACTGGTAAACATTGAAAACAAATTATCACGCCTCGTAGAGATTAATAAATAAAAAAAAAAAAACACAGCAATCCACATCCAAGGAGGCTAATTTAATATCCTCGCACGCGACACGCACATCTCAAATTACACCTGAACATAACTGTTCATAATCTGCGCGCATAATTTAAAAAAAAAAATTCGCCGAGGGTGGCACGCGTATTCGTATACTAACTTACACCCCAAATTAATAGCATCCTAACAAAAAACGCCCCCTATCTTATAGGGGGGGACTTCATTTGCATATATGTCTCCCTGGCACCCCAAGGAGAGGATGTATTTTTAATTTCATTCTTATCCCTGTGCTTAAATCATGAGAGCGGCCATGCGTGGTGGCTCCCCCCCACCCCCCTAAGGCTGTTAGCTTGCGTCATACGTCGCTAACCACGTACAGAGTAAAAAGAAAAGAAATCTTAATAAGTTTGTTAGGGTGCGCTAGTGTTGTGTGGATAAGACACAGCTAGAAAATAATAACACCTTTCTTTTAAGTAGCTTTTGCATTGCTTTGTATTTTACAGAACGCAAGAACGTTTCACGATTGCAAAGGTAATACCTAGAAATATTGACCTCCATTGTACACTTGTAAAATGGAGGTCAGTGCCTAGAAATCGCATAGGTATTGAATGGAGCAAGTTGAACGACAGATGCTTATTGATAATTGACAGAGGTCAATGTCCATAGACTAAGTATTTCTTTGACAACTAAAAGTGTTGCCAAAGCCCTTAGTTGTAAAATATCAATAAAATATCTTCATGTTATTCTGTTACGTATAAAATACCATACAACGTCAAATTAATAATAAATGTAATAAGTAATTTATTTCAAACAAAAAAGTAGTCCATATAGTGTTAGTAACAATGAGCCTTAAAAACTATGTTAGTAAAATAATGAGCAGGTAAGTAAATAAGACACAGGCTGCGTTCTACAAACGCGCAGGTGACTTCGCATACAGACGCAACCAGTATGCTAGCAGCGGAGAGTCCCACCCATCGATCAACAACACCTTGCTTGTCTTGTTAATGCACGGTGATGTATTTTCTGAAAGTTCTTTGAGTAACTTAGGTTCTAGAAATATTAAAAGTTCTAGAAAATACGTGGTAATAGATAATAATAAAAAAGGTTACGTACTAACAAAAAAAAAATATTAAGTATTTAGCATTTAATTAATTAGCGTATAGCGCTCAGGCTTATCCATATAATCCTAATGTGCGGTTATAAGCACCCACCTACAAAAAACAAGCGTAGTCATTTGGGCGAGCAAATTTCGCGGAAGTTTTCCGTTCTTTGCCCGCATACTATATCTTGTGTCCGACTTCATATATATGCCACTTGCGGTTATGTGTGCGTTTACGGCTTTTTATTTTGACATTACTGCGTAGGGTTTGCGTAAAAGTTTGCGTAAATGTTGGTTTCAAGTTTTTCATTGACTTTGCAATGTTGTATTGTTAATTTACTCATTCTTTTATAAATGAAAAAGGGAAGTGAATACTTAGGTAGTGATACCATTTTTGGGATGTTTTAATTTATTTTAGTGTAATCTCTTAATATTGCCTTTCCATGGAAAACTATCATAGAATTCTATATGATAATAATATGATATTTGCTGCCTGTCACTGATATTTCCCTAGATTTAAAGCTGCGATTGAAACTTTTCAATAAAGAAAACATAGCATTTTTTTTTCAAATAATTAACAAATTATTATTGTTTTGATAGTATCCCTATTTAAGCCGGCAGTATACAAATGGAATCCTGATTAGGAATTCCGAACGGAATATCGATAATGTATGAAAATTCCGTACGGAAAAATCCCGCATGTGTGGATTAGCTGCGATCGCAATTACGTATGTACGGAATTCCGAAATGGAAATCCGTCTATATGTGGCCAGCCTTAATTTACGATTACGATGAAGTGTTTTTAACACACAAAATTAAGAAAAAAGTATATAAATATAAAAAAAAAGTTCCGTGTAAGGGTGTCTATAATTTCGGGTCTATAAGGGACTAGAAAATCGCACGAAAAATCGACCCATGTGAATCCCACCTAAGTAAGTATCCTATTATCTCTTTATTTTATAGTTTTCTATGCAGTTAGTACGCAATAAGCTAAAATGTGTGGTTCTGTATGTGCTTGGCAAGAGTTTATAGTAGGTTTACGAGCGGCAAACGACCAGATAATGTGAGAATCTGTGCGAGCTTTGTTTTAATTTGTCATCTTTTATACCGTGTATCATTATTATTAGTTTGGGAGAAAAAAGAGAAGTGTTTTTGCGTATATGCTTAAAAATATTGAGAAGCTTTAGTTTTTGCTTTTTATTATAGTTATATATATTATATAGTTATTTATATTAGAGTTGGGTTTTAATTTTTAGTAAGATCCTAGTTATTTAATTATACTTTTTCCAATATCTATAAGTAATGAATATTTCACAGTAAGACATTTTGAAATTGTAATATTAAAATTGGACAACTATCTTGACTATTAGTTTGGGAGAAAAAAGAGAAGTGTTTTTGCGTGCATGCTTAAAAATATTGAGAAGTTTTTGTTTTTGCTTTTTATTATTTGGGCTTTAATTTTTATTAAAATTGTAGTATATTTAATATACTTTTTCCAATATCTATAATGAATATGATCTGGTGCGAGTCGTAAATTTTCTAGTATATTATTTAGTATTGAATATTTTGCAATTGTAATTTTAAAAGTGGACATCTCCAATTTTAACGTAGTGAAATATGAATCTATTCCATTATATAAGTAAAGTGTCAATTATAAATGAAAGCAAACGTTAATTTATATATTTATCTTTAACCCATTCCTCTTCAAGGCGTCAATTAGTAACAAAAGAAACTTTACCCGACTTCCAGTTTCGAAAAAGATAAAGCAAAAACCGTAACCTCTATAATCGCATCAGGAGCAGAATTGTTCCCGTTAATTATTGATAGAATGAAACTTTTATCAAAACTTCAAGAGCAGAAGCCGAAATTATTTGGAAGCAAGGAAACCCTTCATAATGCCTGTGAAAATATTAAAACAAAGCCAAGGTGGCCACCCCGCCTTCTACGCAGGACAGGGTAGCTTAGGTGACGGGAATCTGTAGAGATGTTTGTCTAATTAGAAATGGATTGGTTAGCTGTACAAATATTTTTCTAACCTGACTACCAGATATGGTAATACTCTTTCTTGTTTCTTCTAAATAAGATAATTTGACGGAGTACTGAGGTAACAAACATAAAAAAATACAGCCGAATTGATAACCCCCTCCAATTGTACAAAATAATGCTCTTTCTACTTTTTAGTTGATTCGTTGAAAAAATCAATCCGTATTTGACGGAGTACTGAGGGTTACCTCTTATGTTTGTTAAAACATAAAAAAACATACAGCTGAATTGATAACCTCCTCCAACTGTACAAAATAGGTAGCTTTCTAACCTGACTACCAGAAATGGTAAATACTCTTTTTAGTTTCTACTCGTTGAAATAAGATATTTGACGGAGTACAGAGGAAACATAAAAAAACTTACAGCCGAATTGATACCTCCTCCAACTGTACAAAATAGGTACCTATCTAACATAACAGAAATGGTAAAACTCTCTCTCTACTTTTTAGATGATTTGTTGAAAAAATCAGCCCATATTTGATGGAGTCCTGAATGAGGTAACAAATATAAAAAAAATACAGTCGAATTGATGACGACCGTTGGTTGAAAATAAAGCTTTCTTGGTGGACATCAGATATGATAACATTTTGGTACCTATCTACTTAAAGTTGCTTCCCATTAAAAAGTTGAATAAGGAAATATTTATGCAATTGATTTACATTTATTTAAAGTTTCACTTCTGAATGTCACGAAATTATGTTTTTTGTGTTTAACTTGATTTTACAAGAATCTTAAGTGTACATACATTTTTTATAAGATAAGAAAACGATACAACATAGCTTAATTCAGGAAAATCATAAAATAATCAAAACAATCTGTTATTTTGTTTTAAATTTCCATGGTTATTAACATTATTTAAATATACTGTATCGGGATTTTCACCATGTACCTTTTTATTTTTGAGACTCCGATATTTCTCGTCTCGTTTCTATTTCGAGTCTCAAAAATAAAAAGGTACATGGTGAAAATCCCGATACAGTATATTTAAATAATCTGTTATTTTTTTGAAAAACAGTTACGAAATTTTATTTGTAGCAAATAACAGGTACAAATTCTTTTTTTGAAAAAATTTACAACATTTGATGGACGAAATCACAAAAATCAATTTAATCAAACGGCATTACCAGCTCTATCCCAGAAAAATATGTGTTACAGCTCTATATAATACCCGCGAAAATCTTCGGAGACGACTAGCGACTGAGAGCGGGCGGTGATTAATACAACGCATCTCCCCCGACGGTTTAATCGGTAGCTGGCAACATTTTTACCCAATTTTTCCCCCCCTCCCTCCGGGGGTCCAGCCCACCCCTTTCTTTCGTTAAGATAAATTATCCTACGATCAGGATAAGAGTGTAGGTTCAAATTGCCGCCTTTAAAATTCAACGGTGGGCCTAAATATTTATGCCAAAGTTAGAGATTGTTCGATGTCTTTACCCGTTTTTAAATCTTAATATATAAAATCGTAAACTGAATGACTGAATGACTGACTGACTGACTGACTGACTGACTGACTGATCTATCAACGCACAGCCCAAACCGCTGGACCTAGAGACTTGAAATTTTGCACACAGATACCTTATACAGTGTAGGCATCCACTAAGGAAGGATTTTTGAAAATTCTATCCCTAAGGGGATGAAATAAGGGATGAAAGTTTGTATGAAAGTCCCTCAGTTTTGAAGCTAGGATCGTCAAATTTTGTGTTTAGGCTGACGATTAAAAATTAATAAATACGGGTCTCAGCGTTTTTCAAAATTCTACCCCCGAAGGGGTCAAAAGGGGGATGAAGTTGTGTAATGAAGAAAATCCTTTATTTTCGAAGTCAAAATTGCTAAATATATAATTTAGGCTTATGGATGGAAATCTAACGCAACGTATATTGTTATTGTTAGTATTTCAACCCCTACGGGGATGAAATGGGGGTGAAAAGGGGTAAATAAACCCAAAAATAGATATGGATGTCGTTACACATTACAACTTTAAACTTTGTAGGAGCACGTCTAAAAATAAATAAGCAAACATATATTTTGTGATTTTGAAAATAAACCCCTTAGGGGGTAAATGGGGTGAGTAAACCTAAAAATAGATACGGATGTCGTTATTGGGGTTTTCTGGGATGACGATTGCAAAAATGACATTTATTTTGAAGTCCAACACGGTGGACATGATTTAACCCTCAAGGGGTGAAAATGGGGTTCAAATTTTGTATGGGAAAAAATATTAAATGGCCATTACAACTTTAAACTCATAGGAGTACATCTAAAAATAAATAAGCAAACATATATTTTGTGATTTTGAAAATCAACCCCTTAGGGGGTAAATGGGGTGAGTAAACATAAAAATCGATGTGTAGGTCGTTCTTGAGGTTTTATGGGATGGTGATTACGAAAATGAGATTTATTTTGAAGTCCAACACGGTGGACATGATTTAACCCCTAAAGGGGTGAAAATGAGGTTCAAATGTATGGAAAAAGAATATAAAATAGACATTACAACTTTAAAATTCGTAGGAGCATGTCTAAAAATAAATAGGCAAACACATATTTTGTTATTTTGAAAATTATCCCTTAGGGTGTAAATGGGGTAAGTAAACATGAAAATCGATGTGGATGTCGTTCTTGAGGTTTCATGGGATGGTGATTGCGAAAATGACATTTATTTTGAAGTCCAACACGTCGGACATGACACATCATGGACCTGTACCTGGACACGCACATCCAGGTAACGGGAACGAGAACAGGCACGGGCACGGGCACAGGAACAGGAACGGGAACGGGAACAGGACGAGAACGGGACGGGAATGGAACGGGCTGGAACGGAAAGGGAACGGGAATGAAACGGGAACGGAATATGAACGGGAACGAAACGGGAATGGAACGGGAAAGAGAAAGGGACAGGAACGGGACGGGAACGGTACCGGGAAAAGGAACGGAAGGAGTACGGGACGGGAACGGGACGCGAACGGGAACGATTTGGGAATGGAAAGGGATGGAACGGAATGGGAATGGAACGGGAACGAAGCGGAAACGAAACGGGAACGATACAGGAATGGAACGGGAACGAAAACGGGACGGGAACTAAGGGGAAAGGATCGGGAACGGAACGGAACAGGAACAGAACAGGACGAGAACGGGACGGGAACGGGAACGGGAATGGGACGGGGCGGGAACGGGAACGAAACGGGAATGAATCGGGAACGTAACGGGACGAGAACGGTACGGGAACGGGAACGAGAACGGGACGGGAATGGCAACGGAAGGGGTACGAGAACGGGACAGGAAAGGGACGGGAACGAACGGGAACGGGAACCGGAACCGGAAACGTAAAAATGACTGGTCAGATCCTGGTTAAAGGTTCTCTAAGGATTTTCTCTAACATCCACGCGGACGAAGTCGCGGGCAGAAGCTAGTTAGATTATATTTTTGCATTTTTAATTGCATCAATTTGTTATTCAGTAGGTCATTTGCATACTAAAGTTATTTAGTAAACAAAATTATATAAAAAAAAAACATTTGTGTTGCCATTAATTGAAAATTAAATAGCATATTGTTTGAAATTCTGTCAGTATTATTCAGTGAAAATATTTTCAAAGTTAATTATTTTGACTTGCATCAGGAAAAAGGGTATTTATCAAACGTAAGGTACTCCTAACTAAAAACCGTCTGAAAAATACTCTTTTTCCTGATGCAAGTAAAAAAAGTTAACTTTGAAAATATTTTCACTGAAATTACTTGTTATTTGTAGAACTCTATTAACTGTAATTCACGTGGAAATCAGCGGGCTTTTTTTTCAATATTTTAAATTACTGACGTCTGTTTGGAATGATTGATCAAAATACACGCAATTCCGACACATGTTTGAATACACCGAAATAATATAAACGCAATAACCGACTGACAGAATTCCTTCTAAGTAGACGCCTTCATTGTTTCCGTATTAAATCCTGCGAAAAGCGATTGTTTCACAGGAACCAACCGATTTGTTATTTTACCGTTTATTATACATTTCGACCCCATTCCGTTGGTTTTGATCGTTATTCTTTGAAATTCGAAAGCCTTAAAGTCTTAGAAATGTTTTTAACTACTACCGTTATTTGGTTGCAGGGAAACCTTCGGAATCATAATTAGGACAAATGAGTTCCTCGGATTTCGTGAAGGACTTTTCGTTTATTTTAGTTTGATATAAAACGGAAAGGTTACTGTTAAAAGGTTTTATTGTTTTTAATCATTCTTCATTGATATAGGATAGATGTGTTTTAAAACGCTTTTCTAAATATATAAAACTTCTATTTAAGGCTCGGTTATTCAAAATCATTTGTCTTTTTCTTTACGTGTAAAGAGTATGGAAAATAACCTCACTTCTGCACTTTTTCTATGTTTTTGCTTGTTTTTTCATCATTATCTTTAGCGCAATTATCTTTCTTGAGAAATAATTATTGGAGCAACTGCATAGTACGTTAAAGTATATTTTGATGTAGAATTTAATCCGTTTCTGTTATTATTTTCGCCAAAAATATGGCCCGCGACAAGCGCTTTTGATGACATTCTGTTTTTTTTTACAATCATCTGCGAGGTTTATATGCAAATTAATACTTGTATCTACTAGATAATCTCTTTAGCTTGTCGTGTGTTTTTTTTGTGCCTACAACTTTAAGTTTTCTATTTAAAAATATGGCCCGCGCAAACCATGTTATCCTATTATGGACCCTTAAATTGCAGATTCTGTCTTGAAAAGTCAACTTAAATATCTTCGGTGTTTTTATAAAAGACTTTTAAACGCTTGTTTAACTTAGACATTGTTTACATGTGATGCTGTCACTTTTTTTGACAATATTGTTTAAAAGAGACAGCATTACATTTAAACAGTGTCTAAGTTAAACAGGTGTTTAAAAATTTTTTGTAATAACACCGCTTATTTTTATATTTGAGATTTTAGCATTCACAATGCTATTTTTATGTAATACTAAATACAATACGAAAGAGTAGGATATATTAGAAAAATTTTGGCTGCCACTAGTGACTCGGTAGTTCAATTGGAAGAGCATTGAACCGGACTTCCAAAGGTCACGGGTTTGATTCCTGCCTGAGAAAATGATCTAGTGATGAGTCGGATTTTTTCTACTGTTTATTATTCAGTAAGTATTAAATAAAAAAATATTTTTTATTAAGTAGCTCGGTGGCGCAGTGGTTTAGCGCCTGGCCCAGCGATTGCGTAAGTTAAGCAACGTTCGCAAGGATCGGTCATGGGATGGGTGACCAAAAAAAAAACTATCGCGAACTCCTCCGTGCTTCGGAAGGCACGTTAAGCCGTTGGTCCCGGCTGCATTTGCAGTCGTTAATACCCACCAATCCGCATTGGGCCCGCGTGGTGGGTTATGGCCCGTCCTCCTTATCCACCCATAAGGAAGGCCTGTGCCCCAGCAGTGGGGACATCAAAAATGGCTGATGGACAGACAGACTCAAGTATTAAATATCTTAACCGCCTGTCGGTCAAGATATGTTCACATTGCGTCACGCATGGAGAATACCAAATTACTATTTTTAATCTACTAACTAAATTATAAATATAAACTATCAGCATCTGTCATCATAGCATAATGTTAGCACTTTTTATCACCAAATAGTATAAAACAGAGTCGCTTTCTCTGTCCCTACATCCTGCTTAAATCTTTAAAACTACGCAACGAATTTTGATGCGCTTTTTTAATAGATAGAATGGTTCAAGAGGAAGGTTTATATGTATAATACATGGTGTCAAATTCCACACTACACCGAAGCAAAGCGAGGGCGGGTCGCTAGTTTGAAATAAAAATGTCCAGAAATTATTAAATCACTCAGAATGCAGATAAATTAGCATGCAAAACAAATATCATAGAATATTGTGAATCTTTACTTTATTTCCTGTGCCAATAGTCTACCAATTATTCCTATATGAATACGTAGTTATTGCTTTCTCTGTGATATGAATAAAAAATTTGTCAACATTCTTTATTCAAAATCCATCAAAAATTATCAACCTACTATAAATTTAGCGCCAATAAAAAGGCATCGTTCCAAAGTTTAGTAAACAGGTTTTTCAACGACTGAAAACGGGTAGCTCATTAAAAACCAACTATTGACGAGGCAGCGAGGTTGACCGCCGCCCCGACAAAGAAGGTCCTGCCAATTAGCGGTGTACTGAGGGTTGCCAGCAGTAAAATATTTATAGTATTGTACTGACCGCATCTGAAGAACCTGGAAACTTAAGTACTATGTCACTTTACGACAGTTATTCATTCGTTTATATCGTAAATGATAGAGACAGAGTATCCATAATTAATCTTGTATAATACATTTGGCTCCGTGAGCTGTAAACCTAAAGCTAAAATTGTATATTGTTTAAAAAATAAGCTATTAAATGTCGAGGTTTTCAAAGCTAGATGGCGCTTCTTATATTGAACACTGTTAGAAATGTGTAAACTATTTTTTTTTATAATTATCGAACCTGCTCACAAAATTTCATTGGAATCGGTTGATAAATGCAACTCGTAGAAGAGAACAGACAGCGCTGGGAAGCCGGACTGAAATATATTGTCTTATAAAATATAACTCCACCATTTTGAAAGAAATCGAAAAACTGGCTTGATAAAAAAAAATTGAATCTTCTCACAAATCCTCCAAGAATCTGTTGAGAAATGCGACCTGTGGAGGAAAATAGACAGCGCCGGAAAGCCGGACCGAAATATGACAGTTTTACATATATACGCTATTAAAAAAAAAACGAAAAACTGACTCAACAAAAAATTCCATATAATTTTCGAACCAGCTCACAAAGTTTCACGAAAATCGGTTGAGAAATGCGACCTGTAGAGGAGAACAAACAGCCGGACGACATACGAAAGAATTTTTGCCCAAGCTGAAGGAGGGACACTTCGCTCTCGCTTCGCGCTCGCTCGGCCAATAAAAGGTTTGTGACTTACTCGACAAATATTACACTAGGTATGATAATAGTACATTACTGCCGCGGTCACTAATGACTGCGTTGCTGGCAGCGATGATGATGGCCGAGAGCGGAGCTTAGCGCAGGTCCAGGCCGTCACAGCGCGGTCAGCATTGCAGCCCTTGATGGACAAGCTAGAATAAAGGCCGAGACCGGAGGTCGAGGCCTTTATAGCGCGGACAGCAAGGGCTGCAATGATGACCAAGCTTGAAGGCCGAGAGCATAGGTAAGCTTAGCTCGAGGCCATCATAACGTGGCCAGCAGTGCAGTCATTGTGGACCAAGGCTTGTATAGTACTTTACTCAAAAAATGCGAATACTGCCTACTATACCTACTATAATAGGTACTTATAACCTAATTTCGAAAAAATACAAAAATGCAAATATCTCAGAAACGGTGCGTCGGAGCCAAAAAATAAGGTTTTTTTTGATCCCCTTTGTAACCCCGTAAGTAGATAATAGGTATTGAATGAAAGGTCAAAAAACGGTCAAGTGCGAGTTTTTTATATTTTTCCATACTAATTTTATATAAAAGTACAAAAACATCATCTAGGTACAACAATACAACACCCGCGCAGATATAGAATGGGATTCAAAATGGCGGCTCACCGCGCTTGCCACAACGAGTGTGACTGAGAGCCATTTCTAATCCCATTCTATGTTTGAAAGAAAACTCGACAATAATGGATTCTCAAAGGAAATTGCTGGTGGCTAAAACTCGACAATAATGAACTCCCATACAACTTTGTTGCGTCACCATCGGAGAACACCGGCAAGCTCGACTTTGTTCAAAGAAGGTTGTCAAAATAATGACCATATTACAAGCTTTTTTGAGTAAAATACTTTAGTTACTTTTGAAGTTCGTTTTTTGTCCCTGACGTGTTGCTTTGGCAAATATTTACACCTGTAAAACACTTCCTTAAAACGATACCCATGGTTTTAAACTTTCAAAACGTTCTTACAAAAAGGAGATGTGTCAATCTTCAATGTGCAAAAAGTGTAAAAAAATATCAAGATCTTGTAGAAAAATATACTTTCTTTAAAGTTATTTTTTAATTTTTTTACCACGAATTACTACTGCACATGCTGGCAACCCTAATGCCCGCGGTACAATGTACCACTGGTGGCTGCAATACAACTGGAGCGTAGTTGAGTGAGTATTTGTCGAGTTTCCTTGGTTCCGCTGTTCGTACGGCCGGAGCTGGCCGCTGAGAAAAGATTTGTATAACGATTAAAAAATAAAAAATAAATTTAAATGTAGAACAGCTTAGAATAATAACACCTAGAACGATAGTTCTCTACAAAGCGCACTGTCAAAAGTAATGCAACTAAAACAGCCAAAATGGCGCCGTTTTCAGATTGTTATTTTCCATTATTACCGAATCATACCGATTAAGTACAAAACAGTTTCAATTTTCCCTCATTTATAAGACTAGTTACTATATTATTGGGTTTCAGTTACGATTAATTAACGTATGAAGGATATAAATTTGAAAACTAAGCCATTCTGGCGTGGTATTAGTTGCCTCAGTTTGCATACGAGGACACGGCTTTTAGGTGTTATTATTCTAAGTAGAACAGCGTAATAATTTAACTCTTTGACCCCAAGAAAACGAGTCACAATAGATATTTCCACGACCGACCCGTGGTCACACCATTTTACAACACCAGTGTGACTACGGGGATTATTTTACCCGTGGTCACACCAACTCACCCTTGTCCTGTCCGGCAGGACTAGTGGTTGCTATGTATTCGAATAAAGCGTTCGTAATAATAGGGGTTAAAGTATGAAATTGCCGTATTTTTTCACACACAGAGGCCCTATAGATGCTTCAGTGACTAGTTATTCTTTTGAATCATGAAAGCCCATATCAGCAATAAAAATATTTCTGATTTTCTTTCCTTAACGTTAAAAATAGTACATTATTGCAAAGGCAGCGAAATAGGCAATTGCCATTTCGGCCGAGGCATATATAGTGCTTTTCTTAAAAAAATGCAAGGAAATAAAAAAGGGCCTTTACATAATAAATTTAATTAATATTAAAAGTTATATTGCTCATGTTAGGTTTTAATATAAACTGTACACTTCAGCTTAGAATAAATCGCCCATAATGTAGACGGCTTTTTAGTTTTAGTAATTTCATTGAAATACGCCAAAAACATTGTTTCGGAGAACAATTTTGTATTTTTCTCGTTTTTCCGGAACATGAAATTTTCATATACTTTCATATATTTTTCTTTTGATTTCGCTGGAAGCAGGTTTTCCATCGCTAATTTAGCTTCCGATCTTAAATTTGGTGGAGTGCATTCAATGTTAATTTCATTTTCACTTTCAACGGACCTCATTTTAATTATTTTTTACTAACAAAATAACAACGAACTCCGCTTTACCGCCAATTTTTTATTTTATTTTACAGTTTGTGCCGAAAGGTAAACGCATCAGTGGCTATACAGCCACGAGAACGCAATGTATACGATAGATGAAAGAGTTCTAAATTCAAACAACACACCGTTTCATACAATATTGCCGGCGCGCTCTTCGTTCCAAATTCAAAGAACGCGCCGGAAAGTGATTTAGTTTTTTCAGTCTACGTAAATATGATACTTCGCGTGTTCTTTATTCAAAAGTAACGACAATATTTCCGCGCATGTTTAAGAAATAGTTATTTGTTATACAAGAGAGCAAAGTCATTTTTTGCTGCGAGTGCTGACTTTTAAATCACGAACTAGCGAAGTAGTCTAGAATTGAATCACGAGCGTAGCGAGTGATTCTAATATAGACTACTGAGCACAGTGAGTGATTTAAAGGCACGAGACATCAAAAAATTTGCTCTCGTGTTAAACATACAAATTTTCACCTCTACCAGCGAGAAAAGGTGTTAGAAATTAAAAAAGCACTTTGCCTCACGCTCGCAGCAAAAGTCGATTTTGCTGCGAGTTTTTGGTAAAAAGCACTTTGCCTCACGCTCGCAGCAAAAGTCGATTTTGCTGCGAGTTTTTACGCGCCAAAAGCACCCTTTTCGTGCTGGAGAGGTGAAAAGTATATTAAAAGTGACTCCATTTTTCGTTAGCAGAAATGACCACTTAATTCGTTGCAACTTAGCCGATACTTATTTTTTTTTTAACTTAACACATGTGGCATTAGTTAGTTGCGTGTTTAAACATCGCTCATGGTTTGACAGTGTAAGTATGGAAAAGCAAATTCTTTAAAATAGGGATGTTGACTTATGAATAAAATAACGAAATACTAATAAAATCGTAAACATATCAAACTTTTGGAGTAGCTTGTATACCTCTTGGTTTTATATATTGCGTATTATTTGTTTTATGACCCTTCAAAGTTGGGTGGACAAGTCCATTTAAAAAGTATAAAATTTGTTAAAATAAATAATACATTTAATTAGTCCGTAAAATTTATAGCAAATTTGTCAAAGAAACCATTTTGATAAACACAATATTTAATATAGCTGCCGAACAAATTTCCAACGCGTTGCATACAACGTAGGAAGGCGTGACGTCATAATTTGGTAGCCGTTAGTATGGAGCGTTTTCGGTTGAGTTCAATTTTGTGCATTTCAAACTGTGATATCTCGGGCAGTTTTCATGCTAGCTTAATAATTCTTATACAAATGTTTCTTTTTTTAGGGGTAATTTATGTAACATGAAATAAAAAAATAGTCAACATGCCTATTCTCCTAACTAAACGGTAATTTCATACTTAAACCCATAATACTTAACATAATTATGAAAGGATTAGATAAAAAATTTATGTATGTTTAAAGAGTTATTACATTTAAATGCAGAGAACAAAGTTTGCAAATTAATAAAATATTGATTTGATACAATAAAGAAGGCAGCGTTTAAGCCACAGAACATTTTTTTTAGTATTTAAACGTTATAAACAATCGTTAGAAATATGAATATTATATCTTTTGTTTGGATCTTTAAAAAAAAATATTTATCATGTCTCTAATAAATAATATTGCTAATGAGAATCAATTTTATATTCAATACAACCATACCTAAAAAAATCTTCCGATTTCATTCAAAACAAAAGCTAAAAAATGAGAATAAAAGAGCAAGTATTTTTCCTTAGCAATTCTAAAGTCTTGTAATAAAGGCGGAGAACAAACACTGATTAAGGAGGTTACGTGTCGCGAATGAGTCAAGTTCTGTATCCATATGTAAGTGTGATCTCCCCTTTATTTGGATACTGAGCACTCGATTGAATACTAAACGTTTTGGGTAAAAGAAGAAACGATTGTTCATACCAACATGTAGATTGAATGAAAAAAGTTTGAAATTGAATAGCACAATAGATATTGAAGGAATATCGGGTTGAATTAGGTTATGGACGATTACAAGTTCGCATTAATTTGTATTGTGAAATTAGTCTGTGGTTCAGGCGTGTGGAAAGGGAACAGTACCCGTAGCACGAACTTCTATGGAGAAAAAAAACGCGCGTAACGTACTACTAAAAACGAAATGAGACTTCCCATAGAGAATAATAATCTATATTAATTATTTCCCTATCGAGTATTTTAAGCGCGTTTTTTTGTCGATAGCTCGTGCTAAGGATACAGATTAGCAAATAGAGACTCTCACATTTATTATATTGTTATACATCATGTATCAAAAAACTCTGTCAGATCCTGAAACAAGTGATATATAAGAGATATTGCAGAATATGAATAACTTTCTCCATGGAACATAGGTCGAAAAACGAAAAAAAAAATTCATACTTCCATACAAAATTGGTCAGCAGACCGACTTATATGGAAAGGCGAAAAATGAAATTCGTTTTTCGACCTATGTTCCTTGGGGAATGTTGTTCAGTTTTGGCAACTCTATGACCTGTTTCAGGATCTGACAGGGTTTTTCGATACATGATGTATATTACGACACATTTTGCAAAAGTTTTCATATTCTAACTTCAAATTGCGAGATTCAAAGTCACCCTACTTATACTAATATTTTCAACATCAACTTTCTATTCTTAAAAAGATAAAAACATCCATCCTATAATGTCAATATAAGTACTTACTTAGTCCTCATTAATCTCGTCCACATCTCACTAATGAAGGATGCCGTAATTACTCCGAACACGGAAAAATCCCATCCACACACACACACACATACACTACCGTCTTAATTCCCAAAAGAAGTTTAAGCACGCCACACGCACACAGTCTAATAAAATTAAGAAACCCCCCGGAATGTATGCCGTGTCTATGTGTTGGTATTGTAAAGTCTTAAAAATGAGAGGACGGAGGAATCTTTAAAAGGGTAGGAATGGGGGTACCCCCTTGTCCTCATTTGCCCCCAAGGGTGATGTGCGCGGCGCAAACGATTTCTACGGCCTACTACCTTTCATTGTCCGTTGTTTTGGCTCGATATTCGGATGCCTATGAGGTGGGTTAAAAGGTTTTATGCCACGTTAGAAAGGAATTTCCGAAGCCGAATTCAAAGCAATTTATTAATTAAAAACGATTAGACTACGGCATGACGGCATATTTGTAAAGCACGAAGTAAATTGTGGAACTTAGATTATTTATATGTCAATATAGACAGTCGAAGCAACGAAAGCATCGAAAAAAATATCACCCAACAGTTGGGTGACCAAAACACGCACACATTGTCAGTAGTGTGACCCGGCCATAGTTTTTATTACAATACTCTTTGGACGCGATGATGCTAAAAATGCACACCAACTGAAAAAAGTTGGCCTGTTTTGTTTAGTACATCAAAAGCGTAAGACTCTATCTAGACATATAAATAATCTAAGTTGTGGAATTGAGTTTATAAAACTATTTCTCTATGGTTAGCGAAAACTTAATTCAATCCAATACATCTTTACTGCACGAAGTTCGTTATTACTTTTGACTACAGCATCCACCGTTTTTACTGTTTTTATTTTATTTTTATTTCAATATTCTTTATTGTACATTTATAGAGCAAATGTTACAAAAGGCGGACTTAATGGTAAAAGCAGTCTCTCCTAGTCAACCTTTAGGAAACAGATATAAATGAAGACAGGACTGAGATAAAATAGAAATAAATACAAACAAAACATTTGATACAATACGAACACAATTTGATACATATTGACACAATTTGAAATATTCTAAACTGTTTATAAATAAGAATTTATAGTATGTACTTATTGTGTATTATAAACAGGGGCTGCATTTCTGAAAAACTAAAATTCTGTTGAGTAGCTTCAACAAAAATTAATACTTAATTGGAATAATAAGTATAGCTTTATAATATGTTGGTAGGAAATACCTGTCAACAAAATTTTAACTTCGATTCTTAATGGAGTCAAAATACTTTATTGAGTTGTATTATTTTTCTGTTATTATAATTTGGTTATTAACGTATTTCCACTCACACTGTCGATTGATTTAAATTTGCGAAATGATACAAAATAAAATAAAACGTTTTGTTAAGTCTAACATGCAAGTAACTTAACTTTTTTGTGTTCGTAGTTTAAAATCACTTGATACACGAAAGTAATAGTTCCTTACAGTGGTCATAACTAAAACAGTTTACAAACTAAATCTGCCATAATTTCTCTAAACAACCAAACAGAAAGAAAAAAAATCCGCTGTAGTTTCAATAAAAAGGTCCAACTAAATGTTCTCTTTCATGAAACTTTCAGAACATTTTTTCGAGTCAATAATTTGTAAGTTAATAATATGCTTGAACACGTGCCGGCACGGTATGGTACTGAGCTTCGTGCATGATTTTAATTATCGTCGTGTACCCAATACGACTTCTAATAAATGTCATTATGAACCTGTGCTCATGCAAAAATACACAGACACAACCAATAAACAAAAGACAACTTTAGTAGATTCTAATAGGGTCGACATTCCAACGGTTTAACTTCAACATGTGCCTTTATTAAATTGCTTCTTGATATAGTTCTATAATGGATCTTTTGAGCTACGTGCGTGACAATGATGGTACGTAAATAATACCTTTGAACGTTATATGACCCTGCGAGGACGAAACTTTCGAGGAATCTTTAACGACGAATTTTAGCATATGAACGACGCTATTACCAACTAAAGCAAAACTGCGCTTTGGGAAGTTGTGTATAATTGAAATAAAACACGTTTAACGGATAAAAGTTCGCTTTTATTGAAAGTATTTTGTTGATTAGTTTGTATTTAGTGTCCCCCGTGACCACGGCTTTGCATGACCACTGCAAAGGTGCCGAAACGTCGGGGAAACCAAAAATCAAATTAAATACCAACACCAATACAAACTAATTAACAAAGTACTTTCAATATAACCGCGTTGAAATCAGTTAAAAGTTTTTTATTTCAAAGTGCGTGCGTAAACCAGTGAATAAAATGTGTATAAAAAACTTCGCAAGGCCATGAAATTATTGGTGTGCTAATAAAATCACGTCTAACTATAATAACTGCTTATAACAAATGATTAACCCCAATAAATTTAAATACATATGACACGTGGTTCTCACATAACTGATTATTCAGAAACTTCTGAAAAATCAGTTTTGTGAAAAGCTTATTTAGAAAACTTTCTAAATAAGCTTTTTTAAAACGCTTAAAAATGCTTTTTCGGAGTAGGTACATAAAATACATGAGCTGTAGTCATTAAACACTAAAAGTTGAATAATTAAAACATACTCAATATACTTACAACAATTTAATTGTACAAATTGCAGACATGAAATTGCAAAGCCGCCTTTAAAAAGCCAAAAACTTTTCTACAAAGAAATTAAAAAATACTCGCATCTTCATCTCCTAAATAATGGCATCTGCACACGAGTCCGAGGCACGTGTCGCGCAGAGGGGAATGCCAAACGACAGTAGGTATCGAGGCATGCCCTTAATGCGAATTAATGTGTGGGCATCGCACGGAACACGAATAGTAAAATTTGGTAAAATATTGGATGCTTTTTAAACTTTAAATTATAAAAAACTGAGAAGAATAGTTTAGTTGGGTGATAGACGATTTCAGAAAGCGGTAGCGTGTTTCTTGGGACGGTAGTTATTGAAGCAAATGATAAATCAATGCAAATTAATATGTGGGGATTGCGTGGATAAATATGAGTAAGGTACAGGGTGTATTTTCAAACTTTAGATTTTTACTAATAAAGTGAAAAAGGGCACATTATGCAAAAGAATTTGAGGAATGCTGTAAATACGAGTTAATGTGTACTTTACATTACTAGTTATAATATTGTGTTTAAATTCCATAAAACATAGGTATTTATTTATTTTCGGAAAAAATAAATTACATAGCAACTGAAAGCCAATTATAGGTACAAATAGGTACAAATAGTAACAAACTATACAATACAAGCACCATCTTATTACCAAATGAATACAAAACCAGTACAGTTGAAAATTGAATAAATCCTTAATTAAGATTTGCTTGATCGAAGCCTCAATCGCTGCAATCAGATACAAGTCTGACCGTCGCGTCGTGATGCCGAATTGAAACTATTAAAGTCAAAGTCAAAAATAGTTTTATTCAAATAAACTAAATTTTATTAAGTACTTTGAATCGTCCATATTATTTTCCTACCACCCGTTCAAGACTTTTTTAACTGACAAGAACAACGGGCGCAAGAAGGTAACGATATTTACAAACTTAAATATATCGTTACCAGATAATTACAACAGGGTGACAGGATTATTGGCAACAAAGTGCTTATAGTAGCAAGTTATGTGTTACATCATTTCCACGCATTTTGATCTTTGAGATAATCGTCTACTTTATAATAACCTTTACCCATGAGCGTCTTTTTAACATGGTTTTTAAATTCATGCAAAGGAAGATCAATCACTTGTTGTGGAACTTTATTAATAAAGGCTATGCCTTTCCCTATAAATGAACCTCTACTTTTTGCAAGCCTAAATTTTGGAACGGCAAGTTTATCTTTATTTCTTGTATTAAACTAGTGATTATTGCTGTCCTTAGCAAATGAATCAAAGCAAGCAATCTTACAAATATGCATTCTAATGGTAGTTTTTTGAAAATACATATAGTTAGATAGATAAAGGGGTGAAATATTTCATTAAAAACTTCAAAAGTGTCAATAAAAGTCGACCAAAATGGAATCCATCGGAGCATTAGCGACACTCCCTGTGGTGGCCATAAAGCAAAAGTGACGTCCTAACGCGATTCCCCACTAATTATATCAGAAATCCCCAAAAATTTCCCCTCTCAACCCATTAGCCAACTTCAGAACTCACACTTTTCAAACTGCTCTCGAAGATTCTGAGTTTTTATAGCTCCGACCGATTTTGGTCTAATCTATGTGAATTTTATGGCGATGTAATATATCTTGGGAAGTACTCGGGTTTTGATAAACTTTTGTTATTACTGCTGGAATGTTCTGTTTGTATGATTGTTTTAGTGTTCTTCGTTATGACTTTGTAGTTGAATAGAATTTTTTGTTTACGTCTTAGTTATGTAAGAATAGTTTTAAAATAGATGCTATTACAAGCTATATACTTTGTTATCTCAAAAACTTGTTCTATATTTTCCAAAACTTGGATTTAAACCTAGTTTTAAACTACTGCTATTTCTGTTTTCACTTTAACGTAAAAAGTAACAGTCCACTTTTGAATAAAAGAAGATTTAAATTAACTAACATAATTAATTAATTACACCGTCCCTAAATAGGGACGGTGTAATTAATTTATACATAAATATTAATTTATAAAATAAAATATAATTAATACATAAAATTATAACAGTTTATAACGTGACAATTTGGTTTACATGGCGGTATAGCTATGAGTAGTTTGTCTTCTTTGAAATTAGTTGACGCAACGGATAAAAAATTGTCATGACAGGTGACAAATTGTCAAGTTTGTTAACTAGAGCCTAGCTTCGCAGTACGAAAAAAAACAAGTTAGTTTTTAATTTCGAATTTGTACTCGCAAAGCTCACTTTTGACGAATCCTCAATGTTTTTTTAAACTTTCGTAATCTAGAAGATAGCGCCAACTTTTTTCGAGTTAGACCGGTCGTTTCACTAGAAGCTACTGTATTTTCTACGCTGTAAGGTTGTTTTTAGAGTGTTGTGGAACTCAGGGTGTCAAGTTAATGTGTGCGGTGCTGATAAGCGGTGTAATTGGGAGAGTGACTGATGATTGGTGTACTGGATTTGCATAATCTGTGGCGCCTCCCGTGTTTGTACAAACACCTTAATGTTCGTTCACACGATAATTTTACTGCACGTATTTTGATATGCAAACTTTTCCTAATAATTTGTACTTGGTTTTTCTACAAAAGACGCTTTTATCTGAAAAAAGCTTTATTTATCAACTTGGCACGCTTTAAGAACCAAATGTTTTCAATTATATTTATTTTATTTCCTTTACAATTCAATACTCGTATTATAGTAGCCATAGCGTACTTTTAAATCTTCGAAAGAGGTTTTTTTTCTCAGTTGGGCATCTTTTGCGAAAAGTGGCAGTTTCCATTGATGATTTGTTGAAAAAAATAATGGGTGCCTAACTACAACTAACCATTATAAAAACAAACAAGTGTTAAATTAATAGAATACCTACTAGTTAATTTTTACTTATTTAAAGTGAGCAGTGTCTCGCCGCACAATAAGGGTGTAGACACACGTGCGACTCAACGTGAGGTGAGTACCGACAGCAGCTGGCGAAGACAGATCGTCTCGCGGTGCGACTGCTGTGGCGGTGTGGAAGAGGACTATTATCACATAATACATATTAGTACGGTGCTGACCGTAATGAAGTACTAAAGTTTTTAAATTTGAGATTTTTGCATTTACAATGCTATTTTTAAACAATACTAAATAATATACTAGAAAAAATACGACTCGCACCAGATCAATACTCAGACGGGAATCGAACCCGCGACCTTTGGATATCCGGTCCAATGCTCTGACCGCTGAGCTACCGAGTCACTAGTGACTCGGTCGCGGGTTCGATTCCCGTCTGAGTATTGATCTGGTGCGAGTCGTATTTTTTCTAGTATATTATTTAGTATTGTTTAAAAATAGCATTGTAAATGCAAAAATCTCAAATTTAAAAATTATATAGCTATTTCATCTTAATCAATTGTTAAAAAATATCTGGAAAGATATTTCAATTGAATGTCGAGGTAATTCCTCACATTGGTGAAATAACGCTGGCTTACAGCGTAAGAGTTTAGGATATACTAGGAAAAATTCGACGATGTCACTAGTGACTCGGTAACTCAGCGGTCAGAGCATTGGACCGGATATCCAAAGGTCGCGGGTTCGATTCCCGTCTGAGTATTGATCTGGTGCGAGTCGTATTTTTTCTAGTATATTATTTAGTAAAGTACTAAAGTGCTGACTTTAGTACATTGTCATAGCATTTTTTTGACAGTTGTCTGACAGTTTGAAAGATTAATAAAAAAATTGCTATGAAAAAGTACTGGTAAAAGTACAAAGAAGTGGCAATTTCTTTGCTCAGCGCATAAGTTAGGCCATTCAAAGAGGAAATGCTGCTAGTCTTTTGGGTACCTTGCCTCAAACAGGCGATTTAGTTGAAATTTTTTATATGTAATGTAATTTTTTGAAATAAATAAAGGACAAAAAGTACTTAAGTGTTAAGATTTTCGTTGCTGACTGTACCTATTATTTTGTTTATAAATTAGTTTTAAAACTATTGAGTAGTTGCAAAAATACTTTTCTAGAAAAGAACGCAATTTTTTTTAATTAAGACTATCCTTTAATACCTTACAAACTTGAAGTGTCCAAAAACACACACATTAATAGCTTATGTTTATAGAAATCTCATGAATTTTATGGAAACACATTATCATTTACCTAATCTTTTGCTTAAGGTAAATAAGGAACTTAATTTAACATCTCAGAACCGCTTTTAAAAGTGATAATCAATGTTCATTGAACGACCAATTTAAATCCAATTTCTTTAAATAAGTACAAATAAATGAAAAAAATCTTAGGTATTATCTTTCTTGTCAATTTCAAAACCCATGCTTATTTTGATTCAATGAACCTGTGTTCAGTTTAATGACGTCACAATTAATTATTTTTATCTGCCCAAGTGGAGGGCTCTCCATCCTGCCGAGCCTCCACGATTGTCTTAGACACGCGTGTCCTATCGCACATCTTGCCCGCTACCACGAACGATACGCAAATTGGGTATCTACTAAGTAATATTTTATTATATTTTCACTCTTTTTTTCACATTTTAATATTTTAAATTATGATAATGTGAAGTGTACATTTCCATATTGTCGTAAGAAACTAAACGTTTGTTTAGGAACATGACGCTTTAAAACGTAGGGTATTTTGGGTTCCAAATTTATTTTTAATTTATTAGTAAAAGCAGATGTTTAGTGTAGGTGTGTGTGTAGTTTATATGAAGAGTGACGAGTCTATATTATAGTTTTTTATTTTTTTTTTATATTTTAGGCATTCACAATGCTATTTTTATAAATGAAGATAATTAATATTAGAAAAAATACTAGAAAACATCAACTCATCCGCAGCAGTTCAGACGGCATCCCGTCTGATAGATAGAGATAACAGTAATTTTCACAGATAACACGATGTTCAGAGTACAGAAAATTTCGATTTAATTTTATTTTAGACCGTTTTCTTGTAATGTAGTAGTTGTGATAACTTGACAATGAAAAAAAACATTGAATTTTGTTGGCAACACCATGAAAACCGGTGTGTGAACTATTCGACTGCAGAGGTAGTCAATACACGATACCCTTGGACGAATATTCGTCCAAGACGATACCTAATATTTGCAATTATTTGTGTCTACAAATCACGAATTCCACTTTAGCTCAAATTATTTTATAACGTGTTTTAAAAATACGAGTAATGCCGAATATGGGAGATAGGGACAATCAAACTGAACAACTGATGACACTACAATGAAATCGCGAAAAAATATCTGCTGTTTCATACAAAAATGAATAACGAAAATATCAAAATGTATGAAACAGCAGATTTTTAGGGTTCCGTACCCAAAGGGTAAAAACGGGACAACAAACGTAATTTTTTTGCCGTTGTTTTTTTCTTTTTGTTTTAGGCCGCATAGTTTTCGATTTATAATGAAAAATGTAAAATAAAAATACCGTTCCCCCCCCCCCTTATCTCCGAAGTTTGCAAAGATAAAAATCTGAAATAATTCTATGTGATAGCAGTTTATATAAAGATAACAGGAAAAATAAAACGATGTTTCAATATAGTACACTTTTTTATAAATTATCAAATATTAGTTCCACTATCGGTCAAGAGATGGCGCTGACCTAAAACTGCAATACTGATTTTATTATTCTACTCTGCAGTGTGGTTTAATGGTGCAATTATGATGGTACCAGTGGCGAGGGGTGAAATTATAGCGAAGGTAAGCCGCTCTACAAAAATGATGAAAAATGTTGTGATCAGCATAGTGGATCAGTGGGGTGGGATTTCCAAAAGGTAAGCCGATGGGAATCGGCTTGTATGGACCCTTCGCCACTGGATGGTACGGAACCCTCGGTGCGCGAGTCCGACTCGCTCTTGAGCGGTTTTTTTTTCTCGATTTTAGAGTTGGTCCCTTAATAAAAGTTGTACGTTTTGATGGTATTTTTATAATACGTTGTATACTCGTAATTTGGTAGACAGGTGTCAAAGTTGTTCAGTTTGATAGTAATTTCATAACACCTTACACCTTGTATACTTGTAATTTGGTAGACAGTAGTGCTAGAAATAAGCGTAAGTAATAAAATAAGTGTAAGTGACATATTTCGATTTAAAATCGTTGTAACGTTGCTGTCGTTACAACCTCCTTCACGTTATGAAATACGAAACTATTAGGTATAGAATTATACAACGATGGTGGAAAAGACTTATTTTACTTCACGTCACATCGTTATCGTTTCGTGGTAGAAGGTAGCTCTGTTTGGTCTTGCTTGTGATGCGTGTCATTGTAATTAATGGATCATATCACAGTGAAAGCACGTCTATAATTATTTATCTTTTATTGAGATTTTATATTTATTGTACATTAAATTGATATGTTAGATTAGATTCCAGTAATAACAGAATCGAAGTCAAGCAATATAATGTTTATTGGTAAATAAAATCAATTTTATATAGATCTATCTCATTATTTCAAAAGTATTAACTATAATGAATGGTTTACCCATTAAATACACACATCAACTTTGTCTAGGGATACAGGTGCTATTTTCATACAAACGAGGTAACTTTGAAGCCTTGGTTTCCTGCCAGGGATGTACTGTGCTGTGATCTGATGACGGTTATCCAGGGAGTGAATGGAGGAGATTCAGATCGCTATTCAACTGATCTGACCAGCATTCTAAAAACGTAAGGGTGGGTACCCACTTAGGTTCGCGAACCTCCGCGCTCCGCGAACCTGCACCAAAAAAATTGTTTATGCTGTGCTGCAACAGTGCGCCATAGTGTGTACGTGTGCGAACATATATGTGAACCTGGTTCACACACGTACACACTATAACCAAAGTGAAAATAAAATGTTTGCTAGGGCGCACTGTTGCAGATTCGCGGAGCGCGGAGGTTCGCGAACCTAAGTGGGGACACACCATAATGGACATGTTTAAAAAAACCGCGATAATAGCATGAAAATGTATGGAAATCCTCAAACTGAGAACTCTAACCCATTAATCTTTTAGAATGCTGATCAGATCAGTTGGGTGTGTATAGCAATCTGAATCTACTCCATTCAGTCCTTGGATGGCCATCATCAGATTACAGCACGGTACATCCCTGGCAGAAAACCAAGGCTTCAAAGTTACCTCGTTTGTATGAAAATAACACCTGTATCCCTAGACAAAGTTGATGTGTATATATAGATCTTTCATTATTTCAAAAGTATTAACTATAATGAATGGTTTACCCATTAAATATTTAATAAAAAAAAATATTTAGAGAGATGAATTCACTAAGTTCTTTTATAACGGTGACGGAAATAAAATATTTTCTTAAACATCACACATGTTTTTTTTTCAAAACAATAAGTCTTCAAATTCGAGTTAGAAAACAAGCCTATAATTCAATACTTAAATTATACAACCTTGAAAAGATTTGTCAAACTTGACAAAACACCTCCAGTTTACTAAATAAAAAAAAAAAAACTAAACGTACTTTCTTAAACAGGCGAGAAACGGGACTACCAATTATTTTTTACCCCTGGAAATTGGAGATTTAACGAAATTTAAATCGCTTAGTGAGCGGAGAAATTATAGAAAAAGCCCCGCTCTCGTCTTCAAAGGTAGGCTTTAACCCTTTAAGGGTGGGTGGTACGGGGGCACGCGCAGCAATATAGAAAACTTGTGTTAGCCCAGTTCCGAGCCTTTGTAACATCATTTCGGCTGCTGGTGTAGCAGGCGTGGGTAGTCTTGATCGTTTGGCTATTATTTACTTTGATTTTATGTTACGCGAGAAAAAACGATAGGTACTTTGTGAATAATTATGATGAAGTAGGAAAGGGAAGGGACTAATTTATCGGCTTTTCCTATGAAATAAAGTCTATATAATTTACAACATGTATCTTTTTGGAGAGAAAATAAAGAAAATAAAGTTATCATATATTATAGCCCCTCTAGCACGACCACCGAAACTTGTATATCGCGTGATATAGCATTTTATCGACACTCAATTGTCAAAATCCATTGTCTTTTGTCAGTTAAACGCGATAAATTGCTATATCATATCGTGTTTTGGTGGTCAGAGGGGCAGAACTCGGCTTCATTCTCTAAGAAATAAAGTCCAATATAAAAAGTTTTATGCAAAGGTTTTTTTTTACTTTAGCTGAGTCCCGTGATTCAGTGGATTATTGAGTAAAAAATTATATTTCAATTTATGCTTATTAATTAAATGTAATTGAAAGTAACTCTTACTTTCTCAAAACTTACAACATTAGTAATAATCTAATTTATAAATTTTATCAAAATAACACATGAAAAGTATCAAGATCATTCGTGTGACAAGGAGGTTTATAATTTAAGAAGAAGAAACAGGCCATAAGAAATAAATGTAAAGAAGGAGAAGAAACGTTTGGACCCCGAAAGGGTTGAAAAAGGGGTGCGAAACACCCCACCTGTACACACAGGGTTAACAACATCCACAAAGATGTCGTGGAGTGTGTCTGTTTGTTGAATTTATTTGGAGGAAAAAAATTACTTTCGCTGAAAATGCGATTAAAGAAACGAAATAGGATTACGATAGAATTATTTTTAACAGTTCGTAATTACTGTGGTTAGAAATGTTCCCCGAAATATTAACAGGAAAACGTTTTTTTGGGTTAATTGTGCAATTTTATATTCGGTTATTAAATTTTCGGTAAGTGCTTAAATAAAAATTAATGTTTAGTGAAGAGGGTGAAAAGAAAAAAAAAATGTTTTTTAAGATTCGGACTTTTTGTACGATTGTTTTAGATGACAAAAAGTTTTGTTTGAATAAAGTTTAATTTTTTGGGTCAACCCTGATGTGAAGACAGTGGTTAACCCTTTCGCTGCTGAGTGTGGGTGAATTTTTGCGTACGCAGTAATTTTATGCATGTACTTTCTTTGAAGGGGTTTAAGATTTTTGAACCCTTGGAGGAGGTATTGATTTAGTTGGAGCACTGTTTGGCGTATTTTTTTTAATGATAGATAGGCGAGCGCTTGCCCGCTATCACGTCTGAGGCTGCGTTCAAACGATAACGCACGACTCGCCCTCAACCCGAACTCAACTCAAACTCACCTCAACCGCAGCCCACCTTGAAATACATCGCTTACAATTTTGAGTCTTATGACACATTAATAAGCTCTTGTGTAATGTTCAGGTGAGTTTGAGGTGAGTTCGGGTTGAGTTTGAGTTGAGTTCGGGTTGTGTTCGGGTTGAGTTTGAGTTGAGTTCGGGTTGAGGGCGAGGCGTGTGCAGTTGCATCGACAAAATATAACGGAGCTTATTAATGTGTTATAAAACTCAAAATTGTAAGCGCTGTCTTTCAAGGAGTGGGCTCCGGTTGAGTTGAGTTCGAGTTGAGTTTGAGTTGAGTTCGGGTTGAGGGCGAGTCGTGCGTAATCGTTTGAACGCAGCCTGATGGAGAGCGATGATGCGGTCTTCGATGAAACGCGCTTGTCTAGAAGATACCAGCTATTCACTCATATTAAAAGTAAAGTGCACTATTTTTTTTCCTATGTAAAGAGCTATTGTCACGTGTTGTTGTAGAATTATATTGCATTAAATAACCTTAGAATAATAACACCTAGAAGCCGTGTCCTCGTATGCAATGTGAGGCAACTAATACCAAGCCAGAATGGCTTAGTTTTCAAATTTATATCCTTTATACGTTAACTAATCGTAACTGAAACCCAATAATATAGTAACTAGTCTTATAAATGTGGGAAAATTGAAACTGTTTTGTACTTAATCAGTATGATTAGGTAATAATGTAGATTAATAATCTGAAAACGGCGCCATTTTGGCTATTTTAGTTGCCTCACTTTTGACAGTGCGCTTTGTAGAGAACTATCGTTCTAGGTGTTATTCTAAGTAATTATCATATTCAGTAGCTAACTGCAAGTCTTAGGAATAAAATATATTTTGTTTTTCTTACTACATACCTACTGGGTAAGCTCTTTAAATTTTCACACCATCTGTAGCCGAAGCGAAGGCTGGTGTAAAGCAGGCTCCACATAGAAACGTAGTGATAATTTCCTCTGTGCATTTCACTGCGACTCCTCTACCGCTGTGGAACGCTATCTTACCTTATTATCTGTAACAAAATAACATTTGATTATTATCTTTGTTTGTTAAATTTTGTTTGATTGATAAGATTGGATCGTGAAGACATGGTATAATGAAACTGTATGAAAGGCACTACACCGTTTGTACTGCAGATGAAATTCACATACCAATGCGATTAAAAGTCTTCCATAAATTTTACATTACTATTTTTTACCGACTTCAAAAGGAGGGAGGTACTCAATTCGACCCGTTTTTTTTACCGACTTCAAAAGGAGGGAGGTACTCAATTCGACCCGTTTTTTTTTGTATGTACACCGATTACTCAAAGACGACTGAACCGATTGAAATGATTCAAACGTTAGTACATTGGGTAAAAATTCAAAATGGTCCCATTTTTTAAAATTTTGAAATCGGTTCAGTACTTTTCAAGTAATCTTGAAAAAAAGCACGAAAATAGTATGATTTTGTGTGAACTACCTCGATGATCAGTCGGATAACTTCTTTGTTTATGAACTGAATAAGATAATTATTTATTTGTTGGAAAAGGGATATCTTATGTGTAGTTCTTTAACCGACTTAAAAAAAGGAGGTTCTCAGTTTGATCCGCATGTATGTATGTTTCTCCGCGATTAACTCACGTTTGGCTGACCCGAGTTTTCTACCTAAATAATGTACCTACACTACCTAATACAAAAGGTACCTACACTTAAAATAAAAAAAATAAAAAATTGTTTATAAAAACAAAAAACCTACCTCTAAAAAGCAAGAAATAATATTCGTAATAATAAAAACACGTCTATTGAAGTCGGTAGTTAAGAATAAAAAAAAAGGAATTTGTACTCCAGCCCCACCCGACTTTAATAGACGTGTTTTTATTATTACGAATATTATTTCTTGCTTTTTAGAGGTAGGTTTTTTGAAGTCGGTTTTTTTGTTTTTACAAACAATTTTTTGTTGACTACGAAGAGTTGTTAATGTGTCAAGCGACATTTGACCATCATCCATTTTTATTATCCCCACTGCTGGGTGAAGGCCATAACATAACCCGCCACGCGGGTTCAATGCGGATTGGTGGGTTTTAACGACTGCAAATGCAGCTGGGACCAACGGCTTAACGTGCCTTCCAAAGCACGGAGGAGCTCGAGATAATAAATTTTTGGTCACCCATCCCATGGTTCACCCTTGCGAAAGTTGCTTAACCTCCGCAATCGCCAAACTAGCCATGCTATTCTGAAACAAAACTCGCAACTCACTATGAAAGTCACATCACTTCTTATGAGTTAGATATTAGAAATAAGATAATAATAGACCAATTTATTAATTGCTCTTGTTCCTTAGAGATAACCATGGCCAGATAACTGGTTATTGCAGGAGATTTCAGGTTGCTTCTGTAGTTATTTAATTTAAATGTTCAACGATAAAGTAACCTACAATTATCTAATTTCCAATATTAAACGCATGCGAAGTAAGGTGACTTTCGAAGTAAGTTGAGAGATTCATTTCAGGGGGTCTATTACGAAAAGTTTAATGCGATACACGCAGCTACGTCCGTGCTTCGTTTTGATTGTTTCCTATTACAAATCACTTTCGTATGCGATATTGCGAAGTGATTGCGTGAGTTTGGCAGTTTCTCTCTAGCGTATCCGACATCGTTCGTTTAGTAGTCTATGGACTACGATAGCCAAATTCAAAATGTTTGTTGTAACTACAACCAACGAATTGCGGACGACTATCGTGGCCAAGTGACTGCTTACGCAATTGCGTACGTTATTTTCGTAATAGGCCCCCAGAATAGTGCCACTGGTGCTAAACCACTGCGCCATCGAGCTCTTCTCGAGTATATTTTGAGCGACATAATAAAATAACAATTTTAATAGCGAAACTACCACGAAACTCACGTCGGACTTTTGAATTGTCTAGATACCTAGTGACTAAGTAAATGTGGTAGTACAAAATAATTCAAATTGTTATTTTTCCGTCATTCTAATAATGATTGACAGGCCAACACTTAATATGCGACTGAAACGCGGCCAAAGCATCGGTGTTAAGTAATACATAATTCATAACCTCAACAAAACAAGGTCGTTTTTCCTTCACCATTTACTTTCCTTTATAAACATTATATAATTTCCATTTCATTACATTTAAGATACGCGAATGAAAGACCATTTTAAAAAGTAATTACTTCGAAAACATTTTATCAGTAAATATGCCGCCTAACGATTATTTTGTAAAGAGATCCGTCGCAACTTAACACCACCATTGGAACAAATGACAACCCTTCTAAAGCTCCAATTTAAACAGCATGAAAAAAAATACTGAATCGAAACTCAATACCAATTAGTACAGACCATTTTTTCACGACTTCCCGTCACTGGCTGAAGATAGTATAAATTAAGGAATACTCTCATTGAGTCCTCCCAAGAGTCTTATTTAAATTAAGCTTTTTGAAAAAGTCTCATATCTTCTTTACCCGAGGCACAGCGGTACATCAAAGGGGTGGGAAAGGGGTAAGGTATTTTTCTTGGAGAGGGGAGGGGCAAAAATGCGTACACCCACACTTATGCGTGAGTCGGACGCACACAGATGAAGGTTGTATGTAAAACACTTTAAGAAGCGACGAAGAAATGCGAGAAGCTTAGCGGCTACAGGGTGTCCTGAGTGAGCTATGCAAATCACAAATTGATTTTGTCAATTTGTTTTTTTTTCAAATATGTATGTATTTATGTATGAAACTTACTTACCGTATGTTGAAAAGTTTTCAGACGCGTAGTACGTACATACTATTACTGAATTTAATTTATGATTTTATCACAGGAAAAACGTAGGCTAATGCAACCTTCACTATTTTGTTTGATTCAATTTTTATGCTATGAAAACTTTTAAAGGAAAACCAAACGGTAATTATAATACACACATCAACTTTGTCTAGGGATACAGGTGTTATTTTCATACAAACGAGGTAACTTTGAAGCCTTGGTTTCCTGCCAGGGATGTACTGTGCTGTGGTCTGATGACAGCAACCCAGGGAGTGAATGGAGGAGATTCAGATTGCTATACACACCCAACTGTTCTGACCAGCATTCACAAAACGTAAAGAACATGTTTAAAAAAAACCGCGAAAATAGCATGAAAATGTATGGAAATCCTAAAACTGAGAACTCTGACTCATTAATCTTTTAGAATGCTGATCAGATCAGTTGGGTGTGTATTGCGATCTGAATCTCCTCCATTCACTCTCTGGATGGCCATCATCAGATCACAGCACAGTACATCCCTGGCAGAAAACTAAGGCTTCAAAGTTACCTCGTTTGTGTGAAAATAACACCTGTATCCCTAGACAAAGTTAATGGGTATATTTTAGTATGACAATTGTGTCTCAAAGTTATATATTGTCCGTACTTTTCGGTAACTTATGTTTAGTGTAGTCGTACACTCTTTTACATTTAATATTTGTGATGGCGAATTTTTAGCATTCATTAGCGCGGTCTTGACCTTTTTTTTGACACATAAGACATTTGTGATCGCTGTTTAAATTGTTTATTTATTTAACGGTACCTATATTTCAGGATCACCATGTACAGCGGGGGTAAAAGCGAAAGGGTTGCGGAGGCGATCGCCACCCGGGGGTGTCCACCGCCTTCTTACAAACCTTTTTACTGAGGGGGGTGTAGAGTAGCAAACGCGCAGAGAACGATTGCGTACTTAGTTTAAAAAAACCTTTATGAAAATAATTGACTATCACTAAATCGTAGACATGTGCCTATTTACATTTACAGGTACATATTTTTTTTTAAATCTGTGCAGGTTATTGTGCACACGTAACACCAAGGCTTGGGTCAAAGGCATTTTCAGAAAAATGAAAATGTTTTTGACCCAAATGCTTTTGACCCAAATATTGACGTAGAAACTCGGCGGGATTTTCCTTGATTGCGGTGACGTCAGTACCCGTTCTGTATGCCTGTATAGTACAGTGTTAATAAAAAAAATTGCAGGTATGAAAATTTATAAACACACAATAAAACGAGGGTCAAAGTATGGCAAAATTAATGTTAGACACGGAACATTTACGAGTATGTTCAAGAAAGCAAATGACCAATGCGAGAAATGTTGATAAAGAAATGTAATAAAAATGTATTGTTCGTAAGTTAGATACTTTCCCATAAAATATATGGCTGAAACATTTCATCAACATTGCGACCATATTTTATTTCGTTGGCTCATGAATTTCTAATTGAGTTTTTTTACGTTTCCAACGACCTCTGTGCCGATACTGACAGTCGCCAAGAATGTTGTATTAGCGGCGGGAGGGGGGCAGGGGTGCGAGAGGGGAGGGTGTAATTGCAAAATAAAATTAGCCGGAACGGGTACGTGCTCAATTTGCGCCTCCCAACACTGATTTGTTTTCACCGTTTCTCGCCGCTCGGATTTCCAGCTACTCTGTGCTCGCTGTCTTAGCCTATATATTATTGATCCGACGTTACGCTCTGCCATATTGTTTCCGAGACCTCTACAATATCTACATCTATAAACAAAGCGGCTGCACTCCGTTCCGACCAGACTCGCAGCCTAAACCCTTATTAGTTGACAGCGCTGAAATGCTCGCGGCGAAAAACTCTTGCAGTGATTTCCATCCGCGGGAATGTTGAAAAAGGAGCGCAGAACTTTCGGGCCGTACTCCGAAGTCAATGGCTTTTTTATTTTAGCGTTTTCTTTCTTTTCCGGTTGAACTTTGGCAAAGTTTTATTTTTGAGGAAGTTCCACGAGTGTCAGTTTGGCGTTCGGGCCGCAATTTTCCGCGGTTTGCGCCGATAATTGCGGACGCAGGTGGGGATATTTTCTTTTTTTTTGCGGTGACTCTTTTCTGTTTTAATTTGGCCGCTGATCGCTGGAGATCGGTGACGCGTTTGGTTGGTGGAGCGATAGGTTATTTTCCGTACAGCGCGGGCCTATTGGGGTTATGTAGTGATGTGTGGCACGCCCACCTAGACGGACGCCCACCGCATATATGTGCGTGCGTGCACATGTGGCGAGTGCGCATGGCAGGGGCGGGGCCTCACGTGACGTCACGTGAAACGCCCGTATGTCACGCTGTCACGTGCCGTAGTGTGCGCCAACGTGACGGCTATTTATTCCCAGTGGGAGCGTAACGATAAATGAGTTATAATTTATTTTTACTCGAAAAAGGAAGGGTAAGGGAGCCTCCTCCTGTAATTAATGGCGAAATTGGCTATTCCGAGTATTCGGGAGCCGGTAATGAGGTGAGATTGAGATTAAAACTCGGGTAAATGAGCTCCGTAAAGGATTAAGGACGGAAAAATTGGGAGTTATAAAGCCACATCCGACCATTGAAGACGCAACTTTAATAGTTATGCGGCGGCGTCCCTGAATAATTAATGCACACGCTTTTGGCTTATGAACTTGGGATTTGCATCTTATATCTATATTTATTATACTAATTTTACTTTTGCTCATTGCTAAGGTGTGCTTAAGGATGTTCTATAAGTTTGTTCTGTTCCTTGAGAAGACATCGATCTTTCAGTTACTTAGTTCAAAAAATTTGCACCAAAAATTCGCGGAATGATACAACTCTATAACTTATTAATATTCAATATTAAGTTTCGAGAAAAATCAAACCAGTTCTTCAATTTAGGTGCAGCAACGATGACGTTACAATCGTGCTTATGAATTCGTAGAATTGGAGCCATCTTTTATCAAACAATCGGCAACAGTTATATGTATGAGTATCCAAATAATATAAATTCATATTATTAACCATAATAGAATTGGAGCCCACTTTTATCAAACACTACCTATGCAACAGTTATATAGTACATATTAATATCCAAATGATGTTATTCATAGTATTGACTATAACTCGAGTTCAAATGCTGAGGTTCACACAAACAATTACTCAAACGAGATTCGTAACAACCTTTGGCGCAAAGTTGGTTCACTACCGTCACACTAAGCTCGTGAAAATTTACTATAGTGTACTTATAAACTAAACAAATCATTGTACCATAATGTACTAAAAAGTACTAGAATTGTACTATAGTATGATATGATTATTCATTAATTTGCGTCCTCTCCTGAAGAGTTAGTTGCCGTCCGCTGCTCAAGTATAATAATTTATGGTAATAAGACTCCGGAGTCGAGTTTCACTATGCTAATGGTACTTCATAAGAGATTTTAGTAACAACAATGTACTCGTATGGACGTAAACGCATCTACAAAACAGGTATTTTAAGCTCTTTTGTCCGAATTAATCTAAGTAAAAATTCATATTAGAATAAAAAAGGATTTTCAATTTTCGGAAATATTATAATAGTGGTTACAAATTAATAGTGTTGGAATGTTAGCACCAAGGCCTTTCATTTGATAGAAATTGATATGATAGTACCTACTTATTGTAATAATTGAAAAAGAAACTTAGTTTTCACTTTACGAAATGAAAAATTTTCAGCAGCCGGCATTTTAACTTTTTTTGGAAAATCTTATATCTATCACTAGGGAAGATGTAAGGATTCTAACGATACCCCTCATATCCAAATCTGTTCAGGCATTTAGAAGTTTTGGTTAAATAAAAAATACATACATGAGCCCTGAACACAATACACTGTTTTTGTTTTGCGCAGTTGCGTGAAAAAAAATATTTGCCAATAAGCCGTGTCACAGTTTCTAAAGTATACTATTTATAGATTCACATAACTTTCTAAAGTAATCTGTATAGCTTATTGAATTTACTTCAAAGAAGGATTTAGTACTTACATTTACAACCTACCGCTTGCAGTATTGCAAAATCAACTACAATTTTATTGAACTCCAGTAATATATTCAGAAAGTTATAAACATAATCCGATTTCAAAGTAACCTGTTATTTATGTTTGAAAAAATTATAAGCTTTATGAACGTTTTATAATAAATATTACTAAGAACGCTATACAATTGATTACTATTACATGCTATCAATCTAAACTAACATACACGCACGGTCTAAACGACATATAAATGCACTTACTTCATTCAATTTTAACCTATTTTAAATCTTAATAATGGGCAGTAAAAGTCAATAAAATTTCTTTGGTAGCAACCTTAACTTTGTATTAGAAAAATGTACAAACTCATTTTTACATTTTGTTGAACAAAACTAGTATAATTTTCAACTTTATAGCTCCAAATATAAAGACTACACTTAGAATGGTAATTGTAAATGAGCTTTGTTCCACGTATGTTGACAAATGAGCTCGCAGCGGGCAGTAGGGTGACCATTAAGCACCGTCAAAGGCACGTGGGCAGGAATTCAGGTAGTGCTTGACGGATGGACGGGAGCGGCGATTGTGTGGTCACCGATCGTTATAGAGCGTGTTTTGTTTTATTTAATTTAGTTTAACTTCAATTGCAATTTTAATTTCATTTCATATTATATTTTTATAGAGGGCTCCACACTCGCGCCGCGAAAGCCCGCGAAGGCCGCGAACCGCGAGTGTGGAGGGTTTCGCGGCTTCGCGTTCGCGCTTCGCGGCGTTCCCCGTCCGGTGGCGGTTTTTTGGTCCGCGTCAAAAGAGGGCTCTACACTCGCGCCGCGAACCGCGGCCGCGAATCACGGGCGCGGTTTGCGCATGAAAACGATGCGAAAAATATAGCCCTCCAGACTCGCGCGTGAACCGCGGCCGCGAATCACGGCAACATTAGTTCGGCACACAAGTTCTTTGACGCGGACCAAAAAACCGCCACCGGACGGGGAACGCGGCGAAGCGCGAACGCGAAGCCGCGAAGCCCATACGCGAAGCCGCGAAACCCTCCACACTCGCGGTTCGCGGCCTTCGCGGGCTTTCGCGGCGCGAGTGTGGAGCCCTCTAAAGGACTTGTGTGCCGAACTAAGGTTGCCGTGATTCGCGGCCGCGGTTCACGTGTGAGTCTGAAGGGTTTTTCGCACCGTTTTCATGCGCGAACCGCGCCCGTGATTCGCGGCCGCAGTTCGCGCGCGTGTGTGGAGCCGGCTTATAACTTTAATAATAATAATAATAATATTCATTTATTTTAAGAAACGAATTATTGCATTATGGGATATTTACGTGGGTCGATTTTAGTCACCTGTGACGGTCGACTTTTGTCGTGTAAAAATGATAGAATCACATATTAAATAACATAGTTCCAGTTTTGGCTACCGGTGACTGAACAAAATTATCTGAATAATTTTGTTCAGTCACCTGCGGCCTAGGTCAAATTGCTATTTACACGGTCGAGTTTCGCCTTGCGGTGAAAGTTGTGCGGCTTTGGTCGCCCATGTAAAGACCCCATAACAACCTAAAATTCTTTAGAAAACTTCAAATCTTGTTTTTCATCACTAAGCGTGTTCAAGAAAAAAATCACGGTTAAAGAACATTTGCAATGCAAAACCTTGCAACTACATCATAATTTAATTGTTTACTTTCGATTTTCTATCTCTATTATTAGAGGGATAATTATGGCATACAACCTGTATCTAAGATATACCGTTTATCTTAGGACATACCTACGGCTCAGCAGCCATAAACACACGCAAATTTAAATTAACAATTATTATACATGGTGAATGTATAGTTAGTGCGTATTCTAGAACTAGACCAAGGTGATCTTGTGGGATGTCTGTTTTAAATCATTTGATATTCACCATATTAATGTGAAATTAATTTGGAATAATACGGTTTACGTCTACAATGAATATTTATTTAACTAAACAGGTTTAAAAAAACATATTTTTTGATATTGTGATATGATTTCTGAGTGGAAAGAATGATTTTCAATTCTAAAATGCTTTTATAATATAGTTAAATTTTTGAGAACATAGAAAACCGATAGGTATGTAGTTCTACCGAAAAAAAATAGGCGGACAAAGATCGTTATAAACAAGTTCATTTACATTAAGATTAAAAACAAAAAAAATAGTGACAGTAAAATATTCTAACTAGAATAAACATGATATTTATCTCAAAACTTTTTAGCAAACAGTTTTTTTTAATTCTTAAATATTCACAATTAAGTTCGGAACACCATGTATAACCATAATATATGTGGACGGCAGTTCTGTCATTAAATAGTTCCAAACACAGAGGCGACCGCACGTCGCGATTGGCACGCACCGATGTGGTTTGTTACCGTTTAGTCACTTTCCTTTGGACACTTTTGATCAATACAGACCGATTAATAGACAATATTATTAATAACAGAATCATTACATAATGTTTAAAAATCAGTACATTTTTAATTGACTTTTCCATCACCACGTGATTATGTATGTAGCTATAACTTTTAACTAGTAACATAGCAACTTAGATTTTGGCTTTATTAGAATAGTTGTCTTTTATACTTACTTACAATTTACAATAGTACTACTAGTGGCGAGGGGTGAAATTATGGCAAAGGTAAGCCGTTCTACAGAATTGTTATGGTCTGCACAGTGGATTGGTGGAGTGAGATTTCTAAAAAGGTAGGTAAGCTGATGGGAATCGGCTTATATGGACCTTTCGCCACCTACATTTTTATTTGAGCCTTTTTGCCCAGCTTTAATTCCTATTAACAGTTCTTTTATTTTATTGCCCTAAAATCTTACAAACAGATCTTGCAAGACTCGATACGCTTTATTTAGTTTAAATATTAATCCAAATAAAAATGGCAGACCGGAACAGAACCCTGTGCTCAAACATATTTTTCATACGGTCACGGCATATTAGATGTGTCCAATTCCAAACACGACGTATTACTGATACAAATATCATACACCACCGGTGATTATCTGATCAGATCATCATAAAACATATAAGAGTAGTTACATTTGTTACCAAACGTGACCTTACATAATAGATTTAAGTAGACGCGTAAAATATCTGTATTTAGCTTAATTTTAATTAATTTAGAGATTGCACTTCTATACCAACTTCTTTATTAATAAATTAGAAGAGATAACAAAATCTTGTCAATGTATTGTTTTAAAAATTTTGGTTAATGGTATCTTAGGGACTGATAAATATTAAACAATAAATTCTTCATTATATGTCCTGTCATCTTTTACTTTTATCATGGAAAAAAAAGAAAACACCAACTTTAGTAAACTGACATCTCTGAGTGCGGCTGTAAAACCTAACAAAATTAAGTATGTATTTGTGTATGAAGGCATTTCATCACTGAATAAAACTAGCTCTGTAAAGCTGTGGACCTCGCGTATGTAACTGAAGTCGAAGTGGCTGAAATATGACATTTTCCCCATATCTCCAACATTTTGAAAAATTTCGAAAAACTGAATCGACAAATCCATATAATTATAGAACTTGCTCACAAAATTTCATGGGACTCGGTTGAGAAATGCTACCTGTAGAGGAGATCAGACTGACAGACGGACAGCCGGACCTACGAAAGCATTTTTGCACAAGCTGAAACGGAGTGCTCGGTCAATAAAAGTAAAATGTAAATCACTTATTGCACTTACTTACTTCTGATATATAGAAAAGCGCTAGGAGCAGTACTCGAGCACTATTGAAGGGATTTCTTAATGAGTGTCCGTAGCCACCCAAGCTTGCCATCCACTATGATATACTCTGACCATCGCCGACAATGTCCTTTGGAGCTGTGGAGTCGAATTATTTGTATAAATTGATTTTTTTACGGTTTGTGCAACTGATGTTGTATTTCTTTGCAATAATAATTCTTGGAAAATATAAAAATAGATTGTTTAACGTTGTTTCAAAATAAAATAAATATTTTGTAACGCTTTGTAAGAAGTGAGCCACTTAACTGAAGTTATTATTATTATTTATTTATCATAATTAAACGGGCTTATGCCCAATTACATAATTATGCTTACTAATCAAAACTAACTACTGTTAATTTTGATTAGTAAGCACATTGAGATAGAAATAATTTCGCATCGTCAACAAATACATTGAAATCAGGATAAGCTGACAAGAGTGTGTTAAGTGCGTTTTGCGTACAAAGTTGGACAGTTTTCTATCATTATAAATGTGAAAGTTTTGAGGTATTCCTCAATGCGCACCCATTTTCAAACACTCTTAAGCGATGTTTAGATATTTGGATGTTTGTTACTCAATCACGCAAAAGCGGCGAACGGATTTGGATGAAATTTGGCACGCAGATAGTTTATGGATTAAATTTTTATTCCGATCCAAGAAAATCCACGCGGACGAAGGCGGGTGGGAGTTAGTTTTCACACGACTGCCCAAAAAAGGAGAGTGTATTGTTCATAATTATCAGTTCTAACTGGTAGGTAGACTTACAGTTAATTGATAACTAGCCGACTATTGATTGTAAAAGTTTATTGTTATAATTTCCTTGTAGGACACATTTTTAACCGACTTCGAAAAGGTGGAGGTTGAAGTCGACAGATTTTTTTTTATTCAAATTCATAACAAAAATGCGACTCCACTCGTTTCCCTGTTCACCCGAAACAAAGACATAGTAGCAACAGTGGGTCCATTCATCACAAGCGATGTCTATCTGCCGGTATCGAGCGGATCAGCGCAAGCGCAGCTATGATTAGTATTGTGAGCATTATTTTAATAGGCCCGATTTATAGGAAGCCAGCACTTACGTAACTTGATAGTTGCCTATGCTATTTTCTTGTTAACTAGTTTAGTTTCGTCATTTAGATTTTGCTTGAGGCCTGGAATTGAGAATACTGGAATTAGATAGCGCCGGGGTGCATACTTCAATGTTATCAACATATTTTTTCCACTAGGCGATACTTACTCAGAAATTAAGCCGATGCTGACATATTTTTTTGTAAAAAATTTCACGTTTTCTTCTGGTCTTGCAATAGGTATTTAAGTTTTGTGCCTTACAAATAATAGTACCTAGATTGTACAACAGGTCCAAAAAATGGATTTCATGTACGAGTTATATATATACACTCTGCTTTTCACTTCGATTGTGAGGATTAAACAGCAGTATTAAATAATTAAACAGCAATATTGCAAAAAAACATGGATTATATATCTGTAAAAATGAAGAAACAGAATTAAATAACAAGTTTATTTAACGAGAAGTGATTGGTGATTTCCGAATTTAATTTATAAAACTCAATAACGAGCCGTTTTTTTATTCCGAGACTTAGTATAACCTAAAACAAAGACTGAAGAATTTTTTCTTAGTATGTTCTACTTACAGCTCTGCCATTTACACCAGCCCATATAATAATGTATCCAGAGCACAGCTGTGAAGCACCATAATCGGCTCGTGTCGTAATCTAGACCTTTTAACCGACTGCGCAGGAGTGGGTAATGCATGTGCGATGGTATCGTTTATCGAGCGCCATACCGCTCAGCCGGCGGGCGTCGTTGGACCGATATTTATAGTCGGACCTTAATATAATACAAGTGTAAAGAGATTCAAGAAACTAAAAAGTCACAACGATATTGAAAAATATAAGGATGGGAAACAAACATGACTTTGTTATACTTTTATACATTTCGTAATATTAACGAACCTTAGTGAATATTACAATAATCATCAATAAACATTCTGTTTTTAATTATTCCATCGTATCTTTTGTACAACTGATGTGTCTCATAAATAGGACACAAAGCGAATTCAACGACATCTAGTAGAGTATAAAAGATAATCTTAAAATATTTAAGACAATCTTGATTAAATTTCAGAAAAAAGTTGATTGTCTTGTTTTAATTACCATTTGTTCAGAGCTTGATCAGAGATTTCATCCGTATTTACAAACATTACTATGAGGTCTCATAGTGCCCTCGGACGCACACGTAATACGTAAAACAAATGAAACCAATTACAGAGATATATTTCAACAGAGTGCGTTTGCATAGGCAAGGGTCATTTGAGTATTGTTCTTAATTGTGTGATACTTCTATCGGCAGTAACAATAACAACAAAACTGCCTGAGCAATGTTCCCTGATAGTTACAAATTTGGTCTCTTCAAGGCAAGAGTGATTAAGCATTTCCTGGGCAAGCATGCTACACCTTAGATCACATCCTGTTTACCAAGCAAGATGGTGTTCCAACGCCTGCCAAGTTTATTACTAATAAAAAAATGTTCTCTGACTATGAATGCATCATGTTAGGTACACAATATAACGAAAGTTGTAATTCTCTGTACATTACGGGGCTCAGCAGAGTGAGAATTGCAGCCTGCGGGACATACGGGCGTACTACGCAACACTCCGATGATGTTGGAAGAGAAAATGAATACGGTATTAATATAACTATTTATATAAAAATAAGCGAATCGCCTCGGGCTAAGGATTGAATCTTGATAAAACCTACCTCTTAATTTTCTGACAAACCTAGCCACGCTTGAACGTTTAACCTCTTCTTGTGCTGATGAATTTAATACTATTTTTTTATTTTGACAGATGTTTGGTAGTGATTCTGTAATAGTGACAATAAATGCGCCAAAGGTTTCGAATGCCGGTAATGGTAATGTTCTAGAGTCACTTATCTTTTTGACTCCTTCTATCATCATTATCATATTAGCCGCAAGACACCCACTACTGGGCAAAGGCCTCCCCCAAGGATCTCCACAACGATCGGTCCTGCGCTGCCCGCATCCAGCTACTTCCCGCGACCGACTTTTTTTATTTTTTTTATTGGTAACTGGGCAGGCATTTGACCACCATCTTGTTTGGTAAACAGGATGTGGTCTAAGGTGTAGCACGCTTGCCCAGGAAATGCCTATTCACTCTTGCCTTGAAGAGACCAAGTATGTAAGTAACTATCGGGAAACACATGAGCAGGCAGCGCATTCCATTCTTTAGCAGTTCGCATAAGAAATGTATTGGCAAAGCGCTTGGTACGGACCTATTTGGAGTATCTACAAAGGGTGATATGATAACCTGCATCTGGTACCCCGATGGTGGAAAGGGGCTGAAGGAACAAGGTCGTGTTGTTGCCTCGCATACTCTCCAAAGTGCTTATAATGACGACTTCGACTCCTATTATAAAGTGAATGCAATAATTAATGTAATAAAAGTACTGAAGTAGAAAACTGTGTCTTAGCTCCAGTGAATAGGGTGAAAGGATCAGGGTTGCCAATCAGGATGACAGCCCTAGCTCATAATAATCAACAACCCAATTCATAAACAAACTTCATATACACGCCTTAAAATCTGTTCGCTAAGCCTCGAATATAATTATAATACTAATAGAGTTATCACTTCCCAACAGGTCGAAGACTGTCATAATGTCACAAATAGGAGGCACAGCAAATCCATCAATGCTGCTATGTCTTATGCAAAATGGACATAAATATTGACGAGATTTGACGTCATGATCAGCGGCTGGTCGCAGGGCAAGGAACTGGTAAAATGCAGTTAATTGAATGCTCTAAGGCAGTTAATATTCAACAGCAACTTTCAATGTATGTAGAGGTTGATTAATTAAGTGTTTAACTTAATTTAATTAGGTCAGTAGGCGTCAGGCGCAGTCTCATTACTATTCTCTCTACAATTTAATTAGGTCTGGATGTATCTCTTTTTTAACTTGAGCTGTTGACAAATACTGTCCAACTCAAAGATTTTTTATTGTTTTTAGGGTTCCGTAGACTAATGGCAAAAAACGAAACCCTTATAGATTCGTCATGTGTCTGTCCGTCCGTATGTCACAGCCACTTTATTTTAGAGAACACATTTTTCAAAACCGCAAATATAACTTTGTCATTTATACAAACACTATTTTTTTATTGTGTCACCATTATAGCATTTGAATACTTTGTTTATTCTGTATCCATAAAAATAGTGTCTATTAATAAACTATCGCCTATCCAAACCGATCCAGTTCGCTTTATACCTCACGCAAACTTCTAATGCAGAATTTATGGTCAAGCCTATCCTATATGAAATGCGATTACGGCTCGTTCTCTCGGATATTGTGTTACGAAGGTTTGGAAAGCTTCCTTACTGCCGGTGCATTAACCGGCCCTACTTAGTACCACACGACTACGTAATAGGCGACAAAATACCTGACCTTATCATTAAACGTCAATCTAACAAAGGAATCGCTAAACCTAAGCAAGATTTATTCGAGCTCCATCGCGCATATGAATTATCTCCCGTGACTGATTGTCGCACAGACCACTTTAAGCGACACATAGAAAAAAAACGCGTTCACCGAACTCTGCATCAATCCAGCTCAATTTATTACCCACTCGAGCGTAGGAGGCAACTAAAAATTAACCATGAACTAAACTACCGGTCTCTCGAGTTTTAAAATTTCCACGCTAGAGTAATAGTCGAGATTAAGCATTGTTGCCTCGGGGACGCGCACAAAATAAACGCTTATTAGAATTTATACGATAGCCGACCTACTCGCTGCGCGTTTGATGTAGCACTGGCTGTTTTTTAGAACACCCTGGGACTATCATCTGTTTTATTAGAGGAGGAAATATGGAAGCTGGACGTGACGTATAGACCGGCTTGTTAGTCTCTCGCTCGAGGCTCCTGTAGGAAAATAGGATAATTCCGCGCAGTAATTCGAGCTGTCGACAGGATATCAGCCTCTGGTGGCGACGTAGCTGTGCTTGCGCGTTAGCAGGCTATCGATAATGCCCAGTATTCCGAAGTAATAGTCAAGGCTATTCGGTAGCGAAGTGGTCGGTAATAGGTGGGCTCGATAGGGCGGAGTTGACCGTGTGTTGCGAAACCAGAGGAATTCGTAGTGGGGCTCGTACTAGCTCTGCATCGGTATCAAACAGCAATTGGTTCGGCATCTGACAGCTTGATATATGACACTATTATTCGCTACAGAAATAATAGAATCAATAAGACTCGGTCCTTAGCCGGCTAATTCTATAGTAATGCGCCATTGCTGATAATTACGGCTCGGCTATTTGTTTCGTTGGACATTTCTTGATGCAGTGTTAGCAACCACTTTATATTAAAATGTCATCATTTGCTGTAAATCGATTTAGTAATTTGTTACGGAGTAATAGAGTTGGTGGATTGTGAAAGAAAATTGCTGTTAGGCTTTCAGAATGGATTTGAGTTAACCCCTTTTTGTTTCTATATTTTACAGTCGTTTTTGAGGAATATATATTATTTTAATGAAGACTTTGAGTGTATACTATTCAATTATAAGTCCTACCTTACATAATATATGTTAATACATAAGTTCAAGAGATATTATAATAAATACCATCATTCATATTATTTGGAAGAAATATATTTATTGTAGATAAATTTATTACAATGCCTCATCTATACATAAATGTATCAAGCAAAATTATTGAATTTGGTAAGATCATAAGATTTTATGAGATAAATACGATTGCTAGGTAAAAAATTGTAAATATCTCGAACGCATGGTCAGTCAATTAATTATAAAATTACTTGTATATTTATTTAAGATATATGGGTTGACAACTACTTAAATTACTATAGAGTAAAAGAGTATCCTCAAATTACGAAAAAAAAAACATTAATTCTAATCAAATTACTTTTATCCCATGATCTGATTTATGAAACTTTTCATACGGAATGATATAAGTACTAACACCTCCATTGACTAGAAAACGGTCAAATAATCAAGACCCAACCTTGTTAAGATTGTGCTAACTCTCTTGAGAAAGGCCTACTCTTTGCAAAGGTCTTTAATGGGCTCTGTGATGATGATGATGATGGTGAGGCGATACCAATCAATAGTGATGATGAAGCGATAATCACCATTTAATTTAGTAATAGTAATAACAGTCGACATCGCTCGAAAGATTGCTCAGCTGAAGTGGCAGCGGGACACATAGCGAGAAGAACCGATGCCCATTGGGGCGGAAACGTTCTGGAATGGCGACCGCGCACCGGACGACGCTCTGTGGGTAGGCCCCGACAAGAGGGACCGACGATCTGGTGCTCGGTCGGGAAGCCACTGGATGCGCCAGCGCAGGACCGATCGTCGTGGAGATCCTTGACCTATACCCAGTGGCCTATACCCAGCAGTGGGTTTCGTACAGCTGATATGATGATGACGATGATGACGAAGACGATAGTTTGATACTGATCATAACTATTAATACCTTTATCTTAAAAACAATCAATGCATGTATTAATTTGACTTTCAGATATCTCGAAACCACTTTCGATTTCTTAATGGTTTCATTAAACATATCGGTGTTATAATCGCAGATTGCAGTAATTGAATTGAATAAAAAATCGATTGTATCCATATCGAGTGTTTACACGGTTAATTCACTTAACTGCTGACGTGGAACATTAAAGTTCTCGTGTAATGTATCTTACGGTTACTACTTCACTTAAGGGTTAGATTTTATACCAATAAACATGCCAAGTAAAATGGAAAGTGACAAAAATACGGACAAAAAATCTAGATGACCAACAATCATGCAGCGTTCCAAAGTTGCGAAACTGTACATTTTCCATATTATTATTTTTTCAATTTGGAAAACAATATTTTTTAAGGTAGTTATATACCTCCGAAAGTAACGCCCTCAGAAGTTTCTGATTTAATAAGTTGTTAATAGAAAATTATTTAAAAAAAACTTTGCGTGTAATTTTTAGGGCCCATGGTCTAGTATTTTTAGAGGGTATCACTATATTCCTTCTTAGTCATTCGTTTAATTTAAATATATAGCAAATGTGTCAAAAACGGCTACTTTTACGGTTTTGCTATCTACTTCTAGCAGTGACTGAGAAAATGTAATGCTACCGTTTGAAAATAGTGTATTGCTCATTGGTGTATCTAGAGATAATTTCCAGGGGGTCCTGACTCCTAGTTCCGGGGCAAGACTAGGTGGCGGGGGTGCTAGAGCCGCGTTGGAGTTTTGAAGGAAACAGTTTTTATCTGGGGTGGGCACCAGACTGTTCTGTTCAGAACCCCTTCTCAATGACTAGACTATGGGCCCTAAAAATACCAGGTAAACTTTAATTGAAATTGTGTATTAGAATTAGAACATTAAATAAAATTCACCGCGGTACCACTTTCGGTCATAGAACCGTCTATTTATATCTGTAATGAGAACTACCAAGAAACTTATCATGAAGATTCTCCTAGAAATTTTATCAAAATTTCTTACCAAAATATAGGTAAAACTGCAGGATATATTGAAATAAAAAAGGACATATTATAGGGAGGTATTATAGGGTTTTTGTTTTGATATTTTTTACCTGATATGTTAGGCTTATTCATGGGTTTTTGTTACAAGAACGCTGAGCGTTGGCCGTCATTTTGCGTGCTGAAGTATAAAACGTAGAGTATGGAATTAACTAGTTTACAAAAGTTTAAAAAACAATTCCGATAAAATATTAAAAAGTTATATCATATCGTAGCACTACGCCTTAACTCAAACTGATATAACCGCAGCGAGCATACTTATTACGAATGTAGTCATTATACCAAGGAATGCCAGACATGTATGAGCTTAACTATACCTTGAGTCGAAAGTATGTCACGACTGCGGCCGCTCTTAGTTTCGTTCGCGGCGTGCTAATACATTAAAATCTGCACTAAAATTGTTTTAATATATGCAAGATATAATTAAGAGAACACGAATAATTAAAGATAACAAATAAATATTGAATTCTGGCCTATTAATTAAGAAACTAGCATTATTGAACAGTACCTATAGCACGAACATCTATCGAGAAAATAAAACCGGTCAAGAGCGAGTCGGACTCGCGCATCGGTTCCGTACCATCATATTTGCAGTTTTAGGTCAGCGCCATCTCTCGACCGATAGTGGAACTAATGTTAACTTTTTTATAAATTTGATGATTTCTAAAAAAAGTGTGCTATATTGAGACATCGTTTTATTTTTCCTGTAATCTTTCTATAAACTGCTCTCACATAGAATTATTTCAGATTTTTCTCTTTGCAAACTTCGAAGTAAGGGGGGGGGGGGGGGGGACGGTATTTTTGTTAACATTTTTCATCATAAGTCGAAAACTATGCGGCCTAAAAAAAACAAAAATTGATTGAAAATGTGCAAACAGCGTTCTTTCATATGATACCCCACATGCCCTAGTAGCCCCACTTCAAATTTTTAAGACCCCTCTTCAGTCCCTGTTGTAAAATAGTACATTATGATACAAGTTTGCTTAGGTTGCTTATTGCACACAAGGCTGTGGGTTGCAGCCCGAGCCGCAGGCGAGGGCGTAACTCAGCCGAGTGTGCAATAAGTAAGAGCTCACGAGTTTCATACGACGTTTTTCAACACATTTGCGAAGAAAAAACAAAGTAATTTACCACACAGCAACAAATACGACAAAAACAAAATGATAATCATGGTGAGAAAAGGGGGGCAGGTTTTTTTTTTTTTGTTTTTTTCACACGCCCTATGCAAGAATATTTTGCGAACAAAGGGGTTAGTGAGCATACAGCCTACTTCAAAATTATAAATTTAAGTGATAAAATGCTAATATTTTAATATTTTATAACAAAATATTGTAAATTAGGAATAATTTGATAATAATAAATATTTGTTTGACTAAATTAAGGGCCTACACATTTATTTATTCCAAAAATGCAAATGAATTTTCAGCAGCATAAAACCTCTTTGTTGTTACTAAAAAAATAACTGTATTACTCGGTTAAATTGAAAATGCTCTGTTTACTCGCATAGAACTTGCAGTAAGGTACCTATTTAACTTTGCAGGGATAATTCTATAACCAACTAGTGTTTTATATATTATTGCACGCGTTTGTTATAGTTCGGTTTATAGCCCTAAAAGCGATGTATTAGGGCTCACTTTACGAGCAAGTGTGTTGAAAAAGATATTATTTTTTTATTTCTTTCTTATTTGCAAAATAGTTGGGCAAATGTCATCTTAAACTATTCCAAATTTAAAGTTGATATGATCAGTAGTTCTCGAGATATCCAGCTGTGACAGACAGACAGACTGAGTCACACCATTAAGGGTTCCTTTTTACCATTTTGGTACGGAACCCTAAAAACGCACGTAAAAGTACTAGATAGAGTAATTCTCTATGGAAATTCTCATTTCGCTTTTCGGCGGTAGATGGCGCTGTACAAATTTCCCGTACAAATTTACTCCATCGAATGTTTTACGCGCATTATTTTTTTCGATAGCCGTTCGTGCTAAGGGTACTGATCTACTATCAGACTTTGATCACTTATCATCATCATAGCAGCCCAATACAGCCCACCAACCAGATGTTGTCATACCTAATCTTCATGCTGGGTAGGCGTTGGAGATCACAGAGTAAACATTTCAAAAACGCTGATGCCCATTTTCTGAACTATAGAGGTGTGTTCTGATTTGTAGTAGTAATCCTTAATCTATAATGGCTTTATGAATTCTGTCATAATGGTGTCATTCATGAAAAACTGCAATTCATTTCTTATCATAGAGAATCATATTAGAGATCGATAATGTTTATGTTGATTAGGGTTCCGTACCCAAAGGGTAAAAACGGGACCCTATTACTAAGACTCCGCTGTCCGTCTGTCTGTCTGTCTGTCTGTCTGTCTGTCTGTCTGTCTGTCTGTCTGTCTGTCTGTCTGTCTGTCTGTCTGTCTGTCTGTCTGTCTGTCTGTCTGTCTGTCTGTCTGTCTGTCTGTCTGTCTGTCTGTCTGTCTGTCTGTCTGTCTGTCTGTCTGTCTGTCTGTCTGTCTGTCTGTCTGTCAACAAATGTGATTTTTTTGCTGTTTTTTGCTCGATATTAATAACAACAACAGGTAGACAGTTGAAATTTTCACAGATGCTGTATTTTTGGTGCCGCTACAAATACTAAAAACAGAATAAAACATACAACAAACGTAATTTTTTTGCCGTCTTTTGGTACGGAACCCTTCGTGCGCGAGTCCGACTCGCACTTGGCTGGTTTTTATTTTTTTATTTTTAATAGTACAAAGAGACAAGTTAGCTTAGGTTGCTCATTGCACACGTACGAGGCTGTGGGTTGCAGCCCGAGCCATAGGCGAAGGCCGTAACTCAGCCAAGTGTGCAAGAGCTCGCGAGTTTTACTATTAACTATATTACAATATTAACATTACTTCGTTTTTCCTAGAAAAAGTTTTTCAACACTTTTGCGAGGAACAAACAAAGTAACCACACAGCAACAATACGACAAAAACAAAATATGAAAATTATGGGAAAAAGAGCGCAGGTTTTTTTTTCAGACGCCCAATGCAAGAATATTTGGCGAACAAAGGGGTGAGTGAGCATACAGCCTACTTCAAAATTATAATTTTGAGTGATAAAATTTAAATATTTAATAACAAATTATTGTGTTTTGTTATTAAAATTTAACTTTGTAGGAACAATTCTATATTAAATTAGTGTTTTATATATTATTGCTAGGGCTCACTTAACGAGCAAGTGTGTTGAAAAATTATTTTTCACACTTAAAATTATAATTTTGAAGTAGGCTGTATACTCACTCACCCCTTTGTTCGCACAAAATTGTTCTTGCATTGGACGTGTGGAAAAAAAACCTGCGCGTCTTTTCCCATAATTTTCATAATTATTTAGTTTTTGTCGTATTTGTTGCTGTGTGGTAAATTACTTTGTTTTTTCCTCGCAAATGTGTTGAAAAATGTCGTATGAAATTTGTGAGCTCTTGTTTATTGCACACTTGGCTGAGTTACTCCCTCGCCTACGGCTGGGGCTGCAACCTACAGCCTCGTGTGCAATGCGCAACCTAAGCTAGCTTGTCTCATGATGTACTATTTCGGAATTAGACGGTTCTCACACTGGCAACGCGCGCGGTCGCGGGGCTCCCGCGCGCGTGTTTTACTTTGTATGTAAGTACATCAATTTGTATAGAAAACCGCTTAGTCCAACACACCGAGGCCGCGCCTAGGCGCGGGAGCGCGCACCGCCGCCTACCGCCGGCGGCACGCGGCGTGCGCGCCAGCAGGCGCGGAAATCGCGGGGTACAACACACTGAGCTCCATAGTATGGTGCCGGTTTTTGTACATAAGCGCGGGACCGCGTCTGACGCCGACCGGCGCGGAGGCGCGTCGAAAACCGCCCGAATTGGCGTCACGCTGCGCTGTCGCCGCGCGCGTGAAACGCCAAACCGCGCCCCGCGACGGCGCGCGCCGGCAGTGTGAGAATCGCCTTAGGATGTCAAACATATTATTAACAATTTATGACAACATTGTATGCCTTTCAGACCTTCTAATTGCTCTGCTAAGAAGGAAAAACATTAACCGCCTCAGTAAGATTTTTTGTTAATTTATGCCAACAAAATCGTACCCGCAAAGAAATCGGCTAAAAAGGAAAAGTTTAAAGAAACAAAATTTGCGATTGTCCAGTTTTTCACAATTTAATTGGTTCGTTAGGTGATTTTAGAAAGGCTTGTCATTGCTTTAAAGGTTGTAAGTGCGAAGCAAATGTTAAAAAACCACCCAAATAATTTGGTCCACGGTCTGTTTCCTAATCTCTTTTGGATTAACGGTTGGTCAAACTAACCGGAGTTAAGATTAACGCTCGGGTAACGTCTTAATTAACTCGTCGATTTCTCATTAATTGCCTCACTAGCAGAAAAACTTGGTTGAGGAATTGGTAGTGTTTAGATTTTAACGTTCCGTTTTTTTCAGCACTTCCAATCCAATCTTTAAAGAGTTTGGACAATAGAATACAAGAGAATCATTGGGAAAATGGTTTCTTTTCGGAAAACCTTTTTATTCCTACTTCTAAACTTTGAGTGTGATTGTCGGCCTTTGTGGTATTCGCTTAATTTTGGCAATGGAGTCCAATTTTTATCTACATATAGCAATTTACAGTTCTTAAGATTGCATTGATTTAAAAAAATCATCAGGCATTTTTCCCGCTATACTATAATAGACTAAGAGCTATCCCCGGAAATAGGTATACAATTTAACAAAGTGACGAAATCCCTTTAGTTATTATGCTATACTATCATTATTAACGAATCCGCGCATCAGGCAGATTTTCAGTGGTGGGGGATGGGAGTGGTTTGGCAACAAAGGGGCTTAATTTTTTTTTTATTTAACCATTTATTTCAGGCTACTAGGCCCATATAATATATACCTTACAGACTAACATACATAATTAATAAAAAAATCAAATTTGACAATTTGTGTGTTGAAATGGTGGCATAAGGCAGCGTCCCCCTGAAGCGCCTGTAAACCACACCCTGCGGCCAGAAGTCCTCCTTCATGAAAAGGTCCAGCCTCGCTGTCGGGATGCGCACCACAAACGCCTTAAAATTGATATTGTGGCGCGACTCCAGTGGCTGAACTCTCAAACAAAAGTTCGATTTCTTCTTTATGTACTCGATCACGTCCTGCACAGTGGTGGTATGGTGCAGGCGGGATAGGTACACGGCCGTGGTCGGTATGGTAAAACCAATTGAAGGTATACAATTTACAGAGTTTTGGATTTGGTATGGTATAATAGCAAGCCAATCACGTATTTAAATCGAATATAACATTGCAAGACATTTTGGCTGGTGGAAAAGTAGTGCCAGGCGGCTTTAAAGGTGAGCGAAAAGTGGTAAAGTTTTATGCCGCCTTTTCTTTTTTTTACTTTTCCACCAGCCAAATGCCTAGCAATGTTTTTTTTTTTATTATTTATTTGTTAGAAAACCAACAGCGTTACAAAAAAATATCATATTAGTAAATAAATGTATAGTAAGGCTATATTCGATTTAGATACATAATTGGCTGGTCATAATACCACACCAAATCTAGAGATCTGTAAATTGTTTACCTCCAATCGCTTTTTCAGCCCTTTGTTGCCCAACCACTCCCATCCCCACCCCTGAAAATCAGCCAGGTGCCCGGATCCGTTAATAATGATAGTATGGCACACTAACTAGAGCCATTTCGTCGCTCTGTAAATTGTATACCTATTTCCGGGGCCAGCTCTTACTATAATACCTACTGTAATAATGTTAATTCAATGATTATGCTAAAGTGCGCCCAAAGCGAGCGATCAGAGGATGTAAATCAGCGACGGACAGACAGCAGCTCATAATTACGGCCCGCGGCTTTCCCGATGACATATTCCATCAAAACCCGACTACTAACGGTCCGCCAGTTGGTCACCCCTGTCAATATGTCATTGTGACTCGCCAATCGAGTTCCAAGAAGATTGCTCCAATAAATGTATGTTTATTAAGCGTATGCAAAGGGAACATCCCTAAGGATACAGAATCGATTATTATAATCGGCAATCGATTACTTGTGTATCGATGGTAAGTCGTTTAGTAGTGTTTACGTGCAATGAGCGAGTTGTATCGAGACATGCATATAATTGGTGGATGAGATTAGTCTAAGTCAACTTTAATCGCACACATGTTCGTTGTATGGAATTTAAATAGGGGATATTGGCAAAATAAATATTCCAAACTTGTCTGAAAAACAGTTATCATAACCTTACCCTCGAAATTAGTATTCGCACCTAACTTTAATATTTTTTTTAAACAAAACAAACCACAGATTAGATTTTTTACGATGTTTGAGAACAATTTTTTTAATAAATTAATGACTATAAAATGTTATAAAAGATTTTGTTTGAAAGCAATGTTAGGACATTCATATTTTGTTAGATGGGCTAATTTACATGGTTCAATTTTAGTTATTTTATAATTTATTTTTTATGCACAACAGGTTAGTGCGTGGCCTTCACCTCACTTGATGTTAAGTGACGATAAGTCGAAAGTGGAAAGTGTACTACCCCGGAATCCTCATCACTGGCTATCTTACTGCCGGAATACAACAATTTTTTAAATTGTTGCTTTAGTGGCAGTGCCGGATTGAGACTACTTGGTACCCTAAGCAATCCACGCCTTTGGACCCCCTATATCTACAACGTGTAACAAAAAGGGGGTATCAATCCGAAAGGAGGTCAATGTACTCATGAATCTGAACATCTTCCAAGAGAAAAAAAATTCAAATCGAAAAAAAAAATGGACTATCCATAGAAAAGTTGAATTTGCCGCCAATATTTTGTATGGGGAGTTCAATTTTTTTTTATTTATTTGAAATTTTTTTCTGTTGGTAAGTGTTCAGTTTCACGAGTACATTGACCTCCTTTCGGGTTGATACCCCCTTTCTGTTACACGTTGTATATAAGGTCCTTCTTAAATAGTGCACATAATTTTAAGGGGTCAATGTACTCATGCATACAAACATCTTTTACTATGGTACCAACATTGATATCGCGAAAAAAATCAGCTATCCCATACATTTTGATCTATTCGATTTTAAATTTTCTATGGAACAGCAGATTTTTTTTTTCGCGATTTCAATGTTGGTACCATATTGAAAGATGTTTGTATGTATGAGTACATTGACCCCTTAAAATTTTGTGCACTATTTAGGAAGGACCTTATATAGGGCTACCATCTACAAAAGAAGAGGATGCCTGTCTAGGATGCACAAAATTCCAGATTTTTCAGAAAAATGCACGGCTATAGAAAAAAAATACGGCCGCGCAGCGCGTATTTAGCCAATTTCATCCACTTTTCTTGTACGTACTCTTATCTTACTTGTTGTCTATAGTAAAAAATCGGCAGCGCTGCGCGACTTTTAGCCAGTTTCATCCACTAATCTTGTGCTCTTGTCTTACTTGTCTATAGTAAATAAAACTGGCCAAGTGCGTGTTGGGCCACGCGCCATAGGGTTCCGTAGTTACCTTATACCATACCATATTTAATACCACCTATAATTTTTCGTCTGTAAAAATAACTTTGTTTTTCACAGTGTTGGTATGAATGACAAAGTTATATTTGCGGTTTTGGAAAATGTGCTATATCTCAAAAACTAATTACTATATCTCGTTCAAACTAATTTTGGTTGAAAGTGTTTATTAAGATCTACAGCATATATTTTTTTTAGATTTTTTACTCTCTTATTTCAAAAGTTAAAGGGGGGGGACACACATTTTACCACTTTGGCGGTAAATATCTTTCAAACGGTTGACTTTGAGAAAAAGTTGTCTTAGAAACCTTAATGTCATTTTTAAAGACCTATCTATAGACACCCAACACGTGTTGGTTTGAAGAAAAAAATTTTTTTCAGTTTCAGTTCCATGTATGGGGAGCCCCTCTTAATCTTTAATTTTTCTTATTTTTGTATTAAATTCGTTAAGCGATTAACAGATTACATCTACTTACCAAGTTTCAACTGTGTAGTCTTAATACTTTCGGAATAAAGTGGCTGTGACATACGGACAGACAGACAGACAGACAGACAGACAGACAGACATGACGAATCTATAAGGGTTCCGTTTTTTGCCATTTAGGCTACGGAACCCTTAAAACGACCACGCAGCGTGATTTTTTTCTGTTTCATCCACTAATCTTGTAGGAAGTCGTTTTACATGGCCACATAGATGATTTTTTTTTTATTTCTTACAAAAACAAATTGTTTTTGTTCGGTGCCAATTATGGTGCCCTAATGGTGCCCCCCAGACGTGATGCCCTAAGCAATTGCCTTATTTGTTTAAGGGTTAATCTAGCACTGTATGGTGGCAGACTTAGGTAATATGGTGGTAGCTAGCCAGGTGGATTTGAAATAAGCCCTATCATCAACCAAACCGAGTACAAATTGTACCCCCCCTGGGAATCGAACCCGGGTCCCCTGCGTCTTACACGGATGGGCGCTTGTATTTAGAGACGTTTAAGTCTTTGAGCAACTACTATAGTTCAATAAGTAGTACTTTAGCTAGTGATAATATTATGTATTATTAAATAAACAAATTGCAGTTGTAAGTTTTTTTTTTTCATTTAAAATGAACTTTCCTTTTAATATGCGCTCTTGTACTTACAAGATATATACTTATATAAGGTCCTTCTTAAATAGTGCACATAATTTTAAGGGGTCAATGTACTTACGCATACAAACAACTTTTACTATGAGACCAACATTAAAATTGAGAAAAAAAATCAGCTGTTCTATAGAAAATTTAAAACCAAAAAAATCTAAATGTATGGAACAGCTGATTTTTTTCGAGATTTCAATGTTGGTCCCATAGCAAAAGTTATTCGTATGCATGATTACATTGACCCCTTAAAATTATGTGCACTATTTAAGAAGGACCTTATACATTATATGCATTGTAAGTACAAGAAAGTATATTACCTACCTACCTATGCGTTTCTTGTCAGTCAAGATTGTTGTACCGATAATATAATTACAGAAATAGACGTTGGACGGCAAACCAGATTAATTTAAATTTCTTAATAAGCATAAAGTACGTGCTTAAACCTGTCGATACAGCTGGCTGCACATTTAGCAATATCATTTGATAATACTAAATAATATAGTGTACTTGATAAAGTTCAACTCGTCACCACCACCGGTAAGTACCCTTAGCACGAACAGCTATCGAAAAAATAATGCGCGTTCGATAGAGTACTTTTGTATGGGAAAATACAGCGCCATCTAGTCCTAAAAATAGAAATGAGAGGTACTTTTACGCGCGTTTTTTTCTCGATAAATGTTCGTGCCAAGGGTAGGTACTGATCATTTTCTCAGTCTGTGACCAGGGGGTCAAGTCTGCTATTAACGTCAAAATCGTAGTTCCATGGTGTTTGAATGTTAATGCTTTTTGACACAGTTCCTGTTTCTTAAACTCAAAAATCGAGACACAGTGTGTTTCCATTTTGGGTTTAAGTAACACAATGTGTTTCGGTTTTGGGTTTAAAAGAAAAGAACTGTGTCAAAAAGCATTACCATTTAAACACCATTGAACCACGATTTTGACGTTAACATAAGCAGAATTGACCCCGGTGACAAGTCGAATTTTTTCTAGTATATTATTTAGTATTTCTTAGAGATTTTATTTAAGGAGTTTGTACTTATTTAAATTCAATGCGTATTTGGGAGTATCAGTAAAAAGATACAATTAAGTTACCTACAAATATTAAAAATAAGCCTTAATATTAATTGACACAACGAGTACCTTGCTAACTTACCTAAATGGCGCAAAGTGGATGTTACACATTCTAACAGAAATGTTTTGAAAACTTACAGCATTTTATGCTGTAATTATTTCCCCCCTTTCCCCACCATTCGTAAACATCGTATTATAACTTACTGTCATGGCGGATTTACATTGACCCAGTAAAAAAGTTCCAGTAGAGCTACATAACTACATTGCCTGGCATGTTCGTTGATTTTAAAAGAATGTCAAACATACCACGTAATTTACCTCTAACTGGATCGTTTTTAATGAATCAATGTAAATCAGCCTGTAGTTAAATCATGTGTTACAAAATAGTTTCATCGTATCTTAGGTAATTTATCATTATTCTCACCCATAAGAAAACCAATTTTCTAATCGTAAATCAATCAAGAGGCCATATAAATAGTCGAGCAGAATAGCCCTCCTAAGGCCGAGCGGTAAGCAATAATTACCATAACACATGACCGGTAAGCCATAATTATTACCGTAGCACATGACTCCCGTGTTCCGCATGAATAAAACTCCATGTGAATGGTCTAACACGGCGATTATCGAATAAATCAGTGCCGATTCGACCCGTAATCGCTCCGTGTATCGATACATCGGAACGATTATCGATGTCCGATCGATATCTTATGCGGAACTCGCGGCCGGTAAATTAGAATTGCGATATAATTTCATGTGAATGTATGACGCGGTATAAATTATTGGGTATTAAAAGCGTGGTATAAATCTTGGGTGTAATGAATGTATAAGTAATAAATTGGAGATAAAAATATATAGTGTTTTTGAACGTAATTGATTTTGATGGTTATGAGGTTTAATTAAATATTTTTTTACGCTTATTGTCGCTTATGTAACACCCGTGCGGTTTCATGCAAAACAATTTTGTCTTTTTAATTTTAAAGATGGATCCTTTTAAGTGATGCTAGGGTGAGTGATAATAAAATCTTTATTTAAATAAATATAATGTTACTAAATGCCCAAACGTAGAATGCACATCCTACTAATATTATAAATGTGAAAGTTTGGATGTTTGTTACTCAATCACGCAAAAACGGCTGAACAGATTTGGATGAAATTTAGCACACAGGTAGTTCATAGGCTGAATTAAAACATAAAATAGGTACTTTTTATCCCGGTGTAAGGGATTTTCCTTATGTCCACGCGGATGAAGTCGCAACGGGAAGCTAGTCTAAAATAGAATCTAATGCAAACTGGACGCTATATAGTTTCACGATTTATTTCGTTAATATAGCATTTGATACGGTAGGAAGGTGGACAGTGGTCACTTTCTACACAGTCTGCGGTAATTTGTGACTGGATTATTGGAAAACATATTGAACAATATTGAACGGCAGCCGACCGCGGCCCAGCCTACCCGACTGTGAACTGTTGATAGAGACAATGGATGTGGCACTCAGCGTTGTAGCTAGGAGCTGGCAAGGGGAGTGGCTGCCAGGGGCACTTTGCTGACCCATAGCTAGAAAAAAGGTATATAAGTCGTGGGGTGCAAAAAACAAAATCTTGCCAGGGGCGCTCATGAACCTAGCTACGACGTTGGTGGCAACTTTCTGTCCTCTGATAGAGAAATAGCGCAAGGACTGAAATGATAAACGTATAAGCTTCTACGCTAAGAGAATTCTTATGGTTTATATTTAAAATGTTTATAAAAATAAACCTGTACAATCTTTTTTCTTCTGCCTTGGCCTATTTCCGTTGTCCTACACCTTTGTTCACCACTGGGGGAAATCGTTTCACTTTTCTTTTCCAGAAATACATTTCAAAAGAAATGTACTAGACACAATTACAAATTGGTTTGAAAAATTATTTCGCAGTAGAGTTTCCGGTCGTCGGTCGAAAATGTATTACCTACTTATATAAAATCATCGGCTGGATGTAATCTGGATCTTTATGCTGTCAGAAAAGAAAGTTTAAGGAGGTTTTGATTTTTTTTATAGTTGCGTTGCGTTATTCTAAAATCGAAGCTCATAAATTAATAATTGCCACTTCTAGTAATTCATACTAAACGTCAGTAGATCTTTGTAAGTATACCTTCCAAATTGATCGTGAGATTCAGACGTGACGTTCGTGGAAGTGAAACTCTTTCGCAACTGGCGATTATGAACGAGCCACCAGATTTTTTGTTCGCAACACAATTGTTGATTGCAAATTTCCAGATTAGGTGCTCTGTACTACCCACTGTGCATTGTATGACATCGGTATAGAAAACGAGTGACAAATTCATTTGATTGCATTTTATCGATTTGTTCAGTTTTTGTTTGCATATTTTAATGAAAGGAACTTTTCATTGATAAAAAACAACCTGGGTTTATGAAACAATTAATTTAATTGTAAGCATTTTATAGACTGTAACATTTATCTCGCTTAATTAAAATAACTTTAATTAAACACGTAGGTAACTAGTAATCTGTTTTTGGACATTTGTATGAAAGGTCTGAAAGAACGTGACTGTGGAGTTATGATGAATGGAACTCAAATCAAGTGCCTCCTCTACGCTGATGACCAAGTTATACTTGCGTCTTCTGCGCAAGAGTTGCAGGAAATGATGTGTGTTATGAATGATGATTTTGTGAGAAAAGGGATGAAAGTGAATGTAACTAAGACGAAAGTGATGGTGTTTGTTAGAGATGAAGAAATGACTGACTTTACGGTAATGTTAGGGGGCGAAAAAGTGGAACAAGTCCGTGAGTTTGTATACTTGGGGAGTTTGTTCACAAGGAACGGAAAGAGTGAAGAAGATAATATAGAAAGACGAGTGAAAAAAGGAAATTCGGTGAGTGGTGCTATACACTCGGTTATGAGTAGCCAGATCGTTTCGGCAAAGGCGCGAATGGCTATTCATAACGGAGTGCTGGTACCGACACAGATGTATGGAAGTGAATCTTGGGTATGGCAGAAGAAGAATGAAAGCAGAATAAATGCGGCAGAGATGCGATCGTTGAGGAAAATATGTGGAGTAAAATTGAGTGATAGAGTGAGCAATGATGTGATTCGTAAAAGGTGTGTGGTCTGAAAGATGATAATGGTGACAAGAATTGAGGAAGGAATGCTTCGGTGGTTTGGTCACTTAGAGAGGATGAATGAAAGGCGAATCACGAAAGAGATATATTGTGCGAATGTCGGATGAAGGAACGATTGCGCAAGGGCGTCCCAGAAAAACCTACGTGGACCAATTAGAGGTTATTATAAAAAAGGCTGGTGTACGCAGTGACAAAAACCGCAGGGCATGTATGAAAAGACTGATGGATGTGAATGAAGCGAAAGAAGTGTGCACGGATCGTAGCAGGTGGCGATCCATAGTCTTTGCCTACCCCCATGGGAAACAGGCGATATGTATGTATGTATGTAATTAATGATAGATATTTTCACACCTATTTTCCCGATGTTTGTATGTAGGTGTAAAAATACATATCATTAGTATGGTACGCGTTTAATTCCTGTTGTTTTAATTAAGCACAATGCCACGCGAAAGTTTATGTACTCATATTTTTCGTGCTGTTTAAGAAGATACAATTGTTTTTTATTTCCCTGTCGGTTTAAATCTCATGGCCTTTTTTGATCCCAGTTCATGCACAATGCAAGCAAACTACAAAGGAACAAAAATGACAACTACATAAGTAATGATTCCTATGTGAACATTTCATATCTGTGACATTTCATATCTGTGCTTGCCAAAAAAAAATTCTACCTTTTTTATACGGGACTAGCGACCCGCCCTCGCTTCGCTTCGGTGTAGTGTGGAATTTGACACAAATCTTCCTCTTGAATCACTCTATCTATTAAAAAACCCCCATCAAAATCCGTTGCGTAGTTTCAAAGATTTAAGCATACATAGGAATGTAGGGACAGAGAAAGCGACTTTGTTTTATATTAAGTAGAGATAGTGCTTTGCTTGGCTTTCACTTGACTTGATGTTAAGTGACGATAAACCCGATGGTGGAAGCGCAATACACCGGGAATCCTCACCGAGGAACTGGCTATCTTACCTCTAACTGCCGAAACACAACAATTTTTTAATTGTTGTAGTGGGGCGTCAGACTTAAGTAAGATGGTAGTAACTAGCCAGGTGGACTTGAAATAAGCCCTACCACCAACCAAACCGAATACAAATGACCTCCTGGGAATCGAACCCGGGACCCTTGTGTCTTACATGAATGGCCGAACCACTAGACAATATGGGCGGTTAATAAAAGCCTCTCATGAATGGATAGTCCGAGTCCGATTGCGTTAATTTTCAACGATAAATCAAAAGCTAAATCGTTACCGTTTCAGTTTCGTTTACAAAAAAATGTTCAATTTAGTTTTGTTAAAATTGGGGAAAGCTGTGCCTAGGGAGCATAGGATGCCAATCTTAGACAATCTAAATGAAAATTCTCAAGCTAAACCAAAGATTTTTAGGTAGGAAAACCTAAATGACAAATTAACGGTTTTATCGTTCAGAATTAGTGCGATTGGGTCCCAATTTAATGACTGTCATACAAAAGAGTTCAACGGTACTCATCATCCATCCTTATCACATACACCAGTCAATCATCAAATAAATACAACAGACAAATGAAGACGCCATCATGCGTTTGACGCGTCAATCTGTCACAGCTGCCACTGCACACCAGTGATGTTATAGCTTATAGCTTCGTTACTGTAACCGAAACTATCGGATACCCGAAAAAAACCCAGAATCTTTAACCGAATCCTATGTAATAGTTTTGAATAATTTGAGATAGGGGTTGATTTTAAAGTAAATAAATTTTAATCGTCACCTTGTTTTTCATACTTTTCATTTACAATTCCTAAGAGATCTAACATCTGCACTAAAATTGCAGCTTGAAAATGGCTCCTAATAGTAGGTATACTTAATTATGTACTACTTAGAATAAACTATGTCGGGATTTACACCTGTTTATTTTAAATAACATCAAGAACGGTTAAAGAATATTATGTACTACTATATTGTTTGCTGTAAGGCCCCCAAATACTGATAATAAAAAATAAAATAAAACACTGGAACTATCGAATACTCCGAAATAGTTTATACGCGTAACTGTAACTGAAACCGGTATGATAAATATTAAAATATCCGTATCCAAAACCAGATCCGAAATTTCATACCAACCCATAACAGCCCTACCGCACATCCGACGGTGAGATACAGCCGAGATCGGCCGATTGTGCCCTTTATGAATGTTGTGCGCACGCGACTGTCATTTGTCGTGCCATTGCGATGACTTGCGATTGCGATAGGCGAATTGAAATGTCGTTGAATTATTTTATTGAGCTTAAAAATGAGTTGTGAAATTGCTTTCTCATAGCTTTTACAGTTTAGAGATCTTTTTATATTTAGTTTATCTTATTGAGCATTAAAATATACATCGTGTTACACAATAACCCCTAATGCCGAATGTGGTGGATACGGAGCATCAAACTGAACAACTTTTACTACGGAACCGACTCTGAAATTGAGGAGAAAAAAAAACAGGTGTTTCATACAAAAATTAATAACGAAAATATCAAAATGTATGAAACAGCTGTAATTTCAATTGGTCCCGCAGTAAAAGTTGTTCAGTTTGATGGTCCCTATCTACCATATTAGGTGTTATTTCGTAACACATTGTATATGTAATGAAAAGTGATTAAAAACTTCTTTTCCGCACCAAAAGTACCCTTTTCCTGCCGGAGAGGGGAAAAAGAATATTGCTAAGCTCATCAGCCACTTCACCACATTTTTAACTGTTCCAATTTCATCATAGACTTTGTACTGGAATTCACTGGTGTTAAAATGTCGGTGTGTGTTACTTTTATTTATTAATCTTTAAATTACTTCCTCGTTTACTCTCGCTTATAAACATCCCTTGACCAAACGGATGTTTTCACTTTCCTGCAATCACAAACAAGGTTTTCGTTTTCTAAAACTAGTAGTAGGACATTATACAACTCGCATCGACAATAATATGTAATCAGTTAATGATCTTGTATGGCTGTAATGATATAGTGCACATATGCGGCGGCTTAGGGCGGTTTCCTTTGGCAAATAGAGTAGACACGGGTAAGGAGAGCTACTGTAAAAAAATACTATTTTGAACCCTTTAAATGGTTGGATTGTCATGATATTAAGTGGCTCTTTACGGAAATACTATAGCGGTGGATGGACTTGAGATCAGAGGGCCTATTGCAATAAAAAGAACAACGATAGTCGGACAATGTTCGTATGTATAATGTATGTATCGAGAAAAAAAGCGCGCGTAAAGAAGTTCGCTAGAGTAATTTTGTATGGAAATTTTGTACAGAGCCGACTTCCGCCGGCTTTACCGCCTAAAGCAAAATTACATTTCTCATAGACAATAACTCTATAGAGTACGCACATTTTTTTTCTCCATAGATGCTAGTGTTCTGTGCTGGTAGAATATAAATTTAATACTATAATGTGATTATTATTTTCGACGACCTCCGTGGTCGAGTGGTTCGCACGCCGGTTTTCAAGGCGTCACCATCTCTTGAGGTCCCGGGTTCGATCCCCGGCTGGGTCAATGTAGAAAATGAACTTTTCAATATTGTCTCAGGTCTGGGTGTGTGTCATACCACCGTTGTTTCTGATTTCCATAACACAAGTGCTATAGCTACTTACTTTGGGATTGGAGCAATGTATGTGATGTTGTCAAATATAAATATATTACAGTTCCATAATGGAATAGGATTGTAATTAGTTATTTAGAATTTCTTTAAACAGATGACATGAATGACATTACATAAAATAATTAGATAAGACTTATCCTTAGTTTAATTCAGATAAAAGTTTACCAATGGGATATTTACACGAGTCAAGTTGGCAGGCAACTTGGTAGGCGACTTTAGTCAATGAGCGCTTTTTATCTACAATCGCTTGTAAAATCAAAGCCTGCCAAGTTGCGCCATATTAATAACCCCATATGACATGAGATACCTAATATGTTTCGCCAAGTCCACTTTTTAGCTGAGTTCATCTATCATCTATTTAACTTCATTAATTAAAGAGATCCTTTAACACAAAACAATGCATTTTAATACCTAATTATAATTTGAAGAAAAAATAAATGTTGAAAGATTTTTAAGATTCTCAAATTAAAATGAACCTACTCCAGTCTCCCCTTCGTAGGTTGCCACTTGACACAGTTCTCGGTATAATTGTAGCAATTTACTGCCAACTGGAGTTGGACACGTCAAAACATATCGACGTAACGCATTGTGCAACCTTGTCATGATTGAGCCATTCACATATAATCAGTGGTGCATTTATGCCAGCTCCACTCAGCGATTTTGGCCCTTGCGGCGACGGATATGCGTGTGCACAGGGTCACACTAGATCTGAGTACTTATCTACTTATTAGGATTTAAAACTAATATTTAAAAACGACAACAAATATTTTTCAAGTCTAAAATAAAATGTCTTTGGAAAAAATGATATTGGTTTGACTTGTATTATAAACCAAGAAACCATCATGCTTTGAAATTTGAAACTTTTTAACGGCTCCTAGTAGTACGGCTCATTTCAACCTATTTGTACTAGGTTATGGTCCCATCCGGCAGAAAGCATGAAACTTGGTATGCATGTAGTTTTTACGTATATAATAAAATATAGAAGTAGCAGCAAGCCGTAAAGTGTTTTCCCCCCCTGGGGGGGCGTTTTGTGTCCCCAATCGCAATTTTTATTTTTTAAATAAAAAACGGTGAGAGCTACAACAAAACTGTCAAGAAACAATATATTTGTCATTAAATTCTCTATTAACTACTTTTTGAATGAAGGTGATAGTACTTATAGTTTTCAAATTATGTTTGAGTTTCTTCTGATTCTTTTTGAAAAAATCACCCTGTGGGAATCGTATAGGACGACACCGATATTTTTTGTATTAAAGAATGAGACTTGGCACACTTGTTTCTTATGTGGACTAGAGTGGAAAAAGCCCGGGAGACAGCGCGAGACACTCTGCTGGGAGGGAGTGGGAGGCGTTGAAATTTTCTTAATAAATTAAAAAATAAATAAAATTTGTGATTAGTCATGAAATAGGTAGATAGTTTTATTAATTGCCTAAATTCCGTTACTTACCCAATGATTGTGAGTTTGTTTTGAAAACTATAAGTCTTATCAACATACTTCCAAGAAAGTTATTGTAGAAAATTTAATGTAGAATATATTGTTTTTCGACAGTTTTGCTGTAGCTTTCACCGTTTACGGTAACTTTTTTAAATTAGAATAAGAAATGGGGAGTTTTTATAGATTTATTTATGCCACTGCCACGCTGTATATAATATTTTTAACTCATTTTTATGAAACTATTTCAATGAAACTTATATTTTTGAAACTTGTATGAATAATGGCTTTCTTATCATATTTTTTTCAAGCCGATATCGGTATTCGTTAGAAATTTATCGTCACTGGAATATTTTTTTTTTTTGGAAAATTTTAGATGTTCTGCATTTCAATTACGGCAATTCATTTTTTTTTGTATCTGAAGGTATTTTTTTATTTCTGAAAATGATTGGCCATTCTTTATTTATCCGAAAATGATACCCGATGTGCCATAGTAGCTATAAATTAGCAGTTATCATGCCTAACAGTACACGTGGCGTTAGAAAATTTCACCCCCTCCCCCTCCCCCCCAGCAGGGTGTCTCCCGCTGTCTCCCGGGCGTTTTCCACACTAGTCCACATAAGAAACAAGTGTGCCAAGTCTCATTCTTTAATACAAAAAATATCGGTGTCGCCCTATACGATTCCCACAGGGTGATTTTTTCAAAAAACATCAGAAGAAACTCAAACATAATAAGAAAACTATAAGTGCTATCACCTTCATTCAAAAAGTAGTTAATAGAGAATTTAATGACAAATATATTGTTTTTTGACAATTTTGTTGTAGCTCTCACCGTTTTTTATTTTAAAAATAAAAATTGCGATTGGGGACACAAAACGCCCCCCCAGGGGGGGAAAAACACTTAACGGCTTGCTGCTACTTCTTAATTTTATTATATACGTAAGAACTATATGCATACCAAGTTTCATGCTTTCTGCCGGATGGGACCGTATTTGGTTGAAATGAGCCGTACTATAGCGCGGTTTTATTGAAAGTACTTTGGTAATTTGTATTTGGGTTGATTTTTAAACTTGAGAGGTGAATCAAACATCATGTTTTTTTTTCTATTATGTTAGTATTCTAGCATGTATGTAAACATTGATCATAATTACCAAAATACCAAGTGAACATCAGTAATTTCATGTAATGCTAGCTATTAACCGCAACTTGTACACAACTACAAAATTTAAACAAAGAGCTAAGCTAAAAAATTTCCTTCATGTTTATTAATTTATTTGATTTAAGTATAATTCTAGCAATTGATTTCCACCAAGTCTCATCCAAATCTGTTCAGCTATTTGTGCGTGATGATTGAAATACAAGAGCAATGTCAGTCATTAAATAAATATTTTCATTTTTTATTAATTTATAAAAGACATTATTTACATTGACGCGTTCTATTATTCTATGCATGTATTTACTTTAATTTCATTATCATTTTTTTTTATATTGATATAGCTAATAGCATAACTAATTATACTACAAACTTAGTATATTTATTTCACACATAAAAAGGTATCAAAGTACAAGAATATTTTTTTATTCTAGATATTCTACTTAAAAATATAGGGCAGCCCTATTCTGCAAGAGCATTTTAACCCATTGTAGACTCCGTTAGGCGAACTCATGCGAGCAGATATATTGCAAACGACAGTTCGACCGTCAATCAATATTGTATCCCCCAAGCATATTCATTAAGCATACGGTATCTCTTCATTACTGCGAGAAATGGGTTAAGCAAAACACTCACAGTGAACTATTTTAGTTCATAAATAATTTAACGGGAATCTATAATAAATACGTATGTTTTACTTCTACTTGCTGTAAATGTAACATTATAGCAGTTTTAACTATTTATTGTTATTTTTTTATAGGTTTTGTTTTATTAATTAATGCTTACCGAGTTTATCAACAGAAATATCATTAATTTCCACTCTGGTACTGAAACGATAAGATTAAATATGATTCTGACGAATAGTTTGCGGAAGAAACTGTATTTTTGTCACGTCCAACAGTTGCATACGGAACGGATACATTGCCTTTTGAAGTTCTAATTCTTTATTCCCTTACTAATGGTTTTATAAGACCATCAGTATCACCTTTTAACTTCGATAGTCACATACAAAACGTTCTCGAAACACTTGCACACAATGTCAACGATCTCATTTTTATTTCGGGATAAAGTGATAGTAGTAATAGTAATAATTACTATTTTATACTCAAATGGATCATGACTAGGTATAATAAATACATTTAAAAGATAATAGCCAGTTGTAGCGATACTTAAAATTTCAGTACTGTGTTTCAAACTCTCTTTCTTTAAGTTTCATTATTTGATTGGTCCTATTAGTTCTTTACAGAGTAAATTTTCGATTTTAACAACTTAATTATATACGTACAAATTAGTTACCTCAATGTCTGTGAGTAAGCGATGAGTTCCATTCGAGAACTTGTAGTAACGCCATCTCTGCCTATGCGTAACACAGTGGCAGTGGAAGCTCATTTCATGCTCCATTGTGAGATCTTGTGAAAGCAATCACTCGACTGACGCGTTTTTTTACACCGAATAATTACCGCTTATGTTCTAGTAGCAGTGGTAGGGGTTTGACTATGACTCACTCAAGCTTGTAATGTAAGTTGGGTTTTAAATATTTTATTGTTTTAGGTTGTGGCATATACAACGTGTTACTAAATAACCCCTAATGCCGAATATAGTTGATAAAGGACCATCAAACTAAACAACTTTTATTATGGGCCAACTCTGAAATCGCGAAAAAAAATCTTTTTTTCGTGATTTCAGAGTTGGCCCATTAACAAGGTTAAGGTTAATTGGCATTAGGTGTTATTTTATAATACGTTGTATAAAGAGGTCTAGTCTATAGTGGTCTTTGTCCAGCATTGAACTCTATATGATGATAAAGTTTTTTTTGGATTCAACTTGAAACAATCTATTGCTGCTGTAGAAAGTGCGTAATTAAACACATTACGCGCTTTCTAAGCCTAAGCTACTTTCGCATAGGACATCATTAATAAGTTGTCAAAATTTATTATCTCAAACTCCGCGCGATCTATTCCTATCGAGTACCAAAAACTAATACCAAATGGTATTTGTTTATTGCCGTTATAAAATTCTATTCCCAACGAGTCCCAATTCTTAAATATTGAAAAGAAGCTCAAAATCTATTCCCAACGAATACCAAAACATAACATTTGGTACAGTCACCGAAACAATTTATTTTGCGTATTAATAATTTAATATTATGATCTGATGATCATAATTTATTATGATTAATACAATCCTAAATTCACTTCATTCCGGCATTTTTACTCACGACATGAGTAGCTTAAGTGTATCACTTGGCAATTTTTTTTTCTTGCGAAAAAAGGTGACTTTGCTTTATAGTTTCAAAATCCAAGCGCCGTGTGCAAACGAATTTTTTTATTGATTGTTGGAATAAACGCTAAGACTAATGAAATAAGGACTGTTTTTTTAAATATTTTTGTTCTTGCATAAATTATTATTATTTCTATTAAACTGGTCAATTCTAAGGGATATTGTTATCTATTCCTTAGTACTTTTCTGTGTGTGGTGGAGTGCGCGCAATAACTTGAAACAAAATTGAAGTGTTATTTATTCAGTGAGTACTTATTAATTTGTAATTTTATATTGATTTACTTATCAGTCTTTTAGTATTCCTATGTTTATATTCAATATGATGTGTATTTATATAATGTATTACTTAGTCGAATTTTTAAAAGATAATAATTAAAGTCACGTGTTTTTTAAAGTCCAAGTACAAATGCCCGTTTTAGTTTATCGTTTATTTTTTTAGAAATGTCTGTTAAAGAAGCTGTTACTCTGCCTCCCACAATTTTAGAAAACACAGGAGGATTGACTTTTACAAAAAGAAATGGTGGCTTAGTGCTGTTGAGAGCTAACCAGCTCTATATACTATAGTTTGTTGTATACTAGTAACCACCAGTATACAAAAAACTTTTTTTGTAAATAAGTAAATAATAGTCGATTGTTTGTGATATTCTTTAATTGTTACATTTTGATGAAAGTAATAAATATAGATCTGTAGGTACTTATCTAATTAAATATCTCTGTTATTATAATAATGAACCAAACGTTTCCATACTACATTTTAATATGTTTGGAGAGACAGATTTTTATTAAATAAACACTACTCAAAATCACATTTAAAATCATTTTTATTACTGACTGTACCTCATAGCATTTAACTTGTTTTAGGATTCGTTTATGAGTGGTACTCGTTGGGAATAGAATTTTATAACGGCAATAAACAAATACCATTTGGTATTAGTTTTTGGTACTCGATAGGAATAGATCCTCCGCGCTTACCATAGGTTAAATCACTGGCTGTATATTTCAACATTTTATTATAAATTAAAAATAAAATTAAGTGTATGTCATGCAATTTAGCTCATATTTGGTTCCTAAGCACGTGGCAACATTACGCGAATTATTAACTGTCGCTGTTTTACTGCAGTTGAGACTGATGCAAAATTATTAGCACTTTAAAATTCTTATGATTTACTGCCAGTAATTAAAAAAAAACCGGACAAGTGCGAGTCGGGCTCGCCCACCGAGGGTTCCGTACAGACCTACATCTATACATAAAATAAAGCTATAGAAAAGTTGTGTCGATACAAAGGAAATATTTTGAAAAAAAGTGGTTGGTAGTTATTAGTTTTTTATATGAAAACTGTACTACGGAGAGTTCAAGCTTTATCCCAGGTTCTACCTACCGGAATTATGTGAAAAATTGCTTAGTTTATAAGTTGGACTCCAAGCTACCAAACTGTAAAAAAATACCATCAAAATCCGTTCAGCAGACTGCTATATATAGATAACCATTTGAAATCCTTTGCCGCCACGTAGAAAATAACCCTTCCAGGGATTACGACAAAGAATTGACCACGGGCGAAGTTTGAAATGGAATAGTACATTACTGCAGCGGCACTCAAGACAGGTATTGAAGAACATACGTTAGTCCATCAATGCCTAGTTGCGGCCAAGGCTTGTGTAGTACTTTTAAACTTTTAACTTTTTAGTTTTAAAAGTTTTAAGCTTTTTATTTTTATTTTTAATTACTTACAGTAATTGAAAAAAGAAAATGGAAAGTGGAATGTGCACAAGGCCTTTCATTTGATACACATATTGAAAAAAAAATCCGGTTTTTTTCATTTATTTCCAGTTTTTCATTTTTTTTCCAGTTTTTTGGAAAGTGCTCATCAAGGCCTTTCATTTGATACCCATATTGCAAAAAAAAAATTTTTTTTTGTTTTTTTTTTCAGTTTTTTTGGAAAGTGCTCATCAAGGCCTTTCATTTGATACCCATATTGCAAAAAAAAATTTTTTTTTCGTTTTTAATTTTTTTTATCTTTTTGGAATGCGCTCATCAAGGCCTTTCATTTGATACCCATATTGCACCAAAACAGTTTTTTTTCGTTTTTATTTGTTTTTTTCAATTTTTTGGAATGTGATCATCAAGGACTTTCACGTGATACCAGTATACCGAATATTAAAAAAAATATTTTGAAATGTGCTCGCTCATCAAGGCGACATTTGATACCTATATTTGTGTTTCATTGAAAAGTTCGCTCCATTTCTGAATTACACGTGTGTAATGAGTTTTAATAGAAACATTGCTGGACAGACGCCGGCAATTTTGTATGAAAATCCATTATAACACGTTAGTAATGGATTCTCATACAAATATTGACGGCGCGGTTTAGGTCTGTCCGTAAACTCTGATTTAGCACGAAGAAGGTTGTCAAAATAATGTTCGAATTTCCAAGCATTTTTGAGAAAAAATAAAATAATTACAAACCCTCCGCACCTGTATAAAATACAAGTACTGTTGATTGTCAACAGATGGCGCTGTATATCGATAGTACACTGTATAATGTTCTGTGAAATGGTTTTATCTATCGCAATGTTATTAGAGAAAATGGGTGTATTCCAACAGGACCCTTTGGTTGTGTGAAGCCGAGACTTTTATTGTAGTGGTGGCTACCTCGGCTGACCTTACCGAGTAAACTGTCTTGATTATACTTGGTGCCAAATGCTCCAAGCAACATTGGAATGCGATGCACCCGCATTTTAATGTAAACTGAAACAATCTACCACTGAACTATTGAACACTTGACACTGGCAAAAATTACTTCCAAGAAGAAAGTAGATTGCCAAAACAAAAATAAGAAGAAGACCCCCTGTCATACAGAGTGACACACCGGCCACCGCCATGTTGCGAAAATATTTAGAGCCAAATTTATTACTTTTTAATTTTATTTTTAAAAGTAATTAACTATAACAATATTTGAAAGGATCTGAATAATTAATAATAATAAATATTGATATTTTTAAAAGAATTAGTGGCGCGATTAATCCAAAAGTAATTAAAAGTTAAACTATGACCGCGCAATGCCGCGCATACCGTTGTTTCACCAAGATGATTAATAATTACGTATTTTAATGACCATATTTTATTATGATTTAATTACAAATATACAGTTTTCAGATTTATTCCTGTAAGTGTAGTATAAGACGCTATTACCTGCCAAATTTCATAGTTCTAGGTCAACGGTAAGTACCCTATGAATTTTGATTCCTTTGAGAGTATCGAAAATGCGTTTTTTGCGCCCTAAACGGCAGTATCTTTTTTTTACGTTAATTTAGAAGTTTGATTTTTTTACAGCTTCAAGGGCCCGTAGACCTTAGTATATAGTTTAAATTTCAATTCGATACCTCCACGCGTTTCCGAGATAAAGGGTCTTGACAGACAGACGGACGGACAGACAGACAGACGGACAACAAAGTGATCCTATAAGGGTTCCGTTTTTTCCTTTTGAGGTACGGAACCCTAAAAAGGTTATAGTTACAAGTCGGTATTGAATTCCAGCAGAGTAGGATCACCTCTTAAGGTGTGTCTTAGGTGTGGTAAAATTAAATGTGTATTTCTCGGTACAACACTAAACAGTATACGATATCACGACTGGTGTGTATTTCGGTGTTCACGTTAACCTTTTGGTCAACCGACCACAAGTGTTCCGGCGAACAGAAACAAAAATTACACAGTCACAATTGTGAAAACACTTTTGTGTCTGTAGATACGTAGTAGATAGGGTTAAGAGCTCAAACACACAGCATGAGTTCCGGTCATTCGATACGATCCGCAGATCGTTGCGATCGGATGTGTTTGAGTGCCAAGTATTTTATATCCAGGGAGCTTAGAAAGCTTTGGAATAATAAAATTGCGATAGATTTACTATAAAATATTTGAAAAATTACTAGACTTATCATTAAAAATTTAAAATAAACTTTAACATTATAGTTTTGTTTAAATGTAAATAAAAAAGAACGTTTTAATTTTGGAATTATCTTGTTTTATCAGTAGCAGCTTTTTTGTTCTTGAAGTTTAGATAGATTAGACGCTGCCACGCAGTAGGCTCCATCATTTGGATACCACACGTGGTTTCTATACAACCTTGAAAGTATAAGTTCCACTTTAATCTGCAGCAAAAATATAAGGTATGTGTGTGTCTGCAGTAACGCATGATGCAGCATGATGGTGGCAATGCGAGATCAGTCGTGCCTTTTCTCATTTGGCGGTGCAGTAGCGGTACGACATAGCCTCGCCATACTAGACAGATGTGGTTGTTGAGTTACTATGGCGAGGCGATTTACACCACTGCTTTAGATGATTCAAAAGTTTATTTGAATAAAGATATTTTGACTTTTACTTTGACTTTACTGCACCGACAAATGAGAAAAGGGCCTAGTATGATTTGCTTCTACTTTTGTCTCTGTTCGTTTATACACTACGTGCAACCTTTGCCTGCATCTTTGCACTGGCCCGTGTGTGTCTGATCTACATGTTGTCAACAATTGTGAAATGTCCTTTCCCACGATATACCCTACTTTCTGTATTCGCTTAAACTGTGCTTTGTATGGTAACAACATTTGGTTTGTTTGGTAGTAAAGTGGTAGTAAAACACGTTGATTGTCATTTATTACCTATTAATGTCAAATAGTGATATTGGACAATATGTTTTGTCACAATAGTTCTTTGCTAATCCTTGTTAATTCACTCGATAATATTTACATACTAAAAACAGTTGTAGAATATTAATACTTACCAATATTTTTGTTTTCGGAACATGATGTGGTTTATATGAGATTTCTTTTGGAAGTTAGGAATGTTTCTCTAGGCAAGTTAATATTATGAAATCCACAGAAAACCTCACACTTTTATTACAAAGAACGTTTGTGTTTACTGCTTTTTCTATAGATCAACTACAGATTTCATAATAACAATAATATTACTAAATAAATGTGAAAGTTTGGATCTTTGTTACTTACTTAATTACGCAAAAAAGGCTGAATGGATTTGGATGAAATTTGGCACACACATAGTTTATTGCTAAAATAAAAAATTTTCGACATAGGACCTTTTATCCCTGTCAGAGGTTCCCCACGGATTTTCCGAATGTCCACGCGGACGAAGTCGCGGGTGGAAGCTAGTCTTATGTTTTTGTTTAATCTCATACTAAATAACGACAAAAAAATAACATACTTCATTCTATCAATCCAAGTCACAAACAAAAGAAGTTGACAAATTAACAAAAGCGTAACATTATGAAAATCTAGATTTAGAAAAAAATAGAGACGCACTGTCCGTAAACTTAATTACTATTACGTGTGCTTAAAACAGTTTTTTTATCGATTATGTAATCTAGAACTGTAATCATTCGATTTCCGCAATCGAGAAAAGCCACTGACTTTTATAATTAAAATTGCTAATTTATTTAGTTTTAAAGTATTTTTTCTTTAGGTTGTTTTATTCTCTTTTCATTGAGTATAATTTAGAACCTATACATTTCTGGGCTATTCTGTCCTTTAAAGTGTACTAATTCTCTTATTATACTATTTAAATTCTTGTTTTTTTCTTAAAATTTTATCCAAGGCTGCCTTTAATATATTGCTATTATTAATAAAGCCTCAGTGTCAGTTTTCTTGTTTGTTCTGCTTGTATCATTTTCTTATGCCATTTGTCTGTGTACTTAAAATGTAAATTCTTATTTTATCAACTATCTGTAATACCATACATACATGCTTCATCCACGTAGCGAATCAAAAATTCTTCCAGTCTAATAAGAACAAAAATTTTATCTTGGGAACTAAAAATTTTACCGTGACGCGACCACTGAAGTGTAAACAATGTGTTACCATTTAAAAAAAAACACTGACATCATTTCACGTCGATCAACGAACGATGAAGAAGACGGTGGTGTTGCCGTTCGTAAAAAAAATAAAAAACCAACCTTCTCAATGCAACCTATTTTATGAATGAAATAAGATTTTTTTCACCGGACCGCGTCAAATACGTGCTTTCCTTTCTCGTCTGGATGTGCATTCATTTTCGATACTTTTTTAATGTCATTACGTAGTATATCACTGTTGTAAGCCTCAGACGATTTTATTCTTTACGTTATTAGAATAGAGTAAATTTTTGTATTTACTGCTATTTATAGTAGATTTTTTTGCGGTGTTACTGGCAACACTGAGGAAACTGCATCGACCAGGAGTATTAGAACGCTTGAGGGACACAGATGTAGTCTGAGTAACGAGATTTTACTTATACAGGGTGATTCATTTGAGATTTGATTAAAATGTCCTTTGAACGGGATTGTCGTAACTGAATGAGACTGGAAACGAAAAAAGATGCATTTTATAAATTTCTTGTTTTGTTCATAATAAGCACTTTTTGTTGTATAGTATGAGTAACAGAAGAGAAACAGATAAAAACTGAAATAAAAATTAGTTAATGATGTTAATATACTTAAAATTTTACTTATTTTGTAATTTTTCAAAGTTTAGTAAATGATTCAAATTATAAAGTAGATTGAGTAGATTAGATCTGTGGATAATTATTTACCGGCTCAAAAGAAAATAGGGGCCACTATATGGCTTTCCATACAAACGAGCAAACTTTGGCAAGGTTTTTTATTTTATGATTTTATTTGAATTTCATATTGTTCGAAAGCTGAAATAGTCAACTTGCGGACAATACTGCCGAATTTAATGTATCTCCTATTCTATTATAACTTTCGAACAATATCAAATTCAAATAAAAATGTATTTTTGTATTTAATTGTATTTTTTAAATTGTATTCAAATAAAGTTAGTTCGTTTGTATGGAAAACGATGGAAAAAAATAATGGCCACTATTTCCTTTTGAGTAGTATTTTATGAAGTGACTTTACAATTGGCTTTGATAACTTTTTGAACATGACTGGAAATCTCAAAACCATTTCGAGGAATAAGCTTTCGGTACAGTGTCTACTAATTAAATTTAAAAATAAGTCTTTATTTTTAAAGATATTTATAATATTCAATAAAAAGCTTTAACCTTCAAATGACCTTCATATGACGTCATCACATACAGATCTCCCAGCCATAAAAAAAAAGTGCAAAGACAATTTTGACAATGAACTTGGCATTAGGGATGGTGGAAGGTGGAAGTGAAAAAATATCGATATAGGTAATATTTCTCAGAAAAAAATGGGATGAAATGGGACGACGACTAAGTAATGGATTCTAATTTTAAGGTATTGTAAAACATAAAAAATAGCAAAATAAACCCCTATGCGAAATTTTGGCTCGATTTGACGAATTTTACGATGATTTTTAAGACTCAAAGTTGGAAAAAATCAAAATGCTCCAGTGACAAAATAGTGTCGACTATTAGAATCCATACGTAATTACCAAAACAATGTTTTGGAAAAATTATTGTAAAAACATCTATCGATATATCAGAGTATTTAATATCGCCCGAAAAATATCGATGAACTTATCTCGTAATTTTTTCCACATCCCTACTATTAAATGTTTGTAAATAGAAATAAAGCATGCACATATTTTCACAATGTTTATTATGTTATCCTGCAAATTTATCAGTCCACAAGCAATCGTTACAATTTCATCCATGTAGCCTACATCCAAAATAGACACAATACATACAATACATTTCGCAATTTGGGTAGATTGGGCGTGTCAGTTTTTACAAAGTTTTTCAGCAGAGTTTCCACTGGTAAGCATTTTTATTATAATTTTACCACCTCAAAAATTATTGCGGCAAATTAAGAGAAGGTAGGCTAGAACCGTCACAACTGGATTAAATTAATAAAATAGAAGAAATATTAACTATAACTTATTTGTTTACAAACAACCATAAAGTCATTATGACAGTTAATGACACTTGGCCTTTCTTTTTCTATAAGTAGATGGCAAAGGTTTTCTTCTTAAACTTTCATGCCACTAATGACGTCATTCCGGTTGACCATATCCGCTCGACAAATATATTTATAAAAAAATAAATACGGGACCAAATGTTAAAATATTCAAATTAGTTTCTTAAATTGGCCTAATCTGTAGTAAAAAAATATTTAAAAATACCTTTTATTTTTTAACCAAAGCCAATTGTCAAAACTCAGTTGATACACTCTACATTTTTGTTTCAATTCCAAATCACCATTGAGGATTTGGTACTTAATTCCACTGTTTTTTCTCAAAGAAAAAGTATTTAACATTATTTTCTTATAGTGAATGAACTGCATTCAACTCCCCCTGTATAAGACGCCGTCAGAAGCACGCGGCAGCAAAAACTGCCGCGACTCGTGGGAAGTCAATTACCCGATTAGTGTCTATCGAGCCACAATCTGTCTGTTGGGAATGTACTGTGGTACTTCTACTTGTATATACTTAAATGTGTGTATGTATCTCGCCTGCACCACAGAATAGATATAAGTACTACCGTACAGAAAGGAAACTCTCCTCCCCGCCCCACAATCAATTACCTCACCCCACCGGCGCCCACCGCGCGATTTCATGTGCCGAATCGTGTGCTCATTCAATAGCCCTAGACTTCACGCACAAGTTGCGCGTGTGCAAAAACGTCACTGTGTAGCGTCTGTGTAATAGGTAGTTGAAACGCGGCGCTTGTATGGAGTGCCCGGGGTGTGCCTGCACTACAGCACGAAACCTGATTATATTGGGGAGTACATCAGAGTGAAGGCCAAATTCAGTCTGAGGGTCGAGCGTTTGGAGTCCCGCCACAATGTGAACCAACTCATTCGTGGTGAGGGTACCGACCGAACATCTGTCGACCTTCAGGAAAGAAGATTTTTGGCCGAAGGGTGTCCTGTTACGACGGTTTTGCGGTCGGATACCGAACACTGCATTGCGCAGCACGTCGCTGCCTTCGATACATCTAAACAAATAGATTAAGCAAATGTATTTTTAATAATAATGTATGTTAGTCTGTAAGGTACATAATGTATGGCCCAAGTAGCCTGAAATAAATACTCATTTTATTTGAATTACTTTAACGTCCTGTACGATTTTTCAGACCAAACTTACATACATTTGAGCAAAATAGGTCAATTAATGACAAAATAAAGAATTGCGAGCCATTTCAATTCTGACTTCAATTCCACTGCAATTGAGTCGAAGCGCACGGGGTCATTCAACATCATTACCGCATGTTTACGTCGCTATCACATTGCGTTTAAATTCCAAACAATAAATACAAAGCAAACAACTCTCGACTGACTCCGGCGCAAACAAAACAAAAAACAAGTTTTACATAAACGGCTAAACTTTCGAATGCTAACGTAATCGAGATCACGACTCGATCCTTTGTGAGGATCGATACGATCCATCGATCGAGCGTCGGTCGGCGTCGGTCGCCGTGCGTACGCGCATGTATTATGTGCTTGCATACCTCGAGGGTGGGTTGCACTGAAGGTACAGATATTTTGATCTACGTTAGTATTTACATGTATGTTATTCTGCCTTACGCTAGAAACATACTATTGTGTTGTGTTGTGTCGTGCGTGTCGCGACGGAAGCGTATCGGTTTCATACATTTAGTATGACTAGAAACACACTATTGTGTTGTGTTGTGTCGGCATCTGTTGTGTCGCGGACCGCTCGGCTGCGATTGCAACAGAACCCCCACCATCGATCTGTCGCGACACAACACAACACAATAGTGTGTTTCTAGCATTACTTTACTCATCTTCCATTTTCAAAGTTCATATAAACCATTTTCAAATGTTTTATGAATAAAAATTCTCGTTGGTTTTTTCCAAACTTTAGTGAGTTTCTTGTAGTCATTCGCAGTAGATCAACAGTTTCAAAAACGGTCAGTTTTTGCAAAAAAACAGCAGTTTTGCTGTCTACTTCTAGAAATGACTACGAGGAAATGTAATGATACTTTCATATAATACTAGACAGTGATTCCCAAAAATTCCACGTAAGTGCTTATAATTTAATAAAATATATTTTTGTAAAACTGTATTAAATAAAATTTACTTTCGGTCTGGGTACCGTCTTAAAATCTATTTACTATTATATCCAGAAAAAAAACCTTTTTCTAAAAAAACAGCATCAAGGAGATGGATGAGTCAGTCAAAAGTGACTAACAACTTTTGGTCAACAATTGCGGCGGTTTAAGCAACTGTCGCTAAGTCGGTCATCGGATTGGTGACCAAGAATGATTTCTTTTGAGGTCCTCTTTGCTTTTGAAAGGCACTATAATCCGCTGCCGCTGGTTCCAGCTGCATTTGTTGTCGTTAGCACCCACCAATCCACGTTCGGTCCGCATGGTGGGTTTTGGCCGTTCTCCTTATTGTTAAGGAAAGCCTGTGCTCCAGTAATGGAGACATTAAAATGGCTAGCCATACCAATGCTATGTTCACGCATAACGGACCAAATGGGAGTCTAAATGCGGAGAAAAGAGCCCATCACCGATACCAATAGCAAAATGGCTTACTACGAGTATCATTCAACATTGATGTAAATTCTCAAATGCTGAACTATTCCTAACCATAGTAGAGCATCCCCAGTAACTCTAACAGAGCAACCGGCCCCATTCAACGTGCGGAAACCCGATAGGCATCCTGCAATGGGATCGTTAGTTAGCACAGCGCGAGAGCTATCGCGAGCATTCGGTTCAAAATTAACAATTATGGTCATGACAACAGGGTAGGTAATGGGACAGAGACTAAACTAAGAAAAATACTCATTACGACCAAAGGGTCGAAACTGGCCATTCCAGATAGGACCTAACGTGCCTAAAGAGGCACGTTAGGTCCTATCTGGAATGGCCAGTCGGTTCATTAAGGGCCTTATAGCCGTCAACTAGCGCCGCCAATTTATTTCTTTTTATTATACGTAAACCAGGTCAATATTTAAAAGAAAAATAAAACTACCATGCAACCAATCAAAATTGGCCACAGTTGTTTCAAATGTATTTTAAAACCTTGTAGCACATAGAATAAAAAATATTAAAGAGTTATTAAACAAATACTTATTAGAGACAATTTAAGAGGGCATAGTTGTTTCCTTTTTTTAATATTTACTTGGTTTACGAGTTACAAATATAAATATATTAGCAGCGCTAGTGACCAATATATGTTCATTCCCCTCCCCTAGTTCATTAAAATAGGTAATTATTTTAGCATTTTTTTTAACAAACGTCTTTGATATATTTGTTTAAATTTGAAAGGATACAAAATTGCTAATTGACGCTTTAAACAACTATTAATTAGTTAAACTCCTACACCATTAAAAGAATATTACTCGTTGAGTAAATAATGAATCACTTAAAATGGTTGAATTTTGTAGTATGGGTAGGTACTTTAGTTTATTTAGGAACTAATTCACTTTGTTAAATATCTAGTCGAAGATAGTTCAATAAAATTCCTCAAAGACGACATTTTTAGCGCTTTATCTATCTAAGGATTTCTTTAGGATTTAAGCACAGACCATACAACAAGTACTACCGATCTAATTTGTCTGAACTATAGCGTTTCTTATTTTATTCTATTTATTTATCTATAACTTCAGCTAGATACGTATTACATTGAACTGGCGAGCTACAAAGAAAACCTTAATAACATTTAACTGACTTCTAGAATAAAGTAACTAACTTTGTAATTTTCGAATTCACAACTATCTTCTTCTTCTTATCGAATGAGGAATAGTGGCCACCTCTGGCGTTAGAGTTTATCAAGCCGCCTGTAAGGCCTCTAACTTGGCTTAACGATCGTTATCAGATGACAACAGCCGGGACCGACGGTTTAACGTGCCTTCCGAAGCACGAAAGCGCTCCGTTGTAAATGCGGTAACGGTCACCCATCTGACACCTGGCCGGATCGTGCGTTGATTAAAAAACGTGATCGAGTACGATCAGTCTGTCAAGTTCCGCCATGAGTGCTCCACAATTATGATCTTTTGTCTCTGTTCTCCTTAATCTTTTGTGATTGTGGTCTTGCACTCGATTTGTATGTTCTGTAAATCGGAGTGAGTTGTCGAGGAATGTAGCGTATGTGCAGATGTGGCTATTAAAGTCCGTTTGTCAGCTCGAAGAACGACCATACAAGGTATTCCTTCTTACACTTTATTGAGTGCGAAATGGCATCTAAATGATTTTGAATTGCACTTTATTTGGACTGCGTTAGTAATCCATGCACATTGATTTATATTTGAAATCTTTTGGTTTATGAAACTATAGAGTTTAAGGAAATTTATTGTAACATACTGTAACTTTTAGGGTCTAGGTATGGGTCAGAACAATAGAAACAGAGCGGGAAGGGAAGAAAAGTTGTTAAAAACAACGTTGGCTAAAACTTATTCGACCACGTTTAACGTTTGTCAAAGTTTTTCATCACAATGCAATTCGAAAACAGTCGAATAATTTTGTGGTGCAGCTAAGACCGTCAAACTGAACAACTTTATCTATGGGACCAACTTAATCAGAACAAAAAAATAATCATAAAGCACTTCCAAACATTTTGGTCGAGTAGATATTGTCGTTTTCTATGGAACAGCTGTTTTTTAGGGTTCCGTACCAAAATGGTAAAAAAGGAACCCTTATGGTGTGACTCAGTCTGTCTGTCTGTCTGTCACAGCTGGATATCTCGAGGACTACTAATGGTATCAACTTGAAATTTGGAGTGGTTTAAGATGACATTTGCCCAACTATTTTGCAAATAAGAAATAAATAAAAAAATCAATATATTTTTTACAACAGGGACTGAAAAGGGGTCTTAAAATTTTGAAGTGGGGCTACTTGGACATGTGGTTTATCATATGAAAGAGCGCCGTTTGCACGTTTTTAATATTTTTTTATTTAGGCTGCATAGTTTTCGATTTATGATGAAAAATGTAAAAAAATACCGTTCCCCCCTTATCTCCGAAGTTTGCAAAGAGAAAAATCTGAAATAATTCTATGTGATAGTAGGTATAGCACACTATTTTAGAAATCATCAAATTTCTAAAAAAGTTAACATTAGTTCCACTATCGGTCGAGAGATGGCGCTGACCTAAAACTGCAATACCAATTTTATTATTCTACTCTGCAGTGTGATTTAATGGTGCAAATATGATGGTTGGTACGGAACCCTCGGTGCGCGAGTCCGACTCGCTCTTGACCTTTTTTTTTGATCTTATTAAGTTGGTCCCATAGACAAAGTTGTTCAGTTTGACGGTCTAAAACACACCAACTAATCACCCTGTAAAAAATTCCACCATCTGCAGCTTTCAAACGGCCCAATCTTTGCAGTAAAATGAATGAATGAATTGAAAATCTATACACATGATTGTGTAACGGTTGTATGTACAGCCACCAGCGATTCTACTAAAGATTCACATTAAAAAATAAGATACAATATAGCTAACCTACTTGTTAAACAATCAACATGTTAGAGCGTTGCTCCATAACATAAATATCAACTCTTCTTACCAACAAAGTTATAACACGCTTCACTTGCTGTTATAAAGTCATCTACACAAATACTTGAGCGATGTGAAAATCCAATTTCCATAGATTTCCCTTTGATCCCGTTTGTACAAACAAGCGTCCATTAACCTGCCGATGCAGGAAGAGCATGGTTCGCACACACCGTCCGTCGGTGCAACCATCGACATCACACGGTAGTGTTGGGACGGTATCGATATATCGACTTATAACTGTCTTATTCAGTGATGAATCGACAAAACAGCAGTGCTATTTTTTACACGACTGCCCAAAAAGGAGTGTATATGTGTTCAGGATTCATGTATGTGGGTATATGAGTTTCTTTATTCCACCATAACTTCTAAATGCCTGAACTGATTTGGATAAATAGGGTATCGTTAGAATCCTTACAGCATCCCGAGTGACACTGACTATATTCTTTTTAGAAAAAGTTAATATGGCGACTGTACGACGCCATTTTCAAATGTGAAAAAAAAAAATGTTTTTTCATCTATTATTACAATATGGGCATCAAATGAAAGGCCTTGATGAGCACATTCCAAAACTATATAATATGTCACTAAAATGTGTGAAATAAAAATAAATAAATTTAAAAAATAATAAAAACACGGCTGCCCCGCCAAAAACGAACTAAAAAGTTTAACAACAAGTGTCATTGCAGTCGGGGGACCTCTTTCATCAAAAATTGTTCCATAATAAGGTCCCCCGACTGCAATGACACTTGTTGTTTAACTTTTTAGCTCGTTTTTGGCAGGGCAGTCGTGTTTTTAATATTTTTAAATATATTTATTTTTTCTAAAATGCGACTTCACTGTCAGTCATCGTTTCGTTGATTCTCTGATAGACGTCTTATACCCATTACTGAGTCACTAGGTGAAATGTCATGGATTCCAGAGAGTTTAACCAGTAATGGGAAAAATGACACATGTATGCCCGATAACGCTGCTGCAGCGGCGAACTCGACGCTGTTAACTTGAGAGAATAGCATAGTGAAATCACATATTAAACAAGGATTATGGGATTTATTTTTTTACAAATAAATATTTGACACGTCCGAATAAGAGAGTTATCTAAAATAGAACGTACTTACACTTTTGAATATCATAATTTTGAAAACAAGATTGTTTTTTTTAGATTTTGGACGGGGGGGTTTTTATTATGTATTTGCCAGCATTGTTTCATAATTACTTAAGAATTTAAATCATACACAGTGTTAAACGTTGTTAGGGGAAGATAGTTTTAATACACGTCATTAAAATATGTTCTACTTTAAGTAAGCAATAAGTGAAATTTATGATTAACAAAAAAAGGAAAACCGTTCTGGCAACCGACTTGCACTCCTCATCTAATTGAGATTACGTTTAACAGACTCCCAGACGAACTTTTCGCCAGACTGGGGAGCAAAAAATAATAATCAGAAGCCCTAACCATTTACCCGTAGCACGTTAAATCTCATCTTAGAAGCTAGGTAATTATCCTGGCGACACTCCAAAGTGGCGCGCTCATTTCAATTAGCTCTCTTAAATATTCAATGTCTTTAAAATAGGCTCCACGATTCCCCCGACTAGTTCAGAAGTTTCATTACTGCGAGGTTAATTGTTGACTTCGTAGAATACTGTGGCGTATTATTTTTATGAGCGATTCCGTTTTACGAGTTATGAAATTCGTTCGGCCTGTCACTGATTTGGACAGTAACGTCTGTGATTTGACTTCTAGTTAACTTATTAATGATGTTTCCGGGGGTTACTGAACTAGAAAAGAGACTTGGTCCATTTTGTCAATTAAATTTATATTGTGTTAAATAATTATGTCTTCCTTAGTTTTTGTTATTTTGATCTATAGATTTTTTCATAAATTCTTTGCCTAGTAAAAATTTCATTATCAATCTTATCATCGAATATTAGTAATATTACACATAAATACCCTATTAAGAATTCATTTGATAATTTTCAAGTGAGTGTAAACTATTTTTTTAATTTTTGTTACAGTCAATTAAAACTAATAACCCATTTCGATATTTTATCAATAGAACCGTCTCTGTGGTCTAGTGGTTCGTCCACCCGCGTAAGACGCAGGGCTCCGATTCCCAAGGGGGGTTTAAATTGAATTCGGTTTGGTTGGTGGTAGGGCTTATTTCAAGTCCGCCTGTCTACCTACCACCATCTTACCTAAGTCTGACGCCATAACAACAATTAAAAAATTGTGTTCCGGCAGTTAGAGGTAAGATAGCCAACTGGCTACCTCTCCACTGAGGAACTCCCCAGTGGAGAGGATTCCGGGTGTAGTGCGCTTCAGACTTATCATCACTTAACATCAGGTGGGGTAAAGGCCAGGCACTACCCAGTTGTGCATTTAAAAAATATCGATAAGTATCTGTCAGTATCAGCACAGCACTACACCCACACGGACTGATGATCATTGCCGGCGCATGCTCTCTATAAATAATATGTTGTAAAACGATTTTCGATAGATTAATCTGAATCGTGCGCGCAGTCGTGCGCCGCTGGGGCAGAGGATCTATAGATCGATCGCGCCTTACGAATGTGGTAGAGTGGCTAAGTGGGTAATATTGTAGTTAATTTGTACTTACCTTACTGACTAATAAAACGGGTTATTTTGCTTGATAAGTACGTATATAAATAATAGAAAAATAAAAAAAATGGATCATAAAAAAATAAGATTTTACTTTTCTTATTAGTAATATTTGTGTTTGTGATTCAATTGGTAAGTATTTGTTTTTATTACTGTTTTTTGAAGATTTTGATCAGAGTACCTACAGTCTTGATAGATTCCATTATAGAATAGGTAGAATAAAAATACTAAAATACGGAATACAATAAAAATATTTACATAAATAATGTAGAGTTCTAGGCGAACGTATATCAAATGACGAAATTCTTTACTTGTCCTATTTAGTAAACAGTTTTTGACAGTTGTGATACCTAATCTTTATTTAAAAATATGTTATCTTATTAAATCCAGACCAGAGCACAAATCCTATCCAACTGCAGCGTGGTGTGAGACAGGGAGACGTTATTTCTCCGAAACTGTTCACAGCTACGTTGGAGGACATCTTTAAGCTCAAGAGCTTAAAGATGTCCTCCAACGCAGCTGTCCTCTCCAGTCCAAGGACTGGAGAGGACTCGGCATCAACATTAATGGCCAGTATCTAACACACCTTCGTTTTGCCGATGATATAGTCCTTATGGCTGAGACCATGGAAGATCTGAACACAATGCTCGAAGATCTCCGTAGTGCTTGCCAAAGAGTGGGTCTCAGAATGAACATGGATAAGACGAAAATTATGTCAAATGGCCATGTTGTACCCTCTCCAGTTCATGTTGGGAACACTGCACTTGAAGTTGTTGACCACTACGTATATCTAGGACAGGCACTCCAGTAAGGTAAATCCAACTTTGAGAAAGACATCTCTCGTCGAATCCAACTCGGGTGGGCAGCATTCGGGAAGCTTCGAAAAATCTTCGCGTCCGACTTACCTCAGTGTCTCAAGACGAAAGTCTATGAACAGTGTGTGTTGCCAGTGATGACTTACGGCAGTAAAACGTGGTCGCTAACTATGGGTCTCATAAGGAGGCTCAAGGTCACCTAGCATGCAATGGAGAGAGCCATGCTCGGCGTTTCCCTGCGTGATCGAATCAGAAACGAGGAGATCTGCAGGAGAACTAAAGTAACCGACATCGCTCGAAGGATTGCTCAGCTAAAGTGGCAATGGGCAGGAGACATAGCGAGAAGAACTGATGGCCGTTGGGGCGGAAAGGTTCTGGAATGGCGACCGCGCACCGGACGACGCTCCGTGTGTAGGCCTCCGACAAGGTGGACCGACGATCTGGTCGTGGGAAGCCACTGGATGCGGGCAGCGCAGGACCGATCGTCGTGAAGATCCTTAGGGGAGGCCTATATCCAGCAGTGGGTGTCGTGCGGTTGATATGATGATGTTGATGATTAAATCAAATTCTCAATTTCTTGCGCAATCTATATGTTTATTACATCTGATCACCAAGATTGTCAGTTTCATTTGCTAACAGAGTACTCTGTTAGCACCTGAAACTGTTAAATTTCAATAATTTCAAATGGTTACAAACAAAACAAACAACAAACAAATCGATTTCAATTGAGAATAGTTAGCAACAAAGTTACGGACTCAAGCAGCTGGATGAACAGGGTATTGACTAAGAAAAAACTACTTTTTACTAATAAAAACGAGCTTTTTCTGACGAACAAAGTCTTACAAAGTTGTTTTTTTGATACCCTATTCATCCAAGTATGTGGTTTACAGTTGTTTTCTGACGCAAAAACCTGACCATCAGCCATTTTTAATGTCCCCAGTGCTTGGGCACAGACCTTCCCTATGGGTGGATAAGGATAGGATAGACCATAACCCACCACGCGGGCCCAATGCGAATTGGTGAGTGTTGACTGCAAAAACACCCGGGACCAACGGCTTAACGTGCCTTCCGAAGCACGGAGGAGGTCGAGATTATAAATTTTTGATCACCCATCCCATCAACAACCTTTGCCAAAGTTGCTTAACTCCTCAATCATTGGGCCAGGCGCTAAAACACTGCGCCATCGAGCTCCTCCGCAAAAATCTACTTAATTTTAATTTGTCCTGTCTATAGGAGTTAAGCCCTGCTCCACGATCTATCCCACATGGTGCACGCACGCAAACTGCGTTATAGAATTGGTCCGCGGGACGCAACCAGCTGGACTGTTTCCGCATGACAATTTTCGTTTGTGAAACCAAACGAAAACCAAAGAAGACATGAAATAATACTAATGGTTACAAAAAAATACGATAGTTTAAAACAGTCGTGATTCTTAATTAGCTTTGTTTTTTATTCCGCATCAAAATTAATTTGTAACGAGGTTATGAATGAGTTCGGTATATGAAACTCAATAAGTTTCTCCAATAAACAAGAATGAAATTTTATACAAAAATACATATTTCCACTCATATTTCTTTACGATTCTACGATAATTATATTGATGGAATTTACCCTTAAAGATTTTATGGTGAAAAAAAGTTTGTTGAATTATATTACCCAACGCTACTACTACGTGTCGCAAAAACTTGAAATATAACACTAATCGCCGAATACTCAAAGGCTTCTAAGTTAAAATCTTAAGTTAAGGTCTCCTTAACTTTGAGGAGCTGTCAGTTTCATAGAGTTTCTGTCAAATCTGACAACTTTTTTGAATTTAAGGTGGCCTTAACTTTAAGATACGTTTGAGTATTTGGCCGTAAGTGGTATACCTATATATTGCTTACTTAAAACATAAAAGCAAATTCATGATTTAGCAAATCATTTTATGCAGATGGCAATATGCCGAGAATATATTGTGCTATCAGCATGCGTTGTGAACGTATATATTAACGTAATTAAGTTTGCAGGACAGTTTAATTAAATATAAAGATGGTAATTCTACGTGAGACGAACCATTTCCTTCAAAATTCATTATACATCAACTTGATAATAAGGACATAATGTAATTTGTAGAATATTTAATTTAAAAACTTCCAATAAAGTATACCATTATTTATTCTATCATAGAAAGCACTTTTTTGAATTAATTTATTTGGGAGCCACTGTGACCTGTCTAAATAAAACAGCTAAAAGAGGTCATTCCATGACTTTTGCAAATTGAAAGCTAGACTTCGAAGTTGTCTTTGTAATATTTTTAGGGTTCCGTACCAAAATGGTAAAAAAGGAACCCTAATGGTGTGAATCAGTCTGTCTATCTGTCTGTCACAGCTGGATATCTCAAGAACTACTAATGGTATCAACTTGAAATTTGGAATAGTTTAAGATGACATTTGCCCAACTATTTTGCAAATAAGAAAGAAATTAAAAAAATAATTTTTTTTACAACAGGGACTGAAAAGGGGTCTTAAAATTGTGAAGTTAGGTGACTAGGGCATGTGGGGTATCATATGAAAGAGCGCTGTTTGCAAATTTTAAAGCATTTTTTACTTTTTTCTTAGGCCGCATAGTTTTGGACTTATGATGAAAAATGTAAAAAAAAATACCATTCCCCCCTTATCTCCGAAGTTTGCAAAGATAAAAATCTGAAATAATTATATGTGATAGTAATTTATGTAGAGATTACAGGAATAATAAAATGATGTCTCAATATAACACACTTTTTTAGAAAAAAAAAACTCTTTAGTTTCACTACCAGTCAACAGATGGCGCTGTCCTAATAATGCTAACCTATGAAAAAAAATAGTTCCACTATCGGTCAAGAGATGGTGCAACCTAATACTACAATAATAAATTGGTTCAAATATAATTACCTACTATTTGCCGTACGAATAAACGAAGAATAAGTTCCTACTTAGTAATATAAACAGTTTGCAATGTGGAGTGGCTGAATCGTTTTTCAGTCACCATAAGCAGCTCTGCTGTAGTTAAGATTTGTAAATTAACTGTCCGCCTGTTCGCCCTTCCACCTGTCTGCCGTTTATCCTACTTTTTTAAAGACTGTACTAAAGTAACATATCCAAATATATTCATGATTGTACGGAACCCTCGGTGCGCGAGTCCGACTCGCTCTTGATCGGTTTTTATTATTTTAGTACTTACAATTAATATTATGTGATATGGATGAGAGGTTTTTGCCCTAAGTTTTTCAAGTGAAACTTAAATGTATAGTATCAATTTTCCTATCAAAAACTCTTTAGTGTTGCATTTTCTCAGCTGGCAACTTAAAGCCCTATAAAACTTTTCAAGCATGCTCCACATAAGTTTTACGTTCACTCCAATGCTTTGAGCTCTCTAACTTAAGTTATACTTAAGTATACACCCACATCCTTATATTGTGTAGCTCTTATTGCTTTGACTTTACGGTTTATAATAACTTGGTCTTCGGGTAAGGTTCACGTTGCGTAAATAGGTGTAAAATGCAAGCCTGCTGTTCAGAAAATAACCATAAACAGTTGCAGTGCACTAAATGATTTGTGGGCAGCAGGTTAGCTTTGCAAACTATGAAAAGCTTACGAAGTTTTTTGTGACAATTTTATCAAGGAATAATATAAAACAAGGGATCACCAATTAGTTTCAGTGCGGGTCCGTATAGCGGGCCTTTCGTAGATGGTAAGAACAAGACTGAAAACCATTGGTCAGCGCCCAGCGGTCCGTATCCGGACCGCAGTCCGCCATTTAGTGACCCCAGATGGTAAAGTGTAAATTACCGTAAATCAAAATTGTTAAAGTTGTAACACAAAAAAGCTTTATTTAACTGTACTAAGTTTTTAGGGTTCCGTACCCAAAGGGTAAAAACAGGACCCTATTACTAAGACTTCGCTGTCTATCTGTCTGTCTGTCTGTCTTTCACCAGACTGAATCTCATAAACCGTGATAGATAGGAAGTTGAAATTTTCACAAATGATGTATTTCTGTTGCCGCTATAACAAAAAATACTAAAAACAGAATAAAATTAATATTTAAGGGGGGCTCCCATACAACAAACATGTTTTTTTTTGCCGTTTTTTGCTCGTTATTAATAACGACAACAGGCAGACAGTTGAAATTTTCACAGATGATGTATTTTTGTTGCCGCTATAACAAAAAATACTAAAAACAGAATAAAATTAATATTTAAGGGGGGCTCCCATACAACAAACATATTTTTTCCAGATTTTGGTACGGAACCCTACGTGCGCGAGTCTGACTCGCACTTGGCCGGTTTTTTAAATTTCACCTGTATTGACTTTAAACAAACTACAATATGTGAAAGTTTATGAGTTTGGATGATTGTTAATCACATGAAAACATTTTGCATACAGCTTGAATTAAAGGTTACTTTTTCTCCTGGTCAATGGTTTCCTATTGATTTTTCGAATATCGCGAACATAGAAATGGAATGTCAAAGAACAACAAAGTCAATAAACAGGTGATCCGAAAACGAATCAATACATTTTATATGAGATACGTAAAATATGACTTAGATTCATAAAATATGACTATATTATTGACTTATTATTATGGTAAAGGAAGTTAATAAACTATTTTCCATACTATTTTCTTTGTCGATAAACGAATAAATGTAGCGAAATTTGGTTTTAGAGAAACGTGTGGCAAATATTATTTACCTTTGAAAAGTGTGATTACTTGGATTGTTTCTTTTTGTCACATCACAATTACTTAGAACAGAAGACACCATAGCTCCACGATACCTTTATTTTAAATTCTAATTAAGATTAAAAAATATTTTAAACAAACTGTGATTGCTCATTTGCTAGGCGGGACGCTAGGGGCTCTTACTGTAAAAAATGATGGCACATGTCACTTGATCCTTTGTCTCTTTTTTACATAGACCGTGTCCGTATGATGTTAACTTCTCTTTTCCACGCTTTGTTGGTCTTCTTGAGCGCAGCGAAAATTTTTCTATGTCTATGGTCGCGAATGATGTCGCGGATGGAAGCTAGTATGTTCATAAATTAACACCTACACTGAAGGGTGTGTTGTCTTTTATCTTGCTCCGTTTATACGAATTTTATGATAAGCAGCCGACAAAACTATGATAGTAATGTTTTCATAATTCACTTGTATTATTTACATACTATGGTATTTAGAACTTTGCAATTTTCTGACCTTTGTCAGCTTATACTGATCTGTGGAGTACTAATTATGAACGTCAAAAAGTTACATAAGAAATAAAATGTTTCTATAAGTTTATTTGTTGATTGTATTTGTATTTAACTGTACATCATACTATAATTAAATTAATAGTCACCGAATTTTATTTCCTGACTGATTGATTCTAAGATTTGGTAAGCATATTTAATTTGACCGACAAATAAGTGTTTCAATTACTTTATTTGTTACCTTGAAATCAAATAACTGTATCTATAGGTAGGGTTGCCAGGCCGTCAACCTAATAACCGGACAGACCAGCCAGTTTGGCTGTACATTTGGGTAAAAAAGCCGGACACCCTAAATTGTTAAGGATTTTGTATCTTAGTAATAAATACGACAAATTGTTTTTACGTGAAACTGGGCTTTTTTGATTATATACCATAAACATTCTTAAATTCGAATAAAATAAAATAAGAACAAGCAATCAGTCTTTTACTACTAATCATTCATTAATATTATTATTTCTCAAGGGAAACTCAAAATTAAAATTAAGTAAACAAAATTGAACAAAACAAAACTTCTACACTAATTAATTATTATCATTTTTAAAATCTTTTTAGACTAGTCTAGTTATTGCGTAAGTAAATGTAAAAAGCCTAACAAAAGCCGGACAAGCCGGACACCGTTAAATTTGGCCGGACACTCAATCAAAAAGCCTACCTTTGTCCGGCTAAAGCCGGACGCCTGGAAACCCTACCTATAGGCAAGTAACATGCATGCAGTGGTCTTTTTTAAAGATTTCTTACATCTTCCAAGTAAAACATTAAATGTTTCATTTCCGATGTTTTTTATGCACAACGGGGTAGTGCTTGGCTTTCATCTCACCTGATGTTAAGTGACGATAATGCCGAAGGTGGAACCGCACCACACCCGGAATCCTCATCACTGAGGAACTGGCTATCTTACGTCTAACTGCCAGAACACAACAATTTTTAATTTATTTTTATGGTGCCAGACTTAGTGAAGATGGTGGTAGCTAGCCAGGCGGACTTGAAATAAGCCCTACCACCAACCAAACCGAGTACAAATTGTACCCCCCCTGGGAATCGAACCCGGGGCCCCTGCATCTTACACGGGTGGGTGAACCCCTAGACCACAGAGGCGGTTAGAACAATTCAACAGTTTCGTGATTACAACATTAAACAAAGCATATCACATTTACATCAAAAGATCAACGACAAAATTAATGTTCTGACCTTTTCACGGTTGCTGACATATGGCAATAATGGCAATACTCTGACCAGATACTGCTCTGTCATTACGTTAACGGTCACTAGTTAACAAAAGGCTCGTATGGAGCAATCGCTGTATTTAGTCAAACTGCATGTTTAACCCTCGGTTAAACGTGGGACAAACTGTGGGACGAATGTAGTAAATTCTAACAACATTTAGGTTGATCTTAAATTAGGAATATAAATCGAATTTATAACCGTACTATGGGCCGCCCGCGACTTCGTCTGCGTGGAAAGTTATTTCTGTATCCCTCGGGAACAGTGGTTCTGAATAAAAGGTACCCTTTGTCCTTCTCTGTACCCCTGACAATGTGTATGCAAAATTTCATGATGATCGGTTGAGTAGTTAAGACGTGAAGGCGTAACAAACAGACTTTCACATTAATAATATTAGTAAAAAAAATGATATTCATATGACAGTCAGGAAGTAAAATCCTTGAGGATAACCCAGTGTTTTCTCAGTAATAACGTCAACGAAACACGAAATAGAAACATCAACAATTTCATTTACCAATTATTTTTCTCTACAATGGCTACGTTTACTGAAGTTCTCTACAGTCTATTGATAAGATAAACTATTAAGCCACTCGAATTAACCATTATTCTCACCTAAAATTAGTAATTTAGGAACCAAAAACCAATTTCAACAAGAAACGTTACGGTTACAACTTTTTTGCAGTAACATAAGATTATGTGTCAGTAATTGTTTGCAGAATGACCCTTCACAATTTAACGAAATGATCAAAAATGCATCAAACTGTCTTTTCTCAAGTAGTACCGCATAGAACGGTGGGTTAATTCGCATAAGTTAGATCAGCCTAAATCGATAGCCCACAAAACTGCAGTAATGTAAATGCGTAGCCGTAAAATGACAAGATGGCAATTAGCGATAGTACGCGTTCGAGGGCGAGTCCGCAAGACAATATGTAAGGAGGTTATTCTTGAGTCATACGATAATTTTATATTCATTTGTTATTTTAATTTTATCTTTGGTAATGAACTACGGCATCCGGCAGAGTAGAAAAGTACCAAACACCAACCTTTTACACTTAGTGGTGTCGTTAATGGCAACTAATTGGTGGATTCCTTACTAAAATTATTTTATACATGTATTAATAAATGTATTAGTAATTTTAGTATTCTATACAGATGCAAAAGTCACTTTGTTTGTTTGTTACGCCTTCACGTCTTAACTACTCAACCGATCATCATGAAATTCTGTATACACTTTCTCAGGGGTACAGAGAAGGACATAGGGTACTTTTCATCCAGAAAAAAGAACTGTTCCCGAAGGATAGCAAAAAACTTTCCACCCAGATCAAGTCGCGGGCGGTCACTAGTAATACGCTTTGCCAGAAATTTGACGAAATTAAGTACATTTTTACTGATTTCTGAATAATGGATCATTTATTGAAAATGTACTCGGTTACTGTGTTAGATCAATAAAAAAGCTAGGTATCCTTTTTTCATAAAAAATCAAATCACTGTCATTGAAAATTACGAAATCTGACGATTGGAAGTTTATTTTATAAGTTTTTATGATGTTCTTCAGGATTTTTTTAGAAAGTTACTATGCCATTTTTCAATATTCTGTTCGGTTATTGTGTTTCTTTGTTTATTTTTCAGTCTACAGTAATTTTTGTGAAGTAGAATCAGTTCTTCACATTTGAAGCTCAAAAATCAATCTTTTCATCAGATCGTGAACAGACCTCGCCTTAACAGACTATTCTACCAGTTTCAGAATAGCCCCCGCAATGTGTGTGACAAGATCTCATTGTTGGAGGCGATCGCAACGATTGCGAACGACGCGAAATGGCGAATGCGACTTTACATATCAGATTTCGAATGCCCGAGTTCCTATATGCTAAACCGTGAAGGTTGTACGCTTTCTATTGCGACAGGTGACTGTTCATTTCAAAGCTGTTACAACAGATATTTGTTTGTTAATTGTAATACTCGTATTTTTGTGATATCATCATGAGCAAGACCATTCTGGGGCACGCAGCTGAGGACTACCTTATGGATGGTTAAAGAAAGGTTAGGAGTTATAGTTATGGCCCAATGCGGATCGGTGGGATTTTTGTGTTTCTGGTGATTTGTCTACATGTCATCATAGACATATTGCATTTTTTAGAGTATACCTATGCATGAAAAGTTAAGATAACTGATCAAGCTATGGTATGGTCACACCCCGGGCACTCCATACAAGCGTCGCATTTCAACTACCTATTGCTCAGACGCTACACAGTGACGTTTTTGCACACGCGCAACTGTGTGCGAGCTATTGAATGAGCACACGGATCGGCACACGGAATTCGCGCGGTGGGCGCCGGTGGGGTGAGGTAATTGATTGTGGGGCGGGGCGGAGAGTTTCCATTCTGTACGGTAGTACTTATATCTATTCTGTGGTATGGTGAAGACAACTTTTAGTAGGTATTATGAGAACCTCAATATATTTTCAAGTGATGGTCGTTGAGTTTGAAAATGGTTTCACAAAAAAACCTTTACATTGAAACGAGAGAAAAAAAATCTTTTCCGCATTTGTTGGCGGTTCTACACTTCAGTATAATAGTAGGGCGGTAAAACAAGGTTTGAGGTTAGTTTTCGCACAAGTCATCACGGAAATACAAAAATGTGGTATCGATGCATTCAGTACGATGCCCTGATCACAAATATATAAGATGACAAGCGCGAAAATGGTGGGGGTAGAAACTGTGACGTCATAAAGTTTTCAGTACAAAGAAATTTTTTTTTCATACCATGTGGTATATCAAATGAAAGGGCTTTGTGAGTAGATTGCGAATATATAACACACTATAACATTTTCACTACTTGGTCTAACAAATTATTAGCAAACGTCGGAAAAATTCGCAATTCAGAGTCGGCATTGAAGAGGTCTAGATTGAAAACGACTGAATTGATTTTTACAAAATACATAACAAATAACTCTGCACATACTCTTTTCGAATGTCTAAAGGTGATTGACCAAAGATATTTAAAAATAAGAAAAGTACATCAGTTTTAATAACAGCATTATTTTCTGCTTTTTCTAAATACTCAGATTCTGTTAATAATTCATAAAAAAATAAATAAATAAACTTTCGTATGTTTATCCTTACTAGGACAAGTTAGGATAAACAGACGAAGGTTTAAATAACCAAATTTTGACACTTTAGATACTTCTTTTAAATTTAATCACTATTTTAAAATATGTAGTCTTATTAAATCAAATATACAATATTTTTGGTATTCTATGCGTGGTAAAACATTTGTTGTATTTTATGAATGATTATTTACACCCGTTAAGCCCCTTTTACACCCATTAGAAAGACTGTGATTTTTGTGTATTGTTTTGATTTTTTGTAAATAACTTTTCCTATTGAGTTTCGTCACGTTATTTAGGTCTCCGAGCAACTGTGTGTGTTTTCAATGTGTATTTGTCATTACTTTTAGTTATCCTTACTTGTCCTATTTGGTAAACAAACTATACTCAATTCTTTTTTTAAATAATCATCTATAAAATTCAACAAATGGTTTTCCACGCATTGAATACTAAAGAAATTGTTAACACATTTTTTTAATAGTGATTTAAATTTAAAAGATGCATGAAAACTGCCAAATACTGTTTACTAAATAGAAAAAGTAAGGATAAACATACGAAAATTTATTTATTTATTTTTCATTAATTATTAAAGGAATCTGAGAATTTAGAAAAAGCAGAAAATTATGCTGTTATTAAAACTGATGTACTTTTCTTATTTTTCAATATCTTTGGTCAATTATTTTTAGACATTCGAAAAGAGTATGTGCAGAGTTATTTGTTATGTATTTTGTAAAAATCAATTCAGTCGTTTTCAATCTAGACCTGTTCAATGGCGACTCTGAATTGCGAAATTTTCCGACGTTTGCTAATAATTTGTTAGAATAAGTAGTGAAAATGTTATAATGTGTTATATATTCGCAATTTACTCACAAAGCCCTTTCATTTGATATATCACATGGTATGAAAAAAAAATTTCTTTGTACTGAAAACTTTATGACGTCACAGTTTCTACCCCCACCACTTTCGCACTTGTCATCTTATATATTTGTGATGAGGGCATCGTACTGAATGCAACAATACCAAATTTTCATATTTCCGAGATGACTTGTACGAAAAGTGTTTTAGCGTCTTTTTTAAGATTACCGCCGCTCTATAAGGCACAACCAATTACTTTATGGCACAAGTTCTGCAAAGTTTTATAGTCTTTTGTTCTGTTAACTTTGTGCTCTTTTAAACAGACCCGAAACACAAGATTACTGTCATGCTACCTCGCAGGTATCTAGGTCTAGTAGTTATACCTATAATTTAATTGTGATTACTAGCAATTAATAGTCGCCATTGTTTACATTTACCAGTCGTAGCCTGCGGCTGCGCATTGTATATGCTTAGCCTGTAATAAATGCTCAGGCGACTTTTATGTCATGCAAATGTTCAATTAGCCGCTTTAAATGGTGTAGCTATAGTTTCGATTCTTTGTGAATGGTGACATTAATGCGCAGAAGTATTTTTTTCAGGCGACTGAAAACATGCGCAGCAATCCCCTCCAACTTCTCTCACTGCTCACGATTCGTGCCGGCACCTGTAATAAGGAGTATGTACCTAGGTATATACAAGGTTATTTTTAACCGACTTCAAAAAAAGGAGGAGGTTCTCAAGTCGACGGTTTTTTTATGTATATTTTACCATAACTTCGTCAGTTGTTATTCGATTTATACAATTCTTTTTTTTATCTCAAAGAACATAGTTTGTGTGTGGTCCCATAAAAAAATTACAGAGATTTGGCTGGTAGTTTTTTCATAATCCCGAAAAATGACAATTATTTAGCTTGCCATCACACGTGTTTTCATGGATTTTCGAACATAACATCTTTGTTTATGTACCGATTTAGATGATTATTTTTTTGTTAAAAAGGGTATACTTCAAGAGTGGTCAGAATTTAATTTCATCGATATTGGACCTTGAACTTCGAAGATACACAAGGGAACTCCTCATATTCAAATAGTACATGTAAAGTGATTTGGATTTTGGTAGTTTTATGACAATTCAAAACAAACCAAACCATGGTCTGCGATGCAACGTTGCTACGGACGTTGGCCTAGACTTGGACTACAAAGACACAACGGAACTCCTCAAAAATAAACAGCGTAAATTTGGAAATTGAGTTGTGGGCATTTTACCATTGAAAATATTTTATAAGTTAAAAAATATTTACATTCTTACATACCTACCACTAAAAAGAAAACCTCCTTCTTTAACAAAAAAGAAAAACCTCCTTCAAAAAACCTGAAACAAAAACAGCTTCAAAATTAAATACCTCTAAAAAAGCGAGAAATAATATTCAAATCATTAGTTACGCATAACATTATTAATAAAAACACGTCTAATGAGATCGGGTGGGGCTTTTAGAAATATAAAATAATAAGTTGTCTTCCAGCCCCACCCGACTTCAATAGACGTGTTTTTATTAATAATGTTATGCGTAACTAATGATTTGAATATTACTTCTCGCTTTTTTAGAGGTATTTAATTTTGAAGCTGTTTTTGTTTCAGGTTTTTGAAGGAGGTTTTTCTTTAGTAGTATATACGAAACCTGAAAACTGCTTGATCAGAATCAGTAATAGAATCGATTGCAATATTCTTTATATCATGTTATATTTTGACTAAATAATATTTACAAAACCATAAGCATGCCCTACTAAAATGTCACAGTCACAACACAAAAATCTTGTAACTTCGTGAGTTTTAAGGTAAGTATCATATCATATTTTTATACTGATTCTGAATTAAAATATGTGACCCGTGTTTCGGTTTTCGTATATTACAAAAAATATTGTTGTAGAGGCGTAAGTGTCAAAATTAAAACTTATCATTTTATAGTGATAACAGTAACAGCAGTTGTCAAACTCTGAAGCAATCACAAAATTACCCATACAAATCTATATTTTATTAATACTATACGGCTTTTATTAATTTACTGGATTTTTTTCTCCAGTTAGGCGATACCCATGCTTTATATACAACGTGCTAAAAAAGACCCTAATGTTGAATATGGTAGATAGGAACCATCAAACTGAACAACTTTTACTATAGGACCAACTCTGAAATCGCAAAAAAAGAAAATCAGCTGTTTTTTTTTTCGCGATTTCAAAGTTGGTCCCATAGTAAAAGTTGTTCAGTTTGATGGTCCCTATCTACCATATTCGGCATTAGGTTATTTTTTACACTATGTATAAAAGTAAGTTTACAAATATATGTACGCAATGTGTATTGTGTGAGTCAATAAACAGATAGTAATTTCCTAATAGTACATTATGATACAAGTTAGCTTAGGTTACTTATTGCACACAAGGCTGTAGGTTGCAGCCCGAGCCGCAGGCGAGGGCGTAACTCAGCCGAGTGTGCAATAAGTAAGAGCTCACAAGTTTCATACGACGTTTTTCAACACATTTGCGAGGAAAAAACAAAATAATTTACCACACAGCAACAAATACGACAAAAACAAAATGATAATCATGATGAGAAAAGGCGCGCAGGTTTTTTTTTGTTTTTTTCACACGCCCAATGCAATAATATTTTGCGAACAAAGGGGTTAGTGAGCATACAGCCTACCTCAAAATTATAAATTTAGGTGATAAAATGCTTATATTTTAATATGTTTTAACAAAATATTGTAAATAAGAAATAATTTGATAATAATAAATATTTGTTTTACTTAATTAAGGACCTACACATTTATTTATTCCAAAAATGCAAATGAATTTTCAGCGGCATAAAACCTCTTTGTTGTAACTAAAAAAATAACTGTATTACCCTGTTAAATTGAAAATGCTCTGTTTACTCGCATAGAACTTGCAGTAAGGTACCTCTTTAACTTTGTAGTTATAATTCTATAACCAACTAGTGTTTTATATATTATTGCACGCGTTTGTTATAGTTCGGTTTATGGCCCTAAAAGCGATGTATTAGGGCTCACTTTACGAGCAAGTGTGTTGAAAATCATTTTACTATGCAGCATAATGTACCTTACTGACAAATAATAAGATCGAAGTTTAGAAATGTCTTACACCGTAAACGGTAACATTGCGAAATATATACGTAAGATGTCAGTAGTCAATATAAATTAAGCCCTAATTTAATTACTTACACTTAGTATCATAATAACAATAGAACTCCTATCGAATTACGAGATATACACACAATACTGCGTAACTCATACTAAAAAGTTAAACGGACTATAAATTGTAATGTTTTATTCGTTCACGGTACATATTTAGTCTGATTATTAGCATAATGGTTGACAACATAGTACCATTAGGGTCTTAGCGGACCCAGTTTTAAGGATTGTGGTACAAGTGACAAGCGAAATCTACAGTATTTCGGGAAGTTTTTATGTCTCACCAATTCCGATGAAGGCTTACTCCGAAAACGGAACCACTATAAACTAGTGTTCGTAAGTTTTAGACCTCGTTTTAACATAATCTCCGCCATTTCAAAAAATTTCGTAAAACTGAATCGACAAAAAATCTACATAATTATCGAACCTGCTCACAAAATTTCATGAAAATCGGTTGAGAAATGCGACCTGTAAGAGGAGAACAGATGGACAGCCGGACGGACATACGAAAGCATTTTTGCCCAAGCTGAAACAGAGATGCTTCGCGCTCGCTCGGTCAACAAGTGGCTTTCGTTCCACTTTGTAACATTATTAGCTCTGGAATAAGGCCCGAAAAAATGTAATCGAACGATAAACAGTGTCTAATTATATCGTGATTACTTTTTCGGTAAAACACGAAGCAAAAGGTATCTAGATGCTACATTGTGTCTTTAATTAGTTTAATGTATACTGGCAAACATTTTGCATTTTTTCATGAAAATAATGAAAACTTAACTGAAGACACATGTACAATCTGTGTAAGTCATGATATGTAAAAGTAGCAACACTGTAGTGTAGTCTCGTTTTTACCGACTTCAAAAGAAGGGAGGTACTCAATTCGACCAGTTTTTTTTTTTTTTTGTTTTATGTATGTTTTGTTGTTTTTATTACTCGAAGACGGCTGGACCGATTGAAATGATTCAAACGTTATTACATTAGGTAAACTTCCAAGTTGGTCCCATTTTTTAAAATTTTGAAATCGGTTTAGTACTTTTCAAGTAATCTTGAAAAAAGCACGAAAATAGTATGATTTTGTGTGAACTACCTCGATGATCAGTCGTATAACTTCTTTGTTTATGAACTGAATAAGATAATTATTTTTTTGTTAGAAAAGGGATATCTTAAGTGTAGTTCTTTAACCGACTTAAAAAAGGAGGTTCTCAGTTTGACTCGCATGTATGTATGTTTCTCCGCGATTAACTCACGTTTGGCTGAGCCGATTTTAATTTCTACCTTAATAATATACCTACACTATCTAATACAAAAAGTACCTACACTAAAAATAAAAAAATAAAAAATTGTTTAAAAAAACAAAAAACCGACTTCAAAAAACCTACCTCTAAAAAGCAAGAAATAATATTCGTAATAATAAAACACGTCTATTGAAGTCGGGTGGGGCTTTTAGAATAAAAAAAAGGAATTTGTACTCCAGCCCCACCCGACTTCAATAGACGTGTTTTATTATTACGAATATTATTTCTTGCTTTTTAGAGGTAGGTTTTTTGAAGTCGGTTTTTTGTTTTTTTAAACAATTTTTTAACCAATATGTTGGTTTGAAAGGGACGATACTACAGTGTTTCTACTTTTTAATGTCATGACTTTATAGACAGATTGTAAATGCCAGTTTTTTTTAATGTTCATAACAACAACGCGGACTTTAAACAAGCCCTTACAGAAAATGTCTTCCGCTAACAGTTTGTGACATTAACCACACGAACGCCAGCTCCAGGCTCGTTGGAGCCCATACATCATGCATCGGGTAATTGTTGCCGCAAACGGTTTCCACTGTGACGTCGTTCATACGCGTATTAGACGCTCGAGGGCCATGCGTGATTCATACGCTTTATGAGCTGGTTTAACAAGGAACAGTTGAGGAACAATGTTGTTAGTTAACAATTTTCACTCCAAATGATAAGTTCCTGCGGGCAACTGAATAATATAAGCTCTAATGTGCACGACGCGGAGAAGCAAAAGGCAACGCCTGAAATGACCACTTTCTCTAAACAACTCAATCGAAATAAATACAGCGCCACAATGATCGAGATAGCCAGAAGCAGAGAAAATAGCCAGTTCCTCCAAGTGATGAGGATTCCGGGGTGTAGTGCTCTTCCACCTTCGGCCTTATCATCAGTTAGCATCGTATCAGGTGAGGTAAAGGCCAAGCACATCCCGTTGTGCAATAAAAAAAAGAGATAGATTATTTTTGAATATTAGGAATTGGTTTATTTTTAATTAATAATAAACCAATGCTTAATTAATTAATAATAGTTATTTTTAATTAATAATAGTCCATGGCATCTCTTAAACGGTGTTTACCTAAATATTTAGCAAGAGGGCCCTGGTGACCTGTGGCACAGGTTCTTTTAGATACCTATATCGGGCACCAGTCTCTCACAATGCAGGTCATATTGTAACATTGTTGTTATCAACATTCTAGTTAAGAGTACCTATTGTGATGAGAAAATAAATTGATTTATTCATTCATTATTCAATGCCTTAATTCAATTGCTTTATATGATGTGTAATTTGGTATTATTCGATTATTTTCTTTTTAATTAAAAAGAACAGGTTTTAGTTACCGGCGTGCTCACTCCAGGTTACAGCTGAAAAGGACTTGTCCCATCGCGCCTATGTCATTTGCCCCACCATTCTCAAAAAATGAAAGTCTATCGCGTCTTAATCAAAGCAGTATCTCAGAGTAGGTATTTTACTCTAGAATCACATTAATAATTATTGTCTGCATTAAAAAGTGGTATTTTTTAGTTAAAACGCTTTTAAATCACGATTTTTTATCATGATAGTATTATTTACTAAATTTTTTTCACAAAATACTTCAGAAAAAAAACTTAATGTTTTTGTAATTGTTTTTATAAATATAAAATAATTCTTGACTGATACTATACGTAAATAAAATGTAATTAACATTTTTTAATTATGAAAGTAATTAAATAAAATGAAACTGGGGCAACGCTGGGACATCTCCTTTGCTCGCGATGCGAGTGAATATGACGCTGAGCTGAGACCCTTGCGTACTGCTACGGCACACACACATCTTTATTAGGGAATAGATTATTGTTTTTTGTTTGTATTGATTCTCTTTTTCGTTAAGTTGATAGCAATTATTTATAACGTGTAAAATTATGTACCTATTGTCACGGAATATCTTAGTCTATTGTATTAAATGAATATTTATATGTGTCTGAAGCAAGAAATAAAATGATTACCTATCTATCTATCTATCTATTGAGAAGGTTGTTTCCTACTGATATGACTAAGAGGCATGTTATGAGTTTTTGCTTACTATACCTACTCGATAGCGACTCTAGTTAACATTTGTATGAAAACTTCTAATTAAGTTTAGTTACTGCTAACCTCTAGCGACCTCTATTGACCACTACGTATATCTAGGACAGGGAGTCCAGTTAGGTAAGTCCAACTTTGAGAAAGACATCTCTCGTCGAATCCAACTCGGGTGGGCAGCATTCGGGAAGCTTCGAAAAATCTTCGCGTCCGACTTACCTCAGTGTCTCTAGATGAAAATCTATGAACAGTGTGTGTTGCCAGTGATGACTTACGGCAGTGAAACGTGGTCGCTAACTATGGGTCTCATAAGGAGGCTCAAGGTCACCCAGCGTGCAATGGAGAGAGCCATGCTCGGCGTTTCCCTGCGTGATCGAATCAGAAACGAGGAGATTCGCAGGAGAACTAATGTAACCGACATCGCTCGAAGGATAGCTCAGCTGAAGTGGCAATGGGCAGGACACATAGCGAGAAGAACTGATGGCCGTTGGGGCGGAAAGGTTCTGGAATGGCGACCGCGCACCGGACGACGCTCCGTGGGTAGGCCCCCGACAAGGTGGACCGACGATCTGGTGAAGGTCGCGGGAAGCCACTGGATGCGGGCAGCGCAGGACCGATCGTCGTGGAGATCCTTAGGGGAGGCCTATACCCAGCAGTGGGTGTCGTACGGCTGATATGATGAACCTCTAGCGTAAACTCTGTGCCAAATTGCATACAAAATGCTTACACAGTCGCTATCGAGTTTAGTACACGTAAAGTGTACAAACTTTTAAACATGCACTGAAGTGTCCTGCCAGATACTTCTAAGGCCAACTATACTTAATCAATTAATTGATAATCAATTCGAAATAATATTAAAAACAAACATACACCTTCAGATTACGTTATCAAATCATATACCTCTTTAGGCACCCAATGAAGTGAAATAACCCAATCAATGTTAGCCACAAAACACATCAGACAAATCGGTTCAAATAAAAAAAGATACAAATGTCCCCTTTATAGGCAATCAATCGACATGCCCTCGTGTCAACAACGTATTAGTGAATGTGGGAACAATTATAACAAGGCCTTTTTTCCCAAATACGGCCAACCAAACCAAAGGTCTTTGCACACCAGTCACGTTTGTGCCCTCAGATTTGTCGCGGCTAAATCACCCGCGAAATCCAACGATAAACGTCTATATCCGCTTTTCCCACACATTTTCGCATTTTCCCTTCTCTCATGTGCTCACTTAATATGACGGTGTTTGCCCTTTCCCCTAGCTACCGTTTAGCGTTGACATTTTTAAACCAATTGAAAATCTACTTTATTCTCGCCTAAATAAAGTTCTTTTCGCAAAGAGATTGTAGTATAGAAGAAAAATTGTGCGTTCTTTTTTCGAAAAATGTGCACTCGTCTCCCTTCATTCATTATTGCGTCTTAAACCTTTACTATAAAACTTAGAGTTGTTTGGCAGTTTCCGGGTTTGTTCAGACGATTTGTCGCTAAAAGGGGAAGTTGGGTGACATTGTTACACAGTGTATTGCACATTATTGGGTGATTGAATGAGGTACTTACTGGCTGAGGCGACAAGTTTGATAAGGTGCCCTCGTGTTAAGGATAACATGGGCGTGGAGGCATTGAATTTATTTGATGGCTATTTGGCTTGTTGGTATTACTGTTTGTACGTAACTTTTTGATAACGGTATTTTTTGTTAAAATGAGCTGGGGAAAAGTTATAATAATGTCTGTAATTTATTATATTGTTTATCGTACTAGATTTAAAAGTACATTCCATTTACACACACATAATAAATAATATTGTAAAATAAAAATAGAAAAATGAATTAACACGTAGTTTTGAACCTCTCTGAACTTGTCAGTTTTTATTTCAAAATAATAAGTAATGAAAGGTGAATTCAAAGTACCGTTTATCAACTGCCAAACAAGTACATTCCATTTATGCGCACATCGTAAATAATATTGCAAAATAAAAATAGAAAAATGAATTAACACGTAGTTTTGAACCTCTCTGAACCTGTCAGTTTTTATTTCAAAATAATAAGTAATGCAAGGTGAATTCAAAGTACCGTTTGTCAACTGTCGCCATAATGAACCATAATTATGGACTTTCAACACATGCATACTACTTTGTAGACATTGTGATATAGACGCCAATGCTCCTATTAGGAACATTTTACTAAATGAAACTCTCTTTACTGGATTTTTTATATTTATAATTATCTTTTTATTAATGTTGCCCTGGTCAGCCTTTTGAATATACTTTGTTATTATTGTCACATTTTTTGAGACTATTACCCAGTTGTGTGTGTTACGTCTAGTGTGTTGTAATGACAAGTTTTTTGAGTTTATTATTTACAGCCATTGAATGTGCCAATATTCACAAATATAAAACACTAAAAATCATAGGTGTAAACTAAATTTGATAACAATGCCAACGCCCATACAGAAACTGGCCATGTCATTTATTTATATAGTTCCCGCAGTGGGGCGGTTCCACTCATGATTACAAGCAACTTCTACTATGGGGCCAACTGTGATATTGCGAAAAAAAGTCAGCTGTTCCATACATTAACGTCGAGAAGTTATGGTGGTTTTGTATGGATGGAATAGCTGATTTCGCTGATTCGCGATAATATCAGAGTTGGCCCCTAGGAAAAGTTGTTTGTAATCATGAGTGGAACCACCCTACCGGGAACCAAATGATTGAATTTCACCTTCCGTGCTGTTTGGAACTAATCTCGAAATATCCATTGCTTATTCAGCGTGTATATATTTCCAATTGATTTTGTTACATGCTGTTATAACACTTGAGTGTTAACTCCTATTGTTTATTCATAACAGACTAGACTTTCCAATCATGTTGCCATGTAGTAATTTATTCGGACAAATGGAATTACAATTTAATTTTGAATACAACAATAACATATCGCTACATGTTCCATCGGGTGGAACAAATTAACAGGTTCCCATACTGCGCGCGATATTGCTCTCGAGTAAAGCACGATATTCATTAAATGATCCGAACAAATCATAGGTACAATCGGCCTCATATTAAGTTGTGAACATTTTAGTATTATCACACCGAACCATAAAACTTTCAACCCTACGCTAACAACGTAATAGTAAGATATGACTAAAACCGCTACTTTTGAGATAGACTGTGAGCCTTTTTAGGGTTCCGTACCCAAAGGGTAAAAACGGGACCTTATTACTAAGACTACGCTGTCCGTCTGTCTGTCTGTCACCAGGCTGTATCTCATGAACCGTGATAGCTAGACAGTTGAAATTTTCATGTATTTTTGTTGCCGCTATAACAACAAATACTAAAAATATAATAAAATAAATATTTAACGGGGGCTCCCATACAACAAACGTGATTATTTGCCTTTTTTAGGGTTCCGTACCCAAAGGGTAAAAACGGGACCCTATTACTAAGACTTCGCTGTCCGTCTGTCTGTCTGTCCGTCTGTCTGTCTGTCTGTCTGTCTGTCAGTCTGTCACCAGGCTGTATCTCATTAACCGTGATAGGTATAAAGTTGAAATTTTCACAGATGATGTATTTCTGTTGCCGCTATAACAACAAATACTAAAAACAGAATAAAATTAATATTTAAGGGGGGCTCCCATACAACAAACGTAATTTTTTTTGCTGTTTTTTGCTCGATATTAATAACAACAACAGGTAGACAGTTGATTACAGATGATGTATTTTCGTTGCCGCTATAACAACAAATACTAAAAACAAAATAAAATAAATATTTAAGGGGGGCTCCCACACAACAAACGCAATTTTTTTGCCGTTTTTTGGTACGGAACCCTTCGTGTGCGAGTCCGACTCGCACTTGGCCGGTTTTTTTTTGCTTTAAATTACAACAGGTAGACAGTTGAAATTTTCACAGATGATGTGTGGCGCCGCTATAACAACAAATACCAAAAACAATAAAATAAATATTTAAGTGGGTCTCCCATACAAGAAACGTGATTTTTTGCCGTTTTTTGCTAGGGAACCCTTCGTGCGCGAGTTCGACTCGCACCTGGCCGGTTTTTGAAATCCCGAGTAATCTTTGCAACTCATTTTAATTCGACATAGCTAATATCCGTGTTTTTGAATCGCTCGAGCCAGTCGTCGTCAGCGTTGGTAGTAAAATGACGCATAGGGTTACCAGATGACAGGAATTTTCCTGACATGTCAGGAATTTTAGGCATCTTTCAGGAAGACGAGGAAAAATTGCAGTTGTCTGGGGTTTTTTTAAATCCCAAAAAGTGTAAGTACTTAATGAAAACACATAATTTGTTCTTCATTTTGGTGAGAAAAATATATTAAACATCAACTAAATGAAGAATGTAGATGTATGTGTACAAAATGTTAGGAAAGGATTATGCCGATTTTACTATACAAGCTAGGCCATGATGCGCTTTGATGAAATTACCAAAATATTATAGTAATTTTATAGTGATTGCGTGGGAAGGATATCATTAAAATATAATGCGGGAAAAAAGATCAATCTCAAGGAGTGCCGTTTGGGGTTACATTTTCCTATTATATGACATTTTGTTATCAACCCCTTTTTGACATGACATGAGTCTGTCACAGATATGTATGGTTAGTGCGCATCATGGCCCAGAATGCGGCATGATCCTTTACTAAAAAGTCAGGCAATCTCATTATTAGATCTGCACCTTGATTATCTAAAAAGAAACTATTTAGCGACCGGTTTCATTCCACATACATTGCTACTTTTCTTTGGTATGTTTTTTTTTAATCCAAAAAGAAGTAGCAATGGATCACTATCATCTATGAACTGCAACCGGTCGCTAGGTGGTTTCTAATTAGATAATCAGCCCGCGGGTAACTCTTGTCTTATGTGACTTCAGTCACACGAACGATATCAAACGAATGATTTCAAAAGGCCCTGTAGCAGTTACACAAATATTCTTTTCAATACAGTTGCTCGAAAATGTGAGCTTACGATGACAGGCCAGCGTGCGGTAAGTTGATTTTACCGCACGCCGTGCGTTTTTGTTTACGGTTTAGCACAGCGTGCGGTAAGTTGATTTTACCGCACGCCCGCGCCGTGCGTTTTTGTTTACGTACGTTTTTTTAATTTCTACTAGCTTCCACCCGCGACTTCGTCCGCATGGACAGTAGAAAAATAAAGCGACCAGTTTAAAATGACCTCATTAGTGTATGAAAGCTAGTACTAAGGAGAGTTCAAGCTGTTTCCCTGGTTTTAATGAAACATAGCTTAGATTTTAAGTTGGACCTTAATCTACTAAACTGTGAAAAGCCCATCAAAATTATTTTAGCGGTTTTTGCGTAATACGCGCACAAATATTTAGAATTTACAGTTTTATTATATGTATAGATTACAATTTCAGTAGTACCTATAATGTTTTCTCGCAAATGTATTGAAAAACGTGGTATGGCACACGGTTGTTAAGATTTTTTAAAACTCGTGACGATTATAATCCCTCGCCTGCGGCTCGGGCTTATAAAACGTCTACTCGTTTTAAAAACCTCCTTACCAACCTTGTATCATAAACTACTATTTCACCTCTTCAGCACGAAAAGGGTGCTTTTGGCGCGTAAAAACTCGCAGCAAAATCGACTTTTGCTGCGAGCGTGAGGCAAAGTGCTTTTTTAATTTCTAACACCTTTTCTCGCTGGTAGAGGTGAAAAGTTGTATGTTTAACACGAGAGCAAATTTTTTGATGTCTCGTGCCTTTAAATCACTCACTGTGCTCAGTAGTCTATATTAGAATCACTCGCTACGCTCGTGATTCAATTCTAGACTACTTCGCTAGTTCGTGATTTAAAAGTCAGCACTCGCAGCAAAAAATGACTTTGCTCTCTTGTATAACAAATAACTATTAAGCCCGCCGGTAACGATCAATTGCGATTGTCAATTTTTCCGTCAATGCCATTGTTGGAGCAAGTGACAATCGCTTCAATTGCACGCGTAAACGATCAATTTTTCCGTCAATGGGCGTCAATTGCGGAAAAATTGACAATCGCAATTGATCGTTACCGATGGGCTTTACTTTTTTACACAATTTACAGCGAACTTTTTTTACATACTTGACGCTCATTGACGCGAAAATAGATCGCTTACAAGTGTAGCGATTCAATTCCTCTAAAAATGGCATTGATGAAAAATTTGACAATCGCAATTGATAGTTACCGGGGGCCTTTACAATCAAATAACTAATTTAGTTCACAAAACTGTATGATTCGTAGGGTTTACTTTGAAATAATTGATTAATTCATTTAGCAATCTACAGGGTTATTTGTAAAACACCAACAACCTTACAAGGAGTAAATTACTAACATCATAAACAACAAATTTTTTTAACGACTTTTCCGAAAACAGACAAAAAAACCGACCAAGTGCGAGTCGGACTCGCGCACGAAGGGTTCCGTACCAAAAACTGCAAAAAAATCACGTTTGTTGTATGGGAGCCCCCCTTAAATTTTTTTTCTATTTTTAGTATTTATTTTTATAGCGACAACAGAAATACATCATCTATGAAACGTTTAACTGTCTACCTGTTGTCGTTATTAATATAAAGCAAAAAATGTCAAAAAAAAAACACGTTTGTTGTATGGGAGCCCCCTTAAATATTTATTTTATTATATTTTTAGTATTTGTCGTTATAGCGGCAACAGAAATACATCATCTGTGAAAATTTCAACTGTCTAGCTATCACGGTTCATGAGATACAGCCACGTGACAGACAGACAGACAGACGGACAGCGGAGTCTTAGTAATAGGGTCCCGTTTTTACCCTCTGGGTACGGAACCCTAAAAATGGACTTTCCATACAAATGGCAAAAGAGCTGATAGAGTTTTTTAAGAAAAGTCGGATTTTTTGTATGTTTTGGAAAAGTTGTAGAACAAATGCTGGTGTTTATGATGATAGTAATCTACTCCTGCGAGGTTATTGGTATTTTACAAATAACCCTGTATAATTTTACTAAAATTATGATCATTTTGGACAATAAGTATAGAAAAAGTAAACATGCTAGATTTTTTGAAATTATAAATGCCTAAATGTATGCAATAAGTATACAGGGGTTATTTAACCTAATTAATAAGATACCTAAATGAAAGAAAATAAGTAAATTCTATACGTCATTATATGTATTTGGACTATTAGACATTTTAAGTTTTGATCATTTGAACTTAGACATTTTAATTTAGGACTATCTGACCGTTTGACATTTTCGTTTTTGACATTTTGAACTTTGCCATTTTAAGTTTAGACATTCTAACTTTAGACATTCTGATACGTACCCGTATACAGATTTATTTATTTTTCCTTATTCACTCTAGCTGCATAGCTAGCAATAAAAGTCTCACATATTGAAATATTTAACACAGTGAGATGCAGTTAGTGTGGTCATTAATTGATTAAAACAATAATTTTGGATTTAAATATGGTAATAACGTTGTACTTTACGATTCAAGGTGTCCACTTTAGCTCAGTGGGGGTTCTGTAATTGTTAGAGAATATAATACCTGTCTTACATACAAAGATATTGTTTATATTGATTGTATTTACTAATTAACTAGCTAGGAAAATAATTATTAAATTTTTACGGACCAGTGTTAGGCTCGTATTATAGAATCAAAATCAAACTCAAATCTCTGCTTGAGTACAGTTAAAAAGTGATGGCGCTATATGCGACGAATAGCACCATCCCTTTCTACCTGTACTCAAGGAGAGATTTGAGTTTGAGTTGGATTCTATAATACGAGCCTTAGAGAAGAGCTACTGCTGTGTAAGAGCTCGTTGAGGCTTTGTACTATTATGTATTCTGTGGTTGAGGCTCGGTTACGCTGGAACAATTGTCTCTGTCTTTTTCTTTACCTGTAAAGGGTAAGGAAAATAACCTCACTTCTGCACTTTCTCGATGTTTTTCGTTGTTTTTTCATCATTATCATTATTACAATTCTTTTTCTTGATTAAAAGTAATTGAAGCAACTTCACAGTACATTAAAATGTATTTTGATGTAGAATTCGATACGTTTCCGCTATTATTTATGCCAAAAATATGAACCTACGCAAACGCCTTTGATAATATTGTATTTTTTTTTACAATCATCCGTGAGGTCTATACGCAATTTAATATTTGTAGCAACTAGAGATTCTCTTTAGCTTGTCGTATGTTTCTTTTTTGTGTCTACAACTTTAGGTTTTCTATATAAATAAAATGACCCCCCAAACCATGTTTTCCTATTACGTACGTAACACATATTAAGTTCAGTAATATTTAAACGTATTAACTTCAGATCATTTATAAACACCTTAAATATTAATTAAACCCAATAAAAGTTATCCATAACAAAATTACGAAATCATCTGAACGTGCGATCCTCTATTGTTACTTAGCACGAAAGGTAAGCAGTTTCTAATGGCGGGACTACACTAGTTGTTTATCCGAATCCGGATTCTTAAGCAAATTATTCGGAATATAAATTATTGTACCCAAATAAGCAAAGAAAAGATCACCTGCTATACTTAAAATTGAAACGGCTTCTTGCTAACGGGTCTTCACCAGATATCCAAGACAAGTTGGTTCCCGATGGTTTATTTACACTGGCAAACCCAAAACCAGATTTTCTTGGTAATGTAGCAAGAGCTAATCAGTTGGGAAAATTGGTGAAATTGTCCCGACCAGGGTGACGATCACCTGTCCAGCTTCGCTGGCGTCCCCCCTTCTAAATAATAATAAGAGATAATAAGAGCTAATCAGAGCTAATAGATTTTGCCATTACTAGATATTAAAGTTTAAAATTGATTTTTGCTTAGAAGATGGCGATAAAAATATTATTTTTGGTTTAAATCTTTATTTTATATCTGAGGGGTATTAAAACCTCGTTACATCTCTTTTTTGCTGTATAGCAAATAAAAGAGACTCATTGATGGCCATTCAGAAAACTGGCAAGTTTTAAGAGGTTGTAATATGGGGGCTGGTGGTCGCCAAAACAATAGACTTGATCTTGAACGGAAAGTTCCCATCCCGAATTCGGATAAACTTCACAATGTGATCGCTCCATAACACAGTAATTCATGGCAACTTCATAATATTAATAAGTTCGCATAAGTCAGTACGCGCGTACTATTCGCTTAATGGTGGGTAGTTAATTCCAGCGGTGGGCAGTTTATCCCATATTCCGAATGAGAGTAACGCGCAGTATGGGGCTCAGTGGAAAGTCTGCGAGAGGAAATGTAATGTGAAATCACATAGGCATTATGAAATGTGATGCTATGAACTGTTTTAGAAACTAAAAGAAAAGAAATTGTTAACTTACTTACTGAGTTGTTAACTTAGTTTGTTTTTTAGAATAAAAAAAATTGAGGAGCTCCTTAGAACAATTATGGCTATTTTTCAATTTTCACAAAGGTTGGTCAAGGAATGGGTGACCGAATAAGTAATTAATGCTCCTCGTGCTTTGGAAGGCATGATCAGCCTGTTCCAAGTTCCAACCATCCGTAACAAAGACCTGTGCCTCAGCAGTGGGGACAATAAAATGGGTGATGATGATGATGAAACAATGATTCAAAAAAATTTTAAGATATAATTAAGTCAAGCTCTTCAAAAACTCTTAGAAAATAATTTATCATGTTTCTTAAATGTATTAAAACAAAATAGCTGGTATTAAGTTTGCCTTGCTGAATGTTTGTACAATATTAACGATAAATAAAGAAATAATTTTAGCACGTACATAAGTAATGCACCAATAAATAAAATTCTTTCGCAAATTAGTAACACAAAATGAAACTACTAGAGCACAATCTTATGAATAACTAATCACCGAAGCACCTTGACATTGACTTCACCTTTACACCTATTGCAATAGAGTCTAGTTTTCATCAAATTGTTAACACAAATCCGTCCAAATGACACAACGTCCGATATAAGATATGAAAGTAATTTACACCTGACCTATTAAAATTATGTACAACATATTGCGGAGAACAACAATATAGTAGATTTCCATTAGCGAACAACAAAGAGACCGATTTGGAGCGAAATGCCAGACCGCTTAGCATATCTGTTCAAAGATCTAAGGCTGTATGTACACTTATGTTTTTTTACAATAACAACAACATGAACAATTGATAGAGTTTGGGAAATGTTCAATATAAAATCACAATATTAGGCTACCTACAACATAAATTTTTTTTGGTAACCATTAATGTCGAAACTTTAAAAACAAATATGAAAATTATCATTTCTATGTCATTAAAAGATATGAATTAGTAACATAAAAATGAAAATTTCACTAAAAATCCAATAAGGTTATTAGTTTCCAAAGGCAATTAAAATCTTGATCGTGGTGGTGAAAACATTTGATATATACTTACCTGAATATTTAAAACATGTTGAAATAAATCAAGTCATAACTTAGAATGAAAACTTGAAATTCATTTAATTTCAAGTTACACCCAGTAGCTGCAACTTGACGTAATAATTGTGTATGTGAATTTATTCAATACAAGCCAACATGAATAATTTAATGTAAGTTATACTTATGTGACTAACATTTCTTTAGAAGTAAAGTTATGCGATTTGTTTATTTGATCATATATTGTTGAAATATTGCCGTTACTGTTATGGAGATGGAATTTATTGCCAATATTCTGCAATCCACAATCTTGGCACATATCTAATGCTAATATCTAATTAGAGATCGAATAATATATTAAACCTCTACCATAATATCGATATTATAGCACCGTTACTAATTTTATGAAAGGTTATTATAAATTATGTAAAGAAAAATGTGTCCTTTATTTTCCAAAAGTTTTTGAGTTAATTGAAATGCATTATTACATAATTTAAAATAGATCATCACAGCAATATTTAAAATATTACTAGGTCATAGACCTAAGAATAGTCTTAGTCTAATAGACCGCCCCGAGTAGTTCCCGGTGCAAATGTGCCCATAACGCTGGCCGCGTTGCCGCGCTGGATGGCAATGGACAATCTTTGCACCAGAAACGACCCAGAGCGGGGGTCACAGTTCTTTTGTCTGAGCCGACGCCCCAAGTCTTTGGCAAATTGTATTGCCTCTGCCCCCCAGCAACCCGCCGTTTCTACCGCTAATTATGTAAATAAATAATAAATTATCGTAGAAAATTGTAATTTAATAGAAAATTTCCATTTTTAATATCCTTACTAATATTATAAATGCGAAAGTCCGTTTGTTTGTTTGTTTGTTTGTTTGTTACGCCTTCACGTCTTAACTACTAAACCGATGATCATGAAATTTCGTATACACGTTGTCAGGGGTACAGAGAAGGACATAGGTTACCTTTCATCCCGAAAAAAAGTGTTTTCCCGAGGGATAGCAAAAAAACCTTTCCACGCAGACGAAGTCGCGGGCGGCAGCTAGTTGAATATAAATTAATAACCTATCTATAGAGGGAAAACGGCCCGTCTTATTTTAATTAGCAACTGGTATACTCTAGCGGCTTTATTTTTAGAGGTTTTTTACTTTCAATCTACACTCGCCTTTACAATTCGGTCAAATCAAGCCACCAGTCAATAAAAAAATTGAATGAACCTCAGCCTCGTATGCCCAAAGGTCACAACATTATAATCTGTGGCCGACGTGACCGGCCAAAATGGCGGCCGGCGTAGCTATCTCAACGTTCGTAATTCGAAATTTCTATTCTCTTGTCGTAATAAAATCATGCGCGCACGCATGCACGACGATCTAGTTGTAAACTTTTTTGATTAGTTCCTTTGTGATGCCATGCGGCCACACGTGACTTCGTCAGAAAGGACAGTTTATTTCAACAATAATTTTTTTCAGGATGAAAGGAACCCTATGCCCTTTTACCCCTTACAACGCTGCAATAATTTATGACGATCGGTAAGTAATTAAGACGTGAATGCGTAACAAACTTACTTTCGCATTAGCGTCCCCGTTGACGGGCGATTAATCGCTGAGCGATTTTTGTCGCTGAGAATTGAACATACGGCTTTTTTGTCACTGGCTAAGTAAAACCTTTGTCGTGTTATTTCGCGGGCGATTATCGCCACGATTAACGCCGCGATTACCGCAGCTACAAAAAGTCGCCCGTGAGCAGTTACGCTTAATTTTACAAAGTTAAAAAGTTAAGGTTGGATTTTTTATCGGTAGCACTTGCTAGTAGGCCTATTAAATAAAAACCGGCCAAGTGCGAGTCGGACTCGCGCACGAAGGGTTCCGTACCAAAAAACGGCAATTACGTTTGTTGTATGGGAGTTCCCCTTAAAAAATTATTTTATTCTGTTTTTAGTATTTTATGTTATAGCGGTAAGAGAAACACATCATCTGTGAAAATTTCAATTGTCTACATGTTGTCGTTATTAATGTAGAGCAAAAGACGGCAAAAAAGATCACGTTTGTTGTATGGGAGCCCCCTTTAAATATTTATTTTATTATATATTTAGTTGTTATAGCGGCAACAGAAATACATCATCTGTTAAAATTTCAACAGTCTAGCTATCACGGTTCATGAGATACAGCCTGGTGACAGACAGACAGACAGCGGAGTCTTAGTAATACGGACCCGTTTTTACCCTTTGGGTACGGAATTCTAAAAAAGAATTGCGATGGTTGAACATCGGCAAGTCATCGTTCAATTCACTTGATATTGAACCTTATTAGTGAAATAAACATCGTCCGCTAATCGCGGCTGTTTTTCTGTATAGTCTGTTTATCCTTACTTGTCCTATTTAGAAAACAATTTTTGACAGTAATTATACGGCTTTTACCTTAAATCATTATTTGAAAATAAGTTGATAATAGGGAACATGCATAAGTCACCGATTTTGATAAATTTGAGCTTGATCGCTGCGGACACGTATAAAAACATGATGGAACAGAAAAATAAAAAATAAAATGTATTACTTTAGTTTTATCACACAAGGGAAAATAACGATTTTTTTTTCGTTTTCGGATATAATGCACTTAACAGTCGGATAGAACATCAAATAAGAAATAATATTTTGTATGACACATATGTATATGTATTAAACGCAATATTTAGGGAGATATTTGAAAATTCTTGGCTAACTCCATACTAATGCACTGAAACGTGACATGAGTGACGTCACAAATGTTGATCTTTTTGTATAGAGCGTTTTCGGCGGGTGCTGCTGCGTGCTAACTTCAAGTAACTATATCACGAGAAAAAAACACAAGAGAAAAGTTTTAATATAACAGTTGATTTTCTCACGCATTATAAAATTGATTTTGATACAAAAAAAATTTGATGCATGTTCCCTATTATATCAAATTGTCATTAATAAATTCTCAATTGCTTTCGTTATCTATGTGTGGAAAACTATTTGTTGTGCATTTGTTGTTTTACAAGTGATTATTTCATTAAAGAGTTAGGTCACAGAATAACTAATAGTGTTAGGTGAAGATTGTTTACCAAATAGGACAAGTAAGGTTATACAGGGTGCATTTGAAACCACTCTCCAAATTTTAAGGATGTGTTCAGTCCATGAAACTGAACAACTTTCTTTAAGAAACATAGGTCAAATATGTAAAAAAAAAATTGACGACGAAAGAGATCACGTGATCAGTTTAGTATGGGATGACCAAAATTTTTTGGCGTATTTCGACACATGTTTCATGGAGAAAGTTGTTCAGTTTCATGGACTGAACACATCCTTAAAATTTGGAGAGCGATTACAAATGCACCCTGTATAGGCATAGGTCTGTTGAACTTAAAAAGATGCACAGTGATAAAAAAAACTAGTGTTAGGTGAAGATTGTTTACCAAAAAGGACAAGTAAGGTTATATAGGCATAAGCCTGTTGAACTTAAAAAGATGCACACTGATATTGGTGACAATTGTCATTAACAAATTATCAAATTGTCATTAATAAATTCTTATATATTGATCAGCTATTGTTAGCGTAAATTCTCAAAATGTGTAGTTAAGTTCACCCCACAATCTGATTATCTGTTCACCTAATTAGTAAAACGAGATAGCAATTTGCTCTGCGCCTGCGACAAGCACACGTAACATACGAAATGTCAGCTGATACACGAATGTTAGCACTTTAATTGCTAATTAGCGACTAACGAGAACAATGGGCGGACAACGGTCTGAGGTAGAGTATAGCTATAGGATCTCTAGGATCAACAACTTATATTTTGAGGTGAAAACTTCTATTATGTTTACTTGCAGAGTTTCTTTTGGGAATTAAACTTTATCATACAAAAAAAAAACATTTTGTTCTCTAAAATTAGTGAATGCTTACCAAATCTTAAACCGCCTAATAGAAGATTTGGTGATCATTAAATCTGGGTTAGGGTGGGTTAGTATGGTGATGATCTCTTATTTAAACATAAGCTGTTTCTTTTTGTGAAAAGTTAAAGTTAGGACTCATTTGTCGTTAAGTTTTTTTTATATTCATAAAATAATAATTCTTTAGCTTGTTATATCATATTTCGCATTTAAAGGTACTTAAACAAGTATTATTTGATTGTGCAGTGCATTGCGTTTGTGCAGTGGAATTCAGGTTTTTTACAGTTTAGTTGTTCCTAACTCAAACCGATAAAAATTTGTATTTTGTATTAAAGGTATTATATCTAAGGAAATGACTGACTTTTAAAAAACTCGTTTGAATTTAAAATCTAAAAATGTACTTATAGTATATCTTGTGAAAAAATATTATTAGAATTGGTCGATAATTAATCTTGTCCCATTTTTTATTAACTAAAATTAGTTAAAAACCTGTAATAACCAAATATTTTCCAGTCCGACATAGACAATACCCATCAAACCAACAACACGGCGGTTGGTCTGACCCGTCCAACTAAACTGCAGGCCAACAATTGTGCAGAATTACGGAGCGATCGGAACATTATAGCAATAATATGTTGTTATTGCGACAACTTATCTGATCCGTGTTATTTATCTGGCCCGGTATGCATGACAATTTTATAGAATTCAATGACCATGCATAGGCGGTGTAGTATACGGTGACGATGCAGATATTGCAAATAGTTTGCAATACTTATCTATAGATAACTCGTAAGTATTGCAAATTTGTTGATTTATTTAAGCTTGAATTATACCCAGTAAGTATTGCCTTTGCCTTGTAAGATAAATTATTCTGTTATAACTTATATTATACTTACTTAGTTTAAAAAAAAAAACAAAGTTTACAGAGATTGCAGCTACAATTTATTTTGACTACTTATCTATTTTTTGTAATTAGGGTTCCGTACCTCAAAAGGAAAAAACGGAACCCTTATAGGATCACTTTGTTGTCCGTCTGTCTGTCTGTCCGTCCGTCTGTCTGTCAAGACCCTTTATCTCGGAAACGCGTGGAGGTATCGAATTGAAATTTAAACCATATACTAAGGTCTACGGGCCCTTGAAGCTGTAAAAAAATCAAACTTCTTAGTTAACGTAAAAAAAAGATACTGCCGTTTAGGGCGCAAAAAACGCATTTTCGATACTCTCAAAGGAATCAAAATTCATAGGGTACTTCCCGTTGACCTAGAACTATGAAATTTGGCAGGTAATAGCTTCTTATACTACACTTACAGGAATAAATCTGAAAACTGTATATTTGTAATTAAATCATAATAAAATATGGTCATTAAAATACGTAATTATTAATCATCTTGGTGAAACAACGGTATGCGCGGTCATAGTTTAACTTCTAATTACTTTTGGATTAATCGCGCCACTAATTCTTTTAAAAATATCAATATTTATTATTATTAATTATTCTGATCCTTTCAAATATTGTTATAGTTAATTACTTTTAAAAATAAAATTAAAAAGTAATAAATTTGGCTCTAAATATTTTCGCAACATGGCGGTATGTCACGCTGTATGACAGGGGGTCTTCTTCTTCTTATTTTTGTTTTGGCAATCTACTTTCTTCTTGGAAGTAATTTTTGCCAGTGTCAAGTGTTGAATAGTTCAGTGGTAGATTGTTTCAGTTTACATTAAAATGCGGGTGCATCGCATTCCAATGTTGCTTGGAGCATTTGGCACCAAGTATAATCAAGACAGTTTACTCGGTAAGGTCAGCCGAGGTAGCAACCACTACAATAAAATTCACGGCTTCACACAACCAAAGGGTCCTGTTGGAATACACCCATTTTCTCTAATAACATTGCGATAGATAAAACCATTTCACAGAACATTATACAGTGTACTATTGATATACAGCGCCATCTGTTGACAATCATCAGTACTTGTATTTTATACAGGTGCGGTAGGTTTGTAATTATTTTATTTTTTCTCAAAAATGCTTGGAAATTCGAACATTATTTTGACAACCTTCTTCGTGCTAAATCAGAGTTTACGGACAGACCTAAACCGCGCCGTCAATATTTGTATGAGAATCCATTACTAACGTGTAATAATGGATTTTCATACAAAATTGCCGGCGTCTGTCCAGCAATGTTTCTATTAAAACTCATTACACACGTGTAATTCAGAAATGGAGCGAACTTTTCAATGAAACACAAATATAGGTATCAAATGTCGCCTTGATGAGCGAGCACATTCCAAAAATATTTTTTTTAATATTCGGTATACTGGTATCACGTTAAAGGCCTTGATGAGCACATTAGAATAAATTGAAAAAAAAATGTTGTGGTGCAATATGGGTATCAAATGAAAGGCCTTGATGAGCGCATTCCAAGAAGATAAAAAAAAATAAAAACGAAAAAAAAATTTTTTTTTTCAATACATATGGGTATCAAATGAAAGTTTTTTGAAAAGTTTTTTGGAATATGCTCATCAAGGAGCATATCCAAAAAACTGAAAAAAAAAAATAAAAACGAAAGGTAAATTTTTTTTTGCAAATGGTATCAAATGAAAGGCCTTGATGAGCACTTTCCAAAAAACTGGAAAAAAAAATAAAAAGCCGGAAATAAATGAAAAAAACTGATTTTTTTTTTCAATATGTGTATCAAATGAAAGGCCTTTATGTGCACATTCCACTTTCCATTTTCTTTTTTCAATTACTGTAAGTAATTTAAAATTAAAATAAAAAGCTTAAAACTTTTAAAACTAAAAAGTTAAAAGTTTAAAAGTACTACACAAGCCTTGGCCGCAACTAGGCATTGATGGACTCACGTATGTTCTTCAATGCCTGTCTTGAGTGCCGCTGCAGTAATGTACTATTCCATTTCAAACTTCGCCCGTGGTCAATTCTTTGTCGTAATCCCTGGAATGGTTATTTTCTACGTGGCGAGAAAGGATTTCATATGGTTATCTATATATAGCAGTCTGCTGAACGGATTTTGATGGTATTTTTTTACAGTTTGGTAGCTTGGAGTCCAACTTATAATCTAAGCAATTTTTCACATAATTCCGGTAGGTAGAACCTAGGATAAAGCTTGAACTCTCCGTAGTACAGTTTTCATATAAAAAACTAATAACTACCAACCACTTCTTTTCAAAATATTTCCTTTGTACCGACACAACTTTTCTATAGCTTTATTTTATGTATAGATGTAGGTCTGTACGGAACCCTTCGTGCGCGAGTCCGACTCGTACTTGGCCGGTTTTTTTTTTTATAGTTAACGCCAGTTGTAAAATTACATCATTTTGTGACCTTTTTTTGTCATTATAGATTAAAAAAATATTTTGTAATAGGAAGAAAATAAGACAACAATATTATTTTTATGATGTAATATTGTTATTTCTAATGGTTTATCCTACTAATATTATAAATGTGAAAGTTTGTGGGTTTGGATGTTTGGATGTTTGTTCCTCAATCACGTAAAAACTACTGAAGGGATTTGGTTCAAATTTGGCACACAGATAGTAGATAGCCTTGCTTAAAACGTAGAATACTTTTTATCCCTATATTTCTTCGGAAACGGGAACCACGCGGGTGAAACCGCGGGCGGCCGCTAGTTTTATAAATAAATGTAATGGGAGTGAAAGATGAAAAGATTTTGTGAAGTTGGAAGATTGAAAGAAATAACGTGGTGTGCCGAACCCAAATGAAAAAGAAGAAGACAAGAAATGAAAAAAAGAGTAAACAAGATTGAAATTTTAACAGCAAAAATTTAAAATTCAACCAGGACATTATGGATTCCCCATATACTGTAAGTAAAGTTTAGAAATAGCGAAGATGTCCCTTTTGTTCGTCGCATGCGCTTCCCCGGCGGCGGCGGCGCGTGCGCAGCCGATTTTATTGTCTCCACACGTCCGTATATCATCCGACATTATCCCTGGGAATGGTAGGGCTATTCGATTTTCCTAGTAGATTTAGAATCTAAATTTTAGATGCTTTGAATTAAATTAAACATTTTTATTGGAAAAATATTTCTTTTCTAGGTGCATTAAAAGAAATTCCTTTAGAAATAATCAGAATTTAATTAGTATGATATTGCTTACGCATCGAAGAATAATAGCGCACTAATGGTGCCACCAATACTGTTTCCACTTAAAGTAAGAACATAAGTTGGTTTCAGAATTAAGACCCTGACTCAGCGCACAGCGTTATATTCGGAATTTCGGACTAAACAACTTTGAAACTCTGCACTATGATTCCTTTTATAATGTATGTGATTACTAATAAAGGCTTTTTTTGATTGTGGGGAGAAGACAAAAAAATTAACCCTAAAAATATGAAAAAGAACGACTAAAACTGAACACATAGCACCAATGTCACACAGTTTCCTTATGAAATAGGGGAGGTTAATTTGCGCAGCTATTTTGGTAGGCCATTAAGGTGATCGTTACTCACGGATAAGTACGTGCGTTTGTTTTATAGTGTTTGGTAAGTACACAGTAACACCCATAAGGCAGGCAGTAATAGCGAGAATCGCCAAAATTATTGAACAAACGAACACTATAGTAACTTGTACTGACTAGCGGAAAACTTTTTTCCTTCCTTTTTAAATAGAAAAAAATGCATTTACACATATCCAGACCATAGTTATTAAGAATAAATAAATCCCACCAAAATCATTTTCATGAATAATGTTGCCAGACCTCGCACTATCAAAAAGTTATCAGACCTCATGTAGAGCCAAGCTTCTAACTCTACGCGCCCTAACTCTGCAAGCCCTAACTTCAAAAACTCTTCACCTTAGTCAAAATATGAGGCTTGGCCATTTCGCTACATGGAAACCTTTCTAATAAACAATAGTTCTTGTAGTAACGAAACGGCCAAGTCACATCCACTCGACTCTTCCACAAGAAAGATATTGAACACGAAAATCATTTAAACGAAATTAGTCCAATGAATAACACTTAACCAAAATCCAAAAAAAACTGGTGGACCTCACATGATAGATCATCTCCAACCCGCTACTTACCCGATATTTCCCACTCGGGTGACCAAAAAAACGATAAAAAAACCGGACAAACTGTTGAGTGGATGAATGATCATTAATTCTTGTGTCTGGTGACAATGGAGTGACGAGAGCCATCCTACCGCTGACCGTATAACGGGGTTTCTATACAGAGTGTTCATAAAAAACTGTTTCACTTTTTATTTTGTTCGCACTATTCACATACACACTATTATTCACATAGGTACAAACTAACGGCCTTATTCATAAACGCCTAATAATTATATTTTAGCTATGTTTTATCTATATAATTTTTGGCAAGACAGTAAAAGAAATAAAACACTCTGGCTTCTACAACTTTGCTTGTTTTTATAGCGTAAAAGCAAACACATATCTCATATATTTATAAAAAAATAGTTTCGATTACCTATGTCTCTTGAATTTTCTTTAGTCTTCTATGTAGTTTGACTGATTTTGTTCTATTTTTACTAATAGTTTTTGTCTAGCAAGTGATTATTGCTGTGTTTTGAATCTCATTTTATTGTCAAACTCTAGTTGTTTGACAGATTAATTATTAACCGAGAAAATAAAATCGCTGAATATGTTTGTAATATAAGTTAGAAGCAAAAAGTCAAAATTTATTTTGTTTATAAAATAATTTGACCTAGTTAATTAAGACGAGTAAACATATCTCTGAACACTGTCTGCATAAATAAATAATAAATGAGCCAAAAAGCATCAACCTGTACATAAAATCATGCTGATATGATCTTGAGCCGTCTTGTCACCTTTCAAGCCATTGCTACCATGCATAGACTAATCCACCAGCTTTATAGTTGCTACTTTAAAGTTCAAAATCGCTTGGAAATCAGTAGCATTTTAATATAATTGATGCAACTAATGACATCGTGGACGGAGGCTAGAGAATAATAGATTATTTAAACATATAAGTACTTTTTGTTAGTTTATAAATGAAAGGAGTGTGATGTTCGGATTTTAGATGATTGTTGTGATATCTTAAATGTGAAATGTGTCTTTAATACTTCTAACGGCGTTTTAAAAACCGTTTACGGCTATTTATTAAAAGGATTAAGAATTAGAAAGTAGTTTAATAGTCTTTTACTTAATTTTGTGGATTTTTTATAGTTTGCGTATACAATCAAAAACACAGGATGTTAGATGTGATTTTTTTAATATTTCTAACGGTGTTTTAATAAAAACCGTTTAAACACTATTTATTAAAAGATTAACCCCCGTATTTATAGATGAGTAAGTAATGACTTAAGTAAAATTTAAAATTTTCAAATGCTTCTATTAAGATATATATATATTAATAAATTATTAGAAGCATTTAAAAATTGCAAGTTTCACTTAAGTCATTACTTGCTCGTCTGTAGATACGGGGGTAAAAATTAGAAAGTATTGAGATTTAATAGTTTTTTGGCTGTATTTTGTGGACTTTGCATGGCTTGTGTAATGCGTATACATATATCAAAAACCTGGACCTACATATTGTTCTATTAGTGACATATTTTATTTTAATATCATTCTATGAAAACATGAAATGAAATATCTTTATTTAATTTCGATATTTTCAAAATCGGCTTTAAATTTTGTGAAACTATTTTCTAAACTAAGTAATTCTGCCAGAGGCAGGGTTACTTAGTTTTGAGAAGATTTTTTAATAGACTGCCAATCCTATTGCTATTGTAAAGCCCATCGGTAACGATCAATTGCGATTGTCAATTTTTCCGTCAATTCCATTGTTGGAGCCATTGACAATCGCTTCAATTGCACGCGTAAACGATCAATTTTTCCGTCAATGGGCGTCAATTGCAGAAAAATTGACAATCGCAATTGATCGTTACCGTTGGGTTTAACGTTGACACCCGTTAGAGTTCTGGTCACATAGTTGGAAAATCCCAAAACTAAAAGTTTTCTTAAAAGAAAACACCAATTATTTATTCTGGCATTACTCATTACCCAATTCATCAGCCCAAAAACAAAACCATCACATATTTGACCCGGATCTTTAAACAAAAGGTTGTTAAAGTCTATCAGAGAAAGATTCAACGTTATACATAAACAGTTCTTAGATAAAGCTTTTAAGTTACAGATAAGCACGTGATGATCGATTGTGGGAACACCCGAGATGGGCTGGCGACAGTAAGTTACATTTAAGTTGCCTAAGTTGATCATGCTTAGCGTATGGGCATGGATCTGATACCATCACTATACTGCTGCAGGTGAAGGTTGATACTTTTCAGCTTTTAAGACTCAAAATAATTTGTTAAATTATTAGCAGACGTGTAAAGCTATCCATTATCCAAGCCATCGTTACTCCCGGAAAATTATCATGGAAAAACTATTTTGTGACAAAGGTACAAATGTCTACAATCAAGAAAAAGATGTTTCAAATGATTTTGAATAACCGTCACAAAAAAACTATATTTCAAAATTATTTTTCATGTGAATTCATTTTAGCACTTGGGAAATTATTAAAAATAATAAAAATGGCTAATCAAGCCTAAAATAATTGCAACATAAATAAATATTACCTTGAAGCTTAAACGCATTCTGTCAAATTTCTGTAGCTGCGACAATCGCAGCATTTTTTTAGCCATGATTTTGTAAGCGATTGTGTGAGCGTCTTTTTGTAGATAGTGGGCTTGAAATATTGAATTCTGAATGTTATAATTGCTCAAACTCTAGACAAAAAAATCTCTCGGCGATCAATCGCTCGTGGACGGGAAGCATTATTCATAGGGTGGATACCTCTAGAATAAATAATATAACTTTTCTGAATTATAATAATAAAAGTTACTTATAATTTGACGAATTTCTACTTTTACACTAGTTTAAAGTATCAAACCACCCCGATCTGCGTACACAATCGAAATGCGTCTCCCATACATTATGAGGCTGACATACATTATAATATAATCCACATAATCACATTGCTCATAATAACGTCATTTGAATTAGCCCTGCGCTACGTGTGCGGTCGGGGAAATAAGTTCACTTGCTAGATTTAAGCTACGAACTAAGTTATATGAGAAAAGCGGATGTTTGATATCCTAACTGAAAATTCATTAACGATAATACTTTTTTACTAGTATTATATTATTATTATTAGTAATTAGTTTTTTTTAAGTTTGTAAATATCGTCACTTATTTCTGAATTCTGATAGAGCTGATAAAAAACCATGCGTTAGTGTGGTAGGAAAATATAGACGATACAAAAATTTAATAAAGATATTTTGAATTTGACTTTGACTTTAAGGATGAGAAACCAGCATTCAAGGTATCTTGAGATATCAAGTATTGGTAGATAATGAGGTCATTCGAAATCGATAGCGTATATGTAATGATGGAAACGCTTTCCATTCCATTCGGCATCCTCAAATACCGAATGAATACTGTCGATCATAACCTCAAACTAACACATTCAAAATTATTGTAATGGCATCAGACTTAAGCAAGATGGTGATATGATATCTAAGCAGGTAGGCTTAAAATAATATTCATAACCAAAAAACAAGTATATACAATGTCCCGGGAATTTTATCCACTTTTTAGTTAAAGTTTATTTTAGAAATAATATTAATAATAAATAGTTATTGCTTAGGTTTCTTTAATTAAGTTACTGCTTAGCTCTGCTTAGGTTTCAAGCTATAACAAATTTTTCTACCTTTCATAAAAAATAATACTTAAGTATGATCGCTCCACGTCCTCCTAAAACCGCAACCTTACGTCCAAAAGTCACGAAAGTAGGACGTGTGTGGGGAGCTTAATGTCCGCTTATGAGAACGCCTGGTTAAAGGTTACGGGCCGGCTCCACTGGCGACTTGAACATCCAGGAAGCCCGGAAGCAATAACAGTACAGCGATAACCATCTAGTTTAACTTTATTTAATTAAAGTAGAATTATTTAGATTTTTAGCATTCTGTAAATATTTGAATGAGTATTTCATATTCTGAAAGAGTAGAATTTGCAGAGGAAGAATTATAAGCCATTAAAATGGATAATCATACAACGTGTTCCAAAAAAACCCTTAATGCCGAATATGGTAGATAATGTACTGTGCATACAACCCCGGAAAATTTAAGCATGAAAACCGATACTTTTTTGAAAATAAAAGTTTTCTTTTAATGATAAACTGCATAGTGGCATCCCTAGATCTAAATTGTGTTTTGATTTTTACCATTAATAGGATGGATTATCGGAAACAATAGTATATTTGTATCTAGGGTTGTCACTTTGCAGTTTTCCATACAAATAAAAAATAAGGGTGATTATAAAACACTCCTGTTATAATTTTATAATAAGTTACAGTCAAAGATCGATGTTGGAACTAGCAGACTTGTATGAAAACTACCATTATGTCAGGAAAAATAAAAAATCTTAATTTTTGGAATCGAATCAATATATGTGATGTCCATTATTTATATTAATGTATCCTACTAATATTATAAATGTGAAAGTTTGTGGGTTTGGATGTTTGGATGTTTGTTCCTCAATCACGCAAAAACTACTGAACGGATTTGATTGAAATTTGGCACACAGATAGAAGATAGCCTAGATTAAAACATACGCGGGTGAAACCGCGGGCGGCCGCTAGTAATTACCTAAATAAAAGTGTCGCTTTAGTTTGCTCGTGACAAAAAAAGGACATTAAATACTCAGTACATACCGGTAACGGTTTATCAAAAATAATTATTAACCGGTTTGACGTTAAGTTCAAAACAAGTTTTTAAACAACTAAAACTACGTACAAACTCTCCTTCAGTCTAAATAACTACATCTTTACCATCTTAACACAACCCATTCTTCTTACTACGCCAGACTATATCATAACTCTTAAAAACTATAAGTAGCCAAACAAAAAGGCCTTAAATAAATCACGGGCTATAATGCCCCACTCCCACGGTATCGTGAAATTTATTCACTGGCTGTAAAACAAAAGCGACCGAGCCCTAACACGCATTAGCAAAGGATTTTCCACCATATGAGAAAACATTTTCCGGGATCCGACGGCACTTTTAGTAGGGGAGGCTGCTCTACGTTGGGTATTTTTTAAATACTAACGGCCTTACCACAAACGATATTTGGAAACTATTTACAAATGTGATGCTGACTCTTTCAAAAAATATTGTCAAAAAAGTGACAGCATCACATTCAAACGCTGTCTGAGTTAAAAACCTTGTCTTGTAAGTGTTTTGTAGTAAGGCCGAAAATGTTTTTTTTCCACCAAGTAGGGTTTACACTTTTGCAGTTGCACAGGTTAACAGTAGTGAATATTACAGGTACAACATATACAACGTGTTATTGAATTAATGAACCCAAAATGGGAAAACAGTTTGTTCGGACCATCAAACTGAACAACTTTTACTATGGTACCAACTCTGATATCGCGAAAAAAATCAACTGTTTCATGTACATCATACAAAAATTAATAACGAAAATATCAAAAGGTCGCTGGTTTGATTCCCGTCCGAGAATTGATCTTGTGCGAGTCGTGTTTTTTTTAGTATATCAATTAGTATTGTATGAAACAGCTTATTTTTGTCGCGATTTTCGAGTTGGTCCCATAGTAAAAGTCGTTCAGTTTGATGGTCAGGTGAAACGGTTTTTCCATTTTGGGTTGATTCATTGACACGTTGTATATAGGTGGATACAACGTAGATAACATCCTACGTTATTGAGAGGATTACATAAAAATTAGGTTGTAAATATAATGAAACAGTTATAAATACAGCTATAATTAAACAGTCACTATGTGAATCGAAATCTGACAACTTTGGAAACTAGCTGTACCAAAATGAATATAACGTGTGATCAATCTAAATTTAATGTCATCAATCATTACTCAAATAAATTTTTCTCCTATTATTACAATTTGGGCATCAAATGAAAGGCCTTAATGAGCACATTTCAAAAAAATATAATTTGTCACTAAAATGTTTGAAATAAAAATAAATAAATAAAAAAAAAATAAAAACACGACTGCCCTGCAAAAAACAAACTAAAAAGTTAAATAACAAGTGTCATTGCAGTCGGGGGACCGTTTTGTGGGAAAATATTTAATCGAAGAGGTCCCCCGACTGCAATGACACTTGTTATTTAACTTTTTAGTTTGTTTTTAGCAGGGCAGTCGTGTTTTTAATTTTTTTTTTGTATTACGTTGTGTTTAGTACAACAGGTTGAAATATTTTAGTAGATGGGTGATTATTATTAACTTTCACTTATCAGGTGCTTTAGCCAATGCCTCAATCATTCCCATAATCCTTCTTCTAGTTAAGCTGTGTCTATCACTTTTTAATATACTACCCAAATAAAAAATAAATAGAGCAGCTTTACTTGCCGTTTAACAGCACCGCTTAACCCTACGGGCAGCCACCTGTTGCTCGCACACGACATACGGGTCTACGTCACCCCACATAGCGGGACATGGGACCCGGGAAAGTGAAACGAGAACATTTTACCCGAAAATTGAGTTTATTCCGGAAGGGCGTGTTTATTTTTGGCGAGTTGAGAGGGTTAACTTTGTCACGACGCGTGATTGATAGGATCGTAAAGTTGTTTGTTTTATTGGATAAGTGTTTCTGATTTTATGATTGCTTATATTTCTTAATAATGTGAAACAACGACGTTTGAATTGAACAACCTCAATTGAATTTGATACTAGCTCAATTGAATTTGATACTAGTCTTAAATTATTTCTAGACAAATGAATTTAATTTACTACAGTCATGTAACATTGGAAAGTATAGTAGTTTAATAGTTACTACGTATTTTAATCATCTGTACTTAACTTAGCCTAAAACAAAAAATATATTATCAAACAAATATAAGACGAAGACAGTCGCCTAAAAGTAGTCATAGTGGTATTTCAGCATCATAAAAAAATAATAAAAAATCATTTTTCCTATAATAAGATAAGTTTTAAATTATATTTCATGATTATGATGTAAGATAGGTACATACAGCCAGGGTCTATGACGTTAATGCACTGGCCATCCTTGACATTGTGCTATGACATGACAAGGAAATATGAGCAACTAGCGGCTGCCCGCGGTTTCACCCGCGTAGTTCCCGTTCCTGTGAGAATATCGGGATAAAAAGTATTTTATGTTTTAATCTAGGCTATCTGCTATCTGTGTGCCAAATTTCAACCAAATCCGTTCAATAGTTTTTGCGTGATTGAGGAACAAACATCCAAACATCCAAACCCACAAACTTTCACATTTATAATATTAGTAGGATTGACGATTAAATAATATGTTGAAAATTTATGTAAATCACAAACTGTGTTTTTATGTAATTGACAAGCTTACGGCTCGTAATTTTACAGTTTAGTGCTTATATTAAAGCTTTAATAGTAAACGTAACAACATCTGTTTGAGTAGGAGGTAGGTAAGTACAAAATTGCTTTTTTAAACCTATCTGCCGTTAAAAATTTGCCAGCTTCTCCTTTCATAACCTCAAAGTAGGTATCATAATAAAAGTTTAATTTCATTTAAAATAATTCTCCACTCTGTTTAACTTGTTCACGCGTATAATTTTCACCATATCACGTCACCAAATATTCAGTGATACCCTAATTCAGTGAAATCCGGCTCCCCACCTATTAGGGTAATATTATCACCCGCGGCGGCATTATCACATGCTCTCCTGAAATACACATGTACTGTAATTTACTGAAATTGCGCAGATAAGACGTCGGGGTGTGAAGTAATTGATCTTATGATGTCTTACGACTTGCGGCGTGGAAGGTTGAGGGTTAACAAGCTGCTTACGGTTTACAAAATTACGCTGATTTGATTATACTCGTACATTGACTTCTGAGTTATAAGGATTTTTTTAAGTAAGTATAAGGTACAAAAAATGTTGACCCATTGAATTACAATGAAATCATATCAATGATTTTACACATACCCTTTGCCAGTTCAAGTACAAAAAAAACCCGGCCAAGTGCGAGTCGGACTCGCGCACGAAGAGTTCCGTACCAAAAAACGAAAAAAAAAACACATTTGTTGTATGGGGGCCCCCCTTAAATAATTATTTTGTTCTGTTTTTAGTATTTGTTGTTATAGCGACAACAAAATACATCATCTTTGAAAATTTCAACTGTCTAATTGTTGTCGTTATTAATATCGAGCAAAAAATGGCAAAAATATCATGTTTGTTGTATGAGAGCCCCCCTTAAGTATTTATTTTATTCTGTTATAGTATTTGTTGTTATAGCAGCAACAGAAATACATCATCTGTGAAAACTTCAACTGTCTAGCTATCACGGTTCCTGAGATACAGCCTGGTGACAGACAGACAGACAGACAGACAGACAGACGGACAGCGGAGTCTTAGTAATAGGGTCCCGCTTATACCCTTTGGGTACGGAACCCTTAAAAATGAACCGTTGGAGTATAAGTAATAAGTAAGTATTAATGATATCGATTATTTTACATCCAAGTTTAGGCAGAAATCAATACTATTTCTCTCGAGCTCTCGATTGATATTTTTAGGGTTCCGTACCCAAAGACTAAAAACGGAACCCTATTACTAAGTTTCTCATTAGCAAACTTCTTTGTTCGAAAATAAAAACAGAAGTACTCCTTCTACTAGCGCGAGCGTTGACTGATATCCCGACCAGTTTCAGATCTGGTTCAAACAATGCGCTGTTTGTGCAGAATGCAAGCATCACTTATTAAATGTCGTGGCTGGTTTATGTGCAACCCGTTTTGGTCTAATTTTAATGCCCGGCTCTTCTAGATATATCAGAAAACTTTAGCTTAGTGAAATATTATACTAGGCTCTATTTCTACATTTTTCCAGTTAAGTACTAAGTTTAAGTTTAAAATAAGTTTACTAAGCGTTTGTTTCAATGTTATCGAATAATTTCAAATACTGTTCCATTTTTTATTAAATCTGAAAATGTGATATGCTAGCCAGAACTTGTGAAACAGCCGGTCAATCAATAATGTTGTCAGGATAAATTATAAAAGAGTCTCACGGAATTTTAGCTTTTCCTACAAAATTTTATTCAAATAACTACTATAATACAATAGGTCTGTGATAAATAAGTAGTAGAAATAAAAAATAGACTCAGTCGTAGCACCTCAGACAGGACTCGAACCCGCACCCTTGAGATTTACATTGTGGCAACTTCTACAATCGAACTATCTCTATTAGCTATGTATAATGTACAATTTTTTCAACCAATATCGGAAACTTCCTTACTAAGGAACTTCCTTATTAAGGAAGTCTCCGTTTTTTTTATTGATTCTCTTATTCAATTTTAATAATTATATTCATGTAACAGTTAAAATATTTTGAAGACTTGCATTTTCCATACAAAATGCGAAATTTGTGACGTTACAAGTCTTCTTTCATAATTATAATTGTATATATATTTTGAGATATTGAAAAACTATTTTCATAATATTAAAACTAAACGCTTGATTTTATTCTCAAAGTTCGACAAGGAAACTTCCTTATTGATGTGATGTTCTCTCCTTCAGTCAAAGTCCACAATACCTAAGTATAGGTAATATGCATTAACAATTCCTATAACATTTCTAAGAAAATTACATAATAACATTGGCGACTCCATTTATTTTAAGCTTGCATTGTCCAGTCATCTGATTGCACGTCCACTCCTTCCACACTTATAAACTCCATAACATTACTAACACCATATCCTTATAGCACTATTATACAGCAAAACAAACTTTATTCCTACAAAATAAGGTCTATAAAAGTTGTAAAGTAGAATTCACTTTAGAAATGGTATATCCCACAAAGCAGACACATTAGGTGAATTTATTTTATTGCGAATGACCCCTTGAGTGATAATTTAAGGAGTTTACTATGTAATTTGTTATAATAGCATTGTTATCTGAATACTTAGTTTTCAAATAAATGAAGGATCAAACAATAGTTTCGAGTTTATGGTTTTATTTGCGAGTGGGCTTATTGAATTGTGTTTAGTATTATTTTACAAGATACCTAGTAAAGAATGAAGGAATCTCTCTAATTTTAAGTGTGTGAAAGCAATAACAATTTGGGCATCTCCCATCTCCTCTAGAAAATTATATGATTTTTTGCAAAGTTAAGCCTGTTTAAAATACAATTTTAATTAAGATATACACATCAACTTTGTCTAGGGATACAGGTGTTATTTTCATACAAACGAGGTAACTTTGAAGCCTTGGTTTTCTGCCAGGGATGTACCGTGCTGTAATCTGATGATGGCCATCCAGGGAGTGGATGGATTGGATTCAGATCGCTTTACACACCCAACTGATCTGATCAGCATTCTAAAAGATTAATGGGTCAGAGTTCTCAGTTTGAGGATTTCCATACATTTTCATGCTATTTTCGCAGTTTTTTTAAACAAGTCTATTACGTTTTTAGAATGCTGGTCAGATCAGTTGGGTGTGTATAGCGATCTGAATCTCCTCCATTCACTCCCTGGATAGCCGTCATCAGATCACAGCACAGTTCATCCCTGGCAGGAAACCAAGGCTTCAAAATTACCTCGTTTGTATGAAAATAGCACCTGTATCCCTAGACAAAGTTGATGTGTGTACTTCAATTTGTATTTTTTTCCAGTCACTCATTGTAGGTCTACTAACATGACTACTCTGATCTTCTTCATACTGAAGGAAGTTAGAACCTAGGCTAGGTTAGGTACGACTTGGAATTTAATGGGCTATTATAATGATTAAGACATAAATACAAACTTTTGTACCAATAAATTCTTACAATCAGACAATCAAACCTAATGATTTTTGGATACATTAAAAAAGGTCTATGGGCAAACTCATATAAATGGCTTTCTAAGAGAGTATTATTATACTTAAACTCCACAATTTTAACACATAGATACTTACCTACTTTGGGTATTCTGAAAAAATAATGTGGAATACTGCTGCTGAATCTCTTAGCACTTTATCGTATTTAAATAGAAATCTTTTTAATTCACACGTTTTATGGAAAATTAGCGGAGCATTATTCTGTAATACTCTGCCATGAGCATTGAAAGCTGATAAGTTTTGCGCCCATTCTTCTTGTCGTCAGCTAAAAAAAATACCGATTTGGTGGCAGGAAAAAAGATATCAATTCCTTTTATTTTAATAAAGAATTTTTCATTCATTCATTCAATGTAGGACGTAAGAAGTAGGACAGAGATGGCGAACCAATTATTTTTGTGCATCAAAAATTACATTAAACACTTTTATAATTTTTACTATCTGTTGATATCACTCAATCACTTATTGTAAAACTTATGGTAACTACACACATTGCATTTCCCATTATGTCTATGATGATTTGATTGAGACGCTCGATTACCCTAGTAGTAGCCACCAAAAATTGGTTACTAGGTGCTGTTTAAGTTATGCAGATCATAATGCGTTAAAAGATAAATAAAAACAATTAAAACGGCTGCAGCCACCAGAATACATCCGCGGCGCGTGTCGGCCAACGCGTCTGTTTGAATGGGAGGCGCATTAACGGCCAGCATTCATCAACCGACTAATGACACGTCCGCACGTCACACAGACGCCACGCCAAGTGATAGGATGTAGCGGGTTGAAATAAAAAAAAAAACCGGCCAAGTGCGAGTCGGACTCGCGCACGATGGGTTCCGTACCAAAAAACGGCAATAAAATTACGTTTGTTGTATGGGAGCCCCCCTTAAATATTAATTTTATTCTGTTTTCAGTATTTGTTGTTATAGCGGCAATAAAAATACCTATATCATCTGTGAAAATTTCAAGCTATATCATGAGATACAGCCTGGTGACAGACAGACAGACAGACAGACGGACAGCGGTGTCTTAGTAATAGGGTCCCGTTTTTACCCTTTGGGTACGGAACCCTAAAAATATCATTGCAACAATGAATGTAGCGACCAGAGGTGGGTAATATAGCATCTAGCACCATATTATAGCGCGCTATCTGTATATAGCGCACAGCGCGCACTATGTAAGTAGACCCTATGGTGCTATGCATATCGCGCGTGACGTCACGTGTTACGTAATCTAACGTGCTGCATCTAACGCGCCAGCCACAGCCACAGCCAGCCACCCGCACGCTTCCTGATAAATAGCGTATTTAATAGCTCGCTAGAAATCAATAGCATATAGTAGCGTGATGTTGGTTTATAGGAGTTTTGAAAAACTCTAGTAGCGACCATCCAGCAACATAATATCTTTGGAGTATAGGCCAACGAGTCTGTTTGAATGGGAGGCGCATTCACGACCGGCACTCATCAACCGACTAATGACACGTCCACACGTCACACAAACGTCACACTAGTGATAGGATAGCATGTTATTTATAAAGATTTTTGAGCCAATGAGCTAAATAATAGCGATTATTTATCTAAATAACAGCGTTGTCGGTTACAGCAAAGGATCACAAAAAACCGTAATCATGATTACAAACACTGAAGCAATCCTTTTACTTAACTTTTTTTTACACTACAATTTACAATAACTTACAATAGAAAATTTATGATTGCTTTTCAGAGCGGATGACGATCAAGCGATCGTCTCATTGGTTCTAATTTTTAACTGTAGTTTTTCGCGTATTTTTTTATCAATCAAAACCATTGATAGCGGTCGGTTCGCCGCTTGCGCCGTCTAGTCTAAGCTTTGCGCCTGTAACCCCATCGCAAAGGATAGCGTACTACTCGTAAAATCACAAATCGCTCGCTCTCATGACTTGAGCTACCTTGTGACGAATGGGAATATTAAAACATTACATATTTTCCTTTTTTCATTCGCTTGGGCTTTCAGAGCTTTCTACGTTTTCAATGGAATCAGAATATATTAAAAGCATTAAGACTACGTGTTAAATTAACACAATTAAGATTGTAACATAGTATTAATAAGTTCTTAGTAGATAGAAAATAGTATTAAAAGTTCGAAGTAGATTTTATTTTTTTATTTAACAGCTTCATTTGGATTAAAAAACGAAAGTTTACACATTGATTGTGGGAACTTAAAAAAAAATTATTTCTAGAATGAGATAAATATTAACGAATGTGTAGGTTAAGATTAAAAAAAAGCTTAAATCTATTAAGTTATTATTCAATTATTTACTTTTAAATTGGATTTCGCTCTTTAATGACAGAGCACGAATAATATATTATTTTATTTCAATAATAATTTTTGGAATAAATGACAATTATGTAATAGTGAAAAATGTACTTCGCTTAATTAATTAATCTTTAAGTGCTTTGGATGACTGATGATTGGTAAGCTTATAAAATGTTTGTTAAAATAAATTAATAAATAATTATAGTCCTTTTGTATTCCACCTGCCGAAAATGTTTGCCCTGAATAATATTTTTTTCAGTTTCCTCGCTATTATACGTAACCCAGACCCTCAAACTTAATTTATTCACTAAGAAAAACATAAAAATCAAAACAAAAACGCTTCAGAAACCGTCAACATTTTCTCATTTCAAACTTTTCCAGTTTTCATCACACACTATTCTCGTGCTGACGTCATTATGCAGTCTTAACTCGCATAATAGTCGTATAATGGCCTCTCTACGCTCTCAGGTGTTGCGTGTGCATGAATACCCTCTTCACGGGTAGTGTGGAAAATGGCGAGATTTAAGAACCGTTTTTAAAAGCATTTACAAGTTTTCATGGCGCGGTTAGTACGTTTTATGGCGTATTTCATAAGGAAGTTGCTTAAAGCATGTATTCATTAAGCTTATAGAAGTTGTTTTAAAAGATTTTTATACTAACGAAGTTATCTAACTATTCACTTTGAACAATAAGGTCTGTATATCTTATTTATGAGTCTACTAGTATTATTTAGATCAACAAATTGTTGAGCTTTGGCGCATATAACTTATTGGTTTATTGCAAATTATTAATAATTATCAGAAGCACTAAACAACAGACAGTTATGAGACAAATCATGATTGTCGTCGCTAAGAAATAACTGAAACTATCCAAGAAATATTGTGGTTATGCTTTCTGAATTATATGATTCAGAAACAAAACCGTAAGTGATGTGATAATGTTTAAAATTATTTGATATTATTTCAAAAGCAGCTAAATATATTCAATTCAGTCATGCCAAAGTACAGCTTTCTATTGTGTATATATTGGAATGCCTATTTTTTTTTGTCCTAACTGTCTTTGGCACACTAATTATTGGCCTAATAACATTTTGCACAATTTGCATTTGACCTAAATTTGTTTGGCCTATTTTCATTTCGCCTAAAATTTTTTCGTCGCATGTTTACTTCCCAAATTTATCATTAAGCATAACTATTCATAATTCCTAATGTTTAAAAGTACTAAATAACGATTCGCACAATTGTGTAACGCCTAATAATTTTTTCGCCGAATGTTTAATTCCCTTAATCATTAGAGGAATAACCGTTCTTAATTCGTTTTGCTTACTACTTGTAAATTGAAAATTATATTCAATTTAATTAAACACTTTTGAACGATTTGACCAACAATTAATAACTTGCACATGATTTAGAATACGAAACACAAAAATTATGGTTTTGTTAATTAAAAGTAAAGAATGAGCAGATAAACCTGTCGTTGTCTTTTTAATTGCCAATCTTATATTTTTCTTACACTCAAGAACGCAAGCATACAAGTGAGCTAGCATGGACGCATACAAGCAAGCAAACAAGTATGCACACAAGTATGCACACAAGCAAACATGACAATACAAACACAATCAAGATCAAATAGCATGCTTGCATGGCACGCATGCATGCAAGCAAGCAGTCATGCATGCATGAAAACAAAAGCATGGAATGCAAGCAAGCATGCAGCATGCAAGTAAACATGCAGCATGCAAGCAAGCATGCAGCATGCAAGCAAGCATGCAAGCAAGCATGCAGCATGCAAGCAAGCATGCAGCATGCAAGCAAGCATGCAACATGCATGCAAGCATTATGGAGCTCGCTGCAAGTGGTCAAAACACTAACCTAACCTAACCTAATGGTCTTCGCATCAAAAGTGTTTCTTTATAGCGGGGGGCCTCAGGCCCCCCGACCCCCCCGAGCAGGGGGGCCAGCACCCCCCGGCAAGCATTTTGCAAGCAAGCATACAGGCATACAAACGAGCAAGCATGCATGTATACAAGAGAGCAAGCATGCAAGAAAAAGCATGCATGAAGGCATGCATGCATACAAGCATTATGGAAGTGTTCAAAACACTAACCTAACCTAACGTAATGGTGTTCGCATTAAAAGTTTTTCTTTATAGCGGGGGGCCTCAGGTCAGTTTTTTGACGATTTGTTTCTGTCACTAATTTGTATGCAATACAATATTGTTATGCCAAAAAGTATGTATGCAAGACAATATTAGGGTTAATAATACTTCGGCGTAGTCATTATTGTGTCAAAAGATATGTATGCTAATACATTTTAGGACAATTAACATTAGTGGTTTTGATAATTAGGGATTTCAACATTTAGGCGAAACGACAAAAATGCGAAAAAATCTATTAGGCCAAAAAATAATTGTACCTAAGGAGTTTAGGCCAAAGAAATTCGGCCAAATGAAATTAGGACCAATGACTTTAGGCGAGTCAAGGGACACCCCTTTCTATTACTTAGGGCCTCTGAGTTAAGTTAGACACACGGAAACTTGAAGAGTTATTTGTTGACTACAGAACCCTAAAAAAATGTGATACCTACTCGGTTTTATGATTATTACCGAAAATTAGTACCGTTTTTGCCAAAATGTTTGCTTCCATATTTAGTAGTTCAAAAAATGGATTAAAATTTAAATTAACAGAAAAAGCACAGTTAGAGCCTATTTCACAAGCTCCTGACAGAAATACACCATATTTTGTACTTTAATTTAATATTGGAATTAATTTGTGTACTACCCAGTAACAACGCCACTCTACCGTTGAAACTTAATACTCGTACGAGCGTGCAAAACGAAGTAGAGCAGATTTTGGCACCTATTTCGGGTGGTGCCACAGTGACAAAATGTCATCGCTTTCCTAACGCTAGCAATTTTCACTTTTGACATTGCATTTTATTGACAACGTCTTTATGAAGCTACCGTTCGCGCATAAGCTCGTACTAGTACCTTGGATGAATTAACCACTGGATGCGAAATGACAGCCATATTCGCCTTTACCCCTCTGCCACTTACTGTGACCGATAGCCTCAGTAAACGATATCGCGTTGTCAGTGTGATGCTAGAGCTCGTGGCGAAACATTGGTACAAAAATGGGCAAAATGCTTCGTATTGTTCAGCAAAAAAAATAGCGGGCAATCAAGAAATGTTTCTTTTCACGCGTAAGCACAATTTCAACCTATTATAGTAGCTGTTTTTCGCAGAATAAATAAAATTTGTTATGTAAACAAAGTAGGGTGACTTAGCCGGTTTGCCGGCCCCCTTTGGTTTTCGGCCATTACGGAAAATGTAAGAATGTATGAAAGAAATTTTTCGTGAAATTTCTTTTTCGCGGTGTTATTAAAAGTTGCCAATACACTTATTTATTACGTATACAAAATAAAACGTACGTTTACGAAACAAATTACGAGACGTACTGCCCCCAGGAGCTGACGTTTTCGAAAAACTTTCTAAATATTAATATTTTCATAATATAATTTTAAACAAAATATATCTCAATTTTTTAATAGTTAATATTATTAAGAGATACTTAAGAGATACCTACACAAAAGCCAATAATAATCAACAAAAAGCAACATTTTTCTTACAAAACGTTTTCAAAATCATGTTTGACTTCCGTAAATTTTCGTCTTGAAAGTCATTTCGCGCGAGGAACTGCTGTTAACACTGGTAATAGAGCCGGAATTATCAAACTGCTTGAAAACAAGCTGCAACGTCCTCTTCAATGGCTAATATGTCAACTGCACGCAAATGAGTGAAGTTTAAGACATCTTTTTGAATACTTAGACGGTAGTACTACAGGGCCGAAAAGCTTTAGTGCTCCGATAGGGAAGGCACTTAATAATTTTGAATGTCTTCCAGTCAAATCAGTCATTTACTGCCGTAAGCTATTGTTTGCACAGATATAACGAAGAGCCGTGATGATTTAAGTACAGACCAACTGTATATTTTAGAAATGTGACCAGCAGTCAGCAAGGGCGACTGTGATGAAAGATGGCCGCCGAACGCTTGGATGTTGCGCTCATGTTATGAGCATTTTGTACTTTCTTGGTTGAGCTTGACATAACCTAGAAGAATTTGCGCATCCATTTCATTTTTGGATAATCTTTTAATAGATTTGTAGGACTTGTGACTTGTATGTGGATAATATAAAACCATAAATAAAAAAATATGTTAAGACGTTATTCTAACTTTAATTTTATTATATTACTATCAGACGTGATTGCACATCAGTTATTTTTATAATTTTATAATGTCCCCGCTGCTGGCGCACAGGCTTTTCTTATGGGTGGATAAACAGGACTGACCATAACTAAGATAAAAAAATTGAAACGAGTTCATGTGTGCGGAATCCACACGAAGCGAAATATGAGGTAATGGTCAAAAAGTACAAAAGGTCTTGAGTTACCTATACAAGAGGGTGTTCGGCTATTACTCATTTCTGTTTATCTTAAAGTAAGTTAACTATGTTAGTTATGTAATTGGGCGCCTCCCGTTAACTAATAATAATAATAAATAAATAATAAGGGGCCCCAATGCGGATTGGTAGGGCGTGATTATTACCTAATATTTTTTGAAAATATACCTTTAGCCACGTAAAATATTAACGCCTGAAAAAAATTGCAGTTTTTTTTATGTTATTCACCGATCACAGAGGCAGAGGTCCCATATTTTTTTTTTGTTATACACATAAAAGGTACTAAAACCTGAGATAGATTCAATTTGCGTCGGGGCTCGGGTAATTTTGTATATAGCCTGCGTATTCACCTTTGATGACCTGGTAACTAAATGCGTTTTTGGGAGGTCATTTGCTTTTCGGCCGCCTGGCCGAAAACTAATGTATGAGTTTTACAATCCATAATATTTGGCCGGCAATTATGGCCGAAAACCGGCTACATCACCCTATAACATTGACATTATTTGACAAGTGTAATCCCCCCTCACCCCGCAAAAATTGGTTGATCGTGATTTCATACATTTTTCTTACGTTACGTATCCAGTGGTTAATTCATCCAAGACTAGTACTCACTCGTACGAGCTTACAAAATGAAGTAGTTTAGATTAGTCACCTATTTCGGATGGTGCTACCACAGAGGAAATAATCACTATTGGTGCTACAGGTTCAAAATTAAATGTCATCGTTTTCCTAACGCTAAATTTTCACCGTTCGCAGCATTGGCGCAAAAAGGTTTCCAACACAAAAGAGAATAAAACAACTGACAAACAACGATTATAGTCATTTATAAACATCGAACTGGCACAACATAATCGCGTTCGGATATGAGTATATCTCGGTACGTTACAACTATTTCTGCAGTGCGTTTAGATATCGGTATCTGTGGCTAATGCAACCTTAACTCATGGGCTGGCCGTTACAGCAATGTTAGGGCTGAGTTAGTGCAGACCTCTATCTCTGCTCTGGTTTCCTGGTCGCGTGCCTTGGGTATGCGATGTATTCGTAATTTACATCACTTCGTTTTGAGGTCAAAAATATCAGTACAATCAAATTATTGTACCTACTAATTATTAAATTAATTTCGGAAGTGGGTTTTTGTCTACTTACAAGAAAGACTTGAAAAATAAATAACATAATTATTCAGAGGCTGTAGTATGACCATCAGCCATTTTTAATGTCCCCACGGCGGGGGCACGGGCCTTCCTTGTGGGTGGATAAGGAGAATGTTTTATCCCACCACGCGGGCCCAATGCGGATGGTGGGTGTTAACGACTGCAAATGCTGCCGGGGCCAACGGCTTAACGTGCCTTCCGAAGCACGGAGGAGCTCGAGATAATTAATTTTTGGTCACCCATCCCATGACCGCCGACCCTTGCGATAGTTTGATTAACCTCCGCAACTGCTGGGCCAGGCGCACGGTACTTATTGTATGGTCTGTAACCAGGCACTATCCACTGCGCCGTCGAGTTCCTTACTCGGTTGGACGCCGAGTGTAGTACAGGCTACAGCCTGTACTACACTCGGCGTCAGAAAAATCGCACCTTTTAAAACATTTCTTCAAATGTAACTTAATCCTATCTAATTTAATGGTAAGTGTTGTTATATAGGTACTTCTTCCCCTTCGGACATAGCCAACAGTGTCTTGAAACCATTGAAATACTCGTCGAACGGAATCAATTACTGAGATTCAGTTTCCGAGCAACATTGCATTGCCTCATTTTTTTGCAATATTTGAGCAACTTCATGGGCAATAGTATCCATCTTGTGTATTCCTTTTGTAATTGAACTATTGAAGTGTGTTTTCTTCATTATCTCGATAGCGAATTTACCCGCATTTCCTGAATTGATCCCTTTTAATTCCTTTTTATGGCGGCGCAAGCAATAACGCTTTAAGCGTTTAATTATGGTAACTATTATGTTAATTAAATCAAACAATTATTAATTGAAAGCTCATTAAATGTACTTTCAATAGATATCAACATTTACACAATAAAACGTTTGATAGAAATAGCAGGTGGCCAAGTCTAAACTTGTTTTCGAAGAGGTGCGATTTTTCTGATGTCGAGTGTATATCGCAAAAATGCAACCTGTAATGCATCGCACCATCGCTTAATAAGTATGTCCATACGGTCAATCCACACATCAGCTGTGTCGCATGTAAGTCACGTTGGTGTAACTCTGACAGATGGCTGACAAATTTATGCGACAGATAAGCTTATCGGCGGCCCCATACAGCTTTATTACCCACTTTCTAGTGGCCACGTGGGTGTATACGCGGCACACGTCTGATTGTGCAGTATTGCGGAACTCTGAAATAGGACAATGGGATAATAATTATGGGGAACATACAATTTCAGTCTGATACTTTGTATTCTTGTTATATCTCAATTTATGCCGATATAAATTTTAAATCATCAAGGCCCGGAAAATGAGACATACAATAGATTTTTTATTGGTGTCCGGCCGCTTGCAGTCGCTTGGGAATGCGATTAATCGGGAAAAATAGACGTAGTCATAGAAATTACTTCAAATGTGCAAGTGTAGCTATCGCATTGTTATGTTTTGTTGTTATATTTTGAAGTGTGTTTCTTTTGTAATAAGTCTAAAGTTGCATTGAAAAGTAACAAAAAGTAATTCAAATGAAGACCTTAATAACGCAAAATCTCTCATCTTTGGGATGGATCTGCCAAATACCAGTTGGCTGTCCTGGACTCCATCGAGCGTCGAGCAAAGAGGCTGATTGGTGACGATGATCTGGTCCACCGAAGGCTTCAAAGTTTGGAGCACCGACCAAGTGCAGCCTGCCGATCAGTCTTCTATTGGTTACATTTCGAGGAGTGTGATCAGGAGTTACACCTCATACCTCCTTACCCGTTTCACCTTCGGACTACCAGACGCAGGGTGGCTTTTCATTCTTATGTTGTCGATATTCCACGCACCACGCACGTACATACTTAAATACTACTTAAGTACTACTTATATCTATTATGTACCTAAATATAAAATGTTTTTTTTAAATGTATGGCCTCTCTGCGCGTTTGACCTCACTTTCACCTGATGGAAAGTGACAAGGAGGACGAATATGGAGCACGCGCAGTTAGTAAATGCCTTTTTACTCTGGTCTTAAAGACGCCCAAGTTATATTGTTCGGGGAAAACAGACGCAGGGAGACCATTCCACATCTTAGCTGTTCGAATTAAGAAGTTGGAACCCAAGCGTTTCGTGCTGGTGCGTGGAATATCGACAACATAAGAATGGAAGGCCACCCTGCGTCTGGTACAGAAAGAAAACTCTCCGCCCCGCCCCACAATCAATTACCTCACCCCACCCCGCGAATTCGTGTGTCAAATCGTGTGCTCATTCAATAGCCCTAGACTTCACGCACACAGTTGCGCGTGTGCAAAAACGTCACTGTGCAGCGTCTGTGTTATAGGTAGTTGAAACGCGGCGCTTGTATGGAGTGCCCGGGATGTGATTTAGGGGATCATTTAACTAACTCTAGTTAATTTCCAAAGAACAAATTACTATCGAGTAGTCTAGTCAATGTTTCCACGCTCATAGAATTAACTTTAGGAACAATGTTACTATCAAAAAGTAAGGTGTCGAACAAACTATCACACAACGTTTGTCTTGTCTACTACAAGCCTCTTTGTGTTTTACACTGTTTCTATTCATAGGAGATAGCGGCTCACGAATTTATGGTTTGTTGGTTGTACCTAAAAGGGTAGCTACTTGTAAAAATATTCTGTTCAAAAAAGTGAGGTTAAGGTAGTATAAAATTTAATTCTAGTAATCATTATTTAACAAACAGGGTACGAAGCAGTTTATTCTACTAAAAATTGAAAGCTATCTTGTCAAAGCGTGTCGGGAAATGTGTTGCCAAATCCAAGTGGCAAACTATGGCAAACAATAGACATACACTATTAAACTACAAGTCCGAAACATTGATGATTTTTGTGGAATTAACAAGTTTCCATTTCATGTAATTTTATAGGAGACTAGCGACCGCCCCTCGACTTCGTTTACGTGGACAGTTTTTTTGCTATCCCTCGTTAAGGGGCGGAAATAGGAAAACATGGATTGCGCGGGCCATATCTTTATATAGAAAACGTAAACTTGTAGCAACCAAAAAAAATCATGCGACAAGCTAAAGAGTTTATCTAGTTGCTACAAACATTAAATTGCGTAAAAACCTCACAGATGATTGTAAAAAAAAAATCAGAATATCATCAAAAGCGCTTGTCGCGGGCCATATTTTTGGCGTAAATATAATAGCGTAAACGTATTGAATTCTACATCAAAATATACTTTAACGTACTGTGCAGTTTTCAAGAAAAATAATTGTGATAATGATGAAAAAGCAACGAAAAACATCGAAAAAGTGCAGAAGTGGGGTTATTTTCCATACTCTTTACACTTAAAGAAAAAGACAGAGACAAATGATTTCGCATAACGGAGCCTTAACTGTGTTTTTTCTGGATGAAAGGTATCTTATGTCCGTTTCAGTACCCCTGACAACGCGTATGCAAAATTTCATGATGATCGGTTCAGTAGTTAAGACGTGAAGGCGTAACAAACAAATAGACTTGAACGGAGTAAACATTTCCGCTAGCTCTCATCATGTAACCCCCTACCCAATCGACACATTGTGACGACATCTCGCTCTAAATCAGTAACCCGATACGGTAGTGTTGCCATTCGCGAGCGTGTCCGGCGATGGTGCCCCAGAGTATTTACTTACGCGTCTGTTCTGTTACAGAGTATTTACTTACCCGTCCGTTCTGAAACATTACAACGGGGAATGAAGTCGCGTGAGATTATAAGGACTTAACTATACACATCAACTTTGTCTAGGGATACACGTGTTATTTTCATACAATCGAGGTAACTTTGAAGCCTTGGTTTTTTGCCAGGGATGTACCGTGCTGTGAGCTGATGTTGCCCATCCAGGGAGTGAATGGAGGAGATTCAGATCGTTATACACACCCAATTGATCTGATCAGCATTCTAAAAGATTAATAGGTCAGAGTTCTCAGTTTGAGGATTTCCATACATTTTCATGCTATTTTTAAAACTTTCCTTTACGTTTTAAGAATGCTGATCAGATCAGTTGGGTATGTATTGCGATCTGAATCTCCTCCATTCACTCCCTGAATAGCCGTCATCAGATCACAGTACAGTAAATCCCTGGCAGGAAACTTAGGTTTCAAAGTTGCCTCGTTTGTATGAAAATAACACCCATATCCCTAGACAAAGTTGTGTATATAAAGGTTATTTTGTATGTCTGAATATCACGAGCGTTAAATGTCCATACAAACATTAGCTGTACCCAATATACGTTGCATTGCGTTAGGATCACAATTAGTGGATAAACATACATGATGTTGACCATCAGCCATTTTTAATGTCCCCACTGCTGAAGCACAGGCCTTCCTTATGGGTGGATAAGGAGGATGGACCATAACCCACCACGCGGGCCCAACGCGGATTGGTGGGTGTTAATGACTGCAAATGCAGCCGGGACCAACGGCTTAACGTGCCTTCTGAAGCACGGAGGAGCTTGAGATCATAAATTTTTAGCCACCAATCCCATCACCGACCCTTGGGAAAGTTGCTTAACCTCCGCAATCGCTGGGGCAGGCGCTAAACCACCATCGATCTCCTCTTGCATTGCTTGTATATTTAGTACATGACATACTTAATGTATTTATAAGTACTTGCGTCTTTTTGTGCCAGAAACTCCGGGGTCACGCACGGGCGTACCCAGAATAACTCCCCAAAGTTTGATCGCAATCGGATGAATAGTATAGGACAACATAAACATGTTATAAACATACTAAAAAAAAAATAAAAAAAAAACACGACTGCCCTGCTAAAAACAAATTAAAAAGTTAAATAACAAGTGTCATTGCAGTCAGGGGACCGTTTTATGGAACAATTTTTAATCGTAGAGGTCCCCCGACTGCAATGACACTTGTTATTTAACTTTTTACGAGTAGTTTGTTTTTAGCAGGGCAGTCGTATTTTTATTTTTTTTTTTATTTCACACATTTTAGTGACAAATTATATAATTTTTGAAATGTGCTCATTAAGGCCTTTCATTTGATGCCCATGTTGTAATAATTGAAGAAAAATTTTTTTTCGCATTTGAAAATGGCGTAATACCGGCGCAATATTAGCTTTAAAAAAAATATAGCCAGTGTCACTCGGAATGATGTAAGGATTCTAACAATACCCCATACATTCAAATCCGTTGTGCCATTTGGAAGTTATGGTGGAATAAAGAAACTCACATACCCACAAACATACATGAACCTTGAACACATACACACTCTTTTTGCTTTGGGCAGTCGTGTAAAAAATACGTTCTTACGGCCCGGCCACGGACAGCGCGGCAGGAGGCGAGGCAGGCGGCGCGGCAAGCGAATTCGGTAACCACTGCGCTGTCGTGACGACGAGCTGAGAGGCCGCCATCGGGATAGCGCGCAGTGATTATTGAATTCGCTTGCCGCGCCGCCTGCCTCGCCTCCTGCCGCGCTGTCCGTGGCTGGGCCGTTAATAAGCAAATAATACATTCTTTGCTTTTTTCCCTCGTAGGTATATCTATAGACGAGTAAGTAACGACTTGAGTAAAACTTGCAATTTTCAATGCTTCTAATATTATATTCACATGCAATTTATAGTAAATATTTAATACTAAATGCAGTTTTAGTGCAGATGTTGTGCATTTAAGATTATTAATACTATAAATTGCGTATAAATATAATGTTAGAATTAGAAGCATTTAAAAATTGCAAGTTTTACTCAAGTCATTACTTACTCGTCTATAGACACGAGAGTTAACGCTTTGGTCAAAAAACTTGCGCTTTTCCAGCTCGACTATATTTCGTATTTAGGCTTTAACATTTTCAATAAATTAAAAACCTACCTATCTCCTTGGAATGTCAGTTAGTTTGATATCCATCAATCCCAATTTAGTGTATAAAGTGAATTAAACACACCGTGCATTAGCGTTTAATCGCGTCGTGTCGCGCTGCAGCCGTATATCGGCCGAATGACGCTGTTACTTTGAGATACGGTCGCCGAATCTATAGGATGTAGCGTGCTGAATGCGTTTGGTACTTTTTGAAGAGAAAGGTGGAAGGTGGGTGGACCAACAAGGGTCGCGGGAAGCCGCTGGGTGCGGACAGCGTAGGGCTGATCGTCGTGGAGATCCTTGGTTGGGGGAGGCGTATACCCAGCAGTGGGTGTCATGCGGCTGATTATGATGAAAGGAAAAATGCTGTTACTAATAAGGTCGCTGTATACGTCACGGGGAAGAACCCCCTAAGGGACGGGCACGGGGCGATTTCATGACATTGTTGCATTATAAAAATAAAGTAACCATGTAAATACGCGACGAGATGGGCACAGGCACGGGGCGTGGGCAGGACGAGGGAAAATGTATGGCGCAAAGCACGTCCCCGTCCCTTCCGTGGTTTTTTCTCGTTACGTATACAATGATGTTATGTGGATCCCGTCCCATAACATAACCACTAAACTTCATATACTATATGCGCTCTCAGAGGCTTTTATATTACATGTTAAAAATTTCAAACTATTCATTAAGTAAAAAAAACTATGGAAATCAGTCGTAAATCCATTTAACTAGGAATTTCACGAAAGATTCAACGAAAAATGACGAAAAAAGCTTTGGCTCCATTTTGAAATCATACATTTTACAAAAAACAAAACAGTAATTGGCATTCTTTGTGGAAATGCAAAAAGTGGATACGTAAGAATTTGGCCAAGTATCAAACAGCATTAGACCCCGTACAAATCTCTGGTGCATGGCGTGGCCCATGCGACGTTGTCACTGCACACATTACTGAGATATACGGAGGTATTGTTGAGGAAACAGCCGATCCGAGGTATTAAACCGAGTTATTGGGGGTAAATTAGGCCGGCACACCCACGACGAACGTTAACGTTAGTGCTAAGCTAATATACGTACTTATTCTTCAGTAAATTTCTTAGGATACAGGATTTACCCGCAAATGGATCACCATTTGCCATAAATCACAGAGTAGATAGTTAAGACGCGAAGAAAAAAAATCGGGTTGTACTCCGGGAGTGCCGGCAGAAGTGAAAACTTGAATATTAACGTTTTGCATTTTTGATATTTTGGAATGGTTAGGGAATAATTTTGCACGAATTGCCGTCTTACGAATTTACTCTGCATTTGAATTTACGAATACAGGACAGTATTGTACGAAAGTCTTATCTATGGCTTGACAGAAAATATAGTTTTGACATTGAATAAAAAAATTAGCGCGTTGCTATGGTGACACAATGTATTCTGTGACATAAGTGTTTACGTCTTGAAATGACGCGCCGCCATTTTCACCGCACCCCGTAGAAAGAGAGGGGGATACTTCCGCCGCCGGCTGTCTACTTTCCATCCGCCACATCCGTCTTACGAATTTTCGATCAGGGTCACGTGATCCTGACTGAGTGACTGACGCGAGTTTAGATTTTTTCCCCATTACAAAATAGCGTACAATGCCGCTAAAGAAGTTTCCACTTCAAAAATATTCCTAAAAATACTTTAAAAGTAAACTTTTTTGAATGTAAAATGTCTAGAAAAATTTTGCCTCTCCATTTAAATCATTGTTTTAAATTTATTCAAATTATGTAGGTATGCATCATATTGTGACTTTGCCTTAAAATTAGAAACATTTCTAAATAAATAAATAAAAATAGCATTGTAAATGCAAAAATCTCAAATTTAAAAATTAGAAACATTTGTTTATTTTAGTATTGCTTTCTGTCCCATTAAACATTTTCCCGTTTCTTGAATCCGAGCTTGCGATCTAAGCTCGGACCACCATCAAAGAGAATCTAGCTTTAATCAATTTCAAACATTCTCACGTTTTTTTCTAACATTTTGCGTTCCACTCAAAGCTCATTACGTACGTCAATTTTTTTCATCAAACCATTGACCTCGTATCACGTCAAATCCATCATACATGCGGCAATAATAAAAAGAGATGATACCAAAATCGATCTCCAATCATACAGTAACCATACATTACAATACACTATTCTGTTAGCAGGAAGAAGGCACGCGCGCATTCCCACGTGATCCTTTGTCGGCTTGCGACAAAGCAACGCCGACAACATACCTCTTGACTGTCCCAAGCCACTTCATTTCACTACCAACCTTAATTCTCAAAGAACAAGATTCAAATAGACGTAAACCTTATTGTGGAAAAATTCAATAATGACCCAAGTCAAAAAGACACAAATGGAAAGTGTCGTTGTTACAACTTTTGTTTTTAAAATTTCCACGATAAGGTTGGTTTTCGTTTGTGTTTTTTAAGAGGTGGCGCTCGAAATATTGCTCCGGATAGTACTGACCCCTCATTTAAGGTAGGGCAATTGTTTATCAATATGCTTATGATTAATGTGTATGATTGTCGTGCCCGTCTGTCCGTGGGCCAATTAGCGGTGGTCACGATTGCTAAATGATATGTGATAGGTAACGTGGATCTTTGATGGTATTTAGTGGGATAAGAGCTTTGTGTTTTATTTTATAAGAAGCTTTTTTGCTTGGTCAGGATGTGAGTGTGGGAATTTTGGGAATTGTTGTCTGATGTAATTTATATTGATAAAAGTACTGTAGTGGTATTCACATACTGATGAATCTTGTATAAAGATTGACTGTTATTTATTACAAGTCATGCAATCTTTAGTAGGCTTTGACCTGATGTTAAACTTGTTATATTTAGCTCTTAGAAGTGTATTATCTCTAGTCTATATTATTGTCTTGTTTAACAGAATAGAAAATAAAATGAACATGAAAATTCTCTTTGGGCTTTTTAAAACTACATGCATGATATTTTTTACAATAATATCAAACAATTTTCTGAAACCATTATTTGAGGTCTGTAGTAGATACATTAAAAGAGGCCGATGCTGATGATGAAAAATGACTGCCATGAGTGTCTTCCAAAATATTAATATTACTAATTACAGATCTCAGAGTAAAAATCTGCGACATAAATTTAATTCTACAAGATACCTACAAGACCAACGTCCATGACTATAGTTCCATACCACCGGGAATACCTGAAATGAAAACGGAAAATACGCGAAAGATAAATACATCGCGCAGTTGGTTCGTGAGGACCCCACATGCGGGTGCGTTTAGCAAGTCATGCCCAAATGAGTCGATCCTATTATCGATATAAATACCGGAGATATCATCGCCGGTGCCTGTTTCATCCTCGAACAATGCGAAGGGATACTGGCGCACTGGAAGCGACTTGAAGACTCGATTCTAATTCTTAATTATAATTAGAGCAAAAACGACACCAATTGACTTTTTTTTAAAGTCGATAGGGTATTTGACAACATTGAAAATATACTGCAAATTGTGGTCGTCCTAACAGATAATGGCGTAAAAAACATATTCAACTATTATATAGACTAAATTAAGTCTATTGATTGATTAATTTCACCTAGAAAAATGCAATAATTTTTGAATTTTTTCTGTGGCGAAAACGCTCTAAGATTACTGATGACGTCACTTGCCTGTAAATAAATATGGCTTCAGGCGTTTGACACGACCATAGACTTAGGATCCGCGATTGATGGCTGTCAAATGACTAAAGATATGGCAAATGGTATTATTGTACAATGTTTACAGGCTTGTGACGTCAACAAGTGACGTTTCCAGCGCCATAGCGTTTTTGGCGCGGTTTTAAATTTTTTTGATTTTTCCTGAAATATCAATGTGGTGCGCTTATTACGTAATAAGGAATAATTTAAAATGGTTTCCAAAATTAGTCAAATAGCCTATTGTGTTTGTGTTGTTAGTGCTCTATGACATACGATTAGTCGGCAACTCAATTTTATTAACTACAATTAGGTGTAAAAATAAAGTAAAACTACTTTTAATTAATGGTTCTGTCAAGATTAATTTTCAAACCGAAAATTTAAATTGACTAACTGTAAAATTAGTCTAAGTGCATCAATAAAATACTGTGTGGTCTTGTTTATTTGTCATATAATTTCATAACATCAGTATTTTTGATAAATTATTCAATTTGGGAGATTGGTTTTTACCATTAACCCCGATCTACCTTTTTTACTAAGTGTTTCCGAATTCGGAAAACCCCGATTTTTGAATAATGTATGTTTAAAAGTAAAAAAAATAAATATTTTAAGAGTATCTGGGCTTTTCCACATGGCTGAACAGAGACAAAATTTTGCTTAGAAATCCTAGTATCCTTCGTAGAGCGGCGCTGAACAAAGTATGATGTGGGTTTTGTTCTGACTGTTGTAAGATTTTTTTATGTGTTACGAGAAAAAATATTTATAAGACAAGAAGAGCAAGCATAACCTTTGATTTCAACAATAAGGTATTTGACAACATTGAAAATATACTACAAATTATAGTCATCATTTCACGTAGAAAAATGCAATAATTTTTGATTTTTTTTCAGTTGCGAAAACGCCCTAAAATGACTGATGACATCACACGTAATAGCGTTTTTTGAGAGGTTTTGAAATTTCAAACTTCAAGATTAATTTTTTTATTGAAATAAATTATTGTTTCCTGAATATGAATGTGGTATGTTTATTATGTAATAAGGAATAATTAATAGCCCATTTCATCATCTTTGATTTCAAGTCAAGTTTTAAACCATATCCAGTGGATTTGTATGTGTGTCACATTGGTTAGATTACAGCAAGGCGGTTCGCTAAAACGCACAGACAATCATAACGGTATCATTTGGATATGAGCTTCTTTGGTAACATTTCCTACCCAGGGCTGCCACCTGTATTCAATGCATTCGTGCTCGAAAAGGAGCGCTTTCTGCTATCATAATTATGCTAGAAACCTAAATGTAAACCTATTTTGCTATTCCAAACTTGAATTGCTTTATTCGAGTCGACTACTTATGCGATCCTCTTATTAAATGAATGAATAGAAATTTCTAGATTTTATTGTCATTTATTTTTATTATTCATGTAGGTACCTATACATCAAATAAAATTTATCGAATTACATGAAACACAGTATTCGGCTATGAAGTAACAAAAATGTTTTTATTACAAATTATGAGCAAAGAAAACTTATTGAATTTTTATATTTTAGACATTCACAATGCTTAATATTAAGATAATTAATATATTAGGAAAAATCAACTCACCCGTAGCACCCCAGATGGGACTCGAACCCGCACCCCTGAGATTCACGCGAAATTTTTAAAATTTGAAATTTTTAATTAGATTAATTATCTTAAAGAAAACTTATCATTTAACAACAATTTTGATTGTGGTCCTTGGATGAAGTGGTCAAATGCTATTTAGCCAAGCTTTTTTTATCTATTTTCGTAGCCCTGTGATCGTACACACGTGTATTTTGTTTGTAGTAATCTCACATCTCATTAGTGTTAGCTTACACCAGGTAAATCAGTTCTGTTAAAGTCATAATAATTCATAATAAGAAATTTTATTGCTATGGAATTATGTTGTTGATCCAACCGAAGTCCTTTCGTCATAAGTAGGTACTTAACGCATCTTGAACTAAGAATTATATATACTTTTATTTTGGGATTTCTTCAAATAAAATCGCCTCTGTGGTCTAGTCTAGACTAGACTAGTTCAAATTACTAGTAATTTGCCCACACCGTGTACGCAGAGGTACCAGGTTTGATTTCCAGAAGGGGGCTACAATTGGGATGATTTCTAATGAATAAAATAACGAAATACTAATAAAAATCGTAAACATATTAGACTTTTAGAGTAGCTTGTATACCTCTTGGTTTTATATATTGCGTATTATTTGTTTTATGACCCTTCAAAGTTGGGTGGACAAGTCCATTTAAAAAGTATAAAATTTATTAAAATAATAAATACAAAACAAGCGTGACGAGCCGTTACTATGGAGCGTTTTTGGGTGAGTCCATTTGTGTGCATTTCAAACTGTGATATATCGGGCAGTTTTCATGCTAGCGAAATAGTTCTTATGCCTGTTTCTTTTTTTTTGAGAGGTAATTTATGTAACATAAAATAAAAAAAAATGACATCATGCCAATTTGTACTCAGTTTGGTTGGTGGTAGGGCTTATTTCAAGTCCGCCTAGCTAGCTACTAACTACCATCTTCTGAACTTGGTTTTCAGTTGTCTTGTCACTGACCAAAACAATATGTAGATATGTTCAATTTTTGAATTTGCGATATTTGCAATGGAAGGAGTGTGACATCTCACTCCTTCCATTCCAAAATAATCACTTTGCATACTAATAGTAGCCTGATTATTCAAACAAAACGACAAAACTTTATATGCAATCAACTTTTTATTGAAAGATTTTATGTTTCAGCAAAGAGAGTTATATGTAACATTTTTTATAAGGTGACTATTTCAGTCAAAAATTCCAAAAAGATCTGCTGTAAAGTTTACAAATCACCAACTTTAAAGTGACTTTCCAGTTTTTAGAGCAGAATAGCACTTAAAACGTAACATAACTTTTTTATTTATGCTAATCATAGATTACGGAGTCCCATCGCGTAATAGATGGATGCGCGCCACAACCGTGCTATTGTGTCCGATATCGATAATGTTCTCTAATGCATCATTGACGGTTTGTCTCGCGTGCCGGTGTACTATGGAATAGTGTTGTACTGTACCTATCGATAAAATTAAATAGAAATAACAATGAGGGCTTTTCAAAGTGACAAAAAACTGTAGGTTTTTTGATAGATGGTGTTGATAAAAATGTATGTGTCAATGTAATTTATTTTTAACTAAGCTTTGTAGAGTAGGCAGGTAGATGTAACCCTAAAATGTTTCTCTTTGGGCAGATGTCAGCCAGCGAGCGCTTACTTTTCTCGTTGGTACCTACATGCCGTTTATTTTTAAAAGCCCATTTTGACACTTTTCTTTCCATCAACTCCATCTAGTGAGGCAAATAGTAACTTTTTTATTTTTTAAATGTTATTTTGAAAAGCCCTCATTATTTATTATAGTTTTGCTTAAATTGGACCAATGCTGCAAATTGTTGACTACTTTAATATTGCCTGTTCTTATTTGAATAGATTGAGAATAAATATATTGGTAACTGAATAGAATAAAAATTATTTCGAGCAAAAATCAAGGAAAAGCAATAAAATAAAAAATATTTTGAACTTAAACATTAGAATACCATTCTTTACCTGACCACGGCGAAGACTAAAAGTAAGGTTATTTGTTCATATTGTTTTTAAAAGCCTATCGAAAGTATCTACTCAATTCCATTGGCAGAACGCAGAAGTATAATATTTGTTTACTAGTTTTTGATCTAGATTTTATTTGTATCAAATAAGAGGGCTGAAACAATTAGCACTTTTGAAAATTATCTTACTATTCAATACTTTTTTAGCAGACATCAAGATTTTTTTTACAAAATATTTCATTATACAAATTACAAAGTGTTACAAAAAACCCCTAAAGCCGAATATGGTAGAGAGGGACCATCAAACTGATCAACTATTACTACGGGATGAACTCTGAAATCGTGAAAAAAAGATCAACTGAGTCATACATTTAGATATTTTCGTTTTTAATTTTTGTATGAAACAGCTGATTTTTTTCGCGATTTCAGAGTTGGTCCCATAGTAAAAGTTGTTCAGTTTGATGGTCCCCATCTACCATATTCAGCTTTAGGGTTTATGTAACAAATTGTATAATGGATCAAAAATGCTACTTCTTTAAGAAGTTATCATTTATCGATGGTGATTAATCGATGGATTCCCATCACTACACAGCTAGATTGCGAGTCATCAAATTGAAACGGATAACACGTGTTTTGTCAGATATGTATAATTAAGTTAGAAATGGAACATCGCCTTCTATAATTTGAGAGGGAATGGAGACGGCACGCGCTAGCTGTCGGCACCAAATGGTAGGCTATACCACGCTATACAGTGTAAGCTGATAGTTCGGCGTTGAGACCGCCCGCGAGCGTGTGACAGATGCTTTCTTTTAACCTTCGGCAGGCAAGGCTTATTTTCTACTTAAATAGGCAATAACTAACTTTAAATGGAAATGCATCAATATTATAACGATAAATCACACTAAGGTGCCGCCCACGAGCGATATTTTGTCGCCGAGAATAGAACATTCAGAGTTCTATACTGAAAAGCTCACGAGTTACAAAAAGTCGCTCACATAAAAAGTTTGGCTGGAAAAATTGCTACAAAAGTAGTCCGTGTGTGTTAACGCATCAATAATGAGATCATGTACCAAACTGAAAGTCTTATTTTGTTTGTTTTATCATTTTCAGATATACATTTTCTTTAAGAAATACTGTGACAACGCGACCCAGCGGAACGATTATAGTTATAGCAAATAGGCCCTAGATCTCATCTGGTTTGGGAAGTTACGAATTTTGATAGAATACTCCCGCTGTTCAGAAAAGCGATAGGTTCGTTTGAGCTAACACCAAAGTAATTAGATATCCAACTACCTTGTAGTCTCTTGCGTATCCTTCAGCTCGGCAGCAGTTGTATTTCTTTAAGGTGATGGATGATGGTAGTCCACCGCGTGGTTTACGGAACAGAAAAGTCCAGCTGGCAATTTCACGCACTCGATTGATTTGAAAATGATTATATAGATGCTAACACATACAGTAAACAATATTAAAGCGATTTTGGAATTAGACACTACGAATTTATTTGGTTTTTTATAATTTTCAACGCCGCGATACGTCGCGGAAACCAGCGAAATTTCTTGTGTTTTTGCCAACTAATCAGCGGTCAGGATCGGTGGATCACAAACAACTACCTACTTACGTTTATATGTGGGACTGATTAACTGACAATCTAATAAGAGAATAGACAGAGCGACAGAAAGATACAACATAAAAAAACATTAAAGTAACAAAAAAATATTAAGTCTTTTCTTAAATGATGGGGTGACAGGTCACCCCGCTTGCCTTTCGAAGGTTAAAACTTCACGGCTGTATTAGTTTACACCGGGCTCTATTTAATAAATGTGTCAATTATTGTAAAATACAATTAAGTACAATTTGGCTTAAGTTGCGGTGTCTATGAGTAGTTTGTATCCGTATAATTTCTATTTTCAAATTGGTTGACGCAATGGATACAAAAATTCTCAAGGTTTGACAATATTGTCCCGTTCATTAAATAGGGCCCAGGTTTAAACAAAAATTTTGCTTAACAATATTACTCTTCACGTTTGTTTCAATGCGTCAATTCTTAGACAATCTTTTTAGTTAACCGAGGAAACTTACTGTCTCTCACTTGCATTTTTGAGAAAGGGTGAAAGCCATATTGTTAGAAAAGTGATGAACATGAACGTTGGATGGAGAGGAAGAGAAAGATTGTAGGAAAATAAAGCTTTTTTTTAATTTTCGAATCTAATTTTAGACTTCTTTGATTAAGGACAAAGCACAAAGATTTAATAAAAAAAACCGGCCAAGTGCTAGTTGCACTCGCGCACGAAGGGTTCTGTACCAAAAAACGGCAAAAAAATTACGTTTGTTGTATGGGAGCCCCCTTAAATAATAATTTTATTCTGTTTTTAGTATTTGTTGTTATAGCGGCAACAAAAATACATCTTCTGTGAAAATTTCAACTGTCTACCTGCTGTCGTTATTAATATCGAGCAAAAAACGGCAAAAAAATCACGCTTGTTGTATGAGAGCCCCCCTTAAATATTAAATTTATTCTGTTTTTAGTATTTTTTTGTTATAGCGGCAATAGAAATACATCATTTGTGAAAATTTCAACTGTCTACCTGCTGTCGTTATTAATATCGAGCAAAAAACGGCAAAAAAATCACGTTTGTTGTATGGGAGCCCCCCTTAAATATTAATTTTATTCTATTTTTAGTATTTGTTGTTATAGCGGCAACAGAAATACATCATCTGTGAAAATTTCAACTTTCTAGCTATCACGGTTCATGAGATACAGCCTGGTGACAGACAGACAGACAGACAGACAGACGGACAGCGGAGTCTTAGTAATAGGGTCCCGTATTTACCCTTTGGGTACGGAACCCTAAAAATGAAACTCAGTGTTGAAAGGGCAAAAGGCAGACGGACTCCAAAAGTTATGCTGCCTAATAATGTTTATAGCAGAAAAAAAAACTCACCCCATTTTGAAACAACGAAACAAAAAAGTTTGAATTTCGAAAACTAAAGCCCTCGCGAGCCGTATGCAGTGGAAATGTCCATTATTAATTGGAGAGGTCGCGGATCGAATAAATTTTCGCGACAGCAAGTTCAGCTATCGAAACTTCACGGTACCGAATCGAAATTCGATATCAAACAATACAGTTTTTCGATCGAGGCAAATCGCTCGGCGCAATTAAAACTTTCCGAACGCGACCTTTTTGGTGACATTTTTTTACTGCAAGGGGACAAAGGAGTTTTGTTTATGAGGTTTTAAATGCTAATTAATTGTTTAACAAAACTTTGGATTTCGAGATTTTTCGCATTGTTTTTGATGTGTTTATTTGTACACGTAGGTTTTTTAAAATATTATTTTGAGTCAACACTGCACGCACTAAAGAAATAAGGAAAACATACAACAAACAAATAAAGGAAACATTTGTTTTCCTGACCTGTTTCCAATCAAATTCGACCAATTAAACAATACGTCCAGCAAATATTGAAAAATAAAATGCCAGTCCGCACGGTAAACGCAAATAATGTATGATCCAGCTACGCTATAAGGGCATGTCACATGTGGCATGTTTTTTAATTTTTGCTTATCGATAGTGAAAAGTCGAAATCAGGTACTTTACTTGTGCCTCATCTCTGTGAGCTGTTGTAGACCACGCGTTTATTACATTTTTGATGATTTTTCGAAATTGCTGAAATATTGTTTTTCGAAAAACCGAATCGACAAAAAAATCTACATAATTGAATTATCGAACCTGCTCACAAAATGTGAACGTGAATCGGTTGAGAAATGCGACTTGTAGACGGACAGCCGGACAGACAGACATACGAGAGCATTTTTGCCCATGCTGAAACGGAAACGCTTTGCGCTCGCTCGCTAAAAATTCAAGAGTTACAGACATTTTCGTATGTCACGTATTTTTACTACCTATTTATACTTAGGTCACTACTAGATAACTTTAAAATATTTCCTACACCTACTCAACAGTTTCTTGAAATGAGATCCAAAACCAAAATGATTTTTATTCCAAAAAAATATAGTAATGAAAGATTGTCAAGATTAATATTGGAGTGATGTAAGCCAACCGCGAACAAAAAAAAAGCGCTGAGCTGTCAATTATTTCCCGCCATTTTTGTGCCAATATGGCTGCACTCGATCCATGCAGTCAGCAATATCCGACGTGTTTGTTTAAAACGTTTCCACTTCGTTTCAGCAATTTTATATGGTTCGAATTACTTCTCAACTGTTTTTATTAATTGAATACTTCAGTTAATGTTTTCAATAAAGGAAAACAGATATTTTCATTGACAGAATTGATTTTTTAGGTCTCTCGTCTCTCTTTAAAATTAAGGTTTGCTATAGTAATAAATTGACTTAAACGTTAAAATCTAAAGCAATCCCAACTAAGTACTTCAGTTCAGTCCGGTCATCATTAAGATTTAAGTAAGGGCCGAAAGTAAAATCAGTTCGCAATTAGAAACTGACAAATGTCCGGGTATTACGGACACATGTGCCACCAAGTTGAAGTTGGTGTTTCTTCACGTTGGATAAGCGGGCGCGGGCGCGGGAGCGAGCGCGACGGACTTCGTAGCGAGTTCAAGATGACAATGTCCGCCATGTGTCTATTTAGTTCAAACTGAGTTCTGAGTACAAGTTTATTCCACCTCACTTTGATCGTGAGTACGTCACAATCTATATGAGGGACTTGCGACCGCAGTTATTTCTTTATCCATCGAGAACTGCACATTTTTTCAGGATGAAAAGTACCCATATCCTTCTCTGTATACTTGAAAACGTGTAAGCAAAATTTCATGATGATCGGTTGAGTAGTTAAGACGTGAAGGCGTTAACAAACAAACAAACAAATGGACTTTCGCATTTATAATAATTATAAATAAATAAATAATAAATTTCGGATAAGTAAGGATTTTTAAGGATGGAATAATGGACAGCCTCACCTAGTAAAATACTTCATTTTAGTCCAAAACTCTATACGCTACCGAACATGAGGAGGTTGAAAAATCGCGAACGTGTTCGCGTACGCGCCCGCGTGTCAACGTGACCTACCACTTAGGGGGTTGGGGGGTCACTTATGGCTAATTCGAGTTTGGAGTGGATTGGGACCGTCTTGGGGCGTCTTATGATGCATGTTAGAGATACAGTTGTTTTAGATTGGTCATTTGTTACAGCGCGGTTGGAATTTAGGGACCGAATTGTCTTTGGTTGAATGTTATAGGAAATGTAATTATTACGTTGAAGAAAAATAAGTGAGCAAGTTTTTACTAGCAATGAAACTTCACTTGTGACCTCAAATAATTCAATCAAGCCTAACTACCTTTTTCAATTATAGGACTAGACTGGTCTAGAAATACCAATCACGTAATAGACATGGCGTTTTAAGAACACATTCGCTGTTTAGTTCCAAAAGTTTTATGAAGATGAATAACGAGTGAATTTAATCCGTAAAATAACTCTGTCTAACTTTGTTTGTTCAAACTTCACCTACAAAAATATTTTTTCATGTAGATGTAAATTGAATGATGGCAATATGCTACTATTTATTCCCGAAAGCGGACGAAGTCTTGGACAAAAACTAACTGTTTAAAGCAATTAGTTATTACTCTTCCGTGTAACTCCTACTCAGAACGCCATACTTTACAGAAAATCCAAAACATATTTGTTTGCATTACGACTTCCTTATCACATATTCCTATATCATCATTAATTCGCAAACATTTTAGCACCGTATCCGATCAAATCAAAACATCACCACTATAACTAGACCTGTAACATTTTAGAAAGCTTCGGAAACTTTAAGGTGGGGTTTAAAGAAGAGGCTGTTGGGAGGTCAGGATAAGATGGTGGGTTGATTCGTGATTGCCACGTAAGTAATAAGTGAGGAACTCACAATCGCCTACACAACGCCTACGATCGTCGTATGTCTATGCAAAAGGGCTAGGCTGTATTGACTAGGATATAGAGCTTTTGTTTTAATTTAATTAATAGCCATTACGTTGAAGTTTCATTTCTATTTTAACATGTAAAACTTAACATAGTCTGAGTGACTGTTTATGAAACTTAACAGACAAATAACATTTACCCTATTTCTAGAATTAAATAATTCCAACCAATCATTCAGTCTCAAACTAAGCAGTTTATGGGTAAAATAATTATTATATAAATAAAAATATGAACATTTATAATCGTCATCAAATACTTATGCTTGTCACACAAACATAATGGCCCCACTAAGTTTTAAATTTAAGATCTTTGGAAGACAGCAGGATCCCTATTTTATCCCCAATGACTCACCTAATAGGCATGATGACTATTTTTTTAATTTTTGTTACATAAATTACCTCTCACAAAAAGAAACATTGGTAAAAGAATTATTTCACTAGCACGAAAACTGCCCGAGATATCACAGTTTGAAATGCACACAAATTAGACTCACCCAAAAACGCTCCATACTAACAGCTACTTAGATATGACGTCACACTTGAGTAGTTTGTATGCAACGTGTAGGAGATTTGTTCGGCAGCTATATTAAATATTGTGTTTATCAAAATGGTTTCTTAGACAAATTTGCTAGAATTTTTATGGAGTAATTAAAGGCATTATTTATTTTCATAAATTTTATACTTTTTAAATGGACTTGTCCACCCAACTTTGAAGGGTCATAAAACAAAATACGCAATATAAAAAGCCAAGAGGTATACAAGCTAAAAATACTCTAAAAGTTTAATATGTTTACGATTGTTAGTAGTATTTCGTTATTTTATTAATTAGTCATCATCCCAATTATGGTGCATGCAAGCTTGCTTAAGATCCTCAAACGCTTTTAATTCGACAATATGTCCTCAACCCATGTCTGTCTAGGACCATATTATTTACGTTTCAAAGGGCACGGCGATGTCCACACGCTGTCTCTGCAACGTGTGAAGAACTGGCGTACTTCCGCGACATTATGATATTCTCTCACGACACGTGAGGATCTAGTTAAAGTAGAAAGTTTACTGATTTGGTTTAATACTTCAAGTGTGGTTGCTGCCAATTTCAACTACAGGTGTCAGGTATCGAAATCCTGATGGTTTTAGGAGAAAAGTTGCGCAAGAGAACACCCTCCAAGCCAGCTAGGCCAAGCTAGTTAGACATACGTTAGGTGTATCAGCTAGGAATGCTGCTTGCTATTTGAAATAAGACAATTCTTTAGTATTTGAGTAATGTGATACATCCTCAAGCTTTTAGGCCCCTACGCACCGACAGGGTGCCTGGAATAATGCCTAGATACATCTGGTTATTTGCTAGGATACAAGGTGACCGCTCTGGAAGGTGGGTCGCTAGGATAGGAGCAATGGGGAATGTCCGAAAAAATTGAAATAAGCTGAATATTTTTCTATAGGTAGGAATAAAATCCTTTACTAATAGAAAAAGTTTAAAAATTTTCGGTGGCGTGAAAATGTTTAAAAAAAATTTAAGTCTCTTCGACTTAATAAAAGTACGAAAGTAACAGGAGAATGGAAATTATACCTTTGCCACCACCTGCCACAACCACAACAAGTATTAAAAAAAAGTTTTGACATATTGTATACTTTTGTAACTTTTTTTTAATACCATGTTGTGGTTGTGACAGGTTGTGGCAAAGGTATAATTTCCATTCTGCTGTTACTTTCATACATTTGTAAAGTCGAAGAGACATTCATTTTATTAACATTTTTTCACGCAACCGAAAATTCAGATTTTTTTTTCTATTACTAAGGGAGCTTATTCCTACCTATAAAAAATATTCACCTAATTTGATTTTTTTCGCACATTCCCCATTGTCTCATGGTCTTTGGTTGTAAGCCTCGCGCTAGGCAGTTGCGTGCATGTATCGAGGCGCCTAGCGCGCAGTGCAGCAGGGTACAAATATTCGTGAATGGATGGAATCTAGGATCTAGGCGCTAATCTCGGCACCTGTTGGTGGGTAGTAGTCCTGTAAACGAAAAAGTGTAGAGGGAAATGATTGGAACACAAGAAGTTTATTGTCTGAACTAAAGAGGGTTAAGAGCTAGCGTATTGTCAATAAAAATATTTAAAAAAGGTCTTGCTCTTTGCTTGCTCTGAACGTTTTGCAGTCTGGGGGCCTATTACGAAAATAACATACGCAATTGCGTAACGCAGTCACTTGGCCACGATAGTCGTCTGCAGTTCGTTGGTTGTAGTTATAACAAACATTTTGAATTTGGCTATCGTAGTACATAGACTACTAAACGAACGATGTCGGATACACTAGGGAGAAACTGTCAAACTCACGCAATCACTTTGCAATATCGCATACGAAAGTGATTTGTAATAGAAAACAATCAAAACGAAGCACGGACGCAGCTGCGTGTATTGCATTAAACTTTTCGTAATAGACCCCCTGGTCACTAATGATTTATCTTAAAAGGTTTTGAAACCAAACATCTAAGATGAAACTGAAATCACAGTTAAATTAAACGCAAAATGAGCAAGGCGTCGACCCAAGGGATCTGGAATACCCACACATGTGCACAATGCCAGGCATAAATTCAGCGGACCATTAAGTTTTCAATAAGCGGGAGGTAGGCACATATTCTGGAATTCTCTGCCCATTATAATTGTGATGCGGGTAGAGGATCGCCAGCAGGAATTAACTTATCACGGCTGTACCGCATCTGCATACCTTAAACATTTATAGTACAGGGATGGATTTGTAGCACACCCCGGACACTCCATACAACCATTATAAACAGATGACGTCAGTTAAGGTTTTTGTACACGTGCAACTGTGTGTACTGTATGAGCAGCGCGTTCAATTCATAATTCGAACTTTTTGGTAAATAAAGTTGTGAGCGACGACCCCTTGCTTTGTATATCAAAATAAGTTGACAGTTGACAGATAAAACTAAAAAGTAACGTTGACAAACACGATTTAACCATAAAGTTAATATTCCACTGGAATAGAGGAACAGAGTTCGCTTGGCTGCGACACCAAAAGTGACATGAGCCAGTGTGTGAAAATTTGTAAACGTGTGCGTGAACTTTAGAGATGCCCTGAAGTCCATTTTAGATTGTCGATAACCCTAATGTATTATTGCTCTAATAAATAAAACACAAACAAGATTTTGAACAATTTTATTTAAATAATTTCTTAAAGTCTCCTTGAGGCTCCCAGCCTATTCTATTTATGACATTTATCCAGTAACTTAATCACTGGATTTACAGGAAACCTGGAAATATTGTTAAATTAGTACTTAAGTAGGTATAATTTACCATTTGAAAACTGTCGGTTAATAGCAGCTTAAAGGTATGATTCCGATGTCTGCAGCACTGCTGCGCGACACTGCTGCGCGACACTGCTGCGCAGCACTGGTGCTGAGCTCGGAATGTAGTCTCATATAAACCTATAGAGAATGTATGGGGACCAGTGGTGTTGCGGCAGCGGTGCCGTGCAGCAGTGCTGCGCAGAAGTGTCGCGCAGCAGTGTTGCGCAGCACAGTCGCGACGCTTCTTCGCTCACTTCAAATTGAGCCTTTCAAACGTGACATTACGGTTTAATTTGGAGCACACACAGCAGTGCTGCGCAGCAGTGCTGCCGACATCGGAATCATACCTTTAGATAAAACTATCAGTGTTCACAAAGACAAACAAGGTTATATTGGAAATCATCGACATGAGTATCGATAATATAATAATTTTTGATCAATCTCTACGCCTTATTTTCTCAAGTTCACGGACATAATATCTTTTTATCTAACACATAATGTTTAGAAATCAGCCTTTATTTAGAAAATAGGCGGTTACTAGCATGATATTAGTGTATTACTTAGTGTGTTTAGGAATATATTCAACTAAAATATGGAATATGAAAATGGTACTTGTACAATCTTATTTACCTGTGAAATGAGTGTTTATTTGGGTTGTTGTCGTAAATAACATTACAATTCAGTACAGAACACGACACCATTATTGATTTATATAGCTTTATGAGCCAAACCGATCAGATCGCGGTCAAAATTACAAAATAATCGTGTGGACGCTTTTCACCAAGATGATAACAGACGATAAATGAAGTCAAACTAGGTTCTGCTGTCATTTTCTTTTAACTCTTTCTCGCACATCGCATATGTCGTAAGAATCGGTTTCTCACTCGCACCATTGTCCGTCTACTTGAGCGTAGCGAAATTTTTCTATGTCTATGGATTTAACGAGCACATGATTTGGCACACGAACTCGCGGGGTGGGGTAAGGTAATTAATTCTGGGGCGGGGAGGAGAGTGTCCTTTCTGTACAGTAGCACTTATATCTATTCTGTGTTTGTAGTTAAAGGTGTGAAAGGTCATTTTAATTCGCATGTAGGTTTGTTTTTTATTGTTGTTTAAATACGTCATATGAAAACTAGAAGAAAATTAGTAAAGGCGTAAAAAATTTGTAGTACGCGAGAGGTTGTGAAACTTAAATTGGTAACAGTCACTGGTAACAGTAGCATTTCGTCAGAATGAAGTTGTGAAAATAAATTATCTTCTATTGACATTACTCTGAATAAAATCAAATTTATAATAAACTAGCGGCCGCCCGCGACTTTGTCTGCGTGAAAACTTTTATTTACTATCTCTAACAATACTTTTTTTTGGAATGAAAAGTATCAATTACAACGTGTATGTAAAACTTCATGATGATCGGTTCAGTAAGGCGTAACAAACAAACAAACGGAATCGCTCATTTATAAAATTAGTAAGGATTAATTCAGTTATGAGGAGTATAATATATTTGGTCTATAATTTTGCCATTTCATTTGACTGCAGAATAGTGTTCTGTCCAATAACAAAATAGTTTTACAAATTACTGTCCAGCAGGAAATAGGGATTCCAAAGTAGTGTTTTTTTATTTGATTTTATACATACAAATTAGAGCTCCATTATAAATAATTGACCCTTACTCCGTCCCAGTACCACCCCAGGCTCGGACACGGGGTGGCTTAAGACACATATCTCAGACGGGGATGCAAGAAATGCCCACACCCCAATATGTAGATTTGTACCTCCTCCTGGCGTTGGTCATTATTGTACATGGAACTGTGCTGATTGATACTATGTAGGAACACACACATTTTGTTTTTATTTGCATGAAACCAAATTTTTCAGGTATAAGAAAGTAACTTCTCTTCTTATCTCTTTTTATCATGCATAAAATCATGAACATTTATTTTTTAGATGGCATTCGAAACATTGACTGCTAAGATTTTATCGCGCAGTGAATGTAGAGTTTTATTATAGATTGTAAGACTGTGGTTTTATGGTAATAATGGCTTTGCTCTTATAAAGTTACAAAAGTTATATAAATTTTTTTAACTCTTACTTTTTCATGAACTAGAAACTGACTATATTACAATATTTTTATCGTGCATAGTAGTTTGCATGAACATTCAACTGCTTTTATTGCGCAGCGCAATAATTTTACAGTTTTATGGTGATATGGGACGGTGTGCTCTTGTAAAGTTACGAAAGTTGTGTCAATCAAAATGATTGAAAATAATTGTACTACAATAAAATTGAGTACTTACCTGATATAGTGATGTTATTAGAATGGACATGAAACCACGCCCTTTTCTCACAAAGATTAGACCAAGCTTTAAATAACACATAATAATTAAAGTAGAGCTACACTTAGCTATTAGTAACATAACAAATAATGACAGAATTGCATTAGGATAGTTTGCCTTAGTTATTTCTAATTGAATATAAATATAATAAAATGGTTTGATTTAGATTACCTACCTTACAAGTATAAAAAAGTCAAAAGAAAAGAAATGGAGGGAAAACAAAATTAACCTTACAAGTTTTTAAATTTGAGATCTAAGCATTTAGAATGCTATTTTTATACAATACTTAATAATATAATAGAAAAAAAGCATTGTGAATGCTAAAATCTCAAGTTTTAAAAGTTTTGTAATATCTGAAAAGATATTTAAATTGAATGTCGAGATAATTCTTCACATTGATGAAATAACGCAGGCTTACGCTGCAGCATAAGAGTAGGATATAAATTCGATGATGCCACTAGTGACTTGGTAGCTCAGCGGACAGAGCATTGGACCGGACTTCCAAAGGTCGCGGGTTCGCTTTCCGTCCGAGAATATAAACAGCCCCGTACAATGACTGTCAAAAGTAATATCGAAGCGACGTTGTGAATGAGATGGCGCTATACGCGATGTATAGCTCTGTCTCTATCACAACATTACTTTGATATTGTTATAAGAGGTGAGAGTTCAGCCTCTGGTGCGAGTCGTTTTTTTTCAAGTATATTATTTAGTATTGTAACCTTACAAGTATCAAACTGAGTCGTAAGATCCAGCATACCCCAATCAGCACGTTAGATGTTTTGTCTGCCGCCGCGTGTGCACTGTCGGCCGTATGCTTCGAATATCCTTCATTGCGGAGTTGCGATTGCGACAACCCTTTTGCACCAAGAGATGGGGTAGAATCCATTCCGCTCATACTCTAAAGATAATAAATAAAGTGAAGTATGAAATTCGGAAATATTTTTAAATGACAACATAGGTGCTTTCATATTATCACCCATAGTGAGTGAAAGTCTGTTTTATTTTCGAAAAGAAAACTTCTTAAAAAATCTCAGTACAATTAACCATTAAATCATATAGGTACTTAAGTAATTTTATTGCTAAACTGTTGTGAGAGATTTAACTGCAAAATTGATATTTCCCAAACAAACTAAATAAAAATAAAATTTGGAATAATCATGCTTTCTCAAAATCTCGAGCCCGAACAGTTTTATACCATTGAATTACGTAATTAAATTACAGTGTAGCTAGTAGCCGAATATTTGCATATTATTATAAAGTCAGTACCTAGTTTCTATAATGACCATCAATCATATTCAAGTAACCAACCGCCACAACATAAGCAACGCATACCTACTCCAATATTTATCCAACGTCAGCTCCCGGTCTAGCGTCTCAAGACGACCCAGGGCTGTCCAAAGCAGACGCCAATAATATAATAATACGACTGCGATTGTCGTATGTGTGTCTGAAGGAATTATTAATGCCGTTTTGCACCCGCCCGGGTTTAGCATAAGCTTATTTAAATAGTTTCCTTGGACCGTGCTTAATGTTGGTTCTTGGTTATTGATTGGCGCTGAATTTGAATGACTTACTGTTCTGAGCGTTTGATTTGAATTGAAAAATGTTGGTTTAGTGGATTAAAGTTCAAATAACGCAGATTAGTTCTTTTCCTCTGTTCATTTCTGCATAAGTTAAAGTTTTTCTGTGTTTAAAAGAAATTTAACTGTGCTAATGTTGAATAGGAAAGAATTTGAAACTATGTATACTTATTTTTAAACTGTTTAAAAGGGTTTGACGTTTGACACCAATTGGTTGATTGTGATTTTATGAAATAGATAATTAAACAAAAAAATGTAATGTGATTTACGGAAAATATCACAAAAACCATCTTCAACTCAATCAAAAAGAACAAGTAGGCATCTGTCCTTTTTTTACAAATCTGAAATCATTAATTTCGTACAAAAAATAGCCTCTGGCAGCCCTCGAGTCCCGTATCGTGCAAGGAGCTGGACAATGAAATATTCGCTCATTAGCCCGTCTACTGATTAATTGGGCTTCTTAGTTAGAAGGCAAGGCCCTACTTGCAGCGAATTGTGAAAGGGCTCTTTGAAATTAAAGGTATAATTCCGATGTCGGCAGCAAGCAGCAGTGTTGCCGCAGTATTGCTCCCGCTGCACTACTGGTCTCCATACATTCTCTATATCATTTATATGAGATTACATTCCGAGCTCGGCGACACTGCCGCGCAGCACTGTCGCGCAGCAGTCAATCAGCAGGCAGCAGTGCTGCGGCAACACTGCTGCTTGCTGCCGAGATCGGAATCATACCTTTGTTCGAACTGCTAAATAATGGAATGCGCTGCCTGCTCCATGTGTTCCCCGATAGATACAACCTTGACCTCTTCAAGGCAAGAGTGTATAGGCATTTCCTGGGCAAGCATGCTACACCTTAGACCACATCCTGATTACGGAGCAAGATGGTGGTAAAATGCCTGCCCACAGTAACTGTAACTGTAACTAAATAAAAAAAATATCTTTGAACGAAATTCTTCAAACCCCTCCTATTATTCTTGCTCCAAATAAATGACTTCAATAATTGCATTATGCATAATGAAGTTTAATAACTCTATTTTCTTTCTTTCCAAATCTACACACTTTTTAACATATTTTTTTCAATCAATTTAGATTGAAAATTTGCTCAAATGAGCAAGAAAATACTTATGAAGAGTAAACGATTTTCGAGTTGAGTTGTTTGCAAATATTTAACAGCCCTGTGGTCTAGTGGTTCGCCCTCCCATGCAGGGGTCCCGGGTCCGATTTACAGGGGGAATACAATTTCTACTAGGTTTGATTGGTGGTGAATTATGCCCATTTCAAGTCCACCTGGCTAGCTACCACCAACTTAACCTAAGTCTGACGCCATAACCATAATTTAAAAATTGTTGTATTCCACCAGTTAGAGGTAAGATAGCCAGTTCCTCAGTGATGAGGATTCCGGGTGTAGTGCGCTTCCACCTTCGGCCTCATAGTCACTTAACATCAGGTGAGGTGAAGCCCAAGCACTATCCCCTTCTGCATAAAAAAAAATCTGTCACAAACGCATTATCATAGCTGACATTATAGACACAAATTTTCACATTGAAAAGTTGACATGGAGAGCACTTTGTATTAGATCTTGGGTAATTTTATCGCTTGCGCTTGCAATGACACCCCACCTTCGCTTGTCGGCTCTTTACTTAGCCATTGTATTGTTTATACAGGAGATATAATGTGTTTTGTCGGTACTGTTGTTTGTGATACTGTGTATTTTATGTGCCTGATAAACAGCTTGACTCTACAATGTAGGTAATTATCAATGAGATTAGTACTTAAAATGTATGAACTACCAATTTTGACATAATTTGGTATCACGAAATTGTTTTCTTAAATAAAATTATCCCTACTTTTTTATAAAATAGGTATCTTCGTCTTTTTATGCCAGAGCAGAGTTAGCAAAACCTAACTACCAGTATTGTACTGGGTTATTTGTAAAACACCAACAATCTCGCATGAGTAGATTACTAACATCATAAACAAAACCATTTGTTCTACGACTTTTCCGAAAACAGACAAAATATTTTTTACATAACACTCGATCAGACGGTTCGGACATTTGTATGGAAAGTAGATTTTTTGTATGTTTTCGGAAAAGACGTAGAACAAAATTTTATGTTGTTGTTATGATGTGAGAAATCTACCCTTTTTTGAGAGGTTGTTGTTGGTGTTTTAATAACCCTGTGAATTCCCTTGTAACTACAAAAAAAATGTTATTTTCCAAATACAATGTAGGTAAGTTTACCTATTAGTAAAATAATATATATGTTATACATAAAAATAAAGTAAAAACCGGCCAAGTGTGAGTCGGACTCGCGCACGAAGGGTTCCGTACCAAAAAACGGCAAAAAAAATCACGTTTGTTGTATGGGAGCCCCCCTTAAATATTTATTTTATTCTGATTTTAGTATTTATTGTTATAGCGGCATCAGTAATACATCATTTGTGAAAATTTCAACTGTCTACCTGTTGTCGTTATTAATATCGAGCAAAAAACGGCAAAAAAACACGTTTGTTGTATGGGAGCCCCCCTTAAATATTTATTTTATTATGTTTTTAGTATTTGTTGTTGTAGCGGCAACAGAAATACATCATCTGTGAAAATTTCAGCTGTCTAACTATCACGGTTCATGAGATACAGCCTGGTGACAGACAGACAGACGGACAGCGGAGGCTTAGTAATAGGGTCCCGTTTTTACCCTTTGGGTACGGAACCCTAAAAATGGTCTCACTCAACATTGTTATCGACGCAGACCAATACCCAATTCAAAACTTTTACTATAAATCAAAACAAAACGTTTACCTCACACCAATCTCCCATAAACTCCTCGTAAACAACCCAAAACGATTCAGGTAAACAGTACGTGTCAACCCTGAAGAGACTGCATAAACCTTCTTCCCACGCACGATATAAAGTTCAAAATCCATTGACGAAATCTAGGGTTGCTTCTAAGAATCATCTGTCTCTATTAAAAGCTTATTGCGAGAAAGGATGGGCTAGTAGGCCTCACATGAACATAATTGTCGACTGCAGATGTCGCATGATCCTAACCGAGATTAATTCTAACGAGGGACGCACTATAATTGTATCGATTATTGTTTGGTATAAGTTGTAGGAGTTTTTTTTAATGTAATGAGAGAAACCTAAGTTACATAATACTAAGAGAGCTAAAATTTATACTTTGTTGAGAGTTCACTTAAGAGTCCGTAGCGATGTTGCCGCTGACTGCCGTTTTCTCAAGATTTCTCAAATCTGAGTGCGTAATTTCAAAATGTGTCTCGGCCACTTTTCGCAGTATAAGATTACGGACATTTCAACATATATATCAATTTCGAGTTGCTGATGTTCAAAAAGATATCGTATTTACCAGTTCAAATAACTGTTAGAAACGACAAATTTTTGTACGTTAGCAACAAAAAACTGAAATATATTTTAAAATGTCCGTAATCTTATATTGCGAAAAGTGGCCGAGACACATTTTTCAATTATGCACTCAGATTTAAGAAATCTTGAGAAAACATTAAATGTGCGAGCTAGGGAGCTGCAGTCAGCGGCAAAATCGTTCCGGGCTCTTAATTGAGCTCGTGTTATTCCCATAATCATCCCTCACCTCACCGCCAAAATCATAGCTCAATACTTGCACAGGTCACAAACAGCCGTGTTTATTGCAGATCAGATCACGGTTCCGATCCCAGCTAGAGCGGGTATACACGGCATGGATGACTAATCCCGGGATCATTTCCTTATATCATCGTTCGCCGCTCATGACTTGCGCCCCGGTCACAAACAGTCGTGTATTAGACAAAACGTATAGGTGCAAATCATCAATCCATCACGGCTCTAGTTCTAGCCAATGTGGGTGCTTACGAAACGGATGACTAATCCCTGGATCATTTCCTTATATCATCTCTCACCGCTAATGACTTGCACTACACACTACTACTACTACACACATAGGCAATAATCAGATCACGGCTACAATCCCAGCCAACGCGGGTTTCGGCATTCATTTTGGCATTCAGTTTGAAGCTCCGGGCACACTTTAAACGGCCAACTTATCCCTGGTTCATTTCCTTATATCATTGCTGGCATCTCATGACTTGCGCCGGTCACACACAGCCGTGTATTACACACGTAGGCGCCGATCAGATCACGGCTCTAATCCCAACCAGCGCGGGCACACACGGCACGGATGACTAATCCCGGGATCATTCGCAAATATTGCCCGTCGCCAAAATTTGCATTCGATTTGTATTGTTTTGGGTTATAATAATCTCTCCACGTATTGCTATTTATCAAAACAGCGGCCTATTCTCTTATGTCTTACTCTTAAACAAAAAATAATAAACCATTTGATTAAACTTACCCTACTTTTGTTTAATCAATGCGTTTTAGAGGAATCAGCAAAAAGTACGGACTGTCGGTTAGACAAGGGTATTTTTTCCTGATTTGAAACTTTTTTGCTGTCTCTCTCTACCAGTAAATAAAGTTGGAACTTTAACGATAATATCGTACCTACCTACTCAGTTTCTTTATAAGGTTTGATTGTTTTGATTTGTCTAGGGTGGCTGTGTGCTTTGCGTTTTTCATGTATATTATGACAATATTGTGCCACGGTTCGGTATGACATATTATATAAAGCATTTTATTACAAGTCATTTTTTATCAAAGTCAAATAAGCTTTATTCAAATAAACTTAAATAAGTACTTTTGAATCGTCTATATTCTCCTACCACCCGTTCCAGACTTTTTAGCTGACAAGAAGAACGGGCTCAAGAAACTTATCAGCTGTAACAGCCATAAGTAACGATATTTACAAACTTGAATATATCGAAAAAAGTCGTGAATCATTTGTTTGGAGCCCATTGGTAGAGAATATAAAATAACTAATATAATATTATTTTACTAATTGAAATAAAATAGGTAATGGCATAACATATCCTAAAATTCGTAGAAATCGTAAACTAGTTATTAACAAGTCCAAGTTCTGTGTGATATGGTAATGTTATGGAAATGTGCGAACAATTTGAGAAACCCGTGACCTTCGGCCGGTCGCTCGCTAACTTTGCCTGTATTGCAGATGTGGGTACGAAATTAATATGTTTGGATTCCATTATGGGGGCAGATTTGCATATTCTTTGGTATGCCGCGTTTATATGTGAGGGGTCGAATTTACCCTGATGTGAAGGCATTGGAATATGATTTCAGCAGTTTCATTTCATTCGTAATCGTTTGTGTTTAACAAAACTATAATAATAATAACGTTTAATCAATAAAAATTACAATGACAGAATAAAGTATACTATGTGAAATTTAAAATTCTAAATTTAAACTTATTTACCCGAACTAGGTCGTCGCGATGACGTCATAAGGACCCCCAAAAAACCAGTATTTTAGCTCTTATAACTTCTCAGGTTTAAGAGATATCGTAAAATTTTTTCACAGTTAATCATGTGGTGGCATAAGCTTTCTAATTAGCCACTGAACAAAAATCGTTACAGATCCTCATTAGACAATTTTATAATTACAGTAGATATCTTAAGGTATAAGATTAATTTAGTAGCAAGCAATGTCAATTTTACTTAACCTTATCGAAATACACACATCAACTTTGTCTAGGGATACAGGTGCTATTTTCATACAAACGAGGTAACTTTGAAGCCTTGGTTTCCTGCCAGGGATGTACTGTGCTGTGATCTGATGATGGCTATCCAGGGAGTGAATGGAGGAGATTCAGATCGCTGTACACACCCAACTGATCTGACCAACATTCTAAAAACGTAATGGACATGTTTAAAAAAAACCGCCAAAATTGCATGAAAATGTATGGAAGGAAATCCTGAAACTGAGAACTCTGACCCATTACGTTTTTAGAATGCTGATCAGATCAGTTGGGTATGTATAGCGATCTGAATCTACTCCATTCACTCACTGGATGGTCATCATCAGATTACAGCACGGTACATCCCTGGCAGAAAACCAAGGCTTCAAAAATACCTCGTTTGTATGAAAATAGCACCTGTATCCCTAGACAAAGTTGATGTGTATACATTATGTTCTTGCACAGGTGTTATTATTTTAAAATACAAGTGCTAGAATCATACACCTACAATTTAGCATGAAGAAACTATCCATATAATTTTAAAAGCCTTAATATAGATTGACAACCTTGGTAGTGGAGTTGGCTTGTACACCTTTTTTCAAGTTATCGCTACGTCTAGTCTGTCCTTGTTTCGTTCTACGGTCGGGTCAATTTAATGATTTTCTTATTGTCTCAGGTCTGGGTGTAGTAGTAGTAGTAGTTAGTGGTAGTAGTAGTCGTTGTCTCTTATTCCCATAACACAAGTGCTTAACCTAGGTGTTTACTTTGGAATCGGAACAATTCTGTGGTGTCAAGGAAAAAGGAGATGTGTCAATAAAAATGATTTTTTTGTAAATATTTGGTCAAAACATTAATAATGTGCTAATTTTTTGACTCATCTCCTTTTTCATTGACATCACAGATTGTGGGTGACAAGGAAAAAGGAGATGAATCAATAAATTTTAAAAATGATTTTTTGAAAATATTTGTTCAAAACATTAATAATGTGCGAATTTTTTGACTTATCTCCTTTTTCCTTGACACCACAGAATTTAGGCATGTGATGATGTTTAGATATGGTTTTATTTTTTATTTTAGAGGAAAAAAATTGGGTTAAATTAAGTAGAATATGTTGATAGAGCTACTTTTACTGAAATAAATGATTGACTCGCCCAGATCTAGGGTCAAAGCAATGACATAAAGTCTCTACGCAATATTCCAATCTGAAAAGTCAAATGTGCCATAAATGCGATTGATAACTGATAGATAAGATCTAAATACCGAAGTCACGCTTTTGAGCGCATGTTGTTAGTTAAACTTAAGTACACAACTCTGAAGGAATATTGTATTAACCATAAGTACATAGCTTGGCAATGCTGGTTACTCAAATTGAAAAACAACATCAGTATCATTAATATAGTAACAATCTTTCTGACCCATAATCATAACATACTCTCACATGAAGTCATAAAAGATGATAGAAATAATATACCAAAGAAGTGATGATTAAAAAACACAAGTTTTGCTCCAATTTAAAGTACAGTCACGAGCAATAATTATATACACACTTTAGAACTATGTCACATTCAAACAATATATATCAGTGTGATAATGTTATACCTAGGTTATTCAAAACGTAATGTGACATAGTTCTATGGTGTGTACATCTTATTGTTCGTGACTGTACCTACCGGTAAACTGTGTGATTAGAAACTAGGGTTGCCAGACGCCCGGGATTACCGGGATTTTCCCAGAATTACGTGCCTTGTCCTGTGTCCAGGAATTACACCTTACTGTCCCGGATTTCAAATACCTACCACTATTTTTTTTTTCATTATTTTACGAGTAGGTTACGATTCGTGTATAGCGTAGCGTGTAGTGCGTCTGGCAACCCTATTAGAAACTGTTCTGCGGGGTGTTTAACTTCAGCGACATTTTCGATAGAAACAATATCAAAAATTCAAAATGAACTGTTTGGAAGCCCAATTTTATTTAAAGGAAAATTAGAATTTTTGATATTTTTATCGAAAATGTCGCTGCTATTAACTCCGAAGATGCTAATTTAATCACCCCAGTTCATGTTAACTATCATCATCATCATCATCAACATCATATCAGCCGCACGACACCCACTGCTGGGTATAGGCCTCCCCTAAGGATCTCCACGACGATCGGTCCTGCGCTGCCCACATCCAGTGGCTTTCCACAACTTTCACCAGATCGTCGGTCCCCCTTATCGGGGGCCTACCCACGGAGCGTCGTCCGGTGCGCGGTCGCCATTCCAGAACCTTCCCGCCCCAACGGCCATCAGTTCTTCTCGCTATGTGTCCTGCCCATTGCCACTTCAGCTGAGCAATCCTTCGGTAACTATAGGTAATGTTAATTTACAAAGTGCATAATGATAGCTACTGCATCTTCATTATTTACATAAATCTTCCCTAGAACCTACAATACAGTTAGTAATTCAAAGTTAGATGACACAATGAAATACAAAAACGATTCTATATTTGAAGATCTTCACATCTTATTTGAAAAAGGTCTAAAATAAACTAAAAAATAAAAGCGAAAGAAAAGTAAAAAACAAAAGAAACACTATTCCAATTTCGAAACTCCATATCTCCGAAACAGAAGTGAAATTGAAAACCGTATGATTAAAGCTCCCCATAGCTCATCTAAAAAAACCGGAGGCGCGAACAGATATCACATTGGCTGCGAATAGATACGATATTGGTTTCGAACGGATACCGTACGCCGTACGCGGCAAATGGATACAGATAAGTTGGCCGTATGCCGTCGGCAACGGATCTGTATCCGAATTAATAATCTTGATTCGATGTGGGAATAACTCGTTACGTGTGTTGGGTGCCTTAGATGCTCACTGTTGTTTGGAGAAGGTATTTATTTGATGCGCAGCACAAACAGACCTACTACGAGTAAGTCACTAAGATAAGAAATCTTTGATATTGACTGTGAAACTAAAAACAGGTAGTTAAATTTTCAAATTCATTATAACTAAGTACTATTACGTTATTTAGGTTTTATTGGCAATATAATTTATTATGGACAAATAATTTCTAACTTATCACAGATTTTCACTACTCGAAATCCAACAACAAATTGAGAGTTACTGTTTTAATTTAAAAAAAGAAATAATTGGATAAAGGAGTCATTATTTTAAAAAATGAGTTGCTCTTGAAATTGCAAGCAACCCATTCAATAAGTATTAATGTATTTTTACTTAGTACTACTTACAAGTTATTTAGGTTTGATTGGGAAATTTATTTTATTGTAGACAAATTATTTTTATCTAGATACAAAATAGAATATAGATTATTAACTTGATATTGGAACTTATCACAGATTCCCACAAATTAAATTATAATTCAACTGTTCGAAATCCAACAACAAATTGAGAGTTACTGTTCTAATTTTAAAAACCGGTCAAGAGCGAGTCTAACTCGCGCACCGAGGGTTCCGTACCATCATAATTGCACCATCAAACCCCACTGCAGAGTAAAATAATAAAATTAGTATTGCAGTTTTATGTCAGCGCCATCTCTTGACCGATAGTGGAACTAATGTTAACATTTTTAGAAATTTGATAATTTCTGAAAAAGTGTGCTATATCGAGACATCGTTTTATTTTTCCTGTAATCTATATATAAACTGCTATCACATAGAATTATTTCAGATTTTTCTCTTTGCAAAGTTCGGAGATAAGGAGGGGGGAACGGTCATTTTTTTACATTTTTCATCATAAATCGAAAACTATGAGGCCTAAAACAAAAAGAAAAAATGATTGAAAACGTGCAAACGGTGTTCTTTCATATGACACCCCACATGCCCTAGTAGCCCCACTTCAAATTTTTAAGACCCCTTTTCAGTCCCTGTTGTAAAAAAGATATTTATTTTTTTATTAATTTCTTTTTTGCAAAATAGTTGGGCAAATGTCATCTTAAACTATTTCAAATTTCAAGTTGATACCATTTGTAGTTCTCGAGATATCCAGCTGTGACAGACAGACAGACTGAGTCACACCATAAGGGTTCCTTTTTTACCATTTTGGTACGGAACCCTAAAAAGCAAAAATTGTATAAGGAAGTCAGCATTAAAAAAATGATTTTAAAAATGCAAGCAACCCATTCAATATTAATGTATTTTTCATTTGAAAAAAGATTGACAAAAGCTCTTCTTAGCTCCACGTTGTAATTTTGGTGGATTCAATTTCCTCCGAACGTAACTGATATATCGCCGACGCGAGTAATGTGATTTAAATGTGTTTAGCCAATCTAATACCACACATCATGACGAGCACAAATCACCCCCTCTTTAACCTATTAACATCTACAATATGTAACAAAATACTGTCAGATACTAAACCAGGTCATAGTGTGATAAAACTGAATAACATTCTATGGAAAAATTCTTTTTCGTTTTTAATAATTCTTTTTCGTTCGAAATAAGGTCGAAAAACGAAAAAGAAATTTTCATACTCCCATACAAAATGTATTGGTCTGCTGACCAACTTACTGTTAGTCTGTGAGCCCGCGACAATATTACGAGAGAGTAAACATAAGACTGTCAGTTCTGAAATAACCGGAATACCTTAAACTTATTTTTTTTTTGTTTTTTAGTCATTTCAGAATTGACAGACTTATGTTTACTCTCTCTACGATTGAAAACTAAATGATGACACGGGTCTCTTACTGATGTCACATGACGTAAATATAATCTTAAAATTTTCCGACCGTGTGCCATGCATTTCATCGTGATTTCATATGACGTAGGCAATACTGTCGCGGGCTCACGGACTATATGGAAAGACGAAAAAATATATATTTTCGACCTATGTTCCTTGGTAAATGTTGTTCAGTTTCAGCAACACTTATCACCTGTTTCAGTATCTGACAGGGTTTTTGTAACATATTTTATAGTTGTCACAAATTCACTGTGGTCTTAAAACACTAATCTTTTACTTATATTGTATAGAACCTTAAGTAGATATTAAGCTTCAAATTTCCTGTTAAACTTAAAGAAATAACCTATTGTAAAATTAGCTATATGTAGTTACAAACATAATAGCAACGTCACTTTTTAAGATATGCAAGCTGTTATTACAATCTGTTTATTTAAGTAATAAATATCTTCATAAAATCCTTCTATTCCACCAAGGCTCTTTCTGGATCCTTGTCGAATAATACTTGTTAAAATTATATATCCATAAATCTTACCATTTTTTCCATTGATGCCAAATGTAAACAGTCGTTACATTATCCAACTTAATTGCAACACCATGACGTCTCCCCTATTGCCTGTAATAAAGTTTAGCCTACCATGGGCAACAGTAGTTAGGTACCGATTTCAATATTATGCATATCATTGCCTCTTATCATATGTAATATGAAACTGTGTTAATTAACAAATTATAAAAATAATAATTAATAGTACCTACCATAATTTCGGACTCTCCTTTTCCACTTCCACCAATGAAATCTAATTCCAATTTTGAATTCATCTGTTATACATCCGCCAAGATGGACGCTGCGAGTTCGCCAACTAATCCGTACGTAGACTCTCCAACTTTCCGTACGATATCATTGTTCTGTCGTACGATCAGAGGCGAGAGATATCTGCGAACGGCCGGGAATAAGGGCCTGCTAGGAACGTCGCAAATCTCACGTATTTGATCGCTTGTTACTCGATACACAAGTATTGTTACATATGATGCAAGTATTTATATAGAGCTGGTGACACTTTTATATTTTGCGTATTGTACTATGGGCAACAGCGTCGCTTAGCCAGTAGCAACAATATTCGTGTGCGCGCGTATCGCCCCTGCATGAACTAAAAGTATGTTGTGATGGCGCGATCTGTTGCCCATGGTACATTTTGCAAGAGGTGCACATTTTTCAAAGTCAAAGTCAAATAAGCTTTATTCAAATAAACTTAATTATTAAGTACTTTTGAATCGTCTATTTTTTCTTACCACCCGTTCCAGACTTTTTTAGCTGACAAGAAGAACGGGCGCAAGAAAATTATCAGCTGTAACAGCCATAAGTAACGATATTTACAAACTTGAATATATCGTTACCAAATAATTACAACAGGGTGACAGGATTATTGGCAACAACATAGACGTATAGCTACGAAGGGGTCATTGCACCAAATAAAATTGTAACGGAGGAAGAATTATGACAAAGTGTTAGTTAAGTAATAATAATAATAATAATAATAATAATAAAACACTTTATTGCACACTAAGACAGGACATATTACAAAGAAAAATAACAAACAGAGAAAGCACACAAAAGGCGGCCTTATTGCTTAAATAGCAATTTCTTCCAGGCAACCTTGAGTAATAGAGTGAGAGAAGAAGAGGACAGTGGGGAGTGGGTGCAAATATGGGAAGGAGAAGAGATATAGATATACAAGAATGTATAGAAAGAAATGAAGTTTTCTAGATTAATAAGTGATAATAAGGAAAGGAAATAAGTTAGATAGTAGAAAGGAAATGTCTTCTGACTTGATCGCGAAAGGAACTCAGAGAACGAGCCTTCCTGATACCCTCCGGGAGTAAATTCCACAAACGCACAGCATGCACGGAGAAAGAATATGACAGGAAATCAGTTGAGTGGCGTGGGATTTCTAGAGTAAGATTGGAAGAAGAGCGCAACGTGCACTGTGTGGATGAGGAGCGGAAGGAGAAACATTCTTTGAGATAGGCTGGGGACGTTGGATGGGAAAGGATGGAATAAAGAAGCGTAAGAGTATGTAAGTCCCTGCGCCGGCGAATAGGGAGCCAATTGAGCTTAGAACGCAGGTGGGATACGTGGTCATATTTACGTATATTGAAAATAAATCTTATGAACATATTCTGCAGTCGCTCTAACTTATTAAGCATTACCTCCGTCAGATCCGTATAACAGACGTCAGCGTAGTCTAAAATAGGTAGCAGAAGAGACTGGGCCAGAGTGACTTTAGTACTTGTTGGTAAAAAGTTTCTTAACCGGTTAAGTGAGTAGTACGCAGCAAATACTTTTTTTCTAAGTGCTTCGACCTGAGGGATCCAAGAGAAGCATTGATCAAAAATCACGCCGAGGTTTTTAACGGATTTTGAAAAAGGAATTACAGTGCCATCAAACGATACAGGAGAAAGCTGCTCAAGGTCGATCCTCGAAATGAAATGAGAACTACCAATAATGATGGTCTGGGTCTTGGCTGGGTTAACAGTAAGTCCAAATGATTTACTCCAGTCGTTGATAAGCGCAAGGTCAGAATTGGTAGCCGCAATTGCATTTGAAAGTTCTGATAGTGGAGCTTGAGTATAGATCTGCAGATCATCAGCATAGAGGTGATGGGAACTTGAAAGTGAATTTGTAATTGAGTTAATAAAGATAGAGAAGAGTAGTGGAGATAAGACGCCACCCTGAGGAACTCCGGCGTTGATGTCACACCACGCAGAGGAAGAATCTCCAAGGCAGATGCGTTGCCGTCGCCCTAGCAGGTAACTTCGAAACCAATCAATTGCAGCTGGAGATATGTTCAGAGATTGTAAAACACCAAGGAGGATATCGAAATCAACTGAGTTAAAAGCGTTACTGAAGTCCAGTAACGTTAACAGTGTGAGCTGGCGATTTTCCATCCCTTGGCGTATGTCATCCGTTATCTTAACCAATGCTGTAGATGTGCTATGGCCCAAGCGGAAACCAGATTGAAAAGGATTAAAGAGGTGGTTTATATTGAGATAGGCAGTCAACTGGCCGTATACAAGTTTTTCAAGGACTTTGGACAGGAAGGGAAGGATGGATATAGGTCGGTATTCAGAAAAAGTATTTGGATTAGGTTTTTTTGGAAGAGGGATAACATTTGCATCTTTCCAAGATGTAGGAAAAACACCAGTTAAAATGGAAGTATTCAGGATTTTCGCTATAATAGGAGTAAGGATATCTATTAAAGGAAGGATCATTTTACGACTAATAGAATCAGCACCTACAGCATTGGAATTGATAGACAGGATGGTTCTCTTAACATCACGGTCTGCAAAAGGATTAAGAGAAAAAGATGAATCTGGAGTTGGTAGACTTGAAAGAAAAGATAACGTTTTGGCTTTATGTGTGCCATCAATAGGCACACATGAGGAGAAATGACGATTAAGTTGATCTAAGTCTAGACTGTTACTATTGTTGACATTGCGAGATTTACCAACTCCGAGACTTTTTAAAAATTTCCATACCTTTGCAGGATCTGGTTCGTTTTCGATTGAGTCGTGAGTGTGGCGTCTTTGAGCGTCCCTTATCACAGTATTGCAGCGATTTCTAGCACGATTATATTTAATCTCATTTCGATCCGAGGGATTGCCCTTAAACTTTGCTTTGGCCCTGTTTTTCTTGTTCATTAACTTTTGTATATCTTCCGTTAACCATGGCGCGGGAAGGTGTTTAATTTTTACCGGTCGAATTGGAGCATGGATATCATACAATTCGGTAAGGTGGTTATTTAAGAGTGCTACCTGCTCATCTACATCATCAGTGGCAAAAATCGAATCCCAGTTCCTGTTCTCAGCATCTTCGAGGAGGCGCTCATGATCAATTTTGGCAAAACTACGCTGAAGCTTGACGGTAGGTTTTAGCTTAGGGGGACGAATGCGGTACGACAAGTATATCAAGTCGTGATATGAAAAAGCATCCGCAGAATACTGACCATGTTTAGCAGCTAGGGTCGAAGAGGAGATAATTATGAGATCAAGTAACGAGGGGGTGCAATTGGGAAAGTGGTGAGTTTCTTGTAGAGGAAGAATGTGTAAGTTAGTTGAATTAACCACTGACAGTAATTTTTTGGCACGAGAATCGTCTTTGATCAAACAGGTATTGAAGTCACCCATAATAATAGTATGAGGATAAGAGGGAGCAAAATTTTCCAGGATCTGTTCGAATGACTCGAAATAGTCAACTCGAAGTGAAGGGCTATAAAAGACACCTAGAAGAAGTTTGGTATGAGACAAAGATATTTCAAGAAAGAGGTGCTCGGCGCTATTGGAAGGTGGTGGTTGAGGAGATCTGCTAAGGATAGAATAAGAGATGTGAGAGCGGAGATAAATAGCCACGCCTCCATGTGAGGAACTTACACGATCATTACGAATCAGTTGGAATCCAGGTAGAGAATAGGAGCTAGAAGGAAGACAGGGGTTAAGGAAAGTTTCCGACACTAGGATAGCGTGGATATTATTACTATTAGTAAATTAAATTGCACCAAATAATATTGCAACCAAAGACAAATTTCGTAAAGTTTTGGTTTTGTTTTCAGATGTTAACTTATAATTACTTAATTTATATGTCGCACTTCTAATGGGATAGATTAGGGCAAATCCTAACGCACCTATGACTTATCTGAGATCTCAAATGATCTATTCAATGCTTAAATTATTTCTGATCAAAGCTCGATAATTTGCGCCATTTACGTAGTGAAATAGTGAAATTATCTGAAAAAAAAAAACATTACAATGTTATCCGAGTTCATAAATGTTAACATCCGAAAAGACGCACCAATTTGCAGTTTAAGTCTGAATATTGATTCTGTACAAATTTCTGAACAAAATGCATTCGTGCTGTATTAACAGCTCCATCAATATCCAAATAAGGAAGACGATGTGTACAAATCAAACAGCCAGTGTCCAGTCGATCAACAGCTTCAAGATGCTTGCTCCGAGCCCGCGCGCTTGCGGGCCGTTGCTCGTAACCTTCAGATGCTTGAGAATGCTCGTGTTACTCCTGATATTCGGACGTGATATCCCTTGCTTCATTATGTGATGCGACGTCTTGTTACAGACTGTAGGGTTGTGACATTTGCTACCAGACATTGACATGTAAAAATAAGGATAAGTATTTTAACTTTTTGGATTGTTTTAAAATGGTTTATAGCTGTAAGTATAAATTTTTAGAAATTTTGGAATATTTCCTGTGTTGACGTCGACTCATATCCATTTCCAAGTCAAAAGCCTAACTTTTTTTTTACCTAAAATGTAAATAAAGATTGCCTTATTATCATTTTTGGTAAAAAAGTTTGGCTGATGATTACGATAGGTACTCGTAGTTTATTTACTTTTCATTGAGCATAAATTAAGTAAATGTATTCCTTCGGTACTTGTATGTACAGGGTTATTTGACAACACCAACAACCTCGCAGGAGTAGATTACTATGACCATAAACAACAACATTTGTTCTACGACTTTTCCGAAAACAGACGAAAAAAATTCGACTCTCCATACAAAATCTCCGAACAGCTGATAGAGTTTTGTATGAAAAGTAGATTTTTTTTGTCTATTTTTGGAAAAGTCGTAGAACAAATGGTGTTTTTTATGATGTTACTAATCTACTCCTGCGAGGTTGTTGGTGTTTTACAAATAACCCTGTATATATTTTTTAAACGACTGCCCAAAGCAAAAAGTTTATATGTGTTCAGGGTTCATGTATGTTTGTGGGTATGTGAGTTTCTTTATTCCACCATAACTTCTAAATGCCTGAACTGATTTGGATAAATGGGATATTGTTAAAATCCTTACAGCATCCCGAGTGACACTGGCTATATATTTTTTTAGAAAAAAATAATATAGAGACTGTACGACGCCATTTTCAAAAATGAAAAAAAAAATCTTCTATTATTACAATATTGGCATCAAATGAAAGGCCTTGATGAGTTCATTACAAAACTATATAATATGTCACTAGAATGTGTGAAATAAAAATAAATTTATTAAAAAAATATTAAAAACACGACTGCCCTGCCAAAAACGAACTAAAAAGTTAAACGACAAGTGTCATTGCAGTCGGGGGACCGCAATGACATTTGTTGTTTAACTTTTTAGTTCGTTTTTGGCAGGGCAGTCGTGTTTTTAATATTTTTTTTTCTTATAGTCATAAAAATGCCACATATCATATCGCCACACAATAGTGTCCTTGTAACCTGAATAGCTACATGTGAAATGAGCCTCCCACCTATATAATAACTTAATGATCGACGTCATTACGTATGCCATACTAATTCGCATAAGTGGTTAAATCATGCTCCAATTTAGGTCATGAATTATACCCCATCGTGATTGGACGATTATAGCTTTCGTTATTTGTGATGTTGTCGCATTACGAACATAATAATGACTGTCTTATAAACTCGCTAGAGTAATTGCTTATCAATATACTGACAACCCTGTTTGTAAATACTAGGTAGTAGAAATTAATGGAGAACGGGTATTTTCTGTAGAAAAAACCAGCCAAGTGCGAGTCGGACTCGCGCACGATGGGTTCCGTACCAAAAAACGGCAAAAAAATAAGTTTGTTGTATGAGAGCCCCCATATTAATTTTATTCTGTTTTTAGTATTTTTTGTTATAGTGGCAACAAAAATACATCATCTGTGAAAATTTCAACTAACCTTAAATATTTATTTTATTCTGTTTTTAGTATTTGTTGTTATAGCGGCAATAGAAATACATCATCTGTGAAAATTTCAACTGTATAGCTATCACGGTTCATGTGATACAGCCTGGTGGCAGACAGACAGACAGCGGAGTCTTAGTAATAGGGTCCCGTTTTTACCCTTTGGGTACGGAACCCTAAAAAGCCCTGTATAAGGGCTTTCTAGCAACCTGCCCTCGCTTCGCTTCGGTGTAGTGTGGAATTTGACACCATACATACATATAAACCTTCCTCTTAAATCACTCTTTTTATTAAAAAAAACCGCATAAAAATCCGTTGCGTAGTTTTAAAGGTCTAAGCATACATAGGGACAGACAGCGGGAAGCGACTTTGTTTTATAGTAGTCTGTAGTGACTTACTACAGTTAGCAAAAACAATAAAGTACAAAAAAAGTTAACGGTAATGGTTAAATGTGTCGTTATTTCTAATAAATATTCTTATAAATTTATCATCCATCATGGTTAACGCTTTGTGAATCATAAATTCTCTTTTTTTATAATTCTTTGCATATAACGCATGCCGTGGCAGCCTTTAATTAAGTCTTCACTTAAGATTGTAACCCATAGCTATATATACACATGTTGACTTGTGTAAGGTGAATGTACTTGTTGGTTGTCCTTAAATAAACAAAATAAAAAAAAAAAAAAAAATATTATAGAAGAAGAATAATAGAAGAGTATAATATTAAGACTCGATATTTTTCGGAAGCCTTTATGTTGATTTTTTCAGTTTTCAAGGATTTCAAGTTAACCTACTCGAGCAATAGAAGTAGGTATATTTACCTAGTTATGAAACAGTGGTATTAAGCTAATATTTAAGTGCGTAGGATAGAATGTAAATTATATGAAATAGTTTTTTTGAGCTAAGATTTTTAACGTACCACAGAGCCTTCCAATTTTTTACAAGTACATAAATATGGTGTAAATTGTCTCTTTGTTAATATTATCACTAGCATGACTATTCTCACTGGAAATATACACATCAACTTTGTCTAGGGATACAGGTGTTATTTTCATACAAACGAGGTAACTTTGAAGCCTTGGTTTTCTGCCGGGGATGCACCGTGCTGTATTCTGATGATGGCCATCCAAGGACTGAATGGAGTAGATTCAGATCGCTATACACACCCAACTGATCTAATCAGCATTCTAAAAGATTAATAGGATAGAGTTCTCAGTTTGAGGATTTCCATACATTTTCATGGTATTTTCGCGGTTTTTTTAAACATGTCCATTACGTTTTTAGAATGCTGATGCTGGTCAGATCAGTTGGGTGTGTATAGCGATCTGAATCTCCTCCATTCACTCCCTGGATAGCCGTCATCAGATCACAGCACAGTACATCCCTGGCAGAAAAAAAAAGGCTTCAATTTTACCTCGTTTGTATGAAAATAACATCTGGTATCCCTAGACAAAGTTGATGTGTGTATATCATTGCGTCCTAGAACTCCCGAGTTCCCCATCCCATTTGCATGCACGGGGATAGAATCCCGATCTGTATTCCTGGATCAACGGGATTATGCAGAGCGCGATAGTGTGTGTGTCGGGAATCGTTAAGGGTAACATTCGGGATAAATAAATATACATTTGCATGAAAACTGGGCCACCGCAAAAATACTTACTGTGGTAAAGAAGGATTATAGAGCCTGTTGCCATCTTTAATTTGCTAGTTTTGTATATCAGTCTTCTACACGGTACAGTGGCCCTACCATGAGTTGATGCAAACTGTTTAAGTTACAGTAAACTGTCGGATATACTGCTCACAGTCAATACGAGTGAAAGAGAGAAAACGATAGTTTACTGTAATGTAAACAGTTTGCAACAACTCATGGTAGGGCCACAGATCGTACATTCCGCGCGGTCAACATTTTACGCCAGCAGTGATTATTTGAAACAATTTAAAAAAGCCTTAGTTTCGGTTATATTCAACCTACTTACCTAATATTTTATTTGAGTTCACTTGATTGAAATGTTACATCCTGTTGTGGAAACTGTTTTGGCTTTTATAATATTCATAGTTTTTATAGTACCGTACCAAAATGGTAAAAAAGGAACCCTTATGGTGTGACTCAGTCTGTCTGTCTGTCTGTCACAGCTGGATATCTCGAGAACTACTGATGGTATCAACTTGAAATTTGGAATAGTTTAAGATGACATTTGCCCAACTATTCTGCAAATAAGAAATAAATTAAAAAATAAATTTATTTTTTACAACAGGGACTAAAAAGGGGTCTTAAAAATTTGAAGTGGGACTACTAGGGCATGTGGGGTATCATATGAAAGAACGCCGTTTGCACGTTTTTAATCATTTTTTCTTTTTTTCTTAGGCCTCATAGTTTTTGACTTATGATGAAAAAGGTTAAAAAATACCGTTCCCCCCCCCCCCCCCTTATCTCCAAAGTTTGCAAAGAGAAAAATCTGAAATAATTCTATGTGATAGCAGTTTATATAAAGATTACAGGAAAAATAAAACAATGTCTCAATATAGCACACTTTTTTAGAAATCATCAAATTTCAAAAAAAGTTAACAGTAGTTCCACTATCGGTCAAGAGATGGCGCTGACCTAAAACTGCAACACTAATTTTTATTATTCTACTCTGCAATGTGGTTTGATGGTGCAATTATGATGGTACTGATGACATGAATGGTAAGTAATATTGTATGCTGTTTGTTTCCCTTAACCAAATTAATAAATAAAATGTTATTTAGTTCCCAATCAGTCATCTATCGTGCACTCATATAATTTTAATCAATTTATTTAGCAATTCGTAACGTAATTCGTTAAGTGTAATTATAATAAATTAGCGTTCAACATAATTATTTCTCTATAATTTCTATCACTATCAAAAGGTTTGTACAAAGCCAAAATTTGAGACGTATTTCTGAGAGGAAGTAGGTAAGTGAAAATGGTGGGGAAAATATTGTTCTATTATTATTATTTTCAATCATTTAAAAAAAAATTGAAGTTAATTATCGAGCGTCATTATAAAATATATTATTTGCTGTACTTATACAGAATACCAGATCATATAATTTTTAATTCCAAGAGCAATTTACCCAAAACATAGCAAAACTAATTTATCCATTTCTTATTGCATGAATAATGGCGTGCCAACAAAGGTTATACTTTAAGTATGTTAGTGCCTGCATTAATGCAATTTAATCAGCTTGCACGCATCACGAAGCTGCGCCCACGCGCTATACTGTTGCACAGCTTGATAGGGCAGCTGCACACTGAAAGATATACTAGGTATTTAAAAAAGGACGGGTAGTAGGAATATAGCCTACACAAGTCCTTCTTCTCTTCTCAAAGAGAGAAGGTCTAATACAAGCGAAAAATTCCTGCCTTGCTTCGTTTCAGTACTGACATTGTGTATAGTCATGGACTCTTTCACAATGAATATAATTCTGTACATTAGTCGGTGAATATTAAGCATAAATTGCAAAGCTATGCCAAGAAAGAATTTCAATAATCAGGAGGTACAGAGGCTCAAGAAAGCACAAGATAACGTAACTTTTCCGCAACAGTGCTTGAGTTATTCTTAGGCTCGTGGACAGGACGAGTTGAAGCCGCTTTCTAGTTCTATTTAGCGTTGCTGGCCGTACCTTATCTTTCACTGTATGGTGTACCGGCTGAAGTATGCACATGGTAATGTAATTTAAACAAATATCCGCGACAGTGTGTGAGAACAGATAGCTGAGGTGATACTGTTCGGTAGATAAATGGGTTTCCTGGCGCAAAGGCTAGGCTAGATAGCGCTAGCGGCGACCCGACCGTTATCAATGGTTTTGATTGGTTAAAAATACGAGAATAATTACATTTGCCAATGTTGAACCAATCAAACGATTTCAGGACAGTCGCTTGTGGCGCCATTAGTTTCTCAATTTGCATCCCAATTCGCCCAGCGTAGCTGGACATAGCTTATCATGCAGTGGATGGCAGACAGGCTAAAGTATGCACGTGATAATGTTGGTCTAGGCATAACGCGACTTAGGCACACTGCGTTATAGGTAGTCAGCGAGCAAAGGATTTAAACTTTCCGCGACAGTGTGTGAGAGTCGCTTGTGGCGCCATTAGCTCCTATTCGTTCAGCGTAGCTAGCTATAGCTTATCATGAAGTGGATAGCGAACCGGCTAAAGTATGCACATGGTAATGTAATTTAAACAAATGTCCGCGACAGTGTGTGAGAACAGATAGCCGAGGTGACGCCGCTCGTTGGTTTATAGCATGAGATCTGTTAGCAGACTAATGCGTATGGACTGGCTACATTTTGCATTTTGGTCCGATTACTTATACTATAATACATTGGCCTTAGTTATTTAGTATTGAGACTTGTGGATTAAAGTTTAATGCTTGGTTTCTTCTTTAATTTCTGACATTGGCATCGATCGGGGGTTTTCGTTATATTAATGAATTTTATACAATATGAGATATATTGAAATACGTAGAGGGACACAAAGCTACTTGTCATAAAAATTAATATCGAAGGGAGTGTGAAATTGGGATTAAAATTTATGCGACCCGAAAAATGCCCACATGAAGTCGTGGGCGGTGATATAATAGTGACTTAATGGGTGACACTACGAACAGCTGATTTTTTGAACGTGACAGAAACACCTAGCTAGTCTTTGATTGGAAACTCTATTCTTCTAAAACCGAATAATAGGCTTCTCTGGCTAATCTTCTCTCTGCAATATCAGTAGACGTAGATATACGACGTAGAGAGAGAAAAAGAGGTTTGGTTTTTAGAAAGTCCCTGGTGCGTTTGTGCACAACTTAGTTACTATTAGCTATGTTTAAGGGTCCATAATCAAAGTCAAAGTCAAAGTCAAAAATAGCTTTATTCAAATAAACTTAATTATTAAGTACTTTTGAATCGTCTATATTTTCCTACCACCCGTTCAAGACTTAGGAAAACATGGTTTGCGCGGGCCATATTTTTATATAGAAAACGTAAAGTTGTAGGCAAAAAAAAAACATGCGACAAGCTAAAGAGATTATCTAGTTGCTACAAGTATTAATTTGCGTATATACCTCACAGATGATTGTAAAAAATAATCAGAATATCATCAAATGCGCTTGTCGCGGGCCATATTTTTGGCGTAAATAATAGCGGAAAAGGATTAAATTCTACATCAAAATATACTTTAACGTACTGTGCAGTTGCTCCAATAATTTTTTTTCAAGAATTTTGTGCTAAATATAATGATGAAAAAAGAACGAAAAACATAGAAAAAGTGCAGAAGTGAGATTATTTTTCTATACTAAAAAGAAAAAGACAGAGACAAATGATTTTGCATAACCGAGCCTTAATATCCCCATTGCAGGGGCACAGGCCTACCTTATGGGTGGATAAGAAGGATGGGCCATAACCCATTACGCAGGTCCAATGCGGATTGGTGAGTGTTATCGACTGCAAATGCAGCCGGGACCAACGGTTTAACGTGCCTTCCGAAGCACGGAGGAGCTCGAGATAATAAATTTTTTGGTCACCATCCCATGGCCGACCCTTGCGAAAGTTGCTTAACCTCCGCAATCGCTGGGTCAAGCGCTAAAACACTGCGTCACCGGGCACCTCACAACATTATAAAGTGGTCCATAATACCATAAGGTGCGGTTGCACTCGGCGGCAGTCGCGATCCATCACGCGCCCGCACGCGTAGTCGCACGACAACCGAGCAATTATGAGAGAAATGTACCAAGAGATGTGTGCGTATAGTTCATTAAGTACACGCGATGACAAAACGCTGTCAACAGATTTGTAAATTATTTTAATAATTTGATGTTCATTGAAATTAGAAAATATACTTACTAATTAAACAGCACCAGACACCGAAATGTATAATGAATTGTTAAAATAAATCAGGCCGTAGGATGGGTTTAGGCTTACTAATGGATAGCGACTGTAGTTGACATTTGTATGACAACTTAGTTTAGTATAGTTACAGTCGCTATCGAGTATAGTATAGTTCATAATACAGACAAATGTTTTACTTTTGACGTGATAAAACACTATCAACAACAGAATTATCAAATGCGATCAGATGCGAGAGGCCACGTACGCACTGCCAGGTAGTGATGGGACTCGAATCAACGGGACCGGGACTCTTTGATTAAAATTGTTCGGGATCGGGACCTCTTTGATTAAAATTGATCCACAAAACGGTCCCCCGACTGCAATGACACTTTTTATTTAACTTTTTTGTTCGTTTTTGGTAGTGCAGTCGTGTTTTTAATATTTTTTAAATTTATTTATTTTTTAATTCCACTTTCCATGAGCGAAAAATTCATGCCCGAGAAGGTTCTATACCACTTTTGTGTACAAGCATACGTATTCAGAACAGCCAGATAGGTGCAATAGCGCGTAACCGATTGTCTCATTAACGGGTGTACAGTTAACGCCGCCCACTCATCCACCGGCCGGGATAATTGACCCTCCTTTAATTAGGTTGACTGTACACCTAGCGTCAGAAGTGGCGTAAGTCGAGATTTTACAGTTTTCTTTTGTTTTGGCGCACAATACTAAGTGTATTTTTATACTTATACCAACTATAAAAAAGCATGTTGAAATTTGTTTTTTTTTTCTTTGCAAAAAAGTTCTTGATTGGATAGGTTTTGAAAATTATCTAGAGTTTTCAAGCTTTCAAGCCATTTTTTTCTATTTCAAGATTGTTACCATTCACCATAACGATAGGTTGACGATATATAAAGGAACATCCAACTCATAGCTCAGCACAGTTTTGTTTATACAATTTTCATGTAAGTAAATACTGTTATGTGCCAAAATAAATGAAAAAACAAAATTAAATGACGATCGAAGGCACAAAACTGAACCCCTTGGAAGTAATTGGGAGCAGCGTATGTCCAAAAATGTAATCCAAAGTGTCAGAAAACGAGAAGAGATTTTTAGTGAAAATCACAATAAATTAGACAGAATTTTCTTCCTTCTTTCAAACTTAAATAACTTTTACAGTTTCAAAATTAAACACTTTACACAGTTAATTTCTTTTCTTTATAATTATTGAGTTATTTATTTTTGACTTACGCCACTTTACCTGAAGGCTCTTCGTTATAATATCGGCATTGCATTGCGTTGTTTCTCGATCAGACAAGAGATAGGCGATGTGTGCTCTACTCTCCAGGTCAAACCCACTAACCTGCGAGCTCCAAATACGGAGTTTTATATTAATAGCTTCCAACTGAACGGTACACTATTGGAACGTAAATTTAGAACTGGTTATACAATAATATACAAATCGTGTAACTAGTTTTCTTAATTAAAATTAATCACTCTTTGCAACGCGTAATTTATTTTAGGTGTAGTACTATTAAAATTACTTTGTTCGTTTTTTAACTTTCCTACCTTTTGGCACACCGAGAGAGAGAATATTCCCGGCAATATTGGGAATATTCGCCGCAATGGCTCATCTTTAGGCTGGACACACGCCGTCAGTGTGAATCAAACATTACTGTCCGTAGACGTAGACGAAGTCGTGGGTGGCCTCTAGTAACCAATATAAAAACAAAACTTTATGAAAGCTTCTACAAATATGTAAAAACAAATAATAAATGCACCTGAAACAAAGCACAACCAAAGAGGTGCCAATGTACATCGCTGTTTGTGCGCTTCCGTTTTTTACAGCGTAGCGAATGTGGTTTCTTCCGCGAAGCTTATCCGCGGGCTTTGATTCTTGGATGAAAACATGGTTGGAAGATTCGTCATCTTTAATCACGTGATTACAAAATTAATTTTATTTATTAAGTTTTTATCAGTATTTTACTAGCCATGAATAGGTATCTTCTAAGCAAGCGCATTTCATCGTAGATCGCATCATCGCATACATACGTAGCGGGCAAGCGCTTGCCTATTATTAATTTATTTGCATTAAAAAACCATCTTAAAGAATATTGTTATACCTACTCAAAAACTAAGCAAAATAAATGCAGGATTTAAGAAAGCTTCAACAAATAAAACAAACAATAATGCACCTGAAACAAAGCACAACCAAAGAGGCGCCAATGTGCATCGCTGTTTGTTTTGTGCGCTTCCGTTTTTTTTCAGCGGAGTGCGGTTCCTTCCGCGGAGCTCTGAGCAGAATTGTGCGGCTTTGATTCTTGTTCTCATTAATGCTGACTTCTAGAAATAAAACGTGTTTATTGTTATGCAGTAAGATTATTATTATCTTTATGAATATAAAGTGATTTTCATAATGTTGTTTTGTTAATGAAAATGTTAGTCGTTTATAACCCAGTACTGCTCTAGGAATGTCACGGTAATAAAACATTAGCACGAACAGCTATCGAAAAAAATAATGCACGTAAAAATATTTTAGAGTAATTTTGTACAGGAAAGGAGATGTCCCAGCGTTGCCCCAGTTTCATTTTATTTAATTACTTTCATAATTAAAAAATGCTAATTACATTTTATTTAGGTATAGTATCAGTTAAGAATTGTTTTATATTTAGAAAAACAATTACAAAAACATTAAGTTGTTTTCTGAAGTATTTTGTGAAAAAAATATAAGTAAATAGTACTATCATGATAAAAAAAATTTGATTTAAAAGCGTTTTAACTTAAAAATCTCACTTTTTAATGCAGAAATTAATTATTAATCTGATTCTAGAGTAAAATACCTACTCTGACATACTACTTTGATTAGGACGCGATAGACTTTCATTTTTTGAGAATGGTGAGGCAAATGACATAGGCGCGATAGGACTCCTGGATCCTTTGTACAGCGCCCTACCACCTAAAAGCGAAATGAAATTTTATATAGATAATTTACTCTATAGAGTACTTTTACGCGCGTTTTTTTTCTCGATAGAGTGCTAGCTAAGGATACAGTACATACTCGTAGTTACGTTAAAACCTTTCAGTGTTTTAATTTGTAATAGAATGAATCTAATTCTATTATTGTAGTAATTGTTTTTTTTTTTATAGTTAATGGGTTTGCTCTTGACCCCAGTCCTGCCCAAAAGCAAAGACAGGGTCTACGATGGAGCGAACTTGCCCAGAAGGTGCTTATTCACTCTAGCCTTGAATAGAGTCAGGTTGTATGCGCTCGGAAACACAGACGCCGGCAGGGAATTCCATTTCCATAGCTGTGCGCATTATGAACGATGATGAGTAGCGTTTGGTATATCAACAAAGAACGGGTAGTAACCCGCAGTGCGTCTAGTTGTCCGATGGTAGAAAGGAGAAGGTGGAATGAGCTCATGCAGCTCTTGAGCACACTCACCGAAGTACAATCTATAAAAGACAGATAGGCAAGCAACTTTTCGGCGGCGATGTATTTCTTTATTAATTATCATGGTGTACACATAGAATAATTTTTTTTTATCTTTATCTTTAATTCTACCTAGGTAGGGGTGGATTTCATGTCGCCGCTAATTGTTCTTCTTTAATTATCATATTCTTAGTATCTTATATTCGCCAATTATCATGGTGTATAATAAAGAATATTTTATCTTTTATCTTTAATTCTACCTAGATAGGGATAATAAAAAAATAACTTCGCTAATGATAATTGAATGGAGCCAGGCTTGTATGTGACATGGTGCAATCACGTGCTTGATGTGTTGTAGAATAGGTACTTAGGGTATGATGGGACTGACGTACTCTGTGTAAAAGTCCCTAAATTATATAAAGAATAAAAAAATAATAATCACAAAGTCTTGTAGTAAGTACCTACCAAAATAATAATGATAAACTGTCAACCTTTATATTTAGGCTTCCCGCCCACAAGCGATTAATCGCCGAGCGATTTTTTGTCGCCGAGAACAGAACATACAGATTTCAATACGTAAATGCCAACGAGCGACGTTTTGTAGCTGCGATAGTCGCGACGTTAATCGTGGCAATAATCGCGGCTTTTTTTTGTCGCTGGCCAAGTAAAACCTTTGTCGTTTCATTTCGCGGGCGATTATAGCCGCAATTAATACCGCGATTAATGCCGCGATTATCGCAGCTACAAAAAGTCGCTCGTTGGCGGGAGCCGTTAGCCTGAACTTAGCTTTCCATTGCTATTTATAATTTCTATTTTCTATTTCGGTTCGTATTTTGCGGTTGTTAAACTAAACGCAACTAAAGAAACAGACACTAGATCTATGAAATTTTTCATTTTATCGCAATTTTGAGTTATGAAATTTTAATGAGATTGCCACAGAGATTAAGAGTCTGAAAGTCATTTCCCGGTGAAGGAGAGGCGAGCGGAAAAAAAGGATTGCTTCAGTCGTAACGTTTGTTTGAATCGGGCCACTAAACCAGCGGGCCGATTTGTTATTGGTACTTATTTGGTATCTACTTGGAGTTATTGTTGTATTGAAACTTGTGGTTATTGGTACTTGGGGTTATTAGTACTTGGGGTTATTGGTACTTGAAGTTATTGGTATAGTGCGGGACACGAAAGATGACCACAAATGGGGCCCATCTTCGCCTCATAACTCACGAAGAAAAGACTTAAGACAAAATAATATTTAATATATGTATAGAGATTTATATTTTATAAATTTAAATGAAATATTATTTTGTCTTTAGTCTTTTCTTCATGAGTTATGATGCGAATATGGGCGCCATTTTGTGGTCATCTTTCGTGTCCCGCACTATACTTGAGGTTATTGGAACTTTGGGTTATTAGTATTTGGGGTTATTGGTGCTTGGGTTGGCGTGCAAGGAAGGAGCCTCCCCGAGTGACGTTAAGTAGATCGTACCCCTGGCTCCAAACGTCCGTGGCGCATCCTGGGCATCTTATTCTAGGTAAAGCAGAGACTAGCTGACTTATTTTTACACCACGACTATTGGAACAACTGGAATCATTAACACAATGAAGAAGAATATTATTAGTACAAACCATATCAATGGAAAAGCGATCGCAAAACAAAATTTTGACCTCAGAAATATAGCATTAGTTATTTTAAAAGCACCAACTACCTCGCATTAGTAGATTACTAACAACATAAGCAATAACATGCAATAATAAATGGCTGCGCTGCGTTGCTGAAGGTGCTTGATGTGCTCCGTCGGGGGTCACCAGTGTAGGAATGGAGGTATGTGCGGCGTCGTAGGTTGATGCCGCTACACATTTGTTCTATGACTTTACCGAAAACAGACAAAAAAAAATACTTTCCATTAAGTGTTTCGAACAGCTGATCGACCTTTGTTTGAAAAGTCGATTTTTTTGTCTGTTTTCGGAAAAGTCGTATAACAAAATGTTGTAGTTTATATCTAGTAATCTTCTAACCACCCTTAACATATTTCGGTACCTTGCCTACCTACCCTGGTATTAAGTAGTTACTAATATTTTCAGATCGCTTACCTCATAGCCCCACACTTGAACCCTTACCTACCTACTCGAGGGTAATCCAACGTTTCGGTTTTGGCTTGTGTGCCGCTTAACCGAATTTTTGTATCTTTTTCGTATATTTCGTTTTGTTTGTTTATTATTTTAGTGGTGCACTCGTGGTCTGCCCTCTGGAACGTCGTTGCTGATTGCATGTTTTTTGCATAATGAGCAGACGTAAGATACCTAGACACGAATAGAAAAACCAGCGTAGAAAATAATGTGACCTTAACTTTTGTATGTAGTAAAGAAAAATCCTACTAATACTATAAATGTGAAAGTTTGTGGGTTTGGATGTTAAGATGTTTGTTCCTCAATCACGTAAAAACTATTGAACGGATTTGGTTGAAATTTGGCACACAGATAGTAGATAGCCTAGATTAAAACATAGAATACTTTTTATCCCGATGTGCCCACGGGAACGGGAACCACCGCGGGTGAAACCGCGGGCGGCCGCTAGTAGTTTATAGTTTTATGACTTAATATTTTGAAATTATTTCCAAAAACCATTGAAAGTGGTTTAAGTGGTGCAATATTGTCAATCAGCCATTTTTAAATGTCCCAACTGCTGGGGCACAAGCCTTCCTTATTGTTGTGGATAAGGAGGACGGGCCATAATCCACCACGCGGGCCCAATGCGGATTGGTGGGTGTTAACGACTGCAAATGCAGCCGGGACCAACAGCTTAACTTGCCTTTCGAAGCACAGAGGAGCTTGAGATAATAAAGTTTTGGTCACCCATCCCATGACCGACCATTGCGAAAGTTAACCTCCGCAATCGCTGGGCCAAGCGCTAAACCACTGCGCCACCGAGCTTCTCTATAACAAGTATAAGCACATGAGTAAATATACGGACAGAGTACAAGCTCTCACAACTTACACCGATTCTCAAAGGGTTGACCACCTGTCGCAAGTTAAAAATAGGTAGTAGTGAGAAAAATAAATCAAGGCAAGTCCATAATAAAATGTGTATTTGAACAAAACGAACGAAAGGAATACTTACTGCACTTGGATTTTTCCGTACGAAAAAAAAGGAATATCCTTTTTTCCCCGAATTATTCATATACACACGGTGCAGGAGTTGGGCATATTCAATTAATTAAAACTAATGTATTTAAAATAAGTTTTATTTTACACACTGAAAATGGTAGAATCTAATAATTAATTTACAACAAAATCTTTGTCACGCACGACTCGTATTTTTTCTTTGAGTCAGTAATTTGACAAATCAAATTGTCATTTTTCACATTAGTGTATTCTCTAAGAAAAAATTGAAAGTGGTATAGCACTTAGCGGCCCTGTCGGTTATACCGCAACTGAGCCGGTGCAAACCAGTTTTTACCCCGGCGGCGTGCCTGTTACACTGTAGGTGAGAGGTCACGCACACATCGCCGCGCTATGTTTGAGTGAACCTACAGCGGACTGTTTGTAGGCAGCTTTGTAGGCTACGATTTTTTACTCATGTGGTATAAGTAAGTACATGTTTTATTCCTGAAATTGTTTTCAGAAACTTTGAAAACTTTTCAACTTTGGAAAGTTATTATGAAATATAGTATTATATTTTATATCTTGCGACCCTGTTTGCGTTATTATCTATTCCCAACGCGGGCCGCATAAATCCTAATTCCGTTGATCCCGTAACACATGGCCAGCCAATGTGGTCCGCTGTTGATCCCGGCTGGACCATTCAAGGCACGCGCGATGAGGTAAATACGCGACCTTGAATGGGAATTAAATAAATGTAAACCCTGGGATATAATTATTATGAAACAAATGAAAATAGGTATTTTATGTATAGTTTGCCTGTTTAATTATTTATTTATTAAAAAATAAACTACGTTTTGCATGCGGGTTTTCAAAATAAGTACGAAAGTTTTTCCTGATTTGGGCCCTTATTCACAAACTTCCGAAATTTTCTGTATCGGATGCTAATATTGACTCTATGGTTTCCGTCACTTTTGAAAATTCGATTTGAAACAAAAAGTATAATTTGCGAATTCATTTCCGACATAACTATTGGTGTTGAAAGAGTTAAGTATCTGTCGGGAACACTGACCTGCATATATTTACACTGGACAGGCTTATGTCAAACTGTTTTTGTGCCTATTTGATTCCCGCCATTGTGGCGCTGTAGGACGTAGAGTGAGCATAACGTGCGGGACATGGTACTAAAGTTTGAAGTCTGGAGAGACCATCACGGCTACTATTTTCATATTGTACGTCAAAATTTGTTCTTCAGACGCACGCTAGTGGCGTTTCAAATAGGCACAAAAACTTAGCTGTCAAATCATACAGACAGCCAGTCCAGTTAAATAAAAAAAAAATTTCATGTCAGTGGTCGGGAAGAATATTGACATTTAGAATACGGAAACCGTAGAGTATACAACGTGTTACAAAATAACCCCTAATGCCAAATAATCCATAGGGACCATCAAGAACCTTTTATTCATATTGGGACCATCAAACTGAACAACTTTTACTATGGGACCAACTCTGAAATCGCGAAAAACAAGTCAGCTGTTTCATACAAAAATTAATAAAGAAAATATCAAAATGTATGAAACAGATGATTTTTTTTCGCGATATCAGAGATGGTGCCATAGTAAAAGTTATTCAGTTTGATGATCCTTATCTTACATTTTGACATAAGGGGTTATTTTCTGACACATTGTACATGAAAAGCATAGCATCGGGCATCGGATACAGAAAATTTCGGACGTTTGAAGTAAGGGTCCAAGAGACTTGAAACATTTGAACGATTATTATCAAACTAAGGTTGAGTTGCACCATCTTACTTTAACGATAACAAGCTTGTTATAGTACCGGTTAAGCACAAATTAGCTAAAAAAAGAGGTTGCCAGCCAGCATGATGTTCTTTGACAAGTTTGACGTGACAAATTAAATAGGTAGCATTATCATTTGACGATAACTTTAACTTTGACAGCGTTTTGGTGCAACTCACACTAAGCGGTTTGGTGCAACTCACACTAAGTGTGAGTTGCATCAAAACGCTGTCAAAGTTAAAGTTATCGTCAAATGATAATGCTACCTATTTGTCACGTCAAACTTGTCAAAGGACATCATGCTGGCTGGCAACCTCTTTTTTTGGCTAACTTATGCTTAACCGGTACTATAACAAGCTTGTTATTGTTAAAGTTAGATGGTGCAACTCAGCCTGTGAGTTGCACCATCTTACTTTAACAATAACAAGCTTGTTATAATAATGGTTAAGCTTAAGTTAGCCAAAAAAAAACCGGCCAAGTGCGAGTCGGACTCGCGCACAAAGGGTTCCGTACCAAAAAACGGCAAAAATATATGTTTGTTGTATGAGAGCCCCCCATAAATATTAATTTTATTCTGTTTTTAGTATTTGCTGTTATAGCGGCACCAAAAATACATCATCTGTGAAAATTTCAACTGTCTACCTGTTGTCGTTGTTAATATCGAGCAAAAAACGGCAAAAAAATCACGTTTGTTGTATGGGAGCCCCTCTTAAATATTAATTTTATTCTGTTTTTAGTATTTGTTGTTATAGCGACAATAGAAATACATAATCTGTGAAAATTTCAATTTTCTAGCTATCACGGTTCATGAGATACAGCCAGGTGACAGACAGACAGACGGACAGCGAAGTCTTAGTAATATCGTTTTTACCCTTTGGGTACGGAACCCTAAAAAGAGGTTGCCAGCCAGCATGATGTCCTTTGACAAATTTGACGTGACAACTAGGTAGGATTACCATTTGACGATAACTTTAACTGTGACAGCGTTTTGGTGCAACTCAGCCTAAGTGATGTCACGATTCTAATATCCGAAAAGGTGGTCTCATATCTGAATAGCTTAGTTTTTAAATTAAAATATGTTTCATAATGTATATAGGGTCATTTTGAACTTACCATCCAAATTTCAAGGATGTGTCCAGTCCATGAAACTAAACAACTTTCTCTAAAAACATGTGTCAAATTTCGCCAAAAGATTTTGGTCATCCCATACTAAATTGATCAGGTGATCTCTTTGATTTGTATGGAAAGTCGATTTTTATTTTACATATTTGACCATGTGTTCCTTAGAGAAAGTTGTTCAGTTTCATGGACTGAACACATCCTCAAAATTTGAATGGTGAATACAAAATGACCTTGTATATTTCTTTTTTATCGACTAACTTTGCATTTTCTTTGCAAAAACGATTTGCTTTTCATAAAGTTAAACGATGCTCTACAGTACCTGTAGATTTTTAAAAGCAAAATGCATTTATAAACGTCTGAATAGATTACGAAGGCCTTATATGAGACAAAAATGAATGGTTTAAGTCTGGCCCATCCGTCATACGGAAAGAATGTGGTGGATATTCTGCAACATTTTACTTGGTGCTTAAAAGCTTATACATTTGCTTAGTGCTTAAGGCTATTGGCTTAGTGTTTAGGCTAGCTGCTTCTTTTATTATTTCTTCTAACACTTTTTAATGGAAACAGTAATAAACATTACTACTAGTCTTATTCCAAATTTTTAACTAAAAGTTGGTTTATCGTGTAACCTTTCTTTTCGAAATAAAGTGCACAATTATGGTTCTTTTGCCGCAGATAGTCAAAGTAAGAAACACCATTGTTACTCTCTAAACTAAAGTAAGGGGTGGAATATAAGATCAGTAAATCGCACAATAAGAGTGGGGAGCTCAATGGCGCAGTGGTTTAGCGCCAGGCCCAGCGATTGCAGAGTTAAGCAACTTTCGTAAGGGTCGGTCATGGGATGGGTGACCAAAAATTCAAAATTTTCCGTGCTTAAGAAGGCTCGTTACGGCATCCCGGCTGCGTTAGTCGTTAACACTTACCAATCCGCATTGGGCCCGCGTGGTGGGTTATGGCCCATTCTCCTTATCCACCCATAAGGAAGGCCTGTGCCCCAGCAGTGGGGACATAATGGCTAATGGTCAAATCGCACAAGTGAGTAAGCTTTATTGACCACTCATCGGCATAATGATATAACGTAAGCTTGTTTGCCAACCCTAACAAACGATGTTTAGGTATAAAATTTTCTGGTATACATATACAGGGTCATTTTGTATCCATCATCCAAATGTTGAGGATGTATTCAGTCCATGAAACTGAACAACTTTCTCTAAGGAACTCATGGTCAAATATGTAAAATAAAAATCGACTTTCTATACAAATCAAAGAGATCATGTAATCAATTTAGTATGGGATGACCAAAATTTTTTGGCGAAATTTGACACATGTTTCCTAAGAAACATGTGTCAAATTTCGTCAAAAAATTTTTTTTAAAACTTTCTCTAAAGAAAGTTGTTTAGTTTCATGGACTGGACACATCCTTAAAATTTGGATGGTAAGTTCAAAATCATCCGATATGTAATAGGACGTACAGTGAATTCTTAAAGCTTTTGACTTGAATGATCTACAAGAAGTACAGGATGAAATCGAAAACAGCCGACAAATTTTGTGGCGTGGCTTAGACCATCAAATTGAACAACTCCGTATATGGGACCAACTTAATCAGAGCAAAAAACAATCAGCTGTTCTATACATTAGTAGTCTACTTAATATACATTTTGGTCGAGTCAATATTAACGATTTCTATGGAACAGCTGATTAAGTTGGTCCCATAGACAATGTTGTTCAGTTTGATGGTTTAATAAGCCACATCACAAAATTTGTTTAGTGTTCAAAAAACCACCTTGTAGATATAAGTAATTCTTTGTCTTATCCATACTTTGCCTCTGTGACACAACACGCCATATTTCTAGCACACGCGATGCAACATAATGGATCACCGAAGACCCTCATATGCACTCCTTAATGAGTACCTAGTCTTACTTAGTATTGTACTATGGGAAGGACTTAATTTAAGAGTATTTGATCTATTTAATTAAGGATAGAGAAATGTGAAATAGGGCTAGGAGTACTGTACAAATAATGCTATAAAAAACTGTAGCAACAGTAGGATATTCTAAGAGAACTTATTTGGTTACTAGGTATTCTGGTAAAAACTAACACCTTGAAAAATTCTAGCGACAACTCGTCATTTGAACTATGACTATTGCAATTAAATTGGAATACTAGAAAAAAAGAGGTTATTCCTATACTCTTTCAACGTATCACTTAAGGAATGAAATATTAATACAATAAATGCACATGAAATCGCATGGTAGCGATTCATTTTAAATGTTCCTACTTAATCAGCTAATTTAAATTGACCCTTATCGACTTACACGTCGCATATATTCAATAGGGTTACTTCGACGCTTCGCAGAGCTTGTTAAGCTAGCCGGATTGTAGTCACACCCTTGCATTTCAAATTAACATTCGAATTTCAAAATTGGAATGTCTGCGGCGACGAACCACGTCTGGCTGGGTCACGTGACTGTGTCTATGCCACTAATCAATTCTTTATGTATGGGTGAATACGCACCTCTTTACGCCAACTCATTGCTTGTTTCTTTTTATTTTCTTTAAAAGGTTGATTTTTCTTGTAAGTTTTACGTCTTTCATAAAAAGTTATACAAGGCCTGTATTAAGATTTTTTAGAAAATCATTAGGTAATCTTAATCGATCAAGAGCTTTGATTAAAACAACATTTGTTTTAATCAAAGGTCAGGAGCGACAAACGCTCCGTAAACCTTAGAAAGTAGGGTACAGCCTACTACTTTATCCCTATTTTAGTGAAAAATCAGGTGGTGATTGAAGTGAGTGCCCTCATGTCCACAGAGGAAATAATCACTACGTTTTACTCATGTCATTGAAATATTTTGACATAAAATATATTCGGTTTTCAAATAATTGTTTATTCTTTTTTCGAGAGCCGTGAATATCAGCCAGTGGATTTGCCTGTTCTGTCTATAGATTTATCAAAACGACAACATAATAATAAAGCTAAAGTGTCAAGATTTCCTTAAAATACGCTAAGAACAATGAAAGAAGCCCTTTGAGCATTTTAAGTAAAATCAGATTTTAACTCTACTTTAAGGTTTTTTATGAATACGAAACGGTAAGTATATTCCATGAAGACATTTATTACAAAATGTAGGTCAGACAAGATGACTTGAGAGATGCATGTTCTTTAGTAGCCAATCTAAAATAACAGCTGAACTTTGAACTTTATTTAGATTGTAACAAGGATACACAGGTGCAAATAGTGGCGTTACATCAATTCCTGCTGTTTCAATTTTCGAACACGATCCAAATACAAAGCCAATCTCAATCACTTAATCGAATATGAATCGAATACAGTTCGACACGCCTCCGACCTTTTCTGGCCAGTATCGATTGAGAGGTCATTCATAATGTACAATTTTAATTTTAGAACGTTTGATCGCCAAATTAAAAAAAAATAGCAACTGACTGTTGAGAAATAATTCTCTGACTACGACCGACGTTTTCTAATGCTATTAAAACCCCCCTTTCCATCCTTATAATTCCATTAGCTTATTATTGAATGGACATCATTAAATTTAAAATAGAACTGTATCTACGAATACAAACGCTCTTCACTTCACACATCATCATCCGAACAGGTTCATTAATCGTGATACTCCAATTAACACTTACTTGCGTTTCTCGTTAAGGACATTGCATTAAATACACATTAAATTTCATTATGAAACAAAAGAAATCCATTTGACAACACAACAATTCATATAGGGTTAAAGTTAATGGAGTATAAAAATCAGAATATACAGTTCACTCAAAAGCTTCCTGATTTTTAAATTATAGCTAAGATTTTCAGCAAGAATAATGTATGGTTATAATATAAATTATTCTTACTGAAAAATAAAATTAAAAAGTTAATGTATGCCGAATTATGGTTTTAAGTTTTAATTTAAATGAAGACAAATATATTTTTAAATCTACGTTTGCCAGTGTGGTGGATGGAGTTCATTTTATTTACAACTAGCTGACCCGACAGACGTTGTCCTGTCTTAGTTATGATTTATGAATATTGAATTCTAATTTTAAAAGACATTCAGTTTTTTTTTTGCAGCCAGCATTCTGTCAATTCTATGTCAAACAGGTTACATTAAAAAAGTTTATAGTCCAAATTAAATTTTATATGGTGGTTAAGTATTCTTAAATTTTCTTATTTTCCGCACAATTTTCTTAATTTTTTCTTCCATAAGAACCTTTCCCTGATAATAACAAACACAACAAAAAAAGAATTAGCGAAATTGGTTCAGCTGATCTTGAGATTTGCGCTTTGCAAGACATTCAGCGATTCATTTAATTATATTATAGATTCATAAAAAGAACTGCCTGAAGTATGATTTTTTACAAAAGTTTAGTCCCGTTTCATGCAGAACATATTCATATTATACATTTTTATTAAAATGCTTAATATTATTCAACTCGAAGTTAAGATAACGAACATTATCAGCCTACCAGAAAAGATTTTAAAACACTGTTTTTTCTTTTTAATTTATTCATAAAAAATAAAACATTACATTGATGAAACACGCACCAAAAATCATGTAGATTTGTCCGTTTGTCCGAGTGTACTTGTTTTACTTTTTGTTTTTTTGTTTAACAAATGTTTAACTTTTTGACAATATTGTTTGAAAGAGACGACATCACATTAAAACCAAAGATTTAAATCGAAAGATGAGCCCTGTGCGTCTGAAAAGTGTCCACATAAATTGTCTGTGTGCGTAACGTCTCACACGCACGACACATGGGTGCGCGCCGCCGCTTCATTTTGGTAGGTACCGTCAGCATTCTAGATTTGTTAAGTTAGCAATAAATAACTTTAATAATTATTAGGTACATACTAAGGTATAGTTGCGAACAACGCTAGTTAGCTCGAGATATGTTCTTACAGTACTTCAAGATTAATAATGGGCATCGGAAAACGTTGGAAGCATACAAACTTCACAAAAACAAATTAACAAAAAGTAGTTTGGCCCTAAAAATCATTTAAAATTCTTTATTTCAATGTAACAAATGTCAACGTCATTTCTAAGAAAAGCAAAAATACTAGGTACTTTACCCGATGCCAATTCGCTATCTTGACGTAGTACTGTACTCATACACAATAAGGCCTGGGTGTCTTTACGACATAAATAAGTAATTAATATATTATAGTGGTGCGTTTGTATTGCGATGGTTGCGTTCTATCAGGACGAGCATTTTAAAATTAAAAATAATAAAAACAATTTCACAAACGATTCTTTATTAACAAAAAGGAGGTTATACAATTTGACACGTATGTACTTAATTGACACGTATGTACTTAATTGGGACTGCACTAAATACACATTGATAATAAGGCTTCCAAACAAATATTGACACAAAAATTTAAATATATACTTAGTACATACATTAATTTTAGTCGGGGGGTATTTTCGTAAAAAATATTTAACCTTTTTTCAATTAAAAATACCTATTTTTTACTCTTATTCACGTAAGAATAACTATTTTAAGTGTGGGTTTAAAAAAATAATTTTGCTTTTTATTTAAAACTTTTCAAAGAATTCATACGTTATCTACTCTAAAAACCGCATCTAAATCGGTCAAATCGTTTTGGACATAAAATTAGAACATGATAACTGCAGCACCCCCTAGCGGTTTAACGCCATAACATCCATCTAAAAACTGATGCCGATTAACTAGAAACCCATTACAGAAAACCGCATCTAAATCGGTCAAACTATTTTGGAGATAAATGGAAACATGATAACCGCAGCGCTCCCTAGCGGCTAAACATCGTAACACCTATCTAAGAACCATCTATAATCCATTACAGAAAACCGAAATCGGTTTAGTAATTTTTGAGAACACTTCAAGTGCCAACTTATCTAGTGGCTGCAGCGCTCCCTGGTGGTCTACCATCATGAAACATGTCTACGAACCTGCTCTAAAATGAAACCTTTTGAATGCAAAAACCGCATAGAAATCGGCCCAGTAATTTCAGAGGAAAATGTTAACAGACATACATACATACAAACAAACAAACACCTCTAACCCCAAACGCAATTACCGCCTCCGTCAGGCCTCCTTCACTCGCTCAAGGTCGCGCGATAAGCACCTACCGCTAGCCGTGCCTACGGAGGCACAAGCGAGCAGAGGGCCGCCAAACGCCCGCCTGTTTACAAGCGCGGCATCTTACTGCCTGTGTAGGTATTGTCTCTTTATAGTAACAATGTCGAATCGACATTACTGTGCCGTGTACGGATGTCTAAATCAAAAAACCAATAAACAATATTGTCGTTTTTCACATTATGATATATGCTACGCAGTTCATTTAAAAGAAGTCAACCCTAACGTTGCGTCGTCGGAAAAGATAAGAGCACGCGTTAGACAGAGAGGCAACTACTAGGTGAATATAACTGTAGGCCATTAGCGCTGCGCGACCTGAATTGCACTTTATTGTGTCGGTGCAAAAGTCGCTATTTATTTAAGTGACTTTGCGGCGTGCTGCTTCTGTACTTGTACTATTAGTTATTCTGTGCCTCCGTTTCGTTCGGTAAAAAAACAAAGATTTATCTTTGGACAAAAATAAATTTTAATGTACACAAAAATAATGATTTCTATTGCTGACGGTACCGATAGTTTCGCTCGGCTCGGCCTCACTCGTAGGTCTCGGTGTGGCTCGGCTACGCTCGCCGCTCGGTTTGTTTACGTCTACATAAACTTGACCCCTAGTACGGACAACGATCAGTTATTCAAGAGCTCAATCTTATCTGGCAGATAACCAATGCTATAATGACGAAAAAAGAGACACATCGTCATCTCGCTCACTCATACTGCAAATTGCAACCATTCGCTCTCTGTCATACAAACACGTGACGGGCACCATTTTAATTTGTTTATTTAATTAGAAACAGTGAAAATAAATAATAATTCTGTACTTACGCATGAAATGTAATTCCCTTGGATTTGTTTGTGTTTCTTGAGTTATTAGAACACTTTCTGAAGGCACAGTAAGGCATTTTTGTAGCTTATCGAACCTAATTAGCTAAATCAAAGATGTTTACGTAACGTGCACCGCTCACTGCTTTCTACAAGCGACTGACACGGGAAGAGTGAGCTCACTCTTCCCAACGATGCCACATTTTCGGCCGCTATAGTATGGCAAGGGCTCATCTTTCGATTTAAATCTTTGATTAAAACAGAGTCTAAATTAAAGTGTTTTAAAATCTATTGTGGTAAGGCCGTAACAGTTTGTATCGAATCTCATCACCTTAACCGAAGTGCCTCCATGATGAGGGTGTCTTTCAGAGTAGACCTGCATGTTGGAGTTCGTGTTCATTAGAAATCCGCAGTTCGTATGACTTTGATAGGTGACATAATTATTCTGTGGCTCATCAGTTGTAGTGTAGTAAAAAAGTTCTAGATAAAAAATCCGGTATCTACATACCTAAATAATTAAAAAAATAGTCTTTGAATTCACAATCATGAAAACAATTTAAGAAAAAAAAAAATTAATCAGCTTTATTTTCAGTCGAACAGTTCAGGTTTTTACAAGCTTTTATTTAACTTGCAATGTATGTATAATTATGTTCGGTTTGACTCTTGCTACTCGATTTTGAAGCAGTTATTTAATTTGGAGGACAACGCATGGTTATCTGTGTGACGTCATTCTAAATCCAACATGGCGGAACACTAAAAATGGCGTGCAAGTTATTTTTAATGCACTTCTACAATAGGTACATATCAAATGAAAGGGCTTGCTTTACGAACAATAAAGTAACGTAGTAAGTATGTAAAGTACTTATATCATACCTATAGCTTACTTTTTTCAATCAGGTGTCAGATTGAAAAAGTTTCAGCGATGTGACCCATATAATATCTACGCCCGCCTAACACAAAGTTTTTGCAAGGTCCAATTACATGACGTCACAGTTAAAACAAACTCGAGCCCCCACCACACGACCAATAACATTTTATCATTTTACGACGCGTCATCAAAACTTTAGCCATTGATTGAACTCCTTGTGATAACAAGAATATTTGCGTACAAGCCGATAGGCTTGTACGCAAATATCTTTGGCAAAATAATGGTATTTAGAATACTCTTTAATACTTAACTATTTGTTGGTGGCTAAAATAGATATAGTTCTACTTCAGGGAGACTTGAAGAATACTTGGAGATGATAATGAAGGGCGATTTTTGAAGTAAAAAACTTCTTTAGTGGCGTTGTACTTACACTTTTTTTGTAATGGGAAAAAAATTAAACTCGCGTCAGTCAGGGTCACGTGACCCTGATCGAAAATTCGTAAGACGGATGTGCCGTAGACAGCCGGCGCCGGAAGTATCCCTCTCTCTTTCTACGGGGCGCGGCGAAAATGGTGGCGCGTCATTTTGGCGTTCAGCGGGTTGATTTCTCTGAGAGATAAATTTTTAATGTAATATAAGTTGTCATGTTTGTGTACGATAGCGCAATAAATAAATATTGTATTTTACCTCATAAACGATAGTACTTTTATACTGATAATTAAAGCAATTCGTGCAAAATTATTCTCTAACCATTCCAAAATATCAAAAATGCACAACGTTAATACACAAGTTTTCACTTCTGCCGGCACTCCCGGAGTGCAACCCAGTTTTTTTTTTAAATTGAAAACTCTGAACTTTATTACACTTGTAAAGAAGCAAAGCCATATTTTTATGACTTATTTCTGATTTAATTTCTTTCAGTTTCTTCAATTTCAACTTAAACTTTTATTGAAAAGAAAATGGGATCAGCAGAATCATACCACATTTTTTGTTTAAAAATAAACACCAACCAAACCAAAGTTTTCAGCCATTTCTTACGGTAAATAACCGCAGTATTTGAGCGTAGCCGCATTTGCTTTAAGTAAAGCTTTTATTTCATGTGCATCTTAAATGCATTCGCTAAGAACGTCTCAAGGAAATCCCGCAAATTATACTCTCCACCGTGAAATGCGGTGGAAACGAAACGAAACGAAAGCGTAAACAAAAACAATTCGCTGAGTGCACCCATACACGTTCTTATCCGACATATCAGACGGGTCATGCGATTCAGCCACACAGAACACACACAAAACATCTATTGTGTTGTGAATGGGGCGCTTTATATTGTACGCGGGAAACAAATTTTTTAAGAACGCATTTTTCTTTTTTTAAAACACAACCTCTGGTTTACGTCGTGTGAATTCTGCTAAGTGTATTGCTGGCATGTTCTTTTTTTAATTTAAATAAAACGTGTTCTGTTCGCGGCACGTATCGGAAACATTTGAAATCGAATCTTTTGAATGCATCGAATGATTCGAATGACATTGAAATACAAACATTGTTATAATAATAAATATGACGAGGTTTCGGGGTTCACAAAAACGTGATAACTGCACAGGAGTTTTTGACAGTTAAGTACTAGTTCGTGACTTACGGTGTTAATAGTAGGTAAAAATGATATACCGCGACCTGCACAAATGTCTTTCACCTTTAATACATTATTTTGTTTGATGTTATTTGCACAACGTCCATTCCTCCATTTCGCCCTATATCGATTTCCAATGTTTAGCGATGCATAACTGTCAGTTAGTAAAAATAGTGCGTATTGGTTATTTTGACGTGTTAGTTAAGTGGATGCTCGCACGCGAGACTGGGCTATTACCGCTTGGTTTTACCCTTAAGTATACGTATTTTACTCAACCAATATTATTACCTAATGAAAATTAGAGACCATTGTTTTATTGTTGAATTTTGTAAGCAAAACTATGCTATTGTTTATACACCGTTAATTTTTAAGTATATCTAAAAATGAAAAGGGGATGTCAACTATGGGCCCAACCACGGAATCGCGAAAAAAAAATCAGCTGTTCCATACATTATAGTCGAATCGATGTTGTACTTTTCTATGGAATAGCAGATTTTTTTCGAGATTCCGTGGTTGTTCATTCACGTGGTATGAAATCCACATTTCATTTTTAGATATATGTACTTAAAAATTAACGGTGTATGAAGAGATTTTTTTATAAGTATAAGATATTTTTTTATTCATAACAGGATAGCTTGGCCTTCACCTCACCTGGTTTTAAGTGTAGATAAGGCCGAAGGTGGAAGCGCACTACTCCCGGAATCATCATCACTGAAGAACAGGCTCTCTTACCTCTAACTGCCAGAACACAACAATTTTTAAGTTGTTTTTATGGCGTAAGACTTAGGTAAGATGGTGGTAGCCAGCCAGGCGGAAATAAGCTCTACCAACAACCAACCGAGTACAAATTGTACCCCCCTTGGGAAACTAACCCGGGACCCCTGCGTCTTCCTGCGTCTTACACGGGTGGGTGAACCACTAAACCATAGAGGCGGTTAATGAAAATTGCCATGATATCGAAGTGTACTCAATTTATAGGTCTGCCCGCCTAACATGAGTAGCATGACTGATTATTGAAACATGATGTAGTGATTTATCGCACTGTCAAAAGGTAATGAGTGGATTTTGACAATTGAATGTCGATAAGACAATATATAACGTGTTATGGTGGTCATGCTCGGGGGCAGATGTTAAATGTAAGTACTTTACGATTTCCGAGGTGGTTGGGTTAGTCACACACCATCTCCAAAAAGCACAGAGGTGTGGCTGAGGTGTCCATTACAGCTTAACTGATATCGACAGCTCAGCTCAAGATCTGAGCGCCTCACCGTTTACATATTGTATTTAATTAGATTCATTCTAAATTTGTTGATCAATGAAAATTGCCACGATATTAAAGTGTACTCAATTACAGGGTATGTTACATGTAAGTATTTTACGATTTTCCCAAATGATACGTGGCGGTTGGGAACACACCATCTCCAAGACGCACAGAGGCGTGGCTGAGGTGTCCATTACAGCTTAACTGATATCGACAGCTCAGCTCAAGGTGTGGGCGCCTCACCGTTTACATATTAGATTTACTTGGATTATGTTCAGCATATTTATAGTTCTGACCTCACCCGACTTTCCTGTTTGCTTTGAACATGAAATCATTTGGACATTTAAGTACAAAGAAAATTCCGTCTTAACAAAATTCTGAGTAATTTTTTTTCCGAAAAATCATGCGAAAATAGAGTACTTATATTATTTAAAACTTGATTTTATTGCAGTTGTTAAGTCATTCTCAGTATTAAAATAATGTAAAAAAAAAACATTTGCTTCAGGTTTGTCCAACAAACTTCTTCCTTGACATAACTTTGTATTGTAGCGTTTGTTTGTTACTAAAGAAATTACTTAATTACCTTTAATAGTACATTATGAGACAAGTTAGCTTAGATTGCTCATTGCACACAAGGCTGTGGGTTGCAGCCCGAGCCGCAGGCGAGGGCGTAACTCAGCCGAGTGTGCAATGAGCAAGAGCTCACGAGTTTCATACGACGTTTTTCAACACATTTGCGAGAAAAATACAAAGTAATTTACCACACAGCAACAAATACGACAAAAACAAAATATGTCAATTATGGGAAAAGGCGCGTAGGTTTTTTTTTGTTTTTTTTTTCACACGCCCAATGCAAGAATATTTTGCGAACAAAGGGGTGAGTGAGCATACAGCCTACTTCAAAATTATAATTGTAAGTGATAAAATTCAAATATTTTAATATTTTATAACAAAATATTGTGAACTATGAGTAATTTGATAATAATAAATATTTGTTTGACTTAATTAAGGTATTACACATTTATTTATTTCAAAAAAGAATATGAATTTTTAGCGCAATAAAACCTCTTTGTTGTTACAAAAAAATAACTGTATTACCCGGTAAATTGGGAATGCTCTGTTTACTCGCATAGAGCTTGGAGTAAGGTACTAATTTAACTTTGTAGGGATTTAGTGTTTTATATATTATTGCACGCGTTTGTTATAGCTCGGTTTATGGCCCTAAAAGCGATGTATTAGGGCTCACTTGTTGAAAATTTATTTATGTTAACACACAACTCTAATCCCTAATATGATTAAAAATAGCTTAAATAATTTTCACATTATTTTCTTCAGCCTCAAGTCACCCACTGCTGAGTGTAGGCCGAGTGTAGGCTTAGTAACTCTACTATAGTAGATAGATAGATATATAATGCTTTATTTTAGCACCAGAGTAACATATAACAAAGAAATGACAACAAAACTTAGTGTCAAAACATGGCGGTCTTATCGCTAAGAGAGATCTCTTCCAGACAACCAACGGTAAGGTGAGAGTGAGGAACATAGGGGGTGCAAAATGGCATGAAATGTAATTACTCTAAATTCTTAAATATTAACTAAACTTAAATAAACCTAAATAGATATAGTAATATGTTAACTAACTAAGATTAATTCAATAGAAAACTTACTTTGAGTTCCATTTCTTTAATACTGAGAAAGTCTTTGTCACCGTCAACATTATCTATTTCGATTAGTAGGTACAGGAGCTAAAAATAACCCATATCAAACCTGTCGCTCGTTGCATAGCTTACCAAGCGAATACACGGCGCGGAAATTAAGAAAAAGGAGTCCTTATGCAGCTCCACAGTCAACAAATAACAGAAGCAGCAAGGTATGCAGTCGCGAGCAAAAAGTACGCAAGAAGTCGTCCACTTAAGTATTTCATAAAGACAAGAGCAGTTGTCTCGAGAGCGGAATGAGGGAACTCGCCGATTCTAGTTTTACGGAAGCGTGATTATTTGGTGTGTTGGAACCGGAATTTTTAACGGAAGCAACCTACGAACGGTAAAGAATTGCTATAAAAGTCCATTTATTAAAGGCGGTTCGATGAGATCACTAGCGCCACCAATGAAAATAAATCATTTGCGTTTTTGTTATTTTGTTTTGTAAGTTTTGGTTGTTTTGCGAAAATAGTAAAGTGCAATTTATAAATATTTTTTCGTGGTCTCAAATATAAGCAATAATTTATGAATCTCGATATTGTTAAGTGTGGCCACTTTTGGCATTATTGATGTGCATGACTATATTAATTAAGCAAATGCATTTTACTCTTTTATTTGCGCGAAATTATCAAAACTTTTAATCCAAGCCCTTGATAAAATGTAATTGATTTATTTCTATTGGTGGCGCTACTGAGCTCATCGAAACGCCTTATTAAGGGAGTCATATTTTGACAAGAAAGGTCTCTGTAGAAGTGTAGGGGGCCCAGAAACCCTTTAAGACAATGTATCAATCCCAATTTTAATACTCTAATAACCATACAATATCTGGGCGACCGGTTATTACTATTTTCAACACACTTGCTCGTAAAGTGAGCCCTAATACATCGCTTTTAGGGCCATAAACCGAACTATAACAAACGCGTGCAATAATATATAAAACACTAGTTGGTTATAGAATTATCCCTACAAAGTTAAATAGGTACCTTACTGCAAGTTCTATGCGAGTAAACAAAGCATTTTCAATTTAACCGGGTAATACAGTTATTTTTTTAGTAACAACAAAGAGGTTTTATGCCGCTGAAAATTCATTTGCATTTTTGGAATAAATAAATGTGTAGGTCCTTAATTTAGTCAAACAAATATTTATTATCATCAAATTATTCATAATTTACAATATTTTGTTATAAAATATTAAAATATTAGCATTTTATCACTTAAATTTATAATTTTGAAATAGGCTGTATGCTCACTAACCCCTTTGTTCGCAAAATATTCGTGCATTGGGCGTGTGAAAAAAACAAAAAAAAAACCTGCGCGCCTTTTCTCACCATGATTATCATTTTGTTTTTGTCGTATTTGTTGCTGTGTGGTAAATTACTTTGGTTTTTCCTCGCAAATGTGTTGAAAAACGTCGTATGAAACTCGTGAGCTCTTACTTATTGCACACTCGGCTGAGTTACGCCCTCGCCTGCGGCTCGGGCTGCAACTCACAGCCTTGTGTGCAATAAGTAACCTAAGCTAACTTGTATCATAATGTACTATTATTGTAATATGGTGGTGTTATAAAACGTAGTAAAAGTAGTTATAATTTCTTTTTTATTTTCCAAAAACTAATAAACTAATTGGTAATAGTCGGAGTATCGCCATCTTTGAAGTGCTGTATACATTTTATACTGTGGTGCTACTTTACTACATAGTCTCTGCTTGCCGCATAGCATGCTAACCAAGCACCTATTTCAAAAATGCTAGATGGCGTTAGAATACACAAAAATCTCCATATTCAGCGTCGAAAGAAAACACGCATTTTCCCAAACAGACTCATCTAGATCGATTGTTTACCCCCGAAAATATACCAAATACCAAATTTCAGCGAAATCGTTAGAGCCGTTTCCGAGATTACAGAAATAAATTTATAAATAAATAAATAAGTGAAAGTGAAAGTGAAATATTCTTTATTTAAATAAGCTCACATAATTAGCGTTTTTAAATCGTCAATTCTTTTACCCTACCACCCATTATGACGTCTTTTAGCCAGGGAATGTTAACGTTATTTTTAAATATAACGTTAATTTTTACTCTTTTTACCGTTAATTTTAACATTAACGTTATGTCAATAAATACCGTTAATTCTAACGTTAATTTGAGAAATAACGTTAAATTTAACGTTATTTACTAAAATAACGTTAATTTTAAAATTAACGTTATTCCAGTTAATAAGGTTAATTTTTTACCGATAATTTTACCGGTACTAAAATTAACGCTATATTTAACGTTAATTTTACCAGTAAAATATTTTTAACGGTAAATTTACCGAATGTTTTAACGGTATTTTTACGTTATTTTTTTTAACGTTATTTTTTTAACGGTATTTCAATCCCTGCTTTTAGCTGACAAGAAAAATGGGCGCAAAAAAGTTATCAGCTTTATCAAATGGTACGATATTTACAAATATGTATATCGTTTCCAGATTTTATATTAACAAAGATTAACAAATAAACAACATTATTTAATTAGATCATTACTTAATGAATTTTAAATTTCTTAATCAATTTACAGGGTTCAAGCTAAAATCAAAGTTTGAAGTTATTATTCAGTCTAGGCTGTTACAAGAAAAAAAACATACAATTCAATATGCGTTAAGATAGGTAATCAGAAGCAGACCCATTCCCACTGGCAGCACCCGTTCACGAGCATGACGCATAAACCAGCCATCGCTTCGCTCAACCATATTTGAGGGAACGTAACGACCCGCCTCACACGACACCACCGCAGAAATGATTAAAGAGAGCATGACATACAAGGCATCGAATTGAAAATTAATATCCAAAAGCATTTCATAGGCCTTTCACAAAACTACTGACTATAGAAAGTAAAAATATTGCAATTAAATAAATCAAAACAAGGTAATATACAAGAATTGCCCGTTTAAAGGTATAAGATTAAATTATATGTCCCAATCAAATTACAATTTTACCGAACCACATTATAATCGAAATATTTTCACACAAATCTATCTTTCAAGATATCGACAGTGTTTCACCTCTATTGGCTCTATTCAAAGTCATCTCGTCGCTAACCAAACCTATTTTGCTTCAGTCTAATACGTAATTTCACCTGAGATTAACTTCGCTGGATCAATCTTAAAATATTACGTTGACATATTTTTTCACAGTAAGGAAATAGCTATTTTTTTTTTAATATTTTGAAGTGAGAAACGCATATAAAGATTTAATATTAATTTATTTATTATTTAATACAAATCATAGAGGTCTAAATTCTTATTTATGCGTTCTATCCGTTATTAAGGAACCACATTCTAAAGCTTTGTTAAGTAAGGAACTTGTGTAAATATCCTGAATACATCTTTTTAGGGTTCCGTACCCAAAGGGTAAGAACGGGACCCTATTACTAAGACTCCGCTGTCCGTCTGTCTGTCTGTCACCAGACTGTATCTCACGAACCGTGATAGCTAGAAAGTCGAAATTTTCACAGATGATGTATTTCTGTTGCCGCTATAACAAAAAATACTGAAAACAGAATAAAATTAATATTTAAGGGGGGCTCCCATACAATGAACATGACTTTTTTGCCGTTATTTGCTCGAAATTAATAACGACAACAGGTAGACAGTTAAAATTTTCACAGATGATGTATTTTTGTTGCCGCTATAACAACATATACTGAAAACAGAATAAAATTAATATTTAAGGGGGGCTCCCATACAACAAACGTAATTTTTTGCCGTTTTTTGGTACGGAACCCTTCGTGCGCGGGTCCGACTCGCACTTTTTTAATCCTACATTACACTATATCAACATCAACATCAACAACATATCAACATTTTGACAACCTCCGTGGTCGAGTGGTTTGTAAACCGGTTTTCAAGGTGTCGCCATCGCTGAGGTTCCAGGTTCGATCCCCGGTTGGGTCAATTTTGAAAACGAAATTTTCGACATTGGCTCTGGTCTGGGTGTTTGTAGTTTCACCATTGTGAAATTTTCTAAACTAAAGCACTTGTGTAGCTTAATACTTTGGAATCATAGCTATGTTTGTCATGTTGTCTAATATAAAAAAAATGGTGCAAAAGTATAACTAACTCTTAAAGTAACCTCTAATCAAACTTTTTTTAGGTGTAAAAGTAACTAGCTCTAAATAAACTTGGGAGGGTGCGAAGGTATAATAATCGATCGCAGCGCTCATGGTGGCAAAAAGTAGAAATAAAGAAGGCTCTGTAATCTGCTAGAAAACTATATTTAATTTATTACTAGCAATCCAGGAATAATTATGTATTTTTATTAACACTTAGTAAAATTATTAAAGTAGCTTTATCCTCTTTTTTTACAAAATCTACAACTAAAAAAGAAGTAAACAAACCCTGATATAACCAAAATAAAACACTCTTTTTGAACAGATCTTACTTGCCATATTTAATTTAAATGACCAAAAATGATTTCACAACACTTTGTCTACCCAAATCATAGTAATTTTGAAATTTACATTAATAACACAAAATGTATAGTATTTTTTAACATTTTGTCACAATGCCGCCATTACATATCAAAACGTCAAAACGGTCAGGTCAGAGCCTGGTTGTTGCAACAAAGTTGCAACACGCCAGGTGGCGCTAAAAGCGTGCACGGAGCCAATAGAAGGTCTGTGAAGTTTCTAAATCTCACATAAAGCATGATAAGAACGATATTGAAAATTTAAAACTAAACCCCGTTTCTTCGCACAGATAATGAGTGAATGTGAAAGGAAATTGCTACGTTTTTCCCCTATTTACAATTTTCGGCTTAACCCCTTTTGTATTTGCGTGTGTGTTCGAAACCATTAATTTTTTTACCATTGACTCGAGTAAATGAAACTTCTTGGTGATGTGAAATGAAGTTTCAAAATAAAATAAGCTGTTGTCAAAGCCAAAAGTAATTTCAGCTAACTTAGAATAAATGCATGAGGTTTGCAAAATTCTGTATTACTATTCTAATTTTACATTTTTTTGGTCTCTAGAAAAAAAAACGACATTGAATCCGATTCCAAAGGAAATGTTGTTAGCTTTCTAGTAATTTTCTTTAAAACAAAAATATGTATGACTACAATGTGATTAAATTGACAATATACATTGGTCTGCGGCAACTTCAGAGCGCTTGCGGAACAAAGCAACGTATTTTAATCTGTAAAATTTTCTCATTGCCATACATTCTCGAGTGTAGTTGCAGCGGACCACTGTTAATTGTCAGAATTTATCCTGACAATTAACAGTATGAGCTTTTTTTGCTTTTAAGAAAAAAAAAGCTCAAGCCGAGTTTCTGATCACTTTTTACAAGATAAATGAAGAAAAAAGCTCATGCCGAGATTCTTGTCACTTTTTTATAAATCATCTCCGATACTCAGACCAAATAAAAAGGGAAGACGGAGTCTTCCAAGCAAGGGACTGAAGCCAATTTTTTCATGCATTAGTGTGTGAGCCGGTGTTGCCATAGTAATTCATATTACCCCAATGTTATAAAAATAACGCGTTATGAAATAATAACGTTATTTATCACATATCAGAATCAAAACAAAAAACTGCCTGGATTCAAGAGATCATAATACGGTCCCAAGGGGGGTATTACAAGCTCTTAAAACTTGTCAGTTTTCTGAATGGCTATCAAAGCGTCTCTTTTATTTATTACTGATGAAAGAGACGCAGACTATGATAGGCATTCAGCCATTCTGACTCGGGTGTGAGGCGACGGCTACACGCCTGGTACTGTGATCCATCAGTATTTAATCAGGGGCCTATTTCATAAAAGATTAGTGAATTTACTATAATAATTTACCACAGTTATTATTGGGGTAGAATTATGTTTCTTATTAATTATAAAACATAATTCTATCCCAATAAACTATTACTATGGTAAATTACTGTACTTTTTTATTCTTTTATTAAATAGATCCCTGATAAATAATACTGATGGATCACAGTATTTACCACACGTGTAGCCGTCGCCTAATGATAGATAGAAAAAGTGAGCTTCTCAAAGCCCTGCATGCAGGGCTGTGAGCAGCTCGCTTTAAAAGTAGTGGCGGAAGTAGGAAGGAAATAGGAAAAATGTAAAAAATAAAACTAACGAATACTAAAGTTTCGTGTATTTAAGGCAAGATGTTTGTTCTGACATGTTAGGCATCCATTACACGGTAGGTTTTGCTGTCAGTTTAACCACAGTCACGGGCTGTGACTGATGATTAACCTACCGTGTAATGTAGTGACTGATGGTTGCATGATGTGATTTGTTCTTTCCATCAGTCAATCAGTCAAACTCATAACATCCTTCCTTCAATATGTATGTATAGTACCCTACCTAAATTAATTTAAATTGGGAGATATTTTCGTAAAACCACTTATTTTACCTTTGTTAGGAATACCTATTTTTTTCACTTAATCCTTTAAGCCCGGAAAATGAGACACAATATTCCATTTCCATCAGGGATTGCAGGATTAAAAATAACTATTATAGGTGACGTAGGTTTTTTCAAAGTTTTAAATGTTGCTTTTCATTTTATTTTTTTTAAAGAATTCATACTTTATCTAGTTTTAAAAAAACCCGCCTGCATAAAAAGACAAGTCTACTGAAAAGATGGAAACAAGATAAATATTAAAGGCAACATAATAACATGCTGTCAGAGGCATGCATAAAGAAAGTGACATTATGAATTATTTGAATTATATACCTCCGACTGCATGTTATTATGTTACCTTTAATATTTAGTCTTGTTTCCATCTTTTCAGTTGACTTGTCTTTTTATTGTCTTTTCTGCGGCAGGCAGGGGGTTTTTAATTATATAATTTATTTTTTTATTTATATCTTTTTAGTTATCATATATTACGGTCATGATATACCTTTTCGAAATCTTCATAATAAGCCCTTTAATTTGATACCCATATAGCAGTATTCAAAAAGATTTTTTTTCCACTACGTATAATAGCACCGTATAGCCGCCATGTTGGTTTTTTAGAACGCCACCTTCTTAAGAAGTTTTTTAGAACGCCATCTTCTTAAGAACAATTGGGCTGACAAGACGAATCTAACGATATCTTAATCATAGAAATCCGTTCAGTCGTTTAAAAGATATGAGGTAATAAAGAATATTACATACATACAAGATAGAAGATACGCGCGAAAAACATAACCCTCTTGCAGTCAGGTAAATACAGCATCTAAATCGGTCAAACCGTTATGGAGATAAATGAAAACATGATGCTGCAGCACTCCCTAGCGGCTAAATACTATAACACTTATCTAAGAAGCATCGCCGAAAACCATTACAGAAAGCCGTTTAGTAATTTTAGAAAAACGACAAAAACTGCATTGAAATCGGCCCAGAAGGTAGTTTCCGAAGAAAATGGTAACAGACATAGACAAACAAACAAAACAAACAACCTCTGAGGCGACGGCTACACGCGTGGTAAATACTGAGATCATCAGTATTTAATCAGAGGTCTATTTCATAAAAGTATGAAAAAGTACAGTAATTTACCATTGTAGTAGTTTATTGGGGTAGAGATTATGTTTTATAATTATTAAGAAACAGTTCTACCCCAATAACAACAATGGTAAATTGTTATAGTAAAGTTACTAATATTTTATGAAATAGGCCCCTAATTAAATACTGATGGATCACAGTATTCTTCTAACCCCAAACGCATATACCACCTCCATTCCGTTCCGTCCGTCGTGGGTAAAAACAGTCCAGAAACAGAAATAATTAACGCGTTATTTTTAACAAGAAACAAATAACGTTACGTTACTTTCCATGTTACCCAATAACAGGTTTAAAAAAGAACGTTTGGCATGGCAACACTTGTGTTGACGTTTTGTGTTTCAAGTAATACCTTAATGTTTATTTTGAATTAGTGAAAATATTAGTTTCCAATTTTACTTTCGTGTGAAATGTGACTCCATCCTGCTTTTTATGTGTCGAAAATTGGTTTTTACACCTTTTCACTACACAATTCGGCATTTTCTTTGGTGAAATTCATAATTTATTAGTACGTCCTGGTACGTCCGCTTCGCACGCTGGCTGTTAACAAAAGGCGTAGTTTCGTTACATGTGTGTGCGTGTAACTGTGTGTGTACACGCCAAGGCGTAGTTTTATTGGCTTCACTGCATTGTTCAGAGGACTACGTCTTCCCTTTTTTATTTGGTCTGAGCTCCGATAAAGGACTTACAAAGCAATGACATAGATGTTGCATTTAATAAGTGCACTGCAAATGCTTTTAATAAGTAAAATGGCTAATAAGATTAATTTCAAGCTAAATAAAAACCGATACACCATAGAGATATGAGAGGTGGATTCATTAAAACTCTACTTACTGCCTACCTCATATCCGCCAGAACAAAAAAACAAAAGCGAATGCCCGTTAAATACTTCATATTTATTTTGGCGGGAACGCAGGGTGGGTGCAATTAAAATTATAATTTTTGGCAAACGTCCCCGGCCCTAGCGGCGTGTATCTGTATCTTTGACTTGTCCCGTCACTCTAAAGGCGGGGATACACTGAGTAGTAATTAATAAATTACCTTTTTGATCAGAAAGCCCAACTTGCAGAACGCCTTAAAACAAAATCAATGTCTAAGTTGTAAAATGTCTAAGAAGCAAAATGTCTAAAAGGTAAATTGCCTTAGCAGTATTATGTCTACACCCTACTTACGTCTACACTTCACCGTTATAAGTTTTCTAGTATTTTCTTTAATATCTTGGTCAACAAACAAGATATTATTATGATCGTAATAGGGAACATGCATAAGTCACCGATTTTAATAAATTTGAGCTTGGTCGCTGCGGACACGTATAAAACATGATGGAACAGAAAAATAAATAAAAATAATAATTATTTTAGTTTTATCACACAGGGGAAAATAACGATTTTTTTTTCATTTTCGGATATAATGCACTTAACAGTCGGATAGAATATCGAATAAGAAATAATATTTTGTATGACACATATGTACTTAAACGCCATATTTAGGGAGATATTTGAAAATTCTTGACTAACTCCATATAATGCGCCTGAAACGTGACATGAGTGACGTCACAAATGTTAACCTTTTTGTATAGAGCGTTTTCGGCGGGAGCCGATGCGTGCTAACTTCAAGTGACTATATCACGAGAAAAACCGGACAAGTGCGAGTCGGGCTCGCCCACCGAGGGTTCCGTACAGACCTACATCTATACATAAAATAAAGCTATAGAAAAGTTGTGTCGGTACAAAGGAAATATTTTGAAAAAAAGTGGTTGGTAGTTATTAGTTTTTTATATGAAAACTGTACTACGGAGAGTTCAAGCTTTATCCCAGGTTCTACCTACCGGAATTATGTGAAAAATTGCTTAGATTATAAGTTGGACTCCAAGCTACCAAACTGTAAAAAATACCATCAAAATCCGTTCAGCAGACTGCTATATATAGATAACCATTTGAAATCCTTTATCGCCACGTAGAAAATAACCCTTCCAGGGATTACGACAAAGAATTGACCACGGGAGAAGTTTGAAATGGAATAGTACATTACTGCAGCGGCACTCAAGACAGGCATTGAAGAATATACGTGAGACCATCAATGCCTAGATGCGGCCAAGGCTTGTGTAGTACTTTTAAACTTTTAACTTTTTAGTTTTAAAAGTTTTAAGCTTTTTTTATTTTACTTACAGTAATTGAAAAAAGAAAATGGAAAGTGGAATGTGCACATAAAGGCCTTTCATTTGATACACATATTAAAAAAAAAACCGTTTTTTTTTCATTTATTTCCAGTTTTTTATCATTTTTTTTTCAGTTTTTTGGAATATTCCAAAAAACTTTTCAAAAAACTTTCATTTGATACCCATAGGTATTGAAAAAAAATTTTGTTTTCGTTTTTTTTTATCTTTTTGGAATGCGCTCATCAAGGCCTTTCATTTAATACCCATATTGCACCAAAACAGTTTTTTTCGTTTTTATTTTTTTTTCAATATTTTGGAATGTGCTCATCAAGGCCTTCCACGTGATACCAGTATACCGAATATTAAAAAAAAAAATTGGAATGTGCTCGCTCATCAAGGCGACATTTGATACCTATGTTAATTGTGTTTCATTGAAAAGTTCGCTTCATTTCTGAATTACACGAGTGTAATGAGTTTTAATAGAAACATTACTGGACAGACGCCGGCAATTTTTGTATGAAAATCCATTATTACACGTTAGTAATGGATTCTCATACAAATATTGACTGAACAATATGTGGGATAATGGAAATAGGCGAGATTTTGGTTGTGTGAAGCCGAGACTTTTATTGTAGTGGTGGCTACCTCGGCTAACCTTACCGAGTAAACTGTCTTGATTATACTTGGTGCCAAATGCTCCAAGCAACATTGGAATGCGATGCACCCACATTTTAATGTAAACTGAAACAATCTACCACTGAAATATTCAACACTTGACACTGGCAAAAATTACTTCCAAGAAGAAAGTAGATTGCCAAAACAAAAATAAGTAGAAGAAGACCCCCTGTCATACAGCGTGACATACCGCCATGTTGCGAAAATATTTAGAGCCAAATTTATTACTTTTTAATTTTATTTTTAAAAGTAATTAACTATAACAAGATTTGAAAGGATCTGAATAATTAATAATAATAAATATTGATATTTTCAAAAGAATTAGTGGCGCGATTAATCCAAAAGTAATTAGAAGTTAAACTATGACCGCGCATACCGTTGTTTCACCAAGATGATTAATAATTACGTATTTTAATGACCATATTATATTATGGTTTAATTACAAATATACAGTTTTCAGATTTATTCCTGTAAGTGTAGTATAAGACGCTATTACCTGCCAAATTTCATAGTTCTAGGTCAACGGAAAGTACCCTATGAATTTTGATTCCTTTGAGAGTATCGAAAATGCGTTTTTTTGGGCCCTAAACGGCAGTATCTTTTTTTTACGTTAACTTAGAAGTTTGATTTTTTTACAGCTTTGAAGCTGTAAAAAAATCAAACGGGCCCGTAGACCTTAGTATATGGTTTAAATTTCAATTCGATACCTCCACGCGTTTCCGAGATAAAGGGTCTTGACAGACAGACGGACAACAAAGTGATCCTATAAGGGTTCCGTTTTTTCCTTTTGAGGTACGGAACCCTAAAAAATGATGCATGTTCCCTATTGCTTGATTTATAGGGTTCCGTAGCCTAATGGCAAAAAAACCGAACTCTTATAGATTCGTCATATCTGTCTGTCTGTCCGTCCATCCGTATGTCACAGCCACTTTATTCTGAAACTATTAAGATTACACAGTTGAAACTTGGTAGGTTGATGTATTCTGTGAACCGCTTTACGATTTTTATACAAAAATAAAAATATTAAAAGATTAGGTAAGGGGGCTCCCCATACATGTAACTGAAACCATCTGAAACTGATAAATTTTTTTTCACCTATACGTGCGAGTTTGAAAATGATATTGAAGTTTCTACAAGTAATATTTTTTTCACAAAGTCAACCGTTTGAAAGATATACACTTCCAAAGTGGTAAAATATGTGCCCCCCCCCCCTCTAACTTTTAAAATAAGAGAGTGAAAAATCAAAAAACATATATTCTGTAGACCTTAACAAACAATTTCAACGAAAATTGTTTTAGAGATATAGCACATTTTCTTAAACCGCAAATATAACTTTATCATTTATACCAAACACTATGAAAAACAAAGTAATACTGGCAGATGAAAAATTATAGTGGTATTAAACAGGCTATGGTATATTTTGTAACTACGGAACCCTACTGCGCGTGGTCCGACACGCACTTGGCCGATTTCTATTTGTCTAAGGGCTGATTTTGCTATCATCACATAAGAGATATCAGAGCCCGTTTACATTTTTCCTGTAAAAACATTCTAGTAGAAGTACATTGCCTGGTATGATTGATTTTAAAAACACGTAATGTAATTCTACTGGAATGCTTTTACTGGAATGGGGTTTTAGTAAGTTAAATTATTATTAACTAAATAAAATAAATGGCATTCAAAACATTTGAGACAAGCAAATGACACACATTTTCAATGTTGGTTTAATACATTGTCAAGGGAATCCGTTTTAATCAGCCTATGTTAGTTTAAGCAAATGAAAACGAATATTGCGAAATAATTTATAAATCGATGACGATTTCGTATTTCATTGAAGTTTAAGACTACGTTCAGCTATGCAACTTTGGAACAAAGTTCTGAAAAGACCAGTGTCAATTTTAGTTATATTCAACAAGTAAAATAAACGACTAAAGATTAATTGTGCAGTTTTAACATGGTTATTATTTCCATTAGCGTTCATTAAGAGCTTTAGAAGAATATCAAAATTCAAAATTTAAAATAATTTATTCAGTCTAGGCTGTTACAAGCACTTGTGAATGTCATAGAAGCTACGCCATCGGTTCGCAAACCCTAAGCGGGGGAGACCTTGTAACGAGAAGAACCGGCAAGAAACTCGTCAAGGGCTGCTTTTTTCTCCCTGTATATTTCAAACAGAGTCGTCAAGATTGAAAAATGAGCTCCACATTTAAAGTGAGGTCATTTTCCATCACAATAATTTTAAATACAGCCACTATAATTTTACAGCATTTCATGCAAAATTTCATGTATTTACTTTTCGAAATGATTTACTGATTTTAATGAAACTTCATACGCATAAACAGAATACATATAGGTCTAAAAAGTTAAGAATAGTCATTTTTGAAACGGCTTATTTAAAAAAAAGGTAAATGGCTGTTTCTCTGGAAAATGAATTAGGTGTAACACTATTTATATAAAATGTTTTCAATTAACTTTTAGACCAATGTATTCTGCTTAATGCATGAAGTTTCATTAAAATCAGTTCATTCATTTTAAAAAATAAGGACTTGATAGTTTGTATAAAATGCCGTGATGAATCAACGCTCGTAAGTATAAATATCACTTTTTTAAAATGGTATGCCACCTGTACCTAAAACTAAAGCCCCACTCTCCCAGTGTATCGCAAAGCGGAACCAACTTGACTTCCAAAAATACGTATCTTTCTAGATTCGGACGCCCCAAACGTCATTGTGACGAGAGCTCCCTCTTGCGAGGTTTAAATATTCATTTGCGACTCTTTAATTATACTTTGTGCATATGAGCGACTCTTAAGCCTTTGTTTTTGGAAGTGAATTTTCGGTTCAGAGTTTTTATGTTAATATGGTATCGTTAAAAGCGAGACTGTTTGCTTCAAATATGTAAACGTATAGTGATTATGTTAACAGCACATTCTTCAGTTGAAAATAAAAACCTTTAATGTAAATCAGGAAAACACTGTTTTTGTGTGAACACTCTCTGAAAGTTATGAACAGTCGGTTTCAGATGTAGGTGACGTTGGTCCATATCATGACACACTATGATAGCGTTAATAAAGAAGGATTGCATTTTAATTAAACTTATGGCCGTAACAAAATGTTATAAAACCTTTTCAGTAGACATAGGCAACGCCTTCAGCAAAAAACAGCTATAATTTTTAGCAACTATTACGCATCTCACATTTCTATAAATTCTCTAATAGATTATACAAGCCCCCATTTCCTAACACACTTTTCACTCTGCATACAAGCGGAGCTAATCTAAGGAGGTTACAACGAACTCTACCGCAAATGACGTCATTACGACGGCCGCTCCAGTCGATTTCCTGCATTTCCTTAGACGTGTGCAAACAAGATGAACGCTGCACCCTGCAGTAAGTGTTTTACATGTTGCTGAGATTGGTTTTAGTGTCGCTTCTGATACTGATTTAGAAGTATGATATTATTATAATTTTACTTCCAAATAAGTACAGCTTTTTTAAATATTATCGTTAAGAAATGACTTCCTGTTCTTCAGATTATTCTTGTCGTTCCTGTTCAAAGCTAATATTATAATTATTCCATGTGTTCGCTATACGTGGGCTATTAAAGCATATTACATGCAATCTTTTTTTGCAACACTTTTTTTTTTCACATTTACTTTTCACCCTGCATACAAGCGGAGGTAATCTTTTAATAAACTCGGCCATAAATGACGTCATTACGCCGTCGCTTCAGTCGATTTTCTGCATTTCCTCAGACGTGTGAAAATAATGCAGTAAGTTTTTTACACGTTGCTATGATTGTTTTAGTGTCATTCAAACTAAATAGCAATTTAAAAATATTTAATTTAAATTTTCAAATGGCTTTAGTTTTACTTGTTTTAGGATTCGTTCGGAATAGAAAATTAATTACGATACTAAACAAATACTGTTGGTTATAGTTTTTGGTGTTGGAAAGTAGTAGGTAGATCAGGTTTAAAAAAAAACGGCAAAAAAACACGTTTGTTGTATGGGAGCCCCCCTTAAATATATACTTCATTCTATTTTTAGTATTTGTTGTTATAGCGGCAACAAAAATAGATCATCTGTGAAAATTTCAACTGTCTAGCTATCACGGTTCATGAGATACAGCCTGGTGACAGACAGACAGACAGACAGACTGACAGACAGCGGAGTCTTAGTAATAGGGTCCCGTTTTTACCCTTTGGGTACGGAACCCTAAAAAAAAGAAATATTAACAATACGATTTCTAGGAACGCTTAGGTGATCTAAACAGTGAGCCGAGACAAAGTTTTTTTGTATCTTCGTTAACGCTCCGGTTTCGAAAGAAGTTTTTTCGAGAAATTTTTCTCAAAAATAAGGAAAATTTCTTGAGTTTCTCAATTTTTATTTTCTGATAGTGAAAGTAATCTAATTTAAATATTTACGTGGGCTATTAAAGTAAACAATAGCTACCTTTACAAAGTCAAAGTCAAATAAGCTTTATTCAAATAAACTTAATTATTATAATAATAATAATAATAATATAGCCTTTATTCAGATACTTTAAATTAATTTATACGTTACATAGCTTAAATTTTAAAAAATATCGACAACTGCATCTGTTTGTCTAACGACAAAGGCCTCTTCCATATTTTTCCACTCTTCTCTGTCTCTGGCTTTTCTTGACCACATTTTCCCTGCTATTATTTTTAGTTCATCTTCCCATCTTTTGTATTGCCCACCTCGTCTTCTTTTCAGGTTCCTGGGGTACCAGTTTATGATTGACTTGCTCCATTTATCGACCCCTCGCAAAGTATGTCCCGTCCATCGCCATTTGTATTTCCTAATGGTAAAAGTGACATTTTCTAGTTTTGTTCTCTCCCTTATAACGGTATTTCTTATTTTATCGGATTTCTTAATTCCCAACATACTTCGCTCCATAGATCTTTGGCAGACCTCTAGTTTTTTAGTTTCTGCTTGTGTCGGGGCCCATGTCTGGCAGCCGTAGGTCAACACAGGGAGGACGCAGGTGTTGTAAAGTTTTTGTTTTATATTCATTTTCATTTGTGTGCTTTTCATGATTTCTTTTAGTGACCAGTATTTTTTCCATGCGTTTCCTATTCTCGTATCGATTTCTCTTGTTTGATTGTTAGGAGAGATAACTTGGCCTAGGTATGTATATTGTGGGACATATTCTATCACGTCTCTTTTCACCACAATTGGGTCTTCAGTTCTATTCGTCATAGCTTTTGTTTTGGATAGATTCATAGTCAAACCTACTAGGCTGCTTACTCTTTCCAGGTCACTAAGCATGTTCGCTAGTTCCGTGCTAGTGTGGGAGAATAGTATTAAATCGTCCGCGAATCTGAGGTTCGTTAGTTTTTCTCCGTTTATACTCAAACCGTACTCGTCCCAATCAAGCTCACGAAATATTTCCTCCAGTACTGCTGTAAAGAGTTTCGGTGAAAGGGGGTCACCTTGACGCACTCCACGTTCGATCCTGATTTCCTCTCCTTCTCTCTCTAATTTTACTTTGGCCTTACTGTTTTTATAAATGTTTCGTATAATTCTTATGTATTTGTTTTCGACTCCTTGATTCTTAAGTGCTTTCCATATACTTTCATGTTCAATCGAATCGAATGCCTTACTGTAGTCTATGAAACAGCAATAGAAGGGCATGTTGTATTCTCTGCATTTCTCTATAATTTGTTTCACTACGTGGATGTGGTCAATAGTTGAGTAGCCACTTCTAAATCCAGCCTGCTCTCGGGGTTGGTTTTCGTCAAGTACTCTATTTATTCGGCTCAGGATAATTTTTGAAAAAATCTTGTATATATTCGACATCAGACTAATAGGCCTATAGTTACTGATATCGGTTTTATCTCCCTTCTTGTAGATAAGTGTTACAATTGACGTTAACCATTGGTGGGGGAGGTGTTCTGTTGATATGATCTCATTGAATAGTAGCGTTAAAATTGGGGCGACCAGTTCCTTGCAGGAGCGTAGCATTTCGTTTGTTATATTGTCAGGACCGGGGGCTTTGTCGCTTTTTTGAGTGTCGATTGCTTTTTCGACTTCCCTCACTAGTATTTTGGGAACAGTATCATCTTCTGTCAAGTCCACTGGGTCACTGTTGTTCTTTTTCGAGTAGAGTTTGCGATAGAAGTTTGTAGCTATAGCTAATAGGTCGAGTCTTTTTGATTTACACGTTCCTTTTTTGTCTTTCAGCCTTGGTATCCATTCCTGCTTATCTGTTAGTTCCCTTATTGCTTTCTTAATACCACCAGTCTGCGCTATGTGTTTGTGAAAAGTTTTTAGTCTCTTTGTTTGGTTGTCTTTCCTTATGTGTTCCTTTATTTGTTTACTGAGAGAAGCTATTTGTGCCCTGATGGTCTTTGTTTTATTTACAGTACTTATCAGTTTTGCTCTTTTGTCTAGAAGTTCCTCCGCTTTAGCTGATATTTCCTTTGTTTTGTTTTTTGTTGTTTGTCTGTTAGCTGATGTGTTTATAGCTTCACAAAGTTTGTCATATTTAGTTTGTATATTGTCTTTGTTTGCTATTTGATTTAAGTTTTCTAGGTAAGTTCTTAGCTTTTCGGTTTCTATTCTATTGTTTTTTGTGTGGTTTCTTGCTCTAAATGGTCTTTTATGTTTCTGTGCAGTTTTAAGGTTAGCTCGGACCATCCTATGGTTGCTGTTAAAATTAATGTTCTTAAGGACGCGACAGTCTTCAAATATTTCACTCTTATTCGTTAAAATGTAGTCGATTAAACTTAATTATTAAGTACTTTTGAATCGTCTATATTTTCCTACCACCCGTTCCAGACTTTTTTAGCTGACAAGAAGAACGGGCGCAAGAAACTTATCAGCTGTAACAGCCATAAGTAACGATATTTACAAACTTTAATATATCGTTACCAAATAATTACAACAGGGTGACAGGATTATTGGCAACAACATAGACTTATTGTTATATTACTTCAACAAAGTACTTATAGTAGCAAGTTATGTGTTACATCATTTCCACGCATTTTGATCTTTAAGATAATCGTCTACTTTATAATAACCTTTACCCATGAGCGTTTTTTTAACATGGTTTTTAAATTACGTATAAATACATACTTTTTCAATTACTACCGAAGTAGATACATAAAAACAAAGTCTATTACTAACCAAGATGCATTTTCTCCACGCAATTCACTTGTATTTTCCTAAGGAAACCTATTGAGAAAGCACAGTCAACATGTGAGCAGTATTATATTCAAAATGATGTACATTGTACAGTATTGAAAAGTTACTTACAAACAGCCTTCGATTTAAAATACAAAAGTTATTCATGTTTTAAAAGGAATTGACTTTGACTTTGGACTTAGACGTTAAACCACAATTGCCGGTTAGTCAGTAGGTAGTTTAGTAGAAAAAAAGAAAAAAGAAATATTATGGATGAAACACATCGATGATTTAGTCCCAAACTTGCAAAGATTGATAGAAAAAGATATTATACATCCATCATAGCCACTGCGGCAAAAAATCTCAAAAACACAAACCAGGTAAGTTAAAACTAAATACAACAACCAAACAATATCTTGAAATTTAAATTGAAAATCAGTAATACATAGGATAGAATTGTAGCACTGATAGGATAATAATAATATAGAAAAACAAATAAACAAACACTGTTTTGATTCACATAACATTATAAGATACATTAATGAACGAAACGAAATGAAGATACTAATTTGCATTTTATATTTGACAACCACATATTTTTAGAAGATCTTATATTAAAAAAATATATATTAAAAAAATTAAAACACTGTTCTTTACAACAGCTATAAAATAAAGACGGTTTTGATTCTCATAATGCTGGAGTTTTAGTTCCTTCAAAGCTTTTTGTAATTTATATCTATCAACGTAATTAATTACCTAAATTCATTGCAAATGTGATAAGTTTTTTATGTATATGACAAGGAGGTTTCTAAAACGAGTTGACGTTTTATAACACCGTTTAATAACCGTAAACAAAAGCGCATGGCGTGCGATAAAATCAACTTTCCGCACGCTGTACTAAACCGTAAACAAAAACACACGGCGTGCGGTAAAATCAACTCGCCGCGCGCTGTACAGTCATCCAAAGCACACATTTTCGAGCAAATGTATTGAAAAATATGTAAAAGTTTTCCTACTGTAAAACCATGCTTTACAACAGGTACAAAATAAAGATCTCGCCGGTTGTTTATTGCATTCACTCCACTGCCTCCGAGCAGATCAAGCAATATTCAGGTCCATCCGAGAGCATTCTATATACTGTTACAAGTAACTTAGTAATGTTTATATAGACATGTTATGTAACTAACTATTGTATATTTCTTCAAGTTAAAATAAAACTTCTGCCTAAGGGACACATCAAGCATACATTTTATCAAGTATAAGGTCCTTCTTAAATAGTGTACAAAATTTTAAGGTGTCAATGTTATCGCGAAAAGAAAATCAGCTGTTCCATACATTTTGATATATTCGATTTTAAGTTTTCTATGGAACAGCTGATTTTTTTTTCGCGATTTCAATGTTGGTCCCATAGTAAAAGTTGTTTGTATGCATGAGTACATTGACCCCTTAAAATTTTGTGCACTATTTAAGAAGGACCTTATTTAGCATTATTATGAGCACATCGTCATTCAGCGAATCTCTTTATTAGATCGCGGTTTATGTTTATACATCATGTATCACAAAACCCTGTCAGATCCTAAAACAGGTGATAGTGTTGCTGAAACTGAACAATTTTCTCCAAGGAACACAGGTCGAAATACGAAAAATTTTTTTTCATACTCCCATACTTAATGCATTGGTCAGATGAGCTACTTACTATGGAAAGGCGAAAAAAAAATCGTTTTTCGACCTATGTTCCTTGGAGAATGTTGATCAGTTTTAGCAAAACTATCACCTGTTTTAGGATCTGACAGGGTTTTTTTGCATAAAATTCCATCTTTAGTAAGAAATATGTCTACTATGGATCTGTTACTAGGCAACTGTTGTTATTTCCCATCATTTAACAGAAATATCTAGGTAATAAATATTTAGTAAACCTATCTCTTAATGAGAATAGGTTATTGAAATCAGCCGTAAAAGTACCAATGAGTGGCAATCAAAATGTATGTGGAATGTAGCGTTATGTATTAGCTTTCGAAGTGCCTACAACCACATTAGTAAAAAACGTAAACTGAACGGAGTCCAAGCTGCCTACAAACAGTCCTTTGTAGGTTCACTCATACATAGCGCGGCGATGTGTGCGTGACCTCTCACCAACAGTGTAACAGGCACGCCGCCGGGGTAACAACTGGTTTGCACCGGCTCAGTTGCGGTATAACCGACAGGGCCGCTAAGTGCAATACCACCTTTATTTTTTTTCTTAAAGAATACACTTATGTGAAAAATGACAGTTTGTTTTGTCAAATTACTGACTCGAAGAAAAAATACGAGTCGTGACAAAGATTTTGTTGAAAAATTAATTATTAGATTCTAGCATTTTTCAGTGTGTAAAATAAAACTAATTTTAGATACATTATTGTTTAATAAATTAAATATGCCCAACTCCTGCACCGTGTGTGTGTATGAATAATTCGTGGAAAAAGGATATTTCTTTTTTTTCGAACGGAAAAATCCAAGTGCAGTAAGTATTCATTTTCTTTCGTTTCGTTCAAATACACATTTTATTATGGACTTGCCTTATTTTATTTTTCTCCCTACTACCTATTTTTAATTTGCGACAGGTGTCAACCCTTTGAGAATCGGTATAAGCTGTGAGAGCTTGTACTCTGTCCGTTTATTTACTCATGTGCTACAACATTCACAAAAACATAAATTGTTCGATAATAAACTCGATCGGGGTTAGCGAGCATTAATAAGGGGGTTAGTAATAAAATAAACCTCTTTGTTCTTATTTCAAATTATTTTATTCATAAATGAAAGGCCAATTTGTACAAATAGGTTTGTATATTCAACTCAAACATAGAAACTTCTTTTTTTAACCAAATATTATCATCCAAAAAGGGCAAAGTGAATTCACGTTCGAAACTTGAAAACATTAAAACGAGACAAAAGCGTTATTCAGCCAGTTACCTCAATTTAACCTGTTTATTAAGCAACAATATTTCCAGTAAACGTTAAGTTAACGACTCATAAAGGCCCCAACACACGTAAACAAAAATCCATTATTATTCATCTACAGCCTGACGCGGCAAAGTCAATGTCTATCTTATTTCTTTTATAATTATTCACGTTGCCTCCTAAGGGGTACCCTCCTACCCCCTTAGGGAGGGATAGAACGTCTTCGGTTTTTGCGGCGTTTGTTTCAAGTTTTTTAGGGGGTTTAACCCTTTCCTGAACATGACAGGAATTGGATCATTAAGCAGGCCTAGCTAAGCTTAATACTGGCACCCTCTATAGGCTTATGAATAATATATTTAAGTATTAAGGTTACTCGACGAGCTTTACTTTTTATGTCCCCTTAGCTGGTTAAGAGTTGAGAAATTTTCTAGATTTTTTAAAAGATAAGCTGTTATTAGTTCACAAGCGTTGTTGTTAGTTTTTACATAATATAATGTCAACAAGATATACTTTTAACATTATAAGTATGTTTTAATACTTTACACTTATTAACATACTACGTCTGATGGTGATGTTTATTCCAGTGTTTCATTACTCTACTTTAATTTATTTTAACGGAAAATTATGGAAAATCTCTAGGTTAGTTCATGAAAGTGGTTCAAAAAGCCAATTCTGTTAATTTTATCAAAACTGAAATTCGTTCTCAGCTAATTAATAAATAAATCTAGAAAATAAAAGATAACTACAAACAATAACGAGTAATACCTATAATATTTTTTAACAAATATCTGTAATGAAACTGTCAGCTTTCAATAAAATTTACAATGAAATAATAACGACCACTCAAATCTTTTCATACCGTTTTCCAGGAAATATGATGCAAATTACCACTAATATAGTTGAGTATTGGAAAACGGATTGGCAATGTATAGGTACAAAAAAGTACAGTGCAACCTCCATTCATAACTCGATATGAACCCGACCTAATCAATTCAAAAAACGAACATACATTCCTACGACTGCTTATGAAATTATACCGTAGCTCCGCGGGTCGGAAAAAAGTTTTTTCTTTTTTTCTTTCCAGCCAGACTAAGACGTAAATGGGTTAGAAAATTGAATGAGCATGCCTCAGGATTGAATGAGTGTGGAGTGTGGGTTGTGTGCAGTGCTTCGCAATACATTTTGGTTTATTGACTGCGTCGTGTTTTGTTTTCTCGATGTTTGCTTGTTATTATCGGCGTGTTTTCCATCGGCTCAGCGGTTGCGTGTGTTTTTTTCGTACGGTACGATTTGAGTTTTTAATTGACGAATAAAACGCTTTTTTATGCCAATGCCTCTATACGATTGACTACGAGAAATGTAGACTTCAACTGTCTTACTTATCAATAATTAAGGACGTAAAACTCTAGTATTAAGACATTTTTTTGCCAATACAAATTCTAGACCCGGAAGGAATAAGAACTTAAGTCAAAGTGGCAGTCAAAACCACTTAAGTCAGACATAAGTGGTTTTTGTCGAAGATGAAATGAGTCGATTAAACATAAATTTGATTTAGGACAGTCGTGAGTTACAGACGTAATGTGCCGCAGTGAGTTACGTGTTTTTTCCAGTGGGTGCATTGAACAAAAATATGCGTATTGCGACCCAATTTTTGAGCAAAAATTGACTTAAGTGCTTATGTCCGCCGGGTCTAGAATTATTTCTTAATAAATATAATCGCATTTGAAAAATAAAGGATGCTCATTCTACATCTCCATTCTATTCTGAAACTTTTTAATGAAACCTCAAAACTCGCCTCCACCAGTCAGCACAATAAAACATTTCTCAAAGGAAAATGGAAATGAAGTTGCAAAAATGTGCACTATTCTCATAATACCATTGCGTTACAGACCGCTAACGACGTCTAACATCAAAGATCCCACATGTGCGGGGCGCCTAATGAAAAGCTCCGATCTGTCAATGCCTCAGAGACGAAAGATAGGAAAATTAAAATGTCTAGACTGTTACTTGGACTTTTTGTTTCGCCAAGACGTTCGTACGGAGCTTATTGCCAACCGGAATGTGATTATGGAAATGGAAGGCAACGCATTCATGCGGATTTGAATTCATATTTTAATATCCCAATATTTACATATCGCTGGGTAAAGCTTCAAGCTAATTAGGGAGAGCGAAAGGCTAAAAATCCTGCTCTACATAAAAGTATCGAGGAAGTAAAAAGGCAACCGTCCAAGACGTTCTCTTCATTAGCGACAAGAAAAGTGATGTCATTCCGTTGTGTCACAGCAGCGCGAGGGAGGTCCGCACCCCCTGGCGGTCGCACCGCGACTGACTTCCACGCGGTCACCCCCTCCCCGTGCTGGCTCGGGTGGGGGTGGACGGCTTTCTCTTTCATTTTTCCTTCGCTCCTCGGCTCATCCAGTTACATCGTTCTTATGTTTTATTTTTAATTAAAGCGTACGCAAGTCGACGGCGTAGATCTTCCGCCCGGCGGGTGGCGGGCGGTACATACGCGGGGGGTGTTGATGATTTTTCAATGGGGAGAAAGAGTTCCCTCATTTTCTTAAGAGAAAATTGCGTTTTGTTTTCGAGTAGTCGAAGTCTGTAGTAATCGCTTTTGTTTTGTGGAAGTTCTCCGCCGTTGCTTTCGCATGTGGATGCTTTTGGAGTACCGTAAATTGTGTACTTTAAAGTTTCCAGTGAAATTGTGGAGACGACGGGGTAGTTAAGGTGTTATGCATTGAAAAGTTTGAGAAGAAGTTGGGGTGGGACTATCTCGTAGATAGAAGAGTTGGGAAATTTTTAAGACAAACGAAATTAAGGCTCCACAATCAACGAAAATGTTTAATTGTCTTTTGCGTTCCATGTCGAATTTCATGCAAAATTTTTAGTAATAAAATATTAAAAAATATTATAATATAAGCCTGCTTTATGAAAGTGCTCTCTAGCTTCCAGTTAAGGTGCTGACTAAAAATGTTTATATAATGGTGATTGATGATTCTATGAACGTATGCACGAACAATTTTAAAAAATGCATTTGAAACCATTATCATCCACTTAATAATAATGCATCTTTTTTAGTTCTAACTCTTTGATTAACTTCGATTTCTTCCAAGTCTAATAAAAAAATATGTTATGAGATTCGGAACATCGAAACAACCATTTTTTTAAAAGTTGACGAGTTTTTTTTAAACTCCACCTTTTTATGAAAAATACTTTTTTTTAATAAGGTCAAGAGTGTTTGATAATGTTATACGGGACCAATTCTTTCGATACTTTGTTCCTACCAAACAATGTATAAAGTAATGTACATAAATAATTAATCAAAACAATACACGGTGTGCAAACAAACATTCATTACGCACACACGCAAAACACATTATCCCCGTCTCAAAAGTTAATGTAATGAAAAACAAAAAGGGCCAAGAAAAGGGTGCGTTAAGTTCCACCGAAAAACGGGAATTTGTAAGAAGTTACCACCCTCCCCCCCGGGGGGACACTGCCCCCTCGTGTGCGAAAATAAATTGCCAAGAATAATAATTATAATGAAAGCGAAAGAACGTATAAATTAGTGGGGACGCCTCGAGACTTAAAACCGGTTGTGTGTGTGCGTGAACGGCTACGCGTTTGCGCGTGTTCATACAGGACAATAAAGGGAAATTCGAAAGACGAATTCTTAATTTTCCCTCCAGATCATGCCACGTTCTGTTCTGTATAAATAAAATATTTCATTACGCGACCGATTCAAAAGTCCGACGCATTCTATTTTTAAATTCAAATTTCCTTGTTCTCTTCTAAAATTTGGAATCAATTTTATTATACTTTTATGACAATAATTTAAACCTCTTTAGAATTAAGTTCTTTCTTTGTAAACCCAAAAGAAACCAAAAAGGTTTTACTTACACCGCATGAAAAATAAATCCTTTTTTCACTTTCACTTGAAACGCTGTGGCCAGTTAAAATATTTTTCGAGTTTCCTCTTTTCTAAATCCCTTGCAACGTGGCCAGTACGTGCCGGAATGCCTATGGCCTCAGATTTCGCGCAGAGGATCCTCATTAGGGCGACGATATTATGAGACTGATGGACATTCCTTCCCGTTTTTGCGCTCTTGATTTTGCCCCCGATGGGAAAGGATAATAATTTTAAAGGGACGCTTCGCCGGTTTATTAATTTACGCGTGACAGAAACATTGTAACGAAACTTGATAATGTTTTCGGTGTCTTGAATTACGCTTGATGTGTCTTTGTTTAATGTTTTGATGTTTTAAGACACGTACATTTATTTTGTTAAAGCAATTTTCATTTCTGCGTTTGCTTTTTTGGGGGCCATTATTTCAAACCCAAACTAAAAATCTTGGTTTTCCGAATACTTTTTTTTAATGATAGATAGGCAAGTGCTTTACCGCTATCACGCCTAGTGATAAGCGGTGATGATCTATGATGAAACGCGCTTGCCTAGAAGTAAAAAATTTAAAATCCTTCCTTAAAGAATAAAAGTCAGACGTTTTTAAAAAAAAAATCTTGTAAGTAACTAAAATATTTCCATTTAGACGTAGGTATCATCATCTTTGTGGACTACCCAATTACCCATACATATTGATTTTCAAAAATAGCAATATTTTTTTGAAAAACTAATATAGTAAATTGTTTAATACTTTTAAATGATTTAGTGTATTATTTTTTACTATTATATTATTACTTATATTTGAAAACATTAATAATAATATTTGTCAAGGTACTTATTTTGAATATTGTATATCAAGTTTATCATGAAAAAACATAAATAAAATTGTGTAACACGGCTGAAACTGAAAAAAGCAATTATTATGTAACATCGGGAAATATAAACAAGTGAAGCCTACCAATCAATGAGTCGTACATAAAACACGCAAAGGAATACATATTTCTTGCACGACCGGGATGCGAAGAAGGGGGAATGAAAAAAAAACTAATTAAAAAAGCAATCAAGGTTTTCTTGACGGCGCTCACGTTCGCCCATATCGTCTTACCCCCCTCGGGTGGAGGAGTACCCCCTCCACCCTTTAACCACCCCAGGGTGAGTGGTACTAGATTTACGTAACACGTTTAAAGTGTGTTTTGATGAAGTAATCATCCCATTTCCAGGCACTGCGTTTAAGAATTTCGCGGCTCGGACCGAGCGCCGTTTTGCGAGCGACTTTTTTTTCTTCAACTCTTTAATCCGACCTCCTTAACGAGCCGCCGTAATTTCGGCCAGTAATTCTCTGGGATTTACTCTGTGGCATTTCGATTATTTGATTTAAATACGTTCTTATTCTGATTTTGGAAAAATCAAATCTTGGTTTGACACTTGCGAATGCGGTGACAGGCTCAGTGACGTAGTGGTTTAGCGCTTGGCCCTGCGATTGCGGAGATCAAGCAACTTTCGCAAGGGTCGGTCATGGGATGGGTGACCAAAAATTTATTATCTTGAGCTCCACCGCGCTTTGGAAGGCACGTTAATCCGTTGGTCCCGGATGAATTTGCAGTCGTTAACATCAATCCGCATCAACATCACCCGCTTATGGGTTATGGCTCATCCTCCTTGTCCACCCATAAGGAAGACCTGTGCCCCATCAGTAGGAACATTAACAATGGCTGATGGTCATGGTCAGAATGCGGTGGGTCTAAGGTTTATTAATATTGGTGTCGATTTGGTTGGCAATTACTTAACTAAATTGTCAGGACTAAACTAAATTTAGTTTTCCATCCTTTCTTTCTGTATCGAAAGGCAAGATCAGTACCCTCACGAACAGCTTTCGAAAAAATACCGCGCGTAAAATTCGATAGAGTAAGTTTGTATGGAAAATTTGCACTGCGCCATCTATCGCCAAATAGCAAAATTAAATTTTCCACACATAACTATTCTATCGATTAATTTTACGTGCGTTTTTTTCTCGATAGATGTGTTTCGTACACAGTTTTGTCTATTTAGTTAAGTCGTGCCGATCTTACAATTAAACAAGTCTATGATTTTTAATTCCAGAGAGGGTATTACAACCTCTTAAAACTTGCCAGGTTTATGAATTGCTATAGTTACATCTCTTTCTCGCTGTATAGCAAATAAAAGAGATAGATTGATAACCAGTCAGAAAACTGCCAGGAAATAAGAGGTCATAATACGGGGGCAGTAAAGTGTTGAGGACATCTGAGATGTACAACCTAGGTTTCATATTCTTGTATTAATATTATACGAAATCTTAGGAAATATTTATAAAAAAATATTCTTGTTTATACAACTTCTAGATAATAAGTACAAAATGCAACTTACCAATTAGAACGCCAATACTGCTTCCTTTTAACCCCTAGATAATAAGTACTTTCAAAACCAGGTTAAAGCAGATTTTTAGTAGAACTTTAGGTGAAATTTAAGGAACCAGAATACATTTGTCCCTGCTAAATTAATTAAATATATCCGTACCTCCTACTTTGATACAACATTTTAATCAAAAACATATTACATTTCTATACTCATTGCTTACCTAATATTAAATGCGTTCACTACATAATAATGTAATTGGAATTCTCCGTGTCCTCGAGTCCTGTCCCAGATAAGCGGGCAAGACATGATTTCCACGGAAACCAGTTAGAAAATGCACCTTTTTCATTGGCGTTACAGTAAAATTCAGATTGTGGGGCAGTCGGTTTATTAAAATACTGTGGCCGTACAGGTAGCGAGCAGAAATAAAAACGAGCCAAAGCAGTTACTTTTATGAGGGCGCGAATAAGATGTTTCGGACTCTGTCTAAGGAATGAGAGAAAGGAACATCGCATACTAACCCGTTGGAAAGTTTTTAATTGGCATCAAAAATCGACAGTTACTCCCTACAAATAATACCTACATTATTAAAATGTTTAATACACGCTATTACACCATGATTTTGTCAAGCAAAGAAAAAATGCAATTGGAGTATCTACAGGATGTTTGGTAATAGTGGATAGTATAGGGTACAACCCCGGAAAATAATTAGAAACCCTGAAAACCACCACATGCCTGAGAAACTTAGTTTTTTTTATTTGTATGGAAAAATACAAAATCACAACCCTAAGCGCAAATAGACTATTGTATTTGATAATCAATCCCATTAATAGATAAAAACAAAACACAATGTTGGTCTAGGGCTGCCACATGCAATTCATCATAAAAAAATAAAAAAGTGGTACTTTTCAGGGTTTATAATAATTTTGCGGGGTTGTATGCATATAGTACCCTATCAGTCTACCATATTTGGTTTTATAAGGCTATTACCAAAAACATTTTTCATGCCGTAGAAAAATGCATTCATTACCCAAACACCCTGTATAACTGCAAGCAGTAACCCGATATTCCAAATACGCGTATTCGGTTCCCGCCTTAATAAACCAAAGACAAGTAGTTTATTTATATGAATAAAAATCTTTTAATAAAGGATTTTGATGAATTAATATGAAATGACATACAATAGCTTCTCATAAACTTCAATACCTTACTTTTAATCGTCGCGTTTCCTTACCGCACTGAGCGTTTTCCTCGCGAAAATAATAAAATGCCGGCCCGCAGTCGTAACAAGCGTTGTGAACAAAGCGGGGCCGCTCAAATAATTTGTATCAATTTGTAAAAATGCAACCCCCCACCCGCCACCCCTGGAACGTTATCTAAGAACGTAATAATTACTAAAGACCTTTGTGAAAGGATTCGATTGAGGTAAATCTTTGTGTATCGGATGGTTATGCTTTTGTTTTTAAGTGGAACGAACACGACTTGTGAATATCTTTTGGATGTGTTAGGTTTGAACTTTGAATTTGATATTTTTATTACTGATTGCTGTATACATAGCGAGAAGAACCGATGGCCGTTGGGGCGGAAAGGTTCTAGAATAGCGACCGCGCACCGGACGGCGCTCCGTGGGTAGGCCCCCGACAAGGTGCAGCGCAGGACCGATCGTCGTAGAGATCCTTGGAGGAGGCCTATACCCAGCAGTGGGTGTCGTGCGGCTGATATGATGATGATGACTGATTGCTGATACGGGCAGTGCCAGACCGATTGTTGTGGAGAACCATAGGGGACGGACGCGTTTGGCTTGGCAAGCACCACCCACTACTCTTCCTCACTCTCTCGGCCGCCAGACAGACTGAGACTGACTTGTTCACGTATAGTGGTATAAGAACAGACCGTATTCGGTCTGTACAATAGAATGTACGGAAGTCCGTGATTCTCTAAGCATAGGGTGTACCACAGACTAAAGGTGCCTGTTCATTGACGTGGAGCTAGGCGGCGCGGCGGAGCGGAGCAACGAGGAAATATTAACCAATAGGATTGCGGTGCGAATATTTTATGCAATCCTTTTGGTTAATCCTACATTTCCTCGTTTTTTCGCTCCGCCGCCGCCTAGATCCGCGGTAATAGACAGGCACCCTAAATAATGCCGATTGTGATTTAAGCACTAGCAACATTCTGCCAATACACTACTATAAACTTTATGGTGAAATGATAGTTTTAAAATTGGTATCGACATCAGCCATTTTTAATGTCCTCACTGCTGGGGCACAAGCCTAATCGGCCTTCCTTATGGGTAAATAGGTGGATGGGCCATAACCCATCCCGCAGGGCCAATGCGGATTGGTGGGTGTAAACAGCTGCAAATACGAGAGACCAACGGCTTAACGTACCTTCCGAAACACGGAGGAACTCCAGATAATACATTTTTGATCAACCATCACATGACCCTGCGAAAGTTGCTTAACGCAAACGTAGGGCTAGGCGCAAACCACTGCGCCTCCGTGATCCTCTAAGTTCTCTAAACAAGTTGTCAAACATTATAAACCACTTTAATTCGAATTTCCTATTCATATCACAGCTACGATCTCCAGATCATTAGCTTGCAGTTTAAGCCACAAAAAATCTCACCGTTTTTCTAACCACACATAATACAAGGCAACGTCCTCATACCCGAAATTACTCCAAATAAAAAGTGGGTAACGTTCAAATTACTTCCGAATCGAACAAAGGCGAAATTTTGAGTTATTCCGAAACACACACGCTATACCGTAATCACATATGATTTGAGCTGATAAACCACTGATCGGGGCACGATAAGACAGCTCACACGCGCTTGTATGCTAATTTCGGACCGTAAAACTCACATTGGAATTGTGAGACTGGCTGAACGCCTAAACTTGTGAGTTCACGTTCTTATTTCAAATATGTGAATATTTCCTTTTAAATGCATTCTTTTGTTTTTGACCTTGACCTTTATCATGATGTGTGATAACATTTTTAATAGGATCTTCACCGTTATACCGGGTGAAAACTTTTGACGTTACAGTAAAGGGGAGTATTTTAACCGTTGCGGCTACATGAAAAATTTTCAGGAAATTCAGATCCACATTTACAGTTTTTCAAAAAGTTGCAGTTCGGAAGGAAATGGCAATTTTACACATTTTATTGTATTTCAATCGATCCAGTCTCTAATACTGATCTAAAACTACCACTCAGGTTGGAGTAAGTACCTATTAAAATGTCAGAAATCTCAAAAAACTTTTGCCATACATTTCGTAGGAAATCATTGCAAAAAAATAATTTATGAAACTGAAATACAAAAAAAAGACAAATGATCACGGTAGATGGCCATTGCTCATTTTTCTCTTATTAGTAAGTGTTAAATAAAGCACCTACACGTAAAATAAACAACACAAACTTTTCTGGCGCAACCAACCTATCAAGATTGTTTTAGCTTTCTTCCAATCTTAATTTTTTTTCATTTTCAAATTAATGACAATAATAGGTAAGTACAAAAAAAATATTTAAACTTTTTAACATCGAAAAATAAATCTTTTAGATTCGAAGAAAAGCAATTTTTACCGAGACCTTTTTCGTGAACATTTGTGTCATCATACATCACATCCTAATAAAGAGTAGGTACAAAATACAATGTTACACTTCAAATAAGATCACTAAGTATTTGTCTGTAACCGATATAGTGGTCCATCGTGACCACAAATAGTTCCCCGGGGCATATCCGTGCTCAAATCACTCAATTTTCTTTGGAGAAACACGATTCAGGCATAGCGGGTATACCAATATGATGATTCAATTATTGGATTGAGAATGACAAAGTTACGTCATTTAACTATATTTATACCACACAACAGATATTAGTTTTTTTAATATCTATACCTACCAGTGGCGAAGGGTCCATACAAGCCGATTCCCATCGGCTTACCTTTTGGAAATCCCACCCCACTGATCCACTATGCAGGTCACTACATTTTTCATCATTTTTATAGAGCGGCTTACCTTCGCCATAATTTCACCCCTCGCCACTGATACCTACTGTATTTATACTTAGTTGATAAGTTTGAACTGAACATTGAGCTACTGTCATAAACTTCAGGTGTAAACATTCAGTGTTTTTAACCAATTTTAATGTGAACGTTTTCATTAATATTTTTTTGCTGGTGGGCCACAGAGCGACGAGCCACAATTCCTGCTCTTAAGTTACTAAAAACTAGCGCTATCAATGCAACCTTTTTGTTTATATCATGAAATGTACTCAATGGTCCAGTAGTCAGTTAATTTTGCCTGGAAATAATTAAAGGAGTTTTGATTTCTTGTGCGTCAGATAGCATTTAGGACTGTTAATAATACATTAACGAGCTTGAACTGTGTGGAAGTTTAAAAATAGATTATGATTGAGCCGTTGTATGTTTATTATTTGAACTTTGAAAAAAAAGGCTAAAAATGAGAAAGAAATGTTAGGAAAGCCAAGGGGACCAGCAATTTATTATATTTTGTTACAATCTATAATAATTATAGAGTAAAAAATTACTTATATTTATTATGCTGTCACTATTCAACCATAAATTGTTACAGCTTTGGTCCCCTTTGCTTTCCTAATGAATCCTATGAGTCCTTTGCTCCTATGTAAGTAAATACCCATCCGAAAATCAAGCGCTTCCAATGCAGCCTTTTGTTTTCACTATTTATGTTTACGCTATAAAATGATTAGAAAAAAAGTACGTTTAACAGCCCTGTCATACCCACAACACGGTTATTACCGATAATTTTGCTCGTATTATATTAGGCAGAGCTTGCGTCACGAGCGCTCGCCGTGCGAATGGACGTCCATTTCACGTCCGTTTCTTCGGCATTGCTCTAAATCACGCCGCGTATCAAGATCGTACGGGCGCGCTCTGTGTACAGGCTGCGCGGCGGTATTCTGGGGTGTGTATGAAAATCCTAAACCGGTGTTAGTCATAAAAAGATCCATAAAAAAGTAGATTTATAGTCTACTTTAGTTAAAACGCTGTTGAAGTTTATTATCTACACCCATGCTTTAAATCCTCTGTAAGAGGTTCTGAAACAGTTAGCTTACTGCCATCATTACAATATCCCGAGCCAGAGCTGGCAGCGCCGCGCGCCCACGCGCGAGCGTTGCATTATGAAATTCAGTACAACATTATAACACTCTTGCGGAAGACATAATGACGAGGAGGGAGAGGAAAGTCAAAGTCAAAGTCAAAACCTTTATAGAGGATACATATCATGGGTTTAAATAAATATCATGGGTGTTTTTAATCCTTATGTATTAAAATATTGTTTGTTTCCCTAATAAAAATAAGAAAAATCAAAAAAATGGGTGTAGATAATGTCTTGTATGCAACTGTACTAATTAGGTATTAAAACACTCATGTGTGTGACACTCGGCTTCGCCTTGTGTGATAAACCCACATTCGTGTTTTAATACCCCTCGTTATAGTACAGTTGCATAAATAACTATTAAACGGTCGATATATTCGCTCGGTCAATAACTTTCATTATTGACCGAGCGAGCACGAAGCGTGATTTGCCGTGCCGTCCCGATTGCCGCATGTATGTGCCGCTTTAGAATAGCACTACCCTCTCTCTTCTCATCAGGAGACGGGAAGCAGCGTCTCCAAAAAAAACCTTGGTCTACTGCGATCGTCAACCCGCCTGCCAAGCGTGGCGATTATGGCAAACCCCCCAAGTATTATTGATACACAAAAATCGCCCCCCAGTCCCCGATAGCCCCGCTATTCCTAGCTAATGTAGCGGCTATGGTAACGGCAGGGCAGGGGGTGCTAAGAATCCACGAGTGTGGTTCGGCTACAATCAAACACGAAAAATGCACCTGGCAACCTATAGCGAAAAGGTTTTAGCACCATAGACCACATTCAATCGCTGTGGCAGGTTATACAGAAGACCGAGGAGTACAATCTGCCACTTTGCTTAGCGTTCGTCGACTATGAGAAAGCCTTTGATTCGATTGAAACCAGGGCGTTGCTGCAGTCTCTCCAAAAGTGCCAAGTGGACTACAGGTATATCGAGGTGTTGAGGTACTTAAACGGAAAAGCCACCATGTCGATCCCAGTACAGAACCAGAGCACAAATCCTATTCAAATGCAGCGAGGTGTGAGAAAGGGAGATGTTAACTCTCCGAAACTGTTCACAGCTGCGTAGAACTGGAAAGAACTCGGCATCAACATTAATGGCCAGTACCTAACACACCTTCGTTTTGCCGAAGTTCGTTCTTATGGCTGTGGCCTTGGAAAACCTGAACACAATGCTCAAAAATCTCTGTAGTGCTTCCCATAGAGTGGGGCTCAGGATGAACCAATATGGATAAGGCGAAAATCATGTCGAATGCCCATGTTGTGCCCGCTCCAGTTCATGTTGGGAACACTACACTTGAAGTTGTTGCCCATTACGTATACCTAGAACAGGCGGCTGCCTACCTAACTGGGCTCAGTTAGGTAAGTAATAAGAGATCTCTCGTCGAATCCGACTCGGATGGGCAGCATTCGGGAAGCTTCGAAAAATCTTCGCATCCAACTTACCTCAGTGTCTCAAGACGAAAGTCTATGACCAGTGTGTGTAGCCAGTGTTGACTAACAGCAGTGAAATGTGGTCACTAACTGTGGGTCTCATAAGCAGGCTCAAGTTCACCCAGCGTGAAATGCAGAAAGCCATGCTCGGCGTTTTCCCTGCGTGATCGAATCAGAAATGAGGAGATCCGCAGAAGAACTAAAGTAACCGACATCGTTCGAAGAATTGCTCAGCTGAAGTGGCAGTGGGCTGGACAAGCAGCGAGAAGAACCGATGGCTGTTGGGGCGGAAAGGTTCTGGAATGGCAACCGCGCACCGGACGACGCTCCGTGGGTAGGCCCCCGACAAGGTGTACCGACGATCTGGTGAAGGTCGCGGGAAGCCGCTGCATGCGGGCAGCGCAGGACCGATCGTCGTGGAAATCCTTGGGGGAGGCCTATACCCAGCAGTGGGTGTCGTGCGGCTGATATGATGATCATTGAACAGATCCTGCCTCAAATATTTATAATGATGATATTAATCTCAATTTCAGAATATGGCTTCACGAACTTTAACAGGTTATTGCAATACTTCACTTCTTCGGTGCACTACGGCCATTGGCTTAACAAAAATGTAATCATCCTCTATTCATAAGCATTGTATACAGTTATAAAGTATTTTGTCACTCCAATATCAAAATCATAACTTTCAAATAGCATGAACAAAACATTCGGTTGGACGTACAATACTGCTACTATAAGATGTTTTTTCAGTGCATATTTTTTTTAGGAAACATGTTATAATACTTAATTCAAATTACTTAGATATTGCGTCATTTAAGCGGTAAAACATAAAATGTTTAAATTTTTTTTTATTTGAGATTTTAGTATGTATTTTTATATAACACTAAAATTATTTAGTTTATTTTTTCTAGTATATTAATACTAGAAAAAATTCAATTCGTCACCAGATAATTTTCTCAGGCGAGAATGACTCGACAGTTCAGTTGAAAGAGCATTGGAATGGACTTCCAAAGATCACGATTTCCATTCCCGCCTGAAAAAATGATTTGGTAACGAGTCGATTTTTTTCTTGTATATTATTTAGTTATATGTTTATATATTTCTAGCTTTCCGCCCGCAGCTTCACCCGCGTGGACTAACCCGCGTGGACTACAGGTGCCCAGGATACAGGTGCTCAGGGGCCCAGGTACAGGTGCCCAGGATAAAAAGTAGCCTTTGTCCTTCCTCAAGGTCCCATCTATATCGGTTCAGTGGTATAGGCGTGAAAGTCAAGACAGAGTTACTTTCGTATTTATAAGTATGAAATTATGGATGAAAATGACATACAAAAGATACTGGAAATGCAATCGCAGTCGTTATTAGCCGAGCTAATCCGTGCACAAACGTCATTAAGACACGGATCACCGACGTAACATGATTGGACCGAAATCAATTTCAGAACAGCAAACAAGAGCAGCATGTAATCACATAACGACCTCCGACCTCCTAAACAACCTTAGGTAAGGAATGTAAACAGCGTACCATCTCCTAAGGCGCCATCTATAATTTTCTAACAATGCTCCGAACGCGTCCAAAAAGCTTTGAACTCGCAAAAAAGGCTGGTACATCCCTAAACTCTGTGGAGATTCAAAGATCGCGGGAGGGCACAGAGCTCAACTTTCTCTGGTTTTATAATACACGCTCGATCGATCTGGGATCTATCCGAGGATATTGCATATTTATCAACCTTTGACACGGGTAACAACGTGGAAGTAACATCTTCATGGAAGGAAAAAGAGTATAAAACAAACATGTTTAGGTGTGTTTGAACTGGCTGTTATACCGGATTTGTAGGTGAGCGTTATTGGTTTATAAGTTGTGGACTTGAGCTGTTATTGTGGTGAAACAATTTTATTTCAAGAAGAAAATTAAGGAAGTGGAAAATGTTTTATGAAAGCGGAAATCAATTTGGCAGTGTCAGATAAAGAGTTACGTATATTTTTAGTTGTATCTATAATGCTGCATTGAAAAAACTTCCCTTCAATTTTCTTTTCGTCCTTAGTTTTCCGCCTTAATAATTAGAGACAAGTTTTTCCAGTATACAACATTATAAAGACGAAACACGAGTCACATATTTTCATTTTCAGAATCAGTATTAAAAAAATGATAATGATTCCTTAAAAACTCACGAAGTTACAAGGTTTTTGTGTTGTCCCGTTAGTAGGGGGTGCGTAAATTATGGTTTTGTAAATATTATTTAATCAAAATAATTATATTAAAAATACTGCAATCGATTCTACTACTGATTCTGAACAATCCGTTTTCAGGTTTCGTAAATACTAAAAATAACCATGTATACTAGAAAATATGTCTTAAAACTGCAAACTATGTATTATCCTTTTTTGATAATGTTAACAAAAATGTTACCTCCCTAATATTTTCATAATACAAAGGCAAAAAAAAATTGTTAGAGCTTACTTTCAGTTCGTTCGTACTATAACGTGCTATAGAGTTTAGAATCAACAATGTTCCCACACACGACTCAAAAAAATCGGTTCCCAGTATTGTAATGTAAATGTTCGTAATCGGTAATAGCACAGTGCGATTACCGCAAATTGGTCCACGCGGGTATGTCACGCGCGAATGCCAAGCAGGCTTGAGCAATGCCACTTACTGGCCAATGCGTGATGTGCCCACTAGGATTGAATTTATGTCGTGAATGTGAAAAACAAACAAAACGACAAAAAATAGTAAAGGTTTATATTAACGGCAGTTTATTTTACAGTTACACAAAGTTTTTAAATCTTAACCGTCTCTGTGGTTTAGTGGTTTGTCCACTCGTGTAAGATGTAGAGGTTCTGGGTTCGATTCCCAGGAGGGCTACAATTTGTACTCGGTTAGGTTGGTGGTAGGGCTTATTTCAAGTCCGCCTGGCTAGCTACCACCATTTTACCTAAGTCTGACGCCATAACAACAATTTTTTTTTGTGTTCCGGCAGTTAGAGGTAAGATAGCCAGTTCGTCAGTGGTGAGGATACCGGGTGTAGTGCGCTTCCACCTTCGGCCTAATCGTCAGGTGAGGTGAAGGCTAAGGACTATCTCGTTGTATATATAAAAAAATACATTTTATATTGGAGTAAAAGCGACAAAACTGGTATATTTCAAAATGGCTAGTAAACTGTATGTAAAAAGGTGCCGAAACGTCGGGAAAATTAAAATTCAAACCAAATACCAACTAATTACCAAAGTGCTTTCAATGAAACCGCGCTAGTATCTGTTAAAAAGTGTTTTATTTCATGTCTAGTGAGCACGTAACTAGCTTGAAAGGTGAATAATATGAAGGTGTAAGTTTTTAAAAACTAGTTTACAAGTCATTTAAAATATTGAAATATTGAATCAGTAATGTAAAATTTAAGTAAATACATTACATTTTAAATAAATCTAATTTAAAATGGTCTCATTTATTTCAATAGAACAATAGTACTATTATTTCGCACAATTACACACGAAAACTCAAACATATGAAACATATATGAATAACATAATTACCTACCTAGTTAGAAACATATCATAAAACCATTGTGTTGAAAAGTTTGGTAACGTGTTTTAATACCATTATAATAGAATCATCATCTGACAAATTACTAACGGTAAAATAATAATATATTTCTGTCCCTGTCAAATGAAATGTACATTTTATGAAAATACAAAGTCAACGTAGTTTTATAAAAAGGTTTTGTTATCTTTAACTTCTTATGTCATATCGTAAGTTATATATAACAACTTCAATAACTAGATAATCTATTTATTTTCGACATAATTTTCTAAATAGGTTATTAAAAGAAATATTTTAGTCTTCTAAGGCTTCCGCGCGTACAGTTTATTAGAAATAAAACATTTTTACGGATTACAGCGCGTATATTGGTTAATTCAGATTTTATTTTAGGATTATTTAGTTTTGATTTGTTGTTTTTTAGGGTTCCGTACCCAAAGAGTAAAAACGGGACCCTATTACTAAGCCTCCGCTGTCCGTCTGTCTGTCTGTCACCAGGCTGTATCTCATGAACCGTGATAGCTAAACAGCTGAAATTTTCACAGATGATGTATTTCTGTTTCCGCTACAACAACAAATACTGAAAACAGAATAAAATTAATATTTAAGGGGGGCTCCCATACAACAAACGTTTTTTTTTTTGCCGTTTTTTGCTCGATATTAATAATGACAACAGGTAGGCAGTTGAAATTTTCACAGATGATGTATTTCTGATGCCGCTATAATAATAAATACTAAAATCAGAATAAAATAAATATTTAAGGGGGGCTCCCATACAACAAACGTGATTTTTTTGCCGTTTTTTGGTACGGAACCCTTCGTGCGCGAGTCCGACTCGCACTTGGCCGGTTTTATTTTGGTTTCCCGACGTTTCGACACCTTTCTAGGGGTCGTGGTCACGGGACCACATAACATGTTTTCTGATTTAGTTATCAATAGTTAAAGTTTAACAATTTCCTCATAAATTGATACCGCTTAAGTAACATTTGGATCAGCCTCCTAATGAGCGATTAGCACCTGAAGTGTAGGAGTCGTTAGTTCGGACCCACTCACTATCCGTCTTTCCTAAATTGACTCTAGGCACAGAGCCAAGTAAAGAACAGACAGGGCAAATGTGTACAGGGTGAAATCGAAAATAGTCGACAAATTTTGTGGTGCTGGTTAGACCGTCAAAACTGAACAGCTTTGTAGACAAAGCCATAGATGGGACCAACATAATCAGAGCAAACAAATTTTTTTTCTATGGAACAGCTGATTATTTTTTTGCTCTGCTTAAGTTGGTACTATAGACAAAGTTTTTCAGTTTCACAGTCCAAGCTATACGACAAAATTTATCGACTGGTTAAGAAATCAGCCTGTAGATCAGCATTACATGGTTGCCACGAGCTTAGGCACATTGGAGCTGGGAGTAAATGACATTAAAAAAATACAGTGATGCTTTAAAATGGCTGTGATTACCAGTGTGTAAATTGAATCACGAATGTGTGATGAACAAATAGTGAATAATCAGTACGCAATTCCGTAATTAAAAGTTAAGTCAAGCTAGAGGCACATGTCTTTGGGATATAGTTTAGTAGGTAATTTAGAGATCTAATAAGTATTACCTGTAAGTGGTACTGTTCCTGTTTTGTCTTCTGACATAAATAAAAGGGAAAGTTTTTAAAGAATTTTTCATGTATGGTTTACAAAATAAAGACGAAGAGAAATATGATACATGAATAGATAAATAAACATCTGTTTTAAGGAATACAATACTTATCTTTTTCATGTCAGCTCTATTCTTCTAAACTCTACAAACAACTTAACGGTGTAAGTAAGAATCTCCAAACTGTAGTTAAGTGCACAAATTACTTAATTTAAGGTTATACGGGGCCGATCACTCAAGTGTCCTAAGGGTGGGTACCCACTTAGGTTCGCGAACCTCCGCGCTCCGCGAACCTGCACCAAAAAAATTGTTTATGCTGTGCTGCAACAGTGCGCCATAGTGTGTACGTGTGCGAACATGTATGTGAACCTGGTTCACACACGTACACACTATAACCAAAGTGAAAATAAAATGTTTGCTAGGGCGCACTGTTGCAGGTTCGCGGAGCGCGGAGGTTCGCGAACCTAAGTGGGGACACACCATAAAAGGCCGGCTCAACTTACGACCCAACGTATTTAAGTCCATGTTTCTATTCAAAGTTAAACTACTGTTTAAATTTTAATTAGTAGTTCCCTTTAAAAAACTGCTTAAGTTTAACTTTTAAGTGTTCCAAGCGGACTAAGCTTATAGAAATAGGTCCTCTAAGAATTTAAACTAATTAAATAAGTCTAATTAAACTTGTCAACCCTATAATTAAGTGTGAATAAACCCACATTTTGATAAAGCTATCATATTACTAGCGACCGTCCGCGACTTCGTCTGCGTGGAAAGTTATTTCTCTATCCCTCGGGAAAAGTAGTTTTTAGGGATGAAAAGTACCCTATGTCCTTCTCTGCACCCCTGACAACCTGTATGCAAAATTTCATGATGATCGGTTCAGTAACTAAAACGTGAAGGCGTAACAAACAGACTTTCGCATTTATAATATTAGGAAGGATTTGAGCGTAAGACTTTTGAAGCAGTTGAACTGCTATCGTTTAAACTTGACAGACTACCTATAAAATTTTTTTGTGCTTATTTTGTGCTTTTTATAAGATTTTCTTAAGTATTAATTAACCAGCTGCGCCGCCATATTGTAAATGACTCTAAAACCAGGGCAATATAAAATGCAGGGTCGTTTTCCTAGTATGCATTTAACTCGGGTAACTTGCACACATACTTTATTAGATTGAATAATAATTTGACTATTTATTCCAAATCTTATCCAAAGAGCAGGAATCTTCCGCACAATTTCTCGAATTCTTATTAGCCCGCACTATCAAAGCTAGAATTAGCATGTTATCTAAATTAACGCGGCTCCCGGTCAGTCTGTCGGAATTTAATATCATGCCATACGGAGACGCTGCTACAATCGTACCATGCTGTGTATACAGGGGGATCTGGTTTGTTTAATTCGATGCAATAAACATTTTTGTGTCGCCATGTAGGTCTCAGCTGGGTCAATTGACATTACGAACTTATCTATATTTTTTCAAGTCTGTTTGTGATAGATACTGTTGTTGCTTCTGATTTTCTTCTCATCGATGTTTTAGCTTTCTTTGTGTCGCCATTCCAAAATGTATGTGAAGTTGCCATGTTTATTGTTTTTAAATAAATTTTAACTACCTATTTATAACTAATCTTATCTAAACAAGCAGGAATCTTCAAAATCTCCGCACTATCAAAGCTAGAATTAGCATGTTATCTAAATTAACGCGGCTTCCGGTCAGTTTTTTGAAATTTAATATCATTGCATACGGATACGCTGCTTCAATCGTATTATTCTGTGTATACAGGAAGTTAGTTTATATATTATATTAGATTAAGTACAATATACATAGACTTGAGATAGGCCAATAGCAAAAATGACTGTCTTTACTTTGTGTAAAAAAATGTGGACTCTATTCCAAACGTTTGGAAAGATAACCTCTCGAAATTAGAAAGAGCTTGCATTGTACACATTATAATCATACTATTATTTTAATTGGAATACCTGCTAGAGATAGGAAATCTGTAGAGTCTAGAAAAAGAAGATTTGGGTCAGTATAGTCTGAATACTTATTATAAATACTGTAGAAGACATCCTGAATAGGTATTTATTACAACTGTTAAACTTCGATCATGAATTCCTGTATTTCAGCTTTGATATTGTATGGACGTGCAATATTCTCAGGAATAAATGATCGAAGCTGTTAAGCATAAATATGATTCATTCTAAACAGGAAGTCACCGATCTTACTCATAACAACAAAATTATAATTCTACACAACTCTGTCCAGTAGTGTGATTCTGTAAGACTTCATTCTAAACTTCGAATCTGAATCCGCGGTGAGTTTCTTGATTGGCATTCTATAAACTCGGTTGATAATTCGAATTTACACTAGCGCTGCCCTTGCGAGCGTGTCAGCGAGTTGAACTAAATTTATCGTTAGCTAAAGTATGAGATGACGTAAGAATTGGCATTCTGTAAGGTAATTCCCCCCTCACTTCGATGCTCACTTCGAACTCGAACCCGATTCAATGTGTCAAATTATAAGCATCTATTTTACGAGTGAAAATAGAAGAAATCTTTTAAAAATAGTGTTAAAACAATATTTTTATGTCACAGTGATAAAATTTAGTACAATAACTATATAATTTGTGGTTAGAAACTACTTTTGAGGTGTTTGTGTAAAGTTTTACATAAGTGATAACAATGGCAAGAATGTTTTTGTTGAAATCTATATTAGAAGAGGCTCATGCTTTGGATAAACTAGAAAAACGTCGACAATCTAACCAAATTCGAAGTTTATCTTGACCCGAGACGACGACTATGTAAGCGTATATACTTAGATTGTCAAAGGAACTAATTGACCAACTATAGTATGAGTTACTGCTTCTGATAAAGACCACAAAACGTCGTGGCAAAGGACTTTCAGCTCGTATAAAAGTAAGTGTTTCATTTACTAAGTATAATGTTACTTTTGTAAGTATTTACACAGTTTATCGGTGATAGATTTGTAACCAAGCACACCAACATAATTTATTGCTTAAAAATAAAAATAAAGTTATAATAAGGTGTATTCCTTTTAGTTTGTGTCCCTGCTATAGCTATAATAATATTATCATGTTAGTGTAAGGGCTCTATATTTCTAGTTTTAATAAAGGTACTTGGTATTATTGTTATGCATGTTAATAACCAATTGATCCCTATTTTGTTTTGACTAGATCTAGATTACTTAATCTTTTTATTGATTTATTGTTTCACAGATGTTATGTACCTTTTCATTATTAGGTAATGGCAGTTACCAAAAAATAATAAAAGAAAATATAAGGACATACATTTATCGCAACCATCGAAATCGTAATCATAAACGTTTTAAATGTGGATCCAACATATTTACTAAGCTACTCATGATAGTGTTACAAAAGCCCACTTAGAGGCATTAACAAATGCTGGTGAAGAAGTTGTTTTGCTCGATTATTTAATCCCTCCCTACTCCTAGGTACTAAGAACTACATAACTATTCTATACTTATTTTTTTCAGGTGATTCAGGATATGCTCAGCGCGCCTACCTTATGACGACAATTAGTGGTGCTGAAGATAATTCCCCAGAAGCTTTCTACAATGACCGTCACTTAACTGCTCGCAATTCAGTAGAGAGGACAATAGGTCTCCTAAAAGGACGATTTAGGTGCTAGTCGCAAAAATTGTTATTGCATGTTGTGTTTTGCACAACAACCTAGTAAATAGGCTATGGCGTTCACGTCATAATTAATTTATCAATGGAGAAGGTTAGAGTACTAACCGACACCACCGATAAATTAATAATAGTAAATAGTAATTATGTATTCATAAATAAATATAAAGGACGGAGGTCAACAACGCTTTCCAAGTTTGCTTTCGTCATTTCTTTCTTGTAGGCCGCCCAATTTGTCAAATGGTGGTAGATTCAGTAGATTTCTTTTTTTAGCATATCGGGAAATATATCGGGAAACATATCGGGAAATCCAAACTAATCACCAATGGACTTAAAATAAAACCGCTCTAGCGTCCATTTACTTAAAAATGTTTTATTTCAATATTTCAGTCTAGGCTGTTACAAGCACTTGTGAATGTCATAGAAGCTACGCCATCGGTTCGCAAACCCTAAGCGGGAGACCTTGTAACGAGAGGAACCGGCAAGAAACTCGTCAAGGGCTACTTTTTTTCTCCCTGTATATTTCATACAGAGTTGTCAAATAAAAATGACCTCAGCTCAGCATTTAGAGTGAGGTCACTTTCCTTCACAATCATTTTTTTCTTTTTATTTTGTTATAAAAAACAGGCCGTTTGAATAAAACTAAAGCATTGCCTTTTCCTTTTATTATTTGAAGTAAATGCTTCGGATTTTATGAAAAATTACTCAATTATTCAACAAATCCGAAGTATTTACTTCAAATAATAGAAGCAAAAGGCAATGCTTTGGTTAGTTTTATTCAAAAGTCTCAATGAGTGTCAATTATTATAGAAGATTACTTATTAATAAAAGTTAAGTAGGTATAAAAATGTATATCTATAATACATAATTATCGGTTAGATAGGTAATTGCCAGACTTACATTAGTACATTATGAGACAAGTTAGCTTAGGTTGGTCATTGCACACAAGGCTGTGGGTTGCAGCCCGAGCCGCAGGCGAGGGCGTAACTCAGCCGAGTGTGCAATGAGTAAAAGCTCACGAGTTTCATACGACGTTTTTCAACACATTTGCGAGAGAAATACAAAGTAATTCACCACACAGCAACAAATACGACAAAAACAAAATATAACAATTATGGGAAAAGGCGCGTAGGTTTTTTTTTGTTTTTTTCACACGCCCAATGCAAGAATATTTTGCAAACAAAGGGGTGAGGGAGCATACAGCCTACTTCAAAATTATAATTTTAATTGATAAAATGCAAATATTTTTGCATTTTATAGCAAAATATTGTGAATTAGAAATAATTTGATAATAATAAATATTCGTTTAACTTAATTAAGGACTTACACATTTATTTATTTCAAAAATGAATATTAATTTTCAGCGGTATAAAACCTCTTTGTTGTTATTAAAAAAATAACTGCATTACCCATTTAAATTCGGAATGCTCTGTTTACTCGCATAGAACTTGCAATTGTAAGGTACGAATTTAACTTTGTAGGGATAATTCTATAACAACCTAGTGTTTTATATATTATTGCACGCGTTTGTTATAGCTCGGTTTATGGCCCAAAAAGCGATGTATTAGGGCTCACTTTACGAGCAAGTGTGTTGAAAAAAATATTATAAATCAGATAGATTTTACGTGTGTGTGTTTATTACGTCTTCACGCCTAAATGGCTGGACGGATTTGGATGAACTTTAGCACACTGATAGTTTATTACTTGGATTAAAACATAGAATATATTACAATACTATATTAACTTAAATTACTACACTCAATCTCTATTCTTAGCCTCTGCCAATGCTTGCAGCCCTTTCCCCACTGCAGCCACAGCTTCAGCTATGGCCCTATCTCTCTCTGCACCCCTTTCATCCATGGCCCTGTCCCTTTTAGCATTCCTCTCCAGAAAGGACTGCAGGATTTGTGCATTTAGTCGCTGTATCCCCAGCTGCTGTTCTTCCACCCTTAAGAATCTCTCGGTAGTGGTGGAGAATTCCGTTCGCCGTTGAGGTAGTGGAGGACCAGCAACTGAAGACGTGTGACGTGATGCTGAAAAAAAAAGATCATCGATTACTATATATGTAACTATCATCTTAAATAGCAGCTTTTCGTAGTCATCTTTTTGAAAAATAAAGTTTTGATGATTATTTTTAATATAGTTATTTTTATTTAAGTACTTACACATAGAACCAGCACCTCGACTAGTACGAGCCATATTTGTCCTGTGGCGGCGAGAAGGCAATGGACGTTGCGTGACGTGAAGCTAAAAAGATAAATATTTACATAACTTACAAGTAGGTTCTTTAATCTCAAGTTTTTCCCAATCAAATAGGTATAAAATAAAAGTACAAATCAACAGAGATATGTTTATGAACAGGGGGTTAAGTCTGCTAATGTTTTCGTCAAAATCGTAGTTCAATGGTGTTCTAATGGAAATGCTTTATGACACAGTTCATGTTTCTTTAGCCCAAAATCAAGACACAATATTTTTCCGTTTTGGGTTTAAGAAACAAGAACTGTGTCAAAAAGCATTACAATTCAAACACCATTGAACTACGATTTTGACGAAAACATTAGCAGACTTGACCCCCTGAGTTAATCATTGAGCACATAATACTACCTAGTGAAAGTAGTTTTTCAAAAATAAATTAAATAAAATACTTATATTGACATTATTAAATAATAATCAACAAAAATAAGGAACTAACTAAAGACGTCTGTTCTCAAGATGTGATTTAAATCGTTACAGTCACAGTATACACTTACTGTGACAAGTCAAATCTGTTTCTACGTAGACACATACCTGCAAAATGTTTTGGCTCGTTCCAACAGCTGAGCTGGATGAGGAAGCAAACAACAGTCTTCTCGAAATTGCAGGAGTAGGTAGTCTGTAATTACGAGAGTGTTGTTGATTCTCCTCAATCAGCTCGGAACCCTGAAAAGTAAATTGGATAAAATGTTTTTCCATATCTTCCTTGTGGAATAAAATTAGAAAAAAATATTTTGACTGAAAAAAGTATCCTAAAGATAAATTTAGTATTAGAATTATATTAGAAATGAATTTAAATATAGATACGTAGGTACCTATTAAATTTAGGTCTAATTAATATAATCTAGACATATCAAATTTATAATTAATAGGTATGTACCTAGTTAGTCGAATAATGTGAGAGCGCGCTGCTACCTACTTTTTTAATGGCGCTTTTTTTCTCAGACCAATACCTACTACAATCAGACATTTAAAGAAATTGTAAAAATATTATGTTTGCTGTTATAAATGACACCAATATTGTTATACTGCTATAAATTACACCAATTACCTTATATTTCGAACTGTATTAAAAACTGCATTTACTTATTATTAATATCTAGTCATTGGTTGAGTAAAATTAACAATAAGATATTTATGAAACCAAGGAACACACTTTAAACAAAGATTCGTCGCACATTTGAAGTGGATTACATTGGAGCCGAGAAATGTTAAGTGGTTCTAACTAACATGTAATAATAAAAGCGATGCTTACCTTGGTCCACTGTTTATAATTTTTGATCATGCCACTTTTGTGATAGTTCCTTCCACTGGCGTCGACACCGTTCTCTGGCATTTTGATTCCTCAAGAAACCCTTCGCCATGCCAGGGTTTCTTCCCAAGAAATCTACCAGAGTTTCTAGCTGACGATGGGTGAGAGGAACGTGTCGTCTCATTTGGACTGGAACATTATTGTTGGATTAGGAAACAAAATAAATACTTACGTATTTTAATTCATATCGCTTATAAATTCCACAACCACAATATAAACTTACTTCATGATTATTTCACAACTATTTTCAGTACTGAAAGAACGAACACAACGCACTGTCGCACTCACTATCAAAATATTATTGTGAGAGACGTCTGACATTTTTTTCGTAAGGGAAGCATAGATTATATTTGCGGCACGAATTTAGAGTTTTCTGTTTTTTTACTTATAAACTGTCTCAATTTTTTTTAAATAAAATATTTTAATTTAAAAATCATAAATTAGTTAAAATGCTGTGCCAAAACTCAATAATTGTGTCAAAAAAGTGGAATCGATAAAACTCGACTAACATTAAGTTGCGGTTGGCCGTCACTAGTACAACGTTGGTCGCTTCGGAGCTCACTTCACTTCGCAAGTGACGAGGTGATGCTTACAGAATGCAAAATCAAGGTCATTTTGAACCTTATGCGAAGTGAGAGTGAATAGCGAGGTGAGATGCGTGTTGTTGTCTGAATTTTACAGAATCGACGTACAGTAAATTATTAAGATCACAAACATACCCAAAAATATCCCTCAAACCAACAAACAAAACGCTATAAAGCTAACCTCAAACACTTAATCATATTATTACAGCATTAATTTCTTGTTTAAACCCGTTCGTCCTTCTAATCCATCGAACAATAAGTTCGGACACCCTGTCGTGCCACCTAAATACGCCAACAGGTCCAAGAAATTGCTTGACGGTCAAAATATCCTAGTTATGACCACTCCTGTCCGGCGCACGGCTTAGGTTTGCCAAGTTCTGACCCCTTCCCCCGAGGCATAGTTCATCCCCCCTCCCACCTTCTCATCCCATTCGGGTTATTAATAAATCTATTTGTGCATATTCCGAGTTGAAGACGCAATCCTAAAGGGCTAGTGGATGTGTTAGTTCTGTTTAAACACGACTTCTTTGCGAATATTCAGAATAACTTTAAACGTGCCATTGACATTTTGAAGAAAGATAAAATGATAAAATCTTTGTCTAAATAAAGCTATAGGTAGGTAAAGGTATTTTTCCATGATTTACTCAAAACTTATTAATTCCACAACTCGTCATTATTAAATCACTACTGCCTCGTCTTACCCTACTTTTTTGTTGTGATTATAAATTATGGTTATTTATCTATTTGGTAACATAAACATTTGATAGTTCTAAGATTAGATAGCCAAAAACAAAGTTTGTTATGATGATTTTCTTTCAAACACTACTTCATTCGATCCTTACATTTACCGGATTTATTATATTTACATACCTGAATTATCTAAAATCATAAAAGTAGCACAAAGTGAGGCAACACTTCGATCATTTATTCCTGATCGAAGAGGCAACGGCATATTTATTATGAAACAACGTGGAATCTGCGACATTCATTTATTTTCTAACTTTCATATCACACAAAGTTACACATCAAGTGCCGTTGCCATCCCTAACTATAGGGTGATCTCTTGAAAAACTTTAGATTGAGGTAGGCGAAGAGAAAGAAATTATGTAAAGAAAGCAAATCGAAAGAAGTGAACTCGGCCTACCTATGTGTGAGTGAAAGGCGTGACCTTGTAGGAATGTTAAATCACAGAATAAATACTAGTGTTAAACCAAAAATATTAATTGATTTCCTACTTTCTAAATTACACAAGTTACACAATAGTTTCTAAACAATTTAGCCCGGTTGCCAAGCAATCCTAGCAATATTCCATACAGCACCCATAGGGTCCGGCTACTCGTAAATTCCGAACGTCTTCAAATTCAACTATTTCCAACTATTGACCAAGCGTAGATGTAAAGACGATGGAAGGAGTAAAAAGATTAGATTTAGTTATGCATTCACAATGCTATTTTAAGCATTTATTTAGTTTCACCTGTCCGGTATCCTTCCATCTGTAATCACATGACAGTCAAAAGCTTTTATAAAAATTAAAAGCGTAGATGTTATTGACATCTACGCTTTTAATTTTTATCATACCATATCAAGTAGTTATCAAAATTTTAACATGATGTCACTAAAAGCTTGTTTTTTTAATTTTTTTTTTCAAAAAGGCTTGGTATAAGCTAAAATGTACCTAAACAAGAAAAAAACATGTGAGTACCAAGTTAGAGAGGAAAAATTATACAGTAAATTTGTCAGTAAAATCCGCAAGTTGACTATGCTTTGGAACAATATTTAATTAAAATTAATAAGATTGTATTTATCTTAGAAATATCTTTCAGAAGTTAGCTCTTTTTTATGGAGAACCATATAGTGGCCACTATTTCTTTTTAGCAGTATATATTTTTTAAATAGTTACCATAAAAACATAAAAAACGAATGCACGAAGGGTTCCGTACCGAAAAACGGCAAAAAAATATCGTATATCTCTAATATATTATATAATATGTTTTAAGTATTTGTTGTTATAGCGGCAACAGAAAAGGTACATCATCTGTGAAAATTTCAACAATGAACCGTGATAACGTGTAACATGAGATTGGTGACAGACAGATGGACAGTGGAGTCTTAGTAAGTGGGTCCCGTTTTTAGCCTTTGGGTACGGAACCTTAAAAATTAGTAAAGGCACAGTTTTTCTATTTCAGTTTCAAAGCTGACTCTTCCAGAACAACCTAGATCATTGTGCATCAACTATGTCTTGCTTTTACACGGACAGAGCGCGTTATTATTGTGCCTCTGTCAACGGAATATGAAATGTATTGGAACTAGGGATGAGCTGGTAACTCCTTGACCACCCACCCCCTTGACCTCAGGGGGGTGAGGGGAGGGGGACCAAGCAAGTGGGCTTTACCTAGGATTTATAATTAGTCTTATTTGGAATGGAAATCAATATTTTGTTACAATGTGTTATCCAATGTTGAATTATGGCTGATTTTCAGAGTTATGTTATAACATTTGCGTCATGATGTTTGGTTATTAATAATTCTAAATTAATTTGAAAGGAAAAAGAGATGTAGTTCTGATAACATTCATTGTTACATTTTTAGATTATTGGTTAATAATTACTATATAATACGCACTCATACATACAAATTGTATGTATAAGTACGTATTACTGACATCTGCGGATAAATTATCGCAAAACAAATCAAATGTAAACTGCTTGTTAACAAGAATTTCGTGTTCTCACAAAAAAAAAATAAAGAAATACACTTTTTAAAAAGCGATGCTTTACGGTATTTACTAATTAAGAGACCGTTCAACGTCAAATACACATTTTTGAACAAAGATTTCAGACAGTATAACTAGATTTATCGGTCCCAAAAAATTATGTAAAAAGTAGATTAAAGTATTCAGTTATATGATTGACAGAAACATGATAGCTAAAATTTTCTCTATAGAAAAAATCGTAAATTGACCTCCAATTTTGTAGTTTTCTTCAAACTAAAATATAGCTCTTTAGTTTTGTGATTGACAGTTTTGCAAAATAAGAAATAGTTGATTAGTTATAAATTAAAAACAAACAAACAAACAACGTATAAATACTAACAAATAAAAACGTGTTAAAATGTTGTCAATAATTCCGATAATTTTTAATTAAAATTTCTTCCAGCTTTGCACGGCCTCAGGAATGAAAAAAAATATATAATTAGTTTTATAACTTTAAACCAGTGTATGTAAGTAATGTAATGATTCAAGCACGTACTTTCAGATATGGTGTAAGTAATAGTAATAAATAACTCTTACATTTACTTTAAGGTGGACCTAAAGTCAGGTAGTTGCGGTGGAGTGAGCTACATCCCTTTGCGAGGGTCAGCAGGCGTCTCGAGACAACGCCCTGAGGTGCCCAAGATTTAAGGAACATGGTTGCTCTGTGCTTAGACGTAAGAAACGCAGAAAAGACGAAATGGAACCAAAGGAAGTTTTATTTATTCTTATGCCAAAGGCAGTAACATCAAGTTCGTCCAAAATGGCGGAAATAGTTATTTATGCAATTGTACTATAATGAGGGGCATTAAAACACGAATGTGGGTTTATAACACGAGTGTTTTAATACCTAATTATGTACAGTTGCATACAAGACTTTATCTACTCTCATATCGTAAAATTCGAATTATGAATTTCAAAGCGAATTTATATTGACATACTTTTTACACGCAATACCGAAAAAAAATTAAAAAGTTATTTTATAACATACCTTCGCTAACTGAAGTATGCTATAAAATAACTTTTTTTCTCATTACGATACAGGGCAAATCCAAAAAGAAGGCAGTGCCGCGATATTAAAAAAAACAATGTTTTTTCCACATACTTTCCATGATTAAAATGTACTCTATGGTGATCGATGACTTAGCGTAACGATTAGTCTGCTGGAATGCACTACCTCATTATTATTTTTTCTAATAGAATACGCGCCATGTTTTGATTTTAATTTTCACTTTTGCTTAAAAATGTCTGATAGTAGTGAGTGTGGACTCCACCCGATATTTTAGATGCGGCGACGGAAAAACGTCTTACTTAACCTAGGTAAGTACCTACTACCTACCTAGTCGTAGAAAGTCAAGATACTACCTTACCTACTCTTTTTATCATTGTTAAATTATTTTTGTAGGTTCAATCACAAATTGTATGAGAGTAGATAAAGTAGTGTATGAAACTGTACATAACTAGGTATTAAAACACTCGTGTGATACTATTAAAAACCTCGCCTACGGCTCGGTTTTTAAACTCACACTCATGTTTTAATACCCCTCATTATGCATCAGTTTAATAAACTACTATTATCTACACCCATCATGTATTCTCTATAAAGGGTTTTGACTTTGACTTTTGTCCTCCTCTTCATTATTATATCATCCGAACGAGTGTTATAATGTTGTACTGAATTTCATAATGTACCTCGTCGTGCATGGGCGCGGGGAGAAGCGCGACATCCTCTGTATTGTAATGTTGGCAGTAAGATAACCGTTTTAGAACCCTTTATACAGGGTTTAAGACATGGGTGTAGATAAATAAGTAGCTACTAGAGAATCTCTTTAGCTTGTTGTATTTTTTTTTTTGTGGCTACAACTTTACGTTTTCTATTTAAAAATATCACCCCCGCTGTTATCCTAACATGGATCCTTAAAGTCTGATGGAATAACTGTAAAATTCCTCATCCATTTTTCCACTCAATGCAATTAGATAGTCCAATATGCGTTTAACTTCAAGCCACTTCTACGAGTTTCATAGCTCTACGTCGGACACTCAACTTACCCATTTCAAATTGGAAAACACTGGCCCGCGAGTTATCCTTGTACAAACGTACTACCTTCTAGATAGTCCTACTCGCTGTTTGAGTTGCCAGCTCTAGTAGATTTAAGCTCTAACTTATAGGCGACAGTGATTTTGGTTTTTAGAAAAAAAAACTTAAATTATGTGAAGGAAGAATGAGAGAGACAAGATTGTCTCTCCTATTCTTCCTTATCATTTACATTTTTCATTTGCCACTCGAGGTATGAAAGCAGGAATTGGGATGATGACTAATTAATAAAATAACGAAATACTAATAAAAATCGTAAACATATTAAACTTTTAGAGTAGCTTGTATACCTCTTGGTTTTATATATTGCTTGCTCGCCGAAACCGGGCGAAAATCGATCGCATTTTTCACATTTTTGCGATTTTCAAAAAAAGATTTTGAGATTTTTCAAAAAAACTTTTTTTTTTAGCTTATAGCCCTTGATTAGACTCGTCATTTGATATCTCAATCATTTACATAGCTCTAATATCTACGACACCAGGATGATTTCGCACTTTGGCTGAAAATCGGGCCTATACAGATGCCTCAAAAAAAAAACATTTTCAATGTTAAAATATAGAAATGAAATCACAGTAAGTAAGATGGTTTGCTATAATCAATCAGTCAAACAAGGACGCAAATAGTAACGCACTTTAAAAACAGAACCACATTTTTTTTGTTTACATAACAGAACCTACAATAGAGAGTAAGAAGTACAATTACCTGACTGCTGAATAAACAAAACAAATATGTCGGACAGATTCGTGAAAAGGTAACATAAATTAAAAATGTTTAGTTATATGACTGCAGGTTAAATTGTTGATTAAAAATGTTATACGACTGCGGTCTGTTGAAAAACTAACCCTTTTTCCATGAATCGCTAATTCACTTGTGTATTTTATAGTTATAATTACTACTATTCCTACTATGTAAGTTTAGGTTCTGCGCCTTTCTGAAAATCGAGTCTATGACGTACCTTTTGCGGAACTATAAATCTAAACCGCTTTATTCTCTTTTCTTGGACCAAACCACTAAATAGATTAAGTTAGGTAATGTATTTATACGCGGTTGAAGGTAATTTTCGGACAATAAACGCGGTCAACCCTTTGAAGGGTATAGGGACTTGTTTATTTTACTAACTATATTCAAATAAAATCACTTCTTTTTCATATTTTTGTCGGTTATTTAATTCAAATCAATTTGTTCAAGAATTAATTTAGTATTGATTCTAGATTAACTAATGTTTTGTGAACCTTCGTTGGAAATCGTAGTCATATAACCGACACATGTTTATTTAACTCTATTATATGCTATACTATGGCATTACAATACAACCTTCATTTGTCCATCTATAGTACGGCACCCTGATTATCTAAAAATAAACTATTTAGCGACCGGTTTCATTCCACATACATTGCTACTTTTCTTTGGTATGTTTTTTTTAATCCAAAAAGAAGTAGCACCACTATCATCTATCAGAAGTAGGATAACTATCATCTATGAACTGCAACCGGTCGCTAGGTGGTTTCTAATTAGATAATCAGCCCGCTGGTCCTTGTCCGAACAAAAAACTTTTATATGGTCCCATCCGGAAGAAAGAATGAAACTTGGCATGAAGGTAGCTTTCACATATGTGATTCAATGTCGATATGGAAACACGCTGAGAAATGATTGCTTCTCCCCCCCCCCTCACCACCTTTGATCTCCCCCGTTCTGGTTTTCTTCATTTTCTACAAAAACGGTAGGACTAAGGAGTTTACTTTTTAAGGACCAAATCATCGTCGATAAATTACAAAATATAATATTTAAAAAAGTATTAATCTTAACACTATAAATTTAGTATCATTTTGTAGGTAATTTAACGACAATGATTTAGTCCTTGAAGAGTAAACCTTGGCTCTACCGTTTTTGTAGTAAACGAAGAAAACCAGAATGATGGAAATAAAAGGGGAAGAGGGGGGGAGAAACAATCATTTCTCAGCGTGTTCCCATATCGACATTGAAGCACACATATGAAAGCTACATTCATGCCAAGTTTCATTCTTTCTTCCGGATGGGACCGTATTTCAAGTTATGGATCCGTACTACTATCCTTTGAATGGTTTCACTTCCAAATTGCTATACCTACTATGGACAGTGAAAATTACACAAGGTTGTAAAAGGCAGCATATTTCTGTCTCCTATTTTTATTCATTTAACTAAACTATTACATACTACACTATTGTAGGTACCATGGGCAACATTGTCGCTTAACCACTCCTAAGGTTAAAATCGCTCGCACGCCGCGCCCGCTGTCACATACGTTTAGTTCGTGCAGGGGCGATACACGCGCACACGAATTTTGTTGCTAACTGGTTAAGCGACGCTGTTGTCCATAGTACACCAACTTCTCATTTAAAATTTAGCTAAAAACTCCATGCTATGGCATTACACCCCCAAACTCCTTTGCCTAATTTCACTTCCAAACTGCCTTACTATGGACAGTGAAAAATACATAAGGTTGGTAAAAGGCGGCTAATTTGCGGGGCCTACCTTATCTGTGCGCGGGTTCGACATCGGCAGTCATTTGTCTTCGTCAGACCACCACCGATCATTTATGCTGTAGCACACCCTACCCTTTCGTGGGTACACACGGAAAGGTAATGCGCCGAGCTAAGATGGCAAGAAAAAGTGCAAAGATAAGCTAGACCATCAGCCATTTTGATGTCCCCACTGCTGGGGCACAGGTCTTCCTTATGGATAAGGAGGATGGGTCGTAACCCACCACGCAGGCCCAATACGGATTGTTGGGTGTTAACTACTGAAAATTCAGCTGGGACCAATGACCTAAGGTGCCTTGAAGCAAGAAGGAGCTCAAGAGAAAATTTTTGGTCACCCATCGAAACCGACTCTGGCGAAAGTTGCTTTACCTCCGCAATCGCTGGGCCATGCGCTATACTACTACGCCATCGAGCTTCTCAGATAAGCTAGAATAACTTGAAAAGCTTGCTTATTATGTATCATATGCTAGAAACAACAGGACAATTATACAAAAACAATTGCGATAAGCGAACGATGTTCGTCCCACTCGGTGACACTTTTAACTCAAGAATAATGTTTAATATCAAGTAAATTGAACGACGAATTGCATCCGATTACCTCGATTCTTTTTATGTAATAGGCTTGCAGATGTACTTATATACTTACTTATCTTTTTAAATTAGTATTGTAACAAGTTAGCATTGATTACCATCTCGGTAGATATTAAGCAAGGCCAAAACAATGTAAAATTATAGGAACAAAGATTAAAAGGTTCAAAAACCAATTCATAAGCCGTTTACATCAAAAAAATAAGTTTAATTTTGAAAAAGTTCATGGTTTATTTTTTTTTATATAAAATAGTACATCAACAGCAAAACATATTGGTCATTTAAATTTACGCCGAGTGTGAAATGAGAGACTGAAAGTGATTTATTGATTTGTTTATGAAAGTTCTAGGTATTTTATTCAATATTTCATTATAAGCGTTGACGTCTCAACGATATAAACCACTAAGTAGAGCAGATTGCAAAACACTAAATAGAAAAATTGATTTATCAAAATACGAATCGACTAACGAATATTACCTACCGTACTTATTTCCTTGTTCTATTTATCTATTCAATACCACAGTTCGTATCTGTAAATTCTGCAATAAAATAAAACTGGACTTAAAAAAAAGCAACTAATACGACTGTTATCACAAGAAGAAAATTGCTAGACCAATTTTCGTTCCGTATATTCCAAAAACAACTTTCTGCGTCACTCAGTCAGTCGTATTTTGAACCACTTAGAGGCGTGTTTCGGGTGACATGTGTGGCAAGGGAATGACTTTGAGGTTCCCAGGGGAAATTGGAAGCACTCGTCTCGATGGATGTGCTGTGACTAAGGCTTTTCCGACTCAACTACACTTTTGTTCTTGAGAGTTTTCCGCTTCACGTTAGCTCGTACTGTTGCCTTTCTTTTGTTTTGGTTTAAAGCTGGAATTTGGCAGTCATTTGTTTTAGACGAGTTTTGATCTAACTAATTTGTAACTATTGTCTATTCTTTATTTCTGCCTGTTTTCTTTTTTTGTCATAAAAAAATAGAGACTAGCAACCTGTTAATGATTTATACTTCTAAAAAATTATATAAGATTTTATTTAAATACAGCAACACTTAGGTATAACTTACTAAATTTTACAGTAGCTCTACTCATAATGAACGTCATTTACTGAACTATTATCAATAAGTTCATGTACCTACTGTACAACCTTGCAATTGACGGCATTTTTACATGACTGCCCAAAGCAAAAAGAGTGTATTACACGACTGCCCAAAGCAAAAAGAGTGTATATGTGTTCAGGGTTCATGTATGTTTGTAGGTATGTGAGTTTCTTTATTCCACCATAACTTCTAAATGCCTGAACTGATTTAGATATATGGGGTATCGTTAGAATCTTTACAGCATTCCGATTGACACTGGTTATATTTAAAAAACAAAAAGTCAATATGGCGTCTGTAGGACACCATTTTCAAATGTGAAAAATCATTTTTTCTTCAATTATTACAATATGGGCATCAAATGAAAGGCCACAATGAGCATATTTCAAAACTATATAATTTGTCACAAAAAAGCGTGAAATAAAATTAATAAATTTAAAAAAATATTAAAAATACGACTGCCCTGCCAAAACGAACTAAAAAGATAAATAACAAGGTGTCATTGCAGTCGGGGGACCTCTTTAATTGAAAATTGTTCCACAAAACGGTGTCCCGACTGCAATGACACCTTGTTATTTATCTTTTTAGTTCATTTTTGGCAGGGCAGTCGTGTTTTTAATATTTTTTTAAATTTATTTATTTTTAATAATTTCCATTCACACGCATCGTATTTATTAAACTCCTCTACAACCGAAAGAAAAAAATATGAGCAGTTTTTTAAAATACTTTAATAACAAGATTAGATTTTAGCATTCACAATGCTTTTTTTTTATCCTTACTAATATTATAAATGCGAAAGTCCGTTTGTTTGTTTATTTGTTTGTTTGTTTGTTACGCCTTCACGTCTTAACTACTCAACCGATCGTCATGAAATTTTGCATACACATTGTCATGGTTACAGAGAAGGACATAGGGTACCTTTCATCCAGAAAAAAGTACTGTTCCCGAGGGATAGCAAAACACTTTCTACGCAGACGAAGTCGCGGGCGGCCGCAAGTATAATACTAAAATAATTTACGAGAAAAACTCGTCAGCTTAGTTGGTAGAGCATTGGACCGGACTTTCAAAGGTCGCAAGTTCGATTCCCGCCTGTGAAAATGATCTGGCCCCCTACCCAAATGGCCAACTTTCTATTCGTTTGAACGCTACGCTTACTTTTAAAGCTTAAATATGAGCAATAGATGATTAAATCACATGTCGCAAACTTATGTAAATCACAGACAGATATGGAATTGTCAAGCTTACGGCACGTAGTCTTATAGTTTACTGCTTATTTTAAAGTTTTAATAGTGAGCGTAGCGTTCAAACGAATATAAAAGTGGTCATTTGAGTAGGGGGGGGGCTTGTGACGAGTAGATTTTTTTCTAGTACGTATATTATTTGGTATTATAATAAATATCTAACAAACATATAAAATTACTAGCGGCCGCCCGCGGTTTCACCCGCGTGGTTCCCGTTCCCGTGGGAATATCGGGATAAAAAGTATTCTATGTTTTAATCCAGGCTATTTTCTATCTGTGTGCCAAATTTCAACCAAATCCGTTCAGTAGTTTTTGCGTGATTGAGGAACAAACATCCAAACCCACAAACTTTCACATTTATAATATTAGTAGGATTATTGCCGTTGTAAAGACCAACAATAGACAGCCAATATCACAGATTCTAACATAAGCGTTTATCGAGCGATAAAATTGTATCATCTCAAACTTTTTATAATTTTCCGGTGAAGTGTAACATTAACACCCACAGCCGGTCATTCTCAGCAGGATCCGCCCGGAGCGTCCACCGTAATTGGTTAACAAACAGTATTTGCATGCGTCCAGCTACGTTTGTTTTTCGGATTTGGCCAGGGTCCGAACAATAACTTGGTCAAGATGTTTCGAGCAGTTAATTTAGTTTACTTTGATGAGGGTCGGCCCTTCAAGGATGAATCCTTCAGGTGGGAGGAAGCAAATATTGGAACAATTGGGTGGCGAGATTATGAATGTTTGGACGTTCGGGTTTCAGTTAAGATGGCAGAAGAAAATACGTTATTCGTTTCAGTGTGTAATTAGTTTCGATTCGGTTAATATTTTTTGTACAATTTCATCGTAATAACAGATTGGTGCCATACAAAATATTTAAAGAATATAACGGGTAATCTATGACGAAAGACGCGATAAAATATTATAGGTAGATAGGTAATTCATTCATCGACATGTTGAAGATTAAAATAACAGGGAATAAAAGCGTAAGTACGTTACTAATGATAGTTATTTTCACACCTATCTATTTTCATTGAAATTATCTATCATTAGTAACTTACACGTTTAATTCTTGTTATTTTAATACACTATGCAACGCGAAAGTTCAAAGGTATACAAGGTTAGTTTTAGTATTTACGAAACCTGAAAACTGTTTGTTCAGTGCCTGTAATATTTTTAATATCATGGTATATTGTGACAAAATAATATTTACAAAACCATAATTAACGCACACCCTACTAACGGGACAACACAAAAAGCTTGTAACTTCGTGAGTTTTTAAGGTATCATTATCATTTTATTTATATTGATTCTGAAAATAAAAATATGTGACCCGTGTTTCGGCTTTCGTATATACAAAAAATAATTTTGTATAAATTATATTGAAGATTAACTTGATAAACTTAGGATTCCTATAAAAGCAATTACTTTTATATTTTGTCAAAGTAAAATAATATATTTATCAAGTGTGTTTTCAGAAATAAGTACAAAAAACCTTTCAAATTATATTGTCGGTCGTTTTATTCGCTTCAGCATCTTAGTAAATCTGTCGACCTTTTTAGAGGAGGTATTTGACATTTAAAAAAAATAACTACATTAGGTTCTTCACACCCTTCACCCCACCTACACATCAGTACGTAAACCTTAAATAAAAGCGGCCCACCATAATTATAAATTCCACGTCACTCGGCAAGGAACAATGAAGTTAATCCATCAGACCAGTCCTCGGGCGGTGGAGATAAGACAAGGGTCTCCCCCCTCGGTCTTAGAACCTCCCGGGGACATAGAATAACTAACCAAAGATGGGGATTTGGGTACAGAAGGTCTGATTCGCTACTGGTAACTTCCCATAGTTTTATTTGATTAGTATTGATTTTATTTAATCCTTTGGGGGAGGCCTTTACCCAGTGTAGTGCAGTGGGTGTCGTGCGGCTGATAATGACGATGATTAATTTTACTTAGTAAAATAATAAATAAATAAATATAATGTTTAAATCTCCTATAGAAACTTTTTTTACTGATCTGCTGGTAAAACTAATTGTATTCACCTTTTCATTTATTACATTTAGCACCTACCTAGGTAAATTAACAGTGCAAGAGGCTGCCTACTATACATTTGATCTACCATCTTTACTCTTCATTTCACATCTTAAATAGGGATGACCAGTTTAAACCTTTCAATTATTTGAACTTTACTCATAGTAATAATTTAGATAAAATAAAAAAAAATACTTTGACAAAGGCAGAAAACTCGCCTTACCCACCATCACTACTCTTCACCTCTTCTACATTGAGCAATTAATTTTCTACTTTTAATCTTCCTCTCAGAGGATTTGTACAAAGAGGCAGAAAACTCGTCCCACCAACCTATTCTACTCTTCACCTCTTCTACAGTGTCCAGGCTCACCCTTCTCAGATAGTGGACGTCCACCTGGCCACTGTATGAATATTAATTCAACCATATCTTGACCCCTGTCCGAATAGGGGCTAAGAAAGCTTGACGTATGAATTTCTTAGCGAATAATTAATGTCTGTACACCTTCGGATTGCGGTGTGATTCAAAGGATTTAGAGAGCTTTTGCTAACAATATAGAAAGTGTTTAGGTTTAATTTTAAAATATATGGTTTTAAAAAGATAAGTTTTAAAGCAAGTCTGTGAATTTAATCCTTGTAAGTAGGTCATTTGTAGGGTTCCGAACCTCAAAAGGAAAAAAACGGAACCCTCACAGGATCACTTTGTTGTCCGTCTATCTGTCTGTCAATACTCTTAGTCACGAGAACGCGTGGAGGTATCGAGTTGAAATTAAAACCATATACTCAAGTCTACAGTCCCTTGAAACTGTGAAAAAGTCAAACTTCTAGTTACAATACGGCTGTTGCCGCAACAAAAAATATCATAGGGCACTTTCCGTTTACCTAGAACTATGAAACTTGTCAAGTAATGTCGTCTTAAACTCCAAATTAAGGGAAAAATCTGAAAACTATACATTTGTGATTAAATCATAAAAAACATAGTTTTTAGTTAAAGTACGGAATCAATCATTAAATACAAAATTGTACGGAATCCTCGGTAGACGAGTCTGACTCGCATTTTAAGCCTCTTAATCAAATAACCTTTGGAAGCCCTTCTTCTATTTGACGTGTTAGGTACCTATTTCGAACCTAGTAACTATAAATTAAGTATAGGTAATTACTTTAGAGCTTTTTGGTATTTGACGAAAAGCGAACTATGTAAATCCGTCTTTACCTAATAAACACAAAGGCTCCATTAATCTAAATCAAATAGAAAACGAACTATTCCCCATTTCTGAGAAGTTAATAGTTGTTATGTTGAATTTAATCTATGTATTTGCTTATAACTTAAATAGGGCATCACGACTGAATAACTGGCACAAATATTGTTTTAGTTTATTTACTTTTTTTATTTACTTTACCGCCGAAAAGTTGCTTGCCTATCGTTCTTTTATAGATTGTACTTCGGTGAGTGTGCTCAAGAGCTGCATGAGCTCATTCCACCCAGTGCCGGTTTTAGCACTACCAGCGCCCCTGGGCGACATTTCTACGGGGCGCCCTAAATTTGCGATTCCAAAATTTTCAATTTTGTCTAACAGTTAAAAAACAGCCACGCAGCGCGATTTTTAGTCTTTTAATCTTGTAACTTTGCTTGTTTATAGCAAAAAGCGGCCGCGCAGCGCGATTTTTGGTCAGTTTCATCTACTAATCTTCTAATTATGCTTATTACAGTAAAAAAACAGCCGCGCAGCGCAAATTTTAGTCAGTTTCATTTACTAATATTGTATTTGTAACCTTGCTTTTTATAGAAAAAATAAATCGCCGCGCAGCGAGATTTTTAGTCAGTTTCATCTACTAATCTTGTAATTTTGCTTGTTTATAGAAAAAATAAATCGCCGCGCAGCGTAATTTTTAGTCAGTTTCATTGACTAATCTTACTTGTTTATAGTAAAAGAACGATTTTTAGTTAGTTAATCCACTAATCTTATTTGTGTTTGTTTATACTAAAAAATGGCCACGCAATGCGATTTTTGGTCAATTTCATTCGTCGTGTCGTCGCTCGTCACCAGGCAACAATAAGATGGGTGGTCGGGTGTTTTCAGCGCCCCACACTCGAGGGCGCCCAGTGCAGTCGCATTGCTTGCACCGCCGCCCTAGGGCTGCTCCTGATTTTACAATGGCTAAATCTTAAATGGCACATGGCAGCGAGCGATGAAATTTCGGCGAGATATTGCTAAGTTGTTCTGATTATGTATGAAAAAGGGAATTTCCGATAGTAATAGGACTCGCTCAATGAGCGAGTGTCTATAAAGGGACACCTGCGGCTGCGAATATAAAGGAGCGCCTGCGGCGCCCCTTCATATACGGCGCCCCGGGCGGTCGCCCGTGCTCGCCCCCCCCTAACGCCGGTACTGATTCCACCTTCTTCTTTCTACTATCGGACATCCTGACGTACTGCGGGTTACCACCCGTTCTTGGTTGATATACCTTTTCTGCGTACCAAGCGCTACTGCACATCGTTTTTAATGCGCACAGCTATGGAATGGAATTCCCTGCCGGCGTCTGTGTTTCCGAGTGCATTACAACCTGACTCTATTCAAGGCACCTTCTGGGCAAGCTCGCTCCATCGCAGGCCCTGTCTTTGCTTTTGGGCTAGACTGGGGTCAAGAGTAAACCCATTTATGATAAAAAAAACTCTTATCAGAAAAGGCTAGTCTAAATAAAGCCATTAATATAGGCAACACTCTGTATGTATGTGCCAAAAGTGGCCACTTTTTGATCTTTTGCCAACTACTACTATAACGAACTATATTTTACAGAGGTTATTGTTTAAATAAACTATAGAATCTAGCTTCAATCGGTAAGTTTGAATTTTCGATACATTATGTAATAAACGAGCAATAAAATTTATTTAATGAAGGCGCCACTGAGGGCTATAATCGTCTTAATAAACACTTAGTTTGCCCTTAAAAATTTGATACTTAATACAAAAAGAAAACAAATAAATACTTTTGCTTCTTCCCGCGACTTTCTATTTTGAAAATATTAAGCTCTTCTTAACAATACGGTAAAACGTATTAACTCCAGTCTCCAGTCAACATTTCCCACATTTTATTCTCCCTAACCCTACACTGGCAGTTGGTCGAGTGATCATCACTAATTAGTAATTACAGCTTTCTGTTAGTGAAATAATTTTTGAAATCGGCTGATTAGTTTCAGAGTTTATCTACCTCCACATTCCGCCAAACTTACACACTTTATCTCTTAAGTATAATAACGACAAATTATAAGGCCTTTCTCAACAATAAAGTGAAATCTACTAACTCCAATCAACATTTTCCACATTTTGATCTCCCCTACCCTACACCGCAGTCATTTAAGCGATTAACAATAATTAAATTATTAAAATATAGTTTTCTTTTAATAAAATATAATTTTTAAATTGAAAAAATTTCAAGCCTTTGACCGAAATAAAAAGCAGTTTTTGTGAGATTTAGTAGCAAACATCTGAAAATCCAAACTAACACTTTTATAATATGGGAATTAATTAATTGGGTGACTGGAAATAATTAAAGGCGACTGTTAATGGGATAATTAAATACTAAACCTGGCAGCGGTTTATTTTTTGGGCAACAAAATAACTAAACGGGCGACAAACTGTGGATTGCAAAAAATACGTAAAACGGGCGACTACATGTGGGAGATAAATAAATTAAGTTGGCAGTGAAAATTCTAAATGTTTTATATGTGCCCTAAGGTTGTCGCCCAAATAGTAATTTGGTCGCCCGTTCTGAATAACTAATTACCCAATTTGTATTTTAAAGTCACCCATTTTCAACATTTGTAGTCGCCCCCAGTCCATCGTCCACTTAGAATTTTAGTACGCTATATTCAGTATTTTTGATACCCAAAATGGGAATTTAGGGTTACCCGATTAAATACTACCCTCATAATACTAATAGGAAGTAGAATAGTTAGGATAACATCAGATATTACGCTCTTATAATGTAATAACTCTAATCAACATTTTCCACATTTCGATCGCCCTAACCCTAAAGCAGCATAGTCGGTCAAGCGATCATCACTAATTAGTAAATATCTTAATTGGACACCGCAGTTTCTGAGGCCGTACGCAACGGACGGTTTGAAGGTTAAATTCAATATTTGCTAAGGGTTATATTTTGCGTGTGGCTAGAAAATTAAGTTGATCTTCTTCTTGATGAAGATGATGATGATGATGACTAAATGAGTAGTTTTAATGGCACTAAAAGTGGTGTGAGGTATCTTTTTACACTGAATTGCACTATAAAAGTTTTATGGCTCCGAAAATTTACAATAAAATTCCGGACAGCTACAAAAATCTTAGGCAACTTTTGTCTCCGCAACTTTTTTGTCTCTCACGTGATTTGTATGAAAAGTTGCAGACGACCGTGTCGCTTCGTGTGCGCGCTTCCATATAAACCCGTGGACTTGATCTGAGAGACAAAACAGTTGCTGGGAGACTAAGTAATTGCTTAATAAAAATTTGTTTAGGGCTAAACTTAAAAGTCTTCTGGTTGAAAAATGTTATTACGGTGTACAAGACTTCATAAATGACAAAACTTTTTAAATATACTTAAGCTTGACTTTTTATAATTATTTTTATTTTTTACATTATTTTATTTTATCTTGACTTTGTAATATACCTATGACATGAAATGAATTTGAATTAATAATATTTTATTCTAGATACCTACTTAATGCAATTTTAATTTATTTTATATTTACTGTTGTTACAAATTATCGCTGTTAAATTGTTGCTAAATTAATTGTAATTTTAATGAAATACCTAATTATGTTTTATCTTAAAAATTTTTGCATGCTGACCGGCAACACATGTTAGATCTAATTTTTACCTTTTACTACATCAATAATTTACTCATGTTTTTTGCAAATAAATATATCTTTATCTTTATAGGTAAGGTACATAGGCACTTTAAAAGCTCATATACCTCAACTAAACCCTTTAAATTCTGAACATACCTCACCCACAATACTCCACAATGACCGTTCCAAATTCGAAATGTATGTTGCCACTCCACCTACTTCCGGTCGAGTTTGAATATCCGTCCAAGTTGGACATCCGCCGGAACCGGCCGCAGCCAACATGACCGTCTTTATCTGAAGAATTAACTGGCGATAGTTATTCAAATGTGACGGTTAAAGGGTGGAGTGACCTAGTTAGTGACTATTGTGTTTCTAATCTTTAAGGCATTTATTGATGAGGTAGGTACTCTTTAAATATAATCACTTGACTTCACTTCGAAAGATTCAGAAACTTCATAAATTATTGGATGACTATTTAATAAATTGCTATTAATAATGATCATCATCACAGCCATTTTAATGTCCCCACTGCTGGGCCACAGGCCTTCCTTATGGGTGGATAAGGAGGACGGGCCATTAACCCACCACGCGGGCCCAATGCGGATTGGTGGGTGTTAACGACTGCAAATGCAGCCGGGACCAACGGCTTAACGTGCCTTCCGAAGCACGGAGGAGTTCGAGATGATAAATTTTTGGTCACCCATCCCATGACCGACCCTTGCGAACGTTGCTTAACCTCCACAATCGCTGGGCCAGGCGCTAAACCACTGCGCCACCGAGCTCCAATAATATTATCATTAATAATGATAATTTATCTTAATTGTCACAGGTACCTGTTATGAAAGTTGAATTTAATACACTAGATTGACTAGATAATAGGTCTCAAACTTACATAAATAGGATAGCTAGATTTCAGTAGGTTTTATAGGTACTACCATAGAAATAGAATGTCAAAGAACAACAAAGTCAATAAACAGGTGATCCGAAAACGAATCAATACATTTTATATGAGATACGTAAAATATGACTTAGATTAATAAAATATGACTATATTATGGCAAAGGAAATTAATAAACTATGTTCCATACTGTTTTCTTTGTCGATAAACGAATAAATATAGCGAAATTTGGTTTTAGAGAAATGTGTGGCAATATCTTATTTACCTTCGAAAAGTGTGATTACTTGGATTGTTTCTTTTTGTTACATCACAATTACTTAGAGTACAAGACACCATGGCTCCACGATACCTTTATTTTAAATTCTAATTAAGATTAAAAAATATTTTAAACAAATTGTGAATACTCATTTGCTAAGCCGGACGCTAGGGGCTCTTACTGTAAAAAATGTTGGCACATGTCACTTGATCCTTTGTCTCTTTTTTACATAGACCGTGTCCGTATGATGTTAACTTCTCTTTTCCACGCTTTGTTGGTCTTCTTGAGCGCAGCGAAAATTTTTCTATGTCTATGGGTACTACTATCTCCACACAACCACTAAGCAGAGAACAAGCTCATTCCTGTTTTTTTTCAATTGCCTACATTTTAATATTGGAGATTATGTATCCCTGTTGTTTTAACATATACTACATATACAGGGTCACTGGAAATATGACGTATTCCTGCTAAGGGGTCAAAGATGAGGTCAAAACAAATATTTTTTGTCATAAAACATTTTCTCAAAAAATTAATAGTTTTTGAGTTAATTGAAATTAAGTACATTTTTACCAAAAGTGCGTTTTCAGACACAAAAATTTAAAATAAAAGATAACTACTCGTTTGATTCAGGATTTTTTATTATTTTGGGATAGAAAACAATCTGAATGTTGATAATGAATAAATTTTTTTTCATAAAATACAGGTGTTATAAAAAAACCAATCCTTAAACGCATTTATTTTTTTATTTTTTTCAGATTTTTTTGAAATAGCATTAAATATCTTTAAAAAAATCCAAGTAACTAAGCGTGCATAATATTTTAAAAACATCACCATCTATTCAGCTTTCAGTTGAGGTATAAAACTTAATAATAACTTAAATAAAAAATGAGAAATTAAGACTTAACTAAATAGCACTCCCATTTTATGTAGCAAAAATTTCCTACTTCAAGCGCTTCGAAGGTGGCCGTATTATCCTACTTATATCATAAATGTGAAAGTTTGCTTGTTTGGATGATTGTTAATCAATCACGCAAAACGACTGAACGGATTTGGATGAAATTTGGAACACAGACAGTTTATAAACAGGATTTAAACATAGGAGGATACTATTATCTTGGTTAAAGGTTCCCTAGGGATTTTCTCGAATTTAATTGCGGAAAAAGTCGCGGGCGGAAGCTAGTTTGCCATAAATGATCGTGCTTACTAAAAATACTTTCGTCCGAGTGAGTTTGAAACAGAATTATTTTCCGCCGATGAGTCAAAATTTTATACAGACAGCATCAAAAATAACCATGCATATCAGCCATTTTTAATGACCCGCTGCTGGGGAACAGGCCTTCCTTTCCTTTTGGGATAAAGTGGACGGACCATAACCCAGCACGTGGGCCCAATGCGGATTGGTCGGTGTTAACTCAATGTACCTTACATTGAGCTCTTGGTTTTGGCTGCATTTACAGTCGTTAACACTGACCAATCCACATTGGGTCCACGTGGTGGGTACGGCCCGTCCGCTTTATCCATCCACAAGCCAAAATGTAGGCTAGTTCCCCAGCAGCGGGTCATTAAAAATGGCTGATATGCATGGTTATTTTTGATGCTGTCTGTATAAAATTTTGACTCATCGGCGGAAAATAATTCTGTTTCAAACTCACTTGGACGAAAGTATTTTTAGTAAGCACGATCATTTATGGCAAACTAGCTTCCGCCCGCGACTTTGTCCGCAATTAAATTCGAGAATATCCCTAGGGAACCTTTAACCAAGATAATAGTATCCTCTTATGTTTAAATCCTGTTTATAAACTGTCTGTGTACCAAATTTCATCCAAATCCGTTCAGTCGTTTTGCGTGATTGATTAACAATCATCCAAACAAGCAAACTTTCACATTTATGACATAAGTAGGATAATACGGCCACCTTCGAAGCGCTTGAAGTAGGAAATGTTTGCTACATAAAATGGGACTGCTATTTAGTTAAGTCTTAATTTCTAATTTTTATTTAAGTTATTATTAAGTTTTATACCTCAACTGAAAGCTGAAAAGATGGTGATGTTTTTAAAATATTATGCACGCTTAGTTACTTGGATTTTTTTAAAGATATGTGATGCTATTTCTAAAAATTCTGAAAAAAAATAAAAAATAAATGCATTTAAGGATTGATTTTTTTATAAACACCTGTATTTTATAAAAAAAATTTTATTCATTATCAACATTCAGATTGTTTTCTATCCCAAAATAGTAAAAAATCCGGAATCGAATGAGTAGTTATCTTTTATTTTGAATTTTTGTGTCTGAAAACGCACTTTTGGTAAAAATGTACTTAATTTCAATTAACTCGAAAACTATTAATTTTTTGAAAAAATGTTATATGACAAAAAATATTTGTTTTGACCTCATCTTTGGCCCCTTAGCAGGAATACGTCATATTTCCAGTGACCCTGTATAAATCTATATATAATAAAACACAACGATAGCCGGTAGCTAGTTCATATATTATTCAAAGAGAATGTAAATCACTACGTTTTAAAATTATTGTTAATTCCTTGGAAATATAAAATTATCCAGTACAAATATTTTGCACAACAGTTTTCATTGACAACCATTACGATAGTCAATTGTTTATATTTCTTTCTTCATAGTTTCGAACGTGTGGAACGCTCAAACGAGTTTTTAATACTCCGCGGTTTACATACAACCTCATTACGCTAAATTGGCTTATACACTACATACAGGACACATACAGGAATACGCACGAAACGGCGTAATATCACTACATAATACAGGGTGCATTTGTAATCACTCTCCAAATTTTAAGGATGTGTTCAGTCCAACGAAATAAGAACTATGGAAATGTAATTCTGCTCAAAAAATAGCACCACGCAAACTACAACCAAGTGGGCGGGGCTAAAAAAGTACAACCGAAGCACTATTTAGTCATGTCTGCCAAGCGCTCGGTGACAGTCATTAGCGTTCTTACAAAAAAATTAGCATAAAAGTGGTAAAAAATGACGTCATGTGTGGTCAAGTGGTGTAAAAGACCAACAGAAGGCAGCAAAAAAAATACGGACATATCATATCATTGGTAAGTAAAATATTTTTCGGTATTTAGAAATATCTATGAGCGTATAAATACAAACTATGGTCGCTATTATGCAACAAGTGTTCAGTCGCTTTGTGGGGCAGTCAAATCTTCACATTCACTGCTATCACATATTTTTAAACAAGTACCTATAAAACTCTCCCATTAAAAATCGCCATATCATATCGTGTTTCGGTGGTCATGCTAGGGGGCTGAGACACAGGCCGCGTTCCGATTCACGCCAATAGTGCTCACGATAGGTACTAGGCATTGATTCGGACCGCTTGTGAGAGCACTAACGCCACTAACGTTGGATGATTTTTGACAACGTTATTACGTTACCTCAAAAAAGGGAAATCTCGGTAAAGTAAATTTTTATGAATCAAGTTCCTACACTCTGACCAATACATTGTCATTTACCTACCTACCAATTTATAAACCATCAAAGCTTAAAAATAGGTAGGTACTTAACTAAATAGGTAGGTTCAAAATTTTTATTGCTTTTATAAGTGAAAAATAAAAATAAAACGACGTATTAATACGTTGTTCTTTATCAGTCACACCACACCTCTAGAAGACTTATTAAGACGTTGCTCGTACAAATATGTTAATTATCTACATAATATGATATGTAGGTAGGTACTTACATGTTTGAAACAATATCTATCTCGAATACATTGTCTTTTATTAAGCTTACCTATTTTATTTCAATAGCGTACCTAATTTAAATCCTTCTTGAAATGAAGTATCTTACCTATTTGTGACAAAATATATGAACATTATTCATCAATATCATCATTTTATATTTTTTATAAAATAATATACCTAACAATTAAATCATCACAGCCGAAAGACGTCTACTACTGACATAGGTCTCCTTTAGTTTTCCAGAGCGACTAATTACAGACGACTTACAGCCAGCGTATTCGATCGGTCTTTACCAAGTTGTCTGTCTACCTAATAAAACAAACATTATACCTAACTAATAATAATGTACTAGCCATCAAATTTCATAAAATAATTAAATGATGCCACCCGCCGCCGGCCGTAGTGCCCGTAGTAGGTTCGGTGTACTGACTAGATTTTACATTACACCGTCCTTGCTTCAATAACAAAGGCACGACAACGGCCCAATGAGTGACAGGACGCGAGCCAAATATCCAATCATGTTTGATCTGCGTACAAACCCCAGCCAATAGAAAACAGTATATGCGTCAGAATACAACCTAATACCGATTATGCGCGCATTGTAATAAGGTTTGTTTTTGCTTGTTTATTTTTAAGTTTGCGGCCTTTTGTGTTACAGAGTATGGTGAAGGTGCCATTTTTTAAGCAATATTTGTTAGGAGTTAGGCTTCCTTAGTTCTTATTTCGTTGGTTCAGTCCATGAAACTGAACAATTTTCTCCATGAAACATGTGTCGAAATATGCCAAAAAATTTTGGTCATCCCATACTAAACTGATCACGTGATCTCTTAGATTTGTATGAAAAGTCATTTTTTTTTTACATATTTGACCCTATGTTTCTTAGAGAATGTTGTTCAGTTTCATGGACTGAACACATCCTTAAAATTTGGAGAGTGATTTCAAATGCACCCTGTATAAAACAAAGTCCCAATCTATACATAAAACTGTCTGTCCCTACATATACATAAGTTATACTTAAGTTATACTTACGGTATATACTTAGATCTTTGAAACTACGCAACGAATTATTATTTTGATGCGGTTTTTTTAAATAGATAGAGTGATTCAATAAGGATTCAATGCATATTGCACCCGTGCGAAGACGGGGCGGGTCTGTATAGAACTAGCGAGTTCTATACAGAAGACAGATATGCACAACAAATTCTGAATCCTTAGAATCTAGGGTATAAGAAATAATAATGTGATGATAGCAACTAACACAATAAAGGAAGAAACAAACAGCTTCAAACTATTTCAAATCTCATTTGTATTTCAATAACCAACTGCCTAATCGGTCAATAAATAATATATCTTTTCTTTACGAGTCACCTTAACGGGTATTCGAATCCTTCCATATTTCAAACTCTCCAAAGGTAGGGGGGTTATATATAATTGTCCGGGAGGGGGGAGGGTGTCCGAAGGGTGGTCAGTGTTTGTGATTTGTAAATGGGCTCAGACCTTAGCCCTTCGCGAAGACGAGGATATATCACATAGAAGGATAACTTTGTTTGACGAACTTTATGGAGATGAGTTTGCGACATTTTAATTGATTTACTTTATAGTACTTACCTACATCTAGGATATTTTTTTCGCGAAGATGAAGATGATCGATGTTAACAAATAAGTAATTTAATAACCGCTTACTTCTACGAGGTCTTTGGTAAATAACATCTAACAAACACATTTTCTTTTGTTACGGTATTTACTTATCATAACTTTATTGAGATAAAGTATTGAGATACTTAATCACTTCCATCTTTAGTTTTAAGTTTAGATCGGGGTTTTCAGTCAATAAAAAAAATAGACGATTCAAAAGTGCTTAATTATTAACTTTATTTAAATAAAGATATTTTAACTTTGACTTTGAATGAATTTATAGACGAACTCTAAGGGTCCCCCCAGACCTACCGGTTTCCGTTCTTTGCTTTGCTGTTCGGCTATGGACCGCCGGCCAAGAGGCTCATTTTAAATCTATCGCATATTTTCAATCTAAGTACATTTCACATATAAGAATGTTCTTGTGAGCTTTGTTCCTTAAACGATCGTTATGAAAACACAAAAAAATAGTTCAGATAGGTAATGATGACACCTACAACCCTGTTCACAATTTATATAAATTTGCGATCGATTTATTTTTAGCAATCGGAGACCATGTTCAGGGTGGCATATCTCCCAGAAGCTTCCTACTTCGCAACCCAGACGATGATATTTGATAACATCAAGCTAATGGCTATCTTGCCAATTTGGTCTGGTCCAAATATGCGATAGATTGAAAATGACCCTGGTTGGCCAGCGGTCTAAACAGCAAGTAGAACAGCAAAGCAAAGAAACGAAACCGTCTGGGGGGACCCTAAAGACGTCGGATCGTGCAAGTCGCTAGAAGAATCGGTGTTTTTTCCCCATTCCTTAGTCATTTATTACCTAACCGCTTCTAAAAAAATGTTTAAGAGTATTACCAAGTATTAGTTATATCTAACAAATCTCGCCACATTGTCACACTAAAATCACTCTGACACACCCCTACCCAACTCTCATAACATCAACCCCAAAACTGCCCGGCCTAGTACAATTGTCTGACGAGATATCTTAAAGGGCACAAAGGTTCCCGCAAATTGCCAAAGTAAGTGTGGCCTCCGAACAGAAATACATTATCTGGGAAGGGGGCCGCGATCAGTAGATTTATCACCGACTGACCGTTCCATTTCCTAGGCTTAGGGAACGATAGATTGGGAATAACTAATGTAATAGTTTCTATTTTCGCTTTACTAGTGGCCGGTCGTTTAAGTTCGAAAGTCGTTACAATGCAATTATCCGAGGATATTTCGTACCTGCCGGTTTATCCTGTTATCACTTAGTCAGCATTATTTAACAAGGAAACTGTTTCTATTCGTACGTTTTTAATAAAACATACAATTCTTCGAATAAGATGTATTTACTCAAGTAAAAGTTCGTTGTATGTATTTTCATTTTAAAGTGACAAAATCTGATAATTTCTAGTAAAAATCAAAGACAAATGGGCCAAATCCGAATTTATTTATAGAGTAACAATAGGCATGTTGACTATTTTTTATTATATGTTACATAAATTACCCCTAAAAAAAGAAACATTTGTATAAGAATTATTACGCTAGCATGAAAACTGCCTGAGATATAATATCACAGTTTGAAATGCACAAAATTGGACTCACCCGAAAACGCTCCATACTAACGGCTAACAAGTTATGACGTCACGTCTTCCTACGTTGTATGCAACGCGTAGGAAATTTGTTCGGCAGCTATATTAAATATTGTGTTTATCAAAATGGTTTCTTTGACAAATTTGCTATAAATTTTATTTACTAATTAAATGTATTATTTATTTTAACAAATTTTATACTTTTTAAATGGACTTGTCCACCCAACTTTGAAGGGTCATAAAACAAATAATACGCAATATATAAAACCAAGAGGTATACAAGCTACTCCATTAGTTTGATAAGTTTACGATTTTTATTAGTATTTCGTTATTTTATTCATAAGTCAACATCCCTATTAATCATAATATTCACATAATTTTAGAGAGGTATTGTTAGCCATATTTGCTGCCAAAATATATAAGGTGAAACCAAATGATGTGATGTGATGATACTGAAACAGGTTATAGTGTTGCTAAAATTGAACAACTTCTCTATGGAACATAGATCGAAAAACCTTTTTTTTTCGCCCTTCCATAGTAAGTCGGTCAGCTGACCAATACATTTTGTATGGGATAATGAATCTTTTTCGTTTTTCGAATATTCCATGGCAAAAGTTGTTTAGTTTAAGCAACACTGTCACTTGTTTCAGTATCATTACATTATTAGGTTCCACCTGGGCCCTATTTCACCAAGTCGACATTTGTCAGTGACATATGTCGGTTAATTTTACAATTGTTATTACTTTAATTAGGGACAAGTATGTTGTGAAACAGGGATATTTTTTACAAGTCGAAATATTTGTAGATTTGTCTGTAATTCTTGATATGAGATTGGAGCTGAGTCAAGTTTGCGTGACAATTGTCGACTTGTAAAAAATTTCCCCTGTTTCACAACACAAATTGTCCCCTATTAAAATAAGGAAAGTACTGTAAAAATCGCCGACATATGTTACTGACAAATGTCAATTTGGTGAAATAGGGGCCTGATATAAGTAGATGTCAAAGTCAAAATGGCTTTATTCAAATAAACTTAATAATTGAATACTTTTGATCGTCAATATTTTCCTTCCACCCGTTCCAGACCCTGAGGCCTATTACATTCAGGTAATATGAAAAGGTTATCATTAGACATCGGATTTTATGCATTTGCATATTCGCATATCGTCGCTTATATTACAACACCGCGAATATGCATTTTTTAAAAGAGTGAAACCGCCTATGTGAATATTTTATTTAATAAGTAGGGATAACGTTAATTTTTCATTTAATTACTTATAGAATAACTAATAAATGACTATAAAACAATTGATATAAAATTGATTTTATTTCATTGTTACGCAGAAAATATAATTGTTTTTGTTTCTCGACTGTAAAGTTAGGAAATCGCATATTCGCGGTGTTGTAATATAAGCGACGATATGCAAATGCATATAACTGTCTAATTACGACGTTAATGCATATTTTAGCCTTTTTTACACGACTGCCCAAAAAGAAGTGTATATGTGTTCAGGGTTCATGTATGTTTGTGGGTATTTGAGTTTTTTTATTCCACCATAACTTCTAAGTGGCTCAACGGATTTGGATGTAATAGGGTATCGTTAGAATCGTTACATCATTCTGAGTGACATTGACTATAGTTTTCTTGAAAAATGTCACTATGGCAACTGTACGACGCCATTTTTAAATGTAAAAAAAATATTTTTTCTTCAATCATTACAATATGGGCATCAAATGAAAGGCCTTAATGATCACATTTCAAAACTAAATAATTTGTCACTAAAATGTGTGAAATAAAAATAAATAAATTTAAAAACAATATTGAAATCACGACTGCCCTACTAAAAACGAACTAAAAAGTTAAATAACAAGTGTCTTTGCAGTCGGGAGACCTCTTTGATTAAAAATTGTTCCACAAAACGGTCCCCCGACTGCAAAGACACTTGTTATTTAACTTTTTAGTTCGTTTTTATTTGGGCAGTCGTGTTTTAATTTTTTTTTAAATTTATTAATTTTTTCCCAATCGTGCATATTTCTTTTAGTAGCGGGAGGTATGTATAGGGAGCTATTTAAGCTAGCCTCTATTTAAATCAATAATAAAAGATTCTATTTATATAGCCTCTATATAAATAGAAATACTGGAAACAATGATAAAACTCGCCAAAACCCTTCCTAATTAAATATCAGAAAAGATTTGTACAAAATAGACGCTATTTTGCGTAAAAAGCCGAGTCTTGAAGACATGAAGAACACTGACTGAAGCCTACATCAACGGCACCTGTCGTACTCTGCCTAAAAAGATGTCTCCAGAAATGGCGCCAAATTTTAATTTTTTCCAATAAAGAGAGGTTATTTTCAGCGTACAAATCGATACTGGGTCACAAACGTCACTGCGCTGCGCTTGAAAATTTGGAAAAATACTTCATTGTATATTGTCACAAAAACTATGCATAATTTCAAGAATTTTTCGCTGTTTTTGTAACGTCTTTAAATAAAAATATATTTTTTTTATTTTTTTTTTATTTTGCATTGTGCATATTTTGGGCATTTTAACAGTTTTAGTGCATATTTCGGTCTTTTTTAAAGCATATTTGCATGCATATTTTGACACTTTGTTAATGCATATAATCCGATGTCTATATAGTCATCATAAATACTATAGTTAAAAATAAAATTAATATGACGTATGTACCCGACTATCAGCCATTTTTAATGTCCCCACTACTAGGGCACAGGCCTTCCTTACCGTATGGGTGGATAAGGAGGATGGGCCATAACCCACCACGCGGGCCCAATGCGGATTGGTGGGTGTAAACGACTGCAAATTCACCCGGGACGAACGGCTTAACGTGCCTTCCGAAGCACGGAGCTCGAAATAATAAATTTTGGTTACCCATCCCATGACCGACCCTCGCGAAAGTTGCTTAACCTCCGCAATCCAGGTCCAGGCGGTAAACCACTGCGCCACCGAGCTCCTAGTATGTACATACCTTATAAATAAGCTTTAAATTAGATTTTTGATTTTTTTGATTTTAGGCATTCACAATGCTATTTTTATACTAAGATAATTATTTTAATAGAAAAAGTACTAGAAAAAATCGACTCACCCAGACGGGACTCGAACCCGCACCCTTGGGATTCCGACCCAATGCACTGACCAATTATGCTACCGAGTGACTACGGACTCGGTAGCATAATTTGTCAGTGCATTGAGTCGATTTTTTCTAGTATTTTTTCTATTAAAATAATTATCTTTAAATTCGATTTCTCATACCACACACCCATGTGTCACACACACCAAGTAATTCTGCGCCATATTAGTGTTTAATCCGGATCTTGATCCAATTCGCGCATCTCGCGCACGCGCACTTCACCCGCTCGTGACTCTCACCGACATTTTATTACCATAATTTAAAACAAATATCTGATTGTGTGTACCGCGCATTAAAGTGTTAAACCGGGCGGCAAACATGGACGTATCTATCACAGGGATGCCTACTAAGGCCGATTTTGTATGAATTGTAAATGAAAAGTATTTCAAGCTTTTTCAATAAATTTTCTTGACTTTCATAAAACATAGTAATTTGAGTTTTTGAAGACTTAGGTCTTCAAAAACTTGAAACAATAAACACAAAGATAATTCTAAAAAAAATAAATAAAATGAAGGCCTTGAAAATAAAATGTCTTGGGCATTTATCTGGTCCACCTACTTCGAAAGTCCTAACGTCGGAAAATCTCTACACTAAGAGAAATATTCTGTGAATTTCTCTACAAAACAGGAGCCTTCTAATATTGATACTAAAAGAATCATTTGTAAGGATTCTTCAGTTGAAATAATTCATTACATAGTGGTACTACACTTTAGTACAAATTTTCTAAGAAAATTCTCTTACCTTTTCTACGTCACCAGTTTCATAAGAACAAGCCTAACAGAATTGACTGTTAGTTGATTGACAAACGTGTGGTGCAATGACTGTCTTTTCTTGTCCTAAAAGTTCTACTCATCATTTTTCTCCTGGAAAAAGAAGGTTTTCTACCAGCCCTACTCGGGCCTAATGCCTCGTTGCGCCGGCGCGTCCAATAAACATTCCGCGCGCTAGTCACGGCCGGCCGTCACGGCACACACGCGCCGCGGGCGCCACGCCACGGACGCACACGTGTGCGATGTATAGATGTGAAGGCGGTTGTTATCTTAGTCAGCCAGCCGCTGACCAGCCGCTTTTTTCGCTGACTACGGTGATCACCCATAAACCGCGGCTGGCTACAGTTGAAACATGTCTATGTTTTATTAAAGCCGTTTTATGTCCTAAGTGATTATTTTTGTTTATCTACATACTTACTATAAACGTTACAGTAAGTAAACAGTTTTGTGGTGCAGAGAAATTGACGAGAACACCAGAATTTCCAGTTTGATGTTCTACAAATTCATCGCCCACGAATTCATCATGACAGAGTAGGTATTTAATTTACTAATAATACCTATTTGCACTTAACGACTCGTATATTACAACAATTTCGACTCAGGAATCGTAAAAGTTGTAAGACCTTTTGGTATTGAGTCGGATAAGCAGCCGGTTGTCAGCCGCTGTCTATACGATATTATCGGCTGCTTTAGATAACTATCCGATAACAACCGCTGTTTTACAACTATAGTGCGATGTCGTGGGTACTGGCAACATATACCTTTCCTTAAAGGAAAAAAAAGAAAAATTTCGCTGAAGAGAGATTCATACTAAAGGCTTATATATTCATACTACATAGGTGTCACAGACAGGTCCCCTATGCAGAGGATGCATGGAGAAAGCCCGTCACGTACTGCTGGAATGCAGAAAGGTGGTCCCTTACCGGAAGACCTCGGCTCGCCGAGCAGCGTCCAGGAAGCAGTCACGAATGTGAAAGCTCTGGAGCGTTCCTGGCTGAGCTGGGCTGGCAGGAGTGATCCGGCTGCACACCCTGACGCTAAATAGGCGCAATAGACGTCGAGTTTCGGAAACTGCCTGCATTAAGTACCAAGAAAAAGAAGAGAGATTCATACTAAATGTTAGCTATATTCACTAATGCATACGACAATCATACGTTGCATACAATGACGTTCGAGCATGATGTAAATGACTGCATTTAAAATAAACTAATTTAGTTTGTAACATTTTTCACAATATACCTTTAGAATCAGGAAACATCAGACGTGTTTAACAAATCTGTTGTGCACTTTATCAGTGTAGCCACAAATAAAGGTTGATTTGGTACTATAAAATAAGTTACGATAATCCAATATCGGGCCGTAATAATATGACGACTTTATTACGTGGGTCTTGTTCTTAAGTAATTATTTGTACGTTATATATAACTTAATTCTGTAGCATAGAAGTGTTTGTAAGAACATTGATGAGCAGCGAGATCTTCTAGTACAAGTATAATTTATACTTAAAAGCCAACCAATTCCTTTTCCATAACTATCCAAATAGGTACTAAATCACAACTTAATCCTATATGCTCTCTGAGCTATCAACGACACTAAAATGACAAAAATCAAAACCAACTTTTCTTTAATACACTTTTATTCAGGTCATATTCCCGTATGTAGGTAGACCCAATAACGAAAAGCTTTTGTTCAACATATAACCCTGTATGCTCTCTGAGCTCTATCAACGACACTAAAATGACAATAATCAAAACCAAATTTTCTTTAACACACTTTTATTCAGGTCATAATTCCCGCATGTAGACCCTATCATGAAAGCTTTTGTTCAACTTATAACTGTATATGCTCCCTGATCTCTATCAATGACACTAAAATGACAATAATCAAAACCAACTTTTCTTTAAATACACTTTCAATCAGGCCATATTCCTGTATGTTGACCCAATCATGAAAATCTTTTGTTCAACTTATAACCCTATGCTCTCTGAGCTCTATTAACGACACTAAAATGACAATAATCAAAACCAAGTTTTCATTAATACACTTTTAATCAGGTCATATTTCCGCATGTAGACCCAATCATGAAAAGCTTTTGTTGCCGTCTCCAGGCCTAACAAAGGGCGAACTGTCGTAGGCCGAGTGCTTCGTGCCGCATGCCCCGGGCTCGCATCTCTAGCGCAATCTTTATAAGGTGGTAAAACATATATTTAATGCTAAACGTCCGACACGAGAGTAAGCGAATGTTGCGCTTAAGCGCACCGATGTAGCGCTATTAGATTTGATGGTCAGCGGAGTTCAATGGACAAGTGCTTCCGGGTTCAAAAGGTAGATTTGTTTAACGCTTTCTTGTTATGACCGTTTAAACAGGTATATTCATTGTAATCACTGGTATTAAGACATCTGTACCGCTGTCCGTAGAATCCGCACCAGTGGCAGTGGCACCATTATTGGTTTAGTTCCCAATTTCAATAACACCAACGATTTTTACAAGACAATGAATGTGATTTTCTCAAAAATAACGAACTAGTGTTGTTTTGTGATTCAGCGTGATTTTAAGAAGTAGACAAAGATTATCTCTACCTTCTTGAAACCTCCTTTTGCGTTTCTATCATTACGGTGAAGTTTTTTTCCATAGTTTTTTCTAGCGTAACGTATAGCGTAGTTTCTGCTGATCATTAAACGGGCTTGTCATCAGCCATAAGTGCAAAAAAATTGCGAATTTTGAATACTGAGCTAAGTAAGGAATAGTCTGTGGTAATAAAAACTTTTAATAAGATAGACGTTAAATGGAAATCCCCCAAATGAAATCACTAACATACCTATACTTATACTGTTTCTATCGTAATATTGCACCGGACACTCAAACTTTAGGCTCCAGTCCCCAGTTTCTTCAGACAATCCCGATAGATACGAAGATGAGATATAATATATCATTGTGGCGCTGCAGTGTACGGAATGACGCATACTTGGAGCGGACGGAGCGGGAAATGCGCAGTGAGCGATAAGCCGATCCAAACGGACTTTGTGATGTCTACTGTCCGCGCGTCTCCGCTAGCGACGGATTAGTGAGGATGAGACTTATTTTGCTGACCTTATTAACATGACATTAACATGACATGACACAGTGATATCGAAAACAGTCGACAAATTTTTGTGGCAGTCAAACTGAACAGTGTCTATGGGACCAACTTAATTAGAGCAAAACAAACATCAGCTGTTCCATACATTTTAGTCTTTTGGTAGTGTAGATTTTGACGTTTTCAATAGAACAGCTGATTATTTTTTTGCTCTGATTAAGTTGATCCTATTAGATAAAGTTGTCAGTTTGATGGTCTAACCAAGCCCACCACAAAATTTGTCGAATGTTCAAAAATATCACCCTGTAGACTTTAGGAATGAACATTATTATACCATTACTTACTAGTCACATCATATAATTATGTATGTATGTTCTTGAAAAAAGGTTTAGAGAATAAACTTACTAATATACCTTCCTTCATGCAGAGAAGAATATCTGCAAGCTTGCAACAAAAAGATGTTTGAATTACAATACCTTCGATATACATTTAAACGTCGGCTGTTACCATGTATTTACAAATTCTTCAACAACGTGTTACAAAACAACCCCTCATGCCGAAACTAGTATATGGTAGTTATGAATCAACAAACTGATCTGAACAACAAACTCTGAAATCGTGAAAAAATCAGCTGTTTCATACGTTTTGATATTTTCGTTATTAATTTTTGTATGGTCCCATAGTAAAAGTTGTTCAGTTTGATGGTCCCTATCTACCATATTCGGCATAAAGGGGTATTTTTGTAACACGTTGTATACATTATGTATGAAAAACACTGTCGGATCCTGAAAAAGGTGACAGTGTTCCTAAAACTGAACAACATTCTCCATGAACTAAGTCGAAAAACGAAAAAAATTGTTCATACTCCAATACAAAATGTATTTGGTCAGCTGACTGACTTACTATGGAAAGGCGAAAAAAAATATTTCGACCTGCTTCTTGGAGAGTGTTGTTCAGTTTTAGCAACACTTTCACCTGTTTCAGGGTCTGACAGGGTTCTTTGATACATGATGTATTAAATACAACTAATACAACTGTCAATTTGTCTTATCCACACAAATCCAACGTCCACCTACAAGCAAATCAGAGCAGCCAGAGCCGCATTGTTGCACTGATTTAGAACAGCAGACATCTCCAAACTAACTCAAACAGTTCTCACGTATTAATATATTCGATTCGATAATTCGCCAGACCGATGTATCGATTGGGGGATTATCGATACTTGTTGGCGAGTTTCTAGGATTAGTTCGTACCCGGCTAGTTCGTTAATTGGTTTCGATTAGGGAATACGATTTTGTCAAAGTGAATTGGACATTATATTGAAATTAGGATCTATTTGTAATTTGTGTCTCTTTGAAAATATTTTTTTTGTAACAAAGCGGGGACTGGACTACACTATTGTAAACTGTCACGATAAATACCGATTCATTTATTTAAAAATCTTTATTTTACTACAAACTAAAGTACAAAAGGCGGTCTTAATGCTAATAGAATTCTCTGCCAGTCAACAGGGAAACCATGATGGTACATTTAACGTCGGTACGAGTAGTTGCATGAATACGATTGTCTTGTTGGAAATTATTTTTCAGTGCATTTCCATACATTTTTTCAAAATAAAAAATGTAATTATCATCGTTGCATGGTGGCAAACCGATATGCTAATATTTCTCAAGAAGTCATTGTTGATCTTTTTCTCAAAAGCTTGTTTGAAAATTAACTAGGTAGTTTCTGCCCATTAGGTATACAGAAAAAAAAAGAAGAGAGGTGTTTTACTGTTCCATACAAAGTCACCATTTTGTTTTCAGCATTAATGTTTTAGGCAAAACCCTATAGTACAGTTGCCCGTGGTACATTTAAATCATGTAAAATATTACCGTTTGCCTTTATGATTTAGTTATTTATTACGCCTCTTTCGTGATTCTAGTAGGTCTTCAACTTAAAATTAAAGATTGTACTATTTAAATCTGTGTTTTTTTTTAACTGTACTTATTTATTTACAAAGCTGAGAGATCTCGGATAACCTGGCGCTAAGGCGGTTGGAATCAGACCCTGTCATAACACTACGTCGCAACGCAAGCCATCTTTTTAATTTACTTTATATTTCAAAGATTTGAAATAACCAACTATTCTTAAAAGGCTTACATACATATCGTTATCGAGTAACTAGCTGATCACAGCCTATACATCAACCATCCTTACAGTACTGTTGCAAATAAAAGGAGTTTTCAAGAAATGTCCATTTCAACCAAGCTCGTTTCCGAGTTGCGCTATGTGTCACCACTCTGACCAACAAATCTTTCACTAACATTTCTACTATCAAGTTCATCAACACAGCAATATGTAACAACAATCTACGACAAGCAAAATTCTGCCATTCATACAAAATCGTAGCAGCCATCTTAGTTATATTGAGCAATATGTTTCTCTTGTCGTTGTCCTAGATTGCGTCTTTTGCTATAAATCAACAAAGCATAAGGTACTATTTGTTCGATCGGTATTTTCTGCAATGCATTTTGCATATGAATGACCAATAAAGCCATAGAACGTATTACTTTTCAATTCTAGTCTTTATTTACCATATTTTAAGGTTCTAAATGTTTTCAGCTAACTGTAAAGTAATATTTGTGTGGTAGTATTTTATCGAAATCGGTCAACCATCGTGTGGGGGCTGAAACGGATATAAATCAGGACATATGTCTGTTGCGGACAAATCTTAATATATGACTTTTTGGTGAATTACCGGGAAATAGCTGCGTTATAGTAACGGGATAACGCAATTTGCCTATATAGAGTGTGTGCACATTTAGCTTACATAAGTTCATAGTGAATATTTATTTTTAAATTTCTTTTAACTTTCTGAAACTAAAAAATTTATAAAAAGACACAAAAAGCACCATAAAATAAAACCCAGATTCAATTTGTCTTACTTTATGAATTTGATATTATGTAATATGCACATTATTTTGCACTCATTTTTACTAAAAAAATAAACAAAAAATACTTCAGCTTATAAACTAAAATTATCAAGTTAATTTAGATATTTAAACAGCCGATATTAAAAGCGTCAGCTGATTCTAAATTTAAAGCTAAAGCTAAAAATTAAAGCTAATTATGAATTATATCTATAAAGTGTCAAACAAAACTACTGTTCTCATTAACCGTAACACGTATGGTTTGGTCGTAAACAGCCAATCTTCTATAGGCTGAACCACGCCTACCCAATGACAACAATTATCGCACACACACACAACAAAAGTAGTTAGAAATACTTCACACATACAGTCATACAGGGCGTATATGAAAGTAGAACATACACGATGTTGTTTTAATCAATTCAATTCACTAAAAGGGCGGAGCAGACTGACTGATTTTATAGTGACGTAGGTATGAGCTTAATATTTTATTGAGTTAAAGTGGAGTTTCATCTATCAACTACTACATTACTGTACTATACGACGAAACTTTACTAAACAGTTAAGTATTGAGCTTATAATAACTAATATACAAAATATAAGCATAGGAAAACATCGCATAGCTACATTACATTCATTGTAGTACTGCCAAATAAGTAGTTTAAGCAAATTTTTACGGAAATTAGCATCAATAAAGGTAAGTCATATCTCAGACAAGATAGAAAAGTTGGTTTTCCAAACTAACCAAGCCGGGAATCGAATCCGGAGGTTCAGTACCCTTAGCACGAACAGCTATCGAGAAAAAAAACGCGCGTAGGGTACTGTACCATTAGCACGAACAGCTATCGAGAAAAATGACGCGCGTAAAATCATTCGATAGTGCAATTTTGTATATATTTGTATTCGATAGTGAAATTTGTACAACGCCATCTACCGCGGAGTAGCGAAATTAAAATTTCCATAGATAATTCTCTATCGAGTAATTTTACGCGCGTTATTTTTCTCGATAGCTGTTCGTGCTAAGGGTACTGAGATGATGACATCATGAAAACCAGTCCACAAGCCATTCGACCACGGGTTCATCCTATGAAAATAAAGTTTACCTAGGTACTTATACTTATGGTTATACTGTCAAATGTTGTCTAATTTTATAAAAAAAAATATGGTGTTCCATAGAAGTCCATAGAAATTAGAACATCGTAGTCATCAGTAGTTAAAAAGAATAAAACCGCAAATTTGATCTTACAATCCTAGAATGTTACAAAATTTTTGCAATTTTCAGCAACAATAATAGTAAGATTTCATAAGAGTTCAAATTTAGAACAAGCCATTCGAAACGCCGTTCGAAATTTAAAAATCCACGTCCATTAAAGAGGGTCACAGATCAGTCGCGGCGTGATACTGGCCGAATGCAAATCCGCTACCGAGCTACGCAAGGCCCGTTATTATTTAGGGTTGTTACCCAAATCAACCATCCAACAGAAATGTAGAGTGGCAACAGAAATGTAGAGTGGAAATCTTCATCATATCACATAGCTATTTAAAAATTAAAATATAAATAGGACTTCAAGTACTGAACAAACCGTTAAACACGATTACCTATCATTAAATATAATTTCCAGACTATGCTGAGATACGAATCAATTGAGCTTTCCGAAGAACAGAACATGTAGATTTAGAGATTTTAGTGAAGTCTGGATGAACAAGGGTTTGATTTTTACCAAACACACGTTTATGAGAAATTGGTACAATAACATAAAATAACATTTATATGGACGGTAAATTTCAAATAGTAATGACAAAATTTCCAAAACAAAAACAGTGAATTTTTCTAACTTTGCCCAACCCTGCGCAATGAGCTAAGCTCGGGTAAAAACGTAATTATACACACGAATGCGCATGATTCACGAAATATTTGAATACTGTATTACATACATTCGCTACGCTGAAACAGTCTCAGCTGCCAATTTTTTGTCAAGCAAAAAGAAGACTAAACCATCAAGTTCCAAAGTTGAAATTAGATCGGTAACAAACAGGACAACAACTTTTAAAATTCGAACAACAGCAAAACTGAACGCATCTTCAAACCGATCGTTGTCGAATAAATTTAAATTTTGACATTAATGATATAAGGTTTGTTTTTAAACTGACTTGTGAAGGCAATAGTTGACGAAGAACGATGGCCAAGTAGTGATGTGCAGATGCCGTGGGAACGATTGGTTTGGGAAATTGTGCTGCAACGAGAGCGTGAACCGGCGATCGGTCCGAAGATACGTAGAAATTGTACCGTGTTTACTTTATTACGAGGTAATAAATAACGAGTAAAGATTGTGAACTGCTAGGAAACACTGATCTATATTTTTATATATATGAAGCATTGAACGTAGAACTATAGCATTATATTTTATTATGAAACCTTAGCAATCAAATTGTTTTCAACATTAAAACAGAAAAATCAACCGACAAAAACCAAAGAGATTGCCAGTCTGTTTAGTGTAGGAAAGGAAGGTATTGTCCCCACAGTAGATCCTCAGTCGAAGAAACTTTACAGTATGATAAAGTAGCATAAGTAAAACGTATTTTGCAAATTATCAAAAAAAAAGATAATTTCTTATTTCGTTGATATCTTATTTAGGAAAAAAATCTGCTTAAAATTTCTTTGGCAAAAGTACTCATGTAAGATATGAAAACAATTAAATAGGTATGTGAAATTCCAAAAAAATGTCTTATAGGAGAACCTAATTTTGATATAGGTGTATATAATATGAGGTATAAACTCCTAATTTTGAATTTGTTTTTATTTTGGATATTTGTATTTAGATTTTGGCTCATCCCAGCAAAGTTTCATCGACTGAGGATTTAATGTTGAGGTCCTTATACAAAAAATCGCTTCATTTCCTATACTACCTAGTTGCCCAAACTAACAAACAAAACTTTGTTTTCTTATCCAAGTAGCTATTTTTGTTTTTCTTGATAACAAACTTTATTCTAATGCAATTAGGTAACAGGACTGTCATCTCGATAGTTAGTACATAATTTCTACAATACTCAGATCATTAAACAATTATAATTATTAAATTCATCATTGTAGTAAAATCATTAATCATTTCCCTCATCATTTATCTTAACATACATCTTGCGATCTAAAATCACATCTATCGTTAATCCTCTCGATAATCGATTTGCACGCACGCGACCTCACAACATTATACTTACCTTTGCCTTCAGCACTTGCTTAACCTTTTTGAACCCTAAGACTATTGCTTTAAGGTGTACTAAATAGTTCGAAAGAATAATGGTAAAGACTTGTATAAGTCTCATGCGCGTTCAAACGCGACGACCACATCCTGTCCATTGTCCGATTTAAATCGATATCTCGATTAGGTATCGATACTTTTTCTTTGCATCTTGCGATGTGTGATTTGGTTTTATTTCTTCTTTTGTAGATACACACGACAGCACCTCAAGTTACCGAAAATAGCTTTTATTACGTAGGGCATTAAGATGGTCAAAAGATTAACTTGTATAGTCTGGTGTGCTGATGTCTATACACAATAAAGTAGTTGTTGATAAGAATAGGCTAATATAAGGAAAAATATCCATTGCCTGTAAAACGAAAAGCCACTTTTTTGATTTAAATCTATTAAAATTTTAATAAAGATATTAGACTTAACAGTAATATATTATCGAAGAAGGGTCATTGTGATTGTAATTTGTGACCCCAGAAGGACAAGGAAAACAACCGATTCCAGATTATTTATTACCACTAATGTAACAAAAATATATATTTTTTATACTTTTTCAATATCCGTGGCTTGCTTTGATTTGCTTTGCTTTGTATCTTGCTTTGAATTTTGCTCTGGGGCCGTACCGGCTAACGCATCGATTATCGAAAAATCTGCCGGGTTTCAAATTAAAACAGATAAATCGAGCCCCAATTGGGCCAAAATGGCAAACCCGAATTCATGATGTCACACGAACATCGATATCATCCAAATTACGTCAACAGAAAGTACAAAACGAAATTACTTACTTTGATTTTTCTGTTTTAAGTTGAAACTCGGCAAACTTTTCGATAATCGATGCGTTAGCCGGTACGGCCCCTGGGTGATTTAAAAAAAAAAATTTTATTTACTGTTTGGAAAGATTAACCAGGGGCCCATTTGAGCTAATTCTGATCGTTATAACCAAAACCATTACGTTGTTTATATTTACCTAAAAATCTTTGGTTTAGCTAATAGAATTCTCAGTTAAATTGTCCAGTTTGGCAGTTCTCTAGGTTCAGCTTTCAATAATTTTAACAAAACTAAAGCGAGTATTTTTCTGTTAACGAAAATGAAACGGTAACGATTTAGCTTTGGTTTTATAAAATAAACGAACATACACTTACCCTAAAAAAATAATTAGTTAAGAAAGGCACGATACAAAAGTTATTATAGAAAGTCAACTAAGCTTGCATTATGGAGCAATCATAGGCGGGGCGAAGACGGAGGATATAAAAACAGACATATAATGGATTTCCATTAGCTCCCAAGGTAAACACAGGTGCATACAGCCTTGAGTTAAACATGAAAACTATGCTTTGTTAAATACCAATAAAATTTAGTGAAATAAATAAAAACGAGAACAGCATTTCATTTATGTTGGTGTCGTTCGTTATTAATTTTTATATTTTCACACTGAGAACATTTACAACGTTTTACAAAAAACTACTAAAGCCAAATATGGTAGATAGGGAGGGACCATCAAACTGAACAACTTTTATTATGGGACCAACACTGAAATCACGAAAAATCTGCTGTTTCATACACTTAGATACACGATGTATGAAACAGCTGATTCTTTTCGCGATTTCAAATTTGTCCTATAGTTAATGATTAAACGAACTTACCTGTAAGTGAAGTTCTATCATAATTATACGAAGGATTCGTCCGAAGATATTAGTATATTAACACATGTAGTACCGCTTGCATGTATCACCACTTAGCACGTTATTTTAAAGCAATAACCTAAAAAACCTAAAAAGAGAAGGTTTTTGACTTAAAATTGACAGATATTTTGACATTTCCGGTCCAAGTTCGCCCTGTCACTGCTACACGCCAACCACTTCATTTAGTTTAAAGTCCAAATCCTATGGTATTTCCTCATTTTCTTCAATGGGTAAACAGTTATTGTAATTTACAATAATGAGTAGGGAGGGTGGGATTCTATACTAATATCTTCGGACGAATCCTTCGTATAATTATGATAGAACTTCACTTACAGGTAAGTTCGTTTAATCATTAATTATACTTCAGATTCGTCCTCGATATTAGTATATTAACACATGTAGATGTTAAAAGCATTATAATAAGAAAATGGAAATATCATTTCTTGCGTATTAGTCTTTTTAAAAAAGAAAAGAATACCATTTCACATCATTCTGAACGTTTTACATGATCACATATACTAAAAACGGTACCTATAGATGGCTGGTACAATATATATATATTGTATATATATGTGCGTGTATATACATATATATATACACGCACATATATACATATAAAATATACAAGGTTGGTTTGGAAAACTCAGTTTGATTATCGGTGATAATATGTTTTAATATTTTGCAAATATAGCGGAGTCATTGACCATTTCGCCGTGTTACCTGGAACATTTATAGTAACATTTTTTGTTAGGGCTATAAAGGTATCGGCATACGTCGAGTACTAAAACTGGTTGGCACAACACAAGTCTACTTAATTTCATTAAATGTTTCATTTCAGCAATCTATTACTTACATTACATATAGAATTTAATTTCTTTCTAAATAAGAAGTGATTATGAACTGTTTATTTAATATAAATATGTATGATCCATTCTTGATTTTTTTTTTGTATTGTTTGCATTATTTGTGCAATAGGCAAGGTAATCAAAGTTAAACTTTTAGCATAAAAACGATGAAAAAAAAGAATAAAATTGGAAAATATGTAATAAAATGTCTTAAGTAATCTAAGATATCCATTGTATTTGTACAATGAAGTCTACGCAAAGGCGTACTTAGTTAAATTCTTTACCAAACCTTGAGATTAGCTCAATTTTGTCCATTCAATAATGAACGCAATATTATTTAATACTGATAATTGTGTTATACACATCTGTAAAAAAAAAATTGTTTATTATGTCTATATTAGTATTTGTTAAATAATCGAACCGTTTCTGTTATTAAACTCTGTACTTCCTGATAGTATTAACAGACAGCAGCTTCAATAATAACATAAATAATATACTTGTAAAATAATACCACCTTGATAATGTTATGAAAACCAATTCATTTGTGCGATTAATTTCCGTCCTTGAAATTAAAAGTTATAGAATGTTAATACTTTATATTAGAATAAGATATACGAAGAAGTACCTTACATGTGAATAAGAGGTGCCAAACCGAGGCTCAAGATTGTGACGATTATGATAGCACAATCGTTACACCTGTGTTTAAAAAACTGGTGGAAAAAAATTAAAATAATTGGTATCTTAGTGTCAGAATAGTCTTTGTACAATACTAAACCAAAATAGCATTGTGAATGCTATAATCTCAAATTAGAAAATAAATATTTTTGAAATCAAATGCTAGAAATAGAGAAAAAGAAAATCTACTGCATTTTATCTCCACTGCTGAATCCGACTTGCATTGCATTTGAATTTACTCAATCTCAATCTGGAAAAAAAAACAAAACTGGTGATTGATTAGTTTTTGAATTTATAAATTGAATAATTTCTATTTAGCATCAGAATAATAATATCTAGAATACTTAACACCCCGCACTGAATACAATAAGAAAAATTGCAATGAAAGCATATTGAACTGCATGTTCTAGATAATTGATATGCAAATATTTTGCAATTTGTGATTCCTAATGTGACCACTAGTGTCTCCTAGTCCACCCCGTTGTTGAAAGGCCCAAAAGAAAATATGTCGTCTCTAATTAGACTTACGCGGAATTCTGTGTAAGTATCGATGACATTCAACTAAGTAATTTCTGCAGTTTTGTGAACGTTTGTCTTGTAAAGATCATAATTGCTAATACATCTGTAATATAATGGAAAGTTGCGACGGTAGCTGTATATAAAAAAAAAAACATTGTATATAAAAAGATGAACTTCATTTCTTTAAAAAATGTTCTGAGAGCCTTATAAATAGTAAATATTGTCCAATAACAAGGAAATCATGCTATTTAAAAAACTTTATAGCCGGCGGCGGTAATTTTGTAATAAAAATATGGGCACTAAAATGCCCAAAATTTATGATTTTAGATTCGTATATTACTATCACTTTCCTTATCAATATTAAAACCTTAAAGGTGATGGGATGGGAAGTGTAGACTGTGTTTTTTAAAAACAATAAGTTACATTTTTAATCGTGATAAAATTATTTTTATGTACTTAGAGTACTTAATTTTTTATAAAAGCTAAATTAAATTTTAAACAGTTTTTAACTAAATCTGATATGACAACCTGTTTTTTTTTTTACTCATGTCACCTTCTGTTGAACCTTCAACAAATTGTAACAAAACAATTATTTGTGTGTATTATAACTGTTATGCATTCTGCTCGACTGGAGATGATATACTATAGTATATATATAAGAAAATATAATAATAATCTGGGTGACCTGTGTAGCGCGGCTAAATGGTATATTCACACAGACGATTACCGGCGCAAACGATTAAGTGGACCTTTGCGCCTGTAGTCGGTGACCACTGCCTGTATTCGCTGAATACAGACAAATGTCACACCAGTCACCAGCACGCACCCTCACGAATACATTATCTTAACGGGTGTCCTTACCTCACGTATGATGATTGAAGGCAAAAATTGATGATGCACCATCGGCAACTATTTGGATGGGCCGTAATGCCCGTCTGCGAGTCTGCTGTGACTGACGAAACAAACAGCTGATGGGGCTTCCTCGCCGCGTCTCGCTGTTTGCTTGCCGTCGGAGATGAAGCATGTGACATACCTGCCTACGTCTTTTGTTGTCGTTTTTAAGGCAAATAAATATATAAATCAGTTTTAAAATTGTTTTATTGAGTACTGCGCCCGATTTAATTACAGTTTTTTTTTTGTTGATGGATATCGTTCACATCAGGCCTGTGGCCAATGCATCATTCATATTCGACTGAACTGTCGGTGGCCTTTTAAGTGAGCAGCCTCAGCTACACTAGAGTTGATCGTGTACGGTATAATTGAACGTCGTAATGCCCCACATTATGTAAAAAATTCGAAATACTGTCACAAAAAGGTGTATATAGTTTTGTATTGGAAAGCTGCCTAAAACTTCACTGACACTTGTAGCTAATAATTTTCCCACATCAGAAACATTATTTTGTACACACTCACACAAATTAAATTTGAAAAGTTATAGAGATAATTTATACGAGGCCATAGCTTAGAAAGAAACATCCTAAATAGTTAGTAATGAACAAGTTCAACATGTTAGGTCTACCCGCCTGAAATACAAGGTTTCCTAGTTAAGGCAAATGATTACATTTTTTTTTACTGTATTCCAACAAACATAAATTGCATTTATGATTTACTAGCGGCCACCCGGGTTTTCACCCGTGTGGTTCCCGTTCCCGTGGGAATATCAGGATTAAAAGCATTCTATGTTTTAATCTAGGCTACTTACCATATGTGTGCCAAATTTCAACCAAATCCGTTCAGTAGTTTTGGCGTGATTGAGGAAAAAACATCCAAACCCACAAACTTTCACATTTATAATATTAGTAGGATAATTGCATTGCAATTACGATTCATTTATAGATAATAAAATGTAAGGATTCTATTATTCCATTTTTAGTTGAAATTTCTATCAGCATGCCAGCAGCTAGCTATTTTCACATAATAGGTGTGTGAAGTATCAGGTATGAGCTATTTGCTGTATAACTCAATATCTGGTTCCATGAAGTTATTAAGTTTTAGCATTTATAGCTAACTCTGTCAGTTTTGTAAACTATAAATTTATCTTAGTACCGATGGTACACTATAATACCGTTGAGATTAATTCAACACCAAGGATATCATGATGTCAAAATTCATACCTGATGAGCAACGCTGATGTCAGGGCTGCTCTTGCAACTCCAGCACAGCGGCCGCCTGCCTGGAAGGTGGATGGCTGCGATTCAGCGGACGACGGAGTCACCCGATTGGTGCTCGGCAGCGGTTCCAACAACGTGGCAACCTTTGAGGGTAGTCTGCTTTTTTACAATGGCGCGTCGTCAACGGCACTTTAAGTTGCTGCAGTAGCGTTGTTTGACGTATCTATGCGGTAAAATAGTCCAGTATGACTATCTCGAGTGCAATAGATATTTAATTGTGTCTTAAACACAATGCTTTGACAGAAAGTACCCAGTATGGTAAATTCGCATCAGACAAATAAATAAACTGACAGAAAGTACCCAGTATGGTAAGTTCGCATCAGATAAATAAAAAACTGACAGAAAGTACCCAGTATGGTAAGTTCGCATCAGATAAATAGCAGGCAATTATGCTGTTTAACCAAGTAAACGGTATTTACATCATACTTGCTCGGTAACTAGGATTTACTTATACAGTATGAGGCTGTGTAAGTTGGCATGTGCAACACAGTGCATTGTTTAGATAGAACGTTCCATTTTCAAATCACTTTACAATTCAAGGATGGTGAATGCTTTAACTGTAAAGTTACTTTACAATTCAAGCATTTAAAACTCCTTAGTGAACCAATCTCTTTTCTTTTATTATAAACTGACGAAACTTTTGGCTGAAAAAAAAACAATGAAAATGGCGGCATTTAATTTCAGTTCAAGCTAGGTATGCAAAATTCTGCAATGCAAAAACAGCTGATTTTTTTCGTGATTTCGAGGTTGGTCCCATAATGAAAGTTGTTCAGTTTAATGGTCTGATCAACCCCACGAGTTTTCAATGAAATAACCCTTTAACGTTTTATTTTTATTTTTATGTTTTTGTTTTTATTTTTATTACCTCGCATGAATGATGTAAAATAGTATGCTTACCTCGGTTGTAAGTAGCTATTACACCCTCGAACTATATTCGCCCTCGCTCGCTACGCTCGCTCGGGCGTCTAAATATCTCGGGTGCACTCGATCCATTAGCGCCCTTTGCGAGCTGCGCTCGCACGGGCGCCAAATTGGATCTTGTTCTGTAATAGCTCACTTACATCCCTTGTGTAACAAACTACTATTAAAAGTGTTCCTCCGTCTTGACTTCTTCTTCTTGTCCTCTTCCATCTTGAAAACTTTTTTCTTTCTTCACGAAGTAAATGCTTAACTATAATTTAATTTTCACTGTAAAAATATAATTCTAAAGAAGTTTCACTTTGAGACTGTATACGTGCGTCTGTGGCGAAGCACGAAAAGCGAATGGAGTGGTTGGCGTGTAGCAGTGACAGGGCGAGCTTGGACCGGAAATGTCAAAATATCTGTCAATTTTAAGTCAAAAACCTTCTCTTTTTAGGTTTTTTAGGTTATTGCTTTAAAATAACGTGCTAAGTGGTGATACATGCAAGCGGTACTACATGTGTTAATATACTAATATCGAGGACGAATCTGAAGTATAATAAAAGTTGATCAGTTTACTGAACCCTATACCATATTTGACTTTAGGGGTGTTTTTCTGTATTAATATACTCTTTTTTCATAAGCAATTTCAAATATGGAACACCATTTTTATCTCTTGATCTTTGAAAAGAGGTTAAATTTTTCGTGGCTGTTAAAAGTTTAGTCACTAAAAATAAACAAGTGGATTCCACATTCAAAAATATGACATCGAATCGAAATAAACAGTATTTTTTAATCTGCAAATGCATCAAAAACATTCGTCCCTTTCCGTGCCGTTTAAAAACCTGTTTTTCACAATAGCCCCTAACGAGAACACAGATAACATACACTGGCTTACAGACCGACGCAACCAATTACAGAAACAATGGATTCTGTGAATAACACGAGATAATCTCTCGTTGTAATAAGCTTGATAACAATATTTTGACATATTGACATCTTATTAAAGTTTCGACTGTCATGCTCGGTTAATTGGTGGATTGGAGCGGAACGTGAGATGTTCTGTACGTGTGAGAAAGTTAATCAGATTGTTAAGTTATTAAAAGTACTGCCAAATGTAAGTGCCTATTGGGTAGGTGCTCAGTTAGATTTTATTCGTGGTAGTCGGTGATCAACGAATATTTTTGTTTGTAGAAAAAATAATTTAAAACATCGAAAATTAAGCTAGGAGCTTATTTTTTACACGACTGCCTAAAAAAGGAGTGTATATGTGTTCAGGGTTCATGTATGTTTTTGGGTATGTGAGTTTCTTTATTCCACCATAACTTCTAAATGGGTCAACAGGGGCCCTACCGCCCAAGTGTCGTCGACTTCGCCGTCGGCTTCATTTGACAGATGGATGAGATACATTGCTACTTCTTTTTGGTACAAATAAAAACTTAGCAAAGACAAAAAGCAATGTATTACAATCATCTGTCAAATGAAGCCGACGGCGAAGTCTACGCTACTTGGGCGGTAGCCCCACTGATTTATATACCTATATATGGGGTATCGTTAGAATTCTTACATCGTTCCGAGTGACACTGGCTATTTTTTTTAAAAGTCAATATGGCGACGGCATGACGCCATTTTCAAATGTAAAAATAATTTTTTTTCTTCAATTATTTCTACATTTCAAAACTATATAATTTGTCACTAAAATGTGTGAAATAAAAATAAATAAATAAAAAAAAACATGACTGCTCTGCCAAAAAATTGTTTAAAAAAACAAAAAACCGACTTCAAAAAACCTACCTCTAAAAAGCAAGAAATAATATTCGTAATAATAAAACACGTCTATTGAAGTCGGGTGGGGCTGGAGTACAAATCCCTTTTTTTATTCTAAAAGCCCCACCCGACTTCAATAGACGTGTTTTATTATTACGAATATTATTTCTTGCTTTTTAGAGGTAGGTTTTTTGAAGTCGGTTTTTTGTTTTTTTAAACAATTTTTATTTTTTTATTTTTAGTGTAGGTACCTTTTGTATTAGGTAATAGTGTAGGTAAATTATTTAGGTAGAAATTAAAATCGGCACAGCCAAACGTGAGTTAATCGTGGAAAAACATACATACATGCGGGTCAAACTGAGAACCTCCTTTTTTAAGTCGGTTAAAGAACTACACTAAAGATATCCCTTTTCCAACAAAAAATAATTATCTTATTCAGTTCATAAACAAAGAAGCTATACGACTGATCATCGAGGTAGTTCACACAAAATCATACTATTTTCGTGCTTTTTTCAAGATTACTTGAAAAGTACTGAACCGATTTCAAAATTTTAAAAAATGGGACCAACTTGGGAGTTTACCTAATGTAATACCGTTTGAATCATTTCAATCGGTCCAGCCGTCTTTGAGTAATCGGTGTACATACAAAAAACAAAAAAAAAAAAAAAAAAAATCGGGTCGAATTGAGTACCTCCCTCCTTTTGAAGTCGGTAAAAACCAACTAAAAAGTTAAATGACAAGTGTCATTGCAGTCGGGGGACCTCTTTAATTAAAAATTGTACCACAAAACGGTCCCCTGACTGCAATGACCCTTGTCATTTAACTTTTTAGTTGGTTTTTGGCAGAGCAGTCGTGTTTTTAATATTTTTTTTATTTTATTTGACGACCTGAGTGGTGCAGTGGTCAACATGCCGCCTACCATGCAAAGGTCCCGGGTTCGATTCCCGGCCGGGCAGAAGTTGAAATGATGAATTTTAATTTCTGTGACGGGTCTGGGTGTTACTATGTATAAAAAGTATATATTTAATCAGTTGTCTAGCACCCATATTACAAGCTTTGCTTAGTTTGGGGCTAGATGGCGCTGTGTGGAATTGTCCGAGCATTTATTATTATTATTATTTTATTTTTTTCGGGACATTGATTAAAAAAATTTATATGGGTGTAATTGTATTTAAACAAGCTAGATACCATTGCAATTCAGAAACTGATGTCTTTTGGTAAATTTAAAAACGTATACTTAAGTTTTTTATAGTTCGGCACTTCGTTTATGCGAACTTAATGTGTAGTAGTGAGGAATAAAGCTCTAGATTTTAATCTTATTGCAGGTACGAAAACTTTAAAGTGCAAGTGTTGCAGATTGAAATCATTCAAAAATATTTATAAGTTTTTACATGATTGCCGATTTAAATCTTAAAGTTCAATATTTTTTTAATGAAAAATATTTCCTTGGGGGTCAAAGTGTTATCTATTATTGTTGACAGATGTACTTTTGCCATTTCAATGGAAGTTCATTGATGCCTCTGCTATATATATCCTCGAGATGGGAATCGGTGAAATCTTCAAAGACTGATTTTACCGTCTCCTCGAACTTTTTTTCCCTAATAAATAGTTATCAAATTCCGAAAAACAAATTAAAATCAGTTGGAGCAAAGTCTAGTGAGTATGGCAGATGACGAAGGTGTATGTATTGTATACGTGTTGGTACTTGTTAGCTCAAGTTGTGCGATGTGTTGACGAGCGTTCTGTACCCTTAGCACGAACAGCTATCGAGAAAAATAACGCGCGTAAAATTACTCGATAGATAATTATCTATGGAAATTTTAATTTTGCTATTCGGCGGTAGATGGCGTTGTACAAATTTCCAATACAAAATTGCACTATCGAATGATTTTACGCGCGTTATTTTTCTCGATAGCTGTTCGTGCTACGGGTACTGGTGAAAAAGGAGTGGATTAGTAAAATTGACAAATCTAGATTTTTTGATAGTGAGCTTGTCCATCATCATTTACAATTCTTCACAACACACCTTTGTAGTAGTTATTGAGCCTGGTCTAAGGAAGCTGTAATAAATAAACAAGCCGCTTTGTTTTACTTGTTTGCATTTGGGGCATGGTTTGGCTTGGCTGCTGACATCAATATTTTCAAAACGGAAACGAACTAAAAACACACTCTGAGGTCACTTTGAATATTTGGTCCATGAATGTCATTGATATTAAGTGTCATCAGTGCTGCATTGGTGCCAAGATGGAACTCGGAATCAAAAATGAAGCGAAATTTTTGATATTCCATGGTCAACAAAACAACGACGTCGACGGAAAAACAAATGAAAATAAGATTTAAAAAAACCTAGTTATATTAAAACAGAAAAACCGGCCAAGTGCGAGTCGGACTCGCGCACGAAGGGTTCCGTACCAAAAAACGGCAAAATAATTACGTTTGTTGTATGGAAGCCCCTCTTAAATATTAATTTTATTCTGTTTTTAGTATTTGTTGTAATAGCAGCAACAGAAATACATCTTCTGTGAAAATTTCAAATTTCTAGCTATCACGGTTCATGAGACACAGCCTGGTGACAGACAGACAGACAAACAGACAGACAGACAAACAGACAGACAGACGGACAGCGGAGTCTTAGTAATAGGGTCCCGTTTTTACCCTTTGGGTACTGAACCCTAAAAAAAAAACCGGCCAAGTGCGTGTCGGGCCACGCGCCATAGGGTTCCGTAGTTGAGCCGTTCTCAGGTGGTTTGCTCGTGACGCGACGGAGTTCCACAATTTTTGAAAAAAATATATGTGTTTTAAATTTACAGGATTAATAGAATATTTAATAAACTTAATAGAAAATACAATTTCTTAGTTGTTTACGACGTAATGAATCATGTAAAAAAGATTTTAATAGGACAAACGTACATTTTTTTCCTTAGCGTTACGAACTTCATTTCTGATTTAAAAAAAAACAATCAATGCAATAATCAACGTTTTTTTTATTATTACAAAGAAGCATCGTCTGGCTTTTATTTAAAAATAAAACAATAAAAATCAGTGCACAAAAAGTAAGATAATTTCAGTAAAATATATCCTAAGCGTCACTTCTTGTTCATTTCACGTGTTTTTATTCTAGTATTTACGAATCTTTACACATTTATTAAGAATCTTCATATAAAAAATAAGTAAAATTTTACTGTTTAAGATGTGAATAATTTCATATTTTTGTATCATTGTTCTTTTTTGATTGATTATAGTATTTATCCTCCTTTAAAAATGGGACAGTGAGGCTATTGGAATCTGAAGTGACGCTAAAGAAAAGTAAAGCTAGGTTTACATTTCAGATTAATTGAATAACATTTTATACACTAAATCTTAGTTAACCGTAACAAATATTGTGCCGTCACAATAACAAATCGTATAAAAAAGCAATTTGGTGCTATGCACCTAACACATGTTCTTTGGGAGATATTTAACAATGTAAGGAGCTAAGTATTTATTTTTATTTACTTAAATCTTTATTCAAAAGTTTGTTTCAACATTTCCTACTTAAATTATTCTTATTTAAATTTTTGCATTCACAATGCAATTTTTATTATTGAATTATTTGAAAAAGTCGACCCGTCGCACAACTATATGCCTAAATAATAGGACAGAAAATATTAATGACGGAGGACTACAAAGAGATTACTTACAATTTCATATTTATTAGATAATCCGGAACAAAATTGCGCGTCTTTATGAGCATGTCGTCACATGCATGCTGGCGTGTCGGACTTAGCTAGTGCAATTTTCAATAGCTTATTTGATGTTTTATTCTGTGCAATTATACACTGCTTGCTATGGCTTCAAATTTACAAATATAAAAAATCCACAAGTGGTCGTGAACAACGCGTATTATTGAAATTTTTATTTCTTTATAATCTCAGTGCTGCCGAAGGTCATTGTCACTAAGTGAATATTATGGGTCGTAATGCCCTTAGCAAGCGGACGTTGCAGTTCTGGTTCAAACGCTTCAATGAAGGCAATTGCATCAATTCGATCCAGCAAAATCGCCTGTGAAGTTCTGTCACCACCTCGATGCTCTTCAACATCTTCATTGCCTTACTTGAAGCTTTTGAACCAGAACTGCCCTGCGATTCTGTAACAAATTTCAAAGGTGAAGTCGAAGTGAATTCGAAAATGAGATTTCAAATTTCAAAGCCAAATCTATGTCAGTGCCTCTGCCAAGTCGAAGTCAGGTACTTAAACTTTGGACTTTGACTGTACTGAGTTTCTAACAATGATTTAACCCTTCTATGTATTTCTATTTGAAATCTCACTTGTGAATTCACTTCGACTTCACCTATGAAATTCGTTACAGAATCGCAGCACCGTCCGCTTGCTAAGATCGTTACGACCCATAAAAATGTCCTCTAAGTGACGATGCCCTTCGGCAGCACTGAGATTTTGATGATGAAATTTTTCAAAAATGTGCGTTGTTCACGATCACTTGAAGATTTAGAAGAAGAACATGGTTATAACAATAAAACCAAATTAGTGAACTCAGTTCTTCATTTAATTAACACACCATCGTCACAAGTAACAATAATACAGCAAACTAAGATAAAACGCAGACTGCGCCCTCTTATAAGACAATTAAATGGTAAATAAATCTATAACTCAACACACTTGTACTGGTTGACTGGGACAGAATGCCTCAAGGCATTAAGTCCGCCATTTGCTGTTATTGCAATAAAGTTTAAATCTAATTATATATAATGATTCTCCAAAAGAGTACCCTACCCGATAATGACTTCTGTCGATATTATGATTCAAAACTTAAAAATTAACTTACGCCTCAGCGCGGCTAAGAGAGAAATGAGATGTGATGAGTATTTACCAAATCAGTTGCTGCACGACCTTCAATAAATCACACTAAAATACAGTTATACATAATCAGAAGTGCACAATAAATGTACAAATCGTATCAATCACCATGCCACAAAACTATGTTTGGTACATAAACGTTAAACTAATTAGTTTTACATTAAATAAATATACGTATTGCCAGGAATATTTTTTCTCTTTACTCTTGAAACAATTACTTATTTGTCCAGACAAGTTGTACAAATGAAATCAAAAAATGTTGTTCCACTGCAGCTTAAACAGACCCAATTGCCACACACCATGCATTTTACCATTTCTCCCAAATTGAAATCTTTACGTTTTTTACAGGTAAAACAAAGAAATGACCTGAACGACATTTTTCGTAAATTGTTTTCTTTGTTTGAAAGTGTTTGTACTAGCTCAGCTTTTATCGGCAGTCTATTGGCCGATGACAAATGCTCATTGTATCTGCTGATTGGTTTAAGTATTCTCACTTTTTTCTTTGACATCATATTATCTACATTTTTTGCAGATGATACTTTTTCAGCAATTGGGATTTTTTTGTCTATTGGTATGTCTAGTATTTCTTGGTTCAGCAATAAACCTGACATTAAAGAAATTTCTGAGGGGTGGAGATCATTACTTAATGTAGGGGGATTATTTAATTCTAAAAATTCAATATCATGGTTAAATTGGTCGTGATTACGATACTCGCTACAAAACTGTGGCCCTTCACAATTGATTGACACAGAATCTTGCTGAAAATCGTCCGCTAGGCTATTTAAATTAAATGAATGCAGCAAATCAGGTTCGTTGAAATCATCACCAACATCACTCACCATTGCAATTTCGCTCGTAGGACTAGTTTCTGTCACCACAGGTGCATCAGAATTAACTGAAATACTTTCTCGAATAAAATTGTGTGATTTAGGAGTATAACAATTACAAAAACCACGTGGTTCTCCACAAAAACAACTTAGTTGCCTGTATTGGATCTGGTTTTCTTGATTAGTGGTAATTTGGTGCAACTGCATTGTTCCGGGTACCGCTACTAAATTATCTGGAACAAGTCTTTTGAAATTTTCAATGTCTTGTTCAGGTATAAAAAAACATTTTACTAATGTACCGCTCTTTTGTAAAATGTTATACGCATCATTAGCATTCGTTATGTCTTCTCCATAGGAGACTCTTTTGTCTAATGTTCTCTTTATTGAGCCACCTATACCATCGGCTATGCTTTTTCCATGGCCAGCTTCTGAAAAGGACCATGTAGAGGACACATGAAACTTAGCCGAAAACAAAGTCAGCAAATAAAAGTTTTTTTTTGCCTATACTGACTACTAGGCCCATCTGAAAAAAAGTGTATTTTGTTGCACTCTGTTACCATATTTTTAGAATATCTTAAAACTGGCATTAGATGTGCCCAAATTGCATGCGGTTCGTGGCAACTGTTGTCCGACACCGTAGCAAATGACTGTGAACTGTCTTTTGAAAATATCATGCCAGTGTGTAACGAAATTGAGTTTTTTGATGCTCCAAAATGAGTGGATTGAATTTCTTGTCTATATTTGCACTCGTAATTTTCAGAGAAATCACATATTATTACGATCTTATCGTCTTTTAAGTTATTTATACAACTTCTGTACTGTCTTTGCTGTTCTTTCCAATTATAGTGATGTGTTTTAAAAGATAGCATTTCTTTTTCTAATTTCTTTAGTAGCTCATGGATACTTCCTTTCATCTGCTGTTTGACTGTCTTTTTTGTGGTTAACTGTTTTCCAGCTTTCTGATAAGTGTGGTTGATTCTAGTCCATATGCTCCATGCTATCATCTCTTCTGATTTGATGTTGTCGCAATGTTGAATAGATATATTTTTGCACTGCTCACATTTATTATACATACATGCATAAGATTTGGTATCACATGTGGAAGCGGCTAAGAGCTCTTCAAGGTTCTTGTGTGTTATGACACCTTTGTGTTTAAGAGCTATGAACATGAACTCTATGTTGCTGTGTTTAATACAAAGGCATGTTTCTCTTCTTTGTGCAGTTGGAGATAGTACATAATATGGTCTGTATCTACAAAATGTCGAGAAGCTAATTTTCCCCCCTTCGTTTTTATAAACTTGATATAGATTTTGCAATGTATCTACTAAGTAACGGATTTGTGTCTTCTTTTTTCCTTTAGTCCTTGTTTCGCGTTTTCCTGCGGTCATTCTACTTATATCGTCTCGATTAAAAAAACAATCTAAATCTTCTAAAATTTCTTTTCTGACACTTCTATTCTTCTTCTGTCTTATTCTTATTGGATATTTAAGGCCGAGAATTTCTGCTTCAGATTTCCTGCTCAATTTCTTTGGCTGTGTTTGGATAGCTACTTTAATTTTCTGTTTTTCTTCTAGCCGATTAACATTTTTATATAAGTTTTTAATTGTCTGTTCCATAAATTCCTGTCTTGCTTTTACTTTATCATTTTCAGTTTGCAACTGTTTGATCGTGTTTTCCGAGTACTGTTTTTGACGACTCAATGCCTTTCGTAGTCTGTTAATAGTCTTTTTATACTGTTCTACTGCTTTTAAAGTTCTTTTGTGTACCGTCATTAATTTCTTGTACCTAACTATCACAGTATTACTCATATTTCTGGAACTATTAGGTGTTGATGCAATCTTTGAAGTTGATGATGTTGAAGGCTCGTCAATATTATGGTTTGGTTTATTTTCAGCTTTTTTTCTCTGTGACTGTTTTTTCTTTTGTTCTCTCCACTTCCTTCTTTGTTCTTCTTTCTGTTCTTCTGTAAGATCTTTAATTTTTTTATTATAATATGATTTCATGCGGTGAGATTTTTTTTCTTTGTATACTTTTAGTTTTTCTTGGTCTTTTTTAATTTTCTCCCTGTATCGCTTAGCTCTTTCAGCAGGAGTAAGTGCCATGGTAGTATCTAAAATTAAGAACGAGTTGTTAAATTAAGTGTTTATTGAAGTAAGATGCAAATATGGTTAATAAACGACGATCCTTTGATCGAAGTTCAAAGTCTTTATTCATAATAACTGGTATATATATAAGATGTATTAAGGATTGATTCCGTCCAGTGGTGCCTCCTTTGGAATTATCGATATTTCTTCTTCTCATAAATAGAAAAAAACAAAATATTTATAATATTTAATACCTTTTAAATAGCATAAGATAAAAAAAATTCTTACTCGCCAAAAACGGCCACATAAGTCTCTAATTTAAAATTATTTGAATTTATCGATGTAAAAGCTATTTAGATAGTATCCATTTTTTTATATATTTAACAGATGAACAGCTCATCAGAAATTATCATTGTGATAAAAAAAGCAAAATGATAATTCAATAATTAAATATCGGAAATTCAAATGGAGGTGCTACTGGACGGAATCAGCCTTCTTAAGCTAAAAAAAAACCGGCCAAGTGCGTATCGGGCCACGCGCCATAGGGTTCCGTAGTTACCTTATACCATACAATATTTAATACCACCTATCATTTTTCTACTGCAAAAATAACTTTGTTTTTCACAGTGTTGGTATGAATGACAAAGTTATATTTGCGGTTTTGGAAAATGTGCTATATCTCGAAAACTAATTACTATATCTCGTTCAAACCAATTTTGGTTGAAAGTGTTTATTAAGATCTACAGCATATATTTTTTTTAGATTTTTCGCTCTCTTATTTCAAAAGTTAAAGGGGGGGGGACACACATTTTACCACTTTGGCGGTGAATATCTTTCAAACGGTCGACTTTGAGAAAAAGTTGTCTTAGGAACCTCAATGTCATTTTTAAAGACCTATCTATAAACACCCAACACGTGTTGGTTTGAAGAAAAAATTTTTTTTCAGTTTCAGTTCCATGTATGGGGAGCCCCTCTTAATCTTTTATTTTTCTAATTTTTGTATTAAATTCGTTAAGCGGTTAACGGAATACATCTACATACCACGTTTCAACTGTGTAGTCTTAATACTTTCGGAATAAAGTGGCTGTGACATACGGACAGACAGACAGACAGACAGACAGACAGACAGACAGACAGACAGACAGACAGACAGACAGACAGACAGACAGACAGACATGACGAATCTATAAGGGTTCCGTTTTTTGCCATTTTGGCTACGGAACCCTAAAAAGGATCTTACTGAATGTTTTAAATCATTTTTAGTAACCAAGGACTATGATTAATTGAATAAAATTGATTAAATAAAAATTAATAATATTATCATTACCTACAAAATATAAGAAATCAAATATTTTCATCATATATTAAAAATATTAATTCAAAGCAATGAAATTAAAAATATTTTTTTTTATGTTGGCGCCAGCCTTGTGATTTATAACGTATTAATTTTTCTTTAGAAGTGCTGAAACTAACCTCAAAAACATCACCGTTAAATTTTATTTTTAATCTATTAGCTTTTTTAATATGGAGAAGGTCTCTAAGTTAAGAGACATCAAATCTAATAAAAAAGAAGCATCAAAATGCATTCAGTAATTTTTACAACAAATATCATTGTAAGCACTAACTTTAATCAGCTCACACGGTTTTTTAAATAAAAATATATTGTTAGTAGTACCATGTGAACCAACCTTAGGTGTTCCAAAGTGTCACTAACCTCGTCCTTAGCGTCACTATTTTGATAACGTGACGCTAAAGACGTGACGCTTTCACACTTTCATTAATGTTAAAACAGATTTCTACATATCTATGAATTATTTGTAAATAATGTGCATATATTCTTTACATCATACTTGCTCGGTAACTAGGATTTACTTATATAGTATGAGGCTGTGTAAGTTGGCATGTGCAACACAGTGCATTGTTTAGATAGAACGTTCCATTTTCAAATCACTTAACAATTCAAGGATGTAGAATGCTTTAACTGTAATAGTACATTATGATACAAGTGCGGTACGTTGAAAATTACAGCCGAGGCGATATTGCTGGCCCGAGCCGTAGGCGAGGGCTACAAGAAAGCAGAGGCTGTAATTATCAAAGCGCACGTATGTCATACGACGTTTTATAACATATTTGCGAGGAAATAAATAATACTCGGACTTTGCACCTTTGCTTGTTTTCCATATGATTAAATTTTGATACGCTTGTAAGTATCTTATCGGTCAATTTTTCGGGCAAGAGGCTTAGAGTAGCCCTTTTCGCTGCCTCTGAGACTTCTGGCGGTGTTGAATTAATAAATTCATCAGTACTTGACGACATTTTCAAATAAAAACAATACAGCAAAAAAAAAATTAGCAATGCGCGCGCATCAGCGCTTTTTTTAAGGCAAAGGCATAAAAACAGCCAGTATTACTAATAAAGTAAATTAATATTTTTGTGTTTTTGTTATAGATAAATGGTTGTAATTTATTGTCAACATTAATTAAATTGAATAATTAAATGTTTATTTATTATATTTTATCTCCCAAAGTTAATTTTATCCATAAAATGTTGACCTCTTTTCTGACATAAAAACTCTTTGCTACGATTTAAAAAAGTACCGTTCGTTTTAGACGAAGTATGATAAACCGTGCGGTAATGTAAAGTAAAACGCACGGTTTATCAAGGAAACCGTGCGTTTTACTTTACATTACCGCACAAGTTCGTAATGAGATACAATACGATATTGAAATTGATGTAATAAGAGACCCTTTACGAGCAAATATGTTATAAAGTTACTTTACAATTCAAGCATTTAAAACTCCTTAGTGAACCAGTCTCTTTTCTTTTATTATAAACTGACGAAACTTTTGGCTGAAAAAAAAAACAATGAAAATGGCGGCATTTAATTTCAATTCAAGCTAGGTATGCAAAATTCTGCAATGCAAAAACAGCTGATTTTTTTTCGTGATTTTGAGGTTGGTCCCATACTGAAAGTTGTTCAGTTTAATGGTCTGATCAACCCCACGAGTTTTCAATGAAATAACCCTTTTACGTTTTATTTTTATTAAATTTACCTCGCATGAATGATGTAAAATAGTATGCTTACCTCGGTTGTAAGTAGCTATTACACCCTCGAACTATATTCGCCCTCGCTCGCTACGCTCGCTCGGGCGTCTAAATATCTCAGGTGCACTCGATCCATTAGCGCCCTTTGCGAGCTGCGCTCGCACGGGCCCCAAATTGGATCTTGTTCTGTAATAGCTCACTTACATCCCTTGTGTAACAAACTACTATTATTTATGTTACTACAGGATTTTCATTAAAAACATCTATATAACAATTAACAACTCTTACCTTGTTAAATCCGAAACGCTAACGGAAGATTCTTATTCAAACACCGTGACGCGACCACTCGGAATAATTTTTTCACACGAACTGATGACCATAGACTAAATTATGACAGTTGACATGTACCTTATAAGTGTTGCTAGTTAAGATTAAGCATCTAGAATATGCTAACTTTTTTTACAAAACGTGTAAATGCCCGTGACGCCTATGGGAGTTCCGCAATCAAGATTTTGGTGGACAAATGAAAAAACCCAATTTAGTTTATTTGTGATTGAAACTAGTTTATTTAAAAGATGTATTATAAAAGAGTTTAGTATAGTAAATTAGAAAAATACCACAACAGAATTTACAAAAATAAGGAACATTATTAATATTAGCTTCGATCATGTTAGAACATGATTGTGACATACCAGAAAAGATGAGGCACAAAGTTTCAATAAATTAATATTTTTAGTTCTAACGTAAGCTAATAGTAAGTTTTTTTTTCTAACAACATAATAATATTACTTTTATCAAAATAAGAAGGATTTTCTATGAAATGATTATTAGTTACTCTAATTTTATTATCAAAAGTAGCTGGACACGTCATTTTTGAAATGAGCAAACCGCCTGGGAATGGCCCAGTTACCTTATACCATACCATATTTAATACCACCTATCATTTTTCGTTTGCAAAAATAACTTTGTTTTTCACAGTGTTGGTATGAATGACAAAGTTATATTTGCGGTTTTGGAAAATGTGCTATATCTCAAAAACTAATTACTATATCTCGTTCAAATCAATTTTGGTTGAAAGTGTTTATTAAGATCTACAGCATATAATTTTTTTAGATTTTTCACTCTCTTATTTCAAAAGTTAAAGGGGGGGGGACACACATTTTACCACTTTGGCGGTGAATATCTTTCAAACGATTGACTTTGAGAAAAAGTTGTCTTAAAAACCTCATTGTCATTTTTAAAGACCTATCTATAGACACCCAACACGTGTTGGTTTGAAGAAAACAATTTTTTTCAGTTTCAGTTCCATGTATAGGGAGCCCCCCCTTAATCTTTTATTTTTCTTATTTTTGTATTAAATTCGTTAAGCGGTTAACAGAATACATCTACTTACCAAGTTTCAACTGTGTAGTCTTAATACTTTCGGAATAAAGTGGCTGTGACATACGGACAGACAGACAGACAGACAGACAGACAGACAGACAGACAGACAGACAGACAGAGAGACATGACGAATCTATAAGGGTTCCGTTTTTTGCCATTTAGGCTACGGAACCCTAATGAATGTGTTATTTTAAACAGAACAAAAAATAATGATATTTTTTAAATAAACTTAGAATTCAAAATCGGCAATTTCATAGATAAAGACCTATTAGGTAAGTATTTTTGTAGAGAAAACTATACACCTACTTACAGCGCCACAAGCGGATAGTAGCAGAGCTAATATTTATTGTTGTTAACAAAGAAAAAGGTAACGTTAATAATTGTAGGCAAAATATGCAAATTAATTGTTAATTTATATTATTGAAATATAACTAGTTTATACGCCAACGTTAACTATAATAATATTAAAACCTTTACAATGAAAGTTCGAGGAAACAGCCTAAAACTGGATCATAGCGCCATCTATTATCGAGTAGACGCACTTCATAGATAAAGCTACGTAGTTTTGTACTCAAGAATTATATTAATTCATTGTTTTGTGAGTTTGCATAAAAATAAGGTGCCTACATTATGTTATGTTTTTTAATTTCAACCGTACATTTTCGACCAAAATTTGTGTAACTGGACTTTGGACGCCATAAACATTTTTAAACATAAAGGATTGTTATTAAAAAAACCGCGAAATTTGCATAAAAATGTATAGAATTCCTGAAACTAAAAACTCTGATCCTTGTATCTCTAAGAATGCTGGTCAGATCATTTGCGTGTGTATAGCGATCTGAATCTCCTCTATTCACTCCCTGGCTGGCCATCATCAGATAATAGCTAGGTCAATTCTTCAATCCTTCAAATCCTAGGAACCAAGGCATCAAAGTTACCTCGTTTGTTTGAAACTCGACTGCTGTCTTTATTTATGTGACGGCCACTGTACATTTGAATATTGTATATAAGTCAATATAATAATACTAAATTACTTTCCATAGTTTAAGATCCATTGCCCATACTGGCTGACATGTTACAAAATATGTTTCAACCTGTTTATTATTATTTATAAACATATTTATATCTTTTATTAATCACAAATTGTTAAAAAACTCAGTTCACCTTAATAATAGGTAGGTATGTCTACTTAGTAATAAAACAAATGTTGAAAACATCCCACAGGATAACAATTCACTTTGCACCACGTAGCAGTTTATGAATGTAAGCAAAACGTATGAGGCAAGAAACAATTCACTTTGCACCACGCAGCAGTTTATGAATGTAAGCAAAACGTATGAGGCAAGAAACAATTTTATTTATCCGCAACCCGGAATGAATTTAGAGCACCCTCTAGTACTGGGTTTTCTTCGCGTTAGCGGCCCTGCTTTAAATCTGGTGACTATGCATGTCAGGGGTGTCGCAATTCGAAAATTATTTTTTTAATTTTTTTTGAAACTTCATTCGCGTTTCATTTCACCAAATAACATAACGGTTTCTCTGAGAAAACTTTTTCGCTTTTAATTTGGGAAATCAACGTTTATTTGAAAGTTTTTAACAAATAAAGGCAAATTAATATAATGCAAAAGAACAGAAGGACAATTAATCTATTTAAATAAATAAAATTGCCTTCTTGAACTGAAAAGCTGAGACTATAAATTTAATGTAAAATCATAATATACTTAGTTAGTATAATATGTACTAGCTTTTGGCTTCTAGTTCTCGTGGAAATTCGGAAAATCTTTAGGTAGCCTTTGACCGGCATAAAAAGTGTCCTTCGTTAATCCGGGCTATAAAATATCAGTGTGCACTGCTTCATCGAAATCCGTTAAGCCGTTTTTGCGTAATTGAGTGACAAACATGCAAACTTTAGCATTAATAATATTGTAAGTAGTATAGAATCCGTTGTTTTATCCAGTTTAAACTTTTCAACCGAGATTACCGCGTACGTGTCAGTTCCTGAATTAATTTCTTTGCCCTTATAGCACGAAAAATTATAGTACCTAGTACCTACCTACCTATGCGAATCGAATTCGTATCGAGCACAAAGAGAACTAAGATTTCCAATACAAAACTTCTACATTAAAATTTGTGCTTGATAAAGATTTCCAATACAAAACTTCTACATTAAAATTTGTGCTTGATATGTTCAATAGGTCATTTTGATAATTTTTCGTACTGCAGCTTAGTCGGCCTAGCGGCCGACTCATTTTTTTCACAAATCTGTTAGCTGGGAGCCCTAGCGTCCCCGCTCTCTCACAATACCACTGTATGTTATAATTTTTGCCTTCCCCAAATATATTTGGAGAACAAAAGAGCGTTAATGAACGTATCGCGAATTTCGCGAAAGCATTATTAAGCATTGTTGGATCTCCTGGCGCTGTTTATCATTCGCTGGCTTATTTTTGTAAGCGAGATTCACTATTTTTTGTGGAATGGAAACAATGCGTGTAGTATGCTGCGATGAGCCCGGATATTGTTGGGAGTTTGATGATATTTTTTCTACTTATTTTGGGTAAAAAGTAAGTACCTACGTAATATTCTATTTCAGTTTACAAATATAGCTAGTTCTGCCTGACTGTCTATGTTCATTTTCATATTTTTTTCGACGTAAAACTTGCTTTGAATTTTCTTTTTCTTTTAACGTTTACGTCGCCTAGGCGAATGCAACTTTCCTTTTTTGTATGCCCCGTAACAGGATCAACATTTTAGGTTTCTTATTTTATTCTTTTTCTTGTATTACGCTTTAATAATTAATTTCTAATAGGTGGAATTCTTATGGTAATAATGTTTTTATTAGGTTAAGTACTACTAATGGCCAACTTGACTTATAATACTTTTAGTTTTCCTGTCCCAAAGGATGAAACTAAATAGGTACTACTTTCTGATACATCCTTTGGGACAGGAAAACTAAGTCAAGTTGGCCATGCTGCCAATTTATGTGATACGTTCGCCAGCTTAAGTTTAAAAAGTGAAATCAAATCTTTTTTTAAGATTGTACTTATAGTTTTCTTGTTTTTTTTTTTTAATTGAAACTCCTCTGAATTCTAATTTTAATGAAAACTTAACTTTGCTATGGCTTTTGAATGACCTAAATAACCATAAGTAGGTAAAACTTTCCACTAGATATTTGTACAAAAAACATCCAAAATAAGAAAACATTTTACGTCGCATTAGCGACTGTGTAAACAAGACATAGGGAAATCGGAGTGACGTGTTATCATCACCACTCGAATTTCCCCCCCTACCCCCCCTTTTTGTGCCACAACACTCGCCTCGTCTCCTTTCTTTCAAGGATTCTATACAAAAGTTTGAGTAAGAGTAATACACGCCTTGTTTTCTTGAGATTTGGGTCACCACACTTTTGGGTTATAATAACTGCAAAGTCCTGTTATTGAAAAGCATTTTTTTACAAATTGTGGTGTTAGTAATATAATTAAATTTTACAATATGAAATAGCCTGAAGCTTGACCACTTTGTTTTTTTCTCAAAGGCACACGTGATTAAAAGTATTTTGATCATTTGGTTCTCGCAGTGGGGTGGTTCCACTTATGATTACAAGCAACTTTTATTATAAGGCTAACTCTGATATCGGGAAAAAAATTCAGCTGTTCCATACATTAAGGTCGAGTAAGTATTGCGTTTTTGTACGGAACAGGTGATTTTTTTTTCGCGATATCTGAGTTGGCCCCATTGCAAAAGTAGCTTGTAATCATGAGTGGATCCACTGCGGGAACCAAATTATTAAAATTTCAGCGTTTACCTAAGTACTATTGCGTAGCCATTTTATCAAATAGTTTAAATAGATACAAAAAAGAACAAACAGTGCGATGACTCACACCTATTGTGTTAACCAAACATTTAAGTAGGTTGTATAGTATAGTGCCATTCGGTATAAAAAATAGTAAACACAGAAAAATAAATAAACGTATATATTTTGGTTTGCTATGAAAAAAGAAGTTATTCAAAGTAAAAATTGCCCATAATTTTACGCCAGTTTTCCCAAATCTTCAATTCCCAACATTCCTTTCCCCCAAAACATGGTCTCCCTACCCTCGAGTTGGAAGCCAATTGTTCTGAAGATTGGTTTAAGCCTCCGCATGTGATCTTAATTAATGAATACGAACGAATGACTAAGCTTATTCCGTTAATTTACCCATAAAAGCTTCGGAGCTTGAGGTTTGTGTGTGAATAATTTTATTGTGTGTGGAATTTGGAAGGCTTAATTTACCCTATTTGCAAGATTAAGGGAGGAAATGCGATTGTGTAATTCTTTTTGGAAATGTTAAGTGTTGATGTTTATGTTCAAATTATTTGATATGTATATTGTTTTAAATTATTAACGTTATTAAAATAAACTATATCGGGATTTACACCATGTACTTACCTGTTTATTTTTGAGACTCCGATATTTTGACGCAGTTGCATGCGCCATGATCACGAAAGATAAACAGGTACATGGTGTAAATATACAGGGTCACTGGAAATATATGACGTATTCCTGCTAAATGGTTATAGATGAAGTCAAAACAAATATTTTTCGTCATATTATTTTTTCTCAAAAAGTTCATAGGTTTTGAGTAAATTAAAATTAAGTAATTTTTTACCAAAAGTACATTTTCAGATACAAAAAATTAACATAAAAGATAACTACTCGTTCGATTCCGGTTTTTTAATATTTTGGTATAGAAGACAGTCTAAATGTTAATAATGAATAAAAAAGTTACAAAAAGTACATGCGTTTATAAAAATCTATCCTTAAAAAACATTTTTTATTTTTATTTTTTCAGATTTTTTAGAAAAGGCAGCAAATATCTTTAAAAAATTCCTAGTAACTAAGCATGCATAATATTTTAAAAACATCACCATCTATTCAGCTTTCAGTTGAGGTATAAAACTTAATAATATCTTAAATAAAAAATGAGAAATTAAGACTTAAGTAAATTGCAGTCCCATTTCATGTAGCAAAAATTTCCTACTTCGAGCGCTTCGGAGGTGGCCGTATTATCCTACTTATATCATAAATGTGTAAGTTTGCTTGTTTGGATGATTGTTAATCAATCACTCAAAACGGCTGAACCGATTTGGATGAAATATGGCGCACAAATAGTTTAAAAGCCGGATTAAAACATAGGAGGATATTGGTTAAAGGTTCCCTAGGGATTTTCTCGAATGTAAATGCCGATGAAGTCGCAGGCAGAAGCTAGTTTGCCATAAATGATCATGCTTACTAAAAATAATAATAAGAGTTTGGGGACAGGATTATTTTCTGCCGATGAGTCAAAATTTTTACGGACGGCATCAAAAATAACCATGCATATCAGCCATTTTTAAAGCCTTTATGCCAGACCTTCCTTTTGGCTTGTGAATGGATAGAGCGGACGGGCCATAACCCACCACGTGGACCCAATGTGGATTGGTCAGTGTTCTTTTCTTCAGAGTTCTTTGTGTGTGAGGAAAAAAACACCAATTTCATAGGTAATGACTCAATATATTGCATAACCTAACGCCAGAGTTCTATATTTGTTCATATATTATTTATCCGACTGCAAGAGGGTTATGTTTTTTCGCGCGTATCTTGTATGTATGTGTGTTTGTATGTAATATTCTTTATTACCTCATATCTTTAAAACGGCTGAACGGATTTCCATGATTAACAATATCGTTAGATTTGTCTTGCCAACCCAAGTGTTCTTGAGAAAGTGGCGTTATAAAAAAACCAACATGGCGGCTGCACGGTGCTATTATACTTACGTAGTGTTTTTTTTTTAGAATACTGCAATATGGGTGTCAAGTTAAAGGGCTCATTATTATTAAAGGCAACATTATAACATGCAGTCGGAGGCATATAACTCAAATCATTCATAATGTCACTTTCTTTATGCATACCTCCGACTGCATGTTATAATGTTGCCTTTAATATTTAATCTTGTTTCCATCTTTGCAGTTGACTTGTCTTTTTATGCAGGCGGGTTTTCAATTTTTTTTAATTTATTTTACTCTTTAATTCGTTCCAAACGTAGGTTACGTAGGGTTGCAACTTATTGATGACATTATTATTAATGTGTTCAATGTTCATGTATTTAAGAGGCTGACTATACATACTTACATCATGAATAAAGCAACTTAAATCTGCATTTACTCATGTAGTTTTTTTTTAATTGGAACTTGAACTAAATTTTCTTTAGCATTTGGTACGCAAGTTATAAATTACTCAACCTTCGAACTAAGAAAACTAAATATGAGTTGATTGCATAACTACTTACTGCGTAGTTAGGAAATAATAACAATACAACTTGGAAAGTTTGCAAAAGAAGAAAGGAACTTCAAGAAACTATTGCAAACATCAAAATTTTTCTCATTTTAAATAATGATGGCAGCAAACAGTCTTATGAAAATATACGCAACGAATTGAGAACCAACGCCTTTTTTGAAGTCGGTTAAAAACTAAAGCAACAATAGAAAATAAATGAACATCAACATCACAATAAAACCTTTGTCTATTTCGTCCTATTTTGAATATCGAACCATCATGTTCTAGATTTAAAATAAAAATTAAACCAACTCTTTACAAAAAGAAACAAATGAACAGCGATTTTCAAATGCAGACGTCTTGTAACAATAAGATTTGTCTTACCATTTTGACTGTATGTGGACGGAATACGTGTTATTTTCGATTGGCCGTGTTAAGACTTGGGGCAGCTTATAGGTGACCTTTTGCAGACGTTCGGAAGGATCTGAGTCTGTAATGTGTGCACTTCTTATCGTGCGGAGACATGCAGTCTGCTTTGTGTACTGGTAGCAAAGAAATGAACCAAACATTAATACTTACCTATTTTAATTTTAGCGTTGACTACCGATTAGCACCTCAGGGTCTACTCAAATAGCCATTCTACTAAAATTAACTCTAGTAGAATCAGGGAATGTTAACGTTATTTTTAAATATAACGTTAATTTTTACTCTTTTTACCGTTAATTTTAACATTAACGTTATGTCAATAAATAACGTTAATTTTAACGTTAATTTGAGTAATAGCGTTAAATTTAACGTTATTTACTGAAATAACGTTAATTTAACGTTAATTTTAACGTTAATTTTAAAATTAACGTTATTCCAGCTAATAACGTTAATTTTTTACAGATAATTTTACCGGTACTAAATTTAATGCTATATTTAACGTTAATTTTACCGGTAAAATATTTTTAACGTTATTTTTACCGGTAAATTTACCGATAAAATGTTTTAACGGTATTTTTAACGTTATTTTTTTATATCGTTATTGTTTTTACCGGTATTTCAATCCCTGAGTAGAATAGAATCACGATAGAATAGGATTGACAGGAGCTAAGCGTTAGCTTATGTCATTCCCATACATTGTAATTGGCTTTGATAACTTTTTGAACATGACTGGAAATCTCAAAACCATTTCGAGGAATAAGCTTTCGGTACAGTGTCTACTAATTAAATTTAAAAATAATTCTATATTTTTAATGATATTTATAATATTCAATAAAAAGCTTTAACCTTCAAATGACCTTCATATGACGTCATCACATACAGATCCCCCAGCCATAATAAAAAAAAGAAAAAAGGGCAAAGACAATTTTGACAATGAACTTGGCATTAGGGATGGTGGAAGGTGGAAGTGAAAAAATATCGATATAGGTAATATTTCTCAGAAAAAAATGAGATGAAATGGGATGATGACTAAGTAATGGATTCTAATTTTAAGGTATTGTAAAACATAAAAAATAGCAAAATAAACCCCTACGCGAAATTTTGGCTCGATTTGACGAATTTTACGATGATTTTTAAGACTCAAAAGTAGGAAAAAATCAAAATGCTCTAGTGACAAAATACTGTCGACTATTAGAATCCATACGTAATTACAAAAAAAATGTTTTGGAAAAATTATAGTAAAAACATCTATCGATATATCAGAGTATATCGATGAACTTATCTCGTAATTTTTTCCACATCCCTACTATTAAATGTTTGTAAATAGAAAAGAAATAAAGTATGCACATATTTTCACAATGTTTATTATGTTATCCTGCAAATTTATCAGTCCACAAGCAATCGTTACAATTTCATCCATGTAGCCTACATCCAAAATAGACACAATACATACAATACATTTCGCAATTTGGGTAGATTGGGCGTGTCAGTTTTTACAAAGTTTTTCAGCTGAGTTTCCACTGGTAAGCATTTTTATTATAATTTTACCACCTCAAAAATTATTGCGGCAAATTAAGAAGGTAGGTTAGAACCGTCACAACTGGATTAAATGAATAAAATAGAAGAAATATTAACTATAACTTATTTGTTTACAAACAACCATAAAGTCATTATGACGGGCTAGTAATATAATAAGTCTATGATGACGGGTAATGACACTTGGCCGTTCTTTTTCTATAAGTAGATTGCAAAGGTTTTCCTTCTTAAACTTTCATGCCACTAATGACGTCATTCCGGTTGACCATATCCGCTCGACAAATATATTTATAAAAAAATAAATACGGGACCAAATTTTAAAATATTCAAATTAGTTTCTTAAATTGGCCTAATCTGTAGTAAAAAAATATAAAAAAAAATACCTTTTATTTTTTAACCAAAGCCAATTCTATTCTACTAGCGTTGATTTTAGTAGAATAGCCATATGAATAGGGGGGCGGATATTGCTGACCCAAATTTGTCCCAAACGTTTTCGTTTCTCTAAGCTTGATTAAACTGATTTTGAGCATGCCATGAGTATTTTTGAGTGATTTTATAATTTCTAACAAGCGCCCAACTAGCACACTAGTGAAAAATGCAGCTTTCCTTAAAGCTCCAATGTCTATAGGGGTAGCATAAGGGAAAATTGCAGCTTTGTCTATAGGGGTGGCATAAGGGAGACAGAATTAGGCACGGGTTCGATAACAGCTAAAATTATAACAATGACCGCAGAAAAAACCTTAGGTATTTTTGTGACACCTTATAGCACCATTAACTGCACAATAGTTAGATTTGTAACATTTTTGCCACTTTTACTCGCATAATGGTTTCGCATAGCATTTCAGACCACCATTGACTGCATTGTAGTTATAATTGCATATTTATTGGCACTTTTAGTTGCATTACGGTCCCGTTGGCATACTTTACCACCCTGTTCTCTATAGGATAGGAAATTGTGACTAATTTACTTCTTACGGTTTCTGTTATGCCTGAGAGGTAAAATTAGTTCTTAAACTCGTAAAATTCCTTTTTGTGGAACTATTATGGAGTCTGCAGTGCTTCATGATAGAAAATAATAGCTTGAGCAATATGTGTTTTAACCGACTTAAAAAAAACCCGGCCAAGTGCATGTCGGGCCACGCGCAGTATGGTTCCGTAGTTACCTTATACCATTCCATATTTAATACCACTATCATTTTTAGTCTGCAAAAATAGCTTTGTTTTTCACAGTGTTTGCATGAATAACAAAGTTATAATTGCGGTTTCGGAAAAAGTTTAAAATAAAAATGTTTAAAAAACATAGAACCGACTTCAATAAAGTCGGAGCCCTCGTTTACTTGCAAAAGCGAAGGCTTAATTGAAGTCGGTTATATGCTTTTATTAAAACATTTTTATTTTAACTATTTCTCGTCGTCGTAAATTCTTGAAAATTAATATTGACAAACTTTGTTTTTTTGATGATTAATTCTTAAAGTAAGTGCATTGCCCTCAAAGTTGATTTTTAGAGATCATAAATAGTATGAAAGAATAATTTATTGGCATAATACCGTTAGTAAGTACTATTACCTATCTATTCTGTGACAATACTACTTTTTTTAATCAATCAAACAATTTCAAGCAAGGGTTTCCGGCATTGATTGCAGATCCCTAAATTATATTTATTGTATGTTATGTGATGCAGTGCAGGTGCGAACTTTATATCACATCAAATTCACACTCTAGGTCATAATATCCACTTTATTGGACATTGTATGGAGGTGTAAGTTCCAGAACAAAGAATTTAGCAGCTTAATTGGATCTAGGAGTTTCTGAACAGTGATTTTTGTCACACATTTCTGCAAAAGGGGGCTACTGTAGCGAAAACTAGAAACGAAGGCTGCAATAATATTGAAGCCATTTTCTGAGACAATTTATTTCATTTGTTTATATATTTCTGTTTATTTGAACACACGGGTCACACGGCACAGTTTATTATGATCGCAAACAACATGTTATCGTTGATTATCCATAAATAAATATGATTCAGTGTAATACTTATCAAAATTAAGTTAAAATTTTTTGACCCGCAGTTAAAAATTAACTAAATTTTCTTAAATTCTTCAATTAATTGAGGGCCCATTAGTTTTATTCGAAAATACCATACACGTTTCACAGTAAATTAAATTTGCCGATGTTTATCACCTAAACAAGCCGCGTAACTCAAATCGTATATTTACACTACAATTCCACCATTTTATTATTTCACTACACGCTGCCAGCCATAATTATATAAAAACATCTTACATGTAATAGAAATAAAATGCTTACATTAAAACTACCAAACTTCCCAAAGAAAGTCGCAATTTTCACTCAAAGCTGTAATTTACGCTTCGGAGTGAATGAAATAAATGAGCGGATCTAACGTTCATTCATTCAATTAGTGCCAATAGGGTGCTTAAGGTGTGAAAATAGCGATTGTAAGAAATTACATGCGCTATTATGAAACTCTACAGGATATGTTAAAATAAGATTAAAATAGCTTCTAAAGTCGCCCCTTTAGATCTAAAGCAGATGCAAAAGGGTTGCATAAGCGCGTTATGCAGCTGACTCTTGCAGCTTATAACTGTAATTATATACGCTTAAGCAGACGTTTTGTGCTAGTTGGGCGTTCAAAACAAATTTTCATATTATGTAGGTAATTGCTTTATGGTCGGGATTTTATTTTGATATTGTTTTACTAATATTATAAACCAGATAAAATTCCTTATATTTCTATTCCTAAATAAGGAAATCTAACCGAAAATTATTCAAATGCGAGCAATTTTATAGAATTTTCATAAAGTTCTTATTTAGTATTTTTGAAATTTTTTCTGCTTTCAGTACTTCGAACAAATACCTATTCCCTCTTTTATCGTCTCATTGCCCATTTAAAATATTCATACGGTAACTAGAAAGCATTAATGTTCAATTCAGACTTTATCATATTAACCAGAACGTAGGTACAAAATATTCTCCACTTATCTGCAAATTCTAATATTGAATAATAGTTTTGCAATGTTTAGATTTTTCTTTCACTCGCATGCTCTTTAAAAGTTTTTTGCGCCATTTTACGGAGTTTGGGAACAATGCACAAAATAGTCCATTTGTGTCTTTTAGATAAAAAGGCCGATTAGAAGAAATCGCGAGTTTGTGTCTATGCTCAACAAATGTCAAATTCGGGTCACCTCGAGCTTATAACGGCAGCGAGGCCACGCGTGGCCAAGAAGTCAAATATGAAGTCAGACATCAAGAAATGTCTAAATTTCGAGCCCTAGGAACAAAACAAAATACGTAATGATTTTAGAATATTGTCCTTCTGGGTTATTTTAATTTTGTGGTTCGGGCTTAATTATTAAAAGAAAAAACCGGTCAAGAGCGAGTCGGACTCGCGCACCGAGGGTTCCGTACCATCATAATTGCACCATCAAACCACACTGCACAGTAGAATAATAAAAAAACCGACTTCAAAAAAAACCTGCCTCTAAAAAGCAAGAAATAATATTCAAATCATTAGATACGCATTAAAACGTCTATTGAAGTCGGGTGGGGTACGAACGTACCTTACGTACGTACGGGAAGTACAACTTCCTTTTTTTGTTCTTAAATCCCCACCCGACTTCAATAGACGTTTTAATGCGTATCTAATGATTTGAATATTATTTCTTGCTTTTTAGAGGCAGGTTTTTTTTGAAGTCGGTTTTTTGTTTTTAAACAATTTTTTATTTGTTTATTTTTAGTGTTAGTCAGTACCTTCTGTATTAGATAGTGTAAGTAAGTATATTATTTAGGTAGAAAAATCGGCCAGCCAAACGTGATTTAATCGCGGAGAAACATACTATATACAGGTCAAACTGAGAGCCTTATTTTTTTTGTAGTCAGTTAAAATGACTACACTAAAGGTATCCCCTTTCCAGCATAAAAAACTTCATCTAATTGGGTTTATAAATAACAAAGTCGTCAAGGTAGTAGATGCAAAATCATAGTATTTTCAGGATTACTTGAAAACTACTTGACCGATTTGAAAAAAAATTTAATGGGACCATCTCGCAATCAAACTCAAACGAACAAAAAAATAATCATTAAAATCGGTCCATAAATGTCGAAGATACGCGCGAACAACAATAAAAAAAAAAAAAAAAACATACAATCGAATTGAGAACCTCCTCCTTTTGTTGAAGTCGGTTAAAAATTAGTACCTATTGCAGTTTTAGACCGATAGTGGAACTAATGTTAACTTTTTTAGAAATTTGATAATTTCTAAAAAAGTGTGCTATATTGAGACATCGTTTTATTTTTCCTGTAATCTTTATATAAACTGCTATCACATAGAATTATTTCAGATTTTTCTCTTTGCAAACTTCGGAGATAAGGGGGGGGGACGGTATTTTTTTTTACATTTTTCATCATAAGTCGAAAACTATGTGGTCTAGAAAAAAAAATGATTGAAAACGTGCAAACGGCGCTCTTTCATATGATACCCAACATGCCTTAGTAGCCCCACGTCAAATTTTTAAGAACCCTTTTCAGGACCTGCTGTAAAAAAGATATTTATTTTTTTATTTATTTCTTATTTGAAAAATAGTTGGGCTAATGTCATCTTAAACTATTCCAAATTTCAAGTTGATACCATTAGTAGTTCTCGAGATATCCAGCTGTGACAGACAGACAGACAGACAGACTGAGTCACACCATAAGGGTTCCTTTTTTACCATTTTGGTACGGAACCCTAAAAATTGATGAAACGCGCTACAGTACAACTAAAATACAGATAGAAAAAGTTTTACGTCCGGATTACACGGGGCTAGTTTTTGAAGCCAGGATTAGTAAGCTAGAAACTTACTAACTCTTATGTCTCATTTCTAGGTTAGTGAGTTAGTTAGGAAGCCAGCAAAAGCTAAGAAAATCCTTTCCCTATCAAATCCCAATTTCAAGGATCTAAGTAAGTATAGAATAGAGATGTGTGTGTGCATTATTCCGCCGCAACCGCGTCATTTCATTCCATTATGTTTAATTCTTCTCCGAATCCCCGCGTGTTCAGACAGACGGAGCGACTTATTATTAGATTTCTGGTTGAGTTTTCACGATGAATACTTTCAGAATTTCCATCGGTTTTATTTGAAGACGGTTTCGTAATGTGTTTACGTATGGGGGATTTGAATTTTTTAGGATTGAGACTGTGAAAAATGCGAGGATTTATTTCGTTACCAATATTACTTAATGTTTCTTGGATATGACTTCAATATTGAATTACATTTTTAATTTCCATGGCACTTTTTCTTTCATGTGCCGTTTATAAGTTAATAACCTGCTATTAACTATGGCACACTTTTATGAACACGTAATTATACTGCCAACTGCACCCTTTTTTTATTTTTTAGTTTTTTTTCTTGACATTTCGGCTTTTTTAACCTCCAAGCGCTCCGTAACATACAATTTTTGCATAGGGTGAAATCGAAATCATTGGTAATCTTTTAAACTAAAAACCTAACCGCCATATTGATAACTTTAGGATAAATATTTCTTAAATCAAAGTAATCAAAATTCAAAGTGAAATAAACATAAAAAAACCACAAGCCTATTATACCTTGAATTTTGATCACTTTGATTTAAGAAATGTTTAGTCCTAAAGTTTTCAATATCGCGGTTAGATCCTTAGTTTAAAAGATTGCCAAACACTTCGATGTCACCCTGTACCTAAACTAGGCAAATATTGTATGTTACGGAGAATGACGAAGGGATAAGAGTGCAGTTGGCAGTACAATTTACGTGTCCATAAAAGTGTGCCATAGTTAATAGCAGGTTATTAATTTATAAACGGCACGTGAAAAAAAAAGTGTCATGAAAATTAAATATGTAATTCAATATTCATTCAATAATTCAATATAGAAGTCGTAGTTAAAGATTGTTATAAAGTAGACGATTATCTTAAAGATCTAAATGCGTGGAAATGATGTAACACATAACTACTATAAGTACTTTGTTGCCAATGATAGCAATAAAATAAGTCTATGTTTGTTGCCAATAATCCTGTCACCCTGTTGTAATTAGGTATCTGGTAACGATATACATATTTAAGTTTGTAAATATCGTTACTTATTGCTGTTCAAGCTGATGAGTTTCTTGCGCCCGTTCTTCTTGTCAGTTAAAAAAGTCTTGAACGGGTGGTAGCAAAATATAGACGATTCAAAAGTACTTAATAATTAAGTTTATTTGAATAAAGCTATTTTTGACTTTGACTTTGATATCCAAGAAACATAAGTAATATTGGTAAGGAAATAAATCTTCGCATTTTATTTAAATTTATACTTACCCAGGAGAAATTACCATTAGTTTTAAAAGAAATAACTAATCATCTTTTAAAAAAACAATGAGGCGCCATATAGTCATTAGATAAAATTACCAAACAAATTACTACTTACTCTTGTAGTTCTTACTCCCCAGGTGCCTTACCAAGGAGAGTTTCGCAAAACGAGCAAAGGACAAAATCTAGTCTATAGTTAACTCTAATAATTGCTCACCACAACGCAGCACAATCAGACGTGTCGCAAATGATATCAAAGCGGTTGGACAGAGGCGGATTAAGAACGAAAGGGACCCTTAAGTCCCTATAGCGGTCAAATAACGCCGCCAATACATTTATTTTTATTACACGTAAACCAAGTCAATATTAAAAAAAAGAAAACAACCATGCCCTCCTAAATTGTCTCTAATACTTTTTGAATAACTCTAATAACGTTTTTCATTGTTTGTACTAGTTTTAAAATGCAATCGAAACGATAGTGGCCACTTTTGGTTTAAATGGATTTTAAAACTTACAGAAAGAAAGAATTTAAGAGGGCATGGTTGTTTCCTTTTTTTAAATTATATTGACCTGGTTTATGTAATAATAAAAATAAATGTATTGGCGGCACTAGTTGACCGCTATAAGGGCTTTAATAATGTTACATCCTAGCCACGAAAAGGAGCGAATGATGGCGCGGCGCACGACGACGTGGCGAGTGGATTATACAGCCAAAAAAATAATTCGGTATTTTTAAGCTCATTGTACCCGTAGCGCGAATAGCTATCGAAAAAAATTACGCGCGTAAAACATACGATATAGTAATTTTGTATGGGAAATTTGAACACCGCCATCTACCGCTGAAAAGCAAAATGAGATTTTTGTACTTCTACGTTCGCTTTTTTTTCTGGGTACTGATACCAAAAAGGTCTTGTAGAATATTTTTTTTCTTTTGACTGAAAGTTAACTGAAAACCACTTACGTATTTATAGATAGTAGATAAATATGATTATTTTTTATTATTTTAACGTGGCAAAATATTACGTTAACAGAACGAATCTTCACATTACTTAATTCAAGTTGACGGAGACAACAGAGTTGATTTAAATTAATGAATTATATTATTATAGTATATATTTAAAAAAAAATTTCTCTTCTATTCAACTGCAATATTCCAATTAAACTTTTATCCACCTGTACCAAAGTGGGCCCCATATTAGCCCTAACTCCGACCCAGTCCCCAGACAGCTACATGTCACGTTTTCTATTACACATCGCAGATTTAACTTCGCAATTACCCCGACTTTTATTACCAAGGTGCAGACTGCAGTACACTCGCTCACAAAAGGATTTAGACACATAACCTCATTTGCGCAAATTGCTGTTCTGCGGTTGTCTGTACTTACTGTGTTGACAGTAATGGCTGTACAAGACATCAAATTATACGTATGTTGAATGTATTTACTTTAAAGGCTGTATGTCACGTTCGGTAAAGGGAATAGCATCAAAGCATCAACCCTTCGTAGACAGAGTTGTGGTAAAAAGCGTCTAATGACTTAAGTGATATAGATAGTATTTATTTATTTATATTTATTAGGTTTGTCAACATTTGTGTACAACAATACAATTTAATGAAAATATACTTGTTCTACTTTTATAACTAGGTACCTGATTGCCACAAATTCTTACAAGCAAACACAACATACACCAGTAGGCTGATTGTCTAACTGTGTTGCATTGCAATCAACTTTGACAGAAATCGCAGTGACATTGCTGCTTTAGTAAGAACCAAGGTGACAACTATCTTACTTAAAGCAGCAATGCAACTGCGATTTCAATCGATTTCAATCGAGAATTGTTAGCAACAGACTTACGTAATTCGGGGTCTGGTACCTAACTAATCTAACAGTAGCTTAGAAACTTAATAGAATACAAGTATAGTAGATAGGTAACTACTCATTTCCAAAGGAAATATTGAGAATGGATAACTGTAATTTATTTTAGTAGGGGGTTTAAGTATGAAATTGCCGTTTTGTGTGAAGAATTTTAAAGAATTTGCATTTTCCCTAAAATAGTCTTAATTTATTTAACAATCATGAACGCTAATATTTTAGAACTTTTATGCACAACGCTCAGCTAACTAATGCCACATTGTGTTATGTGAAAAAAATAAGTATGGGCTAAATTTCTGTTAACGAAAAAAGGAGAAACATTTTAGATTTTTTTTTTACGTTCAGCAAAGAAAATCATCAGAAATATTATTATTGCTGTTAGTGGGCCGTTATGATTTAATTGGAAAAATTACCAGTACTTAACTGAAGCATCTTTTTTTTCCCTGCGTGATCGAATGAGAAATGAGGAGATCCGCTGGCGAACTAAAGTAACCGACATCGCTCGAAGGATTGCTCAGCTGAAGTGGCCGTGGGCAGGACTATAGATGTGAAGGCGGTTGTTATCTTAGTCAGCCAGCCGCTGACCAGCCGCTTTTTTCGCTGACTACGGTGATCACCCATAAACCGCGGCTGGCTACAGTTGAAACATGTCTATGTTTTATTAAAGCCGTTTTATGTCCTAAGTGATTATTTTTGTCTATCTACATACTACCTACTTACTATAAACGTTACAGTAACCAGTAAACAGTTTTGTGGTGCAGAGAAATTGACGAGAACACCAGAATTTCCAGTTTGATGTTCTACAAATTCATCGCCCACGAATTCATCATGACAGAGTAGGTATTTAATTTACTAAAAATACCTATTTGCATTAAACGACTCGAATATTATAACAATTTCGACTCAGGAATTGTAAAAGTTGTAAGACCTTTTGGTATTGAGTCGGATAAGCAGCCGGTTGTCAGCCGCTGTCTATACGATATTATCGGCTGCTATAAATAACTATCCGATAACAACCGCTGTTTTACAACTATAGGCAGGACACATAGCGAGAAGAACCGATGCCCGTTGGGGCGGAAAGGTTCTTGAATGGCGACCGCGCACCGGACGATACTCCGTGGGTAGGCCCCCGACAAGGTGGACCGACGATCTGGTGAAGGTTGCCGGAAGCCACTGGATGTCGGAAGCGCAGGACCGATCGTGGTGTCGTGCGGCTGATATGATGATGATGATGAAGTATCATAATATGCGAGCCTCTGTGTGTGAGAAAAAAACAATTTCATACCTTAACCCTTATTATTTGTTTTTGGCATGCAAATAAAATGTATACCCACGTCTCATAAAATACTAAGCTGTTGCTTTAATCTAAAGTAGTGTTCACACATAACGATATTCACACCATCAGAAAAGCACCTATTATTTGTCAGTAAGCGGATTATAATGAAGTTCGTTTTATTGTTTACATTTTCACATGATACTAAATGTGGTTTTGATGTGTGCTGCACAGATTTGTTGATAACCTTAGTTGTCATCAAATTGCCTTTTAAATTGCAGTCGTTTGCCTAAATTTGTGTATGACATGTCAGACGAAATGTAATATCTACGTGATGGTAAACTGTGTTCTCTATTCAACGTGGAAGATTTCAGAAAACGCTTACCTAAGCTCTATCGCACACGGGCAACTTAGTCGCCCAGCAACTGTTTTGTCTCTCACATGGTTTGTATGAAAAGTTGCCGACGACCGTGTCGCTTCGTGTGCGCGCTTCCATATAAACCCGTGGACTTGATGTGAGAGACAAAACAGTTGCACGGCGACTAAGCGCTATCGCACACGGGCAACTTTTGTCTCCGCAACTTTTTTGTCTCTCACGTGATTTGTATGAAAAGTTGCAGACGACCGTGTCGCTTCGTGTGCGCGCTTCCATACAAACCCGTGGACTTGATGTGAGAGACAAAACAGTTGCTGGGAGACTAAGTTGCCTGTGTGCGATAGCGCTTAGTTGCCTGTGTGCGATAGCGCTTACTTATTATCAACAGAAAAACAAAAACCGCCGTTACATATAGGTAAGTTTTACTTAAAATAATAACACCTAGAAAGTCCTTGTAGGTGAGTGAGGAAAAAGTTTCAGATTTAAATATTTCCTTTATCATACGTTACCTAATCGTAACTAAATCTAATAAAATAGTAACTAATCCCCTAAAGATAGGGAAATTGAAAGATTTTCGTTCTTAAGGCTGTAAATTCCCATTTCAAAGAAAAAATCTAGTGTTTTCCCAAAGAAGTTATCTAAGAAATGAAAGCATTCTATTGACTGTAAAGTTTAGTTTTTGGAAGCAGAATTCGTAAATTAGAGCCGTATAGAGAGAAAAACATAATATAGGCATATACAGGCACCCCCTTTCACCAAAGTACATGACCAATTTGGTCGTGTCAGTTTATAAAAACTAGTTGGTCGCGAACACTCGCCATTTTGAAAGACTACATATCGCCGAACGCAACTCCGCGAAAATGGTGAATTGTGCGGTGATATTGTGCAAAAGGCGATCTGAAACTTCAAATTTTAATAAGGACGGGATTTCCTTTCACACGTAAGTATAATTTTATTAACAAACTATAATATAATCACGAAGAAAACCCAGTTTGTTTAGTAAAGCCAACGACGGAGATTGCGATAGCAAAACGATACCAAACACCATGGTAGAAGTCTTAGTGCTGTGACAAAGTTAAAGAAGACGAATTAACGAAGTCAAAGAGAATGAAAGTGATATGATCAGTACATAAATTTTTCAATCATTAGTTTCTCTAATGTTGTCTTGATTTCAAAAACACAAGTGATTTATTGGCATTTTTAGATTTTAGGCATTAACAAATCACAATGCTATTTTTATATTAAGATAATTAATAGAAGAAACACTAGAAAAAATACGGGTGTCTATTTTTCTCTAGTGTTTTTTCTATTAAATTGAAACTTGTGCGATGGTATATTTATGGGTACGTATCAGAATGTCTAACGATTAAAATGTAAAAAGTTCAAACTTATTAAACTTATAATACATAGAAAATACCAAGACAAACAGACATGTTCTTGCACACAAATGTTTGTATTGTCTTCATCTTATCCAATGCGTCAACCGGGTTGTTTTTAGGGTTCTTTTATCTTTATTTTGATATTGTTTACCTTTCCTTTCTTGATGCCGCCTGATATCTAACTGTAGGCAACTTTTAAATTCCCTATATACGAAGAATAACAATAGTTTAAAAGCTGATTTAAAGTTAGAGGGGGGCACACATTTTACTACTTTGGCAGTGTATATTATCGTTCAAACGGTTGACTTTGAGAAAAAATAGTCTTAGGAACCTCAATGACATTTTTGAAGACCTATCTATAGACTTTTATATAGATGCTTTTTTTTCAGTTTCAGTTCCATGTATGGGGAGCCCCCTTTAATCTTTTGTTTTTTTTATTTTTGTGTAAATATCGTAAGGCGGTTTACAGAATACATCTACTTATCAAGTTTCAACTGTGTAGTCCTAATACTTTCGGAGTAAAGTGGCTGTGACATACAGACGGACGGACGGACAGACAAACATAACGAATCTATTAGGGTATAGTTTTTTGCCATTTAGGCTACGGAACCCTAACAAGCAATTTAAGGTTCAAAATTCATTGGAGATTTTTGACAGTTTTGTATAGCTTGATGTGCTGCTGACTGTACATAGATACTTATAAATAAATGATTACATTATTAATCACATTTATTTTCTTTTTTGACAACCTTTACTCTTGCATCTTGCGCCAACACTCACTATCGGAATTTCATTTCTGTACATTATTTTAGGATAAAAGGGCAGAACGATGTTTTAAGTATGTTATTAAACAATTATTTGTAAGCGTACTTTAGTGATTGTTGGTGCAAATCACAAAATCAAAATGAAGACATTAATTTTTTTGGTCGTAATCATAATCACTCATCTTCAAATCAAAGCTTCTAATCATTCAATTTCATCGGTCTTTTTATGTCCCATCACTAACCTTAACGCAAGGGCAAACTTATTTATGTCGGTAAGTTTGGCGCTGCCGTCTACGTGATCTGTCAGTATTTGTACTAAGATGGCTAGTTCCGAATTTGACCACCTGCCAATATAACTTTGTGGTCATTCTGTTTTTGTGTGCGTGTGTAACAATATGACTTTAAGCTTCAAAAGTGTGCGTGAATATGAAGTTGTGTGCTGTGCGTGTGTACCTCGTCTCCCCCCAAAATCGGTGAACAAATTCTAGTGTAGGAGTGAGCATGCGAATCTCCGTGCCACTGAATAATTCCATTCTAAAACTACCTAGAAGTAATGTACCGATGATATACGTTCTTATTTCAGATATCAAATCGATTGTACCGGCTTCCCGGCAGAATGATTGACAAAAGCATGTGGCACGGAGATTCGCATGCTTTGAGGTTATGTTTTTTGTTAAATCGTCGAATTCCAGATCAATCGGAGCCTGTACCGCTGGGTTGATGTATTTGTAGCCGTTACATATTCATTGTAACAGCTACAAACACATTTGTTGCTCATGTAACGCAACAGGGACAAAGATATGGCGATCTAAAGTTTTAAAAGCATGCGACTCTCCGGCCCACACGCTTAAGTCTAAAATACTGGTGAAAATTGTATTAAGATTAAAAATAAGCAAGTTTACGTAACCGTTTGATCACGATAAACGGCCCGAAAACATATTTTCACTATATCTTCATTCGTTTTAGAGAAATAAGTAAATTTATTTACTATGATTTATTATGAATAATCAGTGTGTAGGGTGACCATATCGTCGGTCCGTAGGAATCATTAGGCTGTTTCTAATAAAATTCAAGTTGAACTACATAATGTTGAGGGTTGATTTGCCTACATACTCGTACGTATCGTACCTACTATCATACTGTTACTGACTATGCAATATTGCAATATTTTTTAGGGGACGTAAAAAGGTGACTTTTATCCTAATCGAGATGACAAAATACAAACAAACAAATGAGAAAGTAGGTAACCTTATAAAAACGTGTTAAAAATGTGAACGTCATAATTGGTATAATAATTGCCCACTCAGTACCAGTCACCCATCATCATCAGTATCAGTCACCCATTAATTTAGGTCTCGGTTGAATGCAACCGAACTGAGAACTTCCTTCGTTTTTTGAAGTATTAGTCTTTCAAAATAGGTATCTAAAAACACTTCAACTTGCATTTTAGACCGATCGGGATAAGTTTTTAGCTTTTAAAAATATTAAAGTTTGTTTTTTTCGTATATAGTTTCTGCACCATTCACTTAGCCTAATACATGAAATTGTGTCATTTTGGTTTGATGCATAAGTAACAATTTAGGTTTTTGTCTTTTTTAACGCTATCGGACGAAAAGAAAATTAAAGTTGAAAATTTTACTTTCATGATGATTATGAAGTTGTAACCGATGTACTTACTTGAGCTTTTTGTGTCATCTTTGTCCACGGGAATACTGTTATTTGACTATTACCTAAAGCGTTACCTTAGTAACTCCAAAAAAATATTACAATTGGTTAAATAAGTGTTAAATGTTTTAGATCAATAGTATCTGTTGTACATAATGTTTTGTGCTAAATTCATCAATGGAATTTTCAGCTTTTTATTTTTTTCTTTTCAACACCCTGTAAAAGTCACAAAAGAAAATGGGGGGGGGGGGGTGGGGGGGTGGGAGCCGGGGCACCGCTGTTTGCTGCGTACTTCGAGCACCGCTGCTACGTACTTTGCCATTCGAGCGACTTTGGGTAAAAGAATTTGTAAAAAGTAGCCTCTATTTCGTATTGAGCCAGCACAATATCCCACTTCAAATTAATTCGCCTAATTTAAAGTAAGTAAGTGACTTAAGTGACGCCTAAGCATAGGTACTGAAGTTCGGTGACACATTTGAAGTAACGAGTAGGTAGGTAGGTAAGAAGTATACGAACGAATATAAATACATTTGATGATACTGTGGCCGCGTTCCGAATCACGCTCACAGCGCTGTTAGCGCGTATCCGACCAAATTAAATAGTCACAAAATATTACACAGATAGGGTATTTGTGTACCTACTTCATTTAATGGATTATAGGCTAACAGTGCTGTTGGCGTGATTTGGAAGTAGGCATGTGTTATTATTGTCAATTACAGTCTCATTGATGAGATGACATCATTAACATTCTTGTACTCTACCTCTTGCAAAGTTTAAAAAGAAAGGATTACCTACCTACTGTAACAAAATATTTTTTGAGGGTAAGGAAATAAAAACCGGTCAAGTGCGAGTCGGACTCGCACACAAAGGGTTCCGTACCAAAAAACGGCTAAAAAATCACGTTTGTTGTATGGGAGCCCCCTCAAATATTTATTTTACTAGCTGACCCGACAGACGTTGTCCTGTCTTAGTTATAAATATTAAATTCGAATTGGTATAAATTATTGAAAAGTTTAGTTCAGAGATTAGTAGGTAAGTACCGTTCCCGTTTCCGTTTTCGTTCTCGTTCCCGTTCCCATTTACTTTAAAACCCAACAGCTTTATAAATAACTAAGTACCTATACATCACTTGTTATGTTAGTAACGTGTATGTTAGTCTATTCAAACTTACTAATAAGGCGTGATGGCTCTGAACTAACCGTGATGAGCACTAAGAAATTCAGTTTTCTTACAACCTCTTTGTAAGAAAAAAAAAATATTTTACATGTATTTTATTAATAAAATAACTCCGAACGAAGCATCTGTTTTATTACATCCTTAATTGTATGTTTTTTTTTATCGTTGTTCGCGCGTATCTTCGACATTTATGGACCGATTTTGATGATTCTTTTTTTGTTCGATTCAATTTTTTTGCGAAATGGTCCCATTTATTTTTTTTTCAAATCGGTTCAGTAGTTTTCAAGGTATCCTGAAAACACTATGATTTTGCATCAACTAACTTGACTATTTTGTTATTTATGAACCGAATAAGATGATTCTTTTTGTTGGGTAAGAGGTACTTTTAGTCTTTTTAACCGACTTCAAAAAAAAGAAGGTTCTCTTTCAGTTTGACCTGTATGAATGTATGTTTCTCCGCGAACATCTCACGTTTGACTGAGCCGATTTTTCTACCAAATAATATACTTACACTACACTACCTAATAGAGAAGGTACTTACACTAAAAACAAAAAAATAAAAATTGTTTTAAAAATAAAATAAAATGTTTTAAAAAACAAAAAACCAACTTCAAATAACCTGCCTCTAAAAAGCAAGAAATAATATTCAAATCATTAGATATGCATTATCATTGTTATATAATAACAACACGTATATTGAAGTCGGGTAGGGCTTTTAGAATAAAAAAACGAAGTTGTACTCCAGCCCCACCCGACTTCAATAGACGTGTTATTATTATATAACAATGATAATGCATATCTAATGATTTGAATATTATTTCTTGCTTTTTAGAGGCAGGTTTTTTGAAGTCAGTTTTTAGTTTTTTTTAAAAGGTAAGTAAATACTAAAGTTTAATTTTTCAAGTTTTGACTTATGTAGTAAGCATAAATTACTTTACAACCATTGAAACTTGTCCCAAGTAACAATACAAAAACTCACATACATACAAACGTAGAGCAGTGTGGAACAATGCAACACCAAAAGCTCTGAGTCTCATATTTCTCTCATTTTTAAAGATATGAATTCCGTTTTTAGAGGAACGGAATCTACTTAATTAGGTATAAAATGGCAGTTATAGTTTCATTAATAAATAGATACATAAACCAATAAGAAGACTTTTAAAAGAAAATGGGAATTGTTTCATTGTGTCCACCTAGGTGTACACAATGAAACATCCTCTGTCCAACAATGAAACACTGTTATTAATTTTGACATTTTCATATTTAGTGGAACAAGTAAATGACAAAATCTGTTGAATTCCAACCGATAAAGGTTTTCTCAAGGTATTGCATAATTATTCAGACTTTAAAAGTACCTATAGGTTTATCTCAGGTACAATGATTTGTGTGTGACTTAAAGATAAATGAGTCTAATTTTTTTTAAATCGTAGTTATGTACCTTTTATAGGCAATAACGATTTAAAATCAACAATTACTTATAATAGGCATTAATCTCTCAGGTAAAATTCTACATACTAAAAGATTAATGAGTCTGAAAATCACAAATATTAGGTAGTAGTAGTGAAAACACTGTTACATTATGTCCACCCTTGAGCTGTGACATTCTTGGACACCTGGGGTATTTTAGAATAACATCAAAAAATAATCTACCAAAATCGAACAATTTATTAGGTAGTATCATAGTTATTCTGTGGTAATGTAGTCCACGTGAATCTATGATACATGTACAAATATATTGATTAAAAAACACATTCGATGAGAAAGGCAACTGTCAAAAAAGCATTTTTTTTAAAAGCCCATGACTTAGGACAATTATTCTTAATGAAGGCTTTACAAAGTGACATTTAAAAAAAATAGTAACTATTCGCCTCTAGATGGCGTTGATGGAAAGAGAAGTGTAAAAATTGGCTTTTAAAAATAAACGGCCTGTACCAAAGAGGCAAATAAGCGTTCGCTGGCTGACATCTGGCCAAAGAGAAACATTTTAGGGTAACATCAGATTTGCCTGCCTACCTGAGTACTCTTCGAAGCTGAGTAAAAAAATCACATTGACACATACATTTTTATCAACGCCATCTTATCTATCGAGCATACAGTTTTTTGTCATTTTGAAAAACCCTAATTGAAAAACAGTTTGGTTAATATTTTTACAAAAATCCTCCGACTAAAAGTAATGAACATACTCTGTCTGTCAGCTTCATCATCAGACCCTGGACTTCGTCTCCCATTAGAGTACTCGTCAAAACAATAGGGATGACGACTACTGAATAAAATAACAAAATACTAATAAAAACCGTAAACATATTGAACTTTTAGAGTAGCTTGTATACCTCTTGGTTTTATATATTGCGTATTATTTGTTTTATTACCCTTCAAAGTTGGGCGGACAAGTCCATTTAAAAAGTTTAAAATATATTAAAATAAATAATACATTTAATTAATCCATAAAATTTATAGCAAATTTGTATAAGAAACAATTTTGATAAACACAATATTTAATATAGCTGCCAAACTTTCCTACGCGTTGCATACAAACACCTAGGCGTGACGTCATAACTAGGGTAGCCGTTAGTATGGAGCGTTTTCGGGTGAGTCCAATTTGTGTGCATTTTAAACTGTGATATCTCGGGCAGTTTTCACGCTAGCGAAATAATTATTTTACCAATGTTTCTTTTTTTGAGAGGTAATTTATGTAACATAAAATAAAAAAAAATTTCGTCATGCCTATTCTAACGAGCCCAAACACGATGGGGTTGTAGGTTTTATCATAGAATTCCTGTGGGCTTCTTCCGGCTTCATCATCAGATCAGCTCAATGACACCATAATATTGCATTGCCTTCCAGTTCTGACCTATTTTCAAAGTTTCAAGTCTCTAGGTCATCGGAAAGCTAGGATAAAATCGTTCGCAATATATATCTATAAATATTAGGTCTTTACTTATGAACTTGCCGATATTTTGTCACATACAGAGAAAATAATAACTTCTATGTTTTAAAACATTTAACAATATCTTGATTTACGTATGTCGAATTATGACCATGATAGTTAACTATCAGTAAAAATAAAGTCCTTTTTTTAAGCTTTCATAGCATTAAAAAAAGATCTTGAAAGTTACTCTTTTTTTTGTGAGCCAAAAAAGGGTGACCGGAGGGGTTGTAACTTAGCCAAAACTTATTTTTTTCGCTTATCGTAAATGGAATAGGTTAGCATAGTGTTCAAACATTTGTACATAAAAGTTTTGTTACAAGAGTGTTAACGGTTGTTAAATGAACAAAGAAAATGCTAGTATGAAAAATGCAACTTCTTGAAAATTCTCCATACAAATCGGCAATTTCATAGGTAAAGACCTATTATATACGGTTACGAAAACCTGCTTATTTTTAATCATAATACAATTTTCACCAATATTTTAGACTTAAGCGTGTGGGCCGGAGAGTCGCATGCTTTTAAAACTTTAGGTCGCTATTGCGTTACATGAGCAACGAATGTGTTTGTAGCTGTTACAATAAAGCACGTTCCAGACGGATTAAGCACGTTCCAGACGGATTAAATCACGCCTCCCAACCAAGGTCACCTTGGTGGAAGCTTGATGGGGGCGTGGTTTCCACCCGTGGATTGTGTTGCGGCTACACGAGTTTACATCCAAGCGCCGAAACTAGGGCTGCCAACCATACTATAATAATATGTAGTATTATACTATGTTTCGGGTCTGCGTGCTATATACTGTTGAAGAAATATATAGTACGCAAAAATACTATATTTTCAACATCGATCGCTAAGAAACAAATGTTTCTTTTTTTTAATTTGTGATCGTGCATTTTGACTGATTCGATAGCGTGTAGTGTATAGTCACACCATGTAACAAATACTATGTGTATAGTGTATTGTATCAGAATTCTGAACGTATCTATCTGTCTTATTGCGTTCCAAACTTGTCAATATAAAATTGACAACTTAATTAAATCTTAATCCATGGTCGAAATATATCTTTAACTATGGACGAATTTCTTTTATGTCTAAACTTAATCAGTAATACTGATACAATCGTAAGTAAGTTAAAAACAAGTTTTTAATTTACTTATATTTAATTAATATTGATTGTAGAAAAAAATATGAGACTTTTATTTTGATTCATGATTGTTTTATTTATGGTTTATGATTTTGACCAAAACATTGTTCAAAAATGCAAAAAGTTCAAAAAATATAGTTTTTATAAAAATTAAAAAAGTAAAATATAATAATATATTTGCTTAATTTTTGCCTTTTCCATAAAATACTATATTATATTAAAGTGTACTAATTTTTTTTAGCCTTATTTGAAAAATAATATATTTCGCCTTAGACATGTTGGCAACCCTAGCGCCGACACTCGTTCCCATTCCACGGTAATGATATCTATCAGTACTGTAACTCGGCCCTGTCCTTGAAATAATTACCTAAATAAACCCGCGCTGGTTCAATCAATTAATTTCAAGGCAATAATATAACTAGATTAACAAAACTAATGGTAAAAGAAAAATAAAAAAAAAATACATTATTGATGGGAGAAACAAATTATTTAATAATCCTTAGTACAATACCTACGTATTATATAATATTTTAAGTATACTTAATCTTAGTTTTCGGACTTTCCAGGTATTTAAAAATGTTATCTCTGGATTATTAGTTAATTATATTTATAATAAAAACAGCACAATCTGCACTTTGCAATAGTAAGAACTTGTATTTCAATCAATAGTACCTATTGAATTTTTAGACTTTTGGCATTCAGAATGTTATTTCTATATTAAGGTAATAAATATAATAGAAAAAACCCGGCCAAGTGCGTTTTGGGCAACGCGCCGTACGGTTCCGTAGATACCTTATACCACACCATATTTAATACCATTATCATTTTTCGTCTGCAAAAATAACTTTGTTTTTCAGAGTGTTGGTATGAATGACAAAGTTATATTTGCGGTTATGGAAAATGTGCTATATCTCAAAAACTAATTACTATATCTCGTTCAAACCAATTTTCATTGAAAGTAATTATTAAGATCTACATGTTACATATATGTTATCTACATGTTACATATACATATATGTTTTTTAGATTTTTCACTTTCTTATTTCAAAAGTTAAAGGGGGGGAAAGGATAAACATTTTACCACTTTGGCGGAGAATATCTTTCAAACGGTAGACTTTGAGAAAAAATTGTCTTAAAAACCTCAATGTCAATTTTAAAGACCTATCTATTGACACCCCACACGTTCGCAGTTTCAGTTCCATGTATGGAGAGCCCCCCCTTAATCTTTATTTTTGTTATTTTTGTGTTAAAATCGTTGAGCGGTTAACAGAATACATCTACTAACCAAGTTTCAATTGTGTAATTTTAATACGTTTGGAATAAAATGGCTGTGACATACGGACGGACAGACAGACGGACAGACAGACAGACAGACATGACGATTGACGAATCTATAAGGGTTCCGTTTTTTGCCATTTAGGCTACGGAACCCTAAAAATACTAGAAAAAATCGACTCTCCCGTAACCCGTAGCAGCCGAGCCATTTGAGCCCGTCTGAACTGCGACGGCTGAGTCGATATTTTATAGTATTTTTTCTATTATATTTATTACCTCAATAGTACCTGACCTACGTACATCTTTCGTTCATCACTGCGGCGCATTCGCGACTGTTTGTGTACCGAGTGCAGACTGCAAACTGAACTCGAGGGCCGAGGCGCGTAGGTACGACTCGCTTTTCGACTATTTGTACAGATGCCGGCATATAAATTGGCAAGAGAAAGATGAGACAAAAGATGCGCAATAGCCACAAACACTAAAATTTGTGGCGCTGCACATCTTTTGGCTCGTTTTTATCTTGCCAATATAAATGCCGGGCAGTATATGAAGTTGGAGTACTGATAAATATCATTACCGTGCCTGTGTTGGAACTCGCGCCCTTCCACCAAGGACGTTGAAGGTCATTTGGATTGGTTGGAGAAATTTGGATTAAATCTGCCGTCTAGATGGATTAAATCAAGCAAGGTCACCTCTGTTGGGAGGCGTGATTTAATCCGTCTGGAACATGCTTTAATCACGCCTCCCAACCAAGGTCACCTTGGTGGAAGCTTGATGGGGGCGTGGTTTCCATCCGTGGATTGTGTTGCGGCTACACGAGTTTACATCCAAGCGCCGCCAACTAGGGCTGCCAACCATACTATAATAATATGTCGTATTATACTATGTTTCGGGTCTGCGTGCTATATACTATTGAAGAAATATATAGTACGCAAAAATACTATATTTTCAACATCGATCGCTAAGAAACAAATGTTTCTTTTTTTTTAATTTGTGATCGTGAATTTTGACTGATTCTATAGCGTGTAGTGTATAGTCACACCATATAACAAATACTATGTGGATAGTGTATTGTATCTGAATTCTGAACGTATCTATCTGTCTTATTGCGTTCCAAACTTGTCAATATAAAATTGACAACTTAATTAAATCTTAATCCATGGACGAAATATATCTTAATCTTAACCATGGACGAATTTCTTTCATGTCTTAACTTAATCAGTAATACTGATACAATCGTAAGTAAGTTAAAAACGAGTTTTTAATTTACTTATATTTAATTAATATTGATGGTAGAAAATAATATGAGACTTTTATTTTGATTCATGATTGTTTTATTTATGGTTTATGATTTTGACCAAAACATTGTTCAAAAATGCAAAAAGTTCAAAAAATATAGTTTTTATAAAAAGTAAAATATAATAATATATTTGCCTAATTTTTGCCTTTTCCATAAACTACTATATTATTTTAAAGTGTACTAATTTTTTTAGCCTTATTTGAAAAATACTGTATTTCGCCTTAGACATGTTGGCAACCCTAGCGCCGACACTCTTTCCCATTCCACGGTAAAGATATCTATCAGTACTGTAACTCGGCCCTGTCCTTGAAATAATTACCTAAATAAACCCGCGCTGGTTCAATCAATTAATTTTAAGGCAATAATATAACTAGATTAACAAAACTAATGGTAAAATAAAAATAAAAATAAAAATACATTATTGATGGGAGAAACAAATTATTTAATAATCCTTAGTACAATACCTACGTATTATATAATATTTTAAGTATACTTAATCTTAGCTTTCGGACTTTCCAGGTATTTAAAAATGTAAGGTATCTCTGGATTATTGGTTAATTATATTTATAATAAAAACAGCACAATCTGCACTTTGCAATAGTAAGAACTTATATTTCAATCAATAGTACCTATTGAATTTTTAGACTTTTGGCATTCAGAATGTTATTTCTATATTAAGGTAATAAACATAATAGAAAAAAACCCGGCCAAGTGCGTTTTGGGCAACACGCCGTACGGTTCCGTAGATACCTTATACCACACCATATTTAATACCATTATAATTTTTCGTCTGCAAAAATAACTTTGTTTTTCAGTGTTGTTATGAATGACAAAGTTATATTTGCGGTTATGGAAAATGTGCTATATCTGAAAAACTAATTACTATATCTCATTTAAACCAATTTTTATTGAAAGTAATTATTAAGACCTACATGCAGCATATATGTTTTTTAGATTTTTCACTTTCTTATTTCAAAAGTTAAAGGGGGGGGAGGATAAACATTTTACCACTTTGGAGGAGTATATCTTTCAAACCTTAGACTTTGAGAAAAAAATGTCTTAAAAACCTCAATGTCAATTTTAAAGACCTATCTATTGACACCTCACACGTTCGCAGTTTCAGTTCCATGTATGGAGAGCCCCCCTTAATCTTTATTTTTGTTATTTTTGGTTAAAATCGTTAAGCGGTTAACAGAATACATCTACCAACCAAGGTTCAATTGTGTAATATTAATACTTTTGGAATAAAATGGCTGTGACAGAAGGACAGATAGACAGACAGACATGACGAATCTATAAGGGTTCCGTTTTTTGCCATTTAGGCTACGGAACCCTAAAAATACTAGAAAAAATCGACTCTCCCGTAACCCGTAGCAGCCGAGCCATTTGAGCCCGTCTGAACTGCGAGGGCTGAGTCGATATTTTATAGTATTTTTTCTATTATATTTATTACCTCGTACATCTTTCGTTCATCACTGCGGCGTATTCGCGACTGTTTGTGTACCGAGTGCAGACTGCAGACTGAACTCGAGGGCCGAGGCGCGTAGGTACGACTCGCTTTTCGACTATTTGTACAGATGACACTTGCATATAAATTGGCAAGAGAAAGATGAGACAAAAGATGCGCAATAGCCACAAACACTAAAATTTGTGGCGCTGCACATCTTTTGTCTCGTTTTTATCTTGCCAATAAAATGCCGGGCAGTATATGAAGTTGGAGTACTGATAAATATCATTACCGTGCCTGTGTTGGAACTCGCGCCCTTCCACCAAGGACGTTGAAGGTCATTTGGATTGGTTGGAGAAATTTGGATTAAATCTGCCGTCTAGATGGATTAAATCAAGCAAGGTCACCTCTGTTGGGAGGCGTGATTTAATCCGTCTGGAACATGCTTAAATATGTAACGGCTACAAATACATCAACCCACCGCTACAGGCTCCGATTGATCTGGAATTCGACGATTTAACAAAAAACATAACCTCAAAGCATGCGACTCTCCGGCCCACATGTTTTTGTCAATCATTCTGCCGGGAAGCCGGTACAATCGATTTAATATCTGAAATAAGAATGTATATCGTCGGTACATTACTTCTAGGTTGTTTTAGAATGGAAACAGTAGCTCTACCATGAGTTGGTATAGTAAACTACAATAGTTTACTATACTCGCTAGCGAGCATCGAGTAACGTTTTGGCCTTTTTCATAGCAATTCGGTACCATGAGTTACTAATTGACAGATGGTATCGAGAAATACCATAACGATAGTAGTAAAGTTACTCACTTGCGTTTTGAGGCGTGAAATCAATGAGTATACCTTTTACTATCCTCTATGGCATAGAGGAATGTAAAAAATAGGTACGACAAAAGAGAATGTAATCAAACCGCGGTACAACATAGTCATTGGCGTGAATACTTCTATTTTAATTTAATTTAGTATTTTTTGTGTCTAAAATAGTCTAAATAATGTCTTTCAGAGCTTATTTAGCATAAAATATGTGCGCCACAGCTGCATAATGTGACGAAATCAAGGGCAAATTATAAACGATAAATATGAAAACCCGTGTTAGAAATCCTCTAGTCAGGGGGTGGGTCAGGTTGTGCCCAACGCTGAATAGTGGCCCTTCTAGGTGGGCCCTCCATTCAGTGGGCTTACTAAGGTCACCATTCAAATACGCCGTAACGTAATGCATTCCTCCACTTTGAAACTAATATAAAAAAGTTTAATTAAGTACTTTCCTATCAAGCATATTACAAAATTAGAAAATATTGTGTTAAATCTAAATAATAATCTACTTAGTTGCAAATATGTTAATTCCGTCCGTATCAAGGTAATAAGTACTTGATACAAATAAGGCCTATTTAATTATAAGTCTTTAAATATTATTTAATTTATTATTTAACAGTAAGAATATAAGAAAACAGTTCTAACTAAATGTAATTTTCCGAAAACTTGACTTTGGCCGTAATAAATCGATTACACTTATTAAATTAAGGCCTATAACTTTTTTATGTTAAATTGAGGTTAAGTATGAAACCATATTAAATAAAAACATCTTATCAATAAATTTGAATATTTATTATAACAAAGTAAAGATTCATGTTATAATATATTCTAAAAAAAGATCTCACTTTAACTCATAGATTTGTATCATTTTGGGCCTTATTTGTTTATTTAATATAATATTAGAATAAGGCACAAAAAAAACGTAGGTATCTGCCGCATGTCGCTCTGCCAGGTTGAATTTCGTCCAATTTGTACGTTTTTATTAATTTGAAAGGAAAATTTGATATTTTGTCGATTGTTGGATGATACACACATTATCTGTAATGAAATAAGTAAACCATAAGTTGTATAAGTTGCGGGATTCTCATTAAGCTCTACCGTGTTGAAATAAGACCTAGGCTATTATCGTAATCACGCTCTGTCCCCCTACTCAAATGGCCAACATTCTATGCGTTTGAACGCTACGTTATTACGTGCCGTAAGCTTGTCACACAATATCAAAGTCTGAGATTTACATAAGCTTGCGACACGTTATTTAATCGTCTATTGCTCATATTTTAAGCTTTAAAAGTAAGGTTGGCCATTGGAGCATGGGGGCAGGTCGTCTTTAAAAAATGCAATAAATGCATCTATAGCCAATAGTAAAAACAAATCAAGGTCATGGATAGCTAATCATAAATATTAAGAAACAATTATTAAGAGAACCTTAAACTAAAACAGCGTAAGTTTTATAAAAACTTTCATAAATGTATTTTCCTGGTTGGATTTAAGTTTATCTGAGTTTTCTAATGATTTGTACCTACTTGGACGAATCGTCCAAGGATTTGTATCAAGTACCAACCTTTTATTTCACCTTTCCATAAACTCCTCTAATCGACTGCTTCTAATTTTATTCTTATCAATCTTAACAAGCTAGCTATTGCACAACAAAATACGCAAAGAAAACACAAAATAAATAATTATTAAAACGTGAAAATTACATTTGACATCTTCGATTTGACATAAATAGTAACCATAGAGGAAAGTAAAAAGATAGTAACCAACATAAATTCAAAATTCACTTACATTCGGTATACACGCACTAACTAGTGTTTTTTTACTTAGTCGGATTATAATTGCAAACTAAGGTAAACGACCAATATTTCGTGTTAGTACGTTATTTCGTTTAGTTTTTTATTATTAATTTTTTTATTAATTATTACACCTACATTAGTACAAAATCTATACCACATAAACTGTCTAAAAATCAAGTACCAACATTTTGGTAACTGAACTGAGACACGGTTACGGTATCTATCCATTACCGTGACTGAGGGCAATGCAACGTTCATAACTCTCAGTCGTCGGCACAGACAGCTTTATGGCGTGTATTCCTTGTCACCACCATAAGATTAGCGCTCGTATGTACCTACTTCTTAAGCTCACAGAAAGTCAATTTGAATAAAACTTTAAATAGTTAAATAGTACAACTGATCCCGTATGCCCGTAGTAACTTCCAAACGAAAGGTCCGATTAGAATAATTTAAATAAGAATTGACATGTAAATAATCAACCTTGATCATTAAATTATATAGTTGGATAAGGATTAATATCATGAAACAAAATATGTAATCATTTTTCGATTCTACTCCAGTTTTGATTGACTAATTTGAACAAAAAGTGGTCATTGCGACTACACTATAAAAATTAGATATACAGGGTGCAAAACTTTGCCACATAGAGGGCTTACCTTAAATATTTAAGATAGGAAAATTTACTGAAAGAAGACTTTGAACAACCCTCGACTAAGGGTTGCAGCCAAGGCCTGATTTCGAGGGTGTACTATTCAATAAAAATCCACTTAGTACACGACAGGAATATTGGAATAATTAATTTTAACAAAATTGTCTCATGCCTTATACTTCTAACAATACAACTCAATAGCACGATTAATCTAACAGTGCTATCTTGCCATTTTGTTTTAAAAAAAAACCGAACTGCATTCAAATGTTTTTTAAATCGCTTACGTTTCGATACAAATTGATACAAATTTGTAATAATAATAATTTAAATGTTAAATTTCATGGTCTTCCTTTTGTTTAAGATACTGTTTCACTTAAGAAAAAATAATCCTTATGAGTAACCCTTTTGATTGGTATCGTTAAAATAAATTAAAAAAAAAAAACGTTTTTGTTGGGTTCGATTCCTGGTTAAGGCAGGTGATTTTCCAAAAATCTTTGAACGCAGTTCCAATTATTTTTCAAAATAAAATGAAGTCTTCTTTCAGTAAAATTTCCCATCTTCAATATTTAACGTACTTTCCCTCCGTGTGGCAAAGTTTTGGGATACCCTGTATAGCCGTGCGGATTTTTTTGTTGGTAATAATAAAACTATATTGGGAAATTCTCGATCCAAGTCGGCGAAAAGAATTTGCAATTTTGGAAAATTTTGGAAAATCTCAAAAAGTTACTGACCTTTTTTAGGAATTCAAATTTCACTTTGAAGCCCTCTGGCAGACGTACAATTTGACATATAGCCCATCCGCGTACCTTTTATATAAGCGAAACTACAGGCAAATGTCACAATTTCATAAATCGGGGCACAATACTCGATCACGTAAACGTAAACCTAACCTAAGATGGCATTTTTTTAATCAAAAATTTATTCTAGGTCATTGATTTTTCCGAAAATGATACCAAACTTGGCTTAGTACTATACTTAGGCAGTTATTAACATCAGACTTCATTAAGGCTGAACTCTCCCCTCCCACCCACCTACATGAAAAATCCAGGTTGCTCCACTTCGTAAAACCATCTTAGGAACACAAAGATCAATCCTGGTGAAGGAAACCTTTCGTTAAGCAATAGCCGGAGTTTTATTATTTTTGTCGTGTACAGTCACTATCATAAAATTTGACACACCATAGCTTGGAAATTATAACTTGTATCAAAATGAATAATAATACTTATTTGTAGGTAGTTTATTAATAAATAATTTAATTATTGACCATTTTGTCCTAGCTTGTATGGTTTTCCTGAAAATTTAGAAAATCTGTAAAACGGGTCACATTTCAAGGGGGGAGGGGTGACGTGGTAGAGGGGGAGGGGGAGAGTTATTTTTATAATGTACTTACCTAAAGGTAAAACATAGCCGCATTAAAACTTAACTATTAATTTTGCCATCTTCCCCATACATTTACAATGAATAGCCCGTCTTAACATGCCGAAATATGGGACATTTACCCCGTATCGAGTTTACATTAGCGAGGATGGTAAACTCGTGGATGGTGAGCACAATTACTATAGATTTTAGTTCTTCGCGTATCCGCTAGAGGCTCTGCTTCAATTGCCCATACAAATTGCTAACGCGGTCGATATCGAGAATGGTTTTTGTAAACTCATGGTAGTGCTACAGAACAGATATGTATGTACTATGGGCAACAGCTTCGCTTAAAAAGTTAGCAAAAAAATTGTGTGCGCATGTATCCCCCTGCACGAACGAAATATATTATGTTATGACGGCGGCGGCGCGGCGTGCAACCGATTTTAACCTTAAGAGTTGTGGTTAAGTGACGTTGTTGTCCATAGTACATCTGTATGAATTTCTAAAACAGGAGATGTAATTCTATAGAGTACCTACTTAACCAAACGAAAGGTGCGTGTTCGTTCGTATCGTGACGTGAGACTTATAGGTATGTACCAAGGAGGTTCATATAGGGAGTGAGTACTAAACAAAAATTTTCACAATTCGTTTAAAAGAAATTCAACTGTATTGCCTTCGTCATAGAGTTGAAATTCTATCGATGAAATTGACTGAAGACTCTACTGTGTGAATGAAACAACACTAGGTGGAGGTCGGTGTCTCGTTCGCACAATTGCCATTACAAAACAATAATACCACGATAGTAGGAAAAAAAATGTACGTTACCAATCACGTAGTGTGTCAAAGTTAAGGATTCGGAGTGGAATATTGAAAATATACTACTTAAATATTAATTTAGAATAACACATAGTAATTGTAAAATAAAACTAAACTTACTCTTTTGATTTAATTAGATTTCTACAATAATGCTGATTAGCATTATTGTAGTTGTATAAATTCAAGTGTCAATCCTGGCAACTCCGATCCGATTTTGACTTTGGCGCCAAATTTCAATTTTAGAATTTCAATATTCGGGAAATATTCCTTTACAAAACTAGGGTGACCATAAATACTACACCATTTCTGATTTCCCAAAAACGAAATTGTTCTATCAATGGAAATAACTGGAAGTCGCAGGCGAGGGGTAAAGTTTATATTAATAATCAAATTCATGTTTATGCTCCGATTTCGATGAAACTCGGTTTTTGGCACTATTTTGATAAGAAAATAACAACGCATTTTTTAAATATTAAAAATTCAAGATGGCGGCCAACTTTTTTGTTTATGGTCCGATTTCGATGAAACTCGGTTTTTGGCACTATTTTGATAAGGAAATAACAACGCATTTTTTAAATATTAAAAAATTCAAGATGGCGGCCAACTTTTTTGTTTATGGGCCGATTTCGATGAAACTCGGTTTTTGGCACTATTTTGATAAGAAAATAACAAAGCATTTTTAAAATATTAAAAATTCAAGATGGCGGTCAACTTTTTTGTTTATGGTCTGATTTCGATGAAACTTGGTTTTCGGAACTATTTTGACAAGAAAATAACAACGCAATTTTTAAAAAACTAAAAATCCAAGACGGCGGCCAACTTTTTTGTTTTTGGGCCGATTTCGATGAAACTTAGTTTTTGGAACTATTTTGACAAGAAAATAACAACGCAATAAACTTTAAAGTTGCGTAATTATTTACACTTGAAATTAAATTGGATTGAATAAACTAGATTTTAATTGGTTGAATCACCATATTTAAAAAATAAAAACAAAAAAGCATTTTAATAAAAACGTGATAAATAATTTGTTCTTAAAATTATTTTTTTAAATAAATATTAATTTTCTTTTTTTTAGTTAACGAGCTAAACTAAAAATATACCACCGCCTATCAGAGTACTCGTCAAGACCATTCAAACGAGTCCAAACTCGATGGGGTTGAAAGGTTTTATTGCAGAGTTCCTGTGGCCTTCTTCCGGCTCCATCATCAGACTCTTGGATACTTTTACCCAACAGAGCACTCGTTAAGACGATTCAAACGAGCCCAAAATCGATGGGGTTGCATGATTTCAATATTGAGTTCCTATGGCATGGAATCCAGACTTCATCATCCGACCCTGAACCTCGTCTCCCGTCAGAGTACTTGTCAAGACAATTCTAATAAGCCCAAACACGATGGGGTTGTATAGTTTTATTCATCATAGAGTTCCTGTGGCGTTCTTCCGGCTCCATTATCAGATCACATCAATGACACTGTAATATTGCATTTCCTTCCATTTCTGACCTGTGTTCAAAGTTTCAAGTCTCTAGCTCATCGGGAATTTGGTATAAAATCGTTTGCAAAATTTGTGCTCAAACAAACAAAAGAGCAAGCAACCTAATAAAAATGCGGTAAAAAGTGTGAATTATAAATAAAGAACTACCTAGGTATTTAAGTTTATATTAAACAGTTTAAAGTATTATGTATGTCTCCGGCCAACCATACGGTTTGGTCACCCTAATGAAGAAAAGGACACATACATCTACTTGACCTCTCTGTCGGCTCGTTTTGGGGCGAAGCGCTCATTCCGGTTTATAGTACTATTTCCATGGTATGTACGTACTTAGTATCCAACCGAAACGGACGAGCTTCGTCGTCCCTCGCCACGCGCCCGCGCCTACTCGCTTCGACCGCAAACTTTTTGAATACCTACCTACCTAGGTATTATCCATGCATGAAAATGACACAAATTCATTCTGTCCATCACTCATGTATTTAAGATATTAAATATGTAAACTCTAATAATACTAATATTTTTTATAAGCATCAATGGCTCGGACAAACAAAAAAATTGAAAATATTAAAAGTCCATGCCTTAATTTGGCAGAAATTTATTTCATAGGGATTTTTAAGTGATCTGAGGTATATGGTACTTGTTTTTCAAATTGTAATATTTTTTTGACGGTGTTATTAATGTACGGGTCCCACGTCTGTTTCCATGGACGAAAATGACACAAATTAGGTTTGTACACTACGCAGGCTATCTTAAATACAATACTATTGTTTCTTTTTACTTTAAAACAATTTTGACAGTTTAGACGGTTCTCACACTGGCGACGCGCGCGGTCGCGGCGCACCCACGCGCGTCTTTTACGTTGTATGCAAGTACATTAATTTGTACAGAAAACCGCCTCGTCCAACACACCAAGGCGCGCCACGGCGCGTGAGCACGCACCGCCGCGTGCCGCCGGCGATCCGCGAGCAGTTTGCGCCAGCAGGCGCGTTACCGCGGGGTACAACACACTGCGACGCGCCCCGCGGCTGGTTTTCGATGATCGTTTCGTTACGATGGCGGGATTTCCTCTGGTTTTCAAATGTTTCGTGGCTTGGATATACGCCCATTTTAGTGCCATTTGGTAGGTACATTATGCAGCACATGAGGTTATACAAAACTGTAAAAAATCTGTTATTTATTTGATTGAATATCATTACGCTGTCGTGGAAGCCCAGCGTGCCGTTGACCGTACCTACCTACTCGTATGTTATTAAAATTCCGTCATTAATATCGAGATGGCAAATCTAAATTATTTGTCTGGACGTTTTAATCTCATGAGTGATTTTATATGTGTTCAGTTTTTTTTCCTTTTGAGGTACGGAACCCTAAAAACCTGGAAATTAAAACAAAACAACTTCAAAATTTAATGCCTCTAAAAAACAAGCGGCGGGGACGCGTCAGACGCCGAATGGCGCGGGGGCGCGGAGAAAACCGCCCGAACAGGCGTTGCGCTGCGCCGTCACCGCGCGCGTGAAACGCCAAACCGCGCCCCGCGACGACGGCGCGCGTTGGCAGTGGGAGAATCGCCTTAGAGTCCAATTATTTATAACCACCACAAATAATCGAATTTCTCAAGATGCATCGGCTAGATGTGACACAAAACGCAAAAATAAACTAATTATATGCCAATGTATCGACAGGCAAGAATTCATAAACTTTAGAATTCTTGAAGGTTATACCCTCAAAATAACGTATTCCGATCGATCTATTTTCTACAAACAGCCTAATGATTCTGACAGACCGACGATATGGTAACCCTACACTGTGATTGTTCATAGTAAATAAATTTGCAAATTTCTCTAAAACGAGTAAAGATATTCTGAAAATATGTTTTCGGGTCGTTTATCGTGATCAAACGATTACAAAAACCTGCTTATTTTTAATCTTAATGCAATTTTCATCAATATTTTAGACTTAAGTGTGTGGGCCGGAGAGTCGCATGCTTTTAAAACTTTAGATCGCGATATCTTTGACCCTGTTGCGTTACATGAGCAACGAAAGTGTTTGTAGCTGTTACAATGAATATGTAACGGCTACAAATACATCAAACCACCGGTACAGACTCAGATTGATCTGGAATTCGACGATTTAACAAAAAACATAACCTCAAAGCATGCGAATCTCCGTGCCACATGCTTTTGTCAATCATTCTGCCGGGAAGCCGGTACTATCGATTTGATATCTGAAATAAGAACGTATATCATCGGTACATTACTTCTAGGTAGTTTTAGAATGGAATTATTCAGTGGCACGGAGATTCGCATGCTCACGTGTAGGAGAGCGCCCTTGCTTACTCCCGTTCTGTATGCTCTAAGGTATTATCAGGTGTTTTGAAACGAAGACAATCAGCGCTCTTTTCGACTGATTTTCGTCCGACATATTATGACTTATCTCGAACATTTGAGATTTGTCGAACGAAAATCAGTCGAAAAGAGCAGTCGAGCGATTCAAAAATAGGTCCCCTGTTCAAGTTGAATTTCAAATTTTTCACAATAGTTTTAGCTGTTACAAATAAGAATATGACGACTCATATTTATTTTTTCACTTATTGTATGTATTCTCAACGAGTGCACTATAGAGGAAAATTTAAAAAAGTTTTTAAACACTAAAGCTTCGTACAGACTGAGGCGAATTCCGCGCGAAATTCGCGAGTGCGATCACGTAACTTAAGAGGAGGCTCCCAGAATTTGGCAATATTTGAACTCAAATAGTGACGTCTGTACAATCTCAATGAATGTCAAATTCAGATATATGCTTTTATGGACCTTCATTTAGTGGATGACGGCAGGATTTCAGTAATTATTGAGTTTGGCTCGATAGTTTTTTATTCTGAAAACATGCCCTTTTTAGGGGAATTTTTGAAATACCTCTTTAATTATACATCGTTTCTGAGCAAAATTTATGTAAAACAAAAGCAAATTACGTGTTCCAGTGACTGATGGCACAAAAATCGTATATATTAATTATTACTATTGTTATTACCAAAAAAAGAGATTAAATACCAGCGCGCTGCGGGCGCCGCCTTCGTTAGTACTGCGCAGTGCGCCGTCGAGGTAGGACGTGTGTCGCTCGCGCATCGAATTTATTATCAGTACGAGCATTGCTTTGCAATCTATCTATACAGTTGTTAAACGTATGTACTTGCGCAGAGCAACGGAGGGGATTTCGCGAGGGCTAGGGCGGTTTCCCTCAAATTTCTATGATAAAGATTGTATAACTGTGGTATGGGTAACAAACAGCAAAGCGCGCGTGTTCATCGTTCTGGCAGCGCCACGGTTTCCGATTTGCGTGAATTAAATACACCACGAATGTAAATTTTTTGCCAGTCGGGAGCTCGGGAGAAAGTAGGTTTGATCGCCCCCCACTGGAAGAGGTACATCCGAAGATGTACGTATATGTCCATTATTAGGTTTGAGGAGCCACGTCACACCATTATTTAGCAGCAAAGTAGATTATTTTGTAGCACAAATCCTGAAGTTAGCATCATAATATATCACGAGAGATATCAATGCAAAGGTGGCTCCTCAGTCTAAACATCAGGTTTGAGGAGCCACTCTGGAACTCGCTAAGTACCAGTTGAATACTTTAGAAAATTAATGCATCGTTTAGCAGCAAATGTGTAAAGTACTTGCTATTTTTTTTTTATTTTTAGCACAGTAGTGCTGGAGAACGCAATTTGTATGGCTCCTCAATGCTGACGTTTTGCATATAAACAACTTACTTACTGTACCTACCTCAGATAACAATGGAATCAAAACCAGATACGGTTACATTTAACAAAAATTTCTGTTATATATTAATTTTTTAAATTATTATTTTTTATTATTAATTTAAATTATGAAACACGTGTTTTTTCTTTTAATATCGCCCAGTACTAAAATATTAAGTTAAGGCTATATATATATGTTAAGGCTATATTATATACAAAGTTATCCAAAATAAAACTACATTTGCTGACACAATACACCGTGCTTAGCAGATGATTACGCGCGCGATTTTCTCTCTCATGTTTCGCACGTCTGCGAGAACGAGACAGTCGGGTTGTTCGTCAGTTGCCGTACAGCTCTCGGCACCACCGCCCCGCGAACCTCTCCTTGTTGCCTCTCATTCAAAACATGTAGGACGATAGTATTTGACTAGTAACATTGCTGTTGTCATTCACTCGGACAAAATATTTTTTTGCAAAAAATTACCTACCTATTTTTTTTTTTTCAAAATTGAAGAGTTTTAATGATACCTAATGCCTAGAAAAAATTTGGATGGTGTTATAAAATGACCCTGTATAAAAAACTCGCACTTGACCGTTTTTTGACCTTTCAATAAATACTTATTATCTACTTCCGGGGTACCATAGGGGGGGTCGAAGAAAACCTTATTTTTTGGCTCCGATGCACCGTTTCCGAGATATTTGCATTTTTGTATATTTTTTTCAAATTAGGTTATTATAATAAGTACCTACTATAGTATAGTAGGTAGTACTCGCATTTTTGAGTAAAGCACTATACAAGCCTTGGTCCACAACTCCACAATGACTGCACTGCTGGCCACGTTATGTATGATGGCCTCGAGCTAAGCTTAACTACGCTCTCGGCCTTCAAGCTTAGTCATCATTGCAGCCCTTGCTGTCCGCGCTATAAAGGCCTACCTAACCTAACATATGATGTCAAAGTAAATAAAAAAAACTACTTGTCCTGGTTTCATTCATATAATATGGTTACCTTTCACAGCGAATTCTTAAGGAATATCGAAAAGTATTGTATTTCAGTCACCGGAAGAGAAACAGTGCTGAATTTTGAGGACCAGAACTCAGCCACTGATATCGCATTATCGCGTTGGTATTATTATTATGTAGGTATTATTTCGTTGAAATTGTCTTTTCTGTATTTTATAGGAAGTAGAATTTTTTTTTTGTTTGTCTGTCGGTTGTCGTCACCAAGTAGGCTCCTCCAGAATACTAGCGTTGCAGTGGTATGCTCCGGTATGCCACTGTAGCATTGCTGAGGTTGGGGCCTAGTTGGCCCCACACAAATTAGTTCTAAGTTCGTGTAGGTACATTGTTCTCTTTTTTTTTTGCTTTATAACTTTTATTTTTAAATACTGTCTATAATGTTTTACGGTCAATAAATAGTTTTTCTTTCTTTCTTCTTAGTACCTAACTAATAATATGTGAATATACTGAATGGGGAATAGTAAAAAGCATTTTCTTCATTGTTCTCTTTTTTTTTGCTTTATAACTTTTATTTTGAAATATTGTCTATAATGTTTTACGGTCAATAAATAGTTTTTCTTTCTTTCTTCTTAGTACCTAACTAATAATATGTGAATATACTGAATGGGGAATAGTAAAAAGCATTTTCTTTAATTTTCTTTCTTTCTTATTAAGCTATGTAAGCTTGGCACAAAAATATAAATACTTATCTATAGTTATATTACTTACTTTTATACTTACCTTTATAATTCTAATGAGTGTTCTCAGAACAGATCAAGCCTTGTTTGCAGGCGAAGAGATACATAAAAATCATATAAAATATATTTTTTAAATCAGTAGAAAATTTTGCACTTTAAAAATCGGAAACCGGCACCCTGATTATCTAAAAAGAAACTATTTAGCGACCGGTTTCATTCCACATACATTGCTACTTTTCTTTGGTATGTTTTTTTTAATCCAAAAAGAAGTAGCAATGGATCACTATCATCTATGAACTGCAACCGGTCGCTAGGTGGTTTCTAATTAGATAATCAGCCCGCGGGGCGCTGCCAGAACGATGGACACAAAGCGCTCGGCCGCGCGATAGAGTGCGGGAGCGAGACAGTTGCGAGTAAAATAAGTGGGTGGGGGGCAGCGAACGCACGTAAAAATTTTGCAAGCGGACTCTTAAAGCGATAGCCATAGCCATAGCCATTGTCAAAGAAATTGCTATGGCAATGGCTATGGCTATGGCTATTGCTTTGAGTTACGTGATCAAAATCTGTCAAAATGAGCGACGCGCGCGATTCGCTCGCCTCAGTTACTTTGTACTATTATGTATTCTGTGCCTCAGTCTGTATGAAGCTTAAAGAAAAAAAATATAAAAAATTGCTCAAACTTAACTGGTATTTGAAGATTCTAAAGTATTATTTTATTTTTTATAGGAATAATGAGGTATTTGTCTAATGTGTTGCGTGTTTTGTATATCCATAACAGTTTAATAATTTAATAGGAATTGTCAAAGTTCGCCTTTATTACGGCTCGCGCAGAGTTGTTTCAATCATTTGTATTGAAAATTTAAAAATGGAACGTGATAGTACAGTAGCCCGTAGAACATTTAAATTACCAATAAGGTTACCGTTTGCCGTTGTGATATAGTTATTTATTACGAAATTATAGATACTCTAACCCAAGTTTTACAAATCGCAACCCGCCGTAACCTATATTTGTATATCTCCAAAATTTATATTTTTTTATTTTTCGAGGTGTACCACATAGTTTAGCTATTGTCGTGTTCTACAGCTTGGTTTTATTGCCACAGATAAAAGTAAGACTATAAAATCTAGCCGTACACAGATTTAAGACCAGTAGCTCTACCATGAGTTGATGCAAACTGTTTCCGCTACCGTAAACTATCGGATATACTGCTCACAGTTAGTGCGAGTGAAAGAGAGAGAACGATAGTTTACGGTAGCGAAACCAGTTTGCATCAACTCATGGTAGGGCCACAGATAAAGTCCAACCATTTTCATCAGGTCTTAAATCTGTGTATGGCTAGATTTTATAGTCTTACTTTTATCTGTGGCAATAAAACCAAGCTGTAGAACACGACAATAGCTAAACTATGTGGTACACCTCGAAAAATTAATAAAATATAAATTTTGGACATATACAAATATAGGGTACGGCGGGATGCGCTTTGTAAAACTTGGGTTAGAGTATCTATAATTTCGTAATAAATAACTATATCACAACGGCAAACGGTAAACTTTTTCCTGATTTAAATGTTCTGCGGGCTACTGTACTATGATTGGAATATATATACTTTAAGTACAGGTACCTACGGTCAACGGTTAGGTTACGTATGGCAACGGCTACACGCGTGGTAAATACCGTGATCCATCGCCATAGAGTACATTTTAACCAATGGAATGTAAAATATTGAACATTCTATACAAATTACTTTCCATGGTTAAAATATACTCTATGGCGATGGATCACGGTTTTTACCACGCGTGTAGCCGTCGCCTATGAAGGAAGACGGACACCCGATTGCACTAAACTTAAGGATCGCCTAAGTCTGTTCCTAACTACAACATGACCAAATTAAAACGGTGTCAAACTTAGCGGTCACGTAGCTGTCATTCGCCTACTTAACTTGGTCGAGTTGTAGTTAAGAAAAGACTTAGGCGATTCTTAAGTTTAGTGCAATTGGGTGGGAGTCTTCCAAGCAAGGGACTGAAGCCAATTTTTTCATGCATTAGTGTGTGAGCCGGTGTTGCCATAGTAATTCATATTACCCCAATGTTATAAAAATAACGCGTTATGAAATAATAACGTTATTTATCACATATCAGAATCAAAACAAAAAACTGCCTGGATTCAAGAGATCATAATACGGTCCCAAGGGGGGTATTACAAGCTCTTAAAACTTGTCAGTTTTCTGAATGGCTATCAAAGCGTCTCTTTTATTTATTACTGATGAAAGAGACGCAGACTATGATAGGCATTCAGCTATTCTGACTCGGGTGTGAGGCGACGGCTACACGCCTGGTACTGTGATCCATCAGTATTTAATCAGGGGCCTATTTCATAAAAGATTAGTGAATTTACTATAATAATTTACCACAGTTATTATTGGGGTAGAATTATGTTTCTTATTAATTATAAAACATAATTCTATCCCAATAAACTATTACTATGGTAAATTACTGTACTTTTTTATTCTTTTATTAAATAGATCCCTGATAAATAATACTGATGGATCACAGTATTTACCACACGTGTAGCCGTCGCCTAATGATAGATAGAATAAGTGAGCTTCTCAAAGCCCTGCATGCAGGGCTGTGAGTAGCTCGCTTTAAAAGTAGTGGCGGAAGTAGGAAGGAAATAGGAAAAATGTAAAAAATAAAACTAACGAATACTAAAGTTTCGTGTATTTAAGGCAAGATGTTTGTTCTGACATGTTAGGCATCCATTACACGGTAGGTTTTGCTGTCAGTTTAACCACAGTCACGGGCTGTGACTGATGATTAACCTACCGTGTAATGTAGTGACTGATGGTTGCATGATGTGATTTGTTCTTTCCATCAGTCAATCAGTCAAACTCATAACATCCTTCCTTCAATATGTATAGTACCCTACCTAAATTAATTTAAATTGGGAGATATTTTCGTAAAACCACTTATTTTACCTTTGTTAGGAATACCTATTTTTTTCACTTAATCCTTTAAGCCCGGAAAATGAGACACAATATTCCATTTCCATCAGGGATTGCAGGATTAAAAATAACTATTTTAAGTGACGTAGGTTTTTTCAAAGTTTTAAATGTTGCTTTTCATTTTAATTTTTTTAAAGAATTCATACTTTATCTAGTTTTAAAAAAACCCGCCTGCATAAAAAGACAAGTCTACTGAAAAGATGGAAACAAGATAAATATTAAAGGCAACATAATAACATGCTGTCAGAGGCATGAATAAAGAAAGTGACATTATGAATTATTTGAATTATATACCTCCGACCGCATGTTATTATGTTACCTTTGATATTTAGTCTTGTTTCCATCTCTTCAGTTGACTTGTCTTTTTATTGTCTTTTCTGCGCCAGGCAGGGGTTTTTTAATTATATAATTTATTTTTTTATTTATATCTTTTTAGTTATCATATATTACGGTCATGATATACCTTTTTGAAATCTTCATAATAAGCCCTTTAATTTGATACCCATATAGCAGTATTCTAAAAAATTTTTTTTTCCCACTACGTATAATAGCACCGTATAGCCGCCATGTTGGTTTTTTAGAACGCCACCTTCTTAAGAAGTTTTTTAGAACGCCATCTTCTTAAGAACAATTGGGCTGACAAGACGAATCTAACGATATCTTAATCATAGAAATCCGTTCAGTCGTTTAAAAGATATGAGGTAATAAAGAATATTACATACATACAAGATAGAAGATACGCGCGAAAAACATAACCCTCTTGCAGTCAGGTAAAAACAGCATCTAAATCGGTCAAACCGTTATGGAGATAAATGAAAACATGATGCTGCAGCACTCCCTAGCGGCTAAATACTATAACACTTATCTAAGAAGCATCGCCAAAAACCATTACAGAAAGCCGTAGCGAAATCGGTTTAGTAATTTTTGAAAAACGACAAAAACTGCATTGAAATCGGCCCAGAAGGTAGTTTAACAGACATAGACAAATAAACAAACAACCTCTGAGGCGACGGCTACACGCGTGGTAAATACTGAGATCATCAGTATTTAATCAGAGGTCTATTTCATAAAAGTATGAAAAAGTTCAGTAATTTACCATTGTAGTAGTTTATTGGGGTAGAGATTATGTTTTATAATTATTAAGAAACAGTTCTACCCCAATAACAACAATGGTAAATTGTTATAGTAAAGTTACTAATATTTTATGAAATAGGCCTCTAATTAAATACTGATGGATCACAGTGTTCTAACCCCAAACGCATATACCACCTCCATTCCGTTCCGTCCGTCGTGGGTAAAAACAGTCCAGAAACAGAAATAATTAACGCGTTATTTTTAACAAGAAACAAATAACGTTACGTTACTTTCCATGTTACCCAATAACAGGTTTAAAAAAGAACGTTTGGCATGGCAACACTTGTGTTGACGTTTTGTGTTTCAAGTAATACCTTAATGTTTATTTTGAATTAGTGAAAATATTAGTTTCCAATTTTACTTTCGTGTGAAATGTGACTCCATCCTGCTTTTTATGTGTCGAAAATTAGTTTTTACACCTTTTCACTACACAATTCGGCATTTTCTTTGGTGAAATTCATAATTTATTAGTACGTCCTGGTACGTCCGCTTCGCACGCTGGCTGTTAACAAAAGGCGTAGTTTCGTTACATGTGTGTGCGTGTAACTGTGTGTGTACACGCCAAGGCGTAGTTTTATTGGCTTCACTGCATTGTTCAGAGGACTACGTCTTCCCTTTTTTATTTGGTCTGAGCTATGAAGGATAAAAATCTGATGAATGAAGGATAGAAATCAGTTTTATTTGTCTCACTTTTGAAAGTTCGGTTTGCAGGAAACTATCGTTCTAGGTTGTTATTTTTCTAGAGGTAATACATTTTTTTGTCAGTCTTTTGGCACATAAAGCCATAAAGACCCTTTGACGCCCGCTTCTGTACCTCTTAATAAAATCTTTTCTTATTTACTAAATGCTCTTTACAATTCGCAAAATGTTCACCTCTAGCAAAATGCCAAAAATAAAGTGCACACTGTGAAATAACGTCAGCGCCAAGCACGGAAAGTAGGTACCAACAAAAGAAGCACTAGTGTGCTGTAAAAGCATAATAGTCCAAGGGTTACACAAAATATAACTAGATGGCGTTGTAAGAGCTCCGAGCTTTCAAGCTTTGTTTGGTTTTTTTCTCATAGGTTTAAGCTGGTATTGTAATTATTTAGGTTTTTTATCTTTTTGCTCATGCTTAGTACAAAGTGCGGGAAACGACCTTCAATTTCATGGGGTTATTTTGACACTATCAATCATGTTTAGATAAAAAAACCTTTTACGGTAATGGACTACTGCAGACTGTTATCTCGAGTACATGCATAAGTACTTACTTAGTTCAATCCCAGTCATGCCAGTGAGGTGATATGTGATGGTATTACAGTGCTTTTTCAGTTATGGACGACAATGATTTGCTAAACGTAAGTTTTCTGTAATATTCAAAATTCAATTCAAAATTCAAAATAATTTATTCAGTCTAGGCTGTTACAAGCACTTGTGAATGTCATAGAAGCTACGCCATCGGTTCGCAAACCCTAAGCGGGAGACCTTGTAACGAGAAGAACCGGCAAGAAACTCGTCAAGGGCTGCTTTTTTCTCCCTGTATATTTCATACAGAGTCGTCAACATTGAAAAATGAGCTCCACGTTTAAAGTGAGGTCATTTTCCATCACAATAATTAACAAAAGTTGCACACAATGGGTAGGTAAGTTAAAATTAAATATCTACTACATTCAGATAGGTAAATGATATAGTAAATAACTTTCAACTAGTTGAGAAATCACTCTGTCTGCTACTCGAACCAAAAAACACTTGATGCAAGACATAAAAAGTAAAATAAAAGTACCTACATAAGTAGTATTGTAAGTTTTGTAAGTTTTCTGCCCAATGTTTATTTTCTTACGTAGACAGGTACCTACCTACCTACTTACCCTAATTTTTAGTCAGCATATTTAAGTAACTTCCGTTACTTAAATATTTAATTAGGTAACGGAAGTACTGCGCTGACCCTATTATTGCCGCCATTTTAGAACTTCTTTCTTAAATGGTGCAATTAAGTTACCAGTGGCTCTACCATAAGTTGATGCAAACTGTTTTCGCTACCGTAAACTATCGGATATACTGCTCACAGTCAATGCAAGTGAAAGAGAAAACGATAGTTTACGGTAACGAAAACAGTTTGCATCAACTCATGGTAGGGCCACAAGAACAAAGGTAAGGGCACAGAATAACTAATGTAAGGGTGTTTATGATTTTTCAAATGGAACCGGGGTTTAACATGTTGCTGCGCCATACAGCTCCTCATTTTAAGGTCAATAAATTAAAAGGGAGTAAAGAACCATTACTCACCATGACCTGTCGTCGTTGTGGCTTTTAAATTTTAGTTAAGGTGGTACCCTGAGCGAAAGTGGCGCCGCGATGAATTTTATTTAATATTATAATTCTAATACACTATTTTAATAATGTTTATCGTGGAGATTTTAGGGCCCACAGTCTAGTATTTTTAGACGGTATCGTTACATTCCCTAGTAACTTACTGCTAAAAGTGGCCATTTTTGACACATTTGCTATCTACTTCTACGAATGACTACGAGGGCATGTCGTGATACCTTCTAAAAATACTAGACCATGGGCCCTAAAATCTCCACGATGAACATTATAAAAATCTTTATCTCTTAATAACTTATTAAATAAAAACCTCTGAGGGCGCCACTTTCGGTCATACAACCGCCTTATCAGCCGCATGATATCGACAAACACCCACCTGCTGGCAAAAGGGGCATTTTAATTATATCAATAATCTACTAATTTGTGTTTTAATTACTTATGTTGAATCTCTTGCACCTACTAACTCAACATTACATTGAGTAGGTAACACCCACATACCATAACTTTAATGCCTTTATCTCGTAGATTAATTTTGACAGCATAACATAAAATCTCAGTATCTAAAAGCGGGCTTTGTGTTATCAAATTGATAAAGATTCAATAGAAAAATACTACCACATGACTAACTGTAGCATCATAATTAATTTCATCAAAAATATCTTTTGTCTTTAGCTTCTGGATTAAGGACGGAAAAATGCCTAGAAAAACTCATAAAAATTTATATTAAAAAATTTTTAAAGGTGGGCTTTTAGAGCCGGGCCATCTTCGGTCACAATACCTTAGATGTTGTTTCGACATCGGCCATACTAAATGTTAGGGGGGGTTATGTTAGGGGCATAGGCCTTCCTTGTGGGTGGATAAGGAGGATGGCCATATCCCACCACGCGGACCCAATGCGGATTGATGGGTGTTAACGACTGCAAACGCACCCGGGTCCACGACTTAACGTGCCTTACGCACAAAGCATGACCATCAGCCATTTTTAATGTCCCCACTACCGGGGCACAGGCCTTCCTTTTGGTTGGATAAGGAGGATAGGCCATATCCCACCACGCGGTCCCAATGCGGATTGGTGGGTGTTAACGACGATTGCAAATGCAGCCGGGACCAACGGCTTAACGTACCTTCCGCACCACGGAGGAGTGCGAGATAATATATTTTTGGTCACCCTTCCAATGACCGACCCTTGCGAAAGTTGCTTAACCTTCGAAATCACTGGGCCAAGCGCTAAACCACTGCGCCATCGAGCTCCTCGGCACAAAGCATGGATGAGCTCAAATTAATACATTTTTGGTCACCCATCTCATGACCGACCCTTACGAAAGTTGCTTAACCTCCGCAATCACAGAGAAAGCAATACTATACGTAAGACCTCCGCTATCGCAGGGCCAGGCGCTAAACCACTGCGCCACCAAGGACCAGAACCGCTTACCGTTAAAGAGGTTTTTGATTGGGTAGATAGGTACTTGTTTCATAGACTTGTTTTCAAAAACCCTATCAATACGGTAACCCTATCGAAAGGGTAACCCAAGTAAGGACTTACTGAATACGAAAACAATATCGGGGAAACCTTTATGAAGGGGTTTTACAACGTGTTCAAGCTTTATGAAGGGGTTTTAAAACGTGTTCAAGCAATTTATACCTAGTTCCCACCTGGGCAGAAGGACCAGAACCGCTTACCGTTAAAGGGGTTTTCATTGGGTATTTCATGAACCGCTAACCGTTAAAAGTGTTCTTGATTGGGTATTTCATAGACTTATTTTCAAAAACCCTATCAATACGGTAAGCATGACGTTGACTAACCCTAACGAAAGGGAAACCCTATCATTTGGCAAGCTTTTTAATAGGGTTTCCCTATCAATTGGGTTAACCAAAAAAAGGGGTTTTCCGGTCCCTGTGCGCCACTGAGCTCCTCAATCTCTATTTTGTTAAGTATAAATTAATTTAGATACCATACTCTTTCTACCAGATTGACACATCTCAGTATAACTTCCCCAACGTGCTGTGGCATATCAGGCCTCCCCATGAGATCGCCATCAAGACAATCGCCATGCTGGTAATCGGTGTCAGCGGCATCTTCCTCAATTCCGTCATCCTTCTCATCCTTATCAAGAACAGGTACCTACCTAGTTAAATCTGGAATACTTACCTACCTACATGAATTGTAAGCAAAGTAACACCAGCGAGTAAACAACGTAAAAATAGTAAATCAACAAAAATAGCCCAATCAAAAGATATTCTTTAAACCTGATGAAACGCTTCATCCTATTTATTTTCATCTTTGTCGTCAAAGTTTCTATTTAGCATAAATATTTACCTTTGATGCTTATAAATATTTTCGAAATCAAACCCTAATTTATACACATCAACAAACGAGGTAACTATGAAGCCTTGGTTTTCTGCCAGGGATGTACCGTGCTGTAATCTAATGATGGCCATCCAGGGACTGAATGGAGTAGATTCAGATCGCTTTACATACCCAACTGATCTGATCAGCATTCTAAAAGATTAATGGGTCAGAGTTCTCAGTTTTAGGATTTCCATATATTTTCATGCTATTTTCGCAGTTATTTAAAACATGTCCAATACCTACGTTTTTAGAATGCTGGTCAGATCAGTTGGGTGTGTATAGCGATCTGAATCTCCTCCATTCACTCCCTGGATAGCCGTCATCAGATCACAGCACAGTACATCCCTGGCAGGAAACCAAGGCTTCAAAGTTACCTCGTTTGTATGAAAATAACACCTGTATCCCTAGACAAAGTTGATGTGTGTAGATAAGATTTTATAAATAATTAAGTATCGATATTTTGACTGTTACTTAAGAGCGTGCAGTCTGCACACTAGCGCCGCCATTGGAAATAAAATCATAGTGTTTAAATAAAAAAGAAATTATGAATTATATCTCTGGAGTGCACTGCGAACAAGCTTTGCGGTACTTTTTATCCCTTAAACAATATTTTCTTGCCTGTCGTTTTGTTATATGGACTTTTATTGCGAAAAGTGGCCACTTCTAACAATAAAAGTCCATTAAACTAAACGACAGGCTAGAAAATATTGCTTAAGTGATAAAAAGTACCGCAAAGCTTGTTCGGAGTGCACTCCAGAGAGATAATTTACAAATTTGTATTTATTTAAGTACAATGATTTTTTTTCTAATGGCGGCGCTAGTGTGCAGACTGCGCAGCCTTAATAGAATGTAATCAAGAGTTTTTTCGCTTATGTCCGGTTCACATTATTCAAGTCCAGCAACAGACCAGTGCTAGACTAGATCTCACTGGAACTGGTTCACATTATTCCAGGGCTGGATACGACCGCTGGACTGCTTACTGGAACAATGTGAACCAGAGCTAATGACCTCATGTGTTCCAGGTGGCTGTGGAATGCAAGCAACTACCTCGTCGGAAACCTGGCGTTCGTAGACCTGCTCACACTATTACTTTGTCCTTGGTTCATGCTGGTCAAGGACTTCTACCAAAACTACGTGTTAAAGAGATTCGGATGCCATTTTGAAGGTTTTATGCAAGGTGATTGTTTAGATTCATCATTTTGAGGTTCTTATATTTATTTATCGCATGTGAAGTGCTATCGTGTTCGTCATCATAATCATAGACTACAGGCCCATGTCCAATAAATGGATGGGTCATATGAACCACCAGGTGACGTATATAGGACGATATAAGAGCATAAAATAATAGGATTTAGCACTATGCCGTCACTTGTAAGCTGTCCAACTGAGTGCTGGTGAGAATTCAATAGTGCAGGTAGACTGAGTACATTTCGGTCATATATTTTTGTACGGCATTTTTACCATCGATAGATCCATGAAAAATAATAAGAAAGCGCGCAGTGCCGTAAAAAAATGCTGCGCCACTAAGTCTTGTACAGATTTAGTCAGCTCAAGGCAGACAGATAGATAGACGATGCCAGTTATGAGAAAAATCAACAAAGCATATTTTGACCAATTTCTGACATTTTTATTCAGCATCACTCTTACTGGCTAGTGTCGGCGCGGTCATGCTGGTCTCCTATGACAGGCTTGCTGCAGCTGCTTTGACGCCTGATGCGAGGATCACAAAGCCGTACATAACTAGACTTATTGGAGCTACTTGGTTTGTTGCTATGGCGTTGTCCTTGCCATGGATTATAAAGAGAGAATATCAGGTCAGTGCAAGGGCGTCGCCAGCCCATGGCCTAGAGGGGGGGGAGGGAGGGGGGGCAAATTAATATAAAAAAAAGGATTAGAAAATATGAATTCTAGGTATAGTCAAGAGCACGTAGTGAATTTAATCAAGTTTTGAGATGCGGGATTTATCGGAAAAGCAAGCCAATTGCACGACCTTTTGCTTTGCTGTTGGCTACTTTTTTTTAATCTCTAGGGGGGCAGCTGCCCCTTCCCCCTCACCCCACTCAGGACCACCCTTGGCGACGTCCTTGGGTCAGTGAGCCATTGTAAAAAAGGTGCGTCAATGACTTTAAAGACAAAAATTTGTAACATAAACTTGCTAATCCTTTTTTTGTAGGAAAGACAATGGAAAAACCATGTGGAAAAATTCTGCGTAGACGACCCAAACATTCTTGGGATTTATTGGCATTTCACTCTTTCGATGCTGGTTTGGATTCCACTTGGTCTCATGGTTCTTACAGTAAGTATAAGTAGGTAACATTATTGTTAACAGAGAGTAGAGTCCTTCAGAGACCTTCCTACAAGCTTCCTACGCGTTTTGAAAAAGGCAGATCACTGAAGTAGATTCCAATGGCAAGAAGATGACCGAAAGAGCATATAGATGGCCCGATGGCAGACTATATTTCCAACAACTTTCATAAACTACGCAACTCTAATAAACAGGTGCTATTTTCATACAAACGAACTTTGAACCCTTGGTTTCTTGGTTGGAACCAAGGTAACTTTGAACCCTTGGTTTCCTGCCAGGAATGTAACGTTGCTGTGCTGTAATCTGATGATGGCTATCCAGGGAGTGAATGGAGGAGATTTAGATATACACACCCAACTGATCTGACCAGCATTCTAAAATATTAGTGGGTCTGCGTTTTCAGTTTCAGGATTTCCATACATTTTCATGCTATTTTCGCGGTTTTTTTAAACATATCCTTTAGAGATTTCTTGGTAAAAGTCAGGTAGGTGAGGGTATGATTAATATTTCGTATATTTTAACTTTTAAATATTAGTTAAAAGATTTTATTTAATTTTAAGTTCAAAAATATGGTAAAGATGCCAAGTTTGATGTTATCCAAGATAGGTACCACGTGACGAGTATTGTAAATTTGTAGATGATACCTTTGTTTCCAAGTATGGCACCATAATGTGGAAATTGGAGTGGAGTGCTCGTAAGCTGTCCGCGCGAGGCGGAGGCCATGCCGTAACCAAGGCTAAGCGGAGGGCCATGAGGATCACAGCTTTTGTCCTGCTCGTGGCTGTCGTCTGCAGGATTCCATACACAGTGCTCGTTTACTGGAGAGACCGATTGAGCTCGGAGATCAACTCGGTAAGGATGTCGTAGGCCCATATTTATAAACCGCTGTCAACGTTGAGAGCTATCTTGAGATCATTTGAGATAGTGTTCCTATAAGAAGAGCATCTCAAGCAAATTGGGATGTTTAGAGTAGATAACAATTCGAATCATTCAAAGTGTGTTATACTTATGTAGAAATTTTTTACTGGCCATAGCTTGACGGTATTTTGGAATACAATTGTTGATTTCGAACAGTAGCCTGCCAACTGTACTTAAATAACATAAGAATGACGTATACGGTATACCTAACTAATAGATACTGGACATAAAAGCTTAGTAGGTATTATTTATTTACCATGTCAGGTTCTAATTCAAAGATAATAAAGCAATGTTTATTTATCTTGTATCCAGGTTGAAGGTAGTTACGAGGCCATGTTGTTCGCGGCCAATTACCTGATGTACATGAACAGCGCCATCAACCCCCTGATCTACGGTTTCACCAACTACCGCTTCAGGAAGGCGATGGACAGGACCCCTGGGGTAGCTGTGTTCAAGTTCGGTACTTGGTGCTGCGTCTGTACTATGGTAATATTTATCGTCATCCTACTATACCTGATACCAGGAACAACGCCATCAACTCCCTGATCTACGGGTTCACCAACTACCGCTTCAGAAAGGCGATGGAAAGGCCCTTGGGGTAGCTACGTTTAAGTTCGGTACCTGGTGCTACGTCTGTACTATGGTAAGACTTATCTTCATCCTACTATACCTGATATACATGAACAGTATCATCAACCCCTGATCTACTGGTTCACCAACTACCGCTTCAGAAAGGCGATGGACAGGACCCTTGGGGTAGCTGCGTTCAAGTTCGGTACTTGGTGCTGCGTCTGTATTATAGTAAGATATATCGTCATCCTACTACTATACCTGATACCAGGAACAACGCCATCAACTCCCTGATCTAAGGGTTCACCAACTACCGCCTCAGAAAGGCGATGGACAGGACCCTTGGGGTAACTGCGTTCAAGTTCGGTACCTGGTGCTACGTATGTACTATGGTAAGATATATCATCATCCTAATATACCTGATACTAGGAACAACGCCATCAACCCCCTTATCTACGGGTTCACAAACTACCACTTCAGGAAGGCCATGGATAGGACTCCTGGTATAGCCGTTTTAACGCCTCCTTCTCATTCTGTCAGTTTTATCAGTGCTCTGTATAATTTTTAAGCGTAAAAAGCTTATTTTATGTACTTATACAAAGTATTGTCTCGCTAGGCTAATAATCTTTAAAAGTCTTTACAATAAGTTAATTCGACAATGAAAGTGATCACTTCTTGGAGATTGAAGACTGGTTCTCACATTGTAACTATTTTTTTAAATGCAAAATCCTAATAATTATTTTGATTTTTTAGGAATTAAGTTAAATTATTCGGGCATTCTTAAGAATTGTATTTTATAAATTAAGAGAGAAAAAAGGTTGAAGCAAAAATTTATTTTTTCTTAGTGTAAGAATCCAGAGATCACCATCGACCAGACTTCGGAGAAAGTATTCGTCATAGAATCGACACCTAGACCGAACAAGAAGCTTGTCCACGTCCTCAAGAACATCCTGCACATCAACAAGGACACGATGGAAGTCAGCGTGAAGATCGATGAAGTCACAAAACCGACAAAAATTACACCAGTGAAAACGGAACAGGTGGAATAAGCTATAATCAATAAATAAATTATTAAAGAGGACAGACAAGTTTCATTTTTTACGGATTACAGGTATTTTGGTTAATTCAGATGTTATTTTAGAATTATTTAGTTTTGATTTGTTGGTTTTTTGGGTTTTCCGACGTTTCCAGGGGCCGCGGCCACGGGACGACTGAAGTAAAAAGCTGCTCATATTTTATAAAATTACCCGCTCGGAAGTTTATAAAAATGCATTCAAGTTTATTAAATTATTTTATAGTTGCGTTCTGATTTTAATAATTATTATTGAATTAAATTGATTAAAATTAATTAGAACACACAATCTAGTTACTGAATCTACCACCAGTTCACAAATTGGGAGGAACTGGTGGTAGATTCAGTACCTAGCTAGATTTTCGTAACATCTGAATTAACCAACATACGCGCTGTAATCCGTTAAAAGTATTTTATTTTTAATGAACTGTACGCACGGAAGCCTTAGAAGTGTATACAGATACCTAAGTTACGTTTAGAAATAAGTCAAGAAGCACTTATTTTCTTACTCTAAATCTTGCCCCTGTAATGAAATCTGTTAATTTTCAGAAAATGATAGGAAAGAACTACGAGTAGCGGAATATAATGTTAAAAGTAAATATTAAAAGTGATATTTGCTCAGTGACACATTTATTAATAACTTGAAGTACATATCTTAGAGATAAATGTCTTTATTGTAAGATACATGGAATAATTAAAACAGAAGAGCAGTGTGGTATACCGGGTCATTCTGAACTTACCATCCAAATATCAAGGATGTGTCCAGTCCATGAAACTAAACAACTTTCTCTAAGAAACATGTGTCGAATTTCGCCAAAGAGTTTTGGTCATCCTATACTAAATTTATCACGTGATCTCTTTGATTTGTATGGATAGTCGATATTTTTTTACATATTTGGCCATGTGTTCCTTAGAGAAAGTTGTTCAGTTTCATGGATCAGTCCATGTGTTCAGACACATCTTCAAAATTTGGATGGTGAATACAAAATGACCCTGTACAGGATGCTACGCTGCATATCCCATTATACCTTGAAGTTGTCTTTTGTTAGCTTTTAAACAAGTTATTACTTTTCATTATGTGAAGTAGGTACCTCATAATTTATTACTGCCCATTACAATCCGATGTTTCCAACTGTTCTGTCAAGAATTGAATTTTAGCTTCTAACGTTGGTCGCATCTCAGGTTCAACTCTCAAAATATTTGCAGCTTCTTGTAGAAATGCCATACTCTCCATAAGTTGTTCCTGAAAACAAAATATAAGTACTTTAACTTCAAACTACAAAAAAAAAACAATGACAATATATTTCTATATTGGACAAGTTTTAAAATACTTTTGTAGTCCTTAAAAAAATCGCCGAAAACCTAAGCTTTATGAATATTCTATAAATATAAACAAGAATTTTAAATTCATTGTGTTATATATAGAATGAATTTAAAGTTCTTGGTGAAAAATAATAAAATGACGATTAAAGGTTTGAAAATCCAGAATTCAATATTCTTTGGACCCACCAAAAAGTATAAAAAGAAGTAAACAGTGGAGTAATTTCCAAAGAGTATTAACTATTGTATATCATGCGCACGCTCTGATTTGAGAGATGATTTTCCTATTCCATAGATTCATAGAGGAAAGTAATAAAGTAAATAAATAGGGAATCATATTCCTTTTAGATGACATAAAAGAAATAACATTATTCCGCAAAACTCAAAATATTATAAGATATTGAATGAAATTTCGTAATGTTATTTATGGCTAGTGAAAATGTGAAATCTTGAACACGAACAACAACTCTATCCATCATCATTGGCAGCGATCCAATGTTTCAAAAGTAGGTTTGTTTACATAGCGCCTAACGTTGTTTTAATTGCTATTTTTAATAATTAGGTATTATTACCATGTTCATCATTATGAAAATCTTAAAACAACTCTCTTTCGTTAACTTTTGCGGTATGGACAATATTTACTTGAGACGAACCACAAAAATTGTTGATAAAACCATAGTTTTATTTAGCATCATATTTTTTTACTATTGGCACAAGAAGTGACTTATTAACCACTGATTGAAGACTTAATTAATGTATCATTGCAAATCCATTTCATTATGATGGAATGATATAAGATTTCTTGGTTATCATTAGAAATAGAAAAAAGTTCTTACTTGAGCTCCTTCCTTAGTGATTCGGTTAGTTTCAAAGTCCCTCTTCGTCTGGACAGCCATGGCTGCCTGAAGGTCGAGGAGTAGAGTTCCCCTGAACCGAGACCAGCCAGGCTCGAGCTGGTCTGCTAGCTCTAGGAGCTCGTGGCAAAGGTCGATCTTACGTTTTAGCAGATGATCTGGTAATTCTGGAAAGGGAATAATCGAATATTACCAGGTGAGTCTTATTAAACCATCCTTCAACTCAGCACGCTGCCTTGTTGAACAGTAGGGTTATTACAGTCTACTTTTGTAGTACCTACTCTACGTTTATAAGTTTGAGGTAAAAGTAACTGAAGAATTGTAGACCTAAGTAGCTAATTGTTGAAAATTACTTAGCTAAAATGTTACAAGTGTAGTGTAGTAAGTAGAAAAGTACTCTTTGGTTAATATTTAAAATATCTATCATTGCTGACTTTACTTGACTATTAAAAATAGTTAGGTATTTCTCTTTGTTTTTATACTGATCGATTAGAGCAGGTGTTTCTTTTTTTAGCTATTAATTATAGAAACAAATGATCTTGTTATTCTATTTTCGTTTTACCTTCACAGAGAATTGGCATTAGCTGAACAGTAGTACTGTCAATATGATGAGCATGTCACGGACAGTATCGTCTAAAACGATCGTCTTGTAAAAGTTAATTTAAATATTGTAGCATCGCTTCAAAGAAACACCACCTTTATTAATACTTTTAACAAAAGAACGTACTATGAAGAAATATCAGTTTACAGGGTATTTAGTTGTATACCAAGCAAAAAAAAAGTTTTTAGTTGTGTACCCATTTTACTATAAAATTCAACTCCAAAATAGCAAAGAACACAAAAAATTTATAAAATACTGACATACAACTAGATTTAGTTTTAAAAGTATCAACTTATTAGCGAATTTTGAGTCGTTCTTAAAAGAAAGAAAATAAAACATGTTACATAGTATTTTTTTACCTGACAATGCGTATCCTTTATAGTTTCCATAAATTTGAAGAAGAGCTAATTTGGCTTGCACCACCAAGTGATTGTTCGGATGTAGTGTTTGACTGTACTTCTCTATAAATGCTTCGAACTGCTTAGGGCCATCCTTGCGGATTTTTTTCAACTCCTGAGATAGTGCATTGTTCCCCCAAAACATTTGCCGGCTCAAAATAAAGTGTTCACATTTCTCACATTTCCAAGGAGCAGCCTCGTCCAAAGGATTCGTTGATACCAGCATCGGTCGCTTCTCTGGACCACCAACAAAAGGTCCATTGCAAAGTGAACAATATATACTACCGAGATAAGTTCCAAATTCCGTCGGATCTTTACACCTATCACAGTCACAGTCGAAACATTTGTTTATTCTTAACATCTTTCTTCTATCCAAAGTTCCAAGCAAAGTTTGAGTGTAAGTCGCGGTTATCATTTCTCCCTTAGATATTGGCACAGTTGCAATAACTGCAAAGTTATAAGCGTCACCTAAATAAATATGACGTGTGTTGGGTTTGCAACTGTGGTTCATCATGGATGCAGTTACATAAATAGCTCTCAATCTTTTGGATCCATCGAGACACCGCACGTCGAATGCATTGGTATCGAATATTGAAGCTACTTTCAATATTGTTTCCTCGTCATATGGTAATCCGAGAACCTGAATAATGAACGTCACTAAATTAGCTTTTAAGACGACGTACAAAGGTGTATTGACACGGTCCTCTAGATGAGATTCTAGAGCCATAATATTTTCGTACTGCCGTGGGTTAGATTCCTTCATTAACAAAACTCTAAGTGGAGCAATGACACAATAAGCCGCTTCAGTTTTATCTGGCTCTTCGTATTTTATCGTACACTTGTATTTTCTATCAGTCATGACCTTGCATTCTGCTTTGTGAATTTCAGCTTTTTCACATTCAGAGCTGCACATTGGCCAATTGCAGGAGATGCACTTGTAAAAGTCGTAAACATCCTTGATTTTTATCGGCTCCAACTTCTTTCCACATGACAAGCAATGTGCTGGACTAGACATCCTCGGTCCTATCACAGCTGGTTTTTCCTTCAATATCATTTCACCTTGCTTGATGTCCCTGGTCGCGACCATGTGGCGGCCAAATGTGTCGGAGAATTGAACTTTGAAGGCGCAGCATTTGAATTTGTGGCCTTCTCTCCATCCCAGCTTTTGGTGGGCTTTAGAGCAATAGTAGACGAGCTTGCAACCTCCGCAGGTTTGGTTGGCTGGTTGCTGACACACTTCGCAAGCCGGGGCCTCTTTTTTTGGGCCGTTCATTTTTAATTGTCACAGTTCGCGGCAGGGCGACTTGCGCCCGTTGTGGCTGGCAACCAACACAATACTCGTTTTAAATAGATTATACAATTAACTAAGAACTGGGATAGGTGCCAACAAAATGAAGTATGAATATTGAAAGCGAATGCCCTTATAACTGACAGCGTGTTACAGTTGGCATGACTGTTTGTTATTTCACGACATTAACAAATAGGTTAGGTACTTACTCGTACACATTCAATGTGACAGATTTATGCAATTTAATGGTTTTTGACAAACGCCTTCTCCAACAGAAGAAATCCGTGTGGGCATCGCACGTTCACATAGCATTTCTGGCAAAGAGAGTGTGCTATTGTAATTTTATAAACCAATGTAAAATTATGGATGATTAATATCCTAAGTTAAATGCTGGAAGTTGATATCACTTAGGGCCGCCATCTTAAAAACCTGCCGCCCACGACCAGACACCAGAAGCGTAAAAACCCGATTTTGGATTCTTGACCCCGGACAAAAAAAGGAGGTTCTCAGTTTGACCTGTATGTATGTATGAATGTTTGTCCGCGATTATCTCGCGTTTGGCTGAACCGATTTTGATGCGGTTTTCAGAAAAGAATTTGTTACACTTAGGAGGTTTTAGTATTTTAACCGACTTCAAAAAAAAGAAGGTTCTGTGTTTGACTCGTATGTATGTATATTTGTTCGCGATTATCTCGCGTTTGGCTGAACCGAATTTGATACGGTTTTCAGAAAAGTATTTGTTTTTTACCTTAGGAGAAGGTTTTAGTGTTTTAACCGACTTCAAAAAAATAAGGTTCTGAGTTTGACTCGTATGTATGTATGTTTGTCCACGATTATCTCGCGTTTAGCTGAACCAATAACAATAATAACACACAAGTCTTAAATCACTCGACATGCATCCACTATCATATTTACAAATACAAAAGGCTGTAATTTTGAACACATGTAGGATTGTCCGTAAATTTCTATCCGTAGATGAGGACACGATCTAGGAATACGTAAATATGGACACAATCTTCACACACACACACACACACACACACACACACACACACACACACACACACACACACACACACACACACACACACACACACACACACACACACACACACACACACACATTCACAAACGTCACTATTTATTAAATTAAACATGCTATGCTTGGTCAAAAACCCGCATAGTCATGAATTAACCTCAGTAATGAGTGAAAGAATAGAAATAGAACATAATAATAATAATAAGTTTATTTCATTAAGTAATTTACAGTTTTATTAGCTTAATTAAACTAGGACAAACAATATTAACATAATTATGTATCTGCTGCCGAGCTAGGCGTAAGCCTGTATTACGGCATACAGCGCCAGACCCCTCGAACATGATCATGTAAGTCCATTTTTTTAGAAAAAATACTTTAAATTAAACATAAAAAAAAAAGTTATGTTCCTTTCTCTACCATCATGTGTGTGTGTGTGTGTGTGTGTGTGTGTGTGTGTGTGTGTGTTTTTGTTTCTGTGTGTGTGTGTATATATATGTGTTTATTTAGCTAGCCTTTATTTATTTAATGACCTCTAATAGTTTTTCGGTTTCATCATGTCAGGGTTTTGAGCCATGTAGACGTAATAATTTTCATCTTAGGAATAGTTAATGGATATATGTTTAGAACTTTATTAACTTTATTGTATACTATTGGACCGAGAAATTTCGAAAATCTATGACTAAAAGCAGTACAAAACCAATCATTTAGTTAACATGTGAGTCCCCTACGAGTATTTAGTATTAAAGGGTCAAATTCAACTTGAGTATGCTGTCGAACCATAAGGTTGAGAATGTAAAGCTGACGGACTGTAAGTACGTCACAAAAGTTGTATAATGCAGTTGTGGGAAAGAGAAAAGGTTCAAAAGTACATATTTTAAGTATTGCCCTTTGGGCTATTTCCAATCTCTTTAGCACTGTTTTTGCAGCGCCACCCCAACTTACTATACAATAGATAAGCAAGGATTGACACAGTGCATAATAAATTTGTTTTAGTCGGTAGGTTTCCAAAATATGCCTTATACTCTTAAAGATATATATTAATCTGCGTACTCTAGAGCTTACTAATTCTATATGTTATCGAAAGTCTAAATGAGCATCTATAACTACCCCAAGGTACTTAATACTATCTACTCTATCAAGTATCATACAAGTACACTCAGAGTTCGATAGGGAGCAGTCATGATCATGAGCAACAATTTTATATTCTTCAGTTAAGGATAGTTGTCGTATTGAGAATTGAATATATTTTGTTTTATCAAGGTTTAGCGTTAATTTGTTGTCAGCAAGCCATTTTCTAACAATATTGAAGCCAATTTGTGCATTGTGAAAGACCCTTTCCCATGATACGTCCGAGAAAACAAGAGCGGTGTCGTCTGCATATGAGATAATTTCATGTGCCATTTTAAATCAGTTAGACCATTGATATAGATAAGGAAGAGTGTTGGTCCCAAAATGCTTCCCTGAGGCACGCCGTACTCAATCGGTAGACTGCTGCTGACACAGGTGCCCACCTTTACACATTGGCAATGGTTCTTTAAATAATTTTCGAACATTTTTAGTTGATTTCCACGTATACCCATGCTTTCCAGTTTACGTAACAAGAGTGGGACAGACACAGTGTCGAAGGCTTTTGCTAGGTCCAAGAATATTTCAATACTTATTCTATTTTTGTCAAGGGATGAAGCAATAAAATCAGTGAGACTTAGCACAGCATCATTAGTTGATTTGTTTCAACGAAAACCAAATTGTCTGATAATAGGTTGCACTTTTCAATATAATTTATTAATTGATTATTTATATTTTTTTCCAAAATCTTTGAAAGTGAAGGTAGTATTGAAATGGGCCTATAGTTCGACACACTGTATCTGTTTCCACTCTTGTATATTGGGGAGACTAATGATCTCTAAGTATATCTGGAAAAGTACCAGTTTGCAGACACAAATTAAATATATATAAAAGCGGGGGTATAAGTGTTTGTTTATGGTTTTTAATATTTTATTTGATATTTTATCTATCCCTACCGAGCAGTCATTCTTAAGGCCAGATATGCGCGAGTGCGAGAGTAGGAGATGGTATATTTTTTAGTCTTAGCTCGTTAACTAAAAAGCAGAAAATAATAATTTACTGAAAAAAAAACTTTTTAAAAAACACGTTTTTAAAACGGACTAAATTATTACAAAAAAAAATCGGACTAAAAACATTAAAACGGAGTAGTAAAAACAAACTCAAAAGTAAAAAATAAATTCTTCTGTAAATATTTATAACCCTAATACCCTATCATCATCATCATCATCATCATCATATCAGCCGCACGACACCCACTGCTGGGTATAGGCCTCCCCCAAGGATTTCCACGACGATCGGTCCTGCGCTTCCATCCAGTGGCTTCCGGCAACCTTCACCAGATTGTCAGTCCATCTTGTCGGGGGCCTACCCACGGAGCGTCGTCCGGTGCGCGATCGCCATTCAAGAACCTTTCCGCCCCAACGGCCATCAGTTCTTCTCGCTATGTGTCCAGCCCACTGCCACTTTAGCTGAGCAATCCTTCGAGCGTTGTCGGTTACTTTAGTTCGCCTGCGGATCTTCTCATTTCTGATTCGATCACGCAGGGAAACGCCGAGTATGGCTCTCTCCATTGCACGCTGGGTGACCTTGAGCCTCCTTATGAGACCCATAGTTAGCGACCACGTTTCACTTCCGTAAAGCAACACACACTGGTCATAGACTTTCGTCTTGAGACACTGAGGTAAATCGGACACGAAGATTTTTCGGAGCTTCCCGAATGCTGCCCATCCGAGTTGGATTCGACGAGAGATCTCCTTCTCAAAGTTGGACCTACCTAACTGGACTGCCTGTCCTAGGTATACATTATGGTCAACAATTTCAAGTGTAGTGTTCCCAACATGAACTGGAGCGGGCACAACATGGGCATTCCGACATGATTTTCGTCTTATCCATGTTCATTTTAAGACCCACTCTTTGGGAAGCACTACGGAGATCTTCAAGCATTGTGTTCAGGTCCTCTATACCCTATACCTACAGAAATTTTAAACATAAAAATTTTAAACCTAAAAACGTGGGGCGCGTTTTGTAAAATTTATCAACTATATTGTCAATCTATATTCTATATCATGCGCCCCACTTTTTAGGTTTAAAATTTCTGTAGGTATAGGGTATTAGGGTTATAAATATTTACAGAAGAATTTATTTTTTACTTTTTAGTTAGTTTTTGTATGTCAAGAAACAAAAGGAATAAAATTATTTTTACTAGCAACACAACAATGCAGTCAAGTGTTGCCATGTTGCCATACAACAACACCAATGACAAAGAAAGTGAATCCCCCATTTATTTCATAAGTTTCTTGACAGACTGTATGTTATATTTGTGATAATTTTAAAAACTACAATGGGTATGTTGACTGCTTTTCGATGCATGCAAACTTTGGTTGGTTGCTACTGCGCGAGTAATATTGTCATATGATGGGGCGCCACTTTCCGTGTTAATTGACATGTGATTGGAAACTGACCCTTATAATAAGACGCAAAAATTAGCTTCTTATCCAACCACGTGCCAGCTTTCGTTAGACAGACTATAGCACAGAAACAATGCTTCAGCTATTTTATGTAAATGCTACAGTTCTAAAATGGCTTTGTAGCTAAATACTTTTATCAGAGACCGAGCGAGACAAACAAAAACATCAAAATCCTTTCAATGGGGAAGGCAACTGTCAAAATGGCGCTGCGTACGCTTGTTCCACGAGAACTATGAAAACAAAGGACTTTTACTTAAAAAATCGTTTTCTTGAGCCTTAAAATGAGTAAATTCTGTGTAATAGGCTTTAAAAATGTTGGCACTTTCAAATTTTCGAAAAATCTAGATATGGAAATAATTATAAATTCTGTAAGAATAAAAACGTCTTAATTTGTCTTTAAATTCCGGCATTTGCATTGTAGAATAGTCTATTATATCTATTTTGGGTCAATGAGTCTTTTTCGGTAAAAAAAAACCACAAAATAAATACCTATTTTCCCATACATTTTGTTCTGAACGTCTACTGTCTTAGGAACAAGCGTACGCAGCGACATCTACACTTAGCTTTGCGTTGCCAACCCCATTCAATTAATCATTGACACACTTTGAACGCTACGTACCTATTTAATTTTAGATCTTGTGTTAGTTTTAATAATGTTAATTTTATACGTATTACGATGTTCCAATATTTGAAAAAGGTGATTATTGTCTGATAATCTTTATAAAAACTAACTGCAAGATTAATCAATTTACAAAAACAATGATTCATTCATTGTGGTATTTTACTTTTCTCACCTTTATGAATTCGCACAATATGTGCAGCTAAATTACTGCCGTCAGAAAAACATTTTGTGCAATAACTACATTTGTGTGGTTTCTCTCTTGTATGAGTTCTTACGTGTCTAACTAATTCACTGCTAGTAGTGAAACATTTCGTACAATAATTACATTTGTATGGTTTCTCTCCTGTATGAATTCTTACATGGATAGCTAAATGACTACCAGTAGTGAAATATTTCGTACAATAATTACATTTGTATAGTTTCCCTCCTGTATGAATTCTTACATGTTTAGCTAAAACATCTTTAGAAGTGAAACATTTCGCACAATAGTTACTATTGTATAGTTTCTCTCCTGTATGAGTTCTTACATGGCTAGCTAAATGACTACCAGTAGTGAAACATTTCGTACAATAACTACATTTGTACAGTTTCTCCACCGTCTCTCTCACCCTTCTATGATTTTTTACATGTCTATCTAAATCCCAGCTTCGAGTAAAACATTTCGTACAATAACTACATTTATATAGTTTCCCTCCTGTATGAATTCTTACATGTTTAGCTAAAACATCTTTAGAAGTGAAACATTTCGCACAATAGTTACATTTGTATAGTTTCTCTCCTGTATGAGTTCGTACATGGCTAGCTAAATGACTACCAGTAGTGAAACATTTCGTACAATAACTACATTTGTACAGTTTCTCCACCGTCTCTCACACCCTTCTATGATTTTTTACATGTCTATCTAAATCCCAGCTTCGAGTAAAACATTTCGTACAATAACTACATTTGTGCAGTTTCTCCACCGTCTCTCACACCCTTCTATGATTTTTTACATGTCTATCTAAATCCCAGCTTCGAGTAAAACATTTCGTACAATAACTACATTTGTTCAGTTTCTCCACCGTCTCTCACACCCTTCTATGATTTTTTACATGTCTATCTAAATCCCAGCTTCGAGTAAAACATTTCGTACAATAACTACATTTGTATAGTTTCCCTCCTGTATGAATTCTTACATGTTTAGCTAAAACATCTTTAGAAGTGAAACATTTCGCACAATAGTTACATTTGTATAGTTTCTCTCCTGTATGAGTACTTACATGGCTAGCTAAATGACTACCAGTAGTGAAACATTTCGTACAATCATTACATTTGTATGGATTATCTCCTGCATGGATTCTTATATGTGTAGCTAAATTACTGCTTCGAGTAAAACATTTCGTACAATAACTACATTTGTACAGTTTCTCCACCGTCTCTCTCTCCCTTGTATGAATTTTTACATGTCTATCTAAATCCCATCTTCGAGTAAAACATTTCGTACAATAACTACATTTATATAGTTTCCCTCCTGTATGAATTCTTACATGTTTAGCTAAAACATCTTCAGAAGTGAAACATTTCGCACAATAGTTACATTTGTATTTTTTCTCTTCTGTATGAGTTCTTACATGTCTAACTAATACATTTCTAGAGTTAAAACATTTCGCACAATAGTTACATTTGTATGGTTTCTCTCCTGTATGAATTCTTATATGTATTGCTAAAACTTGTTTATAAGTGAAACATTTTGCACAATAGTTACATTTGTATGGTTTCTCTCCTATATGATTTCTTAGATGTCCAGCTAATACACTTTTAGAAGTAAAAGATTTCGCACAATAGTTACATTTGTATGGTTTCTCTCCTGTATGAGTTCTTACATGTCCAGCTAATACACTTTTAAAAGGAAAAGATTTTGCACAATAGTCACATTTGTATGGTTTCTCATCGCTACATTTTTTTTCCTTAGCTTTGTTTTTATTTTTACAAAGTTTATTATCTCTCAATTTGTTATTGTTATGTAAATCATTTCCTTTCAATCGACTATTATTTTTACATTTTTGGTAATTTGTAATACAATCCAAATTTATCGTGTTTGGTTTAGAATTAAGTTCAATTATGTGCCATTTCTTGATATGATTTTCTAAGAGGCTTTTGCAGAGATATTCTTTTTTGCATGCATCGCATACAAAAATATTACTTGGAGCTGTAACCTGATCATTGGTACTCGCTTCAATTTTAAAATACTTCATGTCACTATTACTATTGGAAGCGGTTGTTTCATTGTTCGGTATTATTGTTTTAATAGGATTTCTATTTTTTTTACTGTGTATTTTATAGTCGGGTATTTTCCCTTTATCTTCAATCTGTGCCTTATTTTCCTCACCCTTATCGGTTTTCTTTAAGGAGGCTTGAATTTTCAGTATTTCCTTTTCAAACTGAAACTGATAATCCGTTTTGCGTTTCTGCACCTGTGAAGTATTGTTTTAACGATAGATTAAAATTAGCTAGTAGTGAGTTGTAGATAAGGCCGATACAGATGATCTGCAACACAACACTAGTATAATGTGGACAGCCTCTGCGCCCTTCAACTGCGAACGTCTGTTCCCGGCAGCCTACGCGCGCACGCCATGCAGGGCCGTAGCTAGGGGTGGGCATTGTAGGGCAATGCCCTACCTTGAAATCACAATGCCCTACCTCAAAAATACCAAAAACTATGATAATATATTATAACTAAATTGTTTGTTAATAGTCTGAACTTGAGAGTAGTCTAAACCAGCGGTTCCCGAATGGGGTTCCGCGGAACCCTGGGGTTCCGTGAGAAGCTCTCAGGGGTTCCGTGAGAGGCTCTCAGGGGTTCCGCGAAAGTTCAAGAGTTTAGGTATAAAGACAGTCCCGATTTCGATGATATTGTCCCGCGTCCCGACGATCCATTAGTTTTGTCCAAATTTCTGATGATAACACGCGATCAAAATCAAAGTGTTCATAACAACGTCAAAGTGTTCGTTATGACAACAAGTTAAATGCCTTATTTTGCGTTGTACCTCTTACCTTAAATGTTCTAATGTCAGATCATTGCTCTGTATATTTAATGAAAGCAGAATTGCCAAAAACATGTCTTGTTCGGAATTCGTAAGTAAATATAAAAATGATGCAGAAATAATGAGAGAGGCCCGTAGTAATAGAAAATATGCATGGAAACAGAGTCCTAAAACAGCGTCCAAAAATACCTAAAACATTAAATCAAAAGTCTTTTTTTTCCCTTCACTTAGGTAGTTCTCCTTTTTTTATTTTACTCTTACTTTGCTCACCCGCCTGTTTGTTTCCATTGATTTTGGTTAGTTTACTTCTTACTTGAGCTAGGGTTCCGCCCAAAAATGGTGAACCAAAAAGGGTTCCGTAGCCACAAGAATTCGGGAACCGCTGGTCTAAACAATGAGAGTGATTTGAAGTTCAACCAGCTTGTTGATGGTGATTTATCAATGAGAGTGATTTGGAAGTTCAACCATCTACTGACTAAAGATCGCGCTGCGCGGCCGTTTTTTTTTTACTATAAACAAACAAAATTACAAGATTAGTAGATGAAACTGAATAAAAATCGCGCTGCGTGGCTGTTTTTTTTACTATAAACAAGCAAAGGTTACAAGATTAGTAGATGGAACTGACTAAAAATCGCGTCGTAGAAATGTCGTCCAGCTAGTTGATTACGGAAGGCTGTTGCTAACAAGTCTCGATTGAAATCGCAGTTGCAATGCTGCTATAAGTAAAATAGTTGTCACATTAGTTCTAACTAAAGCAGCAATGTAACTGCGATTTCTGTCAGAGTTGATTGCAACAAAATTACATAATTAGCCCACGGGGCGCTGGTAGTACTAAAACCGGCACTGCTTCCGCCCTACCTAGGGTTGCCAGATCGGAAGTCTAAAATATCTGGAGAAAATTTTAAAATGTCGGGATTTTGCAGTTATTGTCGGGAAAAATGAGAAATAAATATTTACAATAAAAATTTAACTTAAATGCCTGTATATAATAAGAAAACGGCAGCGCAGAGCGATTTTTAGTCAGTTTCATCCACTAATCTTGTAAATTTTAATCTTATCGGTCAATTAAAAAAAATAAAGGCCGCGCAGCGCGATTTTTAGTTAGTTTCATCCACTAAATTGTACTCTTGTCTTTCTATAACAAGAAAACGGCCGCGCAGCGTGATTTATAGTGCCTTTCATTCACTAATCTTGTAATCTTGACTGTCTATTGCAGAAAACGGCCGCGCAGCGTGATTTTTTGTCATTTTTATTCACTAATATTATTTATACATTTTAAAACAAAATGGCCGCCCAACGCGATTTTTAGTCAGTTTTATCCATTAATCTTGTAATCTGTGGTTTCATTCACGAAAATTATTTCTTTCTAGAGAACTTTCGGAACAACTAATTTTCCGGGAGATTTATAGTTTTTTTGGGAGTCGGGAGATCACTTGAAATTCCGTGAGAATCCCGGCGAATCTCGACCATCTGGCAACCCTAGCCCTACCTGGGTCATTCCAGCGAAGATGACACCTCGGGTCAAAAAAATAAATGACATATTTTATGCTTGAATCTGTGACTAAAGTAAAGCCAATAAACTAATTCAACAGGAATCAACCATTTATTTTTATATTTTTACTATTTTCGTTATTTTTATTGTTTGTGAACACAGCCATAGTATGGTTGTGTTTGGTAGCACATTTTTTCTTAAAGTTCTTCTCTCCACTATTTATTAAGTCATTTTAAAAAGCGATTATCTTGAAAGAAAATACAATTCAAGGAGTGTAAAATGGTGGTAAGGTATTGCATGAGAATATTTATCAGGAAAAGTTGTAAGAGTTTGACGAAATGCTTACCTCATGTCCCACCCGTCACTGCAAAACATGTTATTTTTATCGTTACGCTTAGAATAATTACACATAGAAGGCGAGTCCGCGTCCGTATAGTGAGGCAACTCAAACCAAGCCAGAATGGCTTGGTATGACTATTCGGCCCGTTAGTGCTCAAGTGATATTCGTGTCGAACACAACTCCCGAAAATTTCACTAAAAATGAGGGTTTACGCAATGAACGGATGTCACAATCAGGTCACATTACATCGCAGAAACACAAGAAACATTATAGATTACATTTCACGTGTAATTAATGCGTTTGAACTTACATTTTTACGTAAAACATCCATCAAAAATAACCATGACGTGTCACTTCACATTTTACGAAAATGTTGCCAGGACGGGGAAAAAAATCTCCCGCATTTACTGTTGTTCAATTAAAAGCAGGGATTGAAATACCGTTAAAAAAATAACGATATAAAAAAAATAACGTTAAAAATACCGTTAAAACATTTTATCAGTAAATTTACCGGTAAAAATAACGTTAAAAATATATTAACGGTAAAATTAACGTTAAATATAGCGTTAAATTAAGTACCGGTAAAATTATCGGTAAAAAATTAACGTTATTAATTGGAATAACGTTAATTTAAATATAAACGTTAAAATTAACGTTAAATTAACGTTAAAATTAACGTTATTTCAGTAAATGACGTTAAATTTAACGTTATTTCTCAAATTAACGTTATTTATTGACATAACGTTAATGTTAAATATAACGGTAAAAAGAATAAAAATTAACGTTATATTTAAAAATAACGTTAACATTCCTTGATTAAAAGTTAAATGAGTCAACTATATTCCATGCGATTTGACAATTACTTATTTTCTATTAGGCTAGCATTGAAAAAAACGCAATGTTCTCATTGAAATAAAATGTATGATGATTTATAAAGAAATTGTATGACAAAAATACGCAAGTACGGAAGCGTTGTCACAAATATTAAAGGACATCAGGCACATGAGACCCAAAAGTGTATAAACATAATTCTGTTATCTATAAACACTTTATGTTACTAGAATCATAAAACAGTAGCAACATTATTTTTTAACTCCTTCATTTAGCTTTAATTAATTTAAGAAAAAAACAAAAGCATATCAATGAAACGGACATCTTTGTAAGCGATTTCACAAGTCTCCCCTGAGTATATTTGTTCTGTGGCACAAGTGATTGCGCATTAAAAATAAATGGCCGAATGTCAGTCAACTCAACTGGCAAAAGCGTTTTGTTACGTGCGACATATGCACAGATTTTCCGTTTGATCTGGATCCAACTCGTACTATGGGCAACAGCGTCGCTTAACCAGTTTTCAACAAAATTCGCGTGCGCGCGTATCGCCCCTGCACGAACTAAACGTATGGTTGTGACGGCGCGGCGTGCAAGCGATTTTAACCTTAGCAGTGGTTAAGCGACGCTGTTGCTCATGGTACATTGTGGTGCTAATCTGTATCACTAACGCAGCTAACGAAACGTATTGTCGTGAAACTGGTGTTGCTATTTAGTGTCGGGGTTACCAAAAAAAAACTTTCAAACGTAAATAACTCTTAAAACATAAATCTTCGTAAAAATCTGAATATTTTCTATGACTAACTAATTGCATGCCTACATTTTGAAAAAAACAGAAACGTTATACATTCTGTGGTTTTTTTCTATGGGACTCTGCCTGATGTTCTTTGGAAAGTGGATGTCTTTTACGACCCCAAGTGGTACATATTTGTATTGCGAAATTATAAACTCGCAAAAGGTTGGTTTTATCTCGTGTTAAAATGAATGTGAGTACTTGTTTGTAGGTAATTTGGTATGAAATAATTTAGTCTAAAAGCTGATATCATTTAAATGAAAACTTTCAATACTAAAATAATTAATTAGGGGTGGCATATTTTTAAATAAAGGTTTTATAAAATGATTTCTTTATACGCTGCCGCTTGCCGATGTCACCGCACTCACTCGTAGTTAGTTTGTTTCACGAATCTTGCTCGATTGCTATAGTCGCACGCAGGGTTCGGGAAACAGGTAAATATTATAAAAAAATCCAAGATGGCGACCAACTTCTTTGTTTGTGAGCTGATTTCGATAAAACTCGGTTTGGGGTCCTATTTTCGAAAAAAAAACAGCAACTAAATGTTAAAAATATAAAAATCCAAGATGGCGACCAGCTTTTTTGTTGGTGGGCCAATTTCGATGAAACTCGGTTCGGGGTACTATTTTGACAAGAAAACAGCAACGCAATGTTAAAAATACAAAAAATCCAAGATGGCGGCCAACTTTTTTATTTCTGGGCCGATTTCGATGAAACTCGGAGCTTGTGACTATTTTGACAAGAAAACAGCAACACAATGTTAAAAAAATAAAAATTCCAAAATAGTAGCCAATTGTTACTTATTTGTAACATTGCGTTGCTATTTTCTTGTCAAATTACTATTTGATGATTTCGATGATTCGATGATTTCGATGAATTCATCGAAATCGGCCCACATACAAAAAAGCTGGTCGCCATCTTGGATTTTTATATTTTTAATAGAGTTGTTCATAACGCCTATAAAGCAACAGCACGCTACAGACTATATGCTATTGATTTCTAGCGCGCTATTAAATACGCTATGTTATAACGCGCTATTTATCAGGTAGCATGCGGGCGCCGGGCGGCTGGCTGGCGCGTTAGATGCAGCACGTTAGATTTCGTAACGCGTTACTTCACACGTCGTTCGTTAGACAGATCGCGCGCTTTACAAAAACGTTATTTATTAATACGTTACATTTTAGTCTTAAATAATATAAAGCAGTAATGTAAACTAATGAACTTTATCTTATACTTTTCGGGCTTAGAACTGTCTAAAGTTCGAAAATAAGTTTCGTAATAAGGTCGAAAATCGCTTGCACTCATTTTTCTAACTTGTGATGACTAGAAATAGAAATAGAAATAGAAATAGAAATAGAAATAGAAATTCGTTTATTTGCATTTGAACAAGGTTACATTTTAAGATGGTCATAATAAATTAGATCCAGCTTATTCAGCCATCAACAAATAGCATGCAAATTTAAAAAGAGAAAATTATATCTATAAATAAAATCATTGGATTTATCAAATTTAAACGTTATTATCTATATATATAAAAGGGAAAATCACTCACTGACTCATCACGAAATCTCAGAAACTACAAGTGCTAGGAGTCTCAAATTTTGCATAAGATTTTCTTTTAGGGTGTAGGTGCTCACTAAGACGGGATTTTGCGAAATTCAATCCCTAAGGGGGTGAAACAGGGTGGCAAAGTTTGTATGGGAGAATGCGATTCCTTGGCCCGATTGACTTGAAATTTGGCATAGACATTTTATCACAAAATTAATTGAACACGTGTTTCCCATTTTTTTGAAATGTATCCCCTAACAGGGTTGAAAAAGGGTAGAAAGCTATTTTTAGGGTGATTGATTTCGATATCGGAATCAAAACTTCTTAGTGCATTTGAATGATTAAGAAAAATAAATGTCAGTTGTCAGGTTGTCACCTCCCCTGAGACTGTAATTATGTCACGCACGAGCTGACATTTCATGTTGTATAAGATTTTGTCCTGATTATCACTATTTTACGAAATATTAGTCTTCTTATAAAATGTGGAAAAATCTGGCAAATATCAGATATCTAACGTGACAAGGAATGTGGTGTAAAGTGTTGAAATTGAGAGCCGGATAATAATGCAAAACATTAGTTGCACCCGACACATAAAAAAATTTTTTTCATGTCAGTGACCCGACATAATTTGCAATGTCACGTTATTTTAGCCGGGAACCTTTTCAGTCATAAGCAGAAATTCAACAAATATTTATTATAAGAAGATTATAAGCGTACCAAAGTTTCATCATAATCGGATGTGAATGGTTTAGGAGTGCATAGGAAACAAAATAATAAACATACATAGATTTTTATTTAAAAAGAAGATACCTACCAAACTATTAAGTATGAGTATTAAATGTTACATAATATTATTATACTTATTTTGTTATATTACTGCTAAGAAATTTTATTAAGTACCTACCTACCTACCTAATACAAAATCGTGAACAGTACGGCGACTCGGTTCTGTAACCAAACTCGAACCCCACTTCGAATCTCACTTCACTGCACGGGACGGGAACTTTAAATCATAAATAAGATAATGATAAGATTTTTTTTCCATCACAAAATATTTTAGATAGCTACCTAAAATTTTTGTAATCGGTAAAATTGCTCATAAGTTAGCTAATTTCTAATAACTAATTCACGCGAAGTGAAGTGAAGTGTAGTGAGATGCGCGTTTGGTTACAGAATCAACAGATTGCGCAGGTAAAACCGCGGGGTGCAGCTATTACCTATATATCACAAAATTGTAAGAATGTGAAAGTTTTGATGTTTGGATGTTGTTCATTTTGTTACTCAATCGCGTCTGAACGGGTGAACGGATTTAGACGAAATTTGGCACAGGGATAGATTTTAGTCTGGAATACTTAACACAGGCTTCTTTTCATGCCGATTATTGGTTTCCAAGGGAAGACTTACAACGATTACCGACTCCCACGCGGGCGGAGCCACGGGCAAAAGCTAAACATAGTATAAAACAAAGTCGCTTCCCGCCGTCTGTACGCTTCTCTTAAACTATACATAAAAATCGCAATTAAATCGATCTTTAAGTTTGGGAGCTAGGTTGCCTCAGAGTCCTCAGACAGACACACACACACTTCAATTATATTTTAACACCCCTTGCGTACGTCGTATATATGTAGGTATCCTGTAGTATTATCAAATAACTTCACACTGACACCACATTAGCACAGTTTTACATTAGTAACTACATTGCACTGCACCCGTGCGAAGCCGGGGCGGGCCGCTAGTCATTTATATATAAACAATAGCTCTTAAGTAATATTTTTTAATAGGTTACTAAATTTACATAATGTCAAAAGAAATAAGAATAATAGTGAATTAATTGGTAACATTTATAAGTCAAATAATTAATATGTATGCAAAAAACCAACAAATAACAAAAGGTCAACAATTATTTAAATCTAAATAGTCATTTACAGAATAAAAACACTTTTCCATCAGCCAATTGTATAGGGCTTTATTGAATCTGTTCTTAGGCAAAACTTTAATGGGTTCTGGTATCTTATTATATATTTTTATGCACATCCAGTAGCAGTTTTTTCGGAAACGCGCACTCTTTGGATACATTTCAGAAACCAATCTACATGAATTTCTGGTATTTCGCAAGTAAACATCTTTGGCTTGACTGAAATAATGTGGATTTTGCCTAACAAATTTTGCTATTTCAAAAATGTAGAGACAAGGAAGAGGCATAATTTTCAATACTTTAAATAATGGCGTACATGGTTCGTCTGGTGGAACGCCACATATTGCCCTTACACATTTTTTTTGTGCTATGAAAACCTTCTTTACGTCAGTGCTATTGCCCCATATGATTAACCCATATCGCAGAACTGATTCTATATAAGCAAAGTATGCTGCAAGAGCTGTACTTTTAGATGCTACTTTTGTCAACTTATAGAGGGCAAATGAGAATCTATTTATTTTATTACACACGTTTTCTACCTGCCTTCTCCAGTCTAGCTTTTGATCAATATCTAACCCTAAGAATCTAGTTGTGTTTGTGCCTTTAAGTTTTTGTCCTTCAAAATTTATGTCAATAGTTTGCAAATTTATGTCATTAAAATTTATAAAGTATGTTTTGTCAATATTTATAAGAAGATTATTATTTCTAAGCCATTCTACTATCGCTATTATTGTTTTGTTTATGTCATTAATATGTTCATTTAATGTCAATTTATTGTCTGTTTTTACAACTACTGATATGTCATCCGCGAACAAGATACATCTATGTTTGGTGACTTCTGGAAGACTATTTATGTAGACTAAGAAGAGAAGAGGTCCTAGAACGCTCCCTTGAGGAACTCCAAACTTATTTTCTTCAAAACTAGATTTATATTTGTGAGCAACATTTTTAGAGTCTAGTTTTGTACTTTCTACTGATTGCATTCGATTTTGTAAATAAGTTTTTATCCAATTTAAAGCATTGCCTCTAACGCCACACACTTCCAATTTATCTATGAGTTGTTTGTGGGATACAAAATCAAATGCTTTGGACATATCGAAGTAGAGCACCGTCGTATAATGTCTGTCATTTAGGCATGTAAGAGTCTCTTTTACCATGTCAAAAACTGCATGTGTAGTTGATTTACTCTTTTGGAATCCGTATTGATTTGGTTTTAAAACATTGTACTTCTCAAAGAATGATATGAGTTTTGCATGCATAACTTTTTCACAATTTTTTTAGACAATGTTTCCTAGTTAAAAAAAAACAGGTGCAAGCGATTTTAGACCTTATTGACGTTTGCAAATCGGTTGTTTTTTTGCCGTATTCTCGTTTACTAATTTTGATGTTTCATTAAAAACCGTGATTTTGATAAATGGCAATAAGGGCGAAAATCGCTTGCACTCATTTTTCTACCTTGTGATTACTAGACAATGTTTTCTAGTTAAAAAAAAACAGGTGCAAGCGATTTTCGACCTTATTGACATTTGCTATTCGGTTGTTTTTTGCCGTATTCTCGTTTACTAATTCTGATGTTTCATTAAAAACCGTGATTTTGGTAAATGTTAATAAGGTCGAAAATCGCTTGCATTCGTTTTTTTAACTAGTGACCACTAGACAATGTTTTCTAGTTAAAAAAACAGGTGCAAACGATTTTCGACCTTATTGACCTTTGAAATTTGGTTGTTCTTACCATATTTCTCGTTCAACTAACTTTGCTTAGCTAAATAGTTTTTACATAATACGAACTAATTGACTAGTTGTGTCATAAAAGTCCTAATCGAACTAACACAATAGAAGGTCGCGCGCGATATTATACTCGTACCTAGCGTGTTGCGAGAGAAACGCGCGTAACGCGTCCGGTAGCAAAAGCGCGCACGCGATATTTTTTAACTATAACGAATGCCCGCGCCCCCGTCCGGCCAACGATGACGCTACTTGTTGCCACGCGCGATATTCATAGCGCCATAGCGTCTACTTACATAGCGCGCTATGTGCGCTATGTACAGATAGCGCGCTATAATATGGCGCTAGATGCTATATTAACCACCTCTAATTTTTAACATTAAGTTGCTGTTTTCTTTCGAAAATAGGACCCCAAACCGAGTTTTATCGAAATCAGCTTACAAACAAAGAAGTTGGTCGCCATCTTGGATTTTTTATATTTTTAACATTGCGTTGCTGTTTTCTTTTGAAAATAGTACCCCAAACCGAGTTTTATCGAAATCAGCTCACAAACAAAGAAGTTGGCCGCCATCTTGGATTTTTTATTTTTTACATTGCGTTGCTGTATTCTTGACAAAATAGCCCTAAAAACCGAGTTACATCGAAATCGGCCCACTAAAAATATATTTGGCCGATATCTTAGGTTTTTTCATATTATAAACATTGCGTTGATGTTTTCTTTTAAAAATAGTACCCCAAACCGAGTTTTATCAAAATCAGCCAACAAAAAACAAAAAAGTTAGCCGCCATTTTGGATTTTTTTTATAATATTTAGCTGTTTTCGAACCCTGCGTGCGACTATAGCAATCGAGCAAGGTTCGTGAAACAAACTATTGCGTTACTGTTTTCTTGTCAAAATAGTTAGTCCAATCAATGAGCATATTTGTTGTATGGTGACTTCCGAAAAATTCTCCCGTCTATAAAATTTGGCATGTGATGAAGTTAGGTAACACAGATTACAGATGAACAATAAGCCAATAAAATTTGTTACGAGAAGTTAGGTATTTTTACCTAAACATGAAAATCGCTTATATCTCTCTGTGAATATTTCCTCGGGCTAAAATACTTTCTGTATACGTATTTGTGTATTAGTTAGAATAAGTATGTAAAAGAATCCAATATTTTTTCGATTTCGGAGATACTCCAAATTTAAATTTTAATATTTTTCAATATATCTTTTCTTGATAAAAATATCTGCTGATTATTATTTTTTAATATGTTTTTATACCCTTAATATATAGATTTGTTCAGTAGGCCAACAAATTTTCTTCTTTTATCATATTTATACATAAATGTATGAAAATGGACCGACTATTTTTCACATTACCTCGTAAGACCAAAAAATAAAAAAAATATGATTAAAGAAGAAAATTAATTGACTTACTGAACAAAGCTATATATTTAAGGATATAAAAACATATTAAAAATAATAATCAGCAGATATTTTTATCAAGAAAATATATATTGAAAAAAATTAAAATTAAAATTTGGAGTATCTCCGAAATCGAAAAAATATTGGATTCTTTTACATACTTATTCTAACTAATACACAAGTACGTATACAGAAAGTATTTTAGCCCGAGGAAATATTCACAGAGAGATATAAGCGATTTTCATGTTTAGGTAAAAATACCTAACTTCTCGTAACAAAATTTATTGGATTATTGTTCATCTGTAATCTGTATTACCTAACTTCATCACATGCCAAATTTCATAGACGGAAGAATTATTCGGGTTGCATAAGCCCCGTTGATTGGACTAAGTACCCCAAACCGAGTTTCATCGAAATCGGCCCAAAAACAAAAAAGTTGGCCGCCATTTTGAATTTTTTATATTTTTAACATTGCGTTGCTGTTTTCTTGTCAAAATAGTACCCCGAACCGAGTTTCATCGAAATCGGCCCACAAACAAAAAAGTTGGCCGCCATCTGGGATTTTTTATATTTTAAGATTGCGTTGCTGCTTTCTTGACGAAATAATACATATTCTTATGATAGTACCCCGAACCGAGTTTCATCGAAATCGGCCCACAAACAACAAAGTTAGCCGCTATCTAGATTTTTTCATATTATTAACCTTGCGTTGCAGTTTTCTTGTCAATATAGTGCCCCAAATCGAGTTTCATCAAAATCGGCCCACAAACGAAAAAGTTGGCCTCCATCTTTTTCTTCTTTTTTGACATTCTTAACATCGCACAGTCAACTAACTATAGTTACAGTTAAATGGTGAAATCCATACAATCGCAACTATAAATACGACGATGGTTTCAACTTCCCTACTTTTAAGGGAAAATTTCTTGTACTGGTAACATCATCTTTTTTGCTGTGTGCGTTTCGTCGAGCGTAAATACAAGCACCTTACGCACACATAAATTTCATTTGTGCCTCACTTTTGACAGCCCACTTTCTAGGAAACTATCGTTCTATGTGTAATTATTCTAAGTCGTTACGTAAAAATTTATAACTTACTGTTTTTCGGCTTTGCAAAAGTAACAATTATGCCACGGGTAATGATTTTGGCTTGAAAGGACGTTGAACAACTGAATATGTATGGAAATATTGAGATTTGAAAGGATGTCCCACCCGTCACTGTGACGGGTGGGACCAAGTAAAGTTTTTATGGATTCTTGTTTTGACAGCGTTATACTTTGTTTATTTATTTATTAATTACATTTGTAAATGGATTTTTCAACAAAGTCTTATATTATTGTGTTTTATTTAGCTTTAATGTTTATCCAAGTAGTTTGCCAGTATTTTTATGGGACTTATTTTGGTTTATGTATTAATTTACTTTAAAATATTTTAATTTATTTTATTGCTTTTAATTTTAATATTTTAAATGTATATTTTCATATATTTCATTTTTATCTTTATATATTTATTTATTTTTGTATATATTATGTACTATCTATGTATATTTTTAGTATATTTAATCTTTATAACATTTTAACTTAATATTTCAGAAATATTTTATATATTTTATACCTTAATATATTTAATTAACTTTTTTTAATACCTTTCCCATATTTTTTTAATAAATTTGCATGTTTAAACAGTTACGTTTATATTTATTTATATTTATATATTTTTTGTATATTATCTATTTTATTTTGTATATTTTAAGTAAAATTTAATCTTTATAATATTTTGATTGAATATTTTCGTATATTTTCGTATATTTTTATATATTTTATATACTTTAGTATATTTTATTTACTTTATTTCATACTTTTTTCATAAAAATGTTATAAATTGCATGTTCAAACAGTTACATGCATTCTATTTAAGAACTATTATGGGGTCTAAAGTTACTCTTCCCACCCGTCACAAATTGGTGTCCCACCCGTTACACTCTACACAAGGCATTATTTGAATATTTGTTAACATAATCAATGTAATTTACATACAAAATGGGACCTTCATGTTTTAGTTGCAACATATCAAAAAACTCGTTAACAAAATATTGACGGTTTGGCTTAATTCGGGAAGCAAAGCCTTCCACTCAGACAAGCGGGTGTCGTGCGTGTCCCACCCGTCACACTTAGAAAAAGCCGATTTTCTGAGTGAATTATGTAAATTAAGATTTTATTTTAATGTTTTTAATTTCTTTTAACACTACAATCTGGCTTTGTACTATAATTATTTTAATACAGATTGCAACAATAGTTAAATAGATATTACTTGGAGTTTGAGCAAAAAGGAGTAAGAATGTCCCACCCGTCACTTTGGAATGACCCACCTGTAACCAATGCTGCCCTACCTGTAACCAATGCTGCCCTACCTCAAATTCGACTCTAGCTACAGCCCTGACGCCATGGAGCGGCTCCAGTACCGTACGAGCACAGTAATAGTTATTTTTGCAACTGTACTATAATGAGGGGTATTAAAACACGAATTTGGGTTTATCACATGAGTGTTTTAATACCTAATTTAGACTTTATCTATACCCATTTTGTTATTTTTTTTTTATTTTTTATCTGGGAAGAAACCAATATTTTAATACATGTATTAAAATATTGTTTGCTTCCCATTTGGGATTAAAAACACCCATGATTTTTATCTACACCCATGATATGTGTCCTCTATAAAGGTTTTGACTTTGACTTTGTTTTTGACTTTGACTTTCCTCCCCCTCCTCGTCATTATGTCATCCGCAAGAGTGTTATAATGTTGTACTGAATTTCATAATGCAACGCTTCGCGCGTGGGCGCGCTTTGCAGCGCGACATCCACTCGCTCAGGATATTGTAATGATAGCAGTAAGCTAACTGTTTCAGAACCCTTTACAGAGGATTTAAAGCATGGGTGGCATAATAGTAGTTTATGAAACTGACACATAAAGAGAGGTATTAAAACACGAGTGTGTGCTGTAAAAATTTAAAAAGTTATTTTATGATGCAGTTGATTAAACTGTAATGAGTTTTTTTTATTTCGAAAATAAAGTACGTGTTTATACAATCTCTTTTGAAATCATATTTGGAACATTACGTTATGAGCATAGATATAGTATATTAAAAAGGGGTAGATGCGCCGCCGAGCGACCGAGTGTAACTGTGTAAGAGATAGATATATTATGACGTCAAAATATGGGGCTGCCATGATCGCAAAAAATTACCCTAAAATATATTGTATATTATTTTATTATATACATAGAGTAAACTAGCTGGGGTTCCCTCAGGGAGTTAATATGAGATTGTGTGGTTAAGGCGTTGAAAGACTACGCGCGTGAAGCTATCATAGAAAAAATATATAATGCACTTGAAATAATACACAATAGATTTAATTCAAAACAATTATAAAAATGTTACCACCTTTGATGTAAAAAAATATCCTGTGGACCTCGTTTTTGGGTTTATTTGCAAAACTTCTCGGAAACAGAACCAACGCATAAAAATCTGCAATGTTAATTCCTTCAATCTTAACTGAACAGTTTTTTTAACTAATTTTAAAGCAAAGAAAAGTTATAAAAACATGTAAAAATCGAGGATTCGGCGTTCGACCTCTACGCAATTCGATTTCACTCTATCACAAAAGACCCGCTCGGATTGATGCATGTTAAGGCCTTAATGGAATAAAATGATAAACTTTAAATTAAAACAGGTAATTTCTTTATTGAAATTATAACTATTATAACAACAATATATATATATTAAAACATATTATAACATATTATAACTATATTTACAATACGGAAACATTTTATTCGAAATGTGTCGAACAAATTCGTGTGTAGGTACTTAATATGTGGCACCTAATTCTTTTTTCCAGTAGCCTCTATCCATTTCTCAAGAGTTTTATTTTCCGTCGGAAATCCGGAAAAATCAAATCGCTTGAAATTCCCTGAAATATGGGGTAATTTTTGGGGAAAAAAATATATGGTAGGCATCCCGAAATTGAATTATAAACCTACTGATTTTAGTAAACGTCAATGCTAAGCTGGCTTCTATTACGTGGATTAATACGTAATGTTTGCATGTCAAATGTTTCCGAGGTTATTTTTAGAAATTATTTTTTAGGTTTTTCCTATTTATCAAGTTTTTCATGATATAACTAATGATTTTGCTCAGAAACTTGGTTCCTGTGAGATTTGAGAAAGAATTACGTGATCTAAATGAAGAAAACAGTGTACCTACTTACCAGGGACCGAAAAACCCCTTTATTTGATTAATCCTATTTTTAGGGAAACCATATTAAAAGGCTTCCCAAATGATATGGCTTCTCAAATGATAGGGTTTCCCTATCGATAGTATTTATTTGATTAAGCCTTTTGTTAAGGAAACGGTATTAGAAGGCTACCTAAATGATGGGGCTTCGCAAATGATAGGTTTTCCCTATCGAAAGTGTTTATTTGATTAAGCTTTTGGTTGAGAAACCGTATTAAAAGGCTTCCCAAAGATAGGGTTTCCCTATTGATAGGGTTTCCGTCTCGAATGGGTTTCTCTATCGATAGTGTTTATTTCATTAAGCCAATTGTTAGGAAAAGCGTATTAAAAGGCTTCCCAAATGATAGGATTTCCCTATCAATAGGGTTTCCGTATCGTATGTTGTATAGTGTTGTAAAAGAACTGAGTCATTTAGTCTTAATATTGAGACTCGAGTCTTTTTGTGAAGACTCAAGTCAAAATAGAATAAGTAAAAGCTCAAGCCTCTCTGAGTTTTTAGTCTTCTTAAAATAGACTCCAGTCTTGCCAAAGGGAACTAGAGATTGAGTCTTTTAAAAGAGCTCACTCTTTACAAAAAGAACTCAAGACTAAGTCCTATAAATAAAAACTTAGCTTTCCTAAAAAGAACTGGCCAACTTTTTTGTTTGAAGGCGGATTTAGATAAAACTCGGCTTTTGGTACTATTATTATGACACGAAAATAACAACGCAATGTTGAAAATATTAAAAAATCTAAGATGGCGCCAAACTTTATTGTTCGAGGGCCGATTTAGATAAAACTCGGTTTTTGGTACTATTTTAATACGAAAGTAACAACGCAATGTTGAAAATATTAAAACATCCAAGATGGCGGCCAACTTTTTTGTTCGAGGGCCGATTTAGATAAAACTCGGTTTTTAGTACTATTTTAATACGAAAATAACAACGCAATGTTGAAAATATTAAAAAACCCAAGATGGCGCCCAACTTTTTTGTTTGGGGACCGATTTCAATGAAACTCGGTTTTTGGTACTGTTTTAACACAAAAATAACAACACAATGTTGAAAATTTTAAAAAATCCAAGATGGCGGCCAACTTTTTTGTTTGGGGGCCGATTTCAATGAAACTCGGTTTCTGGTACTATTTTGACACGAAAATAACAAGGCTTTGATGAAAATATTAAAAATCCAAGATGGCGGCCAACTTTCATATTTGAGTGCCAATTTAGATGAAACTTTGTTTTTGGGACTATTATGACTTGAAAATAACAATACAATGTTGAAAATATTAAAATATCTAAGATGGCGGCCAACTTTTTTGTTTGGGGGCCGATTCCAATGAAACTCGGTTTTAGGTACTATTTTAACACGAAAATAACAACGCAATGTTAAAAATATTAAAAATCCAAGAGGGCAGCCAACTTTTTTGTTTGGTGGCCGATTCCAATGAAACTCGGTTTTAGGTACTATTTTAACACGAAAATAACAACGCAATGTTAAAAATATTAAAAATCCAAGAGGGCAGCCAACTTTTTTGTTTGGGGGCCGATTCCAATGAAACTCGGTTTTAAGTACTATTTTAACACCAAAATAACAACGCAATGTTAAAAATATTAAAAATCCAAGAGGGCAGCCAACTTTTTTGTTTGGGGGACGATTTCAATGAAACTCGGTTTTTGGTACTATTTTGACACGAAAATAACAACGCAATGTTGAAAATATTTTTTAATATTTTCAACATTGCGTTGTTATTTTCGTGGCAAAATTGTACCAAAACCGAGTTTCATTGAAATGTCCCCCAAACAAAAAAGTTGGCAGCCATCTTGGATTTTTTAATATTTTTAACATTGCGTTGTTATTTTCATGTCAAAATATTACCAAAAACCGAGTTTCATTGATATCGGCCCTTAAACAAAAAAGTTGGCTGCCATCTTGGATTTTTTAATATTTTCAACATTGCGTTGTAATTTTCAAGTCATAATAGTACCAAAAACCGAGTTTCATCTAAATCGGCCATTAAATAAAAAAGTTGGCCGCCATCTTGGATTTATAATATTTTCAACATTGCGTTGTTATTTTCGTGTCAAAATTGTACCAAAAACGGAGTTTCATTGAAATCGGCCCCCAAACAAAAAACTTGGCCGCCATCTTGGATCATTTAATATTTTTATCATTGCGTTGTTATTTTCGTGTCAATATAGTACCAATAACCGAGTTTCATTGAAATCGGCCCCCAAACATAAAAGTTTGGCCGCCAGCTTGATTTTTTTTAAATGTTTAACATTGCGTTGTTATTTTGGTGTTAAAATAGTCCCAAAAACCGAGTTTCATTGAAATCGGTTCCAAAACAAAAAAGTTGGCCGCCATCTTGGATATTTTTATATTTTTAACATTGCGTTGTTATTTTCGTATCAAAATAGTACTGATAACCGAGTTTCATTGAAATCGGCTCCCAAACAAAAAAGTTGGCCGCCATCTTATATTTTTTAATATTTTCAACATGGCGTTGTTATTTTCGTGTAGGCTTCATAACACGAGTCTTTTTGATTAGACTGCAGTCCTGCATAAGACTTGAAAGAACTTAAAGGACTCAAAGAGCTCAAAAGGACTGAAAAAAAACGAAGGGACTTGGAATAAATCTAGCGATTCGATAAATTTTAGGACTGAAAGAACTGAAAAGACTCAAAAGAACTCAAGACTCAAGACTCAGAAGACTAATTTAGTCGTGAGTTCTGCAAAAAGAACTCATAGCCGCAAAATGAGGACTAAAGGACTTAGTTCTTTTACAACACTAATGTTGTAGGCATGAATCGGACCGGGCGTTAGCGCGCTCATATAGTGCTGTAACCGTGGTTCAGAACGCGGCCAAAGTGTTCGTCACAAAATTTAAAAAAAAATATTAATAACACGACTGCCCTGCCAAAAACAAACTAAAAAGATAAATAACAAGGTGTCATTGCAGTCGGGAGACCATTTTGTGGAACAATTTTCAATTAAAGTGGTCCCCCGACTGCAATGACACCTTGTTATTTATCTTTTTAGTTTGTTTTTGGCAGGGCAGTCATGGTTTTAATATTTTTTAAATTTATTTATTTTTATTTCACAAATTTTAGTGACAAATTATATAGTTTTGAAATGTGCTCATTATGGCCTTTCATTTGATGCCCATATTGTAATAAATGAAGAAAAAAATGTTTTTTCACTTTTGAAAATAGCGTCCTACAGTCCCAATATTGACATTTTATAAAAAAAATATAGCCAGTGTCACTCGGAATGCTGTAAGGATTCTAACTGTACAAGCCATTTTAAATATTTGCTTATTTTTAGAATTTTACAGTACCGCGTGAATATTGCGCAACCTAAGTACTTTTGCATATGCGACAAATTCGTATAAGTATTTCTGTAATACTGGGACAGTGCATTAAAGGCATTCAACTTGTACTGACGTATTTTATTAGCACCGCGCGTATACCACCTTCCGTGACGTCAGTCACCTCACATTGACATCATCTCATATTGACATCAGTGTAGAGTCTCAAGTAGGGGCTCGCACAGTTTGGTCCTTCGAGGAAACTTTCCAGGACCATCGGTTCGCGTTTCCGGGTTGCGGTTTCGTGTGCGTGGGTTAGGAAAGATTTACCAGTGACAGGATTGCAGTGCATTTGCTACATTTTGCATTTAGTGGCATATTAATTAGTGACATTCGTGACAATAATTTATTAAACAGAGTGACAATTATTTGCATCAAAAATAAATAGTGACATTAATTTACAAAGTGATTGTGAACTATTTGTATAGCATTTTGTGCAATCATCTTTATTATAACCACGTGGCATTGGCGTGGTTACCTGACATCGGAGGCGGTGCGGACGTGCTTCCTCATCACCGCGACCGAACCTGACAGAGAAGCGGTACGCCGGCAAAACACTGGGCTGACATCATCCCTCTCATCCCAGGGTGACATCGTAGTTGACATCGTATTTGACAGCAGTTCCCAAGTAAGACTGTTCCATTATTTTATACTAAGAATTGACAGAAATGGAGGCTATTTTAAATAACCAGCAGTCTATCATCAAGGGGTTTGAACGCGAGAATAGCAATTTTAAAAAGGATCCTTCTAGCAGGAAGACCCCAGAATATATTGCAAGGAAGCTAGAGAGATTAGACAAGTTATGGGAAGATTTTCAGTTTAATCACGACCAATTATTGACATTTGAGGACAAATCACATGACTATTTTACAAAGAATTTTTATGAACAAACTCTGGGATATTATCAAGTAACTCGAGACTTGATTGCAGCATTCAAGATGCCGAGACCGGCTGATATTATAGAGGCTGGAGAATCTTCAAAAGATATATCAAAGCTTAACAGCTTAATCAATCAACAGCGAACTAATTTTAAAGCCTTCGCAAGGCAAATACACTATTGTGATGTGGACGGAATAGAGGAAAAGTGGGAGATAGAAGATGAACTTCGAAGTATACAGTTACGTTGGGAGTGTATTGACAAATTACATTGGCAAATAGATAACTTGTTGGAGGAATCTGACACTGGTTACGAAGATGAGTATAATGAGCATGAACTGAGATATAGAGAGATCAAGAGAAGGTTAAATCGAAAGTTGTCTTCTACGGTTCATCTTAAGGAATCTACCCCGAAAATGGACATTCCTGTTTTTACAGGAAACTATACTGAGTGGCCGACATTTATTGACCTTTATAAAGAAACCATTCATCAGAACCCTACACTTTCCAAGTCCCAAAAAATGCAGCACTTGAAAAGTAAGTTGAAAGGGGAAGCAGAAAGGCTCATACAGCATCTCCACATCTCGGCGGACAACTATGACACCGCATGGGATATTTTATGTCAACGCTATAATAACAAACAATTGCTTTTCACCAAGCAGATAGAAGTGTTTCTTAACCAGCCCAATATTCAGAAACAAACATCTTATGAGATAAGAAAATTACATGACACGAGTAAAGAATGTTTGCATGCCATACAGAATTTAGGGGTGGACACAACCACATGGGGTCCACTACTGGTACACCTCTTATCTAAGAAACTAGATACCGAAACTTTTCGAGATTATCAAGAGCAAAGAAAAAATCCGCGTGAATTGGCAAAAATTGAAGATCTTTTGACATTTTTAGAGCTAAAATTTACAGCGTTAGAGCCTATTCGCAAAAGAGAAGATTTGACATTACAAAAGTTTCCGAAAAATGTGACAAAATATGACAAAAATGACAAAAAATATCAAAATGGAGCACAAAAATATAATTTTTCGCGAGCATATTATACAAATTTTAAACGTGACAAATGTCCATTGTGTAATTTTGATCATGCATTGCATCAATGCAAACGATTTGCAAGTATGTCACCGGATATGAAATTAAATTCTATTGCGAAACATGATATTTGTCAGAATTGTCTTTACCGACATGAAAAAGGTATTTGTAATTCCAACAAACGCTGCAAAACTTGCAACAAAGCACATAATTCGTTGCTACACGAGGCGTTTGGCGAGCAATCGACGTCATCGGCGAACTTCAATAATTTATCGTCGCGTCCTATAAATAAAAATGCAAACCATGTTGACAGCGAAAATGAGGAAATGCTATTGACAACTGTACAGATTAAAGTAAGAGCGGCAGACGGCACTTATATGACATTCCGTGCTTTACTAGACCAAGGGTCTCAAATCACCCTTATCACGGAAAACGCAGCGCAACTTTTAGGCCTTCGTCGGCAACACATCAATGCATCAGTATGTGGAGTGGGCGTCGCGCCTAAAAAGGGCAAGGGCAAGTTGTCATTGAACTGTAAATCGATTTACGATGATTATGAGTTTGCAACTGAAGCGCTCATTATGACAAAAGTTATTAATAATCTTCCAAATTTGACATTTGAAAAGAAAAATTATTCTCATCTACAGAATATTCAATTGGCCGATCCTGAGTATCATATTTCAAAACCTATTGACATATTACTTGACGTGAAAGTGTACTCAGAGATAATTATGAATGGATTATTGCGAGGCTCAGCACAACAACCTATCGCTCAACAGACGAAGTTAGGTTGGATTTTGTCTGGAAACATAAATTCTTCAACTTTTAACTGTCACGTGCTGGTAAACAATATTGAGGATATGTCGAGATTCTGGGAGATGGAAGAAGTGTCTGAAAGGAATGCATTGACAGAAAGAGAGCAGTGGTGTGAAGACTTTTACATCTCTACAACAAAAAGATTGCCAAATGGGAGGTATGAAGTGCGCATGCCAATGATAGAAAACTTTGAGCTTCATCTTGGTGCATCCAAACCAAAAGCTGTAGCTCAGTTGAAGCACTTGGAAACTAAGTTAGCAAAGAATGACAAACTACATGACAGTTACCATAAATTCATGGAGGAGTATCAAGCCCTTAATCACATGAAGAAATGCGTGGCAAGCAAAAATCCTCATTGTTTCTTGCCTCACCACGACATTCACAAAGAAGACTCCACAACGACAAAATTACGTGTGGTGTTTAATGCGTCGTCGAAAACGAAGTCAGGTTATAGTCTCAATGACCTGATGGAGTGTGGGCCAAAATTGCATAATGACATACAAGGATTATTAATAAATTGGCGAACTTTTAGACATGTTTATGTTGCAGATTGTGAGAAAATGTATCGCATGATCATGGTCCATGAAGATGACCAGCATCTTCAGAAAATAGTATGGAGAAATGGGTCAAAAATTGAGGAATTTCGTTTATGTACTCTGACATTTGGGGTCAAGGCGGCGCCCTTTTTGGCAATACGAACCTTGCAAAAATTAGCGGAAGATGAAGCAGAAAAATATCCTCTAGCGGCGAAAGTCGTATTGAAAAATCTTTATGTCGACGATTTATTGGCGGGAAATAATAATGCTGACATAGCCAAACAGACGCAAATACAATTAATTGACATGTTAAAAAGCGCGGGCATTAATTTACGAAAATGGTCCAGCAATACGCCGGAGCTATTAGATCATTTATCTCCTGAACAATTAAATACAACAGGTATTGATTTCAAATGTGCAACGTCGACAAAAACGCTCGGACTTAAGTGGCAACCAACATCCGACTCATTTAAGTTCGAGAACAAAATAGATTACAACATTAATGACAAATATACAAAGCGTATGATGTTGTCGGATATGTCTAAGTTATTCGATCCCTTAGGTTGATTATCACCTATTACCATAAAGACAAAACTTTTGTTTCAAAAAGCCTGGAATACCGGGATAGGTTGGGATGACCAGATTCCCGAGGACATTAACCAAGAGTGGATTAAATTACGAGATGATTTGAAGAATATTGACAAGTTTAACATACCTAGGTGGATTGGAACTACGGAAAAAACTATACAGCTTCACGGGTTTTCAGATGCTTCGGAAAAGGCGATGGCTTGTTCTGTATACGTGAAAACTACCGATGACAGCGGAAAAATAACATTGACATTACTAGCCGCTAAAACAAAGCTCGCTCCAGCAAAAAAGCATGTGACCTTGCCGCGTTTGGAGCTTTGTTCGGCAGCCCTGTTGACAAAATTAATAAACAAAATCATGATTTCTGTGCCTGAAGATGTGTCCGTGGAAGTGTTTGGATGGACTGATTCCATGGTGGTGCTAGGGTGGCTTCAAGGTGACCAATCGCGGTGGAAGGCCTTTGTTGCTAACCGGGTCCGTGAGATAATTGACATACTACCGGCGTCACGATGGAGACATGTAAAGTCAGATGACAACGCAGCTGACTGCGCCACTAGGGGTCTCCAACCCTCACAGCTGTTAGATTATAAGTTGTGGTGGAATGGACCCTCCTGGCTGAAGGATGACATGCAAAAAGAAAGTCCAAAAATCGATCCTCCAAAAGTAGAAATCAAAAACATAAAAGCATCGTGTGCAATTCAATTGATTTCGCCATCTATTATCATTGAATTAGTAAATAAAAATAGCAAGATAACGCGAGTCGAAAGAATTATATGTTGGATATCACGTTTCATACAGCGCACGCGGCGAAACAATAACATTGAATTATACCAACACCTGACTGCAAATGAAATACGAGCGGCTCGACAACTTATAATTAAAAGTGTACAGGCACAACATTTTAGCGAAACTATTACTCGTCTGATGCAAAATAAACCTATTTCATCAAAGGACTCACTTTTGACATTAAATCCGTTTTTGGACAAAAACGGCATTTTGAGAGTTGGTGGGAGATTGCAACATTCTAACTTGACATATGACAGAAAACACCCTATAATATTGCCACACGACTCCCACTTAACCCGGCTTATCATTGATGAAGCTCATAAAGGTACTCTTCATGGAGGTGCCACACTGACATTAGCGTATGTTCGCTACCGTTACTGGATTATATCTGGCAACCGAGCAGTGAAGAAACAGGTGCGACAGTGTGTTCGATGCAGACGACTGAATCCACAGAATCCGCAACAAATAATGGCTAACCTACCTGAGCCAAGGGTGACACCTTCCCGTGCCTTTAGTCACAGTGGCGTGGATCTAACGGGATTCGTCGAAATTAAAGCGAATAAAGGCAGGGGCATGAAGACCTTGAAAGGTTACATAGCCGTATTCGTCTGTTTTTCCACGAAAGCTATACACTTGGAGCTTGTGACAGACTTGAGTAGCTTAGCATTCTTAGATGCATTTAAACGCATGTGTGCGCGTCGCGGAGTACCCAAGCATGTATATTCGGACAATGGCACAAACTTTATCGGTGCAGCGAAAATTCTGAATCAACAGTACAAGGAAGCCATGAGTGTAATTAACACCGAATTCTTAGATGACATCAGCAGTATGGGCGTCACTTGGCATTTTAACGCTCCCGCATGGCCAAGTGCAGGGGGTCTGTGGGAAGCTGCGGTGAAAAGCGTTAAGCACCACCTAAAACGCATAATAGGAGAACAAAAACTGACATTTGATGAGTTCTACACGCTATTAGCGCAGATTGAGGCATGCGTTAATTCAAGGCCTTTGTACGCTTTGACAGAGAATGCAGAAGAGGAAATTCTGACGCCTGGACATTTCTTGGTGGGAGGTCCATTATTGTCAACACCTTTAGAAAATCCACTGGAACCGACTAATCCACATACTCGCTGGCAATTAGTTGAGAAAATGCATAAATCGTTTTGGAAAAAATGGTCTATGGAGTATCTCCACCGCTTACAAACACGTAGTAAGTGGCATCACGGCAAGCCAAATTTGAAAATTAATGACATTGTTTTGGTCAATGAAGAAAACATGCCACCATCGAAATGGGCACTAGGAAAAATAACAGAAATACATGAAGGAAAAGATGGATGCGTTCGAGTAGTGACATTGAAGACTAAGAATGGATATTTAAAACGTCCTATCATAAAGTTGACACCTTTACCTGTGTACCCTGACAACGATTTACCAGTTCCAAATACTGACAAAACCCAAAGCGAACATGACTCTCAACCTCCCCAGAATCAAACACGTTATACTACCAGAAATCGGAAGAAACCTAACTATTATGTTGCTGTATTAATGCTACTTATGACATTAATAGCGCCGTCTCTGCAACAAAGTTTTAATATCACTAGATTAAATACAAGCAACACCCTTTATTTTGATAAAATTGCTGACATGAGAATTGTGCAAGATCAATGGAAAATGGTGGTTTACTACAACATGACAAACTACTGGCAAAGCATGGTTGACATACAAAACTATATTAATCATCTGAAAATAATAAGCAGTAGTGAAATGACATTTAAACCTATAATTACACAGTTTGAACACGAACTAAATGAAATAAATTTTTACAATGAATTATTGCAAGCGAAAAGTCAGATACGGGTGAAAAGAGGTCTGATAAATGGCATAGGAAACATTGCAAACACTCTATTTGGCGTTCTCGATGACAAGTTTGCGGAAAAATACGAAAAGGACATTTTAACAATCAAAAATAATGAAGGTCATTTATTGAAAATGCTGCGAAACCAAACATCTGTTCTTGAGGCCGAAAATAATATCCTAAAACGAAATGAAGCTATCATGAATAATCACTTCCAGTATATTAATGAGCATCTAAAAAATATGTCGTCGGCAATTAACGAGGTTCGACAAGCTACGACTCATCAAATGCAACAACTCTATATTATGACAACGGCTCTCTCCGCCGATGTAATCTTGTCTAATTTAAGGAGAATTCAAGAAACATTAATTGACACCATTACAAATATTCATCATGGGCAGATTGACATACATTTAATATCGCCTAATGAATTGCAAAATCAGCTCAACCTGATATCTGGGCGATTACAAGGAGAGTTAGTGATTCCTGCTGACAATAGACGAGATTTATACCAACTTTTACAAGTTCACGCTAAAGTTACAAAAGCGTTCCTAATTATGGAAATTAAAATTCCATTATTGAGCCAAAATCAGTTTGAACTCAGCAGAATAATGTCTTTACCCTGGAAGAATAATGACAAAATTATGTACAATGTTCCCAATACTCCCTACATCGCAGTCAACATGAAAAAAGATATGGTTATGCCAATGTATGAAAATGACATAGCAACGTGCAAAAGATATCAAACTGATAAGTTAATTTGTTTCCAAAGTAGTCCCATACTAAATGTCCACTTTGACAAATCAATATGTGAATTGAATTTATATAATAACGATAACTACACCTTTTGTCGGACGGAGCTCAGACAATGTTCCGATAACTGGATCAAGTTACAAGCGCCCGGCGCGTGGTTGTACTCATGCTGCCGAGAATGCAGAGTTCGCATTTTGTGCCCAGCTGGACTGGGTACGAAACAATTGCAGGGCAATGGCCTGATTAATATAGGTCACGGCTGTGTGATAAAAGGTGACACATTTACGATACAAGCCCATCACGATTATAATAACCAGATATTTGTGCAACATGATATTGACGTACCTACAATACAACAGCCAATTTCATCTTTGAATGACATGATAAATTCCTCGTATAATTATAATTACAATGCATTAGACGATAAAGAAAATCATGATCAGTTATACGAGTCGATAAAACAACAAATTGAAGTGTTGAAAACTCAAAATTTGCAAGATATCGAATCGAGTGGTACAACTCATTACACAATCATTTATTCGATTTTGGGTCCGCTGGTCATGTTTCTCACTACGTACGCCTTGTTCAAGATCTGGAGAAGATGGTTGACAACGGTACGATGCATCAACAGAGCCCAGGAGCAGAATCCTGCCGACCTGGAGTTGGGTCGGAGCCGTGACAGTGTTCTGAGTGTAGTGAATGACACTGGTGTTAGTGCGCGAAACACCGCTGTGTCTATGTGCCGCGACCGCGAAGTGAGTGGCTCAATAATGAGCGTGGACAGAGCTACGTCTCCAACAATGAACAGGACCATTAAGTTTGACAATTTACCCAAACCTTAGTGCTATTGGACAAAGTTTTTTATGAGTCTTATTGGACATTTATTTTTTTATTCCTTTTTTGTATTTTTCTTGTTGTTGTTGGCAATATGTACAAGCCATTTTAAATATTTGCTTATTTTTAGAATTTTACAGTACCGCGTGAATATTGCGCAACCTAAGTACTTTTGCATATGCGACAAATTCGTATAAGTATTTCTGTAATACTGGGACAGTGCATTAAAGGCATTCAACTTGTACTGACGTATTTTATTAGCACCGCGCGTATACCACCTTCCGTGACGTCAGTCACCTCACATTGACATCATCTCATATTGACATCAGTGTAGAGTCTCAAGTAGGGGCTCGCACACTAACGATACCCCATTCACTGAAATCAGTTCAGGCATTTCGAAGTTATGGTGGAATAAAGAAACTCACATAGCCACAAACATACATGAACCCTGAACACATACACTCTTTTTGCTTTGGGCAGTCGTGTAAAAACCGACAATCAGTGGGAACAACGCGCGCGCCGAAGCGCGCAGTCGGCTGGTGATTGTCGGACCACTGATTGTGCATTCGTAAATGCACATTCAAATGTATGGAAAATGTTGTGCATGTGGCGTTGCATGCACATAATCTGTACCGGGCTTAAGATATTTATCAAAAATCATACAATTTTTTGGGGTATGCATTACAATGCCGACAATTCATAATACATACGACCAAAATATCGACACATAAAACTCCTATTTTCAAAATACAGAACATTCTAAATATCGATATCCGATAGACCGAAACTTGAAAGATCGATTATCAAATGACCGACAGTTCGAAATCCCGAAAGGTCAAAATCCCGACAGTTAAAATGTCGAAACTTACTTCACCTACACATACTTACATTATGAAGGTCGGCGTTGCGGTTAATTTGTTTTACTCAAAAATGCTTGTAAAATGGTCATTATTTTGACAAAATCCACCAATCGAGTTTGAAATAGTTTTTTTTTCTGGCGCTTCGCCGGCCGCTGCCGCGGCACGCTCGCTTCGCTCGCTCGGCTCGCGCGCTGGGTTCATGTCAACCTAACATGCTCGTCGCTACGCTCCTCGCACCTATTTCGTGTCGTGACCTACGGTCTACGGTTTCTAAGTCCCAGTAGACTAGTTTAGACTAATTTTCGGCAGCTAAATTTACTATAAAGCATTTCAGGCGAAGCCCATAGACACCTCCACAGCCAATTCGGTAATAGAACTTAGGTATATTAACCTTCGGTATTTTAAGCTTCGGGATTTAGTATTTTAGGTAAAATGTCCTTTCGTGATTTTAAACGTTCGGCCAAACAACCATTCGGCCTTTTAATTTTCGGGATTTCGCCATAGGTATTGTAAAATTCGGTCTTTTCTACTTCGGCATTGTAACACATACCCAATTTTTTGCAAGCTTTTCTATAACTATGAAACCGGAACAGGTGCAACAACTCGTAATATCACCAATTAAAGTCTTGTACTTGCTGCAGTTTTGTAAAAAATCTAAGTAATAATTACTTACTTCATCATGTTTTTCCTGGTGGTTTTCAAAAGCCTTTATGTCCATAAAGCTTTTATAGCACAAATCACATTTAAACGGTGAGTTTTGATAATTTAGTGACTCAAATCTCTCCAACATTAGTTGTAGTTGTTCCCCTTTAGACAGAATTATCTCTCGTACGTCTGGCTTCAAAACTACAAGTAAATAACATAAAAAATGTGTAGATTTTTATATCGGGAATGAGGAAGAAATTTAGGGCTGTTTCAGTGCGACGCGGGTGACCGACGCGGATGTCCGCAACGGCCGGTACAATGTACAGTCGAGTACAAAGATATGTATACATTTGAAAGTTACAAAAATATGTATTCATTGATGATGTTATCATTGTTTGTTACATATATTAGTAGACATAATATATGCCAGATTTATGTTACAATTAATTGTACCAAATTTATGTATACAGCTAAAATTACACAGTAATGTGTACGCTCTGAAACAAATAAATGTGTTCGTTTTTGGTTACAAAGATACGTATACAGGTCTGATATTCTATTTTCAAATTTTAGAATAGTGCGGGAATACTTGTTTTTTTTCTCCTTCATTTCGTGCATGACGTCACTGGCGTGTCATTTGTTTATCAAATATTTTTGCCACTTATTTCCATTATTTTCAGTCGACGACTCGTAAGGGCGATCGCGCACTCACTCGGTTTCGGTTCGAATTCGATACGTGAAAAGATGGCCGCAAAAGAACAATGACCACTTCCCATACAAACCGCGCAGATAAATTGGGATTACAAATGGCGACGTTCATATTCACTTCTCGCTCGCATACTGAACGCCACACCTTACCTATCGATCTCTTACTCACCCTTGTTGTGGTAAGCGCGGTGAGTAGGGGCAGAGAATATATAATCCGGTGAGCCGCCACTTTCAATCCCATTCTTTATCTGCGCGGGTTGGAAATGGTCATAGTTCTTTTGCGGCCATCCCTTCACTTATCGAATTCGATCGAACCGAAACCGAGTAAGTGCGCAATTACCCTAAAAGAAGGACTTCTCTCATAAAACAAAAAAATATATATATCATCCAAAGAGTTTTAATGGTTATGATGACAGAATTTCTGAAATTTGAAATTAGAATGACGGCTTGTATACATATTTTTGTAACTAAGTCTGAATACCTTAATTTGTCTCAGAGCGTACACATTACAGTGTCCATCTTGCTGTATATGTTACCGGCAATGTGTATAATCCGGCATTGTATACAATGCCTAGGCATTGTATACAATGCCTAAAACGATCAGGCAATGTATGAAATATAATTCATTTTATACTTTGCCTAGGCATTGTATACAATGCCTGCTGGTCCACCGGCAATGTGTAAAATAAGTATATTTCTGTTGTCTGTTATAAAAAAATAACCTCGAAATTTAAGGCTCACGCTCCGCTGCGCTTCGCGCTCGCCTTAAATTTCTAACCTATACGCGGGACCTACAGGAGTGAAGCAGGTTCGATTCCAAACTCAAATTTCTGTTGTCTGTTATAAAAAAATAACCTCGAAATTTAAGGCTCACGATCCGCTGCGCTCCGCGCTCGCCTAAAATTTCTAACCTATACGCGGGACCTACAGGAGTAAAACAGGTTCGATTCCAAAGAGCCCCCCTCGAGCCCCCCTCTAGCCCCCTCGAGCCCCCCTCGAGCCCCCTCGAGCCCCTCTCGAGCCCCCCTCGAGCCCCACTCGAGCCCCCCTCGAGCCTCCCTCGAGCCCCCCTCAAGCCCCCCTCGTGCCCCCCATCGAAACCTCCTCGAGCTTTCCCCGAGCCCCCCCCCCTCGAGCTTTCCTCAAGCCCCCCCCTCGAGCTTTCCCCAAGCCCCCCTCGATCCCCCCTCGAATCTATTCTCGAAAATCTTTTTATTATACACATTGCCGGTGGACCAGCAGGCATTCTATACAATGCCTAGTCATTGTATACACTGCCTAGGTAATGTGTGAAATAGATATCAATATTCATCATATTTCATACATTGCCTAAAAGGGCCAGGCATTGTATACAATGCCTGCATTTCATACATTGCCGGTAACATATACATTAATTTGGCACATCAAGTGAATACATATATCCGTCATACATCATGTGCACAATAATTTGTAACGAACTATGTGCACTTATTTAAATGGGTACATGTATTTGTACTAGATAGAGTAGAGCGCTATCTCACTCACAGATATTTTTTACTGTGATTGGTCAGTGATAAACGCTAAGGCGGTGTACACAGTACGAATACTTTTTAATCTAATCATACTCTCCGTAGTGTGCAGACGTGTTCTTACTTGTGACTGTATGCTCAATTCGTTAACTGGCTTGTGTATTGAATTTTGAAGCACAAGGTGGCACAGGTGTGCTAATGACCCGTTTATTGTTTTTTTGACATAAATGAGAATTATCTTAAGAAAATACTTTTTTCTTACTTTTGTACAATAAACTATCCCAACCTGCCTAGCATGACCGATTTATATCGCGTGATATAGCATTTTATCGACACTCAACTGTCAAATTCCTTTGTCTTTTTGACAGTTAAACATGATAAAACGCTATATCACGCGATATAAATCGGTCATGCTAGGCAGGCAGGTGTGCTAGCTCCATTGTTCTCTGTAGTAAATGGCTCTCAAATAGGACAGATGAAGCCGCGGTTATAAGCTAAGCGAACAGTTAAGCGCGCATTTACTTTTCTAAGGTATTGTTAACGCCCACTGACCCTAAAAAGATTTTTTGTCTTTGTCATTTGTATGAAAATGTGTGATAGAGAAGGCGCTATACCAACTCGTTTCCGTGAACAGACCATAGGCACCTACAGAGCGCTCAGTGCGACGCGGAGCACTAACTGTTAACTGTACCCGTGGAGATAAAGAAAATCTACATCTGGCACACGTGGGCCACGTACGCCTAGTTAGGAACATCGGAAAATTACATAGGTGCTATTGTTTAGACACACATTACATCCACGTGTATCCACACCTTGGGACGCGATGCAATTTTACGACGCAAAGAAAACTATTTATTCTGACGCGTCCATAGAGAACGCTATTGGACGCGCGCAGATTGGCGTACGTGGATCACGTGCGTGAGCCTAATGTAGTTCCCGCTTTACGCCGTTTGTCTACCGCTGCCGTCACCGGGACGGCATGACGGCGCCGATATAGCGGTACATACATTTACTATGACAGCATGTCCACCGACAACCCGTCCCGTCATCTTGATATCAAAATTTAATTTCGGCGCCATCATCCTGTCCCGGTGACGTCCCAGTGACGTCAACGGTGGGCAAATGGCGTTGAATGTATGTACCGCTATTGGCTCCGTGCACGCTTTTAGCGCCACCTAGCGTGTTGCAACTTTGTTGGCTCTGACCTGACCGTTTTGACGTTTTGATATGTAATGGCGGCATTGTGACAAAATGTTAAAAATACTATATATATTGTGTTATTAATGTAAATTTCAAAATTACTGTGATTAGGGTGGACAAAGTGTTGTGAAATAATTTTTGGTCATTTAAATTAAATATGGCAAGTAATTACTATTCAAAAAGAGTGTTTTATTTTGGTTATATCAGGGTTTGTTTACTCCTTTTTTAGTTGTAGATTTTGTAAAACAAGAGGATAAAGCTACTTTAATAATTTTACTAAGTGATAATAAACATATATAATTATTCCTGTATCGCTAATAATGAATTAAAAATCTTTTTCAAACAGATTACAGAGCCTTAATTATTTCTACTTTTTGCCACCATGAGCGCTGCGATCGATTATTATACCTTTGCACCCTCCCAATATAGGTGCCGTCCGTCATCCCGTAAACGGTAAAGGTAACGGCGGGCGGTGGACAGACGGCGTTAGAGAACAATTCTGTATCGAATAGCTATCATGATTATTATCATATAATTTTAGATGATTTCAATAAAATCATGACGGTCAGGGTGAAAAAGGTTTTCTTAAATTATGACTCATTTACTCGCTAGCAATATCTCTGGTCTTTGTATCGCCTCCCGGCAAAAAAAGTGTCACAATACAAAAATAGCTGTTTCGAGAAAATGTAACTTTAAAGGCCTGGGCACACCGGCTGCGTAGACATGCGCGTAGTTACGCACGTAACCCCCTGACACACCGGCGGGCTGATTATCTAATTAGAAACCACCTAGCGACCGGTTGCAGTTCACAGATGATAGTGATCCATTGCTACTTCTCTTTGGATTAAAAAAACATACCAAAGAAAAGTTGCAATGTATGTGGAATGAAACCGGTCGCTAAATAGTTTCTTTTTCAGGGTGCCGGTTACGCATACGTCTACGCGGCACGCAACGCAACCTGTCCCTTGCGTACTCAGCCGCTGCGTCTCTAGTGCGCGATGTCAGACGAAGATTGAGTAAATGGACTATTTTTTACGCACTAATTCAATTAGATTTTCTTTAATATCGTTATTCATTATTTAAAAGCAAAATAAAACACCACTTACTACCGGTAGTACCGGTACTATTTGTAAACAAATACAACTGAATGCGTAGTCACGCGCGTGGTTGCGCGCGTAGTTACGCGCAACAAAGATACGTGCGTGTTCGAATTTGTTCGGTGTGACGTCCAATAGGGAATGTCATTGACTACAACGTCATCAATGCGTTCCGCTCTGCGTAGGTGCGCAGCCTGTTTGTCTCATGGGAGCTGCAATGCGTAGGGTTACGCATCGGTCTACGTGCACGCGTACGTTACGCAAGCGGTGTGCCATGTCTCATAAAGTTTCAGACATTACAACGTCATGGTACGTCTACGCGTACGTGCACGCTTACGCTTACGCATCCGGTGTGTATCGCTTCTAATAGTTTTTTGATCATTTATACGTCAATAATTCAAAAACTATAACAGTCAGATTCCTGATTTTTTTTGTGTAAATAGCTTTTTTATATGTTTATTATAGGGCTTTAAATTTAACAGCAAAATTGTATTTTTTTTGAGTAACTTTTAAGAATCTCTTAATTTGATGTATATTATGATTATGACTCTTTTTTCGATTAAAATTTCTGTACTTTCGAAAATAATACACATTTTAGTGTATCTTATCTAATCACCATTACTTTTATTAAAAGGCTACAATATTTAATTAATTAGGTACACATAATTATGTGTTTCAGACTTTATTTTAGGTAGTTTCTTGTATGATGTGGCAATATTTACAAGGCTTTTTTGTCAACAATACAGTCATAACACGGTTTTGTCGCCTTTTTCGTAATGATTCTAATATTTAAACGTAAAACTTAGCGATAAAAAGTCACATCACACTTTGATACGCTTTTTTGGCTTGTGATTGAAGCGAAACAGCTCTGTGAAAAAGAAAACTTAGTGCCATCTAGCAATAACCATGCGCAACATTAACGACGTTTTTTTCAGACGGACAAATGAAATACGGGCTTTTTAAAGGCTCCAGCACACCAGATGCGTAAGCGTATGCGTAAGCGGGCACGTAGACGTACTATGACGTTGTAATGTCTGAAACTTTATGAGACATGGCACACCGCTTGCGTAATGTATGCGTGCACCTACGTGCACGCATATCGGTCTACACCGATGCGTAACCCTACGCATTGCAGCTCTCATGAGACAACCAGACTGCGTACTTACGCAGAGCGGAACGCATTGATGACGTTGTACTCAATGGCATTCCCTTTTGGACGTCACACCGAACAAATGGGAACACGCACCTATCTTTCCTGCGCGTCACTACGCGCGTAACCACACGATTGACTACGCATTCAGTTGTATTTGTTTACAAATAGTACCGGTACTACCGGTAGTAAGTGGTGTTTTATTTTGTTTTTAAGTAATGAATAACGATATTAAAGAAAAACTAATTAAATTAGTGCGAAAAAAATAGTCCATTTACTCAATCTTCGTCTGACATCGCGCACTAGAATCGCAAACATGGCTGCCACAGAGGCTGGGTACGCAAGGGACAGGTTGCGTTGCGTGCCGCGTAGACGTATGCGTAACCCGGTGTGTCAGGGGGTTACGCGCGTTACTACGCGCGTGTCTACGCACGCGTGACCACGCGCGTGTCTACGCAGCCGGTGTGCCCAGGCCTTAATGCTGTGATTATGTTATTTTGTACCTAACATGTGTTGTGACACTTTTCTTGCCGGGAAGCGGTATACAAAAGTAGTTAAGTTTTTCCAAATATGAATAAACAAAGTGGCAAAAATAAACACTTATGAATAAACAAAGTGGCTCCCCATTATTTTCTACTCTTTTTGGTCAGACTGTATAATTATTAGTTCAATTTTTTTCTACTCACTTTTAAAAGTTGTAATTTCAGATAGATTGCTTCTTTTCAGACTAACTTTTGATTTTTCATTATGAGGGTCTGCTTTCCACTGTTTACTAATGGATGGTAGAGGCATGTTGTCTTCGTTGTCTTCCGACGATGAATCCTGGTTAGTAACTTCTTCTAAAGGAATGCCATCTACATCATCTAAAACAATAATCATTATATTAATCCTACTAATATTATAAATGTGAAAGTTTGTAGGTTTGTATGTTTGTTCCTCTATCACGCAAAAACTAATCAACAGATTTGGTTGAAATTTGGCACACAGATAGTAGATAGCCTAAATTAAAACATAGGATATTTTTTATTTCGATATTCCCACGGGAACGGGAACCACGCGGTTCAAATCGCGGGCGGCCGCTAGTATTATTATAATATTGAGCTAAAAACTTCATGGCACACCAACAATTAAGTTTATTACACTTAAACCAGGAACCATGAACTATACCATTGGGGATAAAAAAAGGCTTAACAAAGCACCAGCTTTATTAAGTGACGATTAAGCGAACCCTCACCACTGACTGACGAACTGACTATCTTACCTCTAACTGCTGGAACACAACAATTTTTAAATTGTTGTTATGGTGTCAGACTTTGGTGAGATGGTGGTAGCTAGCTAGGCGGACTTGAAATATGCCCAACCACAAACCAAACCGAGTATAAAAGCACCCCCTCCTGGGCATCGAACTCGGGACCCCTGCGTCTTACATTTGCGGGCGAACCATTGACCACAGGTAATTCAATCAGATCGGAAACCAAGTGTGAATAAGAGCATTTGCATAAAAGCTGTGTCAAACCCGTGGATATTAGTGTTACAAGGTTTGGCAGTGAGTGATCTTTCATGGTATTTATTATTTCGGCAAAATGTTAAGTAACTAAAGTAATTAACAAAAATAATACCTTCATTCTGGTCCCCCATGTCCATTCCAGAATTTACATATTCTGTTTTAATAGGAGTTTCCATGTTGAACTCTTCCTCAATTGCAGATATGACTTCAACGGTCGGAGTCTTGCTCAAGGTCCAAGGGAGTCCAGTTTGTTGTTTTCGAAACAATTCCAATGAATTTACTGAGAGCTAAAAGCAATGAAGAATGATGTATATATTGGGGTCTGATACTATAAACTGAGACAGTTTGCAAATGTCTCAGTTTGAATCACCAATATTAATATCAGTGGCCCCGCACAAAGTGGCAGATTGCATTGCAGTGTGTTGATCGCATTATGATTTAAAGATCATTGGCCAGTGGTATGAATGTTCCACTAATTTTTGCACTTTTTTATGAATGAAGTAAAGTCGCATTACTCATTTCCCAGCAAAAATGTAAACAAAGGTGTTGCCAGAACAAAACAACACGAAAAGAAATAGTATATGGCTAAGACAAGAAATAAACACACTTACATGTTTTTTCATTACAAACCTAATAAAAATAGATTAGATGAATATTCTGAATCATGACTTTTGCAGCAAAAACAGTAATATAATTTGATACAATTGATATTTCATAACAACGAAATAAGAACAGATTTATAGTAGAAAACATTTTTATGATGCTGTGCACACATCAACTGCAAACCGTACACATCAACCTTTGGTCACTTTATAATTATACACGCCACTTACATTAATACGACAAAATAACCGATATCAAAATTAACTTAAACTACCGTTCTCAAGTTTAAAACTAATTTCAGACTCTCCGCAGTCTATGTTAATTAAAATACACAATCATATTCCCAACAACATTAAAACATTAGAAAAAAATATTAATTTTGAAAAGAAGCTGAAAGTATATCTCATTAATAAATGTTACTATAGTATGTCCAAATTTTTTGAAGAAAAAAATGTGTAAGCGAAGTCAAGGTGAAAGTTTTATGTTGACATTATTTTGTAATCCCTATATTTTAGTGTACCTATATTTTTTTAATGTTTTAAATTTTACTGAAGTGTTACATATAGTTTTAAAATGTGAATTTTAAATTATAGGTTGTTAAAATAAAATATTTAAGTTTAACAATAATAATAAGTTTCTTAATGTAAAACTTAAAAAACATTGCTACGCCCTTACAGGGTGTCACTTATGTTGTGTACCTACAATATAATAATATGTCATATTGTTAAACATGTGAGTGACTTGCAATAAATATGTATATGAATATGAATAAAATTTCATAAAAATTTGTATTACGAGTAGTAGCTGTAGTAGTAACATTTTTGTCTTTTGGTATTGGGGGGAACTGGCGAAGATGCTACGTATTTTTGATAGTTTACATACAGTCAATATCTAAGTAAAGATTTGTTATCAGCTCGTTTCAAGAACTTTTAACATCAAAAATTATGATAGGTTATAAAGAAAAAAAAATACCATCCTACTTTAAAATTACCCTGGATGACATTATATTTATTGTGACTCAATATAATAAACAAATTAAAAAGTTATAAAAGTGACCAAAGGTTTTCAATATCTGAAAATCTCACTATCAGGGTCAGTTTGTCAATTTGACAGTGACTTTCTTTGTTTACATTATTGCTGGGAAATCAGTAATGCGACTTTAGGTATGTTGACACAACAGACACCTGTTTTAAAGTAGGTAGGTATGTACTAGGGCCTAGTAACTAGGCAATATAATATTATACTCCTGTAATACTATTATTTGTCTGTAGACTTTATTAAACTTACCTCAAAACCGAAATTTAACATCTCTTCTAGTAGCTGATTGGATTTTTTTGATTTCTCTATAAACTTCTGAAACTTTTGCAACAAACTGAAGCAAATATAGCAGACACATGTTGGCTTTGTGCCCATTCCAAGCTGGAACAAAAGTCAAATTTTATTAAAAAAGCTAAATATTAGCAGTGTACATAATAAGGTGTGCCATTTGGGTCAGGGCCGGATTTTCCCACTTATATACCTACCCGTCCAGCAGCAGAGTGGGGTTCATATAAAGGGTTGCCAGATTTGCCTAAATCAGCTTCATCTGCATGACCATGACATGATATAGCAATTTAATACTTAAATATAAAGCTACATCACGGATACATATCATGTTTCGGTGGTCATGCTAGGCCAGCTCAGTTGATTTAGGTGCAGGTGTGGTCAGGGGCTGGTATTGTCAAACATAAAAAACCAGCCAAGTGAGAGTCAAACTCGTGCACGTAGGGTTCCGTACTACCAAAAAACGGCAAAAATCACGTTTGTTGTATGGGAGTCACCCTTAAATATGTATTTTATTATGTTTTTAGTATTTGTTGTTATAGCGGCAACAGAAATACATCATCTGTGAAAATTTCAACTGTCTAGCTATAACGGTTCAGGAGATACAGCCTGGTGACAGACAGACAGCGGAGTTTTAGTAATAGGGTCCCGTTTTTACCCTTTGGGTACGGAACCCTAAAAACTAGATTTACAACAAAAATAAGCACCTCATAACATAATAGTATATTAATCTAAACTTTGTGAAAAAAACTAGTACCTAATTCATAAATATGGGGACATTTTTCTCTTCCAGGGGACATTATGCTTTCTTACTGGGACAATCCCGGTGGGTCCCGGCCACCTGGCAAGCCTAGGTTCATATCATAGCTTGCCTAGGGCTGTATTTCTGTATGTTGGTACAATGAGCTAGCTAGATCCTGGCCCTTGAGAATTCGTGGAGAAGTTAGTCTGGCCCTTATCCTAAAAAGTTTGGAGATCCATGCTCTAAACCAGGGGAGATATGGCCCGTGGGCCGCATCCGGCCCGCAAGCCATCTCAATACGGCCCGCGACTAGAATCTATCCAGTGGGGATTTTAGACGATATTCAATGCCACTACATATTGTTTAAAATTGTGCGTGCTTTATTTAAAATAATTTAGTTTTTTTTAAAAACACACCCAAAATTTTATAAATGGCCCTTTAGAAAAATGAGTTTGACTCCCCTGCTCTAAACCAAAGGTCTCCAAACTTTTTAGCATAAGGGTCAGACTAACTCCTCCATGAAGTCCCAAAGGCCAGGATCTGGCTAGCTATACCAACATAATATAAATTAAATTACAGATGTTGGTATGAACCACCCTGTTTTCACGGGCCGGATTGTAGGTGCGAGCGGGCCGGAGCTGGCCCATGGGCCGTATTTTGGAGACCCCTGCTCTAAACTAGCCGCGTTGACGCGATCAAAGTATGCTTTGACCAAGAAGTTTGATGACTACCTACTTTGACGCTATTGTGATCATGTATGGTAAAGCTGTGATGTAAACAAGCAAAAGCGCACGATCAAAATTTTAATTAAAGTAAACTTGGACCAAAGACAGAAGCAATATTAATATAGATAACTTACCGATGTTTCAGTGAATTTCTCGTAAATATCCCGAAGCTGACCACTCGATATTGAATGCAAGCGAATATTGTACGCCAAGCATACTCTGCACGCCATTAGGTGGTTCATTTTCAGTAAGTAAATACTAAATACACTACATACACTTCAAAACGAAAAAAGTTTTTTTCATTAAGAAATCCAATACAAGTTAATTACACACAAAATCACAAAAGCGAACGAATTGCGAAGGAATTACGTTAGGGTGTGTCCCCACTTAGGTTCGCGAACCTCGCGCTCCGCGAACCTCTGTTGCAGGTTCGCGGAGCGCAATGTGTACGCGCGGAGCGCGGAGCAGACGTCCGCGCTCCGCGCTCCGCGAACCGCGCTCCGCGAACCACGCTCCGCGCTCCGCGAACCGCGCTCCGCGAACCACGCTCCGCGCTCCGCGAACCGCGCTCCGCGAACCACGCTCCGCGCTCCGCGAACCACCCTCCGCGCTCCGTTCCCATGATCAAATAAGCTTTATTCATATAAACTTAATTATAAAGTACCTTTGTCTCCACAGTACTATTATTGTGTAATTAATAATGAGTGGCTAAGAAGGAGTAAAACTTTGAATAGACAATCATGCTTATGTACAGTCAGTAGCACGTCAGGTTGTACAAAGTGTCAAAAATTTTCAATTTATTTTGAACCTTGTCTTCGCAATGAGGGCTTTTCAAAATGACAAAAAACTGTAGGCTCGATAGATGGCGTTGATAAAAATGTGTGTCAATGTATTTTTTTTACTAAGCTTCTCTTTCCATTAACGCCATCTGGTGTGGCAAATCGGGACCCTATTACTAAGACTCCGCTGTCCGTCTGTCTGTTTGTCGGTCTGTCTGTCTGTCTGTCACCAGGCTATATCTCATGAACCATGATAGCTAGACAGTTGAAATTTTCACAGATGATGTATTTCTGTTGCCGCCATAACAAACATCATATCAAAAAAAACATGTTTGTTCTATGAGGGGCCCCCATACAACAAACATGTTTTTTTGCCGCTTTTTGGTACGGAACACTTCGTGCGCGAGTCCGACTCGCACTTGGCCGGTTTATTAACTCACTCTTATGCTCGAAACGACCAAGAACTTTAAATGTCATTAATAGTACAGTCTTCGTTTTCCATTTGGAATACGAATAATTGAAACTTTCCTTTATTTTGAATCAAATAAAATCCGTTTTTTGAGGATCTACTATGATAATTTAAAAAATTAAAATTACGCTCTAATGTTTGGAACGCCGCCGTTAGAGCGTTTGGTTGCACCCGGAGCGTAGGTTCGGAACGCAACCCTGCCGCGCTCCGCGCTCCGCGAACCACGCTCCGCGCTCCGCGCTCCGCGAACCACGCTCCGCGCTCCGCGCTCCGCGAACCGCGCTCCGCGAACCGCGCTCCGCAGTGTGGCCAGATTAAAGTTTACGAAAATAACGAAGCACCTCAAAAAAATACTGAAACATACCAAGTTGCACATGGAAAATAAACCGATAAAAATACTGATTTTCAAAACAGGTTTTATTCATTTATCATCACAATGAATGTTTAAATTATATTTTAACATTCTATTCGGAGGCAAAACTAAACATATTTTCCGGATGGATGCGCCAAGTACAATAAAAACGAAAAAAAAAACACGTTCTACTAATATAACGATCCAAAGGTACTACTTTAGGAAAATTCCCGAATTAGCGAAAGAAAAACCTCAAAGATAAAGTGAAGTGCATAACAGAAAATAATTTTATTTAAACGTATTAGATGACTTGATACTATTTATAATTCTACTATAGCGGCTGCCTGTCATTTCTTATCTGTAACTTAGAGTCTGTTCGGAACTTTTTTGTTTGTGGGCCGATTTCGATGAAAATCGGCCCCCAAACATAAAATTTGGCTGCTATCTTTTAGAAAATAGTACCTACTAAAATCGTAATAAAAGGCACGATCTGGCAACATTACCATGTGGTAAATACTGAGCGTGTAGGCGTGCGTTTTCATTCCATCGTTGGAATTGGAATTATCAGTATTTACCACACAGTTGCACCACAGTAAATACTTTGTGTGTAGCCGTCGCCTTATACGTAATTATAGTGCGACTATTTTGAATTAATATTTATCTTGTTAATACAGTCGCACTAAAACGTAACAGTACCGTCAACATTTCAAAAACGGTAATCAAGCATAAATCCCAAGTTGGTTCTTTTCCAGAACAGACTCTACTGATCTTTGCTTCTGAATGAAATATAGACATAATCCGGGAAATTCCTTGAACATCAATGTTCGCGGGGACTTAGCACCGTAGTTACCATAACTTCATAGCCAAAATATACCGAAAATACTTACTTCCGCTAATATACATACAAAAATACTGATGTTCGGAAAAGTCGATAAAATATACCGAAAAAGTATTAAAATACTGAATCTGGCCACACTGGCGCTCCGCGCTCCGTGTTCGCGTGTTCGCATCGGATCCCAAATATGGAGCGCGCTCCGAGGTTCGCGGAGCGCGGAGCGCGGAGCGCGGTGGTTCGCGAACCTAAGTGGGGACACACCATAACGGCGGCGTTCCAAACATTAGAGCGTAATTTTAATTTTTTAAATTATCATAGTAGATCCTCAAAAAACGGATTTTATTTGATTCAAAATAAAGGAAAGTTTCAATTATTCGTATTCCAAATGGAAAACGAAGACTGTACTATTAATGACATTTAAAGTTCTTGGTCGTTTCGAGCATAAGAGTGAGTTAATAAACCGGCCAAGTGCGAGTCGGACTCGCGCACGAAGTGTTCCGTACCAAAAAGCGGCAAAAAAACATGTTTGTTGTATGGGGGCCCCTCATAGAACAAACATGTTTTTTTTGATATGATGTTTGTTATGGCGGCAACAGAAATACATCATCTGTGAAAATTTCAACTGTCTAGCTATCATGGTTCATGAGATATAGCCTGGTGACAGACAGACAGACAGACCGACAAACAGACAGACGGACAGCGGAGTCTTAGTAATAGGGTCCCGATTTGCCACACCAGATGGCGTTAATGGAAAGAGAAGCTTAGTAAAAAAAATACATTGACACACATTTTTATCAACGCCATCTATCGAGCCTACAGTTTTTTGTCATTTTGAAAAGCCCTCATTGCGAAGACAAGGTTCAAAATAAATTGAAAATTTTTGACACTTTGTACAACCTGACGTGCTACTGACTGTACATAAGCATGATTGTCTATTCAAAGTTTTACTCCTTCTTAGCCACTCATTATTAATTACACAATAATAGTACTGTGGAGACAAAGGTACTTTATAATTAAGTTTATATGAATAAAGCTTATTTGATCATGGGAACGGAGCGCGGAGGGTGGTTCGCGGAGCGCGGAGCGTGGTTCGCGGAGCGCGGTTCGCGGAGCGCGGAGCGTGGTTCGCGGAGCGCGGTTCGCGGAGCGCGGAGCGTGGTTCGCGGAGCGCGGTTCGCGGAGCGCGGAGCGCGGACGTCTGCTCCGCGCTCCGCGCGTACACATTGCGCTCCGCGAACCTGCAACAGAGGTTCGCGGAGCGCGAGGTTCGCGAACCTAAGTGGGGACACACCCTTAGAGCGTTTGGTTGCACCCGGAGCGTAGGTTCGGAACGCAACCCTGCCGCGCTCCGCGCTCCGCGAACCACGCTCCGCGCTCCGCGCTCCGCGAACCACGCTCCGCGCTCCGCGCTCCGCGAACCGCGCTCCGCGAACCGCGCTCCGCAGTGTGGCCAGATTAAAGTTTACGAAAATAACGAAGCACCTCAAAAAAATACTGAAACATACCAAGTTGCACATGGAAAATAAACCGATAAAAATACTGATTTTCAAAACAGGTTTTATTCATTTATCATCACAATGAATGTTTAAATTATATTTTAACATTCTATTCGGAGGCAAAACTAAACATATTTTCCGGATGGATGCGCCAAGTACAATAAAAACGAAAAAAAAAACACGTTCTACTAATATAACGATCCAAAGGTACTACTTTAGGAAAATTCCCGAATTAGCGAAAGAAAAACCTCAAAGATAAAGTGAAGTGCATAACAGAAAATAATTTTATTTAAACGTATTAGATGACTTGATACTATTTATAATTCTACTATAGCGGCTGCCTGTCATTTCTTATCTGTAACTTAGAGTCTGTTCGGAACTTTTTTGTTTGTGGGCCGATTTCGATGAAAATCGGCCCCCAAACATAAAATTTGGCTGCTATCTTTTAGAAAATAGTACCTACTAAAATCGTAATAAAAGGCACGATCTGGCAACATTACCATGTGGTAAATACTGAGCGTGTAGGCGTGCGTTTTCATTCCATCGTTGGAATTGGAATTATCAGTATTTACCACACAGTTGCACCACAGTAAATACTTTGTGTGTAGCCGTCGCCTTATACGTAATTATAGTGCGACTATTTTGAATTAATATTTATCTTGTTAATACAGTCGCACTAAAACGTAACAGTACCGTCAACATTTCAAAAACGGTAATCAAGCATAAATCCCAAGTTGGTTCTTTTCCAGAACAGACTCTACTGATCTTTGCTTCTGAATGAAATATAGACATAATCCGGGAAATTCCTTGAACATCAATGTTCGCGGGGACTTAGCACCGTAGTTACCATAACTTCATAGCCAAAATATACCGAAAATACTTACTTCCGCTAATATACATACAAAAATACTGATGTTCGGAAAAGTCGATAAAATATACCGAAAAAGTATTAAAATACTGAATCTGGCCACACTGGCGCTCCGCGCTCCGTGTTCGCGTGTTCGCATCGGATCCCAAATATGGAGCGCGCTCCGAGGTTCGCGGAGCGCGGAGCGCGGAGCGCGGTGGTTCGCGAACCTAAGTGGGGACACACCATTACGAATCAATCATTATCACAACACAATCACAAACAGTGTTGCCAGATCCGATCAAGACTTTTGCCCAGGGGGGTGACAGCTTTAGTTCCATGTCATCCGTTTTGGCGCTGCTATCGCGACGTCACCAACATTTCCACCAATAAAATCGTAGACTTCACGCTAATCGCGATTTTATTGGTGGATATGTCGGTTACGTACTGTCATGTCATATTGTTCATGTGTGCGTGTGTCGATAAATAATTATATAATTGTGAATTATTATTTTCCTCGGTTTATAGCTTGAATTGAGATCCTTGTGACGCCTATTTATCTTCAGTTGTTTCCTCTCTTCGAACAAAGTAGTTCGTAAACAAAACTTTTCATCGTGGGGCTTCGGGAGTGCTATGTTGGTGTTGGTTGGTGGTTGCACTGCTACAAGTGAAACTCGCCAGAAGAGGTTTAGTTTCCCCAGGAACGATTTAACTTTCTAGGTGTATGGTCTTTCCTAGTGCCTAGTAAAACCTTCCCTCTTAGGATTTAAGTACCAAAGAAAAGCTTTTGAAGAACGAGTAGATAGGTAAATTTTGACGAGCACCAGTTCGACATGGAAAGACGAAGAATTCACTTTTTCCTACCCTTGCCTGAAGCATGAAATAGCTCATGGAGTTCCGCTTGTCGTGAAAAGTAAGCTACTTTTATTATTTTAAAAGTCTTCATTGTGTTACATAATACTTGCTTACTTAATAAAGCAATAGGTATCTAAAAACAATTATAAAGTCACGTCTACTGGTTAGGTTCTTTTAGTTACTCTGATAGCATAGTGACCCAAGGATCTTGTTCTGATGGCCTCATATATTAAATAGCTTAATTTTTCTAAATTTTATACTTTGCCCGACAAATCTGCGGCTCTTAAGTTGATGAAAGAATACTTTGTTACTAAATGCATATCATAAGTTAAATTTTCTTTTACTTGCTAGGTATTGTCTTGTTACAGAAGATTTTGACTGTATGGAAATATGAAAGTGTTATAATTTGCTCTAAAATAAGTGTTTCTTTTTTGCAGTACATAACATGATGAACGAACATAATTAATTTCAAGATCAAAATAAGATGGACATCCCAAGGCCTTCTTATGCTAAGAGATCAGGTAAGTCAAATGGAATCAAAGAATACTAAATAAACACTATGTGGAGGAAGGTAAATGGATAGTCTCGCTCTAAATAATTGAAGACGCAAGAAGAACAGGGAATATTTTTAAATTTTTTTTTACATTTTGTGAGAAAAAAACATTTATTATTCCTTGTTTTTCATTGCAATAACAGGAATGTCCTACTTTAGGCTCCAGTTCATCCAAATGTGTAACCTAAATAATTATATAGATTTAAACTGCGCTATGTAACTTTGTTGGATTTTTTCAAATTATTTATGTTCTAACTTTTCATTATTGACGTTGAAATATAGTCAATATAAGAGTTAAGGCCATTACAGAATCATGGGTCTACCCTTTATGGCAGAACTTTTTATGTCATAATTTTATTATGCATAACAACTAATGGCATAAACTTCATGTCGCAGAAAATCTTTTGGCATATACTCATTTATCATACACTTGAAACGCATAATTTTGTATGCCAGAATCATCTTTTGGCATACATTTCATATCCATAATAATTAAATAGTAGAACCATCATATCGCAGAAAGTTCACAGTCAGAACCATCATATCGCAGACAGTTTATAGTCAGAATCATCTTTTGGCATACATTTCATAATCTATAGTCATTAAAAGGCAGAACTATCATATCGCAGACAGTTTATAGTATCTTTTGGCATACATTTAATAGAAAATTCATATCTAGAATTATTTTGTACTAGCGGCCGCCCGCGACTTCGTCTGCGTGGAAAGGTTTTTTACTATCCCTCGGGAACAATACTTTTTTTCGGGATGAAAGGTACCCTATGTCCTTTTCTGTACCCCTGACAACGTGTATGCAAAATTTCATGATGATCGGTTCTTAGGTTAGGACGTGAAGGCGTAACAAACAAACAAACGGACTTTCGCATTTATAATATTAAGTAAGGATTTCTTACACGCATGTTTCATGCTGTATGCATCCTTACATGCAGGCAAATAAACATGCATGCAAGCAAGTAAACATGCAGCATGCAAGAAAGCACGCAGTATGCAATCAAGCATGCAGCATGCAAGCAAGCATGCAGCAAGCAAGCATGCAGCATGCAGGCAAGCATGCAGCATGCAAGCAAGCATGCAGCATGCATGCAGGCATTGTGGAGCTCCGCTCGCTTCGCTCGCTCCGCTGCGAGTGGTCAAAACACTAACCTAACCTAACCTACTGGTAGGTGCATTAAAAGATTTTCTTTATAGCTTGCATGCAAGCAGCATGCATGCAAACAAGCATTCAAGCATGCAAGCAAGCAGCATGCATGTCGGTTTTGCAGCGATTCGTTCTGTTGTTGACTTTTGTAGCACAACATTTACAAAAATTCAACATATTGACTTTTTAAGACAAAAATTTAATTCAATTTAAGGTTAAATGCAATTTTTTAGAAAATAACAATATGCCTAATGACATTATTCTTAATGAAATTCTGCCATATTCGTAGTATACCATGTGAAGATTCTACCAAATAATTGTCGACTAAATAAACGTTATGCCAAACGAAATTCTGCGAATAAAAATTTTGCTAAAGGTATTTATGCCTAATGAAATTCTGCCATCTGAAAAGTATGCCATTGTAAATTCGGATATGCAAACATTCTGCCAAACAATAATTATATTAAACAATTTTTATGCCTTAAAAATATTCGTTTAAAGAAGATTCTGCCAAGTGTGTTCTGCCAAATAAATTTCGGAGCATCAAGTTTCTGCCAGATAGAGGTGACCCCAGAATCATATTTCCATAATAATAAAAGTATAAAATTCCATATCTGTCGAATGAATGAATGATTTAATAGATTGACTATGAACATAATTGAACGCTTGCCAACTGTCAAACTTGCAAATTGTCAACTAGGATCTCATATCCATGATCATACTATATTACACTATCTTAAGTTTCTCCTATAAAAATTACTTGTAGATCTCGAATCATATTTCTATGATAGTGTATTATATGACTCTAGCTCTTAATTTAATATTTTTTTTAATTTATAGATGGTGCTGGCTCGGAAGAACTTGGAACAACTTGGAACTTGCTTTGAAAAAATATAATTCATTCAGATTTGAAAGTAAAAGTTTGTCAAAATTGAAACCTTTATTAAATTGATAATCAATGCTTTATGAAAGTGCTCGTTTACTTGCTTTGAAAAAATATAATTCATTCAGATTTGAAAGTAAAAGTTTGTCAAAATTGAAACCTTTATTAAATTGATAATCAATGCTTTATGAAAGTGCTCGTTTTATTTCTGCCGATAACCTATGAATAAATTTACTAAAAACGCCAAGGGGCTACCAAAATTTTGTCGATATAATGGTACATCACTATTTATCGATATCAATTTCGACGACAACCTCCGTATTTGTTCATCCCTACCTGTGTGCGATAGCAGCGCCAAAACGGAACACATGGTAAACTTACGACAAAAAGCCACTGTCACATCTGTTTTAACTAGTATATTTATCTGTGCTTTTGCCCCCGCAGGTTGTTAAAATTGCCCTTTTCGACACAAAATATCGCTAAAACAACGATATGTAGGGAAATCTGTTGTACCTTGACACCCTTTGTATCTAGAACAGTTGTAATGTTTCAAAAGCTCCCGCCCTTTAGCCACTTAAACGTCTGGGCGACTATGATCGACCAAAAATTTTTGGATAAAACTGTTAGGGCGATTTTGGCAGCTCAGTCGACCTACACCGATAAAATTCTTTTTATCTATGAAATCTTTAACGGAGGTGCTGAGACATTCCTAGATGGCTCTATAAGAAGAAATGTCAATGGATACCCAAACGAAGCTGTGAATTTTGTACTTGGTACTCTGTGCCAAGTGTTTTCAAGTGGTTTCTGGTTAACGAGTTCCGTAATTTCCAAAATTGCCCATATTTTATCGGTTCCAAGACCTTTCCGCTCTTTTTGCCCTTTTTTCTAAAAAATCCTAAAATTGCCCATGGCGTGGGCAATTGCCCATGGTCTGGCAACACTGATCACAAAAGCACAAGGAGGTTTATAATAGGGAGTGAGTACACTACAAAAATTTGCACCTATCGTTTAAAAGAAATTCAACTTTATTGCATTGCTCATAGAGTTGAAATTCTATCGACGACATTGACTGAAGGCACTACTGTGTGAATGAGACAACACCAGCACGCGTAGCATGAGCAAACGAGACTCTTGTCTACGAAGACTTGTCGTCTCGACCTTCTCGATTGCTGAGCACAGTTTGACAGACAGGTGGGACTCGTTCTCAGAATTTCGAAACCTTTTAATGTCTTTTAACAAAAAAAGTGAATTTTAAAGGTAATCTTTTTATTTCAACACCAATAAACGTCAAAATTATCTAATTTGATCCGAAATAATTTAGTTTAAATATGATTCTCATTTTTTTTATAAGTTTTAAGATAAACAGCCGTTTGCACTAAACTCAAGTTAGGCGTGTCCTAGTTAAGTTATTTCTTAGCTTAGGAACAGCCTAAAAATGCCGAGCTGAAATTTTTGTTTGCACTAACAGACTACGTCGTAACTTGGGCATCGCCTTGCTAAGAGAAAGAATGAACGAATGTAAATATTAATTGTTTATGGATTTTTAAGCCGGCGAAGTAATATAGGTCATAGAGTACTTTTTTGGTTATAACATCACATTGATTCATTCGTGAGTTAAAAGGAGACGAAAGATAAGGCGTTGGTTTATTTTATTTGGTAGGGTGATCGAAAAAGTTATGTCATCAACTGTCAATTTAGAAAATGGAAATCAAATCGCGGTAGTGTTGCCAATGGTACGGTAATTGCCGTATTATACGGTAATTGGGGTCACAAATTAACCTTGACACGGCAGCTTAATGCAGAAGTCTACATACAAGTACAGTTATTTTATACGTTCTTATTATTTTATAAGTGCAGTAATTGTATTGAAATACTGCAATTTTTGCGATTTTCCACCGAGTCGTTTAGTAATTCAGTTATTTAAATGAATGTTCCATGAATCTTTCATTTTTCAGCAAATATTTCTGTTTTTGTCACAATTGACGGCCACAGGCTACCACAGATTTACAATTCATAACATAGGAATTTCTTAAGCCTTGGGCGCTCGATATTGGGCGCGTAAGTTAAGAATAGCCTAAAGTGCATTTAGGAACGTCCTAAGGTTAGTGCAAACCAATTTTTTGCTAAAAATGTCTTAAGTTAGTTAGGAAAAGACTTAGGCGATTCTTAAGTTTAGTGCAAATGGGTGATAGAGGCACTCAAGAAAGCGTTCTCTTCCGTAGACAAGCTCTCTCGAGTTCGAGAAGAATAATATTGCCAATAGAAAATAATTACTTTATTTCTCATAAAGCACCGTTCCTTGTTGGTGGTGATGTTGGTCATGCTACGCGTGCAGCACGCGTAGCATGACCAACATCGAGATAAGATTCGACTCAGAGAACAATGGCTTGTCTACACCGAAATGTCACTTTTGTCGGGTTGAGATCGAGATACTCATGCTCGCATTTACAACTAGTAGACTCGTATTGTTCTTTGTCGTGGCCTAATGTCAAAAGTCGACAAACACGAGCTTTTCTCTTCAACTGACATTAATTTGACAGTTGAATCAGATAAACTTGTCTACCACCCTTTGAGTAGTCGAGAAGGTCGAGAAAGAATCACAGACTATTAAGAAGATTCGAAATAGTTTTCTACGTATTTTATTTTATATGAATCTAAATTTCGCAATAAAAATAAATCTAAATTATCCGTGCTTATATTTTATTCCTTAAAAACTTAAATTAAAATTATTTTCATACGTTGATTTTAATATTTCGTAATTTTCTCGTCATTTTACACAGATTACTAAATTAACAATTTCGTTAGTAGTCTGTGTTATCTTTTCAAAATACTCTCAATAAAAGAAAGGCAAACGAATTTATAACCATACAGCTATATTTAATTAGTTTTAAGAGTTTAGCGTTGTGAAATCTATAGAAAGGAACGGTGCTTTATGAGAAATAAAGTAATTATTTTCTATTGGCAATATTATTCTTCTCGAACTCGAGAGAGCTTGTCTACGGAAGAGAACGCTTTCTTGAGTGCCTCTTTATCTTAGAACTTATAAAAAAAATGAGAATCATGTTTAAACTAAATTATTTCGGAGCAAATTAGATAATTTTGACGTTTATTGGAGTTGAAATAAAAAGATTACCTATAAAATTCACTTTTTTTATTAAAAGACATTAAAAGGTTTCGAAATTCTGAGAACGAGTCCCACCTGTTTGTCAAACTGTGCTCAGCAATCGAGAAGGTCGAGACGACAAGTCTTCGTAGACAAGAGTCTCGTTTGCTCATGCTACGCGTGCAGGTGGAGGTCGGTGTCTCGTTCGCACAATTGCCATTACTAAACAATAATACTACGATAGTAGGACTAAAAATATGTACGTTACCAATCAAGTAGTGTATCAAAATTAATGATTCGGAGTGGGAAGTCGAATATATACTATTTAAATATTAATTTTAGAATGACACATAATAATTGTAATATAAAACAGAACTTTTTTGATTTAATTAGATATCTACAATAATGCTAATCAGCAATCATCGGTAAGGTGGTAATAAATAGAAGTGTCAATCCTGGCAACTCCGATTTTGACCTTGAATTTCAATTTAAGAATTTCAATCTATAGGAAATGTAACTTTACAAAACTAGTGTGACCATAAATACTTCACCATTTCAGATTTCCAAAAAAAACTAAATTGTTCTATTGAAATGGCTAGAGGTCGCAGGCGAGACGGTAAAATTAATAATAATAATCAAATTCATGTTTGTGCGCCTATTTCGATGAAACTCGGTTTCTGGTACTATTTCAACATGAAAATAACAACGCAATGTTGAAAATTTTAAAAATCAAATATGGCGGCCTACTTTTTTATTTTTGGGCCGATTTCGATGAAACTCGGTTTTTGGAACTATTTTGACAAGAAAATAACAACGCAATTTTTAAAAAACTAAAAATCCAAGATGGCGGCCAACTTTTTTGTTTATGGGCCGATTTCGATGAAACTCGGTTTTCGGTACTATTTTGACAAGAAAATAACAACGCAATTTTGAAAATTAAAAAATCCAAGATGGCGGCCAACTTTTTTGTTTTTGGGCCGATTTCAATTAAACTCGGTTTTTGGAACTATTTTGACAAGAAAATAACAACGCAATTTTAAAAAAACTAAAAATCCAAGATGGCGGCCAACTTTTTTGTTTTTGGGCCGATTTTGATGGAACTCGGTTTTTGGAACTATTTTGACAAGAAAATAACAACACAATTTTAAAAAAAACTAAAAATTCAAGATGGCGGCCAACTTTTTTGTTTTAGGGCCGATTTTGATGAAACTCTGTTTTTGGTACGATTTTGACAAGAAAATAACAACGCAATGTTGAAAACTTACAAAATTCAAGATGGTGGCCAACTTTTTTGTTCTTGGGCCGATTTCAAAAACAAATTAGCAGCCATTTTGATCTTTTTTTATTTTTCCATCAGTTTACATTGAGTTGTTTTTTCTTGTCAAAATAGTACCAAAAACCGAGTTTCATCGAAATCGGCCCAAAAAACAAAAAAGTTGGCTGCCGCCTAAGATTTTTAGTATTTTAAAAAATTGCGTTGTTATTATTTTGTCAAAATATTACCAAAAACCGAGTTTCATCGAAATCGGCCCAAAAACAAAAAAGTTGGCTGCCATCTTGGATTTTTATTTTTTTCAAAATTGTGTTATTATTTTCTTGTCAAATTAGTCCTAAAACCGAGTTTCATTAAAATCAGCCCCAATCACAAATAAAAGAGTTGGTTGCCATATTTGTTTATATTTTTAACATTTCGTTGTTATTTTTTATCAAAATAGTAACAAAATCGAGTTTCATCAAAATCGGCCCACGAACAATATAGTTGGCCGCCATCTTGGTTTCTTTTTATATTTTTAACATTGTGTCGTCGTAAATCTCATGCACCCATTTTATTAACTTCACAAGTAAAGAAATTGGTGCAAGAATTTTAGACCTTATTGACATATTTACCAAAATAACAGTTTTTAATGAAACAGCAAAGTAAATGAACAAGTATAATTATGGGAAAAAGCAACCGAATTTCAAAGGTCAATAAAGTCGAAAATCGTTTGCATCTTTTTTTGACTACAGATCACTAGACAATGTTTTCCTACTTTTACTTGTTTTTCCAACATTCATTTGTTTTTCCGAAGTTCACGCACATTGTATTTTTATAAAAAAATGGAATAAACTTTAAAGTTGCGTAATTATTTACACTTGAACTTAAATTGAATTGAATAAACTAGATTTTGTATTGGTTGAATTACCATATTTAAAAAATAAAAACAAAAAAGCAATTTAATAAAAACGTGATAAATAAATTGTTCCAAATTTTTTTTAAATAAATAATTATTTTCTGTTTTTTAGCTAACGAGCTAAATTAAAAATATACCACCGCCTATCAGAGTACTCGTCAAGACCATTCAAACGAGTCCAAACTCGATGGGGTTGAAAGGTTTTATTACAAAGTTCCTGTGGCCTTCTTCCGGCTTCCTTCATCAGACTCTTGGATACTATTACCCAACAGAGCACTCGTCAAGACGATTCAAACGAGCACAAACTCGATGGGGTTGCATGATTTCAATATTGAGTTCCTATGGCATGGCCTCCAGACTTCATCATCCAACCCTGAACCTCGTCTCCCATCAGAGTACTTGTCAAGACAATTCTAACAAGCCCAAACACGATGGGGTTGTATAGTTTCATTCATCATAGAGTTCCTGTGGCGTTCTTCCGGCTCCATCATCAGATCAGCTCAATGACATTGTAATATTGCATTTCCTTCCATTTCTGACCTGTGTTCAAAGTTTCAAGTCTCTAGCTCATCGGGAATTCAGTATAAAATCGTTTGCAAAATTTGTGCTCAAACAAACAAAAGAGCAAGCAACCTAATAAAAACGCGGTAAAAAGTGTTAAATTAAATTAAAAAAAATTAAAAATAACTTTATTTCTCAATTTAAATTTAGCATAGTAATGAGACACCCCAGAGAGTAATACAATACTCGTGTTGGGGTTGACTCGCTCTTCCCAAGACAAAACATAAACATTGAGTTTGTACTAGGTATACATAGTAAAATAAGAAAAATTAAATTTAATAAAGGGTCATATTCCAAGCGTGTGTGTGTGTGTGTGTGTGTGTGTGTGTGTGTGTGTTGTGAATGTGAATTTTGATGGTAGGTGAGTATGATTTTAACTTATTTGATTGAGTCCTCAAAAAAGGGAAATTATTTATTTAGGATTATTATCATTTAATACTATTATTAAATTATTTCATTCAAAAGATTTTCAGTATTATCATAATCTAAAGAAAGAAGCCAATCTATCAAGATCCTTTTACATTGAAATTTTGTTTTTTCATAAATTTTTAATTTCTCATTTGCTGCGTTATATAATTTAGATGCACGGGTAGTATATTGACGCTCTGCAAAAACTGTTCGCACACGGCGACGAGGAACTACATTGTGAATTCGTCTTTTGTTCATATTGACTGGATTAAATATAAGATTTTTGTGTTTGTCAAGTATGATCATTAGGACATATAGTTTTCTTACTGATAAGAGGCCGCAGATCTTATATAGTTCATTGGTCGGGAACCGATAGGGCTTGAAGTACATTACCTTGATAAGAGCCCTTTGAGACCTTTCAAGATGGAGAAATTTAATCTTAGAAGCACCACCCCATATAGGGATGCAGTATGTGATAACTGATTGTGCCAGAGCAGTATAGATTTTATTGAGTAATTTACTCGGCATAAGGTAACGTAGTTTTTTAAAAATCCAAATGAGTTTTCTGATTCTCTCTGAAATAAGTTCTAAATGCGCATGCCAACACAATCTTTGATCAATCATTACTCCTAAATATTTTATACATTCCACCTTTTTAATAAGAGGACACAGACAATCAGACTGATCAGAACATCCATGAATACGGAGACCAAAATCTTCGACCGGCTGTGACCTCACATCCGTAGTGAAACAGATAAAATTAGTTTTTTGTGCATTCAAGGTTAAGAGATTTTTATTTAACCAATTAGCAATCTTAGCCAGCCCAATTTCAGCTTTTATTTTAACATCTTGCCATGACAGTCCAGAAAATGTAACAGCTGTATCGTCTGCGTAACAGAAAATCTGCCCTCCACTTTCTTGAAGATTACATAATTGATTAATGTAAACTAAAAATAGCGTCGGGCCAAGAACAGAGCCTTGGGGAACCCCATAGCTAATAGACTCTTCGTCGCTGTATGTATTCTCTATTTTAACAGTCTGTTTCCTGTCGAGAAGGTAATTTTCTAAAATGGCAAGAGATGTGCCTCTTATTCCAATGCTCTCAAGTCTGCGCACAAGGATGGGGACAGAAACGGTGTCAAATGCTTTTTTCAAGTCTAAAAATACAGTAAGACATTTTTCTCCTTTGTCTACTTTGTCAACAATGTGCTGTGTTAAGTCTTTAATAGCATTTTGAGTTGATATACCTTTTCGAAACCCGTACTGTGTCTTAGATAGTATTTTATTTTTAGACAAGTAACTTATTAGTCTATTATTTAAGAGTTTTTCCAAAATTTTTGATATACAGGGTAACACTGATATTGGTCTATAATTATTGACATCGTTTCTGTCTCCCCCCTTGTGTACAGGAGTAACTATAGAGCGTTTCAAGGCGGTGGGAAAAATACCGGTGTTGAAGCATAGATTAGCTAGTTGACTGATCAAAGGGACAACGATGCTTCTACATTGCTTTAAAAACTTGGTTGGAATACTATCCCAACCAGGAGCTGCATTGGAATCAAGACTCATGAGTATAGAATCAACTTCCTGGGGATCAGTTTCCAATAGCACAAAAGAATTTACGTTTTGATTATTTATCTCATGCATTTGTGAGTTAGGATGATTACGGGCAATGTCTTCAGCTAATGTCTTACCAATATTACCAAAGAACTTATTAACTAAGTTAACAGAGTCCTTAGGATCTCTATTTATGTTGAGGAGTCCAGTATTATTTTTCTTTGAAGATTTAAATTGAGTAATCTCATTTATAGTTGACCATAGTAGTTTTGAGTTTTTAGTTGAGTCTTCTATTTGTTTTTTATTATATTGACGCTTTAGTTTTCTTATAAGATTTGTACAAAAATTACGGTAACGCCTGAAAGTGATTTTTAAAACTTCATTCGATGGGTCATTTTTTAGCTTAAGTTGCATTGCATTTCTTAGTCTTATACATCTTAAGGCACCATTGGTTATCCATGGTTTAAGAATGCGTCTGCTGCTGTGCACAAGTTTAGTTGTAGTATTTGATTGTATAGCTGTCTTTATGAGGTTAATCAAGAGATCAGCGAGTACGTTAGGGTCAGTACAAGTAGCGAAATGTGAAATATCAGTAGTTATAAGGGATTTATGTGCAGCATCAAAATCAGTAACAAGTCTAGATTTAAAAGGTTGTATAGATATTTTGTTGGAATTTTTAATGTTCAATAACACCATAGAATGGTCCGTAACGGTAGTATTTAAGACTGTCACAAGAGCGGAATTGACAGTTTTATTAAGTTTTAACATAGCATGATCGAGGCAGCTGTCCTGTCTTGTAGGCAATCTATGACCAGGTAGGAGACCATGCAATGCTAGAATATCAAGGTATTTCAGACGATTGTTTTTTTCATAAGTAGTTTCAGTGGGTTTTGAGATCAAATTAATGTTAATATCACCAATAATAAATATATTTTTATGAGAAGCTATAGTTTCCAAGTGTGAATTAATTGAATCAATAAAATCATCAGCATTACATATAGATGGTGAGCGGTAAATACCTAAGATTGTGAAGCTCGAACTAATAATTTGAATTCCAGAGCCATGTCTTAGTTTCAGTTCTGTCACCTGTACCTGTTGGTTGTTTTTGATATATGCAACAACTCCATCATTCTGATTTAGTTGGCGTAAAGTATGATATGATGTATAATTGTTTGAAAATAAATATAAAAGAAGTGTTAATTATAAATAAAGAACTACCTAGGTATTTAAGTTTATATTAAACAGTTTAAAGTATTATGTATGTCTCCGGCCAACCATACGGTTTGGTCACCCTAATGAAGAAAAGGACACATACATCTACTTGACCTCTCTGTCGTCGTTTTGGGGCGAAGCGCTCATTCCGGTTTATAGTACTATTTCCATGGGACCAGTCTACGCTCTACGCCTACGCTACGAGTAGTGAAGCCATGTGTTCGAACTTTACGAGGACACAAGTTTTTCACAATTGTACTTATAGAAGAGATGCCACATTTACGAAAGTCGTCTAATTACGATTCCGGCTGGACAAGAGAGTGCTCCACCGACAACCGGTATCATTGTCTATAGCATGATCTCCTGAACAAGAATACAGCGGTTGTCGCATTATAAAGTGGTGGAGGGGGGAGGGGGGGAGGGAAAAGATGCGGAAGTCGAGTATCGGAAATTGGTTAATTTTCTCAACAACCACTTGTCCGATTTAAACAAATAAGGTGTTTTAGGGTAGGTAATATTCTTGACAACATATTTTATTTAGCAATGGTTTTTGTAAATACTATAGTTTATTAAATAATTAGAAAAAAGTCGAATTTCAAACAAAATCATTTTTGGTTTTGTAGATTTGAAGCAGTAAATTAAAATAAAGTACAGAAGTACATATAGTATAAAGTACTACGTAAAATTGCCACAGTCATTAGCTTGCTGCTTGTTTTTTAATTTTGAAATTTGGCTGGAAGACAGCAAAATTATCATCGATATAGTGCGGGAGGTCACTGTCCGAATAATATGGAAACCGCTTTAACGAAAGTCGTCTAATGACGATTCCCGTCGAACCAGAGAGTTCTCTACCGACAACTGGTATCATTGTCTTCAGCATGATCTCTTGAACAAGAATATAGCGGTTGTCGCATTATAAAGTGGTTGAGGGGGGAGGGAGGGGAGGGAAAAGATGCGGAAATCGGGTATCAGGGTTTGGATAATTTTTCAGTAACCGCTTGTCCGATTAAAACAAATAAGGTGTCATATAATAAGTCAGATAATACCCGTAACAACAAATTTTATCTAACAATGGTTTTTGTAAATACTAAAGTTTATTACAAAAATTGAAAAAAGATGAATTTCAAACAAAGGCTTTTTTAGTTTTGCAGAATTGAAGCAGTAAATTGAAAGAAAGTACTATGAAATTAAAACTATGAGGATTTGCCCTAGAAAAAAAATATTTGTACATAGCAGAGTTATTTCACTATATGGAGTAATAAACTTGTTAAACATTTTTATCTAGTAACTATGCTTAAAAATTTTTTTGGGTCACGTGGCGAAATGTTTTCTACCATTTTTTTCGAAAATCCTCTACAGAATTAAAACTGTAAAGATTATCCTCGGAAAAAAAAATACTGGTGAATAGCCCAGTTATTCCACTATATATAAAATTATAAACATGATAAACATTTTTGTCTATAAAAAAATTTTTATTTGTTCACGAGGTGAAATTTTTTCTACCATTTATTCGAAAATCCTCTACAGAATTAAAACTATGATGATTTGCCCCAGAAAAAAAAATTGTGAATAGCCCAGTTATTTCACTATATAGAATAATAAACTTGTCAAATATTTTTGTCTAGTAACTGTGTTAAAAAATATTTTGTGCCGTGCAAACTCATTTAAACATAACTTTGCAGGTCCACCGTGTTATGTGACACAAAACAATTTTTAACACAGTTACTAGACCAAAATGTTTGATAAGTTTATTAATCTATATAGTGGGATAGTTGATCTATTTACTATATTTTTTTCTGGAGAAAATCCTCATGGTTTTAATTCTGTAGAAGATTTTTGGAAAAATTATATGTTAGAGAAAATTTCGCTGCGTGACAGAAATATTTTTTTTTAACATAATTTCTAGACAAAAATGTTTGATAAGTTTATTTTTCTGTATAGTTCAATAACTAAGCTATTCACCAGCATTTTTCTCTGAGGCAAATCATCATAGATTTAATTTTGTAGAGGATTTTCGAAAAAAAAATTGTAAAGAAAATTTCGCCACGCACCACAAAACATTTTGTAACACAGTTATTAGACAAGAATGTTTTACAAATTTATTATTCTATATAGAAAAATAACTGGACTATTCACTATTATTTTTTTATGGGGCAAATTTTGATAGTCTTAATTCTGTAGAGGATTTTCGAAAACAAAGAGATAAAGAAAATTCGCCACGCAATAATAACATTTTTTTTAACATAATTACCAGACAAAGATGTTTGATAAGTTTATCATTCTATATAATGAGATAACTGGGCTATTTACCGTTATTTTTTTCCTGAGGCAAATCTTCATACTTTTAACTCTGTACAGGATTTAAGAAAAAAAAAATGGATGAAAAAATTTCGCCACGCGACAAAAAAAAAAATTTTTTTAGCTAGTTATTAGACACAAATGTCTAACAAGTTTATTATTCTATATAAGGGAATCACTGGGCTGTTCACCGATATTTTTTTTCTGGAGCAAATCTTCATATTTTTAATTACATAGTAGTTTATTTCAATTTACTGCTTCAATTTTACAAAACAAAAAAAATATTTATTTGAAATTCATATTTTATCTAATTATTTCATAAACTATAGTATCTACAAAAACCATTGTTTGATAAAATCTGTTGTTAAGAATATTACCTATCATATGACAGTTTATTTGTTTAAATCGAACAAGTTGTTATTGAGAAATTAGCCAAACTCTGATAACCGAGTTTTGCACCTTTTTCCTCTCCCCCCCTCCCCCCCTCCCCCCTCCACCACTTTATAATGCGACAACCGCTATATTATTGTTCAGGAGATCATGCTGAAGACAATGATACCAGTTGTCGGTAGAGCACTCGCTTGTCCGACGGGATTTCAATTTTGAAGGCCTGGCCCCTCCTCTATTATTATTAGAGGTGCATCCGATAGTTCCGATACCGATACCGATATCAATATATCGGCGACACTTCGGGTTTTCCGATATATCGGCAATATTTTTAGTGTCGAAAACTTAGCTTAAACTTAGCTTAGGCGCAGGTTTTTTTTGTCAATTTCATTGCAAACGAGATTCGAACCGAATTTCGGTTTGTCGAAAGCTGTTGGACAAAACTAGGTGTAGCCGGTAGCTGTTGGACAAAACTAGTTTTGCCGGTAGCTTTAGGTTAAACTAAGTTTGCCGGAAGCTGGTGGACAAAACTAGTTTTGCCGGTAGCTGCTAGACAAAACTAGTTTTGCCGGTAGCTGTTGGACAAAACTAGTTTTTCCGGTAGCTGCTAGACAAAACTAGTTTTGCCGGTAGCTGTAGGTCAGAACTAGGTTTGCCGGTAGCTGATCGACAAAACTAGTTTTGACGGCAGCGGTTGGACAAAACTAGTATTGCCTGTAGCTATTGCACAAAACTAGTTTTGCCGGTACCTGTAGGTCAGAACTAGGTTTGCCCGTAGCTGACGGACAAAACTAGTTTTGACGGCAGCGGTTGCACAAAACTAGTTTTGCCTGTAGCTATTGCACAAAATTAGTTTTGCTGGTAGCTGTAGATCAGAACTAAGTTTGCCCGTAGCTGACGGACAAAACTACTAGACGGCAGCGGTTGGTCAAAACTAGTTTTGCCGGTAGCTGTTGGACAAAACTAGTTTTGTCGAAAGCTGTTGGACAAAACTAGGTGTAGCCGGTAGCTGTTGGACAAAACTAGTTTTGCCGGTAGCTTTAGGTTAAACTAAATTTGCCGAAAGCTGATGGACAAAACTAGTTTTGACGGTAGTGGTTGGACAAAACTAGTTTTGCCTGTAGCTATTGCACAAAACTTGTTTAGCCGGTAGCTGTTGGACAAAACTAGTTTTGTCGAAAGCTGTTGGACAAAACTAGGTGTAGCCGGTAGCTGTTGGACAAAACTAGTTTTGCCGGTAGCTTTAGGTTCAACTAAGTTTGCCGGAAGCTGATGGACAAAACTTGTTTTGCCTACTAGTAGGTCAGAACTAGGTTTGCACGTAGCTGACGGACAAAACTAGTTTTGACGGCAGCGGTTGGACAAAACTAGTTTTGCCTGTAGCTATTGCACAAAACTAGTTTTGCCGGTAGCTGTTGGACAAGACTAGTTTTGCCGTTAGCTGTTGGACAAAACTAGTTTTGCCGGTAGCTGATGGACAAAACTAGTTTTGACGGCAGCGGTTGGACAAAACTAGTTTTGCCTGTAGCTATTGCACAAAACTAGTTTTGACGGCAGCGGTTGGACAAAACTAGTTTTGCCTGTAGCTATTGCACAAAACTAGTTTTGCCGGTAGCTGTTGGACAAAACTAGTTTTGCCTGTAGCTGTAGGTCAGAACTAGGTTTGCCGGTAGCTGATGGACAAAACTAGTTTTGACGGCAGCGGTTGGTCAAAACTAGTTTTGCCTGTAGCTATTGCACAAAACTAGTTTTGACGGCAGCGGTTGGACAAAACTAGTTTTGCCTACGTCAGAACTAGGTTTGCCGGTAGCTGATGGACAAAACTAGTTTTGACGGCAGCGGTTGGACAAAACTAGTTTCTCCTGTAGCTATTGAGCAAAACTAGTTTTGCCGGTAGCTGTTGGACAAAACTAGTTTTGCCGGTAGCTGTAGGTTAAACTAAGTTTGCCGGAAGCTCATCAGCTTCCGGCAAACTTAAAACTTCCGGCAAAACTAGTTTTGTCCATCGACAAAACTAGTTTTGACGGCATCGGTTGGACAAAACTAGTTTTGCCTGTAGCTAGTGCACAAAACTAGTTTTGCCGGTAGCTGTTGGACGAAACTAGTTTTGCCGGTAGCTGTAGGTCAGAACTAGGTTTGCCCGTAGCTGATGGACAAAACTAGTTTTGACGGCAGCAGTTGGACAAAACTAGTTTTGCCTGTAGCTACTGCACAAAACTAGTTTTGCCGGTAGCTGTTGGACAAAACTAGTTTAACCGGTAGCTGTAGGTCAGAACTAGGTTTGCCGGTAGCTGTTGGGCAAAACTAGTTTTGCCGGTAGACGTGAGTCAAAACTAAGTTTGCCGATTTTGGCCAAAACTAGGTTTGGCGGGATCTGCTAGTCAAAACAGGGTGCAATAGTGCACTTGGTCAAAAACAGTTTTGCCGGTAGCTGTTTGTCAAAACTAGGTTTGCCTGTAGCTGTTGGACAAAACTAGTTTAGCCGTTAGCTGTAGGTCAGAACTAGGTTTGCCGGTAGCTGATGGACAAAACTAGTTTTGACGGCAGCGGTTGGACAAAACTAGTTTTGCCTGTAGCTATTGCACAAAACTAGTTTTGCCGGTAGCTGTTGGACAAAACTAGTTTAACCGGTAGCTGTAGGTCAGAACTAGGTTTGCCGGTAGCTGACGGACAAAACTAGTTTTGACGGCATTGTAATATTGCATTTCCTTCCATTTCTGACCTGTGTTCAAAGTTTCAAGTCTCTAGCTCATCGGGAATTCAGTATAAAATCGTTTGCAAAATTTGTGCTCAAACAAACAAAAGAGCAAGCAACCTAATAAAATTACGGTAAAAAGTGTTAATTATAAATAAAGAACTACCTAGGTATTTAAGTTTATATTAAACAGTTTAAAGTATTATGTATGTCTCCGGCCAACCATACGGTTTGGTCACCCTAATGAAGAAAAGGACACATACATCTACTTGACCTCTCTGTCGTCGTTTTGGGGCGAAGCGCTCATTCCGGTTTATAGTACTATTTCCATGCAAAAGCAAAAACAAAATCTGACAGTGACAGCTGGCAGCGATGACAATGACAGACATGAGGACGCGGTAGCGCTAGCGTTCCGAATCACGCTGACACGCTGTTAGCCGAATCCGACCAAATTAAGTCGGCGGGTTGATTATCCTAGTGACCGGTTGCAGTTCATAGATGATAGTGATCCATTGCTACTTCTTTTTGGATTAAAAAAAACATACCAAAGAAAAGTGGCAATGTATGTGGAATGAAACCGGTCGCTAAATAGTTTCTTTTTAGATAATCAGGGTGCGGGTCTCCTGCGCTTAATTTTCAACAAAACATGTTGAATAAACATTATTTTGAAAACATTTTGTTTTGAAAACAGGTATTGTTAGAAAATTTGCGTCCAATCACGGCTCAATTTCGAAAATGAGTTCCGACGAAGAAGACGTGGGTATAATGGCAATAGTGAATTTAGTTCTACAAAGAAAATAAAAATAAAGTCTTCTCCTTATTCCACTCCATCACTAAGACAATTACACAAATCATCCAAGCACAAATCACACAATAGCATACGAACGCAGCGCAGGCGAGGCGTCTGCATCTAGTGAGCGCTAACACAAAATGAGTTACTTCACCTCCCCGCAGGCGAGAGCGGGGGATGTTTTCCGTTTGTGTTTTTGCAAAACAAAACTCATAGGCCACGCCCCAAACATGTTGACAAAACATTGTTTTGATGTTTGAAAACACAAAAACACGGCGCAGGAGATTTGGGGACCTATTTTTGAATCACTCGGCTGGCGTCGAGCGCTCGTTTCTACGGATTTTCGTTCGACATCTCATTGTTTTGAGTCATATGTCGCACAAGCGATTCAAAAATAGAGCCCCCGGCCTTAAATAGTCACAAAATATTACACATCACTTAAGTAAAACTGAGCTGATTTAGCTCGGTAGCCATCCGCCCCCCCTTAGCAGGTAGGGTGTGGAATTCAATGTTTCGCGCCGCCGCGCTTCAGATAAAAAATCATAATCTCCTTCAATATACTCACCACCTCGAGTGTGGTATCATTTTATGGTATAGCAGGGATGAGGAACATTTCTGAAACTTTCAATTTACAGTTTCATAGAAAAAAATGTGTTAAAAAGGTAAAATATTGACGATAATATCAAAATCAGTTTGCTATTTTTTTTAATCAACAGTCAGTATCTGTAAAAATACTAATGCTATGCAAATAAGAAAAATACTACATGAAGGAACATTTATTAAGCTTTTAAAAAATATATACTTTATATACAGTTATTGCACAATGTCTTTCTGAAAAAATTCAAACACCTTATGCGACGGAGTTTACAAACGTTTTCAATTGCAACTATAAGTTGGTTTTTTCATACAAAATGTATTGAATACAAACTTAACTTTGGTACTTCATTGTCGCTTATGTGTCGCTTATGTTCTTACGGTCTTATAGTCTCTCTTAACTATCTTACGGTCAGATACATACCTACTTAGACCTTTTTGTGAGAGTCATAACGACTATAGAAAAAAAATAGACTTGATCTCAGAATCAGCAGGTCAAACACCGACGCGACGTGGCGCCAAAAAACTTAAGATTTCAGAATGACCAATTAGGAAAACTTTCTACCACATTAAGTATAAAGGTGCAATCAGTGTATAAAATATGGTAGGTAGGTAAGGTAAGGTAAGTACCCTAAGGACCTAGGCATAAAAATATATCGAAGAAATGGAGCTATTGTTACATTGAGTATTTTTATATACTCGTGAGCAGAAAAATGGAATCAGAGGCCTATTTTCATACAAACGAGGTACTCATAAAGCTTTGGTTCTCCGCCCAGGATTAAACAGGGTGTGATCTGACGATGGCATAAAGAATGAATAGAGGAAGCTTAATTTGCTAAAGAAACCAAACGGATCAGAAGAGTCATTTATACCAGAGACCGTCTCTAGAGTTTTTAGTGTTACATTTTCCATACTTATTCTTTTTGCTTGTTATTTTTTTAAGTTCAACCCAGAGCTAAACGACTCATCTAATCCATTAAGTTTCTTTGGCATTATGGACCTCCGCCATCCATTCTAAAAATTGCCATCGTCAGATCACACCTCGTTTAATCCTGGGCGAAGAACCAAAGCTTTAAAATTACCTCGTTTGTATGAAAAAAGGTCTGTTATTCCATTTTTCTGCACACGAGTGAATAAAAGTTCTTAATGCAACAATAGTTTCATTTTTGCGATATATTTGTATGCCTAGGTGCCTACTTATTATAATTTAAACATTGTTTGATATTTAGACTTAATGTGGAAGGACGTTTTCCTGCCTGGGTCGATTTAAGATCTAAATTTTTGACGCCACGTCGCGTTGGTGTTTTGTGACCTGCTGATTCTAAGATCAAGTCTGTCTATTTTTTTCTATAGTCGTTGTGACTTCCACAAGAAAATCTAAGTATGCATCAGACCGTAAGATAGTTGAGAGAGACTATAAGACCGAAAGAATATAAGCGACAACGAAGTACCAAAGTTAAGTTTGTATTCAATACATTTTGTATGAAAAAACCAACTTATACCTGCAATTGGAAACACTTGGGGACTCCGTCGCATACGATGTTTTATTTTTTTCAGTTGGATATTATACAATAACTGTATATAAAGTATATATTTTTTAAAAGCTGAATAAATGTACTTTAAGGAAGTACGTTTTTTTTCCGATACTAACTGTTGAAAGAAAAAAAAATTGCATATCGATTTTTGATACTTTCCTCAATATATTATATTTTTTTCTAAGAAATTGTACATAAAATGTCTCAAAAATAAAATCTTCATGCTTGACATAAAGTTAAGTTTGCATTCTATACATTTTGTATGAATAAAATCTACTTATACTTGCAAGTGTTAGTCTTGGGAAACACCGTCACATACCATGTTAGATTTTTTTTCAGATAGACATTCTACAATAACTATATATATAAAACGAATATATTTTTTTAAAGCTTAGTAAATGTCCTTTAAGTTAGTATTTTTTTTATTTGCACAACATTATTATTTTCACAGATACTGACTGTTGAATAAAAAAACAGCAAACTGATTTTGATACTATCGTCAATATTTTACCTTTTTAACACGTTTTTTTTCTATAAAACTGTATATTGAAAGTTTTAGAAATGAATTCCTCATCCCTGTTTTATCATAAAATGGTACCACACTTGAGGTGGTGGGTGGGTATATTGAAGGAGATATGATTTTTTATCTGAAGCGCGGCGGCGCGAAACTTTGAATGGCGGGGGGGCCGATGGCTACCGAGCTAAATCAGCTCAGTTTTACTTAAGTAACATCTGTACCAAGTGAATTCATCTAATGAAAAATTTTGACCTTATTTTCTTAGGGACTGTACTATAGCTTCCGCCCACGACCAATAAGTCTGGTATCTTATAATCCAGGTTAAAAAATAACTGTGTGCCAAATTTCATCCCAATCTATCCCATCTAGACCTAGATCTTTTTATGTGATTTAGAGAAAAAAACTTTATGGAGGGCGGCAAAATTTCCCACAAAAAAATAATAAAAAAAATATATAAGTTACTACGCAATGGGGAATGTCCGAAAAATATAAAAATGGCTGAATATTTTTTTATATGTAGGAATAAGCTCCCTTAGTTTTAGAAAAAAGTATCAGAATTTTCGGTTGCGTCAAATTTTTTTAATAAATTAAAGTCTCTTCGACGTCACAAATGTACGAAAGTAACAGCAGAATGGCGATTATACCTATGCCACCACCTGCCACAACATTGACCTGCATAAAAAAAATTTTTCATGTCAGTGTGCCACGACCAAAAAAATGTTTTGACATTTGTGTTGAAACTTTTTTTTTAATAGCAAGTTGTGGTTATGACAGGTGGTGGCAAAGGTATAATCTCCATTCTGCTGTTACTTTCGTATATTTGTGAAGTCGAAGTGACTTTATTTTTTACTAGCTGCCGCCCGCGGTTTCAACCGCGTGGTTCCCGTTCCCGTGGGAAAATCGGGATAAAAAATATTTTATGTTTTAATCTAGGCTATCTACTATCTGTGTGTCAAATTTCAACCAAATCCGTCCAGTAGTTTTTGCGTGATTGAGGAACAAACATCCAAACCCACAAACTTTCACATTTATAATATTAGTAGGATTTTTATTTATACGTAACCGAAAATTCTGCAACTTTTTTCTATTACTAAGGGAGCTTATTCCTACCTATAAAAAAATATTCAGCCAAATTGATTTTTTTCGGACATTCCCCATTGTTGATTATAATGATTTTAACCAAATCATCATCACCGTATAGCCGGGAGCGCGGGTCGTGCTACGCAGGCCGCGACTAGGCTACACTATCGTTGGTAGAAATGATTTTGACCAAACTATCATCACCATATGGCCCGGAGCGCGCGCCTGCATAAAAGATTTGCACCGAAAAAACCCGAAGAGTTAATTTTTAGTAAATAAATAAGGTAGATAATGATATTTTTTTTTAAAGTAATTACTGATTTTCTTGACTTATAACGAAAATAGGGGGCGGCAAAATTCGGGTCCGCCCCGGGCCCCCCCCCCGGGCGGTACAAACTAGGGTTGCCAACCCTACTATATAATATAGTATCCTACTATATTGAGGGCTCGCCTACTATATATTTTTTAAAATATATAGTAGGCAAAACTACTATATTTTTTCAATTGAAAAAACTAAACAAAAGCAGCAAGAAAATATTACTTATATGCACATAAGTAGGTAATTGCGTAATATTTTTTGTGTTTAAACACTTGCGTTTATGGTTAACGAATAAATTATGAAAATGTTAGTATGAAAAATGCAACTTCTTTATAATCCTCCATACAAAACGGCAACCTGCTATATTTTTTGGACTTTTTCGTCATCTACTATATTTTTACACTAAAAATCTTGAAACTACTACCTATATTTTATACAAAAAAAGTTGGTAACAAACACACGCTACGCCACTGATTTACCTACTTATAAAATTGTACTGCCTGCCACTCTCTTAGTTTTTAACACGTTTTTTAGGGTTCCGTAGCCAAAATGGCAAAAAACGGAACCCTTATAGATTCGTCATGTCTGTCTGTCTGTCTGTCTGTATATGTCCGTCCGTATGTCACAGCCACTTTATTCCAAAAGCATTAGGACTACATAGTTGAAACTTAGTAGGTAGGTGTATTCTGTGAACCGCTTTACGATTTAAACATAAAAATATAAAAAATGAAAGATTAAGGGGGGGCTCCCCATACATGGAACTGAAACTGAAAATATTTTTTTTCATCAAACCAATACTTGTGGGGTGTCTATAGATAAAATAACATTGAGGTTCCTAAGACCAATTTTTTTCAAAGTCAACTGTTTGAAAGATATATGCCGCCAAAGTGGTAAAATGTGTGTCCCCCCCCTTTAACTTTTAAAGTAAGAGGGCGAAAAATCTAAAAAAAAATATAAGCTATAGATCTTAATAAACACTTTCAACGAAAATTGGTTTGAATGAGATACAGTAATTAGTTTTTGAGATATAGTACATTTTCCAAAACCGCAAATATAACTTTGTCATTCATACAAACACTGTGAAAAACAAAGTTATTTTTTCAGACGACAAATGATAGCGGTATTAAAATATGGTATGGTATAATGTACCTACGGAACCCTACTGCGCGTGGCCCGACACGCACTTGTTTCAATTATAATCGTCAGTTGTTTTATCTTTTGTTACGCAGTCACACGCCGGAACTACGTGTTCGGTAATTTCGGTATGTATTGGCACAATTTATCGTACATTGATGCTTTTGAAAGAACCTCTTTGAAGCAGTCAAATCAAAGTCAAAGTCAAATAAGCTTTATTCAAATAAACTTAATTATTAAGTAGGTACTTTTGTTACTCAGTTGTTACAAAACCGGCAACGTACGACGAATTGTGCCGATGCTTGGCGAATATGTAATGCCGGCAAACGCGCGCACAGCGACGTTTGACCTTGTTTCCTAATAAATTCTAACCATGCTTTTTTACCGACATCGTTTTTCACGAGCTTACCGACTACAATTTCATACCCTCCTTTGTAATGTGAACTATGAAAATGTAGTGTGCACAAAATTTCATAAGTCGGCTGCTAATTTGGCAATCTCATACCTTCAGCTGTTAATTAGTTTGAAATACTTACGTGGCCTAATTCCTCAAGGTCATGATAGTTGTGTTTATTTATGAATTCGTGTTCTTAATAAAATCTTTAAAATACTTAGTGAGTTGTATTAAAAGCTATTAGATAATTCAAATTTATCTGTCCATTCAGCGTATTTTGTTGCGCAGGCTAAAAAAAGCATTGCGTAAGCCGAATTTTCCACGCGTTTAGAATTAGTACGAAAATGAGAGCTTTCGGGGTGTGTTGTTTGCGCGCGCGCATTCTTTGAGAATTTTATTGGGATTTTTCACTTTATCAATTAATTAGGGTAAGTGTTTATCAAATTCATTATTTTTAATAAAAAAATAATAATTTTAAATTAAGTTGTAAAACGATAATTGATTTGATAATACTGTTGGATTTTTTTCCAAAGATACCATTGATTTTTTTTAAACGATCAAGAATAGACGTTTTTAATCCAGGGAATTTATATCCAGGGTTTGATAATGTTTTGTTCTATTTCTATCTGTTCTTCTTGACAATTTTATTTGCATGAAGAAAAAAAAACTTCAGAATTACTGATAATTAATTAATTATATATTATTAATTAATTAATTAATAAATTATATATTATATTCATCAACGCCAGAGCGGTCTCCGGCGACCGGACAACAATAGAAAATCGATTGTATCTCGATTAATACTTAGGTATATTTTAGATTATTGTGTATGACCTAACAGAAGGATATTGTGGTAACAGTACCTACTTAGTAAGTAAATTCCTCATAATTTGACACCAAAACAATAATGCTATAGCTGTCTAAAGACACGTCGTGGTACGGGTTTTGTGAATGATTGAACGATGACGTCACAAAACTTCTAACAGAAACATTATTATAATAATCTTATTATAAGAAGGTCATAGTACGAAATAGCATGGTAAGATTGAATTAAAACTGCGCTAAGACATGACAGTAGGCACCCTGAGCCCAATAACAAAAGTGCACAGCATTTGAATACTAGTTGAAGGTATATCATTTTAGTGTGTATAGTTAGTAGACTATATTACAGTTAGTTAGGTATAGTATAGTTATTCCAGGGTTGCCACCCGTCCTGATTTTGCCGGGACAGTCCCGATTTCAATGATATTGTCCCGCGTACCGACGATCCATCAGTTTTGTCCCGATTTCTGAAGATAACACGCGATCAAAATCAAAGTGTTGATAAAAAATAGGTCCAAATGTTTAAAAGAATAAAGGACAACAAGTTAAATGCCTTATTTTGCGTTGTATCCCTTCAAATGCTTATGTTGAGCGAGTATTTTCCCATACGACGCTTAAAGTATGAATGTATGAAATCGTTGTTCTGTAGGTAGATTAAATGAAAGCAGAATTGCAAAAGACATGCCTTGCTCGGAATCCATAAATAAATATAAAAATGACGCGGAATTAACGAAAGAGGCCTGTAGCAATACAAAATATGCATGAAAACATAGTCAAAATAAAAATAAAACATTATAAATCAAAAGTCTTTTTTTTACCTTCAGTTTGCTGACCCGTCCGTTTGCTCCCATTGATTTTGAGTATTTTAATTACAAACATCTACATACATTCAACATGTCCTTCATTCACCAGTTATCAGTCTCTACAGTAGTTTTACTGCCAGTTTTAATTATTTCAACGTACTTATATATTTAGCTAGAAAATAGACCAACAATTTTTTCGCCCTTGTCCCGACTTTTATGTTCCTAAATGTGGCAACCCTGAGTTATTCTGTCATTAGGGTCATGGCACGGATATTTGTAGTGATAACCACTGCTGTTGTTTCAACAAGAGCTGCCAAACGAAGCTTATTATTATAGTGACTAATCAACCGTTATAATAAGAGATATTAATGAGACCTAATTAAAAGCTTTTGAAAACGAAACATCTAAAAAAGTTACATAAAAAAATCCAATAAAAGCTACGTAAGGAATGTTGGTCCCGGCTGCATTTGCAGTCGATAACACCCACCAATCCGCATTGGGCCCGCGTGGTGGGTTATGGCCTGCCTCCTTATCCACCCGTAAGGAAGGCCTGTGCCCCAGCACTGGGGACATTAAAATGGCTGATAGACAAGGATTGTACGTACATTCATAGGAAACCTTAAGTAAAACCTGAGTAAAGAAAACTGTGATACATGACTTGCCAAATAAGTAAGCTCTACTAACTTTTTTGGCAAGTCTTGTTTTCTCTACTCAAGGTTGCCTGGAAGAAATTACTTACCTAGCAATAAAGCCGCATTTTATGTAGGTACTTGACCCTTATTAATTGTTTGACGGAGCTCATATCAATAAACTTCCTGATCAAAATTATTTACATAAAAAATGATTTTCTTTCAGAGTTTGAAATTGAGAAAATGGGACAAGAAAAAGAAAATGACTCCCCGTATGAGGTAGTTCTTGAATATTTTACTAATGCCATCTATCGCAACGCTAATGAACTAATGTGAGATACTGCTATATAAAGCACAAAGCACAACATTTTCATGGGAAGCACCTTGAGCTGCTCTAGTTCTCTAGTCTGTTCCTAGCTGTCGCTTTTTGAGTTTTGCTACTAATAATCCTTTTTTACGGTAGAGGGCACTGACTGCTCGGAAATTTCTATGGCGCTAAAAATAACATTCTAAAGTGCAACTTGCATCTGCAATTAAATTTGATTTATTACAAGGGATACTTGTACGAGAATGCGATATATTGAAGAAAAGAATGTCAGCTTCAAACATGTATGTATTTGTTGGTTTCTCCTTTCTCTTCCTTTTAATTTCCCAATGTTGGTAGGTAGGGTAGGTACCTACCTAAGTATCGCTTTAAAAAAATAATTTGAATTTTAATTAGGTACTACATCTTGACTTGAACCTAAACTTATTTTTAAGAAAGTACCTACCTTTTTATTTTTTATATACCAACATTTAAAACTATTATTTTAGTTATGTAACTATTTTGTGCTATTGGTATTTTATTCATTTGGGTACGTATCAGAATGTCTAAAGTTAGATCGTGTTATTACAAAAGATTTTTAAACACTGTTTAACTAAACACCTGTTTAAATGTGATGCTGTCACTTTTTTGATAATATTGTTTGACAGAGACAGCATCACATTTAAACGGGTACGTATCACAATGTCTAAAGTTAGAATGTCTAAACTTAAAATGGCAAAGTTCAAAATGTCAAAAATTAAAATGCAAATGGTTTAAAATGTCGAAAATCATTATATCTAACTTCAAAATAGCAAAATTCAAAGTATTAAACGTATCAAATACTTGACGAGTTAAAATATCAATGGTCATTAAGTCTAAGTTCACAATGATTTATTTGAATTGGGTTACATCTTAAAAGGAATAGTCTTCTTTGAGGTTAATTGAGTCTGTGGAGGTGTCTTTGGGCTTCATCTGAAATGCTTTATGGCAAATTTAGCTACCGAAAATGAGTCAAGTCTACTGGGACTTAGAAACCGTAGACTGCAGGTCACGAGATAGGTGCGAGGAGCGTAGCGACGAGCACGTTAGGTTGACATGAACCCAGCGCGCGAGCCGAGCGAGCGAAGCGAGCGTGCCGCGGCAGCGGCCGGCAAAGCGCCAGAAAAAAACCAATTTCAAACTCAATTGGTGGATTTTGTTCGCCGGCTACTGAATCAGTGACTGGCACCGACTACAGAACTAAATGAAAGAAAATAAGTAAATTCTATACGTCATTATATGTATTTGGACTATTAGACATTTTAAATTTTGATCATTTGAACTTAGATATTTTTATTTAGGACTATCTGACCGTTTGACATTTTCGTTGTTGACATTTTGAACATTTGACATTTTAATCGTTAGACATTCAAATTTTTGACATTTTGAACTTTGCCATTTTAAGTTTAGACATTTAACTTTAGACATTCTGATACGTACTCCATTTCATAAAGTCTACATAGAAGATTTTCTAACATTATCGGAGTACCACCCATCATAAGGGTGTTGTCAACTTCCTCGCCCATTTGCGATATAATCGCATTGACTTGAGAATTATCTAATTTAATTCTACATTTGCTACATTCCCATTCAGTTTCGTCATCTTTTTGACATTTTGAACTTTTTATATTTTAATCGTTTGACATTCAAATTTTTGACATTTTGAACTTTGCCATTTTAAGTTTAGACATTCTAACTTTAGACATTCTGATACGTACCCCAAAACCGCTCATGTAGCCAACAGAAACTGAGACTATCACTCAAAAAAGCTACTCGCCAGTATACTTTTAATTTTTAATCTGTAACTCATTCTGCACTTTTATTCTTATTAGTCTGTGGTATCTGTCAACCAAATGACAGATCAATTCCAAATCGTAAGTCAAATTGACATTTCGTTTTCTTAATTTCGGAAAAAGGAAAATAATTATTTACGCAGCCACGCATCACCATAATAATATAGTGACTTTTCTGCCCTTTGATAACGGAACGTTTTTCAATGCCTCGTTGTTTCTGTAGTGTTTCTAATTATCAAAAAATATTTATTAATAATAAAAAAACTTTTATTCCACATGCGATAAAAATCAATTACTTGATCAATGTAGCAAAATTAAATATTAAGACGGCTTAATTTTAAGACCAAATTCAATCGTATACAAGTTAAGCTTTTTTTTCTATGGCAAGTGCCGGTTCTCCTTTGTATTCATCTTATTACTTATTTTTCTTGATGAAGAGAAATTGGGATTAATTTTCTCAACTAAGATGACATTCTGTAAAACGCTATTTATAAATGTCTTGAGTAAATTATTTACTCAGTAGTCTAGTCTGTCTGTACACAAAACTGATGTTATAAATTGAGCATTTGTAAAGACAATGTTAAAATTTCATTTGGAAGGAAACTAAGTTGACTAAATTTTATTTTATTGTTGAAGATTTGAAGATTTTGAAATTGATTTTATGAATTGCCTTGGCCCGCCTTTGCTTGATTTTGCAGTTGGCTTTAAAATATGATTAATTTCATAACTAAGAAAGCCTTTTCTAACTTTGTTCATCTGCTAATAATAATTGACTACACAACAGAAGAACAATAATTCTTATGCTTATCACACGATTAATATTTCCGTTTTTTGGAATTCGATATTTTCTTCAATAACTGATTGGGGGGTCGAGAACTTTATCTCGATAAATCGATAATCCTTATTTGGTCACCCTTCTCATTGACCAACAAGGGCCGGTCAAAGGGTGACTAAAAATTTACAATCTCAAGTTCCTCGGTGGTGTTACAGAAGGCACGTTAAGCCGCTGGCCTCGGCTGGAATTGGCTGAATCCGCAATTAGACCAGTGCTGAACTAAAATCTATGGAAGTGTATAATTGCAAACAAATAATGCCACCACGGGGCCAGAAATTTACAACCCGCACAGCTTAATCGGGCCAGCCACGCGCTCTTTACAATAATTGCAGTTTGTATTGTAAAGAAAAAAACCGGCCAAGTGCGTGTCGGGCCACGCGCAGTAGGGTTCCGTAGGTACATTATACCATACCATATTTTAATACCGCTATCATTTTTCGTCTGAAAAAATAACTTTGTTTTTCACAGTGTTTGTATGAATGACAAAGTTATATTTGCGGTTTTAGAAAATGTACTATATCTTGAAAACTAATTACTATATCTCGTTCAAACCAATTTTCGTTAAAAGTATTTATTAAGATCTATAGCTTATATTTTTTTTAGATTTTTCACCCTCTTACTTTAAAAGTTAAAGGGGGGGGGGACACACATTTTACCACTTTGGCGGCATATATATGTTTCAAACGGTTGACTTTGAAAAAAAAATAGTCTTAGGAACCTCAATGTCATTTTTAAAGACCTATCTATAGACACCCCACAAGTATTGGTTTGATGAAAAAAAATATTTTCAGTTTCAGTTCCATGTATGGGGAGCCCCCCCTTAATCTTTTATTTTTTTTATTTTTGTGTAAAAATCGTAAAGCGGTTCACAGAATACACCTACCTACCAAGTTTCAACTATGTAGTCCTAATACTTTTGGAATAAAGTGGCTGTGACATACGGACGGACAGACAGACAGACAGACAGACAGACAGACAGACAGACAGACATGACGAATCTATAAGGGTTCCGTTTTTTGCCATTTTGGCTACGGAACCCTAAAAAGAAAGAGGGCCCGTTTAGTCAAATGGTGTAAAAGACGCAAACAAAGAAGCCAGTAAAAAAAAGCAGAAAACTTACCTTATTTTTTCGTTTAAGTATAGAAAATATGTCTGAGTATACAAATTATAGCAACCATATTGTATTCAGATGCTGCATAATTAAATGCCAGTATTTTTAGCTCCATCCACTTAATTGTAATTTTCGTGTGGTGCCATTTTTTGGGCGGAATACTTGTTCAATAGATTTTAGTTTGCTGCATTAGACCCACATGGGATATGGCCCATCCTCCCCATCCATTAGGAAACCCCTGTGCCACAGCAGTAGGACCATTGGAACTAGCTTTTTGGCACAAAATTTTATCTTCAAACATTTCCAGGTCCAATCATCCGAAGAGCTCGGTCGCTACCTCGCCGCAGCCAGGGACCTGTCTCCAAATGACCTGGTGCTCACTGAGAGGCCGCTGGTCTTCGGGCCCAAGGCCATGCTAGACCCTGATGCTTCTATGCCGTGTGTGGGCTGCTACAAGCCTGTTAATACTGACGTTGGGGAGAGGTGTTCTAAGTGAGTGAAGAAGGATGCCCATTTCTGACCTGTCAAAATATCGATTTTATCGATATTTTGACGATATTTAGATTATCGATCGACTTCCTAAAAAGTATGGAGATAGAGTCATAGAATATGAATATAAGATTCTTGGAGATAATACATTAGCCACCACCACCGCCCGCCACAACCACAACAAGTTAAAAAAAGTTTTGACATTTTGTGTCGAAACTTTTTTTATACCATGTTGTGGTTGGAGCATGAATTTAGTACATCTCTTGGAGGCAGGTGGTGGCAGGTATAGTGGCTAAGGAATAATCTCCATTCTGCTTACTCCCGTACTCTTTCGAAGACGAAGTTTTTTCACGCAACCAAAAATTCTGAAATTGTTTCCTATTAATTTTTTCCTAAATTCCTACCTGTAAAAATATTTTAGATTTTTTTCAGACATTCCCCATTTAGAATTCTAATTCACTTTACAATTTCTTATACATGTCAGATGTGGCTGGCCCGTTTGCTCCGGAAATTGCCCTGGCCTGAAGAATCCTCGGCACCACGGCGCCGAGTGTCAGGTGCTGAGTGCTCGACCGGACTGTGTTTTGAACGATATGGCTAATTATTACAGGTATATCGAACTAAAATAGTATTATGCAGAAATCTCTCTCTTTTAGAATGGCGATGCGCTTTAGTAGATATTGTACCTTACCGTAGCCACGGTAATGATATCTACCTATCAGTAAACGGTTGAAATGCGAGCCAAACCTACGCACCTTGAGTTTGGTCTGCACTTGGTATTTGTTTTGTGAGAAGAAAAATCTGGAGAGGTTGCATTCGTCAAAGTCAAAAATAGCTTTATTCAAATAAACTTAATTATAAAGTACTTTTGAATCGTCCATATTTTCCTACTGAGAGTATACAACCTACTTTTAGTTTTTATTAAAATTACGATGGTCTTTTGTCGACAGGGTCGAGTTAGAATACTGTAAAGAGCTAACATTACCGTGTTTAAAAGCCGGGCCAGACTGTTGCAAACAAGCCGTCCACATCGATCTCCACTGGCGGTTCACAACAGTGTAAACACTTGTTTGCAACCAAAATTCGTTCGACCTTCCACAACCTCTGTAGACGGGGCGCCGTTTGTAACGACGGCGACGAGTCGACAACACACTGAGGTGGGAGCCTTGTTGTAAACAGTGTGGACGCAAACACCAACCGTGGGCTCCACAAGCCTCCCACCAAGGTCACCCCTGTAGAAAGCTTGTTTGCAACAGTCTGGCCCGGGTTTTAGCGCTATACTACCAAACACAATTTTTTAAGGCATAGTCACAGAATACCTAATAGTACGCTAAGTAACTTAGTTGAAAGCCTTACTAATCTATACCTGAAAGTTAATGTTAGAAGTTTTCTTAATTAAATAATTTCTATTACAGACACGATGCTCTTCTTCCGTTGAGGTGTGTGTTACTGCAGACTGTGGATCCAGAAAAGTGGAAGAAACTTCTGGAGATGCAATCACACATGGAATGCAGGATTCCAGGAACGGAAGCGTATGAGTAAGTTTAAAAAATATCTTTAGTAATATAAAATTTTATTAAATCAGTGAGAATTTGGCGTTTACTCAGATCGTTGAGAAAACTAAGTAACAGAATGTTTATAATTCTTTATTAATAAATTTCATACTATTGGGACTTATCTTTTGTAATATTTTCTAATGACAAGATTGTTATAAAAATATATTCTTTCTTTTCAGTGAAGCAGATGAATTCATCGTTGAATATCTAATGAACGACTTCATCACTAAACTTGATACGGAAACAAAGAAAAAATATTTACCAGAAATATCCGCAGCATTGATACACAGAATGTGCGGTATAATAGCCACTAATGCCCTTGAAATACGTCTCCCAGAGGGAGCTGAATTACAAGCATTATACACGAATACATGCATCATGGAACACAGTTGTATACCAAATACTAAACATACTTTTACCCAATCAGCAAAAAACAAAGACGATTTGTACAAAATAACAGTAAAAGTTGCAATACCTATTGAAAAAGGGTGTCACATAAGCACCATGTACAGTCATGCTTTATGGGGAACACAGGCTAGAAGACAGCATCTGAGAGAAACTAAGTATTTTTCGTGCAAATGTCAAAGATGTAGTGATCCGACTGAATTAGGGACATACTTGAGTGCTATGAAATGTTTGGGAGATGGGTATGATTGTGATGGTCTCCATTTACCTGAAGATCCTTTAGATGACGAAACTGAATGGGCATGTAGCAAATGTAGAATTAAATTAGATAATTCTCAAGTCAATGCGATTATATCGCAAATGGGCGAGGAAGTTGACAACTCCCTTATGATGGGTGGTTCTCCGATAATGCTAGAAAATCTTCTATGTAGACTTTCAACTTATTTGCATCCGAACCACTATCATTTGTATTCAATAAAACATTCTCTAGTACAGCTCTATGGAAGACATGCTGGCTATACATCTCAAGAATATCTAGATAAGAAAATTAGAATCTGCAGAGATTTGATTGATATTACAAATAAAGTTGATCCAGGTAACGCACGACTTAGTTTGTACAGAGCCGTGTTGCAACATGAATTACATTCAGCATTAGTTATGAAGTCACAAAAAGCAAACAGTGACGGAACACAAAAAACAGAAGAAGAAATAAAAACCTTACTAACTGATGCAAAATCTGCTGTTGAGATAGCGTTAAATGCATTGCTAGATGATTTGGATGAACCTTCAGGGGAGAAACTGTACGAAGTGATTCTTAAAAGTAAAAGAGACTTTAAAAAGATTTGTCAAAAGAAAAGCATTACAGAATGAGTTAATTATTTATTTCTATTTTTATAAATACTTACCTTAAAGTTTAATATCACAGTTTTATTCTTTGTTTGTGGTTATGTTTTCATACTTATTTATTACTTACATATAATTATGCAAAAAAAACTCTTTTTTGTTACAAACTTCTACCGATTGCCTTATTAAACAATGACCAATTAACATGCAAAAACGTGATAAGGACAATTACTTTAAATGATCAGTATTTATCTGTATTAAAAGAGTTGCCATGTTAAAGCCATTCATCAATATTGATTAAAATCAGTCTATAATAAATGAAATCTCTATATATAGAGTTTAAAAAGAATAGCGAAAAATATTGAAATGCTTTTATAACAATAAAATTCACAACAATAACTTCTAATATTTTTCAATTTGAAAAGTTTCAAGTCCACCAAATAATTAATGAGATTTAAGAAGAGATTGTTTTTTTTAATTATTGTTGGTCATTTTGGTATTAGGTCTTTGAAACCTATGAAATTGCCAATATTTTGTCACATACAGATAAAATAATAACTCATATCATTAAATCATTAAATTAAAGATATCATATCATTAAAGAATTAACAATATCTTGATATATTTCGAAATAAGTCAACTGTCAGTAATAATAAAGTCTTTATTGTAGCTTTCTTAACATTAGAAAAAGATCTTGAACTCTTGACTTTTTTTTTGTGAGCAAAAAAAGAATGACCGGAGCGTTTGTAACTTAGGCAAAACTTATTTTTTCGCTTATCGTAAATGGAATAAGTTTGCATAGTGTTCAAACATTAGAACAGAAAAGTTTTTTTACAACAGTGTTCATGGTTGTTAAATGAACAAAGAAAATGCTGATGAAAAATGCAACTTCTTGAAAATTCTCCATACAAATCGGCAATTTCGTAGGTAAAGACCAATTAGTTTCAATAAATGTTAACAAAGTTCATCCCATAATTTTAACCAGATCGTGGATACCAATTTAATCCAGACCTAGCGTTATCCGAGTTTATGCTGGCAATGATCCAATCCGTATATTTGGAGACCCTTGTGTACACTCCTGGCATCCTGGCTCTAGCGCAGCCGCTGCCAGTGGAGACCACTCCGACTACCATGGAATGACGTTTGTCCTCCCGGATCATGAGGGGGCCCCCGCTGTCAGCCTGAAAGGAAGTATTTCATTACAAAGTGCAAATACCCTGATTAACCATCACGGTTGAAATGATGGACAACCTATTCATAAAGAAATTTCGGAAGAAACTAAAGTACCTATTTACCTATTTTGTTTTCAATGTCTTTCAGTCAAATAAAGGCAGAGTCGTTCCTGATTTAGGATGATGTTTTGCTTCGAATCTACACAATCCTCAATATTCTTAGACTTGTTGAGATTTTTATAATTATTTTTAACGGACAGGTGAAGGATTTGTAATGCTTTGTATGTACACTTTGTTACCGCTCACGTTCTTAAATCAGGAATTATTAGTCTAGATTATCTCTTTTCATAATCTGCGCATATTTTATTGTACCTGGATAGGGTAATTTGTCTTAAAATTTCTCAACTTACCCAGCAGGAATCCCTGCCTCCGTCTTCATGGCCAGCACACATCTGCGTAGGTACGACCTTGACCTTGCTCCCTTGGGACTGATACCATTTATTACATTCCTCGTTAGTCACCACCATTACGCTGGTCTTTTGGAGTACGTTCGGCCTTGACCCTTAAAATATCACGACAAACTTGAAAACATTTTATGAAACAGTCTGATTTTTAAAGTGGTAATTTATGTATCTTGAATATTTTTTTATGAAAATCATTATGTAAAATATGAAGAACCTTGCCAAGTCAGGTCACAAATGATAATATTCGCATTGCTTAATATTCATCTTGTAACAATTTGCAGAAGGTTGAATGAAATGTTTAAATAAATATAGGTTAGGGTTAGTCAAATAATTATCGTTTTCTTAGATCTATAAGATTTTCTTACCGTCTTGTTATACTACAAAATATTTTTAACGACATATCTAGGCATCCATTGCATTAAGTGCTATTACTAATTTGTTTTTGTACTTAAAAGCAATCCGCGATAGAATCCAGATTTTTTACGTTTTTAGTTGGTTAACTTGTCTGGCTGGACAAAGTTGAGTTAGGTTAAGACATATATATATATATATATATATATATATTTTAACGACCCTAATCTGATGTGTGGACAAAGCGTTAGATATATCTCTAGGGGGCAACTTAACTTCACAGACCGTTAAGTATGTAGGTACAATACGAGGCATATATCTTGAAGTCGTGTGGGGATTGCGCGGAACGCGTATTTTAGGCATGCGTAGCTATGAGGAGCGCGGGCGGCCGGAGTGGGGCGCGCGCTATTGGTCGCTCACAAGAGCACATGCGCGAACTTATCCCCACTCCGTCGAAAAAAAATCAAGATATATACTTGTACTGTAACATTGTTTAAAATGCAATACAGACCTTTAGCTCTGTCTTCGCTCGTGAAACCCCAGCCAGCAACCGTCGCCATATTGCCGCTGAAGTCTTCCGCCTTGGGCATAGGCAGACAAGCTGGACGTAGCTCCTCGGTCCACTTAAACTGCCTCACAGTTTTCAGGAGAGCAACGTCATTAGTTTTTTTGTTGCACCTGAAACAATTTGCTGTATTGTATATTACCAAAATGCGAAGAATGTCTTCTGCTTTTTGGTTTTGGGTCTTTTAGTTTTGAAACATGTGTTCAATACTTACCTGTAGTCTGGGTGAGGTATAATTTTGGATAGCTGTTGGATTTCATTTTGACTTGATGATATATCTGTGCGACCAACCACTACTGTCAACTGTTTTGTTTTGTAGAATTCATAGAAGGCACTGAAAAGAAATAATGAACAAATGTATTTATAACTATAATCTTGGATTGTTTTTTTTCCTGTATGTAATCTGTCAGAAGATGTAGCATACGAGCCCTACGTTCTGCCGACAACAGATTATTACTGTTATTAATTACAAATAAAATTTAAAAAAAAAAGTTTTTGCAGTCACACCCGTATTCAAGAACAATACTTAAATGTCCCTTGCCTATGCGAAATTGCGAACGCACTGCGTTGAAATAGAGCTCTGTGATTGGATCGTTTGTTTTACGTATGACGTGTAGTCCGGACGCTGTGCGTCTTCGGGCACTGTGAGACCTCGTAGCAATGTTTGTGAATACGGGTGTAAGATTAATGACACAACGATTAACTTGACTTCGTTAAATGCTGAGATTTTCAGTCAGCAGTCGCCTCTAACACTGAAACTTTTCTCCAATCATTGGTGGCTTAGGGGAACTCCGCATTGTCTTCCCAGCCCTAATTAATACGAAGTAGGAAAACGGTTGTAATGACGACCTACCTACAAATACAGTGACCCGCAGTCAACAGCCACCTGTCACTGAGTACCGTCGCTCCGCACTGGTGCGCTCCTTGTCTCCACACGCTAGCTGCCCAGGGAAACTCTGCTGGTAGACTGTCTTCCCCTCCCACTATCCTTGCGCGACGAGCTTGGTCTACTCCGCATTCTACGTCAGCGACTGAAATAATTATCAATTTTTTTAGGGATTATCAATTGTTTGTCATTTACTGTATGTACATATAGAATCTACGGTGCTGATGCTTCGATCATTTATTCCTTGCTGATGATAGAATATGAGAATTGTGACCATTTTCTTTATGTATTATATTTAATTTGATATCTGTTATGAACATTACCGAATTTATAATTATGACAAGCGTAGATAACAGTCATGACTGTGAGGAGATCAAAACGTGGGATATTTTCATAATTCATGTTTCAGTTCATTAAGAAAAATGTGTTTATCGATTTGACCGAAGGCTCCATAAATATAATCAATACACTACATAAAGGTACGACTAAATCTGAATAAATTCATAGATTTGCACTCTCCAAATTTTCCAGTAAACTTAATTGCTATAATTTTCAGATATTACTTTTCATTGCTCTCGAAACGAGCAACATGAAATAAACAGGAGATTTATTTTTTAAATATTTCAATCATCAGAATTATTGAAACCAGACTATGTTACTTCCGGAAGGTTGCCTTCATATTTTATGTATAGATCCTAATAGAATTTCCAATTTCCTCCTAACTGTAAGGGCTTAAAGGGCTGATCTCAACAATCGCTGTGACTGTTGAAGGGGAATACGTTTTCCGGGAGACATAATTTGATAATGAGATGTAAATCCTTCGACAAGCGATGGGTAATCTGTAAGCTCACATGATACTTTTTAATCGGCCTAAAAATGGAGCATTTTAGAATTTAATTGAGGCCCGATTTCACAGAATGTTTGAAAAATCATTTTGCATACTTTAATAGTTCGATATCTGTTTGTTTCAAATCGATTTTTACCAGCTCATTACAAGATTTTACGAGGTTGGTTAATTGTAACTATTTTTTCTTCGTTGTTACTTTAACTTGTTTAGCATTTTCGCGTTTAAAATTGTTTCTAAATTAATCAACAAAATCGATAAAATCACTTAGCACATTAGCCTTTTCTAATGTCCCCACTGCTGGGGTACAGGCCTTCTTTATGGGTGAATACAGAGGAAGTCATAAACAGGGGATTAATGAGGATTGGTGGGTGTTAACGACCGCACGACATATTTACTGCGGTTTCTCAACTTGAAACTTTGATTATCATAATGCACTTGCAGAACATTACGACGAGCAAATTATAGTTCAATAATATTACTAGTGGCTCCGTGAGCTGTAGACCTCACGATAAAATAAATAAAATGTCGCCATGAAGTTCAGTACGTGAGTATTCGCAGCTAGATGGTGCTTCTAATTTTGATAATTTTTCGAAATGGGTAAGAATTTCTTTTAATAAATTTGAAAAAACTGGCTTGACTAAAATTTTATATAATTATCAAACCTACTCACAAAATTTCTTCAGAATCGGTTGCGGAATGCGACCTGTAGAGGAGAACAAACAGCCGGTTTTTTACATATCTCCGTCATTTTAATAAATTTCGAAAAACTGTCTCGACAATTTTTTTTTTTATATATTTATCAAACCTGCTCACAAAATTTCACCGGGATCGGTTGAGAAATGCGACCTGCAGAGGAAAACAGACGGCACTGGAAAGCCGGACTGAAATATTTTTTTTAACATATCTCCGTCATTCTGAAAAAAATTAAAAATCTGGCTCCACGAAAAAATTCTATATAATTTTCAAACGTGCTCACAAAATTTCACGAGAATCGGTTGAGAAAATGCAACCTGTAGGTGAAAACAGACAGCCGGATATACGAAAGAATTTTTGCCCAAGCTGAAGCAGAGACGATTCGCTCGCACTTCGTGGTCGCTCGGTTAAATTATATTAATATCGTGCCGGGGAACCAACGACATCGCTCCAATGGTTACTCAGCTGAAATGGCAGTGGGCGGGACACAAAGCGAGAAGAACCGATGGCTGTTGGGATGGAAAGGTTTTGGAATAGCGACCGCGCACCGGACGACGACGCTCCGTGGGTAGGCCCTCGATAAAGTTGACCGTCGATCTGGTGAAGGTTGAGGGAAGCCGCTGGATGCGGGCAGTGCAGGACCGATCATCGTTTAGATCCTTGGGGGAGGCCTATACCCAGCAGTGAATGTCGTGCGGCTGATATGATGATGATGAAGGACCAATGGCTTAAAGTGCCATTCGCAAAACTGTTTCACAAAACTGAGCAAAGAGACCCTGAAAGAGATAATTAGAAACAAAAAAAGAAAGTAAACTATTCATGGAATTTGCAAAATTAGTGGCCGAGAAAGTAATAAATAGGAACAGAGACTGAAATATAAAATTATACAATAAAATAGAATATAAGAAATAGAAATAATATTTTAAAGTACAGAGAATGTATAGAAATGTAATATATATTTAAAAATGTATCTATTAATATAAATAAGAAATTACCAATATGGAAATCTTAATGAGAAGAAATTACGTATAAGTACACTAGAATAAATTAAATAGAAATAAGAAATAGAAATGGAAAGTAAGATAGGAAATAAAACTGTAAAAGTAAGAAACCACAATGAAAGTACATTGTTAACATAAGTAAAAAATAAATAAACGTAAATTGCCCATAAAGCAAAAGAAAACGAAAAAAAAAGTAAAAAGAAAAATTAGCAAAAAAAAGGCCTGCCAAAAAGCGGGGAGCCAAAGCAAGAAAAATAAAAAGTGCCATTCGCAGCACAAAAGAGCTCGAGATTATAATTTTTTTGGTCACACATCTCATGGTCCAACTCTTGCCAAACTTACTTAAATACTGCGATCGCCACCAGGCCTGAAGATCTCATTTAGAATGCAAGATGTGATACAAGAATAACATTATTTTATTTTAGAAGACCGCTTATAAGAGAGACATAATATAATCGGGATTAAGTCCGTTTGATAATCGATTCTGTACGACGGACGTACGGTCTGTACGAATATTGCCTTTGACATGGTTCCTTCGTTCAATATACACATCTCTCTTTAAATTATAGAATTTAATGAATATCTATCTAGGTAGCTAGGGGAAACTATTATCAAAAAAGTCATTCTTAGATGTGAATTTTAAATGTATCTGTTTAATTCTACGTTTTAGAATTGAAAGGAACTAAATAACCTTTTTTTATTAAGTTAGTAAATTATCATTAGCGCGGAAGAATATTTTTTTAACTTTTTTGGTCTCTTCCTTTTTTGCATTGTGAAATATGATGGAGAATTTAAATTCACTATTCTGGTTTAGTACTTATCAGTTATTTAAAATTGTTAAAAAGGAAATCTTCATTACATGCATCATTTCCAATTATGTCACTCACTGCAAATGAAAAATATGTTAAGAAAAGTTACTGTAACTGCTAAAGTAAACGTAGATACCTATCTATTTTGTTAAAACTTAATTACAAATCCAAATGTCCAATTTCCATAAAAAATATATTAAGGCTTTTACCTGCCCCATAGTAGCAATTTGTTCCACAAAATACATTAAGTCCGTTTTCTTTGATATAACATTTTCGTAAACAAAACAAAACAACTTTTTGAGTGAAATCTTATTTGAGTACGTTTTAGAAGTAATCTTCTAACTTTTCTTATTTGCAACAGAATGAATTAGTTAGCCGTCAATTGTGTTCTTTGTAGGTACTTATGTAGTTACTTAAGTAATAATTTATTTTAGAAAAATAAATAAACTCTTATTATTGTTTTAGTTTTTTAATGTGTCATTATTTTATGACTGAGAGCGATCACAATCAACCATTTCAGTGAATTTGTAGACATTCAAGTAACGAGTCGTTACGTTAAGGCCGCATATTACAGACAGTTATATTAATTACTTACCAAAACAATCCGATTTGGAGGTAATAAAATAATTAAAGCAATGGCAAGTAAGGTTAAAGTTTAAAAAAGAAAAAAAAACTTTTTTATATCCCAAGTACCTACCTACTTGATTTATTTGTTGACTGTACTTTTTCAGTTTTAGTAATTATGGGGCGAAACGAGATTTTAAATTATTGATGTGGGGCGAACCAGGAAAATTTTGGAATGTGGGGTGAACCTTTGAGGCAAACGAGGAACAAATCATATTGAACAAGAAAGCTTAAATTTTACTATTCGTAAGTGAAATTTTATTTGCTAAAAAACCTACAGGAATGGACGCTTCCGGTGGGCAAAGCCCAGGGTGTAAAAGATAATAGGTTTTTTTACTATATTCAACCTACATACTTGCTACTTTGCCAGACGCAGTGACACTTTGCCAGACGGATTTAACAAATTAACGTTTTTGTTAAAACCGTTATCTTTTAACTGACTTCAAGAAAGGAGTAGGTTCAAAATATAATTACTTACTGTACAATTAAACTGTATAATTTAAAATATACAGTTCAGTATCAATCAAAGAAAAATACACTTACTGTTAATAAAACAAACACCAAAATCCACAAACAAAAGAAGAACGAACACTTGAAAACGGAACATGTTAAAAACTTTTTTATAAAAACCAACTTTAACACATTCAATCTGTTTATAAATACTATTTTAATTAAATAAAGAAAGAGATATAAATAAAATAAAGATATATATAAAATAAATAAAGGTGTAGTGCACGAGGCAGGCGTGCACTAACTACGATGTGATTGATTTTCATAAGGATATTTAAACTTAAACTTGTATGATTTGAACATAAATGGTTCTCCTTCGTTTGTTTGAAGGCCTGACCCCTATATCTTTGAAAGAGATGCAACTACATGTAAATTTCATCGATATCGATTATCGATAAACTGCTGAATCGATTTTTTTCGAATATCTTTGAACTATTCATCTCTCAAGCTTACGCGCTCACTCATGAAATAAAACACTTTTTTCACGGCTACTACTACGGCGCGGTTTTATCGTAAGTAGATACTTTAGTAATTACTTGGTATTTTGTTTGATTTTTTATTTTCCCTACGTTTCGGCACCTTTGACAGCTGCCATGGTCACACGGGGGACATGGACGAAATACCACCTATTAGCAAAGTACTTTCAATAAAACCGCGCGAATATCATTCAAAAAGTGTTTTATTTCATATATTTGAACTGTTTGATATTTGATTGATAGGTATATCCTTTTTTCCATTACAATGTTTTATAAAAATAAATATGAGTAATTCAGTAGAAAAACATATGAAGAATTAAAAAATAAATAAAACAAACGGAACGTATAACATAAATACATTTCATTGTCTATTACACAAACTGTAATTTATATTAAAAACCATATTCTTAGAATGTCTATTATAAGAATATGGTGAACTATTTTTGATTTAATGAACCTAATCAAAAAATAGTTGTTTGTTGAAATTAACATGGTTTAGTTAGCAAAAACAAAATACTTCAATCGATTACAACAATAACTTTGCCAACATTAGTCATAACGAGTGCCACTTAAACCACATTATAAATTATAGCACTATAGTGCTATACACTATAGTGTTTTATGCTATAGCATATTAAACTGATTTAATTACTTATGATAATAAATTGAAATTGATCGGCTAAAGAATTATATATTTTTTTGAAGTGAAAACTTCTTTAGCGGCGTTGTACGCTTTTTTGTAATGGGGAAAAAATGCTAAACTCGCGTCAGTAAGAATCACGTGGCTGATCGAAAATGCGTAAGACGGATGTGACGGATGGAGAGTAGACAGCTGGCGGTGGAAGTATCCCCCTCTCTTACTACGGGGCGCGGTAAAAATGGCGGCGCTTCATTTTAAGACGTAAACACTTGTGTCACCAGCGACGCGCTAATTTTGAAATTTGAACTAATAGCAGCGATCACTTCGGTGAAATGATAGACTTATTTATACTCTGTGACTATAAGTTTAAATCGTAGAATGCGTGCATGTAGAAATTAAAAAGGCGCGAAATCTTTACTATTGTAAAGATTCACAAATCATTTGAGTTTGATCGCTGCGGACACGTATGTACATGATGGAAGAGAAAAATAAAAAATAAAATGTATTACTTTAGTTTTATCACACAAGGGAAAATAACGAATTTTTTTTTTCGTTTTCGGATATAATTCACTTAACAGACGGATAGAACATCAAATAAGAAATAATATTTAGTATGACACATATGTACTTAAACGCAATATTTAGGGAGATATTTGAAAATTCTTGGCTGACTCCATACTAATGCACTGAAACGTGACATGAGTGACGTCACAAATGTTGACCTTTTTGTATAGAGCGTTTTCGGCGGGTGCTGCTGCGTGCTAACTTCAAGTAACTATATCACGAGAAAAAAACACAAGAGAAAAGTTTTAATATTACAGTTGATTTTCTCACGCATTATACTTTTGATTTTGAAACAAAAAAAAAATGATGCATGTTCCCTATTTACTGATTGAATGTGTGACTGTATAGTAATAGGAAAGAAATAATTTTAATCCTTTGCCGCTAATTTCAAAATATCAAAAATGCACAACGTTAATATTCAAGTTTTCACTTCTGCCGGCACTCCCGGAGTGCAACCCGATTTTTTCATCGTCTTTTTATCGACATCAACAAGCTGTAGCACATCACCATTGACAATTCATTGTCAGGTTCGTTGCAACCTCGGTCGATATAGTGATAAGAGTCGCGGAACTACAATTGACCATAAATACATGGCTGTTATCGAAAAATCCAATGCAATGTCAAAATGTAAGTAATTATAGGGTGGCCAGACTTAAAATAAACCAAGGATATTTTTACCTTAAAATTATAAAAAAAAATAACCGATTTCAAGAAAAAAGGAGGAGGTTCTCAGGTCAACGATTTATTTATGTATGTCTTCTTACCATAACTTTGCCAGTTGTTTTTTTTTATTTTTACAAAGATCTGGCTAGTGCTGTTTTCATAATTCTGAAAATTATATCAATTGTTAAGCTTACCATCGCACGAGTTTTTACGGATTTTCAGGCATAACTTCTTTGAATATAAACCGATTTAGATGATTCTTTTTTTTGTTTGAAAAGGCATAGGTACCTCAAAAGTGATAACATTTTAATTTGAGTGGTATTGGACCTTAAGGCTGGTTTACATTATCTTAGTCTTTAGTAGAGTGCTTTAGGAGAGTGCTATAGTGGAAACATGTAAACGATCGTCTTATGACTAAAGAGAGTAACGTTCTCGTAGCCTTTCTACTCGCTTTCCAGTAGCACCCCCTGCGCGCCCGCTCACCCCCCGCGCTATATTTTACTCGCACTCGCACTGGAAGCATGTAAATGACATTTTAGTAGCGTCTTTAGTAGAGTGCATTTGCCGGTGAACGCGTGACATGTAATTGAATTAAATAATAGGTATTAGGTATGGCGAAAATGACACTCTACTGGAAGCGTGTAAACGGTCACTGGAAAGGCACCAAAACTACTAAAGCACTCGCATTCGAATCTACTCGCACGCTACTAAGCACTCTACTAAATACTAAGATAATGTAAACCAGCCTTTAGACTTCAAGATACACAAGGGAACTTCTCAAATTCAAATAGGATATGCATAGTGATTAAGATATTGGTAGGTTTATGACAATCCATAACAAATTGGTTCTCAAAATGGTCTGCAACGTTCAAGATTAGACTTGGACTACGAGGGCACAACGGAACTCCTTAAAAACAAACCATAAATTTGGAAATTCAGTTATGGGCATTGTACCATTGAAAATATTACATAAAGTTAATAAAGTAAAAAAATATTTACACGATTTTTTTATTTAAAAGCTATTTTTATTTTAAAGAAAAATCTTTAAATATCTAAAAATATAAACAAAATACATACAGTACATCGCAGCCATGAACCAGAATATAGGGAGCAGCGTTTCCCGATGAAAGTAGTCTACTAAAACTGCACCTGCCAAGCGTAGAGTACAGCTGAAAAACCAACTTCTTGATTATAAGTCGTATTCTCCTAGGCCTTGAGTTGTTAATGAGGCCAACTTCCACAGGGGACCCTCATGGCGGTGCATGAGGGCAAGTACAGGATTAGTGGGTATTCTCCCCTCAGGGGTCCCATCAAGCCACTGGCTGGGGGACCACAGGAAGTGGTCGTAAAGGGAGCCGCAACGTTGAATATATTGCGGTCCCCTATTGGCGAGCCCCACATACGAACCCTCTGCTCACCTGCATGGGGGAGGGAATGCGTAAATGCATTTCATTCTGAGCAGCTTGTTCGGGAAATAAGTAAAGTACAGTAACTATAGATTTACCGCACTTATAGCTACTCCCAGAAAATTTCCCCGTAGCATCTAATTATCGTGATTAAATATTACGTATAATGTCCTGTATCACACCATAATGACAGTCACCTTACATTGATGAGTAAGCCACAACGTGCACTCTTGGTCAAGTGCAGTGTTAAGTAGGCCACGTGCATCTTGTCCCACATACCATCGATTTAAAGATAATTTGCTTGCAGTCCAATATTGATAACGCTCATTTCAAGGGTGTTAAGTTTATTTGTTACGCATATTTATTAAACAATTTTATGGAATTAAAAATGAAACTTTGTATGTTATTTTTACACGACTGCCCAAGAAGGAGTGTATATGTGTTCAGGGTTCATGTATGTTTGTGGGTATGTGAGTTTCTTTATTCCACCATAACTTCTAAATGGCTCAACAAATATGGATGTATGGGGTTTCGTTAGAATTCTTACATCATTCCGAATGACACTGGCACTGGCTATATTATTTTTGAAAAAAGTCAATATTGCGACTGTAGAATGTCATTTTCAATACAGTTGCTCGAAAATGTGAGCTTACGATGACAGGCCAGCGTGCGGTAAGTTGATTTTACCGCACGCCGTGCGTTTTTGTTTACGGTTTAGTACAGCGTGCGGTAAGTTGATTTTACCGCACGCCCGCGCCGTGCGTTTTTGTTTACGTACGTTTTTTTTAATTTCTACTAGCTTCCACCGCGACTTCGTCCGCGTGGACAGTAGAAAAATATACCGACCAGTTTAAAATGACCTCTTTAGTGTATGAAAGCTAGTACTAAGGAGAGTTCAAGCTGTTTCCCTGGTTCCACCCACCTGAATTTAATGGAACATAGCTTAGATTTTAAGTTGGACCTTAATCTACTAAACTGTGAAAAGCCCATCAAAATTCTTTTAGCGGTTTTTGCGTAATACGCGCACAAATATTTAGAATTTACAGTTTTATTATATGTGTAGATTACAATTTCAGTAGTACTTATAATGTTTTCTCGCAAATGTATTGAAAAACGTAGTATGGCACACGGTTGTTAAGGTTTTTTAAAACTCGTGACGATTATAAACCCTCGCCTGCGGCTCGGGCTTATAAAACGTCAACTCGTTTTAAAAACCTCCTTACCAACCTTGTATCATAAACTACTATTTCAAATGTGAAAAAAATATTTTTTCTTCAATTATTACAATATGGGCGTCAAATGAAAGGCCATAATTAGCACATTTCAAAACTTTATAATTTGTCACCAAAATGTGTGAAATAAAAATAAATAAATTTACAAAAATATTAAAAACACGACTGCCCTGCCAAAACCGAACTAAAAAGATGATAAATAACAAGGTGTCATTGCAGTCGGGGGACCTCTTTAATTGAAAATTGTTCCACAAAACGGTCCCCCGACTGCAATGACACCTTGTCATTTACCTTTTTAGTTCGTTTTTGGCAGGGCAGTTGAGTTTTTAATATTTCTGTAAATTTATTTATTTTTTATCTCTTAACGAGAAAGATTTCAATTGGATCTCAAAGGTAATTCCTCATATTATTGATGAAATAACGCTGGGCTTGCAGCGACAGAGTAGGATATACTTACTAGAAAAATTTCGATGACGCCAATAGTACTTCGGTTGCTCAATTGGAAGAGCATTGGACCGGACTTTCAAAGGTTGCGTGTTCGATTCCTGCCTGAGAAAAAATCTAGTGACAAGTCGATTTTTTGCTAGTATATTATTCAGTACCCTTCACGGGAATTCAAATAAAATTAATTTAAGTTACATTGAGAAGCTTCTATATTCTGTGTTAAATTTAACAATCACTTTGTTAGACTTTTACTTTACAGCTTCTGTTTACAGGTTCCAGATATCAGGAACTTACCTTTATTCTTGTTTAAATTAATAAATAACGGAATTTATTTCAAAAAGTTACCCGAAATTTATGCGGAACCAGTAAAACTGTCAAAAAAGTTACCCGAAACTTATCCGGAAGCAGTGAAGCTATAGCTCTATATAAGTATTTTATTTACCAAAAAAGTTATGGCAGGCCTATAAGCTTATTATAAAGAACTAGCGGCCGCCCGCGACTTCTCTGCGTGAAGAGTTTTTTCGCTATCCCTCGAGAACTATAGGTTTTTTCTGGGTGAAAGGTACCCTATGTCCTTTTCTGTACCCCTGACAACGTGTATACAAAATTTCATGATGATCGGTTCGGTAGTTAGGACGTGAAGGCGTAACAAACAAACAAACAAATAAATAAACGGACTTTCGCATTTATAATATTAGTAAGGATTCTTGAAAATCATTATTCATAATCGCTCATTAGAGACAAACGCTCTATAAAACTTTGATGAAGATATAAAAGGGTTCTGTCTATTTTATCAAATGTTTTTTTTAAATATAATATCATTAATTTTATCCCTATTTTAGTGAATAACATGGCTGACTATACAGCTGATTGAAGTGACAGCCTTCACGTTAGAACATATTGACATTTACATCTTCTTCCTAATACACTTATGATTATGAATAATGCAAGTTACATGACGTTTAATAAGCCTTATCTTTAGTCTTATAAGCATTTAACTTCCACAAGTATTGTATTACATACAAAATGTACCTACTATTTAATCATAAGTTTAAGTCCTACTTGTGCAAAATCGCAAATAAATGATTTTTATTTTTTATTTTTATTTACTAAAATTGACTATTAACTCTATTTTAAGGTTTTTTTACATGAATAAAGCGGTAAGTGTCTTATTATTCTTATTATTTTTGTACTAATCAAGTCAGTCAATGAAAAATATATTTTTCAACACACTTGCTCATAAAGTGAGCCGTAATACATCGCTTTTAGGGCCATAAACCGAGCTATAACAAACGCGTGCAATCCTTACCAATATTATAAATGCGAAAGTCCGTTTGTTTGTTTGTTTGTTACGCCTTCACGTCTTAACTACAGAACCGATCATCATGAAATTTTGTATACACGTTGTGAGGGGTACAGAGAAGGACATTGAATACCTTTCATCCCGAAAAATAGTATTGTTCCCGAGGGATAGGAAAAAACCTTTCCATGCAGACGAAGTCGCGGGCGGCAGCTAGTAATATATAAAACACTAGGTTGTTATAGAATTATCCCTACAAAGTTAAATTAGTACCTTACTGCAAGTTCTATGCGAGTAAATAGAGCATTCCTCATTTAACCGGGTAATACAGTTATTTTTTTTAGTAACAACAAAGAGGTTTTATGCCGCTGAAAATTCATATTCATTTTTGAAATAAATAAATGTGTAAGTCCTTAATTAAGTCAAACAAATATTTATTAAAATATTAATATATTTGCATTTTATCACTTCAAATTATAATTTTGAAGTAGGCTGTAAGCTCTTTCACCCCTTTGTTCGCAAAATATTCTTGCATTGGGCATGTGAAAAAAAAAACAAAAAAAAAACATACGCGCCTTTTCTTATAATTGTCATATTTTGTTTTTGTCGTATTTGTTGCTGTGTGGTAAATTATTTTGTATTTTCCTCACAAATGTGTTGAAAAACGTCGTATGAAACTCGTGAGCTTTTGCTCATTGCACACTAGGCTGAGTTACGCCCTCGCCTGCGGCTCGGGCTGCAACCCACAACCTTGTGTGCAAAGAGCAACCTAAGCTAACTTGTCTCATAATGTACTATTACAAACGCCTAGAGCTAACTAGTCAACTTTTAAAAGACGAGCTAAAGTCAGTAAGTAATAATATTTAAAAAAAAATCGGGTTGCACTTCGGGAGTACCGGCAGAAGTGAAAACTTGAATATTAACGTTGTGCATTTTTGATATTTTGGAATGGTTAGGGAATAATTTTGCACGAATTGCCGTCTTACGAATTTACTGTGCATTTGAATTTACGAATACAGAACAGTATTGTACGAAAGTCTTATCCATAGCTTGACAGAAAATCTAGAGTTTTGACATTGAATTAAAAAATTTGCGCGTTGTTATGGTGACACAAGTGTTTACGTCTTGAAATGAAGCGCCGCGATTTTCACTGCGCTCCGTAGAAAGAGAGGGGGATACTTTTGCCGCCGGCTGTCTACTCTCCATCCGTCGCATCCGTCTTACGAATTTTCGATCAGGGTCACGTGATCCTGATTGACTGACGCGAGTTTAGCATTTTTTCCCCATTACAAAAAAGCGTACAACGCCGCTAAAGAAGTTTTCACTTCAAAAAACATTTATATAACCTTCCCCAACATAATCTAATGACAATATGATTCAAAACCTTATCAAACACTAAAGTCCCAAAATACTAGTACTTATCTTATCTATTAACCTTCGTCTAAAAATAAATACGGAACTACAATTACGGAAAAATCCTGTAAAGATAGCTCAGTAAAGGTCATGTTAAGGCCAGTTTTCTATTTCAAATGCTGTCTATAACACATAATAAAAAGCCGTTGATATACATTACGGCGTTTGAACAAAACTCACGTTGGATTAAGGTGGAAACACAGCTATGTATGATGAACAACTTGTAACTATTGCAAATAGTTGGTTCTCGCCCGCATGTCTGACGGAAAACTTGGTGATTTACTACAAGGAGAGCGTTACTTTCGTGAAATGAATGATTAATTGCGCATTCCTGTGAATGCAGGTTTTTTATGACTATTTTTTATAGGTTCATTTTAGTTTATGTTTTGACTATATTTAAATATTTTGTTTATTTATAAGATAAACCATTAACATTGTATGTTTTCAATTTGATGTTTGGAATTTTTAAAGAAATGATTTAAAAACATACTTAAACCATACTTTGCAAATATTTTTGCGTATAGTTAATACGCATTCTTGTTATTTCTGATAATGTTTCTTCACATGAAATACTTATTTTCGTAGAAGGCACATAATTCATTATTTATTATTTACGAAATCATAACGTGTAGTATAGAAAACTATTTTTGTTCCATATGTATTCTTAAGATTGAGAGGAATGCAAACTTAGTGTTGCTTTTATGTATTTTTTTATATTGACTTGAACTCTAACCTCAAAAATGCTTATTCGTGATACAGTTACATTCTTTGTATAATACAAAAACTAAGATTATAATAAAACAAAACAAATACCATCATCTAATAACCCACGCACGTCATATGCGATGCGCACGAGGCGAATATTAACACAGATCGTTAGTGTTACACTGCCAGGGCTAAGGACGCGCATTTGGGACAATGTCACATGTGCATCATGTCATGTCAGGTGTGCATTAGAACTGGGGACCAAATACTGACAAGAACGCAGCCACTGACATGAAAAAAATTTTTTTTATTTAACTGGAGTGGCTGTCTGTATAATTTGACAGCTAAGTTTTTGTGCCTATTTGAAACGCCACTAGCGTGCGTCTAAAGAACTAATTTTGACGTACAATATGAAAATAGTTGCCGTGATGGTCTCTCCAGACTTCAAACTTTAGTACCACGTATGCACGCTATGCTCACGCTACGTCCTACAGCGCCAAAATGGCGGAAATCAAATAGGCACAAAAACAGTTTGACATAAGCCTGTCCAGTGTAAATATATGCAGGTCAGTGAACGCAGCGAACCAAAATCTATTGAAGTGCAATTTCAAATAAATATTGCTTAAAAATTGGCACCACGGGGCCGAAAAAGTACAACCCGCTCAGCTTCATTCGGACCAGCCACGCACCCGGTGACTGATGTTAACGCTCTTTACAATAATTGCAGTTTTTATTGTAGAGAAAAGAGAGAAAGAGAGTTTATTAGAACTGTGTAGTCAAATGGTGTAAAAGAAGCAAAGAAGGTAGTAAAAATATGCAGAAATAACGTATCATATTTTTTCGTTTAAGTACCTATAGAAAATATCTATGAGTATACAAATTATGGTCGCTAATAAGCAACCAGTGCTCAGACGCGTTGTGCTGCATAATTAAATGCCAGCATTTTTAGCTCCATCCACTTGGTTGTACTTTTCGTGTGGTGCCATTTTTTGAGAGCAACTGCTTGTTCCGTAGATTTTAGTTTGCTGCAAGAACGCACCTAAACAAAGTAAAACGTGGTCTTTTATTAAAAATTATCACATTTTCAACCGGTAGCGAAAACGCTTTCGTCAAAGATATACAGTGTGTTTTTTGAACATTGACCAAATTTTGTGGTATGACTTAGACCATCAAACTGGACAACTTAGTCTATGAGACCAACTTATTCAGTTCAAAAAAATATTCAGCTGTTCCATAAAAACATCAATATCTATTCGACTAAAATGTATGGAACAGCTGATATTTTTTTTCTTTGATTAAGTTGGTCAAGAAAAAGTTGTTCAGTTTGATGGTCTAAGTCACATCAAGGTCTTTCATTGATAATTATCCCTTCGTAGCATAATGTATAATACGCAAAATGATTACATTTACAATCATTAATGATAACGCTTGCGTCAAAGATATATTATCAAATCATGAGACCCACATGTAACATACATAAACATTGACGGATTGCAGTCAAAGTTGAATTAATGTTTCACTGCCAGGGCTATAGACGTTTGAAACAAATGTAACATTTTATGTTCTTGCATTAGAACTGGAGGCCCAGTTAGGGTTGCTTACCATACTATATAATATAGTATTCTACTATATTGAGGGCTCGCCTCCTATATTTTTTTTTAAATATATAGTAGGCAAAACTAGTATATTTTTTCAAACGGAAAAAATTAAACAAATGCAGCAAGAAAATATTACATAAATGCACATAAGTAGGTAATTGCGTAATAATTTTTGTGTTTCAACACTTGTGTTTATGGTTGTTGAATAAATTATGAAAATGTTAGTATGCAAAATGCAATTTCTTTAAAATCCTCCATACAAAACGGAAACCTACTATATTTTTTGGACTTTTTCGCCATCTACTATATTTTTACAAGTAATAATCTTAAAAATACTATATGCTTTCCACAAAAGTTGGTAATCCTGGGCGCAGTACTGAGAAGTACGCATCTTATCAAAAAGGTTTGTCGTCGATCAGTGGCGAGGGGTGAAATTTTGGCGAAGGTAAGCCGTTCTACAAAAATGCTGTGATCTGCATAGTGCATCGGTGGGATGGGATTTCAAAAAGGTAAGCCGATTGGAATCGGCCTGTGTGGACCCTTCGCCACTGTCGTCGATTTACATTAAAAAAAATACACTTTCATCGTGTTTAAACCAAATTAATTATTGGCTTAAGCTAAAGACTTCTATATTTTGTTACTTATATATTTTTATCCATTATTTAGACGTCATAGTACAATCTATACTAGTTTTGGGCTAAATTAATGAAATGAGTATGTAATCCGGATTTATTCTTATTACAGTTTACGAAAATACAGTAGTCCAGTCCCTTACATTGATTTAGTTTTTATTTAAGTATATTTCGGCTTTATTTCCGTCACTTTTTACACTTCACCGCAAACTGTCATATCCATTATGCAATAATTTCATCAACACTTTTTATCTCGTATTTACAGCAACCCCATATCTTTAGTCGTAAGCAAAAGACAGAATAACAAATGACGTTTTTACTGAATATTTTAAATAATAAAAGCCTTCGCCAACAGGTTGATTTCGTCCAATACGTTTTTTGCAATCACCGTTGACAACAAACTTTTTATACGAATTGATTTGAAATTATAATAGCTTACTGTATATTATGTAGTTTCGGTCTAAACTGGACACAGAATTATCGACGTTATTTTACCACCAATGCATTGGTAACTTTAAAAACTAACCAACTATCTTAAAACGTAGAGCTTAAAGATCAAATTACTTTAAAAAATATTGATTGCAACAGCAAAATCTTATTTTCTGATACCGTGGTCCCAATTCTTTGAACTGATGTGAAACCAACCGTTTTTCAAAACCTACTTCTGAACAAAGAAATTTTATTGGCAGGTGAATCCTGTATTTTATATTAGCTTAAGAAATCGGTTCTCGAAATGGTGGTACGTCCGCGAATAGTATTTTCATATGTTATTACTAAAGCTGAGTTCGCATTAATCCTGATTTTTTAAAATGAAACTTCGAGAAAAGAATGGTATAGAAAACAAACAAAAAACAATAAGTTAGGATTAGGAAGGAATTGTAACTGAGCCGCTTTCCTTCCCGAATTTAGAGCTTTTGATGGTAAATGTAGCCAAGTAGATAAAGATGGTGTATTGTAGTTGTAGGTGGACACCCACGTTAATAGAATTTTAATAAAACTTTACGTGGAATTCTTGAGACCCAGTCAAGAAGGTATCTTTAGGTACATTTTCCTTGTTGACATCCGTTGTTGTAAATAGCTAATGTGTCAAAAATGGCCACAGTTTTGCTATTTACTTATATATTTATATATATGTTGTGGGCTAATCGTTGAACTGGGCCGATCGAGATCTACCTGGCCAGATCAACATGTGCCGGCATTTCATGATCTGGTAATAATTTCATGATATGCCCAATCAAAAATTAGGCAGATCGATAAAAGCAACCTATTCTTCGATTTGCTCTACTAGTGCTTGGCGACATCGAGATATGGCTGGGCGCATCGTAATATACTTTCTTTTCGCGACGCTTGTGGCGCTGTAACGCTGTTTGCGCTCTCTGTGTATTTACGTGCGAGTAAGATGGCGGCATCACAAGAAATCTAAAATTGTGATAATCCTACTAATATTATAAATGTGAAAGTTTGTGGGTTTAGATGTTTGTTCCTCAATCGCGCAAAAACTACTGAACGGATTTGGTTGAAATTTGGCACACAGATAGTAAATAGCCTATATTAAAACATAAAACACTTTTTATCTCGATATTCCCACGGGAACAGGAACCACGCGGGTGAAACCGCGGGCGGCTGCTAGTAAAAACTAACAGTGAGTTAGTTGAAGACAAAAGTGCTTTCCGAGTTAATTACGAGCGTCAGTTAAATTAATTTTATGCGAGTCATGCAAAATCAACGCACAATGTGAAATAATGAGAATGTTATGATGAGAATGATGATTTATAATAAACAAAATTAAAAAAATAATTAATGTACATTCTTTTCATTATACTAATACTTTGGTCACCCTACAGACTATTTATCCCAGCATGGCTGGTTATCATTTTATTTGCTTGTACTTTGGCCACCCTACAGAATCAATTTGCCCAAGCATGGCCAGGCAAATCGTCAAACGTTTTACGTTATGCTTTGAACGATATGGCGGGTTTGGAAAAGGCAAATCAAGAAATGCCGGCGTATCGTGATCTGCCCAGGCAGATCTCGATCGGCCCAGTTCAACGATTGGCCCACGACATATACAACGTGTAACAGAAAGGGGGTATCAACCCGAAAGTAGGTCAATGTACTCGTGAAATTGAATACATTCCAGCAGAAAAAAAATCAAATAAAATAAAAAAAAATGAACTCTCCATACAAAATGTTGGCTGCAAATTCAAATGTTCTATGGAGAAACCAAAAAATTTGTTTCCATTTTTATTTTCTGTTGGAAGGTGTTCAGATTCACGAGTACATTGACCTCCTTTCGGGTTGATACCCCCTTTTTGTTACACCTTGTATATGACAACGAAGGAATGTAATGAATGATACTTTCGGAAAATACTATATTATGGGTCTAAAAATTCCGCGTAAAGTTTTATTAAAATTAACTTATTTTAATTACAAATTAACTACGGCACCACTTTCGGTCTAGGTAACATATACCGACGTAATAAATTATCAAATACAATAGTACTTGTAGGGTTATCACTTTGGGCGTTTTCCATTGAAATAAAAAACTTAAGAATAATTTTCCGGAGTTGTTTTTCACAAGCACTGTTCTGAAGCTTACAGGTAATTGAAATATCCTGCCGGGTCAATGTTCTTTTATTATTAGTGTCAAGTGTGACCACACCCTTACCTGCAATCCGAAGCCCCGAAATTTTGTAAATATATTCCACATACAGATTCATGCGCGATTGATGTCATAGAGGCATATGCCTAACAAATTTTATAAGGCCAATTCATAAATTCCTAATACCGTTAAAAGCTAAATGGGCTGTGTCACGGTAATGTTACCGTGGCTGTGTCAAGAGATTAAATGCGAAAAATGGGGCATATAATAGTATTATGGGGAATAAATCAAAATTACAGAACGTGTTTCGAAACTTTAGTGCTAGCAAGGTCAAAATTCGAAGAACGAGCAAACGAATTGTAGTATAATATTATTATTACATTTATTATTTTAGTCAAGTGTTTTTTTTTATTTAGTTCATGTTTATTGTGCCATATTATTGTGAATAAAATAAGGAAACGGAGGAATTCGGGGCGGAATGGTTCTGGAATGGCGACCGCGCACCGGACGACGCTCCGTGGGTAGGCCCCGACAAGGTGGATCGACGTGAGGGTGAAAGTCGCGGTGCGCCGCTGGATGCGGGCAGCGCAAGACCGATCGTCGGTCGTGGAGATCTTTGGGGGAGGCCTATAACCAGCAGTGGGTGTAGTGCGGCTGATATGATGGTAATTATGATGATGAAAATTAAAACCAGTTTTTAACTATTTCAATCTAACATTTTTTATTGCTTTTTATTAAACGAAGCTTAGATACATACGTTTGAACGATATAAAAATTAGTACCAAACTTGTTTGGACATCAGTACCCGCTGATCAACATAATGAATGAGCAAACCTGCCAACATATCATTACAATAATGTTGTACCATTTCATCTGTCTTAATAAATGGAATTAATTAACTGTTAAGTGCTGACAATCATTTGTATGGCTGCCATGTAATTGCGATTTAACTGTACCGTGTAAACTTGCTGGTTAATTCATATGATGATTTTATTTAACTGCATTCATAAAGGCACATTTATATTGCCCTACTTAAAAAATGAAACATATTTCCGGTTCCGGCTCCGGCTCCGGCTCCTTTTTAAAGGAATTTGTAGCAGTTTGTTTTCCTTTTTTTTTTTACAGTTTTTTTATGTTAAAAATAGTGATTAGATTCAGGAGCTACTTAAAACAAACTGTTTAAAAAAACAAATATTACAAAATATTTCTTCAATCATAATCATAAAAGTTCGAAAGATAGCAAAAAGACGATTTATTTAAAGAGTACTTAAAGAAAAAGTGTAAGTACATTTTAAGACCCTTCGATTTACTAAGTAATAAGCAGTATTTTTTATTTAAACGACCGCATTATAGCAACACAGTTTAGGCATTTAAAAATCTAATTCTGCCACTTAATGGGGAGTTCGAGCTAACTATGAGCACTTGAGCTTGCAAAGAGGTCATAAAATTTAATGATATTCCGCCGATCGCTCGCGTCGTGATAACTAACGCAATTTTTGCGATCACAGCCTTATATTTTTTAAGGAGAAACTCTACGAACTAGAAATTTTTATTCAATAATAATGCCTCAGAACAGTTGTTAACTGTACAATGAGAGTACTTTAAAAAAGCTAGCAAAATTAAGACAATATTGTCGTAGTAATCGAGTCTTGCGTGACCAAAAATTTATTATCTTGAGCTTCCTCCTCCGTGCTTCAGAAAGCATGCTAAGCCCGTTCAGGGTGCATTTCGACGCCTTAGAGTGAAAACCTCGGAAATGCATTTTAGTTTTTTTTATTGCTTTTTTAAGAAGAAAACCTCGCAACGCATAATCCTGATCTCACTAATATTAGTAATTTTAGTAAAGTAATTAGTAAGTAAAAATTAGTGATTAATAAAAAACATAAAAGCCTCCGTACAAAAATTTTACAGCACGCAGTTTTTTCTTCCTCCTGAAAAGTTTCTTCTTTTACACTTACGAGATTTTCACTCTAAGACGTCGATTTGCAGTCGTCAACACCCACCCATCCGCACTGAGCCCGCAAGGTGGTTTATGACTCATGCTCCTTATCCACCCATAAGGAAGACCTGTACTCCAGCAGCGAGGACAATAAAATTGTCTGTATTTTAGATTTGTACGAGGAGTAAAACGTTTTAATTTTATATGTATGTGATATAAAACTGGTATTTTAATGACTAACTGCATTATATTCATGATAAAAATTAACTAAACATCATTGAACTATATAAACCAACATACTAACGAACGACACGCCATCCCGCCGCCATCATGCTGCCTGACCACCCTCCACCTGGCTCAAAAATCGCGTCAGTGAAACCTCACCTTAAGTAAATTGTCCCATAATTATTTTAAACGTTTTAACTTAATATTTAAGGAGAAACCAGTGGATGCATATTTTTGTCGTTATGGAAATACGAATTATGAAATAATAGTGCTTTACTTGCGGAAGGTGTAAGAATATTATCATGTTTTTTCTCGATAATGTAAAGAGTGTTTGTTTAGCTATAAATTTTACATGCAAATGGCTTCATGTGAAGAAAATTTTCTCGCTGGCTTACCGGATCTATTTTCGCTATTTTTTACAATAATAACGAGGCTTTGAGTAGGTAGGAGAACTGAACTTTATTTTTGTTATTTTTTCTATCAGTTTCTTATGTAACAATCATTTACATTTTACGTACAAGCGAGCTTACAGACGAACGACAATTTCGTTGCAAGCTGTCGCTCGTTTGTAAGTTCCCTTAAATGCTACTTAGGTTTAAGTTTGTCATAAATTCGTAAAATATCTATGGTAGAAGAAAAATGCTGCTTATTAGTTTAAAAATATCTGAAAAATTTAAGCTCCTGATAACAAGTTTAACAAAATAGAAAGACATCGTAAAAATACTAGATAGAGTAATTCTCTATGGAAAATCTCATTTCATCTTTCAGCGATAGATGGCGCTGTAGGCTAATTTCCTAAAAAGTATTAAAAATGAAACAAAAAACATGTGAATCATTTAAGAGATATTAAAACGAGTTGACTGCTTTTATTTATCAGCTAGTTAGCAGTTAAAAAGGGAAGCCATGTTAGAAAATTATCTATAAGACCCCACATCACGAGCTTTCTTAAAGTGCTAATCCCCAACTGCGTTTACGTACAAAAGTTAAAAACCCAATTTCAACGGGGTTGTTATTGCTCGTTTACAGGTAATTACTAAGAAACGCTTAACATTTAATGTCGCCTGTTTATAACTTACCAGTGAAGAAATAAGGTTTAATTTCGATTGGTGAGAGACCATCTTCACGTGGTTATAATATGCGGCTTGAATAAAGTAAAAGCGATCGGCGCGAGGCGCTTGCACATTTATTGGGGTAAATAATCACACCATGTAAGAACGCGTGCGAGAATAAAAAAAAATTAAGTACCTACCCATAAATACCCATAAATTGGTAGACCTTTTTGCTGTTTAAGGCTCCTATACAGTGTGTCCCTGGATAAAGTGCAATCCCGAAAAGGGGCGAAACTAGAATAAAAATGAGTAATAAAAAAATACAAAAAAAATATTCAATCATTTTTTTTTTCAGTTTTAAATTTTGTAATGTTTACAATGGACTCTATGTATAAAAAAAAAATTTTTTCAAAAGTAGTGAATGGATTTTGTTCAAATAGAAAATAACGTAATGCCAGATACTTGTTAGTTCAAATAGATTGCAAATAACTCACAAAAAAGTGATAATCATGACTTAAATACAGCTTTTTGTAAAAAAATGCATTTCTCTTAACTCTTTATTTCAATCATCTCTAAATTTTTCAAAATTTCGCCCCCAAACCCCAATACTACAAGGTTTTATCATTTATTCAATTTTAAAAAAAATTGAGATTAATTAAAAAAAGAAGGGTCATCACGTTATTTTTTATTTGAACTAAATCCATTCACTACTTTTGAACAATATTAACTTTTGTATATTGTGAAAATTACAAATCTTAATTCTGCAAAAAAAATTAAATTAGATTGAAAATTTTTTTGTATTTTTTTTTATTACTCATTTATAGTCTGGTTTCGCCCCCTTTCGGGATTGCATTTTATCCAGGGACACACTGTATATCCCTCAAGTGGTGCCTTCGTCTTAATTAAATTTAAAGCTAACTATAATGTATCTAAAATTCACTTGTCCACATTGAAGCTACTCTATAATTTATTTACAAATAATTACCTTAGAAAAATATAGTTCGTTGTAGTAATAGGTTAGGTAGAAGCACAGATTAATATAATACTATCTAGAGTGTCTATAATTCTGAAAATCGGAAAACAATCTTGATTATTCGGCGAACTCGCAAAGATTGCGAAACACGTGTTGCGGCATTCATTCTTTCCATGATTTACGTAAGTAAACAAGACAGTCTCAAGCTGAATGAACTCTAAGGCGTGAAATACACAGAAGAGATGCGGCGGAGATAAGGCGCAGATATGGCGGCGATGTCGGCGATACGTGTATGTGATTGGCCGAAAGCATCCGAAAGTCTCACATCTGCACCGTATCGCCGCCGTATCTGCGCCGCGTCGCTTCTGTGTATTTCACGCCTAAGGCGTGCGCCTTATCTCCGCCGCATCTCTTCTGTGTATTTCACACCTAAAGCCAACTAATCTGTAAAATTTTGGGACGCTAACCTCAATATTGACGAATTATGAAATATTGAAATTTTTTACTGCACCTAATTGATTAGTAAAGAGGGATGATTGGAAAAATGGGTGTACCATTACTTTTTTGATAAATGTACTTAAAAATTAACTGTGTATACAACTTGTTACAAAAAACAACCTAAAACCAAAATATGGTAGACTAGCGGCCGCCCGCGACTTCGTCTGCGTGGAAAGTTTTTTTGCTATCCCTCGGGAACAATACTTTTTTTCTGGATGAAAGGTACCCTATGTCCTTTTCTGTACCCCTAGCAAAGTGTATGTAAAATTTCATGATGATCAGTTCAGTAGTTAAGACGTGAAGGCGTAACAAACAAACAAACAAACGGACTTTCGCATTTATAATATTAATAAGGATTAGGAGCTGTATACCTCACAAATTGTATGTTTTTTAAAACATATAAAGCAGAATAGATATTAGTTTTTTCAACTAATAAATTAAGTATCTATACTGTGCAAATAATATACGCAGTCCTAGCCATATTAAGTTTATGATCCTAGCATAGGACCTAGGTTATATATAGCGTATAACCTAGGTTTTGTCGAAAGTCACAACCTTGCTTATTTTCAAATTTCGAATTGACCAGAAATGTTTTGATTGATGAACTTTTTGACTCTTCTAAAAAAACAAAATTTGCTAACAAAAAAGTTTAGTTACATTTTTGATATTTTTCGAAACGGCAGAATTTTTTTTTGCATATTGCCACCATATAAATAAAACGAAATTTTGGCTTGACTGAAAAATTCTATATAATTATCGATCCTGCTCACAGAATTTCACGAGAATCGGTTGACAAACCGACAGCTGGACATCGAAAGAATTTTTGCCCAAGCTAATATTCGACTATTTTTAGGGTTCTGTACCCAAAGGGTAAAAACGGGACCCTATTACTGAGACTCCGCTGTCCGTCTGTCTGTCTGTCTGTCTGTCACCAGGTTGTATCTCATGAACCGTGATAGCTAGACAGTTGAAATTTTCACAGATGATGTATTTCTGTTGCCGCTATAACAACAAATACTAAAAACAGATTAAAACAAATATTTAAGGGGGGCTCCCATACAACAAACGTGATTTTTTGCCGTTTTTTGGTACGGAACCCTTCGTGCGCGAGTCCGACTGGTTTTTTATTTTTGTTTTTAGGTTCCTATTCGAGATTTTCGGATTTTTTGTGGATGCTAGGTTTTTCTTTTCTATTTTTTCTTAGTAAAATGATGTTATTAGTTAGTATGTTATTAGATCATCTGATCAAATATTAGACTTCTCGATCTTATCATTAAGATATCAAGTAGCTTCAAATTATTTACTAACTTAGTACAATATTCCTGGTTCTAAAGCTTTCTAAGGTTATTGTTGCAAAAAGAAGATTGGTCATACGCAATTTCGTAATGGATATATTAATGGTTATGCCCACATAAGGTATTACGCATTCCTCAGCTAAACCGCAATGTATACAAATAAAACGAAAACAACGCCATAAATACTAACTTATAAACACTTGACAATCGATAGCTATCCATTAAAGTTGGTCTATTGTTTCAAAAGCTGAAGAGATAAGGTTGAAATTCATGTGTCGAAACGGCAAAGAATAGTTTGTGCGATTTGCAGAATGAGCCGATATCGCGATCTGCCTATTAACGCGAAAAGGTTAGGGCGTGGTCACACTGACGTGTTGATTACATCTTTTGGTACCCGAAACTTGGGACCGATTGTATCTCACGAAAAGTGCATAATAACCGCATCGAACGATATTAATCTTTTAATTAAAAATAAACTACATTGATCAAAAACCATTTTTTTTATAATTAAGTTGACAGGGGAACAACGACAAGGTAATTTATGACACGCTTCATTTGTGAGAAAATGGGCAACTTAGCGTTTTCCAACATTGCAAATTGCAACCGGCCTGCTAATAAGGAGATTATGGCAATAAACTAAGATATTCTTCTTTTCATAATTATAGAATGAGGAATGGACTTTGTAATTTTTACCGTGCTATAATACAATCTGTCTACTGAAAAAATAAACACAGTTAATGAACTTTGTTCTTTTCTTTTCCTTTTATAAGTCAAAACACTGATTATTTTGAATATAATTTATAATATTGTTATAGATATTGAGCAGAAAAACGTTTTTTTACCATCTAAAAACTGAGCTGTAAGCCACATTTAGAGCTTTTAAATAAATTGCTCCGAGTTCGAGTGAATTCAGCATAATTTCACATCTCGAAACGTCCTTCAGAGCTAATAAAATAATTTTATATGTAATTTAAGACTGTTTAAGACGTCAAATTTTAAATTGGATGAGCGAAAAGGGACGCCTTAAAATAATAAATTAATCGTTTCTTCGGAAGGCGTCCGTAAGTGACTGCGGGTGAAGTAAATGAATTTTGATTTAAGTGTGCTGCCGGCTTTTTATTTTTGTTTTTCTTTTTTAGATGGAGGTTAGTAAGGAGTATTTTGAATATGTACGATGTATTTACCTATAAGTACGATGATTTCTTGTACATACTGAAGAAGTAGGTTTGGTAAAGTCCTAAGAATTATTATTGTATTACGTTTATGGAGGCAGGCAACATTATTTTACTACTCAATAATTAACATATTAATTCTATAAGTAACTATTTATTTTTAGCAAAATTCTTTCCACGATTATTTTTTCATGTAAATATTCATACCTTTATCTTGATTTGCATTTATATTACACGTGTTTTAGTGGTAAGTATTGCATTACGTATTCTTTCGTGTCGTAAATAATAAAGTGTCTTTTGTTCCTCCAATTTATTGTACAAAATACTAATAGAAAATCTTTGGTGTGGACATAGCTTAAATTTGATGGCGGTTAAGCAGACATTATAGTAAATATTGAAGAATAAATAGGAAGGTATAAATGTCAAATTGAAATTTATCTTTTATTTGAACAACGTTCATATTGTCTGCAAAACACGCAGTTTCGTTGCCCAACCACTGAGAGTTATATTCAACATTTTCTGAACATTTATACAACGATTTTTTTTTATACTTACCTATCCCATAAGTCTAGGATATTGATGAGACCATGAAATAGAATAGAAAAGTATAGGAAGTATTTTTCAGTTAAGGTAATGGGAGTAGCGGGACTTCAATATCAGTATTAGTTCAGACTAGTGTCAGACTAGTATCAGACTAGTGGGACATAATTATCCCACCTGTCCCATCATGGAACTGCGTCAATGGGACTAGTGGGACAGACAGTTTTTTTTACACTTATACCTGATACCCATGTAGAGGGTCGAGGTTTCGCTAATAAAATACTTTTTTAATTTATTTCTTTTTTTATTTTAACTTCAAACGGCACGCCGCCATTGTCACATTCCATTCTATTCAAACCCAAACCCCTCTCTTCGAAAAACGTTTCATCTCGCTCACGCTTTCTTCCATCTCCTTCCTTCCGCTTCGTTCAACATTTCATACTTAATTATAAATTAATTAATAATTAATTATGAATTCTATAACTTTACCATCCTGCGTGGAAGCTGCTCACATACTCTCTACACACCACAATTATTCTTCTCTCATGTCCACAAACATACATTTTAATTTTTAACAATAACAAACAACTTTCATGCTGACCCTATCTATACACAAACCAAGTGTTTGGGTTCGCCTCGGGTCTCAATTTTTACGAGTAAATACATAAAAGTAGATCCAAGATAATATCCGTGGTTCAATTTAGAGTTTTTTTTGTTTTTTTTTTTTATTTGGTTCACAACTTGAAACATACATCATACATAGGTACATATTAGCAAGCTTTAAGTTAAATGATTATGTAGTTTCTTAACAAGTGAATACAGCATGCATTTAGAATTTACAATAAAACAAACAATTTAGATTAAAAGAACTTCTATAAAATATTTTGAGAACATTTCTGAACTAAAGCAATTGGCTTTGGTTAAAAAATAAAAGGTATTTTTTTTATATTTTTTTACTACAGATTAGGCCAATTTAAGAAACTAATTTGAATATTTTAACATTTGGTCCCGTATTTATTTTTTTATAAATATATTTGTCGAGCGGATATGGTCAACCGGAATGACGTCATTAGTGGCATGAAAGGTTAAGAAGAAAACCTTTGCCATCTACTTATAGAAAAAGAAAGGCCAAGTGTCATTAACTGTCATAATGACTTTATGGTTGTTTGTAAACAAATAAGATATAGTTAATATTTCTTCTATTTTATTCATTTAATTTAATTTAATTTAATCCAGTTGTGACGGTTCTAGCCTACCTTCTTAATTTGCCGCAATAATTTTTGAGGTGGTAAAATTATAATAAAAATGCTTACCAGTGGAAACTCTGCTGAAAAACTGTAAAAACTGACACGCCCAATCTACCCAAATTGCGATATGTATTGTATGTATTGTGTCTATTTTGGATGTAGGCTACATGGATGAAATTGTAACGATTGCTTGTGGACTGATAAATTTGCAGGATAACATAATAAACATTGTGAAAATATGTGCATACTTTATTTCTATTTACAAACATTTAATAGTAGGGATGTGGAAAAAATTACGAGATAAGTTCATCGATATTTTTCGGGCGATATTAAATACTCTGATATATCGATAGATGTTTTTACAATAATTTTTCCAAAACATTTTTTTGGTAATTACGTATGGATTCTAATAGTCGACACTATTTTGTCACTGGAGCATTTTGATTTTTTCCAACTTTGAGTCTTAAAAATCATCGTAAAATTCGTCAAATCGAGCCAAAATTTCGCGTAGGGGTTTATTTTGCTATTTTTTATGTTTTACAATACCTTAAAATTAGAATCCATTACTTAGTCATCGTCCCATTTCATCCCATTTTTTTCTGAGAAATATTACCTATATCGATATTTTTTCACTTCCACCTTCCACCATCCCTAATGCCAAGTTCATTGTCAAAATTGTCTTTGCACTTTTTTCTTTTTTTTATTATGGCTGGGAGATCTGTATGTGATGACGTCATATGAAGGTCATTTGAAGGTTAAAGCTTTTTATTGAATATTATAAATATCTTTAAAAATATAGACTTATTTTTAAATTTAATTAGTAGACACTGTACCGAAAGCTTATTCCTCGAAATGGTTTTGAGATTTCCAGTCATGTTCAAAAAGTTATCAAAGCCAATTGATGTTTTAGAACCCCAAAGTAATTGATCTTTTAAAACTTTAAGGTTTTAAAAGATCAATCGCACTACGTATGGTTTTTTTTTGCTGAGGCTAGAGAACCACAGAATATGTCAAAATTCCATCTTATTCCATTGTAACGAGAACAGGCTCTATATAAAGGAGAATGGTGGCCGACATTGGTTCTGCAGAACGGCAGTTTGAAGGTTTTTCGGTTTAATAAACGACTACTCTGACGCGGTACCTCAAATTTAATGGAATTCAGGACTTCAGGACAATCCACAAGGCCGTGAATTACCTTATACAAGAATATTATATCAGATACCCCACGCCGAAACTTTAGAGATCTCATTCCATAGAAGCTCAATCTTTTTTCATATGACTGCAGAGATTTGCACTTATTGTTGACATAGGATAACTGATACAAAAATCTCTTCTGTATTCTTTCTATTCTATTGGAGTGCACCGTATAGCACGGAGACCACACACAACTATTATACTCTAAAATGCTCCTTACAATGCAGTTATATACTGGTATCAAAACGCCTGGGTCCTTGAAGCATTTTATTTGTCTTGATACAAAACCAGATAACTGTGCTGACTTCTTTATTATAGTGTTTATATGATCTTTGAAACTCAGGGAACGATCCACTACGACCCCTAAATCTCTTATTTTGTCTACTTCAACTATCGAAACATTTTTAAAGTAGTATGTAGCTGACAGTGGCTTTTTCTTTTTGGTTAGTTTAATATGATAGCATTTGTCTATGTTTAATAACATTTTGTTTTGAGAGCACCACCTATCTATGCTATTTAAATCAGACGTGGAAGTAATGTTAACATTTTAGAAATTTAATGATTTCTAAAAAAGTGTGCTATATTCAGACATAGTTTTATTTTTCCTGTAATCTTTATATAAATTGCTACCACATAGAATTATTTCAGATTTTTCTCTTTGCAAACTTCGGAGATAAGGGGGGGGGGGAACGGTATTTTTTTACATTTTTCATCATAAGTCGAAAACTATGTGGAGTAAATAAAAAGAAAAAATGATTGAAAACGTGCAAACGGCGCTCTTACATATGATACCCCACATGCCTTAGCAGCCCCACTTCAAAATTTTAAGACCCCTTTTCAGTCCCTGTTGTAAAAAAGATATTTTTTTTATTTCTTTCTTATTTGCAAAATAGTTGGACAAATGTTATCTTAAACTGTTCCAAATTTCAAGTTGATACCATTAGTAGTTCTCGAGATATCCAGCTGTGACAGACGGACAGACAGACAGACATACAGACAGACTGAGTCACACCATAAGGGTTCCTTTTTTACCATTTTGGTACGGAACCCTAAAAAGTGTACAACGCCGCTAAAGAAGTTATCACTTCAAAAATGGCTGGTGTCGAACGGGCGTTAATTCGAAAGATTACCAATGACTTCTATTTAACCCTGTATATGGAGACCACACAGACATTAATTTAATCTAAGTTATGGCTGTTTACTTAAAAAAGTTATTACTTTCGATTACTGCTAAGCATCGTAATAAAATTTCAATAGCTATTAAATGCAAATAAGCGGAAGCTTAAAATTATAGCGTCTTTTTATAAGCTTGCAGTTATCATTACAACTACAAAATAATAATTAAAAAATATATATGTAAATGATGTCTAATAACGTTACTGAATCATATAAAAAATTATAGGCACATAGGTATAAAAAATCCTGTATAGGATTATAGTAAAATATCATGTGGCGTGTGGAGGAGACAAACAATATTATAACGTACGTCACCGGATGTAAAAGCCTTGAGGATCATTTTATTTACCATAAGATTTTGAACTGCTATTCCATTTTAAGTACATATTCTTTTCAAGCATTAAATTATACGCTCGATTTCGAAAGTATACTTAAGATAAAGAAAAATATTTTTGTAAACTTGACTAAGGGCAGTTCTTCAACTCATTTTTTCTCCGTTTTTGAAGTAAATACTTCTTTAGCGGCGTAGTACGCTTTTTTGTAATGGAGAAAATATGCTAAATTCGCGTCAGTAAGAATCACGTGGCTGATCGAAAATGCGTAAGACGGATGTGACGGATGGAGAGTATACAGCTGGCGGCGGAAGTATCCCCCTCTCTTTCTACGGGGCACGTTGAAAATGGCGGTGCGTCATTTTAAGACGTCATGTAAACACTTGTGTCACCAGCAACGCGCTAATTTTGAAAATGGATCTAATAGCAGCGATCTCTTCGGTAAAATCATAGACTTATTTATACTCTGTGACTATAAGTTTAAATCGTAGAATGCGTGAATGTAGAAATTAAAAAGACCACTGACGCGACAAACTGATTGAATTGTGTGATAGACTACAGGCCCGTCCAAAAAATGGATGGGTCATATGAACCACCAGGTGACGTATATAGGACGATATAAGAGCATAAAATAATAGGATTCAGCACTATGCCGTCACTTGTAAGCTGTCCAACTGAGTGCTAGTGAGAATTCAAAAGTGCAGGTAGACTGAGTACATTTTGGTCATATATTTTTGTACGGCATTTTCACCATCGATAGATCCATGAAATTCCGGTCTCGTTTTTAATATTTTTTAAATTAATTTCTTTTTATTTCACAAATTTTAGTGACAAATTATATAGTTTTAGAATGTGCTCATTAAGGCCTTTCATTTGATGCCCATATTGTAATAACTGAGAATTTTTTTTTTCACATTTAAAAGTGGTGTCATTCAGTCGCCATATTGACATTTTTTTAAAAAAATATAGCCAGTGTCACTCGGAATGATGTAAGGATTCTAACGATACCCTATACATCTAAACCCGTTAATCCATTTAGAAGTAGAATAAAGAAACTCACATTCCTACAAACATACATGAACCCTAAACACATACACTCCTTTTTGGGGCAGTCGTGTAAAAAAGCCGCAGCGCTGGTAGACGACCATTTCTGAGCTGCCAAAATTATGATTTTATCAATTATCGTGTATAGAGATGTAATATAATATATAATATAATATATAAGAGATGTACTAATTGCTAACTAAAATAAAAATCGGCAATGCAGAAATAGTGAAAATTAATAATAAAGATTGGTAATAATTACATTTAGTATAAACTAGAACATATTGATTTTACCATTACACATTTTTGTGATTGCCAAATTAAAATTCAATTAGTGTGTTTTACGGTCAAATAAACTATTCAAATATAATTTTATTATCATTATACATCAACTATTTTAAAAAGCTATTTGACAGGTCAACGCTTGTATGGGAAGTGGTCGTTGTTCATACAAAATTACTCTACCAAATGTTTTACACGCGTTATTTTTCGATAACTGTTCGTGCTCGGTTACAGGTCACACACAAGTCAGTAGACATGGTATAGCTCAAAGTATCCTTGATTTAGATCTGTGACGGACTTGTCCATTGTCACTGGTTATATTTAAAGCCAAACGCGCTCCTGGCATTCTGCGCCTGCGCTCAACATTTTATTTCTCCACGTAGGATTAATTAAACGGCTATAAGGAAGATTCGAAATCAGATAAAGCTAAGTACTTAAGGATGTTACTCACACAATAAATATTTCAAATAGATAGCGCAACTAATGAGTCAAAGCACTCACAAAACCAATAAAATCGCACTAAGCCGAGGTTTTAATTAAATAGTATTTATCTGATCTCTGAAAAAAGATAACCTTTAAAACTTTGAGGCGAACAAAACTCGCAATTAAAAATGACGTAAAAGTAATAATCTCATTTCCGGATCCGAACGCGAGCTTTAACCGTTCGAAATAAATTTATCGCTTACACGAAATCGGTAATAAAATTAACATTTCGTGCGTTCGAAGCTCGACCGAAGCTTGAGCACACCCTCTCGTGCAGTTTTTGTTTATTTGATAGCGGCGCCGATGCATCGCTAGATCGCACTGCACACGCGTGATCCCAGTCGCCTTGCAGCGCGTGCGACACGCACATTGCACTAACTGAAAGCTCGCCACGATATACTTAACACAGAACTTTTTCGGATACGATACGGCCTGTAGATACTCGCCCTTACATCATTACATGTGTTCGAAATTTGAACTCCTTCGAATTTATAAAAAGTGAATGTGAACTCTTTGTGACTAGAAAAATGTGATCTATGGCTCACCGATAAATAAGAGTGTTGCGTAATTTTTTTCTTCAACTTCCGGCAGTTGACAATGACGTAAAGGCTAGCGCACGAGTGTACAAAAAAAAGATTTTTAAATAAAAAATGCCATCCACTTGCTCGGCGGAGTGAATAATTTAGAGAGACTCTCTTGATTTCGGTTTCAAATTCGATCCCATTTTTCACAATCGCATTGAATTTCAAATATGTCTTTATAAACGTGGATGTTTTTATTTTGTAGACTATTTTCTGGTGGATGTTGGCAAAGGTGGTGCTGTGTTATTCATTGTTTGTGGTCTGTTAGCGACTTTGAGGATACAGATATGGGGTAAGATTTTTTATGTTTTATTATTTTTTCTATAGTTCGGCGATAAAAAATTTTTTTTTGGAAAAATATAAAAAAATACCTAGGAAGTTATTAAAAATAAGATTGGTTATTCTTTTTTTACTTTTTTTACTTTTTTTATCTCAACAACGCAAAATTATAAATTGTAATTCAAATCAAATGTATTTAATTTTGACATAGCAAAACTCAAACTCTTGACTCGCTCTATTGAAGAGCTCTATTTCTACGCAGTGCGTTAACATATAACGCACTGCGTTGAAATAAAGCTCTTTGATTGGCTCGTTTGTTTATAATGTATTAGGTACCTGTGTTGGGAGCTGTGCGTCCGGGGCCACTATGAGACTTCATAGCAATGTTTGTGAATACTTGTGTTATTCTGTCTAATATTTTGATTTTGAATAACCTTGAACAAAGTTGCAGTTTTTATTTAAAATATTTAACCTGCGTACGGTGTTTAAAATAAAATATAAGAAAAAGTTAAGCTTGCATGAACGCCAGTTCGAAGTAATTGTTACTTCGAAAGCTCGTAAACTGATATGAGAAGAAAAAAGAGTTGCGTTACAAGTTTATATCTTTTTCAAGCTGCTTTCTATGAAAAGTGACGAAGCGTCGATCTTTAACTGACACTTTTTCTTAGTAATACTTAGGTAGGTACTTAATTATTGTGGGCACAAACTTTTTCTCCCTTATACAGGGTAAAATCGAAGTCATAAGCAATTTGATAAACTAAGAATCTAACCGCAATTTTAATTTATAATTTTAACTAAGTGCTTTATCATTTTAATTAAGTGCTTTACTGAATATACCTACCTTAGAAAACTTAAAGAAATTGCATTAAGAAAATGGAAGAAGTTACATAATTACAGTTTCTCTGCGAAAAACGCATTTTTGATAACTCTTGCAATTTCACAAATTACGTAGTATCGAAGTAAAATTACATAGGTAGGTAGTTTATAAAAACATAGATAGTAGTACATACATTTCCTTCCTCATTGTCTTTCTATTTACAAAGAAATAAGTTTTTAATATTGAAAATGTTTGTTTTCGTAATAGAGCAATTGTACCTATAGTGCCCCGATTTATGAAATTGTGAAATTTGCCTGTAGTTTTTCAAATATGAAATGTACGTGGATGAATCATAATGTCAAAATGTGCGTTTGCCGGAGGGCTTCAAAGTGCAATTTGAATTCCTAAAATCGGTAACTTTTAGAGATTTTCCAAAATTGGTCTAAATTTCATTTCCGACTTGGATCGTGAATTTCCGAATATTTTTTTTGAGCTCTTTATTCAAGAAACGGATAAAAATGGATCTCGGGATCCAATTAAGCTACAGTTTGAGCCATCTTAGGAGGCGGGCACAAAAAATAGTGTAGGCTGTAGTGTCCCTTTCGCACGAGGTCAGACTGCGCTCCGTTCACGTTATCATCAGTACGATAAAGAAATGTATGGACCCTATACGGCATTGATAACAGCGAACCTTGAACTATAACGAAAAGTACCAGTCTAGCATGAATGTAAAGGAGCTGATCAAAGTACTTGTTCATCAGATCCGGTCAGCACTTTCCCCACAGCTCTCAACGCAGGAGTCCTAACTGCTGCAGACCAGGTGTAACAGGGCAATCAGTCTATTGAAAAATATAAGGCTAGCATGAATGTAAAAAAGGTCTCAACACCTTTTTTTTTGCTCGCTATTCAAGAAACGGATAAATTAAATCTCGGGATTCAATTAAGCTACCGTTTGAGCCATCTTAGGAGGTGGGCGGACAAAAACTGTAGGCTGTAGCAGGTCCCTTACGCGCGAGGTCAGTCTGCGTTCCGTTCACTTTGTCGTCAGTAGGATAAAGAATAAATTTCTATTAAATATGTATGGAGCCTATGCGGCATTGATAACAGCGCCGTGTGCTTTATTTCTAAATTACATTTTTAATGCTTTTGATAATTGCGCGTAGTGTGAGATCTGTATATTTTTTAACTGGTCAAGTTAATGTGAATATGGTCCGTACTTTTACGTAAGCTAAATATATTATTCACTTCTTAAGCTTACGCGCTCACTAGACATGAAATAAAACAATTTTTAATGGATACTAGCGCGGTTTTATTGAAAGTACTTTGGTAATTAGTTGGTATTTGGTTTGATTTTTGGTTTCAAATCAAATCAAACCAAATACCAACTAATTACCAAAGTATTTTCAATAAAACCGCGCTAGTATCCGTAAAAAATTGTTTTATTTCATGTCTAAATATATTATTTAAGTAACATCACTTCAATAAAAATTTCGTAAATAAAAAAAAAAGGTTATAAAAATTTGGTATAGCTTTGGTTATGTAGTCCTAATATACTATCACAGAATATATTACATCAAAGCTACAATATGATTCTAAAAATATGTTTAACTAATGAAATAAATGCCTTAAGCTATAAAAGATAGTCAAGTTCATAAATATGCAAACAACTTAGAACTTTGACACTCTAAAAGCTTTTGCTTTTTTGAATCATGACAAATGACTGCTAAAACAAAGTGACAAAGGTCTAAACTGTAGGTATACTTTTTAGACGTGACTCTTACAATAATTATATCAATGAGGGCTTTTTAAAATGACAAAAAACTGTAGGCTCGATAGATGGCGTTGATAAAAAAAAAATATGGGTCAATATTTTTTTTTACTAAGCTTCAAAGAGCTCTCAGTTAGGCAGGCAGCTGATGTAACCCTAAAATGTTTCTCTTTGGGCAGATGTCAGCCAGCGAGCGCTTACTTGCCTCTTTGGTACAGGCCGTTTATTTTTAAAGCCAATTTGGACACTTCTCTTTCCATCAACGCCATCTAGTGAGGCAAAGAGTAACTATTTTTATTTTTTAAATGTCACTTTGAAAAGCCCTCATTGACACATAACACTGATCCGCTAGTAACGTGATGATGAAGCCTTTCCATATTCGTGTCATGTGATATTGACACCTGTGCGTAAAGTCCTTTTACAATTTACGGGGTGTTGTTGTAAAGAGTAAAATAATACATATTACTTAGCGATTATATAAGAAAAAAATAAGTTATTGCGTTCACAGCTATTTTACCTCTGCTAACTGTTAAACATGTATTTTTCAATTTATCTATTACGACTACGTTATTAACATGAAACAAGGGCCCTACCGGCTAACTTGTCACGTGGTGCAATAAAAGAACAGGGGGCCTATTACGAAAATAACGTACGCAATTGCGTAACGCAGTCACTTGGCCACGATAGTCATTCGCAGTTCGTTGGTTGTAGTTATAACAAACATTTTGAATTTGGCTATCGTAGCCCATAGACTACTAAACGAACGATGTTGGATACGTTAGAGAGAAACTGTCAAACTCACGCAATCACTTCGCAATATCGCATACGAAAGTGATTTGTAATAGGAAACAATCAAAACGAAGCACGGACGCAGTTGCGTGTATCGCATTAAACTTTTCGTAATAGACCCCCTGGACTCCACAGTGTAATCCAACAGTGTATTTCCGAAAATAAGGAACCTGCGAGGGTTCTTTGTTACACGGTTTTAGCCAAAAGCTTACATAAAATTCATTAATCACATAACGTTGAAGGCTCACTGAGCAGAACTAGTAACAAATACTGTTGATTTATATAATTTTTACACAATTTATTTCAAACATGCTCGATCGGCGACTCTCTTTTCTGGACTAACGTACAGAGAGTAAAGTCCTAAGGCAGCGAATGCTCATTTTTTGAATTATTATTTTTCGGAACAAAATAAAAATTTGACATAGTTTCGAATTTAAAATTGAGAAATAAGTTTTTACTCTAGGGAAAGAGGTCGCACGGCCACGTTACAAACTTTTCGAACTTCGGCGGGTCTGCCGAGCTTCAACTTTAAGTAATTTCGAATGTACTATTTGCCGAAGTTATTTGGAAGATATCGATGTCTGTGTGACATCGTGAATTGGGGTTCGCCATTTTGGCCTGATTGGTGCTCGATTTATCTTTTTTGGGCTCTTAAGGATGCAAGGGGCTCCAAATAACATCATTCGGAGCCCATGACAACTTCTGCTCGCGGTGCACCTTGCTGGCTTACGAACGAGGCTCTGGCGGCCGACCGGTGGTGCGGGATAATCATCACAAATATTGCGAGCTAATGAAATACACAGACCGGTGTCAGGCAGCAGTGACACCGTAGCGATTAGCTACGCACTGCGATTGCCGGCGAACTCAGACACGGAAACTGTATGAAAAAGCTCCAGTAACTTAATTTAATCCTTAGGTTTATACCTAATGTAATGACTGTTACTGTTACACCCGTTTGCATTAAACTTAAGAATCGTCTTTTCATAACTACAACCCAACCAAGATGGCGCATGCATGACAGCTAAGTAATTATATAACTAATATCTACATACCTTACCTGCGGTGCGGCAATCCTGCTGCTGGAGACCTTTGTACGGGCATTTATCCCCTATTTTCTCATTTATTCTAGATAATATCTAAAAATACAGTCTAACAATACAATAAACGAATTAAAGATTGAAGAAAACCAAAAAGCGTTATGGAAGAAAAGTTGACATTTACGAAAAATCGCTTCCAACATCCAAACATTGATAATAAACAAATACTAAACAACAAAAATTAACTCGCTAACTATGGGTCTCATAAGGAGGCTCAAGGTCACCCAGCGTGCAATGGAGAGAGCCATGTTCGGCGTTTACCTGCGTGATCGAATCAGAAACGAGGAGATCCGCAGGAGAACTAAAGTAACTGACATCGCTCGGAGGATTGCTCAGCTGAAGTGGCAATGGGCAGGACACATAGCGAGGAGAACTGATGGCCGTTGAGGCGGAAAGGTTCTGGAATGGCGACCGCGCACCGGACGACGCTCCGTGGGTAGGCCCCCGACAGTGTGGACCGACGATCTGGTGTGCGGTCGCGGGAAGCCACTGGATGCGGGCAGCGCAGGACCGATCGTCGTGGAGATCCTTAGGGGAGGCCTATACCCAGCAGTGGGTGTCGTGCGGCTGATATGATGATGATGATGACTAAACAACAAAATGACAGGTCTACATCTACATTAGCGCCAAGTTGGCGGTAATGCGCCGACTGGTGGACGATTTGTGAATCAGCAAAATTATCCTGCCATTGGGTCATAAAAGACTTTCTTAAGGAGCCGTACAACGTTGAAAGCAATTTTCATAGAAAAAATATAATTATTGTCAATTTTATCATTATTAATTAATAATTACTAAACTATTTTTTTTTTTTGAAAACTGTCAATTACAAAACTAGAAAGCTAGTTAAGGTTTCTTTTTATTAGGTAAAGTTTCAAGATTATAAAACTACAAAATTGGAGGTCACTTTACGATTTTATTATATAGAGAAAAGCTATCATGTTTCTCTCAATACTAAATAATATACTAGAAAAAATACGACTCGCACCAGATCAATACTCAGACGGGAATCGAACCCGAAAATTCGACGATGTCACTAGTGACTCGGTAGCTCAGCGGTCAGAGCATTGGACCGGATATCCAAAGGTCGCGGGTTCGATTCCCGTCTGAGTATTGATCTGGTGCGAGTCGTATTTTTTCTAGTATATTATTTAGTATTGTTTAAAAATAGCATTGTAAATGCAAAAATCTCAAAAAATTTAAAAATTATATAGCTATTTCATCTTAATCAATTGTTAAAATATCTGGAAAGATATTTCAATTGAATGTCGAGGTAATTCCTCACATTGGTGAAATAACGCTGGCTTACAGCGTAAGAGTTTAGGATATACTAGGAAAAATTCGACGATGTCACTAGTGACTCGGTAGCTCAGCGGTCAGAGCATTGGACCGGATATCCAAAGGTCGCGGGTTCGATTCCCGTCTGAGTATTGATCTGGTGCGAGTCGTATTTTTTCTAGTATATTATTTAGTATTGTTTAAAAATAGCATTGTAAATGCAAAAATCTGAAAAAATTTAAAAATTATATAGCTATTTCATCTTAATCAATTGTTAAAATATCTGGAAAGATATTTCAATTGAATGTCGAGGTAATTCCTCACATTGGTGAAATAACGCTGGCTTACAGCGTAAGAGTTTAGGATATACTAGGAAAAATTCGACAATGTCACTAGTGACTCGGTAGCTCAGCGGTCAGAGCATTGGACCGGATATCCAAAGGTCGCGGGTTCGATTCCCGTCTGAGTATTGATCTGGTGCGAATCGTATTTTTTCTAGTATATTATTTAGTATTGTTTAAAAATAGAATTGTAAATGCAAAAATCTCAAAAAATTTAAAAATGTTTCTCTCAATCTAAAAAGTAAGTACTTACTATAATCTACTTTTTACATTATTTTTTGGTACCGATAAATTAAGTTAATAATCTGTGAAATCTTTGTTCAAAAATGTTTAAGTATTTGGCGTTATCCAGACCTCTTAAGTTTAGTGCAAACAACGGGTGTAGATTTCTGCTCTATTAATTAAGACTACTTTGATCTTTAGCAGGTAAATGTTTAGAAATCAGATTTAGCTTCACGTTTTTCCACAGAACAGCGAATAACATGAGTACATTTCGGAAACAAAACAATGAAGGAAGTAACTTTACCCTTATCGTAACAACGGAAATCATGTTACTAAGTTGTATGTTATGGAAACAGCAGAATTGAATGGTAAACATTGTTACGAGTTTGAATATTGAAAGCGAAAATTAAATATCCGCGCAACAATATCACATCTGGAGTAAGTTGAACTTTTGTTATGGTTCAAAGGAGTTGAGATGTAATCAGCGAACTAAAAATCTAAGGAACAAGCATTGCGCTCAAAAAATGACACCACACGAAAAGTACAACTTTGTAGATGGACCTAAAAATGCTGGCATTTAATTATGCAGCACAAAGCGTAATTTGTATAAATTATGGTCGCTAATAAGCAACCAGTGCTCAGACGCTTTGTGCTGCATAATTAAATGCCAGCATTTTCAGCTCCATCTACAAAGTTGTACTTTTCGTGTGGTGTCATTTTTTGATAATAAATATATAAATGCAAATATTTTCTATACTTAAACGAAAAAATATTATACGTTATTGTTATTTCTGCATATGTTTACTGCCTTCTTTGCGTCTTTTACACCATTTGACTACACAGGACGTCATTTCTAATAAACTTTCTCTTTCTCTCTTATCTCTACAATACAAACTGCAATTATTGTTAAGAACGTTAACGTCAGTCACCGGGTGCGTGGCTGGCCCGACTTAAGTTGAGCGGGTTGTACTTATTCGGTCCAGTGGTGTCATTTTTCAAGCAATATTTGTTTGCACACACTTTAATTACACTTCCATAGATTTTAGTGCGCTGACGGTAATGCTGATATTATACGGTTTAGTTAGCCAAATCAAAGTGCACTTTATTTAAAGGGACAGGCAATACTTAATATAAAAATACTGTTGAGCCAAGGCTCAACAGTATTTTCATATTGTGTATGTCAAGACATTCACTTGTGTGTTTACATGATTCCATTTGGTTGTATGATTCAAATACTTGATAGACAGAAATGAAACGTTTGATTATTATTGCGAAACCGTATTTTAGGCGCGAACCCTGTAACTAGTATTTTTTATTATCAAATCATCTTCATCAGGTTATCATGACTTAGTCACATTAGGTAGGTATATTTATTTATATTATTAAAATTCACATTTTAATTTATATTGTATAGTTGTCACTGTTAAAGTGCGGAAATCCGTTAATCTGCAGATTCACTGGTCGAATTAGTTAAAGTGCGGAATTTTTCTTAAAGTAGATGATTTCCGAACTTTAACTAGTTAATCTGCAGATTAACGACCAAGGATCAGTTAAAGTACGGAAACAGGTTCTATTATTGAAGAAAACGTGTAATAGCATAAAAAGGGGCAGACACAAAAGCGGGGGGATGGGGGGCTCGGGGGGCGAAGCCCCCTGCCATGGAAAAAGTCTTAAAGTGTTCATTAGGTTAGGTTAAGTTAGTATTGCGACGTGCAACCCGAGCGAGCGGAGCGAGCGTGCCGCGGGAGCGGCCGACGAAGCGCCAGAAACGAAGTTTTTGTAAAATAAACTTTAAATGTGGGTTGTTTACTTCAATTTCCTGAAGCCTTGGCTATTTCACTCACTGTATTCCGCACTTTAACGGAGTAGTATCAGTTAATCTGCAGATTAACTAGTTAAATTGCGGAAATAGTCTACATTAAGAAAAATTCCGCACTTTAACTAACTCGACCAGTTAATCTGCAGATTCATTAGTTAATCTGCAAATTAACGGATTCCGTACTCTAACGGTAACATCGTCATTAAGTTATGTAGGTTTTTTTTCACCAAAATCCGTTCAGCCGTTCAGCAGTTTTAGCGTGATTGGCTTGCATAGGTACATCCAAACTTACGCATATTATTAGTATGTTTTTATTTGGATTTAGAAAAAATGGTACTTAGTTACTAATATTTATCAGTTATTAGACGACAGCCAGACAAACTGACTCAACTAATCCTTGAAGTTATTAATATCTGTACACGCGCCGCAGAAACAACGGCGTAAAGTAAAATACATCAAATCGGGGCGCAGACAGAAATACAAAACGGCACAGACAGACTGGCAGACCGTAGTATTTATAGATATTTTTGTCTCACTAAGCATACAGTGAGCTTTTGTGACGTAGCAACTTGACACTTTTTGTATCAATACCTATCTTTAATATTAATGTTCGGCGTTGCCATTCGCCAAGTTTAATAAGATTAGTAATGCCCCTTTAAAAACAACGATCATCATGATTTAGTTTAGTTTTGGGATACTGTACTACTATAGTTTAAAGAGGTACTTACATAGTATGGTATCCTTACTATAATCCTTATCCTTACTAAATATTATAAATGCGAAAGTCTGTTTGTTTGTATGTAACGCCTTCACGTTTTAACTACTGAACTGATCATCATGAAATTTTAAATTTTACACACATGTTGTCAGGGGTACAGAGAAGGGTGTAGGGTACCTTTTATCTCGAAAATAAAATTGTTCCCGAGCGATAGCAAAAAACTTACAACGTAGACGAAGTCGCGGGCGGATACTAGTAATATTATAAATGCAAAAGTAAGTTTGTTTTCTCCGCTTTCAGGTACAGAAAAATGTACTGTTCCCGTGGGATACAAAAAAATATTATACATAGGTACTACAACGCACATGAAATTGCGGGCGGCAGCTAGTTCTACATACCTACTTTGAAGGAAAATCCTTAAAACCACTTCTGGCAAGCATCATTTTTCATCGTAAAAAACCTGTAAATTACGCTTTTGAAATGAGAGAGGTACTTTTTTCGACTTACAAAGTGAATAAGGTAAAATACAACCATTCACTTCCAATTACCGTGAAAATAATGTTAAATTTTATGAAAATCCTGAATTTGAGAACTTTGATCCTTACAAGTAATTCCGATGTGTGTATAACGATTTTGATCTCCCCCATTCACTCCTTGAATAGCCATCATCAGATCGCAGCTCGATCAATCCCTGGCGGAGAAACAAGGCTTCAAACTTACTTTGTTTGTGAAAAAATCGACTGGTGTTTCTAATTATCCGCCCAACTTTATTTTCTGATATGCGATGGCACAGCGAAAAAACTTTTTCCGACAAGTCACTTAAAAAGATCTTCACCAATCTGACGTTTCCAGTTTTATTTAAATGCATTTATCTAACAAAACATCATATATTTTGCTTTGTCAGTACACCAAATGTATCAAAGCATTAAATTAAAGTACCCGCCCATTCAGAAGTGTATTCATTCATCAGGCTGCCCGACACTGGACTGTTAACACCCACTCGCGAGATTTATGACCGACGCGATGGCTACGTGACGAATCTGCCAAATAGTCTGAAGAGTGTTTTTTAATATATCTACCTACCTTATCTCAAAAATATTATTATGAAACTATATCATGATACAGATACCGGCACGTAACTTGTCAAGAAAAAGATGAGACGAAAGATGCGCAGCAGCTACAATCTAGCATCCTAGTTAGGAACCAGTTTTGGGTTGCCACCCTTACTTGACAATAAAATATTGTATAATAAGTTCGATTTTAAAAGTGAATTTACACTATAACGGAAAGGTAAACATTGTTTAGGATTGTAGATGAGAATAGAAATAAAATAAAAAATCATAAACAATGTTGACCTTGCAAATTCACTGTTAAAATTGAACTTATTAAACGGGTGGCAACCCAAATTGGTTCCTAACTAGGGTGCTGGATCGGAATACGTAATCGTGGCTTAAACTCGGCGCATCTTTTGTCACATCTTTGTCTTGCCATGTTATATGCCGGCACCAAATACACCTGCCCTCCTACTCAAGCGGCCAACATTCTATGCGTTCAAACGCTACGCTTACTTTTAAAGCTTGAATATGAGCAATAGACGATTAAATAACATGTCGCAAAGTTATGTAAATCACAGACTTTGATGTAATGTATGGGATTGACAAGCTTACGGCACGTAATTTTGTAGTTTACTGCTGGCTTTAATGTAAGCGTAGTGTTCAAACGCATAGAATTTGGTCCGGCTTAGATGTAGGGGGGCTAGTTTACCGCCATGCGTGTTTATAGATGTATTTATGTACTTTTTTAACAGGTTTTTTTTTATTAGGTGGCTTTCTCGTTCGTGTGTTCGTTCGTTCGTTTCTCCGCAAAGTTTGTGAACGATTTTGTAGTAGCTTCCCGATGAGCTAGAAACTTGAAACTTGGAACATAGGTCAGAACTAGAAGGCAATGCAATATTATGGTGTCATTGAGCTGATCTGATGATAGATCCGGAAGAAGGCCACAGGATCTCTATGATGAAACCATACAACCCCATCGTGTTTAGGCTCGTTACTATCGTCTTGACGAGTAATCTATCGGGAGACGAGATCCAGGGTCTGATGATGAAACTAAAAGGTCATGCAATAGGAACTCAATATTGAAACCGTGCAACCCCATCTTTGGGCTTGTTTGAATCGTCTTGACGAGTTATTTGTTGGGAAATAGTTTCCAGGATCTGATGATGGAGCCCAAAGAAGGCCATTGGAACTCGGTAATAAAATCATGCAACTCCATCGAGTTTGGGCTCGTTTGAATCGTCTTGACGAGTGCGAGTGTGAGAGTAGGAGATGGTATATTTTTAGTCTTTGCTCGTTAACTAAAAAGCATAAAATAATAATTTATTAAAAAACCTTTTTTAAAAACTCGTTTTTAAAACGGACTAAATTATTACGAAAAAATCGGACTAAAAACATTAAAACGGACGAGTAAAAAATTTTAAACCTAAAAATGTGGGGCGCATTTTCTAAAATGTATCATCCATATTGTATTTAGCATGCGCCCCACGTTTTTAGGTTTAAAATTTCTGTAGGTATAGCGTTACAAATATTTACAGAATAATTTATTTTGTATTTTTTAAGTCTGTTTTTACGCGTCCGTTTCAATGTTTTTAGTCCGTTTTTTAGGGTTCCGTAGCCTGATGGCAAAAAACGGAACCCATATAGTTTCGTCGTGTCTGTCTGTCTGTCTGTCTGTCTGTCCGTATGGCACAGCCACTTTATTCCGAAACTATTAAGATTACACAGTTGAAACTTGGTAGGTAGATGTATTCTGTGAACCGCTATAAGGTTTTTACATAAAAATTAAAAAAAAATAAAAGATTAAGGGGGGGCTCCCCATACATGGAACTGAATCTGAATTTTTTTTTCATGAAACCTATACGTGCGGGGTGTTTATAGATAGGTCTTTAAAAATGACATGACTATTTTTTCTCAAAGTCAACCGTTTGAAAGATATACACTGTCAGAGTGGTAAAATGAGTGTCCCCCCCTTTAACTTTTAAAATGCGAAAGTCAAAAATTTAAAAAAAATATATGCTGTAGACCCTAATAAATTCTTTTAACCAAAATTGGTTTGAACGAGAAATAGTGAAAATTTTTAGAGATATATCACATTTTCCAAAACCGCAAATACAACTTTGTCATTCATACAAACACTATGAAAAACAAAGTTATTTTTGCAGACACAAAATTATAGTGGTATTCAAAATGGTATGGTATAAGATAACTACGGAACCCTACTGCGCATGGCCCGACGGCCGGTTTTTTTTTTAAATTTATTCCATTATTTAATCATCAAAGTACAAGCTTTGCTTAGTTTAGAACTAAAACGGTAGACAGTAAAAGATTGAGTTACCTAAATATTTTTTCACTCACCTCACCTGATGTTAAGTGACGATAAGGCCGAAGGTGGAAGCGCACTACACGCGGAGTCCTCACCACTGAGGAACTGGCAATCTTACCTCTAACTGCCAAAACACAACAATTTTTGACCGAGCGAGCACGAAGTGCATAAATCCTTCGTATGTTTGTCTGTTCTCTTCTACAGGTCGCATTTCTCAACCTATTCTCGTGAAATTTTGTAAGCGGGTTTGAAAAGTATACTTTTTTTGGACGCGGCAAAATTTTGAAATTTGGCGGAGATATGTAAAAAAAACATTTTTCAGTCCGACTTTCCAGCTGTCTGGTTTTCTCTACAGGTCGCATTTCTTAAGAGGAGGCTCCCAGAATTTGGCAATATTTGAACTCAAATAGTGACGTCTGTACAATCTCAATGAATGTCAAATTCAGATATATGCTTTTATGGACCTTCATTTAGTGGATGACGGCAGGATTTCAGAAATTATTGAGTTTGGCTCGATAGTTTTTTATTCTGAAAACATGTCCTTTTTAGGGGAATTTTTAAAATATCTCTTTAATTATACATCGTTTCTGAGCAAAATTTATGTAAATCATAAGCAAATTACGTGTTCCAGTGACTGACGGCACAAAAATCATATATATTAATTATTACTATTGTTATTAGCAAAAAAGAGATTAAATACCAGCGCGCTGCGGGCGCCGCCTTCCTTATAGTGTCGTTCCTGGCAAATTTAGTATTGCCGTATTCACACTCAAAAATTGCCGTAAAACGCCAAAAATCTTAAATAATTGCCGTATTTTCGAAAAATACACCAAATTTGGCAATGAAAATTGCCGTATTTGTATGGACAGCGTTATAAAATGGTGCCGTATCTCTAGTCAAATTCGATCGGGATTACCGTAGAATACGGCAATTGCCGTATCAAGAACAACACTGCTTCCTTAGTACTGCGCAGTGCGCCGTCGAGGTATGACGTGTGTCGCTCGCGCATCGAATTTTTTATCAGTACGAGCATTGCTTTGCAATCTATCTTTACAGTTGTTTAACGTATGTACTTGCGCAGAGCAACGGAGGGGATTTCGCGAGGGCTAGGGCGGTTTCCCTCAAATTTATATGATAAAGATTGTATAACTGTGGTATGGGTAACAAACAGCAAAGCGCGCGTGTTCATCGTTCTGGCAGCGCCACGGTCTCCGATTTGCGTGAATTAAATACATCACGAATGTCAATTTTTTGCCAGTCGGGAGCTCGGGAGAAAGTAGGTTTGATCGCCACCCCACTGGAAGAGGTACATCCGAAGATGTACGTATATGTCCATTATTAGGTTTGAGGAGCCACGTCACACCATTATTTAGCAGCAAAGTAGATTATTTTGTAGCACAAATCCTGAAGTTAGCATCATAATATATCGCAAGAGGTATCAATGCAAAGGTGGCTCCTCAGTCTAAATATCAGGTTTGAGGAGCCATTCTGGAACTCGCTAAGTACCCGTTGAATACTTTAGAAAATTAATGCATCAATTAGCAGCAAATGTGTAAAGTACTTGCTAATTTTTTTTAATTTTTAGTTCAGTAGTGCTGGAGAACGCAATTTGTATGGCTCCTCAATGCTAACGTTTTGCATATAAACAACTTACTTACTGTACCTACCTCAGATAACAATGGAATCAAAACCAGATACGCTTACATTTAGCAAAAATTTCTGTTATATATGGCTTTTTTTCGTTTCCACAACGCGATGTGGTCGTTTGGTATGTTGACCACGACGCGAATTTCGCTTTGTGGTATTTCCATGATTACAACAACGCATTCAAACAAATACGCGCATACAAATAAATAAATAAATAATGCTTGGACAATTTTTCACACAGCGCCATCCAGCCCCAAACTAAGCAAAGCTTGTAATATGGGTGCTAGACGACTGATATTACTTATATACTTTTTAAATATTTCCTTATTATACATAGAAACACCCAGACCCGTCACAGAAATTGAAATTCATCATTTCAATTTCGGCCCGACCGGGAATCGAACCCGGAACCTCTGCGTGGTAGACATGCATGTTGACCACTGCACCACTCAGGTCGTCTGATATGATGTCAAAGTAAATAAAAAAAACTACTTGTCCTGGTTTCATTCATATAATATGGTTACCTTTCACAGCGAATTCTCAAGGAATATCGAAAAGTATTGTATTTCAGTCACCGGAAGTAATACAGTGCTGAATTTTATAGATGTACTTAGCCGACATTTCTGCTAAATGTTAGTGTCTCTTGTTTTGTACAGCAAAATTCAGGGCACCTGTAACCAAACTGAGCATGCCAATATTTAGTTCTACCTTAGCAAACCCGGAAAATATCTGTAACGAGTATAACACAGCTACTTTCCGAGAAATAAGCCGTTGATTCAATATGCCATACAATTGGTACATCGAGTAGAAAAGTTTTAATTTAAAAATAACATCATTATCGTAAATTAATCTTCTTGAGACATTCTCTGAATGTTGCTCACCACAGCAATACACACACACAGTGTCCTTATTTGTGCCTTGTTTTACCAATTTTATAGTCATTAAGTAATTTTATTCTTAAATTTTATGTTTTATACTTTTAACTTTGACGTTTTTTATGTTACCGTAAATGTAGTGACGGGGATAGTAATATTTTGAGACTACTATTTAATTTGGCTAAAACTCGATTTCATCGCCATGCGGACCGCAGCCCAAAACAAAGAGTATTTCTTTATTTTTTGACACCGACAAAGAGTATATTTTATTTTATTATTTTTTAACTAGATCAAACTGTCATAGGAAAGGCAAAGAGACCTAATTCCATGCAGCCAAATAGATATTATTTTTTTTACTTCCTCTTGATATATTTTTTTTTATTTGTTTGTGCATGTAGAATCGATGCTTGTTGGTATTATCTTCTTCTTAACGTGTCGACTCGGTATATGTATAATTATATTTGTGAGGACCAGAACTCAGCCACTGATATCGCATTATCGCGTTGGTATTATTATTATGTAGGTATTATTGCGTTGAAATTGTCTTTTCTGTATTTTATAGGAAGTAGAATTGTTTTTTTTTTTGTTTTGTCTGTCGGTTGTCGTCACCAAGTAGGCTCCTCCAGAATACTAGCGTTGCAGTGGTATGCTCAGGTATGCCACTGTAGCATTGCTGAGGTTGGAGCCTAGTTGGCCGCACATAAATTAGTTCGTGTAGGTACATTGTTTTCTTTTTTTTGCTTTATAACTTTTATTTTTAATTACCTTACTGTCTATAATGTTTTACGGTCAATAAATAGTTTTGCTTTCTTTCTTTCTTCTTTCTTTCTTATTAAGCTATGTAAGCTTGCCACAAAAATATAAATACTTATCTATAGTTATATTACTTACTTTTATACTTACCTTTATAATTCTAATGAGTGTTCTCAGAACAGATCAAGCCTTGTTTGCAGGCGAAAAATACATAAAAATCATATAAAATATATATTTTAAATCAGTTGAAAATTTTGCACTTTAAAAATCGGAAACCGGGGCGCTGCCAGAACGATGGACACAAAGCGCTCGGCCGCGCGATAAAGTGCGGGAGCGAGACAGTTGCGAGTAAAATAAGTGGGTGGGGGGCAGCGAACGCACGTAAAAATTTTGCAAGCGGACTCTTAACCTATTCTCGTGAAATTTTGTGAGCTGGTCAGGTCAGGTTATACCTACCAAATAATATACTAAATAGCACGTACCTACCATGTGCTTTGTAAATCTCGTGAGCAGTGTGGGAAAAAGGGGTTGCGACATCTCTTAGATTATTTTTTTATCAACATACAAATTGAGCTTATCGCGAGGTCTACAGCTCACGGAGCCACTAGTAAAATTGTTGTTATGGCATCAGACTTAGGTAAGATGGTGGTAGACCACAGAGGCAGTTAACCAACCCAAACACCAGACCTTATAAAAGTAGATAAGCTTCTACAATCGGTAGTAAACAAGAATAATTAGCCGCTGTTCTCCTCTACAGGTCGCATTTCTCAACCTATTCTCGTGAAGGTACTAAATATCTATGCTGTGCCATTAGTATGTAACTTATAATAGGTCAAGGTGTAGGTAATTTTAGGTTTATAACGCTTTCTAAGTAGATAACATTTTTTTCTCGATGATTTCAGACGTCAGTCAGAGATACTTGGCTTGATAATATTACAAACAAACTTCTTAGTGCGGCGGTAATCTTAAAAAACCGGCCAAGTGCGTGTCGGGCCACGCGCCATAGGGTTCCGTAGTTACCTTATACCATACCATATTTAATACCACCTATCATTTTTTGTCTGCAAAAATAACTTTGTTTTTCACAGTGTTGGTATGAATGACAAAGTTATATTTGCGGTTTTAGAAAATGTGCTATATCTCGAAAACTAATTACTATATCTCGTTCAAACCAATTTTGATTGAAAGTGTTTATTAAGATCTACAGCATATATTTTTATTAGATTTTTCACTCTCTTATTTCAAAAGTTAAAGGGGGGGGGGACACACATTTTACCACTTTGGCGGTGAATATCTTTCAAACGGTTGACTTTGAGAAAAAGTTGTCTTAGGAACCTCAATGTCATTTTTAAAGACCTATCTATAGAAACCCAACACGTGTTGGTTTGATGAAAAAAAATTTTTTCAGTTTCAGTTCCATGTATGGGGAGCCCCCCCTTAATCTTTTATTTTTCTTATTTTTGTATTAAATTCGTTAAGCGGTTAACAGAATACATCTACCTACCAAGTTTCAACTGTGTAGTCTTAATACTTTCGGAATAAAGTGGCTGTGACATACGGACAGACAGACAGACAGACAGACAGACAGACGGACAGACAGACAGACAGACAGACATGACGAATCTATAAGGGTTCCGTTTTTTGCCATTTAGGCTACGGAACCCTAAAAAGACGCTTAGAAAACACTTTTCGTACAAGTCATCTCAAAAATATGAAAATGTGGTATCGATGCATTCAGTACGATGCCCTGATCACAAATATATAAGATGACAAGCGCGAAAGTGGTGAGGGTAGAAACTGTGACGTCATAAAGTTTTCAGTACAAAGAATTTTTTTTTCATACCATGCGGTATATCAAATGAAAGGGATTTGTGAGTAGATTGCGAATATATAACACACTATAACATTTTCACTACTTAGTCTAACAAATTGTTAGCAAACGTCGAAAAATTTCGCAATTCAGAGTCGCCATTGAACAGGTCTAGATTAAAAACGACAGAATAGATTTTTACAAAATATATAACAAATAACTCAGCACATACTTTTTTCGAATGTCTAAAGGTAATTGACCAAAGATATTTAAAAATAAGAAAAGTACATCAGTTTTAATAACAGCATAATTTTCAGCTTTTTCTAAATTCTCAGATTCCTTTAATAATTAATAAAAGAATAAATAAATAAACTTTCGTATGTTTATCCTTACTAGGACAAGTTAAGATAAACAGACGAAGGTTTAAATAACCAAATTTTGACACTTTAGATACTTCTTTTAAACATAATCACTATTTTAAAATATGTTGTCTTATTAAATCAAATATTAATAACAATTTACAATATTTTTGGTATTTTATGCGTGGTAAAACATTTGTTGTATTTTATGAATGATTATTTACATCCGTTAAGCCCCTTTTACAACCATTAGAAAGACTGTGATTTTTGCGTATTGTTTTGATTTTTTGTGAATAACTTTTGCCTATTGAGTTTCGTCAGGTTATTTAGGTCTCCGAGCAACTGTGTGTGTTTTCCATGTGTATTTGTCATTACTTTTGTTTATCCTTACTTGTCCTATTTGGTAAACAAACTTTACTCAATTCTTTTTTGAAATAATCATGTATAAAATTCAAGAAATGGTTTTCCACGCATTGAATACCTACCAAAGAAATTGTTAACATATTTTTTAATAGTGATTTAAATTTAAAAAAAGCATGGAAACTATCAAATTCTGTTAACTAAACAGCACAAGTAAGATTAACATACAAAAGTTTATTTATTTATTTTTTTATAAATTATTAAAGGAATGAAATAAAACACTTTTTAACGGATACTAGCGCGGTTTTATTGAATGTACTTTGGTATTTAGTTGGTATTTGGTTTGATTTTTGGTTTTCCCGACGTTTCGGCACCTTTGCAGCTGCCGTGGTCACGGGGGACTGAAGCTACCCGTGAGCCTACCCTCAAGCGATGAATTTTTTTTTTTAGACGTTCAGAAATTAAAATTTAACAAAATTTTTAATTATTTTATGTGGATTTATAATTTAATTTTATGAATTATTTAATGCTAAAAAGAGAGAGAATCTACTGAAACTACCACCATTTCATAAAATTGGGAGGCCCCTCCAAGAAAGAAATGGCGAAAGAAAACTTGGAGAGGAAGCCGACCTCCGTCTTTTGTATTAATTTATTTATTTGCAAAAGGAACTAACCGTATCATTAGATCTTACAGTGCGTGTGAGGGGCTTTAGCTTGTGAATGATGGGGTCCCAAGCTGGTGGAATTTTCCAACCATCATCTCTATTGAAATTAGGATATTTATTTATTTCGATAGCCTCGCGGAGCATTCTAGGGATAAATCTACGTTCCCTAGCAAGGATTTGGGGTTTGTCAAATCTAATATAATGGTTGGGCCCCCTATGGAGTTAGAGGCAGACAATAAACTAGCTTTCCTAGACATTCTCATTATCAGGAATCCGAACCAAACCTTGAGCCACACAGTGTATCGTAAAGCAACCCATACAGACAGATACCTTAATGGTGACTCTCACCATCATCCTATACAGTTAGCTACCGTAGGGAAATCTTTGTTTCAGAGAGCCCGCGGAATCTGTGACAAACAACACCTGACTGCTGAGCTTCAGCACGTCCAACAAGTACTGCGTAACAACAAGTTGCAAGTACCACACCTCAATCACAGAAAACGCGCCAAACCAGCCACAGTAGAGCGTCAACCTGCCATCCTACCATACTTGAAGGGTGTCACTGACAAGATTTGAAACATTCTGAAGCGAGCGTCAATCAAAACTTACTTCAAGCCGCCGAAGAAGATCAACCAATTCTTACGACCTGTCAAGTGTAATATCCCCCTTCAAGCTGCAGGCGTCTACAAACTAGATTGTGACTGTGGACTCTCCTACATCGGGCAAACAAGGGACCCGCGTCAAAGAGCATGTAGCTGACATGAAACATAGGCGCGATAACAAGTCTGCAGTGAGTGAACACGCCTTTGAGGGGCCCAACCATTATATTAGATTTGACAAACCCCAAATCCTTGCTAGGGAACGTAGATTTATCCCTAGAATGCTCCGCGAGGCTATCGAAATAAATAAATATCCTAATTTCAATAGAGATGATGGTTGGAAAATTCCACCAGCTTGGGACCCCATCATTCACAAGCTAAAGCCCCTCACACGCACTGTAAGATCTAATGATACGGTTAGTTCCTTTTGCAAATAAATAAATTAATACAAAAGACGGAGGTCGGCTTCCTCTCCAAGTTTTCTTTCGCCATTTCTTTCTTGGAGGGGCCTCCCAATTTTATGAAATGGTGGTAGTTTCAGTAGATTCTCTCTCTTTTTAGCATTAAATAATTCATAAAATTAAATTATAAATCAACATAAAATAATTAAAAATTTTGTTAAATTTTAATTTCTGAACGTCTAAAAAAAAAAAAAAAATTCATCGCTTGATAGGCTCACGGGTAGCTTCAGTCCCCCGTGACCACGGCAGCTGCAAAGGTGCCGAAACGTCGGGAAAACCAAAAATCAAACCAAATACCAACTAAATACCAAAGTACATTCAATAAAACCGCGCTAGTATCCGTTAAAAAGTGTTTTATTTCATGTCTAGTGAGCGCGTAAGCTTGAGAAGTGAATATTATTAAAGGAATCTGAGAATTAAGAAAAAGAAGAAAATTATGCTACTATACTTTTTTTATTTTTAATATCTTTGGTCAATTACCTTTAGAAATTCGAAAAGAGTATGTGCAGAGTTATTTGTTATGTATTTTGTAAAAATCAATTCAGTTGTTTTCGATCTAGATCTGTTCAATGGCGACTCTGAATTGCGAAATTTTTCGACGTTTGCTAACAATTTGTTAGACCAAGCAGTGAGAATATTCATATAACATCAATACTTCACAAAGCCCTTTCATTTGATATACCACATGGTATGAAAAAAAATTTCTTTGTACTGAAAACTTTATGACGTCACATTTTCTACCCCCACCATTTTCGCGCTTGTCATCTTATATATTTGTGATTAGGGCATCGTACTGAATGCATCGATACCACATTTTCGTATTTCCGTGATGACTTGTGCGAAAACTAACCTCAAACCTTGTTTTACCGCCCTACTATATCACAAACTTCAAGCAAACTTCCTTACGTGGTTTTACCCATTTCTTAACTTTCAGAAACATAATATAGCTTTCTCTTGGAAGATTATTTTGTTTAGTCTATAATAAACTTTTACAAGAAAACCTCATTGCTTGCAACTCGTTAAAAAATAAAATTATTGCCTATGTTTTCCCGCGCATTCTCGACAGCGACAGTCTCATTTGAGCGGTAATTTTGGAAACGTCTTTTGTTCGAAGCTGATTGATTTACAACGATGCTGTTTTGTTTTAAATCCTGAAGATTATTTTAATAGTACATTATGATACAAGTTAGCTTAGGTTACTTATTGCACACAAGGCTGTGGGTTGCAGCCCGAGCCGCAGGCGAGGGCGTAACTCAGCCGAGTGTGCAATAAGTAAGAGCTCACGAGTTTCATACGACGTTTTTCAACACATTTGCGAGGAAAAAACAAACTAATTTACCACACAGCAACAAATACGACAAAAACAAAATGATAATCATGATGAGAAAAGGCGCGCAGGTTTTTTTTTTGTTTTTTTCACACGCCCAATGCAAGAATATTTTGCGAACAAAGGGGTTAGTGAGCGTACAGCCTACTTCAAAATTATAAATTTAGGTGATAAAATGCTAATATTTTAATATGTTTGAACAAAATATTGTAAATAAGAAATAATTTGATAATAATAAATATTTGTTTGACTTAATTAAGGACCTACACATTTATTTATTCCAAAAATGCAAATGAATTTTTAGCGGCCTAAAACCTCTTTGTTGTTACTAAGAAAATAACTGTATTACCCGGTTAAATTGAAAATGCTCTGTTTACACGCATAGAACTTGCAGTAATGTACCTATTTAACTTTGTAGGGATAATTCTATAACCAACTAGTGTTTTATATATTATTGCACGCGTTTGTTATAGTTCGGTTTATGGCCCTAAGAGCGATGTATTAGGGCTCACTTTACGAGCAAGTGTGTTGAAAAATGTTTAAGATAAGTTAATAGGTACTTATGGTGGCACCCTAAGTGAAAGTGGCGCCGACGTGAATTTTATTAATATTATGATTCTAATAATTATTTTAATAATGTTTTACGTGGAATTTTTAGGGCCCACAGTCTAGTAAGTATTTTTAGGTGGTATCGTCACATTCCCTCGTAATCACTGCTAGAAATAGATGGCAAAACTGCTAAAAGTGGCCGTTTTTTTGACACATTTGCTATCTATTTCTACGATAGACGACGAGGGCATGTAGCGATACCTTCTAAAAATACTAGACCATGGGCCCTAAAAACTCCACGTAAAACATTATTACATTTTTTTTTATTAATAACATGTTAAATAAAAACCTCTAAGGGTGCCACTTTCGGTCATATACAACAGCCTTAAGCTAATATTTAAATAGTTTCTTTCTAACCTATTTATAGGTTTTTTTTTTCGTAGCCAGTCTAAAAAGCAACTAAGTATAAATTATCTACCTAATTAAGTATAGGTTCTTTTACTTTTAATTTAATTACTTTCTGTCACTTTGCGTGGTGGTTATACATTTTTATTTTATTTTTTATCTGAGCTGACCCTTTTGTCCCAGATATCTTAATCCTTTTAAAGCTAGAGGTATCAAAATATAATTAATTTGAAATTAGAACTAAGCTCCGAAGCTTTGTATAAATTTTGACCTTTCAGAATCAGATATTTACACACTTTTTTGGTACAGATTTTTTTATTAAAAATAAGGTTGGTGTTTGATGAAATTCTGATAATCTTACAATCTGTTCATATATTGTGTTTACTTAATTTATATAACAGTTATTATTTTATTATGTATATACATATACATCATTTACATTATGGTAGGTATATATTTATTACATAGGTATTTATACCTACTTACGTATAAAATAATAACATGATCAGGGTAGCCAAAATTTTGTGACGTATTTCGACACGTTTCTTAGAGAAATTTGTATGTACAGTTACATGGACTGAACACATCCTTAAAATTTGAATAAAATTATAGCCTGTATATTCGTTTTTTTTATCTTCACTCATTATCATTACTTACATGAATAGTACATTACAGTCGAGAACGGGAATAGCTTTTAGATTGTCGAGGATGGTTCATTAATTTAATCATTAGAGGCAATGTAAATAGCTTCCAGTACAAGGCTTGTATAGTGCTTTTTCAAAAAATCCGAGGAAATAAAATTTTCTTAGTAAAATAGTAATTTTTAAATTGATTCGTGTGACCAGTCATGCAGCCATAAAGTTTTGTAAAAATAACGCTAGTTTATAAATTCTACCGTTTTGAATTTGGATTGGAATAGTAACTTGTTCCCTTTGTTATAAGAGGTTCTAATTCGCACTGAATTTCAAATTTAGAACGTGATGAACCGACCATCCACGCAAATGTGGAACGTTCCGCATTCTTTTTTCAAATGTTAGGCTCGGTTGCACAATCTTGATTTAAGCTTTAACAGTACATGAGACAAGCTTATCCTAACCAGGGGTCAAAAGTGGAACTAAGGTGTTATCACATACTAGCTTCCGCCCGCGACTTCGTCCGCGTGGACATTCTAAAAATCCATAGTGAACCTTTGACTGGGTATAAAAGTATCCTATGTTTTAATCCAATCTACAAACTATATGCGTGTCATATTTCATCTAAATTTGTTAAGCCTTTTTTTGCCTGATTGATGAACAAACATCAAAGCATCCAAATCCACAGACTTTCACATTTATAATATTAGTAGGATAGTAGGATTCCGCCCGCGACTTCGTTCACGTGGACATTCGGAAAATCCCCAGGGAACCTTTGACCGGGATAAAAAGTATCCTATGTTTTATTCCAGGTCATAAACTATCTGTGTGTCAAATTTCATCCAAATCTGTTCACTAGGGTGGAGTGAAAAAGCTCGAAAAATTTTTTTTTTTACTTTTTTTGAATTAGCATAGTGGTAAAAAGCTGCATATGGATGAGTAAATGAAGTATGTTAAATATCATTTATGTATTTTAATGGTTTGAGGTGCCCCAGCACGAAAGGAATTTGAAAAAAAGTATGATTTAATTCATATTTGACAGCCTCATTCAGATGTATATTAACCTTAATAATGTGTCGGAATAGTAGTTTTCATGTTATTTGAAACCTATATTTTTGTGTGATAATAAAAAAATATATAAAAATTTGGAGTTCATGGTGCCCCAAAACCTTTTAAAACAATAATAAATCAAGAATTTTACAATAAAAATGCGATTAATATTTATGAAATATTTATGTCAAAAATGTTACAAAATAAAGAAAATTCACGTTTAGTATTATAAAAAGGCATCATCTGACGAGATGACAGTCTGGCCCTGATAAAACTGTCACGTTTTTCCTCTCCACATACTGCACCTGAAGCTTCAGTTACGAGCTTGATGCACCGCTCCACAGCTTAAGTAGTGTTCAGTGTTCACCCACAAACTTTCACACTTATATACAGTGCCTTTGGTCTTGAACTAGCGATAATTTAAAGGCATGTAATACACCTAATTTTATCGACAAAAACACCCACATGTTGGGGTCTATCCCCACTCCTGTTGGAATGGCCGCCATTTTAAATTTGACTTTTTATTTTAGATGACCCTGCAGAAAAATATTAATTTCTCCGGATTTAGAATTCCTACAGTTATAACAAAAATATTGTTTGAAAGCTTATAATATCACCTAGTAATTTAAAAATAAAATGTTTAAATTTTTAATTTAAATACGTCATAAAAAATTACTGAAATAAAATTTTATACGAAATTTGTGCGATTTTTTTGAGTTTTTATTACATTTCTCAAAAACTAGGACATTAATGTCCATTTTTTTGCACTCTTCAAATACACAGGAATATTATCTACAAAACGGTAGTAAAATTTATTGCCCTATGTTGCATATTTTGAGAGTTATTTTTGTTTGAACTTACGTCACCAAAAAATGATTATTTTCGAAAATGGACATAATTACAAGCATTTTGAACATATTTTAAATTAGGTTAATAATATTATCTGAATACTAATTTCATCAAATGATAAAATCTAGTTTTTAGGAATTTTGTTTTTTTTTTATTTTCGAAAATAACCATTTAGTACTTGTAAGGGTCATATTCAAACATCAATAGCTCTCGAAATATGCAACATAGAGCAATAAATTTTTAAGTTGTTCTGTAGATAATATCCCTGTGTATTTGAATAATGCAAAAAAGTGAACATTAATGTCCTAGTTTTTGAGAAATGTAATAAAAAGTCAAAAAAATTGCACAAATTTCGTATAAAATTTTATTTCAGTAATTTTTTATGACATATTTAAACCAAAAATTTAAATATTTTATTTTTTAAATTGATAGATGATATTATTAGCTTTTGAACAGTATTTTTGTTATAACTGTAAGACTTCTAAATCCGGGGAAATTAATATTTTTCTGCAGGGTCATCTAAAATAAAAAGTCAAATTTAAAATGGCGGCCATTCCAACAGGAGTGGGGATAGACCCCAACATGTGGGTGTTTTTATCGATAAAATTAGGTGTATTACACGCCTTTAAATTATCGCTAGTTCAAGATCAAAGGCACTGTATAAGTAGGAAATAGGATAGTAGGATTGTTACCTAGCTTACGCTTTGACTGCTACCGTTGAACCTACGCTATAACTAATTAAGAAAAAGACCGTTTCGACTGAAACACAGCTATTATAAATCATTTTCAGCGTTAAGCGTTTAATAATGTTTGAAGATTTATAGCAACAAGAACAATGCGCGTTGTGGCACACCATGTGGATTTATGTTCGATTCTCGTTTTGAGCTTATTGAACTGGGCTAAAAAAACAATTGGCAGGAAAATATTTTCATTTGTGGCCGAACGAATTATACAATGCAATTAAATTAAGAATTATATGCACGTGTTTCGTCATACACGTGTCCATCCTCATTTTAATCTCATTATATGTAGCTCCTGAAAATATTTGCATTTGTGGCTGAATGACTTACAAAGCAATTAAATTAAGAATGTGCAAGTGTATGACAATACACACGTGCACATCCTTATTTTAATCCCATTGTAGCTCCTTATCCACTTCTACTTCACTTTAATATTATTTTCCAGCTAATACGTCCACACGTTTCGGAAGGGTCCGGGCCGGGCCCAATCGCGCAAATCGTGTTTTGCGGCAAAACAGTTACGTTCTTATTCTTCTTCAGCGCATATCCGCCTTGGACGAATCAATAATTCATCCAAGATATCCGCCCACCTTTGAGCATCCGCCTCTCCAATTTTCTTCCAAGCAGCCCTGTTTTCTGTTTGTCTAGGCCAGAGTGGTCCTGCGACCGTTGATATGTCGTCAGACCATCTGGCTGGTGGTCTGCCTGCCAAGCCCATTTTAGCTTTGCGACGCGGTACCCACTTTAATCCGTTTCCGAATCACTTCCTTTCGAATCATGTCTCGAAGCGATATACCAAACATAGCGCACTCCATATACCATTTGGAAAACAGTTACAAACAGTTACGCCAAAACAGTTACGTTATCATTTAGGTATTTATTTACATAAAAATATTGGTTTAGCTTTAGAATTCTTATGTAAATTGTGCAAGATTGAACGAAACTGAACGAAACTGGAACGGTAACCATTTAGTTTTGATTTTATCTTTGGAAAATTGGCGATTGGGCTCCTGGTCTGAGTTAAATATTCTGACAGCTAACCAAAAGGGCATAAAACGTTCTAAATATTACTAATAAGCGTTCCGATTTTTCTTTGATAAGTAATACATAAATACGGAATAAACAAAAATAGAAAAATAAGGAACTTTTTTCTGTGTTAGGTACAAACACCGTTTCGTTTCAGCATAATCAGATTTTAGAATGTTTCCAACCCAATATGGAGATTGAGGAATATTTTGCATTATGCATCCGTTTTTGGTATAATCAATTTATAACAAGTGACAGATCCACTTGAGACATCCTGTTTCTTTGATTTTGGGAACATTTCAGGTCCAAAGTCCGTAAATGACGTCAAATCAGAAAACAAGAGTTTCAGACGTTTATTATTTTATTATATAATTTAGAAATTCGCGTTTTTAATACCAATTGTCACGTTAATGTGTGTCACAATGTACACTTTCGTAGACGCACCACGTGGCGCGTTCGTTAAATAACATTAAAAAAATCTATACTTAATTTTCCAAACAACTTACAACGTCATAAGACGTAGTGTCACTAGGGTTCATGGTCCCTTTCAACGCATAGTGACAGAAACGCAAATTACCGTACACGCTAACGACCATGTTTCAAATTCGCAACTTACCAGACCCGATACGCAAACGACCTGAAATGAATTCGCAATTGACCAGATACGCAAACGACCTGAGGCCGTATTACGAGCTCTTAAATCCTGCCAGGTTTATAAATTGCTGTAGTGACATCTCTTTCTCGCTGTATAGCAAATAAAAGAGATGATTGATAGCCAGTCAGAAAACTGACTGGAAATAAGAGGTCATAATACAGCCCCTGAAATGAATTCGCAATTGACCAGGCACGCAAACGACCTGAAATTGGTCTTAGAATGCAATTTGAAGTGCAGTAATGACAATTATTGTGACCCAGGTGGTACTTTGCGTATCTGGCACTATGCGTATAAATTAAATACTGGCCATTTGCGGAAAAAAATCTGGTCATTTGCATATCTGGTAGTTTGCTGTTAAAAAAATGGACGTTAGCGTGTACGGTAATTTGCGTTTCTGGCACTATGCGTCGAAAGGTCTTGGTCACTAGCGAAAAGTCTATGAGTGTCACTTTTCAAAACATTCGATACCCCGCCTATTGACATACTGTCTTACTAATAAAGAACTGCAACCCACCTGTCTTACAAGTGTGTAACTATGACAGTGATAGAGGACCCATATACATCGCGGGTAAATGTTTATTAGTAAGGCAGATAGTATCCACTAAGGTACTAATTAGGGCCCAGGTTAGGCTTAAGCCCAGGTACAGGTAGGTTCGAAGGTCCAACGCTGGTGAGGTAAATGATAACCCACTTCCCCTTGCTCTCAGCTTTCAGAGGATTTGGGGAAATGGGTGAAATGGTTCCGATCAAGGTGACTGATCACCCGTCCGGATTCGCTGGCGTCCCCCCTTCTAAATAATAATAATAGGCTTAAGCCTTGAAATCGTCGTTCGTTCTTTGGATGTTTTCCCTTAATCAGCCGTAGAGTAAAATTGAAAGTAAAGACTTTCGCATTTTATCCTTAAAATTTAACTAACAAAAGCTCATTTTATCTATTGCAGTAAACTCAGCATTTTCGCGGCAAGACTAGCTGCCATTTTGGTTCTCCACGCCGCGAGTGCCGGCCTGGCTTCTCCAACGGTCCTGGTGACCCGGACGCAAGCAAGGGTCGAAGTAGACTGGCTGCCGAATGACAACCAGACTCTTTATATACTCCGGGAGGGGGAGAGCAGAAGGTAACTGACACTAATTTGGCGATTATTAATTTAAAAAAATCGACTGTTGTAAATAGCTGCGAAGAGAAACAGCTTAAATTGACACCGTCGTCTTTCCATGCCAATATCACAACCATAATACATTCATCCAAGCATAATACACGCTGAAATTTTATTCATTTGATTCCCGCAGTGGGGTGGTTCCACTTATAATTACAAGCAACTTTCACTATGGGGAAAACTCTGATATCGCGAAAAAAAACTGCTGTTCCATATAAAAGCGCAATACCTACTCGACCTTGATGTATGGAACAGCTAATTTTTTTTCATGATGTCAGAGTTGGCCCCATAGGAAAAATTGCTTGTAATCATGAATGGAACCACCCCACTGCGGGAACCAAATGATTAAAATTGTATAAGAAAATAAGCTGATTTTAACAGCGACAGGCAGCGCAATGACGCAATTTTGATCTATGGTTAAAATACTTGCCTAGGGGTCATATCAGTGAGAGTTTGAGAAGGAAAGAATTAGTGTCAGGGTGCTGTTGTTAATGTGATATTCAAACGGGTTGACTTGGCAGGTAACTTGCTGGTTGATTTTAGTCTTTTAGCGCTTTTTATCGACAATCGCTTGTAAATCGCCATCCTAATTTCAATGAGGTGGAGATTCGTTTTTACAAGCGATTGCCTATAAAAAGCCCGATTCGACTAAAGTCGAAAATAAGATGTCATCATATTATCATATCCCTCCGAGGAGCTCGGTGGCGCAGTGGTTTAGCGCCTACTGGTCCAGCGATTGCGGAGGTTAAGCAACTTTCGCAAAGGTCGGTCATGGGATGGGAGACCAAAAATTTATTATCTCGAGCTCCTCCGTGCTTCGGAAAGCACGTTAAACCGTTGGTCCCGGCTGCATTTGCAGTCGTTAACACCCTATAATAATATGATAATATATAATAACTATGAAGATTTCGTGGTAAAATTATTTAATTAGTTTTTACTTTTTTTAAATAGATTTCATACTTACCTACTCATAATGTTTGTTCCGGAGACGTTCTGGTTAAAGCCGTAGTTATTTCAACTGTTTATTATTTTAACAACCGCTCAAGGGTAATGGTGATAGACTTACAGGTTTCTACGAACTGAAATCCAATATAAGACTGAAGTTAATGACTTAGATCAAATTAATAAATCTTAAATTACTAACAAAATAAACTGAGTTCATTTTGATTGACTTCCACGAAATCCACGAAAAGTGCTTTGCAAAACAGGCTTTTCCGTTTTGATTCAGTTTCAATTTTAACTGTAAACGATTATGTTTTTGGTTAAGTTTAACGTTATTATCTTTTCGTTAAGTTTAGTAAAGTTTTTAATAGCTTTGACATTTTGAAATTTTAGATTTTAGGCATTCACAATGATATTTTTATGTTAAGCTAATAAATTAAATAGAAAAAATTATTCTTCAAATTTTTTCAAAATTTAAATAGCTATTTCATCTTAAGGTGGTACCCTGAGCGAAAGTGGCGCCGCGGTGAATTTTATTTAATATTATAATTCTAACACACAATTTTAATAATGTTTATCGTGGAGATTTTAGGGCCTACAGTCTAGTATTTTTAGACGGTATCGTTACATTCCCTAATAGTAACTGCTGTAACGGTTCAAAACTGAACATGCTATTTTATCTCAAATATTTTTCGAATTTTGTTTCATACTGAGCATAATATTATTTAACTATCGAACAATTTATTATAATAAAGAGTAGTTCAGGTTTTGAGTTAGCAATAATGTAGGAAGTTCTTTAATCTTTCACGGCGCTAAAATTCAAATATTAGTCTCTGTGTAGGTAGCGACGCTAATAGGCTTAAAATTTATTTATATTTATTATTGTTTATTTATCAAATTTTATTAGAGCCTCTCGAATATTATTATAATAATTTATTTTAGAAGATTACTTAAAAAAGGATTGAATTCGGTGTTAATTATTTCTGTAAGTTGTCAGTAGTGTCACACCACGTGATGTGTTTTAGCTAAAGTACGAAGAAAGATTGATATGAAGTTTCTTCGAAAGCGAGATTTTATGCTGCAGGTTTATAACTCAAATGAGGGTAGGCATTTAAAAAAATGTAAAAGTAGTCCGATGGGTGTTGCCAGTTAGGTTTTTTAAAGTACCAACATTGTGATGCTAAATTGATCGGAAATTTTAGGTTTAATTGGATCGAATACTTAATGGAAAATGTTGTAATACGTATTTTAGCAAATTGATTCTAGAGGTTATGATATTTTGGGGAAGGCGAGATAAAAAGATTGAAAAAGGTTGGATTCAAATTGTAGCATATGGGAGGTTCAATTTGTTGTGAATATAAAATTCGTATTAATCAGAGTTCTATGATTATAGTACAATAATTTCATATGATTCTGGATAAATATGCTGAATATTATTCAAAGTTGTTAGTTTTGTTAGAAATGATGTAAGGGGGAAAACTTGTTGATTTATTTATGATTGAAACGTTGTTTCATACAATTGTATGAATTACTTAAATCAAATGTAGCTGAAATGTCAGTATAGAGAAATATTTAGGTAACAGATTAATTTTAATTTGGTTACAAATTGAGTGGCATTGTGTGCTTGAGTATAGAGAATCTTGAACATAGGAGGTTATTGGTTAGTTGAATTGTACGTTGAAATTATTGTTTAGTATAGGGGTTCATTTTGTAAGATTAGTAACTTAAATATTATATTTATAAGTTGAGTAAGACAAAACTGAATTCTCCCCATTTTTGAAGGAGAAGGGAAAATTTTAGGAATAATTTATGTAAAGTAGGGAAATGAAGGTAGAAAAAAAAGATGCTTAGATCGTGTGGGGTGAGTTTCCTGCAGAGAGTGAATGATTCTGGGGGATTATAAAAGGCGAAGTTGGGGGGAAATCGCTCCCTTTACTTTCTCCGATCTCAGCGAAGCATCAAGTGGAACTCAGAAGAAGCCGTCGATACCCTCTCTGTAAGAAACTTCAATCAAGTAGTATTTTATTTTAACGCAAGAAACATCAAGAAGTCAGGAAGATAGTGTTTTTAATTGAGGTTTTTGACGTATAGGTCCGCAACCGGGTGCGAGTCTTTTGCTTATATGCTTTAATTAGGGCTTATATGGTATAAGTAAGCTTGAAATTAAAGTATGTAGATTTTGCTTGCGAATTTTCATGAAGTAAAGTAAATTTCCCAATAGTTTCAAGAATTTTCATGGTTTAAGGTTGTTCGAAATTTGTTTAAGCAATCAGGGGGAAATAAAGGGGGGGTAGATTTCTCTTTAGTTTTGTGTCTTTATTGGGCGTTCGGTCAATCCTCAAAGGGGTAGGTAAAATAGCATTGCTTTGTGGCGTGCAATGCGGGTTTCTGTTGAAAGATACCTAGTTTAGTCACTTAAGGTTACCAAGCTAGCCAACTCGCTCATCAACCAACGGTCCGAACGGTGTGTGGATGTAATCCCGTTTGAACGTGGAGGATATGGCTTGGTAATGTTAATCCTCTTCTGTCAGGACTCAGCGCTGTCCCGTCCCACCAGCGCTGAGCGCGTCCAAGCTGTTAGGGGAGTTTAGGGGAGTCATGCTTGCTCACGCTGTACAGGATCGGGGCGTCGGGGATGATGGTAAGCATCCCAAATATTGCATAGGAAATCGGAATTTAGTCGTTGGTAGGCAGGTAAATTCATTAGGTTTATAAATTCATTGTTAGGCGCGTAGGAACAGTAGCTTAGGTTAGCATCTCAAGGCGGGAGGGAAACTTGGATGCTGGTAAAAGGTTAGACATCCTCAAGAAGGTCGTGTTGTCAGCAAGGTAACAGCAGGAACGGTAGACAAGCTAGGAGCTTTTAGGTAGGCGGTGGAGAGGTAGATCACTTCGTAGTGTATCGGATTTAGGTAGGCCGCAAATAGGTAGGCATCGTCAAGATGGCCGCCGAGGTCAATAGGTAGTGATTCGAAATTTAGGTAGGCGGTGTTGAGAATCGAGTCAACAAAATGGCCGCCGTGGGTCACCAAGTGGAACATTCGAATTTATATAGGCGGTGAAGAGGTAGGATGACTTAGGAATGGAACATGGTGAATGCGGAAGTGTACAATATAATGGACGAAAGTTTATGTGGAATTACTGGTTATAATCCAATAGGATAGTATCAATCTTCCATAGAATCAGTGTTGTGAATGATTACTACAGTGTGCTAAATTGTGTAGACTTTGCAAACTTCAGTAAGTACCCACAAATTAATTTACTCTTAATTTAATTTAGATATCTTTTTCAGTTAATATTGAATAATGATTTAATAGATGGAGTAGAATCATAAATAAAGAATAGATTATTTATCTTTGAATTGGATTGGTTGAAGGGAGCTATGGTTGAACCGATTGTTTATAGATAGAATAAACTATTTTGGTAATTTTGAGAGGAGTGCTGAAACAAGATCTGAGTGTATGGAATAAGCTCGTGTCTCTAGTAAGTTAAGGTCGATTCACAACTTCTAGGTCACTAGATCAATGCTTTGAGTAAACCTTTCAAATTGACAGAATGATGTTTATGATTAACCGAGAAAAAATACTTTGAAAAGTATCTTCCGACTATGAAAGTATCATATTATTTAGTGAATATATAAAATTCGCAAATAATAATGACAACATATCTTTTATCTGAGTTCAAATATTTAAACTATGTTCCACCAGCCAACTCAATTGAAAGATGTTAGAAATAGAATCTAGTTTACAATTGAGAACAAATATTGCCAAGTCTACTCAATATTAAATCGAAATACTGCTTTAACCTTTAGTAAATGACCTGAAGTCAATTCAGTTTATGGTTGCATATTTATAATTTAGTTGAGATTAAAGTATGGAAATCCCATCATAGAATTTTACCTTGTTTAGAATTGTCTTTCCTTAAGAATTTGAGAACTATCAGTGTCCCAAGTAAATGGATAGTAATGTTGTGTCCATCTGTTATAATGTTAAACAGTCATACTAGAACTAACTATTTAATTATTCTAAATTTAAATTCGTAATTCAGCCATCGCAATTGAAGGAGAATTCTTCATTGTGAGAAACTGGTAGTTCGCTTGAAAGCACTCTGCTTGCCCTCTTTTATTAAAACTGACTGACAAAGACTAAGTACTATAACTTAAAAATATTCATTAATTAAATTTGTCATGAAAGAATATGGCTGGCCAGAAGGGAGTTGACCAAGTACGGAGACGAGACTCATTGTATCGGGCGGGGAGCGGGCCCATACCTTAGCTGGCAAAAACACAATTGCATATTCATTACTTGTACAATAACTTCAGAAAGTAAAAGAATTCTTATTTAATAGCGCTGAAAATTTTATTATACTTTGATCTCAGGCGACTAAAACTTCTTAACTTACCTGAAATAATCTCTCTTATTTTAATGAACTAAGTTGACAATAGATAATTTACATTATTTGGAATAACGGCCTACATGGCATATAATTTGACACTTGGCAGCGGAAGAGAATTGCTCCAATTTAACTTTTCTCTAAAACCCGACTTACCTCTTTTTACCTTGCAGTCTATTATGGTTGAACATACCCTCTTTTACCTTATAACAATACTCCATTTAACTCATAAATTCACTTTGATCATTTCCTATCAACGTAGGTTTATTTCGCTCATACTTACTTCATCTACGGAACGTAATTGGGAACGCTTTCCTCTCTATTTATAGTATTCCCATTTTTTGACACTAAAGAACTATGGGATTTCCCTTGGTAGTATGACAATTATTAAGAATTAATATGAAAGTAAAGTAAACTCACTTAAGAAAAATACAGACTTAATTTCTATTTCTCTGGTTATATCAATAGAGCAATATCTTTCATTTAGTGGTATTTTCTTTTAGAAATAAATGTAATAGCAGGAATAATTAAGACCTAGTAATGAAAGCGAATACTTCTATTGGAAAATGAAAATCAATACTAATCACACTTTTAAAAGAATTTGGGTTCACTAATTATCACATCCAGGGTTCCTCCATTAGACTTTCACAGGCCCTCTCAGATCACACAAAGCTTGTTAGTAAGGTTCTTTGTAGGTTAGTTAAGGTTGGATAAAGTAAACTTAGTAAATTGTATTTTGGAGGTTATTTAATCCAGTAAAATTAGGTTCAATAGTTCAGTTATAATCAACGGTAAGTAGTAAGCGGATTTTGATTGTCCTCCTGTCCTGTAGGTTATTAGGTTTCCACTTAGGTTTTAGTCTCTTGCATAGGCTGTGATCATCTAGACCCATTGTAGTTAGGTCGTCGGTTACACTGCTAGAAGTAGATAGAAAAACTGCTAAAAGTGACCGTTTTTGACATGTTTGCTATCTACTTCTACGAATGACTGCGAGGGCATGTAGTGATACCTTCTAAAAATACTAGACCATGGGGTCTAAAATCTCCACGAGAAACATTATTAAAATCTTAATCTATTAATAACTTATTAAATAAAAACCTCTGAGGGCGCCACTTTCGGTCATACAACCGCCTTAATCGATTGTCATCTGTAAAGGTGTCGCATTCGAATGTTGAAGTTAATTCTTCACATTGATGAGATAACGATGGCTTACAGTGAAAACGTAAAAAGTACGAGAAAATTTCGCCACTCCCACTAGCAACTCTGTAGCATAATAGGTTAGTGCATTGGGCCGGAATCCCAAGGGTGCGAGTTCGAATCCCGTCTGAGCTATTACGGGTGAGTCGATTTTTTCTAGTATTTTTTAACCGACTTCCAAAAGGAGGAGGTTCTCTGTTCGTCTGTATATTTGTTTGTTTTTTTTGTGTATGTCCACCGATTACTTAAATACGACTGGACCGATTAAAATTAGTTTACCTAATGTAACGTTATTACATTAGGTAAACTCCCAAGTTGGTCCCATTGTTTAAAATTTGGAAATCGGTTCAGTACTTTTCAAGTAATCTTGAAAAAAGTACGAAAATAGAATGATTTTGTGTAAACTACCTCGACGTTCAGTCGTATAACTTCTTTGTTTATGAACTGAATAAGATAATTATTTTTTTGTTGGTAAAGGGATACCTATCTTAAGTGTAGTTCTTTAACCGACCTAAAAAAAGGGGGTTCTCAGTTTGAACCGTATGTATGTATGTTTCTCCGCGATTAACTCACGTTGGGCTGAGCCGATTTTTCTACCTAAGTAATATACCTACACTACCTAATATAGAAGGTACCTACACAAAAAATTATAAAAATAAAAATTGTTTAAAAAAAACCGACTTCAAAAAACCTACGTGTCTAAAAAGCAAGAAATAATATTCGTAATAATAAAAACACGTCTATTGAAGTCGGGTAGGGCTTTTAGAATAAAAAAAAGGAATTTGTACTCCAGCCCCACCCGATCTCAATAGACGTGTTTTTATTATTACGAATATTATTTCTTGCTTTTTAGAGGTAGGTTTTTTGAAGTCGGTTTTTTGTTTATCTATTAAATTTTATAGCTTAAGCTTTAACATTATCTATGAATAAAAACATAATGAGTGAAAGTTTTGACTTACCATTGTGCAATCAGAGAGATTAGTCGTCAATTACAGACTCGAGAGAGAGGTGGTGATTCATTAACATAGTTCTAAATATCCATTGACATTTATAGCTTAGATAGAAAATGAAACTACATAATTATTTCAATTGAACCGATCGTTTTTAACGTAGCACAGACAAATATTGGTTGAGATAATTTGTGACAGCCAAACCGATTTAAATTCTGAAATGATGAAATTTTAAAACACTGCACACTGCACTGGTTTACAATATCATCGTACCTACCTCTTAACATATCGATTATTTTATTCGTATAATTTTCGCATACTATATCTTTTCTATTAAAAATATATAAGGGCTTCTACAGAGTGTTTGGTAATGCCTTAAAGCCGAATACGGTAGATAGGCACCATCAAACTGAACAACTTTTACTATGGGACCAACTCTGAAATCTTGAAAAAAACTGCTGTTTCATACAAAAATTAATAACGAATATATCAAAATGTATGAAACAGTAGATTTTTTTTCGCGATTTCATAGTTGGTCCCATACTGAAAATTGTTCAGTTTGATGGTCCCTATTTACTACTACTACTAGGGCTGCCAGATCGGAAGTCCAAAATATCTGGAGAAAATTTGAAACTGTCGGGATTTGCGGTTGTTGTCGAGAGAAATAAATAAAGTATAGTAAGAAACGACCGCGCAGCGCGATATTTAGTCAGTTTCATCTAATAATCTTGTAAGTTGTGATCTTGCCCGTCTATTGTAAAAAAAACGGTCGCGCAGCGCCATTTTTCGTTAGTTTCATCCACTAATCTTGTAATGTGTGGTTTCATACGCGAAAATTATTGTTTTCTAGAGAACTTTCGATAAGCTGTTTTCCGGGAGATTTTTAGATTTCTCGGGAGTCGGGAGATCACTTGAAATTCCGAGAGAATCCAGGCGAATCCCGATCACCTGTCAACCCTAACTACTACTATATTCGGCTTTATAAAGCTATTACCAAATACTCTGTATAATTAGCCCCATACGATTATTAAATAACAGTTTGTTCTAGAGATAATCTCTTTTATCTTTAAGATGCATTAATATCGGCGGTCATCCTAGTTTCGAAGCGTCCTTGGGCTGGAAATTCAGTAGGTAGGCATTTGGCTCATATCAGCACTTGTGAAACTCACTCACACGTTGCCTGATACAATAATTTATAGTCGGTATTTTATGTTCATGTAACCTGTCAACGCGTTGTTATACGCACATTTATTATGAGCTTTAAAATACTCTATTGAATTGAGAATAAACGTGATTTGTAGGTCAACGGTATTATAGTTGAACTAATTAAGTGCAAGTATTAAAGTCTAATTACTAGTAGGTACTGAGTGAATTTATTTCAATTGTATTTTGAAGCACTTTAATGTTAGACCAATGTGCTAAGTTAAAAACAACCAAAATAAATAATTTGCTACATAAACAACCTTATGTTTTATGATCTAAGTGCACTACCAAGATGTAATTCAATATCATACAGAAAATATCAATAGTTTTATACGAAGACAGCTCTTATGATCAGTATTGAGAAACTTGTGAAAAACTAACATAAAAAAAAACAATATTCCGGCTGACAGTGTAGGTAAACCCCGAAACGCCTAATGCCCAGTTCACATTATTTCTGACCAGTAATCCAGCGAGTCAACCCAGTCCAGTGCTAAACTAAATCTTAAGTTATAATTCCGATGTCGGCAGCACTGTTGTGTGTGCTCCAAATTGAACCGTAATGTTATGTTAGAAAGGCTCAATTTGAAGTGAGCGGAGAAGCGTCACGACACTGCTGCGCAACACTGCTGCGCGACACTGCTGCGCAGCAGTGCTGCGCGGCACTGCTGCCGCAACACCACTGGTCCCCATACATTCTCTATAGGTTTATATGAGACTACATTCCGAGCACGGCAGCAGTGTCGCGCAGCAGTGCTGCCGACATCGGAATCATACTTTTACTGAAAAATATACGTAGATACTCAATATTCCAGTGCTGGATCACATTATCAGCCTTCCGGACACAAGGAACAAAAATGCTGGATTCGACTGCTAAACTAAAATGCTTACTGGAAAAATGTGAACCGGACATTATGTGTAAGTAGGTAGTTAATAACTTTTATGCCCTAAAGGGTTTGCCGTTTCCTTATAACATCAGCATTTCTGTGTGATACGAAGGGTAAGCTTCTTAGAACAATGTCAGACGTTTTATCATGGGGCTTCACATTCAAGTGGGTTTTGTTATGATTTATGACGGTTCTAAGATTTTCGACCCAATGATCCTGAGGTTTCGTGTCCAGCGAATTTTAGAGATAAAGCCTTAGGTATAGTTTAAATTAACATTCAATCTTTTAGCATTTATACAAATACTTTGTGATATGAGTATAAAAAGCAAACAAGAGCACATAATACATAATGGTACAAGTCCAAGAGGCAGTTGAAAGTAAATACATCAGTAAGAACTATCTAAATAAAGCTGTAAAAATTATGAATAAGTACATTTTTCGGAAGCAGTGGGTGCCTGAAGGTTCTGGCGAGTCCCATATACTTTCGGAACGCGTAAAAGAATTCCATTTCCATTAAATTACCGAATAAACTGTTTTTTATTTTATTTTAAATAAACTCAATCTGTGAATGCACACTGTCTACTGACTGGCGCCGCGCGGCGATTAGTTCGAAATTTGAATAGCAACAGCGCGCTGCTCACTAGCTGGAGTCGTGCGGCGGCGATCAGTTCCATATTTGAAATGGCAAATAATACTGTTATGGAATTTGTATGGACTATAACTTAACTATTTGCTTTGGTAACACACGCGTTTTTTATGACCCGCTTTACATATTTAAAACCGGTGGAATTACATTAGCTTTACGAGCAAAGGTGTTAAAAAAGTGTTTTAATACCTAATTATGTACAGTTGCATACAAAACTTTATCTACACCCATTTTTTATTTTTTTCTTATTTTTATTAGGGAAACAAACAATATTTTAATACATATGGATTAAAAACACCCATGATATTTATCTAAACCCATGATATGTATCCTCTATAAAGGTTTTGACTTTGACTTTGTCTTTGACTTTGACTTTCCTCTCCCTCCTCGTCATTATGTCTTCCGCAAGAGTGTTATAATGTTGTACTGAATTTGCAACGCTCGCGCGTGGGCGCGCGGCGCTGCAGGACCAGCTCTGGCTCGGGATATTGTAATGATGGCAGTAAGCTAACTGTTTCAGAACCTCTTACAGAAGATTTAAAGCATGAGTGTAGATAAAGGTATATATACACTTACGCCTGTAGCCTTACGCCTCCGCCGCGAAACCGTACTAGTAAATAAAACTGTATAGAACGGACTCTTCTTTGACCAAGTCCCAAACGCCGTCATTTATATACCTACTTCCCCGTTACGCCCCGCTGTCGTCCAGACGTGTTCAGTTGCCAGGGTTGCTTACTGTTAAATATTGCTTACGTCTAAAGATAATATTGCTAAAATATAAGTTTTTTTTTGCTTTGAAATCATTATTTTATTCTAGTTTTACAAAATATGAGATCAACGACCGATGGCGTGGCTATTGAAAAAGATTTGACGACAAGTAAAAAAAATACTGTAGGTACTACTTTCTTACGTACGTACTACTTTCACAAAATTTTACTATTGGGTAAACAATTGGCTACACAAAAATAACTGTTCATGTCTTTTTGATAAATTAGGTATGGTAAACGAAAAAGTATTTAGAAAAAATTACTTACCTCTCATCATATTTGGGCAAACTAAAAAAACTTAAGTGTGGCATTGTTTTTTCAATGTTTGCAGTACAACCAAACACACCACAATAACTAATTTGTTTCCAAGTTCGTACGGAACGCACTAACAGGCAAACGTGCGTGCGGCGACGCCGGCCGTGAGAGCCCAGCCCGCCTGAGTATCCCGTTTAACGTGTATGCTAATATCGTGACCTTGAGCCTGTCCGGAGCGGGAGTGTCCGTTCTACCTAGTTTTATTTATTCTAGCAGCACCGCGGTAGTTCCGCCATAGTTCCACTATGAGTTGTCTTCTATCGATGACGATATCACATCACCGTAGCGGTTTCGCGTCATTGCTTTCGCATGTGTCAATGGACGGAGCCAATCGGGTGGAATCACGCGTCAAAAATCTATGCATTAGAACAGGCTGTTCGCATGTGTTTCGCTTGTTGAACTCATAGTAGAACCTGCTGCGGTGTTCCGCGGGTGGAGGTGAGCTACAGGCGCTAAGGTATTCCTTTTCCAACATAAAAATAATCATCTAAATCGGTTCATAAAAACAACAAAGTCGTCAAGGTAGTCCATCCAAAATCATTTCAGGATTACTTGAAAACTAAAAAAACCGATTAGAAACAAAATGGGACCATCTCGAGCGTATAACCCTTTCGAATAAAAATATTTTGGAAATCGGTTCACAATTCGAGGAGATATCGAGTACATAACATAAAAAATAAAACTAAAACTAAATAAAACATACATACAAAAAACCAGTCGAATTGGGAACATCCTCCTATTTTGAAGTCTGTTAAAAAAGAGTTCATGTGCTTAATTTTGTAACAAAACATTATATCACATTCCTTTTCAATATCAAGATCTGTGTACATTTATCACTGTGCTAGCGACGTACTTAGTTAAGATTCGAATTAGTATTCCAAGTGATTTGTATTGTAGCAGTTATAAAACTGCATGACAAACTTAAGTACTTATTTATGCAACTGTACTATAATGAGGGGTATTAAAACACGAATGTGGGTTTATTTATAAGGCAAGTATCATGTGAGTGCTTTAATGCCTAATTATGTACAGTTGCATACAAGACTTTATCGACACCCATTTTTTTTATTTTTATTTGGGAAACAAACAATCTTTTAATACATATGGATTAAAAACACCCATCATATTTATTTACACCCATGATATGTATTCTCTATAAAGGTTTTGACTTTGACTTTCCTTCCCCTCCTCGTCATTATATCTTCCGAAAAAGTTATAATGTTGTACTGAATTTCATAATGCAAAGCTTCGCGCTATGGCGCGCGTCGCAGCAGGACCAACTCTCGCTCGGGATATTGTAATAATGGCAGTAAGCTAACTGTTTCAGAACCCTTTACAGATTTAAAGCTTGGGTGTAGATAAAAGTCATATAATAATTTGTAATAGATGTAAGTATTAGTTACATAATAAAATTAGGAAGCAGGTTTATTTGTCATATTTTTTTCAGTTTGGAGTTGAACACGAGTTCCATATCACAAGCAATGGTGTTTGTCACCATAAGCCCGTGTAATCGCGATTTTCATTGGAGCTTGTATCATGGGAAAACACATAATCAAGGTAATTGATGGTTTTGCGAATAAGCAGGGTCCATGAACTTAGAACGTTCTTATTTATTTTGTCTCTTTTTATTCAAATCATAACAAACAAAACACGATTATTTTTTAGTATTTTTCAGACTTTTATTAAAAAATACTAAGACTTACTTATTTTATTTGTGTTTTATAAAGTAATTCTTCTTGTCTTAAATATTTATTTGCTATGTCAGATACAATACACAGACATGTTTATTAAGTATCTAATATTGAGCCTTTTTTATGATAAAATATCATCAAACTACCAAAACGTTTCTCAATAAGTATTTTAATCTAGCACACGTCACACAGTCCAAAGTCACAGCACAGTCCAAATTAAGTGTTGTTTTCTCGAGCCTTTTCGGAAAAACATCCTAAGCGCCAATATTAGCGATAGTGTTTTATTATAGTAACCGTCATTATCAGCTGATTTTGCACCTTTTACCACTGGCTTTAGAGTTAACAGTAGAATCAATTTCAATCAAGTTCAATTTTATTAAATTTTGAAGTTTTTGTCGTAAGTTCAACTAACAACCCATTTCGTTTTTTGTTGTAACCTCCATCGACTGATATATCGTAGGTACAGTTTTTATACTACTAACAGCTGTCCGACTCATGTACTTGCGCGGGGCAACGATGGAGGGTACGCGGGGAAGTGAGCGGCAAAGTTGGCGAGAGCAATCTCCTCTAGTTTGCGCTCTCTAACTTGAAGGGGAAGCGTAACGAAATTTCAAAACGTCATGATGTTACAGGATTTGTTCCGTTTTTGATTGTAAATCAACGTCAAGGTTTGATAGGGACCATCAAACTGAACAACTCTCACTATGAGACAAACTTTGAAATCGCGAAAAAACAATCAGTGGTTTCATGTTTGCTGTTTCTGTTTTGTCTGTAACGAAGTTATTCTTGAAAAGGCTCTATTAAATATTTTTATTCTTTCGTTATTACAAATCAAAACTTTTATGTAAAATACTTGAGTAGTTTTTGTTGTGACAACCCTGACCCTTGACGAAGTTTCTGTGCGTATACCTACGCAGTGGCGGCATGTGTTTATCAACAAAGGAGTCGGTTTACTGGTAGTTAATTTATTATACTGTGTCGTAGGTATAATACCTGTCGCTTAAGTAAAAATACTAGGTTTTAGGCTATATAGCAAGCATCCTACTAGGCGCTTACGATAATAAATTATGCAACGTAAGTTTTGAAAATATTAAAAAAAAACCTTCTCCTCTAAAATATGCAAAATTGCAGTTACGAATTTCTTCCTGAAAAGGCTCAATGGTCTCAATGCGATGCCTATATCTTTCCAGGTATCCTTTGAATACACTATTTTAATGATAACAAGAAAGAAAATTGTCATTCAATATGTTTCTATTTCAGGTCCTTTGACTTTGCTGAAGGAATATGTTGGCGCAGACATGAAAACGTTCACTGTTTTCACGGCTTTTCAAGATCGTTATATGTTACAGGTATGGGAAAACATTTTTTCTGGAAACCTACGTTGTTTGTTCTATTTTAAATGTTTGAATTCACAATGCTATTTTTATATTGCTTATGTTTTTTAAACTTATTTACCTATTAGAAAAAAAAACTCGTCTCTAAAACTTCCATCTGAGTGGTTAGTACTTTAGATACGAGACAGACGATCTCCACATTCCTTCCGACCTGGGAAAAAAATTAAGCAATTTTTTTTCGGATCGGGTGGCCGTAGACCTCGCGTTAAAAAGTAGCTCAAACTTTATGTTGTTAAAAACAAAGTTTCTGTCCATAGATATTATGTTCTGTCATAAAGTCACAACATTATTATTTTCGAATTTCGAATATTGGCCGGAAATATTTTGATTGATGAACTTTTGAGTCTTCTAAAAATAAAAAATAAAACAAAATTTGCTTTGCATTGCACCGCTAACAAAAAAGGTTTGTTACATTTTGATAATTTTCGAAACGGCTGAAGTATATATTTTTACATATCTCCGCCATTTTGAAAAATTTCGAAAAACTGGCTTGACTAAAAATATAAACTTATATTTATTACTTAGGAACACTGGATTTTAATGGGTTAATTGCCATCGCATATCCTGGAAGAAAATATATATATATTTTTTTTCGTTTTCGACCTCAATTTCTCGATCTTCCACCTCATGATGTAATATTCGGTAAAAATTGTACAAAACGAAAAAAAAATTGTTCTTCCAGGGTATACAATGGCAACCCACAAAAATCCAGTGTTCTTAAGTAATATCTATTACTGTACCACATTTCTGTTCTTCCACCTTGTGAAGTAAGTTTCATGCAACGGAAGCTTGGTTTATAACAGCCATACTCAACCTGCGGTCCTCGGGCCGCATGAGGCCCGCCGGGCCTTTGTGGTTGGCCAACTTGGAATTTTAAAACTTTGACTAAGTTTTAAAATTTCGCTCCCTTCAGAAAAATTGTGGGCGCTCTGAGTAAAAAAATAGGTACTAGCTAGATAGCCTTACCGTTTCTTTTTTCAATAAACACATCGCCAATTTTGAATTGTTTTTTTAACACCTAAATATTTTGCGGCTCGCGCTTCAAGATCGAATCGTGTTTGTGGCCCCATAAAAAAAAGGTTGTGTTTGGCTGGTCTATAACCTTTACCCAAGCTAAAGCAGAGACGCTTCGCACTCGGTCGGTCAATAAGTATTTATAAGATTAACTTACCATTTCATTTTTATTTACAGTTGTCAACGTCCAAAGGAGGATCAGCAGCAGTGAGCGTTAGAGGTGAAGCCACTAAAATGGTGCGATTGCGCCTCCGCACCAGGTCCAGACGGAGGCTGGTCGCCAATTGGGATCCCAGGTACCTATAATATTTATTGATCCACATTATTCTTGTGGTGGGTGAAAAATTTGTGAAAACATTAATCTTACACAGTGACCAGATAATTAAGGACATAAAAAATAATGACACTAGTGGACCCCGTGAACTTCGTATCAACTACAATGTCTCTAGAGGGCTCTACACTCGCGCCGCGAACCGCGCCCGCGAATCACGGGCGCGTTTTGCGCATGAAAACGGTGTGAAAAATATAGCCCTCCAGACTCGCGCGTGAACCGCGGCCACGAATCACGGCAACCTTAGTTCGGCACACAAGTCCTTTGACGCGGACCAAAAAAACCGCCACCGGACGGGGAACGCCGCGAAGCCGCGAAGCTCATACGCGAAGCCGCGAAACCCTCCACACTCGCGGTTCGCGGCCTTCGCGGGCTTTCGCGGGCTTTCGCGGCGCGAGTGTGGAGCCCTCTTATGATTATAAATAATTTTACCTTGAGAATTTTAAAATATTGAAAATAGTCCGATCTATTTAATCTAAATCTAGTTAAACAAAGCAGCTGAATACTAAAACGAAAGCAACACTATTGTATCATCGTGTGCTTTTCATCACATTATTATTTCCGATCTTTCAGACGAAATGTTATATTTGGCTTATCAAATTAGCTGTCAAAAGTAATCCGAAGTGGCGATTCCCAATTCATTATTATTATTGGTAACTGCTGCACAGCCATTTAACCTTCATATCGCTTGGTAACGTTGAATTTCCGATTATTGAGTTTTTTTTTGGGTTTTTCCTATTTTTTTGTTTGTTTCTAAGCCACCCCAGTACTATAGCAAACAAAACAAAATAATTCAATCGTCAATCCGTTTTTTGAGTTTTAGTCACACTAACAGCAATTCATTTTTATATACTTAGTGGTGGCCAGATAATTTAGGACGACAGTCGATTTTCACACAAACGAGGTACTTAGAAACATAATAGAAGCCTTGGTTTTCCGCCAAAGATTGACTTAGCTGTGATCTGATGATGGCCGTCCAGGTAGTGAATTGGACTTTGTACTTTATGTACTTTGTAGATACTTGTATTTTTATGTATTCTGTGGTACAGCTAGTTATTGTATAAAAAGCCGGTATCTTGGCACAGATAACCATGTCCTGTTAATAAATCTGCTATGTCATCGATCGTCACATGCCGTTTATATGAATTTACGATACAGACAAGATAGAACCCACATATGGTCCGAGTTCGTGATATATGGCTTTATTCGATACTTATCGAGAAATTGAAATATAAATGCCTGTCCAGTTTGTTCAGTTAAAGGTATTATTTATAGCGAAAATATTGAAAGGTATACAGGTCGTCCCAAAACTTTGCCATATGGAGCCCTTAAATATTGAAGTTAGGACATTTTACTGAAAGAAGATTTCATTTTGTTTTTAAAAATAATTGGAACTGCATTCAAAGACTATTAAAAAAATTGCATACGATAAGATACAATACGTAATAATTAAAATTTAAATGTTCATTGTCTTCCTTTTGTTTAGGATGCTGTGTTATTTAAGAAAAAATATTTCTAATGAATAACGATTTCAATAGGTATCGTAAAAATACTAAATTGTTTTTTTCGTATTTGATGGGTTCGATTCCCGGTCAAGGCAGGCGATTTTGAAAAAGTCTTTGATTGCAGTTCCCATTATTTTTTAATTCAAAATGAAGTCTTCTTTCAATTTCCTACCTTAAATATTTAAGGTCTTTCCCTTAGCGTGGCAATGTTTTAGGACACCCTGTATATAGATACACCTGTACATAAATACACTGATCTATCATTGATTGACACGAACCGGCCCACCGATTACATATCTCTGTTGCTAACAATTCTCGATTGAAATCGCAGTTGCATTGCTGCTTTAAGTAAAATAGTTGTCACATTGGTTCTTACTAAAGCAGCAATGTCACTGCGATTTTTGTCAAAGTTGATTGCAACAAAGTTAGACAATCAGCCTACAGGTCTAGATTCGTGTCAATCAATGATCTTTTTGAACGATTAATCAAAACTAATTAGCTGTGTAGTGCCGTAATTATCATTCTAATTCGTTATCATTTTGGTTTATGGATAATACTGGTTTTTATCCAATTTAAAGTTATCCACAATCGGTTTAAACATATGTGAATCCCCACAAATCCATGAAAAAACCCCCTATTCCACCTATCCTACCTGACCATCCCAACTGGAAGGGAAAAGTGGACTTTTTTCCATTCTTCCCACCCATGTGGGATAAGAGGAACATTTCATTTACAGATGCCGGCGTATATATTGGCAAGAGAAAGAAAGGGACAAAAGATGCGAAGTAGCCATAAACACTAAGTTTATGGCTACTGCGCATCTTTTGTCTCTTTCATTCTCTTGCCAATATATATGCCGGGCAGTATACCCCTTTTCCACCTATCCCACCTGCAGTGGCGGATTTACAGTCTTGGCCGCCCTAGGCCGAATAGTACAAGCCGCCCCTTTTTCAGCTCCCATCATGGGTGGGAGGGGGAGCCTGGGTAGGGCGACCATCTATGTAAGAGAGGATGCCTGTCTAGGATGCACAAACTGATTTTTCTGAAAAAATGCTCGGCCGCGCAGCGCGGTTTTTAGTCAGTTACATTCACTAATATTGTAATCTGGGGTTTCATCCACGAAATTAAAAAATGCCTTTCTCAGCTTAGTATTGGCCGCACGCGTGTCTAAACCGCAAAAGCAACACAAGCCTGTCAAATGGTAACTCTAGCCTCGGAACACGTTTTAAGATAAAATAAATTAAGAAAAGCGGCTGCGCAGCGCGATTTTTAGTCAGTTTAATAATAATAATAAAAATCTTTATTTCCGTAAAAAGTTTTACAGTAGTACACATTTCTAGCCCCCACGCTAGGCATAGCCTGTCCTGTGGGGAAAGTATACGTTTTACAAAACAATTACGGCAAAGCAGGATAAACAGTAACATAACAAGAAAAATTAAAATTCGAAAAACAAAGACCATAATGTTGTGGATAAATAACAATAAAAGTATTATTTGTGTATGTATTAGTGTGTGTTAGTGTGTGTGTTTGGTGTATGTGGGTGTATGTATTATCTACTACTCGTTTCATCTACTACTCGTGTACTTTTGTCTATTTATAGCAAAAAACGGCCGCGCAGCGAGATTTTTAGTTAGTTTCATCCACTTTTTTTAATCTTGCCTAGCTACAGCAAAAAAATGGCCGCGCAGCGCAATTTTAAGTCAGTTTCATCCTCTAATCTTGTACTACTGCCTAACTATACCAAAAAATGGCCGCGCAGCGCGATTTTTAGTCAGTTTCATCCATTAATATTGTAATCAGTGGTTTCATCCCCTAGAATCAAAAATGCCTGTCTCAGCTTAGTGCCGGCCGCACGCCTGTCTAAACCGTAAAATACTTGTCAAATGCGACAAATTTTGGGTCGTTTCTTGTTATCATCTGTGTATTTTTCGCCACGCTTGGCCGCCCCTTACATCTGGCCGCTCTAGGCCCGGGCCTACTTGGCCTTAGGGCAAATCCGCCACTGCCCACCTGGCTATCCCTGGGAGGGATAAGACTTATGACAATAATATCACTTGTAATGTGTGCTAAAGTCATAAATCAAAGCAATGATGAATTTATTAAATTAAAAAATATAAGCTTAATAGTGTTAAAGAAAAAAATAGCAAGTTAAATAATTTTATCAAATTTTTAGAATACGAGCTTAGCGAAACTAATTGATATGCATTAAAACCAGGCATCCAGGCATATTTATCTACTTTTAAATCTATCGCAATATATTTCTGAATCTTTTGTGATTAGGTACTTATTGGTGATTGAGGTTCGGTACTTATTAGAACTGGAATTATTTTTATTAAGATAGGATTATACAGGGTCATTCTAAATTCATCATCCAAATTTTAAGGAATGTGTTCAGTCCATGAAACTGATCAACTTTCTCTCAGGTAGATTTTTTACTTGTAAAATTCTTACATAATTGTAAGGTTTATTGAACAGCACTTGTCCTTATTGACAATTTCGTCGGATTGTAAGTTTTATTGAATAGGGCCCTGACTACATCCCCTTTATTTTTTCATATTCCCAAATGTTATATTGTTATTCTTATTGATCAAAATATGTTGCATGCAGCCATATCATTTTCAAAGTAAGCATTATTTGGTTGAAAATAACTTGTGCCGTCTTCGAGCGCTCACTCTCCAAATAACAAGGGATGCGCAAATCCGTGGAGTACCTCATTATAAATAATTACATTTCTACATCCTTACTAATAATATATTAGATAGTGAGAAAAGTTCACGGCCTCTTTGTACTAAAAATAATAAGGAAAACGCAGCGAGGAACATCTTCATCATCAAAATTACAAGACCTGAATCTGCAGAACCATTTTTCGCAATAGTATTCGACAAAACATCTTCTCATTAACATTACAAATCTTTCTTTGAAGGTTTCATTCAGGGTTTGCACCGTTATCGAAAAAAAATTGCAAAACGTATTTTTTTTATTGACACAGTTTGTAATAAAAAATATAAAAAATAAAAATAGCAAGAAAATCATCAATCCTACTAATATTATAAATGTGAAAGTTCGTGGGTTTGGATGTTTGTTCCTCAATCACGAAAAAACTGCTAAACGGATTTGCTTAAAATTTGGCACACAGATAGTAGGAAGCCTAGATTAAAACATAGAATACTTTTTATCCCGATATTCCCACGGGAACGGGAACCATGCGGGTGAAACCGCGGGAGGCCACTAGTTTTTTATAATTTTACCACTATTAGCTGAAAGTCAGCTGTCCAACAGTATATTACATTCCCGCCTAAGTTTAGTATTGCCATAAATATAACACGCAAAATCCATGCTTCAAAACAGCCGCGAACTTTTTGGACTATAGAAAGGTACCTTATTAAATGCAAAAGTTTGTTTGTTTGTTTATTTGGTTTATGTTTTCACATTCTAATAACTACTCAACCGAACATCATGAAATTCGCATCACGAATTTAAATCGCATGGGTACACATTGTCAGGGACAGAAAAGGACATAAAGGTACCTTATATCTAAAAAAATATACTGTTCCCGAGGCATACAAATATTACTTTAAGGCGCTTTTCCGCCATTATAACGCGGCCTACTAACATGAAAAATAATAAATCTCCGCCATTTTAAAAAAATTCAAAATACTGGATCGATAAAATAAATTCTATATATTATTATTTGTAGAACCTGCTTACAATTTTACGAGAATCGATTGAGAAAAGCGACGGCGCCCTATTTTTGAATCGTTCAGCTGGCATCAAGCGATTGGTTTCTACTGATTTTTGTTCGACATTTGACAACGAGTGGGTGAGGGCACTCGTTTGCAGTCGAGCGATATGGCACGGCGAGCGATATTCTTTTCTACTAAAACAAAGATAATTATGTAACAGCCAATAGAAACATGGATATTACGTTTCGTTTTCGTTGCGGTAATTACCAGTTTTCTCTAGATTCTGCGTGGAACGGATAAAATCCAACATTTCGTTTATATTGACAGCACCGGAAACGAACGATTCAAAAATACGGAAAATCGGCGTCATGCGACTTGGAAGACGAGTGTGACTTAAGTCGCATGCGACAAAACTATGTCATACGAGCGATTCAAAAATAGGGCCCCTGTAGAGGAGAACAAACGGACAGCCGCCGGAAGGACATACGAAAGAATTTTTGTCTAAGCTGAAGCAGAGATATAATAATAAATCCTACTAATATTATAAATGTGAAAGTTTGTGGGTTTGGATGTTTGGATGTTTGTTCCTCAATCACGCAAAAACTACTGAACGGATTTGGTTGAAATTTGGCACACAGATAGTAGATAGCCTAGATTAAAACATAGAAAACTTTTTATTCTGATATTCCAACGGGAACGGGAACCACGCGGGTGAAACCGCGGACAGCCGCTAGTTAATTATATAAATGATAAACTGCCACCTTATTGAACGTCGCATGCAAAAGGTAAATGTCATGCAAACTATTTTCACGCGAATGAAGTCAGGGGCAAAAACTATATAAGGTCCTTCTTAAATAGTGCACAAAATTTTAAGGGGTCAATGTACTCATGCATACAAACAACAGCTGTTCCATAGGAAATTTAAAACCGAATAGATCAAAATGTATGGAACAGCTGATTTTTTTTCGCGATTTCAATGTTGGTACAGATGCCGACATATATATTGGCAAGATATATATGCCGGCATCTTTCATTCTCTTGCCAATATATATGCCGGGGAGTATACCATAGTAAAAGTTGTTTGTATGCATGAGTACATTGACCCTTAAAATTATGTGCACTATTTAAGAAGGCCCTTATATAATAAACTTTTCGTTATTAATGTTTGTATCAAACAGCAGATTTGTTTTTCGTGGTTTCAGAGTCGGTGTTATATTTAAAGTTGTTCAATTACACGTTGTATTTGAAAATGCTGACAGAAAAAAATATTCCTAATTCTAGTGCATATTATTAGGTATTCGTTTTCAAGGAATGATTTTAATATTGAAATTTAGATTGCTATAAAATCCTTTAGACTAAAATTCTTACGTGTAAGCAAAAAATTGTTTGATATCTCAGGTTTAGGTATGGTGAACTTGTACATAACATGACTGTATACAATTTAACGCTAAATACATCAAAGAGCAATACGTGATTTTTTCGAAGCAACAAATGAGTTTTGAACGTGACAACTCAGGCAAATACGAATTCTTAAAATCAAATATAATACGTTTTAGCTGTATGATGCATGTAAAAAATCATATTATTTGCCATGAGTTCATTCCCAAAGTAATATTATTATGTTTTGCAAACTTTACACCTTGAAAATGCCGATGACGACCTTTCATGTAAATTTTATTATTTCGTTTTACTTCAGGGTTCCATCTCGATTATTATTACTTAGTTATATAACTAAGAACATTAGAACTACTTTTGCAAGATCATAAATATGTCAATTCTCAAAAATATAAGAAAACTGAAGTGACACAAACGTCCAGTCCTTGAATTTCAATTTCTTTCTTAGAAAACTTCAAATTCAAAATGACGAAGTCGTCCTGAGGGCATAGTTCCAGTAACATATTTGCTGCTGCTGTTGGAACTTCAATCTTAGAATTAAGTAGTTATAAGAACAGATATACTTACCTATTTCCTATTTTTCTCTTTTCATTACCTCAAGTTGTTGTCTTAAAGTGTAAACCCTTAAAAGGCTTGGCATCTGTCTTGGCGTCTAATAACTTAGTGAATAATTCACCACAGCAAAAACAGCGATTTCTTTTGAGATTATAATCTTTAAACCACTCTTGTCTCCCGCTGCGTAATTACGCGGCGTGCTAAAACTATCAACAAGTGATAAACGGTAAATTAAATTAATTGACCAAGTGACATAGTTGTCATAGCACACCGAGCAACATTACCACTACCAACGTCAAGGCTTCTCAAACATTTAGCTTCACGAACCCTTATTTAATTTATGAGAGGACGGTGAACTACTTTCTTAACCCCCAAAAATTGTATACGCACCACACTGGCCGCTCGGCTGAGTGCATGAACCAAATGGTTACAATCACAACAACTAATTTTATCCCAACTATTTTGGAGATAACTACGGCCAAAAGACCTATTGTTTAGAATAACTAAAGAACGTTTCACCTTTTTTTCTTATAACTAATGAACGAAATGCATTACGTACGATACGACTCACCTACGGTTAATTCAACTACAATCAACTCACCTAAAGTTGACTAAACTAATGAACGATTTACCTACTGTTGATTTGGGGTTAAGTTGAGGTTCTGGCCGGCCGCTGCCGCGGCACGCTCGCTTCGCTCGCCTGTCGTCGCTCCTAATAGTCTGTTTACCAAAGGTCCTAACATAATTAGTCCATCAGGTGCGACGACGAGCAAGCGTAGCGAGCGAGGAGGAGGTTAAGTTCCATTGCAACCAACAACGCACGAGCCGAGCGAGCGAAGCGAGCGTGCCGCTGCAGCGGCAAGTGCCAGAACCGACATGCTAGCGTGTAACCCTCAACTAATTGATAATTGATAAACCGTAGGTGAGTCGACCAATAGGCATTTCGTACATAGTTGAAACATTCAATATCTCAATTGATTTTAGTTTATTAAAGTTAGGTAAGTTAAACAGTAGTTGAGTCGAACGAGTTTAGTTCATAAAATTAGTTATTATGATATGTAACCGAACCAAATGTCCGAAACTGCGGTTCCTCTCGTACTAAGCAGTATCGATCCATCCAAAATTGGCTTTTAAAAAGCCAATTTTGACACTTCTCTTTCCATCAACGCCATCTAGTGAGGCAAATAGTTACTATTTTTATTTTTTAAATGTAACTTTGAAAAACCCCTTATTGCCGAACTCCTTGGTATTCGCGAACCACAGTTTGAATAACCCTGACATACGTGATCCGAATGCTACCATCGCATCATAATTATCCCATGAATCCATCGCATTCTTAGACATTATACCGTTGCCGATAGCGAGAAAAAAGCAAAGATTATAGAATAACGGAGAATAAGGTTTACTGTACTTTAGTTTGTGGCGGCAGCTTTTTCTCGGCTATCGATATATCGGGAATCTAGTGCGATGTATCGGAAAGGATCAATAACATATTTTTTATTGGAATTGCGGCTTAAACCCTACTTGATTGCAATTTCTACTAACAGTAGAAGGTAACGTTATACCACGGCTGCCCTACGCAGAAGTAAAGTAACTCAGTTTCCAAAAAAATAATATTTTAATTTCATTTTTTCTGTATAGCAAAGCAAGTTGCATCTACCATTTTTTTATTTTATTAAAATTCGGTTTAATTCGGGAAATATAGCTAATAATTTGTTTCAAGAATATTTTTCCGTTTGCAAAATCTACGCTAAAACAAAGTATATCTCCCGTTTTCAACTTAAAAACAAGCAAGTCTTATCAAGATACTTGTATTTAAATAGATTAATTAGCAGATACTTGATTTCTATGTATTTATTCTATACATCGTGAAATTTTAATCATTTGGTTCCCGCCGTGTGGTGGTTCCACTCATGATTACAAGCAACTTTTACTATGGGGCCAACTCTCCTGCTCGCAAAAAAAATCAGCTGTTTCATACAAAAGTGCAGTACCTACTCGATCTTAATGTATAGAACAGCTGATTTTTTTTTTGCGAGCAGGAGAGTTGGCCCCATAGTAAAAGTTGCTTGTAATCATGAGTGGAACCACCACACGGCGGGAACCAAATGATTAAAATTTCAGCGTGTAGTTGTAAGGACTATATTCTATGGCTCTATGCAAAGCTGAAAACAAGCATCTCCTATCATCCTAACTAAACACTGAACTTGTTACTTTTTTATTTTGTTTTTCAAAATAACAGAGTTTCGTTTCGACCTTACTAGCAAACAAAAAGTGAGTTTAATGAAACATTGTATACCCAGTTATAACTAGATTTATTTATACCTATCTAGTTTCTGAAAGTACCTAAATTGATGACCTGCTGTTCACTAAGTAGACTAAGTACCACACGGCGGGAACCAAATGATTAAAATTTCAGCGTGTAGTTGTAAGGACTATATTCTATGGCTCTATGCAAAGCTGAAAACAAGCATCTCCTATCATCCTAACTAAACACTGAACTTGTTACTTTTTGATTTTGTTTTTCAAAATAACAGAGTTTCGTTTCGACCTTACTAGCAAACAAAAAGTGAGTTTAATGAAACATTGTATACCCAGTTATAACTAGATTTATTTATACCTATCTAGTTTCTGAAAGTACCTAAATTGATGACCTGCTGTTCACTAAGTAGATTATACCTAGGTACCTAGTCCAAAGTTCTTGTGAGCTCTTGAATAAGAGGATTACGTACGTTACGCTCTCCTAGGAATATTTTACGAAAATACTTATGGAGTTTTATGTTTTGCTATACTAAGATAAAGTCATCTCCAGTCTTCAGAGCTGAACAACTTGCAAAAACTAGAGTAAATTTTTATCTTCCATTTGAAAACCAAAACTGGCATGACGTATTAATATTTTTTTGATTGCGTGATAAACTTTTAAATTAAAAAAAATATAAATAATTATATAATATATTTAATTAATTCTACAATGTGTATAATATTATATATTATATTACCATAATACGAGTGTGAGCTATTTCGTTTTAGACTTTCAGCTGTCAAAAAACAAAAAGGTGCGCCAATTGAAAATCAGCGTCGGGTCTTACAAACACGACACATGCTGAATTGGCTTCCTAATTTGATGCAGCCGTGAGATTCATTTATTTTCTTTTTTCTTTTATATTTGGTTTGTATAAAAAATCAGTTTTTCCCCTTTAATGTACCTACATAACTAAGTATAGCATGTAAATCTCATCTCATGTCTGTGTCTAATAAATATTTTTTCTTTTTTTCTTTCTTTCTTACTTAACACAGTTTTTGTGGCTACAATACATTAAAAATATCAGTGTCAAATCCACTTATTAATTCTTCTTTATTTTGTCTTGTAAAAGGCTCTTATTTGGAATGCATTAGAAATTTGAAATAAAACACTTTTTACAGATTACGGCGCGTGTCTTGGTTAATTCACATATTATTTAAGAATTATATAGTTATGATTTGTTGGTTTTTGGGTTTCTTAGAAGTGCATTAGAGATATTGCTTTGAAATGATTAACGCGCATTTCTTTACTTAAGAATCTTTGTTTTCATTATTAGTCTAATTTATTCTTACGCATATCATTATCTGTTTTAAACAAATGTTATCTTTCCATCTATCCATGTTTTTCTGATAGACGTTCAATTATTCTAAGCAAAAACGGTACGTGGACATGGTTAATAAAATATAATACATTAGGGTTATTATTCTAAGACATTAGGTAAATAAAATTTTGTTTGAGTTTGAAAAAAGTACCTACATGTTTGTTTACGAAACGCTTTTTAAAACTGACTTATTAAAAATGCATTTTCGAAAAATAAATTTAACATATTTTACAGTGATGAGTGGAATATTTGTTTATCAAGAAAGACAAGAAGTATTTCATCAACCTGTCAATTCATATCAACCTCGAATAAACGAAAGCGGTTGACATTTGCAACATTTCACAAACACACCGCACAACTCTACACTATTGTCAAGAAAATTTAATTGCTCACCAATAAGCACTCCTCATAATAAACTCACGAAGCATACTAATTCATAGGAGCGGCTTCTTTGCCTGTTTTTGTTGATCGAATGGCGGAATGTCACAATCATTTTCATATTGGCTTGCAGTGTATTACCTTCTCTCTGCTGACTCGGTTTGACTTACCTAGTAGGGCTGTGGGTTAATAATTGTCTACATTGCCTTTTATACTGAAGTAAACGCGTCGCGTTAGGTAATGTATTGATATAAATAAAGGAGTACCTAGGAGTTAGTTTCCTAAGCAAAGTCACATTTTGTAAAAACAATCTCGAACTTCACTTAGCATTGATGTTATGGAATAGATTTAGGTAATTATGATAGCTGCAGTGCTAACAACCCCCTTATCATGCCAAACATTTACTTAAGAGCGTTTAGGTTTAAAGCATACACTAGCCACGTAGCCACTTTTTGCAAAAAAACTCCATCAAATTAGAGGACAAGCTAGAAAATATTGCTTAAGCTATAAAAAGTAACCACACAGCTTCTTCAGAGTGAACTAGAAGGACAAAATTCACAATTTCGCACTATGATTTTTTTCCAATGGCGGCGCTAGTGTGCTGTGCTGTACGTACTATCATGTTTCAAAAAACCTTGTACGATCCTGAAACAGGTGAAAGTGTTGCTGAAACTGAACAACTTTCTCCATGGAACATAGGTCGAAAAACGAAAAAAATGTTCATACTCCCATACAAAATGTATTGGTCAGCCTACCCACTTACTATAGAAAGGCAAAAAAAAAATAGTTTTTCGACCTATGTTCCTAGGAGAATTTTGTTTAGCAACATTATCATCAGCCACAGTAGAACATCAACCTGCCATCCTACCATACTTGAAGGGTGTCACTGACAAGATTGGAAACATTCTAAAGCGAGCGTCAATCAAAACTTACTTCAAGCCGCCGAAGAAGATCAACCTTTTCTTACGACCTGTCAAGTGTAATATCCCCCTTCAAGCCGCAGGCGTCTACAAACTAGATTGTGACTGTGGGCTCTCCTACATCGGGCAAACAAAGCTAAGCATAGGGACCCGCGTCAAAGAGCATGTAGCTGACATGAAACATAGGCGCGATATCAAGTCTGCAGTGAGTGAACACGCCTTTGAGGGGCCCAACCATTATATTAGATTTGACAAACCCCAAATCCTTGCTAGGGAACGTAGATTTATTCCTAGAATGCTCCGCGAGGCTATCGAAATAAATAAATATCCTAATTTCAATAGAGATGATGGTTGGAAAATTCCACCAGCTTGGGACCCCATCATTCACAAGCTTAAGCCCCTCACACACACTGTAAGATCTAATAATACTGTTAGTTCCTTTTGCAAATAAATAAATTAATATAAAAGACGGAGGTCGGTTTTCCTCTCCAAGTTTTCTTTCGCCATTTCTTTCTTGGAGGGGCCTCCCAATTTTATGAAATGGTGGTAGATTCAGTAGATTCTCTCTCTTTTTAGCACTAAATAATTCATAAAATTAAATTATAAATCAACATAAAACAATTAAATTTTTTTTGTTCAATTTTAATTTCTGAACGTCTAAAAAAAATCATCGCTTGAGGGTAGACTCACGGGTAGCTTCAGTCCCCCGTGACCACGGCAGCTGCAAAGTTGCCGAAACGTCGGGAAAACCAAAAAACCAAACCAAATACCAACTAATTACCAAAGTACTTTCAATAAAACCGCGCTAGTATCCGATAAAAATTGTTTTATTTCATTATCACCTGTTTCAGGGTCTGACAGGGTTTTTTGATACATGATGTATAAACCCTCTTAATCAAGATATTATTATCAGAGTACCTACCTACCTATTGATGATGACCATTCCAACAACGTTTTACACTGTGTAGTAGATTTAGATTTCTCAGTTTAAATTGTAATGAATATTTCTTATTTCTTTGCAGCCCTATAGACCCACAATCCACATCATACTGCGTTGTTGCATCTCACTCAAAAAACTACACGTCACTATGCGCTGCGCAATGTGATTCTAAAGCGAGCAGACTAGAAAACATATCGTTTGATCGATTAATCGAAAGGGAGCGAATAGAAGATCGATCGAAAATCGATTGTGCTGGCGCAGAAATCGACAATAAGATCGAAGTGGAAGTGAATCCGTTAAGCATTTTCGATGGCAGCTTCAAAACTATTTTCAGAAGGAAAAAGTTTGGTAAGTCATTTTCAAATTCTGATATTTCTCATTAGTTTCTACGAAAGGTATATATTTATTTAAATTTAGAATTTTTTCGCATTCACAAATCCTATTTTGTATTAAGATAAATGTTTTTTTCTAATAATCATTTATCTACATAAAAAAATCAGGTTGCACTCCGGGAGTGCCGGCAGAAGTGAAAACTTGAATATTAACGTTGTGCATTTTTGATATTTTGAAATTAGCGGCAAAGGATTAAAATTATTTCTTTCCTATTACTATACAGTCACACAATTCAATCAGTTTGTAATTAGAGAAAAATTCTAAAGATTTCGCGCCAGTGGCCTTTTTAATTTCTACATACACGCATTCTACGATTTAAACTTATAGTCACAGAGTATAAATAAGTCTATGATTTCACCGAAGAGATCGCTGCTATTAGCGCTATCGCACACGGGCAACTTTTGTCTCCGCAACTTTTTTGTCTCTCACGTGATTTGTATGAAAAGTTGCAGACGACCGTGTCGCTTCGTGTGCGCGCTTCCATATAAACCCGTGGACTTGATGTGAGAGACAAAACAGTTGCTGGGAGACTAAGTTGCCTGTGTGCGATAGCGCTTAGTGACACAAGTGTTTATACGTCTTAAAATGATGCGCCGCCATTTTCAACGCGCCCCGTAGAAAGAGAGGGGGATACTGCCGCCGCCAGCTGTCTACTCTCCATCCGTCACATCCGCCTCGCATTTTCGATCAGCCACGTGATTCTTACTGACGCGAGTTTAGCATTTGTTCCTCATACAAAAAAGCGTACAACGCCGCTAAAGAAGTTTTCACTTCAAAAATATTATCTCTATTGGAAATTTTGGAATAAAATCAATTCACATTTTGTCACATATCGTAAGACGCAAACCAAGAATTCAAGCTTCTTGACTTAAGCAACAGACGGATATATTAAAGAGAATACCTAATAGCTCTACTGTATTATGTTTTTGCCCCTGCTTAGACGTCGAATCTTCAAGCCAAGATACATTGGAAAGGCGTTCCTGTTCGCTTTTAGCCCTGTAGGTATGTTTACTTGACAGAATCAATTTTGTCTGACCCTTAGCTAAAGTAAATAAATTCCTCTTCTATGTTAAGGGACTCACATTAAGTTTGAAAGAAATCGTTTGGCAGAACGAAATAAAATTGTTTGTGAAAAGAAAAAAACGTAATTTATTTGTACCAATCTTGTTCCATTAAAGAGTGGAGGCAGTAGGACATTCAATAATTAAGTAGCATCAGTCCTTTTATAAATTAATAGGGGTTAAAATGTGAAATTGCCGTGTGGATCTGAACTGAGAGCCCAAATTTTAAATCATTACGAATCAAATTGAAACTTATAGGGGAATTAATAAAAAATTCTAAAAACCTGAAGCAAAGCTTCAAAAATTTCTAAAACGTGAATTATAGTTTTAAAATTTGGGCTCTCAGTTCAGGGGGCCTATTACGAAAATAACGTACGCAATTGCGTAACGCAGTCACTTGGCCACGATAATCGTCCGCAGTTCGCTGGTTGTAGTTATAACAAACATTTTGAATTTGGCTACCGTTGTTCATAGACTACTAAACGAACAATGTCGGACACACTAGAAAAAAAACTGTCAAACTCACGCAATTACTTCGCAATATCGCATACGAAAGTGATTTGTAATAGGAAACAATCAAAACGAAGCACGGACGCAGCTGCGTGTATCGCATTAAAATTTTCGTAATAGACCCCCAGATCCACACGATTTTTTCTCACATACAAAGGCTCTCATATCTTCTATAAAGATGTTTATTATTTCTAATTATTGATCATGACGGCCCACTATCAGCAATAAAAATACTTCTTTTCACGAACGTTAAAAAAGTATCTTAAATGTGTCTCCTTTTTTCGTTAGCAGAAATAAACACTTATGTCGTTATGCCTATCCGATACTTATTTTTGTCATTTAACACATGGACATGTGGCATTAGTTAGCTGAGTGCTTAAAACATTTGTGCATAAAAGTTTTAAAACATTGGCGTTCATGGTTGTTAAATAAATAGTTTGGAAAATGCAAATTCTTTAAAATTCTCCATACAAAACGTCAATTTCACACTTAAACACCCTAATATTACAACTTGTATTCAACATTAATCCTTTTGTTTAGGTCGCAGTACAAAAGCAAATGACGAAGATCCCATCATAGCTTGCGTGGGCGAAAGGACGCATCATCTTATTGAAAACTTGGATCCAACCAAGGTGAAGACAATGGAAATCTACCCCATTTCTTTATAAGTCGGTGTACCAATATTCCGGGCTTTGTTTTGATGTTCCGCATTAAATGTTATAAATAGCTTTGTTTGTACTATTACTAATACTCTCTAAAATTTATAGATTGATGCATCAAACTGCTGATCTTTATGTTTGTTTTATGTTAATGTCAACACTGTGACCTAATTATATTTATTCAAAGATCTACTTAATCACATTGCAATTCAATCAGAGATTTATGAATAGTACATTCAGTACAATAACATACATTACCAGCTTTGTAGATTTAACATCCATTATGCCTTACTTGACAATTATTTATAATGTTCTCGCCTTTTTAGACACATTTTTATAACTATCCTGATTATTTTTTCGTGATTTTGTTAAAACTTATTGTCATAATAAGAACAATGTCTTTAGTCAATTCTAAATCACTTCAAATAAACTTTATTGGACCTCCCAGCTCCAAATTTTTTCACATTCGCTAGCAAGAATGCCGAAGAAGCGCAAAAGCGGCTGATAGGTGATAATTTTGATCGAAAAAGATATAAATCTACGAATAAATGCAGTGCTAATTATTATTTTAAATTCTGAACCCAAGACTCCTTAAGATTGTCATTGAAATAAAAATACTTAATACAATCCTTTCTAGATGTACTATGTGAGCGTGTTTGGCGTAGCCAGTGACCGCCAATCTGGGTCTTTACTAGCCACGGGCGCAGTCCGCCCTCGAACTTCCACAGCGAAGAGATTAAGAGAGAACGTGCCATATAGAAGTGACGTCAAAGGAAGGGCTGTTTATTATTTCAAGGTAATTAGACAACCTATCCTCACTTTTCTTCTTCATCAAGTTATTACAAGATAATAAATAAAACAATTTTTTTGAATGGCCAATCTTATGCGCTGAGCAAAGAAATTGCCACTTCTTCGGGCACTCGTTGCCTGAAGCAGGCAAGCAGTTATGTCTTTTAAAAATAACATTGCATTAGGGCCCCAAGGGCCCATCGTTTCTACCTACTGCAAAAGGGAGGAAAAAGTATGTCTCATCCAAATCCTGGTATTTGCGAATTTTATTTAATTCAGCTGTGATTGCACCCACTCATTTTCATTTAATTCAAGTACTCACCAATTTTAATTGCCTGGCTGATGTTCTTTCTTTTTGTGTATGTCGTTTCTTTTCTAAAGGTTTATTATATAACCGGTTATTTTACGGCACAAAATGTTGACCAACATGACGCGCATATAATTCATTTTTCTATGCATCACTGACTGTTATGGCCCGCAAAACTGTTCCGCAACATTTCGCGTAGTAGAACGACATGTGTAGTAACTAGTCGTTCCTTTTGTCCTCTAGTGTATCCAAAGATTTTTATGTTTACGCCCAGCGACATTGAATAACTTAATAAAGATCTTTTAATATTCAGACACCTAGATAAAAATAACCTTAGTTACGAATCGGATGTAATCTATGCTAATTTATTTACGACTAGGCAACTGTAGGAGCTGGAGGTGGGCTATGGCTGGCAGTATCGACGTGCGGTGGGGCGGTGGATGTTGAAGTCTTAGTGAGGGGGAAACGGCTGCACTTGGTCAAAAATATTGGTAAGATTGAGTTAAAGTTTAAGCCCAGATTACTAAATACTTACTACGTAGGTACCATGGGCAACAGCGTTGCTTAACCACTCCTAAGGTTAAAATCTCTTGCACGCCGCGCCCCGTTACAACATACGTTTAGTTCGTGCAGGGGCGCGTACACGAATTTTGATGCTAATTGCTAACTCGTTAAGCGACGCTGTTGCCCAAGTACTTAATATTTATAGGTCGGTCAATTTAGTGCTTGGAATGTGGATGGATAGGAATTTATAGGGTTAGTGCGAGTTTTATCATCTCACGCTCACCTTCGATCGTGAGCGTTTTTGATAGAGTTAGTTCAATGGTTGAGAAACTTCTAAATATTGCTCAATTCATCACTCGTAAAATTAAACCTAGCTAGAATTCGATCAACCCATATCTTAAGAGTACAGTGTAGACTCGACTTTACCAAGAAACCTCAAATAGCTTTTCAAATGTGTTGTGTTACCACTATATATATCACTATAGATAGGTGTGAAGGTTGCAATTTTAGTGTTTTAAGAAGTGGAAAATGAGTTTCACAGTTAGCAACACGAGATCCTGATTTTTTTTCCTTTGCTAACTGTGAAACTATGATATTCATAAAAATATCTTTGTCAAATAATTATTTTTCTTTGCTTTCTTTTGACAGATTCACACTCAAAGTTCTTCGTGCCTACTCCGATACCGAACTCTTCGATCCAAGACGTCAGAGATGAAGGTTCCGTGCAGTTTGATTCCAGTTCCGAAGAAGCAAGGATGAGATACGTGATAAAAGTATCGCCAAGTAAATGGGACCGAGATAGGAGTGTTAATGTAGAGGTTAGAAGTAATTTTGTTATTAGCATCAATTTATAAAAATTGAAACATCGATATCTTTCAATTTCGATTGAGTTTTCTTTTAATCAGTATAAAGAAAAGGTAATTGACTGAAGCTGTAGGTCTATATGTCTAATCTACAGCTTACCTACCTACATAGTCATAAAGTAAGTGCTTGACGTGAAATAACGGGTGTAACAAGACCTTCAACGAAGCCGAAGTCCACGCATTCCGCCCATCATCAGGATCATTTTTGTATTTCAGACTATACCTGGGAAACAGCTACAAAGTTATTGAAGGTCAAAGTAAAAAAAAAATCAATTTTTTTATGAATTCTTATTTTATTCCTTATTTCCAACTTTTTGACCAATGAAACATTATCAAAATTTTAAGTATTTCGTACAGTACGAGGCACGTATCTTGAAATCGGGTGGGGATTGCGCGAAACGCAAATTTTGGGTATGCGTAGCGGTGAGGGGCGCGGGCGGTGGGAGATGGGCGCGCGCTATTGGTCGCTCACAAGAGCACATGCGCGAACTTATCCCCACTCCGTCGAAAAACTTTCAAGATACGTGCCTCGTACTATAACAAACAATGGCTTCAAAATGTTGTCACTCGATGTATCTCATGAGCACGCACATAAACGCTGCCTTACAACTCGGCCGCATGCAGCTGTGTAGCATACACTCGCAGGCGCGGTCTGTTGTTGTACGCGTTACATTGCGTGGTAAAGTATGCAATGCTTTTTTAACACCAAAAATCAAAATCGTTTCCCAGCAATAATTTTTAACAAAAATGGTCCTGATGATGGGCAGAATACGTAGACCTCGGCTTCGTTGAAGGTCTTATTACACCCGGTATATGTAAAAATAACTATAAGTATGCCTTACATCTGCTTTTAGGTGGCAGCGTCTACATCTAGATGGGGTATGAATATGCCTGAGTTATCTGAAGATGGCTCCATAGTCAGGGAGCTAAGACCTAAGAGGTCTTGCAGATCTTTGGATATTGCATTTTTGCCAGCTACGCATAACGCTACGAATGTTATAAGGTGGGTAAAAAGCCATTTAGATCGTCCTCATCAACCATTCTTTTATGTCCCCAGTTCCCAGCTGGGACACAAGATCTTCTTTATGGATGACGGGAAAACGACGTGGGCCCACTGAAATTTAGTGGGTGTTGACGACTGTAATTACAACCGGGCTCACATTCTAAACGTATGCCTTTCGAAGCATGGAGAGCTCGAGTAGGGTTTTGGATTCCCATCTTATGAATGGCCTTTGCGAAAGTTGCTTAACTACTGCAATGGCAGTGGCAGTTCTCATGGATCTCCTCCATTGAGATTTTTATCATTTTCCAACCCTTACCCCAATTTATTTGGGCACAGTACGTCCTTCTCTTCTATTCTTTCTTGTCACTCATCATCTCCTTATCAAACTGGACCTTATCATAATTCATTTGAGGTTTGCGCAGTGCGCGCTTTTCTTCCACTTTTCCGTCACTTTCATCTCCTTTTCATCTCATCTCCTTCTCATCTATAAGTATCCTTTTACACACTACAAGTATCCATCTTTCCTGCGGCCTTCCTCTCTATCAAACTTCATGAACAATTTTAAATTGCAGATGTTATTATTATAGGTAACTTTGTCCACTAGAAGCTATTCCTTTTTCAGATACTGTGTAATAGTTCGAGAAAGCGTTAATGGAGAGACCATGGCTTGCTCTTCGCCTAAGAAATATACAGCACGAAGCCAATGTTTCAACAGTTTGCAAATGCCTCCGTAAGATTATTTTCTATTGTTTTCAACCATTTTTTTTACCTATCTACATACTTTTTTGGAAAATTGGATTTATATTTAATTTAAAAGCAGCAATTGCCATTTATTTTGGAAAAGGATTTCATTATATTGGAATTTGAGCACCATTGAAATCAGATAACATTTTTAACCACATTTTTTTATTTAGTTCCATATTCCATAGAAATTATACAAACCCTTTGTTACAGAACTAAAGTTATCGTTCACAAATTAACGGGACTACGCCCGGGAAGAAAATATGCCATACAAGTAACTGCGGCGACAAAGGGTAGCCCCGTCCCTTATAAAGTGTTATACGCCGATACCAACCTTTCTTGTAAAGACGACATACAATAGAAAAAAAAACAGCAAAGAATTTATACGTTTCGATAGATCCGTGACTGATTCCTGGATTATCTCCAGATAGGTACCATGGGCAACAGCGTCGCTTAACCACTGCTAAGGTTAAAATCGTTTTCACCTCTCCAGCACGAAAAGGGTGCTTTTGGCGCGTAAAAACTCGCAGCAAAATCGACTTTTGCTGCGAGCGTGAGGCAAAGTGCTTTTTTACCAAAAACTCGCAGCAAAATCGACTTTTGCTGCGAGCGTGAGGCAAAGTGCTTTTTTAATTTCTAACACCTTTACTCGCTGGTAGAGGTGAAAAGTTGTATGTTTAACACGAGAGCAAATTTTTTGATGTCTCGTGCCTTTAAATCACTCACTGTGCTCAGTAGTCTATATTAGAATCACTCGCTACGCTCGTGATTCAATTCTAGACTACTTCGCTAGTTCGTGATTTAAAAGTCAGCACTCGCAGCAAAAAATGACTTAGCTCTCTTGTATAACAAATAACTATTGCACGCCGCGCCCGCTGACACATATACGTTAGTTCGTGCAGGGGCGATACGCGCGCACACGAATTTTGTTGCAAACTGGTTAAGTGACGCTGTTGCCCATAGTACTTACCTACCGAACATTTAAAGCTGTGAAAATGCAGCTGTTGAATGACTGTACCACAGTATTATAAATTATACGCCTTTGCTATCTTGTCCTCTATAATGAAATTCACAACTTGTAGTATATCGCCTTTTGCGCACTCGCTGACGTCACATATGGTTGAAAGACTAATAAAAAATAAAATAAAAGCACCATATTACTGGGACCATAGATTTTGTATTGTGAATCACGTGCGATACCAGTTAGGTAGGTATTATGGGCAACAGCGTCGCTTAACCAGTTTGCAACAAAATTCGTGTGCGCGCGTATCGCCCCTGCACGAACTAAACGTATGTGAATTGTGACTGCGGGCGCGGTGTGCATGCAATTTTAACCTTAGCAGTGGTTAAGCGACGCTGTTGCCCATGGTACCTAGTTGGAAAGGCATGTAAAAATAGTTGTTAGTCTAAAAATATCGATATAAGGTCTTTAAAAAGGTCTAAAGTCTAATTATTAATTCACTGGACTAATGTGATGTTTACTGTTGTAACCATGAACGTTTGAGGCTTGTTCAAAAAATGTCCCAATTGTAACTATGAACGCTACTGACTGACTTTATGTATAGTTCGTATCACGAAAGATAACCACAAATGGCGCCCATCTTTCCATCATAACTCATGAAGAAAAGACTTTAGACAATATAATATTTCATATCCTTATATTATATATATTTACATTATATTCAAATATATGAAATATGATTTTGTCTTAAGCCTTTTCTTCATGAGTTATGATGCGAAAATGGGCGCCATTTGTGGTCATCTTTCGTGATTCGTACTGTACCTACACATTTAGTATGGAAATTAAATTAAATTTTGAACAAAAATGTACTCCTAAAACATTTTTAGGTTTTAATCCGCTTACTGTTTCGTTGTGTTTTATCACGTAACGAAATCACAGAATAGATACGAAATAGTATTGTATAAAGCTGGGTATGGGGCTGGCTGCTTGGCTGGTTTACATTATCTTAGTCTTTAGTAGAGTGCTTTAGGAGAGTAGAAGTTCATTACGTGGTGTGTTTGACGTTCTTTTAAAATCGACGAACATGCCAAGCAATGTATTTCTACTCGCTACTCGACTCGGTCGTCTACTTGACTAATGTAAACCAGGCCTAACAGCCCGACTGAGTTTCTCGTTTAACAAGTAGGCTAATATCGTGACTTTGAGCCAAAGATATATGTACTTTTTTAATACATCTTTGCTTTGAGCCCGTTCGGGGCGGAAGTGTCCGTTCTAGTAAGTTTTATTTATTCTTATGACTGACAATAGTACAATAAATAAAGGCAACATTATTTTACAATGTGACATTAGAGTCTGTCAGCTTACACTAGTGAATTAATAATTAGACTTAAAGACGATTAATCTTAAACACCCTTAGATAAAAACAAAAAGATCCAATCTTCTATGGACAACGGCTTTAACATAATAATAATAATTAGATAATGTCTATGGATAGAGATCAAGTATCTCTCTTGAAATCAGAGAATGAGGATAGTATGTTTTACTTTATTTGAATGTTCTTTGTTTAGTGAAACTAACAGCATTTTTTGTTACAAATATTATTTATTTTTATTTCTTGAGGGAACCTAACTTTTAAAAAGTACGTACAACATGTTACAAAATAACCCCTATTGCCGAATATGGTAGATAGGTAACGTGACCATACGTCCCGTTTTGAACGGGACCGTCCCTTTTTGCGGTTCTTCGTCCCGGTGTCCCCGAAAAAAGCTTCAGGACGCAAAATTGTCCCGTTTTCAAAAACCGCGCGAAAATTGATGGATCTAATAAAACACAGTTACAGGTAATTCCGGTCCTTAAGACAATGTTGATAATTAAGGTAAACATAAAATAATGCGAAATTTTTTATTCTTACTTAAAATCATCACCAGCTGCATTAAAACATTTTTTTTCATCTGAGCATTTGTGTAATCACTTTTTTATTTTGTAATACATACTATTTGGCTCCGTGAGCTGTAGATCTCTTGTTAAAAAGTAGCTCAAATTGTACCTATGTTGTTTAAAAATTAATCTAAAAGATGTCGCCACCCCTTTTTCCCAAACTGCTCAGGTCTCCAAAAGGAGGTTTTCAAAACACAATCTGTTCTGTATATTATTCGGTAGGTTTATTCGCATCTAGATGGCGCTTCTAATTTTAAGCATTTTTCGAAATGCGTGATTTTTTGATAAATTTCGAAAAACTGGCTCTACTAGAATTTTATACCTAATTAATTTCACAGGATCACAAAATATTACGAGAGCTTCAATCGCATTTTGTGTTGGCTCGGTCAATAAAACTTAATAAGAAAGTTTTTTTACTATTGTACCTAACCTAAACCTATGTCCCGTTTTGAGTAAAAAAATAAATGGTCACGTTATAGATAGGGACCATCAAACTGAACAACTTTTACTATGGCACAAACTCTGAAATAGCGAAAAATATATATACTGTTTCATACAAAATTTAATAACGAAAATATCAAAATGTATGAAACAGCAATTTTTTTTCTCGCAATTTCAGAGTTGGTCTCATAGTAAAAACTGTTCAGTTTGATGGTCCCTATCTACCATATTCGGCATTAGGAGCTATTTTGTAACACGTTGTATAGAATCCGCTCTAACGTATAAAATAATTAGTATTAATATTAGACTTTGGCTCTTGGACTAGAAACAAAAAATCTATAAAAATTGGTAAATTAGGCCGGGTCTCCATTCCATTTGTTGATAGGTCGATTTTGTTGAATGTTGAAATATTTTTGTCGAATGTTTTAAAAAAACTCGCTGAAGACCCGGCTTTACTCAAATTAACTTAGAATTTGAGCAAAAGAGACATTAATAAAAATTGTTCATGATGTAAATAGTAATAGGTATACCTATTTTAAAAATGTTTTTACCTACTTACCTAGTTAAAAGGACAAAATACATGTAAAAGAGATATTGTACCATAATGTTCAACAAAATTAAATGAGATTGATGTTTGTTAATAAAATTATTCAAATTGTTGAAATAGTAAAATTTTACGATTTCAGAACCTAGGGGCCATCCATAAATTACGTCACTCGATTTTTATGACTTTTGACTCCCTCCCCCTTCTTGTCACAGCTGGTCACATTTGTGAGAGCCCCCCCTTAGGATTGCCAACCCTACTATGTAATATAGTATCCTACTATATTGAGGACCCGCCTACTATATTTTTTGAAAAAATATATAGTAGGCAAAACTACTATATTTTTTCAAGTGAAAAAATTAAACAAAAGCATTACAAATAAATACTTATATGTACATAAGTAATTGCATAAGTAATAATTTTGTGATTAAACACTTGTCTTTATGGTTGTTGAATAAATTATGAAAATGTTAGGACTTAAGTATGAAAAATGCACTAGGTACTTAATAAATCCTCCATACAAAACGGCAACCTACTATATTTTTTTGGACTTTTTCGCCATCTACTATATGTTTACACTAAAAATCTTGAAACCACTTTATTTGACGCAAAAAAAGTTGGCAACCCTACCCCCCTCCCTAGTGTGACGTCACATATTTTACAATTTTACATCTAGAATTAAAACAGCAGTTCCGAAATTTCAATTTAAATGATTTTGAAATGTGACGTCACGAAATTTAGGACCCCTCCCACCCCCTTGTCACACAATGTCACATTTCGTCGACCCCTCCCTCCCCCTTAACGTGTGACGTAATTTATGGATGGTCCCCTACCTTTTATAAACGACAACTATGTAGGTATCTAGGTAAAGTAGATAAGAACTTAAGTACCTAAGTATTAGGTTCCTACTATAGTATTATTTATAACTATACCTCCGGTCATTTATTAAATTTTTAAATGAAAACTTATTTAAATAGCGGTATAATACTATTATGTAGTACTTGTAAGTACTTACTTACCTAATTTTTTTTCTCTGAGTTTCAGCACAGAATAATAAAAGGTAGTAGGTACTAGCGTGTTTCGGTGATGAAGTGAAAAAAAAACCTATAAAGTTTATACCATATACTTATAAGTAATTAGTTCTACTTACTTAAGTGTAGTAATAGTCACATTACTGAGGCATTTATAACTTATAATAACAGTGCGTGCACCCACTGTTTATGTTCCTATCATTGTAAATAATTTTATAGAAAATTAATATTAAGTAGGGTAGGTTTCTCGTAAAAATAAATAATGGATGAAACAAAGTGTTATCATTTTAATCGGTATGTACCTACCCACCTAACTATTTTTCAGCCAGAGCGCCCCGGTTTGGCCTGTTGCAAATTTAGAAGTCATAATCATAGTCATAGTCATAGTCATAGGGGTAAAAAACCCCCGACATAAATAAAAGTTAAATAAAAATCCCTCACACAAAAAAGCTAGGTAACTCTCAAAAAGTTAAAAATAATATTATCAAGTCGGTTATACCTACCTATTTATCGAACAGTCAAAAATCGAACGTTAAAAATATCGAACTTACAAATAATCGAATGATCAAAATATATAAAGGTATGATTCCAATGTCTGCAGCACTGCTGCGTGACACTGCTGCGCGACACTGCTGCGCAGCACTGCTGCCGAGCTCGGAATGTAGTCTCATATAAACCTATAGATATAGAGAATGTATGGGGACCAGTGGTGTTGCGGCAGCAGTGTCGCGTCGCAGTGTTGCGCAGCAGTGTCGCGACGCTTCTCCGCTCACTTCAAATTGAGCCTTTCAAACGTAACATTACGGTTCGATTTGGAGCACACAGCACTGCTGCGCAGCAGTGCTGCCGACATCGGAATCATACCTTTATGGTTAAAACATCGAACGCTCAATAAATCGAATGATTAATTTATCGAAAATAAATATTTAGCGTAGTTTTTTTACATCATGAACAAAAACATCTAATTACATTATTAATGGCCATGTCATCTCTTTTTAACATGTTTTTTTTCCTTTTTTTCTTAGGTATTTCCAAACTCGCTTGCTCTTTTACTAAAAATTCTATTTTTTTTTTAAATCAAGTTTTATGAAATTGCATCAAAATATCTACTGGTTGTTCATGATGCAAACAACTATGCAAACTATTGATTTTCGATAACATAGTCGTATCGCGAAATGGGCAATATGAGATATAGTCCAATAGCGACATAGTCGTATCGCGAAATGGGCAATGTGATATTTAGTCCAATAGCGACATAGTCGTATCGCGAAATGGTCACTGTGAGATAATAGACAACGTTTATTTGAATAGACGTTTTAGGCATAACGCGACTTAAAGCCGGGCCAGACTGTTGCAAACAAGCCCTCCACATCGGTCTCCACCGGCGGTTTGCAACAGTGTAAACACTTGTTTGCAACCAAAATTCGTTTGACCTTCCACAACTCCTGTGGACGGGACGCCGTTTGTAACGACGGCGACGAGTCAACAACACATTGAGGTGGAAGCCTTATTGTAAACAGTGTGGACGCAAACACCAACCGTGGGCTCCGCAAGCCTCCCACCAAGGTCACCCCTGTGGAAAGCTTGTTTGCAACAGACTGGCCCGGGTTTTAGGCACACTGCGTTATTTATAGGTAGTCAGCGAGCAAAGCAAAAAAAAGAAGGAGGAGGTTTTCAGTTCGTCGGAATCTTTTTTTTCATGGACCGATTAAAAAGTTTTTTTTCAACAAGACCTCCTTCAAAAACCTTAAAAATAACCTTTCTTTATTTCTATGGTTCCGTAGCCTAATGGCAAAAAACGGAACCTTTATAGATTCGTCCTGTATGTCTGTCTGTCCGTCCGTATGTCACAGCCACTTTATTCCGAAACTATTAGGATTACACAGTTGAAACTTGCTAGGTAGATGTATTTTATGAACCGCTTTACGATGTTTACAAAAAATATCTTGAACTAAAACTCAATGAAAGTTAGTCTCACTAAGCCTATCTCGCTATTGAACTAAAACGTATTTGACCTAAGTCACAAATAAGTCACAATACGCCCATATCTCATTTTCTCTAGGCATTTCTAAGACTTAGGCACACTGCGTTATTGGTAGTCAGCGAGCAAAGGCTTCTTTTTTTGAAGTCGGTTATACTGTCTCTTTCTCTCTTTTTGTTTTTGCTTTCTCTGTGCCTTAGAGCAACGCGGCCATCGAAATGTACGTACATTTCGTAAGATAAAAAAAAACCTTTGCTCGCTGACTACCTATAACGCAGTGTGCCTATGTCGCGTTATGCCTAGACCAAACGAAATGTGGGCGTATTGTGACTTAGGTCAATTACGTTTTAGTTCAAGAGCGAGATAGGCTTAGGGTCTTGTTGAATTTGAGAAAAAATGGTTTAAAGAACCTTAATGTAATTTTTAAAGACCTATTTTATAGACAAACCGCACGTATAGGTGTAATGAAAAAAAAATCTCTTTCAGTTCCATAGGTATATGAGGTGTCCTTTTAATCTTTTATTTTTTTATTTTTGTGTAAACATTGTAAAGCGCAAGTTTAGCAAGTTTCAACTGTGTGTGTAGGTAATCCTAATAGTTTCGGAATAAAGTGGCTGTGACATACGGACGGACGGACAGACAGACAGGTCGAATCTATAAGGGTTCCGTTTTTTGCCATTAGGCTACGGAACCCTAACAGAATGTAAAAAAATAGACCAATAGCGAAATTATTGCGAAATGGGCAATATAATATATAATAGTTCAATAGCGACATAGTCGTATCGCGAAATGGGCAATGTGACATTTAGTCCAATAGCGACATAGTCGTATCGCGAAATGGTAAACTGATGTGGTCATAGCCTGCTGGTAACGATCAATAAGCGATTTTTAATTTTTTCGCCAATGTCTTAAAAATTGACAATCGCAAATGATCGTTACCCAAGCAAAATTATAAGTACTTGTTGTACGAAGTACTTATAATTTCCTTGTCGTTACCGGAGTGCTAAAGATTATACTAAATTACTTTATTGACATGGTACTAAAGATTTTAAACAATTCAAAGTTATTTTATGGCAGTATGACTCTTTATACCATCGCCCGCCTATAACACGTTCAACAAATTCTAGCTGTCATTAATTTTGACGTTAGAGTTGACATTTTATGCATTCCAGCAGACCAACCGCTAAAGTCATCAATCACCACAGTGTTCATTAAATATTTTAAAGTTCAATGAGCGGTTTTCTGACAGTAGACAATTTTAGTATAATTTTATGTCGATAGATGGCGCTATTCAACTAGGTAGATTTTTTAAATATTATTTCCCACTAATGGTCACATTGGTCATAGAAAAGTTCTTCGTAACACGCCAACGGACAACCAACGCACAACGCAACAAACCACATACTCAACAAATGTATAATAAAAAAGTAATTATATTTCATATTTTTCATAAAAAGCTACCTGCTTAGTTCAACGACATCTAGTTCTTTTTAGGGTTCCGTACCCAAAGGAAAAAAACGGGACCCTATTACTAAGACTCCGCTGTCCGTCTGTCTGTCTGTCTGTCTGTCTGTCTGTCTGTCTGTCACCAGGCTGTATTTCATGAACCATGACAGGTAGAGAGTTGAAATTTCACAGATGATGTATTTCTGTTGCCGCTATAACAACAAATACTAAAAACAGAATAAAATTAATATTTGAGGGGGGCTCCCATAGAACAAACTTGATTTTATTGCCATTTTTTGCTCGATATTAATAACGACAACAGGTAGACAGTTGAAATTTTCACAGATGATGTATTTTTGTTGCCGCTCTAACAAAAAATACTAAAAACAGAAAAAAAAATATTTAAGGGGGGCTCCCATACAACAAACGTATTTTTTGTGCCGTTTTTTGGTACGGAACCCTTCGTGCGCGAGTCCGACTCGCACTTGGCCGGTTTTTTGTGTACCTACTACTTTTTTCTTAAACTGCCTTTTGAAAACCGTTCATTCAAGGATGATACAGATGCAGATTTTTTGACATCCGCGGATGCGGAGTTTCGAAAACTCACATCTACGGATGCGGATGCGGATCTCATGGTTTTTAAGAGAAGCTTCATTATGGAGGCAAAAAAGAATTTAAATGTATCTTTAATAATTTTATTAAATATGTATAAAAAAAATAGTAATATAATTAAATACTGACACATTATATTTAATAAAAAGTTCTTTTGCCGCCTTTTCAGGTTCAATCCTGTTTTGTAGAGGCTCACAAATAAAAGCTACTGAACAACTGTTCCATACTGTTCACTAGGAGCACTGGCGGGTGACAGCGATAAAAATGTGCGTACTATTGATGCTAATATTTAGAAACTTTCTTGAAAAAATTCTTTTCTTTTTTTCTTTTCTTTTTTTTCTTCGTTCGTCAAAATGTAGGAGGTAGGTATGCGAACTATTTTTTTACAGAAATATGTTTTTACTTTAAAGTAAAAACATATTCTGTAAAAAAATAATTGGTATTTAAATACCAATGATATTTTAACATTTTCGTTCTCAGAATATCTATTTTTTTCAGTAAAAACACTAAATAAAATTTTTAAGCTCTCCTGTAGGGTTTGTCTGGAATGAGATACTTGGATTTGGTTTAGGGTAGCCGTACTCTTCGAAGTTTATTAAAAAGAATTCGGGTTGCACTCCGGGAGTGCCAGCAGAAGTGAAAACTTGAATATTAACGTTGTGCATTTTTGATATTTTGGAATGGTTAGGAAATAATTTTGCACGAATTGCCGTCTTACGAATTTACTCTGCATTTGAATTTACGAATACAGAACAATATTGTACGAAGGTCTTATCCATAGCTTGACAGAAAATCTAGAATTTTGACATTGAATTAAAAAATTAGAGCGTTGCTATGGTGACACAAGTGCAAAAGCGCAGCAAAAATCGATTTTGCTGCGAGTTTTTACGCGCCAAAAGCGGCCTTTTCGTGCTAGAGAGGTGAAAATATTATTTATCACCGAATAGGATTAAAATATAGACCAAAACTAATAAGAAAATGCTTTTTTTTTTAAATACGTCAAGAAATGGCTGAGAAATAGATTTTTTAAATTTCATATTTTCGCGCGAAATTAATTCGGGCCTCAAAGATGGCGGTGAATGACGTCAGATGACTTCCGTTGTTTTGTCGGGCGCACCGTCATACTGCAAATTACTTAGTAAAGTAACGTAATTATCTCGCGCCGCGTTCTCATTGTTAGGGTTCCGTACCAAAACGGTAAAAAAGGAACCCTTATGGTGTGACTCAGTCTGTCTGTCTGTCTGTCTGTCACAGCTGGATATCTCGAGAACTACTAATGGTATCAACTTGAAATTTGGAATAGTTTAAGATGACATTTGCCCAACTATTTTGCAAATAAGAAAGAAATAAAAAAAATCATATTTTTTTTACAACAGGGACTGAAAAGGGGTCTTAAAAATTTGAAGTGAGGTGACTAGGGCATGTGGGGTATCATATAAAAGAGCGTTGTTTGCACATTTTAAAACATTTTTTTCTTTTTTCTTAGGCCGCATAGTTTTCGACTTATGATGAAAAATGTAAAAAAATACCGTTCCCCCCCCCTTATCTCCGAAGTTTGCAAAGAGAAAAATCTGAAATAATTCTATGTGATAGTAGTTTATGTAAAGATTACAGGAAAAATAAAACGATGTCTCAATATAACACACTTTTTTAGAAATTCAAAAAAACAAACAAAAATTCTTTAGTTTCACTACCAGTCAACAGATGGCGCTGTCCTAAGCATGCTAACCTAAGAAACATAAAATAGTTCCACTATCGGTCAAGAGATGGCGCGCCCTAATAATACTACAATAATAAATTGGTGGCTGGTTCTAATATAATTACCTACTATTTGCCGTACGAATAAACGAAGAATAAGTTCCTACTTAGTAATATAAACAGTTTGCAATGTGGAGTGGCTGAAACGTTTTTCAGTCACATAAGCAGCTGTGGCTAAGATTTGTAAATTAACTGTCCGCCTGTTCGCCCTTCCACCTGTCTGCCGTTTATCCTACTTTTTTAAAGACTACTAAAGTAACATATCCAAATATATTTATGATTGTACGTAGGGCATGCAGAATCGGACCTCTTTGAAGAACCGAAAATTTCGATTCCGATTCCTTGGTCAGAATCGGGTACCCGGTTTTTTTCGATTCTTTTCGATTCTTTTTTGTTTTTTTGTTTACAATTTTGTTTCATGTTAAGTAAAGAAAAAAGCGTTTTTTTATTATTTTTTTATCAAAATCAAATTATTTACTTAATATAAAACACGAAAACATAAAGAAAAAGCAAATTAATTATCACTAGGTCTATAGTAGGATAGGTAGGAGTAGGACTCCTACCGGGTATTACTAGTACTGTTTCATTTCTTCTAGTCTTCTCTTACAATAAACTCCGTGAGCTGTAAAAGGTGGCTCAAATTGTTCAAAAATAAAATGTTGCCATGAGGTTTCCAAAGAACACATTACGTGCTGTTAGGTATATTATTTGGAGTATTCGCAGCTAGATGGTGCTTCTAATTTAGATAATTTTTCGAAATGGGTGAATATTTTTTTAGATAAATTTGAAAAAAACTGGCTTGTCTAAACAATTTTAGATAATTATTGAACCTGCTCACAAAATTTCACTAGAATCGGTTGAGAAATGCGACCTGTAGAGGAGAACAAACTGCCGGAAAGCCCGAATAAAATATTTTTTTTATTTATTTCTGTCATTTTAATAAATTTTAAAAACTGTCTCGACTTTCGACAAATAATCTAAATGTCAAACCTCCACACAAAATTTCACCGGGATTGGTTAAGAAATGCGACCTGTAAAGAAGAACAGACAGCGCTGGAAAGCCGGACTAGGACTGAAATAAGTTTTTCTATATCTCTGTATCTCCGCCATTTTGAAAATTAAAAAAAAAGTGGCGTGACAAAAAAATCTATATCATTTTTAAATATGCTCACAAAATTTCACGAGAATCGGTTGAGAAATACGACTTGTAGACGAGAACAGACAGCGCTGGAAAGCCGGACTGAAATATGTTTTTTTTAACATATCTCCACCAATATGAAAAATTTCAAAAAACTAGCGCGAAAAACATAACTACATCATTTATGAACCTGCTTACAAAATTTCACGAGAATCGGTTGAGAAATGCGACCTGTAGAGGAGAGCAGACAGCGCTGGAAAGCCGGACTGAAACATGATTTTTATAACATATCTCCGCCATTTTGAAAAAAATTAAAAAACTGGCTTGACAAATAAATTCTATATAATTTTTGAACCTGCTCACAAAATTTCACGAGAATAGGTTGAGAAATGCGATCTGTAGCAGAAAACAGATATACATACGAAATAATTTTTGCCCAAGCAGAAGCAGAAACACTTCTAAATAAAGTGACAATAAATAAGGATTTTTTTTCGATCGTCCAATAGTGAGCAGGCAAAGAAATCTTATATTATACCGTACGGTCTAATCAGATGTTGTTATGATTGTTTATTCGATTATTTGTGCGCGCCATCACAACTAAAGCCGTCTAAGTAGTAAGATTGGGAATTTGATATTTTTTTAACGAGAATCGAAAAGAATCGAAAATCGATTCTTACTAATTTAAGAATCGATTCTCACAGGACAAAAAAGAATCGGTTTTTCCCGGTTATTTTGGAATCGGTTAAAATCGGTTCCATGCCCTAATTGTACGGAACCCTCGGTGCGCGAGTCCGACTCGCTCTTGACCTGTTTTTATTATTATTGTACCTAAACGTCTAAATCTAATTTTTTGTGTGTGAAATAGATAGTTTAGTACGACTCGCACCAGATCAATACTCAGACGGGAATCGAACCCGCGACCTTTGGATATCCGGTCCAATGCTCTGACCGCTGAGCTACCGAGTCACTAGTGACATCGTCGAATTTTTCCTAGTATATCCTTAACTCTTACGCTGTAAGCCAGCGTTATTTCACCAATGTGAGGAATTACCTCGACATTCAATTGAAATATCTTTTCAGATATTTTAACAATTGATTAAGATGAAATAGCTATATAATTTTTAAATTTGAGATTTTTGCATTTACAATGCTATTTTTAAACAATACTAAATAATATACTAGAAAAAACACGACTCGCACCAGATCAATACTCAGACGGGAATCGAACCCGCGACCTTTGGATATCCGGTCCAATGCTCTGACCGCTGAGCTACCGAGTCACTAGTGACATCGTCGAATTTTTCCTAGTATATCCTTAACTCTTACGCTGTAAGCCAGCGTTATTTCACCAATGTGAGGAATTACCTCGACATTCAATTGAAATATCTTTTCAGATATTTTAACAATTGATTAAGATGAAATAGCTATATAATTTTTAAATTTGAGATTTTTGCATTTACAATGCTATTTTTAAACAATACTAAATAATATACTAGAAAAAACACGACTCGCACCAGATCAATACTCAGACGGGAATCGAACCCGCGACCTTTGGATATCCGGTCCAATGCTCTGACCGCTGAGCTACCGAGTCACTAGTGACATCGTCGAATTTTTCCTAGTATATCCTTAACTCTTACGCTGTAAGCCAGCGTTATTTCACCAATGTGAGGAATTACCTCGACATTCAATTGAAATATCTTTTCAAATATTTTAACAATTGATTAAGATGAAATAGCTATATAATTTTTAAATTTGAGATTTTTGCATTTACAATGCTATTTTTAAACAATACTAAATAATATACTAGAAAAAACACGACTCGCACCAGATCAATACTCAGACGGGAATCGAACCCGCGACCTTTGGATATCCGGTCCAATGCTCTGACCGCTGAGCTACCGAGTCACTAGTGACATCGTCGAATTTTTCCTAGTATATCCTTAACTCTTACGCTGTAAGCCAGCGTTATTTCACCAATGTGAGGAATTACCTCGACATTCAATTGAAATATCTTTTCAGATATTTTAACAATTGATTAAGATGAAATAGCTATATAATTTTTAAATTTGAGATTTTTGCATTTACAATGCTATTTTTAAACAATACTAAATAATATACTAGAAAAAACACGACTCGCACCAGATCAATACTCAGACGGGAATCGAACCCGCGACCTTTGGATATCCGGTCCAATGCTCTGACCGCTGAGCTACCGAGTCACTAGTGACATCGTCGAATTTTTCCTAGTATATTGTATCATATATATGTATAATATTGATCTGGTGCGAGTCGTGTTTTTTCTAGTATATTATTTAGTATTGTTTAAAAATAGCATTGTAAATGCAAAAATCTCAAATTTAAAAATTATATAGCTATTTCATCTTAATCAATTGTTAAAATATCTGAAAAGATATTTCAATTGAATGTCGAGGTAATTCCTCACATTGGTGAAATAACGCTGGCTTACAGCGTAAGAGTTAAGGATATACTAGGAAAAATTCGACGATGTCACTAGTGACTCGGTAGCTCAGCGGTCAGAGCATTGGACCGGATATCCAAAGGTCGCGGGTTCGATTCCCGTCTGAGTATTGATCTGGTGCGAGTCGTGTTTTTTCTAGTATATTATTTAGTATTGTTTAAAAATAGCATTGTAAATGCAAAAATCTCAAATTTAAAAATTATATAGCTATTTCATCTTAATCAATTGTTAAAATATCTGAAAAGATATTTCAATTGAATGTCGAGGTAATTCCTCACATTGGTGAAATAACGCTGGCTTACAGCGTAAGAGTTAAGGATATACTAGGAAAAATTCGACGATGTCACTAGTGACTCGGTAGCTCAGCGGTCAGAGCATTGGACCGGATATCCAAAGGTCGCGGGTTCGATTCCCGTCTGAGTATTGATCTGGTGCGAGTCGTGTTTTTTCTAGTATATTATTTAGTATTGTTTAAAAATAGCATTGTAAATGCAAAAATCTCAAATTTAAAAATTATATAGCTATTTCATCTTAATCAATTGTTAAAATATCTGAAAAGATATTTCAATTGAATGTCGAGGTAATTCCTCACATTGGTGAAATAACGCTGGCTTACAGCGTAAGAGTTAAGGATATACTAGGAAAAATTCGACGATGTCACTAGTGACTCGGTAGCTCAGCGGTCAGAGCATTGGACCGGATATCCAAAGGTCGCGGGTTCGATTCCCGTCTGAGTATTGATCTGGTGCGAGTCGTGTTTTTTCTAGTATATTATTTAGTATTGTTTAAAAATAGCATTGTAAATGCAAAAATCTCAAATTTAAAAATTATATAGCTATTTCATCTTAATCAATTGTTAAAATATCTGAAAAGATATTTCAATTGAATGTCGAGGTAATTCCTCACATTGGTGAAATAACGCTGGCTTACAGCGTAAGAGTTAAGGATATACTAGAAAAATTCGACGATGTCACTAGTGACTCGGTAGCTCAGCGGTCAGAGCATTGGACCGGATATCCAAAGGTCGCGGGTTCGATTCCCGTCTGAGTATTGATCTGGTGCGAGTCGTGTTTTTTCTAGTATATTATTTAGTATTGTTTAAAAATAGCATTGTAAATGCAAAAATCTCAAATTTAAAGAGATAGTTTAGTTTTAATTTTATTGTAATGGAAGAAGGTTTTGTAAAAGGGTAAAGTGATAATTTGCCTAAAATTTATATTTTCGCAGTCATGGACTTTTTTCTTCAAATCCATCTTATGTTTAGTGCTGAAATAAAAGGTGTTAAACTTTTCAAGTACTTAGGTACTTAGGTATCTATAGCTCTGTTTTTTTCTTCGTAACGTACCTACCATTATTTAACATTGTTAGTTTCTCACTGAAATCTTACATTTTTAACACGTTTTTATTAGGTTGCTATGTTGTTTGTTTTTTCTCAACAAAGTTTGCAAACGATTTTATATTAGCTTCCCGATGAGGTAGAGACTTGAAACTTTGAACATAGGTCGAATTGGCAAGGCAATATAGTGTCATTGAGCTGATCTGATGATGGAGCCAGAAGAAGGCCACAGGAACTCTATGATGAGACCATACCATAACAACCCCATCATGTTTGAGCTCGTTAGAACCGTCTTGACGAGTACTCTGATAGGATACGAGGTCCAGGGTTTGATGATGAAGCCGGAAGACCGTGCCATAGGAACTCAATATTGAAACCGTGCAACCTCCCTCATCGAGTTTGGGCTTATTTAATTCATCTTGACGTGTACTTTGTTGGGAAATAGTTTCCAGGGTCTGATGATGGAGCCGGAAGAAGGCCACAGGAACTATATAATATAACCACGCTACCCCATCGAGTTTGGGCTCGTTTGGATCGTCTTAACGAGTACTTTGTTAGAAAATAGTGTCCAAGGGTCTGATGATGGAGCCGGAAGAAGGCCACTGGTCGGGCTTTCACACCTTGGAACTATACAATATTTAAGTATAGGTGTGCTTTTTAGTCTCAGCCATAACGACAAACACAAATAATGTAAAATAAAGACGAGAAATAATTAAAACAACAAGAGCGCGCGCGCAAATTACTGAATGCCTATGAATTTTGTATTGTAGAGGTACTACCAGCATCGTACGTCTCCCTTTTTCGCCAATTCCTGATTCGCCAACTCCCGACTCGCCAACTCCTGATTCGCCAATTACTTACAGGCCTACAGCCAAACATTGTATTGCCAATGTGTTTATTATGAGAAAAAAAAACCGATCTTCTATTTATAAAATTAATTAAATTAATCGATATACCAGAAGGTCGTGAAAGGCCCAAGATCTGTGAATTTTTGATACCAAAAAGACGAGGACTATTCTGGATGGACTATTGACGACTTTGTTTCTCTAATATTAAATTTATTTTATTTTTATTTTAAAAACATAGGTTTATATTTAAAAAAAAAATCAGCTGTTCCATACATTAAGGCCGAGTAGGTACTGCACTTTTGTATGGAACAGCTGATTTTTTTTGCGAGCAGGAGAGTTGGCCCCATTGTAAAAGTTGTTTGTAATCATGAGTGGAACCACCCCACGCCGGGAACCAAATGATTAAAATTTCAGCGTATATATTTTGTAATAAATAAACGTATTTTTTTTAAATTTAATATGAATCCGAGCCCATGATATAAACGCTCGAGTGACCGAAATGACAGATTCTCAATAAGTAGTTGGCGAGTTGGGAGTTGGCGAATCATGAGTTGGCGAATATGGAATTGGCGAATCAGGAGTTGGCAAATTAGGAATTGGCAAATCAGGAGTTGGCAAATCACAAATTAGCGAAAAAGGAAGTTGGCGAATGTGGACACCCCCGGGCTGGCGACGCTCTTGGTTTTTTATTACTTTCTATAGTTAAAATGTACTCTATGGCGATCGATGACTGAGCGATTAGTCTACTGGAATGCACCCATTGACATTGACAGTTGACAATATTGATCAAAATTGATCAAATCGCAAAAAGTGGTGAATTTACACTAAAATCTTTGAATTTGTGTATTTGATTATATTTGTAGTGAATTAGCAATATAAGACTATGTCCACCAGTGAAAAGGAATATTTTGGTCCATTGACATTGCATCAGAAAAACGAAAAACCAACTATTTTCAAGAGCGGTGAATCGGAAGAATGTATGTGCGTTTTGTGTGATGAAAAATATCTATTGCCTGCATCTGAGAAGCAGCTTCTCACCCATTTGTTTATGAAACACCGCCTTGTCATTTCTGATGTGAACCAAATCGCAGATCTGAGCGCTTATTTCAAGTATTGGAGGTTGAGATTTAAAGGTTAGTTACTACAACATGACATTATCTCATGATCAAGAGCGCCGGCAGAAATAATTCCTAGGGGGGCTTTTAGTTTTTCATGTAGATTAAGTGTCACCCCACAGAATATACAATTCTTTAATACCCTTGTACAGCGAGCTTTACTGCATCATTTTCCTTTTTTATATTTTCTTTCTTATAACAGGGTGTTTATTTAAATAACTCTAGATAATGTTGTTCCCGAGATTCCCAAAGGGTACAAGTGTACCACCTGGCACCCCCCTGCCGCCTGCGCCTATGCTCATGATACTATGCTCATGGATTTTTATTTGAAATAGGTACTGTATAAAATCATGTATCACTTATGTCACTTTTTTAGGGTACCATACCCAAAAAGTAAAAACAGGACCCTATTACTAAGACTGCACTGTCCATCTGTCTGTCACCAGGCTGTATCTCATGAACTGTGATAGCTAGACAGTTTCACAGATGATGTATTTCTGTTGTCGTTATAACAACAATATTAAATAGAATAATATAAATATTCAACTGATTTTGGTACACTTGGCCGGTTCTTTGCATATTATTTTGCTTATAACCTTACATAGGTAGGTAAGTTACCTACAATTAGAAAGGAATTATTAAATTGTGAGATTTATTTTTTCTCTTTTCAGATGAGGGCTTACCATTTTATTGTACAACAATGCTGTTGGACAACAAACCAGATGGCACAAAATCAAAAGACGAAGAATACTTTTTATTAAGTGATGTGCTACCAGAGGATAAGGAATTAAGATCTAATTTGCAACAAGATAAGTTAGAAAATCTACTGAAAAGGCAGCAGTTTGAGAGAGAAGATAAAAACTATGAAAGAGAATGCTTGTTCTGTCGGTTTGTTTCAGCGGGTACGAGAGCTATGTACTTAAATCATTTATATGAAAAACACAACTTCCACATTGCTAAGCCAGACAATCTTATAATTATCGATGATCTAATAAACTTAGTAGCTACAAAGTTAGAAAAATTACAGTGCATTTTCTGTGAAGGTTACTTTAAGGATCGTACAGTGCTAAAAGAGCATATGCGCAAAAAAGGTCATAAGCGTATCAATCCAAACAACAAAGAGTATGATAAGTTTTTTCTAGTCAACTACACGGGTGATAAGCCTAAAAGCTACTTAAGGCCATTTATTAATAAGACTCAAAATCATGTACCACAACGACCTGACTACGAACATGATTCTAATGTAGATAGTGACCCAGAATGGTCAGATTGGACTGAAGAAAACGGACCTCAGATTACTTGTTTGTTATGTGAACATACAGAGATGGAATATGAATACATATTGAAGCACATGGATACTCAGCATGAATTTTCTTTTGCAACCATAACAGGCGGCTTAGATTTTTATCACAAAATCAAAATCGTTAACTTCATACGGCGCCAGATACACTTGAAGCAATGTTTCTCCTGTGAATTGAAGTTTGATACTTTGAAGAACTTAGAAAAGCATTTAAAGGAAACCAAACATTGGTTATTAAGTAAAGAAAGTTGGGATCAGCCGGAATATTACTTTCCGACTTATGAAGATGATCTATTCTTGTGTTTTATTCAAGATGATGATGAGAGCTGGTGGTCTGGTGATGAACAAGAGAATGAGAGACAGATCGAGAGAGAAAACTGTATGTCTGACAACATATCTACAGAAATGGCTTTGGCAGTACTTAGTGATTAGATTAATAAGTACAATTCTATGCTACAGGAGATCATTGCTAACTGCAACCCTTATTTATTTATATCCTTTGGGCCTCCATATTGCAATTATAATGAATACCTGTCGCTGCCTGCTGCATTAAGGCACCCACTACAAGCGTCGCCAATACCTTTATTTGGCCAGTTTTGGCTAGAATGGATTTTAAAACTTACAGAAAGAATGAAAACATTCTGTAAGTTTTTTTTAAATATTGACCTTTTTTTACGAGTAATAAAAATAAATGTATTGCCGGCGTGAGTAATGGGTAGTAGGAAACCTTAAGCTGCCAGTCCTATAAATATAAAGCTATATTATTATTTATTATGCATAAGTACTTAATTATTATTTATTATTCTAAAATGTCCTATGAAGCTGTTGCAATTCTTCAGAGAAATTCTATAATTTTAAATGTTAATGCAATAAAAAAGTAATAATTTTGATGTTTAAAGTAAGTTTTAAACTAAGCATTTAATTATTGTAGCAACAATTTACTCGGTTTACATTTTTATCATATTACTATACATACTGTTTAATTTTTTATACCCAATAAAATTCCAAAATATTCAATTTACATCTTTCTTTTTAGTATTATCTACTTTTCTAAATTTTTTGCTCTAAATACCATGTGACAAGGTGTGTGCTAAGACTGTATTAAAAAAATTAAAGGAAAAGAATGAAACTTGTTTCCAAGTACCTATAGATATTATTATTAGGGTTCTTTGACTTACTATGGCACCAAAAAATCTTAAAAAGTCACAATGCATTAAAGCTAGAAATAATAAACTAATTTATTCCTGTACCATACTTTTAAAAAAATGGGACCAATAAGTTGCATTTTCTGTTGAAGTTTATATTCATAATTTACATTGGAATTTATAAAAGGTTAGATCGATAGTTTGCAAGTAACATAAGATTAACTGGTGAAAAATTGAAATAAGAGAAAGAAAAAACCGGCCAAGTGTGAGTATCGAAGTCGTGCACAGAGTTCCGTACCAAAACACGGCAAAAAAAATTGTTGTATGGGAGTCCCGCTTAAATATTTATTTAATTCTGTTTTTAGTATTTGTTGTTATAGCGGCAACAGAAATACATCATCTGTGAAAAATTTCAACTGTCTAGCTACCACAGTTCATGAGATACAGCCTGGTGACAGACAGACAGACGGACAGTGGAGAATTAGTAATAGGGATCCGTTTTTACTTTTTGGGTAAAGCACAGAGTAAAATCTGTCCGAAAGCCTTATAATAGTGACATTTGTGACCTACACTACAATGAACTCAAGTTGTTTTTGAAATGAATCAAATTGCCTAAAGCTCAGAAAATTTTGGCCTTTGTTCAAAGCACAAGTGTACTTCGAAGCTGTAGCGGAAATAAGCGCGAATACGAAGAGTATAAGGAAATTGACCTGTCACTGTTTTGGACCGAGTGTCGAGACAACAGACAAATTGCGGCTCTTCGCAGTACCTACTCGGATTATAAATAGGTGAGTAGTTGAGTACTCTTTATCTGATGTGATTCGTACCCTTCCTTTACCGTGGTACCATTAGACAGTACCATTGATGGTACTGTCGCAATTTATTTTTACTGTCGTTCTATTACATTGATGGTACCACGGATATATTCTGTGACCACGGCAAATATTGTTTTTTGTTGACCGTGGTACATACCAGATGGGTTGTTGTAATGTTACCTGTAATTACTTAAGTGTTGGCGTGATTACGCTTAGGTATTCAGTAACTTAAAAAGCCATACACAGATTTAAGACCTAATGAAAATGGTTGGACTTTATCTGGTCTTAAATCTGTGTTTGATCACTTTCCATAGTCTAACATATCAGTGGCAATCAAACAGCTGTAGAACACATCAACAGCTAAACCATGTGGTAAACTAAAAAAAAATCCTTTTTGGAGATATACAAATTCAGGTCACGGCGGGTTGCGATCTGTAAAACTTAGGTTAAAGTATCTATAATTTCGTAATAAATTTTTATATCACAACAGCAAACGGTAACCTTTTTGGTGATTAAAATGTTCTACGGGCTACTGTACAGGGACCATCAAACTGAACAACTTTTATTATGGGACCAACTCTGAAATCGTGAAAAAAATCAGCAGCACAATACATTTTGATTTTGATATTTCGTTATTCATTTTTGAGTCAAACGACAGATTCTTCTTTCGCGATTTCAGAGTTGGTTCTATAATAAAAGTTGTTAAGGCGGTTGTATGGCCGAAAGTGGCGCCCTCAGAGGTTTTTATTTAATAAGTTATTAATAGATAAGGATTTTAATAATGTTTATCGTGGAGATTTTAGGGCCCATGGTCTAGTATTTTTAGAAGGTATCACTACATGCCCTCGTAGTCATTTGTAGAAGTAGATAGCAAATGTGTCAAAAACGGCCACTTTTAGCAGTTTTTCTATCTACTTCTAGCAGTGACTACTAGGGAATGTAACGATACCGTCTAAAAATATTAGACTGTGGGCCCTAAAATCTCCACGATACACATTATTAAAATTGTGTATTAGAATAATAATATTAGATAAAATTCAACGCGGCGCCACTTTCGCTCAGGGTACCACCTTAAGTTTAATGGTCCCTATCTACCATATTCGGCTGTAGGAGTTTTAGCATTGAAAACGTTTGTTTTCGTGATCGAGTATACTTAGTGCCTTATAAAATTGTGACATTTGCCTGTAGTTTCATAGATATGAGAGGTAAGCGGATGGGCCATATTCACCTATGTGAAAATGTGCGCCTACCGAAGGGCTTCAAAGTGCAATTTGAATTCCCAAAATCGGTCGGTAAATTTTTGAGATATTCCATGAAAAAAAAAATAAAAAAAAATCTCCGACTTGGATCGAGAATTTCTTAATAACTTTTTTTGAGCTCACTATTCAAGAAACGGAAAAAAACGGATCTCAGGATTGAATTAAGCTACTGTTTGAGCCATCTAGGAGGCGGGCGGACAAAAACTGTAGGCTGTCTGTATATAGCGGGTCCCTTACGCGCGAGGTCAGTCTGCGCTCCGTTCACTTTATCTTCTGTACGATAAAGAATTAATTTCTATTTAATGTGTGCTTTATTTCCAAATTACATTTTCGCGCAGTGTGAGATTTGTAGATTTTTGTAACAATTTGTATTTAATTAATCCCCTTCTCATTCTTCTGTAATCTATCATGATTTCCGGCCCGTTTTACCCGGGAAATCTTCCTAAGTACATGTGCCGATTATAACTATGTACATATTGGTCCTTTGGGTGTTCCTCGATTCCTCATTAGCCCCCACCGTTACGTCAGATAAAGGGACAAATGGGCAAGGATGTACCAAAATGCTGGGATTGTACAATGGAGACAAAGGAACTATGTTTGCACATTCGGTCAGTTATTTGTGGTTTCCTGGTTGTTATGACAGGGTAAACTAGTGGGTACAAACACAGCAAAATTATTGAAGATTCGCTTGGCCTAACTAAAAGCTGCTTAGATCCGTACTTATAACAAATAAGCTGAGTTTGTATTATTTTCAACATTAGTTACTTATTTAGAATTTTAGGCATAAAAGCATCTTCAGTTAATTAACCTAAGTACCTAGCTAGGTACCTATTTGATAAAATTTAATTATTTCAGAAGAACAAAGTACAAAAGGGGAAAATATTTAATTCAGGATGTTCACGATTAAACTGATTAGATACAAATTATAAAGCAAACATGGTTAAACACGTGTAGGTAATAATCTTTCGTTTGAAGTCCTTACTTCCTTAAGTACTATTTAAATGTAGGTATTCTATAGATTAAATAGGACCTACCTAGTTAATTGTTATTTTATTAAAAGAGATTACAAGTAACTTTTACTATGGGGCCAACTCTCCTGCTCGCTAAAAAAAAATCAGCTGTTCCATACATTACGGTCGAGTAGGTACTGCACTTTTGTATGGAACAGCTGACTTTTTTTTGCGAGCAGGAGAGTTGGCCCCATAGTAAAAGTTGCTTGTAATCATGAGTGGAACCACCCCACGGCGGGAACCAAATGATTAAAATTTCAGCTTGTATAAATAGGTGGGGTACTGAGAAGATGAAGACCGAGACCGTAGATTAAAAATGGATGTTAACAATAGCGTCCTATGGCAGCGCTTAATGAAGCCCCTAAGGAGATTATGCCAAGCTGTAAAATTATTGTATGCTGACCTTATTGCATAGCATAAACTGGGTTATTTGTAAAACACCAACAACCTCGTAGAAGTAGATTAACATAATAAACATCATTAACAACATTTGTTTTACAACTTTTCCAAAAACAGATAAAAAATATCGACTTTTCATAAAAACTCGATCAGCTGTTCGGGACATTTGTATGGAGAGTCAAATTTCTTTTGTCGGTTTTCGGAAAAGTCTTAGAACATAATGTTGTTGTTTATGATGTTAGTAATCTATACTCCTGCGAGGTTATTGGTGTTTTACAAATAACGCTGTATACAGGGTGTTTGGTGACAGCCTTATAAAGCCGAATATGGTAGATAGGGATCGTCAAACTGAATAACTTTTACTATTAGTCCTACGCGTACGCAAAAAACACCGCAAATCGATATACAGCAAATCCCTTTGGTGCACGTATACTTGAGGTAAAAACAAAATTTTGGACCTGTTTTGCAGTTCTTTAAAATTCTTCCCTTAGGAAAGGAGTTATGGTGTCATCTTTTTTTTGTATGGAAAAAAAAAATTCCTAAAACCTATCGTGCATGGTATCGAATGAAAGGGCTTGCTGAGCCGGTTCTAAAAATATATCACATCATTATATTTCAGCCACTTGTCTTAAATTAAACCAAAAAACATTTTCAAAACATACCAAGTTTGGACTCCTTCAGATCCGATTTGGTTGAATTATTTCTTGTAAACTACACATTAAGAGTTACATAATATCCTCATATCAAAACACAAGAAAGTAATTTTGAAAATATGTAATTTAGTATTTTTTTCAAATTTTTGCCCAAACTTACGTTTGTATGGGATTTTTGGAAATTGATTTTTGGTTTAATTTAAAACTAGTGCTGAAATGTAATTATGTGATATATTTTTAGAAACAACTCAGACAGCCCTTTCATTTGATATCACACAAGATAGGTTTTAGAACAAACATTTTTTTAAATTAAATATAATCACTTTGTGAAAGCTCTGTAATCATGAAAAAATTAAAAAAAATACTAAATATCAATATTTTCAAAATTGCTTTCTTAAGGTTAGATATGAGAACATTAATATCATTTGAGGTATATTTTATGAAAAATAATTCAACCATATTGTATCTGTAGGAGCCCAAACTTGGTATGTTTTGAAAATGTTTTTTGGTTTAATTTAAAACAAGTGGCTAGAATATAACGATGTGATATATTTTTAGAACCGGCTCAGCAAGCCCTTTCATTCAATTCCATACACGATATGTTTTAGAACAAAAAAAAAATTCTCATACAAAAATAAGATGACACCATAGCTCCCCTCCTAAGGGAAGAATTTTTAAGAACTGCGGGTCCAAAATTTTGTTTTCACCTCAAGTATACATGTACCAAACGGCTATACTGTACATCGATTTGCGGTATTCCATTGATTTTGAGCTCGTAGAACCCCCACTATATGGTAACTACCAACTCTGAAATCGCGAAAAAAAATCAGCTGTTCAATACATTTTGATATTTTGGTTATTAATTTTTGTATGAAACAACTGATTCGCGATTTCAGAGTTGTTCCCATAGTAAAAGTTGTTTTTCAACACACTTGCTCGTAAAGTGAGCCCTAATACATCGCTTTTAGGGCCATAAACAAAGCTATAACAAACGCGTGCAATAATATATAAAACACTAGGTTGTTATAGAATTATCCCTACAAAGTTTAATTAGTGCTTTACTGCAATGCAAGTTCTATGCGAGTAAATAGAGCATTTCCAATTTAACCGGGTAATACAGTTATTTTTTAGTAACAACAAAGAGGTTTTATGCCGCTGAAATTTCATATTCATTTTTGAAATAAATAAATGTGTAAGTCCTTAATTAAGTCAAATAAATATTTATTATTATCAAATTATTCATAATTAACAATATTTTGTTATAAAATATTCAAATATTTGTATTTTATGACTTAAAATTATAATTTTGAAGTAGGCTGTATGCACACTCACCCTTTGTTCACAAAATATTTTTCACTGACATGAAAAACATTTTTTTTAGTAACTGGACTAGCTGTCTGTATGATTTGACAGCTAAGTTTTTGTGCCTATTTGAAACGCCGCTAGCGTGCGTCTAAAGAACAAATTTTGACGTACAATATGAAAATGGTTGCCGTGATGGTTTCTCCAGACTTTAAACTTTAGTACCATGTACGCACGCTATGCTCACGCTACGTCCTACAGCGCCAAAATGGCGGAAATCAAATAGGCACAAAAACAGTTTGACATAAGCCTGTCCAGTGTAAATATATGCAGGTCAGTGATATTTTTGCATTGGGCGTGTGAAAAAAAACAAAAAAACGTAGGTACGCGCCATTTCCCATAATTGTCATATTTTGTTTTTGCCAAATTTGTTGCTGTGTGGTAAATTACTTTGTATTTTCCTCGCAAATGTGTTGAAAAATGTCGTATGAAACTCGTGAGCTTTTGCTCATTGCACACTCGGCTGAGTTACGCCCTCGCCTACGGCTCGGGCTGCAACCCACAGCCGTGTGTGCAATGAGCAACATAAGCTAACTTGTCTCATAATGTACTATAGTTTGATGGTCCCCATCTACCATATTCGACTTTTTAAGGCTATTACCAAACACCCTGTAAATTAAAGAATTACCTAAAATTGCATTTATTTGTAACGTGTGGAAGTAACATTAAATTTAGCTTTAGTTGCCAATTTTTAAGTAGTAAATTAAGAGGATTGTATTAATATCATAGCTTGGTTAATATAAAAAGTTAATTAAAAAATACAATTCAAAAGACAGCTAGCGAAACTAATTTGCTTTGCATAAATTAAAATTTTCTTTATATTGAAATAGGTTACGAAGCTACCACCAAAGGTTGAACGCATTACTAAGAGAATAATGTTGTAAAAGCGACCCCTAGTGTAATATCGCCTTTAATATAAGCAAAATGAACCATTTCGTTTTAATTGTAGACACCCAAGTAATAAAACTAGTACGGGCATAATTAAACTGATATTAACCATTATGAAAATGGGAAAGGTAGAATATTGTTTGATTAAAGAGATGCAACAAGTTATTAGTAGGGAGTAGGTAATACAGTTTTATTTATTCTTACCCCTCGTTTTCACCAAGGTATAATACAAGTATAATACATGTTTTATGCAATTGTTTTGATTTTTGTTCTCATTCATATACATGTATAAAACATGTTGTATACAAGACTTATTATGTACTTGCTTAGAGTAAGACGCGCTTCTTGTAATTGCCTACATGTTCAAAACTTCTAGTTGCCTACATGTTCATGATCTCATGTTTTATACTTGTTGTACCAACTTGAATACGACACAACAACAGTGTAAATGCCGCCGTTGAGTTTTATATTTGTATAAATACTTGTTTGTTACACAGTGTGAACGAGAAGAATGTTGGAGACTGTTGCAATACATGTATAAAACAAATACTTGTTTACAACAAGTATTCTACAAGTTTTGTATGAGTCTAGTATTTAACATGTTTCTTGGTGAAAACGAGGGGTTATGGAGTAACATCAGGGGCTCTGTCACTCCGCGCGCGAGTATTAAGCGCTCGGCGTCCTCTGGGAGGACACATTTCATACGTCAGAAAAGATAAGACCTACGCGATAGAAAGAGAGGCAACTACTAAGTGAGTGTTTGGAGCGAAGGGAGCGATGTGCGACCTGAATTGCACTTTATTGTGTCTGAGCAAAAGTCGCTATTTATTTAAACGATTTTGCGTAGTGCAACTTCTGTACGCTAGTACTATTTTCTATTCTGTGGTAACACGTAGTTATAGTATCCCGTTGGCAAGTTCAAAGGGGGCAGATGGGAATAAATAGGTGTGCTATCGAACACCACCTATTAGTGCCAACCACAACCCCGGTGCAGTGTTTCTTTCAGGTACTACTCTGGGGGGGCGGCGCCCCCCCGGAGCAGCCTTAGTGCCCCCCCGGAGAAAAATGAATTGTGTGTAGGTAGACGGGCAAAATAGCGCAGTGATCGACGGACGAGCGCCCCCGAACCTCTTGATTGCCCCCCCGGAGAAATTTGTCTGAAAGAAACAATGCCGGTGGGAGAGCTTGAAGGGGGCAGATGGAAATAAAGGATTATTTACATACAATCTGTTTATCCTTATAAGAAATTGACATTATCAATGGTTATTACCTAGTACTTACAAAACTTAACACAATTAGATAGCTGTACTTATTTTTACATTTTTGAAAACAAAATTGATTGAATATTCTAATAACTGATTTATTAAAGTGCAAACGTCTTAAGCGGCGTTGTACGCTTTTTGTATGGGGAAAAATGCTAAACTCGCGTCAGTAAGAATCACGTGGCTGATCGAAAATGCGTACGGATGTGACGGATGGAGAGTAGACAGCTGGCGGCGGAAGTATCCCCCTCTCTTTCTACGGGGCGCGTTGAAAATGGCGGCGCGTTATTTTAAGACGTAAACACTTGTGTCACCAGCAACGCGCTAATTTTGAAAATGGAACTAATAGCAGCGACCTCTTCGGTGAAATCATAGACTTATTTATACTCTGTGTGTTGCAGCCGCGCATTTCTTATTTTATAATTTTATTTGTAATTTTTCTATCGATATTTTGATTGTCGTTGCATAAAAACGAAACGCTTAATAGTGACAGTTTTCGCGGGTAGTTGATCACAAAATATAGTCAAAATTATTAATCCAGTGAGGGTACTTTCGTGACTGGGTTGAGGTCACTCACTTGGTTGGACGGATCCGCGCTGTCGACACATATTTATCGATTGCCTATTACAAACCCACTGTAAATAATCGATTAGTGGACGGAAACACAAAGAAAGACCATTCGCTGACAACCACTATATTTACATACCTGACATATGACAAGACAATAAAGTGAGAGTAAACTTATATTAAAAATACATGGTATTATGATCCACCCACCAGCCAGTCGCCAACATTCCGGCCCCTGGTGAGAAGCACCGTCTATGGAGTGGTGACTGACTGTTGAGCTGGTAGCAAGTGTACAAGTTTCCTTGCTGGGCGCTTCAGAGTCCCTGCTTGTGTCGTCACGTCAGCTACTCTAACGACTCCGTCCTCTCCCGGATACGTTTTTGTGACTCTACCAAGCGGCCACAGCCCTCTCGGTAGAGTCGGATCAGCCACTACAACCACATCCCCTTCAACAAAATTCGTGGTACTTCCTCGTGCTGGTCTTTTCAGAAGAGTGGGCAAGTACTCTTTGACCCACCTTGCCCAGAAATGGTCGGCGAGGCGGAGAACTCGGCGCCAGTCTGCGCGACGTACTAAGTCTGAATCGCATAGCTCGCCCGCTAGCCAGTTGGCACTTGAGGTAGATCCGATTATAAAGTTAAACGGTGTGATCGCTTGAGGGGCGTCCGCTGAGGAGACCACATACGTCAATGGCCGGGAATTGACAAGGCTTTCGGTTTCCATTAAGAGGGTTTGAAATACTTCTTCCTTGGGGGCCTTGTTACTTAATGTGGCTCTTAAGGCCGTCTTCACGGTGCGAACCATTCGCTCCCAAGCGCCACCTATGAAGGGCGCCGCCGGGGGGATGAAAAGCCACTGAACCTTGTCGACAACTTCCCATGTGATGGCATTGTTCGCTGCGAAGTCTCGAAGCGGTTGGGCAAAGAGGACCTTGAGCTCTCGGCTGGCACCAACGAACGCTGTCCCGTTGTCCGATATTATCTTCGCAGGCGTACCTCGTCTCGCGATGAACCTTCTGAGACTCATTAATGCCGAATCCGTGCTCAGACTTGCAACTATTTCCAGGTGGAGCGCTCGAGTGACTAAGCAAGTATACAGTGCCACATAACGCTTTTCTCGTCGTCGACCGATTGACACTTCCACCGGTCCGAAATAGTCTAAACCGACGTTGAAAAATGCTCGAGTGCCATGCTGCAATCTCTCTGGCGGTAAATTCCCGGTCACTGGAATGGAAGGTTGTTTTCGACGGCGGGCACAGTCTCTGCAGCCGGCGACTATCGTTTTGATGGCTCTTCTGCCTCTGAGTAGCCAAAACCGAGCCCGTATCTCATTAAGGACGAGTTCTGAAAAACCGTGGGCTGACTTCTTGTGGTAATGACTGACTAGCAGGCGAACGATGTGGTGACGATCGTCGAGGAGTATTCGTGACTGCGTCGTGTCCCTGGAATTTCGCATGTGTGCGATGATTTTCGGCGCGTCATGCAGTCCTTTCATAGCCTTACACATTAAGAATAAAAATGCGTTGGAAATGCACGCGACGTATCCCGAAGCCACCCAAGAGGTCATTACTAACCATTACATGGACGATTACGTTTGCAGCTTCGATGACGAAGAAGTTGCATCAAAAGTGATACGAGACGTCTTTATGGTGCACAAAGCATGTTGCTTTGAAATGAGAGCGTGGTTATCGAACGACAAAAAGGTACTGAGTTCCATTCCTCGCGAGCTATGGGCGCACCCAGATACCGATACGGTCTTACCTTCGGACGCTGGTGCGTTAGGAATAAAGTGGAACCCAAACACCGATTCTCTGGCCATTCGTTCAGGGAGCTTTAACCTATTGGCCGAAAAGAAAGTAACAAAACGAATTGTTTTGTCCGCCGTTATGAAGGTATATGACCCACTAGGATTTTTCACGCCGATTACGGTTAAAGGCCGTATCATGATCCAAAATTTATGGCGTGAAGGGTTCGGGTGGGACGATCCGCTACCTACTAAGCATGAAAGTGTCTGGACTGACTTTCAAAAGGACATAGAGACTGCGGCCTCTATTAGACTTCCCAGACACTACAGTTTTGACAAGACCTCTTTCGAGCAACCTACTGACGTACAGCTGCATATGTTTGCAGACGCCAGTGAGCAAGCCTACGCATGTGTTGGGTATTGGCGCTTCAGCTACGGTGGTGATCGGTTTAAGCTAGCACTTATAGCCAGCAAGGCTCGCGTGACACCTCTTAAACCAGTCACCACCCCTCGGTTGGAACTCCAAGCAGCTCTCATTGCTCTCCGCTTGGCGTCTACAATCATATGCAGTCACCGAAGGAAGCCATCCTCAACAACGTTCTGGACAGATTCGTCAACCGTTTTGAAGTGGATACGTGGTGATGCCAGACGGTACAAGCCGTTTGTCGCTCACCGCGTAGGAGAAATTCTAGAAAATTCGAATGTTTCAGATTGGAGGTGGCTTCCGGGCGAGTTGAACGTCGCTGACGAAGCGACCCGACCAAATTGCACTTTACTCAACGCGTCGCACAGGTGGTTCGCTGGCCCCTCCTTTCTGCTGTCTGCTCCAAAGGAGTGGCCAGAAGAGCCAACCTCACATGAAGTCGCACCACCTCCAGATATGAAAGAGCTGGTGGGATTTCTTGTAAGCGAACCTCCTCGTGGTTTAACAGAACTGGTACCAGACGCATCTCGGTTTAGCGTCTGGTTACGCCTTTTGCGGGCTACTGCCTGTGTTCTATTGGCAGCGCGCAAGTTTTGGTTGTTAGTTCGGCAAAGCATACCACAAAATTCTAAAATTTTTAGTACTTCGCCTACCGATATTTCAGCTTCCGACATGTTGAATGCCGAAAACATGTTACTGTTGAAAGCACAAAGCGAAAGCTTCCGCGAAGAAATATTGGCCTTAAAACACTCTAAGCCTCTCCCGAAAACGAGTCGCCTCACAACCATGTCTGTGAAGATACAACACGACCTCCTCATGTTAGACTCCAGGGACACGACGCAGTCACGAATACTCCTCGACGATCGTCACCACATCGTTCGCCTGCTAGTCAGTCATTACCACAAGAAGTCAGCCCACGGTTTTTCAGAACTCGTCCTTAATGAGATACGGGCTCGGTTTTGGCTACTCAGAGGCAGAAGAGCCATCAAAACGATAGTCGCCGGCTGCAGAGACTGTGCCCGCCGTCGAAAACAACCTTCCATTCCAGTGACCGGGAATTTACCGCCAGAGAGATTGCAGCATGGCACTCGAGCATTTTTCAACGTCGGTTTAGACTATTTCGGACCGGTGGAAGTGTCAATCGGTCGACGACGAGAAAAGCGTTATGTGGCACTGTATACTTGCTTAGTCACTCGAGCGCTCCACCTGGAAATAGTTGCAAGTCTGAGCACGGATTCGGCATTAATGAGTCTCAGAAGGTTCATCGCGAGACGAGGTACGCCTGCGAAGATAATATCGGACAACGGGACAGCGTTCGTTGGTGCCAGCCGAGAGCTCAAGGTCCTCTTTGCCCAACCGCTTCGAGACTTCGCAGCGAACAATGCCATCACATGGGAAGTTGTCGACAAGGTTCAGTGGCTTTTCATCCCCCCGGCGGCGCCCTTCATAGGTGGCGCTTGGGAGCGAATGGTTCGCACCGTGAAGACGGCCTTAAGAGCCACATTAAGTAACAAGGCCCCCAAGGAAGAAGTATTTCAAACCCTCTTAATGGAAACCGAAAGCCTTGTCAATTCCCGGCCATTGACGTATGTGGTCTCCTCAGCGGACGCCCCTCAAGCGATCACACCGTTTAACTTTATAATCGGATCTACCTCAAGTGCCAACTGGCTAGCGGGCGAGCTATGCGATTCAGACTTAGTACGTCGCGCAGACTGGCGCCGAGTTCTCCGCCTCGCCGACCATTTCTGGGCAAGGTGGGTCAAAGAGTACTTGCCCACTCTTCTGAAAAGACCAGCACGAGGAAGTACCACGAATTTTGTTGAAGGGGATGTGGTTGTAGTGGCTGATCCGACTCTACCGAGAGGGCTGTGGCCGCTTGGTAGAGTCACAAAAACGTATCCGGGAGAGGACGGAGTCGTTAGAGTAGCTGATGTGGCGACACAAGCAGGGACTCTGAAGCGCCCAGCAAGGAAACTTGTACACTTGCTACCAGCTCAACAGTCAGTCACCACTCCATAGACGGTGCTTCTCACCAGGGGCCGGAATGTTGGCGACTGGCTGGTGGGTGGATCATAATACCATGTATTTTTAATATAAGTTTACACTCGCTTTATTGTCTTGTCATATGTCAGGTATGTAAATATAGTGGTTGTCAGCGAATGGTCTTTCTTTGTGTTTCCGTCCACTAATCGATTATTTACATTTTGTCTGCTTGCTGGTAGTAGCGAGGTGGATTACTTCTCGTCTAGGTGCTACGGGTACCGGCGCTCTCGGCATATTGTGACTACTAGTAGAAGCGATAGCAAAATCGGGTACATAAGAGAACTTTATCTGCCTATCAGCTTCTCTAACTAAAAAACATCGAAAGCGTTTCAAGCTTCGAGCGCGTATTGTCTACGTGTATGTCGGCAGCGTAGTCGGTAAACCTTGATTTGATCAGGTCATTAAGTTTCGTCAATACGCAACGTAAAATTTCAGGAGAGTGGAGATATTGCTCCTGGTTGAGCGCTTTCATAAGTCCAACACAGTTACGCACCTTGATTGCAAAACTGTTCAGCTGCTCCGGTGTTGACACTCTGTGAAGCGCACGTAAGGCTGCTACCTCCTGGGCCACAACAATCTCGGGGCGCGCGTAGCTTTGCTCCAGCATGTGCATAATCTCGCTGGGGTCTTCGGTGGCGTTCAATAAGCACGCCACAGACTCACGTGCTGGGCCGCGTAAGGCTTCAGATAGACGAGCTAAGTTTTGTATCGGTGAAAACTTAGTCTGTGTCCTGAAAAATGCGGATTTAAAAGTGAGCCAATCTTTGTAACAACCGTTGAAAATTGGCAACGGGTCGGGTTTCGTGCCGGTCAGCGAGCAGATGGCTTTAGCAAGCTGGGCAATGTCGCTTGAGCAGGGAGGTTCGCCCGATACATGGATATTCCCGGCCGCGTTGCGACCAAGCAGTTCCGTTGTCTGCGGTGGAATAGTGGCTTGAGCCACTGGTGGTACGAGATGGGCGGTATGTGAACGTGGATGAACGTCTAACGGTAACGGGGCAGTGGCCATGTTGCTACTCTGGAGTGCTGCTGACTGCAGCGGGGGGACGTCCTGAGTGGCGATTGGCGCGATGAAGTCGACAGGATGATTACTGACGTCTTCTGCCCACAAACGTGTGCGTTCAAAAGAATGAGATACACTTCCCTGATGTGAGGAACTGGCGTCTATTTCAGCAAGGGTGGCTTGCAGCTCTAATTCCTCAACCTCGCGACGCTTCAGCTCGAGTTCAGTGTCTCGCTGCAGTTGCCGGCGACGTAGCTCCGCCACCGCAGACAGTTTCTGCGCAGCTACGGTTGACGTCGAGCGACGTGAGCTGCGGGAACTTATGTTAGTAGTGGTCTTTATCATGCCGATGTCTTCGGCTGCAGGTGCCGACACTGATGCCACACTGCCCTCGGGGGCGACAACGAAGGTGGAATCAATCTCGGCTGTACCTGCATTGTTGCCAGCCTGGTTTGCTTTTTGAGCCATTGCACGTGTAAATACCATGGAAGAAGGACCAAATGTAAATAATCGATTAGTGGACGGAAACACAAAGAAAGACCATTCGCTGACAACCACTATATTTACATACCTGACATATGACAAGACAATAAAGCGAGAGTAAACTTATATTAAAAATACATGGTATTATGATCCACCCACCAGCCAGTCGCCAACACCCACTTTGAACGTTTTCGTTGTGTATTGTTGTTGTGCTCATATAGTGAGAAGACCAAAAGAATTGCCAAAGGTCGGCGCCGACAGGCAAAGCAGCAGGAGAATACCGGTGAGTAGGCTTGAGACCTCTTTTTCGAATATCCTCACTGGGTCGTTTTTTGTTACCTTTAGATCAAATTAGTGTCGCTATTTAGAAAATCCCAAGGACGACTTTTCGGCTCGCGGGAGCGCGTCCATTTTGGTCCATCGGCCGTATCATTAATTTCGAACTGTCGCTATTAGTTTTTCGTTATATTGTCGTATTGTAATTAGTTAAATAATCATTCGGATTATTTTAGCTACATTTTGTCGTTTCGTACCTATGATAATTGATATAATCGCTCGGATTATAACAGTGTCATACATACTACACCATTCGGTAGCCATATTTGTTGTACTCAATCAAATTTTGCTTAACATTTCGTTAAGCAAAATCGTGCATTTTAGGTCTTATTCTCGATACGTTCGAATTATATTTTAATTTGAGAAAAATATTTACACATAAAAATAATTAATACCATGGCCACGTTGTGTGACTAAATTAAAGGTTTGAGTTGTTTGCTTAATCGGCTTAATGGATTGATTAATGTCAAATAACACGGCAATCGGTCGCGTTACCGCTTGTTACGTTTGATAAATGCAAATTTCCATATCAAGCGGTTGCATACTATAGTCACTTTGTGAAATTTTGTTGGAACATAGTCGTAACGTAACGGGAAGTAATAACACTTCACAGTTATTTATAGGCGTCGGGGTTATTTAATTGTACTTTTTGTTATTCATAATTAATGATGAAAATAAATAATAAAATCGATTGATTTAGTTGATACAGTCCATTGCATTGCTTTGAATAGTCGTTTCGTTATACAAATTAACAATGTCGAAAGCTGCCTCTCAGCGTAGTTTAGAATTAAAACGCGACATTTGTATCAAACGTATCGATGAGTGTTTGTCAGCGGCCTTAGAGGCAAAAGAGAATAAGTCACATTTACCTATTTTTTTGTCGCGGTACAGTCGACTTGAAAGTTATTGTACTAGTTTCGAAAGTCATCATTTTAAAATTTGTTCGGAAATAACAGAAGTGTCAGCGTTAGATACAGAAGATATTATTCGTCAAGAAGTAGATAATAAATTTTTTCAAATACTTGAAATTCATACGAATTTAATATCCACTTCGGATTTAAACAGTACTAATTTTACGTCTAGTTCAGATTTATCTGCCAAGCTACCTAGGTTGAATTTGTTACACTTTAACGGTGATATTACAACATGGGGTACCTTTTTCGATATGTACAACACCATGGTTCACTAGAACAAAAAATTGTCGAATATCGAAAGATTTTCAATTTTGATTTCACTTCTTTCCGGTGAACCCTTGCAGCTATTAAAAGGTTTTCCACTTTCGGAAAACAATTATTTAGATGCAGACGCAGCCTTAATTGATCGTTACCAATGTAAGCGAAAGTTAGCATTCCGACATTGGGATGAGTTACAAAAGGTATCGTTAAAATCGAACTCGCCTCGTGAATTACGTCGTTTAGTGGATACCTTTAAAGAAAACATTGCTGTTCTTCGAAATTTAAAATTGCCAGTTAAAGGTTGGGATTTTCTATTGTTTTATTTGCTGATAAACAAACTCGATATTGATACTCGTCGTCGTTTTGAGTTGTAAAATGAGGATAATGATATTCCTTCGTTTGACTCCCTTCTGGAGTACTTGAATAAGGCCGGTCAAGCACTCGAGCTTGCCGAGCCCGATACAAGCGCCTCGCGCGCTAGGCCTGCGAACGCGCCTTCCGCGCGCGCTGCGCCCCACGCTCATGCAGTGCAGCGGAGCCGTCTTATCATCGGCCCCGTAATTATGCGCCGGCGCCGCCGCCTAATAATACTAAGTTGTTGTTAGTTAATTCTCAGTCGAAACCTGCTGACTTGTGTTTTTTGTGTAAATCGAATCACAGTTTATCGAACTGTCCTATTTATCGTAATTATTCTCCTAATGATAGATTTGTTGTTGTTAAAGAAAATAATCTTTGCATAAATTGTCTTAATAAAGGCCACTCAATTAAATCGTGTTCGTCTAAAGGACGTTGTTTAAAATGTAACGTTGCCCATCACACAACCTTACACTTTGAATCGAATTTGAATCCTCATGGGCCCATTTACAATAATGTTGTAAATGACGCAAACGGTGCTCCGTCCCCTCATTATGTCACTTCGCATAATCGTGTCGCTTCCCCTAATCGTGGCATTTCGCATAATCGTGTCGCTTCGCCTAATCGTGTCGTTTCGCATAATCTTCTCATTTCGCATAATCGTGTCGCTTCGCCTAATCGTGTCATTTTGCAAAATCGTGTCGTTTCGCTGAATCGTCGTGTCGTTTCGCCTGATTCTAATTTTGTTTCGTCAAATAATCGTGTCGTTTTGGCAGGTGATTCCGCATCACCCATCGCCTTCCACCCATTACCTTCATCATCCAATGAACATTCAACTGTCGCTCTTGTGGCGGGATCGGATCCAACCACACAAGTTTCGCTTCTCGGTACCGCCTTAGTCGAAGTTATTGACAACTTCGGCACTCATCGTCGTATTCGTGTCGTTATCGATAGTGGCAGTCAATCAAACTTCATCACTCAAAGATTTGCCAATCGTCCTGGACTCGTTTTAAAGAAAACTACAACCTCCGTAGAGGGCATTTGTCAATCGTCATCCCTAGCATCGAATGCGACTGAGTTTCGTATGCGTTGTGGCAACCATTGTCCAGACATCAATGTTTCATCTCTCGTCGTACCCAAGATCTGTAGTCAAATGCCAGCTGATAGGATTGACATCGCTCAGCTGTTGCATCTTCGTAAAATTAAATTAGCCGATCCTCATTTCAACGTGCCTGCGCAAATCGATGCGGTAGTAGGCGTTGATATATTTTGCAAAATTTTTTTAGGTGAACGCGTCAACTACGGACCTGACGGACCTGTGGCTTTCAATACTAAGCTTGGTTGGGTAGTGATGGGAACTGTTTCGTGTACACCATCGCTTCCGACTTCGTCGTTGCTTTGCACCCTCGATAGTTTAGACCTTCAAATTCGCAAGTTCTGAGAAATAGATGAGCTCCCTAAGCCTTCTCCACTCAGCGAAGATGAGGCTCGGTGCGAACATATTTTTGCTACCACCCATACTCGTAATGTCGACGGGAAGTATGTTGTCCGACTACCTTTCAAATCACCAAAGCCAGCCTTTGGTGATTTACACACTCTTGCATATCGTCGTTTGTTGTCTTTGGAAAAACGTCTTGCTCGTAATCCTCAACTTCGCGAGGAATACAATGATTTTATGCTGGACTACCTAAACGCTGGCCACATGGAGGCAGTCGGACTACCCCGCACAGAACTTACTTACTACATCCCGCACCACTGCGTTGTCAACCCAAGTAGCACAACCACAAAGCTTCGCGTGGTTTTCGATGCCACAGCGAAGCTGGCCAACGGTGTTTCACTCAACGAACAATTGTTTATTGGTCCGAAATTGCAATCGGACATAACTTCGATTCTTCTTCGATTTCGGTTGCACGCTTTCGTTTTCACCGCCGATATAAGGCAAATGTATCGCCAAATTTTAATTGTGATTCCTGATCGTAATTATCAGCGAATATTGTTTCGCTTTTCGCCCGACGAGCCTGTACAGGAATTTCGTCTCAATACCGTTACCTACGGCATGTCGTCGTCCAGTTATCTAGCACTTCGAACCATCTTGCAGGTGGCGCGAGACGAGGGAGACAATTGTCCTCTCGCCGTTGCGGCGCTCTCCAATGATATTTACGTAGATGACGTAGTCAGTGGTTCGGATTCATTGGACTCGGCTCGCGCGAGTTAATGCGTCAGATCACACACGTCTTACAAAAGGGCTGCTTCGAACTTAGGAAGTGGTCCAGCAATTGCCAATCACTACTAAAAGACATACCACTTGAACATTGTTATGATAAATCGCTCTCGTTCGATTCCGAATCTTGCATCGCAGTCAAGGTTCTTGGTCTGGAGTGGAATCCTGTCAAAGATGGATTTTCGTTCACTGTTCGTTCCTTGCATCAGCAGTGCACCAAGCGAAACATTCTATCGGAGTTGGCTCGCATCTTCGATCCCTTGGGATTCTTAACACCTATCACTTTCGCTTTCAAGTGCAACACTCAATCCAAACACTTTGGAGTTTGGGATTGAATTGGGATGAAGTCGCACCCGATTCAGTCGTTCAAAGTTGGTCTCGATATCAGTCAGAATTTAATTATTTGTCGTCAATTGTCGTTCCTCGTTTTGTTCCTGCACCAAGTTCTACTGATCTTGAGTTGCATGGCTTCTGCGACGCCTCGGAATCAGGCTACGCAGCCGTTATATATTTTCGCATTCGTCACAGTGACAATCGTGTCACATCACATTTCGTTATCGCTCGTTCTAAAGTCGCTCCGGTTCGGAAAATTTCGATTCCGCGCCTGCAATTATGTGCCGCTGTATTGTTAGCGGACCTCGTTGCCCATGTCCAACGAGTTTATGCCGACAAACTTCACTTCAACAACATCTATTGTTGGTCAGATTCAACAGTTACATTGGCTTGGTTGAAATCGCCTTCGTCTCGTTGGAAAACCTACGTCGGCAACCGCGTCAGTCGCATTCAAGAGAAGGTTCCTCCTCATCATCATTGGCATCACGTTCGCTCGCAAAGTAACCCAGCGGACTGTGCTTCACGTGGCCTCACGGTCCATGAGCTTGTCGACCATCCGTAATGGTGGGCGGGCCCACCTTGGCTTCTCGATGAACTTAGCAACTGGCCCCTCACCTCCAATATCATTGAAGAACCTTCCGATGCAGTCGTAGAGCAGCGTGCCACCTCAATTTCGCTTTTCGTCGCCACAAATAAATTCGATCAATTCTTGAACAGGTATTCGAGCCTAAACAAGATTCACCGAATAGTCGCCTATATCCATCGTTTTGTTTACAATTGTCGTCATCCGGAAAATCGTAGATCCGGACATCTCGTCGCATTTGAATTAAAGTCGTCGTTACTCTCGCTCGTCCGACTCGCTCAACATTCGGAATTTTCTACGCAAATTCAAATTTTAGAAAGTGGGAAAGGAGGACCGCTTCCCAAGCATCTCCAAAAATTGCGGCCTTTCATCGATCAAGATGGTTTAATCAGGGTGGGCGGTCGATTGTCGTATTCAGACCTCGATTATGATTGCAAGCATCCTTTGCTTTTGCCTCGTCAACATCGTCTTACATCGCTCATAATCAATCAAGCTCATTAAGACAATCTCCATCCCGGACTTCGAACGCTTAGTTTCTTGTTAGCACAGAACTTCTGGATACTCTCTATTCGCCACGAATTATCCAAGTGCATAACGTGTTATCGAACTAACCCAAGGCCTGTCGTACCTCGAATGGCAGACCTACCTAAGTTCCGTGTCTCGCAAATAAAGCCGTTCTCATGTGTCGGAATCGATTTTGCGGGTTCCTTTCCTACGTACGTTCTTCGTCATCACGGCGCTAGGACGTTCAAAACATACATTTGTTTGTTCATATGCTTCGCCACGAAGGCAGTGCATATTGAAGTTGTTATCGGCCTTACCACTGATGCTTTTCTCGGTGCTCTTCGGCGATTTATCGCTCGTCGCGGTCGGTGTTCGCGTATCCACTGCGATCAAGGCACAAATTTTGTCGGTGCCCATAACATTTTAGTCCCTCTTGTCAAACAAGCGGCCGCCACTGAGGCAATAGAATTCTCGTTCAATCCCACAGCAGCCCCCCACTTTGGCGGGCTCTGGGAGGCCAATATTAAATCATTCAAAACATCTCTCTCGTGTCGTAGGAAATCAAATCTTAACATATGAAGAGTTTATGACTGTGGCTGCTCAAATTGAAGCTTTGTTGAACTCGCGTCCGTTATGCGAGCTAAGTTCGGACCCTAATGATTTATCGGTATTAACTCCCGGTCATTTTCTCACCCTTGAGCCCCTGACATCGCTCCCAGAATCTGATGTCTCTAATGCCAGACTTACCTGCTTGAATCGTTGGCAGCTAGTACAAAGGCTACATCATGACTTCTGGAAGCGCTGGCATGTGGAGTATTTGCATACTTTGAGTCAACGCGCGAAGTGGCATTGCGATGTCACAGAACCTAAATTAGGAACGCTAGTTCGCATCAAAGATGAACAGCTCAAACCTCTTAATTGGTTGCTCGGTCGTATTGTTGAATTGCATCGTGGTAGGGACGGCGTTTTTCGTGTCGCGGCCGTTAAAACGCAGAAGGGTTTTCTAAAGAGACCTTTAGCAAAGCTTTGTCCGCTCCCTATTGTAGATTAGTACTCGTTGTTTTAGATACCATGCAATCGAGTGTGGTCCTTAGTTTAGTTAAGTAAATAGTAACTTTGTTTATAGTAAAACTAGCAGCCGCCCGCGACTTCGTCTGCGTGGAAAACTTTTTTGCTATCCCTCGGGAACAATACTTTTTTGCGGGATAAAAGGTAGCCTATGTCCTTCTCTGTACCCCTGACAACGTGTATGCAAAATTTCATGACGATCGGTTTAGTAGTTAAGACGTGAAGGCGTAACAAACAAACAAACAAACAAACGGACTTTCGCATTTATAATATTAGTAAGGATGCTGATATTTTGATTGTCGTTGCATAAAAACGAAACGCTTCATAGTGACAGTTTTCGCAGGTAGTTGATCACAAAATATAGTCAAAATTATTAATCCAGTGAGGGTACTTTCGTGACTGGGTTGAGGCCACTCACTTGGTTGGACGGATCCGCGCTGTCGACACATATTTATCGATTGCCTATTACAAACCCACTTTGAACGTTTTCGTTGTGTATTGTTGTAGTGCTCATATTAGTGAGAAGACCAAAAGAATTGCCAAAGGTCGGCGCCGACAGGCAATGCAGCAGGAGAATACCGGTGAGTAGGCTTGAGACCTCTTTTTCGAATATCCTCACTGGGTCGTTTTTTGTTACCTTTAGATCAAATTAGTGTCGCTATTTAGAAAATCCCAAGGACGCCTTTTCGGCTCGCGGGAGCGCGTCCACTGTGACTACCTATAAGTTAATCGTAGAATGCGTGCATGTAGAAATTAAAAAGGCCACTGGCGCGAAATCTTTAGAATTTTTCTATAATTACAAACTGATTGAATTGTGTGACTGTATAGTAATAGGAAAGAAATAATTTTAATCCTTTGCCGCTAATTTCAATATATCAAAAATGCACAACGTTAATATTCAAGTTTTCACTTCTGCCGGCACTCCCGGAGTGCCAACAGATTTTTTTATTAGTGAAACAGGTACTTCAGTAGCTGTTAGATTCCGTCAAAATCGCTGGTAGACATTTCATATAAAGATTAATGTAGGTAGGTTATACTTAGGGCCTTAGAGCAACACCGGCTACCTCATGGAAAAAGCCGGCGCGCAGATACATACCTACCTACATTTATAATAGAAAAGATATGAGCTTAGCCTCTTTTTATTACAGAGTAGTTCTCCTATGTCAATAAAAGTCCTATTAATTATTTATATTCACTTTTGTAACTTTCGTAATAATGGTATAAGGATGAAGTAACATAAGATGTTGTCATTATAGTTCATTACTTCATTATTCGACTACCTACTTATGAATTTGTGACCAATAACAATACTTATGTAGTTTCAGCAGTTCAGCTTACTGAATATTTTAATAATATTATACGGATTGATAGGCTTGAAAGAACATTGAAAAAGGGACTCGTAGAACAAAGATCTGTTCGCGACGTAATATATCTACCCTATTATGGAAATTAATGTGCCTCCGGTATTGAAAAGTAAGATTAATAATGATGGCGTCTGTTGGGCATTTGTCTGTCATTTTTAGGGTTCCGTAGCCAAAATGGCAAGAAACGGAACCCTTATAGATTCGTCATGTCTGTCTGTCTGTCTGTCTGTCTGTCTGTCTGTCCGTCCGTATGTCACAGCCACTTTATTCCAAAAGTATTAGCACTACATAGTTGAAACTTGGTAGGTAGATGTATTCTGTGAACCGCTTTAGGATTTTTACACAAAAATAAAAAAAATAAAAGATTAAGGGGGGCTCCCCATACATGAAACTGAAACTGAAAATATTTTTTTTCATCAAACCAATACTTGTGGGGTGTCTATAGATAGGTCTTTAAAAATGACATTGAGGTTTTTAAGACTATTTTTTTTCAAAGTCAACCGTCTTAAAGATATATGCCGCCAAAGTGGTAAAATGTGTGTCCCCCCCCCTTTAACTTTTAAAGTAAGAGGGTGAAAAATCTAAAAAAAATATAAGCTATAGATCTTAATAAACACTTTCAACGAAAATTGGTTTTAACGAGATATAGTAATTAGTTTTCAAGATATAGTACATTTTCCAAAACCGCAAATATAACTTTGTCATTCATACAAACACTGTGAAAAACAAAGTTATTTTTTCAGACGAAAAATGATAGCGGTATTAAAATATGGTATGGTATAATGTACCTACGGAACCCTACTGCGCGTGGCCCGACACGCACTTGGCCGGTTTTTTTTGTGTTGCTTGAGTTGAGATCTTCGTAGTGGGTGTACTTTTTAGGGTTCCGTACCAAAATGGTAAAAAAGGAACCGTTATGGTGTGACTCAGTCTGTCTGTCTGTCTGTCACAGCTGGATATCTCGAGAACTACGGAATAGTTTAAGATGACATTTGCCCAACTATTTTGCAAATAAGAAATAAATAAAAAAATAAATATCTTTTTTACAACAGGGACTGAAAAGGGGTCTTAAAAATTTGAAGTGGAGCTACTAAGGACATGTGGGGTATCATATGAAAGAGCGCCGTTTGCACGTTTTCAACATTTTTTCTTTTTGTTTTAGTCCGCATAGTTTTCGATTTATAATGAAAAATGTAAAAAAAAATACCGTCCCCCCCCTTATCTCCGAAGTTTGCAAAGAGAAAAATCTGAAATAATTCTATGTGATAGCAGTTTATATAAAGATTACAGGAAAAATAAAACGATGTCTCAATATAGCACACTTTTTAGAAATTATCAAATTTCTAATGTTTAGTTCCACTATCAGTCAAGAGATGGCGCTGACCTAAAACTGCAATATTAATTGTATTATTATACTCTGCAGTGTATTTTTTATGATAGTACGGAACCCTCGGTGCGCGAGTCCGACTCGCTCTTGACCGGTTTTTATTTATAAAAAACTGTGGTGTCATCTGTCAAAACTGCGTCTTCTGATTTCCATAAGGTACCTATACTAGTCATACTTTGATTAACAAAAATCTCGGTCTTTTTCCGGTCCCATCAACGCCCGGAAAATGAGACATGGTAGATTTTCTATTGTTGTACGGACGCGCGGGCATTGATGAATTAAGTAAATAGTTTAAAAAAAGTACTTCGTTTAGAACTATGTCACATGCACAACTATTATTAAAGTGCTCATCTAGCATTGACTTGTAAATCTAGGTACATTCAGAACCGTTCACTTTATAATAGACAACCTTTCAAAATTAGTTTTGTTGCACATCTAGATGGACAAGTTTTCAGCGTGCATTTAATGCGTTAAGATGCCTGAAATATCTCAATGTCTGGATGTATGAGTTATAATATCTAAAAATCTATCTTTTTAATTCGAATAAAAAATACTGATGGCGAATGAAAGTCGGAGTTCCGTATTTTATCAAAATATGTCAGGTATTTAATTAATCAGTAAGCTAAATAAAACTGCAAGTTTATTATTAATAAATTTTGATCCATTTTATTAATTTACAAACTACCAGGCGTTAACAAAGAACGAAAACAAGTGACTAGAAAAAAAATACTTACATAACATAGGTACTAAAAACCACATAACATAGGTACTAAAAACCAATAAGTATTAGGAATTTGTAGGCTTTCTGCAAAGTACGAGATTTACACTATTACTTAAATGAAGTATTTTAAGAATTATTCAAAAATATTTTTGCAATATAAAATGAATTCCATTAAGTAAAATACAAATTTAATTCATAAATTGAGAAATTAAAAATATATCTTATGTAAAGGACATGTCCCATCGCGCCTATCTCATTTGCCCCACAATTCTCAAAAAATGAAAGACTATCGCGTCTTAATCAAAGTAGTATGTCAGAGTAGGTATTTTACTCTAGAATCAGATTAATAATTATTTTCTGTATTAAAAAGTGGGATTTTTAAGTTAAAACGCTCTTAAATCACATTTTTTTTTTCATGGTAGTACTATTTACTTACATATTTTTCACAAAATACTTCAGAAAACAACTTAATGTTTTTGTAATTGTTTTTCTAAATATAAAACAATTCTTGACTGATACTATACCTAAATAAAATGTAATAAGCATTTTTTAATTATGAAAGTAATTAAATAAAATGAAACTGTGGCAACGCTGGGACATCTCCTTTCGCCGCCAGCCGGATTGTAATCATATTATTTTATAGCTACACTTATGACTAAAGGAAATTCGGTGACTTTTTTTTATTAAATAGGTACTTAAGTTAATAATATTAATTAAAAATATTGTGACATCTTTTATTATAAAAATTATGCCTATTTACATTCACAAAGTTGAATAGTGCGTTATTAATTCTTTTAGCAAAAATAAATAGTTTATTGTTGGAAACAGTGTCATTATGCAAAAGTTAATTTAAACATTAATTAAATAGATATTGTTATTATGAGAATTGTATTTCAGGACTTTCCAAAGATCGCGGGTTTGATTTTCGCCTGAGAAAATGATCTGGTGACGAGTAAATTTGTTTTCAACACACTTGCTCGTAAAGTGAGCTCTAAAACATCGCTTTTAGGGCCATAAACCGCGCGAGCTATAACAAACGCGTGCAATAATATATAAAACACTAGGTTGTTATAGAATTATCCCTACAAAGTTAAATTAGTACCTTACTGCAAGTTCTATGCGAGTAAACAGAGCATTCCCAATTTAACCGGGTAATACAGTTATTTTTTTTTATAACAACAAAGAGGTTTTATGCCGCTGAAATTTCATATTCATTTTTGAAATAAATAAATGTGTAAGTTCTTAATTAAGTCAAACAAATATTTATTATTATAAAGTTATTCACAATTCACAATATTTTGATATAAAATATTAAAATATTTGCATTTTATCACTTAAATTATAATTTTGAAATAGGCTGTATGTTCACTCACCCCTTTGTTCGCAAAATATTCTTGCATTGGGCGTGTGAAAAAAAAACATAAAAACCTATGCGCCTTTTCCCATAATTGTCATATTTTGTTTTTGTGGAATTTGTTGCTGTGTGGTAAATTACTTTGTATTTTCCTCGCAAATGTGTTGAAAAACGTCGTATGAAACTCGTGAGCTTTTGCTCATTGCACACTGCGATTGTCAATTTTTCCGCAATTGACGCCCATTGACGGAAAAATTGATCGTTTACGCGTGCAATTGAAGCGATTGTCAATTGCTCCAACAATGGAATTGACGGAAAAATTGACAATCGCAATTGATCGTTACCGGCGGGCTTTACGCCCTCACCTGCGGCTCGGGCTGCAACCCACAGCCTTGTGTGCAATGAGCAACCAGCTAACTTGTCTCATAATGTACTATTCTAGTATATTATTTAGTATTACGTTTAAGTTACTTTTTCATTCACAAACAATTATTACCCAAATCTGGGTTTTATACAGTTTAATAATTCAGGTAAATGCGCCATTAGCCAAAACAAAGTTAGTCTTAAATTATTACGATAGAACTAAAAAAATATAAGTATTGATGTTTCCGTAAATAAACTACAATAAAAAATACTTTCTAGTAGCACAAATTGGATAGGTATTTACAAAGATATGTTACAAATTGTACAAATATGTGTTTATTATTAATTCCATATTGTACAATACTTAAAATAACATTTAATACTTAAATATACCAAATAGTCTGACTATGCTATTCCTTTGTTTTTTTTATATGAAATAAGTAGTAATAATATTATTTTTAACAATATTTTCCCGTGTTTTTATTATCTCCCATATTTAATAATATACATTTAAAAAAATCGCTTTGAAAATAGAAAACAAAATGTGTGTTGTGTTGTGTCTAACCGCTTACTGTTTTTAGGCCCCGGCAGAATAACAGTGCTTCTGAGTTAGGGTCCCCCAGACCTACCGGTTTCGTTTCTTTGCTTTGCTGTTCTACTTGCTGTTTAGACCGCCGGCCAACCAGGGTCATTTTCAATCTATCGCATATTTGGACCAGACCAAATTGGCAAGATAGCCATTGGGTTGCGAAGTAGGAAGCTTCTGGGAGATATGCCACCCTGAACATGGTCTCCGATTGCTAAAAATAAATCGATCGCATATTTATATAAATTATGAACAGGGTTGTGGGTGTCATCATTACCTATCTGTTTTCATAACGATCGTTTAAGGAACAAAGCTCACAAAAACATTATTATATGTGAAATGTACTTAGATTGAAAATATGCGATAGATTGAAAATGAGCCTCTGGACCGGCGGTCCATTGCCGAACAGCAAAGCAAAGAACGGAAACCGGTAGGTCTGGGGGGACCCTTATTCTGACCATCTAAGACTCAGAAGTTTTTTACTGAGACGGGGCCCATTAACTTGCACACTCTTTGTTTAATGTAATGTACTGTACCTGTATCTCATATTCTTTGTAACGTTCATTTATTGTTTAATTCTTGCTTTTCTTAACCCTACTGTATGTGTGTTGTTAATAAGTGTGTTTCTTTCTTACTTTCTTTCTTTCTTGAGATAAGAGACTTGTGATTTAATGTTAGTAATATTTTTTCGTTAACGCTTAAAACTATTTTTTTAATTGTCTACTTATTTAAACAATATAAACTAATTCTTAACTAGATTTAAAGGACCCTTCTAGCTGCAAGAAAAAGCTTTCAGTGCTACCATCTTCTTTTTCGTCGATACTCGACTCGACATGTTTCGCGCCATTTTCGTTCTCGCAACACTTCGGAAAGGGCGCCATATTGTCCGTTTTGAAGAGGAGACCCTTACTGTAGTTCTCTTTGGACCGCACCTGAACAAAAAAAGTGTGTTTTAGACAGAAGGTCCTATGTGGCCGTTTTTGAAAACGCTACCTACCTACCTAGAGCGTACTCTCAGTGGAGTTTCGTTTGGAAAAATTGTAAAACATCAACAACCTCGCAAAAGTAGATTATTAACACCATATATAACAACATTTTCTTCTACGACTTTTCCGTTAACAGACAAAAAATCGACTTTTCATACAAATGTGTGGTACACTTATTTATGTGTACCACACATTTTTGTCTGTTAACGGAAAAGTGTGATGGAGTTATCTCCATAAATTGTGCACCGAAATAGATATTTATTTGCAAAAGCATCTGATGCCCCAAACACTAGAGTGCGAAGAGACAACCATAAACTTGTCATAAGAAATGTACCAAATACAAAAAAATATTGTAAAAGTTGTCTTGTAATGTGCGTTAGAAAAAATAATAAGATTCCCAATGATCTGAAAATATTGAACAACTTTAAATTTAAAAAAAAAGTCTCTTCAAATGGCTAAATGAAAATATTTTTTATAGCATTAAGGAATTTTTTGACAAAAGTATTTTTATGACATTTATAATAATTAACTATTGACATGTATATCATTATTATTGACATTTTGAGACTTAGTTTTTATAGAATGCGCTGTTTTTCCTTTTATCTATTAGTGTATATTAATAATTTGCATGCTATTTTAATAGTGAAACATGAGCACTTTTATTCATTTAATGTAACCACCATTTTATACCATGTTTGATGTGAATAAATTATTATGATTATGATAATTATCAGATTCGATTTTGATTTCTTTAAAGGTTCTGTTTCGTATAAAACTTTTATTTTTATTTTTGTAATTTGAACTTAGAATCTGTAAGGTTAACAAGGGTTAACTTATCTAAAATTATCGTTTCTTTTGTCTGTTTTCGGAAAAATAGAAGAACAAAATGTTGTTGTTTATGATGTTAGTACCTAATCTATTCCTGCGAGGCTGTTGGTATTTTACGAATAATCTCGTAGGTATATTGTACTCCCAGATAACGAAAATACAGATGTTGCCAACCAATATTGTGGTCTCCCCACCCGTTAATGTTATTAGTATATTATAAAAGAAATGGAAATGAGTGATTATCATAAGAAAGGTCTTCTGAAGAAAAATATTTACTGCTAACATCAATTGTTAGTATTTTTAGTCTTATGTCATTTTAGTTCTAAAATTGTTGAGTTCAGAGACATAGAATTCCTAAAATACCTAACTAATAGTTGTTTTTTAAATACCTAAGTATCTGAGAAGTCAGAATGAGAGGTCCGCAAGTTTTGCAAACGAACATCCCAATGAGGGCTTTTCAAAGTGACATTTAAAAATAAAAATAGTAACTATTTGCCTCATTAGATGGCGTTGATGGAAAGAGAAGTGTCAAAATTGGCTTTTAAAAATAAAGGGCCTGTACCAAAGAGGAAAGTAAGCGCTCGCTGGCTGACATCTGCTCAAAGAGAAACATTTTAGGGTTACATCTGCCTGCCTGCTTGAGTACTCTTCGAAGCTTAGTAAAAAAAATACATTAACACATAAATTTTTATCAACGCCATCTATCGAGCCTACAGTAATTTGTCATTTTGAAAAGCCCTTATTAGTCTGTCTTCACCGAATCGCTTCAACTTGCAAGTCAACTTGCGTCAAACGCCTGGAACATTTTATCCAAACCGTGTGCTTTCACGTTCAACTTTCTGCCATACTTTGTCGCTTTTTTGAGACGATAGGGCATGCGCTATTGTATCCCTTGATGCCTCTGGTGAAAGTGCAAGAGCAAAGCGAAAGCGCACGCTGAATGCCTTGAGGAATGCGTCAGATGAAAGTCAAAGGTGACTGGAAAGCGATCGTATGAAGACATACTTAAATGGAGCTTGCACTAACCATCATTTGGTTTACCACACTATGAACTCCTTGGTAATGAGGGCTTTTCAAAGTGACATTGAAAACATAAAAAGGTTCTTTTTGGCTTACTAGATGGCGTGGATGGAAAGAGAAGTGTCAAAATTGGGGAAAAATGCTTCTGTGTTACTCCGGTGTGGCGTGACTGTGAGGAAGAAAATGCTTCTGTGTCACACTGGTCGGTGGTGTGACTGTGAGAAAAAAATACTTCTGTGTCACACCAGTCTGATAAAATGGTGTGAATGCGAGTCAGCACTCGTGTGTTTATTTGTGATACTATGTGAGTGCACAGTGTAATAAAAACTCTTAGAATAATAACACCTAGAAACCGTGTCCTTGTATGCAAAGTGAAGCAACTAATACCAAGCCAGAATGGCTTAGTATTCAGATTTATATCCTTCATACGTTACCTAATCGTAATTAAAACCCAATAATATAGTAACTAATCTAATAAATAAAGGAAAATTAAAACTATTTTGTACTTATTCGGTATGATTACGTAATAATGGAGAATAACAATCTGAAAACGGGGCCATTTTGGCTGTTTTAGTTGCCTCACTTTTGACAGTGCGCTTTGTAGAGAACTATCGTTCTAGGTGTTATTATTCTAAGTAAAAACTATAAAGTTTATGGTACCTGGTTATTGTTCGCGGGATAGCGGCCCACAGTCCTCTCTCAAAGCTTTGAAGACCCGTTGTTTAGTAAACGAATGCTGCTGTCTCTACCAACACTTGTCCTATGAAAAAAACATAAAAAATGTAAAGATAAAAACGCTAAAAGCTAACGCGAAAAGGCTAAAAACTTACAAATCACCAAAGAACTTTCAATAAAAACCGTATCCGATAAAAGTGTTTTTTCAATCGAAAAGGCATCCGACACGCATCCGTATTCTATAGTTTTATGCAAAATTACCGAATAGGTCACGTACTCACGTCTCAGTCAAAACTTGTATTGAAGCACTAAACTTAAGAATCGCCTAAAGGTCATGCCACATATAACGGCACCGCAACAGCACCGCTCCAACCCAGCAATAAAGTTGTCATTCAAATTAGAGCTTTAAATCATGTGTCGTAAAATATGTTTCATAATGTCAATAAGAAAAAGCCAACGGCGGGCGGTCAGCGCGCTAACCGCTACCATACGACTCGACTCACAGCCGGCTCGCTGCAAGCGAGCGGACCGCCTGCTTACCGCGCGCCGACCGCGTGCTTACCGCAGGCCGACCGCGTGCTAATTGCGCGCTGACTCCGAGTCGCCAGCGAAACAACATCGTATGCAAATACGCTTGCACTCGCGGTCGGCGCGCGGTATGCAAGCTTACACTACACCTCGCGGACGGCGCGCGGTCCGCGCGCTTACGGCTAGCCGTCCACATGCTTACGGTGCGCTGGCGGCTAACTAGCCTAAATTCAAGGTGACGCCGTGCTGTTGCTGTGCAGTTGCGGTGCCGTTATAGTGTGCCATGACCTTAAGTCTTTTCTTATCTACAACTTGACCAAGATAACTAGGCGAATGACAGCTACATGACGGCTATGTTTATGACACCACCGTTTTAATTTGGTCGTGTTGTAGTTAGGAAAAGGCGATCCTTAAGTGCAATCGGGCGTAAGAATTTCCTTATCAATCAACATACCTACGTATAGAAACATTTCGTTGTTTATTATAACGAAAAATTCTAATGTATAAATGACTGTATATTAATTTACATCATGTATCAAAAAACCTGTCAGATCCTGAAACAGGTGATACAGTGTTGCTGAAACTGAACAACATTTTCCATGGAACATAGGTCGAAAAACGAAAAAAAAATTTTATACTCCCATACAAAATGTATAGGTCACTGATAGACTTACTATGGAAAGGCGGAAAAATGAAATATTTTTCGACCGTTCCTTGGAGATTGTTGTTCATTTTTAGCAACACTATCATCTGTTTCAGTATCTTACAGGGTTTTTAGGGTTTCGTACCCAAAGAGTAAAAACGGGACCCTATTGCTAAGAATCCGCTGTCCGTCTGTCTATCTGTCTGTCTGTCACCAGGCTGTATCTCATGAACCGTAATAGCTAGACAGTTGAAATTTTCACGTATTATTATAAATCATCATGTATTTCTGTTGCCGCTATAACAACAAATACTAAAATCCCATACAACAAACGTGAATTTTTTGCCATTTTTTGCTCGATCTTAATAACGACAACAGGTAGACAGTCGAAATTTTCAGAGATGATGTATTTCTGTTACCGCTATAACAACAAATACTAAAAACAATATAAAATAAATATTTAAGGGGGCTCCCATACAACTAACGTGATTTTTTTTTGGTACGGAACCCATCGTGCGCGAGTCCGACTCGCACTTGGCCGGTTTTTTTGATCCACAATGTATACAGTCGATTTTTGGCAGTTTTCATATTTTGATATTGGACCTAACTTTTAGCGCGCATTGATGTACCAATGGAAATCTATACCTACTTGCCCATCAATATGAACACGATATTATTTAAAAGAATTTGATTTTAAACTTTTTTTAACTTCGCGTTTTTGTTGTGTTCCGCATGCGGAACGTTCGGCGTCCAAGGGTGCGGTGTATACTGTAATCAGTTTTCATACTTGAGTGGTGATGCAATGCATAATTGATAATTATTATTACAGTGATTTGTTTTTTGTCTCTCCTGAAAAGTTGACAACATCGACTTGTGCGGTTTAGTAGTATAAACGACGATTTGTTAAGTCACTTACGTTCTAGGAATCATACTGATGTTGGTTTTCCTGCTTGAAGTGATTCTTCGAGACGTAGAAAGAGACAGGGAGCCTCGAGTACCGTGCGATGATCCACCACGGCAGAGAAGATATCTAGAGAAAGAAAAGTACAAGTTAAATCAGTGTTTACAATAGAATAATAGTTATTTGTTGTACAAGTGACCAAAATCTATTTGTGCTGCGAGTGCCGACTTTAAATCACGAACTAGCGAAGTAGTCTAGAATCACTCAATTCTTTTAGAGTTGGACAACTATCTTCATCGTTGGACGCACTCATTTTTTCTAATTTATCACAAAAATAGTTCGATTAAAACTATGCTGAAAAATTTTATTCATAAAGTAGATTCCCGCCGTTTTGTTTTACATTATTACGTTATGCTTTTCTCTTATTCATTAATATCCCATCTTATTTATTTATTTATAATCATAAAACACTAATTTGTTAATAAATTTCATTAATTTTTCTTATTTTATATATATTTCATACATGCGACCTCATTTCGTCCATACTCTTTATTTCGAATTATCAACCTTCTTTTTTAAGGTGGTTGTACTAGCAAAACGTGGTTATTAGTAGGTTTTCATTCTCTATCTCCTCTTTATTTAATGAATATTAAAACAAAGTAAATATACCATAAGAATCTTCAACATTTTGCCTATCGATTCCACGATTAACATTTGTTATAAATATTTTACATAATGCCAAAAATATCATAAATAAAATCGACTAACACTTTTGTTTCTGTGCATCTCCTTCGTAACTACGAGTCCTATGGAAATCTCGTTACCACCAATCGATAGAGGAGAAAAAATGCTACAAATTCCACGAAAGACATTTTCGAAAAGACCATTTATGGGATTTTCGCGACAATTTTTCAAAAATTCAGATACATTTTTGACAGAGGGTGCCCTCGAGGGGAGCGGGCGGCAGACCGCCACCGGCGCTCGGACGGGGAACACGTATCGCACATGCTCCCACTGACAGCTACACAGTTCTCTGTGTCTCGCTCATTTGTTTTAGCCTTGCTTTAGCACTGTCAGAATGTTACAATTATGTTTTGAAAATTCATTTCGAACTGAAGGACTATTACAAAAAAGCATCGTGATAAGCGTACGATATTCGTCCAACACCGTGGCACTATTACCTCACTAATAAGGTTCAATATCAAGTAAATTGAACGACGAATTGCATCCGACTATCGGTTTCTTTTTTGTTTTGTAATAGGCCCTCTGATGCATTATTTTGCCATAGATATAAAAATTACGCGTAAGGACGGTTAGTATAAAATACCTACCTATAAATTTTGAATACTATATATGAGTCTTCAAATCAAACATTTGTAGGTAATAAATCACACGACTGTGAGTTAATTTATTCCACTATAACTTTTTAAATGCCTGAACTGAACAGATTTGGATGCATGCAGGTAGGGTATAGGTAAGAATATTTATACCATCCTGCCCCCCCTAGCATGACCAGTGACCACTGAAACGCCATAATAATATCGATTTATTACTTTTAAGGACAAGGGTTTTGTTTGACAGTCAAATGTCGATAAAACGCATCACGCGATCTATAGGCTGTCCCAATACTTTGCCTTATCCAGGAATCGAACCTACTAAATATATTTTTACGATACCAATCGATAGGGTTTCTCATCAGACCCCCTAGTCAAAGTAATATTTGCAAATCGTTATCGCTTCGCTTTTGAAACTGTATGGAATTGACATAGGGTACGTTCAGATGACAAGCGCTGAACGCGCGTTAATTTTTTTCAGATTCGATAATTCGGTATTAACAGCTTCCGTTTCCATTTCGTTAACAATCGAATTTTAAAATCATTTATGTTAATGTAAGTGAGTAATCGAATTTAAGAATCAAACGAAAAATGTATGGATTATAGTCTTAATTCATACATTTTTCGAAGCGAAGTGATAGCGAAAATAGGCTCTGGATTATTAGCACGTTTTTAGGGTTCCGTAGCCTAAAGGCTAAAAACGGAACCCTTATAGATTCGTCATGTCTGTCTGTCTGTCCGTCCATCCGTATGTCACAGCCACTTTATTCCGAAACTATAAGGATTACACAGTTAAAACTTGGTAGGTACATGTATTCTGTGAACCGCATTACGATGTTTACACAAAAATAAAAGATAAAATGATTTATATTTTTAAGATTATTGTCTTAAATATATAAATCCCTTTATTTTATTAAGATTATTATCCCCATACATGAAACTGAAACTGAAAAAAATTTTTTCATCATATCTATGCGAGCGGGGTGTCTACTGTCTATAGATAGGTCTTTAAAAATTACATTGAGGTTTCTAAGACTATTTTTCTCAAAGTCAACCGTTTGAAAGATATACACTGCCAAAGTGGTAAAATTTGTGTTTACCCCTCTAACTTTTAAAATAAGAGAGTGAAAAATCTTAAAAAAATGTATGCTGTAGATCTTAATAAACACTTTCAACTAAAATTGGTTTGAATGAGATATAACATATTTTCCAAAACCGCAAATATAACTTTGTCATTTATACAAACTCTATGAAAAACAAAGTTATTTTTGCAGATGAAAAATGACGGCATTAAATGAGGCATGGAATATGGTAACTACGGAGCCCTACTGCGTGTGGCCCGACACGCACTTGGCCGGTTTTGTATGAGGCCTAATCAATTTGAAATGATGGTAAATTGTAAATTGGCGGACACAAAAGCCGGGGGGAGGGCACTCTCTAATTTTTATTTTATTACTATTTAGACGCAGTGAACGCACACCAACCTAAAAAAGTTGGCCTGTTTTGTTTAGTACCTACTTACGTCAAAAGCGTTTTCATATTACTGTTGTTTATCCAACTTCATAATTTATAAAAAAATATTTTATATTATTGAAATCTTTTAAACGGTCGTGATTTCAGGCCTTAAACTTCGTCAATCGATATAGGTTTTAGATTCTATGATATTTTTTTCGTAGTGGTTAGATTATAAAGTACCTATACTTACCAGAAATATTAATCTCTTCTGGTGATAATGTTTATTATTGCGTATACCTATTTTACCAACAAATACCAATATATTACACCATTAATAAACAAAATGTAGTTGTCAACAAAATAGTAAATCATTTCAGTACAATCTCTGTTGTCTGAATAAATGCATTTGAATTGAATTGAAAAAACACGAAAAATGTAGTAAGTAGATAATCAAAATACTTCCTTTCCGAAAAAAAACGATCTTGTAAAATTATTTGGAAAAGGAACTAACATCATAATTTCAACGATGCCATACAATAGTCTGCGCGCTACGCGATCTCTATAAAAAAACCTTTGAAATAAATTCAAAAAAATCATTTATTCAGTCTAAGCTGTTACAAGCACTTGTGAATGTCATAGAAGCTACGCCATCGGTTCGCAAACCCTAAGCGGGAGACCTTGTAACAAGAAGAACCGGCAAGAAACTCATCAAGGGCTGCTTTTTAGGGTTCCGTAGCCTAAATGGCAAAAAACGGAACCCTTATAGATTCGTCATGTCTGTCTGTCTGTCTGTCTGTCCGAATGTCACAGCCACTTTATTCCGAAAGTATTAAAACTACACAGTTGAAACTTGGTAGATAGATGTATTCTGTTAACCGCTTAACGAATTTAATACAAAAAAAGAAAAAAAAGATTAAGGGGGGGCTCTCCATACATGGAACTGAAACTGAAAAAAAATTTTTTCTTCAAACCAACACGTGTTGGGTGTTTATGGATAGGTTTTTAAAAATGACATTAAGGTTCCTAAGACAACTTTTTCTCAAGGTCAACCGTTTGAAAGATATTCACCGCCAATGTGGTAAAATGTGTGTGTCCCCCCTTTAACTTTTGAAATAAGAGAGTGAAAAATCTAAAAAAAATATATGCTGTAGATCTTAATAAACACTTTCAACCAAAAATTGGTTTGAACGAGATGTAGTAATTAGTTTTCGAGATATAGCACATTTTCCAAAACCGCAAATATAACTTTGTCATTCATACCAACACTGTGAAAAACAAAGTTATTTTTGCAGACGAAAAATGATAGTTGGTATTAAATATGGTATGGTATTAGGTAACTACGGAACCCTATGGCGCGTGGCCCGACACGCTTTTGGCCGGTTTTTTCTCCCTGTATATTTCATACAGAGTCGTCAACATTGAAAAATGACCTCCACATTTAAATTGAGGTCATTTACACAATAATTAACAAAAGTTTACACGCAATAGGTAGGTTAAAGTTAATTACCTACTATATAATGGATAAGTAATTGTGAGAGTAAATAACTTTCAACTAGTTGAGAAATCACTTTATCTGCTACTCCTAAGTAGGCAATATTTACCAAAAAACACTTGATACAAGATATAAAAAATAATAAAGAACAAACGCAATTCTTACAATTGGGATGTTGACAACTTTTTTTATTTTATATTACATAAATTACCTCTCAAAAAAAGAAACATTGGTAAAATAATTATTTCGCTAGCTTGAAAACTGCCCGAGATATCACAGTGTGAAATGCATACAAATGGACTCGCCCAAAAACGCTCCATACTAACGGCTACTGAATTATGACGTCACGCCTCAGTAGTTTGTATGCAACGCGTAGGAAATTTGTTCGGCAGCTATATTAAATATTGTGTTTATCAAAATGGTTTCTTAGACAAATTTGCTATACATTTTACGAACTAATTAAAGATATCATTTATTTTAATAAATTTTATACTTTTTAAATGGACTTGTCCACCGAACTTTGAAGGGTCATAAAACAAATAATATGCAATATATAAAACCAAGAGGTATACAAGCTACTCTAAAAGTTTAATATGTTTACGATTTTTATTAGAATTTCGTTATTTTATTCATTAGTCAACATCCCAATTCAATATGCGTTAAGATAGGTACTCAGAAGCAGACCCATTCCCACTGGCAGCACCCGTTCACGAGCATGACGTATGAACCAGCCATCGTTTCGCTCAACCATATTTGAGGGAACGTAACGACCCGCCTCACACGACACCACCGCAGAAATGTTTAAAGGGAGCATGACATAAGACGTACCTAGTTACGAGTATAAGTACTATGCAAAATGTAAAACAATCGGTTTGCACTCCGGGAGTGCCGGCAGAAGTGAAAACTCAAATATTAACGTTGTGCATTTTTGATATTTTGAAATTAGCGGCAAAGGATTAAAATTATTTCTTTCCTGTTACTATACAGTCACACAATTCAATCAGTTTGTAATTAGAGAAAAATTCTAAAGATTTCGCGCCAGTGACCTTTTTAATTTCTACATGCACGCATTCTACGATTTAAACTTATAGCCACAGAGTATAAATAAGTCTATGATTTCACCGAAGAGATCGCTGCTATTAGTTCCATTTTCAACATTATCGCGTTGCTGGTGACACAAGTGTTTACGTCTTAAAATGACGCGCCGCCTTTTTCAACGCGCCCCGTAGAAAGAGATTACACTTGAAAGTAGGGGATACTTCCGCCGCCAGCTGTCTACTCTCCATCCGTCACATCCGTCTTACGCATTTTCTATCAGCCACGTGATTCTTACTGACGCGGGTTTAGCATTTTTCCCCATTACAAAAAGCGTACAACGCCGCTAAAGAAGTTTTCATTTAAAAAAAAACAGTAAACTAAAACATGAAACAAACTTGACTTCATACATAATTTAATTTTAATATAAATTGCGGCTGAATGATTTAACATTGCTGATTTCTTGTTTTTTTATAAAACACTTTTTTCAATTTACCTACATAAAATTAAAATTTAATATTTTAACAATGCCATGCTGCCGTGTCTCCAACTTTCTATGGTCCGTGAATTTTGGCCAAGCATTGTGTAGGTTACACATTGGTTTTGAAAAATTTTAATAGATGTCGGTAATAAATTACATCTTAGTTTTTCAAATTTTTTAATAGATGTCGCTAATAAATGACTCGCGAAGTAATGTAGAGGGTGGCAGGGTGAGGGGAGTCAAATCCTTAGCTGTCACTTCACCAAGATCCGCCTTAACTATCCTTATTTAAAACTCCTTGGTATATCCGTGCATTTTTTTTTTACTTTTTAATCCATGTATGACATCATAAAGCACTCTGGCTATTCTTTTCTCACATATCAATTTTACAAGTCTCATCCTTGTCACTTTATTTCTTTTTTCTTTATTATTTTAAAAGTTGGTATTAGAAATTAAAAAAGCACCTTGCCCACTGACCTACATATATTTACACTGGACAGGCTTATGTCAAACTGTTTTTGTGCCGATTTGAATTCCGCCATTTTGGCGCTGTAGGACGCAGGGGCGGATCCAGGATTCAAGCTTGGGGGGGCCCTCGGAGCCTCGGGTCTAGGTTTACCTTACATGATATCTATTTAAGGGAGGATGCCTTAGGATGCACAAAACGCCAAATTTTTCAAAAAAATGCTTGTCTATAGTAAAAAAAGCGGCCGCGCAGCGCGATTTTTAGTCAGTTTCATCCACTAATCTTGTACTCTTGCCTGTCTATAGTAAAAGAAGACCGCGCAGAGCGATTCTTAGTCAGTTTCATTTCATCCCCTAATCTTATCTGTTTATAGTAAAAAAAACGGCCGTACAGCGTCATTTTAAGTCAGTTTCATTCACTACTTTTGGACTCTTGCCTGCCTAAAGTAAAAAAAATTGCCGCGCAGCTCAATTTTTAGAGAGTTTCATTTACTAATCTTATCTGTTTTTAGTAAAAAAACGGCCGCGCAGCTCCATTTTTAGTTAGTTTCATCAGTTATACTTGTAGGTACTCTTGACTGTCTGTAGTAAAAAAACCGGCCAAGTACGAGTCGGACTCACGCACGAAGGATTCCGTACCAAAAAACAGCAAAAAAATACGTTTGTTGTATGGGAGTCCCTCCTTAACTATTAATTTTATTCTGTTTTTATTATTTGTTGTTATAGCAGCAACAAAAATACATCATCTGTGAAAATTTCAACTGTCTACCTGTTGTCGTTATTAATATCGAGCAAAAAACGGCAAAAAAATCACGTTTGTTGTATGGGAGCCCCCCTTAAATATTAATTTTATTCTGTTTTTAGTATTTTTTGTTATAGCAGCAACAAAAATACATCATTTGTGAAAATTTCAACTGTCTACCTGTTGTCGTTATTAATATCGAGCAAAAAACGGAAAAAAAATCACGTTTGTTGTATGGGAGCCCCCCTTAAATATTAATTTTATTCTGTTTTTAGTATTTGTTGTTATAGCGGCAACAGAAATACATCATCTGTCAAAATTTCAACTTTCTAGCTATCATGGTTCATGAGTTACAGCCTGGTGACAGACAGACAGACAGACGGACAGCGGAGGCTTAGTAATAGGGTCCCGTTTTTACCCTTTGGGTACGGAACCCTAAAAAACAGCCGCGCAGCGCCATTTTTAGTCAATTACAACTGTTATACTTGTACTCTTGCCTGTCTATAGTAAGAAAAGCGGCCGCGCGGCGCAATTTTTGTCGGTTTCATCCACTAATCTTGTCTGTCTTTATAAAAAAAAAAAACGGTCGTGCAGCGCCATTTTTAATCAGTTTCATCCGTTAATCTTGTACTCTTGCCTTTCTGTAGTAAAACAAGCGGCCGCGCAGTGCAATTTGTGTCGGTTTCATCCACTAATCTTGTCTGTCTAATAGTAAAAGATATGGCCGCGCAGCGCCACTTTTAGTCATTACCATCCACCAATCTTGTCTGTCTATAGTAAAAAACAGCCGCGCAGCGCCATTTTTTGTCAGTTACAACTGTTATACTTGTACTCTTGCTTGTGTATAGTAAAAAAAGCGGCCGCGCAGCGCGATTTTTAGTCAGTTTCATCAACTAATCTTGTGTGTCTTTATTAAAAAAAAAACGGTCGTGCAGCGCCATTTTTAATCAGTTTCATCCGTTAATCTTGTACTTTTGGCTGTCTTTAGTAAAAAATCCGGCTGCGCAGCGCGATTTTTAGTTAGTTTCGTCAATTAATCTTGTCTGTTTATAGTAAAAAAAACGGGTCCCGCGCTGCGCCATTTTTATCCACTAATCTTGTAATATGTGGTTTCATCCGGGCAGGCGGGTAGCTTGCGCAGCAAGGCTTGCGTGATTGGAGCATGTACGCAAGATTTCACAGCGAGACTAACTAAATTAAAAAAACCGGCCAAGTGCGAGTCAGACTCGCGTACGAAGGGTTCCGTACCAAAAAACGGCAAAAAAATCACGTTTATTGTATGGGGACCCTCCTTAAATATTAATTTTATTCTGTTTTTAGTATTTGTTGTTATAGCGGCAACAGAAATACATCATCTCTGAAAATTTCAGCTGTCTAGCTATCACGGTTCATGAGATACAGCCTGGTGACAGACAGACAGACGGACAGCGGAGTCTTAGTAATAGGGTCCCGTTTTTACCCTTTGGGTACGGAACCCTAAAAATGCCTGTCTCTGCTTTGTTCTAGCCGCACGCCTTGAAACCGTAAAATGTCTGTCAGATTAAACCTTACTCGGGCCACGTTTTATGATTTAAAAAAAAAACCGGCCAAGTGCGAGTCGGACTCGCGCACGTAGGGTTCCGTACCAAAATCCGGAAAAAAATATGTTTGTTGTATGGGAGCCCCCCTTAAATATTAATTTTATTCTGTTTTTAGTATTTGTTGTTATAGCGGCAACAAAAATACATCATCTGTGAAAATTTCAACTGTCTGCCTGTTGTCGTTATTAATAACGAGCAAAAAACGGCAAAAAAATCACGTTTGTTGTATGGGAGCCCCCTTAAATACTAATTTTATTCTGTTTTTAGTATTTGTTGTTATAGCGGCAACAGAAATACGTCATCTGTGAAAATTTCAACTTTCTAGCTATCACGGTTCATGAGATACAGCCTGGTGACAGACAGACAGACAGACCGACAGACAGACAGACAGACGGACAGCGAAGTCTTAGTAATAGGGTCCTGTTTTTACCCTTTGGGTACGGAACCCTAAAAAGATAGAGGCACTGACACTACCTACATAAAACAATAACAATTAAAAAAAAAAACTGTCCTTTTCATTGCAAGTTCAATGTTATCCGCAAAGGCAATCGGCCTCGTGGGGGGGCCATGGCCCCCTTGGCCCCCCCCCTGGATCCGCCAATGGTAGGACGTAGCGTGAGCATAGCGTGCGTACGTGGTACTAAAGTTTGAAGTCTGGAGAGACCATCACGGCAACTATTTTCATATTGTACGTCAAAATTAGTTCTTTAGACGCACGCTAGTGGCGTTTCAAATAGGCACAAAAACTTAGCTGTCCAGTCCAGTTAAATAAAAAAAAAAATTTCATGTCAGTGACCTTGCCTCACGCATTCGCATTTTCATTGTTCTTGCGTCAGATTACACGTCATTTCATTCACTAGAAGTTTAGTTTGTTGTTTTTACGTAACATGGCGATTATTTTATTTTTGGGAACATATTTTTTCTACATCGGATACCTACGTTTGGGAAAGTAACTCTACCTTAGAGAATACGAAGACGATAATCAAACATTTGGTAGCATTTAATTTGAGAAATCAGCATTTACAATGCTATTTTTATTTAGAATATTCATTCAAACTAATTCATTGTAAGTTAATGGTAGTATATTCTTACGAATTAAGTTTGGTTCCTACTTTTGAATGACGTAAGCCAAGACTGTATAATTATTTCGTAAGAGGAATAGTCTGTTCGTGTGGCCTCTATTTCCAAACACAAATGTAGTTACCAACAGGATATATCGTTAATAGCACAGGAACAGCCCAGTAATATTAATTTAATGGCCTTTAACCACAACACTCCGTGCCGTAACACCTTGGTACCTATACAAACACGTCAATTTATCTCAACCGGTTTTCTGTCACAGGTAAATGGAGTTGAATATCGATTGTATTGCGAATTCGTAGTAGGTTTATGCGATGATATTCGCCTGTTCATATTCCATAGGTACCTACGTTAATTGGACACGACGTTCGACATTCGCTACACAAGTGTCATGAATAGACAGACGAATCTAATTTTACGTATACTTTTTGTTTACTTTGTGTGTACCAGTTTTACATTGCAAACGAAATGATTCAGTGTTGAATACTCTCGTAAATTGACTATAAAGTTAATTGATTAACAACGAGATATTTTTCAGAGAGATTTTAATACAAACTTACATGGAAAAATAAATTGTTAAAAATACCGGAGAAGCAATAACGAAATAAATGATGTAACATTTAAATTTTCAGTTTGTTATGATGACTGGGTTCATCTACTTTTTTTCTTTTTTACCAGTGGAATTTCAGCATTTCAACAAAAAAGCGGAAATATTTCCGCGTGGGAGTCGACAGATAATTTTAACTGTACGATCATAATTTGTAAATTCCTTCCTCAATTTTTGGAATGCAATAGGTAGGATCTTGTTTTTAAATAAATATTTTTGTGGATATTATTTTATCTGGAATGTTTGGTGGGCATGCAATGCATGGTGTGTGTTCAGTTGTTGATTCTAACTAAACTTTGTTTTTTGAAATCGAATTTCCTCGCATACCTTGAGAAAAGCACTATACAAGCCTTTTACCCGGAAGCAATTTACATTGCCACGAATAACTTCCCGTTCTTGGCTGCAATGCACTATTCCTTACAGATAACTATTTATTTTTACAGTTACCTGCAAGGAAAATAAAATCCTGGGAGATAACTAATTATCTCTTAGGAAAAGATTTTCCTCGCAGATAACTGTAAAAATAAATATAGTTATCTGTAAGGAAAATCTATTCCTAAGAGATAACTAGTTATACTGAAGGAAAAACATTCTTCACACCTAACAAGTTATCTGGCCATGGTTATCTTCAAGGAAAAAGGGAATCCAATTAACCAAAGAGTTTTTGCATTGTTCCGATCTGATTTTTGATGTGCTCTTGGCTACAACTATAAGTGCTACAACAACATTAACTTCTATAAAAGCTTCGTCCGAAAACATGCTATGTTATTGCCAATAATTTACACAATATTGACGATTGACCATCAGCCATTTTTGATGTCCCCACTGCTAGGGCGCATGCCTTCCTTATGGGTGGATAAGGAGGATGGGCCATAAGTTATGGTTATGGCCCATAACCCACCACGCGGGCCCAATGCGCAATGGTGGGTGTTAACGACTGCAAATGCAGCCGGGACCAACGGCTTAACGTGCCTCCCGAAGCACGGAGAAGCTCGAGATAATATTTTTGGTCACCCATCCCATGACCGACCCTTGCAAAAGTTGCTTAACCTCCGCAATCGCTGGGGCAGGCGCTAAACCACTGCGCCATCGAGCTCCTCCTCCTATTAACGATTGTTATGCCTTAATTTGAAATTCAAACAAATGTGAAGTTATATTCTATCTTTCTATAAAAAACTTACCTATTATGTTTGGATCAATAGCAGTAGAAATGTTTTCTTAACCTTGCCAAAATGTGATTTCAGATAAAAGAGATAGAGACAAGCAATGTCAAAATAATATTTCATTATTTATTCGAGCGTTCCTTGATGAAAATATCTTCCAATGTCGATTGATGGTTTTTTAAGATTATTTTTTAGACTGTCTAAGGAAATAGTTTTATAAACTGGTCCCTTTAGAATTCCCTACGATCTGAAAAAGTTAACCTCCACTTGCTCAGACTTAGGGGACGAAGTCGTGTCAATCACTTTTTGCCTCCAAAAGTTTGGTCTTTGGGATAAATTATTCTTGTCAGGCCTTTATACTGTATCTTTGATGAAACCAAATCAAAGTCAAAGAGATTCTTTTATATCTTTACAAGCACTTTGACTAGTCTGTGAGTGGAATGTTTACGTAAATACCTCACGATAAATAGTTATAGATTTTTGCTATATATAGTATGAAATTTTAAGATACCTGTTCTCTTCAAACTCTTCTTAGTAGAGACATAAACTATATAACTTTTATTTAATTTTGATTACGATATTATAGCGCTATATCAATGCAGACAGAACTTGAATATCCAGTTTTAAAATTAGTTCTATTTCTTTGGTTCTATATGATCTAAATTATACTTTTTTCTAAAGCGATACTGGAATATACTTAGTCAAAAAAATACGCGTGTTGTAATGACTAACGTTTCGGGTAGCAATTGACCAACTGACAAGCCACATTTCCACTAAAGTTCCAGAACATTAGCATAAAAAACAGTCGAAAGATACGTTAATGTAGCCTTTCGGAAGGTTCAGAGTCCAGACCACATTAGGAAGAAAATCTAATTTGTTTTTGGTGAACTTGTAACTGTATCGGGTCTTAATGGGTATGCCGCACTTAGTATGCCTCTCCAGGCAGACATTTGTTACCAATACCAATGAACATTTAAATGTAATTACTTTATATCATCACTTAGTGAGATTGGTCTAAGAGTTATAAATGCGGTTTGCTTAACTATTTCAAAAAATTAGTAGAATCAAGAAGAACATTATTATCTGTTTAATAGGGATGTTGACTTATGAATAAAATAACTAAATACTAATAAAAATCGTAAACATATCAAACTTTTGGAGTAGCTTGTATACCTCTTGGTTTTATATATTGCGTATTATTTGTTTTATGACTCTTCAAAGTTGGGTGGACAAGTCCATTTAAAAGTATAAAATTTGTTAAAATAAATAATACATTTAATTAGTCCGTAAAACTTATAGCAAATTTGTCAAAGAAACCATTTTGATAAACCCAATATTTAATATAGCTGCCGAACAAATTTCCTACGCGTTGCATACAACGTAGGAAGGCGTGACGTCATAACTTGGTAGCCGTTAGTATGGAGCGTTTTCGGGTGAGTCCAATTTTGTGCATTTGAAACTGTGATATCTCGGGCAATTTTCATGCTAGCGTAATAATTCTTATACAAATGTTTCTTTTTTTAGGGGTAATTTATGTAACATAAAATAAAAAAATAGTCAACATGCCTATTAGCGGTGTCGGTGATGGGAGAAAAGAAAGCACATCACTTATCGTCAATTCGCAAGAGTTTATTGTTATATTCAGCATGAATATACAGCTGCACGAAAGAAGGAACGAAGGCCCTTTTGAGTTCCTGTATTAAGAAAACAACTGGACAAATGACGAATGAATGTAAAAAAATTTAGAGTTAAGTACCAATTGAAGTTTTCGAGAGTTCTAACATTTTGTGTTTGAAATGAGTTCATTCGCTGTTATTTTATGTCCTAGGCCGAATAAATTCTACACAATATTGAACTTCATAGATCTATCGAGGCGGTACTACAGAGAAAACAATAATATTGTGGTACTCTTGGCCCTAGGCAAATGCTGTTCTCAACCTGTCGATATACTGATTTGCCAAATTCCAACAATGTACGCACGGCACGGATCAACAAAGGAATGTAAATTGCAGAATGCAATCAGTTTAATGGAACCTATCAGCTGCCAAGCAATAAGACATACTGAACTGAACTGACAGGTTCATTGAGGGGATCGCGGTTTGGAATGAGAATCCGAACTTCGCCTCGCATTACTTTCCCGCGTATCAAATGTGTTCCAAATCGATGCTGTTTATGATTTATCGATAAGAAAACGATTTTCAGTTTCAATCGAATTTATGTGTAACTTTTCTCATATTTCAACAAACTATCTAACATCGAATTTACATAAAGTCTTGTAAATCCACAATCTACATAACGTCCAACGTGATATTTTAAAATGAGGACGTATAATGTAAGCAGCGAATTAAAGCTATGGAATAAGCATTCCGCCCAAAAAATGGCACCATACTAAAAGTACAACTAAATGGATAGAGCTAAAAATGCTGGCATTTAATTATGCAGCACAAAGCGTCTGAACACTGGTTGCTTATTAGCGACCATAATTTGTATACTTATAGATCTTTTCTGTACTTAAACTAAAAAATAAAATACGTTATTTCTGCATCTTTTTTACTGCCTTCTTTGCATCTTTTACACCATTTGACTATAAAGGACGTCATTTCTAATAAACTCTCCCTTTCTATCTTTTTTCTACAATATAAACTGCAATTTATTGAAAAGAACACTAATATCAGTCACAGGGTGCGTGGCTGGCCCGAATAAAGCTGAGCGGGTTGTACTTTTTTGACCTCGTGGTGCCATTTTTTAAACAATATTTGTTTGCAATTACACTTCCATAGATTTTAGTTCGCTGAATGTAAGCAAGAAAATACGAAAATAAGCCAATAAAATATGATATTAAAAGATTTTATATAAACTTCTAAGCTATTTATCTGCAAGGCCTCTAACATAACAAATAGATTTTACAGAATCTTTTGGAACATTATAATCTAAGCACTCCATAAGTTTTATTTGCATAAAAAGTGACTAAAGTATACCCATTCACTTGGATAGGCCCACTTATTTTCAAAGTGGCTCATGATAACACTAATAGAATAATAGACAGGATCCATAATACTATCGGTTTGTTTACTATCGCTATTGAAAAACAGACAGATAAGCTTAGGATAAAAGTAGTGATCAAACAGTCAATTGGCACTATTTTTATAATTGTGGTATAAATACGTTTTAGCGATATTGGCGGCTCGGATCATCGTACGAGAGGCTACGCAGAACACAATTTTGATGTGTGTGATAAGGCGAATGGTGGGGTATACCGCCCTGTACGTAGGGTTACCATATGAAAAAATCAAAAGTCCGGAGAAAAGGCCTGATATCCATTGAAAAATCCTGAGATTTGTAGCAGTTTGAGAATAACGTATGGGGGGGGGGGGGGGAGTCGGCAGCGGCGAACTGATTAAATAGTAGAAAGCTTGTTTATCCTTCTATTAAATGTACTTTTTATTAAATGTACAGAATTTTATTGAAAATTCTAAAAATCCTGAGATTTCCTCAAATTTTCGAAATCCGGCCGCAATCCTGAGCAAAGTCCAAAAATCCTGAGATCTCCGGACAAATCCTGAGATATGGTAACCCTACCTGTACGTGACTCGGCAAGGTAAAAACGAGACAAAAGATGCGCAGTCAAACATTAAACTCGGCGCATGTTTTGTTTCATCTTTGACTTGCCAAGTTATATGCCGGCATCTATACGGCTACGCGCATTGTAGTTAATTTCACAGCCGTCAATGAAGAAAATACGCATTATACCTATGCTAATGAGAAAAATCGTACCTATCTTTAAGAAGCTAAGATAATAAAGATATTAAAGCTAACATAGTGTCATATTCGTAATCGTCTGGTTTATTTTTACTGCCAAATGCTGGTTATATCAGTGGTGCCCATACTTTTTCTTAAGGAGATCGACTTAGCAAAAATGTATGACTAAAACATCGACGAAATTTTATCAAGAATCATTATACCCTCCGTATTGGCTTTGCCGTAGGCGGGTAAAAAAATTGCAATTAAGTAAAACTACATTGGGTGCAATACTGTTATCCTTGGCGATCGACCGTATGGGCACCACTGTCCTTTAAAAAGCTTTAATTTTCCTGTATTGATTTTGATGACTATTTACCAGGTGATAGTGCTTACTTAGGTAAACGGGAATCATAGTAGGTATTTTGAATGCCAATAACTACCATTATCTTACCGTAATTACCACCAATAAATTTTCATCAAACCATTTTATTTTAACCATTCTGGATGTTAGTGAAGATTAGTACCTTAATCTATTCAATACAACCTTAGTAAATATGTCTATTTCGCTATAGACATACCTGTTAAAGTGTTTTCTGAAGATCCCACTGGTGCAGTAGAGAGCTATAGGGTTGACACAGCTGTTCAGAAAAGAGAAGCAGAAGCCGATGATTCGAAGACTGTGCCACCACCCGTTGTAGTCATCTTCCGCTGTTGGGCTGTGGAAGCAATTGAAATGCTTAATACACTAGCTTAGTACTAAAATAGGATAATCGATTGCATATTTTCAACAGTAGCTTTAGCAAAGAACCCAAGACCCACACTTTGGTTCCTGCCAAAGTACTTTCATACTTGAAATTACATTTTTGCACTTGGTATATTAACTGAAAAACTCATATTTTTCATGAAATACCTAATTACTTTCAAATAAAATCGGTCAAGAGCGAGTCGGACTCGCACACCGAGGGTTCCGTACCATCATAATAAAAACACTGCAGAGTAGTATAATAAAATTATTATTGTAGTTTTAGGTCAGCGCCATCTCTTGACTGATAGTGGAACTAATGTTAACTTTTTAGAAATTTGATAATTTCTAAAAAAGTGTGCTATATTGAGACATCATTTTATTTTTCCCGTAATCTTTATATCAACAGCTAAGTATCACATAGAATTAATTCAGATTTTTCTCTTTGCAAACTTCGGAGATAAGGGGGGGAACGGTATTTTTTTACATTTTTCATCATAAGTCGAAAACTATGCGGTTAAAAAAAAAGGAAAAATGATTGAAAACGTGCAAACGGCGCTTTTTCATATGCCCTAGGGCATACGTGTGTATGTAAGTGGGGCTACTAGTAGCCCCACTTCAAAATTTTAAGACCCCTTTTCAGTCCCTGTTGTAAAAAAGGTATTTATTTTTTATTTCTTTCATATTTTCAGAATAGTTGGGCAAATGTGATCTTAAACCATTCTAAATTTTAAGTTGATATCATAAGTAGTTCTCGAGATATCCAGCTGTGACAGACAGACAGACAGACCGAGTCACACCATAATGGTTCCTTTTATACCATTTTGGTACGGGACCCTAAAAATGACTACGGTTCGGTCGATATAAAATACCTACTAAAAATTAAGTTTCGATATTTTTATACAATACTAAATAATATACTAGAAAAAATACGACTCGCACCAGATCAATTCTCGGACGGGAATCGAACCCGCGATCTTTGGATATCCGGTCCAATGCTCTGACCACTGAGATACCGAGTCACTAGTGACATCGTCGAATTTAAAAAAAAAAAAAAAAATCTTAGCTTTATAATTTTTAAATTTAAGATGAAATATAAAAAAATATATAGATATTTCATCTTTATCAATAGTCTAATATCTGGTAATATCAGGTAATAATATCTGTCCGAGAGTTGATCTGGTACGAGTCATATTTTTTCTAGTATTTTATTTAGTATAAAAATAACGTTGTGAATGCAAAAATTTTAAATTAAAAAATTAAATCACGATATTGAATAAATATTACTTCCCGTACCCCTCCCTCCCGTCTATAAATACAAAACTTTGCTCGAAATTGTCATGAACCTTAAGTTATAGGTAAGTATTTTACCTACTTGTTTGAAATTCCCAAGGAACTTCCGAACGTGGAATCTAACTTAAAACGTAATAAAATTAAGGTAAGTAGTCAAAATACTTCTCAGTTCCATTATAAATAATCCTTTGACATTTGAAATAGCGTCGTCTCGGGATATCGACTGTCGCTTAATTTATCCGCTTTATCCATCGCTCGAGCATTTATCCTTCGTTTTCTGAAATATAATCTGAAAGATCGAGTCTGGATAACAAATATCTTTAGCATAGAATAGAACAATGGGCGCACAGTGGGCAATCTTCCGCTTGTTTTGTTTTGTCATTCTGATATTAATGTTTCTGGAAAGCGTGACATCAGACAAATAGTTGATTAATCTTGCTTCGGATTAATCAGAAATCGGATTTATGAAATATTATTTGATTGCAGCTTACGAAATGTGAATAAGTAACTTTCCCCGAGTATCAGAGTTATGCTGTCTGGATTGACTGTGTTGACCATCAGACTATCATCCATTTTTAATGTCCCCACTACTGGGGCACAGGCCTTCTTTATGGGTGGATAAGGAGGGTGAGCCATAACCTACCACGCGGGCCCAATGTGGATTGGTGGGTTTTAACGACTGCAAATGTACCCGGAACCAACGGCTTAACGTGTCTCCAAAGCACGGAGAAGCTCGAGATAATCAATTTTTGGTCACCCATCCTATGACCGACCCTTGCGAAAGTTGCTTAACCTCCGCAATCGCTGGGCCGGCGCTAAACCACTGCGCCATCGAGCTTCTCTATGTTTATGAATGACTGTGTCTCAGTTTGTATAGAAAAAACGCCCGATCTGCGCTGGGTATAAAGACGTAGATCTGCGCCTTCAAAGTCAAAATCAAAGTCAGTCGCATCGTCAGTGTGATGATCATAACGCCAGGCTAGCTACCACCATCTTACCTAAGTCTGACGCCATAACAACAATTTTAAAAATTGTTGTGTTCCGTAAGTTAGAGGTAAGATAGCCAGTTCCTCAGTGATAAGGATTCCGGGTTTAGTGCGCTTCCACCTTAGGCCTTATCGTCACTTAACATCAGGTGAGATAAAGGAAAGCACCTACCCCGTTGTGAATAAAAAAACTTCTCATTGGGGCCGAATCGCGACCCGCAGTAATGAGGAACAGACGACGCGAGAATTAGACCTGATTTTAAACTGATGCAGTCTCTGCTTTCCTTTCAGCAAATAAAAGTGATAGCATCAGTTTTAAACGAGGTGTAACTTTAGAGCATGCTTTAGAATAACTCCTTATCCCTTTCAGTTCAGCACCACAAGATACACTTTTTCGTCACTTTTTCAAATAATTTCCTGAAGGGTAGTATTTAATCGGGTAACAATACATTCACATTAAAAATACTGAAAACTACAAATGTTGAAAAAGCTTTGAAAAATATGACGACCGTCAAAGAAAAACCTAATTTGAATGTGATTCAGGGTTGAATGTTAATTTTCGTACCTACTATGATCTTCTAAAGTTCAAGGTCACCAAGCAGGCAATGAAGAGAGCCATACTCAGTGTTTCCTAGTGTGATCGAATCAGAAAAAAGGGGATCCATAAAGGAATGAAATCAATAACGAAACCTAACGTTTGAAGGTCTGCCTGCCACCGCAAATGTACTGCGGAGTGGCAGTGGGCGGGACGGAACACAAAGCGAGAAGAGCCGATGGCCGCTGTGACGAAATGGATTTAGAACTGCCCCCCTACAATGACTGCCAAAAGTAATATCGAAGCGATGTTGTCATTGGGATGGCGCTATACGCGATGTATAGCTCTGTCTCTATCACAACATCACTTTGATGTTTCTATAAGAAGCTTAGAGTACGGGCTCTGAAACCGTGCATCAGACCACGCTCCGAGGGCTGGGCAGACCCTCGACAAGGTGGACCGATGATGAAAGTCAAATCAAATCCTTACTTAATATTATAAATGCGAAAGTCCGTTTGTTTGTTTGTTTGTTACGCCTTCACGTCTTAACTACTAAACCGATCATGATGAAATTTTGCATACACATTGTCAGGGGTACAGAGAAGGACATAGGGTACCTTTCATCCCGAAAAAAGTATTGTTCCCGAGGGATAGCAAAAAACGTTTCCACGCAAAGTCGCGGGCGGCCGCTAGTGAGCTATAAAGTTTTTGGTTACCTATCCCATGATCGACCCCTGAGAAACTTATAGCTTAACTCACCAATAGTAGAACCACATCATGAACACATGTGAGGGTAGGAAGCAGGCCGCAAACACCAGCACAAAAGCCAGCACAGTCACAGCTACCTTTCTGCGAGCTCGCATCTGTAACGAATAAAAATATCAGCATTTTGAAAATAATTATAGAAATATTCATCATATCAGCCGCACGACACCCACTGCTAGGTATAGGCCTCCACTCTAGGTAAATATTTGCAACTTAAATTTTATAATAGAAAATTTACTGTTTTTTTTTTAAAAACACGTTTTTAAAACGGACTAAATTATTATAAAAAAATCGGACTAGACTAAAAAGTAAAAAATAAATTCTTCTGTAAATATTTATAACCCTATTGCAGCGTTGTTTTTTTCGTTGATTTGGTCGATTTCCCTTGAAAGAATTTTTTTGTAGGATAAAGGTACTTTTTCCCATTAATGATAAAATTTTGTTTTATTGGCAGTATGCCTCATGTCCTTTTCCTTATTTTCGTAAAAAGTTCATTTTGAATTTTCGCGTCATCGACTTAAAAAATAAAAGATAGAATCTTTATCTGACATCATCCAGGCCGTAAGCAGTCCTGTTTAGAGCCTGCTTTTGAACTGAACGGGTTTTTATTTGCTGATGTTAGGCCCCTCAGGCCGCGCACAATAACGGGGCGCGTGCGCTTAGGACTTCATCAGAAGTGGACATCAGTCCAAATTTTGACTTTGAAATCTGAGTTGTAATTCCGTGGTGTTATTATATGGACAGAGATATGGTTTTGGTTAGGCTGACAATAATAGTGTCCTTAATTTTCGGGGTTGTTTGACCGTAATTTTATTTCGTGGTGTTCACTGACATTGCTATCGGGCGGGCGACGCAGCGGGGTTAGGTAGCTGTAAAATTTACACCCTCCTCGCCCAATTGAGACAGATTAGTCGCATGCATTGCTGAGCCAGCGCTTATCCTGGCGGAATGCGTCTGAACTCATCAAATCGATAGGAGTCTGTGGACGATTGGTTCGTTGATCTTTAAAAATCAGCTGGTCATGAGAGGATAAATGAATCTCGCTGAAAATAACTGGAATTTGTGTGATTATATTTTATGCAGACCAGTGTCTGATTTCATTAATAGCCTTCAGCTATTGTAGCCCTATTTATCCGGACCATCGAATTTTGATCAGAGGTTTTTTTGGCTAATATACGCCACTAAAGGAAGCCCTGAAGTTGTTTCGTGGTTGAGACCAAAGGAGAATTACCGATTTAGTGGATTTCAACAATATCTATTGTTAAACAAGGAGCCGGAGGAGGTGTTAAATACAACCTTTATTGATATTCATTACATAGGGACCTAGTTTATTTGGTGCAGGAGATTGATCTATTTACTACTCTCAATTTCAGTCTTTTTCGTATGGAAAAAGATCTTGCAAATTGAGAGGATTACTTGATAATACTCCTTATGTCTTTGCATCTTCATTTTGGGTCGCTTGATACAATAGTTGGCTGCAGTAGAATAGTCAAACAGAAAATCCAGTGATTAGTAATATTTATTGTCCGAATTAATCTTTAAAAACAGAGTATCCTGGAGAGAGAATGAAATTTGATTAAATTCAAGTTGCCGCTGGATGTTCGGTATTGCTCACTTTCTCGTAGGGTGGTCCGGTGGTCGTTCTGCTTGGATTGGTTTTAGGCTTCTAGCTCCCGTTACAGTGTCCCCTTTGTCATTAAATCTTAGCCGGGATCGGTCCCGAGTCATTAATTCGTAAAAAAGCTATTGGTTAATCTAAAACAGCCGTTGTTGAATCGTTGTTTATGTTCCCACCATGCCGGTGAAGATACTTATACGGAGCCACGATTCTAGCTCACTGCTCCATTTGCCCATTTAGCCCAAGTCGGCGAGGAAGAAGTCGAGATACCCGGATTTCAATATTCACTAACGGCTCCTGGGAATATATTTTTAGCAGCCGTCGAAGCGTTCTATAAACCGACTCATTGATTAGCGGTGACCTGCTGTCGCCGAATCGCTGCGAATTGTTCACTATTTAACTTTAAAATCTACTTAACACCTAAACTAACCGAAGCGGCAGTGATCATCGGCAACTAATACGCTCCAGAATTTATTACTTAGGCATCCTAGTTCACTCTCAAGCTAGATTTATATCAAATACATCCTTGGACGAATCAATACATCTCATCCTGATATTTTCCCAACCACCAGTTTCTTGGAGTTAAGTAGTTTTAAGATTTAACCATTGCTAATATACCGGGAAAGCAGGTGATATTTCTGATTTCTTATTTTATATCCCAGTGAATTACAGCGGTTAACCGTCCCCAATTTCAAAGAAAATATATTTGGTATTGTATAGAATCAACGAAACCAAAATAAAATTATACTTTTTTTTTACGTACGGTATATAGAGTTCCAGTGGCCTTCTTCCGGCTCCAGCATCAGACCCTGGAAACTATTTCCCAAAAAAGTACTCGTCAAGACGATTCAAACGAGCCTAAACACGATGGAGTAGCGTGGTTTTATTAAAGAGTTTCTGTGCCCTTCGTCCGTCTCCATCATCAGACCCTGGAAACTATTTCCCAACAAAGTACTTATCAAGATGATTCAAATGAGCCCAAACTCGATGGGGTAACATGGTTTCATTACAGAGTTCCAGTGGCCTTCTTCCGGCTCCATCATCAGACCCTGGAAACTATTTTTCAACAAAGTACTCGTCAAGACGATTCAAACGAGCCCAAACTCAATGGGGTAGCGTGGTTTTATTAAAGAGTTTCTGTGCCCTTCGTCTGGCTCCATCATCAGACCCTGGACACTATTTCACAACAAAGTACTCGTCAAGACGATTCAAACGAGCCCCATCTCGATGGGGTAGTGTGGTTTTATTAAAGAGTTCCTGTGTCCTTCTTCCGGCTCCATCATCAGACCCTGGAAACTATTTCCCAACAAAGTACTTGTCAGGACGATTCAAACGAGCCCAAATTAGATGGGATTGCACGGTTTCAATATTGAGTTCCTATGGCATGGCCTTCCAGCTTCATCATTAGACCCTGGACCTCATCTCCCATTAGAGTTCTCTTCAAGAAGATTTTAACGAGCCCAAACACGATGAGGTTGTATAGTTTTATCATAAAGTACCTGTGGCCTTCTTCCAGTTCCATCATCAGATCAGCTCAATGACACCATAATATTGCATTGCCTTCCAGTTTTGACCTATGTTCAAAGTTTCAAGTCTCTAGCTCGTCGGTAAGCTAGTAAAAAATCGTTCGCGAACTTTGTGGAGAAACACACAAACAAACGAGAAAGCAACCTAATAAAAACGTGATAAAAAAGCCGGTTTTGATTTTAAACGATTCGTATAAAATCAAAACCGGCTATCTGTCATTTTACTAATTTATGGTAAAACCATAGACATAAATTATGGTAAAGCGAAAAAAAAACAAAACGGCGGAATTTGGTGGATTTTGTATGAAAGAAGCCGTCTTTGATTCTGAATACGAGATATTTTTGTAATTAAAAATGGCCGCTTTTGATTCATAATCAGTTGAACAGTCGTTGAACAGTTTGAAATTTGCAATACATAAGTAATTTTTGATAAAAAAATACAGATAGCCGAGTTTGATTCTAGATGACAACAGCCGGGACCGACGTTTTAATGTGCTCTCCGAAGCACGGAAGCGCTCAGTTGTAATGCCACTTAGCGGTCACCCATCCGGCACCTGGCCGGACCGAGCGATCAAACATGATCGAGCACGATCAGTCTATCAAGTTCCGCCATGAGCGCTCTATAACAACCTGAGCTACCGAGCCTACACTTTTTTACTGATCGAATAATAAGTATGTAACATTTTCATGGACATATATATTTTTTTTAATTTTAGCTTTTTAGTATGTACCTTAGCAGTTTTTTTAGAACTATTAGTAAACTAGCGGCCGCCCGCGACTTGGTCTGCGTGGAAAGTTTTTTGCTATCCCTCGGGAACAGTAGTATTTCTTTACACGACTGCCGTAAAAAGAAGAGTGTAGGTATTGTGTTCAGAGTTCAGGTATGTTTGTATGTGTGTGAGTTTCTTTATTCCACCATAACTTCTAAATGCCTGAACAGATTTGGATGTGTGAGGTATCATTCGAATCCTTATATTAACACAAGTAATACTTGCTATAGTTTTATTTAAAAGTCAAAAATCTATAGCTATAGCAAGTAAAATAGAGTTTCAAAAAATAAATAAATCTATAGCAAGTCAAATAGCGTGTCGGCTGCATGATACCGTTTTATAATGTAATTTTTTTTCTTCAATTAGATTTCAAATGAAAGATCTTGATGAGGACATTCCAAAGTTATATTATTTGTCTCCTAAATGTATGAAATAAACATTAATAATAATTTTAAAAAATATTGAAAACACGACTGCCCTGCCAAATAACGAACTAAAAAGTTAAATAACAAGTGTCATAAGCAAGCAAGCAGTCCTTTGATTAAAAATTGTTCCATAGAATGGTCTCCCGATGGCAATGACACTTATTATTAAACTTTTTAGTTCGTTTTTGAAAGGGCAGCCATGCTTTTATATTAAAAAAAAAAGATTTATTTTCAGTATGAAAGGTACTTTATGTCCTTCTCTATAGTACTCTATACTACTGACATGTGTTTGCAAAATTTTAGTTTTTGGGCGCCATTTTGTCAAGTTCAATTCGGTGGCTATAGCACTTGAAACTTGCAAAAGGAAGGGGAGTAAATAGGAAGTTCCCAATTCTCTTTTTGTTTGTAAAATTTAATTTTAATAATTATATTCACATAACAGTAAAAAAAGACGAAGTTCATATCAGTTCAAAGTATTAATGACTTGCTTTTTAGGGTTCCGTAGCTTATGGCAAAAAACGGAACCCTTATAGCTTCGTCATGTCTGTCTGTCTGTCTGTCCGTATGTCACAGCCGCTTTATTCCGAAACTATTAAGATTACACAGTTGAAACTTGGTAGGTAGATGTATTCTGTAAACCGCCCTAAGGTTTTTACATTAAAAAAAAATAAAAGAGTAAGGGGGGCTCCACATACATGGAACTGAAACTGAAAAAAAAAAATTTCATCAAACCTATACGTGCGGGGTGTTTATAGATAGGTCTTTAAAATGACATTGAGGTTCCTAAGACAATTTTTTCTCAAAGTCAACCGTTTGAAAGATACACTGCCAAAGTGGTAAAATGAGTGTCCCCCCCACTTTAACTTTTAAAATAAGAGAGTGAAAAATCTAAAAAAAAATATGCTGTAGAGAATAATAAAAACTTTTAAAGAAAATTGGTTTGAACGAGATAGAGTGATAATTTTTAGAGATATATCACATTTTCCAAAACCTCAAATATAACTTTGTCATTCATACAAACACTATGAAAAACAAAGTTATTTTTGCAGACAAAAAATTATAGTGGTATTCAATATGGTATGGTATAAGATAACTACGGAACCCTACTGCGCGTGGCCCGACACGCACTTGGCTGGTTTTTTATACAAAATTTTACGGAATTTGTGATGTCACATGTCTCCTTTAATATATAATTTAATATATTTTTTGAGATATTGAAAATATATTTTAACATAGATAGATAGATAGATAAATTGTTTATTTCCATCACATACAGTACAGACATTTTGACAATGAAATGTCTGTAGGTATATTTCAGAGACTACAGCTGACATCGAAATGATTGAAGTGTCGATGGGTTGGATATTTTATAACAATTATATCATACGTTGACAACTTTCTTCTATCTTCAACCGTTTCTGAGATAAATAGAAAAAACTAAAATCAGGGAGACGTTTGAGGGGGGGGAGGGGGGAGCGTACATGGGATTCACGGGGAACTTTCCAGATATATTCAGGGGGACCTAAGGAACACTTTAAAAACAAAAAACCTTCCGCCGGAATTAGTCCTAGGTTTCTTTGAATTTTTTGCCAAAAGTCCTGGGCTAAAGTGAGTAAAAGATCTTTATAAGTAAGTTGGATTATCCATAAGATTTTAGCAAGTTTATTTTTTTTTTCAATATAAAACAAACGATAACTATAAAGAGCAATTTTAAGAGTTGAGACAATAAGCGCTTTTTAATTTCATTTGAATAAAGATATTTGACTTTAACTTGACTTTAATTACTTTCACGTAATAAAAACTGGCCAAGTGCATGTCGGGCCACGCGCAGTAGGGTTCCGTAGTTACATTATACCATACCATATTTTAATACCGCTATCATTTTACACCTGAAAAATAACTTTGTTTTTCACAGTGTTTGTATGAACGACAAAGTTATATTTGCGGTTTTGGAAAATGTACTATATTTCGAAAACTTATTACTGTATCTCGTTCAAACCAATTTTCGTTGAAAGTGTTTGTTAAGATCTATAGCATATGTTTTTTTTAGATTTTTCACTCTCTTACTTTAAAAGTTAAAAGGGGGGGGACACACATTTTACCACTTTGGCGGTGTATATCTTTCAAACGGTTGACTTTGAGAAAAAGTTGTCTTAGAAACCTCAATGTCATTTTTAAAGACCTATCTATAGACACCCCATAAGCATTGGTTTGATGAAAAAAAATATTTTCTGTTTCAGTTCCATGTATGAGGAGCCCCCTTAATCTTTTATTTTTTTTATTTTTGTGAGAAAATCGTAAAGCGGTTCACAGAATACATCTACCTACTAAGTTTCAACTATGTAGTCTTAATACTTTCGGAATAAAGTGGCTGTGACATACGGACGGATAGACAGACAGACAGACAGACATGACGAATCTATAAGGGTTCCGTTTTTTGCCATTTTGGCTATAGAACCCTAAAAAATCGTTAGAAATGAGAAGATTAGGTATGAAATAAAACACTTTTTAACGGATACTAGCGCGGTTTTATTGAATGTAATTTGGTATTTAGTTGGTATTTGGTTTGATTTTTGGTTTTCCCGACGTTTCGGCACCTTTGCAGCTGCCGTGGTCACGGGGGACTGAAGATTAGGTATGCTAAAACAAAACAGGTTAATATCATGATTTATGTTTTTATTTCTCAGAATTTGACATAAGGAAACGTTTATTGCCGACTATCCTAAACCACTTATTGTAAAAAGAGAAAATAAATGTTTTTTATTATTATATATTATTATTATTGCCGAAACAAAAATAATAAGAAGAAGAGCAGACGTGAAGTACAAACACAAACGTAACAAACATACTTACTTTTGCATTTATAATATTAGTAAGGAGACATAAAACTATTCAAAGGATCTCCATCTGTGGGTAAATAATTCTAGTTTCTTTTAATTTAAAAGACCAATCACTTTGATTTTACCTTACGCAAACGGAATGAAAGAGGTCTTTTTACATTAGCCGAAAATCCATTTCCTGAACACCAGAAAAAGGGTAAAAGGGTAAAAAAAACCACCGTGTTTAATTAGTCTCTTCAAAGTAGTAGAATTCGGCTTCAGGGGCCTTATTTTTAAATCACTCGTTTGCGTTTGTATCCCGGGCACACCCCGGACACTATATCAGGCGCGGTCGCAGCCTGAAATTTTGGGGGGGGGTCACTAATAATAATAATTGCTTTTCTGTAAATTTTTAGAAGCTTTTTCTATGTGACGTGTACGATTTTGGGGGGGGGTCATGTCCCCTGTGACCCCCCCCCCTCGGACCGCGCCTGCACTATATACAACCGCGCCATTATAAACAGATGACGTCACATGACTTTTTGTACACGCGCAACTGTGTGTGTAAGTCTAGGGCTACCGTGCAGTTTGTACTGTATGAGCGGCATTCAATTCATAATTCGAACTTTTTGGTAAATAAAGTTACGACGTATTTCTTTGAATATCAAAATAAGTTGAAAGTTGACAAACACGACTAAAAAGTTACGACCACTGACATCCATTATACAAGTACGCTGGACAGGCGAACGTCACCTGTCATTTGTTCCAATTTGAAAATCGCCATATTGGCGCTGAGAGCAGTAGATTCTATACTATGACAGTAGTGAGTGTACCTGGAACTAATTAGTTCCAAGTACACTCTCTACTGTCATAATAGAATTTACTGCTCTCAGCGCCAATATGGCGATTTTCAAATTGGAACAAAAAATTGCTGTCATTTCATGACATTAGCCTGTCCAGCGTACTTTTGTATAATGGACGTCAGTGGTTACGACGCATTGCTTTGAATATCAAAATAAGTTGACGTTGACAAACACGACTAAATGAGTACATGATTCGGCACAAGAACTTGGGGGGTGGGTTGAGGTAATTGATTCTGGGGCGGGGCGGAGAGTGTCCTTCTGTAATGATGGTACTTATATTTCTATTCTGAGTCCTGGGACCTTATTTTTGAAAGGCGTCGAGTGCTCTTTGCTATTCATTTTGACTCGACGGCAAAGTTGTCCAATGAAAATGAGTAGTATGGAGTGCTAAGCTTTTCGAAAATAGGGCTCCTAGTTTGCTAGACAGATGTCTACTATCTTCAAGGCAGAACGCCGCTCTTTTTGTATTAAATGGGCTTACTCTTGGCCACCTTCGAGAACCATAAGGCTAAGAAAAGGCCGAAGATGGAGCGTGCTTGCCCAGAAGAAGCCTATTCACTCGGGCTTTAAATATCGCTGGGTTGTATGCTTGCGGGAATACAGACGGAGAAAATTCAAAATAAAGATTAGCAATAATTACAATTAGACCATAATAATTATATATACCATTACTTATTTTTGTGCTTGCCAAATTAAAATTCAATACTACAACTATTTGGATTATTATTTTATTATCAATAAACATCAACTTTTAAAAAAGATTTCTGTTTTGGAAGTGTTAATTGTTATATATCTAATTTAGTTTGACCCGGACTGCTTTTTTTATATGCATGAAAAATAATAAAAACTATTTGTATTTTGCTTGTACGAAAATTATATGTATACAGTGTCCCAAAACTTTAACACGTAAGGAAAGAAAGTACTTTAAATATTGAAGGTAGAAAATTTTACTGAAAAAAGACTTCATTTTGATTTTAAACATAATAGTAACTGCATTCAAAGATTTATGAAAAATTACCAGGAATTGACTCCAGGAAATATAAAAAAAAAACAATCTTTTCTTTTAACGATACCCATCGAAAGATTATTTTTTCTTGAATAACAGCATCTTATACAAAAGGAAGATTTGGTCCAAGCTTGGTATGCTTAGAAAATATTTTTTGGTTTATTTTAAAACAAGTGTCGGAAATGTAATGATGTATTATATTTTTAGAATCGGCTCATAAATCCCTTTGATTTGATACCACACACGATAGGTTTTAAAACAAAAAAAAATTAACAACATGTACAGATTTTTAATTTCGGACGGAAATTAGAGGGTATGAGAAAACGAGCACTCGACGTGAGACGAACGATTCCAAAATAGGGGATCTCGTTACCTCTCGTTCAGTCTAATTAAAGTTCTGTCGGCAACCCTGATTTGTATGGTGGGAGTTTTCTCCGATTCATTACGTAATTTTTCGCCGCCTTTATGCTTGTGTTATGCACTTCTATTTAGTATTTTTGTGCGATGACATAGGGAGTACCTACCTAATTCCATTCCGATCAACTTTAAACCGAACAACTATTTTACTTCTCAACAACTCAACTATTTGGTTGATCGGTCGGGAAGTAAACGTATTAATTATTTTACTTCTCAACAGCTCAACTATTTGGGTTGATCGGTTAGGAAATGATTTTTCAAAAATCTTTGAATGCAGGGCCAATATTTTTTTAGGGTTCCGTACCCAAAGGGTAAAAACGGGACCCTATTACTAAGACTCCGCTATTCGTCTGTCTGTCTGTCTGTCTGTCACCAGGCTGTACCTCATGAACTGTGATAGCTAGAAAGTTGAAATTTTCACAGATGTTGTATTTTATTGCCGCTATAACAACAAATACAAAAACCGAATAAAATACATATTTAAGGGGCCTCGCATACAACAAACGTGTTTTTTTTGCCGTTTTTTGCTCGATATTAATAACGACAACAGGTAGACAGTTGAAATTTTTACAGATGATGTATTTTTGTTGCCGCTATAACAACAAATACTAAAAACAGAATAAAATAAATATTCAAGGGGGGCTCCCATACAACAAACGTAATTTTTTTTGCCGTTTTTTGGAACCCTTCGTTCGCGAGTTCGACTCGCACTTGGCTTTTAAGATCATAATGAGGTCTTCTTTCAGTAATATTTCCTACCTTCAATATTTAAGGTATTTTAAATAACAGCAGTCAATATAAAACTCAAATTAAGTAAGTCATTCACACCCATTTAACATTTCAACAAGAAGTCATATTAATTAACATCTGAAGCTGTGAAAGCAGAATAAATAAGGTAAATTTCGACATCTATTTAATTATAAATGAATGGTATTCAAGTTGAGATTACGTATTTGCTTTCATAGTGTAAGTACCTACTTAGTAATAGAACTAAGTCTTCAAGTTAGTAACGAACGTCTCACATTTCATTAAGCTTTGAGAAACAGAAGAGTTAATAAACGTTAAAGAAATTACACGTGTGCTTCGTTAAATTCCGAAAATAACTAAGTATATAATTTATACCATCGCATACTTGAATTAAAAAGTTGAAAGCTTAGACGAACCGTAATTGTTATTTACAGTCTGTTTATCTTTACTTGTCTCTATTTGGTAAACAATCTTAACCCAACTCTTTAATGAAATAATCATTTTATTAAATAAAACAGATGGTTTTCTTCGCATAGAATACAAAAATATTTATTAATGACAATTTGATCATTTATGAAATAGCAAATGGTTTTCTACGCATAGAATACGAAAGATATTTTAATGACAATACAATATTAGAACGTTAGTATGACAACTGTTAAAAACCGTTTACTAAGGGCTGATTTTTCAATACCCAGATAAATTTGTTTAATAACATGTTATACCGCCAAATTAAAAATGATTGTCATTGTTTGGTTGTCAATTTTTTGAATGACTTATGTTATTCGGATTATAATTTAACTGACTGATATCTGTTATCGGAGGATTGAAAAATCTGCCCTAAATAGATTGGACAAATAAGGTTAAACAGACTGTAGGTAGGTACAATTATTTTTCGTTGAATTGTCAAGGTTGGCTATTTTATTACTAATAAGAATACATAAAACTGCTTATACCTATATATTCACGTCAAAACATTATCTAAAAACTATCTGAAGAACAAATTGGAAGACTTTCCAGCGTCGAGCAGCGACGGCTTATGAAGCCCGTCTTACTCTAAGCTTTCCAGCAACATATTTTTTCTGTACAAAACATTTATTAATAAGCAAACTCTTATCGATCAATAAGGACTTTTTCTTCAAATACTAAGGTTACGACCTTAGAAAATAAAAAAAATATAGATATCACAATAGACGGGTTTCATAATAGAATCTAGAAAATGGAATTAACAATAGGTCCAAAGATCGTTTATCGCTCCGTCCAATTTGATTGATACCATTATCTACCCATGCTTTAAATTCTCTGTAAAGGGTTCTGAAACAGTTAGCTTTTTGCCAACACTTTAACTACCAGTATCATAGTTCAACCACAGTATCCGCCCGACGAGTTACATTATGATATATTCAGTACAGTACAACATTATAACACTCGTTCGTATGATAAAATGTCGAGGAGGGGGAAAAAAGTTAAAGTCATAGTCAAATTCAAAGTCAAGGTCAAAGCAAAGGTCAACTTCAATGTCAAGGTCAGGGTCAAAGTCAAGGCCAAAGTCAAAACCATCTTTTATAGAAGACATATATCATGGGTGTAGATAAATATAATGGGTGTATTTAAACCATATGTATTAAAATATTGTTTGTTTTCCAAATAAAAATAAAAAAATAGGTGTAGATAAGGTCTTGTATGCAACCGTACATTAGGTATTAAAACACTCCTGTGATACTATTATCAAACATTCGTGTTTTAATACTCCTCATTATAGTATAGTTGCATAAATAACTGTAGAATGTTATAAACGGAGAATGAGTAATAAATGTAAGAATAATAAAGTACAGATTCATTAATAAAATACTTTTATAAGGAGATTCTACGAATGAAGAATGTTTGGTTTCACTACTTTTTCACTAACCTTCTTTCCTAACATGAGTTGGATACTTTTTACTCCACGTGTAAAACGCGGACCGAATACAAATCATAACATTTTATTTATTATCATTTTGTGTGATATACGATCATACAAGTTGTATTTGGTTTTCAGTATTATATGTATAGTAGCTTGAGTCCCGAACACGGCACTACTTCTACGCGCCACGCTCAGGTGTGAAAAATCTCTAAATGGTTAATAAGTATCGCAAAAGTGCTTATTAATTAATACATATCTAATATACTTAATCAAATTGACCGAACGAGAGCGAAGCGTGAGGAAAGCGTCTCCGTTTCAGCTTGGGCATAAATGCTTTCGTCATTTATCCGGATGTCCAGCTGTTCTTCTCTACGGTCGCATTTCATAACCGATTCTCGTGAAATTTTGTGAGCAGGTTCGATAATTATATATATTTTTTGTCGATTCAGTCACAGGTCTACAGTCCACTAGTTTATGCTACAACGCAACTTTACCTGTCTTTGAGTGCCTTGCATCTCTCCAGGGACATTCTGCGTGCTCAGCACAAGGTGCCGTGCCATCAGAATGTAGAACAGGGCGATGACCGCCAGTGGTAAGGAGTAGTACACCAGGAACCGCATCAGCACCATAGTGCGGGGGTAACTGTCCCCCCACCCTGGAGGGTACGGGTAACACACCAGGAACTGTGGATAAACAGAGAGATTAGGACCTGTATTAACATGTATAGGCCATTTTTTATATCCTGGTCAAAGGTTCACTAGTATCCACGCGGATGAAGTCGCGGGCGACTGCTAGTATATAATTATAAACAAAAGTGAAGTGAAGAGCCCGATAGCGCAGTGGTTTAGCGCCTGGCGCGGTGATGCAAGGGTCGGACATGGGATGGGTGACCAAAAATGTATTATCTCGAGCTCCTCCGCGTTTCGGAAGGCACGTTAAACTGTTAGTCCCAGTTCCATTAGGGTCATTGTCAAAACGGTGCTCAAAAATTATAGTTAAATAAAAGTCAAAAATTCAAGGAAACATTATCCGTTGGAACATTAGCAATCTAAATCAACAAAAATTAGAGGTCAATACAGCAAAATTGAAAAAAACTATGAAAAAAGACTACCGAAAAGAGAACGACCGAATGGATCTTCCTCACTAAAAAATCATAAAACCAAATTTTTTGAGGATAATGATAAAAGCACCTTGAAATTAGTAAAATGGTAAATCCATGTAGCTATGTTGTAGTTTAATAAGTTGTTAACTTTTGACAGGTGTCACCGAAAAGGATAGTCATTGGTTATCTTGTCATAGAATATGAATATAAGGTTCTTGGTCATCTTTTACAATTTTTTTTGTTTTTTTCCTTTTTGACATGATTATCTATGCACCAGTGCTCTCACTCGCACTAATAATTTATTGATGCGTTCACAGTTAAGCTAAAGGAGGCGTTCAGGAAAGTATTATATTTTGATTTTTCTAGTAATAAAATAGGGTAACCGAAAAGATCTAAATCTTCGGAACAAATAATCAGAACAATTTATGTTTGATGACAGTCAACGACAGACTAAACATGTCGACCTTGAAACTGTTTTTATACCTTATTGTAATAAAAGCTCTTTTCGTAGGTCAACTGTTCAACTTATGTTGCTATTGTGATACAAGTCGTCCTGAGGGAAAATTGAGACTATGGTAATAAAGTAATTAACAATGGTATATTGCTGGATAACGTTTGTAAGGATAAATTACAGTCTTAGATTTTTGAAAGGTAATTAAATTTATTAACTGGGGTTGTTTTAATGTACCTTAAGATTACCACCGAAGAGGACTTTTTGAGACAAAAATAGGATTTTTGGAAAAAATATGATTGTAGGATTTTATTACCTTCTCAGAACTTGTTTTTTAGTTCAGTTGGTATTGTTTGGTAAAGTTTTCTCTTCTTGTATACCTTATTTAATTTTATAGCTTCCGAACAAAATGACCACTGAATTTGACAATGACCCATTAGCAGTCGTTAACACCCACTAGCCTGCATTAGTCCGCCTTGGTATGTTATTAAGGCCCAACCTTCTAATTCACCCAAAAGGAAGGCCTGTGCCCCAGCAGTAGGGATAATAAAATGTCTGAGGTCAAACAAACGTATTTGATCTCATTCCGAATCTTGATTATACAAACTTTTTGAAAGTGGATAATTAAATAGTGTACTCTACGTATTTCAATAAAACTTTCATTTATTTGCTTACAAAAGCGTTTGTAAACATTAATTTGGCCTTTATTCGGAAAATTCAAAGTACATAATTGGAAGTAATACTATTCAATTATGTGTGCCTAGAGGTACGAATGAGCATAAAATCATAAAATTGTTAAATTGTTTGAGGATTCTATGAGTGAAAGTTACTAAGGACTTGGTCTCCTCTTAACGCCGTCGGCCGCATACAGCATCAGCGTCACAATCCTTACTATAGAAATGTAGGTACTGTTGTGGTCTCTTCCAAACGCTGACGTCAGCGTATGAAACGTATAGGAGCGTTTACGCTGACGTCAGACGTCGCGTACCTATAGCATAAAATAGGATACCGAGGCCCTATAGCTAGTGTGGCTTTGCATGGCCGAATACTTAATTTTAGCCAACTTTCAGTTAAGTTAAATTTTTTGTCAAATCTAATGACTTATTGACACATAATTTATTTAATTTTCAGCTCAGAAGCGATTGATTTTCATTTCACTTAGTGTCAGTTAAAAAAAACAGGGACCGGAAAACCCCTTTTTTGGTTAACCTAATTGATAGGGAAACCCTATTAAGTGGCTTACCAAATGATAGGGTTTCCCTTTCGTTAGGGTTAGTCGACGTCATGCTTACCATATTAATAGGGTTTTTGAAAATAAGGAAGTCTATGAAACATCCAATCAAAAACCCTTTTAACGGTTAGCGATTCATGAAATACCCAAATGAAAAACCCTTTAACGGTAAGCGGTTCCGGTCCTTCGGCCCAGGTGAAACTAGGTATAAATTGCTTAAACACGTTTTAAAACCCCTTCATAAAGCCTTCATAGGGTTTCCCCGATAGGGTTTTCGTATTCGGTAAGTCCTTACTTGGGTTACCCTTTCGATAGGGTTACCGTATACTATTGATTGGGTTACCATATTGATAGGGTTTTTGAAAACAAGTCTATGAAATACCCAATTAAAAACCCCTTTAACGGTAAGCGGTTCCGGTCCTTGAAAAAAAATGCTCACTGATGTAGGTAGTACTAACTAGGTAGCATACCTTGCTGGTATGCAACCTGCGTTCAATTTTTTGTACATTATGATGAGATAGATATTGGGCTTTTAAACCAAGGAAAATAAAGCAACTCAACTCAAATTAGAAGAATGCTGATTAGCCGCATCAGCTGAAAAATTCGTCTTGGATACTTTCAGCATACTCGATCAATTTTCCTCGCAGGAATGCGAATTACATTCACCGTTCCAATAAAAAGGTGTTTATTTGTAGATTCGATCCTGGCATCTGACGAGAATGCCAGGAAGGTTTGCCGTGTTCAACGAACCATAATGGCGGAAATCCGGCCTACTTTGGCGAAATTTTCAGTTTGAAGCATTGAACCAATTTAGTTCTAATGCTGCCAAGGACCCAAATCGATAAACTTTTTATTAAAAGTTTACTCCCGGGTATCCATGGTGTGGCGTACATAAATGTCAAGATTTGGAGTTTTTAAAACATTAGCGAATACGTAATTATGGCTACTGCATCAAAATTGTACGATTTAAATAAGAAAATTAAATAGAGGCGTAACCGTAATAAAATAAGGACCAGAAACCGAACAAAAATGTGATTGATCGTCATCATCATCACCATTAAATAATAATAAATATTATAAATAAATATTAAATATTAGACAACATCACATAAATTGCTCCGATTCCAACGTAAGTAGCTAGAGCACTTGTGTTATGGAAATCAAGAACAACGGCGGTATCACAAACACCCAGACCCATAGAAATAGAATGTCAAAGAACAACAAAGTCAATAAACAGGTGATCCGAAAACGAATCAATACATTTTATATGAGATACGTAAAATATGACTATATTATGGCAAAGGAAGTTAATAAACTATGTTCCATACTGTTTTCTTTGTCGATAAACGAATAAATGTAGCGAAATTTGGTTTTAGAGAAATGTGTGGCAATATCTTATTTACCTACCTACCTACCTACCTTATTAAAAGTGTGATTACTTGGATTGTTTCTTTTTGCCACATCACAATTACTTAGAGCAGAAGACACCATAGCTCCACGATACCTTTATTTTAAATTCTAATTAAGATTAAAAAATATTTTAAACAAACTGTGATTGCTCATTTGCTAGGCGGGCTACTAGGGGCTCTTACTGTAAAAAATGTTGGCACATGTCACTTGATCCTTTGTCTCTTTTTTACATAAACCGTGTCCGTATGATGTTAACTTCTCTTTTCCACGCTTTGTTGGTCTTCTTGAGCGCAGCGAAAATTTTTCTATGTCTATGCCCAGACCTGAGCTAATAATATAGAAAAGTTCATTTTCTACATTGGCCCAGCCTGGGATTGAACCCGGGACCTCAAGAAATGGTGACGCTTTTGCTGTTTTCACCAAAGGAAAAGTTACTTTTAATATGTATGACACTTTCTACATATTATTTGAAGGGTACAAGGAAAAAAATATCATTGTCAATTTTACCTTATTTAGAGAAAATTAGATTCTTAAGTTTTAACCTGTTGGACCTTCATCGATGTTCATAATTTTTTGCAGTTTTTCACCGTTATTTTAAAAGATATTCATCGTTTTTAGCCTGTCCCTCAAATTTAATCCTTACTAATATTATAAATGCGAAAGTCCGTTTGTTTGTTTGTTTGTTTGTTTGTTTGTTACGCCTTCACGTCGTAACTACTGAACCGATCATCATGAAATTTTGCATACACGTTGTCAGGGATGCAGAAAAGGACATAGGGTACCTTTCATCCCAAAAAAATGTATAGTTCCCGAGGGATAGCAAAAAAACTGTTCACGCAGACGAAGTCGCGGGCGGCCGCTAGTAGCTAATAACTTGGAGACGAAAACCGTTTTTTTGCGTGTATTCTGATGAAAATGAAACTATTTTTAATAGAATTTCAAAATGATGCCCATCCCAAAAAAAAATTACTTCCATAATTATTCCCTTGTGCCCTTCATTTTCTTAGTAACCATCGATTATTTGTTTTCATCTTAGAACTTAGGTAAAGAGGGATAATTTATTAGTGTTTCTTTCCACATAAGTGTTCGTCCAAATCAGCTAGCTAACAGACATAGAAATGTTTCAGTAACGGAAACTAAGGAGACTTCATTTGTCTTCATAACAATGTGGGGAAAGCCTCTTTTAATATATCTTTTTGTTTTGTTTGTAAGTGATATATAAGATAACACATTTGTCTTTGTTGGTAGCAACCGATTAACAACTAGATAAATGAAAAGAAGATTGTGTGATCGTCCTTACTTTTGTGTTAACCGTCCGTACTTAAGGTGTGTCTTAATACGATAGATTTCCCTTTCACTTTCATCTAACGCATGCCTTATGGCATTCAATAGTGCACGCTAACCATGCTCTGTCTATAGCTTTCCTCTTGCGCTTTTAACAGAGGCATGCCTCAGGGCATGCAATAGCTCATGCCCTATCTTCTCAATTAACTCAAATTAAATAATTCTAAAATAAAACCTGAATTAAATTATACGAGCTGTAATCCTTAATAAATAAAAAAAAACACGACTGCCCTGCTAAAACAAACTAACAAGTTAAATAACAAGTGTCATTGCAGTCGGGGGACCTTTTTGTGGAACAATTTTTAATCGAAGATGTCCCCCGACTGCAATGACACTTGTTATTTAACTTTTTAGTTTGTTTTAGCAGGGCAGTCATGTTTTTTTTATTTTTTTTTATTTCCCACATTTTATTGACAAATTATATATTTTTGAAATGTGCTTGAAAACATATACACTCTTTTTGCTTTGGGCAGTTGTGTAAAAAGTAATTTATTTCTAATGAACTGTACGCGCGGAAGTTTTAGAACTTTATTTGGCGTTAAACCAAAATACTATCATTAGGATTAAGTTGATATTTGCTGTCATAAAGACCTTTTCAGTGATTTTAGACTTGCAAGAGGAGGCTTGGAGCCTCTATTTTTGAAATCATTAGGAAATGAAAATAAAATGAGTAGGTAAGAGGACTTAGGCGTCAAATCATTCGAAAAATAATCATTCGTAAATAATATGTCTCTTTTTGGAACTAGGGTAGTGGTGGAACTAGGAGGTCACGAACACTCGTCCGAAACGAACTGCGTCAGCAGACGATATGTGGCCTCGTCAACACTGTGGGAGGTCTTTTCAGCCGTAATATAAAATCTTTAGATTAAATAAAAACGAGTGATTTATTAATAATTACAATTATTTTTTTATCGAATTACCTACAGCGGTCTTTATTACTCATATGAAAAACAGGGCCCCAGAATGCTCAACATCCTTTACCTCTATAGTGTTTTGTCTATCTTTATCTGATTGACTTGAAACTTAGCATACTTTGTCAATTGAAGAGAGGGAACAAAATTAGACTGTACGTTAAACAAACACTCACTACTTTGAGATTAGATTCTTACCTGTGTAGTAGGATTGACGACGAAAGCTCTCAAGTAGGAGCCGATATACGCCGGGGTGGCGAGCAACGCGGCCAGTATCCAAATACCGACAGCTGTGGCTACGGTCAGCCTCGTGGCTCTTTTGCTGCCACCTACAACAAAAAGGAATAGTACATTATGATACAAGTTAGCTTAGGTTACTTATTGCACACAAGGCTGTGGGTTGCAGCCCGAGCCGCAGGCGAGGGCGTAACTCAGCCGAGTGTGCAATAAGTAAGAGCTCACGAGTTTCATACGACGTTTTTCAACACATTTGCGAGGAAAAACAAAGTAATTTACCACACAGCAACAAATACGACAAAAACAAAATGATAATCATGATGAGAAAAGGCGCGCAGGTTTTTTTTTGTTTTTTTCACACGCCCAATGCAAGAATATTTTACGAACAAAGGGGCTAGTGAGCATACAGCCTACTTCAAAATTATAAATTTAAGTGATAAAATGCTAATATTTTAATATTTTTTAACAAAATATTGTAAATAAGAAATAATTTGATAATAATAAATATTTGTTTGACTTAATTAAGGACCTACACATTTATTTATTCCAAAAACGCAAATGAATTTTCAGCGGCATAAAACCTCTTTGTTGTTACTAAAAAAATAACTGTATTACCCGGTTAAATTGAAAATGCTCTGTTTACTCGCATAGAACTTGCAGTAAGGTACCTATTTAACTGTGTAGGGATAATTCTATAACCAACTAGTGTTTTATATATTATTGCACGCGTTTGTTATAGTTCGGTTTATGGCCCTAAAAGCGATGTATTAGGGCTCACTTTACGAGCAAGTGTGTTGAAAAAAATATTACAACATCTACTACGAACAATATTATCACAAAAATGTCAATAAACGTAGTGAACATTCCAGTAGTGAATGTTCAGTACATTTATTGACATACTGATAACTGTACCCGTAGTACGAACAGCTTTCGAAAAAAATAACGCGCGGAAAATCATTCCATAGTGCAATTTTGTATTGGAAATTTGTACAACGCCATCTATCGCCGAATAGCGTAATTAAAATTTCTATAGAAAATTCTCTATCGAGTAATTTTACGCGCGTTTTTTTTCTCGATAGCTGTTCGTGCTAAGGGTACTGATGTCAATTCAGTTATTCTTAAGGGAATTAAAAAAATATATGTTTCTCTTTTTTTCTAAAAGGTGTTGCAAATATCCAATAAATACTAGGAAATATTTTTTTAATTTAAAATTAACTAGCACAAAAATATGGGACAGAATAGACAATAATTAAATTCTGGGCACGTAAAATTTGGCTAAGTTGGATGTCGTTTCCATATCCATTCAGAAACACAAATAAAAATTTCAAATATAACAGACCCCGTTTACATTATCCCAGTAAAAACATTCCATTAGAAGTACATTGCCTGGCATGTTAATTGATTTTAAAAGAACGTCAAACACACCACGTAATATACTTCTACTGGAACGTTTTTACGGGAATACTGTAACGGTTTCTTACAATTATTGTGATTGTTTAAAGAAAATTGGACCTTCTGCTAATTTTCATAAAGTTTATGATACCGTACCTGGTAGAGCTATAAATATGTCCCCCGGCTCGCGTTGGTATTTAACAAATAAGATCGTAATTTCGTAGGTTTTAGTAGTCCGTTTGAAACAGAGTAAACAACGAAATGTCTAATTCGAAATTGACTTATTTGTTTTTCTGTTGGCTGGACTTACTGGCGGTTGGCTGTCGTTCAGAGAGACTGAATTTATCAGATTTGTAAAAACACGGGGTTTTAATTAGAAAAAAACCGGCCAAGTGCGAGTCGGACTCACGCACGAAGGGTTCCGTACCAAAAAACGGCAAAAAAAAATTACGTTTGTTGTATGGGAGCCCCCTTTAAATATTAAGTTTATTCTGTTTCTAGTATTTGTTGTTACAGCGGCAATAAAAATACATCATCTGTGAAAATTTCAACTGTCTACCTGTTGTCGTTATTAATATCGAGCAAAAAACGGCAAAAAAATCACGTTTGTTGTATGGGAGCCCCCCTTAAATATTAATTTTATTCTGTTTTTAGTATTTGTTAATAATAACATAATGCCGGTATAAACCGGCAACAGAAAAACATCATCTGTGAAAATTTCAACTTTCTAGCTATCACGGTCCATGAGATACAGCCTGGTGACAGACAGACAGACAGATGGACAGCGGATTCTTAGTAATAGGGTCCCGTTTTTACCCTTTGGGTACGGAACCCTAAAAAGTATCGGCCGCGCTCGACTTCGTCTGTGTGTACAGTAATTTTTTTAACTATCTCTTGTGAACAGTTACATGTTCGGGATGAAAGGTACCCTATATCTTTTTCTGCACCCCTGACAGTATGTATGCAAAATTTCATGATGATGGGTTGAATAGTTAATACGTGAAGGCAACAAACTTACTTTTGGATTTATAATTTTAATTAGTAAAGATGACGAATAGTTTTATGATACTAATAGTGATAAAGAATAAAACATATTTAAGTAGGTCATTCATTTTTTTTTTCAATACATCGTGAAAGGACATGTCCCATCACGCCTATGTCATTGTCATTGCCTCACCATTCTCAAAAAATGAAAGTCTATCGTATTTTAATCAAAGTAGTATGTCAGAGTAAGTATTTTACTCTAGAATCAGATTAATAATTATTTTCTGCATTAAAAAGTGGGATTTTTTAGTTAAAACGCTAAATCACAATTTTTTATCATGATAGTACTATTTACTTACATTTTTTTCACGAAATACTTCAGAAAACAACTTAATGTTTTTGTAATTGTTTTTCTAAATATAAAATAATTCTTGACTGATACTATACCTAAATAAAATGTAATTAGCATTTTTTAATTATGAAAGTAAATAAAATGAAACTGGGGCAACGCTCTGGGACATCTTCTTTTTATCATTTGGTTCACGCAGTGGGGTAGTTCCACTTATGATTACAAGCAACTTTTACTTTGGGGCCAACTCTCATATCGTGAAAAAAAATCTGCTGTTTCATACAAAAGCGCAATACCTACTCAACCTTAATGTAGAATAAGAGTGGAACCACCCCACTGCGGGAACAAAATGATTAAAATTTCAGCGTGTATAGTTCGAACAGAGTCGTCCCCTTTTCATTAAATTAATGAGAAAAAAATACAGTCTAGTCGAGAACCTCCTCTTTTTTGAAGTCGGTTAAAAACATGAAAGTGAAAAGTAAAAGTGAAAAATTATTTATTTTTATAAGCTCTTTGGAAACATCCTGTTCAAACCGTTTACCGCTAAATAAAAAATAATAAATATCGTGAACTGCTTTATTACCGAAATACCGTAACAATACATAAATTAAAGGAGATGTCCCAGCGTTGCCCCAGTTTCATTTTATTTAATTACTTTCATAATTAAAAAATGCTAATTACATTTTATTTAGGTATAGTTTCGGTCAAGAATTGTTTTATATTTAGAAAAACAATTACAAAAACATTAAGTTGTATTCTGAAGTATTTTGTGAAAAAAATGTAAGTAAATAGTACTATCATGAAAAAAAATTGTGATTTAAAAGCGTTTTGACTTTAAAATCCCACTTTTTAATGCAGAAAATAATTATTAATCTGATTCTAGAGTAAAATACCTACTCTGACATATTATTTTGATTAAGACGCGATAAACTTTCATTTTTTGAGAATGGTGAGGCAAATGACATAGGCGCGATGGGACATGTCCTTTATTACCTCCTAATTACGAAACTCGTCCAAACCAATTTTGACTTAATTTAAAATTAATCTACAACTGACCGTGTGAATTCATAATTACTTTATTATGTACACTCAACAGCATGTCAAATAACCCCAGGAATACAAATTTTCTCAAAGGAGTTTAAACGAGATATTTTAAACTTTTACTTAGTTTAACATCGACCTTAGTGGCGCTCCATTCATAAAAAATATTTCACTGAATGCGTAGGTATTTTATCACAATAATTTACTTAAATTCTTAAATTCTTTCTAGATAGTATAATTTTGTCAAATATAGGTATATGTTACTGTAAAAACCTCGTTAGTATATTGTTAAATCTTAGGATTTACTACGAGAGTTGGTAAATGTAAGGATTTTATATAAAAGTGATAAATTAATTGTTCGTACTTTTACCATTCACTCGAACGCATAAAATAAGAGTTCCACGAAAGGAGTACCCTCTATTGACCCATATCTGTATTCAGTACTTCATTGGCTTTCATTTTAATTTACATTTTTTTCCGCCACTATACTAGCGCCAAAATGACATGAAAGTTTTTCGAGCGTGAATCAACTTGGAATCAACAAGTAAGTATGCACATATGTTTGGAATTTGTTAAGAACGATCTTTCTTGAAAAAATAAAAATTGGTGTAATATCAGGTTTCCGGAAAGCAATTCTGAGTCTGTGATTGATAGAAGTCTTGCTCATGATATTATGTATGACAAAGAAGAATACTAAATGTGATAATTTCCTTAAAAAAATTCAGTAATGATATTCCTACTTTTCATAGAATTCACATTCCAGTGGATGATGTGATGGATTTATGTGTCATAAGAGTCTAACTCGGTTTCTGATAATGACATTACTTTACTTAGTTTAAAAAAATACGCGAATAATTAAGGTTTTTAGGGTTTTTTTAATTTAATTTACCAGAGAAGAAGTTATAATTAGTTACAATGCGATTAATTTAACAATGTTCTAATTATTATTACTACTTACTATTATTAATTTTCTAATTACTATTGATTGTTTTAAATTATTCGGTGAATCGTTCTTTTCTTTTAAAAATTAAGTACCTTTTCAATTCAGCAACTTAGAAACAAGTTCAGCAAGTTCTTTAAAGATGGCGGCACCTAATAACCGAAATGGAATGAAAGGAAACGACATAGCTACTACTGAACACTCAACAAAACTGCTGATTGAGTAATACTTAGGAAATCATCTGGAAATGTTGAGAAGTTTTATGATTTTCTTCTTGAGCTTTTATGATTTGCTTACGGATAACTTTTGGAATGAAAATATTACGCCAAACTGAAATAAATATTTCGTGAAAAATGTTGTTGGAAAAATAAACAACAATTTTAGTACATACATACTGTATAAGTAGGTAAGGTAATTATTATTTGTTGTATCTAAATAATCTTATAATTTTAAACGAGCAATTCTTGTATATTTATTTATTATATATTTCTGTGATTTCGGAAACCGCTCTAACGATTTCGCTAAAATTTGGTATATGGGGGTTTTCAGGGATAAACAATCGATTTAGATTAGTCTTATGTTTGGGAAAACGCGTGTTTTCGAGTTTTCATGCGTTTTTATTTCGACGCAGAATATGGTCGCTAATTTCGTCTTGCCGGCCACTGTCCGCCTGGTCCAGCGGGTTAAGAAGCGGACGGACGGCAAGAAACGAGTGTTACGGGTTCGAATCCCGCTCGGTGACTAACTTTTTTATATATATGTTCAAGTTTAAATATATTTTTTTTATTTTTTTTTTATTTTTAGAAAAGATTAAAAAATGTAGTTAATGTTTGAGATAACAATGTAGATTATCACCTAAACACCACTGTCCATCAGCCATTTTTGATGTCCCCACTGCTGGGGCACAGGCCATCCTTATGGGTGGATAAGAAGGAAGGGCCATAACCCACCACGCGGGCCCAATGCGGATTGGTGGGTATTAACGACTGCAAATGCAGCTGGGACCAACAGCTTAACGTGCCTTCCGAAGCACGGAGGAGTTCGCGATAATAAATTTTTGGTCACCCATCCCATGACTGACCCTTGCGAACGTTGGTTAACTTACGCAATCGCTGGATCAGGCGCTAATCTATCTTACAAAATTCGTCCTCCCAAGAACAAACCTAAAATTATCCTTTAGCGCAATTTTGGTGGCATGGATCAGGAAGCATTTCTCGACGACGCACGTGATATTGACTGGTCAGCTGTTTACAACGGCGCTACTGTAGACGAACAAGTTTCGGCTTTTAATAGTCTTATTACCCAATTATATGACAAGCATGCTCCTTTCCGTTCTATTAAGCTAAAACACCTTCCTGCACCTTGGCTAACTGACGACATTAAAAATATGATCCACTGCAAAGCTACTGCCAAATGCAGATATAAGCGTAACCCTACTGATGTTAACAAAGAAAAGTACTCCAAGGCTCGTAATCGTTGCAATACGGTGTGTAGGGATGCTTTTCGCCGCCATGTTCATACTTCCGTCGAGAATGAGGATCCTGCACAAGTATGGAAATTCCTCAGGTCAATCGGAATTGGTAAAACACCTCAAGATTCTTTTCCTCGTAATATTAATGTTGATACTCTTAATAACCATTTTTCCTCTTCTGGAACTTGTGATCCAGATGCAAATCAGACAATTCAGCACCTTAGTACTTTACCAATTCCTGACTATACTCCATTCGTCTTTACTCAATTATCAGATTGTGATGTTAAAAAGAGCCTTTTGTCAATCACCTCTAAAGCTGTTGGCAGTGATGGCATCAGTCGCAACATGTTAGTACCTATCCTTGATATCATTCTTCCAGTTCTATCCTTTATCTTCAATTCCTCTTTGACCAAGGGTATCTTTCCGTCCGCTTGGAAAGACGCGCAAATAATTCCTTTACCGAAAAAATCCAGCCCTAAAACCGTTGCCGAATTCCGCCCAATTTCCATTCTTCCATTTCTGTCCAAAGTACTTGAACGCATTATATACGACCAGCTCAATAAATTCCTCATCCGCAACGACCTCCGCAACCCTTTCCAGTCCGGTTTCCGCCCTGGCCATAGTACTGTAACCTCCCTTATTAAGATCACTGACGACATTCGTCTGGGTATGGAACAGGGCCTCCTAACGGTACTAACACTGTTGGACTTTAGCAATGCTTTCAATACGGTTAATTTTGACATCCTCTTAGCTCTGCTTCGCTCACTTAACATATCTCCAACGGTAATTGAGTGGTTTCATAGTTATCTGTATGGGCGCAGGCAGCGAGTCCGCTTTGACGAGGAATTCTCTTCATGGCGCGATACTACTGCAGGCGTCCCGCAAGGCGGCGTGCTATCTCCTCTTTTATTTTCCATTTTCATCAACTCGATCACTCAAAACCTCACTTCTTCCTACCACCTCTATGCAGACGACCTTCAGTTGTACTGTCAAGGTACTCCTTCTGAGCTACATAACGCTATCACAGCTATCTCCTTAGATTTAAAACGCATTGCAGACTGGAGTAAATCTTATGGCCTACTAGTCAATCCCAACAAAAGCCAAGCAATAGTCATCGGTAGCTCTAGAACCCTAACCAAAATAAATCTGTGTACCCTCCCGACGGTTAACTTTTGTGGTGTCGATATTCCGTACAGCAAAACAGTCAAAAACCTGGGGATTATCTTGGATAATAACTTGAGCTGGGGTTCGCAGCTGCAAGCTGTCAGCCGCAAACTATATGCGTCAGCGGCTTCTCTCAGAAGACTCCGTAACTTTCTTCCTACTGCCACTAAAACTGCTCTAGCAAATTCTCTCTTGCTTCCTTTACTCGATTACGCCGACGCTTGCTATCTAGATCTTACGGAGGACCAGCTAAACAAACTTGAGCGGCTTCAAAACTTCTGTATCAGATTCATATTTGGCCTACGCAAATATGATCATGTTTCTCATTTTCGTAATAAACTCAAGTGGCTTCCCATTAGGCTTCGCCGGAATACTCATATTTTATCTTATGTATGTTTATGACTTTAACTTTTTAATTAATTACTTTGTTCCGTCCAAGCCATTTTACACCCCCCTCTTTATTCATCTTCTGTCAATATCTCCATGTCTCTGGTTGCCTGGAAGAAATCGCTTTTAGCGATAAGGCCGCCATATTTAGCACTGTAAGTTTTATTGTAATTTTTTTTATATGTATGTTTCTCTTGGTGTTAAAATAAAGTATTATCTAATCTAATCTAATCTAATCTAAACCTCCTCTCACTGTAGCCTCTAGGCTACTCTAGCCTAATTGGTGAAGGTGCAAGGTGTGTTGCTCTCTTGCTAAATGCAGGTTTGTGCACTGATATATTGTGGTGTGCATGTGCGTATTTGCGGGCGGGCGGGCGGTGCATCTTGCATATATTGTTTGCGGAAGTAAGCTACATATATTTCTTTTTAAAAAAAAAAATTAGCTACACTTTTTATCCCGGTCAAAGGTTCCGTAAGGTCCACGCGGACAAAGTCGCCGCTGGGAGTCACTAGTAGACCCATAAATGTTGCTCAGACTAACAATATGGCCGCAGGTTGTATTCTTTCTCCAAGAATATAATGTGCAATAAATAGATTATTAAGCTGGTTACCCACCGACCTGTATCACACAGTGTAACTAACACTGTATCTGATACTGTATCAAGTGTGGACGTTGTTGTGGAGGTCAAAACTTGATACAGTGCTAGTTACATTGCGTCACAGAATAGATATAAGTACTACAGTATTGAAAGGAAACTCTCCGCCCCGCCCCGCAAATAGCTCTAGACTTCACGCACACAGTTGCGCGTGTGCAAAAATGTCACTGTGTAGCGTCTGTGTAATAGGTGTGCCCGGGATATGATTGCGTGCTACACGGTTCGCGGCTGTTGGTGGGTACCCTTAGATTGAATAAACTGATTTCATATTGTTTCATGTTTCATGGGGTCATGATCAATTAAAAGCAAAAGACGATTGATATAAGACCCTGATTCTGAAGATGCATGATTTAAAAACATTAGTAAATAGCAGTGTGACTTAAATCACATGTAAAATCATCTGAACAAGCTCTATCCAAACAGCAAGAACGAGATGTTTCAATGTCATTGTCATAAAACACTTTGAAGTCATAAATTCAGATTCAGCTGCAGTAAAATTTTGAATTTTCCCTCACCATCAAACGACTGATTTGCAAACTTCGACGCTGTGTGTTCCGGTGGGGAACTTTGAACTACGCAATTACTCAGGAGGCTTCTATGGATGCCTCTTTCGATGTCCCACTTCTGATGAGATGCTTTTATGAAAATAAGTTTATTCACAACTTTGCTGGCTCTCAATCAAAATATGACGACAATGATCTGTATGTAGCCCAAATCTTTGAATGATTCTGTTAAAATAAATTGTGCTTCATTAAATAACCTGAAAAAAGTAATGTGATTCTGTCGAAAGAAGATTGAGATTCAATCACTATTGTGACAAATTGGTGTTAATCTTCCATGTCAATTTAATAGAGTTGTAATTGAATAATAACGCGTGTTGCCTACAAAAACTATCATGACATTCGGTGTCTTAAGACATCACAATCTATAAAGACAATTAATACGTTTTATCGCCTTAGACCTATATTTTCCTAGCAAACTTTGGGCAAGGATCAATTCAATTTATTACAGTGGCCTCGGTTTTCTTTTTATTGACACGGTCCGTTATGTCATAATGATTGATTCTGAAATTGGTGTTCCTAGCTATTTTTAGGCATGACTCGTCGGACATTAATATTATTAATTCGGGTAGAAATTGAATCTTAGGCAACATGGATAATGGGTGTTTTTACTTGTACCATAAATTACTTTCATTGTAATCTAATAAGCACTAAAAATTATTGCTCCTAGAATCAACATCGCACAATGCACGCCGGTTTTTAGGGTTCCGTACCAAAATGGTAAAAAAGGAATCCTTATGGTGTGACTCAGTCTGTCTGTCTGTCACAGCTGGATATCTCGAGAACTGCTAATGGTATCAACTTGAAATTTAGAATGGTTTGAGATGACATTTGCCCAACCATTTTGCAAATCCTACTAATATTATAAATGTGAAAGTTTGTGGGTTTGGATGTTTGTTCCTTAATCACGTAAAAACTACTAAACGGATTTGGTTGAAATTTGGCACACAGATAGTAGATAGCCTAGATTAAAACATAGAATATTTTTTATCCCGATATTGCCACGGGAACGGGAACCACGCGGGTGAAACCGCGGGCGGCCGCTAGTAAGAAAAAAATAAAAAAATAAATATCTTTTTTACCACAGGGACTGAAATGGGGTCTTAAAAATTTTAAGTGGAGCTACTAGGGCATGTTGGATATGATAAAGGTTACAGGAAAAATAAAACGATGTCTCAATATAGCACGCTTTTATCAAATTTCTTAAAAAAGTTAATATTAGTTCCACTATCGGTCAAGAGATGGCGCTGACCTAAAACTGCAATACTAATTTTATTATTCTACTCTGCAGTGTGGTTTAATGGTGCAATTATGATGGTACGGAACCCTCGGTGCGCGAGTCCGACTCGCTCTTGACCGGTTTTATTTAAATATAAGATTTAAAAATATCTAACAGGAAATGGAATTCCACTGATTGTATGTTTAACAGAATTCAAAACATTTTCTCAGGTGATCATTTAAATACATTTGATTACAATATAATGTATTTTATCTACACAAACACATAAATATTCACTCTGGATAAACTATAACACTAATTTAGAAGTTAAACTACTTGCACGTGAGAATTCGAGAGGCTGATATTTGCAATGCAGATTTCACAACCTAAGTATATCATTAGGTACTTGTAATCATAACTTTCTTGTTATCGTTTTCCTATAACTTAAAAACTTATGAAACTTATTATTTTGTAACATTAATGCAAGTTTGATCAAGTATCAAGATCTATTTAACTAAGGAAGTGGCCTAAGAATACAAATCATGAAAGTTTGAAAAGTCTTTTCAGCTTCGGAAATCTTTAAGCTCTGAAAACGTTTTTAAGCTTTGTGACCTATTTCTTAGTTTAGCTAAGTTAAATACCCTTATCCTAATATTTATTTGAACTTTGATCGGGTAGAGAATCCAAAAAAAATACTTCTAAAAGATTTTTATTTAAGATTGACAACGGTAGTTAGAACCATTATTGGCAGCTTTCATTGACGTCATCTGATCTGAAAACGATTTCTCAGATCGGGTGACTTCACTCAGATTTTGATTTAATTTTTAACATGCATTACCTATTGTCGGTTTTAACACCCAAAAAATTCTTTCTTTTATCTGATAATGCTAAGAGCACTCAGCATTATAGACTGATGCTGCTATTTATACGTTTACAAGTATCCAATCTGCATTTAGTTTAACAGAGCTAATGTACTCGGTTCGTGTGGATCACAGTAATAAATCGTTTTATACTGTTATGACGTAAACGTATGCGGTACGGATGGAGGGATACTAAGATTATTATGTAGAACCGTTTCACATTTGCCGATAAAGACACCCACAAGTGTTCATGTCAGAAGTTGAAATGCCTCATACATATTGACACGATACTTGATTAGTAAATATTATTATTTGTATTTAGAGAGTTCATCACATTGATGTAATTGTAATTTCCACCTCGCTGGACCTATAAACAATTAAACTTAGCCTTCACAATGTGCTATAGACTGGGTACCCATTACACAGTCAATCCAGACTATCAATCTAATAAAGATCGCTGAACGCAGCAGATTGATGCGGTTGGTTGAGACGTTAGACGGTCAATCCAACGTGATCTGATCACAATGAAATTGCAGTATAGTGTGGTAGATTGTCAATCTACCTCAGTATTTCGTTGTGGATTGATGGATCTTGATGGGGTTGCCAACTTTTTTTTGCATCAAATTGTGATTTTTCGAATGTCCACTTAAGTAGCTAGGTAACTAGCTTCGCCCCAATTTATGGAAAAATATAGTTCACATTTATTAAAATGGGAACTATATTTTTTCATAAATTTCTTAACAGAACTAAATATTGTTTGCAATGTTTTAAAAAATACTATTTTACCTCGAAAAAAAGGTGGCAATTTTAAGCTTGGCTGAGATAAATTGACAATCTAGCATGATCTGATCACAACACCAGATTGACAAGGATTGAAACAGATCTCGAACACGTTACACAAACAATCTTTGTCAGTCTCGCACGGGCTGGATTGAGATAATAGCTGCCTATGTCGTGTCGATTCACTCAATGTGAAAGAAATCCCCTTTGATCGTAAAATACTGGCGATATCTAAATACAATTCCTAACTACAAGTACAATTCTACTTGTTGCGAACTGAAATGGATTTAAGCTTTCACCATGAGCTAGATTTGATGAATGTTTTTGTGTACATAATGTTTTGTACTGAAACCACATAATATTAGTACTATATATACGTTCCTCAAAGGATACTTAAGTTATTATTTCGTAAATATTCCATTATTTGAAGTTAAATTATGTCGCTCTAGATTGCTGTCGTATAGACGACAAAATTATTACCTTCAAATCTGATAGGAGCTTTGATTGTTCTGAATAGTTACCATGGCACATCAAACAACTAGTATTAGACTTTGGAAATAGAAATACGAGTAATAAGCACAGAGAAAGCAATAACTACGTAAGAGTAATAATAATAAGCCAAGGCTGTAGTCTAGTGACAATTAAGTATGTCGCTCAGAAAAATGACAGATTTCTTTAAGTGCCTTGTTTTCGTAATTGCTCTAAGTCCCATGGAGGCAGCTTTGATGAAAGAGTTTCAATGGACATAAAATGGACATGTTTTAGCTATACCTATAGATACTATATTGATACCTATCTAGATACTAACGGCCTTACCACAAAAGATTTAAAAACACTGTTTTTCGACACTTTAAATGTTATGCCATTTCTTTCAAACAGTATTGTCAAAAAAGTTACAGAATACCATTTAAACAGTGTCTATGTTAAGTATCACTTAAACAGTATTTTAAAGTCTTTTGTGGTAAGGCCGTAAAGGTCCACATAGAGCTATGCGTATGTTGTGCTGTGCTATACCAAGTGTGCAAGTTGTGCTGTGTCAATAATGATAAATTTTGCAAGTGTAAGTGAGATAGACGGAATACCAGTGACTAGTGGTCATAGTGGTCACCGTACTGACGTAATGGTGACCGTCCTGGTGACCAGTGACACTTGCTGATTCCCTAATCCGTGATCAGCGACTCAGCACAAATCCCTGTCAGATTCAAGCACGGTTTTTAAACAAATCATAGCTACACAGAGCGCAGCACGGCATGCTCATTAAATGCTTAACAGAAGAGCAAAGGTCATTTGGCATATTTGACCTACTTGATGAAAGTTCGCGTACAGAAACCAAACCAGTTTTAAATTGAAGAATTCAATCCCACTTTTCAAAATATGTATTATTTTTTTATGTACCGACCGGCAGAAAAAAGAATGCGACCTATATTACTGAGCAGCAGATACATTTATCTACATATCTAGCCCTATTTCGTTTGTGTACGCTATATGTCAAACGTCCGAACAAAATGCCCTACCTTTATTTACAAAGCATAACATTAGCAACATTAGCACAGCGTAGTAAAACTCAATATTAATTAGTAACCCTCCTGGACGTAATAATCCTAAATTGTTTATTCATTAATTTAAACTTCATTTAGTCTGATAGAGGGCAACACTGATTAACTTTGACTTGTCGCTTGTCAACGCCAGGGCTGGCCAACTCTGTCAGATTTTGACCCAAGTTTATGAGCTAGGTTGCGTGGGAAGTGCCACCAAAGAGACGTTTTAGCACAAAACAATAAAGTACCCAGAAGGACCGCTTGGCGGTATTTGAAAAACGTCTTTTGTTTTTTTGCTAAGGTTTAAAATTTTGTCATTTTTTAATGTCTAACTTTATGAAATAAAACACTTTTTAACGGATATTAGCGCGGTTTTATTGAATGTACTTTGGTATTTAGTTGGTATTTGGTTTGATTTTTGGTTTTCCCGACGTTTCGGCACCTTTGCAGCTGCCGTGACCACGGCAGCTGCAAAGGTGCCGAAACGTCGTTTCGTTTTATTGAAATACCAAAGTACATTCAATAAAACCGCGCTAATATCCGTTAAAAAGTGTTTTATTTCATGTCTAGTGAGCGCGTAAGCTTGAGAAGTGAATATGTCTAACTTTATATTTGACTTCTTGGCCACGTGCGGCACAAATGCTTGCTCTTGCTGCCGTTTTAGCCCGAGATGGCCCGAATTTGACATTTGTTGAGCATAGAATCGAATCCCTTTTAAGCGGACCTTCTGTCTAAAAGACGCAGACTAACAATTTTATGGTTTTAGTTCGGAGAAAATATCGTATTACGAATCATGGGAGGAATAGAAATGAAAGCGTAATAGAGTCGCTATGGGATTACGTATTTACGGCACAGTGTCGTCAGTTGGGCCACATTATTTTTTATTCTTTAATATTAATATCTATCAACAATCCACATTCAGTAGTAAATCTAATATTTAGTTTATGTTCGATCAAGCTATGTTTGATCTAGGACCAGATGGGTGGCTGAAAGTCAAATTTGAATAGTCGATATCACTAAGTTCAATTTAGTTGACGTGTAAGGATAAATAACTATAACACTTTTAGGTAAATATGAACTATGCTATTAATCTGACAATGTAGTCAATCTTCGCCAACTTCACTTGAGAAAGTATGTTACAGAGTTACAATATCACCACAAAGTACTGAAGTTATATTTTATTTAATTTTATTTTAAGCTTTTTAGAAAAACATACAGCTACTACTGAGTTTAGTATGTATAGTAATCAGCGAACTAAAATCTATGGAAGTGTAATTGCAAACAAATGGCACCACGGGGCCAAAAAAGTAGTCGGGCCATCCACGCACCCGGTGACTGACATTAGTGTTCTTTTCAATAAATTGCAGTTTATATTGTAGAGAAAAGATAGAAAGGGAGAGTTTATTAGAAATGACGTCCTTTATAGTCAAATGGTGTAAAAGATGCAAAGAAGGCATTAAAAAATTCAGAAATAACGTATCTTATTTTGTTGTTTAAGTACAGAAAAGATCTATAAGTATACAAATTATGGTCGCTAATAAGCAACCAGTGTTCAGACGCTTTGTGCTGCATAATTAAATGCCAGCATTTTTAGCTCTATTCGCTTAGTTGTACTTTTCGTGTGGTGCCATTTTTTGAGCGGAATGCTTATTCCATAGCTTTAGTTCGCTGACAGTAATATTACAGTAAAGCCAATTACAAGTTTTCACATAAAGATTGTTGAGAGAATTTGGTCACACCTCGTGCACACTGCTAGACTCCTTATCAGCTATAACAAGTCTACTTATTTTTTTGATCAATGATGTGATTTGATCCTTGGGTTTCGAGTAAACAAGCAATTATTGGCTATGTAAAGAACAAGCTTTCTAAACGGTATTACCATAAAAGCATTGTATCTACACAACAAATAACAATGATCCTTGGCAATGGTAGTACAAACATTTTCAGCGTCATCTAAAATAGAATATTATCCAAGTTCCAACATCTGCAAGTATCAAGTCGATTTGATACTATGCCAAGTAAAACAAGAATGCTTACACACCCTACTTTGTTCTTATTTTTCCGATCAAAAGATTTTCTCCGACGGTCGAATATTTATTTATATTTTATACCTTAACATTGCTGGATTTAAAACGCATCTGGTGTGCAGAGTAACATAGTTTATTTTTAGATCTTTATCGTCTGTGAATAAATTTGATTGTTTGGAAACCACTGACTTCATAACTCCACCAATTGGATATTTGCAATTGAAATGAATAGAGATGTTTTCAAATCTAGAATTGAGATTGGAGATAAATGTTTTAAACCAATCAAAATAAAGTGGCCAAAAATATAGAGTACAAAAATGAAGCTTTGGCAAACTTACGAATTAACAATTTTACCAATGTGAAATAGCTACTTTACTGTATTACCGTTTCCATTATTTAATCCGATAAACGTGTTTCATTTCGAAATTTTCGAATGAAAATTGCAGGTGATTTTTTTTTGTTTATTCGTACAATTTTAAAATGCCGCGCACTCTGCATTTTACATAATATCATGAATATTCCATGATTTTACATTTAATTGAATCGGTATGCGTTAAATTTATTGAGGTGGAATTCACATGAAAATATTCCGCAATCAGAAAAAGCGAACATGGCTGATTAGACCGTCCTTCGTCAATTTAAAACTATGCTTTTGGGTATAGTTTTTTGCCGTTTTTGCTCGAAATAACGACATCAGGTAGACAGTTGAAATTTTCACAGATGATGTATTTTTATTGCCGCTATCACAACAAATACTAAAAACAGAATAAAATTCATATTTAAGGGGGGCTCCCATATAACAAACGTAATTTTTTTTGCCGTTTTTTGTTACGGAACCCTTCGTGCGCGAGTCCAACTCGCACTTGGCCGGTTTTTATTTATTCACGTTAAAATTTTCCCTCCATTGCAATGCAATAAGTAGTAACAAGTTGAAAAAAACAGTTCCGAGAAAGTAGATTATTTTTCGCTGTTAGTAATTAAACTATAACTGGCAACTTTCTGATGATGGGTCTGTTCTAATTTTTTTAAATAATGATGGTGATTTTAGTTTGCGCAATAGCTAGTTTATAATAGTACTCAAGTATTTAATAGAATCTGGCGTGAGAAATCAAAAGTATGGACTTTCAGTATAATAATACGAAAATATCGTAAAAACAAATCTTTAAAGGTTATAAAAGTCCAATTGAGTTGTGGTTTATCACTACATTACTTTTCATCTTTGAAGATGTGACCGAATTCTGAAAAAATAATTTACGATTTTTTCATTTGGCTCGTTTGATGATTGTTTACAAGAGATTTTTTTAATCTCACGACGACGAAGTTAAACCAGGTTTTTTTTATTAAAAGCAATTTTATTTTAGTTTTATTTTTGTCACATAGATAAAGCTTACCACAGCTAACCACGAGTTTTAATTGGTCTTCTACAAACAGAGTGCTTATAATTACTTGAAGTTATATGATAATCTCTTTTCATTGTTAATTTTTACCGACTTCAAAAGGAGGGAGGTACTCAATTCGACCCGTTTTTTTTTGTTTTTTTTTTTTGTTTTTTGTATGTACACCGATTACTCGAAGACGGCTGGACCGATTGAAATGATTCAAACGTTATTACATTAGGTAAACTCCCAAATTGGTCCAATTTTTTTAAATTTTGAAATCGGTTCAGTACTTTTCAAGTAATCTTGAAAAAAGCACGAAAATAGTATGATTTTGTGTGAACTACCTCGATGATCAGTCGTACAACTTCTTTGTTTATGAACTGAATAAGATAATTATTTTTTTGTTGGAAAAGGGATATCTTAAGTGTAGTTCTTTAACCGACTTAAAAAAGGAGGTTCTCAGTTTGACCCGCATGTATGTATGTTTCTCCGCGATTAACTCACGTTTGGCTGAGCCGATTTTAATTTCTACCTAAATAATATACCTACACTACCTAATACAAAAGGTACCTACACTAAAAATAAAAAAAATAAAAAATTGTTTAAAAAACCAAAAAACCGACTTCAAAAAACCTACCTCTAAAAAAGCAAGAAATAATATTCGTAATAATAAAACACGTCTATTGAAGTCGGGTGGGGCTTTTAGAATAAAAAAAGGGATTTGTACTTCAGCCCCACCCAATTTCAATAGACGTGTTTTATTATTACGAATATTATTTCTTGCTTTTTAGAGGTAGGTTTTTTGAAGTCGGTTTTTTGTTTTTTTAAGCAATTTTTTTAGAACATTTAGACAAACCATTGAAGAATCTATTTGGCACAATAAATAAATTATTTATGCAAACGATTGTGCGTTTGTGTAAGATGTAATAAGAGAGCAACTGACGAATAAAATAAACGAATATAAAATAACAAGCTGTTAAGATAATTAATATCAATTCCATACAATACAGTTAGAAAATAATCTGCAAACATATAGGTAGTGTGTGTGTGTACGAGTTTTACCAACTACTAGCGGCCGCCCGCGGTTTCACCCGCGTAGTTCCCGTTCCCGTGGGAATATCGGGATAAAAAGTATTCTATGTTTTAATCTAGGCTATCTGCTATCTGTGTGCCAAATTTCAACCAAATCCGTTCAGTAGTTTTTGCGTGATTGAGGAACAAACATCCAAACCCACAAACTTTCACATTTATAATATTAGTAGGATTAGTAAACTAATAGTAGTTTATGAAATTGATGCATAATAAGGGGTATTAAAACATGAGTGTGTGTTTAAAAACAGAGCCGTAGGCGAGGTCTTTAATAGTATCACACAAATGTTTTAATACCTACTTATGTACAGTTTCATACACTACTTTATCTATTCTCATACAATTTGTGATTGAACCTACAAAATAAAACATCAATAATAAAAAGAGTAAGTAGTTTCTCGACTTTGGTTTAGGTAGGTTACTCACCTAGGTAAAGTAAGACGTTTTTCCGTCACCGCATCCAAAATATCGGGGAGTTTTTCTTCACACTCACTACTATCAGAGATTTTTAAGCGAAAGTAATATTTAATTAAAATTAAAAAATGGCGCGTAATCTATTAGAAAAAAAATATATGATATGAGTGAATTCCAGCAGACTAATTGTTACGCTAAACCATCGATCACCATAGAGTACATTTTAATCATGGAAAGTATATGGGAATATATTTTTTTTTAATATCGCAGCACTGCCTTCTTCTTGGATTTGCCCTGTATCGTAATGAGAAAAAAAGTTATTTTATAGCATACTTTAGTGTAGCGAAGGTATGTTAAAAAATAACTTTTTAATTTTTTTTCGGTATTGCGTATATAAAGTATGCCAATATTAATTAGTTTTGAAATTCATAATTCAAATTTTACGATATGAGAGTAGATAAACAAGTTTAAACAACGGTACTAAACAGTCGATAAATTTTTTATATTATTGTTTATACATAAACACGCAAAAAAGATGATTGATAATATTGAATATTCAAAAAGTTACTACTATCTAGAATAAAATCTAATTGCTTTTTAATAAAACATCAAATGACATCAATCTAAGGGTATTTATTAACTATACAATATAATTGATTGTAATTAGCAACAACATTACACAAAAAGTGAATCACGTTATGCAAAATACGCCGCAAAATCACGCATGAGTACGGAATAAACGTGAGTCAACACCATTACGCGCCTGTAACGCGATATTTCCTGATAAATGTCACTGCAAATTATTTTTTATAGCTGCTACGAGGCTACGACGCTACGACGCTACGCGATGCTACAATAAGGGCCAACTGTCACCGTCGTAACGTGAAACTTTCGATCATTAGCGTACTTCTGAGTGGAGCGAAATAATTTGTACCATTCAATTTTACTTGACTTGTTGAGATGTTGCTAAGCTTGATCAGCATTGTTTTTTAATGAGCAATTAAAATTCAATAAGGTTTTGTGGATTTGAAATTTGGACAATGACGCAGAGATAAAGAAAGTTTTTTTTTAAATTATAATATAATGGGTTTGCTCTTGACCCCAGTCTAGCCCGAAAGTATAGACAGGGTCTACGATGGAGCGAGCTTGCCCAGAAGGTGCATATTCACTCTGGCCTTGAAAAGAGTCAGGTTGTATGCGCTCGGAAACACAGACGCCGGCAGGGAATTCCTTTCCTTGGCTGTGCTCATTATAAACGATGATGAGAAGCGTTTAGTACGCATAGGAGGTACATCAACCAAGAATGGATAGTAGCCTGCAGTGCGTCTGGCTGTCCGATGGAAGAAAGAAGAAGGTGGAATGAGCTCATGCAGCTCTTGAGCACACTCGCCGAAGTACAATATATAGAAGACCGACAGGTAAGCAACGTTTCGGCGGTGAGCCAAGCTGTGAAGCTTAGCTGCTACCATTTTTCCGTCGCCTATTAATCTCTTGGCTCTGCGTTCCACCGAGTCCAGTGCAGCAAGTTGATATTTCGCCGAGCCGTCCCAAAGGTGGCTGCAGTACTCCATGCAAGATCGGACTTGAGCTTTATAAAGGGTTAAAAGCTGCCCAGGCGTAAAGTACCGCTTGACTTTATTTAGGACGTTCAGCTTCTTAGCTGCAGTTTGAGCCTTGGACTCGATGGAGGTGCCGAAGTTAAGGTCAGAAGATAACTCCATGCCAAGAAGCTGGAGAGTGTTGGTTACTTGGATAGATGTACCTCGAAAAGTAGGAGTTAAGTTGATCGGACTCCTTTTTGCGGTAAACAGACACGCCTGCGTTTTAGATTGGAAGCATTCATGTGGTGTTGGAGAAGGATGGAGAAGATAAGCTGGACTAAGATGGTGACAAATGAGGAAGTACTGAAAAGAGTAAACGAAAAACGTTAGACTGATATTGAAAATCATAGAAGACAGAAGAGGTAGAATGATCGGCCACTTGATATGACACGACAAATTAATTACAAACATTGTAGAAGGAAAAATAGAGGGAAAGAAAGGAAGAGGAAGACCAAGAAGAGACTACATGGAACAGATCAAAGAGAAGGTGAACGTCGTGTCTTATCAAGAAACTAAGGAACTGGCTTTGAACAGACACGAGTGGAGGAAGCTATAGAGACAAGAGCGCGGCTCTTAAGTTTTGAAGAAGAAGAAGGTTGTATTTGACGAGGAAGTTGTGTCTGAAATTAGTGGAGTCTGAAAATTCCTAAACAAATTATTTAAATAGCTATCTTTCTTGAAAACCTACATTATAAATCTTTGATGGAAATAAAACAAGAAAAATATTATGATTTTCTAGGCTACAGCATTTATTACGCCTTGAGCTTTGAGTCAAGTGAGATTCATTTTCAGTGGAAAATGAATCTCACTCGTCTTTCTTTATTTCAATACGATATGTATTTCAATAAGATTTCAATATAATAATATATTTTGGTACTGAAATTACCTAAACTAGGAATTAGACCGTATCATAGGAAATGATAATTTATATAAGTATTTTTTTATTTCAGAATCACACTTCGTGTACCTTTTTTTGAATGGACAAAAATGTACAGAATTTTAGACAATTTAAAAGGGTACAAATGCTTTGGGATTACAATAAAAAAATATAGCGTGGTTTTTACGGCGCTTTTCCAATAGAAAGGAATTCCACTGACCCCTATAAAATGTTCCCGGTAGGTAGTTACTTTATAGGTTACCGTGAGTATTTTTATTGTGTACTCAAATTCAAAATTAGGTTTAAGTGACATGAACGAATCTCTGAAAAAGAAATGTATACAGGGTCATTTGGTATTCACCATCCATTTGGACAATGCAACTAACTGGCCCAAAAAATAGATATGTTGTATAAAAACGTAATCTATATCAATTAATAGATATTACTGTAACTATACTTTTAGTATCGGACCAAGAAAATCTGTCCTGGAGATAAAAAGTTATATGTATCCAAAATATTAAAAAATGTATATTTTGAACAGTACAAAGTATTTATTTTTAAATAAATTTGTCTACTACAATATAAAACTATAGCTTCATACAGGTATATTTCCTAGCGTAGGAAAGAAAAGGGCAGAAAAAGCTATCTGAACACGGGTTTTAAAGTTTTAGTACTTATGCACTTTTAGAAATAAGTGCATATCCCACTTGCAAAAATACCTATTTTTAACTTTTTTGACTGATGCTATTTTTTATGGGTGAGTCAGATTCGTATAATAATCTCTTTATAAATAAAACCGGTCAAGAGCGAGTCGGACTCGCGCACCGAGGGTTCTGTACCATCATAATTGCATCAAACATCAAACCACACTGCAGAGTAGAATAATAAATTTAGTATTGCAGTTTTAGGTCAGCGCCATCTCTTGACCGATAGTGGAACTAATGTTAACTTTTTCAGAAATTTGATAATTTCTAAAAAAAGTGTGCTATATTAAGACATCGTTTTATTTTTTCTGTAATCATTATATAAACTGCTATCACATAGAATTAGTTCAGATTTTTCTCTTTGCAAACTTCGAAGATAAGTGGAGGGGAGGAAGAAGAACGGTAAATTTTTACATTTTTCATCATAAGTCAAAAACTATGCGGCCTAAAACAAAAATAAAAAATGATTAAAAACGTGCAAACGGCGCTCTTTCATATGATACCCCACATGTCCTAGTAGCCCCACTTCAAATTTTTAAGACCCCTTTTCAGTCCCTGTTGTAAAAAAGATATTTATTTTTTTATTTATTTCTTATTTGCTAAATAGTTGGGCAAATGTCACCTTAAACTTTTCCAAATTTCAAGTTGATACCATAAGTAGTTCTCGAGATATCCAGCTGTGACAGACAGACAGACAGACCGAGTCACACCAGAAGGTAAGGGTTCCTTTTTTACCATTTTGGTACGGAACCCTGAAAATGAAGCTAGATACGTGTTACATGGTAAAGCGAGATATTATTCTTTTTTAAATTATTTTTGTACTGTGGTAGTGTATACTTTTTTGAAATGAAAACTTCTTTAGCGTCGTTGTACGCTTTTTAGGGTTCCGTACCAAAATGGTAAAAAAGGAACCCTTATGGTGTGACTCAGTCTGTCTGTCTGTCTGTCTGTCACAGCTGGATATCTCGAGAACTACTAATGGTATCAACTTGAAATTTGGAATAGTTTAAGATGACATTTGCCCAACTATTTTGCAAATAAGAAAGAAATAAAAAAATAAAAAAAATTACAACAGGGACTGAAAAGGGGTCTTAAAAAATTAAATCAATTTTATTAATGAAATACTACGAATTCGAGGGGGCACTAAAAAAACAATAACATTATGCTACTAATTTAACAATAGAATTGCAAGCGCATGTGAAATTGCACTACACTAATCTTTTTTACACACATAAATTGGATAATAAAAATGGAGCCATCATGTGATGGTGACATAAAAATATTACTTAACGAAATATACCTATGAATATTTTTCTTTCTGATAAAAATAACCAGTAACGCGTTCAGTTATTCACGTTATTCAAATAGTGTTATTATAGAATCACAATCACTAATATATCACTATATTGTGTTGCAACTGATTCGAGGTCACTGATATGTATCTGATTAGTCCTAAGTGGAGCTACAATAGATATACTGTATCACTTTATAGTGATAAAAGTGGGGCCTTTTTCCAATGATAGAAACGTTTCTGTAACACATATGCGACTGTTTATATCACCGATTTACAGCTAAATTCGGTTTCGTTTTGCTGGCTGTGGCTGGTTCTAATATAATTACCTACTATTTGCCGTACGAATAAACGAAGAATAAGTTCCTACTTAGTAATATAAACAGTTTGCAATGTGGAGTGGCTGAAACGTTTTTCAGTCACCATAAACAGCTGTGGTCAAGATTTGTAAATTAACTGTCCGCCTGTTCGCCCTTCCACCTGTCCGCCGTTTATCCTACTTTTTTAAAGACTGTACTAAAGTAACATATCCAAATATATTTTTGATTGTACGGAACCCTCGGTGCGCGAGTCCGACTCGCTCTTGACCGGTTTTTTGTAATGGGGAAAATATGCTAAACTCGCGTTCAAATATGCTAAATCACGTGACCCTGATTGAAAATTCGTAAGATGGATGTGACGGATGGAGATTAGACAGCCGGCAGCGGAAGTATCCTCTTCTTCAGCGGAAGTATCTCTTTATACGGGGCGAGGTAAAAATGGCGGCGCGTCATTTCAAGACGTAAACACTTGTGTTACCAAAGCAACGCTCAATTTTTATTCAATGTCAAAACTCTAGATTTTCTGTCAAGCTATGGATAAGACTTTCGTACAATACTGTTCTGTATTCGTATTTTTGATATTTTGGAATGGTTAGGGAATAATTTTGCACGAATTGCCGTTTTACGAATTTACTCTGCATTTATTAAATTTATTAAAAATATAAAAAATGCACAACATTAATTAATATTCAAGTTTTCACTTCTGCCGGCACTCCCGGAGTGCAACCCGAATTTTTTTCTAGTATTTTTCTTATCTTGATATAAAATTGCATTGTGAATGCCTAAAATCTAAAAATTGAATAATTATTTTCATCTTAGTTGATTGACTCGCATCTGTAAAGATGTTTCATTCGAATGTTGATGGTAATTCTTCACATTGATGAAATAACGCTGGCTTACAGCGAAACGTAAAAAGTAATAGAAAATTTTGCCACTCCCACTAGCGACTCGGTAGCATAATTGGTCAGTGCACTGGTCTGGAATCCCAAGGGTGCGGGTCCGAGTCCCGTCTGAGGTGCTACGGGTAAGTCAATTTTTTCTAGTATTTTTTTAATATAAATTATCTTAATATAAGCTGTAAGCTGCTAGTTTTATTTTCAATGTTGACATAAAAAAATCAGAAACCTAATATTGTTTACAGAAGCGACGTAGTCAGTTGGTTCAAAGGCTTATATAAATGTATAAGAACCCGATTGTGATGCGAATAGGCAAATGGAGGCGACTTGTAACAGCATAGCTTATCCAAAAAGCGGTCACACCCAAGCTACTAAGCAGCGCGATAACTATTTTAACGTAGGTACCTGCTATACTATAATAATAATAATATATTTATTTTCTCACACAATATAAACATTTACAATGTACTTACAATGTTTTAAGTTGCGAGGGTACATTAATAACTAATTATACTACGGTGCATTAGCTCGCAATGGACAAGTTTAGCAAACTACGATGATTAATTAATTAAAGATATAGCTATCAATATAATATCGTTGTCCGTTTGCGGAAACTTATTGTCATGGTCTCAAAAAGTACATCTTAAATAAAAAAAAAATATGTAGGTATTTAGGTACTATCTATTTCTGAAGACGTTTTTAAAACATTTTTTTAGCAATGAAATTGCTTGATGATTTTTAGGGTTCCGTACCCTAAGGGTAAAAACGGGACCCTATTACTAAGACTCCGCTGTCCGTCTGTCTGTTACCAAGCTGTATCTCATGAACCGTGATAGCTAGAAATTTGAAATTTGATGATGTATTTCTGTTGCCGTTATAACAACAAATACTAAAAACAGAATAAAATTAATATTTAAGGGGAGCTCCCATACAACAAACGTGTTTTTTTTTGCCGTTTTTTGCTCGATATTAATAACGACAACAGGTAGACAGTTGAAATTTTCACAAAAGATGTATTTTTATTGCCGCTATAACAACAAATACTAAAAACAGAATATAATTAATATTTAAGGGGGGCTCCCATACAACAAACGTAATTTTTTGGCGTTTTTTGCTACGGAACCCTTCGTGCGCGAGTCCGATTCGCACTTGGCTGGTTTTTTATATTATTGTTATAATAAATATTCATAATTAAAAATATACTTATTTCGTTTAGCAAAACAGTTTTACATACTACGATATGACACCATTAAAGCGTCACTTGTTAATTCTACACACGTGTGGCCAGAACTTTACTGATATCGACACGATAGTATTGAGTCAACTCCGAATCCGTAACGACGATATCTGTGTAATGGAGGCATTTCCGTGAAGAATAAGGAATATGCTGCCACAGCACTACTCAAGAACATTCATGTATTAGTATCGCTTAGTTATCGCTTCGCTAGACACGGTATGGCTGGAACTTTAACCGCTATCGATAGTATTGAGAACGTAACGATATGTGTGCGATGCGATGGAGGCATTTCCGTGGAGAATAGGGAATATGCTGTGTGAGTTTTCGCGTTTGTATAAATTTAGACTTGTTTGTCAATGGTGTTTCTCGTTTCGTTTCTTTGCAGTGCTGTTACTGTTAGTGAAACATTCACTGAAAAAAAGTGTAGTATTTAATCAGGTAACGATAAATTTCAATTTTGGGTATCAAAAATACTGAATACAGCTTACTGAAATACTAAGTGGGCGACGGACTGAGTGCGACTACAAATGTTGTAAATGGGTGACTTTAAAATACAAATTGAGTAACTAGTTATTCAGAATGGGCAACCAAATTACTATTTGGGCGATAACCTAAGGGCACATAAAACATTAAAAATTTGTCATATATTTTATTTATAAAATATGACTATTATCTTAACTGAGATGATAAAAATACCATGTGGGTAGCTTAAATCAGTTATATAGTTACCTACTTAGTATAATAGTTGTCCCCTCAGTATTTTTTGTCACTCATTTAGAATTTTCACTGCTAACTTAAATTATTTATCTCCCACATGTAGTCGCCCGTTTTACGTATTTTTTGTAATCCACAGTTAGTCACCCTTTTAATTATCTTGTCGCCCAAAAAATAAACCGCTGCCAGGTTTAGTATTTAAGTATCCCATTAACTAATTATTTCCAGTCACCCAATTAATTAATTCCCAAAAAAAAGGATTAACCAAACTGGTTTTGTAAGTCAAAATTTCGTGGTAGGGAGACAAAATTTAGTTAAATTTAAACAATCTAGTTAGTTATCAATCCAAAACTAGTTTTGTAGATTTGTATTTGGTAAGTAGTAAGTAACATAAGTTTTTGTTACTGTTGAACAATAACTTGTCTGAATAGACAGAAAGACGCGGCGGAGGACTTAGTTGTATAAATGTAGTGACAGTGATGATACCTACATATTAACTACTGGTTCAGTAAAATTATTAAGTTTAATTGAGATAAAACAATTTTCTATGAGTATCGCAAAAGATTATAATTACTTATGCAGTCTTTTTCTAACGCATTTCCTTATGCAGGGTTATTTTAAAACACCAACAACCTCGCAGGAGTAGAATACTAATATCATAAACAACAACATTTGTTCTACGACTTTTCCGAAAACAGAGAAATAAAAACTACTCTCCATACTGTTTTTGGAAAAGTTGTAGAGCAAATGTTGTTGTTTATATTGTTAGTAACCTACTCTTGCGAGGTTATTGGTGTTTTTACAAATAAACTTTTATAAGTTGTAACCTCAAAAGCTGATAAATAATCGCTACGTGTGTTATGTTCCGAGTCGAATCGTTTACCGTCCCCGGGGACCGTTTAGGATCACATCGCAATGCCTACTGAAGCGGAAAATATCGGGTCATTGACCTCAAAAGCGGAAAAAGAAAGCTGGTGTATTTATCTATATTACATACAATTCATTTGTTAGTGGCTGATGTCTGTAAATAGAACATTATGAACAACAGAACATAAAACAATTTCTTTTGCATATTTCTTTGTTAGTCTGTCAGAACGTTTATACACGCATTACGCAAAAACTATCGCATGAAATTTAAAGCGATTTTCTCTGTTTTATTTTCTGAAAGTCTAACTTAAAGCTGATATGTTTCTTGCGCCCGTTCTTCTTGTCAGTTAAAAAAGTCTGGAACGGGTGGTAGGAAAAGATAGACGATTCAAAAGTACTTAATAACTAAGTTCATTTGAATAAAGCTATTTTTGACTTTGACTTAAAATCAGGTTTAAGTCTCATCTTGAGTACCTAATTAATTATACCAAAGATCACAAGGATGATGTCGCAGGATCGCTATTATGCAAAATTTACAATACAAAAAAAAACCAGCCAAGTGCGAGACGGACTCGCAGGGATATTTTTAACGATATTTTTAACGAAGGGTTCCGTACCAAAAAATGGCAAAAAAATCACGTTTGTTGTATGGGAGCCCCCCTTAAATATTAATTTTATTCTGTTTTTAGTATTTGTTGTTATAGCGGCAACAAAAATACTTCATCTGTGAAAATTTCAATTGTCTACCTGTTGTAGTTATTAATATCGAGCAAAAAACGGCAAAAAAAAAAATGTTTGTTGTATGACAGCCCCCCTTAAATATGTATTTTATTCTGTTTTTAGTATTTGTTGTTATAGCGGCAATAGAAATACATCATCTGTGAAAATTTCAATTTTCTAGCTATCACGGTTCATGAGATACAGCCTGGTGACAGACAGACAGACAGAAATGAAATGAAATGAAATGAAATGAAATGAAATGAAATGAAATGAAATGAAAAAAATCTTTATTCAAATAAGCTCACATAATGAGCGTTTTTAAATCGTCAAATAATTTTTTTGCCCTACCACCCATTATGACGTCTTTTAGGTGACAAGAAAAACGGGCGCAAAAAACTTACCAGCTTTATCAAATGGAACGATATTTACAAATATGTATATCGTTTCCAGACTTTAACAAAGATTAACAAATAAATAAAATTTAATTAGATCATTACTTAATAATTTACAAATTTTCTTAATCAATTTACAGGCTTCAAGCTAAATTCAAAGTTTGAAGTTATTATTCAGTCTAGGCTGTTACAAGAGAGAAAAAAAAAACTTTACAATTCTATATGCGTTAAGATAGGTAGTCAGAAGCAGACCCATTCCCACTGGCAGCACCCGTTCACGAGCATGACGCATGAACCAGCCATCGCTTCGCTCAACCATATTTGAGGGAACGTAACGACCCGCCTCACGCGACACCACCGCAGAAATGATTAAAGAGAGCATGACATACTAAGGCTACCCATGTTAAGGCACCGAATTGAAAACTAATATCCAAAAGCTTTTCATAGGCATTATTTATGTATTTTATATTTTACTTTCCATAGTCAGCACTTATGAATTTTATAATACACAAATACTGACTATAGAAAGCAAAAATATTGCAATTAAATAAATCAAAACAAGGTAAGTTATTATGATATATACGTTTCGAGTAAGAAGTGCCATACATACAGACAATATAAAACAGATTTTTTATATACGACGCCCTTAATACAAGCAGACAGAAGCAGACCCATTCCCACTGGCAGCACCCGTTCACGAGCATGACGCATGAACCAGCCATCGTTTCGCTCAACCATATTTGAGGGAACGTAACGACCCGCCTCACACGACACCACCGCAGAAATGTTTAAAGTGAGCATGACATACTAAAGCTACCCATATTAAGTCGTCGAGTCAAGAAGCCAGTAGTACGTTATTAAGTAGGTAGGACACTTTTCACAATTCATAGTTAAAAGAGAAAATCAACGTTTTTAATTACTTGGAGTTTTAAAGAACTATTTATCTAGACCTATGAAAGAACCACGGACTTTTCTAATCTATACTGAGGCATTAGAGTAATTATTAACAAATACAAAAGCTATGCCCATGCGTTATTATCCTTCAAATAATCGTCAACAGTGTAATAGCCTTTACTCATAAGATTGAATTTAACAGTATTTTTAAATTTTTCCAAGGGCAGTTCTGTGACTTTTTGTGGAATCTTGTTATAGAAGGTAATACATCTACACAAAAAAGAGCTTCCGGTTTTATGCAATCTGCGTCTTGGAACAGCAAGTTTGTCCTTGTTTCTTGTATTGAATTCATGAATATTACTATTTTTTACAAAGCTATCTAAGTTTTTCTTTACATGCATAATATTTTCATAGATGAATTGGGAAGCAACCGTTAATATTTTAATTTCTTTAAATAGGTCACGAAGGGTATCTCTAGACCGTAAGTTGTATATAGCGCGCACTGCCCTTTTTTGTAAGATGAATATGTTATTAATATTAGCAGCTGAGCCCCACAACATCAAACCGTAGATCATAATACTATGAAAATAACTAAAGTAAACCAATCTTGCTGTTTCAATGTCGGTCAGAAGCCTTATTTTCTTAACGGCAAAGGCAGCAGAACTAAGTCTGCTTGACAGGGCATCGATATGAGGGTCCCATTGCAACCGCGAGTCTATAGTAATACCTAAAAATTTTGTTGAGTCAACCAATTCGACTACTTCGCCATTTACATTTATTGTGGTATGAACCTGCCTCACATTAGGAAGTGAAAATTTGACACATTTAGTTTTACTAGAGTTAAGCTTCAGATTATTAATAGTAAACCAATGCATCACCTTGGAAAGAGTGCTGTTTACATCGTCACTGCAGTCACATCCTCTATCAACTTTAAAAATTAAAGAAGTATCATCAGCAAACAGTACTATTTCACACAAGTTTTTGGTATAGTAAGGAAGGTCATTAATATATATAAGAAAAAGTAATGGACCCAATATCGATCCCTGCGGCACGCCCATGGTAATGGGTGCTTCATAAGATTCTGTTTTATTTACAACAACTTTTTGGGTTCTCGCCGAAAGATACGATTGCATAAGGCTTACTGCATTTTTTGATACACCATAATGTTCCAATTTATTCAATAAAGTACTGTGACTGACACAATCAAATGCTTTAGAGAGATCACAAAATATACCAATTGCATCTTGTTTACCCTCCCATGCCTCAAAGACGTGATTGAGAAGTGCAATCCCAGCATCAGTTGTGCATCTACCACGAGTAAAACCAAATTGTTTCTCGTGAAGTAGTTTGTTGATAAGAAAATGTGCTAATAATTGATCATAAATGATCTTTTCAAAAATTTTGCTTAGTGCTGGCAAAATGGAAATGGGTCTAAAGTTAGCGGGATCGCTTTTGTCCCCAGATTTAAAAAGAGGGATAATTTTACTATATTTCATTAAGTCTGGAAATATCCCTTCATCAACACACTTATTGAAAATAAAAGCAAGATGGGGAGCAATGGTAGTTATTATAGATTTAATTACGTGAGTTGAAATGCCCCAGAGATCTTCAGTCTTTTTTATATTTATTGAATTAAATGTTTTAAGAAAGGTATCACCATAAATATGTCTAAATTTAAATATATTATTGCACTTATCAACACATGATTCCAAGAGGGAGACAGAGATGTTTGGAGATGAATTCAAATTACTGGTAGTTGCAAGAGGTATTTTAGAAAAGAAATCCTGAAAAATTGTTGCCACACCCTCATCTGACTTAATAATTTTATTGTCTGATACTAATGAGAATTTACGGTCATATTTTTTAGTTTTCCCAGTCTCTTTGTTTATAATATTCCAAGTGGCTTTTATTTTATTATCTGACTGATGAATTATTGTAGATATACATTTTGCTTTTGCTAAAGTACATACTTTATTGAACATTTTTGAATAGTTTCTTACATATTCATGAAATTCGGGATCATTTGAAATTGTTTTCTGACCATACAATTCAAACAACTTATTTCTGCTAACATAGATGCCTGGTGTTGCCCAATCACTGAATTTTTTTTCGAAAACTTTTGATTGAATAGTTCTTTGCTTAAATGTCTTATCAAATTCTACCTTAATTAAATTAAATAAATCATTATAATGAGAATTGGGATCATCTTTATTAGGTAAGCAAAGAGTTTTGGCGGTGACATTATTATGAAAATTTTCCAATTTACCTTTCGTTAGAGGCCTGCAAATTATATTACACTGATAAGGAACATGATGGTGCTCAAGGGAAGCTATTTGTCCGCTATGGTCAGAACGAATACAGTTTATTATTCCTTTATCAAGTATGTTACAATTGCTAAAAATATTGTCTAGGCAAGTTCTAGATGTAGCAGTGATTCTTGTAGGTTCACAGAAAGTGTTTACTAAATCGAAGGACTTAAATAAATTCAGAAACCTACTTGCAATAGATGACGATTTTAAGATGTCTATGTTAAAATCACCGCACACCACAATTTTTTTATTCTTTTTGATGACCAATTTTAAAGCATCTTCCATAGCGGACTCAAATTGAGGGTAGTTACCAGTTGGTGGGCGATACACACAAATCATTATCAACTGATCTAATTCCACACATGACAGTTCAACGTGTTGTTCAATAGAGAGGGATATCACATCTTTACGTTCTTTAAAATTCATATTGTTTTGCAAAATTATTAAGCAGCCCCCTCTAATGGTGGATTTTCTACTGAATGAGCTAGCAATCTTATAACATTCAAATCCTGTAATTAATTCATATTCCTTAAGCCAGTGCTCAGTGACACATAAAATATTAACATTCTTTTCCGTTAAAAAAAGTTCTAATTCTAATTCTTTGCCAGAAAAGCCCTGAATATTTTGATGAACTATAGTTAAGTATTTAGGCTTTTCCTTAGTCATTACACGGCTAGAGACTTCCTCTATTGTCTTATTATGTGATTTAAATTATTAACAAAAGAATTATTTGGAACTAATTCCAAAGGGTTATTTTTAATGTCAAAATTTTTTTGCTCAATAGAAGCAGGAGTAAGAATAGTATTATTATTACTTGGAACAGATTCCAAGGTCTCATGCAAAATGTCAAAATTATTCTGCTCAATAGAAGCAGAAGTGATAGCCAAGTTTTTGGCTAAATATTTAAAATAAAATAATAGCGCTAAAGCTACTTGTCTTTTAAAATAATTTGGAAGATAATATTTATCTCTTGTCAATTTAAAATTAAATAATAATTTATTTATGTCTATTATGTGACATCTCTGACTATTATAATAAGTCATATTACTTAGTGTTAAATTTAAATTGTATCTGATATTATTTTCTTCCTGTGGCAAGCTAGCACTGTAAGGTAGTGTAAACAATACAACTTTATTTATATTTAAACTGCACAACTCATTGTAGTATGAAATGAGATCTTTCTTGTTTACATTACCTCTTTGACCAATTAATATAATTAAATTGGTATTTTCGTTTAAGTTCAGAGTTACTACTTTTCTCATAATGTCATGTAGGGTCACACCCGGCATACAATAATTTAAAACATTTTCTCCCAATAGATTGGTGAATAAGTGGCCTAAATCTTTTCCAATTTCATCACACAACATAATGTTCGAACATTGGTTAGTGGTAAAGGAATTATTTTCACTTGTGCTATCTAAAATATTTACATGTTTGGAGATTAAGGGCTCATACACTGTTTGGTCTTGTAAATGATCCCGAGCATCTAGGCCTGACGCTAAGGAGCTACTACTATCATTATGGGTTGAATGGTTTTCTGACAGAGAGGGAGTGGATAAACATTTAAGTGCAAGTATATATTCCCCTATCTCTTTTTTGGAACGGTCATAATTTTGGGTCATCCTGGATAATGACTCCTGACAGACGGACAGCGGAGTCTTAGTAATAGGGTCCCGTTTTTACCCTTTGGGTACGGAACCCTAAAAAAACAAATTGAATATGGCGCCCTTTAGAGGACGTAAGGTCATGAACTAAAAAAAAATATGATGTCGTCTTATTACTAGAATATTGAAAGAATGTACAAAGATTTTATTTTATATTTTTATTTGGTATTAACATATAAATTTCCTAGAACTCTAATCGGTAAAAGTATTATCCAAATTCCAAATCCAATAAGCTGAATAGAATCATAATAAATATTTTTTAAAGTATTTTTTTATTGTAATAATTTCTTCAACGAGATATTTTTGTGTTAGATTTTTTTGTGAATAAGTAAGAGATTTACTTACTTGTCTTAAAAGGCTTTTTATACTGAATTTATTTGTTTTAGCAGACTACTTATCTTAAATCTGCTTTTGAATTCGTGCAGCATCAAGCTTAGAATATTTAATATGCAGTATGTAAGTAGATACTCGAGGTAAAGAACTCTTGTTTAAATTAATCAACCTTCTTGCTAATAATAATGCAAAAAGCTCTCTAGAAAGTAAAATGTTCCTTTAAAATATACTCAATAGTTTTCAGAAGCCTTAAATATTTATGCAACTGTGAGGGGTATTAAAACATGAATTTGATAATAGTATCACATGAGTGTTTTAATACCTAATTATGTACAGTTGCATACAAGACTTTTTACCATCGCCACTCGAAAAAGTGCGTCTAATTCATTGTAAAGAATAAAACGCATTTTTAATCACCGAGTGAATAAAAATATTTTGAATTTGAAACAAGCGCGCATCATATGAAATTTGTACAAAAAAAAAGTGCTGAAATTTCCATAGATAAAGCCAATTAAAAAATTAAAAATATCCCGCCATTTTCTTTTTAGTGTTTTTTTAGTTTGGTCTTTTTAGTTTCGGCCTTTGGGTTCTTTTCTATCTATTACAGGGAGATTACATGTTCAGTCTGGCATCAGTCCATTTTATCAGGGTACGATCATCAGGTCTGGAAAAAAATCAGTCTACAGTTTAATGGCATGAACTGATGCCAGACTGACTGATCGATCATGTAATCTCCATCTTATCGTGGTTGTAATGTTTAACACATTCGCGCGAGCAACGTCATAGTACGTCATAAAAGTTGTGACTGATAACGAGCAACGTCTTGATACGTCGCTTTATTCTTATTTATAACTTTAAAAGTAAAAGGATGCTTAAGTTGGCAATACTAAATTCTTATAGCAACACATTTACGCTACAAAATATTAAAATCCTAAATCTCGAACATTATATTATTATCCTAAATCTGGAACGAGTTATCACACTTCCTAGTTGCGCTAACTACAATCGGCAAAAATGTTCAACTATACCCCCCTCGCTTACTCACAACGTCTCTAGACGGCCCTTTTTGTATGCGCCGCCATACATTTGGTAAGCCTGCGCGCTGTAGCGAAGCTTTAGTGTGCTCTATTAGAGGTGAGAGGCTACGAACAAAGATACTAAGGAAGTGTAATTCTGCTCAAAAAATAGCACCACGCAAACTACAACCGAATGGGCGGGGCTAAAAAAGTACAACCGAAGCACTGCTTAGTCATGTCTGTCACGCGCTCGGTGACAGTCGTTAGCGCAACGACAAAAAAATCATTAAAAAGTGGTAAAAAATGACGTCATGTGTGGTCAAGTGGTGTAAAAGACCAATAGAAGGCATCAAAACAAATACGGTCATATCATATCATTGGTAAGTAAAATATTTTTCGTTATTTAGAAATATCTATGAGCGTAACATGCAATCTATGGTAGCTATTATGCAACAAGTGTTCAGTCACTTTGTGGGGCAGAGTCAAATCTTCACGTTCACTGCTATCACAGATTTTTAAACAAGAATAAAACTCTCTCATGAAATTCAGTACAACAGAAAATAGGAAAATTAAAATCAAAATTTTGTAATGCTATAAAAATGGCGCGTCCTGCAATATACAATCCATAGAAAACGAGTAATCTGATGTAAACTCCTTGCTTTTTATCATTATACAGGGTGTAACAAAAACTCTGTCCAATCCGTGAAGGGATGATTAGGTAGGTACCTAAAAAGTTTCGATTCTATTCACACAATCCTCTTTGATTAACAAGTAAAGAAAATCCCTGGTTAAAATAGAATAAACGAAAAATGGGGAACTCACATTGCAACACCGAAGGCAGCGGCACCACAAGTAGTGACGTCATAAGGTCAAGACCGTCAGAACACAAAGTAATGACAATTTCCAGAAACTATGATTTTTATGCAGCTCTGAAAACAGCTTTTTAATATGGAGTTTGATTCGCGGATCATTCTGCTGGAACCCCAATATGAGATCTGCTGCGAAGATGCTACTCCATATTTCCACCACCAATAGCAATACATGCCCAGCAACTGTGCACTAGATTGTCTCGAACACTTTGCAGCACACCTGTATTCAACTTAATAAGTACAAAAGTGGCTATTATTCGCAAACGCATTACGGCTTCACTCTCACAAATGTTTTTAAACATCAACTGTTAACATGACCTCACAAATAAAACTCAAGAAGTGTCAAATCTGGCGATCGCGCTAGCTACGGAGTTGATCCACCTCTTCCAATCCACCGTCTCACATATTGCTAGCTAAGGTATTCGCGCACCGGTCAACAAGCATATTAAAATAGTCTGCATTTGAAAAAGATTTTTGGCAAGAATAAATTTTGACTTGGTGGAATACGCTGCTATAAAAACATATATTCCGACGAACTGAGAACCTCCTCCTTTTTTGAAGTCGGTTAAAAAGATGTCGCTATACGAATTTTGTACTGCCAATTAAAGCATGCTTTTTTATGTGAAAAATAAAAATAAAGCAACGTATTAATACGCAGTCACACCTCTAAAAGACGTATTGAGGCGTTGCTTTCGCCAATGTGATAATTATCCACATTACGTACTTACATGTTATGAAAAAGAAATTTCTACATAATACATTCTCTTTTATTAGGCATACCTATTTTATTTCAATACCTTACCTAATTTTAGTCCTTCTTGAAATCAAGTGTCTTACCAATTAATATGATCATCATTCATCAACATCATCATTTTATAATTTTCATAAAATAAAATAACAATAAAATCATCACAGCCGAAAGACGTCCACTCCTGACATTATGTCTCTTTTAGTTTTCCAGAGCGACTAGTTGCAGATGACTTACATTCAGCGTATTCGAGCGATCTTTACCAAGTCGTCTGTCTACATAATAAAACAAACATTATGTCTAACAAATAATAATGTACTAATTTCATAAAACAATTTTATGATGCCGCCCACCGCGCCGGGCCGTAGTGATCTTAGCAGGTTAGGTGTACTGACTGCATTCTACATTACACCGTCCTCGCTTCAATGACAAAGGCACGACAACGGCCCAATGAGTGACACGGCGCGAGCCAAATATCCAATCATGTTTGATCTGCGGTCAAACCCCAGCCAATAGAAAACGTGATATGCGTTAGAATACAACCTAATACCGATTATGCGTACATTGTAATAAGGTATGTTTTTACTAGTTCATTGTTGAGTTTGCGACCTTTTTGTGTTACAGAATATGCGAAGGTGCCATTTTTTAAGCAATATTTGTTAGGAGTTAGGCTTCCTTAGTTCTTATTTCGTTGGTGAGAGGTGTGTTCTATGACTAATAATATCAACACCCAACCCAAACCATTGAACCTAGAGACTTCAAATTTTGAACATAGATATTTTATAGAGTGTAGGAAACTACTAAGAAAGGATTTTTGGAAATTTCGCCCCTGAAGGGGTGAAATGGGGGTTTAAAGTTTGTATGGGAAAAAATAAATAAATAGAGATTCCGACTTGAAACTTCGTAAGAGTACTTCAAAAAACAAATAAGCAAATACGTATTTCGTGGTGATACAAAACTCAACCCCTTGGGAGATAGATGGGGTAAATGAACTGAAAAAATTGATATGGATGTCGTTATTGAAGTTTTATGTGGTATTAATTGCAATAATGGCCTTTATTTTGAAGTCTAACACGGTGGAAATGATTCAAACTCTATAGTGGAGAAATGGGGGTTCAAATTTTATGTGGAAAAATTACATTTTGAAATTTCGTGGGAGTACTTCTAAAAACAAATTAACACGTATTTCAAGGAATTCCGAAACTCAACCCCTTAGGGAAAGAACCAAAAAAATCGATATAGATGTCGTTAATGAGGTTTTTTAGGATATTGATTGCTATAATGGCATTTGTTTGAAAATTCAACACGGTGGACATGATCCAATCCCTAAAGGGCCCAAAACGGGGGTCCAGATTTTATTTGGAATTATAATATGGAAACGGGAATGCGAACTTGAACGGGTACGGGAACGATAATGTGGCGGAAAAGGGGATGAACAGGAACGGAATATGAATTAGATATTCTACTAATATCATAAAGTATGTGAAAGTTTGGAAGTTTAGATGTTTGTTACTCAATCACGCAAAAACGGCTGAAGTTGCAGGAGAAAGCTAGTTTTCAAATAAAGGCAGAAGTTGATAAATTGTAAATATTTTCATTCATCAAATCGGCATCAGCATCATTCAACAATCACCATCATTTGAAGTTGATGATGATGATGATGAATGATGCTAAATTGCTGATGCTGATTAGGTGAATGAATCTATTTATAATTTATCAAATTGAGCCTTAAATATAAAAAAATAGTTTAATGAAAAAAGCATTAGCAAATTAGCGTCATTCATCACCATATAACGATGATGAATTATGCTGATGCTGATCATCATCATAATATGATATAATATGATCATCATATAATGCTGATGATGATAAACAAAATATTTTATTTTTATTTCATTTGATCCACCTTAACGAAAATTTAGATCCACCTTTCACGTGGGTGGGAGGACACCCTACCCACTGCCACTTCGGTTGATCAGTTTTTCGAGCGATGTTGGTAATTTTTGTTCTCATATGGATCTTTTGATTTGTGATCACATAAGGAAATTCCGACCTAAAGGTGTCCCAGCGTGTAATGGAGAGTTAACTCCATTGCACGCTGGAACACCTCGAGAGCCTTCTTATGAGTCACATAATAGTTAATGACCACGTTTCACCACCGTGAGTCATCCATTACTAACAAATAAACGTCTTGAGAATCCGAGGTAAGTTGGAACATAAAGGTTTTCCGAAGCCTGACTAAATGAATGCTGCTGCCTATCCAAGCGGTATTTATTCGATTAAAAATCTCTTTTGCAATACTAATCTTGTACTGTTCTTCCACTTGGTCAAACTGGATAGTCAAAATTATTTGTCCAACAGGAATAAATTGTCCAGATGGATCCACCACCGAGTTGTTAAGATCATCCACAATTCTGTACTGTGCTCAAGAGCTCCAAAGCAGTTTTGGAGCTGGAGTGTTGAATTTGCCGTTCTTTGTATATTCTATACATACTGACGTACTGATATTCTAAGGCGGAACGTCACTAGACGTCACGTTGTTAACTATTTAATTGATGTCGAATACTCTTCTGCGGCAGAACGTCTATGAACGCGACGTGATAAGACGTTGTTCACGATTTTATGTGATAACGAATACTCTTCTGCGGCGGAACGTCTATGGACGTCGACGTGATAAGACGTTGTTCAAGATCATATCTGATGCCGAATGATTTGCTGCGGTGGAACGTCTATGGACGTCGACGTGATAAGACGTTGTTCAGTATCATATCTGATGCCGAATGCTTTGCTGCGGCGGAACGTCTATGGACGTCGACGTGATAATACGTTGTTCAGTATCATATCTGATGCCGAATGCTTTGCTGCGGCGGAAAGTCTATGGACGTCGACGTGATAAGACGTTGCGCGTTGTGGCATACCAAAATTATCTAATTTGTGACGGAAACGTAATTGAACGTTTGCATTTTTGTATGAATAAATCCTGTGTCATAGCACGTAATTCGGGCGGGGTACCCTGCGCGCGCGAACGTGTTAAAGATTATAGATTTCCTACTTAAATATTAAAATGTGATAACTATAAATACTATAGGTATAAGTACTACTATTTGTTTTCTCGCAGTCGATGGTAAAAAGTAGAGTACACAACTCGTGAAAAAAAAATCATCTTGGTCCTTTGTATCCCTCGAACTAAATTCCCTTTTTTTACACTATATATATAGAGGATTCTATAAAGGGTTTTGAATTTGACTTTGACGTTCCTCCTCCTTTCGGCATTATATAATCCAAACGAGTGTTATAATGTTGTACTGAATTTCATAACGTAACTCGTCACGCGTGGGCGCGGGGAGAAGCCCAACATCCCCTCGCTCGTATATTGTAATGTTGGCTGTAAATAGTTTCAGAACCTTTTATAGAGGATTTAAAGCATGGATGTAAATAATCATATTATTATGTAAAATTCAATGGTCTCGTAAAATGTGAATAATATCTAAAGGAATCAATCGATAGTACGATGTTCTAATTAAGTAATTTTCTAAGAAAATATTTTTTTATATTCAAGGTCAATTGATGAGATGCATAAGTAAATAATGGCGGCGTATTTCAAGTTTACAAGAGCTTAGTTACTAATGCTTAGTACTTCTTAATTGTTACTAATACCTTGCGTATAAATATTCTGAATAAAGTACTTTATATAGACAAGTATATATCTCTAAGCATTAGTTGCTAAGCTCGTGTAAACAAGGCATAAAACATTTTTGAACTGGAACGTGATATTACTCACAAATAACAGCTATGCAAGTCTTTTGAGTGTTCAAATAAAATTGAAATGTTTAGATAGACCGAAATTCACTTAAATTATAAATGAATGTTATTTCATCGTTATTTCTTTCTTCTTCTAAAAATACTGTTAAAAAGTGAATAGAACAGAATGGTGACATAGGTTGTATAGGCAAGGCTAAATATAATGGATAAAAAAGGTCGCCAGATAAAATGTCTGGTGATGTCAGACGACATCGCTCAAGTTGTCGTGATACATGACCACCGCAGCGGCAACATGATAATGAATGATAATATTAGAGACTTATCAACACTAAACGATAGATGTTGACAGTTTAGTATCAATAATGGGGTATTTATATGGAGCAACTTGGCAGGCGACTTTAGTCAATTAGGCGTGATCTTCAGTGGCCGGACCACATTTAAATACTCAGATAGTTTAGTTCCACATAGTTGCTACCTGAAGTCTACCTTCACAGGAATATATCATAATGAATAGTACCTCAACAGATAAAGAAATATTTAACAAGTAATGTCGTCCGGCCGCAGAGCAATGCTCTCTGGCCGCGCCAACTCAAATTTTAAAAAGTGTGATACATTTTCAAGAAATTGATATTCCAGTAAAAACTACCTAAATAGTATCTTCCACAGGACAAGTTTCGTAAAATAAAACTCATTGGCTTAGAAGTTACTAGCCCTAGTTTGTGTTCCGGCTTGAGAATATTGCTCTTTTATTTCATCAAACTATTAATTTGTATAATTAAGCTCAAAGTATTTAATCCGGCTAGGAAGGACTTCTTTTCAGCGAATGGAAGCAACTTTAACTTTCGCAACGGTCGGTCATGCATGATGATGTTTATTTGAATTGGTATTAATTCATGTTCCGCTAGTTATTTGCTTGCTACTTGCTCGACACTTGCTTGTATTTCATATAGGAATGTAAAATTGGTGTGAAATTATGTTTTATAAATTTTTCGGCTGTTTGTATTTCTGTCAGACAGACACAAGAGAAAGGGAGAATTGCCTAACGTCACATAGCATAGATGGAGTTTTTATTTTTTTTTCTCTTCTGTTTGTTTCTTAGAGCATTTAACCAGTTTGTTTATTTGTATTGGGAAGGCAAGCGTACCAGTGTTTTGCGAACAAAGGTTTTAGACAACCTAGCTTACCCTCTTTGTCTCTCATTGTTATTTATATTAATTATTATTGTTATGGCGAGTGAATTTTGTCCGTTTTTTTACTTAATTTTGATTTACTAATTATGCATGTATGTAAAATCTTTTGTTTGTCACATTTTTATTTCATGTCCGCTTACCGCGCATAAAAAAAAGGTCCTATCAGAATACCAGCGTTGCTGTGACACTTATGTGTCATGGCAACACAAGCTGAGGTAGGTCCTAATTAGCCCTAAGACCTGTTTTTTGTAAACTCTAATTATTGTAACGTGTGGTCTTTGTGTTAATAAAAAAATATCTCTCTCTCTCTCTCTCATGGGATGGGTGACCAAAAAACCGTGCTTCGGAAAGCACGGTTTTTTGGTTATGTATAATAAGTAGAGTTATAAACAGCTAAACCTAACATAAGTATATATTTAAAAAGTATACCGGTTGTATGGGACAGCTTGGCCAAAACTGAAACAATAGCTTCAGACCATGATTTATGATTGAAAATAGCTGGAATTTTCCTCAGGAAAATTTTCTAATTTTCTGACTTTTTTTCCGAAGTTATCAACACATCACAGATTAAGTGGAAAAAAGGTCGGAGTCGGAGTCAGAGAGCATTGCTCTGCGGCCGGACCACATTATTTGTTAAATATTTCTTTATCTGTTGAGGTGCTATTCATTCATTATGATATATTCCTGTGAAGGTAGACTTCAGGTAGCAACTATGTGGAACTAAACCATCTGAGTACTTAAATGTGGTCCGGCCAATGAGGATCACGCGTCGAGCATTTTATCGATAATCGTTTGTAAAATCTAATCGCAAACCTATTTTCAATAACGTCGCGATTCGATTTTACAAGTAACTGTCGATAAAAAGTGTTAATTGACTTGACGACTTAATATGGTTAGCTTTAGTATGTCATGCTCACTTTAATCATTTCTGCGGTGGTGTCGTGTGAGGCGGGTCGTTATGTTCCCTCAAATATGGTTGAGCGAAACGATGGCTGGTTCATGCGTCATGCTCGTGAACGGGTGCTGCCACTGGGAATGGGTCTGCTTCTGTCTACTTATATGAAAGGCATCGTATATAAAAAAAAATATGTTATGCTTATAAATTTAATAGAAAAACTACTAGTTTTATGTTATGCTAATAAATTTAATAGAAAAGCTACTAGTTTTATGTTGTCTGTATGTATGGCACTTCTTACTCAAAACATATAATTCGTAACTTACCTTGTTTTGATAAATTGATTAAGAAATTTGAAATTAATTAAAAAATGAGCTAATTAAATGTCCATCAGCCATTTTAATCTCCCCACTGCAGGGGCACAGGCCTTCCTTATGGGTGGATGAGGAGGGCGGGCCATAACTCACCACGCGGGTCCAATGCGGATTGGTGGGTGTTAACGATTGTAAATGCATATTCACTTCTCAAGCTTACGCGCTCACTAGACATGAAATAAAACACTTTTTAACGGATACTAGCGCGGTTTTATTGAATGTACTTTGGTATTTAGTTGGTATTTGGTTTGATTTTTGGTTTTTCCCGACGTTTCGGCACCTTTGCAGCTGCCGTGGTCACGGGGGACTGAAGCTACCCGTGAGCCTACCCTCAAGCGATGAATTTTTTTATACGTTCAGAAATTAAAATTTTAACAAAATTTTTAATTATTTTATGTTGATTTATAATTTAATTTTATGAATTATTTAATGCTAAAAAGAGAGAGAAATCTACTGAAACTACCACCATTTCATAAAATTGGGAGGCCCCTCCAAGAAAGAAATGGCGAAAGAAAACTTGGAGAGGGAGCCGACCTCCGTCTTTTGTATTAATTTATTTATTTGCAAAAGGAACTAACCGTATCATTAGATCTTACAGTGTGTGTGAGGGGCTTTAGCTTGTGAATGATGGGGTCCCAAGCTGGTGGAATTTTCCAACCATCATCTCTATTGAAATTAGGATATTTATTTATTTCGATAGCCTCGCGGAGCATTCTAGGGATAAATCTACGTTCCCTAGCAAGGATTTGGGGTTTGTCAAATCTAATATAATGGTTGGGCCCCTCAAAGGCGTGTTCACTCACTGCAGACTTGTTATCGCGCCTATGTTTCATGTCAGCTACATGCTCTTTGACGCGGGTCCCTATGCTTCTCTTTGTTTGCCCGATGTAGGAGAGTCCACAGTCACAATCTAGTTTGTAGACGCCTGCAGCTTGAAGGGGGATATTACACTTGACAGGTCGTAAGAATTGGTTGATCTTCTTCGGCGGCTTGAAGTAAGTTTTGATTGACGCTCGCTTCAGAATGTTTCCAATCTTGTCAGTGACACCCTTCAAGTATGGTAGGATGGCAGGTTGACGCTCTACTGTGGCTGGTTTGGCGCGTTTTCTGTGATTGAGGTGTGGTACTTGCAACTTGTTGTTACGCAGTACTTGTTGGACGTGCTGAAGCTCAGCAGTCAGGTGTTGTTTGTCACAGATTCCGCGGGCTCTCTGAAACAAAGATTTCCCTACGGTAGCTAACTGTATAGGATGATGGTGAGAGTCACCATTAAGGTATCTGTCTGTATGGGTTGCTTTACGATACACTGTGTGATTATCAGGAATCCGAACCAAACCTTGAGCCACACAGTGTATCGTAAAGCAACCCATACAGACAGATACCTTAATGGTGACTCTCACCATCATCCTATACAGTTAGCTACCGTAGGGAAATCTTTGTTTCAGAGAGCCCGCGGAATCTGTGACAAACAACACCTGACTGCTGAGCTTCAGCACGTCCAACAAGTACTGCGTAACAACAAGTTGCAAGTACCACACCTCAATCACAGAAAACGCGCCAAACCAGCCACAGTAGAGCGTCAACCTGCCATCCTACCATACTTGAAGGGTGTCACTGACAAGATTGGAAACATTCTGAAGCGAGCGTCAATCAAAACTTACTTCAAGCCGCCGAAGAAGATCAACCAATTCTTACGACCTGTCAAGTGTAATATCCCCCTTCAAGCTGCAGGCGTCTACAAACTAGATTGTGACTGTGGACTCTCCTACATCGGGCAAACAAAGAGAAGCATAGGGACCCGCGTCAAAGAGCATGTAGCTGACATGAAACATAGGCGCGATAACAAGTCTGCAGTGAGTGAACACGCCTTTGAGGGGCCCAACCATTATATTAGATTTGACAAACCCCAAATCCTTGCTAGGGAACGTAGATTTATCCCTAGAATGCTCCGCGAGGCTATCGAAATAAATAAATATCCTAATTTCAATAGAGATGATGGTTGGAAAATTCCACCAGCTTGGGACCCCATCATTCACAAGCTAAAGCCCCTCACACACACTGTAAGATCTAATGATACGGTTAGTTCCTTTTGCAAATAAATAAATTAATACAAAAGACGGAGGTCGGCTCCCTCTCCAAGTTTTCTTTCGCCATTTCTTTCTTGGAGGGGCCTCCCAATTTTATGAAATGGTGGTAGTTTCAGTAGATTTCTCTCTCTTTTTAGCATTAAATAATTCATAAAATTAAATTATAAATCAACATAAAATAATTAAAAATTTTGTTAAAATTTTAATTTCTGAACGTATAAAAAAATTCATCGCTTGAGGGTAGGCTCACGGGTAGCTTCAGTCCCCCGTGACCACGGCAGCTGCAAAGGTGCCGAAACGTCGGGAAAAACCAAAAATCAAACCAAATACCAACTAAATACCAAAGTACATTCAATAAAACCGCGCTAGTATCCGTTAAAAAGTGTTTTATTTCACGATTGTAAATGCAGCTGGGACCAATGGCTTAACGTGCCTTCCGAAGCACAGAGGAGCTCGAGATAATAAATTTTTGGTCACCCATCCCATGACCGACCCTTGCGAAAGTTGCTTAACCTCCGCAAACGCTGGGCCAGGCGCTAAACCACTGCGCCATAGAGCTCCTCATTCCTGTCTATAAAAAGTGCTAATTTACTAAAGTCGCCCAAGTTGCCTGCCGAGTCGACTTGTATAAATCCTACTTCGTACTAATATTATAAAATGTGAAAGTTTGTGGGTTTGGATGTTTGGATGTTTAGATGTTAAGATGTTTAGATGTTTAGATGTTTAGATGTTTAGATGTTTAGATGTTTAGATGTTTAGATGTTTAGATGCTTAGATGTTTAGATGTTTAGATGTTTAGATGTTTAGATGTTTGGATGTTTGGATGTTTGGATGTTTGGATGTTTGGATGTTTAGATGTTTAGATGTTTAGATGTTTAGATGTTTAGATGTTTAGATGTTTAGATGTTTAGATGTTTAGATGTTTAGATGTTTAGATGTTTAGATGTTTAGATGTTTAGATGTTTAGATGTTTAGATGTTTAGATGTTTAGATGTTTAGATGTTTAGATGTTTAGATGTTTAGGTGTTTAGATGTTTAGATGTTTAGATGTTTAGATGTTTAGATGTTTAGATGTTTAGATGTTTAGATGTTTAGATGTTTAGATGTTTAGATGTTTAGATGTTTAGATGTTTAGATGTTTAGATGTTTAGATGTTTAGATGTTTAGATGTTTAGATGTTTAGATGTTTAGATGTTTAGATGTTTAGATGTTTAGATGTTTAGATGTTTGGATGTTTGTTCCTCAATCACGCAAAATCTACTGAACGGATTTAGTTGGAATTTGGCACACAGATAGTAGATAGCCTAGATACCACGCGGGCCGGTGAAACCGCGGGCGGCCGCTAGTACCACATAAATTGCTATGAATCATTTTCAAGTCAATGTGTTAAATCTCAAAGGACAGTGATATAAGTTCCCCATATCTCTATTACTCACAAAAGTATATATCTAGTAGAATACGCCATTGCCTTTGAATCATTGCTCAACTGCGGTTGAGACACCAAAATGGATATTTTTACGATTCCCTAGCCAGAGATTGTAACATCAATCTAAGGGTATGGAGATATATTTTTCCAATATTGGGATCGATGTCAGAGAGTAAAATATATGCAGAAAGATCTGGATTTTACTTTACTGTGGAAGTTTTATTACCGCTAACCTCCATATATTTCACAAATTTTTCAGGTCAGTGTTTAGTACAGATCACTTAAAAATAGCTTTTTGACTTTTAAATTAATTCCTTCCTACATAACGTATTATTATAACTGCTATGCTAGATTTTATGATAATTACTTAATCGTAGCTTGAATAAATAATAACGTATCAAAATTCATCAAAAACGTGTTGCATTTGTCGTAGTAGTTAAGTAATAGTTTAAGAACAGTTTATAACTAAATCCGACAGGGAATAATTACCTAATACTAACCAATAACGAACAGATTGCAGTTACAAACTAATGGAAAGTCCATCACTAACTATTTAACTTGTACAAACTATGTAGTGCCATTTACAGAAGTTGCGACCGATACTTGCATCGACAAACTGTTTAGATCATAGAAATAGAATGTCAAAGAATAACAAAGTAAATAAACAGGTGATCAGAAAACGAATCAATACATTTTATATGAGATACGTAAAATATGACTTAGATTCATAAAATATGACTATATTATGGCAAAGAAAGTTAACAAACTAGGTTCCATACTGTTTTCTTTGTCGAAAAACGAATAAATGTAGCGAAATTTGGTTTTAGAGAAATGTGTGGCAATATCTTATTTACCTTTGAAAAGTGTGATTACTTGGATTGTTTCTTTTTGTCACTTCACAATTACTTAGAGCAGAAGACACCATAGCTCCACGATACCTTTATTTTAAATTCTAATTAAGATTAAAAAATATTTTAAACAAACCGTGATTGCTCATTTGCTAGGCGGGACGCTAGGGGCTCTTACTGTAAAAAATGTTGGCACATTTCACTTGATCCTTTGTCTCTTTTTTACATAGACCGTGTCCGTATAATGTTAACTTCTCTTTTCCACGCTTTGTTGGTCTTCTTGAGCGCAGCGAAAATTTTTCTATGTCTATGGTTTAGATAAATGAATGAAAATACATAAGTGCTGCTACAATGTATAAATAAAAAATATTTATGAGAAAAATCATTGCTTGAGGGTAGGCTCACGAGCAGCTTCAGTCCATCTTTGCAAGCTGCCGAAATGTAGGGAAAACCTAATTACCAAAGTACTATGGGCAACAGCGTCGCTTAACCAGTTTTCAACAAAATTCGCGTGCGCGCGTATCGCCCCTGTATACGAACTGAACGTATGGTTGTGACAGCGCGGCGTGCAAGCAATTTCCACCAGCAGTGGTTAAGCTACGCTGTTGCCCATGGTACATACTTTCAATAGAACCGCGCTAGTACCCGTTAAGGCTCCGTTATGCGGAATCACTTGTCTCTGTCTTTTTATTTACGTGTAAAGAGTATGGAAAATAACCTCACTTCTGTACTTTTGCGATATTTTTCGTTGTTTTTTCACCATTACCTTTAGCACAATTATCTTTCTTGAAGAAAGTTATTAGACGAACTACACAGTACGTTAATGTGTACTTTGATTTAGAATTAAATACGATTCCGCTATTATTTACGCCAAAAATATGACCCGCGATATGCGCTTTTGATGATATTCTGGTTTTTTTTACAATCATCTGTTAGGTTTATATGCAATTGAATACTTGCAGCTACTAGATAATCTCTTTAGCTTGTCGTATGTTTTTTTTTGTGGCTACAACTTTTTCTATATCTACGTTTTCTATACAAAAAAATGGCGCAAACCATGTTTTCTTATCATGCACCAATAGCCGTGTCCAGACCGACCGAGCACGGCAGGAATTGGCTCGCGAGGCTGCCTCGCCTGCTATGCCTCGGCCTGTGTGGACGCGGCTCGGGCACACGTTGCCTCGGCCGAGCACCGCTCGACCGCGAGCCATAATTTGTCGGTTTTTGCCGATGCTCAAAGCTCAAAGGTGCCTCTGACTGAGCAGATCGCGCGGTGTGGACGGACGTAACGACGCTCGCGAGCCAGTAAATTAAAAACCGAACGGATAAAGAAGACAGTATTCGCTTAGTACTTGAATGGTTTTACGCTTAAATAGTTACCTACCGGATTGGTTTCGGTTTTGGTACAATTTTTTAATCCATCCAAAATTAAAATCCAGAGTTATTGTTTCTGTTTTCTTATTTTACTAAATAATATCGAGACAACATAAGCGCCGTAGCAGCTAATAACACGTGGTTTTTCATCGTTATACGGAGAGAAACTGAATGCTCAAACCGGCTCACTATGGCTCGCGAGGCACGCTCGCAACTTTTCAAGTCTGCCTCGGGTGTCACGGCTCGCGAGCAGGAAGCCCGAGCGTGGCTCGCGAGCCGTGCTCGGTTGGTCTGGACCCGGCTTATGTCAAGTGAGCGCGTAAGCTTGAGAGATGGATATTATTTATGAATTAACTAGACGGCAAGTAATTTAACTAATAATCCCTCATCCATATTATTATTACTTGTTCAAAGCTTTCATAGAATTCGATAGTTAATGTATTATCGATGTTGATTGATGATAATTGTTGCTGTAATCCGTAAGTCTTATCAAGATTTGATTATAAATATCTTTACCTACTGACTTTTATTAGGGTTGTAGAGACCAGTATTCTTGACCTTTTTAAACAACATTTACAGGGAGATAATAATCACTAACATTAATAATATAAGTTACCGAAATATAATAAAAAATCAGAATTCGAATTCAAGCGGTATATTTTAGCGGATTAAAATGATTAAAACGTTATAAGCCGAATTAGGACCAAGCTGTTTGATGTGAGCGGTCATTTAAGCTTACACCAGGAAAATCACTGATGTTGACAACCCTAATACCGTTTTCCTTCCCTTACATCCCAATGAACTCTTAATTAGATTCTATGATTGTGTTATAAGCGAGGAGCGGAAGAGCACGTCTTATTACATTACACGTCAGATTCACGGCAATTCGCACTCGTCTGCCGTGAATGACGAATGTACTATTTTTGTTCCCTGAATACGGCGTGGTCCAAGTTAAAATAAGAAGGCGTTTTAATAGTATTTTATTTTATTTTTATTTTTATTTATTCAGGAAAACATACAGTCATTATACAAGTTTTAGATAATTATCAAAATTTACGAATAGACCAGGTAGTTCCATTAAATAATTACAAATATTGAGTCTGCACAATGGTAGCGATTAGTACAGTATAGCATAGCAGTAAATGCAAGATTACGGTATTATTAACTAAGGCGTTCTTTATTAAATAATTTTTCTCCCACTCTTCGTTTAAACATTGATAGATTTAAGTAAAAAATATCAACATGTTTCAATTTTTCGTTGTAATATCGACACGAGCGTCTTAAAAATGTGTTTTTGGCGTAGTTCGTAGTAGATGGGGGATAATAAAAAGTATCAATAGAACGTGAGGAGATTCTTGGAATTCTTGGAAGTATGTTGATCTATTAACTTCCTCTTATTTCATTTAATAATGATGAATGAATGACGATAATGAATTAATGAATTTTTGGATGGTACTATTTCTAAGTCAGTCTGCAATCTACAAACACGTCTTCCATTTTAGTCATAGACATTATGGTCACTTTTTGGCCTAAAGCTGCATTTTGTGATGGAAGCAAGCCGCTTTGCACAGTGATAGTGGGGGCCAAACTAAGCGATTTCATCCGAGGATAAACGAGATTCACCCCTTAGGAACAGAGATGGCGCCACTTGTTTAAAAAAAATCTTTAAAAATTTCTACAACCTAAACGGATGATTCGATTTTGATGATTAAGGTGTCTATCGACAGACAATCAGTTGTTCTACTATTTAAAAAATAATAAAGTAGCAGAAAATAATAATAAATACCAAAAAACCTTCATTATCGAAGAAAAAAAATTTTTTTTTTCAGTATTTATTTAATTTTATAAAAATAATGTATGAATATGGTCCGCTTTTATTTATTCGTATTATTACCCATTTAGTTGCACGTTTAATAAAAAATACCACATATCAATATCTTGTATAGTTCCAAAGTTATTGAAGAAAACACTACATGGTGCCGGTATATCCCTTAATTCGCTGAACAAAAAATATCCCAAAATTGATATTTTTTTCTTTACATATGCTTTATTTATGATCTCAATGTTTACAGAAAAATAAAATAAAAAATCTATAATACCAATACCAATTTCGAGAAATTATATGTATAATTCGACGAGTGATCTTTATTCTTGAGTTTCAAAGGTGCTGGTTACCCTGAAAATAAAATAGCAATGAAAAATATCATGATAATAAAATAATAATAAAAGACGCTAAATAACATTTGAACTAAATCTTTATTTTACTTACGTATTTTATTTTCGCATTCGCCTTTGCAGGTTTTGCACTGTAAAGTGCAAGGTAGGCCAACGCCTCGGCAGCCACAACGCATTGTGTCACAGTTCAATTTACATCCACAATGGTCAAGGAGGCTTAATTCTGGCCAAATTGCAGTAACCTTCAACCATCGTGGAGTCCATCTGTCTTTGACATCTTTCCATCCCCAAGAAGATGGACTTTGGATTGATTTATCCATAATGCATTTCCCCATGCACGCAGATCATGTTGTTCAAGGGCAGCTGAAGTAGGTGTAAGACTTGTCACTAGCCTGCTTTTAGTCGAAAACAAATCTTTCCGAACCGCCATAACAGTAATGTTCTCTGTTTGTGCATCGTACAGCTGGCAAGTGCATCTGGAAGCATGATTAGCTTTATTTGAGAACGAGTGAAATAATTATGTTAACTTACACTATATACAATAAAACAATGGGTACAAACCTTTCCAAATGAGCCAATATTTCTTCAGAGGAATTTCTATAGGATAGGACTCGACATACTTGCAAAAGCAGTAGTTACTTCAGGGTGTGAAACCCATGTTTTAAAACAAGTGTTTTACCTTTTTTATTCAAATAACACCCTGTGAAAGCATGAAAGCCTCGAAGCGCAGTTGACATTTCATGACCTAAAGTATAAAGCTATTTTTTGCACTACTGCTACGTAACGGCGTTTGTTAGCTGTCCCCGTCAACATCGACATTACCTGCAGACCTTCATCTTTTAAAATTTCGTACTTAGTACGAAATAAACAGAACCAACACATTTGTGTCAGAAGATCGCATTAACATATGGGTTGTTCCTTGCCTATGCCCAGCGATCTCTATCAATTATAATCATCGACTAAAAGCAGGCTGGTGACAAGTCTTCCGCCTACTTCAGCCGCCCTTGAACAACATGATCTGCGTGCAGCGTCTAAGAGGGCGACATATATTATGGGGAAATGCCTTATGGATAAATCAATCCAAAGTCCATCTTCTTGGGGATGGAAAGATGTCAAAGATAGATGGACTCCACGATGGTCGAAGGTTACTGCAATTTGGCCAGAATTAAGCCTCCTTGACCATTGTGGATGTAAATTGAACTGTGACTCAATGCGTTGTGGCTGCCGAGGCGTTGGCCTACCTTGCACTTTACAGTGCAAAACCTGCAAAGGCGAATGCGAAAATAAAATACGTAAGTAAAATAAACATTTAGTTCAAATGTTATTTAGCGTCTTTTATTATTATTTTATTATTATGATATTTTTCATTGCTATTTTATTTTCAGGGTAACCAGCACCTTTGAAACTCAAGAATAAAGATCACTCGTCCAATTATACATATAATTTTTCGAAATTGGTATATTATAGATTTTTTTATTTTATTTTTCTGTATACATGGAGATCATAAATAAAGCATATGTAAAGAAAAAAATATCACTTTTGAGATTTTTTTGTTCAGCGAATTAAGGGATATACCGGCACCTTGTAGTGTTTTCTTCAATAACTTTGGAATAACGTTTATAGTAAAACAACTGATTGTCTGCCAATAGACACCTTAATCATCAAAATCGGATCATCCGTTTAGGTTTTAGAAATTTTTAAAGATTTTTTTATCCAAGTGGCGCCATCTCTGTTCCTAAGGGGTGAATCTCGTTTATCCTCGGATGAAATCGCTTAGTTTGGCCCCCACTATCACTGTGCAAAGTGGCTTGCTTCCATCACAAAATGCAGTTTCCTTTTCATAATTACTATGACTATTTACCAACATGTGCAATTGGTTTTTTGTGTGATAGTAGGTAATCAGAAAAAAGAAACTGTTCGATGTGTTTGCAAAAAAATTAAAGGGTCATATTTTAAAATAGCCGCCACTCGCGACTTCGTCTGCTTGGGAAGTTTTTTGCTATCCCTCGGGAACAATACTTTTTTCAGGTTGAAAGATCCCTATGTCCTTTTCTGTACCTCTGACAATGTGTATGTAAAATTTCAAGATGATCGATTCAGTAGTTAAAACCTGAAGGCGTAACACGTATTTTTCCAAACATTAGTTTTAAATAATGATGCAGTCATGTTAACTCCTTAGCGCAAGGGGTATCACAGTAAGATTGATATCACTTTTGAAAAAACTAATATTCTGTTTCGAGTATTAAATTGTTCTCGCTGTGATCGTGTGACTTGGGCTTCTAATTCGCGGCTTAGTACAAAGGAAATCACACACATCGGCACGCCTTTCTCATCGACGGATTGCAAGATGCGTTCCAGCTCATAATGCCTCTCCAGCTGGGATTGGATAGGCCGGATCCGTTGACCTCGTTGGACCATATTATCTAGATTCGAAAGGTGATGCTCGGGAACTATGGAATGAATATCCAATTTTAATCAGAAAGCAGAACCTGATTGAATTACTGACTGGCATATCAGCGCAAAGCCGAAACTACTGGGCCTATTCCCAGTAATGGAACTAAAATAAAGGAGCCACCACACAGATTTTTGTGTTCCGTAGCCTAATGGCAAAAAACGGAACCCTTATAGATTCGTCATGTCTGTCTGTCTGTCTGTCCGTATGCCACAGCTACTTTACTCCGAAATTATTAAGATAACACATTTTAAACTTGGTAGGTAGATGTATTCTGTAAACCGCTCTACGATTTTTACAGGGGGCTCCCTATACATGGAACTGAAAGTGAAAAAAATTTTTTTTTTCATCAAACCTATACGTGCGGTCTGTCTATAGATAGGTCTTTACAAATGACATTGAGGTTTCTAAAACATTTTTTTTTATATTTGCAGACGAAGAAGGATAGTGGTATTAAATAATGGTATGGTATAAATAAGGTATCTACGAAACCTTACTGCGCGTGGCCTGACAGCCTGACACGCACTTAACCGATTTAGCGTTCGTAATTATATTTTTTATACTTGTTAGTGTTAAGCTTGATAACACTGTATAGACTGCTCAATGGGGAATGTCCAAAAAAAAATCAATTTGGCTGAATATTTTTTTATAGGTAGGAATAAGCTCCTTTAGTAATAGAAAAAAGTTTCAGAATTTTCGGTTGCGTATAAATCGTCGTCATGCTGCCAAAGTTAGCTAAATGCACAATAATGCAATTTGAGATAAATCAATTTGAAAGTTTACTATACATTGTTTTGGTAAATACTAGCTATCATTAATATTTTTAGTTCTTTTCCAATGCATTATTTATCCTACTGTAGAAGGCAAGACTAGTTGATTCAATTATCCTTATAGAAGCGGATAAAAATAAAAAAATATCTCGGTGAGGAGTGCATTTAATCCTTTTTGGCTGGCAATTATAAAAAAAAGAATTTTGTTAAATTTGAACCTACAAGTCTTACAATTTTAATAATGCATAGAAGCAGATATTCATTTTACTATTATACATACAAAGAAAATTTTCTGTCTATTAAATGTTATCAGAAAAACAGAAAAAAGAGTTAGACATAATTTTAGCTTGTTTTATCTGACGAAGAAATTGAGGTTTTTTCATTTATTCTTTTTTCACTCATCTATACATTTGTCTGTACACGTTAATTTCCGAAGCTACTGAACGTATTTGGATGGAATTCGATAAATAGATAGACAAGGCAAAGGATTAACACATATGCTACTTTGTATCCTACTGCTTGGCACAGGTCTCTTACAAAATTAATCTCTAAAACTACTGAACGGATTTAGATGAACGTTAGTAGTTAGATAGATAAGGCACAGGATTAACACATAAGTTACTTTGTAACCCATTGCTGGACATTGCTTTGAGCTATTGAGCTTGATTTTAAAAGATCTATATAAATAATTACTTAGTGATCTAGTTTAACGTACATACTCAGTAGAATGTTACTGCTACAGTTATTTTGATATTCCTATTAAAATGAATGGGTTAGATCGATTTGTAAGATGAGAACTATACCATTTTAAGATAAGAAAGGAAAAACTATTGTGCAAAACATATTTTTATTAAGAAATTTTAAAACAAATTTAATATTGGAAATTATAAAAGTTAGACAATTTACTCTTCATCACAATCTGTCTCATCAGACAGTGTAGCATCAGGTAGTCTATCCTTCTTACAGTCGTCTGTTTTCAAGGACTCGTACCAAGCATGATACTCTTCCGGGATCACGCCCTTTTTGCAAAGATTAATGAGATCTCTTTTCTTTGCGGCGCTGATCGCTAAAGGTGCATCATACAATTGATGCAGAGCAGGCAAAGTCACAGGATTGTTGCTTTCTGTTGTTGGCTCTGACAACGAATGCTGGAAATCTTCTAAAGGCTCCAATCCACTTATCTTTCGTTTACGAGCGCTTCTTGTCCCATATTCGTGAGTATTTTTAGAAACAGCGTTGAAAGCTCTTGGGGTTTCTTGTTCATTTGGATTAACATCGATACATAAGAATTCGTTTGACATGTCGTAATTAAAAAAAATTGTATTCGGCTTTCCTTTAACATAACGAATCCGTTTGATTTTTAGCCACTTGACTTGCTGGCCGTCTCTAGTTTGCGTCCGGTTTGAAATAATTTCTTGAGCCAACTTTTTGAGATCTTTAAAATCATAAAATTTTAATTCCTTTACATGATACGGATTTTTTTTTACTTTCTGTTTACCTTGTCTGTATAATTTTTTCGACCTGGCCCTTTTAAAAATATTAATCCATTCTGAAATTGTATAAACTGACGTATTAGCTTTCGCTGTTTCTATGCTAGAGTGCATAGAGTCGGCTTCCATGTATGTGTGGCCGCTTTCTAAAAACTTTTGTTCAATGACTTCGAGATGGTCAATTTTTTGAACTGCCCACAACAAAATGGCAGCTATGAATTGGTTGCGATTTTGGCCACCGCACGTATCGGAAAATAAGTTTACTTCAGTTATGTGCCGAGGAATGCATTCTAATAGGTAATGATATAATATGGTGCCAATTTCGCAGCTGCCTTTTTTCCCGTTCATTTCAGTCCATGTAAAGCAGAACGCTTCATTAGGCAAAGCACTTTCGTAGATGGTCAAATTGTATACAACCAATTTGCGCGTGTAGTACAGAAGACCAATCTCACAACATGGCATTTGGAGTACGGCCTGCAAATCAAATGTGACAGAATGAAAATAATCTTTGCTTTCAGCCTTTTTCTTATCTTCAGCTTTTTCTGCATTACACTCTTCTTTACGTTTCATGTGTTCCCGATACTCATTTTCAATGTCTTTTTTTGTTTGTTTATCATTTGATTTCCGAGCACGTTCATATTTAGAGCATATAAGGCACTGATCCTTTTTTGGTAAAAAGAACCCCAAGTTGAAATTAGTGCCGAAAATCCTTCGGTATGTAGTTTCCGAGACAGGCTTAACATTTTTCTTTTTGCATATTTCAGTATATAGGTCGAACATTTTGCTTATAGATAGGTCCTTCGCCAAATATCGCCTTTTCGAATCTTTTCTAGTGTAGTGACTCTCCATAGCGGGGAATGACTCGATGTGCTCTACTACATCTTTGAGTTGGCTCTCTGTTATTTTGTTTGATGGTTCGTGGCATCCTCTTGGGTCCTTCTCTAAACTAAACTGACCAATATCATTGCGTTTTTGTATAGCATCCTGTAAAACTCCGTTGCTTATGCATAAAGTAGAACAAAAGAATTTTTGACAAACATTTATTTGCTCTCCTTCCAAAGTGAAGTGGCATTTTTTCGAATAGGCTCGAACTTGAGGTCTCTTCCGGTTTACTAAAACTCTTTGTATATTTTTGACAGTAACCTGTGATAGAATATAATTTTTCTTACCAACATAATCTAGTTTCCAATAATGTCTACACAATGTTTCTCTGTTATTGTTGTTTATTTTTTCAGTACATTTGTATTGGCAGCGAGTGCAGTCTATTGGCTTAGGCTTCTTAGGTGCTCTACATTTCGATTTAGTTTCATAGGCTAAACCATCACAGCGTCGCTTTCTTGCAATGTTCTTTTTCCAATTTGCAGGTTCGCTTTTCTTCCAACGAGTTAATGGTTTAAGTTCTTTGAAAACTCTGTCAAAAATCTCCATTAATATAATTGTGCTTACCATAGAGGATTCACTCAGATCAACTTCTGCAGTTATTTTTTTATCTGCAGGTTGTTCATTACTGCCTAATTCTTCAATAGCCGAATCTGGCATTGTAAGAGATTTTTGTTCCTGAGTAGCATCTACAGAAGACATATTGTTTTCATCAGCATCAATGTTGTGATCTTCCATTTTTTCAGTGGTATCGGGTTCTTCAATGGTAAAATCTGGCTCAGCAGGATCTTTTTGTACGTGGTTACTGTAGTCTGAACCAGCTTTATAATCATGACCTAATAAATCCTCAATAGTAATCAAGTCTATAGCACTTGTAGAATCAGATAACTCTCGATTAGTTTTTAGTTCAACTTCGGTAGTACATTGTAGATTATTTCCATTTTGTGCATTAGATGAAGAATCTGAAAACAATATTATAATATCAGGTATTTTAACTTTGTTACAGTAAAAAATCACAAACATTTCTCTGATTCCAAATTTTATTAAGCAGCTAAAGCACTTGTGTTATGGAAATCAGAGACAACGGTGGAATTACAAACATCCAGACCTGAGCCAGTATAGATAGTTGGTTTTCTAAATTGACCCAGCCGGGAATCGAATCCGGGACCTCAGAGATGGCGACACCTGGATAGGGTTACCATCCGTCCGGATTAGTTCGGAGTTTTAGACTATTGTCCGGACTTAGTCCGGCTTTGTAATTTGTCCGGATTTTTAAGATTGGGCGGTTTAATACTAGTTAAAAACATACATGGCAGTAGTTGTTGGGATGGCAGTTGCAAGACAGATCCAGATCCAGATGGATCTGTCTGTGAAAATGTCCGGACTTTTATTGAATTGTCTGGCTTATTGTCAGGACTTTACAAATTTTAAAATGGTAACCCTACACCTAGAAAACCAGTGTACAAACCACCCGACCACGGTGGTGGTCAAAGGTTATAAACATTAATTATGTGACTGTATGGATTAATTTTGATTGTTACCTGTACTTATTTTCACTTCTGTCTGTCTTAAAAACTTATCATACGCTTGTGAGAGAAACACATCATCGTCGTCGGCATCGCTCGTCAATTCAGTGCACTGCATGTTACCTAAAAATAAGTAATAATAAAACGTCACAAAATATACAGGCCGACCAGGGTGGAAACTGGGAAGTCTGCGCCGCCGCCATAAACAAAAACCTCCAATAAAAAATCCCGCTAAACAAGTGATAATGGACTTACATCGATGTACTACGCGTTCACTTCACCATTGCCGTTACCTCCAGGCCCGCTTCATCATACCGCACCCCCTGCATCGCCCTCCCGCGCGCCTCCCCAGGCGATGCCGGGGGCGCGGTATGAAGAAGCGGGCCGGGAGGTAACGGCAATGGTAAAATGAACGCGAAGTAGTAAGTAGGTATTTTGCCATGGAATACATGTGTGTGGTACACATTGACAATCATCGGTTGGTTAATTTCCCGCCACAAAGTTTCGTAAATCAGGCAATTATGATCTTTATGTCGATGCAGTAAGTGTCACTGTCGTGGCGGGATCTTACGTTAAAGCAATATTTTTTTATCGGTACAAGTACACAAGTAAGAACTATCTAATGTTCACCAAATATGTTGCAATTATGTTGAAAATACATTGAACCGACCGGTATCAATGTATTTTTCAACATCAATCTCAACAAAATTATAACCTAAAATGCTGCAATGAAAGTTTTAAATCTATACTTATATTGAATAAATGAACTTACTTGTACTACGTTTCGAAGCTTCCGAGTCACAAACTGATGGTATTTCTTGCTCTGCACTCACTTTGTACACTTTTTAGCACTTTTTGTTAAGAGGTGTTTCGGCGAGACGAATGTGTCGCGTCGTAATGGAATATGAATGAATGAATGAACGCAATAACTGCGTTGCGCGCCAACGCAAGTCCCTGGCAACTATAGGTATCATCATTTAACCACTTTTGACTGCAGAGACGTTTATATAATAAAACCCGTAGTACCTTCACCCAAAATTTATTAAATGCATTTAGCTATTTTATTCACAAGACATTATTTTTATTTGCTTGTTAAGGGCGCGGGACAAAATGAGTTTAAGTTAATAATTTAATTTTTGCTGACGTATGTAATTAAAGTTTTCAATAAGTAAATATTTTTCCAAAACCAGCTAACGGCATTTAAAATACAATGGCAGAATGAATCATCTGTAAACCTGCTCGAGTGCGTAAATAAGAAAACCAATTAAAAGAGTTTAATTTTATTTAGCAAGCGTAATATCGAAAAACCTGTCCTTAAATAAATTTAATCGCTTTTGTCTGGCGACTTTTTACAGAACTTTACAATTATCCTGTATTATGCACACAGTATCTCTGCAACTATTGGGTTTCTGCGTTTAACCGATATTGGCAGACGAAGGTATTGAAAAACTGAATCGATTGGTATTGTTAACTCGTATTTGACCAAAATTGCAGTTAACCGGTTTTGGCAGCATGACGACGAAATAAAAATAAAAAATAAAGTCACTTCGACTTCACAAATATACAAAAGTAACAGCAGAATGGAGATTATACCTTTGCCACCACCTGTCATAACCACAACAAGCTAAAAAAAAAATTTCAACACAAAATGTCAAAACTTTTTTTTAATACTTGCTGTGTGTAGGAGTTGTAGTAGGTAGTATGGGGTATGGAGAGAGGGTAGCCACTGATAGGAAGGCCAAAGTGGAAGATCTTCCTCCGGGCTGGGTGATCTTAGCCCGGGGACCGCGGTCCAACCGATGATGGTTGGAAGTTGTATATATAGTTTGGTGGCTGAGAAAACTCCGATAGCGAGATGTGTAGGTTTCTCCATATATTCTTCATACTACGAGGTGTTATTCCTTACTAATCTTTGTGTTCATTCGACACTAGCGCCATCTAGTAACATGGTGGTTAAATCTTGTTGTAACCGTGTTGCTATGTGCGGCGGTACGGTAGATGCCGCTACATCACTCCCCCCTTGAGACCGGAGGTCGATAGTCCAAGGGTTGTCCAAGCTCAGCTGTCAGTGCGTCAGAGCTATGCAAGTGCCAGAGTAGAGTGCTGCAGGAGATGCCCCAGTCTGTGGTGAGTCGAGACAGTCTACGGTGAGTCGAGACGTTGTGGGGTGAAGGAAGGCGCGTCCGCCAGTGCTGCAGGTAAATCCGTGTCCACGGTGAGTCGGAACCTGTCCACGGTGAGTCGGGACAGTGGAAGGTGACGGTAGGTCCGAGCTGCTGGTGAGATGCGCAGAGCTGCCACGCCGGAGTAAGGGCCCAGTGATGCTCCAGTCGTGGGCTGCGAAGACCAGGTCGGGATGATGCCGTCGAGAAGTGCCGAAGGTCCAGGAAGCGTTGTCAGTGATGCTGCGATGGAACCTTGAGAGCTGGTGCTGGCTGCTGTGCGTCTGGTTGCGGTGTGACTGCTGCGGATGCTGGATAAGGTATGAGGAGTGATGGCTGCGCTGCGTTGCTAAAGGTGCTTGATGTGCTCCGTCGGGGGTCACCAGTGTAGGCGTTGTAGTAGGTAGTATGGGGTATGGAGAGAGGGTAGCCACTGATAGGAAGGCCAAAGTGGAAGATCTTCCTCCGGGCTGGGTGATCTTAGCCCGGGGACCGCGGTCCAACCGATGATGGTTGGAAGTTGTATATATAGTTTGGTGGCTGAGAAAACTCCGATAGCGAGATGTAGGTTTCTCCATATATTCTTCATACTACGAGGTGTTATTCCTTACTAATCTTTGTGTTCATTCGACACTAGCGCCATCTAGTAACATGGTGGTTGAATCTTGTTGTAACCGTGTTGCTATGTGCGGCGGTACGGTAGATGCCGCTACACTGTGGTTGTGGCAGGTGGTGGCAAAGGTATAATCGCCATTCTGCTGTTACTTTCGTTCATTTGTGACGTCAAAGAGACTTTAATTTATTAAAAAAGTTTGACGCAACCGAAAATTCTGAAACTTTTTTCTAAAACTAAGGGAGCTTATTCCTACCTATAAAAAATATTCAGACATTTTTATTTTTTTCGGACATTCCCCATTGACCAATCGTATACTCGTGTTTATACAGGGTGTAACGGAAACGGTCTATCCGTCCAAAAGGAGGTCGTGAAACTGAACACTTTCCAACAGAAAAAAAAAACATTTTTGAACTCTTCATACAAAATGTTGGCGGCAAATTCAAATTTTCTATAGGGAGTCCAAAATTTATTTTTCTATTTGAATTTTTTTTTCTGTTGGTAGGTGTTCAGATTCAGTACATTGACCTCCCTTTGGGTGGATACACCATTTATGTTACACCCTATATAAGAAAAATAATACATTTTCATCCCTTTAAAAATAAGAAAACAGCGGAAGCGAAATGTATCATTTATAAGTGGCTTACTGCACTGACATACGACGATACTGAAAATTTACTTGTATTAATAACTTAATATGCATGTACTTATATAGCTAATACTAATATGTATTAAAACGATTCTATTTATATTATTTTATATGTTAATATGTTTTATATGTATGCCTATATAATTTTATTTTATAATATATCTATTTAAATATTGTAGTCGTATATCTTGGCAAAATTTCATGAACCAAATCGACTAAAGGTTACCTCGATACAGGCTTGCCTAGTGAGGAACCGTAAGATATCTCGTGTTAGTATTTAAGCTTTGTCTGCAAAAGTGTCTTAATCATGTTTAAAACATGTTTAGTTTAGTTTATAAGCCTTTTGCTGAATTAAATATATTTTTCATTTTTTCATTTTTTTTTTCCTTATTTTTCACATAAAATATTATTTTGGCATAACTAAAAATATCTTTTTGGCATCAATCAAGCTGTTCTCAACCCATTGTTCTGCAAATAACAAATTGCGATAGAATGTAAATAAAGGCATTTATTAAGGCAATAGATTTACAAGTTATCGCTCTACGTGTCTACGCGAATCGGGAATCGGCTCAAGATCTGGACAGTGATAGAATTCTTGTCTGTTTTTCCGTTGTCTAGTGATTCAGAATTTATTGGCTCTGTTCAAAGACATCGGAAACAATATTTTCGTCTACTCAAAAATGAGCAAAATCGTTTCAGTTCTATCACAAAATAGTACTTACTATCGTACAGAAGTTACACTCCGCAAAATCAAGTGCAATTCCGGTCGCACAGCGCTCACTTTGCTCTAAAACATTCACTTAGTAGTTGCCTGGCTTTCTATCGCATAGGTCTTCCCTTTTCTATGGTTCTATAGTAAATGGACCGCAAATCTATATATATAAAAGCGGAAATCACTCACTGACTCATCACGAAATCTCAGAAACTACAAGTGCTAAGAGTCTCAAATTTTGCATGGGGGTCCCTTTTAGGGTGTAGGTGCTCACTAAGACGGGATTTTGCGAAATTCAATCCCTAAGAGGGTGAAACAGGGTGGCAAAGTTTGTATGGGAGAACGCGATTCCTTGGCCCGATTGACTTGAAATTTGGCATAGACATTCTTTTACAAAATTAATTGAACACATGTTTCGTATTTTTTTGAAATGTATCCCTTAAAAGGGTTGAAAAGGGGTAGAAAGCTATTTTTAGGGTGGTTGACTTCGATATCGGAATTAAAACTTCTTAGTGCATTTGAATGATTAAGAAAAATAAATGTCAGTTGTCACTGCACGGGCTGACGTTTAATCTCTAATTTTCCCGATTTTCAAGACAAGCTTTGATTCTTATAACGTTGTATAAGATTTTATCCCTATTTTCACTACTTTACGAAATATTAGTCAAATAAAACGGCAACAACTGGCAAACATCAGATAACGTGACAAGGAATGTGGTATTTAGAGAAGTGTTTCGATGGAGAGCCTGATAATAATGCACAACATTAGTTGCACCCGGCATAAATCTTTGCCCGGCATGCGTTGCAATGTCACGTTTTTTTTTAGCCAGAAACCTTTTCAGTAGTAAGCAGAACAATTCACCAAACATTCACCAAAGTTTCATCATAATCGGATGTGGATGAATGGTTTAGGAGTGCAAAGGAAACAAATACACATACATCGATTTTTATTTATAAAGAAGATAACTATTAAGCAAAGATATTAGAATTTTTAACTATAAGGTAAGTATTAAATATGTAACATAATATTATTATACTTATTTTGTTAAATGACCGCTAATAAAATTTTATTAAGTACCTTACCTAACTAATACAGAATCATTAACAGGGCGTCGATTCTGTAACCAAACTCGAACCCTTCTTCGAATCTCACTTCACTGCACGGGAATTTTGAATCATAAATAAGATAATGATAAGAATTTTTTTTTAACACAAAAGATTTTAGATAGCTACGCAGGCTACCAAATTTTTTTGCAATCAGTGAAATAGCTCATTTAGTAAACAAATGTCTAATAACAAATTCACGCGAAGTAAAGTGAGATGCGAGTTTGGTTACAGAATCGACAGACTGCGCGGGTAAAACCGCGGGGTGCAGCTATCACCTATATAATCACAAAATTGTATAAATGTGAAAGTTTTGATGTTTGGATGTTGTTCTGTTAGGTACCTACCTACTCAATCATATCATACTCAATCACCTCTGAACGGGTGAACGGATTTAGGAGAAATTTGGCACAGAAATAGATTAAGTCTGGAATACTTAACACAGGCTTCTTTTCATCCCGATCATTGGTTTCCAAGGGAAGACTTACAACGATTACCGACTCCCACGCGGGCGGAGCCACGGGCAAAAGCTATACATAGTATAAAACAAAGTCGCTTCCCGCCGTCTATAAACTATGCATAAAAACCTCATTAAAATCGATCCATAAGTTTGGGACCTAGGTTGGTTGCCTCAGACAGACACACACACACGTCAATTATATTATAACACCCCTTGCGTACGTCGTATAGGTATATGTCGTCCTCCTAGGTATATGAATATAATCTAATAACTTTACACTGACACCACATTAGCACAGTTTTACATTTAGTAACTACATTGCACCCGTGCGAAGCCGGGGCGGGCCGCTAGTACATATATAAATTGCGACTCTAGTACGTGTACCTAAATGTAAAAAATACTTTAAAAAAGGTGAATTATTGTTAAAAGTAAAATGCTAGTGTTCGAAAAGTAAAATAATATACAAAAAAAAATACTTAAAAAAAAAGTTGAATTATTTCCTTTTTTTGTTAAATGGCAGATTCTGGAAACGGCAGATTCTATAAACGGCAGATTCTGTAAATGGCAGAAGTACAGTCCCAAACAACATTCTAATTTTTCATTTCGACTGACTCTCTGTCAAGTATTTATGAATTAATGAAGAGAAATAAATCATCTTTACAACAAAAATAATTTTAAAAGCAAATTTTTGTTTTTTTTCAAAGGGACAGTTTTAATAATGTTGTCTTTGTGCTACAGATTCTATGAATGGTTTAAAATTCGGCTAAGTGCGATTGTAGCCAAGTAGGCATCCCGCTACGAAATCAACTCTCTTGTGTGTGTGTGTGTGTGTGTGTGTGTGTGTGTGTGTGTGTGTGTGTGTGTGTGTGTGTGTGTGTGTGTGTGTGTGTGTGATTTGTTCCAGATTCGTCATGTTCCTGACTCGTCGTATTCATTCCAGATTCGCCGACCGATTTCCTGATTCGTCGTAATACGTACAATCAATAACACTGGCGCTTTACCATTTTTAGGGTAACGTACCCGAAGGGTAAAAACGGGATCCTATTACTAAGACTCCGCTGTCCGTCTGTCTGTCTGTCACCAGGCTGTATCTCATGAACCGTGATAGCTAGACAGTTGAAATTTTCACAGATGATGTATTTCTGCTGCCGCTGTAACAACAAATACTATAAACAGAATAAAATAAATATTTGAGTGGGGCCCCCATACAACAAACTAATTTTTTTGCCGTTTTTTGTTACGAAACCTACGTAACAAAAAACGGCAAAAAAGTACTTCGTAAGCGAGTCCAACTCGCACTTAGCCGGATTTTAAGTTTAAAATTGCTTGCGAGCCGCGCCATCACGTTGTTGCGCATGTCAGAAAAGGTCTCACAATAAAATAAACTACTGAAATGGTCAAATTATCAGTAAAACAAGTGTCAATTTAGTAATTGTTTTTTTTATTACGAACATGCTTCAGATAATTTCATATTTGAACTAAAATGTAAATATTAAGCTGTTTTTGTATTTTATAATTAAATTAATACTTAAATAAAAAAATATGTCATTGACTGTATTCCGACGAATCTGGAATACGTCTAATCTGGAATACGGCGAATCTGGAATATACGACGAATCAGGAACATGACGAATCTGGAACAAATCTTGTGTGTGTGTGTGTGTGTGTGTGTGTGTGTGTGTGTGTGTGTGTGTGTGTGTGTGTGTGTGTGTGTGTGTGTGAAACAATGAAAGTATGAGAAGATATCGTTTTTGTTTTTTAAGGCAAGGTTAAACTTAGTACCGATTAAATTTATTGGCATAAAGTGTGAGTGGGTCTTTTTAGAAATTTGAAATTTTTTTCTTTACATAAACATCTGTTTTGTCTTGTAAATTTACGTTTCGAGACAGATAAATTATTTCAGGAATTGCGGCCTTTGACTTAGAAACAAGCAGCTAATATTAGATGCATTCTCTTTGAACATAAGCCAATATTTAGCTTACTATTGCATGTCAGCTTGAGGTGTGCATTTGCTTAGGTTAGGACCGATTTAGGAATTTCATCAGGGCCTCTATTCTGCTTAGGGTAAAGTAATTTTTATTTAAAGTAATTTCGGTTAAAGTAACGTTTTACCCACCTCTGTGGTCTAGTGGTTCGCTCACCCGTGTAAGACGCAGGGGTTCCGGGTTCGATTCCCAGGGGAGTACAATTTGTACTCAGTTTGGTTGGTGGTAGGGCTTATTTTCAAGTCCGCCTGGCTAGCTACCACCATCTTACCTAAGCCTGACGCCATTACAACAGTTTAAAAATTGTTGTGTTTCGGCAGTTAAAGGTAAGATATCCATCAGTTCCTCAGTGATGAGGATTCCGGATGTAGTGCGCTACCACCTTCGGCCTTATCGTCACTTAAAATCAGGTGAGGTGAAGGCCAAGTACTATCCCGTTGTGCATAAAAAAACGTGTTTCAATAGCATTTCTTTTTTACCGAGCGAGCACGAAGTGCGAGCGAAGCGTCTCTGCTTCAGCTTTGGCGAAAATTCTTTCGTATGTCCGGCTGTCTGTTCTCACCTACAGTTCGCATTTTACAACCGATTCTCGTAAAATTTTGTGACCAGGTTTGAAAATTATATAGTTTTTTTTTATCGAACCAGTTTTTCGATTTTTTTCAAAATGACGGAGATATGTTCAGAAAACATATTTCAGTCCGACATTCCAGCACTGCCTGTCTCCTCTACAGGTCGCATTTCTCAACCGATTCTCGTAAAATCTTGTAAACAATTTGAAAATGACATAGAATTTTTTTGTCAAGCCAGTTTAAAAAAAAATCAAAATGGTAGAGATATGTTAAAAAAATCTATTTCAGTCCTGTTTTCCAGCGCTGTCTGTTCTCCTCTACAGGTCGCATTTCTCAACCGATTCTCGTGAAAATTTGTGAGCAGGTCCGAAAATAATATACAATTTTTTTATCACGCCAGTTTTTTGAAACTTTTCACAATGACGGAGAAATTAAAAAAAAATCAGTCCGGCTTTCCAGTGCTCTCTGTTTTCCTGTACAGAAATTTTGTAAGCAAGTTTGAAAATGGAAAAAAAATTTTTAGCAACCCAGTTTTTCGATTTTTTTTTTAATGGCAGAGATATGGAAAAAACGTATTTCAGTCGGCTTTCCGGCTGTTTGTTCTCCTCTACAGGTCGCATTTCTCAACCAATTCTGGTGAAATTTTGTGAGTAGGTTCGATCATAATATAAAAATATTTAGTAAAGCCAGTTTTTCCAAATTTATTAAAAGATTCAACCATTTCGAAAAATGATCAAAATTGGAAGCACCATGTAGCTGCAAATACTCACATACTGTGTGCCTTGAAAACTTCATGGCGACTTTTTATTTATTTTATCGCGAGGTCTACAGCTCACCGAGCCACTAGTTAAGTTTCTGGGACAAGAACTGCGTCAATAGAAATACCATTAAAACGCCTAGCATAAACCAATTATGTCGCCTAGCTCTTCTTATCGTAATCATAATAATTAGTTTGTTGAAATTATGTGCTTACTATAACGTTCTCGAAAATAACCATACTACAATACTGATCTATTACTAATAAATAGAATATAAACAATATTATAATATTCAGTAACCGAAATTGAACCGGTTAAATTGAATAACAATAATGTCCCGCCTGAGAAAATGATTGGATTGTGCTATTTAGCATAGACCCCACTTCTAATTGACTCCAAAAACAACTTCGAAATTACATATTCACGAATTGGGATGTAGTTATTTCACTTGAGACAATCAATTATGTAGATCCCTACATCAAAGTTTGTTTTTATATATGTTTTTCAAGAAACAGCAGAAACCAACTTTGTGTAATTAATCTGAATCGTTAATTCCTTGGAAAAGTCGCTTGTAATTGAACACATTGACTGATGAACCAGAGGGCCTATTAAAAATATTGTGATAATCGGACGATGTTCGTTTATCATGCACATTATTAACTAATGTCTTAATTAAAAAAACAAATAAATTAAAAAATATATTAAAAACACGACTGCCCTGCCAAAAACAAACCAAAATTAAATAACAACTGTCATTGCAGCCGGGGGACCTCTTTGATCAAAAATCCTACTAATATCCTACTAATATTATAAATGTGAAAGTTTGTGGGTTTGGATGTTTGGATGTTTGTTCCTCAATCACGCAAAAACTACTGAACGGATTTGATTAAAATTTGGCACACAGATAGTAGATAGCCTAGATTAAAACATAGGGTACTTTTTATCCCGATATTCCCACGGGAACGGGTACAACCGCGGGCGGCCGCTAGTTTTTACATAAAACGGTCCCCCGACTGCAATGACACATGTTATTTAAATTTTTGGTTTGTTTTTGGCAGGGCAGTCATGTTTTTAATATTTTTTTTATTTATTTGTTTTCATTTCACACATTTTAGTAACAAATTATATAGTTTTGGAATGTGCTCATTAAGGCCTTTCATTTAATACCCAATAGAAGAATTTTTTTTTTCACATTTGAAAATGGCGTCGTACAGTCGCCATGTTGACATTTTTCAAAAAAATGATGTAAGAATTTTAACGATACCCCATACATCTAAATCCGATGAGCCATTTGGAAGTTATGGTGGAATAAATAAACTCACATACCCACAAACATACATGAACCCTGAACACATATACACTTTCTTTTTTTGGGCAGTTGTGTAAAAAAGGTGCTCTTGAGGGAACATTTGCGTGTAATGTGCCATTTAAGATTAAATTTTGAGCATTACGTTACATCCTTGCCTTGGACGCAGCTCCTTGCCTATCAAGTTTGCGCTGTGATATAATAATTTAATTTATATTTTGACACCACTCTAGTCACTACGAGTGGTGCGCATCGATGTTACAAGTTGTATCACACTTCTATTCAAAAACATTACTATGAGTTCTCACAGTGTCTGCAGACACATATCGTCACAACCACCAATCACATTTAATAGTTACGTAAAACAAATGAACCAATTACACAGCTCTATTTCAACGCAGTGCGTTTTCGTAGTCAAGGGTCGTTGGAGTATTTGTTCTTGAATACGGGTGTCAAAATGTTACAGATTGTATCATTACAGGTTGCGCATAGTAATGCTCCTCACTGATGTAATGCTCGAATCTGTAGCGATGAAAATAAAACCAAGTCAATCGAACGACGAACATCGTTCGATAATCGTTATACTTTTTTAATAGGCCCTCTGCGTTAAATGCAACATTACACACGCGCAAACGGAAACATTGAGTGATTGGAAGGAAATTAGCTGCACTGTTATAGATTGACTTTTGTTTGAACCATATCTATATATATAAAAGCGGAAATCACTCACTGACTCATCACGAAATCTCAGAAACTACAAGTGCTAAGAGTCTCAAATTTTGCATGGGGGTCCCTTTTAGGGTGTAGGTGCTCACTAAGACGGGATTTTGCGAAATTCAATCCCTAAGAGGGTGAAACAGGGTGGCAAAGTTTGTATGGGAGAACGCGATTCCTTGGCCCGATTGACTTGAAATTTGGCATAGACATTCTTTTACAAAATTAATTGAACACATGTTTCGTATTTTTTTGAAATGTATCCCTTAAAAGGGTTGAAAAGGGGTAGAAAGCTATTTTTAGGGTGGTTGACTTCGATATCGGAATTAAAACTTCTTAGTGCATTTGAATGATTAAGAAAAATAAATGTCAGTTGTCACTGCACGGGCTGACGTTTAATCTCTAATTTTCCCGATTTTCAAGACAAGCTTTGATTCTTATAACGTTGTATAAGATTTTATCCCTATTTTCACTACTTTACGAAATATTAGTCAAATAAAACGGCAACAACTGGCAAACATCAGATAACGTGACAAGGAATGTGGTATTTAGAGAAGTGTTTCGATGGAGAGCCTGATAATAATGCACAACATTAGTTGCACCCGGCATAAATCTTTGCCCGGCATGCGTTGCAATGTCACGTTTTTTTTTAGCCAGAAACCTTTTCAGTAGTAAGCAGAACAATTCACCAAACATTCACCAAAGTTTCATCATAATCGGATGTGGATGAATGGTTTAGGAGTGCAAAGGAAACAAATACACATACATCGATTTTTATTTATAAAGAAGATAACTATTAAGCAAAGATATTAGAATTTTTAACTATAAGGTAAGTATTAAATATGTAACATAATATTATTATACTTATTTTGTTAAATGACCGCTAATAAAATTTTATTAAGTACCTTACCTAACTAATACAGAATCATTAACAGGGCGTCGATTCTGTAACCAAACTCGAACCCTTCTTCGAATCTCACTTCACTGCACGGGAATTTTGAATCATAAATAAGATAATGATAAGAATTTTTTTTTAACACAAAAGATTTTAGATAGCTACGCAGGCTACCAAATTTTTTTGCAATCAGTGAAATAGCTCATTTAGTAAACAAATGTCTAATAACAAATTCACGCGAAGTAAAGTGAGATGCGAGTTTGGTTACAGAATCGACAGACTGCGCGGGTAAAACCGCGGGGTGCAGCTATCACCTATATAATCACAAAATTGTATAAATGTGAAAGTTTTGATGTTTGGATGTTGTTCTGTTAGGTACCTACCTACTCAATCATATCATACTCAATCACCTCTGAACGGGTGAACGGATTTAGGAGAAATTTGGCACAGAAATAGATTAAGTCTGGAATACTTAACACAGGCTTCTTTTCATCCCGATCATTGGTTTCCAAGGGAAGACTTACAACGATTACCGACTCCCACGCGGGCGGAGCCACGGGCAAAAGCTATACATAGTATAAAACAAAGTCGCTTCCCGCCGTCTATAAACTATGCATAAAAACCTCATTAAAATCGATCCATAAGTTTGGGACCTAGGTTGGTTGCCTCAGACAGACACACACACACGTCAATTATATTATAACACCCCTTGCGTACGTCGTATAGGTATATGTCGTCCTCCTAGGTATATGAATATAATCTAATAACTTTACACTGACACCACATTAGCACAGTTTTACATTTAGTAACTACATTGCACCCGTGCGAAGCCGGGGCGGGCCGCTAGTCTTATATATAACTAGCGCAATTTATTTCGATAAATATTGTTACAGTGTTGTATCTCATATAAAAGTTTGCCATTTTATTATCTGTAAGAATTTTTAACGAGTTTAGAAAGATAAAACTTGAATTTTCCTTCGAAGTCTGATTTTTATTAACAAGAAAATTTTATAAAACTTCATAGTAGAGAATAAGATTTGTTAGCTTCAACTTCTTCTTTGAAAAACGTAAAAAAATTAAATAAAACATTTTTAGAGCAAGTTATCTCAGATTTAACAGATGTTTTTACTGTGATTTGGATCCAAGTTAACAGATATATGATACTGATGTTCTTTGCCGCTAATAGGTAAGCTTACCCATGTTTCGGGAGATACCTGTGTCGGATACAGAAGGAGGAGTCCCAGGTGTGTCACCATTGTGGCGCACTACAAGACACTGCACGCCACACACTTGAGGAGTGTTCGGCGTGGGCGGTGCAGCGCCAGGAGTTGGTCGCTGCGGTTGGGCCGGACCTCTCGCTTCCCAAGATCACTGTTGCGATGCTGCGAAGCGAGGGGGGATGGCAGGCCGTGGTCTCCTTCTGCGAGGACGTTATCTCGCAGAAGGAGGCCGCGGAGAGGGTTCCCGAGGCGGACGTCGCAGCGAGCCAACGTCTCAATTGGCGTCTCGATCTCCCCTAGTCGCAAGGGGGGGCGCAGTAAGGCTCTCTGCCCCCCATAGGGTGGAACCCTAACGGGTCACTCTCCCCGGGTCAAGTGGAGCGTGCCACCGCGTACCCACAGACCCGGCGGAAAGGCGCAGGTCTTCGAGAGGAGTTTAGTTGGTAGTGGTGCCTTCTCCCGTTCGCCTCATCTGGTCTGCCCAGATAAGTGGGTAGCCTTATGGGGGGCTGGGGAGGAAGCTCCCTCCCTCTGTCCGGCCCCCTCTCGATCTTTCGAGATAGTTAGGGGGCGGGAGAGAGGTGAGAACCGCCCGGCCCTGACGCGAAGCCTACTAGGCTTGGCGGGAGGGCCAGGTGCGGCGAGGGACATGCCACAAGCGTGACCGAGTCCGACATGCCGTTTAGTATGCCTTAAAGCATTCTCCTTCTTGACACAAAAAAAAGGTAAGCTTACCCATTGGCATGTAGTTTCCTCAGTGGGTCCACAATTTCGAAGTAGCGGTCAGTGTCAGGGTGAACACTGACACGCCTATTCTAACACCCTTCGCTTCTGACACGCGGCAGACTATGACAACACTTCAACACAACCTAAGACTATGACTCAACTAAATAAGATATGAGTGAAAGGCACCCAAGTAATTACATCTAATAGGTAAATTTACCAGTGGCATGCAGTTTCCTCAGTGGGTTAACGATTGTGACGATACGACACGCCTTCTTAGAATAAACTATGTCAGAATTTACACGATGTACTGACCTTTTTATTTTTGAGACTCCGATATTTAATTATTCTAATAGCGTTAATAACCATGGAAATTTAAAACAATATACTTACACGCCTATGCTGACATTCTTCGCCTTTTCTGACACTCGGCAGGTGGTAACAACCTAAAACTATGTTTCAACCACATACAGTATAATATGAGTAAAGGGCACCCAAGTAATTACGTCTCATAGACAAACTTACCAGTGGCATGCAGTTTCCTCAGTGGGTCCACGATTGCGAAGTATCTGTCAGCAGATAGTGCTGTCAGTGTCAACACTGACATGCCTATGCTGATACCCTTCGCCACTTCTGACACGCGGCAGATAGTAATAACCTTAAGACTATTATTCAACCACATACAAGATATGAGTGAAGGGCACCCAAGTAATTACGTCTCTTAAGCAAACTTACCAGTGGCATGCAGTTTCCTCAGTGGGTCCACTATTGCGAAGTATTTGTCAGCATACAGTGCTATCAATGTGAACACTGACATGCCTCTGTTGACATCCTTCACCGCTTCTGACACTCGACAAATGGCAACAACCTAGACGATGAACTCAACCACATACAAGATATTCGCTAAGTGGAGGACATCCAGTAATAACGAGTACGTCTAAAGGTAAGCTTACCAGTGGCATGCAGTTTCCTCAATGGGTCCACGATTGCGAAGTATCTGTCAGCAGATAGTGCTGTCAGTGTGAACACTGACACACCTATGCTGACATCCTTCGCCGCTTCTGACACTCGGCAAACGGTGACACCCCATGGCCAGGACTCGACGGTGTACACGATGGAGGTGAAGGGCACACACGTAATGATGACTAGGAGGTCTGCCAGCGCCAGTGACAAGATGTATCTGTAAGATAAGACAAGAGATTGTCATCATCGTCATCATCATCATTAGTGTCGATTACTCGACGCCAACCGGGTTTTGTTCCCCCATGTTGTCCAACACGTGTTCCATACAAAATATTGTATGGAACTATGTTATGTTGAGTTAGTGAAATTCTGTGTAGTGTATTTGTGATGTGTAGTGTATTAATGCTAAATAAATATTAGGGATAGTGTCTAAAAACTGGCTAAGTGCGTGTCGAACAACACGCAGTATAGGGTTCCACCTTATACAATTATTACCATTATTATGGCTATAAACTTGTATTTACTTCCTGTTTTACACAAATAACGGCTATAACTAAGTGTATTATAATACCGATAATACCTTACTATTCAATGAAAGTGTTCTACGAAAACTTTTTCATCATAAATTAATTTTGTAATTTGATCTGCTATAGTCTTAAACTTGTAAAGCAGCAGTGACAGTTTTTCTTTTAATTTCATTATATGTACTACTGTCCTGAATTTTTTCACGTATCCATAATAAACTATTTACCTGGTGGCGGGGTACGACGGGACGATTGACTCTTACAAAATTTTGAACTTTAAAGATTAATATTTCCCAAACAGATCCTAAATCGAAAAGTGGTTTTCACAAACCTACTATATTTTTCAAAGAGCTGCCTAATGACAGCACATACTATGAGATTTATGAGAAAAAAAAAATACATGTACGGGAGGTACACAAAAAATATTTTTCATGATTTTGTTCTATCACTTTTTCGGTGTACCTAATTAAATTACACATTCATGCAAAATTACAGCTTCCTAAGTACTTAGGACCTCTGAGCTAAGCCGCTGCCGGACAGACGGACAAAGTCCTTGTTGACTTGGCTACGGATCCCTAAAAAACGGCTTTTGTTCCTATTAATCCGATGGCGTAATTTCGACGGCTATTGTTCTTACTAAATAATCCAATGGCGTAATATCTTTCTTTAAAGGCGCTTTAGTGATCGAAAGTGGCGCCGCGATGAATTTTATTTAATATTGTAATTCTAATTTACAATTTTAATAAAACTTCTCGTGGAATTTTTAGGGCCCATACTCTAGTATTTTTAGAAGGTATCGTTACATTCCCTCGTAGTCACTGCTAGAAGTAGATGCAAAACTGTTAAAAGTGGTCGTTTTTGACACATTTGCTATTTCTACGAATGACTGTGAGGGAATGTGGTGATACCGTCTAAAAATACTAGACTATGGGCCCTAAAAATTTTGCGGGAAGTTTTATTAAAATCCTTTTCTATATAACAACTTATTAAATAAAAACCCCTGAGGGCGCCACTTTCAGTCAGGGAATCGCCTTAATGTCTTGGATTAAAACTTATTAAAAACAAAAACATCTGACTGACTTTCGATTAAATTTCAAATCTGCTAAAAGTAGGTGAATAATGGAAGTCTACAATTAAAAATTTTCAGTGAATATAAAATTGTTCCTACGGCAAGATTCTGAATTGTTGTGTTAGTTTGTAATCAAATTGCAAGTGATGTTTCAATGCCTGCTTGCTCGTGAATTTAATTTGCTATGTTTTTTACAGAGATTATTCCGTGTAAACTGGAGTCTACTATGGTAAAACGTTAAGTTCCTATTTTTACCCTTTTACAAAACTATTGCTATTTTTTTACAGAACAAACCTTACTTTTTTTGAGCGCATGGCATTATGTCCGAAATTTCTAAGTACTCATTTAAAAAACTTTAAAAGACGTAGATTTTTTATCCTTTTGTATTTACCAATCCAAAACTTTATTCCAAAGCGTTTAACTCTAAATTACTCTTCGATTTGACTACTAAAAAAAGTCATTAGGACCGCAACTTTACAACTTTTTACAATTCGTTGGTAAATACTATTGCCTTAAATTCTTCAGAAAATCGTTTAAGCGGCGTTTTTGTTAAAAGGCACTGGAAAAAGTTTGTGTTTGAATTCTACAGCTCTTAAAAAGTGATGAGAATTCTTCTACAGTGATGGATGGCCCCAAAAGTATTTGAAATCTTTAGTACCATTGTCACACTAATGGTTGCGTTCAGTTCATAAAGACAAGGTTGCAAATAACAGAACAAGCTATAGCTGGTATGGTTACACACTCGACATCAGAAAAATTGCACCTCTTCGAAAATAAGTTTAGACTTGGTCACAGACCTGCTATTGCTAGCTAACGTTTTATTGTGTAAATGTTAATATCTATTGAAAGTATATTCAATGAGCTTTCATTTAATTATTGTTTGATTTAATTAACATAACAGTTATCATAATTAAACGCTTAAAGCGTTAATTGCTTGCGCCGCCATAAAAGGGAAATAAAAGGGGTTAGTTAAGGAAATGCGGGTAAATTCGCTATCAAGATAATAAAGAAAACATACTTCAACAGATCAATTAAAAAAATTAATACCCATGATGGATACTATTGCTATAGCTCATGAAGTTGCTCAAATATTGCAAAAAAATTAGGCAATGTAATGTTGCTCGGAAACTGAATCTCAGTAATTGATTCCATCCGACGAGTATTCCAACGGTTTCTAAAGACTGTTGGCTATGTCCGAAGGGGAAGAAGTATATAACAACACTTCCCATTAAATTAGATAAGATTAAATTAACTTTGAAGAAATTTTCGAAAAGGTGCATTTTTTCTGACGCCGAGTGTAGTACATTACTGCCGTAGTCAATAATGACTGCGTTGCTGGCAGCGATAATGATGGCCGAGAGCGGAGCTTAGCGCAGGTCCAGGCCGTCACAGCGCGGTCAGCATTGCAACCCTTTATGGGCAAGTCTATGAAGCGCGGATAGCAAGGGCTGCAACGATGATCAAGCTTGAAGGCCGAAAGCGCTCGAGGCAATAATATGGTGGCCAGCAGTGCAGTCATTTGGACCAAGGCTTGTATCGTATAGCTTTACTCGAACAATGCTAGTACTACCTACCTACTATAGTATTCACCGAATTTCTAAAAATGCAAATATCTCAGAAACGGACAAAAATATATTAATTAGGTATTAAAATATTAATTAGTATTTAATGAAATGTCAAAAAACGGTCAAGTGGGAGTTTTTTTATATTTTTCTAATTTATATAAATAAATATATATAAAAGTACAAAAACTTCATCTGAAAAATAGGGCTTTCTCTCTTCGTTGTACTATGTACTATTTTTCACCTAATTATCTTTGAAACAAAACTTGACTTCTATTGGATTTTCAAAAGAAATTGCTGGTAGCTATAAAACTCGACTATAATGTAATTCCATTCAACTTTGCTTCGCCACCATCCGAATAGCGCGGAAAAGTTGACTTTGCTCAAAGAAGGTTGTCAAAATAATACTTTAAGCATTTTTTAGTAAAAGTACTTATAAGTTGTCAGTTACTTCTGAGGACAACTGTCCCACATAGTGCAGTATTTAGTGGCATCATTTGTATGGGGACCTTGCAAATCGTCAACAAAGGAAGCCGCTTGGCACAGGTGTATTTTGTGGTCATCTGAGCTGATTTAGCCCTGTACCCACGTGGTACCACCATGGTGGTAGCCAGGGGTGGGGGGGAGAGGTGCCTTCTACCACGCTGCACTTTTACATCCATATCTCCATAAGTTTAGCAAATAGGTCGTGTTTGGTATCGTTTTCATATAATTCAAGGACAAGGAATTCATTTCTGGAACAACTTTTACACTCGTTAATATAAAAAATAAAAGTTCTGCGCAAAAACAGAAAAATAAGAAAACAAAAATCTTACAAAATCTATGCCTACAAATAAACCACGAGATTGTGCTTTATAAAAAAAATATGATTAAACAGCCCTGTTTATATAGAATATATAAACATCAACTTTTTCATACAAATTATATTTATAAATGGGTCAAAAAAAATATTTGCGCCGCGCGGCGGTATTTGGGCGCAGTATATTTGGATAGGATTTATCACTTATTGTTTAATAATGACTCAAATTGGTCGTGTTTGGTATCGTTTCCGTATAATTCAAGGACGGGGAATTCATTTCTACTACAAAATTATTAGTCGTTCATAGAAAAAAATAAGTTCAGTGCAAAAAAGAAAAATAAGAAAAAAACTTACAAAATCTACGTCTACAATTAAACCACGAGATTATACTTTATAAAAAAATATGTTTAAGCAGCCTTATTTATCTTAAATATATACACATAAAACTTTTCTATAGAAATTATATTTATAAATGTGTCAAAAAATTCAGTTGCGACGCGCGGCGGTATTTTGGTGAAGTATTTTTTGATTTGGATTTATCACTTATTGTTTAATTGGTAGTCCAATAATTTTACTTTCAAAGAGAGTTAAAGTTATAATTATTTTATTTACCTAGTTTAGTAATAACAAATTTTACTGGCAGTTTCCGTTGCATCCACATAGTTCGGTGCACTTTATTTATATTTTTAAACAATTGCACCTTCCTGCGCATTTTTGCTTACATATACACCTTATTTAATCCATGCAAGCTGTGGCTGCTGGTAGAAGGGTGGGACCAACATAGGCTCCCATAAGCTATTATTTTTGGCCTGACCCCAATCTGCAGGCCATGGCAGGTTTTGAATTGGTTTTATAAGTTGATCCCAAACATTCCTCCCTGATAAATCGCTCGCAAAATTTGGTTGCACAGGGCGTCTCTGGTTGGTGGAGATTCTCCAGCTGCCTGTCCTTTTTCGTGAATAGCACTTTTCTGCATTGATTAATATCAAGGAGATGCGTTCCAATTCCAACATTTCCAACAATAACAATCACAAAAGCCAATCACCACGTAACTTACTTGTCATACAAAGCAATAACATTTTTTTCTAATCTTATTGGCAAAGCATGCTCCACATTTCCTTCTTTAGCGTATTTAAATCATGCAACTTCCGTTGCAATTGGATAAGCGCTCCAAGCTTCAAAAGTGCTTTTTTCCCTAAAGGGAAAAGGAGTGGAACAGTGGCAATACTTCTCCTTTTTCCGGCCCTAAAAGATAATAATAAAGCAAAAATTCGGCGCTACTGATTTTTTTTACACATTTATAAATATAATTTCTATAGAAAAGTTTGTGTATATGTTATGGTTAATACCCGAAGTGCGGCTAAACCTAGTTTTAGCAGGCTAAAACTAGGTGTAGCCGATAGCTGTTGGCTAAAACTAGGTGTATTCGATTTGCTCGCGGCTAATACTAGGTGTAGCCGGCTAAAACTAGGTGTAGCATGAGGTATTAAGAAAGTTATTTCTGTTGTCTGTTAAAAAAAATTAACCTCGAAATTTAAATTTCTAACCTATATTCGGGACCTACAGGAGTAAAGCAGATCGGTTCACCTAGTTTTAGCCAACAGCTATCGGCTAAACCTAGTTTTGCCCGGCTTTGGGTATTAGCCGTAACAAATACAGGGTTATTTGTAAAACACCAACAACCCCGCAGGAATAGATTACTAACATCATAAACAACAACATTTGTTCTACGACTTTTCCGAAAACCGACAAAAAAAATACGACTTTCCATACAAATGTCCGAACAACTTATCGAGTTTTGTATGAAAAGTCGAATTTTTTTTGGCTGTTTCCGGAAAAGTCGCGAAAAAAAAATCTGCTGTTCCATACATTTTGATCTACTCGGTTTTAAATGTTCTATGGAACAGCAGATTTTTTTTCGCGATTTCAATGTTGGTACCATAGCAAAAGTTGTCTGTATGCATGCATGAATACATTGACCCCTTAAAATTTTGTGCACTATTTAAGAAGGACCTTATATTTAAGATAAATAAGGCTGCTTAAACATATTTTTTTCTCAGATCAAATAAAAAAGGAAGATGGAGCGTTGCGCAGTGGTTGCGAACAACTAAGTGAAGCCGGTTTTTGATGGTACATGTGTGCGTACTAGAGGGCGGGCGGGGGCCGGGTGGCAGGGTTCGCCCAATGACGAACGAAAGCCAAGGCGTAGTTTCGTTACATATGTGTGCGTAAACTGTGTATGTACACAGCCAAGGCGTAGTTTTACTGGCTTCACCGCTTTGTCGGAAGACTCCGTCTTTACTTTTTTATTTGGTCTGAGATTTTTTTATAAAGCATAATCTCGTGGTTTAATTGTAGACATAGATTTTGTAAGTTTTTTTTCTTATTTTTCTTTTTTTGCACTGAACTTAATTTTTTTCTATGAACGAGTAAAAATGTTGTTGCAGATATGAATTTTCCGTCCTTGAATTATATGGAAACGATACCAAACACGACCAATTTGTGTCATTATTAAACAATAAGTGATAAATCCTATCCAAATATTCTGCGCCCAAATACCGCCGCGCGGCGCAAATTTTTTTTTTGACACATTTATAAATATAATTTGTATGAAAAAGTTGATGTTTATATATTCTATATAAACAGGGCTGTTTAATCATATTTTTTTTATAAAGCACAATCTCGTGGTTTATTTGTAGGCATAGATTTTGTAAGATTTTTGTTTTCTTATTTTTCTGTTTTTGCGCAGAACTTTTATTTTTTATATGAACGAGTGTAAAAGTTGTTCCAGAAATGAATCCCTCGTCCTTGAATTATATGAAAACGATACCAAACACGACCTATTTGCTAAACTTATGGAGATATGGATGTAAAAGTGCAGCGTGGTAGAAGGCACCTCCCCCCCCACCCCTGGCTACCACCATGGTGGTACCACGTGGGTACAGGGCTAAATCAGCTCAGATGACCACAAAGTACGCCTGTGCCAAGCGGCTTCCTTTGTTGACAATTTGCAAGGTTGATGCCACTAAATACTGCACTAACAATCTACAAAACATATCATAATATCATAAAACACACCAACATTGAGAAAATAATGTTTAATAATAATAATACTAAATGCTTTTTATTAGGGTTCCGTACCCAAAGGGTAAAAACGGGACTCTATTACTAAGACTCCGCTGTCCGTCTGTCTGTCTGTCACCAGGCTGTATCTCATGAACCATGATAGCTAGAAAGTTGAAATTTTCACAGATGATGTATTTCTGTTGCCGCTATAAAAACAAATACTAAAATCAGAATAAAATTAATATGTCAGGGGGGCTCCCATACAACAAAAGTGATTTTTTTTTGCTGTTTTTTGCTCGATATTAATGAAGACAACAGGTAGACAGTTGAAATTTTCACAGATGATGTATTTTTGTTGCCGCTATAACAACAAATACTAAAAACAGAATAAAATTAATATTTAAGGGGGGCTCCCATACAACAAACGTAATTTTTTTGCCGTTTTTGGTACGGAACCCTTCGTACGCGAGTCCGACTCGCACTTGACCGGTTTTGTATAATAATATTCTTTTATTTTCCCATCACAAACTTACATGAACATTACTTAGATATATGAAACTTATACAATTTAAGTTTGTTTGAGACAGATGCCTGAGGTAGGTAGGTGTAATACCTGTGTCACAGGTTATCAGGCTTCCACTACCTCAAACCTTAATAATTACAAACAAAAGATGCTGATGAAGTGAGTGACAACGAACAACAATCGCAGAGTACTAAATTAAGGAAAATAGAATTGCTGACGATATTATATTTTGATGTGTCTCTTTATTTTACAAGTGATTTAATATATATATGAATAATTGACCAAGCGAGCGCGAAGCGCAGGCGAAACGCCTTCGTTTCAGCTTGGGCAAAAAATGCTTTTGTATTATCTGTCCGGCTGTCCACTACTACTACTACAGGCCTCGACCTAAGTTGTTAAATACTCAATCACAATCATAAGTTGAAGGTTACACGCCAGCAAGTCGGTTCTGGCGGTTGTTGGTCGCAATGGAACCAATCCTCCTCCTCGCTCGCTACGCTCGCTCGTCGTTGCATCTGATGGCCAGCGAAGTGTCAGAACCGACCTGATTGCGTTTAACCCTCAACTTACAAACGGATTACTTAGCTAGGTATTATGAACTTAGAAAAAACTACTGTTAGGTGTTTTAAAATTACATATTTTATTTACAGATGTATAATTATCCTTAGGTGAATCGACTTTAGGTAAACCGTCCATTATGTATTTCAACTATGTATGTTATGATCTTGGATATTTTATCTACATCCATGCTTTAAATCCTCTGTAAGGGCTTCTGAAACAGTTAGCTTACTGCCATCATTACAATATCCCGAGCGAGAGCTGGTCCTGCAGCGCCGCGCGCCCACGCGCGAGCGTTGCATTATGAAATTCAGTACATTATAACACTCTTGCGGAAGACATAATGACGTGGAGGGAGAGGAAAGTCAAAGTCAAAGACAAAGTCAAAACCTTTATAGAGGATACATATCATGGGTTTAGATAAATATCATGCGTGTTTTTAATCCATATGTATTAAAATATTGTTTGTTTCCCTAATAAAAATAAGAAAAAATAAAAATAATGGGTGTAGATAAAGTCTTGTATGCAACTGTACATAATTAGGTATTAAAACACTCATGTAATACGTTTTAATAGCCCTCGTTATAACGGGTGGCGCAAAAGTACTGGCACTAAAGAAAATACTTTTATTTTTTTTATATGACATTTTCTGTCATTCTGTTGTTGAAAATTGTGTAGTGAACAAATATAAAATACACTGAAAATAAACATGGACCGTTTTACTCCCCAAGAACGTGGAATAATTGTGTCAATGTTCTTACGGAATAATTCATCAGTGATAAGAACACAACGTGAATTTCGTCGACGATTTCCCCACCGTCCGGCAGGACTGACCAGTCCAGACTTCTTTCTTTGGGGTTTTTTGAAATCTCGGGTGTATGTGAACAAGCCACAGACTCTCGCAGCTCTAAAAGAAAACATTCGTCAAGAAATAACGAACATATCGCAGGAAGTGTTACGGCAAGTTATGCAAAATGTCATAAATAGGGCTCAAATGTGTATCAACTCTGGAGGTCACCATTTAAAAGACATCATCTTTAAATCCTAATGGTACGAAATTTAATGGCACAAATATACATTTAAAAAAAACTAAATCTAGTTTTCTAATTTAGAAAAAATGTTATAGCTGAACCAAATAGGGTCTTTACTTTTGCGCCACCCGTTAGTACAGTCGCATAAATAACTATTGTGCATTAGGTGTTTAGTCCACAGGTGTTCTTATGACCTTAGGCTATTTAACTTTAGAGATTCTAATACCTACGTAACCGATTTGTAGTGGAAGACAAGTAACAAGATTGTTTACTTTAAGTTTCAAGTTAGATGAATACGGTACACGGCATAAATAGATTATGTAATAGAACGAAAATGGGCCGAAGTATAAAAAGTTTCAGTAAACAATGTGGGAAGGAAGAGACCAGTGACTAAAGTCATTGGATGTAACTCGTGTTTTTGCTTGCAAATCAGTCTTGCCTGATTCTGGCAGTGGATAAGTACACCCACTTGGAAACTTGGAACATTTAAAGCGTTGCCAAGTTTTAAAGTCGACATTACGTGTCAGTGCCAAAAGTTTGTTTTGTTTTAGCGTAGGTATTTAGATTTTAATTGTCTATGAACGTTATTTCCATAAACCATTGTGATAAAAATCCTTGTCCATCAGCCATTTTTGATGTCCCCACTGCTGGGGCACAGGCCTTCCTTATGGGTGGATAAGGAGGAAGGGCCATAACCCACCACACGGGCCCAATGCGGATTGGTGGGTATTAACGACTGCAAATGCAGCCGGGAACAACGGCTTAACGTGCCTTCCGAAGCACGGAGGAGTTCGCGATAGTAAATTTTTGGTCACCCATCCCATGACCAACCCTTGCGAACGTTGCTTAACTTACGCAATCACTGGGCCAGGCGCTAAACCACTATGCCATCGAGCTCCTCACTAATATTATAAATGCGCAGTGAGTTTTTTCTTCATCTTTTTATTTCAACAACATAATGTTGTTTGTTTGTTTCACGTCTGAATTACTTAGGGTTGATTTTTCAATACCCAGATAAAATTTATTCGTTTGATAACGTTTATTCGGTAAATAATTTGACTGACTGATATCTGTTAACTAAGGATTGAAAAATCCATATTGTTATTAAACGATCTTGGGAAACAAAATAATAGGATTAAACTGGAAAAAAACTGTATTGAAAAACGCATTTTTCATACACGTTGTCTAGGCTACATGCTAGAATGCAAGGTAGATACCCACTTATCTTGCATCTAGCTATAAAATAGAACTATTCCTGAAAGATATCCCGTGTATCAAAATACACAAAATTTTTGAGATCGCTGTAGGTAATGCGGAGAACACTCTGAAAGTTAACTTATATATTAACCCCCTTACTAATAAAGATTGTATAGCAGCTGCATAGTTACACAGTGTTTTGTCACTTTCTCTTTAATGTCAAATTCAAATAGTTTGACAGAGAGTAACCATTGTGTAACTAAACATCTGCTATTCAATCTTTATTAGTAAGGGGGTAAACTTATATATTTATTGCGTGTCAAAGTATTCTCCGTTACATTTTACTTTTTATCATTTTTTTTATTTGTTTAGAAACCAACAGCTTTTTTATAAGCATCATTTAAATTTTTAAGAAAAAAAATAAAAAAAAATATTAGAAACACGACTGCCCTACCAAAAACGAACTAAAAAGTTAAATAACAAGTGTCATTTCAGTCGGGCGACCGTTTTGTGGAACAATTTTTAATCAAAGAGGTCCCCCGGCAGTAGGGCAGTCGTGTTTTTAATATTTTATTTATTGATTTATTTTTATTTCACACATTTTAGTGACAAATTATATAGTTTTGAAATGTGCTCATTAAGACCTTTCATTTGATGCCCATACTGTTATAATTGAAGAAAATAGTAGATTATACAACAAGTGAAAAAAAAAAAAGGAATTTAGTTCGAGGGATACAAAGGACCGAGATGAATTTTTTTTTCACGAGTTGTGTACTCTACTTTTTACCATCGACTGCGAGAAAACAAATAGCAGTACTTACCTATCCCTTTAGTATTTATAGTTATCACATTTTAATATTTAAGTAGGAAATCGATAATCTTTAAACATTACAACCACGATAAGATGGAGGTTACATGATCGATCAGTCAGTCTGGCATCAGTTAATTCCATTAATCTGTAGACTTTGATTTTTTCCAGACCTGATGATCGTACCCTGATAAAATGGACTGACGCCAGACTGAACATGTAATCTTCCTCTAATAGATAGAAAAGAACCCAAAGGCCAAGACACTAAAAATAACCTTACTAAAATTGGCGGGATATTTTTTTATTTTTTAATTGGCTTTATCTATGGAACCCTATAATTTCAGCACTTTTTTTTGTACATAATTCATATGATGTGCGCTTTTTCCAAATTCAAAATATTTTTATTCACTCGGTGAATAAAAACGCGTTTTATTCACTGTTATCAATGGATTAGACGCACTTTTTCGAGTGGCGATGGTAAAAATTTTTTTTTTCACATTTGAAAATGGCGTCGTACAGTCGCTATATTGTCTTTTTTCAAAAAACAAATAGCCAGTGTCACTTGAATTGATGTAAGGATTCTAACGATACCCAGGTTGTCACTAATCCTCATTCGATAAGAAGAACGATACCCCATACATCTTAATCCGTTAAGCCATTTCGAAATTATGGTGGAATAAAGAAACTCACATACCCACAAACATTCATGAACCCTAAACACATATACACTCCTTTTTGGGCAGTCATGTTAAAAATAAAGAAGTCGCAAAATCCTAATTTAAACTCCAACTTTTCGGAAGCCGCAAATAACTTTGTCCTCATCGCGGTGTGTGCTAAAATATTGACATCATCTGTTAGGATGTCACTTTCTGTTCGTTTTTCCTGAACTTTTTAACGGCAGTGGGGAACCAAATAGAAGTGATCTACTTAGCATTAACTGTCTTTGGTTCCTCAAGTAGGTTATTTTAGACAGAACCCATCGGGAGAAAAATAATGCAGTCAAATCCTTGCCCACGATTCTCCCCAGTCTATTATGTTGGTTTACTGTCGACTTTCAACATTCATAATATAGAAGACTGTTGCTATCTTTCAGATTCCGGAACAATACACCCATGTTATATCTTCTATCAAAATGTCATATTTCAGCATTTGAATGACCGTGTTTGCTCTATAACAACATATTTTTTACACCAATCAATTATCATTGATTCTTCCAATAGGTTAGGCATCGGCACGGATCTTGAGCGTTGAAATTTAATGCGTCTCTATTTGAGTAGCAATAGAGACGTATCATTCTCACTATTCCAGTAGACATAGTTCCATGGAACTACTGATACTTTTTATTCTCAATATTCGTTCTCACTAATTCCATTGACAATAAAACATATTAGTAGTTCCATGGAACAGATATCCACTGGAACTAGAGAATGATCGATAGAGAAGACTGTACTTCTGCGCATTAAGTTTCACTGCTCAAGATCCGTGCCCGAGGCTTGTATAGGTAATCTGCCGGTTTTCTTCAAATGATCATGCGAGAACATTCATCTTTTCTACAGTGATTGCGTTTGAATGCCGACTTTTACCAATTTCATCATAGGAGAGACACGAAAACGATTTCATTCTTCATACGAATGCTTTACGATACTCAAATAAGGTGTTTTCCTCCTGTTCGGGCAACACCATTCCTAAGAATCTGCGTCTACCGGAACGTACGCAATAGCATCGAGCGTTCATTGGCTGCCGTCTACCAATTACATGCGCGGTGACCCTACTGAAGAAAACGAGCGCCAATCATTTTCATTCCCTCTTCATTACTGTACAATTTTGAATTCGCATACAATTTCTCTTTCGTCATACACAAATTTTTCGCTATTTCCAAATTTTACATTGTAATTCGCAACTTTCGCATTATATTAATTTATTACGCAACAACTGAGTTTTTATTGAAGAAATCTACGCATCACCCCCCACATTGGACCTTCGAGCCGCATATTGGACCTTTGATCAGGATCAGATCTTCAACCCGCATCAGGACCTACGAGCCTCATAGCAAGTAATCGGATCGCCGTTGGTAAACCTACGCCAAAGTTACGTACTGATTCTTCATACAAGTCACTCTGAGTAAAGCGAGGCAGCAGTTTAAGCAGTCAGGAAGCCAAGGAGCAAAGAAACTGAGCCGCAAATTGTGGGAGCAGCCAGCCAGCCTTAGAAACGCGCATAAGAGCCACGGCCGGCCAATCCTATCTTTTCCTTTTTCTTCTCCATTTCCACTGTGTAATACTGTGTTTTTTGCCTAATTTCAGTGTGAAAATCGGTGTTTTATTCAGTGCGAGCCAACGAATCGTTTCGTGTCACAGCAGTAACGGACACAGTTTAAACGTAAGTACTCCACTTTGCTACTTTCCATCGAAATGACTCAAGATCCTCCGCCTCCGCCTCTGCCTACAGTTAGTCGTGATAAATCTCCTTATAAAGCCACTAACGATAGCATAATTAAAGATTTAGTGAAAAAACGAGGGATTATAAAGGGGAGATTAACTAAATTTGCAAATTATGTATCGAATTTCAAAGCAGAATCTATTACTAGTCAAACTCGTATTGATCTAAAGTTGCGCATTCAAGGAGCTTCTAATTTATTTTCCGATTTTAATGAGATCCAGAGCAAGCTTGAGGAGTTATCCATTGACTTAGATGAGCAATTAACGCAAAGAGAGTTGTTCGAAGATAGTTATTACAGCATACTTTCGCAAGCTGAATATCTTTTAAATCCTAGTCAGGTTGCTGACAGTTCTAAGTGTAATCACAGCAACCAAGCAATAAAATTACCGACGATTCGTATGCCTATTTTTTCGGGTTTATGTGAAGAATGGTTGGAGTTTAGAGATACATTTCTTTCTTTAGTGCACAATTCTAATGAACTTTCTAATATTCAAAAGTTTCACTACCTTAAGTCGTCACTTAAGGCAAGCGCGGAGCTAGTAATTAATTCAGTCGAATTCTGTAGCGACAATTATAGCGTTGCTTGGGAATTACTTCTCAATCGCTACAATAATAGCAGGCTATTAGTGCAGAATCATGTCAAGTCACTGTTTACTATGCAAAGTGTAAGTAAAGAATCGCCAGCGTTACTAAGGAAATTGATCGATACTGTACTAAAGAATTTGCGCGCGTTGAAAATTCTTGGGGAACGGACAGAATATTGGGACACTTTAGTTATTTACATTATGGTTTCAAAACTGGACCCAATTACCGAACGCGAATGGGAACAGTACAAAGGTACCTTATATTCAGCTAACGGTGACACTAAAACGCAACTTAAAGTCGAAAATCTAATCAATTTCCTTAAAGGTCGGTCTGATATGTTAGAAACGTTACAATTATCGCACAATAAAACTATTTTAGAAAATAAAAAACACTACCCGCAACAAAATAATTCTAAAGTTCACTGTAACGTTTCCACTAACAAGCCGCCCGAACGCTATTCACGCGATGTCACTAAAAGGAATTGCTTGATATGTAAAACGAATCATCCACTGTATTCTTGTAACACATTCCTTAATTACGACTTAGACACGAAACTTAAATTCATTAAAGATATGAACCTTTGCATTAACTGTTTACGCGCCGGTCATACGTTAGATAACTGTAGATTCGGCCCTTGCCGAATGTGCAATCAAAAACATAATTCGCTTGTTCATCCGCATGACGCAATAACGTGTGAGGCACTGGCAGCCCGCCCGCCGCCGCCGCTCACAGCCGCGGAACCGGTCAAACGACCCTCTCCCCCTGCGCTCTCGGCGCCGCCGCCGTCTGCATCCTTATCAGCAAACATGCACTTCGATGACTCGCAAACAAACGAACCGAGTCTAGTTTTACTTTCAACCGCGTTAGTAGAAATAACCGATCGTCATAATAACTATCATGTGGCGCGCGTGCTTCTCGATAGCGGTAGCCAAAGATGCTTTATTACACAGTCATTATGCTATTTACTTGACGCGCCAGTAGTACAGTCCACACACGAAATACGCGGTGTTGGGAACTCGGTCACTAATTCAACGCAAATGTGTGACATCGAGATAAAATCGCGCACCAACCCTTATGTTACGCACTTACAATGTTTCGTCTTACCAATTATTACGTCATCGCTTCCCGCGACGACACTACAAAGCGCTAATTTTGATATTCCCGATAACATTCGGTTAGCCGATCCGCAATTCTATAATTCGCAAAATATAGATATTTTAATAGGCGCTGACAAATTTTGGGATTTAATCAACACAAATAATAAAATAAAATTGTCTAACGGTCCGTTCTTATTAGAATCTAAGTTAGGTTGGATTATTTCGGGACCGATTTCACCTACTTTACGTCAGGGCCGGTACATTCACTGCAACTTAACTCAGTCAGTTGACTTCCAGTTACATCAATTCTGGGAGCTCGAGGAAGTAAATACGACTCGAGATATGCGTACTGATGAGGAACGTGCTTGTGAAAATCATTTCGTCACTACTACTACGCGCATAAGTGACGGAAGGTTTTGTGTACAAATACCTTTTAAGAAAAGTCCTGCAATATTAGGTGAAAGTTACGCGCAAGCTGAACGTCGGTTTTTATCGCTTGAAAATCGCTTACAGCGCAATGAAAATTATAAAAAACTTTATAGTGATTTTATCCATGAATACATACGCTTAGGTCACATGAATAAAGTCGACCAGTATTCAATTAACCACTATTTTTTACCACACCACGGTGTTTTCAGAGAGCACAGTACTACGACCAAGCTGCGTGTGGTATTCGACGCTAGCGCACGTACTAGCAATGGTATTTCATTGAACGAGTTACAAATGGTCGGGCCACCAATACAAGGTGATCTTATGGCTATTTTGTTAAGATTTAGATATCATAAATATACGGCTTGCGCAGACATAGAAAAAATGTACCGCCAGTGCCTAGTTCACAATGATCAACGTGACTTTCAACTAATATTGTGGAGTGACGACCCTTCGCAGCTCTTAGATATTTATAGATTAGAAACCGTGACCTACGGATACGCTTCGGCTCCGTTTTTAAGTTGTAGGTGTCTTAAGCAGTTAGCTGCTGATAGTACAGATAGTGACGTCACAAGAGTCATCAACGAGGACTTTTTTGTTGATGATATGATCACCGGTGATAATGATAAGGAAAAGCTGTTAAACATATGTCAGTCTGTCGAAGAAACTTTACGTTCTGGTTGCTTTCCACTACGCAAATGGAAGTTTAACTTTAACTTAAATGATACGCAACTTAGTGATTCCAGTTTGTCAAAGGAGCTGGTGAAAATGTTGATTCGAAAACTTTAGGTTTAGGCTGGTATCATACAACTGATCAATTCCATTTTAGTACGCAATTGAATGATTTAAATCAAATAATTACAAAACGTTTTATAATGTCTAAAATATCGCAAATTTTTGATCCGTTAGGATTGTTAAGTCCATTTATAATGTTAGCTAAAATTCTACTGCAAAAATTATGGTTATTAAAAATAGACTGGGATGACGAAGTGCCCAAGGACGTCGCAGAAACTTGGGAACAATTTTCTAATTCGTTGCTCATCCTCAGTGAAATACGTGTACCGCGGTATGTCCTGGGAATCGAACCCGTTAGCCGCGAACTTCACATCTTTTGTGATGCTTCGGAGTCTGCGTACGGCACATGTATTTATATACGCACGATTAACCATGATTCCTCAGTAACTGTCAGACTTTATTGTTCTAAAGGAAAAGTAGCGCCGCTAAAGCCTATTAGCGTTCCAAAATTAGAATTGTGTGGGGCGCTGCTAAGCGCTAAATTGTTTCAAAGAGTTCGCGAGTCACTTCATTCCGTTCAATTTGATAAAATATTTTTTTGGACTGATTCCACTATTGTATTGGGTTGGCTACGCATGGCTCCCAATTTGATGAAAACCTTTGTACAGAACAGAGTTGCCGAAATTCATGAGATAACTAAAGAATTACCATGGCGTCACGTAAGCGGGACCGACAACCCTGCCGACTTGGTTTCTCGTGGATTAAGGTTAGGCGAGCTAAAATCATGTGCGTTATGGTGGGAGGGGCCGTCGTTCCTTCACAACTTAGAATATGAAAGTCATAATCCGGTTTCTGAAAATGCACAATTGCAAAGGGACTTACCTGAAATTAAAAGTAAGTCAGTTTCGTTTGTTACTGCAACGGAACCTTCGATATTATTTCCATTTAATAGATATTCGCAATATAATCGAATGAAGCACGCTTTTGCATATGTTTTACGCTTTATTCAACAAAATAAAAATCAATATAGCGGACCACCTTCTGTGGATGAATTAAGGCGAGCAAACACGTATTTAGTAAGGTTGTCACAACAAGAATCATATCCGGATGTATACAAATTGTTACTAAATAACGGTTGCTTAAAGGATAATCATAACTTAAGCAAGTTGAATTTATTCATGGATGAGGATAAAGTTATACGCGTAGGTGGAAGAATAGAAAATTCTTCAGATTTTTCGTTTAATAAAAAACATCCGCAATTATTGTCTTCAAAGCATTGGTTTACACTTGTACTTTTCCGCGACGAACACAAGCGGCTACAGCATACCGGGCCACAGGCGCTGTTGTACAATATACGCGAAACATATTGGCCAGTAGGAGGTAGAGATCTAGCTCGCCGCATTGTACGTGACTGCGTTATTTGTAAGCGATTGAGGGGTAAAACTTTGTCTCCTATCATGGGCAACTTACCGCAAGAAAGAATCACACCGAGCTTTCCATTTTTCCACTGCGGCGTCGACTACGCGGGACCAGTGTTCACATTGAACCGTAAAGGAAGAGGCTCAAAGTTAGTGAAGAGCTACATTTGCCTATTTATTTGCTTCGTCACTCGCGCTGTACATTTAGAGCTAGTCAGTAACCTTTCTTCGGATGCGTATCTTCTCGCGCTAAAGAGATTTATTGCACGTCGTGGAAAACCTGCTCAAATTGTCTCAGATAATGGTAGGAACTTTGTGGGTGTTGCTAATGAATTTGCAAAGTTTCTATCAACATGCTCTAAAGATATCCTTGAATACGCAACAAGTCAGGATATAAAATTCACATTTAACCCTCCGTATGCGCCTCATTTCGGTGGATTGTGGGAAGCTGGGGTAAAAGCATGTAAGCATCACCTGTTACGAGTCGTTGGAAACGCACACTTAACATTCGAAGAATTTAGCACAGTATTATCACAGGTTGAGTCCATCCTAAATTCCCGTCCCATTAGTCCCATGTCCGCTGATCCAAACGATCTAAATCCCTTGTGTCCTGGCCATTTCCTAATTGGTCGGCCGTTAACTACACCAGCAACTATGCAGCTAGATGATGTTCCAGTTCATCGACTGACTCGCTACCAGCGGTTAGAACAAATCCGGCAGCATTTCTGGACGCGCTGGAGCAAGGAGTTTATCTCAGAGATGCAAATCAGAACGAAATGGAGGAGTAAGAAGACGGATCTTCAGCCAAACACTTTGGTCGTCATCAAGGAAGATAATGTTCCACCTCTAAAATGGAACATAGGACGCATTATTTCTACCTTGCCAGGAAAAGATGGGGTATCAAGAGTCGCAGATATTCAAACCACTACAGGAGTGATTCGTCGCGCTTTTCCTAGAATCTGTCCTCTTATTGACATTGAAGACACGATGTTGGACGCTGGTGCTTCCAAGGCCGGGGGCATGTTCGGGCAACACCATTCCTAAGAATCTGCGTCTACCGGAACGTACGCAAAAGCATCGAGCGTTCATTGGCTGCCGTCTACCAATTACATGCGCGGTGACCCTACTGAAGAAAACGAGCGCCAATCATTTTCATTCCCTCTTCATTACTGTACAATTTTGAATTCGCATACAATTTCTCTTTCGTCATACACAAATTTTTCGCTATTTCCAAATTTTACATTGTAATTCGCAACTTTCGCATTATATTAATTTATTACGCAACAACTGAGTTTTTATTGAAGAAATCTACGCATCACCCCCCACACCTCCCAAAACCGAGTGAATAAAAATATTTTGAATTTGGAACAAGCGCGCATCATATTATTAGGTATGTACAAAAAAAAACCAAAACGCGCTAAAATTATTTATTGGCTACTATTTATATGGAGCTATTTCATAGGCCGCAATAGCTTAATTAGGTTCTTTTTATGTACAATTCAAACCAATCGGCCCGCATCGCAACGCATTTTACGTCTGCCGGAGGAAAATAAAGCGTGTATACAGTAGTTAAATTTCATATTGCGGGCGCCGCCGACCGGCTGCCGCGGCATGCGGACGGAGCCGACCGGCTGCCGCGGTTTCATGCAAATATGGAATTAACTACCTGTAAAGACGCTTTATTTTCATCTGGCAAAGGTAAAATGCGTTCCGACTCTGGCCGGTCTGTTTGAATCGTACATTAGTGTCTTTATCCTTGAGTTCTTTTCTATATATTAGAGGGAGATTAGATGTTCAGTCTTGCAACAGTCCCTTCCAGCATCAATCTGGTAGGATCAACAGTCTGTAAAAATTCAAAGTCTGTACAAACTAATGAAATGGACTGATGCCAGACTGATCATGTAATTTACATCTTAGCAATGTTGTTTTATGGTATTGAAAAACTTCTAGTTTCACTATTTTCTAATGTTCAAATATTGCCGATTAGCTACCTAAATAATAAAATGTGATAACTATAAATACTATAGGTATAAGTACTGCTATTTGTTTTCTAGCAATCAATGGCAAAAAGTAGAGTATCTACACAACTAGTGAAAAAAAAACATATCGGTCCTTTGTATCCCTCGAACTAAATTCTCTCTTTTTTCACTCGTTATATAATCTACTCTTTTTATTCAAATATTTATGAGTTGCCAGATATGAAAAACTTTATGTAACTATGAACATTCACTACAGAATTTTAACTAAGAAACTCCGCCGTTCCAAGAGCACTATACTAAAAACTGTTATTTTAAGTTAATTTCTCGTTTTATGAAATCTTGTTTATGTAGCCGAGAGAATTAATGTTTTATGAGGAAAGTTCCGAAACTTCTAATTAACTTTGAATAAAAAAACCTACTCCAAATTGTAATGTATGTGCTATTTGGGGGTATATGTAAAACTTTTGTATGGCCCGTTCGATGTGTGTGTGCTCGCTTCAGAACCAATACATTTGGATTACCGTGAAGACGTCGTCTCATTGCTCCCGAGTCCCGTTATTCCTCAGTGACGGCGAGATAGTGATAATTAATAATTATTATAAATAATTAGTAATTGTAACCTACGCGTGTGTTAAAGTGTATTTACAATGTCAATTGGAAAAATAACCGAATTTGACTTGCATAAAGACGATTGGCAACTGTATGTGGAAAGGTTGGAACAATATTTTTTAGTGAACAAAATAGCGGCCGATATCCAAGTCCCAACGCTTATAACAGTTATGGGCGCAGAAAGTTATGAGCTGTTAGTGAATTTGTGCACGCCGATTAAACCGAAGGATAAAAAGTTCGGCGAATTATGTGAGGTAATGACAAAATACCTTCAACCAAAACCAAGCATACTGGCAGAAAGATATAAATTTAGGAATAGAAAGCAAATGGCCGATGAGAGCATTTCGGAATTTATAGCTATTTTGAAAAAAATGTCAAAGACGTGCGAATTTCAAGCAGGACTCGAAGAGAACCTGAGAGACCAACTGGTGTGCGGAATACGCAGTGAAGTTATTCGCCAGAGGTTATTTTCGGAAAATGAGCTGGATTTTGGAAAAGCCTATCGATTAGCCATCAGCATGGAAGCAGCAGAGAAGGATGCAGCGGTGGTCGAAGGTCAAAGAAGGACATCGAGTGCATCAGTCGAATGTCAGGCATTGAGAGTGGATCGGCGACCTATGGGAGCGGGGTCGGAGCGATCAACGATGGCGGGGGCATATCGTGGCGGCTCGAGTGGCGGCGGCATTCGCGGGCAGCGGGGTGCGCGCGCTCAGCATGCGCCCGCGCCACCAGCTGTGCGGGCCCGGCGGGAGCAGCGGCAGTGTACGGTGTGCGGGGCTGAACATGATTCGGCTGGATGCAAGTTCCTGCGTTACGTATGTCGTGTATGCAATCAGCGAGGGCATCTACGCCGCATGTGTCCGAACATGACGAATCAGCATAGTGTGGCGACGGACACTCAGGTGGGAGACGAAGACAACGTAGATGTTACCAGTGATGAGGAGGTAATTACTATTGAACTTTCACAATTATCGTTATCACAGTGCAAGCCTATATATATCACGATGAACATTGAAGGAAAAAACATTGATATGGAGTGTGATACAGGTAGTGCTATTTCTTGCATAAGCCGAGAATGTTATCAGAATTTGTTAAAAGATTTACCTCTAGAACCTTGTAATATAATTTTAAGATATTATACAGGGGAAACGATAAAACCGTTAGGATTAATTCGTCCAATTGTAAAATATAATAGTAAATCTGATCGGTTGGATCTTTATGTCATAGAGAATGGCAAAACTATATTATTAGGCAGACAGTGGATGGCGTCTCTAAACATTCAATTGCCACCATTCGAAAATAGTTTGTTGCCGGTACAGAACATTAATCAATTCGATGTATCACTTTTCAGTTCTATATATTGTGAGGTGTTTGCGGACGGGCTGGGTCGATTTACGGGCGGCACCGTGAGCATCACGGTGCGTGAAGGCGCGCGGCCAGTGTTTATGCGCGCGCGCCCCCTGGCGTACGCGCTGCGCGAGCCCGTGGAGAACGCGCTCGCTGACATGGTGCGCGATGGCATCCTCACGCCGGTGGAGCGCTCTGACTGGGCGACGCCGATAGTACCAGTCATGAAGAAGGACGGTAATGTTAGAATTTGTGCCGATTATAAATTAACATTAAACAAAGTGATAGAAGTTGATCGATATCCCTTGCCTAGGATGGAAGATTTGTTAGTCCGCTTAAAAGGCGGAATACATTTTAGCAAAATAGACTTATCGCAAGCGTACGCACAGTTCGAACTCGATGACACGAAGAAGTATACCGTTATAAATACTCATAAAGGGTTGTTTATGTATAATAGGTTGGTATTTGGTCTGTCGTCCAGTCCCGGCATTTTTCAAAGAAGACTCGAGCAGCTTTTTGCAGATTTGCCTCATGTGGGGGTTTTCTTAGATGACATTATTATAACGGGGATTTCTAAGGAAAATCATATTGATAATTTACATAAAGTATTTGAACGTTTACAAAAATTTGGGTTAAAAGTAAAGAAGGAAAAATGTGTTTTTTTTGCCGATTCTGTGAAATATCTAGGACACATTATAAGTAAGGACGGGGTCCACACATGTCCCGAGAAAGTTCAAGCAATCATAAAAACGCCAGCCCCTACGACAGTTTCGGAATTGAAAGCATTTATTGGCATGGTCATGTACTACGGTAAATTCATAAAAAATCTTAGTACAATTTTATCTCCGTTATACAGGCTGTTAAGAGTGGGGGTAAAGTTCAATTTCGATTCAGTTTGCGCGCAGGCTTTTTCTAAAGTAAAGGAATTACTAGCTAGCAGCGAAGTATTAACACATTACTCGAGTGAGTTGCCGTTAGTGCTAACGACAGACGCGAGTGGCGTGGGGCTGGGCGCGGTGATATCACACCTAACGTGCGAGGGCGAGCGCCCAGTGGCGTTCGCTTCGCGCACTCTCACCCGCGCAGAAAAGGATTACGCACAAATAGATAGGGAAGCGCTTGCCATTGTGTACGGGGTGCGTAAATTTCATCAATATCTATATGGTCGCAAATTCATACTTAAAACGGATCATAAACCGCTAACGTACATATTTGGTAATAAGGTGGGTATACCACTTATGGCCGCGTCACGCTTACAGCGATGGGCGATTCTGTTATCCGGCTACAACTATGATATCGAGTATGTGTCATCGAGTAAAAACTGTGCTGACGGTTTGTCGCGATTGCCACAAACAGTAACTGAACGCGAAAACAGTAAAGAAAGTAGTTATTTGAATTTTGTAGAAAATTTTTTGCCGATTACGAGCAGTGAGGTTAGAAAAGCGACGGCAGCTGATGTAATACTTAGTAGAATAATGTTGTACGCACAGTCAGGGTGGCCCCAGGAATGCAAAGATGAGCAATTGCAGCCTTATTTTGTGAGACGACATGAAATATACATAGAAGGCGGTTGCGTCATGTGGGGTTATCGCATAGTGGTACCTAGTGCGTTGGAAAAAGACATTTTAGTACAGTTACATAGTGGTCACATGGGCATAGTCAAAATGAAGGGCCTCGCCCGTAGCTATGTGTGGTGGCCTAAAATAGATAAAGCTATAGAACAACTTTGTAACAATTGTGAAACGTGTGCGGCGGTAGCCGACGCGCCTCCTCGGGCGCCGCCCGAGCCTTGGCGTTACCATTCTAGACCATGGACGAGGTTGCATATTGATTTTCTCGGTCCCTATAAAAATCTAACATTCTTAGTTTTAATTGACTCGACATCTAAATGGCTAGAGATTTTTGAAATGAATCGAACCAACGCGACTAACGTTATCAAAGTATTACGCAGAACATTTGCAAGATTCGGTTTACCGGAGGAGTTAGTCTCAGATCAAGGGCCTCCGTTTACGAGTGTCGAGTTTCGCAACTTTTTAATTAGTAACGGTATTCGCCAAAGCTTTTCTCCAACCTATCATCCGTCGTCGAATGGTGCCGCCGAGAATGCGGTGAAAATTTGTAAACGCGCAATAAAAAAGGCATTTAAGGACCATATAGATGTAGACGCAGCTTTACAAACGTTTTTGTTAGCATATCGTAATACATTACACGCTAGTACGGGTGAGACGCCAGCTATACTATTGCAACGTCGTCCGCTACGGAGTCGGCTGGACCTGCTGCGGCCGGGGCGCGGCGTGCGGGACAGAGTCAGCGCGGCCCAGCAGCGCCAGACTGAATACGCTGGGGGTGTCAGGCGGGAATTTAAAGAGGGCGATACAGTATGGGTGCGAGAGTATACGGGTAATGATAAGTGGGTCAAGGGTACTATCACTGAGCAAGGAAGGGAAGGTAACGATGCGCGAAGGTTGTCAGTGGTAAGGGATGACGGTCAACTTCTAAAAAAGACATGTAGATCAAATTAGACGAAGATCCACACTTTCTGATGTTACCTGCGGTACGGAAAAGAGGTCGGATGAGGATGTTATCGTTGCGGAAAAAGATCAATTGGAATGTGTTAACCTACCGGGAACACAGTCAACTGATGAAACTCAATCTGATAAAACGGATTGTGGTGAACAACCTCAGATTCCATTTGATCTTCCATCGACTCAGCCCGGACACAGATATTCCCAAAGGATCAGAAAACCGGTAGTTAATTTTGAAGTGTCATAATCATGTACTTTGTAGGATTGTCAATGGATGGTGGAGATGTACCTATTAAGTTAAGAAACAATCTCTGTACGTTTTTCCATTGTAAGTTTAGGTTGTTATTAGTTATGTAGTATTGTCAAAATAACCTGGGAGGTGTAATGTATGTGCTATTTGGGGGTATATGTAAAACTTTTGTATGGCCCGTTCGATGTGTGTGTGCTCGCTTCAGAACCAATACATTTGGATTACCGTGAAGACGTCGTCTCATTGCTCCCGAGTCCCGTTATTCCTCACAAATGTTTTTGGAGTAGGTGTAGCTTATACAAGAAATATTTATAGAACCGCCTCTGTGGTCTACTAGATTGCCCACCCGTGTAAGACGCAGGGGTCCCGGGTTCGATTCCCAGAGAGGGTACAATTAGGGTGGGGTACGGTTTATTTAGTAGTAGGGCTTATTTCAAGTCCGCCTGGCTAGCTACCACCATCTTACCTAAGTCTGACGCCATAACAACAACTTAAAAATTGTTGTGTTCTGGCAGTTAGAGGTAAGAAAGCCAGTTCCTCAGTGATGAGGATTCCGGGTGTAGTGCACTTCCACCTTCGGCTTTATCATCACTTAACATCAAGTAAGGCGAAGACCAAGCACTCCGTCGTGCATAAAAAAATACTATCCTTACTTCTTTCATTACTTACTAATAATATTATTTTAGATGCGAACGAAGGTCCGTTTGTTTGTTACGCCTTCACGTCTTAACCACTGAACCAATCATCATGAAATTTTACTTACAGTCGCAAAGATGGCTGCCGCAGCGGCTGGGTACGCAAGGGACAGGTTGCGTTGCGTGCCGCGTAGACGTATGCGTAACCCGGTGTGTCAGGGGTTACGTGCGTAACTACACGCGCGCGCGTGTCTACGCAGCCGGCGTGCCCAGGCCTTTATAACAAGGAGCAAACTAGATGCATTCCTAGGTCTCGACCAAAAAATTCTTCACTTTATCCTTAAAGTTGAATTGTGTTAAACTATCAAGGAAATTCGCAGGTATAGGTAGTTGATTAATCAACCGCGGTAATAAGTAAGCGGTAGTTCGTCCACCGTACACATTATTCGCCGTAATCGTGGCAAGTTTTTTTTGAGCGATTCCACAAGTGAATGCCGTGTGATTCATTTTTTAAAAGTTACTATTGAAGAAGTTTTCGTTTAAAATATTGTTTTTAAATTGGATATGGATACGCAATACTTTACAAAGTTGAAATATTTTTGTTTCATCGGTAGAATTAGATTTTTTTTTAATGTTTTAATTTAGGTTAGTGTATGTTTTGTAAGTTCGTCCGTAGCTGCTTAATTCATATGGGATATACGAGCCCGCAAGTGATTATATAAAGAGTGTTTTTTTAACAGTGATCGAATTTTGTGGTGTAGCTTAGACCATCAAACTGAATAACTTTGTCTATGGGACCAACTTAATTAGAGCAAAAAAATAATCAGCTGTTCCATACATTTTGGTGGAGTAGATCCAATATCTACTCGACCAAAATGTATGGAACAGCTGATTATTTTTTGCATAGAAAACATCAATATGTTTTCTATGGAACAGCAGTATTTTTTTATCTAATTAAGTTGGTCCCATAGACAAAGTTGTCCAGTTTGATGGCCCAAGCCATACCACATTTGATCATTGTTCAAAAAACACACATTTACTTTAGCCTCGTGCATTCAGTATTGTCAGGTTTGTAAGAAACTGTCTAAGTTTATTGCAGACACGAAAAATGTGGAGGCTCTAGTAGATTTTTTTATCGATTTTTAAACCTATATATGTATGAGATTCCACGTTTTCTTTAACTGAGCAGCTACAAGAACTGACACTAGACTCACTAGATACACGGGGACAGGAGTTGCAATGGGCTATTAGATTTTCAATAGGTACTGTTCGAATATAAGGGGATGTTATATGTAGTAGTTTCGTTTTATGAGAGTTTATAACTAATCCAGAAACACCACACCATTTGGTTATGGCATTAAAATTATATTGAAATTGCTAAAAAGCCTTTTTCGGATCCCTATCCGCCGCTATGAGACAGGTGTCGTTAGCAAACTGGAAACACTAGTAATTTTTTACACAGAGCTCATATCATTAACGTAGGTTAAAAAGTGGAGAGGACCCAATACCGACCCTTGAGCGGTACCGTGCGTTACCTTGGACTGAGTCACTGAGTTGATTATCAATTTTAACAGCAAGCGTTCGGTGACTACGTAGTTTTCACACCATTTTAATATCAAAACGTCCACAGTATCGAAATGTCTACAGAATTATCAAATTGGCGAGGAAATTCGAAGTGCACAAGTACGGACGCCCGTTTAGCACTTCTGCACTTCGGCAGTGAAAAGGTATAAATGTTTAAATTATATTTGCCCATTTTTGCTGGCATCTTCTCTTCTTAATAGAGCACATGTGTTGGAAAATCTGGATTCCTAAATTTTTATGTACAATTTTGTAGACGTAGGTATTTGACAATTCTATGTACGAGTATATCTAGCCTAGTAAAAATCGAGTTCATATTTTGAAGTTTTCCATGGCATGTTGCCAATAACAATAAATAAAAAACTTATACCTACTACATTTTTTGGATGGACTTTAATAATAAGTTTGAGTGGTACTTACTTTAAACATAATTTAATTATTGATAATTTAATTTAACAAACAGATAGTTTAATGTTATACTTATTTTAAAGAACAACCCAGATCCTACTATAATATTAGAATTATAAATGTGTATAGATGTTTGTTACTCAATTAAAAAACAGCTGAACGGATTTTGATGAAATTTAGCAGACTTAAGTTTATAGCCTGGATTAAAACATAGGATTTTTTATCCTCGTCAAAGGTTCCCTAGGGATTTTCCGGAAGTCCACAGGGACGAAGTCGCGGGCGGAAGCTACTAGACTTATACTTCAATACGTTAAAAAGTATCATCTAGTTAAAATGAATTATCTAGCTATTTATTATTTATGTTAGGCTCAAAGACCGATCTCGATCTTTGAGCGAAAAAAATGCCCACGACGCGTTCTGGGGCCCTATTTTTGAATCGCTCGACTGGCTTCGAGCGCTCTTTTCTACTGATTTTCGTTCGACATCTCATTGTTTTGAGTCATATGTCGAACGAAAATCAGTCGAAAAGAGCGCTCGACGCCTGCCGAGCGATTCAAAAATAGGGCCCCTGGCCACTGCCAAAATGCTACAACGCGAAATTCGTGTCATGGCTCTTATAAAAACGCCCAGAACGCGTTGTTGTAATCCTAGAAATACCACAAAGCGAAATTCGCGTCGTAGTCAACATACCAAACGACCACAACGCGTTGTGGAAATGAAGAAAAGCCATGACGCGTTCTGAGCACTAGTTGGTGCAACCATAACATGACGGACAGGTCGTAAATTGTCGGAACGCATTACAATGATGCATTAAAGCATCGGTTTCACTGGTTTATTATTTATTGTTAATTTCGAAAAGAGTTATTTATGAAAAAGTTGTAGTTTCTGATGACTAATACTTTGTGTTCAACAATTAGTAGCATTATTACGAATGCTGATTTGAAAAAAAAAATTAATTAAAAACTTAAATTAAAAACTTACACAAACAAGATTGCACCTCTATTCCATGGCCAACGGCAGTAATTTAAAAATTAATTAGAAGCTTTGCTTCCACGTTACAGTGGCTTTGAGTTGCATGCAACACACATGCATAAGTTTTATAAAAGCAAACGAGATAAATCGTGCTGTAAGGAAAGTGGGTATACTTATATCCACTGACATTAATTTTTTTTTATTTAACTGGACTGGCTGTCTGTATGATTTGACAGCTAAGTTTTTGTGCCTATTTGAAACGCCACTAGCGTGCGTCTAAAGAACTAATTTCGACGTACAATATGAAAATGGTTGCCGTGATGGTCTCTCCAAACTTCAAACTTTAGTACCATGTCCCTAACGCTATGCTCACGTTACGTCCTACAGCGCCAAAATGGCGGAAATCAAATAGGCACAAAAACAGTTTGACGTAAGCCTGTCCAGTGTAAATAACGGGTGGCGCAAAAGTAAAGACCCTATTTGGTTCAGCTATAACATTTTTTCTAAATTAGAAAACTAGATTTAGGTTTTTTTAAATGTATATTTGTGCCATTAAATTTCGTACCATTAGGATTTAAAGATGATGTCTTTTAAATGGTGACCTCCAGAGTTGATACACATTTGAGCCCTATTTATGACATTTTGCATAACTTGCCGTAACACTTCCTGCGATATGTTCGTTATTTCTTGACGAATGTTTTCTTTTAGAGCTGCGAGAGTCTGTGGCTTGTTCACATACACCCGAGATTTCAAAAAACCCCAAAGAAAGAAGTCTGGACTGGTCAGTCCTGCCGGACGGTGGGGAAATCGTCGACGAAATTCACGTTGTGTTCTTATCACTGATGAATTATTCCGTAAGAACATTGACACAATTATTCCACGTTCTTGGGGAGTAAAACGGTCCATGTTTATTTTCAGTGTATTTTATATTTGTTCACTACACAATTTTCAACAACAGAATGACAGAAAATGTCATATAAAAAAAATAAAAGTATTTTCTTTAGTGCCAGTACTTTTGCGCCACCCGTTATATGCAGGTCAGTGACTTATATCATAATTCAAAGTAAAATTTGATTATTGTCTTTAATTTTAAAAACAAATGACAACGTGTGTGGGTCTTTTTTTGTGAAATCAAATAACACTGCCGTGATAAGGACCGGTGGTCGGGCGGGGCGGAGGGGCGGACGACGCGCATCAGTCCGTGCACATTGCGAGATTGAAAAATAGAAATCGGTGATTGATATCATAAAATCAACAATATCTTCCTTTTTACCGACTTCAAAAGGAGGGAGGTACTCAATTCGACCCGTTTTTTTTTTTTTTTTTTTTTTGTTTTTTGTATGTACACCGATTACTCGAAGACGGCTGGACCGATTGAAATGATTCAAACGTTATTACATTAGGTAAACTCCCAAATTGGTCCCATTTTTTAAAATTTTGAAATCGGTTCAGTACTTTTCTAGTAATCTTGAAAAAAGCACGAAAATAGTATGATTTTATGTGAACTACCTCGATGATCAGTCGTATAACTTCTTTGTTTATGAACTGAATAAGATAATTATTTTTTGTTGGAAAAGGGATATCTTAAGTGTACTTCTTTAACCGACTTAAAAAAGGAGGTTCTCAGTTTGACCCGCATGCATGTATGTTTCTCCGCGATTAACTCACGTTTGGCCGAGCCGATTTTAATTTCTACCTAAATAATATACCTACACTACCTAATACAAAAGGTACCTACACTAAAAATAAAAAAATAAAAAATTGTTTAAAAAAACAAAAAACCTACCTCTAAAAAGCAAGAAATAATATTCGTAATAATAAAACACGTCTATTGAAGTCGGGTGGGGCTTTTAGAATAAAAAAAAGGGATTTGTACTCCAGCCCCACCCGACTTCAATAGACGTGTTTTATTATTACGAATATTATTTCTTGCTTTTTAGAGGTAGGTTTTTTGAAGTCGGTTTTTTGTTTTTTTAAACAATTTTTAGGTATACAGATGTCCAACACGGACGTCTGCCATTATTTCTAATCTATAAAATCTATTTGAAAACTTTTTTGATGAAACTTCAGAAAAGATTTATGATCTATGTGTGTATAACATCCGACGTACCCTTCAAAGTATACGTTAAAACATCACGATGAAGCGGTTTGGAGTTTAGCCAGTAGTTCAGACAGAAATTCAAGATGAAAGTTGTAAACCCGCCGAAGGAGCTTGTAGCCTATCTTTTATTGGTCGTAACTAAAATATAAGAGCTAGCTAAAACACAATGGATATCTACGAGCTTGTCGTTTAGAGCTAGATTCCAAAGTTTGAACGATTTAATAGTTCGGATTAGATTTAGTTGAGACTACTTTTTAGGGTTCCGTAGCCTAAATGGCAAAAAACGGAACCCTTATAGATTCGTCATGTCTGTCTGTCTGTCCGTATGTCACAGCCACTTTATTCCGAAAGTATTAAGACTACACAGTTGAAACTTAGTAGATAGATGTATTCTGTTAACCGCTTAAAGAATTTAATACAAAAATAAGAAAAATAAAAGATTAAGGGGGGGCTCCCCATACATAGAACTGAAACTGAAAAAAAAAATTTTCTTCAAACCAACACGTGTTGGGTGTCTATAGATAGGTCTTTAAAAATTAAATTGAGGTTTTTAAGTTTTTCTCAAAGTCAACCGTTTGAAAGATATACACCGCCAAAGTGATAAAATGTGTGTCCCCCCCACCTTTAACTTTTGAAATAAGAGAGTGAAAAATCTAAAAAAAAAATATGCTGTAGATCTTAATAAACACTTTCAACGAAAATTGGTTTGAACGAGATATAGTTATTAGTTTTTGAGATATAGCACATTTTCCAAAACCGTAAATATAACTTTGTCATTCATACCAACACTGTGAAAAACAAAGTTATTTTTGCAGACGAAAAATGATAGGTGGTAATAAATATGGTATGGTATAAGGTAACTACGGAACCCTACGGCGCGTGGCCCGACACGCACTTGGCCGGTTTTTTTAACGCATTTCTTGTGTACCGTTTACACGATGCCAATCATTCATTATGCCAATCTATTACCAATGTTGGATTGGTTAGATTGGCGTTGATATAAAAGCTCTACGAATTATTCTTAAAGCTACTATTGCAACTTTTTAGAAATAAAGTTTGTGTTTTAATATTATTTGTTTCTTTTTACATAGTTTAATTGCTTATATTAATATTGTGTAATGATTTTTATTACTTATAAAATACCTAAGTACCTATTTTATTTCAACGGCGTAATGGTAGTAGATAACAGTTCAACTTCAAAATATATTAAAAGTTTAACGTACTTTTTCTTCTAAAAATTATTTAAAATTACCTAGATTTCTAAGAACGAACAGATTTCGTGATGTGCTTAAATCTTTTGTTCATATTTCCACGCTTTTGTCATATTTAAGATATAAGTAGCTTGTTTGAAAACGTTTCATAGAATATTGTAGAGATCAATAGAAATGTCACGCATCATTTGTTTTTGACAGGTTCGTTAGGAAAAAAATCTTATTTACTGACAAAATATACTGGATTAGATATTGTTAGATTTAATACTTGAGATCAATCGAAACCACAAGATAGAATTTGTATACGAATAACAAGCTATCAACTTTTCAAAATATCAATACCTAATACATGTGTATTAATATCTTATTGCAAATAAATAAATAAAAATTAAACAAATATTTACGTCAGTCAATGAACATTTTCAATTCGATGTAAAAAAAAACCGGCCAAGTGCGTGTCGGGCCACGCGCAGTAGGGTTCCGTAGGTACATTATACCATACCATATTTTAATACCGCTATCATTTTTCGTCTGAAAAAATAACTTTGTTTTTTACAGTGTTTGTATGAATGACAAAGTTATATTTGCGGTTTTGGAAAATGTACTATATCTCGAAAACTAATTACTGTATCTCGTTCAAAACAATTTTCGTTGAAAGTGTTTATTAAGATCTATAGTCTATATTTTTTTTAGATTTTTCACCCTCTTACTTTAAAAGTTAAAGGGGGGGGGGGGGGACACACATTTTACCACTTTGGCGGCATATATTTTTCAAACGGTTGACTTTAAAAAAAAATAGTCTTAAGAACCTCAATGTCATTTTTAAAGACCTGTCTATAGACACCCCACAAGTATTGGTTTGATGAAAAAAAATATTTTCAGTTTCAGTTCCATGTATGGGGCCTCCCCTTAATTTTTTATTTTTTTTTTATTTTTGTATAAAAGTCGTAAAGCGGTTCACAGAATACACCTACCTACGAAGTTTCAACAGTGTAGTCCTAATACTTTTAGAATAAAGTGGCTGTGACATACAGACGGACAGACAGACAGACAGACAGACATGACGAATCTATAAGGGTTCCGTTTTTTGCCATTTTGGCTACGGAACCCTAAAAAGTAAGTACTATCCCCGCCAATCGGTAATGCGCCTGGCGACCTTATTTATAACCTCAAAATCGAAAAACAATAATTGTAATTTTTTTATATACCGAGACCCTATCTTATTGAAAATAATAATTCAATAATTAATACCTATATAAGATCACCTATTAGATTTTTTTTGTTTCATGAAATTTTTAGTAGCGGATCACGTCAACATGAATGTTAATGTGACAAGGTTCCAGCGCATTACTAATTGGCGGGGATAGTATTCAATGTACAAAAAGTACTTCGAATACTAAACCTTTGTTTGCAAGTTTTTTTGTTTTCGTACGTTTAAATAAAAAATAACTTTTACTTTTTTCAGTTTATAATTTGCTATTTTGTGTACATACTTGTCAATGATTGAGTTAACTTTGATAAATGAATCCATGTAAAATTGCTACGGTTTATTTATGAGGTTTGCCAAAACCTTTCTTCATGAATGTTCCAAAGTCGACATTCAAAGGGATTCAAATCTGGGATTCCTAATAGCCAATCTTTGGTTACGATAAATTCGGTCCAATTTGACCGAATCTGGAAAATTTGGCTCTGGCATGCTGATAAATTACTGGGTACTCTAAGAAATTGTTCGAAGGCGAGAGGCAGAAATTCCAAATATTTGGATTTTCTGCCTAATTATTATCCCACGGGAACAGTATTTTTTAAAAGATGAAAGGTATGATGTCCTTTTTGTACCCCTCTAACTGACCGTAACTTGTTATAAAAGTTATTAATTAAAATTTTAGGACATAAATAACCTCAATATCTAGACCAATAATTAAATATTGAAACTTTTATCTGTACATACTCGATTAAAATAGGTAAGAGATACACTCATTACATTTTTAGATATACTTAAAAACTAACCGTGTAAGTATTTACAATACCTTTCCAAAGATTATTTTGTATGGAAAACCATAAAGTGATCCCTATTGCTTCAGTGATCAGCTTGAAAACCTTCAAGCTAATCAAAATAAGCTAAAAAGTATATTTTGTTTAGAATTTAATAAGCATAGGTAATTGTTGCCCTTTTGTTGTGACACTTTTTTTGTACCTATCTATTAAAGTTTTCGCAAAATACCTATCTAAAAAAACTTTAACGAGATAAATTTCACGGTGCGGGGCCGGGGGGGTGAACTTCAGGTGAAGGGGGGAGGGGGAGAGTTGTGGGTTTTGCCACACGCCACATAAGTTTCATAACTTAATTAATTTGTTTATATTTCCCATACATTGATTGCATAGAATTACCGGACTAAATCTATTGTTTCTACACTTATCGTAATATTGTTATCATAATAAAAACAATATAACTTGTATTTCGTACAAATCGATGGTACATAAACTTAAAGTTACAATCTACACAAGCACTGAGAACTTATAGTGCTCGCATTTCCGCTTTGAAGCAATAAGGGTAAAGTGAAAAGATAAACATTTACTAAGCAAGCGAAGCTGCGAAGCACTGAAGCACAAGACCAGCTAAGTTGCTTCTACTAAGTTTAAGCTGACACTTGGCATTCTATGTCGGTACCATAAAACAGGAACATAGAAATAAGAATGGTCTCCACTTATGAAAATATTTGTGTTCTTTCCTACTTAGTATGTTTTTAAACATTTAAAATCTATGGAATTTTTACCGCGAGCACTCAACTAAAATAAGCTATGTTGAAAAGTAAATTGTGAAAGTATTTTTAGCGCGCTAAGTTTAGCTATTACAATTTTTTTTTACAATAAATAATAGGTCTTTACCTATGAAATTGCCGATTTGTATGGAGATTTTTCAAGAAGTTGCATTTTTCATAATAGCATTTTCTTTGTTCATTTAACAACCATGAACACTCATGTAACAAAACTTTTATGTACTAATGTTTGAACACTATGCTAACTTATTTCCATTTAAGATAAGCGAAAAAATATGTTTTGGTTAAGTTACAACCCCTTCGGTCACCCTTTTTTTTGCTCACAAAAAAAGAGTCACTTTCAAGATCTTTTTTTTAATGTCACGAAAGCTAAAATATGGACTTTATTTTTACTGATAGTTAACTATCATGATCATAATTCGATGTAATATTCACGATTTTGTTAAAATTTTAAATTATAGAAGTTATTATTTTCTCTGTATGTGACAAAATATCGGCAATTTCATAGGTAAAGACCTAATATTAATGAAAAATTTTAAATCAATAAATTAAAAAATCCTAGCTGTTATAAGTCTAAGATGCAAAAAAATATATGAAAATAAGGTATATTTAAGTACAATTTATTTATTATTATTATATATATATCATTATTATTTATTATAATTATAATTTGTTGTTTTCTCAAGTAATGAAGAAAGTCGAGTCCAATTTGTTTCCGTCTTATTCAACTTTTACGACTAATATTAAGTCATCTTGTTTGAGTGAAGTAATGAATAGGTAAGTATGTGAATACTATGTAAATAGGTTGTTTTTAAATACCTACCTAAATTTTATTATATTGTCATTTTACAACGTGGGTATTCTGATAGTGACCCTTATTCTTGGGCAAAGTTGTAATGGAGAGAATGTTTCTATGTGTTTGTTCCTCACGCACTGTTTTACCGGCCGGCCGGAGACGTGCATAGTATGTACGTTTCCGGCCGCTCGACGTACAATGATAACATTACCGTGACGTACGGAAGGTATGACTCCGTACGTTTCAACTGTTGTGTGAAGTAGTAATGAAGAAGATGTAAATAAATAAATAAATAAATAAATAAATGCTTGGACAATTTCACACAGCGCCATTTAGCCCCAAACTAAGCAAGGCTTGTAATATGGGTGCTAGACAACTGATATACTACTTGTATTGTTTTAAATTTCCATTGTTATTAACATTATTTAAATATACTGTATCGGGATTTTCACCATGTATGTATGTATGTTGCGCATGCAACTGCGCCGAAATATCCGAGTCTCAAAAATAAAAAGGTACATGGTGAAAATCCCGATACAGTATATTTAAATAATGATATACTACTTATATACTTTTTAAATATTATACTTATTATACATAGTAACACCCAGACCCGTCACAGAAATTAAAATTCATCATTTCAATTTCTGCCCGGCCGGGAATCGAACCCGGGACCTCTTGCGTGGTAGGCGGCATGTTAACCACTGCACCACACAGGTCGTCAAGATGTACTTACATGTTAGGCATATTCATCAGAGCCATGCCTGACGAACACAGCCACGAGCGTGCCATTGCCCACAACACCGATCACGAATATGAGCGCGAAGATTAGGAGCACTATGTACCTACGTCTCCGGCCGCTCGACGTACGGCTGGTACGACTAAAGTTGTAATGAAGAAGATGTACTTACGTGTTAGGCACATTTCTCATAGCCTTATGCCTGACGAACACAGCCACGAGCGTGCCATTGCCCACGACACCGATCACGAATATGAGCGCGAAGATCAGGGGCAGCACTATGTACCGTCTCCGGCCGCTCGACGTACGGCTGGTACGAATCTGACCGGTTCATGTCCTGGGTGGAGTTGTAATGAACAAGATATTAGTATTACTTACGTGTTAGGCACATTTCTCATAGCCTTATGCCTTACGAACACAGCCACAAGCGTGCCATTGCCCACGACACCGATCACGAATATGAGCGCGAAGATCAGGGGCAGCACTATGTACCGTCTCCGGCCGCTCGACGTACGGCTGGTACGAATCTGACCGGTTCATGTCCTGGGTGGAGTTGTAATGAACAAGATATTAGTATTACTTACGTGTTAGGCACATTTCTCATAGCCTTATGCCTCACGAACACAGCCACAAGCGTGCCATTGCCCACGACACCGATCACGAATATGAGCGCGAAGATCATGGGCACTATGTATGTCTCCGGCCGCTCGACGTACGGCTGGTACGACTCTGACCGGTTCATGTCTGTGAAGTTGTAATCTTCCATGGTGCATATCTGGAACAAAGAAGTTAGTTGGTAAAGGATAGCGCCAACAGCCGCAAAGGGATAAAATAACGAAATACTAATAAAAATCGTACACAAATATTAAATTTTTAGAGTAGCTTGTATACTTCTTGATTTTATATATTGCGTGTTATTTGTTTCATGACCCTTCAAAGTTGGGTGGACAAGTCCATTTAAAAGTAAAAAAAAAATATAATTAATACCTTATTAGTCCGTAAAATGTAGGTAAGTATAGCAAAGTCTAAGAAACCATTTTGATAAACACAATAATTTAATATACCTTGCTGCCGAGCAAATTTCCTACGCGTTGCATACAAACTACCTAGGCGTGACGTCATAACTAGGTAGCCGTTAGTATGGAGCGTTTTTGGGTGAGTCGAATTTGTGTGCATTTCAAACTGTGATATCTCAGGCAGTTTTTATGCTAGCGAAATTCTTTTACTAATGTAAATTTTTTAGAGAGGTCATTTATGTAACATAAAAAAAGAAATATTCGACATGCCTATGCCTATTACAAATTCCGGTAAAGTAAAATATTGGATATGTTTTCGAACAAAACATGTCTTTGTAACGGCTGCTTGGTTACAAGAATAAAAACTAAAGTCAAAGTAAAAAAACCGGCCAAGTGCGAGTCGGACTCGCGCACGAAGGGTTCCGTACCAAAAAACGGCAAAAAAAATCACATTTGTTGTATGGGAGCCCCCCTTAAATATTTATTTTATTCTGCTTTTAGTATTTGTTATTATAGCGGCAACGGAAATACATCATCTGTAAAAATTTCAACTGTCTAGCTATCACAGTTCATGAGATACAGCCTGGTGACAGACAGACAGACAGACGGACAGCGGAGTCTTAGTAACAGGGTTTTCACACTTTGGGTACGGAAACTTAAAAACGATCAGAAGGTATATTACAGAAAATAAACACAATAGTCGGACCCAATTCGTTGTTCAATTTACTTGATATTGAACCTTATTCGTGAGTCTATAGTGCCACAGAGTGGGACGAACATCGTACTGTTATATATTAGATTTCATCATCATCATCATCATATCAGCCGCACGACACCCACTGCTGGGTCTATACCCAGCAGTGGTTCGTCGTGGAGATCTTTATGGGAGGCCTATGCCTCCCATAAGGATCTCCACGACGATCGGTCCTGCGCTGCCCGCATCCAGTGGCTTCCCGCGACCTTCACCAGATCGTCGGTCCACCTTGTCGGGGGCCTACCCACGGAGCGTCGTCCGGTGCGCGGTCGCCATTCCAGAACCTTTCCGCCCAACGGTCATCAGTTCTTCTCGCTATGTGTCCTTCCCATTGCCACTTCAGCTGAGCAATCCTTCGAGCGATGTTGGTTACTTTAGTTGTCCTGCGGATCTCCTCGTTTCTGATTCGATCACGCAAGGAAACGCCGAGCATGGTTCTCTCCTATATTCTCTCCATATATTAGATTTATGTATGTAATAATGCTGAAGGGTGGCTTCAGGTGGGCTGACTAAGCAGTCTGGCTCCACATCCGTGGGCAGTTTAGGTTGGTTAGTCAGTCGCGTCTCAGCCACCATTTGACTCAGTCAAGTCCAATTCAATATTTTCTAAATCAATTTTCAATTTCAAATTAAATCATTCTCCCAAAATAAATTCTTTTTTTTTTTAAACGCTAAATCCGAGAGCCCGCCTAACAGTACGCTTACCGCGATGCTTTTTAGGGTTCCGTATCAAAATGGTAAAAAAGGGACCCTTATGGTGTGACTCAGTCTGTCTGTCTGTCTGTCACAGCTGGATATCTCGAGAACTACTAATGATATCAACTTGAAATTTGGAATAGTTTAAGATGACATTTGCCCAACTATTTTTCAAATAAGAAAGAATTAAATTAATAAATATATTTTTAATACCAGGGTCTGAAAAAAGGTCTTAAAATTTTGAAGTGAGACTACTAAGGCATGTGGGGTATTAAATAAAAACCTCCTTCAAAAACCTTGAAAATTTCAAAAATAAATTAATGGCTCTAAAAAGCAAGAAATAAAATATTGAAATCTGTATAATAACTAACTCGAAAGTTTGTATGCATATCTTATATTAAACAACGCCTTTTGAAGTCGGGTGGGGGGGGGGGGGGGACGAACGATATTTTTTATCTAAACTAATATATCTAAACTTTAATCATGGGTTTAAACCCCACCCGACTTCATAAGATGTTGTTTAATATAAGATATGCATACAAACTTTCGAGTTAGTTATTATACAGATTTCAATATTTTATTTCTTGCTTTTTAGAGCCATTAATTTATTTTTGAAATTTTCAAGGTTTTTGAAGGAGGTTTTGTTTTTATTAAAAACTTTTTTATTTTAAACTTTTTTGTGGTAAGTATATTTGGTGATGATATTATCTAAGTTACAATAGCCTTATGTCAACGGCTCATCACCTTTTACATAGTACTGCTTTTCCCGACGCAGGGGCGTTTATTGTTGAGGAGTTCTCCTGGTACTTCACTATCAGCTCTTCTTCACCATACGAATTATGATGAGCATAAATAGCCTAGCAACCATATGAAACTAATAGTATCGTACCAGTGAACTACTTAGTATTGAATAGTTCCGATGATCATCTATGCTGGTCTTCATCATCAGTTCTACTTCACCGAAATGGTACTTTTGGAAAGCAAATGCACAAGTTACTTAAGAAAATACTAAAATCGCTATAGATGTGCCTATAATATTTGAAGAGTTCCCTCGATTTCTCCAAGATCCCATCATCAGATCCTGATTTCATGACAATGGGACCAACTTGAAAGTATATACTTTCAAACAAAAAAAGAATTTTTCAAATCGGTCCAGCCGTCTTCGAGTAATCGAGTAACATACATAAAAAAAAAAAAAGATTCCGACGAATTGAGAACCTCCTCCTTTTTTTGAAGTCGGTTAAAAAAGCGGCGTTTGCACGTTTTCAATCATTTTTTTCTCTTTTAGGCCGCATAGTTTTCGACTTATGATGAAAAATGTAAAATAAATTACCGTTCCGCCCCCTTATCTTCGAAGTTTGCAAAGAGAAAAATCTGAAATAATTCTATGTGATAGCAGTTTATAAAGTATATATACTTAAAGATTACAGGAAAAGTAAAACGATGTCTCAATATAGCACACTTATTTAGAAATCATCAAATTTCTAAAAAAGACAACATTAATTCCACTATTGTTCAAGAGATGGCGCTGACCTAAAACTGGAATAATAATTTTATTATTCTACTCTGCAGTGTATTTATTATGATGGTACGGAACCCTCGGTGCGCGAGTCCGACTCGCTCTTGACCGGTTTTATTTGTAATAAGACTTCTGAACAGAAGGAAAATACAAGCACCCATGTAACCCAAATCTAATTGATATTCGTTTCAATTTATTCATTCCCGCGGATTGCGCTCTTTTAATTTAAGTATTTGTTTAATCAAATCCAATCAAATATTTTATGTCACCATCAGCATGAGTGACGACGTGATTATATTCCAAGTGCGATATAAAAAAAATTACATCAATAATGATGCCGCTTCATATTATGTACTCGTAAACTCGTATTTTTTAGTATAAATTCAGGTTGCTGCTTACAAGCGTTAATTTTATCCAACGAATTTGTGAAAATACATAACATTAATATATCAATATTTTAACATATTATTTTTTCGACAGTCGCTTGTAAAATGGAATCGCCACCTCATATTTCTATAATAAAGGAGTACATTTCCACTCTAAATTGCTACTAAAGTTTCAGACTTCGTAATATCAAAGCAACAACATCTAAAAATATCGTAATGAATGAGTCTAGAAATATCGCAAGGAATGTTGCTAACTTATATATTAGAATCAGTAAAGTTAGTGCTTATTTGAACTAAAACTTACAAAATTACATTTCTGAGATATGATGTGAGAAGCAGGACAACTATATTCACGAGTTGCTAACATTTTAGTATATTTAAATACATTTAAATTTTAAGTTGAACCTGTGGAAATGGTGGGCGAGTTTAAAGTGGTAGGTAACTATTTACATAGGTATAATATTTTACATAGGTAGTATTAATATTTTACATAGGTAAAATCAACGCAGAATTTGCTTTTAAACCAAATTGAATTGTTTGATTGAAACGCCAATCTCGCTGAGATTCTGTTTCCACAAACAATTTTGCAACGGCCTTGTATTTCATTGGTATAAAGCCAATTTCTCCTTTTTTCTGTTTATTTGTTTTTATATCGATTCATCTGATTTTAAACCGAAAACTTTTAACAAAAGATAAACAGTGTGTTTATCGTTTATATACCGAGATGACACGCAAAGAAGAAGAACAGTGTGTTATGAATTATTTTAATAACAAACGACCTTATAAGTGCAATGTGAATGTTATTTATAAAACTCAAAGTGAAATGGCAAAGTAAGATATTTAATGAGAAAAAAAAAATCTCACTCACACGGAGGAAAATTAAGAATCAATATCCGGATGTTTGAGCAATAAAGCGAGAAAACAGGGATTTTTTTTTTGATAATTATTTTAATTAATTTAATACTAATAAAACTAGGTATAACATTCGATTAAAAGGTTTTGCTCCAGTGATGCACATGAGAATTAATTTAATTCGAGTATTATTATTTGATTTGTTAGTAATAATTGCCATTGGCAGTAGATTTATAAATGAATAAAAGTAGAAATAAAGTAACCAACATTGCTTGAAGGAGTGTTCAGCTGAAGTGGCAGAAGGCAGAAAACATTGCGATAGTAGATGACCGTTGGGCGGAAAAGTTCCGACGCACCCCCGTCAAGGTGAACTGGTGAACCGACGATCTGGCGAAGGTCGCGGGAACCTGATGATTGCGGGCAGCACAGAACCACAGTATTATAGAGCTAATCCGACTCCTTTGTTGATAAACGCATGCCGCCACTGCGTAGGTATACGCACAGAAACTCCGTCAAAGGCTTCGTCAGGTTGTCACAACAAAAACTAACTCAAATATTTTACATAATAGTTTTAATTTGTAATAACGAAATAATAAAAATAGTCAATAGAGCCTTTTCATGAATAACATCTTTACAGACAAAACAGAAACAGCAAACATGAAACCGCTGATTTTTTTACGCGATTTCAAAGTTTGTCCCATAGTAAAAGTTGTTCAGTTTGATGGTCACTATCAAACCTTGACGTGGAATTACAATTAAAAACGGAACAAATCTTGTAAACCATTATGACGTATTGAAATTTCGTTACGCTAGTACACCCCTTCAAGTTAGAGAGCGCAAACTAGAGGAGATTGCGCTTGCCGACTCTACCGCTCATTTCTCCGCGTACCCCCCATCGTTGCCCCGCGCAAGTACATGAGTCGGATGACTGTTAGTTCCATTAAGACTGTGACAGAACCGATCGTTTTGTGGAGATCCTTGGGGAGGGTGTGGCTGGCAATGATGACGACAGGTAGAAATGAGAACGGTGTTTTGACACACAGGCGTTTTAGACATTGAATGTCCATCAGCCATTTTTGATGTCCCCACTGCTGGGGCACAGGCCTTCCTTATGGGTGGATAAGGAGGACGGGCCATAACCTACCACGCGGGCCCAATGCGGATTGGTGGGTATTAACGACTGCAAATGCAGCCGGGACCAACGGCTTAACGTGCCTTCCGAAGCACGGAGGAGTTCGCGATAGTAAATTTTTGGTCACCCATCCCATGACCGACCCTTGCGAACGTTGCTTAACTTACGCAATCGCTAGGCCAGGCGCTAAACCACTGCGCCACCGAGCTCCTCATCGAGACATTGAATAGTGAATCAATATTCAGTAGCTTTAGCACGAACATCTATCGAGAAAAAAAAAACGCGCGTAAAAGTACTGATGGAGTTATTATCTATAGACAATTTCATTTCGCTTTTCGGCGGTAAATGACGCTGTACACATTTCTCATACAAAATTACTGTATCGAATGTTTTTACGTGCGTTATTTTTTTTCAATAGCCGTTCGTGCTAAGAGTATAAGAATAAAAGTTTTATTTATTCTTATGCTAAGGGTACTGAGTTCATTGCTGAATTACTTCTATTTCAATTAAAGTCCATTCTATTGAAATCTATGTGGCTGAAATCCAATATCACAATGGGCCAATAAATCATACGATTTATTAGCTCATAGCTCAATCATGACAGATTACTATTTGAGTCAATATGCGTATTTGCTGTTACAAAATTACATCCCTAGGTAAACAATTCCCCCGCCAATTTCAAATTAAATTCATTTTGATAAATTAATTTCATAATGGTTTATGAAAAAAGCTTTTTGCCCAAAGAACCTTAAACAAAACGGCATTTATGTGTGAAACTTTTTGAGTTTTACAGTCTGATTATTATAAGTAACTAATAGTTTGTTAATTCTAATTTAAGCTAAACCCACTGCAATAGGTTACAGGCTAGCGTGGGAAGTTAGTATTTAGATTGTAGAGGATGATTTTTATAATCATTTGAGGCAATGTAAATTACTTCTCGCACAAGGCTTGTATAGTACCCACGTTTATCAAGAAATGCAAGAAAATAAAATTTTCGTACTAAAAAAGTAATTTTTAAATTGGTTTGAGTGGCCAAATGAAACAACCATAAAAGTTTTAAGTAGGTAGGTACTTATAAAAATAACTCTATGTGTTCTACCGTTCCTTTATTTAGAATTGTCCGGAAATTAGGACGTGTCCGGGAAATAAGTATTCAAATTAATTTTCTCACTGAATGTCAAATCAGTAAGTAATCCGTAAGTGTGGACAACCTCCTGCATTCTTTTTTCAAATATAATAATTTAGAGCTTATGCTCACTTATGTGAGAAAACCATTTTGCACTCATTAGATTCGGCAGCAACCACGTTTTTCGGCATTGGTGAGCCGGTCGTCGAGGAGCAGTATTTTCGCTCTAGCATGTAATGTTTCTGAAAGGCAGTAAGAGATACATATTATATACTTAGAGATAGAGCCACATCAAAATGCAGAGCTGAGGGCTGCATACTTTAGTTTAACCCCTATCGTCAAAAATGTTTAACAGGTGACTGCACCTTCGTATAAATTATTTGCATTAAAATGTAAGCAATATTTACCAAACATTGATTGTTTTCTCTCTGCGACTTTTTTATTTACATTAAACAAAATTGCGGAGAAACAAATATTGGATCAGATTTTTTAATTTGTTTTGGTCGTATTTGAAATACCACGTACACTGAGGAGCTAAGAAAACAGACTTCTGCATTTTTTCGAAAAACATGCAGACTTTACACTCTACAGTGAGTCTTTATAAAGTGCACAAAATGAAAATGAGTGAAACTATTGTTAGTTTTAATTACGGGAATTTTTTTTTTTTTTTTTTTTTTTTTTTAATTATAATGGGTTTGCTCTTGACCCTAGTCTAGCCCGAAAGTATAGACGGGGTCTACGATGGAGCGAGCTTGCCCAGAAGGTGCCTATTCACTCTGGCCTTGAAAAGAGTCAGGTTGTATGTGCTCGGAAACACAGACGCCGGCAGGGAATTCCATTCCTTGGCTGTGCGCATTATAAACGATGATGAGTAGCGTTTAGTACGCGCAGGAGGTATATCAACCAAGAACGGATGGTAGCCTGCAGTGCGTCTGGATGTCCGATGGAAGAAAGGAGAAGGTGGAATGAGCTCATGCAGCTCTTGAGCACACTCGCCGAAGTACAATCTATAGAAGACCGATAGGCAAGCAACGTTATTGAAACAAACTAACTTACTTCAATGTGAAATTTAATCTTTTTTGTTTTTTTTTTAATTTTTATTTAATGATTTAATAAAATTATTATTATTTGATAAAAAATGCATTTTATTGTTGGTTTTCATCATAAATGTGGTCATATATTTTATTAAGACAAACTATTATTTCCAATCATCATTCAGTTTGTTTCAAGTGATAGATTTACAACGTTTTGTTTACAGTAGCAAGAATTTTAAAATATTTTTTTCCGTCGCGCGTCAATAAAATCAAGCATAGACTCATTTTTATTTGTGCACTTTATTAAGACTCACGCTGTATTATAAAAAAAGTCAAAAATTAGTCTGACTCGCGCACCGAGGATTCAGTACTATCATAATATACAATAAATACACTGCGGTGTAGAATATTGCAGTTTTAGGTCATCTCTTGACCAATAGTGGAACTACTGTAATTTTGTTGATGATTTCTGAAAAAGTGTGCTGTTTAAAGACATTAGAATAGAATAGAATAGAATAATTATTTATTTTCCAAAAATTCAGTTTAGTACAATTTACAAAGTATACATTAAAATAGATAATAATAACATTTGCCTGAACTAGGAAAAACCTGTGTTTCAGGCGAGTATAGCCTACATTTAACATGAATCAATTAATCACTAAAATAAAAATAATTTCTATTTAGACATTACACATTACAAATTACGCTTAGAATGACAAATACTTAAATAAAATACAATACTATTTTGTTACGACCAATAGCGTCTCTGTATCGTCATATGACATGCTTTGCAGAGTATTTTTTAAAGTTATTTTACAATTCCTAAAATTAAGTGGATAGATGTTAGCTATCCTATTTATTCTATTGTAGAGAAATGGGCCCAGGAACAGATAAAACTTTGCTGTAAAAGCGTATTGCTTAGAAACTGTTTGAGTGCAGACTATATCTTTCCGTCTTTTATTGATTATTTCAGAGTTAAAGGTGAGGGCTGAGTGCTGTTTTAACACTATGTTCATTATGAATAGTTGTCGTACTGATAATACGTTACATGACTTATATAGAAGGTTAGTAGGAAAGAGAAAAGGGCGGGAAGTTGACACCTTGAGAATCGCTCTCTGTGCTCTCTCTGTGGTAAGTAACAGTGTTTTACATGCACCTCCCCATGAAGTAATACAGTAAGTTAATATTGATTCGCATAGTGCAAAATAGACCTGTCTTATTATTGCTGGATCCGCAATGTGTCGTAACTTTTTGAAAACAAATATTAACTTACGTAATCTGTTATTTAAAGACATAATATGTAGCCTGAATGAAAGAGTTTCGTCTAATATAATACCTAGGTATTTAATTTTTTCTGTTTGTTTAATTTTAGGACACACACATTGGTTTTCCGTTTGGACTAGGCAACAATGAGCATGAAGTGTAGGGTTAGCATTAGGAAAGCATTGTTTACGCAAGGAGAACTTAATATAATTAGTTTTCTGTGCATTTAATGTCAAAAGATTATTTTGTAGCCAGTTATTTACAACATTGAATCCTCGTTGCGCATGCTTGAAAACTTGTTCTTTCGAGTCGGCCGTAAAGAGAAGTGCAGTATCATCAGCGTAAGATATGATCATTCCATGATCTAGCTTTATATTACAAAGATCATTTATGTAAATAAAAAAACAGGGTAGGTCCTAAAATACTTCCTTGGGGAACCCCAAAAGGTGTATTTTCCTGTTCATCACTGAGGACACTGCCAATTCTCACACATTGAGTACGTTCTTCCAGATAGCTCGTGAATAATTTCAACTGTGTGCCTCTAATGCCTAAAATCTCAAGCTTGCGCAATAGGATAGGTATGAACACCGTATCAAAAGCTTTCGCTAGATCCAGGAAGATTCAAACTGTGTGGTTACCTTTATTAAGATTATTTACAATATAATCTGTTAAGTGATGTACGGCATCAGCAGTAGATACTAGAGGTCGAAAACCAAATTGACACTTAGATAGAATCGCTTTATCCTCTAAATATCTAACTAATCTAATGTTTATAATTTTTTCTAATATTTTTGAAAGAGATGGCAATAGTGATATAGGTCTGTAGTTTGAGATTTGGCTTTTTTTGCCAGATTTATAAACAGGAACAACAACAGCCTTTTTTAAACACTTAGGAAAAATACCTGTAGTTAAACATTTTTGAAAAATATAAGTCAGTGGAGGTATCAAGATATGTCTAAACTGTTTAATTATTTTATTGAATATATTATCCCACCCAACCGCACAGTCGTCTTTCAAGGACATTATTATTTTTTCAACCTCGATTTCGTCAGTGTCAAGCAATGCAAAGGACTTCAAGGAAGAGTCACAGGCGGAAGGGGCGTGCGTTGGAGAATGTAAATGAGATTGATTTTTTTCTGACAGACATTTACCAATATTAACAAAATAATTATTGGCGTTGTTAGCACAATTTAAGAGTGACGAGTGCGCTTTTAGTAAAGTTACTGATGAGTCATGTTGTTTGGAAGTGTAAGTTATATTTTTAATGATATTCCATACTAGCGGCCCGCCCCGGCTTCGCACGGGTGCAATGTAGTTACTAAATGTAAAACTGTGCTAATGTGGTGTCAGTGTAAGTTATTAGATTACACTACAGGATACATATACCTAGGAGGACGACATACCTATACCTATACGACGTACGCAAGGGGCGTTATAATATAATTGACGTGTGTCTGTCTGTCTGAGGCAACCAACCCTAGCTCCCAAACTTATGGATCGATTTTAATAAGGTTTTTATGCACAGTTTAAGAGAAGCGTATAGACGGCTGGAAGCGACTTTGTTTTATACTATGTATAGCTTTTGCCCGTGGCTCCGCCCGCGTGGCAGTCGGTAATCGTTGTAAGTCTTCCCTTGGAAACCAATGATCGGGATGAAAAGAAGCCTGTGTTAAGTATTCCAGACTTAATCTATATCTGTGCCAAATTTCTCCTAAATCCGTTCACCCGTTCAGACGTGATTGAGTATGATATGATTGAGTAGGTACCTAACAGAACAACATCCAAACATCAAAACTTTCACATTTATACAATTTTGTGATTATATAGGTAATAGCTGCACCCCGCGGTTTTACCCGCGCAGTCTGTCGATTCTGTAACCAAACTCGCATCTCACTTCACTTCGTGTGAATTTGTTATTAGACATTTGTTTACTAAATGAGCTATTTTACTGATTGCAAAAGATTTCGTAAAGATTTTAGATAGCCTGCGTAGCTATCTAAAATCTTTTGTGATAAAAAAAATTTCTTAAAATTTCTTTTAATTTCTTTCTTTATTTCTTTCTTCATTATCTTATAGTACAGTAGCCCGTAGAACATTTAAATCACCAAAAAGGTTACCATTTGCCGTTGTGATATAGTTATTTATTACGAAATTATAGATACTTTAAACCAAGTTTTACAGATCGAATCCCGCCGTAACCTATATTTGTATATCTCCAAAATGGATATTTTTTTATTTTTCGAGGTTTACCACACGTTAGTTAAGCTATTGTCGTGTTCTACAGCTTAGTTTGATTGCCATAGATAAAAGTAAGACTATAAAAAGTAGCCATACACAGTTTTAAGACCTGATGAAAATGGTTTGACTTTATCTGGTCTTAAATCTGTGTATGATCACTTTCCATTGTCTTACTATTATCAGTGGCAATCAAACAAAGCTGTAGAACACGAAAATAGCTTAACCATGTGGTAAACCTTGAAAAATGAAAAAAATATCATTTTTGGAGATATACAAATATAGGTTACGGCGGGTTGCGATTTGTAAAACTTGGGTTAAAGTATCTATAATTTTGTAATAAATAACTATATCACAACGGCAAACGGTAACCTTTTTGGTGATTTAAGTGTTCTACGGGCTACTGTACTATTATTTATGATTTAAAATTCCCGTGCAGTGAAGTGAGATTCGAAGTGGGGTTTGAGTTTGGTTACAGAATCGACGCCCTGTTAACGATTCTGTATTAGTTAGGTAGGTACTTAATAAAATTTATTAGCGGTAATTTAACAAAATAAGTATAATAATATTATGTTACATTTAATACTTACCTTATGGTTAAAAATTCTAATATCTTTGCTTAATAGTTATCTTCTTTATAATTAAAAATCGATGTATGTGTATTTGTTTCCTTTGCACTCCTAAACCATTCATCCAAATCCGATTATGATGGAACTTTGGTGAATGTTTGGTGAATTGTTCTGCTTACTACTGAAAAGGTTATGGATAAAAAAAAACGCATGCCGGGCAAAGATTTATGCCGGGTGCAACTAATGTTGTGCATTATTATCAGGCTCTCCATCGAAACACTTCTCTAAATACCACATTCCTTGTCACGTTATCTGATATTTGCCAGATGTTGCCGTTTTATTTAACTAATATTTCGTAAAGTAGTGAAAATATTTAGGGATAAAATCTTATACAACATTATAAGAATCAAAGCTTGTCTTGAAAATCGGGAAAATTAGAGATTAAACGTCAGCCCGTGCAGTGACAACTGACATTTATTTTTCTTAAACATTCAAATGCACTAAGAAGTTTTGATTCCGATATCGAAGTCAACCACCCTAAAAATAGCTTTCTACCCCTTTTCAACCCTGTTAAGGGATACATTTCAAAAAAATACGAAACACGTGTTCAATTGATTTTGTAAAAGAATGTCTATGCCAAATTTCAAGTCAATCGGGCCAAGAAATCGCGTTCTCCCATACAAACTTTTCCACCCTGTTTCAACCTCTTAGGGATTGAATTTCGCAAAATCCCGTCTTAGTGAGCACTTACACCCTAAAAGGGACCCCCATGCAAAATTTGAGACTCCTAGCACTTGTAGTTTCTGAGATTTCGTGATGAGTCAGTGAGTGATTTACGCTTTTATATATATAGAACTTTTTATTATTTTTTCCAGCTGATTCTAATGAAGTTTTATCGTAATTGATTTTAACTTTTTTTAAGATAATATTACAAAAGTTCCTGTATCTTTTGTTTTATTGTTTTATTTTTACTGTAATCTTTATATAAACTTCTATCACAGAATAATTTCAGATCTTTTTATGTAAACTCCGGAAATAAAGGGGGAACGGCATTCATTTTTACATTTTTCATCAAAAGTTGAAAACTATGCGGCCTAAAAATAATAGTAATTAATGATTTTGTGGTGGCTAAATTAGTCATGTTATTTTCTGATAGTTAAAAACTGACTGAAACTGAATGAAATGATTATATTATTTATTTCTTCCAAACAATATACTTACATATTCCAACATAAGAACATTGCTGAGATGCTGAAACTTATTATTAAAATATTTAAGAGAATATATAAATTATGCCCAGACCGACCCGTGGTCACACCAACTTACCACACCAGTGTGACTACGGGGATTTTTTTACCCGTAGTCACACCACAAATAGCCCAACTCACCCTTGCTTGACTTGAAAAATGACAAAGAAAACTATAAACTTTTTTCTCGTAAACATGTTTTTATGAAAATAGAATGGTGGTCTATTTAGCTTTGCCTCGCAGTGTACACTAGACTAAATAAATGTTGGAAAAGCCAATCAGATTACAAAATACAAAAAGGTTTATTTTCACAAATTTTTTAACCAATATTTACAAAGCACTCTTAAGTTTTATTTGAAAAATATTTGTTAAATTATTTCTTTTGACGGTAACAACATTTCAAAGCAGATAAATGGCATGATTTGTATTTTTCTTTTTTAATGCCATATTCGTCATGGAATCGTTCGTCAGAGTCGGTCATGGGATGGGTGACCAAAAATTTATTATCTCGAGCTCCTCCGTGCTTCGGAAGGAACGTTAAGCCGTTGGTCCCGGCTGTATTTGCAGTCGTTAACACCCACCAATCCGCATTGGGCCCGAGTGGTGGGTTATGGCCCAACCTCCTTATCCACCCATAAGGAAGGCCTGTGCTCCAGCAGTGGGGACAAATCCGACACATAGATACCTATTAAAAGGCTTTCATAGTATGAATTTATTGATGTTTACTTTCGATTTATATCATGAAATAGATTTAATATCCACTATTTAAAAAAAATGCTCTGTACCCTTAGCACGAACAGCTATCGAGAAATCTTACGCGCGTAAATAAATACTACTCGAAAACGTACTCGATACGAAAGCTAGCAAAATCGGCATCATGAACTTTACAGAGCTGGCTAACGTCAACTCGATAGTAGCGATAAATAAAGCTAACGTGACACAATCCAATTGAAGCAAGGTGCGTTCAAAAACCATGTTTATTATCTATGTAAATCATAAATATGTAAATTAAAATTTAATCAAATTGTTTATCATCATAATTTTACGTTTATTGTTCTTATTACTAATAATAAATTTGTTTGCAATATTTATTTCATTTAATAACTTTAATTAATTTGCAAATTATTATTATAAATTTTTAACCTAGGCATGATTTTGCCCATGGTTTTGAACGGTCATTGCACCTTGCCCGTGATTGGTTTTTTTTTTTTTTTTTTTTTTTTTTTTGCGTTTGCTCCCCGCTTTTTGGCAGGACCTTTTTATGCCAATTCGTTTTTTTTTTGTTACATTTTTTTTTCCGTTGCTTTATGAGCTTTACTTATATAATTTTTTCTTTTTTTATTATTACTCGTTTTCTTTTTCTCTATATTACATACAATGTTCTTAATAGCTAATACAGTTTTCTTCTTATTTGTATTACATTGGTTTCTATATCTCTTATTTTTATTACATTTTATTTTTTTCTTGTGTATTATGTACATTAATTCTAGTATACTTTCATATAATATATTATTTTACAATTTCTATTTCTTGCCTATTTTTATTATAAATATATTTTACTTTTATACATTTTGATTCTTATATGTATGTTACTAATGTTATTATGTTCTTTATAACTGTATTTAAATTCTTGTTTCTTAATAGAGGGCTTTTATATATTAATTGCCTGCCAATTTATAAATTTTTGGGGTCTCATAGGTGCCCGTCAATCTTTATTTCTTTCAATTACAATTTCTACTACTTTTTTAGCGTATTGCATTAATAAAATTCTTTCATTCTTACTATTCATTATTTCTTTCAGGGTGTCTTTACTCAATTTTGTATCAATTTTCTGTATCAGAGTGTGCCTATCGATACTGTGTATTGGACAGTCCAGTATGATGTGAAAGATGTCCTCGATCGCTGCTGGGTCGCAAATACAGGAGGGGCTGTCCCTGCGCTTAAATCTGTGCAGGTATGCACAGAACCCTCCGTGACCAGTCAGTATTTGCGACGCCAACCGATCAATGGACATCTTCCTCACCACACCGTAAGCTACCACCCCATCAGGGAAAAAGACCTTGGTGGTCTCGGCCGTGTTTTCAGATCTATACCTGCAGTCCCATTCCTCAATCGTTTCCGCCCGGATGTGGCGTTTAACGAACGAGATGGGACTACAGTCATAGTCCGGTCTGGTTTTCAGCTTGAGAGCAGCCTCCTTCGCTAGTTGATCCGCCCTCTCGTTCCCTTTCACTCCAACATGGGCCCTTATCCAAAATAGTGAGACTAGCTGTTGGTTGTCTCTGAGGAATTGAAGGTTACCCTGAATTGCCTTTGTGATAGGGTGTGAAGAGTCCGGATCAAGTAGCGTCTGGAGAGCAGATCTCGAGTCGCTGAGTACAGCCGTTTCCTGAATTTTTTTGCCAATAATAATTTCGGTTGCTTGGAGTATGGCATACAGCTCGGCTTGGAAGACTGTACAGTATGGCGCCAGCTTAAACTTCCGGGTACACGTTTCAATCGGCCCTTCCCAACAGGTCAGGGCGGCTCCAACTTTCCCCTCCAGTTTGCTACCATCTGTATAGATCTTTACTAAGCCTTCTGCCAGTTTGCCATCCTCTTCCGCATTGTCCAAACAAGTAAATTTTGAATTTAGCATCCTGCTGGGGTGGGTGTCAGTCATGAACGAGGCTCGCTGTTCAACCTTCCTACCCCTTAGCACTGCCTGGGGTTTCCCACGCTTTGCCTTTGCTTTGCTTTGCTCATTTATCTGTGTCGGCTATCAAATAATACAATCGCGAGGAAATAATATTATGACCTAGCTAGGAGTAAACTACAATGTCATAATTTCATCAAATTGTTCTATTTGAAGATTTTTTATGAACTTGAAGAATAACAATGGATTATCGTCAATGAATAAGAAATTGTTTACACATAAACAATAAAACTTTTGAACGTGCTATGAAAATATGTGAATTTCATCGGAATTAGTGCTTAAATACTGTACATCAGAGCCAACAGGTCGGATGTCCAATTTTTACGAAAATCACTTTTGTTCTAGAACACACTTAATTTTTTGTCCTCTTTCGGGCTCTCTTATCATTATTTCGCTATCTCTTTTAATCACAAAGTTAAGCATACAAAAAAAAGTCGGATGTCCACATGGCTTTAGAGCAAAAACAACTAATGTTTAGTTGAGACTTTTTACCTTTAGTAAATTTGAAATAACGGTTTAAAAGTAGGTCTTATGTTCATATAAGACATATCGTTTCTGAAATTTTTTTAGAGCGCTGCGTCTGAAATTAACATCAGACCTTTTGGTTCGGGAAATCCACACAACTTCCAGAGTGAAAGAGATAGCATAATTTTATAATGGGCGTTAGAAAGAGACAAAACGATAACATACGCTCGACGAGCGCCGACCACTCGCGGCCGCACACGGCCAGTAGCGACGGGCAGTGAGTGTCATGTAAAAACCAGTTTGTTCGTGTTGCGATCGCGGGTGGAACAAATAATTATTCATGTTTATTATCAAATGCAGTGTTTTAAACTTTACAGCATGAATCCTCGTGTCAATAGGATATTCCAGGAGTTAAGGAAAGCTGGAAATATAAGTATTAAGGTGTCATATCGATTTTTATGTTTACTTACCCCATTTACCCTCTAAGGGGTTGATAAAATCTCCGAATATATATGTTTGCCTATTTATTTTTAGACGTGCTCCTACGAAGTTTAAAATTATAATGTCTATTTTATATTCTTTTTCCATACAAAATTTGAACCCCATTTTCACTCCTTAGGGGGTTAAATCATGTCCACCGTGTTGGGCTTCAAAATAAATGTCATTTTCGCAATCGTCATACCAGAAAACCCCAATAACGACATCCATATCTACTTTAGGTTTATTTACCCATTTCACCCCTATTTCATCGCCATAGGGGTTGACGTACTAACAATAACAATATAAGTTGCGTTAGATTTTCTTCCATAAGCATATATTATAAATTAAGTGATTTTTACTTCGAAAATGAAGGATTTTCTTTTATATACAACTTCATACCCCTTTTTACCCCTGCGGGGGTAGAATTTTGAAAAACGCTGAGACTCGTATTCAGTGGCGTAGCGTGTGTTTGTGCCGCCCGGGGCGGACCCGAATTTTGCCGCCCCCTATTTTCATTATAAGTCAAGAAAATCAGTAAGTTTTTTTTAAATAAGTAATAATTATCTACCTTATTTATTTACTAAAAATTAACTCTTCAGGTTTTCGGTGCATAATCTTTTATGTAGACGCGTGCTCTGGGCCATACGGTGATAATAGTTTAGTAAAAATCATTACCACCAACGACAGTGCAGCTTAGTCGCGGCGTGCGTAGCGCGCCGCGCGCTCCGGGCCATACGATATGATTATTTGGTCAAAATCGTCAATGATAGTGTAGTACTTATATATTTTTTTAATATTTTTTGTGAAATTTTGCCGCCCCCTAAAAAGTGTCGCCCGGGGCGGGCCGCCCCCCCCGGCCCCCCATCGCTACACCACTGCCCGTATTTATTGATTTTCAATCGTCAGCTTAAACACAAAATTTGAAGATCCTAGCTTCAAAACTGAGGGACTTTCAAACAAACTTTCATCCCTTATTTCACCCCCTTAAGGATAGAATTTTCAAAAATCCTTCCTTAGTGGATGCCTACACTGTATGAGGTATCAAGTCTCTAGGTCCAGCGGTTTGGGCTGTGCGTTGATAGATCAGTCAGTCATTCAGTTTACGATTTTATATATTAAGATACGGAAAAACCGATGTCCTCTGTCAAATACAAAGATATTACGACACTTTTACAATAGATACCGGCAGAATTCCATGGTTTTTACAAAAATCTGCATCACGACAGCACTGCAAGCGATGTTCACTGCGAGACCGATCAGACTCTAGGCGGCGACGAATAATCAGCTGCGTTCTAATGATAATTATTGTTCTACTTATTACATTTATTTTAATAAACCTACCTACTTGGTACATTTTATTTTTCTTTGGTATAATACAATTCTTGCTTCTGCGTTTCTTTTAAAATGTTATTATCTCAAAAACTTAAATGTTCAAGAAAAAGTCGGATGTGTATTTGTAAGAGCAGGTCAAATATCCCCGGACCAAAATATCTTATATTCACATACTATTTATTGGATTCATGTTTGTTTTCGAACCATTTGGTCAGATCTTAATATGAGCCCTAAAATTGTTATTCAAAGTTAATGTTTTTTAGAACCAAAACAGCGGATGTTATTATCCGACCATGTCATAAGAAAATACCCTCATTTTTAAGGTCGGATGTTGCTCCTTTTTTATAATTCAGATTTAATTGCGTTACTGTTCTTGGAGAAGGGATGAAATAGTATAGCGAAAAACAATCATTATTAAATAGTAATTTTACTCACCTAAAGATTTTTCGTAAACTTAGTAGTCTAAGTTAGTAATCAACGTTTAAAAGTTAAAATTCCTTCTCCTGTAAAGTATCAAAAATGGACATCCGACCAGTTGGCTCTGATGTACAGATTATAGTGTTTGAAGATTCGACAAATTAAAGACTTATGTTTTTATTATGTTTGCATTGTTATATTAATGTTTTCGTCATAGTTTTAAGGTCTTATTTTTTTAATACCTTAATGAAACATAATTAACTGTGTACAAACTGTGTAATGTTGTTGCTGAAAACAAATATAAAACGTATAACACCATATCCTCTCGTTTTATTTGAGTTTTGTAGGTAAGTTCTAAAATATTGCTAAAATATAGGTATGGTGGATGTGGGGGAAACCGTGGATAGCATAAAATTACGAGATTTTTATTTTACAAATTTCTTTGTATAATGAGAACAATTTAAGTAATATTGCCTGTGGATAATTCAGCGGACATGTCATAGTTCTCAAATTTAATTTTTGTTACTACATATATGCTTTTAAATTTTAAAAATAAATAATACAAAGTCGCTCGAAATGACTCTCACTGAAAAAATGTCAGTGAGTAAGTTGTCGATAGCCAGCTTGCGAGTTTCTCGATACCGTATGTCAAAAGTGGGTTCGTGTTACCGATTTCCATACAAGTTGTAACTTTACTATTCGAACTCGATTCGAAGGCTACTCGATACCTTATGTCAAAATGTTTCGTGCTTTGAAATCATAGTTCCGTTTACGGACGTAGTGGCGCTGTACAAATTTCCATACAAAATTGTAGGATTCGAGTAATTTTACGCGCGTTATTTTTCTCGATAGCTGTTCGTGCTAAGGGTACTGATATCTCACACTCACCCGCACCACCCACATACATGTTTCAGTTCACACGTAAGCACAGTAAAGTGAAACTCTGGAAAATCTCAATGCAGTTTCTTTCCCACAGAATAGGTACATAATTTATAATATTACTAACACCAGTGCGGTATGATATGATACTGTTATATTCACGCGAGAGGCGTATGAATGAATACACTGTTTAATATTCAATTCAAAATATTCTTTAATCAAATAAGATCACAATAAGCATTTTAAAATCGTCAATTTTTTACTCTACCACCCATTATGACGTCTTTTAGCGGACAAGAAAAATTAAAGATTTATCAGAAGGAACGATATTATTTCAAATATATATAATACTAGTGACCCGCCCTCGCTTCGCTTCGGTGTAGTGTGAAATTTGACATCATGTATTGCATGCATATAAACCTTCCTCTTGAATTACTCTATCTATTAAAAAAAACCGCAGCAAAATCCGTTGCGTAGTTTTAAAGATTTAAGCATACATAGGGATATAGGGACAGAAAAAGCGACTTTGTTTTATACTATGTAGTGATTTAACGTTTTCAAACTAATATCGGGTCCTCTTTTAATTGAATCAAAAGTTTATCTCTGATTTTACCACCAAATAAGGATCATTAGCATACGATATCAGTTTTCAAATGCAAATATTCAGAATGATAATGTTTCCACATGTGATGTAGGTACACACTACAGCACGTTATGTTAGGGTGGGTACCCACTTAGGTTCGCGAACCTCCGCGCTCCGCGAACCTGCACCGAAATATCGTTTATTCTCTGCTGAAACAGGGCGCCGAGGTGTGTACGTGAGGGAACTCGTATGCGAAGCTGGTTCGCACAGGCACACACTGTAGCCAAAGTAAAAATATTTGTTTTTGCTATGGATCACTGTTCTAGGTTCGCGGAGCGCGGAGGTTCGCGAACCTAAGTGAGTACCCACCCTTACAATAACATAATAGGCATGTTGACAATTTTTTTTATTTTATGTTACATAAACTACCCCTAAAAAAAAGAAACATTTGTATAAGAATTATTACGCTAGCATGAAAACTGCCCGAGATATCACAGTTTGAAATGCACAAAATTGGACTCACCCAAAAACGCTCCATACTAACGGCTACCAAGTTATGACGTCACGCCTTCCTACGTTATATGCAACGCGTAGGATTTTTTTTTTGGCAGCTATATTAAATATTGTGTTTATCAAAATGGTTTCTTTGACAAATTTGCTATAAATTTTACGGACTAATTAAATGTATTATTTATTTTAACAAATTTTATACTTTTTAAATGGACTTGTCCACCCAACTTTGAAGGGTCATTAAACAAATAATACGCAATATATAAAACCAAGAGGTATACAAGCTACTCCAAAAGTTTGATATGTTTACGATTTTTATTAGTATTTCGTTATTTTATTCATAAGTCAACATCCCTATTCTGCAATCAACTTGAACTTAACGCTGCTCTACACGTTAAGGCTTACAATAGTTTGAGGAAATATGTAATCCTATGGATCCTTACGTGCTGTTGACTGTACATGAGGGACAAAGTATTTCGAGTATGTAAATGAAGCCTAACTCTGTCCTTCTATTCGGATCAATAACTTTTATCAAACTATCGAAAATGGAACATTGTCCTTCAAAACTTTTAGGCTTTGCAACTCTTACATAATAAAGTTTGTTTAAAAGTCAACAAAAAGTTTTGAGACATTCAAATGTAGATTATTTAAACGGATTTTTCTGTATTTGGTACAATGATGCGAACAAAAATATAAAAAAGCCATTGAAGAATAGCGACCTAAAATAATACATAAGAAATAATCCATGTGTGGTATTTTACTACATAGTTTTATTTATAACTGATTATTGAATTAAAGTGCTGGGTGAATATGGTTTAGCAAAATAGGATAAAACGTAATTTATAGTTAAAATATTGTAACATCTCTATGTAAATTCTGAGTAAAACCGTTTAGCAATACACAATTTTATCTCATTGCGAATTCAGGGGGTCAAGTCTACTAATGTTTACGTCAAAATCGTAGTTCAATGGTGTTTGAATGGTAATGCTTTTTGCCACAGTTTGCTTAAACCCAAAACTGAAACACATTGTGTTTCTTAAACCCAAAACGGAAACATATTGTGTCTTGATTTTGTGTTTAAGAAACAAGAACTGTGTCAAAAAGCACTACCATTATAACACCATTGAACTAAGATTTTGACGAAAACATTAGCAGACTTGACCCCCAGATCTCTACGTACACATAATGTACAAACGCCATCACTGATGTTGCGATATTTTTCCTTCATCCTTTCTTTTTTTATAAATTCTTACATCAGATAATCCTAGTCATTGTTATTCCAACCAGCAGAAATATCTAAGTAATCTGTATCTATATGCTAATTCCTTCATCATGTGAATAGCTGAGGATGATTATGTATCCCGATTGTTACGATTTGGGCCTATACTTTTGCTACATTGCAGTAAAAAAGGTACAATCTAAATATCATCAGGAAAAATCTAACCACAATCTTTTTATCAGAAGTTTATTAAAATTGCTAAATAATTGTAACGATTATATTATTATTTATTAACTAGCTGATGCCCGCGACTTCGTACGCGTGGACTTTATGACTCCGGCATATTCATATAAATGCGAACTAATGTAGTTACATAAGAAAATACTTGTAGCAGTGTTAAAAGTTAATAAATTATTTTTATTTTTTTATATTTAATATTGTAAACATGTAAACATAGTTAAAAAAAATCTTTATAAACTATGGTTTTAGTCTTTCCTTCGGGAGTCAATATGAAAAGTCTTGAAGCGTTACTAACCCTGGAAAAAGCCACATAAAGTTGGCTATGCAAAAAACAACCAGTCTTTAGATCGACACCAGCGGCTTTAAGCGTCTGACCTGTATTTAGGCAAGTCGATATCAAAAATTAGGCCCAAACTGTTACCGCCTTCACCACATGGAAGTACTCTCAGCTTATGTTATTATATTATGCTAAACAACTTCAACGTGATCTCTTAGATCTCCACATCAGATGATCTTCGATTTTTTGTAAACACGTGTTATGCAAATAAAATAAACTTGGTTCTGCATCAGGTATTCCAGATCTTCCATTTTTATACCTCAACAAAAAATGCTCACCAGGCTGAACAACTTTTGCTAAGGTGTCATTTTCATATTTTGTATAGTTTAGCTGGACCATTATGTTTCTGCATCAGGTGTTTCAAATCTTCGATTTTTATATCTCAACAAAAAATGCTCATCAGGCTGAACAACTTTTGCTAAGGTGTCATTTTTATATTTTGTATAGTTTAGCTGGACCATTATAGTTCTGCATCAGGTGTTCCAGATCTTTGATTATTATACTTCATTAAAAAATGTTCATCAGGCTGAACAACTTTTGCTAAAGTGTCATTTTTATATTTCTTATAATTTCGCAGGACCATTATGGATCTGCATCAGGTGTTCCAGATCTTCGATTTTCATACCTCAATAAAAAATGCTCATCAGGCTGAACAACTTTTGCAAAGGTGTCATTTTTATATTTTGTATAGTTTAGCTGGACCATTATGGTTCTGCATCAGGTGTTCCAGATCTTCGAATTTTATACCTCAACAAAAAATGCTCATCAAGGTCAACAGCTTTTGTAAAGGCGTCATTTTTATATTCCTTTTAGTTTAGTTGGACCATTACGGTTCTGCATCAGGTATTCCATTTTGTTTAATGTACAGACACACTTTTTTTACTGTTTTATTATATGTAAGGAAAGGATATCACCTTATTTTTAACTTAGAAATCTCCGTTAATCTATAAAGATTTGATTGGTCTCGACGGCCGAAAGCTCTTTGATTTTGAATCACTTGGTCTCAGTGTCGACGTGAGCGATCGTTAGGAGGCACAATCTATCAATCTTATTCGGTGAGTGTAGGAATGGGCTCGCGTTGTGGTTCTACGAGCGTCCCACTAGCGCCGCAAATCAAGAAAAACATAACGATACTTATTTCACCCATGCGAACGCACTGGCGTTCGCATAGGCAATTCTCGAGTACAGGTGCATATGTCAGCACTTATCTATAAACTGTTGGGTACTCAATAATGTGAAGCATTGTTAACCGCTAAAGGCAGACCCAAGCCCTTCGTTGTTATCTTTAGATGATAGATGTCCTTTGAAAGGTCGAGGCACCCTCTAACCTTAAATGAAACCTGTTCTTCAAAGATAGATAATGAATGTTCACACCGGTATTGTGTTTTTATAGTTGGGTAGCAACTTACTGAACAGCACTTTATTTACTGTAACAACAGCCCCTCAATTCTCTAAAAACATCCGCAGAAACGTCAAAAAATAGTTCCGAGCGTGCGCGAGATCGTCGTCCGAGCGCTAGCGTCTATAAGACAGAGTAGCGGCATCGTAGAGCTATTTTAGAATCAACACTCAGTACTAAATTATTCAGCCTCTAAAAAGTTCGATCGTACCTATACTAATTAAATTAGACACAGTTTAGCTTTCCACTCGTGACTGAAATAGTAAAAATTGCAAAGAAAGTCAACATTATAAATGAGTTTTACCAAGCTGTGTTTTTTAACGAAAGCAAACTTTAAAATGAAGGTATCTTTTGTCATGCTCTGATTTAAGTAAAGTAGCAATTTTTTAATTTTCCTTTGTAAAAAATACAGCTCGTTTTGTCAACAAGCTCATGCAAAGCTTGCCAAAAAAGTTTTATATTTCTGCTCTAACAAGATGAAAGTACTGCACTTCAAAGCTCACTTATTCGCACATTTATTATTTGTTTTAAACTTTTGAACTGTTTGAAAATTATTGCTTGTAATGTTTGACAATAATACTGTTTGAATAGAAAAGAATAAGACTGTCCGATTAGACAAAAGTTTAAAGTTTTGTAGACTTTTTGTATAGACATAAGAATTAGATGTTTCTTTTATTCATCATTTTAATTAAAGACATGAGAATAAGACTGTCACTCAAAGATATAAGTTCTTAAGACTTTAATTAGATCTAAGACACTTTCGTCAGAAAAAAATATAGGCCGTTTTTTCTGACGAAATAAGCTTAATTTTTTCAGAGTATAGACTACTCCAAGGAGACGACTTTCACAAATTAATATTTTAATTTTAATAATTTTATTAAATTCATGATTATGATGATTATTATACCTATGTATACAATGCTATATAATATATTAATTTAAAACAATTCAATTTTAATGTAATTTATTAATGATGCGCCGAATGTAGGTTTAACCGAATACGAATGTTCGGCCGAATATTCGGTCCAAAATGTACCGAACCGAATATTCGACCGAATAATTCGGTTCAATTCTGCGCAGTAAACAGGTTTTACACGTGTCGGGCGGGCGTTTGCCACAGCAACTCCTTCTCTAGAACGGCTCGCTCAGTCGATTTACCGCTCTTTCGGTTACAAATAATTGCAGTTCGGAACTGCATACTTTGAAATTTATTATTACGTTGATGAAAGTCTTTGAAGATGAGGCATACATTGACATTTATTAGAAAAAACATAATTTGATTATACATTTTAATACTAGTGGTGGTTTCTAAAGATAACAGTTTTTATTGTTTAAAAAAATAAGCATGTTTTTGAAATGCCTAAAAACAAGAGTGCTGTAGCCTGTACGTTTTGATTTTTTTAAGTTCCCGAATTCTTTTGGCTACGGCACCCTTTTTGGTTCACCATTTTTGGGCGGAACCCTAGCTCAAGTAAGAAGTAAACTAACCAGGGTTGCCAAATTCTGGAACAGAAAATCCAAAAATTTTTGGGTCTATTTTCTAACTAAATGTACGTTGAAATCATTAAAACTGGCAGTAAAACCACTGTAGAGTCTGGTAACTGGTAAAGGAAGGACATGATGAATGTATGTGTATATGTATGTGTGTGTATATAATTAAAATACTCAAAATCAATGGAAACAAACGGGCGGGTGAGCAAAGTAAGAGTAAAATAAAAAAAAGGACAACTACCAAGTGAAGGGAAAAAAAGCCTTTTGATTTAATGTTTTGGGTATTTTTGGACGCTGTTTTAGGACTCTGTTTCCATGCATATTTTCTATTACTATGGGCCTCTCTCATTATTTCTGCGTCATTTTTATATTTACTTACGAATTCCGAACAAGACATGTTTTTTGCATTCTGCTTTCGTTAAATCTACAGAGCAACGATCTGACATTAGAACTTTAAAGGTAAGAGGTACAACGCAAAATAAGGCATTTAACTTGTTGTCATAACGAACACTTTGACGTTGTTAGGAACTTTGATTTCAGCGCGTGTTATCATCAGAAATTTTGACAAAACTAATGGACGGTCGGGACGCGGGACAATATCATCGAAATCGGGACTGTCTTTATACCTAGACTCTTGAATTTTCGCGGAACCCCTGAGAGCCTCTCACGGAACCCCAGGGTTCCGCGGAACCCCATTCGGGAACTGCTGTGCTAGAGAATCCTCTTAATCTTTTTTATTTCGTCAATAATTACTTATTATTACCAACATTCGGTAATTATTCGGCAAATCAACCGAATATTCGGCCGAATACGAACATGAAAAAATATGCCGAATTTACCGAATACGAATATTCGGCCGAACATTCGGCGCATCTCTATAATTTATAATTATTATTTGTTGTTAAGGTAAAGCATCAAGCAGGGGAGCTCGGTGGCGCAGTGGTTTAGCACCTGGCCCAGCGATTGCGTAAGTTAAGCAACGTTCGCAAGGGTCGGTCATGGGATGGGTGACCAAAAATTTACTATCGCGAACTCCTCCGTGCTTCGGAAGGCACGTTAAGACGTTGGTCCCGGCTGCATTTGCAGTCGTTAATACCCACCAATCCGCATTGGGCCCGCGTGGTGGTTTATGGCCCGTCCTCCTTATCCACCCATAAGGAAGGCCTGTGCTCCAGCAGTGGGGACATCAAAATTGGCTGATGGACAAGGTAAAGCATGCGAAATGTTGTGGTAGAATAAAGGCCATTTTTATTTTATTTATTTTATTATCCATAAAACTTATTTCAAGCATAAATAAAATTATAATAAAAGATCTGAACGGCATTTTGATTTAATAGCGGGGTGCCTACTATCAGAGTTAGCCGAATTTTTGATATAAACTAGGAATCTTTTGAAGTGCCGAATACAATCAAGAGACAGATTCGTCGTCAGTCTTTGCAACTAGGTACAAAGCTTTTGTGGGAACTGGCTGATTGGATGTCGAACAATGTCGGTAGCAATTTTTAAGTTATCTGTTGTTAGGAGTAAACTTTATAAATTATATAAGCTAAAAATGTGTTAAAAATTGATTTAAAAAAAATATCGATAATATATAATATTCGTCCTGTTTGAATAAATGACTAATGATTTTATTAAACCCAATGAGAGCTTTTCAAAGTGACATTTAAAAAAATAAAAATATTAACTATTTGCCTTACTAAATGGCAAGAGAAGAGTCAAAATTGGCTTTTAAAAATATACGGCCTGTACCAAAGAGGAAAGTAAGCGCTTGCTGGCTTATATCTGCCCAAAGAGAAGGGATTTTAGGGTTACATCTGCCTGCCTACCTGAGTACTCTTCGAAGCTTAGTAAAAAAATCACATTGACACATACATTTTTATCAACGCCATCTATTGAGCCTACAGTTTTTTGGCATTTTGAAAAGCCCTCATTGAAGCATACAATATAGAAAAAGACAAAAACTTACACTAAAAAAGAAGATTATAGAATTCTTCTAAGACTTCTGCGCATACAGTTCATCTATCTACATATACCTACATACAGTGTGTGGCCTAGAACCGGGGATAATATAGAAAATAGAGACTCTCTAGAGTATTAGTGTTTATTCTGAAAAGTTCCCAGTTAATTAAATCCCATACGTTACACACAATAAAATTACGATTCATAATCAGTGTATTATTCCAAACGACATTATCGCTAACGTTTCGAACTTATCGTGGTACAGGGAATAATAAAAAACTAACTGCAAAACGTCATGATATCACTATCCATTAGAGAATTTACTTTTAACTCCTTGAATAGAACCGGACCCCACTGCTTTCACTTCTCACAGCATAAAATCAGTTTCAAATTAATTACAATCTGTAGTAAGTATGTAATTATTAAATATCGCAATGACAGTAATCTGTTTACATACAGTAATTTGTTTACAGTAATTTTATCATGGAAATAGTACTATAAACCGGATTGAGTGCTTCGCCCCAAAACGAGCCGACAGAGAGGTCAAGTAGATGTATGTGTCCTTTTCTTCATTAGGGTGACCAAACCGTAAGGTTGGCCGGAGACATACATAATACTTTAAACTGTTTAATATAAACTTAAATACCTAGGTAGTTCGTTATTTATAATTAACACTTTTTACCGCGTTTTTATTAGGTTGCTTGCTCTTTTGTTTGTTTGAGCACAAATTTTGCAAACGATTTTATACTTAATACTTGAAACTTTGAACACAGGTCGGAAATGAAAGGAAATGCAATATTACAGTGTCATTGAGGTGATCTGATAATGGAGCCGTAAGAACGCCACAGGAACTCTATGATGAATGAAACTATACAATTTCATCGTGTTTGGACTTATTAAAATTGTCTTGACAAGTACTCTGACGGGAGACGAGGTTCAGGGTGGGATGATGAAGTCTGGATTCCATGCCATAGGAACTCAATATTGAAATCATGGAACCCCATCGAGTTTGGGCTCGTTTGAATCGTCTTGACGAGTGCTCTGTTGGGTAATAGTATCCAAGAGTCTGATGATGGAGCCGGAAGAAGGCCACAGGAACTCTGTAATAAAACCTTTCAACCCCATCGAGTTTGGACTCGTTTGAATGGTCTTGACGAGTACTCTGATAGGCGGTGGTATATTTTTAGTTTAGCTCGTTAACTAAAAAAAAGAAAATTAATAATAATTTTAAAAAATATTTTTTAAGAACAAATTATTTATCACGTTTTTATTAAGTTGCTTTTTTGTTTTTATTTTTTAAATATGGTAATTCAACTAATTAAAATCTAGTTTATTCAATTCAATTTAATTTCAAGTGTAAATAATTACGCAACTTTAAAGTTTATTCCAATTTTTTATAAAAATGCAATGTGCGTGAACTTCGGAAAAACAAATAAATGTTGGAAAAATAAGTAAAAGTAGGAAAACATTGTCTAGTGATCTGTAGTTAAAAAAAGTCGAAAAGATTTTCGACTTTATTGACGTTTGAAATTCGATTGCTTTTTCCCATAATTATACTTGTACATTTACTTTGCTGTTTCATTAAAAACTGTTATTTTGTTAAAGATGTCAATAAGGTCTAAAATACTTGCACCAATTTCTTTACTTGTGAAGTTAATAAAATGGGTGCAAGAGATTTACGACGACACAATGTTTAAAATATAAAAAAAATCAAAATGGCGGCCAACTATATTGTTAGTGGGCTGATTTTATGAAACTCGATTTTGTTACTATTTTGATAAAAATATAACAAAGAAATGTTAAAAATATAAAAACAATTGGCAGCCAACCTTTTTTATTTATGGGCTGATTTGAATGAAACTCGGTTTTTAGTACTAATTTGTCAAGAAAATAATAACACAATATGTATTGAAAAAATTAAAAAATCCAAGATGGCAGCCAACTTGTTTGTTTTTGGGCCGATTTCGATAAAACTCGGTTTTTGGTAATATTTTGACAAGAAAATAACAACGCAATTTTTAAAATACTAAGAATCTAAGATGGCGGCCAACTTTTTTGTTTTTTGGGCCGATTTCGATGAAACTCGGTTTTTGGTACTAATTAGACAAGAAAATAACAACTCAATGTAAACTGATGGAAAAATCAAAAAATATCAAAATGGCTGCTAATTTGTTTTTAGCTTGATTTTGATGTGACTCGGTTGAAAAAACAAATAAATAATTTGGCTGCCATCTTAGATTTTTTTATGACATTCCGTTGCTGTTTTCTTGTCAAAATAATACCAAAACCCGAGTTTTATCAAAATGAGCCCACAAGCAAAACAGTTGGCCGCCATCTTGGATTTTTTGTATTTATAAAATTGCATTGTTATTTTCTTGTCAAAATAGTACCAAAAACCAAGTTTCATTGAAATCGGCCCAAGAACAAAAAAGTTGGCCACCATCTTGAATTTTGTAAGTTTTCAACATTGCGTTGTTATTTTCTTGTCAAAATCGTACCAAAAACCAAGTTTCATCGAAATCGGCCCAAAAACAAAAAAGTTGACCGCCATCTTGGATTTTTTATATTTTCAACATTGCGTTGTTATTTTCTTGTCAAATCGTACCAAAAACCGAGTTTCATCAAAATCGGCCCAAAAACAAAAAAGTTGGCAGCCATCTTGGATTTTTAGTTTTTTTAAAAATTGCTTTGTTATTTTCTTGTCACAATAGTTCCAAAAACCGAGTTTCATCGAAATCGGCCCAAAAACAAAAAAGTTGACCGCCATCTTGGATTTTTAAAATTTTTAACATTGTGTTGTTATATTCTTTTTAAAATTGTACCAAAAACCAAGTTTCATCAAAATCGGCCCAAAAACAAAAAAGTTGACCGCCATCTTAGATTTTTTAAATTTTCAACATTGCGTTGTTATTTTCTTGTCAAAATCGTACTAAAAACCGAGTTTCATCAAAATCGGCCCAAAAACAAAAAAGTTGGCCGCCATCTTGGATTTTTAGTTTTTTAAAAATTGCGTTGTTATTTTCCTGTCACAATAGTTCCAAAAACCAAGTTTCATCGAAATCGGCCCAAAAACAAAAAAGTTGGCCGCCATCTTGGATTTTTAGTTTTTTAAAAATTGCATTGATATTTTCTTGTCAAAATAGTTCCGAAAAACCAAGTTTCATCGAAATCGGCCCAAAAACAAAAAAGTTGGCCGCCATCTTGGAGTTTTAGTTTTTTAAAAATTGCATTGTTATTTTCTTGTCAAAATAGTTCCAAAAACCGAGTTTCATCGAAATCGGCCCAAAAACAAAAAAGTTGTACGCCATCTTGGAGTTTTAGTTTTTTAAAAATTGCGTTGTTAATTTCTTGTCAAAATAGCTCCAAAAACCGAGTTTCATCGAAATTGGCCCAAACACAAAAAAGATGGCCGCCATCTTGGATTTTTAAAATTTTCAACATTGCTTTGTTATTTTCATGTTGAAATAGTACCAAAAACCGAGTTTCATCGAAATAGGCGCACAAACATGAATTTGATTATTATTATTAATTTTACCGTCTCGCCTGCGACCTCTAGCCATTTCAATAGAACAATTTAGTTTTTTTGGAAATCTGAAATGGTGCGGTATTTATGGTCACACTAGTTTTGTAAAGTAACATTTCCTATAGATTGAAATTCTTAAATTGAAATTCGGCGCCAAGGTCAAAATCGGAGTTGCCAAGATTGACACTTCTATTTATTACCACCTCACCGATGATAGCTGATTAGCATTATTTTAGATATCTAATTAAATCAAAAGAGTAAGTTCTGTTTTATATTACAATTATTATGTGTCATTCTAAATTAATATTTAAATAGTATATATTCGACTTCCCATTCCGAATCCATAATTTTGATACACTACTTGATTGGTAACGTACATATTTTTAGTCCTACTATCGTGGTATTATTGTTTAGTAATGGCAATTGTGCGAACGAGACACCGACCTCCACCTGGTGTTGTCTCATTCACACAGTAGTGCCTTCAGTCAATGTCGTCGATAGAATTTCAACTCTATGACAAATTTAATAAAGTTGAATTTCTTTTAAACGATGAGTGAAAATTTTGTTTAGAGTACTCACTCCCTATTATAAACCTCCTTGAATTTTATCCATCATGACATGACATGTCAGTCTTCTCTTCTTATTTTTGGTTTTGCAATCTACTCTTCTTCAGGGCTTAAAGATTCAATACGTGGTTTACTCTTGTTACATTACCTATGATCTTTTTAAAAACGTTGTAAAAATAATAATTTTGATAAGTAAAGTCAAAATGTTGTCACGAGAATTTGTTTGGTTACAGTTTAAATTAATTTTAATTTAATATTTGAATTGGATTTATTAACACAATTTGTAATGTGAAAATGGCTAGACCATTTGTGAATATGATATTATTGTGCAGAAAAGCTCGTGGTAATGCACCACGTGCCCTGGCGTTGTTTCCAAACAGAAGGCACCCGAGGAATGTTCGCGTGGTTATAACGCTTACGTGAACTGATAACCGTGCTCTTGTACTAGGGCAACAGACACTAAATTTTCACAATGATGCTATTCAACGTGGATTAAGAAACCGTTCACAATAACATTATCAGTCGGTACACTACTTGCATACAGCAGAGCGGCAGACATTTGAAAATTGACTTGTGTAGCGAAGCGACAAGCTTTCCGCTTTGTGTTTGTATTTGTTAAGTATTTGTACAATAAATAATTTACTATTGACTAGAAAGTGGTTCATTTCTATCAGCCGATACAAGTTGTGTCAGACAACCCATAAATTGTCAACAAGACGTTCCGAGTAGCTCCGAATAAGTACGATGAGTAGTACGCGTGTTGTCGATTGAGTTAAGCGGAACTGTTGTTTGCATTACATTGAATTTACGATTAAGTTTGTTAGAAAAACTTAAAAAGTAAAGATTTTATTTTAATTAGTTGTTGGGACCTTAATGATTCAATTACTAGTGACCTAAAGAGCCTCCGTTTTTAATATTATCCCCGGTTCTAGGCCACACACTGTATAATAAAGCTGTAGAAAAGTTATGTCTGCACAAACGAAATATTTTGAAAAAAGGTTCTTCTTCTTCTTATTTTTGTTTTGGCAATCTGCTTTCCTCTTGGAACTAATTTTTGCCAGTGTCAAGTGATGTGTTTCAATTTACATTAGAATGCGGGTGCATTGCATTCCAATACTGCTTGGAGCATTTGGCACTGAAAAAAGGTTATTGGAGTGTTTAATAGTGTGTAATACTTCTGAAGTAAGTAGGTGTACAAATAATGCATAAACAGTAACGCTATTGATTTTTAGATTTTCTAATGACAAGAACCTTATTTTTATTGGAATTGAAGCAGTAAATAAATAAAGTTACAAAAATTGCCTTACAAAAATTGCCTTCCGTGTGGTGTCCTAGAATAGCACCATACATAGGCATAAAAATAAATAAAACTGGGTAGGACGGACTTTTCTTTGACCGAGTCCCAAACGCCGACATTTATATACCTACTTCCCCCTTCACGTCGTTACGCCCCAATGTCATCTAGGCGTGTAGCCAGGGTTGCTTACTGTTAAATATTGCTTATGTCTAAAGATAATATTGCTAAAATATAAGTTTTTCTTTACTTTGAAATCATTATTTTATTCTAGTTTTACAAAATATGAGATCAACGACCGATGGCGGGCCTATTAAAGAAGATTTGACGACAAGTAAAAAATACCTTAGGTATACCTACCTACTTTAACTAAATTTTACTATTGGGTGAACAATTGGCTTCACAAAAAGAACTATTCATGTCCATTTGATTAATTAGGTACGAAAATTAAATAATACCTATTTAAAAAATATAACTTGTCTCTCATCATCCTTGGGCAAACTAAAAAAACAAGTGTGGCATCGTTTTAGAATTGTTTGTACAACCAACCGCAGCACAATAACTTGACGCCATTGTTATTTGGTTCTAAGATCGTACGGAACGCACAAACAGGCAAACCCACGTGCGGCGGTGCCGGGCGTGACAACCCGACTGAGTATCCCGTTTAACGTAACTTGGAGGCTAATATCGTGACCTTGCCCGTCCGGAGCGGGAGTGTCCGTTCTACCCAGTTTTATTTATTCTTATGCCATGGACGATTCATCCATGAGCATACGTGATCTAGAGAATGGATAGCGGCGTTTTCCTATAATAACGGTCCAACACTGCTATCATTAACCCGCCTGTCAAGAGTTGGAGATAGGAGATTATGCATAATATTTCCAAGGCAACCTATCCCCACGGGAGAGGTCTACGTCTTACAGTGACCTAAAATAGACTGCTATATTCCGAAATAAAATCTATCCGTAACCGTAATTTTCGGATAATTTCGGATAGGTGCAGAGTCTAAGGGTGCTTACATAAATAATCAGTTTCCGGTGCAAGCAAATCTGTGCGGGTCGGTATCGATCGGTGCAGGTACAATATTCTCATGTTATATTATGCGTCCACTTTTAACAGGTTACAGGTACCTGTTACCCACATAAATGTAAGCTACATATAATGTATAATCCCTACCAAGCGGGATTAAAAAGCATATCCATATTAAGAAAACGTCACTAAATCCCACAAAATTGCACTACCTATACTTAATCCGAAATAAATTCATATCCAAAACCGTATCCGAAACCGATATAATATTTCTATATCCGTATCCGTATCCAGATCCAAAATTTCATATCCATTATATACATAGGTAACTATACAGTTATGATATGTTATGATGTGATGACAGGGGGTGTGTAATGTATGACCTAAATTTACATGCACTAACGATCAGAGGATATAATAACATTTCATATAATTTCATTTGACATACCGATCAAATAATATAACATACGGTTAATATAATTTCACTTGACCTAAATACATGTGATATAAAAACTATTTGACACAATAATCATTTGATCTAATTAACAGATGATATAAAGCACATTTCATATAACATTCATTTACTCTATTCAACATTAAAAATAATTTTATTTGACTTATGATTTAAATGCTATAAAAATAAGCATAGCCCAAAATTATGATTTCATTACTTATATATTTTTATCCACACCCATGCTTTAAATCCTCCATAAAGGGTTCTAAAACCCTTTTAGAACCCTTTATGGAGTTTAGTTAGCTTACTGCCAAAATTACAGTATTGCTCCGCTGCGAGTGGTCAAAACACTAACCTAACCTACCTGGTGTATTAAGTTTTTATTTACAGCGGGGGGCCTGGGGCCAGCCGCCCTGAACCCCCCAGCAAGCATTTTGCGAGCAAGCACCCAACATGCAAGCAAGAAAGCAGCGTGCAGCAAGCAAGCAAGCAGCAAGCAAGCAAGCATGCAGCATGCAAGCAAGCATGCAGCATGCAAGCAAGCATGCAGCATACAAGCAAGCATGCAGCATGCAAGCAAGCATGCAACATTCAAGCAAGCATGCAACATGCATGCATGCATTGTGGAGCTCCGCTCGCTTCGCTCGCTCCGCTGCGAGTGCTCAAAACACTAACCTAACTTAACCTACTGGTAGATGCATTAAAAGTGTTTCTTTATAGCGGGGGGCCTCAGGCCCCCCGACCCCCCCGAGCAGGGGGGCCAGCCCCCCTGCACCCCCCGGCAGACATTTTGCAAGCAAGCAAGCCTACAAGCAAGCAAGCATGCAGCATGCATGCAAGCGTTGTGGAACTCCGCTGCGAGTGGTCAAAACACTTACCTAACCTAACCTACTGGCAAGCTAAATGCATGCTTGTATGCTTGCTTGCATGTCTAGTCATTGTTATGTTATAATATATGAATGCTAATAGATGTAAGTACATTAAACATTTGTGGATTTGATAATTAAGCAAGCATCATATTGATAATTAAGCAAGCATCATAATAACAGGAGTTGTGTTATTTTTGGAGATTTCAACACTGACTTTATCAAGGAGAGCAGTAACCAGACTGAGTTGCTAACTCTACTTAAATGTTATAACTTTAGGTTCTTAATCAAGGAAACAACATTTATTCGAAATGACCATGAATCCTGCATTGATAACATAATCACAAATCTTCCAGATTCACATTTTGCTCAGTGCACGGTAGACCACAACAAGCTTGGAGACGGTCACGCGGGTCTGCTCTGTACAATTATGTTTGACAATAAGCACCTTAAACAACAAGAAAATAGTTATTATCTCAGCAGACGAAGAATTTATTCCAGAACTAACAAAATAAAATTTAGACAGGAATTAGAATGTGCTGACTTAAATAGTTGTAATATAAATAGTTTCTTAAGCAAGTTTAATGAAATTTTTCGAAAGTCATTTAAAGTTAAAAATGTAAAAGTAAATATCACTAAGACAGAAAAGTATCATTGGATATCTAAGGGAATACGGAACTCAAGCAAAATGAAGAGATTTTTAATTACTAGAAACAAAACTACTTGTCATAAATCTGTCAATGATTATGCCATAACATATATAAAACTTTACAGAAAAGTGATAAAATCTGCTAAAAAACTGGCGGTTAGGAAACAACTTAGTGAGGCCAAGAACAAAACAAAAGCGATATGGAAATTGGTGAACAAACACAGAAACAAAACAAAAAAAAGAGGTAATAATCACAATGATCATATTCTAAAAGTAGGTGATCAATTGGTTACTGACAGACAGCAATTGGTAGAGATTTTTGCTGAGGTGTTTGATAAAAATAGTTATAATGTTGATATAACTAATAATAATGAAAAGTCTCTTGAATATGTGACTATGAGTTCCCCTAGGATCGCGGCGAACATGGAATTGAGGCTCACTGACCCTAAAGAAGTCACAAAAATTGTACGGCGTATGCCTTTAAAGAAGTCATGTGGTTATGATGAGGTACCTTTAAGCATAATTAAAGAAAATATTGATATTTTAGCCGAACCGTTATCTTATTTCTTTAATAAGTGCTTGAAGTCTGGAGTGTTCCCGGAACAACTCAAAATAGCCAAAGTTGTGCCGGTGTTTAAAAAGGGATCTCCTACGGATCCAAAAAACTACAGGCCAATATCTCTGTTACCAGTCCTTTCGAAAATATTTGAGAAAATAATTGAATCTAGACTGTTATACCATCTAAACCAAAATAACGTTCTAAATAAGCGTCAATTTGGATACAGAAAAGAAATTGGTACTGTGGATGCCATTGACTTGTTATTGTGTGAAGTGCTTACAGAACTCAACAAAAAATTAAAAGTTGCTGGTGTATTCCTTGATCTCACCGCCGCATTTGATATGGTGGATCACAATTTGCTAATGGAAAAACTTGAGCACTATGGTATCAGACATAATGCAATGAAATTATTTCACGCATATTTACACAATAGACAACAGTATGTGGAGATGAAATCCATACAATACAGTGAGGAAAGAGTAACTAAATCCATGATAAGGATAGTAAAACGTGGTGTTCCGCAGGGATCGATATTGGGGCCATTGCTTTTTGTAATATTCACAAATGATCTGTTGAATGTTATGTCTGATAGTGATGTAGCACTTGTGGTTTATGCGGATGACACAAACGCTGTAGTTTCTGCGCCATCAATAGAAACTCTCTGCGTTAAGGTTGACAAAGTTCTGGTCAATTTTAATGATTGGTTCTCCAGTAATAAACTTGTACTCAACGTAAAGAAAACGCATGCTATGCTGTTCAAAACAACTGCTAAAAAACAACATGAGGTAGTAGTTAAATGTGATGGACAAATAGTGGAAACCAAGAAGAGTGTCAAGTTTCTGGGAATACATATTGATGAGTATCTTAATTGGAAAGAAGAAATTAAATCTATAGAAGATTATGTTAGTTCTGCCTGCTATGCTATTAGGAGTTTGAGAGATGAGCTGGAGACAAAAGAATTACTGACAGTATACTACTCTCTTGTTGAGTCTAAGCTTAGATATAGTATTAAATTCTGGGGAAACAGCTATGACTACAATCTTAAGAGGGCTTTTGTGCTCCAGAAAAGAGCTATTAGAACCATGGTCCGTATACCACCTTGGGAATCCTGTAAGGAACATTTTAGGAGACTTAACGTGCTGACTCTACCTAGCCTGTACATACTGGTTGTAGTTTTAGATGTAGTAAAACATAACCATAAATATGAAACCGAAGCCACTAAGAAAGAAAGATTAAGCACTAGAAGAAAAGATATAAAAACTACAATCAAACCACACCTCAATATTGTGAAGCACTGTAGTAGGTATCAGGCAGTAAAACTATTTAACGCACTGCCTCTAGAGTTAAAAGTCATTGAAGATTTTTATATTTTTAAAGCGAAACTTAAAAAATTCTTATTAAGTGGCTGTTTTTACTCACTTGACGATTTTATCGGTAATCCGTGCATTTTTACTCAATAATGCTTTAGTAGTGTAATGTTATGATTTTTGTTTCACTTTATTTTGACATGGAATTATTACTGATGGGTTTGACATAAATTTATACATATATAGATACTATTATGATTATTTAAGTTATTCACAGTTATAATGTAATTAATGTTTTATTTAATTGATGATTAGCTCTAAATCTTAATTGTAAATTTTTATTTTTATTTTCTATTTTTAGTGTGCAAAATTCAGACACAATTGTAAAATATTGTTAATGAATTAAATGAATTGAATTGAATTGAATAACAAAAGCTAGTTATTTCTATTTTATAGTAAAAGTTGATTATAACATGTAAAATTAGATCAAATGATATGTATATGAAATGTAAGTTTGATTAAAAAACTATATATCAAACGATACTTATGGGATATAAACGTTAGAGCAAATGTAAATATGGCAAATAATAATGATGACAAATGAATAATAGGTTAAATAAAAATGATGTCATTTATTTTTAGGTCAAATAAAAATTAGATGAAGGCAACGTTAGTGACATTGAAATTAGATAAACTGTTTTTATGGCAACCGAATCGCACCCGATGACAGATGATAGTGAGCTGTGTCAAGAAAGCTCCTTGATTTCAGCGCTTTATTTATAGGAATGTTTTATTTTATTAACATCAGCGAAATATAGAGTAATTAACTAAACTTTGTATTTTCCGCTTAAACATTTACTGCACAGTAGTAAGCTTTCCACGGGTAATAAACAAACATTTTCATTAAAATAAAGCAAACTCTAAACAAATATTACGATCGAGAAGTCGTTTTGGCGGGATTTAATGGCACCAAATTATGGCTTTGATAATTGCCACAACCGTATAAAATAATGAAGGACGTGAGTCATAAAAATCTAGGAAAATATCAAAATAACTTAGATAACAAAATTCTTTACTAAAATTATGGGTCGAAGAAAACTTTTGCATCAAAATTTTAATTCAAACTTCAATTTCAAATTGCTAAGGTTTAATGATTTAGTTACAAAATTATGGTTAATTATTGTTTTAAATAACTTGGACATATCACGATTTTATGATTGTTCACATTTAAATCTCTCTTTAAAACGAATCACAACCTTATATAAAAGTGACAACCAATAATGGTTGTCCAACCATAAGGTTACTAAAATATGAATTTTCAAAAATAGATTCGTACAAGCTACGTAGTACTTGTTGTATGGTCTGTGTGTGGTACAAGCATAAGAAAACAATCTTAATATCTAAAGGATTGCTTAATGATGAATGAATAATTTATTTTAGCTAAAATTAATATATTATGATAAATATCTTAGACTTCACTAAGCTACAATAACAAATTAAATTAGATAAGGTAAAACTTAACTCCAATAATTATTTGAGTATTTAAAGCCCAAGCTTCCAATTTGTAATAAAAACTTAACCGTTTATATTCTCAACCTTTACCATTTCAAGTGGGTTTGAAAGGTTTCCGTCTATTTATTTTCGGAAGAAAAAAAACTTTGCTCCTAATCCATGTTCAGTAATTGAATCACCACTCAAACATCAAAATTTATGGCCCGTATCAGTTAATCTATATCTCATTCACTCCTACGATACTGATAAAAAAACTCGTAAATTTCACGAGCAGTATTTATTTACTACCCATATTACGGCTGACATAAAATATTGTCGAAACTTGCGTCACGAACGTCGAATAAAAACTACTGGGGTTAAAATTACAAGTGGCTGAAATCCAACGCGGTAACTTCTATTGAATACGTGTTTTGAAATTAGATACTGAATCAAAAGTATTGCGATCATCAAATTCTACCTTATTTAGGCATATAACTCAGATCAAATAAAAAAGGAAGATGGAGCGTTGCGCAGTGGTTGCGAACAACTAAGTGAGGCCGGTTTTTGGATGGTACATGTGTGCGTACTACGGGGCGGGCGGGGGCCGGGCGGCAGGGTTCGATATGGAACGCCCAATGACGAACGAAAGCCAAGGCGTAGTTTCGTTACATATGTGTGCGTAAACTGTGTATGTACACAGCCAAGGCGTAGTTTTACTGGCTTCACCGCTTAGTCGGAAGACTCCGTCTTTACTTTTTTATTTGGTCTGAGGCATATAAATCCACAATAATATATCCTGGAAATATCATAGGGTATCTCATTATCTAATCATAATTTAATACCGATTAAACTTTCCCAAAAATTATAAATATTAAAAAAATATGAAAATTCTTGGCCTTTTTCATAACTGTATTGTTTTTAGAAAAATATAATAATATTTGAGTCAAAATCAAATTGATATAAGTAAGATAATACAGACCTATTTATTCTTCATTATTAATTATTATCTTGGAGGCTTAATATATGTGGGGAAGGAAAATTAATAGTGTTTTTGTGTCATTGTTTTCCACACAGCAAACATTTACGTAATCTACTGAAGTAGTAATAAATTGTCAGTAATTTGTTCGTCTGGTTTATTTGTGTGTGTAATGTGCCGTTGAAATTAATGTGTATAAAAGTTCATTAATTTGGATTTGTTTATTAACTTTTGTTATTGCATGTAGTAAATAGTTTGCTGATGAGAAAATAAATAACAAGCGGTAGACAACTCAAAAGAATTTAAATTATAAGTTTATTTGAATTGAGAACTTTTTATTCATTGAAACTATGTAGTGAAATTATCGATTATTAGTTGAAAAAAGTTTATTTCTCCTCTCCAGCACGAAAAAGGCGCTTTTGGCGCGTAAAAACTCGCAGCAAAATCAATTTTTGCTGCGAGCGTGAGGCAAAGTGCTTTATTTTGGTCACTTGTATAACAAATAACTATTAACATTAATTTTGTAATTCTAAGAACTCTAAAAATATTTCAAAATCCATTTTGGTCCAGCAAGCAATATAATTACAACTTAAATAAAATCATTTATCTAAACAACGTGTTAATGAATTAACGCAAAATGACACAACCGTTTCTTCGGACCATCAAACTGAACAACTTTTACTATGGGACCAACTCTGAAATCGCGAAAAAAAATCAGCTGTTTCATACATTTTTATATTTTCGTTATTAATTTCTGTATGAAAAAGGTGATTTTTTTTTCGCGATTTCAGAATTGGTCCCATATAGTAAAATTTCAGTTTGATGATCCGAAGAAACGGTTTTCTCATTTTGCGTTAATTCATTAACACGTCCTACCTATGTATAAACATGAATCCCTATTTACCACTGACATGAAAAATTTTTTTTCTTATTAACTGGACTGGCTGTCTGTATGATTTGACAGCAAAGTTCTTGTGCCTATTTGAAACGCCACTAGCGTGAGTCTAAAGAACTAATTTTGACGTGTACAATGAAAATAGTTGCCGTGATGGTCTCTCCAGACTTCAGACTTTAGTACCATGTCCCTCACGCTATGCTCACGCACGTCCTACAGCGCCAAAATGGCGGAAATCAAATAGGCACAAGAGCAGTTTGACAGCAGCCAGTCCAGTGTAATAATATAGAGGTCAATGCTATTGCCGTGGTCAAGCCATCACGCGTGAACGGCTGGACCGGTTTCGCTAATTATTTTTTTAATGTGTTCGTTATTATCAGCAAAAGGTTCTTATGAAAGAAAAAATTAGGAAAATTGCGCGTAAATTAGAAATTTACAAATACTTAACCACAATACAATATAAACTTTTTTAATGTAACCTTATGACGTTTGACATAGAATTGACATAATGCGTGCTGCAAATATCGCCAAAGAGGGTGTAAATAAAACCGGCCAAGTGCGAGTCGGACTCGCGCACGAAGGGTTCCGTACCAAAAAACGGCAAAAAAAATCACGTTTGTTGTATGGGAGCCCCCCTTAAATATTTATTTTATTCTGATTTTAGTATTTATTATTATAGCGGCATCAGAAATACATCATCTGTGAAAATTTTAACTGTCTACCTGTTTTCGTTATTAATATCGAGCAAAAAACGGCAAAAAAACACGTTTGTTGTATGAGAGCCCCCCTTAAATATTTATTTTATTCTGTTTTTAGTATTCGTTGTTGTAGCGGCAATTACATCTATGAAAATTTCAGCTGTCTAGCTATCACGGCTCATGAGATACAGCCTGGTGACAGACAGACAGACAGACAGACGGACAGCGGAGGGTTAGTAATAGGGTCCCGTTTTTACCCTTTGGGTACGGAACCCTAAAAAACTGAATATCAATATTCACAACTAAGATAGGACAAAGTCTGTCGGGTCAGCTAGTTGTCTAATAAAACTCAAAACGCATGGTTACTTCTTTCTTTTTGAACTAAAAAGACATAACATGATATAGTTCAGTTTATTTAATAAGAGGTAGAATGAAGCTGTACCAATTTAATTTTAAAACATAAATACAAGAAGATTTTATATTATCTAAGATAATTTTACTGTACTAACAGAGTTCCATTACGGCCATGTAATATTGCTTATCAGGAAGTGGCTTAAGCGCTTAAGTAAAGAAAATTGAAGAGATAAAATAGGATTAGAGCTTCCACTTTAAGGTCAGCTATTGAGTCTTTTTGAAGTGAAAACTTCTTTAGCGGCGTTGTACCCTTTTTTTTGTAATTGGGAAAAAATGTTAAACTTGCGTCAGTCAGGGTCACGTGACCCTGATGGAAAATTCGTAAGACGGATGTAGCGTAGACAACCGGCGGCGGAAGTATCCCCCTCTCTTTCTACGGGGCGCGGCGAAAATGGCGGCGCGTCATTTTGGCGTTCGGTGGGTTGATTTTTCTGAGAAAAAATATTCAAGTTTTCACTTCTACCGGCACTCCCGGAGTGCAACCCGATTTTTTTTATATGTCGAACAAATCGTACGATGTAAACAAAACAAAGCGAGGAGTGCTTCGCTTTGTTTTAAAATATAGTTATCCGTATAGTTCTACTATTCACTTCTAATAATAGGACAGAACTCGCGCGATGACCAATTAGGACACTTTAAAGAAATCTGTGTGTTTAATTTAATTTCATCGTGCGAAAACGCACCGTTTGCTGGTAAGACGGTCGTCACCTGTATAGGTAAGTATTTCTTTGAAAATAAACATTGAAGTTGGCCGGAAACAATATAAACTGTACTTAGGTTATTTTGTTATTAAAATTGCCCTCAGATGCATATTCTTTGCACTATTTTTTTAATTGGTCACAATATCTTCATTTCGAAATAAAATATCAACTAGATACCTCCTTGTAAGTTATAGCTACCCTAGTAATTTTGACTGAATATAACATTACTTCGTAATTGAATATAAAATAAACTTATATTTGAAATCATTAAAAAGCGATACTAAATTATCGATAAATAAGCCCTAATCCAGTAGGACCACGAGTACATAGTGGTACACTGTGGTCCTACTAGTAGGGCAAATCGGTAGGTCCACGGGCCCGAGGGGCTTTTTTCCTTAACGACACGAACTATGATAAAAATGACTTTTCTAGCACTTTTTTGGGCATCTTTATCCTATATTGCTTTTTAATGCCTTGCTGCGTGTAATGCATAGGAATTGTGGGGAAAATTATTTATGGTTCCTATCATCCTGTTTGGGGGGTAATTTTACCAAAAATCTTTTGGGTTGTAGTGGGAAAATATTGTTATTGTTGGCAACACCTCACGAGTATTGGATAGAATGAATGATGGTAATCGAACAAAGCTTGCAAAATTCTGCTATTTCTTTTGGTTTTAAGAATTATTTGATTTAGAGCCCGTACACATTTTGCCGCTAATTGCTCTCTCGCACATCTCATGTTTTCTCAAGATTTCTTAAATCTGAACGCGTAGGTAATTGAAAAATTTGTCTCGGCCACTTTTCACAATATAAGATTACGGACATTTTAAAATATATTTCAGATTTTTGTTGCTAAAATACAAAAAGTTGTCGTCCTAACAGTTAATTGAACTGGCAAAAACGATAACTTTTTGTACTTCAGCAACTCGAAATTGAAGTATATGTTGAAATGTCCGTAATCTTTTTTTTTTTTTTTTTTTTTTACCCGGTTTTTGGCAGGACCTTTTTTTGCCATTTTTCTTTCTTTCTTTTCTTTTCTTATTTTCTTTAGCTTTAAGAGCCTTAGAGTAAGACGCGCTTCTGTCCCAAGAGCTATTTGTCTTTATGAGTTACACTTTTTTTTTTTATTCTAATTTTACAATGTTACTTACTTTCTAATACAGTCTTCTTCTTTGCTGGTTTTTTTTTTCTTACATTTTTATTTCTTATCTTAATGTCATTTATGTCACTTGTACTTTATTTCTAGTACAGATTTACTTTACATTACCTTATATTACTTATTTCTATTTATTACTATGTCTGCTACTTTTTTGGCATACTCTATAAATAATATCCTTTCTTTTTTGCTATTTATTATTTCTCTTAGGGTTTCCCTGCTCAGTTTTGTGTCCAGTTTTTGTTGCAATGTGTACCTATCGACGCTGTGTATTGGACAGTCCAGCATGATGTCCGTAATCTTAGGTATATTGCGAAAAGTGGCCTAGACACATTTTTCAATCTTGAGAAAACATGAAATGCGAGAGAGCGGCAGGACTGCAGGCCTATTATAAAAATAATCACGATAATCGGACGTAATTCGTTATTCGATTTACTTTAATATTGAACATAATTCGTAAGTTAATAGTGTCACAGAGTGGGACGAACACCGTCCGCTGTTAAATACGAACTTAAGAGAAACTCAGTGAACCCAAAGATTATTTTATTTGGACTTCTCATAATGTATTTTTTACACGACTGCCCAAAGCAAAAAGAGTGTATATGTGTTCAGGGTTCATGTATGTTTTTGGGTATGTGAGTTTCTTTATTCCACCATAACTTCCAAATGGCTCAACGGATTTGGATGTATTAGGTTTTGTTAGAATTCTTACATCATTCCGAGTGACACTGATTATAATATTTTGAAAAAAGTTAATAAGGCGACTGTATGACGCCATTTTCAAATGTGAAAAAAAAATATTTTCTTCAATTATTACAATATGGGCATCAAATGAAAGGCCTTCATGAACACATTTCAAAAATATATAATTTGTCACTAAAATGTAGGACGGGTTCGATGGCGCAGTGGGTTAGCACTTTTGCCCTGCAATCGCGGAAGTTAAGCAACTTTCGCAAGGACCGTCATGGGATGGGTGACCAACATTGATTATCATTAGCTCCTCCGTACTGTCATTGCAGTCGTGAACACCAATCAATCCGCATTAAGCTCACGTGGTAGGCCTTATCCACCCATAAGCAAGGCCTGTGTCCCTGCAGTGGAGACATTAAAATTGGTGATGATGATGAGGTTAATAATGATGAATGTGTTATCACTGAAACGTCAGCCCACAAATCGCTTTGAAAGTCTGTATCTATTCAAAGGCTTTAATCAAGTGTTAGGCTTTAATCAATTGGGTAATTGATCAGGTTTCAATTAATTGAGTAATAATTACGGGTAGGTAATATCCTAAGCTTAGTGTTACCCATTCAAGTTAATGAACGAGGAACTCAAATTAATCTCCATCGGCAGCAAATGGGGAGAACATTGAATTAGAGGTCTATTCCCTGTTCCATTCAGGATCCATGTAATTTCACACCCGTTTGAATCAAAATTTGCCAAAGGGTGCATCGCGCGTCGCCAATCAAGAAATAATCATTACAACAAAGTAACTATGTTAAATAAAATTCTAAAAAATATTAAAACTAGTATTAGCTATCAACTATTTTTGTATACATTAAATTCTTAGTTTAAATGTGTTCGCGTAGTTAAAAATCTGGATTAATGCCCAAAGTGGCCACTTTTGACGTTAATCCAACTACACAAACAAACATTTAAACCAGAAAAAAATCCATACAAAAATAGTTTATTTTATAACTAATACTAGTTTTTTATATTTTTCAGAATTTCGTTAAACATAGTTGTTTCATTGTAATGATTTTTAGGGTTCCGTAGCCTAATGGCAAAAAACGGAACCCTTATAGTTTATATATATTTATTACTTTATTCCAAAGCTATTAAGATTACACAGTTGAAACTTGGTAGGTAGATGTATTCTGTTAACCGCTCTAAGGTTTTAACATAAAAAATAAAAAAATAAAGATTAAGAAGGGGGCTCCCCATACATGGAACTGACACTGAGTTTTTTTTTTCATCAAACCTATACCGTTTCTCTTTTTTCCGTTTCTATTTTTTCTTAAAGTCAACCGTTTGAAAGATATACACTGCCAAAGTGGTAAAATGAGAGTCCCCCCTTTAACTTTTAAATTAAGAGAGTGAAAAATTAAAAAAAAAAATATGCTGTAGATCCTAATAAATACTTTCAACGAAAGTCGGTTTGAATGAGATATAGTGATAGTTTTTAGAGATATATTAAATTTTCCTAAACCGCAAATATAACTTTGTCATTCATACAAACACTATGGAAAAAAAACAAAGTTATTTTTGCAGGTGAAAAATTATAGTGGTATTCAATATGGTATGGTATAAGATAACTACGGAACCCTACTGCGCGTGGCCCGACACGCACTTGGCCGGTTTTTTCTTGATTGGCGGCGCTAGTGGAGGCCCGATAGGCCCTTAAAGGTTAACGCACATTATGTCGGGGCGCAGCGGGGCGGGCCGCAACGCAAAAATCGCTCGCATATATTTTATATGAACTATCGCACACTATGCCGGGCCGCAGAGGGCCGCATTTCTATATAAAAAGAAAATGCGCTGCAGCCCGCCCCGCTGCGCCGCCTGAGCGAAAGTGGCGCCGCGGTGAATTTTATTTAATATTATAATTCTAATGAGATAATTATACTTTGACAACAAGTTCATAGTAAACAATTGTCGTTAGTTGTCGGGACACGCTAAAATACATTGTGTAAAAGTTTTGTAAAACTCAGTAAGTAGTACATAGTTGTTTCTTTACATCATCAAATTGAAACAATAGTAAGATTCAATCGTTGCTCTTTTGTGCCTAAATATGCTATCTAATTATTATTAATATAGGTATTTAAAAGGTGCTCAAATAAGAAGTTCTATAACAGCGCATTAATTACAGAAATTAATTACGTTCATTCGCAGTTCTATCTAGCCCCATTCAAATAAGTAAGTACCGAAACTCTATACAAAAGCTTTATATTTTAATTAGCACTTAGTGAAAATACTTCAGTTTTTCCGGGAAATGAACGTAGCTGTGACGTGATGTGCTCTAAAAAGAGAAATTTGACCCTTTTCTCCCACAACTACAACTACAACCCTTTGATGTTGAAAATCTGGACTCGTTTAAAATGTATGTTACGAAATGACTGTGTTCCAAACTGACAACTAACTTAGAAAGGTCTCTGAACAGAGTAATGATCAAAGACCCATGATATGCAGCTACTAGAAATGAGATCATAATGTTTTTTTATCTACACCCATGCTTTAAATCCTCTGTAAGGGGTTCTGAAACAGTTAGCTTACTGCCATCATTACAATATCCCGAGCGAGAGCTGGTCCTGCAGCGCCGCGCGCCCACGCGCGAGCAACGCATTATGAAATTCAGTTCATTATAACACTCTTGCGGAAGACATAATGATGAAGAGGGAGAGGAAAGTCAAAGTCAAAGACAAACTCAAAGTCAAAACCTTTATAGAGCATACATATCATGGGTTTAGATAAATATCATGGTTGTTTTTAATCCATATGTATTAAAATATTGTTTGTTTCCCTAATAAAAATAAGAAAAAATAAAAAAATGGGTGTAGATAAAGTCTTGTATGCATCTGTACATAATAAGGATGATATAGAACAGTTGCACAAATAACTATTATACAACTTTATTTTCACGAAAAAAAAATCATCTGTTCCATACAAAATACAATCCTACTCCATCGAAATGTATGAAACAGCTGATTTTTTTTCGCGATTTCAAGGTTGGTCCAATAATGAAAGTTGTTCAGTTTGATGGTCTGATCAACCCCACGAGAAGTTTTGTATTAACTAAAAATAACCTTGAATAGCTACTAAAAACAAGTTTAACTCCGTTCGAGTACTTACTAAACCAAGTACAAAACATTCACCTGGGAATTAAGTCGGGACCCTACATCTTACATAATGTGGATGACCACAAGGCCACAGAGGTCCTGAATTAGAAACAGATGGATGAACCTGAAGAAACCGCAAAAAATCGAAAAATTCTAACTTTGACAATACGAAAGTAAAGGATCATGCCGCATTCTGGGCCATGATGCGCATTAACCATACATATCTGTGACAGACTCATGCATGTAATGTCAAAAAGGGGTAGATAACAAAATGTCATATAATAGGAAAATGTAACCCCAAACGGCTCCTTGAGATTGAGATTTGTCTTTTTTCCCGCATTATATTTTAATGATATTCTTCCCACGCAATAACTATAAAATTACTATAGTATTTTGGTAATTTCATCAAAGCGCATCATGGCCTAGCTTGTATAGTAATATCGGCATAATCCTTTGTCAACCGATCATCATGTTTTGCATACGTTGTCAGGGATAAAGAAAAAAGTCACAGGTAACCCCTTGTCCGTAAAATTAAGATTACTTATCTGCGTTAATCTGAAAAGGAATGAAGAAACGGGAAACTTAAAGAAAAGTTACGGAAGACCAACCCTTAAATTACCGTTTAGAAGTTTTAAATAGGCACTTACAAATTTACGAACTCAATGAACTTATCTTTCAAATAATCTTAATCATCAATTTTACTGATATTAAAGAGGGACAGATGGCACCATTAAAATCATTTGAAGGTAAATCCATATTTATTACGCTTCGTGAGACAGATTAAATTAAGCTTTCGATTTATTGGTTTATTAATATCAATATTGAAATTATACGATTGTTTCTCAATATTTGATATTGTTGAATTCAATCATCAACGATTAATGATGAGTATGGCTTAATTGGTTGAATGAAGAGGTCACCATTAGCGTTAACGGGTACCACATAATAGATATAAGTACTACCGTACAGAAAGGAAACTCTCCGCCCCGCCCCACAATCAATTACCTCACCCCACCGCGCGAGTTCGTGTGCAGAATCGTGTGCTCATTCAATAGCTCTAGACTTCACGCACGCAGTTGCGCATTGCAAAAACGTCATTGTGTAGCGTCTGTGTAATATGTAGTTGAAACGCGGCGCTTGTATGGAGTGCCCGGGGGTGTGCGGGTACTTACCACCTTTTGTATCTGATCAGCGCGCGTACTCAAATCAAAGGACAAACATTTTTATAGGGATATTTTTTAGATATATCGTTTTTGTTGCAGACCCGCGCAAAATTATTATATATTTCATTAAAATTCGTAGGGTGGACCAAAGAGAATATAAAAAAGCTAGCGTTTTAAGAGACGGGAGTCTCATACAAAAAGCGTGAGTATGAAACGGAAGCAAATACAATCCTGCTAATATAAAGCTACAAACAAACGTCATGTTCATGACATAATGCCAACATCAAGAACAAAATAGGGATGGGCACATATTGTCACACCAATTATCGATATCGGTATTTTTTGTTATTAGCGTAGTGACCTATGTGACCATTCTTTTTGAAATAATTTGGGTAGGTTTATTAAAAAAAACAGTTAAAGGTATATAATATTTTAACTGTTTTTTCTGCTTCTTTGAATATTCAAAGAACTAAATTTCGTGAAAACTTTAATGCTTGCGCATGAAATAAAACACTTTTTAACGGATACTAGCGAGGTTTTATTTTTATTCACTGATTTTTTATTTCCCGATGTGCTTGCGCATAGATGAAAAATGACAGTTCCTTTACTCCAGGCTGTGCTCTAGGTTAAAAGTTCTGCAACCTGCAACAAATCATATATGCTAGTAATTGGTGACTAATAATTCATTACTAAAATCAGGGCTAAAAAAACTTTTTTTATTTGTAATAAAAACAGTTCAAAATGTAGCTTTCTGTATTTCAGCCACTTAGTTTTCATCTCCTTTCTACCTAATTCCCTCTTTATAAATAACTAGCGGCCGCCCGCGACTTCGTCTGCGTGGAAAGGTTTTTTTGCTATCCCTCGGGATGAAAGGTACCCTATGTCCTTTGCTGTACCCCTAACAACGTGTATGCACAATTTCATGATGATCGGTTCAGTAGTTAAGACGTGAAGGCGTAACAAGCAAATAAACAAACAAACGGACTTTCGCATCTGTAATATTATATTAGTAAGGATGTCATTAGCAAATAAATCTTAACTACTGAACCGATCATCATGAAATTTTACATACACGTTTCTAGGGGTACAGAGAAGGACATAGGGTACCTTTCATCCCGAAAAAAAGGATTGTTCCCGAGGGATAGCAAAAAATTTTCCACGCAGACGAAGTCGTGGGCGGCCGCTAGTATTTCATATTTATTTTATTTTACTCAAATCATAATTATTTCGTTTAAATTTGTTTAATTACAATCGATTCTCTAGCTTACGCACATCCGACTTCATTTGACGTTTAATAATTAATCAAGAGTTTTTACTTTTTTAAATGCTTTTTAACCCCACCACTGAAAATGTATGAAAATGCTATAAGGTGGTATTTTTAACTTCAAACGAAAATATCGATAAAACTTACAAACAGCACTATTATTTACATGTAATTAAGATTATGCAATTTTTCTTTTCTTCAATGAAACTAATGAAATGAAATGAAAATGAAATGAAAAAATCTTTATTCAAATAAGCTCACATAATGAGCGTTTTTAAATCGTCAATCGTAATGATTAATATTATAGTTATTTCACGCTGTAATAAATTATATTCTGTACTTACTGATCTTCCTCCGTCTAGAGGAAATCTTGCCGTAAAAATTCTTTTTTGGCCGTCCATTCTACAAGTTTTGATCGCACATAGTCCGCACTTTTTCCTTTTCAAACCAGTCATTTTTACTTTTGTGATTGTCTCGAGTTGTGATTTTAAATGACCACCGTACCCAAAAATTTAACAATTAATTAAAAGACGTATATAAGTAATGTTGTATTATTATTTTGTGAAAAGAGAAACGTCAAACGGCATGGCGGACAATCGGTCAAAGATGATAGAATACTCTTCGATGGGGCGAAGAATAATACGCCTAAATTCGAATGTTGTCAATTATCTACTGCTTTGTAGATTGTCAACGTTCTTTTAAACTTAGACGGGTTTAAAATTCGCTTGCGTTTTATAGATCGTTTTTTACTGTGAGAGTTGCGCCAGGCTGGGGTGGACATTCTATCACGCATTTTTTTATATCGCATCCCCGTATTTTACATTAGTTCTGTTTCTGTCATTTATACGAGTATGTCTCACTAAATGTGCTGTCAGTCAGTCATTTGTCAGTCATAAATAAATACCAAGGAAATTATAAGTACTTCGTACAACATAAATACAGACATGACTGACACTGAGTGACAGTACTCAAAGAGTAGAGTAGAGGTGGTAGAGAGTGGATTTTTAACCAATGTAATTTTTTTTTTATAATTTAGTAGCTTGGCTCCATTTGTCTAGATTTTTTATGTATGATAAACTTCCATTATCATTATTAAATAAATAACATATCTTTTAAATGCGTGAGCTTTTAGGCACTAAACTTCGTCAATCGATATAGGCTTTAGTCTCGATTCTATGATATTTTTCAACATATTTGTTAGATAAAAGTACCAAAAAAATTATCTCCTTTCACATACCTACAATAAACACACACTCGTGTTTTAATACCCCTCTTTATGTGTCAGTTTCATAAACTACTATTTTTTTAATTTCGAAAATAAAGTACGTGTTTATATACAATCTTTTTTGAATTCATATTTGGAACATTACGTTGTGAGTGTAGATAATAGTTGTTTGTTATACAAGTGACCAAAATCCATTTGTGCTGCGAGTGCCGACTTGAAATCACGAACTAGCGAAGTAGTCTAGAATGAAATCACGCACGAGCGTAGCGAGTGATTCTAATATAGACTACTGAGTACAGTGAGTGATTTAAAGTCACGAGGCAGAACAAAATTTTGGTTTCGTCTAAGACATACAACTTTTCACCTCTACCAGCGAGAAAATTTTTACGTAAGTTTTCTGGTAAAAAGCTAAATTTCAGCATTAGAAACTTGTTAACTCAATTCTTTGGAGTTAGACAACTATCTTCATCGATGGACGCACTCATTTTTTTTTAATTTATCACTAAAATAGTTCGATCAAACCTATGCTGAAATATTTTATTCATAAAGTAGATTCCCGCCGTTTTGTTTTACATTATGACGTTGTGCTTTTCTCTTATTCATTAATATCCCATTTTACTTATTTATTCATAATCATAAAACACTAATTTGTTAATAAATTTCATTAATTTTTCGTATTTTATATTTATTTCATACATGCGACCTCATTTCGTCCATACTCTTTATTTCGAACTATCAACAATACTTATTTAAAACTCCTTGGTATATCCGTGTATTTTATTTTTTTACTTTTTAATCCATGTGTGACACCATAAAGCACTCTATCTATCCTTTTCTCACATATAAATTTTACAAGTCATGAGACTTCAGACATAAAATGTTATTAACCTGTATTTTAATTGCATTGTTAACCTTTTAGTCAGATTTAACTACAAGACAGGTGCTTATAAGAGTTAAAAAGCTTTAGAAATTGTTACTGCCTGGGGCAGGTCATTCTCAAAGCTTTTGAAATTCACTTGCAATGTGAACATTAACTAACTTAAAAGAAACGAAATAAATTTTCAATACTTTTCAGTAAAACTAACTTAACTAAGAAAAAAGAAATAAAGTGACAAGGATGACCTTGTCACTTTATTTCTTTTTTCTTTATTATTTTAAAAGTTGGTATTAAAAATTAAAAAAGCACTTTGCCTCACGCTCGCAGCAAAAATCAATTTTGCTGCGAGTTTTTACGTGCCAAAAGCTCCCTTTTCGTGCTGGAGAGGTGAAAAATATTTTTCTTTTTATTCTAGCACATTTTTGGCTAAGCCGCGGATGGACTGACAGACAGACGTATATGGCAAAATTATAAGTCTTTCTTGTTGACTTGACTACGGAATCCAAAAAATTAAGTCATATTATTGCGGTATTTGATCTAGATACTTTCCCAGTTCTAGCGGCACCTATTCAAGTGTGGAAAACTGCTTTGTCCTATTTTAGTCCGCAATCCGCAATTTAGAAGAACTCTGTCACGGTGGAGTAATAAAAGAAGGGATTCCACAGTGAAGTTATATTTCCAAAATAAAGAACCTGCTAAGGGTTCCTTGTTAAAAGGTTTGCCGTTCGCTGCCGGCGATTGCTATTTAAACATGATCAATCGCCGACTATATTTCTTAGACTGATTTGCAGAGAGAAATGGCAGCGAACACGTAGTTTTTGAAATATTAGTTTTCAGAACAGAATAAAAATTTGGCATAGTTTCGAATGGGGAAGGCAACTGTCAAAATGGCGCTGCGTACGCTTGTTCTACGAGAGCTATGAAAACAAAGGACTTTTACTTTAAAAAAACGTTTATTTAGCTTTAAAATGATTAAATTCTGTTTAATAGGCACAATCATTGTTTAAATTAAAAATGTTGGCACTTACAAATTTCCGCAAAATCTGGATTTAGGAAAAATTGATAAATTCTGTAAGAATAAAAACATCTTAATTTGGCTTTCAATTCCGGCATTTGCATTGTAGAATAGTCTTTTATATCCATTTTGGGTCAATGGGTCTTTTTCGGTAAAAAATACGACAAAATAAATACCTATTTTCCCATACATTTTGTTCTGAACGTCTACTGTCTTAGGAACAAGCGTACGCAGCGACATCTACAATTAGCTTTGCGTTGCCAACCCCATTGAAAATTGAAAAATAATTTATTACTCTGAGAAAGAGGTCGCATGGCCACGTTACAACTCTCTATCTTTATGCTTTGTTTTTCACTTTGTATATTAACTATTTCCCATATTCAGTCTGAGCATGTTTTGTTATCTGGACTAATAAAACTTATTAGTTTAGGCTCAAGTGCTTATTAATCCATTCACTCATTATTATCAAGGCTTCCTGTCACCTTTTGTATAGCCGAAATAATCTACGCTTCATTACGTGAAAAATATATAATATTGAATTTCAATAAAACAAGTCGAGAAGCTCAATGGTAAAGTTGCTTAGCTCATTTGGCCTGCGTTGCTTATGCGAAAACATTTGTCTCTGTCTTTTTCTTTACGTGTAAAGAGTATGGAAAATAACATCACTTCTGTACTTTTTCGATGTTTTTTTTTTTTGTTTTTTCATCATCATCTTCAGCACAATTATCTTTCTTGAAAAAATGTTATTGGAGCAACTGCACATTACATTAAAGTGTATTTTGATATAGAATTCAATACTTTTCCGCTATTATTTACGTCAAAATTGTTTTTTTTTACAATTATCTGTGACGTTTATACGCAATTTAATACCTTGTAGCTACTAGATAATCTCTTTAGCTTGACGTATGTTTTTTTTTGTGGCTACAACTTTACGTTTTCCAAATAAAAATATGGCCCGCGGAAACCATGTTTCCCTATCATGGACCTTTAAGCCACTTGGTTATAAAATGACCTCGACCAAAAGTTTTGTGCTAAGTCCATATTACCACAATATAAAAAATAAGTAGGTAAGTACCCAATATTGGTAAATAATGCGTCTTCATAACAAATTTGCCGAAAGCGAGCCGAAACAAAGCCACAGAATAGATATAAGTACTACCGTACAGAAAGGAAACTCTCCGCCCCGCCCCACAATCAATCACCTCACCCCACCGGCGCCCACCGCACGAGTTCCGTGTGCCGATCCGTGTGCTCAATAAATAGCTCGTACACAGTTGCGCGTGTGCAAAAACGTCACTGTGTAGCGTCTGTGTAATAGGTAGTTGAAACGCGACGCTTGTATGTAGTGACCGGGGTGTGACAAAGCGCTGCTAAGAATAAGATTCCTTATGAGATCGGTATGTAGGAGTAAGTATGCGCTGCGCAGTCTTTTTCCAACCATTTATATAAGAAAATATGTCATGAAATTTGGACTGTCTGTATTGTCTGAATTTGTCTTTATAAAAGCCAGTATAAAATTCATCTGTATAACTTTTTTTAAACTCAAGAGAGACAATCGACGTGCAGTCGTAGCGCGTAGCTAATTGAAATCTAACAGCAAAATAGAGGTACTGTTTAAGGCCAGTATATTCCAAAAACTCTGTCTCTGTCTTTTTCTTTACGTGTGAAGAGTAATGAAAATAACCTCACTTTTTCATTTTTTTAATGTCTTTGTAGATATTTTGAGCATAAAGTCACTTTTTGAAAAAGTAACCGTTGAATATTATTTTATATGTCATTACCTATTTTTCTATATATTTTTCGAGAATAAGGGATTAATAGACTTTAAGTATTATCCAAAAAATATAAAATTAATGAAAATTTTCTTAGTCTTTGCATATTTTTTTAGTCCAGTGAGGAAATGAATAACGATTTTTTTACCGTAAATTAATCAAGATCGTTTATGAAACTTCAACATATATTTTTATCTGCTCAAAATAAAGAATATTTGATTGTTTATTGTTGAATCAAAAATAGGCCAAATTCGATAATTTCGAATATACTGGCCTTAAGATAATTTATTATACTGTGATATTACTCGTATAGTGTTTCTCGACATCGATACCTGCCCCCCTACTCAAATGGCCAATTATCTATTCGTTCGCTAACTTAAAGCTTAAAAATTAGTAATTAGACGATCAAGTCACACGTCGCAAGTTTATGTAAATCATAAACATTGTTATATTATATAGAATTAACAAGCCTACGACCCGTAATTTTAGAGTTTATGGCTTATTTTTAAGTTAGCGAACGAATAGAAAATTGGCTATTTGAGTAGCCCCCCAGAGCATTTATCGACCAAGTCTGTGTCGAATAGATAAAGGAACCTTCCAATTATAGTTTCCCAAATAGGGTCGGACAGTTTGCTTAAAGCGAGATAGCTACCTGAGAATTTCTACGCTACAAATTAAAGTAGAATTTGGCTAAGCAAAATTCATGTAGGTACCTATCAGATATTTGAATTCAAAGTGTTAATTGAATGAATTACTGAAACACTGCTCCACGTCATCAACTTTGTTTTTTTTTTTGTAATACTGAGGGCCAGTGTCATATGAAATTTATATTGATAGGGACTATTACAGAAGAAGATAGCGGATTACTCGAGCACAAAATGCTGCAAGACTTACCTAAAATTACACATAGTTTGCAAATAAACGTTTGATTTGGTTTAATGTAGTTTTTCATTTAATGTTTAGAAGCACTTTCTTCAAATTTTTGGATTTCACAATATGCTGTTTTTATATTATGATTAATAAATACTAGAAAAAAATCGGGTTGCACTCCGGAAGTGCCGGCAGAAGTGAAAACTTAAATAGTTTCAAGTTTATTTATTTCATAACAATGTTCATTGTGTCGAAAATATAACAATTTGTGAATAAATACATTAGGATTAAATTACTTACAATTAAATTAAATTAATAATAGTCTAATATTCGAAATTAATAAATTGTGGCAACTTCTTACTTAACTGAATATAATGTATATAATTTATTTACCAGTTATAGAAAATTACAAAGTCAAATTAAAATTAATAATTAATGAAATATTTTAAGGAAAAACCAGTCAGATTCTTACTTGCTATTTAAAAAATCATTGAGGGAGTAAAAGCATTCCTTCAACAAGTATGTTTTCAATTTTTCCTTGAAATTAGACTCATACACTACACTTTTTAATTCATCTGGCAGTTTATTGAATAACTGTATTGACTGATATTTGGGACAGTGCTTGACTATATCTATTCTAGGAACTATTTTCTGAGGAAAACCCTGTCTTCTTGTGGCAACTCTAATATTTTTTTCCTCATGAGTCTCGTATTCTGTTATGGTTTTAGCAAAATGAGAAAGTATAACTAGAATATATAGACTAGGAACAGTTAATATTCCCAGTTTCCTAAAATGCTCACGACAAGACTCTAGTTGGGGTATGCGTACTATTGTCCTGATTGCCCTTTTTTGTAGAATGAAAGCCCTATTGACATTGTAGTCATAACTTCTACGCCAGCAAAATATACTATAACGTAATCTTGATTCTACTAGGGCATAGTATACTAGTTTTAGATGCTTTATATCTGCTTCATTTCTAAGACTTCGTAGTACATAGCAGGCAGAACTGATCTTACTCTCAATATCTTCCAACTCTTCCTTCCATTTCAGTTGGTCATCAAACTTTACTCCCAAAAATTTTGTTGTAAATTTGTTGTAAAAATATTAACGTTGTGCACTTTTAATATTTTGAAATTAGCGGCAAAGGATTAAAATTATTTCTTTCCTATTACTATACAGTCACACAATTCAATCAGTTTCTACATGCACGCATTCTACGATTTAAACTTATAGTCACAGAGTATAAATAAGTCTATGATTTCACCGAAGAGATCGCTGCTATTAGATCCATTTTCAAAATTAGCGCGTTGCTGGTGACAAAAGTGTTTACGTCTTAAAATGACGCGCCACCATTTTCAACGCGCCCCGTAGAAAGGAGGGGGATACTTCCGCCGCCAGCTGTCTACTCTCCATCCGTCACATCCGTCTTACGCATTTTCGATCAGCCACGTGATTCTTACTGACGCGAGTTTAGCATTTTTTCCCCATACAAAAAAGCGTACAATGTCGCTAAAGAAGTTTTCACTTCAAAAATCGACTCACTCGTAGCAACTCAGACGGGACACAAACCCTTGTGATTTCGGCCCAATGCACTGACCAATTATGTACGATTCAAACCAACCGGCCCGCATCGGAGCGCATTTTACCTCTGCCAGAGAAAAGTAAAGCGTCTATACAGGTACAAAATTCCATATTTGCATGAATATTGACATGCCGCTTGCATGCAGGCAGCCGCACGGCACTGCAATAGACGCTTATTTTCCTTTGGCAGTGGTAAAATGCGCTCCGACCGATGCGCTGCGGTTGGTTTGAATGGTACATTCCGTACATTATGCTACAAATCGCTTGTAGGGTCGGCTTACTAAATAGGTTTTAATATTGTCAGCCTGTTGCCAGCTAAATAAAAGTCTTGAATGGGTAGGAAATGATAAATAGACGATAAAAAGTAGGCATTATGTTAATAAGCCTTATACCTTTAAACGAGCAATTCTTGTATATAAATTTATTTCTGTGATCTCGGAAACGGCTCTAACGATTTCGCTGAAATTTGGTTTATGGGGGTTCTCGGGAGTAAACAATCGATCCAATCGATCTAGATTAGTCTTTTGATTGGGAAAACGCGAGTTTTCATGCGTTTTTCATGCGTTTTCTTTCGACGCAGAATATGGTCGCTAATTTCGTCCTGCCGACCACTCTCCGTCTGGTCCAACAGGTTAAGACGCGGACGGCAAGAAACGAGTGTTGCGGGTTCAAATCCCGCTCGGTGACTTACTTTTGTTTTTTTTATATGTTCAAGTTTATATGTATATAATTTTTTAATTTTAATTGTTTTTACTTTTATGTTTGTAGGTTGTACGAAACTTGTACCACAGCACTAATAAATTATGCATTCCCGAACGCAAAATTAACGCAGACTAGACGCCTACTGGTATGCGAAGAAAACGACCAAAGAAGACGCATATATTGTGGTGAAGCTTTTCCTTTAATTTCGGCCTATTCATATTCAAAGATTTGAGTCATATCGTAGGTATTTTCTTTATGGAATTTTAAGAGAGAATAAAATGGGCCAGGCTGTTTTCAGAAGGTCATTCAGAATCAAGTTTTTCTATCTATCAACAGTGAAAATATTTTTTTAGAAAAGATGTAGAAAAATTGACGATATTATGAGACTTTTGTAAATAAATTTGTTTTGTTTTTCTCGTTCTTTTCATAAGTAGGTACTTATCTATCTAGTGAACAAAGTACAGCTAAATATTAAGTTAAAAAAAAAAAAGTACATAGTTAAAAGTAAAAAATACACTTTTCTTAGTAAAAGTAAAACAATTAAGTTAATCAAGTGGATATTAATGAGAATATTAACTTTGATTGTTATGGTCACTTATTTTTATCGTTAAGATTGCAAACTGCCAGCGTCGTCTTAACAGCCATTTAACCAAATTAATGAGGTTTCAGGCTACTATACATAGATTGCTAGCTGAAAAAACTCAGTCAACGAAAAGAAAAATGTCGTTTAAAAAGTCATTAAGCAGGTTTTTACTTTTTAATTCAATTAGACATTATATTTTCTACGAGTTCTTATCTATTTTAATGTAACTGTTTTTGTTAAACTGGAAAACAATACAAGTATATTTACAAAGATGGACTTTATGTCAAAAAAATAAATTAACATTATATAAACTTATTAAATATTTCGGATTTAGGTAAATACATGTACAATATTTTCTAAAAGTGCAGCTAAAAGCCTAAATTAAATATTTGACGAAGTTTTTCTTTAACTAATTTAGTGAAATTTACAAAAATACAAATTAAGCATCTTTAATTTTACAAATTAATCAACTTGGGTACTTCAGTTTCTAGAAGAAAAAAATCTATAAGACATTTTTTATAAGAAAAAAATATGTTATCAGTGTATCAGCATTTATGAAACAAATATGTAATAGTATTCTTTCCTATTTATTCTATTACACTAGTAATCGAGAACTTCAAACAACAACTGAAAACGTAGGAAATGTGAGACGGCAGGTAATATACGGGACGTCCGCAGTACAGACACATTAAAGGAAATTGCGCGTCCGAAACAATGACACAATGAGCACTAAAATACAGTGGGTAAAACTAGACAAGTGTCACTCGAATAAAATAGAAAGGAATTCATTGTTTTTGTGTAACACTTGGTGCGAAACAGTTTGAGGTATCGGTGTTTATATTTTTATCGAAAACCTGTTCATAATAAGTAGAAAATTGTGGTTTTTACTCATTACCAATAGCGTCCCGCTAATTATTTTCTCTACAACCACATAATAAATTGTAGTATTTAATAGTATAATAGTCATGGGCGGCGTACCCAGGTCCCCCCCTCAGTACCACAACGTTTTTTTAGGGTTCCGTACCTCAAAAGGAAAAAACGGAACCCTTATAGGATCACTTTGTTGTCCGTCTGTCTGTCTGTCCGTCCGTCTGTCTGTCAAGACCCTTTATCTCGGAAACGCGTGGAGGTATCGAATTGAAATTTAAACTATATACTTAGGTCTACGGGCCCTTGAAGCTGTAAAAAAATCAAACTTCTAAGTTAACGTAAAAAAAAGATTCTGCCGTTTAGGGCGCAAAAAACGCATTTTCAATACTCTCAAAGGAATCAAAATTCATAGGGTACTTCCCGTTGACCTAGAACTATGAAATTTGGCAGGTAATAGCGTCTTATACTACACTTACAGGAATAAATCTGAAAACTGTATATTTGTAATTAAATCATAATAAAATATGGTCATTAAAATACGTAATTATTAATCATCTTGGTGAAACAACGGTATGCGCGGTCATAGTTTAACTTCTAATTACTTTTTGATTAATCGCGCCACTAATTCTTTTAAAAATATCAATATTTATTATTATTAATTATTCAGATCCTTTCAAATATTGTTATAGTTAATTACTTTTAAAAATAAAATTAAACAGTAATAAATTTGGCTCTAAATATTTTCGCAACATGGCGGTTTGTCACGCTGTATGACAAGGGGTCTTCTTCTTCTTATTTTTGTTTTGGCAATCTACTTTCTTCTTGGAAGTAATTTTTGCCAGTGTCAAGTGTTGAATAGTTCAGTGGTAGATTGTTTCAGTTTACATTAAAATGCGGGTGCATCGCATTCCAATGTTGCTTGGAGCATTTGGCACCAAGTATAATCAAGACAGTTTACTCGGTAAGGTCAGCCGAGGTAACCACCACTACAATAAAAGTCTCGGCTTCACACAACCAAAGGGTCCTGTTGGAATACACCCATTTTCTCTAATAACATTGCGATAGATAAAACCATTTCACAGAACATTTTACAGTGTACTATTGATATACAGCGCCATCTGTTGACAATCAACAGTACTTGTATTTTATACAGGTGCGGTGGGTTTGTAATTATTTTATTTTTTCTCAAAAATGCTTGGAAATTCGAACATTATTTTGACAACCTTCTTCGTGCTAAATCAGAGTTTACGGACAGACCTAAACCGCGCCGTCAATATTTGTATGAGAATCCATTACTAACGTGTAATAATGGATTTTCATACAAAATTGCCGGCGTCTGTCCAGCAATGTTTCTATTAAAACTCATTACACACGTGTAATTCAGAAATGGAGCGAACTTTTCAATGAAACACAAATATAGGTATCAAATGTCGCCTTATTGAGCGAGCACATTCCAAAAATTTTTTTTTTAATATTCGGTATACTGGTATCACGTGAAAGGCCTTGATGAGCACATTCCAAAAAATTGAAAAAAAATAATGAATAAAAAAAACAGTTTTGGTGCAATATGGGTATCAAATGAAAGGCCTTGATGAGTGCATTCCAAAAAGATAAAAAAAATCAAAAACGAAAAAAATTTTTTTTTTCAATACGTATATGGGTACTAAATGAAAGTTTTTTGAAAAGTTTTTTGGAATATGCTCATCAAGGAGCATATTCCAAAAACTGAAAAAAAAAAAATTAGAACGAAAGGTAAATTTTTTTTTGCAATATGGGTATCAAATGAAAGGCCTTGATAAGCACATTTCAAAAAACTGAAAAAAAAAAACAAAAAAATAATTTTTTTTTTGCAATATGGGTATCAAATGAAAGGCCTTGATGAGCACTTTCCAAAAAACTGAAAAAAAAAAATGAAAAACTGGAAATAAATGAAAAAAAAAGTTTTTTTTTTCAATATGTGTATCAAATGAAAGGCCTTTATGTGCACATTCCACTTTCCATTTTCTTTTTTCAATTACTGTAAGTAATTTAAAATTAAAAAAAAAAGCTTAAAACTTTTAAAACTAAAAAGTTAAAAGTTTAAAAGTACTACACAAGCCTTGGCCGCAACTAGGCATTGATGGACTCACGTATGTTTTTCAATGCCTGTCTGAGTGTCGCTGCAGTAATGTACTATTCCATTTCAAACTTCGCCCGTGGTCAATTCTTTGTCGTAATCCCTGGAAGGGTTATTTTCTACGTGGCGACAAAGGATTTCAAATGGTTATCTATATATAGCAGTCTGCTGAACGGATTTTGATGGTATTTTTTTTACAGCTTGGTAGCTTGGAGTCCAACTTATAATCTAAGCAAGTTTTCACATAATTCCGGTAGGTAGAACCTGAGATAAAGCTTGAACTCTCCGTAGTACAGTTTTCATATAAAAAACTAATAACTACCAACCACATTTTTTCAAAATATTTCCTTTGTACCGACACAACTTTTTTATAGCTTAATTTTATGTATAGGTGTATGTAGGTCTGTACGGAACCCTCGGTGGGCGAGCCCGACTCGCACTTGTCCGGTTTTTTACTCATGTGCTCGGTACGCCCATGACAATAGTGTAGTGCAGTATTTAGTGGCATCAACCTTGCAGATCGTCAACAAAGGAAGCCGCTTGGCACAGGCGTACTTTGTGGTCATTTGAGGTGATTTAGCCCTGTACCCACGTGGTACCACCCTGGTGGTAGCCAGGGGTGGGGGGGAGAGGTGCCTTCTACCACGCTGCACTTTTACATCCATACCTCCATAGGTTTAGCAAATAGGTCGTGTTTGGTATCATTTTCATATAACTCAAGGACGAGGAATTCATTCCTGGAACAACTTTTACACTCGTTCATATAAAAAAATAAAGTCCTGCGCAAAAACAGAAAAGTAAAAAAACAAAAATCTTACAAAATCTATGCCTTCAAATAAACCACGAGATTGTGCTTTATAAAAAAAAATATGATTAAACAGCCCTGTTTATATAAAATACTTAAACATCAACTTTCCCATACAAATTATTTTTAAATGTGTCAAAAAAAAAACATTTGCGACGCGCGACGGTATTTTGGCGCAGTATATTTAGATAGGATTTATCACTTATTGTTTAATAATGACACAAATTGGTCTTATTTGGTATCGTTTTCATACAATTCAAGGACGGGAAATTCATTTCTGCAACAACATTTTTACTCGTTCATAGAAAAAAAATAAGTTCACTGCAAAACAAGAAAAAAAAAACTTACAAAATCTATGCCCACAGTTAAACCACGAGATTATGCTTTATAAAAAATATGTTTAAGCAGCCTTATTTATCTTAAGTATATACACATAAACTTTTCTATAGAAATCATATTTATAAATGTGTCAAAAAAATCAGTTGCGCTGCGCTGCGGTATTTTGGTGCAGTATTTTTTGATTTGGACTTATCACTTATTGTTTAATAATAACACGGATTAGTATTGGTAGTCCCATAGTTTTACTTTAAAAGAGAGTTGTAGTAATATTAAAGAAAACATTTTTTTTTACCTAGTTATAACGAATTTTATTAGCAATTTCCGCTGCATCCACATAGTTCGGTGCACTTTATTTATCTTTTTAAACAATTGCACCTTCCTGCGAATTTTTGCTTACACATACACCGTAATTACTCCATGCAAGCTGTGGCTGCTGGCGATAGGGCGGTCCACATAGACTCCCACAAGGCATTATTTTTAGCCCAACCCCAGTCTGTAGAACATGGCAGATTTTGGATTGGTTTTAAATGTTGACCTCATACATTCCTCCCTGATAAATCGCTCGCAAAATTTGGTCGCACAGGGCGTCTCTGGTTGGTGGAGATTCTCCAGCTGCTTGTCCTTTTTCGTGAATAGCACTTTTCTGCATTGATTAATATCAAGGAGATGCATTCCGACATTTCCAACAATAACTTAAATCACAAAAGTCAATCACCAGTAACTTACTTGTCATACAAAGCAATGGCAATTGTTTCTAATACTTATTGGCAAAGCTTGCTCCACATTTCCTTCCTTAGGGAATTTAAATCCTTCCGTTGCAATTGGATAAGCGCCCCAAGCTTCGAAAGCGCTTTTTCCCTTTCTCAGCAAAAGAGGATACGGTATCACACCCGGAAAAGGCGTGGAACAGAGTGGCAATACTTATGTTTTTTCCGGTCCTAAAAGAAGATAAACTGTATTAATTGCTTGAGGAATTGTGGGTTCTCATATTGGCACGGGTAAAAATCCCATAATTTTTAATTGAAATTTTTTATAAACACCTGTATTGAATTTTTTATAAACACCTGTATTTTATGATTTTTTTTTTATTCATTATCAACACTCAGATTCTTTTCTATCCCAAAATAATAAAAGATCCGGAATCTAATGAGTAGTTATCTTTTATTTTAAATTTTTGTGTCTGAAAACGTACTTTTGGTAAAAAAATACTTAATTTCAATTAACTCAAAAACTATTTATTTTTTGAGAAAAAGTTATATGACAAAAAATATTTGTTTTGACCTCATCTATAACCCCTTAACAGGAATACGTCATATTTCCAGTGACCCTGTATATTTTATATAAACAGGGCTGTTTAATCATATTTTTTTTATAAAGAACAATCTCGTGGTTTATTTGTAGGCATAGATTCTGTAAGATTTTTGTTTTCTTACTTTTCTGTTTTTGCGCAGAACTTTTATTTTTTATATGAACGAGTGAAAAAATTGTTCCAGAAATGAATTCCTTGGCCTTGAATTATATGAAAACGATACCAAACACGACCTATTTGCTAAACTTATGGAGATATGGATGTAAAAGTGTAGCGTGGTAGAAGGCACCTCTCCCCCCCACCCCTGGCTACCACCAGGGTGGTACCACGTGGGTACAGGGCTAAATCAGCTAAGATGACCACAAAGTACGCCTGTGCCAAGCGGCTTCCTTTGCTGACGATTTGCAAGGTCCCCATACAAATGATGCCACTAAATACTGCACTAGTGATTGTGCCAGCGGCCCTGCGCTTGAGAACATCTGCATGCCCAGTACCACAAAACTTAGTACGCGCAACGAAAAAGCGACACCTTTCGATAATTTAGCAACAGTAGCTAGTCCAAGATTACTTATAATATTTATAAACTCTCAGCGAACAGACTTTAGTTACAATCGTAGTCAAAGCACGAGACTTCCGCAGTACAGACACGTCAAACAGGATATTGCGCGGCTCGTTCCGAAACAATAAGCACTGAAATACAGTGGGTTACTTCATTTAAAAGATATTTGTTTTTGTGTAGAGCTTTTAACATTGTACAGTGTTTGTAGTGCACATTTCATCGACAAATGTCGAAAAACGATGTTCGCCACATAACTCGAATTCCAATCTTTTGTGAAAATGTCCAACAGCGCAGCGCAGCGTAGGAATATTTAAAATGTATTTCACACTACATGTATGACCGCCGACCAAATAAAATTAAAACCCCTATAAGGCTGGTCGCATACATACGTTTTTGGTATACGGTTTCCGAATTCATTTTCCGCATTCAAAGTCAAAGTCAAAAATAGCTAATAGTAAAAAATAGTCAAAAGTATTCGAAGACCCGCAGGCTGATTATCTAATTAAAAACCACCTAGCGACTGGTTGCAGTTCATAGATGATCGTTATCCATTGCTACTTCTTTTTGGATTAAAAAAAACATACCAAAGAAAAGTAGCAATGTATGTGGAATGAAACCGGTCGCTAAATAATTACTATTTAGATAATCAGCCTGCCGAATCTTAGAGCAACACGGCTTCCGTAAGCCGCGTTGCTCTAAGACCCGAATGCATCAAATCGGTTTGTACTGCCGCCGTACACGTTTTGAAAATTTCCATCAGTACGACCAGCGTACTTATTGTCTAATTTTCAAATCTATCGCAAATCAATCACTTTCATTTGACAGATGGATGTGACACATTGCTGCATTTCTTTGGTGAGTTTTTATTTGTGCCAAAAAAAGCATCAGTGTATAAATTGGACAATAAGTTTCAGTAAATTTCTACTTTTTCGTTAGGTAAGAAAATATTTATGTATACGTAGATGTAGTCCAATATTTATTATTTAATTGAGTGATTCTTTTAATTTTTGTTTCTTTAAAACATCTTTGGACTTTTAGTCATAAAATAACACAAAACCGAAAAATAGCTCCTTAGTAGAATTTGCTTTCTAGTCAGTAGAATTTGGTAGATTTTCGAAAGATTCCCCAGTTTTGCCGTTTGAGCGCATTTGGCGCTAGATCTAGGTGCACTTCAAAGGTCTATTAGAGCATTTTTTGTTCATAACTAAGCGCAAAAAAATCAACTGGAATCAGGAAGATAACTGTGATTCGTAATTTACTGGTGTCTTTTTTTCTTATATTTTGGTAACAGATATTATGCAATCCTAATTAACCACGACTGTTTGTACATAGCAGTATAATAGGTTCCTTATTAAAAAAGAACTAATTTCTGCACTAGGCTTTTTGAATTTTGCACGGAATTTTGAATGCGGAAAACAAATTTGAAAACCGTATGCACAAAAGTATCGTGTATGCTGAGCCTAAGCCTCAGCATACACGAAACTTTTATAGGACCGAGAGAGCGTTAAAAATGTATTATTTTTTTTTAATTTTTTCAGCTCTTCGGCGTTTTAATCCTTTATTGCAAGCACAAAAAGGTACAGCAAATGGCGAACTTAATAACAATGTACACACATCAACTTTGTCTAGGGATACAGGTGCTATTTTCATACAAACGAGGTAACTTTGAAGCCTTGGTTTCCTGCCAGGGATGTACTGTGCTGTGATCTGATGATGGCTATCCAGGGAATGAATGAAGGAGATTCAGATCGCTATACACACCCAACTGATCTGACCAGCATTCTAGAAACGTAATGGACATGTTTAAAAAAACCGCGTAAATAGCATGAAAATGTATGGAAATCCTCAAACTGAGAACTCTGACCCATTAATCTTTTAGAATGTTGATCAGATCAGTTGGGTGTGTATAGCGATCTGAATCTACTCTATTCACTCCCTGGATGGTCATCATCAGATTACACCACGGTACATTCCTGGCAGAAAACCAAGGCTTCAAAGTTACCTCGTTTGTATGAAAATAGCACCTGTATCCCTAGACAAAGTTGATGTGTATATCTGCAAGGCTAAGTTCAGTTTGGACGATGGAAGAGAATTTTATTTCCCCAAGTGCAAAGAAATTGAAATAGGTAGTAGGTAAATAGCAACTTTTCGTAAATATTTTTAGTCTCAAGTGTGATATTGCATAAGAAATATTGCTATCACGGTTCATGAAATACAGCCTGGTGACAGACAGACACACGGACAGCGGAGTCTTAGTAATAGGGTCCCGTTTTTACCCTTTGGGTACGGAACCCTAAAAATGAGCCTCTAGTAAAAGTAACAACTCGTACTATCATTTCGAAACGGAACAAGGTAACTCAGACCTGAATTTTCAAAATTTATTTTGTAAATATATGTACCATATTTCACAAATAATAAATAAAAAAAAGTTTTCAATGTTGAGATATGTTCTGCTACGTTTCACAAATTTTCGGAAACCGGTCAGACGAAACTTTTGTGGAACTTACCTACTTCTGTGGCTAAGCAGATTATACAAAGTGGAGAGGACAATGCGACAATAAATTAAATTTCGTATATATACTTGTTTTTGTGGTATTTAGTTTGTTCGAAAAAAATATTTTATTTATTTCGCTCCTAGGAATTATTTGATAGTTTCAAAATACTGCTATAAACTAGTGTCTACAGTGTTATCATTTATTGTCGCATTGTCCTCTCCACATTGTATAGTACAGTAGCCCGTAAAACATTTAAATCACCAAAAAGCGTTACCGTTTGCCGTTGTAATATAGTTAATTATTACGAAATTATAGATACTTTAACCCAAGTTTTACAGATCGCAATTGTCGTGTTCTACAGCTTGGTTTGTTTGCCACAGATAAAAGTAAGACTATAAAAAGTAGCCCTACACAGATTTAAGACCTGATGACAATGGTTGGACTTTATCTGGTCTTAAATCTGTGTATGATCACTTTCCATAGTCTTACTATTATTAGTGGCAATCAAACAAAGCTGTAGAACACGACAATAGCTAAACCATGTGGTAAACCTTGAAAAATAAAAAAATATCATTTTTGGAGATATACAAATATAGGTTACAGCGAGTTGCGATCTGTAAAACTTGGGTTAAAGTATCTATAATTTCGTAATAAATAACTATATCACAACGGCAAACGGTAACCTTTTTGGTGATTGGTGATGTTCTACGGGCTACTGTACTAATTGATCGCTTTTTTGTTTATTTATTTTAAGTTGGTTATATTACCGAACTTTGATCTCTACCGAATGTGGCGCCCTCAGAGGTTTTTATTTAATTATTAATAGAAATTTATTTCAATAAAAACTTTTCGTGGAATTTTTAGGGCTCACGGTTTAGTATTTTTAGAAGGTAGGTATGTATTATTATATTCCCTCGTAGTCATTCGTAAAAGTAGATTGCTATCTACTTCCAGCAGTGACTATGAGGGAATGTAAAGATACCGTTTAAAAATACTAGTATGTGGGCCCTAAAATCCATTTTAAGTTTTATTAAAACTGTGTATTAGAATTACAATATTAAGGCCAGTATATTCGAAATTATCGAATTTGGCCTATTTTTGATTCAACAATAAACAATCAGATATTCTTTATTTTGAGCAGATAAAAATATATGTTGAAGTTTCATAAACGATCTTGATTAATTTACGGTTAAAAACACGATATTCGTTTCTCACTCGCCTAAAAAAAATATGCAAAGACTAAGAAAATTTTCATTAAATTTATATTTTTTGGATAATACTTAAAGTCTATTAATCCCTTATTCTCAAAAAATATATAGCAAAACAGGTAATGACATATAGAAGAATATTCAACGGTTACTTTTTCAAAAAGTGACTTTATGCTCAAAATATCTACAAAAACATTGAAAAAATGAAAAAGTGAGGTTATTTTCATTACTACACGTAACGAAAAAGACAGGGACAGAGTTTTTGGAATATACTGGCCTTAAATAACATTCACTGCGGCGCCACTTTCGGTCATACAACCGCCTTAACACGTTTTTATTAGGTATACTGATTATGAAGCGGGAAAAACCACAGGAATAATTTGTTATTTTTTCCAGATAAGACTAACAAGCAAACAAAAACCGGCCAAGTGCGAGACGGACTCGCGCACGAAGAGTTCCGTACAAAAAACGGCAAAAAAACACGTTTGTTGTATGGGAGCCCCTCTTGAATATTTATTTTATTCTGTTTTTAGTATTTGTTGTTATAGCGGCAACAAAAATACATCATCTGTGAAAATATAAACTTTCTAGCTCTTTGTAACGGTTCATGAGATACAGCCTGGTGACAGACAGACAGACAGACAGATGGACAGCGGAGTCTTAGTAATAGGGTCCCGTTTTTACCCTTTGGGTACGGAACCCTAAAAAAGAATATTATTTACAGAAAAAGAACTTTTTTAATAAAAAAAAACAAGTTTTTAAAAACTAAAACACACCTAAAAAAACGGATAGTAAATTATAAAATTAATTCTCCCGTCAATATACCTATACAGAAGTTTTAAATCTAAAAGATTTATCATTATTTGTCTTTTGCATGTAAAAGGTACTATATATTTTTTTACTTTTAGTTCATTTTAAAACCGTGTTTATTTTTAGGGTTCCGTACCCAAAGGGTAAAACCGGCCAAGTGCGAGTCAGACTCGCGCACGAAAAGTTCCGTACCAAAAACGGCAAAAAAAAAACGTTTGTTTGTATGGGAGCCCCCCTTAAATAATAATTTTATTCTGTTTTTGTATTTGTTGTTATAGCGGCAACAAAAATACATCATCTGTGAAAATTTCAACTGTCTACCTGTTGTCGTTATTAATATCGAGCAAAAAATAGCAAAAAAAATCACGTTTGATGTATGGGAGCCCCCCTTATATATTAATTTAATTCTGTTTTCAGTATTTGTTGTTATAGCGGCAACAAAAATACATCATCTGTGAAAATTTCAACTTTCTAGCTATCACGGTTCATTAGATACAGCCTGGTGACAGACAGACAGACAGACGTGTAAAAACCATGAAACCCCATCGAGTTAGGGCTCGTTTGAATCACCTTGACTAGTACTCTTATGAGTGATGGTTTCCAGGGTCGGATGATGGAGCCGGAAGAAGGCCACATGAAGTGTGTAATAAAACCATGCAACTCCAACGCAATGAATTTGGGCTTATTTTATTCGTCTTGACAAGTACTCTGATGGGAGATGGTGTCCAGGGGTCTGATGATGAAGCCGAAAAAAGGTTACAGGAAAGATTAACACACATAAGACTAAGAAGCAGAAAATAATTGTTTAACTTTTTATTAAACATGTTTTTAAAACGAACTTAAAGGAATAAATTCAGGCTAAAACATACCTACCTATAAAAACGGACTAGAAAATCGGACTGAAAAAAAAATATAAATTACTTCTCCCGTAAAGATATGATAAGCATTCTTTACAATGTTATATTTTGTTTTTGTTTTTTTTTTTACATTCTGCCAATCTTGTTCTTCTTCTTATTTTTGTTTTGGCAATCTACTTTCTTCTTGGAAGTACTTTTTGCCAGTGTCAAGTGTTGAATAGTTCAGTGGTAGATTGTTTCAGTTTACATTAGAATGTGGGTGCATCGCATTCCAATGCTGCTTGGAGCATTTGGCACCAAGTATATCAAGACAGTTCACTTGGTAAGTTCTGCCGAGGTAGCCACCACTACACTAAAAGTCTCAGCTTCATACAACCAAGATCGCGCTTATTTCAATTATCCCACATATTGTTCAGTTGCGTAGACACTTGTACCCCAAAACTTCACCAATTTTAAGACACAATATCCACTATGAATAAATTTGCGAATAATTAAAATAGTCACCAAACCGAACCCGACAAAATGGCGCCAATAACTCCTCTGCCAATCTTCAACTCAGTGGAATCGTTATTACATTGTAAAGGGGATGTAACTTCGTTTCGGTTTTGACCTATATGACGATATTCCAACGCAACCATATTGCAATATCAAGTTAGCCTAGCGATAACATAATACACAACCAATATCCATTCAGATGAAAATTTTATACCGTTATTTTAATATAACAAAACGTATAGATGTGATTTTGGGTTTTTAGTGTAATATCTTAAACTGTTAAAATATATTTTGCAGATAGGTCAGTGTTCCATGTTAGAATTCTCCAGTACATAAACCTAACAGTTTTCTCTAGATGCTAGCTGGCACGTCTGAGGCAGCCCTTAAGGGTTCTCGACGCGTTAAGCTAATGGACTAACCATAAAAGACTTTAAAGTAAAAATAAACTTACCTTCACGAGAATGCCACCGACGTGAAACTTGGCAAGATCGTACCTGTAAAAAATACAGACATTAAGTTTACGTTATCTAAAACTAAAATAATACAGTGCTGGCTTCAAGGAGAGCGATAAATCGATAGTTTTATCTATCTTTTAAAGCTCATTAAACTTTTATGTGAAATCAAACGTTAAAAACCGGGCTAATCGTTGACATAAAACATTTTTCGGATTTAACTACCTACGCGATTTGTTACTCTGAAAATAAAATCTGACAATGTGTTTTATTCCAATGAATAGTACCTACGCGTAAATGGACTTAATAGTACCTACGTCTGCCCTAAGTCTTTATTAAACTCTCAATATTCAATCATTAAAATAAACTAAAATAATGATGTAATTGGCTCCATCTTCTTAACTAAAATTATCCTAATAGGTTGTAGTATTAAGCAATTTCCGTTATAGCAAAGGACTATTTATAATCCAGCTAAGAACCCTTCTGTAATATCTTGTTTGGGATTAAATCAAGTGGAAATACTATATACTCCGGATGCCATCTAATGTGTGCTAATAACTTCTTCCTTCTTTATCAGTTGACGTCACTTTTCCCATCAACTTCTTACCAATTACCATAGTAGGTATATATATTTGAAAAAACTTATTTATATACTGTGTTTTTACATAAAGCCTTAATACATAACGAAATAAGTGGCACGAAATTAGTATCATTAATTAACGTGTAAAAGTAAACTACACCCGAAACTGACAAAACCTGTGTATAGATAGGCGTAATTAATACCAATCGTAATTAATGACTATATATAAAGTTCGTTTGCTTAGATAGTGTCGGTACCCGTAAGCACTTGTGTTCAGAGACAGGAATACCGATAACAAACACAACCTTTCACTAGGCATTTCTATGTAAATTGCCAAAATCCAAACTGACTTGCGGATGTACGCCGCACGCGGTATCCTTTCTTTATGCGGCGGCATCTTTTGACAAGAAGCGGCACGATAAAAGGGCGACACTATCTGAGCGAACGGACTTTAATTGGCTTAAAAATTGGGACATCAGTTTGAAAGGGGCTTAACAGGAAACGAAAATTCAGTTTCTTCCAAATTGTGAACAAATACGATAAATAAGATTAGATTGTCCCTTCCTCTATAAAGTGGATTACAATGGAAAATGCGCCCATTGTGAGATAGCCAATTAGATTTGACCACGTCTGATTTAAATGACGGCTATTACGCTGTCTTTGTTACTGTACGGTATGAACAACACACACACTCACACACATACACTCTCACACACAACACGCTAGCTAAAATAGTTACGCGAAGTTTCCAATAGGTAGTTGAGTTAAAAAATCATTTTATTGGAAAACATACACGAAATGATTATAAGTAATTGAATAAATGTTTTTTGTATAGCTTTTAGGATTATCCGTTCTAATTGGCATTTTAAAGCCAAATATAAAATTGAAAAGCTTTTGTTTAAAACTTTTAAAATTTAATTCGCTTTGAATAAACCCGAAATTATGTCCTTACTTGTAGTAAACATGAAAAACAAAATACAAAAGTACACTTTGAACAAGAATAACAAACAAATCGGGGTAACATTGTTGGATATTTTTATTAATTTATTATAAACTACTGAGGTTGCACTATCATTTGCAATTTTAATCAATAAAATTATACAGTAAAGTTAAGGAGCCATTCTCCTGAGAATTCAAGATAAAATGTGTAAGGGCTTCGATTTAATTTTAAAACGAATTTATACACAACGCTATTTCGTCGAATTCTTTATAAATATTTCAAGTAAAGTCATATTGCTTCAGATATCTATATTTAAACGTAGCTTCTTCCATTCCCCTCGTAAAATATCTATAAAATTGTTATTTGTACATAATCAAACTCAGTGACAAATAATTGTTTGCAGTTTTAGTAGTGAAAAAAAGCTAAAAACGGCCGTCATTTTTTTTAGAAATAAAAAACCTTTTTTATGGATTAAGCGCGTATATTGGTTAATTCAAATGTTATTTAAAAATTATTAATTTTTGATTTGTTGGTTTATAAAATTATGTTGTTGCTGCGTCCTTATTTTAATTATTATTATTAAAAAATAAGTTTTTAAATAACTTGAAATTGTATAAAATTATTATTAATAGTTTTGACGAGGGGACCCTCAGCTTGGATTTTTAATAGATTCTGTATTTACACGGTATTTTTTTTTACGGGACTACACACTACATTATGTACCGCTAGTGTTGTACATAATGTAGTGTGTAGTTGTTGATTTTCCAGCAGCAAAGGTTGTTGCTGAAAAACTTGGGTAAAAAATACTTTCAAGGGCTAACAACATATGAAAAAACCAGTCAAGTGCGACTTGGACTCGCGCACGAAGGGTTCCGTAACAAAAAACGGCAAAAAAATACGTTTGTTGCATGAAAGCCCCCCTAAAATATTTTTTTTTCTGTTTTTAGTATTTTTTTGTTATACTTAGTGGCAACAGAAACACATCATCTGTGAAAATTTCAACTGTCTACCTGTCGTCGTTATTAATATTGAGCAAAAAACGGCAAAGTTTAGGGAGTGGAAAGCATGTCCGAAAAGTATGAGTAAAAGGCTTGCTTATACACGGTATAGGAACTTGGTGAATAAATTAGTGAATAGTGCTAGAAACCGCTATAGACAAAAAGAGATTTTACAGTGTGAAGGTGATTTTCGTAAAATATGGTTATTAATTAATATGTGGATGGGAAAAACAAAAAACAATGTGGATGAGGTAATATTGAAATACTTAGGTAAGACTGATTCTATTACTAATATATGTACAAATTTTGCAAAAACGTTTACTCAAGAAATTGAGAAAATTAAACATAAATGTAATGTTAATTTTCTAGACAGGTTAAAGTATGTGCGCGAGGCCAACGTCTCTTTTAGATTTAGAAAAGTAAACTCGGACGATGTCAGAAAAATTATCAACTTATTATCATGTGAAAAGTCTCCTGGTAGCGATAATATTAGAGTGATTGACTTAAAGTATATAAGAGACTTTATTTGCCCAGTTATAGCAAAGTTTATAAATATGTGTATTGAACAAGGTGTTTATCCTAATGAGTTAAAAAAATCTATTATTAGGCCAATTTATAAACAAGGTAGTCACTATGAATATACAAACTACAGACCTATTGCTATCTTATCAGTGATAAATAAAATAATGGAAAAAGTTGTAATAGGGCAGATAAGTTCATTTCTCGAGAGCAATAATATAATATCTGAATCGCAACACGGCTTCAGAAGAGGCCGTAGTACGGCAACTGCTTTACAGGAATTCACAGAATTTGTAAATAATAGTTTGGGGAAGGGTCATCAGGTTTTAGCATTATTTATAGACTTTAAAAAGGCCTTCGACACGTTGGATCATGAAGTGCTACTACAGGCTATGAAGGAATGTGGTATCAGGGGGCCTGTGAGCGAGTGGCTTCTCCAGTACCTAAGGCATCGCCAGATGCAGGCGCGAGTTGCCGGAGAGGAGGGAGAAACCGCTAACGTAACTCTAGGTGTTCCGACTGGCTCCGTGTATGGCCCAGTAGGGTACATAATGCACGTGAACAGCGTGACCAATGTGCTTGAACACAGTCAATTAGTTATGTATGCCGACGACATGTGCCTACTGTACTCGTCAGATGATATAAAAAATATACATGATCGAATACAGTCGGATTTTGATAATGTGACTAAGTGGGCGCATGATAATGGCATTTTACTTAACATAGATAAGACCAAATGTCTACATATATTTTCACCATACAACTCTATAGCAAAAAATGTTAATTTCACATCTCTAGGCATAATAGGTCACTCGTATTCCTGCCTACATCAGAATAAATTAAACTGCTCTTGTCCGAAGATAGAATATGTACAAGATTTTAAGTACTTAGGGGTTTACATAGATCAGCATATGAATTGGAAAAAACAAATAGAAACGGTGTGTTCTCGATTAAGACCTGTACTTGGAAAGTTCTATCATCTTAAACGCTCTCTAAACAAAAGGACATTATTTGTTATTTATTACGCACTTGTTGATTCTATTATAAGCTATGGACTTGCATCTTATGGACTTACATTTAAGACCTATTTAGAGAAAATTAAAAAAATACAATTCAGATTTTTAAAGCATTTTGTTAATAGAAAGAAGAGGAAAAAACTTAACAATAGTTATGATCTATTTAAATTTTGTAAAATAATGCCTATTGATGTTAAAGTAAATTATATGATAGCTTTAGAACAATTTGAGTCAGACATGAATAAAGAGATAAGATTATATACGTATAATACCAGACAATCAAAAAAAATTAAGTACAAAGAGCCAAATACAGGTAATTATTATAAACAACGGACAAGATCTTATGTTACACCCAGAATATTCAATAAACTTGGTTTAACCATCAACAATTTAAAGTCCAAGTATTCTATAAAAAAATATTTGAAGAAAGCTTTCTCAGATATGTATTAATAAGTAGCTAATGTATATTGCACTCTGTTAATGTTTCTAAGGCCTGTTTCACAAAGTCCGATTTAGTTCAGTACTTAACAAGTAATTTCATATAAATTGTTTCATCTTAAAATAGATCAGAAGTTAGTGCCATAACATAGATTGTGAAACAGGCACCAAATGTAAAATTATTTAAATTAACTTCAACACCTATATTGAATTATGTCTTTTGTTAAGAACTAGAGCATAGTTTTTGTACATTTCGCCGACAAACTGTTATGCAGTTTGGCGAAAGTTAAATTTGTAATTTTTTTGTATCTTTTACAGTGATAAATAAATAAAAAAAAAAAATCACGTTTGTTTTATGCGAGCCCCCCTTAAATATTTATTTTATTCTATTTTTAGTATTTGTTCTTATAGCGGCAACAGAAATATATCATTTGTGAAAATTTCAACTGTCTAGCTATCACGGTTCATGAGACACAGCCTGGTGACAGACAGACAGACAGACGGACAGCGGAGTCTTAGTAATAGGGTCCCGTTTTTACCCTTTGGGTACGGAACCCTAAAAAGGAAACATTTAAATATGTTTAAGTTTTCTTCATTACAAACATAAGCACTAATATTGCACAAAACTACAAAAAATCAAAGTACTGCCTTATTACTTGCCATAAAGTTGTCTTCATTTCAAAATTAAGCTCTAAACTGAACTTTACAGGCTTTCATTTAAAGTTCCAACATTTTATATTTCGTCAGCGTTAGGTTATTTGCCGACTTAGTTTAGATAACAATGACCAACTAAACTTAATAACTCATCAACCTAAACTCGTTATACAACTATATTGTTTAATAGCTTTAGGGTTGTCTATCCTGTTCATGGATGTTATAATAAACTGCTCTTGCCACGTGTAGGGTCTAGGGACTTTACTTATGTTAGTAAGTGGACTGTATGATGAAAGTAATGAAATAGTTATATGTATAATTTTATGAATGAAAATAGTAGTCGCTATGCTACCATTAGGTTTTCCAGAGAACCAGTAAAATCATATTATTACGGAAGCTAGTCCGAATTTCCGAAATTAGTAAGGTTTTCAGTAAATTATGAAATTCCGGTTTCTACTCAGTACAATACTGTGACGTGGAAATGCGACGATCTCAGCCAGCTATCCTTTGCTTCAGGAAGCGTGTTTCCGTTTCCGTGATAAGTAGGTGAAAGTACGACCAGCCGGAAAGGTCGGGGTTGCGTATACCTTAGTATACCGTCAAATCAGTGTGTACGTACATTATCTTTATTTTAGGTTCTCTATACTACGGACGATATTATGAGGCAAAAGTTGCTATCCCTAGGACGGCATAAAGTAAAAACGATAATTAATTTCTCAAAATTAAAATGTATGGTTTTTACATGGTAAGAGGTTATCAATGTCTAACTATGTTAACGTAAACGTCAATATTTAAGGCAACTTATGCTATGGTCGCTTTTTTTACACAACTGCCCAAAAAGGAGTGTATATGTGTTTAGGGTTCATGTATGTTTGTGGGTATGTGAGTTTCTTTATTCCACCATAACTTCTAAATGGCTCAACGGATTTGGATGTATGGGGTATCGTAAGAATTCTTACATCATTCCGAGTGACACTGGCTATATTATTATTTTTTTGGAAAAAAGTTAATATGGCGACTGTACGACGCCATTTTCAAATGTGAAAAACATATTTGTTTCTTCAATTATTACAATATGGCTATCAATCATGTGTTCATGCGTCAAAAATGTGCTCATCAAACCTTAATGAGTACATTTCAAAACTATATAATTTGTAAATAAAATGTGTGAAATAAAAATTAATATATTTAAACATTTAGTTTTATAATTTTAGATTCAATAATTTTAATTAAGAGGTCCCTCCTCTTAAAGAACTACAGACCCATCTCACTGAGCCATGTCTATAAGTTGATTTCGAGAGTCCTTATGAATCGTCTCGCTCGCAGGTTCGACCACACCCAACCTTCTCATTCATACGTTGCGGATGGTTATACAGAGGACCGAGGAGTATAACCTGCAACTTTGCTTGGCGTTCGTGGACTATGAGAAAGCATTTGATTCGATAGAAACCTTGGCGGTGCTGCAATCTCTCTAAAGTTTCCAATTGGACTACTACAGGTATATCGAGATGTTGAGGTACTTATACGAAAATGCCACCATGTGGATCCGAATACAGAACCAGAGCACAAATCCTATCCAACTGCAGCGAGGTCTGAGACCGGCGGGCTGATTATCTAATTAGAAACCACCTAGCGACCGGTTGCAGTTTATAGATGATAGTGATCCATTGCTACTTCTTTTTGGATTAAAAAAAAACATACCAAAGAAAAGTAGCAATGTATGTGGAATGAAACCGGTCGCTAAATAGTTTCTTTTTAGATAATCAGGGTGCGGGAGTTGTTATAATTCCAAAACTGTTCACAGTTGCGTTGGTGGACATCTTTAAACTCTTAGACTGGAAAGGACTCGGCATCAACATTAATGGCCAGTACCTAACACACCCATTAGTTTGTCGGAGTTTGTCACCAAAAATCAGAGTTTGTCAATCTTGCGTTTAGAAGATATGTGGGGATATGCTATAGAGATATTTCTACCTGGGTCTCGAGAACGACAGGTCGTAGCGAAAATCTCACATATCTCCTAAACGCAACACCGACAAACTCTGGTATTTAGCGACAAACTCGGTCGAACTACCGTTTTCGTTTTTGACAGGGCGTTCATGTTTTTAATATTTTTTAAATTTTTTTTTTCACGGTTATACTTGCCTAGAAAAAAAAGCATGTTTATGCCGATTGCAGACCGAGCAGTTACTTAGCCAAGGATTAGCCACTTTAGCTTAGTTCATATAGCTGAAGTAGTTTTTCATACTTGTGATTGTGACATAGTTTGCGGAGGAAGGAAGACGGAACTGGAGGTAGATAGTTTTCATACTTGTGTGCAGACAAGTATGAAAACTATCTACCTCCAGTTATGCGAGCTTAGATAAACTAACTTAGCTTTGGTCAACCTCATTTATTGGATGACAAGCGGCCTCCCGCGACTTCGTCCGCGTGGACCCTATGAAACCTTTGTCCAGGAAATAAAAAAGGATATAAAGTAGCTTTGATAATCCAAGTCCTAATCTGACTACAAACAAAATTTCATCCAAATCTGTCAAGCCGTTTAAGCGTGAAGAGGTAATAAATGCATACAAACTTTCGCATTAATAATACTTACTAGCTTTCACCCGCGACTTCATCCGCCTGGACATTTGGAAAAATATACCTAGGGAACCTTTGCCCCCTATAAAAAGTACATATTCTCTATTTTAATCCAAGTTATAAACTATCTGTGTGCCAAATTTCATCCAAAAACTGTTCAGATATTTTTGCGCGATATCATAGAGAGGGTTTTTTCTGTGTAATTCCGGTCTTTGAGGTTGAGGCTAACCATTTGCGTATATCATCCTGTGAGCTCCAATCAGGGCAACAAAACAACACACAAACACATTATAATCATCATAATTAAATTTGTTACCTGCCTACACCCACGTCCCTTTCTTTGTTTTGAGTTTTCAGTATTATTTCTAAAAAACACATTTAAATACGATCATTTCAAGCAAACAGGAAAAAAATCATCATACATCCTTTGAGCATTCCTTTGTTTTGAGTTTTCAGTGTTTTTCATACAAAACACATTTAATACAATAACTTTTAATGTTTAGTACCTACAAAAACAAACAAAAAACATTTTACTGCCTTTGTTTCAAATAAATCATTCCTAATAATTACCTGTATTTTTAAACCGCTATTCAGTTAGAGGTATTTGGGGGAAAAAATTCAGCTACTTTTTTCATAATGTCGTAAATTATTTCTTTTATTCTTCTGTTTGCTGTTTTGGTTCGTTAATAAACATAAATATACCTAATGAAACTCTTAACATTATAATGCTTGCCGATCGTTAAGGTACGTAATATTCATTAAAGGCTCGGTTATGCGGAAACAATTGTTTCCGTCTTTTTTTTTCTTTACGTGTAAAGAAAATAACCTCACCTCTACACTTTTTCGATGTTTTTCGTTGTTTTTTCGTTATTGTAAGCACTATCTTCCTTGAAAAAAATTCTTGGTGCAACTTCACAGTACGTTAAAGTGTGTGTTTTGATGTAGAATTCAATACGTTTCCGCTATTATTTACGCCAATATGACCCGCGACAAGCGCTTTTGATGATGTTCTGATTTTTTTACAGTCATCTGTGAGGTTAATATGCAATTTAATACTTGTAGCTACTAGATAATCTCTTAAGCTTGTCGTATGTTTTTGTCCTCCTTATCCACCCATAAGGAAGGCCTGTGCCCCAGCAGTAGGGACATCAAAAATGGCTGATAGACATGTTTTTTTTGGCTACAACTTTATGTTTTCTATATAAAATTATGGCCCACGCAAACCATGTTTTCTATCATGGATCCTTAGTTTTCTGATATTTTTATAAACTGATTAATCTTTGATTATGATTATGATGGACAGAGCGCAAACAAAATTGTTTTTGTCATTAAAAACTTTTATACCAAGTCGACTAGTTTTTTAAACAACTACTAATAATCCTACTAGTTTGTGGGTTTGGATGTTTGTTCCTCAATCACGCAAAAACTACTGAACGGATTTGGTTGGAATTTGGCACACAGATAGTAGATAGCCTAGATTAAAACATAGAATACTTCTTATCCCGATATTCTAACGGGAACGGGAGAACCACGCGGGTGAAACCGCGGGCGGCCGCTAGTAATGATAATAAAAATACTTTATTGTCTTTTTAACACTTTAACATGAAATAAATAATAATACAATTCATAAAGACAAAAGAAGATAGGTCAGCTTGAACACAAGCTGAGCTATCTCCTTTGGTCAAGACCAACCAACAGGTCTTGACCTAGATAGGGCGGAGACACGGAGATTGCCATCCTGGTCCCGCTGTTCCCGTCCAATGCACGGATGGAACACCCCAGGGTTCTTAGTGGATGCACCACATAACCACCCCGTGTTCCCCGCGCGGGGGTGGTATACAAAGGCATTTTCCCTGGGTAAAAAAAAGACCTAGATCTTAACCAACGCTATTTTACAGCTATTTCCAGTATTAACGGTAAAGGTTCGTCTTTCATCACACCTAATGTTAAGTGACCATAAAGCTAAAAGTAGAAGCACTTTTTACCTCAGATCAGCAACCAATGAGGAACATCAAAATTAATAAAATGATCAATTACCTTGCAACTGTCATATTTTGTCTTAAACTGGTACTAAAAGCTAAAAATAATAAAAGAACTATAAAAACCACAGGATACGTTATGTAGGTACTATGTCTAAATCAAGTTGCAAACTAAAAATAGTTTTATGGGCTAAAGAAAGCACTATACTTACCTATTTTTCGTGCAAAGAAAATTAAGGGAAATTCGGTAGTTTCGGTGAAATACTGCTCGGCACAGGAAGTGTGTTTCCGCGGTACTAAATGGAAGGTGGCCATATTTTTTTATTACATCTTCGTGACAAAAGCGACACTAAAGTATTGTGCCATAATACATAAATTGTACTTACAAAACACAAAAGTGTTGTCGTCTGTCAAATCTGTGATCATAGGAACTGATGGCTGTTTGGACGGAATGGTAGCGCTAAACTACTCTCTTTTAAAAGACAATGGGTTTTGACAGTTAAATGTCGATAGATCACTAAATCATATCGTGTTTCAGTGGTTATGCTAGGGGCTGGAATGGTGACCACGCACGACGCTACGTATCGATACGACGATCTGATGAAGATCGCGGGAAGGCTGGATGCGGGCAGCGCAGAACCTATTACCGTGAAGGGCTAATCCAACAGTCATAGCTGGGCAGAAAACCGTTAATCCGTTAACAGTTAATTGACGAAGTTAACAAAGTTCTTAAAGATTAATTAACTTTTAAGTTAACTCAAAAACATCAGCATTCTTCTCAACTTCCATTACGTTTCCGTTAACTTTAGATCGTTACGTAGTTTATTGACATCATTTTGTTTTTGAATTTCGTGTGCCGCTGTCCATGCTACAGGCCACTATGGAAAGTGGTTGGGCAACAAAGGGGTTGTATTACTTATAATCAATTTGAAGGTGTCCTGGACACTGAAGATCAAGAATGCATTGAATCTGTTAGTGAAAGCAGCTTTGCAAACAACAGCTGCAACGTTAGGAGAATATCCAAAATCTCGGCCACATCTAGGCGATTAGGTTACTTCTAAATCAAGATCGGGAGGTTTGTTCCCGAGGGATAGCAAAAAACCTTTCCACGCAGACGAAGTCGCGGGCGGCCGCTAGTAAACAATAAAGCATGCAATAAAGTAGGTTTTGTGGAATTTATAACATATTAATGATGTAGATAGGCGGTTCTTCTTCATCCACATTAAAATAAATGTCAGTTTGAATTTCTCAAAGTAACTCTCCAAAGCCCTGAACATTAACTGATTAACAGTAAATAGACTGATTAATGAATTCATGCCATTATTTCACCGAGAGCACGTACAAACCTCAATAGACGTGAGCGACATACCCAAAAAGGTCGCAACTACAATAGTACGTTATATGAACCTACAAACTCTTGCGGTTTTCCTTTTACAGAGAGAGTATTTACACAGGATGCCGTAACTACATGAAATATAAAGAAGACAGAACTGCTGCCCGGAATGGAATGCGGTTTTGCGTGCACGCACCCAAAAACATTTTCACAGAGGGATAGAGGCAATATCAGGCCAAACCACGTTGTATTCAGAAAGAATATATGTACCTACCTAGTGTAGTAACTACCAAAGAGATGTTTCCGGTACCAAGAGCGGTACTGATCTCTGGACAGATGGTACCAAAGCGATGTTTTTGAATACCTACAATATACCTACCTACAAAATCAAATACAACGCTGGCACTTTTGGCTTTAACACAAGCAGTATAAGCAGGCTGTTTATTGTGACAAACAAGCCTACGTCTTATACTTTACCTTTAATTACACCGGCTGAGGTATGGGGAAGTGGGAGGGGGGAAATATATAACGGCAATATTAAGTTGTTTTTTTTATACACAATGGGATAGTGCTTGGCCTTCATCTCACCTGATGTTAAATGACGATAAGGCCGAAGGTGGAAGCGCACTACACCCGGAATACTGGCTATCTTACCTCTAACTGCCGGAACACAACAATTTTTAAATTGTTATTATGGCGTCAGACTTAGGTAAGATGGTGGTAGCTAGCCAGGCGGACTTGAAATAAGCCCTACCACCAACCAAACCGAGTACAAGTTGTACCACCCCTGGGAATCGAACCCGGGACCTCTGCGTCTTACACGGGTGGACGAACCACTTGACTACAGAGGCGGTTAGATGGCGGTTATCAGTTGTGCACAAGAACTTCAAAATCGTATTCTATTGGTTGTGCCTTTATAAAATATGTAGTTGAGAATTGTTTTATAGGAAATCTAGAAAAATATAGTTACTTACCTAAATAACTTCAAAATACGTAATAAAACGCGGGTAAATAATGATAATGTTTTATTGGTAATAATTAAAAGAGAAGTGTTAGTTTGTCGACTACCACCTTTGCGGCACATCAACAGCTCCTCTCGGTCGCTCAAAATAGTCAAAATAGACAAATTAACCGTAACTTCATAAGCTATTTCTCGGTACCACACTGTCTGTCTAGTGTTTTACCTGCAAGAAAACTTATACAAGGTTATTTATTGTAAAACACCAACAATCTCGCAGGAGTAGATTATTTACTAACATTATAAACAACAACATTATTTGGTCTACGACTATTAAAAAAAATAAAAAATCTGCTTTCCATACAAATGCCCGAACAGTTTTGTATAAAAATCGTTTTTTTTTTGTATTTTTCGAAAGTCGTAGTACAAAAATGTTCTACGACTTTCCTAAAGCACTTGTTGTTTATGATGTTAATTCTACTCCTGCGAGGTTGTTGGTCTTTTACAAAATAACCATGTATACTTGATTAAAATGTTTTCACGTGACCGAAGCTGCGGGCGGAAGCAAGTTATATAAAGCTTTAGTGAGGGCGTGCTTTCAAGCCGTCTATGACCGACCTCATATATTACTGCTCATTTACATACGGACTTCATTTATTTGCCTATTTATACTGTGCTAGCAAAAAGGTTATGGTGATTGATAACCTTAGCAGAATAACTTCAGAACATTGCTATAAGTTTTTAGTTATGTCACCGCCGCTACAATAGTTGAAAGTTCACACAACAGCAGCATACAAGCAACAGACTTTTTTCGTAGAATTTCAAGGGCAGGTAATAACTCTTGACCAGGGAAAGCCCTGCCCCTTGCTATACGGAGTGCACCTAACAAGTTTGCATTTAAAAGATTGGTCCGAGAACATTACCTTAGCTCTTTACGTTAGCCCCTTTGAATCTGACATAGGGTAGTATATTTAATATTTTTGATGTATGTATGTATATTATATAATACAATTATTTTTACATATATGTGTTAATATTTGATATTTATCCTTAAATTATATAAGTAATGTATTTGCATTTTTAAACATAGATTTTTGCTTTGTTGCCGACACATTTATAGTTCTAACACCCTTACCGGTTGACTGTTAGAGAATGCCTTATGGAATTAAGTCCACCATTTACTGTAATTTTAGCAATTAAGTTTTAATAAATAAATAAGGCATTTACACATCAATTGTCCGAAGGACTTGCTCGGCGACTTTAGTTAAACGAATATGGCTTTTAATCGACAATCGCTTGTAAAAACGAATCACAAAGCAAATTTGGACAGTGACGATCTTTCATTAAAATATATTAGGTTGCTATGAAGCAATGCAATAATGATATTCAAATAATTAACGTTTGAATGTTGTTATTGTTGATCGCATGAGTACTTAGGTGCTATTGCAAAAATGCAATTCGTAACGGGCGTGCAAAGTGTCAGAAAGAAAAAACCGTTTCCTCCAAAATTTAGTTTGGAATGATTATTTTTTTCAGCTGATTCGTAATCATTAGCACTTGCCCTCTCCATTACAGCTGAGGTATATCTTTCACAGGCCACTAATGGATCAAGAAAGATCGCGTAAGATGCGGGTCTTATTTTGCAAGACGTTTTGACGAGGGTGAAGATCGTTACCTAACCTTGAACTTCGTCAGAACACATGATAAAAATCAAATTGTGATGAAAGTTGGAAGTTGAAAGATGAAAGGGCATTTATAGATGACAAAAAGAAAAAAAAATCCTTTTTACCAATCCCCCTCTAAAAAGCTTATTTTATTCACTGAAAACAGTGAATAAAAAGCACTTTTAATCACTAGGTGAACCAGGGTTGTCGAAAGTTAACCGTGGAACACTTATGTCACATGAGTAAAAAAACGTAAACTGAACAGAGTCCAAGCTGTCTACAAACGGTCCGCTGTAGCTTCACTCATACATAGCGCAGCGATGTGTGCGTGACCTCTCACCGACAGTGTAACAGGCACGCCGCCGGGGTAAAAACTGGTTTGCACCGGCTCAGTTGCGGTATATCCGACAGGGCCGCTAAGTGCTATACCACGTTCAATTTTTTCTTAGAGAATACACTAATGTGAACAATGACAGTTTGATTTGTCAAATTACTGACTCGAAGAAAAAATACGAGTCGTGACAACGATTTTATTGAAAAATGAATAATAATTAGATTCTAACATTTTTCAGTGTGTAAAATAAAACGAATTTTATATACATTAGTGTTTAATAAATTAAATATGCACCGTGTGTGTATGAATAGTTCGGGGAAAAAAGGATATTTCTTTTTTTTTCGTACGGAAAAATCCAAGTGCAGTAAGTATTCATTTTCGTTCGTTTCGTTCAAATACACATTTTATTATGAACTTGCCTTATTTTATTTTGCTCCCTACTTCCTATTTTTAACTTGCGACAGGTGTCAACCCTTTGAGAATCGGTATAAGTTGTGAGAGCTTGTACTCTGTTCCGTTTATCTACTCATGTGCTTATGTGAACTACTTTGTTGGTGTTCCACGGGTCAGAAAGGCTATTGGTGTTTGAATTTACAACACAATTCGACCTCCATCTCAATGCTATGTATCCATATACATACAACCTCCTTGCGCAAAAAATACTCGGTTACCCTGACAAAAGCTATTCCTGTTTTGAACAGAAATTAATGACAAATAACAAAGTGACAAAGTTCTAAACTGTATATACATATTTTATAGACGTGACAAAACAAGTCTAAAAAAAGTTAAAGTATTCGTAAAAACGAAATCTTTCCCAAACATTTTTTGTTTCTTTCATGTCCGTAAAAGTATTCTAAATTGCTTAAAACATTTATCTAGTTCCATTATAGCTTCCAGGGATTCCGTTACAAAATTCTCAAAAGTGTATCTCAAAGTTATAATAGGATTATCACGACAATATTGTAGGGCGGCTCTCCTTTCTTTCGATGTAAGAAAATGCTTAGACAATTTTATTGTTAGAATGAATATTTTCTATTAGTACATCGTTATTTTGTAATTAGTCATTTAAATCCCTTCTACCAATGAAACTAAACATTTTTGACAAAAGACATGGGTTGAAAAACGAAAAAAAAAACCTTCCTAAACTATTTTGTTTTAGCTGTCTAGTTAGTATGAGACGACCGAATTTTTTTGTCGTTTCCGACCTACGTCTCTTTAGCAAAAGTCATTGAAAAGACATAGAAAATAACCCGTCGGACTCGTGGTTACCCCGTTTTGTCACCCCAGGGCGACCACGAGTAATTTCACTTACTCGTAGTCACCCCGTGGTGTGACCAACAGTAAATGATAAAAACATAGGACTCGTGGTCACACTGCTAGTGTCGGGAAATAATGACTATAATTGTTAAAGTGAAAATATATTATTTATTTTTAAGAAATGTCGACGCATAATTTTCAAAACATACGCAACTTATAAACTTAGAAATTTGAAAAAATATAAAAGTTAACCTTCTCCATATTTATGAGATCCTGGTACTTTGGAGACGTTTTTATAACGAAGGAAAGAAAATATATTTAAAATATTTAGCCAAAAAGTGATTGACAATAAATAAATTAAAAAAACAAAAGTTTTACAGAATTATACAATTCTCTATATTTGTGATCCAGATACCTGTGTATTTTAAAGACACACGAAAGAAAAAAAAAGCTAAAAAAAAAAAACATCCAAAATCCAAAATGTTATTTCTTCATATCATTAAAAATATGGCATTTGTAGAAGTTTAGAAGTTGGCATTTGTAGATGTTACATTTGTAGAATGTGACATTTGCAGAATGTGACATTTGTAGAATGTGGCATTTGTAGACTAAACTTTTTTAATAAACTCAGAAGAACAACAACAATCTAACATAGAATCTGACAAATCCAAATGACAACTTTCATCCTATTAATACCTTCAAGGAGTTTCTTCAATAAGTATTTTTCAAGGAGTTAAACTTTTGAAAGTACTACATATCGACCTAAAGAATATTTTATCTATCGGGCACTTCAATATCTACGATTCAGTCAAGTACAATCCTTTTCATAGTAGTAAGTAGTAAGGTAGCCAAAGGTAAAAAAAAATCCTCGTGGTCACCCTGGGGTGACAAACGGGGTAACCACGAGTCCGACGGGGAAAATAACTATATATATTGGCATTTGAAATTGGTATTTTGTATTAAGAATTTTAAGAAATTTTCCTTTTCCACAGTAACATTTTCTTAATTTATTTAACAACCATGAACGCTAATGTTTTAAAACTTTTATGCACAAACTTTTAAACACTAAGATAACGTATGCTAAGGTTAAGCGAAAACAAAAAGTTTTGGCTAAGTTAAGGTATTCATGACTCATGTTAAGAAAACTATATTGAGGATTTTTTACTATTGAAAGTTGTCTATGATGGTCATTATTCGATTAAATATCAAGCAATTGATTAATATTTAAAATCTTAGAAGTGGAGGTTAGAAAATATCGCCGATTTCATAGCTAAAGATCCAATATTAAGTCTATCCATCGTAATTTCATAAATATATTTATCTTTTCATCCAATGCGTTCTTATAGCTAATCGTTTTTAGGGTTCCCTATCCAAAGGGTAAAAACGGGACCCTATTACTAAGACTCTGCTGTCCGTCTGTCTGTCACCAGGCTGTATCTCATGAACCGTGATAGCTTGAAATTTTGACAGATGATGTATTTCTGTTGCCGCTATAACAACAAATACTAAAAACAGAAAAAAATGAATATTTAAGGGGGGCCCTCATACAATAAACGTGATTTTTTTGCTGTTTTTTGCTTGCTATTAATAACGACTGCAGGTAGACAGTTGAAATTTTTACAGATGATGTATTTTTATTGCTGCTATAACTATAAATACTAAAAACAGAAAAAAATAAATATTTATGGGGGCTCCCATACAACAAACGTGATTTTTTTGCTGTTTTTGGTACGGAACCCTTCGTGCGCGTGTCCTACTCGCACTTGGCCGGTTTTTTAATAAAGCCATGAAAAAAAAACAGTCTTTTCTGTGAATAATCAATTTAAAAAGTAAAATTCAAAGAGTGAATTACGAGATAACGATCATTTTTATGAATGAATGAATGAAATGATTTATTTGCTTTTGAATAGGGTAGAATTAGGATTACAAATGGTTTACAAGAACCTTATAACAATAGTTTCACCTACTCAGCTACAGACAATAGCATACAAATAATAATAAATATCGAAGCTAATGCTAATAGCTTTATTCTTATTTGCAGCGGAGACTTTTTACCAACAAATAAATAACAAAAACGTTAACATGCGATCTGATAATTTAATCAAATGATACTCAAACAATTCTTTTGCAAAATATATCTAACTGAATACTAACTAAAAATCAGACCACATTTCGGTTGCAATATACCTACAGTGTTACATTGTCACCCTTTTTATCGTTCACTAAAAAAAATATAATGTTCTTATCATCATCATCATCATCACAGATATTTTTAGGATTACAGCATTCCCAAATTGTACAAACATGAAAACCGTAAGGTTTACAGAATGACATAAACTTACAAAATAAATGTCTTTAGAACTACAATTTCGGGACTTAAGATTTACATAACACAAATAAGTAACTTTGGTGAAACGCAGAAGTTTTATAACGAGAGCCTACTACGAAAGAACTACTGTAATCGGACACATTGGTACTGCTTCAAAAATTTATAAGTTCAAATTGCCAACTTTCTATTCGAATGAACGAACATTCAGCCTACGCCACGCAAAAGGATGAATGGCGATTGAACCCTCTTTTCATGCACGGTGGTTAAGGGCTATACAACGCATTATTGTCTATTTTATCGTTTTTAAATTAATTATTACTAAACAATTTTTTATTTTAGAAACCTGTCAATCAAAAAAAAATGTAGAACAACTTGTATATCCATTGCCTGAGTGACCCTCCTAAAGTGTCACAATCTTAAATATATTAAAGATTTCAACTTTAGATAAAGCTGTTTTTTTCTTTGTAACGAATGAAATAACAATTTATATTTTATTTTTTTAAATAAAACTAGAGAGTAGTATTAGTTAAAACTACAAAATTGGAGGTCACTTTACGTTTTTTTTATATCGAGAAAATTTTAGCTATCATTGTTTCTGTCAATCACAAAACTGAGAAATAGGTACGTAAGCATTTATTTAAAGCAACAAATAATTTCTATGCATATAGTTTATTTTTAATCGTTAACTTAGGTAGCGTTAAAACGGATATAAAGTTGGCTATTTGCCCAAAATTCTTATAACGAACAGCGGCCGTTTCTTTTCCGTAATAGGCCCCTGAATTCACGATACATTGACCTTCCTGCCTTTGAACTGAACTTTGAAACTTTAACCTTAACTGGTGTTCAGCCAACAACTCCACTTTTTAAGAGCACTTTCAACTTTTCTATCGCCGACCTACGAACTAAACATAGCGAAACGCCAAACACAATTTAGGTTTGATAGTCAAGACTTGTGGATACCTAATACTTACTACTTTTTATTTTAGTAACTTGGACCTAAGTTGTAGAGTTGTGAAAAAACGAGCTTCTAAGTAGTTGCTATAAAATCCAACAATTTAGTCACATAAGTACCTACCTATTGATCGTAAATTAATCGAAACCTAATTTGAATCTTCCCGTTTTAATTTAGTAGACTTTATTGTAAATTTAACTGCTAGCAGAGTAGCACTTCATCCAAATACTGTATAAATAACTAGTGTCCGACTGAAACTGGAATTCCAGCCGAAACAGAACCGAACTTTCGGCTCTGGTTCCAGTTTCGGCCCAAACCAAAACCGAAAGCATAACTTTTCACACATTAGATTGACGTGGTTTTCCACTGTATATTGAATTATAGACACTTAACATGTGTTAAAAAGTTACAATAATGAAAGTATGTAACAAAAATTGTTCGTTATTTATGTTAAACTAGCTTCTGCCCGCGACTTCGTCCGCGTGGATGTTAGAGAAAATCCTTAGAGAACCTTCAACCAGGATTTGATCAGTCATTTTTACGTTTCCGGTTCCGGTTCCCGTTCCCGTTCCCGTTCCCGTCCCGTTCTCGTCCCCTTCCGTTTCCGTCCCGTTTCCGTGCCGTTCCTTTACCGTTCCCGTGCCGTTCTCGTTACCGTTCCGTTCCTGTATCGTTCCCGTTTCATTCCGATTTCGTTCCCGTTTCATTCCTGTTTCGTTCCCGTTCCGTTCCGTCCCATTCCATTCCCGTTTCGTTCCCGTTCGCGTCCCGTTCCCGTCCCGTACTCCTTCCGTTCCTTTTCCCGGTACCGTTCCCGTCCCGTTCCTGTCCCTTTCTCTTTCCTGTTCCGTTCCCGTTCCGTTCTCGTTTCTTTACCGTTCCGTTATCGTTCCCATTCCATTCCCTTTCCGTTCCCGTTTCATTCCCGTTCCCTTCCCGTTCCGTTTCCGTTCCGGCCCGTTCCGTTCCCGTCCCATTCTCGTCCTGTTCCCGATCCCGTTCCTGTTCCCGTGCCCGTGCCCGTGCCCGTGCCTGTTCCCGTTCCCGTTACCTGGATGTGCATGTCCAGGTCCAGGTCCATGATGTGTCATGTCCACCGTGTTGGACTTTAAAATAAATATCATTTTCGCAATCACCATCCCAGGAAACCTCAAGAACGACATCCACATCGATTTTCATGTTTACTTACCCCATTTACACCCTAAGGGATGATTTTCAAAATAACAAAATATGTGTTTGCCTATTTATTTTTAGACATGCTCCTACGAATTTTAAAGTTGTAATGTCTATTTTATATTCTTTTTCCATACATTTGAACCTCATTTTACCCCTTTAGGGGTTAAGTCATGTCCACCGTGTTGGGCTTCAAAATAAATCTCATTTTCGCAATCACCATCCCATAAAACCTCAAGAACGTCATCCATATATAGTATTTTATGATTACTTACCCCATTTACCACATAAGGGGTTGATTTTCAAAATCACAAAATATATATTTGCCTATTTATTTTAAGACGTGCTCCTACGAAGTTTAAAGTTGTAATGTCTATTTTATATTCTTTTTCTAAGTTTTCCATACAAATTTGAACCCCATTTTCACGCTTTTAGGGGTTAAATCATGTACATCATGTTGGACTTTAAAATAAATGTAATTTTCGCAATCACCATCCCATAAAACCTCAAGAACGACATCCATATCGAGTTTTATGTTTACTTACCCCATTTACCCCCTAAGGGGTTGATTTTCAAAACCACAAAACATATGTTTGACTATTTATTTTTAGACGTACTCCTACGAAGTTTAAAGTTGTAATGTCTATTTTATATTCTTTTTCCATACAAAATTTGAACCCCATTTTCACCCTTTTAGGGGTTAAATCATGTACATCATGTTGGACTTTAAAATAAATGTCATTTTCGCAATCACCATCCCATAAAACATCAAGAACGATATCCATATCGATTTTTATGTTTACCTACCCCATTTACCCTCTAAGGGGTTGATTTTCAAAATTACCAAATATATGTTTGCCAATTTATTTTTAGACGTGCTCCTACGAAGTTTAAAGTTGTAATGTCTATTTTATATTTTTTTCCATACAAAATTTGAAACCCATTTTCACCCCTTTAGGGGGTCAAATATGTCCACCGTGTTGGACTTCAAAATAAATGTCATTTTCTCAATCGTCATACCAGAAAACGCCAATAACGACATACATCTCTATTTTTAGGTTTATTTACACATTTCACCCCTATTTCATCGCCATAGGGGTTGAAGTACTAACAATATCAATAAGCGTTGCGTTAGATTTTCTTCCATAAGCCTTTACTATAAATTAAGTGATTTTTACTTCGAAAATGAAGGATTTTTTTCTATACACAACTTCATACCCCTTTTCACCCCTTCTGGGGTAGAATTTTAAAAAACGCTGTGTCCCGTATTTATTAATTTTCAATCTTCAGCCTAAACACAAAATTTGAAAATCCTAGCTTCAAAACTGAGGGACTTTCATACAAACTTTCATCCCTTATTTCACCCCCTTAGGGATAGAATTTTCAAAAATCCTTCCTTAGTGGATGCCTACACTGTATGAGGTATCTGTGTGCAAAATTTCAAGTCTCTAGGTCCAGCGGTTTGGGCTGTGCGTTGATAGATCAGTCAGTCAGTCAGTCAGTCAGTCATTCAGTTTACGATTTTATATATTAAGATTAACAATTTTTAAACCAAAAAACCTCTTTCTCGTTCAGTATCATCCTACTAATATTATAAATGTGAAAGTTTGTGGGTTTGGATGTTTGTTCCTCAATCACGCAAAAACTACTGGACGGATTTGGTTGAAATTTGGCACACAGATAGTTGATAGCCTAGATTAAAACATAGGATACTTTTATCCCGATATTCCCACGGGAACAGGAACGGGAACCACGCGGGTGAAACCGCGGGCGGCGGCTAGTATCATAATATATAACTATTAAGATTTGTTGGTTAAATTCTTTTATTAGTTATTTACCTCAGTGTCTCAAGACGAAAGTCTATGAGCAGTGTGTGTTGCCAGTGATGACTTACGGCAGTGAAACGTGGTCGCTAACTATGGGTCTCATAAGGAGGCTCAAGGTCACCCAGCGTGCAATGGAGAGAGCCATGCTTGGCGTTTCCCTGCGTGATCGAATCAGAAATGAGGAGATCCGCAGGCAAACTAAAGTAACCGACATCGCTCGAAGGATTGCTCAGTTGAAGTGGCAGTGGGCTGGACACTTAGCGAGAAGAACCGATGGCCGTTGGGGGCGGAAAGGTTCTTGAATGGCGACCGTGCACCGGACGATGCTCCGTGGGTAGGCCCCCGACAAGGTGGACTGACGATCTGGTGAAGGTCGCGGGAAGCCGCTGGATGCGGGTAGCGCAAGGCCGATCGTCGTGGCGATCCTTGGGGGAGGCCTATACCCAGCAGTGGGTGTCGTGCGGCTGATATGATGATGAGGATGATGATGAGTCGTATGATCAGTTATTGGTTGTGTTTTACCGTGCGTACTACTCGTTCGAATTGCCTAAGCATCTCACGCAGTATGAGAAAAAGCTTCGATATGACTAGTTTAGTTATGGTTAGGTGGTAAATATGCACGAGTTATAAATAGGTGCTTTGTCATAATTAAAATCAATCAAGTAACTGAAGATACACATTAAGCCACAGAACCTCAACTCAACACGATCGCGCCGATTCACGCAGACTGGCAAACTTCGAAGTTAGCCGATTGACGCGCGACAATTAAAGAACCTTTCGGTAACCGAAACTGTGGCCAAAACTAGTTTTGGCCGAAACTGGCCGAAATCGAAACATCGGTTGGTCACTATAAATAACACAACAAACGGTTCGGGTCACTCTTATTTTATTATATTCCTTTATCTAATCGACAATGTGGCAGATTAATATATTAAAAAAAATAAAAAATTAGCTCAAACGGCAGAACCCCCACTAGCGACACTTGCTAGCCAGACCAACAGACTAGAATGATGATATTCTTTGGATTGATTGTATTAAAGTGGACTAAATCTATGAAGAAATATTTTTTACTAAATTCCACAGCCCTTTCATCTCATTTACGGCGATTCCCTGACCGAAAGTGGCGCCCTAGGAGGCTTTTGGGCTTTTGATTAATAAGTTGTTAATAGAAAAGGATATTAAGGCATTAATATACGTCAATCCGAGCGGGTCTATCCGTGATGAAGTGAAATCGAACGTAACTCTACATGCTTTGGGATCAAATCAGTGCGCGATCCAACGCGGGGTGGTTTCGTAGAGGCAGGCATCCGTCACTCGCCCATACCTACCGCGATAAGTACCTACAGCGCGCGACAACTTGGAGTTGCAAAATCAGTCAGGGTTGCCGCCGCGCTTGTGAGTACACGCGTGCGTTATTCTGTGCCTCTATGACGGTCAATCGATCATTATTTATTGCTCCCAGCACTGTATCCTACACTATTATAATTTATAAATAACTAGCGGCCGCCCGCGACTTCGTCTGCGTGGAAATATTTTTTGCTATCCCTCGGGAATAATATTTTTTTTCGGGATAAAAGGTATCATATGTCCTTCTCTGTACCCCTAAGAACGTGTATGCAAAATTTCATGATGATCGGTTCAGTAGTTAAGACGTGAAGGCGTAACAAACAAACAAACGGACTTTTGCATTTATAATATTACTAGCGGCCGCCCACGACTTCGTCTGCGTGGAAAGGTTTTTTTGCTATCCCTCGGGAACAATACTTTTTTCGGGATGAAAGGTACCCTATGTCATTCTCTGTACCCCTGACAACGTGTATGCAAAATTTCATGATGATCGGCTCAGTAGTTACGACATGAAGGCGTAACAAACAAAGAAACAAACGGACTTTCGCATTTATAATATTAGTAAGGATGGAGAATCGTAATACTAATAATTGTTGCGTGGACGGCTGTCGCAATAAACAGAAGGATTCAAAGTTTTCATTTTTAGGGTTCCGTACCAAAATGGTAAAAAAGGAACCCTTATGGTGTGACTCGGTCTGTCTGTCACAGCTGGATATCTCGAGAACTACTAATGGTATCAACTTGAAATTCAGAATAGTTTAAGATGACATTCACCCAACTATTTTGTAAATAAGAAATTAATAAAAAAATAAATATCTTTTTTACAACAGGGACTGAAAAAGGGTCTGAAAAATTTGAAGTGGGTTCTACTAGGGCATGAATATCGCTGATTTTTATGCGTTGGTTTTGACATAAACGAATGCTCTGTTTCCGGAAAATTTTGCAAATAAGACCAAAAACAGGGTCCACGGGATATTTTTTTACATCAAAGGTGGTAACATGTTTATAAATGTTTTCAATTAAATCTCTTTTGTATCATTTCAAGTGCATTATATATTTTTCTATGATAGCTTCACGCGCGTAGTCTTTCAATATATTGAATTGAATATTGGGATTTGACGCATGTTAACGCCTTAATAAAATTTTAAGGACTCATAGTCTATTATTTTTAGAAGGTATCACTACATTCCCTTGCAGTCATTCGTAGAAGTAGATTACTTCTAGCAGTGATTACGAGGGAATGTAATGATACCATCTTAAAATACTAGACATTGGGCCCTAAAAATTCCACGAGAACTTTTATTAAAAAAGTGTATTAGAATTACAATATTAAATTAAATTCACCACGGCGCGGCGCCACTTTCGGTCACTAAATGGTGAAATAAGAGCCAAAAATTAAAAAATATGAGATTCTATCCCGGCGTGTCCTTCCTTTTAGGTCCTTCAATCAACTATCAAAAAAAATATTCATCTGTTTCAGATCAGCCCGTATAATACAAAACCTAAACGAAAGACCGGGGACAACACCAGAAATTCCTATACGGTAAAAATAGATTTCTTATAAAAAGACAAATTGCTTTAGATTAAGACATAATATTCATTGAATCCAAGAAAATTATCCTCTCCCTATAGACGCTAGACATTTCTTCGTAATAGTAAAAAGTATTATTAAAAATATTTAGTTATTACAAGAATAATAAATTTAATCCAAGAAATGTGTTGTTTCATTCAAGACACCGCTATTTATTAGATGAACAGTATTTTTCTTTTAAAAATATTGCATTGGTCTAAGTAAATATATTTTTAGAATAAACAAATATTTCAAGAAATTGGCCTTTCTTATTTAAATAAATCCTTGTTTACTGTGAAGAAAGCAGATCTAAACTCACCTTTTTAAGTACTTGGAAAATTAAAATATTTTTTTTTTATTATTTTCCTGTAACTAAGTTAAGCGCTTTCCTGACCGAAAGTGGCGCCGCGGTGAATTTTATTTAATACTAGCGGCCGCCCGTGCTTTCACCCGCGTGGTTCCCGTTACCGTGGGAATATCGGGATGTAAAGTATCCTATGTTTTAATCTAGGCTATCTGCTATCTATGTGCCAAATTCCAACCAAATCCATTCATCTGTTTTTGCGTGATTGAGGAACAAACATCTAAACATACAAACCCACAAACTTTCACATTTATAATATTAGTAGGATTGTTATTCTTATATACAATTTTAATAAAACTTCTCGTGGATTTTTTAGGGCCTAAAGTCTTGTATTTTTAGACGGTATTATTACATTCCCTCGTAGTCACTGCTAGATGTGGCCGTTTTTGACACATTTGGCACAGCATAAAGATTTGGTATCTACTTCTACGAATGACTGCGAGGGAGTGTAGTTGATACCTTTTAAAAATACTAGACTATGAGCCCTAAAAATTCCACGAAAAGTTTTATTACAATCCTTTTCTATTATCAGCTTAATTAATAAAAACCTCTGAGGGTGCCGCTTTCATTCAGGGAATCGCCTTAAGAAAGCAACTATAATTGAACGATCTAGATATTATTAATCTTTAAATATTTGAATAAATTAAATAAAGTGCTGTGTGGAAAACAATTGACCCCAATTTATTGAACTCAAACATGAATTTACCAATATTGAACTTAAGTAATCAACATTTGGAGCGTAACATATTTGGTCTATGTCGATGATTCCCAAATAGTCTATAGAGCCCACCGGGGGTCTACAGTGTTCGTTTTACAGCTGATATAACAGTCTCAGTTTTTGAAATTTTGTCGAAACGTATATATAGGTATTCTGTTTGGAAAATTCTTCAAATTATATTACTACAATAAGACCCTTTTGTCATATAAAGTCTACTTTATCCAAATATCCTCTGTATCACCCCCGTGACGATCTCCGTGGTTGAACGGTTTATATACCGGTTTTCAAAGTGTCTCCATCTCTATAAGGTCCCGGGTTTGATCCCCGGCTAGGTCACAAAAAACGAACTTTTCTATATTGGCTCGTATTTGTAGTTCCACCGTTGTCTATTAGTGCTTTAGCTACTTAATTTGGCATTACTTAGAGCAAAATGTTGTCTAATATTTTATATTTATTTATTATTACTTATCAAAACGTTCACACTATCACACGAAGAAACGGCAGGGGTCTAATGGGTCTATAAGCTAAACAAGAATTTTGAGAACAACTGGTTTTAGTTTACATAATGCCTATTGGCGAAATCTAGTACAACCCTAATTTGAGAACCTATCTCTAAGTGTTCATTGAACCGCTAATAGTTGTCTAAATTGGATTGTTACGCCGAAATGCTGTAAATGAAGTAAACAGTGTGAATTGAAGTCATAATTAGTAACATAATCACTTTAGTAGAGTTGGAAATATTTTATTATTAAAGTCAAAGTCAAAGTCAGGCTAGGTGACGAATTGTTTTTTAATAAATTATCAAAAATAATATTTACCGAAACTAATTAAACATAGTAAAGGTGACAACCAAGTCACCTATGCCACCAATGCCAAAGAACGTAATACCACAGTTGAAAAAACTTATATACAGGATGTCCCAAAACTTTGCCACACGGAGAGAAAGTACCTAAATATTGAAAATGGGAAATTTTACTGAAAGAAGACTTCATTATGCTGCAAACTGCATTCAAAGATTTTTGAAAATTTGGCTGCCTTAACCAGGAATCGAACCCACAAAAAACGAAAAATATAATATTATTTTTATGATACCAATCGAAAGGTTTACTCACAAGGATTATTTTTTTCTTAAGTGACACAGCATGAAAAACATTTAAATTCTAATTATTACGGATTTTATCAATTTGTATAGAATCTTAAAGGTGCATTCACGTGTACTGTAACATTATAGATTCGTCTTTGAGCATTACATTACAATAAGTAATGTAATCCTCGTCAGTCAGGGAGGTATCCCTGACTGACGAGCATTCGCATGTTTCTCCACCTTTACTGATGTGTATCATTACAAGGTGCGCATTGTAATGCTCGGTTCTCCTCCTTCACTGATGAAGTGCTCAAATCTGTAACGTTACATTACACGTGAATGCTCCCGGTGAGGGAGCATGCTATTTAAAAAATTTGCATTCGTACAGTTGCATTCGTATCAACCAAATACGAATGCGAACTTCATTAATTCGACTAATAGTAAGCGTTTATTTCACTCGGGTAGTTAGTGAATTGTGATTGCTTGTTGATGTGGTCACTCTGTTTCTTGGTTTATAGATTGTTTTGTTTTAGTTGCCAGTCTGCTGTAATTTCTCTTTAGGTAAACAATAATAATTCATTGTGTTTTAAAGTATTTTGTTATAATTAGACAGTTTTTCGTATGGCACCCGAAAAGAAAAGTACTTAATATATCTAATATGGCGATTTTTTATTTTATTATATAGAACTTTCACTTTTACAATAATGTTAAAGTGCAAACGTGCATTAAAGAAGCATAAAAATTTTAACAAATTTAATTCACCAGTGGATGTCATAAATCAAGAGCGTCGCCACCCCATGGCCTAGGGGGGGGGGGGGGGGGCAAGTTAATATTAAAGATGAGAAAAATATGAATTGTAGGTACAGTCAAGAACATTTTTTAACCTCTAGGGGGGGGGGGGGGCAGCTGCCCGCCGTGCCCACCCTTGGCGACGCCCATGTCATAAATTATATGTATTTTATTATTTTTTATATGTTTTTCCCGTTCTAGTAATAAAATGATTGATTTTTGTAATACTTGATGTCTTAACATTCGCATTCGCACATTGGCAACCCAAGTATTCGATTTGTATTCGCGAATGTGTAGACATTCGTAACATCTCTAGTACAAACTGTCTTCAAATAAATTACAATATTAATAAAAACAATTTACATAACTAAATAAATAGATACATTTATTTTTTAATAAGAATACAACTTGTGTCTCTAGAGAAATAAGATAATGATAATTAATTATCAATAATTGAAAATTTAATGTTAGTTATGAATTTAATCAGTTTAATGAAATGGTTGGATAATTTATCAACCAGAACTAACTATTATCACTCCACAGAATTTAATAGGAAAATGTTAAACCTAGTTTACACCTCAAATAATTTTCCCTCAAAATTGTAGGACAAAGCTGTTAGTATCTAAACTTTGGACCAATATTGTACAATCAGCAACTCATCAGGTTAAACAAAACTGTTTTCTCAAATATATTCTAAACCTTAATTTGTTCTTTTTTAAGTTCAAAATTTATTGAGGATATTGACATATCGTGTTAACTGAACTGGTGATGTTGACTGTTCTTCCAATAATTTGAACTTTAGCTAACTGTTAAACCTAACATATTAGTACCGGTATGTTTATTGTTGGGTGAATGTTATTATTATGAAGGTCTTACGTTAATTTATAGACAGTACCTACACTAACTTCAGGAAAAAAGAGCTTGTAGGTACATACATGGTGTAAAAGAATACTACTAGTCATCTCCTTAGGTCGTCATTAGAATAAGTCTAAAACACATAAAACTGTGGTTTTGCTCTGTGAGCTGTAAACCTCGCGTGTCTGTCTTTACATTTTTCGAAATGACTGAAATATGTTTTTTTTATTTTTTAAATCCCCTATTAAACCCTTAATTTAAAAAATGTCCGCGATATTGAGAAACTAAGAATTCAATAAAAAAATCCCCTTCGTAGCATAATGTACAATACGCAAAACGTACATACGCGAAATGACAATACGAAAAATGTACAATATGCAAAATGCATAATACTCAAAATGTACATACGCATAATGTACATACGTGAATTGTACCTACAACACGCAAAACGTACATACGCGAAATGTATAATACGCAAGATACATATCATAAACGAACCTGCTCACAAAATTTAACGAGAATCAGTTGAAAAATGCAATCTGTAGAGAAGAATAGACAGACATACGAGAAAGCATTTTTGACGAAGCTAAAGCGGAGACGCTTCGCTCGCGCTTCGTGCTCATTCGATTTTTTTTATAAAATCCTTGTAGTCGTTAGGATGATCGTGAGCTTCACTGCATATAAGACATTTGGTTTCGTGAAATAAAACGTCTTAGAAGCCAAAGAACGTCTTCAAGCTTGAGAGGTGAATACATTTGGTTTCATCATTTCTTAATTTCACAGGAGACTCAAACTGTACCTTTTTCAAAGAAGAAAGGATTTACCAATATATTTTACATATTCCGAGATTGCAGTCAAATATATTCCATCTTAAATCAAGAACTGCCATGTCTTAAAGGTTGGTACATTTTAATATCAAAGATACTTTTTCGCAGTATTCGCAGTTTTTTTCTTTCATCTCCCAAATCAATCGACGCTCAGGATTTTTAAAAATGGAGGAAACACTTCACAAGAAATAAATGAAATTTCCAACCCAGACTGAAGCAAATGTAGATAAAACTTTAAAAGTGCTTTCTATGTTAAAATAAAAAGGTCTAAAATTGATCATCACAAGAAATAAATGAAATTTCCAACCCAGACTGAAGCAAATGTAGATAAAACTTTAAAAGTGCTTTCTATGTTAAAATAAAAAGGTCTAAAATTGATCACCAATTTTTATTGTGATTTGATTAATGTCTTATGTTTGTGCTGACTTTTTTATAAAATTTTCCTTTAAGACTTTTATCTATACATAAGTATAATAAAGCTGTAGAAAATTTGTGTCTGTACAAAGGAAATATTTAGAAAAAAAGTGGTTCGGGTGTTTAATAATAACCATTAGAACCCATTTCTAACATTTTTGGATTTTTTGTCTGTCTATCTGCTTGTCTGTATGTTTGTGCGCTAATAACGTAAAAAGCGCTAATTTAATCATAATGATGTTTACATACAAATTTACTGTGTACGAGTATCTTGCAAAATAATCAAATCTCTATTTCATTGCAATCAGTTTTCTGAATCAAAATATATACGAATTTTAAGTTTACGTAGAATTCGTTGTCAATCTTCGGGGAATTATACTGTTACAACGACCGACCAGCTGGTGTATCCACATCTGGCACAATATTATGGTCAGTGGTTAAAAGTAAACAAAATCGTGTCGAGTTTTGGGTCTATTGTAATTACTCAGAAACAAAATGCAAGTGGATATATGCATGCATTATATTATTTTCTACTGGCTTCCGCCCGCAACTTCGTACACGTGGACATTCGAAAAAATCTTTAGGGAACCTTAGGGGCAATATATAATACTTTTATCCTGATTAAAGGTTCCCTAAGGATACTCTCCAATGTCCACGCGAACGAAGTCGTGGGCGAAAGCTAGTCTTTTAAACATATATGTACACATATAAATAGCAGCACTTTTTTAATTTAAAAAGGAGTAACTCTTGAATTTCTTCAAATAAAATTATTCAATTACCAACATTCTTTTGTGCTCAACCGGTGTTGAATTCTCGAAGAGAAATTGAAAAAGCTTATTAAAAAATCTACTCTTTTTGAATTTAAATCGTTCAATGTTAATACAAATTCACTTAATTACTTTCAACATATTATAACATCGGTTTTGATTTTTGTATTTATTATTATAACTTTATGACGAAATAAGTAACTATTCTAGAATAAGGCACCATTTTGGATGTATTCAAAATGAAATCTAAATCAGAACAAAATTAATTTAAACTTGTTTTTACTGATAGAAAATTGCATTTCAAGTCACTTTTATATTTAATTCAAACTATAAAAAAGTATAAGAATAGATAATGTAAAATAAAACTAACTTTTATTAGATTCTATTATAGGCCGTCAATCACATTGTATATTTGTTTTCATTGTAAGCAATAATGTTTATGTCCAAGAAAAAAACTGTTTCATTGCAACAAATGTTTACTGGTTCTGAAATAGACGGATAGCAAAGAAATGGTGTTTACAAAGTTACTTCGATTTGATTGATAGTAAAATTCTATTTCGAGTTTTACCAACGCATATTATAAGAACAAACTTCTAATATATCACTCACCAAATCTGACGATTGTAGTACATAGGTTCCACAATCGTCAGAAGGTATAGACCTCCATAGATCGAAAGACCAAATTACAAAACGTTATAAACATATAAAAACACAAGAGTAATAAAGGTAACGAACGCGTGGAGGTATCAAGTTGAAATTAAAACCATGTACATACTTAGTACTTAGGTCTACAGTCCCTTGAAGCTGTGAAAAAATCAAACTTCTAAGTTTACGTGAATAAATGTAAGGCCGTTTATGCCGCAAAAACGCTTATTTCGACACTCAAGGGAATAAAAATTTATAGGGTACTTCCGTTGACCTAGAACTATGAAATTTTGCAAGTAATATCGTCTTAAACTACAAGTACAGAAAAATCTAAAACTATATATCCTTACTAATATTATAAATGCGAAAGTCCGTTTGTTTGTTTATTTGTTTGTTTGTTTGTTACGCCTTCACGTCTTAACTACTGAGCCGATCACCATGAAATTTTGCACACACGTAGTCAGAGGTACAGAGAAGGACATGGGGTATCTTTCATCCCGAAAAAAAGTGTTATTCCCGAGGGATAGCAAAAAAACCTTTCCACGCAGACGAAGTCGCGGGCGGCCGCTATTTGTAATTAAATATAGTCCTCATCTAAAGTAGGTATGTACTAGTTTATGTAAATATGTACCAAAGAGAATGTAAAAGCGTTATAATATGAACCTACAAGAATGGAACCTGTTTCCACTAATGACAAATGTTTATGACTAACCATGAACTGCTACCTAACTGCTACCAAAATCGTACCAAAATGTTTAAACTAATTGCACTCTGCTACCAGGTTGCTTGTTGCAAGCGGACCGATCCCGGAGGATAACGAAAAGGAAAGTAACGAAATGGAACGGGCCGCAATGCCGGCTCCGCCCTGGGGATTCGATCGGCTTACGACTCAACCAAAACTTATTATATTAACTTATAATTAATAGTTAACTGACTCACGGATCAAGGTCCACTTTCTCCACGCGGTCATGCCACGCGATGAGTCCTCTCGCCTCCGTTGCGGTGCCTGGCGCCGCCCTGTGACGACAACACTTCCTGCCTACACTTGGCCAAGCTACCCCAAGACACAGACGGCACCAGAAATACGTTGTGGAGATTTCGTAATAATTTCCTCGTTCTTCAGTCACTGAAGGACACTAGCACGGTCCACGAGAGGTCCTTTATTCCGGTACAAAATTCACTCGAGATGACAAAATATAACAAACATCGATTCACGTCACAAAACTAGCTTTAAGTTACAATGAAATGATGACAAACATCCGGCTTTCTATTAAAACAATCAATATAATGCCACACTCAAAATGGCTGACTCCATGCCAAAAAACGAACAGCAAAATAATATATCGTCTACTCGCGACGCCTGCACACATCGAATGCCAAAACGAATGGAATGCAACCTTGCTATAAGACTAAAACACTTGCGAGCACGGAGCGTACCGACGCACGCGCGACGTTGCCAGTTCGCTTCGAACGGCCGCTGCGCCGGCGATCACGTTGCTGGTTTTCCGCTCCGGCAATTCAATATTAAAAGGACCCATAACGCCATCTCGTGGAGCCAGCACGAGATAACACAACTAAACAAGGTTGCGTTCCCAAAGGCATGCTTACGATGACATGCTCTAATAAATTATGAAATGTACAAAGGGTGGCGTGATCATTGATCTTTTCTAAACAGAACCCTCGGTGGGCGAGTCCGACTCGCACTTGTCCGATTTTTGTTAACAGAAATCAATAACAAATTAATGACACCTACAACAAAGTGACAAAGTTCTAAACTGTATTTACATATTTTTAGACGTGACTGTAACCCAGCTGCAAAGTTGCACATTGGAAATGGAGAAATCAAATCAGCAATCCAATCAAATAAAAAGAACAGATTTGTATCCATAACAAGTGCTATTTATAAAAGTCCGGGAAACGTCAACCGACGTAAAAAGTGTCCTAATGTTATATTATAATATGTGGTGTAAAATGTTTTAATCCAGGATATACTACTCTGTGTAAAAAGTATCGGGAATATGTCAATAAAAAGACCCGCGTAAAAGACGTCGTTCTAATTTTTTTACTGCATGTTGGTAGCACTGTACTGATTAAGCGCGCAAAATTTGAGCGGGATCTGTCATTTAATTTGTTTTAAACTACACTTTTTGTTGGTGATAGTTTTGAGTCCTCGGCGATTTTTACAATGGAAAATGATAATGCACCATCACACACAGCCATTACAGTGAAAGAGTTTTTAGCGAAAAATTCAACAAAAGTTCTCGACCAAGCACCATTCACCTGATATGGCTCCGCCTGACTTTTTTTTATTTCCCAAGTTAAAATTACCACTTCGAGGAAAACGTTTTGAGTCGATAGAAGCCATAAAAGAAAATTCGCTGAATGAGCTAAAGGCCATACCGCAAATAGCCTATGAAAAATGTATGGAAGACTGGGTGAAGCGGTGGAGATGTTGTATTGCAAGCGATGGGGCCTACTTTGAAAGCGATGAAATAAATTTAGATGAATAATTTGTATTTTTTGTTTTATTGACAAATTCCCGATACTTAGTACACAGAATGTATTATAAACTATCTTGCTACCAAGTTTCATACAAATCGCTGTTTTTTCGTGACATCCAAGCATCTACAGTTCTACAGACACTGAAAAACTCATATTTCTCATTTAGTAAGATTTATAAAAGTGATTAACATTTTCTGACGGTGACATTGTAACCAATGTTCATTTACATTTTCCCTTTGTTTACATACAAACTGGATCGTAAATCATTCAACGCATTGGATTTCTAGTCATTATAGCTCTGTTTGATCGATTACGTCATGGTTAAACATAAACAGCAATAGACCACGATGTCGGTTTTATAGTTTATTTACATGCGATGAACTATTATTTTTGTTTTATGCTCAGATTAGGTATTCTTGTATTAGGACTTAAGGGGCCATAATAGGAAAACATGGTTTGCGCGGGCCATATTTTTATATAGAAAACGTAAAGTTGTAGCTACAAAAAACATACGACAAGCTTAAGAGATTATCTAGTAGCTAAATTTATTAAATTGCGTATAAACATCACAGATAATTGTAAAAAAAAAACATAATATCATCAAAAGCGCTTGTCGCGGGCCATATTTTTGGCGTAAATAATAGCGGAAACGTATTGAATTCTACATCAAAATACATTTTAACGTACTGTGCAGTTGCTCCAATAACTTTTTCCAAGAAAGATAATTGTGCTAAAGATAATGATGAAAAAACCACGAAAAAAATCGAAAAAGTGCAAAAGTGAGGTTATTTTCCATACTCTTTACACGTAAAGAAAAAGACAGAGACAAATGATTTCGCATAACGGAGCCTTAACCCATCGACATTGACGATTTTTTCACATATTAATAAATAAAATAAAATATTAAAAACACGACTGCCTAAAACGAACTAAAAATAAAAACAACTTTGTGTCATTGCAGTCCGTTCTGTGGAACAATTTTTTATCAAAGTGGTCCGCCGACTGCAAATACACTTGTTATTTAACTTTTTACTTCGTTTTTGGCATGTTAGTCGTTATCATTCGATAATATCGTTGATATTTAAAAAAAAATCAAGCATTTTAACAACTATATAAAACATGAATCTAAAAGTAGGTAACCGAAATATAAGTATTTTCAGGATTTCTTGAAAACTACTGAACAGATTACTTACCAAATTTTGGGATTACAAAAAAACCGGCCAAGTGCGAGTCAGACTCGCGCACGAATGGTTCCGTACCAAAAAACGGAAAAAAATCACGTTTATTGTATGGGAGCCCTCTTAAATATTTATTTTATTCCGTTTTTAGTATTTGTTGTTCTAGCGGCAACAGAAATAAATCGTCTCGCTATCCCGGTTCATCAGATACAGCTTGGTGACAAACAGACAGATGGACAGCGGAGTCTTAGTAATAGGGTCCCGGTTTTACCCTTTGGGTACGGAACCCTAAAAATGGGACCAACTTAGGAGTTAACCAATGATTGTGCCTGATGTAATAACGTTTGAATAATTTCGGTCACCAATGTCACCATGAAACCAGCTGTCTTTGAGTAATCGGCAGATATAGGTACACAAGAAAAAACAAACAGACGAACAGAGAACCTCTTCGTTTTTTGAAGTTAGTCAAGAAAATTCTTCGAAAGTTACGTAGGTACTCCTTTTTTGTTAGCAGAAATGACCACTTTACAAAAACATAAGTATTTTTTTCGATAAACCTAAATGTCATAACATAAGTCAGCTAGTGTTCAAACATTAGTAGGAACATTAAAGTTTTGTAATATTAAAGTTCACGACTGTTAAATAAAGTAAGAAAAATGTTAGTATGTAAAGGCATTTTTTTATTCTCCATACAAAACGGCTATTAATAGGTAAAAGCCTGTTATATTTATAACCTAACATAATACAGAGATCGTCCGCAAAACTAGTTAAACAGATATACCTCCTTTTGTTTTTCCATGGTGTCGATTTCTATTTTAATAAATTAGAAAAATATTTGATATTTTTATCCAAATCGGTTCAATCATTGATAGAAAATCAAAACAAACGAATCTTCATAATATTTACGATATTCGTAGACATACATTAAATATGAACATGATATGATTAATGATAGTAAAATGCCAGTAATATACTCGTACGTATAATGACATTGTAAAATACCAAGCTTTGAAATCATCAATCATGTACCCATTTACAAAAGAAAATGTTTAAACAATACTAGAATGACATTTTATCAGCATATTAATATAAAATTATAAAACCTTTTGTCTGAAAGTTTAATTTTAAACCTTCTTTCTTGTAATAAAAACTGTAATGTTCTCCGGTTTAACTTTAAATGAAGCAATTATTAATATATTATTGTTACTTTTCGCGCCTGAACACTGCACCAATTTTCGTGAATTTTAGATAAACTAAACACTTATATGCTTGTATTATATGTATTAGAGATGCGCCTAATGTAGGTTTAACCGAATACGAATGTTCGGCCGAATATTCGGTAAAAAATGTACCGAACCGAATATTCGGCCGAATCATTCGGTTCAATTCTGCGCCGTAAACAGGTTTTACATGTGTCGGGCGGGCGTTTGCCACAGAACAACCCCTTCTCTAGCACGGCTGACTCAGTTAATGTACCGCTCTTTCGGTTACAAATAATTGCAGTTCGGAACTGCATACTTTGAAATTTATGATTACGTTGATGAACGATGAATTTGAAGATGAGGCATTCTTTGACATTTATTAAAAAAACGTAATTTGATAATACATTTTAATACTAGTGTTGGTTCCTAAAGATAACAGTTTTTATATTCTAAAAAAAATTAGGTATGTATTTGAAATGCCTTAAAACTAGGGCTGTAAGTTTTGATATCTTCAATATCTAGGTATCAAAGATTTTGAAGTATTTGCATTTTAGTGATTTCATACAAAACAAAAATGTTCCAATATTTTCAAATCTACAATATTTAAAAAATCAAAACATACAGCCCTAGTTTTTAGGCATTTTAAAAACATACCGAAAATCCATTGCTGTAGGATTATATAATCTGTGCTGTATGTTAAGGTTTAAGAATTGGTATAATACTACCTTATTTATTGACAAAATAAAAAAGACAAGAGGATTGTCAAGCAAACGGTCTCCATACAAACGGCGATAACGTTTCCAACCCTCTCTAATGTAAATTATACCAATAGGTACAATTAAATATTCGGCAATTATTCGGCTAATCAACCGAATATTCGGCCGAATACGAACATGAAAAAATATGCCGAATTTGCCGAATACGAATATTCGGCTGAACATTCGGCGCATCTCTAAAATGTATAATCAAACTCAAACTCAAATCTCTGATTGAGTACACTTAGAAAGGTTGGTGCTATAGCGTCATCCCTTTCTAACTGTACTTAAGCAGAGATTTGAGTCGAGCCACAGTATGTTAAGCTTAGATACCGAAAAAGCTCATTGAGCGAAAATAGAACTCACAAAGCGCGTTATGGTCATTGTAAAACATCCACAGCGTTCATGGCGGAACTTGACAGATTGATCGTACTCGATCACGTTTGTTAAGCAACGCTCGGTCCGGCCAGGTGTCGGATGGGTGACCGTTAAGTGGCAATACAACTAAGCGCTTCCGAGCTTCGGAGGGCACGTTAAACCGTCAGTCCCGGCTGTTGTCATCTGATAACAGTCGTTAAGCCAAGTTAGAGGCCTTACAGGCGGCTTGATAAACTCTAACACCAGAGGTGGCCACTAGTTCTCATTCGATGAGAAGAAGAACGCGACATTCAGGATATTATGTCTCTTAAAAATTCGATGAAAAATGCCAATGACGCGTTGTAGCAATCAGAAAAAGACGACATAGCTATTTCGTGTTGTAGCTATGATGCTATACGACCATGTGTAGGGGCAAAATCGAAGGGGGTGAAAAAGGAATGTTTTTTTTAAATTTAAAGACTTCAAAATGTCCGAAAATCGCGGATGGTCGTTATTCCTACCACTAATACTATAGATGTGATAGTTTGTATATTTGGATGTTCATAGGTATGTTACTTGGCACACAGTTTATACCTAGGATTAAAACATAGAATACTTTTTATCCTGGTCAAAGGTTCCTTAGGGATTTTTTATACGAATATCCACGCAGACGAAATCGAGGGTGGAAGCTAGTTGCATTATAAGAATGCCTCACTACAGTTCGCATGTCAACTAGCTATAAAGCCACAACCAGCCTGCAGTTTCCTGAATAGCTAGTAAAAGATTTCAGATAAATCGCGCACCATTTCCTGGCACAGAATTTAATCTGCCGGCCGATTTAACAGCGCAGAACCAGGAGCGCGTTGAATGGCTGCGATTAAGAGAGGCAAGAAATAAATTAAATTTTCTTCCAGTGACACTCGTAATATTGTTCTAGTATTGTTATTGTATGTCATGAGACATGAAAGGTACACATCAAATAAATATGTCATATTAAGTTTACATAATGAAATTACTTCTTGTTTAAGTATGTTCTGTCCGATTAATGCTAATTGAATTTATGTTCTGTCGAAGCAATGAGTAGTCGAACTATTGTTTTTCGTAATTGACACCGTGTCGAAATAATTAACTGTCGAAATTCAGAATGACACTCCTGTGATCGATCTTGATCGAAAAGTCACTTGGTTCAATTTTGTATTATTGTTTATTATTGTACATACTATCAAATTAATAATGAACTAGGCCTAAACACGTTTTCCCTTCCTTCCTCGTGGTCAAATTTAGTAGTCATTGACCACGAAGAATTTTAACATTTTTCGTGGACAAACTGTGTTACGTTGTGGCCCGGCCACAGTGCCATAAAAGGCTGTAGTTATATCAGTAGACTGTACGGTACGGGTGCGTACTTTACGGTACCCGAAAGGAAAAAACACGACACGTACCGTGGTATTTTATTTTTATTTATTAAGAAGTTACAAAGGTTTAAAATAAAGATATAAGCTAACAATGTGACAAAAACTAGTATTGGTTTGTCCGCATTTAACGAGTTATAGCACTTTTCTCCTACCTAGTCAGACACAAATTCTTCGAAATATATTTCAGTTCAACATCGACTCTTTTATAAAAGTTTTAATATGCCAACTTCAAAAAGTAACTTAATTGGCTCATTGGCTTCGTAACGAGAAAAAGTTTACAATTAACTAAAAATTGCCTAACAACTTTGAATTCCATAAAAGGTTAGGTAGGTACATTTTCATCTACATCATTGATAAAATTGCATAAACAACTCAAAAGTAAAATTTATGTTCAAGGTTTATGTACCTTGCTGTCAAATTAATTGCAGTTCATCATTATCATCCTCATTTATTACCCCGACTGCAATTAATTTGACAGCAAGGTACATAAACCTTGAACATAAATTTTACTTTTGAGTTGTTTATGCAATTTTATCAATGATGTAGATGAAAATGTACCTACCTAACCTTTTATGGAATTCAAAGTTGTTAGGCAATTTTTAGTTAATTGTAAACTTTTTCTCGTTACGAAGCCAATGAGCCAATTAAGTTACTTTTTGAAGTTGGCATATTAAAACTTTTATAAAAGAGTCGATGTTGAACTGAAATATATTTCGAAGAATTTGTGTCTGACTAGGTAGGAGAAAAGTGCTATAACTCGTTAAATGCGGACAAACCAATACTAGTTTTTGTCACATTGTTAGCTTATATCTTTATTTTAAACCTTTGTAACTTCTTAATAAATAAAAATAAAATACCACGGTACGTGTCGTGTTTTTTCCTTTCGGGTACCGTAAAGTACGCACCCGTACCGTACAGTCTACTGACATTGGGAATTTAAATGGTACCTATTAGTTCGTTATTGCTCGCACCGAAACTTGTCACCTTTCTAAGCACCAGCTCACCGCTGCTACGGCCACGTCACCGGCTAAAACTAGTTGCTGTCCACCGACCACCTAAGTACATCCAGGACTCAAAGGAACACGATTAACTAGAAGGTGGCATACAGTCAGACACACGAGGTCGGTGTAACTTTCACATACATTTTAGCTCATAAAGTGAACCGTGGTATTTTCCAATTAGGGACGATATCTTAACATAAACTGTAACTTTTACTCTTTTTGCGGCCCGACACACACCAACCAATAGAATCCATGTAGCGACCCCTGTCGCTGAGCTAGATTTGTAATTTTTTTTTCTTATGTAAGGTGTAAACCAACTAACTTATTAAGAGTAATATAGACCGTTTCAACCCATACCATCTTTTTTTTATTTTTCCTTTTTGCATTTAAATTTAATTTTCTTTGCCCCGTGGCTGTTAACGGGCATTATTCTAAGAGAACCACGTGGCAACACTAAAGAAAGTGTAATTTATTTCGTTCGAAGTATACATTTTTTTAGAATTGTGTTCCTTGGCGTGTTTTAAGGGTACTGTACCTCAAAAGGGAAAAACGGTACCCTTAAAGGATCACTTTGTTGTCCATCTGTCTATCTGTCTGTCCAGACCCTTTACATATATCAGGAACGCTACCTATATAATGGAGTTGAAATTAAAACCATATACTCAGGCGTACAGTCCCATGAAACAGTGAAAAATCAAACTTCTAGGTTAACGTAAACAAAAGATACGGCTGTTCATGCCAACCGATTATGTCAATATCAAAACAAACAGAGCAACACAAAATTAGCCAATCGTAGGGCCGGCCGCATTAAGCGTAGTGCGCTCACACACTGTGAGAAGTGTCTTACTTAGCACCGGAGTTTATTTATTATTACTTAGACAAGTATTGTGAATACGGGTCACAGACTTTATATTTTGAGGCTATGTTGTCTATGGGGTACGTATCAGAATGTTTAAACTTAAAATGACAAAGTTCAAAATGTCAAAAATTTGAATGTCGAAAGTTCAAAATGACAAAAACGAAATTGTCAAACGGTCAGTTAGTCCTAAATAAAAATGTCTAAGTTCAAATTATAAAACTTAAAATGTCTAATAGTCCAAATACAGATAATGTCGTATAGAATTAACTTATGCCTTTCTTTCATTTAGATACCTAATTAGTTAGGTTAACTTCTGTGCCTCCACCGCACATCACCATAGCCGCGCCACTCCCTGATTCGGTAGCTGGTGCCAGTCACTGATTCAGTAGCCGGCGAACAAAATCCACCAATTGAGTTTGAAATAGTTTTTTTTTCTGGCGCTTCGCCGGCCGCTGTCGCGGCACGCTCTCTTCGCTCGCTCGGCTCGCGCGCTGGGTTCATGTCAACTTAACATGCTCGTCGCTACGCTCCTCGCACCTATCTCGTGACCTACGGTCTATGGTTTCGAAGCCCCAGTAGACTAGTTTAGACTCATTTCCGGCAGCTAAATTTGCTATAAAGCATTTAAAGCGAAACCCAAAAACACCTCCACAGACTCAATTAACCTCAAAGAAGGCAATTCGTTTTAAGATCCAACCCAATTCAAATAAATCATTGTGAACTTAGACTTAATGACCATTGATATTTTAACTCGACAAGTATTTGATACGTTTGTAACTTTGAATTTTGCTATTTTGAAGTTATACATAATGATTTTTGTCATTTTAAACCATTTGAATTTGAATTTTTGACATTTTGAACTTTTCCATTTTAGGTTTAGACATTCTAACTTTAGACACTCTGATACGTACCCCAACTTCCTTAGCATTAAGGTTAAAATATGACGAAAAACTTTACCGACGATAAGCACAGACAATAACCGCAAAAAAGAAACAAATTATTACTGAAAGTGGACGTAAACACGACATCATAAGGACAATAAATGCGTCCTATTTTGCGTGGAACTTTCTATTTATCTCGCGTATAAGATATGTTGTATGTTTTTGTCCTGAAGGTTATCCTAATGGACATGAGGAAATATTTTACGTCTAAAACATCAGTGACACAATAAAACAAATAGGTTGGTAACTCTTTTGTTTTTGGTACAAAGCTATTGAAACAAGATCAAAGTGACAGTTTATTAGTATTCGAACGTAGCTGAATATAGTTATTTGTCACAGATGTTTAGATGTGACCGAAAGTGGCGCCGCGGTGAATTTTATTTAACATTGTAATTCTAATACAAAATTTTAATAAAACTTCTCGTGGAATTTTTAGGGCTTATAGTCTAGTATTTTAAGACGGTCTTACTACATTCCCTCACAGTCATTCGTAAAAGTAGATAGCAATACTGCTAAAAGTGGACGTTTTCGACACATTTGCTATCTACTTCTACGAATGACTGCGAGGGAATGTAGTGAAACCGTCTAAAAAAACTAGACTATAGGCCCTAAAACATTCCACAAGAAGTTTAAATTAAAATACTTTTCTATTAACAACGCATTAAATAAAAATCTCTGAGTGCGCCACTTTCGGTCAGGGAATCGCCTTAATTACGTATTAAATTACGCCATAGCCGAAATATAATTTAGACTGCCTTGAACAACGAAATCTTTGATTGTATTACTGCTAAAGTGATGACTAATGCCTGAAGGCCTATTGCAAAAACTAATCACGATGTTCGTTGATCGATTTACTTGATGTTCAACGTTAATAATGCCGTGAAGTGGGAAAAACATGAAAAACGGACTAGAAAAAACAGACCAAAAAGTATAAAATAAATTCTTCTCTTAATAACCCTATACCTACAAAAGTTTTATATCCAAAAACGTGGGACGCATGCTAAAGACAATTGATGATAAATGTAACAAAATGCGCCTCGCATTTTTAGATTTAAAACTTCTTCGTATAGGGTATAACTAATAATACTAATAATACTTCGTTGTATAGGGTTATAAATATTTACAGAGGAATTTGTTTTATACTTAAAAAATAATTTAGACTGCCTTGAACAACGAAATCTTTGATTGTATTACTGCTAAAGTGATGACTAATGCCTGAGGGCCTATTGCAAAAAATAATCACGATGTTCGTTGATCGATTTACTTGATGTTCAACGTTAATAATGCCGTGAAGTGGGAAAAATATGAAAAACGGACTAGAAAAAACAGACCAAAAAGTATAAAATAAATTCTTCTCTTAATAACCCTATACCTACAAAAGTTTTATATCCAAAAACGTGGGACGCATGCTAAAGACAAGTGATGATAAATGTAACAAAATGCGCCTCGCATTTTTAGATTTAAAACTTCTTCGTATAGGGTATAACTAATAATACTAATAATACTTCGTTGTATAGGGTTATAAATATTTACAGAGGAATTTGTTTTATACTTTTTAGTCTTTTTAGGGTTCCGTAGCCTAAATGGCAAAAAACGGAACCCTTATAGATTCGTCATGTCTGTCTGTCTGTCTGTCCGTATGTCACAGCCACTTTATTCCGAAAGTATTAAGACTACACAGTTGAAACTTGGTAAGTAGTTGTATTCTGTTAACCGCTGAACGAATTTAATACAAAAATAAGAAAAATAAAAGATTAAGGGGGGGCTCCCCATACATGGAACTGGAACTGAAAAATTTTTTTTTTTCAAACCAACACGTGTTGGGTGTCTATAGATAGGTCTTTAAAAATGACATTGAGGTTCCTAAGAAAACTTTTTCTCAAAGTCAACCGTTTGAAAGATAAACACCGCCAAAGTGGTAAAATGTGTGTCCCCCCCCTTTAACTTTTGAAATAAGAGAGTGAAAAATTTAAAAAAAATATATGCTGTAGATCTTAATAAACACTTTCAACCAAAATTAGTTTGAACGAGATATAGTAATTAGTTTTTGAGATATAGCACATTTTCCAAAACCGCAAATATAACTTTGCCATTCATACCAACACTGTGAAAAACAAAGTTATTTTTGCTAACGAAAAATGATAGGTGGTATAAAATATGGCATGGTATAAGCTAACTACGGAACCCTATGGCGCGTGGCCCGACACGCACTTGGCCAGTTTTTTTATAGTTCGTTTTTTAAGTTTTTAGTCCGTTTTTTTTACTTTTTAGTCCGTTCTAAAAACGTCTTTTTGAAGTGAAAACTTCTTTAGCGGCGTTGTACGCTTTTTTGTAATGTGGAAAAAATCTTAAACTCGCGTCAGTCAGTCAGGATCCTGACTGTCTGACGCGAGTTTAAGACGTGACCCTGATCGAAAATTGGATGGTAAGATGGCGATTCGTGCAAAATTATTCCATAACCATTCCAAAATATAAAAAATGCACAACGTTAATATTCAAGTTTTCACTTCTGCCGGCACTCCCGGAGTGCAACCCGATTTTTTTTAAATCACTAAGTATATTTTTTTATAATACGCCCTCTGAGCACAGAATAGGTATTAGTACTACCCAGAGCTCTATTTTAATTAAATTATAAATATGCATTACATTATTTTTAGGACATGTTTATTACTGCGCTTCCTGGAACGAACTGACAAAATTAATACTGAAAGATTAATACTGAAAGAACTTACTAAACACATCTTTTGTAGGTGCAAGTTCTTACCCTAAATAATTTAAATTAAATAAATTAAATTATCTTAAAACAGCACTTAAAATAAGCTAGTTGACTAAAACCGACAGTCACAGTTGATTAAAATCGGCCCGCGTAAATCCTACATAAGGATCTGAATTTGACCGAAGATAGACACTTTTCTTATAATCCTATTAATTTAAATTATTAGAAATAATAACATGTTATAAAAATAAAACTTAACTCTTTCCTTTTTAGGGTTTCGTACCACAAAATGAAAAAACGGAACCCTTATAGGATCACTTTGGTACGTCTGTCTGTTTGACTATCAAGACCCTTTATCTCGGATCTCGGGAATGCGTGGAGATATCGGATTAAATTAAAACCATATAGGTATTCAAGTCTAAGGTCTCTTAAAGCTGTAAAAAAATCAAACTTCTTAGTTTACTTAAAAAAAGTTACGGCCGTTTATGCAGCAAAAAACACATATTTCGTCACTCTCACGCAAGGGAATCAAAATTCATAGGGTATTTCGTGTTGACCCAGAACTTTGCAATTTGTCAAGTATTATCCTTTTATACTACAAGTACAGGGAAAAGTCTGAAAACTATACATTTGTAATTAAATTTAAAAAAATATAGTTTTATTAAATTCCTACAAATTTGTACGGAATTCTCGGTGGGCGAGTCCAACTCCCACTTGTCTGATTTTTTTTATATTGGCCTGGCTTATGAGTCAGTATTGGCGGCGCTTGTTGTTTATGTATATAATGAGACTTTTTTCATAATTTATCGTATTAATAAAGTCGTGCGTATTCTCAGCACGGCATCGGTACGGACTCCAATATCGGCTCAATTATTTTTTATGGCAGCAAAAATATTAATTTTTTGCCGCCTACGATCAAGTTAACCCTCTCTACAAAAGGTCATACTTATAGCTGTTTTTCTAATAGAGGAAGTGAAAATATAAATTGTGTTTGCTGGTGTAGGCGAAGGGTTAAAGTTTGTTTAGTCATAATTTGTTGGAAGTTTGATTATAATCTTAGTTCTTGAGGAAAACAAACTGTAAAGATACCTACTTCTTTGAGTTATTTATGTTTGGGCTTATTTGGACAACCTAATATATTTTTCTGCGACCCCTAACATTTAAGCTTGTTATTAACTAACTGGCCCGATCAAAAGTCACCCGCAACTTTTGATTTTTTGCTGATCATAATAATCTAACCTAACCAAGATTAGCCATATCTGAAAAGAAAAAAGAGAAAGTTTATCATTATCAGAAATGACGTCCTTTGTAGTCAAATGGTGTAAAAGACGCGATGAAGGCAGTAAAAATATGAAGAAATAACGTATCATATTTTTTCGTTTAAGTATAGAAAATACCTATAAGTATACAAATTTTATGTTCGCTAATAAGCAACCAGTGCTCAGATGCTTTGTGCTACATAATTAAATGCCAGAATGTTTAGCTCCATCCACTTAGTTGTATTTTTCGTGTGATGCCATTTTTGAGCGCAATGCTTGTTTCAATTCATATGATATATTTTCTGATATTACGCTGCAATTTGCAAATCTTCATAATAATATAACGAAAATATCTCACTGCAAGATGCTGTAAAACGAATTTAACTAAATCTATTTTGAGGCGATATCCAGGCCAGATTGACCGCGACTAAGCTCGGCGCAGCCTTATTTAACTTTAGGGTTAATCGCCCAAACATACCAAATGCTGCCCTGTTACAATAAATAGTAATAACCGAGCAAAGCTCGGTCGGTCGCCCAGATATTAACTTATGAAAAGGCCAAATAAGTACTAAAGTGGAGATTCATTGATATAATTGCTTCCTTCGAAAATGTCTCCCGATCCCGAAAGCTAATATCTAATCTGTGCCGAAAGTTACAAAGGAAGCAAAATACTTACGAAAACTCATTACATTTATGATATTGATGTATTGCAATGGGGTTCGTTAATCCTAACTTAGTATAATGAAAGTAAGTTTGTTTGTTTGTTATGCTTTCGAACATGGTGAAATTTTGCAAATACGTTTTTAGTGATACCTACAGAAAAGGACCTAGGGCACCTTTAATCCAGAAAAAATGGAATTCCCGAGATAAAGAAAAATAACTGTACACTCACACGAAACCGCAGGCGGCCGCTTGTAGAATATAATTTGTAGCATCAAGAGTGTATATCAAAATTCTGACAAGCCAAGATCTGTCAAAATTATGCCCGATCTCGAGATCGCGTTTGTGCACATGCGTAGTGGCTACTTGAAATCACAGAGAAATATTTTATATCAAACTTTAAAATATAGTGCCTACTATACGCTAAGTTGATACTGTAATTTATTATTTTATTTATTTAGTAGAGTTGGAATTGGAACACTTTTTTACCTAATTAATTATTGACCTCAGAAGAATTAATTGCGTTATGATTAAACTGACAAAATGACTACCTATTTAGGTATAATGTATATTTACGAATTATTATAAAGTATGCGTGAATTTTGGGTGTACTTGAAAAACTGATAAAACCCTTCTAATATTTCGACTATAAAGTTTCATGTTACATGGAATGTAAGAAAATTCAAAATTATTCACTTATGCAGTTTAGGCTGTTACAAGCACTTGTGAATGTCAAAAGAAGCTACAACACAACGTCGGTTCCCAAACCCTAAGCGGGAGACCTTGTAACGAGAAGGACCCGCAAAAAACTCGTCAAGGGCTGCTTTTTTCTCTCTGTATATTTCATACAGAGTCGTCAAAATAAAAAGTGAGCGCATATAAAATGAGGTTACTTTCCACAGTAATCACAATAAAGTTTAATTACAACGAAATTTCATACAGTAACTTTGAATTTTTTCTGGGGTCGACTTGCTCTGGCAAAAAACATTTTTCGTAGAAATGACAATCGGCAAAAATATTGAGAACTTGGTCCAAGAACCTCCACTATTGAGACTTATGGGAAATGAAAGTACATACCTGTCACATGATTATGGCAATAGATTATCAAAATCCGTCCCAGGATACTTTTTTATTGTCATGTTTAGCTGATTATTAGTTTTACAATATATTACCTATAACCCGGCCAAGTTAACTCGGCACCTGAAGCTCGATAGACCCCTCTAGTTTTCTCCTTTCCTCACGCCACCGTCGTCAATTTTTTGAAAGTTTTCGATAGATTATCAATAAATTATCGCTAACAAATGTACTAACGCTACTGGCATGACGACAGTGGCGTGAGGCAAGGAGAAAACGAAGGGGGTCTATCGCGCTTCAGGTGCCGAGTTAACTCGGCCGGGTTATACCTGAAAATTCTATTAATTTTATGTTAAGGTGGTACCCTGAGCGAAAGTGGCGCCGCGCTGAATTTTATTTAATATTATAATTATAATACACAATTTTAATAATGTTTATCGTGGAGATTTTAGGACCCACAGTGTAGTATTTTTAGACGGTATCGTTATATTCCCTAGCAGTCACTGCTAGAAGAAGATAGAAAAACTGCTAAAAGTGGCCGTTTTTGACACATTTGCTATCTACTTCTACGAATGACTACGAGGGCATGTAGTGATACCTTCTAAAATTATTAGACCATGGTCCCTAAAATCTCCACGATAAACATTATTAAAATCTTTTTCTATTAATAACTTATTAAATAAAAACCTATGAGGGCGCCACTTTCGGTCATACAACCGCCTTAAGCATAGTGGATATTATCTCTGCGTCCCGTTTATTTATTACGTACCGCATAAAGATAGTCTCAAGTTCAACATGTATAGTCTAACGTGCCGTTGACTGTACATACATTTGAACTACCCGCACTCGCGCCCGAGGATCATGCGCGCGCGCATGATGCCTCAGGTTAGGCTAACTGTTTTGACTGCTTATTTTGTCTTGATATTAGATTTTCTAAAAACCAACATTTGATATTGAATGGGCTTGATTTTTGCTGCTGATAAGGAACTGACTTATTTTTGTTCGGACCTTTCCTTTTTCTTGTCATTGGACATAGTGATTGAATTCTGAGAAATATGTTTCGACCTACTGCAGTAGTGCTTTGTTTACTGTGTAACAATTCCGTTATACGCAAAACACGAATGACTATAACTGAAACACATTTTGATGAAAATGCTGAAGCTGCTGTGATTATCACAGAAAATCTGCAACGACTGCAATCTTGTCAGGTATGAACAATCACTTCTTATTCGGTTAAGCAAAACAATGAGGGCTATTGAAAGTGAAATAAAAAAAATCTAAATAGTAACTAATTGTTTCACTAGATGGAGTTGTTGGAAAGAGAAGTGTCAAAATTGGCTTTTAAAAATAAATTGGCCAAATAGTACCAAAGAGGCAAGTAAGCGCTCGCTCGATGTCATCTGCCTAAAGTAAAGAAAATTAAGGTTACATCTGCCTGCCTACATGAGTACTCTTTGAAGCTTAGTAAAAAAAATCACATTTCACATTCATTTTTATCAACGCCATCCTTTTTCACATTAATTTTTATGAACGCCTATCGAGCTAACAGTTTTTTGTCATTTAGAAAAGTCCTTACTCACTGAGTTTCATAAACTACTATTTACGTACTGTGAAGAAGCTGCAACAACTTTTATTCAAGAAAGATAATTGTAGATAATGATGAAATAAAAATTTACTGAAAAAAAAACTTTTTTAAAACGGCCTAAAAATTATAAAAATCGGACTAAAAACTTTAAAACGGACTAGTAAAATAAAACAGACTAAAAAGTATAAAATAAATTCTTCTGTAAATATTTATAACCCTTAAACCTACCTATACTATATATTCTGTTTTTATTTAACTAGTCCGTTTTAATGTTTTTAGTCCGTTTATTATAATTTTTCGTCCGTTTTAAAAAAGTGTTTTTAAAAAAGTTTTTATTTTCCGGAAATTATTATTTTCTGCTGTATAATTAACGAACTAAGACCAAAAACATACCATCTCCTATCGGAGCACTCGTCAAGACGATTCAAATGAGCCCAAACTCGATGGGGTTGCATGGTTTTATTACAGCAATCCAGTGGCCTTCTTCCGGCTCTATCATCAGACCCTGGATACTATTTCACAACCAAGTACTCGTCAAGACGATTCAAACGAGCCCAAACTCGTTGGGGTAGCGTGATTTTATTAAAAAATTCCTGTATCCTTCTTCCGGCTCCATCATCAGACCCTGAAAACTATTTCCCAACAAAGTACTCATCAACACGATTCAAAAGAGCCCAAATTCGATGGAGTTGCACGGTTTCAATATTGAGTTCCTATGGCATGGCCTTCCAGCTTCATCGTCGAACCCTGGACTTCGTCTCCCACTAGAGTACTTGTCAAGACGATTCTAACGAGCTCAAACACGATGGGGTTGTATGGTTTTAACATAGAGTTCCTGTGGCCTTCTTCCGGCTTCATCATCAGATCAGCTCAATGACACCATAATATTGCATTGCCTTTCAGTTCTGACTTATGTTAAAATTTTTAAGTCTATAGCTCATCGGGAAACTAGTATAAAATCGTTCGCCAACTTTGTGGAGAAACAAACAAACGAACACACAAACGAGAAAACAACCTAATAAAAACGTGTTAAAAAAATACCTAAAATAGGCGACTACATGTAGGAGACAAATAATTTAAGTTAGCAGTGAAAATTCTAAACGAGTGACAAAAATACTGAGTGGGCAACTATTATACCAAGTAGGTTACTACGAGTATATAACTGATTTAAACTGCCCAGCATGGTATTTTTGTAATCTCGATTAGGATATTACCATCACCTTTTTTAAATAAAATATATGCCAAATTTTAAATGTTTTATGTGCCCTAAGGTTGTCGCCCAAATAATAATTTGGTCGCCCGTTTTGAATAACTAGTTACTTAATTTTTATTTTAAAGTCACCCATTTTCAACATTTGTAGTCGCCCTCAGTCCGTCGCCCACTTAATATTTTTGATACCCAACATGGGAATTTATTGTTACCCGATTAAATACTACCCTTTTTTTAATTTAATGTACGTACCTAAAAGATTCTTACAAAATTAGGAAAATAATGAAAGTAATATAATTGAGGTACCAAAATATCAAAACTTTAGGCTGTGCTATAATAGTCAACAACAGTGCAAAGAGTGTAACTGTACTCTTTGCAAATTTGGAGAAAAACGATATGTCCTCTCGCTGGAAAGGCCCGCGGCCGTCTGATCGTAATAATTTTGCGAGAGCCAATTTATAGGTGAATTTTATAAATTCCTCACAAATAACCAAGTATAAATATTGATAAACAAAATACGCAGAGTATTAGTCGGTTACCTTGTTATTCTCATTAAAGTAAGGAAACGTCTTTAAAACCTTCGAATACTAGTAAAAAAACGTGTTAAAAGTTACCGATTTAAGCACTTTTTTATATCTTATTTTCTCTGTAATTAAAATCATTATTGTAATTTTTGCTCTATAGGGAATTCCTTGACAGTACACACAATAAGTTAAAAAATATATATGAGGCGTATTCTCATTCAATACATCGAAAACATTCGTGAAAAATGCCACTGACAAGCAAATTCGTAATTCCGCTTGAACAGATTGTCTTCGTATCAAAAAAAACTGATCATATATTATTTTTTTCTCTCTATACGGCACTAATATAAGATTTTTACTTCCTACATCTAAAGTCATCATCAATAATAATGCTTTCATTTTGTAGATTTCGTCATTGAAAAACGCTAAATTCTGAAAAATCGTTCAAAATCTGTTATATAGCCTAACAGGAGCACAATGAAATGATAATACCTATATTATCAAACTAAATATACAACCAATTGAAAATGAAAAGATTTATAGCTCTTCAAAATCTAATTAGGTGTATTTTCACGGTACGCTTTTAAAAATACATTTGATAATTTTAATCAAGTAATCCTAATGTTAAATAAACATCAAGTCGTACTTTAGAAGAATATTTTTTTTTCTTCACCAAAAGCTTACCTTTACGTTTCATAATAGAAAACGTTGTTCATAATATCTAGAAACGTTGGTATACAGATACGAAACATGTGAACGGAAACGCAATTTCTTTGGCATTTCTGCAATTCGCGGAGTCTCCAATGTCTTCGACATCCGTAGAAAGTGATTTTCAAAGAAGTTTCCTTGACGGTATATCTCTCAATTTATTACTATCTCTGGGACGTGATGAGAAAAATGTGTTTTCTGTAATTTTCTTGGCTAGGTAAGGAAAATATCTGCAATAAGGTGATAGAATTTGATGTGTGCTTTTATTTTATTGTGTTGTAGTTGGTGCTCATGGCTCCGTGCACGCTTTTAGCGCCACCTAGCGTGTTGCAACTTTGTTGGCTCTGACCTGACCGTTTTGACGTTTTGATATGTAATGGCGGCATTGTGAAAAAATGTTAAAAAATACTATACATATTGTGTTATTAATGAAAATTAAAAAAAATACTGTGATTTGGGTGGACAAAGTGTTGTGAAATCATTTTTGGTAATTTAAATAAAATATGGAAAGTATGATCTATTCAAAAAGAGTGTTTTATTTTGGTTATATCAGGGTTTATTTACTTCTTTTTTAGATGTAGATTTTGTAAAACAACAGGATAAAGCTACTTTAATAATAATTTTACTAAGGGATAATAAACATATATAATTATTCCTGTATCGCTAGTAATAAATTAAATATAGTTTTCAAACAGATTACAGAGCCTTCATTATTTCTACTTTTTGCCACCATAAGCGCTGCGATCGATTATTATACCTTCGCAAAAAGCGAAAAATTGCTAGCGCTATTGTACCTACTAGTACGCGCGACCAACCACGCGAAAACCATGCAAAGCATTTTGTTTGCAAAGTGACAGAGCGCCAACCACCTCAATTGTACCATGGTTGCCCATGGTACAATTGAGGTGGTTGGCGCTCTGTTGGCACAGCGTCGCTTAACCAATCCTAAGGTTTAAATCGCTTAAGCACAACATTATGTTTAATTCATGCGGGACGATACGCGCGCAAACAGATTTTGTTGCTTACTAGTTAAGCAACGCTATTGCCCATAGTACGTAAGTATGCTTTTAATTATCAGAAAGTTGACGTCAGAAGTTCTATTTTGTCTGTTGATTACAAAGTTGTATAGTTTTTGTAGTCAATAAATATTTCTTTCTCGCTTACTCTCAATCACAATGGTCCTTCGAGCCGGATAGACCCGTGAAGCTTTTAGCCTTTGCATCTGACCCTATTGATAGTTTGGCACTTCCAGTAAGGGTGTAAGTGCTAAGTGATTCTTTGTAGTGCAGCAACAAAGCAAGGGGTTGAAAATGTATTTTACGGAACTACGAAATCTATTTGGGTGTACAAACGTTCGCATGCAGGACAAATTGTGAAAAGGATTTTTTTATTATTATGATAAAAAAAATAACTTACTCTTCTTACGCAACACATACTAAACTAGTGGCTCCGTGAGCTGTAGACCTCGCGTTAAACAGTAGCTCAAATTGTATGTTTTTAAAAGCAAATAACACAGAATAGATATTAGTTTTGCAACTAATAAGTATTTATACTGTGCAAATAATATAACATTATTTATATTATTATAATATAATTATAATATTATTATATATAATATTATACTGTCCACTGACGTCCATTTACCGTCCATTATACAAGTACGCTGGACAGGCGAACGTCACCAATCGTTTGTTCCGATTTGAAAATCGCCATATTGGCGCTGAGAGCAGTAGATTCTACTATGGCAGTAGTGAGTGTACTTGGAACTAATTAGTTCCAAGTACACTCACTACTGCCCTAATAAAGAATATACTGCTCTCAGCGCCAATATGGCGATTTTAAAATCGGCACAAAAATTGCTGTCATTTCATGACAATAGCCTGTCCAGCGTACTTGTATAATGGACGTCAGTGACACAGTCCTAGATTCTGTCACAAAGTCACAACCCTATTTATTTTCAAATTTCGAATATCTGTCAGAAATATTTTGATTCAATTTGAATCTTTAAAAAATAAAAAAACAAAATTTACTCTGCACCGCTAACAAAAAAGTTTTGTTCCACTTTTGATCATTTTTAGAAATTGTTGGAAAATGTCTTATTTTTACATATCTCTGTCATTTCGAAAAATTTCAAAAAACTGGCCCGACTGAAAAATTCTATATATTTATCAAACCTGCTCACAAAATTTCACGAGAATCGGTTGAGAAATGCGACCTGAAGAGGAGAACAGCCAGCGCCGAAAAACCGGACTGAAATAGGTTTTTTTACATATCTTCACCATTTTGAATTTTTTTTAAACATTGGCTTGATAACAAAATATATATAATTTTCAAAGCTGCTCACAAAATTTCACGAGAATCGGTTGAGAAGAACCTGCTCACAAATTTTCACGAGAACCGGTTGAGAAATGCGGCCTGTGGAGGAGAACAAACGAACAGCCGCCGGAAGGACATACGAAAGAATTTTTGCCCAAGCTGAAGCAGAGACGCTTTGCTCGCACGCACTTCGTGCTCGCTCGGTTAATAATATTATGTACAGTAAAAATCAAATATAATTCTAGAAGTACTGTAAATGTTTTAATAAAATGTTGAACTCGTTCGTTTTTAGAAGCTTTAAAATATTTCTAATCAAAAATTATTTTATCAACTGAACTCTAGTACAATTATTACAATTACTAAAACAATAATACTACTCATACTAGATAAAAGGTTTAATTTTAAACTAAGAATCTCAGTTTCTAATTAGACCTTTTATCTTTTATCAAAAACTACTACTGCTTTAAGTAAAAATTATAGTTCTTAGGTCACATATTTTCGAAAGAAAAATAGTAATTTTATGAATACTAGTCATACTAGAGGAGTTTGGTGGCGCAGTGGTTTAGCGCCTGGCCCAGTGATTGCGTAAGTTAAGCAACGTTCGCAAGTGTCGGTCATGGGATGGGTGACCAAAAATTTACTATCGCGAACTCCTCCGTGCTTCGGAAGGTACGTTAAGCCGTTGGTCCCGGCTGTATTTGCAGTCGTTAATACCCACCAATCCGCATTGGGCCCGCGTGGTGGGTTTTGGCCCGTCCTCCTTATCCACCCATAAGGAAGGCCTGTGCCCCAGCAGTGGGGACATCAAAAATGGCTGATGGACAGTCATACTAGATAAAAGGTTTAATTTTAAACTGAGAATAGTTCCTCAGTTTAAAATTAGACCTTTTATCTTTTATCAAAAACTATTTACTAATGCTTTTAAGTAAAAATTAAAGTTTATAGGTCACATATTTTCGAAAAAAGAATAGTAATTTTATTGTAGTCTTTTTGCTTCAATATGGTACATTTTTCTGTAGACTACTCGGAAATAATGTTAATTATTATTTTCACTACATAAAGTAGCTTCGTTTTTTAAGCTATCGACAAAGAAACGACATATATCTTAAGGTTTCATTTGATTGATCCTTAAAGAAAAGGAAGTTCTTAATTTATTTATGAGACCTTTCTGAAAAGTACATGTTAATAGATTCCTATAAGTGAATAATGGGGAGGAAAGTGGAGGAAGGAAGCGAAATTCCCCAAATTTACATTGATTTCATGGTATTAGAATTATTGAGGTACCGTATAGATTTTAACATTACTTAACTATTAAGTTAATTTGATACTTCATTTTTGATCATTAAAACAGAGCAATGCGTTTTGTGGAAATTATTGGTAAATTATGTAAGTATACATGTATTCTAATAGGTTTATTTATAGTTTGCGTAGAACATAAAATTGCGCACCATTCGAAAACAAATAATAATGTAATGTAAAACCCGGAAATTAATATTCATAATTACGGACTAAACTGAGAGCTTATACGTATAGGCGATTAAATAGAAGGTTAACAGTAATATAAGCATTCATGGCTCAGGAACAACTACTTGCTCATTACACAATATATGAAATGATATATTTTCCTACCATATTCGAGCCTTTTTTATCTGACAAGAAGAATGGGCGCAAGAAACTTATCAGCTTTGTCAGAAATTAGAAGTAACCATATTCACAGAGAAATAATATCGTTACCAAATACCTACAATTAAAACAAAATAACAACATAATTCAGAAAACACATAATTTGAATAAAGTTATTGAAAACTGTAAAATTAAGATAGTTATAATATGTCACATCCATGTATTGCGGTCTTTTAATAATCTTCAACTTTGTATTAACCTTTGAAATCATGCGCAGTTTAATTAGATTTTGTGGAACTTTATAAAAAAAAAATCCTTTCCCCATTAATGAGCTTCTAATTTTTGCAAGTCTAAAACTTGGAACGGCAAGTTTATCTTTATTTCTTGTGTTAAAACTGTGAACATAACTATTTTTAGCAAGTAAGTTATGATTTTTCTTTACATAAACTAAATTATCATAGATGTATTGACCTGTCACATATACCCAAACAACCCCAAACTATATCAGAATCTGAAACTAGAGCTTTTGTCTACCTGCCAACAATCGGGTGCAATGGTGTTTCAATAATATGTTATTTAAAATAACTAAATGCTATCCTTTTAACCAGGCTGTGTGTAGGTTGAGTAGAAGCCAATGGTACATGTTTGTTTTAAACGGGTTTTTAAGGATTTATAGAAAATGCTTTTCCGAAAAATACATGTTAAAAAAGTCTTTATTATTACTTTTGATAGGCATTTCTTTTTCCTTCACCATCTAAATTCCACGTAGAAATTATATGCAAGATACAGGGTCATTCTAAATTTACCATCCAAATTTTAAGGATGTGTCCAGTCCATGAAACTAAACAACTTTCTCTAAGAAATATGTGTCGAATTTCGCCACGAAATTTCAGTCATCCCAAACTAAATTGATCACGTCGTGATCTCTTTGATTTATATGGAAAGTCGATTTTTGAAGTGAAAACTTCTTTAGCGGCGTTGTGCGCTTTTTGTATGGGGAAAAAATGCTAAACTCGCGTTAGGAATCACATGGCTGATCGAAAATGCGTAAGACGGATGTGACGGATGGAGAGAAGACAGCTGACGGCTGAAGTATCCTCCTCTCTTTCTACGGGGCGCGTTGAAAATGGTGGCACGTCATTTTAAGACGTCATGTAAACACTTGTGTCACCAGCAACGCGCTAATTTTGAAAATGGAACTAATAGCAGCGATCTCTTCGGTGAAATCATAGGACTATCTGCCTTACTAATAAAGAACTGCAACCCACCCGTTTTACAAGTGTGTAACTATGACAGTGATAGATGAGTTATAGATCGCGTATACAGTCGGTTAAGGCTTTTATTGTATTGGGTAGTTACACAAAGGTTATAACGAATATCACTTGCAACACTGCTGCTCACGTTCTAAAACAACATTATCTTTAATTATTTTCTAGTGAAATATAAATAAATAAATAATTTAAATCTTATATTTAGGCATATTTGGTTAAAATCTTTAAATTGTAATGGGTTTTTTATTTTTTTGGTTTTAATTTACATATTTTTTTGTGAACTGTCTATCGTGTTTTTAAACGATCACAGGAAATGTCATACGTTGTCATGACAATAATAAACAAACACTTAAATATTGTCAAATGTTCAAAATGTAAATACACAACATTTTATGCGTTTCTTTAATTATTTTCGGTTGCTTTGTGTTTTTCTCAGTAATAGGCAAAATTTGCAATTTTTGGAATAGCCACCTCATTTTCACAGTTTGTGATGTACGCTCACGAGTTGTATAATAATGTCATCCCAAGGGAATCAGCGCTGTAGAGATGTAATTCTTACCAATTTTATAAATAATATTTATTATTAACTTGATCTCAAAACAATCTAACAAGCACCAGATCATACCTAAGTCAAGATCATGGAAATAAGATCGAGGAATCGAGCACATGAAGGAAACTTATATACCTACCTACCCTATCCCAAAGATTTCAATCTTTGCCCTGTCCTAACCTGAAGAAAGCTGCATCGATTAAAAACTTAAGAACAACGAAGAAATATTTTCTTTTAAAGGTTATGCATGTCTATTAAATAAAATATATCGAGTTAAAAACTAGTGCATTTTTATTCGATATTAGATATGATCTAGCATTGCAACGGTTGGTTTGTTAGTGATCTTATTAAAATGATAATGGGATTATAGAATCAATCTATTTTGCTTAATTCATAAAAAGGAACAGGTCTTCAGTAATACGGTTTCTTATATAAATTGTAGGCTGATTGACCAGTTTCATTGCCTTGTATGCTAGTAAAGACTTCTCCTATCGAATTGTTCTAGAAACAACATCGAAATAATCATAAAACTTTATTTTTATTCATTTTACGTATTTACACATCAGTTAAACTAGGTCCTGTGAGTGTATAGTGACAGTTTAAGTTTCCATAGTAATTACCCACTCGTTACAACAGGCGTATGTCACGGAACTGTCAAAATTGGTTTATTAGTCAAGATTTCGCTGTATCACCCGTATACATCGCGGGTAAATGTTTATTAGTAAGGCAGTATAAGTTTAAATCGTAGAATAAAACGCTAGTTTTTTTACATTCTCTTTGTCGTAGAATGCGTGCATGTAGAAATTAAAAAGGCCACTGGCGCGGAATCTTTAGAACTTTTCTTAATTACAAACTGATTGAATTATGTGACTGTATAGTAATAGGAAAGAAATAATTTTAATCCTTTGCCGCTAATTTCAAAATATCAAAAATGCACAACGTTAATATTCAAGTTTTCACTTCTGCCGGCACTCCCGGAGTGCCAACCATTTTCTTTTTACTTATATGGCCCTGTGTTCCTAAGAAAAAGTTTTTCAGTTTCATGGACTGAACATATCCTGTGGGTAGTGAATACAAAATTTTAAGGATTCAAATGTTACTAACACTAGTTATAAGTCATCATTGTTACTAACAAATTGTATGGACTATGTCTGAAATAAAAAAAAATGAGCATGTATACTACTTAAAAAAAATGTGACTACTATATTATGGTTTTGTACAAATAACCTAATTTCTGAAAGGTTTTCCAAACATAAACTTGATTTTTGATATTGTTCGAAAGCTGTAATAGTCAACTTACAGACTTAACTGTCGATTTTATCGACATATTTATTCACCGTGTGTCGATTGGAATAGAAAGAAATTGGATTTTTATACAAAAATATGCGAAATTATTTCATTTTTCATTGCAACTCGCTGAACACGGTGAATAGGAGAAATTATACAGTAATTTCGACAGTATAGTCTTCAAGTTGACTATTACACCTTTCGAACAGTTTCAAATTCAAATCAATCCAGATTGAATTTATATGAAAAATCTTTTCAGAAATTAGCTCGTTTGTATGGTATAAAACCATAAAGTGGCCCCTATTTTCTTTTAAGCAGTATACTTATTATACTGTGTGTGTTAATATCCTCGTCTAAGAATAAAACATAATGCAGAATAGCCATTCGTTTCTCGTCAACGTTCACCAAGCCTGACCTTTTCCAACACAATTAGGGGAATAAGACCCAACGGGGTTGCCAAAAGACAACTGGCGATAATTGTCTGTATTCAGCTATGCATTAACGACATTTACCTACTGAACCAGTTAATATAGTTAGATATTGCATAGTCATTGGAGATTTATTTCAGAGAATTTCCTGTTCTTATTAGCAATGGTAGGTAACTAACTACAGTAATTCCTTCTCATTATTTCGCATTATGCAAAAAAAAATCTGTATTTTATTTCATATTTTGAAAATGTGGTTCATGTAAAATATGAATCAGGTACAATGCGATTTAATTGAGAAATTGCAGCGGATAGCTCCTCACTGGAGAATAAAAATAAATTAAAAAAATATTAAAAAAACGAACTAAAAAGTTAAACAACAAGTGTCATTGCAGTCGGGGAACCTTATTATGGAACAATTTTTAATCAAAGAGGTCCCCCGACTGCAATAACTTTTTAGTTGGTTTTTGGCAGGGCAGTCGTGTTTTTAATATTTTTTTAATTTATTTATTTTTATTTCACACATTTTAGTAACATATTATATAGTTTTAAAATTTGCTTATCAAGGTCTTTCATTTGATGCCCATATTGTAATAATAGAAGAAAAAAAAATTTTTCACATTTGAAAATGGCGTCGTACAGTCGCCATATTAATTTTTTCTAAAAAATATATAGCCAGTGTCACTTATGATGCTGTAAAGATTCTAACATTTATCCAAATCAATTTCAGGCATTTAGAAGTTATGGTGGAATAAAGAAACTCACATACCCATAAACATACATGAACCCTGAACACATATACACTCTTTTTGCTTTGGACAGTCGTGTAAAAAAGAGTATACTGATTAAATACGTCGTTTTGTAACGCAAGGGCTTTGAAGTTAGTCACTCCTTTTGTACATTGTTAAATTAATCGCATCGTAACTATAAAAAAGTTCCCAAACTCAAACGAAAGTTAGTCTGAACATGAAAGCAGACTCAAGTTGCGAACAGACATTTTTAACCAAGTAATATAATAATTCTATGTTTTTAGCCAAAAGTCCTGGGTAAGCTTCGTTAGTTGTGAGAGGTAATCAAAATTCTTCACCCATCGATAGCAAAAAAAAAACTATTTGTAATTATTGTTTACAAATTCACGGAAAACCCATTGGTTATTAAACAGTGGTTGGTGACACAATAAAAAAAACATAATAAGAATCAGAAATCACATGTATGTGTGAGGTCAAATAAGAAAACATAATTGTCAGACCGGAATTACTAATGTAACAACTACCACCATCATTTTAATTCTTGCGTACGACTAAACTGAAAAAAATACATATAATATATTTATTAATGGCGATAGGCACACAATAATTGAGTGTTAAAATTACTTTTGTATCGAAAATTCCAGGCACTATCGCGATAATTTTGACAGCCAAAACTAAAACTTAACTATACTGTTTTGTTTATACAGTGAGGCAAACAGGAGAAAATCCACAGGTATTTAACGGTAGGTGTAAATTCCTATCATTATCAATGCATTAAATACCTGTGGTATTCGCGTATTTGCCTTGTTATTCGTGTCTTTATTACCACACACTATTTAACATATTATTTTGTGCATTAAGTTCACATCTGTGGTTCACATTTTGTGCACATCTGTGGAAAATAAACTAAATTTTTATTTGAAATACTTATAAAAATCTGAAAAAGATGCAGGTGAATGTAATCAACATTGTTTCCACCTCATATCAATTAATCATCTTCTTAAACAGAGTGTTGAGTGTAAATGTAAACATTGCTCTCGATACATGCATCTGGTTTTGGCGTATCAATGCAACGACGTAATCAAAACAAGATCACATGTTTCGTTTGTTTAGATGAAATCGTGCTACCTACCTTTTCACGATGCTTTCAAAACAAGAAAGTGCAGGTGGTTCTAATTCATCATCATTTTTATCATCAACAATGTACTATGGGCAACAGCGTCGCTTAACCAGTTAGTAACAAATTCCTGTGCGCGCGTATCGCCCCTGCACGAAATAAACGTATGATGTGACGGCACGGCGTGCAAGCCATTTTAACCTTAGGAGGCGGTTAAGCGACGCTGTTGCCCATGGTCCGTTGCTCATGGTCTAAGGAATGATTGTTATATTGTTGATAGATAAGGAGGATGGGACATAGCATACCACGGAAACCCATTTTTAACCAATGCAAATGTAGCCGGAACTACCAAGAATTTCCTTTGATTTTTCTCAAGTGAATAAAAAATGTTGCACAGGAATTTATTTGGGAGTTCGTTCCAGGAATAGACTAGGTAACATTTTTCTTTCTGACCTCATGACGTTACGTTCATCAATCAACCATTCAAGTGGGTGCCACGTAAGCTCTTTGGCAAGTGTAGACATGCTCTTATCTTTGATGTGTGTTCATCAATTTGTTATTATGGTTTGTGGTGTTCATTAATTACTAATGCAACGGCTCCACCTGCGACTTAACGCGTAGCTTATAACGTTAATCTAGGCGTAACGAAGATGTGGCCAACTCTAACGTGTAAATTTACAAACGACAGTACATACTAAATATATATAATGCCTTAACTAACGCGTAATAATAATAATAATAAAGAAGAAGAAGAAGAAGTAGAATTTAGTATTGAATAAAAATTGCATTGTGAATGCAAAAATCTTAAATTAAAAAAATAGATGTTATTCAATAGCATATTTAAGTCTATATTCAATCAGTAATTTTTCTTTACATATTTATTTATATTCAATACTCAAAAGTCTTTATGAAAAAAATATGTTTAAGAGTATTAATTATCTGCAAAGATCATTTCGTCTCTCATAATAACTGCTCTGTCTAAGTTATATTTTTAATAACTTATAAATCGTTTTACAGGTTTTCCACGAATATATTTGCGTGTGCCACAATCGTAGTCTGTTGTTAAAAACCTGAATAAATAAACGGCAAGAAATGTATCACCAATTGATTTCTCTATGGACTTCAAAGTTTGTGATTTAGGGAAGGTGGTGTGTGGTGAACTAATAAACATTCTGTTTTTTGTAGTTATATTGGAAACTTGGGAAAGTTCATACGTTGTTATGTTAGTAATAATAAGAAATATTAATCTGGATAAGTCAATTTAAGGCAGCTGTATAACGGATGTGGCGCCGCAGTAAAATTTATTTATTATTGTAATTCTAATACACACTTTTAATAAAACATTACATGGAATTTTTAGGACCCATAGTCTAGTATTTTTAACACGATTTTATTAGGTTGCTTTCTCGTTTGTGTGTTCGTTCGTTTGTTTCTCCGCAAAGTTTGTGAACGATTTTGTACTAGCTTCCCAATGAGCTTGAAACTTTGAACATAGGTCAGAACTGGAAGGCAATGCAATATTATGGTGTCATTGAGCTGATCTGATGATGGATCCAGAAGAAGGCCACAGGATCTCAATGATGAAACCATACAACCCCATCGTGTTTGGGCTCGTTATAATTGTCTTAACGAGTACTGAGATCCAGGGTCTGATGATGAAATTGAAAGGCCATGCCATAGGAACTTAATATTGAAACCGTGCAATCCCATCAAATTTGGGCTTGTTTGAATCGTCTTGACGAGTTCTTTGTTGAGAAATAGTTTTCAGGGTCTGATGATAGAGCCAGAAAATGGACACAGGAACTCTTTAATAAAACTACGCCACCCAATCGAGATTGGACTCGTTTGGATCGTCTTGACGAGTACCTTTTAGACGGTATCATTACATTCCCTTCCCTCGTAGTCACTGCTAGAAGCAGATAGCAATACTGCTAAAAGTGACCGTTTTTGACAAATTTGCTATCTACTTCCACGATAGACTACGAGGTAATGTAGAAATACCTTCTAAAAATACTAGACAATGGGCCCTAAAACATCCACGTAAAGTTTAATTAAAAATGTGTATTAGAATTAAAATATTACAATTTCGGTGATTTAACCACCTTAATCTCAAACTATATACCTAAAATCCTAAAGCTTGTATTTATTTGAAGACAAAACACTTTATAACTAGGTTTATAAAGCAAACAATGCTCCAGAGATTATTTTTTTTCAAGTCGTTAACTATTATGAAGGTTTACCAAGGTATACCTAAATAACTAAATACTAAATAACTTTAGTTTATTCAATTTGATTTGATGCTTATAAGCAGTGCTTAAACAAAGTACTCTGTTAGCACTTGAAACTGACAAATTTCATTAGTTTCAAACGATTTCAATCGAAAAACTGTAAGCAACGGAGTTACGTAATCAAGGGGCTGGTGACAGCATAATTTTACTAAACTGTTTCTTATTTAATATTTTTAACAATATTAATAATTAACATCTACAAAATACCCGACGACTAAAGTTGTTACTCGTCGTACGATTTATCACTAAGACGAAATTAATATTTAGCCATTTAGTCACAGCATTGTTTCAGGAAAAGCTCTTGCGATCTTTTGTTAAATTTATTACGACCGTTTTGAAGAAGCAGTTTATTCATTTGGATTAAGAAAATCAAGCATCTGTAAAATAGTTTCTATCCCAGTAATAAAGTTATTAATTTTCTTTATTCATTTTTGGAAATATGTTATTAAAAATCAACTTACCACTTTCTATTAACTTCAAAAGTTCATTCACCTTGCAAACACACCACACTTTAAATCAAAGAAATCAATTCCTTTAAACTTTTTCAAAACTCCGCACACTTACAACTTTTTTCTGTTTTCAACATCTTTGCATTTAAATCACTAATAAAAAAACAACACAACATGACGTATTTAAAAAAAGTAGAATAAAAAGTTTAAAATTCGAATATGGAACACTTCGCTCGCACTTTACGAACTTTCGCGTAGTCGCGGCGCTCGGCCGACGGAGACCGACGCCAGATTTCAACTGTAGCTACGAGTGGGCGACGCTCGAACGCGGCTACGATAATGACCGTAGACACACAGACATCTCAGCCTACGTACGCTACGGTGCCTACCTACCGGTGCATTTGATTTGTTGAGAATAAGGGATAGAGAATAGGAAACAAAGCGACTGTTGTGTGCAAAAATCTAATTAGCAATATGACAAAACAGAACTTCAGTAAATAATCATAATCATAATGGGGAATGTCTGAAAAAATCTAATTGGCAGAATTTTTTTTTATAGGTAGGAATAAGCTCTCTTAGTAAAAGAAAAAAGTTTAAGAATTTTCTGTTGCGTAGAAAAATTATAAAAAATTACAGTCTCTTCGACTTTTCAAATGTGTAAAAGTAACAGCAGAATGGAGATTATACCTTTGCCACCACCTGCCACAACAACAACAAGAATAAAAAATAAAAAGATTTGACATTTTGACAATGACAAATGTCAAAATGTCAAAACTTTGAACTTGAAACTTTTTTTTAATACCATGTTGTGGTTGTGGCAGGTGGTGGCAAAAGTATAATTTCCATTCTGCTGTTACTTTTGTATATTTGTGAAGTCGAAGAGAGTTAAATTTATTAAAAAAAATTAACGCAACCAAAAGTTCTGAAACTTTTTTTCCATTACTAAGGGAGCTTATTCATAATTATAAAAAAATATTCAGCCAATTTGATTTTTTTCGGATATTCCCCATTCAAGATAGACCTGCCCTCTACTCAAATGGCCAACTTTCTATTCGTTTGAACGCTACGCTTACTTTTAAAGCTTAAATATGAGCAATAGATGATTAAATCAAATGTCGCAAACTTATGTAAATCACAGACTTTGATGTATTGTATGGAATTGTAAAGCTTACGGCACGTAATTTTATAGTTTACTGCTTATTTTAAAGTTTTAATAGTAAGCGTAGCGTTCAAACGAATAGAATATTGGCCATTTGAGTAGGGGGGCAGCATAGACAAATATAAAAACATATACAAACTACAAAAACCTGAAATCTATAATCCTCCACAAGCAAAAATTATGTGACGGGCTTTTTGAATATTCATAAGCACTTAGGTAAATTTGATGATTTAAATAATAAAAATTCAAACTTTAGATTTTTACATTCATGATGTACATCTAGAAAAAAAACAACTTTTTCGCCAGCATTTCTAGTATATTATTTGACAAAATAAAAACTCGTTATTTTTCTTATAAGGGCAAGTAAGTACCTACATCTAAATAAAGTGGTATAATAGTAGATTATACAACAAGTGAAAAAAGAAGGAATTTAGTTCGAGGTACTAAGTTGGATCCCGAGAGCAGCGAAGGATTCCAGAGTTGAATCCCGAGCGTAGCGAGGGATTCAAAAGTAGAATCCTGAGCGAAGCGAGGGATACAAAGGACCGAGATGAATTTTTTTTTCACGAGTTGTGTACTCTACTTTTTACCATTGACTGCGAGAAAACAAATAGCAGTACTTATTCCTATAGTATATATATTATATAGTTATTACATTTTTATTATTTAGGTAGGTAATCAGTAATATTTAAACATTAGAAAATAGTGAAACTAGAAGTTTTCCAATGACATAAAACAACCACGCTAAGAGGGAAATTACATAATCGGTCTGGCATCAGTCCATTTCATCAGTTTGTATAGACTTTGAATTTTTACAGTCTGAAGATCGTACCAGACTGATGGAATGGACTGATGCAAATGCAAAACTGAACATCTAATCTCCTTCTATTATATAGAAAAGAACCCAAAAATAAGACACTAAAAATAACCTAATCAATTTGGCGGCATATTTTTTAAAAAATAACCCAAAGATAAGACACTAAAACGAACCTCAATAAAATTGGCGGGAGGCTTTATCTATGGAATAGCTCCATACCAAGGAGGTTTATAATACTCCATACTTTCAGCACGTTTTTTTTTTTGTACCTGATTCATACGCAAGAACCTTATATTCATATTTTATGACACTGGACATTCTACTACTGAAGGATGGTTGGGGATGAGGTCATTCACCTTTGCAGATATCTTTTATCCCTCTCAGACTGTAACTGAAATTGCCATGCTAAGTACAAAATATCCCAATCCATAGTCAATTTACCCAGGTCATGTACAAAAATTAATTAGATTTTCTAAATAAATGTAAATATCGGCACACTTTAAATTAGTTACATGATGTTAAAATTTATTAGTACATGCCAAAGTAATTATTTAGAGGACAGATGAGTCCATTTTGTTATTACAATATTTTACGTTTAACAGTAATTTCTCCATATTTCATAAGTTACCAAATAAAAATAAGGTGGCATCACTGATGGAATTGTCTTTGATTTGACATGTCACTAATGTCAATGATTTTCCACCGCATCTCACGTTTATGTACAAAAATATAAAATTATTTAAATAAAATTCGCGTTACAAAGCATGTGTTGCATTGTGCAAAATTGCAAAAGTGTTTCAAAACCAAATTCTAACATTATATTTCACAAGTAAGTGTTTTTTAAAGTATTTTCAGCATTCAATTTTTCCTTCTCAGAAATCTGAATTTTAGCAGATTTCAAAGATTGTTTCCGATCTAATTCGGAAATATTATAGAAGTTAATTATAATTCCACCTTAATTACGTATTTTTTATTTCGATATAATAAATATAATATGTACAAATCTGTATTCATTTTCGACACATAAGAAGCTTTAGAAATATTATCTGCATATCGCAGGGTGACCATAATCACAGCAGAACTTTTGAATGAGAAAGAAAGATTTGGATGAAAAATTTACGTTTACATTTAACATTACATTTTATGTTTTTATGCCACATTTAACTTTGAGAGCGGAATTATTTTGTATTCCTAACAGAGAGAAAAAATGTAATGTAAACTAAACATTATCTTACGAAGTTGAGTTAAACAATTTAGATCAGTTTCAGCTAAGAATCGGACCTACCTAACTTACTACATTACTACTATACTAGTTATTATGGTCTTTGACACCCATTGTTTATTCGTAGTAACAAAATAAAAATTAATCTTATTTTATTTTTCAGATTCCGAAACGATGAGGAAAAGAAACATTTATAGTATATCCCAATTACCGTTAGAGGGAAATTATTTTCAACGGCCAAAATAATGCAGTTTTGACATTTTATATTGCAACTTTTTTAATACAATGACTAATAATGAGACTTAATTTTTTTTTTCACACAACCGAAAATTCTAAAACTTTTTTCTATTACTAAGGGCGCTTATTCCTGCCTATAAAAATATTCAGCCAATTTGTTTTTTTGGACATTCCTCATTGTACAAAATAAAAATACACGTGACTTTAGGGTGGAAGGGCAGGTGTGTATAAAAAAAAACTGCCCGGCATATATATTGGCAAGAGAAAGAAAGGGACAAAAGATGCTCAGTAGCCATAAACACTAAGTTTATGGCTACTGCGCATCTTTTGTCTCTTTCATTTTCTTGCCAATATATATGCCGGCATCTGTACCTAAGTCTTAAACCTCACCACGTATCTCCAAGTTTTGACTTTTAACCAGCCGGACCGTACAGGACCAAGGGGTCAAGTTTGCTATTATCGTGACTAACGCCGTAATCGTGTTTCAATGGTGTTTGGATGGTAATGCTTTTTGACACAATTCTTGTTTTTATAAACCCAAAATTGAAACACATTGTTTTTCCTAAAAATCCAAACCCGTTAGACACTGTCTCAGTTTTGGGTTTAAGAATCAAGAACTGTGTTAAAAAGCATTACCGTTCAAACACCATTGAAACACGATTATATGATGTTAACAATAGCAGACTTGACCCCCAGTGTGATCACCATTCCAAAACAGTATCGTCCATCCGGAGAGGAGCCAACCGAAAATAATCATAAAGTAAATATTTTGTGTTGCGCGCCGCCGCTGGCCAAAAGGGGGGTTTGAATGAATATATAGAAAGGTTATAATATGGTTGGTCAAGAGTAGTAATAATCCTATAAATGCAGTAATATTCTAAATGCGAATGTTTGTACGTTTAGAGATACCCAAACATACAAACTTTGGCACTAACTAACATCTAAACTATTCTAAACATTCAAATGTTTAGAATCTAAACACTTTTGAATGTTTGGATTGGTCGTCCAAAAAACTTACGCCGTAGGCCATAAGTTGATAGTCTGTAGTAAGTACCTATTTGTAGTGACTGTCCTACGAATGGACAACATTGTTGTCACCCTAATGAAAGAGATGGAAAATATCGTTGACGTCATTCAAGGTTATTTTTTCGTTCTTCAAGCCCCAAAAGGTGACGCAATGTCCAGAGTCATATATAAGGTTCTTGTTCATACGATACGCGCTTGTTCCAAATTCAAAATATTTTTATTCACTCGGTGAATAAAACAGCGTTTTATTCACTCTTATCGTTGAATTAAACGCACTTTTTCGAGTGGCGATGGTAAAAAAAGAGTTTTATTTATTCTTATGGTATAGATAAGTATGAATAAGTGATTGGCATTTTTTTAGCAAATAATGAAACTACGATAGACATCAATCTAATATAATTGATGAATATCAGATATGGTGAACAAAATATTTGCGTATTTTCTTTGATAAAACAAGTCTTCTTAACCAAATAAAGATATCAAAGGTTTTTTAATCTTTTGATCGGTGATTTCATATTATATTTTTATAAAAATTCAGTGATTAAATATTTATGATGAGCATGCAAATATTTGTAAAGGAATTTGATGCAAAATAAAGTAGAAAACAACTTAGTTTCAAAGAAATATTTTTCATAGAAGAGAATTAAGTTTTTATATAATGTTGGGCACTAAGTTATTCTTGATTCTTACAATGAATTTAGCTACTTACTTTGAATTCAGTCATGTTTTTCTTTGAATTGTCAAAATCTATTATTGTTATTTTTAGAAACTTATTATACTTAATTTTTTATTGTCTTATAACTATATTTTATATTTTTTATTGCTGGATGTTATATCTTTCTGCAATATAATTTTGTTAAAATGCTTTTATTCAATAAATATTTTTAATATTTTTTTTTATAAGGAGTTCCTGATGTGTTCTCTGTGTCAAAGTTAATAGGTACCTAGATAATAGTCAAATTAAATAATAGTGATGTAAGAGTCTTTTCAACACACTTGCTCGTAAAGTGAGCCCTAATGTAATGAATTATCCGAGCATCCAGATGTCGTCGTACCGATGCTGCGCCGACAAATGAGTAAAAGGCCTAAGTCAGGAAAAAATAAATTTATAATTTTTCGAGCCTGTCAACACCTAATTGTGTAAACGTGTTCTCATAGAGATTGCGTCACTTATTTTGTTGACATCTGCCTGTACACCTGACACGCGATTGCGAAAAGCCAACGAGCATCTACAGGCACCGAGTATCCACTTAGCCAAATAAAAAAAATGCACGAGTATTAGTTATAAACTATTTTCTATAATTTCTATGCGTTTTTCCTGGTTCAAATGTGTGTGTGTTGTGTTTAGTTACAATCAAGATTAGCGATAATGAATTCGTGCGTACGCTAGTAAATTTTATACTAAATAGTGTGCAGTCTTGAGATGTCTTCTATCCATAGACATAGTATACACATAGAAATCTTTGTACCTATCCCATACAAAACATGAATTAAAAAATTAAAAACATTATTTAATAGTAAATAAATATGGATATTTTTTTTTAAATATTGAAAATTAATTAGTCAAAATAAAACATTATTCTTATTTTTTTTATTCACTTCTATGACAAAGACACATCACGAATTTAAGTAGCTACTTATCTGGTTGTAACAAACACAAAATAGACACTATGCTGTTCTTGTAAATTTATCCCAAAATAAAAAACTTGTTTTAATGTATTTTAATTTGATTTATGACATTATTGCTTAATCCGAGAACCATTCAATTAACACTTCACTACTAATGCGTAGATAGCGTCATGTTTGTTTAATTTGGGTACGATCGACCTCAAAAGTAACTAGGACACAATTCTACTTAATTTTAAATACACTCGACGTCAGAAAAATCGCACCTCTTCGAAAATAAGTTTAGTCGTGGCCACCTGCAATTGCTAGCTAACGTTTTATTGTGTAAATGTTGATATCTATTGAAAGTACATTTAATGAGCTTGTATGTCTATGCTTTGATTTAATTAACATAACAGTTACCGTAATTAAACGCTTAAAGCGTTGTTGCTTGCGCCGCCATAAAAGGGAAATAAAAGGGGTCAATTCAGGAAATGCGGGTAAATTCGCTATCGAGATGATGGAGAAAACACACTTCAATAGTTCATTAAAAAAAGGAATACCTAAGATACTATTGCCCATGAAGTTGCTCAAATATTGCAAAAAAAAATGAGGCAATGTAATGTTGCTCGGAAACTGAATCTCAGTAATTAATTCCGTTCGACGAGTATTACAACGGTTTCTAGAGACTGTTGGCTATGTCCGAAGGAGAAGAACTATAAAACATCACTTACCATTAAATTAGATAGGATTAAATTAACTTTGAAAAAAATTTAAAAGGTTGTTACGTACGTTGCAAAATGGTGACACAAAATAAACAAATAACAATTAAAATTAAAATGTTCTCATTCGACCCATTCAAAACTTAAACTGAATCGTAACGTTAATGAAAAAGTAAAATACAATCTGTGATCTGTTTAGTTCAACATCGAATGCGGAATTCTATGACACACTAAATATAGTATTTCCAACCCTATTACAATAACTCAGTAATTTATGCGCCATGGTGCTATAGTAAGTTGCTAGGTGATTGTGTAAAGTCAATCGTATTCATTTGACAGTTCATATTGTATCATAATATATGTCATCCAATACTAATTGCAGCTGGTTTAATACGATATGAACTGTCAAATGAATACGATTAACTTACACAATCGCACCCTTGGTGTGTTATAAAACTTCAAGCTAGTTAATTAGTTATAGGTTTAATAGTCCGTGAGCCCGCGACAGTATTGCCTACGTCATATGACATCACGATGAAATGTATGGCACACGGTCGGAAAAGTTGTGCTGAGCGAGGATCAGAAGATTATCGCAAATAAAATTGGCCGGAAGCTTGAGAAAATCTTCCACTTCCGGTCAAAATTTTAAGATTATATTTACGTCACGTGACATCAGTAAGAGACCCGTAACATCATTTAGTTTTCAATCATAGAGAGAGTAAACATAAGTCTGTCAGTTCTGAAATGACTAAGAAACGAACGAACAACTTTTCCGACCGTGTGCCATGCATTTCATCGTGATGTCATATGACGTAGGCAATACTGTCGCAGGCTCACGGACTAAATATAGACGAACCACTAGAGAGAAACCGTTGTTATTTGGTCGGAACGATGGGACTAGAGCGAAGGTGGAAGCGAACTCTATAGATTCAATCCCAATATTGCAGTGAGGCTCTCCGGAGACTGGATTGAACCAGATCACATCATCTCGCAGCTACTGATCGGGCAAGGATGTATCAGGCAGCAATTTCATTGACTATCGCTGCACTCTGCACGTGTGACACCAGAATAGAGTATAGTTAGCTATTTATACAAGGTTATTTTTAGTGTATACGAAACCTGAAAACTATTTGTTCAGAATCGGTAATGGGATCGATTGCAATTTTTTTTATTTTGACTAAATAATATTTACAAAATCATAATTAACGCACGCGCTACTAAAATGTCTCGCGCGCACAACACAAAACGCTTGTAACTTCGTGAGTTTTTAAGGTATCATTATCATTTTTTTATACTGATTCTGAAAACAAAAATATGTAACCCGTATTTCGGCTTTCGTATATACGAAAAATAATGTTGTATAATTAGCATAAGAACTTTTGAGGCTGACTGTACGAATAGGTACACAAGCATTTTTTTCGATAGCCATCAAGTGATGGATATTTCGTTCCCAAATTACGTAATGTGTAAGTTATTAACTTGATGTGATTAACATCAGGCTGCAATATTTTTAATATTGACAAGGGGTTTACCGTGAACTACAAATTTAAGGTAAAATGTTCATTTTTATACTGATGTTTATGTCGCAGGTATATTGTCAAAGCCGTGATATTATAATTTAACTAGTGAAATTATAATTGCACGCTATATGTCAATCGGTTACATTTCTTTCAATTAATGGACTATTTTAAGTGTTATTGTAATTTTAAGAGGCCACTATAGTGGTATCATAAATTCATGATATTTTGACAATTTCACTGGTCGTTAGATTATGAGGCGGTCACTGATTGGTCTGTTTTCCATTGTCAATTTTGCAATCATATAGTCAGAAATATATAGACAGGTTTTGAAAATCACAGACTTGAAGTTATTTATGTTCATAAAAAACCAAACAATTTCTTTTTTCGGTGTTTTAACCGAAAAATTTACTTTACACTAAAAACAGACCATTAAATTATGTTGATTGGAAATATACCGTGCAATTATAATTTCACTAGTTAAATTATAAAATCACGGCTTTGACAAATACCTGCAGCTATATTTATACAAATATGAATAGCTTTAAAAATGTAATACATGCTGAAATTTTAATCATTTTGTTCCCGCAGTGGGGTGATTCCACACATTTTTTTCCAAAAAAAAATCAGCTGTTCCATACAAAAGCGCAATACCTAATACTCGACCTTAATGTATGGAGCAGCTGTTTTTTTTCGCGATATCAGAGTTGGCCCATAGTAAAAGTTGCTTGTAATCATAAGTGGAACCACCCCACTGCGGAAAACCAAATGTTTAAATTTCAGCGTGTTTAATACACATGGGCCTTAGCACGTACATACATTATATTGTATGCCTTGCCTACCTATATTTTGTGGTCTTAGTACGCTTGTCAAAATAGCTTAACAATATTCCAACACGGTTTTAATTAATCCTCACTTAATCCGTACTTTATAATTATAAATGCGAAAGTCAGTGTGTTTGATTGTTAAGCCTTCACGTCTTAACCATTCAACCGATCATCGTGAAATTTTGCATACATATTATCAGGGGTGCAGAAAAATATACCTTTCATCCTTCGATCAAGAATATCCTAGATAATGCTTCAGGAACTAAAACAGTACGCAAAAATGGCACCTCTAAATATAGCGTCCCACTTACAAACTTGGCGCTTATTTTTTACAAACTAAGCTTGTCCATCAACCATTTTTGATGTCCCCACTGCTGGGGCACAGGCCTTCCTCATGGGTGGATAAGGAGAAAGGGCCAGAACCCACCACGCGGGCCCAATGCGGATTGGTGGGTATTAACGACTGCAAATGCAGCCGGGACCAACGGCTTAACGTGCCTTCCGAAGCATGGAGGAGTTCGCGATAGTAAATTTTTTGGTCACCCATCCCATGACCAACCCTTGCGAACGTTGCTTAACTTACGCAATCGCTGGGCCAGGCGCTAAACCACTACGCCACCGAGCTCCTCCAAACTAAGCTTATTTTGTACAAAATCACATCTTTTATCCCTTACTTTGTGCAAAACAGGCGCCCATTTTGTAAGTGGGACGCTATTTGAGGTGCCATTTTTGAGACTGACCGGGACATCTAGGGTATTCTTGATCGAAACTTTCAATCCCTAAAAAAACCGGCCAAGTGCGAGTCGGACTCGCGCACGAAGGGTTCCGTACCAAAAAACGGCAAAAAAAATTACGTTTGTAGTATGGGTGCCCCCCTTAAATGTTAATTTTATTCTGTTTTCCGTATTTGTTGTTATAGCGGCAATAAAAATACATCATCTGTGAAAGTTTCAACTATCTACCTGTTGTCGTTATTAGTATCGAGCAAAAAACGGCAAAAAAATCACATTTGTTGTATGGGAGCCTCCCTTAAATGTTTATTTTATTCCGTTTTTAGTATTTGTTGTTATAGCGGCAACAGAAATACATAATCTGTAAAAAATTCAACTTTCTAGCTATCACGGTTCATGAGATACAGCCTGGTGACAGACAGACAGACAGACGGACAGCGGAGTCTTAGTAATAGGGTCCCGTTTTTAACCGACTTCAAAAAAAGGAGGAGAGGTTCTCAATTCGTCGGAATCTTTTTTTTACCCTTTGGGTACGGAACCCTAAAAAGGAAATGTTCCCGAGAATATAAAAAATACTATATTGATGTCGCGGACGGTCTACCTGAATATCCTATTTTTAACCGACTTCAAAAAAAGGAGGAGGTTCTCAGTTCGTCGTAATCTTTTTTTTTTTTTTTTTTTATGTATGTTACTCGATTACTCGATAATGGCTGGACCGATTTGAAAAATTCTTTTTTCGTTTGAAAGTATATACTTCCAAGTTGGTCCCATTGTCATGAAATCAGGATCTGATGTTGGGAACCTGGAGAAATCGAGGGAACTCCTCAAATATTATAGGCACATCTATAGAGATTGTAGTATTTTCTTAAGTAACTTGTGCATTTGCTTTCGAAAAGTACTATTTCGGTGAAGTGGAACTGATGATGAAGACCAGCATACATGATCATCGGAAATATTCAATACTAAGTAGTTCACTGGTACGATACGATTACTTTAATATGGTTGCTATGATATTTATGCTCATCATAATTCATAATGGTGAAGTGGAGCTGATAGTGAAGTACCAGGAGAACTCCTCAACAATAAACGCCCCTGCGTCGGGAAAAGCAGTACTATGTAAAAAGTGATGAGCCGTTGACACAAGGCTATTGTAACTTAGATAATATCATCACCAAATATACTTACCACAAAAAAGTTTAAAATAAAAAAGTTTTTAATAAAAACAAAACCTTCAAAAATCTTGAAAATAATCTAACAAAAAACAGCTTCAAAAATAAATTAATGGCTCTAAAAAGCAAGAAATAAAATATTGAAATCTGCATAATAACTAACTCGAAAGTTTGTATGCATATCTTATATTAAACAACGTCTTATGAAGTCAGGAGAACTTTTTAATAGCTCTATTGAATGCTCGAAATGAAACTTCGTTGTTTCGCTTCGATCAAGGTTGTTTCGAAATAAATAAAATTATTAATTTAAATATTTTTCTACGTCTTTATAATAATCTTGAAAAACACACTTCACACGCTTAGCGTAAATTGAATGTATGCCAATATGAACATAAGTATGTCCCTTTCCGTAATGTTCCCGATATAAGAAAATCGGGGAGAAATTTCTCGGTTAACTGAGCATATCGGCGAAGATCTCAAAGTAATTTTCGGCCTCATAAATATTTCTGCTGAACATTAAAATTGAGTATCTTCGGAGACGTGAATTCGGATTCACGTTTCCGAATTAAATATATAAAGACTGTGAATACTTAGGTATAATATGTAGATATTTGAGCATCAATTTGTGTTGCATTATTCTTTGTAAGATAAAAACTAAAAAAACCGCTCAAGAGCGAGTCGGACTCGCGCACCGAGGGTTCCGTACCATCATAATTGCACCATTAAACCATACTGCAGAGTAGAATAATAAAATTAGAATTGCAGTTTTAGGTCAGCGCCATCTCTTGACGGATAGTGGAACTAATGTTAACTTTTTTAGAAATTTGATAATTTCTAAAGAAGTGTGCTATATTGAGACATCGTTTTATTTTTCCTGTAATCTTTATATAAATTGCTATCACATAGAATTATTTCAGATTTTTCTCCTTGCAAACTTCGGAGATAAAGGGGGGGGGGGGCGGTATTTTCTACAACAATTTACTTAACTTAATAAAATACTAGAACCATAAAACACTAGCTCACACAATTATTCCCTCTCGCACACACACACACACACACACACACACACACACACACACACACACACACACACACACACACACACATGCACACACACTTAAATAAACTATTATTATTAAGACTACTATATTAATCAAATATACTTAGGTGATCCGCGGGTGAGGACCTGGAGACCTGAAATACAGGGTCGCCCTAGTTTAGGCTCCAGATCACACACTCCAAGCAGTTTATAATGTTTATGTTGTTTGTTATGTTGTTATTGTGTGTGATGAAATAAATGTCTTTTATTATTTATTATTATTATTTTTTTACATTTTTCATCATAAGTCGAAAACTATGCAGTCTAGGAAAAAAAGAATTATTAAAAACGTGCAAACGGCGTTCTTTTATATGATGCCCCACATGCCCTAGTAGCGTCACTTCAAATTTTTAAGACCCCTTTTCAGGCCCTGTTGTAAAAAAGGTATTTAATTTTGTATTTATTTATTATTTGCAAAAAAGTTGGGCAAATGTCATCTTAAACTATTCCAAATTTCAAGTTGATACCATTAGTAGTTCTCGAGATATCCAGCTGTGACAGACAGACTGAGTCACACCATAAGGGTTCCTTTTTACCATTTTGGTACGGAACCCTAAAAACGTCATAAATGTTTTTGTTTTCTTTTTATCTAAAACTAGCGGCCGCCCGCGGTTTCACCCGCGTGGTGCCCGTTCCCGTGGGAATTTCGAGATAAAAAGTATTCTATGTTTTAATCTAGGCTATCTACTATCTGTGTGCCAAATTTCAAATAAATCCGTTCAGTAGTTTTTGCGTGATTGAGGAACAAACATCCAAACCCACAAACTTTCACATTTATAATATTAGTAGGATAGGTAAAAGCCTTTAAATAAAAATAGATTTAAAAAAATTAGAGACAATGATGACGATAATTTTTATAATAATAAACAGTATTAAAATAACAAAAGTAGACCTAACCACAAATTATATTAAACTAACGACCACCCGCGACTTCGACTGCATTGAAAGTCTTTTTGCTATCCCTCGGGAACAATACTTTTATTCTGGATGAACGGTACCCTATGTCCTTCTCTGTACCCTTGACAACATGTTTGTAAAATTTCATGATGATCGGTTCAGTAGTTAAGACGTGAAGGCGTAACAAACAAATAAACGAACAAACGGACTTTCGCATTTTTTATACACATCGGGGTAGTGCTGGCCTTCATCTCACCTGATGTTAAATGACGATAAGGCCGAAGGTGGAAGCGCACTACACCCGGAATACTGGCTATCTTACCTCTAACTGCCGTAACACAACAATTTTGAAATTGTTATTATGGCGTCAGACTTAGGTAAGATGGTGGTAGCTAGCCAGGCGGACTTGAAATAAGCCCTACCACCAACCAAACCGAGTACAAATTGTACCCCCCCTGGGAATCGAACCCGGGACCTCTGCGTCTTACACGGGTGGGCGAACTACTAGACCACAGAGGCGGTTAGATTTTCTCACCACAAGGCAAATAGGAACATAAAATCAAAATAGGCTAATAAAATGACAAAATAAGTTTGGTTGTGGATAGCTAGTGCCTGTGTAGGTAACTAAGATCTGTAGTACTGGTCACCAGATCTCCACCGTGCGAAAACTAATTAGCTAGTCTTTGCATTGCGAAAATGTTGGGAGAAAATTTATTTTAAATTTTCCTAGTAATATTACCTTAATAATTCGAAAGTTGCTTAGTTATACTGCAGGACTATTATGGGAAATGTACATGAGTCGATTTTAGTCACCAGTGACGGTTGACTTTAGTCACCTAGCAAGTCGCTTCCAAAATTGAATCGCAGGTGATAGCGTTGCTGTCGTCTATGTAACTACATTGATGGTGTAACCTAGGTAACAATATGTAATAACGTAGTTCCAGTTTTGGCCACCGGATCAGATAATTTTGCACAGTCACCTGCCGTCTAGGCCGAATTGCCATTCACACGGTCAATTTTCGCCGTGCGGCTAAAGTTGTGCGGCTTTAGTCGTCCATGTAAACCCCTTTACATAAAACAAACGCGATAATCGGACGCAATTCATCGTTCAAATTACTTGATATTGAACTTTATTTGTGAGTTAATATTGTGACGGAGTGGGAAAAACATCGTTCGCAATTGTTATTGTGTAATATAATATAGACCTGGTGTTCCAAATTCAATTATCTAGCTAAGTTCAACACCTAACTTCTCAGTTAATCCTGCTAAATATGTCCAAAGTAAACATATCCGCACATTGTGAAAGTTTGGCAAAATTGACATAGAACTCACTATTGTTTATACAGACGAGTGGCCGACGCTATGACCAACTTTCCAGATTACATCAGTTGATTAGAACTCGATAGGGACAAAGTTTTTGTATTAATTTGATGAGACTTAAACTTTTCCTTTACTTGTATTTATGATTTTCACTGAAAGAGGATTTGTAACTAAGCTATTTGCTTCTAGGGATTCTCGCTCCATCATTAGTACTTTAATTAAAGGATTCAAAATATAAGAGCGAAAACGTAAATACATGATAATAAAGTAAGATTAAATTTATGTAGAAAATACTATAAGTATATACACGTTCTTTTACTTTTCATTAATTAGTTTTAAAACGGTTTAATAATGAAAGTGGCCACTTTTGTTTTAAAACTAGTGGCTCTATGAACTGTAGACCTCGTGTTTGTGACTTTTTGTTTTTTTTTTTTTCAAAACGGCTGAAATATGTGTTTTTTTCCATATGAAGGTATGGAAAAAAACACATAATTATTTCAGCCATTAAAAAAAATTCTAAAAACTAATCGAAATAAAGTTCTATATAAATATCGAACCTGCTTACTTTCACGAGAATCGGTTGTGGAATGCGACCTATAGAGGAGAACAGCCGGACATCCGGACATATAAGAGCATTTTTGCCCAAGCTGAAATGGAGACGCTTCGCTCACACTTCACACTCGCTCAGTCAACTAATAGAAAGAATGAAAAGTGTTGAAGAGTTGTTTAATAAATATATTAAACACAATATTTAGAGAGCTTCGATGTTTTCTTTTTCGTTAATATTTTTAAGTTTACCCCATAAGGGTATCAAAATTAAATGTAATGTTAGCGCTATTTGACGGTTGTAGGTCTTTATACATAAAAAAATATGTTATAAATTACATTGAATATGTTTATGAAACGATAAATATTCCTCGACAGAATTTTGTACGTCTTGAAATTTATGCATGAGCGCTTATCGAAGTAGGGTTAGCTCACAAGTTCCTGACAGAAGGCTTAGACATTAATCTTAGTCGGTACCTGGACTTGTATCCTCTCAAACACTGATAGACACCCCGCATAAGATATTCTGAAATAGACCTTGAATAAGGAAATAATGTCTTATTTATTTATAGGGAATAGCGGCGTGTCTAATACAGCTACAGAATATAATAGTAAAATACAAGTATACAGCGTGAATTACTGGTTAAGTTTTATAAGTGTGTTGAATTTTGTTTTCGATGTGAAAGATATTTTTAATTACTGTTTTATTAACTTAAGTATTCATACGAAAATCTAACCATCTTAATTTCCTTATTCGGAATAGAAAATTAATAACGATAATAAACAAATACCATTGGTATTAGTGTTTAGTATTATAAAGGAATAGATCACTTCAGAAAGGGTGATCTTAATTTTTTTATCCGCAACAGGATAGCGCTTGGCCGTCACCTTACCTGATGTTAAAATGACGATATAAGGCTGAAAGTGTAAGCGCACTACGCCTGGAATCCTCATCACTGAGCTATCTTACTTCTAACTGCGAAAACACAACAATTTTTAAATTGTTGTAATGGCATCAGGCTTATGTAGGGTTACCAGATGAAAAAATGAAAAGTCCGGAGAAAAGGCCCGATTTCCCTTTAAAAATCCTGAGATTTGTAGAAGTTTGAGAATGGGATGTAGCGGGGGGGGAGGGGTGTAGAAATAAGTTTATTAATGAAAAATCTTTAAAAACATTTACTGTATTTTATTGAAAATACTAAAAATCCTAAAATTTCCTGAGATTTGCAAAATCCGGCCGCAATCCTGAGAAGAGTCCAAAAATCCTGAGATCTCAGGACAAATCCTGAGATATGGTAACCCTAGGCTTATGTAATATGGTATATGCTAGCCAGGCAGATTTGAACCATCAACCAAACTGAGTACAAATGTGCCCCCTCCTGGGAATTGCACCCGGGACCCCTGCGTCTTACACAGATCGGAGAACCACTAGACCACATAGACGGTTAAATTCCAAGTTAACTAAGTAAAGATATTATTCACTTCTCAAGCTTACGCGGTCACTAGACATGAAATAAAACACTTTTTAACGGATACTAGCGCGGTTTTATTGAATGCACTTTGGTATTTAGTTGGTATTTGGTTTGATTTTTGGTTTTCCCGACGTTTCGGCACCTTTGCAGCTGCCGTGGTCACGGGGGACTGAAGCCGTGAGCCTACCTTCAAGCGATGATTTTTTTTTAGACGTTCAGAAATTAAAATTTAACAAAATTTTTAATTATTTTATATTGATTTATAATTTAATTTTATGAATTATTTAATGCTAAAAAGAGAGAGAATCTACTGAAATCCATTTCATAAAATTGGGAGGCCCCTCCAAGAAAGAAATGGCGAAAGAAAACTTGGAGAAGAAGCCGACCTCCGTCTTTTGTATTAATTTATTTATTTGCAAAAGGAACTAACCGTATCATTAGATATTATATTATTCGGGGAACAAGTTAAGTACTTAAGATTACTTGGAAGTTATGGGTCTTTACAAGTGATTATCTCTACCTTTCGGGGTCGTTATTGTTGCTTGTGATTTCGTCCATGTTTTAAGGTAATTAATGAAGAATAAAGACACAAAATATTGTGTCTGTGTTGTTACAGAAGCGCCGCTTTGGGCGTATTCAAAAATAATTCCATAATTAGTTTCAGAGCAGCTCAGGAGCCTTATTTTTGAATCGCTCGACTGCAGTCGAGCGCTCGTTTCTACTGATTTTCGTTCGACATATGACTCAAAACAATGAGATGTCGAACGAAAATCAGTAGAAACGAGCGCTCGACTTGAGTCAAGCGATTCAAAAATAGGGCCCCAGGCCGTTTTGACATGGTCGTGAGATTGTCTGTCATGGGAATCTCATATACTAAGAATATAACAACCTAAGCCAAAAATTTATTTAATCAAAGTTAATAAATTCAAGGTGAAATAAACATAAAAAAATCGATTGGCACTCCGGGAGTGCCGGCAGAAGTGAAAACTTGAATATTAACGTTGTGTATTTTTGATATTTTGAAATTAGCGGCAAAGGATTAAAATTATTTCTTTCCTATTACTATACAGTCACACAATTCAATCAGTTTGTGATTCGAGAAAAATTCGAAAGATTTCGCGCCAGTGGCCTTTTTAATTTGTACATGCAGGAATTCTACGATTTAAACTTATAGTCATAGAGTCATAGACTTATCATAAGAGTATAAATATATGATTTTACCAAAGAGATCGCTGCTATTAGTTCCATTTTCAAAATTAGCGCGTTGCTGGTGACACAAGTGTTTACGTCTTAAAATGACGCGCCGCCATTTTCAACGCGCCCCGTAGAAAGAGAGGGGGATACTTCGGCCGCCAGCTGTCTACTCTCCATCTGTCACATCCGTCTTACGCATTTTCGATCAGCCACGTGATTCTTACTGACGCGAGTTTAGCATTTTTTCCCCATTCAAAAAGCGTACAACGCCGCTAAAGACGTTTTCACTTCAAAAAATCAATCGAAGTCATAATTTACTGTTTTTAGCATCAAAAATTGTTACTTTCATGTTTTTTTAGTTTCATCAGTATCCTTTTACATAAGACTTCTTGTGATTTTTATATAGATTTACTTTGAATTTCGATCACTTTGATTTACGAAATTTTTGTCCTAAAGTTATCAATATCGAGGTAAAATTCTCAGTTTAAAATATTGTCAATGACTTCGATTTCATAAAAGTGTACGAAAAATCGCGATCTCTTGCGGTTCTTCGCTACCCTGTGAACCAAGCGGTCTATGGAAAATAAAAAGACCGAAGTTTAAAAATAAAAGATGACGCCCGACGATTTTCCATCCAATAAATCAAAACTTTTTTTATATTAAACCTACAACACGATTATGGTAAAGTTATTGAATGAATCATTGTGTTAGACCAATATTGGCGAAGTTCCTTACTAAAACTTGTCACTTGAATGAAAATTTTGAAACTGAGATTTGAATTCACAAACTTTTGATAAGTTTGCCCTCTTGATTTAGACAGACAGTCATCAAATGACGTAATTTGTAAAGTTATAATTGCCACTTCCTTTATTTTGTTATTGAATGAGGGACTTTGAAAGTTTGGTGTCAACAAAATTCCTGCTTTGTTGGGCACATTTTCGTACAAATTAACAACGGTATTGACGGATGCATAAATAAAGTTCATGATCACTTAAATTCAATTTAATAATTGTAGATTTCTAAAAAATGTGCGCAGCTAATCAGTCCTTTTACTCTCGACCGGAATTAACAATTAGTTAAAAAATGACAAAAATCTGTTATATTTAACCGACTTAAAAAAATGAGGAGGTTCTCAATTCGATTGTATATATTTTTTGTTACATTGAAAACGGTTTCCACTGTTTCTATTGTACATTTTTGACGTTTACTCGATATTATTTATGATCCCAGATTCTCGATCGCGTTCGGGGTAAACCCCCAGTTTATTAAAACTTTATAATACTGAAAAGGTACCCTTTAAAGAATTTATTAAGACTCAAACTTAATTCGGAAATCTGAAGCTCGAATCTAATTTTTAATCAACCACCCGAGATCCTTTCACAAAGTTGTTTGATACTGAATTTTAATGGTGCCACATAAGTTTGTATATTATTTTTAGATATACACCTGAAGTTTTCTAATGAAAGGTTTATTTGAAGAAAAAGAAAATCATTTTTCTTAGTATAGTATAAAAACTCTCTTGAAAGAAATTGTGAAGAAGCATTTTTGAGATAACGGTGCTTTTTAATAAAAAAAAGCTAGACTGTAAATTGAAAGGCTGTTTAAGCGTGTAGGCTGTGACATTGATATTGTAACTGTAACTTAGACTGTAAGTGAGCTGTGTACTGTCCCTAATAAAAGAAAATAAAATAAAAATAAATATTGAAAGGGTGTCTTAATAAATTCAGAGTATTTAAATACGATTAACTTGAATTAGAGAACAGACTCGTTTAATTGTCTTTGTCAAACGAGAATTCTTTGTTGATTGAAAACCATTGTGCCAAAAATATATCTTTATTAAACGCTCGAGATACTTTGGAATTTTCCTGATAGTAAGCAAATACCTTCCGCGTGTTTTTAATTTTTAAGAAGATATTTATAGAAATATTTTAAAGCAGCATTTAACGATCTATGCCGCCATTATACACGCTGAAATTTTAATCATTTGGTTCCCGCAGTGGGGTGGTTCCACTCATGATTACAAGCAACTTTTACTATGGGGCCAACTCTCATTACGCGAAAAAAGAAACAAATGAACAGTAATCTGTTGTTTCTAATGTATGACCGACTACTGATAGAGAGGGCTCGACCTTAATGTATGGAACGGCAGTTTTTTTTTGCGATATCAGAGTTGGCCTCATAGTAAAAGTTGCTTGTAATCGTGAGTGGAACGACCCCACTGCGGGAACCAATTAATGATAAAATTTTCACGTCGTATAAATCGCCATATTATTATAACTGTTTCTTTTTCGGTTTGACCGATTTCTGTTTAATCAGATTTTTATTTAGATCGAATCGATTTGTCGCGACAATCGAACATACCGGCTTCGGCGACTTAACACGTCACATCGAAAATTAAAAAAATTAAAAACCCGCCTGCCTAAAAAGACAAGTCAACTGAAAAGATGGAAACAAGATTAAATATTAAAGGCAACATTATAACATGCAGTCGGAGGCATGCATAAAGAAAGTGACATTATGAATGATTTGAGTTATATGCCTCCGACTGCATGTTATAATGTTGCCTTTAATATTTAATCTTGTTTCCATCTTTTCAGTTGACTTGTCTTTTTAGGCAGGCGGGTTTTTAATTTTTTTAAATTTATTTTTTTATTTATTTATTTTTAGTTATTATTTATATGATATACCTTTTTGAAATCCTTATAATAAGCCCTTTAATTTGACACCCATATTGCAGTATTCTAAAAAAAATTTTTTTTTCCACTACGTATAATAGCACCGTACAGCCGCCATGTTGGTTTTTTTATAACGCCACCTTCTTAAGAACACTTGGGCTGACGAGACAAATCTAACGATATGTTAATCATGGAAATCTGTTCAGCCGTTTGAAAGATATGAGGTAATAAAGAATATTACATACAAACTTACAAGATACGCGCGAAAAACATAACCCTCTTGCAGTCGGGTAAAAATATTATACAGTTTAGAACTATGACACTTTGTTGAAGTTGTCATTTGACATTGATTTAGGAAAGTAATAGATTTTAGAGTGACAAAGTTCTAAACTGTATCCATTTTATAGACGTACTGTAGACTATACTAAAAGTCCTTTTTTTATGACTTGCGAATAGGTCCTACGTCGACTAAATATAATACTATAGTAGTATAAAGGGGCTTACTAAAAAAATACGTAATGCATTCTTAAATCATCTCCACATATCAAAATATAGTGCAATATCAGAATATGCACTTATCCTTACTTCCTTACTTAATATCCTTACTAATATTATAAATGCGAAAGTCCGTTTGTTTGTTTGTTACGCCTTCACGTCTTAACTACTGAACCGATCATCATGAAATTTTGCATACACGTTCCCCTAAGGGTACAGAGAAGGATATAGGGTACTTTTCATCCTGAAAAAAAGTATTGTTCCCGAGGGACAGCAAAAAAACTTTTCATGCAGACGAAGTATGAAATAAAACCCAAATCTCGAAAATTGATAGCTATCCAAATATTCCTGTTCATTTATTGAGGAAAAACATGGAAGCAATTACGCTCCCAAATAAATACAGGATCTAAATTCTATAAAAGTTGCGGAAAATATAAAAAACGTGTATATTATTCACAAAATGTTTCGGTTCTGTTTTATGAACGTGTGGCCGAGCCGGTAATTGTCACGTTGATTTATTTACGAGCCATAAATATGGTGTTTTTGGACAAAGATAAACATAATTTAGCGTTTCCTTCCTTTACTTGGTACACAGCAGAACATGACTGGCTACCTAGGGCTAATTTTCAACGCTAAAACCAAAGCTAAAGGTCAAGCCACACAGCGGGCGTGACGGGGCGCGGCGCGACGGGGCGCGACGGGAGTTCACACTGCGGGCGTGATCTCGCCTACGTTCCGCCCCGCCGCGCTTCCGATCTGTATTCACGCTCGGCGCGACGGGGTGGTCTCAACTCTCTCGGTCAACTTGTAATTATTACTTTTTTTAATGAGCTTGAATATTACAAAAATGATGCTACTACCTGGACATTCTATTTTTGTTGTAAGTTTATATATTCTATTTTTCACTTTTTTGGCGTGATTTACTTACACATTTATGCTAAATAACAACTTTCTAGTAATAAGGGCTTCTGAGCTATGCCACGGATCGATGGGCAGACAAACAGACGGACATAGAGAAACTATCATTTCGGCCCTACAAGGGTTCTTTGTTGATTTGACTAATATAATAATAAAGTTTGGTTCGACAACAAAAAGATAAAACTACATAAATAATCTGTGGTAATAATATTGGCAAAGCTGGCATCGTCAAAGTTGCCATTTCAGCCATCTTATCAATTTATGACCGCCGCCATAATATTAGGAGATCAACAGTCAAGGACAGTCAAAGTTATCGAAGTAACCTTAAAATAATTAATTCTAAGCCTTGGATTTTGATGTTTCTCTTAAAACAGATCTTAAAGAAAATTCGTACATCACCTAGAACTGATCTAAACGAAAATTCCCAACTTAAAGCGGAGATTTGCCAAAGTAACTTACCAAGTTTTATAAATATATTAAAATACATCAGCATAATGCGTTTTTGATTAATGGATTTACTCTTGCAGTGTTAAGACTCTCTTTGGAGATATAATTAATCATTTGCGTTTCCAGATTATCATCAACAGCTTCGAGTTAATAATATATTGTCTATTACGATGTTTTGAATGAAACATTATTAGTACGAAACAATGGCTCTTGAGTTACAATGAGCAGTCATTACCCTAAGCTTGTTTTTAGAAGGTCTCCTTACTTTAAAGAAGGCTTTTAGTCATAGTTGCAACTATTGACATTTTAAAAGCTCCACCCACCGATTACAATAGTTTTACGAGGATTAAAGATTAAAGTAAAATTATGAGGTCATTTGCCAACTCTTTTGTAAAATAGGAGATTCAGGCACTAATGTTTGTTTTATCATAATAAAGTACCTTGCACAAACAACAGTAATTTTTTGGATGAATCTGTACCCTTGACAATTTGCATATGCATTTTTTTTAATGATACAGGTAAGCGCTTGCCCGCTATCATGCCAGGGCCCTATTTTTAGTAGAAACGAGCGCTCGACTGGAGTCGAGCGATTCAAAAATAGGGCCCCTGATGGTAAGCGATGATGCGATCTACGATGAATTGCACTTGCCTAGAAGATACCTATTCACTCGCGACTTGAAGACCCCCAGATACTTTTTTTTGTACTCTTTTATTGACTTCTGGACTGCCGGGAATCAGTCCGGCGAGTTCAGGATTCTCCTTTGCACAGGTCCGACAACCCAATGCCAAGAGCTTCACATTCATCTTCCGCTGTGGAATACGAATGTAAAACTCCCGATCAAGGCCAACCGGGTCTATGCGAAAGCATACCTGCGGTGTTCCGACTACACGTTGGTCGGGGTAGACGGGGTCGTTGTGACAATCTCCGCCTCCCCGGCCCGAAGGCCCCCAGATACCTATCAAGGCGCTCGCCATCCCATTCTTCGAAGTCTAAACTTTTGATAAATATATGGTAAGTATTTTCTTAAGTTCTTTGAGTACAATTTTATTCTTACTATTTCACATTGTTTTTCTTTTAAATCTTCAAGTTACTTGTTTACAAGTTTTACATGGGTTTACGTAACAAAGATCTAAAATTAATTGTGTTTTACTTATTTGCATCCAATCCGGGTCGATTTCCTAAAGATCGGATCGACGGCATGAGATCCGATCCGTGGATCGGATCGTGGCATTACGATCCGAAAAATCGGATCGAAGGACCCGGATCGCGCATCCCTACCTAGTGGGAAACACAGACTCAGACAAGGGTAGTACTCTCAAGCTCTAGCGGTACGGATGATAAAATTTAAAGCAAAATGCTTAGTGCGAGCCTTGGGAATATCCACCAAAAACGGTGGCGCCGATTCGTGCGTCTGCTGGCTGTCCGATGGAAGAAGGGATTTTGCATTTATAATATTAAGTTACCATTAGGATAGTATCAAATGAAACCTGCCTACAAAAGTCTAAGTTTGAGAACATTTTTACGGAACAAAAACATATTTCAAGGAACTCATAGCTAGCGGGTTTTTATTAACTTATTCTAAGATAATCTGAAACTCTAACAAATTCTAAACAACTGTTCGAAGCTTGTAAAAATGTTTCCATTGAACAAATTGTTTACCTATAAAAGGTTATCTAGTTTCGTGTAAAAATAACAAAGAAATAAACAATTTTCTTTTGTAGTCCTCCTAATTTTAGAAACAGCATTCTTTATACATTTTTTATTCATACCAACTTCACGAGCTTGCTTTGGGTAGAAAAAAAAACACTTTAACAGTTTTCCGAGAAGCAAGAATGTTTAAAAATATAATTGATAACCCATTTTCTAACTTCATATATGAGTCATCTTTTAAAAAGGATTTCTAAATATTTTTAAGACCTAACCCAACCACAAAATAAATCCTCAACGCTTTAACTCTGATTTTATTACCATACTAGCATACTAACCGTAATGAATGTTACAAGACGGTGTTGAAATCATTAAAATCAATTAGTAAAATAAAACTCTGGCAGGCGTCCTATTCTATCAAAGTAATGATATTCGAAATCGAACGCTGAATTCACGATGAAATGCGATATATTCCGTATGACGTAAGTATTCCGTATCCTACTCACTTTTTCTACCCACGAATATTTAATTCCGCTTCCTACCCAAAATCTCTTCCGTTTTCTTCCTTCGATACAACAAATTATTATATTTCTAAATTGTTTTGTTGGTCAAAAACGAAATGGAATTGTTTTAGAATTCAGATTGAAAGTAATTGGAGAATGTTCGTTTTTTTTAAACATTTAACTTATTTAACCCATTAAATAAGTTAAATGTTTAAAAAAAACCTAACCTCCCAAGGTTACATAAAAGTAACCTAAATCGGTGAAAAAAAAGACGATAATAAAGATAGCATTAGGGATCGTCTTAATAGAACGTGGCTACGCGATCAGCAAAATTTTAGTTGTATTGAATCTGCGATCAAACATGAAGATGTCAAATAGGTGTCATAATTGGCATTCGCGTGATGCTGTCGTGCGACTAAAATGTTTGAAATCTATTCGCGCGAACTAATTTAGTACCTACGAATTCGGAATCAAACATAATTGATGTCGAATAGGTGTCCTCATCGACATTCGCGCGATATTCGCGTCACGTCGGTACGCTAAGGGCCTGTCCACATGACCACGTCACGACGTCGTCAACGTGGAACGTTCCGGTGTCACGACGCGGTGCGTTGACATGGCTTGCAAATTTACGATGCCGCAACGTTAGGCGTGAAATACACAGAAGAGATGCGGCGGATATAAGGCGCAGATACGGCGGCGATGCCGGCGATACGTGTATTTGATTGGCCGAAAGCATCCGAAAGTCTCACATCTGCACCGTATCGCCGCCGTATCCGCGCCGCGTCGCTTCTATGTATTTCACGCCTTACACGTTGTCGTGCCTTGTATTTAAAATTCCGATACATACTTCGCTCACATACTGTCTCTTTCTAAATATATATATATATTCAAGTATATATATATATATTCTATATATATATATACAGGGTCACTGGAAATATGACGTATTCCTATTAAGAGGTTATAGATGAGGTCAAAACAAATATTTTTTGTCATATAACTTTTTCTCAAAAAATAAATAGTTTTTGAGTTAATTGAAATTAAGTATTTTTTTACCAAAAATTCGTTTTCAGACAAAAAAAATTAAAATAAAAGATAACTACTTATTCGATTCCGGATTTTTTATTATTTTGGGATAGAAAAGAATCTGAGTGTTGATAATAAATAAAAAAAAATTCATAAAATACAGGAGTTTATAAAAAATTCAATCCTTAAATGCATTTTTTATTTTTATTTTTTCAGATTTTTTAGAAATAGCTTGAAATATCTTAAAAAAAATCCTAGTAACTAAGCGTGCATAATATTTTAAAAACATCACCATCTATTCAGCTTTCAGTTGAGGTATAAAACTTAATAATAGCTTAAATAAAAAATGAGAAATTAAGACTTAACCAAATAGCAGTCCCATTTCATGTAGCAAAAATTTCCTACTTCAAGCGCTTCGGAGGTGGCCGTATTATCCTACTTATTCCATAAATGTGAAAGTTTTCTTGTTTGGATGATTGTTAATCAATCACGCAAAATGGCTGAACGGATTTGGATGAAATTTGGCACACAGATAGTTTATAAGCCGGATTAAAACATAGGAGGATACTATTATCTTGGTTAAAGGTTCTCTAGGGATTTTCTCAAATGTAAATGCGAATAAAGTCGCGGGCAGAAGCTAGTTTGCCATAAATGATCATGCTTACTAAAAATACTTTCGTCCGAGTGAGTTTGAAACAGGATTATTTTCCGCCGATGAGTAAAAATTTATACAGACAGCATCAAAAATAACCATGCATATCAGCCATTTTTAATGACCCGCTGCTGGGGAACAGGCCTTCCTTTCCTTTTGGGATAAAGCGGACGGGCCATAACCCACCACGTGGGCCCAATGTGGATTGGTCGGTGTTAACTCAATGTACCTTACATTGAGCCCTTGGTTCTGGCTGCATTTACAGTCGTTAACTGACCAATCCACATTGGGCCCACATGGTGGGTATGGCCCGTCCGCTTTATCCATCCACAAGCCAAAAGGAAGGCCAGTTCCCCAGCAGCGGGGCATTGAAAATGACTGATATGCATGGTTATTTTTGATGCTGTCTGTATGAAATTTTGACTCATCGGCGGAAAAAAATCCTGTTTCAAACTCACTCGGACGAAAGTATTTTTAGTAAGCACGATCATTTATAGCTAACTAGCTTCCGCCCGCGACTTCATTCGCAATTACATTTGAGAAAATCCCTAGGGAACCTTTAACCAAGATAATAGTATCCTCCTATGTTTTAATCCGGCTTATAAACTATCTGTGTGCCAAATTTCATCCAAATCCGTTCAGCCGTTTTGCATGATTGATTAGCAATCATCCAAACAAGAAAACTTTCACATTTATGGAATAAGTAGGATAATATGGCCACCTCCGAAGCGCTTGAAGTAGGAAATTTTTGCTACATGAAATGGGACTGCTATTTAGTTAAGTCTTAATTTCTCATTTTTTATTTAAGTTATTATTAAGTTTTATAGCTCAACTGAAAGCTGAATAGATGGTGATGTTTTTAAAATATTATGCACGCTTAGTTACTAGGATTTTTTTTAAGATATTTCAAGCTATTTCTAAAAAATCTGAAAAAATAAAAATAAAAAATGCATTTAAGGATTGAATTTTTTATAAACTCCTGTATTTTATGATTTTTTTTTTATTTATTATCAACACTCAGATTCTTTTCTATCCCAAAATAATAAAAAATCCGGAATCGAATAAGTAGTTATCTTTTATTTTAATTTTTTTTGTCTGAAAACGAACTTTTGGTAAAAAAATACTTAATTTCAATTAACTCAAAAACTATTTATTTTTTGAGAAAAAGTTATATTACAAAAAATATTTATTTTGACCTCATCTATTACCCCTTAACAGGAATACGTCATATTTCCAGTGACCCTGTATATATATATAAACAGGGCCACTGGAAATATGACGTATTCCTGCTAAATAGTTATAGATGAGATCAAAACAAATATTTTTTGTTATATTACTTTTTCTCAAAAAGTTCATAGTTTTTGAGTAAATTAAAATTAAGTAATTTTTTACCAAAAGTACGTTTTCAGATACAAAAAATTAACATAAAAGATAACTACTCGTTCGATTCCGTTTTTTTTATTGTTTTGGTATAGAAAAGAGTCTAAATGTTGATAATAAATAAAAAAATACAAAAAGTACATGTGTTTATAAAAAAATCAATCCTTAAAAACATTTTTTATTTTTATTTTTTTCAGATTTTTTAGAAAAGGCAGCAAATATCTTTAAAAAATTCCTAGTAACTAAGCGTGCATAATATTTTAAAAACATCACCATCTATTCAGCTTTCAGTTGAGGTATAAAACTTAATAATAACTTTAAAAAAAATGAGAAATTAAGACTTAAGTGAATTGCAGTCCCATTTCATGGATCAAGTCAAAAGGAAGGCCTGGCATAAAGGCATTAAAAATGGCTGATATGCATGGTTATTTTTGATGCCGTCTGTATAAAATTTTGACTCATTGGCGGAAAATAATCCTGTCTCGAAACTCACTCGGACGAAAGTATTTTTAGTAAGTACGACCATTTATGGCAAACTAGCTTCCGCCCGCGACTTCATCCGCATTTACATTCGAGAAAATCCCTAGGGAACCTTTAACCAAAATAATAGTATCCTCCTATGTTTTAATCCGGCTTTCAAACTATCTGTGCGCCATATTTCATCCAAATCGGTTCAGCCGTTTTGTGTGATTGATTAACAATAATCCAAACAAGCAAACTTTCACATTTATGATATAAGTAGGATAATATGGCCACCTCCGAAGCGCTCGAAGTAGGAAATTTTTGCTACATGAAATGGGACTGCAATTTACTTAAGTCTTCATTTTTCATTTTTTATTTAAGATATTATTAAGTTTTATACCTCAACTGAAAGCTGAATAGATGGTGATGTTTTTAAAATATTATGCATGCTTAGTTACTAGGAATCTTTTAACTATATTTGCTGCCTTTTCTAAAAAATCTGAAAAAATAAAAATAAAAAATGCTTTTAAGGATTGATTTTTTTTATAAACACCTGTACTTTTTGTAATTTTTGTTATACATTATCAACATTTAGACTGTTTTCTATCTCAAAATAATAAAAAAAACGGAATCGAACGAATAGTTATCTTTTAACTTAAATTTTTGTTTTTGAAAACGTACTTTTGGTAAAAAAATACTTAATTTCAATTTACTCAAAAACTATGAACTTTTTGAGAAAAAGTAATATAACAAAAAATATTTGTTTAAACCTCATCTATAACCCTTTAGCAGGAATACGTCATATTTCCAGTGACCCTGTATATATATAGAATATATATATACTTGTTTGTTACGATCGATTCAATCGACTTGCGGTTTTCCATTGATTTTGAGCTCGCCGACCACTAGCTTCCGACGCGACGTCAGACGCGTCATTACGCGGCGACGTTGCCGTACAGTGCATTAAGCACAACGCTACAACGCACCGCGCCGCGACAACGCATCGTTCCACGTTGACGACGTCGTGACGTGGTCATGTGGCCGGGGCCCTATCGCCCAAGTGTCGTCGACTTCGCCGTCGGCTTCATTTGACAGATGTATAAGATACATTGCTTCTTCTTTTTGGTACAAATCAAAACTCACCAAAGAAAAGTAGCAATGTATTACTACCATCTGTCAAATGAAGCCAACGGCGAAGTCGACGACACTTGGGCGGTAGACCCACAAGCCCTAAGGTCGCGTCGTCAATTCACGCTATGATCGTTCGCGTTCCATTAGGACTCACATTTCTTGTCATCGCGTAATCACGTGAAGGTCGTATCGCTTACTCGCACGTTGATCGCGTAGTCGAGGCTCGGCTATGCGAAATCATTTGTCTCTGTCTTTTTCTTTACGTGTAAAGAGTATGGAAAATAACCTCAATTCTGCACTTTTTCGATGTTTTTCGTTGTTTTTTCATCATTATCTTTAGCACAATTATCTTTCGTGAAAAAAAGTTATTGGAGCAACTGCACAGTACAATAAAGTGTATTTTGATGAAGAATTCAATAGGTTTTCGCTATTATTTACGTCAAAAATATGGCCCGCGACAAGCGCTTTTGATGATATTCTGTTTTTTTTTCCAATCAATGGTAAGGTTTATACGCAATTTAATACTTGTAGCTACTAGATAATCTCATTATCATGTCGTATATTTTTTTTGTGGCTACAACTTAACGTTTTCTATATAAAAATGTGGCCCGCGCAAACCATGTTTTCCTATTATGGCCCCTTAAGACGATCCCTTACACGCCCTAGTGAGTTCAGTTCCTGAATTAGATTTTGTCAGAATACCTACACCAACAGTTTGGAGGTAAAACGTAGCAAGTAGTAAAATGATCGAAACGTGTACGAAGCTTTTCCTAAACTTTAATCGTGTTATTGGATGCCCGTTTACGAGCCAGATGTGAATTGTACGGCCGATCAATCTGTTTTCAGTACATTCTTCATTTTACGACGTAATAAGTCATAGTAATTGCTCTCAAAATGTATTAGGAGTTACTGACTCGAAAAGATTTGTTCAAATACGAGCACTGTGAAATTCTTATAATGATCTCTTAAGTAAGCACTCAATTTAGAATTAAAATGATTAAAAGGTAAGCACATTGTTAAGAGCTTTAGTACTTATTTGCGTAAAATTTACGTTAAATTAAAGCACGACCTTTAATTTATGAAATAATTTATTTTGATGAAAGTTGTGTTATTTTTGGGCTGAATAGTTTATTACTTTTCTAACTATATTATAAGTAAAAAATAAAAGTTGTAAAATGTAATGGCAAAAATCAAAAATAAATATTAAGTACTCAAACAAATAAAAATTTGCTGTCACATATTCCACGTAATCTAATATATTAGGAGGTCATAACAAATTTGGTAACGATCGCGTAAGTGGCTGACTCTGGGTTCACAGGATGGAGAGGCACTCTCTGATGTTAAATATACTGTTTGCTTGAAGTGGTTGCGTTCTTTTTATATGCAGGCTGAAAAATGTGTTATCGTTACCAAAAAAAAATTGATGAGGTAAATGGCTGACATAAGTACAGCAAGTAAGTACTAGTTGTACTCACGTGAACTGTGTAAGGACTGACCAAAATTCGGTTGCGTTTCGTATAGGTATAAGTGATTAACTTTTTGTATGTTTGTAATGTATAAACTGAAAAGTTCTGATCCGATTTTGACAATTTTTTCACCTATAGAAAGCTACATTATCAGCGAGTAACATGGGCTATAATTTATTTTCAAAACAATTATAGCCTTTTTTCAGCCTTCATATAAAAAGAACGCAACCACTTCACGTAAACAGACTGACATATTTGGCATCAGAGAGTGCCACTCCATCCTGTGAACCCAGAGTCAGCCACTTACGCGATCGTTACCAAATTTGTTATGGCGTCCTTATCTATAACTAGCACTATTAGCAAACGACAGTGTTGTCTCTGGCAATCATCAGATCAACCAGGGTTGCTAGGTAGGAATTTCCAAAATCTCACAAATTTTCCAATATTTTCCGCCAAAATGATACGTTTTGTATGAAAATAAGATTTACTTTTTCCCTAATAATAAAAATGTTCCCTAAAATTGCTTAAAAAAAACCCCAATCTACCAACTCTGAGATCAACTAACTGAGCAACACTGATGTTAACAGTTTGTTATATCTACTAGCTTGTCACCTAACCTAACCTAACCTAACAGTACTTAACCAACCATAATTGTGAACGCAGCTATAAAATAATTTAATAAACTTGAATGCATTTTTATAAAGTTCCGAGCGGGTATATAATTTAATAAAAATATGAGCAGCTTTTTACTTCAGTCGGTCCCGTGACCACGGCCCCTGGAAAGGTGTCTAAACGTCGGGAAACCCAAAAAACCAACAAATCAAAACTAAATAATTCTAAAATAACATCTGAATTAATCAATATACGCGCTGTAATCCGTAAAAAGTGTTTTATTTCTAATGAACTGTAAGCGCGGAAGCCTTAGAAGTGTATATTTATTTTGAAGTCCAACACGGTGGACATGATTCAACCTCTATAGGGGTGAAGTTGGGGTTCAAATTTTGTATGGAAAAATAATATAAAATAAACATTTCAACTTCAAACTTCGTAGCAGAGCAGCACTTCTAAAAACAAATAAGCAAACTCATTTCTGATTTTTGAAAATCAACACCTTTTGGGTGTAAATAACCCAAAAACCAGCCAAGTGCAAGTCGGACTCACGCACGAAGGGTTCCGTACCAAAAAACGGCAAAAAAAAAACACGTTTGTTGTATGGGAGCCCCCCTTAAGTAGGTATTTATTCTATTATATTTTTAGTATTTATCAGCGGCAACAGAAATACATGGTCTGTGAAACTTTCAACTATCTTGCTATCATGGTTCATGAGATAGAGCATGGTGACAGACAGGCAGACAAACGGACAATGGAGTCTTAGTAATAGGATCCTGTTTTTATCCTTTGGGTACGGAACCCTAAAAATCGACATGGATGTCATTGTTGAGGTTTTATGAGATGTTGATAGCGATAATAATATTTATTTTGAAGTTACACACGGAGAAAATGATTCAACGGGGACAGGGATCCATTTATTTATATTATAAACTAGCTCCTGCCCGCGTCTTCGACCGCGTGGATATTCGAGAAACGTTCCTTAGGGAACAATCAACCAGGATTAATCGTATTTTATGTTTTAATTTCATCAAAATCCGATCGCCCGTTTTTACGTGATTAGGTTGGACCAAGCGAGCAGCCTCGTGCAAAGCCCGCTACACGTAGCTCTCGAGGCGTGGTTAAGGCCTGGGCACACCGGCTGCGTAGACAAGCGCGTGGTTACGCGTGCCATAGACACACGCGCAGCTACGCACATAACCCCCTGACACACCGGGTTACGCATACGTCTACGCTTACGCATACGCATACGAGCTGGGCACGCAACGCAATCTGTCCCTTGCGTACCCAGCCGCTGCGGTAGCCATCTTTGCGACTCTAGTGCGCGATGTCAGACGTAGATTGAGCAAATGGACTAATTTTTTCGTACTAATTCAATTTTTCTTTAATATCGTTATTCATTACATACATAAAAACAAAATAAAACACCACTTACTACCGGTAGTACCGGTACTATTTGTAAACAAATACAAATGAATACGTAGTCACGCGCGTGGTTACGCGCGAAGTAACGCGCAGCAAGATATGTGCGTGTTAGAATTTATTCGGTGTGACGTCCAATAGTGAATGCCATTGACTACAACGTCATCAATGCGTTCCGCTCTGCGTTGGTACACAGCCTGTTTGTCTCATGGGAGCTGCAATGCGTAGGGTTACGCATCGGTCTACGTGCACGCGTACGTTACGCAAGCGGTGTGCCATGTCTCATAAAGTTTCAGACATTACAACGTCATGGTACGTCTACGCGTACGTGCACGCTTACGCTTACGCATCCGGTGTGTATCGCTTCTTAATGCCTCCGAATTCGGATCACGTTTCATAGCAACCGCTTATAAATCTATATTATACGTAATATTCCCATTCAAAGACAGTCATTCATGCGTACTTGAGAGGCTCTACAAGATGGAAGTCTGATATTGTTTTAGTAAAATTTATTAACGGAGACGATGACGAAACAAAATAATTTCGTCTGTAAAAACGATCCTTAAAGGTATTAATTTCTAAAGTTCCAAAGGCAAAGTACCTAGAAGTCACATAAACTTTATTCTAGATACCTATCGTCACTATCAGACTTTCACAGACTGCGTAAATAAGTAAAGGCTGAAGTGCGATTCCTTTAACAAATAAATCCGATGAAATTTTTGGACAAAGGACAATATTAAAGTAGCGTGGGCACGAATTTATTTTGTAAAATTTGTTACATTGTATAACATATTATTAGTACCTTTGTCATTGTTACTCGGTTTTTGTGTAAAGATTAGAGTGAAATAACAGAAGACCCAGCTTAACAAAATACGCAATATGTTTATGAAATTCTGTTTTACACAGCCTTGAGAGAAGCTTAAAATACTGAACCTACCGTAATTTCCTGTCCTTAATTCTTAACTTGTCAGGTAAAAACATAATTAAGTACATTGGACATAAAATATAGGCTAACTAAATAATTTTAAGGCTTTCAATTTAAACACCCTCATTCTAGTTGCATGGTAACTCAAGATAAAGTTATCATACCCTACCTGTTCAAAGTTTTTGCATGTTAAATAGGTATGAAACGTGTTTGCCATTTCATTATGTAGGAACCGGGACCTACTCTTTCAAAAGCGTCGGTTCAAAACCTGAAGGAGTTGATGAAATGAGTCTCTAAAAATATTAAATACATCGTAGTAGGTAGGTAAATATTATTTTAATGAAATTAATTTAAAAATACAACAACGAACATGTTGTTTACTCAACTCATTACACATGTTTCGATGTTGCTCCGCCTTGTTTCGGAAGGCAAGATCAGACGGAAATAAAATAATTATATTTCTGAAAATGCGTAAAGCGTAAAAAAAGACCCGCTAATTAATAAATGAAAGCTGCAAAACATAAATTCCAAAGGGATCACCAAACAAGTTATGAGTACTGTTAGGATTTTTTTACGTACTTAATGATATCATATTAGAATTTGATATTTTCTTTATTAAGTACATAGCCCTGTGCTTACGATGTCAGTAGGTACACTTCGTATTACTAGTATAGTGTTTATTATCTTTGGTATCAGGTACTTAGTATAGTTTATGGATTATGGCGTTTACATGAATTTTATTATTTAGTTATTTAAGTGTTAGGTTAATATTAGGTCTTTACCTATGAAATTGCCGATATTTTGTCACATACAGAGAAAATAATAACTTCTATAATTTAAAATTTTAACAAAATCGTGAATATTACATCGAATTATGATCATGATAGTTAACTTTCAGTAAAAATAAAGTCCATATTTTAGCTTTCGTGACATTAAAAAAATGATCTTGAAAGTGACTCTTTTTTGTAAGCAAAAAAAAGGGTGACCGAAGGGGTTGTTACTTAACCAAAACTTATTTTTTCGCTTATCTTAAATGGAAATAAGTTAGCATAGTGTTCAAACATTAGTACATAAAAGTTTTGTTACATGAGTGTTCATGGTTGTTAAATGAACAAAGAAAATGCTATTATGAAAAATGCAACTTCTTGAAAAATCTCCATACAAATCGGCAATTTCATAGGTAAAGACCTATTATTTTATGTTTTTTAATTAATTTATTGACTCAGCGAGCGTGAAACGCGAGCGAAGCGTCTGTGCTTCAGCTTGGGCAAAAAATAGGTATCTAGAAGAAAGTTTATTTGACTTCTACTATGCCTTTGGAACTTTAGAAATTAATACCGTAAAGGATCGTTTGTACAGATAAAATTATTTTGTTTTGTTGTCGTCTTGGTTAAGGTGGTTATTCCACTGAAAGTGGCGCTCTCAGAGGTTTTTATTTAATAAGTTGTTAAGGTGGTACCCTGAGCGAAAGTGGCGCCGCGGTGAATTTTATTTAATATTATAATTCTAATAGACTATTTTAATAATGTTTATCGTGGAGATTTTAGGACCTACAGTCTAGTATTTTTAGACGGTATCGTTACATTCCCTAGTAGTCACTGCTAGAAGTAGATAGAAAAACTGCTAAAAGTGGCCGTTTTTGACACATTTGCTATCTACTTCTACGAATGACTACGAGGGCATGTAGTGATACCTTCTAAAAATACTAGACCATGGGCCCTAAAATCTCCACGATAAACATTATTAAAATCTTTTTCTATTAATAACTTATTATATAAAAACCTCTGAGAGCGCCACTTTCGGTCATACAACCGCCTTAATGGAAAATGGTTTTAAAAAACTTTACATGGAATTTTTAGTGGCCATGGTCAAGTATTTTTAGAAGGTATCACTATATTCCCTCATAGTCATTCGTAAAAGTAGATAGATAGCCATATGTGTCAAAAACGGCCACTTTTAGCAGTTTTGCTGTCTACTTCTTGCAGTGACTAGGAGGGAATGTAATGATACCGTTTAAAAATACTAAACTATGGGCCCTAAACATTCCACATAAAGTTTTATTAAATTTGGTATTAGAATTACGATATTTAATAATATTCAACGCGGCACCACTTTCGGTCATACAACTGCCTTAATAAATTTTGCTAAAACAATAACCGAATTCCTTTAATCTTATAAAACGACTCAAGTTCGCATGAATGACAGTCCTTGAATGAAAATATTACGTAATAATATAATTGATTTATGAGTGGTTGCTATGAAACGTGATCTGAATTCAGAGGCTTTAACAAAACGATCAATGCAATGAAATGAGATTTCAAAAGTTATGGATTATAATGCCGAATACTCATTGAAGCTCATTGAATAAGAAGCTATTAATAATGGAGCTCGGTGGCGCAGTGGTTTAGCGCCTGGCCCAGCGATTGCGGAGGTTAAGCAACTTTCGCAAGGGTCGGTTTTGGGATGGGTGACCAAAAATGTATTATCTCGAGCTCCTCCGTGCTTCGGAAGGCACGTTAAGCCGTTGGTCCCGGCTGCATTTGCAGTCGTTAACACCCACCAATCCGCATTGGGCCTGCGTGGTGGGTTATGGCCCGACCTCCTTATCCACCCATAAGGAAGGCCTGTGCCCCAGCAGTGGGGACATTAAAATTATGACATTTTGTTTCGGAACAAAACAGTTATTTTGATAACGGTGAAAACGAAGTCACTGGCAATCTTTTAAACTAGATATCGATAACTATAGGACAAACGTTACTTACCTATTTCAAAGTTATCTAAATTCAAGGTGAAAAAAAAACATAGGAACAGGGATTATGTCCTAAAGATATAAATATCGTGGTTAGTAAAATGTAAACAGCTCTCAACGGCTTGAGCTGTGTTGAGATCAGGGGCCCTATTTTTGAATCGCTCGGCTGGCGTCGAGCGCTCGTTCCTACTGATTTTCGTTCGATATATGACTTAAAACAATGGGATGTCGAACGAAAATCAGTAGAAACGAGCGCTCGACTGGCTTCGAGTGATTCAAAAATAGGGCCTCAGACCTGCCCCCTTAGCGTGACCACCGAAATGTATATATCGCGTGTTATGGCGTTTTATCGACACTCAACTGTCAAAATCCATTGTCTTTTGACAGTTTTTAAAAACGTGATAAATCGTTTCGGTCATAGACATAGAAAAATTGTCGCTGCGCTCAAGAAGACCAACAAAGCGTGAAAAAGAGAAGTTAACATCATACGGACACGGTCTATGTAAAAAAGAGACAAAGGAGCAAGTGACATGTGCCAACATTTTTTACAGTAAGAGCCCCTAGCGTCCCGCCTAGCAAATGCGCAATCACAGTTTGTTTAAAATATTTGTTAATCTTAATTAGAATTTAAAATAAAGGTATCGTGGAGCCATGGTGTCTTGTGCTCTAAGTAATTGTGATGTAACATAAAGAAACAATCCAAGTAATCACACTTTTCACAGGTAAATAAGATATTGCCACACATTTCTTTAAAACCAAATTTCGCTACATTTATTCGTTTATCGACGAAGAAAACAGTATGGAACATAGTTTATTAATTTCCTTTGCCATATATAGTCATATTTTATGAATCTAAGTCATATTTTATGTATCCCATATAAAATGTATGCATTCGTTTTCGGATCACCTGTTTTCGACTTTGTTGTTCTTTGACATTCTATTTCTATGGTTTCGATGGTCATGCTAGGAGTCATGCTATAAGCACAGAATAACTAATAGCTAGCAATGTTATCTATTCTGTGTTATTCAAGTACAGAAGCAGCACTCCGCGAAGTCATTTAAATAAATAGCAACTTTTGTTCCGGCACAATAAAGTGCAATTTAGGTCGTGCAGCGCTAATGGCCTACAGTTATATTCACCTAGTAGTGGCCTCTCTTTCTATCGCGTGTTTTTACCTTTTCTGACGACGCAACGTTAGGGTTGCCTTCTTTTAAATGAACTGCGAACCTTATATCATAATGCGAAAAACGACATTTGTTTATTGTTTTTTTTTTATTTAGACATCCGTACACGGCACAGTAATGTCGATTCGACATTAGTTTTACTATAAAGAGACAATGCGCAAGCAGTAAGGTGCCGCGCGACTACACAGGCGGGCGTGTGGCGGCCCTCTGCTCACTTGTGCGTTCGAACACACGGCTGGCACGGCTAGCGGTAGGTGCTTATCGCGCGAACTTGAGCGAGTGAAGGAAGCCTACTATAAGAAGAGCATCTTAAGATAGCTCTCAAGTACACTCAACGTTGAGAGCGGATACGGGCCTTAGTTTAAAAGATTACCAATGACTTCGATTTCCCACTGTATATCTTTTAAACCAAGCCACTGTAAATAGAGCAAACCCAATCAGTGTCTCAATCAATCAACACCATCAACCTACAAACACATTACTATCAATCAGGCACATTTATTTCCCGGATCAACGAACACAGGGAGCAGGGAAGACAAACGTTTACTGTGATTGATTTTATTACTATTTTGGGACAGCAAATTAATTACTTTCTTATTTGTAATTAGTTGTAGGTTTTAGCAAAAATATTACGAAGTCGGAAATGGTCTCGTGGCCTTTATGAAGCATGAATTTTGCGTGTTATATTTCTGGCAATACTAAACTTAGGCGGGGGCGGGAACATAGAATAGATATAAGGCGGGAATGTAATATTTTGACGGCTGACTTTCTTTTAAGGTGGTACCCTGAGCGAAAGTGGCGCCGCGGTGAATTTTATTTAATATTATAATTATAATACACGATTTTAATAATGTTTATCGTGGAGATTTTAGGGCCTACAGTCTAGTATTTTTAGACGGTATCGTTACATTCCCTAGTAGTCACTGCTAGAAGTAGATAGAAAAACTGCTAAAAGTGGCCGTTTTTGACACATTTGCTATCTACTTCTACGAATGACTACGAGGGCATGTAGTGATACCTTCTAAAAATACTAGACCATGGGCCCTAAAATCTCCACGATAAACATTATTAAAATCTTTTTCTATTAATAACTTATTAAATAAAAACCTCTGAGGGCGCCACTTTCGGTCATACAACCGCCTTAATAGCGGTAAAATCAAAACAAATGACAATTAATATTGTCTTGCTTTTAATATTTTTTATTGGATTACGTTTTGCAATTTTTGTTTCGATAATGGCTCAGAACCTTAACGAAAAAAAAATGCTGCTAGTGCTCAAAAAATGGCTTTGGTTTGTGTTATAAAAAACTCCTTCTTCCAGTAAACCAATCATTTATTCACTTCACGTGGCACTTCTTCTTCTTCTTCTTCTTGTCAGTGCAGGCGGTTTCCGCAACTCGACGTCTATTGCGCCTATTTTGCGTCGGAGGATGTATGGCCGGATCATTCCAGCCAGCCCAGCTCAGTCAGGAACGCTGCAAGGGCTTTCACGTTCGTGATCGCTTCCTGGACGCTGCCCGGCGAGCCGAGGTACCTCGCCCGGTAAGGGGCCACCCCTCTGCATTCCAGCAGAACGTGGGCGGCTGTTTCACGTGGCACTTACAATTAGCACAATCATCACGCTCTAGACATCTGCACACTTCCGTCGCCCCGAACAGACAGATTGCCTGAATCTTAATGACTCTTAATGTCCTGAAAACTAAATATGTCGCCTTTGCCCTAAAATCAAACCAATTACCATCGCCAGAGTTTAGTATAAGGGTGCATGAATGCGATTCTCAGCCTGCCCCGATTACTTGTACCTGTCCTGCCTTAGAACGCTCTGAATGCTTTAAGTACCTCGGAGTGACGCTGGACAAAACGCTTTCTTTCAAATACCACCTCGATCTGCTAGCTTTACGACTCCGTAAGCTCATCTACATATTTAGGATGCTGAGACATGTCGCTGATCGTAAAGTTATCACCACAGTGTATTACGCATTATGCCATTCCCTTGTAGAATACTGCATTAGTTCGTGGGGTGGCGCTGCAAAAACCCTCATTCTACCTGTGGAGAGGGCTCAACGAATATTGCTGAAAGTTGCTGCTGGTCTCCCGTACCGTTTTCCTACTGTTGAGCTCTACGGATACTGGAACATCCTCTCAGTAAGGCAAACTTATATACTTAAAACTGTACTTAAACAGCATTCATAGCTACCTTATAACCCCAAATTGATGGTGGGCAAACGACGAAAAGACACAGTGTGCAGTACACCTGCCGTTAGAACATCATTTGCTCATCATTTCTTTTACTGTCTCGGACCGCTACTTTATAATAGACTCAACGCTTCTCTTCATATCTATCCACTTTTGACTAATAAGTGTAAGCATACTGTGACTAAATTTCTTATGACTCTTGACTACGACGCGACTGAAAACTTGCTCTGCACTATGAAATAAAAATATTACTATTAATTTTTAATGCGATAATAAATGTTAATATTATAATTATTTTAAACATTGTTCATTGTGCCGGTACCTATCTCTCGCAGCCATAGACCCGTTCACGCACCACATCATCCACACATACTTACAAATACACACACACTTATTCATTCACACATACATACCATAGCTTTGGTTTATCTACTGCAACTTAGTTTTAGTTTACGTTGTTATTGCTTAATCTTTAGTCCTGAAATTATATTGCTTAAGTTCACCATCTTCTTTATACTAGGTGTATCAAGCATACATAATGTGTAGGTAAAACTATTGTCAGTGGGTGGGCCTGGCGACCTGAAGCACAGGTTTCTTTCTCTGAAACCTGTTTCGGGCACCAGTCCCTCACAAATATAGAAACCTTCCATGTTGTAGCTTAGTTGCCAAATTGTCTATAGACTTAAGTTCTATTATTTGTGATGGGAAAATAAACAAACATTTTATTTATTTATTTATTTATTGCCGCCACACGCCATTTTGCAATACGATTCAATCGGCCATTTTCCCCACTACAATTCCCGTACTTCCGGTTTATTGCAATTTGAACTTTAATAGTCAATGAGCTTCTTTTAACAGTATTTTATATTGAAAAAAATAACGTTCCCCCTTTATCTACGAAATTTGCAAAGAGAAAAATCTGAAATAATTCTATGTGATAGCAGTTTATATAAATATTACAGGAAAAATAAAACGATGTCTCAATCTAGTACATTTTTTTAGAAATTATCAAATTTCTAAAAAAGTTAACATTAGTTCCACTATCGGTCAAGAGATGGCGCTGACCTAAAACTGCAATACTAATTTTATTATTCTACTCTGCAGTGTAGTTTAATGCTGCAATTATGATGGTACGGAACCCTCGGTGCGCGAGTCCGACTCGCTCTTGACCGGTTTTTTTCTTTAAAGCTAAGATAATTTATAATAATATACATAAATAGTTGGGTGACTTTAATCATCATTAAGTCGCGAACATATAAAAAGGTACACTATCATTTTATGTGCATATATTATAAAGATATAAACTGCAGAACACCATTTACAACAACTTATGGCAAATAAAAAAGTGAGAACGAAAGATCATCATCATTACCTCTTCAACCCTTCAGGATCACAACCAATAAAAAAAATTTTTTAAAAACAAAAAACCGACTTCAAAACCCCACTCTACCTCTAAAAAGCAATAAATAATATTGAAATCACTAGATACGCATTATCATTGTAATAAAACACGTCTATTGAAGTCGGGTGGGGCTGGAGGACAACTTTTTTTTATTCTAACAGCCCCACCCGACTTCAATAGACGTGTTTTATTACAATGATAATGCGTATCTAGTGATTTCAATATTATTTATTGCTTTTTAGGGGTAGAGTGGGGTTTTGCAGTCGGTTTTTTGTTTTTTAAATTTTATTTTTTATTTTTTCCTTTTTAGTGTAAGTACCTTCTGTATTAGATATATTATCTAGGTAGGTAGATGGAAAAATCGGTTTGGCCAAACGTGAGATAATCGCGGACAACCATGCATACGGGTCAAACTGAGAAGATATCCTCCTTTTTTGAAGTCGGTTAAAATATCAAAACCTTGTCCTAAGTGTAACAAATACTTTTCTGAAAACCGCATCAAAATTGGTTCAGCTAAACACGTGGTAATCGTGGACAAACATACATACATAGGAGTCAAACTCAGAACCTTCTTTTTGAAGTCGGTTGAAACACTTAAATCTTCTCCTAAGTATAACAAATGCTTTTCTGAAAACCGCATCAAAATCGGTTCAGCTAAACGCGAGATAATCGCGGACAAACATACATACAAACGAGTCAAACTCAGAACCTTCTTTTTTGAAGTCGGTTAAAACACTTAAATCTTCTCCTAAGTATAACAAATACTTTTCAGAAAATTGTATCAAAATCGGTTCAGCCAAACGCGAAATAATCGCGGACAAACGTACCTACATAATACGAGTCAAACTCAGAACCTTCTTTTTTTCGAAGTCGATTAAGATACTAAAACCTTCTCCTAAGTGTAACAAATACTTTTCTGAAAACCGCATTCGAATCGGTTCAGCCAAACGCGAGATAATCGCGGACAAACATACATACATACATACATACATACAAACATACATACATACATACAGGTCAAACTGAGAACCTCCTTTTTTATTTTTTTTTAAGTCGGTTAAAAATATAATAAAATAAATGCTAATATTTGTAATGTTAATGGAGAAGATGCTTTGTCGAATACTATTGCAAAAAATGGTATAACATAAACTTGTCCGATATACAAGGTCATAATAATTAAAATGATATCTGATCTAACCGTCAATAATCACGTTGGAAGGTGTCAAATGTTTAAGTTCTTAGGTACCTAATTCTCAAAGTCAACACAAATTCGGCCACAGAGCGTCTTTTGTTTATCCAACCGTTAGATGCAGGATATCCAAACTCGTTACAAGCCTATTGTATGCGTTTATTGGTTAACTTATCTTTAGTTATCACAAGTTTATAGCCAATAACACCAGTCGGCGATACTGGCCGTCGTTAAGACAAACTATAACATCCTAACATAACATTTTGATTAAACGGTATACGATAAGGTCGCGTCACTGGACAATCTTATTACTCCTGTCACCTTGGATCTATCATTTCCCGAAATTTAGTATTTAGTAAAAAGTTATTGGCAAGTCATACAGGAGATGAACATTAGCCAGTGCTAGATAGATCTTGATGTGTGTTCTAGGCAGAAGCGCCGTTCTAGGTCCATATTTTTGAAAGGCGGCGAACAGTAAAGTGTACTCTTGGTACAGTGTACAGTACATTACACAAACTTATCTGACCCGGGTGACCATAACTGGAACTGTGTTTTTCCGTCATTGGTCGACTGCTTGAGGTATGGCATTTATTTTAATAACGATAAGTCTTAGCAATATATATAACTAGCGGCCGCCCGCGACTTCGTCTGCGTGGAAAGTTTTTTTGCTATCCCTCGGGAACAATACATCTTTTTGGGATGAAAGGTACCCTATGTCCTTCTCTGTACCCCTGACAACGTGTATGCAAAATTTTATAATGATCGGTTCAGTAGTTAAGACGTGAAGGCGTAACAAACAAACAAACAAACAAATAAACAAACAAACGGACTTTCGCATTTATAATATTAGTAAGGATTATATATTTTTTACTTACATATCTATTTTCTTTTATTTTTACTTTTACTATCTATTTTGTGTTATGTAATATGGGTATATTGCCTGAAAAAAAGCTATATTATTATTATTATGATTATTTACGCATTGTTACCTTAGACCGTCGCCGGCCAAGAGGCCCATTTTCAATCTATCGCATATTGGGACCAGACCACCACATTAGCAAGATAGCCATTCGCTTGGTATTATCAAATATCATCGTCTGGGTTGCAAAGTAGGAAGCTTCTGGAAGATATGCCACCCTGAACGATCGCAAAAAATAAATCGATAGTAGGTCGTCATTCCATCGTTACCTTAACTATTTTTTGTGTTTTCATATCGATCGAATAAGGAACAAAACTCACAAGAGCATGTGAAATGTACTTACCTGCCCTGACCTCCTAGACACTACCTGAAAGCGACGCAAGACTATGGTTATATATACGGGACCAGTCCCACCCCCTGAATAAATAGATAAATAAAACATGCCAATATTGTAGTCGATTATTTTTTGAAAAAAAAAAGCTCTATGGTTCTACCCTGGCCGTGCGCATGCTCCCTGAAAACTAACCAAGCCGATGTCTAAAATGTTTCTATTGATGCCACCTCCAACCCTGTTCACCGTTTATGTCAATAATGATCGATTATTTTTTGCGATCGAAAATCATTGTATGGGAGGCATATGTTCAGGGTGGCATATCTTCCAGAAGCTCCCTGCTTCGCAACTCAGACGATGATATTTGCTAACACCAAACTAATGGATATTTGATTGAATCAGGCGTCACTTGGCGGAAGTCCGAAACCATTTTGAAAAAAGAAATATATGTAGCTTACTTCTGCAAACAATATATGCAAGATGCACTGCCCGCCCGCCCGCAAAAATATGCACATGCACACCACAAAATAACAATGCACAAACCTGCATTTAGCAAGACAGCAACACACCTTGCACTTTCACCAATTAGGCTACTCTACACGTGTTTCGCCCCAATCCGGAGGCATATAAGCAAAATCTAACTCTCGAGTTTTGATGGCGTTCTCTGATTGGTCAAGAAAGTCAGTAGTTAGATTTTGCTCGCAAACTCTAACTCCCCAGTTTCGAGCTAGTTTCGGTAGTGATCTCTAATTGGTCAAAAAACTCAGTAGTTAGGTTTTGCGCGCAAACTCTAACTACTGAGTACTGTACGAGTCATCGTACATTTAAATATAAAAAATCATTTAAAATATTGTATAAACATCGATCGGTTATTGTGAATTGCAAGCAAGCATTTCTGCTGGCCTAAATTATTACGAGTATTGTAAAAATGTAGCAGTGCAATAAACGCATTCTATCAACGCGGTCGGTTATCATTTTCATAGCATTTTTCCCTTCCGCAATTAGCAGCATCTTTATCATTTTATCATCTAGCACTCAGCATAATAGTAAATGTGTGAAACACCACACATTTTACATTGGTCCTTCGATATTTCGACCCAGCGCGCGGTGAGGTCTCAGATCGGAGTTACAGTTTCGTAATTCTAGTAAATCGGTGACTTTGCGCTTTGGTATACAGTGAACATTTTAAAAACAGCATAGCATTTTAAAAATAGCATTACCATCTTTTGTGTCGTGGACTTTCATTAAATAGCAGTAAAATTTCGTGAACTTTATATTGTGAACATTAAGCCAGTGAACAGCATTTGGATTTGGATTTATCGGGGACAAAGTTCTACCAGCGGGCTAATCAGCTCGTCTCGACAGCAGCAGCAGCAGCAGCAGCACGACAGCGACAGCAGCAGTAGCAGTCGGTTTGCAGCAACTCAAGTAAGATCTTTCCATTATCTCTTCTTACTTACCTTTATCATGGCACAAACATTTGAAGCAATCTTTGTCCGTCAAGTGGAAATTATCAATCAGCTCGAGAAGATAGAATCAAACTTTAGAAAAGATAGTGCTACTAGGAAAACTCAGGAATATTTGGATAAGAGAGTCAAAGTGTTGGACGAACTTTGGGCGGAATTCCAGCAGAATGATTCCAATGTGCAAGCATATGAAGATAAAAATTATGAGTATTTTATCAAGAATATTTTTCAAATGACGAAAGAGTTTTATGAAGCAACTAGAGCAAAAATGACCTCGTATAAGCCATTTTCAGCGACGTTATCTCCATTGCCCGTTCCCGAAGATAAAAAGGAAATGTTTTCGCAAATTTCTTTCTCTATCCCAAATATTAGCAAGGATGACAAGGCCACCCAGCCAGGTGGTCCTGCCGACGAGATATGGACGCAACAAAAAACTAATTTCAGAGCATTAATGAGACAAATCCAACGTATATCTATTGAAAACTTAGAGGAAAAGTGGGAAATCGAGGATGAGCTTAGAAACATACAGCGAAAGTGGCAAATAATCGAAGAAACTCATTTAAAAATTGATAACATCTTACAAGGCAGTGATGTGTTATATGATAGTGAGTATACTCAAGTTGAAGACTACTATTACAGCATAAAAAAGAAGTTGAATAAAAAACTATGTTCAACTGCCCATCTTCAGCAATCAACACCTCAAATTGAGATACCTGTCTTTTCGGGAAATTATACCAACTGGCCTACATTTTTCGATTTATTCTCGGAAGCTATCCATAAGAATAAATACCTGAGCAATGCACAGAAAATGCAGCATCTTAAAGGTAAGGTGCGCGGCGAGCCTGAGCGCCTTATACAGCATTTGCACGTGTCTGCAGAAAATTATGAGACAGCATGGGATATCTTGACACACAGATATGATAACCCACATGTACTTTTCACCAAGCAAATCGAGGTATTCCTAAATCAACCTTATGTACAGAGGCAAACAGCATTTGAGTTAAAACGATTCTATGACGTAACAACGGAGTGTATACACGCCATACATAACTTAGGAGTGGATACTAACACATGGGATCCACTTCTAGTACATTTATTAGCAAAAAAGCTCGATAGTCACACCTACAGTGACTACATGGAATCACGTAAGCAACCCCGAGAGCTACCAAAACTAGTAGACTTTATGCAGTTCATAGAAAGCAAATTTACAGCACTCGAGCCGATTCATCTACGAGCATCATCTTATAAGCAAAATAATCAATCTTCGCCTCAAGTATCAAAACCGTCCTACAGCAAGCCCAAGAATCAGGGTAATCATATATTTAAAAATTATCAAGCATTGCCCACATTTACATCAAGATGTTCGTTTTGCAATCAGAATCATGACTTGTTTCAGTGCAAGAAATTTCTAAGTCAATCACCCGACAGCATAATGAGGACGATTTCGAAATTAAAAATTGTTTGTACAAGCATGTTGACAATATTTGCCATTCCACAAAACGTTGCAAAGAGTGCAATGGTGAGCACAACACACTCATACATGACGCGATGACACATCAAGCCTCGAACGCGTCAAATGCAAGCTTGCAATTGCAGCAAGCTCGGTCACTGCCCTCAGTAACAGCAAAACACACGCCGAATAAAAGCGAAATCAAACAGCATAGCGTAAACCATGTTGCAACTGAGGATGAGGAAATTTTACTTACCACCTTATCACTCAAGGTAAAAGCAGCTGATAGCACATATATCACTTTAACAGCATTACTAGATCAGGGCTCTCAAATATCATTAATATCAGAAAACGCCGCTCAGATGTTAGGACTACAGCGTCAGCGTTTTAATGCATCAATATCAGGAATAGGAACCAGCTCTAAAGTTAGCAAAGGGGTGGTCACAATGGAATGTCAATCAGTTTATGATGATTATCAGTTTAGCACACAAGCATTAGTTATCACGAATGTCATTAACAACTTGCCGAATTCATCCTTTAGAAAGCAAACTTGGCCACATCTACAGCATATTAGATTAGCAGATCCTGAGTATAACGTGTCGAAGCCAATTGACATCCTTCTCGACGCCAGCGTTTACTCTGAAATCATCATGAGTGGCTTAATAAAAGGGCCGTCACAGGCACCTATAGCACAACAAACCAAGCTAGGATGGATTCTGTCAGGCAACGTAAGAACATATAACTGCAATGTGGTTATTAATAACATCGATGACATCACAAAGTTCTGGGAAATTGAGGAAATAAGTAGTAATTCAGCATCATCATTAACTAAGGAAGAGCAATATTGTGAGGATTTTTATCTAGAAACAACACGCCGATTGGAATGTGGCAGATATGAAGTCGCATTGCCTATGAAACCTCAATTTGAACAGCATCTTGGAACTTCGAAACCGAAAGCAATAGCACAATTTTTACAGCAAGAAAAAAGAATGATTAAAAATCAACAACTATCAGCAAGTTACATAAAGTTTATGAAAGAATATCTAGAGTTAAATCACATGCGACCATCACTATCTGAAATCACCGATCATCCTGAATGTTATTTACCCCATCACGGAGTGTTGAAACCTGACTCCACCACAACAAAACTACGTACTGTATTCAATGCGTCATCGCCTACTTCGTCTGGATACAGTCTAAATGACTTAATGGAATGTGGTCCAAACTTGCAACAAGATCTGCAATCGCTCATATTGAAGTGGAGACAGCATAAATATGTATTAACAGCAGATATTGAAAAAATGTTTAGATGCATATCTATTAGAACAGAAGATCAGCAACTTTTAAAAATAGTTTGGAGGGATTCGCCACACCAGTTGCTTAAGGATTTCCATCTCACGACCTTGACCTATGGAACTAAATCAGCTCCGTTCCTAGCAATGCGAACTCTCAAGCAGATAGCAAGAGATAACCCTCAATATGAGTTAGCAGCGTCAGCATTAGAAAACTCATTCTATATGGATGACCTAGTTTGGGGCCACAATTCCTTAGCAGAAGCAAAATCACTACAACAACAATTAATATCTGTATTACAGGGAGCTGGTATGAACATCCGAAAGTGGGCTAGCAATGACCCAGAGTTAGTGAAAGATTTAGCATTAGAACAGTTAGAAAGCATCTTAGAATTTAAAGACATGCAGAGCAGAAAAACATTAGGTTTAAAATGGACACCGTCATCAGATTCGTTTACATTTCAATATGACATTAAAGACAACAATAAATGTAATACGAAACGACAATTATTATCAAGCATATCAAAAATATTCGATCCGTTAGGCTGGTTGTCGCCTTTAACAATAAGAGCAAAAATTATGTTTCAAAAAATTTGGTCATTTGATTTAGCGTGGGATGATGAGCTCCCAGCTGAACTTTTGAAAGAATGGACAGCATTGAAAGATGATCTGGAAAGCATACATCATTTGAAAATACCTAGACATTTTGGAAATACGGAGCGAAATTATCAACTACATGGCTTTTGCGACTCATCGGAAAGAGCTTATGCGTGCGCAATTTACATTGTGACTACGAACGATAAGGGCGAGTATACATCAAAGTTAGTGATCGCAAAAACAAAAGTCGCTCCACGTAGCAAACAAATATTATTGCCGAGACTTGAGCTCTGTGGTTCACTTTTATTAGCACAATTGATGAAAAGGGTTTTAGAATCCTTATCGAACAATGATATCAAAGTCCATGCATGGACTGACTCCATGGTAGTGCTCGGCTGGCTCCAAGGGGAACCCTCGAGATGGAAGCAGTTCGTGGCCAACCGAGTTACTCAGATTACAGACATCATACCAGCATCAAATTGGAGTCACGTCAGATCAGAAGAGAATGCAGCAGATTGCGCTTCGCGAGGACTCACATCAACTAAATTAGCAGACTTCTCCTTGTGGTGGGAAGGTCCTAAATGGCTTAGCACGTTAGATACTAGCAAAATAAAGAAAATTACTTATCAGTGTCCAACTTTAGAAGAAAAGAAAGCAAGTGTGAATGTTGCCTTACAATCGAAACAAAACAATGAACTTATAATTAAATTATTAAATAATTATAGTGACATCGCAAAAGCAGTAAAGGCAATCGGTTGGATATCACGTTACATCAGCTGGTTAGGTAACCGGCATACGTCACGCGATTGCACTTTGTCAACAACAGAAATTAATAAAGCATATAAAATAATTATAAGAAGTGTGCAATCTATTGATTTTCAAGATGAGTTGATATCATTAAAATCTAACGGGCAAGTCAGCACAAAAAGCAAGATCGCTAGTCTCAACCCATTTTTAGATGATCAGGGCATACTGCGGGTTGGTGGAAGGCTACATCGTTCAAACTTGAATTACACAGCAAAGCATCCTATCATTCTATCATCATCTAGTCGTTTGACGGAGTTAATCATCCAACAATCACACTTAATTACATTACATGGAGGCCCTCGACTTACTTTATCGCACATTCGAGATAAATATTGGATCATCAGCGGCATTCGCACGGTGAAAAAGCAATTAAGACAATGCGTCAAATGCCGCAGATTTAATCACATTCAGCAACAGCAGATCATGGGTACGCTACCAGGAGCTCGGGTGACACCTGGTCGTGTATTCAGCAACAGCGCCGTAGATTTTACGGGATACATAGATATAAAATCAAACAAAGGACGTGGTGTGAAGACGACCAAAGGCTACGTCGCGGTCTTCGTCTGCTTATCAACTAAAGCAGTACATCTGGAACTGGTATCGGATCTGAGCACAGCAGCTTTTCTAGCAGCTTTTCGGCGAATGTGCGCTAGAAGAGGTACTCCAAATAATATGTTTAGCGACAACGGGACAAACTTCGTAGGTGCTAATCGGGAACTGAAACAAGAATACAAAAGCATATTGAAAACAATGGACACAAGTTTTATCAAAGACGTCAGTGAAATGGGGGTCACGTGGCATTTTAACGCGCCGGCCTGGCCAAACGCTGGAGGCCTGTGGGAGGCGGCGGTTAAAAGCTTAAAGCATCATCTTAAGCGTGTCCTAGGAGATCAAAAGCTTACCTACGAAGAATTTATCACGCTCCTGCATCAGGTGGAAGCATGTCTTAACTCTAGACCACTTTATGCACTTACCGAAAGCCCAGAGGATGACATATTAACACCTGGTCACTTCCTGGTTGGTAGTTCATTAATATCACGACCACAAACAGACCCTGAAAGTATTAATTTAACAACACGTTGGCAATTAGTGCAGTCGATGAATAAGCAGTTTTGGAAAAAGTGGTCTACGGATTATTTACAGCATTTACAGTCTAGATCAAAGTGGAGATTCCCAACTAGAAACTTACAAAAAGATGACATAGTTCTCCTGAAAGACGAAAACTTACCACCGGGCAAGTGGGCCATGGGTCGCATTCTGGAACTGCACCCTGGAAAGGACGGGTACGTGCGTGTCGTAACCCTTAAAACAAAATCAAATGTTATTAAACGACCCATCAACAAATTAATTCTACTGCCTGTGTGTGAAGAAAGCACCAAACAAGAGCATCAATCATCAGAGCAAACACAACAGCATTCACAAGATCAGCCATCATCATCATCACCGCTACAACGCAAAACAAGAGCATCGAGAGCAAAAGGAAAATTGTTTAAGAATTTTTTCACAACTATTTTTCTATTTATGACCGTTTTATCCCCGTCTACACAGCAAGAAACAACTAATTTTAATATCACGACCTTCAAGCAAAACACCCCTTTCTACTTTGATAGAATATCAGACCTACAGCATATACGGGATGACTGGAAGTTAGTAGTGTATTATAACATGTCTACATACTGGAATGGCCTACATCACCTAGAACAGTATGTAAATCATATAAAGGAATTATGTACTAATACAAACAATCAGTACAGAAGCGTCGTTTTACAGTTGCAACATGAGTTATCAGAAATAGAGCACTATAACAAACTACTTATGAATCATCAACACCGCATTAGAAAAAGAGGATTAATAAACGGTGTGGGTTATATTGCAAATTCATTATTCGGCGTCCTAGATGACCGTTTTGCTGACCAATACAAAAATGACATCGATAAAATTGCAAAGAATGAAAATCACATGAAAAATTTAATAAAAAATCAGACCCTTATTATTGAGTCCGAGTACAACATTTTACGTCGCAATGAAAACATTATGAACCAACAATTTACTTTCATTAAAAATCATCTTCATAACGTATCAGTGGAAGTAAATGAGGTTCGGCTCGACATCAAGCACGAAGCCTATATCACATCATCAGCATTAGCAGCGACTGTTATTTTAGCAAACTTGAGACGAATCCAAGAGACATTGGTCAACACTATCACTGATATAAGTCAAGGACGCGTGGACATTCATTTATTATCACCGCAACAACTGGAAGCACAAACTAATTTTATTATGAGTCAATTACAGAGTGATCTCACATTACCGGTCGGCCACGTTGACATACAGAGCTTGTACAAATTATTAAAAATGCATTCCAAAATTGTCGACTCTTATCTTATCATAGAAATCAGAATACCAATTTTGAGCAGTGAATCTTATCAATTAGACAAAATCATCAGTTTGCCACAGATATCACAAACTAGTATGTTTCAAATAGTACCAGCATTTAACTACATCGCTTTTAACATACGAAAGGATGTAGGTATATATTTATCAGAATCAGATTTGCATCTTTGTATTCATTACTCACAAGAAAAAATATTATGCTCGCTCGATAAGCCTATATATCAATTAAAAATAAAACAATCAATTTGTGATGTCTCAGTTACTAACGACGAATATAGCAAAACATTAACATGTATTACAGACACAATAGCATGCCGCAATAAATGGATCAAATTGCAGCGCCCGACCGTCTGGTTGTATTCCTGTTGCAAGGAATGCAGAGTGCACATTTTCTGTTCGTCGGGTATAGAAATCAAAACATTACAGGGCAATGGACTTATCACATTAGGTCAAGGTTGCGCATTGAAAGGCGAATCGTTTACAATATATTCGCACAACAACTTTTTTAATCATCTGAAGAAAGAAGATAATTTTATGGAATTTCCGCAGATGTCCATTTTAAACTCCATCATAAATACTAGCACTTCAATGGAAATTGACGCCTGGCAACAGTGGCAACCTGAAAAGCACAACGAACTGTATAAGGAAGTTAAGATGCAGATAGAGGATTTAAAGAGAAACGAAGCGAAAGATCTTACTATTCACGACATTCATCATTACACCCTACTCTATGGCATACTGGCTGGAGTGGTGATCGGAGGGGTGATATTATCCTGTCTGTGGCGGCGGAGGAGACGCCTGCAGGAGCAGGCGGCTGGAGCAGCAGCAGAGCGCGTGGTCGCGCCTGGTACCCGGGCGGGTGACGTCATCGAGCGTGGCGTCGCTAGTGCAGTGATTAGTGCGTGTAGTGAAAAAGAGTCTCAAAAGTGCGTGGTAAAAAGTGTAGAGCAAGGGACCTCTCCTATAGTGTTACGGCCTGCCAAATTCGAGGTACCCATAGCAAATAGTGAAGTGTAAAAATAATAGACAATCGGACAGAGACAATTTTAGTTGTAGCAATTTCATAATTATATTCATTGTAATAGAATACTTTTATAACATGTATTTAATATGACATTTATAAGTAGCATTATGTAAGTTTTGTAAGTACAATGAAATTTATAAGATACCTATTGTAAAATCAAGCACAGATCATCATAATCACACTTTATCATTATTATTTTGTAGTTCATCATTGTCAGCATTTACATAATCATTTTTGCAATATAATAGTATTAACTTTGTTAGCAGATAACTCTCTTTCTCTTGAGAGGCCAAGATGTACGAGTCATCGTACATTTAAATATATAAAATCATTTAAAATATTGTATAAACATCGATCGGTTATTGTGAATTGCAAGCAAGCATTTCTACTGGCCTAAATTATTACGAGTATTGTAAAAATGTAGCAGTGCAATAAACGCATTCTATCAACGCGGTCGGTTATCATTTTCATAGCATTTTTCCCTTCCGCAATTAGCAGCATCTTTATCATTTTATCATCTAGCACTCAGCATAATAGTAAATGTGTGAAACACCACACATTTTACAGTGCGCATCCACCGATGAGCGCGCTTCAAAATTCAGTTGTCAATTGTCTATGAACACGACTGTGGTAGCGTATTTTATTTTTGAAAAATGACTTCAAATCTTCCAAGTTTTTGAGAATATAATCCAGTAAACCCAGATAAGAACGAAAACATTTTTTTCTGCTAAACTAAATATTCCTTACCTATTAAATTGACATTTTGTATGGAGAATTTTTAACAAGTTGCATGATAGAATGGAATTCTAACAATTTTCACAATTTATTTAACAACCGTGAACGCTATTGTAACAAAACTTTTATGTAAGTAACGGGTGGCGCAAAAGTAAAGACCCTATTTGGTTCAGCTATAACATTTTTTCTAAATTAGAAAACTAGATTTAGGTTTTTTTAAATGTATATTTGTGCCATTAAATTTCGTACCATTAGGATTTAAAGATGATGTCTTTTAAATGGTGACCTCCAGAGTTGATACACATTTGAGCCCTATTTATGACATTTTGCATAACTTGCCGTAACACTTCCTGCGATATGTTCGTTATTTCTTGACGAATGTTTTCTTTTAGAGCTGCGAGAGTCTGTGGCTTGTTCACATACACCCGAGATTTCAAAAAACCCCAAAGAAAGAAGTCTGGACTGGTCAGTCCTGCCGGACGGTGGGGAAATCGTCGACGAAATTCACGTTGTCTTCTTATCACTGATGAATTATTCCGTAAGAACATTGACACAATTATTCCACGTTCTTGGGGAGTAAAACGGTCCATGTTTATTTTCAGTGTATTTTATATTTGTTCACTACACAATTTTCAACAACAGAATGACAGAAAATGTCATATAAAAAAATAAAAGTATTTTCTTTAGTGCCAGTACTTTTGCGCCACCCGTTACAAATGTTTAGGCTGTTGCCTGGTGCAATAAATATTTTTTTTATGTTTATTCAGTATTGTTTTATTCTCAAAAGTTTTAAACCTAACACATGAAAAGTCTTCTTCTTCATTGTGTCGATGATTCTGGCGTCCACCAAAGCGTGTTTTCGGGCAAAATTCAAAACGGCATAGCACAACCAAATAGGTAGGACAAGTAAGAATAAATGTACTTTAAGTAGATACTAACTTGCAATTATGATTCGTTGCGACGCAGGTTTGGTTTTCTGGACAATCCATTTGGTCAATGTTATTCAAAATTCTTGTATCCATATGCCACAGTCCTGTAATCTATAATATTGGGTCTTTACTTATAAAATTGGTGTTTTTTTCTCACACACAGAGAAGCACATAGCTTCAGTGATTTAAATTATTTATCAGTTGCTGGATATTACGGCTATATAACTATCAAGTTGACGGTTATGATCATAATTTGCTGTAATTTGATTTAATTTGATTGTTCTGATGAATAATTGAAATCATTAAAAAATACATTGAAAGTCTCTTTTTTTTGTTGGCAAAAATGAACACTTTATCCTTTGTAACTTGTAACGTAGCCTAAATTTCACTTAAGTTATGTTGCCTAAACATTTGTACTTACATAAAAGTTTTGTTACAATAGCGTTCACAGTTGTGAAATAAATTGCGAAAAATGTTAGAATTCCATTCTATCATGCAACTTGTTAAAAATTCTCCATACAAAACGTCAATTTCGTAGGTAAGGAATATTTAGTTTCGCAGAAAAAATTGCATTCTTATCTGGGTTTATTGAATTATATTCGCAAAAACTTGAAAGATTAGAAGTCATTTTTCAAAACTAAAATACGCTTCCACAGTCGTGTTCAAAGACAATTGACATCTGAATTTTGAAGTGCGCTCATTGGTGGATGCGCACTCAGTAGTTAGAGTTTGCGCGCAAAACCTAACTACTGAGTTTTTTGACCAATCAGAGATCACTCCCGAAACTAGCGCGAAACTGGGGGGTTAGAGTTTGCGAGCAAAACCTAACTACTAAGTTTCTTGACCAATCAGCGATCACCTTCAAAACTCGAGAGTTAGATTTTGCTTATATGCAACCCGGAGCATCCTCAGGAGTTAGATCGTGCGTAAACCAACACCGAATGAAACTAATGGATATCTTGCCAATGTGGTCTGGTCCCAATATGCGATAGATTGAAAATGAGCCTCTGAGCCGTCGGTCTACCTAGGTTACGCCAGTCGACTACATAGACGAGAGCGACGCTGTCACCGAGTCAGATAAGTTTTTGCTGTTCGAGTGCGCATGCGATAAAAAATGATTAGTAAAGTGAATAATTCGAAAAAATTTAAAAAATATTATAAACACGACTGCCCTGCCAAAAACGAACTAAAAAGTTAAACAACAAGTGTCATTGCAGTCGGGGGACCTTATTATGGAACATTTTTTGATGAAAGAGGTCCCCCGACTGCAATGACACTTGTTGTTTAACTTTTTAGTTCGTTATTGGTAGGGCAGTCGTGTTTTTAATATTTTTTTTAATTCATTTATTTTCATTTCACACATTTTAGTGACATATTATATAGTTTTGGAATGTGCTCATCAAGGCCTTTTATTTGATGCCCATATTGTAATAATATAAGAAAAAATTTTTTTATCACATTTGAAAATGGCGTCGTACTCGTACAGTCGCCATATTGATTTTTTCTAAAAAATATAGCCAGTGTCACTCGGGATGCTGTAAGAAATCTTACGATACCCCATTTATCCAAATTAGTTCAGGCATTTAGAAGTTATGGTGGAATAAAGAAACTCACACACCTACATACATGAACCCTGAACACTTAATATACACTCTTTTTGCTTTGGGCATTCGTGTAAATAGAGCCCCTGGCCGAATTAGAAAACACAAAATGGTAATTTTGTTTTGTTACCTAGGGCACAGAATAGATATTGGTACTACGTGCCAGGGTGCTGCTAGTACCTACTGACTGGATCCTGGTTTATCCTGAGATAACCTATAGGTACGTAATTTTATGTGGCTAGTACATATGCATTCTGCGGTGGGCGTGCACTGCACAGAAAACCGTGGTTCATTACGGGGGCTCTTACTTCTACTTTGTACCTGCGGCACAGAACAGATATAACTACTACTACCTGCGGGATTATACAACGTGTTAGAAAAAAATCGTAATGCCCAATATGGTAGAAAGGGACCTTCAAACTGAAAAACTTTTGCTATTGCACCAACTCTAATATCGCGAAAAACGTCTGCTGTTTCATACATTTTGATATTTTCGTTACTAATTCTCGTATGAAACAGCTGATTCTTTTTCGCTTTTTCAGAGTTGGTCCCATAGTAAAAGTCTCAGTTCAGTTTGATAGTCCCTATCTACCATATTCCGCTTCACGGGTTTTTTGTAACACCCTGTATTATAATTGCTTTTAGTTCAGTAAAATTACGGGTTCGCAAAACATTAAATGGTACACTCAGAAAAAAAACCGGTCAAGAGCGAGTCGGAATCGCGCACCGAGGGTTCCGTACAATCATAAATATATTTGGATATGTTACTTTAGTACTGTACAGTCTTTAAAAAAGTAGGATAAACGGCAGACAGGTGGAAGGGCGAACAGGCGGACAGTTAATTTACAGATCTTAACCACAGCTGCTCCTTATGGTGACTGAAAAACACATTGCAAACTGTTTAAATTACTAAGTAGGAACTTAGTCTTCGTTTATTCGTACGGCAAATAGTAGGTAAATATATTAGAACCAGCCACCAATTATTATTGTAGTATTAGGTTGCGCCATCTCTTGACCGATAGTGGAACTATTTTTTTCTTAGATCAGCATTCTTAGGACAGCGCCAGCTATTGACTGGTAGTGAAACTAAAGAATGTTTGTTTGTTTTTTGAATTTCTAAAAAAGTGTGTTCTAGTAAAGTAAAAAAAAATAGTGAAAATTAGTTGGACTCATTTACAAAATGACAGCTAGCCATTTAATCTAACGATCAAAAGAAGAAAGACCGCTATTGCAAATTATTTCTATTTCGTCATACTAGCTCCCGTAATTTTACTGAACTATTTCGCAAATTAGAACGTCTAGCGTCTTATTTACTACATAATGATAAGAAACATAGCATTTCAACGCGTTCATTGAATCGAACATTGAATTCGTTTTCTAAATCAATTGAATTACTCACACCTTCAAGTAATACTCGCTAAGTAATGTATTTGAAATCGGATACTTAATTGAAAGCAAAGCCCACTTTATCTTCTTAGTAATAAGAGGATGAACTCTAAACTCAAGATTAGTAATTTATTCAGTTTAAGAAGATTACATTACACGCAGTTAAAAACGTGAAAGAGGCATTTTTTAATAAATCTACTAGGTACAGGAAAGGGTGTGTTCTAAAAATAGTACATTTCCCATCTGTTTTAATAATATCCTCACTGGAGCTTAGTTGGCAAAGCTGCCGCCACATGTGAGTGCATTTTCCTATTTCCTTTTTAGTTTAAATCGAATAAAAAACCTCACCATTTTCGGAAAACAAATGAACTGCGAGTACTTCATTTCTTCCACTGAATTGATTATCTGATAATGAAAGAGCAAGGGTTGCAGCTTATAAGAGTTTTTTTTTATTTGGGGTTTTTTAGGGTTCCGTACCAAAATGGTAAAAAAGGAACCCTTATGGTGTGACTCAGTCTGTCTGTCTGTCTGTCACAGCTGGATATCTCGAGAACTACTAATGGTATCAACTTGAAATTTGGAACAGTTTAAGATGACATTTGTCCAACTATTTTGCGAATAAGAAATAAATAAAAAAATAAATATCTTTTTTACAACAGGGACTGAAAAGGGGCCTTAAAAATTTGAAGTGGGGCAACTAGGGCATGTGGGGTATCATATGAAAGAACGTCGTTTGCACGTTTTCAATCATTTTTTATTTTTTTTAGGCCACATAGTTTTCGACTTATGATGAAAATTGTAAAAAAAATACCGTTCCCCCCCCCCCCTTATCTCCGAAGTTTGCAAAGAGAAAAATCTAAAATAATTCTATGTCATAGCAGTTTATATAAAGATTACAGGAAAAATAAAACGATGTCTCAATATAGCACACTTTTTTAGAAATTATCAAATTTCTAAAAAGTTAACATTAGTTCCACTATCGGTCAAGAGATGGCGCTGACCTAAAACTGCAATACTAATTTATTATTCTACTCTGCAGTGTGGTTTGATGATGCAATTATGATGGTACTGTTAGCGACGCAAGTGAATTATGAGTGTTAGTGACACGTTATAAGTGATAAAATTAATACTGAAAGTGATAAGTGGTTAACTTATAATAGTGAATTGCAATTAGTGAAGTGAGACTTATGAATAATTAATTAAGGACTTTAACTTAGTGAATCTACGCTTTAGATGTAAGACTTTGTTAGTTAGACCTTGTATTAGTTCTTTACGTTCTTATTAGAATCTAGGTTTTTGCTATTTGTAAGTAATTTTTAGTTTTTTCGGTTTTATTCATGTAAAATAGGGTATACCAACAGGGCAATACCTTAAAGATAAAGCCCCAATTTTGGAAATTAGCCATATCAAAGGGGCAATACCACATAGAAAGCCCCCGAAGATTTTTTGTAAATATCTTTTGAAATAATTGAGATTTTTGAGATTTTGTTATAAAAGGTACCTACATTAAAAATAAAAAAATAAAAAATTGTTTAAAAAAAACAAAAAACCGACTTCAAAAAATCTACCTCTAAAATGCAAGAAATAATATTCGTAATAATAAAAACACGTCTATTGAAGTCGGTTTTTTGTTTTTTTAAACAATTTTTTATTTTTTTATTTTTAGTGTAGGTACCTTTTGTATTAGGTAGTGTAGGTATATTATTTAGGTAGAAAAATGGGCTCAGCCAAACGTGAGTTAATCGCGGAGAAACATACATACATGCGGGTCAAACTACGAACCTCCTTTTTTGAGTCGGTTAAAGAACTACACTTAAGATATCCCTTTACAAACAAAAAAATAATTATCTTATTCAGTTCATAAACAAAGAAGTTATACGACTGATCATCGAGGTAGTCCACACAAAAATCATACTATTTTCGTGCTTTTTTCAAGATTACTTGAAAAGTACTGAACTGATTTCAAAATTTAAAAAAATGGGACCAATTTGGGAGTTTACCTAATCTAATAACGTTTGAATAATTTCAATCGGTTCAGCCGTCTTCGAGTAATCGGTGTACATACAAAAAACAAAAAAAAAAAAAAAACGGGTCGAATTGAGTACCTCCCTCCTTTTGAAGTCGGTAAAAATAGTTAATAATCGATTAGATAATAGTTTATAATAGTTTATTTATTAGATAACAAACATATACACATAATTTATGAATCTCTGCGTCTGTTGTAGTAAAAACTGTATTACAGACCGCAGTGACTTCCCCAATTATGACGTACAATCTTGCATGTAAATCTAATGAGAGAACAGGAAAAGAGAAAAAGATTAAAAAAAACAATTTATAGATAGATAAATTCTGCTGTTTTCTTAATCTATATTTGGATGTGAGTGTGTTAGTGTGTGTGTGTGTGTGTGTGTGTGTGTGTGTGTGTGTGTGTGTGTGTGTGTGTGTGTGTGTGTGTGTGTGTGTGTGTTGTGTGTACGTTTAAACTAAATTAGTATTACTATTGCAAACAAATTTTCGGTGTTATCATAGTCTAATACTTTTAACCATTCAATGAGTAGCTTCTTTATTTTATGGTTATTAACTTGTTTATAATCCTTTCCTGTAATAAATTTGTTATAAAGTAAAGGAGCATTGTAATTACAATGGCTTCTGGCAAATGCACTATTTAGATTAGGCATAGGGACACGGACTCGCCTTCTTGTGTCAATAGGAAGAGTAGGCACTATGTAACGGTGATAACGTCTCAGAATTTGGTGGATGTATAGTTTTCTTACAGAGAGAACGTTGCATCTGTTGTATAACTCTGTAGTATTATGCCTGTATGGAAGTTTGCACAGGGTTTTTAGTACAATACGTTGGGCTCGTTCGGTTTCTATTAATATGGTTTTGGCAGCCCCTCCCCAGGCACAAATGCAATATGATATTAGGCTTTCCCCGAGAGCCTTGTATACCTTCAATAGTGTACTCGTATCCAGAACATCTCTTAAGGCTTTGAAAACATATATGAGCTTTCGACATCGATTAGCTAAGGCTAGTGACTGTAAACCCCATGAGAGCTTGTCGTCGATTACGATGCCAAGATATTTGAGGTTGTCTGTTCGCGTTAAGACGGGACAGCAGCAATTGTTTAGAGCAACAGTAGAACGATTGCATGGATAGTGATGTAGTGTGAGTTTTGTTTCAGTGTCAGGTTTAGTGACGTTGGTTTTACTGAAACACATATATTTAGTCTTACTAGTGTTGAGGGAGAGTAGACTATCTTCTAACCATGCGGTAACCTCTTTCAGACCTTCTTCCGCAGAAGAGTAGGTATCCTCCCATGATTTTCCATGGAACAAAAGAATCGTATCGTCCGCGAACATAACGATATCTGAACTCTTGATATTTCTACTGACAAGATCATTGACATACAGTAAAAATAGGGTTGGACCCAGGGTGCTGCCTTGGGGTACACCGAAAGTGCACACGGCATCAGCACTCGTTAGCCCACAAACGCGTACACGTTGATGCCTGTGAGAAAGATAATCCTGGAACCAATTAAGTGGTGTACCTCTGATACCTACGGTCTCCATTCGTTTGAGTAGAATTGGGATAGACACCGTATCAAACGCCTTTTGTAGGTCCAGGAATACTCCAAGGCATTTGTTCCCGCTCTTTACGTAATTGACTATAGACGATGTCAGAAGATGTTTAAAGTTCTATCTATAGAAATTAAGTTTGAGTTAGTTTTATCAAAGGTTTGTAAAAACAAGCGCTTATTTCGATATTAGAAAGAGATAGAGATTAAGAAAACTTGTAAATTCCCTTTCTGGTATGTCAAGCGGCGTGACTATGGTATGGACAATATAAAAAAATTTAGAGAGAGTATTATGAATCTCAGTTTTAATGATGTTTATGAAAGTAACAATCCAAATACAGCCTTTAAATGTTTTTATGAAACTTTCAAATTATATTATGATCTCTGCTTCCCTATAAGAGTTATAAAAATACCTACGGCTATTAAACCAAAATGGGTGACCAAAGGAATCAAAACGTGCAGTAAACGAAAACGAGATCTACTGCATAAGTACAGGCGAAAGCCTAATGAGTTAAACAAAACTCAGTTGAAAAGTTATACTAAACGCTTTAATAAAATTGTGCAATTAACTCAAAGGTCACAAAACAGCTACTTTATAAATAACTCCGTTAACAAATCAAGGGCAACGTGGCAAATTATAAACAGATCTAAAAGAAATTTTCCCAGGGAAGATATAAAACAAATAAAAGTAAGTGGCAATACAATTAGTGATCCAAACCGCATTGCCGAGCATTTTAATAACTTTTTTATTGATCTTTCATTGACATCAGAAAACATAAGACTTAAACTAGACAAAACTTTGACATATAATAGTAGCAATTCATTATTTATGACACCGGTAATTCCGCAGGATATTTTTAATATAATAAAATCACTTAAGTCTACTAATAGTACTGGCTATGATGAAATTAATACAAGAATTTTAAAACATGTGAATGACATTGTATTGTATCCCCAATAATAGGCCATATTATAAATTTAAGCATAGAAACCGGAATGTTCCCAGACAGGTTAAAAGTCACCGTCATAAAACCTCTTTTTAAAAAAAACCGGTCAAGAGCGAGTCGGACTCGCGCACCGAGGGTTCCGTACAATCATAAATATATTTGGATATGTTATTTTAGTACAGTCTTTAAAAAAGTAGGATAAACGGCAGACAGGTGGAAGGGCGAACAGGCGGACAGTTAATTTACAAATCTTAACCACAGTTGCTTATGGTGACTGAAAAACGTTTCAGCCGCTCCACATTGCAAACTGTTTATATTACTAAGTAGGAACTTATTCTTCGGTTATTCGTACGGCAAATAGTAGGTAATTTATATAAGAACCAGTCACCAATTATTATTGTAGTATTAGGTTGCGCCATCTCTTGACCGATAGTGGAACTATTTTAATTCGCAAGTCAGCATTCTTAGGTCACCGCCATCTGTTGACGGGTAGTGAAACTAAAGAATTCTTGTTTGTTTTTTGAATTTCTAAAAAAGTGTGTTATATTGAGACCTCGTTTTATTTTTCCTGTAATCTTTACGTAAACTACTATTACATAGAATTATTTCAGATTTTTCTCTTTGCAAACTTCGGAGATAAGGGGGGGGAACGGTATTTTTTTTTACATTTTTCATCATAAGTCGAAAACTATGCGGCCTAAGAAAAAAGAAAAAAATGTTTTAAAATGTGCAAACAGCGCTCTTTCATATGATATCCCACACGCCCTAGTCACTTCACTTAAAATTTTTAAGACCCCTTTTCAGTCCCTGTTGTGAAAAAAATATAAATTTTATTATTTCTTTCTTATTTGCAAAATAGTTGGGCAAATGTCATCTTAAACTATTCCAAATTTCAAGTTGATACCATTAGTAGTTCTCGAGATATCCAGCTGTGACAGACAGACAGACTGAGTCACACCATAAGGGTTCCTTTTTTACCATTTTGGTACGGAACCCTAAAAAGGTGATAGAGAGAACATAGCGAACTATAGACCCATTGCCTTTGAATCAGTTTTTGCAAAAGTATTTGAAAAAGCCATATACAAATCGCTTTATGCTTACTTTGAGACTAATAATTTGCTAGCTAAAGAACAACAAGGTTTCCGTAAAAATAAAAGCATTAATATGGCAGTATTTGAATTTGTCACTAAAATTATTACTTGCATGGATTCAGGAGTACAAGTTATGGGTCTATACATGGATATGACCAAGACGTTTGATTTAGTCGATCACAAAATATTACTAGATAAATTATATAAATATGAAGTGCGGGGAAATGTTCTTGAGCTCATAAAATCCTATCTCACTGACAGACGAAATATAACACAAATTGTGAAGTTTTGCTGCCGTACTAGATTTGAAAAGACATATACATCACGGTCAAGGGAAACGGTTTGTGGTGTCCCACAGGGTAGCGTTTTGGGTCCATTATTATTTCTTATTTATATAAATGACCTGCCAAAGTCTATACAGCGCCCGATGGTGATGTTTGCGGATGACAGCACGATAATATTTGAATGTGACGATGAAAGGGATTATGAAAATGCAATAAATAATGATCTTGACAAAATTATTACATGGCTTCGAAATAATAAATTAGTTGTAAATATAGATAAAACAAAAATGATGACTTTTAGACAAAGAGAATCTAAGAAAATTGTTGATGTCAAGATACAGCATTCAGGCAAACAAGTAGAAGAAGTTAATACTACTAAGTTTCTAGGCATTTATATTGACAGTAACATGAATTGGGAAACCCATACTGATTATGTCTGTGAAAAGTTGAGTAAATTTTCTTATGCGTTATACATGCTAAACAAGATTGCGAATCAATTTGCGTTAATGACGGCGTATCATGGCTACGTTGCATCGATATTAAGATACGGCATACTTTTTTGGGGAAACTCGACCAACAAAGAAAGAGTCTTTAAAGCGCAAAAAAAGTGTGTTCGTGCAATATGTAGACTTCGCCCTACCGACTCCTGTTGCCCTTACTTCAAACAGTTAAAAATTTTGACAGTACCATGTTTATATATATTCGAAGTGTGTGTTTTTGTTAAGTCGAATTTGAACTTATTTATTAAATTTTCATCGAAGAGGCATAATGATAAGCTGTGTCAAATACCACATAAAACTGCTCTCTTTAGAAACAATATTTATGGTATTGCTCCAAAAATATACAATAAGTTGCCGAAAGAAATAAGACAAATTGATAATATAATGAAATATAAATTGGCACTTAAAGATTTTTTGATAAATAAAACCTATTATACGTTGACCGAATACCTATGTGACACTGACATTTAAATTTATTGTAATGTATTATTATTATTATGTGACATTTCTTTTTATCGATATTTATTCATGATGTTAATTGTTTGACTTTTTCTATGTAATGATTAATTTTGCACACCCATTGGGTAAGAATACAGCGCTCAAATTTTGTAATACAACACCAATTATTGTAACTACCTATATTCTGCAAATAAAACAATTTGATTTGATTTGATTTGATTTTGATAGTTTTGTTTAGAATTAGACAAAGACAGTTGCGCATGAACAGGACAAGACATACTGTGAGACAGAGAGGTCCGAGTTCTAGAAAAACTAGAAAGTTCTAGATTGATTTTCATGAAAATTCCAAGAAATCTGATTGGTTCCGAATTTTCTAGGATTAATATTCGATCGATATATAAATCGGAGAGGTCGAAGTAAGCGCACAGTTTTCCAATAATGAAGATATCATTGTAAAAGGAAGAAAAAGGAAGAAATAAAAGAAGAAACAGTAAATAGTGGTTTCATTATGAAATAAAGGTCCCAGTAATAAGTTTTAATTAAGAGTTAGTGCATCCCGGCAGTAAGCGCGACAATGTTAAGATTTTAGTGCTCCAAATATAAGTTTCAAAGTGCTTCAATGTGGTGAATTAGTAACTTTGACTATGTTATAAGTGTGAATTAGTGCTTTGCTACGGAGCTACGTGTCTTGCTACGAACATTGACTGCACCGACTACAAAATAATGTGAAAATGTGAAAAGAATTTGTGATACGTTGGTGTGATATTTATGTGAAGTGACATTAGTTTATGAACACTGTTGACTGGTGTGTTCCGTGATAGTGTTTTTCCGACCGAGTGTTCAGCCGCCTTCCTCGTCCAGCCGGCGATAATCCTATAAAGACTTTTGAGTGTTTACAGTCCACTAATTGAGAGTTATCGAGTGGTATTATTATTTGTGACGTGTGTAGTTTAGTGTGGACGATCTTTTAAGTGCTCTCGTCGTCGTCTGCCCGCCGCGCCCGCCACAGGTACGGAACCCTCGGTGCGCGAGTCCGACTCGCTCTTGACCGGTTTCTTAGTTTTCACCTACGTGTCTTCAGACTGTACCTGTAAAATTTTGTTTCTTAAGGCGGCACTCTTACCAAAGTGGCGCCGCGGTGAATTTTATTTAATATTGTAATTCTAATACACAATTTTAATAAAACTTCTGGTGGAATTTTTAGGGCCCATATATAGTCTACCATTTATAGACGCTATCATTACATTCTCTCGTAGTCACTGCTAGACGTAGGTAGCAAAACTGCTAAAAGTGGTCGTTTTAGGCACATTATCTATCTTCTTCTACGAATGACTACGATGGAATGTAGTGATACCTTCTAAAAATACTAGACTGTGGGCACAGTATTAAGGTCACAGCACACTATAACGGCACCGCAACTGCACAGCAACAGCACGGCGTCACCTCGAATTTAGGCTACGGCTAGCCGCCAGCGCGCCGTAAGCACGCGGTCGGCGCGCCGTAAGCGCGCTGACCGCGCGCCTTCCGCGCGCCGCCCGCGAAGTGTAAGCTATTCTGCATATGATGTTGTTTCGCTGGCGACTCAGAGTCACAGCGCGCTGTTAGCACGCGGCCGGCGCGCGGTAAGCACGCGGTCGGCGCGCGGTAAGCACGCGGTCGGCGCGCGGTCCGCTCGCTTGCGGCGAGTCGAGTCGTATGGTAGCGGTAAGCGCGCCGACCGCCCGCCGTTGGCTTTTTCTTATTGACATTATAAAATATATTTTACGACACATGATTTAAAGCTCTAATTTGAATGACAAATTAATTGCTGGGTTGGAGCGGTGCTGTTGCGGTGCCGTTATATGTGCCATGACCTTTACGTTTATTTACTCATGACATGTGCTATGGGCCCTAAAAATTCCACGTGAAATTTTATTAAAATCCTTTTCTATCGACAACTTTTAAATAAAAACCTCTGAAGGCCACTTTCGCTGGTATATTAAAGATCAATTTCACTACGAAAAGACTGTTTACCAACAGCTGCTTAATATTACCCTTTTATGGTAACGCCAAAGAATTCGCTCTGTTAAATAGCTGCAAACGTTTATTCTGAATAAACACGTGTGTGTCATAAAATACTGTGTTTTGTATACATTGAACAGTTAGCAGGGCGCTAGTCAATGTAGCGTAAACAACAGTAAACAACAATGTGTTGTATATCAAGCTATAAATAATTGCCGGCAGGTGCAAAACTGGACAATATTAAACGATTCGGACTGTTTAGAGCTAATTTGGGACGTTATCAGATTCAATGTAGCAATTAATTTAGTATGTACCGTTGGTAATATAATTATTTAGTCTCAAATTAAGTTATTTGTTCTATAAATAGGTATCTTCTTAACAAACAATTCAACGTTAGCAAATCTCCGAATCCAGTCCAGTGTTATGTTAAAGTCATCAGTATGTTAAAGTCCGTGACCGTGAGCCCGCGACAGTATTGCCTACGTCATATTATTATGACATTACGATGAAATGCATGGCACACGGTCGGAAAAGTTGTGCTGAGCGAGGATTAGAAGATTATCGCAAATAAAATTGGCCGGAAGCTTGAGAAAATCTTCTACTTCCGGTCAAAATTTTAAGATTATATTTACGTCATGTGACATCAGTAAGAGACCCGTGTCATCATTTAGTTTTCAATCGTAGAGAGAGTAAACATAAGTCTGTCAGTTCTGAAATAACTAAAAAACAAAAATTTTAAGTTTAAGGTATTCCGGCAATTTCGGAACTGACAGACTTATGTTTACTCTCTCTACGATTGAAAACTAAATGATGACACGGGTCTCTTACTGATGTCACATGACTTAAATATAACCTTAAAATTTTTACCGGAAGTGGAAGATTTTCATAAGCTTCCGGCCAATTTTATTTGCGAAAATCTTCTGATCCTCGCTTAGCACAACTTTTCCGACCGTGTACCATGCATTTCATCGTGATGTCATATGACGTAGGCAATACTGTCGCGGGCTCACGGACTATTAGGCTGCCGGACTTAAAATCTACTTACCTACATTAGATTGATGATGCAGTAAATTATGGTCCATATTTAATTTACAGCCGGTACCTATTTAGTCAAGGGAATTAATTAATTGGGTGACTGGAAATAATTAAAGGCGACTGTTTATGGGATACTTAAATACTTAACCGGGCAGCAATTTATTTTTTGGGCTACAAAATAACTAAATGGGCGACAAACAGTGGATTACAAAAATACTTAAAACGGGCGACTACATGTGGGTGACAAATAATCTAAATGGGTGACTAAAATACTAAGTGGGCAACTATTATACCAAGTAGTTAACTATATAACTGATTTAAGCTACCCAACATGGTATTTTAACACGTTTTTATTAGGTTGCTTTCTTGTTTGTTTGATTTTTGTCATCTCGATTAGGGTAATAGTCACCTTTTTTATAAATAAAATATGTGCCAAATTTTAAATGTTTTGTGTGCCCTAAGGTTGTCGTCCAAATAGTAATTTGGTCGCCCGTTCTGAATAACTAGTTACTTAATTTGTATTTTAAAGTCACCCATTTCCAATATCTGTAGTCGCCCTCGCTCCGTCGCCCACTTAGTATTTCAGTACGTTGTATTCAGTATTTCTGTTACCCAAAATGGGAATTTATTGTTACCGGTTAAATACTACTCTTTAGTAAACAGTTTTTGAAATGGTCATACCTATGGCTTTTAAACTGAAATCGTTATGTAAAAATATGTTGTCTTATTAAATCAAATTGTTATTAATTATTTAATTCTTTAGTAATTTATGTGTGGAAAGGCCTTGTTAATTTTGTAAAATTATAATGATTTAAGTGAAACTGGTAGATAATATTTATAATATCTAGTACGTTTGTACGGAGGAATATGTCTATTGCTACGAACAAAGATACTAAGGAAGTGTAATTCTGCTCAAAAAATAGCACCACGCAAACTACAACCGAGTGGGCGGGGCTAAAAAAGTACAACCGAAGCACTGTTTAGTCATATCTGTCACGCGCTCGGTGACAGTCGTTAGCGCAACGACAAAAAATCATTAAAAAGTGGTAAAAAATGACGTCATGTGTGGTCAAGTGGTGTAAAAGACCAATAGAAGGCATCAAAACAAATACGGTCATATCATATTATTGGTAAGTAAAATATTTTTCGTTATTTAGAAATATCTATGAGCGTATACATGCAATCTATGGTAGCTATTATGCAACAAGTGTTCAGTCACTTTGTGGGGCAGAGTCAAATCTTCACGTTCACTGCTATCACAGATTTTTAAACAAGAATAAAACTCTCTCATGAAATTCAGTACAACAGAAAAAAAGGAAAATTAAAATCAAAATTTTGTAATGCTATAAAAATGGCGCGTCCTGCAATATACAATCCATAGAAAACGAGTCATCTGATGTAAACTCCTTGCTTTTTATCATTATACAGGGTGTAACGGTGTAACTAAAAAAAAAAACTCTGTTCAATCCGTGAAGGGATGATTAGGTAGGTACCTATAAAGTTTCGATTCTATTCACACAATCCTCTTTGATTAACAAGTAAAAAAAATCCCTGGTTAAAATAGAATAAACGAATAATGGGGAACTCACATTGTAACACCGAAGGCAGCGGCACCACAAGTAGTGACGTCATAAGGTCAAGACCGTCAGAACACAAAGTAATGACAATTTACAGAAACTATGATTTTTATGCAGCTCTGAAAACAGCTTTTTAATTTGGAGTTTGATTCGCGGATCGTTCTGCTGGAACCCCAATATGAGATCTGCTGCGAAGATCCTACTCCATATTTCCACCACCAATAGCAATACATGCCCAGCAACAGTGCACTAGATTGTCTCGAACACTTTGCAGCACACCTGTATTCAACTTAATAAGTACAAAAGTGGCTATTATTTACAAACGCATTACGGCTTCACTCTCACAAATGTTTTTAAACATCAACTGTTAACATGACCTCACAAATAAAACTCAGGGGGTGTCAAATCTGGCGATCGCGCTAGCTACGGAGTTGATCCACCTCTTCCAATCCACCGTCTCACATATTGCTAGCTTAGGTATTCGCGCACCGGTCAATAAGCATATTAAAATAGTCTGCATTTGAAAAAGATTTTTGGCAAGAATAAATTTTGACTTGGTGGAATACGCTGCTATAAAAAATATATTCCGACGAACTGAGAACCTCCTCCTTTTTTGAAGTCGGTTAAAAAGATGTCGCTATAAGAATTTTGTACTGCCAATTAAAGCATGCTTTTTTATGTGAAAAATAAAAATAAAGCAACGTATTAATACGCAGTCACACCTCTAAAAGACGTATTGAGGCGTTGCTTTCGCCAATGTGATAATTATCCACATTATGTACTTACATGTTATGAAAAAGAAATTTCTACATAATACATTCTCTTTTATTAAGCATACCTATTTTATTTCAATTCCTTACATAATTTTAGTCCTTCTTGAAATCAAGTGTCTTGCCAATAATATGATCATTATTCATCAACATCATCATTTTATAATTTTCATAAAATAAAATAACAATAAAATCATCACAGCCGAAAGACGTCCACTCCTGACATTATGTCTCTTTTAGTTTTCCAGAGCGACTAGTTGCAGACGACTTACATCAGCGTATTCGAGCGATCTTTACCAAGTCGTCTGTCTACATAATAAAACAAACATTATATCTAACAAATAATAATGTACTAATTTCATAAAACAATTTTATGATGCCGCCCACCGCGCCGGGCCGTAGTGATCTTAGCAGGTTAGGTGTACTGACTGCATTCTACATTACACCGTCCTCGCTTCAATGACAAAGGCACGACAACGGCCCAATGAGTGACACGGCGCGAGCCAAATATCCAATCATGTTTGATCTGCGTTCAAACCCCAGCCAATAGAAAACGTGATATGCGTTAGAATACAACCTAATACCGATTATGCGTACATTGTAATAAGGTATGTTTTTACTAGTTCATTGTTGAGTTTGCGACCTTTTTGTGTTACAGAATATGCGAAGGTGCCATTTTTTAAGCAATATTTGTTAGGAGTTAGGCTTCCTTAGTTCTTATTTCGTTGGTCTATTGTGTAAACATTAATCCTATGGAGAGCACATTTGCGAAATTGGAAAAGATACGTATCGCTATTTACTCTAAGGGTCCAATTGCGCTAATTCTAAACGATACAACTAAAACCGTTACGTACGTCATTTATATTTATTTATCTAAAAACTTTGGTTTAGCTGTAGAATTCTAATTTAAATTGTCCAAGATAACAATTTTAACAAAACTAAAGCGTGTATTTTTCTGTAATCGAAACCTGAATCGGTAATAATTTATTTTTGGTTTTATCGTTTACAGGTCATTGGGCATATTTGACCTACTTGATGAAAGTTCGCGTACAGAAACCAAACCAGTTTTAAATTGAAGAATTCAATCCCACTTTTCAAAATATATATTATTTTTATATGTACCGACCGACAGAAAAAAGTTATTTTACAGTATGTGTGTGAGTACTGAGTATAATACTGAGTATACTGAGTATAATATAAACATCAAACATGATGTTATTAAATTTTTGTTAATAAAACAGAAATTTTCACTTTCAGCATTGTGAAAATGTGGTACAAGCATAATAAACGTTTGTATTGTTTTTATTTATTTGCTTTATTTTATTTATTATGAAAATGCTATAATATAATTATAAAAAATTAAGCATGGCCTGCAAGAATGCGACACATACAACTGAGTAGCAGATACATTTATCAACATGGGGTCAACGCTGCTCGCTTCCGTAGGTTTACCCTCGAGACCCTACAAGTGACCCTGGGTGGTGCCAAAGAGCAGCTCCTTCTGGTGGTAGGCTTAGGCCGTGGCTTGTCACCACCCCCCGAACAAAACCATATCGCCAAGCGACAACATGTCGTGTTCCGGTATGTCCGATGTCCAGGGTAGCCGAAAAAGGGGCTGGGTCTGAGCAGTTGCTTTAGCCATGCTTTGCCGCATTTCACTGCTCATTGCTGTCACGCCTGGCACCTGATCCTGGAGAGCAGCGGGATCCGAAGCACAGTGCTGCCGCTGGCTGACCGCAGGAAGTAGGGGGCCCAAGTAACGAGCCAGCCACTTGTGAAAGGCTGCCCCGCCACCTAGCGAAAAATCCCAGAATGCTCCACCTTGCCGGTTGGCGACCGGATGGGAGGACCAGGTGGCCATCTCTGGGGGGGTTCGGGCGTCCCTGCGGTCTCCAGATGAGTTGTTCTTTGCGTGTGACAGTTCTGGGTATTCTCTTGGTGTGCACGGTGAATGTCTCGCCCAACTGCCAGCCCCTGCCTATTCTAAAAATTAAAACTACAATTATGGTGAAGTACAAAAAGAAAAAAAATATACAGCGGCTGCACTTCCTCCCACTGAAAGTGCACCTCACCAATATCCGAGGTCTGCACTCAAATCTCCACGCAGTCCACCACCATCTTGAGACTGAAAAACCGCAGCTGCTGTTCCTCACCGGGACGCAGATCAAATGTCCAGCTGACACGGCATACCTCAATTACCCCGGGTATACTCTGTAGCAAAAGTTTAAGCCCCATGCTGGAGTATGTGTGTATGTTCGTGATGACATTTGTTTCAGGCGTCTCAAATGCTTCGAGGAGCCCAAGTACTCAACCATATGGGTTTTGGTGGACACTGGCTTCGAAAAAAACAATCTTCGCTGGTGTCTACCGTTCGCACAGCGGAGATCAAGAGACAACCAGGCTATTCAATCATCTTAGTTGCTCGGCTGACATAGCTCTAGCCTGGTATCCAACGGCGCAGTTAGTATTTCTTGGGGACTTTAATGCACACCATAAAGAATGGATATACCCCTATGAAAAAACAGACCATGCCGGGAGAGAAGTGCGTAAATTTGCACTGTTGCTAAATCTTTCCCAGTTAATAAACTGTGCTACGAGGGTGCCGGACGTTGACTCACAAAAACCTAATTGCTTGGACCTCCTGCTGACTACAGACCCAGATCGACATACCGTCTCGGTAACCGCTCCTTTAGGATCCTCGGACCACAGTGTGGTGAAATCAGTCTCCGTTTATACGCCACACGATCGAGATCCTATTGGAACAAGACGCGTATGGCGATACAAGTCAGCGGACTGGGACGAAATGCGGCATTTTTTTGCATCCTTTCCCTGGAGGCAGGTTTGATTTTCTTCAGAAGATCCGTCGAGCTGTGCTGTTGCTGTAACCGAAACCATACGTCAGGGCATGGAGTATTTTATTCCTTACTCAGACGCTCCGACGCACAGTAAAACCCGGCCATGGTTCAGCAGTGACTGCCAGCGATCAGAAGCGTTAAAGCAAACAGCTTACCAAGCTTGGGTTGCTGCTCGATCTCGAAAAGCTCCGTAAACGCAAAAACTCAAGAAGACCTTTAACCAAGCCGCCAAGTCTTGCAAGAAAACGTTACGCAGGGCCCGTTTTGACCATATCGGACGTATCGGCACCAAATTAGCTTCTTACCCAACCGGTAGCAAAGCGTTCTGGTCTCTCGCCAAAGCAGTCGAAATCAACTTTTGTCGCCCTACACTACCACCTTTACAAAAACCTGACGGTACACTTGCTCACACTGCGAATGAGAAAGCAAACCTCTTTGCCTGCCTTTTTGCGGAAAATTCGCGTCTTAATAATGCAGGGAAAGAACCACCTAAGCTTCCTCAATGTGAGTCCACCATGGGTGATATACACATCCACCAGAAAGAAGTGCTTAGAATCATGCGAACTCTTGATGTGAACAAAGCAAGTGGACCTGATGGTATTCCAGCAATTGTCCTGCGTAACTGTGCGCCTGAGTTGTCTCCAATATTAACTCGCTTGTACCGCCTCTCACTCGAGACTAAAGAAGTTCCTAAGTCATGGAAGCTTGCCAACGTGCAGCCAGTGCCTAAAAAGGGCAGTCGTGCTGACCCATCTAACTATAGGCCTATTTCGGTCACCCCCATACTCTGCAAGATTATGGAACGTGTACTCAATAACCGGTTATTAACATACCTCGAAGAAAACGATCTCCTAAGTGACCGCTAATTTGGCTTCCGACGAGGTCGTTCAACTGCTGATCTTCTTGTGTATGCCACCCACCTTTGGAATGAGGCCATCGAGAATCACGGTAAAGCCCTTGCCGTCTCTCTAGACATCTCCAAAGCCTTCGACAGGGTCTGGCATGATAGCCTTTTAAGTAAGCTTCCAGCATATGGAATCTCTGAGGACCTTTGCATTTGGATCTCTAATTGTTAGAAGGGTGCACGTCCGATCAACAGGCGATTGACGCCGGTGTTCCTCAAGGATCCGTTCTGTCCTCAACACTTTTCTTGCTACATATAAACGACCTGCTAACGCCCGGAACCTTTGGGTATGCAGACGATAGCACAATAACGGACAGATACCTTTCAAATGCAAGGGCCAACAGAGAAGAAATAGAGTCTTGTCGAGAGGATTTAGTCAGACGGTTGAACCTAGCACTTCAGGATGTCTCGGATTGGAGCGATGCCAATCTTGTTAGGATCAATGCGACAAAAACACAAGCGTGTCTCTTCTCTGCAAAACGGAGTGCTTTTCATCATTCTCCGACTTACCGTGGTTCTGTACCAGTGACCGATCAGCTACAACTCCTTGGCATGACAATATCATCTTATTTGAACTTCGGCGAATATATAGAGTCCATAGCTGGAACCGCTGCGAAAAAGCTTGGAATCCTCTCAAAGGTTAAGCGTTACTTCACCCCGCATCAGCTCCTTCAACTTTACAAAGCGCAAATCAGACCGGTCATGGAGTATTGCAGTCACCTTTGGGACGGATCAGCCAAATACCAGCTTGCCGCTCTGGACTCGGTCGAAAAACGGGCTAAGCGACTTATTGGAGATCCCGAACTTACGAATGCCAAACTAAGTAGCCTCGACCACCGCCGTAGAATAGCTTGTTTGTCGGTATTTTACAAGATGCACTTCGGAGAGTGTGCGAAGGAATTACACGAATTAATTCCTTCAGCCCCATTCCACCATCGAAGCACTAGACGCAGATTAGCGTACCACCCTTATGTTGTTGATATTCCAACCATCCGCACAAAGCATTTTGCTAACACTTTTATAATGCGAACAGCTAAGGAGTGGAACAGCCTGCCTACCGATGTGTTTCCTAATAGGCCTATTCAAGGCTAGAGTAAATAGGCTTTATCTAAGTGAGCATGCTCCATCGTAGTCCGCATCATCACTTAACACCAAGTGTGATTGTGGACAAATGCTCACTTATTATCAATAAAAAAAAACATACTAGCGGCCGCCCGCGACTTCGTCTGCGTGAAGAGTTTTTTCGCTATCCCTCGGGAACTATATGTTTTTTCTGGATGAAAGGTACCCTATGTCCTTTTCTGCACCCCTGACAAGGTGTATACACAATTTCATGATGATCGGTTCAGTAGTTAGGACGTGAATGCGTAACAAACAAACAAACAAATAAACAAACAAACGAACTTTCGCATTTATAATATTAGTAAGGATAAGTAAGGATTTAGCCCTATTTCGTTTGTGTACGTCGTAGGTCAAATGTTCGAACAAAATGCCCATTGACCATTAGCGCGATTGGACTCTAGGTATAAGTGCATTTCCGCAATCAGACTCATAAAGCTAGATCTGAGTTTCATACAAGTACGCCGTATGGTATGTTCAATTTTGTATGAAACAGTATTTATTTGTAAAGTTGGTTCCATACTAAAATCGATATTCATAACAACCATCGCATCGCCTTTTAATTTACTCGTTACATTTTCGTGACAACTAGCCCCCCTACTCTCGACGGAAACTAATGAGATCGAGTTCACAACGGATAGAATTAACGTCAAAAATCTGTTATTTTAGTACATTGAAAATGGTTGCCATGGTTTCCATTGTACTGTTTTAACGTTTACTCGATACCAATTCGATCTCAGATTCTCTTTCGTATTTCGGGAGTAACCCCCCTGTACTGTACACCCATCATAATTCTTATTAAGTATGACGGATAATATGATTTAATTTAATTAAAAATCAACCTTAACGTTTATGAAATTAGAATTCTCCGTTTGTGACAGTTACACCCCATTATTTCTAATTGAGGTGTCGAGTTAAGCCTTTAAAAAACCCTTTTGTCTCAACACACATAATCCATTACCCGATTCACTTAATCGTTTCGTAAACAAGGGCTTGGATTAATTTGACACACCTGCGAAATTGTTGGTTTTTTATGACCACATTGCCAAAAAAGCCTACAGGAATCGCTAATGTGCTTTAACCGAACAAAGGAATTTACCTTCTACGTTAATAACCGGTAGCTACGCACCTTACAGCGAATGGATAAACAATTCGCTAATGGCTAAAAGTGATGTCAATTTAAAAGTTAGGTTGACAACGTGAAGGGGCAGTGGTCAACATGCCGTCTTGTGTCTACCACACAAGAGGTCCCGGGTTCGATCCCCGGCCGGGCGGAAATTGAAACGATGAATTTTAATTTCTGTGACGGATCTGGCTGGGTTTTACTTTACTATGTATACCTAATAAGTAAATATTTAAAAATATATATATAAGAAATACATCAGTTGTCTAGCACTCATTACAAGTTTTGCTTAGTATGGCGCTGTGTGAAATTATTCAAGCATTTAATATTTGACTAGCTTTTGCCCGCAACTTCGTTCGCGTGATTAAGGTAGATGTGCATTTATTTTTAAAGTCACGGATTACCAATAGACCTAATTTCACACATTTAAATTTTCCCATAAAAAAAATATGCACAAACTGGAACACCCTGTAGCACCCTGTCTAACGGGAATTTTCCAAAACCCTTTCTTAGTACTCATCTACACCATGAAAGGTATCTACCCTCCAAAAATGGTGTCTCTACCTTCAGCCCTTTACAAATCTCCATACAAACTGGAACACGCTGTAGCACCCTGTGTAACGGGAATTTTCCAAAACGCTTTTTAGTGCTCACCTACACCATGAAAGGTATCAACCTTCCAAAAATGGTGTCTCTACCTTCAGCCCTATACAAATCTCCATACAAACTGGAACACGCTGTAGCACCCTGTGTAACGGGAATTTTCCAAAACGCTTTTTAGTGCTCACCTACACCATGAAAGGTATCAACCTTCCAAAAATGGTGTCTCTACCTTCAGCCCTATACAAATCTCCATACAAACTGGAACACGCTGTAGCACCCTGTATAACGGGAATTTTCCAAAACCCTTTCTTAGTGCTCACCTACACCATGAAATGTATCTGCCCTCCAAAAATGGTGTCTCTACCTTCAACCCTATACAAATTCTCATTTATTATTTGATGATTATGACTTGATAAATGTTAAGATATTACTTTCAGTCGCACTATCGACGTGACAAAAACGGTAATCAACCACAAAATATAAAATCCCGTAACGTGACGGTTCTCTTTCCGCACACAGACTAGCTGAAACTCCACTAGCGAAAGTATTTAGCAATCGATATTGCCAGGCAGTTTCACTTTTCACATAACCTATTAACTATGAACAAAATTCTGGATAACATACTTAACAATCAGCACTCAGCCTTTTAAAGAAAGTGAGCTTTTATGTGAAGCTGTACAACCTAGTACCTGGTAAGTACCTGAATTGGGCACCGGCCTAAGTTAGCAGGTATGCGTACGTAGAAAGTGCATACTAACATTACTATATGCCATATTAGTATTTTGATAGTCAGATAGGTAACGTCTGACAGCCTTTGAATCTTGAAATCTGATAGCAGCTTCGATCAATTCTTGATCGAATGTCATATCGAGAATGATCAAAAGTTAGCAACGAAAGTCGCTTATCAATAGAATAGAATAGAGTAGATTTATTTAGCACATAAGAAATACATTATTAACTTAAAACTACTCTTAAGACAAGCATGTGCCAAAAAGGCTTTCACTCAGCATTGCGTCGCAGTACCTACATTGTAACTGCACCACAACGCTGATTTTCTGTGGTCACCTGAAAGTGCAGAGCTCACTTTAGTACTTCATCATAATAACTTTTCTGGCAGGTATCTCAAAGTACATTAGCATTATTCAAAGAAGTTACTATCCCCTCCGGCCGTTTTCGCAACTGCGATTCGCAACCAATTGCGAATCAAGAATTTTTATTCTTTGTTCGCAACCAGTTATGAATCAAGAAAACTTTTTCCTTAATCGCAACTTGGTTGCGAACAAAGAATAAGAATTTTCCACTTGCCAGCCGCGCATTGGCCCAGCATTCGCAGCAAGTACCTAGCTAAGATGATTAATCAAAAAATATGCAATTAAAACAAAATCTTGCAATGAATTTTACATTACAAAAACATAAAAACAACAAAGAAAACGTTATTTTACTAAACAAAAACATAAAAACTATTAAATAAAACGTTATTTTACTTAACAAATATACATAAAACCAACAAAATAAAACAATACACACAACACAGTAAGACGCTTAAAGCTGTGATAATAGTTATATACAGGGTTGGAAAAAAAAAAATTTTATTTTATTTTATAAAACAAACAGTTCAAAATGTTTTAAACAAGTGTTTTTTTTTTTTGTTTATTATGGTTTTTTTTTTACTTTTTACTTTAAACTATCAATTTCAAATCAATTACACCTATAAGATTTAATTTTTAGACTATTTTCAAATTCTTCTAGTTTCTATTCCTTAGTAAATATTTTCAAATAAGTGTCGATCAGTTAATTGATAAACATTTTTTATATCTCCTGAACGCTGAGATACGCCTATGTTATAATATAATGTTCATTATTAATAAGGGAAACCCCAATATTGTATAGGGTGGAGGAACTAGTTTTCGAAAAGGACCAGTCAACGATACTTTTTTTAATCGGTGATAAAAAGTTAATACTTAGCTAAGATTTGTCATCTTGGCAAAACGTAGGTATACAATAAAATTACACTTTTATACTGTCATTCTATGTATTTTCAGCAAGATCAGAATTTTTTAAACATATTTTTTGGAAAAAAAGTGCATTTATTTACGAAAATCACCATTCATTCTCAGTTAAAAGTAGTTTTAAACCTTATTTTTTTCTTATTATTTTTAACATGGTTTAAGACTTGTTATAAACTGTGTTTTTAAACACTTAATACAAAAACATTGATTTATTTCAAATTGTTTTAAACACGTGCTTTTGAACAACTTGTTTTAATCATGCCAACCCTGGTTATGTACCTCGAGATATAGGTATGTATCGTAAAATAGCTATCTTACAAGACTAATTTAGTGAAAAAAAAATTGTGAAGACTTTTTTTTATCTTAAATGGGTTTGCTCTTGACCCCAGTCTAGCCCAAAAGCAAAGACAGGGCATACGATGGAGCGAGCTTGCCCAGAAAGTGCTTATTCACTCTGGCTTTGAATAGAGTCAGGTTGTATGCGCTCGGAAACACAGACGCCGGCAGGGAATTCCATTCCATAGCTGTGCGCATTATAAACGATGTGGAGTAGCGCTTGGTACGCAGAAAAGGTATATCAACCAAGAACGGGTGATAGCCCGCAGTGCGTCTGGATGTCCGATAGTAGAAAGGAGAAGGTGGAATGAGCTCATGCAGCTCTTGAGCACACTCACCGAAGTACAATCTATAAAAGACCGATAGGCAAGCAACTTTTCGGCGGTGAGCCAAACTGTGAAGCTTAGCTGCTACCAGTTTTTCATAGCCTATTAATCTTCACTTCTCAAGCTTACGCGCTCACTAGACATGAAATAAAACACTTTTTAACGGATACTAGCGCGGTTTTATTGAATGTGCTTTGGTATTTAGTTGGTATTTGGTTTGATTTTTGGTTTTTCCGACGTTTCGGCACCTTTGCAGCTGCCGTGGTCACGGGGGACTGAAGCTACCCGTGAGCCTACCCTCAAGCGATGAATTTTTTTTTTATACGTTCAGAAATTAAAATTTAACAAAATTTTTAATTATTTTATGTTGATTTATAATTTAATTTTATGAATTATTTAATGCTAAAAAGAGAGAGAAATCTACTGAAACTACCACCATTTCATAAAATTGGGAGGCCCCTCCAAGAAAGAAATGGCGAAAGAAAACTTGGAGAGGGAGCCGACCTCCGTCTTTTGTATTAATTTATTTATTTGCAAAAGGAACTAACCGTATCATTAGATCTTACAGTGTGTGTGAGGGGCTTTAGCTTGTGAATGATGGGGTCCCAAGCTGGTGGAATTTTCCAACCATCATCTCTATTGAAATTAGGATATTTATTTATTTCGATAGCCTCGCGGAGCATTCTAGGGATAAATCTACGTTCCCTAGCAAGGATTTGGGGTTTGTCAAATCTAATATAATGGTTGGGCCCCTCAAAGGCGTGTTCACTCACTGCAGACTTGTTATCGCGCCTATGTTTCATGTCAGCTACATGCTCTTTGACGCGGAATCTGTGACAAACAACACCTGACTGCTGAGCTTCAGCACGTCCAACAAGTACTGCGTAACAACAAGTTGCAAGTACCACACCTCAATCACAGAAAACGCGCCAAACCAGCCACAGTAGAGCGTCAACCTGCCATCCTACCATACTTGAAGGGTGTCACTGACAAGATTGGAAACATTCTGAAGCGAGCGTCAATCAAAACTTACTTCAAGCCGCCGAAGAAGATCAACCAATTCTTACGACCTGTCAAGTGTAATATCCCCCTTCAAGCTGCAGGCGTCTACAAACTAGATTGTGACTGTGGACTCTCCTACATCGGGCAAACAAAGAGAAGCATAGGGACCCGCGTCAAAGAGCATGTAGCTGACATGAAACATAGGCGCGATAACAAGTCTGCAGTGAGTGAACACGCCTTTGAGGGGCCCAACCATTATATTAGATTTGACAAACCCCAAATCCTTGCTAGGGAACGTAGATTTATCCCTAGAATGCTCCGCGAGGCTATCGAAATAAATAAATATCCTAATTTCAATAGAGATGATGGTTGGAAAATTCCACCAGCTTGGGACCCCATCATTCACAAGCTAAAGCCCCTCACACACACTGTAAGATCTAATGATACGGTTAGTTCCTTTTGCAAATAAATAAATTAATACAAAAGACGGAGGTCGGCTCCCTCTCCAAGTTTTCTTTCGCCATTTCTTTCTTGGAGGGGCCTCCCAATTTTATGAAATGGTGGTAGTTTCAGTAGATTTCTCTCTCTTTTTAGCATTAAATAATTCATAAAATTAAATTATAAATCAACATAAAATAATTAAAAATTTTGTTAAATTTTAATTTCTGAACGTATAAAAAAAAATTCATCGCTTGAGGGTAGGCTCACGGGTAGCTTCAGTCCCCCGTGACCACGGCAGCTGCAAAGGTGCCGAAACGTCGGGAAAAACCAAAAATCAAACCAAATACCAACTAAATACCAAAGCACATTCAATAAAACCGCGCTAGTATCCGTTAAAAAGTGTTTTATTTCATGCCTATTAATCTCTTGGCTCTGCGTTCCACCGAGTCCAGTGCAGCTATTTGATATTTCGCTGAGCCGTCCCAAAGGTGGCAACAGTACTCCATGCAGGATCGGACTTGAGCTTTATAAAGGGTTAAAAGCTGCCTAGGCTTAAAGTACCGCTTGAATTTATTTAGGATGCTCAGCTTCTTAGCTGCAGTTTGAACTTTGGATTCGATGGAGGTGCCGAAGTTAAGGTCAGAAGATAACTCCATGCCAAGAAGCTGGAGAGTATCGGTTACTTGGATAGATGTACCTCGGAAAGTAGGAGTTAAGTTGAATGGACTCCTTTTTGCGGTGAACAGACACGCCTGCCTTTTAGAAGCGTTGAAACTGACGAGATTTTCATCACCCCATTGGGAGACGAAACTTAACTTCAGGTTCAATCGCTCGACCATGGCCTCTCTCAATATTTTTACCTCATCTCTAACGACTTTCGCGCTGGACAGATATCTCTCCATGACAGTACTGTCATCTGCGTACCCAACAATGCCCGATATTAGCAGGTCATTGATGTGTAGCAGGAAAAGCGTCGCAGAGAGCACCGACCCCTGAGGAACTCCGGCATCAATCGCCATGAGGTCAGAGGAGCAGCCGTCAATGACTACTCTGATCGACCGTTCACTCAAGAAGTCGGCTACCCAGCTACAAAAGCCAGCGGGGATTCCGTACGCTGGGAGCTTGCTCAGCAGACTTGCGTGCCAAACCCTGTCGAAAGCCTTTGAGATGTCAAGCGAAACAGCAAGTGCTTCGCCGTGTTTCTCAATGGCCTCGCCCCAGCAGTGCGTCATATACACAAGAAGATCCCCAGTTGATCGTCCCCGGCGAAAGCCATATTGACGATCACTGAGGAGATCGCTATCCTCTAGGTAAGTGAGCAGCTTGCCGTTCAGTACTCTCTCCATAACTTTACACAGTATGGAAGTGATGACGATTGGTCGGTAATTGGCAGGGTCGGCACGACTACCTTTTTTTGGTACTGGTTGCACATTGGCAAGCTTCCAAGACTTTGGTACGGTTTTGGTCTGAAGGGAAAGGCGGTACAGACGCGTCAATACAGGAGACAACTCAGGCGCACAACACCTCAGCACTCTTGCTGGTATGCCATCAGGGCCACTGGTCTTATGCACGTCTAGATTAAGTAGGACTCTACGGACCTCTTTATTGTGTAATTTAATCTCCTGCATCGAAGAATTACAGTGAGGTAGGGTTGGTGGTTGCGTAGAGCCAGTATCCAGACTAACAGATAACGGATGTTACGAATAAGGAAAAAAAATCTTATGTAACAACTGGTTGCGAATCAGGCGAACCAGGATGCCTAGTTGCGGTTAAGGAATATGTTTTCTTGATTCGCAACTGGTTGCGAACAAAGAATAAAAATTCTTGATTCGCAATTGGTTGCGAATCGCAGTTGCGAAAACGGCCGGAGGGAACAAAATACTAACGTGTAGCAACTTTCGTTGCTGACCGTACTATCTACGTAAGTACATGGAAAATTACAGCCCAAACAAAACACTCCTAAGTACTTTTCTCTATTAAAAGCTATGAGTAACTTTGAGAATAACGTAATTCACTAGACATCATATAAGCACAATGCCTTCCATTTTCTATATTAGTTACGCAACAAAATAGCTAGGTATACATACAAATAGTCCAACCATTGTGACATGCTTTGCTCGAATCTTCCCTATTCTTTCATTCAAAATTATATTCTAAGTCGTAGGACTAACGAATATCTTTGAACGGATTGAGTTTAAAGAGAGAAAATCCTTTTTCGGTATTGGACTTGTTATGTAAACAGTCGTGACGTTTTTGCGTGAAAATGTATCTCTTCTCATGATTTGCATTACAATTGAGGCTTTGTGTCAGCCATTGTAGCCGAAAGTAACATAGAGCAGGATAACAAATGGGAGGCTAGAGAAACCATAAAGAATAATATATAGCTCCGATCTAATTTTAACGTGAAAATTGTTACATACACTTCTTAGAAGAAAACTACTTTTTTTTCTCAGTCCAAAGTATGTTTATACTTAGTTCGCAATAAAAGTTTTGTATTTTGTATGCCATAAGCTTTTTATAAGTCGTTTATAACAAACAAAATGTAAGCACTCGTGAATATAGAAGCTTAGCATTGCTACGACGCTCGCTGGGTAGAATCGGCAAGAATCTCAACAATGGATAATTATTTTTACCCAAAAACAGCTTTCATCCAACTTAAAGACTTTTCCGAAGTCGACGTTTACGAGTGCGTTCAACATTTTAACAAAGTATCGCCGTTAAATCGTTTTTAGGGTTCCGTACCCAAAGGGTAAAAATGGGACCTTATTACTAAGACTCCGCTGTCCGTCTGTCTGTCTGTCACCAGGCTGTATCTCATGAACCGTGATAGCTAGAAAGTTAAAATTTTTACAGATGATGTATTTCTGTTGCCGCCTCAGACCAAATAAAAAAGGGAAGACGGAGTCTTCCAAGCAAGGGACTGAAGCCAGTTTTTTCATGCATTAGTGTGTGAGCCGGTGTTGCCATAGTAATTCATATTACCCATGTTACAAAAATAACGTGTTATGAACATAATAACGTTATTTATCACATATCAGAATCAAAACAAAAAAACTGCCTGGATTCAAGAGATCATAATACGGTCCCAAGGGGGGTATTACAAGCTCTTAAAACCTGTCAGTTTTCTGAATGGCTATCAAAGCGTCTCTTTTATTTATTACTGATGAAAGAGACGCAGACTATGATAGGCATTCAGCCATTCTGACTCGGGTGTGAGGCGACGACTACACGCCTGGTACTGTGATCCATCAGTATTTAATCAGGGGCCTATTTCATAAAAGATTAGTGAATTTACTATAATAATTTACCACAGTTATTATTGGGGTAGAATTATGTTTCTTATTAATTATAAAACATAATTCTATCCCAATAAACTATTACTATGGTAAATTACTGTACTTTTTTATTCTTTTATTAAATAGATCCCTGATAAATAATACTGATGGATCACAGTATTTACCACACGTGTAGCCGTCGCCTAATGATAGATAGAAAAAGTGAGCTTCTCAAAGCCCTGCATGCAGGGCTGTGAGTAGCTCGCTTTAAAAGTAGTGGCGGAAGTAGGAAGGAAATAGGAAAAATGTAAAAAATAAAACTAACGAATACTAAAGTTTCGTGTATTTAAGGCAAGATGTTTGTTCTGACATGTTAGGCATCCATTACACGGTAGGTTTTGCTGTCAGTTTAACCACAGTCACGGGCTGTGACTGATGATTAACCTACCGTGTAATGTAGTGACTGATGGTTGCATAATGTGATTTGTTCTTTCCATCGGTCAATCAGTCAAACTCATAACATCCTTCCTTCAATATGTATGTATAGTACCCTACCTAAATTAATTTAAATTGGAAGATATTTTCGTAAAACCACTTATTTTACCTTTGTTAGGAATACCTATTTTTTTCACTTAATCCTTTAGGCCCGGAAAATGAGACACAATATTCCATTTCCATCAGGGATTGCAGGATTAAAAATAACTATTTTAGGTGACGTAGGTTTTTTCAAAGTTTTAAATGTTGCTTTTCATTTCATCATCTTCTTGTCAGCAAAAAGACGTCCCGAATGGGTGGTAGGGCAAAAAAAAACTGGACGATTTAAAAGTACTTTTAAATAAGTCTATTTAAATAAAAAATATTTCTATTTCTATTTCTATTTCTATTTTAATTTTTTTAAAGAATTCATACTTTATCTAGTTTTAAAAAACCCGCCTGCATAAAAAGACAAGTCTACTGAAAAGATGGAAACAAGATAAATATTAAAGGCAACATAATAACATGCTGTCAGAGGCATGCATAAAGAAAGTGACATTATTAATTATTTGAATTATATACCTCCGACTGCATGTTATTATGTTACCTTTAATATTTAGTCTTGTTTCCATCTTTTCAGTTGACTTGTCTTTTTATTGTCTTTTCTGCGGCAGGCAGGGGTTTTTTAATTATATAATTTATTTTTTTATTTATATCTTTTTAGTTATCATATATTACGGTCATGATATACCTTTTCGAAATCTTCATAATAAGCCCTTTAATTTGATACCCATATAGCAGTATTCTAAAAAAAAATTTTTTTCCACTACGTATAATAGCACCGTATAGCCGCCATGTTGGTTTTTTAGAACGCCACCTTCTTAAGAAGTTTTTTAGAACGCCATCTTCTTAAGGGCAATTGGGCTGACAAGACGAATCTAACGATATCTTAATCATAGAAATCCGTTCAGTCGTTTAAAAGATATGAGGTAATAAAGAATATTACATACATACAAGATAGAAGATACGCGCGAAAAACATAACCCTCTTGCAGTCAGGTAAAAACAGCATCTAAATCGGTCAAACCGTTATGGAGATAAATGAAAACATGATGCTGCAGCACTCCCTAGCGGCTAAATACTATAACACTTATTATCTAAGAAGCATCGCCGAAAACCATTACAGAAAGCCGTAGCGAAATCGGTTTAGTAATTTTTGAAAAACGACAAAAACTGCATTGAAATCGGCCCAGAAGGTAGTTTCCGAAGAAAATGGTAACAGACATAGACAAACAAACAAACAACCTCTGAGGCGACGGCTACACGCGTGGTAAATACTGAGATCATCAGTATTTAATCAGAGGTCTATTTCATAAAAGTATGAAAAAGTACAGTAATTTACCATTGTAGTAGTTTATTGGGGTAGAGATTATGTTTTATAATTATTAAGAAACAGTTCTACCCCAATAACAACAATGGTAAATTGTTATAGTAAAGTTACTAATATTTTATGAAATAGGCCCCTAATTAAATACTGATGGATCACAGTATTCTAACCCCAAACGCATATACCACCTCCATTCCGTTCCGTCCGTCGTGGGTAAAAACAGTCCAGAAACAGAAATAATTAACGCGTTATTTTTAACAAGAAACAAATAACGTTACGTTACTTTCCATGTTACCCAATAACAGGTTTAAAAAAGAACGTTTGGCATGGCAACACTTGTGTTGACGTTTTGTGTTTCAAGTAATACCTTAATGTTTATTTTGAATTAGTGAAAATATTAGTTTCCAATTTTACTTTCGTGTGAAATGTGACTCCATCCTGCTTTTTATGTGTCGAAAATTGGTTTTTACACCTTTTCACTACACAATTCGGCATTTTCTTTGGTGAAATTCATAATTTATTAGTACGTCCTGGTACGTCCGCTTCGCACGCTGGCTGTTAACAAAAGGCGTAGTTTCGTTACATGTGTGTGCGTGTAACTGTGTGTGTACACGCCAAGGCGTAGTTTTATTGGCTTCACTGCATTGTTCAGAGGACTACGTCTTCCCTTTTTTATTTGGTCTGAGGTTGCCGCTATAACGACAAATACTAAAAACAGAATAAAATTAATATTTAAGGGGAGCTCTCATACAACAAACGTGATTTTTTTGCCGTTTTTTGCTCGATATTAATAACGACAACAGGTAGACATTTGAAATTTTCACAGATGATGTATTTTTGTTGTCGCTACAACAACAAATACTAAAAACAGAATAAAATTATTATTTAAGGGGGCTCCCATACAACAAACGTAATTTTTTTGCCGTTTTTTGGTACGGAACCCTTCGTGCGCGAGTCCGACTCGCACTTGGCCGGTTTTTTTTCAGTTGCGTCGCGAATGATAAACAACAATAAACATTACCACTTTAGTGTAGAAAAGAAAGGCAGTGTACCCCCACAGTAGATCCTCAGTAGACTAAACTTAACAGTATGACGAATTATCATAAATGAAACATATTTTTTAAATTATCCAAATCGGTTTTTTTTTTTGGATATTTTTTCAAATGTTTTGGTTTATACTATATTAAATTCCTGCAAAGTTTCATCGACTGAGGATTTAATGTTTGGGTCTCCGTACAAAAGATCGCTTCATTTCCTACACTACTTCCCATACAAGCGTTTACGTGACAAATTGTTTTTTTTTATTTGATGTACTTATAATGATGATAAAATTATGTTAGAATATTTGCTATGACCGTAGAACATGTATTTATTTAATTTTAATTTGACTGTCAGAAAATTATGTAATTTTAAAATCAATATGTTCTAGTTTGAAATATTGTCAATCTTTATTATTAATTTACTCTATTTCTGTTTAGTCGATTTTTATTTAAGTTGTCAATTTATAAATAACAATAAGTATAAATGCAATTTTATGAGCTATAATTATTACTTCTATAAACACGATGATTGATAAAATAAACATTTTGACAGGTCAAGGCTTCTCTCATGTTGCTTCGCACTTTTTAACTGGCAGTACCTATAAAAATCCCAAACATTTTAATAATTATTAATGCAACTGTACTATAATGAGGGGTATTAAAACATGAAGCCGAGTGTGATAATAGTATCACATGAGTATTTTAATGCCTAATTATGTACAGTTGCATACAAGACTTTATCTACACCCATTTTTAGGGTTCCGTACCCAAAGGGTAAAAACGGGACCCTATTACTAAGACTCCACTGTCCGTCTGTCTGTCTGTCTGTCTGTCACCAAGCTGTATCTCATGAACCGTGATAGCTAGAAAGTTGAAATTTTCACAGATGATGTATTTCCGTTGCCGCTATAACAACAAATACTAAAAACAGAATAAAATTAATATTTAAGGGGGGGCTCCCATACAACAAACGTGATTTTTTGCTGTTTTTTGCTCGATATTAATAACAACAACAGGTAGACAGTTGAAATTTTTACAGATGATGTATTTTTGTTGCCGCTATAACAACAAATACTAAAAACAGAATAAAATTAGTATTTAAGGGGGGCTCCCATACAACAAACGTATTTTTTTTTTTGCCGTTTTTTGGTACGGAACCATTCGTGCGCGAGTCCGACTCGCACTTGGCCGGTTTTTTTATTTTTATTTGGTAAACAAACAATATTTTAATACATACATATGGATTAAAAACACCCATGATATGTATCCTCTATAAAGGTTTTCTATTTGACTTTGAATTTCTTTCGCCTCCTCGTTATTTTATCTTCCGAAAGAGTGTTATAATGTTGTACTGAATTGGGCGCGCGGCGCAGCAGGAGCTCTCGCTCGGGATATTGTAATGATGGCAGAAAGCTAACTGTTTCAGAACCCCTTACAGAGGATTTAAAGCATGGGTGTAGATAAAAATATATTTAAACGATACTGAATTCAAATAATTCAAGTAGATACCTACCAATTCTTTGCTCTCTTATGCATACATTTATTTTTAAAATAAATTTATTCAATTCATTCTAGCTATTGTATTCTTAATCAATTCATTGTTCAATATTCAGCATTATCACTTAAAATATCTGTTTTCTATTAACTGAAAGATTGAATTTCTCGAATGTGTTGAAGCTTTCAATATTAAATCTACACATTTTCTTTCATTGTCTTTGAAGATTGGAAGACGGTGACCGAAGACTATTTAGAGGACCAAACAATAAATTGTTGTCAAAGGTTGAATAATTATCACAGCCACTGTTGCTTGTTCATTAGTTACCATCCTTTAGGGCTGTTTTTTTTGATTTTTTTTTTTACAGATCAACTTTGTCTAGGGATACAGGTGTTATTTTCATACAAACGAGGTAACTTTGAAGCTTTGGTTTTCTGCCAGGGACCTACCGTGCTGTAATCTGATGATGGCCATCCAGGGACTGAATGTAGTAGATTTAGATCGTTATACACACCCAACTGATCTGATCAGCATTCTAAAAGATTAATGGGTCAGAGTTCTCAGTTTGAGGATTTCCATAAATTTTCATGCTATTTTCGCAGTTTTTTTAAACATGTCCATTACGTTTTTAGAATGCTGGTTAGATCACTTGGGTGTGTATAGCGATCTGAATCTCTTCCATTCACTCCCTGGATAGCCGTCATCAGATCACAGCACAGTACATCCCTGGCAGGAAACCAAGGCTTCAAAGTTACCTCGTTTGTATGTTGTATGAACCTCGTTGTATGAAAATAACATCTGGTATCCCTAGACAAAGTTGATGTGTGTGTATTATGTTTGTTTTTCAAATTTTTTATTGACTTTTATGTTATTTGGATTATAATTTAACTGACTGATATCGTGTTTTCTGAGGATTGCAAAATCAGCCCTTAATATACATAATACAGGGTTATTTGTAAAACACAAACGACCTCGCAGAAGTCATGAGGTCGCCAAACTTTTTAGCCTAAGACACAGAATATATAATAGCTAAGGGCCAGACTGACTCCTCCACGAAGTCCCAAGGGCCAGGACATAGCTCATCGTACCAACATACTGTATATTACAGTAGGTATGTTATATCTATATTAGTAGTACCTACGATCAAAATGATTTATTCAGTCTAGGCTGTTACAAGCACTTGTGAATGTCAAAGAAGCTACGCCATATCGGTTCTCAAACCCTAAGCAGGAGACCTTGTAACGAGAAGAACCGGCAAGTCGGGTCGGGTCGGGATCGGGTCCGCTTCCGCGGGCCGGATTGTTGTTAGTGCTCGCGGTCCGGAGCTGGCCCGCGGGCCGTAGTCTGGAGACATCATAAACATCAACGTTTGTTTACGACTTAAGGCAAATAAATATAGACTTTTCATACAAAGCTCTATCAGGTGTTCAGACATTTTGTATGGAAAGTTTTTTTTTGTTTTTTCCTGAAAAGTCGTAGAACAAACATTGTTGTTTAACATGTTAGTAATCTACTCCTGCGAAGTTGTTGATGTTTTACAAATGACCCTGTATATTATTATGTAAGGAATATTTGAGGAGCTTGATGTCCTACTGAGTTAGCACATTCGCCTGAAAAACTAGATCTCAAATAGATGCTACCAAGTCATATTAAGATTTCTATTAAATACGATATGCTAACGAATGTGAAACAGATTACTCAATTTGAAATGGTACTATTTTATGTCCATGTATTATTACATCTAAAGATTATTCTATTGTATTGAAAAGTTAGTTCAGACGTAAGTAAGACTTAACAAAAACAGGATTCCTTATTCAACAGAAGTATTTACGTAAAATACATAATAATTTTCAAGACTTCAAAAAGTTTTGTATCTCATTACAAGGCTTTTCTTTGCAAACACTTTTGATGATTAAAATTATAATTAATAACTTTATCTACTGTTGAAACACAGAGTTTTTTTGTTTCATCCACTGCTAACCTTTTTATAAACAGAAACCATAGTTATTTATAGCCAGGCGTTATTTCACTAATTTGAGGAATTACATCCATACATTTTGGGAGCGAAGCGATAGCGAAAATTTGTAAATGTGTCATTGGCTACAGGCTCTGACAAGCCAAAGTGAAATAAACCATTCCTTTCATATTTCGCCGACACCATTTTGTTTATTTTGAAAAAATCTAAGTAGTTACTTATTGTTAATTCCTACTTCCAACTAATATTATAAATTGTAATTATATTTGTAACTTAATCACGCAAAAACTACTGAACGATTAAAATATAGTTTATGTCCTGGTTTTAGGTTTAGTAGAGGTTTTTCGAATGTACACACACACAGGCGAATTTGAGGGCGAATGTCATACTTTAATAGAATGTTTTCAGATATAAATATTATTGATAAGTTTTAAAAAAGTTTTTGAGATATTGCTTTGCCTGCTTTGCTGCTAAAATGTATAAGCCGTCATATTAAAAAAAGTCTCGACTTGCAATCAAAAGTTTTCTTGAGTGACGACCAACTTCTGCGAGGCTTCAAAATGTTATATTAAATCCTGATGAGAATTTTTAAAATTCATTTTATCTTCCCTTACTTGCTCATATTTACCATAAAAGTTTTACATCATGGCTGTCGACTTCTCGCCTACTTTATAAAGACATCCTTATTAAACGTTTGGATTAAGTTACATTTTCTTTGTGAGTTTTTAATTAATTTTCTTATATCACAAAGTACTAAGATATAATTGTTGGAGTGGTTAGTTTATCCATAACCATTTGCCCAAAAGGATGACCAGAGTTTGGGTCTCAGTACATTTTTGATTACCCTGTGGCTTACCTAATCCCTTTTTAGGGTTCCGTACCAAAATGGTAAAAAAGGAACCCTTATGGTGTGACTCAGTCTGTCTGTCTGTCTGTCTGTCACAGCTGGATATCTCGAGAACTACTAATGGTATCAACTTGAAATTTGGAATAGTTTAAGATGACATTTGCCCAACTATTTTGCAAATAAGAAATAAATAAAAAAATAAATATCTTTTTTACAGCAGGGCCTGAAAAGGGGTCTTAAAAATTTGAAGTGGGGCTACTAGGGCATGTGGGGTATCATATGAAAGAGCGTCGTTTGCACGTTTTTAATCTTTTTTTTTTCTAGACTGCATAGTTTTCGACTTATGATAAAAATGTAAAAAAAAATACCGATCCCCCCCCCCCCCTTATCGCCAAAGTTTGCAAAGAGAAAAATCTGAAATAATTCTATTTGATAGCAGTTTATATAAAGATTACAGGAAAAATAAAACGATGTCTCAATATAGCATACTTTTTTAGAAATTATCAAATTTCTAAAAAAGTTAACATTAGTTCCACTATCGGTCAAGAGATGACGCTGACCTAAAACTGCAATACCAATTTTATTATTCTACTCTGCAGTGTGGTTTAATGGTGCAATTATGATGGTACGGAACCCTCGGTGCGCGAGTCCGACTCGCTCTTGACCGGTTTTTTAAAGGAGGTTGACATATATTTCTTCACTTTTCGACTTCGACAATCATGCATCGCACAATCGATCTTTCGCACAAATGTTCATCGAAAAATCGATCTTTCCCACGACCATGAATCGCACACTCGATTTTTCGTACGAACGTAAATCGCAAATTGTTGTTTGACCGATAATTACACACTCTTGACAAATAGCATTCAGCCTTGCTTAAAAGAAAAAGAAAAAAAAATACTTACATAACGTAGATACTTACGGATACTCATTACCTACAACAATTAATATTCACAATAATTCATAAACAATACTCAGTAACACTCAACTCCTTTCAGGCTGTTCCAACCTTGAGCGCAGCGAAAATTTTTCTAACTCTATGGTTCCAACAATTGTAGGGGAAAAATCACTTCGCCGTTAACAAGAGCTACGTGTCTAAAGGTTCGTAACAATTTCATCATGTTGCTGAAAAGCATTTTATCTTACATTCTAATTGAAATTCGTGTACATGAGTGATGGATGACAGACAAAGGGAGGCTCACACAACACAACCCTGTCGTCCTTTCATTAAACGAAATTATTGATGGGTTTGAGCCAGACGCCTCCACGATTAAGGCCGTCATAATATGTTTTGGAGAATGGACGGCGAAATTGAATCGAGGTGAAGTTCTATTTCTAGAAGGCGAATATATTATTTAGAAAGAAATTTTCACTTTAATTTCTATGTATTTCATCTATTTTCATGTCATCACAAGAGATAACTATTTTTCGATGCTTTCAGAAAAACTTGAATAACATTTTTAAAAAATGGAGGGTGACTGACTCATCAATGCCCAGCCCAAACCGCTGGACCTAGAGACTTGAAATTTTTGAACATAGATACTTTATACAGTAATGGCATCCACTAAGAGAGAATTTTTGAAATTTCCAACCCTGAAATTGGATTTCAAATTTTGATTGGAAGAAATAGACATTTCGGCTTGTAACTTCGTAGGAGTACTTCTAAAAACAAATAAGTAATCACATATTTCGTGGTTTTCCCAAACTCAACCCCTTAGGATGTAAAGGAGGTTAAAAAGTCTAAAATCTAGAAAGGGATGTTGATTGCGAAAATGCATTTATTTTGAAATCCACTACCAGACATTATTCAACCCCTAAAGTGGTGAAATGGGGTGCATGTTTTGTATGGCAAGATAATATTAAAAAGTTGCAGGCAAAAGCTAGTTTTACCATTATTTATTTATGGTGGTGCCCTCGTTAAAATAATGTTGACTGTTCTGTGAAGGTCCTTGCAGTTTCATATAACCATTGAACTTGCTTTATTTATGGTATCGTGTTTTATCGATTTATAAACATACCTATAACACATTTTATTAGTGGCAGAAAAACACCTATAGTAATTTTCCCGCGTACTCGAAGATCATCGCTAAACATAACCCGGCGTCCGGCGATCAATCCCCGACCGGAAGTCTGGTCCGGACTTTATTTATATAAAGTAAACATACTGATTTTTTTATCTGACAGTTGTGAGTATTACTCGGACCAGTAAGTGGATTTTGTTTGTTTTTGTTTCTGATCGGAAATTTTGTCGGAATTGCATCAAGCAAATATTTGATTGCAAACAGAGATCTCAGAATTTAGAATGATGTGTTTATGACTCAGTGTATGCTTGTTAGCAGTTGCAGTTTTGAAATAATATTTTTTTTACTGAGAAAACGCGTATTTTATTATTTCTGAGTATTGTTTCAAGGTTAGGTTATAGGGTTAATCACTACATAAGTATTATAAAACAAAGTCTCTCACCACGTCTGTCTGTGTGTCTGTCTGTTCAGGATGAACTCAAAAACTACTGAACAGATTTTCATGCGATTTACACCAGTAGATAGAATGATTCCTGACAAAAGTTTAAGTGTATAATAAGTTGAGGTTTTATGTAAATTGGCAGAAATATGTCGATAATTGTTAAAGAAGTTGGAAAAAATTAAGTTGTCTGGGAGCTATAACAAAATAATGTATGATGGAATCGTACCTCTTTTATAGATCTACAACAAAGTCTGCGATGGCATATATCTATCTTTCAAGAATACTTACTATAACTATTATATTTTCTAAAAAAATGGTCACGTACAATGCGGTAATTTGGAAAGCTATTTATAAGGATACAGTATTAATCCTTAACAACTTAATCCTTATCGACTTAAATACGTTAGTTACCTTAAGCATACCCTATGTTAAAGTATAACATAGGGTATGCTTAAGGTAACTAACCTTAAGCATACCCTAATCTTTTACTCCATTGCATTTAAATGAATATCTTAGGAGTTATCGCAAAAAATTAACGCGTGGGCAAATAAACTCAAGCGCGATTCTTACAGCGATGTCGGGACGGGACTCGAACGGGATGTAAGAGACAGGTTTGGAGTAAGGTATTTGTTTTCTTTTTTGGTGTTGTTGAAAGGAGTTTGGAAAAAAACCGCCCAAGTGCGAGTCGGACTCGCGCACGAAGGGTTCCGTACCAAAAAACGGCAAAAAAAAAATACGTTTGTTGTATGGGAGCCCCCCTTAAATATTAATTTATTTTGTTTTTAGTATTTGTTGTTATAGCAGCAACAAAAATACATCATCTGTGAAAATTTCAACTGTCTACCTGTTGTCGTTATTAATATCGAGCAAAATACGGGAAAAAAATCACGTTTCTTGTATGAGAGCCCGCCTTAAATATTAATTTTATTCTGTTTTTAGTATTTGTTGTTATAGCGACAACAGAAATACATCATCTGTGAAAATTTCAACTTTCTAGCTATCACGGTTCATGAGATACAGCCTGGTGACAGACAGACAGACAGACGGACAGCGGAGTCTTAGTAATAGGGTCCCGTTTTTATCCTTTGGGTACGGAACCCTAAAAAAGGAAGGAACCGAAGCGCTAGTTATTTATATTTTAATTTCCTGACGACATTCCGGTATCTAGTGACCATCATCGGCATCGCACAGGTTAAGATCCCAGGTTATTTTCAGGGTTTATAATAATTTTCCGGAGTTGTGTGCATGGTGCACTTAGGTACAAATGAGTTGGCAGATGATTCCTCATTTTTAGGCTTTAAAAATAGAAATATTGATGTTATGAAATTTAAAAATATGTTTCGTTGAACACAATTTTATGCGAAAAATACAAATTGCCAAAGGACAAACCGAATTATCGCAAATCTTTAGAACTGTTTTTCTTTGTTCCCTAAAGACTTTGTTTACATCTGAATGCCGTTCCTTTTTTATTTTCATTCGATTTGTCAAGGGATTTTTGACAAGTCGTTTTATGTTTTACGAGGTTCAATATAGTAATTCATCTCTGGATATTCGCAAATAAACACGTAATTCTAAGGGATTTTCGATGTTATTTATAATATTAGTTTTAAATACAATGTACGTTTTGTATGCGAAAGAGCTTTTATATAATGTAAATAAAAATAAGGGTATTTTTTGCATAAATACTATTGCTCAGATTAAAAGAGCGAGCACGAATAAGATGGACGATGGCGTTCCCTTTAACTCTTCGTAATCACAGGATTTTATATTGATTGAATATTAGTTTGTTATAGAGCGATTGATGAAAGGCGAGGGGAAATTAATGAGCGGTGAAAAGCGCAGAGGTTTTGAGCGAGCGGAGAATAAACTAGGGAGCAGCGAAAGGCACAGGAGTACAAGCGAGCGGTGAAACAACGAGAAACCGGTGATAAATGTGGCAAAACGCGAGCAAACAGGGTTTCGTTCCCGGGAAATGTAGGTATTTTTTCCCGGGTTCCGGGAACGTGAAAAATCCGGAAATTCCGAAACCCTAGTAAAAACGAAAAAGCAATGAAAAGCACGGAGGTAATGAGCGAGCTGTCAAAATGGTGGAAGTAACGACCAAAAACCATCGGTCTGACGCACCATCGATTGTGGCCTCAATATCTGTCGCCAACGTACTTCAATCCGATATTTATTCGCAACATTGAACATCACCTGAATGTTCTGTCGCCATATCAATTGTCGAAACTATGATATGGACTGCAGTTGCAGACTCAAGGATGACGACAGCCATCAACGCCTCGCTACCAATACTTAAGCTCAACGAGTAACTATCACATGGAGGAAACACATAAGCGACCATAAACGAATATTGGTGGTAGTCTTTCTTCGCTGAAATATTATCACCCATGAAATAAAAAAAACAAAATCAGCATCCTGGGCAACACGATTCGAATCACATGTTATCAATAATAAAAAATTATAATCATCATAAAGGTTCCAGGAAAATATTATTGGAAGGAGTTAATTGCTTATGTTTATTAAAATTATAACATTAGACACACCTGTGTCAAAATTCCGACCCGTGTCAAAATTTTACAGATATTACGAGAACCGCATAGAAGGGTTAACCCATAGACATAGAAAATTTTTCGCTACGCTCAAGTAGACGGACTATGGTGCGAGTGAGAAACCGATTCTTACGGCTTATGCGATGTGTGAGAAAGAGTTAAAAGAAAATGACAGCAGAACCTAGTTTGACTTCATATATCATCTTTTATCATCTTGGGGAAAAGCGTCCGTTCGATTATTATGTGATTTTGATCGCGATCGGGTCGATTTGGCTCTTATAACTACATAAATCTATAATGGTGTCGTGTTCTGTGTTAAATTGTAATGTTATTTACAACAAAAACCCAAATAAACACTCATTTCACAGGTAAATAAGATTGTACAAGTACCATTTTCATATTTCATATTTTAGTTGAATATATTCCCAAACACACTAAGTAATACACTATTATCATGCTATTAATCGCCTATTTTCTAAATAAAGGCTGATTTGTAAACATTATGTGTTAGATAAAAAGATATTATGTCCGTGAACTTGACAAAATAAGGCGTAGAGATTGATCAAAAATTATTGATATCGATACTCATGTCGATGATTTCCAATATAACTTTGTTTGTCTTTGTGAACACTGATAGTTTTATCTAAAGCTGCTTTTAACCGACAGTTTTCAAATGGTAAATTATACCTACTTAAGTACTAATTTAACAATATTTCCAGGTTTCCTGTAAATCCAGTGATTAAGTTACTGGATAAATGTCATAAATAGAATAGACTGGGAGCCCTTAAAGGAGACTTTAAGATTTTTTTTAAATAAAATTGTTCAAAATTTTGTTTGTGTTTTACTTATTAGAGCAATAATACATTAAGGTTATCGACAACCTAAAATGGACTTCAAGGCATCTCTAAAATTCACGCACACGTTTACAATTTTCACACACTGGCTCATGTCACTTTTGGTGTTGCAGCCAAGCGAACTCTGTTCGTCTATTCCAGTGGAATATTATGTTTATGGGTTAACCACAACCTTTAATATATTTTGACTACCTACCTACTTGATTTATGAGTAAAGTTAATATCTAACTGCCAACTTTAACTTAGGAAACTAAAATTACTATTCATTAGTAGGAATTTTCGTCATTGGTAGGTAAATATTATAGACGATTCAAGCGCTTAATTAATAAGTTTATTTGTATAAAGTTTTTTCAAATAAACTTTTTAACTTTGACTTTAATTAAAAGCACTTTACATATTCTAAATTTAATAGTTTATACTCATCATTTTGTACACTGACAACTATTTTTGTGGCATTATAATTATGTTGATATTTTCAGTCATTCCAATTCAGAAGAGAGCTGCTTCAGTGTCCTTCTAAGTTATCAAATGATAATTTTTATTAGAAAAGTGTATCTACACGGTGCGATATTTGTTTCGAAGCACTGAAAGTTCTCAAGTTTGTAATACAAAATAAAAATTCTTTCATTCAATTTCCAGGAAAGTTTAATTATGTTATATCGACCACCAACTTTGCGAATTAAAAAATTAATGGCACACTGAAAACTTTTAGCGCCACAATTTTAGCTATTAAACTCAACGTCCAGTCCCCAGGATTTCCGGAAACCAGCCAGAATGGGGCCGAGCTTCGTGGCAGAGTGGAAATTAAAACGGTCAGTTAGTCTAAGCCGTCAACATGGGTAATATTTAATTAAATATAGCTTTCAATTTTGTTACTCCTTACGTGTTGATGTCGCTCTTTTGTTATTATAGACGAACTAGCGGCCGCCCGCGACTTCGTCTACGTAAAAAGTTTTTTGCTATCCCTCGGGAACATTACTTTTTTCGGGATGATAGGTACCCTATGTCCTTCTCTGTACCCCTGACAACGTGTATGCAAAATTTCATGATGATCGGTTCAGTAGTTAAGACGTGAAGGCGTGACAAACAAACAAACAAACAAACGGATTTCGCATGTATAATAGCGGCCGCCCGCGGTTTCACCCGCGTGGTTCCCGTTCCCGTAAGAATATCGGGATAAAAAGTAACCTATGTTTTAATCTAGGCACTCTTCTATCTGTGTGCCAAATTCCAACCAAATCTGTTCAGTAGTTTTTGCGTGATTGAGGAACAAACATCCAAACCCACAAACTTTCACATTTATAATATTAAGTAGGATTAGTAAGGATTTCGCATTCGTATTTTTGACACAAAACTAGGTATCCAACACAGTAAATTATAGCCTTGGATATGAGTTTAGACCGAGGAGCTTGATGGCGCAGTGGTTTAGCGATGGCCTGGCCCAGCGATTGCGGAGGTTAAGCAACTTTTGCAAGGGTCGGTCATGGGATGGGTGACCAGAAATTTATTATCTCGAGCTCCTCCGTGCTTCGGAAGGCATAACGTGCCTTCCGAAGCACGAAGCCGTTGGTCCCGGATGCATTTGCAGTTGTTAACACCCACCAATCCGCATTGGACCTGCGTGTTGTGTTATGGCCCATCCTCCTTATCACGTTAAACACCACGAAGGTCACCGGTGACCTACGTTTTAAAATTAACTTGTAACTTTTTAACTTTGACTTTAATTAAAATAATATCTTTTTATTTAGTAATGATCTTTTTTCTCCAGAGGAATTTTTCATTTATTTTTGATATAAAATCTGAAACTTTCTACAAACGTTTTTCTTATTGACTTGAGTGTTTCATTCATGAATTGTAAAAAAATATGTTTGTATGTTGGCGCTTAAGGTGTTATCCACCTATAAGGAAGGCCTGTGCCCCAGCGGTGGGGACATTAAAAATGGCTGATGATCATACAAATTTAGAAGCAATAATTGTATTATTAGCTCTAAAGCCATAATCAAAAGAAGTAAATTATGTTTAAGTTATGAAACTATAGTGGTTCTTTTTGTAGGTATATTTGTTGTCTTGCGCGAAAAAACATAATAAAATGTATTGTACTGTAAAACATATAAATAAAATGAGAAACATTAATAGAATCTTTCTGAAATAAAAGGTCTTTTGTTTCCGTAACTTCATACAAACGTAGTATTTTGTGAAATGTTGACATTATAACCTTTTATAACCTAACGGAACGTGCTCTTTGGTCCCACCCTCGGATTTGGCACTTCTAGCCTCGGGCCTCGCCACTTGGATGACATTTCTTACCATTGGCATTCTACAAACAATAATGAAAATTTTAAGCAATTCTTGCAATATTTTTTACGTTCTCGTTTATTAAGGTTGGAAATAGTAGGTTAACCGTTAAATAAAAGCTGAAGTAATAATTAAAATGATACTGTATTGTTTTCCAGTTCGGCCATTATTCACAAACGTCTGGCTTTCCGTAAACGCTTCCCATATATTTATTTACCTTAGGGTTTCCGTAACTTTTGACAGTTTGATTCGAATCGAAGACTATAAATTGCGGATTCATTTCCAACAGCTATTTGGTGTCGGGAGAGTTTTATCCGTGCGTCGGGAAGAAAATTGTCATTTCGAAAACGAAAACCTTAGAGCAACGCGGCTTAAGAAAACCATAGAGGCATGAGTAATTCGGACGTTTGTGAATAAGGGGTCTGTTTTTGTAATGAAAATTTTTACCCCCGGGGTATTGATGGTATTTACCCCACTGAAAATGTTAGTCGGTAGAGCAAAGGGGTCATGTGGATTCGCGTGGCTCAGTCATCTATGGACTAACTATAATTTTGGGCGCCGTTAATGTAAAATAGTAAAAGATAAAAAAATAAAGTGTCCACAGATCGAAACAAAGTGAGTTTAATAAATCAAACCAGATTTATGTTGAAACAAACATTTATTTAACGTATTGCATAACTAACACAAAGTTAACAACTATTCATTAAGAAACGTGTCATAAAAATATTTAAAACCACTTGGGTTATAAGGGGTTTAACGAGCCATCCGAAGGGTTAAAGTGAGGTCACACATTATATTTCAATACATATTACCTTGGGGACCCATACTAAAGTTAAAACCGCACGAAGGCAAAATGGCATATAAGGGGCCCTTAACAAGTTCAAGTAAGGCCATACATGGATCACAATAATAATACCCTTGGGACTCACTATAAAATTAAAACCACTAAAGAATAAGGGATTTATAACTAGAAACCCTTAAAAGTTAAGGTGAGGACATATTCGCTCGCTTCCAGCCAGCCGGACAGAATAAATGGCCGTCTACCTAGGAACGAACCTATATGTACCTACTGACAGGATTTATGCTAAAAGACAAATCACTTATTATCTTAACACAAGACATTCATAGTAAAATAGAATTATTTATTCATTCTGGCTCATGAACAGAGTTTACGCTGAACCTAAATTAATTTAAAATATGTCTAAGACATTTAATGGCTGTAAAACTGCACTGGACTAAATTGAACATGACCGCGAGTAACCTTTGCAAATTTTATAGGTACTTAGGGTGAAAAGGTTCATCCGAACGTGGATTGATTCCCTGGATACACGTCCCGGAAGACTGCTGCTACGGTCATAATGAAAGAATACTGCAGGATACCTCGGTTATGATGAAATAAATACCCATTGCAGACGCAATATATACCACTTGCTGGGACATCGGCGGGCTTTATAGCGAAGTTAAGCCTTAGTCCTGACGCAAATTTTGAGGTTAAATATGGAACTGGCATCATTCACGGCGCATATTTAAAGCGACGTTAAGCCACACTCTTGACGTATATTTAGGGTAGACTATAGGAGCCCTGCAATTAAAGGATAAAGTTACCCAATTGTGGTCACATTGAACACGAGGTTGTTTTACAACAAATATTATAACCAAATTGATTTTCTTACCAAATTGGGCTGGAATTATTACAGGTTTCTATCTCATAAGAGACATGTTGAAAGATAAAATTAATGAGCTTGCGAGCCCTAGAACAAGACACACAATTACAATTTTTGACACCACTTGCAAAAACAGACAAATAATTAAATTCACATTTTTTTACGCACTCACCGCTTAAAAGGATGCTCAACGCATCCTGAAATTAATTATAAAACCGACAAGGGGTTACAGAAACTGGTTTCACATTACTCAAATACTGCAACTATCCCATAAAGGTGCAGACGAAAGAATGAATGTAAAATACTTCCGCCGAATTATGACAGGTCATTGTTGGAAAAAGTCCAGAATAATCTCGAATACCATCGACAAAAAGACTACGCCAATAGACAAACTACAGTGTATGAAAACACTTAACCTTTACATGAATATAATTATTAAAATCTTTAACTAACATGCCAAACATTAACATTTACTTTAATTAATTAAAATAACAAATAAGACATTTATTTATCTTATTTTATCGACAAAGTATAAGTTCACTAGTCTGTGGAACCAGCATAACGAATGAAGCGCCAAACGTCACATCTGACAGTTGTCACTGTCAAAGTGTCAGTCAACTGTGTGAAATATGTAAACACTACATTTTATTTGATTTAATTATTGATAAGTATTAAAATTCTTAGTGAAGGATGTTTTCAAAATTAATTTAAGTGAATGCCCGAATGCCGGAAGGTGTGGTACAATCGCCAACATTCGCCAAGCCACCAGAAATGGACTTAAACAAAAGGTAGAAATTTGCATGCAATTAACTAACTTTAATCATATTAAAAACCACATGAAAACACTGGATGTGTTTTGTAATACCTATCTAAAGCTAATACCTAGACCTTATACCTAATGTTGCCGCCCTTCCCTCAAGACTATAGTGAGAATTTCACCATAAAAAGTACTTTAAAAATCAAGTGCTTGTTATACCTATGAGGTCAATTTGTATGAGGTATGAAAAAAGGGTGTTACATTTTTACCCAAAGAATATGAATATAAGATTCTTGTTTTTACCTATGATGTTCAAAGTTTTAAGTCTCTAGCTCATCGGGAAGCTAGTATAAAATCGTTTGCAAAAGTGGACAAACAAAAAAAAGAATTAATCAAAAATAAATAAACAAGAAAGCGACCTAACAGAAACGTGTTTTAAAAAAAACCGGCCAAGTGCGAGTCGGACTCGCGCACGAAGGGTTCCGTACCAAAAAACGGAAAAAAACACTTTTGTTGTATGAGGGCCCCCCTTAAATATTTATTTTATTCTGTTTTTAGTATTTGTTGTTATAGCAGCAACAGAAATACATCATCAGTGAAAATTTCAACTGTCTAACTGTTGTCGTTATTACTATCGAGCAAAAAACGGCAAAAAAATCATGTTTGTTGTATGGGAGCCCCCCTTAAGTATTTATTTTATTCTGGTTTTAGTATTTGTTGTTATAGCAGCAACAAAAATACATCATCTGTGAAAATTTCAACTATCTAGCTGTCACTGCTCCTGAGATACAGCCTGGTGACAGATAGACAGACAGACGGACAGCGGAGTCTTAGTAATAGGGTCCTGTTTTTACCCTTCGGGTACGGAACCCTAAAAAATGGATACGATGATGGGAAAAACGAGCCTTTTTAGTATTTTGTTTCTTTTTTAGACTAGACTAACCAGAGAGATTTAGACAAATTTCGCAAGTTGGACAGGGGATGCTTAATTTACCATCTCGAGTTCCTGCGTGCCGACCCACCTACATTCCAATCCAATCCACATTAGACTGGCGTTGTAGGTTATGTTAGGTACATAATTTTTTATTTGAGATTTTTGCATTCACAATGCTATTTTTATACAATACTAAATGATCGCGGACGGGAATTGAACCCGCGACCTTTGGGTATCCAGCCCTATGTTCTGACCGCTGAGCTACCGAATGAGTTGGTAGCTCAGCTGACACCCAAAGGTCGCGAGTTCGATTCCCATCCGAGATTTGATCTGGTGCGAGTAGTATTTTTTCTATTATATTATTCAGTATTATGTTATGTTATGGTAAAAATCTTCCTGTGACCGTCAATAAAAAAGGCTGTACCCAGCAGTGGGGAAATAAATATGTTTATAGAATCAAAGATAACAGTGCCTATTGATATAGCCTTTGGGTGTCAGCTGAGCTACCAACTCATTCGGTAGCTTAGCGGTCAGAACATAGGGCCGGATACCCAAAGGTCGCGGTCCCTGATGGGACCGGGCACCTTTTCGATTTTGATCTAAGATATCTTGTATTTTCATGATGCTATGATTGTTTTATTTGCATACCCAATAGGGTTTCCTTAACAAAGAATCTATTTATCATACCTATATATTTTTTAATTTTCATTCTGTAAATCCCTATTAAAAACCCAAACGCACGAAGGGGTTTTTACCCTTAAAAACCCCTTTAATCCGGTCCCTGGCCTGTATTTTGAGTTTGCACAGTTGCGTTTACTCAACTCAATAGCGACTGTAGAAAGCAATTTTGTATACAATTTGGCACACATCTCTGGCAGTAACTATGCTGAACTAAAATTAGTCATACAAATGACAACTACAGTCACTATCGATCATAGTAAGCGTAAAATCATAATACGCGCCTATTGATAAAAGGAACAGTCAAAACCCAACTGTTGGTTTGTACTTAATATGTGTGAACTCCGTAGAGTAAATTGCTAATGTCACTCAAAACCAATTTTGAGTAAGAGCTAAAGCTAGGGAATTCAATCCCGGTTCTTATTTCTGATCCCGGGATTTTGGAATTACACTTAGTCAATCCCGGGATTATTTCGGGATTGAAAATTAAAAATAAAAATATATAAATCTTACAAAAATCGACTCTATAATCAACAAATGAAAATAGACAAAAATAAACGTAATTAAAATTTTGTCAATAATCGACGTACTTAATCAAAATTTTAACAAAAAACGAACATATTTTATGTTACACACACCTAGCTAATCTTATCACTAACTAATCAAAGTTAGAGTCAAATTAAGTCTAACCAGACTTTAAGTTTGGTTAGTTTGACACTTTTTATATTAAACTAGCTTTCTCCCGCGACTTCGTTGGCGTGGAAAGTTTTTTTGCTATCCCTCGAGAACATAACTTTTTTTCGGGATGAAAGGTACCCTATGTCCTTTTCTGTACTCCTGACAACGTGTATGCAAAATTTCATGATGATCGGTTCAGTAGTTAAGACGTGAAGGCGTAACAAACAAACAAACAAACGGACTTTAGCATTGATAATATTAGTAAGGATAAGTATTTTTCAAGAATGAATATGATCTCTTTAAACTTCAATAAATTAAAAAACATTTATCCAACTAACTATGCAAATAAAGATAATTGACAAAACCTCTCTTAACGTCGACCAAATTTATAGACGAATTTCATGTAAAACCCTAGTTAGTATTTAGGCAGTAAAATAGTTTCTTAGCAAAAACTGATTTACAATAATATTCATGAGTCACAAAATGTCTCATTTCAAAACAAATCTAGAAGAATGTTCATACATTTTTGTTCAGTAGCAGTAACACTGAAGTATATCACCACATAACCCAGAGAGAGTTGCTGGTCTATCATTTTAGTTCAAAATAAAAAAAGTTTTATTCCAAGAAACCATCGCAAACTCGCTGGGTTAATATTTGTGTTGCTTGCTTGGAATGCTGCTTGAATGAAATAAATGGTTTTCTTGTATTTTTTATTAAAAGTGATAGGCGTGCGTGATATTGATAGCAGTGGCACTGAGCGTTTAGCTTCACGCACTATATTTTTCAACTTTTTTAAAATTAATTAACCAATCCCGAAAATCCCGGGGTTATGAAAACTCAACCCCGAAATTTTCGGGATTGAAAAACGGTCGGGATCCCGGGATCCCGAAAACCGGGATCGAATTCTCTAGCCAAAGCACAGAATACATAATAGTACGCCAAGGGCCTTTTGACATCAAAGTGGCGTTTGTGAAGGCCTAAAATTTAATTGCATTGCTTTATTGAGACTTAGGCCTTTAGAATTTAATTTTATCAGTATTAAAGCAAACTTAAGTCCACCAATTAAAAATTAAAAGTGTTTTATCGAGCAACAATGTGATGATAATGATGGAGTCAAATTACGAAACAAGAGTGCAAATTACAGATTGTTAATAAGAGCTCTCTATATAACGATTTTATCTATTATATAATAAGAAGACAAAGAATATAATTCATTATTTATCACTCTCAAACACCAACTTGGCTTAAGGGATATATTTTAATCATAGACAATTGCTCATTAAAACGTAGAAATTCCAAATTGACCATTAGGAATACATTTTTTATACGAATTTCAACTCTCGGAATACGTCTATACGACCTAATTTACAAGGTAGTCACTAAACTGCTTTAGATAAATTCAATGACTTTCTGCTTCTCGTATTTTCGAAAGGTTTTGAAGTAAAGTTTATAGGATATTATAATCTTGTGCTAATACGTTAAGCCTCAGAAATTGGTAGAAATGTGAGAATGAAAACCTGAAGGAAATACGAAATACTGAAATATACGAAAAGTTTTGACAATGTTCTAGAATGTTTTATGATTTTGGAATTTATTTGAATACATCTATTGTCCCGTTATTATGTTTTTTAACTTTACTGTGCTAAAAGTTGTTTCCATATTTATATATTTAACGCTGACTGTACATTTAATTTAATGGAGCCAATGTCCATGTGTAAGCAAAAACAGTATGTTTCGGCCCCATAATATGGGACAAAAAAATTCCCGTTTACTCATAATTAAGTATAACATCTGACATGCTTGCTTACTGGACAAAAAAGGATGGATTCGGGGACCGGTTTTTCTCCCCACATTGTTTTGTGACAGTTTTTCTGATGAAGGACTGTTAGAAATCGTCCAAATAGCATCACAATTTCAGAGTTGCAAGAAGGTACTTTAATGGCAGTGGCGAAGGGTCCATACAAGTTGATTCCCATCGGCTTACCTTTTATAAATCCCACCCCACCGATCCACTATGCAGATCATAACATTTTTGTAGATCGGGTTACCTTCGCCATAATTTCACCCCTCGCCACTGTTTAATGGTTTTTGTTTTAAGTGGGTTATTAATTTTTATACAAAAACAAAACACAGACAACTCATGTACCTAATAATATAGCTAATAGTAACACAATTAAAAGCTAAAGCACACCAAAGCTAATACAATTTCACTATTACTACATCATTTTGAACTTTATTCGTTTAATATAGAGTTGTTATAGCAATAAATGCTTGTTAAAAATAAGCCAAACTGTTTTTCTTTGAAAAAGGATTATGAATTTATCCGATCCACATAATAATCTTTCGTTTGTTTATAAGTACTTAAATATGATGAAGGAATTTTGTAATAAAAATTTCTAGCCTTTGCTATTATTTCTCAAAATATGTAAGTATATACTTACTTACATTCTAACAGTAAGTACCTATCTAGTTTAAAATTAAAAAGTAGCAATTAAGTATGTAAGTCAACAGTGTTTGCATAATAGACTGTCTAATTATTTTTATAAATAAACTTAAAATCTTAAGAGGTACGTACTCCGCCATTAGACGCAGAGTTTCCTTTGAAGGTTGTTGTATAAGTTAATAAGAATAGAATATTTATAGTGCACAGAAACATAGTAACAAAAAACAGATATTGTTGTTAATTAAATATTAATTAATTAAATAAGGTATCACTGGTTTCTACTTTTACAAGCGTATACACATTAAAAAAATCAATAAAAAAATTAATACACTACTTCCACTTATAAACTAGGTATTCTTGTATACTATAGAAACATTTACAGGCTAACCAGTCTCTAAGAGCAGATAAAATTAAGAAAACTTGTATTTCTTAAAATCTTTTAGTAATTTATTGTATATTTTAATACACATAAGTTATTACAATTCTTGGATACTACTAAGTGTTATAAAGTTTTATCTAATATAAGAAACATCTTGACATTGCCACTATACACTTGTACTATTATGTATTCTGTGACTATACTACAGTTTTTTTTCGTAATTTGTCCAAAAAAAATATTATACTTAATTCATTATTCTAGTCGGCAACATTTCCTTCATGAAAATTAGGCGAGCTGACCAATCATTTTGTAATTTATGAGAAAAAACGTCCTAAATTAAAAAGTCGACAAATTATGAGGTCAGCGATATTTTCAACGCCGCTACTTTCTCGGCGGAGTTGAAAAATTAACGTAAGGAATTTTTGTCGAAAGCGTAATTAATATTGTTTGAACAAGCGAAGAAATTTTTTTTTATCAATAATTGAAACTGCTCGATCCTAAGTAATGTACATTATTTTAACTGAGGAATATAAAAAAAAACATCAAAGTTATTTTGTAATGATTCGAATTAAAATTTTACTATTAAATGAATTAAGATTTATCTTAATTTGAACAACACTTTTACTCGCTCGTTTCCGTAATGCAAACATCGTTGTGATCGGGCCAATATGGAAGGTAGTAGAAATAAAAACCCTAAAAAACCGGCCAAGTGCGTGTCGGGCCACGCGCCATAGGGTTCCGTAGTTACCTTATACCATACCATATTTAATACCACCTATCATTTTTCGTTTGCAAAAATAACTTTGATTTTCACAGTGTTGGTATGAATGACAAAGTTATATTTGCGGTTTTGGAAAATGTGCTATATCTCAAAAACTAATTACTATATCTCGTTCAAACCAATTTTGGTTGAAAGTGTTTATTAGGATCTACAGCATATATTTTTTTTAGATTTTTCACTCTTTTATTTCAAAAGTTAAAGGGGGGGGGGACACACATTTTACCACTTTGGCGGTGAATATCTTTCAAACGGTTGACTTTGAGAAAAAGTTGTCTTACAAACCTCAATGTCATTTTTAAAGACCTATCTATAGAGGGATCCCTTGTTTTCGCATAATGTTATTATACCTAATTTGATTTGGCATAACGGATTTGGCATAATCTTTTTTGTCATAATAATACTTTGGCATAATTGCTTTTTGGCATCCTATTTATATTAGCATAATTATCATTTAGACTAATTTGTTTTCGCATAATGTTGTTAGGCATATTGTCTATTCGCCTAATATTATTTAGACATAAAAATCAAAAACAATAAGAACAAATATTTTTACGCACTTATTTATTTTCATTCAAAAGGGGTAGGTATTGTATTAAAATGCCAAAAAATCAGAACACATACGACCTAAATATCGACTCATAAAACACCTATTTTTAAAATACCGAAAATCCTTAAGGCCGATATCCAATAGACCGAAACTTGAAAGATCAATTATTAAATGACTGATAATACTTCGAAACCCTGAAAGTTAAAATGCCGATAGTTCAAAATTCCGAGTGTCTGTTTAGGTCTATTAGGTGCGACGACGAGCGAGCGTAGCGAGCGAGGAGGAGGTAAGGTTCCATCGCGACCAACAACGCACGAGCCGAGCGAGCAAAGCGAGCGTGCCGCGGCAGCGGCCGGCGAAGTGCCAGAACCGACCTGCTGGCATGTAACCTTCAATTAACCTTCGGTTTTTTAAGCTTCGGGATTTTGTATTTTAGGTAAAATCTTCTTTCGTGATTTTAAACGTCGTGATTTTTTGTTTATAAAAATATGCGTTAATAATATTATGCGTGTTTAAATTTATGCTAAAGAATATTATGCTTAAGCATGATTATGCTTAAAATAGTTATGCTTAAGAAAATTATGCATAAGCTGTTATGACTAAATAATATTATGCGTAAACATCATTCGGCGAAATCATATTATGCTATGACATATTATGCCTTAAAATTTTATGCAAAAACATAGGGAACCATCTATAGACACCCAACACGTGTTGGTTTGAAGAAAAAAGTTTTTTCAGTTTCAGTTCCATGTATGAGCAGCCCCCCCTTAATCTTTTATTTTTCTTATTTTTGTATTAAATTCGTTAAGCGGTTAACAGAATACATCTACTTACCAAGTTTCAACTGTGTAGTCTTAATACTTTCGGAATAAAGTGGCTGTGACATACGGACAGACAGACAGACAGACAGTTAGACATGACGAATCTATAAGGGTTCCGTTTTTTGCCATTTAGGCTACGGAACCCTAAAAAACCGGCCAAGTGCGTGTCGGGCCACGTGCCGTAGGGTTCCGTAGTTACCTTATACCATACCATATTTAATACCACCTATAATTTTTTGTCTACAAAAATAACTTTGTTTTTTACAGTGTTGGTATGAATGACAAAGTTATATTTGCGGTTTTGGAAAATGTGCTATCTCAAAAACTAATTACTATATCTCGTTCAAACCAAATTTTGTTGAAAGTGTTTATTGAGATCTACAGCATATATTTTTTTTTAAATTTTTCACTTTCTTATTTCAAAAGTTAAAGGGGGGGACACACATTTTACCACTTTGGCGGTGTATAGCTTTCAAACGGTTGACTTTGAGAAAAAGTTGCCTGAGAAACCTCAATGTCATTTTTAAAGACCTATCTATAGACAACCAACACGTCGTGTTGGTTTGATGAAAACATTTTTTTCAGTTTCAGTTCCATGTATAGAGAGCCCCCCCCCCTTAATCTTTTATTTTTATTATTTTTGTATTAAATTCGTTAAACGGTTAACAAAATACATCTACCTACCAAGTTTCAACTGTGTAGTAAGTAGTCTTAATACTTTCGGAATAAAGTGGCTGTGACATACAGACAGACAGACATGACGAATCTATAATTGCCATTTAGGCTACGGAACCCTAAAAAGCATTATACTTTACCTTCACAATTTATTATTTCTATATATTTTGTTCTTAAGATTAGTTCGCTTAGTTCAAACCAATATAAGTACTCGTAGTAATTTAATTGACTGAGCGAGCACAAAGTGCGAGCGAAGCGTCTCTGCTTCAGCTTGGCCAAAAATTCTTTCGTATGTCTGGCTGTCTGTTCTCACCTACAGGTCGCATTTCTCAACCGATTCTCCTGAAATTTTGTGAGCAGGTTCGAAAATGATGTGGAATTTTTTGATAAGCCAGTTTTGTGTTTTCAAAATGGCAGAGTTATGTTAAAAAAACATATTTCAGTCCGGCTTTCCAGCACTGCGCTGTCTGTTCTCCTCTACAGGCCGCATTTTTCAACCGATTCCTGTGAAATTTTGGAAGCAGATTTGAAAATAGCATAATATATTTTTGACAAGCCAGTTTTTCAATTTTTTTTTAAATGGTGGAAATATGTAAAAAACATATTTCAGTTTGGTTTTCTGGCGCTAGCTGTTCTCCTCTACAGGTCGCATTTCTCAACCGATCCCGGTAAAATTTTGTGAGCAGGTTTGATAAATATATTGTTTTTTTTGTTGAGACAGTTTTTCGAAATTTATTAAATAGACGGAGATATGTAAAAAAGCATATTTCAGTCCGGCTTTTCGGCTGTATGTTCTTCTCTACAGGTTGCATTTCCCAACCAATTTTGGTGAAATTTTGTGAGCAGGCTCAAATATAGCCAAGCCAGTTTTTTAAGATTTATCTAAAAAAAATATTTACCCATTTTGAAAAATGATCAAAATTAGAAGCACCATCTACTTAGCTGCGAATACTCACGTACTGTGTGCTTTGAAAACTTCATGGCGACATTTTATTTTTGTACAACTTGAGCCACTTTTTATTGCGAGGTCTGCAGCTCACGGAGCCACTGACAGTATAAACCAATCGTATAAACACTGTTCCATTGTTAAATTAAACCAGAAGTAGTATAGTGACTAATCAAAGATTCTTAAACAGTTTAAACCTACCTAATTTATATTTAGATCTTACTTTGTTGATAAGAGGATGAATCCCAGTGCTTGGTAAAACCTAAATAGATTTATATAGCACTTATATACATTAATGTAAGAAAACATTGTTGTAATTTGTGTTTTAATTATAATAATAAAATAAAACTCAAAATGAGACTATAAGTTCATTTTCTAATTTCTCTCAAAGATGTTACATATTTGTTTCAATTTTTTCCTACATTTTCATTCACAAAAGCAAACACAATTTCTTTGTCCATTAAGATGGATTTATAGCCTTGTAAGCAAGGCTATAAATCTGATAAGGCTTCAGCTGTGAACCGTTTGACCTGCAAAACCCTTTTTCCTTGTCATGACATCGTAAACACACAATTCTCACTATATTCAAGGAAAGCAGATATTTTCGGTTCCCATGTAAGGATATTCGTCTGTCATTCCGAAGGTTCCTCCATTTTACGGGTCGTTACGTCAATATCGGTCAGTGTTAAGGCACAATTTACATTATGCAAGAAAAAATAATTCCTTCATAGAAACCAGTTACGAAACTACGATTACGTAGACGGAAAAAGGGTTATAGTAGCATATATTTTTAAGCGAAAATATTATGAAAAATATTTTGAACGTTCTGCAGGAACCAAGAGTAACGAGTATAGATTAACGATTTTCAGCAGAAAAACGTTTCTAAAATAAACCTTTTGATATTTACCTTCACAGAACAGGACCTACCTACTGATATACAGGCTTGCGATTTAGTCTGTTTTTTTTTATATTTGCTCGGTCATCGATTACATTACACTAACACCTTGTTTTTATGTAGCTGATTTTGAGATTTTTCAATTACTAACATAACATACACATTCAACAGTCTCTATAGGAGTTCTACAGCCAGTTTTCTCAATTTCTAAAACCAACGACGTAACGCTTGAATAAAATAATTAAAAAAATACTATTTTGCTTGTGTATTCTTGTGTATACTTTGGTAAGGAGGACGTTTAAAATTGTTGAATAAATTGCTGACACTTTTTTCGGCGCTTTTCAAGTCTGTCGATTTAGGTCGACAAACGATTTATTCGACCAAATACAATACAATGATTGTTCGAAATGATAGTAAGTATTTTCAGGAATACTTGTAAGCTACTGAACCGATTTAAAAAAAAATTTGACCATCTCGCAAGAAAACTCAAATGTCGAAGTTACGAGCAAACAACAATAAAAAACACAATCGAATTGAAAACCTCTTCCTTTTTTGACGTCGGTTAAAAAACGACACAGAGCTTCTGTGTAATCTTAAGAGCTTAATTGTAAGTACTTATACGCCACTTAAGTGTTCCCCCAAGATATGCGCTAAATAGCTCCTGTATGCTGATCATTTGGCACGGGAAAAGCTAGTTAACCTACTTAGTACTAAGACATAGTAATGGACAAAGTAAACTTTTATTAAAAAACCGGCCAAGTACGAGACGGACTCGCGCACGAAGGGCACCAAAAATCTGCAAAAAAAATACGTTTGTTGTATGGGAGCCCCCCTTAAATATTAATTTTATTCTGTTTTTAGTATTTGTTGTTATAGCGGCAACAAAAATACATCATCTGTGGAAATTTCAACTGTCTACCTGTTGTCGTTATTAATATCAAGCAAAAAACGGAAAAAAAATCACGTTTGTTGTATGGGAGCCTCCCTTAAATACTAATTTTATTTTGTTTTTAGTGTTGTTATAGCGGCAACAGAAATACATCATCTGTGAAAATTTCAACTTTCTAACTATCACGGTTCATGAGATACAGCCTGGTGACAGGCAGACAGACAGACAGACAGACGGACAGTGGAGTCTTAGTAATAGGGTCCCGTTTTTACCCTTTGGGTACGAAACCCTAAAAAAACAAAATACAAATTCTAAAAACAGAATAAAATTAATATTTAAGCCCCCCTTAAATATTTATTTTATTCCATACAACAAACGTAATTTTTTTGCTGTTTTTTGGTACGGAACCCTTCGTGCGCGAGTCCAACTCGCACTTGGCCGGTTTTTTCTCGATTTGTGCTACTAACAAATGCACGATACATTTGAGTGATTAATTCAAAATCTTTGGAGTACCTAAGTATGTTTTTTGTGATATAACGAAGTCTCTGAACTCACCCGAGTTAATAAATTGGGCAAATTCTATCAAAAATGTGATATAAAATTTGTACGAGCTGTTTGGTTCTCGCAGTGGGGTGGTTCCACTCATGATTACAAGCAACTTTTATTATGAGGCCAACTCTAAAATAGAGAAAAAAAAACAGCTATTCCATACAAAAGCTAACTAAACTAACCTAACCTAACCTACGCGACCTTAATGTATGGAACAGCAGATTTTTTTCACGATATCAGTGTTGCCCCAATAGTAAAAGTAGCTTGTAATCATGAATGGAACCATCGAGGGAACCAAATGATTAAAATTTCACGCTGTATGTAAGTACTAGCGACCGCCCGCGGTTTCACCCGCGTGGTTCCCGTTCCCGTGGGAATATCGGGATAAAAAGTATTCTGTGTTTTAATCTAGGCTATCTACTATCTGTGTGCCAAATTCCAACCAAATCCGTTCAGTAGTTTTTGCGTGATTGAGGAACAAACATCCAAACATCCAAACCCACAAACTTTCACATTTATAATATTAGTAGGATAACATATTTTACACCAAACAGACTGAGCTGAAGCTAAAGCGAAGATTCTTCGCGCTCGCTCGGTCAATATATATTTCAATATGATATTGTTAATTTTGATTAGTAGGCATAATTATGTAATTGGGCATACGCCCGTTTAATCGATAAATAAATAATAATAAATATACAACTGCGGTTTGGACATTTTGCCCAGTCTTTTTGCTTTTTTTTACACGATCGCCCAAAGCAAAAAGAGTGTATTTGTGTTCAGGGTTCATGTATGTGGGTATGTGAGTTTCTTCCACCATAACTTCTGAATGCCTGAACTGATTTGAATAAATGGGGTATCGTTAGAATCCTTACAGCATCTTGAGTGACACTGGCTATATTTTTTTTTGAAAAAATCATATGGCGACTGTACGACGCCATTTTCAAATGTGAAAAAAATATTTTTCTTCTATTATTACAATATGGGCATCAAATGAAAGGCCTTGGTGAGTACATTCCAAAACTATATAATATGTCACTAAAATGTGTGAAATAAAAATAAATAAATTTAAAAAATATTAATATTAAATATTAAATTTATTTTTAGGCAGCGTGATCTGACCCCCTAGTCAAAGTAACATTTGCAAATCTTCGTTATCGCTTTGCTTTCGAAACATGTTTGGGATTGACATAAGGTTTCATTAGAAATCGAATTATAAAACGTCAATTCCATACATTTTTCGGAGCGAAGCGATAGCGAAAATTTGCAAATGTGACATTGGCTACAGGCTCTGGAAGGATCAAAACAATAGTGCAAAATGTTAACTAAAGCCATTCACACAACCTTGAGGAATATATTTTACAAACTATTTCCGTGCTCTCTAATTGCGGTTGGACCTTTTGTGTTACATGAAATTCTGTAATATCTTTGGCACCCATATAAACAGAGAGATACCAGCATAGAAGTATCTAAGCAAGTAGATACTATAAAAGGATCGTAGGTAGGTAAATAATTTGGCTTCTAAATTAATTTTAGACATAACTAGCTTCCGCCCACGACTTCATCCGCGTGGACATTCGGGAAAACACAAAATTTGAAGATTGTGTCTACGAAACTGATGGATTTTCATACAAACTTTAATCCCCTATTTTACCCCTTTAGGGCTGAATTTTCCAAAATCCTTTCTTAGCGGACGTTTATGTCCTAATTAATAACTATTAGAGTGCCAAATTTCAGCTCGATCTGCCCATCAGTAGTTTGAGCCGTGCGTATTAGATCAGTCAGTCTCTTAGCCTTTTATATGTACCTACATACAGATAACAAGCAAATGTATACCATTTAACAGCATTTTTAGGGTTCCGTACCCAAAGGGTAAAAACGGGACCCTATTACTAAGACTTCGCTGTCCGTCTGTCTGTCTGTCTGTCACCTCACCAGGCTGTATCTCATAAACCGTGATAGCTAGAAAGTTGAAATTTTCACAGATGACGTATTTCTATTGCCGCTTTAACAACAAATACTAAAAACAGAATAAAGTTAATACTTATAGGGGGCTCCCATTCAACAAACGTGATTTTTTTGCCGTTTGTTGCTCGATATTAATAACGACAACAGGTAGACAGTTGAAATTTTCACAGATGATGTATTTTTGTTGCCGCTACAACAACAAATACTAAAAACAGAATAAATTTAATATTTAAGGGGGGCTCCCATACAACAAACGTAATTTTTTGCCGTTTTTGGTACGGAACCCTTCGTGCGCGAGTCCGACTCGCACTTGGCCGGTTTTTTTATAACATGACAAACACAGTTAATAACAGACAGGTAATTTCAACTTTAGACACAATAAGTAAGAGTTACGTACCAGCCATAAACTTGAAGCAGTGGGGAGTCTCACACTATGGGCTTTTGACTTAATTACATGTTATTACTTACACACACACTTAAAGATGAACTGAAAGAGGCTGTTTTTGTTAATAAACTAAAGAACCTTTACTTTATATCAGTAATAGAAGTACAGCACAAAAGCATAGCTATATCATGAATACGTCGTTACTAATCAGACCCCGAATTACGTACTAACAATTCTCGATTGAAATCGATTGAAAGCGCAGTTACATTGCTGCTTTAAGTAAGATAGTTGTCACATTGGTTCTTACTAAAGCAGCAATGTCACTGCGATTTCTGTCAGAGTTGATTGCAACAAATTTACAAAATCAGCCCACTGGTATATTATTATTATATCTTCTGATATTAATAAAGCATTCATTGCCTAAAAGCAATGTATTCGTGCGATCTGTGATATTTAAGTCTTGGATAAGCTGTAGACTTTGTTTTAAAGAATTAAAAGTTATAACTTTGCCTTCAATCTATACCTATATTATATGAAACCTGTATTTTTGTCAAAAAGAATCCTGAGATTTTTAAAAAACGTAATGATCACTGTTATTTTAATAGTAGATATCTATTATTATATAGTAGAAATCGTCTACTGCTTCCTGACAGCAGAACGTTAATTTGTTTCAGAAACTGCTACACAATGAGTGTCAATCTGAATTCTTTATATGTATCAACCTTGTTACCATATTTATAGTTAGGTACAGATGTAATGTGAATTTTTGATTCAATTGTACTTAGAAAGCAATTTTGATTAAGATGAGGGCGTCATTTTGACGTGTATTACTAGGGCCCTTAGCATAATTATATCTTCAAAATTATCCGATGACCCAGCAGCAAAAGTTGTTGAGCCTTTTATTTAGTAAAGCTTTAATCCTAAAGCTATTTTATCTTATCCAAGTAAAATTTCCGTAACAAAAAAGGTGATAAAATTTCCGTGAAAAGGAATTACTATCGGTATATGCAAATTATGAGAGAATGCGTTCGTTCGACCTTAATGGGCGGTAAAACAAATATGGAGGCATAAAATTCGGAACACAATTCATCTTTAATGGCCTCGTCGGATTACATCATTTCATTACACTTAAATACATTGTGAAAACTCGAATATTCAAGGTAAAAATATAATTCTGGTTACATTTTTGTGTTTTTAAGAAAACTGATTACTTATCTAAGTAGGTACACACATCAACTTTGTCTAGGGATCAAGGTATTTTTTTTCATACAAAGGAGGTAACTTTGAAGCCTTGGTTTCCTGCCAGGAATATAATGTACCATGCTGTAATCTGATGATGGATATCAAGGAAGTGAGTGAGTGAGGAGATTCATATCGATATACACACCCAACTGATCTGATCAGCATTCTAAAAGATAGAAGGATGTTCAAAAAATGCCCACGAAAATAGCATGAAAATGTATGGAAATCCTGAAACTGAGAACTCTGACCTTTCTATCTTTTAGAATGCTGATCAGATCAGTTGAGTGTGTAAGGCGATCTGAATCTCCTCCATTCACTCCCTGGATAGCCATAATTAGATCACAGCACGTACATCAATGCAAGAAACCAAGGCTTCAAAGTTATCTCGTTTGTACGAAAAAAACACCTTTATCCCTAGACAGAGTTGATGAGTTGTGATTTATATTCAATTTTCTATACATTTGACACTTTTTGTTTCGCACCGTTCTATATCTTTGTTCTAGGAACCGGGCAATAAGTTTAGTCATAAAACTAAGCTATCTGTAAAAGCATAATTTAAAATAACGACCGTTATTGAAGCGGTTACGCTAATCACAATTAATAATGTTATAGAACTACTGAATGTAAGTAGATGAAAGATAAGTAAGTTTTGTAGTCGGGTGGGGGGGGGGGGACACGAAGGATATTTTTTATCTAAACTAATATATCTAAACTTTAATCATGGGTTTAAACCCCACCCGACTTCATAAGACGTTGTTTAATATAAGATATGCTTACAAACTTACGAGTTAGTTATTATGCAGATTTCAATATTTTATTTCTTGCTTTTTAGAGCCATTAATTTATTTTTATCATCTATGCTGGTCTTCATCATCAGTTCCACTTCACCGAAACAGCACTTTTCGAAAGCAAATGCACAAGTTACTTAAGAAAATACTAAAATCGCTATAGATGTACCTATAATATTTGAAGAGTTCCCTCGATTTCTCCAGGATCCCATGATCAGATCCTGATTTCATGACAATGGGACCAACTTGGAAGTATATACTTTCAAACAAAAAAATATTTTTTCAAATCGGTCCAGCCGTCGTCTTTGAGTAATCGAGTAACATACATAAAAAAAAGATTCCGACGAACTGAGAACCTCCTCCTTTTTTGAAGTCGGTTAAAAATGATCCTGTAATAATGGCAGGATCTGTTCCCTTTAGGTAATGATATTTAAATTTTATAATATCATTGCCTTTAGGTATTACTTAAATTTATTTTATATTTTACTAAACCGTTTTTTTTTTATTTCAATCCATTTTTTACCTATTAAAATCCTTTTTTTAACCTGGAATAACATCCAAAAACCTAAACTGTGTTTAGCTAATTGCAATATTCCGAGAAATTGTAGGCTTTGGTAACTCCATGCGTGACGATCAGCTAAACTTGGAAGTGCACTTCACCCGGAAGTGCGAGCGGTTCAGGAGAACCACTCGCCAACCAATCCAGGCCACCGGTAACGATCAATTGCGATTGTCAATTTTCACGTAATTGACGCTCATTGAAATGCTTGATTGATGGTATGTACCATATTTAGTAATAAATTACCATAAGTTTGCATGTTGTTGATTGTTGCTTTTTTCTTAAGTTTATAATAACCCCACATTTATGAATCCCCTAACTTCAAGCGATAAAACTAGTGGCTCTATGAACTTTAGACCTCGATTTATATTGATAAATTTTAATTTCCTCGATCGGGTATGGGTGTTACAAGTAAGTATTAATAATAAGTTATACAATATGTTTGGTAAGCGATATCGTAGCTTTTATATATTATATATTAATTTATTTATTCAAGTAATTAAAATAACTCATTTGTTAGTAACAATGTTTCTTATAAACTATGTTAGTATTTATGATTTGGATAATTGACTATGTTTTTGCCATGCCACTTGATATGGCACAGCAACGATTGATATACGAGCAGTCAAGTCTGCTCGCAATCATGTTCAGGATGCTGTTGGGGCTCCCCCGCACCCTGCGCACCAGGGAAGCACAACTTTTGCGCATAGTTGCGTAGAAACAATCGACGCTGGCCTCTGCGAACATCCCAGATGCACTGCAGGAGCGACGCAACCCCAAAAGCATCCTGAACGCATTATTATATTGGACTCGGAGGGCGTGATAAGCGCTTTGTGTGTAGTTAGACCACAGGCTGCATGTGTAAAAGGATGTACAAAAAGCTCGAAACAATGTTATCTTAACTTTACGTGAACAGCGTGCAAACCTGCGGACCAACATGTTCGCTCTCACTGATAACGCCCTCCGCTCCCTTTCTATGTCATCGTTGTCCTTGAGGTCGGACGTCAACAAATGACCAAGATACTTAAAAGAGTACGTTCTTTTGAGTTCGCACTTATTAAGCCGTACCGGTGGCATTCTGTCGATCCGTCGACTCCCAGCCTCAAAGACCATAATCTGGCTCTTATTTACATTGTAAGCCAGGCCATGTGACTCGGCGTATGCTTCACAGATAGAAGTTAGTTTTCTCAAGCCACAGACAGACGCACTCAGCAGCACCATATCGTCCGCGTAGCTGATATTGTTTAAACTGACTCCGTCTATATAACAACTGACCCTGGTGCCGATGAGCTCGTCTATCAGCTCATTTATATATAGATTAAAGAGGGTGGGTGAGCTCAAACCCCCCTGTCTCACCCCACACTCCAATCCATATGGCTTTGAGAGAATACCATCCCATCTTACACTGTTGACCTGGTTTCCATACCAATATTTAAAAATATTTATGAGTTGTGTTGGTAATCCGACTTTCTCAAGTTTTCTCCATAACAAGTCGTAGGAAACCAGGTCAAAAGCCTTCGAGAGGTCTAAGAAACACGCAAATACAGGCGTTTTACGCTTCGTATAGTATGTAATAGCGTGCTTAACACACAGTATAGCGCTCTCTGTGGACAAACCTGGTCTGAAACCAAATTGGTTATCGTGTGGTGTTATATATCTATTTCAGCTGTATATTAAGCACGCTATCGAATACCTTCGAGATCACAGTTGCCAACGATATGGGCCTATAATTGTTCCTATCTGACAAGTCACCCGTTTTGTTTTTTGCTATGGGTACAACTACTGTACGCATCATATCTCCCGGCATATAACTATGACTCAAACAAAAGGCAGACACTATAATCAATTTTATCAATTAACCCCCCCCCCCTCACATGTTGGGGTCTATCCCCTCTCCTGTTGGAATGACCGGCATTTTAAATGTAACTTTTTATCTTTGATGGCCCTGCTGAAAAATATTAATTTCTCCGAGTTTAAAAGTCCTAAAGTTGTAATTAAATAGCTAATAATATCATCTATCAAATAAAAAAATAATTGTGTAAGATTTCAGCTTTATTACGTCATAAAAAAAAATACTAAACTAAAATCTGTTTGTGTGTTTTTTTAGTTTTTCTCATATTATAATTATATCTCAAAAACTAACTGGATGACTAACTGGTACGCCAACTTAGCCTAAATTTCATGAGTAGGTTTCGGTTGAGAAATACGACCTGTAGTGTTTACATCTAATTACCCTCAAATACATACTAATATAAAATATTTTTTAATACAGTTTATTTCTTTATTGCCTTTTATTTTTAATTTAGGTAAGTACTTAAAATGTTTTTTTTAATAATTTATTTTATTTTATTTTTATTTATATATTATTCTTCTCTTGGTAAATGCCACTGTCGAAGCATTGTTCCGTTTTGTACATTTGTAATCTATGACAGACTTTTTAGGATAATATTTACTGACATTTTGTATTTCTAATCTACAAATATGAACGAAAATCAATGTAAATATAAAACACGCGCATGAAATGTGATCCTTAGATTTTTTGGAACCTTGCTTGGCATTTTATTAAGTTTCTCTGGAGCGACTCAAAATGTCAATGCTTTCGCGAGACTGCGCCTAGTTGTGCTAATTAGCTCAAATTTCAGCTGCGAGTATGAAGGCGCAAGTAACCTATCTACCTCTTTTAAAAAAATCTAATATCTTTGTATCACCCTATTTATGGCAAATAAAGCAATTTTGTTTATTATTTGAAAATTGATCGTCTCGTCTCAATGTGCAATTAAAGCGTTGTCAATTCTTCCAACAATGGCATTGACGTAAAAATTGTCAGTCGCAATAATTGCGATCAATTATTGATCGTTAGCCTCTTACCGGAACACAACAATGGAATAAAGGTGCGCGTCCATTGCATCGGAATCGGAGCAGACGGATTTGTTTGTGACAAATGCCGACACTCCGTCCGCGCCGTACGCATCGATTCGGATGCAATGCAGTGGACACGCACTTTGAAACAGTGGGCTGATTTTGTAATTTTGTTGCAATCAACTCTGACAGAAATCGCAGTTACATTGCTGCTTTAGTTAGAGCCAATGTGAAAACTATCTTACTCAAAGCAGCAATGTAACTGCGATTTCAATCGAGAATTGTTAGCAATAGAGTTACGTAATTCGCCCACTGGTAGTCTCTTTTCGACCTCATGAATGTCGATACGTTCCAACGCCCAATCGGGTACTTAACACTTTGATCGTGACGTAGTTTGGCTCATCCGTGGGAAGAGAATACCGTGAAACAAATTATGCCGAGGACTATCATGGTACTAACACGTACTAAGCTGTTGACCTGCCCCCCTACTCAAATGGCCAACATGCAACATCACATACGTTTGAACGCTAAGCTTACTTTTAAAGCAATAAGTAGACGTTTAAATCATATGTCGCAAACTTATGTAGGTAAATCACAGGTGGTCGGTAAAATACCGGTAAAATTTAGATAACGGTATCCATCACTGGTGATCGAACCACTAGATAACATATAGACTGTAAAAATCTCTTTTTTTGCGAAAAGCGGAAAACGTATTTGATTACTATTCTAAAAAAACAGACATTTTGTGGTTTATTATCAGACTTCTTTGTAGAGATTGCAACAATAGATTTATTCTTCGAACTCTTAGTATTGTTCCTTTAGAGTTAAAAAACCACTTTTCATGTTCAAGTGAATTATTCTGCAGAGAAAGAAAGTGATGGATTGATATGTTTCAATGTAAAGATTCAATAAAAATATTCTAGTAAATAATTTGAAGCACCCTTTCAAAGCGGATTAATTTTAGATTCAAGGGTGTGATACTAAGAAACGACACAGCTGTTCCATACTTTTAATGAGTAGGCACCTAGATTAAGTATTTAACTTTGAGTTTTATTATGAAAAAATAAATATATATAGCTTACTTCCGCAAAAATATATGTAAAATGCACCGCCTGCCCGCAAAAAATGCACATGCACACCACAAAATATCAGTGCACAAAACCTGCATTTAGCGAGACAGAGCAACACACCTTGCACATTCACCAATTAGACTACAGTACTAGGCACGTATCTTGAAATTTTTTCGACGGAGTGGGGATAAGTTCGCGCATGTGCTCTTGTGAGCGACCAATAGCACGCGCCCCTCTCCCGCCGCCCGCGCCCCTCACCGCTACGCATACCCAAAATACGCGTTTTGCGCAATCCCCACCTGATTTCAAGTTATATGCCTCGTACTGTACTCTACACGTGATTTGCCCCAATCCGGAGCATCCTCAATCTAACTCCTGAGGGTGCTCCTTGTTGGGGCGAAACACGTGCAGAGTGATCTAATTGGTGAAGGTGCAAGTTTCTATTTTCACAATCGTTTCGGACTTCCACCAAGTGACGCCTGATTCAAACAAATACTTCTAGTTTTATGATGAAAGTTGTTCCTCATAATGAGTACTTTATCACCTCGTCATCGTCATGTCAGACACACGATGCCCACTACTGGGCAAATGCCTCCCTCCCCCAAGGATCTACATGACAATCGGTCCTGCACTCCATCCAGTGGATTCCCGTGACCTTCAAATCATTTGTCCAACTTGTAAAGAGTAAATAGTAATAAAGAAGTATTTAATATCTAAATATCTTTAAAAATCAAACTAACCAGGATTTAAAAACTAATATTCTCGTCGAATTGCGATTCCTTGTTGTCCGTTAATCGAACCAACACGAAAAAAATATTGTATTGGAGCATTAAGCTGGGGGGTTATTCAGGATTGTCAGAAACCAACTTTCCGAATCGAATCGGAAAGTCTATAGTCTTCGATCTTTACCTTATGCTGCCAAACTTTGTAAATTCATTGCGCTTTCCCAACGGAAAGTGTTTCGAATGCCAGTCGAATGTATTTGTCAATAGCAGTTTTCCAAACTATCGGAGGATACGGATTCGAATCGAATTCTTTCGAGAATATTTCCGACAATCGTGAATAACCCTACTGGACTCCCAAAGGTTACGGGTTCGAGTCCCACCTAAGGGTGGGTACCTACTTAGGTTCGCGAACCTCCGCGCTCCGCGAACCTAGAACAGTGATCCATAGCAAAAACAAATATTTTTACTTTGGCTACAGTGTGTGCCTGTGCGAACCAGCTTCGCATACGAGTTCCCTCACGTACACACCTCGGCGCCCTGTTCCAGCAGAGGATAAACGATATTTTCGGTGCAGGTTCGCGGAGCGCGGAGGTTCGCGAACCTAAGTGGGTACCCACCCTAAGAAGCATCTGGTGGCGAGTCGAATTTCTTTCAAGTACGAATATATTATTTAAAATTATATTAGAAAAAAAATTAAGTTGTCCGTTCAGTAGGAAAGAAGAAGTCGAACCACGTGGCCAAAGAAATCTATCTGTTAACAAAAAGCCTGATGAAATTGTTTGAATTATTAATTGGCAAAGTTTGCAGCTTTGACAATGTTCGATGTAAATTGGGAAAGTTGTTAACCATCAAAAATCAAAAAGCCATGGACTTGAAAAAAGAAATACCGGGTGAAGCCGAATGAAAAATTCAAATTCGAATTCAAATTGCAAAAGGCATTTTTGGTGATGGAGCTCAAAGAAAAAACCGAACGAGTGCAAAATCGGACTCGCCCACCGAGGGTTCCGTACAAAGTTGATACTTAAGTAAAGACTACATATATTATTTATGATTTAATTACATTTGTATAGCATTCTGATTTTTCCTTGTACTCGTAGTATAAGACGATATTACTTGCCAAATTTCATAGTTCTAGGCCAACGGGACCAACCCTATGAATTTTGATTCCCTTGAGAGTGTCGAAATATGCATTTTTTGCAGCATAAACGGCCGTATCTTTTTTTACGTATACTTAGAAGTTTGATTTTATCACAGCTTCAAGGGACCTTCGATTTGAGTATAATGATTTTAATTTCAACTCAATACCTCCACGAGATAAAGAGTTTTGACAAACAGACAGACAGACCAACAACAAATAGATCCTATAAGGGTTCCGTTTCCCCTTTTGAGGTACGGAACCCTAAAAAACCGGCCAAGTGCGAGTCGGACTCGCGCACGAAGGGTTTCGTACCAAAACACGGCAAAAAATATGTTTGTTGTATGGGAGCCCCTTATAAATATTAATTTTATTCTGTTTTTAATATTTGTTATTATAGCGACAACAAAAATACATCATCTGTGAAAATTTCAGCTGTCTACCTGTTGTCGTTATTGATATCGAGCAAAAAACGGCAAAAAAATCACGTTTGTTGTATGGGAGCTCCCCTTAAATATTTATTTTATTCTGTTTTTAGTATTTGTTGTTATAGCGGCAACAGAAATACATTATCTGTGAAAATTTCAACTTTCTAGCTATCACGGTTTATGAGAGACAGCCTGGTGAGGTGACAGACAGACAGACAGACGGACAGCGAAGTCTTAGAATTGGGTCCCGTTTTTACCCTTTGGGTACGGAACCCTAAAAAGAACAGGGGCCTCTATTTGTGAAAGGCGGCCAGCGCTCTTTTACCGCTCATTTTCATTCGACAGCATGGCTATCCAAAGAAAATGAGAAATAAAGAGCGCTCGCCGCTTATCGAAAATAGAAAAAGAGGACTGCAAAAGTCGGCAGTATCCGAAAACTTTATTCATCGAATCTTCAATCCACTCCGGATTCAACTTTCATAGGTACTTACCTACTCTTGTATGATGTCCTCTAGCTGGGCTCAGAGGCGGCGTAGCATGGGTTGACACCCGGGGCGGTTTTCTATTTAGCACCCCCAAAATAAAACAACAAATACTAAACGTGCAAGCTTACCAGAGCCGGATTTAGAGTGTGGAGGCCCTGGGGAGGTCCCTAATTATTTTTCAAATATGTTAAATAAGATTTTTCTTGCAAGCAGGTCCGCCGTTAGTTCTAAACGCCCACGTGCAATAGAGATAAAGGGGCGACATAATCTATTTATATAAGCAGGAGCTCACGAGTTTCATACGACGTTTTTCAACACAATTGCGAGGAAAAAACAAAGTAGTTTATCGCACAGCAACAAATATGACACAAAATATGAAAATTATGGGAATAGGCGCACAAGTATTTTTTTTTACACGCGCAATGCACACTGACCTTGTCAGAAAGAAAAGATTTATTTTGAGGGCTGAACTTAATTTTAACTCTTCCCTGCGCTTAGGTTTTGTAAAATTCTACACAAGTGATTTTTATCTTTGTACTCACTTCTTCTGTAGAAGTCTAGTCGCGGCGTGCGAAGCACGCCGCGCGCTCCGACACGCTAATGGTATCTTACCGTGGCTCCGGGCAGTGCAGTGATTTAACTCATTCCCGCGAGCTTAGTTTTTTTGTAAAATTCTACATAATTGGGTGGTTTCTTGAAGATACCTTTATTTTTGTACCCACTTCTTTTGTAGAAGTTAAGTTGCGGCGCCGGCGTGCTGTGTGTAGCGATTAATTTCTTCCCCACGCAATTTTCGTTAAATTCTACATCATTCTAAATCATTGATGATTTCATTGAAATCCAGCTCAAATCGTTATATTACGTACTCTTTCGTTGTGTAAGATTTTTTTTATTAAATAATTTATATGGAGGCTTCTCTCTTGTGAAGGCCCCGGGCAGTTGCCTCAGTTGCCGACCCTTAAATCCGGCCCTGGAGCGAACATAAACTTTTTGAAACTAAGACACAAAAACATCAAAATACAAAATAATGTCAAATGACACTATTTTGTAGATATAAAAGTCAGAGCGTGCTTCAACCACCGATTTTGATGGTTGTGTGGTTGCTGCGCTCTGAGCAACGGAACGGGTGAAACTACGCTCTGGCAGCGTTATCTATTAACATTATAAACAACAACGTTTGTTCGATTTTTAGTCAGTTGCATCCACTAAACTTGTAATCTTCTCTATTTACAGTAAGAAAAACGGCCGCGCAGCGCGATTTTTAGTTAGTTTTATCCACGATCTTGCTTGTTTATAGTAAAAAACGGTCATGCAGCGCGATTTTATTAGTCAGTTTCAATCGTCGCGTCGTCGCTCGTCACCAGACAATAACATGATTGATAGTCGATCGGTGGTCGGGCGTTTTTGGCGTCCCACACAAGAGGGCGCCCAGTGCGGTCGCACTCGCACCTCCCTAGGGCCGCCCCTGACTCGAGCGAAGCCACGGAACGCACACCGGGCAGATGAGATGCGCCTTGCGCCAGACCGCGAGTGAGTTGTCATAACGCACGTTGGCACCCCTTGGTGCTTGGTACCCGGGTCGGACCGCCCCCACCGCCCCCCCCTTACGCCGCCAGTGGCTGGGCTGTACTGTAGCAAATATAAAACGACCAAATTTGGTTGCTATTACAAGGCCAGTATATTCTAAATTATCAAAACTAACCCCTCCGTGGACTTAATTCACCTGGGCTTATTCACCTAGGTGAATTAAACTCACTTTTAGTAAACTTTAATCACCTGTACCGCTGGTCACAAAACCAAAAGCATAAATATATTTAAAATCCCTCTCAGTTGACAAATTGGTGAGGTCAGAAAACTGCCATTTCCATACACAAAATCCACGGGAGAATTGCTTTTTGGCAGCTATAAAAAGTATCAAAATGAGGGCAAACTTCGTATAAATTGTTATACGAAGTTTGCCCTCATTTCGTTAATAAAACCAATATTTTGAGCGAAGTCATGATCTATTTCGGTTTCATTGTTTGCATTTAATTTGACGTCATAATTAAATTTTCAGTCATATGCAGCGAACTAAAGCTATGTGATTAAAAGTTTGAATGGAAGATTGGAATTGAATATTAAATAATATCTTTCCCATGGAGATACCATTCTACATCGGTGATCACCACTTTCAATTAAAACTCATTGTTTTATGTTTGAACTGCTCGAAAATTTGATACTAATTACAAATTTTAATCCCGGCCCAGATTGGTGAAACGTAAATGCAATAACTCATTGATTCGCATTGGGCCCGGATATGGTGGAATACGCAATAAGGAATACTAGCTTCCATCCGTGGCTTTGTTCGCGTACAATTTCACTTCCCGTGGCAATTTCCAAAAATCCTTACTAACGGATGCTTAAATTATAGTACATATTATATTATTGTAAAAACCCCGAACTCTGGTGAACCCTAAGTTTTTCCAGTTCTAGCCTAGATTTACCAACTCTTATCTTGGTAAAAGTCCGAACTGTTTTGTGAATTTTAGGTGAGCCACGGTAAATACTGAAAAAGGTTTATTTTAAAGATATTTAAAAGTTATGTTTTACTTAATACTAGAAAATAAAGCAAAATATAATTGACTATGGGTAATTTTATTGTAATTAATGACTTAAGAGTACTCAGATAAATAAAAATCATGATAGTGAACAATGTAACAAAATTATATTTTAATATATTTAAAGATTTTACTTATAGGTAATTGAAATGTTAACTAATGTTAACTTATTCACTGTTTTATTTTAAAACATCCAACATAATTGTCGTTGGTTAAATCAAGCAAGTAGGTACCAAACTCTAATGGTAAATGTCCAAAAATTTACTATTTTTTCATAAAATCTTAACATTTACTAACTCATGTTGCTTAATATTAAGATTTAATAGTAAAACCTAAGATTTACCAAAATACTAATGTCGATATGCTCGTTTTACAGGTTGTACTCGGCAGCACGCTAAATTACTATAATGTGAACCAGTCGCTCAAACTAGGTACTATAACAGTATACACGCTGAAATTTTAATCATTTGGTTCCCGCCGTGTGGTGGTTCCACTCATGATTACAAGCAACTTTTACTAAGGGGCCAACTATCTTGCTCGCAAAAAAAAAACAGCTGTTCCATACAAAAGTGCAGTACGTACTCTACCTTAATCTGTGGAACAGCTGTTTTTTTTTTGCGAGCAAGATAGTTGGCCCCTTAGTAAAAGTAGCTTGTAATCATGAGTGGAACCACCACACGGCGGGAACCAAATGATTAAAATTTCAGCGTGTATAATAACACTGACAGTACACACTCAAAACTTGGCAAAAATAAATATTAATTTTATCAAGTTTCGAGCGCATGCTATATTAGAGCAACTGGTTGAAATAAAGCTAATCAAACATGCAATGGTTTTTGTGGGGCTCTTTGTCATATAAGAAACTCCGTGCCTGATACGGAAAAGCAAATGAATAAATTCACGAAGCTGATAAAACATTATCTATAGAAGAATGTTATTGAAATAGTCATTATAACACTCATTGACTGCTCAAAAATCAAACAACACAAATATAAATGTATTCTTAAGTATTTCCTTTTTGCAGTTTTTTTAGAGTTACTACAACATATTCTTAAACCCACACACATACTTAAAGCTAACTATAAAGCTTTACCAACTAAAACAGAAGTACAACGGCTCAAATGGATCATTAAATTAAGTTAATTGGGCTTTTTGTTCAGGATTTACTACTAAACTTATGGGAGGGACACTGACACTCTGCGGAGGTTAAACAATGGCTGAACTTAAAAATAAACCCGACGTTTTCTACTAATCTCACTATATCACATAACGATATAGGTAATACCCCTTCGTTGTCCGTGACACTACTGCGTGGCACTATCAGTAGTGTCATTGGTTATTTTTACCGACTTCTTAAAAGAGGAGGTCCTCTGTTCATCTGTATAATTTGTATTTTTGTGTATGTCCACCGATTACTCAAAGACGGCTGGACCGATTAAAATGATTTCACCGCCTCTGTGCTCTGTGGTTCGCCCACCCGTGTTAGACGCAGAGGTCCCGGGTTCGATTCCCAGGGGGGGTACAATTTGTACTCGGTTTGGTTGGTGGTAGGGCTTATTTCAAGTCCGCCTGGGTAGCTACCACCATCTTACGTAAGTCTGACGCCATAACAACAATTTAAAAATCGTTGTGTTCCGGCAGTTAGAGGTAAGATAGCCAGTATTCCGGGTGTAGTGCGCTTCCACCTTCGGCCTTATCGTCATTTGACATCAGGTGAGATGAAGGCCAAGCACTATCCCGTTGTGTATAAAAAAAAAATTCAAACAATTACCTACACTACCTATTACAGAAAGTACCTACATAAAAATAAAAATATAGAAAAAATTTTTAGAAAAACAAAATACCGACTTGAAAAGAGCAAGAAATAATATTCAAATCACTAGATACGCATTATCATTGTAATAGCACTGAATAATTATAAGTACTACCGTACAGAAAGGAAACTCTCCGCCCCGCCCCACAATCAATTACCTCACCCCACCGCGCGAGTTCTCGTCCCGAATCGTGTGCTCATTCAATAGCCCTAGAGACTTCACGCACACAGTTGCGCGTGTGCAAAAATTTCACTGTGTAGCGTCTGTGTAATAGGTAGTTGAAACGTGGCGCTTGTATGGAGTGCCCGGGGTGTGGTAATAGTAAAAACACGTCTATTGAAGTCAGTGGGGCTTTTAGAATAAAAAAAAGGAATTTGAAGGTACTCCAGCCCCACCCGACTTCAGTAGACGTGTTTTTATTATAACAATGATAATGCGTATCTAGTGATTTGAATATTATTTCTTGCTTTTTAGAGGTAGGTTTTTTGAAGTCGGTTTTTTTGTTTTTCAAACATTATCTTTCCCGTAACTCTCTCATTGGTTTATTAGACTCATACATTCAATAATGGTACTATCAGCCTCCCTACTAAAATGGCCAACATATTGCGTTTGAACGCTACGCTTACTATTTTATTTTTTTAATGATAGATAGGCAAACGCTTACCCGCTATCACGCCTGATGGTAAGCGATGATGCGATCAACGATGGAACGCGCTTGTCTAGAAGATACCTATTCACTCGCGACTTGAAGGCCCCCAGATTGTACCTATCGGGAAACACAGACTCTGGCAAGAAGTTTCACTCTCTAGCGGTACGGATGATAACATTTGAAGCAAAACGCCTAGTGCTAGTCTTTGGAATATCCAACAGAAAACGGTGGCGCTGATTCGTACGTCTGGTAACCAGACGACTCGATCTGACTCCCTTCTTCCATCGGACAACCAGACTCTGGTTGTCCGATGGAAGAAGGGAGTCAGATGACAGAATTAGATTGAGCAATTCTATTGCACACTCGCCGAAATGTATCAGATGAAAACCGATAAGCTTGCAACTTTCCGTCTATGCTCGAGGCTTTTGAGCATACTACAAAGGATTGTAATCTTTGCCGATGAGCTTCGTAGCCCTCGGCTCAATGGATACAAGCGTCTGAAGCTGGTATTTGGCGGAGCCATCCCAAAGATGAGAACAGTAGGTACTCCATACACGATCGAACTTGTGCTTGGTATAGATTGAGCAGCTGTTCTGGCGTGAAGTACTTTGTCACCTTTGCTAGAACGCCAAGCTTGATACTAATTGTGCTTTATTCTCAATGAAAAAGCAAAAATTTAGTGTTGGAGTTTAGTTGTTCTGTAATGGGCACGGATACACCTCGGAAAGTAGGAGTCAGGTCGAAATTACTCCATTTAGCAGAAAACAGACATGCCTGGGTTTTTGATGGATTGAAACTGACCAGATTGTCATGCTGTCATCTGCGTATCTGCTACTTACCCTAAAATACAAGATATTAACAGATCATTAATATGCAGCAGGAACAGCGTTGCAGAGAGTACAGATCCCTGAGAGACTCCGGCATTTATAGCCAACTGGTCGGACGAGCAGCTATCAATAATAACTCGTATCGACCGATCCCTCAGGAAGTCCAATATCCAGACACACAATCCGGTGGGAAGTCCGTATGATGAAAGCTTGCTAATTACTTTATATATTTAATTATAGAGCTTATAGAGCTCATAGCTTATAGATCTCAGAATGTCAGCTTTTAAATAAGCAGTTAACTATAAAATAACATGCTGTACATAAGCTTGTCAATTAGCAAAGGGGAAGGGATTTGGGGGTTCAAACCCCCCCCTCGAAATAAAGACTTACTAAGTAAAATCTTTGTTTTTTTGTCAAGTGTCTAAAACCCAATGTACTGACCAATTAGCGACTCGGTAGCATAATTGGTCAGTGCATTGGGCCGGAATCTCAGGGGTGCGGGTTCGAGTGCCGTCTGAGTTGCTACGGGTGAATCGATTTTTTCTAGTATTTTTCCCGTTCTTCCCTTCCTCTCCTCCTCTAATATATTAATTATTTTAAGCTGATTTTTATTTGGAATTTCAGAGTTGGTCCCATTGTAAAAGTTCTTCAGTTTGATTGTCCCTATCTACCATATTCGGCATTAGGAGTTATTTTGCAATGCAATAATGTTTTGTTCTAATAGGTACATTATTATATGAGCCGGATGTTATTTCAGTAAGCCGGGGGTTTATTAATATATTTTTATAAAGTTTATATATAACTTTCCTCAAATGAGTTCTAAATACCTATCGACGATGAAGTACCAATCCCTATCTTAAAAATTGCAACTTTACATGAAATGAAAAAACAAGTGTGAGTCAGACTCGCGCACGAAGGGTTCCGTACCAAAAACAGGCAAAAAAAACACGTTTGTTGTATAGGAGCCCCCCTTAAATATGTATTTTATTATGTTTTTAGTATTTGTTGTTATACAGAAATACATCATCTGTGAAAATTTCAACTGTCTAGCTATCGCGGTTCATGAGATACAACCTGGTGACAGACAGACAGACAGACAGCGGAGTCTTAGTAATAGGGTCCCGTTTTTACCCTTTGGGTACAGAACCCTAAAAATGTCTCAATTTTTTTATTCTGTTTTTTTTTTGATAAAATAATATAATGATTGGATTTGAAATATGGTGTGTAATTAGTTTTTAATCTAGAAGTTTTACTTACTGAGTTACCTAATAAGGATAGGTAATATTGGTTTTAGTTTCATAAAATTTTGGAAAATTGGGAGGATGGTAGGAGGTATTAATAATTATAAAATAGTGTCACGCAAAGGATTATGAAATAACTTTATTTCCAGTAAATAAAGTTACATAATGAATGTGAATTTTCAGCAATGTTCTAGTATTTTTTTGGAATTAAGTGGTTTTCGAACATATTTTTTTATAAAATTACTTAGAAGAAAGAAGGTAGTTATTTCCTATAAAGTAAGGATGCAATTCACAGCAAAATTGGAGATGAATAAGATATTAATATTTTAGGAGCTTTAGTGTTATGGATTAGATATACTCCAATATTGCGTTAGGAGATTTTGCCCATACATGCGAAATTGTATTTTATGTCGATTGGCATAAAAAACTAAAAATCGATAAAAACTAAGTTAAGAGGTATTGGTACTTCATCGTCGCTAATTTTTTTACATTTTAGTTTGATTTAGATTGGAATAATATTAGCTAGAATACAAAACTTTGTTAAGTTAATAAAATTTGTAGTATACAAAGAAAACCTTTACATTTAAGTAAGATGTATCGGTCAGAAGATCTTAAGCTTTGAGGTTGTTCTAAGCTTTTGATCCAAAACTTTAATGGACTCCCTATCTATCTTCGTTTGACGGCCACTCATTATTCTGTTTTCTTTTGAAAGGAAAAGTAGGAGCAAAGAGTAAACAAGTAATCTTCTGGTACAGTCAGCAACGAAAGTCACTTAACACTTTAGTACTTTGTCATAGTACCTTTTTTGACAGATGTCTTACAGTTTGGAAGATTTATCAAAAATGTTGCTATGACAAGGCACTAAAGTGCTAAGCAACTTTCGTTATTGATCGTACGAGTATATCGTGACCTTTGACCTATTGTTGAATACCATCTGTCAATAATGTAAGGTAATGGATTTTTGATTACTTTTTTCTTGGGTTACATATTTTATTATACTCGTACCTAGGCTGGAAGTGATTTTTGAGCGAATTTGATAATTTTGTAGGAAATATCGTAGTGTGACAAGTAAAACTCACTAAATAACGAAAATAAACAATGAAGTCATTAGCATTTTAATGGTATTTTTGACGTCAAAATTTTATTTTCAAAAAAAAAGTTTTAAGCCTATCCTCCTTATACCCACATAAGGAAGGCCTGTTCCCCAGCAGTGGGGACCCAAAAATGGCTGATGTCGATCTTTCTTCTTTATGTCACAACTAGCGGCCGCCCGCGGTTTCTCCCGCGTGGTTCCCGTTCCCGTGGGAGTATCAAGATAAAAAGTATCCTATGTTTTAATTTAGGCTATCTACTATCTGTGTGCCAAATTTCAATCAATTCCGTCAAGTAATTTTTGCGTGATTGAGGAACAAACATCCAAACCCACAAACTTTCACATTTATAATATTAGTAGGATACCAATAGATAAAATGTTTTCAATGTCTTTATCTAATTCCACGTAAGTGTAGTTTATTCTTATAATTTTATTCCTATTCCCACAAACGTAATAAACCGTATGAAATGATGAAAAGAAAAACCTTACGAATGAATCCAAGTGTTCCAAAAGCGTTTCACAATTCTTTTTTCCTTCTTTTAATCACTGTAATGACCCGCTTGAAAACTTAAATGCCTTTAACGTCTTATTCTTTTAATAGGATTTCATTTCCACGAAATTGAAAATAATAATAAGTTTGGGTTGGGAGGATGCAACTTTTTTGAACTTAAAGACGAACTCAGTAGGTAGGTTAATTAGACTCATAAAACAAAGACTCAATTTTTAAGACCGTTGAGGTACCTACCTACAACAGACAACATTGATCAGTACCCATAGCAAAGGGCTGCCATAAATGCTGAGCTGCCAACCGGAACATTTAGAACAAAAATAGAGTAAATACTCGGTAATATTTAAGTGCTACTTGCTGACCGGGACAACAGCACACAGTGCTACATGCTGACTGGGACACTGGGACACCCTAGCACGAACTCTATCGAGTAATAAAACGCGCGTTAATATTATTCCATTGCGTAATTTGGATATTTGTACAGCGCAACAGCCAAAAAGAAAAAATATTTTTTCCATAGACAATTATAATTTTGTTTTTTTATCCTTTCTTCGTCTTTTTCTAGGCCACGATTCATTATTTCTATTCATATTTTTCAAAAAACCATCTCAAAATACAATATAACAGAGACACGGTAAAACCGCACAAATTAACATAGAATTTGTCATTAATTTCTGCCATAAACCACCGATGTCACTTGACATAGGTTCTTTTTGGGAGAAACATCAATGACTAAGGTTGTTTCTGAAGAACTCCTACAAGATTTCAAAGCCAATAAATATCTCATGACTTATTTGGATTTTAAAAAAACTTTTGATGTGAGATAAAAGCTTTCTTAGTACCCTACAAGATGGCGTACTTAACTCATTTCATCCAAAATTTTACAAAGGTGGTTTTTGAAATAAGGTCTTTAATTATTCTATCGAGTACAAATCATTGATCGAGTGCCTTTACGCGCGTTTTCTTTTCTCGATAGATGTTCGCCTTAAAGGAACTGGAACCATCTAAATCAGGTCAAGATAAGGTCCCTGCCTCCTTGCCCCCTTATCTCCTAAACGGACCTGCAATATTAATGAGGAGATGAGCTTACTTCTCTAAAAACCCTTCTAAAACTTAATTTCAGAGGTACTGGCAAATAAGTCACTTGTTTACCGTGCATAATTTACTGCATTTTTAAAACTTACATAAGTTCTAACCTCTATTGTATTTCGGCACAGAAATTTTGAAAAAACCGGCCAAGTGCGTGTCGGGCCACGCGCAGTAGGGTTCCGTAGGTACATTATACCATTTATACCATACCATATTTTAATACCACTATCATTTTTCGTCTGAAAAAATAACTTTGTTTTTCACAGTGTTTGTATGAATGACAAAGTTATATTTGCGGTTTTGGAAAATGTACTATATCTCGAAAACTAATTACTGTATCTCGTTCAAAACAATTTTCGTTGAAAGTGTTTATTAAGATCTATAGTTTATATTTTTTTTAGATTTTTCACCCTCTTACTTTAAAAGTTAAAGGGGGGGGACACACATTTTACCACTTTGGCGGCATATATCTTTCAAACGGTTGACTTTAAAAAAAAATAGTCTTAGGAACCTCAACGTCATATTTAAAGACCTATCTATAGACACCCCACAAGTATTGGTTTGATGAAAAAAAATCTTTTCAGTTTCAGTTCCATGTATGGGGAGCCCTCCCTTAATCTTTTATTTTTTTTATTTTTGTCTAAAAATCGTAAAGCGGTTCATAGAATACACCTACGTACTAAGTTTCAACTATGTAGTCCTAATACTTTTGGAATAAAGTGGCTGTGACATACGGACGGACAGACAGACAGACAGACAGACAGACAGACATGACGAATCTATAAGGGTTCCGTTTTTTGCCATTTTGGCTACGGAACCCTAAAAAGGATTAGGTATGTTTAACTATTCATAATAATGTCCACATAAAGTGTGCAGCATAATTTCAAGCTGTCTGTATATTTTGTCGACAAAAAATTGTACATTGTAGAACATGTAGGGAAGAAAGCCCTACAGATGACGTTTTCGTACTTTTATACAGGGACCGGAAAACCCCTTTATTTGATTAATCCTTTTGTTAGAGAAACCACATTAAAAGGCTTCCCAAATGATATGGCTAACCAAATAATAAGGTTTCCCTATCGATAGTATTTATTTGATTAAACCTATTGTTAAGGAAACGGTATTAGAAAGCTTCCCAAATGACGGGGCTTCCCAAGTGATAGGGTTTCCCTATCGAAAGTGTTTATTTGATTAAGCCTTTTGTTAGGGTAACCGTATTAAAAGGCTTCATAAATGATAGGGTTTCCCTATCGATAGGGTTTCCGTATTGAATGGGTTTACCTATCGATAGTGTTTATTTCAGTAAGCCAATTGTTCGAAAAAGCGTATTAAAAGGTTTCCTAAATGATAGGGTTTCCCTGTCAGTAGGGTTTCCGTATCGATAGGGTTTCCCTAGGGTTTCCCTATCGATAGTGTTTATTTCATTGCCAAATTGTTATGGAAAGCGTATTTAAAGGCTTCTCAAATGATAAGGTTTCCCTATCGATAGGTTTCCGTATCGATAGGTTTCCGTATCGATAGGGTTTCCGTATCGATAGGGTTTCCGTATTGATAGGGTTTCCGTATCGATAGAGTTTCCCTATCGATAGTGTTTATTTTATTAAACCAATTGTTAGGGAAAGCGTATTAAAAGGCTTCCCAAATGATAGGGTTTCCCTATCAATAGTGTTTTTTTATTAAGCCTATTGTTTGTTTGCATTGTTTGAGTAAAGCACTATATACAAGCCTTGACCCACAATAACTGCACTGCTGGCCACGTTATGATGGCCTCGAGCAAAGCTTTACTACACTCTCGGCCTTCAAGCTTGTCATCATTGCAGCCCTTGCTGTCCGCGCTATAACGATCGCGCTGTGACGACCTGGAGCTGCGCTAAGCTCCGCTTTCGGCCATCATCATCGCTACCCACAACGGAGTCATTATAGACCGCAGCAGTAATGTACTGTCACACCCCGGTCACTCCATACAAGCGTCGCGTTTCAACTACCTATTAAAAAGACGCTACACAGTGACGTTTTTGCACACGCGCAACTGTGTGCGAGCTATTGAATGAGCACACGGATCGGCACACGGAACTCGCGCGGTGGGCGCCGGTGGGGTGAGGTGATTGATTGTGGGGCGGGGCGGAGTTTCCTTTCTGTACGGTAGTACTTATATCTATTCAGTGGTACTGTCCCAAGATGGTATTATGTAGGTATGTAGAATAGGACAATGGCTAGGTAATCAACTCGTCTTATCTAAATTGGTCCGCATTTTTCGTTCTTTTTCTTATTATCACATGTTCAACCTATATGACTATTTTTTGCCATAATACTTACTGATAAGGACTATACTCGTTACTAAAAATAATTGGTTGAGAACTTAGCAGCTAAAGAATGTTGACTGGAACCCAGTCACCTCCATGAGTGATGTTGACGACTCAGTGGACGCCTTCATGACCATTGTAAATAATGCAATAGAGCTTAATTCCAGGAAAGTGAAAATCAGTAGATCAAAATACATTATTAGACCCTGGATGACCCCTGGGTTACTCAGGTGTTCGCAACATAAAGATAAACTTCACGCAAAATTAAAGCAAAACCCAAATGACGAGATCACCAGTATTTCATATCGTCGATAGAGAAATTTCTACACTGACATTATAAGAAAAGTAAGGATAGAATTTGAAACACAAGAAGTACATAAGAACAGTAATAACCCTAAACAACTGTGGAAATCAGTGAAAGAAATTTGTTACAACAAATCACTTCAACCCTCTAACGTACTGATTTCAACTACAGACAGCCCCAAAGCTGCTCTAAATAAATGTAATGAATTCTTTTCTACAGTGGGACAGAATTTAGCTAATAATATACTTTCACAATCCAATGAAACTGAAAATTACTTAGCCTCTAAAATCAAATGCACTAATTCGCCAGTGGATTCCCTTTTCATGGAACCTACCGATCAATACGAAGTTGCAGGAATCATTGATCAACTCAAATCTGGTAGCGCGCCTGGAGTGGACGGAATCAGCAGCGACTTAGTAAAATATATTTTCAAAGTCAAAGTCAAATAAGCTTTATTCAAATAAACTTAATAATTAAGTACTTTTGAATCGTCTATATTTTCCTACCACCCGTTTCAGACTTTTTTAGCTGACAAGAAGAAGACTTATCAGCTGTAACAGCCATAAGTAACGATATTTACAAACTTGAATATATCGTTACCAAATAATTACAACAGGGTGACAGGATTATTGGCAACAACATAGACTTATTACATTATATTACTTCAACAAAGTACTTATAGTAGCAAGGTATGTGTTACATCATTTCCACGCATTTTGATCTTTAAGATAATCATCTACTTTATAATAACCTTTACTCATGAGCGTTTTTTTAACATGTTTTTTTAATTCATGCAAAGGGAGATCAATCACTTGTTGCGGAACTTTATTAATAAAGGCTATGCCTTTCCCCATAAATGAACCTCTAGTTTTTGCAAGCCTAAATCTTGGAACGGCAAGTTTATCTTTATTTCTTGTATTAAACTGGTGAATATTTCTGTTTTTAGCAAATGAATCATAGTGTTTCCTTACATAAACTAAGTTTTCATATATGTATTGGCCTGCCAAAGTTACGATATTTATTTCTTTAAACAATTCTCTCAAGCTATCTCTTCGCCGTAGATTGTATATGGCGCGAACAGCGATGTTGGGACAAGCACTAAGAGTACTGGTAGTTTCTATTGGTATTCGAGCAAAGAAATCTTCATAGACTTTAGCGACCTTATCATCAGATTCAATAGTTTGATCACCAATTTTTAAACAGAAGGAATTTATATTGGATTTTGATTTGCCCGTTTCTTTGTTAATAATGTTCCAAGTAGCCTTAATTTTATTATCAGCTGATTTAATTTTATTTGAAAAGTACTTCGACTTTGCTAGAATACAAACTTCTCTGAATGTTTGTGAATACTTCTTGACAAATTCAATGAAGTTAGGATCACAGGAAGTAGCTTTCTCTGCATAAAGTTCGTATAATTTTCCTTCTGCTTTTATATATACCGTGTGTGGCCCAGTCACTAAATTTCGTATTATCATTACTCATGATGACTTTTTGTTTAAAATTTTCACTAAATTCAGTTTTAACTACACTAAATAAATGGTTATATAAGTTATTGGCTTCAAAATTTGGTTCTGGTAAAGTTTCAATTTTACTTGTGACATTGTTTCTGAATTTTTCAATACAGTGTTTTTTTATTGGCCTACACATTATTTTCCGTTTAGACGGAACATGATGGTGCTCAATAGAGGCTAATTGTCCACTATGGTCGGATTTAATACAATTCAAAATTGATTTTTCAAGTACATTACAGTTACAGAAAATATTATCTAAGCAAGTTGCCGATGTGGGTGTGATTCGCGTTGGTTCATTAAAAGTATGTAGCAAATTTAATGATTTAAATAGGTTTATGAACCTACTCGACAACTTAGCTAATTTAGGATCTAAGATGTCGACGTTAAAATCTCCACGAATCGCGACTTTTTTATTTTTCCTACAAGTTATTTTTAAGACTTCCTCCATAGTGGACTCAAACTCAGAGTAATTCGCGCTGGGGGGTCTATATACACATACTATAATTATTTGATCAAGTTCCACACAAGACAACTCAATGGTTCGTTCAATTGAGAGGGATACTACATCTTTGCGCTCTTTACATTGCAAACTATTGTGTAGAATAATAAGTGAACCCCCTCTTATAGCAGATTTTCTATTAAGTGAGCTAACAACTTTATAATTATCCAAACTCAAAATTAATTCGTGCTTTTTCAACCAATGCTCAGTAACACATAACACATCAATATCTTCAGAGTTTAAGAATAAGCTTATTTCTAAATCTTTGCCAGAAAAGCCTTGCATATTTTGGTCGCCTCTATTGTCTCAAATGGTAATTTAAATGTAATAAATTATTACTAAAATTATTAACAGAATTATTTGGAACGGATTCCAAAGTTGAATTGCAAATGTCAGAAGTTAACTGCTCAATAGAAGCAGATGTTTTCCTAGCCAGATTATTGGCTAGTTGTTTAAAATAAAAAGATAGCGATAATGCTATGTGTCTCGTAAAAGAAGAAGGTAGATAATATCTATCTTTTGTCAAATAAAAATTGTTAAATAATTTATTAATGTCAATTATGTGCAGCTGTTGGCTATTATAAAATGCCACTGTATTTAAAGATAGATTCAAATTAAATCTTACATTATTTTCCACCTGTGACAGACTTTTACTGTAGGGGAATGTAAACAATATTACTTTACTAACATTCAGAGAACAAAGGGAATTACAATATGTCATCAATTGGTTTTTGGTGATATTACCCCTATTTCCAATTAAAATTATCAAGTTTGTGTTATCGCTGAATATTTTTTTAAAGCCCGCCGGTAACGATCAATTGCGATTGTCAATTTTTCCGTCAATGCCATTGTTGGAGCAATTGACAATCACTTCAATTGCACGCGTAAACGATCAATTTTTCCGTCAATGGGCGTCAATTGCGAAAAAATTGACAATCGCAATTGATCGTTACCGGTGGGCTTAACAATTATATTCATAATGTCATCTAAAGTGGACCCAGGCATACAATAATTAATGACATTTCCCCCTAATTGATTTTGTATCAATTGGCCTAAGTTCTTTCCAATTTCATCACAATACATAATGTACTGTGATGAAATTGGTTTACTGCAATCATCTTTTTTGCATGAACTAATTTTGCTAGCACTTAATATACTACTGGAAATATTAGAAACTTCAGGCTCACACACCGAGTAAGTAGTTGCACACTCTGGGGCAGACTGGGTCGATGCTTCTTTTGTTATTAAATCAACATTTCGTTTTAAGCAGCTACAGTTCTGTTTGTTGCCGAGGGACTCAAACCGGTCTGTATTGAAATTACACATATCAATCATATCTTTTGCAACTTTTGGTAAACTAACTGCTTGCGAGAAAACTCACTCAAGTTATTATACATTTCCCTAAGTGACAGTTCTAAATTGTCAATTTTGTCACCTAATCGATTATTAATCATTTCACATTCTTTATTTTTATTACAAGTAACCCTATTTATTACATTTAATTGCTCTAACAATGACTTGCGTTCTTTTCTCAACTTTGAATATTTACTATAATAGTTTTGCCTATTTATCAACTTTTGAGTTTTTCTTATGTATCTATTTAACTTAATATATTTTTTTATTTTTTTCCCGCTATTCAGTTGACAATTATTTCTACTAATAATTGATTTATCATCAATGTTGGTAGAAACCAAAATTGACTTATCATATATTGCAGAGTCACTAAAAAGTCATTAAAAAACCAATATGTGCCCCCTTAGTGCACATTTACAATCTAAGTCTGAAAACAGGCTGTTTTCCTTTGGCTTCGAAGGTCGCCTCCGTCACCCCAATACACAAAGACGGGCTCAAAAATATTCCAGGAAATTATAGGCCGATCTCGTTGCTTCCTGTTTTCTCCAAGATATTGGAGAAAATTGTTAATAAACGCCTAACAAAGTTCATTGAACAAAACGGTTTGCTGTCTTCAAGACAATTCGGATTTAGACAGAAGAAATCTACCGAGGATGCTATTTCGCTGCTGGTTAACCAAATTTCGGGTGCTCTTGACGAGGGACTTAATTGCGTGGGAGTATTTTTGGATCTAGCCAAGGCTTTCGACACGATATCTACAAAGATACTGCTACGGAAACTCGAAAGCCTTGGTATAAGAGGCCTTGCACTTGACTGGTTCAAAAGCTACCTTTCTGATAGACAGCAACTCACGAAGGTTGGGGAACATAAAAGTGATCCCCATTCAATTAGTTTTGGAGTCCCCCAGGGCAGTATACTCGGTCCAACACTATTCATTATTTACATGAACGATATATGTGATCAGGTTTTACCTGGTACCGAAGTTATATGTTACGCTGATGATACTGCAGTTCTGTTCAAGGGAAAAACCTGGAGCGACACCTTGCAAAAAGCTGAAACTGGGATGTCCTACATTTATAATTGGCTGAAAAATAACCTGCTTACACTAAACTACTCAAAAACCAAATTTATCTGTTTCCACAAAACAGCAGCATCACGCCCAAGATGTGTTAACCAGATGCAGATTCACAGTTGCAATCTTGTCTCCTCTAACCCCTGTACTTGTAGCTCCATTCAACGAACAGACGTAATTAAATATTTGCGAATCCTGGTCGATGAACATCTAAATTTCAAATCCCACATCCAACATCTGGCTAAACGCATTAGAAAGATCTCCGCCATTTTCAGAAAGCTTAGGGACTCGGCCAATAAAAAGTTGCTAATTATTATTTACAAAGCACTTTGCCAATCCGTAACTAGTTACTGCATATCATTGTGGGGCTCCGCCGTCAAGACCGTGCTTTTGGTTGCAGAACGCGCAAACAGATCTCTACTTAAAATCATGTTGAAACTACCCTTCAGATACCCTACAAAAGACCTTTATGAATCAGCCCAAGTCTTGTCAATTAGACAATTATTCATTCTTAAGATATCACTAATTGCCCATTCACGCCTCATCTATTCCAAATTATACAGCCCACTCTTAAAAAAACGAGTCTTCGGAATCCCGGTTCCACGAGTAAATTCGCGCTTTGCAAGCAAATTTGGTGACTCCATTCAAGCACGAGCCTATAATGCTGTAGTTAGATGCTGTAATATAAAATCTTGTTCTCTCAATGAAGCGAAGACGGTTTTGGTAATTTGGTTACTAACTCTAGATTACCAGTCTAATACATCCAGCACAAACATAGTAGTTTTTTTTTATATGACTTTTTTTTTTCTCTCACCTTTATTATGTTTGACTTTGCAAGAATAATTATGAAAATTTTAAATGCTCTCGATTTGGTTCACCAAGATACAGGCTTAGCCTAGTTTGGGAACCTCTGCACATGTCGTCATTATTGTATTCTTGCAATGCACAAAATCTTATAATGATAACTCATTGTATTTGTTCTTACTATTTCTGTGCAATAAAAACATTTTTTTTTTATTATTATTATTTATTATTAATTTACTTCATCCAACAAAAAAAGTGCATACGTTTTTAGATTTGGGGCGTTAGCAGTTTTCAAATAAGTGCCATAATAATATCATGTTATACTAACTATACCTATATATTATGATTAGCATTATATTGTTGTAAATAAACCGCCGCTTTTACACAGAGGTAGTAAAATAAACGTGCGAATAGAACATAAAATAGCGAGAGGTGCTCACTTTAATGGCAGGTAGCATTATGGTGACGGATACCCTCGTCACTTTAGTAGAGGAACTCTTTTTCCAACTTGAAAACGAATAAGTTTTCTTCGTCTTCCTAGCTAGACAAATTATGGGCTGGAGTTTTCCTGTTTTATACAGGAAAGAAAATTTCAACAAAACAAAGAAAATAACGAAGATTCGATAAACGATTCGAAACGTCATTATTTTTTGTTTACACTCCATTCAGGAAGTTAATGTTATTTTATGTTATTTCCGGTCAAAGCTTTTATGGCTTTCGACTTTTCGATACAGAACAATAATAGTAGGTAGGTAGTAGGTACTACCTACTAACGCTTTCGACGTAAATACGAAAAAGAAAATAGCATGTGTATTATGTATTGTGTTTTAATCTAAGGCATCCGCGCGTATAATTTATTAAAAATTAAACACTTTTTTCGTAGGTATTATGACTTATTTATTCAGGTCTGTATTATTTTTTATTGAACAAATTCCGAAATAACACCCGATTTAATAATTTACGCGCTGGAATCCATAAAAAGTGTTTTATTTCTAAGTATTGTAAATATTATTCAATAGTAGCACTAGGGAATGATAACGTTATTTTTAAATGTAACGTTATTTCTTACTTTTTTTACCGTTAATTTTAACATTAAGGTTATGTCAATTAATAATGTTAATTTTAACGTTATTTTAATGAAATTAACGTTATTTCAGTAAATAACGTTAATTTTAACGTTATTTCTTACTTTTTGTTACCCGTTACTTTAAAATTAACGTTATTCCAATTAATAACGTTAATTTTTTACCGATAATTTTATCGGTACTAAAGTTCAACGCTATATTTAATATTTTTTATCTTTATTTTTACCGGTACATTTACCGATAAAATGTTTTAATGGTATTTTTAATGTTATTTTTTTGTATCGTTATTTTATTTAACGGTATTTCAATCCCTGATTAGCACTTAATATTAATGTTGAACAAATCATTCGACTACTTACAGATGGCTGATTGCAAACCTAACCTATGAATACCAATGACTATTATATTATCTTTATCTCGATATTCCAGACCAATGATTCATTATTATCTGGTGATACTAATAATTTAAGGTCATTAGACAGTAGTAAAAGCACAGTATATATAGTACGAGGCACATATCTTGAAATTTTTTCGACGGAGTGGGGATAAGTTCGCGCATGTGCTCTTGTGAGCAACCAATAGCGCGCGCCCCTCTCCCGCCGCCCGCGCCCCTCACCGCTACGCATACCCAAAATTCGCGTTTCGCGCAATCCCCACCCGATTTCAAGATACGTGCCTCGTGTTACAAAATAACCCCTAAAGCCTAATAAGGTAGATAGGGACCATCAAATTGAACAACTTTTACTATGGAACCAACTCTGAAATCGCGAAAATAAATTTGCTGTTTTTACCGACTTCAAAAGGAGGGAGGTACTCAATTCGACCAGTTTTTTTTTTTGTTTGTTTTTTGTATGTACACCGATTACTCGAAGACGGCTGGACCGATTGAAATGATTCAAACGTTATTACATTAGGTAAACTCAAATTAGGTAAAAACAAATTGGTCCAATTTTTTTAAATTTTGAAATTGTTTCAGTACTTTTCAAGTAATCTTGAAAAAAGCACGAAAATAGTATGATTTTGTGTGAACTACCTCGATGATCAGTCGTATAACTTCTTTGTTTATGAACTGAATAAGATAATATTTTTTTTGTTGGAAAGGGGATATCTTATGTGTAGTTCTTTAACCGACTTAAAAAAAGGAGGTTCTCAGTTTGACCCGCATGTATGTATGTTTCTCCGCGAATAACTCACGTTTGGCTGACCCGAGTTTTCTACCTATAAATATACCTACACTACCTAATACAAAAGGTACCTACGCTAAAAATAAAAAAATAAAAAATTGTTTAAAAAAACAAAAAACCGACTTCAAAAAACCTACCTCTAAAAAGCAAGAAATAATATTCGTAATAATAAAAACACGTCTATTGAAGTCGGGTGGGGCTTTTAGAATAAAAAAAGGGATTTGTACTCCAGCCCCACCCGACTTCAATAGACGTGTTTTTATTATTACGAATATTATTTCTTGCTTTTTAGAGGTAGGTTTTTTGAAGTCGGTTTTTTGTTTTTTCATATAAAAATTAATAACGAAATATCAAAATGTTTTAAACAGCTGATTCTGCTATTCGCCATTAGAGGTTATTTTGTAACACGTTGTATCAGTGTTGTATAATATTGGTTAGATAATTTTTTATTTTATTTTGTTAGGAAAACTTACAGCTGCGAAATACAATATGAATATGACTAATTACAAAATATGTAAATATAAGCCATTTACAAGTTTTCACATGGGATATAAGGAATGATTTCTGAAGCTAGATACGCATTTGTAACAGCGATAAAATGACGATTTTAAACTTTATAATTTTTGCTTTGGGAGTACTTATATTTATTATGTGCTTTGGGTATTAGCGTACATAGGTCAGACTGTCAAAATTAGCTATACTAAAATTTAGTTAAGCTTAAATAAAGCTGCTAATTCTGACCTCTCGCCTCTTTGCCTATCCATCCTTACTTCCTAAAGTTCATTATCGTTTATTTTATTACAAAAGTAATTTTGTTTACAGAGCCAGATAATTCATTTCTCGAATCGAATTTTATGCAATGACTTTATGTTGTTTGTAAACAAGTTTATTCGTCCGTAATTAATAAACAGCAATATTTTCCTTACACATCTTAAGTTGAAAGAAATTAAGTTTATTTATTCGTCTGATTTAATCAGATGCCAATTTTGCACACCATTCATTGCCCCTCTCGAAGCAGATAGGACCTTCAGATATTTTCATTAATTTTAAATTGAGTGCCATGAAAAGGTGTCGTAAATGTTTTCGTCTTAGTACAGTAGGTAGGCACTTAAGCGCATCACACACAATGAAGATACCCATCTAGCAAAAAGCTATCTTCAAGAATACTTCAAGGAAACCAGGAAACTTGTAGCATGCTACACACCCAGGATTAGGGCGCAGTTATAGGAGCGATTATTTTTATAATAATCTTATAACCAACTTAATGAATAATTTGGTTCGTTTCACCAATGCCTCTCGAAAATGAGCACGTTCCTATAGTAATGTTGTAAAAAAAATATTTCATCCATTCTTATGAATATTCGCCATGTTTTAAAATTGCTCTGCATTAAGTACTTTATAGAACCATTGTAGGTAAATAAGTGTTTGTAGCAGTTTTAGTACAGATAACTTGTCTCCATTTTAAAATAGATTAGGGTTCCTTGAAATCAGTTTACACTAATGTTTTTATTTTCTTTTTTAAGATTCATTTAAAAAGCTGGTTGAATTTTTTACGTCGAATGTTTTCTGACAAAATATTCATTAAACTTATTAACAAAAATATGAGATTGCCTTAGTTAGACAAATACACACTTTGTGTTATCGGAAAGCTGCAATGGGTGTGGGATTCCAGTTTCTTATTTTCGAAAGATGGAGAAATCAACGAAATTACTGATGTTTACTAATAAAGTGTTTGGCCTAGTAGCTTGTAAGCTTTTTTTTATCTCACAGCGCTCCTATTTATAATAAGATTTAAAAGAGTCTCGAGCAAGACTATAATGGCGCAAACTTATAGTAATCTCAGAGACGTATGTTAAAAATCTTGTTATACTTGCTTGCTACGTGATGCTAACCTAACATTGGATCAAAATATTATTCAGGACTATATAGTCTTATTACAAACAATTATACGAGACTTATTCATATATGATACTCTTGCAGCTTACTATAAGACTGAGCTATAAAAGCAAAAGCTCTTGAAAATATTTACGCTTGTGAAATGCTATTACTGGTAAAAGTGTCCTGTAAATGCTTTATAAGTTAGTCTTGTAGAGAACTATAAGACAGATATATAAAAACTGATGGCCTTAATTGTTACGACTTGTCAAATGATATTATAAGTAAAAGAGTCTACAACAAGCTCTTTATAAGAGCGTTATTAGTAGAGGCAGACTTAAATATGATCAATCTTTATAGGAATACTTATATTATAATATACCTATATTATAGCGTCTAATGTAAAGTTAGATAAGAAAATATATTAGGTATACGAGGGGAGGTCAAAAAGTTCGCGGAATGGAGGGTCGAAAGGGTGAATTTTTTAACTTGCACTAGTTGTGACACTCATTAAGAGTATACATACAAAGTTTTATAAAAATTAGGTCATTATTCACGACCTATACACAAGCGAGTCCGTAAGAAAAATTTTAACATGGATAAAAACGAGTTTCACGCTGCTGTCGTTAAATGCCTTACCAATCGGAAAAAACTCCTCCTACTATTTTGGAAGAGATATTTTCTGTTTATGGGGACTCGTGACTTGGCAAAAATATTAAAAAAGAATTTAGACAGAAGACATTTTCCAGTGGTGAAGAGGTGAAGAGGGCAATCTCTACCTAGGGAAGAAAGTTCGCGGAACGAAGGGTATGGTTAGAAAGGGTCACTTTTTTAACTTACACTAATTTATGACTCTCATTAGGAGTATAATAACAAAGTTTAATAAAAATCAGGACATTATTTACTGAGAAAAAAATCAAAAAACCATAGACTTATCCTTTTGAAATCAATGCAAAAAACAAACCAATCTGGAAGAGAGTTTGCAATTCAAGTTTCGCGTAGTCATTGATGCCTTATACCCACCGAGGAAAACTTTTTAGACTTTATTGGAAACGATGTCTTTCGTTTATTTATGAGTACTCTTGATTTCGTAAAAAAAGAGCTTCGAGAGAAGTAATTTTTCCAGTGGTGACGGGTGAAGACAGCAATTCTTAATAATACGACCAGAGATGCAAAACTTTTTTTTTGACGGTATCAATAAATTAATTCATAGATCTAATAAATATATTAGAGTTAAGGAAGGATACATTGCAAAGGAAAAATAATTTTGAGATTTATTTCTTACTTTTTATCCTTTATCATTCTATCGGCAGCCGTCTTGCGAGTCACCGATTTCAGTACATTTATATACGCCGATTTATCTTAATATATATTTCAATATCTTAATATACACGGTTAATTTTAAAGTATATATCTAAAAATAAAATGGGGTGTTCAGACCACGTAAATGAAATTTTACATTCGAGTATCTTAAGATACTGGCCGATATACGAAAGACATCGTAACATTCGTAACGCACCACTACTTAATATTTTCACAACTAAATATTTATACACGGTTAATTTTTAAGTATATCTAAAAAACCGGCCAAGTGCGAGTCGGACTCGCGCACGATGGGTTCCGTACCAACAAACGGCAAAAAAATTACGTTTGTTGTATCGGAGCCCCCCTTAAATATTAATTTTATTCTGTTTTTAGTATTTGTTGTTGTAGCGGCAACAAAAATACATCATCTGTGAAAATATCAACTGTCTACCTGTAGTCGTTATTAATATCGAGCAAAAAACGGCAAAAAAATCACGTTTGTTGTATGGGAGCAACCCTTAAATATTAATTTTATTCTGTTTTTAGTATTTGTTGTTATAGCGGCAACAAAAATACATCATCTGTGAAAATTTCAACTTTCTAGCTATCGCGGTTCATGAGATACAGCCTGGTGACAGACAGACAGACAGACAGACGGACAGCGGAGACTTAGTAATAGGGTCCCGTTTTTACCCTTTGGGTACGGAACCCTAAAAATGAAATGGGGTGTTCAGACCACGTAAATGAACAACTTTTACTATGGGGCCAACCACGAAACCGCGAAAAAAAATCAGCTGTTCCCTTGGATGAATTGCTGTTCCATAGAAAAGTACAACATTGACTCGACTATAATGTATGGAACAGCAGATTTTTTGCAACCTAGAACACTGTTTAGTGATGTGATGGCTGAATCAATTTCATCGACTGGCGACTGTACGTAGATTTGAAGGTCATCGGCGTAAAAGTGGTAAGAACAGCCAAGCGATGAGGAAAGGGAGTTAATAAAGGATGAAAATAGGAGAGGAGAAAGGATGCCGCCCTGTGGCATGCCCGAAGAGAGATCATTCCAAGCGGAAATATCTGAACCCAAACGCACCGCCTGTTGGCGATCACAAAGGTAACTGGAGAACCATTCCAATGATAGTGTCGAAAAGTTCATAGATTTAAGAATGGCAAGCAAGATGTCGTGGTCTACCATATTAAATGCGTTGGAGAAGTCAATTAGAACTAAGATGGTGACCAGCTGACTCTCCATGCCCATTCTTATATCCTCTGTTACCTTGAGGAGTGCTGTGGTGGTAATAATACCACCACAGCACTCCTAAGAGAGACTAACAGAAGTTCTGTTAGTCTGTTAGTCTCTCTATTTTGTGATATAAATGCCTGCGCCGGTTACCTGCGTGGACCAGCGCCGATAAAAGCGCTAGTAGATCGGCGCCGGCTACCAGTTTTCTTTCTTTATACGGCCTTAAGGCTCAAGGTCAACTGTTTCGAAATACAGTTGCTTTATATTGCGATGGTAAATTGAATATTGACGCTTAGTGTTCCTTTTGTCGTCACTTCAAAGGATTGTTTCGATACATACAATTCGATAACATTTCCTTTCAGTTTCAACTTTCGGGCTTCAGCATTGGTAAGAGTTCTGTAATTATTATTGTTACAAGCGAGATATTAGCCCACATTTATAAATGTGGGTAAATACAAGCGAGATATTAACCGACATTTATAAATATGCCATCTCATTCAGTTTCTTCTACGCTGTTAAGCTTTATTTAAAGTTCTTAAATTCACAAAACAATGGTGAATATGACTCCAAATTTCAAGGTTGGTAATGCAGACTTTATTGTATTTTTGGATGTAAAAGCAATTATTATTAGACATCAACAAAGTGTTGGACATAAACGACACTCTCAAATAAAATTGTACTTAGGACGTAAAAGTCATTTATTAACATCAAACTTACCTACAATCAAAATTGTTTTCTTGCAATATAAAAAAAACCGGACAAGTGCGAGTTGGGCTCGCCCACCGAGGGTTCCGTACAGACCTACATCTATATATAAAATAAAGCTATAGAAAAGTTGTGTCGGTACAAAGGAAATATTTTGAAAAAAAAAGTGGTTGGTAGTTATTAGTTTTTTATATGAAAACTGTACTACGGAGAGTTCAAGCTTTATCCCAGGTTCTACCTACCGGAATTATGTGAAAAATTGCTAAGATTATAAGTTGGACTCCAAGCTACCAAACTGTAAAAAAATACCATCAAAATCCGTCCAGCAGACTGCTATATATAAATAACCATTTGAAATCCTTTGTCGCCACGTAGAAAATAACCCTTCCAGGGATTACGACAAAGAATTGACCACGAGCGAAGGTTTGAAATGGAATAGTACATTACTGCAGCGGCACACAAGACAGGCATTGAAGAACATACGTGAGTCCATCAATGCCTAGATGCGGCCAAGGCTTGTGTAGTATTTTTAAACTTTTAACTTTTTTGTTTTAAAAGCTTTAAGCTTTTTATTTTAATTTTAAATTACTTACAGTAATTGAAAAAAGAAAATGGAAAGTGGAATGTCACATAAAGGCCTTTCATTTGATACACATATTGAAAACAAAATCCGTTTTTTTTTCATTTATTTCCAGATTTTCATTTTTTTCCAGTTTTTTGGAAAGTGCTCATCAAGGCCTTTCATTTGATACCCATATTGCAAAAAAAATTTATTTTTTCGTTTTTTTTTCAGTTTTTTGGAATGTGCTCATCAAGGCCTTTCATTTGATACCCATATACCCATACCCATATGCTCCTTGATGAGCATATTCCAAAAAACTTTTCAAAAAACTTTCATTTGATAACCATAGGTATTGAAAAAAAATTTTTTTTTCGTTTTTAATTTTTTTTTTTCTATTTTTTGGAATGTGCTCATCACGGCCTTTCACGTGATACCAGTATACCGAATATTAAAAAAAAAAAAAAAAAAAAATGGAATGTGCTCGCTCATCAAGGTGTACCTATACCATTTGATACCTATATTAATTGTGTTTAATTGAAAAGTTCGCTCCATTTCTGAATTACACGTGTGTAATGAGTTTTAATAGAAACATTGCTGGACAGACGCCGGCAATGTATAAAAATCCATTATTACACGTTAGTAATGGATTCTCATACAAATATTGACTGAACAATATGTGGGATAATGGAAATAGGCGAGATTTTGGTTGTGTGAAGCCGAGACTTTTATTGTAGTGGTGGCTACCTCGGCTGACCTTACCGAGTAAACTGTCTTGATTATGCTTGGTGCCAAATGCTCCAAGCAACATTGGAATGCGATGCACCCGCATTTTAATGTAAACTGAAACAATCTACCACTGAACTATTCAACACTTGACATTGGCACAAATTACTTCCAAGAAGAAAGTAGATTGCCAAAACAAAAATAAGAAGAAGAAGACCCACTGTCATACAGCGTGACATACCGCCATGTTGCGAAAATATTTAGAGCCAAATTTATTACTTTTTAATTTTATTTTTAAAAGTAATTAACTATAACAAGATTTGAAAGGATCTGAATAATTAATAATAATAAATATTGATATTTTAAAAAGAATTAGTGGCGCGATTAATCCAATAGCAATTAGAAGTTAAACTATGACCGCGCATACCGTTGTTTCACCAAGATGATTAATAATCACGTATTTTAATGACCATATTTTATTATGATTTAATTACAAATATACAGTTTTCAGATTTATTCCTGTAAGTGTAGTATAAGACGCTATTACCTGCCAAATTTCATAGTTCTAGGTCAACGGGAAGTACCCTATGAATTTTGATTCCTTTGAGAGTATCGAAAATGCGTTTTTTGCGCCCTAAACGGCAGTATCTTTTTTTTACGTTAACTTAGAAGTTTGATTTTTTTACAGCTTCAAGGGCCCGTAGACCTTAGTATATGGTTTAAATTTCAATTCGATACCTCCACGCGTTTCCGAGATAAAGGGTCTTGACAGACAGACGGACGGACAGACAGACAGACGGACAACAAAGTGATCCTATAAGGGTTCCGTTTTTTCCTTTTGAGGTACGGAACCCTAAAAAACAGGCCAAGTGCGAATCGAACTCGCGCACGAAGGGTTCCGTACCAAAAAACGGCAAAAAAAATTACATTTGTTGTATGGGAGCCCCCCTTAAATATTAATTTTATTCTGTTTTTAGTATTTGTTGTTATAGCGGCAACAGAAATACATCATCTGTGAAAATTTCAACATTCTAGCTATCACGGTTCATGAGATACAGCCTGGTGACAGACAGACAGACAAACAGACGGACAGCGGAGTCTTAGTAATAGGGTCCCGTTTTTACCCTTTTTAGAATAGAATAGAAAACGTTTATTAAACAACACAGAGGAAAAAAGTATACATTGGAACGAGTTACAGACAAGAAAGAAAAAAAAAAAACTTAATAAATCGTAGAATATAAACAAAAGTGTGCTGCTAATGGGCCCTGTCTCAGCAAAATTAACTTCTGGGTCATTCGTTGATGTTCAGGATGACCCAGAAGCACTGGTATTCTGACCTTTGGGTACGGAACTCTAAAAAATGTGGTTTTTACCATCGAGATAGCTTTTTACACTTTTCTTTCGTCTAGCAACCAACTATAAAATACTATTTGTCATTACAAAAACACAAAAATAAGAATCTTCCCTAGTTAAAAATATCACAGCCCCACACTTCAGTGGAGCGGCGCTGCGCGGCGCGGCACTGCAGCGGAGCGGCGCGCGGCCTCTCCTAAACACACTATCGCGGCAGCGGAGCGCCGCAAAATGCTAGATGTGGCAAGATTTCATTAAAGTTGGACTCACGAACGAAAAGGGAACGCTCGGTCACGTGTTCCCTAGAACGAATTTCCAAGGAACGATTTAGCAACACATCCTTATATATTTTTTTATTTGTTTATGATGATTTATGAAATGATCACGTAAAATAACACTTTGTGTATTGATCAAAATTTGTACTTACACTGAAATATCAGTAGAAATAGATATTTCCAAATACCCTCTGTACTTTAGTGCGGTTTGCATCAATGCAATCAATAGAAATAATATTTGGCCACGTCTCGGTCCGCGCCGCGCCGCTCCGCTCCGCTGTAGTGCGGTTTGACCTTTATTTATTTATACTATAGAATACAAGCCTCTGATGGACTTTGCCAAATTGACCAATTCTACTAAAAACACTTGTAAGTATTATAAACCCAAAAATGGAATAAAATAATAACAGAACGATAAAAACTACAAGAAGGGTGCAGGGGTAAAACAAGGAATCTCACAAGAAATTCAAATATAAATTAAGTATGGCAACACTTAGGTTTTCGCGCGTATATATTTTTTTGTAGCATTATATGAGCGTAAAAACAAACACTTTTCAATAAATCATTATTTTAAAACCCTGCATAGGTGCAAAAGTGGGAATGTCCCTAGTGTAACGGAACGTAACAAGGAATGTCCATAGACATCCATGGACATTCCTTGTTACCTGTTTCCCTGCGGAAGCTAGTACAAAATAATACTTAATTTTATATTTTTTATAAGTACCTATATTTCCAAAAGTTTTTGTATCGAAAGCTGATATTTCCAAGGCAAACCAAGTTAACTAAGTAAAATATTTCTAAGAAATTAACAATGTCTTAGAAATATTTTTCTTATAAAAACTTGTATAATAACTTTAAAATGCTGATTACTGAAAACTCTGTTTTTGTGCCATACCTTGTTTTGCCCCTACATGGGGTACACCCTTCTTTTTTCACAAAAGTTTAAGCTGTAACAAATAAGAATACGTCTCATATTTATTTTTTCACTTGTTTGTATTGTCAAAGAGTGCTCTATAGAGAGAAAATAAAAAAAATGTTTTTAATCACAGAGAAAATAAAATATTAAATAAAAAATGCTCAAATCGGTACATTTTGACATGTTTTTTTGCTGGTATTTAAAGATTCTAAAGTCATTTTTTTTTTATAATGAGGTATTTGTCTAATGTTTTGCGTGTTTTGTATATCCATATATCTATTTAGTAATTTTAATAGGAATTTTCAAAGTTCGCCCTAATTATGGCTCGCGCAGCTGTTTTGATCATTTTACTAAAATTTAAAAATGGAACGTGATCCGAATATACAGCCTTAATGCGTTTTTCTCGTCAATGAAAATAAATAAGTATTTTATTTATGTAGATACCTCGACATCAGCCATTTTGAATGTCCCCACTGCCGGGCTTCCTTATGGATGGATAAGGCGGAAATAGTCTTTTATTTATATAGGTACTTACCTATTACCTACAAACTTTTTTTTTCCACATTATTCCCCAATCATAAAAAATCTTATTCCAATGTTGGTCTTTAATAAACAGTAATTACGACTTATTTTTACTTATTTCTCCATCTTATGTCAATATGTGAAGCTCTACCAGCAAAAACAAAAATAACTAGTCATCAATTATAATTATTTTTCGGCCGGGGCGCTCTTAAGCTAGAATTAACCTACCTACTAGACTAGACGAAGAAAAATATATGGATTTCTATTAAGTGCCTGGAATACTGCCAGAATATTAGTAAAAAAATTTAGGATTCCGCAATCAAGTGAACCATTACGCAATAACTTTTAGGAAAATATTTGTGGAAGGAAACAATAAGAATTACGTCAATGTCAGTATTGTCAGTAGGCCAAAAATGTTTCATTTATAAACCATGTACCTATTCTGTATATTGTTTTAAATTTCCATGGTTATTAACGTTATTAGAATAAACTAGGTAAGTATATTTAGGTATCGAGCGTAATAAAAGTACCAGACGGAGGGTAGACCGATTCGTCTGCCAATAACGTCTGCCCGCACGCAAAAATCGACAGTTGTTCCGTGATCATGGCGCATGCAACTTGCGCCGAAATATCAGTCTCAAAAATAAACAGGTACCATGGTGTAAATCCCAATATTGTTTATTCTAATAACAATGTATTCTGTGCATAAACGGCTAAAATATTATAAAACCATGGCCCTTCTAATAGGGTCATCATCATCAATAACGGAAAATCAAAACAGCCCCTTAACATCCCACTCTGTTTAATTTGTCATGTACTATTAAAAAAATCTCTAGTGTTATAAAATTGCGAGATTAAATGCAAGATTAATGATCGTGATCGTGACTCGACTAATGATCATGGCTTATTATAATCTTGGGGATTATAATTGCCATTTGAATTCCGGAAGCGAGTGGCATGTTTTGTTTTGTTACTGAAATAGAACCTTGTAAGTAAAATAACATTAGGTACCTATTTAAAGTTAAAAGCAAATACACAAGCATAGAATACAGGATGTTGCAAAACAACCTTTAATCACGATTATGGTACATAGGGACCATCAAACTGAACAACTTTTACTATGAAATCAACTCTGAAATCGAATAATACCTATCGAAAATATCAAAATACCCACATATAAAACAGCTGATTTTTTTTCACGAATTCATAGATAGTTCACATAGTAAAAGTTGTTTAGTTTGATGATCCCTATCTATAGGTACAGTACAAGGAATATATCTTGAAATTTTAACACTTTTTATATGGCGCACTTTGCCGCAATGCAGAGGTTACAAACCTTATCTTAGTCCCTTTTTAATAATGATAGCAAATAGTTCCTCAGCATTGTATTCCATTAAAAAATATACTTGAAACTCCATTATTACTATTTAGAAAAAAGGTTGACAGCCTCTGATTTATGACTGTATGGCGCACTTGGTTCCCTATGTATTTGCATAAAATTTTAAGGCATAATATGTCATAGCATAATATGATTTCACCGAATGATGTTTACGCATAATATTATTTAGTCATAACAGCTTATGCATAATTTTTTTAAGCATAACTACTTTAAGCATAATCATGTTTAAGCATAATATTCTTTAGCATAAATTTAAACAGGCATAATGTTATTTACGCATATTTTTATAAACAAAAAAATCACGATGTTTAAAATCACGAAAGAACATTTTACCTAAAATACAAAATCCCGAAGGTTAATTGAGGGTTACATGCCAGCACGTCGGTTCTGGCACTTCACCGACCGCTGCCGCGGCACGCTGGCTTCGCTCACTCGGCTCGTGCGTTGTTGGTCGCAATAGAACCTTACCTCCTCCTCGCTCGCTGCGCTCGCTCGTCGTCGCACCTAATAGACCTAAACAGACTTTCGGGATTTTTAACTATCGGCATTTTAACTTTCAGGGTTTCGAACTATCATCAGTCATTTAATAATCGATCTTTTAAGTTTCGGTCTATTGGATATCGACATTAAGGATTTTCGGTATTTTAAAACTAAGTGTTTTATGAGTCGATATTTAGGTCGTATGTGTTATGAGTTTTTGGCATTTTGATACAATACCTACCCCTTTTGCATGAAAATAAATAAGTGCGTAAAAATATTTATTCTTATTGTTTTTGATTTTTATGTCTAAATAATATTAGGTGAATAGACTATGCCTAATAACATTATGCGAAAACAAATTAGTCTAAATGATAATTATGCTAATATAAATAGTATGCCAAAAAACAATTATGCGAAAGTATTATTATGGCAAAAAAGATTATGCCAAATCCGTTATTCCAAATCAAATTAGGTATGAAACAATTATGCGAAAACAAGGGATCCCGGCGCACTTAGGCGAAATTTAGTTTGAATACCATAGATTCTTCTAAAATGTGGCTATGAGAAAAAAATAGATATTATGCGTTTTGTTGCTTGTTTTCTCAAAATAATATGTGTATGTTTTAATTCTAATGCTTCATTATTGCGTTTTATTAATACCAGGCGCACTTACCCGATTTGTCGGCAAAGTGCGCCTACGGTCCATGTTTTCTAATTTTGTGCTAAAATTAATTATTTTACTGTCGGATTCCAATGACATCACATTGGTTGTATTTGCAAAATATCACAGATCCCTATGGTATCACGACAAGTATCATACGTGAACTTAAACACAAGTTATATCGCACCAAAGTCAACTATGAAAAAAGTATGGCGCACTTTGACCCAGTCACCTTATAACACAACACAACATAATACCATTATGAACTGCAAAAAATACCTAATAATAAACACAAATATAAATATTCTCAGTGTAATAGTGTTCGACTAGAGACACTTCTAAAACCTTTTTGCCTCTTTCTCAAAATCAACTCGATGTGGGTTGGATCCTTTTCACGTAACTACGTCCAATTTGATAGTTGCGCGTAGTGTGAGATCTGTACCCTTAGCACGAACAGCTATCGAGAAAAATAACGCGCGTAAAATCATTCGATAGTGCAATTTTGTATTGGAAACTTGTACAGCGCCATCTATTGCCGAATAGCGAAACTAAAATTTCCATAGATAATTCTCTATCGAGTAATTTTACGCGCGTTTTTTTTCTCGATAGCTGTTCGTGCTAAGGGTACTGTAGTTTTTTTCTAGGGAGCGGGGATAAATTCGCGCATGTTCTCTTGTAAGCGACCAATAGCGCGCGCCCCTCTCCCGCTGCCCGCGCCCCTCACCGCTACGCATGCCCAAAATACGCGTTCCGCGCAATCCCCACACGATTTCAAAATATATGCCTCGCACTGTACCCAGTGTTGGACTGAAGCACTCTGAGACGGAGAGTGCACAGATAATAAAAAGATAGTATTTTAACAAGAAATATAGTACAGTTTGAGAAAAAAATTACTAGTGGCTCTGTGAAGAAAATTCTTGCATTTGTGATATTTTTGAAATTTTTTTTCGAAAAAGCCGATTTTTTTTCTCAAAAAAATTTTTTTTTCGTTAAAGCTGAATTTTTTTCTCGAAAAAACTGAACCGACAAAAAAAATCTTTACTTTCTTACTAATAATATTATGTTTCCGAAAGTAAGTTATGTCGTTTATAACGCCTTCACGTCTCAACTATTCAACTTATTTTCATGAAAATTTGCATAGGTAGGTACACGTTGTCAGGGGTACCAAAAAAGGACATAGAGTATACTTTTCATCCCGATAATAAGAATAATTTTCCCTAGGGATAGAAAAAACGTGGATTTTTTTTTTCCACGTTTTTCCACTTACTTGACTGAATTCGCGGGCGGTCGCTATTTCTATTATAAGTATTTATTGAACCTGTTCACAAAATTTTATGATATTCGGTTGAGAAAATGCGACCTTTATAATAGAAGATTCTCACTATCATAGAGGAAGGAACTCTATGGTGTGTGTTTTCACGTTCTTTCTTCTATGACAAAGTATACAAAACCCATTAAAAATAAAAAGTTATACTTATTTTAATAGATATGGACGGAATTGTAAAATTATAGTATAAAAGTGTACTATCCTGGACTTCGGATAGTATATAGTACAAAAGGTGATATTATAATACAAATACTACAGGGTGGAATTTCTTAATGCCACCTGGAGGGAAAGTACCCTAAACAATGGAGATAGCTAATTTCACTCAAAGGAAACATTCCTTTATTTTTAAAAAGAAACAAAACTGCATTCAAAGTTTTTTTTAAAATACGCTACCCACACCCAGGAATCGAACCGGCTAAAATTCAAAAAAAACAATACCCTGTACTTTTATGATATCAATCGTTAGGGTCAAACATAAGGATCAAATCTCTCTAACAAACATGGTATATTAAATGAAAGGAAAACCATGAAAGACAAGATAAAGCACTTTTACTTAAGGCTCCATTATGTTAGTTAGTTCACAATAAATTATCTGTGTAGAACTATTTCGATAAGATGATCATAATGCAGACTATTACGCATCCATTGCATGCAAATGAGTTCCTTAAAATAATAAATTTATGTATCCAGCAACATGGGGCCAATTTCGAACAACTAATTAGTTAAGCTTTTTTCTCGTTCAATTAAAATAAGTTTAGATTTAATGATTTTCCTTTCATTTAATTTACCGTGTTTGTTAGAGAGATTTGAACCTTATGTTTGACCCTAACGATTGATAACATAAAAGCACAGGGTGTTGTTTTTTCGAATTTTAGCTGGTTCGATTCCTGGGTGTGGGAAGCATATGTTTAAAAATCTTTGAATGCAGTTTGTTTTGTTTTCAAAAACAAAGGAATGTTTCCTTTGAAAGAAATTTGCTATCTCTATTATTTAGAGTACTTTCCCTCCAGGTGGCATTAAAAAATTCCACCCTGTATAATTATAGTACGAAATCCAATCCTGACTGTACCATTCGGCATTGTTGTTTTGTAGCACCTGTATAGCTTGACCATAAAGAGTTGACATAAATTGAGGGCGCCACTTTCTATGTAAATACGTCAAAATCACGAATAATTTGGCAACACTGACTACATTTAGTACTGAAATTTTTTATTTCCATTTTATTTAATTTCAACTCTTTATGGTCAAGCTGTACTTATAGGTCTATAGGTAGGTACGCACCACGCACGCACGCACACGTGAGAGGGTCCTCTACCATGTGAGGTCGAATGCATAAAACGATAACTTATTCTCGAACGTTTATGAGTGTCGATGGTTCAAATCAAAATCTAGGAAGCTCGCATAATCCAACCAAAAGAGCCTGAAACCACCTGAAACCAATGTCGTAATAAAAAAAACTCCGTTCCGTTGTCATTGGAATTGGTACCTAATCGATCACTACAGTATACATTTTAACCATGGAAATTAATTTGTTACCATTTTTGTATGAAATTTCATAGAAAAAAACAGTGCAGTTGGCAGCCTTGCATCAGTCTGACTGGCGCCAGTCTGAGTGATCGTGTAATCTGCGTCTAATATTCAATTTTATTACTCTCTGTATTATGGTCAAGAAGCTTATACCTCCATGGGGGTATAAGCTTCTTGATTATGGTTAAAATGTACCTTCTCTATGGCGATTGATGACTCAGCAATCAGTCTGCTGGAATGCACATTGTATTTTGTCGCGGTAGGTAATTTAACTAATCTGTGAATATTGCCATATTGATAATTTTTGCGAAGCTTATTGGAATATCCTTCTCACCATTATTGATACACACCTTGCGCGATGGATGGATTCGCTCGCTAAATGTAGAAGGGGTATGCACCCCTTCTACATTTACTATTACAGTAGTAGTTTGATAATGAAAATTATTACTGCGCATACCCTCCTCCACACTGCCAAGCGCTCATAATCTACCATGCGCTGTGTAGTGTAGCTACACCAATAATTGTAATGGTTATTTTACACGTTTCCACTACGGATATCCATAAAATATCGATATATTCATGGTACAATAATATACTGTGCCAGGTATAGCACTCCGAGACAGAGGAAGTGACGTGAGTCTGCACAGTCATTATGTCATCTCCGCTATCGGTATTAAAAATAACGTTCATTCATCTTTGATTGAACTGTTTCGTTTGCTAAGGCCGGGTCCATAGCGCGTGTCTTGCCCTACATAATCAACAAGACATTGTTTCGCGAAACAAAATCATCATAGTTTTTTTTTTTGTTTAACCCGCCGTCGGTCGCGCTATCTTTTGTTACATCGTCGGTCGCATGGGGTCTTTTAAAGCCCATTACTTCAATCATCAAAATTTTGTAAATTGATTTATGTATGAGTATCCTCTTTTATTTTATATGTTACATGGGAAAGTAAATAATAATAATAAATCAAAAACACATGTAAATAATTCATTTTGGCTTGAAAATTAATCACTAGCCAAAGCACAATAATTTTCTCTACTATTTGATAATGCTTACTTGACATTGACAAAAATGTAACAAAAGGAAACTCTAATGAGAAGAAACAATAAAATTATAAATTTGAGGATTTAAGTTAAACACACTAATAAACTTATAGTGCAAATGAAGAAACATAATATGGAAAAACTACTTTAGATTTTAGTCTTGTGAACAATTTACTAATGGAAGCCGCGTGTCTGGTTTGACCAAATGAAAGCCATAATAAAACACATATATTTTTATGTGTATGTTTCATGGGAAAGGAATGCATCTTTTTTGACTTAATTTGGTTGGTTTTGATATCGTTATTATTAAAATATGTTGCCAGTACAGGGCCTAATAAGCTACAACCACTTCATAGATTACCACGTGTACTCCCGTAGTAGAAATCTCTTTCCCAAGGCCCTGAAAAGATGCCAAAATGTCGGAAACTTAAAAAAAAACGAAATATAAATCCAAAAAGCTAAACTAAATTCATTAAGTTGCGCATAAATGTGTTCCGTTAAAGTGCTTAATTTCAACACAATATAATGACAAACTAGGTATATAGATTCTTCAACGCGGGGAGAGTCAGTAGAGTACTTCTATGTTTCAGATAATAATAATAATAATAAAATTAACGTTAGCATTTAAGAATTATATTTTGTAGATAAAAATGTAACTAAGTATCATTTGAGGACCAGCGATATCCAATAGAGTATAAAAATATCTTTGAGTACCAGCTGTGTCAAGTGTTTGCAACGAAATAAGAGTAATTGCAGATACTGCAGCATCTACTGGGTAATAATCATCATACCCTACTTCTAGCCATCCAATCATTGTATCTTCTTATCCAGATTGCAGTTAAATATGATTTTACGCTTACGATAGTCAAGTAAAAAAATATACGAAATCGGTCGTGTGGGGTCTTTGAAAGCCCTTGCGCAAAATAAATGTGTATTCTACTCAGATGAAGTATAATAAATCTACAAAACTTGTATTAAATGGTATCTACATCCAGCCTGGCGCAACTCTCTCAGTAAAAAAACGATCTATGAAACGGAGGCGAATTTTTAACTTGTCTAAGTTTGAAAGATCGTTGACAATCCACAAAGCAGTAGATAATTGACAACATTCGAATTAAGGCGTATTATACTTCGCCCCATCAAAGAGTATCTATCATCTTTGACCGTTTTACCGTCAATGCCGTTTGACGTTTCTCTATTGTTTGTTTTCGTTGAATTCGCTTCCGTTTCATACTCACGCTTTTTTGTATGACACTCCCGTCTCTTATAACGCTAGTTATTATTACATTCTCTTTGTCTACATCCTTTTTAAGCAGCTACTGAGAAGCACAAGCTTGTGAATAAAATATTTAAAAAGTTATGTCAGTTTTTATAGACTCCGAGCTTTTAAAGACCCCATGCGACCGACGGCGGGTTAATGTTGAGATGTTTTTGTTGATTGTGTAGAACAAAACGCGCTATGAACCCGCCATAAGAAAAACAAATCACAATTAAAATACATTATAAAGAGGGCTTTTCAAAGTGACATTAAAAAAATTAAAATAATAACTATTCTTATTACTATTTTAATTTTTATGGAAAGAGAAGTGTCAAAATTGGTTTTTAAAAATAAACGGCGGCGGCATGTACCACAGAGGATAGTAAGCGCTCGCTGGCTGACATCTGCTCAAAGAGAAACATTTTAGGGTTACATCTGCCTGCCTACCTGAGTACTCTTTGAAGTTTAGTTAAAAAAATACATTGACACATTTTTATCAACGCCATGTATCGAGTCTACAGTTTTTTGTCATTTTAAAAAGCCCTCTTTAATTTTGTAATGAGTGTGACAGAAAAAAACCTTCATTCTTTAGTGACGTACGACTGTGCATCGCCCGGAATGCTAGACCTGCCCCCCCTAGCCAAAGTAACATTTGCAAATCTTCGTTATCGCTTCGCTTTCAAAACATGTATGGGATTGACATAAGGTTTCGTTAACTATCGAATTTTAAAACGTCAAATTCATACATTTTTCGGAGCGAAGCGGTAGGTAAAATGTGACATTGGCCACAGGCTCTTGTTTTTTTGGACCATGGCTTTATCGATATTTTATATTTCAATTTAACGATGTATCTAAGGCCGGCAGCTAGACCGCCTATCTCAAAGCAATAGCTATAGCGATAGCAATGCTCTATCCTTCCTTGTGATATCATAACACGATGACAAGGACGGACAGTGCACTGACGTCATAAACCAAAGCAATAGTCAAAGGAGTCGAGTTAGGCGGTAGAGCCGCGGGTCCTTAGCGCGTGTTTTGCCCTACATAATTAACAAAACATTGTTTTGCGAAACAAAATCCTCATACTTTTTTTTTGCTGAATGTTGAGATGTTTTTGTTGATTGTGTTGTGTAGAGCAAAACACGCGCTATGGACCCGGCATTATAATATAATATACCTACCTACTATAAAGAAAAAAGGATTTTTAAAGTTTTTTAGGAAATACACCTAGCAACCCTGAATTTCTCTCCCCTCCCCTTTAATTTTAGCCAATCTGTGTTTGTCTGTTTGTCAAAAAATCGCTTTGAGCCTTCGTTTTGTTGATTTAATTGATTTATTCATATTTTTAGATCTGTCTGTCTGTGAAACGTGTGAAAATAGTTTGTAAATTCAGGAAAATAAATAGGTAGTAATTTCCTGAAAACAAGGAATTAAAGTGTTTCTACATTACACAGAAAGAGTAACCGAAATGAATCATGGTGAATGTAATGAAAGGTGTTCTTGTTGAGTGGTAAAGTGCCCTTTTGTATAATTAAGAACTAATAATCATTTGAATAGTTTAATCAAAATTATTTGTCAAATGAGCAGAAACTCGAAATTTCACTTTACAACCAAAGTATGGAACATAACCTAGAAACTATTTCTACAAAGTTCTCTAAAATCTTCATATCTCGATGTAGTCCAAATCTTGAGGTATGCCAAAACTCTGATCAACAAGCTCCTTCTCCATTTGAAAAGTGTTTTTGATGTAAGACTTTAAAATATAAATATTTTCTGTCCAACGGTTTATAGCTCCTTTTAAATCCTGTGAATATAAAATATACCAAATAATACTTACATTATTAGAAGCTGTGGCATTTCGTAGGACATATTGTCCTCAAAGATAGACTTAGAATAATAATACCTAGATTGAAAATTCCCTAAAAAGCGCACTCACAAAAGTGAGGCAACTAAAACAGCTATAATGGGGCCGTTTTCAGTTTTTTATTGTCCATTATTACCTAACCTTATAAGTATAAAACAGTTTCAATTTCCCTACCTTTAGGAGATTAGTAATTATATTATTGGATTTCAGTTACAATAAGGTAACGTAAAGTATGAAGGATATAAATCTGAAAATTGAGCCATTATGGTTCAGTATTAATTGCCTCACTTTGCACACGAGGACACAACATCTAGGTTGTTATTATTTTATGAAGATAGTAGGTATTAAATGTTAATTTCATAGACTATGTTCTCAAAGCATATGAAATTGAATATAATATCATCATGTAGATTCCCTTCTAAATATAAATTATTTACACCTAAACGTTTCAGTAGTCGTTTGGGCAATTTCTCAACATTAAAAGCAAGCAATCTTATTTAATAAACTACCCAAAAATACAAATGTCGACATATTTGGTGGATATTGAACTTTTATTAAATTTATAATTCCTACAAAGGTAGGAACATAAAATCATAGTTTAGTTATATAAGTAGCTTAAATGTTTATCTTTCATCATGGTTAATTCCTTGCTTGTGAATCATAAATTCTTTTTTTTAATTCTTTCTATATATTGCATGCCGAAGCAGCCTTTAATTAAGTCATCACTTAAGATTGTAACCCACATGCCACAGTAATATAAATCTTGACTTGTGTAAGGTTCAAGTACTCGTTGGTTGTCCTTAAATAAACAAAAAATAAATAAATGCAGATATACTTGCCTCAATCTCTTTATTCAAGTGGGCTATATACTCTGGGTCGGAGTCTCTGTACTTTTGTAGCTCTTTCTTCAGTGACTCCTCCTGCTTAAGTGCCTTTTCTAATGATGACAGCGCCTGTGTCCTCTCATGGGAGGGTTCCCGGCCTACCTGTTATTTATTTTCTTTTTTATTTTTATTGCAATATATTGTTATGGCAATAATTATTATGTGTAGAATCTTTTGCTTAGTGAAAATAAAAAAAGACAAATGACCAGACATCAGAATCTGCTGGTCATTCCAGGTCTGCCTTTAAGTGATATGATTTGGGCCCTCTTTTTAATCTGTATTTTGCAAGAAGTTTCAATATTAATAATAATGAATTCCTTGTTATTTTGAGATAATAAACATAATCAATAGGTATACATAATATTATAGCTCTCCCTCACTGTCGCAATATGTTTTTTGAAGAGGGCCACAATCATGTTATTTCAATGCGGACCTGGAATGACTGGCAGATTCCAATGTCTGCAAATGACACAACAATTTTGTAATGTTTTAATGGCCTTTTGGTGCAGCACAGCAGTACCGCACCAAAAGTCCTGGTAAATATACTATGCCTTACTCAGAATCCATAATACAATTCCTGCTACGTTTGTTGTGATTTTTCAGAATTTATTTAATTAATAGCTAGTAATATTTTTACCGATTCAGTTATGATGCTTTGTTCAGCTTTTTTCAATTTCTTGGCACATTCGTCCACCTGATTTTGCAGATCTTGTAATTTCCTCTTTTTTGCATTTCTAGCCTTGCTGAAATTTCAAACATATATGTCACATTTTGGGTAGGAATTTTATTAAAGGACATACTATATTTCTATAAGTAACCATGTATCTGGTAATCAGTATTATGTATTCTCAAAAAATAAGAATCTTTTACTTAGAAGACTAGAATAGACATAGAAAAGTCTCATTGCTATACAAATACAGTCTCTAGCCTTGCTGAAATTTCAAACATATATGTCACATTTTGGGTAGGAATTTTATTAAAGGACATACTATATTTCTATAAGTAACCATGTATCTGGTAATCAGTATTATGTATTCTCAAAAAATATGAATCTTTTACTTAGAAGACTAGAATAGACATAGAAAAGTCTCATTGCTATACAAATACAGTCTAAAACCCGTCAGGTATGGGAAAATGAGACAAAATAGATATTTCATTGCCGTCTGGCCTTTTTTTAAAATCTCAATAATATTCTAAAGCCAAGGAGTTTGGAAATCACATGTTGTTGTATGATAGTTTCTTAATATTGACTTACCTGGGAAATGACCAGAAATATATAGAAGTGCCTATCTTCTCCGAATCAACAAGATGGTCGTCCACTAAGCTCTGTATAACTTCTTTTACTGATTGCATTGTGATACCTTTCTCCTTTGGAGCTATCTTTTCTAATTCCTTAAATAAAACATAAACAATAAAATATTTACAACAGTGTAACATTATTACTCAGTTCGTAAAAAGTTAATTTATGCTAACTTAACTTACAAAAAGGTAGTAGGTAAGGTTGTATTTAATCAGGTAACAATAAATTCCCATTTGGGTATCAAAAGTACTGAATATAGCGCACTGAAATACTAAGTGGGCGACGGACTTAGGGCGACTATAAATGTTGAAAATGGGTGACTTTAAAATACAAATTGAGTTACTAGCTATTCAGAACGGGCGACCAATAGTTGGGTGACAATCTTAGGGCACACAAAACATTTACAATTTGGTATATATTTTACTTAAAGAAGGAACTATATTTTACTTTACTTACCTAATCGAGATGACAAAAATACCATGTTGGGCAGCTTAAATTAGTTAATACAGTTACCTACTTGGTATAATAGTTGCCCACTCAGTATTTTTGTCACTCATTTAAATTATTTATCTCCCACATGTAGTCGCCTGTTTTACGTATTTTTTAGTAATCCACAGTTTGTCGCCCGTTTAATTATTTTGTCGCCCAAAAAATAAATCGCTGCCAGGTTTAGTATTTAAGTATCCCATTAACCTTTAATTATTTCCAGTCACCTAATTAATTAATTCCCTTTACTAAATAAGACAAGTAAAGCTAAATAGGACAAGATAAAGAGATTATAGTAAGAATTACCTTCAACTGAAAAAAATCTTTACTCTTATGGAAAATCTCCAACATTCTCGTTTTCTTTTCGTCAGCACTCAGACCTCGTTTCTTAGACATTTTTTATTTGATTATTCCAGTGACCCAGCTATGAAACAGTTCCTCCTCCACTTAGATGAGACCCTCGCACTCGGCAGAAAGTTTATTCTTCAAGACCTAGACGAAACACACTTATTCATCTCATCTGACATTGTGGAGACATTACAAGCCCGTGTTGATGATTTAATGGACCAACTTAGCATCCCCGTTCATGATAAAGGATTGTAATTAAACACCTACTGAATATCAAGTCAAGATGTCAAATCGAGAGTCCGGAAGAGTAAAAGAAGCAGAGAAGAGGAGGGTTCTTGATGATGCAGCTCGCAAGAGGAGGGCTAGGAAAGCTATTGAGGCTTTGGAACAAGACAATTTCCATGAAGACCCGCATGCTGATCTGGTTATGTCCAAAAAGGTGCCGAAGTTCGCAGACTCCAATGAGAAGCCAACGAGGAAGAAAAAGTCTAAGAGTGCTGAGTATTATAAGAACAGGTTTAGGAAGACATTTGCTCAGTTAGTCGAAGAAGATGCCGGCTTCAGACCGGAGCCACCGAATTATCTATCGGCACAAGCGTCACCTTCACAGTAAGTTATATTTTTTGACATTGAAACCAGCCATTATTGATGTCCCCACTGCTGGGGCACAGGCCTTCCTTATGGGTGGATAAGGAGGATGGGCCATAACCTACCACGCGGGCCTAATGCAGTTTGGTGGGTGTTAACGACTGTAAATGCAGCCGGGACCAACGGCTTAACGTGCCAAGTATGGAGGAGCCCTAGTTAATAAATTTTCGATCACCCATCCCACAACCAACCGTTGCGTAAGTTTCTTAGCCTCCGCAATGGCAGAGCCATGCGCTAAACTACTGCGCCTCATACTAAGGCCTGTATTTATAAGCCAATCTCAACTTTGAGAGCTATCTTAAGATCATACCTGAGATGGTGTTTCTATAACAAGAGCATCTCGAGTATTATCTCAAGATAGCTCTCAACGTTGACAGCGGTTTATAAATACGGGCCTTAGAGTTCCTACTGAGCTCCTCTCTGAGTAAGATTTACTAAATAAATAATTTTAATAAAAGTAAAGTCGACAACAAGCTTCTTATCTATAAAGCAATACTTAAGCCAGTATGGATGTACGGCATTCAACTGTGGGGAAGTGCCTGTAACACAAGCCTGTCAATCATCCAAAGACTACAAAACGGCATACTGCGTACAATATCCAATGCTCCTTGGTTCGTTACCAATACTGAACTACACGAGAACCTGAATATCACTACAGTAAAGGAGGAAATAAAACGATCGGCTTCAAACTACCAAACTCGTCTCGAGTACCACCCTAATGAACTGGCTACCGCCCTATCAAACGTGAGATACCGCAAACGCCTCAAGCGCCATGACATCCAGGGTCGAGAGAAGCGTTTTTGACTGACGGGGGAATCTTCCGCTGGGGAGCACCCTCAAATTCCAATGGCACATTCAACAAGCCTACTAAAAGTTCTAGGACTGATCGTAGACGAAAACACAAAAAAAGTAAAGTAAATGATCAGCTTAAGTCGGTACCTAGGTTTAAAGATATTAACTACATTCTATTGATTTAATACGGCATTTCATACAACTCAAGTCCTTAGTTTTCGAAATGAGTGAACGATTTTAATGAAACTTCATACACATATTCAGAATACATTGGTCTAAAAAGTTAATAGAAAACATTTTCGATGAATAGTATTACAGCTAAATTAGCCTGACTTTTTCCATAAAAACAGATATTTCGAGTTATCTTTTTTGAAATAAGACAATTCAAAAATGTTCATAACTAACTTTTAAGACCTATATAATCCTCCTTATGCGTACAAAGTTTCACTAAAATTGGTTCATTCATTTCGTATATTAAGGACTTGGAGTCTTGAAAGTTTGTACCTACGAATTGCCGTTTCTTATTTTCTACACTTAGCCTGTATGGTGTTTCCTCCACAGTTAAAGTTATATTTACGATAAATATGTAAACAAATAGTTAAGTGGCTGTACCTTTCTCTATAGTAGTTAGTTAAGCACTAAAATGTAATTATAATTAAATAATAAGGTAAACAATCCGCGCGGCCAAATGTGTGTCGCAGCGTAAGCTAAAAAGAGGTAGGTTTAGTTGTGCAGTTTAAGACTGTACATAGCCTGTGCCTACAACAAATCTAAATTGGTCTAAAATGCAGTTTTTTAATATGATACATGTCTCATAAACGTTTTATCTTATTTTCAGATTCCCCGAACGTCATTTTTGTGCAGTATGCGGTTTCCCATCTAACTACACTTGCATACCATGTGGAGCGAGATATTGCAGCGTCAGATGTCTAGGCACTCATTTGGACACAAGATGCCTTAAATGGACTGCGTAATTAATAGAAAAACTTAAGATTATTGTATAAAAACGTAATAAACTTACCACAATCCGACGATTATTATGTAGTTTTTAATTACATTTCCTGATTTCCCGCCAATATCTCTATAGCAGAACAAAGCAGTAAAAGTACGTCTACGCACTATTAGATGGCGCTGAGAAGTTTTAACCATGATTGCCATCTATTGCCGAGTAGTGTCTTTGAGAAAAAGCACGCTTTTAGATAAATTATTGTGCTCCTTGTTCAAAGATGGCGCTAGTAGTTTTAAAATTGTTCACCTTGCACTGATATTTATTATGTTTTTCTTTTTTTCATAGTGGTTTTTGGAATTAATTTTATTTAGTAATGTAACGGAAGCTGGCCAGTAACTCACTGGTTTAAGTTTTATTAAAATTACGCATAATTTACTCCAACTCTTTAACTGCTAGGTACTTTTTTATGCACTTGCAATTCAGCCACCTTAAGGCGATTAGTGCCCTCACAGAGTGGCGCCCTCACCTCATCATAATTAAATTTATTGCTCGCTATGTACTTAACGAGCAATAAATTTAATTATAATGAGATGAGGCGCACTCGTAATGTACCGATATCTCACACGTACCTATTGAAGTTAAGGTTCTATAGTTTATTTACAAACAATAACCTCTGTAAAATATAGTTCGTTGTAGTTGGTAGTCGAAGTAGGCAAAAGAACAAAAAGTGGCCTCTTTTCTCGAGTCCAACTCCAATCCTTCACTTGCTCGTGATGCAGCTATGGCCCTCGCCTTAAATCCGTTCTTTAAAGTCTCCCTAAGGCCGCCTACGCACCGACAGGTGCCTAGATTAGTGTCTATTAGACTCTAATCTAGGCAATATGTAACCAAATAAAACGAACCGTTCATGAAAGCTCGCAGCCGGCAAAACTGCGCGCTAGGTGCCGCGATACATTCAGGCGACTACCTAGAATGTATTGAAGGCGCGAGGCTTTCAACCAAAGACTAAGGCGACTATCCTAGCGACTCACCTAGCTACCAGTGTGGTCACCAAGTAACCTGGATATATCTAGGCACCAATCTAAGCACCTACTGTCGTTGCTTTCGCAGCCTACTATTGCGAACCGATGGCGTAGCTTCTTTTACATTCACAAGTGCTTGTAATAGACCAAAGTGAATAAATGATTTTGTATTTTGTAACAATACGAAGTTTGAATAGTAATAATAACTGGGTATCTACCACAGATGGCCACAGTCACCCTCCGTGGATGTTGACACAGGACACGTGGGTGTTATCACCCACCCCACTGGGGTGATAAGTGATAACAGGGCGCATTGTTAGCGGCAGATGCTGCCCTCTTCCGGTTCCAACTGACTTGCGAATAATAACGATTTTTAAAAATATTTATACCATGCAATTACCTACTTACTTACTTGTAAAAGTATTACTTACAGCCGTATAGGTACTCAAAATATGTAACTTTGTCATGTTTGTAAATATGTAAATATGTAACTCAAAATATGTAAATTTTAAGGATGTGTCCAGTCCATGAAACTAAACAACTTTCTCTAAGAAACATGTGTCAAGTTTCACCAAAAAATTTTGGTCATCCCATACTAAATTAATCACGTGATCTCTTTGATTTGTATGGAAAGTCGATTTTTATTTTACATATTTGACCATGTGTTCCTTAGAGAAAGTTGTTCAGTTTCATGGACTGAACACATCCTCAAAATTTGGATGGTAAGTTCAAAATGACCCGATATATAGGTACACCGTGTACTACTACTACTTACTACTACTGCGAACTATATTTTTTGTTTGTAAATAAACTACAGAATCTTACATTTAATCTCAAAATTTAAATTTTTGATACATTATGTACTTAGCGTAAGATGAGGGCGCCACTTTAGGGTAGGTACTTATCATCTTAATTGTATAAAAAAACCTAATATGTCGGGATAATCAAATAAAACAAAAGAGTTAATGTACTTTCTCCTTCTTTATTTATCTTCTTATTTTCAACTGTTTACCTGAATATATTATACAATAATACATATTTGCTTTTATTCAAATTTTGTTGCAACAAATAACCTTATGGAAAATTTCAGAATCATCTCCAAAATAGTCAAATAAGTTAATCAACTAAGTTAAATATAAGACAATTATTGTTTAATTTCAAAATCTGTTAGGTACGATTGTTTTCAATTGGACAGTCTGTTTACATCCATCACTGACTCACAAAGATAGTTATCCCAGCGCACTGACATGTTTTTTTTTTTTTTTATTTAACTGGACTGGCTGTTTGTATGATTTGACAGCTAAGTTACTGTGCCTATTAGAAACGCCACTAGCGTGCGTCTAAAGAAACTAATTTTGACGTACAATATGAAAATGGTTGCCGTGATGGTCTCTCCAGACTTCAAACTTTAGTACCATGTCCCTCACGCTATGCTCACGCTACGTCCTACAGCGCAAATCAAATAGGCACAAAAACAGTTTGATATAAGCCTGTCCAGTGTAAATATATGCAGGTCAGTGTCCCAGCGTCTTGTATTGCCGCAGCAATGGATATACAGGCTTATTGGTAAAACACCAACAACCTCGCAGGACTTCTAACATCATAAACAACAATATATTTTGTTCTACGACTTTTCCGAAAACAAACAAAAAATATCCTACTTTTCATACAAAACTCGATCAGCTGTTCGGACATTTTGTACGGAAAATTGTTTTTTTTTGTCTCTTTTCGGAAATGTTGATGTTCATGATATTAGTAATCAACTCCTGTGGGGTTGTTGGTGTTTTACAAATTAAAGTGCAAGTCAAATTGAAAAAAAACCATTGCGATAAATTGTTACTTATTACATCTAAGGCTCTTGTTATAACAAAATTCAACAGTTTCAACTTTGAACTATTTGACTTTTCAGTTCAACTGGGACTTATCAACAATATTTAATAACTAATTTATACACCGTCATTTTGTAGTCGTTTTAATTAACTTAAGGGTGTGTTGTACCAATGAAACCAAACATTTTTGCCCAAGAAACATGGGTCGAAAAAGGACAAAACAATTTTGGTCCTCCCATACTAAAGACAGCTAAAATATTGTATTAGTATGAGAAAGTCACAATTTTTTTTCCTTTTTCGACTCATGTTTCTTTGACAAAAATGTATAGTTTCATTAGTAGAATACTACCTTAAGTTAATTAAAACTACTACAAAATGACGGTGTATACACAGGGTTATTTGTAAAACACCAACAACCTCTCAGGGGTAGATTACTAACATCATAAACAACAAAGTTTGTTTTACGAATTTTCCGAAAAGAGACAATATAACCGACTATTCATACAAATGTCCGAACAGCTGATTGAGTTTTGTATGAAAAGTCGATTCTTTTTTCTTTTTTTTTTTCGAAAAGTCGTAGAAATAATGTTGTTGTTTATAACGTTAGTTATGTACTCCTGCTAGGCTGTTGGTGTTTTACATATAACTCTGTATATATATAATTATATATACAATATCTATATCACAATGCATGTTATAAGGCAATACCGTGCTAATACGCAGTTTTCATAAGAATAACATTTCACTATTTTATTCAAAGGCCAGTGTTATAGTATTTTTTACTCTAAACACAATATTACAAAATATTGCTAAACAAATTGTATTTTAAAATCGAAAAATATGTAAGTAGGTAGCCTATACCTATGACAAGTGCGACGAATTTAAATTAAGAAATCAATTATTTAAAAAAAAATAGATTCAGTGTATTTAAAATTATTTACAAATACAGGGTTTTTCGTAAAACACTAACAACTTGGAGTGGATTAAGTACTAAAATCATAAACAACAACGTTTGTTCTACAACTTTCTGAAAAACACTAAAAGAAAACGACGTTTCGTACAAAACATGGTCAGTTGTTCGAACGTTTGTATGGAGTCGTTTTTTTTTTGTTTTTTTTTTCGGAAAAGTCGTAAACAAATCGTTTTGTTTAAGATCGAGGTGGTTAGTGTTTTACAAGTTACTCAATTTAGTTTTGCTTTGATGGTTTCAGAACTAGATGAAAGAAACTCGTCTAGGGCTTATCTTAATAATTATGCTTTCGTCTGTAGGCACTTATTATTTATATAGAGTTGAAATCTAACCATAAAGTAAAGTACACGGAGGTAATCATTTTGCCTTTAACAGAAAATATAAACAATTTTATATACAATTCACTCTAAATGGTAATATTTACAGGAAATGCAATTTTATCATATAATACAGTTCTACCTTATAATTACTGACTCGATTCAATAAATATATCATTAAAGCCAAAAATACACTTTTAGAGCAGATTAATTCTGGTTAAGTATGTGTAAAATGCTTTATTTATATTGCTCTATACTTTTGCATTGTTGGCGCTGCTTGGATGAAAAGCGATTTTTACACATTTAAAAACAATTAGATGTAAAGACAGCGTATTTTCATCTTAATTTAATACTGGACTGGGAATGGTTAACATTATGGGTATGTTTAGGTATTCGATTTAACAACAGGAATACCAGCCCCTTGATTACGTTGAAATTATTGAAATCACACAATGTCTTCATACGTTAAAATCGTTTGAAATTAATGAGACAGTTTCATTTATTAGCAAAGCGTTATAGCACTAGGACCAACTAAAAACTGTCAAATTTCAAACGGTTTCAAAAGATTTCAAACGAGAATTGTCAGCAACACAGTTACATAATCAGAGGGCAGGATACGAAAGCCAAGAAGTACCTACAACAATCAACATTCATTTAATTTTGTAGAGATTATCGAAAGAGCTTAATGCAATACATTAACAAACAACCATCATTGAATGCCAAAATTGTCTTTTCGAAATATTAAGACAGAGATCCAAAATGGTTTTTCAAGGAACTTTCCTACCATCAGTCAATTATTCAAAAGTATTACTTTTCAAAATACACAATTTCACAACAAGTATTATTAATTCGATTTCTTAGAGTGTTAAAAATTTTCAATCACCAATTTTATTATTGTCATCTTTGTACTAAATTTAAAACAAGTGAGGACGGTACAAATTATTGAGATAACGTTGTCCGTATTCAGTTTAACCACACCCTCTCGTCATTGGAAACTCAGTCTTGCAAGAGTAGCAGCCATCAATTCAAAACAGACCTGGGTAAATTCTCTAAAACCTAATGAGATTTCAAATATGATTGTCATGTTTTGTAAAGGTTCGGACGGACTCACTACCTTTAGCCATTTTTCTTGACTTTTGCACTCAATCATCATCAGACCTACACCCATTTATTTTAATTTACTCCTTTCTAGTCACATCTGGTAACGCACAATGCGTCTTTTAAAAAGCTTGGGCCTAACTGATACACAACTCCTCAAGGATCATCTTTCTTCTTTCGAAGTTTCCCTTCCGTGTGTATCGTTTGTGTAACGCTTTCAACTGCCGAGGACAGATCACCTTCAGGGTCAGCTGCTGCTGATAAAGCAGCGATGTATGCGCAAGCTATCCGTAATACCGACAGCTTTGACAGTTTCTGGTTATGGCTATACGCTGGCACTGAACGTCTGAGGGTGTCGAACGCAGCGCTTATCGTGTGTACTCTCGTTCTCTCTCTAGCGTTGGCTTCTATCCTCCTTTCTCTCGTCATGTTCTTATAGTTTCTTTGTTCTCTGGGCTTAGACTTTTCTGAATAACATTCTACTACTCCTGGATGCGGTGGTACTCTAGGAGGGCCTGTTCTTGTGTCTGGAACAGGTGGAGGTGGGATAAGGAGTGGAGGAGGTTCCAAGGGCCTCCTCCTCTGTCTTAGTAAGCTGGTTTCGTTGGTCTTCTTGACTAGTGATAAGGGTTCTTGTTGAGGTTCTTCGGCGAAAGACCAGGGCCTGAAGGGGCTCGTTGGCACTTCACATTCAGGGCTGGTCAGGTCGTCTCTTGAGTTGAGACGGATGCGTTTCTTCGGTGGTTGTAGTCTGGAAGGAGATCGGGCTCTTTTTCTGTCGTTCTCGACCAGTCTGACTCCTGAGTCATCGGAGTGCGCTGGCCCCGAGCAAGAGTCATCGTCTTCTCCGCCAGACACGAAGCCGGCATCACGTTCTAGTATCCGATCTGAAACAATATGGAAAGGAGTTATGAGTAAATGTGATTGTGATTGATATGAATTGGATGAAGTAGAAGTCAATATAACATGTTGAAACAAAGACTGACAGCCTTAGTTCAATGTATAGTATAGCGATGCCTTGTTTAGATCGTTGCCTTAACAGCTGGTGATTGATAACAGCTGAGAAATAGATGAATACGATCGAAATCTAAGGCGTCATAACGTTTCTAAAACCGATACAAACATCCATGCTAGGATAACTTTTCAAGAAACGACTTTCCATTCAATTTGCTAAGGAATAAGGTATCAATTTCTGTACCTTGTGTCTGACAGCGTTATGATCAGCGGAAGCTGCGCATGGGCATCATACAGGCGCGGTGGACACAAACGAACGCCGCACCTCGTTACGGAGGCACACATGACTGGCGTACTAACTATTAGGCCTCATTCACATTAGGGTCCATGGTAGGAAAACATGTGGGGGCCATATTTTTATATAGAAAACGTAAAGTTGTAGCCACAAAATAACATACGACAAGCTAAAGAGACTCTCTAGTGGCTACAAGTATTATTGCGTCCTCACACCTCCACCTCCTAGACCTCACAGATGATTGTTAAAAAAAACCAGAATATTATCAAAAGCGCTTACGTAGGGTCGTTTTTTGGCGTAAATAATAGCGGAAACGTATTGAATTCTACATCAAAATACACTTTGACGCTGTGAAGCAGCTCCAATAACTTTTATTCAAGAAAGATAATTGTGCTAAAGATAATGATGAAAAAACAAGGAAAAAGTGTAGAAGTGAGGTTATTTTCCATACTCTTTACACGTAAAGAAAAAGACAAAGACAAATGTTTCCGCATGACCGAGCCTTAAATCGCGATCGCGGGAGTGCGTGCAAGCACACACCGCGCTCTTTTACTATTAAATTGTTCACGCAATTTCTATTAATCTGAAGATAACAGATTGAGTTTTTTAATGTTTTTTTTTTATTCTCTCGCTATTTCTGTGGAGTGCTTCAGTACTGTAGGAATTTGGATGACCATAGAAACAGCTGTTTCTATTCAACTTTAAGTAAATAAATAAAAATATACGAGAATAAATTTATTTGTTTGACTCAAAATGTAGGCATATTAAAACAATAACTGTGCAATAACAAAATGGAAAGTTTCTTTGCACCTAAACAAACATGATCAGTAGGTATTACTTATAATGATGAGGCCATAGAAACAGCTGTTACACTTCGGAGCTATTTCCAATTTCTACACAATCTCTTTGTCACAATGAATTGAATTATAAAATTCTATTAGGTACTTCTCGTGGAGTGGAAATATTGAAAAAGAGAATAACTTTGGATAATATATAATATTCCTAAGTCATTAGAGACTACTCAACATTAGTTCGGCAAATTAAAATAAAAGCCACACAGTCTGATTTTATGTCAGGTACTTAAATAAATAAATAAATGCGTTACTTTTGACGCAGATTTCTATAAGTAATATTCATTATCAAGTAATAAATTATTTTTTATTTTGTATTTGAGACATTGGGTAAACAAGGACAACAACAGACCGTAACAGTCAAAAAAATACTTTAGAAAACACTTGTCAATACACTCGGAGAAAAATATATTACAAAATAAATTTAAAAAAGTCATAAAATTCTGCTCAATAAATAAATATAAAAATGGATACTGCTTCCAAGAGTTCCAAGCTTTTTGAACCGGATAATTTAACAAGCATAATTACTTTACATAAAATAATACTTCAATCATAAAAGTGTCCATAATAAACTTTTAGTGTACTACCTGTAAAGACTTTACAAATGTTATACGATCCAGTACTGAACCAATAATATCACAAAAGGATGTTTGGATATCAGTCCATCCTTTTCTAACTGAACAGAAACGACAAGGATGGATATAACAGTCTCTTTCACGGTATGTAACCTGGCGCCGGCGCCTGCGCATGTGACGTCATCGTCGCCATACATGAGATAACAGCCTGAGATATTTCTGATTTTAAAGGGAAATGTAAATGAATAGCATCTAATACCATTTATAGACTGTAGTACTTGCAAAGATTATTCAATTTGCAGTAATCAGTTATTTTTAGTTTGTTAACATAACAGTAAACATCTGAGGAAATACTTCTTGTCAATTCTTGTATGTTGATCAAATTAGTAGAAAGTATTGTTTTTTTTATGTAGATAGGTAAAGGGAGGCATAGTAGAGCCATTTAGCTATCTTTTTAAATGATAAAACAATAACTGAATTGTTTTGCAGCCAAATGTACAGGGTTATTTGTAAAACACCAACAACCTCGAAGGAGTAGATTACTACTGACATACAACATTTGTTTTAAGACTTTTCCGAAAAGAAACAAAAAAAAAACAATTTTTCATACAAATCTCGATCAGCTGTTCGGGACATTTGAATGGATATCGTCGATATCTTTTGTCTTTTCGAAAAAGTCGTAGAACAAATGTTGTTGTTTATGATGTTAGTAATCTACTCCTGCGTGGTTGTTGGTTTTTTACAAATAACCTTGTATAGGTAATATTTGTTAGCATTACCATTTCAATTCACATAAATGTTATAATTGGAATACACTGTTATTCCAATAGAACTATTTTATTACTTACTTAGAAATCTTCAGAATTTTAATCTCAAGAAAAATTCTTTGGCTCGTGTAACTTTGCGGTATCGTTGCGCGTTTGAAACTGGTTTACCCATATGGGAGTCCATATTGTTATTAAATCATAAGTATTATTTTACCGAACGACCACATTAATCCGCATTCCTATCTCAAACGTTTTTAATTTTAGATTCACGGGTTTTCCGACACGTTCCGAAAAAAAGCCATCTAAAGTTACAAAAAAAGTTGCAAACATAATGTTGTGAGTTTTAAAAACCTAGTCATAAGTAGCTTCTTTATTCTTTATTGGTTGAATTCTTTTTATTTTATCGCATCATTTCCTTTTATATACAGGGTTATTTATAAAATACCAACAACCTCGCAGGAGTAGATTGTTAACATCATAAACAACAACATTTGTCTACGACTTTTCGAAAACGACGAAAACAGACAGAAAAATCTACTTTCCATACATTTGTATGGAAAGTAGATTTTTTGTCCGTACAGCTGATCTAGTTTAGAATGAAAAGTCGAATTTTTTTTTTCTGTTTTCGGAAAAGTCGTTAAACAATTAATGTTGTTTATGGTGTTAACAATCTACTCCTGTGAAGTTGTTGGTGTTTTAAAAATAACCCTGTATAGGAATATTAGGTACCTACCTTAAGGTAATTAATTGTTGTATAGGGATATAATACTTGATTACCTACTTCTAAAACGAATGATAAAACTGAAATGACAATAAGTGCTTCTAAATGGTTGTCATTGCCTGTTTTTCTAAAAAAACACATTATTACTTTATGTATTTTTGTAAGAATTTGGTGTAATCAGCATGATCATCTGCAAATAAATGCATATTAAGTAATACTGATACCTATGTCTAACTAAAGCTAATGAACAAAATAGTCAGTCTATGGCTAAAGCAAACTTTTACCGTAAACTTCGCTTTAAAGCGATATTTTACCGTAAACTTCGCTATAATCCGAACTTTTACCGTAAGCTTCGCTATAATACGTACTTTTACCGTAAACTTCGCTATAATACGAACTTTTACCGTAAACTTCGCTTTAATGCGAACTTTTACCGTAAACGTCGCTTTATTGCGAACTTTTACCGTCCACTTCGCTTTTCTTCTTCAATTTAAACTAAATCTACCGGTGAAATATTTTATCTACACTGTTCTATTTCTTATTTTATCATTATTTCTTTTTACACAATAAATAAATAGTATTTTGCGAATACAATATTAAATGATTATACTAGAAAAAAATCGGCTCGCACTAGATCATATTCTCAGGCGAGAATCGAACCCACGAGTGACCCGGTAGCTCAGTTGGAAGAGCATTGAACCGGACTTCCAAGGGTATTTATTTATTTTATTTTATTTATTTATTGTTCAAGACATACATAAATACAGATTATATTATACGTCACTCATTAGCAAAAACCACTAGGGTTTGTATGCCTATGAGAGTTCGCAAGTTTCGAGCATACTGTACTTTATTTAGTACATAACATGAAAATGTTTTGCACGAACATTAGTCGTTATTTAAATTTTATTGATTTATTTAAAATTTGATTTATTTTTAAGGTAAGTATTTTTTATTTTTTTTATTATTATTTTGGAATAGGCTAAATGGCCAATGTTGGTGCAAGCACCCTGTGTCTATTATTACATTTGACTTAGAGTATATAGGTAGTTTCGTTTGTGTTTATAAGATATTTTTCTAAATGATTTTTAAAATTTGGATTATTTAAGTAAATATTAAGTACTTCGTTTGGTAGGCTATTCAAAATTTTAGGTAGTATATAATTATAATTTCTTGCACCATACAGGTTTTTATATCGACACATTTTAAATTTATCACATTGTTTTCTCAATCTTTCATCTCGTATATAAATTTCTAAGTTCTTCAGGTCGCGGGTTCGATTCCCGCCTGATAATATGATCTGGTGCGAGTCGAATTTTTTCTAGTACTTATAGTAGTATATTAATTAGTATTACATATTTCGCTGTTTACGCAAGGCAAACGCCAAAATGTACAGAAACGGTAGGAATTGTATAAGTGAAGCGTCTAATATAGATAATGGTACGTCTTAATGGGTTTGCTACCGGAATTAGTTTATAGCTCATAATCTGACGACTTCGGCGCCACTGGGGCGTTGCTACAACACTAGCGTGTTTTACCACCCAGAATTAACACTGGAATCTATTTTGAACCTTATTCTAATTCATTAAGACTCGTATCGGTGTTGGTGAAACGCAAGAGGTTTGGCGGGAAACTTTACTGTTTTGCCGCCAGAAAATTTGTAGTGAAGCGAAATTGAACTTTAGTATCTTTCGTATACGGCTTTTTAGTTTTGTTATCAGTTGCATGTTGGATATGAGGTAAAAGCGATCCGGCAAGGCTTGCGTTCACGACGCGAGCTTCTCACAGTACAGGTGTTTTTATAAGTACAAAACAAGAGTCGCTTTTATGACTCCGCCTACGCTTAGATTTGATTCAAGATCGTGATTGCTTGGGTATTATGTTAGAAATAACATCGGATCGTGTGAATCAAAATATTTATCTACCTACTTAAATATCTCGCATATTGCTGGAATATTTGCAATGATACCTGTTCCAGACGTCTTAAATATAATTTACAAATTATAAAACAAAGTGTCATTGAAAGAAGGTTTTATGTAGAGCATTTCTTTTTTTTACATTTAAAATAAAAAGAAAATCTAACATAATAAATGACCATAAACAACCCTGGGACAACAATAATATATCACGGTACAATAAAACGCCTCGGACCCAGTTCGAGGCAACTCGCCCCTTACGATGTTCCTGAGACGTGTTAAAACAAAAAGCTCAAAGGGCCCGCAGATATCTCCGCTTTGAATGGATGTCGATCCCACCGCGAGATAGGGCACCCCTTGATACCGATCTGGCGCCAAATTTCACAGGAACAAAACGCCCATTAAAAGCTTATTCAAATGACGCAGACTATAAAATCAAAACCTATCCAAAATATCGATATAATAACGATAAAAGAGGTCATCCTTTTCCGTTTCTTTTTCCAAACAGTGATGTTATTTTAATTAAGCTAACGGGATTTCGTTAGGTTCATAAAGCAAAGGCATTAAACTGTATACAGCCTGTCAATGCATCACAAGAGTGATGTCCGGTGATGATTACCGGTGTCCGTAATTATGAGAATTTCGCTTTACGAGACGATACGAAATGAGAAAATGATGAGCGGTCGGTTGTCGGAAAAAAATTCAGACTAGTATAATGCAGTGTCCGCGGTCAAACATTCGCACGGTCTTAAGCTTAATGTATGAGAAGTCGTGATTTTACTGCGACTTTCACCGAACAAACATTACTGGTGGCGCCGGACGGCGTGGGCCCGCCAGTACGGTGCCGGCACAGTATTGCTCCGGCGAGTACCCATTAGGTGCGTTTAATTTATATGTTTCCTTGTCGGTCAGACATGTTTTCTATTTGGAACGCGGCTGTATTACTGAAGGGAATACGAAGAAGGTTACATCCTGTCCCACAAAATTCAAACTGTTTTTCATTTTTACCATAATTTGTATTGCCTTCTTTTCTTCGATTTTTCTGAAAGTTAAGAGCGGAGGTAATATTAGTACCTACATAATTATTATTTGTAATTTACTAACTTTTTATCAGACGGAACAAAACTTGCTGAATATCTTAATGAAAATTTTCCTGCCAAAAATGGGATTTTGAGTCGTAAATTTGTTTTTTTTTTTAGCTAAAGCTTGCTATTATCAGCGATTCGTTCCGATTGATATGATTGAGTAAGTATTATGAATTATGATTCAAGACTACTCAAAGTTAAAAATGCTTATGAAGTCACAAGTTATTATGTCAACGCTTTAATGAGACGCAACGCAACCAACCAAAGGCTATGCGGCTAAAAGAAGGTCGTTTGTAGCATTTAAGTTTAGTTATAGGTGGAGTTAGGGCTGACTGGGAATTATTGTTTTTAAAAGCTATATCAAGAACTTTTCAGTTTGATCATCTTAAGGTACAAAAAAAAATTTAAAGTCTGTGTTTTATTTTATTTAAAATTAAATTTGGATTGAAACAAACTAACCATTGTAAATATTGGATGAAAAATATATAGTACTAGCGTATACTACTTTTAATTAATACCTTTTTCATAGAAAATAATTATGATTTAGAATATTTGTTTGTTGTAAGAATTGACTTAATACTAAATAAAACAGTTAAATGTTGTTGCCTCTGAAAATAACTCTAGAACAAGTAGTTACGCGAACCATCCTTGACCTATCCTCAATCTATTAACCTACATTATAAATCTAGTCATTTCAGTTTCAAAAAAACTTGGTAGTTGTCGACAACCCTAAGTGGAGGCGACAGCGCGGCGCCCGTCGTCGCCGACGCGGCGCGCGCCTTCCGTGACTAATCGAATCCCGGGATACGATCATTTCACGGGATGTTTTCGTATCTCTAGGTATTTCGGATTACGAGTCACTCTCTATCTCTCTTCTTTTGTTTCTTATCTTTCTAATGTTTTTGAAAAGTTTAAATTTAGAATCCCAATTTTCATTTGTTTTAATTTGCTCTTATTAAGAATCTTTAAGGCATGACATTGTATGTCCTGACATTTTTCTTCCATACAAGTACCCAATAAGTATTGCATAATGAACGCCGCATGCGGTTCTACCGATATCACCACGTTAAATGTAGCACTTTTATTTCAATTTTAGCTTTTATTTTCTACACAACAAGAACGTTTTTCTCTTCAGTACTGCTGGTAGTATGCACATGGCTGCATTTCTTAGAAATTTCGTACGGCCGATCGATTCGGAACAAACTCTTAACAATTCATAAGTATGCCATTCGACATCAGGTGGCAGGCTTCGAATAATTCAAATCACATATTAATGCAGCCAATTCAAGTATTTACTGAAGAATTTACTTTTCAGGCTCTATTTAAAAGAAATTGATTTCAAGTAAACACTACGTAAATATGAGATTTTACTTCCAAAATTAGTACTTAGCTTATTTTTTACTGGTAACTGGGCAGGCATTTGACCACCATCTTGTTGTTAAACACGATGTGGTCTTAAGATGTAGCACGCTTGTCCAGGAAATGCAAATTCCTTCTTGCCTTGAAGAGAGAGACCAAGGTTGTAAGTTAACTATCGAGGAATACATGAGCAGGCAGCGCATTCCATTTTTTAGCAGTTCGCATAAGAAATGTATTGGCAAAGCGCTTGGTACGGTACGGACCCTTGGAGTATCTACTATGTAAGGGTGATAATGGAGTTTTTGGCGGGATTTTGTCGAGTTCAGTTCGGCGATTATTTTAATTATTCGCAAATTGATTCATAGTGGATATTGTGTCTTAAAATTGGTGCAGTTTTGTGGTACAAGTGTCTACGCAACTGAACAATATGTGGGATAATAGAAATAGGCGCGATCTTGGTTGTGTGAAGCTGAGACTTTTAGTGTAGTGGTGGCTACCTCGGCAGAACTTACCGAGTAAACTGTCTTGATATACTTGCTGCCAAATGCTCCAAGCAGCATTGGAATGTGATGCACCCGCATTTTAATGTAAACTGAAACAATCTTCTAGAAAATCTAGAAATACTGAACTATTCAAAACATGACACTGGCAAAAATTACTTCCAAGAGGAAAGTAGATTGCCATAACAAAAATAAGAAGAAGAAGAAGGGTGATAATTATGCTAACCTGCGCCTCTACCCCGATTGTGGAAAGGGGCTGGAAGGAAAAGGTCGTGCAGTTAATTATGACAAATCTTTCAAAATATAGTAAAACAAAAACAATAATAGTTACGTAGGATTTAACCAAATCGATACTTACAACCTATTGGCTCCGTGCATGCTTTTAGCGCCACCTAGCGTGTTGCAACTTTGTTGGCTCTGACCTGACCGTTTTGACGTTTTGATATGTAATGGCGGCATTGTGACAAAATATTAAAAAATACTACTTATACATAATATTGTGTTATTAATGTAAATTTCAAAATTACTGTGATTTGGGTGGACAATGTGTTGTGAAATCATTTTTGGTCATTTAAATTATATAATGGAAAGTAAGATCTATTCAAAAAGAGTGTTTTATTTTGGTTATATTAGGGTTTGTTTACTTCTTTTTTAGATGTAGATTTTGTAAATAAAGAGGAATAAGCTACTTTAATAATTTTATTAAGTGATAATAAATATATATAATTGTTCCTGTATCGCTAGTAATCAATTAAAAATCATTTTCAAACAGATTACAGAGCCTTCATTATTTCTACTTTTTGCCACCATGAGCGCTGCCATCGATTATTATACCTTCGCACCCAGCGAATAAAAACATGATATGATAAATTAAACGTATTAAACTTGAAAAATAACACAGTTTAATGGCAAAGATCACTACAATGACAGCATTGAGTGACAATCCACAAAGTGTCGCACGAATCCGTTAAATCTAACACAAGGCCAATACGTCCCCGAATAATGTACGCTACCACACGCAAATGTTGTCGATAACATTGGCAGAACAAAAATAGGGCTATTGTAGCCAACTGTCCAAACAGTGTCTGCTCGAGTCTAAATAGAGCATTGTCTTCGGAGACTCAACATGTAACATGGCTCGCACCTGGCACCCACGTGCCGAGAAAAAGTATAATACTTATTTAGTATTGTATAAAAGTATAATACTTGTTGCTGACTTTTTAAAGACGACAGACAAAAAAGGTTTCTCTGTTTTTTCATATCATATTCTTTTTTTTCTTTTTGTTGCTAAAAAAAAATTATTTTTGTCTAACTACTAATGACTTTTAGGGTTCCGTACTCAAAGGGTAAAAACGGGACCCTATTACTAAGACTCCACTGTCTTTCTGTCTGTCACCAGGCTGTATCTCATGAACCGTGATACCTAGACAGTTGAAATTTAGGCAGTGTGATCAAGAAGGGAAATTTTCACAGATGATGTAAAGCGCATTCACTTAGATAGTGTCGCCCTTTTATCGCGCCGCCTTTGCACGTGCCGCCTCTTGTCAAAGGATGCCGCCGCATAAACAAAGGATACCGCGTGCGGCGTACACCCGCAAGTCAATTTGGATTTTGGCAGTTTACATCGAAGCGCCGCCGGCGCCGTAGTGAAAGCTTGTATTTGTCAACTCTACTACGTATACTGAAAATATTTTTTTATCCTTGGAAGGACAGTTAACTGCCTCAAGATGAAACTTTAAGTGAACCAACAAAAAAATACGGGTGTTTTGTAAAACATGTAACAACTTATAATCAATGCCCATCGGCATTGCGTTGAAATCAGTATGTCTGCACCTATCACAGATACTTCAAAAATAGTGGGGATACCCAGAACTAGCGTCGGAATAATATTAAAAATAGGCCCATTAACACAAAAAACGTAAAAACGGAAGAATCCCACTATCGAAAACGGACGACTTTGAATGTGATGTAGTACGTCTGAACAGTATACAGATTTTATGCTAATAAAAAACTTCCGACACTAGACACGATTCTGGAAAATTTACAAGCTAATAATACGGACTTTCCGTATAAACGTACGACTGCGAAATATCAACATTTCTAAAACTTGGACTTAAGTATAAAACACACATAAAACACTTAATAAGCTAAAACTATTGCTAGAATCATCGCTATTTTTTACCGTTATCTGTAACGTTATTTGTATAACGTTACCAAAAACTTATCGGTATTATCTCTGAACACAAGTGCTTGCGGGTGTACCGACACTATCTAAATGAATGGACTATATTTCTGTTGCCGCTTAGCAACAAATACTAAAACATAATAAAATAAATATTTAAGTAGGTTTAAGTAACCCTACTTAAACCTACTTAAATATTTATTTTCGACAAACGTGATTTTTTTGCCTTTTTTTGGTACAGAACCCTTCGTGCGCGACTTCGAATCGCACTTGGCCGGTTTTTTCTAGTTAAGGCGCTAAGAAGGGTCAAATCCCAATATTCAATTCAAATTATTGAAAGATTACGCGCGTAAAGCTATCATGGAAAAAATATATAATGTACTTGGAATAATACACAATAGATTTAATTGAAAGCATTTGTAAAAATGTTACCACTTTTGATGTAAAAAAATATACCGTGGACCCAGTTTTTGGTCCTATTTGCAAAATTTCTCGGAAACAGAACTTTCATTTATGTTTTAACATAAACGAAAACACTTAAAAATTGGCGATCATACCTTCAATATTAATTGAACAGATTTTTTTAACTAACTTGAAAGCGAAGAAATTTAATAAAAACATGTAAAAATTGAGAATTCGGTGCTAGTTCTCAACGCAACCGCCACGTTGGAACGTGCACTGATTTGAACCCAAAGTGAGTAGAGTTACGTTCGATTTCACACCATCACGGATCGACCCGCTCGGATTGAGGCATGTTAAAGCCTTAAGTCCGATTTCAATAATCTATCTTCAGTATTTCACCTATCTTTTGATAGGCCTACTATGAATATGTTACTAGGCAACTGTTGTTATGTTATATCCCGTCATTTAACAGAAAATATATCTCTTATTCTTCTTCTTATCAAATGAGGAATAGTTGGCCACCTCTGGTGTTAGAGTTTATCAAGCCGCCTGTAAGGTCTCTAACTTGGCTTAATGACTGTTATCAGATGACAACAGCCGGGACCGACGGTTTAACGTGCCCTCCGAAGCACGGAAGCGCTCAGTTGTAATACCAATTAACGATCACCCATCCGACACCTGGCCGGATCGAGCGTTGCCTAACAAACGTGATCGAGTACGATCAGTCTATCAAGTTCCGCCATGAGCGCTTCTTGACGATATCTCTTATTGAGGATAGGTTATTGAAATCGGCCTAATTGTTATTAGAAAATTGTTATTAAGGTACTTACAAATAAATATTTAAAATAAAAATCTTTTCAAATACAACTAAAGACTTCCTTTAAATACACGATGTACGTTTTTTTAATTGCTTTCACTAAGTAATTTCAATAGGTACACAATGTAGTACAGTACGTCTTCTTAGGTATTTTATTTGCGTAAACTAAGTACCTACCTAATAACATTTTTCATGAAATAGACTCGGTAATGTTCGTGATCTGTGGTTCTAACGTAAAAAAATCATTGAGTTAGTCGGTAATACAATACAGAGCTGTTTACTTTTTGTATCCGGACATGTAATTTCAGACAGATAGATAGACATCGTAGATTGATAAAACCAAATCTTGATATAAACTTTTTATTACGACGGCATCAATAAAAAACAAAAGGCATCGATAAGAAAATATTAAATAGCACAGCGCGATTTTAAGTATTTGAGGAAAAGCCTGGTTTGAAAGGAAATGAAAAATCGTAGGACAAGAAATTAAGGGGTCCCCCGAAAAACGTTATAAGCAACTTTTTTTTTTAATAAATGAATCCGTGCTTTGAGAGTCATAGAGCGTTAATTTATTCCACCATAAATAGTATAGAAAATGAACCGATCTTTTGTATGGAGACTCCAACATTAAATCCTCAGCCGGTGAAACTTTGCAGGGATGTAATATATGTAGTATGAACCAAAACCTTTATACAAATATCCAAAAACAAAAGAAAAATCAAATTGGATAATTTAAAAAACATGTTTCATTTACGATACTTTATCATACTGTAAAGTTTCGTCTACTGAGGTTTACTGTGAGGGTCCACTAACTTCCTTTCCTATACTAAAAACCCGTTTCGTCTTTTTGATGGATACAATACAACGTTTTTCGGGGACCCCTTCAAATACGTAGGAGGCTTCTTGATACATCCCGTCAGCCCGTGATTTTGACATTTAATTTTACGTTTTAAAATACTCATTTGATTTATTAAGAAAAAAATAACCCTAATAAAAATTAGTTATACTGGCCGTGACAATACTTTTTATAACATGAAAAAGAAAATATTTTATTTTTTTTACACGATTATGCAAAGGAGTAGTTAATTAAATAGGTAAATCAGCATTTATTAAAAAGGATTATTTTTTTCTTATTTTGCCCTTAAGTTTTTTAGTTTTATATTACAGCTATTATAATTGAAGTCATTTTTTTTACATTTAGTTTAGAGTTTTTCAATCTTTCCTGCTTTATGAATAATTTTATGAACTGTTGTTTTAATAATTCTACATCGACTACGTCTGGCAACAGTTGTTAGGCAAACCAATATTTATTCACGTCTTAGAATTCCATAGAATTTTCCAATTTGACAACCAGACGTTTTGTACAAATCGTTTTTTAAGAAAAAATGCATTACAAATTTTAAATTGAGTCCGAAAAGTTTTTTATCCATTCATATTGAGTAAGATGTATAATGGATAAAACCACCTGGTCGAGGGTGAAAAATTGCAGTCGACTGACATTTTGTCAGAAAGCAATTTGTAACATATCTTCGGTAGCCTAGATTTGAATAAAACCTAGTTCGTCTAGAAATAAGCATAATTTTATTCAATAGGGGACATTGTTTCGGTACAGTCTGTATCACAATCAAGGACTTTTCAACATTTGATCTTTAATGCGAGTATTTTTTATTAAAAAAATATGCTTTTACGTTATGTAACATAACAAAATCAGCTGACAATATTTTTTTAGTTTTTAAACAATTTTTACCAATTTTTTTTTACTTTTTGTTTTTTTTTTCGGTGACTGTACTCAACATTTTATGTGGTCGGGGCAAACGTATGGTAATGACATTTATGTACTGTTTTTTAAAAACAAACATTAATCTACTACTTGTTTTGACTTTTACAGCCGGTAGGTAGTTAGGCCCCAGTTGTTCAAAATAAATAATGCAAAATCTAAGGTCGTCTGTCTGTTGTTTGCTACTGTGTTTTTTACACGTTCATGACAATAAATTCACTTTATGCTTAATACTATGAGTGCTTAGAGCATTCAACCAAGTATTAAATGCTCTAAGTATGAGTGAGATGAACTTTTAATTACTTATGACAATAAAATAAAGAAAAATAAGCGTTTCCCTAATTGTCATTTTTGTCAATGTCGATACTTTAAGCTGTTTAACTCTATTTCCTTTTTCCTCAAAAGAAAATGGAAATAGAATAAGTAGCAATTTTTCAAATTAGGAATATTTCCTTTTCTCCAGCTTCCAAGTGTCAGTTTGGCGCCAAAAGCAGTAAGGAATGACCTCGCTGCGGCGAACATGGCGCCCCTGTGTCGATACTATAAATCACAAATAAAAAGTTAATTTCGCATGCGGCCAACTCGAAATCCAACTGCCAGATGGCAGATCCTGATCATTTTCATGCCAGATGTTATATAAAAATGTTGTTACACCACTGATTTCAGTTACGTGGACGCACGATAAATTGCTATTTTTGCGTTTCTTTTTTATTATAATGCACTTTTGCACATTCAATTGAATTAAAATTATAGATATTAACCAATTTCAGTTATTAATTGAAACTGACTCTACTTACGTTACGTGTTATTTTGAAAAGTTAATTACCTCGTGTCGTGTTTTTATTACAGATAATTATAATATAATACGTTAATATAATTATAGTTTATTCAAATGACAAAATATAACATCAAGTTAAAGCTCTCTTTTTTTTTACAAGTAAAATTTAATACACGTATTTCCCGGATGTTATTGCCTAGAAACAAGTATGTTTATAACGAGTTGGCGCCGTCTGAATCGGACAGCAATTTATCTTGTAGTAATCTCGCATTCAGTTGATTTTCGTTAGCAAATTAATGCAAATGTGGAGTTTGGCGCGCTTGGAATGTGGTGACGCGCGACAGCCCGCCAAACAGCGCGTATAAACAAAAACATGGTTGCGTTCAAGACTCTTCTTATATTAATAACGCTTGGCGTTTTGCAAATTCAGACGTTTTAACAGTTACAGTTCATATTGTGAACTGCTACCTACTCGTACCTATAGGTACCTAATACATAATTGGAGTTCGGATCAGTATTCCAAAGATTACAAGTCACATTTTCTTCAAGAGCGTTATCCAAATTAAAATCATAATTTTCATTATCTTCTCATAATAGAGAATGCCGAGTAGTTCGAATTTAACTTGTAATGTCGTTTTATTTTTCCGGAACAAGCTGTGTAACATGTTTTTGCTAGAATATTTTTAATGTGACATTTGATGAATAGGTCCAGCCGCAATAACTTAAAGGCGATGAAGTGAATATACAAGATCGGACGACGTTACAAGGTTGCGTCGCTTAACTTATTCACCTTTAAGCGGATGGACGCTCCTGTCAGCCAGAGATTATTTACGCTATTAAGTAACCTTTGACGCCGAAAATTATAACTTTACGCTAATTAGGACTGTATAAATTAATTCATAATATATGGCAAACAAAACAAGCAAAGCAACCGGCCTTAAAGGATAAAAAAATGTTGGTGATTATCTTAGCTAATGCTTGTCCAAATCAAAACTACTAAAGTTAAACAGTAAAATCATAAATAACCTGACAGAATTAATTAGACATGGATGTGTTTTAAACCAGGAGAATTCCAATATTGACCAAATTAGAGTATTTTATTGTAATATAGCTTAGCTAAGCAATTTTTTAATGAACAATAATGTAATAGGGAACATGCATCAATTTTTTTTGTATCAAAATCAAAAGTATAATGCGTGAGAAAATCAACTGTAATATTAAAACTTTTCTCTTGTGTTTTTTTCTCGTGATATACCTAGTTACTTGAAGTTAGCACACAGCAGCACCCGCCGAAAACGCTCTATACAAAAAGGTTAACATTTGTGACGTCACTCATGTCACGTTTCAGTGCATTAGTATGGAGTCAGCCAATAATTTTCAAATATCTCCCTAAATATTGCGTTTAAGTACATATGTGTCATACAAAATATTATTTCTTATTTGATGTTCTATCCGACTGTTATATCCGAAAACGAAAAAAAAATTCGTTATTTTCCCTTGTGTGATAAAACTAAAGTAATACAAATTATATTTTAATTTTTCTGTTCCATCATGTTTTTATACGTGTCCGCAGCGATCAAGCTCAAATTTATCAAAATTGGTGACTTATGCATGTTCCCTATTATGTCTTTATTAAATATAGCAATCAGTCCGTACCACAAAGACCTACGGAGCGTCTCCCACGTTGCTTCGTAAGAAAAGTACGCACCTGTTTGATGATAATCTTGTTAAAAAACTAATCAGAATTTTTTCAAGTCATTGAAAATTTGCAAACCTTTAAAGTGCTTAAAGTAAATAGTAAGATACTTAACGTTGACTTACTGAATCAGGTCCTAGCAACAAAATAATATCGATAAAAGTTAAACTAAAAGTTGGAGTACTTATTTGAGAAAAAATAAATACTTCTACAGAGGGCTCCACACCGCGAAAGCCCGCGAAGGCCGCGAACCGCGAGTGTGGAGGGTTTCACGGCTTCGCGTATGGGCTTCGCGTTCGCGCTTCGCGGCGTTCCCAGTCCGGTGGCGGTTTTTTGGTCCGCGTCAAAGGACTTGTGTGCCGAACTAAGGTTGCCGTGATTCGCGGCCGCGGTTCACGCGCGAGTCTGGAGGGCTATATTTTTCGCACCGTTTTCATGCGCGAACTGCGCCCGTGATTCGCGGCCGCGGTTCGCGCGCGAATGTGGAGCCGACTTAAGACTTCCGCGCGTTAGTTCATTACAAATAAAACTTTTTTTTTACGGATTACAGCGCGTATATTCAGTTAATTCAGTTGTTATTTTAGAAATGTTTAGGTTTGATTTATTGTTTTTTTCCCGACGTTTGGATACCTTTCCAGGGGCCGTGGACAAGGTTCAGTAAAATAACAACTGAATTAACTGAATATCGAACTGTAATCTTAAAAAAAGTGTTTTGTTTCTAATGAAATATTTAAACGTTGTCTTTTTAAGTTTTTTACCCAAGAATAAGCTATAAAACCTACATGAACTGCTAATAAATGTTTTTACAATAAAGGTGCGCAGGCGCCACCCGACAGAATGCAATAACTATTAAAGTGTTAACGACCAATCAAAAGCTGCAGAGCGCAGCCAATTGCGGCACAGACAACGATTGTCTGCTTAATAGCACATTATTATGTTTTGCAATCGCAGCTTAAAATTTGTATGACGTCATAATTCCCTTTTAAAGTAACTTAAGCTGTAACATACACGGTAGTAGCTGAAAGTACCTCAACTAATGAACTTTTTTAAGATAGAGACTTAATCAAAGGATAGAGCAGTAAATTAGTAAAAAGATTAACTATCCCGCACCAGAAAACATTGAAATTTCAAGATAAGTAATTAATATACAATTGGAAAAAATACTAGAAAAAATCGACTCACCCGTAGCACCTCAGACGGGATTCGAACCCACACCCTTGGGATTCCGGCCCAATGCACTCACCAATTATGCTACCGAGTCGCTAGTGGGAGCGACGAAATTTTCTACTACTTTTTAGGGTTCCGTACCCAAAGGGTAAAAACTGGACCCTATTACTAAGTCTCCGCTGTCCGTCTGTCTGTCTGTCTGTCACCAGGCTGTATCTCATGAACCGTGATAGCTAGAAAGTTGAAATTTTCACAGATGATGTATTTCTGTTGCCGCTATAACAACAAATACTAAAAACAGAATAAAACAAATATTTAAGGGGGGCTCCCATACAACAAACGTGACTTTTTTGCCGTTTTTTGCTTTATATTAATAACGACAACAGGTAGACAGTTGAAATTTTTACAGATGATGTATTTCTGTTGCCGCTATAATAACAAATACTAAAAACAGAATAAAATAAATATTTAAGGGGGGCTCCCATACAACAAACGTGATTTTTTGGTACGGAACCCTTCGTGCGCGAGTCCGACTCGCATTTGGCCGGTTTTTACGTTTTCGCTGTAAGCCAGCGTTATTGCATCAATGTGAAGAATCACCTTCGACAATCGAATGCAACATATTTGCAAATGCCAGACAATCGATTAAGATGAAAATAATAGCTATATAATTTTTATAAATTTTAAGATTTTATAAATTTTTAGATTTTAGGTACCTAATCACAATGCTATATTGTTTTAGATTTCCATGGTTATTAACGTTATTAAAATATACTATATCGGGATTTTCACCATGTACCTTTTTATTTTCAAGACTCCGATATTTCGGCGCAGTTGCATGCGCCATGATCACGGAAGAACTGTCGGTTGTCACGTGCGGGTAGATGTTATTGGCAGACGAATCGGTCTACCCTCCGTCTAGTTCTTTTATTACGGTCGGTACCGGTACCACTGTCTGCAAACTCACTATTCACTCGAATCTGTTCTCGACACACGACACTCACTGTATCTTTACGCTGAACGGCACTTTTTTTATTTTTGTTGTTTTGACACAGCCGGACTACTGGATTCCAGACACTCGACAATTTAAACCCATCATCACGATTGAAATTTTTGTATTTGGTAATTTCATGTCTTGAAAATAAAAAGGTACATGGTGAAAATCCCGATATAGTATATTTTAATAATCACAATGCTATTTTTATATTAAGATAATTGATATTTTAGAAAAAATACTAGAAAGAAATTGAATCACCCGTAGCAATTCAGATGGGATTCGAACCCGCATCCTTGGGATTCCGGCCAATGCAATGATCAAGTCGCTAGCTTTTTCTAATATATTAATTATCTTAATATAAAAATAGGATTGTGAATGCCTAAAATCTAAAAATTCAATAATTGAAATTTCAGCTAACAAATCACAAGAAATGAACTGTAAAGTTTGCCAACCTCACCTGTTTGCAATTTCTTGGGCATTTCTTTTTCACAAACGTAACGGCAGCACGTGATTCACAAAAAAGATTGTAAACAACTCTAGTTTTACAAATCTCATTTCAAAATCCTTATCGTGTGTGCTAGTGTGTGAGCCATAAAAAAGCAATATCCTGCGGAAACTACTGGCAAAGTAGGCAACATCGAAAATGTACGGTTTTATACAATGCGACTGCGATGCGTTTACAATTCACGAATTTCACGAGGGAATTAAGTAATTGGGTGACTGAAATAAAGGCGACTATTAATGGGATACTTAAATACTAAACCTGGCAGCGGTTTATTTTTTGGACGATAAATTAACTGAACGGGTGACAAACTGTGGATTGCAAAAAATACGTAAAACGAGCGACTACATGTGGGAGATAAATAATTTAAATGAGTGTCGAAAATACTGAGTGGGCGACTATTATACCAAGTAGGTAACTGTTACTGATTTATGCTTCCCAAAATGGTATTTTTATCACCTCGATTAGGTTAATAGTCGCTTTTTTTAAATAAAATATAGGACAAATTTTAAATGTTTTATGTGCCCTAAGGTTTTCACCCAAGTAAAAAATTGGGTCGCCCGTTCTGAATAACTAGTTACCTACTCAATTTGTATTTTAAAGTCACCTATTTTTAATATTTGTAGTCGCCTTCAGTCCGTCGCCCACTATTTCAGTACGCTTTATTTAGTATTTTTGATACCCAGAATGGAAATTTATTGTTACCCGATAAATACTACCCATTTCACGATGATGGCGAGTGAGGAAAACGTAATTTAATTGCGTCGATCTTTGCAGTACCATTTGTAGGTTTTTATCAAAGAATCATTTAGATGATACTAAGAAGGTACTAATATTATGTATCGTAATAGTACTCGATGTGAAAATGCTCGTATGTGTCACTGTCATGTATTAGATCTTTTTCACTAGTAGGGCAAATCGGTAGGTCCACGGACCTTGAGTGCTTTTTCAAAATAATTTTTCACCCCTCACTACTCATTTACCAATTAACGTAACAAACGTAAATCAATTTTCAACACACTTGCTCGTAAAGTGAACCTTAATACATCGCTTTTAGGGCCATAAACCAAGCTATAACAAACGCGTGCAATAATATATAAAACACTAGGTTGTTATAGAATTATCCCTACAAAATTGAATTAGTACCTTACTGCAAGTTCTATGCGAGTAAACAGAGCATTCCCAATTTAACCGGGTAATACAGTTATTTTTTTTAGTAACAACAAAGAGGTTTTATGCTGCTGAAAATTCATATTCATTTTTGAACTAAATAAATGTGTAAGTCCTTAATTAAGTCAAAAAAATATTTATTATTATCAAATTATTCATAATTTACAATATTTGGTTATAAACTATTAAAATATTTGCATTTTATCACTTAAAATTATATTTTTTTAGTAGGCTGTATGCTCACTCACCTCTTTGTTCGCAAAATATACTTGCATGGGGCAGTGTGAAAAAAAAACAAAAAAAACTAACGCGCCTTTTCCCATAATTGTCATATTTTGTTTTTGTCGTAGGTATTTGTTGCTGTGTGGTAAATTACTTTGTATTTTCCTCGCAAATGTGTTGAAAAACGTCGTATGAAACTCGTGAGCTTTTGCTCATTGCACACTCGGCTGAGTTACGCCCTCGCCTGCGGCTCGGGCTGCAACCCACAGCCTTGTGTGCAATGAGCAATCTAAGCTAACTTGTTTCATAATGTACTATTATAATATTAGTAGGATAGTGTTTTTTTATTGTTTTTGTTCGTTCTTGTTTAGATTTCATTCATTCGCTTATTATCTCATTGATACGGTTACGATTATTGGTACCTACCTAATCTACCTGACTCAGCGTGTTAGATATTTTTTTTATTGAGGACTTGTCTTATCGTGACATATGGAGAATGAGTAAGTTATTTTTTTATCATTAAAATATAATAACACTAAATTAAAAGATAGATTTAGTGTGAAAACTTTAGAAATCTACGTGATTGCTTTGTCAGGTTTTTTTATAGATAACCTTAAGTAATTAAACATATTTTAAGGTTGCTTGGTTTTTTTTAAATAATGAATGATTAAATTATAAGTAAGATTCTAATAGAAATTTCTTCCAAGCCATAGATAGTGTATTTAATAAACTATCTTTGTTCCAAGCGATTTATAAATTCTGGCAAAGATGTCCTACATAATACTACAAGATGTCCTACATATAATATGTACATAATTGCGTTTTCTATATCTTGAGTTATATTTATGATATTTTTATGATATAAACTCTGTTCTGTAATCATTGCAATATTATTATTATTTCACGTATTGCGCAAGTATTTCACAACATTTGTCAACTTAACATTGCTCTTATTTCCGTCATGTCAGAGTATTTTTCGATAAAAGTTATCTTAATATTTTGTGACTGTGTAAAAAAAACTACTTCATAAGAAATTGTTGAGCATGACATACCGACAAATATTTTAACAAACTACATAGATAATATCAATAAGATTTATTATCAATTGACGAACTTAAAACTATTTTTGTGTCTATAATTTTATTACATTATCATTATATTTTTTTATTGAAATAAGTATATTAAAATGTAATCACATGACTTTATTAAAAATTTTAAATTTTAAATACCTACTTACATATAAGTCTGTTACATTTTGATCTTAAGGCGAGGTGGTAGTGAAAGTGGCGCCGCCACTACATTTATTTTTATTACTCGTAAACCAAGTCAATATTTTAAAAAAGCTCAAGTAATAATCTCTTAAATTGTCTCTAATATTTTTTGAATAACTCTTCAACAGTTATCATTCATTCTGTAAGTTTTAAAATCCATAATTGCCAAAAGTGGCCACTTTGAGCTAAATATAAATAACTTCCAAAAAGAATGTAAATTGTTTTAAGTATGAAACCTTTCTTTTACCCATTGTCTCACATTTAAAGAACTACTATGACTTCTTTTTTAACGAACTTTTTATTATATCCGTATAATGGCGAGTTTCTTTTGTTTTTACCCCTGGCCACCCAGCCGCTTCCTTTCTTTGTGTCTTTCGACGAACTTTGGCTTCCTTAACCGTTTTTTTAAATTTTAATAGGATAGGCAAATTTTATACCTCAAATCTAACACTCGTGTGAGAAATTTAAGCTTAGAGGTTAGAGATTACGTTTTTGGCGATTCATATTGTTATTGAATTTTTATTAATCTAATTTAAGTCAAAATAAATATTTAATAGGATTCTGGATATTCTGTAAACTTTTTTATTTATAGAAATAGAAAAATATAAATATTTATGAATTACATATGTTCTGTTATGATATTTAATACTGAAGTCTTAATATTTTTATATACTCAATCAATGAGATATCGTTATGTCGCATGAACAGGCATAATTATTCATTTTTCTCCTAAAACTCTGCTTTCATTCGCATTATTTCGCATTTACAACACACATTGTTCCTGTTCGAAATATGTGTGTCAAAATTTTTTACATCTAATTTGAACACATTATGCTACGGCTCTACCTGTGTCTTAACGCATATAGCTTAAAGCAAGGCTGGCCAATAAAATTTACAGGTGAGGCGGCGACGGGTCACAACTTTTAGGTTTTCATCAGGGGGCCAATCGCGCTAATATTTAGATCAACTGGACCTCGACTGAACCGCGATCAATCATAACTTTTGACATATACCGTATCGCGCTAACGTTTTGACAGCTAGTTGAGACAGATGTCATGCGGAACTGGACCGTAACTTGCCGTCCAAGACAAAGTTAAAAGGATGCTACTTTTTTTGGACTATTTCTCAACTATTTGGTGTTTACTCTCACAATTTTGTGATATTTATTCAGTCTAAATGCAAAAATATACAATGCTTTTATGGTTATTGTAAGAAGATCATCTGTAAGAGTGCTAAATAATCTAAATTTAATGGATGAACTGTGAAAAAGTCGTGAAAAAGTGTATTCAAATGTCCAATCTGCAAATTTGTAAAAAGCTACAGACTATCAAATCATTTAGTTTGTTTACTTATGAGATATGAACACCATAATTATGCCAATTCGGATGCCTTCGGTGTGGAAACAAGATAAAGGTAAGATAACCATACCTAACCTAAAAAATTTCACTGTGAATAAATTTCATTCTTTCTTTGTTTTTGTATTAATTACTTACTAGTATAGGTACCTAGATTTTGGTGGTATTAGCCATAAAATGCCACTGGAATCTAAACTTCTCATTAAGTAAGTTAGGTAAAAGTACCTACCTATTTAGGAATTACAATTTTAATTTACTCACCCATACAACTAAAACATTTATGAGTACCTAGGTATACTGCCCGGCACGTAACTTGGCAACATAAAAACGAGACAAAAGATGCGCAGTAGCCACAAACACTAAACTCGGCACATCTTTTGTCTCATCTTTCTCTTGCCAATTTATATGCTAAGAATAATCTGTAATAGGCTAAGAACAATGTTATTTATTTTAACATTATTGTTGAATCATCTGTAGTCCTTTAACTTTTAACATGTTTTGTTTTAGGTGCCTACGAAGATAACCAATGCATGCTGTGTGCTGCATTAGACATAAATCACAAAGAGGCAATGCGTTATTCACTCTGTTGGTGGCAGAATCCGTGGGTCTGAGCAGACTGAGGACTAGTGGAAGTGTAACATACTAGCTAGGTGTGGTGCTCGCTGATGCTCTTGACAAAATTAGAGTTGTTTACCTAATTCATCATCATCATCAGCCTATCATCGTCCACTGCTGAACATAGGCCTCTCCGAGTGCACTCCACTGAGCACGATCCGCGGCTACACTCATCCATTTTATGCCAGCCACCTTGCGAAGATCGTCGCTCCACCTTGTCTGAGGGAGTCCCACACTATGTTTGCCGAATGTGGTCTCGTTTACCTAATTGTTTCGGGGTAATAGGACAACTGAATAATAATAATAAATTATTTTGGAAAACTTTATTAATGTTATTTCTTATTAATTACTAACTAAACTGCTATCTTCTCCTCCAATTGCATATCCTTGTTGGCAATACTAAAACAAAACATAAAAAACATTGTTAGTCACTTTTATAACATAATTATTTTAATAATATGATTCCAAATCAGCAGTTAAGTAATAAAAACATAACTAGATGTAGATCCAAAGGCTGTGGGTTCGAGTCCCATCTGACGAGCTGGTGACGAGTCATTTTGTTCTAGTATATGATTTAAAATAAATATTAATCACACTAGATGCAAAACCTCAACTCTAATGATAACTAGATGTTTTGTATCTTTTAAACATAGATTTAATAATATTGGGGCATATTATATTAATTCATTAGCGGTCGCAGGCGACCGGACAACAATAGAAAATCGATTGTGTCTCGTTTTACGAACGTTGACGAGTTAATATCTAGATTAGATTAAAATAATATTACCTTTTTTATACATAAGGTCTCTGACTTCCGCCTTCTGCAAACATTTTAAATCTCTGCAAACTGCAATGTTGCTTCATTTTATCTATTGTAGAACCAATTTTTATTTATCTTAATTTTTGTAATGCTTATTATATTCTATAACCTGAAATAAATAAGAAATATTAGGGAAATTACATAAATAAATACTAAAATACTTATTGGAGTCGGAACTGATGTTATCAAATATTGAATGAAAAAGGGCACACTAATAATCAAAGGGCACAAAATATTAGTAGGAAGTTAAACGGAAGAAATTCTAAATTCTTTATTGTTTCACTAGTACTTATTACCTTTCTAAAACAGAGAAGTAATAGGTTTTGATCTTACCAATCATCATTATACATAAATTTCCTCTTCATTCGGTAATAAAGAAGCAAAATTCCTCTAATGCTGTTATATATGAAAGCTGCATCTTGATGGTTGTGTATTTTCTATCTCTTTGGTCAGCATTATGCTCAATTTTGATCTTGCTTTGCACTTCTGTAAAAAAAATCACTTTCATTATTACTCCTACATTTTAACATAGCTATAAAAAGTTCACTGCTAATACATAATTTCATACCTTTGATTATTGAGGTACCTTGTTGACTGGGGCTCGGTCGTATTTTGTTTATCGTTACACTTCAAAGAGTGGTAGTTAGGATTTGTTCCGGATTCGTCATGTTCCTTGGTAGTTCGTTTGTTTTATGACTTTATGTGATCACAAATAAATCACAAAATACTAACAACTTAAATCGCTTCGTTTACAAAGATATTTGTTCGTTTAGCAGCACTACAATATTTTCACAATATTAAATGATCTCAATAAAATTCACTCTCTGTTAATTATTACTTCAAAATTGCTTTATACATCATCATATATTAATTCTATTTGTACTATTAACATAACCTCTGTTTCTCAACTCAAAACAAACACTTAAAAAAAAGAAGCGTCAAATTACACCTAGTGATGTGGTAAAATTGTTAAGTCGACCGTCGATTGCTAAAAATAGCGTATGACATCCCTAACGTTTCAACTCTGACAGCCGTTCAACAATGATGGTAGTTTGGTTGGCGGTGGAACTTTATGGCGATACGGTTTTTCACCACAGTTGGATCATTGACAGAACTGGAACAAGAGCAGCCTAATGTGAACCTTTCACGTTGTAAATTAGCGCGATCGGCCTCCAGGTGGAAGCGGTGCCACAATACGCTGGTCAGCCGGCCAATTGCTGGCGGGCGAATTCAAATGCCTTGGCGGGCCACTTGGTGGCCCGCGGGCCTGGGATTAGCCGGCTTTGGCTTAAAGCGTTAGTCTAGGCGTTACGCAGATGTCGCCAAGACTTTAACGTGTTAATTTACAAATGACAGTACTAAATTTAAATAACGCCTTAGCTAAAACGTAGTTGGACATTACCGTTAACGTTAACACAGGTGGAGCAATAGTATTAGATGTAAAATTATTGACATAATTCAAAATAATTACATTCGATCGATTTGAAGCGTACTCGTTAAACAACGGTCATACGCATACGCAACCGTATAATTTGTCCAAACTATCGATAAAACAAAACGCTACCGTCGATTTGGAAGTTTCGGACATATGTTGCTATAATTATGGCAGCCTTCATTTGTAAAAACCCGCCGTCTGTTCGCCGCATGTTGAGCTGTCAATTGTTCTGATCCGCTGCAAGTTGTAATACATTACTGTCTTTGTTGGCACAACGACGTACAAATGAAGCGTTGTGTAGCACATGGTACATTAATTTTTTTGTTGTATCCTGCTTAGGAATAGCAAGATTTTTCATGTATATCTTTTAGTTTTTAGCAATATGAATTGCCAACCCTTTACTAGGAGCAGAGTATCCTTACCCGTAACAAAATTTGTTTAGTCGTTGTAACCGAATGTATGTGTAACTTTCTACAAATTATACAGGGTTATTTGTAAAACACAACAACCTTGTTGAAGTAAATTACTAATATCATAAACAACAAATTGTTTCACGATTTTTCCGAAAACAGACAAAAAATCGACTTTTCATCATAGACTTATAATATAACTTTGCTTTTCATACAAATCTCGATCAGCTGTTCGAACATTTGATAGAAAGTCGAATATTATAAGTCTCTTTTTGGAAAAGTCGTAGAACAAACGTTGTTGCTTATGATGTTAGTAAACTATTCCTGCGAGGTTGTTGGTGTTTTACAAATAAGCCTGTATATTTGCTGAAAAATTGTCATATAAAAAGTCATAACCCGCAAAACGTCGTCGTTTCGTCTTGTTTCACTTCCGTGGCGCATTGCATACGATGGGTATTTTGAAACATACGTTCACGTGTATTGGAGCACGTGGTGTGGCGGAAAGTTGACATTGTTTCAGGAAAACGTGTAACGGGTAACTTTGCCAGTTTTATTTTATATGAATATACCTTTTTGAAATCTTTACCCTTGGCACGAACATCTATTAAGAAAAAAACGCGCGTAAAAGTACTCGATAGGGTAATTTATCTATAGAAAATGTAATTTTGCTTTTATGCGGTGTACAAATTTCCCATACAAAATTAATCTATCGAATATTATATTATTAGTTATTACGCGTGTTATTTATTCAATAGCTTTTCATGCTAAGGGGTCTGATATAGTATACTATTTGGTCGTAACGTTTAAATTGCGACAGTTAATTTATTTTTAGAATTTACTATAATAGTCGCTCTTAACTTTAGTTAATTTAAAAAATAAAAATAAATTTATTAAAATTAAGAAATTGTCGTCGCCGAAAATATTATTTCACTGATGTGTAGGTAACTTTACAAATCTCGACAAAAACTCAATGACCAATATTGCAATCAATTTAATGTTTGACATACCTACGCGAATATTATAAACCAGTGTCACTACATACATGTTGTCATCATTACCAGTTCCAAGTCTATGTAAATGACGATATGGCGATTTTTTGCGAGCAACTATACATGAATGCGGATTAATGTTGGGAAACCCCATCGTAATGGCACGCGGATTGTAAACAAGATTTTGAGATGCTATTTTCATATTCCTCTATTTATTGTCTTAAGTATGGTCACAGGTACGGTTAAAAACTTTTTGGTATTTGTAGCTATAAACAAGCATCTTGAATGTTGCTTGTTGTTGAAAATCGTCGGTTCGATCGGTTTGTTAAAATATTTCTAAGTAATAAGGTATTTAGTTGAAATAATCTAATTAGATTATAACACGACTGCCCAAAAAGGAGTGTATATGTGTTTAGGATTCATGTATGTCTGTGGGTATGTGCGTTTCGTTATTCCACCATAACTTCTAAATGCCTGAATTGATTTGGATGTATAGGGTATCGTCAGAATCCTTATAGCATTCCGAGTGACACTGGCTAGTTTTTTTTAAATAAACACTGTACGACGCCACTTTCAAATGTGAAAAAACATTTTTTTACTTCTATTATTACAATATAGGCATCAAATGAAAAGCCTTGATGAGCACATTCCAAAAATATATAATTTGTCACTAAAATGAGTGAAATAAAAAAATATTTTTTTTAAAAAAATATTGAAAACACGACTACCCTGCCAAAAACGAACTAAAAAGTTAAATAATAAGTGTCATTGCAGTCGGGGGACCTCTTTGATAGAAAATTGTTCTATAAAACGGTCCCCCGACTGCAATGACACTTTTTATTTATTTTCTTAGTTCGTTTATGGCAGGGCAGTCGTGTTTTTAATATTTTTTTAATTTATTTATTTTACTACCTGCCGCCCGCGGCTTCGTCTGCTGCGTGGACAGTTATTTGTGTATCCCTTGGGAACAGTAGATACTTTATTTCAGGATGAAAGGTACCCTGTGTCCTTCTCTGTACCCCTGACAACGTGTCTGCATCGGTTGAGTAGTTAAGTTAAGACGTTTAAGCTTAACAAACAAAAAAACGGACTTTCGCATTTATAATATTAGGAAGGAAAAGATCGGTTTCGGTACTTTTAATACCTTCAATTATTATTATCAATATTATATTTGCATTATAATAATGTGTAAAAAGCCTTCTTTGTAATAATTATTATTTATTATTACATAGATTGCTGCAATTTGATGTCATTATCAACGATCTTATCAATGAATGAATACTACATAATTAAATTGTGATATAATCAATAATCGTAGGTTGAGTACTAGTACACTGTATTTTATTATTAAACGGTAAAGAGGTAATTAAGTTAACGCTACAAAGGTGAATGAACACATCTTTCTATAAAATCCATTTATCTTTCTTTCTTTTTTCAGAATTAAGTAAGTTAAAATATTCATAATGTTGTCGCTATATTTATGAGTCCGGATAGATATCTTCAGATTTTATTAAAAAACGCAGTACCTAAAGTTGCTATAAAGTCATCAATTATTAGGCACCCCTAACATGATCACAACCAAACGCGATAAATATACAGCGATCCATCACATTTAACTGTCAAAAGACAATGGATTTTGACAGTTGAGTGTCGATAAAACGCTCTAAACGCAATCTATAACGTGTTTCGGAACTGAAAAATATCCGGAAATAGTAAAACAGGTTTTAGATTCACTAGGATTGCAAGTAAGTATTGCAATTAGAAATATTCTCACAAATTTAACAAGCACCAACACAACTAAAGAAATGGCACCCATTAATACGGAAGGGTACAGATGTGACACATTTGAAACACATACTGCGTTGCACATGTGCGGACCTAAACAAACATCGTGGGTTATGAGAATATTCCATGAACTAACACTTTATGATCGATGGATGGACTGTAATTGCATGTAACAGTAAAATAACGATTTGTTATTTAAATAGGTTACATGATAAAATACCTTTGGCAACGTTGTCCATCGGCCATTTTAATGTCCCCACTGCTGGGGCACAGGCCTTCCTTATGGGTGGATAAGGAGGACGGGCCATAACCCACCACGCGGGCCTAATGCAGATAGGTGGGTGTTAACGACTGCAAATGCAGCCGGGACCAACGGCTTAACGTGCCTTCCGAAGCACGGAGGAGCTCGAGAATAAATTTTTGGTCACCCATCCCATGACCGACCCTTGCGAACGTTGCTTAACCTCCGCAATCGCTGGGCCAGGCGCTAAACCACTGCGTCACCGAGCTCCTGGCAACGTTAAATAATATATATTGTGCACATAATACCTATAAAATATAAAAAAAATACTAATACTAATCTTTTAATAAAGCCAGATATAAAAAGGTTCCGAAATGAATTGGGAAAACTAAATAAGGCATGAGTCTATTTACTTTTAAATTAGTTCCATAACAAAATCAAACAAACGACTGCACCAACATTGTTACTTTACAACTTACAATCCCTAAAATAATCCTCGCATTGTATTTGTTGAAAGTTAGTGACAAAGCAGCGATACTCCACAGATGTCAAACATGCGAGCTAACGCTGACATCTGCGCGCGCGCATCTGGGCGGCAAACGGGTGCGTGACGTCACTGGACATGTGGTGACAACTCTATTGTACAATTGTACAGATGAAGTGACATGTGATACGAACATTAGTCGCTAATTTGTTTATGGATTACGCTCAATTTGTTAGTGAGGACTTTATATCACCAAAACTCAATGAAAATCTCAATGAAGCTTTTTTTTAATACATTGCAGTTTCAGTTGCTGACAATTCGGTCAAAATAACTTCGGACAATTTGTCCGAATTTTAATTTTATATTTTTTCACAGACGATTCAGAGACCGGACTACAAATAAAACAGTAAGTTTAAGTGACGGTCGTATTCTAGGAATTTTATAACTTTTTGTCTGACTGTCCGAACTCAATAATGGTGTCCGAATTGTCAGTGAAAAAGTAATAAAATTAAAAAATGACAATTCGGACAAAGTTTCAATAATCTGTTTTAAATAGTTATCATGGAATCTTCTAAGAGAAAAATAATTTTATAACCAATTCCATAATCTTATGAGGCACTTATTTGTAAATTCTACAGAAACATTAATATGTAGTAATAAAACTAGACTTACTAATTATACCGAGTTGTAAAACACTCACCTAGCTAACTCCCTTAATTGGAACTATTAACGAAGTTACCAAATAAATAATGATTGATCCCAAAGTCAATTTGTTCACACAAGTGGGATCTATTCACGAGGCAAAAAAATCTTCGTTAGAACTATTGAGCCCATATGACCCCACGGGGCAACATGTGAGCAAACAAACAAATTTCTATAACAACCATATGTTACGACACAACTTTATTGCAAGCGAGAAAGGTTCACTTTACCCTGGCTGGATTATCTTAGAATTTGGTCGGTGCACTTGTCGCACAGTAGGGTGTGCACCCTAGTAACATGTGCATTTGTTTTTTTTTTTTTAGTTAACCCTTTGTTTAGGGTGTAGAGATTAGTTTCTACGTCACATAAACTTTTCTTTGTGCTGACAAAAGTGAAAGATGTGGACCGATTCAACTTCGTAATTATTTGAAAAGTTAAAAAATGTAAATGATTAAAAAAATCCAATCATCATAATTTGTCACACTTCACATAAAGTTTTTTTAACGTTTTTCAAAAGAGTCTACTCATTAAAAAGTTAACATAATATAAAAGTTTTTGGTAAGGCTGGCGCCAAGATATCTTTAAATTCCAGTCAGCCACAATTAAATCTATGACTTCCTGGACGTAAGTTTTAATGTTGTTTTATATAACGGTTATCGTAAGCTTTTTAAGCATTCTACTTTCAAATAAGCACTTCTTTTTTGTTTATAAGTTACTAAGAAGGACGAATAACGTTACTTTTTATAGGTAGGTGCAAAAAACTTAAGAAATTCTGTTTTTTTTTTCTTTTAATAACTAGGGTAGCGATTGTTGAATATCGTTAAAAAAAACTGTAAGAAAACTAACGCCCGATTGCACTAAACTTAAGGATCGCCTAAGTCTTTTCCTAACTACAACACGACCAAATTAAAACGGTGTCATAAACTTAGCCGTCATGTAGCTGCTGTCATTCGCCTAGTTATCTTGGTCGAGTTGTAAATAAGAAAAGACTTAGGCAATTCTTAAGTTTAGTGCTTTTGCACGTTAGGTACTTAAACGAATTACGCATTTATTACGTAGGTATACAACGAGTTACAAAAAAACCCCTGATACCGAAAATGGTAGATAGAAACCATCAAACGGAACAACTTTTACTATGGGACCAACTTTTAAATCGCGAAAAAGAAATCAACTGTTACATACAAAAATTAATAACGAAAATATCAAAATGTATGAAACAGCTGTTTTTATCCCCGATTTCAGAGAGAGAACATATTCGGCACTAGGGGTATTTAATTTTTGTAACACGCTGTATATCATGAATTTTTACGCTTTAAATGGCATAAATTTGAAATAAATATTGAGGAAATTGAAAAATAAAAAACGATTTGAAATTGAAAAATAAAATACATTAACTTTTGTGACCAACTTTCAGAGCGCGTTGAAGTCTTATCTTGTCGGAAACAGCGAGTTTTAATTTTTTGTTTTGTTTTTCTTGATTTTGCATCATGAAATTCCTTTTTTCAACTTTTGTAAACAACTATTGCCATTAATTTATATTGTAAAACACTGAACACATAACAGTGCAAAGTCGAAAACACAGCGACCAAAATGACCATGTTCTTTAAACAACAAACTGAAAACTAACAAAAGAAACATGTGCTTTTTCAATATCGAATGCAATGCAAATGTTACCATTTGCTTTCGAAAAGAATTATGGTAACGAATAGATACACTCTAAGGTTAACAGTTTTCAGTAAGTGTACCTATCTCGTTGCTGAAATCTAAAAAAAAAAAAATTTATTTGTGTCTTTTGAAAGGCCTGCTGTTTAATAAAATGTGCAATAATTTTAAGATTTCAGCAACAACATTCACACTGAAAACTGTTAATCCTAGAGTGTATCTATTAGTTACCAAAGTTCTTTTTGAAAGCGAATGGAAATAACATTTTGCATTGTTTTCGATATTGAAAAAACACATGTTTTCGCTATTGTTGACGAAGATATATAAATAATCTTTAATTGTTACGAAGGCCATCGGGCCGGGCGTGTAAATACTTTTTAGTTTTTTCGGTTTTTCTCTTTTCTTCTTCCCTTTTTGACTTTTGATCTATCATGTCTCTATGGGTGTGTTCACTGCTATTTGGTTTGTATTTGTCTTTATTTATTATAATTATTTGTCCGTTACTTTGAGCCTTCTCATTTCCCTCTACTTAACATTAATAAAAAAGAGACTTAACTGTAAAAAGTTAACTTAAAACTTTCAAAACTCACCTTTAACTTCAGGCTGTGTTTCACCAGCAGCTCTGATGAAAGACATCTTCACAGTAAATCCAATCGAACATAAACAAAAGAAAAAAATCTCCAAACAAACAACGTCAACTGCACTATTAAATTTTATTGGCACGGCAATAAGACACTTCACATATCGTGTTACGATCGCGCAATGTGCGCGGGCGTGACATACACCAGACGCGTGCGGCGTGCGGATAGCGACTGAGCGACTCAGTTGATTGGGCTACTCGTACGATGGCGATGGTTACTGGCACAGGGTAAAAAACGCCGGCGCCAGTCCAGTCTCGGCTCCCGCCCTTAGAGATGTGGTGTGTCTGCGGAATCTATCGTATCGCTTTTGAGGAACCAACCGTCCCGGGCTCTGTGCAAAAAACACTCATTTTGAATGTCGTAATATTTCTTGTGATAGCTAAAAAAACTGGCAAAACTAAGAAAATCGATATGTTGGAATTTTAATCCACTGTAAGGGTGGGTGGGTACCCATTTAGGTTCGCGAACCTCCGCGCTCCGCGAACCTGCAACAGTGCGCCCTAGCAAACATATTATTGCACAGTATAAACAATTTTTCTGGTGCAGGTTCGCGGAGCGCGGAGGTTCGCGAACCAAAGTGGGTACCCACCCTTATGCTGACTTTATATTCTATTCATTAAAATTCCTATGTAGTTTTAATCTAGTTTGTGGGCTAGTGGTTCGCCTATCCGTGTAAATCGCAGAGCTCCCGAGTTCGATTCCCAGGAGGGGGATACATTTTTATTCAGTTTGGTTGGTGGTAGGTCTTGTTTTAAGTCCGCCTGGCTAGCAACCACCACCTTACTAACGCCATAACAACAATTTAAAAATGTGTTCCGGCAGTTAGAAGATAAATAGCCAGTTCCTTAGTGATGAGGATTCTGGGTGTAGTGCGCTTCTACCTTCAGCTTTATCTTCACTTAACATCAGGTGAGGTGAAGGCCAAGCACTATCCCGTTGTGCATTAAAAAAAAATTTTTCAACACACTTGCTCGTAAAGTGAGCCCTAACACATCGCTTTTAGGGCCATAAACCGAGCTATAACAAACGCGTGCAATAATATATAAAACACTAGGTTGTTATAGAATTATCCCTACAAAGTTAAATTAGTACCTTACTGCAAGTTCTATGCGAGTAAACAGAGCATTCCCAATTTAACTGGGTTATACAGTTATTTTTTTTAGTAACAACAAAGGGGTTTTATGTCGCTGAAAGTTCATAATCATTTTTGAAATAAATAAATGTGTAAGTCTTTAATTAAGTCAAACAAATATTTATTATTATAAAATTATTCATAATTCATAATATTTTGTTATAAAATATTAAAATATTTGCATTTTATCACTTAAAATTATAGTTTTGAAGTAGGCTGTATGGTCTACTCAACCCTTTGTTCGCAAATTATTCTTGCATTGGGCGTGTGAAAAAAACAAAAAAAAAAACTTACGCGCCTTTTACCATAATTGTCATATTTTCTTCTTGTCGTATTTGTTGCTGTGTGGTAAATTACTTTTCAACACACTTGCTCGTAAAGTGAGTCCTAATACATCGCTTTTAGGGCCATAAACCGAACTATAACAAACGCGTGCAATAATATATAAAACACTTGTTGGTTATAGAATTATCCCTACAAAGTTAAAAAGGTACCTTACTGCAAGTTCTATGCGAGTAAACAGAGCATTTTCAATTTAACCGAGTAATACAGTTATTTTTTTAGTAACAATAAAGAGGTCTTATGCCGCTGAAAATTCATTTGCATTTTTGGAATAAATAAATGTGTAGGTCCTTAATTAAGTCAAACAAATATTTATTATTATCAAATTATTCCTAATTTACAATATTTTGTTATAAAATATTAAAATATTAGCATTTTATCACTTAAATTTATAATTTTGAAGCAGGCTGTATGCTCACCAACCCCTTTGTTCACAAAATATTCTTGCATTGGGCGTGTGAAAAAAACAAAAAAAAAACCTGCGCGCCTTTTCTCATCATGATTATCATTTTGTTTTGGTCGTATTTGTTGCTGTGTGGTAAATTACTTTGTTTTTTCCTCGCAAATGTGTTGAAAAACGTCGTATGAAACTCGTGAGCTCTTACTTATTGCACACTCGGCTGAGTTACGCCCTCGCCTACGGCTCGGGCTGCAACCCACAGCCTTGTGTGCAATAAGTAACCTAAGCTAACTTGTATCATAATGTACTATTGTATTTTCCTCGCAAATGTGTTGAAAAACGTCGTATGAAACTCGTGAGCTTTTACTCATTGCACATTCGGCTGAGTTACGCCCTCGCCTGCGGCTCGGGCTGCAACCCACAGCCTTGTGTGCAATGACCAACCTAAGCTAACTTGTCTCATAATGTACTATTACATAATTTCTATGAAGAATATGGATTCTACTCTACAAAGTCTCTATATCCCTTTAACTAGACATATTTAAAAATATCCCTTAGTCCATCACATTACCATGAAAGTACACAACATCATATCCAACAGATGTGTTGAAAAAAAGAATGTGACACATTTTGTATCGATATTTCCCCGCACTGGGCGGTCACATTCCCTGGCGCTCCGTGCGGCGTCGCGTCCGTCCAACTATTTATTTCCACTTGCACATGTGCGCCGTGAGTCACGCACATACGCGTATTGCATAGCGCCATAGAGCACATAAACATGACATACTGCTTTTCAATAAAATTACAACACTCGTGAAGTAGCGAACTCCTTGGAATTGAAAAACAATCGACAAATAAATGATAACGAAGAAGGACGTACTATAAGCTCTTATAGCAACATCAAAGTGATGTTGTGATTGAGACATACCTACATCGCGCGTAACGCCATCTCAATCACAACATCGCTTCGATTTTACTTATGACAGTCATTGTGAGGGGCTACAATATTATTAGACAAACATCATAAACATTACTCTGATTCCAAAGTAAGGAGCTAAAGCATTTGTGTTAAATGGAAATCAGAGACAACGGTCGGTGGAACTATAAACACCCAGACCTGAGCCAATATGGAAAAGTTCGTTTTCTAAATTGACCCAACCGGGGATCGAACCAGAGACCTACGACCTTGAAAAACAGCGTACGAATCACTCGACCATCGGAGGTCGTCAATATGTTGTGATGTTGTCTAGTATTTATTTACTTCTGAACAACAAAGCTGAAATCACGAAACAATAAACGAGAATTTAGAAGAATCTGCTGAGATAATCAGGAGAATGAATAACCAACTTTGGTTTTTGAAAATTGTGATAACAAATCGGACATAAACTTTATCTGACGACCTTTTAAGACAATTTGATACATCAAAAACTTGACTTTTAAACAATCATGATGATCACGATAGATATCACGTAAACACCAGAAGACCTTGCGCAATCAACGCGCATTATTCAAGTTGACAATCGCATTACACCCACTACCAAATTGAATAATCGGCGCATTATAATTGTGTGGCGCATCGTGACCAAAGCTATCCAGATCACGCTTGCATTGGAAATACAAACATACTTATTAATTCAAACAGCATACAGGAAGGCCAGTATACATAACATTGAATGCAATCCTTGTAATTTTATTAGAATTTGAAACAGTAACATCTTTCGGATACTTTTTACGACTTCAAAAAACGTCTGTTTTCACGTATTTTTTGTTTCTCACCACTGACTTTTTCTTTGTAATCGTTTTCATCTTTATTTCTTGACCTTGCGAGATCAATACTAATATCCTACTGACGTAAACTTTTCTCTGAATTAAAAGCTCTCACTGTTTACATAATGTTCTTATTTAATAACCCAGATCGGACGCTATCACTGAGATGCCCAGCATCAAAAAATAATCTTATCTAAAACTGTAATAAAGCAATAGATTTAATGGTTTGTCATAATGACATCTATTTGTGTTAGATTAGATTAGTTCGATGATTTTATCAGCATTGCTGAGAAGGACACAACTAATAAATAGAAAAATCTCTATATTTATTATAAAATCACCAAAAATGCTTAAAAGGGAGTGTTAGTTACAGTAAGATTGTGGACTTTTAGTATGTTCACTCCCTAATCGCCCTAAACAAGTTTCTGAAGGAATCGCTTTATTGAGATCGCTTAAATCGGTCTTTGAGGGCGCTCGTGCGAAGTGTCCAGGTAGTATACCACTGGTTAAACTTAATGGTGTTCCTCTGGAAATAGTTGAGCAATTTAAATACCTGGGGCATGTTCTAACCGTCGACTTCAAGGACCATGCAGACATGGATCGGGAACGGAGGGCGTTGTCAGTAAGAGCAAATATGATCGCCCGTAGATTTGCACGATGCTCAAAAGAGGTAAAGGCTCTTTAGAGCATCCTGTACTTCGCTCTACACGAGTAACTTGTGGGCTGATTATAGTGCGAGAAGTTACAACGCCATCCGCGTCCAAAATAATAACGCTTTTGGACAGTGTTGGGGCTGCCCCCTTACTGCAGTGCGTCGAGCATGTTTGCGCAGGCGAACACCGACTGTTTTCACGCAACTATGCGCGGCAGAACTTACCGAGTAAACTGTCTTGATATACTTGGTACCAAATGCTCCAAGCAGCATTGGAATGCGATGCACCCACATTCTAATGTAAACTGAAACAATCTACCACTGAACTATTCAATACTTGACACTAGCAAAAATTACTTCCAAGAGGAAAATAGATTGCCAAAACAAAAATAAGAAGAAGAAGAAGCGCGCCGCATCGATGGTACACAGGGTACTGGGCCAGTACCAACACTGTCCTGGCGATGATTGCTGGTAGGTTCGACTGTCATTACATCTGGCATTGTTCAAAAAAGCATGTCTCTAAGCCAATGCTGGACAGGCAGTACTGACGGCTTCTGTTAATTAATACCGTCTTTCGGGTGACTGTTTTATTTTTATTTTATTGTTGTTTTGTTTATATTGTAATTTTTCGTTTATTTTTATAAAATTTTTCAATTTGACATTCTTAATTTAATTTTCATAGATTTAATTTTTATTTGTTACTTAATTAATTTTGACATTTTAAATTTAATGTAATTGTATAAAAATTTAAATCTTTAATAGATTCTTTGGTATTTGTTAATCAAATTTTGTTTAAATTTTTCGAATAATTACTTTTATACAATTTTTTCAATGTGACATTCTGAATTTAGTTCTTGGTATTTTTAATTTGATTAATTTTAAAATTAATACAATTTCATTATAATTTTAATTTATTTCTAATCAATTTGTAATTAGTAATTTTAATTATGTATTTTTGTAAATGGGTGTAATTTGCCTGAATAAATGAAAATTCTATTCTATTCTATTAATTAGCCGCTCGCGCACTCTACCTACACCAGCCCCCCTACCCAAATGGCCAACTTTCTATTCGTTTGAACGCTACGCTTACTTTTAAAGCTTAAATATGAGAAATAGATGATTAAATCACATGTCGCAAAGTTATGTAAATCACAGAATTCGATGTATTATATGGAATTGTCAAGCTTACGGCACGTAATTTTATAGTTTACTGCTTATTTTAAAGTTTTAATAGTAAACGTAGCGTTCAAACGAATAGAAAAGTGGCCATTTGAGTAGGGGGGCAGGGGTGATTGAGTCATTACTTGACTGGACTACGTCAAAACAGTTGATTTTCTGAATGGCATATACATATTAAGTATTTAGATAGATTAATTATTTGTACCTATATAAAATATTTCAAGCTAGAATTACTGTACCAGGTATTACAACCATCTGGATATTTACGAAAAACAACGGCGTATTACAAACTTTGTTGGCGTCCTCGAAAATAGCACTTAAGCACCCACTCAAAGTGTGAATTTCTCTCTCTCGTGTATTTTTTCTCAGTTTCTTACAGGCTCGCCGGTGCGGCGTCCTCTTTATCATTTCTTAACGCATCCAGATTTGGCAATGCCGATACAAAATCCTGTTCCGTCGGGTTTTTGCTCGGACATTTCCACAGATTCGGGGAACGAGCCGAAAAACAACGACACTCGCCATCCAGCCACTTATACTGGTTTTGTCGTGAATTTTTATGTGCCCAAACGAGGGTTACTACATTAATTCGAATCATAACATAAGCGAATTGAAAATCGTTGTTCCGATCTCCGACCGAAACTGAGGATCTTTGGATCGTGTTTTATTTTTTATGCCGCGTTGTATCAGACGTGTTAAATGTGGAACTCCGAGTTTTGTATTGTTTAAACAATAATTTGAGTAGCGGCTATAAGGTTAAGGTGTGAAAGGATAATTCCCAAACAAACTGACCCGTTGAGCCGCGTAGGTGTCAAGCCAGGTAAAGCTTTTGACACCTAGCTTCGGCCGCTCCGTCCGCGCCATATTTGACGGTTTTTTGGCTATTTGATGAGGCCTTCAAACAACAGACGAGTGTGATGTTGAATGAAATGTTATTATTAGCTCCGACCTACGTGGCGTTTCATTAATAACACCAATTATGTATTGACGTTAAAATAAATTATCTTTGAGCATTAACAACGGATCACGCCCAACAGGTTTCGTTTTGGGACTCTTTAGTAATTTGTCATGTTGCGTCGCTATTCGCTATAACAACATTTATATTTGAATATTCAACATGTTCTGTTTCTATATAATCGTTATAAAGCATAATTTCGCAATATTGTTTATTTTTAAACATCCGTTTTCGCGCCATGTGTCTTGGAGTATGTTTACGAATGCCATCCTGCAACAACGCAGCTCTGACTTTGTTTCTTTCAAGGGTTCAAATTCTTTAATTCAGCGGTTCAAAGGTCGAGTATTTTTTTTCACTGCCCAAAAAGAAGTGTATTTTACACGACTGCCCAAAAAGAAGTGTATATGTGTTCAGGGTTTATGTATGTTTGTGGGTATGTAAGTAAGTTTCTTTATTCCATCATAACTTCTGAATGGCTTAACAGGTTTGAATGTGTGGGGTATCATTAGAATCCTTACATCATTCCGAGTGACACTGGCTATAATTTTTTGGAAAAAAGTTAAAATGGCGACTGTACGGCGCCATTTTCAAATGTGAAAAAAAAACTTTTTCTCTTCAATAATTACAATATGGGCAATAAATGAAAGGCTTTAATGAGCACATTCCAAAACGATATAATTTGTCACTAAAATGTGTGAAATAAAAATAAATAAATTTAAAAAATATTAAAAACACGACTGCCCTGCCAAAAACAAACTATAAATTTAAATAACAAGTGTCATTGCAGTCGGGGGACTTCTTTGATTAATAAAATTTGGTCCACAAAACAGTCCCCCGACTGTAATGACACTTGTTATTTAACTTTTTAGTTTGTTTTTGGCAGGGCAGTCGTGTTTTTATTTTTTTTAATTCAGTTTATGATGTTGCTATGATATTAGTAATTCATTTTATAGCTATTATTTCATACTTTTGCTTGAATAAACACTATCCATAAAAGTATTTGAACTAATCCTCACTAAGTATAGACACAAATCGTGAATTTGACACCTCGTTGCCATTTAAGCGCAGATGTCCAAATCCAGTTAACAAACATTCAATTCAAATAAGTACCTATATAACAATATATTCATAGAACCAATAATATAAATAGTTCTTAGAAAAAGGTAGGACTGACATCAAAAATCTTAACCTCTGACAGTAACATTCAGATTTTTCGGGGCTAATTAGGAAAAAGCTAAAATCCTTAAATGCGAAAGTCCGTTTGTTTATTTGTTACGCCTTCCTTCATGTCTTAACTACTGAACCGATCGTCATGAAATTATACATACACGTTGCCAGGGGTACATAGCAAGACATAAGGGTATTTTTCCTTCCGTATAAAGTACTGTTCCCGAGGGATGGCAAAAAATGTTAAAACGCAGACGAAGTCACGGGCGACCGCTAGTTATTAATAAGACCTCAAAATAAATCACATTTCAAACCATGAGAAGTTAATAAACGTCTTCGATAAATTAAACGTAAATAAAAAAACCGGCCAAGTGCGAGTCGAACTCGCGCACGAAGGGTTCCGTACCAAAATCGGCAAAAAAAAAAAACACATTTGTTGTATGGGAGCCCCGCTTAAATATTTATTTTATTTTGTTTTTAGTGTTTGTTGTTATAGCGGCAACAGAAATACATCATCTGTGAAAATTTCAACTTTCTAGCTATCACGGTTCATGAGATACAGCCTGGTGGCAGACAGACAGACAGACGGACAGCGAAGTCTTAGTAATAGGGTCCCGTTTTTACCCTTTGGGTATGGAACCCTAAAAATTAAAAGCCACATAATACATAGTAAGTAAGTAAGTAAAGCGTTTTGTTTTTACGTCTACAGAATCTCAACCGGGCGTCGTTATTCGCACGCGCCATTTCAATTGGCCATACAGCGCGTACGCATTGCGTGGCATTGCCGCAGAAGAAAAAGAGCTACCAGTAACTCAACTGTATACAAACGGCTAAAACCCTTCCCTTCTTGCACTGTCCGCAATATTTTGTATTTATGAAACACGCAAAAGTGTGTTGCGTTGTTTGTTTTAAAATACTTTAGAGAGTTGCCATCTCCAAATACTCTAGAGCATAGATACAACTCGTGCCACACTCGACACAAAATGTCAAAACTTTTTTTTAATAAGTGTTGTGGTTGTGACCAGTGGTGGCTAAGGTAAAATCTCCATTCTGCTGTTACTTACATACATTTGTGAAGTCGAAGTCGAAGTGACTATAGATTTCACACAACCGAAAATTCCTATTTTTTTCCACTACTGTGGGAACTAACTATAAAAATTCCTAACTTTAAAAATTATTTGAATATTTTAGACAATGCCCCATTGCTTTGATAATGCACAAAGTGTATTTTTTGCGAGAAATTTAGGATCGCCTCGTGTTCAGTTCAGACGGAGCCTGACCTCGTGTTCAGTTCAGACTAGATATTTAGTAATCTGGTGCTAGAAGTTTTTTTTTTATGCGCAAGGGGATAGTGCTTGGCCTTCATCTCACCTGATGTTAAGTGGAAGCGCACTACACCCGAAATCCTAGTCACTGAGGAACTGGCTATCTTACCTCTAACTACCGGAACACAACAATTTTAGAATTGTTGTTATGGCGTCAGACTTAAGTAAGATGGTGGAAGCTAGCCAGGCGAACTTGAAATAAGCCCTACCTCCTGGGAATCGAACCCGAGTCAGGCGGACTTGAAATAAGTCCTACCACCAAACCAAGTACAAATTGTACCCCCCCCCCCCCCCCTGGGAATCGAACCCGGGACCCCTGCGTCTTACATGGGTGGGCGAACCACTCTTATTTGAGATTACGATACGATCTAGCTTATTTCAGATTAAGATTTGAGATGCTGCTTTAGCTATGTACTGTGGCATTACTTTACAAGCGACATGCCACCTGTGCGCGGCGGGTGCTCCAAATTTAACCACGTACACAGCAAACAGTTCTTGTTTATGCAACTGACAATCGTTGACAAATTATATTGACCGAGTCTGAGGAGCTCAGTACAGGTGGTTGAGCGCCCGGGGTTTAGCAATTTAAAGATTGTTTTTTTATTATTATTGACTATCGCAATTTCCATGATTATCAGAGAAGAGCTCGGTGGCACAGTGGTATAGCGCCTGGCCCAGCGATTGCGGAGGTTAAGCAACTTTCGTAAGGATCGGTCTTGAGATGGGTGACCAAAAATTTATTATCTCGAGCTCCTCCGTTCGGAAGGCACGTTAAGCTGTTGGTCCCGGCTGCATTTGCAGTCGTTAACACCCACCAATCCGCATTGGGCTCGCGTGGTGGGTTATGGCCCGTCCTCCTTATCCACCCTTAAGGAAGGCCTGTGGCCAATTGATTATCGCAAGGGTCGGAAATAAGAGGGTGACCTAAAGTTTATTATTTTGAGCTCCTCCGTGCCTTCAGAATTGGTCCCGACTGCATATCCAGTTGTTATAGGTAGTATGCGCTACGAAAGATGAGAGCTGACATGACGAGCGGGAGGGGGAATTTGCATACAAATTGTTCACCACCACGTGAAAACCACGTGGTTGTTCAGTTCACATCTTTGGCGTGAAATACACAGAAGCGACGCGGCGCGGATACGGCGGCGATACGGTGCAGATGTGAGACTTTCGGATGCTTTTGGCCAATCAAATACACGTATCGCCGGCATCGCCGCCGTATCTGCGCCTTATCTCCGCCGCATCTCTTCTGTGTATTTCACGCCTTTCGTGGCGCGTGTTGTAACAACCACCAATTCGCATAGGGCCAGCCAGCGTGATGGTTTTTGGCCTCCTTACCCACCCAATAAAGGTCTGTGCCCCAGCCCCAGCAGTAGGGACATTAAAATGGCTGATGTAGGGTCTGTTCTTTTTATAGGTAGTAATAGTTTCCTTGAAGCAACTGAACTGAGGTCACCCTATACTATTTGAGCTCGTTAGTTGCCATTAAATATGTTTTATAGTCTATTTATTGCAAACGATACATAATAGTACAGAAGCCCGTAGAACATTTAAATCACCAAAAAGGTTACCGTTTGCCGTTGTGATATAGTTATTTATTACGAAATTATAGATACTTTATCCCAAGTTTTACAGATCGCAACCCGCCGTAACATATATTTGTATATCTCCAAAAATGATATTTTTTTATTTTTCAAGGTTTACCACATGGTTTAGCTATTGTCGTGTTCTACAGCTTTGTTTTATTGCCACTGATATTAGTAAGACTATGGAAAGTGATCATACACAGATTTAAGACCAGATAAAATCCAACCATTTTCATCAGGTCTTAAATCTGTGTATGGCTACTTTTTATAGTCTTACTTTTATCTGTGGCAATCAAACCAAGCTGTAGAACACGACAATAGCTAAACTATGTGGTAAACCTCGAAAAATAAAAAAATATAAATTTTGGAGGTATACAAAAATATATAGGTTACGGCTTGGGTTGCTACGGTTGCGATCTGTAAAACTTGGGTTAAAGTATCTATAATTTCGTAATAATTAACTATATCACAACGGCAAACGGTAACCTTTTTGGTGATTTGAATGTTCTACGGGCTACTGTACTATAATGACTTAGCGGACAGTTAGGTAATAATCATTAATTAATAATGTTATGATGTGGAGCTTAATGATAAAAGGATATAATGGCTTAGGTTGAGCATCTCATTCTGAATTCTGAAAGCACTAAAACCAAAACACTATTTACCTAAGGTATGCTGATGTGGATTTTTATTCATTCATTAATCTCTGGAGGTATTAAACTATTAAGGCTCCGTTACGCGAAATCATTTGTCTCTGTCTTTTTCTTTACGTGTAAAGAGTATGGAAAATAACCTCACTTCTGCACTTTTTCGATGTTTTTCGTTGTTTTTTCATCATTATCTTTAGCACAATTATCTTTCTTTAAAAAAAGTTATTGGAGCAACTGCACAGTACGTTAAAGTGTATTTTGATGTAGAATTCAATACGTTTACGCTATTATTTACGCCAAAAATATGGCCCGCGACAAGCGCTTTTGATGATATTCTGATTTTTTTCTACAATCATCTGTGAGGTTTATATGCAATTTAATGTTTGTAGCAACTAGGTAAACTCTTTAGCTTGTCTTATGATTTTTTTGGTGGCTACAAGTTTACGTTTTCTATATAAAGATATGGCCCGCGCAAACCATGTTTTCCTATTACCGCCCCTTAAGAAGCTACAGTGTTCGCTTCCCTTTAAGCGCCGAGCCGACTTTTTTTGATACCATTTTCGTATAAAATGTGCCTACGTGTTCTTTCTTCGTCATGTTAAGTAGTTCACCGACATCTAAAAAGTAACGCCTCAATACGAACCTCTAAAATAGTGTTGTCATCATTACATAACACCCAAATTAATATAACATGGAGTCTTAAGACCGCTTCCTTAAAAAATCGCTTTCTTTTACTCTGTGTTCGGAATTCAAAATCGAGGAATGAATCGAATACACTCTCAAAGCAATTGTGGTTGGGCTTTATGCTTACTGCGTTAGGGTATCATATCGAATGCTGTTCTCAGACTCAGCTGATGAGGGTTGTGTGGCGATATACATATTTATTTCTGTAAGGCTAAGGTAGATTTTCCTTTGCAGTTTGTACAGTCTTACAATCAGGATAACAGGCGCCGCATTCGCCGCTTGGCGCCGGCGAGCCGCCGTCACCTCGTGTATTATGAACTAGCCCTGTGACCTGGCGTCGATCAACTGGTATTTGACTCAGCAAATGAACTAATACCACTAACTCATTTCTAAGCAAATTGTACTTACTTGGAAACACATGCATATTCATGTTTGGAAAGGTTGGAATAATCGAATATTAATGCATGTCGTGCTAATCTTAGCACATGCACATAAATGGTTCAGATGCCTACCTACTCTACATGTCATTAAGAAAGTATACTTAAACATAAATCATAGGAATTTTAAATTAAATTATAATAAATCACAACGTACATTATGTTTTGACATCGTTTTTAAAGAGTTTTCTGAAAGCGCAAATTACCTACTCCGGAACACGACTTTTAAAAACAAAGGCAATACACTAAATTAATTAGTTGATACAAATGCTTACATTAATTAAATCGGATCACCAGCATAAGCATTGGAACGATCCAAAGACGGGGAAGCGGACGCATTCTACACACTCACAGACGGGGAAACAAAAACAAGTGTTTAGAGCGAGACGCACTTATCCCCGAGTCGACGAGCGGAGAGAAACGTCGATAATTTATGCGCACATCCCTACGAGACAGGAATGCTGCATCTGGCGCCGGACAATCTGAAAACAACCATATTGTTGGTAACTTGAAATGCGATATTTCTTTGAGAGTTGAATTATAAATGCCGTGGTTGAAACAGGTGTTCGCGGTCATGAGTGTTTCTGCGTCTCACATAGAATTCTCCGCGCTATACTTCATGAAAAAAAAGTTCATTTTTGTGAGTATCTGGTGAGTTTAAATGTCATTCTGATTTTGTTTAAGTCCCTCATCGCTCCCAGATGTGCTCGAAGCGTATCATCGGAGTTCTGTTTGTAATGGGGACGCGTATCAGGCAATTAACGACCATGATTTTTTTAAATGCGCATTTTCGCATGAGTAATTTGTTTAGTAAAGTAAGTATACCATAATTTGTGAGTAAACATTTGGCGTAGGTTTTACTGCTAAGTTAAAATAGAATTTTGGTTTAGTTATTGACGTGGCACAAGTTAATTTATGGCACAAGAACATGCGTTTCAAAATTGAACACTTTATCAACATTGTATTGAATGCCAAAAGTAAAAATAACCATAAACCTCTAATAAGATAATCTTGACTTCCGTAGTCAAGTTGCTTACACACCGGTTTTCATGCTGTCGCCATCTCTAATGTCTCGGATTCGATTTTCGGCTGGGTCAATTTAGAAAACTAACTTTTCTGTAATTGTATCAGGTCTGGGTGTTTGTGATACCGTTGTCTCTGATTTCCAATTTCCCATAATAACACAAGACGTGATTCAGATACTATGTACGTAATACTTGTTTTGGATTGGCATTAAAGCGAAGTATGTGATACTTACTGTCCAATATTTATTTAGTAATCCTTATTAGGCTGTAGGCTATAGTGATTCTCCGTGAATTCATAGCAAACGCACAGATAGAAGGAGAAACATGATCAGTCTTTTTTTTATACACAACAAGATAGTGCTTGGCCTTCATCTCACTCATCTGATGTTAAGTGACGATAAGGCCGAAGGTGGAAGCGCACTACCCCCGGAATCCTCATCACTGACGAACTGGCTATCTTACCTCTAGCTGCCGGAACATACCCAAGTAACAAAAGTTTCTATAACCAAGGGGTTTTATCACCAAACAGTGATATAGTAGGCCTTTAGTGGTAACCGTTGTGACTGCTTGTGCTATAAAGGTTTTCCACAGAGCGTTTTGGCTCTATAATATTAAAGAGCATTTAAGTTCTATGGTGCAGCTCTTAGAACACTTACAGGACATACAAAAGAATCTTTAAAGTGTTGCACTGTAATAGATATGGACAAAGTGATTATAGTACTATTTAGTACTATAGACGACTTTACTGTCACTTTTATGTATCTATTTTGCACTAATATTGCGTCAAAATAACTTTTACAGTACTAGTATTGTAGCAGTATCGAAAACACTATTACAGAATCAATCTGCACTATAAAAGTACCTTGCACAACCATTATGTCACGGTTTAGCTTCTTAAATGCTCCCTCAACATCGCTATGGGGCTAGTTCTGTAAAAGTCATGAAAACTCTTCTATAGTACTAAATAGTATCATAGCGACTTCTGGTGCAGTTGCTAAATAACTTAAACTTTTTGTGTTACTGCTACCTGACTAAAGCGTGAGATAAAAGCACTAAAATGAATAATTAATGGACTAATCGGTTTTCGATAAAAAATATGGCCGCTGTTTATGCCATGATAGCACATAAGTAGCACGGCTGGAGCCAATGTGTACTATAGCAGCCATAGTCGGGACGAGTCCTTATTTTATTAATTTAAATTTAATTAAATCACGAAAATTATGAAGGCGCATTGTCAAATTTGAAATCAGCATAGTGATTTTATCGATACAATTATTTTCGCAAGTGCAAGTTACGGTGGAGTTACGGTCAATGGTCGATCAAAGGTGATGTTTTGTAGAATGTCCATTGTATTACAAATTGTAATAGCGAATAACATTTTGTTTTCTTGGGGAACACTTGAGCACAGCACGAACAAAATGACGAACAATAGTGTGATAAAAAGATCAAAATAGCACTATAAACATGTTTTGGTTTTCAAGTATAGAGCTGATTTATTACCGTGAGAGGCATTATGTAATGTTTATAGAATTAATCAGTGATAAAACTAGGGCCTATTTGGGGTTCTGTAAAGGTTTACAATACCTTTATAGTGCTTATCATGAAACTAATTAGCACGTCCTAAAGCGTTCTCAGGACTTTTTTAGTACCAAATTTTGTTACTTGGGTAACTATGTTTAAATTGTTGTTATGTCATCAGACTTAGGTAAGATAGTGGTAGCTAGCCTAGCCAAGCGGAGTAGAAATAAGGCCTCCGCACCAACCAAACCAAGTAAAAATTGTGCCCCCCTGGGAATCGAACTCGGGACCTCCTTGGATTGAAATCAGAGCAAAATACATAGGTATTGTCCAATATTTAATAGTCCTTATTAGGCTGTAGCACAGATAGAGGGAGATTACATGTTCAGTTTGGGATCAGTCCTGTCCATCAATCTGGTTAGACTTTGATTTTTTCCTGACTGATGAATAAAAATTTGTACCAGACTGACAGAATAGATTGATCCCAAACTGAACATGCAATCTCCGGAATCTCCCTCTTAAAGATTTCATTGCAGATTTTTTATATCGTAAAAAGCATACGATATGCTGAACCAATCCTTTTGTATTTTTCCGTTTAACAATTTTATGCCTACCATAGTAGATTTCTTTGTTTCTTTCCATTCCATTCCACCCAAAACAGGACTGCATTTCGATAGCAGTTTAATCAGCTGTAGACCTCACATACGCACCTTATACCACAGAGATACGAATGAATTTAGAATATCCATCATATTTAAAAAAAACGGTATGTGATTGCTCATTGTTTCCGAACAAAGGGCTACCTGTCGCCTCCACTTGTCTTGCGTTGCGCCGGCGCTGCCCTTTTGACGCGCGCCTTTTATTGTTTAGCAGTTTTTTTTATTTATTTATATGGCACTCTCAAATGCTGTGTGAAATGCATTGTGAATTGTGATACGGGTAGGTGTTGTGGCGCCGTTGTTTATGAAAGTGATTTGAAATCCCAATGTTCTTAAACAAGAACTGTTTGTCCAGAAACATTGTATTCATTTTATTGTTTAATCATTAATCGTAATTTAATTAATTTAAAGGTCATTAGGCATATTTGACCTACTTGATGAAAGTTCGCGTACAGAAACCGAACCAATTTTAAATTGATGAATTCAATCCCACTTTTCAAAATATGTATTTTTTATGAAAAAAGTTATATCACAGTAAATGTGTGAGTATTATGTTTAATGTTATAAAATTTTTGTTAATAAAACAGAAGTTTTTTCATTCAGCATTGTGAAAATGTGTGGTACAAGAATAGTAAACTTTTGTATGGTCTTTATTAATTTATTTTATTTTATTTATTATTGAAATGCTATGATATAATGATAAAAAATGAAACATGGCCTGCAAGAATGCGACCCATACCACTGAAAAGCAGATACATTTATCTACATACCTAGCCCTATTTTGTTTGTGTACGCACGCCGTAGTTCAAATGTTCGAACAAAATGCCCAATGACTTTTATGATGTTTTAATACAAAAAATTTCTTCAGGTGAACACGATAGCGTAATTTAACACCGTTCCACTCTAACTTGCAAAATTCGGACCTATACATACAAGTACTTTAACGTGTTTTAATATTGTAGGTAGATAGGTAGGGACCATTAAACTGAACAAGTTTTACTATGGAAACAACTCTGAAATCGAGAAAAAATCTGCCGTTTCATACAAAAATTAATACGAAAATATCAAAATGTATGAAACATCTGATATTTTTTTCGTGATTTCAGAGTTGGGCCTATAGTAAAATTGTTCAGTTCGATGGTCCCTATGTACCATATACGTCATTAGAGGTTTTTTTTGTAACACGTTGTATAGGTATCGGACAATCAAACAAAAATCACCTGTGTAACGAATTCGAGTGGAGACCATTGGGTTTCTAACTGGTAACCCAAATCCCGGCATCCCGGGATCCCGGCACCTGATCCCGCACCTGCGGCGAATCCTTTCGTTTTTTTGTGCGCACACCTGCGCCTGTGCGCCAAACCTGAGACGCATTGTGCAATATAGACCTAAAAATATCTAGAAGAGATTAACACTTATCTAATTCAATGATCGGAACATTCTTGACATCGTAATGCTGCCTTCAGACTTGTTTGATTGGTAACGGTATAACCATTGGGCCATATGGAATTATGGACATGAATTGTTTTATAGATAAGTCAAATAGATCAAGGCCTCTTAAAGAAAAGGAAAGTAATTAGGACGAGTTTAATAATTATGAATAATTTTCGAGTTTCATATTTTGAAAAATTGTTTAAATAGACTTTAATTTTGAAATGCACTTCTCTATAAAGTTTGTAACTCTATATTATTCATTCTCCTGTGTGTGAAGGACGGTACTTTATTTTTTTATATGAAAGGTGTGATCCCAAAGCCGATACAAACTTTTTATTCGTCAAATTGCTCTCAGGTGGATTAGTTACTAAAATATTTCAATTAAAAAACTTCATTGTTAGTGTTTTTATTGCGTAACTTAAGAACCAACCTACATAGCGTAATGTAAAATGTTTTTTGACCCTTTTAAAATATTTCATACGTAAAAAATATAACTTTGCCAATGTGTTTTATTTATGTTGACACAAAGCGACCGCCTGCGGCTTCGTCCGCGTGGACATTCGGAAACTAGGGAATCTATGACCGGGGGGCTAATTGTCTAATTTCAAAATCTATCGCAATCGCTTTCATTTGACAGATGGAAGTGACACATTGATGCATTTCTTTGGTAATATTTTATTCGTGCCAAAATGAAGCATCAATGTGTTACATCCTGAAAGCGATTGCGATAGATTTTGAAATTAGACAATAGAAAGGCCGGTTGAAAAAAGTAACTATCTTTGTTTGTTTTAATTTTAAACTATCTGTGTGCCTCATTAAAACCCATTCAGCTGTTTTTGCGTGATTTATTAACAAACATCCAAATATCCAAACATCTAAATTTTCACATTCATAATATTATATGAGTAGTAGGATAAGTGAGGATTTGTTTACATTAATGTATTCTTAGATAACAATAAAGATAAAGAAGAAGAATTCTATACTTTAGTAAAAGATCCTGCCTTTCTATTGTCTAATTTAAAAATCTATCGCAATCGCTTTCAAGATATAACACATTGAAGGTTCTTTTTGACACAAATAAAAATTTACCGAAGAAATACAGCAATGTGTTACATCCATCTGTCAAACGAAAGCGATTGCGATAGATTTTTAAATTAGACAATTAGCCCCCTAGTTAACTAAGACCCTATTAATTATAAGAGAATATAAGACATTCTGTCCATATATAATCATCTCGAAATTTATTTAATGTTGTAACTGTAGTCACCTAAATAATTTACTAATAAATAGCATAGCCTTTATTAATAAAGTTCCACAACAAGTAATTGATCTTCCTTTGCATGAATTTAAAAACCATGTTAAAAAAACGCTCATGGGTAAAGGTTATTATAAAGTAGACGATTATCTTAAAGATCAAAATGCGTGGAAATGATGTAACACATAACTTGCTACTATAAGTACTTTGTTGCCAATGATAGTAATGTAATAAGTCTATGTTTGTTGCCAATAATCCTGTCACCCTGTTGTAATTATCTGGTAACGATATATTATTTAAATTTGTAAATATCGTTACTTATTGCTATTAAAGCTGATAAGTTTCTTGCGCCCGTTCTTCTTGTCAGTTAAAAAAGTCTTGAACGGGTGGTAGGAAAATATAGACGATTCAAAAGTACTTAATAATTAAGTTTATTTGAATAAAGCTAATTTTGACTTTGACTTTGACTTTGACTAGTTACTGCCACTGAGTCGACAAAACGACTCGTAATGTTTATCTTAATTTAATAATTTTCTAGTATTTTTACCATGTCTTTTTTCAGCGTTTTGTAGTTTATCAATAAAATAAGTAGGCAAATATTTAAAACGTTTGTAAAATTATTGAATTTTTAGATTTTAGGCATTCACATCACAGTGCTATTATTATATTAATTTAAAAAAGCCATAGTTAGTGTATGGGCCGGAATTCCAAGGGTGCGGTTCGAATCCCGTCTAAGCTACTACGGGTGAGTCGTTTTTTCTAGATTTCTTTCGAATATATAAAAAAAAATATTAATGTCTATAAAAGTTTGCTAAAATGTCTATTCTGGATTTCAGTAGGATTTCAGATTATTTTTTTATAAAAAGCTTGAACTTCAATCAACCTGATTTTCAAGTAGGTTTGTAGTTAGAAGACTGCACTAAAATATGGTTATGCTTTAATAAATCTACAAGCTGTCCAAAAACTTATCTTACTCTCCTTCCTTTATTTGATTGCTACTTATTTATTTAATAAATAAATTTAAATAAAAAATATTAAAAACACGACTGCCCTGCCAAAAACGAACTAAAAAGTTAAACAACAAGTGTCATCGCAGTCGGGTGACCTTATTATGGAACAATTTTTGATGAAAGAGGTCCCCCGACTGCAATGTCTCTTGTTGTTTAACTTTTTAGTTCGTTTTTGGCAGGGCAGTCGTGTTTTTAATATTTTTTTAATTTATTTATTTTTATTTTACACATTTTAGTGACATATTATATAGTTTTGGAATGTGCTCATCAAGGCCTTTCATTTGATGCCCATATTGTAATAATAGAATAATATTTTTTTTCACATTTGAAAAAGGCGTCGCCATATTGATTTTTTCTAAAAAAAAATTTAGGCAGTGTCACTCGGGATGCTATAAGGATTCTAACGATACTCCATTTATCCAAATCAGTTCAGGGATTTAGAAGTTATGGTGGAATAAAGAAACTCACAGACCCACATACATGAACCCTGAACACATATACACTCTTTTTGCTTTGGGCAGTCGTGTAAAAATGCCTAAAATGTGTTAGCATTTATGTTGTTCAATTGTCAAATAGATTCGAATCAGAATAGTCTGCGTGTGGTACTAAACAGACCCTAGGGATAAATCTCTACATGACAGCTTGGCACTTTCATTGCACAACACTTCGAACCCTTATCTCTAAACATCCCTCGAGATTAGGCCAGTACATACATACAAACCGATTGACCGCTCACGTGGGGTCTAAAACACCCCAAAAAATCGGCACTTGATATGACTAATGACGTCATCAGTGCCGGCGAATTCTTCCGAGAGCGCCACATGCAAGCTCAGACATGTGTCGTCGGCAAGTGAGTTACGACCCGAGCTTCCGGTGTGAGAATAGTAGACAGACTTTATATGGACATACAAGCTATTTTAGATGGACTTGATTTTGTTGGATTATTTCTAAGATAGGGATTGGACCTGATATTCAAGTAAGCCCGTAGTTGGAAAATTGCACTAAAATGAGGTACCTATTAAGCTCTAACAGATATCTCTATCATATCAACAACATTAGACCGGCTGCAATCTACAGCTATTTTATATAGGCGTGCGATTGTAGACTTAGCGCTATCGCACACGGGCACCTTAGTCGCCTTGCAACTGTTTTGTCTCTGTCTCAAGTCCACGGGTTAATATGGAAGCGCGCACACGAAGCGACGCGGTCGTCTGCAATTTTTCATACAAACCATGTGAGAGACAAAATAGTTGCGGAGACAAAAGTCCCCCGTGTGCGATGGCGCTTAGCGCTATCGCACACAGGCAACTTAGTCTCCCAGCAACTGTTTTGTCTCTCACATCAAGTCCACGGGTTTATATGGAAGCGCGCACACGAAGCGACACGGTCGTATGCAACTTTTCATACAAATCACGTGAGAGACAAAAAAGTTGCGAAGACAAAAGTTGCCCGTGTGCGATAGCGCTTAGTAAGAAAGAAGTAACTAGCATGCTGGTTACTTAATTGCTGCAGCAATTTTATACAGGGTTATTTGCAATTTGTAAACAGCACAACACCAACAACCTTGCAAGAGTAGATTAATAATAAACAACATCGTTTGATCTACGACTTTCCGAAAAAGAAAATATTTTTTTTTTTACATAACTCGCTCAGCTGTCCGGATATATTTGTATGGAAAATCGTTTTTTCTTTCGGAAAAGTCGTTGAAGAAAAAATGTTGTTTATGATATTAATAATCTTCCGGCGAGGTCGTCGGTGTTTTACAAATAACCCTTAATAATGGCATCGATTGCTCATTTACAAAATAATGTATACTAATTGCATACGTACTCGGTTACTTAGAAAGCTAAATGGAAAGAATAACATAATTATGGAACAATAACTTTTATTCTATGTTGTAATCAATAAAAGGCTCTCGTCTCTTTGGAGTCTGGCTACCTTTGCTGTAAAAAAAATAGTTTTAATTACTTATGTATTTTCAGATCTAGATCCATATTATTGCCATCGTAAAATAAGACAGTTTCAACAAACAGTATTCCTATTAAACTGTAACATATCTTTTTAAGCATGCAACGTAAAAAAAACTAGTCTCGACGATTTGACAGGCAATGAGCCGGATGCCGCTTCTAATTAGTTCAAAATGGGTTCCGTTTAAGCCACGTTTAGGCCCAAAGGTTCGTAAACAAAAACCTGGGTCGCACCACGTTTGAGATTGCGTAAAAACTGGGATTAACAGGGAAGAGAATTCTGGGTAACGTGGTGTCAACATTCCCGCCTAATTGAGTGCGTGACTGTCGGCCATGTTTTATTAACTGTCAAAAAGTTGACATTTATTTTCTTTTTCTATTTTATTATAGCTATATATATTATTGTTGTTATTCCTTGTTTATAGTTACAGTTCCGATTCTTTAAGATCACATTGCAGTCGAAGAATCATGTCGTCAACCTGTCTTTTGATTTCATTTTACTCTAGAATAGAATAAGACATAAATAAGTTGCGTGAGACGGATAAACTTAACTGTTACAATAGCAGATAAGCAGAAAAATCAAATAAACTAAGTGATCAACATAGCTAAGTTAGTACATAGCTTGACAGTTTAGTTTTACAACCTATGAACATATGAAAATAACTCTATGCAACTTTTTAATACATAAGTACTTATGTAAAATTAATATTTGCTAACGAAAGTGGAAAAAAATAAATTTAGGAATTTCAAATATACAATGAATGAGATTTTTCAACACACTTGCTCGTAAAGTGAGCTCTAATACGTCGCTTTTAGGGCCATAAACCGAGCTATAACAAAGGCGTGCAATAATGTATAAAACACTAGTTTGTTATAAAATTATCCCTACAAAGTTAAATTAGTACCTTACTGCAAGTTCTATGCGAGTAAACAGCATTCCCAATTTAACCGGGTAATACAGTTATTTTTTTTAGTAACAACAAAGAGGTTTTATGCCGCTGAAAATTCATATTCATTTTTGGAATAATTATTAAATGTGTAAGTCCTTAATTAAGTCAAACAAATATTTATTATTATTAAATTATTCATAATTCACAATGTTTCGTTATAAAATACTAAAATATTTGCATTTTATCACTTAAAATAATAATTTTGAAGTAAGCTGTATGCTCACTCACCCTTTGTTCACATAATATTCTTGCATTGGGTGTGTGAAAGAAATAAAAAAATAAACCTGCGCGCCTTTTCCCCTAATTTTCATATTTTGTTTTTGTCGTATTTGTTGCTGTGTGGTAAATTATTTTGCTTTTTCCTCGCAAATGTGTTGAAAAACGTCATATGAAACTCGTGATCTTTTGCTTATTGCACACTCGGCTGAGTTACGCCCTCGCCTTCAGCACGGGCTGAAACCCACAGCCTCGTGTGCAATGAGCAACCTAAGCTAACTTGTCTCATAATGTACTATTAACTAAGTGTGTATAATATAATTCGCCATTATCAAACTTTAACATTCAATAAAGTACAAAAGAAATATCTTCTTTCTTCAAAAGAAAGTCGTTCTAAGATGTATTTAAAAAAAACCGGTCAAGAGCGAGTCGGACTCGCGCACCGAGGGTTCCGTACCATCATAATTGCACCATTAAACCACACTGCAGAGTAGAATAATAAAATTAGTATTGCAGTTTTAGGTCAGCGCCATCTCTTGACCGATAGTGGAACTAATGTAAACTTTTTTAGAAATTTGATAATTTCTAAAAAAGTGTGCCATATTGAGACATCATTTTATTTTTCCTGTAATCTTTATATAAACTGCTATCGCATAGAATTATTTCAGATTTTTCTCTTTGCAAACTTCGGAGATAAGGGGGGGGGAACGGTCATATTTTTTACATTTTTCATCATAAGTCAAAAACTATGCGGTCTAGAAAAAAAAGAAAAAATGATTAAAAACGTGCAAACGGCGTTCTTTTATATGATACCCCACATGCCCTAGTAGCCCCACTTCAAATTTTTAAGACTCCTTTTCAGGCCCTGCTGTAAAAAAAACATTTATTTTTTTATTCATTTCTTATTTGCAAAATAGTTGGGCAAATGTCATCTTAAACTATTCCAAATTTCAAGTTGATACCATTAGTAGTTCTCGAGATATCCAGCTGTGACAGACAGACAGACTGAGTCTCACCATAAGGGTTCCTTTTTTACCATTTTGGTACGGAACCCTAAAAACGAAATACTTACGAGTTATATTATACAAAATAAAAAACGTTTGTTTCCATCAGCTGCGTATTTTTTCCCGTAGTCCCGAACCTTTCAACTACATCAGTAGTTTTGTTTACGACACGTCCCCCAGGAACATAAATTTACATCCCATAATGAGGTAATAAGTGCAGACGGGAAGCAATAACTAAGTTAACACAAGGGTTCTGTTATAATTGAACAGTGTTAATTAACCAAAATTATGATCGATTTTTTTCAAGGGTTTTGAACAGTCAGTCACTCAAGAAAACTCTTGACAAAAAATATTGAATAGGTACACGAGTTTAATTCACTTTCATTTTCATACTAACTTATATTCTAAAGATTCTAGGACACAAAATTACATTAGGTAGTTTATAAGCTGCGGTTTTGGAGCTTTATTTTATTTTCAGTGCTTTTCTTTTGTGTGGTTATGCAATTTATATTTTCAAATCTATGGAAAAAAATAAGTTATGTCGGACTTACGATATATTTTTCGTTCTCAAGAGTCATGATTGCAACGCACATTTGAGACGAAGAAAAATTGTTACAATTTCCAAAGGTATAACTTAAAATTGGAAATTACTTACAGTAAAAAAAAATATAAGTTGAACTGGAAACGTTAGCCCAAAAGTATAAGTAACATGTTCTACTGACAAACTCCTCGGGAGTAAAGGCAATATATCAGCCGAAGTTCAAATAAACTCGACAGTGAGGCGGTTTGTGTCAGGGTGTAAAGCCGCTATTTTTAAAACAAATACAGAGACGCCGTCACTCATTGACGGTAAACTTGAACGCTCGGAAGTCCGACTTCCGGACTGCGCGGGTGTGGACAACATTTGGTAAAGTTTTAATTGCTGGTCAAGGGGCATCCCTTGACCAGCAATCTGACCCACAACAAGTCTTAGTAGAAAATTAAAAGCGCTCATGACGGAACTTGATAGACTGATCGTATTCGATCACGTTTATTAAGCAACGCTCGGTCCGGTCAGGTGTCGGATGGGTGACCGTTAAAGTGGCATTACAACTGAGTGCTTCCGTGCTTTGGAGGGCACGTTAAACCGTCGGTCCTGGTTGTTGCTATTTGATAACAGTCGTTAAGCAAAGTTAGAGGCCTTACAAACAGCGTGATAAACTCTAACACTAGAGGTTGCCACTAATCCTCATTCGATAAGAAGAAGAAGTAGAATATTATGTGAGATACCTTTATATCCAAAATCGTTAAGATTTGCAGAGTGACAATTCTTTAATAATTATTAACTTTCTGATTTTCATTTTCCGTTTAGATCCAAGCTGATTTTTAACCGATTTCAAAAAAGGAGGAGGTTCTCAGTTCTTCGGAATCTTTGTTTTTTTTTATGTATGTTACTTGATTACTCAAAGACGGCTGGACCTATTTGAAAAATATTTATATTTATATACTTTCAAATTGGTCCCATTGTCATAAAGTCAGGATCTGATGATGGGATCTTGGGGATATCGAGGGAACTCTTCAAATATTATAGGCACACATATAGCGATTTTGGTATTTTCTTAAGTGACTTATGCATTTATTTTCGGAAAGTACCATTTGGTGAAGTGGAACTAATGATGAAGACCATAGATGATCATTGGAACTAGGAATTCAGTACTAAACATTTCACTGGTGCGATACGATTAAATATGGTCCTACGACTTTAATATACACTGGCCTGCAAAAGTAAGTACTACAGAGGCCTATTTTCATACAAAGGAGGTAACTTTGATGCTTTGGTTCTCCGTCCAGGATTAGACGGGGTGTGATTTGATAATGGCCATTCAAAGAGTAAATGGAGGAGGCCCAGATCGCTAAAGAAACCCAACGGATTAGAAGAGTCGTTTACACCAGAGACCGAACGGACTTTTTAGTGTTACATTTTCCATACTTTTGATGTAATTTTAACTTGTTTTTTTTTAAGTTCAACCCTGACCTAAACAACTCTTCTAATCCGTTGGGTTTCTTTAGCGATCTGGGCCTCCTCTATTTACTCTTTAAATGGCCATTATCAAATCACACCCCGTTTAATCCTGGACGGAGAACCAAAGCATCAAAATTACCTCGTTTGTATGAAAATAGGCCTCTGTAGTACTTACTTTTGCAGGCCAGTGTAGTTGCTAAGCTATTTATGCTTATCATAATGCATATGGTGAAGTGGAGCTATAGTAGATAAAGCTGATAGTGAAGTACCAGGAGTACTCCTCAACATTAACGCCCCTGCGTCGCGATGGGCAGTATTTTATAAAAAGTGATGAGTCGTTGACATATGTATACTTATTGTAACTTATTAAACCAGCTTATCATAAAACAAGCATTTTATATTATTCCGTTTGTCAAATGTTGATAAAAATCTATTTGAAGAACAATAAACCCCACTAGCGGTGTTTAGGTCCTAATCTTAACGTTCAATTCTGTGAAATACACATTTTAATCTCGTTTTCATGTTAATTAAAAATAAGTACAAGTTGACCATCCCTGGTTCTAAAAGAACTGCGCACAAGACGGAAGCCACACACGCGCTCCGTGCGCGATAGCAGAAGGCAGGCCCTCTCATGAAACACCGGGATAATTTATGACTGTTTTACAAACCTACATTGACGTATTGACAAAACCAAACAAATTTGAGACTAAATCAATGATTCGTATTAACGCAACGCCAACATTACGAATCGCTTAGCTAAATTGTAAGTTAGTAAAATAATGTATTAATCTTCTTTGTCTCTTAGGTATATCGGGTCATTTTGAACTTACCATCCAAATTTTGAGGATGTGTTCAGTCCATGAAACTGAACAACTTTCGCTAAGGAACACATGGTCAAATATGTAAAATAAAAATCGACTTTCCATACAAATCAAAGAGATCACGTGATCAATTTAGTATGGGATGACCAACATTTTTTGGCGAAATTTGACACATGTTTCTTAGAGAAAGTTGTTTAAATTCATGGACTGGACATATCTTTAAAATTTGGATGGTAATTTCAAAATGACCCTGTATACTACTCGCACGTAATTACTTAAAATAAATTGAGTACTAATGTGGGGCGCTAGATAGATGAAGTGAGCCTTTAAACTTTTTTGTTCATTTCATTTAAAAACTTGCTTTCGTATAATGTCTGTCTGTTTGTTCTCCTACACAGGTCGCATTTCTCAACCGATTCTCGTGAAATTTTGTAAGCAGGTTTAATAATAATATTGATATTTTTCTCGAGTGACTTTTTCGCAATTTTCGTAAAAAAATACATTTCAGCAATTTTGAAAAATGATCAAAAATGTCACAAACGCGAAGTCTATAGCTACAAAGCCACAAAAAATTAATAATACCTACCACCACAACAAGTAAAGTGGAATACCAATACTGTTTCTGATTCCACACATGATAGTTTTATTTAATTTTAATAATCGTTTTAGTTTGGTACCCTCCCCACTCTTAATAAATTTCTATTTTTCGTCACAACGATAAGAGACTTTGAGGCGAGTAGACGTGAGCACACGTGGCCCGGGAAATCTGTTCTTACAGGATATCCTCGCCATCTGGCGGCTATTTGGGTTCGAGTGCTTGTTTACACTGCGCATTGTCTTCTGAGCCAGATGCTCTCGTGCGCACTAATCTTTATTTAGATTACTCTTCGGATGTTTTAATACGAAGTGCGTTTGGTTGAGGAAAAAGTTCATTGAGGTGCAATGCTCAAAATACAGGACAATTTGTTGAATTAACAGCTAATTTTATAATTATCAACTCTTTAGTTAAACTTACTAAAAATCTTCCTACATTGTGATTGAGTTTTAATTTATGTTATCTAGTCATCGTGAATGTAAAGTATTTCTCAACTCTGCAGACCGTTAAAATCTACAAACTTAGATTGACAAAACCCTTTTTTAAAGACTTCAAAAATTGAAAAGGAAGAAGTTATCTTATACTAAATAATATACTAGAAAAAATACGACTCGCACCAGATCAATACTCAGACGGGAATCGAACCCGCGACCTTTGGATATCCGGTCCAATGCTCTTTGAGAGCATATATAGAGTCGTATTTTTTCTAGTATATTATTTAGTATTGTTTAAAAATAGCATTGTAAATGCAAAAATCTCAAATTTAAAAAGAAGTTATCTATTCGTCGCTTGTCGCTTATTTCTTTCTAAGTATTTTGTTTTAATATAAGAGTAGGTACTAAATAATATGTAACTGATCATTATAAGAATCTATTGTTCTGCTAATATTACCCATCATCACATTTAATTTGATTGATTTGATTTTCTTTTTTATATAAAATCCTTTTATATTGGAAATACCAGCAAAAAACTAGCCAATTTAAGTTACCCAAAGCTACCCCTCCCTAAAATATAACGAGACAACGCACAATAGATGTCGCCACGTGCACCGCACGCGTCAGTCGCGCGCCAATATCCAACCGAGCAAGACGCATTGTTCCCAACACGCGCCTCCCTCCTCTAATAAGGAAGACATAACTCTCTTTTGGATCACTGCGTTTATTTGTATTTGACTGGATAATGTAATAAAAAAAGAAAAGATTGAAACTGACTTTGCCATTTAGCTAATAACTCAAAAAAATTAATAGGAACCTAAATAGATAATAAAATGCTAACAGTAAATATATCGTGTAGCTGTTGTTAGGGCCAGTCAGATGTAAAGTTGTTTATTAAACATGGATAAACAATAACTTGCATATGGGAGCAAATGACGAGAGCTGATATCACCGTAAAAGCAGATTTGTTTGTTTCTTATTCACGATTATTTGGACCCTGTTGTTCCTAAAGATTACAATAGCAAATTCAAGATGTTTTATAATTACTACTATATTTTTCTAAACTTTCTCAGAGTATTGTTATTTTCGATGACAAACGTTATTGATTAGGACAAACGTACTATTTATTAGCAAAATAAAATGCAAAACAATTGTTTTTTTTCACGAGCAGAAATTACTTTACAACTAGAGAACTTTTAAAAAGCATTTCTGAAATTTTTACTCAGTTTAAAAACTTATTTTGAATTTCATCAACCTATTTACGGAACTTAATTACTACTTTTATCTCGTTTTGATCAAAGTTCTATATCGGGTCATTTTGAACTTACCATCCAAATTTTAAGGATGTGTCCAGTCCATGAAACTAAACAACTCTCTCTAAGAAACATGTGTCAAATTCCGCCAAAAAAATTTGGTCATCCCATACTAAATTGATCACGTGATCTCTTTGATTTGTATGGAAAGTCGATTTTTATTTCACATATTTGACCATGTGTTCCTTAGAGAAAGTTGTTCAGTTTCATGAACTGAACACATCCTAAAAATTTGGATGGTAAGTTCAAAATGACCCTGTATAATAATACTATTAAGGAAAGTTTAATGTTACAAGTATCGTTTTATGCTTCCTTTAATATAATTATTCCTTTACGAATCTGATTATCTTGACACTGCGTAATCTTTGCATTTAACGATTCCATTAAACAGTAAAATAAAGTTAACTACCAGTGTTACCATATAATGTTGGCAAAGTGCTTCATAAACTAGGTGAAATATTAATATTACTGCAGTAATAATATAACAAAGTCTTGGAATTCTACATCTTAGAACACGGTTTTTGTAATTCAATAAATTACTTTGTGGAATATTTCTATATAATTAGTAGAGATGTACCGACTAGTCGGCCAATTACTTTACTCATATTTTTATGTTAAAAGTAATTTCAATTTTAAATTTTTTAATATGGGTGTTCAAAATAAAATCCGTTATACCTTTATCGTAATATAATAAAGGAATATGAACGTTTGCTTGTGCAATCATGAATCGAATCAGTAACCGTGTGTTCCTAGTGTAGGTACAGGTATCAATTATTAAAAAACCGGTCAAGAGCGAGTCGGACTCGCGCACCGAGGGTTCCGTACAATCATAAATATATTTGGATATGTTATTTTAGGACAGTCTTTAAAAAAGTAGGATAAACGGCAGATAGGTGGAAGGGCGAACAGGCGGACAGTTAATTTACAAATGCTGCTTATGGTGACTGAAAAACGTTTCAGTCACTCCACATTGCAAAATGTTTATATTACTAGTCCATCAGCCATTTTAATGTCCCCACTGCTGGGGCACAGGCCTTCCTTATGGGTGGATAAGGAGGACGGGCCATAACCCACCACGCGGGCCCAATGCGGATTGGTGGGTGTTAACGACTGCAAATGCAGCCGGGACCAACGGTTTAACGTGCCTTCCGAAGCACGGAGGAGCTCGAGATAATAAATTTTTGGTCACCCATCCCATGACCGAACCTTGCGAACGTTGCTTAACCTCCGCAATCGCTGGTCCAGGCGCTAAACCACTACGCCACCGAGCTCCTCGTTATTATTATATTACTATATTACTAAGTAGGAACTTATTCTTCGTTTATTCGTACGGCAAATAGTAGGTAATTATATTAGAACCAGCCACCAATTTATCATTGTAGTGTTAGGTTGCGCCATCTCTTGACCGATAGTGGAACTATTTTTGTCCCTTAGGTTAGCATGCTTAGGACAGCGCCATCTGATGACTGGTAGTGAAACTAAAAAAAATTGTTTGTTTTTTGAATTTCTAAAAAAGTGTGTTATATTGAGACATCGTTTTATTTTTCCTGTAATCTTTACATAAACTACTATCACATAGAATTATTTCAGATTTTTCTCTTTGCAAACTTCGGAGATAAGGGGGGGGAACGGTATTTTTTTTTACATTTTTCATCATAAGTCGAAAACTATGCGGCCTAAGAAAAAAGGAAAAATTGTTTCAAAATGTGCAAACAGCGCTCTTTCATATGATACCCCACATGCCCTAGTCACCTCATTTAAAATTTTTAAGACCCCTTTTCAGTCCCTGTTCTAAAAAAAATATTAATTTTATTATTTCTTTCTTATTTGCAAAATAGTTGGGCAAATGTCATCTTAAACTATTCCAAATTTCAAGTTGATACCATTAGTAGTTCTCGAGATATCCAGCTGTGACAGACAGACAGACAGACAGACTGAGTCACACCATAAGGGTTCCTTTTTTACCATTTTGGTACGGAACCCTAAAAAGTGCTAAACAAAAATGTTAAGTTAGATGAGAGCATGTTATTTTTTTTTTCAATACCGGGCATGTTATGGTGTAAAAAGACAAAATTATCTGCCCCGTCTGGCAGCAATCGAATTATATTTGTTTCATACCTACACGTTTCCAGCTTTATACTCCGAACAAACCGACGCGAGCGAATCGCGCGCGTCGCTCATTTTGACAGATTTTGATCACGTAACTCAAAGCAATAGCCATAGCCATAGCCATTGCCATAGCAATTTCTTTGACAATGGCTATCGCTTTGAGTTACGTGATCGCACTCGCGAATTTCGCGCGGAATTCGCCTCAGCCTATACGAAGCTTTAGAGAAAAGTCGCTCACTCACTGTAAACAGAACTTTCTGGACAACAAAGGTATTGACAATAAAGTGTGTAGTTGCTAAAGCAAGACACAACATTTCGGGATATCTAGTACTGTTACGGCTCCACCACACAAACGGGTCACTTTTGCACTACTATTTACTATCGTGGTCTTCACAAGAAATAATTATTTGGAAATTTAATTTTTAGGAATCATCCTGAAGTACATAAGTGCAAATAATTGTGTTTTTTTTTTCGCTACCATAAATACTGGTTAACAAATATCTTAATCATCTGCATCGATATCAAAAATAGTTAAACAAAATGAGCCTTGCTGATTCACGCAATCCATAATCGATATCAGCGCACAATCGATCGCCAACTGGCCGCTTAAACTACGTAATTACGGAAAGGAAATTCCGTAACGAAAAGACAAGGTGTTGCGTAGTGGCCTTAACTCGATCAGCTGCGTGCCACATCAGGTGCTCAAAATTCGTGGGCAAAGGTGTACCAGCGAACAATATAAAGACAAGCATAAAAAAATTCACTCCCGATAGCTTCGACCTAATTGCCGGAAACATAAGGCGATTTTTAATTACATATTAAATAGGTCATGCCATTAACTTTGCATTTATTAACGCATTGATCTAATACACCTTTCTCGAATGTCAAAGGACAATGTTAGTGTTGCGAACGTTAAAATTGAATTGACCGCGCGCCCAGCTGTCTGTCAGGCGGGCGCGAGCCACGTGCGCGGGTAAAAAACAAAGATGGCCGAGTGGTGCACTTGACATTTCCAATTAATTTGCGCGGACATCTGTGCGTTAGCAGCTGATTCGGCTATGCGGATTACGTTATGTGGGGAGTGTGTGCGACATTAGGGCGATGCCCGTTGTCGTTCTACGCTGATCCTTTATATACTAAATGGGTAGGGGAAAAGAATAATCAACCACGTTGGTTAAAAACGGAAACATGTTATTAAAAAGTTTAACCCGAAAATATTTCACGACGTCGAGCGTGAAAGCGTCAAGACGCGTCTTTCAAAACTCTACTACTTATCTATTCTGTGCTATATTATACCACCCAATGTAGAATATAATGCTATGGTATAATAATAATAGCAATGGGATGTTTATATGTGAAAGAAGTACAATAATCATACGTCTCTTCTTAAGATGTTCCCTCCAACATCAAGTTAGCTAAGGGTTATACAATACCCTAACATAAACATACATAAACGTATTGCATTCCCTGCAAATATTACTTTACTGACGACTTTTATATCCAAAGTGTACTAAATGAAAAACTACAGACAGATGCGAATAGTTGGGCATTACAATATATAACATCACATCTTGCTCTATAGTAAAATTATTCTTTCAAGATGACCAATAAAAACATGGAACGTACATAACTTAGTTTACACAAAGAGAAAAACCCAGGCGCGATCTTAAAATACTGAGACAAGCACGGAGATACCGATATACTTATGATACCATAAAAACTATAAAATAAATTAACGCACTAGCAGCTGTTTAGCTCTTTGAAATACGAGCTATTTTGGAATGGACAATGGCTTATTGTTTCTACATTTGATTAGGTATCTGACAGTCAAAGTATCTATATGCCTGCATCTTATTGAAATTTTTTGGTTTTAAAAAAGTGCTATTAGTAATGTTATCAGTAACTATATAAAAAGTTTAAAAACTTTGCGGCAAACATTAACGAAAGATAATTTTTGTCATTATATCGCCATAGATAGATGAAGCCCTCAATTTAAAACGTGGCCTAAAGTTTCAGCTGGTTAAGAACTGAAGCCGTCACTTAGGCTGAAAAGAAAAAAGTCACAGATTTTCGTCTACCACCAAAAAATGGTAGCAAAGTTTCCTTTCTTACCCGTAACAAAACCGCGTGATACTACCAGTTGTGGCTTAGGGAACTGCTAAAGTTTCAGCTGGTTTAGAACTGAAGCCGTCACTTAGGCGGAAAAGAAATAAGTCACAGATTTTCGTCTACCACCAAAAAATGGTATCAAAGTTTCCTTTCTTACCCGTAACAAAACCGCATGACACTACCAGTTGTGCCTTAGGGAACTGCTATTCCCTTCAGCACTACCAGTTGTGCCATAGAGACATTTATAATACCAGTGAATCAACCAAGTAATGCCAGTAGTGCCTTAGGAAACTGCTATTCCCTTCAGCACTACCAGATGTGCCATAGGGTCATTTATAATATCAGTGAAACAACCAAGCGATGCCAGTAGTGCCTTGGGGAACTGCTATTCTCTTCAGCACTACCAGTTGTACCCTAGAGACACTTATAATACCATTGAAACAACCAAGCGATGCCAGTAGTGCCTTGAGGAACTGCTATTTCTTTCAGCACTACCAGTTGTGCCATAGGGATATTCATAATCCCAGTAAAACAACCAAGCGATGCCAGTAGTGCCATAGGGAGATTCATAATCCCTGTGAAACAACCAAGCCATGCCAGTAGTGCCTTGGAGAACTGCTATTCCCTTCAGCACTACCAATTGTGTCATTTCTTTTTGTTTTTTTTTTTGTGGTCTGTGCGTGTGGATTTTAAACAGGATAACTTTCTACATTAAAATACTTTATCCTCCCATAAAAGTAGCACATTCGAAAGAGGGTCACACAGTGTTGCCCGCTTACTCATTCGCGGGAATTCCGAGGTAATGTGTCGCTAATTGGCAACACAAACACAGACTGTGTACCACAAGGCATCCGTTCAAAGCTTACGTAAGTGCCAAATGCGAGGTCTACTTATAAATCAGAACTTTATACTTGTACAATCACACATTTTACAATCTAAACGCCTTATTCTTTTTAATGTAACTAATGTTTTTACGGTCAAAGAGTTTAGGTAGGTACCTACCAGTGGCGAAGGGTCCATACAAGCCGATTCCCATCGGCTTACCTTTTAGAAATCCCACCCCACCTATTCACTATGGAGATCATAACATTTTTGTAGAACGGCTTACCTTCGCCATAATTACGGCTTACCTTCGACATAATTTCACCCCTCGCCACTGGTACCTACTGTACTTTTTGGTATCTAGAGCGTTTTTGCATTTTGACGCTAGTATTTCTCACTCAAACTTTTGAACTTTTTTAAAGATAGGTAATGTAAATTTATTTTGGTGAATGTTTTCAACACAACGCCAAAAGGATAGTACCTATAACTGATTTTATACATAGATTGTTTTTGTTGAAAATTTATATTTAAATGTAGAGACACAAGTTCAAGAAAAATAATTTTCCTTGTCATTTTTCCACCTTTGCAATTTAAATTTTATAACGAAAATCAAATAAACTTCGCACAAATAAAGTTCAACGACTTCGTTCCAGTCTATGGAAAAGAATTTAGTACATTTTACGAACCAATAGTATTCCAAAGAAATTGTATAGAGAACACTTTAACATTCAAACAACAAATCCAAGAGAGGAAATTATTAATTAGTATTTGAATGCACATCCGGCATAGAATCCAGAACACCGCTAACCGTATAAATCAACATTTATTAAATCATATTTGCTGGTCTATTTTAGTAACATCATAAGCCCATTATAGTCCATTGGAGAACATAGGCCTCTCCCGTGCCATATAATCTCTACGCTTGGCAGGTATGTTTTCATTACTCTGCTCTCCACCCATTTACTTGACCACGGATTGTTAGATATTTTACCTCTAGCTAGGTCATTTTCAAGCCCCACACTGTTTTCGTTACCTGTAAACTATCGTTTTCTCCATAGAAATATAGAATGTCAAAGAACAACAAAGTCAATAAACAGGTGATCCGTAAACGAATCAATACATTTTATATGAGATACGTAAAATATGACCTAAATTCATAAAATATGACTATATTTATGGCAAAGGAAGTTAATAAACTATGTTCCATACTGTTTTCTTTGTCGATAAACGAATAAATGTTGCGAAATTTGGTTTACGAGAAATGTGTGGCAATATCTTATTTACCTTTGAAAAGTGACGTGTGACTTATGTACCTTTGAAAGACCGTGTCCGTATGATGTTAACTTCTCTTTTCCACGCTTTGTTGGTCTTCTTGAGCGCAGCGAAAATTTTTCTGTCTATGGTTTTCTCTGTTTCATTCGCATTGACTGTGAGCACTATATCCAATAGTTTACGGTAGCGAAAACAGTTTGCATCAACTCATGGTAGAGCTAAGGAAATATTTAGTTATACTGTGGTAGCCGAGCTATAGTTCCCTATGTGTGAAGGGTTGGCGATGCCACGTTATTATTCTAATGGGTTGACATCAGCCATTTTTAATATCCCCACTGCTGGGGCAAGGAAGGCATGTCCTTCCTTATGGGTGGATATGGTGGATGAGCCATCATAACCCACCACGCGGCCCAATGCCGATTGGTGGGTGTTAACGACTGCAATTGTAGCCGAGATCAACGGCTTAACGTGCCTTTTGAAGCACGGAGAAGCTCAAGATAATACATTTTTGGTCACCCATCCCATGACCGACCCTTGAGAAAGTTGCTTAACCTCCACAATCGCAGAGCCAGGAGCTAAATCATTGTGCCACCGATCTCTCATACTAATGGTTGGTACTATTACCGAATAAAGTTGCGAATTAAGTTGGTTATAAAAATATTTAAACTTAAAATAGGTATAATATTGACCACCTTCCAAATATTGACTCCTTAAGAATTTCTCAACCACACCTGCGCAAAAAATGAATTGTCCTGTGAATGGACATTCAACCTTCATGCCTGTCTTAATTTACTGTTATTGGCTAAAAATAAAAAAACATCCTTGCTTTGTGGTTATTGGTGCTAATAGGCATTACTATTAAAATTAATTCGAAAAAAGTTTTGACTTATTGCTTGTGTGTAGGTTAATAATGGAATTCACTGCGCTCGAATTTTTTTGCGATGGAATTGCAGTGCGTCATTTCATCATTTGTCACATCTCGTCACTTAATTAAAGTTGATTTACTGTAAGAATATTTTTCATTGTCTTTATTTCAAGATTTTTTGTAAAAAATAATACCTAATCTGCCTAATTTATGAACAATAAAAATACTGAATTATAAATTGATACGCTCAAGTCAAAAACAGACCATGTAGCAATTTTGGCGAAATAGAGTTTATGATGCAGATCGGTAGTATTTTATGAAATCTAAAGGCCCAATATATAAAATTGACTAAATGCTCACTTTTTGCGATCAAAACACATGACCGAAAATTCGACTAAAGTCAAAAACAAACCGTTTTCGTCTTGAATTCTATTGAAGAATTCAGAATAAATCCCGTTAACCTACCTTAATCCAGAAAAAAACTGATTAATATACATGAATCGATTAAATTTGTGTAGTATGAAAGAAGAGAAATTTAATGATAAAAAAGCTCTATTCACATTTTATTTTAATGAAAATGTATTTTTTTATTTTAATTAAATAAATATGAGACTTGATGATACTGAAAATAATTCAGAGTCTGATGAAATTATGGGAATGAGACTGGCAATGAATAAATATTAAATTTTGTATATTTGTATCATTTAACTAAGCCAAACTAGACCTCAAGTAAAAAACAGACCATATAAATAATTTAGTCATAATTTTTAAAAATATAAAGAGCAGAGATGTGCAAAATACTTTATTAAAAGTATTTAAATATAAAATACAAATACTTGGCTATTTTTTGTATTTCAAATAAAAATACAAAATAGTTTTCAAAAAAAGTATTTAAATACAAAATACAAAATACGTATTTTCAAAATACTTTTGTCAAATAAAATACCTTTTTTCGTATTTTATTTTTTATCATTGTTATTATTTTTATTAACAGTTACAAGTATACTACCACACTAGGTACTACACAGTCCATTATAATTAATTAGAAGACGTTATCTTTATCTTTTGCAATAAACAAAAAACACAAAGTTTCAGAAAGCGTTATAAATGTTTATACAGTGCCTTTGGTCTTGAACTAGCGATAATTTAAAGGCGTGAAATATACCTTATTTTATTGACAAAAACACCCACATGTTGGAGTCTATCCCCACTCCTGTTGGAATGGCCGCCATTTTAAATTTGACTTTTTTTTTAGATGACCTTGCGGAAAAATATAAATTTCTCTGGATTTAGATGTCCTACAATTATAACAAAAATACTGTTCGAAAGCTAATAATACCACCTATCAACTTAAAAAAATAATGTGTGAACTTTCGACTTAAATATGTCATAAAAAATTACTGAAGTAAAGTTTTATACGCTCAGACCAAATAAAAAGGGAAGACGGAGTCTTCCAAGCAAGAGACTGAAGCCAATTTTTTCATGCATTAGTGTGTGAGCCGGTGTTGCCATAGTAATTCATATTACCCCAATGTTATAAAAATAACGCGTTATGAAATAATAACGTTATTTATCACATATCAGAATCAAAACAAAAAAACTGCCTGGATTCAAGAGATCATAATACGGTCCCAAGGGGGGTATTACAAGCTCTTAAAACTTGTCAGTTTTCTGAATGGCTATCAAAGCGTCTCTTTTATTTATTACTGCTGAAAGAGACGCAGACTATGATAGGCATTCAGCCATTCTGACTCGGGTGTGAGGCGACGGCTACACGCCTGGTACTGTGATCCATCAGTATTTAATCAGGGGCCTATTTCATAAAAGATTAGTGAATTTACTATAATAATTTACCACAGTTATTATTGGGGTAGAATTATGTTTCTTATTAATTATAAAACATAATTCTATCCCAATAAACTATCACTATGGTAAATTACTGTACTTTTTTATTCTTTTATTAAATAGATCCCTGATAAATAATACTGATGGATCACAGTATTTACCACACGTGTAGCCGTCGCCTAATGATAGATAGAAAAAGTGAGCTTCTCAAAGCCCTGCATGCAGGGCTGTGAGTAGCTCGCTTTAAAAGTAGTGGCGGAAGTAGGAAGGAAATAGGAAAAAAGTAAAAAAATAAAACTAACGAATACTAAAGTTTCGTGTATTTAAGGCAAGATGTTTGTTCTGACATGTTAGGCATCCGTTACACGGTAGGTTTTGCTGTCAGTTTAACCACAGTCACGGGCTGTGACTGATGATTAACCTACCGTGTAATGTAGTGACTGATGGTTGCATGATGTGATTTGTTCTTTCCATCAGTCAATCAGTCCTCATAACTCATAACATCCTTCCTTCAATATGTATGTATAGTACCCTACCTAAATTAATTTAAATTGGGAGATATTTTCGTAAAACCACTTATTTTACCTTTGTTAGGAATACCTATTTTTTTCACTTAATCCTTTAAGCCCGGAAAATGAGACACAATATTCCATTTCCATCAGGGATTGCAGGATTAAAAATAACTATTTTAAGTGACGTAGGTTTTTTCAAAGTTTTAAATGTTGCTTTTCATTGTAATTTTTTTAAAGAATTCATACTTTATCTAGTTTTAAAAAAACCCGCCTGCATAAAAAGACAATTCTACTGAAAAGATGGAAACAAGATAAATATTAAAGGCAACATAATAACATGCTGTCAGAGGCATGCATAAAGAAAGTGACATTATGAATTATTTGAATTATATACCTCCAACTGTTATTAAAATCCGAATGTAATTATTACCTTTAATATTTAGTCTTGTTTCCATCTTTTCAGTTGACTTGTCTTTTTATTGTCTTTTCTGCGGCAGGCAGGGGTTTTTTAATTATATAATTTATTTTTTTATTTATATCTTTTTAGTTAATGATAACTAAAAAGATATAAATAAAAAAATTTACACTACGTATAATAGCAACATGGCGGCTTTACGGTGCTATTATACGTAGTGGAAAAAAATTTTTTTAGAATACTGCTATATAGGTATCAAATTAAAGGGCTTATTATGAAGATTTCGAAAAGGTATATCTTTTTAGTTATCATATATTACGGTCATGATATACCTTTTCGAAATCTTCATAATAAGCCCTTTAATTTGATACCTATATAGCAGTATTCTAAAAAAAATTTTTTCCACTACGTATAATAGCACCGTAAAGCCGCCATGTTGGTTTTTTAGAACGCCACCTTCTTAAGAAGTTTTTTAGAACGCCATCTTCTTAAGAACAATTGGGCTGACAAGACGAATCTAACGATATCTTAATCATAGAAATCCGTTCAGTCGTTTAAAAGATATGAGGTAATAAAGAATATTACATACATACAAGATAGAAGATACGCGCGAAGAAAAGAAAGAGAAAAGAAAAACATAACCCTCTTGCAGTCAGGTAAAAACAGCATCTAAATCGGTCAAACCGTTATGGAGATAAATGAAAACATGATGCTGCAGCACTCCCTAGCGGCTAAATACTATAACACTTATCTAAGAAGCATCGCCAAAAACCATTACAGAAAGCCGTAGCGAAATCGGTTTAGTAATTTTTGAAAAACGACAAAAACTGCATTGAAATCGGCCCAGAAGGTAGTTTCCGAAGAAAATGGTAACAGACATAGACAAACAAACAAACAACCTCTGAGGCGACGGCTACACGCGTGGTAAATACTGAGATCATCAGTATTTAATCAGAGGTCTATTTCATAAAAGTATGAAAAACTACAGTAATTTACCATTGTAGTAGTTTATTGGGGTAGAGATTATGTTTTATAATTATTAAGAAACAGTTCTACCCCAATAACAACAATGGTAAATTGTTATAGTAAAGTTACTAATATTTTATGAAATAGGCCCCTAATTAAATACTGATGGATCACAGTATTCTAACCCCAAACGCATATACCACCTCCATTCCGTTCCGTACGTCGTGGGTAAAAACAGTAAAGAAACAGAAATAATTAACGCGTTATTTTTAACAAGAAACAAATAACGTTACGTTACTTTCCATGTTACCCAATAACAGGTTTAAAAAAGAACGTTTGGCATGGCAACACTTGTGTTGACGTTTTGTGTTTCAAGTAATACCTTAATGTTTATTTTGAATTAGTGAAAATATTAGTTTACAATTTTACTTTCGTGTGAAATGTGACTCCATCCTGCTTTTTATGTGTCGAAAATTGGTTTTTACACCTATTCACTACACAATTCGGCATTTTCTTTGGTGAAATTCATAATTTATTAGTACGTCCTGGTACGTCCGCTTCGCACGCTGGCTGTTAAGAAAAGGCGTAGTTTCGTTACATGTGTGTGCGTGTAACTGTGTGTGTACACGCCAAGGCGTAGTTTTATTGGCTTCACTGCATTGTTCAGAGGACTACGTCTTCCCTTTTTTATTTGGTCTGAGTTTATACGAAATTTGTGTACTTTTTTTGAGTTTTTATTACATTTCTCAAAAACTAGGACATTTGCATTATTCAAATACACAGGGATATTATCTACAAAACGACTTCAAAATTTATTGCTCTACGTTGCATTTTTTGAGAGTTATTTTTGTTTGAATTATGACCCTTAAAATGGCGGCCATTCCAACAGAAGTGGGGATAGACCCCAACATGAGGGTGTTTTTGTCGATAAAATTAGGTATATTGTTATGAAAACAACTGCCTCCCTCATGCCTAATACATAACATAAGAAAACAAAGAGCATGACCGTGGCCGACACTAGATCATTTCATGAACTTTCTTCTAAAGTAACAATAATTAACCTGCAGTAAAAAATACAGTTTGCAAAAAACAACGCAATTAGACAATGCAACTGTTCCACTCTGTTCCCTTGACCTGTGGCCCGATTTTGAATAAAGTATGATACAGAAATGAAACTTGTTTCCAAATATAGATATTATCAATATCATTCGGGTTGTCTTTTTTCAACAGACTTCAAAAAAGGAGGAGGTTCTAAATTCAATTGTATTTTTTTATAGTTGTTCGCGCGTATCTTCGATATTTATAGACCGATTTTGGTGGTTCTTTTTTGTTTGATTGAGTTTTCTTGCGAGATGGTCCCAATTTTTATTATTTTTTAAAACGTTCCAGTACTTTCCAAATAATCCTGAAAATACTACGATTTTGCGTTAACCACCTTGACGACTTGGTTATTATAAACCGATTTTTGGTTGGAAAAGGGATACCCTCAAGTGTCCTTTTAATTTAATTGACATTGGACCTTGGACTTCGAAGATATCCAAGGGAACTCCTCAAACTCAAATAGGATATGTATAGTGATTGTGATATTGGTAGATTTGTGACAATCCAAAACAAATCAAGTTATGGTCTGCGACGTTCTGGAATAGACTTGGACTACAAAAGCACAACAACTCTTTAAAAACAAACAGCGTAAAGGCTTACGCCCATCTACGGCCCAACTTTAAAATACCGTGTACAAACTTTCGATAAAATTTAAAAATCATTATTTAATTTAATATGAATAATGCAATTGGAATTGTTATGTAATAAAGTCGCCATCACCAAAACCATTTTAATAACAATTCAAAGATTTTTATCCGTTGCTCTAGGTACGGAAAAATCTCGTAAACTATCGATTCGATATAAAAATCGATACCAACAAAATATATTATTAATTACTAACATTATTTGTAACGGATATTCTTGTTTAACTGAGTATAACTTCAAAAAATATAGTTTTTATTAAAACCAGTAATATGATAAAATATTTTTTAGATTATAAACAGTATTGAACAAGACTAATATCGATTTAGTAATCGATTCCAATAGAAAAATGGCAGCACTGTGTACTCGGCTAGTCTACTGTCAGTTTGACAGTATAGTGACAGTACGACGACAGCGACGTCACAACGTTTGATTGTCGTTTTGTTTGTTTGTGTTTTGTTGTTTTGTTTTGTATTGGAAGTGTTTTGCAGTTAGTGTGTTTTTTCTCGTGCATCCTTTACTTTTTGACCCATTTTTTTACGCTAGTGGACTCCGAGACCCTATCCCGAACTTTGGAGTAAGGCCCCGCTATTTTATATGACGTTAATCTGGAATAGAAACTGCTCACTTGACTCTCGCATGCATTGGATTCTGAAAGCAGCTCGGTTTAGTTTATTCAAAGTAAACAACATTACATTTAGTTAAAATTGACTTCGAGTGACTAAAACGATAAAACAAATGCCTCTGATATGAAAATTGTTAAAATAAATTGAGCTCATACTGACGGAAAAAAATCGTTTTATCTAAAAAAGGCGACTTATTTTCTTAACCAATTTCAGTTTATTGAGTTTTTGACATGCCATGCTTTCATTTAATGCACAATTTTTCTGTGTACACCGGGGTCTGCCGTGGGCCGGAACTTCTATAGACCCGTGGGCATGGACCTTTAGAAATTGAGTTATGGGCATTTTGAAAGTATATAAAATTAAAAAATATTACATGCTTAGACACTTACCACATCAAAGTTAAAAACAAAAACAGCTTCACATAGCTCTAAAAGGCAAGAAGTAATATTAAAATCACCAATACACATATCAATTTTAATAAAAAAAAACGTCTAATGAAGTCGGGTGGGGATTTTAGAATAAAAAAAGTTTTCCTCTTTCGAGCCCCAACCGACTTCAATAGACGTTTTTTTATTAAAATTTATATGCGTATTTGTGATTACAATATTATTTCATGGTTTTTAGAGCTATTTTAAACGATTTTAGTTTTTATTTTTAGGTTATTTAAGGAGGTTATAACTTTTTTTCACTGGGATAAATTTTTTTGGTGCCATATTATAAGTCAACCCTAATGATAATAATATCTAGAGAAAGAATTTTTTTAATTTCTCGCGGGTTTGAAATGACACGACTCGTTGGCCAGACTTTATACTTGGAAACAAGTTTCGTTTCTGTACCATACTTTTTTTTAAATTGGGCCAATTACGGCAGACTAATTTTTACAAACACTCTAACTTGGGATCTTTGTAGCTTTAAAAAATATTAGTGTTAAAACTGGTCAAATAAATAAAATATGGTATAAAATAACTTCATAATATTTCACTGATTTTTAACACTAGCATTTGTTCAAAGAGATCATCCTTAATATTATACGCAGATCGGCATACGTGGCCCACGTCTGCCTAGTGTAGAACTCTTTAGCGATTAGTCTGCTGAAATGCACCCATTAGAACCCATTGGTATAGATAGAAATCAAACGAAGTGTCATGACAAATTACCGAGCTCTGTGATTGGTTGTTTTGTTTTGTTTGACATTGACATGACATACCTATACCACAGAATACATATAGAGAAAAAAGTAATTTGTATTTTGAAAATACTAAATACCTCATAAAAAGTATTTCAAATAAAATACAAAATACATTTTGAAAGAAAGTATTTCAAATACAAAATACAAATACGTATTTTGTATTTTGTATTTGTATTTTAAATACATGTATTTCAAATAATTCACATCTCTGATAAAGAGATTATCGTTGTTTATTTTGATAACGTAAAAGTATGACTAAAGAATGAAATTACTTTATTATATTTTTTATTTCCGATGTTTCGTAATTTTTTTTTAACCAGAGAGTTTTCTTTGATTTCCCAAAATTTAAAAATTTGCTCTTGGTCTGTTTTTGACTTGAGCGTATCAATTATACTTTCGATAGCTAGTATAATAGGAAAAGGCCGTTAAAATACCAAAGAATGACTTAAAAACCTATTTGTTAATAAGTCAGCTAATAGGTTTCGAACTATAAATATTGAGTACCCATTCAATTGAAAATGTAGCACTTTTGAAGCTTTTAAGTAACGATAAATGGTAATCCTGCTTACAAATGGCTATTTAGCAGCCTTTTTAGCTTAATGTCATTAAGGCAATGACAAAAGCCATGTCATTAAGGTTATAAAAATGCCTTGTTCTATCATAAGACACGAAAACGTGAAAAAGAATATAATATGTAGTTATTTAGACTCCATGTTGCGGCCTTCTCAGTCGTTTCCTCACTATGAGGATCGAGACTCCATGCAATAGACCGATACCACTTGCTTATTTTGAGGGCAAAACTTTCAAAAATTCTAAAGTGTATGAAATCTTGCCTGTCGATACATTTGCATATAAATATTTTATGTTTGCGTTTTGTGTCACATCTTGCCAAAGCATCTTTAGAAATTCGATTATTTGTGATGTATATAAATAATCTAACTCAAAACTGACAAAATTGATTTAAAGTAAAAAATACTCAATGGTTAGTAATAGGTACATTTCGATGTCAATGGTATGTATTTAAGATTGCCTGCGTAGCGTACAAACCTAGTTTGCGCCATCTTCGTCTATGGAAACTGATTTGGGGCAGTACATTAAAAACATTACAGACACACATCTAATATTCTTATATCTTAATATATATATATTTATAATCTTTTCCATTGATAAAAACGACACAATTTGTGAAAGTTTTCGTTACTCCATAATAATAATACACAAACTCTAATAATTTGAATTTGCTTTTATGACTTTTACATGGTGTTGGAAAGAAAAAAGAATAAAGCTGGAAATGCCATTGATTAATTCGGCACAAAATATTTTGTACAACAGATACCATTGATCTTAATCATTTAACACTCATTTAAACAATTGTAATATTGTTTTGGAGCTACTAAGGCAATTAGGCAACATTTTAGGTAATAAGTCAAATAACAGTATTCCCGTGAACAAAAATGACATAAAAAGCTCATCCGTTACAACTTCGTAATCATCATGAAAGTAAAATTTCATCTTTAAATTTCTTTTCGTCCCATATTGTTAAAAAAAAGACAAAGACCTAAATTGTCACTTATGCATCCACCTGATATGATACAAAATGATGTATTGGGCTATGTGAATAGTGCAGCAACTATTTCTAAAAAAAACTTTAAAACTTAATAAATACTGTTGTTCTTAATGTTACTAGAATAAGAATAAGAATAGTTTACTTTGCTCGAAACACGGTGGCTGTACATGTCAGTTGGAAAAACAGTCGACGATCTACATGTTTCGCTGATTGTTCATTCAGCATGCAAAAAAGTACAAAAAAAATATATCAATTAATTCAATGTCAATCTAAATAATTCAATTCAAAATGTCAATTAAATATAAATCAATTAATAGAATGTCAATCTAAATAATTCGATTCAAAATGTCAATTAAATTAATTACATAACGATATAACAGTCGATCACAAGTCAATTTAAATTAGAAATAGTGTAAGAGTATCATATTAATATCATATTATAATTATTATAAATTAAACGTAATCTTTATTTTCCATGAGAGTTCATGGAAATCATTTCATTGTGTAGAAGCATTTTTCAGTAAGCCATTTCGTAAGTCTGCTTTTGAAAAAATTAAATAGCTCCCTTATATTTTTTTGGTATCCGATTAAATACTTTAATAGCCATGAAATAACAATTATTATGATACAGATGACTAGCACTCATAGGGACCAAAAGCTTACTGGGGTCTCTACAGCTTTTTTTCTTGAAATCGACACTTTTTTGGAACAGTTCTGGATGTTTTCTCACAAAAACTCCTCTTTCCAGAATATAGAGTGAAGTCAATGTTAATAATTTAAGTAACTACCGTTCATTGCCATCCAATCTCTATTAGAGGTAACTTACATGGCAACAACTAAGCAATACGTAATTAAGACCAACTTGTTATTGCAAGAAATTGTTTCACAATTGCAATGTGGGTAACTTTAAAAAAAATATTAATGCATTAACTAGGTATGAACTTGTCTGCTGCATGCACCTACTAGTTTCTAAGTTTTATTTTTAAGATTATAATGTATTTCTCTTGTAATTGTAAGTGAATGTTAAATTCTTTTAGAGAAATAAATTTCTAAAACCTCAAAACCTCAAACTTTTAAAACCTAAAAACCTAGCGATACCGGACTCCAAGGACTTCTCTTGTAAGAGGTATTTCCACCTGCTGTGGTCTTCAGCTTGGCGCAACGCGACCTTCACTAACATAATTTAGTTGTTCTGACCATCTGTTTTGTATTTCTGCCTCTAGGTCTTTTTCCTTCAATCATGAGGAGAATACTCAAAACTCAATATTTTATTGATTGAACACGAACATGAAATTGAACATATGAACACGAATTTTGAACATGAAGAGAATGTACTTCATAAAATTCGATAATCAATGAAAATAGAGAACATCCCAGAAATAAAGAAACTGCTTTTATATTATTAAGCTTTATGTGGTACTGACATTAATATTAATAGTTTTTGTAAAATAAACTGATATAACGATCACAGTTGATAAAGCTGAAGGACGAAAGGTTCACTGACACAATAGTGAATAAAAAACTTGCCTAATCCAAAGGAATCATTAGTCTCGTCTCTAACGAAGGAGATACGTTATCAATCAAAGCTCAAACTCAAACGCATCCACTTGCGAGCGTTACCGAATAAAAAAGGTATTATGTAGGGTTACCACACGGAAAAGTATGTAGAGACGTGTCTCAAGCAAGGAACATCGAAGTGATGGTGTACAAAAACTATTCTAGGAAATAATATCAGTAGGCGTATTATGGGTTTACACTTACTATACTTGCTATCGACTGTAGTGTCTGTAGTTGACATAAATTGTATGACAATTTTTAGTTTAGTGTAGTTACCGCTTAATGCAAAGTCGCTGAAAGACCGTCAAAAATCAGAGGAAATAAGAACAAAATTCACAGATCTCGTGCCTTTCACGACCTTCTGGTACATTGAAAATGACTTTAATTAATAACCTAAAACAAAATTTATTCGTAATTTTTTTTTATTATCATATATACCTATATAAGTACTTTAACCAATTAGTGCAAATGCTTTTCTGTATCTACTCCTAAAGTATGGAGGCTCAAACTACAAACTCTCTTCTATTCAACTTTCGCTCAAGATTCGTTTATTCGTTTGCCTATACAAAAAAGTGCCGGGTATCACGAAATCCCACGGTGCAGGCAATGGTCAGGAAATATAGCCAAAACAATAGAAACAGATGCGACGAAATAGTTTTTTTCGATGCTCACGTGCAACTGCAAGGCAAAGCCCGGTTCTTCTTGTCAGTTAAAAAAGTCTTGAACGGGTGGTAGGAAAATAAATATAGACGTTTCAAAAGTACTTAAAAATTAAGTTTATTTGAATAAAGCTATTTTTGACTTTGACTTTGACTTTGGCCTTTTGCATAAGTATAGAAACGCGTTATTAACCAAAATAGGGTTAATAAATAAATGATATCTTGTTCTTCGTATGGGTAATACTAATGGTGTTTAGTTAACTTAGTTGTTTAACGTTAGATTTGACACCTAACCATTAAAAAGTCATAAATAAATAATTATTAAAAAATCACATTAACAAAATTTAATACAAACATAATCTCATTTAATCTTATTTTACTTGATTTAAGAATTTTACATAAGTATTAATAAATTAAAAATATATTTTTGTTTTGCTTTTAAAAACACTTTCATTAGGTACCTAACCGATTTTTTTATAATTAGAAAATATCATTTTATTACATTTACAATCCAAAATCCTTACTAATATTATAAATGCGAAAGTCCGTTTGTTTGTTTGTTTGTTACGCCTTCACGTCCTAACTACTGAACCAATCATCATGAAATTTTGCATACACGTTGTCAGGGGTATAGAGAAGGACATAGGGTACCTTTCATCCCGAAAAAAAGTATTGTTCCCGAGGGATATCAAAAAAACTTTCCACGCAGACGAAGTCGCGGGCGGCCGCTAGTATAACTATAAACAAACATTTGTCTTTCAGACCATTAGCGTTGATACGACTAGTACGTACGTACATACACTACTGCGCTCAGCGCTCACTCATACGATCCGCGCAAACTTCACTTTATAAAGATTATCCTTTTTTGATATTTACCTTAAATATTTTTTTTTTAAATAGACCAAAGTCATATATCTCGAGGTGTTTTTAAAATCGACCCGATATCGCGTTTCGTTTACGAGATATGATTTTTTGCTCGCCGAAACCGGGCGAAAATCGATTGCATTTTTCACATTTTTGCGATTTTCAAAAAAAGATTTTAAGATTTAAAAAAAAAAAATTCAGCTTATAGCCCTTAATTAGACTCGTAATTTGATATCTCAATCATGTACATAGCTTTAATTTCTACGACACCAGGGTGATTTCACACTTGGCTGAAAATCGGGCCTATACAGATGCCTCAAAAAAAACATTTCCAATGTTAAAAACGAAAGTGGAAGATATAATAAGCCAAGTGCCAAATTGCATACCAAATTGCTTACTACAGTCGTTTTCGATTATAGTAAACGGAATTGTGCGAACTCATAATACAGGCACTGTTTTATAAGATCTATTTCGTGGTTATTGTTATTGATAATTATCTCCCAGTGTCAATCTCTTGAATAATAAATAATAATATTTCGAAGACAGCTCCGTCCAGACTATAGATAGACCATGCTCCCGGATAGAGTGTAAAATACGCTAAAAAATTTTTTTCCCTGAAATTAAAAACTTCCGAACTGAAGAGAAGATTACTGCAAATAAAAAAAAAAAGTGCTTGCTTGTGTAGTTTTTTCAAGTCTCAAAGTAGGTACGTAAATGATGCTCAGGCCATTTTTTTTCAATGAAAATTTCGTCTTTATTAACTGTTTTTGATTACCTTTTCAATGTAATTCTGATTGTTTTCAAAATAAATGGCAACCCTACAAGGGCAGGTAGCGGCGCATTCAATCGGCGGTCGAAAACAATGGCGCGGCGCATGGAGGTGCGCAGGCGCTGGCGCCCGCGACTTGCCAGGGTTGCCTAGATACATAAATAAATAAATATTTGACAACATCACAACGTTGGTCTGACCCCAAGCAAGTGTCTTCAACTTGGTTTTAGGGACACATGTTAAGGGCTTTACTTTTAATTGAATTAAATGTAATAGTTTAAGCTGTTACTTTTCTAAATAGATAAAAAAAAATAGCACTTGTTTTATAGAAATTGGAAACAACGACGGTACATAGTGTTACACAAAACACATCGCGTTGCCTGCACATGACTTTTTTTCGATTTAACACTTCTATTAAAGCGAAATGGACTGCAATATTAAAATATTTCTTTTTCACTTAATTAAGGCCATTTTCACAGATTTCAGACATACTATACAAATGTATTGAAAAGCATTAAATTGCCAATAGACAGTGATCTGCTGCAACTTTGCAGATAATGTAGGTATGGAAAAGAGAAAATTTTACAGATTAAAATAACGTCATTTTGTACCTCAAGCGCTATGACGTGAGTCACTTCTGTTGTCATTATCCTTACTTAATATTATAAATGCGAAAGTCCGTTTGTTTGTTTGTTTGTTTGTTACGTCTTCACGTCTTAACTACTAAACCGATCATCATGAAATTTTGCATACACGTTGTCAGGAGTACAGAGAAGGACATAGGGTACCTTTCATCCCGAAAAAAAGTATTGTTCCAGAGGGATAGCAAAATACCTTTCCACGCAGACGAAGTCGCGGGCGGCCGCTAGTACATTATAAAATTAATCACATTGTGTACTTATGTATGTATAGAATAAGCGCTATCGCACACGGGCAACTTAGTCGCCTTGAAACTGTTTTGTCTCTGTCTCAAGTCCATGGGTTTATATGGAAGCGCGCACACGAAGCGACGCGGTCGTCTGCAACTTTTCATACAAACCATGTGAGAGACAAAATAGTTGCGGAGACAAAAGTCCCCCGTGTGCGATGGCGCTAAGAAGATTTCACTACAATAGTACATTATGAGACATGTTAGCTTAGCGCCATCGCACACGGGGGACTTTTGTCTCCGCAACTATTTTGTCTCTCACATGGTTTGTATGAAAAGTTGCAGACGACCGCGTCGCTTCGTGTGCGCGCTTCCATATAAACCCGTGGACTTGAGACAGAGACAAAACAGTTGCAGGGCAACTAAGTTGCCCGTGTGCGATAGCGCTTAGGTTGCTCATTGCACACGAGGCTGTGGGTTGAAACCCGAGCCGTAGACGAGGGCGTAACTCAGCCGAGTGTGCAATAAGCAAGAGCTCACGAGTTTCATACATTTGCGAGGTAAAAACAAAATAACTTGCCACACAGCAACAAATACGAAAAAAAACAAAATATGAAAATTATGGGAAAAGGCGAACAGGTTTCTTTTGTTTTTTTCACACGCCCAATGCATTAATTTTTTGCGAACAAAGGGGTGAGTGAGCATACAGCCTACTTTAAAATTATAATTTTAAGTGATAAAATGCAAATATTTTAATAAATTTTGTAACAAAATATTGTGAATAATGAATAATTTGATTATAATAAATATTTAAAAACTTTCACATTTATTTATTCCAAAAATATATATGAATTTTCAGCGGCATAAAACCTCTTTGTTGTTCCAAAAAAAATTACTGTATTACCCGGTTAAATTGGGAATTCTCTGTTTGCAGTAAGGTACTAATTTAACTTTGTAGGGATAATTCTATAACCAACTAGTGTTTTGTATATTATTCCACGGTGTTTGTTATAGCTCGGTTTATAAAAGCGATGTATTAGGGCTCACTTTCCGAGCCACTTGCTCGGAAAGTGAGCCCTAATACATCGCTTGAAAAAACTTTTTTACAACATTTCATGTGCTATTTATATATTTCTAATCATAATCATAATAATTTATTTATTTGCTTCAAACATGGTCAATAAGATGGAAAGTAAAATTAGTATGTACATTTTCATGTTTCGCCTATTACTAAGCATGCAAATTTATACAATCTTGTTAAAATTTAAAATAATATGTCAGATTATTATACTTATGTCAAATAATAAATATTAAATTACAATTGAAATGTATTGGATGCATTTAATAAATACAATTACAATTTAGATTACAGTTAATTACTTACTTATATTTTTTAGTTAAAAACTCTTTGATGTCGTAAAAATTTTCCGTTAATAGCCATTTATACATACAATTTTTAAATTGAATAATATTTAAAGATTTCATATTTTGTGGTATATTATTAAACAATTTTACGCACATAGTGAGACAGCTCTTAGAATACTGAAATGTCTGAGGTGGTTCTTTCAGTACTAATCTATTTGGATTTCTGGTATTTCGGGGGTAGATTTCACATGCTCTCTTAAATAATTTCATGTTTTGCTTAACAAATACACACACTTCAAATATGTATGACTGTATTTATTTAGCTCTTTTACGTATAATAGCAAAAAGTATACTGTATAACGCATTTTGATTGTACCAAAATATTTTTGCACACGCAGGTATTTACTCCAATCAAACCCAAATCAAAAAGCAATAACAATCCAAGATCTATTATTCATCTCTGACAGGTATCACTTTTTCCACTGGATCCATTTTACACAATGGATGTTAGATTGTTAGTGTTATTTCAAGTTATTTGCGGTATTTACTTAGGATGTAGTGTCAACCCTTAGTTGGATGCATTCCGCCGTCTGGCGTGTGTACAGTGCCTGAGTAATTTTAATCCCTACTAATATTATAAATGCAAAAGTAACTCTGTTAAGCGTTCACACCTAAACTGCTGATTCGATTCTAATGAAATTTAAGGTAAATTAAATAAAATTAAATCTTAGGAGACAGATGGGACCTTGAGGCAGGACATAGGCTACTTTTTATCCCACTGCTGGGCACGGGTCTGCCTGCGCCCGTAAAATATAACCTGTAGTCCACGCGAGCGAAGCTGCGGGCGGAAAGCAATTACTTAATAAAGGTTTGCGTTATTTTTGGTCGCCAAACATAGTAAAAGGTGTTAAAACTATAGAAAAGAAATACTTTTCTTATTTCATTTGGTACTTATTAATTTATTTTTACAAATGCTTTGTACCCACAGTTGTATTAATTACCAGCTGAAAGCAATTCCACTTAAAAAGTCAATTTATTTGATTTCACGATCACGTTTTAATGATAAGGTCGTTTGAGTCGCCCTCCATCTCGTCACCTCAAGTGTTTAGATTTATAAATAAAAAAAATATCAACTACATTCGTCCGTGGTACACAGACAGGCTGCGCAAGAGTCGGCGCTTTTACGAGATTTACTATCGATTTGTGACTTCACACAGCGCGCGCGCATCACAATCACTGTGCCGTGTGTTTTAAAACAATGGCGCCTTCTCGCTTCGTTATGACACAAACGTAATTTTAACAACGTAAATAGACAGGTTTAATGTGTGTGGGAGATGTTTATAAATACACCGTTTGTAGAAAGACGGGTGTAGTAATCCTTTATCGATAGAAAGTCAAAATATGTACGTTATGGAAAATACACTGACATGAAAATTTTTTTTTCTTAGTAACTGGACTGGCTGTCTGTAAGATTTGACAGCAAAGTTCTTGGGCCTATTTGAAACGCCACTAGTGTGAGTCTAAAGAACTAATTTTGACGTGTACAATGAAAATGGTTGCCGTAATGGTCTCTCCAGACTTCAGACTTTAGTACCATGTCCCTCACGCTATGCTCACGCTACGTCCTATAGCGCCAAAATGGCGGAAATCAAATAGGCACAAGAGCAGTTTGACAGCAGCCAGTCCAGTGTAATAATATAGAGGTCAATGGGAAAATACTTTCTTTCTTGTTCTCAAAAACGACACTTTACTCTCATACTCATACAAAACAAATTATTTAAAACTAACAAAATGGGAACTAGGACAATATTTGCAATCTATTTTCTTTTTTTTTTGGTCTAGTGTTTTGCGTTACGATCTACGTCGTAGGCCGTAACGCAAAAAAAAGTTCTTTACATCGTAGACTCTACGGTCTATTTGTTTTTTATTTTGACTGTTTATTTAAACAGTAACATTTGTATTAACAATAACCTATTGGAGAAACTAGACTAATGTTATACAACATGTTACAAAAACGTGTTGGTTGCTTATGTTTAGATGTTTTGTTTGTTACTCAATCACTCAGACGACTGAACGGATTTGAATTAAATTTGGCACATACATAGTTTATAGCCTGGATTAAAACATTCTGAATGCCCACGCGGACGAAGTCGCGGGCAAATGCTGTGTTATCATAATATCCTGTTTTCTTTGTAAGTTAAGTAATCTATAATATTGATATCGTAAATAGAATTATAGATTGCAAACAAATTAGTGTTGATAATCCAATACCCAATTACTTGACTTGCGATTTACGTAATAATTAAAACCGGTTTTTCCGTAAACCTAATTAAATAACCTTATCATAAATGATTGAACATTTTTAATTTTTCTTATTTATTTCCTATCCTTTTTATCGTCATTCAACTAGCCAATTTTTTTCTTAAATTAGGCATTTCAATACATATTTAAAAATTGTTTTGAATTACAGACTTCAATTACTTGTGTCAAGGTTTTTCAAGAACAAACACTAAAAAGCTATTGATCCATAACGATTGTTTTTATGACTTTTTACTTTTACTGATCCATACCAACCTAGTAAAAGTGATAAACAGCTTATTATCCCTCTAAATAACTTTTATAGGCACTTAACTAATTTACTACCAGACCACCGTAACGAAGGAATAGCCCAAAATCCACTCTACCGTAAATTAAAAAAGCACAATAGTCGTTGATACTCCTAACGGTTATGTTACGGGTATTGGTTTCGCGTCACTTTAAACCGTTTTAGAGTGACGGGTAGAAAAAAATGATGTTAGCAAAATAAGGGATCGGGTTATGCAAGACTCGAAAAGATATTCCTAAATCGACATGTGAGAATGATTAACATGTATTCAAAGTTGTGCTGTTGCTGGAAATATTTTCTTAGAGTGGGAATATTCCCGGCAATATTGGGAATATTCCCGGCCCTAAGGTAATATTTCCGGAACGGCACATCTTCTGAATCTGGGGTTAGTTTACAAAATTACCTTCTAATAAACTCGAAAGTTTCGGTAGTGTTTTGGTACTACAAATTCAGAGAAGCTGAAGGATACTTCTCTACAAAGCACTATCAAAAGTGAGGCAAATAAAACTGAGTCAAAATGGCTCACCTATAAGAACGAAAAAGTATCAATTTCCCTACCTTTAGGGGATTAGTTACTATTATATTGGATTTTACTTACGATAAGGTACCCAGACGAAGGATATACATCAGAAAACTGAGCCATTTTCTCACTTTACATACAAGGACTCGACTTCTAGGTATTCTAAACAGAGAAGATAGTCGACAAACAAGGATAAAGAATTTCGACGCTGATAATTTTATTCAACCCTTGCGACGACTTATTCTGTTAATACTTATATCTAAAATTAGTAATTTTATTCTACAAAATATAGTTAGGTATCAAACTTTTCAAAAAGATTTCAACTGTATTATAAAACTTACTTCACATGATACGTTGGTTCTGTTTAACATAAAGCAAGCCAAGAATATGAAGCGCCATATTTTTTTCTGTCTACACCTGCAATGTGCATACCAAAACCATTTGTGGTCTCCAACACTTATATTTTGACAGCGGAACCCTTTTAGCTATTGTGCTATTGTAAATTGTAAGTAATTTAATTCAAAGAGATTAGGGAAGAAATACTTTAGGAATTGGGTACTTAGGGAACTTGTGGTACTTGTGTTGCTGTAACTTAATGAACCAGGAGTACTTTTTATTGTACGTCAGTAATGAAAGTCGCTTAACATTTTAGTACTTTGTCATAGCAACTTTTTCAATTAATGTTTCAAACTGCGAGACATTCTGTTAAGAAGATGCTATGACAAAGTACTAAAGTATTATGCTACTTTTGTTGCTGACCCCTTTATCAAAAAAAATATTTTTTCGCTACCCTGACTTTGGCACCAATAGAACATATTCCGAAGTATATCATTGCAAATTGCACTTTCCAGCACTTTCATTTGAAATTGCACCAAAAACGAATCGTAAATTATGTAGATTACCGTTCGCATGTGCATTAAACACTGATTCATCGTGAGAATGGAATCCGAATGTGACAGGAACATTTCATGAGATTTAACCCACTATCCGACCGCGGGATTTGAAATCTGAAAGTATCCAACCAGTTCATTGAGACCCCTCCGAAGTCTTATAAATGCATCCTCTTTACTGGAATTCCTTTGGTGCAAAGGGTGGGGCGGGTCAAACTAAAATGCCCAGTAGCTCCCGCTATTACTAAGGTATCTGGTAATTCTTGACACGCAGCTTCGAACGATGAGTTCCCTTCGTATTCTAATTCGATTGGAATTCAGCTGCCGAAAATTGGCACTCCAATTTTGGCTAATAAGAATGTTGCCCTTCAGATTCCGTGACAATTGGTCGAAATTAGGCGATTATTTTTCGCCAGGTCAATGGCAGATGTTCGCAGGCTGGCAAATTATAATTTGGGTATTGGGAAGAAATCAGCTGCGTTTAGAACGTGATTTGCAAAGTAATTGCCTCTAAGTATGACTAATCCCAAACTTTGCAGATCTCTGTAGTAAGTAGGCTAAGATACACTCATCATCTTTGGACGACCTGCCAATTCACAAATCATTTCGCCCCGTCTCAAAGATGTGTGAATTCTTCGAAAAGCAATAACACACCTAATCGCAACATTACCATACTAAAACATTGCCGTATTTAAATTTTTCCTTAAAATAGGGAAATATGCATATTTTTTTTTATCAAAATCAAAAGTATAATGCGTGAGAAAAACTTTTCTCTTGCGTTTTTTTCTCGTGATATAGTTACTTGAAGTTAGAATGCAGCAGCACCCGCCGAAAACGCTCTATACAAAACGGTCATGATTTGTGACGTCACCCATTACGTTTCAGGCGCGTTTATTATGTAGTTAGCAAAATTTTACAATTATCTCCCAAAATTTTGCGTTTAAGTACATATGTGTCATACAAAATACGTATCGCATTTCTTATTCGATAATCTATCAGACTGTTAAGTGCATTATATCCGAAAATGAAAAAAAAAACGTTATTTTCCCCAGATTTCATCGTGTGATAAAACTAAAATAAAACTTTATTTTTATTTTTTTGATCCATTATGTTTTTATACGTGTCCGCAACTCTTTATCAAAATCGGTGACATGCATATTCCCTATTCTATTAAATAGTGATATTAATAGAACTTTGTTAGATTTTGGAGTCTCCAAAATTATGTTATAAATCAACTCATTGGAAAAGGGTTTGTAGATTTTAAATAAGGAATAACCACCATTATGGTTTGGTTACATGGAGTTTGCGTGGTGGTAGCTTTCTTTTGGGCATGAAGCCCCGTGAATGCTTTTCTACATTCATCAGTGTGGGAACCTGCCTGAGGCTTGACTCGGCAGCATCACCACGCGAACATTCCTCAATCGCATGACCACTGTACAAGGCAGTCGTGATTGACCAATCAGGAGCTCTGTTATTATGTTGAGGACATTTGATTAGAGTTGGGACTTTATTGCCCTTTTAGGAATGCCGCCCTTTGATGTTTTAACCCGTCAAGCCAGACAAAATGAGATACAATAGATTTTTCATCCAATCTACTCTACTATAGAATCCCTCACTTCGCTCTGGATTCAAAAAGCGCCCTCGCCGTAAAAATATTACTTTGTGCCCTTATGGTACAATCCACTATTCCATTTGTGGTCCGGCCCCATGCGGCCGTCTCGCATCAATTGAATTAACAACTTTTCAACCACGAAACTTAAATAGTTGAATGTTAGATACATGACCAATCGAATTCAGTGATATCTAATTATTTACCATGTTTCTGCTGATTGGGCAATAGTTATGTAAAGTTACCAATATAATAAAAATATTGAGTATAGTAAGTATATTTATTGTCTTATTTTTTGTGAGGACGATTAATAGTTTCATTCATAGAGTAAAATACTGGTTAGTAAAAATATATCAAAGGCACCGGTGTTTTAATTAAAAGTTCCAATTCGATTCTCTGCCGCAGGTAAACACATTTATATCAATTAAGATATTTTAATTGCGAAGATCTAGCGGTAATCGCCGGCCAACACCGGTAGCGGAAGTGTAGATCACGATCGATCCATTATCGGATCGTTATCGGCTCTAGATCGATACTTGTGCGGCACTTATTTCAAATGCGGCGAAGATTTGGGTTGATCTGATTGGACAATTTATCTTTTTGGATTTAGGGTTGATTAAGTTTAAAATACTGTTATAATAAAAATATTTAGTTTAAAATGTTTTTGTAATTGAAATGATATCATTTCAAAATACATGAAAAGTAATAAACTCACAGTTTTTATGCCATGTCATTATTGATACCATGCTGCCACCAAGTGTAATTAATTATTGATTTGATTGATTTGATGATTGATGCTGTCTTTTTTCAAAAGTTTTATGAAAATGTCTGGCAAACTCATTCACGTTTAATTTCCCGGAATCTCCATCACTGAGGAACTGGCTGTCTTACCTCTAACTGCCGAAACACATCAATTTTTTAAATAGGGATGATGACTAATGAATAAAATAACGAAATACTAATAAAAATCGTAAACATATTAAACTTTTAGAGTAGCTTGTATACCTCTTGGTTTTATTTATTGCGTATTATTTGTTTTATGACCCTTCAAAGTTGGGCGGACAAGTCCATTTAAAAAAAAAAATTTTTAATAAATAATACCTTTAATTATTCCATAAAATATACCTACAGCTAATTTGTCTAAGAAACCATTTTGATAAACACAATATTTAATATAGCTGCCGAAAAAATTTCCTATGCGTTGCATACAAACTACTCAAGCGTGACGTCATAACTGAGTAGGCGTTAGTATAGAGCGTTTTCGGGTGAGTCCAATTTTGTGAATTTCAAACTGTGATATCTCGGGCAGTTTTCATGCTAGCGAAATAATTATTTTACCAATGTTTCTTTTTTTTGAGAGGTAATTTATGTAACATAAAATAAAAAAAATAGTGATCATGCCCATTGTTGTTATGGCATCAGACTTAGGCAAGATGGTGGTAGCTAGCCAGGCTGACTTGAAATAAGTCCTGGCACCAACCAATTTTACTTCTTAGATTCATCTTCCAGGTACGGAATTGAATAGGTTTCGAAAATTGACATTTATTCGTGTGTGTGAGTGTGTGTGTATGGGCAATTTCTTTGTCGCATAACTAGCAATCAAGACGAACGCGATAATTTCTCACATTGACCTCATAGTGCCCTTTCACACACACCTACGCTACGTGACGACTCATAGTCGGCAAAAAAACACTAAGTACAGTCTTCATAACGTATCACGGATGTCGCCAGGGGCCTTTCTCACGAACCGAAGATTTACTTGCTGACTGTACCATAAAATCAAAGAGACAGACAACTTAAGATTGAAAATGGAAAACCGTAATCCATTGCTTCTTAATAATGAATAGGGAATAAAACTTTGTATGTAAAAGTATCAATGGATTATCAGCACGTTGCTAAAGGCGTTTTAAGCGTGTGGTATATTGGCTGATTATAGGTTGCACTGGACAATATTTTAAGCGTTAAGATATTGATTTCTCCAAAGGTTATTTACAACGTGACCATTCCTTCGGGCAATTAAGCTGTGAAGGCATTAGAAAGGAGCCATTAACGCACTCGAGATTAGCCGGTAACTGTTATGGTAAAATGACGAGCGATATATTTATTGGCCGAATTCTTAATTATTTATGTAAGGTTCTTGGGAACGTCAAGAAACTCCATAAATCTATGCTGGGACCTCGTATTATGAAAAACTAGCAAAAAATTTCAAAGCCAAATGATAGAAAATGCTATTAAACCCTATCCCATTCCACCTAAAATTCCAAAAAAGGACACAAAATTGAATAATGATGTCACCAATGGATTAGATGTACTTTGCAACAAAGTTATAGTTTTACGTCCATTTCTAGATTTATTTTCTATCAACAATATTCGACAAATATTGCACAATACAAAATTATATCTCACAATAAAGATACACCTGTAATTTAAGAACCAGATGTCTAACGTCTATGACAGAAGAAAAGTAAATAATGGTACGCCTAAAGAGCCGACTCGATACAAATACGGTAGATCACATTGGTGTACAATTAAACAAAAAGTCCAAACACGCGATTGTTCCACAATTAGCAGGTCGCGAGTACTGAGCGCGCATGACGTGGCTTAAGCCGTGGGTTAAAGACTTTACGATATGGCGCAAGTATTAAACTTACGGCGGTTTTGCTACATGTGTTACGGCTAATACCCGAAGTGCGGCTAAAACTAGGTGTAGCCGATAGCTGTTGGCTAAAACTAGGTGAACCGATCTGCTTTACTCTTGTAGGTCTCGAATATAGGCGAGGGTGAAGCGCAGCGTAGCGTGAGCCTTAAATTTCGAGGTTATTTTTTTTAACAGACAACAGAAATAACTTTCTTAATACCCCATGATACACCTAGTTTTAGCCGGCTACACCTAGTATTAGCCGCGAGCAAATCGGCTACACCTAGTTTTAGCCAACAGCTATCGGCTACACCTAGTTTTAGCCGGCTAAAACTAGGTTTAGCCGCACTTCGGGTATTAGTCGTAACATATACATACAGTACATAAGTAATATACAAAGCATATTGTTTGGTTAAATATCGGTGACTCTCTCAAGCTACAAGACTAACTGCAATTATGAGTGTTTAATAAGATTAGACTACCAATAACCTCTACACGCACACACAAGTACACAACACAGTCCATTTTTATAGGCACAAGAAAGTGAATTAAAGAAATTGCACTGTACTCCACAGGCAACGCAGATAATCTGCACTCCACATGATTTTAAGGTTTAGATTTGTAGAGACTAGAGGTTATAAATTCTCCTTGTGTTATTACATGTAAATTATAAAAAAAACCTGTTTTGGATGTGTACTAGAATAATAACTTATACAATATCTTGAGACATGCAATTACGTAGACGTTTAAGAAACTTTCTCTAAAATATACTGACTTAAAATGTTAAACTTTTAATTATTATACGTCAACATAATTTTCCACTTCTTGTGCAAGCGGAATTAGTAATAAAATAAATGGCATATCCTCCACAGCATATGGCCTGGTAAATCACACTAATACAGTAGACGCAATTAGACAAAAATTCTAAACATGCGATTTTGGTCGACAATTAGCCGATCGCGAAGAAAACGGCGCGCGCGCACGATGTGGCCAGCGCCGCGGGTTACATACATTACAGTACGACACGAGTTATAAGCTGACAGCGATTTAGACGCTATTATGTAAAAATACGTATTACATAAGGTATATTCTGTAAAAATCTGTAAGTATAAAAACGCTAGTATTATTACTTTTTCCGTGGTATAACTTAAGAATAGGTCTTGGTGATTTTCTCACCGATTATTCTGTACAATTCTCCCGCCGTAGATTTGCGATTTGCTGTGGCATAGTTATTATTCCTACTTATGTATCTTTTAAGTGCTCAAAAGAAATAAGTCATTCATTTTTTTTGGTCCCATGGAAACGGGAAACACGCGGATGAAACCGCGGGCAGCCGCTAGTAAGTGATAAATTACAAACATAATTTAATAAATCGATTCACACGGAATAATACCTATCAATACTGCTCAGCGAACTAAAACCGATTTTAGTTCCCTGATATTGCTTATAATTTAGACCGGTCTCTCAGCGATTCCATCGGTACTGACGGCAAAAAATGCAAATTGTCATAAGCCACGGGCGATTCACGAGCAGACATTCCCACAGTAGAGCCGACACGCCTCGATACAGTCAGCAAAATTGGACGGTGACTGTACAAAAAGAGATAAATCTTAAGGGCTATCCAATACCACCGAAAGTGGCGCCCTCAGAGTTTTTTATTTAATAAGTTGTTAATAGAAACAGATTTTAATAATAATTACGTGGAATTTTTAGAGCCCGTGGTTTAATATTTATAAAAGGTATCACTACATTCCCACGTGAACATTTATCATCAAATCAATATCAAAAACGGCCACTTTTAACAGTTTTGCGATCTACATGAGTGAATGTAATTATACCATCTAAAAATCTAGTATCTAGTAAAAATTCCACATAAAGTTTTATCAAAATTGTGTGCCTATTAAAATTACAAAATTAAAGAAAATTCACCGCGGCGCGGCGCCCCTTTCGGTCGGAGTGCCACCTTAACCACAAATCGGAACTTTATTTATCAGGATGCCCAATGGACGGAGTCTTCGAGAACTGATGACTCAAGGATCGGTGCTTATTTAAGCAACACCCCTTCAAACATTTTTTCAGGACTGTTTCAAACAAAATTTTATATGAAGACTATTATTCAACTTAACATAATGATCTTCTAAAACATAACCAACCTCTTATCTAAACCAATTAAGCTACCAATGCCTTTCCCAATCTTTTTTATGTTCTTTTTAACACGTTTTGTTATTTACAAATAATAAGTACCTAACAGCTACAAAAGTTTAAAAACATTTTTGTATAATATGCGATATTGGCAACACTTTCACCCTGATCTAACATAGCCCCAATTGGTTTGCAAAATGATATGAAGAAAGATATTAATCAAGCAATAAAATGTAAATAGTTTTGCCGACGGTAGTGGAGACGTGACCAAATCCCGCTCCACATAGATGTTATCCGGCATTACAGATCTGCCATAGGTATCATGCCGATGCGCCGTGTAACATCTGTCTGCAGATGCTTTACTACCCTTTGCAGTGTTTATAGTGTTTTCATTAAATGACTGGTAGGTAGACTATATTCTGTGGATATGTTACGTACGCGGCTACACTGGGCTACACCTAGTTTAAGCCGGCTAAAACTAGGTATAGTATAGTCAAACTACTCTGCGCTCCTGCATTTCTTATAATATCATGGGGTATGTGTTACAATGCCGAAGTAGAAAAGTCCGAATTTTACAAGACCTATGGACCTAGTTTACTGGAACTTAGAAACCGTAGACCGTAAGTCACGAGATAGGTGCGAGGAGCGCAGCGACGAGCACGATAGGCTGACATGAACTCGATTGGTGAATTTTGTCAAAATAATGACCATTTTACAAACATTTTTGAATAAAACAAATTAACCGCAACGCCTATTGTCATAAATGTATGTGTTTGTGTAGGTAGGGTTAGTTATAAGTATCGATATTTTAACTTTCGGAGTTTTAAACTTACGGGATTTCAAACTTTCAGGATTTCGAACCTTCGGTCATTTGATAATCGGTCTTTCAAGTTTCGGTCTATCGGATTTCGACATTTAGTATGTTCGGCATTTTTATGCATCGATATTTCGGTCGTATGTATTATGAATTTTCGGCATTGTAATGCATACTTATATCATATTGTCTTGTTTATACAACGTGTTAGAAAATAACACCTAATGCCGGATTTGGTAAATAGGGACTATCGAACTGAACAACTTTTACTTTGGGACCAACTCTGAAATCGCGAAAAAATAAATCAGCTGTTTTATACAAAAATTAAAAACGAAAATATCAAAATATAAAAACAGTTAAACTTGTTTTCGCGATTAGTTGGTGTCATAGTAAAAGTTGTTCAGTTTGATGGTCGCTATCCTTATTCGCATTAGGGGTTTTTAGGGTTCCGTAGCCTAAATGGCAAAAAACGGAACCCTTATAGTTTCGTCATGTCTGTCTGTCTGTCTGTCTGTCCGTATGTCACAGCCACTTTATTCCGAAAGTGTTAAGACTACACAGTTGAAACTTGGTAGGTAGATGTATTCTGTTAACCGTTTAACGAATTTAATACAAAAATAAGAAAAATAAAAGATTAAGGGGGGCTCCCCATACATGGAACTGAAACTGAAAAATTTTTTTTTCTTCAAACCAACACGTGTTGGGTGTCTATAGATAGGTCTTTAAAAATGACATTGAGGTTTCTAAGACAACTTTTTCTCAAAGTCAACCGTTTGAAAGATATTCACCGCCAAAGTGGTAAAATGTGTTGTCCCCCCCCCCCCCCCTTTAACTTTTGAAATAAGAGAGTGAAAAATCTAAAAAAAATATATGCTGTAGATCTTAATAAACACTTTCAACCAAAATTGGTTTGAACGCGATATAGTAATTAGTTTTTTAGATATAGCACATTTTCCAAAACCGCAAATATAACTTTGTCATTCATACCAACACTGTGAAAAACAAAGTTATTTTTGCAAACGAAAAATGATAGGTGGTATTTAATATGGTATGGTATAAGGTAACTACGGAACCCTATGGCGCGTGGCCCGACACGCACTTGGCCGGTTTTTTTTTTGTAACTCGTTGTATAACTGTGTAAGTTCCAAACCAAACACACTTTAACAAGCAATAAACATTACATTCCCACAGTTTTAATTCATCCAGTTGATCGACGTGATACCACCGAGTATCATTGATATTATAATACTGTGATATTACCATGTACCGTGTAATTTACTTTTTTAAAGTGCCCAATGAGGTTGCCATTATCTTTCGGTTTTTCTTTCCGCGTCCATTATACACTCGACGTCAGAAAAATCGCATCTCTTCGAAAATAAGTTTAGACTTGACCACCTGCTATTGCTAGCTAACGTTTTATTGTGTAAATGTTTAGTACAGTTAATGAGCTTTCAATTTATAATTGTTTGATTTTATTAACATACAGTCACCATAAATAAACGCTTAAAGCGTTATTGCTTGCGCCGTCATAAAAGAGACGATGGAGGAAACACACTTTAACAGTTCTGAAGTATGAGTAAGCTTACTTGTGTAGTTGGTAACCCTACTATAATAATTATATACATTTGGTATTGTATTAAACAGTCGCAAATACATGTACTGACAGTACGGACGTGTTTTATTATATCTCTACTTCTACACATAGTACAGTTCAGTTAAAAAAAGGAATACCTAAGATGGATATTATTGCCCATGAAGTTGCTCAAATATGGCAAAAAAATGAGGCTATGTATAGCTCGGAAACTTAATCTCAGTAATTGATTCTGTTCGACAAGTATTCCAACGGTTTCTTGAGACTGTTGGCTATGTCTGAAGGGGAAGAAGTATATAACAACACTTTACCATTAAATTAGATAGGGTTAAATTAACTTTGAAGTATTTTTAAAAGGTACGATTTTTCTGACGCCGAGTGTAATTTTATAGCGGTATAGAAAACCCTAGTGGCTAATCTCTCCTAAATTATCGTTTGACGTGCTTTCGCACAATAGAGATCTGACAATAAAGATTCATAGTGGAATACACTGATTGTCCAAAGATTAGACTTATGATCTCTCGGACTCCATTATTAGAAATGCACATTATTCGGCTTTCTTTGTATAACTCAAATTGAGGTATAGTAATCCACAACAATGGATTCGATAATGCAAGTTATTACTGAGAGTGAATAAATTAAAATGTTGCGTTATCGTTATATGAAGTATATCAAAAGCTTCTCGAGTAGCTTTATTATTGCAGTGAAAACTTCTTTAGCGGCGTTGTACGCTTTTTTGTAATGGGGAAAAAATGTTAAACTCGCCTCAGTCAGTCAGGATTACGTGACCCTGATCGAAAATTCGTAAGACGGATGTGACGGATGGAGAGTAGACAGCCGGCGGCGGAAGTAGCCCCTCTCTTTCTACGGGGCGCGGCGAAAATGGCGGCGCGTCATTTCAAGACGTAAACACTTGTGTCACCATAGCAACGCGCTAATTTTTTAATTCAATGTCAAAACTCTAGATTTTCTGTCAAGCTATGGATAAGACTTTCGTACATACGGTTTATATAACAAAAAATATAAATGTATTGATCTTTTCAATCTTAGTAAAAGCGCACTAAAAAAGGAATTACACAAAAGTAATTTAAATGACTAGTAGCCGCCCACGACATGATACACTTATAATTATAATATATATAAAACATAAAAAAAACGTCTTACTAAAATAAATTTATTACTTACCTGCATTTATTTTAGATAAATTTAAGAGTAATAATTTTTGTAATCTCATACATAGATTTATATTTAACTCACAGAATAAATTTCTTGTTGTTATTATTATTAAGGAAAAAATTTTATTACATCTCATTATGTTTATTTAGCTATATATATTTTGTTATTTAGTTTTTTTTTGCCGGGTACTTCCTATATTTTGTTTAAGCCTCATAAAATGTTATGAAACTCTGTAATTGGCTTAAGAGTTAAAATATCATAAGTTATTTAGGATACGTTTATAAAAAAAGCTGTTGAGTTTCTGAATAAATATACAATACTGTTCTGTATTCGTAAATTCAAATGCAGAGTAAATTCGTAAGACGGCAATTCGTGCATAGGGGACAAGTCGTCCTCATCTAAAACTGGGACCAGGGACTAGTTGCCCCCATTGAAATTTGATAATAGGCAAATAGGACCACATCGGTTGAGGCTTTGGGACGATTTGCACCTTTAATATTTACTAGGGGTTTATTGGTCCCATTGTGATTAGATGGCATCTAAGCGTGAGAAATTAACGTGGTATTAATTTTTTTATATAAAATTTTCATTATCCGAAAAAATCTAAAAAGTTATCTGAGATTTGAAAGTCTAAAAAAACAGGTGGTGGTGGTGGTAACAAAAAAGTGGTTGGTATGAATGACAAAGTTATATTTGCGGTTTTGGAAAATGTGCTATATCTCAAAAACTATAATTACTATATCTCGTTCAAACCAATTTTTGTTGAAAATGTTAAGATCTACAGCATATATTTTTTTAGATTTTACACTTTCTTATTTCAAAAGTTAAAGGGGGGGGGATACAAATTTTACTACTTTGGCGGTGTATATCTTTCAAACGGTTGACTATAAGAAAAAATTTTCTTAGAACCTCAATGGCATTTTTAAAGACCTATCCAAAGAGAAAGTTAAAAAACTAGGACCTATCTACAAACACCCTACACGAATTGGTTTGAAGAAAAAAAAATTTTCAATGTCAGTTCCATTTATGCGGAGCCCCCCCTTAATCTTTTATTTTTTTTTATTTTAGCGGTTAACAGAATACATCTACTTACTAAGATTAAACTGTGTAATCTTAATACTTTCGGAATAAAGTGGTTGTGACATACGGTCGGACGGACAGACAGACAGACAGACATGACGAATCTATAAGGGTTCCGTTTTTTGCCACTTAGGCTACGGAACCCTAAAAAGGGGGGATATACGGATTTTTTTATCACGGATTATCTGGATTGCATACCCTAATCACAATGGCACCAATAAACCCCTAGTAAATATTAAAGGTGCAAATCGTCCCAAAGCCTTAATCGATGTGGTCCAAGTTGCCTATTAACAAATTTCAACGGGGGCAACTGGTCCCTGGTCCCATTTTTAGATGGGGACGACTTGTCCCCTAAGTCATAATTATTCCCTAACCATTCCAAAATATAAAAATGCACAACGTTAATATTCAAGTTTTCACTTCTACCGGCACTCCCGGAGTGCATAATATAAAAATAGGTAATGTTTAGTCTCTCTAAGGAGGTATAATAACAGCAATTACATCACTACATAGTATAAACGAGTTCAGTACTTGGTTTCGAATGACGCTATAGCGACACACGTTGTGGCGAAAAAATGACAGTTGATTAAAGGAGATTTTTAAAAAACCGCAAAAATAGCAAAAAAAATGTATTGAAATCCTGAAACTGAGAACTCAGACCCATTAATCTTTTAGAATGCCGATCAGATCAGTTAGGTATGTATAGCGATCTGAATCTCCTCCATTCACCCCCTGGATGGCCATCATCAGATCACAGCACGGTACATCCCTGGCAGAAAACCAAGGCTTCAAAGTTACCTCGTTTGTATGAAAATAACACCTGTCTGTATCCCTAGACAAAGTTGATGAGCATACATACTTGATTAGTAAAGGGAAGAAATAAACTCATTACTTTTTTTGATATTACTTAAACATTTTAACCGTGTAAAGTTAAGATATATCTACGTTTATTAGTATCTGATTGAGGCACCAATTCCTACATCCTGCCTTCAAATGTAGGCAACTTTAAAGAAGATTAAGCGGGGTTGGAACATCCATTACTGAACCAAGTCTTTTCAAAGTTTTTTTTATTAACAAACCTATTATTAGATTAACAATATAATTTCAAGCCAAAAATTTTTACTTGTACATCCACTGTAACATGTATCGTGCCTTCGCAATAAGTATCATAGTTTTCGTTTAATTTTTCCTTTCGATTATTTTTTATGTACCTACTTCGTGGCTAATAATTAATAAAATAGCCCTATAATTAACTGAATATCCATAACACTGGTATTTTAAATATGTATGAAGACATTGGAATTATTTGGTCACTACGTATTTTAACTGTAATTCTAAGGGAAAGTAAAAAAAAAACAAGAAAATCAACGTTTGTTGTGTTTTGTGTTTTTACCACAATTAAAAATACAAAATATTACGTATGATTAAAAAAAATAAGACACAATTTCTACCAAAAAACAATAAGGAAACTCTTAAAAGAAGCTATTTAGAACTTCCTACACGCCATTTCCCCTAACAAAATAAAAGTTGACAATCTTGATTGATTCAGTGTAGCATAATGCCATCTCACAGCATCTAAGTAGGAAGCGGTGACACACAGACAAACTGTGTAATTAATGCTAATAGAGTAATGACGGTCTCATGTGCAGGACATGCTCATATCCTCATGACACTAGTATTGGAAAGTGGGCACTTTCCAATTGGCTGAAGGAAGTGACGTCGATTAAACTAAAACCAATAATTAAGAACGCAAATCTTAAAAAGTCTTCCTTCGTATTATGTGAGACAAGACACAAAATCTCTTCATTAGGGAAGTTAATACGTCCATTTCAAAGAAAATTGGAGACTAGACATTATGCCAGCTATATACAAATTTTTTCCAGTCCCTGTTGAAAGAAATGTGTAATCTATTCTGTGAAAATAAAGTTTTCACCTTTCATAAGAATTAATTATTTACGTCATGTTGACAGTTCGTCGAAGAAAAGTCAGGCTGACTGAGAACGATTTGAGAGTTGTATCTGATATTGGTTTTTTTATAAATTTGTTTTTTTCAAAAATTGCTTACTCACAAATGCCCATTATAATAGAATGACAATATATGGAATTGACAGGAGCTAAGCATTGCCGTATATCATTCCCATACACTGTAATCCTATTCATCTAGCGTTAATTGTAATAAAACAGTAATTTGAGTAGGGGGGGCTGGCATTTTTCAGAATACTTCTTAACTTTTACGTTTAAGCATTAATGAGGTGTTAAATCCATAAGGTTATAACGGTTTCTCTGACAGATTCCGTCTTATATTTGACCCTTCACCCACATCCAGGGTCTATTGACTGTTTCCCTAGCTTCCCAGCACTGGTCAAACAGGCCAGCATGATTAAGCAAACAAATGAGGAAGGTATGGGCCACTTAACAAACGGGCTACAGTCGACACCTATTTGTTTGGCCGAGTAAACATGCTTGTTGACCTTCCAAGTTCCCAGGACTTTTTATATGACATTGTTTTTCAATCTTTTTTAATTAGAGAGTCACCTTTTGAATCAGAAAAAAACCTACGCGGAAAACGGTCTCTTAACTCACAAGTCGAGTTTTGTGTATCACCACAGAATATCTTGGTAACACAATAAAAAACGGCAAAAAAAATTACATTTGTTGTATGGGAGCCCTTCTTAAATAATAATTTGATTCTGTTTTTAGTATTTGTTGTTATAGCGGCAACAAAAATACATCATCTGAGAAAATGTCAACAGTCTACCTATTGTCGTTATTAATATCGAGCAGAAATCGGCAAAAATTTACGTTTGTTGTATGGGAGCCCCCCTTAAATATTTATTTTATTCTATTTTTAGTATTTGTTGTTATAGCAGCAACAAAAATACATCATCTGTGAAAATTTCACTTGTCTAGCTATCACGGATCAAGAGATATAGCCTGGTGACAGACAGACAGACAGACGGACAGCGGAGTCTTAGTAATAGGGTTCCGTTTTTACCCTTTGGGTACGGAACCCTAAAAACGGGCAATTAGTTGGGTAATTGGGTTCCGTTAAGTTTTGATATGAATGCACCAAATAATTAATTAGAAATCTCTCACCTAAAATCTTCAATCAAGAATACCCTAGATGTCCGGTCAGAGTCTCAAAAACAGCACCTCGAAATAACGACTCACTTTCAAACTGGAAGCTTATTTTGTACAAAGTATTATTCTCTGCTTTGTTTCTTACTATTTAAAGTCGAATTTTGGAAAGAATAGTAATTTGTATCTTTTGGACACTTTTTAGGGTTCCGTACCAAAATGGTAAAAAAGGAACCCTTATGGTGTGACTCATGCCCAATTTCACCAACGTCCCCTAAATTTAACAGGACCGCAAATCTGTTAGGGGACCACATAACCGCGTTCATGCGTTTCACCAACGCACATGGGACCCCTATAGTGCTAAAAGGACTGCTAAGTTTAGGGGGTGCAATATTCAGCCCATAACGTTATGTGGCAGTTTAAAAATCTTTTTTCGAGAGCAATATTTTTTAATTACTAAAGAAAATGGATAGGCACTTTATTTAATTGTAGAAAGCTTTAAAATTTTTGAGTTAATTCTGGGAAATACATTATTTAGACAACATCAAATAATTCGACAATGAGTGGGCTATTTTAAAAAAGTGATAACGTGGACTTTTAAAAATATATAGTTTTATAAAATATAATTTACAATATAATAAAAAAAATACAATAAAAAAATATAAGTATAATTATTTTAATATAAGTGCATAACCCCACATTACATTAAAGTTACTATGGGGCTGACATGTAACTTAATACAAAAGCTACTTTAAAAATAAAGAGAAAAAAAGATACCTATAGGTTATTAATATTTATTTATATTAGAGAAGGTTGAAAAGAATTTGGATTTTCATGACCGTAGATGAGAAAGCTTTTTTTACATTTAAATGTGATTATTATTAGAATACTTACTTACCTAATATTTTATTCAAAATATTTTTTAATAATTTATTTCTTTTTGAATAATATAATGAAATACGACTTAATAAATAAGAATAATAAACATAGGTAGTGATTTTTTTTACATTTAATTGTGATTATTATTTGAATACTTATTTTATATTTTATTCAAAATATTTTTAATATTTTATTTCTTATTTGAAAAATATAGTGAAATACGGCTTAATAAATAAGAAGAATCAACATGGTGATTTCAGACTTTCTAAAGGAATATCTGAACACATTTTGTTCTACGGTAGTCCAAAGGCTTCAAACAGTTCAAGTTTAAAAAAGTGTTTTTATACTTATATTTTAATTTCGGGTCAAACATTTGCTACAATAGATCAATAGAATTAAATTTTTTTAAAAGTTACGGTTAACACATCCAAAATGATGAAAAAACTGTCCCCTAGCTATGGTCTCATAGTTAAAGGGCTGTTTAGTTGGTGAAACGTATTCTAAACAAGGGGTTCGTTTGGGGGCTCTTTTATTTAAAGGGGCACATAGTTAGGTAACGGTTTAGGGGATGTTGGTGAAATCGGCCATTAGTCTGTCTGTCTGTCTGTCGCAGCTGGATATCTCGAGAACTACTAATGGTATCAACTTGAAATTTGGAATAGTTTCAGGGACCCTATTTTTGAATCGCGCTCGTTTCGACTGATTTTCGTTCGACATATGACTCAAAACAATGGGATGTCGAACGAAAATCAGCAGAAACGAGCGCTCGACGCCTGCCGAGCGATTCAAAAATAGGGCCACTGATTACATTTGCCCAACTATTTTGCAAATAAGAAAAAGATAAAAAAAAAAAATATTTTTTTTACAACAGGGACTGAAAAGGGGTCTTAAAAATTTGAAGTTGTGCTACTAGGGCATATGGGGTATCATTCAGTATGTCTATGAATCTCTTTGCCTTCTTCTCTTTTAACCTATATCGCAGTACGTCTAACTAACTTTATGTCTACTTCGCAATATGACTAGTCATAACGCGATTTAGTCCCTCTACGCTTTAGGTACACCGATTTAAAAGGATATGAAAGAACACCGTTTGCACATTCTCAAAATTTTGTAGTTTTTTTTAGGCCACATATTTTTCGACTTATGATTAAAAGTGTAAAAACGCAACAGTTTTCACATAGAAGTTCTGAGTTGACTTGAGTTGAGTTGACTACAAAGTTGCCAAACAGCTGGTACAGACAGCTCTAAGCTACTCTTCAAGTAGCAATGTTCAGTTATTTCAATAGCCAAACAAGATGCTATCTCCACCAACGCGTGGTGAGGTCACGGTGGTGGCGTAGCAACGGTCGTGAGACTCGTGAGGTCGGCTGGGGTTGCGTGCGCGCATAATGCACCAGTGTGTTGACACTCAGCGGTGATACCGACACGTGGGCGGAACTGCGGACGATGAGGCTTGATCCAATATACATAACATGAAATAACAATAAACATTTAAGAGGGCGCATTGGACGTTTCGTTTTTCTAATCAATAACAAAACATAAAAATAAAAACCGGCCAAGTGCGAGTCGGACTCGCGCACGAAGGGTTCCGTACCAAAAAAGGCAAAAAAATTACGTTTGTTGTATGGGAGCCCCCCTTAAATATTAATTTAATTCTGTTTTTAGTATTTGTTGTTATAGCGGCAACAAAAATATATCATCTGTGAAAATTTCACAGATGATGTATTAGTGTCTAGCTATCACGGTTGATAAGATACAGCCTGGTGACAGACAGACAGACAGACAGACAGACAGACGGACAGCGGAGTCTTAGTAATAGGGTCCTGTTTTTACCCTTTGGGTACGGAACCCTAAAAAAACAACCAAACTGAGAACCTCCGCTTTTTGAAGTCGGCTAAAAAGTGTTATTTAATAACCTGATTATTTTGTTTCATTGACTTCATTTTGGCAGTGGCAGAAACGCGAATCATTTACTTTTTTAACAGAGGAGTAAATATCAAAGAAACCTTTTTATAACCGAGATTTGCATTTTACAGGCAAACCTGACAGCCCCTAAATTTTCTGAGCAGATTAGTCTAAACACACACTTCAATATGCATTGGATTTTTTTTTAAATAAATACAAATAGATTTTTTATTTTAACGAAAACAACCGGTTAGTCGTCGCAAAAACGCTTGTATTTGTTAAGTTTAATTTATGAAAGTTTGAGCGAGACAGTCGATACAGAAAAAGTTTATTAATGCGTCACCTTAAATTAAATTATTGTAGCAATAACACTAGTAACGTATTGCCATTATAATGTGCATCTAGAAATGATTTCGTGCATTTAGCATTTATATGGTACATACAATCCCATTAAAAAAGTCACTGAAATGTACAAAAACGTAACACAAAATCTTTTGAAAAATGTAAACTGAAATTCCATGCATGTTATAAAATATAATATCTTTACAAAATTTCAATGTATCAAAGACGTTTTGTCGTAGTACTCGTAAGTAATAAACAGTGGGAAATAGATCCGAATTGAGAAGGGACGGTGGTACCTGTTACATTTTTAACGCAACAAGTCTTTTATTGACAACCGCCCGTGACAAAACCGTGTAAGTTGTTTCCTGCCAGTTTTAAAACAGGGTTTATTATTTGTGAATATTGACATTTTGTTGACAAAACTCACGTATAAAACAGATATAGGTAGTTTACTTGTGGTATCGAATCAAATCAAATCATACTTAATAAAATTTATTTAGTATGATTTGTTGGATGTTTATTACTCAATTACACCAAAACTGCTTTGGATTTTTGGAACACAGATTTATTTATAGCCTGGATTATAAAGGATACTTTTTATTCCGATCAAAGGTTGTCTAGGGAATTTTTGAAGTGAAATCTTCTTTAGCTTTAGTTGTACACTTTTTTTTGGAATGGGGAAAAATGTTAAACTCGCGTCAGTCAGGGTCACGTGACCCTGATCGAAAATTCGTGAGACGGATGTAGCGTAGATAGCCCGCGGCGGAAGTATCCCCCTCTCTTTCTACGGCGCAGTGAAAATGGCGACGCGTCATTTTGGCGTTCGGCGGGTTGATTTTTCTGAGAGATAAACTTTTTAATGTAATATAAATTGTTATGTTTGTATACGATAGCGCAATAAATAAATATTGTATTCTACCTCATAAATTATAGTACTTTTATACTGATAATTAAAGCAAATTCGTACAAAATTATTCCCTAACCATTCCAAAATATCAAAAATGCACAACGTTAATATTTAAGTTTTCACTTCTGCTGGCACTCCCGGAGTGCAACCCGATTTTTTTCAAAGCTAGTATTTTATAGCCAAGAAAATCTAATAAAATTATCTATCACCATTTTACTTTTACTTGTTTAATTTTTAATACCGAATTAAGTAAATGACTTTACTCGAGTTACAAGTTAATTCACACAAATATTTATTAACTCCAGCTGAAATACGAACACTAAAAAGTATTTAAAAAAAATGATTTATTATTTGAAACAAAACAACGTCGTCTCGTCGTACAGGATAAAAATATTTTCAACAACTTCAAAATTTTAAGCATAGCTACATTGAAAAATGCCTAAAAGTTGCTTAAAATATAAACCTAGTTTTCAAAATTTGTGACTTACGTAGTTTTCCTTAACCACCTCCGAAATTAAGTAAACAGAAGTCAAAGTATTGAGTGGGTGCAAGCGTGAGAAATCCCAGCGGTGGGAAAATCAATACAGCTACACCCAGACCTGCTACTAATGTGTGATATAATTAAATGGAAAGATTTTAAACTTCTATATATTTATAAAATATTATAGAAGCAAGATTTAAGTCATTCGAGTTATTACTCGAATGACTTAAATCGGTTAATTCGTCCAAACTTAAGTCGAGTAGTATAATTACACTTAGAAAAGATTAGTTTTCATTAAACTCGGGTGCATATTTAATACATAATAGTAGAAGTACCACTAATACTATTCTTAGTAAGTACCTACTAAAGATAAAACGGATAGCAGTTTGGCCGGATACCGGATACCGGATATTTGGCCAACTATTTGTCCGGATAGCCGGATATCCGGCGGAACTTAACCGTTTGGTGCATCGCACACACACACACATTTGCGCAGGCGGCGCGCGAACGATCGGGTGGACTCCGTTCCATTCGAGTCTTTTCGTTGATGACCAAAGTTGGCAATTGTTTCATTGTACTAAGACTAACTAAATAAAGCAAATAATTACTTAAAAATATATATTTTTTATCCAGTTTTTTTTTTAAATAGTAGCTATCCGGTGTTCAGCCGGATAGTATTAAGGCCGCCGGATAGGCTGGATACCGGATAGTTACCGGATATCCGTTTCATCTCTAGTACCTACTATTATTTAGTAGTAATAGTTGACCGAGCGTAGCAAAGCGTCTTTGCTTTAGCTTGGGCAAAAATTATTTCGTATATCCTTCCGGCTGTCCGTTTGTTCTCTACAGGTCGCATTTCTCAACCGATTCTCGTAAAATTTTGTGAGCAGGTTTGATAAATATAGAATTTTCCAGTCAAGCCAGTTTTTCGAAATTTTACGAAATGGTGGATTTATGTGAAAAAACATATTTCAGCAGTTTCGAAAAATGATCAAAAATGTACCTAACAAAACTTTTTTGTTAGCGGGCCAAAGTATTTTTTTTTTATTTGTTTTATTTTAGAAGATCAATCAATCAAAATATTTCTGGCCAATATTCGAAATTTGAAAATAAATAAGGTTGTGACTTTGTGACAGAACCTAAAGCCCGAAGTACACATTGGGCCAACGCCTGGCCGCACGCGTTGGGCCAACGACTGGCCGCGCGCGTTGGGCCAACGCGGCCAGGGCATGTCGCTTGGTTAGTGATGGACACTGAAAAAAAACATCGATGTTTTTTTCGATGCAATACATCGGTTAGTTGCATCGATGTTATATCGATATATCAAAAAATACATCGATGTTTTCCATACATCGATTGTTTTTTCTGTAACTTTGATATGAATGTAGTTGAGATAAGAAAAAACAAGCACTTATTAGACACAGGGCACCCATTTGCATTTTTTTCAGTGTTGCCAGCCGGGACTTATCAAAAGTAACCTGGATAAATAAAAAAGTAACCTTTTTGGTTAAAAAAACCTTTCGTATTTTTTCCATTAGTAACACGTAAGGTATTGAAAGATGATAAAATAGATAGTTATAAGTAATATTAACTTACAGAAATATTGGTTGGGAATGTTGGGATGCACTTATAACCTGCAGGTCTACCAGTTAAAAATTATGAAGTTAATGTTAACTGTAATATGACAGATGGCTGTGATACATTGCTACTTTTCTTTGGTTAGTTTTTATGTGTGCCAAAACGAAGTAGCAATGTATCACATACATCTGTCAAACTACAGTTAACATTAACTTCATTATTTTTAGCCGGTTGGTAGACCCGCTGCACTGTACCTGTAACCTTCTGGCAACACAGATTTTTTTCAATCTTGGCTAGTTTGGAACTTCGGAGATAATAAGACAAAAAATATTAATGTTTTAGTAGGTTTGTCGTTGTGTCGCTGTTTACACATTGGTGTGCCGATCAATCTGCATTGGCTCTCTAACAAAGATGGACGTGGAATGTCTTGCAGCCGCGGCAATTTATTTACATATACCTTCTATTATTTATTAAATGCACTTCTATAACGTTACTCAACTTTATGTTTTATTTATCTAGCTTAGTAACGTATTTTGTTTTGTTTTTATATTATGTATTATGTTTGTTATAGAAGTGCGTTTAATAAATAATAGAAGGCAATAATATGGAATCCAAAGAATATTATGCTTTGGATTCCATATTATTTGTTCATTTCAGTATTTAAAACCCCACCCGACTTCATAATACGTTGTTTAATATTAGATATGCGTACAAACTTTCGAGTTAGTTATTATGCAGATTTGAATATTTCATTTCTTGCTTTTAGGAGCCGTTTATTTTCAAAGCTGTTTTTGTATGGTTATTTTAAGGGTTTTAAAGAGGGTTTTGTATTTTTAAAAACTTTTTTATTTTAAACTTTTTTGTAGTAGGTCTATTTAGTGACGATATTATTTAAGTTACAATCGCCTTATATCAACGGATTATCACCTTTTACAAAATACTGTTTCCCCGACGCAGGGGCTTTAGTTGTTGAGTAGTTCTCCTTACTATCAGCTCCAGTTCACCATAATATGTATTATGTTATAACGAACATAAAAAGCCTAGCAACCAAATTCAAATACCTACTTTATCGTATCGCACCAGTGAAACACATAGTATTGAATAAATCCGATGATCATCTTTGGTCTTCATCATCAGTTTCACCAAAATGGTATTTTCCATACGCAAATGCACAAGCTACTGAAGAAAATACCAAAATCGCTATAGGTGTGCCTATAATATTTGAAGAGTTCCCTTGATTTCACCAAGATCCCATCATCAGACCCTGACCTTATATCAATGGGACCAACTTGGAAGTATATGCTTTCAAACAAAAAAAGAATTTTTCAAATCGATCCAGCCGTCTTCGAGTAACATACATAAAAACAAAGATTCTGATGAACTAAGACCCTTCTCCTTTTTTGAAGTCGGTTAAAAAGGCGCCAACGTGTGAACGCTGCGCCAACGCACGCGCCAAGATCCTTTGATGTGTGCACGAAAAACCGACAATACTCGGTTCGCCGGCCAACGTTGGCGCCAACTCCAAACATACCGCCAAGTAGGTCTTTACACGTTTGCCCAACGCGCTGGGCCAACGCGTTGGGCCAATGTGTACAGCGCACTTAAGACTGCGTATATTATTTGCACAGTACCTTTAGATACTTATTATTTAAAAAAACTAATATCTATTCTGTGTTGTTTTTAAAAAAACGCGAACGTTTTTTTTAACGCGAAGTCTACAGCTCAAGGAGCCACTACCGTAAGAATAAATTTTATTCTTATGCCACTACCACTAGTACTCGTAGGGTAGGTTCGGTACGTGGAATTATGCCCTCAAAATAACGTATCTCGATCGGTCTACAGTACCTACTTACAGTTTTTTGAGTGAATATTTGAAAATACTAGGATACTTTTTAGCGTCGTTTGTTGTATTTATAAGAAAAAATCTGCTTTTTCAATACACATTTTAATAATGTTTTACGTCTAGTTTTTAGGACCCATAGTCTAGTATTTTTAGACCGCATCATTACATTCCCCCGTAGTCACTGCTAGAACTAGCAAAACTGCTAAAAGTGGCCGTTTTTGACACGACTGACTTCGAGGGCATGTAGTAAAAATATTAGACCATACTAGGCCCTAAAACTCCACGTTAAGCATTATTAAAATCTACTTCTATTAATAACTTATTAAATAAAAACCTCTAAGGGGCGCCACTTTCGGTCATACAACCGCCTTAAGAAGTCCTATTTGACTAAATTCGCCTTGCAAGGCGCCCAGAAAATCGACCCGTGTAAATTCATTCTCGGTTTCATTTTACGGGTGACATTTATCAATATCGTGATTAGTCGTACGTACATAGACTCTTAGTTATCAATATCGCAGTTCGATTTTTAGTTTTAAAGATTGCCAATGACTCCGATTTTACCCTGTATTGTTTCAACTAAAGTCGCATTACTAATTTCCTAGCAAAAATGTAAACAAAGAAACGTCACTGTCAAAATAACAAACTGACCCTGATAGTGACATTTTCAGATATTGAAAACCTATGGTCACTTTTATAACTTTTTAATTTGTTTATTCTATTTGGAGTCATAGTAAAAATAATGTCATCCAGGGTAATTTTAACATAGTTTTTGATGTTAAAAGTTCTTGAAACAAACTGATAATAAAACTTTACTTAGATATTGACTGTATGTAAACGATCAAAAATAATGTTACTACTACACTACTACTCGTACTAATACTATTTTTTTATGAAATTTTATAAAATGAACCAAAGGTTGATGTGTACGGTTTGCAGTTGATGTGTGCACAGCATCATAAAAATGTTTTCTATTATAAAACTGTTATTATGAAATATCAAATTATATGTATATTCGTATTAGACCCCCTGTTCTTGCCACAAAACTCATGATTCAGAATTTTATCTAATCTATTTTAATTACGTTTGTGGTGAAAAAACATGTCTGTTTATTTCTTGACTTAGAAATATCCTTTTGTATTGTTTTGTTCTGGCAACATCTTTGTTTACATTTTTGCTGGGAAATTAATAATGCGACTTTACGTTGCTTTTACTAATCCCACTGCAAACTTTAAGATAAACTGCAACCAAATTTCGTAAAAAAAACAATATTCTTATCACAAATAGACAAATTTTGAAAACGAAATTATAGCGAAAATAGGCAACACTGTCAAAAAAAAGTGTTGCCGACTTGAAAAAATGAAGTACAATAAACACGAGAAAAAGGTAATTTTGTCTGTTTCTTTTTTCTCGCTGTTATCATTAGTTAATATTAATTTTATGGTTGTTATTCACCTCGCAGTTGCTAATCACCCCTAATCACCCCAGGTTACTGGTATTAGTTATTGGGCTAGACCATGGTATAATAAATGGACTAGACTGGTTGGAAAGAAAATGGAAAAAATATACTCTTTAAAAGAAAAGTGAAAAAATAATAGGAAGAAAGAAAACAAACGAAAAACCAAGTCATCAAGATAATTTGATTTTCTGCGTGTTTTGCTGATTTTTTTGCGTGTTTATATTTGTGTTGTGTTCGACGTTGTTATATTCGTGGTGACATAGACCAGTCGCCGTTGTCGACCATTCGACGTTCGACTTTTTGCCTTTCGGCGATATGTACGAAACTCGGTGGGTGGTTGGTGGGTGGTGGTTACCACCTTGTTTTTGGTTGGAATCGTTGGTTATACTATAAGATTTATAAGGTCTAGTTGTTTTGGATTGAGTGTCGCAGGAGTCACTTTGTGTCGATGTCGATGACAGTCCCGCCATCATGGCCAATCATGGCTCGCAATAAAAATCCACTCTTTGTTGGTAGTATTAGTTATTATAATAATAGTAGACATTTGCCCATCAACTGAATCCTTCGAGCAACAAAGGCTTTGTTTCGTCACAAAGGGAGAAGCCTTAGCGATTATTACTCTATTCAAATTATTCTGGCATTTTTTGCGGGGGGAGGGAAATGCACACAAGTGCAGTTCCTCATACCCACATACAAAAACAACACTGTAATGACGACGCTCACACATAAAAAATAAAACAAAACAGCAAAAATTTGTGTACGGATGAGTCACACATCAAAATATGACACGTTATTGACATAAATGGCTGGGCTCAACTGTCGATGCAGCAATATCGATACGGAAAAAGGAATAAAGGTTACAAACTCAATCATTTTACGATGGGGTGAATAACAACAAAGAGGTCATTTTTATACGCTCGAGCTTTATACAAAAATCTTGAGAGTGTAGGTGATTGGGTTGGGATTAATGTATACCCAGGGAAGTTGGGCTCAGGCGCTGACACTGAACATCGCTCCATGACAGTACTGCTATCTGCACACCCAACAATTTGAATTTTGAAAGATACCGACCGACTGTTGAATAAAAAAATAGCAAACTGATTTTGATAATGTCGTCAATAAAATATATCATTATTTTTTTAAGAAACTGTACATTTAATGTCTCAAAAATGGCTTCATCATCCCTGATTTATCATAATATGATACCTCATTCGAGGTGGTAGGTATATTGAAGGAGATATGATTTTTTTCTGAAGTGCGGCGGCGCGAAACTTTGAATGCCACCCCTCCTTACCTACCAAGGGGGGGTACCTACCATCCATCTCTCTTAGCGTGGTTGTTTTATGTCATTGGAAAACTTCTAATTTCACGCATGGGTCGGTCATGGGATGGGTGACCAAAAATGTATTATCTCGAGCTCCTCCGTGCCTCGGAAGGCACGTTAAGCCGTTGGTCCCGGCTGCATTTGCAGTCGTTAACACCCATCAATCCGCATTGGGCCCGCGTGGTAGGTTATCGCCCATCTTCCCACCTATAAGGAAGGCCTGTGCCCCAGTAGTGGGGACATTAAAAATGGCTGATGGTCAACTATAAATACTGTTAGGTACCTATTTGCTTTCTCGCAGTCAATGGTAAAAAGTAGAGTACACAACACAACTCGTGAAAAAAAATTTCATCTCGGTTCTTTGTATACCTCGAACTAAATTCCCTTTTTATTCACTTGTTATATAATCTACTATTTCGAAATTTATTTCGCGATATCTGTCGCGTCGCGCTCACATCAGTGCAAAGCAAATCATGCAAACATCTCGCAAATGTATTTGACGCATAATCAGGGCCAGATTGACCAACACTTTATCGACAAAAATTATTTAACGGTAACATCACTAAGTTGCCCATCGGCGAGAACTCGGATTTATCTAGCGACAGATCTGAAATTTGTACGGACGAGCCATGGACTAGCAGACCCGATGTCACTGAACAAATTTGACAACTAATCAAGAATAAAATATACGAATTTAATGTTTAAATGTAAACAAATAGCAATAATACGATAAAAATTTACTTTTATGTGAAATGTAACACCGTCTTTTTGTATACTTGATGTTCAAGACCTCTTTTAACAGCAAAAAACTCACAAATTCGACATTTTAAACACAGCAGCGTTCACATGCGCGACTGGACTCGGTCTAGAAAGAAATCCGGGCGCAACTGGTTTTACTAATGCGTATGCCCATTTGGGCTTGTACTTCGGCAGAGGGGAACGCTTCGTATGGCTTCTCTTTCTTTAGAAGCCCGTCTTACTCTAAGACTGAATCAGTAGATTGGTAAATGTAAACTCAAATAAAATGGCAGACTTTATTGTCAAACTTTCAGGCACAAAACTATACACCCTTGGAAGATTTATGAAAAGTTTTGCAGCTGTAGAAAGGTCTTCTATCAAAAATTCTCTCGTTCTTCCCATACTTAGATTATTTAATCTAAGTTCCCATAATAGTTCCAATAATAGTATTAAGAAAAAATAAAATTGCTTTTGTGGAATAAAAAATGTTCTGAAGGTGGTGATTGCCTTGTTTGTTGGAACCATTGGATATTTTTTAAGGTCCAGTTGTTTTGGATTGAGGGTCACAGGAGTCAATTTGTGTCGATGTCAATGGCAGTCACGCTATCATGGCCAATCGTGGCTCACAATAAAAATCCACTGTTAGTAGTTGTATTACAACAATGATAGTAGACATTTGCTCATCTACTGAATCAGTAGATTAGAAAATGTATACCTACTCAATTAAAATTGCAGACTTTATTGTCAAACTTTCAGGTACAAAACTTTGCACCCTTGGAAGCTTTATTAAGAGTTTCGTGGTGGCATAGACCAGTCATGGTGGGTGGTAGTTGCCCTGTTTGTTGGAACTACTGGAAATATTAAAAGGTTTATTGAGTTATGGCAGTCACACCATCATGACCAATCATGGCTCGCAATAAACATCCACTGTTTGTTGGTAGTATTGTTCCTATAATAATAGTAAACATTTGCCCATCTACTGAATTGTAAAATGTATACTCAAATTAATTTGCAGACTTTATTGTCAAACTTTGAGGCACAAAACTATACCTTTGGAAGCTTTATGCAGAGTTTTCAAGCTGTTGAAAAATGTTCCATCAAAAATTCTCTCGTTTTTCCCATACTTAGATTATTTAATATAAATTCCCATAATAGTTCCAATAATAGTATTAAGAAAAAATAAAATAGCTTTTGTGGAACAAAAAATGTTCTGAAGGTGGTGTTTTGGGTCTTGTTTGTTGGCACCATTGGATATATTTTAAGGTCCAGTTGTTTTGGATTAAGGGTCACAGAACTCACTTTGTGTCGATGTCGATGGCAGTCACGCCATCAGACTGTAGAGGAGGATTCCCCGAAATTATTTTTCCCTATTATTTTAAATTCCATTCGCTTTATTCCCCAAACTTTTTTTTACCAATAGAACAATTTCCTAAAGCATTATTCCACATTATCATGAATTTCTAGCCGTTTTCGATACCAAAAGGTATTTTCACCCATTGATAATTTTCCCTAATCTTATGAATTGCCAGACTGCCAGTCGCATTTTTTCCAAACTGTATAAATATCTGTTCCGTATGTGTATGAATAAACTGCCTTTATTCAACCGCTTTTGATTATTAATTTTATTTGGAAAATTAATAAACCTCTTTGTTTGCGATAGATTCAGAAGACAATGTCAATTGATGTGTCACAGCAGAAAACACATTTTATAGGTAAAAAATATCGTGTCCTATCCTATATTCAACCTAAATAGTGATACGTTTTAATATATATTATAAATTTCGCAATTTACTCCTCTTTTTATTTCTTTCAATTATGCTCTAATAATTCTGTTATTTAATAAAAATAAAAAAATAATTCACCAATACCCTCCTAAACTAGTTTATGAGGGTATTTTTATAATATGGCTGCTTTAATTAGAACTTGAATGTATGTAATGTATGTAATGTGTAAGAAATAGAATGTTAAAGAACGACAATGTCAATAAACAGGTGATCCGAAATTTTCCGTATACATTTTATATGAGATACGTAAAATGTGACTTAGATTCATAAAATATGACTATATATGGCAAAGGAAATTAATAAACTATGTTCCATACTGTTTTCTTCGACGATAAACGAATAAATGTAGCGAAATTTGGTTTTAGAGAAATGTGTGGCAATATCTTATTTACCTGTGAAAAGTGTGATTACTTGGATTGTTTCTTTTTGTCACGCCACAATTACTTAGAGCACAAGACACCATGGCTCCGCAACACCTTTATTTTAAATTATAATTAAGATTAACAAACATTTTAAACAAACTGTGATTGCTCATTTGCTAGGCGGGACGCTAGGGGCTCTTACTGTAATAAATGTTGGCACATGTCACTCGATCCTTTGTCTCTTTTTTACATAGACCGTGTCCGTATGATGTTAACTTCTCTTTTCCACGCTTTGTTGGTCTTCTTGAGCGCAGCGAAAATTTTTCTATGTCTATGACTGAAACAGTAGTTTGGAAAATGTATACTCAAATAAAATGGCAGGCCGTTTCCTTGTGGCCAAACTAAAATGCCAAACTAATTTGGCCACGAGGAAACTTAATTTCTTGTAGCCAAATTGTAGTCATGTTTAAAAATAACACACACTGTACATGTTTATTATTTTCTAGTAGGGACACAGAATTCTATAATAGTATGGTGGGGATACTAATTTATAGGAGATAACCCCCGCAGATAAAGATAAAGTACCAGGATCACATAAATCTAGAGAAGGTTAACTTTTATATATTTTATAATAACTTTTATAAACGCGAATCTGTCGAACAACGTGTAAGGAATTTTTAGGTATGTACTTTTAAGTAATGGACGCCTAGACTCGTTGGTACGTATATTGTCTACAGAGTTTTTCCTCCATACAGGCGGATGATAAATTAAACTATTACTACGGTTTGGCTACAAGGAATTAAGTTTCCTCTTGGCCAAATTAGTTTGGCCACAAGGAAACGGCCAAATGGCAGACTTTATTGTAAAATTTTCAGGTACAAGTCGCGTAAAAAAATTGGTAGTGTCTTGGGGAATGCATGCATATGTAATGTATAGAATTTTTCATTTACCTACGACACTACTAATAGTGGAAAGTCTTTGTTGTCTGAACTTTTTTAAGTTGCTGCTACTTTTAACATTTTTTGAACTAGGCCTATTGTCAATTGGCGTTCCAACTAAATTGGTTAATTTATGTATGAATACTTTTATCCTAGTTAAAGGATCCCAAAGGATTTTCTCAAATGTCTACGCGGACGAAGTCGCGGGCGGAAGCGGAAGCTAGTCTCCTCTAAATTACTTATTGTTCCGGTAGGAACTTCAAACGAAATGTCAATATCATCATTTAATAGAAAAGACATTTGTCTTTTCTATTAAATGATGATTCGATGAGAATAAAGTCGCATACAGGGTATCATTCGGCACAATTATAAGTTTAGTTATCGGAATGGAAAAAAGGGAAAAAAAGTTATAGTACAGTAGCCCGTAGAACATTTAAATCACTAAAAAGGTTACCGTTTGCCGTTGTGATATAGTTATTTATTACGAAATTATAGATACTTTAACCCAAGTTTTACAGATCGCAACCCGCCGTAACCTATATTTATCTCCAAAAATGATATTTTTTTATTTTTCGAAGTTTACCACATGGTTTAGCTATTGTCGTGTTCTACAGCTTTGTTTGATTGCCACAGATAAAAGTAAGACTATGAAAAGTAGCCATACACAGATTTAAGACCTGATAAATATGGTTGGACTTTATCTGGTCTTAAATCTTTGTATAGTCACTTTCCATAGTCTTACTATTATCAGTGGCAATCAAACAAAGCTGTATAACACGACAATAGCTAAACCATGTGGTACAACTCGAAAAATAAAAAATATAATTTTTGGAGATATACAAATATAGGTTACGGCGGGTTGCGATCTGTAAAACTTGGGTTAAAGTATCTATAATTCCGTAATAAATAACTATATCACAACGGCAAACGGTAACCTTTTTAGTGATTTAAATGTTCTACGGGCTACTGTACTATTATTTCAGTCAGGCTTTCCGGCACTGTCTGTTCCTCTACAGGTTGCATTTCTCAACCGATTCACATGAAGTTTTTTGAGCAGGTTCGAAAATTATAAAAATTTTTTTTTTTCGAGCCAGTTTTTTGATTTTTTCAAAATGGCGGAGATAAGTAAAAAAATCTTAGTCCGTCTTTCCGGCGCTATATGTTCTCTTACTTCTCCTCTACAGGTTGCATTTCTCAACCGATTTTCGTAAAATTTTGTGAGCAGGTGCGTTAAAAGGAAAAATAGTTCTATTCCATTCTCATAGGAAAGGAAAAGAAAATAAAAAGAGTAAACTTCGTTTTCTTCTGATATTCTGTCAATATGGTTGCTTAATAAATGAGCTTTTTGGGATCGTTTTGACTCATACACCTTTGAGCAATATGGGCAGTGCTTTAGTTTTATTAAAACTTCATATTGATTTAGTTTACGTATAATAAAAATAAATTAATTGGCGGCGCTAGTGGACCAGTACCGCCTCAACTGCAGTAGGTACGGAGGCGCGTTCATTTTGGTGCTGGTGTTTGCTGAAAAAAAAAATATTAAAGTGAACAAAACAAGACCGTCGAATTAAGGGTAGGTGAGAAGGGGGAGGCAAGGAAAGCCCCTCTGCAAAGGGGGAGTTGCGGAGCCTAATTAGTTGTTGAGGGAAAATACTTAAAGAAAAGAGAATAAATGGTTCTATCCCATTGTCATAGGAAAGAAAAAGAAAAAGAGTAAACTTTGGTTTCCCTTCGTTACATTTTCGGGGTTTTTTTATATGTGGGCCTGTTAAAAATATGACTGCCCTGCCAAAAATGAACTATTTTTTTTAATTACAAGTGCTATTGCAGTCCCTCTTTGATTATTTTGTTCCACAAAACGATTCTTAACAAAACAGCTTCAAAATTAAATACCTCTAAAAAAAGCAAGAAATAATATTCAAATTATTAATAAAACACGTCTATTGAAGTCGGGTGGGGCTGGAAGGCAACCTTTATTTTTTTATATTTCTTAAAGCCCCACCCGACTTCATTAAAAGTGTTTTATAAATAATGTTATGCGTAACTAATATTTTGAATATTATTTGTTGCTTTTTTA